>CP136056.1:112371222-117371222 GCA_032464435.1 Aegilops umbellulata
ACTTCTAGTTTCATACTTGTTCTAGGTAAAGCGAATGTCAAGCATGCTTAGAGTTGTATCGGTGGTCGATAGAACTTGAGGGAATATTTGTTCTACCTTTAGCTCCTCGTTGGGTTCGACACTCTTACTTATCAAAAGAGGCTACAATTTATCCCCTATACTTGTGGGTTATCAGTGACACCCAATGGCCACCGTTGTGGCAAAACATAAACGGTCCCAAACGGGGACAAGGATCCTTACAACAACAACGGGCACACAAGGCTTATGTCGTCCTACCTAGCCAATGCAGCGCCCGCTGCATGACCTTCCCTCGTTGGAGGCACTGGCGAGAGGTATGACAATAGACCCAGTTAGGACCCCCCCCCATAAGGCAAGTGTGGCTGCACTGGTCAGCTCGATTTGGTGGCACCATGACTCAGCCAACAGTTGTTCAAATTTGATTATTATCCGGTTAAACTTGAATGGAATAAGCTGAGCCATATTAAAATAACATGATGCAACTATAATGCATGATATCAACATAAGCATGGGGGTGCAACATAATCATCAAGCATATCAACAACAGTAAACCATATATCCGAATGAGCATGGCATGCTGACAAGCATGAATATCACAAGTATAAACTACTCATAGCATAACATGACCACTAGCATCGAAAATAACTACCATGCAAGAACATAACAATAATACTACCAAGTAAGCATGTAACCAACTAGATGCAACGGAACATGCATAGCAACGGTACTGGATAACAGACGATAAGCATGCATCAGAACAAGTATCACTACTACCAGCATGTACTACTACCAAGCATGACATGTAACAATAATACTATCAATAAGTATAACATAACAAGATGTAGGACAGCATCGCATGAAGGTGAACACCGATCTATAAGCATTACCGAAAGAACGATACCAGTGGCAGACAAACAAGAACTTATTAAATGTTCAAGTAGAAATCCATGGCTACTGTATGGCTATCATGCAAGTGGTTGTCGTGGCTTGCCTGGGGATGAAGAATGCACCAGGGAGAAGTGCGGAAAGCTCGCGGAAGGAATCGCCGAAAAGGGTTCTCCCTCGGAGGGGCTGATTAGGGGCAAGGGCATAAAGGTCATTTTCAAAATGTGAACACATAGTGAAAATGACATGAACAGAACGGACTTGACGAGACGAAGACATGAGCATTGGAATCACCTCAATCGGACTTACGGACAAAAGGTTGTGAGGGGTTTTCTTCCAGGGACCTATCTGCAAGAAAAATATTCACAAAGGGGTCCCTGACAGCTCGACGGGTCGCGCACCGCAGCAGAGACACATTCCCATGGGGAAAGCGTAAAACACAAAAGGCGTTTCCACTTAGCCCGCATGGCAGTGGGGCCTGGGTCTTCCTCCTCGCTCCTTCTCTTCTTCCCCCAACGGGCGCCCGTGGAACAGAGAGGCTGCGCGCCGGCGACCGCCCTGGGCGACTTCGGCCACCTCCAGCGGAGCTCGGACCACCAGAGTGACCGCGGGGAAGAGGCGCTTCCGCCAGGGTTCACCATCTTCGTTGGAGATTGCTGAGATAGAAAGGACCATGGCCGCGGCGGACGGCGACTTCGGCCGAAGTTGGAGGTTGAGCTACGACCGTGGAGAGGGAGGGGGAGGTGATGGGGTGGCTCCCTGGTGAATATGGAGCCCATCTAAGGTGGCGAGGTGGAGAGGAGGAGCTCGGGGTGCTCGAATATGAGAGGGGGACAGAGACGGCCGAGGCGGCGATGGGAGGAGCAGAGCGGCTCCGGCGAGGGGTTGAGAGGATCGGGAGAGAGCTGGGAGCTAGAGGAGACCGATGAGATGCTCGGGAAGGGCTCGGGTGGCCTACTTATAGGCGGGGGCGAGGGGGCGACCGCAGACACGTGGTCGTGGTTCGTCCATGGCCGCGTACGCGTGTGCACGTCTGTACACTAGACAGAAGGCGACGGGAAGGAGCAGATGGCATGCATCACGGGCAGAAGAGGTCGAGGAGCACAGGGAGGAAGAAAACAAAGGAGGAAGACGACGAACTCCAACGGGTGCTCACTGTTTCTCGACAGGGACCACTGGCCGGGGAAGAAGGCGGAGGGGCAAGGGCTTCTGAGGGACGGTGATAGCTCGGGGAAGCTGCTAGACATGCTCAGGCACCGAGGTGACAAGGGCAGAGAGAGGGAGAAGAAGATAGAGGCGCCAGGGCATGCATATGGCATGCCAGACTCGTGATCACCGCCTGCGCAGGTGCCCATAGTGCCACGCGGTCTGCCAAACCGTGTCTAGTGTGTAGTCCCTCCAAGATGGATCGGAGCTGAGGTGATGAAACGTGCAGAGGCACTCAGAGCAGAGAGAAACATGCTTCACAAGTTTGTTGTAGAAAACTTGACCGCACTATTGTGATCAACTTAGTGAGATTAAGTGAAAAACTTGATGTCAGGTTTAGGATAGGAAGGACTACAATCCTTTTAAGTTTGAGATGATTAGGACAAGTATTTAACATAGTTGGTTTGCAACTACCAAATCTGGTCCAGGAACAAAATGATGAAGTAGCACTCACTAGGAGTGTTACCTTGGGCTGAAAATGAACATGACAGGATGATTTGGGCATAAGAGTGTGCCATAAAAATTTCATACCATTCGGCCAAGCCAAAATGGTACTTCCTTCATAAAGCACCTCTCTGGACAGAATCTTAGGAAAAATATTGAGGGAAAATGGCTAGATGGAATGAACTAAATCTAGTGGAGATAGGTTATATGGGTAGGAGAAGGCTTAGGAAAATTTTCAGCCATAATGGAGTAAGATAAAATATACTTGCTTCACAAACTGAAAATTTAGACAGAAACAAGAATTGATCCTGCGCTCACATAGATCAATGGAATGAGATGAAAATTGGAGGAGGGTGATGATATGAGCACATGAAGGAGTGTGCAAAATTTCAACTCATTTGGGTTATCCTAGCTAGTACTTCCTTCACAAAGAATTCCCTTAGACTGGAACTTTAAAAAATTGCTCATGAATATTCACTAGGAAAATTGGGTTAAATTTTGGCATGGGGCAATGATATGGATAGAAAAAGGTGTCCAAAAAGTTTGGGGTCAATCAAGCAAAGATAAACAACACTTCCTTCTCAAAAAGCCACTTAATGCAGAATAAGAAAAGGAATATTTGTGAATTATCTTTGATGATGCCAAGGAAGGGTTTTGACATATCTGAGGAAGATATGACCCAAACAATTTATGAGAATTATTTGGGAATTTTGGGAGTGACAGAAATATAGGTTGCTTCACAACCTAGGACAAAAACGATTATTCCTTTAACAAAAATATGAGTATTCCCAAGAAAGTGGATACTGAGGTTGGTCCAAGATGAAAATGGAAAGGTCTTGGGATGGATATGAGGATGACAAGCCACTCTGGAAAGAAAGAAGAGGTCATCTTCTTCAGTTTCCAGACCACATAGCCATGGAAAAAAGAAATATCAAGAAAAATCCTCAGAAAATCAAAAGAAAAAGAAAGGGCCAAAAATTAGGATGTGACACTGTCTATCATGCCCCAAAGACTGGAAGAAATAAAGCGATCATCCACCAGGGCTAGTGCCATTACCGCTCTGAGCCGGGCTAAAGCATGGCAAGCAGAGCTAGACCCGGAGGAGATGGCCACTGGCTATCCAAGTCTAAGGGAAGACGGGTCTCCCTTTGATGAAAAGGACTTTGCCAATTGCGTGAAGGAGATGCATTCCCTGGAAAGCAAGCTGGCCAAGGAAACCGATCTTTCCAGATATCAGGTGGCTTACACAATTGAAAATGCAAAAGTGAAAGTGCTGGCTTATGAAGTTGTGGATCTCATCCCTCCAACGCGTAAGCATACTTTTGCTCCTGATGTTGATCCGTCCACACTTATTGATGATGAGGCTGTGTTCAAGGCCTTAACTAGCATCGACTAGATGTCACCTAACTTCCAGATGATAGACGAAGAAGAAGAACCGACGCAGGATAACACGGAGTCTTCAACTCGCCAGGGCCAAAACAACTGAACCCGGGGGCGGCTCTCAGACCGCGGTGCAGAGCTTCTATTGAAAAACACTCAATTTTTTGGGCTTAAGAGAGCCTTGTAATAGGCTAGTTGATACAATGATTTGTCATGCCATCGTGCATGTTTATCCTCTTAAACTGCCGAACTGATTTTTATAACCCGCCACTTGTGTGTATAATATTATCAATCATGTGGATCAGGTCAATATTGTCATACTTCCTGCACACAAGGAAATAGCATATGCCCTGGCGGTTTAAGCTAGTGCGGGTCACAAATATCTTTGAAAAAACCCCTGATATAATAGTCTTTGATAGAAAGACTAAAGACTATTTAAGCCTGAAATATGATGTCGACTTAAAGTCAAAACAGGGTGGTTTACCGACCCTGAATATTCATATTTTTATGGAAAAATATACATGTAGATTAATACCATGGTAACTCCCTTAATAATGATAAGCCATAGACATGAAATATCATGATGTGTTATTGCTCAATGCAAATATCTTGGCGGCTTACAGTCCACTATCAGGGCGGGTTACCAACCCAATATGCTCAATTATGAGTCATATGATCAAGGCTACATGGCTTACATTGCACAAAATACACTGGAGCAGAAAAATATCGTTGATGTACTCAAATTCAAAATGTCCAAAAGACAAAAATTTCAAAAAAAATTAAGTGCTTTAATAGGCTGCACAGCCTTAAAATTCAAGTGCTTTCATGGGCTGCACAACCACTAAGACTCAAGTGCTTTCCTAGGCCGCACAGCCTTAGAGTCGTCCTTGCTTACTGTAAGCCGGTCCTCACATGACAAACCGTCGTTTGAACCTTAACAAGTTCAGGGTCTTAGTTAAAAGATTGACTGTTAAGAGTATGGCGGGTCATTTGGGATTACCTAGTGGAGTAGAATCGTGCAGACAGGCAGGTCAGAACTCAGTTGTGGCATGTAAGACGATCAAGAGGGTAAGCATAGCTATGCTCATTGAGCAGGAAGCCCCCAAGTGACCAATAATAGGGCATGTAAGCCGATTAAGAGGGTAAGCATAGCTATGCTCATTGAGCAGGAAGCCCCCAAGTGACCAATAATAGGGCATCTAAGTCGATCAAGAGGGTAAGCATAGCTATGCTCATTGAGCAGGAAGCCCCCAAGTGACCAATAATAGGGCATGTAAGCCGACCAAGAGGGTAAGCATAGGTATGCTCATTGAGCAGGAAGCACCCAAGTGACCAATAATAGGGCATGTAAGCCAATCAAGAGGGTAAGCATAGCTATGCTCATTGAGCAGGAAGCCCCCAAGTGACCAATAATAGGGCATGTAAGCCGATCAAGAGGGTAAGCATAGCTATGCTCATTGAGCAGGAAGCCCCCAAGTGACCAATAATAGGGCATGTAAGCTGATCAAGAGGGTAAGCATAGCTATGCTCATTGAGCAGGAAGCCCCCAAGTGACCAATAATAGGGCATATAAGCCGATCAAGAGGGTAAGTATGGCTATGCTCATTGAGCAAGAAGCCCCCAAGTGACCTTATGAACAAACAATAAAGACTCAGATACTTAGAAATGAAACGACAGAGGCCATGAATTATCAGGGATGTCGGCTTTATTATATTGATCATAATATATACATTGAGAAAAGTATGTACAACACAAGAGTCGGTGGCTCAAGTGTAGTAAGGCCGAAGATGAGCGATGTTCCAAGGCCGTCGGGTCTCCTCCTCCGATGTGCGTGAGTCCTTGTGTTCTCGCATATCAATAAGGTAATATGTCGGGGATATACCCCGCGGTATAAACCGGCCGGAAGTTAAACCGGCCGGACTTGACGGTTTAGCTGAAGACCCGCCCTGACCTTGGCGGTTTACAAGCAACCCGCTTGGACGTTGTAACTCAATGGTAACCCGACGGACGGGTCAGAGGAGCGACAAGACCCGGTGGCCCGTCTGGCGGTTCATGAAGGCCGGTTCAACTATTGTGGGCCGGTTTAAGAGGAAAGGAATATTTGCCTTACAAGGAGTTGAAGCCAGGACTTGTATCCGGTTTGTTTTAGAGATAGACTAGTCCTAATCCCAATAGGACTCCACATGTAAACCGCCCCTTCAACATATATAAGGAGGGGCAGGGCTCCCCAAAGGGGGACAAGTTAGAAGCGACACGCAATCAATAATCTTTAGGGCTAGACACAAAGAGCCGGTTTACGGCGTCTCCCTCGGGATGATAATGAGACCTAGCCTCAAACAGCATGTAGGGTTTTTACCGGATGATGTTTCCCGGGGCCCGAAGCTGTCTAAATCCTTGTCTTGCGTGTTGATCCGCCTTGCGTCTCTCGCCCTCGCGACTAAGTCCTGACACTAAGGACATCTGCCGTGACAATTCCACGACAGTTGGCGCCCACCGTGGGGCCTGCGCACGGTGGTGATGAGTTCTTGGTGGGATATTTCCTAGGGTTCGAGAAGCTCGCGATTTCGTCGGATAAGGAAAAGCCGACAAGTTCATTGTTTGCGATCTGGAACATAATTTACTTTGGAGCGAGCATATACAAGATTGAGATTAAAGAAATTACGGTTGCATCTTATGAACCGTTACAGGTCGCCAGATCAATTTCGTTGAGCCGCGGAGGCCTGCAAGGATTTCTGCTAAGTTTCAAGCCGGCCGGCGGCGATTGCTGCAGTACTTATCCAAACATAACAATCACGTGGTATGCTGGTACTACAGGACGGATTTACTAAGAGAAAAAAAAGAGATAAGAGAGAAAGAAGAAAAGACAACGACACGAAGCCAGGAGCCGACCACGACCCGGACTCCTACACCGCCGCTGTTGTGGATTCGCGATGAGTCCGCGATGCGGCACCTGATTCAGGGCCACCCCACCTCGTTGCTTGCCTCCAAGCTGTCGCGCTCCGCGCCTGAGCCGGCATGACTGTGGCCTGCTCCACTCCACTCCGGCTGTTTCCTGCACCGTCTCCACATCGCCGCAGGCTTCCCTGCGCCCAAACTCTTCTACTTCGCCAGGCCTGCTGTCGGTGTACTAAAGTAGGGGTACCTTAGTACCCCAGACTTGTGCACGGGCAGTTGTAGCACCCTGCGGCGAGGCCCGCCCAGGAAGCGCCAAGAGAAGACCAAGCATTCAAGACGAGGCCCCCGGCAAGAGGAGCTTGCCGGGCCAAGAAGACAAGACCCCGGCAAGAGGAGCTTGCCGGGACGACTAAGCCCATGTAAATACCATCCAAGAACAAAGTATACGAGACAGAAGATCGAGACCCCGACAAGAGGAGCTTGTCGGGAAGGCCGAACCCAGGCACCACAAGAGAAGCCCGCCACGGCGCGCCATGCGCCCCGGCAAGGCCTGATAGCCGGCAAGCTATCAGGCACAGGAAGACGACCCCCGCGGCAAGCCACTTGCCGCGGCAAATCGCCACCTCAGGACTGCGCTCCAGCTCGCCCGCCCACGCGTCGCTCCGGGGCTTCCCCCAAGGGCACGTGACGGGGCACTGCGCAGCCTGGGGCATGCGGTGGCATGCAGCCACCATCGTGGCGAGCGGTGGCGCACCTAATGGTCCGCCTCGGTGCTGTCCAGGCGACCGTGACAGGCATTTAATGCCCTTGTCCCCTACCGTCAGAAGTAGGTATGATAACACTGTGCCGCACTGTAGCGCCACTGTTCCCGCACTGTTACAACTTCCACCCCTTTTACACTTTTACCCCTTTCTCTTACGTTGACACCTGTTGGTGACCCCTTTGCGCTATAAAAGGAGGCCCGTGTGCAACGTAGAGGGGGTCCCGGGGTTCGGAGATTGGGGATCCAGACAGCCATACGCTCGGTGTAGCTAGCTCTCCAAGCTCCCGAGCTCCCCAGTTCAATACAACCAAGCAGGAGTAGGGTTTTACGCGTCCATCGCGGCCCGAACCTGGGTAAACCGCCCGTGTGCTCGCCTCGATCTGCTCTCCGTGCTCCCTCCGCCCCCCTCACCGGACAACGAAAGGGGCTCCGGCCCCATAGGTGCTCGCGGGGGACGCCAGTCCGCCCCGACATCTTTGGCGCGCCAGGTAGGGGGACGCCGGGGGACAGCCCGCTCCTGCGGATCCCAGGATCCGTCCAGTCGGAGCAGGTGTCCCCGATAAGCCTTGCTCCGGCAAGCAGATCAGCAGTCTGAACGCTGAGGAACAGTTCGCTCCTGCGGATCCGAGGATCTGTCCAGTTGAAGCGGGGGTTCCCGACAAGCTTTGGCATTCTTTCCCACGGGCTCGTGTGCGGCCCTCCTCGAGTATCCACTCGCGCAGAGACTGGGCAAGAAGCAGCTGCTCCTTGAGGAGGACCGCCTTCTGGCCGCTGGGCGAACGATTCGCCTCCAGCGAACTCTGCGCCGCTCCCGTAGCCGCAAAAGTTAGCGCCAGAAGTCACGAGAAAGGCGACCTCGTTCCCCGGCGCGCCTCGTCTGTCGGGGTGCCGAACGAGTTGACGCCGACCGTGGGAGGAATCTTGCCAGCGCGGTTGCCGGAACCCGTTCCGCCAACCATCCTCTCTGCCCAAGTCTTGCCGCAGTTGCATGTGATCCTTGGCGCAGAGAGGGGCGCGGATCCCCAAGCATAGCTACGCCTAGCTCCGGAGGGCCGTGAGGCCCTGCGCCTTTGCCTACCCCCAGGATGGGCTGGATGCTGCCCAAGGAGGTTTTACCCTACCGGGCGGCAAGCGATAAGAAAAGATAAGTTGCCGGAGCTCGAGCAATTGCCCCATCAATTTTTAAGAGTTATCTCCCTCGAACGACCGAGCCTTGGTTGAGTGGCCTGAGCGCGGAAGGACCGGCACGAGACTGGTTGCGCCCTCATTTCGTTTCGAGTCCGCTCAACGACTTGAGTGTGCTACACCCCGAGTAGCGTCCTCACTTTGTTTCGAGCTCGCCCGGCACCCTAAGCGTGCTGCGACCGCAGTCGCACCTCTTACTTTGCCTTGAGCCTGCTCAACAATCTCAGTGAGCGGCAACCAGCCGCGGCGAGGTTTCTTGCCGGTGGTAGCCTCGCCAGCGGGTCGCTGATGTCCCGCACTCGGCGCCCGTGGCAAGGCGGAGGCCTACGCCGGCAAGTCCCCAAAAACGTAGGGCGGAAACAAACAAGGCGCCGGTCAAGTAGAGGAGATAACAGTGCGATGCATTGCCTAAGATAAAAAGTTATATTACAAAATGCCTTACTGCTGCTCTAACCAGCCGTTTTCATGGCATATTTAACAGCGGCAGGGAAAGGAGATAAAAGAAAGGGGCAGGCGGCCTAGTCCACGCGGTCGCCCTCGATCCTCTTGACCCCGGCCGCCTTCTTGACGATAGGGGCGATGAGGGCCTGGATCCCCGTCAGGTCAGCGTTCTCCGGCAAGGGCCTGAGGACGTTGGTAAGCCTGATGTCGGGGTTGCGGAAAACGATCTTCACCAGCACCCTCTCGAGGGCCCCGGAGATGGCCTCCCGCGTCTCGTCGGCCAGCTCCTTCGGAAGCGACGTTCGGAGGTGCTGGAGCGCCTGCACCACCCCCTGGAAGAAGGAAGTGAGCTTGGCGCTGGGCACGACGTCCTCGTCGGTGAGGGACTGGTGGCCCTCGATCCCCAGCAGCGTCAGCTCCTTGTCGATGGTGGCGGCGATGTCGACGAGGCCCTCGGTCCACCGCTCCACCGTATCCCTGAAGGTGTTCTGGGAAACGGCGGCGCGCCTCAGCAGCTCCTCGTTGCCGTCGACCTCCTTCCGTAAAGCCGCCTCCCGCTCCTTAGCGCTGTCCAGCGCCTTGCCGAGCGCCTCCAATTTCAGTTCCAGAGTGGAGTTGGAGTTCTTGGCGGCGTCAAGCTCCTGGATCTTCTCGGCGAAGCGACCCTGAAGCTCACCGAGGGTGAGCGCACCCTTCTCGCGCTCCTGCCGGAGCGCGGCGAGCTCCTCGTCCTTCGCCTTGAAGTCAGAATCGAGCTGCGCCACCCTCGCCTCCAGCCCCTTCTTGGTGACCTCAGCGGCTGCAGCAGCGTCCTGCGCCTTCTTCAGGTCTCCGCTGAGCGCCCGCTCGCGCGCGGCAACCTCCTCCTCGTGGTTGGCGAGACTGGCCGTTTTCAGCACCAGTTCGCCTTCCCGCGCGGATAACTCCGCGGCGGCAAGCCTCTGCTGCTCCTCGGCCTCCGCCTTCTCAAGGATAAAGGCCGTCCGCGCCTCGCCAAGCTGCCTCCGCTCCTCCGCCAGGGACTGGACGGCCTGCTGGTTGAGCTCCTGGAGCTCGGCGGCGCGTTTCTCCATGTCCGCACCCGCCTTCGCGACAAGGGCCTCTCGCCGCTCCACTTTGGCCTGCCGGGCCCGGTAGAGCGACACAAGCCTACGGAACAGCTGCTCCTCCTCGAGCTCATTGCCGCTGGAGTTTGGCACGTCCACCACCGTCAGCCCGACGGAGGCAAGCACCTCTCCGTCCAAGGCCTCCCCCTCAACAGGCGCCCTGGAGCTCGACTCCCAGGGGAGCCTGATGAAGACGCCGTCGCCTGCTTTCAGGTAGGCGCCCGCCGGGGGCTCCTCGGAGTCCGCCGCGGCGGCGGCGGCAGGGTCGCTGGCCGGCGGAGTGCCCGACGCCCCCGTCACCTCGGGGCCGTCAGCACGATTACCGGTCCCCTCGCCCCAGGCGGCCGCGTCGGCTTTGGCGGCCTCGGCCTCCCCGTCGCCCGCGGGGATATCGACGCAGCCCGCCTCCCGAGCGCCGGCAACGTCGTCGGCATCGCCACGCGCGCCCTCCTCGACGACGACCTCAGCCTCTATCGAATCCGAGGCGGGCGGGTCTGAGGAAAGGAGAAAGATCAATCGAACGAGTCAAAGGAAGAAAAGACCAAGGGGAGCTTTTCTGCGCAAGGGAGAGTTACCGGCGACGGGGTCCGAAGCCGCGCTCGCCGCGGCTGGGGGATCGTTGGCCGCGTCCCTCGTCGGAAGGTCCTCCCTTGCCGGGGGCTCCTCCCTCGCCGGGGATCTCTCCCTTGGCAGGGTAGTAGACGCGGTCGGCACGGCGGGGGCGCCCTCCGGACGCGCCCGCCGGAGCTGCTCCGCTCCTGCCCAAAAGCAACAACTTCGCATCAACAACAAGAAGAAGGAGAGCTCGCGTACGCGCCAAGCGGCAGGAGCAAGTCATGTGCTCACGCTGGGGGCTGCGTTGCGGGCTCCCCTGAGGATCCCCTGCCGGGTCCGGTAAGGGCGCCTCCGACACGACCTCGCTTGCCGGGGGAGATTCGTCATCAAGGATGACCCACGGGATCCTCGATCTCTTCGCTCTCCTCTGAGCCAGGGTCCTGAAAAGGGGACCGGGTTAAGGGAAGGGCGAACGAGCTGTCGAACAGGACGAACCAACAGGGAAAAAGATATGAGCTTCATAGGGAACTTACTCTCCGTCCTCCTCGTCGTCGGAGCTGAGCGCAGAATAGTCGAAAACCGGCCCGGCCCTGACGCGGGGGGACAGGGGAGTGGGTTCCCGGGGCCGCTTGGCAGGGGCAGTAGATGACTCCGCCCCCGTCGACGCCGCGGCGCGGGGCGCAGCGGCAACCGAAGCCCCAGCCCGCGAAGACCCCGCTCCCGCTGCCGACCCGGCCCTGCGGAGGCGCCTCCTCGGCTGGGTCGGGGGCTCCGCCTGCGACGAGCCGCCCGGAGGCTGCAGGAAGGCAACGCCGACCTCCGGCAAGCCGCTCGCGTCTTGGGCAGGCTCGCCCTCGCCGCCGTGCCCGGCTGGTTCCCCCTGGTCGACAAGCTCCATCGGATCGGCGAGGCTCTCTGCCTCCGCCGCCTCCGCCTCGGCCCCGGTGAACCCAGCTTCGCCCGCGGCCGCGGCGGCCGCCGCCTCCTCCATCCTGGAGGCAATGTAAGCAAACTCCGCCGCGGTGGTGTCTCGGATGAGGCCATCCTTCTCGGCGGGATTGACTGGCTCCTCCTCCAGGCCATCGAAGAAGGCCCGCACGACATCCTCCGGCGGCTCCTGCCAGGTCGCATTGATCCCATGCGAGTCGCACAATGGCATCATCGCGAGGATATGGCTGAGCGACGAGTTGTTGCACAAGGGAACGACGCCCGGCGGCAGCCAGAACCACTCCGGGTGGTCGGGGTCGTGCTTGAACAACTCCTTCAACATCGCGTCGTGCTCCAGCACGGTGAAGTTGAAATTGAGGCCCGGACGCAGCCTCATGATGTCCGCCGCATTCTGGAACTCCCAGGCCGGCCTCCCCCTCTCTTGCAAGGGGGCGATCCGGCGGCGAAGGAAATCCGCGCCGACGGCGCCGACGGTGAGACCGGCGAGCCTGAGACGCAGGATCCGGGTGATGGCGATCTTCAATTTGGCATCGTCCGGGGACACCTCGCTCCAGCCATCGCCGCGCACCACCGGAGTTCGGCGCACGACGGTGAACGGCTGCGGATGGTCCTCGACAATCAAGCACCATTCCGCCCTCCACTCCTCCCACCTGCCGCGGAGGTCCCCATCTAAGTAGGCCTCCTTCTTGCCGGACCGGGAAACCCAGGCGATCCCACCGGACAGCGGCTCTCCTTTCTCCACCCGAGGGGCAAAGAAGTGCCGGAAGAGGGCCACGTTGGGACGAACTCCGACGAAGTTCTCGCAGAGGTGCGTGAAGACCGCCATTGTCAGGACGGCATTGGGGGTAAAGTCGAGGAGGTGGAGGCCATAGGTGTTCATGATTTCACAGAAGAACTCCGAGTAAGGCGGGCAGAGCCCGCAGTAGAAGAAGACGACGAAGAAAGGATACCCGGTCGGGTACTGCTTCTGGGCGTCGGCGGGAAGCACCCGCGTGCGCGGATGCGCTCGCGTCTTCGTCGACCAGAAGAGGCGGTACTTGTCCCTCAGCTCCACCGCACCGAGCTGGGGGGGGAACGTCGCCGTCCCCTTCCGAAGCGCTTCAAGCCGTAGCCCCTCGGCCGATTTCGCGGCCTTCCCCTTCGCCTTATCGCTCTTCGGGGCCATGGCGGGGGCGGGGGAGGGGGATCGTCGAAGTTGACGACGCTGGGCGCTCCAAGGACAGATCGCTGCTGTCTCCGGGAGAAGGAGGCGGCAGAGGTTTTAGAGAGGTAGCAACCAAGGGAAGGGCGAACCGCCCCTACTTTCCTCCGCTTATAAGAGGAAGAGGTGGGGGGGGACGCTTCGCCTCTTCGAATAAAGAGATCGTGCGCGACGTGACGCGCGCCTGCGCGGTTCAGCCCCGCGCACGCCACCCACGTCACGCTCACCCCGCACGCCCCGCCCCCACGACGCCGCGATAAGCGCGCGCCGCCTGGGGAAGGTGCGACGGATGCGGAATTAAGGAGCAGCGCGACCAAGGCCACGCGTGCCCGTGCACTGTTAGGGCCTGGCCCAACGACGCTCGGCTCCGTGTGTGGCCCAGGCCCGGGGGCTCCTGTCGGTGTACTAAAGTAGGGGTACCTTAGTACCCCAGACTTGTGCACGGGCAGTTGTAGCACCCTGCGGCGAGGCCCGCCCAGGAAGCGCCAAGAGAAGACCAAGCATTCAAGACGAGGCCCCCGGCAAGAGGAGCTTGCCGGGCCAAGAAGACAAGACCCCGGCAAGAGGAGCTTGCCGGGACGACTAAGCCCATGTAAATACCATCCAAGAACAAAGTATACGAGACAGAAGATCGAGACCCCGACAAGAGGAGCTTGTCGGGAAGGCCGAACCCAGGCACCACAAGAGAAGCCCGCCACGGCGCGCCATGCGCCCCGGCAAGGCCTGATAGCCGGCAAGCTATCAGGCACAGGAAGACGACCCCCGCGGCAAGCCACTTGCCGCGGCAAATCGCCACCTCAGGACTGCGCTCCAGCTCGCCCGCCCACGCGTCGCTCCGGGGCTTCCCCCAAGGGCACGTGGCGGGGCACTGCGCAGCCTGGGGCATGCGGTGGCATGCAGCCACCATCCTGGCGAGCGGTGGCGCACCTAACGGTCCGCCTCGGTGCTGTCCAGGCGACCGTGACGGGCATTTAATGCCCTTGTCCCCTACCGTCAGAAGTAGGTATGATAACACTGTGCCGCACTGTAGCGCCACTGTTCCCGCACTGTTACAACTTCCACCCCTTTTACACTTTTACCCCTTTCTCTTACGTTGACACCTGTTGGTGACCCCTTTGCGCTATAAAAGGAGGCCCGTGTGCAACGTAGAGGGGGTCCCGGGGTTCGGAGATTGGGGATCCAGACAGCCATACGCTCGGTGTAGCTAGCTCTCCAAGCTCCCGAGCTCCCCAGTTCAATACAACCAAGCAGGAGTAGGGTTTTACGCGTCCATCGCGGCCCGAACCTGGGTAAACCGCCCGTGTGCTCGCCTCGATCTGCTCTCCGTGCTCCCTCCGCCCCCCTCACCGGACAACGAAAGGGGCTCCGGCCCCATAGGTGCTCGCGGGGGACGCCAGTCCGCCCCGACACCTGCGCCCGTCGTAGCTTCCTTTACCTCTGCTCCAACCCGCACAGACCAAGACGCCATTGCCAAGAGCCGCCGCACCACTTCCGTCGTTTTGTCTCCACCATGGCCCGCCTCCGCCGGGTCACCCCGCTTCTATTGCTAGGCTACGACAAGCCGGCCGCAAGCCGCCTGCTGCGGGCCTGGCCTCGCCCTTAAAACCGCCATCGATGCCATGGCCCGGACTAGCGCCGTCCTGCGCGGTTCCACCCTGCCGGGTCACAACATTGTTCTACCGTGCCTTGTTCCATTGCTGAGCCACCGTGAGTGCTGTTGCGTCCGGATCACCTCTGCTGCCGAGCCACTTTTGCCGAAGCCAGCCATGACTCGGACTCGACCGTCATCTCTGCCGCGCGTCTGCACCTCCGAGCTGCCCCGGCCGCCGCTGCACCTTGAACCGCCCGTGGCCTTGAGCCGCCCGCCATCGTTGCTTGCCTGGCGACTCGGTCCTCTCCTTTGTTTACCACCGAGAACGCCCTGGTCTCACCTGCGAGCCGCTCGTACTGCCGCCTCTGCTAAAGCCCGTGGCCTCATCTCGCTCTCCGCCCACAGTGGCCCTGCCTGCGCTCTGCCGCTGTCGGCTCCATGCTGCCGCCTCACCCCTGCGCCGACCGCGCCCGGTCGATGCTGCTCCGGGCCAGTCTCCGCCCTGCGCGCCGTGCGCTGCCTCGCGCCTCTGAGCGCCCGTGACCAACCGCCTCTATCGCCGCGGGCCGCCTCCACTGTGACCCGCCACGTCGCTCCGTGCCTCGCTGCTGGACTGTCGCGCCCGCGAACTCCGATTCCGAGTGGCCTCTGCTCCGACCTGTTCCAACTCGGCCTCGCTCTGGCACCCTGGCCACCGGTTCATGCGTTTGCGCCGGTTTACAAAGGCGGAGGACAACTTGCTCGTCGTCACCGGTTTACCACGCTGCGACCGGTTCACCCGTGATTGATTTCAGCTTCATACAGTTCTCATCAACTTCATGGCGGGTTATTTCCGGCCCAAACGAATCAGGTGATATCCATCTAAAACTATTTTTGACATATATTGTTTTTGTAAAAAGAACAATTACGTTGGTTTTGCATATTTTTGTATGCAGGACAATTATTCGCCACAACATTGGTGTTACACCATGCATGTGGAGCATGCACAGGCGTCATTGAAGGGAACTTTTCCCAAGGTTCGGGAAGTTCATGATTTTCCGGATGAAGAAAGTCGGTTTTAGAAGGATATACGTTGTCAACCAGCAGCCGGAACAACACATATGAAATTAAATTTCGGAAGATTTTAGGGTTGCGGGCCAAGCGGCCGCTACGAGCGCCATGGAGATCCGCTGAGTCCGAGACAAAATTTCTGGTTGTGGCAGTTTTTGGCGATCCGTCAAGTTGTAAGTTGATGGAAAAATAAATCTTGATGATGGCGATGGCAATTGCTTCCATATGTGAAGGGCAGTCAACAAAAAGTCAAACCACCGCTCCCATCGGGTGGCCTGAAGACAGATCGATCAAATCACGGAGACCGACAGGAGTACGGCGGGCTGGGTGCCTCGCAGACCATCAGATCATAACTCGCCGAGCCGTAGATATACTATGAGGGTGCCGTTGTTGTTCCCAGTGTCCCGAGCAGACCATCATCCATCAAGCAGTCAATATGCAAAGGCAAAAAGTGATACATCCATGGACGATGTATTAAAAAAAAAGTTATGCAAGCACCACCGGTCCTAATCCGTGACCAGGACAGGAGCCTCGCCTCCAAAGTTCTGTTGCCGCTTCACTTTGTCGCCTCTGTCACGATGAACGGATCATCTGTTGTCCGAACAAAAAAACATCAGGTGATAGCCGTCCGATTTGTTTTCATAGCACATATTAATTTTTGTGTGAACAATTACTTTGGCATGTGATGTTTTTTGGCACAGGACAATTGTTCGTTACAAATGAGGCGTTATATTACGGGCACGGAGCACGCGCTAGCAACGTTCTGCACTGGCGTTTCGTCCGTGTCATACCGCCCGGTGAATGAACGTGCGCAAGTCGCCGTCCCTGTGGTCCGGTTTACATCAGCTTACCGGGACCGCGCCCGCAATTAACTCGCCCGTCCGTGCGGTTTACCGCACTTGCGATGGACTCGACCTTCTATCGCACCGGTTTACAACACCGTGGCCGTCTCCCGCGACCGCGCTGGTTTGCGGCGCGGAGGACTACTTGCTCCGCACCGGTTTACAATGTCGCGATCGGTTCATCTGTCTGTTCGCATGGCTGACTTGCCATGATTGATTTCAGTTTCACTGTGGTGATCGTCAACTCCGCGGTGGATATTTTCTGGCTAACATATCAGGTGAAATCCATCCACTATATTTTCATAATATATATTGCTTTCTTTAAAAAAGAGCAAATACTCTGGCTTGCAAGTTTTCCAATGCAGGACAAATTGTCTATTGCAAAAAGGGATTATTATATCGATGAGCTATTGGATAACCCGTGTCGGTTTATATATCGCGATCCGCGATCCAATCCGCGTCAACTCGTCAGGACCATGCGAATTACCCTATAGCGCATGCACAGGCTGCCATCCCCCGCAGTCCGGTCTACATCAACATACCGGGCCGCACCGGTATGCACACGCCATTTATTGAGTATGAACAAGTCACAGCTTGGGTAGCCCGGTTTTCTTTCAAATTGGAGGCAAATTATCATCAACCACCGTCTGCACTGGATGGATCAATGGACAGGCGCACAAGTCGCCGCCGCTACAGTTTGGTTAACTTCAAATCACCAGTTGGAAGGAACCATTGGCCGAGTTGCTGACACGGTTCATACGGGATCATTTACAACCCGCCGCAGTCACCTCAACCTTCTGTGGATTCACGTCGTGTTATCAACACCAATGATATACAAGTTATACCGGTTTATATCACGGTCAAATATGGAGAATCTCAAGCCAACTCCTCGAGTCACCTTGAGACTTGGGGGCTACGATGATAGGACGCAGCAAGTCTTGCCAGTTTCAGCCGGTTTAAGAACCCAAGGACGATGGAGGGAAAGATAACCCGATCCCGGAGGCTACTGATATGTTGATGAAAATTTAAAGGCCGTCAGAAAATCCCGGCTCAATGAAGAAGTTTCCGATCATCAGAAAGGATTCCGGTTTGAAACCTGGCTGAAGGGAAATCAGTATCACTGAAGCTCTCAAATATCCGATTTACAATCCGGTTCAAGAGAAATTTATTCTCCCACAAAGTTCTGAAGCGCTCAGATCCGGTTTACCCATGTCTGGTTCAAAAAAGGAATTAACTTCTCGCAAGTTCGAGTTTAAAGGCCGTCAGAAAATTTCCGGCTGAAAATGAAGATTCCGGTTTAAAATCCGGTTCAAGGGAAAGATGTCTCCAACAAAGCTTTGAAGCTCTTAATATCCGGTTCAAGATCCCGGTTCAAGAAGAATTTATCTCTTGCAAAAAGGTTAAAAATCACTGAAGAGGACCTGCTGCCATGATGCGCGGTTCAAACATGGGGCTTCCTGTTCAAACATAGGTCGTATTCGAACCAAAGAGAACATAGCTATCCTTACAAAGTCAGTTGGGGACCTAGTCGACTTGAACCGTAGCTACACCTCCCGGGGGCTTGGTCATGTCTTGACGACGGTAATGCCTTCTGGCTGGCACATTTGCCACTAAGTCAGTTGGGGACCTAATCGACTTGAACCGTAGTTACACCTTATGGGAGCTCGGTCATGTCTTGATGATGGTAATGCCTTCTGATCAGCTTTTTAGCCAATAAGTCATTTGGGGGCTTGGTCGTGTCCGAACCAATGCAATGCCACTTGATCGGCCCTAGGCCACTGAGTCACTTGGGGGCTTGGTCGAATCCGAACCAATGCAATGCCACTTGGCCGGCGTAATGCCACGAGTCTTTTGGGGACCTGGCCGACTGGCACCATCGCTACGCCTTCGGGGAGCTTGGTTGCGTCTGACCATGGTAACACCATCTGACCAGCTCAGTAGAGCCTTTCTTTTTGCAAATGGTTTTATCATTGCCTTTGCTTGAAATTTTGTTTTTATAAGTATTTCTTTTGTTGCGATTTTAAACCGACAATTCTTGAACCGGTTCGATTGTCAAATTATAAATTGGCGGAACACGGTCCATTCTTAGACCGGAGATTATCTGCCCGGTTTGATTTTCTGTTACCATCCTATTATGGAGTAAACTGGTATTTATCAATCCGGCTCGGCTTTCAACTACAAGTTGTGAGTACATGATCAAGTTATAATCCGGAGATTATCAGCCCGGTCTGGTTTGACTACAAGTCACCAGTATTATATATTGTTAAACCGGTGTTTATCACAGCCCGGTACGTTTTTATCATAAACCGGCACAATATGGAAGGAGGTGTCCTTACTCAAGATTGGGGTTATCACTCTTACTGCAAAAAGTTGGTAAACCGACGATATCACAGGTATGATATATTTCATATTTGATTATTCTTAAGCGCAGCCTTGGTTATAAACCTGGGTTATATGTTGGGCATTATGACCCGTCCAGCGGTAAACCGCCAGGACACTTTAAACTTGTTGTATGCAGAAACAGGTTGAATAAAGCATGATTATAAATCACCGGTGTTTATTAAACCGGCCTGGCTTTAAGACGATAAGTTGCCAGTATCTGATGAGAAATTATCCGGTGTTTATTAAACCGGCCTGGCTTTAAGACGATAAGTCGCCGGTATGATGATAAATTATCCAGTGTTTAGTAAACCGGTCTGGCTTTGGACTATAAGTTGCCAGTATATATTTGGATTGCGCCATTGGAATCATGCGCTTATAAATTATTGGATTATATTGTTCAAATAGCCAAACTTGGCTGAATTTTTATTATGATATTGGATGAATAAGGTTTTCATACCAGATTATATTATCTTGAATGGCCAACATGGCTGGATTTTTATTACGGTTATTAATATTATGATTAAGGTTTTCAAAGTCGCCTTAGCGCAATGGTTATCATTTTATACAATTGAAGGAATAGTCCCGAGTTGCTGCAGGCTTACAACCCGGCACTTGGGGGGCTACATTATTCAAAATTGAGATTACATCAAATATGCAAGTCTCATGTTGCTGCAAGCATGCACCATGACACTTGGGGGCTAATGCAAGGTCATTTTTGCTCATCTTATTGAAGACCCAACTCATCACATCATAATGAGCTGGCCCTTGGGGGCTACATTGGTCGAAGTTTTATGGGCATCAGTCAATTAAAAGTCCCAGGTTGCTGTAAGCATGACAACCCGGCACTTGGGGGCTACAGGTATTATATATTATTATCGAAGAAAGATTTCCAAGTTCTCTGTTGAGCAAATCAGATTGACCCGGCGTCACCGATAATAAACCGATGTTGGCAACAATCATGAGCCGGTGTATGCAACAATCATAATCCGGGGTCATCAGTTTTATAACCCGGCCATTTGGTAATGTTAAACCGGCAAGTTTTCAGGACCGGGGTCATCTTCAAACCGGCTGAATATCCGATGAATATTTCAAGACCAATATTTCTTAAACCGGCGTTTTGGAAGCCGACTCAAGTGGATTATTTTTTCACAAATATATTTTCTATGAGAAACCAATGTCAGCAAGTTGAATATGAAGCTGGTTATTGACCCGGATTTTCTAGAAGGTGGAAATGGCAAAGACTAAGGATGATCAGATGCCGGTTTACAAGAATTTTTTAATCCGGAGCACAACCTGTCAAATTTGTTCTGGTGTTTATTTGCAGCATAAGTTTACCATGGATAAATCCAAGCTAAACTTGGGGGCTAATGTCGGGGATATACCCCGCGGTATAAACCGGCCGGAAGTTAAACCGGCCGGACTTGACGGTTTAGCTGAAGACCCGCCCTGACCTTGGCGGTTTACAAGCAACCCGCTTGGACGTTGTAACTCAATGGTAACCCGACGGACGGGTCAGAGGAGCGACAAGACCCGGTGGCCCGTCTGGCGGTTCATGAAGGCCGGTTCAACTATTGTGGGCCGGTTTAAGAGGAAAGGAATATTTGCCTTACAAGGAGTTAAAGCCAGGACTTGTATCCGGTTTGTTTTAGAGATAGACTAGTCCTAATCCCAATAGGACTCCACATGTAAACCGCCCCTTCAACATATATAAGGAGGGGCAGGGCTCCCCAAAGGGGGACAAGTTAGAAGCGACACGCAATCAATAATCTTTAGGGCTAGACACAAAGAGCCGGTTTACGGCGTCTCCCTCGGGATGATAATGAGACCTAGCCTCAAACAGCATGTAGGGTATTTACCAGATGATGTTTCCCGGGGCCCGAAGCTGTCTAAATCCTTGTCTTGCGTGTTGATCCGCCCTGCGTCTCTCGTCCCACTCAACCCCTCTCAAGCTACCACATAGATGCGTTGGCCTCGCGACTAAGTCCTGACACTAAGGACATCTGCCGTGACAATTCCACGACAGTAATATGACCCGTTGTTCAGGTTCTTGCTAACCACAAACGGTCCCTCCCAAGATGGGGATAACTTATGCATATATGTTTGATCCTGGATCAACTGGAGCACCAAATCACCTTCTTGAAAGGTCCGGGTGTTGACACCAGATTTTGGCACGGTCAAGAACTTATTTAAGATGGCCTCAAATGGAGAAGTGATCTACATAAAAGAGTTCCGTAATGTTGATATCAACATCTTTAAAGTTTGGGCCATCATCGTCCGATCTCATCTCAAAGGCCGAAGTTGTGTTCGAAATACCGAGATTTTGTATTCAGAACACTATTCGGCTGATTTGACCCCATGACTGCCTCATATGGAAAAGTGTCCTACACAGAAGTTGTGCGTCTCATCAAAACGATTGATTTTGATATAAAGAACGTCTCAATCGGAATTCGTATGCAAAAGTTATGGCCGCTACAAGATGCTGCTACAGTAGATGGCCGGACACTCCGGAGGCAACCCTCCGGATTCCATATTTTTCTGCTGTAGGACGGACACTCCGGGCATGTCCGTCCGGGTTTTGGATTTCTCTGCTGCAGACTTTGGAAAACAGCCAAAAACTCCCTCAAGATGGCCTCTAATCAAAAAACGTTCAACATGAAAGTTGTTCGCCTCGTCGAAGCGGTCAAGATTGTTTTTGGGCATGTTTTCATCCGAGATCGTTTACTTCCTCAAAAGTGACCCGCAAGGTGCTGCCAGGTTATAAACCGAACAGTTTTGGAAAGTTCGGATTCCGAGTTAGACCCAAACTAGGGTTTTGGACGTGAATTCTAACCTTTCCTTGCACGGAAAGTCCATCCGCCTCTTATATACCCAAGGGGTGACGGCCGATTGAACAACACACAATCGAACAAATCAATACACTACTTTTTCATCTATGTTTCATCTCTCCACCGTTTTTCTCTCTCGTTCTTCGCTGTTCTTCGTGTTTGAGAGCTGCGAATCCCGAGGCTCTAGGGGCGAGCGAATCGACCTAGGGCAGCCCATAGCCGCCGCACTTCCTGACGGGGTCCCTCCCGGGGGTGTGGGGTTTTCGGGTCTGCAAAAGCGCCCGTCGACTGTCTTGCGTATCGCGCTGTCGGTCAGGTCTCCTTCGACGTGAGCTGCGGTGCATCACCCCCGGCGTCGAGGGTACACGTGACGTGTTCGTGTATCAACACACTTTTTGGCGACTCCGCTGGGGACGAAGCTTCGAACGGTCTCTGGCCCGTTCTTCTTACGAAGAGATCGTCATCAAGTTGCTGAAATCTACAAAGGTAATATGAATACCGAATTCCCCTTTGTAGATGCAAATAATTCATATGTTGTTGCTGGATCACCTAATGAGCATAATGTATCGGCTAGCCCTAGTTTTATCAATCATGCATCTAATTATGCGCAAGGGCCGATGCAAAACAATTTTCATGCTTCAAATTCTTATGATTTTAGCAACGTACAACATATGTATTAAAACTCTCATGTATCGGCAACCCCACAAATCCATATGCCGATGAACAACATGATGGGTTTGGTTAATCAATTTGAAACACCTCATGTTAAAATTTCCAATAGCATACAAGAAAGTGTTTCACCTTTTTATTCATCGGAAACTGATTTGCAATATGTGAATCCAACCCTGCCGATGGATGGGAGAATTGGCCATTCTACTACTAGCTATTCGGCCAGTTACTCTCAACCATCATATGCTACACCTCATGTTAGTAATTTTTCAGCACCGTATGCAACTGTAGATCTTCATAATTCGGCCCCGCATCTTCATGGTCACAGCCGAATAAGTGAAAATTTTACAGGAACATGTCCCATCATCAAATACTGTAGCATATAATGCATACTCTAAGCAATTCAAGAATTTCGGCAACACACGAATCATTGCCGAAAGAATCTGAAAGCGTTGCGGAGCAATCCCTTCCAGAAGCGGTTGTGGCTGCATTAAAAAAGAGCTTGGCACAAAACAAGAGGATTAGTGCTCTTTGCCTTGAACAATATGAAAAGGGTTGTTTCCTGATTATGCTGCAATAAAAGCTAGAGTTTTGCAAGAAGATGAATCTTTGCCAATTGATAAAATTGGCGAGCAAAAATATGGTTTTACAACAATGCATATGCCTTCACCTAATACTACATCATATTATACAGCCCCTACACAATTGCAAAATTTCAGCAACACCCGTGTGTCATTGCCAATCTAAAAGCATTGGGGGGAAATCGTATCCGGAGTGGGCTGAAATTGAGAAAAAGCTTAAAGCCAACTTTGCCGCTCGCCGCCAGAAACAAATAGAAAAAGAATTGGCTCAGATAAAAGAAGCATTGCCAATTGGTAGTATCAATGAAAAGAAGGATGATTTGGAACTTGAAAGTGCTTCGGTTGAGAAAGCCAAATCAAGTAGCATATATTCCGAATCCATAAAATCCAAAGAGGCAAGCATTATTGAGAAAGGGCATGGCAAGCATAGCAAAACAACCATGCTTGATTTTTCTGAAGTTAATGGAACCTACTTCCTGCCCTATGAGTTCCGTGCCGTAGAAATTGACAAGCCTCAAGGACAAGAGCAAGTAGCCAAACAAAGTTCGGCTGATAAGGATCTTCAAGGTAATGATGCACGCAATAAAGAAGAAGATGATGAAAAGGCATTGGAGAGTCATCCAAAGATAGAGCAAGATATTGTTCAAGTTACACCACAATCATGCTCTCTCAACATATTTGAAGAGGTATGTTTAGCAAGTAATTTACCTATTTTCAGATTTGGTCAGGACTTTATTGTTGATGCATCTATTAAAAAAATCCTCATAAGTAATTTTGAAAGACTAATGAAGAAGGGTAATTTACTTGCTAGCAATAAAGTTGTTATTGAGCATATCGGTCAACCCATTACGCCATTTGTAAAGGCCGATAGTGACTTATTATTACAGCCAAAGCTTTCCCCGTTGCTTTATCTAAAGTTCATATCTATTTGGGTAGCTTTGCTTATTTCGTACTTGGCTTGCACTTGGTCTCAATTGAGACATGTATGTTCTAACTATTTTCGTTTTAGAAATTTAAAGCCAAGGTTAAATTCTGTTGAGAAAACCGATGCTAGTATAATACCTTACCCAAAGACATCGGAAATAGAGTGCAAAACACAATGCATAACCGAATGGTGTGCTGCAAAATCTGAACCATTCGTTTTCTTAATTCCAAAGCCGTACTCACAGCAAGATCGGCTAGAAAATAAAAGGTTTACCTTTAATTCAAACATGTGTGATCAAATCTTTGATTTGTTGTTGAGGAATAATTATATTAGAATTCTTGATCACCATGTTGAGCCATCTGTCCAGGGACGAATGTATTGTAAGTTGCATGATTCGTCCAAGCATAATTTTGAGGATTTTAACATGTTTCGTCAAATAGTTAAATCGGCCATTGATAAAGGACGATTGAAATTGGTTGAGACACCAAGAGATGACTAGTCTATTCCGATTGGTCCCGATGGTAGAAAGTTTTTGCATCGGCTGCTTCAAGCCGATCCATTTGAAGAGAAGGTAAAAATTGCAGGTGATGGGATCAAGCTTTCAAGTAAAGAAGTTGTCGAAGAGCATAATGAACATAATCTTGAGGGCAAGAATTCCATCGAAGCTACAATGGAGACGCCAAGGACTGGGGGGCAGCAAGCAAATCCAACGATCGATGAAAGCAAACCAAAAGAAAACAAAGGCCGAAATAAGCGTAAGTGTAAAAGATCAAAAATCACCTTCGCTGAACTATTGGAGAAATATCAAAAGAAGAGTGAAGAGAAGAATGCTTATCGGCCCAATCATGCAAAGAAACCAAGATCACCCCAAGGCGCAAATATGAGGATCGGTATTGGCAAAGTGAGAGTTTCAATGCAACATATTCATATCCTTATTTTGGGCCGCCAATGCCAATGCCGTGGATGCCTCCCTATGCTCATGTAGATCCATATTCATCATGGGACAGATCAACATTTGAACAGTCACATGTTAAAGAGCGTTTCAATTATAAGGAATCGGTCCGGACACCATGGATGAAAAAAGAGGTGGTCAAGCAAGTCTACCGCGTGAAAAGAGATGGTCGTAAGTGTGCTACTTCAGATTTGATCTCAAATAATAAAGAGCCAATTAAAGTGTTGACATTGGCTACAAAAGGCAATGAGACAAAGCAACCAATTATTGAGAGTCAAAGTGCCAAATCTGAAGAAAAGAAGTTGAGAGTGCACAAGGCCAAAAAGGAATTGCCATTGGTCAAAATAGAATCACAGCCAAGATGCCCACTCGGCTTATCGTATTGGCAAAAGAGGGAATTACACAAACTTAGTGCACGAGAACTTGAAGAAAGGAAGATGGCATGGGTTCCCAAAGGAAGTGCTCAAAATAAGAATTATGTGCAAGCCTCCATTACAAGAAGTGCGACAAAAGTGAAGAAGGAAAAGAGTAAAAACTATGAAGGACCAAGCCGAAGGTTTCAACATCTTTGGTCTACACATTATCCATATTCTTCAACTATGCCATTAACGCCTATGCCATGGAATTCGTCATCAGGTATGATTGGTAACCCTCAATGGGCTTATCTTAATCCACGGATGCAATATAATTTCTTACGTCATGAAAGGGTATTACCAAGTCATTATATATTTGATTAGCTACAAGTTTGTTGCTGATCCAAAGGGCCGAAATACTTGATTTGTCATTTCATTTGTTTATTTTGGCTACATGTGCTTTGAATGAACTTTACATGGTAATGGCCGATATTTATCTATCGTCCTAAGAGTATGTCAATGCATGGCCGGTATAGTATTCCAACATCGTCCTTATCTTATTGGACGCCGAGAAAAGGTATACATTTGTTGAAAGATTATGTCTATGTTTATATTATGCTTGCACAAAATTGAGACATTATTTAGTGCCGAGTGCTTGCGTAGTAGCTTGTCAAACCGATGTCATTAAGTGCATGCTGCATAGGCCAATTCTTAGTGGTAGAATTGGCAAGTGGGCTTATGCTTTGATTGAATATGATTTGGCTTATGAATCTCTAAAATCCATGAAAGGCCAAATCGTTGCTAATTTTATTGTTGAACATCGGATTGATGACAAGCATGACATTGATATAAACCTTGTCTCATTAGTACCATGGAGATTATATTTTGATGGTTCAGTTTGTAGCAATGGCCAAGGTGTTGGTATTGTTTACATATCTCCTCATGGTGCTATTTTTGAAGCCTCATGCCGTTTAGAATATTTTTGTACAAACAATCAAGCCGAATATGAAGCATTGTTATTCGGCCTAGAGATGTTACTTGTTGTAGGTGTTACACATATTGAGGCTTATGGTGATACGTTATTAGTAGTGCAACAAATATCCAAAGTCTTCCAATGTTTTGACGAATCTCTTAATGTTTATCTTGATAAATGTCTAGATATAATTTCTGCTCTAGATTA
Source organism: Aegilops umbellulata (assembly GCA_032464435.1). Classification (NCBI taxonomy): domain Eukaryota; kingdom Viridiplantae; phylum Streptophyta; class Magnoliopsida; order Poales; family Poaceae; genus Aegilops; species Aegilops umbellulata. The sequence continues at coordinate 112,397,600 of CP136056.1, forward strand.
TTTTAGCATTGCTCATATATCTAGACATAACAATTGGAAAGCAAATGAGTTGGCACAACAAGCATCCGGCTATCATGTTGATCGTGGCATGTTTCATATTTCTGAAAAGCCGATGTCTAGTCTTGCCAACATAGTGGAGGCCGAACCGGAGCCCGCCGTTTCGGCCACTAATGAAATATTCAATGCAGGAGAAAATCAAGACTGGAGGAAACCCATCATTGATTATTTGTGTGATCCTAGTAGAAGGGTGGACAGGGTTGTTCGGCATATGGCTTTCAAATACACAATGAGAGATGATGGTCTCTATCGCCGAACGGTTGATGATGTTCTTTTAAAGTGCTTGGGCGAGGACCAAGCGAGAATTGCTATGGGAGAGATCAATGAAGGTATTTGTGGCACTCATCAGTCGGCTCCCAAGATGAAATGGTTACTACGACGTGCTGGGTTTTATTGGCCGACTATAATTAATGATTGCTTCAGATATTATAAAGGGTGTGAAGCTTGTCAAAAATTTGGTGATACTCAGTTGGCTCCTGCTGCTATGTTACATCCCATTATCAAGCCGTGGCCTTTCAGAGGATGGGGTTTAGAATTTATTGGACAAATTCATCCGTCTTCCTTAAAGGGGCATCGGTTCGTATTGGTGGCAACCGATTATTTCACTAAATGGTCTGAAGCAGTATCTCTCAAGAGCATGACACATACGGAGGTGATTAAATTCATAACCGAGCACATTATTCATAGATTCGCCATTCCTCAAACATTGACTACAGATCAAGGCTCCTCTTTCATGTCACACCAAGTTAGAGAATTTGCCGAATCTTATAACATAAAATTGCTCAATTCATCTCCATATTATGCCCAAGACAATGGACAAGCTGAGTCTAGCAATAAAATTTTAATCAAGCTCATCAAGAAGAAGGTTGAGGATAATCCAAGGAAATGGCATGAGTTGTTGTCTGAAGCTTTGTGGGCACATAGGATCTCAAGGCATGGTGCTACGAAGGTGACTCCATATGAGCTAGTATATTACCGGTGGAGGTAAATTTGAATGCTTTGAGAATAGCCAAGCAAAATGATTTATCGGCTGTAGACTTTTATAACTTAATGATGGATAACATTGACGAAGTTGCCGATAAACGTTTGGCTGCTTTGAAGGCCATAGAGAGAGACAAGTTGAGGGTGGCAAGAGCTTACAATAAGAAAGTCAAGTTGAAGAATTTTCAAGTTGGTGTTCTCGTCTGGAAAGTGATTCTACCGATTGGTTAAAAAGATAGAAAATTTGGGAAGTGGTCTCCAAGTTAGGAAGGTCCTTTTAGGATCGCAAGAGTAGTTCCCGAAAATTCATATTTGGTGGAATCCATACAAGGGGCGTTGTTACCTCGAGCTCTCAATGGCAAGTACTTGAAGAAATACCACCCGAGTGTGTGGCAAGAAGCCTAAATAAATAAATGGCCGATGGGGTGTTGACATCATCCTTAGAACAAGCACAGTACAAGTTATTTTTCGGCACACAAGCTTTGCCGAAAAACAGGGGGGCATGTGTTGACACCAGATTTTGGCACGGTCAAGAACTTATATAAGATGGCCTCAAATGGAGAAGTGATCTACATAAAAGAGTTCCGTATTATTGATATGAACATCTTTAAAGTTTGGGCCATCGCCGTCTGATCTCATCTCAAAGGCCGAAGTTGTGTTCGAAATACCGAGATTTTGTATTCAGAACACTATTCGGCTGATTTGACCCCCAAGACTGCCTCGTATGAAAAAGTGTCCTACACAGAAGTTGTGCGCCTCGTCAAATCAATTGATTTTGATATAAAGAACGTCTCAATCGGAGTTCGTATGCAAAATTTATGGCCGCTACAATATGCTGCTACAGTAGATGGCCGGACACTCCGGAGGCAACCCTCCGGATTCCATATTTTTCTGCTGTAGGCCGGACACTCCGGGCATGTCCGTCCGGGTTTTGGATTTCTCTGCTGCAGACTTCGGAAAACAGCCAAAAACTCCGTCAAGATGGCCTCTAATCAAAAAACGTTCAACATGAAAGTTGTTCGCCTCGTCAAAACGGTCAAGACTGCTTTTGGGCACGTTTTCATCCGAGGTTGTTTACTTCCTCAAAAGTGACCGGCAAGGTGCTGCTAGGTTATAAACCGAACAGTTTTGGAAAGTTCGGATTCCGATTGGACCCAAACTAGGGTTTTGGACGTGAATTCTAACCTTTCCTTGCACGGAAAGTCCATCCGCCTCTTATATATACCCAAGGGGTGACGGCTGATTGAACAACACACAATCGAACACATCAATATACTACTTTTTCATCTACGTTTTATCTCTCCACCGTTTTTCTCTCTCGTTCTTCGCTGTTCTACGTGTTTGAGAGCTGCAAATCCTGAGGCTCTAGGGGCAAGCGAGTCGACCTAGGGAAGCCCAGAGCCGCCGCACTCCCTGACGGGGTCCCTCCCGGGGGTGTGGGGTTTTCGAGTCTGCAAAAGCGCCCGTCGACTGTCTTGCGTATCGCGCTATCGGTCGAGTCTCCTTCGACGTGAGCTGCGGTGCATCACCCCCGGCGTCGAGGGTACATGTGACGTGTTCGTGTGTCAACACCGGGTTTTAACCCGGTGGCTATGATAGCGACGCAGATATTGCTGGTATATCACAGAATGAGCTGCCGCAAGGTCACGCTCCTCATCCAACACATGAAGAGCATCCTGACGTGCTTTTTCATTAACAACTTTCAACATAAGCCACCACCTGGGGCGAGTCATGACGGATATCGCTTGGAAGAACTGCCTCTGCCCCATAGACCATGAAGAAGGGTGTATAGCCTGTTGACCCGTTACGAGTAGTATTGATGCTCCAAATTACTGAGGATAACTCCTCAACCCAACAACTCGGCGTTAGCTGTAAAGGAACCATAAGCCGGGGTTTTATACCCTTCAAGATTTCTTGATTTGCCCTCTCAGCTTGACCGTTAGACTGTGGGCGAGCCACTGATGAAACGTCAAGACGAATATGCTCTCGTTGACAGAACTCTTTCATAGCACCCTTAGACATATTAGTGCCATTATCAGATATGATACTATGAGGGTAGCCAAAGAAGAAGATCACTTTCTTAATGAATTGAACCGCCATTGCCGCATCACACTTACTGACTGGCTCTGCCTGAACCCACTTGGTAAATTTGTCAACCGCCACCAAGAGGTGGGTCATTTTGTCCTTAGACCTCTTGAAAGGTCCAACCATATCAAGCCCCCAGACTGCAAACGGATAAGTAATTGGAATCATCCTAAATTCTTGAGCCGGCACGTGAGCACGTCTAGAAAATTTCTGGCAGCCATCACACTTGCTCACCAGGTCTTCTGCATCAACATGAGTCGTCAACCAATAAAACCCGTGACGAAAGGCTTTAGCCACAAGAGATTTAGAGCCGGCGTGATGGCCACAATCTCCTTCATGGATTTCCCTTAGAATCTCACGGCCCTCTTCAGGAGAAACACAACGTTGGAACATGCGCTGTGACGCTGCATCGGTGTGACTCACCATTGACAATAGTCATACACTTAGACCGCCGAGTTATTTGCCTGGCAAAATTTTCATCCTCAGGTATCTCTCCCCGGGTCATATAAGCCAAATAGGGAACTGTCCAATCAGGGGTGGCATGGAGAGCCGCTACCAACTGTGCCTCCGGGTCAGGAATAGCGAGATCTTCTTCGGATGGCAGTTTAACTGAAGGATTATTCAATACATCAAGAAAGATATTAGGGGGTACCGGCTTAGGCTGCAACCCAAGCTGTCTCAAAGCATCAGTCGCCTCATTATTCCTTCGATCTAGATGCTCCACCTGATAACCTTTGAAGTCACCAGCAATATTATCAACCGCCCGGTGATAAGCCGCCATGAGTGGGTCTTTAAAATCCCAAGTGCCAGAGACCTGCTGTGCTACCAAATCTGAGTCGCCAAAGCACCTGACCCAGCTTAGATTCATCTCTTTGGCCACCTTTAATCCATGAAGCAAGGCCTCATATTCGGATGCATTGTTAGTATAGGGAAACATCAGCCTTCAAACATAACAAAACTTGTCACCTCGTGGGGAAGTCAAAATAACTCTAGCTCCCGAGCCTTCCAATTGCCTGGACCCATCAAAATAAATAGTACAATACATATTATCAGGCTTCTCCTCAGGCATCTGCAACTCTGTCCAGTCGTTGATGAAATCCACAAGGGCTTGAGACTTGATAGCTGTCCTTGGCATATATTTCAAACCATGGGGTCCAAGCTCAATGGCCCACTTGGCCACTCGGCTTGTGGCTTCTCTATTTTGAATAATATCGCCTAAGGGAGCAGAGCTGACCATAGTAATGGGATGGCCAAGAAAATAATGCTTTAATTTGTGACTGGCCATGGACACCCCAAATACTAGCTTCTGCCAATGTGGGTATCTCTATTTAGACTCAATTAAGACCTCACTGACATAATAAGCCGGCCTTTGGACTGGATATTCCTTACTCGGATCTTTTCTTTCTTCTACAACCGCCACGTTGATGGCTCTTGTTGGGGATATGACTATCAGGTATGACCCGCCCAGGAGGGGCCGGGTCATCCCTGTGGCGGGTTCATCTCATGAAGCCCAAGAGTATAATAACAATGGTGGTTTATAGATAGGCTTAGTAGAGGGCCCAGACCCGAAGGCGACTCAAGGCCCACGAATATAAACCGCCATGTATATGTAGACTTGTATTGTAAGGTGAGGGAGTCCTGGACTAAGGGGTCCTCGGGCGTCCGGCCTGTTAGCCATGGGCCGGACTGATGGGCTCTGAAGATACGAAGACCGAAAACTGCACCCGTGTCCGGATGGGATTCTGATGTGGAGCATCCTTCGACCATCACCATGGACGTCACACTACCACCGCAAGGACGGAGAAGACCGATGAAAAGTGCACACACGTGCCACCAAAACCGATGTTAACTCCTTCCTCTTCGAACTCCATTTGATTTCACAGGTGAACTGGGTCCTACCTCAAACAGACATATATTGCACTCTTAGGTACCGAGGATATGACCGTGTGGACGCAAGGACGAAGACCCGGACACACAAGAAGAAGGAGAAGGAGAGAGGCGAGAAGAGCGAGAGGACCGGAGGCCCATGGACACCCCGGGTGCCCACACGTGGACATCCCCGGGTGCCCGGTCCCCTAGCAGCCGGCCGGACCCCTCCCTGGACGCCCCGGGTGCCCGACCTGGTTGGCCCCGGGTGCTTGGCCCTGCTGCTGGGCGCACCAGCCGCCACCCCGGGTGCCCGGCCAGCTGGGCCCGAGTGCCCGGCCCCTGCGCTGGAGCTGAGCCTCCACCCCCCGGGTGCCCGGGCTTGGCACCCCGGGTGCCCGACCCCTCTCCAGCCGGCCCTCGGCCCAGTCCGGGTGCCCGGCCCTTGAAGCCCCGGGTGCCCGGTCCCGCCTGTGCACGCGCCTTTGTCCGGTCCGGGTGCCCGGACCCCTTTGCACCGGGTGCCCGAACCCATCCGAGTGTGTGTTCGTTTGGAGGGTCATTTTGGACCATTGTATCCCCCTCTCTCTCTATTTCGTCCCTAGACTATAAGTACCTCCCACCTAGCTCATTTAGAGGATAGCAAAGTATATGATAGACATTTACGAGCTTTGCTCCATGGATCCACTCCACTAGGAGATCAAGACCTCCTCTTGGAGTGACCAAACTCAAGACCCCCTTGAGGGAAGGATCTACCTAGATCATCAAGCCCTCATCTCCTTCATAGGATTTGGGATGAAATCTACTATGTATCTTGTTTCCCTTTGATTGTTCATGTACCTTGTGGATCTTGTGTGTTTGTTGCTCTAGTAGATGTGTGATTGGACTTGTTCTTGAGTGTTCCTCTTGTTTTCACTCTTGTGTTCATCTTGTTCTTGAGGATTCCCCTCCAATTCATGAAAGATATTCACTTAGGGTTCCACCCTACAACATCTTGGTATCATGAGCCATGGTTTCTCATGAAAATTGGAGGCCCCCTTCTTGTTCTCTAGCCTAATTTTGTTGTGTTCTTCCCCAATTTCGAAAATTCCCCACCAAAAATAGCCCCAAATTTTCTTTGTGATTTGTTGGTTTGATGAGGTTTTGTTGGATTTGTTCCATGGATTTGCTTGGTTTCGAGTGGATCTAGCATTCCCCCATTCGTCTCCACCTTTCCCTCCATGAAATCCACCAATTTCTTCCATTTCTCCACGATTTTTCGCCCAAACCCGACACCCCCGGGCACCCGGACCTCACACCCCGGGCACCCAGACCCCCCCCCCCGCCCACCCCCACTGACTACCCCGGGTGCCCGCACCCCAAACCCCGGGCACCCGCACCCCCGGGCTGTTTGCCTCGGACCACCCCGGGCACCCGCACCCCCAAACCCCGGGCACCCGCACCCCCCAGAATCAGCCGCGTGCACTTTACCGTTTCGGCCATAACTTTTGCTCCCGGAATCCGATTTTCATGTTCTTTAGCTCGTTGAGTAGCTATTGACATTCCCCATCCACCTAGATAGGTTCCAACACCATTTGACTCCATAAAAAATTTGGCATTTTGGCATCTTTGCATAGGCCATCCACCATATCATCCACGCAAACCACCATAACATTCCGCAACCTAACCCATTTTTGCTCCATATAGTATTTTTGGTTGCTTGAGGGGTGACTTGAGTCTCCTAAGGTGTTTCGGCTACTTAGGGATGGTCGCTTCGTTATAACCCACCACCACCACTTTCGCATTGCTAACTCTGGAACCACCAACGCATTCCGCCACCACCATTTGACATTTGCCTTTGGAGATTTTGAGTTTGCGGTTTTTACCGTTTCCTAAGGTATTTCGGCTACTTAGGGACGGGTCTACATCATCTTGGTATCTATATCAATAACACCACCACTCATCATCGCCACGAGGTCGTCTTCGACATTGACCACTTCGCCAATTTGACACCCTAACCGTAAGCAAGAACGGTAACCTCTTTATCATCTTGGTATCATGGTATCCCTTCATTGTACATTCTTGACATTACATTGTTAACCCCTTAGCCCATTTTGCGTCACTTGCCTATCGAGACTAGCCTTTGAGTATTGCCGGCAACGTTACTTGTGCACATTAGTGATCCGTACCCCATATTGCATACATACCATATCATATTGGTATCATCTTGCTATCATCATATCATCCCTCGTGTCACAAGATTGTTCCCGCATATACAAAATTGCTATCTTGGTTTGTGCATTTCACATAAGTGGCCATATAAAAAAAGGATAAGCTTTTAAGCACAAAGGAAAAGAGAGCAAAGAGCTTGTAAGCAAGAGCCATAGCATCGCCACATTGCATATCATACCACCATATTGATCATCTTGGATCATCGTGTGCGAAACACCGGAACATCATACACATAGCATACTTGGGATAGAAAGTTGATACATTTTGCATCTTATAGGTTGTGCACAAGTGTCGTATCCGCCTATTGAGCAATCATGCTAGCGTCTCTCTTGAGTTGTGCAACACAAGCGTTTTCCGTGGATTCCACATTTTGTGCTCATTCCTTGGTTGCACGACCCCATTTATCTATCCGTGTGTGTGTTTCCGTGTGCCACATATTGCTATTGGTCTACTTGTTTCTCTTGCGAATTTGTGAATCTTTTCCAACATTATTGACTCTTGCTAACATTTTGCATCAAATTTTTGTGCCACTATCCTCACCGAGCTCCACCATAAGCTTTACTTGATATGTGTGAGTGAACAAGTCCGGTACCAATTCCACTATTCTTTCATCTCACATTGAGTGAAACGGGATACATCCTCAACTTTGGAAAATGTAACTTGGTATTGTTTATCTCATTTCCTACTCACCTCTACTCGAGTCTTGTGATGGATATGCAAGGAATTTCACCTTCTGTCTACAACAACAACGATGAGTTCGATGTCACGATCAACTCTAACGATGCCAAGATGCATGCTCAAATGGAGGAGATTAAAGCCCTCATCAAGTCCTACAAGCGATCTTCCTCATCTTCGAGAAGACGCTCAAGAGCACATACCTCCGAGCTACCATCTCGGGCAAGATCACATCATCATCGACACCATCACCACCAAGAACGTGAAGGTCAAGAGCTCTACAACAACAACCGCTCTATGGCTTCACCATCTCACTTGGCATCTTCGCCAAGCAACTACAAGGCATCTTCGCCTACGGACATATGGCATCTTCGCCAACAAGCACCTCAAGACTACGCTCAAGAGAAGCTCCCCAAGCTCAAGTCCGCAACTTCCACGAGCTACTACGACCTTGACATGGACCACGCGATTCCTTTCTATGGGACTCAAGAACCCGAGGAGTATCTCGAGTGGGAGCACTTAATGAACGACTACCTCAAGCTACATCAAGTTTCTCCCGAAGATCAAGTGAAGTGCGCCACAAGGAACTTCCACGACTACGCGTCCACATGGTGGCTTCACACACCTTCGGAGGGCTACGACATGAGTTGGCCCAATACAAAGAGAGATTTGCGGCGATAGTTCGTGCCTCCAACCTACACGGAACATCTTCTACGCCAATTGGAGAACACCATCCAAGGATCCAAGTCCATCGACAAGTACTTCAAGGAGATGAAGATTGCCTTGTGACGAGCCGGCGTGGACGACCCCATTTCGATGAAGTTCCACTTCATGATGGGATTGAACAACGACATTTCCAAGACTATCCTCCTTGAGAACTACAAGTCCCTCGACGAAAACTACATTGGTGCTCTCAAGGCGGAACAAGAACTCATGAAGGCCAAGGTTTCTCCACCCCAAGCTCACTTCGCGACGACCAAGCTCCACGAGATGATCGAGCATGGGATTTTCCCTTCGGTCTTGGAGGAGAGCGATGATGTGACATCTTCGGCTTTCATCCACAGCGACGATGACGAGATGGTTGAGCATGGGATTTTCCCTTCGACCACGGCGACGTATGATGACTTGAGTGACTTGTGCCACCATATTGAGAGTGATAGTGAATTCACCACTAGCCCCATATATGATGAGTTACCACAATTCCCATGTGAGGAGAGCAACAACCCCCACCACTTGAGTGAGATGAGTGACTACACCATATGTGACGTTGAGTGCACCTACCTTGAGGGAGTGAGTGAGCCACCACCACATAGAGAGACTGAGGTCATTGCGATTTCTAACAACTTAACCTCTACCTCTATTGTGTCTTCTCATTTGATGATAGGTCCCATATATGATGACGCGCCGATTCTCAACGACTTCGTCCTTCCTTTGGTCAAGACGATGGCCATGGTGGAATATGATGCACCCCTCACATGGTTCCATCAAGATGAAGATGATGACCACCATTTGGTCTTTGCCAACTCACCTACACCACTTGAGTGGAATGAACAAGGTAACATAGGTGAAGGTGATGCTCTTGTCCCACTAGTGGACATTCTTGACATTGATTGCTTGCATGATGTTGATCCACCTATTACCATGCTTCATGCTAGTATGATTTCTCCATGCGATGATTTACCCAATTACGATGAGTTTGATGATTTCCATGAGGAGTCTATTAGTTGTGATGCCACGTTACATAGGATTTCTTGTGACAATTCTTTAGGTCACATCATGTTTGACAATCCACTTGACTTGTCATATGATATGCATGAGATACACCATATGTCATATTTGCAATCTCTTCATAGTGACTATGCATATGCCATTACGATAAACCCAATTTGCACATATGGCATAGATGATAAGCCCATGGTTACTGGCATTTGTTTTTCTTGTGATGATATTGATATGCTCCCTTGGCATCATTTATCTCATATGCCATGCTATGACCACCTAGCTTCGGATATGCATTGTTTTGGATGTTGTCAATATTCTCCATGTGATGTTTCCTTTAATGCTCATGAGGAGACCCCCATAGTTTCCTCATACATGTTAGGAGATTTTGATTCATCCTATCCATTGCATGATCCCACTACTTGTGTGCACCATATGCTCCCCATGAATGAAAATGATATTGTGCCATATACTTGCATTCTCAATTTGTGTCCCAATCATGTTATACATAACAACTATTCTTTCATGATGGATGACCTATTCTTATACCATGCATCAAATTTCTTTGACCGATGCTTATCTTGTGCTAACTCACACATGCACATACACGTCATGATGGATGATGTGTACATTTACCATGAACACAATTTCTTTGGTTTGTGTCTCTTTTGTGTAGGTACCCATGAATACTTGTCAACCTCACAATCCCATGAGTTGACAAAACGAGCTCTAGAGAGCAACAATGACTTGGGATCACATGGATTGCCTTTCCCACCGCTCTCTTCGCGCATTTCTTCTACATGGCTCTCACATGGTTATGGGTTATCATCAATTACATATTATATGCCCATCTTGCCATGTTCACTTTGCATGATATACTCATTCCTATGCCTTTGCCATGCATTTGTGACCCATGCTTTGCATTACACATGATGATTGATTCTACTACTTGTATGTGTATTTGCAAGCTTGGTGGAGATATTGCTTGTTATTGCCATGTTTGCTATGTGCCCCATGCCTATGATGATACAATGATCTTGGTTTGTGTTTGTACTTGTGATATGTCATGTGCATTGTATATGCCTATTATTTGCTCAGATGACATGATTGCCATGATTTCATCTTGTGTATTGCATCTTCGCTCCACTAGTTTGCAAGACTTGCTTGCTATGCTTTCTCATGTTGCATCCAATTCTTGGATTACTTGCTACTATCACATGTTTGGTTGCAACAATGTCATTATTTCACATATGCCATGTACCATTGCTTGTCACTTGCTTCATTTGATTGCCTCACACATGATAAACAATTGCTCTTTCCATTGTGGTGAGTGTCACACTTTCTTCACCACACCATATGCACATTATGCTTGGATTGTCTTGCACTTGCCCCATGTGTTTAGACATTTCATTTCTTTAGGTGTTGTGAATGACTCTTATGCCTACCATAGATCGTTCATTGAGAGTCTTATGCATGCTTGCTATGAACTTGAGGTAGATGCTTATTCTCTTGTCACACATATGTGCATCTCAACCTCACATTTACATGCTTGTTTCCATGATGTCCTTGATTGTGCTAAATTTATGTGCTTATATGCTATGCCACACTCTCTTGTCACACCATATGCTATGCTTGATGACAACACTTGTTGGGTAAATCACCTCTTGAATGCTTGGTTTTGCTTTAATGCCAACCACATTTGTTTTTGCAAGTGCTTGTTATCTTTGCTCCTTTTGAAGGATATACAAGACGGTGCGACATTGGAGAGTGGCCATTTCAAGTTTCCACATAACAAGTGCTTGTTGGTTGCCCACTTCTACACGGCGACGCCATCTCGTTACCATGGTGATGACGATCATGATCCGTGGACGGATCTCTCCCAAGGGGGGGGGAGATGATGCAGAGCATCCCTCGACCATCACCATGGACGTCACACCACCACCGCAAGGACAAAGAAGACCGATGACAAGTGCACACACACGTGCCACCGAAACCGAGGTTAACTCCTTCCTCTTTGAACTCCATTTGATTTCATAGGTGAACCGGGTCCTACCTCAAACATACATATATTGCACTCTCAGGTACCGAGGAGATGACCGTGTGGAGGCGAGGACGAAGACCCGGACACACAAGAAGAAGGAGAAGCAGAGAAGCGAGAAGAGCGAGAGGACCGGAGGCCCCTGGACACTCCGGGTGCCCAGACGTGGACATCCCCGGGTGCCCGGTCCCCTAGCAGCCGGCCGGCCCCCTCCCTGGACGCCCCGGGTGCCCGGCCTGGTTGGCCTCGGGTGCCCGGCCCTACTGCTGGGCACTGTAGCCGCCGCCCCGGGTGCCCGGCCAGCTGGCCCCGGGTGCCCTGCCCCTGTGCTGGAGCTGCTGCCTCCACCTCCTGGGTGCCCGGGCTTGGCACCCCGGGTGCCCGGCCCCTCTCCAGCCGGCCCTCGGCCCAGTCCGGGTGCCCGGCCCTTGCAGCCCCGGGTGCCCGGCCCCGCCTGTGCACGTGCCTCTATCTGGTCCGGGTGCCCGGACCCCTTTGCCCTGGGTGCCCGAACCCATCCGAGTGTGTGTGCATTTGGAGGGTCATTTTGGACCTTTGTATCCTCCCCTCTCTCTATTTCGTCCCTAGACTATAAGTACCTCCCACCTAGCTCATTTAGAGGATAACAAAGTATATGATAGACATTTGTGAGCTTTGCTCCATGGATCCACTCCACTAGGAGATCAAGACCTCCTCTTGGAGTGACCAAACTCAAGACCCCCTTGAGGGAAGGATCTACCTAGATCATCAAGCCCTCATCTCCTTCATAGGATTTGGGATGAACTCTACCATGTATCTTGCTTCCCTTTGATTGTTCATGTACCTTGTGGATCTTGTGTGTTTGTTGGTCTAGTGGATGTGTGATTGGACTTGTTCTTGAGTGTTCCTCTTGTTTTCCCTCTTGTGTTCATCTTGTTCTTGGGGATTCCCCCTCCAATTCGTGAAAGATCTTCACTTAGGGTTCCACCCTACAACAGATTCTCCTCGGCGTGGAAGGCATGCTTGGCGACCGGATATGTAGATTCCTTTCTTTGTAAACGGCCTTGTGTAACCCTAGATCCTCCCGGTGTCTATATAAACCGGAGGACTTAGTCCGGAAAGGGATATACTTGTTACCATAGTCATACAGGCTAGATTTCTAGGGTTTAGCCATAACGATCTCGTGGTAGATCAACTCTTGTAATACTCATATCCATCAAGATCAATCAAGCAGGAAGTAGGGTATTACCTCCATAGAGAGGGCCCGAACCTGGGTAAACATCGTGTCCCCTGTCTCCTGTTACCATCGACCTTAGACACACAGTTCAGGACCCCCTACCCGAGATCCGCCGGTTTTGACACCGACATTGGTGCTTTCATTGAGAGTTCCAATGTGCCATCGACAAAAGGTTCGATGGGCCCTTCAATCGTCGATAGTGACGCTGTCCAAGGAGAAACCTTCCTCCCCGGACAGATCTTCGTGTTCGGCGGCTTCACACTGCAGGCAAATCATTTGGCCACCTGGAACAGATCGATAGCTACGCCCCTGGCCATCAGGTCAGATTTGGGAGTTTGAACTGCGTTGCGGACATCTGTGCAGATTTGATCTTCGCCGGATTCGGGACCGCGACGACCGCTCTCGGTCACCTTGACGAACATGACCTAAATCTGTCGTCAGACCGCATCCAGGAGATAGCTCATGTGACCACTCCGGCCTTAGATCCAGAGCACACTGCGGCATCCAAGGATTGGAGGTTCAACCCCACCATGGAAGCCACAGATTCCCCAGCGTTGGAGCCACACATGGACTTAACCTCACGCAATACTCGTGTCACCGGAACTCCGGACTCTTCTCCGGGTATAAGTTCCGAACCATGTGAGTTACTGAACTTGATCGCTTACCGATCTTCGAGTTCAGTGCCGCAGACATCTTCCAGCACTCGCCCTTGGGCGATGTGCTGAACTCATTAAAGAACTTGTCCTTGGCGGGGGACTCATAGTCGAACTATGTATGGTTCGAACTAGAGGCTGATGACGGGGAATTTTGCTTCCCACCCGCCACCCACTTCATAGCCACTGTCGAGGACTTAACCGACATGCTTGACTACGGCTCCAAAGACATCGTCAGTATAGACGATGATGCCAGAAAGGAGCAAGGCCAAAACCCGCCATTCATTGGACGATGGACGACCACTCCTTCCTACGACATATACATGGTGGACACGCCAGAAAAAACTAACGACGATGACAAAGAGGATCTAGTCAAGGATAAACCTCCTGAGAGACAGCCCAAGCGCCAGCTTCCTCGACGCCGCTCTAAGTCACGACGTTCCAAAGACTGCAATACGGGCACCGAAAAAATAATATTCCGGACGATGCCGAAAATAATGAAGACCCCATCAAGGTAACCTCTGAATAGGAGGAACGGGAAAATGGGCAAGTTAGCCATGATGAACAGGCCATACACGGAGACTCGGAGGACAGTAATTATCTTCCGCTCTCCGAGGAAGAGGAGAGCCTCGGCAAAAAGGATTTCATCGTGCCTGAGGAACCTCTCGAGAAGGAGCGCTTCAAACGCCGGCTAATAGCCACTGCAAGAAGCCTAAAAAAGAAGCAGTTGCAGCTTCAAGCGGACCAAGATCTGCTCAATGATAGATGGACCAAAGTCCTGGCCGCCAAAGAATACGGCCTTAGTGGCCCAGCCAAAAGCTACCCGAAGCGTAGATTGCTACCTCAGTTTGATGACGAGGCGCTGGAGCCCATACCATCATCGCACAATGCGGCAGGCCGACCACAACTTGGTCCGGATAAAGGGGCAACTCAAGCCGAACACCACTCCGCCCCACCTCGCCCTAAAGGCAAGAATAAAACAGCTCGGAGTTGTACATACGACCTTCGACAGGACTGGGACAGTAGAGCAGGACACACATGATCGATCTACGGATCGCGAGGACGTGCCTCGACATGCGACGACGACTACCTATTCAGAGGTGAAAAACCTAGCCACGCCCAGGCCGAAAACCGCAAATGGACTCCATCGGAGGTACGTCGTAGTGTGGCCCAACATAGAGGCGCCGCACACCCTCTTTGCTTCACAGACGAAGTAAATGGAGCATGAATTCCCAGACGGGTTCAAACCCATGAATATCGAATCATACGACGGAACAACGGATCCCGCGGTATGGATCGAGGACTTCCTCCTCCATATCCACATGGCCCACGGAGATGACCTTCATGCCATCAAATACCTACCACTAAAACTCAAAAGACCAGCTCGGTACTGGTTAAACAGTCTGCCGGAAAATTCTATTGGCAGCTGGGAAGATTTGGAAGACGCCTTTCGCGACAAGTTCCAAGGAACATATGTCCGGCCACCGGATGCCGATGACTTAAGTCACATTGTCCAGCAGCCCGGAGAGTTAGCCAGGAAGCTCTGGACTAGGTTCCTAGTTAAAAAGAACCAAATCATCGACTGTCCGGACGCAGAAGCCCTCGCGGCCTTCAAACACAGTGTGCGGGATGAATGGCTTGCATGCCACCTCGGTCAAGACGGACCTAAATCCATGACAGCCCTTACCACTCTAATGACCTTCTTTTGCGCGAGAGAAGACAGATGGCTCGCTCGGAGTTGTACATACGACCTTCGACGGGACTGGGACAGTAGAGCAGGACAGACAGGATCGATCTACGGATCGCGAGGACGTGCCTCGACACGCGGCGACGGCTACCTATTTGGAGGTGAAAAACCTAGCCACGCCCGGGCCGAAAACCGCAAATGGACCATCGGAGGTACGTCGCAGTGTGGCCCAACATAGAGGCGCCGCACACCCTCTTTGCTTCACAGACGAAGTAATGGAGCATGAATTCCCAGACGGGTTCAAACCCATGAATATCGAATCATACGACGGAACAACGGATCCCGCGATATGGATTGAGGACTTCCTCCTCCATATCCACATGTCCCATGGAGATGACCTTCATGCCATCAAATACCTACCACTAAAACTCAAAGGACCAGCTCGGTACTGGTTAAACAGTCTGCCGGAAAATTCTATTGGCAGCTGGGAAGATTTGGAAGACGCCTTTCGCGACAACTTCCAAGGAAGATATGTTCGGCCACCGGATGCCAATGACTTAAGTCACACTGTCCAGCAGCCCGGAGAGTCAGCCAGGAAGCTCTGGACTAGGTTCCTAGTTAAAAAGAACCAAATCGTTGACTGTCCGGACGCGGAAGCCCTCGCGGCCTTCAAACAAGCGTCCGGGATGAATGGCTTGCACGCCACCTCGGTCAAGAAGGACCTAAATCCATAACAGCGCTTACCGCCTTAATGACCCGCTTTTGCGCGGGAGAATACAGCTGGCTCGCTTGTAGAAGTGATAAGCGATTTTCAGCAAGGTATTCTCTGCAAGTACTGAAATAAGTGGTAGCAGATAATTTTGTGATAGGATAATTTGTAATGAGCAACAAGTAACAAAAAAAATAAAGTGCAGCAAGGTGGCCCAATCCTTTTTGTAGCAAAGGACAATCCTAGACAAACTCTTATATAGAGAAAAGCGCTCCCGAGGACACATGGGAATTATCGTCAAGCTAGTTTTCATCATGTTCATATGATTCATGTTTGGTACTTTGATAATTTGATATGTGGGTGGACCGGTGCTTGGGTGCTGTTCTTACTTGAACAAGCATCTCACTTATGATTAACATCTATTGCAAGCATCCGCAACTACAAAAAAACTATTAAGGTAAACCTAACCATAGCATGAAACATATGGATCCAAATCAGCCCCTTACGAAGCAACGCATAAACTAGGGTTTAAGCTTCTGTCACTCTAGCAACCCATCATCTACTTATTACTTCCCAATGCCTTCCTCTAGGCCCAAATAATGGTGAAGTGTCATGTAGTCGACGTTCACATAACACCACTAGAGGATAGACAACATACATCGCATCAAAATATCGAACGAATACCAAATTCACATGACTACTAATAGCAAGACTTCTCCCATGTCATCAGGAACAAACGTAACTACTCACAAAGCATAAAGGATCTGAACATATGATCTTCCACCAAATAAACCAACTAGCATCAACTACAAGGAGTAATCAACACTACTAGCAACCTACAGGTACCAATCCCAGACTTGGAGACAAGAATTGGATACAAGAGATGAACTAGGGTTTGAGAGGAGATGGTGTTGGTTAAGATGTTGATGGAGATTGCCCTCTCACGATGAGAGGAGCGTTGGTGATGACGATGGCGATGATTTCCCCCTACCGGAGGGAAGTGTCCCCGGCAAAACAGCTCTGTCGGAGCCCTAGATTGGTTCCGCCTCATGGCGGCGGAGTCTCGTCCTGAAAGGTTGCTTATGACTTTTTCCTGGACGAAAGACTTCATATAGTAGAAGATGGCCACCGGAGGACCAATAGGGGGCCCACGAGGCAGGGGGCGCGCCCAGGGGGTAGAGCGCGCCCCCCACCCTCGTGGACAGGTGGTGGCCCCTGATGTATTTCTTCCGCTCAGTATTTTTTATTATTTCCAAAAATAACTTTCGTGGAGTTTCAGGACTTTTGGAGTTGTGCAGAATAGGTCTCTAATATTTGCTCCTTTTCCAGCCCAGAATTCCAACTGCCGACATTCTCCCTCCTTATGTAAACCTTGTAAAATAAGAGAGAATAGACATAAGTATTGTGACATAAAGTGTAATAACAGCCCATAATGCAATAAATATCGATATAAAAAGCATGATGCAAAATGGATGTATCAACTCCCCCAAGCTTAGACCTCACTTATCCTCAAGTGAAAGCCGATAATGATAAATATGTTCACATGTTTAGAGGTAGCGGTGTCGATAAAAATAAAATACGGACATGAGGGCATCATGATTATTCTCATAACAGCAACATACATGAATATTGTCATATGATTTCTTATGCTCAAGTAATAATCTATTCACAATGTCAAGTATGAATGAGAAACTTCATTGAGAACCAACAAACTATAATCTCAGTCATTGAAGAAATTGCAACTTATCATAACATCAGAAAGAGTCTATGTCAGAGCTTTCTAGCAAGTCCACATACTCAACTATCATTTAGTCTTTCATAATTGCTAACACTCATGCAATACTTGTGGTTACAGGGTTTTAATCGGACACAAAGAAAGATAGGGGCTTATAGTTTCGCCTCCCAACCTTTTACCTCAAGGGTAATGTCAATAATAATAACTCATGCTCCCCTATGTCCAATTAGATGTATCTATCAGGATCTTTCCAACATACTGTGCTTGCCAGAGGATAAAATATAAAAAGGAAAGGTGAAGATCACCATGACTCTTGCATAAGGTAGAAGATAATAATAAAAGGTAGGCCCTTCGCAGAGGGAAGTAGAGGTTGCCATGCGCTTTTATGGTTGGATGCACAACATCTTAATGCGAAAGAATGTCACTTTATATTGCCACTTGTGATACGTACCTTTATTATGCAGTCCGTCGCTTTTATTTCTTCCACATCACAAGATCGTATAAACACTACAAAAAAATACACTTCCGTGATGATACGTGTTTGTCACAGTAGGTCGCGTTTTCTGTCATGCATGTACATCCATGACAAATTTATCACAGAATCAAGATAGTCATACGTGTGCTGTCGTAGAAGTGTTCCATGACATTGCCAAAATTATCATCACGGAAGTGTCCACTTCCATGACGATAAATCGCGCGTCACAGAAGTGCTTTCGTCAAGGGTGAACGACACGCATCCACTGTAACGGAAAGCCGTTAAGCTATCGGGTCGGATTTTGGGTCCGATAACCCGTTAACAGCCACGACCAATGCCGATTTTCCACGTGTAAAATTCTCATTGGCTGACGGATCCACGCGTCAGCTCCGCGCTGGCACAGGTGTCACTCATCCAACAGTCGAAATGGGCCTATGGTATGTTGACACGTGGACCGGCCCAAAAATGGCCCACAAAGTATAAATGGGCCGGCCCAACCGAAGGCCCATAAGATTTAGTGGACCATAATGGGCCGGCCCAGCTAAAGGCCCACAAAATTTAGCGGACCATAATGGGCCGGCCCAGCTAAAGGCCCACACGATTTTGCAAACCATAATGGGTCGGCCCAGCTAAAGGCCCACAAGATTTTTCGGACCACAATGTGTCGGCCAAACTAAAGGCTCACAAGATTCTGCCGACCATAATGGGCCGGCCCAGCTAAAGGCCCAACATTCTTTGTAAAATCGGCTCGTCAACGACCTGTCCTAAACTTTTCATCAACGCGACCCATGGTCACTTCTGGCCCGTTAACAGTCCGCTAAGTAATTGGGCCGAATTACGGCCCGGTGTATTTCTGGCCTGTTAAAGGTACGGCTTCATTTGGCCCATTTACAGGCCATCAAAACTTTTGGCCCATAAACGACCGTGAAGGATTTCGGTCATATTCGGCCATGTCTGACATTCGGCCTGTTAGAGGCCCACTATAGCTTTGGGCCACTTTCGACCTGTTGTCATTTTTGGCCTGATAACGCTGGACGTAAACCATGGGCCATATGTGGCCCAACGTCATATCGGGCTCATTAACGACCCATGTAAAAATGACGATAATCTAGCCCGACCGAAGTTCCGGCCTGTTAAAGGCTCATGTATTAGGTCGGCGCATTTACGGCCTGTCTGAATTTCGGCCTGTCAAAGATCCGCATCGT
Source organism: Aegilops umbellulata (assembly GCA_032464435.1). Classification (NCBI taxonomy): domain Eukaryota; kingdom Viridiplantae; phylum Streptophyta; class Magnoliopsida; order Poales; family Poaceae; genus Aegilops; species Aegilops umbellulata. The sequence continues at coordinate 112,416,912 of CP136056.1, forward strand.
AAATGGGCCACCATTTCGGCCTGCTAAGTCCAGTGGGTTATTTGGCACAATCAGGGCCCAATCTCACTTTCGGTCAATTAAAGGCCCATGTTTTTTATGGGCTCGAGATATTTACACCTGTAAACGGCCTATTTTTACTGAGGGCCCAAATTATGTTTAGGCTTGTTAAAGGCCCACTATGGGTATAGGCCTACCAGAAAAATATGAAAGCTTATGCTGATTTAGGCCCAGATATTTTTAGTGGGCTACATGCCAATTTCGGCTCGTAATCATTTTTAGCCCAATTGGAATGGGCCCGACGAATGTTGGCATGTTGGGCTCCTACGAAGCTTTCGGCCGAATACATTACTAAGATAAACCTACACTATACAAAAATAGCGTCATAATTACTGCAACCTGAGGCAGCATCATAAATGTTGTATCACAACAAAATAAATTCCAACCATACAACAAAAGGCATGTTGGCATAAAGTTTACAGTCTTTCCAGATAAAAGCACCATCAGATGTATAGAAGCACAGATCATTTGACCCGAGTGCTAATGTTTCAGGCTGTAGAATCTGATGGAGTAGCACGATCTCCACCTTTTTCCGCCATTGCTCTTGAACAACGAAGCGAATGTCTGATAGTCTGGTTTCAAAACCATTCATATCTTGACGACATTTCTCAACCACTATTCTTGTTTCCGAAACAACATCCATTAGGGATTGGACTTGTGTCTGGAGCACAGATATATCACTCTGTCTAGCAGGAAGATTTTGTTCAGTAGGCGATTTGGACGAGGTTACCTTGACAACCAACCGAGAATTACGCAGGAAGGTGCTTTTTGCACTGTTAGTGGAGAGATACTGACGCACTGCAGCAAGAGGTGACATTGTGCCTGTAGTAGCCTCGTCACCTTCAGGTGGTTGTGGTTGTTCAATCATTTGTTCCATAGCTTCCTGAAAGTTTGAACTTGTAGATTAGTGTACCAGATAAGTTACTAATGAGACAAAAACAAACAAAGTAGGTTAAATGTTTATACATAACTTATTTTGGTGAACTACTGTAATACATTAGCATGTATTGTAGTGCCAACTACATAATAAAATCACTGTCGGAAGATATGTCCATGTAGCATGCCTACTGTATTGTCTATTTCCTCACATTCATTGACATCTAAGGATAAAGAGACATGGTTTAAAGTAGGATGAACATAGTATGACATCATTCATATCATGGGCAAACAGATATAAAACAAACATGCTATTTTATCATTGTGTGCGCACGTGAACATAACAACTAGATTACAGATCAAGACCAAAAGAATATCCTTCATCTCTTTTAAACCATGTAAGGTGAAATGATACGTTAAGACAACTGAGAATAAAGTGAATAGATGAACTGACATTGGCTGCAAAGCAAGTATTTAAATGAACACATCACAGTACCAATCAGTTCAAGGCAGGAGGAGTAAGGACTTACAACAGCGGCTTGAACTGGTGTGCTCATGCCCTTCATCTTGCTGGTGTGGCAATCCTTGAAGATTTGCACTGCCTTCGGTTCAGGTTCTTTTTGGTCCGCACGGGATTTCCTTTGTATTTGGAACAAGTCAACATAGATACGATAATATGGCACAAAAAAAGGAGGTAGCAGCTATTTACAAGAGCCTCGCAGTGTGCAATATAGCTACGAGATCCTGTTGTCTGTTGGAATTTCACTTTAGAACGGTTGGTTTTGTTCTTCAAATAGTTAGCCTAGAAGAAGATACACTTGTAAGGCACATACATAAATAAAAGTTCAATATGTGGTCTGATCAAATACATATAGCCTACCTGATACTTTGGATCAGACCAGTGTTTAACGAGGGCTGTCCAGTCTTCATCTGTAATAGATTCCACTTGAGATGTTTGGGCAATTTCATTGTTATCCTTGCCTTCAAAGTGAGATTTTCTAAGGTGGTACGATACTGTCGCAGAGCAGACTGAAAAACATGAGTGCATGCTTATTTAGTTGCATGATCTTTCGGATCCAACTTGAACCTCATCTGTTGAAAAAAGAATGTGAGTATTATTAGGAGGAAGCTAGAAAGTATGGGACAGAGCAAGAGAATATTACTAATTGCGATGAATAACATTACTTACGGATAAATGGTGAAGAAAGGTGTTAAACTGGGTATTGTCTTTCTCATTCCTGTACTGGATACACGTTGGGAGGATACGTGCATGACACCTAACGGCGACGGCTGCCTCTGATACTACTTGGCTGACTCTGTAGCATCACGTGGCCTTTTTAAACCTGCCTCAAAATGGATCTCCATTCTTCCTCCTTTAGATTTTGTTAATGTGTCAAGCATTATCCCTGATGCCTGTTTCCGCTTGCGCCGTGGTGCTAGTTCAACAACGAATATGGAAATTGTTAGTGTACATCAAACTGTGAGAGTACATATAAAGGAGCATGCAACTGCAACTTGACTCGGTCAGGTACCGTCTTGGTGTTGATGCTCATGAGGTTCATCTGATCTTGCCAAGTCCTGTTGTGTCAGCAGTGCTTCGGAAGTAGTGTTAGGTGTGAAGGCAGCTTGGGAACTGGCCAGTTCCGGAGCAAATGAACGAGTAACTGGTTGAGATGCTGGTACAGTTGAAGCGGATGTTGCAGCTGGTGGAGCAGGTGATGTTGTGTTTGTAGATTTAGCCGGTGGACTTGGACCTTCTACTGCCCTATAAGTACCAGCAGAATCTCGACGGCAGAACCTTTTTCGTTTCACCCGACGAGTAACAGCACTCCCTACTATATTATTTTCCTTGCTCTTTTTTTACTTTGCCATGTCAAGTGCCATTTCAAGAAATTAGAAGCAGTACAAGCTAGAAGACAATGCAAGATGCAACCTACATCACAGTCCCAAGTTAAATGTGTCTTATGGGTAAGTGATCGTTCCAGGTATAAGTTGTAAGCTATGCAGATGCAATTCAACATAATCAGAAGCAATGCAAACTAGACATCATATGGAAAACGCAACCACGTATAACAGTTCCAAGTAAGAGCAAGCACTTGTGATGGTGGAGTACAGGAGATGTGCTCATCATGTACACGTATGTTCTAGAAACAGGAACACGTGTCATATTCACAGGCATTATGTGTAAAGTAAGCAGATGCAATTCAAGTTAGAAGTAATACAAGCTAGAAATCATACGCAACATGCAACCACATATAATAGTGTCAAGTTAGAGCAAGCACCTGTGATGGTGGAGTAGGGGAGATGTTCTCATCATCTACACAGCTACGTTGACTGTCCAGCCTTGTGTTGTCTTGCGAATCTTGTTGGGAGGATGGCGGAGTAGAATCTGTAGAGACCCCCTATTTGAGTTGCTCCGAAGGACCACCATCATCCACTGCCGGACTAATTTCCTTCAGCTGTAATGATTTTGCATTGTGAAGTCAAACCGATAAGAAAAGGAATAAAATTCGCTCTTCAGAACTCATTCATGCATGATACTGACAAACACTGCTCGGATGAAAGGCAAACACATGATGCGAGGATGGAATATGTATGAAAAACAGGATGGTGTGACATATTCACACCTATGATGTGGTAACTAAGCAGAAGGCATTTCAACCAATTAGAAGCACTGCAAGCTAGACACCATATGAAAGATGCAACCAATATCACTCTGCCAAGTTCAAACTGTATGGTGTTTCAACAAATTAGAAGCAGTACATGCTAGAAATCATATGCAAGACACAACCAATATCACAGTGGCGACTTAAAGGTGCCTTAGCATAAGATATAGTATGTACCAAAAACAGGAAAGCATGTCATATTCACATGTATCATGTGTAAGCTAAGCAGACACAGTTTACACTAATTAGGAGCGATACGAGCTAGACACCATATGCAGCATGCAACCAGATATCACACTGCCAAGTTAGAGCAAGCACCTTGGATGGTGGAGTAGGGGAGCGGAGACTTGGACCTTGTAATGCACTATCAGTACAAGGAGAATCGGTACAGATGCTCTGTTTACGTTGCTGCAGAGGACCACCATCATCGCCTTCCTTACTCTTTTCCTTCCTCTTTCTTGATTTTGCCTTGTCAAGTCAAACCCACAAGAAAAAGGAATAAAATTTGCTCTTCAGAACTCATTGATGCATGATACTGACGAACACTACTTTCATGTAAGGAAGCCGCATGAGAGGAGGATGGAATATGTACGAAAACAGGACGGCGTGACATATTGACATGTATGATGTATAAAGTGTAAACTAAGCACAAGGTGCTTGAACTTGTTAGAATCGATGCAAGCTAGAAACCATATGAAAGATGAAACCAATATCACTCTGCCAAATTAAAAGGGTGCCCTAACAAATGTATTTGACCAAATTAGAAGCAATACATGGCAACAGGCTAGAAATAATATGCAATATGCAACGAATAAAGGTGACTCATCGTAAGTGATTGATGCAGGATACATAAGAGAGGTAGTTTCATGTAAGAACAAGGTTAACACATAGATGTAGTGTGTACCAAAAATAGGAAGGCATGTCATATTCACAGGTATAGTGTGTAAACTAAGCAGATGCAATTTACCCTAATTAGAAGCATTACAAGCTAGACACCGTATGCAACATGCAACCACATATCACACTGCGAAGTTAGAGCAAGCACCTGTGATGGTGGTGTAGGGGAAGTGCGGTCTTCAGGTACAGAGCTATTTTCAATATCTTCATTTAGGCTTGTTGTTTCTTGAGAATCATGTGGAGAGGATGAAATTGCATTCTTTATAAGAGTATTGCGTCTGATATTAACCAACACGCATGACTGTCTCATCATAAGCGATAGACGCAGGATACACAAGAATAGTAGTTTGATGTAAGAACATGGTGTGATAGGCAGATGTAGTATGTACCAAAAACAGGAAGGCGTGTCATATTCACATGTATAATGTGTAAGCTAAGGAGATGCAATTTAACAAATTAGGAGCATTGATGAAGGATACACAAGAAATGTAGTTTGATGTAAGAACATGGTTAATAGAAAGACGTAGTATGTACCAAAAAACAGGAAGGCATGTCATATTCACAGGTATAATGTGTTAACTAAGCAGATGCAAATTTACCCTAATTAGAAGCATTACAAGGTAGACACCATATGCAACATGCAACCACATATCACACTGCCAAGTAAGAACAAGCACCTGCGATGGTGGTGTGGGGGAATTGCGGTGATCAACTAGAGAGCCACGTTGACTATCTTCATTTAGCCTTGCTATTTCTTGAGAATCATGTGGGGAGGATGACACTGCACTCTTTAAACGAGTATGGCGTCTCACAGTAACCCACCCGGGTGACTGTCTCATCATAAGTGATTGACGAGGGATACAAAAGAGCATTAGTTTGATGTACGAACATGGTTAATAGACATATGTAGTATGTATCAAAAACAGGAAGGCATGTCATTATCAAAGGTATAATGTGTAAAGTAAGCAGATGCAATTTAACCAAATTGGAAGCAATACAAGCTAGACACCATATGCAACATGCAACCACATTTGACAGCGTGAAGTTAAAGCAAGCACCTAGGATGGTTGTGTGTGGCAATTGAGATCATCAGCTGCAGAGCTACGTTTACTGTCTCCAACTGCTAACACTGCACCCGTTAGAGCGCTGGAACGCTTAGTGCTTATCTTCGAATTACACTAGAGCAACTTCTGTCTTTTCTTTTCTGCATTCATCAACACTGCGTCAGAGTCTGAAATACCCATGCATAAAAAACAATAGTGTGAGTATGGGTGAAGTGTGTGCACAATTAGTACAGTGTAAAGGTAGCAGATAGCAGGTCGGTGAGAAATAAATGACGGGAGACATATGATAGCTCTACAACATGCATGGCACACTAAATTACTACATGATTCTTTGAAAATAACAGTTGACTGAAAGCAAATAGGCCAGTCCATTTTTTCTGCACCGTCCATGTAGAAAGAACGGGCAGATCGCCTTCATCTACCTCCAGCCAGTCGGTGTTGACCATCTTCCTCGAAATGCCAGCGACCACCGGCCCTGTATTCCTCCCCTGCCTGCGCCCTCCCCTCGACCTCACCGCACCGCCGTGCTTGGCACCGCCCCCCCAGCCATCCATTCAAGCCCCGCCGACCTCCAGATCGGGCGCAAGCAGCTCCTGTGCCCCATACCCCTATGATAGACACCGATGCGCCGCTTCCCCAGGGAACATGCGGACTAGGTTCTCCGCGCGCCTAAGCGGGTGCTGCTTCTTTTAATTGCGGTTCGACTGACCATGAATTGAAATCCAGGCGGGCTACTGACCTCTAGCAAAGGTGAAATAGTAAAAGGGAGGAAACCTTGTGCATTTAGTATCACGAAGAAGATGCAGTAAGAAGCGCTCAACTAGTTTCTTTCGTGGGATGAATACAGTGTGAGCGAAGACGTAAGATTTGCTTGAATAAGGGAAGAGGAGTACCTCTTTCTGCTGGCAGTGTTGTGTCCTCCTTCTGTTTTTCCGATGATCTTCTTGTTGTTCGCCGCAAACCAGAAGTTGTGGAGGGCGGTGCAGCCTTGGACGAACCCATGGCCAAGTTGTTGAGTGTGGTGCGGTGGCCGTCTGTCGGCAGCGGGGAAGAAGATCCGAGGCGGCGAACGACGGCGTAGCGGGAACAGCTCTGGTGCGGTGGACGGTTGCGACAGTGGAGCCACAGCAGTGAGGCGCAGGACGGCGTGGTCGGAGTGGTTCTGGTACGGCGCACGTCGGCGTCGGCGTCGTGGAGGCAGCTCTGCCTCGGCTTCAGCTGCTAAGTCCTTGAGGGCGTTGCGGTTGCGGTTGTGTTGGACGACGACGTCGGGGTACCGGCTCCGGCGTGATGGAGGAGGGCGGCGGTGGATTGGCCGCTATGGGGTGGAGGACGGAGGAGGCTGGGGTTTCGCGGCTGGTGGAGAGGGCGTGTTCGCTCCCATGGAGTATGAATGGGGAAACGGAGGGAGGTGTGGAACTAAGGGGGAACAATGTTTCGGTTTGAGACGTGCTTGCTTGAAATTTTGGGAAAGTTACAAACTTTGCCCCCATCTAAAATTTCGGACATATTGCGTGTTGGGGGTAGGACAGTCATGTCAGGTGTCCCAAATGTGGGCGGGATAGATTTCAGCCGAGCGCATGGGTAGGCGCCCATGGCGTATGAATGCTTCTCTGGTGTCTTGGTGAAGTTACAAACCTACCCCGGTTTAGACCTTTGGACATCGAGCCGATAGGCTAAACGGGCCAGAGTCAGGACAGTAATTTCCTATCACCAAAACATTAGTCTCGCGCGGTTTCGGGTGACCAGAGGCCTATTTGGTGCTTCGTTCAATATTTGGGAGCAGAAGCATTAACGTTTTCGGTTTTCTTGAATTGAACTTTCAGGATTTGTCAAACTTCACAAATCTTTATTCTTGAAAATCCTAAAGCTACGATTATTCTGGAATGGAGGGGGTACATTTGAATATACATTTTACATGAGTATATATTAAAAAATATGCAACTTACCTCAGTTCATGCATGGTTCCAGATATAATCTCCTTGGTTGCAAAAAAAATGTTAGATAGGCGTATGAATATATATAGCATGTTCAAACTCACAACAAAGATTGATGCCCCCTTTTACATTTGATTTACAAATGCCATTATCTCGGGTTCAAATAGATGAATGCACTTCCTATGAATTCGAATCTTCGAAACCCCCTTTATGTTGAATTCGACATGTATTCTATTTCATATCTAGCAATTTGAAATGTATCCATGCAAGTGACAAATGTATAAAGTGCTTTACACTAACAACATGCAGTGCACTAATTAATGTTTATATATGAATTGCAAAAGCATCCATTGCATGTATTTCAAACCACTGTCACTCTATGGATCGATAATATGAAATAAACACATGCACATGCTAGAATTCAATTGCAGTTGAAGAAAGAGCCTACTCCTGGTACTGTATATTAGTGATAGGGGTGTGTACAAAGTATACGTGAATACCAGGCATTGTGCATGTGTGTATACTATCGACGAACTAGCCCCCAAGCTTGTATAACATACTAAGGGCCTAGGGTTACAAATCATATATAGTCGGCTTATCACCAGTGGGGATAGAGTCCTCCGCGACTCTGGTAGCTTCGTGTTGTACGCCGAGTCCTCCACATGGGTCTTCATATAACACGTCTCGGTCCAACCTATATGTGGTGCAGGATGGAACCAACCCATGAGTCTTCATGTTGACCCACCACAACTAGAAATGATGTGCCCACCACACCACACACGCAATCGGCCACTAAGAAAATAAGCATATACAATAGTACAACGGTATCTAGCTCACGATACGTCTTCATATTTTGTTGATGACACTGACAGACTTTGCATTTGATGTGTGCTCCGTATTTTGTTGACTACACTTACGGTCATTGTATTTGAAGCGAAATCACGATATGGTCACTGGACTTCAGAATATGCTCATCACGGTCACCACATACATTTTGTCATGCTAACCAACATGTGGTTGGATGGTTAGAGGACAGTGGTTTCTCGAGCCCACCAATGTTAAAGTCCCGGTGCTCGCATTTATCTTGTGTTAATTTCAGTATTTTCCGGCGATGTACGTTCAGTGGGAGGAGATGTTCCACTCGACTACGAGGCACCTATGGTGACTTCATAAAATCTCAAGATCATATATGCTGGCCCACTCTCTTGAAGGTGCTCATAGGGGTATGTCGGATTTCGGGTTCCGGCAGACCCTTGAGGTTCGAACACTGGGGTGCGCGCGGAGATTTCTCCTTCTACCTACCTGTACGCCTCAACCTGGCCAAGATCTAAGCAAAGGAAAGAACAACACAAGAGACACAGAGTTTATACTGTTTCGGGCCAACGATGTGGTGTAATACCCTACTCCAGTTGTGGTGTGGTGGATTGCCTCTTGGGCTAATGATAGTGAGCAATACAAGGAAGAACAACCTCGCGAGGATCTGTTCTTGGCTGGGGCGATGAACTGCTAGGAGGAGTTCAGTCACCCTTCTGTCTCTCTGATTCTTCCTCTGATCTCCACTCCTCCACCCTGGGGGTGGCTAGTCCTATTTATAGGCAAAGGCCCTGGGCCTCTTCCCAAATATTGAGCGGGAAGGGCACCAACAATTGCCCATTTTGAAGGGGAACATATGGTACACTTATCCTGACTAAAGTTGGTCCTCGCTTGCCAAAGGCTCTGGTGGTGATGCTGACTTGGGCTCCACATTGACTTCTTCCCTGTCGTTGGGCTGGTCTTGGTCTCGCTGCACCGAAATGGGTGCCTTTGCTTGATGCTCCCGCGTGTGCTTGCTCCCTTTGCACCAAAGAGGAAAGAAGGACACTGCGCGGGCTGGCGCCCGCCTGGCGCCCTTGGTCGTCATGGCTTGCGTCACGGGCACCTCGTGAGGTACCCCGCCTTGATCACTCCGCCTCCTCGCGAGTCAGCCTGATGAGGCCGCGCCTGAGGAAGCTCCGTGTCATCCGCCCCGCGAGGCTTGGTCCCTCGCGAGGGTCTTGGGTCTGTGTTGATGAAGATGGGCCGTACTGGGCCCCCTTTGAGCCATGCCGCAGGCCGCAGGCAGGCAAGTCTGGGGACCCCCGTTCCCAGAACGCCGACAGTAGCCCCCGGGCCCAAGGCGCGCCCGGCCTTGGCCGTGCAGCAAGGCAAAAGGTCAAGGGCAAAGCGCCGCGGGCCCTAACAGCCTGTGGCCTTGGGTGCCGCGTGGCGGTTGATTTGGACGTGGGCGTCTCCACTTCCCCATGACGCCTTGGCAACTGCGCGGATTGGACAAGTCCCTGCATGCAAAGCGGGTCATGATTACCTGCGATCGTGGAGGTCCGCGATTGGCCTTCGCCGACCATAAATACGGAACGGCACGCGCCCTTCCAGTCCATCTCTTCTTGCTTCTCCTTCTTCCCGGTCCTTACTCTGTCTTGCTGCAATGGCTTCGTCGAGGAGGTTCTCGGCCGCAGAGAAGGGGAAGGCTCACCAGGTTGAGCCTGCCTCTCCCCGGCCCAAGCGTGGACGTGGGCGCCCCCGCAAACATCATGTGGCCACCACGGCAGCTCCCCGCGGCCGTGGAGATGGTTTCCAGCATGGTGACGGGCGGACAGCTGCGGTCAGGGGGCGCGCTTTGGTCGCGCGTCCCCCTAGGCCTCGCTTCCACGCTGCAGAGGTGCTGCCGGAGTTTGTTGTGTGGTCGGCGGAGCCGACCTGCGGTCGGCTTCAACTCCCTCGCTTCCTCCTCGGCGAACTCCCGGCCGGCGCCCCGGGCGGCCTCTGGCTGCAGGCAAACGGCTGCTGCAGCCGGGCCTCATGGGCTTAACTGGAGGTCTCCTCAGCCGGGAGCCTGGCCTTGACCCGTGGTTGGCAGACGTTTGCCCGCGCCCGTGGCCTGAGCCGTCGGCGCACCCTGCACTTCAAGTTTGACGGCGATGCCACCCTATACGTGAGGGTGTTTGGGGAAGATGGTCGCCGCGCAGGGTGCTGCCCTGAGGACGACGACCACGGCCAGGGACCCAGCCCCGACGATGACAGAGAGGACAGCGCTCGCGTGATCGGCGACGCTCAGGGTTCCCCAAGCTTCTCCGGTTCTTCTTCAGGCGGCGACTCTTCTAGCAGTGGCCGCGGCCAGCCCCCAGGCCGCCGCACCTGCTTGGAAGGTGGTGGCGCGTCTGCCCGCCATCGCGCCTCGGTGAAGCGCGAGAGGGAGTCTGCTTGAGCCCCGGAGGCGGCTCGAATCTTCCCTGCAGGCCGGTGTGTGGCGAGCTGCGCCCGATTTGCTCTTTCTTTTCCTTTTTCCTGCATAAAAAGACAGTAGCGTGGAGCTCCGCGGGGGCGTGTTTTGGGTTAATGTTGTTAGTCATCGCTTTGCTTTCGTTATCGTGCCTTCTGGCTACGTGCCCGTGAGTGGATAGTTCCCGGCTCCAGCCGTGGTGGGGGGCGACCGACCTAGGCCCTGTGTTCGTGTCGCGGTGCCCGTGGGGCACGAACCGGAGGGGTGCTCCTGTAATGGGCCCAGGTCGCGGAGCCTTTGAACGACTAGGAGAGAAACACTCGCAAGGGCGCTCGGCTGCCCCACTCGCGAGGCCTTGCACAAGAGAAATCGAGTCAGGAGAGTGAAAAGGCGAAGAACCACAAGTCAGGGTCGGTAACAGCTTCAATAAAACTTCGGAAAGCAAATGAACAAACCAACCGCGGAAAGCAAATGAACAACCCAACTGCGGACCGCAAATGAAAAAGCCGCGTCCGGCACCTAATCTAGTCTTCGACGTCTTCTCACCAGCGTGGAGCTAAGTGCTGCCACTGGGCGTGGGAGGGAGCCCCAGGGCCTGAGGCCGGCGCTCCTGAGACTCCGGGGCGTGTATAGCCCCAACTCATTATTACGTGAGAGTGTCACGGGCGGCGAGCTTCACAGGCATTGGCCTTCTTCACAGGCTCCGGGCCTTTCTCGGGGGAAGCGAGCTTCACGGGCATTTGCCCTCTTCACAGACTCTAGGCCTTTTCCAAAACGCGACGGCTTCACAGGCGTTCGCCTTCTTCACAAGCTCTGGGCCCTTCTCGGGGGAAGCGAGCTTCACGGGCATTTTCCCTCATCACAGGCTCTGGGCCTTTTCCAAAACGCGACGGCTTCACAGGCGTTTGCCTTCTTCACAGGCTCTGGGCCTTTTCCAGAAAGGATAATCTTCACAGGCAGTCGCCTTCTTCACAGGCTCTGGGCCTTTTCCAGAAAGGATAATCTTCACAGGCAGTCGCCTTCTTCACAGGCTCTGGGCCTTTTCCAGAAAGGAGAATCTTCACATGCAGTGGCCTTCTTCACAGGCTCTGGGCCTTCTCCAGAAAGGATAATCTTCACAGGCAGTCGCCTTCTTCACAGGCTTTGGGCCTTTTCCAGAAAGGATAATCTTCACAGGCAGTCGCCTTCTTCACAGGCTCCGGGCCTTTTTAGGGGTAGAACCTCTGGAGGTGGTGGATGTTCCATGCGTTTTGGATCGGCACTCCCTCCTGAGTCTCCAAGCGCACAGAGCCAGACCTGGAAACATGAACAACCTTGAAGGGCCCTCCCATATGGGAGAGAGCTTGTGCAGTCCCTCCCTGGAGAGAACCCGCCTGAGCACGAGGTCTCCTACCTCGAGGGTTCTGGGGCGGATGTTGCGGCAGTGATATCGTTGCAACGCTTGTTGGTACCTCGCCGCTCGCAGCGCGGCTTCTCGGCGGTGTTCCTCCCCCAGCACGAGGTCCATCCCCCGCATGGCGTCCTGCTGCGCCTCGTCGAACGCCAGGACCCGTGCAGAGCGACGTCTGACCTCGTGAGGGAGGACCGCTTCAGCTCCGTAGACCAGGAAGAATGGGGTCTCTCCAGTCGGCTTGGTCGCGGTGGTGCGGATGGACCACAACACGGACTGAAGCTCATCGTACCAACCTCTGCCACAGGCCTCCAGCTTCTTCTTGAACGTCCTGGTCTTGAGGCCCCTCAGGACCTCTGCGTTGGCCCGCTTGGCCTGGTCGTTGCTTCGGGGGTGCGCCACCGAAGCGTAGCATATCTGCGTTCCAAGGTTAGCACAGTATGTTTTGAAGAGGTTACTGGTGAACTGCGAACCGTTGTTTGTGATGATGCGGTTTGGCACCCCGAACCGGCTCACGATGCCCCTGATGAACTTGACCGCGGAACCCGCGGGGATGGTGCGGACGGCCTCCACTTCAGCCCACTTGGTGAACTTGTCCACGGCGACGTAGAGATAGCGGTAGCCCCCTGGTGCCCGAGGAAACGGGCCCAGGATGTCCAGCCCCCAGACTGCGAACGGCCACGAGAGGGGTATAGTCTGTAGGCCTCCTGCCGGCTGATGGATTTGCTTGGCGTGGAACTGACAGGCCTCACAAGCCTTCACCAGTTCGACCGCGTCGTTGAGTGAGGTGGGCCAATAAAACCCACTGCGGAACGCCTTGCCGACGAGGGCCCGTGATGATGAATGATGCCCGCAGTCTCCACCGTGTATATCTTCCAGCAGTTCCTTTCCTTGCTCCCTGGAGATGCAGCGCAGGGATACATCGTTTGGTCGCTTCCGGTAGAGCTCTCCATCCTTGATGCAGTATGTCGTGGCCTGCCGTGCCACACGCTCCGCTTCCTCCTCCTTCTCCGGCAGGGTCCCTTGCGTTAAGTAACTCCGGAGCTCCGTGATCCAGCACCCCTCCTGAGGCTCCATCGTCAGGAGCAGGCGTGCTCCTGAGGCCGGGCCACAGACCGGGGATCTGGAGGCAGGTGGCTGGGGGAGCTCCTCCTGAGGCTGAGCCGTGTTTGACAACGACGGCATGGCTGAGGGCTTGAAGAGTCGTTCCTCGAAGACGCCAGGCTCCTGAGGTAACCGCCTGGATGCTCGTCTGGCGATGTTGTCGGCCTCCTGATTGGTGCCACGGGGCACATGCTGCAACTCCAACCCCCAAAACTGCTTCTCCATCTTGCGGACCTCTGCAAGGTAGGCTTCCATGTGCTCATCTTTCGGCTCGTACACCTTGTTGGAGAAATTGACAAGGAGCTGCGAGTCGCCCTTGATGGTGAGGCATTTCACCCCTAGGGCTGCCGCAGCCTTCAAGCCCTCTATTAGACCTTCATACTCCGCTATGTTGTTGGAGACCTTTTCACCTTGCTGGAAACAGAGTTGTACAGCGTAGCAGAGCTTGTCCTGAGTGGGCGATATAAGTACCGCCCCAGCTCCAACGCCATGCCTGGAGAATGCCCCATCGAAGTACATGACCCAGCCTTCCCGCGCCTCGCTTCCCGAGGAGAGGGATCGATCCTCGTCGGCCTTGAGGCCTGGTGCCTCCGTCCATTCTGCCACAAAATCCGCTAAGCCTGCTCCCTTGATGACCCTGGTCGTGCTGAATTCGAGCTGAAATGCTTGCAGTTCTATGTTCCACTCGGCGACCCTCCCGGCTGAGTTAGGGCTCCAGAGCACTCTCTCCAAGGGGTATGACGAGACGACCTTGATGGGGTGACCCTGAAAATAGTGCCACAGCTTACGCGAGGCCACCAGTAGCGCGAGGAGGAGCTTCTGAGGCATGGGGTACCGTGCCCTCGCGTCCCGCAACACCGTGCTGACGAAGTACACAGGGTGCTCTACGAGGTTGGGTGCGTCGGTGCTGGCGACGCCCTCCGGAGACCACGACGCCTCCTGAGGTGATGAGGCCTCCGGAGGCTGGCCATCTGGGGGAGGGGCCCCTTCCAACCCCGATGCATTCCCCTGCGGGGGCTGACCCTCCCCAGCCGCGGTGGCGGTTCCTGTGGGCCTTTCTTGTTCCTGTTTTGCCTTGTCCCGGGCTGCTGCCGTGGTTTTGACTCGACGCTCCTCCCTAACCGCCACCAGGGCTGAGCTGGCAGAGTAGGGAGTGGTGGCGAGGTAAAGCACCAGGGGCTCTTGAGGGTGCGGGGCCACCATGACCGGTGGGCTGGTCAGGTATCTCTTGAGATCTTGGAACGCCTTGTCGGCCTCTTCAGTCCATTCAAAGGGCCCCTTTTTTTCATTAGCTGGAAGAAAGGCAGCGCTCGCTCCCCCAACTTGGAGATGAAACGCCCTAGCGCGGTCACGCGCCCAGTGAGCTTCTGCATTTCTCTGAGGGTCTTTGGCGGTCTCATGTCCTCGACCGCCTTGACCTTTTCTGGGTTAGCCTCGATGCCTCGGTGGGACACGAGGAAAGCCAAGAGCTTGCCCGAGGGGACTCCGAACACACATTTCTCTGGGTTGAGCCGGAGGCTCACTGCGTTGAGGCTCGCGAAGGTTTCCTCCAGGTCTTGTATCAGGGTCTTGGCCTCCCGAGACTTCACCACAATGTCATCGACGTAAGCCTCAACATTCTTCCCAAGCTGTGGGCCCAACGTGATGTGCATCAGCCGCTGAAAGGTCGCCCCTTCGTTGCGCAGCCCGAATGGCATGCATGTGTAGCAGTACACCCCACACGGGGTTAGGAAGGCTGTCTTCTCGACGTCTTCTACTGCCATCTTGATCTGGTGATACCTAGAGAAGGCATCCAAGAAGCATAGCAGGTCGCATTCTGCGGTGGAATCAACGATCTGGTCGATGCGGGGGAGCGGGAACGGATCTTGCGGACATGCCTTGTTGAGGTTGGTGAAGTCAACACACATACGCTCCTTCCCCCCTTTCTTTGGCACAACGACAGGGTTGGCCAGCCAATCTGGGTATCGGACCTCGCGAATGACCCCAGCAGCCTCAAGTTTGCGGGTCTCTTGGACGATGAAGGCCTGCTTTTCTGTGGACTGCCGCCTTGCCTTCTGCTTCACGGGGCGCATGTTGGGGCACACGTTGAGGTGATGCTCGATTACGCTCCTAGGGATCCCCGCCAAGTGGTCGGGCTTCCAAGCGAATACCTTCTTGTTCGCGCGCAGGAACTGGACCAGGGCCTCCTCCTGCTCGGGCTCGAGGTTGGCGCCTATGGTTAAAGTGGCGTTGGTGGACCCGTCCTCATCGACGGGTATCTGCTTGGTTTCTGCCTTGTCTTGGGTTAACAACTGTTTCTTCTTGGCAGGTGCAGCCCCCTTGGGCTCGGTGGTCTCCAAGTCGGCGGGCTGTGCCGACGCCGCCGTCTTGAAGGCGAGCTTGAGCACCCGCAGCGTGCCCCCGGTGTCCCCGTGCACGGTGAGGACACCACCGCTCCCAGGCATCTTCATGAGGTTTGTATGCCGGGTGCGTCGCGGCCATGAACTGGGCCAGCGCTGGATAGCCAAGGATGGCGTTGTAGGGGAGGCCGATGGGGGCGATGTCGAAGTTGACCAGCTCCGTGCGGAAGTTGTCGTAGGTGCCGAAAGTCACTAGGGGCCGGATCTATCCCAAGGAGCTGGATGACCCATCCCCAACGCCTGAGAAGGGCCGGCTGGGTTGCAGCCGTTCCAGGGGTATGCAGAGGAGGTTGAAGGCCTCAACCGAGAGCACGCTGAGGCCCGTGCCGCCACCGATGAGGGTTCTGGTGATGGCCACCTGGCAGATGGTGGGGGTGCACAGCATGGGGAGCGCACCCGAGCAGGCCGAGTTGGAGGGGTGGTCCTCCGAGCTGAAGGTCAGGCCGGCCTTGGGCGCCACCCGGTCCGGGAGAGCCCCCTTGCGCGGGGAAGCGGCGTTGGCCCGGCGAATGAACGGCTTGACGTGGTGACTTGTAGGCAGCGCCTGCGAGCCGCCCAGGAGGGCCGCGACGACCGGAGGTGTTGGTGCAACGTGGTGGGCGAGGAAGAGGCCGCGGAGCTCTTCCCGGGAGGCCACGGAGGCTGCCGGCAGGTGGAGCAGCCATGCGCGCGGGGCGCCTGTGAGGGCCATGGGAAGCCAGTATGCCATGACCCTATCATCACCTCCAGCTTCGAGGATGGCGCCCTCGTACGCCAGCAAGAAGGCCAGCGGATCAGTCGCGCCGCTGTAGCGCGGCGGCGTCGTTGGCTTGAACTTGTCCGGCCACCGTACCCGTTGCAGGGCTGGGGCCAGGGCTCGGAGCCCCCTGGCCCCCGTGCTGGCGCCGGCGGCCGGAGCGGGCGGCGCGCTACTCATCGCGAAGCAGGTCGTGGCGGTGGTGAAAGGGAAAACTCCGATGCACCCCTACCTGGCGCGCCAAATGTCGGATTTTGGGTTCCGGCAGACCCTTGACGTTCGAACACTGGGGTGCGCGCGGAGATTTCTCCTTCTACCTACATGTACGCCTCCGCCTGGCCAAGATCTAAGCAAAGGAAAGAACAACACAAGAGACACAGAATTTATACTGGTTCGGGCCACCGATGTGGTGTAATACCCTACTCCAGTTGTGGTGTCGTGGATTGCCTCTTGGGCTGATGATAGTGAGCAATACAAGGAAGAACAGCCTCGCGAGGGTCTGTTCTTGGCTGGGGCGATGAACTGCTAGGAGGAGTTCAGTCACCCTTCTCTCTCTCTGATTCTTCCTCTGATCTCCTCTCCCCCACCCTGGGGGTGGCTAGTCCTATTTATAGGCAAAGGCCCTGAGCCTCTTCCCAAATATTGAGCGGGAAGGGCGCCAACAATTGGCCATTTTGAAGGGGAACATATGGTACACTTATCCTGACTAAAGTTGGTCCTCGCCTGCCAAAGGCTCTGGTGGTGACGCTGACTTGGGCTCCATGATGACTTCTTCCCTGTCGTTGGGCTGGTCTTGGTCTCGCTGCACCGAAATGGGTGCCTTTGCTTGATGCTCCCGCCTGTGCTTGCTCCCTTTGCACCAAAGAGGAAAGAAGGACACTGCGCGGGCTGGCGCCCGCCTGGCGCCCTTGGTCGTCATGGCTTGCGTCACGGGCACCTCGTGAGGTACCCCGCCTTGATCTCTCCGCCTCCTTGTGAGTCAGCCTGATGAGGCTGCGCCTGAGGAAGCTCCGTGTCGTCCGCCCCGCGAGGCTTGGCCCCTCGCGAGGGTCTTGGGTCTGTGTTGATGAAGATGGGCCGTACTGGGCCCCCCTTTGAGCCACGCCGCAGGCCGCAGGCAGGCAAGTCTGGGGACCCCCGTTTCCAGAACGCCGACAGCGTAGGGTTCGCGTGTGTGTGCGCTTATAGCGGTGAGTACTTGCGTGTATACATGAGCCCTTGCGTCTATACCATTTTAAACAAATACATATCATGATTATACGGTCACTGGCTCACCCGTACAAGTCCGTATTTTGTTGATGCCACAATCAATTGACCAGTCAAATGTTCCACGCGGCGCAACTAGTGTTGCACCATCGGGGCGCGTAACCGTGGGTCCCACCTGTCAGCCCATATATGAAAGAAAGAAATGGTAGTTTTAGTTGGTACTGTGTTAATAAAATAGGAGTACATTTTAGGGTGATCATACGTTCACTGGACCACCATACAGCTCCGTAATTTGTTGATAACACGATCAATTGACCAGTCAAACGGTCCACATTCAGCAGTGCACATTACCATAGGGCCCACCCGTCAGCGCATATATGAAGGACAAAAATGGTAATAAATTAGTGGTCAGTGGGTATTCGAAGTCGTGAGACCTCTTGTTGGCAGTCACCGGCGGTTGGGGGGACATTCATTGGGCAGTGGGGTGGGGATCCCCGGAGAAAAAGCTCGGCGGGGGGAGGGGGGCTAGAGGGATGGCCGGTGCAGCGGTGGACCGGCGGTGGGGAGTGGTTTCGAGGAGGGCGGGCCGGCCGCAGGCGGCGGGGGCTGGCGGTTCGGCCGGTGGTGGCTGGCGGCTCAGGGGGGTGGAGTTTGATGATAAACTGGAGGCCCTTGATTTTGTATCCAACGGCTGGAAAATCTAATGACCAGAGATGAAAAAGTCAGTCGACTGACGTGTAGCCTCACCCCGCACGTACACATGCACGCATGCAAGATACGCACGCATGTAGCTGTGCAACACTAACACATACACACGCACGCATGCTGGCGTGCAACACTGACACGTACACATGCACTCACGAACACACGCACGTACACACCCATGCATGCAACACTGAAACGTACCCTTGCACGCACGAAACACTCGCACGCCTGCATGCACACAGCACACGACGCAAGACACACGCTCAACCTATACGTGCATGCACCCTTTGTTAAGGACATGGATTGTTATGGGTATTAATCAATCTTATCTGTGATAAGCAGAACATTGATGTTTGCAGCGGTCTTTATGAATCACAACGTATCGAACGGGCTATCAACATAGTAGGCTTATCTACATGAAAAAGATGACGTCACACTCAATGAACAATCATCGGTTTATGAAATGCCCGCTTCTGACCGCCCTGGCCCACCAAAGGTTCATCTGCTGTGCACTGCCTGCGTTGGGTCACTGACATGCAGGCCATGCACCCAAAGAGCCCACACGTCAGTGGAAGAACGGTGCGGTGTCCTAGGTCAGAGTCGAGGGCGCCACTCGTGGCACGCCTGGCTGAACACACCTCTATGCCGCATTCAAACGCCTCCATGAAACCCGCCCATGTGGAAGCCGAGAAACCCACTCTGGACACACGTCCGTTCATGACCGGGTCAGCGTTAAACGCAACGCCGGCCGAGTTGCTCCCGTCCGCCATCTATTTAATCTCCTATTTAAACGAGGCCAAACGCCGGCCAAGAATCGCACACCTCCGCCTCTCCCCTATCTCCTCCACCATGTTGTCCACTCTTACAATGGCTTACGAAGAGTAGTTCTTCCGCATCCAAGCCGGCTGGGTAGCCCGTCGGATACGAGCTATGCAGCTCGCTAATCCACCTCCCTCCCCTAGCCAGACAGAGCCAGTTGCCGCCCCAAGCCGGCGCGCAGTTCAGCAACTCGCCGCTCCAGGCCAGCTCGACGAGGAGCGGCGCACGGGCGTTGTTGCTGCCGTCCACGCCGCCGCCTCGTACCACGTCTCCCGTTTCTGTGGCCGAGACTCCCATGCCGGCGGCCACGCCATGCAAGCAGCGACAGAAGCCGGGTGCGCGGAGAGTGACGAGTCGGTGGCCAGCGCCTCCGCGTCCACCGCCATCATCGAGGAGAAGTAGAACACGGGAGGCCACCACCGCTTGGGTCCCATGAAGGCCACCACGGAGGCGACACCGGCGTACACAACAGGTGTCTTGCCGGATCCTTTTGTTGCGAGGACCTTCATCGACCCTGCATGGGCTCCATGGAAGAGGGGAATGTTAGGATGAAGTCGAGCCGGTGCCAGCCATGGCGAATTAGTGGCCTGTGATGAACTCGAACCGGTGCCGGCCACCACCATCTTCAGCACCAGCCTATGATATTAGTTGGGCAGTGGGGAAGCGAACTGTCCTTTGCGCTGAAGCATATACCTCCGGGGCTCCCGGCAGTCCGGTGATCGTGCTGCCGGACATGAGGAACACAAATCGATCGGCGGGTGACCATTTAGGCCAGGTATTATATACTTGTGTTGTCCAGAACTAGCATCGTGTAGTTCATTTGAATGTAATGAAATCCATCATGTTTGTACGAAAATCCGGTATTTTATATGATTTCCATCGTTGTTTATATGAAATATCAGCTTTTCTATGTGTTTGCGTGAATTTTGTCCGGTTGGTTGAGTTGATGTCATAATGTGTGCGGCTACGGTTGGATGGCGTAATTTGCAGGTCGTCGGTCGGTCTGCGGGCGACTCGGGCGGTGTTGTGGGACAAAAAAACACATCTCGTGCGAGCTCATCTCCAACGTGCGCGCTAGAGGATGCATGACAGCATGAGCACCCGAGCCATTCCTCGTTTATCGGTGGCAAAGGCACCGGTGGACAAAAGGGTCGCCAATATTTTGGCTACCCCGGGCAAGATCCAACCAGCCCCTCCCAACAGATTCAAATCCCTCGTTCGCCGTGGAATTTTGCCATGTGTTGTTTTCATGGACTAGCAAGATGTCTGTGCATTGCACGGAACATCAAGATGCATTTTTTTACAAACTCCCGCATGCATGAAGGGATAATTAATGTCCTACTTTGCTAGTACCACGAGGAAAACACCATTAATATTGCATCCATTAGTGTTAGTGGCCTTGTATATCTACAAATTGTAATTTTGATAGTGGCCCCTTGTATATAAAAATGGAGGGAGAAAGAAGAGAGATAAGGTGAGGAGGAGTGGGACGTGGTGGTGACTGGAGGTCGGGCTGGGCGGAGGCATGGGTATGGACGGCGCATTATGTCTAGGTTTGTATCTCTCTCACACACACCCACGTAGGTGGGGGACGTGCACGAAGAGAAGAGGTGCACGTACTCCCGTCTCTTTCCCAACCACACCCGCACGGGTACACGGTGGAGCTCATTTCTGTACGAAAAAGGCAGCCCACGTGGTAATTTGGCACGTGTACTGGTTGTCCACTTGGTGGAGGGAGGATCGTCTACCACGGGTGAACAAACAAATTGCGACTTGACGCGTTATGTTAAATTAAAAAAAGAGGCAAACCATGTGGGGCCTACCTTAGAGGCAAGGCTCTACACACTGGAGTACTTTTGGTGTGTCTCGTCAACTCGCAGAACAAGGAGAAGCTTGCTTAGTATGCCGTCTCCCCCGCCCACGGGCACGGTGGCTCGCAGGATGAGGTGAAGCTTGCTTACGAGTAGTACTACTACTACTGTACGCCTTTACGCCCGCTCCCTCGCCCACGCGCGCGGTGGCTCGCAGCACGAGGAGAAAATTTTACTACTCCCTCCGTTTACTCCTCGTCCCTACTACGTACTTTGGTTAGTACTCCCTCCAATTACTTATACAAGGCCACTATAAAAAATACATTTTGCATCTATACAAAGCCACAAATAGTAATCGATACAAAAGTTACTACTCCCTCCTTTCCAGTTTATGGCTCAATTTCAAAATCTCTCCAACCAAGGTAGACGGTGAGTGGTTGAATTAATTTCGTAGTTTGCACAAGTAATTAGTACGCTTGTTTTCTCATGAAGTTATGTTTACCGAGGCATTAATTAGAACGAATGCATGAATGACCACTAAATTTCCTTGAACTTGTGCATGCATTGGTTAGTTTCCTCTTGACACTGCTTGCGTCGGGTGATCTAACGCACCTCGAAATCCAACATGTAATGGTACTAGTACTAGTATAGTAGAATTGAGACTTATCAAATGGAAAAACGAATGTTTTTTAGATGAGCCCTATAAACCCTAATGGGTACGTACTCCGTAAAAACAGATTTTTCCAAAACTAAGTCACTCCCTTTCATGAATTCTGTAGTATACTCCTTCGTGGACGCACCCTTTCATGAATTATGTACTTCCTATCACCGACATGTGGGACATATAGCAACTGGGTCGACATGTCAAGCACCAAATAACAATGCAAAACAGCAGGGTGGACGCACCCCACTCGTACCGGCCCAGAGCAATGAGACGTCAAATCACAATGCCGCACATTCCCAGACGAACGAAGCAAGCATTATTTCACACTTCGGTTAGCCATCATCTCAAACCACGTACTAGTATTGCTTCTGCCTCAAGAGGGACACACGCATCGCCTTGGTACATCATGACACGTGGGACTGCATGACATGCCATGCTCCCCCGCCGATCGCTCGGTAAAATCACCTCATTTTTACTATACTTCCTTCGTATCGGTTTACTACATGGCATGCACGTCGTTCTAGGTTGAGAATTTAACTGGCTATATATGTGATGAACAGTACTCTATGCTTTTAAGAAATGTATACTTTTGTACAGTAGTACTATCGATGGATTGCGCCATGGAGAAAAAGTTGAAATTAAAAAAAGGTGGTACGTATAGAGAGCGCTCGTAGAAAATTATGCATATAGTACTATTAAAAAAGCTAGTACGTGCTTAATTGGGGTGCTAAATTCTATTAAAGAAATACTAGTAGTATGTACATACTAAAGAGTTAAAGTAACGAGAAGAAACATAACATGCATTAAACTAAGCACACCTGAAATTATACTATGCAACCAATCTGGTAGACACTGCATTAGATGTTTCGAACCACCATGAGCAACGACACTGCCACCTTACTCGGAGTCCTCGTCCACGTCCTCGACTTCGTCCTTGTCCCTATTCCTCTTGGCCAATACTTCTTTGCTTGAACCGCACACTTGGCTGTTGCTCTTCATCCAACCCTTGTAGATATTGAAACAAAGGTAGCCATCCATTGCAGCATAGTGGATGTGGTCTATATCTAGTACATTCCGCTGCCATGCATGACGATGAAACGTGTAATGAGGTTTCTCCAGTTTACGGTACGAAGGATGAACCATGGCTCCTGCCAGGGTCAGCATTGAAGGCTGACGAGAGGGCACCCGCCAATTCTTCTAGAGGTCGAAGGGGTTGCCTACAATGAGGCCGATCCAACCCAGGACTTCTTCGTCGTTCTTAAAGTCTACAGTAACAAATTTCACTGTTTTGTCCTTGAGGAAGTTCTTAAAATCCTGGCACTCAACATCGGCATGGCATATGTGGTAGACCAAGCAAACGTTATGTACGCAAACCTGGATCACGGCGGGCTTCTTCCTATCTTCGTCCTTTAGATCCTTCTCTCGTCCCAGGACTGTGGTGTACTCAACATCTAGCCGAGCGACCCACTCATCATCTGAGTTTTCGAACATGCGTCTGAAGCAAGAAAGGCATCCTTTCACCGTCGCGGAAGAACGGGTGTAGATGACATCGAACTCATCGCCGATGATGGTTCTAACCTTGTACTCACCGCCGATCATGGAGATTTGGGACGCCATGGATTTGGGAGGAGGGTTAGGATTAGTGGAACTGCCGTAATGTGAATGGACGGGACGACTAGGAGCGAACCGCCATAGTATTGAAGGACGTGTGGGGACGAGTAGGAGCGAACTGCCAGTGTGCGAACGGCAGGGTAGTGGCTTTCCATTCTCCCATGATACGAGCTTCCGAGAGCCCATGGATCTGATATTGAACGGTTGCATGGCGTGATTCTAGACCTATGGGTGAATATCTTATCCTGGAGGGTTATTCTGCAAATTTTCGGCAACTTAGCATGCGACCGTTTGATCTCAGATCCAAGGGCTGCCAGCAGCCTGTATCGTGGTCGCGCCTACCACGACCATCGCATCGCTCATGCGGTCGCGCCCTTGGAGATTTAACACGGTGCGTTAGGCTATCTGATGTTGGCATGTCATACATAGTCATCACTTAGTCACTCATACTACAACAAGATTTTGGCTATAAGGTTGGCTATAAGTGTATTTTTTTACTTCTCTCTATCTCTTTCTTCGTACTCCCTCCGTCCCATAATATAAGAACGTTTTTGACACTAGTGTAGTGCCAAAAATGTTCTTATATTATGGGACACAGGGAGTACTGGTATTTATTGCATTTGCCAAGGAGTGACCTCTTCCAATGAAATGGTGTTGCTAAGTTTGCTTCATTTAATTAGCTATAGACTCAAAATTGTCTTTTCACCTAGGTACAAGCGCTTAGCACCATTTCTTCCTTGGGTCACCAAACTAGTCTCTCTCTTCTTGATTAACTTGCCACATTAGACTTTATGTCTATGTGGCAAGCTTAAGCACCTGTAGGAGCAAGTAAAAGTAAGTACAATAGTGCGCTTTACATGGCATTTTTGCATATGTGGAGGAAAGAGAGGCAAGGAAAAAGTGGAGAAGTGGGCTCTCATGCAAGAGCCAGCCTCTACTACATGGTGGAGCATCGGGAGAGGCACATGTATGGAGGTGGTCAGGAATCTGGGAGACTCACGTCGGTCGTAACGCCGCAGTTAAAATGATAATGGCAAGTCAAATCACGAGGCCCCATCTGTCCAGCAGTAACTCGCTGTGAAATCAGACAGCCCTACGTTTGCAGTAGCCTACTCCCTCGTCTTCTCGTGTCTCTGTCGAACCGACTAGGCAGAACTGCCCCGCCTACCGCGTAGGAAAAGCCCCGCCCTCGACTTTTAAATACAACTACATCCACTTAAGAATCCAATGATATAGTTTGTGTGACATAGTAACTCATATTTAGTTAGTCAAATGGATGACCTAGAACTACGTGCAGGCCCTATAAACCGAGACACCTAAAAAAACAAGACGGAGAGGGTAGTTCAGCACGTATCTTTTTAGATCAATATAGTCGGGATTCACCAAGGACCAAAACCAAGTGGTAGGCTGCTCCTGTCGTGTTGGCGTAGCAACTCAAGCAGGGTCAGTCCGCACACGAAATGGCGACACACTTAACAGGACCCCTTTGGCCGACATGTGGCTCATCCACCGTCTTATTCCATGTGCGATGCACCAAATTATAGTTCAGAGCAGTGCTTGGAATTGGAGGCACCCCGGTCGTTGCACCGCAGTAGTAGAAAATGAGCGATGAGGGGTCAAATCACAAAGCCCCACCTTTCCCGCATTAAGCTGGACGGACGAAGCAACCATCATTTCACTCTAGGGCGCAAGAGCAGAAAGAAAAGAGAAAACAATGATGTGTGCGGCAGCTACCTAGGGCACCGTAGGGTAGGGGTCTCCACTACAGATCTTTTTTTTACAGCGCATCCACTACAAATCGGCTTCTCCCTCGTCCACTTGAAGAAAACCGATGATGAGTGCGGCGGTAGGGTTTGTAGGAGTACTACGACGTGCGGAGCCACGTCGTAGTAAACGTGTTCGAGTCGACGCCTTAAATATGTGTGGGCCGCTTGGTTTTACGGGAACGAGGCAGCATTTTGGGTTCGGGGACAAGTGGAGATATAGTACGTACAAAAAATTGTGGACGTAGGTTCGACCGAAAGGCAATGATGCATGGGCCCTGCATTTTGATATACCCGGGGCTGCGTGAAATTTGCTACTCTACTCAACACTAGTAAGGTACACATGTATTGAACGCATGAGATTTCGAAACCAAATTATGAATAAATACACACTATAGCATGTAAAGCTTTGAGTCATATATGCATGATGTAGATGTTCGTTTAGTTCTTATAGTTCATCTCATTCAAAATCAATTAGTTTTATAAAAATGTTAAGATTCATGGGGTTGTGCATTGTACTCCCTCCATTCCAAAATAGATGACTCAACTTTGTACTAACTTTAGTTCAAAGTTAGTGCAAAGTTGGGTCATATATTTTGGAACGGAGGGAGTAAATCATAAATTAAAAAACAAATAATGGCAATTCATTTAGAAAAAAATAATCAATTATGATACAGAAGATTCTAGAACAAAGTAGAAGTGCTTGTGTTTTGTTGTTTGTGCATTATGCTTAAGTTCAACCATGGAGTCTTCTAAATTGTACATGTGGAAGATCTGGTGGAATGTTGATGATATCCAACGGCCAGTAGTGCTCGGATTTGCCTATCTCTGCACTATCGGGTTAGCTTCATCCAGCGACCATCTTTCAAAGTTAGTGGCACACTATATAGTTCTTGTGCCATAGTTGCATGTTTTGGAAAAAACTACTAGTGGGTTGTACTATCTATTTAGGAATATAAGATGTATACATGGAAGTTGTAGGGAAAGAGATGACATGGAGCATCTCAATTCCTATGAGTAGGGATTGGAAAAGAGATGTCATTTGGTTCACATCATAGGAACTTTTCTGTTGAATCTAGAGATGACATGTATATCAATTCCTATGAGGAGGAATTAGAAAAGAGATGTAATTTGGTTCATATCATAGGAACTTTTCTATTGAATATACGCTAATGTTTATTTTCCTTTGAAATTAAGGGAGTATAGGAATCCATTCATAAAAAGCTATAGAAATGATATCATGTTTATTTCCTTTGAAATGTGGAGTATATGAATCTATTCCTATGAACCAATTGGCTCTAAAGGAAAAAATCCTATAAAAATCATATCATATAGAGTTCCTATGATATTCCTCGACACTAAAGGATGCTTGAAATTGCTGCAGGTGATACAATGGTCTTTCTTTGTAGACTCCTCACCCAACTTTATAGTTACCTCTCGAAGATGAATGAAATGATATATACATGGTATTCTACATTTGGAGGGTCATTTTGGACCTTTGTATCCTCCCCTCTCTCTATTTCGTCCCTAGACTATAAGTACCTCCCACCTAGCTCATTTAGAGGATAACAAAGTATATGATAGACATTTGTGAGCTTTGCTCCATGGATCCACTCCACTAGGAGATAAAGACCTCCTCTTGGAGTGACCAAACTCAAGACCCCCTTGAGGGAAGGATCTACCTAGATCATCAAGCCCTCATATCCTTCAGAGGATTTGGGATGAACTCTACCATGTATCTTGCTTCCCTTTGATTGTTCATGTACCTTCTGGATCTTGTGTGTTTGTTGGTCTAGTGGATGTGTGATTGGACTTGTTCTTGAGTGTTCCTCTTGTTTTCCCTCTTAATTCGCGAAAGATCTTCACTTAGGGTTCCACCCTACAACAGATTCTCCTCGGCGTGGAAGGCATGCTTGGCGACCGGATATGTAGATTCCTTTCTTTGTAAACGGCCTTGTCTAACCCTAGATCCTCCCGGTGTCTATATAAACCGGAGGACTTAGTCCGGAAAGGGATATACTTGTTACCATAGTCATACAGGCTAGATTTCTAGGGTTTAGCCATAACGATCTCGTGGTAGATCAACTCTTGTAATACTCATATCCATCAAGATCAATCAAGCTGGAAGTAGGGTATTACCTCCATAGAGAGGGCCCGAACCTGGGTAAACATCGTGTCCCCTGTCTCCTGTTACCATCGACCTTAGACGCACAGTTCAGGACCCCCTACCCGAGATCCGCCGGTTTTGACACCGACATTGGTGCTTTCATTGAGAGTTCCAATGTGCCATCGACAAAAGGTTCCATGGGCCCTTCAATCGTCGATAGTGACGCTGTCCAAGGAGAAACCTTCCTCCCCGGACAGATCTTCATGTTCGGCGGCTTCACACTGCAGGCAAATCGTTTGGCCACCTGGAACAGATCGATAGCTACGCCCCTGGCCATCAGGTCAGATTTGGGAGTTTGAACTGCGTTGCGGACATCTGTGCAGATTTGATCTTCGCCGTATTCGGGACCGCGACGACCGCTCTCGGTCACCTTGACGAACATGACCTAAATCTGTCGTCAGACCGCATCCAGGAGATAGCTTATGTGACCACTCCGGCCTTAGATCCAGAGCACACTGCGGCATCCAAGGATTGGAGGTTCAACCCCACCATGGAAACCACAGATTCCCCGGCGTTGGATCCACACATGGACTTAACCTCACGCAATACTCGTGTCACCGGAACTTCGGACTCTTCTCCGGGTATAAGTTCCGAACCATGTGAGTTACAGAACTTGATCGCTTACCGATCTTCGAGTTCAGTGCCGCAGACATCTTCCAGCACTCGCCCTTGGGCGATGTGCTGAACTCATTAAAGAACTTGTCCTTGGCGGGGGACTCATAGTCGAACTATGTATGGTTCGAACTAGAGGCTGATGATGGGGAATTTTGCTTCCCACCCGCCACCCACTTCATAGCCACTGTCGAGGACTTAACCGACATGCTTGACTACGGCTCCGAAGACATCGTCAGTATAGACGATGATGCCAGAAAGGAGCAAGGCCAAAACCCGCCATTCATTGGACGACGGACGACCACTCCTTCGTACGACATATACATGGTGGACACGCCTGAAAAAACTAACGACGATGACAAAGAGGATCTAGTCAAGGATAAACCTCCTGAGAGACAGCCCAAGCGCCAGCTTCCTCGACGCCGCTCTAAGTCACGACGTTCCAAAGACTGCAATACGGGCACCGAAAAAATAATATTCCGGACGATGCCGAAAATAATGAAGACCCCATCAAGGTAACCTCCGAATAGGAGGAACGGGAAAATGGGCAAGTTAGCCATGATGAACAGGCCATACACGGAGACTCGGAGGACAGTAATTATCTTCCGCTCTCCGAGGAAGAGGAGAGCCTCGGCAACGAGGATTTCATCGTAACCTCTCGAGAATGAGCGCTTCAAACGCCGGCTAATAGCCACTGCAAGAAGCCTAAAAAAGAAGCAGCTGCAGCTTCAAGCGGACCAAGATCTGCTCAATGATAAATGGACCAAAGTCCTGGCCTCCAAAGAATACGGCCTTAGTGGCCCAGCCAAAAGTTACCCGAAGCGTAGATTGCTACCTCAGTTTGATGACGAGGCGCTGGAGCCCATACCATCATCGCACAATGCGGCAGGCCGACCATAACTTTGTCCGGATAAAGGGGCAACTCAAGCCGAACACCACTCCGCCCCACCTCGCCGTAAAGGCAAGAATAAAACAGCTCGGAGTTGTACATACGACCTTCGACAGGACTGGGACAGTAGAGCAGGACACACATGATCGATCTACGGATCGCGAGGACGTGCCTCGACACGCGACGACGACTACCTATTCGGAGGTGAAAAACCTAGCCACGCCCAGGCCGAAAACCGCAAATGGACTCCATCGGAGGTACGTCGCAGTGTGGCCCAACATAGAGGCGCCGCACACCCTCTTTGCTTCACAGACGAAGTAATGGAGCATGAATTCCCAGACGGGTTCAAACCCATGAATATCGAATCATACGATGGAACAACGGATCCCGCGGTATGGATCAAGGACTTCCTCCTCCATATCCACATGGCCCACAGAGATGACCTTCATGCCATCAAATACCTACCACTAAAACTCAAAAGACCAGCTCGGTACTGGTTAAACAGTCTGCCGGAAAATTCTATTGGCAGCTGGGAAGATTTGGAAGACGCCTTTCGCGACAAGTTCCAAGGAACATATGTCCGGCCACCGGATGCCGATGACTTAAGTCACATTGTCCAGCAGCCCGGAGAGTTAGCCAGGAAGCTCTGGACTAGGTTCCTAGTTAAAAAGAACCAAATCATCGACTGTCCAGACGCAGAAGCCCTCGCGGCCTTCAAACATAGTGTGCGGGATGAATGGCTTGCACGCCACCTCGGTCAAGACGGACCTAAATCCATGACAGCCCTTACCGCTCTAATGACCTTCTTTTGCGCGGGAGAAGACAGATGGCTCGCTCGGAGTTGTACATACGACCTTCGACGGGACTGGGACAGTAGAGCAGGACAGACAAGATCGATCTACGGATCGCGAGGACGTGCCTCGACACGCGACGACGGCTACCTATTCGGAGGTGAAAAACCTAGCCACGCCCGGGCCGAAAACCGCAAATGGACCATCGGAGGTACGTCGTAGTGTGGCCCAACATAGAGGCGCCGCACACCCTCTTTGCTTCACAGACGAAGTAATGGAGCATGTATTCCCAGACGGGTTCAAACCCATGAATATCGAACCATACGACGGAACAATGGATCCCGCGGTATGGATTGAGGACTTCCTCCTCCATATCCACATGGCCCATGGAGATGACCTTCATGCCATCAAATACCTATCACTAAAACTCAAAGGACCAGCTCGGTACTGGTTAAACAGTCTGCCGGAAAATTCTATTGGCAGCTGGGAAGATTTGGAAGACGCCTTTCGCGACAACTTCCAAGGAAGATATGTCCGGCAGCCCGGAGAGTCAGCCAGGAAGCTCTGGACTAGGTTCCTAGTTAAAAAGAACCAAATCGTTGACTGTCCGGACGTGGAAGCCCTCGCGGCCTTCAAACAAGCGACCGGGATAAATGGCTTGCACGCCACCTCGATCAAGAAGGACCTAAATCCATAACATCCCTTACCGCTCTAATGACCCGCTTTTGCGCGGGAGAATACAGCTGGCTCGCTTGTAGAAGTGATAAGCGATTTTCAGCAAGGTATTCTCTGCAAGTAATGAAATAAGTGGTAGCAGATAGTTTTGTGATAGGATAATTTGTAATGAGCAACAAGTAACAAAAGAAAATAAAGTGCAGCAAGGTGGCCCAATCCTTTTTGTAGCATAGGACAAGCCTATACAAACTCTTATATAGAGAAAAGCGCTCCCGAGGACACATGGGAATTATCGTCAAGCTAGTTTTCATCACGTTCATATGAATCACGTTTGGTACTTTGATAATTTGATATGTGGGTGGACCGGTGCTTGGGTGTTGTTCTTACTTGAACAAGCATCCCACTTATGATTAGCCTCTATTGCAAGCATCCGCAACTACAACAAAAGTATTAAGGTAAACCTAACCATAGCATGAAACATATGGATCCAAATCAGCCCCTTACGAAGCAACGCATAAACTAGGGTTTAAGCTTCTATCACTCTAGCAACCCATCATCTACTTATTACTTCCCAATGCCTTCCTCTAGGCCCAAATAATGGTGAAGTGTCATGTAGTCGACGTTCACATAACACCACTAGAGGATAGACAACATACATCGCATCAAAATATCGAACGAATACCAAATTCACATGACTACTAATAGCAAGACTTCTCCCATGTCATCAGGAACAAACGTAACTACTCACAAAGCATATTGATGTCATAATTAGAGGGGTATTAATATGCATAAAGGATCTGAACATATGATCTTCCACCAAATAAACCAACTAGCATCAACTACAAGGAGTAATCAACACTACTAGCAACCTACAGGTACCAATCCCAGACTTGGAGACAAGAATTGGATACAAGAGATGAACTAGGGTTTGAGAGGAGATGGTGTTGGTTTTCAGGACTTTTGGAGTTGTGCAGAATAGGTCTCTAATATTTGCTCCTTTTCTAGCCCAGAATTCCAACTGCCGACATTCTCCCTCCTTATGTAAACCTTGTAAAATAAGAGAGAATAGACATAAGTATTGTGACATAAAGTGTAATAACAGCCCATAATGCAATAAATATCGATATAAAAGCATGATGCAAAATGGATGTATCAACTCCCCCAAGCTTAGACCTCACTTATCCTCAAGCGTAAGCCGATAATGATAAATATGTTCACATGTTTAGAGGTAGCGGTGTCGATAAAAATAAAATACGGACATGAGGGCATCATGATTATTCTCATAACAGCAACATACATGAATATTGTCATATGATTTCTTATGCTCAAGTAATAATCTATTCACAATGTCAAGTATGAATGAGAAACTTCATTGAGAACCAACAAACTATAATCTCAGTCATTGAAGCAATTGCAATTTATCATAACATCAGAAAGAGTCTATGTCAGAGCTTTCTAGCAAGTCCACATACTCAACTATCATTTAGTCTTTCATAATTGCTAACACTCATGCAATACTTGTGGTTACAGGGTTTTAATCGGACACAAAGAAAGATAGGGGCTTATAGTTTCGCCTCCCAACCTTTTACCTCAAGGGTAATGTCAATAATAATAACTCATGCTCCCCTATGTCCAATTAGATGTATCTATCAGGATCTTTCCAACATACTGTGCTTGCCAGAGCATAAAATATAAAAAGGAAAGGTGAAGATCACCATGACTCTTGCATAAGGTAGAAGATAATAATAATAGATAGGCCCTTCGCAGAGGGAAGTAGAGGTTGCCATGCGCTTTTATGGTTGGATGCACAACATCTTAATGCGAAAGAATGTCACTTTATATTGCCACTTGTGATACGTACTTTTATTATGCAGTCCGTCGCTTTTAT
This sequence comes from Aegilops umbellulata, assembly GCA_032464435.1. NCBI lineage: Eukaryota > Viridiplantae > Streptophyta > Magnoliopsida > Poales > Poaceae > Aegilops > Aegilops umbellulata. The sequence continues at coordinate 112,448,895 of CP136056.1, forward strand.
TTCTTCCACATCACAAGATCGTATAAACACTACAAAAAATACACTTCCATGATGATACGTGTTTGTCACAGTAGGTCGCGTTTTCTGTTATGCATGTACATCCATGACAAATTTATGACAGAATCAAGATAGTCATACGTGTGCTGTCGTAGAAGTGTTCCATGACATTGCCAAAATTATCATCACGGAAGTGTCCACTTCCATGACGATAAATCGCGCTTCACAGAAGTGCTTTCGTCAAGGGTGAACGACACGTGGCATCCACTGTAACGGAAAGCCGTTAAGCTATCGGGTCGGATTTTGGGTCCGATAACCCGTTAACATCCACGACCAATGCCGATTTTCCACGTGTAAAATTCTCATTGGCTGACGGATCCACGCGTCAGCTCCGCGCTGGCACAGGTGTCACTCATCCAACAGTCGAAATGGGCCTATGGTATGTTGACACGTGGACCGGCCCAAAAATGGCCCACAAAGTATAAATGGGCCGGCCCAACCGAAGGCCCATAAGATTTAGTGGACCATAATGGGCCGGCCCATCTAAAGGCCCACAAAATTTAGCGGAACATAATGGGCCGGCCCAGCTAAAGGCCCACATGATTTTGCAGACCATAATGGGTCGGCCCAGCTAAAGGCCCACAAGATTTTTCGGACCACAATGTGTCGGCCAAACTAAAGGCTCACAAGATTCTTCCGACCATAATGGGCCGGCCCAGCTAAAGGCCCAACATTCTTTGTAAAATCGGCTCGTCAACGACCTGTCCTAAACTTGTCATCAACGCGACCCATGGTCACTTCTGGCCCGTTAACAGTCCACTAAGTAATTGGGCCGAATTACGGCCCGGTGTATTTCTGGCCTGTTAAAGGTACAGCTTCATTTGGCCCATTTACAGGCCATCAAAACTTTCAGCCCATAAACGACCGTGAAGGATTTCGGTCATATTCGGCCATGTCTGACATTCGGCCTGTTAGAGGCCCACTATAGCTTTGGGCCACTTTTGACCTGTTGTCATTTTTGGCCTGTTAACGCTGGACGTAAACCATGGGCCATATGTGGCCCAACGTCATATCGGGCTCATTAACGACCCATATAAAAATGACGATAATCTAGCCCGACCGAAGTTCCGGCCTGTTAAAGGCTCGTGTATTAGGTCGGCGCATTTACGGCCTGTCTGAATTTCGGCCTGTCAAAGATCCGCATCATAAATGGGCCACCATTTCGGCCTGCTAAGTCGAGTGGGTTATTTGGCACAATCAGGGCCCAATCTCACTTTCGGTCTATTAAAGGCCCATGTTTTTTATGGGCTCGAGATATTTACACCTGTAAACGGCCTAATTTTACTGAGGGCCCAAATTATGTTTAGGCTTGTTAAAGGCCCACAATGGGCACAGGCCTACCAAAAAAATATGAAAGCTTATGCTGATTTAGGCCCAGATATTTTTAGTGGGCTACATGCCAATTTCGGCCCGTAATCATTTTTAGCCCAATTGGAATGGGCCCGACGAATGTTGGCATGTTGGGCTCCTATGAAGCTTTCGGCCGAATACATTACTAAGATAAACCTACACTATACAAAAATAGCGTCATAATTACTGCAACCTGAGGCAGCATCATAAATGTTGTATCACAACAAAATAAATTCCAACCATACAACAAAAGGCATGTTGGCATAAAGTTTACAGTCCTTCCAGATAAAAGCACCATCAGATGTATAGAAGCACAGATCATTTGACCCGAGTGCTAATGTTTCAGGCTGTAGAATCTGATGGAGTAGCACGATCTCCACCTTTTTCCGCCATTGCTCTTGAACAACGAAGTGAATGTCTGATAGTCTGGTTTCAAAACCATTCATATCTTGACGACATTTCTCAACCACTATTCTTGTTTCCTAAACAACATCCATTAGGGATTGGACTTGTGTCTGGAGCACAGATATATCACTCTGTCTAGCAGGAAGATTTTGTTCAGTTGGCGATTTGGACGAGGTTACCTTGACAACCAACCGAGAATTACGCAGGAAGGTGCTTTTTGCACTGTTAGTGGAGAGATACTGACGCACTGCAGCAAGAGGTGACATTGTGCCTATAGTAGCCTCGTCACCTTCAGGTGGTTGTGGTTGTTCAATCATTTGTTCCATAGCTTCCTGAAAGTTTGAACTTGTAGATTAGTGTACCAGATAAGTTACTAATGAGACAAAAACAAACAAAGTAGGTTAAACGTTTATACATAACTTATTTTGGTGAACTGGTGTGCTCATGCCCTTCATTTTGCTGGTGTGGCAATCCTTGAAGATTTGCACTACATTCGGTTCAGGTTCTTTTTGGTCCGCACGGGATTTCCTTTGTATTTGGAACAAGTCAACATAGATACGATAATATGGCACAAAAAAAGGAGGTAGCAGCTATTTACAAGAGCCTCACAGTGTGCAATATAGCTACGAGATCCTGTTGTCTGTTGGAATTTCACTTTAGAACGGTTGGTTTTGTTCTTCAAATAGTTACCCTAGAAGAAGATACACTTGTAAGGCACATACATAAATAAAAGTTCAATATGTGGTCTGATCAAATACATATAGCCTACCTGATACTTTGGATCAGACCAGTGTTTAACGAGGGCTGTCCAGTCTTCATCTGTAATATATTCCACTTGAGATGTTTGGGCAATTTCATTGTTATCCTTGCCTTCAAAGTGAGATTTTCTAAGGTGGTACGATACTGTCGCAGAGCAGACTGAAAAACATGAGTGCATGCTTGTTTAGTTGCATCATCTTTCGGATCCAACTTGAACCTCATCTGTTGAAAAAAGAATGTGAGTATTATTAGGAGGAAGCTATAAAGTATGGGACAGAGCAAGACAATATTACTAATTGCGATGAATAACATTACTTACGGATAAATGGTGAAGAAAGGTGTTAAACTGGGTATTGTCTTTCTCATTCCTGTACTGGATACACGTTGGGAGGATACGTGCATGACACCTAACGGCGACGGCTGCCTCTGATACTAACTTGGCTGACTCTGTAGCATCACGTGGCCTTTTTAAACCTGCCTCAAAATGGATCTACATTCTTCCTCCTTTAGATTTTGTTAATCTGTCAAGCATTATCCCTGATGCCTGTTTCCGCTTGCGCCGTGGTGCTAGTCCAACAACGAATATGGAAAGTGTTAGTGTACATCAAACTGTGAGAGTACATATAAAGGAGCATGCAACTGCAACTTGACTCGGTCAGGTACCGTCTTGGTGTTGATGCTCATGAGGTTCATCTGATCTTGCCAAGTCCTGTTGTGTCAGCAGTGCTTCGGAAGTAGTGTTAGGTGTGAAGGCAGCTTGGGAACTGGCCAGTTCCGGAGCAAATGAACGAGTAACTGGTTGAGATGCTGGTACAGTTGAAGCGGATGCTGCAGCTGGTGGAGCAGGTGATGTTGTGTTTGTAGATTTAGCCGGTGGACTTGGACCTTCTACTGCACTATAAGTACCAGCAGAATCTCGACGGCAGAACCTTTTTCGTTTCACCTGACGAGTAACAGCACTCCCTACTATATTATTTTCCTTGCTCTTTTTTTACTTTGCCATGTCAAGCTGTACCCACAACACAAAAGAATAAAATCACTCTTCAGAACTCATTGATGCATGATACAGACAAGCAATACTTTGATGTAAGACAACCGTATGAGGATGGAATATGTAAGAAAAACAGGACGGCATGACATATTCACAGCTACGATGTGCAAACTAAGCAGAAGGATTTTCAAGAAAATAGAAGTAATGCAAGCTAGACACCATATGAAAGATGCAACCAATATTACTCTGCCAAGTTAAAAGTGTCTTGTCATAAGTGGCAAATCGAAAAATTAGAAGCAGTACAATGTAGAAATAAATGCAAGATGCAACCACTATCAAATTGCCATGTTAAAAGCGTCCAATCATGAGTGACTGATGCGGGATACACAACAGCAGTACTTTGATGTAAGAACATGGTATGATAGATAGATGCAGTGTATTCTAGACACAGAAAGCCATGTCATATGCACATGTATAACGTATAAACTCAGCAGGTGCAATTTAATCAAAATAGGAGAAATACAGGCTAGAAAACATATGCAACATGAAACCAATTATCACACTGTCAACTTAGAGCAAGCACCTGCGATGGTGGAGTACGGGAGATGAACTCATCATGTAGACTCAGGACTTCAACTTCATTAGCAGTAGCAGTGGCAAATCTAGAGAGTCTCTGTTGGAGGACCACCAACATCCTTTTCCTTCCTATTTTCCGATATTGCCTTATGAAGTCAAAACCACAAGAAGATGAATAAAATTAGCTCTGCATAACTGGTTGATGCATGATACAGACGAACACTACTTTGATGTAGGCAAGGGCAGGATAGGAGGATGGAATGTATACAAAAAAAGACAGTGTTTCACATTCACACGTACGACAGGAGGATGGAATATGTATGAAAAAACAGTAAGCGGAAGGCATTTCAACAAAATTAGAAGAAATGAAAGCTAGGCACCATATGAACATGCAACCAATATCACTCTATCAGGTAAAAAGTGTCTCGTCGTAAGTGCCATTTCAAGAAATTAGAAGCAGTACAAGCTAGAAGACAATGCAAGATGCAACCTACATCACAGTCCCAAGTTAAATGTGTCTTATGGGTAAGTGATCGTTCCAGGTATAAGTTGTAAGCTATGCAGATGCAATTCAACATAATCAGAAGCAATACAAACTAGACATCATATGGAAAACGCAACCACGTATAACAGTTCCAAGTAAGAGAAAGCACTTGTGATGGTGGAGTACGGGAGATGTGCTCATCATGTACACGTATGTTCTAGAAACAGGAACACGTGTCATATTCACAGGCATTATGTGTAAAGTAAGCAGATGCAATTCAAGTTAGAAGTAATACAAGCTAGACATCATATGCAACATGCAACCACATATAATAGTGTCAAGTTAGAGCAAGCACCTGTGATGGTGGAGTTGGGGAGATGTGCTCATCATCTACACAACTACGTTGACTGTCCAGCCTTGTGTTGTCTTGCGAATCTTGTTGGGAGGATGGCGGAGTAGAATCTGTAGAGACCCCCTATTTGAGTTGCTCCGAAGGACCACCATCATCCACTGCCAGACTAATTTCCTTCAGCTGTAATGATTTTGCATTGTGAAGTCAAACCGATAAGAAAAAGGAATAAAATTCGCTCTTCAGAACTCATTCATGCATGATACTGACAAACACTGCTCGGATGAAAGGCAAACACATGATGCGAGGATGGAATATGTATGAAAAACAGGATGGTGTGACATATTCACACCTATGATGTGGTAACTAAGCAGAAGGCATTTCAACAAATTAGAAGCACTGCAAGCTAGACACCATATGAAAGATGCAACCAATATCACTCTGCCAAGTTCAAACTGTATGGTGTTTCAACAAATTAGAAGCAGTACATGCTAGAAATCATATGCAAGACACAACCAATATCACAGTGGCGACTTAAAGGTGCCTTAGCATAAGATATAGTATGTACCAAAAACAGGAAAGCGTGTCATATTCACATGTATCATGTGTAAGCTAAGCAGACGCAGTTTACACTAATTAGGAGCAATACGAGCTAGACACCATATGCAGCATGCAACCAGATATCACACTGCCAAGTTAGAGCAAGCACCTTGGATGGTGGAGTAGGGGAGCGGAGACTTGGACCTTGTAATGCACTATCAGTACAAGGAGAATCGGTACAGATGCTCCGTTTACGTTGCTGCAGAGGACCACCATCATCGCCTTCCTTACTCTTTTCCTTCCTCTTTCTTGATTTTGCCTTGTCAAGTCAAACCCACAAGAAAAAGGAATAAAATTTGCTCTTCAGAACTCATTGATGCATGATACTGACGAACACTACTTTCATGTAAGGAAGTCGCATGAGAGGAGGATGGAATTTGTATGAAAACAGGACGGCGTGACATATTGACATGTATGATGTATAAAGTGTAAACTAAGCACAAGGTGCTTGAACTTGTTAGAATCGATGCAAGCTAGAAACCATATGAAAGATGAAACCAATATCACTCTGCCAAATTAAAAGGGTGCCCTAACAAATGTATTTGACCAAATTAGAAGCAATACATGGCAACAGGCTAGAAATAATATGCAATATGCAACGAATAAAGGTGACTCATCGTAAGTGATTGATGCAGGATACATAAGAGAGGTAGTTTCATGTAAGAACAAGGTTAACACATAGATGTAGTGTGTACCAAAAATAGGAAGGCATGTCATATTCACAGGTATAGTGTGTAAACTAAGCAGATGCAATTTACCCTAATTAGAAGCATTACAAGCTAGACACCATATGCAACATGCAACCACATATCACACTGCGAAGTTAGAGCAAGCACCTGTGATGGTGGTGTAGGGGAAGTGCGGTCTTCAGGTACAGAGCTATGTTCAATATCTTCATTTAGGCTTGTTGTTTCTTGAGAATCATGTGGAGAGGATGAAATTGCATTCTTTATAAGAGTATTGCGTCTGATATTAACCAACACGCATGACTGTCTCATCATAAGCGATAGACGCAGGATACACAAGAATAGTAGTTTGATGTAAGAACATGGTGTGATAGGCAGATGTAGTATGTACCAAAAACAGGAAGGCGTGTCATATTCACATGTATAATGTGTAAGCTAAGGAGATGCCATTTAACAAATTAGGAGCATTGATGAAGGATACACAAGAAATGTAGTTTGATGTAAGAACATGGTTAATAGAAAGACGTAGTATGTACCAAAAAACAGGAAGGTATGTCATATTCACAGGTATAATGTGTTAACTAAGCAGATGCAAATTTACCCTAATTAGAAGCATTACAAGGTAGACACCATATGCAACATGCAACCACATATCACACTGCCAAGTAAGAACAAGCACCTGCGATGGTGGTGTGGGGGAATTGGGGTGATCAACTAGAGAGCCACGTTGACTATCTTCATTTAGCCTTGCTATTTCTTGAGAATCATGTGGGGAGGATGACACTGCACTCTTTAAACGAGTATGGCGTCTCACAGTAACCCACCCGGGTGACTGTCTCATCATAAGTGATTGACGAGGGATACAAAAGAGCATTAGTTTGATGTACGAACATGGTTAATAGACATATGTAGTATGTATCAAAAACAGGAAGGCATGTCATTATCAAAGGTATAATGTGTAAAGTAAGCAGATGCAATTTAACCAAATTGGAAGCAATACAAGCTAGACACCATATGCAACATGCAACCACATTTGATAGCGTGAAGTTGAAGCAAGCACCTAGGATGGTTGTGTGTGGCAATTGAGATCATCAGCTGCAGAGCTACGTTTACTGTCTCCAACTGCTAACACTGCACCCGTTAGAGCGCTGGAACGCTTAGTGCTTATCTTCGAATTACACTAGAGCAACTTCTGTCTTTTCTTTTCTGCATTCATCAACACTGCGTCAGAGTCTGAAATACCCATGCATAAAAAACAATAGTGTGAGTATGGGTGAAGTGTGTGCACAATTAGTACAGTGTAAAGGTAGCAGATAGCAGGTCGGTGAGAAATAAATGACGGGAGACATATGATAGCTCTACAACATGCATGGCACACTAAATTACTACATGATTCTATGAAAATAACAGTCGACTGAAAGCAAATAGGTCAGTCCATTTTTTCTGCACCGTCCGATGTAGAAAGAACGGGCAGATCGCCTTCATCTACCTCCAGCCAGTCGGTGTTGACCATCTTCCTCGAAACGCCAGCGACCACCGACCCTGTATTCCTCCCCTGCCTGCGCCCTCCCCTCGACCTCACCGCACCGCCGTGCTTGGCACCGCCCCCCAGCCATCCATTCAAGCCCCGCCGACCTCCAGATCGGGCGCAAGCAGCTCCTGTGCCCCACACCCCTATGATAGACACCGATGCGCCGCTTCCCCAGGGAACAGGCGGACTAGGTGCTCCGCGCGCCTAAGCGGGTGCTGCTTCTTTTAATTGCGGTTCGACTGACCCTGAATTGAAATCCAGGCGAGCTACTGACCTCTAGCAAAGGTGAAATAGTAAAAGGGAGGAAACCTTGTGCATTTAGTATCACGAAGAAGATGCAGTAAGAAGCGCTCAACTAGTTTATTTCGTGGGATGAATACGGTGTGAGCGAAGACGTAAGATTTGCTTGAATAAGGGAAGAGGAGTACCTCTTTCTGCTGGCAGTGTTGTGTCCTCCTTCTGTTTTTCCGACGATCTTCTTGTTGTTCGCCGCAAACCAGAAGTTGTGGAGGGCGGTGCAGCCTTGGACGAACCCATGGCCAAGTTGTTGAGTGTGGTGCGGTGGCCGTCTATCGGCGGCGGGGAAGAAGATCCAAGGCGGCGAACGACAGCGTAGCGGGAACAGCTCTGGTGCAGTGGACGGTTGGGACAGTGGAGCCACAACAGTGAGGCACAGGACGGTGTGGTCGGAGTGGTTCTGGTATGGCGCACGTCGGCGTCGGCGTCGTGGAGGCAGCTCTGCCTCGGCTTCAGCTGCTAAGTCCTTGAGGGCGTTGCGGTTGCGGTTGCGTTGGACGACGACGTCGGGGTACCGGCTCCGGCGTGATGGAGGAGGGCGGCGGTGGATTGGCCGCTATGGGGTGGAGGACGGAGGAGGCTGGGGTTTCGCGACTGGTGGAGAGGGCGTGTTCGCACCCATGGAGTATGAATGGGGAAACGGAGGGAGGCGTGGAACTAAGGGGGAACAATGTTTTGGTTTGAGACGTGCTTGCTTGAAATTTTGGGAAAGTTACAAACTTTGCCCCCATCTAAAATTTCGGACATATTGCGTGTTGGGGGTAGGACAGTCATGTCAGGTGTCCCCAATGTGGGCGGGATAGATTTCAGCCGAGCGCATGGGTAGGCACCCATGGCGTATGAATGCTTCTCTGGCGTCTTGGTGAAGTTACAAACCTACCCCGGTTTAGACCTTTGGACATCGAGCCGATAGGCTAAACGGGCCAGAGTCAGGACAGTAATTTCCTATCACCAAAACATTAGTCTCGCGCGGTTTCGGGTGACCAGAGGCCTATTTGGCGCTTCGTTCAATATTTGGGAGCAGAAGCATTAACGTTTTCGGTTTTCTTGAATTGAACTTTCAGGATTTGTCAAACTTCACAAATCTTTATTCTTGAAAATCCTAAAGCTACGATTATTCTGGAATGGAGGGGGTACATTTGAATATACATTTTACATGAGTATATATTAAAAAATATGCAACTTACCTCAGTTCATGCATGGTTCCAGATATAATCTCCTTGGTTGCAAAAAAAATGTTAGAGAGGCGTATGAATATATATAGCATGTTCAAACTCACAACAAAGATTGATGCCCCCTTTTACATTTGATTTACAAATGCCATTATCTCGGGTTCAAATAGATGAATGCACTTCCTATGAATTCGAATCTTCGAAACCCCCTTTATGTTGAATTCGACATGTATTCTATTTCATATCTAGCAATTTGAAATGTATCCATGCAAGTGACAAATGTATAAAGTGCTTTACACTAACAACATGCAGTGCACTAATTAATGTTTATATATGAATTGCAAAAGCATCCATTGCATGTATTTCAAACCGCTGTCACTCTATGGATCGATAATATGAAATAAACACATGCACATGCTAGAATTCAATTGCAGTTGAAGAAAGAGCCTACTCCTGGTACTGTATATTAGTGATAGGGGTGTGTACAAAGTATACGTGAATACCAGGCATTGTGCATGTGTGTATACTATCGACGAACTAGCCCCCAAGCTTGTATAACATACTAAGGGCCTAGGGTTACAAATCATATATAGTCGGCTTATCACCAGTGGGGATAGAGTCCTCCGCGACTCTGGTAGCTTCGTGTTGTACGCCGAGTCCTCCACATGGGTCTTCATATAACACGTCTCGGTCCAACCTATATGTGGTGCAGGATGGAACCAACCCATGAGTCTTCATGTTGACCCACCACAACTAGAAATGATGTGCCCACCACACCACACACGCAATCGGCCACTAAGAAAATAAGCATATACAATAGTACAGTGGCTTCAGAATATGCTCATCACACCATACACGCAATCGGCCACCACTACTAGAAATGATGTGACTTCAGAATATGCTCATTACGGTCACCACATACATTTTGTCATGCTAACCAACATGTGGTTGGATGGTTAGAGGACAGTGGTTTCTCGAGCCCACCAAGGTTAAAGTCCCGGTGCTCGCATTTATCTTGTGTTAATTTCAGTATTTTCCGGCGATGTACGTTCAGTGGGAGGAGACGTTCCACTCGACTACGAGGCACCTATGGTGACTTCATAAAATCTCAAGATCATATATGCTGTCCCACTCTCTTGAAGGTGCTCATAGGGGTATGTCGGATTTCGGGTTCCGGCAGACCCTTGAGGTTCGAACACTGGGGTGCGCGCGGAGATTTCTCCTTCTACCTACCTGTACGCCTCAGCCTGGCCAAGATCTAAGCAAAGGAAAGAACAACACAAGAGACACAGAGTTTATACTGTTTCGGGCCACCGATGTAGTGTAATACCCTACTCGGGTTGTGGTGTGGTGGATTGCCTCTTGGGCTAATGATAGTGAGCAATACAAGGAAGAACAGCCTCGCGAGGGTCTGTTCTTGGCTGGGGCGATGAACTGCTAGGAGGAGTTCAGTCACCCTTCTCTCTCTTTGATTCTTCCTTTGATCTCCACTCCCCCACCCTGGGGGTGGCTAGTCCTATTTATAGGCAAAGGCCCTGGGCCTCTTCCCAAATATTGAGCGGGAAGGGCGCCAATAATTGGCCATTTTGAAGGGGAACATATGGTACACTTATCCTGACTAAAGTTGGTCCTCGCCTGCCAAAGGCTCTGGTGGTGACGCTGACTTGGGCTCCACATTGACTTCTTCCCTGTCGTTGGGCTGGTCTTGGTCTCGCTGCACCGAAATGGGTGCCTTTGCTTGATGCTCCCGCCTGTGCTTGCTCCCTTTGCACCAAAGAGGAAAGAAGGACACTGCGCGGGCTGGCGCCCGCTTGGAGCCCTTGGTTGTCATGGCTTGCATCATGGGCACCTCGTGAGGTACCCCGCCTTGATCACTCAGCCTCCTCGCGAGTCAGCCTGATGAGGCCGCGCTTGAGGAAGCTCTGTGTCGTCCGCCCCGCGAGGCTTGGTCCCTCGCGAGGGTCTTGGGTCTGTGTTGATGAAGATGGGCCGTACTGGGCCCCCCTTTGAGCCATGCCGTAGGCCGCAGGCAGGCAAGTCTGGGGACCCCCGTTCCTAGAACGCCGATAGTAGCCCCCGGGCCCAAGGCGCGCCCGGCCTTGGCCGTGCAGCAAGGCGAAAGGGCAAGGGCAAAGCGCCGCGGGCCCTAACAGCCTGTGGCCTTGGGTGCCGCGTGGCGGTTGATTTGGACATGGGCGTCTCCACTTCCCCATGACGCCTCGGCAACTGCGCGGATTGGACAAGTCCCTGCATGCAAAGCGGCTCATGATTACCTGCGATCGTGGAGGTCGGCGGTTGGCCTTCGCCAACCATAAATACGGAACGGCACGCGCCCTTCCAGTCCATCTCTTCTTGCTTCTCCTTCTTCCCGGTCCTTACTCTGTCTTGCTGCAATGGCTTCGTCGAGGAGGTTCTCGGCCGCAGAGAAGGGGAAGGCTCACCAGGTTGAGCCTGCCTCTCCCCGGCCCAAGCGTGGACGTGGGCGCCCCCACAAACATCATGTGGCCACCACGGCAGCTCCCCGCGGCCGTGGAGATGGTTTCCAGCACGGTGACGGACGGACAGCTCCGGTCAGGGGGCGCGCTTTGGTCGCGCATCCCCCTAGGCTGCGCTTCCACGCTGCAGAGGTGTTGCCGGAGTTTGTTGTGTGGTCGGCGGAGCCGACCTGCGCCCGGCTTCAACTCCCTCGCTTCCTCCTCGGCGAACTCCCGGCCGGCGCCCCGGGCGGCCTCTAGCTGCAGGCAGACGGCTGCTGCAGCCGGGCCTCATGGGCTTAACTGGAGGTCTCCTCGGCCGGGAGCCTGGCCTTGACCCGTGGTTGGCAGACGTTTGCCCGCGCGCGTGGCCTGAGCCGTCGGTGCACCCTGCACTTCAAGTTTGACGGTGATGCCACCCTATACGTGAGGGTGTTTGGGGAAGATGGTCGCCGCGCAGGGTGCTGCCCTGAGGACGACGACCACGGCCGGGGACCCAGCCCCGACGATGACAGAGAGGACAACGCTCGCGTGATCGGCGGCGCTCTGGGTTCCCCAAGCTTCTTCGGTTCTTCTTCAGGCGGCGACTCTTCTAGCAGTGGCCGCGGCCAGCCCCCACGCCGCCGCACCTGCTTGGAAGGTGGTGGCGCGTCTGCCCGCCATCGCGTCTTGGTGAAGCACGAGAGGGAGTCTGCTTGAGCCCCGGAGGCGGCTCGAATCTTCCCTGCAGGCCGGTGTGAGGCGAGCTGCGCCCGATTTGCTCTTTCTTTTCCTTTTTCCTTCGTAAAAAGACAGTAGCGTGGAGCTCCGTGGGGGCGTGTTTTGGGTTAATGTTGTTAGTCATCGCTTTTCTTTCGTTATCGTGCCTTCTGGCTATGTGCCTGCGAGTGGATAGTTCCCGGCTCCAGCCGTGGTGGGGGGCGACCGACCCAGGCCCTGTGTTCGTGTCGCGGTGCCCGTGGGGCACGAACCGGAGGGGTGCTCCTGTAATGGGCCCAGGTCGCGGAGCCTTTGAACGACTAGGAGAGAAACACTCGCAAGGGCACTCGGCTGCCCCACTCGCGAGGCCTTGCACAAGAGAAATCGAGTCAGGAGAGTGAAAAGGCGAAGAACCACAAGTCAGGGTCGGTAATAGCTTCAATAAAACTTCGGAAAGCAAATGAACAAACCAACCGCGGAAAGCAAATGAACAACCCAACTGCGGAACGCAAATGAAAAAGCCGCGTCCGGCACCTAATCTAGTCTTCGACGTCTTCTCACCAGCGTGGAGCTAAGTGCTGCCACTGGGCGTGGGAGGGAGCCCTAGGGCCTGAGGCCGGCGCTCCTGAGACTCCGGGGCGTGTATAGCCCCAACTCATTATTACGTGAGAGTGTCACGGGCGGCGAGCTTCACAGGCGTTGGCCTTCTTCACAGGCTCCGGGCCTTTCTCGGGGGAAGCGAGCTTCACGGGCATTTGCCCTCTTCACAGGCTCTGGGCCTTTTCCAAAACGCGACGGCTTCACAGGCGTTCGCCTTCTTCACACGCTCTGGGCCCTTCTCGGGGGAAGCGAACTTCACGGGCATTTTCCCTCATCATAGGCTCTGGGCCTTTTCCAAAACGCGACGGCTTCACAGGCGTTTGCCTTCTTCACAGGCTCTGGGCCTTTTCCAGAAAGGATAATCTTCATAGGCAGTCGCCTTCTTCACAGGCTCTGGGCCTTTTCCAGAAAGGATAATCTTCACAGGCAGTCGCCTTCTTCACAGGCTCTGGGCCTTTTCCAGAAAGGAGAATCTTCACATGCAGTGGCCTTCTTCACAGGCTCTAGGCCTTCTCCAGAAAGGATAATCTTCACAGGCAGTCACCTTCTTCACAGGCTCTGGGCCTTTTCCAGAAAGGATAATCTTCACAGGCAGTCGCCTTCTTCAGAGTCTCCGGGCCTTTTTAGGGGTAGAACCTCTGGAGGTGGTGGATGTTCCATGCGTTTTGGATCGGCACTCCCTCCTGAGTCTCCAAGCGCACAGAGCCAGGCCTGGAAACATGAACAACCTTGAAGGGCCCTCCCACATGGGAGAGAGCTTGTGCAGTCCCTCCCTGGAGAGAACCCGCCTGAGCACGAGGTCTCCTACCTCGAGGGTTCTGGGGCGGATGTTGAGGCAGTGATATCATTGCAACGCTTGTTGGTACCTCGCCGCTCGCAGCGCGGCTTCTCGGTGGCGTTCCTCCCCCAGCACGAGGTCCAACCCCGCATGGCGTCCTGCTGCGCCTCGTCGAACGCCAGGACCCGTGCGGAGCGACGTCTGACCTTGTGAGGGAGGACCGCTTCAGCTCCGTAGACCAGGAAGAATGGGGTCTCTCCAGTTGGCTTGGTCGCGGTGGTGCGGATGGACCACAACACGGACTGAAGCTCATCGTACCAACCTTTGCCACAGGCCTCCAGCTTCTTCTTGAACATCCTGGTCTTCAGGCCCCTCAGGACCTCTGCGTTGGCCCGCTTGGCCTGGTCGTTGCTTCGGGGGTGCGCCACCGAAGCGTAGCATATCTGCATTCCAAGGTTAGCACAGTATGTTTTGAAGAGGTTACTGGTGAACTGCGAACCATTGTTTGTGATGATGCGGTTTGGCACCCCGAACCGGCTCACGATGCCCCTGATGAACTTGACCGCGGAACCCGCGGGGATGGTGCGGACGGCCTCCACTTCAGCCCACTTGGTGAACTTGTCCACGTCGATGTAGAGATAGCGATAGCCCCCTGGTGCCCGAGGAAACGGGCCCAGGATGTCCAGCCCCCAGACTGCAAACGGCCACGAGAGGGGTATAGTCTGTAGGCCTCCTGCCGGTTGATGGATTTGCTTGGCGTGGAACTGACAGGCCTCACAAGCCTTCACCAGTTTGACGGCGTTGTTGAGTGCGGTGGGACAATAAAACCCACTGCGGAACGCCTTGCTGACGAGGGCCCGTGATGATGAATGATGCCCGCAGTCTCCACCGTGTATATCTTCCAGCAGTTCCTTTCCTTGCTCCCTGGAGATGCAGCGCAGGGATACATCGTTTGGTCGCTTCCGGTAGAGCTCTCCATCCTTGATGCAGTATGTCGTGGCCTGCCATGCCACACGCTCCGCTTCCTCCTCCTTCTCCGGCAGGGTCCCTTGCGTTAAGTAACTCCGGAGCTCCGTGATCCAGCACCCCTCCTGAGGCTCCATCGTCAGGAGCAGGCGTGCTCCTGAGGCCGGGCCACAGACCGGGGATCCGGAGGCAGGTGGCTGGGGGAGCTCCTCCCGAGGCTGAGCCGTGTTTGACAATGACGACAAGGCTGAGGGCTTGAAGAGTCGTTCCTCGAAGACGCCAGGCTCCTGAGGTAACTGCCTGGATGCTCGTCTGGCAATGTTGTCGGCCTCCTGATTGGTGCCACGGGGCACATGCTGCAACTCCAACCCCCAAAACTGCTTCTCCATCTTGCGGACCTCTGCAAGGTAGGCTTCCATGTGCTCATCTTTCGGCTCGTACACCTTGTTGGAGAAATTGACAAGGAGCTGCGAGTCGCGCTTGATGGTGAGGCATTTCACCCCCAGGGTTGTCGCGGCCTTCAAGCCCTCTATTAGACCTACATACTCCGCTATGTTGTTGGAGACCTTTTCACCTTGCCGGAAACATAGTTGTACAGTGTAGCAGAGCTTGTCCTGAGTGGGCAATATAAGTACCGCCCCAACTCCAGCGCCATGCCTGGAGAATGCCCCATCGAAGTACATGACCCAGCCTTCCGGCGCCTCGCTTCCCGAGGAGAGGTATCGATCCTCGTCGTCCTTGAAGCCTGGTGCCTCCGTCCATTCTGCCACAAAATCCGCTAAGGCTGCTCCCTTGATGACCCTAGTCGTGCTGAATTCGAGCTGAAACGCTTGCAGTTCTATGTTCCACTCGGCAACCCTCCCGGCTGAGTTAGGGCTCCTGAGCACTCTCTCCAAGGGGTATGACGAGACGACCTTGATGGGGTGACCCTGAAAATAGTGCCACAGCTTACGCGAGGCCACCAGTAGCGCGAGGAGGAGCTTCTGAGGCATGGGGTACCGTGCCCTCGCGTCCTGCAACACCGTGCTGACGAAGTACACAGGGTGCTCTACGAGGTTGGGTGCGTCGGTGCTGGCGACGCCCTCCGGAGACCACGGCGCCTCCTGAGGTGATGAGGCCTCCGGTGGCTGGCCATCTGGGGGAGGGGCCCCTTCCAACCCCGATGCATTCCCCTGTGGCGGCTGACCCTCCCCAGCCGCGGTGGCGGTTCCTGTGGGCCTTTCTTGTTCCTGTTTTGCCTTGTCCCGGGCTGCTGCCGTGGTTTTGACTCGACGCTCCTCCCTAACCGCCACCAGGAGTGGTGGCGAGGTAAAGCACCAGGGGCTCTTGAGGGCGCGGGGCCACCATGACCGGGGGGCTGGTCAGGTATCTCTTGAGATCTTGGAACGCCTTGTTGGCCTCTTCAGTCCATTCAAAGGGCCCCTTTTTTCATTAGCTGGAAGAAAGGCAGCGCTCACTCCCCCAACTTGGAGATGAAACGCCCTAGCGCGGTCACGCGCCCAGTGAGCTTCTGCATTTCTCTGAGGGTCTTTGGCAGGCTCATGTCCTCGACCGCCTTGACCTTTTCCGGGTTAGCCTCGATGCCTCGGTGGGACACGAGGAAACCCAAGAGCTTGCCCGAGGGGACTCCGAACACACATTTCTCTGGGTTGAGCCGGAGGCTCACTGCGTTGAGGCTCACGAAGGTTTCCTCCAGGTCTTGTATCAGGGTCTTGGCCTCCCGAGACTTCACCACAATGTCATCGACGTAAGCCTCAACATTCTTCCCAAGCTATGGGCCCAACGTGATGTGCATCAGCCGCTGAAAGGTCGCCCCTGCGTTGCGCAGCCCGAATGGCATGCATGTGTAGCATTACACCCCACACGGGGTTAGGAAGGCTGTCTTCTCGACGTCTTCTACCGCCATCTTGATCTGGTGATACCTAGAGAAGGCATCCAAGAAGCATAGCAGGTCGCATTCTGCGGTGGAATCAACGATCTGGTCGATGCGGGGGAGCGGGAACAGATCTTGCGGACATGCCTTGTTGAGGTTGGTGAAGTCGACACACATACGCTCCTTCCCCCCTTTCTTTGGCACAACGATAGGGTTGGCCAGCCAATCCGGGTATCGGACCTCGCGAATGACCCCAGCAGCCTCAAGTTTGCGGGTCTCTTGGACGATGAAGGCCTGCTTTTCTGTGGACTGCCGCCTTGCCTTCTGCTTCACGGGGCGCACGTTGGGGCACATGTTGAGGTGATGCTCGATTACGCTCCTAGGGATCCCCGCCAAGTGGTCGGGCTCCCAAGCGAATACCTTCTTGTTCGCGCGCAGGAACTGGACCAGGGCCTCCTCCTGCTCGGGCTCGAGGTTGGCGCCTATGGTTAAAGTGGCGTTGGTGGACCCGTCCTCATCGACGGGTATCTGCTTGGTTTCTTCCTTGTCTTGGGTGAACAACTGTTTCTTCTTGGCAGGTGCAGCCCCCTTGGGCTCGGGGGTCTCCGAGTCGGCGGGCTGTGCCGACGCCGCCGTCTTGAAGGCGAGCTTGAGCACCCGCAGCGCATCCCCGGTGTCCCCGTGCACGGTGAGGACACCACCGCTCCCAGGCATCTTCATGAGGTTGTATGCCGGGTGCGTCGCGGCCATGAACTGGGCCAGCGCTGGATAGCCGAGGATGGCGTTGTAGGGGAGGACGATGGGGGCGATGTCGAAGTTGACCAGCTCCATGCGGAAGTTGTCGTAGGTGCCGAAAGTCACTGGGAGCCGGATCTGTCCCAAGGAGCTGGATGACCCACCCCCAACGCCTGAGAAGGGCCGGCTGGGTTGCAGCCGTTCTAGGGGTATGCAGAGGAGGTTGAAGGCCTCAACCGAGAGCACGCTGAGGCTCGTGCCGCCATCGATGAGGGTTCTGGTGACGGCCACCTGGCAGATGGTGGGGGTGCACAGCATGGGGAGCGCACCCGAGCAGGCCGAGTTGGAGGGGTGGTCCTCCGAGCTGAAGGTCAGGCCGGCCTTGGGCGCCACCCGGTCCGGGAGAGCCCCCTTGCGCGGGGAAGCGGCGTTGGCCCGGCGGATGAACGGCTTGACGTGGTGACTTGTAGGCAGCGTGGTGGGCCGCGACGACCGGAGGTGTTGGTGCAGCGTGGTGGGCGAGGAAGAGGCCGCGGAGCTCTTCCTAGGAGGCCACGGAGGCTGCCGGCAGGTGGAGCAGCCATGCGCGCGGGGCGTCGGTGAGGGCCATGGGAAGCCAGTATCCCATGACCCTATCATCACCTCTAGCTTCGAGGATGGCGCCCTCGTACGCCAGCAAGAAGGCCAGCGGATCAGTCGCGCCGCTGTAGTGCGGCGGCGTCGTTGGCTTGAACTTGTCCGGCCACCGTACCCGTTGCAGGGCTGGGGCCAGGGCTCAGAGCCCACTGGCCCCCGTGCTGGCGCCGGCGGCCGGAGCGGGCGACGCACTACTCATCGCGAAGCAGGTCGTGGCGGTGGTGAAAGGGAAAACTCCGGTGCACCCCTACCTGGCGCGCCAAATGTCGGATTTCGGGTTCTGGCAGACCCTTGAGGTTCGAACACTGGGGTGCGCGCGGAGATTTCTCCTTCTACCTACCTGTACGCCTCTGCCTGGCCAAGATCTAAGCAAAGGAAAGAACAACACAAGAGACACAGAGTTAATACTGGTTCGGGCCACCGATGTGGTGTAATACCCTACTCCAGTTGTGGTGTCGTGGATTGCCTCTTGGGCTGATGATAGTGAGCAATACAAGGAAGAACAGCCTCGCGAGGGTCTGTTCTTGGCTGGGCCGATGAACTGCTAGGAGGAGTTCAGTCACCCTTCTCTCTCTCTGATTCTTCCTCTGATCTCCTGTCCCCCACCCTGGGGGTGGCTAGTCCTATTTATAGGCAAAGGCCCTGAGCCTCTTCCCAAATATTGAGCGGGAAGGGCGCCAACAATTGGCCATTTTGAAGGGGAACATATGGTACACTTATCCTGACTAAAGTTGGTCCTCGCCTGCCAAAGGCTCTGGTGGTGACGCTGACTTGGGCTCCACGATGACTTCTTCCCTGTCGTTGGGCTGGTCTTGGTATCGCTGCACCGAAATGGGTGCCTTTGCTTGATGCTCCCGCCTGTGCTTGCTCCCTTTGCACCAAAGAGGAAAGAAGGACATTGCGCGGGCTGGTGCCCGCCTGGCGCCCTTGGTCGTCATGGCTTGCTTCACGGGCACCTCGTGAGGTACCCCGCCTTGATCTCTCCGCCTTCTTGCGAGTCAGCCTGATGAGGCCGCGCCTGAGGAAGCTCCGTGTCGTCCGCCCCGCGAGGCTTGGCCCCTCGCGAGGGTCTTGGGTCTGTGTTGATGAAGATGGGCCGTACTGGGCCCCCCTTTGAGCCACGCCGCAGGCCGCAGGCAGGCAAGTCTGGGGACCCCCGTTTCCAGAATGCCGACAGGGTAGGGTTCGCGTGTGTGCGCTTATAGCGGTGAGTGCTTGCGCGTATACATGAGCCCTTGCGTCTATACCATTTTAAACAAATACATATCATGATTATACGGTCACTGGCTCACCCGTACAACTCCGTATTTTGTTGATGCCACAATCAATTGACCAGTCAAATGTTCCACGCGGCGCAACTAGTGTTGCACCATCGGGGCGCGTAACCGTGGGTCCCACCTGTCAGCCCGTATATGAAAGAAAGAAATGGTAGTTTGAGTTGGTACTGTGTTAATAAAATAGGAGTACATTTTAGGGTGATCATACGGTCACTGGCTCACCATACAGCTCCGTAATTTGTTGATAACATGATCAATTGACCAGTCAAACGGTCCACATTCAGCAGTGCACATTACCATAGGGCCCACCCGTCAGCGCGTATATGAAGGACAAAAATGGTAATAAATTAGTGGTCAGTGGGTATTCGAAGTCGTGAGACCTCTGGTTGACAGTCACCGGCGGTTGGGGGGACATTCATTGGGCAGTGTGGTGGGGATCCCTGGAGAAAAAGCTCGGCGGGGGGAGGGGGGCTAGAGGGATGGCCGGTGCAGCGGTGGACCGGCGGTGGGGAGTGGTTTCGAGGAGGGCGAGCCGGCCGCAAGCGGCGGGGGCTAGCGGTTCGGCCGGTGGTGGCTGGCGGCTCAGGGGGGTGGAGTTTGATGATAAACTGGAGGCCCTTGATTTCGTATCCAACAGTTGGAAAATCTAATGACCAGAGATGAAAAAGTCAGTCGACTGACGTGTAGCCTCACCCCGCACGTACACATGCACGCACACAAGATACGCACGCATGTAGCTGTGCAACACTGACACATACACACGCACGCATGCTGGCGTGCAACACTGACACGTACACATGCACTCACGAACACACGCACGTACACACCCATGCATGCAACACTGAAACGTACCCTTGCACGCACGAAACACTCGCACGCCTGCATGCACACAGCACACGACGCAAGACACACGCTCAACCTATACGTGCATGCATCCTTTGTTAAGGACATGGATTGTTACGGGTATTAATCAATCTTATCTGTGATAAGGAGAACATTGATGTTTGCAGCGGTCTTTATGAATCACAACGTATCGAACGGGCTATCAACATAGTAGGCTTATCTACATGAAAGAGATGACGACGTCACACTCAATGAACAATCATCGGTTTATGAAATGCCCGCTTCTGACCGCCCTGGCCCACCAAAGGTTCCTCTGCTGTGCACTGCCTGCGTTGGGTCACTGACATGCAGGCCATGCACCCAAAGAGCCCACACGTCAGTGGAAGAATGGTGCGGTGTCCTAGGTCAGAGTCGAGGGCGCCACTCGCGGCATGCCCGGCTGAACACACCTCTATGCCGCATTCAAACGCCTCCATGAAACCCGCCCGTGTGGAAGCCGAGAAACCCACTCTGGACACACGTCCGTTCATGACCGGGCCAGCGTTAAACGCAACGCCGGCCGAGCTGCTCCCGTCCGCCGTCTATTTAATCTCCTATTTAAACGAGGCCAAACGCCGGCCAAGAATCGCACACCTCCGCCGCTCCCCTATCTCCTCCACCATTTTGTCCACTCTTACAATGGCTTACGAAGAGTAGTTATTCCGCATCCAAGCCGGCTGGGTAGCCCGTCAGATACGAGCTTTGCAGCTCACTGATCCACCTCCCTCCCCTAGCCCGACAGAGCCAGTTGCCGCCCCAAGCCGGCGCGCAGTTCAGCAACTCGCCGCTCCAGGCCAGCTCGACGAGGAGCGGCGCACGGGCGTTGTTGCTTCCGTCCACGCCGCCGCCTCGTACCGCGTCTCCCGTTTCTGTGGCCGAGACTCCCATGCCGGCGGCCGCGCCATGCAAGCAGCGACAGAAGCCGGGTGCGCGGAGAGTGACGAGTCGGTGGCCAGCGCCTCCGCGTCCGCCGCCATCATCGAGGAGAAGTAGAACACGGGAGGCCACCACCGCTTGGGTCCCATGAAGGCCACCGCGGAGGCGACGCCGGCGTACACAACAGGTGTCTTGCCAGATCCTTTTGTTGCGAGGACCTTCATCGACCCCGCATGGGCTCCACGGAAGAGGGGAATGTTAGGATGAAGTCAAGCCGGTGCCGGCCATGGCGAAGTAGTGGCCTGTGATGAACTCGAACCGGTGCCGGCCACCACCATCTTCAGCACCAGCCTATGATATTAGTTGGGCAGTGGGGAAGCGAACCGTCCTTTGCGCTGAAGCATATACCTCCGGGGCTCCCGGCAGTCCTGTGATCGTGCTGCCGGACATGAGGAACACAAATCGATCGGCGGGCGACCATTTAGGCTAGGTATTATATACCTGTGCTGTCCAGAACTAGCATCGTGTAGTTCATTAGAATGTAATGAAATCCGTCATGTTTGTATGAAAATCCGGTATTTTATATGATTTCCATCGTTGTTTATATGAAATATCAGTTTTTCTATGTGTTTGCGTGAATTTTGTCCGGTTGGTTGAGTTGATGTCATAATGTGTGCGGCTACGGTTGGATGGCGTAATTTGCAGGTCGTCGGTCGGTCTGCGGGCGACTCGGGCGGTGTTGTGGGACAAAAAAACACATCTTGTGCGACCTCATCTCCAACGTGCGCGCTAGAGGATGCATGACAGCATGAGCAACCGAGCCATTCCTCGTTCCTCGGTGGCAAAGGCACCGGTGGACAAAAGGGTCGCCAATATTTTGGCTACCCCGGGCAAGATCCAAACAGCCCCTCCCAACAGATCCAAATCCCTCGTTCGCCGTGGAATTTTGCCATGTGTTGTTTTCATGGACTAGCAAGATGTCTGTGCATTGCACGGAACATCAAGATGCATTTTTTTACAAACTCCCGCATGCATGAAGGGATAATTAATGTCCTACTTTGCTAGTACCACGAGGAAAACACCATTAATATTGCATCAATTAGTGTTAGTGGCCTTGTATATCTGCAAATTGTAATTTTGATAGTGGCCCCTTGTATATAAAAATGGAGGGAGAAAGAAGAGAGATAAGGTGAGGAGGAGTGGGGCGTGGTGGTGACTGGTGGTCGGGCTGGGCGGAGGCATGGGTATGGACGGCGCATTATGTCTAGGTTTGTATCTCTCTCACACACACCCACGTAGGTGGGGGACGTGCACGAAGAGAAGAGGTGCACGTACTCCCGTATCTTTCCCAACCACACCCACGCGGGTACACGGTGGAGCTCATTTCTGTACGAAAAAGGCACCCCACGTGGTAATTTGGCACGTGTACTGGTTGTCCACTTGGTGGAGGGAGGATCGTCTACCACGGGTGAACAAACAAATTGCGACTTGCCGCGTTATGTTAAATTAAAAAAAGAGGCAAACCATGCGGGGCCTACCGTAGAGGCAAGGCTCTACACACTAGAGTACTTTTGGTGTGTCTCGTCAACTCGCAGAACAAGGAGAAGCTTGCTTAGTATGCCGTCTCCCCCGCCCACGGGCGCGGTGGCTCGCAGGATGAGGTGAAGCTTGCTTACGAGTAGTACTACTACTCATGTACGCCTTTACGCCCGCTCCCTCGCCCACGCGCGCGGTGGCTCGCAGCACGAGGAGAAAATTTTACTACTCCCTCCGTTTATTCCTTGTCCCTACTACGTACTTTGGTTAGTACTCCCTCCAATTACTTATACAAGGCCACTATAAAAAATACATTTTGCATCTATACAAGGCCACAAATAGTAATCGAGACAAAAGTTACTACTCCCTCCTTTCCAGCTTATGGCTCAATTTCAAAATCTCTCCAACCAAGGTAGACGGTGAGTGGTCGAATTAATTTCGTAGTTTGCACAAGTAATTAGTACTCTTGTTTTCTCATGAAGTTATGTTTAACGAGGCATTAATTAGAACGAATGCATGAATGACCACTAAATTTCCTTGAACTTGTGCATGCATTGGTTAGTTTCCTCTTGACACTGCTTGCGTCGGGTGATCTAACGCACCTCGAAATCCAACATGTAATGGTACTACTACTAGTATAGTAGAATTGAGACTTATCAAATGGAAAAACGAATGTTTTTTAGATGAGCCCTATAAACCCTAATGGGTACGTACTCCGTAAAAACATATTTTTCCAAAACTAAGTCGCTCCCTTTCATGAATTCTGTAGTATACTCCTTCGTCGACGCTCCCTTTCATGAATTATGTACTTCCTGTCGCCGACATGTGGGACATATAGCAACTGGGTCGACGTGTCAAGCACCAAATAACAGTGCAAAACAGCAGGGTGGACGCACCCCACTCGTACCGGCCCAGAGCAATGAGATGTCAAATCACAATGCCGCACATTCCCAGACGAACGAAGCAAGCATTATTTCACACTTCGGTTAGCCATCATCTCAAACCACGTACTAGTATTGCTTCTGCCTCAAGAGGGACACACGCATCGCCTTGGTACATCATGACACGTGGGACCGCATGACATGCCATGCTCCCCCGCCGATCGCTCGGTAAAATCACCTCATTTTTACTATACTTCCTTCGTATCGGTTTACTACATGGCATGCACGTCGTTCTAGGTTGAGAATTTAACTGGCTATATATGTGATGAACAGTACTCTATGCTTTTAAGAAATGTATACTTTTGTACAGTAGTACTATCGATGGATTGCGCCATGGAGAAAAAATTGAAATTAAAAAAAGGTGGTACGTATAGAGAGCGCTCGTCGCCAAATTATGCATATAGTACTATTAAAAAAGCTAGTACGTGCTTAATTGGGGTGCTAAATTCTATTAAAGAAATACTAGTAGTATGTACATACTAAAGAGTTAAAGTAACGAGAAGAAACATAACATGCATTAAACTAAGCACACCTGAAATTATACTATGCAACCAATCTGGTAGACACTGCATTAGATGTTTCGAACCACCATGAGCAACGACACTGCCACCTTACTCGGAGTCCTCGTCCACGTCCTCGACTTCGTCCTTGTCCCTATTCCTCTTGGCCGATACTTCTTTGCTTGAACCGCACACTTGGCTGTTGCTCTTCATCCAACCCTTGTAGATATTGAAACAAAGGTAGCCATCCATTGCAGCATAGTGGATGTCGTCTATATCTAGTACATTCCGTTGCCATGCATGATGATGAAACATGTAATGAGGTTTCTCCAGTTTACGGTACGAAGGATGAACCATGGCTCCTGCCAGGGTCAGCATTGAAGGCTGACGAGAGGGCACCAGCCAATTCTTCTAGAGGTCGAAGGGGTTGCCTACAACGAGGCCAATCCGACCCAGGACTTCTTCGTCGTTCTTAAAGTCTACAGTAACAAATTTCACTGTTTTGTCCTTGAGGAAGTTCTTAAAATCCTGGCACTCAACATCGGCATGGCATATGTGGTAGACCAAGCAAACGTTATGTACGCAAACCTGGATCACGGCGGGCTTCTTCCTATCTTCGTCCTTTAGATCCTTCTCTCGTCCCAGGACTGTGGTGTACTCAACATCTAGCCGAGCGACCCACTCATCATCTGAGTTTTCGAACATGCGTCTGAAGCAAGAAAGGCATCCTTTCACCGTCGCGGAAGAACGGGTGTAGATGACATCGAACTCATCGCCGATGATGGTTCTAACCTTGTACTCACCGCCGATCATGGAGATTTGGGACGCCATGGATTTGGGAGGAGGGTTAGGATTAGTGGAACTGCCGTAATGTGAATGGACGGGACGACTAGGAGCGAACCGCCATAGTATTGAAGGACGTGTGGGGACGAGTAGGAGCGAACTGCCAGTGTGCGAACGGCAGGGTAGTGGCTTTCCATTCTCCCATGATACGGGCTTCCGAGAGCCCATGGATCTGATATTGAACGGTTGCATGGCGTGATTCTAGACCTATGGGTGAATATCTTATCCTGGAGGGTTATTCTGCAAATTTTCGGCAACTTAGCATGCGACCGTTTGATCTCAGATCCAAGGGCTGCCAGCAGCCTGTATCGTGGTCGCGCCTACCATGACCATCGCATCGCTCGTGCGGTCGCGCCCTTGGAGATTTAGCACGGTGCGTTAGGCTATCTGATGTTGGCATGTCATACATAGTCATCACTTAGTCACTCATACTACAACAAGATTTTGGCTATAAGGTTGGCTATAAGTGTATTTTTTACTTCTCTCTATCTCTTTCTTCGTACTCCCTCCGTCCCATAATATAAGAACGTTTTTTACACTAGTGTAGTGCCAAAAATGTTCTTATATTATGGGACACAGGGAGTACTAGTATTTATTGCATTTGCCAAGGAGTGACCTCTTCCAATGAAATGGTGTTGCTAAGTTTGCTTCATTTAATTAGCTATAGACTCAAAATTGTCTTTTCACCTAGGTACAAGCGCTTAGCACCATTTCTTCCTTGGGTCACCAAACTAGTCTCTCTCTTCTTGATTAACTTGCCACATTAGACTTTATGTCTATGTGGCAAGCTTAAGCACCTGTAGGAGCAAGTAAAAGTAAGTACAATAGTGCGCTTTACATGGCATTTTTGCATATGTGGAGGAAAGAGAGGCAAGGAAAAAGTGGAGAAGTGGGCTCTCATGCAAGAGCCAGCCTCTACTACATGGTGGAGCATCGGGAGAGGCACATGTATGGAGGTGGTCAGGAATCTGGGAGACTCACGTCGGTCGTAACGCCGCAGTTAAAATGATAATGGCAAGTCAAATCACGGGGCCCCACCTATCCAGCAGTAACTCGCTGTCAAATCAGACAGCCCTACGTTTGCAGCAGCCTACTCCCTCGTCTTCTCGCGTCTCTGTCGAACCGACTAGGCAGAACTGCCCCGCCTACCGCGTAGGAAAAGCCCCGCCCTCGACTTTTAAATACAACTACATCCACTTAAGAATCCAATGATATAGTTTGTGTGACATAGTAACTCATATTTAGTTAGTCAAATGGATGACCTAGAACTACGTGCAGGCCCTATAAACCGAGACACCTAAAAAAACAAGACGGAGAGGGTAGTTCAGCACGTATCTTTTTAGATCAACATAGTCGGGATTCACCAAGGACCAAAACCAAGTGGTAGGCTGCTCCTGTCGTGTTGGCGTAGCAACTCAAGCAGGGTCAGTCCGCACACGAAATGGCGACACACTTAACAGGACCCCTTTGGCCGACATGTGGCTCATCCACCGTCTTATTCCACGTGCGATGCACCAAATTATAGTTCAGAGCAGTGCTTGGAATTGGAGGCACCCCGGTCGTAGCACCGCAGTAGTAGAAAATGAGCGATGAGGGGTCAAATCACAAAGCCCCACCTTTTCCGCATTAAGCTGGACGGACGAAGCAACCATCATTTTACTCTAGGGCGCAAGAGCATAAAGAAAAGAGAAAACAATGATGTGTGCGGCAGCTACCTAGGGCACCCTAGGGTAGGGGTCACCACTACAGATCCTTTTTTTTGAAAGCGCATCCACTACAAATCGGCTTCTCCCTCGTCCACTTGAAGAAAACCGATGATGAGTGCGGCAGTAGGGTTTGTAGGAGTACTACGACGTGCGGGGCCACATCGTAGTAAACGGGTTCGAGTCGACGCCTTAAATATGTGTGGGCCGCTTGGTTTTATGGGAACGAGGCAGCATTTTGGGTTCGGGGACAAGTGGAGATATAGTACGTACAAAAAATTGTGGACGTAGGTTCGACCGAAAGGCAATGATGCATGGGCCCTGCATTTTGATATACCCGGGGCCGCGTGAAATTTGCTACTCTACTCAACACTAGTAAGGTAGACATGTATTGAACGCATGAGATTTCGAAACCAAATTATGAATAAATACACACTATAGCATGTAAAGCTTTGAGTCATATATGCATCATGTAGATGTTCGTTTAGTTCTTATAGTTCATCTCATTCAAAATCAATTAGTTTTATAAAAATGTTAAGATTCATGGGGTTGTGCATTGTACTCCCTCCATTCCAAAATAGATGACTCAACTTTGTACTAACTTTAGTTCAAAGTTAGTGCAAAGTTGGGTCATATATTTTGGAACGGAGGGAGTAAATCATAAATTAAAAAACAAATAATGGCAATTCATTTAGAAAAAAATAATCAATTATGATACAGAAGATTCTAGAACAAAGTAGAAGTGCTTGTGTTTTTAGGTTTGTGCATTATGCTTAAGTTCAACCATGGAGTCTTCTAAATTGTACATGTGGAAGATCTGGTGGAATGTTGATGATATCCAACGGCCAGTAGTGCTCGGATTTGCCTATCTCTGCACTATCGGGTTAGCTTCATCCAGTGACCATCTTTCAAAGTTAGTGGCACACTATATAGTTCTTGTGCCATAGTTGCATGTTTTGGAAAAAAGCTACTAGTGGGTTGTACTATCTATTTAGGAATATAAGATGTATACATGGAAGTTGTAGGGAAAGAGATGACATGGAGCATCTCAATTCCTATGAGTAGGGATTGGAAAAGAGATGTCATTTGGTTCACATCATAGGAACTTTTCTGTTGAATCTAGAGATGACATGTATATCAATTCCTATGAGGAGGAATTAGAAAAGAGATGTAATTTGGTTCATATCATAGGAACTTTTCTATTCAATATACTCTAATGTTTATTTTCCTTTGAAATTAAGGGAGTATAGGAATCCATTCATATAAAGCTATAGAAATGATATCATGTTTATTTCCTTTGAAATGTGGAGTATATGAATCTATTCCTATGAACCAATTGGCTCTAAAGGAAAAAATCCTATAAAAATCATATCATATAGAGTTCCTATGATATTCCTCGACACTAAAGGATGCTTGAAATTGTTGCGGGTGATATGATGGTCTTTCTTTGTAGACTCCTCACCCAACTTTATAGTTACCTCTCGAAGATGAATGAAATGATATATACATGGTATTCTACATGTGCAATTTGGTACATGAAAACTCAGTAAAAGTTTGCGAGGTTCGAATTTTCAATAAAGCTATATGCACTGCATTTCGGAACGCAGGGAGCATACGGCAGTTGCTAACACTCACGTGGAAGATTTGTGTGTAGGAGGAGTGGTTGTTCTGTTAAATGACATGGAAAAACTAACACTGTCGGATGCCGATCTAACAGTTCTTACGGCGTTCATCAAGAAAAGGCTTGTGGCGAACGTTCGTCGGATAATGATTTATGGACACATGCATTGCATTGATACGTGCCCCCTCTCTCTCACGCACACGCACCCTCACGAGTCACGACTCTCCCGAGTCCTCTCGCATACTCGCAAGTCGCACCCACCGTCTATCTGCAGGTAGACGTCACGCACATATGTGCTCTTCACACCCTACCCTCAGAACTTCTAAAAAACAAAAGACGGCGCGCACATTTTATTTTAGCTCACCCGTCACACACTTATACTATTACTCTTGCGGCGAACATTCTTTGGGCATAGTATATTGTACTCTCACGAAGAGAAGCGGTGCACGCACGCACTAGTTCTCTCACACCCACTCGGGGGTACACGTAGGAGCGCATTTTTTTGAAGCTGGTACAACAAAATCACTCCACTATATATAAAAGTAGGAGCCTTAGCGCTTGCTTTACTAGGGTTCCTCTCGTTCACTCTCTCATGCTCTCCAGATCTAAGCAACACATAGGTCACCACACTCTCTCTCAACTCACGGCTGGTCACAAATCCGGCCGGACAACCTCGACCGGGGCAGGGGTGTAGGTGCATCGTTCACGCTGTCGTCAGCGGCGAGGGAGGAGACCAACGGCTGCCTGCGCGTCCCGATCAGCGGCCGTGTCGTTCTCTCCGAGAGAGCGCCGGCTCGGGAGGGCCTCCGACCCCTTCGTCCTCCCTGCGGTATTGTGGTCAAGATGCGGCCTCCGGACGCCGTATTTGCCACATGCCGACGACCCTTAGGTATATATTCCTTCGAAACCTTCCTTGCTCTACTGCCCCAGCTCCCTTCGTGTGGATCCTTTTCTACTTCCGTCCGCTGTTCCAAAGCCACCTAGACTTCTACTATTATTAGAAGTAAAGCTAGTTCATACAGTTGACTCAAAGCGTTGGTTCAAACAGGGAAGAAAGTGGGAAAGCTGTAGCATGAATCTAGGACTTGGTTCTAAGAGGAAACGGGGGAAAGTAGTAATATATGTCACTGTTTAAATAACCGTATTTCTTATTTGCGCAAACAGGGATGTCTGTCTCCATATCGTTTCGGGATGTCTGTCTCCATATCGTTTCTATCCGCGCAATCAAAAGCACACACCTCAGTTTTAGTACAACTGCGCAAAATGAGATGGCTATCCCTCGCTGCCGTCGTCTAACCTCCCGTCTTCAAGGTATCCCTACATTCGTAGTAACTAAGGTAGAATGACCAACGCAATCTAAAAGAAGCTGATTCATACGTTTTACTTCCTGATTGCAGTGCAGGGACGAGCGAAAACAACTGCATCCTAGTCCGGAATGCACTTTCTACCAGTTCATCCATGGACCAAGGAGTAGCTGGCACGGCTGCACGACGGTTTTTTGGACAGGTGCGCGGACAAGAGGCATTGTGGTATGCTTAATTCTGCAAATAGCGGTGCTTAAATTTAGTGGAATGCACAAGGATTTCAGCTGGTCAGTACACTGCCTGGTTTAATTCAGCATTCCAGCTGAGACCACAATTATAATTGGTTATTCTAGAATGAGAGAACCTAACCCTGAATGGTGGCAACAAGAAAAAACCAGAGTGAACTCCAGGAGATTTAAGCCTGCCGGGAGGCCCTTTGCTCATAGAGAAGCCTTGCTTGTTTTTTGCTGATTTGTAAGCCTCCTCAATACTTTGTCTTTTGCTGTGAACTAGTATATGTTTGTTATGTTCTATGAATCATTGAGATGTATAAAATTGCTTAACTTATGCTTTTCAAGTTTTTTATGAAGACGAGTTTAATGTGAGTGTTCCACATGAGCGCTGGACTAGCGTGTGAACGTTTGGAATTTATTACATTGTGGCCTCAATTAACTGCATGAACCACTGTAACAAGATACATAGTTGCTTATATGTCAGACAGCAGATTGTTGATTGTTAGATCTTCGATAGCCTATTCTTGAAGCGAGCTGAGCCAATGTGACGTGTTTTGCACAACTACTTACAAGTGGGGTAGCACCAACAGTGTTTACAAGTACTTATGTATACGTCGGCGCATGGTTCTCGAACGAGTGCTCTATTTCATCAAAACACACACTGCTCGTATGATAAACCGTGACAACTTATGTCTTACCATGCCATATTCATGAAAAAACTAGTGAGGACGCATCTGTTTCGGCAACAATTACGATGGTTCTCACATGATTCATGGGCACACAAAATTAGAAGCAGTTCCCATAGACGGATTCAAACAGAGTACTAGCCCCAGAGGGGTCGATAACAGGCAAGGTTCGGATAATTAGACACCATCCAAACTACTATTAAACACTAACTGGGGCAACTATTTCATGCCTCGATCTAATTTGGGCTGGACACAAGACGGACCTTGACATGAACATCATCGAGGACGTCTCGCAGCAGCTCAATCTTGTGAACCTTCATGAAGACAACCTTGTGGCCTTGCCACTGATAAACTTGTTTGTGGAGGCATGCCACATCATCTTCCTGCGTAAGCTTGACAAGAACAGTATTCCTCACAAACAAAGGAGTAGCTTTGAATTTCTTGTGCTTCAGTACACCCTGGACAACACGCCTGACAACAGTGAGGTTGGAATACAACTCTTCATTGGTATAACCGCAAATGGCTTCCAGGATCCAACAGCCTAAGAACTCTGTTTTCCTAGTGCGTATATTCAGGTCGTCCGCCTCATAGCGAGTGACATGTACAACCACACAATCCTTGTCTGCATCAGGGCTCTAATTGAAACAGAAACAAATTCTGAATTACTTTTCAGTATAAGAAACACAAGTTATTTAAACCACTATGTATAGCATGGCATCGAAGCTAATAAAATTTGCATTATTAATCACCACATACTTCCTTTTCTAAAAAAAACCACCACATACTTAGATGAAAAACCACAATCAAGATCGGCAAAGAAGGAAATCACCTTGGGCAGCTCAGCGGGGGGGACACATCCTCGAAGGGGGAAAACTGCTCCTGCAGTGCCACGGGGGCTGTAACCTCAAACGGGGCGTTAACCATATCAGTATCTGGGGTTGCCTCCATCTTCTTGGAGCTCTCTGTCTCGTGGGGATCAGCCTCCCGTCTCTGCTCCAATATCGGCAGATCTTTGCCTGGTTCTCCTTGGTCCATCATGAAACTGCCAAATACTAGGAGACCACTGAAAGGAAAACACAATCGCAATGACAATGAAATAAAAACGAGAGTGAGGATCGGTTACTACTTTGCAAAAGTTCTTTTTTTTCTCTGGACAAAAATATACCAACATCACGGATCCGCTTACCTTCCCTTTGTTCGGAGAGAAGAACAGTGGCAGATGCAAGTGTTGCCTTTCTTGAAGACGGTGAGGGAGAAGGGGATTCAACGAAGAGTGAAATGATGGTTGCTTCGTCCGTCAAACTTAGACTATGGGCAGGTGGGGTTTTGTGATACGACGGCTCATTACTGCCGCGCTACGACCGGGGTGACTCTCCGCCTGCATACTGCCTTCTAATTTGGTGGATGGAATTTGGGCCCGCGCGCTGCATGGCCCGCATGTCGGTGAACAAAAGTATAATGGCATTCAGTAGAGGGAGACATTTCATTGACCTAGGAGGAGCCAGAAGTGGTAGAGTGTCTCCACTGTACTAGTAGTAATTGTTTTTCTGGGTAGCTGTAGAGTGTCTCCACTGTACTAGTAGTAATTGTTTCTCGAGGCCCAAGACAAAACAGCCCATCCACACTAGTAAATAGTAAAATCAATTCAAAAGCCCATATATTTACTGAATGAGAGGCGCTACCCACACCCAGCACACCCCCCAAAAAAACATGGGTGCTCTTCTTCCTCCTCGCTCCCACCCACCTCACGTCAGCTCGCTCCACTCGTACCCCCAAATTCCTCACCTCACTCCTACAGAATACCCCACCTCCCCTTCTTCCTCACTCCTACAGAAAACCCCCAGCTCCCCTTCTTCTTCGCTTGCACTACAACTAGGCTCGTCATTCGTTACTCTGCTCAAATCTGTGAGCGCAACGCGAAGCCCTCGAGGAAAATGGAGTCGGCTGACCCCAGCGCCAAGAAGATGAGGCTCCCGCCAGCGGCGACGCCTGTTGTAGATCCCGCACCCGGCAGCGCGGGGAGAAGCAGCGACCCCGCCCCACCGGATCCCAGGAACCTGTAGAATCTCGGGTGGACCGCATCAGCGATCTCCCGGACGCCATCCTTGGGGAGATCATCTCGCTTCTCCCCACCAAGGATTGCTGCCGCACCCAAGTCCTCTCAATTCGGTGGCGCCCTCTATGGCGCGCCGTTCCCCTTAATCTCGACTGTCGTCAGCTATCTCTCTTCAATGATTTTGAAATCCCCAGAGCCATCATCTCCTCCCACCAGGGCTCCGTTCAAAGCCTTTGCATCCCGTCATGCTACCTGAGCAAGCATACCATGCCCTGCACGGTGGACGCCTGGCTGGAATCCCCTGAATTCACAGAACTATAGCTGCTTGAGTTCTACTATTCTCCTGGAAATCACATACCACATACCGAATGCCATGAACTTGTGCCCTCAGCACCGATGTCCATCTCACGGTTTTCGTCCTCTCTCCACACCGCCACCTTTGTGCAATGCTACCTACCATACAATCTGGTACTAAACCTTCGACTCCCATGTCTCAAGAAACTTTCACTTGTGCGGGTTCATATATCAGGGGCCTCATTGCACAGCATCATCCACTCCAGTTGCCCTGCGCTGGAGTGCTTGGTGCTTGTTTTCACAGTTAGAATCGGTTGTCTCCAAATAAAGTCGCCTAACCTTGTAAGAATTGGAATTTCTTTTGATGGAAGGCAGCTCATCATCCAAGATGCCCCTTCACTTCAAAGGTTGATCCTTGATTCTAGTTATTCACCGTTGCAAATAACCGTCCTCTCTGCGCCTAAACTGGAGACCTTGGGTGTAATACATGATCTCTGTGCTCATTTCAATATGGTGTTTGGCTCCACAGTTCTTCAGGTACTTTATATTATCATCTACACTTGTAACCATAAGCTGCATTTTAAATTTCTGCGCATAATTTATATATCATCTTGGAGTATAAATTTTCTACTAACATTATGTTCTATGCTCAATGAAGAGTTTCTCCATGGATGGCCTATCAATGGTGCTGGATTCTGTCACGATCTTATATATCCAAATGAATAGTTTTGATCTAAACAAGATTATTGGCTTGCTGCAATGCTTTCCATGTCTGGAGAAGTTGTATATAAAGGTGATAATTTCACGCACATTGGAAGCCCGCATATAGTGTACTAGAATTAACCGTTCAGTTGTTGCTCTTTCGACACTCTTCTTTTAGACCTTAACTGTTTTCAGTCTTCATGTCTATTTAGGCAACAGGACGGGGTAAGAAAGTTATAACCAATCGGTGGATTCGTAAGCATCGGGATTTTCTCACTTCTCACGAGATTCGATTGAAGACAATAACACTAGAATGATATGTAGCCAACCGTGAAAACACAAGATTTGCCACATTCTTCCTGCTGAATGCAAGGTTACTATTGTCCATCAGGCTTAAGTTTATCAGCAGCATGGTTTTGACGGATGGGTATGTCGAAGACCAAAAAAAGGATTTCAGGTGGGCAAAAGAGCTTCTGAACGTGCCAGGCTTCTATTTACAACATATTGTGGTCATAATCCAGTAAATTTTACGACTCAGGATGTTCATTCTATGGACCTGACCGATCCATTTGACTGTGACTGCCGAAAACAGTGCTAGAGTTAGATGTTGTTGCCCTTTTCAATCTGGTTTTTTTGTAAACCTGATGAACAATTAACCCTCGTGCTTTTGTACAGTTTGTAAGCTGGAGTTAGATGTTCCTGCCCTTTTCAAATCGGCTGTGAGTGTCATATTTTCTTTGAAACAAGGCAAATGGCTTGCCATTCGTTTAATTTAGAGTGAAATATTGTAACAAATCCAAACCAAGGGAAATAACATCACTCTCGCCGGCTGCTTGAGCTCACTGTGCATTACAGAAGCCAAGTGATTAGCCCCCACCGGCACCCACAAACTTATTTCGAACTAGCACATCAAATGGGCTGTAAATTTTCATAGGAAAGGCTGCATGACCGTGACCGATTTGGATTCTGACATTTGGGACCCGCGAGGAAATAGCCTATCCAAGGTGGTGTCAACTTACTAGTCAGTCAACAAACGATTCTGCCTACCAGCCGTTGGATTGACATCCAACATCTGTTGAGTATCTTCTATCTCTTGTCTTCTTCTTCCTCCAGCCGCCCAAACCAAACCACCCCGTCGGCTCCCGCCTCCCATGGCTGGCTGCGCCTCCGCCACCCTATCGTACGTACCCTCCGACGTTGGCCAGTCCCTCCCTCTATTCCCCCACACGTCTTGTTATTCTCCGGTGACGTCAGCCCCAACACGCACCCGCGCCCGGACCAGTCAACCCTCGTACTCCCCTCCGCCTGCGACTGGATCAGCGCATCTTCAACGGCTCCTGTTCGTTCTGTCCGAGGCCTCGCCGTCGTCCTCCGCCTTGCGGCCTTGGTTTGCTCGCCGTGCGCAGTGCGCCGCCCTCTTGCGTTGTCAACGTCGTCAACAACCGAGAGGAACAAGGAGATGACTGTACGTGGAGAGTGACAGTAGGGACCCACCAGCGTCATGGTAGTACGCAAGCAAGTGCCTCCATAGTACAATCCCAAAAATATGGTTCCTCCTAATGGTAGGACATCTAGGGCTCACGCCATTGTCAACGTAGTCAATAAACGAGAGAATTACACTACGAGCGGCTGACACCAGGGACCCGGCAAGTCGCGCAGTTTTTTTTGAGGAACAAGCAGTTGTTATTTATACAAGTTTTAGCGACGGATCAGGGTAACAACGGGGCTGTGCGGGGGTTGTGGCCTGTCTAGCCAGGGTTTTATTTATGTTTACCACATCATGAGCCCAGTTGTGTTTTTTTCTTGCTGAAAATGGCTAGCCCAGTTCTATTTTTTTAAAGAAATACCCAAACAAGGCCTACTTGCTTTATCGGCCCTGCTGGGCTGCAAATCTTTCAAGACGAGGAGAGTTTCATTCGGTTTGCCCAGAAATGGGCTGTACATTTTTAAAACACATCAAACCGGGAATTAGTTTCAATTTTTTTCATTACAAGATCTTAAATTCCATTGATTTTTATGCGTGGACAATTATTTGGATTTTATATTTATATAAATTATTTTTCAAAATAGTTTGAATGTGAATCGATATTTCTGGATTAAAAACAGTTGACCGCACCGAAATATGCAAAATTTCGTATAATTTTTAACCGTGGCCACAATATGGGGTGTGATGCTAACAAAAAGAAGATGGGCTCCAAAAAAATTCTTCAGAATTAGCAAATGGGTTGTACATTATTAGAAATAATGGCAGATGGGTTGTATGCTGTTTTCCACAGATTTGAGGCTGACTTGTGCGCCTACTACAGGTTGACGCGTATGCTTTCATAAAAAAAGGTTGACGCCCACGCAACGCCCTGTCAACTTAGTCAACACACGAGAGCAGTGACTGTTGGATGTCCATCCAACGGCTGTCGTGCTTCTTCAATCTCTGCTCTTCATGCTCAAGCCGCTCAAACAAGCGCCGGCGGGAGTGCCTGCTCCCTCCTCCCACGGCCGGCTATGCTGCCGCGCAGGCCTCACGGCCTCACCGTACTCCCATCGCTGGCCTAGCCATCCCTCTACTCACCCACACATGTTGTTATTCTCCGGCGATGGCAGACGAACCAGTAAACCCTCGTACTCCTCTGCGTGGGAAACAACTGCCGAGTATTCCCTGGCTCCGTGTTGTTCCCTTCCTAGGCCTCGCCGTCGTCCACCACCCTGGTGCTCTTGGCGCGGCCTGGTCAACGTGGTCAATGAACGACTTCCATAGGAAGTGGACTGTACGTGAAGAGCCTGATAGCTGGGTCCACGGCCGCACGCAAGGAAATGCCTCCTTATTACACGCAAAATAATGATTCCTCCACCTGACAGCTAGGACCCACAGGAAGGGCCTCTGTATTTCGCAAAAAAAACATTCCCCCCGCTGACAGGTCGGACCCACCAGCTATATCTTCGCACGCAAGTAAGTGCCTCCTTATTACGCCCAAAAAAATGAATACCCCCTGCTAGCTGGGACCCACCATATTGTTGGGCTGACTTGTGGGCCTACTAAGTTGACGGGGACGGAGAGCTTTGTCAACTTAGTCAATACTCCAGTGACCGTATGATGTCCATCCAACGGCCATAGTGCTTCTTCAACCTCTGGTCTTCTTGTTCCAGCCGCCCAAAGCAGCGCCGGTCGTGCCGCCTGATCCTGCCTTCCGTGGCCGGCTGTGCTACTGCGGAGGCCTCACCGCCCCCATACAACTCCCACCACTGGCCAGGCCATCCCTCCACTCACCCACACCCCCTGTTATTCTACGGCGACGGCAGCCTCACACCACAGCCGAACCAGTGAACCCTCGTACTCCTCTTCGCACGGGCTTCCACTGCCGCGTCGTCCCCTTCCTAGGCCTCGCCGTCGTCCACCGCCGTGGTGCTCTCCGCGCGGCGTGGTCAACGTGGTCAAGGAACGACTTCCATCGGAAGAGTATTGTACGTGGAGAGGCTGACAGCTGGGTCCATGGCCACAGCCCAGTTTTTTTATGATTTGCCAAGTAAGTCACTTTGTCAGGCCTATTGGGGTGCAAATCTTTCAAGATGAGTAGAGCTTTCATTCGGCTGGCCGAGAAAATGGCCCATCAGTAATGAGAAATGGGTTGTACATTTTTAAAACACACCAAACCGGCAATTAGTTTTAAATATCTTTTTTTATTTCAAGATTTTAAATTACATTAATTTTTATGCGTGGAGAATTTGTTAGATTTTATATTGATATACATTTATTTTTAAAATCAGTTTGAATGTGAGTCGAAATTTCGGGATTAAAAACAGTTCGGACCGCACCGAAATATGCAAAATTTCGTATAATTTTTTAACCGTGGCCACAATATGGGCTGTAATGCTAACAAAAAGAATATGGGCTCCAAAAAACCTTAAGAATTAGCAAATGGGCTGTAAATTATTAGAAATAATGGCAGATGGGTTGTATGTTGTTTTCCACAGATTTGAGGATTTCCTAAAAAAAGGTTGACGCACAAGCACTGACTGTTGGATGTCCATCCAACGGTCGTCGTGCTTCTTCAATCTCTACTCTTCCTGCTCCAGCCGCTCAAACAAGCGTCGGCGGGACTGCCTGCTCCCTCCTACCCGCGGTCGGCTGTGCTGCCACGCAGGCCTCACCGCCCCACCATACTCACATCGCTGGCCTAGCCATCCCTCTACTACCCACACCTACTGTTATTCTCCGGCGACGGCAGACGAACCAGTAAACGCTCATACAATCGTACTCCCCTCCGCGTGGGAAACAACTGCCGAGTCTTCCCTGCCTCCGTGTTGTCCCCTTCCTAGTCCTCGCCGTCGTCCACCGCCGTGGTGCTCTCGGCGCCGCGTGGTCAATGTGGTCAACGACCGACTTCCATCGGAAGAGTACTGTGCATGGAGACACTGACAGCTGGGTCCACGGCTGCAGCAAGGAAGTGCCTCCTTATTACGCGCAAAATAATTATTCCTCCACCTGACAGCGGGGACCCACCGGACGAGCCACCGTATTTCACAAAAAAAAGTTTCCCCCCTGACTGCTGGGACCCACGAGTTACACCTTCGCACGCAAGGAAGTACGTCCGGGCAGAAAACAAAACAAAATGATTCGCCCCCTGATAGTTGGGACCCACCAGCTACATCTTGCACACAAGGAAGTGTCTGACAGTCGGACCCACCTGGTTGAAGCGTACGTAGCGTTGTCATTCTGGTCACAAACGTGTACGTACATATATACTGGTGGATGTAGAGGCGCGCACGTGTCGTAGTAGAGGCGCGCACGTAGCATGTACACGTACGTACAGCGGCCAGGGTGCAAGAAAGAAAATACGGTCACGTATGTACATATGGGCAGGGTCTCGAACGCCTACTCGCGCATACGTATGGCGAGGGCTCGTGTACATGGCTGGGTTAGAACGGAGAAAGAGTGTCGTCGTCGTGTTCATGGGGAGGCAACAGAATGCGTCGTGTTCATGGGGAGGCAACAGAATGCGTCGTGTTCATGGGGAGGCAACGGAATGTGTCGTGCTCATTGGGAGGCAACGGAACGCGTGGGAGCCAACCGGCTGGGTCGGAACGGAATACGTGGTCGTGTTCATCGGGAGGGCTTGGACGGAGCAAACGAGGGAAACGAGGCCTGGCATACCGCAGAACAGAGGAAACGGCCTTGTGTTCGACCGACCACGTTTGAAACGGGATCCTGTTCATCGGGAGGGGTCTGGCGTACCGCAAAACGGAGGAAACGGACCTCCTACGGTCGAAACGGGGGTCCTGTTGATCTGGAGGGGTGTGGCGTACCGTGAAACGGACCTCCTACGGTCGAAATGGGGGTCCTGTTGATCGGGAGGGGTGTGGCGTACCGCAAAACGGAGGAAACAGACTTGTGTTGGAGCCCTACGGTCGAAACGGGGGTCCTATTCATCGGGAGGGGTGTGGCGTACAGCAAAATGGGACTCCACGGGATATTGTTCATCTCCACCGTCGACCTCCTCCAGCCTCCACGGGCTCCTGTTCATCCAGCCTCCACCGCGCGCTACTCCACCGGCTACTGTTCAACCAACCCTTTACCGTCTACTGTTCATCCAGCCCTCCACACCACGGGGTCCTGTTCAACCACCCCTCCACGGGCACCCCTCCATCGTCTACTGTTCATCTAGCCCTCCACACCACGGGGTCCTATTCAACCACCCCTCCACGGGCACCCCTCCACCGTCTACTGTTCATCCAGCCCTCCACCACACCACGGGGTCCTGTTCATCCAGAGGCAACGCCACCGCTCCCTGTTCATCCACCCCCCCCCCCCCCCCCCCCGCAACGCTCACTGTTCATCCCATCGATCGGCTTCAGTTAGCAGCAGTAGCAAAGGAATCGCTCGATCAGGTTCAGTTAACAGCCATCGATCGATCGCTCGGGTTTAGTAACGCGTAGCCTGCAGTGCAATCGCTCGGGTTCAGTTAGAGCCCAACACCTCGCTCGGGTTCAATTAGAGCCAACGCCTCGCACACACGCGCGTACGTGTACGAGAGAAACGCGCATCGCTCGGCCCCCGACCTCCCACCGTAACCTGGAACTTCCCGAAATCCCCCCCCCCCCTCACTTCTACCACGGTTTTTTCCGTCATGGATAGCCCAAAGAATGTCATGCAGCTGCGTCTCCAGCCCGCCCAGGATGAAAAGCCCATTTTCTGTCATGATTTTTTGTCATAGAAGTAGGAGCCCACCACATCTATGATGATACCGGGTTTTGTCACAATTATCGTCATAGAAGTGTCATATGTATGACAGAAAAAAAATTCGTTCGGCCCAAAATGTCACGGATGTACCTTTTTTTGTAGTGAAAGCTTATTTCCTCCACACCCATCAATCATACATAATTAGAGAGCAATTTTTATTGCTTGCACCGATGACAACTTACTTGAAGGATCTTACTCAATCCATAGGTAGATATGGTGGACTCTCACGGCCAAACTGGTTTAAGGGTATTTGGAAGCACAAGTAGTATCTCTACTTGGTGCAAATAATTTGGCTAGCATGAGGGGGAAAGGCAAGCTCAACATGTTGGATGATCCATGACAATATACTTTATCTCAGATATAAGAAAACATAACCCATTACGTTGTGTTCCTTGTCCAACATCAACTCTTTAACATGTCATATTTTAATGAGTGCTCCCAATCATAAAAGATGTCCTAGATAGTATATTTATATGTGAAACCTCTCTTTCTTTATTACTTCCTATTAATTGCAACGATGACCAAAGCTATGCTTGTCAACTCTCAACAATTTTTAATCATCATACTCTTTCTATGTGAAGTCATTACTCTCAATAAGATCAATATGATCTCTTTATTTCTTTTTATTCTTTTCTTTTATTCACTCAAGATCATAGCAAGATAATCAAGCCCTTGACTCAACACTAATCTTTATTATATATAGCTTACGGACTCGGTTACATAGAGGGATCATAAAGCAAAACTCAAAACTAGATCATGCCATAAACTTTATTCTACTAGATTAAGATACTACTAATAGGATCGAACTAAGAAAAATGGTAAAGAAAGGAGTGTGATGGTGATACGATACCGGGCACCTCCCCCAAGCTTGGCAGTTTGCCAAGGGGAGTGCCCATACCCATGTAATTATGTCTCCTTCTTCGGGGATGGTGTAATATTCTTGGCGATGATGCCCCTCAGGATAGGATTCTCCTCCTCGAGCTTATTGACTTGCTGCTTGAGGTCCATTATTTCCTTACGAAGCTTTCCTGTAACGGCTAAAGCTCCTTGCACTCAAGGGTGTTGCATATCTGCGGGAGAACAAGTGACACTCTTCTTCATATTTTCATAAGAAAGAAATATAACATTGGAAGGGATAACCGAGTTTGCAATAGCTGACCTTTGTAGTTCCCCCATCGTGAACCCAGCTCGGAAGCGAGAAGTGACTTCTTGATCCTCCATGGCATCTATCCTCATCAAATCAACCTCCATTTCTTCCTCCGTTGCTGGCCCAAAATTGGTCATCATCGCTGTTCGTCCTTGGTCCGATGCCGGATGAGACACCCGGCTCTCCCCGACTGACTCTTGAGAAGACATCTTGTTCTAATCTGCAACAGCAACAGCCCGAAACAAGAACAGAGGATATTTGCATGATATGGGAGTCAAAACCTTCGGGAGATTATATAATGAATTTTTGCCGACCAAAATACGTATCGTGCAAGAATACGGAGTCCGGAGAGCACACGAGGTACCCACGAGGTAGGGGGCTCGCCCAGGGGGTAGGGCGCGCCCTCCACCCTCGTGGAGCCCTCGTGTCCTTCCCAGACTGCTTCTTATTTTTCTATTTTTCTAAATATTCCAAAACGGAGAAATATTGCCTTAGAAACTGTTTTGGACTCGGTTTACTTACTGTACCACATACCTATTTCTTTTCGGAGTCTGAAACGTTTCAGAAAGTGTCCCTTATGTATTCCTCTGGGGTTACGGTTTCAATAATGTTGGTTTCAACATTTATGGGATTACTTGAGATATAATGTTTGATTCTTTGACCGTTCACCACCTTCGGATTTGTGCCTTCGAAGTTGTTGATTTTTATGGCAGCGGAACGATAGACCTCCTCGATAACGTAAGGACCTTCCCATTTAGAGAGAAGTTTTCCTGCAAAAAATCTTAAACGAGAGTTGTATAGCAATACATAATCACCTACATTAAACTCACGCTTTTGTATCCTTTTGTCATGCCATCTTTTAACTTTTTCTTTAAACAATTTGGCATTCTCATATGCATGGGTTCTCCATTCATCAAGTGAGCTAATATCAAATAACCTCTTCTCACTGGCAAGTTTGAAATCATAATTGAGCTCTTTAATAGCCCAATATGCCTTATGTTCTAGTTCGAGAGGTAAGTGGCATGCTTTTCCATAAACCATTTTATACGGAGACATACCCATAGGGTTTTTATATGCAGTTCTGTATGCCCATAATGCATCATCAAGTTTCTTGGACCAATTCTTTCTAGATCTATTGACAGTCTTTTGCAAAATTAATGTGAGCTCTCTATTACTCAATTCTACTTGACCACTAGACTGTGGGTGATAAGGAGATGCAATTCTATGATTAACATCATATTTAGCAAGAATTTTACGGAAAGCACCATGAATAAAATGTGAACCACCATCAGTCATTAAATATCTAGGGACTCCAAACCTCAGAAAAATGACTTCTTTAAGCATTTTAATAGAAGTGTTATGATCAGCACTACTAGTTGGAATAGCTTCTACCCACTTAGTAACGTAATCAACAGCAACTAAAATATGTGTATATCCATTAGAGGCAGGAAAAGGTCCCATATAATCAAAGCCCCAAACATCAAATGGTTCAATAACAAGTGAATAGTTCATAGGCATTTCTTGCCGTCTACTAATATTACCAATTCTTTGACATTCATCACAAGATAAGACAAACTTACGGGCATCCTTGAAGAGAGTAGGCCAATAAAAACCGGATTGCAATACCTTATGTGCAGTTCTATCTCCAACGTGGTGTCCTCCATAAGCCTCGGAGTGACACTTGCATAGGATCTATTCCTGTTCATGCTCAGGTACACAACGTCTAATAACACCATCTACTCCTTGTTTATAAAGATGTGGGTCATCCCAAAAGTAATGTCTCAAATCATAGAAAAACCTTTTCTTTTGCTGGTATGTGAAACTAGGTGGTATAAATTTAGCCACAATATAATTAGCATAATGAGCATACCATGGAGCAATACGAGAAGTATTTATGACATTTAATTTTTCATCAGGAAAGCTATCATCAATAGGTAGTGGGTCATCAAGAACATTTTCGAACCTAGACAAGTTGTCTGCAACGGGGTTCTCCGCTCCCTTTCTATCAACAATATGCAAATCAAATTCTTGTAGCAAGAGAACCCATCTAATAAGTCTAGGTTTAGCATCTTTCTTTTCCATAAGATATTTAATAGCGGCATGATCCGCGTGAATAGTTACTTTAGAATCAACAATATAACGTCTGAACTTATCACAAGCAAATACAACTGCTAAGAATTCTTTTTCAGTAGTAGCATAATTTCTCGGAGCATTGTCTAGAGTTTTACTAGCATATTGAATAACATTTAATTTCTTATCAACTCTTTGCCCTAAAACATCACCTATAGCATAATCACTAGCATCACACATAATTTCAAAGGGTAAGTTCCAATCAGGTGGCTGAACAATAGGTGCAGAGAT
This sequence comes from Aegilops umbellulata, assembly GCA_032464435.1. Taxonomy (NCBI): domain Eukaryota; kingdom Viridiplantae; phylum Streptophyta; class Magnoliopsida; order Poales; family Poaceae; genus Aegilops; species Aegilops umbellulata. Next base: position 112,492,107 of record CP136056.1, read on the forward strand.
CAATGCTTTCTTAAGTATTTCAAATGCTTCTACACAATCATCATCAAATACCAATGGTATATCTTTTTGTAATAAATTAGTTAGAGGCCGAGAAATTTTTGACAAGTCCTTAATGAACCTCCTATAAAATCCGGCGTGACCAAGGAAACTTCTTATGCCTTTGATGTCCTTGGGACATGGAATCTTTTCAATAGCATCAACCTTGGCTTTATCAACCTCAATACCTCTTTCAGAAACTTTATGCCCCAAGACAATACCTTCATTAACCATAAAGTGGCACTTTTCCCTATTCAAGACAAGATTAGTTTCTTCACATATCTGCAAAACTCGATCAAGGTTGCTCAAGCAATCATCAAAAGAGGATCCATAGACTGAGAAGTCGTCCATGAAAACCTCACAAATCTTTTCACAAAAGTCAGAGAATGTAGTCATCATGCATCTTTGAAAGGTAGCAGGTGCATTACATAAACCAAAAGGCATACGTCTATAAGCAAAAGTACCAAAAGGGCAAGTAAAAGTAGTCTTTGATTGATCATTGGCTGACACAGGTATTTGAGAGAAACCAGAATAACCATCTAGAAAGCAAAAATGTGAATGTTTGGATAATCTTTCTAGCATTTGATCAATAAAGGTAAGGGGTAATGATCTTTTTTAGTAGCCTTATTTAATTTGCGGAAATCAATTACCATCATATAACCTGTAATAATTCTTTGCGGAATCAACTCATCTTTATCATTAGGAACATTAGTAATACCTCCCTTCTTAGGGACACTATGGACAGGTTTTACCCACTGACTATCAGCAACGGGATAAATTATACCTACCTCTAGAAGCTTTAGTATTTCTTTTCTTACCACTTCTTTCATCTTAGGATTCAGCCGTCGTTGATGATCACGAACTGGTTTGGCATCTTCTTCCAAATTTATTTTATGTGGACATAGAGTGGGACTAATGCCCTTAAGATCATCAAGAGTATATCCAATAGCAGCACGGTGCTTCTTCAAAGTTTTCAATAATCTTTCTTGTTCATGCTCTGAAAGGTTAGCACTAATAATAACAGGATATATCTTTTTCTCATCAAGATAAGCACATTTAAGAGTATCAGGCAACGGTTTAAGCTCAGACATGGGATCACCCTTGGGTGGAGGAGGATCCCCTAGGATTTCAACAGGTAAATTGTGTTTCAGGATGGGTTCCTGTTTAAAGAATACTTCATCTATTTCCCTTCTTTCATTCATAAACATATCATTTTCATGGTCTAGCAAATATTGTTCTAAAGGATCACTAGGAGGTACGGCAATAGAAGCAAGACCGATAATTTCATCCTTACTAGGAAATTCTTCTTCTCGGTGTTGTCTACTAAATTTAGAGAAATTAAACTCATGAGACATATCACCTAGACCGATAGTAACAACATCCTTTTCGCAGTCTATCTTAGCATTAACGGTGTTCAGAAGGGTCTACCAAATATAATGGGACAAAAGCTATCTTGTGGGGAACCAAGAACAAGAAAATCAGCAGGATATTTAGTTTTCCCACACAAGACTTCAACATCTCTAACAATTCCCATTGGTGAAACAGTATTGCTATTGGCAAGTTTAATTTTGACATCAATATCTTCTAACTCAGCAGGTGCAATATCATGCTTAATTTCTTTGTATAAGTCAAGGGGTATTGCACTAGCACTAGCACCCATATCACATAAGTCATGATAACAATGATCTCCTATTTTAACAGAAATAACAGGCATGCCTACCACAGGTCTATGTTTATCTTTAGCACAAGGTTTGGCAATTCTAGCAGTTTCTTCACAGAAATAAATAACATGCCCATCAATATTATCAGACAAGAGATCTTTAACAATAGCTATATTAGGTTCAACTTTAATTTGCTCAGGAGGTGCATAAGTTCTAATATTGCTTTTACGAACCACAGTTGAAGCTTTAGCATGATCCTTTATTCTAATAGGGAAAGGTGGTTTCTCAACATAAGAAGTAGGAACAATAGGATCATTATAAGTGACAGTCTTTTCTTTAACTTCAGTAGGTGCAGCTACTTTTACTTCTATGGGAGGATGATATTTAAACCACTTCTCCTTGGGGAGATCAACATAAGTAGCAAAAGATTCACAGAAAGAAGCTACTATCTCAGAGTCAAGTACATATTTAGTGCTAAATTTACGGAAAACATCGGTATCCATAAAAGATTTAACACAATCAAACTTAGGTGTCATACCTGACTCCTTACCTTCGTCGAGATCCCAATCTTCAGAGTTGCGTTTAATTCTAACCAATAAATCCCACTTGAATTCAATAGTCTTCATCATAAAATAGCCAGCACAAGAAGTATCGAGCATGGTGCTATTGTTATCAGAAAGCCGAGCATAAAAACTTTGAATAATTATTTCTCTTGAGAGCTCATGATTGGGGCTTGAATATAACACTGATTTAAGCCTCCCCCAAGCTTGAGCGATGCTTTCTCCTTCACGAGGCTAAAAATTATATATATAATTACGATCACGATGAACAAGATGCATAGGATAAAATTTCCGATGAAATTCCAATTTCAATCGTTTGTAGTTCCGTGATCCTGTATCATCACATAGCCTATACCATGTCGATGCATCTCCCTTCAAAGATAAAGGGAAGACCTTCCTCTTAATAACATCACCGGGTATACCTGCAAGATTAAATAATCCACAAACTTCATCCACATATATTAGGTGCTCATCAGGATGCTTTGTTCCATCTCCTGCAAAAGGATTAGCTAGCAGCTTTTCTAACATACCCGAAGGAATCTCAAAGTGGATGTCGGTGTCAAAACCGGCGAATCTCGGGTAGGGGGTCCTGAACTATGCGTCTAGGCGGATGGTAACAGGAGACGAGGGACACAATGTTTTACCCAGGTTCGGTCCCTCTTGATGGAGGTAAAACCCTACGTCCTGCTTGATTGATATTGATGATATGGGTAGTACAAGAGTGGATCTACCACGAGATCAGAGAGGCTAAACCCTAGAAGCTAGCCTATGGTATGATTGTTTGTATGATGAAGTTCTTGTGCTACGGACTAAAAACCCTCCGGTTTATATAGACACCGGATAGGGTTAGGGTTACACAAAGTCGGTTACAACGGTAGGAGATCTTGAATATCCGCATCACCAACCTTGCCTTTCACGCCAAGGAAAGTCCCATCCGGACACGGGACGAAGTCTTCAATCTTGTATCTTCATAGTCCAGGAGTCCGGCTGAAGGTATAGTTCGGCTATCCGAACACCCCCTAATCCAGGACTCCCTCAGTAGCCCCCGAACCAGGCTTCAATGACGACAGGTCCGGCGTGCAGATTGTCTTCGGCATTGCAAGGCGGGTTCTTCTCCAAATTCTGTGCACGTGTCGAAATAATGTCCGATTTTTGTAATGTAGCGCTCCTTGGCTTCCACGCCCAATAATGGCTGTCTTCCACGTGTCAAACGAATGCAAAAGGTTGGGGTGTTTTTACATCCACACCCCTAGCCGTATAAACGAGCCGCCTATTTAACGGGATGGGGATTCAGATCCAAACCACACCTTCTCCTCCCCACGAGTAATCATCAGAGCGCCTCCAGCAAAGGTCCATTCCGACATAGCCAGCCGTCGCAGCTCCTCTTCTCGCCCTTCTAGTCCTATACCTGGAGACTGGGAGAGGTGCTCTATCCCGCACAGCGAGTTAGTGTCGCTTCAGGCCAAGGGATTTCTCCCTCAGGCCTATATGGTCCCGGTTCGAGCCGGACTCACCACCTATAATGGCGGAAAACAAGCGGAGAGCACCCCCAATCCTTCCAATGGAGAGCGGGTGTGCCTTGTCCCTTATCTAATAAGGGGACTAGGATCTCCAATTCATCCATTTCTTCGTGGGCTTCTGGAGTTCTACGGCCTCTAGCTGCACAATCTCACGGCCGCCTCTATATTGCATATCGCGGGCTTCGTCGCCCTTTGCGAGATATTCCTGGGCATCGAGGCTCATTTCGTGCTATGGAAGAGGATATTCTGCCTGGTGCCCCGTTCCCAAGAGGGGTCTATATATCAAGTGGGCGGAGCCGAAGTGTGGCGCATCACCGGGACCGGATACCTATCTGGAACCCCAAAAAAGGCGTCCGAGGAGTGGCCTTTGGAATGGTTTTATATAGATGATGTCCCGCTACCGGATCCTATCCGGGTTGGTCTTCCCGAGTTCAACAGTGCTCCATTAAAGAAACACTTAAGCTGGCGTCCGCGGAGCTCTCAGAGGGAAAGCGACAGGGACGTCCTTTACCTGATGGCCGGATAAGACTATTGGCTCATTCCGGACTGACCATGATTGGAGTCATGGCCGCATGCATTATGCGGGGGGTGCAGCCGCTTCAATATAGAGGCCACCCCATGTAGGTTTTTAATGGGGAGGACGACGCCACCCGTTACGGTCGTAAGGGGCCGGCCTCGGCTGCCGCTCTAGTAAAGATCTTATCCTCTTTGTACAAGGGAGAAGAGGAGGAATTCCTCCGCGTCGACCCGCGGGGCGGATTTACTATGTATAACCCTCCGAGTTGGGTAAGTGGACGATTTTGCTCGCCCATCCGCTTTATACTCCCATGATTAAATATGTAGTCTAACGACTTTGATGCAGGAACTGCGTCAGGAAGTAAAGGATACAAGCAGCCGTCCTCCACAGCCCGAGGATCCAGAACGGTCCCTCGATCCGAACTCTGAAGAGGACCCGGACATATCGGTGGAGCTAATTGACGGGGTGTTTCATCAGCTAAGCAAGGATAATACCTTGGTGGCCATTATGGCCGATTACCCAGGGTTAATCCCGGCCTCCCAGGTGACAGAGACCGAAGTCTCATTCCCTTGAGAAGGATTCCATTCTCACGCATTTTAGTTTTTCTGACGACAACCGTGTTTTGCAGGGAAGGTGTCCGAGGCGGGAGGCCGAACCTACGGTGGATAGCCAACGAGGGTCCACAGGGCCCCGTGGGGTAAAAAGAAATGTAGTCCGGACAGAGACGCCGGCGCAAAGGTATAGCGCACAATCTATTTCTCTAGTGTTATCCCTTCAGGGCATATTAACGCTTGTGCTCTCTCTAGGACGAAGAGACCTCGCCGGACTATATCCGGGGAGGTTGCCAATTGCGCCTCCACCAGCCAGGCTCCAACGCCTGGCCCGGAAGCGGCGGCGAACACAAGGCGCGCACCGGACACCCCTCCGACAGAGGATGCGGACAGGCTGTCTGCCACCAATTCCGAGGTGGAGAGTGCCGTGAACCACAGGCGTCGCCGGACAGTTCTTCGCGACACCAGGAGGCCTTGGATGCCTTTAACTCGGGAGATGCGTACCTTCGTGCCACTCAAAATGGTTTAGCCAGAGCCACGGAGCAATATGTAAAAGACATACGGGTAAGAAAATTTCTGGTAAATATATATATACCAGTAGCCCCCGAGACTTGAAACAGTTAGAATAACTGATTTAAGGATCATTTGTTATGCCGGCTCTTACATAAAAGAACACCCTACTGTCCCAGGAGCTGGAAGAGTGCAAAGCCCAACTTGAGGCCACACTAGCCGCGGCAGGGGAGCCCAAGGAGACCCCCTCTGGTAATTTGTGCTTCAAAAGATAAATATTTTGCGAAGTGCGGTGTGGGTACAAATCTGACAAATGAAATTGCAGATGTCGCTGGATTAAATCCGGAAAAGCAACCACTCCTACGCCAGCTCAAGGCTGGTGAGAGCGTGTTGACAAAGGTGAGGCGGGAGAAGAACGATCTCCAAGATGCCAACACCAAGCTGGGCGTTGAACTGAAGGATGTTCGGGCCCAGCTGTCGGACTCCACTAAGGAGAATCAACGGCTTCGACGCGGCATATATAGTAAGTGCTTAAACGAACTCTAAAAAGGGAGTTCGGCGGGGAAGTCGACTAACAGAGTTATGTCTGTAGGTATGCTAACAGGTCGTCCTGCAGAGGAGAAGCCCGGTTCAACGGGCGACCTTCTTCCCGAGCTCTCGCAGCTCCACGAGCGAGTTCGGCAGGCGATGCAAGGAGTTGCCCAAGCCTTATGGACATCCTTCCCCAGGCTCAAGGGCCTTGGAGAGCTTGCAGAGAAGCTAAAGGCAGTGCGGCGGCACTTCTGGTTGTGGAAGATATTGGCCTGCCGCCAAGGCGCGAGGGAGGCCTGGGCCATGGTAAAGACGCGGTACACAAAGGCTGACCCCAACCACATGGCCGAGGTCGGACCTGTAGGACCTGATGGGAAGGAGATCCCTGTTAGCTTAGTATATGGCCGAGTAGAATTGGCCGTGCAGTATTCCCAGCAGGACTGTAAATTAGACAGCCTGTTAGATGGTATTGAAGAGGAATACAATCAGTCAGAGTGACTATGTAATTTTTAATTGACATGTGTAATGCCTTCTAGCCGGATTGTAGATCGTTTGTCGTTGCCGACCTTTTCGCTTCGACCTCGGGACCTGACGGTCCGGAGTGTGTCCGAATACCCTATCGGTTATGTAAGAACCGGGGTATGCATGGAGACCAGGCGTAGGGGTCATTAGTGATTTATCAGACAAGTGCCCAACTAGTTATGTTATATTACATGGTTAGTAAGAAACATCTTCCAGAGAGAATAGTTCCGTTAGGGGTTCCTTTCTCTGGGAGGCATGCCCTAAAGTGCATGTCCGGACTGCAAACGCAGGAAAAGCATCTGGGGGCAGATATATAAATAAGTAAAAAAGGTCATCTTTAGTTCACCGACCGAATATTCCCTTAAGAACGCTAGCTTTCGGCTTCACCTAGTCTGAGGTACACGTCCGACTGACCCGGTAGTAACAATAGCAGAGGTGCTCCCTTTACCGCCTAGCCGAACAATCGGGAACGTAGGGGTAAGCACAGGAGCCAGGCAACCCAGCTTGGCCAAAACTTAAGTCATATCGATGCATATAATGGTGAAGAAAAGGTACATGTGGAAGTTTGACACATGTTTTGGGCGTGGAAGCCCGTATAAATAAGCTTCTGTTTAAAGAAGCCCCCAGGTATAGTGAGCGTGAGTAGCGCGTCACTTTGTTGAGCTTTTAATGGCTATAAGAGAGAAAAAATAAAAGAAAGGGTGGAAGGAGAGAAATGTAAGACAGAAAATGTAAAAAATGGACAGAGGAAGGAGACGAACACAGAGTCCGGCGCTAGGCGTAGAATCTTCGGAGACGGGCTGCGTTCCATGGGTTCGGCTCAAGTCGGTTATCCAAGGCATCTCCCAGGCGGTACGCTCCACCGGTCAGGACTTGGTCAATTATGAAGGGACCTTCCCACTTGGGCTTGAGTTTGTCCTTTTCCTTGTCCGGCAGCCATAGAACTAATTCGCCAACGTTGTAATTTTTGGCCCGCACTTCTCTGCTTTAATATCTTCGAGCCTGCTGTTGATAGAATGCGGAACGGGCTTTTGCCACATCGCGCTCCTCCTCCAAGGCGTCCAGACTGTCCTGCCGATCGAGCTCGGCTTCTCTTTCTTCGTACATGCGCACTCGAGGTGAGTCATGAATTATGTCGCAAGGCAGAACTGCCTCTGCGCCGTACACCATAAAGAATGGTGTGTATCCGGCGGTGCGATTCGGCGTGGTCCGCGGCCCCCAGAGTACGGAGTCGAGCTCCTCTACCCAGTGCGTGTTAGATTCCTTTAGGGACCGCACTAATCTGGGTTTGATGCCGCTCATGATAAGACCATTTGCACACTCGACCTGGCCGTTAGTTTGTGGGTGATTGACGGAGGCATAATCGAGCTTGATGCCCATGTTTTTGCACCAGAGTTTGACCTTGTCGGCCGTAAAGTTCGTGCCGTTATCAGTGATGATGCTGTGGGGGACGCCGTAACGGTGTACGACCCCGGATATAAAGTCTATCACCGATCCGGATTCAGCCGTCTTAACAGGCTTGGCTTCTATCCATTTGGTGAACTTATCCACCATGACCAGTAAGTATTTTTTCTTGTTAGTTCCCCCTTTAAGGGGTCCAACCATGTCAAGCCCCCAGACCATGAAGGGCCAAGTGATGGGGATAGTTTGGAGGGCGGTAGGTGGCATATGGCTTTGGTTTGCAAAGAGCTGGCAACCGACGCATCGTTTGACCAAGTCCTGAGCGTCTGCCCGGGCCGTCGGCAAATAGAAGCCTGTACGGAAAGCTTTGCTTACAAGGGACCGAGTTGTGTTGTGATGACCACCGAGTCCGGCATGAATTTCAGCCAGCAAGTTCCGCCCTTCCTCTTCGGAGATGCACCATTGAAGTACTCCGGTGGTGCTTTTCTTATAAAGCTCTCCCTCATGGACTTTATAGGCCTTGGATCGCCGCACTATGCAGCGTGCCTCATTTTGGTCCTCCGGGAGCTCCTGCCTATTAAGGTAGGCTAGGAATGGTTCTGTCCACGGGGCGATGATGGCCATTATGACGTGGGCGGAAGTTGTAATTTCATTGGCAGGGCCGCCGATTATGTCTGATTGTTCGGTGCCGGACAATGCAGATTGGTTCGGGCTGTCATTACCAGGCTCCCCTTCCCATACTACGGATGGCTTGAATAGCCTTTCCAGGAAGACGTTGGGGGGACTGCATCGCGTTTTGCGCCGATGCGTGCCAGGATGTCTGCCGCCTGATTGTTTTCCCGGGCTATGTGGTGAAATTTGAGCCCCTCGAACCGGGCTGACATTTTTAAGACGGCGTTGCGGTAAGCTGCCATTTTTTGGATCCTTGGCATTGAAGTCTCCATTTATTTGGGATATCGCGAGGTTCGAATCCCCGCGCACTTCCAGGTGTTGAATGCCCATGGATACTGCCATCCGGAGACCATGTAAAAGGGCCTCATATTCGGCAGCATTGTTGGAGTCCGTGTACATAATCTGGAGTACATATTGAACTGTATCTCCAGTGGGGGATGTCAAAACGACGTCAGCCCCTAGTCCGACCAACATTTTGGAGCCGTCGAAATGCATGATCCAGTTTGAGTATGTCTCGTACTCCTTAGGGAGTTCGGCCTCCGTCCATTCTGCGACGAAGTCAGCCAAAACTTGCGACTTGATAGCTCGCCGTGGCTTATAAGTTATGTCGAACGGGAGGAGCTCGATGGCCCATTTCGCAATCCGGCCCATTGCGTCGCGGTTGTTTATAATATCATTAAGTGGTACTTCCGATGCTACTGTGATTGAACACTCTTGAAAGTAGTGTCGTAGCTTCCGGGATGCCATGAATACCGCGTATGCAATCTTTTGATAATGCGGGTACCGTGATTTGCATGGAGTGAGGACAGTGGACACGTAGTAGACCGGCCTTTGAAGGGGGAATTTGTGTCCGTCCGTTTCCCGCTCAACGACGAGCACTGCGCTGACAACTTGATGGGTTGCTGCAATGTACAATAGCATTGGTTCGCCGGTGTTTGGCGCGGCCAGGACTGGGTTTGTTGCCAATATGGCTTTTATTTCATCGAGTCCGACCGTGGCAGCATCCGTCCACTCGAAGTGTTCGGTGCGCCGAAGGAGGCGATAAAGGGGCAGTGCCTTTTCTCCCGGGCGGGAGATAAAGCGGCTTAAAGCCGCCACGCATCCGGTTAATTTTTGTATTTGTTTGAGATCCTTTGGGATATCCAATTGCGACAAGGCTCGGATTTTAGCTGGATTTGCTTCAATTCCTCTACCGGATACAATGAAGCCCAAGAGCTTTCCGGTTGGAACGCCGAAAACGCATTTTTCTGGGTTGAGCTTGATGTCGTATTTTCGGTGGTTATCGAATGTTAGCCTCAAGTCGTCTACTAGAGATTCGACATGTCTTGTTTTGACGACCACATCATCCACGTACGCCTCCACTGTCTTGCTGATCTGGTTTGCTAGACATGTCTGAATCATGCGTTGATATGTTGCGCCGGCGTTTTTTAGCCCGAAGGGCATTGTGTTGAAGCAGAATGGGCCGTATGGTGTGATGAATGCCGTTGCGGCTTGGTCTAATTCCGCCATCTTTATTTGATGGTAACCGGAGTATGCGTCGAGGAAACACAACGAATCGTGTCCTGTGGTGGCATCGATAATTTGATCGATACGAGGGAGGGGGAATGGATCCTTGGGGCAAGCCTTGTTAAGGTCTTTAAAATCAACACACAGGCGCCAGGATTTGTCCTTTTTTGGTACCATCACCAGGTTTGCTAGCCAGTCCGGATGTTTTATGTCTCTAATGAATCCGGCCTCCAATAGCTAGGCTAGCTCCTCTCCCATGGCCTGTCTTTTGGGTTCGGAAAAACGCCGAAGGGCTTGTTTGACAGGTTTGAATCTTTTTAGGATATTTAAGCTGTGTTCGGCCAGCCTGCGTGGGATTCCTGGCATGTCTGAAGGGTGCCAGGCGAAGATGTGCCAATTTTCACGTTGAAATTCTCGCAGTGCGGCGTCCACATCAGGGTTTAATCGTGCCCCGATGGAAGTTCTTTTATTGGGGTCTGTTGGATGGACCTGGAATTTGACTATTTCGTCCGCTGGCTTGAAGGATGTGGACTTGGATCTCTTGTCGAGTATCACATCATCCCTGTTAACCGTGGAGCGCAGCGCAGTCAGTTCCTCAGCCGCTAAGGCTTCGGATAGTGCCTCAAGGGCCAATGCGGCTGTCTTGTTTTCAGCACGGAGCGCTATGTCTGGATCACTAGCGAGAGTGATAATTCCGTTCGGCCTGGACATCTTGAGCTTCATGTACCCGTAATGGGGTATTGCTTGGAAGATTGTAAATGCTTCCTGCCCTAGTAGGGCGTGATATCCGCTACTGAACGGGGCCACCTGAAACGTGACCTCTTCTGACCTGTAATTGTCCGGCGTGCCGAACACCACATCTAGTGTGCTTTTTCCTGTGCAGCACGCTTACCGACTGGGGATTATTCCTCTAAAGGTTGTGCTGCTTCGCTCGATGCGGTCCAGTCTAATCCTATTTTTTGAAGGGTTTCCTCGTAGACGAGATTCAATCCGCTGCCTCCATCCATGAGTACCTTGGTGAGGCGAAAGCCGTCCACTATTGTACTGAGGACCAACGCGGCTGGTGCTCGGGCTGTTCTGAATTTAGGTTCATCGCTTGCGTTGAAGGTAATAGTTGTGTCGCTCCATGGGTTTATTGTTGCTACTTGATAGACTTCGGGAAGGCTGCGGAGTGTTGTTTTTCGCACATATTTGATGCGAAAGTCTCAAAGACTATGAGAATGGTACTGGTGTCCCCGGGATGGCTTTCTGCGGCCTCCGAAATTAAGAGGTCCTCGCCAATTTTGGCCACCTGCCGGAGTATCCAACATGCTCTAAGGCTGTGAGTTGGTGTGGCATCCTCTGTACTATGAATTTTACAGGGTCCATCAAGCCATCTTTCCAGTACGGTTCCATGTTCTATAGAGGATTTTGGTTTTTTGGCTTTTAACCCGGGTGTCTTACGATGATGCACCCTCTTAGTTTGGACGGGATTGCTATTCAGGGCCGGATTATCCCAAAATTTTATTTCGGTTTTCCAGACGCTTTCCATCGCAGAGTACTTTTGTACTATGGACGCCAAGCCAGCGAAGCGTGTAATATGACAACGACTTATGGCATTAAGGATTCCCTTGTTCGTGCAATTACTGCAGAAGATTGAGATTGCGTCTCCCTCGCGGCAGTCCTTTATCCTGTTCATAACCAGGAGGAATCTGGCCCAGTAATGATGTACTGTTTCCTCGGGCTTTTGCCTGATTTGGGAGAGATCGCTTATGTTCAGGTGGGCGGGTGGCGTTGAATCTGAAACCTCACCCAATCTAAGATTCAGAGGCCGAAGAGCTTCCGAAGTCTGAAGTTTGGATTCTTGGATGTTGTCCAATGAGTCTAGCCCGTTGCCTGATTCTATGCTCAGGTCTTGAGTTACATCCTCCCCTCCGCGGGTATCCGGCTTGGAGGGGTCGGGAATTCGGACGTAGCTAGTCCTTAAAATAGATGAAGGGTCGCCGCACTACGCCTCTACCACGGCGACGTGGTGGGTGACTTGGGGAGAGTTAATTTCTCTTAGATCGGGTTTAAGCCCGACGTGGTCGTAATCCGTGGCGACCCCCAGGGCGGCGATGCGATCCAAGAGCTCGTTTACGGAAGAGAGGTCCATCGGATCTAGCTGCTCGACAAGTTCCGAGCTGACGTGAAGGTTGCTTTTGATGACCCGAGAGGTCACCGTCGGAGCAACGGCCGAACAGGCGGTCATGAGGAAACCACCTAGCCAGAGAGTTTGGCCGACAGCCAAGGCTCCCTTAGCGACGGCGCCATCTTTAAAGACGGGAGTAGGCATCCTTCCTGATTGCGACAACACAATGGAACTCTCAATGAAAGCACCAATGTCGGTGTCAAAACCGGCGGATCTCGGGTAGGGGGTCCCGAACTGTGCGTCTAGGCGGATGGTAACAGGAGACAAGGGACACAATGTTTTACCCAGGTTCGGTCCCTCTTGATGGAGGTAAAACCCTACGTTCTGCTTGATTAATATTGATGATATGGGTAGTACAAGAGTGGATCTACCACGAGATCAGAGAGGCTAAACCCTAGAAGCTAGCCTATGGTATGATTTTTTGTATGATGAAGTTCTTGTGCTACGAACTAAAAACCCTCCGGTTTATATAGACACCGGATAGGGTTAGGGTTACACAAAGTCGGTTACAATGGTAGGCGATCTTGAATATCCGCATCGCCAACCTTGCCTTTCACGCCAAGGAAAGTCCCATCCGGACACGGGACGAAGTCTTCAATCTTGTATTTTCATAGTCCAGGAGTCCGGCTGAAGGTATAGTTCGGCTATCCGAACACCCCCTAATCCAGGACTCCCTCAGTGGACATTTTCATTTTCATTTTCAGTAGGTTCAGTAGGTTGAGTAGCAACTCTTTGCTCTACTGGTCGGGGTGAAGATACCCCGAACAAGCCCCTCAGAGGATTACTTTCCATAGTAACAAGTGACAGTAAATTTCAGCACACTATATAAATTTTTCCTTACCAAATTCCACCTACCAAAGGCGCTTCACTCCCCAGCAACGGCGCCAGAAAAGAGTCTTGATGACCCACAAGTATAGGGGATCTATAGTAGTCCTTTTGATAAGTAAGAGTGTCGAACACAACGAGGAGCAGAAGGAAATCATAAGCGGTTTTCAGCAAGGTATTCTCTGCAAGTACTGAAATAAGTGGTAACAGATAGTTTTGTGATAGGATAATTCATAACGAGAAACAAGTAACAAAAGTAAATAAACTTTAGCAAGGTGGACCAATCCTTTTTGTAGCAAAGGACAAGCCTGGACAAACTCTTATATAGAGAAAAGCACTCCCAAGGACACATGGGAATTATCGTCAAGCTAGTTTTCATCACGTTCATATGATTCACATTCGGTACTTTGATAATTTGATATGTGGGTGGACCGGTGCTTGGGTGTTGTTCTTACTTGAACAAGCATCCCACTTATGATTAACCTCTATTGCAAGCATCCGCAACTACAACAAAAGTATTAAGGGAAACCTAACCATTGCATGAAACATATGGATCCAAATCAGCCCCTTACGAAGCAACGCATAAACTAGGGTTTAAGCTTCTGTCACTCTAGCAAACCATCATCTACTTATTAATTCCCAATGCCTTCCTCTTGGCCCAAATAATGGTGAAGTGTCATGTAGTCCACGTTCACATAACACCACTATAGGATAGACAACATACATCTCATCAAAATATCGAACGATTACCAAATTCACATGACTACTAATAGCAAGACTTCTCCCATGTCCTCAGGAACAAACGGAACTACTCACAAAGCATATTTATGTTCATAATCAGAGGGGTATTAATATGCATAAAGGATCTGAACATATGATCTTCCACCAAATAAACCAACTAGCATCAACTACAAGGAGTAATCAACACTACTAGCAACCTACAGGTACCAATCCCAGACTTGGAGACAAGAATTGGATACAAGAGATGAACTAGGGTTTGAGAGGAGATGGTGCTGGTGAAGATGTTGATGGAGATTGCCCTCTCCCGATGAGAGGAGCATTGGTGATGACGATGGCGATGATTTCCCCCTCCCGGAGGGAAGTGTCCCTGGCAGAACAGCTCTCCTGGAGCCCTAGATTGGTTTCGCCAAGGTTCCGCCTCGTGTCGGCGGAGTCTCGTCCCCAAAGGTTGCTTATGATTTTTTTCCTGGCCGAGAGACTTCATATAGTAGAAGATGGCCACCGGAGGACCAACAGGGGGCCCACGAGGCAGGGGCACGCCCAGGGGGTAGGGCGCGCCCCCCACCCTCGTGGACAGGTGGTGGCCCCTCTGATGTATTTCTTCTGCTCAGTATTTTTTATTATTTCCAAAAATAACTTTCGTGGAGTCTTAGGACTTTTGGAGTTGTGCAGAATAGATCTCTAATATTTGCTCCTTTTCCAGCCCAGAATTCCAGCTGCCGGCATTCTCCCTCCTTATGTAAACCTTGTAAAATAAGAGAGAATAGACATAAAACAGCCCATAATGCAATAAATATCGATATAAAAGCATCATGCAAAATGGACGTATCAAGAAGCAACAGCGCCAGTGACTCGGGCACTTCCGAAATCCGAGACGGCAGTGGCAAGCCACGACGAAGCAAACACAACAGTCGCGATGATAATGAAAGATCACACGACACAGCGGTCAATGCCGGACTCAGCAATCCAAAATCCGGTCAACAGAAAAAGCCATTCAAGGTGAACCGAGACGAACCATCCAACCTAGACAGGATATTTGACCGACCTTGCCAGATTCACGGCCACCCCGATAAACCAGCTAATCATACCAACAGATGTTGTTGGGTCTTCAAGCAGGCCAGCAAGCTCAACGCAGAACACAAGGGGAGGAGGCCGCCAGGTGACAGGGACGACGAAGAGGTTCGCCAACCAAATACCGGGGGTCAGAAGCACTTTCCCCCGAGGATCGACCAATCCTGGAGCGGAAATAGCAGTTCGGCTTCCGCCGCCCACCTCATATACCCGCAAAATTTGTACCGCGCATACATCACTTCGCACTTAAGATACCATGGGATTGGTGGAAGCACAATACGGACAAGCCTGCAAGCACTCCCGTAACATTTTTTATCTACTTTCCTTTTTCTTTCTTCATTATCTCTTAAAAACAGGTGACGCAAAGGACAAACATCTAAAACTGACTCTACCGGAGTTCGGATCCGTACACTCATTGTCGGGGGATATCGGCCTCCACGAGCACCTATGGGGACGGATCCCCTTGTCGGTTCGGCGGGGGGCAGAGGTTGCACAAAGAGCAGATCGAGGCGACACACACACAACGATTTTACCCAGCTTCGGGCCGCACGGATGCGTAAAACCCTACTGTTGCTTGTCTGGTTGATTCGAGTTCTTGCTCTGGAGCGCAAGAAGCTACAGTAAGTTGGAGCTGGACGTAGACGAGGGTCTACTGGGTGTCCTCCTTTCCCTCTTCCTCTCTCTCTGTCTGTCTCTGTCCCCCCTCTCCTACGTGCGCATGGGCCTCCTTTTATATGCTAAGGGGTTTCCCACAGGTAGCGACGTAGGTGAGGGTAAAAATGGCAAGGAACTATGCGAACAGTGGCCGCACAGTGCTATCGCACCTAACTCTGACGGCGGGGGACAAAGGCATTAAATGCCCGTCTGGATCGCCTGAACAGTGCCGAGGCAGACCGTTAGGGGCGCCTCCGCTTGCCACGGGGGCGACTCTGCCAACGTCGCATGCCACGCGCGCGCCTCAGGTTGTGCGGCGCCCCGCCACGTGCCTCTGGGGAAACTCCAGAGTGACGCGTGGGCAGGTGAGCTGGAGCGCACGCCTGAGGTGGTGGTTCGCCGCGGCAAGTGGCTTGCCGCGGTGGTTGTCTTGCCGCACCTGAGAGCTTGCCGCTCGTCAGGCCTTGCCGGGGCGCGCGGCGCGCCGCGGCGGGCTTCTCTTGGGGTGCCTTGGCCTGGCCGTCCCGGCGAGCTCCTCCCGCCGGGGCCTTGGTGCTTCGGCTTAGTCGTCCCGGCAAGCTCCTCTTGCCCGGGCCTTGTCGCCTTGGCCCGACAAGCTCCTCTTGCCGGACCTCGCCTTCTTGGCCCGGCAAGCTCCTCTTGCCGGGGCTTGGTCTTCTAGGCTCGATCACTTGGCCTTCGTCCGGCCCAAAAAGGGCCGTGGAGACTCTTGTCGCTCCCCTAGCAAGCCTTGCCGCGGGACGCTACTACTGCCCGTGCACAAGTTCGGGGTACTAAGGTACCCCTACTTTAGTACATCGACAGGAGCCCCCGGGTCTGGGCCATACACGGTGCCGAGCGTTGTTGGGCCAGGCCCTAACAGTGCACGGGCACGCGTGGCCTGGGTTGCGCTGCTCCTTAACTCTGTGCCCGTCGCGCCCTCCCCAAGTGGCGCGCGCTTATCGCGGCGTCGTGGGGGGGGGGGGGCGAGGCGTGCGAGACGTGCGTGACGTGGGTGGCGTGCGCGGGGCTTGAGGCCCGCAGGCATGCGTCACGTTAGGCACGATTCCTTTATTTGGAAAGGTGAAACGTCCGCCCCCACTTTCGAGTGGGGGGAGAGGTCGCCTCATCTGTCGCCTCGGCCCTGCTCGCCCGCCACGCGTCCTCCATGCGCTTGGGGTTGCGGTGGTGGAGGCAGGAAGCCGGGTCGACGCGGGTCGAAGTAGAGGGTCGGCCCCGTCGCCTGCCCTTCCTCTGCTTTGATTGGTCAGGCGGGGCGGCCGAGCCCCCACTCCGCCCCTTTATAAGGAGCGGAAGGGGACGATGAGGGTCCGCACTCCTTCCTTCTTCCTTCTCTTAGATCCCTGGTCCCCTCTCCCCAACCGTCATGGAGAAAGGGAACCCTGGTCCTTCTTCGGTGGCGGCAAGGGTTGCCGCCAGGCAGCGTGCCCCTCCTCCCCTTGCACCCGCGGCGGCGGGGCCAACCGTAAGGGGAAGGGGGAGGGGGCGAGGTCGTGGACGAGGCCAAGGCGCTCGAGGTGGGCGGGGCGGCGCGCCGGCCTTGCCTCCGCCGGCGGCTCCGTTTCCCCCGGCGGTTCATCTTGGGGACGACCCCTGCGAGTTCATCATCAGGCTGCGCCGGGCGCCTCGCCGTCTCCCCCGCCTCCCGGCTCCCTTCGCGGACGTCCTGGAAGCGGAGCAACACGAGACGCTGAGACTGCGCATGAGGGGCTGCGGGATCAGTAGTATGCGAGTCCACGTCGAATCCCGAGCCCCCGGCGTGATGTGTCTTGGCTGAGGGTGGAAGTCGTTCGCCTGGATCAACAGCCTGATGGAGGGGTTCACCCTCCATTTTAAGCTGATGGAGGGTGATCTCCTCTCCGTCAAGGCCTTCGGGGACCTCGGCACCCGGGCCCGGTGCTGTGTGGATAGCTCCTCTGACAGCGAAGGCTCCTCCTCGAGCAAGAGTGGCGAGGAGGGGAGCGACAGCGATGACGAGGGGAGCGGTCGCCGGGATGACGGGTCCGACTAGGTGCCGGTCGCAGCTCCGCGTGGCACCGGCGACCTCCATCATCCGCGTCGCTGGCGCCGTGAACTCCCCGGGGTTGTCTCCTTGGGCGGCTGGCGTAGGGAGGCTGCGGAAGAGGAAGAGGGCGGGCGGCAAGGCCGCTGCCTCATCTTCCAGCTTCGCCCCAGACGCCGTCACCACCCTTGCTCGCGGCGACGACCACCGGGGTCTTCTCTCTGGCCCGGCAAGCCCCTCTTGCCGGGGCTTCGTCTTCTCGGGTGGCCGGAGTGGCGAGGCTGCGGAAGAGGCCGGCGGCAAGGCCGTCAACTCGGAGTACGGGGACTAGATGCCCTCGACAGCGTGTTGACGTCTCGCCGCCTCCTTTTCGAGCTCCGCTTTCGGCGTCGCCGTCTCCATCCAGCCTCCGGAGCCCCCGGGCGGAGCCCTGGACGCTCTCTTGGCGTCTTCTGCCACCCGTAGCTTGTCTAGGCGCCCCTTTTGCCCTTCTGGCCTCCTTGCCCTACCTCCTGAGGAGAGAGACAAGAAAGGGATCACGGGCACCTTATCTCTTTTTATCTTGTAAGCCCTCGGGCCTTAGTTGTGTTTAAATCTTGTAATCCCATCTTTCATGTTTTTCATTCTCTCTGAGTTGTACCTGAGTGGAATGTTTTTAATGAAAAGGGAGTGTTTGCCGGACCATTTGTCTCATAGGTACATCACGCGGCAAGGAGCGAACCCTTTGCATCGTTAAGATAGACACTTCCCCGACCGGCAACGGACCCTGCCGTCTCCCCGCGTCCCTTGGCCCTCCTCACGCTCTTGGCGGAGGCAGGGAGAAGGAGGGTTCTGGCCCCTCGCTTCCTCCTCTTGCCGCCGCGGCTACTATCAGAAGCGGGCCCCGGGAACGCGCTCCGGGGTTTGTCGCTTAAGAGAGCACGGCAGCTTTTAGGAGGAAGCAAGGTTTTCGCATTCCGCAGCCCACGTGAGAATGCATGAAAAGGGATGTAAAGACTTATCTGAGGTTGCAGCCCCCGGCAACTCTGGCTTGCTGGGGCGTGGGTGCTGGCTCGCCCTTCTCCCCTTCTTCGTCCTTGAGCGGCTCGGCAAGGGTATGCAATTCCTGCGAGCCAAAGGGAAAGGACGGGAAAAAGACGCGGACTCGACCTCTAAGTTAGGGGTTAGCGACTGTTAGGCACTATCAACCCTAACCAAGGACGAGACTCGACTCAGCATGCATGCTAAAACTTGGGGGCGCCAGCGCTTCATTGCTGCCAGGGTCTACGCCTGGCTTTGTACAAAGGATTACATGCAACTGCGGCAAGACTTTTGTACAAAGAGTTGGTTGCCGGACGGGGTCCGACAACCGCGCCTTATGGGTAAAACTTGCGAAGATGCTCAATGTTCCAGGAATTGCTCACCGGAGTACCATCTCCAGTCTCGAGGCGGACGGCGCCGGGCCTCGTGACTCGTTTCACCCGGTAAGGGCCTTCCCACTTCAGCGTCAACTTGTTGTGTATCTTGGCCGACTGAACGCGCCGAAGAACAAGGTCGCCTTCCTCGAGACTCCTGGCTTTAACTTTGCGGCTATGATAGCGACGCAGAGCTTGCTGGTAGCGAGCGGATCGCACGGCAGCCTGGAGACGATCCTCCTCGAGGAGCAGTGCGTCATCTTCACGCGACCGCTCTTGCTCAAGCTCATCATAAGCGAGCACTCGAGGTGACCCGTATACGAGTTCCGTGGGGGTAACTGCTTCTGCTCCATAGACTAGAGCAAATGGTGTCTGGCCGGTGGCTCGATTTGGCGTTGTTCTGACCGACCAAAGAACCGCCGGCAGCTCCTCGATCCAGTTCCGTCCGCGCTTGAGCAGCTTGTCAAAACTTCTGGTCTTGAGCCCGCGCAGTACCTCGGCGTTGGCCCTTTCCGCTTGACCATTGCTCCGGGGATGAGCAACAGAAGCGAAGCAGACCTTGGTGCCGAGGTTTTGGGTGTACTGCATGAAAGCGTGGCTTGTGAACTGCGTACCGTTGTCGGTGATGATCCTGTTGGGGATCCCGAAGCGGCAAACAATCGATCTGAAGAATTTGATCGCGGACTGAGCAGTCACCTTCCTCACCGGTTCCACTTCTGGCCACTTTGTGAACTTGTCAATGGCAACGAACAAGTACTCAAAGCCCCCGACGGATCGGGGGAAGGGGCCGAGGATATCGAGCCCCCAGACCGAGAAGGGCCAGGACAAAGGGATCATCTGGAGAGCTTGAGCTGGCTGGTGTATCTTCTTGGAATGGAACTGGCACGCTTCACACTTGGTTACTTGTGCAGTTGCATCCTGGAGGGCTGTGGGCCAGAAGAAACCTTGCCGGAACGCTTTGCCGGCAAGTGCTCTGGCGCCAATGTGGTGTCCACATATGCCTCCGTGTATCTCCGCCAACAGCTCCTGTCCGTCTTCCCGGTGAATGCACTTCAATTTCACCCCATTGCGTCCTCTTCTGTACAGTACGTCATCGACGAACTGGTACATACTGGACTGCCGGGCTACTCTTTCCGCTTCTTCTTGTTCTTCGGGAAGTTCCCCTGTCTGGAGGAAACGGACGATCTGCTGTGCCCACGTCGGAGCCTGTGGCTCGACGACGAGGACTAAAGGCATGTCGGCGGCTGCGGGAACATCAGCTTCTACGGCGAGGACTTGGGGCTCAGCCTGAGCCTGACGTTCCCCGGCAAGCTTGCCGGGGCATGACTTGCCGGGAGCGCCCGCTTCGTCGGGACAAACCCTGGGGCTTGCCGGAGCGGGCAGCTCCTCAGCACTCTTGGCGTCGATCTTGGGGACTCTCTTGGCGGCGGCTTCGGGAAGCTCTGCCGGGAGATAGTCACCGGAGACCGATTTTCTCTTCTTGCTTGGCCCAGTCGATGGTGTCACGGATGGCTGAGTCAGCTTGAGCACAAAAGTCCCTGGTTCCACAGGTAGCTTTAGTGCGGCGCATTTTGACAAGCCGTCGGCGATGTCGTTCTCTGCTCTTGGAACGTATTCCATTTGCAGGCCGTCAAAGCGCTCTTCCAGCTTCCTCACTTCATCAACGTAAGCTTCCATCAACGGGCACTGGTAATCCTTGTTCACTTGGCGGACGACGAGCTGCGAGTCACCCCTGACAATGAGCTTCTTGATCCCAAGTTCCGCCGCGATCCTGAGACCGGCGAGCAAACCTTCATACTCTTCCGTATTGTTGGTTGCTTGCTCCTTGGGAAAGTGCATCTGGACGATGTACTTGAGGTGCTCTCCAGTGGGCGCGATGAGCAGCACGCCGGCACCGGCGCCTTCCAGCGAAAAGGCACCATCAAAGTACATCAGCCACTCTTTGGTTGCTTCCTTGCCGGGGATGCTCGTCTCTGGAATTTCTTCGTCCGGTGTCGGCGTCCACTCTGCTATGAACTCTGCCAATGCTCTGCTCTGGATGGTCGATGTGCTTTCGAACTTGAGGCCAAAGCTTGACAGTTCTAGTGCCCACTCGACAATCCTGCCTGTTGCTTCGGGATTCTGCAGTATCCTCTTAAGCGGAAAGCGAGTGACCACTGTGATCTTGTGTGCTTGGAAGTAATGGCGCAGCTTCCTCGAGGCCATGAGGAGGCCGAAGAGCAATTTCTGCACACCAGAGTACCTCGACCTAGCCCCTTGCAGGAGGGAACTGACGAAGTAAACTAGGCGTTGCACCATCTTCTTCTTCTGCACTTCCCCTTGCGCTTGCGCGGATCCGCCTTTGCCGGGGCCAGAGCTTGTCGGGGAAGCCCCCTGCTTGCCGTCGGACGCGCTTGCCGTGGTTGCTGGCTCGTCATCAGCTTCCCTCTCCGCTACTAACGCATCACTAGCCACTTGATTGGTGGCCGCTAGGTAGAGCAGCAACTTCTCTTGCGGTCTAGGCGCGACAAGTACAGGAGCAGAGGACAGGTATTTCTTCAAGTCGTGCAGCGCAGCCTCCGCTTCCGGAGTCCATTTTACTGGACCTGCCTTTTTCAAGATTTTGAAAAACGGCAGGGCGCGTTCCGCAGACCTGGAAATAAACCTGCTGAGAGCCGCCACGCAGCCGGCAAGTCTTCGCACGTCCTTGACACGCGTTGGTGCTTCAATCTGCTCGATGGCCTTGATCTTGTCGGGGTTGGCTTCGATCCCACGCTGAGACACGAAGAACACGAGAAGCTTGTCGGAGGGAACTCCGAACACGCACTTCTCGGGGTTGAGCTTGTGGATGATCTTGCGCAAGTTCGCAAAGGTCTCTTCCAAGTCTTGAACCAAGGTTGCCTTGTCTCTGCTCTTGACCACAACGTCGTCCATGTAGGCCTCCACATTTCTGTGGATCTGTGGCTCGAAAGCAGTGTGGACAACCCTCGCAAACGTCGAGCCTGCGTTCTTCAGTCTAAAAGGCATCCGCACAAAATAGTATGTGCCGCATGGAGTGATGAACGTAGTCTTCTCTTCGTCTTCTTCAGCCATGAAGATCTGGTGGTACCCGGAGTAGGTGTCAAGGAATGAAAGCAGGTCGCATCCGGCCGTGGAGTCAACAATCTGGTCGATGCGCGGCAAGGGAAATGGATCTTTAGGGCAAGCTCTATTGACATCGGTGAAATCGATGCAAAGCCTCCACTTCCCGTTTGCTTTGCGCACGACAATAGGATTGGCCAACCACGTCGGATGGAGCACGCCTCTGACGAGGCCTGCTGCTTCCAACTTCCTGATCTCCTCTGCGATAAACTCTTGGCGCTCCACCGCTTGTTTCCTGACTTTTTGCTTGACGGGCCGCGCATGAGGACAGACGGCGAGGTGGTGCTCAATCACTTCCCTGGGAACGTCGGGGATGTCAGATGGTTGCCAGGCAAACACATCGACATTCGCCCGCAGGAAAGCAACGAGCGCGCCTTCCTATTTGGGGTCGAGAGTGGCACTAATGGTGAAGGTACCACCAGTGCCGTCCTCCTTGGCGGGCACCTTCTTGGTCGCTGGTGGAGCAGCCGTCGTCTCCTTGTGTTTACCGGTGGGGCTCGATGGTGCGTCCTCAACGGCAGCGCAGCGCTCCGAAGAGGCGCGCTTGCCGGAGTGGGCACCAGAGCATTCGCCGGGCTTGGCCTTCTTGCCGGCGGGGCTCGATGGCATGTCCTCGACGACAGCGCAGCACTCCAAAGAGGCGCGCTTGCCGGAGTGGGCGCCAGAGCACTTGCCGGGCTTGCTCTTCATGCCGGCGGGGCTCGATGGCACGTCCTCGACGGCAGCGCAGCACTCCGAAGAGGCGCGCTTGCCGGAGTGGGCGCCAGAGCATTCGCCGGACTTGGTCTTCATGCCGGTGGGGCTCGATGGCACGTCCTCGACGGCAGCGCAGCACTCCGAAGAGGCGCGCTTGCCGGAGTGGGCGCCAGAGCATTCGCCGGACTTGGTCTTCATGCCGGCGGGGCTCGATGGCACGTCCTCGACGGCAGCGCAGCACTCCGAAGAGGCGCGCTTGCTGGAGTGGGCGCCAGAGCATTCGCCGGACTTGGTCTTCATGCCGGCGGGGCTCGATGGCACGTCCTCGATGGCAGCGCAACACTCCGAAGAGGCGCGCTTGCCGGAGTGGGCGCCAGAGCACTTGCCGGACTTCTTCTTTCCCCCGGAAGCTCCAGCGGCAAGTGGGCCGCGGGCCGTTGCTGCTGTTGCGTCCCGGTTTATTTGGTCGGCGCAGATAAGGGCATCCTTCTTGTCGCAGGGGACAGAAATGACCCTTATCGGGCCAGGCATCTTGAGCATGTTATACGCGTAGTGAGAGGCCGCCATGAACTTGGCGAGCGCTGGTCGGCCGAGGATCCCGTTGTAAGGCAACGGAAAGTCGGCGACGTCAAAGGTGACCTTCTCAGTCCTGAAATTCAGCTCGCTGCCAAATGTTACCGGCAGCATGATCTTTCCCTTCGGCTTGCTCCTTCCCAGGTTGATTCCTTGGAATGTGCCGGTTTCTTCGAGCTCGCTGTCGGGAACTTGGAGTCTCCGGAGAACAGCAGAGGAGATCAGATTCAAGCCGGCCCTGCCGTCAACTAGCATCTTAGTGACCTTGAGGTTGCGGATCATTGGGGAAACCAACATCGGCAAGCACCCGACCGCGGTTGTGCGATCAGGGTGGTCCTCAATGTCGGAGATGATAGGCGTGCTGGACCATCTCAGGGGTCTGCGTGACTCGACGGGTGGCTCCGCTGCATTGACCTCCCGCACCCACCGTTTAAGCTGGTGGTGGGAAGCGTGCAGGGAGGCACCGCCGTCCACACACAAAACCTCAGTGGCTTTCTGAAACTCCTGCTCGCTGGTCTCGGGGTCCTCCATGTCTTCGTCGTCGTCATCGTCTTCGCCCTTGTCGCGTCCCCGGGGAGGTCTGTCTGCTTGCCGCTGCTTGTCCTTGCCGCGGCGCTCCCCCGGGCCGGGAGGCTTCGTGCCGGATCCCCCGCCGCCTGCTTGGGCTCTCTCCTTGTCGCGTCGTGCGTACTCGGCCTTCTGCAGGTCGACGAGTCGCTCGACTTGCTTGCAACTCTGGAGGTCGTGGCCCCTGGTACGGTGGATCTTGCAGTACTTCTTGTCGGTACCGTCTCGCTTATCGGCAGCAGCCACCGCCCGGCAGTTGGCGCACCCGACAACCTCCTTGCCAGGGCCTCCCGCCTGGGCTTTCTTGGCGGAGCCCTCGCTGCCGGACTTCTCGACAACCAGTACCTCTGGGTTTTTCTTCTTTTTGCCGTTCCGCCGCCGGCCTCTCCTTGCCGGCGCGGTACCTTCACTGTCGGATTCTCCTTCTCCAACACTTTCTCCGGGGAGCTTCCTCCCCTCCTCAGTGCGTGCACACTTGTCGGCCAGGGCGTAAAGCTCGCTAACCTCCTTGATTTTGCACATCGCCATCTCCTCCCGCATCCTGCGGTTGCGCACGTTCTGATGGAACGCGCTGATCACCGCGGCGGGGTGGACGTCTGGGATGTTGTAGTGCACACGGCTGAACCTCTGGATGAACTTGCGCAAAGGCTCCCCCTCCTTCTGAACAAGCAGATGAAGATCGCTTGCCTGGCCATGGGGTTTGTGGCCGCCCATGAAGGCGCCAACGAACTGATGGCATAGATCTGGCCAGGAGGAGATGGAGCCGTCCGGCAAGTGCATGACCCAGGATCTGACGTTAGGCTTGAGTACCAGCGGGAAATAGTTGGCAAGGATCTTATCGTCCCGTCCCCCGGCAGCCTGCACCGCAATGGTGTAGATGCTGAGGAACTCAGACGGATGCGACTTGCCGTCGTACTTCTCGGGTACGTCGGGCTTGAAGTTCTTTGTGTTGGGCCACTGGACTTGCCGCAGCTCGCGGGTGAACGCGGGGCAGCCTATCGAATACGGCAGTTCGCCTGGTTCCCCCGGTGCGTGCATGTTTCCAGAGGGCTCAACGCGCTGGTCTGATTGACGCCGCGCCTCTCTTCTGCGCTCGATACGGGTTCGAGCATCTTCTTCCCTTCGTTCGTGAAGGACTTGGCGTTGGTCGCGGCGAGTTCGCGGGTTCGACGACGCGGTGGAGTCGTCGTCGAGGTGAGCCCGACGAGTCGGCGACCGCGGCTTCTGGGGAGGGAAGTGCACGGTGGTCGCACCCCCGCCATTCTTGGCGCCATCGATTCTCACCTGGGTGACTGGCCGCGGCTGCGACGCGCTGTGCTGCCGCGGAGTGTCGCCATTGGCGAAACCGATGAGGCTCTGGATGGTTGCCCTCCAGTCGTCGAGCTTGTCCGCCGTCGGAGGGTAGTCTAGGAGTAGCTGAGCTCGCGCGAGAGCTTCCGCTGGGGTGGCGGGCAGAGGCGGCGAACGGCGCGAGGAGCGGGATGTGCTCGAACTCCTAACCATGTTAGAAGGAGCAGCACCCGGTCCAGGCAGCCGCGCGACGCTCGTTTCGGCACGCTGGATCGCATGCTGGTCCTGAGCGCCTTGGGACCCACCAGCACGGTCTGGGTCCAGCGAGCGTATGGTACCATGGGTACCATGACGCTACTGGTTTCGCGCCTCCTGAGAGGGGCATGGGGCGAGCTCGGACGTCGCGGGACCAAGAGCTGGTTCGACGGCGCCCGTTCCTCCGCCGGCGTCCTCCCCACCACCCGTCCGCTCCATGGGCGGTGGGTTCGACGCTGACGGACCGGTCACCTCTGGAGCTTTCTTCTTCGGCGCCATGCCGGCGCAAACAATGAGAGTCTGGCTCGCGCGGACGCCGGATCTGGTTCGCACAACCTCGACGCGCCCCCTACCTGGCGCGCCAAAGATGTCGGGGGATATCGGCCTCCACGAGAACCTATGGGGACGGAGCCCCTTGTCGGTTCGGCGGGGGGCGGGGGTTGCACAAAGAGCAGATCGAGGCGACACACACACACAACGATTTTACCCAGCTTCGGGCCGCACGGATGCGTAAAACCCTACTGCTACTTGTCTGGTTGATTCGAGTTCTTGCTCTGGAGCGCAAGAAGCTACAGTAAGTTGGAGCTGGACGTAGACGAGGGTCTACTGGGTGTCCTCCTTTCCCTCTTCCTCTCTCTCTGTCTGTCTCTGTCCCCCCTCTCCTACGTGCGCATGGGCCTCCTTTTATATGCTAAGGGGTTTCCCACAGGTAGCGACGTAGGTGAGGGTAAAAATGGCAAGGAACTATGCGAACAGTGGCCGCACAGTGCTATCGCACCTAACTCTGACGGCAGGGGACAAAGGCATTAAATGCCCGTCTGGATCGCCTGAACAGTGCCGAGGCGGATAGTTAGGTGCGCCTACGCTTGCCACGGGGGCGACTCTGCCAACGTCGCATGCCACGCGCGCGCCTCAGGTTGCGCGGCGCCCCGCCACGTGCCTCTGGGGAAACTCCAGAGTGACGCGTGGGTAGGTGAGCTGGAGCGCACGCCTGAGGTGGTGGTTCGCCGCGGCAAGTGGCTTGCCGCGGTGGTTGTCTTGCCGCACCTGAGAGCTTGCCGCTCGTCAGGCCTTGCCGGGGCGCGCGGCGCGCCGCGGCGGGCTTCTCTTGGGGTGCCTTGGCCTGGCCGTCCCGGCGATCTCCTCCCGCCGGGGCCTTGGTGCTTCGGCTTAGTCGTCCCGGCAAGCTCCTCTTGCCAGGGCCTTGTCGCCTTGGCCCGGCAAGCTCCTCTTGCCGGACCTTGCCTTCTTGGCCCGGCAAGCTCCTCTTGCCGGGGCTTGGTCTTCTAGGCTCGATCACTTGGCCTTCGTCCGGCCCAAAAAGGGCCGTGGAGACTCTTGTCGCTCCCCTGGCAAGCCTTGCCGCGGGACTCTACTACTGCCCGTGCACAAGTTCGGGGTACTAAGGTACCCCTACTTTAGTACACCGACACTCACCTAAGGGGCTACTTACGTCAAGGATTCCCCTCGCCGAGGACAGGCGGCGCAGACATGCGACAGGAGGTCCAAAATAACTTTTTGTAGACCGCACTCTTTATTTCGAGCATGTAATATGCTTTTTTCATCCGCCTTCGACCCCGGGCATGTCAAATAGTCGGGGTTGTGGTCTTTATATATAAAGTAATCATTGGCATATCACTCAGGTCCTAGTAAATATAATCCGCATTAATCATTCGTTTCTTTTTCACAAATGAATTTGGCCCCTATAGATGTTTTATAGCCATACCTCGGCACAACCTGCCAGGGGCTCAGTATGGGAACAAATGAGTTGCCAACAAAGTCCGAACAGCTTTATGACCGTACCTCGGCGTCGCGAGTTTGGCCTTATATGCATCAGCTCCGAATCATGTCTTGGGTCAATGGTTGGGTTGCCCGGCTCCTGTGCTTTCTACCTTATGTTTCGCTCTATCGGCTAGGGTAGTAAAGGGAGAACTACTGCGATTGTGTTTCCGGTTCATCTGGTCAAGCACCTCAGTAGAGAAAGCCGAAAACCAACTATCATGATGCTGCGAGAGCTGGTCAACCACTCGATGACTTATCAGAATCTGTCGTGATTCCCTCTGTGTCACGCGAAGGACCTTTTTTCTTCAGGTCATATATGTAACGCACCATATTGGAATAAGTTGCACACATACCAGGGGCTATGTCGTAGTCCCCCCTACAAAACTCCTATGGCTAAGTGAAAGTTTTAACGCCCTATAGTCTGATTGCCTGGTTTGCTGCATTGTCACCTCCTTCATGGACCAAGACGTTGGGTCAAGAGTGATCAAATGCTTTTTTGAACACCCCCGTACTTCCTACGAGGGGGCTGAAGCCGACAACTGGAAAACTTTCAGATTATATAAAAACGGCCGCACAGGAGGAACACAAGCTTTCGAACAAAACATAAAAATAGATTAACTATAAAATTGTCTTTTACAATTCCCATACACCTCACTCGAATATTATGTCTTTCGAGCATTGACCCTCTATCAAGCGAGCGGCCTCTAAGACATCTTCGAAATAATGCTCCAGTGCGTGACGGTCCTTGCCTTTGGGTGGACTTTTCGCCGCGACATCGATGGCCTTCATCTTCCCCCAGAATGTCCTGACACGGGCAAAGGCCATCCGTGCACCTTTAATGCATGCCGATTGCTTCACAGCATCAATACGTGGCATCGCGTCAACAAGCCGCTGCACCAAGCCGAAGTAGCTATTTGGAACAGGCTCAGTCGGCCACAGCCAAATTATGACGTCTTTCATGGCAGTGCCGGATATTCTATGAAGCTCGGCCCATTAGGACATCTGTTCATTCAGCAACAGAGGGCGCTTCGACGCGCCAAATTGTGACCAGAAATGCTTCTCCGTTGCATACCCCTCTCGCACTTGGTAAAACTGCGCAACATCGGAAGAACTCTTCGGCAAGTCTAAAAACTCATCCGGAGAACTCCACACTTGGTTAAGTTGAGCATAGTTCGGGTCGCCGAACTTTGCCTGTAGAAAAAAGGGCTTGCCGGCCGCAATCTCCCCAGCCTGCCGGATCTCCTGACGGGCGGCTCTGGATTCAGACCGCGCTTCTCTCGCCTCTCATAAGGCCTTTTCAAGTTTAGCCGTTCTAGCTTCATTCTCCTTCTCAAGAAATTCACAGCGGCCAGTAGCATTTTTTAGTTCGAGGGCCATCGTGGATATCTTCTCCTCGTCTTGACGCCGAGCAGCTTGTTCGGCCTTTAACTCAGCCGATGCCTTTTTGGCAGCCGCATTACTAAACCGGGCCTGTTCCTTGGCCCGGGCCAGCTACGCCCGAAGAAACTCAACGGCGGTAGCACCATCTGCAGTCATGCATATCCCAGTATATAACTTTTAGCGTCATGCCTTTATTACAAAATGTATGTGAAAGGACTGCTCTGAATACATACCTTGCGACTCGTCAAGACGCATATTGATTAACGCAATGTCACCCCCTGCCACATCAAGCTTCCACTGCAGCTCGGCAATATCCCTAGTCCGGGAAGTAGTCAGGGGGAAGCATCCTGTATTCCAATTAATCAGATTAGTCCTTGAGCATTTCTTCTTGATCCTCCGTTCGCCTCCCAGGGGAAGCCAGCCCTAGTCTCAGGGGCTACTACCTATACACAGGTGCATCTTTGCAAATACAATAGTTGAAAATATTACATCACAAACCTCGAAGCCTCTTAGCAGGCTCATTAAGGCTTTATTCAATCCGCTCTTCGCGGACAGAATCTTTTCAACCACCGTACCCATCAAGGTACGTTGTTCCTCCAAGACAGATGCTTTTTGCTGCATATCCCTCAACATATCCGGCGCCGCCGGGCCTCCGGAAGACGCTATAGGGGCACGACCATCCTTTGAAGGATCCCGTTCACCTGTCTCCAGAATCATCGCTGGCTGAAAACCGGATAGTCAGGGGCCTTCATTATTGGCCCCTGAATCTCGGACGATTGGAGGCCCACCTTCGGGTACCACCTCTTTCATCCCCTACACCGCTTGTTGATCAAGAAAAACCCTCCGAGATGACACTTCGGAGTCGTCCGCCTTATTCGGCGAGGAGGTCGGGGGAGGCGTCTCGCTTTCCATCATCTCTAGGAGGATATCTCTCGAAGAAGAGGATTGCCCAGAAAAACTCTGTGCTGAACTGTAAAAATACACAGGCATGTTACGTATCTCTTCGGTAACGGGAAGGAGCGGGATGCTACCAAAGCACCCCGGATTCACCTACGGTTTGGTCGAGGGCTTGTCCTCATGATGGAGCTGTTCAATGGCGTCATCTCCCAAACCTGAGCCGCTCGATGGTGACATCTTGCCCCTCTTAGGAGACCGCCCCTCCCAACCTTCAGAGGCGACCCTTTCCCCCCTAAATAGAGAAGGGATACTGGCTTCTCTTTCGCCTTTGTCTTCAGGCGAGGAAATGTCGATTTCCCTAGACTCAGTATCTGACTTACCTCCGGAACAAAGGTCATCCGGGTCTTCTCACTCTCCTCTTTGCCCTCCCTCGCCGGCGCCTGGTACGGTGCCGGTGCCAGTATCCTTGTTAGCACGGGGATAGCTGAGTCTTCGGGAAGAGGGGCCGGATACCTAATCCGTTCCGCTTTCTTTATCCAACCCTAAAAAAGGAAGGTTTGATCAGTGTCTTGCCACTGGATACCTGATTATGATGTGTTCAGTGGACGAGTACTTACCGGGGTGTTCGGATGGTTGCAGTCTAGGCCGATATCTTCGGTGGTACCCGTCCATTGTTTTCTTTTCCCAAAGAATAAATTCCACATTCCTTCGTGCGTAGTGCCGAAGAAGTGTTGAAGAGTCTGTGGCCCTTCTGGGTTAAACTCCCACAAGCAGAGGGGTCGTCGCTGACACGGCAGGGTTCGGCGGACTAGCATTATGAAAGTGCGTTATATCGACTAGAGGGGGGTGAATAGGAGATTTTTATGAAATTCTTCACTGGGGAATTTGCTAGTGAGGAAATTCCTTAGCGAAGAACTACTAGCAGTGGAATAAGTACTCAGAAGTAAACATAGCAGAATAGATGCATGGTCATCATGATGAAATGAAGACAAACACAGAGTACAGAAAGCGTAAACACAGGATAGCACAAGACAAAGACAAGCAGACTGAAGAAATTGAACTGAGGAAATTGAGAAAGTCTTCAGTCAAATTCTTCAAACACAGATATGAACAAACACACAGCACAGTAATGAGGAAATGAAAGTGTTGAGGAAATAGAACCAGTTGGCTTGGTGAAGACGATGATTTGGTAGACCAGTTCCAACTGCTGTCTCAGTTGTACATCTGGTTGGAGCGGCTGAGTATTTAAACTCGAGGACAACCAGTCCCGGACACACAGTCCTCACCGTATTCTCCTTGAGCTAAGGACACACAGTCCTCGCCCAATCACTCGTGGTAAGTCTTCAGGTGACTTCCGAACCTTCACAAACTCGGTCACTCGGCGATCCACAATTCCTCTTCGATGCTCTAGACCATGAAGCCTAACCGTCTGGAAGAAGCACAGTCTTCAAAGGTAACAAGCGTCGGATCCACGCAGGATCAATCTCTTCAGTGATGCTCAATCACTTTGGGTTTGTAGCTGTTTTGGGTTTGGGTTTTGATTTTCCTCACTTGATGATTTTCGCTCAAAGTCCTCGGAGGATGGGTTGCTCTCAAATGACAAGTGTCAAGTTCTCGCGGAGCAGCCAACCAGCTAGTGGTTGTAGGGGCAGCTATTTATAGCCTAGGGAGCAACCCAACATGATAAGACATAAATGCCCTTCAATGATATGACCGTTAGATGGATAAGATATTTTGGGACAGCTGACGCGTAGCACAGCAACGGTCGGAAATTTGAGGTACAAATTCCTTAGGGCTATTATGTTCCTCACTGTGTAGGCAATCCACACTGGCAAATTCCTAACTCCTCAGTCAGAACAAATTCCTCAGTGAACAGAAGAACTGTGTCTCTGTCACTGAAGAAATTGACTGAACTGTATGAGATTTCCAATGGCTTCACTCGAAGGTATTGGTAGGTGTAGGATTTGAGTTGAGCATCACTTGAAAATTTTTCCTTAGTATTTCCTCGACCCCCTTTAATAGTACGGTGTTTCCTATGACTCAAGAAAGAGAAAATGAAACTACGAAAACATAAGTCTTCATGCTTCATGTTCCTCGAATGAATACCAAGTCTTCAAGTTCACACCAATTTCTTCACTTTCAAAGTCTTCAGAAAGTCTTAAGTGTATCAAAGTCTTCAGTCGAAGAACTTCACTTTTAGGGGTCGACTTTCTCTGTAAATATCAAACTCCTCATAGACTTATAGAGCTGTGTACACTCATAAACACATTAGATCCTTAACCTATAAGTCTTCAATACACCAAAATCACTAAGGGGCACTAGATGCACTTACAATCTCCCCCATTTTGGTGACTGATGACAATATAGGTTAAGTTTTCAAAGGGGATAAATATGTGAAGCGTAAATACTAAAATTGAGAAGTTTGATTGCAAGTTATAGAAGAACTCCCCCTGAAGATGTGCATACTGAGGAATTTGCTTTTGAAGCAATGCACACTTGAAGAGTTGAATCATGGAGATCTCCCCCTATATCTTGTAATTCATACACGCATTTGATATATACTATGAAGAATTTGAAATGCATGATGAAATATGGTGCCTGATGTAATTCAGCATGCGTGCAATAATATTAACGAGGAATAAGCATGCACAGTAGTGCATCAAAAGTATCATAGCACAGTGCATCAAAAGTATCAGAGCACCATCGGGTTTAAGATTACAACTCGATCCAATAAAGTTTCAGAAGAACGAGAGTTGTAACTTAGCAAAAAAAATGCCCATATAATAGACCCGCTTGAAGACTAACTCAAATTTCTCCCCCTTTGTCATCAAATGACCAAAAGGATCGAAACTGAGGACTAACGCCCCTGAAGATAATCAAGTTGATGAAGGAGCGCCAGCGTTGTTGGGGTCGGTAGTTGAAGTAGGGCCTGCCGCAGTGTCGTCCAAGTCTTCATGTTCATCAGTGGCGCGCGATGAAGAATATGAGCTGGCCACCAAGAAGGAACTTTTACCTTCTTGAATTTCTTCGGAGGAGGTGCAGACCAGTAAAATGTTTCTTTGAGACCCATTTTCTTCAAATCTTCAGCGCTGTAAACTTGAGACAGAACAGCCCAGGTGCGGTTGAGGATTTGATGAAGGTAGTAGTGGTTTTTCTTCACTGCATTGTGTGTTGAAGTCATGTTGTGAAGAATTGAACCAAACTGACGCTTGACCCATTTGTGATTTCGATCAACCTTCTGATGAAGACTGAGGAGTAACTCACGATCAGTCATCACCCTGGGTGCTGTGCTTGAGGATTTGGCTTGGCATTGTTGGCGGCAGAGTCATGTGTGGCAGAGTCATCATTGGTGGAGTAGGATGCAGCCTTGCGAAATTGACCATCCAATGGACGAATGCCTTCATCTATCACAGCAGCCGCCTTGCCCTTTTCTTCAGCTGAAAAAAAGGTCCTTTTGAGGACTTCAATAGGAGGCAAGTAGCCTCAGTGGTTCAGAGTATCTGCTTTGTAATTGAGTGAAGATCTTGTCCTGTTGAATCTCATAATCCATGGCGCATAAGGCTTCAGCTCAAATGGTGACATAGCGAAATTTGCCAGAGTCCTCATGAAGAAATCATGGAAGTTGACGGGAACGCCATGAATGATGTTAAACAGCATATTCTTCATGATACCCATGACTTCTTCATCATTAGAGTCGTGGCCTTTGATAGGACTCATTATCTTCGACAGAATGCGATCGACAGTCCCAGGCACATACAACAATTCCTTGGCGAGGAATTTGGTTCGAGGGGCCTGCCCTGGCTTCAAAGGCTTCATCAGCACTTGCATATAGTGATTTGAGAGTTCAGGTTCATTGTAAACACAACGTGCATCTTCAAGGGGAGGACTTAGAGGAAGGACACGAAGCAATTCAGACGCTGGTGCCTTGTAATGAGTGTTCTCAGTCATCCAGTCCAGAACCCATGAATTCACATCTTCAGAGTTGCTGGTGATGTGCAGCGTTGCGTAGAACTGAAGAATGAGTTCTTCATTCCAATCACAGATGTCAGTGCAGAAATTGAGCAGCCCAGCGTCATAGAGAACACTGAGGACTGGCGTGAAGCACGGCAAAGACTCCATGTCTATATGAGGAATGTGTGCATGGTCGAAGACTTTGTCTTTGTTGAATAGCACAGAGGAATAGAAGTTGGCTTGACTGGAAGTCCAGAAAAGCCTCTTCCTTATGCGAGCAGAGTCATAGGGGGTGTACTCTGTGAAGAATACATGCTCACCAAAGAAGTCTTCAGCCTTGAACTTTTGCTTCCTTGAGAACGGATCCTTTGGCTTTGGCAGAGGAGTGTCAGTGAGTTGCATCACTACCTCAGGAATCGCGAGCTCAGGTTCTTCAGGCTGAGGAATTTCTGGTTCCTCCTCAGGTGCAGTCACATTTTCAGCAGCAGCAGTTTCTTCAGCACTAATGGCTGGAATTTCTTCACGGACAGATGAGGTGGGATGAGTTTCTTCAGAGCCCAACTGAACTGTTGGTGCAGGTGAGTGAGGGATTTGCTGCAGTGGGGTGAAGAGTGGAGAATTGGGATGCTAACTTTCCCAAAAGTCGTCATTTATCACTGGAGTTGTGCTTCCAATGTCCACATCTTCATCTTCCAATTCTTCAACACCAGCCTCTTCAGCAGTGAACTGAGGCATTGGTGATGATACCACTGGGGTTGAGGGGATTGCATCCACCTCAATTTCTTCATCAATCTACTCTGAAGAAGCAACAGATTGAGTTTCTTCATCAGATCCACTTGGGATCACATATTCTTCATCAAAAGGAACAAGGTCCTTTGATGGCATGGTGGAAATCGGAACAACATCGATAGGATTGTCATATGAGCTGGTCATAGGCTTCATCTTCTTTGGAGCTGAAGATTCTGAAGCACTTGATGCTTTCCTTTTCTTCACTGCAGCTCGCTCTGCAGCCTTGGTCTTCTTCACATCTGATGCAGATGGAAGGATAGGAGTTGGTGTAGGCGCACGTGGAGCTGAGGAATCTGGTTGAATTTCCTCAGGCGCAACTGATGCAGTTTCCCTGATTTCTTCAGTTTCTTCGGGCACACCACTAGTGGATGCCCTGGCAATTTCTTCAGCGGCTGGAATGGAGTCATCAGCCCTGGAACTAGCATTTTCTTCAGCAACCTGAAAATCATTAGCGGTGCTGGCATGTTCTTCAGTTGGCTGAGCAGAAGCTTCAGCTTGAGGAACTTCTTGTTGCAATGGGGCTGCAACATTGGTGAAATTTTCAGTCAGTTTCACAAACCTAACTTTGGCTCCCTTCCAATCAGCATAGTATGAGTCAAATTTGTCGCTGAGGGCTTTGATGTCAGCCTGCATCTTGACAAGTTCTTCAGTTGTCATCTTGACAACATTTTTCTTCAGCAGTTTCTCTTTTCTGTACTGTGATTTCTTGATCTCTCTGGCCCTATCATATTTCCATTTCTCCTCTTGGATGAAATGAGTCAGCATGTGACTTTGGCCAGGTGTCAACTTGAAGTCATGCATAGGCGTATTTGGATCCTTATGCCAGAGATCAATATAATCGAGGATCGCCCTTGGATCCAGCAGCAGTGGCACAGGTGTGCCTTTGGCTCTAGCGGCCATTTCTTGTCTGTCCCTGATGATTTCTGCAAGTTCTTCTTCATTTGCCTCATCTTCTTCAGACGGCACATGAAAGACAACCTGCTTCTTCTTAGGGCTTGGGCGAGGACCTCGTCCAGCAATTGCCTTTTTCTTCAGCAGAGAGGGTCCGGCTGAGGAACTTGGTGCAACTGAGGAACTTGCTGAGACACTAGAGGCAATGGAGATGCCTGTAGTCCTTTGGCACGAGGCCAGGTGCACAGGTGCTGAGGACTTTGTCGGAACAGCTGAGGATTGTGGAGGAGGTGCCGAGGACTTTGGTGGAGCAGGAGCAGCATGAGGAATTTCTGGTTTTGAAGATTTTGAAGTTCCTGCCGTGAGGGCGTAGCTGAGGGTGAAGCACTTGGCTTTCGAGCGGGCTTCTTTTCCATCGATTTCCTCGGCTAAACAGAAGCCTCAGTGGCAGCAGCAGCAGCAGAATCTTCATTGAATTTCTTCACTGCTTCTCTGGCTTGCCTTGCCAATTTGGCTTGGCGCTTTTCCCATTTCTTAGGAAAATCCTCACCGCGTTTGACGCTAGTGGGATCAGCCACTTGGCCAGGTGCCAATGGGGCTCTTGGGCATGGAGGATTTAGTGTGAATTTCTTCATGTACTTTGGGGTTACATATCTGTATTCCCTCCATTCGCGTGCCCATCTCCGTTCAATCTTCTGAATGCGCGCCTTGCGCTGATTTTTATCTTCCTCAGGAGGTGTGCAGTACCCAGCATAGATGTCCTCAGGGATTTCAAACGCAGTCAAGACCTCAGGCTTCTTTCCTCCTTTCTGTGGATGTTTACCGTCAGCCATTTTCTTCAGTTGAGGAATTTGAACAATCGAATTCTCTGAAGAAGTGTGCAACTTTTCTTCAAGGAATGCTGCATATGAGTTAAGTTGATGAGAACCTAGTGATTCAGCAGCGGACATGTGTACCTGTGAACAGAGTATAGTTGCGAGGAATTTGGAGAGGTCATATGCGTTCTCAGAGGGTTTTTCAAAAATAACAAGTTTGAGGAATTTGACCAGATGCGTCATGAAGAATTTCACTAAGCGCGCTTTATCTTAGGTTCCAGAGTTGTATAGATCGAAGATCCACACAATTGAGGAATCTTGAAGAAAATGATGCTTAGGGAAATGAATCAAGAATAGATGACATGTGAGGTGTTTTGTGTGTGAGGATTTGAAGAATAAAACACCTTTGAAGATTTTGTAGAAAAAGTTCGAATCAAAGAGGGCAGTAAAAGTAACTTTTAATTACCCTGAATGAAGAACACGACGAACTGAGAGGTGAAACAGTGAAGTTCATCGATGTGGATCTTCCACGCCCTAACTCGGCGGAGGAAGACGTCTACGGCGGCGGCGGAGGTGAAGATTTCCGCGGCCGGCGCGAGTACGATGGCGACGAGGTCGAGGCAGTGAAGCTCTTCCTCACCGGCGACGATGGAGTAGCGGCGGCGCTAGGGTTTGAGAAGCTCGAGCGGGAGAGAGAGATCAAGCGGAGTAAAACAAGTGAGGAAGGGGCGAGGGGTACTTACAGAGGCAGTGAAAAACTATTCCCCCGACGATTTTGGGATGAACGTGCCCCTGACCATTCTCCTTCTCACGACATGTGTCACCCACGTACTGTGTAGTGGAGATCGTGTAAGATCGTGGGTGAATTGAATAATGCATAGTGGGATGCGGAACGGTTTGAGCGGCATAACCGAAAATTTGGATAAGATTAGTTTTAATGTTCCGTTCGCAATTTCTTCAGCTGACAAGGACACCGTGAAGATTTTGAACGAGTTACAAAATAGAACGCACATGAAGAATTTGTGAACAGATTGGATTGAGTATAGCATAGAGAGGGAAGGGTCCGATCACATTCACTTAGGAGAGAAACCAACTTGAAGAAATAGCTATAAGTGAATGCTGTAGAGGACATAAACTCATATATATACATAGCCAATGAAGAAAAACGACAGCACAAGTGAAGATTTTGTAAGTTGAAGAATTTGAACAGCTGAGGAATTTCAAAACTGAGGAGAAACTCAAATTGAAGATTTTCAATTTTTGTGGTGGCGTGACCCACCGTATAAGAATGATGATTTTAGACACCGCGTACAATTGTCGTAGGGTTCTGAGAATCGAATTCTTCATAAATTTATTCATACTTAGAGTGTTATTCTTCATTGATTGAAGAAAAACGTTTCTTCATGTGTTGCACATCTAAGTCATCAATTTGGCATAAGTGTTAGGATGAGTGCCTTTTCAAAGTACATTCGAAGACTCTAAGATATTTAGCTCACACCGCAACTTGCTAAATCTCTTCTCATCCAAGGGCTTAGTGAAGATATCAGCTAGTTGTTCTTCAGTCTTCACATGCTCAATAGAAATGTCGCCCTTCAACACATGATCACGAAGAAAATGATGACGAATCTGAATGTGCTTTGTCTTCGAGTGATGAACTGGATTGTGAGCAATCTTGATGGCACTCTCATTGTCACAGAGGAGAGGCACATTCTTCACGTTGATGCCATAGTCCTTGAGCATTTGCTTCATCCATAGCAGTTGAGCACAGCAAGAACCAGCAGCAATGTACTCAGCTTCAGCAGTAGACAGTGATACGAAGTTCTGTTTCTTCGAGGACCAACAGACCAAAGATCGTCCGAGGAAATGACATGTACCAAATGTTGACTTGCGGTCCACACGGTCACCAGCATAGTTAGAGTCAGAATATCCAATGAGATCAAAATCTGAGCCCTTGGGATACCATAATCCTAGTGTTGGTGTGTGAGCTAGATATCGAAGAATATGCTTCACAGCCTTATGGTGTGATTCCTTCGGTGCAGCTTGAAATCGAGCACACATGCAAACACTAAGCATTATATCTGGCCTAGATGCACATAAGTACAATAAAGAGCCAATCATGGAGCGGTATACCTTATGATCGAAGTCAATACCATTTTCATCAGTGCATAGATGACCATTTTTGGGCATAGGAATTTTGATGCCTTTGCAATCTTGCATGCCGAATTTCTTCAGGACATCCTTGAGGTATTTCTCCTGAGATATGAATATGCCATTGCGCTATTGACGAATTTGAAGACCTAAGAAGAATTTCAACTCTCCCATCATAGACATTTGATATTCTTCACTCATCATATAGGCAAATTCATCACTATAACGTTGGTCAGTACAGCCAAAGATAATATCATCAACATATATTTGGCACACAAACAGTTCACCATCATAAGATTTAGTAAAGAGAGTAGGATCGAGTGAACCGGGTGTGAAGCCTTTCTTCATGAAGAATTCCTTTAATGTATCAAACCACGCCCGTGGGGCCTGCTTGAGGCCATAGAGGGCCTTGTTGAGTCTGAAGACTTTGTCAGGATTCTTTGGATCTTCAAAACCTGGGGGTTGAGCAACATATACTTCTTCCTCAAGCTTACCATTGAGGAATGCACTTTTCACATCCATTTGATATAAGATGATATCATGATGGTTAGCATAAGCAAGTAATATGAGAATAGCCTCAAGTCTAGCAATAGGTGCAAAAGTTTCATCGAAATCAACTCCTTCAACCTGTGTGTAGCCTTGAGCTACTAGTCGTGCCTTATTCCTCACCACAAGGCCGTTTTTATCTTGCTTGTTGCGGTAGATCCACTTTGTGCCAATGATGTTATGCTTGCGAGGATCGGGACGATTGACCAGTTCCCAGATGTTGCTGAGCTTGAACTGATGTAATTCTTCTTGCATGGCCTGAATCCACTCAGGCTCCAGAAATGCTTCATCTACCTTAGTGGGCTCTGTGATAGACACAAAAGCAAAATTCCCACAAAAGTTAGATAGATGTGAAGCTTTTGAGCGTGTGAGAGGACCTGGTGCTCTAATGTCATCAATGATCTTCTTCACTTGCTCTTCTTTTGCAACGCGAGGATGAGCTGGTTGTCGTTGAGGAATTTGATCAACATTTTCTTCAGCATCAATTTCCTCAGCATTTTCCTCAGGTGCATCAGCTCGACATTCTTCATATTCTGGAATGAATTCTTCAGCAGATTCTTCAGTAGGAATGACATCTTTAGTAGCCTTGTGCTTGATAGAATCCTCTGGTGCTGGTTCATCTAACACGGAAGGTAGGTGCTCTCTTTGCGAGCCATTAGTCTCGTCGAACTGCACATCTACAGTTTTAACAATCTTGTGAAGAACATTGTTGAAGACTCTGTAGATGTGGGAGTCCTTTCCGTAACCAAGCATAAAACCTTCATGTGATTTCGGTAAAAATTTAGAGTTGTGATGAGGATCTCTAACCAGCATTTAGCACCGAAGACTTTGAAATAACTCACATTGGGTTTCTTGTCAGTGAGGAGTTCATAGGCAGTCTTCTTGAAGAATTTGTGAAGATATACTCTGTTGATGATATGGCACGCAGTATCAATTGCATCAACCCAGAAATGACGAGGGGTTCGTACTCATCGAGCATAGTGTGAGCCATCTCAGCATGAGTTCTGTTCTTGCGCTCCACGACGCCATTCTGTTGAGGAGTATAAGGAGCAGATAACTCATGAGTAATACCAAGTTCATCAAGATAATCATCGAGACCCGAATTCTTGAACTGAGTGCCATTGTCACTTCTGATGTGCTTGATCTTCACACCAAAGTTGGTTGAAGCCCTCGAGGAAAATCGTTTGAAGATTTCCTGCACTTCATGTTTGTAAGAGACAAGGTGTACCCATGTGTAACGAGAGTAATCATCAACAATAACAAAGCCATATTGAGATGCTTCATTTGAAACAGAGGAATAGTGATTAGGACCAAAGAGATCCATGTGAAGCAATTCAAATGGTCGAGTAGTGGTCATGATGGTTTTTGCTGGATGCTTGGCCTTGGTCATCTTTCCAGCTTCACAGGCACCGCATAAGTGATCCTTGAGGAATTTGACATTCTCAGTGCCAATAACATGCTTCTTCTTTGCAAGCGTGTGCAAATTCCTCATGCCTGCATGACCAAGTTGTCGATGCCATAGCCATCCTTCTGAAGCTTTTGCAAGTAGGCACACGGCTGGTTGTGAATCTGCAGAGAAATCAACAATATACAAGTCTCCTCTCCTAAAGCCTTCGAAGATTTTGGAATTGTCAGCTTCCATAATCACAACACAACGATACTTGCCAAAGACAACAACCATATCAAGATCACAAAGCATTGAGACAGACACAAAGTTGTATCCTAAGGACTCAACAAGCATGAATTTGTCCATGCATCGATCCTTTGTGATAGCAACTTTACCTAGACCCAATACCTGACTTTTGCTTTTATCCGCGAAGATGATATGCTTCAGATGTGACGACGATAAAGGAGCATCCATCAACAGATTCCGGTAACCAGTCATGTGATTCGTACATCCACTATCAAGTACCCACTCAGTGGCTTTGGGTTGATCATCCTGCAGATGAATTAGTGCAACTTACGAACTCATATACTTCAGCACTGAAGAATATGATATCACAAT
Organism: Aegilops umbellulata; assembly: GCA_032464435.1. Lineage (NCBI taxonomy): Eukaryota > Viridiplantae > Streptophyta > Magnoliopsida > Poales > Poaceae > Aegilops > Aegilops umbellulata. Next base: position 112,532,677 of record CP136056.1, read on the forward strand.
TCATCAGATCAATTTCATCAAGCAGTAAGACAGATAAAGCAGTAGGAGGACGTGTGAAATGAAAGTTCATTTCTTCATGATTAGCCTGCGTCCTTTCAGGTATTTTGTCAGGTCCCCAGCAAATTCTTCAGACGTTACAGTACGTCTAGAGACCTGACCCTGCATAAGAGATTAGTTCTTTTTCTTCACCACCCACATCTGAAGGGGTGGCAAAGAGTTCATCACTCTCCAAGCTCCATATGAAAATGGAGGCATAGAGGTCAATCCATTTCGTTTCACATAAGAGTGGTTAGGGTAAGCATATGAATAAGCAGAGAATTTCTTTGAGGACTTATGAGCATAATAATTTGAAGAATAATGCTCATATTCATAGCCCTTGGCTTTTCCCTGCGAAACAGAGTTGTTAGCACGACGATGTTCATATGAGGACTTTGATCCATGTGAGGAATTTGATCCCCTTGAGGAATATGGTCCATATGAGGACTTGGATCCATATGAAGAATTTGGTCCATATGAAGAATTTGATCTGGGGTCCTATTCTTCACAGGTGGTGTCATGAGGACATTCACCTGAAGACTTTCAAGGAACCTTTTGGGAACCCAGATTTTCTTCATGGGGAAACCATTCCTGCAGTTAGTGCCAACATATCTAGCAAATACTTCACCATTCTGATTTTTGAACAGTTTATAGTTGGAGTCAAATGACTCATCAGAAGAATGAGAAGATTCACATGTATAGCCAGATAAATTAGATGGATCAATTGGAGGTCCCTTGGCAGCAACCCATGAGGTTTTGGGGTACTGCTCAGGCTTCCAATATGTACCATCAGCATTGAGTTTCCTCTCAAAGGCAATACCCTCTTTCCTAGGGTTCCTGTTGAGGATCTGCTTTTTAAGCACATCACAAAGGGTCTGATGCCCTTTGAGGCTTTTGTACATGCTTGTCATGTACAATTCCTTCGGCCCTGCATCGCTAGTGATACTAGCAATGTCCTTAGATGAGGAATTAGTGATAGCAGAGACAGGTGAAGAATTTGTAACATTAGAAGCATTTGAACATTCAAGTGAGGAATTAGCAGATTCTTGTTCAATGCATTTCAAACATGGAGGAATAAATTCTTCCTGAGCAGAGCTGATTTGTTGAGCAAGCAATGAATCGCGTTCCTTCTGAAGATCTTCATAACTCACTCTTAGCTCCTCAAGATCTTGCTTTCTTTGAAGAAATTCATAAGAAAGCTTCTCATGATCAGATAAGAGAGTGTTATGATGACCTTGAAGGTTATCAAACCTGGTCTGAAGTCTCTAAAGATTTTCAGTCAAGGCTTTAGTGTGATCCATTTCTTCACCCAACATATCATCACTTTTGTCTAGCATGTTTTCAACCTTTTCAAAAGCCTTTTGTTGTTTCACAGCAATCTTAGAAAGTTTTGTGTAGCTGGGCTTAAGATTTTCATCAGATTCATCTTCACTAGACTCAGAGGAGGTATATTTACGTACCTTGGCACCCTTTGCCATGAAGCAATAGGTGGGAGCATAGTCATCGTTTCCTTCATCAGCCTTGTTGGTGTGGTCATTTTCTTCAGAATTGAAGATAGACTTGCTGACGAATGCAGTAGCGAGGGCTAGGCTTGCCACACCAAACTCAGAGTCCTCAGAAGCCTCCTCTTCTTCTTGTTCCTCAGATTCAGCTTCAGAGTCCATTTTCTTGCCAATGAATGCCCGAGCCTTCTTGGAGCTGCTCTTCTTGTGAGATGAAGACTTTGAGGATTTTGATGATGAAGATTTTGAGGACTTCTTCTTTTTCTTCGCATCATCAGAACTGTAATCCTTGTATTTCTTCTTCTTTGATTCCTTCTCCCACTGAGGACAATCTTGAATGTAATGTCCTAGTTTCTTGCACTTGTGACAAAGCCTCTTCTTGTAGTCACTGGATGAGGAATCATTGCTCCTTGAGGGTTTTCCAAAGCGACCACGTCTTGAGAACTTCTGGAATTTCATCACAAGCAGTGCTAGATCATGACTCAGTTCTTCAGGGTCACCAAGGCTGCTACCAGAGTCTTCATCTTCGGATTCTGATACTGCCTTGGCCTTCAGTGCACGTGATCTGCCATAGCTCGAACCATAGAGATCTCTATTTTCAGCAAGCTAGAACTCATGAGTGTTTAGCCTCTCGAGGATATCAGCGGGGTCAAGTGACTTGTAATCAGCACGCTCTTGTATCATCAGTGCCAGAGTATCAAATGAGGAATCGAGCGATCTCAGCAATTTCTTCACCACCTCATGGTCGGTGATGTCAGTGGCACCAAGTGCTTGAAGCTCATTTGAGATGTCAGTGAGGCGATCGAAGGTTTGCTGAACATTTTCATTTTCGAGTCTTTTGAAGCGGTTGAAGAGACTGCGAAGAACATCAACTCGAGAGTCACGCTGATTTGAAACTCCTTCATTGACCTTGGACAGCCTATCCCAGATAAGCTTAGCAGTTTCCAAAGCACTCACTCTACCATACTGTCCTTTACTCAGATGGCCACATATGATATTCTTCGCTTGGGAATCGAGTTGCTTGAATCTCTTGACGTCGGTAGCGTTCAGTGAGGGTGAGACGGAGGGAACACCATTTTCCACAACGTACCAGAGATCGTTATCAATTGCCTCAAGATGCATGCGCATCTTGTACTTCCAGTAGGGGTAGTCTGTCCCATCAAAGGTAGGACACCCTGCAGAGACCTTGATCATACCTGCGGTCGACATAACTAAAACTCCAGGCGATTAAACCAAAATCACACAGAACAAGGGAGTACCTTGCTCTGATACCAATTGAAAGTGTGTTATATCAACTAGAGGGGGGTGAATAGGCGATTTTTATGAAATTCTTCATTGAGGAATTTGCTAGTGAGGAAATTCCTTAGCGAAGAACTACTAGCAGCAGAATAAGTACTCAGAAGTAAACATAGCAAAATAGATGCATGGTCATCATGATGAAATGAAGACAAACACAGAGTACAAAAAGCGTAAACACGGGATAGCACAAGATGAAGACAAACAGACTGAAGAAATTGAACTGAGGAAATTGAGAAAGTCTTCAGTCAAATTCTTCAAACACAGATATGAACAAACACACAGCACAGTAATGAGGAAATGAAAGTGTTGAGGAAATAGAACCAGTTGGCTTGGTGAAGACAATGATTTGGTAGACCAGTTCCAACTGCTTTCTCAGTTGTACATCTGGTTGGAGCGGCTGAGTATTTGAACTCGAGGACACCCAGTCCCGGACACACAGTCCTCACCGTATTCTCCTTGAGCTAAGGACACACAGTCCTCGCCCAATCACTCGTGGTAAGTCTTCAGGTGACTTCCGAACCTTCATAAACTCGGTCACTCGGCGATCCACAATTCCTCTTGAATGCTCTAGACCATGACGCCTAACCGTCTGGAAGAAGCACAATCTTCAAAGGTAACAAGCGTCGGATCCACGCATGATCAATCTCTTCAGTGATGCTCAATCACTTTGGGTTTGTAGGTGTTTTGGGTTTGGGTTTTGATTTTCCTCACTTGATGATTTTCGCTCAAAGTCCTCGGAGGATGGGTTGCTCTCAAATGACAAGTGTCAAGTTCTCGCGGAGTAGCCAACCAGCTAGTGGTTGTAGGGGCGGCTATTTATAGCCTAGGGAGCAGCTCGACATGATAAGACATAAATTCCCTTCAATGATATGACCGTTAGATGGATAAGATATTTTGGGACAGCTGGCACGTAGCAACGGTCGGAAATTTGAGGTACAAATTCCTCAGGGCTATCATGTTCCTCACTGTGTAGGCAATCCACACTGGCAAATTCCTAACTCCTCAGTCAGAACAAATTCCTCAGTGAACAGAAGAATTGTGTATCTGTCACTGAAGAAATTGACTGAACTGTATGAGATTTCCAATGGCTTCACTCGAAGGTATTTGTAGGTGTAGGATTTGAGTTGAGCACCACTTGGAAATTTTTCCTTAGTATTTCCTCGACCCCCTTTAACAGTACGGTGTTTCCTATGACTCAAGAAAGATAAAATGAAACTACGAAAACATAAGTCTTCACGCTTCATGTTCCTCGAATGAATACCAAGTCTTCAAGGTCACACCAATTTCTTCACTTTCAAAGTCTTCAGAAAGTCTTCAGTGTATCAAAGTCTTCAGTCGAAGAACTTCATTTTTAGGGGTCGACTTTCTCTGTAAATATCAAACTCCTCATAGACTTATAGACATGTGTACACTCATAAACACATTAGATCCTTAACCTATAAGTCTTCAATACACCAATATCACTAAGGGCACTAGATGCACTTACACATTACCTGAATAACGTTGACAATATTGATATCCTTCTCAATGAGGCTTCGGATGCGACTTTGCAGAGTCTGCACAACTGATCCCCAGTCCAACCCCTTATTAATCCACGATGCAAGTTGAATTGGGGGGCTGGATCAAAACGCACGCGCAGCTGCCCACTTGAAACCACGGGGCTCGGTGATATAAAACCACTCCTACTGCCATAAGTCGGAAGATTCCTTGAAAGATCCTTTTAGCTAGATAGCGCTGGTAAGCTTGCTCACTGAGGCACCACCGCACTCCGCCGGTTCCCCCTCTATCATTTGCGGTTTCACATTGAAGGTTTTAAGCCACAAGCCAAAGTGTGGGGGAGTTCAGAGGAAGGCTTCGCACGTGACGATAAACACCGAGAAGAGAAGGACGGAGTTCGGGGCGAGATCGTGAAAATCTAATCCGTAATAGAACATGAGCCCCAGGACGAAGGGCTGGAGGGCTGATACGTCTCCAACGTATCTATAATTTTTTATTGCTCCATGCTATATTATCTTCTGTTTTGGACATTATTGGGGTTTATTATACACTTTTATATTATTTTCGGGACTAACCTATTAACCGGAGGCCCAGCCCAGAATTGCTGTTTTCTGCCTATTTCAGAGTTTCGCAAAAAAAGAATATCAAAAGGAGTCCAAACGGAATGAAACCTTTGGGAACGTGATTTTTGGAACAAACATGATCCAGGAGACTTGGACCCTAAGTCAGGGAAGCTTCGAGGAAGCCACGAGGTAGGGGGCGCGCCTACCCCCCCCCCCAGGTGCGCCCTCCACCCTCGTGGGCCCTGCTACCTCTTGAGCTTGCGTTGGTTTTCCCCAAGGAGGAGAGGATGATGCAGCAGAGTAGCGTAAGTATTTACCTCAATTTTTGAGAACCAAGGTATCAATCCAGTAGGAGGCCATGCTCAAGTCCCTCGTACCTCCACAAATCGATAGCAACTCGCAACCAACGCGATTAGGGGTTGTCAATCCCTTCAGGGTCACTTACGAGAGTGAGATCTGATAGAGATAATATTTTTGGTATTTTTGGTATAAAGATGCAAAGTGAAAAGTAAAAGGCAAAGTAAAAAAGAAAAACAAGATTAAAGTGATGGAGATTGATATGATGAGAATAGACCCGGGGGCCATAGGTTTCACTAGTGGCTTCTCTCAAGAGCATAAGTTTTCTCCCGTGGGTGAACAAATTACTGTTGAGCAATTGACAGAATTGAGCATAGTTATGAGAATATCTAGGCATGATCATGTATATAGGCATCACGTCCGTGACAAGTAGATCGAAACGATTCTGCATCTACTACTATTACTCCACTCATCGACCGCTATCCAGCATGCATCTAGAGTATTAGGTTAAAAACAGAGTAACGCTTTAAGCAAGATGACATGATGTAGAGAGATAAATTCATGCAATATGAAATAAACCCCATCTTGTTATCCTCGATGGCAACGATACAATACGTGCCTGGCTGCCCCTTCTGTCACTGGGAAAGGACACCGCAAGATCGAACCCAAAGCTAAGCACTTCTCCCATGGCAAGAACTACCAATCTAGTCGGCCAAACCAAACAGATAATTCGAAGAGACTTGCAAAGATAACCAATCATACATAAAAGAACTCATAGAATATTCAAATATTGTTCATAGATAGACTTGATCATAAACCCACAATTTATCAGTCTCAACAAACACACCGCAAAAATAAGAAGATTACATCGAATAAATCTCCACGAGAGAGGGGGAGAACATTGTATTGAGATCCAAAAAGAGAGAAGAAGCCATCTAGCTAATAACTATGGACCCGAAGGTCTGAGGTAAACTACTCACACTTCATCGGAGAGGCTATGATGATGTAGAGGCCCTCCGTGATGACGGCCCTCTCCGGCGGAGCTCCGGAACAGGCCCCAAGATGGGATCTCGCGGATACAGAAAGTTACGGCGGTGGAATTAGGTTTTTTGCTCCTGTTCTGACCGTTTGGGGGTACATGGATATATATATAGGAGGAAGAAGTACGTTAGTGGAGCCTCGGTGGGCCCACGAGGGTGGGGGGCGCGCCCCCCTACCTCGTGCCCACCTCGAAGCTTCCTTGGCGTAGGGTCCAAGTCTCCTGGGTCATATTCGGGAAGAAAATCACGTTCCAGAAAGGATTATTCTGTTTGGACTCCGTTTGATATTCCGTTTCTTCGAAACACTGAAATAGGCAAAAAAACAACATTTCTGGGCTGGGCCTCCGGTTAATAGGTTAGTCCCAAAAATAATATAAAAGTGGAAAATAAAGCCCAATATAGTCCAAAACAGTAGATAATATAGCATGGAGAAATCAAAAATTATAGATACGTTGGAGACGTATCAGGCCCCACGTTTCTCCAACGACGTACTCCTTCCTCCTATATATACCTACGTACCCCCAAACGATCAGATACGGAGCCAAAAACATAATTCCACCGCCACAACCTTCTGTACCCAGGAGATACCATCTTAGAGCCTGTTTTGGAGCTCCGTCGGAAGGGGAATCGATCACGGAGGGCTTCTACATCAACACCATAGCCTCTCCGACGAAGTGTGAGTTGTTTACCTCAGACCTTCGGGTCCATAGTTATTAGCTAGATGGCTTCTTCTCTCTTTTTGGATCTCAATACAATGTTCTCCCCCTCTCTCGTGGATTCGATTTAATCTTCTTTTGCGGTGTGTTCGTTGAGACCGATGAATTGTGGGTTTATGATCAAGTTTATCTATGAACAATATTTGAATCTTCTGAATTCTTTTATGTATGATTGGTTATATTTGCAAGTCTCTTCGAATTATCAGTTTGGTTTGGCCTACTAGATAGATCTTTCTTGCAATGGGAGAAGTGCTTAGCTTTGGTTCAATCTTGCGGTGTCCTTTCCCAGTGACAGTAGGGGCAGCAAGGCACGTATTGTATTGTTTCCATCGAGGATAACAAGATGGTTTTTTATCATATTGCATGAATTTATCCCTCTACATCATGTCATCTTTCTTAAGGCGTTACTCTGTTCTTATGAACTTAATACTCTAGATGCATGCTGGATAGCGGTCGATGTGTGGAGTAATAGTAGTAGATGCAGGCAGGAGTCGGTCTACTTGTCTCGAATGTGATGCCTATATACATGATCATACCTAGATATTCTCATAACTATGCTCAATTCTGTCAATTTCTCAACAGTAATTTCTTCACCCACCGTAAAATAGTTATGCTCTTGAGAGAAGCCACTAGTGAAACCTATGGCCCCCGGGTCTATCTTCATCATATTAATCTTCCAACGCTTAGTTATTTCCTTTGCTTTTTACTTTTCTTTTATTTTTCTTTGCATCTTTATCATAAAAATACCAAAAATATTATCCTATCATATCTATCAGATCTCACTCTCGTAAGTGACCGTGTAGGGATTGACAACCCCTTATCGCGTTGGTTGCGAGGATTTATTTGTTTTGTGTAGGTGCGAGGGACTCGCGCATAGCCTCCTACTGGATTGATACCTTGGTTCTCAAAAACTAAGGGAAATACTTACGCTACTTTGCTGCATCACCCTTTCCTCTTCAAGGGAAAACCAACGCAGTGCTCAAGAGGTAGCAAGAAGGATTTCTTGCACCGTTGCCGGGGAGGCTTACGCAAGGTCGAATCAAGATTTGGACTCTCGACAACGAGCCATTTCTGGCGCTGTTGTCGGGGAGGTCTATGCAAAAGTCAACATACCAAGTACCCATCACAAACCCTTATCTCCCGCATTACATTATTCACCATTTGCCTCTCGTTTTCCTCTCCCCCACTTCACCCTTGCTGTTTTATTCGCCCTCTCTTTTTCGTTCGCCTTCTTCTTTGTTTGTGTTTCCTTGTGCCTTCTATATGCTTGCATCTTCGCTTGCTGAAAATCTATTGATATGGATCCACTTAAAGTGTTCTACTTGGATCATCTTTGATCCTTATGCACTCGTGCTGAAACCCCAACTAGACTAGTTGATGGGAAATCTTTAGATGAGCATGCTCATTTTGTGCGTCATCGTTTGTCTGAAAAAGGGAAGCTCTTATGGTATCATATAAATAGTTTGCTATGCTATGCTTGGAATCTTTGTGAAATTTATTATTTTACTTGTTGCTCTAAGAACCCTAAAAACACCTTCCCTACCTATGTGAGTTCAATGATAATGAAATCTTATCTTCTTATGCAAAGGGTGTTTATAGCTACTATGATATCGAACAAATTGAAGAATTTATTGTTTTTAAGGGTGCTCATGAAGTTGCTTCTTTAATTGAAAAGTATGATTTTACTCTCAACAAATCTGAAAATTCCGTCATACCTAAATATTGCAATGAAAACTTTGCTCATAATGTCTATGTCCAAGAATTTATTGAAAGAATGACCGTTGCTTTGGAAGAAAATAATGATATGCATGAATCTATAGATAATGATGATTCCGATGATTTGGTTGAAATATCCCTTGATGAACATGATGCTTACTATTCTTGTGGCCATGATGCCAATATTTATGAAGACGAATTTGCTATAGTTCCTTATGTTAAAAATGAGATCGTTGCTATTGCACCCATGCTTGATAGTTCCCTCCATGAAAAGCATGATTTCAATGATTTTACTATAAATTCTCTTGATGTCAATTGTGCTATTAATATGCAAAGCCCTAAGCTTGGGGATGCTAGTTTTGCTATGTCCACTGTTTGTTGCAATGATCATGATTGGGGTGATTTTTTCTTATGATCTTGAAAATTTATTTAAGCCCCATGATGAATATGAGATTGATAATAATGTTTGCAATAATATTGAAAGTGGGTTTGTAAGAATGTCGACTTTAGACCCCACATATTTGTAGAATGTTCAATCTTATGAGTTTTTTACGAAAGTGGGTTTGGAGAGGTCATGACTTTAGTTAATGTTAATCCCACTATTTTGGAAGAGTGTCAACTTTGCATGCATGTGGATCATGTTGAGAATATTGTATGTGATAGTTATATTATTGAATTTGATAATGATCCTACATGTATTTATTATGAGAGAGGAAAATGTTGTTATAGAAATTTTTATGTTACTAAATTACCTATCGTTATGTTGAGATTGCTATTGTTCCTTTCCGCTTCCTTGCATATGCTAGTTTTTGCTTGCAATGATAATTTGTTTTTCTATAAGATGCATATGCATAGGAAGTATGTTAGACTTAGATGTGTTTGTCACGTATTTCATGATGCTCTCTTCGCGCTTCAATTCTTGTCTTTTATGCGAGCATCATTAAAATTATCAATGCCTAGCTAAAAGGCTTTAAAGAAAAGCGCTTGTTGGGAGACAACCCAATATATTTTTGAGGGAGTCCTGGATTAGGGGGTGTTCGGATAGCCGAACTATATCTTCAGCCGGACTCCAGGACTATGAAGATACAAGATTGAAGACTTCGTCCCATGTCCGGAAGGTTCTTTCCTTGGCGTGGAAGGCAAGCTAGGCGCGCGGATATTCAAGATCTCCTACCAATGTAACCGACTCTGTGTAATCCTAACCCTATCCGGTGCCTATATAAACCGGAGGGTTGTAGTCCGTAGGACGAACACATCATAACTATCATCATACCCATAGGCTAGCTTCTAGGGTTTAGCCTCCTTGATCTCGTGGTAGATCTACTCTTGTACTACCCATATCATCAATATTAATCTAGCAGGAGTAGGGTTTTACCTCCATCGAGAGGGCCCGAACCTGGGTAAAATAAAGTGTCCCTTGTCTCCTGTTACCATCCGACCTTGACGCACAGATCGGGACCCCCTACCCGAGATCCGCCGGTTTTGACACCGACATTGGTGCTTTCATTGAGAGTTCCTCTGTGCCGTTGCGATCAGGAAGGATGCCTTTTCCCGTCTTTAAAGACGGCGCCGTCACTGAGGGAGCTTTGGCTATCGGCCAACCCCTCTGGCTGGGTGGTTTTCTCATGACCGCCCGTTCGGCCATTACGCCGACGGTGACCTCTCGGGTCATCGAAAACAATCTCCGCGTCAGCTCGGAATTGGCCGAGCAGCTAGATCCGGTGGAGATCTCCTCCATAAACGAGCTCCTGGATCGCATATCCGCCTTGGGGGTCGCTACAAACTACGACCAGGTTGGGCCTAAACCCGATCTAAGGGAAATCAACTCTCCCCAAGCCACCCATCATGTTGTTGTGGTGGAAACACAATGCGGTGACCCTTCATCAATCTTAAGGACCAGTTACGTCCGAATTACAGAACCCTCCATGCCGGATATCCATGGAGGGGAGGATACAACCCAAGACCTGGACTTGGAACCAGGCAAACCGGAAAACATACAGGACTACGGATCTCGGAATCCGGAGGTCGTTCGGCCTCCGAACAGCAAACCGGGCGAAGTATTAGATCTAATGAATTCCGCCCGTCCGATCTTAAGCGATCTCTCCCAAATCAAGCAGATGCCCGAAGAAATAGTACATCATTACTGGGTCAGATTCCTCCTGCTTATGAACAGGATAAAGGACTGCCACGAGGGAGACGCGATTTCAATCTTCTGCAGTAACTTCACGGACAAGGGGATACTCAACGCCATAAGTCGTCGTAATATTACGCGCTTTGCTGACTTGGCGTCCATAGTACAAAAATACTGTGCGATGGAAAGTGCTCGGAAAACCGAAATTAAATTTTGGGATAATCCGGCCTTAAATAGCAATCCCGTCCGATTCAAAAGGGCGCACTACAGCAAAGCGCCCGGATTAAATAAAAAATCAAAACCCTCTAGGGGGCACGGAACCGTGCTAGAAAGGTGGCTCGATGGACCCTGCAAGATTCATAGTACAGAGGATGCCACCCCAACTCACAGCCTCAGGGCATGTTGGATACTCCGGCAGGTGGCCAAAATTGGCGAGGACCTCCTAAATCCAGAGGTCGAAGGAAACCAGCCCGAAAATTTCAGTACCGTTCTCACAATCTCCGAGACTTTCGCATCAAATAACATGCGAAAAAGAACACTTCGCAGCCTCGCCGAAGTCTACCAAGTAGCGACCATAAATCCATGGAGCAATACTGCCATCACCTTCAATGCGAGCGACGAACCTAAATTCCGAACAGCCAGAGCGCCAGCCGCATTGGTTCTCAGTCCCATAGTGGACGGTTGTCGCCTCGCAAAGGTACTTATGGACGGAGGCAGCGGATTGAACCTCATCTACGAGGAAACCCTCCAAAAGATGGAAATAGACTGGAACCGCATTGAGCGAAGCAGCGCAACCTTTAGAGGAATAATCCCCAGTCAGGAAGCGCGCTGCACCGGAAAGATCACACTAGATGTGGTATTCGGCACGCCGGATAATTACAGGTCCGAACAAATCACGTTCCAGGTGGCCCCGTTCAGAAGCGGATATCACGCTATATTAGGACGAGAGGCATTCACAGTTTTCCAAGCCATACCCCATTACGGGTACATGAAGCTTAAGATGCCCTGGCCAAACGGAATTATCACTCTCGCTAGTGATCCGGACATAGCACTCCGCGCCGAAAACAAGACAGCCGCATTGGCCCTCGAGGCACTATCTGAAACCTTAGCGGCCGAAGAGCTGACGGCGCTGCGATCCACGGTTAGCAGGGATGATGTGATACTCGATAAGAGATCCAAATCCACATCCTTCAAACCAGCGGACGAAATAGTCAAATTCCAGGTCCACCCAATGGACACGAATAAAACAGCCTCCATCAGGGCACAATTGAGCCCTGATGTAAACGCCGCACTGCGCGAGTTCCTACGAGAGAACTGGGATATTTTCGCTTGGCACCCCTCAGATATGCCAGGAATCCCACGCAGGCTGGCCGAGCACAGCTTAAATATCCAGAAAGGATTCAAACCTGACAAACAAACCCTTCGGCGTTTCTCCGAACCAAAGAGACAGGCCATGGGAGAGGAGCTAGCCAAATTACTGGAGGCAGGATTCATTAGAGATATCAAACACCCGGACTGGCTAGCAAACCTGGTAATGGTACCAAAGAAGGACAAATCCTGGCGCCTGTGTGTCGACTTCAAAGACCTTAATAAGGCCTGCCCAAAGGATCCCTTTCCCCTCCCTCGAATTGATCAAATCATCGATGCCACCGCAGGACACGATTCCCTGTGTTTCCTCGAGGCATACTCCGGTTACCATCAAATAAAGATGGCAGAATCCGACCAAGCTGCAATAGCATTCATCACGCCATACGGCCCATTCTGCTTCAACACAATGCCCTTTGGGCTCAAAAACGCCGGCGCGACATATCAGCGCATGATTCAAACATGTTTGGCAAACCAGATCGGCAAAACAGTGGAGGCGTACATAGATGATGTGGTCGTTAAATCAAGACACGTCGAATCTCTAGTAGACGACTTGAGACTTACATTCGACAACCTGCGAAAATACGACATCAAGCTCAATCCGGAAAAATGTGTCTTCGGCGTCCCAGCCGGAAAGCTCCTGGGCTTCATTGTATCCGGCAGAGGAATTGAAGCAAATCCAGCTAAAATCCGAGCTCTGTCACAATTGGATGTCCCAAAAGATCTCAAGCAAATTCAGAAACTCACCGGATGCGTGGCGGCCTTAAGCCGCTTCATCTCCCGCTTGGGAGAAAAGGCACTACCCCTTTACCGCCTCCTTAGGCGCACCGAACACTTCGAGTGGACGGACGCTGCCACGGCCGGACTCAAGGAAATAAAGGCCATCTTGGCAACAAACCCCGTCCTGGCCGCGCCGAATACCGGCGAACCCATGCTATTGTACATTGCCGCAACCCATCAAGTTGTTAGCGCAGTACTCGTCGTCGAACGGATAACGGACGGACATAAATTACCCCTTCAAAGGCCGGTTTACTATGTGTCCACTGTCCTCACACCATGCAAATCACGGTACCCGCATTATCAAAAAATCGCATACGCGGTATTCATGGCATCCCGGAAGCTACGACACTACTTTCAAGAGTGTTCTATTACAGTAGCCTCGGAAGTACCACTCAACGATATTATTAACAACCGCGATGCAACAGGCCGGATAGCAAAATGGGCCATAGCGCTCCTCCCGTTCGATATAACCTACAAGCCACAGCGAGCAATTAAATCGCAAGTCCTAGCCGACTTCGTCGCCGAATGGACAGAGGCCGAACTCCCTAAAGAGTACGACACGTACTCAAACTGGATCATGCATTTCGACGGCTCCAAAATGCTGGCCGGACTGGGGGCTGGCGTCGTTTTGACGTCCCCTATAGGAGATACAGTCCAATATGTACTCCAAATTATGTACACGGACTCCAACAATGCAGCCGAATACGAGGCCCTTCTACATGGCCTCCGGATGGCGGTATCCATGGGCATTCAACGCCTGGAAGTACGCGGGGACTCAAACCTCGCGATATCCCAAATAAACGGCGACTTCGACGCCAAAGACCAAAAAATGGCAGCTTATCGCAATGTCGTACTAAAAATGTCAGCTCGGTTCGAGGGACTAGAGTTCCATCACATAGCCCGAGAAAATAATCAGGCAGCGGACGTCCTGGCACGCATTGGAGCAAAATGAGATGCAGTCCCCCCCCCCAACATCTTCTTAGAAAGATTATTCAAGCCATCCGTAACATGGGAGGGGGAACCCTCGGATAATAGCCCGGGCATAACCGCACAACCCAATGCCGAATAATCAGACATAATCGGCGGCCCCGCCACCGAAATTACACCCTCATCCCACGCAATAATGGCGGTCATCGCCCCGTGGACGGAACCATTCCTAGCCTACCTTACTAGGCAGGAACTCCCCGAGGACCAAAACGAGGCACGCTGCATAGTGCCGCGATCTAAAGCCTATAAAGTCCACGAGGGAGAGCTATATAAGAAAAGCACTACAGGAGTCCTTCAAAGGTGTATCTCCGAAGAGGAAGGGCGGAGTCTGTTGGCTGAAATTCATGCCGGACTCGGTGGCCATCACGCCACAGCTCGGTCCCTTGTAAGCAAGGCTTTCCGTACTGGCTTCTATTGGCCGACGGCTAGAGCAGACGCTCAGGACCTAGTCAAACGGTGCGTCGGTTGCCAGCTCTTTGCCAACCAAGGCCATATGCCACCCAACGCCCTCTGAACTATCCCCATCACTTGGCCTTTCGCGGTCTGGGGGCTCGATATGGTGGGACCCCTTAAAGGCGGAACCCACAAGAAAAAATACTTATTGGTCATGGTGGATAAATTCACCAAATGGATAGAAGCCAAGCCTGTCAAGACGGCTGAATCCGAACCTGTGATAGACTTCGTATCCGGGGTCGTACACCGTTATGGTGTCCCCCACAGCATTATCACCGATAACGGCACAAACTTCACCTCTGATGAAGTAAAGCTGTGGTGCAAAAACATGGGCATTAAGCTCGACTACGCTTCTGTCTATCACCCACAAACTAACGGTCAGGTCGAACGTGCAAATGGTCTCATCATGAGCGGCATCAAACCCAGACTAGTGCGGTCCCTCAAGGAATCTGATATGCACTGGGTAGAGGAGCTCGACTCCGTACTCTGGGGGCTGCGAACCACGCCAAATCGTACCACCGGATTCACGCCATTCTTTATGGTGTACGGCACTGAGGCGATTCTGCCCTGCGACATAATTCATGACTCACCTCGAGTGCGCATGTACGAAGAAAGAGAAGCCGAGCTTGATCGGTAGGACAACCTGGACGCCTTAGAGGAAGAGCGTGACGTGGCTAAGGCCCGTTCCGCATTCTATCAACAGCAAGCTCGAAGATATAAAAGCAGAGAAGTACGGGCCAATAATTACAACGTTGGTGAACTAGTTCTGCGCCTGCCGGATAAGCAAAAGAACAAACTTAAGCCCAAATTGGAAGGTCCATTCATAATCGACCAAGTCCTAACTGGTGGAGCGTACCGCCTGCGAGATGCGTCGGACAACCGACTCGAGCCGAACCCATGGAACGCCACACGTCTCCGAAGATTCTATGCCTAGCGCCGGACTCTGTGTTTGTCTCCTTCCTCTATCCATTATTTATATTTATACCTTTTTTTTACTTTGTCTACGACTCTTTTCTTTTCTAGCCCGTAAAAGGCTCATTATATGACGCGCTATCCGCGCTCCTTAAACCTGGGGGCTTCTTTAACAGAAGCTTATCTATATGGGTTTCACACCCAACGCATGCGTCAGACTTCCGCATGCACCTTTTCTTCGCCATTATATGCATCGATATGACTTAAGTTTTGGCCAAGCTGGGTTGCCTGGCTCCTGTGCTTACCCCTACGTTCCCGATTGTTCGGCTAGGCGGTAAAGGGAGCACCTCTGCGATTGTTACTGCCGGATAAGCCGGATGTGTACCTCAGACTGGGTGAAGCCGAAAGCTAGCGTTCTTAAGGGAATATTCGGTCGGTGAACTAAAGATGAACCTTTTTATTTTATACATGCCCCCAGATGATCTTCTGCATTTGCAGTCCAGACGTGCACTTTAGGGCACGCCACCCCAGCGAAAGGAACCCTTAACGGAACTATTCTCTCTGGAAGATGTTTCTTACTAACCATGTAATATAACATAACTAGTTGGGCACTTGTCTGATAAAGCACTAATGACCCCTACGCCTGGTCTCCATGCATACCCCGGCTTTTATATAGCCGTTATGGTATTCGGACACACTCCGGACCGTCAGGTCCCGAGGTCGAAGCGAAAAGGTCGGCAACGACAAACGATCTACAATCCAGCTAGAAGGCATTACACATGTCAATTATAAATTACATAGTCATCTTGACTGATCGTATTCCTCCTCTATACCATCTAACAGGCTGTCTAATTTACAGTCCTGCTGGGAATACTTTGCGGCCAGCTCTACCTGGCCATACACCAAGCTCACAGGGATCTCCTTCCCGTCAGGCCCCATTGGTCCGACCTCGGTCATGTGATTGGGGTCAGACTTCGTAAAGCGGGTCTTCACCATGGCCCAGGCCTCCCTCGCGCCTTGTCGGCAGGCTGATATCTTCCACAACCGGATGCGCCGCCGAGCTCCCGTCAGCTTCTCCGCAAGCTCTCCAAGGCCCTCGGGCGTGGAGTGGGCAGGCCATAAGGCCCGGGCAACCCCTTGCATTGCCTGCCGAATTCGTTCGTGCAGTTGCAGGAGTTCGGGGAGAAGGTCACCCGTAGAACCGGGCATCTCCTCTGCAGGATGACCTATGAGCGTACCTACAGACATAATTCTGTTATTTGTCTTCCTCGCCGAACTCCTTTTTTTTTCAAAGGGTTCGCTCAAGCACTTACTAAATATGCCGCGTCGAAGACGCTGATTCTCCTTCGTGGAGTCAGATAGCTGGCCACGAACGTCTTTCAGTTCAACATCCAGCTTGGTGTTGGCATCCTGAAGATCATTCTTCTCTCGCCTCACCCTTGTCAACGTACTCTCGCCAGCCTTTAACTTGCGTAAGAGTTGTTGCCTCTCCGGATCTAGTCCGGCACCATCTGTAACATTAATTGTCAGATTCGCACATAAGCCGCACAATACTAATCTCTCAAAGTATATCATACCTGAGGGGGTCCCTTTGGGCTCCCCTGTTGCGGCTAGTGCGGCCTCTAGTTGGGCCTTGCACTTTTCCAGCTCCTGGGACAGCATGGTGTTCTTCTCAGTAAGAACCTACATATTATATGATCCTTAAATCGGTTAGTTTAACTGTTTCAAGTCTCGGGGCTACTGGTATATATATATATATTTAAATTTTCTTACCCGTATGTCTTTCACATACTGCTCCGTGGCTCTGGCTAAACCATCTTGAGCAGCACGAAGGTACGCATCTCCCGAATTGAAGGCGTTTAAGGCCTCTCGGGAGAAACAAGCGTCGTGTAGAACTGTCCGGCGACGCCTATGGTTCATGGCGCTCTCCACTTCTGAATTTGTGGCAGATAGCCGGTACGCGTCCTCTGTTGGAGGAGCGTCCGGCGCAAGCCTGGTGTTTGTCCCCGCCTCCGGACCGGACGTTGGGGCCTGGCTGGTAGAGGCGCGGTTGGCGGCCCCTCCAGATATAGTCCGGCGAGGCCTCTTCATCCTGGAAACAGTACGGATGTTAACATGCCCTGACAGAATAACGCCAGGAAGACAGAGGGCGCGTTATACCTTTGTGCCGAACTCTCAGTCCAGACTTCATCCCTTTTTACCCCACGGGGCCTGGCGGCTCCTCGTTGGCTAGCCGCCGCAGGTTCGGCCTCCCTCCTCGGAAATCTCCCTTGTAAAATACGGTTGTCGTCAGAAACACCGGAATATGTAAGGACGGAATCTCTCTTGCGGGAATAAAAACTCCAGTTTCTGTCACCTGGGAGGCCGGGATTAACCCGGGATAATCAGCCGTAATGGCCACCAAGGTATTATCTTTGCTTAACTGGTGGAACACCCCGTCGATGAGCTCCACCGATATGTCCGGATCCTCTTCGGAGTCCGGATCGGGGACCGTTCTGGGTCCTCAGGCTGTGGAGGGCAGCTGTTGATATCCTTTACCTCCTATCGAAGCTCCTGCATTGAAATCACCAGATTAAGTATCTAGTCACGGGAGCATTAAATAAGCGGGCAAGTGCAATTGTTCACTTACCCAACTTGGAGGTTCATACATAGTGAATCCGGCCCGCGGGTTGACGCGGAAGAAATCCTCCTTTTCTCCCTTGTACAAAGATGTTAGAATCTTTACTAGAGCGGCAGTTGTGTCTGGCCCCTTGCGGCCATAACGGGTGGCGTCATCCTCCCCGTTGAAATCCCACATGGGGTGACTCCTATATTGAAGCGGCTGCACCCCCTGCATAATACATGCGGCCATGACTAATGGTTAGTCCGGAATGAGCCAACAGTCTTATCCGGCCCATCAGGTAAAGAACGTCTCTGTTGCTTTCTCTCTGAGAGCTCCGCGGACGCCAACTTAAGCGTTTCTTTAAGGGAGCCATGCTGAACTCAGGGAGGCCGACCCGGACAGGGTCCGGCAGCGGGACGTCGTCTATGTAGAACCATTCTGAAGGCCAGTCCTCGGACGCCTTCTTTGGGGTTCCGGATAGGTATCCGGTCCCGGCGATGCGCCATATTTCGGCTCCGCCCACTTGGTATATAGACCCCTTCTGAGAACGGGGCACCAAGCAGAACAACCTCTTCCACAGCGCAAAATGAGCCTCGACGCCTAAAAATAGCTCGCAAAGGGCAACGAAGCCTACAATATGTAGCACGGAGCCAGGCGTGAGGTTGTGCAGCTGGAGGCCGTAGAACTCCAAAAGCCCGCGGAGGAATGGATGAATTAGAAATCCCAGACCCCTTAATAAATAAGGGACGAGGCACACCCGCTCTCCTTTAGAAGGATTGGGGGTGCTCTCCGCTTACTTGCCGCCGTTGTAGGTGGCGAGTCCGGCTCGGACCGGGACCATATATGCTTGGGGAAGGAATCCTTTGGCCTGCAGTGACACTAGCTCGCTGTGTGGGATGGTGCAACTCTCCCAGTCTCCGGATATGGGGCTGGAGGGGCGAGGGGAGGAGCTACGATGGCTGGCCATGTTGGAATGGACCTTTGCTGGAGATGCTCTGATGATAACTCGCGGGGAGAAGAAGATGTGGTTTGGATCTAGATCCCCATCCCGTTAAATAGGCGGCTTGTTTATATGACCAAGGGTGTGAATATAAAAACACCCCCAGGCTTTTCGCATTCGTTCAACACGTGGAAGACGGCAATTATTGGGCACCGAGACCGAGGAGCGCTACGGACATTATTCATACAGGAACACAAGATTCGGAGGGGGAACCCGCCTTGCAATGCCGAAGACAAATTTGCGCGCTGGACTCGACGTCATTGAAGCCTGGTTCGGGGGCTACTGAGGGAGTCCTGGATTAGGGGGTGTTCGGATAGCCGAACTATATCTTCAGCCGGACTCCAGGACTATGAAGATACAAGATTGAAGACTTCATCCCGTGTCCGGAAGGTTCTTTCCTTGGCGTGGAAGGCAAGCTAGGCATGCGGATATTCAAGATCTCCTGCCAATGTAACCGACTCTGTGTAACCCTAACCCTATCTGGTGCCTATATAAACCGGAGGGTTGTAGTCCGTAGGACGAACACATCATAACCATCATCATACCCATAGGCTAGCTTCTAGGGTTTAGCCTCCTTGATCTCGTGGTAGATCTACTCTTGTACTACCCATATCATCAATATTAATCTAGCAGGAGTAGGGTTTTACCTCCATCGAGAGGGCCCGAACCTAGGTAAAATAAAGTGTCCCTTGTCTCATGTTACCATCCGACCTTGACGCACAGATCGGGACCCCCTACCCGAGATCCGCCGATTGTGACAACGACAATTTCCTTTCTGTTGTTGAATAAATATTTGTTCTAGCCTCTAGTTAGATGTGTTTTTATGTTTTAATTAGTGTTTGTGCCAAGTTAAACCTATAGGATCTTCTTGGATGATAGTTATTTGATCTTGCAGAAATTTCCAGAAACTTTCTGTTCACGAAAATAATTGTTAAAAATCACCAGAACATTATAAAATATTGATTCCAATTGCTGCTAATCAATAAAAAATTTACTAGGCCTTCCTATTTTGCCTGATTTTTTGGAGTTCCAGA
The DNA here is from genome assembly GCA_032464435.1 of Aegilops umbellulata. Classification (NCBI taxonomy): domain Eukaryota; kingdom Viridiplantae; phylum Streptophyta; class Magnoliopsida; order Poales; family Poaceae; genus Aegilops; species Aegilops umbellulata. The sequence continues at coordinate 112,552,607 of CP136056.1, forward strand.
AGTTTTCGTTAGTTACAGATTACTACAGACTGTTCTATTTTTGACAGATTCTGTTTTTCGTGTGTTGTTTGCTTATTTCGATGAATCTATGGCTAGTAAAGTAGTTTATAAACCATAGAGAAGTTGGAATACAGTAGGTTTAACACCAATATAAATAAAGAATGAGTTCATTACAGTACCTTGAACTGGTTTTTTGTTTTCTTTCGCTAACGGAGCTCACGAGATTTTCTGCTGAGTTTTGTGTTGTGAAGTTTTCAAGTTTTGGGTGAAAGATTTGATGGATTATGGAACAAGGAGTGGCAAGATCCTAAGCTTGGGGATGCCCATGGCACCCCCAAGATAATCTAAGGACACCAAAAATCCAAAGCTTGGGGATGCCCCGGAAGGCATCCCCTCTTTTGTCTACTTTCATCGGTAACTTTACTTAGAGCTATATTTTTATTCACCACATGATATGTGTTTTGCTTAGAGCGTCTTGTATGATTTGAGTCTTTACTTTTTAGTTTACCACATTCATCCTTGATTTATACACCTTTTGAGAGAGACAAACATGATTTGGAAATTATTAGAATACTCTATGTGCTTCACTTATATCTTTTGAGTTATATAGTTTTGCTCTAGTACTTCACTTATATCTTTTAGAGCATGGTGGTGGATTTGTTTTATAGAAACTATTGGTCTCTCATGCTTCACTTAGATCATTTTGACAGTCTTAAACAGCATGGTAATTTTCTTAAATAATCCTAATATGCTAGGTATTCAAGATTAGTAAAAACTTTCTTATGAGTGTGTTGAATACTAAGAGAAGTTTGGTGCTTGATGATTGTTTTGAGACATGGAGGTAATAATATCAAAGTCGTGCTAGTTGAGTAGTTGTGAATTTGAGAAATACTTGTGTTGAAGTTTGCAAGTCCCGTAGCATGCACGTAGGGTAAACGTTATGTAACAGATTTGAAACATGAGGTGTTCTTTGATTGTCTTCCTTATGAGTGGCGGTCGGGGACAAGCGATGATCTTTTCCTACCAATCTATCCCCCTAGGAGCATGCGTGTAGTGCTTGGTTTTTGATGACTTGTAGATTTTTGAAATAAGTATGTGAGTTCTTTATGACTAATGTTAAGTCCATGGATTATACGCACTCTCACCTTTCCATCATTGCTAGCCTCTTCGGTACCATGCATTGCCCTTTCTCACATTGAGAGTTGGTGCAAACTTCGCAGGTGCATCCAAACCCCGTGATATGATATGCTCTTTCACACATAAACCTCCCTATATCTTCCTCAAAACAGCCACCATACCTACCTATTATGGCATTTTCATAGCCATTCCGAGATATATTGCCATGCAACTTTAGACCGTTCTGTTTATTATGACACGTCCATCATTGTCATATTGCTTAGCATGATCATGTAGTTGACATAGTATTTGTGGCAAAGCCACCGTTCATAACTCTTCCATACATGTCACTCTTGGTTCATTGCATATCCCGGTACACCGCCAGAGGCATTCATATAGAGTCATACCTTGTTCTAGTTTCGAGTTGTAATCATTGAGTTGTAAATAAATAGAAGTGTGATGATCATCATTTTCTAGAGCATTGTCCCAAGTGAGGAATAAAAAAGGAGAAAAGGCCATAAAAAAGGAGAAGGCCCAAAAAAATGAGATAAAAAGAGAGAAGGGACAATGTTACTATCATTTACCACACTTGTGCTTCAAAGTAGCACAATAATCTTCATGATAGAGAGTCTCTTGTTTTGTCACTTTCATATACTAGTGAGAATTTTTCATTATAGAACTTGGCTTGTGTATGTAAGTGCATCTAGTGCCCCTTAGTGATTTTGGTGTATTGAAGACTTATAGGTTAAGGATCTAATGTGTTTGTGAGTGTACACAGGTCTATAAGTCTATGAGGAGTTTGATATTTACAGAGAAAGTCGACCCCTAAAAATGAAGTTCTTCGACTGAAGACTTTGATAAACCGAAGACTTTCTGAAGACTTTGAAAGTGAAGAAATTGGTGTGACCTTGAAGACTTGGTATTCATTCGAGGAACATGAAGCATGAAGACTTTTGTTTTCCTAGTTTCTTTTTCTCTTTCTTGAGTCATAGGAAACACCGTACTGTTAAAGGGGGTCGAGGAAATACTAAGGAAAAATTTCCATTTGATGCTCAACTCAAATCCTACACCTACCAATCCCTTCGAGTGAAGCCATTGGAAATCTCATACAGTTCAGTCAATTTCTTCAATGACAGAGACACAGTTCTTCTAGTCACTGAGGACTTTGCTCTGACTGAGGAGTTAGGAATTCGCTAGTGCGGATTGCCTGCACAGTGAGGAACATGATAGCCCTGAGGAATTTGTATCTCAAATTTCCGACCGTTGCTGTGTTACGCGCCAGCTGTCCCAAAATATCTTATCCATCTAACGGTCATATCATTGAAGGGCATTTATGTCTTATCATGTCGGACTGCTCCCTAGGCTATAAATAGCCGCCCCCTACAACCACTAGCTGGTTGGCTGCTCCAAGAGAAACTGACACTTGTCATTTCAGAGCAACCCATCCTCCGAGGACTTTGAGCAAAAATCATCAAGTGAGGAAAATCCAAAACCCAAACCCAAACACCTACAAACCCAAAGTGATTGAGCATCACTGAAGAGATTGATCCTGTGTGGATCCGACGCTTGTTACCTTTGAAGACTGTGCTTCTTCCAGACAGTTAGGCGTCATGGTCTAGAGCATCCAAGAGGAATTGTGGATCGCCAAGTGACCGAGTTTGTCAAGATTCGGAAGTCACCTGAAGACTTACCACGAGTGATTGGACGAGGACTGTGTGTCCTTAGTTCAAGGAGAATACGGTGAGGACTGGGTGTCCCGAGCTGCGTGCTCAAGACTGGGTGTCCGGGACTGTGTGTCCTCAAGTTTAAATACTCAGCCGCTCCAACCAGATGTACAACTGAGACAGCAGTTGGAACTGGTCTACCAAATCATTGTCTTCACCAAGCTTACTGGTTCCATTTCCTCAACTCTTTCATTTCCTCAGTATTGTGCTGTTTTTTTATCATATCTGTGTTTGAAGACTTTGACTGAAGACTTTCTCAATTTCCTCAGTTCAATTTCTTCAGTCTATTTGTCTTCATCTTGTGTTATCCTGTGATTACGCTTTCCGTACTCTGTGTTTGTCTTCATTTCATCATGATGACTATGCGTGTATTCTGTCATGTTTACTTCTGAGTACTTATTCCGTTGCAAGTAGTTCTTCACTAAGGAATTTCCTCACTAGCAAATTCCTCAGTGAAGAATTTCATAAAAATCGCCTATTCACCGCCCCTCTAGTCGATATAATGCACTTTCAATTGGTATCAGAGCAAGGTACTCCCTTATTCTATGTGATTTTGGTTTAACCGCCTGGAGTTTTAGTTATGTCGACCGCAGGTATGAAGAAAGTGACATGCCCTATCTTTGACGGTCACGAGTATCCCAAGTGGAAGGCCATGATGAAGAAGCGCCTCATGGCGATGAATGGCGAACTGTGGACCGTCACTGAGATTGGTCCTACCGATCTATGCAAGACGGCGGGAGCTGATGACATTCGCAAGTACACTCTTCTCAACCTCATGGCGAAGGACGTCATCTGCTCCTATCTGTCTCAAAATCAGTTCAGGAACATCATGCATCTCGATCATGCGAAGCTTATCTGGGTGGGACCGTCTCTCTGAGGTCTATGAAGGTCATCGAACCGATCATGATCCTTGGTCTGAGGATTTCAAGGAATCGCTCAAATCGATGGCATTCGAACTAGAATCATCATCCTCTACCCCATGCCTTATGGCAAAAAGTGCTGAGGTCACTGAATGCTACCTATCTGAGTCCAGTGATGAAGAATCTGGTGATGAATTTGGACCCAGTTATGTCAAACTTGCTTCCCTTGCCACTAAACAACAAAAAGCTTTGGAAAAAGTTTATTATATGCTTAATAAGAGCGATGATATGTTGGGTGAAGAAATGGATCAGTCAAAAGCTTTGGCTGAAAGTCTTCGAAGACTTCATACTAAGTATGACACCCTTCAAGATCAGCATAACACTCTCTTATCTGATGATGAGAAGCTTTCTTATGAATTTCTTCAAAGAAAGCAAGATCTTGAGAAGCTAAGAGTGAGTTATGAAGATCTTCAGAAGGAGCGCTATTCATTACTTGCTCAACAAATCTGCGCTGCTCAGGAAGAATTTATTCCTCCATGTTTGAAATGCATTGAACGAGAATCTGCTAATTCCTCACCTGAATGTTCAAATGCTTCTAATGTTACAAATTCTTCACCTGCCTCTGGTATCACTAATTCCTCATCTGAGGACATTGCTAGTATCACTGATGATGCAGGGCTGAAGGAATTGTACATGACAGGCATGTACAAAAGCCTCAAAGGGCATCAGACTCTTTGTGATGTGCTTAAAACGCAGATCCTCAACAGGAACCCTAGGAAAGAGGGTATTGCCTTTGAGAGGAAACTCAATGCTGATGGTACATATTGGAAGCCTGAGCAGTACCCCAAAACCTCATGGGTTGCTGCAAAGGGACCTCCAGTTGATCCATCTAATTTATCTGGTTATACATGTGAATCTTCTCATTCTTCTGATGAGTCATTTGACTCCAACTATAAACCGTTCAAAAATCAGAATGGTGAAGTATTTGCTAGATATGTTGGCACTAACTGCAGGAATGGTTCCCCCATGAAGAAAATCTGGGTTCCCAAAAAGTGCCTTGAAAGTCTTCAGGTGAATGTCCTCATGACACCACCTGTGAAGAATAGGAACCCCAGATCAAATTCTTCATATGGACCAAATTCTTGATATGGATCCAAGTCCTCATATGGACCATATTCCTCAAGGGGATCAAATTCCTCACATGGATCAAAGTCCTCATATGAACATCATCGTGCTAACAACTCTGTTTCGCAGAGAAGAGCCAAGGGCTATGAATATGAGCATTATTCTTCAAATTATTATGTTCATAAGTCCTCGAAGAATTTCTCTACTTATTCATATGCTTACCCTAACCACTCTTATGTGAAACGAAATGGATTGGCCTCTATGCCTTCATTTTCATATGGAGCTCGCAGAGTGATGAACTCTTTGCCACCCCTTCAGATGTGGGTGGTGAAGAAAAAGAACTAATCTCTTATGCAGGATCAGGTCTCCAGACGTACTGTAACGTCTGAAGAATTTGTTGGGGACCTGACAAAATGCCTGAAAGGAGGCAGGCTAATCATGAAGAAATGAGCTTTCATTTCACACGTCCTCCTACTGCTTTATTTGTCTTACTACTTGATGAGATTGATCTGATGAATTGTAATGTCATATTCTTCACTGCTGAAGTATATGATGTTCGTAAGTTGCACTAATTCATCTGCAGTATGATCAACCCAAAACCACTGAGTGGGTCCTCGATAGTGGATGTACAAATCACATGACTGGTGACAAGAATCTATTGATGGATGCTCCCTTATCATCGTCACATCTGAAGCATATCATCTTTGCTGACAAAAGCAAAAGTCAGGTATTAGGTCTAGGTAAGGTTGCTATCACAAAGGATCGACACATGGACAAAGTCATGCTTGTTGAGTCCTTAGGATACAACCTTATGTCTGTCTCAATGCTTTGTGATCTTGATATGGTTGTTGTCTTTGGGAAGTATCGTTGTGTTGTGATTATGGAAGCTGACAATTCCAAAGTCTTTGAAGGCTTTAGGAGAGGAGACCTGTATATTGTTGATTTCTCTACAGATTCGCAACCAGCTGTGTGCCTACTTGCAAAAGCTTCAGAAGGATGGTTATGGGATCGACGACTTGGTCATGCAGGCATGAGGAATTTGCACACGCTTGCAAAGCAGAAGCTTGTCATTGGCATTGAGAATGTCAAATTCCTCAAGGATCATTTATGCGGTGCCTGTGAAGCTGGAAAGATGACAATGGCCAAGCATCCAGCAAAGACTATCATGACCACCACTCGTCCATTTGAATTGCTTCACATCGATCTTTTCGTCCTAATCATTATTCTTATGTTTAAAATGAAGCATCTCAATATGTCTTTGTTATTGTTGATGATTACTTTCGTTACACATGGGTACACCTTGTTACTTACAAACATGAAGTGCAGGAAGTCTTCAAACAATTTTTCTCGAGGGCTTGAACCAACTTTGGTGTGAAGGTCAAGCACATCAGAAGTGACAATGGCACTGAGTTCAAGAATTCGGGTCTCGATGACTATCTTGATGAACTTGGTATTACTCATGAGTTATCTGCTCCTTATACTCCTCAACAGAATGGCGTCGTGGAGCGCAAGAACAGGACTCTTGCTGAGATGGCTCACACTATGCTCGATGAGTACAAAACCCCTTGTCGTTTCTGGGTTAATGCAATTGATACTGCATGCCACATCATCAACAGAGTTTATCTTCACAAATTCTTCAAGAAGACTGCCTATGAACTCCTCACTGACAAGAAACCAAATGTGAGTTATTTCAAAGTCTTCGGTGCTAAATTCTGGATTAGAGATCCTCATCACAACTCTAAATTTGCACCGAAAGCACATGAAGGTTTTATGCTTGGTTACGGAAAGGACTCGCACACCTACAGAGTCTTCAACAATGTTCTTTACAAGATTGTTGAAACTGTAGATGTGCGGTTCGATGAAACGAATGGCTCGCAAAGAGAGCACCTACCTTCTGTGTTAGATGAACCAGCACCTGAGGATTCTATCAAGCACAAGGCTACCGAAGATGTCATTCCTACTGAAGAATCTGCTGAAGAATTTATTCCAGAACGTGAAGAACGTCGAGCTGACGCACCTGAAGAAAATGCTGAGGAAATTGATGCTAAAGAAAATGCTGATCAAATTCCTCAATGACAACCAGCTCATCCTTGTGTTGCAAAAGAAGTGCAAGTGGAGAAGATCATCGATGACATTAGAGCACCAGGTCCTATCACACGCTCAAAAGCTTCACACTTATCTAACTTTTGTGGGTAATTTGCTTTTGTCTCTATCACAGAGCCCACTAAGGTAGATGAAGCATTTCTGGAGCCTGAGTGGATTCAGGCCATGCTAGAAGAATTACATCAGTTCAAGCTCAACAACGTCTGGGAACTGGTCAACCGTCCAGATCCTCGCAAGCATAATATCATTGGCACAAAATGGATCTACCGCAACAAGCAAGATGAAAACGGCCTTGTGGTGAGGAATAAGGCACGTCTAGTAGCTCAAGGCTACACACAGGTTGAAGGAGTTGATTTCGATGAAAATTTTGCACCTGTTGCTAGACTTGAGGCTATTCGCATATTACTTGCTTATGCTAACCATCATGATATCATCTTATATCAAATGGATGTGAAAAGTGCATTCCTCAATGGTAAGCTTGAGGAATAAGTATATGTTGCTCAACCCCCAGGTTTTGAAGATCCAAAGAATCCTGACAAAGTCTTCAGACTCAATAAGGCCCTCTATGGCCTCAAGCAAGCCCCACGGGTGTGGTATGACACTTTGAAGGAATTCTTCATGAAGAAAGGCTTCACACCCGGTTCACTCGATCCTACTCTCTTTACTAAGTCTTATGATGGTGAACTGTTTGTGTGCCAAATATATGTTGATGATATCATCTTTGGCTGTACTGACCAATGTTATAGTGATGAATTTGCCTATATGATGAGTGAAGAATATCAAATGTCTATGATGGGAGAGTTGAAATTCTTCTTAGGTCTTCAAATTCGTCAACAGCGCAATGGCATATTCATATCTCAGGAGAAATACCTCAAGGATGTCCTGAAGAAATTCGGCATGCAAGATTGCAAAGGCATCAAAATTCCTATGCCCACAAATGGTCATCTATGCACTGATGAAAATGGTATTGACTTCGATCATAAGGTATACCGCTCCATGATTGACTCTTTATTGTACTTATGTGCATCTAGGCCAGATATAATGCTTAGTGTTTGCATGTGTGCTCGATTTCAAGCTGCACCAAAGGAATCACACCATAAGGCTGTGAAGCATATTCTTCGATATCTAGCTCACACACCAACACTAGGATTATGGTATCCCAAGGGCTCGGATTTTGATCTCATTGGATATTCTGACTCTAACTATGCTGGTGATCGTGTGGACCGCAAGTCAACATCTGGTACATGTCATTTCCTCGGACGATCTTTGGTCTGTTGGTCCTCGAAGAAACAGAACTGCGTGTCACTGTCTACTGCTGAAGCTGAGTACATTGCTGCTGGTTCTTGCAGTGCTCAACTGCTATGGATGAAGCAAACGCTCAAGGACTATGGCATCAACGTGAAGAATGCGCCTCTCCTCTGTGACAATGAGAGTGCCATCAAGATTTCTCACAATCCAGTTCAGCACTCGAAGACAAAGCACATTCAGATTCGTCATCATTTTCTTCATGATCATGTGTTGAAGGGCGACATTTCTATTGAGAATGTGAAGACTGAAGAACAGCTAGCTGATATCTTCACTAAGCCCTTGGATGAGAAGAGATTTAGCAAGTTGCGGTGTGAGCTAAATATCTTAGAGTCTTCGAATGTACTTTGAAAAGGCACTCATCGTAACACTTATGCAAAATTGATGACTTAGATGTGCAACACATGAAGAAACATTTTTCTTCAATCAATGAAGAATAACACTCTAAGTGTGAAGAAATTAATGTAGAATTTGATTCTCAGAACCCTACGATAATTGTATGCGGTGTCTGAAATCAGCATTCTTATACGGTGGGTCACGCCACCACAAAAGTTGAAAATCTTCAATTTGAGTTTTTGCTCAACTTTTGAAATTCATCAGTTGTTCAAATTCTTCAACTTTGCAAAATCTTCACTGTTTCCGTTGTTTTTCTTCATTAGCAATATATATATGAGTTTATGTCCTCTACAGCATTCACTTATGGCTATTTCTTCAAGTTAGTTTTTTTGCTAAGTGAATGTGATCGGACCCTTCCCCCTCTATGCTATACTCAATCCAATCTATTCACAAATTCTTCATGTGCGTTCTATTTGAAACTCGTTCAAAATCTTCACTGTGTCCTTGTCAACTGAAGAAATTGCGAACGGAACTTTAAAACTAATCTTATCCAAATTTTCGGTTTTTGCCGCTCAAACCGTTCCGCATCCCATGATGCATTTGTTTATTCACCCATGATCTTACACGATCTCCACTACACAGTACGTGGTTGACACATGTCGTGCGAAGGAGAAGGGTCAGGGGCACGTTCGTCCCAAATCTTCGGGCGAACAGTTTTTCACTGCTACTATAAATACCCCCTCACCCCTTCCTCACTTATTTTACTCCGCTCGATCTCTATCTCCCGCTCGAGCTTCCCAAACCCTAGCGCCGCCGCAACTCTATCATCGTCGGTGAGGAAGAGCTTCACTGCCTCGACCTCGTCGCCGTCGTACTCGCGCCGACCGCGGAAATCCTCACCTCCGCCGCCGCCGTAGATGTCTTCCTCCACCACGTTAGGGCGTGGAAGATCTACACCGACGAACTTCACTGTTTCACCTCTCTGTTTGTCGTGTTCTTCACTCAGGGTAATTAAAAGTTACTTTTACTGCCCTCTTTGATTCGAAGTTTTTCTACAAAATCTTCAAAGGTGTTTTATTCTTCAAATCTTCACACACTGGAACCTAAGATAAAGCGCGCTTAGTGAAATTCTTCAAGACGCATCTGGTCAAATTCCTCAAACTTGTTCTTTTTGAAAAACCCTCTGAGAAAGCATATGACCTCTCCAAATTCCTCGCAACTATACTCTGTTCACAGGTACACATGTCCGCTGGTGAATCACTAGGTTCTCATCAACTTTACTCATTTGCAGCGTTCCTCGAAGAAAAACTGCATATTTCTTCAGAGAATTTGATTGTTCAAATTCCTCAACTGAAGAAAATGGCTGATGGTAAGAAGCCACAAAAAGGAGGAAAGAAACCTGAGGTCATGACTGCGTTTGAAATCCCTGAGGACATTTACAAGGAGTACTGCACGCCTGATGAAGCCAAGTTTGGTAAAAAGACCAAAAATCAGCGCAAGGTGCGCATTCAAAGGATAGACGGAGATGGGCAAGAGAATGGAGGGAGTACAGATATGTTACTCCAAAGTACATGAGTAAATTCTCTCTCAACCCTCCATGCCCAAGAGCCCCATTGGCACCTGGCCAAGTGGCTGATCCCACTAGCGTCAAACGCGGTGAGTATTTTCCTGAGGAATGGGCAAGGCGTCAAGCCAAGTTGGCAAGACAAGCCAAAGAAGCAGTGAAGAAATTCAACGAAGATTCTGCTGCTGTTGCTACCACTGAGGCCTCTGTCAAGCCGAGGAAATCAATGGCAAAGAAGCCCGCTCGAAAGCCAAGTGCTTCACCAATAGTGCCCTCACGGCCATGTTCCTTAGTTGCGCCCTCACGACCAGGAACTTCAAAATCTTCAAAGAAAATTCCTCAAGCTTCTCCAGCTCCTCCACAATCCTCAGCTGTCCCGACAAAGTCCTCAGCACCTGTGCATCTTGCCACGTGCCAAAGGACTGCAGGCATCTCAATTGCCTCTGGTGTCTCACCAAGTTCCTCAGCTGGACCCTCGCTGCTGAAGAAAAAGGCTACTGTTGGACGAGGTCCTCGGCCAAGTCCTAAGAAGAAGCAGGTAGTCTTCAATGTACCGTCTGAAGAAGATGAGGCTGATGAAGAAGAACTTGCAGAAATCATCAGAGACAGACAAGAAAGGGCCGCTAGAGCCAAAGGCACACCTGTGCCGCTGCTGTTGGATCCAAGAGCGATCCTAGACTACATTGATCTCTGGCACAAGGACCCAAACACTCCTATGCCTGACTTCAAGTTGACACCTGGCCAAAGTCACATGCTGACTCATTTCATCCAAGAGGAGAAATGGAAATATGATAGGGCCAGAGAGATCAAGAACTTGCAGTACAGAAAAGAGAAACTGCTGAAGAAAAATGTTGTCAAGATGACACCTGAAGAACTCGTCAAGATGCACGTTGACATCAAAGCCATGAGCGACAAATTGGACTCATATTATGCTGATTGGAAAGGAGCCAAAGTCAGGTTTGTGAAACTGACTGAAAAGTTCACCAATGTTGCAGTCCCGTCGCAACAAGAAGTTCCTCAAGTTGAAGCTTCTGCTCAGCCAACTGAAGAACATGCCAGCACCGCTGATGATTTTCAGGCTGCTGAACAAAATGCTAGTTCCAGGGCTGATGACTCCATTCCAGCCGCTGAAGAACCTGCCAGGGCATCCACTAGTGGTGCGCCTGAAGAAACTGAAGAAGCCAGGGCAACAGCATCAGTTGTGCCTGAAGAAATACAAACAGATTCCTCAGCTCCACCTGCGCCTACACCAATTCCTATCCTTCCATCTGCATCAGATGTGAAGAAGACCAAGGCTGCTGTCGGCGTTTTGGGAACGGGGGTCCCCAGACTTGCCTGCCTGCGGCCTGCGGCGTGGCTCGAATGGGGGCCCAGCGCGGCCCATCTTCATCAACACAAGGCTCAAGACCCTCGCGAGGGGCCAAGCCTCGCGAGGCGGACGACACGGCGCTTCCTCAAGCACGGCCTCCTTAGGCTGGCTCACGAGGAGGTGGAGAGATCAAGGCGGGGTGCCTCGCGAGGTGCCCATGACGCAAGCCGTGACGATCGAAGGTGCCAGGCGGGCGCCAGGCCGCGCAGTGTCCTCCCCTTTCCTCTTTGGTGCAAAGGGGGCAAGCGCAGGCGAGAGGATCAAGCAAAGGAACCCATTTTGGTGCAACAAGACCAAGACCAGTCTAACAGTGGGAAGGAGGTCACCATGGAGCCCAGAACGGCGTCACCATAGGGCCTTTGACAGGCGAAGACCGACTTTACTCAGGATAAGTGTACTAGATGTTCCCCTTCAAATTGTCCAATTGTTGGCGCCCTTCCCGCTCAAATATTTGGGAAGAGGCCCAAGGCCTTTGCCTATAAATAGGACTAGCCACCCCCGGGGAAGAGGCATCTTGAGATCTGATGATCTTGACATCGAGAGAACAAGTAGAGATAGAGAAGAGAGGCTGAACTCCCCCATTAGTTCATCCCCTAGCCAAGAACAGGCCCTCGCGAGGCTGTTCTTCCTTGTACTGTTCTTCTTCATCAGCCCAACAGGCAATCCACCCACCACACACTGGAGTAGGGTATTACACCACATCGGTGGCCCGAACCAGTATAAACCCTGTGTCTCTTGTGTCGTTCTTTCAGCAGTTAGTTCTTTGCGAGACGGTGAGGTAGAGGGCAGACTCTCCGCGCGCACCCCAGAGTTCGAACCTTAAGGGTCTGCCAGAACCCGTGATCCGACATTTGGCGCACCAGGTAGGGGTGTGCCGGAATCTGTCTTCCACCGCTCCGTTCTCCTCCGACCGTCGCATCCATGTATGACGCCCGTCGGGCCTGCGCGGAGCGCCGGGCCGCCATCGCTTCCCAGGTCGTCCAGACGGCCCCCGTCGGTGGGCGTCCTCGTCTTTCTCCGTCGCCCGCCGTCAACGCTGCCACCGGCCCGGCAGGGAACGAGCAGCAGGCATCCTCTCAGCACCCGTCCGTGCGGTGAGACGGCCGCACCGCTACTCCGTCGCTCACCCCGGCTGGCTCTTCGTACCGCACGCTTCGCGCGCCCTTGGAGGCTCGAGCTGCGCTCATCGCGGCGAACGAGCTCCTGCGCTACCGCCCCGTCGACGACGTCTACGAGGAGTGGCTCGACCGCGTCGCCGAGCTCGTCCGCGCCGCAGGGGGCTCTCCCGCACCGTCCACACCGCTGCACCGCACTCCACCCCGCGTGGGCAACGAAGCTCCGAGGGCGTTCCAGCCGCCTCCTCTCCAAGAAGACGCCATGGCCCAAAGGCACACGGCTCCCAGGCGAAACCCGCTCCGCCAAGCACCAGCCCAGCAGGAACGGAGCTGCCAAGAAGTCCCACGACCGCAAGAAGCCGCCCGGGCGCTCCCAGCTCCGGCACGTCAAGACCCCGTGCTGCTCCCTGTAGCAGCGCAAGGGGACCCGCAAGGCCAAGCTCTCCCTCAACCAAAACCCCCCGCGGCCACCGCGGGCTGCCGCGCCTACACCACCGACCTGCGCAGCATCGCATGGCCCGGCAAGTTCAAGCCGGACCTGCCTCCTCGCTACAATGGCACGACTGATCCCACAGAGTTCCTCCAGCTCTATGAGCTGGGGATCGAGGCTGCCAGCGGGGACGAAAAGGTCGTGGCAAACTGGTTCCCCATGGCGCTGAAGGAAGGTGCTCGCACTTGGCTCCTGAATCTGGCCCCGGGCACGATCTCCTCCTGGGACCAGATGCGTACTCGCTTCATCGCCAACTTCCAAGGTACCCGCGATCGGCCTCCCGCTGTGAGCGACATGCGCCGCATCAAGCAACAACCTGGGGAGACCCTGCAAAAGTACATCCAGCACTTCAACAGTGCGCGCCTCAAGATCCCCAGGGTGTCCGAGGAAGCCATCATTTCAGCCTTCTCCGACGGCGTGCGCGACGTCAAGATGAAGGAGGAGTTGGCGATGCATGAAGACCTCTGCACCTACCTGGAGTTGTTCAACTTGGCGACCAAGTGCGCCAGAGCTGAGGAGGGACGCCTCTCCCTCCTCGAGCTGCCTGCCGCAGACCCAGAAGAAAAGAAGCCCAAGGCCAAGGACGTGAAGCGCAAGGGGGCTGCCGTGCTCGCGGCGGAGCCGGACACCAAGCGGGGCAAGGATCTGCCCGAATCCTCCAGGGGCAGCCGGTACTGTGTGTACCATGACCTCCACACCCACAACACCAACGAATGCCAAGAACTCTGCACGGTGCGAGAAGGAAGAGTCGGCCGACGCCCTGACCGCGCTGACAGGGGCTACGGGCTGAGGAGGAGGAAGGAACCCGGGACACTGGGAAGATCGTGGCCCACGCCAAGGGTGGCGCGACCAACCTCACGAGGACCGCTGGCGAGGCCCGCCTCGCGAGGGGGACTGGAGGGATCAGCCTCGTGAGGATCGCCCTCACGCCAACCCAGGCCTGCCGCCGTTGCCGCCTCAGCCAAGAAGGAATGAACACCGTCACCAAGACGAGGGGGCTGGGGGCTTCCAACTGCCGCGTGCAATCGCCTGCATCCTGGGCGGAGCTCAAGCCCCAGCCTCTCAGCGTATCTTCAAGCAGTTTGCCCGCGAAGTGAATGCAGTCCTCCCCAAGCTCGAAGCAACGCGTCCCCTCAGGTGGTCGGCATGCGCCATCACGTTCAGTTCAGCAGACCAGCTCAAGTGTGCGGCCACAGCCAGAGTCCTCCCAATGCTTTGCCCCCCAGTCATCAGCAACGTTCTGGTCACCAAGACCCTCATCGACGGCGGGGCAGGACTCAACGTCTTGTCTGTGGAGACATTCAACAACCTCCAGGTGCCCTATGACCAGCTTCAGCCAACCAAGCCTTTCTCCGGAGTCACCGATGGTTCCACCGTCCCTATCGGGCAAGTTCGCTTCCTTGTCACCTTTGGGGCCCGCCGCAACTACCGTACTGAGCTCATCGACTTCGACGTCGCCCACATCCACCTACCGTACAACGCCATCCTCGGGTACCCAGCACTGGCCAAGTTCATGGCTGTGACTCACCACGGCTACAACGTTCCCAAGATGCCAGGAAGTGGCGGCGTCATCACGGTGCCCTGTGAAGAGAAAGATGCATTGTGTTCCCTGGAGCAAGCCTTTCAGGCCGCGTCGCTAGAAGACCCAGACCGCGGAAGCAGGAGGCTTCCTGAGACCACCCCAAGAAGAAGAAGACGTCGTCAAGCTCAGTCACTCAGGAGGCAGGCCCTTCAGGGCCCGTGTCTGCCCACGGGGGCCCTCCTTCCGTCGCATAGGAAAGCGCGCCCGGCGCCCTCCTCAGGCAGGGCTCGAGGGCTCTCACCTGGAGGGCCACCGACCTTGCCAGGGTCACGAGGGAGGCGCTTGGGCACCATGTGGAGTCGTGCTTTGAAGCACGGTTCCCTCGAGAAGGAGCCAGGCAAGGAAGGTCACACCAGCAGGAGTTCGTTAACGAGGCCATTCAAGAACTACAGGAGTCAAGGATCATGAGAGGTTGCCGTCGTCCGCCAGCTGTGGCTCCACATCCAGGCGAGGATGGTGGGCTGCGCGTCTGCGTCGACGTGCTAGGGCTCAATCGAATTGCCACAACGGAGCGCCTCTGGCCCTCACAAGTGGGGCGCTGCGGAGGACCACCCCACAGCTATGTTCGCATATCTTTCGGCCTGCCGAGCATGGCTGCAGCGTACCAGCGCCTCATGAGGGGCATCTTGGAGGCTCAAGAAGACAGGCGTTCTGCGGCCCTGGCAGAGATGGAGACAGCTCACGAGGAGCCGCCGAGCCTCCGGAGCCTCCCGAGGTCCCAGGGCCAGGGTGCTCGTGAGGATCGACTTCCGCAGCCTACCGAGTCTGCTGCACCAACACCACTTCGCCGACGTCATCTTCAGGTGACATCTTTCGAGTTTCATTCCCAGCTGGGAGCTCCCTCCCAAGGTTGCGTCACTCCCAGGCCGCGTGGGTCCGTCCCTGTGGCATGTATCCCTTTTTATCTCCTCAGTCTTTAGCTTGCTTTGCTGGGGGCGCCCCTCGGGCTACATCATCCCCAGGCCACTCGGGCTAGGCCCAGCGGCGTGTATCCCCTCCGCATTTATTTCCAACTATGCATTCACCTATCATGCTCGATTACTTGATGCCGTCCACGGCGCCTTTTCTTCTCCATGTCGACCACTTGCACGTTAAAGGGGGGGTGCCTGAGCATCGCGACTCAGGGCTCTTACTAGCTCTCCAGCCCTCACCCTCTGGCCTTGTCCACGGCATCGCGACCTGGCATACCAGCGACGGCTAAGACAAGCTCGAGGGCCGGGACCCGAGGACGTAGAGTGCCGGCATCTAACCAGATTTTGCAGGAACACATCTCAAGATACGGCCCAGTGCCAGGCGCAACCCGCCTAGAGGTAGGGCCTCGTGAGTCCCGCGCTGGCTCACGGGTGCCCAGATACACCTCACCTAGCCCTACCGTGCCAGCCACGTGTCAGGGCGGGGCTGTACACGCCCCGGGGGCTCCTCCCGGAGGGGAGCCCCCTCCCACGTACTAGTGGAAGCACCATGCTCCGTGCTGGCTGACGACACTGCCGAGGAGCGGCTATGCCCGTACACATACGAAAGCGCTATGCTCCGCGCTGGTGATAAACAACTGAGGGTGGCCTCCGGGCTGCGTCAACCTCAGGGAGCGCCGCGCGAGGGGGCTAGGCACGGGGGCTACGACTGGGTCACGCCCAGACGTACGCCGCCCAGCCAGGCCCCTCGGGCCTGGTTCGTCACGCGTCTCTCCTCGAGCGGAGCCAAGGTATGAAGGCCGTTTGCGCGTCAAGGGGGACTCCTGAGCATCGCGACTCAGGAGCCTAACTGGCTCCGTAGCCCCTCACTCCTTAGTTCCGAAAGGCTATGCTGGGTGAGGTACGCGCGGAGTCGGGCTCTGCAGACGTAGAACGGTAGCCCCGCCTACATCTGATCTCATCGCCAGCTGTTTGCGCGTCAAGGGGGACTCCTGAGCATCACGACTCAGGAGCCTAACTGGCTCCATAGCCCCTCACTCCTTAGTTTCGAAAGGCTATGCTGGGTGAGGTACGCGCGGAGTCAGGCTCTGCAGACGTAGAACGGTAGCCCCGCCTACATCTCATCTCATCGCCAGCTGTTTGCGCGTCAAGGGGGACCCCTGAGCATCGCGACTCAGGAGCCTAACTGGCTCCGTAGCCCCTCACTCCTTAGTTCCGAAAGGCTATGCTGGGTGAGGTACGCGCAGAGTCGGGCTCTGCAGACGTAGAACGGAAGACGCACCTACATCGCGCTTCCCTACTTGTTGTTCGTGCGCCAAGGGGGACTCCTGAGCATCGCGACACAGGAGCCTAACTTGTCACGTGGCCCCTCATTCCTTTGGTCCCATCCTGGTTTCCGGTCGGAGCTGATGCTGGGTGAGGCATGCGCGGGACCGGGCTCCGCCAGCGTAGAACACAAGAAAGTAGGGAAGAAGAACATAAAATTCAAGGAACTTAAAAGCAAATATTACAACCCATACTGTCACCTTAGTACCAAACGCAAATTTAAATGCCTCCTCGAGGCGTCGTGCGTGTGCAGGAATCGAAAGAAGAACAGGAACGATAGCGAAGTCACTTGTCGGCGGTGGAGTTGCATGGAGAGGCTTCGCCTTGTGGAGCAGCGGGGCCGGCAGTGCCTCGCTTCGGTTTGGTGCTGAAGGCCCAGAACTTTCCCAGCAGCGCCTCCGCGCGCCCCTTCACGGCTTCGACAGCGGCGGCGGCGCCCTCGCTGCTCACCGGCTCCAGCAGGCTATCGAGGTCGGGGCTGGGATCGCGAAGGTAGACGTGGGCGAAGACCCACGTCAGCGTGGTAGAAGACAAGACACGCGCCTCGGCCTCAGCCATAGGGGCGAGGCCAAGGGCGACGTCTCCAAGAGCCTTCACCAAGAAGGGAAGCAGCTTAGCGGGGCCGTCCTAGTCACCAACCAGCGGGCTATCCAGGCCGCTCTCGTAAAGCGTCTTCAGCGAAGCGCGGGCATCCTTCTCAATGTCCGCGAAGGCCACGCGGTCCTCGGCGAGGACCCGGGCCTTGGCATCCAGCTCGGCCTTCGTCACCTCCAGCTCCTTCTTCAACGCGCCTAGGTGGCTGTGGCGTTTCTTGAGCTTCGCCTCCCGGTCCTCGAGCGCCGCCTTGCGAGCCTCCACCCCCTTCTCCTGCTCTTGGCGAAGGCGGGTCTCCTCTGCAAGCTGGCCCCGCAAGCCTTGCAGCTCGTCCTCCAGCTCCTTGCTGCGGCCGCGGATTCCAACCGCCTCTCCCAAGGCCGCGTCGCAAGCAGCCTTCGCCTCGAGGGTGGCCTCCCTCTCCCTGTAACAGGCCGTTGAAGCCTGAACCAGCGCCGCCCGAATCAAGGCGTCAGAGCGAATCCACCCTGAGGCCAGCTCCAGACGCCCGGCCACCAGTCGAGGGTCGGCGCCTAGAAGATCCTGCCGCAGCTGGTCCAGTCAAGCAACAGCCTGCTCCAGGATGGAAGAAGAAGGCAGAGAAGCACCAGTACGCTCCAAGGCAGCAGGAGGGGTCGTGGAAGCAGTGGTCGGTGGAACGGGAGGAGAAGGTAGCGGCGGCGAGGCCGCAGCGTCCCGAGGAGGGGTCCGCTGCGCCTCCCCAGCCGTAGCAGCGGCGCCAGACAAGGGCACCTCGGAGGTCACTTGAGCCATGGGGGCTGACGCCCCGGCCAGTTCGGCCAAGCCCCGCAAGGACGAGTGGGCAGGAGAAGCCCGTGCGTCACGGTCGCCCTCCCCTGCAGGTGGAGGCGTCGCCGTAGTTGGGGCCTCAGGAGCTCCGTTCAGCTTCTTCACCGTGGGCGCTAGCCTACTCAAGAGAAGTAATCGTCAAGCCTCGTCGGCAGAACAAGAAACCAAGGATCAAGGGTCAAGCACTTACGGGTCGCCGCCAGAAAGCTCCAGCCGCCTCCTGCCAAACTTGAAGCCTAAGAGCCGGCTGGAAGGGTCGACCTCGGAAGCAGAAGGCGCATCAGCGGATCGCCCCGGAGTCAGGGCGGACCCGCGGGGAATCAACCCAGTCATGCCCTTCTTCGGGACCGGGGGTGAGCTCCCGCTGCCCAGCACGTCGTCGTCATCATCATCATCGCTCAGCGGAAGGCGGAGAGTGCGGGGCTTGCGCTGGGGAGGAGGAGCCCTAGACTCCCCATCAGTCGCCTCGGAGTCAAAGCCTGCCTCATGCTCCTCCTCACCCCCATCTCCGCTGGAGTCACCGGAAGACACATCCACCGGTCCCTCGGGAGCCACCACGGGCACGAGCCCGTCCCTGTTGAAGACGGGCATGGACTTAACTACTTGCTCCCAATCGTCGCGAAGGAACAGGGGCGAAGGCGCGCCCTCTAGCCTTGCTACCTCGCCCCCGACCAGGGATTGGAAAACCACAGTCACATCCTCTTTGCCCACGGCTGCGGGGCTCGGATGAGGCCTCCACATTGGGGGAGAGTATTGCCGAAGCGGAGCCAGTTGGTGCTCCAGGAACTCCCTCAGCAGCGACGCCCCGGTCAGCTTCGCCGCTGCCATGTTGGCCGGCTTCAAGTCAGCGTCCATCTTCGCCAACATCGACTTTGCGCGGGGATCCATGAGCTCCGCTCGGCACCAGTCGCTCGAGCTCATGGGCGGCTCCGTGGGAAGGACCAACCGAGGGTGGATGCGCCTGAAGTCTACCAAAACCCACTTGCTCCGAAAGCCCTCGATCCTCTTCCCCGGATTCGAAATGGCCATGGCACTGCCGCACGCAACGAAGCTCGCGCACGCGGAAGGAGAACCACGGGAAGTCCAAAGGTAGAAATAGTGGCGCAGCAAGGCCACTGAAGGCTGCACCCCCACGTGAGCCTCGCAGTAGTAGGCGAAGATCGCGAGGAGAAGGACGGAGTTGGGGTGGAGATGCAAGGCTTGCAAGTTGTAATGGCGGAGGACGGAAAGGAAGAACTCAGAGAAAGGGGGCACCAAGCCCGCAGTAATGGAGCTTACGAAGAGAGGATAGAAGGTGCTCCCTTGGCCCACAGGGGTGGTGGAGCCAACCTTGAACACCCGCGCCCCGTTGATGCCCTGCGCCGCCGCCATCCGGTGCAGCCGGGCGAGGCTCTCCTCCGACACGTTGGGCAAGTCCAAGGCGGGCGAGAACCAAGCTTCAGCCGGGGCCTGGCGAGGCGCCATGACTACCTGGGACAAGCAGGTGGAGCAGATCTGGAAGCTTGGAGGAAGGGAGGAGAGGCGCAAGAAAGGGGATCTGAGCAGCGGCTGGAGAAGGAGAAGAGCAAAGCCGGAGCGGATGCCACGCCTTTAATAACCCGCACAGTTGCGAAAGCACCCACGTCCAATCAATCGCCACGCGGCGCCCAAGGCCGCGGGCTGTTAGGGCCCGCGGCGCTTAGCCCTTGCCCTTTCGCCTCTCGGCACGGCCAAGTCCATGCGCGCCTTGGGCCCGGGGGCTACTGTCGGTGTTCTGGGAACGGGGGTCCCCAGACTTGCCTGCCTGCGGCGTGGCTCGAATGGGGGCCCAGCGCGGCCCATGTTCATCAACACAAGGCTCAAGACCCTCGCGAGGGGCCAAGCCTCGCGAGGCGGACGACACGGCGCTTCCTCAAGCACGGCCTCCTCAGGCTGGCTAACGAGGAGGCGGAGAGATCAAGGCGGGGTGCCTCGCGAGGTGCCCATGACGCAAGCCGTGACGATCGAAGGTGCCATGCGGGCGCCAGGCCGCGCAGTGTCCTCCCCTTTCCTCTTTGGTGCAAATGGGGCAAACGCAGGCGAGAGGATCAAGCAAAGGCACCCATTTCGGTGCAACAAGACCAAGACCAGTCCAACAGTGGGAAGGAGGTCACCATGGAGCCCAGAATGGCGTCACCACAGGGCCTTTGACAGGCGAAGACCGACTTTAGTCAGGATAAGTGTACTAGATGTTCCCCTTCAAATTGGCCAATTGTTGGTGCCCTTCCCGCTCAAATATTTGGGAAGAGGCCCAGGGCCTTTGCCTATAAATAGGACTAGCCACCCCCAGGGAAGAGGCATCTTGAGATCTGATGATCTTGACATCGAGAGAACAAGTAGAGATAGAGAAGAGAGGCTGAACTCCCCCATCAGTTCATCCCTTAGCCAAGAACAGACCCTCGCGAGGTTGTTCTTCCTTGTGCTGTTCTTCTTCATCAGCCCAAGAGGCAATCCACCCACCACACACTGGAGTAGGGTATTACACCACATCGGTGGCCCGAACCAGTATAAACCCTGTGTCTCTTGTGTCGTTCTTTCAGCAGTTAGTTCTTTGCGAGACGGTGAGGTAGAGGGCAGAATCTCCGCGCGCACCCCAGAGTTCGAACCTTAAGGGTCTGCCGAAACCCGTGATCCGACAGCTGCAGAGCGAGCTGTAGTGAATAAAAGGAAAGCATCAAGTGCTTCAGAATCTTCAGCTCCAAAGAAGATGAAGCCTATGACCAGCTCTTTTGAAAATCCCATTAATGTTGTTCCAATTTCAACCATGCCATCAAAGGACCTTGTTCCTTTTGATGAGGACTATGAGATCCCAAGCGGATCAGATGAAGAAACTCAATCTGCTGCTTCCTCAGAGCAGATTGATGAGGAAATTGAAGTGGATACAATCCCTTCAACCCTAGTGGTATCTTCACCAATGCCTCATTTTACTGCTGAAGAGGCTGGTGTTGAATAAATTGATGATGAAGACGTGGACATTGGCAGCACAACGCCAATGATGAATGATAATTTTTGGGAAAGTCAGCATCCCAACTCTCCACTCTTCACCCAACTGCAGCAAATTCCTCACTCCCTTGCACCAACAGTTCAAATGGGCTCTGAAGAAACTCATCCCACCTCACCTGTCCGTGAAGACATTCCAGCCACTAGTGCTGAAGAAACTGCTGCTGCTGACCATGTGACTGCACCTGAGGAGGAACCAGAAATTCCTCAGCCTGAAGAACCTGAGCTCGCGATTCCTGAGGTTGTGATGCAACTCACTGACACTCCTCTGCCAAAGCCAAAGGATCCGTTCTCAAGGAAGCAAAACTTCAAGGCTGATGATTTCTTCGGCGAGCATGTTTTCTTCACTGACTACAATCCATATGACTCTGCTCGCATTAGGAAGAGGCGTTTCTGGACTGCCAACCAGGCAAATTCCTATTCCTCTGTGCTATTCATCAAAGACAAAGTCTTCGATCACGCACATATTCCTCACGTGGATATGGAGTCTCTACCGTGCTTCGAGCCAGTCCTCAGTGTTCTTCACGACGCTGGGCTACTGAACTTCTGCACTGACATCTGTGATTGGAATGAAGAACTCATTCTTCAGTTCTACGCAACGCTGCACATCACAGGTGATTCTGAAGATGTGAATTCATGGGTTCTGGACTGGATGACAGAGAACACTCACTACAAGGCACCAACATCTGAATTGCTTCGTGCCCTTCCACTAAGTCCTCCCACTAAAGATGCACGTTGTGTTTACAATGATCCTGAGCTTTCAAATCACTATATGCAAGTTCTGATGAAGCCTTTGAAGCCAGGGCAGGCCCCTCGTACCAATTTCCTCGTCAAGGAATTATTGTATGTGCCTCGGACTGTCTATCGCATTCTAACGAAGACAATGAGTCCTATCAAAGGCCATGACTCAACTGATGAAGAGGTCGTTGGCATCATGAAGAATATGCTTTTCAACATTATTCATGGCGTTCTCGTCAACTTCCATGATTTCTTCATGAGGACTCTGGCCAATATTGCCATGTCACCGTTTGAGCTGAAGCCTTATGCGCCATGGATTATGAGATTCATCAGGACAAGGTCTTCACTCAACTACAAAGCTGACACTCTGAACCACTGCAGGTACTTGCCTCCAATTGAAGTCCTCAAAAGGACATTTTCCTCAGCTAATGACAAAGGCAAGGCAACTGTTGTGATAGATGAAGGCATTCATCCATTGGATGGTCAATATCGCAAGGCTGCATCCTATTCCACCAATGATGACTCTGCCACACATGACTCTGCCGCCAACACTAACAAGCAAAATCCTCAAGCCACAGCACCCAAGGTGATGACTGATCGTGAGTTACTCCTCAGTCTTCATCAGAACGTTGATCGCAATCATGAATGGGTCAAGCGTCAGTTTGGTTCAATTCTTCACAACATGACTTCAACACACAATGCAGTGAAGAAAAACCACTACTACCTCCATGAAACCCTCAACCGCACTTGGGCTGTTCTGTCTCAAGTTTACAGTGCTCAAGATCTGAAGAAAATGGGTCTCAAAGAAGAGTTTGACTGGTCTGCACCTCCTCCGAAGAAATTCAAGAAGGTCCAGGTTCCTTCTTTGGTGGCCAGCTCCTATTCTTCATGCGTGACACTGATGAACATGAAGACTTGGACGATACAGTGGCAGGCCCTACTTCAACAACCGACCCCAACAACGCTGGCGCTCCTTCATCAACCTGATTATCTTCAGGGGCGTTAGTCCTCAGTTTCGATCCTTTTGGTCATTCGATGACAAAGGGGGAGAAATCTGAGTTAGTCTTCAAGCGGGTCTATTATAAGGGCATTTTTTGCTAAGTTACAACTCTCGTTCTTCCGAAACTTTTATTGGATCGAGTTGTAAACTTAAATCCGGTGGTGGTCTGATACTTCTGCTACGTTATTCTGCATGCTTATTCCTCGATTAATATTATCGCACGCATGCTGAAATACGTCAGTCACCATTTTTCATCATGCATTTCAAATTCTTCAAGCATATATCAAATGCGTGTATGAATTACAAGATATAGGGGGAGATCTCCATGATTCATCTCTTCAAGTGTGCATTGCTTCAAAAGCAAATTCCTCACTATGCACAACTTTAGGGGGAGTTCTTCTATATCTTGCAATCAAATTCCTCAATATCAGTATTTACACTTCATATGTTTATCCCCGTTGAAAATTTAACCTATATTGTCATCAATCACTAAAAAGGGGGAGATTGTAAGTGCATCTAGTGCCCCTTAGTGATTTTGGTGTATTGAAGACTTATAGGTTAAGGATCTAATGTGTTTGTGAGTGTACACAGGTCTATAAGTCTATGAGGAGTTTGATATTTACAGAGAAAGTCGACCCCTAAAAATGAAGTTCTTCGACTAAAGACTTTGATATACCGAAGACTTTCTGAAGACTTTGAAAGTGAAGAAATTGGTGTGACCTTGAAGACTTGGTATTCATTCGAGGAACATGAAGCGTGAAGACTTTTGTTTTCGTAGTTTCATTTTTCTTTCTTGAGTCATAGGAAACACCGTACTGTTAAAGGGGGTCGAGGAAATACTAAGGAAAATTTTCCATTTGATGCTCAACTCAAATCCTACACCTACCAATCCCTTCGAGTGAAGCCATTGGAAATTTCATACAGTTCTGTCAATTTCTTCATTGACAGAGACGCAGTTCTTCTAGTCACTGAGGACTTTACTCTGACTGAGGAGTTAGGAATTCGCTAGTGTGGATTGCCTACACAGTGAGGAACATGATAGCCCTGAGGAATTTGTATCTCAAATTTCCGACCGTTGCTGTGCTACGCGCCAGCTGTTATCCATCCAACGGTCATATCATTGAAGGGCATTTATGTCTTATCATGTCGGGCTGCTCCCTAGGCTATAAATATCCGCCCCCTACAACCACTAGCTGGTTGGCTGCTCCAAGAGAAACTGACACTTGTCATTTCAGAGCAACCCATCCTCCGAGGACTTTGAGCGAAAATCATCAAGTGAGGAAAATCCAAAACCCAAACCCAAACACCTACAAACCCAAAGTGATTGAGCATCACTGAAGAGATTGATCCTGCGTGGATCCGACGCTTGTTACCCTTGAAGACTGTGCTTCTTCCAGATGGTTAGGCGTCATGGTCTAGAGCATCCAAGAGGAATTGTGGATCGCCGAGTGACCGAGTTTGTCAAGGTTCGGAAGTCACCTGAAGACTTACCACGAGTGATTGGACGAGGATTGTGTGTCCTTAGTTCAAGGAGAATATGGTGAGGAATGGGTGTCCCGAGCTAC
This sequence comes from Aegilops umbellulata, assembly GCA_032464435.1. NCBI lineage: Eukaryota > Viridiplantae > Streptophyta > Magnoliopsida > Poales > Poaceae > Aegilops > Aegilops umbellulata. Next base: position 112,577,258 of record CP136056.1, read on the forward strand.
GTGCTTAGGACTGGGTGTCCGGGACTGGGTGTCCTCGAGTTTAAATACTCAGCCGCTCCAACCAGATGTACAACTAAGACAGCAGTTGGAACTGGTCTACCAAATCATTGTCTTCACCAAGCTTACTGGTTCCATTTCCTCAACTCTTTCATTTCCTCAGTATTGTGTTGTTTGTTTATCATATCTGTGTTCGAAGACTTTGGCTGAAGACTTTCTCAATTTCCTCAGTTCAATTTCTTCAGTCTATTTGTCTTCATCTATTGTTATCCTGTGATTACGCTTTCTATACTCTGTGTTTGTCTTCATTTCATCATGATGACTATGCGTGTATTCTGTCATGTTTACTTCTAAGTACTTATTCCGCTGCAAGTAGTTCTTTGCTAAGGAATTTCCTCAGTAGCAAATTCCTCAGTGAAGAATTTCATAAAAATCGCCTATTCACCCCCCTCTAGTCGATATAACGCACTTTCGGTGTATTCCAACAATGGGCCTCCTCAAGTGCCCTAGGTCTTCGTGAGCAAGCAAGTTGGATGCACACCCACTTAATTTCTTTTGTTGAGCTTTCATATATTTATAGCTCTAGTGCATCTGTTGCATGTCAATCCCAACTCCTTGCATTAACATCAATCGATGGGCATCTCCATAGCTCATTGATTAGCCTCGTTGATGTGAGACTTTCTCCTTTTTTGGTCTTCTCCACATAACCCCCATCATCTATTCTATTCCACCCATAGTGCTATATCCATGGCTCGCGCTCATGTATTGCGTGAAGGATGAAATTGTTTGAGATTACTAAAGTATGAAACAATTGCTTGGCTTGTCATCGGGGTTGTGCATGATGAGAGCATTCTTGTGTGACGAAAATGAAGCATGACTGAACTATATGATTTTGTAGGGATGAACTTTCTTTGGCCATGTTATTTTGAGAGGACATAATTGCTTAGTTAGTATGCTTGAAGTATTATTATTTTTATGTGAATATTGAACTTTTATCTTGAATCTTTCGGATCTGAATATTCATACCGCAATTAAGAAGAATTACATTGAAATTATGCCTAGTAGAATTCCGCATCAAAAATTCTGTTTTTATCATTTACCTACTTGAGGACGAGCAGGAATTAAGCTTGGGGATGCTTGATACGTCTCCAACGTATCTATAATTTTTTATTGCTCCATTCTATATTATCTTCTATTTTGGACATTATTGGGCTTTATTATTCACTTTTATATTATTTTTGGGACTAACCTATTAACCGGAGGCCCAGCCTAGAATTGTTGTTTTTTGCCTATTTTAGAGTTTCGCAAAAAAAGAATATCAAACGGAGTCCAAACGGAATGGAACCTTCGGGGACGTGATTTTTGGAACGAACATGATCCAGGAGACTTGGACCCTAAGTCAAGGAAGCTTCAAGGAATCCACGAGGTAGGGGGCGCGCCTACCCCCCCCCCCCCAGGCGCGCCCTCCACCCTCGTGGGCCCCATGTTGCTCCACCGACGTACTCCTTCCTCCTATATATACCTATGTACCCCCAAACCATCAGATATGGAGCCAAAAACCTAATTCCACCGCCACAACCTTCTGTACCCATGAGATCCCATCTTAGGGCATGTTACGGAGCTCCGCCGGAAGGGGCATCGGTCACAGAGGGCTTCTACATCAACACCATAGCCTCTCCATTGAAGTGTGAGTAGTTTACCTCAGACCTTCTGGTCCATAGTTATTATCTAGATGGCTTCTTCTCTCTTTTTGGATCTCAATACAATGTTCTCCCCCTCTCTTGTGGAGATCTATTCAATGTAATCTTCTTTTGTGGTGTGTTTGTTGAGACCGATGAATTGTGGGTTTATGATCAAGTTTATCTATGAACAATATTTGAATCTTCTGAATTCTTTTTTGTATGATTGGTTATCTTTGCAAGTCTCTTTGATATCAGTTTGGTTTGGCCTACTAGATTGATCTTTCTTGCAATGGGAGAAGTTCTTAGCTTTGGGTTCAATCTTGCGGTGTCCTTTCCCAGTGACAGTAGGGGCAGCAAGGCACGCATTGTATTGTTGCCATCGAGGATAAGAAGATGGGGTTTTTATCATATTGCACGACTTTATCCCTCTACATCATGTCATCTTTCTTAAGGCGTTACTATGTTCTTATGAACTTAATACTCTAGATGCATGCTGGATAGCAGTCGATGTGTGGAGTAATAGTAGTAGATGCAGGCAGGAGTCGGTCTACTTGTCTCGGACGTGATGCCAATATACATGATCATACCTAGATATTCTCATAATTATGCTCAGTTCTGTCAATTGCTCAACAGTAATTTGTTCACCCACCGTAAAATACTTATGCTCTTGAGAGAAGCCACTAGTGAAACCTATGGCCCCCGGGTCTATCTTCATCATATTAATCTTCCAACACTTAGTTATTTCCTTTGCTTTTTACTTTGCTTTTATTTTACTTTGCATCTTTATCATAAAAATACCAAAAATGTTATCCTATCATATCTATCAGATCTCACTCTCGTAAGTGACCGTGTAGGGATTGACAACCCCATATCGCGTTGGTTGCGAGGATTTATTTGTTTTGTGTAGGTGCGAGGGACTCGCGCATAGCCTCCTACTGGATTGATACCTTGGTTCTCAAAAACTGAGGGAAATAGTTACGCTACTTTGCTGCATCACCCTTTCCTCTTCAAGGGAAAACCAAAGCAATGCTCAAGAGGTAGCAAGGGCAAACCCCAATCCTTGAAGGAAGTGGGAAACAAACATGACCCTCTCGCCGGATCTAGGGGTAGGTATAACCTACCCCACCGCGGGAAGCTGGTGGAGGATTTCTGCGGTCAGGTATCTGGCCACCCGAAGCTTTGCGACATCCCCCTCTGGTGACAGAAGAAGCCACCCACCGGCCTTGACGGCTGGATCCGGACATGACTTAGGCTTATGGAGCGTGAGACCTAGGTGTTGCAACTCGAGGTAGTAAGAGTCGAAGAAGAAGCAGGCGTGGAGAGGAAAGGCGGGTCTGTGCCCCTTTATAAAGGCCGATAATATTGAACGCCTCCTCCCTGGCCTTAAAATCCGCCTATTCCCAAGGAGTTGTACCCTAAGGACGGTTGGGCTACCCACGTCTGTGTCGATAAAAGAATCCCTTAATAAGGGGACATGATCTCTACTGGGATAAGACGTGTCAATGATAGCCACGTTTCGGAACGTGGGGCCGCGGGCGAAACAACGGTTCGAAATAACGAACGGACTGACAAAATGTCGTATTGTAAAAAGTAGTCAGAGGATTGGATTCGTAAATTATTATGCCCTCTGTGGAAGTATGTGCTGCTCCCCGAACTCGATCGTCCGAGGACCATTGTGGAGTATCAGGAATGAAGGGAACCCGTCTTGCAATGCCGAGGACAAATCTGTGTGCCAACCTCCTCATCATTGAAGCTAGGTTCAGGGGCTATTGAGGGAGTCCTAGACTAAGGGGTCCTCGGGCGTCCGGCCTGTTAGCCATGGGCCGGACTGATGGGTTGTGAAGATACGAAGACCGAAGACTGCACCCATGTCCGGATGGGATTCTCCTCGGTGTGGAAGGCAAGCTTGGTGACCGGATATGTAGATTCCTTTCTTTGTAACCGACCTTGTGTAACCCTAGATCCTCCCGGTGTCTATATAAACCGGAGGACTTAGTCCGGAAAGGGATATACTCGTTACCATAGTCATATAGGCTAGACTTCTAGGGTTTAGCCATTACGATCTCGTGGTAGATCAACTCTTGTAATACTCATATCCATCAAGATTAATCAAGCAGGAAGTAGGGTAGTACCTCCATAGACAGGGCCTGAACCTGGGTAAACATCGTGTCCCCAATCTCCTGTTACCATCGACCTTAGACGCATAGTTTGGGACCCCCTACCCGAGATCCACCGGTTTTGACACCGACATAAGGCATGTAAGAAAGGTCACCGAGCCGGACACGTTGTATGAGCCGGACGGGACTCTGTAGGCCGCAGGGCGTCGACCCGTGTATATAAGGGGACGACCCGACGGCGGCTTAGGACAAGAAACAACAGGTCGAGAGCCAGGTTAAGCGTATTCGCTCCCTGGTCATCGAAACCCTAGCAATACCATCTCAAACTGGATTAGGCCTTTACCTTCACCGCAAGGGGCCGAACCAGTATAAACTCCTCGTGTCCTTTGTCCTAATTAACCCCTTTTAAGCTAATCTCGAAGTGATGGCTCCACGACTAAGTCCTCACACTAGGACATCTGCCGTGACAATTCCACGACAGTTGGCGCCCACCGTGAGGCTATCGCACGATGGTTTCAAGTTCTTAGAGGGCAACTTCGAAGGGATCAAGGGATACGCCGTGGGCCGAATGACCAAGAGTGGTCGCAGCAAGCTCTACATCGATGATGCAGGCTGGGGCCCTGAGGCCGGCTCAATTGAGTACGGGTACCGGGTCCCCTTTGGCGGAATTCACGTCTTCATTGGCAAGATCGGCGAACCGGGCCCTGAGCTGGACATCTGCACCGACACCATCTAGACGGCTCAGCGTGCGAGACCCGCCCGAGTTCAGCCCGCCATGAAACGTGCCTTCGTGGGATTCATCCATGGAGCGGAATCTGAGGATAGATCAGTGTCCGATGGTGAGACGGTTGTTTACTCTGATGGTGAGTCATCCACCGGCGAGACCGAGTCACTGTATCAACTGCAAGACGGCCGACTTGGGGGTTGTTCCAATGGCGACAGTATTCCAGACCCCTACGAACCGTCGAACCGGGTTGCGATCTTCATGGCCGGTACACAGCCCGTGCAACACTCGTCGACTGCAATAGAGCTGATTTTCGGGTCAGCAGCGGCAATGGCTGCCGGGGCAGGAGGCCCTGTGCGCCCACCGACTCAGGTCTTAACTGACTTGCTGGAAAAGCTGACAGCGTTGTTAACAATAGTGGTTAACTCGGCGGATCAGGATCAGCATAATGCGGCGGTCGCAAAATTGCCTGATGGGATAACACAGGCAAAGGAGGAGCTGAACGCAAAAAACACAAGGATGGCCGAGGAGCGGGCGGCTTTGGATGCTCGGGCACAGTAGATTCAGTCGGAGTCTTACCGGCTTATGCTAGATCAAAACGCTTCAAACAATGTCATGAGGAGGAGGCATCAGACTCGTCTGCCCCGATTTACGAGGCAAGAAATCTCTTTAACATGCTAGGAGCAGGAACCAGTAACCCGCTAGTGGTAAATCGGGTTAAAGCACCTGGGACGGGTACGCCGGTTCAGCTGCGCACGAATCCGCCTCGTTAGAACAATAACCCGCCGCAGCACGTGCCAACGTCGTCGGGTCATTACTCTAACCCTTTGGATAACATGATCGCTGCGGCGTCACGGTTGGCAGCTCTCCCGGTTGAAGGCGAGTCTCCGACGGCAGTTGAAATACGGAGGGCTAGAGAGCTCATTCAGACGGCTTTGGTTCAGTAGCAGGCTTATTCTTACAGTCGTGATAGGATTCATTCCACCCCTCGCCCAAGCCAGAGTTACAGCAGGCATATCGATGAGCCGGCTGTGTCAAGCAGTGGACTGAACAATAACCCGCCCCCTGGACATAACCCGGCGGGCGGTGGTGCTGATGCTCAGAACATAGTGGATCAAGGTAGAGCACGTCGAGAGGCCGAACTAGCAGCACAGTATGTGGCCCGTCAGCCTACTCCGGTTCGTACAACAACTTCGGCGGAGCCAGGTGTAACCTTTAGGAATTTGGGCGTGCCATGTTTGGTGTCGGCTCTACGTAATGAGCGTCTGCCCAAGGATTTCAAAGGTCCTCGCAAGGTGCCTAATTACACAGCCGACTTACCTCCTGAGGCATGGATTGAGAGTTATGAGATGGCCATGGAATTGCTGGATGTTAGCGATGTAGCGTGTGCTAAATATTTCCCCCTGATGTTGGAGGGGACGGCCCGCACTTGGTTGAAGGGGCTCCCTGCCAACTCCATTGGGTCATGGGTCAAGTTAAAAGCCTGGTTTATCGAGAATTTTAAAGACACATGCAAGCAGCCATGTCAATTGTGGATTTAGCCGCCTGTGTCCAAGAGGAAGGTGAAAAATCGATGACTCATTGGGTGCGTCGGGTCTCAACAATCCTGCACTCGTCAGATCGCATATGTGCCGATTCAGCAGTCTTAATGTTGGAAAGCAATTGTTGTTTCACACCCCTGAAGCAGAAATTGGGACGGCTCAAACGCCACTGCAATGACATGGGGACGCTCATGGCGGCTCTGGTTAAGTATGCTAACTTTGATGGTACAAAGGACCCCGAGTCTGATGATGAAAAGCCGGGAAAGGGAAAGAAGAGCAACAACGCCAAGGGGCAGCAACATAACCCGGCGAACCAGGGAGGCAACGGTAAGCACAAAGCTGATAATAGTTTCAACTTTGTGGCTAACACCAATGCGCAGAATACTGGTCAGCATCGTAAGGGTAGACCGCCCCCACGGACCAGAGGGTCCGGCGTCAATCTTGAACAGATGCTAAATCAGCCCTGCCCAAGACATGGTACGTGAGAAAGACCGTCCGGGCACCTATGGAAGGATTGTTACATTATGAAGGAGTACAAGAATTCCAATCTTTTTCAAGACAGTCATGGGCCAGGTGCAGTTCAGGATCTGGCTCTCACGGACCGGGTTACGGTGGTGGCGGCTCTAACTCTGGATTCCAAGGAAATCAAGGTAATCATGGCAACCAGGGTGGTTACAATCAGCAGAGTAATCAGGGGAGTCAACAGCAGCAACAGTCTGGTTATCGGAGCAACTCGAAGTAGTTGAATAGTGGACAGTATCATGTATTCACCACTAGCTTATGTAAGTGTGACCAGAAAGCTTCATAAGAGGGCAGTCAATGCTGTTGAGCCGGCGGTTCCCCATTACTTTCGCTGGTCTGAGCAGCCCATTGTGTGGAGTCAGGAAGATCACCCGCCCCGGGTTGATAATCCGTGTCACTTGGCTTTGGTGGTCGCACCCCAGGTTGGAGGATATAAATTCACCAAGGTACTCATGGATGGAGGAAGCAGTATCAATATCCTTTATTATGAAACTTTCCGTCGCATGGGGTTGACTGATAAAAATCTTAAGCCGTCAAACAATGTTTTCCGTGGCGTGGTACCTGGTAAGTCAGCCTACCCAGTTGGAAGGATAGCTCTGGAAGTTGCTTTTGGAGATGATCATTACTCTAGGTTGGAGACATTGACCTTTGAAGTGGTCAAGATCCATAGCCCCTACCACGCTCTGTTTGGACGGCCGGCTTATGTCAAGTTCATGGCGCGGCCTTGTTATGTGTATCTGCAGCTAAAGATGTCGGGTTACAAGGGAACCAGCATGGTGCATGGGAGCTGGAAGATAGCCTTGGAGTGTGAGGATCTTATGCCGAGTCTACTTGTGCAATAGAGGAGCTAAAATTTTATAAGGATAATGTTGACCCGGCGGACATGACGTCTCTAAAGAAGCCAACCACAGAGCAGGATCCCTCACTCAAATTTAAGTCGGCAGATGACACTAAGATGGTTGATTTCGTTCCTGGCGATTCATCGAAGCAGTTCAGTATCAGTGCCAATCTGGATCCAAAATAGGAAAGCGCGCTCATCGGGTTCATCCCAGAAAACCGGGACATCTTTGCATGGAAGCCTTCAAACATGCCGGGTGTACCGAGAGAACTCGCTGAGCACACTCTTAATATTGATCCAAAATTTAAGCTGGTTAAGCAGTTTCTTCACCGATTTAATGAGGAGAGGCAGAAGGCCATTGGAAGGGAAGTGGCCCGGCTCTTGGCATACGGGTTTATAATCAAAGTTTTCCATCCTGAATGGTTGGCTAACTCGGTATTGGTACTCAAGAAGAATGGCACTTGGCGGATGTGTGTAGATTACACGGATTTGAACAAGGCTTGTGAGGGAGTCCTGGATTAGGGGGTGTTCGGGTAGCCGGACTATACCTTCAGCCGGACTCCAGGACTATGAAGATACAAGATTGAAGACTTCGTCCCGTGTCCGGAAGGGACTTTCCTTGGCATGGAAGGCAAGCTTGGCGATGCGGATATTCAAGATCTCCTACCATTGTAACCGACTTTGTGTAACCCTAACCCTATTCGGTGTCTATATAAACCGGAGGGTTTTAGTCCGTAGGACGATAACTTCATCATACAACAATCATACCATATGCAAGCTTCTAGGGTTTAGCCTCCTTGATATCATGGTAGATCTACTCTTGTACTACCCATATCATCAATATTAATCAAGCAGGAAGTAGGGTTTTACCTCCATCGAGAGGGCCTGAACCTGGGTAAAACTTCGTGTCCCTTGTCTCCTGTTACCATCCGGCCTAGACGCACAGTTCGGGACCCCCTACCCGAGATCCGCCGGTTTTGACACCGACATTGGTGCTTTCATTGAGAGTTCCTCTGTGTCGTCACTTTTAGGCCCGATGGCTCCTTTGATCATCAACGACGATGCGGTCCAGGGTGAGACTTTCCTCCTCGGACAGATCTTCGTCTTCGGCGGCTTCGCACTGCGGGCCAACTCGCTTGGCCACCTGGAGCAGATCGAAAGCTACGCCCCTGGCCATCAGGTCAGGTTTGGAAGCTTAAACTACACGGCAGACATCAGCGGGGATTTGATCTTCGACGGATTCGGGCCACAGCCAAGCACGTCGCACTGTCTCGAGGGGCATGATCTAGCTCTGCCGCCGAACAGTGCCCTGGAGGCCGCACACGCACCGGTTCCGACCCTTAATTCGGAGCCTATTGCGCCAATCGAGGATGAGCGGTTGGACGTCACCTCGGGGGTTGCAATGTCAAAGGCGATCGAGCCGAACGCCAGCCCCGCACTCTGCATGACCCGTGACTCCGAGGATCCGGACTCCGAACCCCCCGCGCCCCTGCCGATCGAATCCCATTGGGCGCCGATAATGGAGTTTACCGCCGCGGACATCTTTCAGGACTCGCCCTTCGGCGACATCCCGAACTCATTAAAGTCTCTCTCTTTATCAGGAGAGACATGGACGGACTACGGTCAGCAAGGATGGGATGCGGACGATGAAGAAATTCAAAGCCCACCCACCACCCACTATGTAGCCACTGTCGACGATTTAACCGACACGCTTGAATTCAACTCCGAAGACATCGACGGTATGGACGACGATGCAGGAGACGAACAGGAACCAGCACCTGTAGGGCGCTGGAAGGCCACCTCGTCATATGACATATACATGGTGGATACTCCAAAAGACGGAGATGGCGATGGAACAGCGGGGGATGACACCTCCAAGAAACAGCCAAAGTGCTAGCGCCAGCGGCGCCGCTCTAAATCCCGCCAAAGCAAAAACGGTGATTTCGGCACGGGAGATAATACTACCCCGGATAGCGCCGAAGAACACCCCCTCCAGCAAGATTCGGCACAGGAAGATGGAGAAGCCAGCCCTCATGAGAGAGCGGCAGACCGAGAGGTTGAGGACGATAACTATATGCCTCCCACCAAAGACGAGGCAAGCCTCGACGACGACGAATTCGCCGTACCATTAGACCCCGCCGAACAAGAGCGTTTCAAACGCAGGCTTTTAGCCATGGCAAGCAGCCTCAAGAAAAAGCAGCAACAGCTTAGAGCTGATCAATATTTGCTGGCCGACAGATGGACTGAAGTCCTTGCGGCCGAAGAGTATGAACTCGAACGCCCCTCCAAGAGTTACCCAAAGCGCAGGCCGCTACCCCGATCAGAGGAGGAAGCACCTACATCACCAGCGCACGACGTGGCCGACCGGCCACCTCGCGGCCGCGACAGAGAGGCCTCTATGCCGTCCACCCAAGCCATGCCCCGGCGCCGTTCAACTAAGGCACGGGAAAATGCGCCTGACCTGCGAGACGTACTGGAGGACAAGGCAAGGCAAATAAGATCAATCTACGGATCGCGCGGGTGCCCCACAGCATGTGACGGTAATCGTCACCCCGGATACCATAAATCCGGCCGGGCCGAACACAATGGACAAAGCTCCTTTGAGCTGCGTCGTGATATAGCCCAGTACAGAGGCGCCGCGCACCCACTATGCTTCACAGATGAAGTAATGGATCATAAAATCCCTGAGGGCTTCAAACCCGTAAACATCGAACCATACGATGGCACAACAGATCCTGCGGTATGGATTGAGGATTATCTCCTTCATATCCACATGGCCCGTGGTGATGATCTACATGCCATCAAATACCTCCCACTCAAACTTAAGGGACCGGCCTGGCATTGGCTCAACAGCTTGCCAGCAGACTCAATCGGTTCTTGGGAGGACCTGGAAGCCGCATTCCTTGACAACTTCTAGGGCACTTATGTGCGACCACCGGACGCCGATGACCTAAGCCACATAATCCAACAGCCAGAGGAATCGGCCAGGCAATTCTGGACACAGTTCCTAACAAAGAAAAATCAAATAGTCGACTATCCGGACGTGGAGGCCCTAGCAGCCTTCAAGCATAATATCCGCGACGAGTGGCTTGCCCGGCACCTGGGACAGGAAAAGTCGAAATCTATGGCAGCCCTCATGACACTCATGACCCGCTTTTGCGCGGGAGAAGACAGCTGGCTAGCTCGCAACAACAACTTAACCAAGAACCTTGGTAATTCGGATACCAAGGACAAAAGCGGCAGGTCGCGCCGGAACAAGCAAAAGCGCCGCGTTAACAGCGACAGCAACGAGGATACGGCAGTAAATGCCGGATTCCGAGGCTACAAATCCGGTTAGCGGAAAAAACCATTCAAAAGAAACACTCAGGGACCGTCCAGATTGGACCGAATACTCGACCCCTCGTGCCAAATACATGGCACCCCCGAAAAGCCAGCAAATCACACCAACAGGGATTGTTGGGTGTTCAAGTAGGCAGGCAAGTTAAGAGACGAAAACAGAGACAAGGGGCTGCATAGCGATGACGAGGAGGAGCCCAGGCCGCCGAACAGCAGTGGACAGAAGGGTTTTCCCCCACAACTGCGGACGGTGAACATGATATACGCAACCCACATTCCCAAGAGGGAGCAGAAGCGTGCGCTACGAGACGTATACGTGTTGGAGCCAGTCGCTCCAAAGTTCAACCCATGGTCCTCCTGCCGGATCACCTTTGATCGGAGGGACCATCCCACTAGCATCCGTCATGGCGGGTTTGCCGCATTGGTTCTTGACCCAATTATCGACGGATTTCATCTCACAAGAGTCCTCATGGACGGCGGAAGCAGCCTGAACCTGCTTTACCAGGATACAGTGCGGAAAATGGGCATAGATCCCTCAAGGATTAAGCCCACCAAAACGACCTTCAAAGGCGTTATACCAGGTGTAGAGGCCAACTGTACAGGCTCAGTAACACTTGAAGTGGTCTTCGGATCCCCGGACAATTTCCAAAGCGAAGAGTTAATCTTCGATATAGTCCCGTTTCGCAGTGGCTATCACGCCCTACTCGGGCGAACCGCATTTGCAAAGTTCAATGCGGTGCCGCACTACGCATATCTCAAGCTCAAGATGCCAGGCCCTCGAGGAGTAATTACGGTCAACGGAAACACCGAGCGCTCCCTCCGAACGGAGGAGCACACGGCGGCCCTCGCAGCAGAAGTACAAAGCAGCCTTCTTAGGCAATTCTCCAGTCCGGCCGTTAAAAAGGCAGACACTGCCAAACGCGCCTGGAGTAACCCACAACAAGACCGTCTGGCACGTTCTGAGCAGGCGTAGCAATGCGGCCCCAATCCCAGCCCTCGCGACATAGCAAAACCAGTGCTTCGCATACATAACTACGCTCTTGAAATACCATGGGCGCAGGGGAAGGGGCACAATAACGGCAAGCCCAAAATACGGCCTAAAACGTACTAGGGGCTGCCGAGTTCTTTTTTTAATTTTTTCTTACTTTCAGGACTCCATACTTCGGACGACCTGTTCGGCAATTCAACTGCCGCATGAACAATGCAAGATCCAGGGAAGCAGACAAGCCATGCCGCATTATGGAACTCCCAGGTGGTCTCTGTTACGAGCAGTTTACCTGTTTTGAATACAATTCCGCGGCCTGCCCCTGGCCAGGACAGGTTAAATAGTCCAATATCTTTTGCTTATCGCACTATTTGTACCGTTCTGCTTTGATAGCAGCCTCTTTATAAACAATGCATAGCTTTTTGTCTATTTTTTGCATTATCCTCTTTCTATATATATGTTCATTAACGACATGTTGCACCCGTACACTATGAGACGGCAAAATACGCCAGGGGCTTCAGCACCCATAAATATGGCGTGAGAAGTCCGTACACTTTCACAAGTGCGGCACCCCGAACTTATAGCACTATATGCATCGGCTCCGAATCATGATTTGGGTCAATAGTTGGGTTTGCCCGGCTCCTATGTTTTGGTGCCTTACGTTCCGCTATATCGGCTAAGGTAGCACTAGGAGAACCACTGCGATTGTGCCCTAGTTGAGCTGGGCTAAGCACCTCAGTGGAGAAAGCTAAAACTGACTGTCATGATGAGGCGAGAGACCGGTCGCTGTTCGAGAGGTTTTTCGAGTCCCTAAAGACTTATGCCGCTTCGAGCGAGGAGCCTGCTTTGTCCGGCCAAGGCGTGGATAGCGCCCCGGACTCGGTCTTCCGAACTAGGGGCTTCGCCAAAATTTAAAATTATAGAGTTCTATGGCTAAGTGAGAGTGTTCAAGCATTATAGTCTGATTGCCTGGTTCGTTGTGTTGAGCGCCTCCCTTGAAGGACCCAAATATGGGAAAAAGAGTGCTCAGGTTTATCCCGAACACCCTAGCACTAGTGGCATGGGGGCAGAAGCCGACGACTCGCCATCTCTCAATTTTTGATAAACGGCCGCACAAAAAGTAATATTTTAAATTCAACAAGCATTGCTTAGCGCATATGAACAAGTTTTCAGCGCACAGGATAAACACGAGCGAGTTCATTCAAAAATTACATCCTTGGTACATTCATCCGCCACAAGGCGGGCACCCGCAAGAACATCCTTATAGTAGTTCTCGGGCTTGCGATGCTCCTTGGGAATTAAATCCACCGGTTTTGACACCGATAGCTTGTCCGGCTGATCCGTTTGCTCTCCCTCGTATTGATCAAATCATTGATGCTATGGCGGGTTGTGAGCGTCTGAGTTTTTTGGATGCTTATTTTGGTTATCATCAGATCAAGATGGCAGCTAAGGACCAGGAGAAGACAGCTTTCATTACTCCGTTTGGAGCCTTCTCCTATGTGTCTATGCCTTTTGGGCTCAAGAGTGCCCAGGCGACTTATCAGCGGTGTGTGAAAAATTGCCTTCACGATCAAATTGGGCGCAATGTTCATGCTTATGTCGATGACATTGTGGTGAAGTCAAGAAAGAAGGAGACCCTGATTGATGATTTAAAGGAGACGTTTGACAATCTCCGGGTCTACAAGATGATGCTTAATCCGACTAAATGTGTCTTTGGAGTGCCCGCGGGCAAGCTCTTGGGTTTCTTGGTTTCTAATAGAGGCATTGAAGCCAACCCGGAGAAAATTAAAGCCATTACCTCATTGGCTAAGCCGGCGTGTGTTAATGATGTTCAGCGCCTGGCGGGTCGCATTGCAGCTCTGAGCCGGTTCATAAGTCGGCTGGGTATGAAGGCTATCCCCCCTCTATGAAATGATGAAGAAGACAGATCATTTTGTTTGGAGTGATGCTGCTAACCAAGCATTTGAGGATCTGAAGAAACAATTGGCTGAGCCGCCCATGCTTGCTGCCCCTGTTGATAAGGAGCCTCTGTTGTTATATGTGGCTGGTAATAGCCGGGCCGTTAGTGTGGCCATCATGGTGGAAAGGAAGGAGGCAGGCAAGGAACATCCGGTTCAACGGCCGGTTTATTATATCAGTGAGATGTTTACTGAGTCCAAGCAGAGATACTCACATTGGCAGAAGCTTGTGTATGGGATTTTCATGGCAAGCCGGAAGCTTAAGCAATATTTTCAGGGTCATCCCATCACTGTGGTTAGCTCTGCTCCTTTGGGAGATATCATCCAAAACAGGGAGGCAACTGGCCGGGTTGCTAAGTGGGCCATTGAGCTTGGACCTCACGGGTTAAAATATGTGCCTCGTATGGCTATCAAGTCCCAAGCACTTGTGGATTTCATCAATGATTGGACAGAGTTGCAGGCACCGGAGGAAAAGCCGGATAACACATATTGGACTATTCACTTTGATGGATCTAGACAGCTGGAGGGCTCGGGGCTGGAGTTGTCTTGACTTCCCCATGAGGTGATAAATTTTCTTATGTTCTCCGGTTAATGTTCCCTTGTACTAACAATGCAGCTGAATATGAGGCCCTGCTCCATGGTCTTTGGATGGCTAAGGAGATGAATTTAAGCCAGGTGAGATGCTTTGGCGATTCAGATTTGGTGGCCCAACAGGTTTCTGGTACTTGGGATTCCAAGGATCCGCTTATGGCGGCTTATCATCGAGAGGTCGACGCCACTGTAGGTCATTTCAAGGGTTACCAAGTTGAACACATTGATCAAAGGAAAAATGATGCGGCTGATAACTTAAGCCGGTTAGGCTCTCAGCGTAAGCCGGTGCCACCGAATACGTTCCTGGATGTTCTGCTCAACCCTTCGGTCAAGTTGCCTACGGAGGAGGACCTTGCTATTCCTAACCCGGAAGCACAATTGGTGGTGGCTCTTCATGCTATTCCTGATTGGAAAGTTCCCTATTTGGCTTACATGACCCGGGGTGAGTTACCTGAGGATGAGACCTTGTCCACGCAGATAACCCGATGGTCTAAGGCAATGACAATTGTCAATGGGGAGCTGCACCATTGCAGTATTACAGGGGCGTTTCAGCGTTGCATTTCTCGTGAAGAAGGCTGTGAGATTCTGCGTGAGATCCACGAAGTAGATTGTGGTCATCATTCCGGCTCTAAATCTCTGGTAGCCAAGGCTTTTTGTCACTGTTTCTATTGGCTGACGGCTCATGCTGATGTTGAAGACTTGGTCAGAAAATGTGAGGTTGTCAGAAGTTTTCACGTCGAGCTCATGTTCTGGCTCAGGAGCTGAGGATGATCCCAATCACTTGGCCGTTTGCAACTTGGGGGCTTGATATGGTTGGACCTTTTAAGAGGTCCAAGGATAAGAAGACCCACCTTCTAGTGGCAGTTGATAAGTTCACTAAGTGGGTAGAAGCAGAGCCAGTCAGTAAGTGTGATGCAGCCACGACAGTTCAATTCATGAAGAAGGTGATCTTCTGTTTTGGCTTTCCACACAGCATTATAACAGATAATGGCACTAATCTCTCTAAGGGTGCTATGAAAGAATTTTGTTAACGTGGGCATATCTGGCTCGATGTATCATCAGTGGCTCACCCCCAATCCAATGGTCAGGCTAAGAGAGCCAATCAAGAGATCCTAAGAGGCATCAAGCCCCGGCTTATGGTTCCCTTACACAGGATGCCTGTTTGTTGGGTGGAGGAGTTACCTTCCGTGTTATGGAGCATTAACACCACCCCCCAACAGGTCTATGGGTTATACACCTTTTTTCATGGTCTACGGAGCAGAGGCGGTTCTCCCTAGTGACATCCGTCACGACTCACCTCGTGTGACGGCTTATGTTGAAGCTGACAATGAAAAAGCACATCAGGAAGCACTTGACCTGTTAGATGAGGAGCGTGACATAGCGGCGGCTCGTTCGGCGATTTACCAGCAAGATCTGCGATGTCGGTGTCAAAACCGGCGGATCTCGGGTAGGGGGTCCCGAACTGTGCGTCTAGGCGGATGGTAACAGGAGACAAGGGACACAATGTTTTACCCAGGTTCGGGCCCTCTTGATGGAGGTAAAACCCTATGTCCTGCTTGATTAATATTGATGATATGGGTAGTACAAGAGTAGATCTACCATGAGATCAAGGAGGTTAAACCCTAGAAGCTAGCCTATGGTATGATTGTTATATGTTGGAGTTGTCGTCCTAGGGACTAAAACCCTCCGGTTTATATAGACACCGGAGAGGGTTAGGGTTACACAAAGTCGGTTACAATGGTAGGAGATCTGAATATCCGCATCGCCAAGCTTGCCTTCCACGCCAAGGAAAGTCCCATCCGGACACGGGACGAAGTCTTCAATCTTGTATCTTCATAGTCCAGGAGTCCGGCTGAAGGTATAGTCCGGCTATCCGAACACCCCCTAATCCAGGACTCCCTCAGTAGCCCCTGAACCAGGCTTCAATGATGACGAGTCCGGCGCGCAGATTGTCTTCGACATTGCAAGGCGGGTTCCTCCTCCAAGTTCTTCATAAAAGATTGTAAACACCAAGAGTAGTGCCTGGCTCTGCAAAATAAGTTTTCACATATTGCCATAGAGAGAATAATATTAACACAAATCTAATCTGCTGACGTATTCCATAGCGTGACATCACGCTACGGCCAAGACTTTATTCGAATCGTTTTCACTTCTCCACCTCAGCGCGTTTTGCGAGGCGGTTTCCTTGGCACGTCTTGTCAAAGCAGAGATCGTGTCCCCTATTTACGGGATTCTCATCAATACGGACGTGGGTAACCCAACCGCGCCATTTATCACGGCGCTTGGGAGGCAAGCGAGTTTTACTAGGCCGGTGGGGACGCATAGTCGCATCCGCCCATATAAGGGGATAAGGATCAACCTTTTCACCTACGCCTTCTTCCTCCTTTGCCTATCCATCTCCTGCACCCCCGAGCTCCAGTGCCCAAGTCCGCACATCCCACCTCGACCTTCTCCAGCCATGTCCGGAGCAGGAAGCAAGTGGATGGTCTCCTCCGTTACGGAGGGCCATGTCAAAAAACTAAGGAAGACCGGATATTTGTCTGGTAACATTGCGCACCGGCTTCCTGAAGAGGGGCAGCTTCTCCCCACCCCTAGTCCCCATGAGAGGGTTGTATTCCGTCCCCACTTCCTCCGCGGACTGGGCTTTCCACTCCACCCATTTATTCGGGGACTCATGTTCTACTACGGCCTGGATTTCCATGATCTGGCCCCAAACTTTGTCCTCAACATCTCAGCGTTTATCGTCGTGTGTGAGGCTTTCCTCCGCATCCGCCCCCATTTCGGTCTTTGGCTCAAGACTTTCAACGTCAAGCCGAAGGTGGTGCGCGGCAGCCAGGCGGAGTGCGGAGGCGCCATGGCGGGCAAGATAGCCAACGTCCTATGGCTCGAGGGCTCCTTTGTGGAGACCCTAAAGGGATGGCAATCAGGGTGGTTTTACATCACCGAGCCACGTGACCCTGAATGGTTCGCAGCCCCTGAGTGTCGATCCGGACCTCCCACGCGGCTCACGTCCTGGAAAGAGACGGGCCTGTCGTGGGGCAACGAGGAAGAGGTGACCGGACTGCAAACATGCATCCAATCCCTGGCGAACAAGCGGCTCAAGCTTGTCAACATAGTCCAGGTCATGCTCGTCCGCCGGATCCTCCCGTGTCAACAACGGGCTTTCACACTATGGGAGTTTGATCCGGTGCAGCACCAAACCTTGAGCAGGCTCTTCGACATGACGTACGAAGATGCCTGGAAGGTGCTGTTCAAGGGCGCCGAAGCTCCTGCGTCCGCGTCCAAAGACCGCAGATTCAGCACGCAGCGTCCAGCTAGCGCGGTGAGTTATCCTTACCTTTTACAGGAAATTTGTTTCTCATAGAATGACTTTATGCGGGATCTAAACTCCCCTACCTTTGACAGGCGTGGCAGGAGAAGTCCGGACAGGTCAACTGTCCGGCCCCTTTGCCTGAAGACCCAGCAGATGCTCGTTTATCGAAGCTGCTGGCTCCGGCGCCTTATGTGGTGCCGGAGAAGAAGGCCAAGAAGAAGAAGGCCACGGGGACTCGAAAGAGTTCCCGTAATATGGTGGTGTTGGACTCATCGTCTGACGAATCCGAGACGCACTCCTCCCGTGAAGACGAGGAGGAGGAAGAAGAAACCTCTCCCCCTCCAGCGGGAGGAGGAAAGAAGAGGAAGGCCGCCCCAACTGGGGAGGCCGAAGGATCCAAGAAGGGGAAAACCCTTCCGCTGGACTACTCCCCTGACGCCGGCGAGCGCGAAGAGGAGTGGCCACAAAGGGCCAGGCGCCCGACGGGATCGTAAGTATTCGGATACTAGAGTGACTCATAGCTTTCCTTTGTTGCACAGTTTTTCCTTATGTCGAACATAATTATGCAGTTCGCCCAAGGCCGGGCTCGGCGAGTCGTCGAGCAGCTCCCTGGACTCGTCGGACGTGACTTCGCTTCCGACGGCTACCTCCACCCGCCCTGCGGACGACGCCGAAGTGTTGTCCCAACAGATTCCAAGCAAGGAGGAGGTGGTCCCGGAGGCGCCACGAGGCGACCTCCCTGACTCCAGGAGTGGAGGGGACAAGACCCTCCAGGGCTCCAAGTCCGGCTTTGAGCCGGACACCGTGCCGGAATCTTCAGCGGTTCCAGACTGCGGTAGGCGAACTCCTTCTAAGAGGAGCAAGCCTTCTGAGCCGGCGGCCTCCGTCCAACCGGAGGTGCCGGACAATCTACTGGAGGTGCTTAACGGCGCCTCCATCGACGAGGAGCACCGTACTATTATGAGTACGGTGATCCAGAAGGTTCAGTCCGCTAAGAGCAGGTTGATTGAAGCTTGTGCTAGCCTTTTAACAGGCTTCGAGGTAAGTAAAAATATGTAAAAATATTACCGCATAGACAGTAGCCCCTGATGCTCTGTTTGGTGTTCGGAAAGAAAAGCTGAATAGAGGATCAAATAATTTCGCAGGAGTCTAACAAAAAATGAGTCAATATGCGTATGCAGGCTTCGCTGCTTGCTACCGCCGCACTGACTACGGAGGTAGGTACCCTGAAGCAGGGTCTCGAGCGGACCGAGCAAGAGCTCGGCCTTGCCAAGCGGCAGCTCGAGGAGAAAGAAGGTAATAGATACCTTATAGAAATATATATATATATATATAAGATGCAATTGCAAAAAATGACAGGATTGTACTGCTTATTGTAGGGGTCACGACTGAGGTGGCGACCCTCAAGCAGGCGCTGTCCGAGGCCAAGAAGAGAGAGGCCACGGAGCGCACCGAGCGAGAGAAATTCGAGGCCCAGGTCGGCGAGGTGCAGCAAGAGTTTTAGGCTTTCATGAAAAAACATGAGAGTTTGGAGCTTGACTCGAAGACGCAAGCGTCCGAGCTCGCCGCGGTCGTCAAGACTGCCGAGTCTGCCAAAGCCGAAGCCCAGAAGGCCCTCGATGAATTGGATGTGGTGAAAAAGATAGTGGCGGGTAAGGCATTTTTTATGCAAAGCAGACATATAAAAGTAAACTACTTGTTACTTACCCGAATCCGGAGGTCTCCAGGGGCGTTCGCAGATCTTCCCCGCAGCGTATCCGATGCCGCCGCATTCTACCGAGCCGAAGATGGCAGCTCGACAGAGAAGGTGTTCTGGTCTCAGTACGCTGAGGCCGGACACCCTGTGCCCTTGAGCGACCAGCTGAAGCAGCTGATCGAGCTCCACAAGGCGGCCGAACAGGCCATGAGGGGCTTCATAGTTCGGTTGTGGCCTGGAGAGGCCCTGCCTGGGAGCTACTTCGGACTAGTGCGGCGGCTGGTGGAGGCCTGTCCAGGGCTCGAGGTCATCAAGTGCTTCGTCTGCATCGAAGGTGCCCGTAGGGCCCTTGCCCGTGCAAAGGTGCACTGGGGTAAGCTAGACGGTGAGAAGCTTGTGAGGGACGGGCTGCCGCCGGGGAAGGAGCATCGCAAGCCCGAGAACTATTACAAGGATGTTCTGAAGGGTGCCCGCCTTGTGGCGGATGAATGTACCAAAGATGTAATTTTTGAATGAACTCGCTCGTGTTATCCTGTGCGCTGAAAACTTGTTAATATGCGCCAAGCAATGCTTGTTTGAATTTAAAATATTACTTTCTGTGCGGCCGTTTATCAAAAATTGAGAGATGGCCAGTCGTCGGCTTCTGCCCCCATGCCACTAGTGCTGGGGTGTTCGGGATAAACCTAAGCGCTCTTTTTCCCATGATTGGGTCCGTCGAGGGAGGCGCTCAGCACAACGAACAAGGCAATCGGACTATAATGCTTGAACACTCTCACTTAGCCATAGAACTCTATAATTTTAAATTTCGGTGAAGCCCCTAGTATTCGGAAGACCGAGTTCAGGGCGCTATCCATGCCTTTGGCCGGACAAAATCCGGTTCCTCGCTCTAAGCGGCATAGGTCTTTAAGGACCCGAAAAACCTCTCGAACAGCGACCGGTCTCTCGCCTCATCATGACAGTCAGTTTTAGCTTTCTCTACTGAGGTGCTCAGCCCAGCTCAACTGGGGCATAATCGCAGTAGTTCTCCTAGTGCTACCTTTGCCGATATACCAGAACGTAAGGCACCAAAACATAGGAGCCGGGCAAACCCAACTATTGACCCAAATCATGATTCGGAGCCGATGCATATAGTGCTATAAGTTCGGGGTGCCGCACTTATGGAAGTGTTCAGACTTCTTACACCATATTAAGGGGTATTGAAGCCCCTGGCGTTTTTGCCGTACCATAGTGTACGGGTGCCACATGTCATTAATGAACATATATAAAAATAGAGTAATGCAAAAAAATAGACAAAAGGCTATGCATTGTTTATAAGAAGGCTGCTATCTAAGCAAAACGATACAGATAGTGCGATAAGCAAAAGAAATTGGACTATTTAACATGTCCTGGCCAGGGGTAGGCCGCGGAATTGTATTCAAAACAGGTATACTGCTCGTAATAGAGACCACCTAGGAGTTCCATAATGCGGCATGGCTTGTCTGCTTTCCTGGATCTTGCATCGTTTGTGCGGCGGTTGAATTGCCGAACAGGTCGTCCGAAGGATGGAGTCCTGAAAGTAAGAGAAAATTAAAAAAAGAATCCGGCAGCCCCTAGTACGGTTTAAGCCATGTTTTGGGCGTGCCGTGAGGGTGCCCCTCCCCTTGTGCCCATGGTATTTTGAGAGCGTAGTTTATGTACGCGAGGCACTGGTTTTGCTATATTGCGAGGGCAAGGGTTGGGGCCGCATTGCTATGCTTGCTTGGGACGTGCCAGGCGGTCTTGTTGTAGGTTACTCCGGGCGCGCTTGACAGTGTCCGGCTTTTTAAGGGCCGGACTGGAGAACTGCCTAGAGAGGTTGCTTTGTACTTCTGCTGCGAGCGCTGCCGTGTGCTCCTCCGTTCGGAGGGAGCGTTCGGTGTTTCCGTTGACCGTGATTAATCCTCGAGGGCCTGGCATCTTGAGCTTGAGGTATGCATAGTGCGGTACCGCATTGAACCTTGCAAATGCGGTTCGCCAGAGCAGTGCATGATAGCCACTGCGGAACAGGACTATGTCGAAGATTAATTCCTCGCTTCGGAAATTATCCGGGGATCCGAACACCACTTCAAGTGTAACTGAGCCTGTACAGTTGGCTTCTACACCTGGTATGACGCCTTTAAAGGTCATTTTGGTGGGCTTGATCCTCGAGGGATCTATGCCCATTTTCCGCACTGTATCCTGGTAAAGCAGGTTCAGGCTGATGTCGCCGTCCATGAGGACTCTTGTGAGATGAAATCCGTCAATAATTGGGTCAAGAACCAATGCGGTAAACCCTCCATGACGGATGCTAGTGGGATGGTCCCTTCGATCAAAAGTGATCGGGCAGGAGGACCATGGGTTGAACTTTGGGGCGACTGGCTCCATCGCGTATACGTCCCGTAGCGCACGCTTCTGCTCCCTCTTGGGAATGTGGGTTGCGTATATCATGTTCACCGTCCGCAGTTGTGGGGGAAAACCCTTCTGTCCACTGCTGTTCGGCGGCCTGGGCTCCTCCTCGTCATCGCTATGCAGCCCCTTGTCTCTGTTTTCGGCTCTTAACTTGCCTGCCTGCTTGAACACCCAACAATCCCTGTTGGTGTGATTTGCTGGCTTTTCGGGGGTGCCATGTATTTGGCACGAGGGGTCGAGTATTCGGTCCAATCTGGACGGGCCCTGAGTGTTTCTTTTGAATGGTTTTTTCCGCTAACCGGATTTGTAGCCTCGGAATCCGGCATTTACTGCCGTATCCTCGTTGCTGTCGCTGTTAACGCGGCGCTTTTGCTTGTTCCGGCGCGACCTGCCGCTTTTGTCCTTGGTATCCGAATTACCAAGGTTCTTGGTTAAGTTGTTGTTGCGAGCTAGCCAGCTGTCTTCTCCCGCGCAAAAGCGGGTCATGAGTGTCATGAGGGCTGCCATAGATTTCGACTTTTCCTGTCCCAGGTGCCGGGCAAGCCACTCGTCGCGGATATTATGCTTGAAGGCTGCTAGGGCCTCCACGTCCGGATAGTCGACTATTTGATTTTTCTTTGTTAGGAACTGTGTCCAGAATTGCCTGGCCGATTCCTCTGGCTGTTGGATTATGTGGCTTAGGTCATCGGCGTCCGGTGGTCGCACATAAGTGCCCTAGAAGTTGTCAAGGAATGCGGCTTCCAGGTCCTCCCAAGAACCGATTGAGTCTGCTGGCAAGCTGTTGAGCCAATGTCGGGCCGGTCCCTTAAGTTTGAGTGGGAGGTATTTGATGGCATGTAGATCATCACCACGGGCCATGTGGATATGAAGGAGATAATCCTCAATCCATACCGCAGGATCTGTTGTGCCATCGTATGGTTCGATGTTTACGGGTTTGAAGCCCTCAGGGATTTTATGATCCATTACTTCATCTGTGAAGCATAGTGGGTGCGCGGCGCCTCTGTACTGGGCTATATCACGACGCAGCTCAAAGGAGCTTTGTCCATTGTGTTCGGCCCGGCCGGATTTATGGTATCCGGGGTGACGATTACCGTCACATGCTGTGGGGCACCCACGCGATCCGTAGATTGATCTTATTTGCCTTGCCTTGTCCTCCAGTACGTCTCGCAGGTCAGGCGCATTTTCCCGTGCCTTAGTTGAACGGCGCCGGGGCATGGCTTGGGTGGACGGCATAGAGGCCTCTCTGTCGCGGCCGCGAGGTGGCCGGTCGGCCACGTCGTGCGCTGGTGATGTAGGTGCTTCCTCCTCTGATCGGGGTAGCGGCCTGCGCTTTGGGTAACTCTTGGAGGGGCGTTCGAGTTCATACTCTTCGGCCGCAAGGACTTCAGTCCATCTGTCGGCCAGCAAATATTGATCAGCTCTAAGCTGTTGCTGCTTTTTCTTGAGGCTGCTTGCCATGGCTAAAAGCCTGCGTTTGAAACGCTCTTGTTCGGTGGGGTCTGATGGTACGGCGAATTCGTCGTCGTCGAGGCTTGCCTCGTCTTTGTAAGGAGGCATATAGTTATCATCCTCAACCTCTCGGTCTGCCACTCTCTCATGAGGGCTGGCTTCTCCATCTTCCTGTGCCGAATCTTGCTGGAGGGGGTGTTCTTCGGCGCTATCCGGAGTAGTATTATCTCCAGTGCCGGAATCACCGTTTTTGCTTTGGCGGGATTTAGAACGGCGGCGTTGGCGCCGACGCTTGGGATGTTTTTTTTGAGGTGTCATCCCCCGCTTTTCCATCGCCATCTCCATCTTTTGGAGTGTCCACCATATATATGTCATATGACGAGGTGGCCTTCCAGCACCCTATAGGTGTTGGTTCCTGTTCGTCTCCTGCATCGTCGCCCATACCGTCGATGTCTTCGGAGTCGAAGTCGAGCATGTTGGTTAAATCGTCGACAGTGGCTACAAAGTGGGTGGTGGGTGGGCTTTGAATTTCTTCATCGTCCACATCCCATCCTTGCTGACCATAGTCCGGCCAGGGCTCTCCTGATAAAGAGAGAGACTTTAGTGAGTTCAGGATGTCACCGAAGGGCGAGTGCTGAAAGATGTCCGCGTCGGTGAACTCCATGATCGGCGCCCAATCGGATTCGATCGCCAGGGCGCGGGGGGTTCGGAGTCCAGAGAGGAATCCGGATCCTCGGAGTCACGGGTCATGCAAAGTGCGCGGCTGGTGTTCGGCTCGATCGCCTTTGAGATCGCAGCCCCTGAGGTGGCGTCCAACTGCTCATCCTCGATCGGCGCAGCAGGCTCCGAATTAAGGGTCGTAACCAACGCGTGTGCGGCCTCCAGGACACTGTTCGGCGGCAGAGCTAGATCATGCCCATCGAGACAGTGCGGCGCGCTTGGCTGTGGCTCGAATCCATCGAAGATCAAGTCCCCGCGGATGTCAGCGGTGTAATTCAAACTTCCAAACCTGACCTGATGGCCAGGGGCGTAGCTTTCGATCTGCTCCAGGCGGCCAACCAAATTGGCCCGCAGTGTGAAGCCGCCGAAGACAAAAAACTGTCCGGGGAGAAAAGTCTCACCCTGGACCGCATCGTCATTGATGATCAAACGAGCCATCGGGCCTAAAAGTGACGACACAGAGGAACTCTCAACGAAAGCACCAATGTCAGTGTCAAAACCGGCGGATCTCGGGTAGGGGGTCCTGAACTGTGCGTCTAGGCAGATGGTAACAGGAGACAAGGGACACAATGTTTTACCCAGGTTCGGGCCCTCTTGATGGAGGTAAAACCCTACGTCTTGCTTGATTAATATTGATGATATGGGTAGTACAAGAGTAGATCTACCACGAGATCAAGGAGGCTAAACCCAAGAAGATAGCCTATGGTATGATTGTTGTATGTTGGAGTTGTCATCGTACGGACTAAAACCCTCCGGTTTATATAGACACCGAAGAGGGTTTGGGTTACACAAAGTCGGTTACAATGGTAGGAGATCTGAATATCCGCATCGCCAAGCTTGCCTCCCACGCCAAGGGAAGTCCCATCCGGACACGGGACGAAGTCTTCAATCTTGTATCTTCATAGTCCAGGAGTCCGGCTGAAGGTATAGTCCGGCTATCCGAACACCCGGTAATCCAGGACTCCCTCATGCGCCGTTACCACAGCCACCTGGCTAAAACCAAAACTTTTCAAGAAGGCGATCTGGTGCTCCGGCTCATCCAGGATTAGACTGATATGCACAAGTTATCCCCACATTGGGAAGGACCCTTTGTGGTCAGCAAGAATCTGAACAACGGGTCATACTACCTTATCGATGTTCGAGAGCATAAATACTCACATAAGTCAAAGGAGGAAACCCACCGGCCCTGGAATATTGCTCATCTTCGGCCTTACAACACCTGAGCCACCAGCTCTTCTGATGTACATATTTTGACAATGTATATATTATGATCAATATAATAAACCGGCATCCCTGCTAAAGCAAGGCCTCCGTCGTTTTTTCTCTTATTAAATAATGAGTCTTTGGTTACTTGGGGGCTTCTGCTTTATACAGCAAAGTTATGATTACCCTTTGATCCGGCTTATAGGCCACAAAAAAACTTGGGGGCTTGCTACCCAGGTTAAAAGGGACCAAGGAGAGTCTGTTGCAAAAGCACAACTCAAACATAGGCGCCCATTGAGCACAGCTCAAAAATATTGCTTGGGGGCTCTTTTGTTCTAAAGAACAAAGAGTTTTCATAACCCTTGTAATAGGCTTAAAAGCCAGGCTTGGAAGCCATGTGTATTCACCTAAAACCCCGGGTTATCCTGCCTTTTTAAGTAAGCCACTCCGCCCAGGTAATCCTGGAATGACCCGTCGAACGTTTGACAAGTCAATCTTATGCAGACCCTAAACTTGTCAAAGTTAAAACGACGATTGGTTATCTGAGGTCCATCTTATAAGGTTTGTAAAACGGTTTAACTCAGTGGCCTGTGTAGCCCGTCAAAGCACTCGATTTTCAGCCTGGCAGCCCATGAAAAGCCTCGTTTTTCATTTGTTTTTTATTCAACAGATCTTTTGAGGTTTATTTGATGCGGCTTATAATGCTTTATGATCATACTTCACCGGTGTTTATTGACACGACCTGGCTTTTGACTATAAGTCACCACTATAAGATAAAATAATATCTGGTGTTTGTTAACCCGGCCTGGCTTTATTCATAAGCCAGCAATATATGATGATTACCAGTGCTCAAGTTTTGGGTTATCACCCTTACTCTACTGGTTTGGTAAACCAACAGTGTGATCAAAATATCACAGGTATGACATATTTTGTTATAATTGAGCCATTCCTGGTTATAAGCTATTTTAGTTTCCAGTGATTATGTATTTGGCATTATGACCCGTCCGGCGGTAAACCGTGGGACACTTGTGATCTGTTTTGCATACAGGAACAGATTCAAAAAGCTAATAGTATATGCATTAGTGGCTGGTATTTTGGCAGATCAACAGTCTCATGCAAAGCAGAACGCGCACGATGGCACGACAGACTCAAATGTTTTACTACCCTATTACATGCCTCCATGGGCTGAATGAGATCAAAGTGTTTTTCAAAAGAACAAGTGCTTAGAGCCACCCGACGGTTCAATCTTCTTGGCCTTGCTGCTCGGGGTCTTCTGCATCATCCCTTGCCGGCTCTTCGTCTTCCTCTGATGTCTGACAAGTTGGTGATGACCAATCAATGCCAGATAAAGCTTCAAATTCAGCCTCATCATTTATAAGCTCAGACGGATCGACTTCAGGAGCAAAGGTGTGCTTACGGATTGGCGGGATTAAGTCCATCACTTTGTAAGTCGGGGTCGGCATCTTTTGATTATCCTGTTTATACGTCGGGTGGTACTTGGAAGGGTCCGAGTCATTGGCAATCAAAGTGGCCATTGGGCAAATTTCCTTTATGCAAGCTGAGAAGTCTTTCTGATCAAAAGGCATACCATCTTCTTTCAGGCTTGGAAAACCAGTGGCCACGTCAGACGGGTCAAGCTCTGGTACCCATGCCTTGGCCCGGCTCAAAGCCGTCACGGCGCCGGCTCTTGCAGACGATCGCTTTATCTCCTCAAATCTTACAGGCAGCACAGAGAGTTTCTTCAAAACATCTATCAGCATAGTTGGTGCTTGACCTGTTGGAGAAATGGCGGCTAATGCATGTTGAGTCCTGGTGTACAACTGCTTGACAAGTGTATAAACAGCTTTAAGCTTCACAAGCATACCTTGATTGAGATTGCTACTCCTGGGACTTGGATATATCACGGAATGATTAAATGGCGGGTTATATGATCAAAATAGTGATTCATTTTTTATGATTGGCAAGGCGGCTCACCAAAGATTGCTGAAACCATCTAAGTTACACGGCATTTTAAACCGGTGAGCTCAGTGGTCACCTCTTGAAGCGCTGCCTCTGCCTTCTCAGCACATTGTGTTAAAATCGTCTTTTCATCCGCCCAAGTCTTTTTCTCTGCCTCAAAGCTGGTCTTCAGTTTTTCCGACTCGGCCACGCTAAACTGGAATTTTGACTCCGCCTTCCGGGTCTCAGTTTCCTGAGTCACTAGCCGGGTCTTGGCATCATTCAACTGGGACTCCAGTTCAGCAGTGGCAGCCTATATGAAGTATAGAGTTATCAACATTTATGTCAAGATTACAAGAATACAAGTCCCATGTCTTTTGCCAGCAACAACACTTGACACTTGGGGGCTAATGTCTATCAAAGAAATTTTTCAAAGACAACGGCTCTTATGAATAAAGTCCCAAGTACTTTGCAAGCAAGATTACTTGGCACTTGGGGGCTTATGCATATCGTTTTTATTTTCTTCATCATGAGCCGGAAGAGATGTAACAGTCCCAACCGACTCATGGGGGTTATGCAGTCAAGCTCTCTTTTATTTTGCAAAGACAAATAGGATCGGCTCATTCCTACAGATTAAGCCGACCCTTGGGGGCTACGGATGCAAAGCTCAACTTGTGCAAACATTCAGTTTACATTAAAACCAGATAAGGAGGGATTCGAGGACAGAAGTTCATGGATTTTCCTAGAGTCTACAATCTATTCAATCTTGCCATAGTCAATAGACTTGGCGGCTGGCAGGATATGTATAAAAATTACTTAAAGCTGGAAGTCATACCTCATATTTTTGGTGCATTTGTTTCACCATATTAATTTCAAGGTCACGGCTGGAGTGGACCTGGCTGAGATAGCCAGAGAGGATCTCATTGCTGCTCAATTGCGAATAATGGGAGATGTCAAACTTCAGTTTCCGCCTTTCAATAACTTCTCGCTTGGCAGTATGTTTGGACAAAGCTATTGGATTTCCCAGTTCAACAAAGTTGGAGCCAGTAATCAACACGTCATCATTATGAGTCTCTGACGGCTTAGGCAAACCCGAGGGGGCAGAAGTTGAAGGATTAATAGCAGTGCCATCAACACTGAGATCTGGAATTTCAGGCGGAGTGACAGTAACAGGTTCTTCCGGCTGGTTGTCAGAAGCTTTAGGAACAGAGACTTGTGGCTCCAGTTCAGCAGTTTTCGGTGCTTCAGTTGGTTTGTTTACCTTCGCCTTCTTGTTGGGCTTTGCTTGTCCACTATGCAGATTATGGCAAGTTAGTGTAAATATAAGGGTATGAAGAATTATACAGTAAAATCGATTGCTATTACCCAGGGGCAGTTTTGAAAGTTGGCAACTCAGTTTGTGATGAGTCGTCAGAGGAAGAACGGGCAAGTTCCTGATTAAGGGTCATCAACAGAGTTAGAAGGTAAACACATAAGATCCGCCAAAAAGATAAAAAGAGTAATTAGGAAAAGAACCTCATTTCGACGTTTTCAAGGGGCAGGTGTGTTCGGTAAGCCGGAAGATAACTCGTCACCTCCGCTGGTCCGGGTCTGGCGGCGGTTCTCGTGTTGATGTCGCTTCAAAAGAAAGTGAGGATCCAAATAAGCCAAGGGGTGTGAAAACCTTACTTTTCGGGTTACTTGTCAAAGTTCCTGTCCTGGCAAAGGGTCTGAGTCGGAGGAAATAATAGTTACCTCTTCTTCAGCTGCTTGGCTGGCTCCCATGTCAGCCTGATAATAATCAGTGTCAATAAGATGATTCAAAAACAAGCCAAGAGAATCAAGGGCTACCTCCGACTCAGAGGTGTCATCCAGCTTGAGCAGATCAGAGGCGCTTGGTTTCTTCTTCTTCTGGGTGGTCTTTTTGGCGGCTTTCCTAGCAGCCTTTTTGGCAGCCCTGGCCTTCTTAGCAGCCTCGTGATCATACTCCACTTTCCAAAATTCAGACTTAGCCTGGAAAGGTTATTAAAGGTCGAGTTAATAAGATATTCAAATGAGGAGGTGGAGATAAGTAAAGTTCAAAGGCTTAGATCAGGTGGCGGGTTAATCTTGTTGAAAGGGGCCAGACCCACTTTGACACAATCTTCCGGGTCATTTAGAGGAGATTTAACCATTTCATTGATTGCTTCATCAGTTAATGGTGCGGAGCTGTGGCACAGAGAATCTTTTTCACCACCAGTGTAAGTACACATTAAGCCGGTACAGCGGCTTAACAGAATGATCCGCCAAGAAACCCAACACCTGACTAAATCAACGCCAGTCAGCCCATTTCCTAGCAGAGCTTTGACTTTCACAATAGTAGGCGCAATCTTCTTTCGTTCAGCAGTGGTAAGATTTTCAGGAAGATTATGTTTGGGGTTCAGGCGCTCAACATGATAACCCGGCAGTGAATTCTCGTCAGCCGGAGAAGTGTCTTTGCAATAAAACCACGTCTGGTTCCAGTCTTTGGGGTGACTCGGCAAGCAGGCTGATACGTCTCCAACGTATCTATAATTTTTTATTGTTCCATGCTATATTACATTCTGTTTTTGACATTAATGGGATTTACTATACACTTTTATATTATTTTTGGGACTAACCGATTAACCGGAGGCCCAGCCTAGAATTGCTGTTTTTTGCCTATTTCAGTGTTTCGTAGAAAAAGAATATCAAACGGAGTCCAAACAGAATGAAACCTTCGGAAACGTGATTTTCGGGACGAACGTGATCCAGAGGACTTGGACCCTACGTCAAGACATCAATCAGGAAGGCACGAGGTAGGGGGTGCGCCTACCCCCCCCCCCCCTAGGCGCGCCCTCCACCCTTGTGGGCCCCACGTTGCTCCACCGACGTACTTCTTCCTCCTATATATACCTACGTACCCCCAAACTACCAGATACTGAGCCAAAAACCTAATTCCACCACCGCAACCTTCTGTACCCATGAGATCCCATCTTGGGGCCTTTTCTGGAGCTCCACCGGAGGGGGCATCGATCACGGAGGGCTTCTACATCAACACCATAGCCTCTCCGATGATGTGTGAGTAGTTTACCTCAGACCTTCGGGTCCATAGTTATTAGCTAGATGGCTTCTTCTCTCTCTTTGGATCTCAATACAAAGTTCTCCACGATTCTCGTGGAGATCTATTCAATGTAATCTTCTTTTGCGGTGTGTTTGTTGAGACCGATGAATTGTGGGTTTATGATCAAGTTTATCTATGAACAATTTTTTAATCTTCTCCGAATTATTTTATGTATATTTGGTTATCTTTGCAAGTCTCTTAGAATTATCAGTTTGGTTTGGCCTACTAGATTGATCTTTCTTGCAATGGGAGAAGTGCTTAGCTTTGGGTTCAATCTTGCGGTGTCCCTTCCCAGTGACAGTAGGGGCAGCAAGGCCATCGAGGATAACAAGATGGGGTTTATATCATATTGCATGAGTTTGTCCCTCTACATCATGTCATCTTACTTAAAGCATTACTCTATTCTTATGAACTTAATACTTGATACGTCTCCGTCGTATCTATAATTTTTGATTGTTCCATGCCAATATTCTACAACTTCCATATACGTTTTGGCAACTTTTTATACTATTTTTGGGACTAACATATTGATCCAGTGCCCAGTGCCAGTTCTTGTCTGTTGCATGTTTTTTGTTTCGCAGAAACCCAATATCAAATGGAGTCCAAACTGGATAAAAACGGACGGAGATTTTTTTTTGGAATATTTATGATTTTTGGGAAGTGGAATCATCGCGAGACAGTGTCCGAGGGGGGCACGAGGTAGGGGACGCACCCTAGGGTGTCAGGCACGCCCCTGACCCTCGTGGCCACCCCTTAAGGCGGTTGACGCTCTTATTTTGCCGCAAGAAAGATAATTTTATGAGAAAGATCTGAGCGAAAGATTCACCCCAATCGGAGTTACGGATCTCCGGATATTTAAGAAACGGTGAAGGGCCAGAAAACGGAACGCAGAAACAGAGAGAGACAGAGAGACAGATCCAATCTCGGAGGGGCTCTTGCCCCTCCCACGCCATGGAGACCATGGACCAGAGGGGAAACCCTTCTCCCAACTAGGGAGGAGGTCAAGGAAGAAGAAGAAGAAAGGGGGCCCTCTCCCCCTTGCTTCCGGTGGCGCCGGAGCACTGTCGGGGCCATCACCATCACCGCCATCTTCACCAACAACTTCACCGCCATCATCACCAACTCTTCCCCCCTCTATGCAGCGGTGTAACCTCTCTCTTACCCACTGTAATCTCTACCTGAACATGGTGCTCAATGCTATATATTATTTCCCAATGATGTATGGCTATCCTATGATGTTTGAGTAGATCTGTTTTGTTCTAATGGCTACTTGATGATCAAGATTGGTTTGAGTTGCATGTTTTATTATTGGTGCTGTCCTATGGTGCTCTCCGTGTCGCGCAAGCGTGAGGGATTCCCGCTGTAGGGTTTGCAATATGTTCATGATTTGCTTATGGTGGGTGGCATGAGTGACAGAAGCACAGACCCGAGTAAGTAGGTTGTTTGCGTATGGGATAAAGGGGACTTGATACTTTAATGCTATGGTTGGGTTTTACCTTAATGAATCTTTAGTAGTTGCGGATGCTTGCTAGAGTTCCAATCATAAGTGCATATGATCCAAGTAGATAAAGTATGTTAGCTTATGCCTCTCCCTCAAATAAAATTGCAATAATGATTACCGGTCTAGTTATCCATTGCCTAGGGACAAATAACTTTCTTGTTGACAAAAGCTCTTCACTAAAACTAATTTAGTTGTGTCCTCATCTAAACAGCCCTTAGCTTTTACTTTCATGCTCTTTACTTTCTTGCAAGCTTACCCAAAAACACCTACCAAGTACTTCTAGTTTCATACTTGTTTCCGATAAAGCGAACGTCAAGTGTGTGTAGAGTTGTATCGGTGGTCGATAGAACTTGAGGGAATATTTGTTCTACCTTTAGCTCCTTATTGGGTTCGACACTCTTACTTATAGAAAGAGGCTACAATTGATACCCTATACTTGTGTATTATCAAGACCTTTTTCTGGCGCCGTTGCCGGGGAGCAATAGCGTGGGGTGAATATTCTCGTGTGTGCTTGTTTTCTTTATCACTAAGTAATTTTTATTTGCTGTTCTTAGTTGTTTTCTATCTTTAGTCATGGGTAGGAAACGCAAAATACCAAAAAAAATAGTTGTACCTACTGAACCAATGGTTGAAGAACCACTCAAAATATATCACACTGTTGAAGCTTATTACTTGGATCATCTTCGATCCCTATGTGCTCGTGCTGAAACCCCAACTAGCTTAGTTGAGGGCAAATCTTTAGATGAGCATGCTTTTTATGTGCGACACCGAATATCTGAAAAAGGGAAAATTCTATTGGGTCAAATTAATCGTTTGCAATGCTATGCTTGGAATTTATGTGAAATATATGATGTTACTTGTTGTTCTGAAAACCCTAAGAAACACCTTCCCTACCAATGTGAGCTTATTGATAATGGAATCTTATCTTCCTATGCTAAAGGTGTTTATAGTTACTATGATATTCAACAAATTGAAGAACTTGTTGCTTTTAAGGGTGCTTATGAAATTGCTTCTTTGATTGAAACGTATGATGCTACTTTTCACAAATCTGAAAATTCTGCCATACTTGAATATTGTTGTGAGAATTATGCTTCCAATGCATATGTTAAACCTTATATTGAGAAATACTCCGCTGTCCAAGAAGAGACTAATATTTTGCAGGAGTCTATGGAAGAAGAAATTGAAGAAACTGTGAGCTCATTGGATGAAAAAGATGATGAGGAGAGCGAAGAACAAAAGGAGGAAGAGCGGATTAGCTACCCGTGCCCACCTTCTAATGAGAGTAACTCTTCAACTCATACATTGTTTAATTCCCCTTCATGCTTACCGAAGGATGATTGCTATGATGATTGTTATGATCCCGTTGATTATTTTGAAATATCCCTTTTTGATGATGCTTGCTATGCTTGTGGCCAAGATGCCAATATGAATTATGCTTATGGAGATGAACTCGCTATAGTTCCTCATGTTAAACATGAAATTGTTGCTATTGCACCCACGCATGATAGTCCTATTATCTTTTTGAATTCTCCCGATTACACTATATCGGAGAAGTTTGCTTTTATTAAGGATTATATTGATGGGTTGCCTTTTTCCATTGCACATGATGATTTTGATAGATATAATATGAATGTGCTTGCTGCTCCTACTTTCAATTATTATGAGAGAGGAACTATATATCCATCTCTCTATGTTTCCAATATGATAAAATTACAAGAAATTGTTTATACTATGAATTGGCCTTTACTAGGTGTGCATGAATTGTTCTTTTATGACATGCCAATGCAAAGGAAGAGAGTTAGACTTCGTCATTACATGATATATGTTGCTTTGTGCTCACTACTAAATTACAAATCATTGTTAATTAAAATTGGCTTTGATATACCTTGGGATCCGGGTGGATTCACTACTTGAGCACTTTATGCCTAGCTTAATGGCTTTAAAGAAAGCGCTGCCAGGGAGACAACCCGGAAGTTTTAGAGAGTCATTTATTTCTGTTGAGTGCTTTCATATAGTTTAAAAACAACAAAAATAAAGAGGGGAACCCAAAACTTTTCAAAAAAGAAAAGTGAAAGTAAGATAGACGAGCATTGTGAAAGTGGGGGACGTCCTTAAACTTGTTCAGGCCCATGGGAACTTTCTGAATCTTAATTACAGAAACTTTTCAATAAAAATGATTATCCCCTTGTACAATTCCATTGTATTCTAAAAATAATGTGCCAAGGTTTGCCTTTAGGATGTTTAAGATGCTTGTTGGTTTGTGCGGTGCAGAACAAAAACTTTGGCTGTAGTGCATGAATTTTAATTTTTTTACTGGAATGTCAAATGGTTCTGATTCTTTTTGCACTGTCTTGCTGTACAAATTGTTTATTTTTCCTAATTTTGGCAGAATTTTTCAAGTACCATAAGTTTGGTGAATGTACAGATTGCTACATACTGTTCTGTTTTAGACAGATTCTGTTTTTGATGCATAGTTTGCTTGTTTTGATGAACCTATCAATTTATATCACTGGATTAAGCCATGAAAATGTTATACTACAGTAGACACAATGCAAAAACAAAATATGAATTGGTTTGCAACATTACTTATAGTAGTGATTTGCTTTATTATACTAACGGATCTTACCGAGTTTTCTGTTGAAGTTTTGTGTGGATGAAGTGTTCGATGATTGAGAAGGTTCCGATGTGAGAAGAAGGAAGAGAGGCAAGAGCTCAAGCTTGGGGATGCCCGAGGCACCCCAAGTAAATATTCAAGGAGACTCAAGCGTCTAAGCTTGGGGATGCTGGGGAGGCATCCCCTCTTTCTTCAACAAGTATCGGTATGTTTTTGGATTGGTTTCGTTCATGCGATATGTACAATCTTGGAGCGTCTTTTGCATTTAGTTTTCATTTTTCTTTTATGCACCTTGCTGGTATGAGATAGTCCTTGGTTGATTTATAGAATGCTCATTGCACTTCACTTATATCTTTTGAGTATGGCTTTATAGAATGCTTCATGTGCTTCACTTATATCATTTGAAGTTTGGATTGCCTCTTTCTCTTCACTTAGACAACCGCCATTTGTAGAATGCTCTTTTGCTTCACTTATATTTGTTAGAGAGTGGGCATATCTTTTGTAGAAAGAATTAAACTCTCATGCTTCACTTATATCTATTTAGAGAGATGACAGGAACTGATCATTCACATGGTTAGTCATAAAATCCTACATAAAACTTGTAGATCACTGAATATGATATGTTTGATTCCTTGCAATAGTTTTGCGATATAAAGGTGGTGATATTAGAGTCGTGCTAGTTGAGTAATTGTGAAATTGAGAAATACTTGTGTTGAGGTTTGCAAGTCTCGTAGCATGCACGTATGGTGAACTGTTATGTAACGAAGTCGGAGCATGAGGTGTTTATTGATTGTCTTCCTTATGAGTGGCGGTCGGGGACGAGCGATGGTCTTTTCCTACCAATCTATCCCCCTAGGAGCATGCGCGTAGTACTTTGTTTCAATGACTAATAGATTTTTGCCATAAGTATGTGAGTTCTTTATGACTAATGTTGAGTCCATGGACTATACGCACTCTCACCCTTCCATCATTGCTAGCCTCTTCGGTACCGTGCATTGCCCTTTCTCACCTCGAGAGTTGGTGCAAACTTCGTCGGTGAATCCAAACCCCGTGATACGATACGCTCTATCACACATAAACCTCCTTATATCTTCCTCAAAACAGCCACCATACCTACCTATTATGGCATTTCCATAGCCATTCCGAGATATATTGCCATGCAACTTCCATCATCATCATATACATGACTTGAGCATTTATTGTCATATTGCTTTGCATGACCGTAAGATAGCTAGCATGATGTTTTCATGGCCTGTCCATTTTTTGATGTCATTACTACGCTAGATCATTGCACATCCCGGTACACCTCCGGAGGCATTCATATAGAGTCATATCTTTGTTCTAGATATCGAGTTGTAATATTGAGTTGTAAGTAAATAAAAGTGTGATGATCATCATTATTAGAGCATTGCCCCAGTGAGGAAAGGATGATGGAGACTATGATTCCCCCACAAGTCGGGATGAGACTCCGGACGAAAAAAATAAAAAAAAGAGAAAGGCCAAAAAAAGATAAGGCCCAAAAAAAGAGAAAAAAAATGAGAGAAAAAGAGAGAAGGGGCAATGTTACTATCCTTTTACCACACTTGTGCTTCAAAGTAGCACCATGTTCTTCATATAGAGAGTCTCTTGAGTTATCACTTTCATATACTAGTGGGAATTTTCATTATAGAACTTGGCTTGTATATTCCAACGATGGGCTTCCTCAAATGCCCTAAGTCTTCATGAGCAAGCAAGTTGGATGCACACCCACTTAGTTTCAGTTTGAGCTTTCATACACTTATAGCTCTAGTGCATCCGTTGCATGGCAATCCCTACTCCTCACATTGACATCAATTGATGGGCATCTCCATAGCCCATTGATTAGCCGCGTCGATGTGAGACTTTCTCCTTTTTTGTCTTCTCCACATAACCCCCATCATCATGTTCTATTCCACCTATAGTGCTATGTCCATGGCTCACGCTCATGTATTGCATGAAAGTTGAAAAGGTTTGAGAACGTCAAAAGTGTGAAACAATTGCTTGGCTTATCATCGGGGTTGTGCATGATGTGAATGCTTTGTGTGGTGAAGATGGAGCATAGCCAGACTATATGATTTTGTAGGGATGAGCTTTCTTTGGCTATGTTATTTCAATAAGACATAATTGCTTGGTTGGTATGCTTGAAATATTATTGTTTTTATGTCAAAAGATAGACTATTGCTTTGAATCACTCGTGTCTTAATATTCATGCCATGATTAGACATATGATCAAGATTATGCTAGGTAGCATTCCACATCAAAAATTATCTTTTTTTATCATTTACCTACTCGAGGACGAGCAGGAATTAATCTTGGGGATGCTGATACATCTCCGTCGTATCTATAATTTTTTATTGTTCCATACCAATATTCTACAACTTCCATATACTTTTTGGCAACTTTTTATACTATTTTGGGACTAACATATTGATCCAGTGCCTAGTGCCAGTTCCTGTCTGTTGCATGTTTTTTGTTTCACAGAAACCCAATATCAAACGGAGTCCAAACAGGATAAAAACGGACGGAGATTTTTTCGGAATATTTATGATTTTGGGGAAGTGGAATCATCGCGAGACGGTGTCCGAGGGGGGCACGAGGTAGGGGGGCGCGCCCCAGGGTGTCAGGCACGCCCCTGACCCTCGTGGCCATCCCGTAAGGCGGTTGATGCTCTTATTTTGCTGCAAGAAATATAATTTTATGAGAAAGATCTGAGCGAAAGATTCACCCCAATCGGAGTTACGGATCTCCAGATATTTAAGAAACGGTGAAGGGACAGAAAACGGAACGCAGAAACAGAGAGAGACAGATCCAATCTCGGAGGGGCTCTCGCCCCTCCCACGCCATGGAGACCATGGACCAGAGGGGAAACCCTTCTCCCATCTAGGGAGGATGTCAAGGAAGAAGAAGAAGAAGAAGGGGGGCCTCTCCCCCTTGCTTCCGGTGGCGCCGGAGCGCTGCCGGGGCCATCACCATCACCGCCATCTTCACCAACAACTTCACCGCCATCATCACCAACTCTTCCCCCCTCTATGCAGCGGTGTAACCTCTCTCTTACCCACTGTAATCTCTACCTAAACATGGTGCTCAACGCTATATATTATTTCCCAATAATGTATGGCTATCCTATGATGTTTGAGTAGATCTGTTTTGTCCTAATGGCTACTTGATGATCAAGATTGGTTTGAGTTGCATGTTTTATTATTGGTGCTGTCCTATGGTGCTCTCCGTGTCGCGCAAGCGTGAGGGATTCCCGATGTAGGGTTTGCAACATGTTCATGATTTGCTTATGGTGGGTGGCGTGAGTGACAGAAGCACAGACCCGAGTAAGTAGGTTGTTTGCGTATGGGATAAAGGGGACTTGATACTTTAATGCTATGGTTGGGTTTTACCTTAATGAATCTTTAGTAGTTGCGGATGCTTGCTAGAGTTCCAATCATAAGTGCATATGATCCAAGTAGAGAAAGTATGTTAGCTTATGCCCTCCCTCAAATAAAATTGCAATAATGATTACCGGTCTAGTTATCGATTGCCTAGGGACAAATAACTTTTTTGTTGACAAAAGCTCTTCACTAAAACTAATTTAGTTGTGTCCTCATCTAAACAGCCCCTAGCTTTTACTTTCGTGCTCTTTACTTTCTTGCAATCTTACCCAAAAACACCTACCAAGTACTTCTAGTTTCATACTTGTTTCCGATAAAGCGAACGTCAAGTGTGCGTAGAGTTGTATCAGTGGTCGATAGAACTTGAGGGAATATTTGTTCTACCTTTAGCTCCTCATTGGGTTCGACACTCTTACTTATCGAAAGAGGCTACAATTGATCCCCTATACTTGTGGGTTATCAATACTCAAGATGCATGTTGGATAGCAGTCGATGTGTGGAGTAATAGTAGTAGATGCAGGCAGGAGTCGGTCTACTTGTCTTGGACGTGATGCCTATATACATGATCATACCTAGATATTCTCATAACTATGCTCAATTATATCAATTGCTCAACAGTAATTTATTCACCCACTGTAATACTTATGCTCTCGAGAGAAGCCACTGGTGAAACCTATGGCCCCCGGGTCTATCTTCCATCATATTAATCTTCCAACACTTAGCTATTTTTATTACCTTATATTTTACTTTGCATCTTTATCATAAAAATACCAAAAATATTATCTTATCATATCTATCAGATCTCACTCTCGTAAGTGACCATGAAGGGATTGACAACCCCTCTATTGCGTTGGTTGCGAAGATTTATTTGTTTGTGTAGGTGCGAGGGACTCGTGCGTGGCCTCCTACTGGATTGATACCTTGGTTCTAATAAACTGAGGGAAATACTGTGACGCCCCAAGACCGACGCTCCGGACGCCTCCCATGTTTTTCGTTATCGTCGCGTGTATTTATTTGTTTGTTGCATTCATCATAGCATCATGCACATTGCATCTGCATGTTTTCATAAAGCATGCATCCGTTCATAGTTTCCACGTTTCCCCCTTGCCTTCGTTGACCGATCCGAGTCCAATCTTGTTCTTCGTTTTCCCTCTTGCCTAAACCGGAGTCTCTCTATGCGGTGCTCAAATCTCTCGCGCGCGTCCGAAAGCTGTCCCGAACCAGACCCGGGCAGTCGTCACCGTTAGATTCGGATCATCCCCAAACATCTATATAACATCCCCGTTTTATTATTCGGGTTACCTAACCTATTTATTTACGAACGCCCGATTATAATCTGATGGGCCGGATTAGCCCCTACCCAGTCCCCTACCTATATAATTAGACCGAACCCTAATTTCTAGGGAGCTATCCCATCCATCCTCGTGCCGCCGCCACCTACCTACTCTCTCTCGGGATCAATCCCCTCCTCGTTTTCACACACCCGACAATTCTATCGATCCATCCATCGAACCGCACCACCGCCAGCTCCTCCCGTCGCTCGAACCCTCCAACTGAGCGCTTCGTCCTCACCTCGTCTCCCTCACGCCGGCGCGCCTCCCCCCCCCCCCATCTTCTCTTTCTGTCCCTCTCTCCCTCCGGTCTATCATCTCTCTCTCTCTCTCTTATCTTCACCAGGAGCTCGCTGCCAATCGAAGATGCACCATCATCCCCGAGCTCCGTCCGTGCCGCCGTGGTCCGGATCCGGCGCCGACGACCGGATTCGTCCGTTTTCGCCGTTCCCGGCGCTACCGGAGCCCCAAGGCCCTTGTACCAAGTCCGCCGCCGCGCCACCTTCAAGCCATCGGGCGCCTGGTCCCCTGCCTGGCCCGCTCGTTCTCTGCATGAAGGAGGTGCAACGCCAGCGCCTTGTCTGCCTCCCCTGCTAACGCCTCGTCACCGGAGCCCTGCATCACGCCAAGTCCGCCGCTGCATCCTCTTCTTCCCCTGCGTTGCTGTTCGAAAGGAGCAGAGCGCAGCGCTCCAGCTGCGTTGACCGCATCGACCGCCCCTGCTCCATCTCGTGGACCGTGAGGCGTCTTGCCGCGCGCCTCCAGATCCGGCGCTGCCCCACCGTCTTCGACCTTCCTCTGCGTGCCCGCAAGATCCACCGCCGCCTGCGTCCGCGCCAAGTGCTGCAGCTGTACGACCACCAGGGAGTCGTCGCCCCGCCAAGTCCATGCGCCCCGGCCTCATCCCTGCCTCCAGGTCGCCTCTCTGCCACCCGTTGGCGTTAAGGAGCAGCTCCGCCCTCGCCGGACTACGCGCCAAGTTTGCCGTCATCGCGACCGAGTCCGTCGCCAACCGCTGTCCCCTGCCTCGCCATCCCCTACCGTGGCCACTGCTTCCCCTCCATCGAGCAAGAGCTCTGCTCGTCCCGTGCGCCTGGAGACGAGCGACGACTCTTCTGCATCGCTTGCAAAGCCCCGCTGGAAGCCACGCGCGAGCCCGCGTTGACTCCGTCTGTGTGGGTCCCATTCGCCAGCAGCCAAGGCCCAGCCCAGCGCCACTTCTTCCTCAGCCCAGCCGCGCCTCCACCGACCTGGGCGAAAGCCCATGGTGAGCAGCGCCCAGCCCCTCTCCTGTGCATGTTAGGCCAGTCAGTTTCGGCCCAGTGTTGTTTTTTTCCTGCTCTGGACGAATTTGCCTATTAATCCTGAGACTGCCAGTTTTGCAGTATAGCCCCTCTAGATCATGCATTTAATAACTCCAGAACTGTGCATCATATGTAAATAATTTATATATGAAAAGTGCTTAGAATTTCATCTAGTTTCACAATATGCCACTTTCATTCCATGTTAAAATGCTTAAAATGCTGTTTGTTTAAATTTGCATAAATGCCATGTTAAATGATTTTTTTCATAACTAATTAACCGTAACTCGGAATTTAATAAACTTTATATGTAAATGGGGTGGGAAAATGCCTAGTTTAACATGGTGCACTTTATTTTGCTGTTTAACAACATTAAAATTGTGTATAGGGCAGAACAGTACCAAATCTAAAATATGCTCATGAGGATTTTCCGGACTTGTTGTTTGTTGTTCCGGCCTCATTTAAACTTGTCTAGATAGGTAGTTTTCATATGCTTCACCTCTTGTCATGTTAATCAACATTTAATATTGTTGGGTACATAAACAAGATCGAACTAAATATTTGTTGTGGTGTTTCGTCAATATGCAACTCGTTGCATATTGAGCACCACTTAATTTGTAGTATTGTTTGTTGCACTTTGCCATGTCATGCCTCTTTAAACCGGACATGCATCATACTTGGTTGTGTATCATGCCATGTGTATGTGGTGATTGTTTACTATGTTGTTTGTTTCTTTCCGGGTTGCTTCTCGTTAGCTTCGGTTTCGTTCCGGAGTTGTGAGGATTCGTTCGACTACATCCGTTTGTCTTCTTCATGGACTCGTTCTTCTTCCTTGCGAGATCTCAGGCAAGATGACCATACCCTCGAAATCACTTCTATCTTTGCTTTCTAGATTGCTCGCTCTTTTGCTATGCCTATGCTGCGATACCTACCACTTGCTCTTTCATGCCTCCCATATTGTTAAGCCAAGCCTCTAACCACCTTGTCCTAGCAAACCGTTGTTTGGCTTTGTTACCGCTTTGCTCAGCCCCTCTTATAGCGTTGTTAGTTGCAGGTGAAGATGAAGGTTGTTCCTTGTTGGAACATGGATATTTGTTGGGATATCACAATATCTCCTATTTAATTAATGCATCTATATACTTGGTAAAGGGTGGAAGGCTCGGCCTTATGCCTGGTGTTTTGTTCCACTCTTGCCGCCCTAGTTTCCGTCATACCGGTGTTATGTTCCTTGATTTTGCGTTCCTACACGGTTGGGTGATTTATGGGACCCCCTTGACAGTTCGCCTTGAATAAAACTCCTCCAGCAAGGCCCAACCTTGGTTTTACCATTTGCCACCTAGCCTTTTTTTCCCTTGGGTCGGCCAACCCAAGGGTCATCTTTATTTTACCCCCCGGGCCAGTGCTTCTCTAAGTGTTGGTCCAGCCCAGAGCACCGTGTGGGACCGTCCCTTGGCAACTTGGGTTATGTTGGTACCTGTACGCTTAGCTTATCCGGTGTGCCCTAAGAACAAGATATGTGCAGCTCCTATCGGGATTTGTCGGCACAGCGGGTGGTCTTGCTGGTCTTGTTTTACCATTGTCGAAATGTCTTGTAGCTGGGATTCTGAGACTGATTGGTTCTTCCCGGTAGAAAGAATATCCTTCATTGACCATGAGAGCTTGTGATGGGCTAAGTTGGGACACCCCTGCAGGGTATTATCTTTTGAAAGCCGTGCCCGCGGTTATGAGGCAGATGGGAATTTGTGAATGTCCGATTGTAGAGAACTTGGCACTTGACTTAACTAAAATACATCAACCGCGTGTGTAGCCGTGATGGTCTCTTCTCGGCGGAGTCCGGGAGGTGAACACGGTTCTTGTGTTATGGTTGTGCGTAAGTAGTTTCAGGATCACTTCTTGATCACTTCTAGCTTCACGATCGTGCTTTGCCTTTCTTCTCGCTCTCATTTGCGTATGTAGCCACCATATATGCTAGTGCTTGCTGCAGCTCCACCTCACTACCCTGTCATACCTGTCGGTGTACTAAAGTAGGGGTACCTTAGTACCCCGAACTTGTGCACGGGCAGTAGTAGTGTCCCGCGGCAAGGCTTGCCAGGGGAGCGACAAGAGTCTCCACGGCCCTTTCTGGGCCGGACGAAGGCCAAGTGATCGAGCCTAGAAGACCAAGCCCCGGCAAGAGGAGCTTTCCGGGCCAAGAAGGCGAGGTACGGCAAGAGGAGCTTGCCGGGCCAAGGCGACAAGGCCCCGGCAAGAGGAGCTTGCCGGGACGACTAAGCCGAAGCACCAAGGCCCCGGCGGGAGGAGCTCGCCGGGACGGCCAAACCAAGGCACCCCAAGAGAAGCCCGCCGCGGCGCGCCGCGCGCCGCGGCAAGGCCTGACGAGCGGCAAGCTCTAAGGTGCGGCAAGACAACCACCGCGGCAAGCCACTTGCCGCGGCAAACCACCACCTCAGGCATGCGCTCCAGCTCACCTGCCCACGCGTCACTCTGGAGCTTCCCCAGAGGCACGTGGCGGGGCGCCGCGCAACCTGGGGCGCGCGGTGGCATGCGACGTTGGCAGAGTCCCCCCCGTGGCAAGCGGAGGCGCCCCTAACGGTCCGCCTCGGCACTGTTCGGGCGATCCAGACGGGCATTTAATGCCTTTGTCCCCTGCCGTCAGAGTTAGGTGCGATAGCACTGTGCGGCCACTGTTCGCACAGTTCCTTGCCATTTTTACCCTCACCTGCGTCGCTACCTATGGGAAACCCCTTAGCATATAAAAGGAGGCCCATGCCCACGTAGGAAAAGAGGACCCGGAGGAGGACCCAGAGGGAGGACACCCAGTAGACCCTCGTCTACGTCCAGCTCCAACTTACTCTAGCTTCTTGCGCTCCAGAGCAAGAACTCGAATCAACCAGACAAGCAGCAGTAGGGTTTTACGCATCCGTGCGGCCCGAAGCTGGGTAAAATCGTTGTGTGTGTGTGTCGCCTCGATCTGCTCTTTGTGCAACCTCCGCCCCCCGCCGAACCAAAAAGGGGCTCCGTCCCCATAGGTGCTCGTGGAGGCCGATTCCCCCCGACATCTTTGGCGCGCCAGGTAGGGGTGCGTCGAGGTTGTGTGAATCAGATCCGGCGTCCGCGCGAGCCAGACTCTCATTGTTCGCGCCGGCATGGCGCCGAAGAAGAAAGCTCCGGTGGTGACCGGTCAGTCAGCATCGAACCCACCGCCCATGGAGCAGACGGGTGGTGGGGAGGACGCCGACGGAGGAACGGGCGCCGTCGAACCAGTTCTTGGTCTCGCGACGTCCGAGCTTGCCCCGCGCCCCTCTCAG
The DNA here is from genome assembly GCA_032464435.1 of Aegilops umbellulata. Taxonomy (NCBI): domain Eukaryota; kingdom Viridiplantae; phylum Streptophyta; class Magnoliopsida; order Poales; family Poaceae; genus Aegilops; species Aegilops umbellulata. Next base: position 112,620,827 of record CP136056.1, read on the forward strand.
GAGGCGCGAAACCAGCAGCGTCATGGTACCCATGGTACCATACGCTCGCTGGACCCAGACCGTGCTGGTGGGTCCCAAGGCGCTCAGGACCAGCATGCGATCCAGCGTGCCGGAACGAGCGTCGCGCGGCTGCCTGGACCGGGTGCTGCTCCTTCTAACATAGTTAGGAGTTCGAGCACATCCCGCTCCTCGCGCCGTTCGCCACCTCTTCCCGCCACCCCAGCGGAAGCTCTCGCGCGAGCTCAGCTACTCCTAGACTATCCTCCGACGGCGGACAAGCTCGACGACTGGAGGGCAATCATCCAGAGCCTCATCGGTTTCGCCAACGGCGACACTCCGCGGCAGCACAGCGCGCCGCAGCTGCGGCCAGTCACCCAGGCGAGAACCGATGGCGCCAAGAATGGCGGGGGTGCGACCACCGTGCACTCCCCGCCCCAGAAGCCGCGGTCGCCGACTCGCCGGGCCCACCTCGACAACGACTCCACTGCGTCGTCGAACCCGCGAACTCGCCGCGACCAACGCCAAGTCCTTCACGAACGAAGGGAAGAAGACGCTCGAACCCGGATCGAGCGCAGAAGAGAGGCGCGGCGTCAATCAGACCAGCGTGTTGAGCCCTCTGGAAACATGCAGGCACTGGGGGAACCAGGCGAACTCCCGTATTCGGTAGGCTGCCCTGCGTTCACCCGCGAGCTGCGGCAAGTCCAGTGGCCCAGCACGAAGAACTTCAAGCCTGACGTGCCCGAGAAGTACGACGGCAAGTCGCACCCGTCGGAGTTCCTCAGCGTCTACACCATAGCGGTACAGGCTGCCGGGGGACGGGACGACAAGATCCTTGCCAACTACTTCCCGCTGGTACTCAAGCCCAACGTCAGATCCTGGCTCATGCACTTGCCGGACGGCTCCATCTCCTCCTGGCCAGATCTATGCCATCAGTTCGTTGGCGCCTTCACGGGCGGCCACAAACCCCATGGCCAGGCAAGCGACCTTCATCTGCTTGTTCAGAAGGATGGGGAGCCTTTGCGCAAGTTCATCCAGAGGTTCAGCCGTGTGCACTACAACATCCCAGACGTCCACCCCACCGCGGTGATCAGCGCGTTCCACCAGAACGTGCGCAACCGCAAGATGCGGGAGGAGATGGCGATGTGCAAAATCAAGGAGGTCAGCGAGCTTTACGCCCTGGCCGACAAGTGTGCATGCGCTGAGGAGGGGAGGAAGCTCCCCGGAGAAAGTGTTGGAGAAGGATAATCCGACAGTGAAGGTACCGCCCCAGCAAGGAGAGGCCGGCGGCGGAACGGCAAAAAGAAGAAAAACCCAGAGGTGCTGGTTGTCGAGAAGTCCTGCAGCGAGGGCTCCGCCAAGAAAGCCCAGGCGGGAGGCCCCGGCAAGGAGGTTGTCGGGTGCGCCAACTGCCGGGCGGTGGCTGCTGCCGATAAGCGGGACGGTACCGACAAGAAGTACTGCAAGATCCACCGTACCAGGGGCCATGACCTCCAGAGTTGCAAGCAAGTCGAGCGACTCGTCGGGCTGCAGAAGGCCGAGTACGCACGATGCGACAAGGAGAGAGCCCAAGATGGCGGCGGGGGATCCGGCACGAAGAGTCCCGGCCCGGGGGAGCGCCGCGGCAAGGACAAGTAGCGGCAAGCAGACAGACCTCCCCGGGGACGCGACAAGGACGAAGACGATGACGACGACGAAGACATGGAAGACCCCGAGACCAGCGAGCAGGAGTTTCAGAAAGCCACTGAGGTCTTGTGTGTGGACGGCGGTGCCTCCCTGCACGCTTCCCACCACCAGCTTAAACGGTGGGTGCGGGAGGTCAATGCAGCGGAGCCACCCGTCGAGTCACGCAGACCCCTGAGATGGTCCAGCACGCCTATCATCTTCGACATTGAGGACCACCCTGATCGCACAACCGCAGTCGGGTGCTTGTCGATGTTGGTTTCCCCAACGGTCCGCAACCTCAAGGTCACTAAGATGCTATTTGACGGCGGGGCCGGCTTGAATCTGATCTCCTCTGCTGATCTCCGGAGACTCCAAGTTCTCGACAGCGAGCTCGAAGAAACCGGCACATTCCAAGGAATCAACCCGGGAAGGAGCAAGCCGAAGGGAAAGATCACGCTGCCGGTAACGTTTGGCAGCGAGCTGAATTTCAGGACTGAGAAGGTCACCTTTGACGTCGCCGACTTTCCGTTGCCTTACAACGGGATCCTCGGCCGACCAGCGCTCACCAAGTTCATGGAGGCCTCTCACTACGCGTATAACGTGCTCAAGATGCCTGGCCCGATAAGCGTCATTTCTGTCCCCGGCGACAAGAAGGATGCCCTTATCTGCGCCGACCAAATATACCGGGACGCAACAGCAGCAACGGCCCGCGGCCCACTTGCCGCTGGAGCTTCCGGGGGAAAGAAGAAGTCCGGCAAGTGCTCTGGCGCCCACTCCGGCAAGCGCGCCTCTTCGGAGTGTTGCGCTGCCGTCGAGGACGTGCCATCGAGCCCCGCCGGCAAGAAGACCAAGCCCGGCAAGTGCTCTGGCGCCCACTCCGGCGAGCGCGCCTCCTCGGAGTGCTGCGCTGCCGTCGAGGACGTGCCATCGAGCTCTCCCGGCAAGAAAGCCAAGCCCGGCGAATGCTCTGGTGCCCACTCCGGCAAGCGCGCCTCTTCGGAGCGCTGCGCTGCCATTGAGGACGCACCATCGAGCCCCGCCGGTAAACACAAGAAGACGACGGCTGCTCCACCAGCGACCAAGAAGGTGCCCGCCAAGGAGGACGGCACTGGTGGTACCTTCACCACCAGTGCCCGTTGATGGAGGCTTACGTTGATGAAGTGAGGAAGCTGGAAGAGCGCTTTGACGGCCTGCAAATGGAATACGTTCCAAGAGCAGAGAACAACATCACCGACGGCCTGTCAAAATGCGACGCACTAAAGCTACCTGTGGAACCAGGGATTTTTGTGCTCAAGCTGACTCAGCCATCCGTGACACCATCGACTGGGCCAAGCAAGAAGAGAAAATCGGTCTCCGGTGACTATATCCCGGCAGAGCTTCCCGAAGCCGCCGCCAAGAGAGTCCCCAAGATCGACGCCAAGAGTGCTGAGGAGCTGCCCGCTCCGGCAAGCCCCAGGGTTTGTCCCGACGAAGCAGGCGCTCCCGGCAAGCCATGCCCCGGCAAGCTTGCCGGGGAACGTCAAGCTCCAGCTGAGCCCCAAGTCCTCGCCATAGAAGCTGATGTTCCTGCAGCCGCCGACATGCCTTTAGTCCTCGTCGTCGAGCCACAGGCTCCGACGTGGGCACAGCAGATCGTCCGTTTCCTCCAGACAGGAGAACTTCCCGAAGAACAAGACGAAGCGGAAAGAGTAGCCCGGCAGTCCAGTATGTACCAGTTCGTCGACGGCGCACTGTACAGAAGAGGACGCAATGGGGTGAAATTGAAGTGCATTCACCGGGAAGACGGACAGGAGCTGTTGGCGGAGATACACGGAGGCATATGTGGACACCACATTGGCGCCAGAGCACTTGCCGGCAAAGCGTTCCGGCAAGGTTTCTTCTGGCCAACAGCCCTCCAGGATGCAACTGCACAAGTAACCAAGTATGAAGCGTGCCAGTTCCATTCCAAGAAGATACACCAGCCAGCTCAAGCTCTCCAGACGATCCCTTTGTCCTGGCCCTTCTCGGTCTGGGGGCTCGATATCCTTGGCCCCTTCCCCCGAGCCGTCGGGGGCTTTGAGTACTTGTTCGTTGCCATTGACAAGTTCACAAAGTGGCCAGAAGTGGAACCGGTGAGGAAGGTGACGGCCCAGTCCGCGATCAAATTCTTCAGGTCGATTGTTTGCCGCTTTGGGGTCCCCAACAGGATCATCACCGACAACGGTACGCAGTTCACAAGCCACGCTTTCATGCAGTACACCCAAGACCTCGGCACCAAGTTCTGCTTCGCTTCTGTTGCTCATCCCTGGAGCATCGGTCAAGCGGAAAGGGCCAACGCCGAGGTACTGCGCGGGCTCAAGACCAGAAGTTTTGACAGGCTGCTCAAGCGCGGACGGAACTGGATCGAGGAGCTGCCGGCGGTTCTTTGGTTGGTCAGAACGACGCCAAATCGAGCCACCGGCTAGACACCATTTGCTCTAGTCTATGGAGCAGAAGCAGTTACCCCCACGGAACTCGTATACGGGTCACCTCGAGTGCTCGCTTATGATGAGCTTGAGCGAGAGCGGTCGCGTGAAGATGATGCACTGCTCCTCGAGGAGGATCGTCTCCAGGCTGCTGTGCGATCCGCTCGCTACCAGCAAGCTCTGTGTCGCTATCATAGCCGCAAAGTTAAAGCCAGGAGCCTCGAGGAAGGCGACCTTGTTCTTCGGCGCATTCAGTCGGCCAAGATACACAACAAGTTGACGGCGGAGTGGGAAGGCCCTTACCGAGTGAAACGAGTCACGAGGCTCGGCGCCGTCCGCCTCGAGACCGAAGATGGTACTCCGGTGAGCAATTCCTGGAACACTGAGCATCTTCGCAAGTTTTACCCGTAAGGCGCGGTTGTCGGACCCCGTCCGGCAACCAACTCTTTGTACAAAAGTCTTGCCGCAGTTGCATGTAATCCTTTGTACAAAGCCAGGCGCAGACCCTGGCAGCAGATAATGAAGCGCTGGCGCCCCCAAGTTTTAGCATGCATGCTGAGTCGAGTCTCGTCCTTGGTTAGGGTTGGTAGTGCCTAACAGTCGCTAACCCCTAACTTAGAGGTCGAGTCCGCGTCTTTTTCCCGTCCTTCCCCTTTGGCTCGCAGGAATTGCATACCCTTGCCGAGCCGCTCAAGGACGAAGAAGGGGAGAAGGGCGAGCCAGCACCCGCGCCCCGGCAAGCCAGAGTTGCCGGGGGTTGCAACCTCAGATAAGTCTTTACATCCCTTATCATGCATTCTCTCGTGGGCTGCGGAATGCGAAAACCTTGCTTCCTCCTAAAAGCTGCCATGCTCTCTTAAGCGACAAACCCCGGAGCGCGTTCCCAGGGCCCGCTTCTGATAGTAGCCGCGGCGGCAAGAGGAGGAAGCGAAGGGCCAAAACCCGCCTTCTCCCTGCCTCCGCCAAGAGCGTGAGGAGGGCCAAGGGGCGCGGGGAGACGGCAGGGTCCGTTGCCGGGCGGGGAAGTGTCTATCTTAACGATGCAAAGGGTTCGCTCCTTGCCGCGGGATGTACCCGCGAGACAAATGGTCCGGCAAACACTCCCTTTTCATTAAAAATATTCCACTCAGGTACAGCTCAGAGAGAATGAAAAACATGAAAGATGGGATTACAAGATTTAAACACAATTAAGGCCCGAGGGCTTACAAGATAAAAAGAGATAAGGTGCCCGTAATCCCTTTCTTGTCTCCCTCCTCAGGAGGTAGGGCAAGGAGGCGAGAAGGACAAAAGGGGCGCCTAGACGAGCTACGGGTGGCAGAAGACGCCAAGAGAGCATCCGGGACTCCGCCCGGGGGCTCCGGAGGCTGGATGGAGACGGCGACGCCGGAAGCGGAGCTCGAAAAGGAGGCGGCGGGACGTCAACACGCTGTCGAGGGCATCTAGCCCTCGTACTCCGAGTTGACGGCCTTGCCGCCGGCCTCTTCCGCAGCCTCGCCACTCCGGCCGCCCGAGAAGACGAAGCCCCGGCAAGAGGAGCTTGCCGGGCCGGAGAGAAGACCCCGGTGGTCGTCGCCGCGAGCAGGGGTGGTGACGGCGTCTGGGGCGAAGCTGGAAGACGAGGCAGCGGCCTTGCCGCCCGCCCTCTTCCTCTTCCGCAGCCTCCCTACGCCAGCCGCCCAAGGAGACGACCCCGGGGAGTTCACGGCGCCAGCGACGCGGACGATGGGGGTCGCCGGTGCCACGCGGAGCTGCGACCGGCACCTAGTCGGACCCGTCATCCCAGCGAACGCTCCCCTCGTCGTCGCTGTCGCTCCCCTCCTCGTCACTCTCGCTCGAGGAGGAGCCTTCGCTGTGGGAGGAGCTATCCACGCAGCACCGGGCCCGGGTGCCGAGGTCCCCGAAGACCTTGACGGAGAGGAGATCACCCTCCATCAGCTTAAAATGGAGGGTGAACCCCTCCATCAAGCTGTGGATCCGGGCGAACGACTTCCACCCTCGGCGAAGATACATCACGCCGGGGGCTCGGGATTCGACGTGGACTCGCGTACCACTGATCCCGCAGCCCCTCATGCGCAGTCTCAGCGTCTCGTGTTGCTCCGCTTCCAGGACATCCACGAAGGGAGCCAGGAGGCGGAGGCGACGGCGAGGCACCCGGCGCAGCCTGATGATGAACTCGTAGCGGTCGTCCCCGAGATGGACCGCCGGGAGAAACAGAGCCGCCGGCGGAGGCGAGGCCGGTGCACCGCCCCGCCCGCCTCGAGCGCCTCGGCCCCGTCCACGGCCTCGTCCACGACCTCGCCCCCTCCCCCTTCCCCTTACGGTTGGCTCCGTCACCACGGGTGCAAGGGGAGGAGGGGCATGCTGCCTGGCGGCAACCCTTGCCGCCACCGAAGAAGGACCAGGGTTCCCTTTCTCCATGACAGTTGGGGAGAGGGGACCCGGGATCTAAGAGAAGAAATAGGGAAGGAGTGCGGACCCTCATCACCCCCTTCCGCTCCTTATAAAGGGGCGGAGTGGGACCTCGGCCGCCCCGCCCAACCAATCAAAGCAGAGGAAGGGCAGGCGACGGGGCTGACCCTCTACTTCGACCCGCGTCGGCCCGGTTTCCTGCCTCCACCACCGCAACCCCAAGCGCATGGAGGACGCGTGGCGGGCGAGCACGGCCGAGGCAACAGATGAGGCGACCTCTCCCCACCCCGTGATCGTGGGGGCGGGAGCCCCGAAAGCCGCGCCTCGACCCCGTTCGTTCACCAAGCCGCGCCTCCACGTCTCCCCCCCCACTTGAAAGTGGGGGCGGGCGTTTTGCCTTTCCAAATAAAGGAATCGTGCCCGACGTGACGCATGCCTGCGGGCCTCAAGCCCCGCGCACGCCACCCACGTCACGCACGCCTCGCACGCCTCGCCCCCCACGACGCCGCGATAAGCGCGCGCCACTTGGGGAGGGCACGACGGGCACGGAGTTAAGGAGCAGCGCAACCCAGGCCACGTGTGCCCGTGCACTGTTAGGGCCTGGCCCAACAATGCTCGGCACCGTGTATGGCCCAGACCCGGGGGCTCCTGTCGGTGTACTAAAGTAGGGGTACCTTAGTACCCCGAACTTGTGCACGGGCAGTAGTAGCGTCCCGCGGCAAGGCTTGCCAGGGGAGCGACAAGAGTCTCCACGGCCCTTTCTGGGCCGGACGAAGGCCAAGTGATCGAGCCTAGAAGACCAAGCCCCGGCAAGAGGAGCTTGCCGGGCCAAGAAGGCGAGGTCCGGCAAGAGGAGCTTGCCGGGCCAAGGCGACAAGGCCCCGGCAAGAGGAGCTTGCCGGGACGACTAAGCCGAAGCACCAAGGCCCCGGCGGGAGGAGCTCACCGGGACGGCCAAACCAAGGCACCCCAAGAGAAGCCCGCCGCGGCGCGCCGCGCGCCGCGGCAAGGCCTGACGAGCGGCAAGCTCTCAGGTGCGGCAAGACAACCACCGCGGCAAGCCACTTGCCGCGGCAAACCACCACCTCAGGCATGCGCTCCAGCTCACCTGCCCACGCGTCACTCTGGAGCTTCCCCAGAGGCACGTGGCGGGGCGCCGCGCAACCTGGGGCACGCGGTGGCATGCGACGTTGGCAGAGTCCCCCCCGTGGCAAGCGGAGGCGCCCCTAACGGTCCGCCTCGGCACTGTTCGGGCGATCCATACGGGCATTTAATGCCTTTGTCCCCCGCCGTCAGAGTTAGGTGCGATAGCACTATGCGGCCACTGTTCGCACAGTTCCTTGCCATTTTTACCCTCACCTGCGTCGCTACCTGTGGGAAACCCCTTAGCATATAAAAGGAGGCCCATGCGCACGTAGGAAAAGAGGACCCGGAGGGAGGACACCCAGTAGACCCTCGTCTACGTCCAGCTCCAACTTACTGTAGCTTCTTGCGCTCCAGAGCAAGAACTCGAATCAACCAGACAAGCAGCAGTAGGGTTTTACGCATCCGTGCGGCCCGAAGCTGGGTAAAATCGTTGTGTGTGTGTGTCGCCTCGATCTGCTCTTTGTGCAACCTCCGCCCCCCGCCGAACCGAAAAGGGGATCCGTCCCCATAGGTGCTCGTGGAGGTCGATTCCCCCCGACACTACCTTTAAGCTTAAATAGTCTTGATCTCGCGGGTGTGAGATTGCTGAGTCCCCGTGGCTCACAGATACTTCCAAACAGTTGCAGGTGATGATGATACCAGTGCAGGCGATGCTACCGAACTCAAGTGGGAGTTCGACGAGGACCTTGGTCATTCCTATGTTTTGTTTCCTAATGACCAGTAGTGGAGCCCAGTTGGGACGATCGGGGATCTAGCAGTTGGGTTATCTTCTTTTCTTTTGGCTTTGACCGTAGTCGGTCTATGTGTGTATTCTGAATGATGTATGTTTAATTTATGTATTGTGTGAAGTGGCGATTGTAAGCCAACTCTATTTATCCCATTCTTTTGCATTACATGGGATTGTGTGAAGATGGCCCTTCTTGTGACAAAACCACCATGCAGTTATGCCTCCAAGTCGTGCCTCGACACGTGGGAGATATAGCCGCACCGTGGGCGTTACAAGTTGGTAATCAGAGCCATCCCCGACTTAGGAGCCCCCTGCTTGTTTGAATCACTGACTTTGTTGAGTCTAGAAAAAATGTTTTGAGTCTTAGGATTATATATATATCAAAGAGTAGGATTCTTTTTACTCCTTAGTCCCTTCGTCGCTCTGGTGAGGCCCCCTGACGTAGAAGTTTTGACTCTCCTCTCCTCAAATTTCACTAAAAAAAATTTAGGATCACGCGGGTATCTTGGAATCGTTTCGATGGTTTTGTGACGAGAACATTGTTCTTGGTGCCTCCTGACATTTAGGGGTTGTGGCAGTGTCCCGGGGAGTTGAGCTCCGAGGTGTTGTCGTCACAATTTTATCGTTGCAGTTTTGGAATACCTGAGTTTTGCCGACATCGAAAATCTCTTTTATGCAGTTGTTGGTGAGCTCACCTCGACGCCACCCAGTACTGGGGCGGGAGTTCGGGAGTATTGCCATAACTCGTATAACGGATGCTTTTCGAAGGTTGAGGTAAACGATTTCCGAAGGTTTCTTGGTTATGTGTTGAAGGATGGATATAGCTGGATCTAGGTATTGTTAGTTTGGGTGATATATTTTGTGTCCCCTGTATCCCCAACACCATATTGCATAACCAGAAAGTTTCGGGAGTTTATAAGTGAGAATTCAAGTAGCTCCTAGAATATATTTCCAACAGACACATGATACGATATGGGATCTATCATATGTTCGTTTCCGGCTTATTTCCTAAGCCAATACTTTGTTTTGTTTTGGTTTGTGGTATTCGAGTTGCTTCAAAGTCAAGTGTTGATTCCATACCTTTCCTAAGCGGTGCTCTCATACTTCTATGTGAATACCAAATCCTTCTTGATCATCAAGGTTGTCTTTTCAATCCTTTCCAACCGGTGTGCTTCTCTTCAAATAAATCCGATCATTCCAACATTCGCAAGATCAATTCTAAGCTTTTTCTCAACGGTGTTCGTTTCATCCGACCCAAGTTGCCTTTGTTTTCCCACCCTCCCACCCTTTTCTTCAAGGACTCAGATTTCTTAACCAAGTATCCATCTTATAGATGGGAAGTCTCTCCATTCTTTTCCATCAATGTTCTTATCCGGTGATTCTCAGGAAGATACTAACGGAGCCTTAACTTCATCATTATTCGTTCTCTTTCTTCTACAGTGGATTAGATTCAAGCTTTGTCGATCATATCTTTTCCTTGTTTCAAATGTTTTTCTCGTACCGGTCCACCCCTTAATCATCCACTTCTCGATATTCAACTGCTCCGGAGTGATGAAGATATCTCAGAAGATTAAAGTTTCCATTCTCAATTCACTCAAGTTCTTTTGAGGATGCTATCTCATTCAAGCCATTTAATTCAACTGGTGCAATCTCTCTTTTCAAGCAATCATTCAACGGTGGTTCTTTTGAGTGGGCCCTAACCCACAGGTCTTTTCCCAGGATCTTACCTGACTCTTCTAATTTTCCCGGGGCTATTCCCAAATTCATTTCAAAGTTTGGCGTAAGAATGAATTTTCATCAGTCATGTCTTTCTCCAAGATCTTACAAATTCTTTTCATTGTTGGTTCAACCTTTCCGATTTACATCCCGGAGTGCCTCAACAATTCATGGTGGTGTTTCTCATCGTCATTCTCAACATTTGAAGACCGAAGAAGAGTTTCTCTTAAATTTTGCTCCATTCTCTTCAAGATTCATTGTTCTAGCTTGATGCCATCCTCTCATAATTGTTTTTGATTGTGAGAATTCTTTTCACCCATCCAGAGCATTTCAGGAGTCTTTTCAGTTTGATTCTCCGGAGCCCATCATCTCAGAATTATTCATTCAAGCTTTCAGCTCTCGTTCTCCAAATCTTAACGGTGCATCATTCAAGTATTCTCTAATCAGCTCGTGATCTATTTGTTCACATGTATCTAAATCCCCTCAAGTATTTTCAGTCGTTTTCCAATTTTTCCCGGTGTATTTTGCTTTCGCCACTTTCATTTTCAATTCTTACGACGGTTTGTTCAATATTCCTCGTGCTATATTCCCATATTTAATTTGTTCGTTGTTTCAATCCTGTCGGTGGTTCGTTGAAGACCTTCCTAAGTTTATGCTATATCTCTCTTAATCTTTTCTACGAGAATAAGTGGTATGCCAAATCCGTTGCTTGTCATCAATTTAAATTGGTGAAGGATATGCATAACTTAATTCTTATTCTTGTTTTACCCAAGTTATTAATTCCTTCTTCCAGAGTTCGTAATGGTATCAATTTCCCAGTTCTAAGTTGTTCATCTCTTCGTTCCGGAGTTTGTTCATCATATCACATTCTCGGTTCGAGATGCTTCTTCTTTTCTTTTTCGGAGTTCAAAGTTTTCTCATTATATCGTCCTAAAGCTCCATCTAAATAATTGCAAGGCTTCAATCTTATTATTTTCATCCTTTTCTTTCTTTTTATCATCCTTTCATTACCGGAGTTCTTCATGGAGGCTCTACATGGTGGTTCGTCAAGAATTCTTTTAATTCTTCAATTGTTCCCCAAGATTTCTCTCGAAGTTATGATCCGCCAAGCTATACTCTAAAATAAACATGGTGTGCAACACATGTCTTGTTTTGAGGAGTTCAAGCATTCTTCATCTTGCATTCCGAAGTGTAATTCTTTCTACCTTATTTTGAGGTGGTGTTATATCACTCTTGACAACTTCTCTTCGTGGTTCATGATTCACATGTTGTCAAGAATGAGATAATTAAACCCATCGTTTCTTCATTGGAGTTATCTTGGGTTATATTTCACCTAAAGCCTTTCATTGGGAATGTTGCTATTCGTGGTGCTTATCAATGATCCAAGTTTTTTCTCCTATTCTCTCGGCGAATCAAGTTTTCATCTCCATGTTGCTCTCAAGCAATCAATTGTTTTCCGTAGTGGCATGTATTCACCTCTAAGTTTTGAGTTGTTTCCATAGGCCCACAACAAGCTTATCCTTACCATTGTTGTTTTTCAAACAACTCTGTTCAATCCTACTTCATAAGGATGCTCTTTCAAATTCATTTTTGGTAGGAGATGTTGGTTTCATTCTTCGTTCTATTCATTCCAACTATCTAACTATCATGCATTGTTTTCGGAGACATTGTGGTGTTGCTATTTTCACCCATCACCTCGTTTTGTAAAGATCATGTTCTTTTTCTTGCTTATCCATTTAACCAGAGTGTTGTGTCTATCATTCCTCTTTTAACCGGAGTCTCATCCAAGTGCTTTCATTTTGCCAAGTTCAAATTCTATTCCTCCATTTCCAACCGGAGTGTTGTATCATCTCTTCAATATCGTCTCATCTTATCAAGTTTTCTTCTCTTTTCTACCGGAGCGCTGTCCAAATTATGTCATTCTTGTTCCTTGTTTCTCTTTTCTACCGGCGTGCTTTCATATTAATTTTGATCCGTTAAGCTCTTGTTTCATGTCCTTCAACCTACAAGGTTCTCGCAATGTCCCTTGTTCCTCCTTGATAACGGAGTGTTTGCAATCTCGTCTTCTCTGTTGTATTCTTTCTTTCACATGTTTAACCTCCCAAGGTTCGTGGTTTCACTCGTTTGTCAAAGAAGCAACTTTGTTTTACCTCTTCCTCTTCCGCTTTTCTCTGGTGCCATCCTAGATCTCGGGACGAGATCTCTTGTAAGTGGAGGAGTGTTGTGATGCCCCAAGACCGACGCTCTGGACGCCTCCCATGTTTTTCATTATCGCCGCGTGTATTTATTTGTTTGTTGCATTCATCATAGCATCATGCACATTGCATCTGCATGTTTTCATAAAACATGCATCCGTTCATAGTTTCCGTGTTTCCCCCTTGCCTTCGTTGACCGATCCGAGTCCAACCTTGTTCTTCGTTTTCCCTCTTGCCTAAACCGGAGTCTCTCTGTGCGGTGCTCAAACCTCTCGCGCGCGTCCGAAAGCTGTCCCGAACCAGACCCGGGCAGTCGTCACCGTTAGATTTGGATCATCCCCAAACATCTATATAACATCCCCGTTTTATTATTCGGGTTACCTAACCTATTTATTTACGACCGCCCGATTATAATCGGACGGGCCGGATTAGCCCCTACCCAGTCCCCTACCTATATAATCAGACCGAACCCTAATTTCTAGGGAGCTGTCCCATCCATCCTCGTGCCGCCGCCACCTACCTACTCTCTCGGGATCCATCCCCTCCTCGTTTTCACACACCAGCCAATTCCATCGATCCATCCATCCAACCGCACCACCGCCGGCTCCTCCCGTCGCTCGAACCCTCCAACTGAGCGCTTCGTCCTCACCTCGTCTCCCTCACGCCGGCCACCAGCAGCAAGATGAGCACCACCGCGCCTCCCCCCCCCCATCTTCTCTTTCTGTCCCTCTCTCCCTCCGGTCTCTCATATCTCTCTCTCTCTCTCTCTCTCTCTCTCTCTCTCTCTCTCTCTCTCTTATCTTCACCAGGAGCTCGCTACCAATCGAAGATGCAGCATCGTCCCCGAGCTCCGTCTGTGCCGCCGTGGTCCGGATCCGGCGCCGACGACCGGATTCGTCCGTTTTCAACGTTTCCGGTGCTACCGGAGCCCCAAGGCCCTTGTACCAAGTCCGCCGCCGTGCCACCTTCAAGCCATCGGGCGCCTGGTCCCCTGCCTGGCCCGCTCATTCTCTGCACGAAGGAGGTGCAATGCCAGCGCCTCATCTGCCTCCCCTGCTAACGCCTCGTCGCCGGAGCCATGCATCGCGCCAAGTCCGCCGCTGCATCCTCTTCTTCCCCTGCGTTGCTGTTCGAGAGGAGCAGAGCGCAGCGCTCCAGCTGTGTTGACCGCATCGACCGCCCCTGCTCCATCTCGTGGACCATGAGGCGTCTTGCCACGCGCCTCCAGATCTGTCGCTGCCCCACCGTCTTCGACCTTCCTCTGCGTGCCCGCAAGATCCACCGTCGCCTGCGTCCGTGCCAAGTGCTGCAGCTGTACGACCACCAGGGAGTCGTCACCCCGCCAAGTCCATGCGCCCCGGCCTCGTCCCTGCCTCCAGGTCGCCTCTCTGCCGCACGTTGGCGTTAAGGAGCAGCGCCGCCCTCGCCGGACTACGCGCCAAGTTCGCCGTCGTCGCGACCGAGTCCGTCGCCAGCCGTCGTCCCCTGCCTCGCCATCCCCTACCGCGGCCCCTGCTTCCCCTCCATCGAGCAGGAGCTCTGCTCGTCCCGTGCGCCTAGAGACGAGCGACGACTATTTGCATCGCTCGCCAAGCCCCGCTGGAAGCCACGCGCGAGCCCGTGTTGACTCCATCTGTGTGGGTCCCATTCGCCAGCAGCCAAGGCCCAGCCCAGTGCCACTTCTTCCTCAGCCCAGCCGCGCCTCCACCGATCTGGGCCAAAGCCCATGGTGAGCAGCGCCCAGCCCCTCTCCTGTGCATGTCGGGCCAGTCAGTTTCGGCCGAGTGTTGTTTTTTTCCTGCTCTGGACGAATTTGCCTATTAATCCTGAGACTGCCAGTTTTGCAGTATAGCCCCTCTAGATCATGCATTTAATAACTCCAGAACTGTGCATCATATGTAAATAATTTATGTATGAAAAGTGCTTATAATTTCATCTAGTTTCACAATATGCCACTTTCATTCCATGTTAAAATGCTTAAAATGTTGTTTGTTTAAATTTGCATAAATGCCATGTTAAATGATTTTTTTCATAACTAATTAACCGTAACTCGGAATTTGATAAACTTTATATGTAAATGGGGTGGAAAAATTCCTAGTTTAACATGGTGCACATTATTTTGCTGTTTAACAACATTAAAATTGTGTATAGGGCAGAACAGTACCAAATCTAAAATATGCTCATGAGGATTTTCCGGACTTGTTGTTTGTTTTTTTTTTTTGCGGGTGACTTGTTGTTTGTTGTTCCGGCCTCATTTAAACTAGTCTAGATAGGTAGTTTTCATATGCTTCACCTCTTGTCATGTTAATCAACATTTAATATTGTTGGGTACATAAACTAGATCGAACTAAATATTTGTTGTGGTGTTTCGCCAATATGCAACTCGTTGCATATTGAGCTCCACTTAATTTGTAGTATTGTTTGTTGCACTTTGCCATGTCATGCCTCTTTAAACCGGACATGCATCATACTTGGTTGTGTATCATGCCATGTGTATGTGGTGATTGTTTACTATGTTGTTTGTTTCTTTCCGGTTTGCTTCTAGTTAGCTTCGGTTTCGTTCCGGAGTTGTGAGGATTCGTTCGACTACATCCGTTTGTCTTCTTCATGGACTCGTTCTTCTTCCTTGCGGGATCTCAGGCAAGATGACCATACCCTTGAAATCACTTCTATCTTTGCTTGCTAGATTGCTCGCTCTTTTGCTAGAATTTCAATGCTTTGCTTGAAGAAACATTTCCTAAGATTGATGAATTGGCTAGGAACGTTGATAGAAATTCTCTTGATGTTGATTCTTTGAAACTTACATCTATCCCACCTAAGCATGATATCAATGAGTCTCTCAAATCCATGAGAATTTCCATTGATGAGTGCAAAGAAAGAACCACTAGGATGAGTGCTAAGAAAGATTGCTTTGTGAAAGCGTGTTCTTCTAGTTTCTATGAAAATAAAGATGAAGATTAAAAGTTATTGATGTGTCCCCTATTAAATCTTTGTTTTGAAATATGAATCTTGATAATGATGGGACTGAATATGATCCACCTTTACCTAGCAGGCGTTCCAAAAATTCGGAGTTTTTAGATCTTGATGCAAAAATTGATAAAAGTGGGATTGAAGAGATCAAAACTCTAGATATTAATGAACCCACTGTTTTTGATTTCAAGGAATTTAATTATGATAATTGCTCTTTGATAGATTGTATTTCCTTGTTGCAATCCGTTCTAAATTCTCCACATCCTTATAGTCAACATAAAGCTTTTATTGAACATATCGTTGATGCTTTGGTGCAATCTTATGAAGAAAAACTTGAGTTGGAAGTTTCTATCCCTAGAAAACTTTATGATGAGTAGGAACCTACTATTAAAATTAAAATTAAAGATCATTAATGCTATACTTTGTGTGATTTGGGTGCTAGTGTTTCCACGATCCCAAAAACTTTGTGCGATTTGCTAGGTTTCCGTGATTTTGATGACTGCTCTCTAAACTTGCACCTTGCGGATTCCACCATTAAGAAACCTATGGGAAGAATTAATAATGTCCTTGTTATTGCAAATAGGAATTATTTGCCCATAGATTTTATTGTTCTTGATATAGATTGCAATCCTTCATGTACTATTATTCTTGGTAGACCTTTCCTTAGAACGATTGGTGCAATTATTGATATGAAGGAAGGGAATATTAGATTCCAATTTCCATTAAGGAAAGGCATGGAACATTTACCTACAAAGAAAATAAAATTACCTTATGAATCTATTATGAGAGCCACTTATGGATTGCCTCCCAAAGATGGCAATACCTAGATCTATCCTTGCTTTTATGCCTAGCTAGGGGTGTTAAACGATAGCGCTTGTTGGGAGGCAACCCAATCTTATTTTTAGTTTCTTGATTTTTGCTTCTGTTGAGGAATAAATATTTGATCTAGCCTCTGGTTAGAGGTGTTTTTATGTTTTAATTAGTGTTTGTGCCAAGTTTAACCTATAGGATCTTATTGGATGATAGTTATTTGATCTTGCTGAAAATTCCAGAAACTTTCTGTTCACGAAAATAATTGTTAAAAATCACCAGAACATGATAAAATATTGATTCTAATTTCTGCTGATTAATAAACAAATTATCTAGGTCTTCATATTTTGGCTGAATTTTTGGAGTTCCAAAAGTTTTCGTTAGTTACAGATTACTACAGACTATTCTGTTTTTGACAGATTCTGTTTTTCGTGTGTTGTTTGCTTATTTTGATGAATCTATGGCTAGTAAAATAGTTTATAAACCATAGAGAAGTTGAAATACAGTAGGTTTAACACCAATATAAATAAAGAATGAGTTCATTACAGTACTTTGAAGTGGTGTTTTGTTTTCTTTCGCTAACGGGGCTCACGAGATTTTCTGTTAAGTTTTGTGTTGTGAAGCTTTCAAGTTTTGGGTAAAAGATTTGATGGATTATGACACAAGGAATGGCAAGAGCCTAAGATTGGGGATGCCCATGGCTCCCAAATATAATCTAAGGACACCAAAAATCCAAAGCTTGGGGATTCCCCGGAAGGCATCCCCTCTTTCGTCTACTTCAATCGGTAAATTTACTTGGAGTTATATTTTTATTCACCACATGATATGTGTTTTGCTTGGAGCGTCTTGTATGATTTGAGTCTTTGCTTTTTAGTTTACCACGATCATATTTGATGTACACACTTTTGATGAGAGACACACATGATTTGGAATTTATTAGAATACTCTATGCGCTTCACTTATATCTTTTGAGCTATATAGTTTTTGCTCTAGTGCTTCACATATATCTTTTAGAGCACGGAGGTGGTTTTGCTTTATAGAAACTATTATTCAATCATGCTTCACTTATATTATTTTGAGAGTCTTAAACAGCATGGTAATTTTCTTAAATTGGGAAATTAATCCTAATATGTTAGGTATTCAAGACTAGTAAAAAACTTTCTTATGAGTGTGCTGAATGCTAAGAGAAGTTTGATGCTTGATGATTGTTTTGAGATATGGAGGTAGTGATATTAAAGTTGTGCTAGCTGAGTAGTTGTGAAATTGAGAAATACTTGTGTTGAAGTTTAAAAGTCCCGTAGCATGCACGTATGGTAAACGTTATGTAACAAATTTGAAACATGAGGTGTTCTTTGATTGTCCTCCTTATGAGTGGCGGTCGGGGACGAGCGATGGTCATTTCCTACCAATCTATCCCCCTAGGAGCATGTGCGTAGTGCTTGGTTTTTGATGACTTGTAGATTTTTGCAATAAGTATGTGAGTTCTTTATGACTAATGTTGAGTCCATGGATTATACACACTCTTACCCTTCCTTCATTGCTAGCCTCTTCGGTACTGTGCATTGCCCTTTCTCACATTGAGAGTTGGTGCAAACTTCGCCGGTGCATCCAAACCCCGTGATATGATATGCTCTTTCACACATAAACCTCCTTATATCCTCCTCAAAACAGCCACCATACCTACCTATTATGGCATTTCCATAGCCATTCCGAGATATATTGCCATGCAACTTTCCACCGTTCCGTTTATCATGACATGTTCATCATTGTCATATTGCTTTGCATGATCATGTGGTTGACATCGTATTTGTGGCAAAGCCACCGTTCATAATTTTTCATACATGTCACTCTTGATTCATTGATATCCCGGTATACCGCCAGAGGCATTCATATAGAGTCATACTTTGTTCTAGAATCGAGTTGTAATCAATATGTTGTAAATAAATAGAAGTGTGATGATCATCATTCATAGAGCATTGTCCCAATAAAAAAGGCCAAATAAAAAAGAGAAGGCCCAAAAAAAGGTGGGACAATGCTACTATCCTTTTTCCACACTTGTGCTTCAAAGTAGCACCATGATCTTCATGATAGAGAGTCTTTTGTTTTGTCACTTTCATATAATAGT
Source organism: Aegilops umbellulata (assembly GCA_032464435.1). Classification (NCBI taxonomy): domain Eukaryota; kingdom Viridiplantae; phylum Streptophyta; class Magnoliopsida; order Poales; family Poaceae; genus Aegilops; species Aegilops umbellulata. The sequence goes on from CP136056.1 coordinate 112,639,031, forward strand.
GGGAATTTTTCATTATAGAACTTGGCTTGTATATTCCAACAATGGGCTTCCTCAAATGCCCTAGGTCTTCGTGAGCAAGCAAGTTGGATGCACACCCACTTAGTTTCTTTTGTTGATCTTCCATGCATTTATAGCTTTAGTGCATCCGTTGCATGGGAATCCCTACTCCTTGCATTACATCAATCGATGGGCATCTCCATAGCTCATTGATTAGCCGCGTTGATGTGAGACTTTCTCCTTTTTTTGTCTTCTCCACATAAACCCCATCATTATATTCTATTCCACCCATAGTGCTATATCCATGGCTCACGCTCATGTATCGTGTGAAGGTTGAAAAGGTTTGAGATTACTAAAGTATGAAACAATTGCTTGGCTTGTCATCGGGGTTGTGCATGATGAGAGCATTCTTGTGCGACAAAAATGGAGCATGACTAAACTATATGATTTTGTAGGGATGAACTTTCTTTGGTCATGTTATTTTGAGAGGACATAATTGCTTAGTTAGTATGCTTGAAGTATTATTACTTTTATGTCAATATTAAACTTTTATCTTGAATCTTTAGGATCTGAATATTCATACCACAATTAAGAGAATTACATTGAGATTATGCCAAGTACCATTCCACATCAAAAATTCTGTTTTTATCATTTACCTACTCGAGGACGAGCAGGAATTAAGCTTGGGGATGCTTGATACGTCTCCAACGTATCTATAATTTTTTATTGTTCCATGCTATATTATATTCTGTTTTGGACATTAATGGGCTTTATTATACACTTTTATATTATTTTTGGGACTAACCTATTAACCAGAGGCCCAGCCTAGAATTGTTGTTTTTTGCCTATTTCAGAGTTTCGCAGAAAAAGAATATCAAACGGAGTCCAAACGGAATGAAGCCTTCGGGAACGTGATTTTCGGAACGAATGTGATCCAGAGAACTTGGACCCTACATCAAGACATCAACCAGGAAGGCACGAGGTAGGGGGCGCGCCTACCCCCCCCCCCCCCCGGCGTGCCCTCCACCCTCGTGGGCCCCATGTTGCTCCACCAACGTACTTCTTCCTCCTATATATACCTACGTACCCCCACACTACCAGATACGGAGCCAAAAACCTAATTCCACCACGGCAACCTTCTGTACCCGTGAGATCCCATCTTGGGGCCTTTTCCGGAGCTCCGCCGGAGGGGGCATCGATCACGGAGGGCTTCTACATCAACACCATAGCCTCTCCGGTGATGTGTGAGTAGTTTACCTAAGACCTTCGGTCCATAGTTATTAGCTAGATGGCTTCTTCTCTCTCTTTGGATGTAAAAAAAGTTCTCCACGATTCTCGTGGAGATCTATTCGATGTAATCTTCTTTTGCGGTGTGTTTGTTGGGACCGATGAATTGTGGGATTATGATCAAGTTTATCTATGAACAATATTTGAATCTTCTCTTAATTCTTTTATGTATGATTGGTTATCTTTGCAAGTCTCTTCGAATTATTAGTTTCGTTTGGCCTACTAGATTGATCTTTCTTGCACTGGGAGAAGTGCTTAGCTTTGGGTTCAATCTTGCGGTGTCCTTTCCCAGTGACAGTAGGGGAAGCAAGGCACGTATTGTATTCTTGCCATCGAGGATAACAAGATGGGGTTTATATCATATTGCATGAGTTTATCCCTCTACATCATGTCATCTTACTTAAAGCATTACTCTGTTCTTAAGAACTTAATACTCTAGATGCATGCTGGATAGCGATCGATGTGTGGAGTAATAGTAGTAGATGCAGGCAGGAGTCGGTCTACTTGTCTTGGACGTGATGCCTATATACATGGTCATACCTAGATATTCTCATAACTATGCTCAATTCTGTCAATTGCTCAACAGTAATTTGTTCACCCACCGTAATACTTATGCTCTCGAGAGAAGCCACTAGTGAAACCTATGGCCCCCGGGTCTATCTTCCATCATATTAATCTTCCAACACTTAGCTATTTTTATTGCCTTTTATTTTACTTTGCATCTTTATCATAAAATTACCAAAAATATTATCCTATCATATCTATCAGATCTCACTCTCGTAAGTGACCGTGAAGGGATTGACAACCCCTTTATTGTGTTGGTTGCGAGGATTTATTTGTTTGTGTAGGTGCAAGGGATTCGTGCGTGGCCTCCTACTGGATTGATACCTTGGTTCTCAAAAACTGAGGGAAATACTTACGCTGCTTTACTGCATCACCATTTCCTCTTCAAGGGAAAACCAACGCAGTGCTCAAGAGGTAGCACAGGCGTAAGGAAAGATGGCGTCTCTTCTGCGTTGAATTGAGATTCCACCGAGTTCCAAGCTAGGACCATTCGTGAAATCAGTATGGCGGTTTAAGTAAAAATACTCTCTAAAGAGTTCAACACTGGGCTCCTCTTGAAGGTACACTTCACAGAAGACTTGAAAGTTGTAGATATTTGACACAGAATTGGGTCCGATGTCTTGAGGGTGAAGCTGAAAAAAGTGCACAATGTCTCGGAAGAATTTAGAGCCGGGAGGTGAGAAACCCCGGTTCATGTGGTCAGTAAAAACGATGACTTTGTCGTCTTTCGGCTAAGGCTTTTCTTCGCCCGGGTCAGGAGCACGGTAATGCATCATACTCTTGGCGGGTAGATACCCGGCTCTGAAAAAATCCTTAAAAGTACCCTCAGTGACGATGGAGGGAACCCAGTTGCATGTGTAGACTGTTTTGGTCGGCATTATGGAAGAAAGAAAGCCTAAAGGAAAGGAAAATTTTGCCGGTTCAAGTCAATTGGTGAAATCATAGGTTAAGTACTGACAGTATATATTCAAAATGGCGGCTTAAGTGAGGGTTAATGGTATATGAGTAATTGTAAGACGAACGTGTAAGCCGCCCTAAAAGGTACAGGTATTCAAAATCTGCAAAGGGTAAATTCTACTAAGTGTTGGACAAACAGGTTTCACAGATTCATGCTATAGATTTGGATCTGAAACTGTTCAGAAAAGGGGAATAAATTCGAAACCTACAGAGCGACAGTGGAACAGCAGAGGTGCCCCAGAGGAGATCTGTAGCGATGAGGGTATATTCTAGTATCAAAAGCAGGTGCTAAAACTACTACTGCGCGAGATTTATGTGGTTTTTGGATCTAATCCATGGATCTAAACAAGGATAAAGAAGGGCGGCGACAAACACTGATGAATACCTCAACCCTAATGCCAGATCTATGACGAAAGAAAGGAGGGCTTACCGATGCTGATGAGATGGCGGAGAGGCGTCGCGGTTCTCTGGTCCGTTCAGGGTGATGCAGCGGCTGGAGTTGAGGTCAGAGACGAAGGTCGACGGTGGCGGAGTTCGTGCAGGCTGGTGCGTCGCAAGGAGGAAGAAGAAAGTGAGAAGGAAAGGGGGGAGAATGAGAGGAGAGTCCAAGGTCTTATTTATAAGACTGGAAGGACAAGCGACAGGCGCGAGAATCGAGGAGACAGAAATGGATAAGCGACGGTGTGGGCGCCTTGATTTTCGGAGGGGCGGTAAAGAAGAAAATTTATTAAAGATTTGGGTTCTCTGAAGCATTAATGGCAGGTGACGTCATGGCGGTTTATCACAATTTTTGGAGATGACGTCATGGCGGGTTACGATATTTCACAGTAAGAGGAGGAAGGATTTTTCTAAGTATTGAAGACTGACATGACCAAGTTCAAATCAACCTGGGGCCTAATGTTGGGGATATGACTATCAGGTATGACCCGCCTAGGAGGGGCCGGGTCATCCCTGTGGCGGTTCATCTCATGAAGCCCAAAAGTATAATAACAATGGCGGTTCGTAGATAGGCTTAGTAGAGGGCCCAGACCCGAAGGTGGCTCAAGGCCCATGAATATAAACCGCCATGTATATGTAGACTTGTATAGTAAGGCATGTAAGAAAGGTCACCGAGCCGGACACGTTGTATGAGCCGGCCGGGACTCTGTAGGCCGCAGGGCGTCGACCCGTGTATATAAGGGGACGACCCGGCGGCGGCTTAGGACAAGAAACAATAGATCGAGAGCCAGGTTAAGCGTATTCGCTCCCTGTTCATCGAAACCCTAGCAATACCACCTCAAACTGGATTAGGCCTTTACCTTCACCGCAAGGGGCCGAACCAGTATAAACTCCTTGTGTCCTTTGTCCTGATTAACCCATTTTAAGATAATCTCGTTGCGATAGCTCCACGACTAAGTCCTCACACTAGGACATCTATCGTGACAATTCCATGACAGCTCTGCTGTTAGCAGCCACATATATGAGCAAAGGCTCCTTCTCAATAGGAGCTGCAAGAACCGGCGGCTCAACCAGCTGCTTCTTAAGTGCTTCAAACGCCTCATTAGCAGCATCACTCCAAACAAAACGATTTGTTTTCTTCATCATCTAGTATAGAGGAATAGCCTTCTCTCTCAGGCGGCTTATAAACCGGCTTAAAGCTGCAAGACAACCCGCCAAACGCTGGACATCATTGACGCACGCCGGCTTATCCAATGAAGTGATAGCCTTGATTTTCTCCGGGTTAGCTTAGATGCCTCCCTCAGAAACTAAAAAACCCAAGAGCTTGCGTGCAGGCACACCAAAAACACATTTGGCTGGGTTAAGCATCATCTCGTAGACCCGGAGATTATCAAAGGTCTCTTTCAGATCATCCAACATAGTCTCCTTATTTCTAGACTTCACAACAATATCATCCACATAAGCATGAACATTACGTCCAATCTGATTATGGAGACAATTCTGGACACAACGCTGATAAGTCGCCTGGGCACTCTTGAGCCCGAAAGGCATAGACACATAGCAGAAAGCTCCAAAGGGCATGATAAAAGCCGTCTTCTCTTGGTCTTTAACTGCCATCTTGATCTGATGATAACCAGAATAAGCATCCAAGAAGCTCAAATGCTCACAACTCGCCGTAGCATCGATGATCTAGAAGAGCAAAAGGATCAGCTGGACAAGCTTTTATTAAGGTCTGTGTAATCCACACACATACGCCAAGTGCCTTTTTCTTAAGTACTAGCACCGGGTTAGCCAACCACTCAGGGTGAAAAACTTCAACGATGAACCTGGCTGCTAAGAGCTGGGCCACCTCTTCTCTAATGGCCTTACGTCTCTCTTCACTAAAATGACGAAGGAATTGCTTGACCGGCTTAAACTTGGGATCAACATTGAGAGCGTGCTCAGCGAGTTCTCTCGGTACACCCAGCATGTCTGAAGGCTTCCATGCAAAGATGTCCCGGTTATCACGTATGAACTTGATGGGCGCACCTTCCTATTTCAGATCCATATTGGCACTGATAGTGAACTGCTCAGATGAGTCGCCTGGGACAAAGTCAACCTGCTTGGTATCATCTGCCGATTTAAACTTCAACAAAGGGTCATGCTCTGTGGTTGGCTTCTTTAATGGAGTCATATCATCCGGGTCAGCATTATCTTTATAAAACTTAAGCTCCTCCATAGCACAGGCAGACTCAGCATAAGCAGCATCGCCTTATTCACATTCCAAGGCTATCTTCCTGTCACCATGTACTGGGATGGTACCCTTGCGACCCGACATCTTAAGCTGCAGATACACATAACAAGGACGCGCCATAAACTTGGCGTAAGCCGACCATCCAACAGAGCGTGATAGGGGCTTTTGATCTTGACCACTTCAAAGTTCAATGTTTCTGCCCTGTAGTCATATTCATTGCCAAAAGCCACTTCCAAGGCTATCTTACCAACTGGATATGCTAACTTACCACGCACCACCCCATGAAAGACTGTAGAGGACGGATTAAGATCTTTGTCGGTCAAATTCATACGGTGAAAAGTATCATAATAAAGGATATTGATACTACTGCCTCCATCCATAAGCACCTTAGTGAACTTGTAGCCTCCAACCTGAGGGGCTACGTACCACCAAAGCCAGCTAACCCGGATTGTCAACCCGGGGCGGGTGATCCTCACAGCTCCATACAATTGGTTGCTCTGACCATCGCAGGTACCGAGGCACTGCCAGCTCAACTGCACTTACCGCTCGTTTATCAATCTTCTGATCTCGCTTGCACAGACTTGTGGTGAAAACATGATATTGGCCACTATTAAGCTGATTTGGATTATTCTGATACCCTGGCCATGGGCGGCTCCAGCGTGGGGTCGTATAGGGGCGGTCGCCCCAGGTAAAATTTTGAAACCTAGGGTACCCCCCGAGTACTTTGGCCAGTCCTGGCCTCCATTGGAGACTAGAGGAGCTTTCTGTTCGTATGCTACAAGGTAGACAAGAGGAAACAATTCGAGAGGAAGAAGATTACAGAAGAAAAGGCTTCACTAAGATGGGCCAACGAGAAAGGCCCGATAGAATACGAGAGTACTGTAAGCATCCCATTTTTTCTCTGTATGCTGGATGTTCCCAATTCCTGTTGACTGAAACAGATCACATGTTCACGTGCCGTCGCCCTATGCTGTTGCCTCGCCGCCAGACCACCTTGATCTCGACGACATCCTCCACTAATGCCTCCTTGCGGTTCATCCAGACCAAACTGATGGTGTTGGAAGGAGAAGTAGGGAGTACACCTATCCCCCCTGCAGGCCCTGCTAGTGTCGTTCGTGCCGGACGCAACATATTCATCGCCACGGCCATGCGCATAGCTCAAAACTGCAAGCGATCGGCAAACAGAGGTGGTAAATAGTAGGTTCTTTTTCTCTCCCCTAATGTTCTCCTCTTGTGTTCGATTATTTTTAATTTGTTGTCACATTGGCATAATTCTTACCAATTTGGTGTTATAGGAACCTAAGAAGATGAAGCAGATTGATTCTTTTTTTAGAACTACCCCGGTAAATCAGTCTAGATCCCAAGTTTGTGAATATGTGATGTTACTACGCAACTTTATTCTTGTAGACACGTGTTGGGCCTCCAAGCGCAAAGTTTTGTAGGACAGTAGCAATTTTCCCTCAAGTGGATGACCTAAGGTTTAACAATCCATGAGAGGTGTAGGATGAAGATTGTCTCTCTCAAACGAACCTGCAACCAAATACAAGAAATCTCTTATGTCCACAACACACCCAATACAATGGCAAATTGTATAGGTGCAGTAGTTCAGCGAAGAGATGGTGATAAAAGTGTAATATGGATGGTAGAAATATATGTTTATAATCTGAATAAATAAAAACAACAAGGTAGCAAATAGTAAACGGGCACAAAAACGGTATTGGAATGCTTGAAAATGAGGCCTAGGGTCCGTACTTTCACTAGTACAATCTTCCAACAATGCTAATATAATTGGATCATATAACCACCCCTCAAAGTGCGATGATGAATCACTCCAAAGTTCCTATCTAGCGGAGAACATAAGAATAAATTGTTTGTAGGGTACGAAACCACCTCAAAGCTATTCTTTCCATTCGATCTATTCAAGAGTTCGTACTAAAATAACACAAAGCTATTTTTTCCATTCGATCTACCCTAGAGTTCGTGCTAAAGTAACACCAAATCAAATTCATATTCATAATACTCAATCCAACACAAAGAACTTCAAAGAGTTCCCCAAGATTTCTACAGGAGAAACAAAGACAAGAACGTGCATCAACCCCTATGCATAGATTACTCCAATGTCACCTCGGCAATCCGCGAGTTGAGTGCCAAAACATATATCAAGTGAATCAATACGATACCCCATTGTCACCACGAGTATTCAATTGCAAGACATATAGCTACTGGTACAAACCCTCAGCCCTGAGGGTGGACTACTCCCTCCTCAATCGTGGTGGCCGCCGGGATGATGAAGATGGTCACCGGAGATGATTCCCCCTCCGGCAGGGTGCGGAAAGGGTCTAGATTGGTTCTCGATGGCTACAGTGCCTTGCAGCGGCGGAACTTCTGATCTAGGTTAACCCCAAGGGTTTCTAGAATTTTTGGGAATTTATAGGGCAAAGAGGGGGTGCGGGAGGCCACCGAGGTGGGCACAACCCACCAAGGCGCGCTGGGCCCCCAGGCGCGCCCTGGTAGGTTGTGCCCCCTCGGGGCACCCCCCGGGTGCTGCTCTGGCCCATCCTAGGTGTTCTGGTCCATAAAAAATCTCCAAAAAGTTTTGCGGTGTTTGGACTCCGTGTGATATTGATTTCCTGCGATGTAAAAAACAAGCGAAAATAGCAACTGGCACTGGGCACTGGGTCAATAGGTTAGTCGCAAAAATGATATAAAGTTGCTATAGAATGATATTAAAACATCCAAGATTGATAAAATAACAGCATGAATACTTCATAAATTATAGAGACATTGGAGACGTATCAATATGCAACCATTTAGAAGCTAGTGTTACTCAAGTACATATTCAAGAGACGGATACAGATTGTTTGCATGCAGATGTTCCTCCAAGATTTAATCAAGCTGACATTGAATGTTTTGTTCTATCTTTTGTTTGAACTAGTGTTGTATTATGCTATAGTTTATATTAATCTGAGTTTGGTACATGTTTCATTTGTCTAATGGACTTGAAGATTAGGCCTTTTGGGATAAAGCATGGAAGATTCAATCAGCATCTGGAGTCCAAGTTAGACTTTATATAATTTTTTGCATTATATGTTTTTTGCCTAGTTCTCATGAACCTACTTTGAAAAATTTATTGTGTTCAACGTGTTACCTGAATGCATGCTCTTGGCCATTTATTTTCTTGGTTGTCTTATTTGATTGTATTGGGGCTTTGACTTTTTTGTTTTTGCTCTTTTAAAAGTCCGCCTCGGGTAACTTCAAATCCTAGATCCACAATTGACCCTGACTGCTATTGCTGATTGCCCTGATTGGGCTGCTGGTTATAACTGCCCTGATTGCCCTGACCTTGATATCTGGAATTTGAGCCGCCACCTCCAAAGCTGGGCCATGAGAGTCAGATCCTGACCTACCGTTCGGGCATTATTGTTATTGTGGTCCTCATGAAAGTCGGAGTTCTTATATTACTTCATAATAAAACAATCTTTCCATAGGTGAGTTGATGGTCTATCTTGGAAACTGTGCTTTGGGCAAGGCTGGTTCAACATCGCTCAAGGTTGAACTTTGGCCCTCCAAGCCGAGGTTGTGGCTTTCCCTTTCGACGTCGATTGTTATTCTGTGTATTGGTATTGGCCACTGTCGGTGTACTAGAGTAGGGGTACCCTAGTATCCCGAACTTGTGCACGGGCAGTCGCAGCATCCCGCGGCAAGGCTTGACGGGTGACCGCCAAGGTCCTCTGTGGTTCCTTTGGAGCCATTCAAGAACAAAGTATTCAAGCCAAGGAGACAAGGCCCCGGAAAGAGGAGCTTGCCAGGAAGACCACTCAAGGCACAAGACCCCCGCAAGAGGAGCTTCCCGGGAAGGCCAACCAAGGCATCTCAAGGAACTTGCCGCGACGCGCCACGCGTCCCGGCGAGGCCCGGTGAGCGGCAAACCTCCGGACGCGACAAGACAACGACCGCGGCAAGGCGTTTGTCGCGGCAAGCTACCACTCCGTACCCACGCTCCAGCACATCCACCAACGTGTCGCTCTGGGACCCTTCCAGGCGTACGTGGCGGGAGGCTGTGCAGCCAGTGGTACGCGGTGGCAAGCGGCGCTGACAAGATTGCCATCGTGGCGAACGGTGGCGTCCCTGACGGTCCCTTTTTGCACTGTTTGGGCGACGCAGATGGGCATTTAATGCCCTTGTCCCCTGCCATCAGGGTTAGGTATGATACATTGTACAGGTAGTTGTACCAATCGCAACACCTTTCCATTTTTACCCTTGTCTACGTTGCCACCTGTCGGTGACCCCTTGAGCATATAAAAGGAGGCCCATGCGCAACGTAGAGAGGGAGGACGAACAAAAAAACACTCACGCTCGGTCTTGTTAGTTGCTGGTGTGTACTGTAGCACTCGGCGCTCCCGAGCAAGAAATCAATACAAACCACAAAGCAGGAGTAGGGTTTTACGCATCCATGCGGCCCGAACCTGGGTAAACTGCTCGTGTGCTCTGCCTCGATCTGCTCTTCGCGCGATCTCCGCCCCCGCCGAACCGAAAGGGGCTCGGTCCGCCGGTCCCCATAGGTGCTCGTGGATCAGTTTCCCCGACATCTTTGGCGTGCCAGGTAGGGGGCGTCAAGGTTGTGTGAACCTGATCCGGCGTTCACACGAGCTAGATCTTCATCATCTTCATCGACATGCCGCCGAAGAAGAAGGCTTCGGAGGCGGCTGCTCCGTCCGCGACAAACCCACCACCGCCGGAGCAAACGGCTGGTGGGGTAGACGCTGGCGGAAGAACGGGCGTCGGCGAGGGAGCTCACGATGCCGCCAGGTCCAAGGACAAGGCTGCGCTTCCCATCGGCGGCGTAGCCGGCTCCCACAACGACCGGGCGCACTCCAAGACCTCGGCGGCCATACATGCACCGCGCTCATATCAGGAGGCGCGGGACCGGCAGCGTCATGGTACTCACGGTACCATACGCTTGCTGGACCCAGATCGAGCTGGTTGATCTCGGAATGCTCAAGACCAGCATGCACGCCAACATGCTGGCGCGAGCGAGGCACGGTCGCCTAGACGGGATACTGCTCCTTCTAACATAGTTAGAAGTCCGAGCATATCCCGCTCCTCACACCGTTCGCCACCGCTACCTGCCACCCCAGCGAAAGCTTTGGCGCGAGGCCAACTGCTCCTAGACTACCCTCCAACGGCGGACAAGATCGACGACTGGAGGGCCACCATTCAGAGTCTCATCGGCTTTGCCAACGGCGATGCTCCACGGCAGCCGAGTACATCGCAGCCGCGGCGAGTCAGCCAAGCACGAGCCGGTGGCGACATGACTGGTGGGGGTACAACCACCGTGCACTCCCCGCCGCGAAGGCCAAGATCGCCGCCTCGCCGGATCCACCTCGACAGCGACTCCACCGCGTCATCGGATCCACGAGCTCGTCGCGATCAACGCCAAGTTCTTCACGAACGACAGCAAGAAGACGCTCGAACTCGCATCGAGCGCCGAAGAGAAGCGCGGCGTCAATCGGACCAGCGCGCTGGGCCCTCTGTCGACATGCATGCGCCAGGGGAACCAGGCGACTTGCCGTACGCGGTAGGTTGCCCTGCGTTTACCCGTGAGCTGCGGCAAGTCCAGTGGCCCAGCACGAAGAATTTCAAGCCAGACGTACCAGAGAAGTACGACGGCAAGTCGCATCCGTCAGAGTTCCTCAGCATCTACACCATCGCGATGCAAGCTGCTGGGGGGGACGACAAGATCCTAGCCAACTACTTCCCGCTGGTGCTCAAGCCCAACATCAGGTCCTGGCTCATGCACTTGCCGGACAACTCCATATCCTCCTGGGCAGACCTATGCCATCAGTTTGTCGGCGCCTTTACAGGCGGCCACAAACCTCATGGTCAAGAGAGTGACCTTCATCTGCTCGCCCAGAAGGAAGGAGAGCCCCTGCGCAAGTACATTCAGAGATTCAGCCGTGTACAGCACAACATCCCAGATGTCCACCCTGCCGCGGTTATCAGCGCGTTCCATCAGAACGTGCGTAACCGCAGGATGCGGGAGGAGATGGCGATGTGCAAGATCAGAGACGTCAGTGAGCTGTATGCCCTGGCCGACAAGTGTGCACGTGCTAAGGAAGGGAGGAAACTCCCCGGAGAGAATACAGGAGCAGGAGGATCGGACAGCGAGGATGCTGCCCCAGCAAAGAAAAACCGGCGGCGGAACAACAGGAAAAGGAAAGGCAAAGATGTGCTAGTTGTTGAGCAGTATGGCAACGAAGGTGGCGCCAAGAAAGCCAAAGCTGGTATCTCCGGCAAGGAGGTTGCCGCATGCACCAACTGCCAGGCTGTGGTTGTCGCCGACAAGTGGGACGGCACCAACAAACAGTACTGCAAGATTCACCACACCAAGGGCCATGGCCTCCAGAGCTGCAAGAAGGTCGAGCGGCTTGTCGAGCTGCAAAAGGCTGAATACGAGCGGCGCGACAAGGAGAAAGCCCAAGAAGGTGTTGGAGGATCCGGCATGAAGCGCCCCAGCCGGGAAGGACGCCGCGGCAAGGCCAAGCAGCGGCAAGGAGACAGACCTCCCCGCGGCCGCGACAAGGATGAAGATGACGACGACGACGAAGACATGGATGATGTCGAGACCAGTGAGCAGGAGTTCCAGAAAGCCATAGAGGTCTTGTGCGTTGACGGCGGTGCTTCTCTACATACTTCACACCGCCAACTCAAGCAGTGGGTGCGGGAAGTCAATGCGGCAGAACCACCCGTCGAGTCACGCAAGCTTCTGAAATGGTCTAGCACACCTATCATCTTTGATATTGAGGACCACCCTGATCGCACAACTACGGTCGGGTGCTTGCCGATGTTGGTTTCACCAACTATCCGCAACCTCAAGGTCACTAAGATGCTAGTTGATGGCGGGGCCGGCTTGAACCTGATCTCCTCCGCTGTGCTCCAGAAACTCCAGGTCCCTGACAGTGAGCTCGAAGAGACCAGCACATTCCAAGGAATCAACCCGGGAAGGAGCAAGCCGAAGGGGAAGATCACATTGCCGGTGACATTTGGCAGCGAGTTGAATTTCAGAACTGAGAGGGTCACTTTTGACGTTGCCGATTTTCCGTTGCCTTACAATGGGATTCTCGGCCGTCCAGCGCTCGCCAAGTTCATGGCGGCCTCTCACTATGCGTATAACATGCTGAGGATGCCAGGCCCGATAAGTGTCATCTCTGTCCCTGGCGACAAGAAGGATGCTCTTATCTATGCCGACAAGATTTACCGGGAAGCGGCAGCCGCAACGGATCACAAGTCACTTGCCGCTGAAGCTCCCGGGGGAAAGAAGAAGACCAAGTCCGGCAAGAGTTCTGATGCCCACTCCGGCAAGCGCACCTCTTCGGAGTGCTGCGCTACCATCGAGGACGCACCATCGAGCTCCACTGGCAAGTGCAAGAAGACAATGGCAGCTCCGCCAGAGACCAAGAAGGTGTCCGCCAAGGAGGACGGCACTGGTGGTACCTTCACCATCAGTGCCACTCTTGACCCTAAATAGGAAAGCGCGCTCATTGCTTTCCTGCGGGCGAACGTCGATGTGTTTGCGTGGCAACCGTCTGACATCCCCGGTGTTCCCAGGAAAGTAATTGAGCACCACCTTGCCGTCTGTCCTCATGCGCGACCCGTCAAGCAGAAAGTCAGGAAGCAAGCAGTGGAGCGCCAAGAATTCATCGTAGAAGAGATCAAGAAGTTGGAAGCGGCAGGCCTTGTCAGGGGAGTGCTCCATCCTACGTGGTTGGCCAATCCTGTAGTCGTGCGCAAGGCAAACGGAAATGGAGGCTTTGTATCGACTTTACCGATGTTAACAAAGCTTGTCCCAAAGACCCATTTCCCTTGCCGCGCATTGACCAGATTGTTGACTCCACGGCCGGATGTGACCTGCTTTCATTTCTTGATGCATACTCAGGATACCATCAGATCTTCATGGCAGAAGAGGATGAGGAGAAGACCGCATTCATCACTCCATGTGGCACGTACTGTTTCATACGGATGCCTTTCGGTTTAAAGAATGTTGGTTCAACATTCGCAAGGGTAGTCCATGCCGCTTTTGAGCCACAAATACACAGAAATGTGGAAGCCTACATGGATGACATAGTGGTCAAGAGCAAGGACAAGGCAACTCTGATTCAAGATTTAGACGAGACTTTTGCAAATCTGCGCAAGATCAGCCTCAAGCTCAACCCCGAGAACTGTGTGTTTGGAGTCCCTTTCGGCAAGCTTCTCGGGTTCTTCGTGTCTCAGCGGGGAATTGAAGCCAATCCCGACAAGATCAAGGCCATTGAGCAGATTGAAGCACCAAAGCGCGTCAAGGATGTACGAAGACTTGCCGATTGCGTGGCAGCTCTCAGCAGGTTTATCTCTAAGTCTGTTGAGCGCGCCCTGCCGTTTTTCAAAATATTGAAAAAGGCAGGTCCAATGAAATGGACTCCGGAAGCGTAGGCTGTGCTGCAAGACTTGAAGAGATACCTGTCCTCCACTCCAATACTTGTCGCACCTAAGCCACAAGAGAAGTTGCTGCTGTATCTGGCGGCAACCAATCAAGTGGTTAGTGCTGCGTTAGTAGCAGAGAGGGAGGCAGATGATGAGCCAGCAACCACGGCAGGCGCATCCTGCGACAAGCAGGGGGCTTCCCCGACAAGCTCTGGTCCCGACAAAGATGGATCTGTGCAGGCGCGTGAGGCGATACAGAAGAGAATGGTGCAGCGCCCAGTTTACTTTGTCAGTTCCCTTCTGCAGGGGGCTAGGTCAAGGTACTCTAGTGTGCAGAAATTGCTTTTCGGCCTTCTCATGGCCTCGAGAAAGCTGCGCCATTACTTCCAAGCACATGAGATCACCAGTTGTCAGTCGTTTTCCTCTGAAGAGGATACTGCAGAATCCAGAAGCAACAGGCAGGATTCTTGAGTGGGCACTGGAACCGTCAAGCTTTGGCCTCAAGTTTGAGAGCACTTCAACTATCCAAAGCAGAGCATTGGCAGAATTCATAGCAGAGTGGACGCCAACACCAGATGAAGAAATTCCAGAAACGAGCATCCCCGTCAAGGAGGCAAGCAAAGAGTGGTTGATGTACTTTGATGGTGCCTTCTCGCTGCAAGGCGCTGGTGCTGGCGTGCTGCTTGTCGCACCCACCGGAGAGCACCTCAAGTACATAGTCCAGATGCACTTTCCCAAGGAGCAAGCAACAAACAATACTGCAGAGTATGAAGGTTTGCTTGCCGGTCTCAGGATCACGGCAGACCTTGGGATCAAGAAGCTCATTGTCAGGGGTGACTCGCAGCTTGTCGTCCGCCAAGTGAATAAGAGTTATCAGAGTCCGTTGATGGAAGCCTACGTTGATGACGTGAGAAAGCTAGAAGAGCACTTTGACGGCCTACAGATGGAACACGTTCCAAGAGCTCAGAACGACATTGCCGATGGCCTATCAAAGTGTGCAGCACTTAAGTTACCTGTGGAACCAGGGATCTTTGTACTCAAGCTGACTCAACCATCTGTAACGCCATCAACTGGACAAAGCAAGAAGAGGAAATTGATTTTTGGTGACTATTTTCCGGCAGAGCTTCCCGAAGCCGCCGCCAAGAAGGTCCCCAAGATCAACACCAAGAGTGATGGGGAGCAGTCTGCTCCGACAAGCCCCAGGGTTTGTTCCGTTGAAGCAGACGCTCCCGACAAGTTTTGCTCCGGCAAGCTTGCCGGGGAACGTCAAGCTCCAGCTGAGCCGCAGGTTCTGCCGTAGAAGCGGATGTTCCCGCAGCAGCAGATGTGCCTTTAGTCCTTGTTGTCGAGCCGCAAGCTCCAGCATGGGCACAGCAGATTGTCCGTTTCCTTCAGACAGGAGAACTTCCCGAAGAGCAAGAAGAAGCGGAAAGAGTAGCCCGGCAGTCAAGTATGTACCAGTTTGTCGACAATACACTGTACAAAAGAAGACTCAACGGTGTGAAATAGAAGTGTATTCACCGGGAAGACGGACAAAAGCTGTTGGCAGAGATACATGGAGGCATATGTGGCCACCACATTGACGCAAGAGCACTTGTCGGCAAAGCATTCCGGCAAGGTTTCTTTTGGCCGACAGCCCTCCAGGATGCAACTGCACAAGTAACCAAGTGTGAAGCGTGCCAGTTCCATTCCAAGCAGATACACCAGCCAGCTCAAGCTCTCCAGACGATCCCTTTATCCTAGCCATTTTCGGTCTGGGGGCTCGACATCCTCGGCCCCTTCCCCCGAGCAGTCGGGGGCTTTGAGTACTTGTACGTTGCAATCGACAAGTTCACAAAGTGGCCGGAAGTGGAAGCAGTGAGGAAGGTGACGGCACAGTCAGCAGTCAAGTTCTTCAGGTCGATTGTTTGCCGCTTCGGGATCCCTAAGAGGATCATCACCGACAACGGTACGCAATTCACGAGCCGCACCTTCATGCAGTACGTCCAAGATCTTAGCGCCAAGGTCTGCTTCGCTTCTGTTGCTCACCCCAGAAGCAACGGTCAAGCGGAGAGGGCAAATGTTGAAGTGCTGTGTGGGCTCAATACCAGGACTTTCGACAGGCTGCACAAGTGCGGAAGAAACTGGATTGAGGAGCTGCCGGTGGTTCTTTGGTCGATCAGGACGACGCCAAATCGAGCCACTGGCCAAACACCTTTCGCTCTAGTCTATGGAGCAGAGGCAGTTCTCCCCACGGAACTCGTATACGGGTCACCTCGAGTGCTCGCTTATGATGAGCTTGAGCAAGAGCAGCTGCGACAAGATGACGCGCTGCTCCTTGAGGAAGACCGTCTTCAGGCTGCTGTACGAGCTGCTCGCTACCAGCAAGCTTTGCGCCGCTACCATAGCCGCAAAGTTAACGCCAGAAGTCTCGAGGAAGGCGACCTTGTTCTTCGGCGCGTTCAGTCCGCCAAGAATTCCAACAAGTTGACGCCGAAGTGGGAAGGCCCTTACCGGGTGAAACGAGTCACTAGGCCTGGCGCTGTCCGCCTTGAAACCGAAGATGGCATTCCGGTGAGCAACTCCTGGACCATTGAGCATCTTCGTAAGTTTTACCCGTAAGGCGCGGTTGCCGGACCCTGTTCCGGCAACCACCTTTTGTACAAGTCTTGCCGCTGTTGCATGTAATCCTTTGTACAAAGCCAGGCGCAGACCCTGTGCATAAATAAAGCTCATGTGCTCCGCACATCTTGTCAATTCCATGCTTTATTTTGCATGAGTTATCTGACACTTTGTGCAGCGCCAACCCCGGGTAAGCAATAACGAGCCATAAGGCTCCATATCTTTATTTTCTCTTCTTTCTTTTTTCTCAAGGAAAGGAAGCTTCCCTCGCCCACAAGTTTGCCGGGGGGGAAGGAGAAGATAATGGTATGGACCAGGCGTTGTTCAAGAAAGTTTCTCTTTGCCGGAAAGCAAACAATAGAAAAGCTAAGTTGCCAAAGTTTGAGCAATCGGATTTTTTAAAATTTTAAGTTATATTCCTTGAACGACCATGCTTTGTATGGAAAACCTGTGCGCAGAGGAACCAGCTTGTGGCTAGTTGCGCCCTTACTTTGTTTTGAGTCCGCTCAACAACTTAAGTGTGCTGCGACTAGAGTTGCGCCCTTACTTTGTTTCGAGTCCGCTCAACAACTTAAGTGAGCCGCGACTAGTTGCGACAAGGTTTCTTGTCGGTAACGGCACCGCCAGCAGGCTGCTGACGTCCCGCACTCAGCGCTCGCGGCTAAGGTGCCTGCCGGTGAGTTCCCTAAAAGCGTAGGGAAAAAACATACAAAGGAAGGAATCAAGTAAACGAAATAACATTGCAATCACTACCCAAAATAGAGTTATATTACAAGATAGCTTGTCGCGGCTCTAATAGATTGTCTTCATAATATGACCAGCAGCGACAAGAAAAGAAGAAAACGGGCGGCCTAGTCTACACGATCGCCCTCAACCCTCTTGATCCCGCTCACCTTGTCCACAATGGGTGCGACAAGGGCCTTGAGCGCCTCCAGATCAGCATCCGGCGGCAGGGTCTTGAGGACGTTGGTGAGGTTGAGGCCCGGGTTGCGGAAGGCCACCTTCACCAACACCTTTTGAAGAGCTCTTGCGCAGATCTTGCGCGACTCGTCGGCCAGCTGCTTTGGGATCCTCTCCCGGAGTCGCTGGAGGGCCGTCGCCAGGCCTTTGAAGAACAAGGTGAGCTTGGCGCTGGATTGGAGGTTCTCATCGGAGGATACCCGAGATCCTCCATCCCTAGCTGCGCCAGCTCCCTGTCAATGTCTGCGGCTGCATTCACAAGACCCTCCGTCCAGTGCTCCACAGTCTCCCTAAAAGTGTTCTGGGCGGCAGCAGCACTCTCCAGCAGCGCCTTGTCGTCCTTGATCTCCTCCTTCAAGGCCACCTCCTGCTCCCTGGCGCCGTCCAGCGTCTTGGTCAAAGTGGTCAGCTTCAACTCAAGATCTGCGTTGGAGTCCTTGGCGGCACTGAGCTCCTTGCCCTTCTCGGCGAGACGGGCCTGCAGCTCTGAGTGGCTGTAGGCGTCCTTCTCCCACTCACGCTTGAGCGCGGCAAGCTCCTCGCCGCTCGCCTTGAGATCGGCCTCCAGCTGCGCCACCTTCGTCACCAGCTCCTTCTTGGCGGCCTCGGCAGCTGCGGCAGCATCCTCTGCTTGCTTGAGAGCTCCGCCAAATGTTCGCTCGCGCGCGGCAAGCTCCTCCTCGTGGCTATCGAGGTTGATCTTCCGCTGCGCCAGCTCGCCCTCCTGCGCAGACAGCTTCTCAGCGGCAAGCCGCTGCTGCTCTTCGACGTCAGCCTTCTCGAGGAGGAACGCCTTCTGCTCCTCAGCGAGCTGCTCCCGCTCCTCCGCCAGGGACCGGAGAGCTGCCTGATTGAGACCTCGGAGCTCCTCCGCGCGCTTCTCAATGTCTGCTCCCGCCTTCGCGACAAGCGCCTCGCGGGATTCCAGCTTGGCTTGCCGAGCGCGGTAGAGCGACAACAGCTTCCGCAGCAGCCGCTCCTCCTCGGGCTCGCCGCTACTGCTGCTTGGCGCGTCAACCAGCGTCAGCCCAGCGGAGGCGAGCACCTCTCCGTCAAAGCTTTCTCCTTCGACCGGCGCCCTGGACATTGACACCCAGGGGAGGTTGATGAAGACGCCATCGCCGGCCTTCAAGTAGACGCCTAGCTGGGGCTCTTCGGAGCCTGGCGCTGCGGCAGCGGCGGAAGGGTCGGCGGTCGGCGTAGCGCCTGGCGCTCCTGCGGCCTCAGGGCTGTCAGTGCGATCGCCAGACCCCTCGTCAGCTGCTGCGGCGGCAGCCTTGGCGGCCTCTTCGCCGGCAGGATCATCAGCGTCGGCCGCTTCTTTGGTGGCAGCGGAGTCATCGACAGCAACCTCGGTCTCCATCGGCTCTGCAGCAGATGGGTCTGGCGGACGGAAAAGGAAGAAAAGTCAAGCGAATATCCAAGAAGAAGATCAAAACGAAGAAGAACCCAAGGGAAGTTTCGAAGCAAGAGGTTTACCTGTACCGAGCTCTGCAGTTGTGGTCTCCGCCGCCGAGGGGCCGCTGGTGCTGTCCCTTGCCGGAGACTTCTCCCTTGCCGGAGAACTCCCCCTTGCCGGAGAGCTCTCCCTTGTCGGAGGATTCTCCCTTGCCGGAGAACTCTCCCTTGGCGGTGTAGTCGAAGCAGATGGCATGACAGGGACGGTCTCCGGACGCTCCAGATGGGGCTGCTCTGCTCCTACACAAACCAACAGTCAGATATCAGCAAACAAAGAGTATCCATGTGCGCCTAACAGCGGGAAGCAAACCATATACTTACGCTGGGGGCTGCGCTGGGGGCTGCTCTGAAGAACAATTGCCGGGTCCGACAAGGTTCTCTCGGACGCACCCCCTGCTGTCGCGGTGGGTTCGTCCTCGATGATAATCAACGGGACCTTGGCTCTCTTTGCCGCTCTCTGGGCTAGAGTCCTAAAAAGGAATAAGTTCAGAGTAAAGCAAATGAGATAGAAGACAAAGCAGCAAGAATTGAAGAAATACAAGTACAACAAGAATCTTACTCTTCTTCTTCCTCGTCGAAGCTGAGCGCGGAGAAGTCAAACCCTGGCTCACCTCCGGCGCGAGGAGGCGGAGGAGTAGGTTCCCTTGGCCCCTTGGCGGGAGCAGTGACGGTGGTCTGAGAAGACCCTGCTCCAGTTGTCGCCACAGCGTGAGGTGCCTCCACGACAACAGAACTTGCCGCGGTGGAGCGTGTCGCGCGGCGCGGCGGCTGTTGACTCGTCTGCCGCTCCGCTACGTCCCCGGCCTTGCGGAGACGCCTTCTTGGTGGAGCTGGGGGCTCTGCTTGCGGCAAGCTGCCCGAAGATGAGGAGGAAGAGGAGTCGATCTCCAACGAGCCGCTCGTATCCTCGGCGGGCTCACCCGACCCGACGTCATGCCCGGCAGGCTCTTCCTCGCCGGCAAGCCCCTCTCCCTCGGCAAGGCTTGACGCCTCCGCTGCCTCTGCCTCCTCCACGGTGAATCCAAACTCGCCCGCGGCTGCGGCTGCCGCCGCCTCTTCCAGCCTAGTGGTGATGTGCTTCATCTCCTCGTCGGTGGTGTCCCGGGTGAGGCCTTTCTGCTCGTCGGAGCGGATCGGCACTTCTACCAAGCCAGCAAAGAACGCCTGCACGACGTCGTCTGCAGGCTCTTGCCAAGCTGGGTCAATTCCATGCGAGTCGCACAGCGGCATCATTGCACGGATGCGGCTGAGCGAGGAATTGTTGCACAATGGAACGACACCCTTCGGCAACCTGAACACTTCGGGATGTTGAGGGTCGTATTTGAACAGCTCCTGGAGCATCGCGTTAAGCTCCAGAACAGTGAAGTTGAAGTTGAGGCCCGGACGCAGCCTCATGATATCCGCCGCATTCTTGAATTCCCAGGCGGGTCTCCTCCTCTCCTGCAGGGGGGCGATGCGGCGGCGAAGGAAATCTGCGCCAACGACGCCTACAGTGAGCCCGGCCAGCCTGAGGCATTGGATCCGGGCGACGGCAATCTTCAGCCTGTCGTCTTCCGGGGCCACGTTGCTCCAATCGCTGCCGCGCACTACTGCAGTTTGGCGCCGGGCGGTAAATGGCTGCGGGTCCTCCTCGACAATCCAGCACCAGTCTGCTCTCCATTCCTCCCACTTGCTGCGGAGCTCTCCCTCCAGATAAGCTTCCTTCTTGCCGATTTTTGAGATCCAGGTGATTCCGCCGGATAAAGGCTCTCCTCTCTCAACTCGGGGCATAAAGAAGTGGCGAAAAAGGGCTACATTTGGATGGACTCCGACAAAGTTTTCGCAGAGATGTGCGAAAACTGCCATGGTCAGGACAGCATTGGGGGTGAAGTCAAGGAGGCGGAACCCATAGGTGTTCATAATATCACAGAAGAACTCAGAGAAAGGCGGGCAGAGCCCGCAGTAGAAGAACAAGGCGAAAAAGGGGTATCAAGTTGGAGCCATTTTCCAAGCGACGGCTGGAACTACCTTCGTGCGCGGGTGCGCCCGCGTCTCCATCGACCAGAAGAGGTAGTAGTACTCCCTCAGATCCCTCGCGGCAAGCTTGGGGGGGAAGATTGCCCGCTCCTTTCGCAGTGCCGCGAGCCGCTGCGCCTCGGCCGACCTCACGACCTTCCCCTTCTCGGCTTTCGGAGCCATGGAGGAAGTGGTGAGGGAGGTCGGCGGCATTGGTGATGCTGGTGGCGATAGGGGGCGGAGCGCTGCTCTCTTTCGGCTTTGGGAAGAAGGGGAGTGGCGGAGATTTTCGAGGTTGGAGTAGCAACTGGCGGATGGGCGAACTGCCCCTGTTTCCCCTGCTTATAAGGAGGGAGGGGGTGGAGGTTTCGCCTTTCCGAATAAAGAAACCACCCACGATCTCTCCCACGACGCCGCAATCAACGCGTGCCGTTCGGGGAGGGCGCGGTGGATACGGAGTGAGATACGGCTTGACCCAGGCCGCGCGTGCCCGTGCCCTGTTTTGGGCCTGGCCCAACAGCGCTTGGCACCGTGTATGGCCCAGGCCCGGGGGCTCCTGTCGGTGTACTAGAGTAGGGGTACCCTAGTATCCCGAACTTGTGCATGGGCAGTCGCAGCATCCCGCGGCAAGGCTTGACGGGTGACCGCCAAGGTCCTCTGTGGTTCCTTTGGAGCCATTCAAGAACAAAGTATTCAAGCCAAGGAGACAAGGCCCCGGCAAGAGGAGCTTGCTGGGAAGACCACTCAAGGCACAAGACCCCGGCAAGAGGAGCTTGCCGGGAAGGCCAACCAAGGCATCTCAAGGAACTTGCCGCGACGCGCCACGCGTCCCGGCGAGGCCCGGTGAGCGGCAAACCTCTGGACGCGACAAGACAACGACCGCGGCAAGGCGTTTGCCGCGGCAAGCTACCACTCCGTACCCACGCTCCAGCACATCCACCAACGTGTCGCTCTGGGACCCTTCCAGGCGTACGTGGCGGGAGGCTGTGCAGCCAGCGGTACGCGGTGGCAAGCGGCGCTGACAAGATTGCCATCGTGGCGAACGGTGGCGTCCCTGACGGTCCCTTTTTGCACTATTCGGGCGACGCAGATGGGCATTTAATGCCCTTGTCCCCTGCCGTCAGGGTTAGGTATGATACACTGTACAGGTAGTTGTACCAAACGCAACACCTTTCCATTTTTACCCTTGTCTATGTTGCCACCTGTCGGTGGCCCCTTGAGCATATAAAAGGAGGCCCATGCGCAACGTAGAGAGGGAGGACGAACAGAAAAACACTCACGCTCGGTCTCGTTAGCTGCTGGTGTGTACTGTAGCACTCGGCGCTCCCGAGCAAGAACTCAATACAAACCACAAAGCAGGAGTAGGGTTTTACGCATCCATGCGGCCCGAACCTGGGTAAACTGCTCGTGTGCTCCGCCTCGATCTGCTCTTCGCGCGATCTCCGCCCCCGCCGAACCGAAAGGGGCTCGGTCCGCCGGTCCCCATAGGTGCTCGTGGATCAGTTTCCCCGACAGCCACAAAATCTGACCCACCGTCAGGTTGCTTGCGCTTACCATTACTACCCTGGTTATTCACTGTCATGTTTGGCTACTGCCCCTTTCAATTATCGTTCTTCTACCCCTTATTGGACTTCTCCTCATTAGGCCCGGGGTCCTTAGTATTGTCAGAGTCGGCGTATTTGATGAGAGCCGCCATAAGCTCCCCCATGTCATTGTAGTGACGTTTAAGCCGCCCTAACTTCTATTTGAGAGGGGTGAGCAGAAATTTTTCTCAAGAATTAGAACAGCAGAGCCAGCGTTAATTCTATCCGATGAATGGATAATAGTAGACACCCGGCGGACCCAGTGGTGGGCCGACTCATCCTCGCATTGGACACAAGCATCTAGGTTGATGATCGACAGAGGTTGTTTGCACGTGTCTTTGAAATTCTGAATAAAACGCGCCTTCAACTAAGCCCACGAATTGATAGAATTAGGGGGTAATCCCTTCAACCAGGTTCGAGCCGGCCCATCCAGCATCATGGTAAAGTATTTAGCGCACACATTGTCATTAACATCTAACATCTCCATAGCCAGCTCATAGCTCTCAATCCAAGCCTCACGAGGTTGATCAACTATGTAATTGGGTACCTTTCGGGGGCCCTTGAAGTCCTTGGGCAACCGCTCATTGTGAAGAGCCGGTACTATTGGCACAGTACACCCACTGTCCTAGAAGTCATCCCGCCCTCTACAAACGCTGAAGGATTCAACTGAAGCTGCTGATGAGCCGCCAATTGAGCTGCCAGATCTGCCTCTTGACGTGCCCTAGCCTAATCTATCAGGGCATGAACATTGTTATCATCACACAGCGGGTCATGCCCACGGGGCGGGTTACGGTGCCGCTCACTGCTGGAAACCGCCGGCAATTCAATGCTTCGACTATAACTTCGGCTGTGGTGTGGAATTGAATGAATTTGCTCACGGCTATATGAATAAGCCACCTGTTAAGCTATTGCTGTCTGAAGAAGCTCTACAGCCTTCTGGGCCTCGACCGCAGCGGGAGACTTGCCTCCGGAAGAGCTTCCAGCCGCGAAGTCATGGCAATCATGTTATCCAGAGGGTTGGAATAATGACCTGGCGGTGTTAACACCTGCTGAGGCGGGGTTAAGTTCAAACGGGGCAGGTTTGTTGCACGAGCCGTTGTCCTTATCACGGGTGCCTCAGTAGCCTGGGTAACATCGGGTGGGTTACTCGGCCCTGCTCCAGGTGTATTGAAAAGATTCCTCCCCCCGAACTTCGGAGGTAGACGACCCTGGTGCCTCCTTCGTAAAACAACATTTGATGCATTGGTCCAGGCTCAAACGAAAAGCTTCGGCCCTTATCGCTGCGTCTCAGCATCCAGGGTGGCTCGCTCTATTGACATCCTAATGTTTTTCGCCTCAAGATCCTCTCGCGCCTTGGCCACCTCATCTCGTAGTTTTGCAACCTCCGTATTATGTTGTACTTGAGACGCCGAGGTTACTTCCGCACCCAAAAGAGTCGCCAAAGTTTCCAGGAGCTTAGATAAAACTTGAGCCAACAGACGCGTAGCATTGTCCGCACCAGCAGTTGCAGCAACAGTTGAACTGGACGTCATGGCCGCAACGGTTGACGACTGTAACACTGGTTGCGTGCCGGCCATGAAGATTGCAACTCTGCTCGGCAGCTCGTAGGGCTCTGGAATACTGTCACCATCAGAATAGCCCCCAAGCCCACCATCTTGCAATTGATAGATCGATTCGGTTTTTCTGGTTGAGGACAAATCACCTGAGTAGATGGATGTCTCTCCACCTGACATTGAACCTTCCTCGAGATCTGCCCCATGAACAAAGCCAGCAAAAGCTCTCTTCTGACCGGGCTGGACCTTGGCGGGTTTCACGCGCCTAGTCGTCTCATCGGTGTCGGCGCACGCGTCCGGCTCAAGCCCAGACTCACCAATCTTGCCGATGAAAACATGGATTCCACCGAAGGGGACCCAGTATCCGTATTCGTTTGAATCAGACTCCGGACCCCGTCCAGCGTTGTCGATGTAGATCTTGCCACGACGGCTCTTGGTCATCCGGCCCATGGCGTCCCTCGATCCCTGAGAAGCTGCCCTTCAAGAACTCGAAACCACCATGCTCTAGTCCCATGGTGGGTGCCAACTGTCGTGGATTTAACACGGCAGATGCCCTAGTGAAAGGACTTAGGTGTGGAGCCATCGCAACCATGTTAGCTTGAAGGGGGTGAACGGACAAAGGACACAAGGAGTTTACCTAGGTTCGGCCCCTCTGAACGAGGTAAAAGCCTACGTCCTGCTTCTAGTTGTATTGCTTGAGTTTTAATTACAAGGGAGTGAATACGCTTGACCTAGTTCTTGATTGCTTGTTTCTCACGTTAACCCACTGTTGGGTCTCACCTTTATATACACAGGCGAGACCCGGAGGCTTACAGAGTCCCGGCCGGCTCACACAACGTGACCGGCTCAGTTTCCAACTAGTCATGCCTTACAGAGCAAGTCTTCCTAGGATGGTTCACACGCCCCGATCTTGGGCCTTCACCAGGACCGTTGATACGTCTCCAATGTATTTATAACTTTTTATTGTTCCATGTTGTTATATTATCAATCTTGGATGTTTTATAATCATTTTATATCATTTTTTGGTACTAACCTATTGACATAGTGCCAAGTGACAATTGTTGTTTTCTGCATGTTTTTTTCTATCACAGGAAATCAATACCAAACGGAGTCCAAATGCAATGAAACTTTACAGAGATTTTTTTGGACCAGAAGATGCCTAATGGGCCAAGCCTACGCCTGGGGGGTGCTCCGAGGAGAGCACAACCCACCATGGCGCGCCAGGAGGCCCAGGCGCGCCCTGGTGGGTTGTGCCCACCTTGGGTGGCCCCCGGACCTCCTCTTTGCTCTATAAATACCCCAATATTCCAGAAACCCTAGAGGAGTCGACGAAAATCAATTCCAGCTGCCGCAGAGTCCAGAACCACCAGATCCAATCTAGACACCATCACGGATGGGGCTCACCACCTCCACTGGTGCCTCTCCGATGATGCATGAGTAGTTCTTTGTAGACCTTCGGGTCCGTAGTTAGTAGTTAGATGGCTTTCTCTCTCTCGTTTGATTCTCAATACAATGGTCTCTTGGAAATCCATATGATGTAACTCTTTTTGTGGTGTTTTTGTTGGGATCGGATGAACTTTGAGTTTATGATCAGATCTATCTTTTTATATCCATGAAAGTATTTGAGTTTCTTTGATCTCTTTTATGCATGATTGCTTATAGCCTCGTATTTCTTCTTCGATATTTGGGTTTTGCTTGGCCAACTTGATCTATTTATCTTGCAATGGGAAGAGGTGCTTTGTAGTGGGTTCGATCTTACGGTGCTTGATCCCAGTGATAGAAGGGGAACCGACATGTATGTATCATTGCTACTAAGGATAAAATGATGGGATTTTTGCATTCGTGCCCCTAGTTGGGTCACACTCGACTGTTTTGCCCCTAGTTTTTCAACAATTCTGGTTTTGCCCAGCTCACTTCACTCGCCTTGTGTTTTTGCCCTTCCGGAGCGGTTCCGGCCAATCACGGTTCGCCACGTGGCGACTGCTCATTGGTCAGACCCGCTCCGGAAGGGCAAAAACACAAGGCGAGTGAAGTGAGCTGGCAAAACCGCAATTGTTGAAAAACTACGGGCAAAACAGTCGAGTGTGACCCAACTAGGGGCACCAATACAATTATTCCTAAAATGATGGGGTCTATCTCTACATAGATAGATCTTGTCTACATCATGTCATCGTTCTTATTGCATTACTCCATTTCTCCATGAACTTAATACACTAGATGCATGCTGGATAGCGGTCGATGAGTGGAGTAATAATAGTAGATGCATGCAGGAGTCAGTTTACTAATCTTGGACGTGATGCCTATATAATGATCATTGCCTGGATAACGTCATCAGTATTCGAAGTTCTATCAATTGCCCAACAGTAATTTGTTTACCCACCATTTGCTATTTTTCTCGAGAGAAGCCACTAGTGAAACCTATGGCCCCCGGGTCTCTTTCTCATATTATTTGCCTGCGCGGTCTATTTTATTTGCCTTTTATTTTCAGATCTATTAAACCAAAAATACAAAAATACCTTGTTGCATTTTATTCTCATTTATTTTATTTGGCATTCGATCTATCAATCTACTACAATTTTGTCTCACGTCTATTGCCTTTCTTGGGCGCCGCTACCCGAAAGGGATTGACAACCCCTTTAACACGTCGGGTTGCGAGGATTTGTTATCTGTGTGCAGGGGCTATTTACGTTGTGTTGGTAGGTTCTCCTACTGGTTCGATAACCTTGGTTTCATCACTGAGGGAAATACCTACCGCTGTTGTGCTGCATCATCTCTTCCTCTTTGGGGAAATACTGACGTAGCTTCAAGCCGCATCACCCGCCTCCAAGAGTCGCCGTCTTCATACTTCTCCTTGGGCCTCCTTGAGCCTTCTTCAGGTTAAACCACCAGTGGTGTAACCCGGCCCCTCCTGGGCGGGTCACACCTCGGAGTTATATACCCAACACTTGCCCTTTCGGTACTTTTGCTTATAGACGTATGCCTTTTGGTTTATGCAATGCACCTGCTACCTTTCAAAGATGTATGTCTGATACATTCTATGACTTTTGTGAAAAGTTTGTTGAGGTTTGCATGGATGATTTCTCCGTTTATGGAACTTATTTTGATGATTGCTTAAGCAACCTTGATAGAGTTTTGCAGAGATGTGAAGAAACTAATCTTGTCTTGAATGGAGAAGTGCCACTCTAGGCTTTGTTTGGTAGAAGTGGAATGGGGAGGTTTGGGGAGGGGGATTTCAAAGGAATGGGTGAATCCCTTTCTTCCACCCAATCCCCTCAAAACCCCTTGAAACCCCTAAACCCCTTCAGCCACAATTCCCTCCAGATGAAAAACTTTTTTAGCTGACAGGGATTGACATATTTAGATAAGATAGTGAAAACGAATAAAAATGCAATCTTTTCAAGTAAAATGACATGAAATTATGCAAGGAAGAGCAGTGTAGATATCAAGTGAACAAAAATCACATATAACCTCACTGTACTTGCTCCCATAATATGCAAAGTAGCAAAACTAAGGGAGTCACCTACAAAACAATAGGGCGGTAGAGAAATGCAGCTAGCAACGCCTGAAGTACTGACCATTGTCAATGCATTATGGACTAATATCACCGCACCATTGCTCAAACAGTTTTAGAGTAACATGTACATATCTCTATAACAAACCAAGTTTAACTAGCATGAACAAATGAACGGTTGGGTTTCTTGACCCCATATCTCTAGGAAAGGAAATGGGTTCTAATGTCGTCGTGTCGAGGCGGTGGCACTTCTGAAGAGGTGGACACGAAGGCGACTTCTAGGGGTATCTCTCTACTCTGCATCAACATCCGCGTACCACAGCGCCGTGTGAGTTGAATTAGCAGAGAATTAGTTAAGGAGTTAGGTGTCATGTGTCACAGGTACTGCAACAAGCTTAATAAAGAAGATCAAAAAGGAAGATGATGTACAAAACCTCAAAACAATGCAGTGTGTTGTGGGACAAAACCTGAATTGTGTCCACATGTTACTCTAAACAATTGTAGTAGGCTAAAACACAGAAATCATTATCTTCTCTATGAACCTGAACTATGCAGACTGAACTGATTTGGGTTTTCCAATTCCAAAGTCTTCCAGTAGCTACCGACATATAGTATATTAAATTGAAAAAATGAATCATCTGAATGAAAGCACAGTAGCATCAAAACTTCCATAAATCCAGCAATTCAGTGTGGATTTTAGCATCTCTCAATAAATCCAACAGGCACAATGTCATGCCTGTTTGACCACTCACTGATTTGATTTAGCAACTTTTACTAATGTCCAAGTCTACAGCAGTTCAGACTATTTCCAACTCTTAACTCCTAACTGAAATAGACTAACAAAAGTTTCAGACTATACAAGTTTTAGTAAAGTGTTTTCCAGACTAGTAGTTTCGAACACCCAAAATTTTCCAGCACAGGAAGATTAGAACTCAACTAAAATGAAACTCAAAATATCCGGATAAGTTCAACACTAATATACGGATGGCATGAAATAAGATGACATGAAATAGAACCCAAGCCTCATACATGACCTCATCAGGCCACCCTAGTTTGGTTTGATGACTAGAATATACAGAGCTGAAGTGACCTCATCAGGCCACCCTAGTTTGGTTTGATGTACAGCGCTCGCTAATTGCAACCAAATACACTCTACCAAACCTACCTATAGCCACCAACGTAGTCATCGATCGCGTCACCGAGCACACGTGGAATCTCCATCTACGTCACCTACCTACAACCACCACCAGCCCTCCCCAAAACTCCCCATTCCACTTCTACCAAACAAAGCCTCATCATTTTCCCATCTCCAGCCGCCTTGCTCCCCCTCATGTCCAGTTGAAATAAGAACATATCAGCTACATGTACGATGACATATAATCATTCATACAAGAAACAAATACCATACTTCAATCTAATCGCCATAAAGATTTGTGGTTGTGTACATCATGTCATAGAGTTTACCAAATGCTTAACAGCTGATCAAAAGTTCCACACTTAAACAGATCAAAAGCGAATGTCACTGCAAATAAACTGTATTCCAGCAGTTATTTGCCATATGTCATATAACATACTTAAACAGATCAAAATCGAGTGTTATGGGAGCTCGCCTATCCTACTCAAATTTGGGGCAGTTAAAAAAATTGTGGGGAGGATTATAGGTGGCTTTTTAACTCAAAAAGATAGTTGCCAAACATCTAATCTAAACCAAACAACAAGACGGGTTATACTGAATAATATTTAACACTGGATTTTAAGGCTAGACATGCATAAATTGGTTACTCCAGAGTTCTCAAGGCAACTAAACTTAGCATAGCTTTATAGCTTCCAGCTAAATTTCCAAACGAGAATGCTCTACAAGATCTATCAAACATACACCTATTGAGTCCTGAACAACAGATATAGAGATGGGCTACACTTTTGCTAGTCATTTGAGAAGATTGAATGACAAGAGATTGACTCACAACGTAAATCTGATGCAAGGGGTGATATGTGCAAGTTTGTCCATCGTTTCCTAACCAAAGAATTACGCATGACCTTGAACCGGCAATCAATATAGTAGAGTTGTCCATGGTCACAACACATACACACAACAGTTATAACATCAGACCTTCACTATCACTAATTTACAAATACTCTACTTGGATTGCAGCAGCAAACACCAGATTTTGGACAATTATAGCTTCGGACGATATGCATACAGTACTCCTTTCCACAAGATTACAAGGTTGTGTTTATGAGCGCAGACGCAACAACAGTAGTGGTCAAAAAATAGCGGAATAAAGCATCAGTACATCAATTCTGCTCAGGAAAAGACAATGAGCTCTGAAGAAATTGTCTGCTCCAGACTGAAGAACTGCATCATCTGTGGGTTCTAATAAATCTGCTCAAGTACATCCGTATTGGCTTCTAATAAAATTCAGCCAAAGGGCATGTCAATCAATATCAAATCTGTTGGATACTATGATGGGTCTGGACACTACTTGCAGAGAGATAACACTACCATTGTCACTACTTGGAGAGATAAGCAGAGCCAACGGCAGCCTAGGAGGAGGAGGAGGAGGAGGAGGAGGAGGAGGTGAACTTGGTGACGGCCTAGGTGCCCTCAGAGACGGCGTGCTTGGCGGGCTCGCTGGGGAGGACGAGGCGGCAACCATGGTGAGATCGCTGGGGGTGGACGAAACCTAGATGACAAAGGGAAAGGGGAAGAGGCGAGGCGAGGCGAGGACTTACAGTCGGGGGTATGCCGAAGGAGATACGCAGGCGTAGAGGCGGCGGGCGATGGCGTCTGGAGGAGGAGTCGGGGCAGCGGTGCGTTGAGCAGGCGGCGACGGTATCGTCTCCTCCGAATCCTCGAGTCCCCCCTCGAGGGCTGAAAACCGCGTGGAACGAGGGGTATCGGAGGGGGCTCGGAGGGGTTGGGCCGTGGAATCCTCGCGTATCAAACGGGTTGTCGGGGTTTTGAGCAGTTTCTAGGCCACGCGAGGAACGGTCTATCGAAACCCCCCAATCCACGCGTACCAAACAAGGCCTTATGGTTAATGAAGGTATTGTCTTGGGGCATAAAATTTCTGAAAGAGGTATTGAAGTTGATAAAGCTAAAGTAGATGCTATTGAAAAGATGTCGTGTCCTAAAGATATCAAAGGTATAAGAAGTTTCCTTGGTCATGCTGGTTTCTATAGGAGGTTTATTAAAGCCTTCTCTAAAATTTCTAGGCCTCTCACTAATCTCTTGCAAAAAGATGTTCCTTTTGTTTTTTATGATGATTGTGTAGAAGCATTTGAAATACTTAAGAAAGCCTTGATTTGTGCACCTATTGTTCAACCACCTGATTGGAATTTACCCTTTGAAATTATGTGCGATGCTAGTGATTTTGTTGTTGGTGTTGTTCTAGGGCAAAGAGTTGATAAGAAATTGAATGTTATTCATTATGCTAGTAAAACCCTAGACAGTGCCTAGAGAAATTATGCTACTACTGAAAAAGAATTTTTAGCAGTTGTTTTTGCTTGTGATAAGTTCAGATCTTATATTGTTAATTCCAATGTAACAGTTCACACCGATCATGTTGCTATTAAATATCTTATGGAAAAGAAAGCTGCTAAACCTAGACTTATTAGATGGGTTCTCTTGTTACAAGAATTTTATTTACATATTATTGATAGAAAGGGAGTTGAGAACCCTGTAGCAGATAACTTGTCTAGGTTAGAGAATGTTCTTGATGACCCACTACCTATTGATGATAGCTTTCCTGATGAACAATTAGCTGTCATTAATGCTTCTCGTAGTGCTCCTTGGTATGCTGATTATGCTAATTTCATTGTTTCTAAATTTATACCACTTAGTTTCACATACCAGCAAAAGAAAAAGGTTTTCTATGATTTAATACATTACTTTTGGGATGACCCACACCTGTATAAAGGAGTAGATGGTGTTATTATACATTGTGTACCTGAGCATGAACAAGAACCGATCCTACGCAAGTGTCACTCCGAGGCCTACGGAGAACACCGCGCTGGAGATAGAACTGCACACAAGGTATTACAATCTGGTTTTTATTGGCCTACTCTCTTCAAAGATGCTCGTAAGTTTGTCTTGTCTTGTGATGAATGCCAGAGAATTAGCAATATTAGTAGACGTCAGGAAATGCCTATGAATTACTCAGTTGTTATTGAACCATTTGATGTTTGGGGCTTTGGTTACATGGGACTTGCTAAATATGACGTCAACCATAGAATTGCATCTCCATATCACCCTCGGTCTAATGGTCAAGTAGAATTGAGCAATAGAGAGATTAAATTGATTTTGCAAAAGACTGTAAATAGATCTAGAAAGAATTGGTCTAAGAAACTTGACGATGCATTATGGGCTTATAGAACTACTTATAAAAATCCTATGGGTATGTCTCCGTATAAAATGGTTTATGGAAAAGCATGTCACTTACCTCTCGAACTAGAACATAAAGCTTATTGGGAAATCAAAGAGCTCAACAATGATTTCAAACTTGCCGGTGAGAAGAGGTTAAGCTTGCTTGATGAATGGAGAACCCAAGCCTAAGAGAATGCCAAGTTGTTTAAAGAAAAGGTTAAAAGATGGCATGACAAAAGGATACAAAAGCGTGAGTTTAATGTAGGTGATCATGTTTTGCTATACAACTCTCGTTTAAGATTTTTTGCAGGAAAGCTTCTCTCTAAATGGGAAGGTCCTTACATTATTGAGGAGGCCTATCGTTCCGGTGCCATCAAAATCAACAACGCCGAAGGTACAAATCCGTAGGTGGTAAACGGTCAAAGAATCAAACATTATATCTCAGGTAATCCCATAAATGTTGAGACCAGTATAATTAATACCATAACACCAGTGGAGTACATAAGGGACACTTTCCAGAACATTTCAGACTCCAAAAAGGAATAGGTATGTGGTACGGTAAGTGAATCGACTCCAAAATGTTTCTAATGGCAATTTTTCTCTGTTTTGGAATGTTTAAAAATTTAGGAAAATTAAAAGTAGTCTGAAGAGTGCACGAGGAAGCGGCAAGGCAGGAGGGCGCGCCCTACCCCCTGGGCGTGCCCCTGTACCTTGACGCCACCTCGTGTGTCCTCCGGACTTTGTTTTCTTGCACAATACTACTTTTGGTCGGTAAAAATTCATTATATAATCTCCCAAAGGTTTTGACCATCGTACCATGGCAGAATCCTCTTCTTGTTTCTTGCTATTTTGCCTGGCAAATCTGAAAATATGTCGTCCCAAGATTCGGAGGGAGAGAGCTATATAGTTGATTATATCACAAACCCAAAGGCCTACGGGGATGTGGAGCATTATGGTTGGACCACAGAGGAAGAAGAAGACTATGATCCAAATGGAAAGAAGGAGACAAGCTCAGATGAAGATGAAGATGAAGTCCAGCTATCCCAACCTGGGGACATGCACATGGAGTTCAAAAAGTCAAGTCTCCCTAATAAAGCAAAGAAACCTAAGATCGAGTTTATCCCTTTTCGTCTCTTGCAGGAAAACAAACAAGAACTATGTAAAAAGATATTAAGGCTTGAGAAGGAGATCGGTGAATTAAGGGAGAAAAATTATATCCTCAAGCGCAAGCTGAGGAAGAAGGACACTACATCAACAACTTCATCATCATCACCTTTGAAGAAAGAGACCTAAAAACATGGTTATGGGCACTCCCCTTGGTAACTACCAAGCTTGGGGAGGTGCCCCGGTATCGTATCACTATCACACCTTTACCTTTATCTTTTTTCTTAGTACGATCCTTTTGGTTATATCTCGATCTAGTAGAATAAAGTTTTTAGTATGATCTAGCTTTGAGTTTTGTTTTGAGATCTATCTATGTAATCGAGTCCTTGAGTTATATATAATAAAGAGTAGTTTTGAGTTGAGGGCTTTGCTTTCTTGCTATGATCTTGAGGGAATAAAATGAAAGAAAGAACAAAAAGAAATAAAAAGATCATATATTGATCTTATGGAGAGTAATGACTTCACATATAAAGAGTATGATGAATAAAAGTTGACGAGAGTTGACAAACATAGTTTTGGTCATTGTTGCAGTGAATAGTAAGTAATAAAGAAAGAGGGGCTTTCCATATAAGTATACTATCTTGGACATCTTTTGTAATTGTGAGCACTCATTAAAATATGACATGCCAAAAGGTTGATGTTGGACAAGGAAGACAACATAATAGGTTATGTTTTCTTATATCCGAATATAAGTTATATTGTTATGGATCCTCCAACATGTTGAGCTTCCCTTTTCTCTCTCTTACTCTAGTCAAATCCTTTGCACCAAGTAGAGATACTACTTGTGCTTCCAAACATCCCTTAAACCAGTTTTTCCATGAGAGTCCACCATACCTACCTATGGATAGAGTAAGATCCTTCAAGTAAGTTGGCATCGGTGCAAGCAATAAAAATTGCTCTCTAAATATGTATGACCTATTAGTGTGAAGAAAATAAGCTTTATACGAACTTGTGATATGGAAGAAATAAAAGCGACAGAATGCATAATAAAGTTCTTTATCACAAGCAGCAATATAAAGTGACGTTCTTTTGCATTAAGATTTTGTGCGTCCAACCATAAAAAGCGCATGACAGCCTCTGCTTCCCTCTGCGAAGGGCCTATCTTTTGCTTTTACCTTCTACCTTTTTACAAGAGTCATGGTGATCTTCACCTTTTCTTTTTACATTTTTTCCTTTGGCAAGCGCTATGTGTTGGAGAAAGATACTGGGATTAGAATAGTTAGTTGGATCATGTCAGGACCTATATAGAGCGAGCGAGGGTGTTCCTGAGATCCCCGACCGGTACGAAGAAAAGAAGAAAAACTTCCCTATCCTCACCCGATCCCATCTGGCCGTCGCCTCCCTCACTGTCCCGCGCCGCCGCCACCTCTCTCACTGCCCCGCGACGCCGCCGCCTCCTGGCCTACCCCGCGTCGCCTCCTGACCTGCCCCGCGCTGCCTCCTGACCTCCTTCCCTGTCCCGCGCCTCCGCCTCCCGACCTCCCTCCCCGCCCCGCACCGTCGACTCCCTCCCTGTCCCGCACCGCCGCCCTCCCACAAGTAACCACCCCCGTCGGCGCTTACCTGTGTGTTGCCGCCGACCAGCATCCTTCAACCGCGATAGCGGCCTCCCCCTGCTTCAATAGCCACGCCACACCACATAGGAAGACTATAGTGCCATGGTTTTCTGCTGTTAATATACCGATAGTCGATCTTCATTGGTGAAAGATAAAAGAAATGGCGTTCAGTTCAAAGAAACTAGCATATTGACCGTTCAGCTTCGCCACATCAGGACGTTCAACTCTACTATATTGCTTGCTAGTATGATTCTAACTGGCTTTGTTTTTCATCTGTAGTATGGGCAATAGACGATGATGGGCTCCATTAGGTTGAGATTAGAGCTGTCAGCACTTGGCCAATCTTACATTCTAACTGTATCTTTTTTTATTTGTTCTGTTGGAGATGCAACAACAATACAAAGGAACTTCTAGGTTGATTGATTTTATCATTTTGGAATTTGGAACTCTGTAGTGAAATCCCCATTGGTGGGGATGCTGACTAGACCGATGCACCTCTGGGCCAAAAAGGAACCATTGGTGGTAATGGTCTTTAGACCTACAGACAAAGTTTTAACTTGTTTCAAAAAGTTTAGAATCAACTTTCTATTATGATGTTTCAGTACACATTCTGTATAGTTTTCCCCAATTGTATTCTCCTAAGCTTTTGTTTTGGAAAACCGATGTGCATGTGAACATGAGAAAAATGTTTGTACAGAGAAGTTCATGTGTTACTTCCATGAAGGTTCGTGTATTATTAAGTGTGTGCACATGTAATTTCTCTCTCCACATGTGTGTATGACTAGTACTACCAGTGGACTACTGCTACTCGCTATCACGGGTTGCTACTTGTGTGCACTTTAGATTTGGATGCTCTTTAGGTGTTCATTGTAATGCCTATGATAACATAACATTTTTCTCTGTTATTTTATGTTTGTAAATAAAAAGAACGAAAAGGGATGTCTTCTTCAGAGTACCAAATTGCCCCCAAAAATGTATATGCACATAGGGCTCCTATTTGAACCGATTTAAAACTATCATTTGATAGACAAATAAAAAATGATGTTTATATAAAAAAAAATGTATTTTTTCTATTGCACAAAAACCAAGAAGTTCAAATTAAAATAAGAGAGTAGTTCACCATTTATATACCAAGAATAAAACAAGCGTCAAGTTCAAAATTAACAATTTGGAGAGTTCCAAAAAATGTTATGGTGTATAAATTTTCCCATGGATTTTCCCATTATTGAAAGAAGATAACCAAAAAATTCAAATAAAAATAAGAAAAGCAGCTTCAATATTTGTAACAAGAAAACATTTTTTCATGTTGCAATAAAACCCAAGAAGGTCAAATTAAAATAATAGAGCATTTTAAAAATAATTTATAAAAATAGATTTTCTTTCTTTCTAGAATAAAAAACCTAAAAGTTAAACTTAAAATAACAGAGAAGTTCAAAGTTTATAAAAAACATAGATTTTTATCGTTTATTAAAAACAAAGAAGTTCAAATTCAAATAAAGGAAGTAGTAAAAAAAGTTTTAAATAGATTTCCTCATTTAAAAAAATATAAGTTCAATTAAAATGAAGAAACAATTCAATCTTTATTAAGAAAACTAGGATTTTTACCGTATTTAAAAACATAAAAATCCCTTGTTATTACCAAATCATCGATGAAAGTTCAAAAATGAAAAAAATGTCAAGTTTGATGTTTATTTAAAAATCAAAACAATTCTTTACTCAATCTTTTAAAAAATCTGAAGTTCAAATTAAAAAAACACAAAAGTTCGAAGTTCATTAAAGCTTAGGATTTACATGTGCAGAAAACAAGAAAAAAGAATGGCATTTTTGGCGATGAATTTTGAAAAATCTCTCTACATGCAAAAGTCGTTCCTATTCAAATTCTCTCCAACGGGATATCATGTGACATATTCCATTGAACATTTAAATTTTTTGTTTATATCATTGAAAAAATAATTTTTATCATACTAAAAAAACTTTAAATACCATGATGAATTTGAAACAACTCTTTACTCATATTTTATGTTGTTCGATGTTTACTTAAAATCCTTTTTTTATTCCTAAGAGTAAAACTGAGAAGTTCAAATTCCGAGATTCGGAGTTTATAAAAAGACCTAGGATTTACATGCTCAATTTGGATGAGTGCTTTATGAGTTAGGGCAAAAAACAGAGAGCCGTTCAAATTGATAATAGCCAGAAGTTCACGTACTGCATGGTGTGTGATTCATACAAAAAAACAAGAATAAAAAAGGCAAAATCTAATTTTTTTTTATCGTTTCATAAAAACCCAAGGAGTTTATATTAAAAAAACTAAGAAGTTCAAATTTACAAACTTGGATTTTCCATGCTAATAAACAAATAAAATTGAGAAGTTCCAAATAAAATAACGGAGTAGTTCATTGTATATGGAAAACTCAAATTATTCGGTTTCTTGGAAAAAAAGAAGTGTGAAGTTCAATTTTAAAAAAAAATGGTGCTTATTTAAAAACATTTTTTCTAAGCATAAGACTACGAAGTTCAAATTAAAATAACATAGAATTTCGAAGTATATAGAAAAACTCACATTTTTCCTCATTACTAAAGAATAAAATGAAGATGTTCAAATTTAAATAACAAAGCAGTACATTACTTCTTACAAAACTACGATATTTCCGTTACTAAATGAAATAACTAAGAAGTCCAAATTACTAAAAGAAATAAACCAAGAAGTCCAAATTACAAATAGAGAAGTTCAATAATTATTAAAAAAACTCAGGTTTTTTTGTGTTACTAAAGAATAAAATGAAAATTTTCAAATTAAAATAAAGGAGTAGATTGATGTATACAGAAAAGTCAAATTCTTCAAATTTCTAGAAAAAAATAAGAGTATGAAGTTCAACTTAGAAAAAATGTTTGATGCTTATGACAAACATTCTTTTGGAAGAATATGTGGCCGAAGTTCAACGTGAAAATAGCGAGCAGTTCAACTACTATACGGAATGCGTTTCGGATGAGAATAAAAGAATACAATACAAAAAGCCTAAAAGGTTTGTTGCAAGAAGTTCACATGCTCCACCCTGCACGGTTCAAAAAAGTTGCTCCTATTCATAAGCTTTCCAACCGTATATTATATGCTACATTCCATTTTTCATTTATACCATTTAAAACATGTTTTTATGTATTTCAAAAAATTCTTTTGAACCGTCGCGAGCATGAAAAACAGATCAACTCCGGAAAGTTGTGTGTTTTCAACAGATTTCCATCGGTATATAATTTGCTCAATTCCGGTAAGTGGTTGGGGAGTTACGAGCAAAAAATAGCATGTCAAAAACATAGTGAAGTTCAACCCCTTCATGCAGTGCATTTTCGGAGGCTCTGTTTTAAGGATGAAGGCAGAACGCATGATCTCGGAAGTTCATATTGATAACTGCCAGAAGTTTACATACTACACGGTGTCCATTTTGTATTAAAAAAAGAATGAAAAAGCAAAGGCTAAAAGTTTTGTTGCTAGAAGTTCAAGTGCTCGGCCTGAGAAAGTTCAAAAATTCTTGTGAGAGATGTTGAACAAAACTATGTGACATAAGTTCAAGGTGACAACAGCGGAAAGTTGAACTACTACACATAATGCGTTCGAGATCAGAATATAAGAATAGAAAACAAAAAGCTTAAAAGGTTTGTTGGAAGAAGTTCACGTGCTCCTCCTAGCATATTTCAAAATTTATATTACGGGACGTCCGACCTCCAATTACATGTTTTAAAAATGGCAAAAAATGACGTCTCACCTTCAATTGCGTGTAATTCGATGTATACTCAAAAATGCGACAGAAGTTCAAAGTGAAAACAACAAGAAGTTCAAGTGCTACAAGGAATGTATTTCAGGTGAGAATAGAAGTATAAAAAATAAAAGCTTAAAAGTTTTGTTGAAAATAAGTTCAAGTGCTCTGTTCGGAGAAGTTAAAAAATTCTTGTGAGAGAGGTTCACCTTGTATTTCCATGTTCGAAAACAAAAAAAAAGAATTTTTTTTTGCGTTTCAAAATAATTCTCTCAACCCACAAAGAAGTTCAGTTATTATTTGGGAGCAATTTGATTTCAAAAAGAAAATAAAAAATTCAAATTATAGAAATGGAAAAAGTTCATGTACTAACATGGTGTATGTTTAGTATGAGAAAAATAAATTAAAAGGCAAGGTCCAATTTTGTTGTTGTTATAAGTTCAAGTCCTCCGTCGGAGAAAGTTAAAAAAATTATTGTGAGAGAGGTTTGTACAAAAGGAATATCATTTGTGTAACACTGACGAATGGATGGGAAAATTACAAACGAAAATACGTCACAGAAGTTCAACGTGAAAACAGTAGAAGTTCAACTACTACACTGAATGAATTTAAAATGATCTTTTTAACCGTCGCGAGTATGAAAAAGTGATCAACACAGGAAAGTTTCGTGTTTACAGCAGCTTTTCATCAGTATATCACTTGCTCAATTTCGATGAGTGGATGAAGAGCTGTGAGCAAAAAAAGCCCGTGAAAACAGAGTGAAGTTCAAGTACACACGTCGAGAAGTTCAAGTTCTTCACGCGGTGCATTTTCGAAAAATCTGTTTCATGACAAACGCAGAACGCATGATCTCGCCATTTTCAAAATTACTTGAAAACAGCTAGGAATCAACAAAAACCATCAAAACGAAAAAGTTTCACATTTTCCGTAGCTTTTCAATGGTATATTATTTTCCCCATTCCGATAAAGTTTGTAGAAATTACGGCCAAAAACATTTTTAGCCATTTTCGAAATTGACTTAAAATCGTATGGAATTAGGAGAAACAATATATACCAAAAGGTTCGCATTTCATCAAGCTTTCCAACACCATATCATTTGCTCCATTTGGACGTACAGTTAAAAAAATAGATCAAAAATACGAACTCGGTGGAACTTGTACCGTTTTCTAAATTACTTTTAAACCGTTCAAAATTAGAAAAAACTTCCCACATGAAAAAGTAGCGCATTTTCATAAGCTTTCCAACGCCATAACATTTGCGTCAATTGGATTAGCCCTTTAGAAATGACATCGAAAATACGAACTCGGCTGTTCGGTTTGTGAAATTTTACGATTTTCCAAATTACTCTATAAACATACGGAATTAGAGAAAACTTTCAACATGTGGAAGGAGCGGTTTTGCAGCAGGTTTCCTAGGCTACATTATTTGCGCCATTTCGATAAACAGCTTAGAAATGCGATCGAAAATACGATTCACATTTTTTGTATGAAGAAAAAACGGTTTTCAAAACTGCTCTTAAACCGCTTACATTTTGCCAACAATTTAACTTGGGTCATGATACTGGTGTCCATAGCTTTCCAATGGTATATCGCAAGCCCCATTTGGGCAATGTTGGCGGATGTTCAACCTAGCACAGGGGGAAGTTTAGGTCGAATAACTCAGGCAGTAAACTTGCAAAAAAAACGCAATTTCATCACGACCCAAGAGCAAAATCCGCCAACGAGTGAGATTCCTATTTAAAACGGGTATTTAGTTGCTAAAAACCATTTATAGATTACACTAACATCATATAGAACACGACTAACCAGAATAATTCGCGCCGGGAGACACGGTTGCGAAGATAACCCGAAGGTCGGGTTCCTACAGAGGGAAGTTCAGGCGTGTAACCCAGGAAGTTCATGTTGTGATCAGAATAATATTCTGATCCCGTGATCAGAATAGTATTTATGTATATACATACATACATACATATATATATATATCCACTCGGATGTAGGTTATCATAAAG
This sequence comes from Aegilops umbellulata, assembly GCA_032464435.1. Taxonomy (NCBI): domain Eukaryota; kingdom Viridiplantae; phylum Streptophyta; class Magnoliopsida; order Poales; family Poaceae; genus Aegilops; species Aegilops umbellulata. Next base: position 112,679,471 of record CP136056.1, read on the forward strand.
TATTATTGTTAACATTACCCTTGAGGTAAAAGGTTGGGAGGCGAAACTATAAGCCCCTATCTTTCTTTGTGTCTGATTGGAACTTTGAACTCATAAGTATTGTGTGAGTGTTAGCAATTGTGAAAGATTAAATGATAGTTGAGTATGTTGAATTGCTGAAAAGCTCTTGAATTGACTCTTTCCAATGTTATGATAAATTGCAATTGCTTCAATGACTGAGATCACAGTTTGTTAGTTTTCAATGAAGTTCGATTCATACTTTACCTTGTGAATGAATTGTTACTTTAGCACAAGAAAGTATATGACAATATATGTTGTTGTTCTAAAGATGATCATGATGTCCTCATGTCCGTATTTTATTTTATCGGCACCTCTATCTCTAAACATGTGGACATATTTTTCGATTCCGGCTTTCGCTTGAGGACAAGCGAGGTCTAAGTTTGGGGGAGTTGATACGTCCATTTTGCATCATGATTTTATATTGATATTTATTGCATTATGGGTTGTTATTACACATTTTGGCACAATACTTATGCTTTTTCTCTCTTATTTCACAAGGTTTACATGAAGAGGGAGAATGCCGGCAGCTGGAATTATGGACTAGAAAAGGAGCAAATCTGAGAGACCTATTCTGCACCACTCCAAAAGTCTTGAAACTTCACGGAGAATTATTTTGGAATATATAAAAAATATTTGGTGAAGAAAGTACCAAAGGGAACCCACCAGTAATCCACGAGGATGGAGAGCGCGCCCTACCCCCTAGGCGCGCCCCCTACCTTGTGGGGCACCTGGCAGGCCCCCGGTGCCCATCTTCTGCTATATGGTGTGTTTTGACCTGAAAAAATCCGAGGAAGCTTTCAGGACGAAGCGCCGCCGTCTCGAGGCGGAACCTGGGCAGAACCAATCTAATGCTCCGGCGGAGCTGTTCTGCCGGGAAAACTTCCCTCTTGGAGGGGGAAATCATCGTCATCGTCATCACCAACAATCCTCTCATCGAGAGGGGGTTAATCTCCATCAACATCTTCACCAGCACCATCTCCTCTCAAACCCTAGTTCATCTCTTGTATCCAATCCTTATCTCAAAACCTCAGATTGGTACCTGTGGGTTGCTAGTAGTGTTGATTACTCCTTGTAGTTGATGCTAGTTGGTTTATTCGGTGGAAGATCATATGTTCAGATCCTTAATGATATTCAATACTCCTCTGATTATGAACATGAATATGCTTTGTGAGTAGTTACGTTTGTTCCTAAGGACATGGGAGAAGTCTTGTTATAAGTAATCATGTGAATTTGGTATTCATTCGATATTTTGATGAGATGTATGTTGTATTTCCTCTAGTGGTGTTATGTGAACGTCGACTACATGACACTTCGCCATGATTTGTGCCTAGGGGAAGGCATTGGGAAGTAGTAAGTACATGATGGGTTGCTAGAGTGACAGCAGCTTAAACCCTAGTTTATGCCTTGCTTCGTGAGGGGCTGATTCGGATCCATATGTTTCATGCTATGGTTAGATTTATCTTAATTCTTCTTTCATAGTTGTGGATGCTTGCGAGAGTGGTTAATCATAAGTGAGAGGCTTGTCCAAGTAAGGACAACACCCAAGCACCGGTCCACCCACATATCAAATTATCAAAGTAACGAACACGAATCATATGAGCATGATGAAAACTAACTTGATAGTAATTCCCATGTGTCCTCGGGAGCGCTTTGCTTTATATAAGAGTTCGTCCAGGCTTGTCCTTTGCTACAAAAGGGATTGGGACACCTTGCTGCACCTTAGTTACTTTTGTTACTTGTTACCCATTATGAATTATCTTATCACACAACTATCTGTTACCGATAATTTCAATGCTTGCAGAGAATACCTTGCTGAAAACCGCTTTTCACTTTCTTATGCTCCTCATTGGGTTCGGCACTCTTACTTATCGGAAGGACTACGATAGACCCCCTATACTTGTGGGTCATCATCAAGCTACGGTTTGACTCGTCGTCGCCCTTCGGGTCTTCGTTAGTAGGTGGCCGAGGGGGGGGGGAGGTGGAGGCAGAGCCAACGCCCCCCCCCCCCACCTCATGCTCGACACACGTCATGAAGCCACTTAGATCATGGAAGGTCTCGAACATGCCACCTAAGTTTGTCGGATCCCTGCACTAGACTTTTGCCCGAACCGGGGCACCACGGAGACCTCCCATGTCGGGTCTGACAATCATTAGTTCATCCATAGTCACTACTTTTTCGACCACCCGAAGGAATTCCTTAATGAGAGGAGCTTGGCGGAGCTTGTTAGGGACACCGGTGATGCACACCCAACACTCCTTCAACCAAGATACGACATGCGGCTCCGAAAAAGGTTGCCCCACCTCCGCCTTATGCTCGCTGATTGGTAGTGTGATTGTACCGCTCTTCTTGGCCATCCGCAGTCCTGCTTTGGATGGATACACCACCGAGAAGCAATTCCTCTGAATCAAATTCACTTGCCAATCCCACTATGAATCCCACATATCACCCAAGTTAAGCCTAACCGACTCCTCCGTGGATTCCCCTTCTGTGACAATCAACGATGCAGCGTTGGTGGGGAGGTTGACCTCTGCATCTGATCCCCCTTAAAGCATGTAAAAGCCCTAGTCTTTCACCCCGAAACCATACATTGTGAGCTTCGACTTCATTTGCCGGGAAGGACAGTTGCTCGAAGCGTGCCCCTCCACCTTGCAGATGAAGCACAGTGGTTCGAACTCACACCCCACTTGATAATGCCCCATCCTCCCGCATTTGAAGCACATCACATCTGCGAAATTCTGGCTGGAACTGCCACGCTCTTCGGCCGATGCCTTCCTCGCCTGCCGAAAGGTGTCATCCCCCTCCCGATTCCTGCGGTCGCCATCACCCCTCCACCCGCCCCGGTCCCCAGCACCCATCGGAGGACCTCCTGTCGTGGAATTGTCACGACAGATGTCCTAGTGTGAGGATTTAGTCGTGAGGCCAACGCATATATGTGGTAGCTTGAGAGGGGTTGATCGGGATGAGAGACGCGAGACAGATCAACACACAAGACAAGGGTTTAGACAGCTTCAGGCCCCGGGAAACATCATCCGGTAACAACCCTACATGTTGTTTGTGGCTAGGTTTCATTATGCTCACGAGGGAGTCGCCGTAAACCGGCTCTCCTAGTTATGTCTAGCCTTAAGATTATTCCTCCCCTCTCTTGGGTTGCCCCGCCCCTCCTTATATATATAAGTTGAAGGGGCGGGTTACATGTAGAGTCCAACTCGGATTAAGACTTAAACTATTCTGACTTCTCTTCATGGGCTTCTTAACATCTTGGGCTTCTTAACGTCTCAGGCTTATTAACCCCAGGCAATTCTGTCTACTGGGTTATGATTGTCTGCCGGTTTACCACCTGGTTTAACTGTCTGCCGGTTTACCACCTGCTGGTATACCATCTGTCTTAACCATCTATCTTAACTGTCTTCCTTAACCATCTGTCTTAACTCTCTGCCGGTTTACCAAGTCCCAGCTAGGTTATAATTCCGGCCGGGTCATACCGCGGGGTATATCCCCGACATTAGCCCCCAGTTTAATTTGGATTTATCCATGTTAAACTGATTCTGTAAAAACAAACACAAGAACAATTGTGACAGATTATGCTCCGGTTTAAGAACTTTTGTAAGCCAGCACCTGATCATCCTTAATTCCTTGTCATTTCCTTCTTCTAGAAAATTCGGGTCAATAAGCCAGCTTCATACTCAGTTTGCTGATATTGGTTTCTCACAGAGAAATACTATGAAGAATAATTCATTTGATTCAGCTCCCAATGCTTAACAAAAAATATTAGTCTTTGAAATACTCATCTGATTTTCAGCCGGCTTAAAGATGTAAAACGTGCCGGTTTATCATTGCCAAAATTGCCGGTTTACAAATACTGATGGCACCGGGTCATAATTATTTGTTAACATCAGCTTTGAAAGTGTACCTCCCTTATATGTATATCATTTGTATCCCCCAAGTCTTAAGAAGGGAACGTAGTAACAGCTTAAGACTTGCTTCAATATGAATGTCACAAGCTTGAAGAAATCTAGGTTGTTCATCTCAATCATTAGTCATAAACTGAGTATTCCACATATGTAGCCCCCAAGTGTCGGATTGTCATGCTTGCAGCAACATGGGACTTATGCTCAGAAAAACTTCAACCAGTGTAGCCCCCAAGGGCTAGCTCAGTAAGATAATATTGAGTTGGGACTTTATATAAACTTCAATGAAAATAACATCATATGATGTAACCCTCATCATGGGGCTTGAACCCACGTCCACAAGGTTAAGAGCTTTGTGCTTTGCCAATTGAGCAGTGGACCCTTCAATATAATGGAATAAGGCTTGTGTACCTTGAATTCTTAACACGAGCAATTGGTAGTCCCCAAGGGCCGGCTCATTACAATGTAATGAGTCGGGTCTTCAATAAGGTGAGCAAAAAATGACTTTGCATTAGCCCCCAAGTGCCATGGTGCATGTTGGCAGTGACATGGGACTTACATATTGGATGTAATCTCAACTTGAATAATGTAGCCCCCAAGTGCCGGGTCGTAAACCCGCAGCGACTCGGGACTATTCCTTCCATTTGTAGAATAAATCATATCCATTGATAAAATAATAGCCATTGCGCTGAAGCGACTTTGAAAACCTCAATCATAATATTGGTTATTGATAACCATAATAAAAATCCAACCATGTTGGCTATTAAAGATTTGAATAATATAATCTGGTTTAAAAACCGATTCCTGTGATATTTGATCATACTGCCGGCTTATCCAACCAGTGCAGTAAGGGTGATAACCCAAAAATTTGAGCACATAATGCTCTGTTGAATTGTCATATATTACCATATATTGTCGGCTTATGAACAAAGCCAGGCCGGCTTAATAAACACCGGATATTATCTTATCTCATACCGGTGACTTATAGTCAAAAGCCAGGCCGGGTTAATAAACACCGGTGAATTGTAATCATAAAGCATTATAAGCCTCATCGGATAAACCTCAAAAAATCTATTGAATAAAAACAAACGGAAAAACAAGGCTTTTCATAGGCTGCCAGGCCTAAAATCAAGCGCTTTCACGGGCTGCACAGCCACTGAGTTAAACCTTTATACAAACCTTATAAGACGGACCTCACATAACCAATCGTCGTTTTAACTTTGACAAGTTCAAGGTCTGCATAAGATTGACTTGTCAAACGTACGGCGGGTCATTCCAGGATTACCTGGGCGGAGTGGCAGACTTAAAAAGGCAGGATAACCCGGGGTTTTAGATGAATACACCTGGCTTCCAAGCCTGGCTTTTAAGCCTATTACAAGGGTCATAAAAACTCTTGTTCTTTAGAACAAAGAACCCCCAAGCAATATTTTTAAGCTGTGCTCGGTGGGCACCTATGTTTGAGCTGTGCTTTGCAACAAACTCTCTTTGGTCCCTTTAACCTGGGTAGCAAGCCCCCAAGTGTTTTTGTAAGCATGGCGTATAAGCCTAATCAAAGGGTAATCATAGCTTCGCTCAATGAGCAGGAAGCCCCCATGTGACCATAATAAGATAAGCCCATAAGGCAGGATACCCATGTTTGAACCGCGCATCATGACAGCAAGTTCTCTTTGGCAACCTTTAATTTTTCTGAGAACTCGAACTTGCGAGAGATGATTTTTTTTTTCAACCGGAGTTTTAAACAGGATATTGAGAGCTTCAAAGCTTTGTGGGAGACAGATTTCCCTTGAACTGGATTTTAAACCAGAATCTTCATTTTGAGCTGGAAATTTTCTGACGACCAATAAATTTTCATCAATGTAGCAGCGGCCTCCAGGACCGGGTTATCTTCCCTCCACTGACTCGGAGTTCTTGACTTGCTTTAAACTGGCAACCATTTACTGAATCATGTCGTCATAGCCCCCGAGTCTCATGGCAACTCGAGGAATTGGCTTGAGATTCTCCATAATTGACCGTGATATAAACCGGCATATAGTTGAACAGCGGAACGCTATAATATGGTGAAGCTTAGCGGCAAAGGTGGCAAGTTGATGACCTTCACAATACTCATTGTATATCCAAATATGAGTCATTCAATAAACTTGGTGACATGATGGTCACTTCTGCAACAGACAATTTGTCCTGCACATGAAAATATATAGACCAAAGTAATTGTTCTTTGACAAAAAATAATATGTGCTTATAAATAAACCGGACGAACATCACCTGATGCTTTGACGACAGATGACCTTCGCAGGCCAGATTTAACCTGAGCAAGTATTAAGTATTTCTGCAACCAGTTTGAGTAGCCCAGCGCTAGGTCAAATTGCCTAGCATCTTTGATGTGACTTTGGGCAGATTTTTTCTCCTCGTTGTTTTAAATGGCAGAATTAACAACCGTGCCTTGTTTGTCTTTTCCTCCTTTATACAGAGGCAACTTGAGGCCACGCGGTCTGTAAGTAACCACGTGGTCTGAAACGAAGCAAAGCGGGGCAGCAGGCCAGCCCAAGGTGCTCAGCAGCCGACGGCTCGTAAGACGGATGGCGGCTTGGCGATGGGGCTGGCAGCTCAGCGGTGACGGCTCTCCCGCCATAATGGCGGCTCTCCGGGCTCATCTTGGAGGCCAGGTCGTGCAAAAAGGTAAGCCAAAGCGGCGACAGTCCAGAGGCGACAAAGGGGCGTCGGCGACTCGGCAAAACGGTGACGGCGACTCACGGCGCAGGCAGTTTAAAAGCAGGGGCGTGACTCAGAACAGACGGCCGCTCGACGCATGCTGAAGTGACTCGGAGCCACGCTTGATCCGGTGGTGAGTTGTGGTGATAGGGCCGGCTCAACCCGGAGGCGGCTGATCGGGGCCGTGGCCGCGGACGAGGATCGGCGAACCCGCGGAAACGGCGGCTCGTGGCCCACCCCAGCAGTAGCAACCTGAAACGGAGGTAAGGTGGAGCGGCTTGAAACGGTGAGATGAGGAGGCGCAAGGCAGCGCGAAGCTAGCCATGCACGTGGAAGCAGTGGTAAACCGGCGGTGAAATCCTGTCGAAGCTCCCTTGCCGAAAAAAAATCTACAAGGCGGAGCCCCTAACGGAGGCGTGGGTGGCCTGGAGCAGCCTGGCGACTCAGGACCGGCCATAGTGGAGGTGACGGCTCAAGGCGCAGTGGAAGCAGAGGAAAACCGGGGCGGCGTCTCAGACAGTTGCTGGCGACTTAGCGCGTGTTGATAAGTTTCTATAAGCCGACTCAACAGTGCCAGAGGCGGGTCAACACAATGGCGAGGCAAGCTTGATGGCGGTTGAAGTGGCCAGTCAAGGTCTTGGCCGCAGCTCAGTGCCGTGAAGGGAGGTCGCCGGGTCCTCGTGGGACAGCGCATGCACAGACATATTCAACCCTGCGGGCGGTTTAGCAAGCGGGTCAGCAGAGGCGAGGGGAGGCCACTCAGACGGCTTAGGCAGGACGCAGTAGCGGCTGAGGAGTGGCCTTGGCTGTGGCAGAGAAGCAAAGCAGTTCAACGACTCGGAGGCGGCGACTTCGAGCCCGGGGCAGGCGTAGCCCAAGGCGGAGTCAGGGGCGGTGAGGTAGGGTGGCCCTCCCGCTGTAGTCGAGGCGGGCGGCGGCTCTGCACTACTGTAGTTGAGGTGCGAGGCCGGTTCTATGCACGCCCGAGGAGAAGGTGACCCGATGCAGCCATGATGGCGGCCCAGTGGTTGAGGAGGCCCAGTGCAGCGATGGCCCGCGACGGCTCGCCAAGATGGTGAATATCGAATCCAGGGCGTCTCGAACGGCAATACTTAGGCGATGGTGTTGAACTCCGAGTCCAGGGCGGCTCGGCGACTGGGCGGCTCACTCAGTCGAGGTTATAATGACTCTGGTCTTTGGCAGAATGACGAGACACAACGGCGATTCGCTGGCCCACTCCGCAAGGGAGGTCACAGCGGGTTGGCGCCAAATTTCGTGTTTTGACCCTTTTGGGAAACCAAATCGAGATCTGACCCCATTCTGATTTTTTTTCGAAATCTGACCCTTTTTCTACCACCAGACCCTCGGGCGGTAGGGTTGCACAGCCTACCGCCGCAGGTTCCGGCGGTAGGTGTGCCTGACAGCCGTCCATCCGTTAACGGCAGCTGACGTACCTACCGCCGAAGACCACGGCGGTAGCCCACACGAACCTACCGCCGAGTTCCCTGGCGGTAGGTTGGCACTAAACTTAACTACTTTGATTTTGTCTTCAATTCATTTTCACCACATAAGAAACATAACATAACATAGACATAAGAAACATAACATAAGCACAATTTTATAGACATAACATACTTTGATCACATGCACAAAATTTTGCCATTACGAACTAAGAAACAAGTACCAAATAACAGAGTTTGATCACATAACATAGTACGAAGGCAACATAAGAAGTTTAACAAGTTCAATGGTCATCGACCACATAAAAGGTTTCATCCATAGGTAGAAATCAAACATGATGATCATCAGCAGCCACACACATATATAGTTTAGATGATATCGATGACGATCATCATCTTCAAGCCTTGACGGGTGGTCTTCCTGATAGTAATAAGGATGGCCTGTCCAACATGAAGATTCTTGTCGACGAGGAAGCTCTTCCACCCATGTGTGCTTAAATTTGTGCGGCCGTCCGTGTCCACGCCATACGCACAAGTAGTGACGGGGCCCGTTGCGGTAAGGCGTATTCTAGCATAGCCTTCTTCATCAGCCTCGATGCCACAACTCTCAGATAGGCTCTTTGGCAATTTCTGAATAAGAAAAACATATCAATTAATAAGTATGGATTATCTAAACTATTAACAATTACTTGGATTCTACACTAAAACATACCATCTCATGTCGATCGATCATGGTAGTTGTCAGACGGGTCACGAATGGCGCCCCGATCAACTCAGCACGTGGCAGAAAGTTGTCCCATAGGTTGCACACCTCTTGTTCGCTCAGCCTCACTCTTTGAGCACAGATGGCTTCCTCAAGTGGGTCTTCATCTTCATAGTCCTCATCAAGTGGTGGTGGTGGCACCATGTTCCTTATATAAGCATTGATTGGATAAAGTTAATTAAACATGAATATTTGTTCTAATGCAAGCAAAATAAATATCTACAATTTTCACACAATAAATCATCACATATGGTGGTGGTGGTGGCTATAAGAAAGACTAAACCTAGGGTTGGTTCTAGGGTTCATCTAGTTTCTAGGATTCATCTAGGCTCTAGGCTTCATCTAGGTTCTAGGGTTCTAGGGTTCATCTAGGTTCTAGGGTTTATCTAGGTTCTAGGGTTCTAGGGTTCATCTAGGTTCTAGGGTTCATCATATCAACTAGATAGGGTTCCTCGTATTGCTATAAGAAAGACTAAACCTAGGGTTCATCAACTAGGTTTATCACATTGCAATCATCTAGGTTTAGGGTTCATCATAACCCTCATATGGCTACAAGAAAGCAGAATGATTGACTCAAAGTAATTGGGGGATTGGAGGAGCTTACCTTCCTCTTTCCGTAGCCATCTCGATACGCAAAATCCGTGAATCAACGAAGAAGATCGGAGTGGGGAAGTGAAGGAGATGAGAAAATGGGCGAGAGGAAGAAGAAGGCGGCTGGGTGGGTGGGGATTAGGGGTTGTGGTGGGGTGGGCGCGGGCGGCTGGCTTTATAAATGCCCAAACCTTACCGCCATAGTATGCGGCGGTAGCCTGCCAAGACCTACCGCCATCCTGCCCGGCGGTAGGGTGCCTCCCCCCACGCCAACCTACTGTGACCAAAAAAACCAGCAATGCAGCGGTAGGGTTGCGCCGCCTACCGCCAAGGACCTGGGCGGTAGGGTGCTACCGCCGAGCACCCTGGCGGTAGGCTGCGCAACCCTACCACTGCATTGCTGCATTTTTTGGTCACAGTAGGTTGGCGTGGGGGGAGGCACCCTACCGCCGGGCAGGATGGCGGTAGGTCTTGGCAGGCTACCGCCGCATACTATGGCGGTAGGGTGCCTTTGTGTGCAATTTTTTGCACCTAGTAACTTCTTTTGGCTTCAATTTTTGGCATACAACATTTAAACAGCATATGTATGACATATAAAGCACACCACATAACTATAAATAAGGTAGGTTCGATACACCACAAATCTAAAAATAAGGTAGGTTCGGTACATAGCAAGTTAACGAAACAGTTTCACGAGCAAATTCATATGGTTCATGAAGCAAATATGCAAGTTTTTAGTTCAACGACACGGCAGCAACTTCAGTTCTTCCTTCCCCTCTTCGACATTCGGTCCTCGTTATCCTTGGATCGCTTCTCAGCCGTCGTCTTCTTGTGGGCTGTAGGACGTGCTTCCTGAAAGGGGATGGACTCCTCCAGTCCTTCTTCAGCACATTTCTCTTCTCACGCTGGGTTGGCTGAGTTGGTGGAGGTCCATCGTCATCATCGTACTCCTCCTCCTCCTCCTCCTCCTCCTCCTCATCCTCATTGTGCTCTTCCTCTTCGTGATCTTCCTCTTCGTCATCATGTTCTTCTCATGCGCCCTCTTCTTCCTCTTCCTCTGCATCATCATCATCGTCCTCGCTCTCCTCCTCGTCATCTTGAACCGCCCTAGACGACGAGGGTGCATGGCTTGATGAAGCGAGGCTACGCATCGGTGCAGGAGGAAAAACATCCTCGGTGTTTGTAGCGCACCCAAGCAGGCCCACAAGCCGGCGTGCTTTGTTGACGTATTTCTGCAATGATAACAGAAGAATATGTTAACTTCTCGAATGTCCAATGATAACAAAAATGAACTCCGTATTACCTTCACCATTCCCCTCAACTTGTTCTCGCTAGCTCGAGTCCCAGGGACACCACTAAGCGCATCAGAGGCATGAAAAATGCTTTTGTTCAGCTCCGAAGACTGCAAAGTAATAAAACGAGTCAATAGCACGAAAAGCTGATTTCATCCAACCGTCGGTTCGAAAGACAACGTACCACTCTGTTCATGAGGGGTCCGTACTCCCTAAACCCCCCTTGAAGCTGTCTTATGCTCTCGTTGTAGGTTTCATTCTCCGAGTCGTCATCGAATAGGGCTTCGGCATTTGCTGTCGTCCACTGGGGCCTCAGACGCAGTCGATGCTTGATGCCATCATCATACCACAGCATGTGATCCTCGTACTCGTCCCAGTCAATCACTCTCCTCTCCGTGTCTTTGCGTCCTTTCCACTCGTTCCATTCCTTCACGTATCTCGCATGTTCGGCTTCCCAATCCGTGATTGATTGATTGTTCTTCCTACTCATCCTGCAATGCGTAAGAAAGATTGTAAAACACCCTTCTTTGATGAATGTAAAACGTCAAAACAAGAACTTAGAATCGATGAGGACGGCTTGTGGTACTCACTTGTGTAGGTCGTAGCCACCGGTATCGTTGCCGACTGGTGGTGTGTGTTGCGCCTTACCAAATTGTGCGGCAACACACTGTGGCAAGTGGTACTCCACGGCATAGACACAAATCATGGGCACGATGCACCGGAAGAGCAGCCGGTCCTGCTTGCACATGTTGTTCAGCTCGAACCCCCACTCTCGATCATCCATATATGGCCGCCAAGTAACCTATAACCAAACAATGGTAAGCTCAAGTGAAAGTGGTCTCGAAACAATGGGAAGCTCAAGTGAAAATGTAGTTCTTATACCTGGAAAGGCGTGAGAGCATCAAGCTCGTTGCTGAAGACCTTGTACAAGGCCTTCGATTCGCACGTGTAGACACGCACCACGTCCCAAGCGTATGCGACGGTCGGGTTCCGGTCATCTTCGTCATCTCCTCCATAGTCCGTCCATGCACGCGAGCTCATCTTCTCCGGACGGCCCACCGGGATTCGCTCCCACATCCAAATGGAGAGGGCCCACACACATCCACACATACCGGACGTGTCTTCCGCTCTCTGGGTCGCGTCGTCAAGCTACAAACCAAGTATAGATGATAAGATGTCAAAAGTAAAGCAACACACGTCTGATATTTGAAAGAAAGTGATATTCACTTACCGAACGGTATAGGTAGGCAATTCCGGCGGCCCCCCAGCTGTACCCCGCATCCCAGTCCTTCAGGAAGTCGAGATACATCCATAGGGCAGAGTTCCCGGAGCAGTCCGGAAACACTACCTCCGTTAGAATGTACCACAGGTAGGCCCTGGCGTACTGCTCCACCACCCGGGGCTCGGCATCTTCCGGGCACTTCCTCCGGTGCTCGAGGAGCCATGGCAGCGGTATGCCGGAAGTCCGGTTGCCCTTAGCGGGGGGGGCGGCAGTCGCCGATGAGGCTGACAACCCTCTCGGGCCAGTTCGCCCTCTCCACTCTTCCTGTGAGAGGACGACCCTCCAGCCGTAGTGCCGTAATCATCGCCCAATCCTCGAGGGTCACGGTCATCTCCCCGCATGGAAGATGAAAGCTGTGCGTCTCTGGCCGTCACCGATCGATCAAAGCCGTGAGAGCTGAGTGAACGAGCGTCGACGGCTTACGCTTGAACTGCAGGACGAAACTCAATAGTCGGGCTCTCCTGAAGAACGATGTGTACCGATCGTCGTACTCCATGTTAACCGTCGTCTTGTGAGCCCTCATCCGCAGTGGCGGCAGCATCTGTGAAAATTAATAACCAAAGCATAATTAGCATGGACATAATAGTTAGCAACTTGTTTTCATCAATTCGAAAGATTTGGTTTAAAATGCTAATTACCACTCCATTCTCAATGAAACGGGCACGGTGATGCTTGTCGAACCTAGGGTCAAGCATTGTGTACTTTGTGTTGATGTCGTCCGCAAGAGGTGGCCTCCTAAAAGAATTGCATAAGCACATCAAAAGATTTTTCAACATGAACTAGAGTTCAACATTAACTACGAAACACATCGATGCATAACAAAAATTGAACCTATGAGTCCAATCTTTGAATAATCATGTATCAAAATTATTATGAACTAAGTACAATACATATATCAAAAACTAAATAAAATACTTTTATGAAGATGCAATCACCATTGTTCCAATGCATCATAACACATATACTACATATAACAAATACTTGCAATCACCATGTTAAAAAAATGAACTAGGGTTCATCTTGAGGATTCATATACTACATATAACAAATATATCAAATATTTGCATCATCCAGTACTTGCATCATAGCAAATGAACATGCATCATTCATCATATAAAAAAAACCATTCAAATCAATTATGAACTAGGGTTCATCTTAACACAACCATAGCATAGGAACACGCATCATCCATCATATAGTTCAAATCTAACACAATATAACATCTAGAATCAACCTAAATCAATCCTAGGGTTAATTTTTTTTTCAAATAGGAGTGATTTCAAACGAATAATGCGACGAATCAGAAGGTGTTTGATTAAAACTAGTTGGAGGGATTGGAAGAGCTTACTTTTCTTTCTTCGGGGCCATCTCGATCCGCAAATTCCGTCAAGAAACGAGGAAGATCGGAGGGGGGAGTGGAGGGGATGAGAGAGGCGACTATGAAACTGCTCTGTTCTGTTCTTCGTGGTGGGGGGTGGCTGGGTGGGGGAGAAAGGGGTGGGGGCGGCCGACCCGCGGTTTATATATGCCCACACCCTACCGCCGGAGTCTTCGGCGGTAGGTTCATACAACCTACCGCCGGGCAGGGCGGCGGTAGGGTGTGACGGAGGGGGAACGACGGCAGTTATCGATGCTGACGTGAAAAAGTTTGCTACCGCCGCAGGTATCGGCGGTAGGCTATACGATCCTACCGCCGGACCTCTCGGCGGTAGGCAAAAGGGTCAAATCCCAAAAAAAATTAGAGTGGGGTCAGATCTCCATTTGGTTTCCCAAAAAGGTCAAAACACGAAATTTGGCCGCGGGTTGGAGAGTCACGTCCGCAACAGCAGCACGTGAAGGAAAATTGGGGCACGGCGGCTCGTAATCAGGTACAGCAACTCAGCACGCCGAAAACTCGTGGAGTGATGCGGAGGCATGGCCGGTCTAGAGCGACATCGTTGACTCGGGGTGGCGCCTTGTTGCAGAGGCAATCACTAAGACGGCAGGTTACAGTGGCAGGTCGGAGCATCGGTGAGCTGACTATTAGATCCTTCCTCAAAGTACATGCATGTACAATTGTTGTACTAATTGATGCCTCTTTACGTGCAGGAGCTAGGAAATACATCATGCTTTGTTTTTTACATCGATCAGCACTGTGTGTGTGCTAGGTTGATCGCAAAACTTCACAGGGCTGAAGCAACTGTTTCTTCACGCGGCGAAGTACTCTGACTCGGTTTCGGTCTTACCGGGCCGCACTGGCCGCTCTGGCATAAATCATATTTACTCAGACTGTCGGATCGACAATGTCATGTACAGCAGCTCGTCATGGCAGAGGACGGCGGAGGCGCACAGCGAGGCGGGTCAACGACCCAAAGTGCAGCGGCTCAACGGCTCGAGGCCAGAAGACGGCTCAACGGCTCCTCTGATCGTGCAAGCAATTCCACAGGACACTGATATTAAAAAACTCATCCCAATCCTTCCCGTAGCGCGATTGTCTTCTTTATTCAGTGATGAATATCTTAACATAGAATCTGACCAGGACACTGTGTCTCGCCAGCGTTTTAATGTAGCAAAAAACCGACTTATCTTCTGACTCGACGGATCGCCGGGTCATGATCTGTCGCACTGTACGCAACCCTAATTTTTCTTTGAACGCAAATCTCATAAGTGCAGACCCTTCCTACCGGTTCTTCTTGATCCGGAAATACACGAACTTCTCGAAACTCTGGGAAAGATCTCTCCAAGAACTCAACACCACTGTGCGTCGTGCCCCATGGTAAACGCCAACTGTCGTGGAATTGTCACTGCAGATGTTCTAGTGTAAGGACTTAGTCGTGAGGCCAACGCATCATGAGGACATCTGCCGTGACAATTCCCGAAGCGCGACCAAGGAGGTGCTACTGCCCCATCGAGGGAGGAGCCCATGAGATGGTGGAGGAAGATTGGTTGGCAAATCACGACCCCGGGACGCCAAGCGCCACGGGGACCGGGACCCCTGACCCACACGGGCGCCCTGCCCGTCCCTCGACTGCGACTCCCTGCGAGTCGAGAGCTGGGTGCTACTTGTGAGCTACGTTGGGATTTCCTCGAAGAGGAGAGGATGATGCGGTAAGAGATAAGTATTTACCTCAGTAATGAAACCAAGGTTATCAATCTAATAGGAGAACCAAGCAACGAGTAGTGAACAACACCTGCACACAAACAACAAATACTTGCAACCCAACGCGAACAAGGGGTTGTCAATCCCTTGACGGTTACGAGCAAGATTAAACTGTATAGTTTTTGATGGATAGATCAAAAAAATACAAAATAAAATAAATAAAAGAAAATTGCAGCAAAATATTTTTAGTTTTAATAGATAGATAGACCCGGGAGACATAGTTTTCACTCTAGGCTTCTCTCATAAAATAGCATACAATGGGTAAACAAATTACTGTTGGGAAATTGATAGAAAAGCAGATAATTGTGACGATATCCAAGGCAAATATCATGTATATAGGCATCACGTCTAAGACAAGTAGACCGAAATGATTCTGCATCTACTACTATTTCTCCACACATCGACCGCTATCCAACATGCATCTAGTGTATTAAATGGAAGAACAGAGTAACGCCTTAAGCAAGATGACATGATGTAGACAAGATAAACTCATATATGAAATAAATCCCATCCTTTTACCCTTAATAACAACGACACATGCGTGTCATGTCCCTTTCTGTCACTGGGACTGAGCACCGCAAGATCGAACCCATTACAAAGCACCTCTTCCCATGGCAAGGTAAATCAATCTAGTTGGCCAAACCAATAAATTGGAGAAGAAATATGAGGCTATAACAATCATGCATAAAAGAATTCATAAAAAACTCAAATAATATTCATGGATAGATCTGATCATAAACTCACAATTCGTCGGATCCCAACAAACACACCGCAAAAAGTCATCACATCGAATAGATCTCCAAGAACACCGAGGAGAACATTGTATTGAAGATCAAATAGAGAGAAGAAGTCATCTAGCTGCTAACTATGGACCCATAGGTCCGTGGTAAACTACTCATGCATCATCGGAGGGCAGCAAGGATGATGTAGAGCCCCCTCCATAATCAAATCCCCCTCCAGCAGAGTGTCGGAAAAGGCCTTCAAATGGGATCTCGTGGTTCTGGAACTTGCGGCGGTGGGAAAAGTATTTCGTGGACTCCTCTGTTGGTTTCAAGATTTTAGAGAATTTATAGAGGTAGAGTTAGGTCAAATGGAGCCACATGGGCCCACAACAAACCAGGGCGCGCCTACCCCCCTGGGTGCACCCGGGTGCCTTGTGGGCCCACGGTCCATCATTTGGTATTCCACCGAAGCTTCCGGTGTCTCTTTTTTCTAGGAAAAGTCTCCAAAAAGTTTCGTGGCATTTGGACTTCATTTGGTACTGATATTCCGCGAAACCAAAAACAAGCAAAAGACAACAACTGGCACTGGGCACTAAGTTAATAGGCTAGTCCCAAAAAATGATATGTAATTGCTTGAAAGTGTATATAAACATCCAAGATTGATAATATAACAGCATGGAACAATAAAAAATTATAGATACGTTGGAGACGTATCAAGCATCCCCAAGCTTAATTCCTACTCGTCCTCGAGTAGGTAAATGATAAAAATAGAATTTTTGATGTGGATTGCTACCTAACATATTCATCATATAGTCTTTTCTTTGTAGCATGGATATTTGGACTTGAATGATTCAAAGCAATAGTCTATAATTTGACACGAAGACATCAATACTCAAGCATACTAACAAGCAACCATGTCTTTCAATATATCAATGCTAAAGAAAGTTATCCCTAGCCCATTATGCTCAATCATTGATCCATTCATGAGACACACTCAACATTAGCTATATCCGATGCAAAAATATGATAATAGTGCCCTCTAATTGGTGCTTTATAAGAGAAGATAGAGACTCAAATTAAAAATAAAAATTGCAAAAAGTAAATAGATAGGCCCTTCGCAGAGGGAAGAGATTTTCAGAGGTGGCAGAGCTCAAGGCTTAAATTAGAGATAAAAATATTTTGAGAGGCATGCTCTTCCTATCAACAAAACACCGAGAATTCCCAATATCTTCCATGCTAGACAAGTTATAGGTGGTTCCCAAACAGAAAGTAAAGTCTATTTCCTTTCCACCATTCTTTCACAATCCATGGCTAGCCATATCCACGGGTGCCTTCCATACCAACACTTTCCAAGGAATTTATTATCATAGTATTTTTCTTCATTTTGGGACTGGGCATCCCTATTACCCGCCACACTCTCATGCAATGACAAGTGAATAAACACTCGTCGTGAGAATAAAATACCTAGCATGAAAAATATTGGCCACCCCCTGCCACTTCATGAGCGGTACAGGCACACAGAACAGAAATCCATTTTGAAAATTAGAGTTGGCACATGCAAATTTACTTGGAACGACATGGGAATACCGCATATAGGTAGGTATGGTGGACTCAATGGCACAACTTTGGGTTTTAGGAGTTGGATGCACAAGCAGCGTTCCTGCTTAGTACAAATGAAGGCTAGCAAATAGATTGAGAAGCGACCAACCAAAAAGCGAAAATGGTCATAAGCATGCATTGAAAATAACTAACACTGAATAATGCACCATAAGTAGGATATAACTTCATTGCGTAACTACTGACTTTATGTGCATGCATAGGGAATCACAAACCTTAACACCAATATTCTTACTAAAGCATAATTACTCACCAACATGACTCACATATTACTATCTTCGTATTGCAAAACTATTGCAAGAAATCAAGTTTATCATATCCAATGATCTATATGAAAGTTTTTATTATACCCCCCTTGGATATCCATCAGTTTGGGACCAAATTCACATCTTGTGCAAATTACCATTGCTATTATCAACTCTCAAAAAGATATAAGTGAAGCATGACAGTGCAAACATTTCTTCAAAATTTTCAACTCTTAAAAAGATATAAGTGAAGCATGAGAGAATATTTATTCAAAATATAACCATCGTCATGCTCAAAAAGATATAAGTGAAGTACTAGAGCAACTGCCTAGCTCAAAAGTTTTAAGTGAAGCACATAAAGTATTCTAGCAAATCGTGATATGTGTGTGGCTCTCTCAAACAAGTGTGTTCAGCAAGGATGATTGTGACAAACTAAAAATCTATAATACATGACACTCCAAGCAAAACTCATGATATGTGACGAATAAAAATATAGGTGCAAGTAAAATTACCGATGATCGTTAGAAGAAAGAGGGGATGCCTTTCGAGGCATCCCCAAGCTTAGTTGCTTGGGAGTCCTTGAATATTACCTTAGAACTTGCCACTCCTTATTCCTTCATCCATCGTGATCTCGCGCAAAACTTGAAAACTTCAATCACACAAAACTCAACAAAACTTCGTGAGATCCGTTAGTATAATAAAGAAAATCACTACTTTAAGTACTGTTGCAAACCCATTCATAATTTGTTTTTGAATTATAGCTATTGTATTCTAACTTTTCCATGGATTATATCCCCCGATACATCCATAGTTTCATCAAAACAAGCAAAACAATGCATAAAAAACAGAACAGTATGTAGCAATCTGAACATTGACCATACTTTTGTAACGACAAAAATTCTAAAAAATTAGGACAACATGTACAATTTGTATATCAATCATTTTTTTAAATGCAGAAGTTTATCACGCTCCAGCAAATTTAACAATTCTGCTACTGGACACAAAAACTTCTGTTAATGCACATAATCAAAGCAACTATCACCCAAATCATCCCAAAGGCTTTGCTTGGCACAAACACTAATTAAAACACTAAAACACAATCATAACAGTAGCATAATTGTGTGCTTATTGAAATACAGAAAAGAAAAACATTGGGTTGTCTCCAACAAGCTCTTCTTTATAGCCACTAAGACAGGCTTGAGATTTCAACGATGCTCACACAAAAGATAATAAATGAAACACAAAGAGAACATCATGAAACATGTGAAAAACACATTTAAGTCTAACTATCTTCCTATGCATAGGCATTTGATAAGCAAACAAATTATCAAGACACGAAATATCTAGCATATGCAAGGCAAAAAGAAAGAAACAATAACAGTCTCAATAAATAGAGGTAATTTAGTAACACGGAGATTTCTACAACCATATTTTCCTCTCTCATAATAATTACATGTAGGATCATAATCAAATTCAACAATATAGGTATCATATAAAATTTTCTCTTCATGATCCACACGCATAAAAGTTTTATAATCTTCCAAGATAGTGGGATTAACATCAACTAAAGTCATGACCTCTCCAAACCCACTTTCATAAAAAAATTCATAAGATTGAAAACTCTCCAAATGTGTGGGATTATTTTTACCTAAAGTTGACGCTCTTCCAAACCCACTTTCAATATTATTGCAAACATCATATCAATATCATATTCATCACGAGGCTTAAATAAATTTTCAAGATCATGAGAAACATTATCACCCCAATCATGATCATTGCAATAAGTAGTAGACATAACAAAATTATCATCCCCAAGCTTATAGCTTTGCATATCGTTAACACATTTTTCATTAGTAAAATTTGTAGTAACATCATTGCAATCATGATTTTCATTCAAGGGGCTATCAAGTGTGAGTGCAATAGCAATAATTTCATGTTTAACATAAGGAACTATAGCAAGTTCATCTCCATAAGCATCATTAATATTGGCATCATGGCCATGAGAATAGCAAGCATCATGTTCATCAAGGGGGGGGGGGGTATTTCAATCAAATCAACGGAATCATAATTATCTATAGATTCATGCATATCAATATTCTCTTCCAAAGCAGTAGACATTCTCCTAACAAATTCACTAACATAGGCATTAGAAACATAATTTCCATAGCAATATTTAAGTATGGCAAAATTTTCAGATTTGTAGAGAGTAATATCATACTTTTTAGTCGAAGAAGCAACTTCATAAGTATCCTTAAAAGCAACAAATTCTTTGATTTGTTCGATATCATAGTAACTATAAACACCTTTGGCATAAGAAGATGAGATTTCACTATCATTAAATTTACATAGGTAGGGAAGGTGTTTTTTGGAGTTTGATGACCCACAAGTATAGGGGATTGATGCGGCTTGAAGCTACATCGGTATTTCCCAAAAGAGGAAGGGATGGTGCAGCACATCGACGGTGGGTATTTCCCTCAGTGATGAGACCAAGGTTATCGAACCAGTAGGAGAACCAAGCAACAACACGTAAGCGGCACCTGCACACAAATAACAAATACTCGCAACCCGACGTATTAAAGGGGTTGTCAATCCCTTTCGGGTAACGGCGCCAGAAATTGGCAAAACAGACGTGAATAAATTGTAGTATATTGATAGATCGAACGCCAAATAAAATAAATAATAATAAATTGCATCAAGGTATTTTTCTATTTTTGGTTTAATAGATCTGAAAATAAAAGCAAAGAAAAATAGATCGCAAAGGCAAATATTATGAGAAAGAGACCCGGGGGCTGTAGATTTCACTAGTGGCTTCTCTCGAGAAAAATAGCAAATGGTGGGTGAACAAATTACTGTTGGGCAATTGATAGAACTTCAAATAATCATGACAATATCCAGGCAATGATCATTACATAGGCGTCACGTCCAAGATTAGTAGATCGACTCCTGCCTGCATCTACTACTATTACTCTACACATCGACCGCTATCCAGCATGCATCTAGTGTATTAAGTTCATGGAGAAACGGAGTAATGCAATAAGAACAATGACATGATGTAGACAAGATATATTTATGTAGAAATAGACCCCATCGTTTTATCCTTAGTAGCAACGATACATACGTGTCGATTCCCCTTCTGTCACTGGGATCAAACACCGTAAGATCGAACCCACTACAAAGCACCTTTTCCCATTGCAAGATAAATAGATCAAGTTGGCCAAACAAAACCCAAATATCGCAGAAGAAATGCGAGGCTATAAGCAATCATGCATATAAGAGATCAAAGAAGACTCAAATAACTTTCATGGATAAAAAGATAGATCTGATCATAAACTCAAAGTTCATCTGATCCCAACAAACCCACCGCAAAAAGAGTTACATCATATGGATCTCCAAGAGACCATTGTATTGAGAATCAAAAGAGAGAGAGGAAGCCATCTAGCTACTAACTACGGACCCGAAGGTCTACAAAGAACTACTCACGCATCATCGGAGAGCACCAATGAAAGTGGTGAACCCCTCTGTGATGGTGTCTAGATTGGATCTGGTGGTTATAGACTTTGCGGCGACTGGAATTGATTTTCGTCGACTCTCCTAGGGTTTCTAGAATATTGGGGTATTTATAGAGCAAAGAGGCGGTTCAGGAGGCACCCGAGGTGGACACAACCCACTTGGGCATGCCTGGCCCCCAGGGCGTGCCTTGGTGGGTTGTGCTCCCCTTGGAGCACCCCCCAGGTGCGTCTTCGTCCCACTGGATGTCTTCTGGTCCAAAAAAATCTCCAAAAAATTTCGCTCAGTTTGGACTCCATTTGGTATTGATTTCCCGCAATGTAAAAAATATGCAGAAAACAACAACTGGCACTTGGCACTATGTCAATAGGTTAGTACCAAAAAAGATATAAAATGACTATAAAATGATTAGAAAACATCCAAGATTGATAATATAACAGCATGGAACAATAAAAAATTATAGATACGTTGGAGACGTAACAGGGATCAATCGTAGTCCTTTCTATAAGTAAGAGTGTCGAACCCAACAAGGAGCAGAAGGAAAGACAAGTGGTTTTCAGCAAGGTAATTTTCTGCAAGCACTGAAATTGTCGGTAACAGATAGTTTGATAGCAATATATTTTGTAACGAGCAAGTAACAGTAACAGTAAGTAAAGTGCTGCAAGGTAGCCCGGTCCTTTTGTGGCAAAGGATAGGCCAAAACGGCTTCTTATAATAAGCAAAGCGTTCTTGAGGGTATTCATCTAGTCACTTTCATCATGTTGGTTCGATTCGTGTTCGCTACTTTGATAATTTGATATGTGGGTGGACCGGTGCTTAGGTGTTGTTCTTACTTGAACAAACCTCCTACTTATGATTAACCCCTCGCAAGCATCCGCAACTACGAGAAAAGTATTAAGATAAAATCTAATCATATCATTAAACTTTTGGATCCAAATCGGTCCCTTACGAAGTAGCGCATAAACTAGGGTTTAAGCTTCTGTCACTCTAGCAACCCATCATCTAATAACTACTCCACAATGCATTCCCTTAGGACCAAATATGGTGAAGTGCCATGTAGTCGACGTTCACATGACACTACTAAGGGAATCAAACATACATACCATCAAAATATCGAACACATATCAAGTTCACATGATTACTTGCAACAAGATTTCTCCCGTGACCTCAAGAAAAAAAGTAACTACTCACAAATGATAATCATGCTCAAGACCGGAGGGGCATTAAATAGCATAATGGATCTGAACATATAATCTTCCACCAAATAAACCATATAGTAATCAAGTACAAGATGTAATCAACACTACTAGTCACCCAAAGGTACCAATTTGAGGTTTCGGTACAAAGATTGAACACAAAAGATGAACTAGGGTTTGAGAGGAGATGGTGCTGTTGAAGATATTGATGGAGATTGCCATCCCAACGATGAGAGGTTTGTTGGTGATCACGATGACGATGATTTCCCCCTCCGGGAGGGAAGTCCCCCCGGCGGAATCGCTCCACCGGAGGGCAAGAGTGCTCCTGCCCAAGTTTTCCACCTCGAGACGGTGGTGCTCCGTCCCAAAAGTCCTCCCCTTATTTTTTTTTCTAGGTCAAAATGACTTATATACAAGAAGAGGGGCACCAGAGGTGGGCCGAGGAGGGCACAACCCACCAGGGCACGCATGGGCTCCCTGGCGCGCTCAGGTGGGTTGTGCCCACCTGGTGGGCCCCTCTGGTAGTTATTTGCTCCAATATTCTTCATATATTCCAAAACAATTCTCCGTAAATTTTCAGCTCATTTGGAGACGTGCAGAATAGGTAACTCTGACGTGGCTTTTCAGGTCCAAAATTCCAGGTGCCGGCATTCTCCCTCCTTGTAAAAACCTTGCATATTATGAGAGAAAAGGCATTAGAATTACCCCCAAAAATAGTATTATGCATGAAAACATAGTAAATAACAGTAGGTAAACATGGTACAAAATGGACGTATCAGAGTTCTCCGAGCAACAAGTAAAATCATAAATTTCACATAGATTCTAAGCATAGCATAGCAAACAATTTATTTGATGTCATAAGAGTCCCCCCTTTTGAGACAAACGGCGACGAACAAAATGAGCATGCTCATCTAATGATTTTCCCTCAGCTAAACTAGTTGGAGTTTTAGCACGAGCACAAATGGATCGAAGATGATCCAATTAGAAAACTTTAAGTGGATCCATAGTCACCTTTTAATTTCCTTGTTTTTTTGTCATGACATGAAGACAATAAAAGCAAGCAACCAAACGAGCAAGAAGGCAAACGAAAAAATATGTTTGTGTTTTTGCGAAAATGTTTTACAAGTGGGGGAGATGAAAACGAGAGGCAAATGGCAAATAACGTAAATGTAAGGAGATGAAAGTTTATGCAAAGGTACTTGATAGTTGTTGATGATGTCTCTCCGGCAACATAGCCAGAAAATTTTCCTGGTACTTGTGAGTTGTGTTGGGATTTCCTCGAAGAGGAGAGGATGATGCAGTACGATAGAGATAAGTATTTTCCTCAATAATGAAACCAAGGTTATCAATCCAGTAGGAGAACCAAGCAACGACTAGTGAACAACACCTTCACACAAACAACAAAATACTTGCAACCCAACGCGAACAAGGGGTTATCAATCCCTTGACGGTTACGAGCAAGATTAAATTGTATAGTTTTTGATAGACATATCGAACAAAAATACAAAATAAATAAATAAAAGAAAATCACAACAAAGTATTTTTAGTTTTAATAGATGATAAAAGATAGACGCGAGGGCCATAGTTTTCAGTAGAGGCTTCGCTCATGAAAATAGCATACAGTGGGTAAAAATATTACTGCTGGACAATTGATAGAAAAGCAAATGATTATGATGATATCCAAGGCAATGATCATGTATATAGGCATCACGTTCGAGACAAGTAGATCGAAACAATTTTGCATATAGTACTATTACTCCACACATCGACCGCTATCCAGCATGCATCTAGTGTATTAAGTTCATGGAAGAACGGAGTAACGCCTTAAGCAAGATAACATGATGTAGACAAGATAAACTCACGTATGAAATAAATCCCATCTTTTTACCCTTGATTGCAACGACCACATGCATGTCATGTCCCTTTCTGTCACTGGGATTGAGCACCGCAAGATCGAACCCATTATAAAGCACCACTTCCCATGGCAAGCTAAATCAATCTAGTTGGCCAAACCAAACCAATAAATCGGAGAAGAAATACGAGGCTATAACAATCATGCATAAACGAGTTCAGAGAAAAATCAAATAATATTCATGGATAGATCTGATCATAAACTCACAATTCACCAGATCCCAACAAACACAACACAAAAAGTCATCACATCGAATGGATCTCCAAGAACACCGTGGAGAATATTGTATTGAAGATCAAATAAAGCAAAGAAGCCATCTAGCTACTAACTATGGACCCATAGGTCCATGTTAAACTACTCACGCATCATCAGAGGGCAGCAAGGATGATGCAGAGCCCCCTCCATGATTGAATCCCACTCCGGCAGAGTGCCAGAAAAGGCCTTGAGATGGGATCTCATGGTTCTGGAACTTGCGACGATGAAAAAATTATTTCGTGGACTCCTATGTCGGTTTCACGATTTTAGAGAATTTATAGAGGCAGAGTTAGGTCAAATGGAGCCACGTGGGCCCACCAACACACCAGGGCGCGCCATGGTGCCTTGTGGGCCCATGGTCCATCGTCTGGTCTTCTCCCGAAGCTTCTGGTGTCTCTTTTGTCCAGAAAAAAATCTCCAAAAAGTTTCGTGGTATTTGGACTTCGTTTGGTACTGATATTCTGCGAAACCATAAAGAAGCAAAAAACAACAACTAACACTGGCAGTAAGTTAATATGTTAGTCCCCCAAAATGATAATTGCTTGAAACTGTATATAAAATATCCAAGATTGATAATATAACAACATGGAACAATAATAAAATTATAGATACGTTGGAGACGTATCATTGGGCGTGAAGGTCGCGCTCACGATTCTGGTCTTATTCGTCGACCACCACCACCTCCTCCCGCGGCCACTTGTTGCGGCCATGGACCTGCAGCCACCGCTCCTTCTCCATCTGATCGCCGCCGCCATGAGCTCAGGTGCCGCCACTGATGAGATGAACCTCGCCCTTCTCCCCCACCTCCGTGTGTCGCGTGGGGCAGCTGGGAACCCTAGCCGAAATGCCTTATCCCCTCTAACAACCCACCACCACTTCTTATAGCTCACATTGGCAGACAGGCCGCCCCCACCTGGGCCGCTCCCAGTTGGGCCGCCCACACTTTGGCCTGGTCGTAGGTTAGGCCCGATCAAAGCCGCCAGCCTGACCGTAAGCTCAGCAAATCTAAAACCAAAGGAAGGGCCCAGGCAGCGGCCCGCATGCATCTGACCCAAACCTCCCATTCTGGTCCACCCTCCCCATTGACCCACCCGTGGGCAAGAGAGGGGGGAAATCCATCTACGTGAACTCTAGCGACCCCCTCGCCGACGCCGTAGTTCTGGTCGGCCGCGCCTGCCTGGAGCCCTGGTCGACTGGGTCTACCGCCCTCTTGGCCCCCCGGACCCCGGCGCACCTTGATGCCTCTCCTCTGCTCCCGCCGGGGCCGACACTGGCGACCAACGAGACCACTTTACCGCCCCTCCCGCCGCCGCCATGGCCTGCAACCATCTCGAGCTGAAGCTTTGCGACGCCGCACTCGGATCCAGCCGCTTGCGCCTCCTTTCCCCTATTCGTGGCACCCACACACTGGAGCCCCTCCGGCTCTGCCGCCCTGGGACCCCCACCCCAGTCACGACGTCGACCGCAGATAGGGATGTAAATGGTACGGATAATTTCCGCTCCGAATCCGCATCCGCATCCGTTTTTGAGGATATGGTATGCAATTTTGTGAATCCGCCGGATATGGATGCGGATACGGATATCAATCAATCGGATATCCGGTGGATATGGTAGAAGATATGGTATCCCTAGTATCCGGCGGATGTGGATTATCCGCTATTTTTTGCGGATTATCCGAGGAATGGAAATCGGATTATATCCGACAAAATAAGCCGAATCGTCCCGGACTCCAGGTCCATATGTATGCCCATTTAAGTTAGTGATTGTAGATTTGCAGTCACCCCATATACTCTACCATAATCTCGTACGCAATCAAGGCATGCAAAATTGGTAGCATATCCGTGATAGCGCATACGTATCCTTCCCTCCATCGCCATATTGCATTTTTGGTTCTCCTGGCCGCCGGTTGCATCTCCGATCTCTCCGTAATCTGGTGGTTCAACCATGGTCAAAGATGTCCGTGGCCAATCAGTTGGTCCCAACAAGGGAAGTAAGTGAATTCGTAGATGCAGAGTCCTGTGCAAGTTTAGAGCACCGATGATCTGTGATGCAGAGTCCGGCTGTCAGTGGACGCCGTGAGGAGCCGCACGCCCGCACCACGACACCAGGCACGCCAACATCATAGAGCCTCGACGGGCGTGGCCGACGCTTCTTACGGCAATGATCGGCAGCCCGGACACGACTATGGGCAGCGTCAGCCCGTGCGACACACGCACGTAGGGACGATGGTCTGCCATGGATCTGAAGTGGGTTTGTGTCGACGCGGCTGTAACTCCGATAGGAATTGTACTACTAGCACGTACGCACATACTCCTCTAAACTGACCAGATTGAAAGCAACGAATCTAGTAGCTAGCTCTAGAAATCAATCCAACTGCTTGCTTTGCCAGGGCCTTGGGTTAGCTTCTTGTGCGTCTCGCCGAATCCATGTAACTATGTGGTCAGACCCTCTGTCTCTCTTGTCTCTATCTATTTTCTTTGGACTCACACACATGCTGTGATTCAGAAAGATTGTCTGCTTCAGAGTTTCAGAGAAAAACAGGGGAGACAGACAGAGACAGTAGTATCTAGTTCCGGGAAACACATGCCCTTTTCTTCTTCTATTTCCAGTTAGCCTTTTTTGTACAACAAAGTATATACAAGATCTAGTTGCCAACACAACCTGACTTAAACACTGAACCGACGCACCCAGCTGGTTCAACTCAGCAGGATCAAAAAACATTCTGGCACATGTGCAAGTTGGCTTGAGTTGCAGGCAAACTTAAACACTATGAATATACTCCCTCCGTCCGGAAAAACTTGTCATCAAAATGAACAAAAAGGGGTGTATCTAGAACTAAAATACATCTAGATACATCCCCTTTTATTCATTTTGATGAAAAGTATTTTTGAACGGAGGGAGTATGTTGTTTAATGTCTTACTTGCTGCAGCTTCTAATATATTCATTCCTTTGATCAGTAAAAAGTGACTGATTACTTATGCATTGTATTATTTTTAGATTTTGTGAGAAAGATATCGGGGAAAAGGTCTACATCTACAAGAACAAGTGCAAGTGCAGTCCAAAGTATGGTTGTATCACCCCCTGCTGGAAGTCAAAATGAAGAGCCTCTGAATTTGGGCAGCGACAATAAAGTTGCAAATGAAGTGATTGATCTGGAGGGTGAGAATGAGGATGCAATAGTAGATGAGCCTGCAAGGAAGAAACCGAAGAAGATCACTTCTGAATGTTGGGATCATTTTGTTAAAACTTACAAGACGGTGGTGACAAATGGACAGAAAATTAAGAAAGCATGGGCCAAATGCAAGTACTGCACTTATGAAACAAAGAGAAATAGCAAGAATGGGACATCAGTCTTCTTGAACCATATTAAGATGCATAGAGAAATAGCAGGTATGTCTGATTACCTCTTGATCATTACTGGTATTATATTTGTGTAAAGCAACAAAAAAATTTGTTCACAAATTTCCATGCTGCTGGTACATAGGACAATCAAGGAATGGATATTGAATAAGTGGCTGATCAACTACTTCAGGAGCAAGATATTTAGGTACGCAGTTACACCAGCAATTCGCTAATGTATATTAGTATATACTTACCTAGCTTCTATCTTTTTTGCACATATAGATTAATTTTACTAATATATGACCTACTTGTTCCTTGAATATGTGCGTTGCTAGTTACCGATCAGATTTTAATAATATAATTTAATTATTCATGCATACTCTCATGCTAGTTTTTGTTGCACGTGAGAAAGCAAACAAGATATAAAAGCCATAAGTACATGCATGTTGTGCGCATACATCAATACATGCATATAGTATGTGCATATAATATGTGATGCCTCATGTTTCTCTTCTCTCTATATATACACGCACTAAAAATTTGCATATTAAATCATGTGGACACATACACCTCACTACCTCAGAATTAATGTGTGTGTGTGTTCGAACTACTTAGTTCACCACAACTAATTATAAATTATTTTTTTGATTGTCAAGTGCGGCATCTAAATATATTCTATCACTCTCACAGGATGTTGCAAGTGGACTGGTTGAAACACCACGTTGAAGAGAAGTCAAGGATGTGTTATGGACTTCTACTTGATCGACTAATTTCCTTTTATAATAAATGAAAACTTCAATAAACCTTTGAATTAAGTATTTCTTAAGTACGACCAGTACTGTTTATTGTTGCGATATTGGTGTGAGTTATGACTTTTAAAAGCTTGGCCACTCTCTAGTGTAATGTGGTTGGATAAAAACATGTTTTCATATTGTTTGCAAAGTAGAAATAATTTCATGTTTCTTTGAACATATCACCCGATATTTTTGTCCGCTTCCGGTCCGAGTCCGTTCCGAATCCGCCCCGAATCCGTAGTCCGATATAATCCGTATTCGAATCCGCATCCGATCAATATACGCTCCGCTCCGAATCCGACAAAAAAATATGATAAAGGATATGGTAAAAGCATTATCCGGTCTGATCCGATCCGTTTACATCCCTAACCGCAGATGATCCAGGGCACCTACTCTGTCCCGCATCGCCGGCGAAAGCCGAGGCACCGGACTAGCCACATGCTCCACACTAGAGCCCGTCCGCTCCCCTTTGCCAGATCCACACTTCCCATCATCTTTATCCTCCGAATCCTCCCCCAACGCCTAGAAATGGCTGCTGCCCCATGGCCAGGGCCCACCATCACTGGCGTGCCCTCCCCGCCCGCCCCATCCGGCGTGCCGGCCGTCGGTGTCTCCCTTCCGGGGCGGCGCACAGGATGAGGGGCGAGGCGAGCGCGTCGCGAGAGCTTCTCTTTCCAACGGTCATTTTTTCCTCCTTCATCGGTCCGTGACATACAAAATCCAAACCAAGCAAATTTATCTAGTATTAGTTAGTCTAATCCAATGTATATTTTACTATCTGCAATACTTTGAGGCAACCTTTTGGGACGCAGCGATTTGGCGCTCGAGCGCAGCTGGTCCCGAAATCGCTAGCGTTGGTCCCTGGCTCGGGATTCACAGAAATGGGCCTGACACATCTGCACTGAGGCAGCGGAAAATTGGGCTACGGCGCGTATATGGTACAAAACAGTGCGGGGCAGTGGGCCCGAAGGTGGAGTAGTGGACGGACGTCCGCGCGCAGTCCTTCCTGATCCGTCGACCAGGACGTCGACTGTTTGGGCTGGGCCATGGAACAGGTCGTTAGCGAAATCCAAAGCAATGGAGTAGGTCTCATTCCTCATTGCAGATATTGCGCAAAAAAAAGATATTGCGCTCCAATCTCGTGCGCGGCGGCTGCTGCTTATTCCGGCGACGCGTCAATGGAGGAGAACGGGCTGGAGTTCCTGCTCGATCTAGTTGACCAGTGAGCTTCCCTTAACCATCATTCGTCTTTGAACTACGTGCCTCTGTTCGGGCCAGAAATTTTTGATGCGATTTTTTGGTTTGTCCTGCCTGGACTAGATCTGGTGTTGTTGCCACCGCGAGATGCCGAGATGGAGGCGGCAGATGATTTGATTTGCGCGTCCGGCTGTGCGCAAGAAGTAGGTGGCCGCAGTCCGGCGAGGCACGAAGGCGAGGTCCGGCGAAGGAAGATTGCTTCACCGACTCAATCCCTGAAGCGCCAGGTTGGACCAAGAGGTGATGCCCTCTCTTGTAAAGCCCCCGATGTAACTTGCCATATTTGTAATCCAACTCTTGCCATTTTCGGCTATGTGTTATGATATTCCCTCCGTGGTTGGGTTCTCTCCGTTTTGCATTTTGGTCATGTCATGCTTTTCTTATCATGTCATCATGTGCATCGCATTCGCATACGCATTCGTCTCATAAATCCGAGCATCTTTCCCGTTGTCCGTTTTGCAATCCGGCGCTCCTATGTTCCCCGGCGTCCCCTTTTACATTTCTTCGTGAGCGGGTATTAAACATTCTCGGAATGGACCGAGGTTTGACATGTGGGCTCGGTATAGCACCGGTAGACCGCCTGTCAAGTTTCGGGTCAATCGGAGTTCGTTTGGTACTCCAACGGTTAACCGGGTAACCGTGAAGGCCTCGTGTGTGTTGCAGCCCAACACCCCTTCAAAACAGCCCAATAACCCATCTAAGTCACTCCCATGTCCTCCGCCGTTCGATCACGATCGCGTGGGCGAAAACCGCACTCCGTTTGGAGCCTCCTAGCTCCTCCTATCTATAAAAACGTCCTCCCCTTCCAAATCTGAGAGAGTATCACCGAAACCCTAGCCGTCGCCTCGAAATCCGCGCCAACAGTGCCCCGCCGCCACCTGTTCCGCCGCCGGCCTGCCCGGCCCGCCGAGCCCGTCCCCGGCCCTCCGGGCCCATCGCCGCCGCCCCGCCGCCTGGATCGCCGCGCCTCCGCCCGCTCCGCCTCGCGCATCGCCGCCCGCGCGCGCCTCCGACCGCGCCGGCCGGAGCTCCGCCGTCGCCCGCCATCACCGCCGCCCGCGGACGCGCCACCCCGCGCCCGTGCCGGCCTCCGCCTCCTCTCCCCGCGCCGCCCCGGACCTCCGCCGTCGCCGGAGCGCCAGATCCGGGCACCCCGGCCCCGGATCCGGCCGCCCCCGCCATCGCCGCCTCGTCTCCGGCCACCCCGCGCCGGCGAACCTCGATTCCCGCGCCGGTGGTTGACTTCTTCCCCCTCTCTTAATTTCTCCAAGTCCCTGACTTTTGCATCATGTGCCCTTGTTCATCCTGCGATATCTTTGCACCCGTAGCTCCGTTTCGCGCATATAATATGTCATTTTGTTCGTCTCGAGGAGTACATCATTTTGTTCCATTGCATCATTTTCATTTGAAGTAATCTTGTTGCCCGAAATGCTGTTAGAAGAGGGCTAGTTGATGTTAGTGGCTGAATCTTATCTGAACATGCACTTTTGTCATTTTTGCCATGATTGATGTGTACCTCCTATGAGGTTGAGCTATATATGTGTTTTGTAATATGCCATGTTACCTTTCCAGGGAATTTTGCTATGTATTTTTGTGATGCTTGAGGTGGCAAGAAATTGCATGCAAAGTAGGGATGATGATATTGCTGTTTTCAGAGACTTAGTGATTTCACTAAGTCCCTGACTTTTGTTATTATCATGCCATGTGTTCATGTTGTTTCCGAGAGATCTATGCATAATTTGAGCATGATCAGTAAGGGAGTTTTGGACTTGAGTATTTGATTAATCCATCCATGCCTTTGTTTGCAATTATGGAGTGCCATAGCTTGAGTCAATCGAGCTCTACTTTTGCTTCAAAATGTTGCTGGCAGATTGTTTACATGTTATTCGATTTTGCCAAGCTTGGTGTAGTTGATCCTTGCATGATATGATGTTATTCTTGCCATGTATTGTTACTATGCCATGTCTTCTTGATGTATGTATGCTTAGTTAATCATGAAATGCTCTGTAGTGAGGGCATCGAGCTCTCGAACATGCCTAGTCGTTAACAGTTTCCTGCCATGTCCAGTTTTCTGCTAAGTCTGAAACCTGTAACGAAACTTGCTTAATTGACTTGGGTGTAATCATATTTTCTGATCCTTTTTGACTTATGGTCAGTAAGAGACTTTTGTCAAGTGCTATGAGTAGATTCATGCCATGCCTTACTTTGCTATGTTCTGAACCTGTAGCATGATGTTTCGTTGCTCTGAACTTGTCATCCTGATGTTGTTTTCCTGACTTGCTGTTTTTTCACTAAGTCTGTAAATCTGTTATTAGTTGTACTTTTGCCATGCTTGTTTGAACCTGTTATGATGGGATTGAGCCGTAGCTCAGTGTTCATCTTTTGTCGTGCATCTTGAGTAGATTACTGTCATATGCTTTGTTGCCATGTTTGGGTGCAGTAGCTTAATTATTTGTTGCTTGCTAAGTAGCATCATGCTGTTTATGGCAGATTCGTGTCATTCTTGTTTTGCTTGCCATTTGCAAACCGTGCATCCGTTTCCGGTGATCTTTATATCGATTTCAACCGAAATCACCTCATCTATCCAGCGGCATGCTTGGTTTGCCAAGATTATGCCCTGTTCATCCTTGTCCTTCCGGAGCATGCATACGCATTGCATATCTTCTCTCGCATATCATGTCATGTTTTGCATCATGTTGCTTGCGCATTGCATCGTGGTTGATATTGGTTCCTTGCTTGTTCTCTTGTCTTGGGTAGAGCCGGGAGACGAGTTCGTGAACGAGGATTCCGTTGAGAACGCTTACGAGGGCCAAGCTTTCGACAACTCTGAGAACCTTGCAGGCAAGATGACCATACCCTCGAAATCACTTCTATCTTTGCTTGCTAGATTGCTCGCTCTTTTGCTATGCCTATGCTGCGATACCTACCACTTGCTATATCATGCCTCCTATATTGCCTTGTCAGCCCCTAACCATCCATGTCCTAGCAAACCGTTGTTTGGCTATGTTACTGCTTTGCTCAGCCCCTCTTATAGTGTTGTTAGTTGCAGGTGAAGATGAAGTTTGTTCCTTGATTGGAACATGGACTTGTTGTTCCTTGTTGGAATATGTCTACTTGTTGGGATATCACAATACCTCTTTTTTTTAATTAATGCATCTATATACTTGGTAAAGGGTGGAAGGCTCGGCCTTATGCCTGGTGTTTTGTTCCACTCTTGCCACCCTAGTTTCCGTCATACCGGTGTTATGTTCCCGGAGTTTGCGTTCCTTACACGGTTGGGTGATTTATGGGACCCCCTTGACAGTTCGCTTTGAATGAGACTTTTCCAGCAAGGCCCAACATTGGTTTTACCAGTTGCCACCTAGCCTTTTTCCCTTGGGTTCTGCAGACTCAAGGGTCATCTTTATTTTAAACCCCCGGGTCAGTTCTCCTTCGATTGCTGGTCCAAACTAGAGCACCGTGCAGGGCCGTCCCTTGGCAACTTGGGTTATGTTGGCTCCTGTACGCTTAGCTTATCCGGATGTGCCCTGAGACCGAGATATGTGCAGCTCCTATCAGGATTTGTCGGCACAATCGGGCGGTTTTGCTGGACTTGTTTTATTGCTGTTGAAATGTCTTGTAATCCGGGATTCCGAGATTGATCGGGTCTTCCCGGTAGAAGGAATATCCTTCGTTGACCGTGAGAGCTTATCATGGGCTAAGTTGGGACACCCCTGCAGGGTATTATCTTTCGAAAGCCGTGCCCGCGGTTATGAGGCAGATGGGAATTTGTTGATGTCCGGTTGTAGAAAACCCGAAGTTGACCTTAACTAAAACACATCAACCGCGTGTGTAACCGTGATGGTCTCTTCTCGGCGGGGTCCGGGAAGTGAACACGGTTGTTGGAGTTATGCCTGACGTAGGTTGTTCAGGATCACTTCTTGATCATTTCTAGCTTCTCGACCGTGCTTTGCCTTCTCTTCTCGCTCTCTTTTGCGCTGTAGCCACCATATGCTAGTCGCCTGCTGCAGCTCCACCTCACTGCCCTTTCCCACCTTTAAGCTTAAATAGTCTTGATCTCGCGGGTGTGAGATTGCTGAGTCCCCGTGACTCACAGATATTATCACCTCAGTTGCAGGTACCAACGATGTCAGTGCTGATGACGCGACCGAGCTCACTTGGGAGTTCGATGAGGAACGTGGCCGTTACTATGTTTCTTTTCCAGATGATCAGTAGTGGAGCCCAGTTGGGTGATCCGGGGATCTGTTTAGCATTTGGGGTAGTCTTCTTCCATTTTGGTACCGTAGTCGGACCTTGAGTGTAATCTGTTTGATGGATGTTATTTATGTACTTGTGTGAAGTGGCGATTGTAAGCCAACTATGTATCTTTCCCCTTTATTTATTACATGGATTGTGTGAAGATTACCTCACTTGCGACATTGCTTTCTATGCGGTTATGCCTCTAAGTCGTGCCTCGACACGTGGGAGATATAGCCGCATCGAGGGCGTTACATCTCTGTTATGATTCCGACCGGCGGCTGGAGCGAACGGGGAGTTCGGTGGCGTAACCAACCAGAAGGACGAGCGCCCTACCCGGCCGAGCCACCCTGCCTCAAT
Source organism: Aegilops umbellulata (assembly GCA_032464435.1). Classification (NCBI taxonomy): domain Eukaryota; kingdom Viridiplantae; phylum Streptophyta; class Magnoliopsida; order Poales; family Poaceae; genus Aegilops; species Aegilops umbellulata. The sequence goes on from CP136056.1 coordinate 112,714,120, forward strand.
GCAGATGCTGCTACGGAGCTCAGGCTGAAACCCCGCCTCACGACGGCAAAAAAGGAAGCATCCGGCTACGAGCCTCGGATCAATTCCCCTCCTATCTATCCACGTGCAGGTGTGTGACCTCGCGAGGATGGCCTTCTGCTGGTAAGGTACTTCCTTCCTACTCTTATTCCCATCTCTATCTTGGTTAAGGCAAATAACGTGGATGCACTTGGTTGTTGGTTAATTTAGATTGATAAGAGGGCATTTGAATTGACGCTGATAAATGTAATGTACTTAAATTGAAATCTATGAATGCTATTCTCACAATCTACTAGAGCAAATCAAACGAAGAGAAAGATGAAAAAACATACATCTCAAAATGAAATCTTGGTTGGGCACAAGCCTAGGTATCTTGGGTGTTTGCCACATGTTTCTGTTTTGAAACTTTTTGACGCTGGCCTGAGTCATGTATGGAACCCTGAGGAGTTGTCCTTGTTAACCGATCTGTACAATCTTGCAAACATTTTGACTGAAGTGACTCTAATATATGCAACTAGTGGCTACTTCCTTGAAAGTTGTACTTCCTCCCCTTTGTTTAGCTATCCCCATAACATTGTCTTGAGAAAATAGTTCCGAACCATGTGTTTTACCTATTTTTGCACTCAAGGATGATATAGTCTACAGATGGTGTATACTGTTCCTCGGTAGCCTGTAGGTCCTTTTCTAAATATGTTTTCTTCAAAGTGAAAGTATTTTCTTTATGATGCTTCTGTTTTCGTATATTTCAGAAAAGTTTTCATATGTAAATATGTTACTGCATGCATGTAGTGAAGACAGTTTCATTTTCTGGAGGACCGAGGACAAGCCCATAATGGACATTGCATCTTCAGATACAATGAAGATACCCTCATTCCCAGTGTTTTGTGCATAAATCTTTTTTTAGTTGCCGTATTGATATGATATAGTAATATCCAATCATTTGAATGCAATAATGAACTAGCTGAAATTTTATTATTTTTTCTGACAGACCATATGAATGTACTCCCTCTGTAACAATATATAGGACTTTTTTTGTTTCACATATAATTGTAAGAAATGCTTTACATTTTGTTTCAGAGGGAATATGTTTGATTTTATTACTGCATATTTTTTTTGTGAAAATTTAAGGTGGTCAGTGACAAGCAGAACCTCATTTGAGCTATAATTTTGTTTGCTCAATGACATTAGGAATTAACTGCTTGCTCTGCATATTGTATTGCTGGTGTAGTTTACATTATTGTTTCTGCACTCATCATGTTTCCATGTGTTATCTATACACAGTTGAACATTAGACGTCTTGGGTGACAAAGTGGTTGTACAAATTGCTTCCTTCCGTTGCACAAGTTAACTCAAACCATGATATGTTTCTTTTTTCCCCGCTATATACTTGTTTTTCATCTGCCTGACACTTGTACACCAAATTCAGTAGTTTCTTGTGCAGAAAAATATCAGCACGACGGTATTCAGGCCCTGATAATAGCTCAAGAGATGTGGATAGAGATCTTTATGCTCTTATTAGAGGAGCTATTTTCCCTTTTTTCTTAATTTTTATGTTTTTTGGACTGGAAGATTATGTTGGGGCTGTGTACAATTGTGTTCTGTATTAACATAAAAGGTTAAATATTCTTTCATCTTTCCTAGAGGTGTCATGGATGATTTGGACTACTATCAAATTGCTAGCCATGGATGATTACATTTTAGAATTGTCACTGCCAGATCCACTTCGATCCCTCCCATAACCGTACATGTTTTCAACAGCAGGATTATACAGGGATTAGAAACTGGAACCCCAGGGAGGGGTCGATTGAAACCCCGTAGGTATTGATTTCACTTTGGGAATCAAACTCAAGAAATGAACATGGCCAAGGGATTTGTATAATGTGGACATTGTTTTGCAGGGAAGCCACAAGCAGAGAATAGCAGGTTCTGTAGGTGTTTGTCGGTGCATTAAAAATAAAGTGGATTGGTGGCTGCCGGCTCAGGAAGGCACGGGAATAGTACTGGTCCGTGCGAAAAAACCTGATCCGGCTGGCATGTGACTGACGCCTACCACATTGATGAGAAGCTGACCCACTTCACCTTTTATCTTTGGTACGATGCAAATACACCTGGGAATACTACTTACGCCTCAGATCCACATGCGTTTGGACGATGGAGATATCAGGTGTAGCTGAGACCGGGCTCAGAAACGAATTTCCGAACCTTTTGCCTCTTCTTTCATTTCAACGACGTATGATTATGATAATATATTTACCCAAGGACGAAATTAGCAATATTTTTTCTCTTAAATGCACAAACATAAATAGTTAACGATATTTTTCTCTTAAATGTACAAACATAAATAATACTAATAAATATAGGCTTCATGAATCTTGTAGTAACCCGTATTTTGTGTAAAGCAAAGAGAAAGAAAATAGTGTCCTGATAAGTGTCACACATGTGACACGAACACATGACAACTTCCAACGTTTTTATGGCAAGTTTAGTGTCGCGAGGACGGCAACTTTTGTTGTCAAGCATGACAACTTTTTTTTGATGACAAATTTTAGTTTTTTCTTTCCAGATAACAACTTTGGTTCTAAAAAATGTCAGGATCAACGTGGTTCGTGCCATACGTGTGACACTTATCATTGAGAAAAAATACAGTTGACGCAAGCAGCAGTACCAGACGATAGCCTACATGAATCTTGTAGCAACCCATATTTTGTGTAAAACAAAGGGAAAGAAAAAAACACATGGCAACTTCCAACGTTTTTATGGCAAATTTAGTGTTTCGAGAATGATAACTTCTTTTTGGATGACAAATTTCAGTTTTTTCCTTTCAAATAACAACTTTAGTCGTAGAAAAGTCAGGATCGGAGTGCTTCATGCCACAAGTGTGACATTTATCATTTGGGAGAAAATACAGTTGAGCGAGCAGCGGTACTGAATGATAGCCTACATGAATTGGCGTCCAACTTGGTCTAGCACACACTTTAGATGTTTATGCGCACACGGGCCAGCATTCAGCAAAGAGTCGACTTCATCTCAAAAGACCGGACTGAAGTGAGGAAGGAATCTCTCCCTTATAAGCTAGTCATGGCCTACTCCTGTAAGCGAGGCGGGACTAAACCGGGCCAGCTTCACCAGCCTACAACAGCCCTAACATGCGTGTTTAAGAAAAATGAATCTTGTAGCAACCTGTATTTTGTGTAAAACAAAGAGAAAGAAAATAACAGTTGTCGTAAGCTGTACCGGACGATAGGCTAGCAAAAGTGATGATGCGTGCGTGGATGAACCCTAGCAGAGAAATCTCCAGACGCAAAGTCCAACCCGGCCCATCACTTCCCGTCACCGGCACACCACAGCGCCGCACATCATCGCCTCCCACTCCCCACCGCTGCACGCACACACGCTCCCCACCCCACCCCCACCCCCACCCCGTCGTCCTCCCTCCTATTTAGCTTCCTCATTTCCGTTTCCCACACCCCTCCCTCACCCAAAAACGCACGCCTCCGATCCCCACGCCGAGACGGCAGCCTTAGACCTAGCCACCAAAGCCGCCGTCGAACAGTGACCTCCGCGGACTCCGCAGGCACGGGGATAAGGTAGGTCCGGCACGCCCCCGATCGCCGCGGCCGCGATGCTTTTCTGCCCGACGTCTACCGTAGAGTTGCCTGTGCCGCGATTTCGCCTCGCCTCAGCGCGGGGAGCTCGATCGGGCCCGTGGTGGTAGCTTAGGCCGCCAACGCGGTGCCCGTTCCGGCGTTTTAGGATTGGAATGCCGTGGAATTCGGCGCGTTCGCGGCGGGGTCGCTCGGGGTTCGGGGGATCTCGACGTGTTGGGAGTTCGCCGGATCTCCCGAGGATGCTTACGTGGTCGTTTATGGGTAGATGATTGCTTGGTTTGTTCTCTGATGGTGATCGGATCTTCGGCTTTGCTTTCTCGTGGCTTGTGCTGTGCTTAGATCCTTGGATAAAAAGGGGGGGGGGGGGAGTAGAACGGTTTTGATGCATTGACGCTATTGTGTTGCAATCGGATGGGTGATTTGACGATTAGGGGATGATACCACAAGCTTCTAGTGCTGTGATTCTTTTGCCGATTTGCCTATATACCGAAATGGGTTTTGTATGAAAAATTTGTATAGCAAATGCAGCATGCATTTCCTGTTCAAAGTACTTGTCAACTTGTCATCTCATCGTGCTGTTCAATACCTGTGATCTGGTATTTGTGTTTGTTTGTGCTCTGTAAAATAGAACGGCTTACAGATGCATCATTTAGTTAATTTTTAAGGTCGCCACTCTGCCATTATGTTTTGCTGTACCCCTGGGTGTTTGTGTTAGAGAGCACTTGTGCATTATAGAAAATGCAACAGAAACTTCTGCTTAGATGATTATTTTTTCATTGTGCTTCTTTAGCCATCACTGAGTCTTGCATTTCCATCCGTGCAGATCACTCAACCCCAGGCTGATTGTGGCTTGTTTTGGCGATTTAAGTGTTTGTTAGGTGTTTTCTCTTGTGTCTTGTGTCTTAATCTTTGATTAAGCTTCACTGAAAAGACTGTACCTGAGAAACTCTGTTGTTGGAACATTTCTCTTGTAATATGAATGTATTGTGACAATCCTTCTTCATGTGCTAGAATCATATATTTCAGCTTCAGAGCTTTTATGGTACTTTTTAAGTTCCCTACTGAAGCGAATACCTAATGCATTAACTTTAAGTTTGTGATGACCATTCATGCAAATTCGTGGATATTAATTCAGAACCTGGTGGCATATTAATCCTGGATACTTGATCAAACGGAAAATTGGAGCTCCTTGTTCATGTCTTCAATGGAGAGCCTAGCACAGTTAGAGGTGTTGTGCGAAAAGCTTTACAACTCTAGAGACTCGGCTGAGAGAGCACATGCAGAAAGTACGCTCAAGTGCTTCTCAGAGAACAGTGACTACATTTCGCAGTGCCAATATATATTGGACAATGCGTCAACTCCATATGCCTTGATGTTGGCCAGTACAAGCTTGGTGAAGCAAGTGTCAGATCGCAGTCATTCTCTACAATTGCGCCTTGATATCCGTAATGTTTCTTTTCCGACAACATAGCATGATATTGCATGTCATTGAGTTTTGATTCTTTCAACTCTTGCATCTGCATGGCATGTTGGCTTTATGTCTCTTTCTATATCTTCACATTCATGTGCATGTTGTACTTGTCATGTAACCATGCAAGGTAGTTGGGCATTTGCAGATCTTGAGTATAAGTTACCAAATGAATAAGTTTGTCATTTCCTTGTTTCACAACTTATTTTTATTTGTCCTTAAAAGCATTTATGTTTATTACAAAGCTGAAATGATAATGTACATACTCTATCCTTACCTTTTTTTGTGCTCCTGTAGCATACCTGGAAGGGATAAGTATTTATGTTCATTTTATCTCAATTTTTATGTTTATGCATTTTAGCTGAAATAGATAACTTATTTATCTCTATCCTCCCTAACACACTTGTGTTCTGCGCCATCTTTTTGTCCTAATTAAAGACTAATCTATTTGTAATCTGTGTGAAGGGAATTATGTCATGAACTACCTTGCGGCAAGAGGACCTAAATTGCAGAACTTTGTGACTATTTCCCTAATTCAGCTTGCATGTCGGATAACAAAATTTGGATGGTTTGATGACGACAGATTCAGAGAGATTTTTAAAGAAGCGACAGATTTCTTAGCTCTGGTAAGTATTTCTTGCGTTTTTTTGCATTCTAATGGAGTTGCCTAATTTCCTATCATGTATTAAGTATGGACTCCATACCTGGGAAAAGTATTGTTGCTTAAAGTAGAGTTGTGTCATGTTTAAGTAAGGACTCCATACGTCATAGTTGATTGAAACCTTCTCCTCAGAACCAACCGTCAAAATATAACCAGCCGTGCCAGATACATGTGCATCTGCGTGTGAAAATGTATGGATGTTATGACAATTGTTTATAAGGTGTCCCGCCTTGGATGCCTAGGTGATGCTTAGGCGGCAAGGTGCCCAGGCAACGCCTTGCAATTATGCCAGCTTTAGGCACTTAGGCCTCGCTTAGCTGTCAGGGCGGTTGGTGCTTGCCTTAGGTCGCCTTACCGCCTTATAAACAATGGTTATGACTCTCATCAGACAGAAAGACAGTAAGTTGTAAGCAAAATATATAGTGCTTAATTCCTGATGGCTTTAAGAATTTAACTTCTTGGAGGTATTTAACAGAGTTATTATTTTGGTTTTGCATCTCCTTGGTAAATCGAACTTGATTTTCTTAATGTTCTATGAGGAGCAAGCACCAGCTTTCAAATTTAACAGTGTTTCAGTTGATAATTATACCGAGAACTGGTACGGTTTGAGTTATTTTATCACATTTTTAATTGCTCCAAAATGCACTTTCTTGTGCTGTGTACTTGTAGTATAGTACAAAAAAGCAAAGAGGGTGACAAGTCAGGGTGATGAATTGTACTTTCTAAAGCACCTTTGGTTTTATGAAGCAGAAGTCTTGTTCATGCCAAAACCTGATTGCATGTCTTTAGCATGTAGCATAGTGCCAATTACAATCAACCTATTTACGGAAAGCGAATGTAATGAAGCAGGTTTCTGCAATAAAATTTCACTTGGAACTTTTTTAAATCATGCCATGTCAAATGTTATCTGATTCAGTTTTCTAAATTTGTTGCTTATGCTTATGTCTTCAGGCATCTCAGGACCACTATTTAATAGGATTGAAGATACTAAATTTTCTCGTAATGGAAATGAACCAGGTGAGATCTGGAAAAATTTCTACTGTATATCTTGTTTCCATAAACGGTTTCTTCTCTATTCAATATGGTTAGGCATTTATATTAACACTTAATACATTGGTTGACTTCCCAAAAAAGGTGTTGCCATTGTTGCTTCTATAATGCTGCACAATATTTTGTTGTCTAACGTTGTTCGTCATGCACAGTTTTATTGACGGACATATCTAGCTTCCATGGGCATAGAACCACTAACACGTACATTCATAGGACACTGTGTGTGAGTTAAGAGTGTATAAGTACTAGCGAACACGATGGACTTACCACTCACCATTGTTTATAAGGTGTTAAACCGACTCTCTTGTTCATTGGGGCTTCTAAACTAGTTATGGGGTAACTAATTTGGAAGTCTCAACAAACTGAGGGTGGCTTATTTTTTAAGCTGGGGAGAGGCAGCTTAATTTTTAAGCCGCCCAAAAGAACTGGCCCCTAAAGCGCTCCTGCAAAAAAAAAGGCGACCTAAAGCGAGCACCACCTGCTCTGACGCCTAAGCGCCTAAAGCGGGCATATTTGTAAGGCGCTGCCAGGGTGCCTTATCGCCTAAGCGTCTAAGGCGCCTTATCGCCTAAGCGTCTAAGGCGCCTTATCGCCTAAGCGTCAAGGCAGGACGCCTTGTAAACAATGTGGCTCACTACATTCGTACTAAATAATGTGTCATTATTGGCATGCAAAAGAGCATGCACAGCCCTAATGGTTAGAATATTACTGTTTGATCCCATATTAATAAGCAGGTGTACCTAATATTAATTAATAGGTATGGTTGGCTCATCGATGTTCAATCTTCATTTATATCTCCATGCTAATTTTAGAAACTACAAAAGTTTAAGTTTGAGATATACGGGGAAAGTGGGTCCATTCATCCTGATTATTCATCCCACAGATTTGATGGCTATCAGTCAAAGTTGGTCTCTTCTCCAGACAGCCTGTATCTTGTACATATTCAGAGATTAATTACTGGTTTACATCTGTTGTATGCATGCATGCTTTCTTATTTTTGGAATAAATTCTCTAATTTACTCCATACCCCATATGGATTCCACGTGCGCACTAAACTTTTAGAAGGGATTTAGTATCAATCGTGATAGGTGCAGTCTCACTTAGTTGCTAGTGGGCGAAGTCTGACAGTTTTACAACTGCTTGAAGCTGTTGCAGGTCATCTGTTAGTATGACCTCTCATCCAATCTTTTTTATGGCCTTCTTTTCCTTTTCCGCCTTTTGTTGTTACTTCTGGATAGATGATTGAACGTTACTTTCAACTCCTCATAACAGGAGTTCCGTTTGCATTGAAGGTGGAACCAAGTGTTGTGCTCTTCATAACATGAATAAAGAATACAAATATCTTAGGGTTGGGGTAGGCTAGAGTTGAAACCCATAAGATCTCGAAACCTAGTCATTGTTCTGGCACATGGATAGCTAGCTTACTAGCTTAACGCAAAAGAAAAATATCCTAATTGCGTCTCTACTAGTTTCAATTGAACATATTACTTCTTTGTGTTTCTGTAACCACTCTATGAATAGTTGGACCAATTAAAGTTATCGGTATACAGTTAACTGTTCTATTCATATTGGAAACTACCTTCAGCTTTTGGTGTTTACGACCAGCATCATCACTTCTGGTCAGGATTTTTAGTTGTTATAATTGACCTATTTTCCTTTTTTCAGTACTGCTCATTTCTTGTATCAATCATTTCCCTTTCTTAAGGCATGCTGTATGAGGAAGTTGAATGTTTATTATCTTTTTTTATGCATGCAGGCAAACTCTGCAATGCCTTTGACACTTCACAGAAAAATTGCAACTTCATTCAAGGACCAGTTTCTTCTGCAGATTTTCCAAATTTCTCTTACCTCATTACACCAATTGAAAAGTGAAGGTGATGTTCGAGGTGTTACGTGGGCATGATTTGTCATTCCAGTAGACTTTATTAGAATACCTACTCTGATTTCATTTCCACCAACTAATGCAATTCTTCTTAAATTACAGTACCGGATGAGCTAAGGCGTGTTCCTATTTCGCTTGCATTGAGGTGCTTGTCATTTGACTTTGTTGGTTCTCCAGTGGATGAGAGCTCTGAAGAATTTGGAACAGTGCAGGTATATTGGTTGCTTAATTGTTAGCTTCCTATTAAACGGACACTTCTTTTTTTGCCTTTTCTTGTAGTTTACGCATATTTATATCTTCATGCAGCTTCCTGCATCCTGGAGGCCTCTCCTTCAAGATCCTTCCACTGTTCAGATCTTTTTTGATTACTACAAAGTCAATGATACATCTGTTTCAAAAGAGGTACATTTTAAGTGATCTGAATGCTGTGTTATCAGTAGTACATTCTGCAAATGTACCAATAGTGATCCATGGTTCTGCATGCTTAAACGACCTTTTGATTGGCTGGTTATTAATATATTTAGTATTGGTATGTTACTAGCTATTAGAACCTGCAAGTCATGAATATTGATGTTTAATATTTTGATTGACTCCGATGTAGGAGCAGTATTTTCCTGGTGATATCCGAGTCTGAGAAGCATATATTAATTTTGTCATGAATTTTACATCGATTTTTTTTCTTCAAGAAATGCTTGTCTTATGTATCTGTGCAAGGACCTTGTTTTCTACAGGCTTTGGAATGTCTTGTCAGACTTGCTTCTGTCAGGCGAAGTCTTTTTGTGGAAGACCCTGCCAGGTCCCAGTTTCTCTCACATCTGATGTCAGGCACCAGGGAGATACTCCAAACAGGCCAAGGTTTAGCACTTCTATGTTTTGCTCGCAAGATTGTTAATAGTGCTGTTTTTCAGTTCAGAACAATAGTCTTAGATTGAAGTCCTTTAGTGAAGGGAACAAACCTGTTATGCACCAGTTAAGAAGCATATAAGTTGACTAGCTAATTACTAGTTGCGTGAACCTAAAGTCTTGAATTGAATTACAAGTCATAGCTAAATTTATGTTCAGGAGAAGCCAAACTTACCGATGCACCTGTGGAAAGAATTAAATAATTTTATGTAATTTATTTTGACTTACCATTAACAGGTCTCGCTGATCATGGAAATTACCATGAGTTCTGCCGTCTTCTGGGACGTTTTAAAGTGAATTACCAGGTTGTGATATTGTTACTTAAATTAAGAATAACCCTACATCAATTATTGTCTGTTCTGTGACCAAAGATATGTTTATGTTTATGTTTGTTTCTTCAAGTATTTAGTAGACTATAGACAAACTTATCCATTGCAGTAATGATAGTGATGCAACAGCTGTGAAGTATGCATGTAGTTTTCACCAAAGTTCGCTCTCCTGGTATTGGATGCATGAGGTAGTACTATTTTGGTTTTGTAGCTTCTCCAAATCTTTAAGCTTCATCAATGACAAAAATCGGTCAACCAATTATGCTATACTTGAGTTCCATCATTCTGTGCTGTGACTGCTGATGTATTATTTGAAATGGTAGCCGTAAACAAGCATCACTTTACTTGATGGAACATTGTATTCATACCACAATCATTATTCTTGTCAATATCTTAAGTGGTGACCTGTTGTGGTTTAGGGCTTCCCCATGTATGTTGTTTTTTTGGGGTTTCATTTTTGTATATTTTTGGGGTTCATTTTTGTAAATAAACTTGTTGCTGGATAATGACATCTCTCAGTTTCGTATGGTTGTAGTTCTTGTTTTTCTCTTGCCAAATATACCATGTATTAGTGAGCTATGACTTATTTCTGTTGTTATGTTCAAATTGCAATTTTACTTGTCTTCAAGCGAAACCATATTAATGTTGTTTTTCTATTCAAAGTTTGCCATGAATTGATTTGTTTAGTCGAAAATAGTGTAACTTAATCTGTAATTTGTAATTGAAGCAACATTCTATCAAACTGTATCATATTTATTCTGTGATACTCCCTAGTTGTTTATTTTTGTGAATCTAATTTATGTCATATTGGGAATGCCTACATCCAGGTGATTTGGTTTAAATTTGGTTGTTATCCATTTTCGGGTCAAATTATTAATTAGCTTACTTCATGTTTGTACTGATTTTATGCCCCATGTGTGATGCCTCGGTAGAAGAGGCATCCTTCAGGCTAGGAATGATTCAATTTTTTTATTAAATGTTTTGAACATTTGATTTGTTATACCTCGCAGTTATCAGAGCTTCTGAATGTTGAGTTCTATGGTGAATGGCTTGGTCTCGTAGCAGAGTTTACAACTAAATCATTGCTATCATGGCAGGTTTGTCTTTCTTCTTGCTCACTTAATCTTTGTTGATTGTTGTGTGTTATGACTTTGGTATGATACCGATTATTTATTTTGTAGTGGGCCAGTAATAGCGTCTACTATCTTTTAAGTCTCTGGTCAAGGCTGGTGACATCTGTGCCTTACTTGAAAGGCGATACACCAAGTCTGCTTGATGAAACTGTACCCAAAATTACGGAGGGTTTTATCACTTCTAGAATTAATTCTGTCCAGGTACCTTCTTCTGTGAGAGGTCAACTACTTTCTTATTTCAGTCTAAGAAGAAACTGTTTGCCATTCTTATTATTATGTCATTTCTGTTCATCACAGGCCAGCTTTGCGGACAACTCACCAGACCCAGATAATCCGTTAGAAAATGCGGAAAGTCTCCAGGATCAGCTGGAGAGTCTTCCTTATCTTTGTAGATTCAAGGTGCTGCTACATCATAAATTTTTCTTTCTGATTTAATATATTATATCTTTTGTATTCAAAACATTGATTTGACTCAGTAAACATGGACACATTCCAGCTTTTCGTAAACTGAAAATAAGATGCCTTATTTGCTTTCTCATCTGGATGCATTCCATCAGTTGGATTTAGCCCCTATTCCAGTTTTTCAGTAAATGTGGCTAAGGTGTTTGCATGTGTCAGTTTTGGATCGAGCATGTGATATTTACCTTTGTGCTCTGACTAGCATGTCCAGTGAGCTTGTGTATTCAACTCAAGAGTTTTCGGGCTGCCAAAACAGCGCAATCTACACATAGATAATGCAATAGATGACCATTCTGCTACTCATCTTGATCTGTTAAGATGCTGACAAACTGTTCGCAACCTCAGAATATTCTCTACATTGAGTGCTTTGTTTGAATTCAGAGTCTACACAAAGATAAGGCAGCGGACAAACATTATAGTCTTCATCTTGTTGCATTTGTTAAGTTGTTGACGAAATTTTAGTGACCACACATGATATTTTTGCTGAATCAACTGTGTTGTTCAACTCTGAGTTTTGGACTGACTGATGTGAAGGAATATATGTACTCTACACTCTGATCTATTAGAGAAATCTGGACAACTCATGTAAAACTATTTTTAATTACATTTCAGTATATGAGATCGTTGAGGTATAAAATTCATCCATAATTCTTTACCTGCACTATTTCTTACTATGAACCATGATACAATTTCTTCCTTACGATTGTAGCTGTATACCGTTCAACTCGGTATGAGGGTTTGATACTTTGATTAGGATTGTTCTACCGATTCCCATAATCATCAACCCCCTTTTCATCGATTCATTTTGATTTATATTTTTATAGAATGGTGGACGATATATGAAGGCTTATAATTCCTTCAATTGAGATTTGGATGGAGTTGTTATGCATGTTCAGTCACCAGTCAGCACTCACCACTATGAGTGTTTATATCTGATTTCATTGTTTCCTACGCTATTGTGCCTCTTTAAATAAGTTTTTTGGCAAATCTTCTGCTACTTTTTATCTATTTGCCTTCTATAGAATTGCTTCAGTCACAGGTGATTTCTTTGATAGTAGGATGCAGTGGTTAAATGATTGTTCTACCAATTCCTGTAATAATCGACCCCCTTTCCATGGATTCATTTTGATTTATATTTTCATGCATTCATGGATTGTTAAACATGTGTTTATATCCGATTTCATTGTTTCCTAAGCGTGATTGTGCCTTTTTACATGTAAGTTTTTTTGTAGCAAAACGCCGGCTTCCTTTTATCTGTTTGCCTTCTATAGAATTACATCAATCACTGATTTCCTTGACATCAGGATGCAGTAGTTACGTGAAACCCCTTAGGACACTGTTGTTTTTTCGGCCCGGCTTGTTCGCTGAGAGGCTTTGTGACCTCTTGGCGGCCTTCCCTTCTATATGTTGTTTCTCCCAAGAAATTTACATGCAAGGCTTTCCATGTTCTCTAGAAAAAGGAAGTCCTTATTTTTTTTGGGATTTTTGGACTTGCTTAATTTTTTATATATTGCATGCCCTGATAGTTACTTTCTTTTGATGAGTTTGCAGTATGAAAGCTGTAGCCTCTTCATCATTAATATCATGGAGCCTCTTCTACAAGCTTATACGGTATGTCAGTCTTGTTTCTTATTTTCCTTATTCCAGAAGAGATTCAAAGTAAAATATTTGTACAGGCAAGGTCAAGATTACCAGCTTCTGGAGATGCAGCTGAGCTGTCTGTCATTGAAGGGCAAATTGCATGGATGGTCCACATAATTGCAGCTATTCTCAAGATTAGGCAGACTGTTGGTTGCAGGTGAGTAATTAATTTTGTTTGCTGTTTGCCTTCTCTTTTTCTAATATTCTTTTCACAAACAAGGTTCGTCATTTTCTTCTGCAGCCAAGATTCACAGGAGTTATTCGATGCGGAACTTGCGGCTCGTGTGTTACAGTTGATAAATATTACTGACACAGGGGTGCACGCACAGGTTAGGTGAAATTATCTTGTCGCTTGACATGAAGGATGAGCTAGTTTTGCTTGCAGGATGATTTTCCTTTTTTATGTGCTATCTGATATAGATGCCTGCATATGTAGTATTGGTAATGCTATTAGACATGTTATTTTGGTTTTTGGAACAACATTATTTTTCAAGAATCTTCACAGTTTAACAGTGTTGACCTTTTGCCCAGCTATACCATAAATGTCCAACCACCTATTTCTCCATTCCCTTGTAAAATTGCAACTGCCCTTCTTCAAATGATTAATTTTGGAAGTGTTCAGTGCTCTTTACAGCAACCATATTTTTGTCCCAATGCTACCTGTTAGGTTCACTTTAGGCAAAATAAACTGAATTTGAGGGTATAGTGAAATGGCAGAAACAACAGCCCCCATAAACACTTACTGTTTGACGTGCACCCTACATGCAGTGCCACTCGTGTTACTGAAATAGTCTACTGTATGGGCTAGAGTCTGAGTGGACACTCAGTTAAGCGAAAACTTGGTTTTGGTTTTTGTACTAATTTGCATAGTTGAAAACAGCAACAGAAACAGCTACTACTAGTTTTTTGTAAACTGAAACTTTGGTGACATTTCGGTTTGGGTTTTTGGTTAAAACACAATGCACATTAGATCACGTACAAAGAATTGCTGCCTGCAATGTGAATTACGGGCGTGTTTTTGGAGTTGTCTCACCCTTGTGAGATTTGCGACCCTCTGTCCCACCCATTGTAGCACGCGTTTTGCCCAGGGCATGATGACTTGGCCTCATCCCCTCCTTCCTTGGCTAAACACTGGCAGTCTGTTGAGATTTGCAAATTCATAGTGGGGAGCTGGGGAGTAGTGCGAGGTTTGCTCCAGTAGCAAGCTTTGACTGAAACACCTTACCATGCTACATGGTAGAAGGACACATCTTTGACTTGAAGTGGTCAAACACATTATACACTCACCTGGAAACCAAGAGATGCTCATCACACCAGGTATGCAATCAAGGGAGGAAGGCTAGGTTGGCAAAAATTGCTGGCCATGTCAATGGTTGCCGTCGGCCTTTGCTCTCGCTGTGGCTGCGAGAGACAGGGAGAGGGAGAAGGATTCACGAGGAGTTGCTTGTGACATGGCAGCCTCTCCTTACGTTCTAGGGTTCGTTTGTTGAGGACTCGTGATTGGATCTAACTGCTGCTGATCTGGTTCATGTGCATGAATGATGAGGTTGAGGATTGTGGATGGCCATGGGCCCGGCTGTGATGCTCACAATCTGCCACGGGGCCATAGAGCTTGTTCCTTAATCCAAATAATTTGCTTTGTATGCCAATGTATTGGTTTTTTGGATATCTGGTGGTTTAAAACCAATTTCACCTAAATATTTTTGGTTCTGTAAATTTGGTTCTGAGCAAAATCAGTTAATTCATCTTCAGTTTTGGTTTTGGCCCTATGGTTTTTATGCCCGTTTCTTGGCTGGAGGTGAATTTGATGGATTGTGTTGTGAGAGTGAGGTTGATGTAGACAATATGCGAGAGGAGAAGACAGAAGACTAATTATGTAGTTGCTTGCTCCTCATTAACATTGCAGCAGTTCATGAATACGTGGGCTACGCAAACTCAATCTCTTAACTTCCCTTCGAAGATCTCAACCTCTAGCTGCCTTAAATGAAGTTTAACTTTCACAATTCAAAGGTATTTAGATAACTAGTAGATTTCTATCCCCTTTGGGTGGGTGGAGCTTGTACCAGCAGAGCTATTGCCCCACATTCCCACATGGCATGAACAAAGCATGGTTTGGGATGATTTTTACGACATAAATGTTGATTCCATATGCAGATATCCTACTTAATAGATATTATCTCTTGGTGACTCGAAATTCTTTTCCCCCGTAGATTGAATTGTATGTGATATTATCTCTTGCGTTTGCTGAACTTGCATGAGTTTGTTGTTCTTCTTTCATCTTTTAGATGGCATGCCATCAGATCAGGGCTTTACTTTGCTTACCAGTATTTATTTATAAGCGGCACAAGCTTATTATGTGAATTGTAACTCATTATCTTTTCTTTGCAGAGATATCAAGAAATAAGTAAGCAAAGGCTTGATCGAGCTATTCTTATCTTTGTTCAAAATTTCAGAAGGTCATATGTAGGGGACCAAGCCATGCATGCTTCAAAGGTTTAGAAACATGAAATTGATATTATTTGTACTGCATCTTGATATACCTTTCTGTCATATTATAAAGCACTGCTTCTTTGCTGCAGCAGTTGTATGCAAGATTGTCTGAACTTCTTGGACTGACTGACCATTTAGTTTTACTCAACGTCATCGTTGGGAAAATAGCTACAAATCTGAAGTGCTATGCTGAGGTGACTATTCATTTACTGATTTCAGCTTTGACTTCGATCTATAAGGTGTTCTAACCTTTGATGTGTATACAGTGCGAAGATGTTATTGATCATACTCTGTCACTGTTCCAGGAGCTTGCATCTGGGTAAACTTGTAGATTTATGTATTCAGTTTTCATTTTCTCATGTTTAGCATCATGATTTTTATTTTCATCTTGTATTGTCATAGCAGCTATATGACTGGAAAGCTTCTTCTCAAGCTGGAGAGTACAAAGTTCATTATTGCAAATCATTCTGTAAGTGCTTCACACTACTTTCATTTGATAGATATCTGCGCTTCTCGGTCTTGGAAATGATTCTGTTTTGACTATTCATACTGCCAGCGGGAAAATTTTCCGTTTCTTGAAGAATACAGATGTGTCCGCAGTAGAACTAACTTCTACTACATCCTTGGCTGCTTGGTCTTCATGGAGGATGGCCCAGTAAAATTCCGAAGTTTCATGGAGCCACTTCTGCAGGTGCATAGCTTGTTATTTTTGTGTTAGTATAGATTTTTTATCACATTTGTTATCTGATATTATTCTTTGTTTTTACTATAGGTTGCAGTTAATTTGGAGGCAAGTGCTGATGCTGCTTTCCGGACTGACGTTGTAAAGTACGCATTTACTGGTTTGATGAGAGATCTACGAGGCATTGCTATGGCCACAAACAGGTGTATTCTCTGAACATACACAAGTGTCCCAATAATTTGTAAAATTTGGAAACTAACTGCTCTTTTGTTGATCTAATTCAGCCGCAGGACTTACGGCCTCCTATTTGACTGGTTGTATCCGTCTCGCATGCCTCTTCTGTTGAGAGCCATCTCCCTGCTGACTGATGAACCAGAGGTTGTTGTCAATGATCACTAATGTTATGTTTTTTGGGACACTTTGCTTTTATTGAGCTTAACCTTGTTATCTAGAATCCACGGCTTATTAATCTTCTCTTCATTCATCATCACATGCAGGTCACCACACCCTTACTTAAGTTCATGTCTGAATTTGTTTTGAATAAGGCTCAACGATTGACATTTGATTCGTCATCACCAAATGGGATCCTTCTGTTCCGGGAGATTAGTAAGCTGATTGTGGCTTATGGTTCACGGATTTTATTGCTTCCAAATGGCACTAATATTTATAGAAGTAAATACAAAGGCATATGGATTTCATTGACTGTTCTTTCAAGGGGTGAGTATGCGTATTGTGTTTTGAAACATATTTTCTTTTGTGACCGCTGGTTGCTTACGTTTTTGCTGATGTTAATTTCATTGTATATGATACAAATGTTCAAGGACTTGTGTAGTAGTAGTATATATGTTTCAGCCACTTGAAAGAGATCCTTGTTTCAAGGGGACTATTAAGGGCAAATTTTGTGAATTATACATTTTGGCTGGTTTCTGTGAAAAGCCTTTTGGTTGTAGGAGGCAACTTTATTCAGATTCTAGGAAGTTTTATGGGGCCGTGTTTTTAACCTAAGCTTTATTTGCATTATTAGGGTTAATAAGATAATAGTGCTGCTTATTGCTGTGTTTATACCGTTGTCACATAAAAATATTTGAATCGCGTTGTGGAATTGTAATCTCTTCTTGCCTATAATTTACTTTTCTTTTGACTGGCATTCACTTGAATTGTATGTGCAGCCCTATGTGGGAACTATGTCAATTTTGGTGTCTTCGAGCTTTATGGTGACAGAGCACTTGCGGATGCCCTTGATATATCTTTAAAGATGACCCTGTCAATTCCGTTGTCTGACATATTGACATTTAAAAAGGTATCAAGTTATTCATGCCATCTTTGGAATTTAGTTACGATTGTTTTCCTATGTTATGTTTGTTAGCTATCTGAAAACAGTTGTGTTAAGTGTTATAGCACTGAAGTGAAGTTGTTGTCTCTTTTTCACATAGAACGTGTATCCTTGACATATGCAACAGTTCAAATTGTGGTACCAATGCGACTGAGTAAATCCTTTCTTAATAAAGTAATCTCATGTATTTACATGGTTGGTGTGTTAAAAGTAATATGATGTGGGTGCATAATGCAACCAGGGTTCACATACTGAATGGTTTATGGAAAGTATTGGTGTCCAGAATCTTTTCCATGAGGAATTTTTGTTCTGTTCTATGACCTAAAGATTTAAAACAGTATAATTCGTATTCCAACCCATATTATTCTACTCCCTCTGTTCCTAAATATTTGTCTTTTTAGAGATTTCAAATGGACTACCACATATGGATGTGTATAGACATATTTTAGAGTCTAGATTCACTTATTTTGCTCCGTATGTAGTAACTTATTGAAATATCTGGAAAGACAAATATTTAGGAACAGAGGGAGTACGTTTCAATCAAATATAATATTCTGCCTCCGTTCTTTTTTGTAAGACGTTTTGGACAGCTGACACTGAACTGTTTTGGGCACTGTCTGAATTGTCTAAACGTCTTATAAAAGTGAACAGAGGGAGTATGTAAAAACAATAGTCAGGATTGTAAGCCATATCCTTTGTTTGCACCTTGTTTTTTTTTTTGCTGTGCGCTGGTTATGATTTGTCATGTCTAAATAGTAGCAGTATCCTTTGTTTGTAGTGTGGATCATGTTTTTGTAGGTTAAACCATGGACTATATGCAAATACGCGGATCTCCATGATGATCAAGATGTTGTGACAATCCGCATTTTGTGGTCATGTAGATGCATCTGTTTTACATATCATTACTGTTGATTTCTTTCAGCTTTCAAAAGCATACTATGGATATATGGAAGTTCTTTTCAACAACCATATCACTATCAATTCTGTCCTCAATTTGGACACAAGCACATTTGTGCATATTGTCACCTCGCTTGAATCTGGCTTGAAAGGATTAGATACAGGAATATCAACACAGGTATGTCACTATGGTTCTCTTTACCACCTGGAAATGTTCCTGTAATAACAACATGACACCAGTGAAGGATCAGTGCCTGAGTTATGGTGTTCTAAGGGATAACTTGCTTCACAACTTGTAACCACAACAAAGAATAATGAAGTTCTATTATCTACTATGTATATGCCTGAAGCTAGTTTATCACGTTTTGTTGCAAGAAAATCTTTCTGTTACTTATGTATATGCCTGATACTATTGCTGTTTGGGTTATATGCGTTCTATTTTTTTTCTTTTGGCAGTGCGCTTCTGCCATTGATAGCTTGGCAGCTTTCTATTTTAACAATATAACAGCTGGTGATAATCCACCATCACCAGCTGCACTGAATCTTGCTCGACATATTGGGGAGCTCCCCAGTTTATTTCCTCAGGTTTGTGACGCTAAACTTTTGTACCATATTCAAAAAGGTTGCTATGTAATGATAATAATAATATTCTTTCTGCAACAGATACTGAAGTCACTTTTTGAAATCATTATCTTCGAGGATGCGGGTAACCAGTGGAGTCTCAGTAGACCAATACTTAGTTTGATAATGATCAGTGAACAGGTGCCTCTCTTATTATTGTTGTTGGTAACCATGTTCCTTTTCTCTCTTTCTCCTCCTACGTACTGTTTTCATGTAATTTTGATAATTTTTTCTGTTTTGGCATGCAGATGTTTAGTGATCTGAGAGCACAGATATTAGCATCACAGGTTAGATTGCTCTTTTGCTCTAAGCTCCATTAAATTATACATTTTGTCCTTTCCCCTTCTTTTTCTTCATTTGTTGAACTTCATTTTGTCATCAGTGTTTAGGTCTCTTTATTTCATGGCTAGGATATAATTTTCTTGAGTAAATATCAGAAAACAAGTCAAACGTAAACTTTTGTGAAATATTTCCTTGAAAGTGTAGCTCTGTCGATGATTTTGACGAAACAAATGTACCAGGAAAACTATATTTGAGATTTGTTATGACTATCATGTCGCATATCAAGTTTCGGTTGAATATTTGGTATTAATAGTTTTCAATCTTCTCAAATAGATGGTACATGTGGGCACATACATCTGACGTAATTCAGGAGGGCTAGGTTTCTGTTCCAGGTGTTCTTCTTAGGTGGTATTAATTTTTAGGATTGCACCAGAAACTGTGAATATGCAGATATCATCAAAGCTTTCAACAATGTTTGTTTGATAGTCACATTGCAGAATAAGTAACTTTTTGAAAAGTGATCCTTATAACCCCATTAGTGTTGTTCCTGCGGGAAATGTTTGGGAGAAGATGAACTATAAAAGTTTTAATATATTTAACGTACCAGTGATGTTTGGGATGAAAAAAATACAACCTCCGTCCGGAAGTAACTGTCGTTGAAATGAGTGTATCTAGACGCGTTTCATTTCATCGACAGTTAATTCCGGACAGAGGGAGTGTGCTAGAGGCTGCAACTAGTCTATTGAAGTTACCTTGTGATATCTTGATTTCACATGTAGTAAAGCATATCAAGTTGGTGAGGAAATATCATACATATTTCTAACTGAACTATCTTTTGATAACATCTTAATTGTACTCCCTCCGTCCCGTAATATAAGAGCGTTTTTGACACTAGTGTAGTGTAAAAAACGCTCTTATATTACGGGACGGAGGGAATAAATAGTACTTGAATAATCTATTTCAAGGATAATACATATTTCTAACTGAACTATCTTTTGATGACATCTTAATTGTCGATAGTACTGGAATAATCTATTTCAAGTACTCCCTTAAAGTTGTACCAAGTGTGCGACAATTAATATGGATCGGAGGAAGTAGCACATGTGAAAATAAATAATATACTGGGCCTCCCTGTCAAAAATAACATACTGGGTGAACTATTTGTTTGTTTCCTTAAACAGGATATCTTCTGTAGTTTGAACACTGTCATCTCACTAGAGTTATGCTATGATAGTTACACTGATCCTTCCAATTTTCTTTCTTGTGTTACTGTAATTAACAGAAGGGTGATTATCGATGTAAGAGCTAACACATCTGTTGTTTGCAGCCTTTAGATCAGCAACAACGCCTCTCACAGTGTTTCGATAAGCTCATGACTGATGTCACAAGGAGCTTGGAACCAAAGAACAGAGACAGATTCACTCAAAATCTCACAACATTCAGACATGATTTCCGAGCGAAGTGACTGTCGTTCAGAATTACCTGCAAGTTTGAAGGAGGCGTTTCTGCATTGCTGTAAATACCAACTTGTTTGCCTCATAGGAATCACCATTCGTTGGGAAAAAAAAACTTGTGCTCAGAAAACCCAGTTTAGTGTTCATTGGCTGAAAGATATAGGGCTCTGTCGCTGCATGCTGTGGTGAAAAGCAGTTATAAGTCTCTTAGCTTGTTGTCCGTATCAGAATGGTGAATGGTGGGGATTGACTTGTTTTACCTCTGCATCCCTTTGCTTGTACAGCAACATTCATCGTGATTGCTGCTTCCCCAAGTTGTTAGGGGGACAACAGCCATCACTTACCTAATTCATTGGTTTAAAAGTTAGAATGGAAATGATGTAAATGGCCATGTTGGCTTGCTAAAATGTGGAATTGGTAGTCTGGGAGAGAGGGGAAATCTTGCCCCATGTACATCAATACCGTCTTTTAACATCTTCTGTACAGTTTCAATCTGTCGCCATATATAGTTTGTTGTCTCTGTCGGGTTTTGTGCAGGTGATGGGGGTGGCCGCCAATTTAGAGTTCTATTTCAAGTGCTTGGAATAGCCGAGTGGCCTACGGAGTCCTGCTTGACCACGACTCATTTGCTTGGCAGCACCTATTGTTTGGTTTATGGTATTCGACATAGTAATTGTTTTGCTCAACACCAGCCTTTGTTGCCCGTCCATTACATCTGTGTATGCTTCTTACTCTTCTACAGTTTGTTGCATTGAAATCAGGCCACTGTGAATATGGATGCCTAGCTCTTGCGAAGATTATTGGAGAAGCGAAGAAACATCCAGAATTAAGTGCACAAAGTTGCAAGAAGAATTTTGGATGCCATGAAGTCAATTGTATCAATGTTTCCAAACGAACCTTGCATTGTATGGTAACTTGGTCAAATGTCATATCTGCAAGTATTACCAATGATTTTGTAGAAAGCAACAATAAGAAAATTAGGAGCAAGCACAGTTAGTGAATGGAAGTTTGCAAAATGGAGTGCAGTCTGTCTAAAATCTTTGAATCCTTGCGGTCGCCATCTTCCTGTGAGGTGGGATGTTGTCCTTGTGCGTCGCCTTCCCCTCCCAGCGTAGCACTGCCCCAATGGGGAAATTGGGGATCGTGGTGTACCGGACGGGCAGGGGCAGGGGCAGGTTATGGGTGGTAGCGTCATGGCCTCATGGGGAAGCTGTTGGAGTCCAGGGCATGTACAATGGAGGCAGCACCACCAACCATCCATATAGATAAATTTGAATTAAGCTATTGTTGCATGCCACTATCACCCAATGAAAGCTACTCTGTGATGTCATCATCTTACTTTTTCTTTCTCACCTCCTTTCCAACACATCAAGCATCCACTACATTTAAACAATACCAGCATCCATTTGAATCAATGATATCAACAAGCATACAAACTGAAATGTAGTGGATGCTTGCTGAAATGCTCAATGATATCATCAAGCATCCATTTGAAACAACTTGATTTCCGAACAAAAATCAGCACTATTGATATGCAAACAGTGTCAACAAGTATGTCTTGTCCATGACACTACAAAATCCCATAGTAACAGAATAATCTTAAGGTTTCCAAATACTCACAAAGGAAAGATTTGTAAACACACAAAGCAAATTTCAGGCTGAATTTGTTGCTGTATCCTTTGATTCTTCTCATTCCAAAAGAAAAAACTCTCACATCTTCTACACTTTCTGGCACATGAAACCCGCTTTTGTTGCACGTATATGTAGAACATCTACATGGGAAGCAAGACACAAGTTAAGAGTATAATAACAAGCATGTTGAAAACATAGTTTTTTCTAAGTTGGCCATTTGGTTTGGCTAGAGCATTTCCTGTTAAATTTGCGTGGAGTAACAGACAATAGTACAAGTATCCTGCTGTAGTGCAACTACAGTTTTAAAAACTGCAGGTGAGTTTTATAGCACAACCATCATTTTAATTAAAAAATAGCATTTCAAAAACTATAGTGCAGATTTTGGGTACAACACAGTGCAGATTTCAGGATACAGTGCAGATTTCTGAGTACAGTGCATATTTCAAAAACAATAGTGTAGATTTTTAGTGGAACATATACGTGGACTTCCTAACGAACACATGCAGATTCTAGCATTTGTTTCTAATGTACATCAAGTGGTACTTTCTGAAGACACAGATGATTATGAAACTGTAACCCTGCATCAGGTATGTGTTCTAAGTTTTTAATCCTAACAGGCCACGATCCTACTGCTGCAACATGCATCCACAGACAGTGCTTCAGATGAAAAATATTGGGACTTCCACAAGCATAGCCTCCTGACCCAAATAATTGAACCTAGTTCGCAGCACAGGGGAATCAATCTCCATAATCCATCAAACCCAAGCCTAGTTTACTGAACCGGTGCTGACAATTGCTCCTGGAGATGGATTCTACTAGCTTCTACACACGTACTAAATAATATGATTTTATACCCGCAACTGCAAACTGCAGAGTAATAGCACGGATCTAACACGTTTCTCTCAGGGATTAATAAGAAGAAAGAGATGGGGATTTCTACAAGCATGTCCACCTTATCCAGATTGAATGAATCTAAATCACAGGATAGGGGAATTGATCTCGTTCTTGGAACAAATCGCCAGAATCCATCAAGCCCTAGCCTAATTTACCGAACCAATCTGAATCAAATCATTTTGGCCATCAGCACAAGAGGAGGCAGGGGAAGAAGTAGTGTCATACCTTGCACGGAGAGCTCGAATCGACGATGTCGACGACGGGCTGAGGACGAGGGTGCGCCGCCTTCTCCTCTTGTTCGCGCGTCGCGCCTCCACTGCCCTGGTTCACGCGCTTCCCTTCTCCCGTTCCTGCGCCTCCCTTCTCGTCACGCCCTTGCGCCGTCGGCTTTTGTTGGGTCTGCGTGGTCCTGCGGGGAGTGGAGCGACCGATCCCACACCGCGTCGCCCGAGCGGTCGCCTCGTTTCTTTGGTCAGGGAGGAGGTGAGCTCTTCTGCAGGAGACCGCTTTGCTCTGCAGGCGATAGGTTTGACGGACGTGGCATCGGGCAGGTAAATGTGGCGGCTGGGGTACCGGTACAGACTGGAGCGTTGGCCATGCCCTCATGGTGATTTCGAGCATGTTTAACAATGCCACATGAGATGTTGTCAGCCTGCCGCTGGACTAGGACGCCGAGGAGGGCATTGTGTTGTCTGTGTTCAAGGGGCATCAGTGGGCCCTGACCGATATATGTTCTGTCATAGACGCCTTTGTCCCACAATGAACAGTGGGAGGGGTGGGGGTGGGGGGGGGGGGGGCAGGGCATACGTCCGTAGCATGGCTTCCACCCACGTCGTTCTAGCTCTACCTAGCTAGGTTACATTTTAATGTTCTCAAACTTCGTAGCTTCCTATGTTGTTTCTTAGATCAATTAGTTCTCCTCTCTGATATTGGCGACTCTGCAGCTCGGGAGGAATTATGTCAGCCCTAAACTTAAAGTTTTCCCCTCCCCTCTCATTGCAATAGTCAGTTCTCCACCAACATGACTCTCTTGCTAAGCCTCCACCAGGCAATTTATCATCACAAGTTTCGTCCCTAGGGTGACGGCTGGCGTTTTTTATGAAGGTGTGATTGATCTTGCTCAGGGACGAAGGCCACACCCGCGTGATCTAGTCGTTGTTTCGGTCTCTCATGCTTGCACGTTTGCTTCACCAAAACACATCCCTTGGCATCCCATTCCCCTATTCATCCACGAAAGCATTCCCTGCGGCGTCTAGGGCACACGGTCATACACGACCAAAACCCTAGTTAGGTTTTTCTTCGTGTTAGGCTGGCTCTGGAGGTAGAATGTAGGAGGTGTAAGGTCTGATGGTGGAGGGACTGAAGCTGTTGCCGACGGAGAAGAGGGGACTAATTATCAGCAAAGGGAGAAAGATAAGAAAGTCGACTGGGTGCCGGGTGATCCGTGAGCCACGGAGAGGTTATTCCCGAAATGCCCAACGCATGCAAGGGTGATAGGGCAGACTATGGGGAGGATCTGGTGTCCGGTCAAGGGTTTGGGATGTAGGAAGCTAGGGGAGAACATCTTTGTCTTCACCTTTCGGCCAACATCGGGTTGAGTGCAATCTAATCCGATTTGATTCTTCGGGCTACTACTGGGTTCACCAAACAAAGCTATGGGGGAGATGGTCAGCAAAGATTTTCAAAGAAGTGCTCGACATGGATGTATTGACAAGTTTCTCTGTGTCATGGTGAAGCTGGATATCAATGTGCCTTGATGAGGGAGTTTACACTAGACGGAGAGAAAGACAAAGGTGTTGAAGTTGATGTAGCAACAGAGAACGAATATGAGAAGAAAAATAATAAGTTGCTTAGGAATGTTTTGAGTATGAGCACATGCCGGACTTCTGTTACACACGTGGCATTATCAGTCATAGGGACAAAGAATGTGGGATGAAACCAACTACGCGAGAAGCCTCAGTTTGGGCCATGGATGAGAGCCGAGGAGGAAGGTAGGAAGGGAGATGATGGGAGTAGGGGGAAGTGGACGGATAATATGGTAAGCGGATAATATGGTAAGCGGTGGGAGCGGGGGGTTTAGTGGAGGGAGAAAGGGCTCGGGGTGTATGGACATGGAGAACGCAAGTAGTATGAATCGCTCTCCGGGTTTCCTTCTTGAGCTTGCCCCAAGTGAGGGTTACTCCTGATCTCTTGGTAGCTTGGCACTCCCTCCACCAAGTGGTTGCTTCTCTGGCTAGATATTATCGGGCATAGTGAACATCGATCCATCTCCTAGTCACTAGTACACAAGGGGGCTATTGATGGGGACAAACTGCGATCAGTAGACCATCACGCACGAAGGGAAAATAGAAACTATGTGATAACGTGCACACAGCTATACAGAACAAATTGTTTGCGAAGTGGTCAGTTATCACCCACAGTTCCAGAAAGGGAACCATGTGCATGTGAGCACACACGATTTCACAGAGACAATTGTCTGTGATGTATTGACCATTCCACACATAACTTATGTGATGCGGAGCATCCCTCGACTACCCGCACCGACACTCCATCACCACCGCAAGCGCCAAGTGGGCCAATGACAAGAGCACGTGCACGCAACATCGAGAACGAGGTCACTTCTTTCCTCTCCGAGTTTCGTTCGGTTTCACATGAGAATGGGATTCTACCTCAAAGAGATACGCTATGCATCCTTAGGTACATCGAAGATGATCGTGGGAAGGAGAAGATGGAGGTTCGAGCATCCATGGAGCAAGAGAGTGAAGGAGAGGCCAAGGAGAAGGAAGGGAAGAAGCCCCTGGACACCCCGGGTGCCCGGACGAAAGGACCCCGGGTGCCCGGACACTCGTCCACGGGAGGGGCCAATCCCCCTAGACACTCCGGGTGCCCGGCCCTCGCGGCCCCGGGTGCCCGGCCAGGAGCTGGGCTGCGCCCCCAGTCGACCCCGAGTGCCCGGCCCCTCAACCCCGGGTGCCCGCCCCCCCTCGCACCGGCTCCCAGTCGCCCGGACTTGGAGCCCCGGGTGCCCGGTCGGCCCCAGCCGGCTCCCTGACTAGGCCGGGTGCCCGGTCCCGCCTGCGCCGCGGCCTATGACCGGTCCAGGTGCCCGGTCCTTTCGCCCCGGGTGCCCGGACCACTCCGCAAGGGCCTGCATGCCTCTTGGGTCTTTGACCTTGTATCTCCTCTCCTCTCCTAGTCCGTCCCTAGACTATAAGTATCTATCTCCTAGGTCATTTGTAGGTCAGCAAAGTATTTTTGAACACCAAAGAGAGCTTTACTCCTTGTATCCTCCTCCTCTTGGAGATCAAGACCCCACTTTGGGAAGAATCCTTGTGGATTGCAAGACCTCCTAAGGGAGTAGATCATCATCAAGACCTCACCTCCTCTAGGAGTGGGAAGAACTTTACCTTTGTGCTTGTTTCCTTGGATTGGTCTTGTAATCTTGTGGATCTCATGTATGCTACTCTAGTGGATGTGATATTTGGGTTTGTTTGAGTGATTTGTGCCTTGTGTTCTTGAGTGTTCTTCCTCCTTTTCCCCCTCCAAGTGTGAAAAGATCCCCTCTAGGGTTTCACCCTACAACATCTTGGTATCATGAGCAAGGTTGATTCACATCTTGGAGTCCCATCCCCCCATTTGCTAGCTTGATTTTGGTGTTTTTCGTCCAAATCCGAAAATTCCCCACAAAATAGCCCCAAATTTTTTCTTGCAATTTGTTGGATCTTGTGAGATTTGGTTGTTTTGGTCCATGGATTTGATGTTTGGCAGGTGGATCTAGCCCCTCCCCAACAATCCCCGCCCTTCCCACCACGAAATCCATCGAATTTTGCTTTCCCCCCATTTTTTCCACCCAAACCCGACACCACCGGGTGCACGCACCCCCGGGTGCCTGCACCCCCGGGCTGTTTGCCCCTGACCACCCCGGGCACCAGCACCTCCCACCCCCGGGTGCCCGCACCCCCCGAATCAGCCCAACTACACCACTAATTTGGCCATAACTTCCACCTCCCAAGTCCTTTTTTTGTGTTCTTTAGCTCGTTTGGAAGCTCTTGACACCCCATATACATATATCATTATCACCACCTTTAGCCTCCATCCAAAAATCAACACAAAAACACCCACCGAGTTTTGAGTTGCGATTTGTGTTTCCTAAGGTGTTTCGGCTACTTAGGAGCGTGTGACACCGACATCATCGCCTCGGAGTCATCTTCACCGCTAACCATAAGAAAGGACGGTAACCTCGATGACACTTACTCCTTACCTTGCTTTTGCATTAATAGCCCCAGCCTTTTGCGTTGCTTACCCATCGAGACTAGCGAGTTGAGAATTGCCGGGCCACGGTATTGTGCATCGTAGTGATCTTGTTATCATCTTAGTGCCATAAGTCTCCCCCGTGCATATCTTACATACTTATGTCATATCATACTTGGCTCGAGCATCAAGCATCGTGAAAAAAAAGAGAAAGAAAGAAAAGATTTTAAGCAAAAGAGGAGAAACAAAGAGCTTATAAGCAATAGCATTGAGCCATTTTGCATATCATCTTGGACACCTCATACATAGCATAGCTGGGATTGAAGACAACACAATTTCTCTCATAGGTTGGTGCACAAGCGTATCTTGCCCATTTGAGCAATCGAGCTAGCGTCTCTCTAGCATTCACACAATGAGAGCATTTTCCGTGGTCACACATTTTGAGCTCACCCCTTGGTTGTGCGGATTCCCTCTATCTTCCGTGTGTGTGCTCCTAGTGATACTCTTGGCTTTGATCTATTTGCTTTACTTGCATTTTTGTGAACCTTCTCAACCTTATCGATATCTTGACTAACATTTGCTTGAAATTTTTGCCACCATCCTAACCCAGCTCCTCCATAAGCCTCTTACTTGTAGGTGTGAGAAACAGACCCGGTTCCAACTCTTCTATTGTGGCATTACATTGAGTGACACTTGTTACATCCTCAATCTTCGGAAAAGGTAACTTTGGTATTGTTCTCTCACTTTCCTACTCATCCCACTTGGTTATGATGGATAGGCCAAGTTCGTCGCGAAACCCACTTTTCAAGGAGCAAGGTGATATAACGGCTATGTCACCAAGAACCACTTCTTCCTCGCACAACGAGCGTTACATCAAGAAAGCGTAGCATTGGGTGAACGCTTGGAGCAACTCTCCTCCGACCTTCATCAATCAATCGACGACAAGTTCACTACAAAAATGGAAGAACTTCGCAACATGATCGTGCGACGTCCATCTTCCTCATCATCGTCAACAAGACGGAGCCACTCAAGCCACCGCTCAAGTCGGCACTCTTCGGACTACTCCGCCTATGATACAAGTCCTCCATGAGCTCAAGTCCCTCGACGTCAAGCACCTCAAGATCTCCATGGCCTCCCTCGAGTTCCAAGACTACGTCCTCATTTGGTGGGAACAAGTGATTGAGCGACGACGTACAAGAGGTGAACAACCAATCACAACTTGGACGGTGATGAAGGATGTCATGAGAGCTCGTTTCATGCCTACACACTACACCCGTGATCTCTTCAAGAAGTTGCAACTCCTCAAACAAGGCACCAAGACGGTGGAAGAATACTACCAAGAAATGGAGATTGCCATGATACGAGCCAATGTCAAGGAGGACGACGAGCAAACAATGGAACGCTTCTTGAACGGCCTCAACCACCCAATCAAGCGGATTGCCGACTTCCAACCATACTCAAACCTTCTCGAGCTAGTTCAGCGACCAAGGCCGAGCGACAAGTCCAAGATGACTTCAAATATACCAAGTACTCGTCCAAGACCTACGGCTCCTACCCTCAAGCTCCCGCGACTTCGGCAACTCCCACCTCAACTAGAGCATCACCAAGTACCGGCGACAAGTCAAGTTCCAAGCAAGCTACGCCTTCCTTGACTCGTTCTC
Organism: Aegilops umbellulata; assembly: GCA_032464435.1. Taxonomy (NCBI): domain Eukaryota; kingdom Viridiplantae; phylum Streptophyta; class Magnoliopsida; order Poales; family Poaceae; genus Aegilops; species Aegilops umbellulata. The sequence continues at coordinate 112,743,469 of CP136056.1, forward strand.
CGGCAAGCAACTACAAATCCAAGACTCCCTCATCTTTGGCGCCACTGAACGACCCCGTCAAGACAAGTTCTCTCAAGTGCTTCACATGTGGTGGCTGGGGACACAAGTCCTTTGAGTGCACCAACAAGCGAACTATGATCTTCAACGATGATGGCACTTATGACTCGATGAGTGAAGCAGAAATGGAAGCCCTTGAGCACGTGGCCATGCACCGGTGCGTCAACGAAGATGAAGATGATCAAGTGTTTTGTGACAATGATTCAAGTCCCTCTCTCGTGGTCTCCAAGGTCTTGACGCTCCAACACCATCAAGATGAAGACCAACGGTGCCACATCTTCCACACAAAGGCCGGCATCAACGGGCGTTCCATGAAGGTCATCATCGACGGAGGAAGTTGTCACAACTTGGCAAGCGAGGAGCTATGTTCCAAGCTCCAATTGGTCAAGAAGAAGCACCCTCGTCCCTACAAGGTGCAATGGCTAAGCGACTCCGGCACCATTCAAGTGGAGCATACGGTGCAAGTTTCTTTCAAGATTGGCGCCTACGAGGACACCTTGGAGTGTGATGTAGTTCCTATGTCGGTGTGCCACCTTCTCTTGGGACGACCTTGGCAATTTGACCGTGGAGTCATCCACAATGGACAAACCAACTACTATAGCTTCAAGATGAAAGGCAAGGAATATGTGCTTCGACCAATGTCACCAAGCCAAGTGATCGCGGATAAGCAAGCATCCACCCATCATGGAGATTCTAGTGAGAGAGTGATCCACCAGAAAGAAAGTGAGAGCCACAAGCCAAAATTGAGCGCCTCTTCGCCAATAGAGAAAAACTTAGTCCTCCTAGCCACAAAAAGAGAGATGAGAGAAGTGTGTGAGAACCCATCGAGTGTCATCCACTTTGTTCTCCTATGCAAAGATGAGGTGGCAAAAACTAACACTCCTAATCCTCTTCCTCTAGTGTTTTCTAACTTGTTGCAGGAATTCGAGGATGTCTTTCCCGATGAGCTACCTCCCGGTCTTCCTCCTCTACGTGGCATTGAACATCGGATCGACCCCATCCCCAGAGCACCTCTTCCGAACAAGGCTCCCTACCGTGTCAGCCCCGAAGAAACTAAGGAGATCCAACGGCAAGTCCAACAAATCATCGGCAATGGCCATGTACGTGAAAGCTTAAGCCCTTGTGCCGTTCCGGCTATACTTGTACCCAAGCAAGATGGTAGTTTTCGCATGTGCTCCAATTGTAGGCCCATCAATGCTATCACCGTTCGTTATAGGCACCCCATACCTCGACTTGACGATATGCTAGATGAACTTAGCGGTGCTACTATTTTCTCAAAAATTGATCTTAAAAGTGGCTACTATCAAATCCGCATACAGGAAGGTGATGAATGGAAAACCGCTTTCGAAACTGAATTTGGCTTGTACGAGTGGTTGGTTATGCATATGGGTTTATCGGAAGCTCCCGATACTTTCATGCGTCTTATGCATTTTGTGCTTCGTCCTTACATTGGAGTGTTTGTTGTAGTCTACTTCGATGACATACTTGTTTTTAGCAAATCCATCGAAGATCATCTAAAACATGTTCGGGCTGTTTTGCAAACTCTTCGCAAGGAACGTCTCTATGCAAACATGAAAAAGTGCACTTTTGGTGTTGACAAGCTTGTTTTCTTGGGTTTTGTTGTTTCCTCAAAGGGTGTTCACGTTGATGAGTCTAAAATTGAAGCAATTAAAACTTGGCCACAACCCACCAATTTGCAACAAGTGCGTAGTTTTCTTGGCCTTGCAGGTTTCTATCGTCGCTTTATGAAAGATTTTAGCACTATTGCCGCACCGTTGCATGCCTTAAGTAAGAAAAATGCTCCTTTTGTTTGGGGACCCTTGCAATCTACCGCTTTTGATGAGCTCAAATCCTTGCTTACTCATGCTTCGATTCTTGCGTTGCCCAACTTTGACAAAACTTTTGAGGTCCATTGTGATGCTAGTGGTAATGGAATAGGTGGAGTTTTGATGCAAGAAAAGCGAGCTATTGCATACTTTAGTGAAAAACTCTCCGGTGCTCAACTTAACTATCCCATCTATGACAAATAATTGTATGCTTTAGTGCGTGTGTTGCATGTTTGGGAACATTACCTTAGACCACATGAGTTTGTCATACATACCGATCATGAGACACTTAAGTACCTTAAAGGTCAAACCAAATTGAATAAATGACATGCTAAATGGAGTGAATTTATTGAATCTTTCCCCTATGTGATCAAGTACATTATGGGCAAAGAGAACGTTGTGGCGGATGCCCTTTCCCGCAAATGCATGTTACTTACTCAACTTGAATTGAATGTTGTTGGATTTGATCATATCAAAGATTTATATGAGCATGATGTGACTTTTGCTACTCCTTATGCTAAGTGTGTGACACATACTTCTTGGGAACGATACTATATCAAAGATGGTTATCTTATGAGAGCTAACAAACTATGCATTCCCGAGTCTTCTCTTCATTTGTTACTTTTGCAAGAGGCTCATGGAGGTGGACTCATGGGACACTTTGGACACGACAAGACTTTTGCTACGCTCTCCAAGAACTATTTTTGGCCCAAGATGTTTCGTGATGTCGCCCGCTTCACCAACCGGTGCTCTACATGTTGCAAAGCTAAGTCACAATCTCAATCCCATGGTTTACATATGCCTTTACCTATTCCACACCAACCTTGGGAAGACATTAGCATGTATTTTGTGCTTGGATTGCCTAGGACTCAAAATGGCAAGGACTCCGTATTTGTTGTGGTGGACCGATTCTCTAAAATGGCTAATTTTATCCCATGCAATAAGATAGACGATGCTTCACATGTTGCCAATCTCTTTTGTAGGGAAATCTTGAGGTTGCACGGTGTGGCAAAGACAATTGTGTCGGATCGAGACGTCAAGTTCTTAAGCTACTTTTGGAAGACGCTATGCGCCAAGCTTGGTATCAAGCTACTCTTCTCCACGGCGTACCACCCTCAAACCGATGGCCAAACGGAAGTCACCAATCGAACGCTTGCAACTCTACTACGCGTGTTGATAAAGAAGAACATCAAGGAGTGGGAGGAGTGCCTACCCATCGCCGAGTACGCCTACAACCTCGCAAGACACTCTACAACCGGCAAGTCCCCCTTCGAGGTTGTCTACGGTTTCAACCCTTTGTCACCGTTGGACATTCTCCCTCTACCGCTTCAAGAACGAGCAAACATGGATGCTAGCGCAAGGGCCACCTACCTCAAGAAGATGCATGAAGAAACATGTTCCACCATCGAGCGCCAAGTACAACGACTCGCCTCCAAGCTCAACATCAACAAGTCTCCGATGGTGTTCCAACCGGGTGATCAAGTATGGATACATCTCTGCAAAGACCGCCTCCCCAAGGAACACAAGTCCAAGCTACTCCCACGAGCCGATGGACCATTCAAGATTCTAGCACGCTACAACGACAACGCCTACAAGGTCGACATCCCACGTGACAAGTACAACGTTAACGACATCTTCAACGTCAAAGACTTGGCCAAGTACCATGGTGATGAAGAGCACGATCCATGGACGGATCTCTCCCAAGGAGGGGGAGATGATGCGGAGCATCCCTCGACTACCCGCACCGACACTCCATCACCACCGCAAGCGCCAAGTGGGCCAATGACAAGAGCACGTGCACGCAACATCGAGAACGAGGTCACTTCTTTCCTCTCCGAGTTTCGTTCGGTTTCACATGAGAATGGGGTTCTACCTCAAAGAGATACGCTATGCATCCTTAGGTACATCGAAGATGATCGTGGGAAGGAGAAGATGGAGGTTCGAGCATCCATGGAGCAAGAGAATGAAGGAGAGGCCAATGAGAAGGAAGGGAAGAAGCCCCTGGACACCTCGGGTGCCCGGACGAAAGGACCCCGGGTGCCCGACACTCGTCCACAGGAGGGGCCAATCCCCCTGGACACCCGGGAGCCCGGCCAGGAGCTGGGCCACGCCCCCAGCCGACCCTGGGTGCCCGAGCCCTCAACCCCGGGTGCCCGACCCCCTCGCGCCGGCTCCCAGCCGCCCCCCGGGTGCCCGGACTTGGAGCCTCGGGTGCCCGGTTGGCCCCAGCCGGCTCCCTGACTAGGCCGGGTGCCCGACCCTCTTCGCCCGGGTGCCCAGTCCCACTTGCGCCGCGGCCTCTGACGGGCCCGGGTGCCCGGTCCTTTCTGAAGGAAATATGCCCTAGAGGCAATAATAAAGTGATTATTTATTTCCTTACATATCATGATAAATGTTTATTATTCATGCTAGAATTGTATTAACCGGAAACATAATACATGTGTGAATACATAGACAAACAGAGTGTCACTAGTATGCCTCTACCTGACTAGCTCGTTAATCAAAGATGGTTATGTTTCCTAACCATGAACAAAGAGTTGTTATTTGATTAACGAGGTCACATCATTAGTTGAATGATCTGATTGACATGACCCATTCCATTAGCTTAGCACCCGATCGTTTAGTATGTTGCTATTGCTTTTATCCATGACTTATACATGTTCCTATGACTATGAGATTATGCAACTCCCGTTTGCCGGAGGAACACTTTGGGTGCTACCAAACGTCACAACGTAACTGGGTGATTATAAAGGAGTACTACAGGTGTCACCAAAGGTAGATGTTGGGTTGGCGTATTTCGAGATTAGGATTTGTCACTCCGATTGTCGGAGAGGTATCTCTGGGCCCTCTCGGTAATGCACATCACTTAAGCCTTGCAAGCATTGCAACTAATGAGTTAGTTGCGAGATGATGTATTATGGAACGAGTAAAGAGACTTGCCGGTAACGAGATTGAACTAGGTATTGGATACCGACGATCGAATCTCGGGCAAGTAACATACCGATGACAAAGGGAACAACATATGTTGTTATGCGGTCTGACCGATAAAGATCTTCGTAGAATATGTAGGAGCCAATATGGGCATCCATGTCCCGCTATTGGTTATTGACCGGAGACGTGTCTAGGTCATGTCTACATTATTCTCGAACCGTAGGGTCCGCACGCTTAAGGTTTCGATGACAGTTATATTATGAGTTTATGAGTTTTGATGTACCGAAGGAGTTCGGAGTCCCGGATGAGATCGGGGACATGACGAGGAGTCTCGAAATGGTCGAGACGTAAAGATCGATATATTGGACGACTATATTTGGACATCGGAAAGGTTCTGAGTGATTCGGGTATTTTCGGGAGTACCGGGTAGTTACGGGAGAAGCAATGGGCCTTGATGGGCTTTAGTGGGAAGAGAAGAAAGGGCCAAGGGGCTGCTGCGCCCCCCCTTCCCTCTGGTCCGAATTGGACTAGGGAAAAGGGGGCCGGCCACCTTTCCTTCTCCTCCACTTCCTTCTCCCTTCCTCCCCTCTTGATGGACTCCTACTAGGACTTGGAGTCCTAGTAGGACTCCACATCCTGGCCGCACCAAGCCTTGGCCGGCCTCCTCCTCCTCCATCCTTTATATACAGGGGCAGGGGGCACCCCATAGAGACACAAGTTAATCTTCGTGATCATTCCTTAGCCGTGTGCGGTGCCCCCCTCCACCATATTCCACCTCGGTCATATCGTTGCAGTGCTTAGGCGAAGCCCTGCGCCGGTAGTACATCAAGATCGTCACCACGCCGTCGTGCTGACGGAACTCCTCCCTGAAGCTTTGCTGGATCGGAGCCCGGGGATCGTCATCGAGCTGAACGTGTGCCAAGAACTCGGAGGTGCCGGAGTAACGGTACTTGGATCGGTCGGATCGTGAAGACGTACGACTACATCAACCGCGTTGATATAACGCTTCCGCTTTCGGTCTACGAGGGTACGTAGACAATACTCTCCCCTCTCGTTGCTATGCATCACCATGATCTTGCGTGTGCGTAGGAATTTTTTTGAAATTACTACGTTCCCCAACAGTGGTATCCGAGCCTAGGTTTTTATGGTTTGATGTTATTTGCACGAGTAGAACACAAGTGAGTTGTGGACGATACAAGTCATACTGCCTACCAGCATGTCATACTTTGGTTCAGCGGTATTGTTGGATGAGACGACCCGGACCAACCTTACGCGTACGCTTACGCGAGACCGGTTCCCTCGACGTGCTTTGCACACAGATGGCTTGCGGGAGACTGTCTCACCAACTTTAGTTGAACCAAGTGTGGCTACGCCCGGTCCTTGAGAAGGTTAAAATGGAGTCTACTTGACAAACTATCGTTGTGGTTTTGATGCGTAGGTAAGATGAGTTCTTGCTTAAGCCCGTAGCAGCCACGTAAAACTTGCAACAAACAAAGTAGAGGACGTCTAACTTGTTTTTGCAGGGCATATTGTGATGTGATATGGTCAAGACATGATGCTATATTTTATTGTATGAGATGATCATGTTTTGTAACCAAGTTATCGGCAACCGGCAGGAGCCGTATGGTTGTCGCTTTATTGTATGCAATGCAATCGCCCTGTAATGCTTTACTTTATCACTAAGCGGTAGCGATAGTCGTAGAAGCATAAGATTGGCGAGACGACAACGATGCTACGATGGAGATCAAGGTGTCGCGCCGGTGACGATGGTGATCATGATGGTGCTGCAGAGATGGAGATCACGAAGCACAAGATGATGATGACCATATCATATCACTTATATTGATTTGCATGTGATGTTTATCTTTTATGCATCTTATCTTGCTTTGATTGACGGTAGCATTATAAGATGATCTCTCACTAAATTATCAAGAAGTGTTCTCCCTGAGTATGCACCGTTGCGAAAGTTCTTCGTGCTGAGACACCACGTGATGATCGGGTGTGATAGGCTCTACGTTCAAATACAACGGGTGCAAAATAGTTGCACACGCGGAATACTCAGGTTATACTTGACGAGCTATGCATATAAGATATGACCTCGGAACACGGAGACCGAAAGGTCGAGCGTGAATCATATAGTAGATATGATCAACATAATGATGTTCACCATTGAAACTACTCCATCTCACGTGATGATCGGACATGGTTTAGTTGATATGGATCACGTGATCACTTAGAGGATTAGAGGGATGTCTATCTAAGTGGGAGTTCTTAAGTAATATGATTAATTGAACTTTAATTTATCATGAACTTAGTCCTGGTAGTATTAGCATATCTATGTTGTAGATCAATAGCTCGCATTGTTGCTTCCCTGTGTTTATTTTGATATGTTCCTAGAGAAAATTGTGTTGAAAAATGTTAGTAGCAATGATGCGGATTGGATCCGTGATTTAAGGTTTATCCTCATTGCTGCACAGAAGAATTATGTCCTTGATGCAACACTAGGTGACGGACCTATTGCAGGAGCAGATGCAGACGTTATGAACGTTGTGCTAGCTCAATATGATGACTACTTGATAGTTTAGTGCACCATGCTTAAACGGCTTAGAATCGGGACTTCAAAGACGTTTTGAACGTCATGGACCATATGAGATGTTCCAGGATTTGAAGTTAATATTTCAAGCAAATACCCGAGTTGAGAGATATGAAGTCTTCAACAAGTTCTATAGCTAAAATATGGTGGAGAATCGCTCAACTAGTGAGCATGAGCTCAGATTGTCTGGGTACTACAATCGCTTGAATCAAGTGGGAGTTAATATTCCAGATAAGATAGTGATTGACAGAATTCTCTAGTCACCATCACCAAGTTAGTAGAACTTCGTGATGAACTATAATATGCAAGGGATGACGAAAGTAATTCCCAAGCTCTTCGTGATGCTGAAATCAACGAAGGTAGAAATCAAGAAAAACATCAAGTGTTGATGGTTGACAAGATCACTAGTTTCAAGAAAAGGTCAAAGGGAAGAAGAAGGGGAAATTCAAGAAGAACAGCAAACAAGTTGCTGCTCAAGAGAAGAAACCCAAGTCTGGACCTAAGCCTGAGACTGAGTGCGTTTACTGCAAAGGGACTGGTCACTAGAAGCGGAACTGCCCCAAGTATTTGGTGGATAAGAAGGATGGCGAAGTGAACAAAGGTATATTTGATATACAGATTATTGATGTGTATTTTACTAGTGTTCATAGCAACCCCTCGGTATTTGATACTGGTTCAGTTGCTAAGAGTAGTAACTCGAAACGGGAGTTGCAGAATGAACAAAGACTAGTTAAGGGTGAAGTGACGATGGAAGTTGGAAGTAGTTCCAAGATTGACATGATCATCATCGCACACTCCCTATACTTTCGGGATTAGTGATAAACCTAAATAAGTGTTATTTGGTGTTTGCGTTGAGCATAAATATGATTTGATCATGTTTATTGCAATACGATTATTCATTTAAGTTAGAGAACAATTGTTGTTCTGCTTACATGAATAGAACCTTTTATGGTCATACACACCCAATGAAAATAGTTCATTGGATCTCGATCATAGTGATACACATATTCATAATATTGAAACCAAAAGATGCGAAGTTAATAATGATAGTGCAACCTATTTGTGGCACTGCCGTTTTGGTCATATTGGTGTAAAGCGCATGAAGAAACTCCATGCTGATGGGATTTTGGAATCACTTGATTATGAATCACTTGATGCTTGCGAACCATGCCTCTTGGGCAAGATGACTAAAAACGCCGTTCTCTGGAACAATGAAGCAAGCAACAGATTTATTGGAAATCATACATACTGATGTATATGGTCCGATGAATATTAAGGCTTGCAGCAGGTATCATTATTTTCTGACCTTCACAGATGATTTGAGAAGATATGGGTATATCTACTTGATGAAACATAAGTCTGAAACGTTTGAAAAGTTCAAAGAATTTCAGAGTGAAGTAGAGAATCATCGTAACAAGAAAATAAAAGTTTCTACGATATGATCGCAGAGGTAAAATATTTGAGTTACTAGTTTGGCCTTCATTTAAACAATGTGAAATAGTTTCACTACTCATGCCACCTGGAACACCACAGCATAATGGTGTGTCCAAACGTCATAACCGTACTTTATTGGATATAGTGCAATCTATGATGTTTCTTACCGATTTACCACTATAGTTTTGGGGTTATGCATTAAAGACAGCTGCATTCACGTTATAAAAGGGGCACCATCTAAGTCCGTTGAGACGACACAATCTGAACTGTGGTTTGGCAAGAAACCAAAGTTGTCGTGTCTTAAAGTTTGGGGTTGTGATGCTTATATGAAAAAGTTTCATCCTGATAAGCTCAAACCCAAATCGGAGAAATATGTCTTCATAGGATACCCAAAGAAGACAGTTGGGTACACCTTCTATCACAGATCCGAAGGCAAGATATTCGTTGCTGAGAATGGATCCTTTCCAGAGAAGGAGTTTCTCTCGAAAGAAGTGAGTGGGAGGAAAGTAGAAAACTTGATGAGGTAATTGTACCTTCTCCCTTATTGGAAAGTAGTTCATCACAGAAATCTATTCTTGTGACTACTACACCAATTAGTAAGGAAGCTAATGATAATGATCATGTAACTTCAAGATCAAGTTACTATTGAATCTCGTAAGTAAACCAGAGTGAGATCCGCACCAGAGTGGTACGGTAATCCTGTTCTGGAAGTCATGTTACTAGACCATGATGAACTTGCGAACTATGAGGAAGCGATGATGAGCCCAGATTCCGCGAAATGGTTTGAGACCATGAAATCTGAGATATGATCCATGTATGAGAACAAAAGTATGGACTTTGATGGATTTGCCTGGTGATCGGCAAGCCATAGAATATAAATGGATCTTCAAGAGGAAGACGGACGCTGATAGTAGTGTTACTATCTACAAAGCTAGAATTGTCGCAAAAGGTTTTCGACAAAGTTCAAAGTGTTGACTACAATGAGAGTTTCTCACTCGTATCTATGCTTAAGTCTGTCCGAATCATATTAGCAATTGCCGCATTTTATGAAATCTGGCAAATGGATAAACAAAACTGCATTCCTTAATAGATTTATTAAAGAAGAGTTGTATATGATGCAACCAGAAGGTTTTGTCAATCCTAAAGGTGCTAACAAAATATGCAAGCTCCAGCGATCCATCTATGGACTGGTGCAAGCATCTCGGAGTTGGAATATACACTTTGATAAGTTGATCAAAGCATATAGTTTTATACAAACTTGCGGTGAAGCCTGTATTTACAAGAAAGTGAGTGGGAGCACTACAACATTTCTGATAAGTATATGTGAATGACATATTGTTGATCGGAAATAATGTAGAATTATTCTGTAAAGCATAAAGGAGTGTTTGAAAGGAGTTTTTCAAAGAAAGGCCTCGATGAAGCTGCTTACATATTGAGCATCAAAATCTATAGAGATAGATCAAGACGCTTGATAAGTTTTTTCAATGAGTGCATACCTTGACAAGATTTTGAAGTAGTTCAAAATGGAACAGTCAAAGAAAGAGTTCTTGCCTGTGTTACAAGGTGTGAAATTGAGTAAGACTCAAAGCCCGACCACGGCAGAAGATAGAAAGAGAATAAAAGTCATTCCCTATGCCTCAGCCATAGGTTCTATAAAGTATGCCATGCTGTGTACCAGATCTATTGCATACCCTACCACTGAGTTTGGCAAGGGAGTACAATAGTGATCTAGGAGTAGATCACTGGACAGCGGTCAAAATTATCCTTAGTGGAATAAGGATATGTTTCTCGATTATGGAGGTGACAAAAGGTTCGTCGTAAAGGGTTACGTCGATGCAAATTTTGACACTGATCTAGATGACTCTAAGTCTCAATCTGGATACATATTGAAAGTGGGAGCAATTAGCTAGAGTAGCTCCGCGCAGAGTATTGTTGACATAGAAATTTGCAAAATACTTACGGATCTGAATGTGACAGACCCGTGGACTAAAATTATCTCACAAGCAAAACATGATCACACCTTAGTACTCTTTGGGTGTTAATCACATAAGCGATGTGAACTAGATTACTGACTCTAGTAAACCCTTTGGGTGTTGGTCACATATCGATGTGAACTATGGGTGTTAATCACATGGTGATGTGAACTATTGCTGGTAAATCACATGGCGATGTGAACTAGATTATTGACTCTAGTGCAAGTGGGAGACTGAAGGAAATATGCCCTAGAGGCAATAATAAAGTGATTATTTATTTCCTTACATATCATGATAAATGTTTATTATTCATGCTAGAATTGTATTAACCGGAAACATAATACATGTGTGAATACATAGACAAACAGAGTGTCACTAGTATGCCTCTACCTGACTAGCTCGTTAATCAAAGATGGTTATGTTTCCTAACCATGAACAAAGAGTTGTTATTTGATTAACGAGGTCACATCATTAGTTGAATGATCTGATTGACATGACCCATTCCATTAGCTTAGCACCCGATCGTTTAGTATGTTGCTATTGCTTTTATCCATGACTTATACATGTTCCTATGACTATGAGATTATGCAAATCCCGTTTGCCGGAGGAACACTTTGGGTGCTACCAAACGTCACAACGTAACTGGGTGATTATAAAGGAGTACTACAGGTGTCACCAAAGGTAGATGTTGGGTTGGCGTATTTCGAGATTAGGATTTGTCACTCCGATTGTCGGAGAGGTATCTCTGGGCCCTCTCGGTAATGCACATCACTTAAGCCTTGCAAGCATTGCAACTAATGAGTTAGTTGCGAGATGATGTATTATGGAACGAGTAAAGAGACTTGCCGGTAACGAGATTGAACTAGGTATTGGATACCGACGATCGAATCTCGGGCAAGTAACATACCGATGACAAAGGGAACAACGTATGTTGTTATGCGGTCTGACCGATAAAGATCTTCGTAGAATATGTAGGAGCCAATATGGGCATCCAGGTCCCGCTATTGGTTATTGACCGGAGACGTGTCTAGGTCATGTCTACATTATTCTCGAACCGTAGGGTCCGCACGCTTAAGGTTTCGATGACAGTTATATTATGAGTTTATGAGTTTTGATATACCGAAGGAGTTCGGAGTCCCGGATGAGATCGGGGACATGACGAGGAGTCTCGAAATGGTCGAGACGTAAAGATCGATATATTGGACGACTATATTTGGACATCGGAAAGGTTCTGAGTGATTCGGGTATTTTCGGGAGTACCGGGTAGTTACGGGAGAAGCAATGGGCCTTGATGGGCTTTAGTGGGAAGAGAAGAAAGGGCCAAGGGGCTGCTGCGCCCCCCCTTCCCTCTGGTCCGAATTGGACTAGGGAAAAGGGGGCCGGCCACCTTTCCTTCTCCTCCACTTCCTTCTCCCTTCCTCCCCTCTTGATGGACTCCTACTAGGACTTGGAGTCCTAGTAGGACTCCACATCCTGGCCGCACCAAGCCTTGGCCGGCCTCCTCCTCCTCCATCCTTTATATACAGGGGCAGGGGGCACCCCATAGAGACACAAGTTAATCTTCGTGATCATTCCTTAGCCGTGTGCGGTGCCCCCCTCCACCATATTCCACCTCGGTCATATCGTTGCAGTGCTTAGGCGAAGCCCTGCGCCGGTAGTACATCAAGATCGTCACCACGCCGTCGTGCTGACGGAACTCCTCCCCGAAGCTTTGCTGGATCGGAGCCCGGGGATCGTCATCGAGCTGAACGTGTGCCAAGAACTCGGAGGTGCCGGAGTAACGGTACTTGGATCGGTCGGATCGTGAAGACGTACGACTACATCAACCGCGTTGATATAACGCTTCCGCTTTCGGTCTACGAGGGTACGTAGACAATACTCTCCCCTCTCGTTGCTATGCATCACCATGATCTTGCGTGTGCGTAGGAATTTTTTTGAAATTACTACGTTCCCCAACACTTTCGCCCCGGGTGCCCGGACCACTCCGCAAGGGCCTGCGTGCCTCTTGGGTCTTTGACCTTGTATCCCCTCTCCTCTCCTAGTCCGTCCCTAGACTATAAGTATCTATCTCCTAGGTCATTTGTAGGTCAGCAAAGTATTTTTGAACACCAAAGAGAGCTTTGCTCCTTGTATCCTCCTCCTCTTGGAGATCAAGACCCCTCTTTGGGAAGAATCCTTGTGGATTGCAAGACCTCCTAAGGGAGTAGATCATCATCAAGACCTCACCTCCTCTAGGAGTGGGAAGAACTTTACCTTTGTGCTTGTTTCCTTGGATTGGTCTTGTAATCTTGTGGATCTCATGTATGCTACTCTAGTGGATGTGATATTTGGGTTTGTTTGAGTGATTTGTGCCTTGTGTTCTTGAGTGTTCTTCCTCCTTTTCCCCCTCCAAGTGTGAAAAGATCCCCTCTAGGGTTTCACCCTACAATATTATGGGGAAAACGTGTGCCATAAGACGCAAACGGTTCGTATTGGCGCACAATGTGAGGTATGTTTTCCACCACATACAGGTATCCTCATGAATGTGTGCGACATCATATACTTTCATACCTATCTAATGTTCTAACTATTTGTGATACCATATAACTGGATAAGATGTACCTTTGTAATGGCGTTGATGCTCGTACCAGTCTGTTAGGCTCGCCTCTCGATGCGAGTAATTGTGGCCACCTGTTTCTGCATTTTTTCACGCCACTCGAGGCATTTTCCGCGGTTGTTTTCACGCCAAAACGGATTTCATGCCCCTCTCCACCAATGATACATTGTACGCGGCTGGCTTAGGGATGAGAGAGTAGACATGCAAGAATAGATACCCATACAAGCATCACACTAGTACATATATATAAGCCTTAGCACGACTGTTAGTATAACACAGTGGTAGTGGTTCACACCTAACGCGTCTGTTGGTATAGTTGGGGTCTTATGTTCTCATTGTCCTTGAAGTTTCCAAGTCTGCAATATTAATGCTCAACTTCTATGGTGGTATCTTCTCTACTTATAGTCTTATTGAGGTGGTGAGGGTCTAATTGTAATCCTATTCATGTGAGAATTTCATTCACACCATACGCAACATCATTTAATGCATGTCATCATTAATTAACTATGCAACAGTTAATTCACACAGACAACTCCTAAGTAAGATCATATCACATCTTATATGATCTCATCAAACTACTCCTAAAATGTTTTTTTCCAGGTTGACATACTATTCCATATGTCATGTAGTTGTTGTCTCCTCATTCTGCTTCCTCCCCGGTGTCACTCTTGCACTTCTTCTTTGCCAATTCCCCCATGAGTACTTCCAGTTCCTCTTCTAATTCCTTGAGGTGTTTTTGGGTTCTGTGCAGTTTCGCCCGGAGTCTTTCTCCAAGCTTCTCAATAGCATTCCATGCAACGCTTTGTGCTGACTTGAAAAATGTAGTGTGGAGCACTAGGTTAGTGACCATGTTGTGTCCCATATTTTGGTGGTCGTCTCCTTTGTTCTCATACAGACGCAGTTGCACCCACCGATATTCTTGGCCTTAATCAGTGACTTGCAATCCTTTGTACACAACTTCTCCTTTGAGTCCCATACTTAACATAGTATTCTTCAGTGCTCTTGCGAACTCAATTTCGCATTCCAAGTTCATGGTCATTAGTGGTCCTTTCTTGATGGATTCAATGAGACTGGCCATCTACAATTTTGAATGCAATAAGGTAAGAAGGTGCGAGATCAAAGCAGAAAAAATGTACAAGTGGAGTCAAAATATGTTTTTAGTCCTATGGCTTTCCGACTCCATTTATAGGGTCATGACCTACAATCAATATGCTCTTTGATACCATCTGTGACAACCCGGTCCCTGGTAAGAAAATGAATCTTTGCACTTTCTGTGCCAGTGTAGCATCCCAATTTTCCTAATTTGGATGTTAATAGATTATTCATATATATGCATCTCATATTTTCTATGCACAATTTACTTTCTCAGAATATTCAAGTCATTATGCAACTCAAGTCAAATTATTGGAGTGGAGATAGCATGACTTCTCCCTTGTTAAATAAGTTCATAATGTCCAGAATACTATTTTTTGTCCACTGATATATTTTGGGAATTATAGAAACTCTGAATGATTTTAGATGAGTATTATAATGCTCTTTGTGTGGACTATTGCATAAAAGGATTTTTTTTTCAAAATTTGTATTAGAGCAGGAACTAGTGTTACTATACTCCATATTAGTAGCAAACATGCCCGTGCATTGCAACGGGAATAAGAAAAATCATACGCCCCTAGAACAAATAATACACAAAACCAAATAAAGTGTTTAGTTAATTAGTTCTCTTATCGACTTGAAGGATGTAAAAAAAGTAGCAAAAGAGCTAGAATAAAAAACACTGTAGATTACATACCATGTGATCACTTAACCATTTTGACATAATTGATTACATACATGCAATTAAAGTGGGGTCAGACATATTTCGTGATTTAACATCAATTGTGTGTAACATATATGTCTAGAACTTGTATGCTCCACGTGCGACAACTTTCTTTTACCGTTAAATTACTCTTCTTTCTCCGTATATATCTCACTCTAGAAAAAACGTGATAGGCTCTTAGATGGGAACTAATTTGTAGAATTCACTAGCCCTACGACTTAGGAACATAACTAATGAATAACCAAGCTTAGAACTTTAGAAAAGGGTTTGGAACCATAAGTTGAATATGAAAGGCTCCAAAGAGCTAACTTATTACCATCTCTGACTCAAGAAAATGCAAATATTTCCTCATGTCTAGTGTAGAGTGATACATCTCCAACGTATTTATAATTTTTGATTGTTCCACGCTATTATATTATCTATTTTGGATGTTTTATATGCATTAGAATGCTATTTTATATTATTTTTGGGACTAACTTATTAACCCAGAGCCCAGTGCCAGTTCCTATTTTTTTCTTGTTTTTGAGTTTTACAGAAAAGGAATATCAAAGGAGTCCAAACGGAATAAAACTTTACGATGATTTTTCTTGGACCAGAAGACACACATAGGACTTGAAGATGAAGTCAGAGGAGTCCTGAGGAGGCCACAAGCCACAAGGGGGTGCCCCCCTGGGGGGGGGGGGGGAAGGGGCACGCCCTGAGGGCTTGTGGGCCCCTCGGAGCTCCTCCAACCCTAATTCTTGGCCTACAAATTTAGAAATAATCCCAAACGACCAGAAGCGTCCACAAAAATACTTTTCCGCCGCCGTAACCTTCTGTTCTCGTGAGATCCCATCTTGGGGCCTTTTCTGTCATCCAGCCGAAGGGGGATTCGATCACGGACACTACAAAAAAAACACATCCATGACATTTTGGGTTGAACGATTTTTTAATCATGCTTATGACACTTATATGACGATAATTATGACAAAATTCGGTATCATCATAGATGTGGTGGGATCCTACTTCTATGACAAAAAATCATGACTGAAAATGGGCTTTTCCTCCTGGGCGGGCCGGAGACGCAGCTGCATGACATTCCTTGGGCCGTCCATGATGGAAAAAATCATGGTAGAAGCGAGGGCGTGGAAAATATCGGAGAGTTCTCGGTTACGGTGGGTGGTCGGGGCCGAGCGATGCACAGAGGTTTGCGCGTTTCTCTCGTGTACGCGTGTGTGTGCGAGGCAAACCCGAGCGATCACACGTTACTGAACCCGATCGATCGATCCCTTGGCTGTTAACTGGACCCGAGCGATTCATTCGCTGCTGACTGAACTCGAGCGATTCCTTCGTTGCTGCTGCTAACTGAACCCGAGCGATCGATCACTGCTGCTACTTACTAAAGCCGATCGAGCCGCCGTGCGAGATGCCACCAGCCGACGTTGGGTTGCCTCTCGATGAATAGTGGCCGTTGCTACCGTGCGCGTGTTATGTAGAATGAGTCGAGACGTAGTGAGTCCAGCCAGTTGGTTGGTTGTGGATGAATAGTTCCCGGTGGGGGTCGGATGAACAGGACCCTGTGGTAGTAGGCCGTTGCTGCTGGATGAACAGGACCCCGAGGAGGCCGCCGCACCCCAGCCGGTTGGGGGTGGATGAACAAGACCCCGTGGAGGCTCTATGAATAGCAGCCGGTGGAGGCTGGACGAATAGTAGTCATGGATGAACAGTAGCACGTGGAGGCTGGAGGAGGTCGACAGTGGATGAACAGTAGCCTGTGGAGGCTGGAGCGAGGCAGTAGACGGTGGATGAACATGACCGCGTTTCGACCGTAGGCGCTCCAACACAAGTCCGTTTCCTCCATTTTGCGGTACGCCACACCCCTCCCGATGAACATGACCCTGTTTCGACTGTAGGCACTCCAACACAAGCCCGTTTCCTCCGTTTTGTAGCACGCCAGGCCCTTCCTGATGAACATGACACTGTTTTGACCGTACGCGGTCGACCAGAAGGCCCGTTTCCTCCGTTCTGTGGTACGCCATACCTCATTTCAGTTGTTCCGTCCAAGCCGGTTGGCTCCTGATGAACACGACATTGTTGCTACCATCTGCTGCCTCTCCATGTACACGAGCCCTGGTTGTATTTATGCGCGAGTAAGCATTCGAGACCCCGCCCGCATGTACATACGTGGTCGTATTTTTGGGCATCTAGTTGTACGTATGTGTACACAGTTTAGAAGGGATTGCCTGAACTGCTATGTCGGGGGCATGCTGAGTCTTCCTCTGCCGCCAACTCGACGTCGTCTACTACTACACGTGCCGCTGCTTGCTCGGCCATGGTTCATCGTTGCAGAGAGACCGATCGACTAGTATGTACTTACACGTTCGCGACAACGCTATATACGCTTCGACCGGGTGGGTCCCAACTATCAGGGAGGATATGGATGCACTTCCTTGCGTGCGAAGATATAGCTGGTGGGTCCCAGCTGTCAGGGGGAGGAATCATTTTTATTTTGCGAGTAATAAGGAGGCACTTCCTTGGTTTCAAAGATGTAGCTGGTGGGTGCAACTGTCAGCCTCACAGCCTAAAGTGCACTTCCAATGGCTGTCGTTCGTTGACCTCGTCGACCAAGAGGCGCAGAGAGCATCAAGGAGGTGGATGACGACGATGCCTAGGAAGGGAAGGCGAGGAGCCAGAGAAGACGAGGCGGGTGGAGGCCCACGTGGAGGGGAGTACAAGGGTTCACTGGTTCGGCTACGGCGTAAGGCCGCCGTCGCCGGAGAATAACAGGGGGTGTGGGTGAGTAGAGGGAAGGTCTGGCCAGTCATAGTATGGTTGGTCCGTGAGGCTTGCGCGGTAGCACAACCGACCATGAGAGGCTAGAGCAGGAGGTACGGCGGGCCTCGCTTGGGCGACTAGAGCAAGAAGACCAGAGGTTGAAGACACAACACAACCGTTGATTTAACATCCAATGGTCAGCGTAGCTAGAATTGTTTTGACTAAGTTGACAAAGTCCGCACGCGTCAACTTAGTTGGCCCACAAGTCAGCCTCCAAATCTGGTGGGTCCCAGCTAGCAGGGGGAATCATTTTTTGCTCGTAATAAGGTGGCACTTCCTTGCGTGCGGAGATGTTTTCTGGGGTTTTTAATTTCTTCTTTTTCGAGTTAGAATAAAAAGAAAATAATTTAGCGTCTTTTGTACAATCTATATTTTTGCGAAATGGATCATAATAAAGCTGGTGGGTCCCAGCTGTCAGGGAGAGGTGACATTTTTCCACGTAATAAAGGAAACACTTCCCTGCGTGCGAAGATGTAGCTGGTGGCTCAAACCTGTCAGGGGGACAAATCATTTTTTTTGCATAATAAGGAGGGACTTTCTCGTGTGTGGCCATGGGCCATGTAGATCCTGAAGGAAATATGCCCTAGAGGTAATAATAAAGTTGTTATTTATATTTCCTTATATCATGATAAATGTTATTATTCATGCTAGAATTGTATTAACCGGAAACTTGATACATGTGTGAATACATAGACAAATCAAAGTGTCCCTAGTATGCCTCTACTTGACTAGCTCGTTAATCAAATATGGTTAAGTTTCCTGACCATAGACATGTGTTGTCATTTGATAAACATGATCACATCATTATGAGAATGATGTGATGGACAAGATCCACCCATTAGCTTAGCAAAATGATCGTTAAGTTTTATTGCTATTGCTTTCTTCATGACTTATACATATTCCTTTGACTATGAGATTATGCAACTCCCGAATACCGGAGGAATTCCTTCTGTGCTATCAAACATTAGAACGTAACTGGGTGATCATAAAGATGCTCTACAGGTATCTCCGAAGGTGTTTGTTGGGTTGGCATAGATCGAGATTAGGATTTGTCACTTCGAGTATCGGAGAGGTATCTCTAGGCCCTCTCGGTAATGCACATCATGATAAGCCTTGCAAGCAATGTGACTAATGAGTTAGTTGCGGGATGATGCATTACCGAACGAGTAAAGAGACTTGCCGGTAATGAGACTGAGCTAGGTATGTAGATACCAACCATTGAATCTCGGGCAAGTAACATACCGATGACAAAGGGAATGACATATGTTGTCATTGCGGTTTGACCGATAAAGATCTTCATGGAATATGTAGGAACCAATATGAGCATCCAGGTTCCGCTGTTGGTTATTGATCGAAGATGTGTCTCGATCATGTCTACATAGTTCTCGAACCCGTAGGGTCCGCACGCTTAACGTTCAATGATGATTTGTATTACGAGTTATGTGTTTTGGTGACCGAAGATTTTTCGGAGTCCCGGATGAGATCACAAACATGACGAGGAGTCTTGAAATGGTCGAGAGGTAAATATTGATATATTGGACGATAGTATTCGGATACTGGAATGGTTTCAGAGTGTTTCAGGTATTTATCGGAGTACCGAGGGGTTACAGGAACCCCCCGGGGAAAGTAATGAGCCACATGGGCCATAGGGGAGAGAGAGGGCATCCCATAAAGGGGTGGAGCCCCCCATGGGAGTTCGAATTGGACAAGGGGAGGGGGCGCGGCCCCCCTTTCCTTCTCCCTCTTCCTCTCCTTCCCCCTTTCCCCCTCTGAAGAAAGGAAGGGGGGGGGGGGGAGAATTGGACTAGGAGTCCAAGTGGGACTCCTCCCACTTGGCGCGCCCCCTAGGCCGGCCCCTCCCTCTCCCTCCTTTATATATGGGGGCAGGGGGGCACCCCAAAGCACATCGATTGTTTCTTAGCCGTGTGCGGTGGCCTTCCTCCACCGTTTACTCTTCCGGTCATATGGTCATAGTGCTTAGGCGAAGCCCTGTGCAGATCACATCACTAGCACCACGCCGTCGTGCTGATGAAATTCTCCCTCGACACTTTGTTGGATCAAGAGTTCGAGGGACATCATTGAGCTGAACGTGTGCAGAACTCGGAGGTGCCATACGTTCGGTGCTTGATCGGTTGGATCGCGAAGACGTTCGACTACATCAACCGCGTTAAGCTGGTGCTTCCAATTTTGGTATACGAGGGTATGTGGACACACTCTCCCCCTCTCGTTGCCTATGCATCTCTTAGATAGATCTTGTGTGATCGTAGGAATTTTTTTGAAAAATTGCATGCTACGTTCCCCAACTGTGGCATCCGAGCCAGGTCTATGCATAGATGATATGCACGAGTAGAACACAAAGAGTTGTGGGCGATCATAGTCATACTGCTTACCACCAACGTCTTATTTTTATTCGGCGGTATTGTTGGATGAAGCGGCCCGGACCAACCTTACATGACCACGTTCATGAGACCGGTTCCACCGACAGTCATGCAACTTGTTTTGCATAAAGGTGGCTGGCGGGTGTCTGTTTCTCTAACTTTAGTTGAATCGAATTTTACTGTGGCCGGTCCTTGTTGAAGGTTAAAACAGCAAACTTGACAAAACATCATTGTGGTTTTGATGCATAGGTAAGAACAGTTTTTACTAGAAGCCCAGAGCAGCCACGTAAAACTTGCACAACAAAGTAGAGGATGTCTAACTTGTTTTTGCAGGGCATGTTGTGATGTGATATGGTCAAGACATGATGTGATATACGTTATTGTATGAGATTATCATGTTTTGTAAAAGTTATCGGCAACTGGCAGGAGCCTTATGGTTGTCGCTTTATTGTATGAAATGCAATCGCCATGTAATTGCTTTACTTTATCACTATGCGTTAACTATAGTTGTAGAAGCAATAGTTGGCGAGACGACAACGATGCTACGATGGAGATCAAGGTGTCAAGCCGGTGATGATGGAGATCATGACGATGCTTTGGAGATGGAGATCAAAGGTACAAGATGATGATGGCCATATCATGTCACATATTTTGATTGCATGTGATGTTTATCTTTTATGCATCTTATTTTGCTTAGTTCGGTGGTAGCATTATAAGATGATCCCTGACTAAAATTTCAAGGTACAAGTGTTCTCCCCGAGTATGCACTGTTGCGAAAGTTCGTCGTGCCGAGACACCACATGATGATCGGGTGTGATAAGCTCTACGTTCACATACAACGGGTGCAAGACAATTTTGCACGTGCTGAATACTCGGGTTAAACTTGACGAGCCAAGCATGTACAGACATGGCCTCGGAACACTAAGACCGAAAGGTCGAACATGAATCATATAGTAGATATGATCAACATACAGATGTTCACCATTGAAAACTACTCCATCTCATGTGATGATCAGACATGGTTTAGTTGATATGGATCACGTGATCATTTAGATGACTCGAGGGATGTCTATCTAAGTGGGAGTTCTTAAGTAATATGATTAATTGAACTTAATTTATCATGAACTTAGTCCTGATAGTTTTTCCATATCTATGCTGTAGATCAATGGCCCGTGCTACAGTTCCCTTGAAATTTAATGCGTTCCTAGAGAAAGCTAAGTTGAAAGATGATGGTAGAAACTACACGGACTGGGTCCGTAACTTGAGGATTATCCTCATTGCTGCACAGAAGAACTACGTCCTTGATGCACCACTAGGTGCAAGGCCTGCCGCAGGAGCATCTGCTAACATTATGAACGTCTGGCAAGCTAATCTGATGACTACTCGATAGTTCAGTGTGCCATGCTTTACGGCTTAGAATCGGGACTTCAAAGATGTTTTGAACATCATGGAGCATATGAGATATTCTAGGAGTTGAAGTTAATATTTCAAGCAAATGCCTGAGTTGAGAGATATGAAGTCTCCAACAAGTTCTATAGCTGCAAGATGGAGGAGAACAGTTCTGTCAGTGAACACATACTCAGAATGTTTGGGTACCATAACCACTTAACTCAGCTGGGAGTTAATCTTCCAGATGATAGTGTCATTGACAGAGTTCTTCAATCACTACCACCAAGCTATAAAGGCTTCGTGATGAACTATAATATGCAAGGGATGAACATGATGACTCCCGAGCTCTTCGCAATGCTCAAGGCTGCAGAGGTAGAAATCAAGAAGGAGCATCAAGTGTTGATGGTTAACAAGACCACTAGTTTCAAGAAAAAGGGAAAAGGAAAGAAGGGGAACTTCAAGAAGAATAGCAAGCAAGTTGCTGCTCCCGGGAAGAAGCCCAAGCCTGAAACCGAGTGCTTCTACTTCAAAGGGACTGGTCACTGGAAGGGGAACTGCCCCAAGTATTTGGTGGATAAGAAGGATGGCAAAGTGAAAGGTATATTTGATATACATGTTATTTATGTGTACCTTCCTAATGCTCATAGTAGCGCCTAGGTATTTGATATTGGTTCTGGTGTTCATATTTGCAACTCAAAACAGGGGCTACGGATTAAACATAGATTGGCTAAGGACGAGTTGGCGATGCGCGTCGGAAATGGTTCCAAGGTCGATGTGATCGCCATCGACATGGTACCTCTACATTTACCTTCAGGATTAGTTTTAGACCTGAATACTTGTTATTTGGTGCCAGCATTGATCATGAACATTATATCTGGATCTTGTTTGATGTGAGATGGTTATTCATTTAAATTAGAGAATAATGGTTGTTCTATTTATATGAGTAATATCTTTTATGGTCATGCACCCTTGATGAGTGGTATATTTTTGTTGAATCTCAATCGTGGTGATACACATATTCATAATATTGATGCCAAAAGATGCAAAGTTAATAATGATAGTGCAACTTATTTGTGGCACTGCCGTTTAGGTCATATTGGTGTAAAGCGCATGAAAAAACTCCATGCAGATGGGCTTTTGGAATCACTTGATGCTTGCAAACCATGCCTCATGGTCAAGATGACTAAGACTCTGTTCTTCGGAACAATGGAGCGAGCCACTGACTTATTGGAAATAATACATACTGATGTATGCGGTCCGATGAGTGTTGAGGCTCATGGTGGGTATCGTTATTTTCTGACCTTCACATATGATTTGAGCAGATATGGGTATATTTATTTAATGAAACACAAGTATGAAACATTTGAAAAGTTCAAAGAATTTCAGAGTGAAGTGGAAAATCATCGTAACAAGAAAATAAAGTTTCTACTATCTGATCGCGGAGGCGAATATTTGAGTTACGAGTTTGGTCTTCATTTAAAACAATGTGGAATCTGGAACATCTTCAATTCTTTTAAATAGAGTGCATGGTAAATAATTCAAATGTAAAAGAGGTGTTCGTCAAGGAGACCCAGTCTCTCCTCTTTTGTTTGTTATTGTTGCAGACCTTCTACAATCTCTAATCAACAAAGCTTGGGAGGAAGGACATATACAGTTATCAATTGAACAACCTACATCAGAAATCCAGTTATTCAATACGCTGACGACACAATCATTGTGCTGCCGGCTGATGTTGACCAGTTGCATACCATTAAAGATATTCTTGATTCTTATGTGAGAGCAACTGGGCTAAAAATAAATTATGGAAAATCACAATTGATGCCCATTAATGTTAATGATGAGAAAGCACGTCAGCTAGCTTTGGAAATTGGTTGCCAAGTTGGGAGCATGCCGTTCACGTACCTGGGACTTCCTGTGGGTACCACACGGCCAACGATAAGAGAACTAATGCCCCTTGTTGACAGAATTGAAAGAAGATTAACTGGTATGGCCATCTGGCTATCTTATGGTGAGAGAGTTCAACTTATTAATTCTGCACTTTCATCGCTTCTTTCATTTGCCATGTGTGTCCTCAAACTCCCGTTGAAGTTGATTTACATATTTGATCGGTCAAGGTGCCACTGTCTGTGGAGAAAAGATACTGATCGAGATGCTAAAACACATTCCTTGGCAGCGTGGGACTTGGTCTACCGCCCTAAGAAAAAAGGTGGCTTAGGGGTTCTGGATCTCAAAGCACAAAACAAGACGTTACTGCTCAAATACCTACACAAGTTCATTCACAAAGTTGATGTTCCTTGGGTCATGCTGATTTGGAATGCATATTATGATCAGGGTGTGCCTCACGCAAAAGCAGCTTGTGGGTCGTTTTGGTGGAAGGATGTTTTTTCCTTAATGGATATATTCAGAGGCATCACGATATGCATACCTAGAGCTGGTGACACTGTGCTTTTTTGGAAAGACTTATGGTAGGGGGATACAGTCCTCTCAATTTCTCATAATCATCTTTTCTCGTATGCCCAAGATGAAGACATATCATTGGCCCAATTTCACTCCAATCCAGATCCAGCTACGCTGTTCCATCTACCTTTGTCTATTGAAGCAAGATCAGAACTTGATGACATCATGCCCGTAATAAACACTATGACTTTACAACAAATGGGTGTCGATGAATGGATTTTATGTTGGGGAGATGAACAATACAAACCCAGAAAATTCTACAAGTTCCTCTTCAGAAATGTAACAGCCCCAAGCTATATAACTTCAATATGGAAATCTAAATGCATCATGAGGCACAAAGTTTTTGCTTGGCTCATGTTGATGGACAGGGTCAAGACAAGAGATATGCTCCTAAGAAGACACTTTAATATTGGAGAAGATCATTCTTGTCTGATTTGCAACCTGGGTGA
This sequence comes from Aegilops umbellulata, assembly GCA_032464435.1. Taxonomy (NCBI): domain Eukaryota; kingdom Viridiplantae; phylum Streptophyta; class Magnoliopsida; order Poales; family Poaceae; genus Aegilops; species Aegilops umbellulata. The sequence goes on from CP136056.1 coordinate 112,768,182, forward strand.
GCTTGAAACAAACAAACACCATTTCTATGAGTGTCAATTTGCTAACAGGTGCTGGGAAACAATTGGAATTCAATGGGGGGCTGACAATGATATCCAATTAATGTTTGATACATCTCACACATCTTGGCACAAGCCTGCATTCAAAGAAATCACAATTCTTGCAGCTTGGAATATCTGGAAACAAAGAAATAAAGTTCTATTTGATGGTGAGGTGGCCTCACACTTGGATTGGTTGAGGATGTTGAAGAAGGATCTGGAGATTCTAACATTTAGGACAAAGGGGGATATCAATACTTTTATCCAAGGCCTGATTCAAGACTTGGCTCTTCACCAAAACCCCTCTGTATAATATGTAGCCTTCTTTCTTTTCTTGCTTAGCCTTTTGGCTTTGTACAAAATGGAAAATGTAAATGCCCCTCTTATAATAAAGCAACAGTAGGAGCCTCTCCTGCTGTTTTAATGTTCAAAAAAAATATGGAATAGTTTCGCAACTCACGCCACCTGGAACACCACAGTGTAATGGTGTGTCTGAACATTGTAATCGTACTTTATTAGATATGGTGCGATCTATGATGTCTCTTACCGATTTACCACTATCGTTTTGGGGTTATGCATTAGAGACAACTGCATTCACATTAAATAGGGCACCATCTGAATCCGTTGAGACGACACTATATGAATTGTAGTTTGGCAAGAAACCTAAGTTGTCGTTTCTTAAAGTTTGGGGTTGCGATGCTTATGTGAAAAAGCTTCAGCCTGATAAGCTCGAACCCAAATCGAAGAAGTACGTCTTCATAGGATACCCAAAAGAAACTGTTGGTTACACCTTCTATCATAGATCTGAAGGCAAGATGTTTGTTGCTAAAAATGGATCCTTTCTAGAGAAGGAGTTTCTCTCAAAAGAAGTGAGTGGGAGGAAAGTAGAACTTGATGAGGTAATTGTACCTTCTCTTGAATTGGAAAGTAATTCATCACAGAAAACTGTTCCCGGGATGCCTACACCTATTAGTGAGGAAGCTAATGATGATGATCATGAAACTTCAGATCAAGTTACTACCGGACCTCGTAGGTCAACCAGAGTACGTTCCGCACCAGAGTGGTATGGTAATCCTGTTCTGGAAGTCATGTTACTAGACCATGACGAACCTACGAACTATGAGGAAGCGATGATGAGCCCAGATTCCACGAAATGGCTTGAGGCCATGAAATCCGACATGGGATCCATGTATGAGAACAAAGTATGGACTTTGGTTGAATTTCCCTATGATCGGCAAGCCATAGAGAATAAATGGATCTTCAACAAGAAGACTGACGCTGATGGTAATGTTACTATCTACAAAACTCGACTTGTTGTGAAAGGTTTTCGACAAGTTCAAGGAGTTGACTACGATGAGACCTTCTCAACCGTAGCGATGCTTAAGTCTGTCTGAATCATGTTAGCAATTGCCGCATTTTATGATTATGAAATTTGGCAAATGGATGTAAAAAATGCATTCCTTAATGGATTTCTTAGAGAAGAGTTGTATATGATGCAACTAGAAGGTTTTGTCGATCCTAAAGGTGCTAACAAAGTGTGCAAGCTCCAGCGATCCATTTATGGACTGGTGCAAGCATCTCGGGGTTGGAATATTTGCTTTGATAGTGTGATCAAAGCATATGGTGTTATACAGACTTTTGGAGAAGCCTGTATTTTAGAAGAAAGTGAGTGGGAACTCTGTAGCATTTCTAATATTATATGTGGATGACGTATTGTTGATTGGAAATGATATAGAATTTCTGGATAGCATAAAAGGATACTTGAATAAGAATTTTTCAATGGAAGACCTCGGTGAAGCTGCTTATATATTGGGCATCAAGATCTATAGAGATAGATCAAGACGCTTAAGTGGAATTTCACAAAGCACATACCTTGAAAAGTTTTGAAGAAGTTCAAAATGGATCAGTCAAAGAAAGGGTTCTTGCCTGTATTACAAGGTGTGAAGTTGAGTCAGACTCAATGCCCGACCACTGCAGAAGATAGAGAGAAAATGAAAGTCATTCCCTATGCCTCATCTATAGGTTCTATCATGTATGCAATGCTGTGTACCAGACCTGATGTCTGCCTTGCTATATGTTTAGCAGGGTGGTACCAAAGTAATCCAGGAGTGGGTCACTGGACAGCGGTCAAGAACATCCTGAAGTACCTGAAAAGGACTAAGGATATGTTTCTCGTTTATGGGGCTGATAAAGAGCTCGTCGTAAATGGTTACGTCAATTCTGGCTTTGACACTGATCCCGATGACTCTAAGTCGCAAGCCAGATACGTATTTATATTGAATGTTGGAGCTGTCAGTTGGTGCAGTTCCAAGCAAAGCGTCGTGGCGGGATCTACGTGTGAAGCAGAGTACATAGCTGCTTCGGAAGCAACAAATGAAGGAGTTCATATCCGATCTAGGTGTAATACCTAGTGCATCGGGTCCTATGAACATCTTTTGTGACAATACTGGAGCAATTCCCTTAGCAAAGGAATCCAGATTTCACAAGAGAACCAAACACATCAAGAGACGCTTCAACTCCATCCGTGATCAAGTCAAGGAGGGAGACATAGAGATTTGTAAAATACATACGGATCTGAATGTTGCAGACCGTTGATTAAGCCCCTTCCACGAGCAAAACATGATCAACACTAAGAGTCCATGGGTGTTAGAATCATTACAATGTAATCTAGATTATTGACTCTACTACAAGTGGGAGACTGAAGGATATATGCCCTAGAGGCAATAATAAAGTTGTTATTTATATTTCCTTATATCATGATAAATATTTATTATTCATGCTAGAATTGTATTAAACGGAAACTTGATACATGTGTGAATACATAGACAAAACAAAGTGTCCCTAGTATGCCTCTACTTGACTAGCTTGTTAATCAAAGATGGTTAAGTTTCCTGACCATAGACATGTGTTGTCATTTGATAAACGGGATCACATCATTAGGAGAATGATGTGATGGACAAGACCCACCCGTTACCTTAGCATAATGATCGTTAAGTTTTATTGCTATTGCTTTCTTCATGACATACACATTCCGTTGACTATGAGATTATGCAACTCCCGAATACCGGAGGAATACCTTGTGTGCTATTAAATGCCATAAGGTAACTGGGTGATCATAGAGATGCTCGACAGGTATCTTCGAAGGTGTTTGTTGGGTTGGCATAGATCGAGATTAAGATTTGTCACTTCGAGTATCGGAGAGGTATCTCTGGTCCCTCTCGGTAATGCACATCATGATAAGCCTTGCAAGCAATGTGACTAATGAGTTAGTTGCGGAATGATGCATTACCGAACGAGTAAAGAGACTTGCCGGTAATGAGACTGAACTAGGTATGTAGATACCAATGATTGAATCTCGGGCAAGTAACATACCGATGACAAAGGGAATGACATATGTTGCCATTGCGGTTTGACCGATAAAGATCTTCATAGAATATGTAGGAACCAATATGAGCATCCAGGTTCCGCTGTTGGTTATTGATTGAAGATGTGTCTCGATCATGTCTACATAGTTCTCGAACCCGTAGGGTCCGCACGCTTAGCGTTCAATGATGATTTGTATTACGAGTTATGTGTTTTGGTGACCGAAGATTGTTCGGAGTCCCGGATGAGATCACAGACATGACGAGGAGTCTCGAAATGGCTGAGAGGTAAATATTGATATATTGGATGATAGTATTCAGATACCGGAATGGTTTCAGAGTGTTTCAGGTATTTATCGGAGTACCGAGGGGTTACAGGAACCCCCCGGGGAAAGTAATGAGCCACATGGGCCATAGGGTTGAGAGAGGGCAGCCCACAAAGGTGTGGTGCGCCCCCCATGGGAGTCCTAATTGGACAAGGGGAGGGTGCGCGGCCCCCCTTTCCCCCCTCTCCTTCCCCCTTCCCCCTCCGAAGAAAGGATTAGGGGGGGGCGAATTGGACTAGGAGTCCAAGTGGGACTCCTCCCACTTGGCGCGCCCCCTATGCCGGCCCATCCCTCTCCCTCCTTTATATACGGGGGCAGGGGGCACCCCAAAGCACATCAATTGTTTCTTAGCCGTGTGCAGTGCCCCCTCCACCGTTTACTCGTCCGGTCATATTGTTGTAGTGCTTAGATGAAGCCCTGCGTGGATCACATCACCATCACCGTCACCACGCCATCGTGCTGAAGAAACTCTCCCTCGACACTTTGCTGGATCAAGAGTTCGAGGGACGTGATCGAGCTGAACGTGTGCAGAACTCGGAGGTGCCTTATGTTCGGTGCTTGATTGGTTGGATCGCGAAGACGTTCAACTACATCAACCGCGTTAAGCTAACGCTTCCGCTTTCGGTCTACGAGGGTACGTGGACACACTCTCCCCCTCTCGTTGCTATGCATCTCCTAGATAGATCTTGCGTGATCATAGGGAATTTTTTAAAATTGCATGCTACGTTCCCCAACAGGTCCCTACTGTCAGCCACTGCACGTTCATGCCTCTTCTGATGGCTGTCGTTTGTTGACAAAGTTGACCACGCCGCGCTAAGAGAACCAACGCGGTGGACGATGGCGAGGCCTAGGAAGGGAATGACCTGGAGTCGGCGAAGACACAACAGTGGATGCCCACACGGAGGGGAGTACGAGGGTTCACTGGTTCGACTGCGGTGTGAGGCTGTCGTTACCGGATAATAATAGGAGGTGTTGGTGAGTAGAGGAATTGCATGGACGGCGATGGGAGGCGATAGCAGGCGGTACCGCCGGGGTGGTTTGGGCCGTTGAAGCATGAATATCCGAGATTGAAGAAGCACCACAGTCGTTAGATGGACATCCAACGACCACTGCTAATAGAATCGTGTGTTGACTATAAGTTGACAAAGCCTTGCGTACGCGCCAACTTAGTAGGCCCACAAGTGACCATCACATCTGTGGCAGAGAACATATCGCCCATTTATGATTTGTTATAATATACAACCCATTTTTTAGTTTTAATGCAATTTACTCAGGCCATTTACTGTTTGTTAAAATTAGAACCCATTTTCTAGCCAGGACTTTGTTAATAATTTCAGCCAACTGCTCAAAAAAATTCAACAAAATTTCCAACATTTTGATGGGATCCGAAATATTTTTTAACCCGAAATTTAGAGTCGGATTAAATATAATTTCAAAATAAATTTGTATTAGGTAAAAATCCAATGAAATTTTGCGCGCGCAACAAGTAATGAAATTAAAAAATGTACCTTTTTTAGAAGAATTAAAAAATGTACTTGTTCAGTGCGTTTTTTATATTTACAACATTTTTTTTAAGTACAACCCATTTATTATTTCTTAAACCCCATTTTCTTGGCAAGTCTAATGCGGCCCGGAGAATAACAAGTTGACCTGGGTTGGGTATTCCGCAAAAAAAGAATAGCTGGGCTAGCCATTTTCACATTCAAATATTAATATTTGGGCTGGATATTTGGTCGACATAAAATAATAGCCTGGGCGAGACGGGCCACAACCCGCGCAGTTGATACCCGGCTCCTCTGAGCAACAACAAAACATCGCTCAAGAAAAACTCCGCTCACACCTCAAAAACACAAATACTGCTCGAGCTGCTGGGTCCCAGCTGTCGGCCGCTCCTTGTGCAATTCTCTCATTTATTGACTATACAGGTTGACAATGGTGTGGGACCGTGATGTCAGGAAACCAGGAGGAAGCAATTGTTTTTATAGTTGTATATACTAATAAGGAGGCACGTGTTTACGTGTGGCTATGGCCCTAGTGGGATCCACTATCATCCTCTCCAATTAAAGTCATCTCTTGATTCCTCATGTTCGTTGACCATGTTGACAACGCGAGACGGTGGTGCCACGGTGAGCGCAACAACGCGAAGGACGACGGAGAGGGCCTTGCAGGCCCTACGGATGGTCTGATACAACGCCCGCTGCTCATTCAGGAAGCCAGGATCATAGGGCCACATGTCCATGACGGCATTGTCGTTCGCTTGTTCGCCGGTGATTCGTCCTTTCGCGAGCCAGTGCTCGTTGAGGAGACGAAGGCTGCAGCACAGGTCCTCCTGTGCTGGTAGCTCTTCCGCCATTAGGGCGTCGAAGTGCAGCCGCACCTGCTCTATGGTGAACACGACATGAACCGGCTTAGGCGGTGGCGCGGGCTCCTGGTCGGAAGCCACGTCCATCGTCTAATTGTCGTCGCTTAGCTCGGCAAGCTCGCTGGCGAGCCAGCATGTCCGACTGCTGGACCGGACCACTGCCAAGTATGAGTCTGACCGCCCTGGCCCACCTAGACCGCCTCCCTCGCCCGCGCGTGCTTTTCGCCCGAAACGGTCAGCGCCGCCCGCGCTGCTTCCCGGTGTAGGCAATTGCTCCGTGTTCAAACGACACAAGTGCCGTCTGTCCATCCGTCTGCCGCCCACATTAATGATACACGGTTGCCGAGGCGGCTACTCTGATGCCACCCGTCCGTCCCTCTGTTGCCCACCATTGCTATATAAACTGCTGCGCCGGCCATAGCCGCAGTCATCCACCTCCGTTCCCTTTCTCCTATCCACACCACTACTGCCCACCATGGCTTCCTCGCGCTCTAGCGCTCTTTGGGACGGGCGAATGAAGGACTAGAAGGAGATGGCAGCCATTGTTGCCGACTGGCTAGCCGGCAGGCAGCCAGAGGACGTCGACGTCCCAATGTAGAACGTGGTAGTCGACGATCCGGCGCCAACCCCCTCTTCCGCGCCATCCTCGCCAGTGCACTGCACCATGACCATCGGCGAGGCCCATGCCCAATACATGGACACGGTGAGCCAGAAGCGTGAGGAGCAGTTCCGGGAGGCGCAGGCCGACGCCGCCTACAACCACCATCTCCTCCTGGAGCACTTGCAGGCGGAGGAGTAGATCGCCGTGGAGCGGACAGAGCAGGAGGCGCTGCTCGAGTCGTACCACTCCGCCCGCGAGAGCTGCCTCGCGCGCTGGCGGTACCACATGCGGGTGGTGGAGGTTGCGGCCACCTACAAAGAGGACGATGAAGCGGGCGAGGCACTGTTTGGTGAGACCGACGACGAGGCGGAGGACAATGTCGGTTCCGCCGAGGCCCCGCCCTGCCGGCACCAAGGCGGAGGACTTCGCCGGCTTCGGTAAGGCGTTGCTCCGCCGAGGCCCCGCCCTGCCAACAACGAGGCAGAGGACATCGTCGGCTCCGCCGAGGCCCCGCCCCGCCTGCACCGAGGCGGAGGACTTCGCCGGCTTCGGCGAGGCCCCACCCCGCCAACAACGAGGCATAGGACATCACCGGCTCCGCCGAGGCCCCGCCCTGCCAGCAACGAGGGGGAGGATTTCCCCCGCTCCACTGAGGTGCCGCCCCGCTGGCAATGAGACAAAGGACATCGTTGGCTCCGTCGAGGCCCCGCCCCGTTGCCAATGAGGCCGCGCCACACAGAAAACGAGGAAGAGTAGAACTCGGTAGGTCGCCGCCACTCGGGTCCAAGTAAGGCCACCACTGCTACCCTTCGGTTGAGGCCAAGCTTGGCGGGTTAACCATTGACGGCCGATTAGATTCTTGGCGGCGATGTAGAGTCAGAGAGCTATGCTGGAGAAGAAACTTCTTTTCGGCTCAGTCGGACACGGGAGGGTAGCTTCAGTTAGTTAATTATACCCCCAGCGCACCCCTTTTTGGTTGAAGAATGTATGAAATGTAATGAAATCTGGCATGTTTATACGAAATCCGGCCGTGTATGAATGAATTTAGTTTGATTAGTTCGAATTCTTTTATCACTGGCATTGGATGAACATGCAAAACAATACGTACTAGCATTATTCCCAGGGTGATCACCTCATTTGCAGCAGTTTGACACGTACTCCCTCCGGTCCTTTTTAGTCTGCATATAAGTTTTATCTGAAGGTGTTGACAACGCTTGTGCTTTGTTTCCTTCCTGACGGCGTCGTTTTTGGAGAATCTCTTGTGCTGTTTAGGTGTTGTCTTCGGTGGTGATTAGAGTGTTATTGTTGCGAATGATTCATCTCGTGACGGGGTCTTTGTTTTTCTATTTCTCTCTTTTTTAATTTTTTCTTGGCTGTGTGCATGCTTGTTGTCCTTGGACATCTTGTTGGTGCAGAGGCTGGGTGTAATTGATATCTTCGCGATATTGATATATTCCCTTCGTCAAAAAATAAGTTTTGTCTGAAAGTCAAAGTATCTTTACTTTGACCAATCTTATAGAAAAAAAGATAAACATTCACAATGTAAAATCAACTGACTTGAAAGAAATCTAATATGCGAAGTAAAAAGGAACAAATGGAGTACAGAAAGTTTGAGCAGCTTTTTAGCATGCCTGTACATTGCAATCTAACACACATGCCTAGCAATTCATGGAGAACATTCAAAACAATCGATGATTATGCATCTCAGCGATTCACATGTCAGAGCCAATATTTACTTCACAACTAAAGAATAAAGAAAAATTGATCGATGCTCCTGACAGCAAAGGCCGTCCCATTCAAAAATATCAAACACATGTATTCTTCCTAACATCAGTGAGCAAAATTTGACAAGGTTGTCCCATTCCAAAATATCAAATGCGTGCCTTTTTGCGTACATCAATGAGCAAACTTTGACAAGGTTTTCTCATTCCAAAATATCAAATGCCTATGATTGTGGAATGGGCAGGGTTTGCCATCAGTTCGAACATTGACATGGCACCTCGTGCTAAATAAACCAGATGTTCTTTTTGTGCAGTTCCACGAAAATCAACCAAATTCGCGCGTAGCTTGTATGATTTCACCTTTATATGTTGCAACGCCTTGAATATATCAACACATTGAATATATCTTGTGGTGGAAATGAATGATTCGAGAATATTTGATGTATTCAAGAACATTTTGTGCAGGTCCCATTGAAATCAAGCCGAGCAACCCTGTTTGCATAAATACAAAAAATGATTAGTATAAAGCAAATTGTACTATGAATTGACGGTTTAAACAGGCAACCTACATGATCCATGCAGTGCACACATTTAAAGAGTTGGAACTCACCGGAAAGAATCCTAAAACAACATTGTATTGGCCATCACAGCAACAAAGATGGAGATCTGTGAGTCCTTTTGAGCTGAAGTTAGTTTGTTCTTGTGGGCAGTAATGTAACCATCCTTCAACGGCTTCCTTCTGATATGAAGAGGATGATCCTGTTGTGCGAAGGTAAGAGAACAACTAAATGTTGCATCCTTGTTTGCTCGAAAAAAGGAAATAATTAAAACAACACAGATGAAGCACTTCTCGAGGACAATACCACTTTCTCATGACAGTATCTAAATAGTAGCACAACACCAATAGAGATGACAAAGCTCAATCATATGGATGAAATCCGTGGGCCAGTACCAACCTTTGTTACGAGGCTTATTGTGTAGAGCATACAGATGAAGCACTTCTCAGGAACCATCTGTTGTTATCTACTATTATTGCCATACTTACTATATACTCCTCAATTTGTTTAATGTTTCCAACATGTTCTTGTGCAGTTCCACCAAGATATATGTTATCTTCAAAGAAGATCCATGTTCGCACAAGTAGAGATAATTACATATTACATAAAGAGTGGCATCAAATCAGTGGCAAAACAATTGCTCGTTCCAGTCATAGCAATAAATTAAGATGCAAAACTATATCATTACTTGTGTCATCATAGTTCCAGTGCTTCATTGCAACACCGGGAGTTGATTTTTGTTTTTCTTCCGCTTGTTCTTCCCCTTCATCACTTGGTGCAATAACAGACAGGCTTCGCCTTTAATGTAAGATTTGGCATGTCAATTAGGGAGCACAAGTATAGCACTAACCAACGACATTAATTTTCTGATGACAGTAGCAAAATATAGGCTAACGGTTGTGAAATATCATTATCTTACCTCAATGGGATATTATAGTGCACATACAGATTGGAAGTCTTGTCTCCATTTGTGCAGTTCACTAAAATCAAGCAACATTATTGTATAAGTAGCACAACATATCAAAGCACACTGCACAATCATGTGGAAGAAGGCTAGTACTGACCTCTCATGACACGGAATTCAAACAACTCATAAGAAGAAGATCTGAAACAAATTTGCCAACACGGATAGGAAACCAAATCTCCTCTTGTGCAGTTCCACTAAGATCAAGCAATCAAGCAACGTTGTCGGTGTGACATTTTGGTTGAACTGCACAAAACACTCTTAAAACAAAAGTGTTTTGTGCAGTGCAACAAAAGGTCACAATAGCAACGAGGTGAAGTAGATAACACATAGGTGCAAAGGAAACAACTACTGGTCAATAACGGTGGATGACACAGAAGCCCACAAAAAGAATCATCTAACTTATCTAAGGCTGCGTTCGGTTCATAGGGATTTGAAGGGGGTTGGCAGGGATTAAATCCCGTATAAGTCAAATCCCCCCCAAATCCCCTCCAATCCCCTTGGGATAGGGTGTAACCGAACAAAGCCTAAATGGGAAAGAAAGCAAGCCAGTAGCATTTCTCAAACAGTGGGATTGATTCATATTAACAGAGAGATTATATTAACAATAAAATTTGTTAAACATGTAATTTGCTTTTAACTGTGGCATTGCTTCAATTTTCTAGCGGCATTATTAGATTAACAACATCAAAAGAGTTGTATGGGACAGTGGACGTACCAACACCATGTGATGCACAGTCTGTTACAACAAAGAACAAACAACCAAGGAGCATATTTGTGTTGGTCCCAGTTTTGTTATCGTTAGACACCTTTCCCTATGTGGGGGTAGCAAATCTAGTCCTACTCAAACTCTATAGCCTTGTCCCCCACCAACAGAAAGATCAGTTCGTTACAGATGTGCGTACTGCGTTTGTCATTGTTTTCCCTTTTCGACCAACGTAGGTGCTGGATAGATAGTCTGTACTACTTTCCCCTTCCTTTCCTCTTTGAACACGTCCTAGATTCATGCTATACAACTTTCCCCACTACTTTCCTGTTTGATCCAACACCTAGATTCGAGTGCAGAAGCGGAAAAAATCCACATGCAACTAGAGCAATGCATGTGGAATAAGTAAATTATACCTTAAGGTTCTCGTGGTGTGGCTGAGTGGGAGTCCGGAGGCCGATCTTCCCACACTATGTACGACAGTGAGGAAGAAGGGGTCGGAGGCCCACCCGCACCGCCGCTGGGTGAAAGAGAACAGCCACGCCGGTAGTGGATTCCCTCCCTCGCTGACGGCGACATCGTTAAGCCTCCTTCCCTTCCCCGACAGACCGATCATGCCGGCTCTTTGACCAGCAGTGAGGGGAGAGAGAGAGAGAGGCCAACGAAGTCTTGTTTAGATCTGGAGAGGGTGAGAGAGTGTGAAGAGAGCAACTACAAGCGCTGAGGCTCCAGCGTGTATATATATAGTGGAGAGAGTGTGTGAAGAGAGCAAACCCTAGAAAACAAGCGTCGAGGCTGCAGCGTATATAGATGGAGTGGTTTTCTTTTTCTCTCCATAAAGATCGTTTTAAATTGTGCACGAAACGGAACTCTTTATTTAACGTAGTGAAGAAAAATACTAGGGGCAATGCTAATACGTGAAGAAAATTTAACGCTCGAAGGAGTCAACTCGCAATTAATGCTGCACGCCTCCCGGTCACGCTTACTAACGTTCACATGTGGTACACGACCCTCAGAAGTGAACAACAACTGAACCACACATGGTCAAAATATCGGAAATGTGGGCTGCACCATCCTCCAATTTTAAATATTTTCGAGAAATTCATTTTTAATTACTTTGTATGTATACTTTGCTCTCTTCCAATAATGAGCGGACACTTGTATTCGGCCTAAGTCAGTGTGCCGCCATATCTCGTACTACTACCTCCGTACAGTTTTTTCGCCACGTCACATGCACTGGTTGGTTTCTTTTAATCCTTGCATGCATCAATTTAATGCACATTGGAATGTGAGCATGTGGTGGAAAGAAGTGAAAATAAGACTGTATAATATGGTAAAACAAAGAAAATGAGATTAGCCGGGAAGTAGTAAACTTCTAATACAGTACATGCCAACAAAAAATAAATATTATTGGTGCATGTGTCGCCCGCTGTCGGTGCATCCTCTCGTTTCCGGGCGTCCGGTCGGGAGAGTTGGTGTGTAGTACTTCTAACTACAAATCCGCGAGAGTTGGTGCATCCTCTCGTTTCCGGGCGTCCGGTCGGGAGAGTTGGTGTGTAGTACTTCTAACTACAAATCCGCGAGAGTTGGTGCATCCTCTCGTTTCTGGGCGTCTGGTCGAGACAGATGCCACACCCGCTCCTGACCACCCTGGCCGACCCAAGGCCCCTCCATGGCCCGCGCGCACTTCCCGCCCGAAACGGTCAGCGCCGCTCTAGAGAATCGGTACCGCATTCATGCCCGAGCAGAGCGGACGCGACCTCTCACTGGCGCATGTGTTGAAGGGAGAAGCGGATTCAATGAAGAGTGATGGTTGCTTCGTCCGTCCAACTTACTTCCGGGTCTATGTGACTTGACGGCCCATTGGTCATTATTACTGAGGTGGCATGACGGTGCTGAGTCTCACTTGTACTGTACACTTTACTTTGGTGCATGACACGTGCACTGGATGCTGGATGTCCCACATTTCAGTGAAAGGAGTGAGAGCGTCTCCACTCTTTACAATTTTCTCCACTCTCACAGTGGAGGAGTACAAAATCAGCGAAAACACGACAGCTCAGCGAAAACATGAAAGCAGCAAAAATGTACAATGCTATGAAGCTTTCAGCTTCTGTTTCATGTATCTTGCATCCAAGGTTGCCCCGTTGCAACATTCCATCAAATACAAAGGAGACTAACATGCATGCTATTGCATCTCAATGATTCACAGATCATAGCTAATATGCCCTCCATTTCAAAATAAGTGTCTCAACTTTATGCCAACTTTGCCAACTTTAGTGTACAAAGTTGTACTAAAGTTGACACTTATTTTGGAACAGAGATAGCTAACCAAAAAAAATATCCATGCAGTTCCTAGGCCTTGAATCCTAAACCCTAACCAGGCTTTAATTTCCTATTGAGGTTGAACCTTCCGATGGAATGAAGTTTGCAACCCTTTGATCGTCGGATCATTTTGTGCAGTTTCACTAAAATTGAGCTGAGCATCCCCGTGGCAAAGTGATACGTCTGTGTTGTATCTACTTTTCCAAACTCTTTTGCCCTTGTTTTGGACTCTAACTTGCATGATTTGAATGGAACTAACTCGAACTGACGCTATTTTCAGAAGAATTGCCATGGTGTTATTTTTGTGCACAATAAAAAGTCCTTGGAATGACCTGAAACTTCATGGAGCCAAGTTTTGGAATTAATAAAAAATATTGGTCAAAGAATCAGTAGTAGGGGGCCCACACCCTAGCCACAAGGGTGGGGGGGGGGCGCCCACCCCCTCGGGCGCGCCCTCTGACCTTGTGGGCCTCCTGGACCTCCACCGACCTCAACTCCAACTCCATATATTCACTTTCGGGGAGAAAAAAATCAGAGAGAAGGTCATCACATTTTACGATACGGAGCCGCCGCCAAGCCCCGTTCTTCCTCGGGAGGGCAGATCTGGAGTCCGTTCGAGGCTCCGGAGAGGGGAATCCGTCGCCATCATCATCAACAACCATCCTCCATCACCAATTTCATGATGCTCACCGTCGTGCGTCAGAAATTCCATCGTAGGCTTGCTGGACCGTGATGGGTTGGATGAGATTTACCATGTAATCAAGTTAGTTTTGTTAGGGTTTGATCCCTAGTATCCACTATGTTCTAAGATTGATGTTGCTATGACTTTGTTATGCTTAATGCTTGTCACTAGGGCCCGAGTGCCATGCTTTCAGATCTGAACCCTTTATGTTTTCATGAATATATTTTTGTTCTTGATCCTATCTTGCAAGTAATAGTCAGCTACTACGTGTTACGATCCGGCAACCCTAGAGTGATAATAGTCGGGACCACTCTCGATGATGACCGTAGTTTGAGGAGTTCATGTATTCACTAAGTGTTAATGCTTTGGTCCGGTACTCTATTAAAAGGAGCCTTAATATCCCTTAGTTTCCAATAGGACCCCGCTGCCACGGGAGGGTAGGACAAAAGATGCCATGCAAGTTCTTTTCCATAAGCACGTATGACTATATTCGGAATACATGCCTACATTACATTGATGAACCAGAGCTAGTTCTGTGTCACCCTGTGTTATAACCATTGCATGATGAATGCCATCCGACATAATTATCCATCATGGATCCATTTCCTACGATCTTTTCACATATTGATCTTTGCTAAGTTACTTTTCGTTGCCAGTGTTACGATTACTACAAAACTGCTACTATTACTTTTGCCACCGTTACCGCTACTTCCATACTACTTTGCTACTAAATACTTTGCTGCAGATATTAAGTCTTTCAGGTGTGGTTGAATTGACAACTCAGCTGCTAATACTCAAGAATATTCTTTGGCTCCCCTTGTGTCGAATCAATAAATTTGGGTTGAATACTCTACCCTCGAAAACTATTGTGATCCCCTATACTTGTGGGTTATCAAGACCTTTTTCTGACGCCGTTGCCAGGAAGCATAGCTCTATTCTCGGAGTCACTTGGGATTTATATCTGTTGATCACTATGAGGAATCTGAAAGATCAAAGAACTAAGATTTTTCCCTCAACTACGAGGGGAGGTAAGGAACTGCCATCTAGCTCTGCTTGATTCTCCTTCTGTTTTGAGTACACTTGCGACACCTACACCTGCTATTGATTCCGATATGTTGCATGTTATTCATGATGCCACTTCTACTATGAATGATGCTTATGATGAAACTACTTCTATGCTTGATAATACTGTGCCACTAGGTGAATTTCTTGATGAACAACTTGCTAGGGTTAGAGAGAATGAAATTACTGAAATTGATGATATTATTGAAAATGATGATTATGATTCTCCCCCTAGATATGAATTGCCTGTTGTTCCTGAGGGTTATGTTATGGATGAAGAAACTGCTAGAGACTTCTTTGCTTGTAATGATAGAGAAGATCTTAAGATATTGTTAGTTAAGCTGAAAGAGATATCCTTGAATGCTAGAATGAAATATGATCCCGCTTTTGCTACTTCACCTATCTTTGTTACTGATAAGGATTATGAATTCTCTGTCGATCCTGAGTTAATTACTTTGGTTGAATCTGATCCTTACTATGGTTATGAATCTGAAGTAGTTGTGGCACATCTTACTAAATTGAGTGATATAGCCACCCTATTTGCTCATGAGGAAAAAATTCGCTATTACTATATTCTTAAGTTGTTTCCTTTCTCGCTAAAGGGTGATGCTAAGATATGGTTTAATTCTCTTGCTCCTAGTTGTGTGCGTAGTCCCCAGGATATGATTTATCACTTCTCTGCAAAATATTTCCCAGCTCATAAGAAACAAGCTGCTTTAAAGGAAATATTTAATTTTGTGCAAATTGAAGAATAGAGTCTCCCACAAGCTTGGGGGAGGCTTCTCCGATTACTTAATGCTTTGCCTGATCATCCTCTCAAGAAAAATGAAATACTTGATATCTTTTATAATGGACTAACCGACGCTTCCAGAGACCACCTAGATAGTTGTGCTGGTTGTGTTTTCAGGGAAAGAACTGTTGAGCAAGCTGAATTTTTATTGAATAATATATTGAGTAATGAAAATGATCGGACACTTCCTGAACCAACTCCAAAGCCAACTCCGAAGAAAAGGGGTATTCTATTTCTTAGTCCTGAAGATATGCAAGAGGCAAAGAAATCTATGAAAGAAAAAGTTATTAAAGCTTAAGATGTTAAAAATCTACCACCTATTGAAGAAATACATGGTCTTGATAACCCGACACAGGTAGTAGAGGTAAACTCTCTCCATAGATTTTGGCGAAGGTGATATTCCTCATAATAAGTCTGCTAGTCAATGCTTTGATGAGTTTGATAATTTTATTGTTAAACAAGAGAACTTCAATGCTTATGTTAGTAGACAATTGAAAAGTAATGATTACATGCTTGATCACTTGAGTACTTATATGAATAGTACTGTTAATGATCTTAAGCTTATTAGTAAACATGCTTCCATGGTTACAACTCAAGTAGAACAAGTACTTAAAGCTCAAGATGATTTGCTTAATGAGTTGAATAGTAAGAACAATGATAATGATGTCAGGGTTATGACTAGAGGTGGTAAAATGACCCAGGAACCTTTGTATCCTGAGGGCCATCCTAAGAGAGTTAAGCAAGATTCTCAGAGAACTAATACTGATGCACCTAGTCCTAGTACTAAAAAGAAAATGAAAACTAATAGGACTTTGCGTGCTAGTGAACCTGTTATAGACACACCTGAGAATCCCAATGATATTTCTATTTCTGATGCAGAGACACAATCTAGTGATGAACATGAACCTAGTAATAATGTTAATAATCATGTTCATGTTGATGCTCAACATAGTAATGATAATGACGTCGAGATTGAACCTGCTGTTGATCTTGATAACCCACAATCAAAGAATCAACATTATGATAAGAGATATTTTGTTGTTAGGAAGCATGGTAAAGAAAGAGAACCATGGGTTCAGAAACCCATGCCCTTTCCTTGTAAGCCATCCGAGAAAAAGGATGATGAGGATTTTTAGAGCTTTGCTGAAATGACTAGACCTATCTTTTTGCGTATGCATTTGACTGGTATGCTTAAAATGCCTCCCTATGCTAAGTATATGAAAGATATTGTCACTAACAAAAGAAAGAAACCAGAAGCTGAAATTTCCACCATGCTTGCTAATTATACTTTTAAGGGTGGAATATCAAAGAAACTTGGAGATCCAGGAGTACCAACTATACCATGCTCCATTAAAAGAAACTATATAAAAACTGCTTTATGTGATCTTGGAGCCGGTGTTAGTGTTATGCCTTTCTCTTTATATCGTAAACTTGATTTGAATAAGTTCACACCTACTGAAATTTCTCTGCAAATGGCTGATAAATCAACTACTATACTCATCGGTATTTGTAAGGATGTGCGTGTTGTGGTTGCAAACGTTACTATCTTAACGGACTTTGTTATTCTTGATATTCCGAGGACGACAGTATGTCGATTATCCTTGGTAGACCCTTTTTGAATACTGCAGGGGTTGTTATTGACTGCAACAAAGGCAATGTCACTTTTCATGTTAATGGTAATGAGCATATGGTGCACTTTCCGAAGAAACAACCTCAAGTTCATAGTATCAATTCTATTGGAAAATTTTCAACTATTACTATTGGAGGTTTTGAATTCCCTCTTCCTACTGCCAAAAAGAAATATGATATTCTTATTGTTGGGGACATGCATATCCCCGTTGAGGTAACCTAGTGTTATTCGAAGGTTCTCCGGTTTCATGTCATTCGGAAGAAGTTTGTTAATAAGACTTGATCAACCTTGTTAATATATTCCTTTTGATGAGCATGAGATGGATGAATTTAGAAGTCACAACTCTCTGTACCCATCTTTTACTTTCTGTTAATTAGTTTAAATAAAGCAAAAATAGTACTTTATGTCTGTTTTCTGAATTATCCATGCAATAAAAAATGTCCCGAAAATAAAAGTTCTCCAAATACCCTAAAAATTTAGTATGGTTATTTTTACAATATTTTAGAATTTCTGGTGCAAAGAACACACCAGGGGGCCTCACCAGTTGGCCACAAGGGTGGAGGGCCCGCCCCTGACCTTGTGGGCCCCACGTGCCCCCCTCCACTTATTCCAGCACCCATCCACTCCTTCTTCCTGCAGAAAAACCACTCCATTGCTCAAACTCGTGTTCTTGCTCATCTTGCTGCCATTTTCGATCTCCTTGCTCAAAGCCCCGTTCACAAAACTGCTTTGGGGGATTGTTCTTCGGTATGTCACTCCTCCAATGGTCCAATTAGTTTTTGTTCTAGTCCTTTATTCATTGCAAATTTTTGCTGCTGTGGTGACCTTGTTCTTGAGCTTGCATGTCAAAATTGTATGGTCCAAAGTAGTTTTAATGCATGAGTTAGCCTCTAGGCACTTGTAGGAGTAGTTGCTATCAAGTTTTTTGAGTTTGATTCACTTTTATTTTGAGTCCCTAAAAATTTCCAAAAAATTTCAGAGGAAGAAAAATGTCCAATAAAATGTACCAAGGTGGCTCTTCAAGGAAGCAAGCACCAAGGAGTGCGATACGCGAACTGGACCTTGAACCACCAAGAGAAGGTCAAGTGAAGCCTTGTGAATAACCGTGGGATGAATTTATGGATCGTGCAGGTTTCAAGGATGAATTCTATGTGTACATACAAAATGCCGGCCTCGAGGACTTTTTATCGGACCAGTGCTTACAATATTATTATCTCACCGGTTCCTTCGTGCGGAGGTTTGAGTTTTCATCTAAGTGTAATACTCATACTGTCCTATTTGATCTTTATGATGAATCTTATACCATGGACCTAGAAGACTTTTGTGACACATGCAAAATTCCACAATGGGGTAGTCTTAGTGAGCCTCATAAATCTGAATAGAATGATTTTCTTGCTAGTATCACTGTTGGAGAAACTAGAAAATCACACAAGCAACCGTAGGGAGCATTCACTTTCCTGCTATACATTATTTTGCTCTCTTTATCAGTAGGTGTATTAATGGTAAACATGAGCTTTGGCATGTTTGCGTCCCAGATCTTAGTATCCTCAAGTGTGTGGTGCTAGGTGATAAACGATATAATTTGGGGGCTATTATTGCTAGAAGGCTACATCTAAATTCAAAAGATGGAGATTTATTTGGTGGGATTTATGCAACTCGTTTAGCTAACTATTTGAATGTACCTATTAGGAGTTATGATATTGAGTTGCCACCTGCTTTTCTGGATTATGAGGCTTTGGTACGCCACCAGTTTCTTAAGAGGAACTAACAGATCCTCCAGTACCGACTAATCTTTGGTAAACGGTGTGCCGTCCTTGTTACTCTTCCTGCTCCTGCTTTCTTTGACTTTCAGGCAAGGAGGCGGTATTTTATAACTAGAGAGGTGGCAAACGAGTATGAGAGAATAGCGGAGGCTGCTCACCTCCATGCTGCAGCCCTTCAGGTAGTGGCTGATGCATCTCAGTACAACCCCAACTATAACTTTGGATATCCACCAGGCCAAAGGCCTTAGACCAACTTAGGCCAAAAGCCTAAGCTTGGGGGAGTATGTATTTCTCACCGAAATTACATTCATGTTCACACACTCATTCTAGTTGTGTGCTCATACATTTTCATTGTATTATCCATGATTAGTTTTTTTTCCGCTTTCTTCTTGTGTGTTTGATAAACCTTAAGAAAACCCAAAAAATTAGTAGTAGTTAGTTTACTTTCTATGCATGCTAAGTTATAATATTAAAATAAAACCCAAAAAGATTTCCCGTTCTTGTTTTGCTTGTTGGGAGCTTTCCCGTGTAAATAGTTTTTCTCGTTCTTGCTTTATCTTCCTTAGAAAAACAAAAACTCCAAAAATATTTCAGTGTGTTTCTTTTTCATTTCATTTATTTTCTTTGTGGGTCGAGAGGAGAAGACCACGATGAAAATGTTGAGTGGCTCTCATATGCATTATTGTTGATCTAACAAAGAGCCCATATTACCTTGTCTTCTCCTTTGAATAAATGTTTGCAGATTCCAGCTTAGTCCAATGCACGTGCACTATTATTATTTTCCACACCGTTCGGCCATGCAAGTGAAAGGCAATAATGACGATATATGATGAAATGATTGAGATGAGGAAAAGCTGGTATGAACTCGACCTATCTTGTTTTTGTAAATATGATTAGTTCCTCATTCCTGATTTAGCCTGTTATGAATGAAACATGTTTGCAATGACAATTAGAGATTATAGTTACTCATGCCATGCTTAATTAGCTAAGAGTTTATGATGGTTTACCTTGCGTGCCAACATGGAAATTAAAATGGTTGTGATGTAGTATGATAGGATGGTATCCTCCTTTGAATGATTCGAGTGGCTTCACTTGCAAGATGTTCACGCATGTAGTTGAAACAAAATCAACATAGCCTCTACGATATTTATGTTCATGGTGATTTATATCCTACTCATGCTTGCACTCAATGTTGGTTAATCTCAATGCATGTTTATGACTGTTGTCGCTCTCTAGTTGGTCGCTTCCCAGTCTCTTTCTAGCCTTCACTTGTACTAAGAGGGAATTCTTCTTGTGCATCCACTTCCATAAACCCCAAAGTTGTTCCATATGAGTCCACCATACCTTCCTATATGCGGTATCTACCTGCCATTCCAAGTAAATTTGCATGTGCCAAACTCTAAACCTTCAAATGATAATCTGTTTTGTATGCTCGAATAGCTCATGTACCAACTAGGGCTGTCAATATCTTCCATGCTAGGTAGGTTATTCTCACGATGAGTGGACTCCACTCATCATTCACGAGAAAATGGCTGGTAACCGGGATGCCCAGTCCCATGCTTAAAGCAAATTAAATCAAAATAATTGCAAACAAAACTCCCCCAGGATTGTTGTTAGTTGGACGGTACCCGTTGTTTCAGACAAGCCGTGGAGTGTGCTTGTTGGTGGTGGGGAAGTATAAATTTTACCATTCTATTTGGGAACCGCCTATAATGTATGTAGCATGGAAGATACCGAGATCTCTAGGTTGTTATGTTGACAATGAAAGCATACCGCTCAAAATATTACTCAATCTCCATTTCAAAACTCGAGCTCTGGCACCTCCGCAAATCCCTGCTTCCCTCTGCGAAGGGCCTATCTATTTACTTTTATTGCTGAGTCATCATCATCTTATAAAAAGCACCAGTTAGAGCACCACTGTCATTTGTATGCATTGTTATTAATTTATATTGAGTATGACTGGATCTCTTTTACCATGAATTACAATGTCTAGTCAGTCCTTGATCTTCAGGGGTGCTCTGCATTTATGTTTTGCAGTCTCAAAAAGGGCTAGCAAGATACCATCTTGTTATATGATATCGTGATTGTTTTGAGAAAAGTTTTGTCACCCGAGATTTATTATTATTGTTCGCTAGTTGATTATGTCATTGATATGAGTAAACGTGGGACCTAAATGTTATTGTGGATATGGTTAGTTCATGATCTATGCTGAAAACTTGATTGGTGGCTTTACATATTTGAAACAACAAGATCAAACAGAGTTTGTAAAAGTTTTTCATTATCACTTTCAGTTTGTCAACTGAATTGCTTGAGGACAAGCAAAGGTTTAAGCTTGGGGGAGTTGATACGTCTTTGTCGTGTCTACTTTTCCAAACTCTTTTGCCCTTGTTTTGGACTCTAACTTGCATGATTTGAATGGAACTAACCCGGACTGATGCTGTTTCCAGCAGAATTGCCATGGTGTTATTTTTGTGCAGAATAAAAAGTTCTCGGAATGACCTGAAACTTCACGGAGCCAAGTTTTGGAATCAATAAAAAATATTGGCGAAAGAATCAGCAGCAGGGGCCCACACCCTAGCCACAAGGGTGAGGGGCGCGCCCACCCCCCTCGGGCGCGCCCTCTAACCTTGTGGGCCCCCTAGACCTCCACCGACCTCAACTCCAACTCCATATATTCACTTTCGGGGAGAAAAAAAAACAGAGAGAAGGATTCATCGCGTTTTACGATACGAAGCCACCGCCAAGCCCTGTTCTTCCTCTGGTGGGCAGATCTGGAGTGCGTTCGGGCCTCCAGAGAGGGGAATCCATCGCCATCGTCATCATCAAACATCCTCCATCACCAAGTTCATGATGCTCACCGCCGTGCGTGAGTAATTCCATCGTAGGCTTGCTGCACCATGATGGGTTGGATGAGATTTACCATGTAATCGAGTTAGTTTTGTTAGGATTTGATCCCTAGTATCCACTATCTTCTAAGATTGATGTTTCTATGACTTTGCTATGCTTAATGCTTGTCACTTGGGCCCGAGTGCCATGATTTCAGATCTGAACCCTTCATGTTTTCATGAATATATTTGTGTTCTTGATCGTATCTTGCAAGTAATAGTCACCTACTACGTGTTATGATCCGGCAACCACGGAGTAACAATAGTCGGGACCACTTTCGATAATGGCCGTAGTTTAAGGAGTTCATGTATTCACTAAGTGTTAATGCTTTGGTCTGGTACTCTATTAAAAGGAGGCCTTAATATCCCTTAGTTTCCAATAGGACCCCGCTGTCACGGGAGGGTAGGACAAAAGATGCCATGCAAGTTCTTTTCCATAAGCACGTATGACTATATTTGGAATACATGCCTACATTATATTGATGAACTGGAGCTAGTTCTGTGTCGCCCTTTGTTATAACCGTTGCATGATGAATGCCATCCGACATAATTAACCATCATGGATCCATTGCCTATGAGCTTTTCGTATATTGATCTTTGCTAAGTTACTTTTCTGTTGCCACTGTTATGATTACTACAAAACTACTACTGTTACTTTTGCCACCGTCACCGTTAGTTCCATACTACTTTGATACTAAATACTTTGCTGCAGATATTAAGTCTTTCAGGTGTGGTTAAATTGACAACTCAGCTGCTAATACTCCAGAATATTCTTTGGCTCCCCTTGTGTTGAATCAATAAATTTGGGTTGAGTACTCTACCCTCGAAAACTGTTGCGGTCCCCTATACTTGTGGGTTATCAAAATTGAGCGTGATTAGAATAAGACTAGTGGGACTAGTTGATGAGATATAAACTCATCACAAATATAGTAGAAGACAATAGAGGTATGTGCGGGGCAAAGAAGTAGAGACATATCCACATGGAGCGATGTGGGCAGCTGGGGCAGTTGAGGGAGTCCTGGATTAGGGGGTCCTCGGCCGTCCGGACTATGTAACATGGGCTGGACCAATGGGCTATGAAGATACAAGATAGAAGACTTCTTCCCGTGTCTGGATGGGACTCTCCTTTGCGTGGATGGCAAGCTTGGCATTCGGATATGTAGATTCCTTCCTTTGTAAACCGACTCTGTACAACCCTAGGCCCCTCTGGTGTCTATATAAACCGAAGGGTTAAGTCCGTAGAGGCATTGACAATCAGACAGGCTAGACTTCTAGGGTTTAGCCATTACGATCTCATGGTAGATCAACTCTTGTAATCCTCATATTCATCAAGATAAATCAAGCAAGAAGTAGGGTATTACCTCCATCAAGAGGGCCTGAACCTGGGTAAACATCATGTCCCCCGTCTCCTATTACCATCAATCCTAGACGTACAGTTCGGGACCCCCTACCCGAGATTCGCCGGTTTTGACACCGACATTGGTGCTTTCATTGAGAGTTCCACTATGATGTCATCAGAAGGTTCGATGGCTCCATTAGTCATCTACAACAATGTTGCCCTGGGGGAGGTCTTCTGTAACGCCCTCGATGCGGCTATATCTCCCACGTGTCGAGGCACGACTTAGAGGCATAACCGCATTGAAAGCAATGTTGCAAGTGAGGTAATCTTCACACAATCCATGCAATAAATAAAGGGGAAAGATACATAGCTGGCTTACAATCGCCACTTCACACAAGTACATAAATAACATCCAACATACAGATTACACTCAAGGTCCGACTATGGTACCAAAATGAAAGAAGACTACCCCAAATGCTAAACAGATCCCCGGATCACCCAACTGGGCTCCACTACTGATCATCTGGAAAAGAAACATAGTAACGGCCACGTTCCTCGTCGAACTCCCAAGTGAGCTCGGACGTGGCATCTGCACTGGCATCGTTGGTACCTGCAACTGAGGTGATAATATCTGTGAGTCACGGGGACTCAGCAATCTCACACCCGCGAGATCAAGTCTATTTAAGCTTAAAGGTGGGAAAAAGGGTTTGTGAGGTGGAGCTGCAGCAAGCGACTAGCATATGGTGGCTACAGCGCAAAAGAGAGCGAGAAGAGAAGGCAAGGCACGGTCGCGAAACTAGAAGTGATCAAGAAGTGATCCTGAAACGACCTACGTCAGACATAACTCCAACAACCGTGTTCACTTCCCGGACCCCGCCGAGAAGAGACCATCACGGTTACACACGCGATTGATGTGTTTTAGATAAGGTCAACTTCGGGTTTTCTACAACCGGACATCAACAAATTCCCATCTGCCTCATAACCGCGGGCACGGCTTTCGAAAGATAATACCCTGCAGGGGTGTCCCAACTTAGCCCATGATAAGCTCTCACGGTCAATGAAGGATATACCTTCTACCGGGAAGACCCAATCAATCTCGGAATCCCGGACTACAAGACATTTCGACAGCAACAAAACAAGTCCAGCAAAGCCGCCCGATTGTGCCGACAAATCCTGATAGGAGCTGCACATATCTCGGTCTCAGGGCACATCCGGATTGTCCAAACTTCCGATAGGCGAACCCAGAGTTGCCCCTGGTGGCCACCGGCGGCTGACGGTTTGGACCAGCAATCGAAGGAGAACTGGCCCGGGGGTTAAAATAAAGATGACCCTTGAGTCTGCAGAACCCAAGGGAAAAAAGGCTAGGTGGCAAATGGTAAAACCAATGTTGGGCCTTGCTGGAAAAGTCTTATTCAAAGCGAACTGTCAAGGGGGTCCCATAAATCACCCAACCGTGTAAGGAACGCAAACTCCGGGAACATAACACCGGTATGACGGAAACTAGGGTGGCAAGAGTGGAACAAAACACCAGGCATAAGGCCGAGCCTTCCACCCTTTACCAAGTATATAGATGTATTAATTAAATAAGAGGTATTGTGATATCCCAACAAGTAAACATGTTCCAACAAGGAACAACAAGTCCATGTTCCAACAAGGAACAAACTTCATCTTCACCTGCAACTAGCAACGCTATAAGAGGGGCTGAGCAAAGCAGTAACATAGCCAAACAACGGTTCGCTAGGACATGGTTGGTTAGGGGATGACATGGCAATATAGGAGGCATGATATAGCAAGTGGTAGGTATCGCAGCATAGGCTTAGCAAAAGAGCGAGCAATCTAGCAAGCAAAGATAGAAGTGATTTCGAGGGTATGGTCATCTTGCCTGCAAGGTTCTCAGAGTTGTCGAAAGCTTGGTCCTCGAAAGCGTTCTCAACAGGTTCCTCATTCACGTACTCGTCTCCCGGCTCTACCCAAGACAAGAGAACAGGCAAAGGAACCAATATCAACCACGATGCAATGCGCAAGCAACATGATGCAAAACATGGCATGATATGCGAGAGGTGATATGCAATGCGTATGCATGCTCCGGAAGGACAAGGATGAACAGGGCATAATCTTGGCAAACCAAGCATGCCACTGGATAGATGAGGTGATTTCGGTTGAAATCGATATAAAGATCACTGGAATCGGATGCACGGTTTGCAAATGGCAAGCAATACAAGAATGACACGAAACTGCCATAAACAGCATGATGCTACTTAGCAAGCAACAAATAATTAAGCTACTTCAACCAAACATGGCAACAAAGCATATGACAGTAGTCTACACAAGATGCACGACAAAAGATGAACACTGAGCTACGGCTCAATCACATCCAAACAGGTCCAAACAAGCATGGCAAAAGTGCAAACGATAACAAGTTCTCAGACTTAGTGAAAATATCAACAAGCAGAAACTAACATCAGGATGGCATGTTCAGAGCAATGAAACAACATGCTACAGGTTCAGAGCATAGCAAAGCAAGGCATGGCATGAATCTACTCAAGGCACTTGACAAAAGTCCCTTACTGACCATAAGCCAAGAAGGACCAGAAAATATGATTACACCCATGTCAAATAAGCAAGTTTCGTTACAGGTTTCAGACTTAGCAGAAAACTGGACATGGCAGAAAACTAATAACGACTAGGCTTGTTCGTGAGCTCGATGCACTCACTACAGAGCATTTCATGATAAACTAAGCCTACATACATCAATAAGACATGGCATAGTAACAATACATGGCAAGAATAACATCATATCATGCAAGGATCAACTACACCAAGCTTGGCAAAATCGAATAACATGTAAACAATCTGCCAGCAAAATTTTGAAGCAAAAGTAGAGCTCGACTGACTCAAGCTATGGCACTCCATAATTGCAAACAAAGGCATTGATGGATAGAGCAAATACTCAAGTTCAAAACTACCTTACTGATCATGTTCAAAATATGCATAGATCTCTCGGAAACAACATGAACACATGGCATAAAAATAACAGCAGTCAGGGACTAGGTGAAATCACTAAGTCTCTGAAATCAGCAACATCAAGTGACCTAGTTTGCATGCTTGTGCTAGTCATCACAAGTATCACAAAAATACATGGCAAAATTCTCTGGAAAGGTAACATGGCATATTACAAAACTCATGTAGGACACAACTTCATAGGAGGTACACATCAATCATGGCAAAAATGACAAAAGTGCATGTTCAGATAAGATCCAGCAACTAACATCAACTATCCCTCTTCTAACAGCATTTCGGGCATCAAGTTGACCTCAAATGAAAATGATGCAATGGAACAAAGTTATGTACTCTTCGAGGCGAACAATTTGACATATTATACGCGCTAAATGGAGCTACGGATGCAAATTTATGGCATGGAAAACATGGCATGATGATGATGAAAAAAAATAAAAGACTTAGAGAAAATTTGGGCTCGGGGAAAGTCAACCCTTGCCGGCACGTGGACCGAGGCGGGGCGGATCTGGCGGATCCGCGCCGGAGTTGGCCGGGGATGGCCGGAGGCGACGCGGGGTGGCCGATCCCGACCGGATCCGGCCGGATCCGGGCTGGAGGAGGGCGCGACGGCGAGGGACGGCGAGGCCGCGGGCGGAGGAGCCGGCACGGGGCGGCGGGGGGACTTGCGGGCGCGGCGGCGCGGCTCCGGCGGCAGGCGGCGGCGCGGAGGAGGAGGCGACCGGCTCGGGGTCGCGGCGAGCGGCGGGTGGCGGCGCAAGGGCGGCGGAGCGGCGCAGGGGCGGCGGAGCGCGCGGCTCGGGCGGCGGGCGCGGGGTGCGCAGGCGACGGCGACGGCGGTCGGCGGCGGCAGGGCGAGGCCGGCGCGGGCGCGCGGGAGGCGCTGGGCGGCGGCGTACCGGGCGCGCGGGCCCGCGGGGGCCGGCTGCGGGCTCGGGCGGGCCCCCGGCGGCGAAGTGGGCGCGGAGGGCGCGGCCAACGGGGTCGCGACACGTGGCGGCGGCGGGGCGGAGCGGACGCGTCCGGCCGGGCAGATTTTGTCCGGCGGCGACGGGACTAGGGTTAGGGTAGTTTTGCCCGCAAATGGAGGAGGAGGAGGCCTATTTATAGCTAGAAGGAGCTAGGGAGCTCCAAATGGAGAGCGGTTTTCGGCCACGCGATCGTGATCGAACGGCGGAGGACATGGGAGTGACTTAGATGGGTTATTGGGCTGCTTTGAAGGGGTGGGGCTGCAACACACACGAGGCCTTCACAGTTATCCGGTTAACCGTTGGAGTACCAAACGAACTCCGATTGACCCGAAACTTGACAGGCGGTCTTCCGGTGCTATACCGAGGCCACATGTCAAACCTCGGTCCATTCCGAGAATGTTTAATACCCGCTCACGAAGAAATGTAAAAGGGGACGCCGAGAGACATAGGAGCGCCGGATTGCAAAACGGACAACGGGAAAGATGCTCGGATTTATGAGACGAACACGTATGCGAATGCGATGCACATGATGACATGATATGAAATGCATGACATGACCAAAATGTAAAACGGAGAGAACCCAACCACGGAGGGAATAACATAACACATAGCCGGAAATGGCAAGAGTTGGATTACAAATATGGCAAGTTACATCTGGGGCGTTACATCTTCCTCCCCGGTCAGATCTTTGTGTTCGGCGGCTTCGCACTGCGGGCCAACTCGCTTGTCCATCTAGAGCAGATTGACAGCTACGCTTCAGGTCACCAGATTAGTTTTGGAAATCTGGATTATGTCGCTGATATCCAAGGAGACTTGATCTTCCGAGGGTTCATGACCCCAATCTCCGCTCTAGCCTTAGATCCGGAGCACATCACCAGGTCCGAGGACGGGATTATTGAGCCCGCTGGACTATCTACGGCCACTAGGCCCAATACGGGAGAGTCGGAGGAAGTAGTGTTGCTGGCAACCGTTATGGAGCCGAACTCTTCTCTGGACATTGGCTCCGAACCCTCGGAGTCAGCATCGTGTGAGCTCGGCCAAGGAGTTTTCTTCCTGCCGTACTCCATGGAGTTTCTTCTCCCTGGCCAAACCTCGACTTTAAGCGAGGCTTTGGACTTGATGATATCCCTCATCATTATAGAGGAGCAATGTCCGAACTAAGCCCAGCCCGGACTAGGGGCGGAGAGCAGGGAATTTTACGTCCCACCCACCACCCACTTCATAGCCACTGTCGATAACTTAGCTGACATGCTCGACTACGGCTCCGAGGACATCGGCGGTATGGACGACGATGCTGGAGAAGAGCAGGCCGAAAATCCGCCATTTACCGGACGCTGGACGGCCACCTCTTCGTATGACGTGTACATGGTGGACACACCCAAAGAGGGTAACAACGATGATAAAGAAGATCCAATTGAGGATAAACCTCCTGGGACACAGCCCAAGCATTGACGTTAGCGGCACCGCTCTAAATCACTCCGTGGAAAAGACAACAATACCGGCACCAGAGACAACAACACTCCGGGCGATACCAAAGAAAAAGTAGAACCCATCAAGCCGACCTCTGAACAGGACGACCAGGAAGATGGGCAAGTTAGCCCCGATAAACAGGCTGAAAACAAAGACTCGGAGGACATCAATTATCTTCCTCTCTCCAAGGATGAGGTGAGCCTCGGCAACAAGGATTTTATCGTGCCTGAGGAACCTCTCGAGCAGGAGCGCTTTAAGCGCCGATTAATTGCCACTCCAAGGAGCCTGAAAAAGAAGCAGCAGCAGCTTCAAGCTGATCAAGATGTGCTCAACGATAGGTGAACTAATGTCCTGGCAGCCAAGGAATACGGCCTCGAGCGCCCAACCAAAAGTTACCGGAAGCGTAAACTGCTACCCCAATTCGACGACGAGGCCCTCGAGCCCGTGCCATCAGCACATAATGCAGCTGACTGACCACCTCGTGGCCGGGACAAAACGGCAACTCAAGCCGAACACCAGCAAGAGCAGGTCAGACCATATCGATCTACGGATCACGGGGGCATGCCCCGACACGCGACGACGGCTATCTAGCCGTACGTGACAAGCATAATCACGCCCGGGCCAAAAACCGCAGACAGACTCCTTTCGAGCCATGTGACGACTTGGCCCGATACAGAGGCGCCGCACACCCCCTCTGCTTCACTGACGAAGTAATGGAGCACAAATTCCCAGAAGGGTTTAAACCCGTGAATATCGAATTGTATGATGGAACAACAGATCCCGTGGTATGGATTGAGGATTTTCTTCTCCATATTCATATGGCCCACGGTGATGATTTTCATGCCATCAAATACCTCCCGCTAAAACTCAAGTGACCAGCTCGGCACTAGTTGAACAGTCTGCCCGAAAACTCCATTGGCAACTGGGAGGACTTGGAAGACGCCTTCCGCGACAATTCCAAAGAACATACATCCGACCTCCGGATGTTGATGACTTAAGTCACATAGTTCAATAGCCCGGAGAGTTGGCTAGAAAATTCTGGACTTGATTCCTAACTAAAAAGAACCAGATCGTCGACTATCCGGATGCCGAAGCCCTAGCGACCTTTAAGCATAGCATCCGCGATGAATGGCTCGCCCGACACCTCACCCAGGAAAAGCCAAAGTCCATGGTAGCCCTCACAGCACTCATGACCCGCTTTTGCATGGGCGAGGATAGCTGGCTAGGCTGTAGCAGCAATAGTTCAAGCGAACTCGGCACCTCTGAGGCCAGGAATAGCAACGGCAAGCCTCGACACAACAGGCACAAGTGTAGAAAAACCAGTGATAATATCGATGACACGATGGTCAATGCCCAATTCAGTGGCTCCAAATCCGGCTAACGAAAGAAGCCATTCAAAAGGAACAATCCGGGTCGTCCAGCTTGGACCGCATACTCGATTGTCCATGTCAGATCCACGGCACCCCCGACAAACCAGCCAATCATACCAACAGAAGCTATTGGGTTTTTAAACAGGCCGGCAAGTTAAATGTCGAGAACAAAGGAGAAGGGATCGCAGAGTGAGGACGACAACGAGGAGCCCCGTCCACCGAACACAGGGGGACAGAATAAGTTTCCCCCCTAGGTTAAAACGGTGAACATGATATATGTTACCCATGTCCCCAAGAGGGAGCGCAGACGTGCGCTCAGGGACATCTATGCGATAGAGCTAGTCGCCCCAAAATTCAACCCATGGTCGTCCTGCCCGATCACTTTCGATCGCAGAGACCATCCGACCAGTATCCGTCATGGTGGTTCAGCCGCACTGGTCCTTGACCCAATCATTGACAGATTCCACCTCATACGAGTCCTCATGGATGGTGGCAGCAGCCTCAACCTGCTCTATCAGGATACAGTCCACAAAATGGGCATCGATCCATCAAGGATCAAGCCCACAAAAACTACCTTTAAAGGAGTAATACCAGGTGTAGAAGCCCGCTGCACGGGTTCAATCACATTGGAAGTCGTCTTCGGATATCCGGACAACTTCCGAAGCGAGGATTTGTTCTTCGATATCGTCCCCTTCCGCAGCGGTTATCATGCACTGCTCGAACGAACTGCATTTGCCCGATTCAATGCGGTGCCACACTATGCTTATCTCAAACTCAAGATGCCTGAACCACACGGTGTCATAACAGTCAATGGGAACATGGAGCGCTCCCTCCATACTGAGGAGCACAACGCAGCCCTGGCAGCAGAAGTACAGAGCGGCCTTATCAAGCAGAACCTTAAATTGGCGGCCAAGCTCCCGGACACTGTCAAACGAGTCCGGACTACTCTACAGCAGGACAGTCCTGCTTGTCAAGAGCTCGACTAGCAATTCGGCCTCCGTCTTAGTCCCGACCAAACGGCGGCGTACGTACCGCGCGTACATAACTATGCACCCAAAATACCATGGGCATAGACGGAGGCGTAACTTGACTATGGTCCATCATACGGCTAACTCACATAATTTTCCTTTTCCTTTTTTTTCCTTTTTGTCTCTTTTTCACAGGCCCCTCCCGACGGCCTGATCATCGGTCCTTTCGAAGGATAGCTATACCACGGCGGCAAGTAGTACAGACGTGTGGGGGAATCTTTAGATGTTCTTCTTGACGATCATTCTACCTATTTTCAGGACCCGCACACAGCTCCCCCTTGGTCTTGGCATGTTAAATAGCCTGGTCGCTTATCGCACTATTTGTAAAAATATGCTTTGACGTATTAATCAAACTATAATGGAAACAGTTTGCGGCCCAACTTACGTGGCACTAGCTTACTACTTCATTTTATTTCGCTATTCTTATCAATTGCACCCGTACACTTTGGTACGCCTTAATTCGCCAGGGGCTTCATTATGCTCCACACTACGACACCAAAGTCCGAACACTTTCTACAGTACAGTTCGGCACCCTGAATTTTAGCATTATATGCATCGACTCCGAATCATGTCTTTGGTCAATAGTTGGGTTGCCCGGCTCCTGTGCTTGCTACCTTAGGTTCCGTCCTATCGGCTAGGGTAGTAAAGGGAGAATTACTACGATTTGTTTCTGGTTTATCCGAGCAAACACCTCAGTAGAGAAAGCCGAAAATTGACTGTCATGATGCGGCGAGAGCGGGTCAACTATTCGGAGGTTAAAAATCTTTTACGATTTCTTCCGCATTATGCGATGAATCGGCCTCTACCCTATCAGGTGTTTACAACACCCTAGTCTGGATTAAATACTAACTAGGGAATGCGCCTACATTTCTATTGTCAAACTCCTATTGCTAAGTGAGAGTGATAAAGCCACATAGTCCAATTGCCTGGTTCGTTGCGCTAAACACCTCCTTCAAGGACCAAAACTCTTGGATCAAGAGTGTTTAGATTCCATCCCGAACACCCCCGTACTACCTACGTGGGGGCTGAAGCCGACGACTGGCCAACTCTCAGATTTAACAAAACGGCCGCACAGGAGGTAAAATTTTCAAACAACAAACAATATATTACATAACGACTTTGTTTCATAATATAGGAAGGGATGACATGAATGACTTCATTCAAAGATAATGTCTTTTGAACACTGGCCCTCTACAATACGGGATTCCTTCAGGACATCAGCAAAATACTGCTCGGGCGTGCGGTGCTCCTTGCCCACGGGCGGTCCCTCGGTCGCGAGCTTGACGGCGTCCATCTTCGCCCACTGCACCTTGACACGGGCGAAGGCCATCCGCGCACCTTCGATGCAGACCGACCGCTTGATGGCGTCAAGCCGAGGGCAGGCATTGACCAACCGCTTCACAAGCCCGAAGTAGCTGCTGGGTATGGCTTCAGCAGGCCATAAACAGATTATCAAATCCTTCATGGCCAGTTCGGCCTATGCAGTTCGGTCAGCTGCTTCAGCTGATCGCTAAAGGGCACCAGATGCTCTGGTGCAAGGTACTGCGACCAGAACAACTTCTCTGTTGAGCTCCCCTCTTCGACTTGGAAGAAATCCGTAGCTTCGGCAACACTACACGGCAGATCCGCAAACGCCCCTGGAGAACTCCAAATCCGGGTCAGTAAGAGGAACCTTTTCTTCACATACTTGCTCTGCATAATAAAGGCCTTACCCGCCGCGATTTTTCTGGCCTCCTGGATTTCCTGGAGGGCGCCCTGGCCTTCAACCCGGGCATCGTGTGCGCTTTGGCGGGCCTTGGCAAGTTTGGACTCTTGATCCGCAATATTGTGCTCCAAGGACTCGCATTTCTTCATAGCGTCTTGGAGCTCCTGCTGGACCTCACCAACTCTGGCCTCGTGTTTCTTGCGAGCGGCTTGTTCCTTTGCCGCTCTCTCCTAGGCTTCGGCCAGCACCCTCTTGAGGGTCTCCACCTCAGTCGCCGCTCCTGCAAAATATCATGGCACTATGGTCAAACACAAATCATTCATCCTTCCTGAATCTATCTTGATTGTCTTCCAGTTGTTTTTTCACATGACCGAGCTCTTCCTCGGTCCGCTCCAGACTCTGCTTCAGTCCGGAGACCTCAGCAGCATGAGAGGTTGCAGCCAGCAAAGATGCCTGCTTATTCACATAGACACGTATGGTTAATCTCCTGCAAAAATTACTTGATCCTCTTTCCGGCTTTTCTTTTCGTACACCGGACAGTGTCTCAGGGGCTACTGTCTATACTATGGCATTCCTTTTGCATAAATTGAGTTTCATACCTCAAAGCCTTAGAAGGCTTGTGCAGGCTTCGGTCAGGCCGCTCTTCGCGGACTGAACCTTCTCAACCACCGTAACCATAAGGATATGGTGTTCCTCAACAATGGAAGCGCTTTGCAGCCCTTCGAGTAGAGTATCTGGTGCCTCTGGATAGACAGAGGTCACCGGCGGAATCAGCGCACCTCCTTCTTGTGAAGAAGGTTGCTTGCCTGGTTCCGGAGCCGTATAGGTCTCTAGAACTGTATTCTTCTGGGGGCCGAATTGGATATGGCCCCCATCGCCAGTCTCCATGGGGATCTGCTCCCCCATGTGTCCGGCGGCCGAGATATCATCCTCTGGCGCCACAGTGATGGCCTCCTGTGCCTCCCCCCAAGCTGGGAGGGTCGTTCGGGACAACACTTCAGAATCCCCTGTAATCCGGGGAGAGGAGGCCGCCGGAAGGGACCCGCTGTCCATCACCTTCAGATCCAACGAATTCCCCGAAGATGAGGACCGCTCGAGGTCGGAACGAGCCGGACTACAAGTGCATGATTTAGCATGTTAAAACCATGAAGTAAAGAGGCTGGATATATGAATGCGTCAGTGCCTCTGAGTACTCACGATTCGGCCAGGGGCTTATCCCTTGGGTGCCACTCCGAGCTGCTATCGATGTCCCACGCAGAGTTATCCAAGAGGGAGACCCTCCCCTTCTTGGATGCCTCTGCCTCCAGATGCATGGATGCCGCCCTTTTATTCCTTCCCCCCTCAGGGGGGAGTTGCTTTTTTTTTTCTTCCTCCTCCTCGTCATCCTCAACGGCGGAGGAATGAGTTTCGCGTCCTCAGACATCGCGTCCGAAGTGCGTTTACGGCGGAGGCCACTTCTGGTCTCCTTGGCCTTCTTCTTGGACATCTTCTCCGGCGCCTGGTAGGGCGCCGGAACCAGCATCTTCGTCAGAAGTGGGACTGCTGGGTTTTCGGGCAGTGGAGCCAGACACTGGATCAGCTCCACCCTCTTCGTCTAGCCCTGAAAAAACAAATAGGGAAACTTAGACATCTTCCTTGAGTATGCAAGTAAAGGATACACCCTGAAATGGGAAAAACTTACCGGATTGGCGGGATGGGTCAGGTTGTACCCATGATCCTTGGTCGTCTTCGGCCATGTCTCGTTGGCCTTGAAAAGCACCTTCCAGATGTCTTCGTGCGTAGTACCGAAGAACTGTTGCGGGGTCTGGTGCTCGGCCGGATCGAACTCCCACAAATGGAAAGTCCAGCCTTGGCACGGAAGGATCCGACGAAAAAGCATCACCTGGATCATGTTGACAAGCTTGATGTTCTTGTCCACCATGCTCCTGATGCGCGTCTGCAGCACGGACACCTCGTCTAATGACGCCCAGTTCACGCCCTTCTCTAGCCACGAGGTGAGCCGCATCGGGGCTCCGGGCTAGAATTCAGGAGCCGTGGCCCAGGTGGCGTCGCGCGGCTCTGTGACATAGAACCACTGCTGTTGCCACCCTTTGACGGTATCCACGAAGGTACCCTTGGGCCATGTGACGTTGGGCATCTTGCTCACCAGGGTGCCCCCGCACTCTGCATGTTGACCAGCCACCACCTTCGGCTTCACATTGAAGATCTTTAACCACAATCCGAAGTGGGGTGGGGTGCGGAGGAAGGCCTCGCACACGACAATAAATGCCGAGATGTTGAGGAAGGAGTTGGGGGCCAGATCGTGGAAATCCATCCCGTAATAGAATATGAGTCCGCGGACGAATGGGTGGAGAGGGAATCCCAATCCACAGACGAAGTGGGGGATGAATACCACCCTCTCATGGGGCTCCGGGGTGGGGATGATTTGCCCCTTTGCGGGAAGCCGGGGGGCGATCTCCTGGGCTAAATACCCAGCCTCCCGGAGCTTGGTGATGTCCTTCTCCTTTACGGAGGAGACCATCCACTTGCCCTGCGCTCCAGATCCGGACATGGTTGGAGTGCTTTTTTGAGGTGGAAAGGATGGAAGCTTGGGTGCTGGAGCTCGAGAATGGATGGGCAGAGAAAAAGAAGGCATGGGTGAAAAGGTGAAATCCTTATCCCTTTATAAAGGCTACGAATATCAAGCGCCTCCCCACTCGCCTTAAAACTTGCCTATTCCCCAAGGGCCATGCTGAGAGTCACGGTTGGATTACCCACGCCCATATTGATGAGAATCCCACAATAAGGGGACACTATGTCTGCTTCGACAAGACGTTCCAATAAAACCGCATCTTGAAACATGGGGCAGGAGGCTAAAAAACGGTTCAAAATAATGACCGGGCAGTGACGTGTTGTCACACTACAAAAGTTGTCAGTAGATTGGACTCATGAAATATTATAATCTCTACGTGTGTGTGTGTGTGTGTGGTACTTGTTTTGCAGAGTTGGACATGTTCTATGTGTTCGAAGGCTGTTTTGGAGTATTCGGAGGAGGAACCCGCCTTGCAATGCCGAAGACAATCTGCGGGCCGGACACATCGTCATTGAAGCCTAGTTCAGGGGCTAGTGAGGGAGTCCTGGATTAGGGGGTCCTCGGCTGTCCGGACTATGTAACATGGGCCGGACTAATGGGCTATGAAGATAAAAGACAGAAGACTTCTTCCCGTGTCCGGATGGGACTCTCCTTTGCGTGGATGGCAAGCTTGGCGTTCGGATATGTAGATTCCTCCCTTTGTAAACCGACTCTGTACAACCCTAGGCCCCTCCGATGTCTATATAAACCGGAGGGTTTAGTCCGTAGAGGCATTGACAATCAGACAGGCTAGACTTCTAGGGTTTAGCCATTACGATCTCGTTGTAGATCAACTCTTGTAATCCTCATATTCATCAAGATCAATCAAGCAGGAAGTAGGGTATTACCTCCATCAAGAGGGCCCGACCCTGGGTAAACATTGAGTCCCCCGTCTCCTGTTACCATCAATCCTAGACGTACAGTTCGGGACCCCCTACATGAGATCCGCCGGTTTTGACACCGACTGGCTGTAAAGGAAGTTGTACCTGAGGGATGTCGAGATGTAGCTAACTTAGAGGAGGGCGGCGGGAGGCGGCAACTGCCCACGTCGCGGCAGTGGGAAGGGATGAATGCAACCACACTGGCTTTGTGAGAGAGAAGGGCGGGGACCCCTGATCGGGATATGCCGATAGTGGGTTTTCGCCGTCGACGATGGAAATCGCATCTACACAAAGCATCCATCCCTTCCCCCAGCGGACGTGATCCGCCCAGATGTTAGAGATGTGGCCACAGTCGTTTTGTGCGAGAGAGTGTGAAGAGAGCAACCCCAACAAGCAACCGTGTAGGCTCCTGGCTATGTATATAGTGGAGTGGTTTCTTTTTCTCTCCATATGAACCTATTTCTATTGCGTATGTGCCATTGAAGAAAAAAACTTTATTTCTAAATAACGCGGTACCGTTCATGCGTGGTTCCCGACCCTATGTGAGTAAACTACTACTACTAGATGCATCAAATTATCACGTGGGCTGCATCATGATACGTCTCCGTCGTATCTATAATTTTTGATTGTTCCATGCCAATATTATTCAACTTTCATATACTTTTGCAACTTTTTATATTATTTTTGGGACTAACATATTGATCCAGTGCCCAGTGTCAGTTCCTGTTTGTTGCATGTTTTATGTTTCGCAGAACCCAATATCAAACGGAGTCCAAACGGGATAAAAACGGACGGAGAATTATTTTTGGAATATTTGGAAAATCTGGGAGAAAGATCAACGCGAAAAGGTGTCCGAGGTGGGCACGAGGCAGGGGGCGCGCCCCACCCCCTGGGCGCGCCCCTGACCCTCATGGTCCACCCGTAAGGCGGTTGATGCCCTTCTTCGGCCGCAAGAAAGCTAATTTTTGGTAAAAAATCACGGCGAAGGTTTCAATCCAATCGAAGTTACGGATCTCCATATATATACGAAACGGTGAAAGGGCAGCAGGCGAGAACTCAGAAACACACACAGAGAGAGAGACAAAGAGACAGATCCAATCTCGGAGGGGCTCTCGGCCCTCCCACGCCATGGAGACCATAGAACAGAGGGGAAACCCTTCTCCCATCTAGGGAGAAGGTCAAGGAAGAAGAAGAAGAAGAAGGGGGGCTCTCTCCCCCTCGCTTCCAGTGGCGCCGGAGTGCCACCGGGGGCCATCATCATCACCGCGATCTACACCAATACCTCCGCCATCTTCACCAACATATCCATCACCTTCCCCCTCTATCTACAGTGATCCACTCTCCCGCAACCCACTGTACCCTCTACTTGAACAAGGTGCTTTATGCTTCATATTATTATCCAATGATGTGTTGCCATCCGATGATGTCTGAGTAGATTTTCGTTGTCCTATCAGTGGTTGATGAATTGCTATGATTGATTTAATTTGCTTGTGGTTATGTTGCTGTCCTTTGGTGCCCATCATATGAGCGTGCGCGTGGATCACACCATAGGGTTAGTTGTATGTTGATAGGACTATGTATTGGAGGGCAAGAGTGACAGAAGCTTCAACCTAGCATAGAAATTGATGCATACGGGATTGAAGGGGGACCAATATATCTTAATGCTATGGTTGGGTTTTACCTTCATGAATGTTAGTAGTTACAGATGCTGGCTCATAGTTCCAATCATAAGTGCATAGAATTCCAAGTCAGGGATGACATGCTAGAGTGGCCTCTCCCACATAATACTTGCTATCGGTCTAGTAAAGTAGTCAATTGCTTAGGGACAATTCCGCAACTCCTACCACCACTTTTCCACACTCGCTATATTTACTTTATTGTGTCTTTAACTAAACAGCCCCTACTTTTTATTTACGCGCTCTTTATTTTCTTGCAAACCTATCCAAAAACACCTACAAAGTACTTCTAGTTTCATACTTGTTCTAGGTAAAGCGAACGTCAAGCATGCGTAGAGTTGTATCGGTGGTCGATAGAACTTGAGGGAATATTTGTTCCACCTTTAGCTCCTCATTGGGTTCGACACCCTTACTTATCGAAAGAGGCTACAATTGATCCCCTATACTTGTGGGTTATCAAGACCTTTTTCTGGCGCCGTTGCCGGGGAATCATAGCGTGGGGTGAATATTCTCTTGTGTGCTTGTTTGCTCTATCACTAAGTAATTTTTATTTGCTATTCTTAGTTGTTCTCTATCTTTAGTTATGGATATGGAACACGAAATACCAAAAAAATTAGTTGTACCTGCTACTCATGGAGATGAGTAACCTCCTAAAACCCTCGATGCTCGTTATGTAACAGATATTATGTACTACTTTGATAATCCAGAGAAAACCCCATTGTCGGTGTCATAACCGGCAGATCTCGGGTAGGGGGTCCCGAACTGTGCTTCTAGGCGGATGGTAACAGGAGACAAGGGACACGATGTTTTTACCCAGGTTCGGGCCCTCTCGATGGAGGTAAAACCCTACTCCTGCTTGATTAATATTGATGATATGGGTAGTACAAGAGTAGATCTACCACGAGATCAAGGAGGCTAAACCCTAGAAGCTAGCCTATGGTATGATTGTTCTGTTGTTGTTCTACGGACTAAAACCCTCTGGTTTATATAGACACCGAAGAGGGCTAGGGTTACGCAGAGTCGGTTACAATGGTAGGAGATCTACATATCCGTATCGCCAAGCTTGCCTTCCACGCCAAGGAAAGTCCCTTTCGGACATGGGACGAAGTCTTCAATCTTGTATCTTCATAGTCCTGGAGTCCGGCCGAAGGTATATTCCGGCTATCCGAACACCCCCAAATCCAGGACTCCCTCAGTAGCCCCTGAACCAGGCTTCAATGACGACTAGTCCGGCGCGCATATTGTCTTCGGCATTGCAAGGCGGGTTCCTCCTCCACGTACCTCATAGAAGATTTTGAACACAAGGGTAGTGTCCGCCTCTGCAAAATAAGTTTCCACATATTGCCATAGAGAGAATAATATTTACACAAATCTAATCTGCCGACGTATTCCGTAGCGTGACATCACACCACGGCCAAGCCTTTACTCGAATCGTTTTATTGTCCCACCTCAGCGCGTTTAGCGAGGCGGTTTCCTTGGCACGTCTTGTCAAAGCAGAGATCGTGTCCCCTTATTCCGGGATTCTCATCAATACGGGTGTGGGTAACCCAACCGGCCATTGATTACGGCGCTTGGGAGATAAGCGAGTTTTACCAGGCGGGTGGGGACGCGTAGTTGCGTCCGCCCATATAAGGAGATAAGGATCCACCTTTCTCATCCACGCCCTCTTCCTCCTTTGCCTAGCCATTTCAGCGCACTCGAGCTCCAGCGCCCAAGGCCGCACTCTCCACCTCAACCTTCTCTAGCCATGTCCGGAGCGGGAGGCAAGTGGATGGTCTCCTCCATCACGGAGGGACACATCAAAAAACTGAGGAAGGCCGGATACTTGTCTAACGACATCGCGCATCGGCTTCCCGAAGAGGGGCAGCTCGTTCCCACCCCAAGGCCCCATGAGAGGGTGGTGTTCCTCCCCCATTTACTCCGCGGACTGGGCTTCCCTCTCCACCCATTTGTCCGGGGGCTCATGTTCTACTATGGCCTAGATTTCCACGATCTGGCCCCAAACTTTGTCCTCAACATCTCGGCGTTTATCGTCGTGTGCGAGGCCTTCCTCTGCATCTGCCCCCCATTTCGGCCTATGGCTCAAGACTTTCAATGTCAAGCCAAAGGTGGTGCGCGTCAACCAGGCGGAGTGCGGAGGTGCCATGGTGGGCAAGATGCCCAACGTCCTATGGCTCGAGGGCTCCTTTGTGGAGACCCTGAAGGGGTGGCAATCGGGGTGGTTCTACATCACCGAGCCGCGTGACCCTGAATGGGTCGCAGCCTCCGAGTTCCGATCCGGACCCCCTACGCGGCTCACGTCCTGGAAAGAGACGGGCCTGTCGTGGGGCAACAAAGGAGAGGTGACTGGACTGCAAACATGCATCCAAACCCTGGTGAACAAGAAGCTTAAACTTGTCAACGTAGTCCAGGTTATGCTCATCTGCCGGATCCTCCCGTGTCAACAACAGGCCTTCAACCTGTGGGAGTTCGACCCAGCGCAACACCAAACTCTAAGCAGGCTCTTCGACACGACGTACGAAGATGCCTGGAAGGTGCTATTCAAGGGCGCCGAGGCTCCCGCATCCGCTACCGAGGATCACGGATTCAGCACGCAGCGTCACGCTAGTGCGGTAAGCTGTTTTTACCTTTTACAGGGTATTTGCTTTTCATAGTTTGACTCTATGCGGGATCTAAGCTCCCTTACCTTTGACAGGATTGGCAGGCGAAGTCCGGACAGATCATCTGTCCGGCTCCTTTTCCTGAAGACCCAGCAGATGCTCGCTTGGCAAAGCTACTGGTTCTGGCACCCTATGTGGTGCCGGAGAAGAAGGCCACGAAGAAGGCCACGGGGACTCGAAAGAGTGCCCGGCGTGTGGTGGTGTCGGATTCATCGTTCGATGACTCCGAGACGCAATCCTCCCGTGAAGACGAGGAGGAGGAAGAAGAGACCTCTCCCCCTCTAGCGGGGAAGGAAAGAAAAGGAAGGCCGCCCCAACTGGGGAGGCCGGAGGGTCCAAGAAGGGGGAAAACCCTTCTTCCGGACTACTCCACCAACGCCGACGACGACGAAGAGGAGTGGCCGCAGGGCCAAGCCCCTGGCGAAATCGTAAGTATCTGGATACCAGAGTGAGTCATAGTATTCCTTCACTGCACGACTTTTCCTTACGTTGAATATGATTATGCAGTCCTCCCAAAGACCGGCTCGACGTGTCGTCGAGCGGTTCCCTGGATTCGTCGGGTGTAAACTCTCTTCCGACGGCTACCTCCCCCCGCCCTACGGATGATGCCGAGGTGGCGTCCCAGGAGGTTCCAAGCCAGGAGGAAGTGGTCCTGGAGGCGCCGCAAGGCGACCTTCCGGACTCCAAGCGCCAAGGGGGTAGAACCCCTAAGGGCGCTAAGTCCGGCCCTAGGCCGTACACCGCTCCGGAACCTTCACAGGTTCCAGAGTCCGGCAGGCGACCTCCTTCCAAGAGGAGCAAGCCCACTGAGCCGGTGG
Source organism: Aegilops umbellulata (assembly GCA_032464435.1). NCBI lineage: Eukaryota > Viridiplantae > Streptophyta > Magnoliopsida > Poales > Poaceae > Aegilops > Aegilops umbellulata. The sequence continues at coordinate 112,809,495 of CP136056.1, forward strand.
CCCCCGTCCAACCGGAGGCGCCGGACAATCTGCTGGAGGTGCTTAAAGGCGCCTCCATCGACGAGGAGCACCGTACTGTGATGAGTACGGTGGTCCAGAAGGTTCAGTCCGCCAAGAGCGGACTGACTGAAGCCTGTGTCAGCCTTCTAACAGGCTTTAAGGTAAGTAAAGGATATTAAAAATATTACCGCATAGACAGTAGCCCCTGATGCTATGTTCGGTGTTCGGGAAGAAAAGCCGAATAGAGGATCTAATAATATTCGCAGGAGTCTAACATAATTAAGTCAATATGCGTATGCAGGCTTCGCTGCTGGCGTCCGCCGCACTGACTAAGGAGGTGGACACACTAAAGCAGAACCTCGAGCAGTCCGAGCGGGAGCTCGGGCTTGCCAAGAAGCAGCTCGAGGACAAGGAAGGTAAGAAATACCTTATTTAAAAATAAAAAGGTGCAATTGCAAAAAGTGACAGGATTAACGTGGCTATTGTAGGGGCCACAACGGAGGTGGCAACCCTTAAGCAAGCGTTGTCCGAGGCCGAGAAGAGGGCGGCCACGGAGCGCACCGAGCGGGAGAAATATGAGGCGCAGGTTGGCGAGGTGCGGCAAGAGCTCCAGGCTCTTGTGAAAAAACATGAGAGTTTGGAGCTTGACTCAAAGACGCGAGAGTCCGAGCTCGCGGCGGCCATTGAGAATGCCATGTCTGCCGAGGCTGAAGCCCAGAAGGCCCTTCAGGAGGTTGAGGCGATGAAACAGATAGCAGCGGATAAGGCTTTCTTTATGCAGAGCAAGCATGTGAAAGTGAATTACTTGTTACTCACCCGAATCCGGAGCTCTCCAGGAGCGTTCGCAGATTTGCCCTGCAGCGTGTCCGATGCCGCCGCATTCTACCGAGCCGAGGAGGGCAGCTCGACAGAGAAGGTGTTCTAGTCTCAGTATGCTGAGGCTGGACTCCATGTGCCCTTGAGCGACCAGCTGAAGCAACTGGTCGAGCTCCACAAGGTGGCCGAACAGGCCATGAAGGGCCTCATAGTTCGGCTGTGGCCTGGAGAGGCTCTGCCTGGGAGCTACTTCGGGCTGGTGCGGCGGCTGGTGGAGGCCTGTCCAAGGCTCGAAGTCATCAAGCGCTCCGTCTGCATTGAAGGAGCCCGTAGGGCGCTTGCCAGTGCTAAGGTGCACTGGGGCAATCTGGATGCGGAGAAGCTTGTGAAGGACGGGCCGCCGCCAGGCAAGGAGCATCGCCACCCCGAGATGTACTATAAGGGCATTCTGAAGGGCGCCCGCCTTATGGCGGACGAATGCTCGAAAGATGTAATTTTTGAGTAAAACTTGTTTATTTTGTCTTGTGCGCTGAAAACTTGTTCATGTGCGCTAAGCAAGCTTTTTGAATTTAAAATATTACCTTTTGTGCGGGCCGTTTATCAAATTTTGAGAGATGGTGAGTCATCGGCTTCTGCCCCCATGCCACGAGTGCTGGGGTGTTTGGGATAAACTTGAGCGCTCTTTTTCCCATTCTTGGGTCCTTCGAGGGAGGCGCTCAACACAACAAACAAGGCAATCAGACTATAATGCTTGAACACTCTCACTTAGCCATAGAATTCTATAATTTTAAATTTCGGCGAAGCCCCTAGTGTTCGGAAGACCGATTTCGGGGCGCTATCCACGCCTAGGCCGGACAAAGCCGACTCCTCGCTCTAAGCGGCATAAGTCTTTAGGGACTCGAAAACCTCTCGAACAGCGACCAGCTCTCGCCTCATCACGGTCAGTTCTAGCTTTCTCTACTGAGGTGCTTTAGCCCAGCTCAACTGGGGCACAATCGCAGTAGTTCTCCTAGCGCTACCTTAGCCGATACAACAGAATGTAAGGTTCCAAAACATAGGAGCCGGGCGAACCCAACATTTTACCCAAGACATGATTCAGAGCCGATGCATATAATGCTATAAGTTTGGGGTGCCGCACTTGTGAAAGTGTTCGGACTTCTCACACCGTGTTGTGGGGTACTTAAGCCCCTGGTGTATTGGCCGTACCAAAGTGTACGAGTGCGACATGTTATTAATGAACATATATTCTTAAAAAAGAGTAATACAATAATAGACAAAAGCTATGCATTGTTTATTTAAAAAGGCTGCGATCAAAGCAGAACAATACAAATGGTGCGATAAGCAAAACTATGGGACTATTTAACATGTCCCTTCTAGGGGCGGGCCGCGGAATGATATGCAAAACAGGTATACTGCTCGTTATAGAGACCACCTTAGAGTTCCATAGTGCGGCGTGGTTTTCTTCTTCCCTGGTTCTTGCATCGTTTGTGCGGCAATTGTACTGCCGGTTAGGCCTTCCAAAGAATGGAGTCCTGCAAATAAGATAAAAGTGAAAAATCGGCAGCCCCTAGTGCGGTTTAAGCCGTGTTTTGGGCGTGCCGTGATGGTGCCCCTCCCCCTGTGCCCATGGTATTTCCAGAGCGTAGTTATGCACGCGCAGCACTGGTTTCGCAATTTCGCGAGGGCTGGGGTTGGGGACGCATCGCTACGCCTGCTCGAAACGTGCCAGGCGGTCTTGCTATAGGTTACTCTGGGCGCGCTTAACAGTGTCCGGATGTTTAATGGCCGGACTAGAGAATTGCCTTGAGAGGCTTCTTTGTACTTCCGCTGCGAGAGCCGCCGTATGCTCCTCCGTACGGAGAGATCGTTCGGTGTTTCCATTGACCGTAATGACTCCTCGAGGGCCTGGCATCTTGAGCTTGAGGTATTTGTAATGCGGTACCGCATTGAATTTGGCAAATGCGGTTCGCCTGAGCAGCGCGTGATAACCACTGCGGAACGGGACTATGTCGAAGATTAACTCCTCGCTTCGGAAATTATCCGGAGGTCCGAAGACCACTTCAAGTGTGATTGAGCCTGTACAGTTGGCCTCTACACCTGGTATGACGCCTGTAAAGGTCGTTTTAGTGGGTTTAATCCTCGAAGGATCGATGCCCATTTTTCGCGCTGTGTCCTGATAAAGCAGGTTCAGGCTGCTGCCGCCGTCCATGAGGACTCGAGTGAGGTGAAATCCATCAATGATTGGGTCAAGAACCAGTGCGGCGAATCCGCCGTGACGGATGCTAGTGGGGTGGTCCCTTCGATCAAACATGATCGGGCAGGAGGACCATGGATTGAACTTTGGGGCGACTGGTTCCATTGCGTATACGTCCCTGAGTGCACGCTTCCGCTCCCGCTTGGGAATGTGGGTTGCGTATATCATGTTCACCGTCCGCACTTGTGGAGGGAAACCCTTCTGTCCACTATTGTTCGGCAGCCGGGGCTCCTCCTCGTCGTCGCTATGTAGCCCCTGGTCTCTGTTTTTGGCATTTAATTTGCCGGCCTGCTTGAACACCCAACAATCCCTGTTGGTGTGATTGGCTGGCTTTTCGGGGGTGCCATGTTTCTGGCATGAGCGGTCGAGTATTCGGTCCAAACTGGACGTGCCTGGACTATTTGTCTTGAATGGCTTTTTCCACTGACCGGGTTTAGGGCCTCTGAATCTGGCATTAACTGCCGTATCCTCAGCATTGTCGCCGTTAATGTGGCGCTTGTGCTTGTTGCGATGCGACCTAGTACTGTTGTCCTTGGTATCCGAATTACCAGGGCTCTTGGTTATGTTATTGCTATGAGCCAGCCAGCTGTCTTCTCCCGCACAAAAGCAGGTCATGAGTGTCGTGAGGGCTGCCATAGATTTCGGCTTTTCCTATCCAAGGTGCCGGGCAAGCCACTCGTCGCGGATATTATGCTTGAAGGCCGCTAGGGCCTCTGCGTTCGGACAGTAGACGATTTGATTTTTCTTGGTTAGGAACTGTGTCCAGAATTGCCTGGCTGATTCCTCTGGCTGCTGAATTATGTGGCTTAGGTCGTCGGCGTCTGGTGGTCACACATAAGTGCCCTAGAAATTGTCGAGGAATGCGGCTTCCAGGTCCTCCCAACAACCAATTGATTCTGCTGACAAGCTATTAAGACAATGCCGAGCTGGTCCTTTAAGCTTGAGTGGGAGGTATTTGATGGCGTGTAAGTCATTACCGCAGGCCATGTGGATATGGAGGAGATAATCCTCGATCCATACCGCAGGATCTGTTGTGCCGTCATATGATTCGATGTTTACGGGTTTGAAACCCTCTGGGATTTGATGATCCATTACTTCATCTGTGAAGCATATTGGGTGTGCGGCACCTCTGTATTGGGCTATATCATGACGTAGCTCGAACGAGCTTTGTCTATTGTGTTCGGCCCGGCCGGATTTACTGTATCCGGCGTGACGATTACCGTCTCGTGCCGTGGGGCGCCCACGCGATCCGTAGATCGACCTTGTTTGCTTTGCCTTGTCCTCCAATATATCTCGCAGGTCTGGCGCATTTCCCCGTGCCTTGGTATTTTTAAAGCGGCGCCGGGGTGCGACTTGAGTGGCGGGCCGAGAGGCCTCTCTGTCGCGGCCACGCGGTGGCCGGTCGGCCGCATCATGCACTGGTGATGTAGGTGATTCTTCCTCTGATCGGGGTAGCAACCTGCGCTTTGGGTAGCTCTTGGAGGGGCGTTTGAGTTCATACTCTTCGGCCGCAAGGACTTCCGTCCACTTGTTGGCTAGCAAGTCTTGATCAGCTCTAAGCTGCAGCTGTTTTTTCTTGAGGCTGCTCGCCGTGGCTATAAGCCTGCGTTTGAAGCGCTCTTGTTCGACTGGATCCTCAGGCACGACAAATTCGTCGTCGTCGAGGCTTGCCTCATCTTCGGAGGGAGGCATGTAATAACGTCCTCGACCTCTCTGTCTGCCGCTCTCTCATGAGGGCTGGCTTCTCCATCCTCCTGTGCTGAATCTTGCTGGAGGGGGTTTTCTTCGGCACTGTTTGGAGTGTTATTATCTCCCGTGCCGGAATCACCGTTTTTACTTTGGCGGGATTGAGAGCGGCGCCGCTGACACCGGCGCTTAGGCTGTTTCTTGGAGGGGTCACCCTCCGCTGCTCCATCGCCATCACCCTCTCTTGCGGTGTCCACCATGTATATGTCATATGACGAGGTGGCTTTCAAGTGCCCTATAGGCGCTGGTTCCTGATCGTCTCCTGCATCGGCGTCCATACCGTTGAAGTCTTCGGAGTTGTAGTCGAGCATGTCGGTTAAATCATCGACAATGGCTACAAAGTGGGTGGTGGGTGGGTTTTGAATTTCTTCATCATCCGCATCCCAACCTTGCTGACCGTAGTCCGGCCAGGGTTCTCTTGATAAAGAGAGAGACTTTAGTGAATTTAGAATATCGCCAAGGGGCGAGTGTTGAAAGATGTCCGCGGCGGTGAAATCCATGATCGGCGCCCAATCGGATTCGATCGACAGGGGCGTAGGGGGCTCGGAGTCCGAGGAGGAGTCTGGCACCTTGGAGTCACGGGCTTCGCAAGGGACAAAGCTGGTGTTCGGCTCGATCGCCGTAGAGATTTCAGCCTCCGAGGCGGCGTCCAACCACCCGTCCTCGATCGGCGCAATCGGCTCCGAACTAAGGGTCGGAGCTGATGTGGGCGCGGCCTCCAGGACATTGTTCGACGGCAGAGCTAAATCATGCCCTTCGTGACAGTGCGGCGCGCTCGGCTATGGCTCGAATCCGTCAAAGATCAAGTCCCCGCGGATGTCGGCCGTGTAGTTCAGACTTCCAAATTTGACCTGATGGCCAGGGGCGTAGCTTTCAATCTGCTCTAGATGGCCAAGCGAATTGGCCCATAGTGCAAAGCCGCTGAATACGAAGATCTGTCCGGGGAGAAAAGTCTCACCCTGGACCGCATCGCTGCTGATGATCGGAGAAGCCATCGGGCCTAAAAGTGACGACACAGAGGAACTCTCAATGAAAGCACCAATGTCGGTGTCAAAACCGGCAGATCTCGGGTAGGGGGTCCCGAACTGTACGTGTAGGCGGATGGTAATAGGAGACAAGGGACATGATGTTTTTACCCAGGTTCGGGCCCTCTCGATGGAGGTAAAACCCTACTCCTGCTTGATTAATATTGATGATATGGGTAGTACAAGAGTAGATCTACCATGAGATCAAGGAGGCTAAACCCTAGAAGCTAGCCTATGGTATGATTGTTCTGTTGTTGTTCTACGGACTAAAACCCTCCAGTTTATATAGACAACAAAGAGGGCTAGGGTTACACAGAGTTGGTTACAATGGTAGGAGATCTACATATCCGTATCGCCAAGCTTGCCTTCCACGCCAAGGAAAGTCCCTTTCGGACACGGGACGAAGTCTTCAATCTTGTATCTTCATAGTCCTGGAGTCCGGCCGAAGGTATAGTCTGGCTATCCGAACACCCCCCAATCCAGGACTCCCTCACCCATTCAATTTGGTAATGGGAGTAACGTTGGATCAACGTGAATACTTTAGGGATTATCGCTTGACACAAAAAGGGAAACTATTATGGGATCAAATTTATATATTGAAGTGGTATGCTCGGCAAGTATGCCTGAGTTATGGTTATACTTGTTGCTCTAGGATGAAGCCTCCACACATTCCCTTTTCATGCAAATTTAATGATAATAAAACCTTAGCTTCTTATGCTAGAGGTATATATGATTACTATGATGTGGAACAAATAGAAGAATTTGTTGCTTTTAAGGGTGCTTATGAAATTGAATCTTCGTTTGAAAAGTATGAACTTTTGATGACGATGTTTATAGGCCTGAAAATTTTGCTATATTGAAATATTACTATGATAATTATGAATATAATTCCTATATTTATGCCCTTATTGAGAAAGTCTCCGCTCTCTAAGAAGAGACTAATATTTTGCAGGAGTCTATGGAAGAAGAAATTGATGAAACTGTGAGCCCATTGGACGAAAAAGATGAGGAGAGTGAAGAACAAAAGGAGGAAGAGCGGATTAGCTACCCGTGCCCACCTTCTAATGAGAGTAACTCTTCAACTCATACATTGTTTAATTTCCCTTCATGCTTACCGAAGGATGAATGCTATGATAATTGCTATAATCCCGGTGATTCTCATGAAATATCCCTTTTTGATGATGCTTGCTATGCTTGTGGCCAAGATGCCAATATGAATTATGCTTATGGAGATGAACTTGCTATAGTTCCTTATGTTAAACATGAAATTGTTGCTATTGCACCCACACATGATAGTCCTACTATCTTTTTGAATTCTCCCGATTATACTATATCGGAGAAGTTTGCCCTTATTAAGGATTATATTGATGGGTTGCCTTTTACCGTTGCACATGATGATTTTGGTGAAGGTAATATGCGTGTGCTTGCTGCTCCTACTTGCAATTATTATGAGAGAGAAACTATATCTCCACCTCTCTATGTTTACCACATGACAAAGTTGCAAGAAACTATTTATACTATGCATTGGCCTTTACTAGGTGTGCATAAATTGTTCTTTTATGACATGCCGATGCATAGGAAGAGAGTTTGGCTTCATATTTGCTTGATATATGTTGCCTTGTGCTCACTACTAAATTACAAATCATTGCTAATTAAAATTGGCTTTGATATACCTTAGGATCCGGGTGGATTCACTACTTGAGCACTATTTGCCTAGCTTAATGGCTTTAAAGAAAGCGCTGCCAGGGAGACAACCCGGAAGTTTTAGAGAGTCATTTATTTCTGTTGCGTGCTTTTATAAAGTTTAGAAATAAAAATAATGTGCCAAGGTTTGCCTTTAGGATGTTTACAATGCTTGTTGGTTTGTGCGGTGCAGGACAGAAACTTTGGCTGTAGTGCGCAATTTTACATTTTTTTACTCGAACGTCAAATGGTTCTAATTATTTTTGCACTGTCTTTCTATACAAATTTTTTATTTTTCCTAATTTTGGCAGAATTTTTCAAGTATCATAAGTATGGTGAATGTTCAGATTATTACAGAATGTTCTGTTTTCGACAGATTCTGTTTTTCATGCATAGTTTGCTTGTTCTGATGAAACTATCAATTCATATCAGTGGATTAAGCCATGAAAAAGTAATACTACAGTAGACACAATGCAAAAACAAAATATGAATTGGTTTGCAACATTACTTAGTGTAGTGATTTGCTTTATTATACTAACAGATCTTATCGAGTTTTCTGTTGAAGTTTTGTGTGGATGAAGTGTTCGATGATCGAGAAGGTCTTGATGTGAGAAGAAGGAAGAGAGGCAAGAGCTCAATCTTGGGGATTCCCGAGGCACCCCAAGTAAATATTCAAGGAGACTCAAGCGTCTAAGCTTGGGGATGCCCCGGAAGGCATCCCCTCTTTCTTCAACAAGTATCAGTATGTTTTCAGATTCGTTTCGTTCATGTGATATGTGCAAATCTTGGAGCGTCTTTTGCATTTAGTTTTCTTTTTCATTTTATGCACCATGCTGGTATGAGATGGTCCTGGGTTGATTCATATAATGCTCTTTGCACTTCACTTATACCTTTTGAGTATGGATTTATAGAATGCTTCATGTGCTTCACTTATATCATTTGAAGTTTGGATTGCGTGTTTCTCTTCACTTAGACAACTGCCATTTGTAGAATGCTCTTTTGCTTCACTTATATTTGTTAGAGCGTGGGCATATCTTTTGTAGAAAGAATTAAACTCTCATGCTTCACTTATATCTTTTGTATAAAGATGGTGATATTAGAGTCATGCTAGTGGGTAGTTGTGGGTTAGTAGAAATACTTGTGTTGAGGTTTGTGATTCCCTTAGCATGCACGTATGGTGAACCGTTATGTGATGAAGTCGGAGCATGATTTATTTATTGATTGTCTTCCTTATGAGTGGCGGTCGGGGACGAGCGATGGTCTTTTCCTACCAATCTATCCCCCTAGGAGCATGCATGTAGTACTTTGTTTCGATGACTAATAGATATTTGCAATAAGTATGTGAGTTCTTTATGACTAATGTTGAGTCCATGGATTATACTCACTCTCACCCTTCCATCATTGCTAGCCTCTTGGGTACCGTGCATTGCCCTTTCTCACGTCGAGAGTTGGTGCAAACTTCGCCGGTGCATCCAAACCCCGTGATACAATACGCTCTATCACACATAAGCCTCATTATATCTTCCTCAAAACAGCCACCATACCTACCTATCATGGCATTTCCATAGCCATTCCGAGATATATTGCCATGCAACTTCCATCATCATCATATACATGACTTGAGCATTTATTGTCATATTGCTTTGCATGATTGTAAGATAGCTAGCATGATGTTCTCATGGCTTGTCCGTTTTTTGATGTCATTGCTACGCTAGATCATTGCACATCCCGATACACCGCCGGAGGCATTCATATAGAGTCATATCTTTGTTCTAGTATAGAGTTGTAAGTAAATAAAAGTGTGATGATCATCATTATTAGAGCATTGCCCCAGTGAGGAAAGGATGATGGAGACTATGATCCCCCCACAAGCCGGGATGAGACTCCGGACGAAAAAAAGAAAGGCAAAAAAAGAGAAGGCCCAAAAAAAAACAAAAAAAACAAAAAAATGAGAGAAAAAGAGAGAAGGGGCAATGTTACTATCCTTTTACCACACTTGTGCTTCAAAGTAGCACCATGTTCTTCATATAGAGAGTCTCTTAAGTCATCACTTTCATATACTGGTGGGAATTTTCATTATAGAACTTGGCTTGTATATTCCGATGATGGGCTTCCTCAAATGCCCGAGGTCTTCATGAGGAAACAAGTTGGATGCACACCCACTTAGTTTCCAGTCTGAGCTTTCATACACTTATAGCTCTTAGTGCATCCATTGCATGGCAATCCCTACTCACTCACATTGATATCTATTGATGGGCATCTCCATAGCCCGTTGATACGCCTAGTTGATGTGAGACTATCTTCTCCTTTTTGTCTTCTCCACAACCACCATTCTATTCCACCTATAGTGCTATGTCCATGGCTCACGCTCATGTATTGTGTGAAAGTTGAAAAGGTTTGAGAACGTCAAAAGTATGAAACAATTGTTTGGCTTGTCATCAGGGTTGTGCATGATGTGAATATTTTGTGTGGTGAAGATGGAGCATAGCCAGACTATATGATTTTGTAGGGATAAATTTCTTTGGCCTTGTTATTTTGAAAAGACATGATTGCTTTGTTAGTAGGCTTGAAGTATTATCGTTTTTTATGTCAAATGATAGACTATTGCTTTGAATCACTCGTGTCTTAATATTCATGCCATGATTAGACATATGATCAAGATTATGCTAGGTAGCATTCCACATCAAAAATTATCTTTTTTATCATTTACCTACTCGAGGATGAGCAGGAATTAAGCTTGGGGATGCTGATACGTCTCCGTCGTATCTGTAATTTTTGATTGGTCCATGCCAATATTATTCAACTTTCATATACTTTTGGCAACTTTTTATATTATTTTTGGGACTAACATATTGATCCAGTGCCCAGTGCCAGTTCCTGTTTGTTGCATGTTTTATGTTTCGCAGAAAACCAATATGAAACGGAGTCCAAACGGGATAAAAACGGCCGGAGAATTATTTTTGGAATATTTGGAAAATCTAGGAGAAAGATCAACGCGAAACGGTGTCCGAGGTGGGCACGAGGCAGGGGGGCGCACCCCTGACCCTCGTGGTCCACCCGTAAGGCGGTTGATGCCCTTCTTCGGCCGCAAGAAAGCTAATTTTTGGTAAAAAAATCATGGCGAAGGTTTCAATCCAATCGGAGTTACGGATCTCCATATATATACGAAACGGTGAAAGGGCAGCAGGGGAGAACGCAAAAACAGAGAGAGACAGAGACATATCCAATCTTGGAGGGGCTCTCGCCCCTCCCACGCCATGGAGACCATGGAACAGAGGGGAAACCCTTCTCCCATCTAGGGAGAAGGTCAAGGAAGAAGAAGAAGAAGGGGGGCTCTCTCCCCCTCGCTTCCGGTGGCGCCGTAGTGCCACCGGGGGCCATCATCATCACCGCGATCTACATCAACACCTCCGCCATCTTCACCAACATCTCCATCACCTTCCCCCCTCTATCTACAACGGTCCACTCTCCCGCAACCCGTTGTACCCTCTACTTGAACATGGTGCTTTATGCTTCATATTATTATCCAATGATGTGTTGCCATCCTATGATGTCTGAGTAGATTTTGGTTGTCCTATCGGTGGTTGTAGAATTGCTATGATTGATTTAATTTGCTTGTGGTTATGTTGCTGTCCTTTGGTGCCCATCATATGAGCGCGCGCGTGGATCACACCATAGGGTTAGTTGTATGTTGATAGGACCATGTATTGGAGGGCAAGAGTGACAGAAGCTTCAACCTAGCATAGAAATTGATGCATACGAGATTGAAGGGGGACCAATATATCTTAATGCTATGGTTGGGTTTTACCTTAATGAACGTTAGTAGTTGCAGATGCTTGCTAATAGTTCCAATCATAAGTGCATAGAATTCCAAGTCAGGGATGACATGCTAGCAGTGGCCTCTCCCACATAATACTTGCTATCGGTCTAGTAAAGTAGTCAATTGCTTAGGGACAATTCCGCAACTCCTACCACCACTTTTCCACACTCGCTATATTTACTTTATTGTGTCTTTAACTAAACAGCCCCTACTTTTTATTTACGCACTCTTTATTTTCTTGCAAACCTATCCAAAAACACCTACAAAGTACTTCTAGTTTCATACTTGTTCTAGGTAAAGCGAACGTCAAGCGTGCGTAAAGTTGTATCGGTGGTCGATAGAACTTGAGGGAATATTTGTTCTACCTTTAGCTCCTCGTTGGGTTTGACACTCTTACTTATCGAAAGAGGCTACAATTGATCCCCTATACTTGTGGGTTATCACATCATCGTACAGAAATGAGCTCCACCGTGTAACATGTGTGGTTGGGGAAGACGCAAAGAGTGCTACTAGTACGTGCATGTGTGCGTGCACCTCTTCTCTTCGAGGATGGTTATTAAAAGTATAGCCAACTACTCTACCATGTGGTTATTATATGGGAAAAGAGTATAGGCAGTAATAATGACTAATGAGCCGTCAAATCACGAGGCCCACCTTTCTCTACTGTTTAACTGAGGAAGCAACAATCCTTTCACTCCTCGTTGAATATCCATCCGCTAGCTGCTACCTCGGCAAATAAATAAAAATCTACTGCTACCTCCGCAGTATGGTTAATAAGATAGCCATGTCAATCATGACGTAGAAATATCATTCACTGATACAATAGGGATGGCTCTAAGGCTGGTAAATTTTTTATTTATCTCTTTCTCTTGTTGTCTCATTTACTCATTTTACATAGGAGCACGTGTAGAGGATGTCTATTCCTTTCTATGGGACTTCTTCACGAGGTTTAAGACTAAGCAGCTCTGAATATTATTCCCGTTGCCCACCACTCTGAATCGTGTCATCTATGATACTCCCATTGCAACAATGAGGTCCACTAGGTCTAGCATGTTCTGTAAGAAGAGACTGTCACGCAAAACATACATTCTTGTTGCTTCTTCCTCATAGACTACGTACTACTAGTACTACTAGTACTCGTTCTCCTATAAACCTTGCGCTTGGCATCTAAAAAATATTACAACCTTGCGCTTGGCTCTTTGCCTCTTCGGAAAGTCGAGCAATGATGGTACTACAGTATATGGTTTTGGCTATCTTAGACCGAATGAATTGCTACACATCCACTACGTGGGCGAGGGTCGAGGGGCGAGGGAGAGTGCATACTACTACGTTCGTTTCAATATGGACTGCACACAGAGCAAAATGAGTGAATCTATACTCTAAAATACGTCTATACACATCAGTGTTTGGAGTATGTACTAGAAGTTCATATTGAAATCTGCTAAAAGACATATATTTCAAACAATATGATAATCTCTCTAACCAAGGTAGGGAGGAGGAGTAATGGAGGGGGTAGTAAACTTTTCTCCTCATCCTGCGAGCCACCGCGCGCGTGGGAGAGGGAGCGGGCGTAGGCGTAGTAAGCAAGCTTCTCCTCGTACTGCGTCTCTACGAGCAACCGCGCCCGTGGGCCGGGGAGAGGGCGTACTAGAAAGCTTCTCCTCGTTCTGAGTTGACGGGACACATCAAAAGTAATACGTAAAGAGCATCTCCAGTGTATAGAGCCTTGCCTCTAAGGTAGGCCCCACATGATTTGCCTCTTTTTTTAAATAACGCATCAAGTCGCAATTTGTTTGTTCACCCATGGTACACGATCCTCCATCAAGTGGAAAAACAGTACACATGTCAAATTACCACGTGGTCTGCCTTTTCATACAGAAATGAGCTCCACCATGTACCCGTGCGGGTGTGGTTGGGTAAGAGATGGGAGTACGTGCGCGTGCGTGCACCTCTTCTCTTCGTGCACGTCCCCCACCTACGTGGGTGTATGTGAGAGATGCAAACCTAGACAAATGGCGTGTGCATTTGTGAGTGTTTTTTGTTAGGGGGGGTGATTTCATGAATGTATTTGTGGGAGTATGTGTCGATGATATCTCAAACAAAAATTTGACACATGCAATGTGTGTGAAATAGAGGCCTATATATATCATATATAGAGGGGGCAATCCACGAGAAGAGAGGGAGGGGTCATAGATATTGATAGAGTCGAAGAGAGGATCAAGTGTGTGTGTGCGAGATCGATGAAGAGAGCCATCGAAATTGTGTGTGTGCAAGTCAAAGATATAGGGCGACTGACCTACCGGAACGTCAGACAACACATGGCAAGTTTGTGTGTGGCAGGGAGACATGACTAGAGCGCTCGATGTATCGGTGTGTGTGTGGGGGGGGGAGGCAAAGACCTAACTGGAGAGGTAGATCGACTCGTATATGTGTTGAGAAGGGGAGACCCAGCTATGTCTTGAGGGAGATCAGTTGACATCCATACATAAGTGAAGGACAGGAAATAGGTTGGGACAGATAAATAGATAGATAGATAGAGAGAGAGAGAGGGGGGGAGGGGTAGATTGGTGGAGGGGTGGTGGAGTTGCTTCTCGAAGATGGTGGGAGAGGCCTACTAGAAAAACTGAGGGTACAACTGCAATATTATCAAGAAGAGTGGGGATGTGTTTCTGTGTGTGCGTGTGCGTGATAGATGTGTCGGGAGGCATGCATGGATGATGAAGGGGACCGTGTGTTTGGTAAGCATACCTAACTAGATCGGTAGATCAATTGTTGTGTGTTGGAGGAAGGGAGAGACATAACTAATGAGGTAGATCGACCGACGCGTGGGGAAAACGAGTTATAAACGACCTACCTAGCTATATGTATAGCGGGAGATCGGTCGGTGTACATCCATTTGTTAGAGGCAAATAAGGCCCAGAGAGACGGATAGACAGAGAGAATGGAGCTAGGAGGTGGTGCGAGAGGCCTACTAGCTAGATAGGGGGAGGAGTGTGCGATTGTGAGATCGATGAAAAGAGGGGCGAGAGTTTACACATGTGTGGGACCATATGAGAGACACGAGGCATGGACACAAAAAGGAGGAGATGGAAAGTGCATGTGTATGTGGTAGACAGACATCGCTGGAGAGGTTTATCGACCAGTGTGTGTCGGAAAGGGGTTGTGGAGACCGTGGGAGAATGACCTAAAGAAAAAAACGAATGTGCACGATGGATAGAATGCTAAGGGAGGGGGGGGGGCATGTGCATGCACGAGCGGAAGTTAGTGCTAGCTACAAAGGTTAGAGGATTGTGTGGGTGTAAGAGACTAACAAAGATCATAATTCGATATGAAAGTGGATTCATATATTTGAATAGGATATCATAATGTTATAAACATATGCATGCATGAATATAGCGGTGATACGCGTGGTGTGGTTTTGGACCTATTATACCATAATGTCATAATGCATGGCGTTTGCAACTCACAGCTAAATATCGAACAATCTAAACCATACTATACATCGAACAATCTCATATTTTAATTGAATTTGTGATAATGTGTGGCGTTTGTAGCTCACAACTAAATATCGAACAATCTAAACCATACTATATATCAAACAATCTCACATTTTATTTGAATTTGTGATAATGTGTGGCGTTTGCAACTCACATCTAAATACTTGTAGGCGTAGGGGAAGGGGCACCATACATTATGTGATAAACACATTATACATATGCGACATGATTTAGATTATGAAGATCTAGCTAGAGCTTGAAATGTACTGTGATTTGAAATCAACATAAAGTGGATTCAAAAAATCGAGTTCGAGTTCATATAGTACACATAGTTCATATCTAACTCGACAGTAATCATGTGGTGTGCTGTGAAGATAAGATACAAATGATGGTTTAACTTGATAATAATCATGATTGTAGATCTTATTAAAATAGAGAAACGAATTCAAATGGTTTAACTTGACAACAATCATGATTGTAGATATTATTCAAGTAGAGAAACGAATTCAAATTTAGTTCATATTGAAGCGGTAGTATATACGTTTGAATGCACTAAAACGTTCATTTGAGTAGCAGGTTGCATGCATTGTACACGCAGCAAAATATTTTAATTAAACATAACATGGATTCAAAGTTTTGAATGGCATTTCTAGTGCGAATTGATTTGGTACAATACAAGGGACTAGACTCTTTTGTGTGATGCGAATTGATTTATTTTTGTTTTTTCGTCGAGGGAAGTGCTAATTGATTTGGTACAATACACGTTAGGCTTGTCCGGAAATTTCAACCCGCGTCTTGTTACCCCAAAATTT
This sequence comes from Aegilops umbellulata, assembly GCA_032464435.1. Classification (NCBI taxonomy): domain Eukaryota; kingdom Viridiplantae; phylum Streptophyta; class Magnoliopsida; order Poales; family Poaceae; genus Aegilops; species Aegilops umbellulata. The sequence goes on from CP136056.1 coordinate 112,825,148, forward strand.
TAAGATATCTCTTTGTCTTGTTGTGCTCCGAAAACTCCCTTCATCTCAACCCACGCCTTGCTATCCCAAAATTACAACGCGTGTGAAAACTCTCACCTCCTTCGAAATCCCGACACGCAAAATGCCCGTGATACTCCTGAACCGAAAGAACCGCCTAGCTCAAGTCGGTGGGGGTACTTTCATAACTTACGCCACATTTTGGACAAGTGCTTCTCTAAGCCATGGCTCCCCTCTCCCATCCCATCTGGCCACTCATTCGTACACCGAGGCTGCGAAAATCCATGAAGCCCCACACCCTCCTTCGTCCGCCACCCAACCAGAGCCTATTCCCCGACAACATCGTCCACAGCAAAACCTCGACGTCCCTCATCCACCGCACCGGATGAGGATCCGTCGTTGATCTCGTCGTCCCGCTAGTTCAGCCACCCTGTCCTCCACCTCCAAGGAGATGCCCCGACATTCCCCTTGTCTTTTGCACCACCTCCATTCCCACACCGTCGTCTTCACCTGCACCACCGAAATAGCAGCATCATCACCAATTCCTCGGATGAAGCCGAGGCCTAATCGGCGCCACCAAAGAGGTTCTACACTAATCACTGCATTTTATTCTTGATTCAATCTCACGGTGCTGCCAGCGCTCGGTCCCGAGCCAACATGACGCAGCTCCATCCACGACAGCGTCGCCGCCACTTCCTCCACGGCCTCGCTCCCTCAACGGTGCTGTCCACGTCAGTAGGAGCTACTACTGCTTTGGCTCTCGCTCGCGTTGTTGCTCTGCTCTTGCTCTCGGTCCCCTACCTGGTCTGCTCTTGCTCTTGCTATTTCTTGCCCTGCTGCTCTACTCTTACTCGCGCTACTGCTGCACGAGCAACAGATCCTGCTCTCGCTCGAGCCCCTGCAGCTGCTACCCGAGATGCTACTACATGACTAGCTGCCCCAGCTCTCGCATGCACTGCTACTCTGGGCGCTGCTGCTGCTATTTCTTTTCTGCTACTAGTGCGTTAAGTTTTGACAGCAAAATTTAGTTTTGACAGTAAAATTTTGTCTTAATAGTTAAATTCAGTTTCGATAGTTAAGTTCAGAGATGAGCGGCTGATGTATTTTACATCTAGCACTTTGTGGTTATGTATTTTACATCATGTATTGGAGATGGTATTAGAATTCCACTCAAGTTAACGTTGTCTCTCTTGTCCTGCTTCAGCCTCATCGTCGTACAACTCACCGGAGCTGCTCCAACGATGAAACCCTCCATCACAACGGAGCAGTACCCTCGGCTCCATCTCCAGACACTTAAGATCTTCTTCCCCTCCTATGATAGCCACATCAGCCGGAGCATCCTCACCGACCAAACCAATCATGCTGAGATCAACATGGCTTCGCCAAAGAGGTTGTACACTTGTTGCATCGCTTTTTTACTGTACATGTTATATATATTGTCCACTGAGCACACGCAGTAACGTGAAATACGATTAGCTTCTCCTACTATACGACAGGCAGTGAGGTACCAGGCAACTTAGCTATCCGTGATGGACTCTCTTAAATGCCGTCATTATTTATTTCTGTGCGTTTGAGCTACTCATTTGTAGATGGGCCTCGTAGTTGAGCTAGTAGGGGATTGGTCTAGGTCTAAAGTTGTAGAAGTAGCACAAAAACATTTTTTGAGTGTAGGCTTTTCCCTGTTCAAGCCTGCCTACTAGAATTGCCAGTGGTTGAAAGGAAAAGTGAAGGTAAAATATAGGAATTTGAAAGTTTCCTATGGTCCTACTATTAATGCATTTGGTTCAAAGGAGTGGAGCAAAGGAAAACAGTAGGATTTGTTCCTTTAGTGTCTCTTTCAAAGAAAAACCGTAGGAATTTTAATATCACTTGGCGCTCCTTTTCAAATTCCTATTCATGAAGAACAAGACTAAGCGATAGTAGCATAATAGCATTATAATTGTACATTTCTTGTGGTTTGACTTAATTTGACCATGCTTCTTTGCATTCCTGTGACCATCCAATTCCTGTGAACCAAACACCCAGATTGACTGAAATCCTGTGATTTTAAATTCTTTGCACATGCATTCCTATCCTATTACTGTGTATTTCCTATCCCTGCATTGTTAGAATCCTCCAATTCAAACGAGCCCTTACAGAATTACTTCTCTTATAGATAGTTGTCAAACAAAACCTTGTGTGGTTTGTCTTGCTCCTGCTGCACCATCGTCCACCCCAGCTCAGCTGGTCCAATGATAGAAGGGTCCACCACAGCAGGGATCCGCCCTCCAGACTGTCTTTCGCCACCTTAGATCTTCTTCCCCGCCCTCGGCAGCCACGACAACTGCATTACCATCATCAACCGAGCAGATGACCTCTAGGACTACACGGGTCCACAAGAGAGGTCGCACTCTTTCGTGTCTTCTTACGTTATGCATCGCTTAATATTACATGCTACTGTATCATCCTATTCACTGATTGGACTCTGAGTCAGCTCCATACTAATGCTCAAACTTGAGTTTTTAAATCGTTGTGGGGTACATGTCGGGGCCGCAATCAATAGTATATGTGTACTATCTAGTTAATCTCTGGTGTCTACTATGAGTTTCATGTTGGGTGGAAAACAAACAGTAAAGAAGCCATTATCTGTATTTTTTAACTGAAGCCATTATCTACCTACTATCATTGGTTTTGGGTCTATCCACAGGTTGCCATGTTTTATTCCTATGCATGCCAGTTATTGTCCACAATTGAACTGAACATGTAGAGCAAAAGAGACGAGCCTTGCGTGGCAATAAAATTTCATGCAGACGTCGCTCCATGGTGGGCGCAAAGGCAGCCCCCTCCACCCATTTCAGATTGTAATCAAGAGGAAGATAACTGTTCCGAGGGGGATTCAGAAGGAGAAGACCACTCCTATTTACCCCCTGAGGTCTTTTACCCCCTGAGGTCTTCACTCTAACTTGGCATGCTGATGTTAGTAATATCATGCATATGGTGCCTTGCATTGCTTACTTTATACATCAAATATGTCATCTGCTTAGTTTAGACATGCTTTGTGTGAATGCCATCTGTTTAGTTTCTTTATTGTATATGTGAATTATGCAACACCATCTTGTTTAACCAGGCATCATATATGTGAATTTTGCAATGCCATCCTTCTTAGCCAGTCAACTTATATGCGAATTATATCATGCCATCCTTTTTTTATTACGTATTACATTTGTCGACAATGTTAGTACATTCAAATACTCTCCGTGTGCATCAGCCATTTGACACGGCGATGGAAAATTCTGGAGTGGAAACAAGGTCTTCTGAGCAGACTATGCTATCTGACGAAGCGCATATCTCGCTGGTTATGGACAACTCCTTAGAGGAGGATTCAGAGACAGATGACCAGTCCTATTTCCCCCCAAGGTGTATGCTCTAACTTGGCAGGGTTATGTTGCTCATATCGTGTGTATGGTGTCTTGCATTGCTATGTCATTTGCTTAGTTTAGACATGCTTTCTGTGAATGCCACCTATTCAGTGTCTAATTACCATATATGTGAATTGTGTAAAGCCATCTTGTTGCAAGACATTATATATGTGAATTATGCAATGCTATCTTGTTGCAAGGCATTATATATGTGAATTATGCAATACCATACTGTTTAGCCAATCATCATATATGTGAATTATATCATGCTATCCTTTTTTTTGTATCACGTATTCCATTTGTCGACAACATTTGTATATTCAACTACTCTTCTTGTGCATCAGCCATTTGAAGTGGTGATGGATGTACCTAGAGTGAAAACAAGTTATTCAGAGCAGACAATGCTACCTGCTGAAGCAGACATCTTGCTAGTTACAGATAGCTCCTCAGAGGAGGATTTAGAGACAGATGACTAGTCCTATTTCCCCCCTGAGGTCTATACTCAAACTTGACAGGGTTATATTACTCATGTCATGCATATGTTGCCTTGCATTGCTTAGTTTTTACATCATATATGCGATTGCCATCTACTTACTTGCTTAGTATATAAATCATATATTTGAATTATATCATGCATCATTTTTACATAGATAGCATCTATCTGAATTATGGCATGCCAACCCATTTAATAAAGACACCATATAGTTATGCCATTCTATCCATGAATTATATCATACTGTTGATAACCCACAAGTATAGGGGATCAATTGTAGCCTCTTTCAATAAGTAACAGTGTCGAACCCAACGAGGAGCTAAAGGTAGAACAAATATTCCCTCAAGTTCTATCGACCACCGATACAACTCTACGCACGCTTGATGTTCGCTTTACCTAGAACAAGTATGAAACTAGAAGTACTTTGTAGGTGTTTTTGGATAGGTTTGCAAGAAAATAAAGAGAGCGTAAATAAAAAGTAGGGGTTGTTTAGATAAAGACACAACTAAATTAGTTTTAGTAAAGAGCTTGTTGTCACGAGAAAGTTATTTGTCCCTAGGAAATCGATAACTAGACCGGTAATCATTATTGCAATTTTATTTGAGGGAGAGGCATAAGCTAACATACTTTCTCTACTTGGATCATATGCACTTATGATTGGAACTCTAGCAAGCATCCGCAACTACTAAAGATCATTAAGGTAAAACCCAACCATAGAATTAAAGCATCAAGTCCCCTTTATCCCATATACAATAACCCCCTTACTCGGGTTTGTGTTTCAGTCACTCACGCAACCCACTATAAGCGAATCATGAATGTATTGCAACACTCTACAGCGGGAATCCCTCATGCTTGCACGACACGGAGAGCACCATAGGACAGCACCAATAATAAAACATGCAACTCAAACCAATCTTGATCATCAAATAACCCATAGGACAAAACGGATCTACTAGGATAGCCATACATCACTCGGAAATAATATATAGCGTTGAGCACCATGTTTAAGTAGAGATTACAACGGGTAAGAGAAAGGTTACACCGCTGCATAGAGGGGGGTAGAGTTGGTGATGATGGCGGTGAAGTTGTTGGTGAAGATTGCGGTGATGATGATGGCCCCGGCGGCACTCCGGTGCCACTGGAAGCAAGGGGGAGAGAGCCCCCCCCTTCTTCTTCTTCTTCTTCTTCTTCTTCTTCTTCTTCTTCTTCTTCTTCTTCTTCTTCTTCTTCTTCTTCTTCTTCTTCTTCTTCTTCTTCTTCTTCTTCTTCTTCTTCTTCTTCTTCTTCTTCTTCTTCTTCTTCTTCTTCTTCTTCTTCTTCCTTGACCTTCTCCCTGGATGGGAGAAGGGTTTCCCCTCTGTTCCATGGTCTCCATGGCGTGGGAGGGGCGAGAGCCCCTCCGAGATTGGATCTGTCTCTCTGTCTCTCTCTATTTCTGCGTTCTCGTCTGCTGCCCTTTCACTGTTTCGTGTATATATGGAGATCCGTAACTCCGATTGGATTGAAACCTTCGCCCAGATATTTCTCCAAAAATTAGTTTTCTTTCATCCAAAGTAGAGCAGCAAGCGCCTTACGGGGGGCCCACGAGGGTGGGGCGCACCCAGGGGGGTGGGCCACGCCCCCCTGCCTCGTGCTTCCCTCGGGCACCGTCTCGCGTGGATTTCCCTTCCCATATTCTCCGAATATTCCAAAAATAATCTCCATCCATTTTTATCCCATTTGGACTCCATTTGATATGGATATTCTGCGAAACAAAAACATGCAACAAACAGGAACTGGCATTGGGCACTTGATCAATATGTTAGTCCCCAAAAATAGTATAAAAAGTTGCCAAAAGTATATGAAAGTCGAATATTATTGGCATGGAACAATAAAAACTTATAGATACAACGGAGACGTATCGGCATCCCCAAGCTTAATTCCTGCTCGTCCTCGAGTAGGTAAATGATAAAAAAGATAATTTTTGATGTGGAATGCTACCTAGCATAATCTTGATCATGTAATCTTAATCATGGCATGAATATTAAGATACGAGTGATTCAAAGCAATAGTCTATCGTTTGACATAAAAACAATAATACTTCAAGCCTACTAATAAAGCAATCATGTCTTTTCAAAATAACATGGCCAAAGAAAGTTATCCCTACAAAATCATATAGTCTGGCTATGCTCCATCTTCACCACACAAAATATTCAAATCATGCACAACCCCGATGACAAGCCAAGCAATTGTTTCATACTTTTCACGTTCTCAAACCTTTTAAACTTTCACGCAATACATGAGCGTGAGCCATGGACATAGCACTATAGGTGGAATAGAATATGATGATGGGGGTTATGTGGAGAAGACAAAAAAGGGAGAAAGTCTCACATCGACGCGGCTAATCAACGGGCTATGGAGATGCCCATCAATTGATGTCAATGTGAGGAGTAGGGATTTCCATGCAACGGATGCACTAGAGCTATAAGTGTATGAAAGCTCAAACTGGAAACTAAGTGGGTGTGCATCCAACTTGCTTGCTCATGAAGACCTCGGGCATTTGAGGAAGCCCATCATCGGAATATACAAGCCAAGTTCTATAATGAAAATTCCCACTAGTATATGAAAGTGATAACTCAAGAGACTCTCTATATGAAGAACATGGTGCTACTTTGAAGCACAAGTGTGGTAAAATGATAGTAACATTGCCCCTTCTTTCTTTTTGTCTCATTTTTCTGTTTTTTTCCTTTTTTGGGGCCTTCTCTTTTTGTTGCCTTTCTCTCTTTTTTTTCTCGTCCGGAGTCTCATCCTGACTTGTGGGGGAGTCATAGTCTCCATCATCGTTTCCTCACTAGGGCAATGCTCTAATAATGATGATCATCACATTTTTATTTACTTACAACTCAATATTACAACTCGATACTAGAACTAAGATACGAATCTATATGAATGCCTCCGGCAGTGTATCGGGATGTGCAATGATCTAGCGTAGGAATGACATAAAAAATGGACAAGCCATGAAAACATCATGCTAGCTATATTACGATCATGCAATGCAATATGACAATAAATGCTCAAGTCATGTATATGATGATGATGGAAGTTGCATGGCAATATATCTCGGAATGGCTATGCAAATGCCATGATAGGTAGGTATGGTGGCTGTTTTGAGGAAGATATAATGAGGCTTATGTGTGATAGAGCGTATCACGGCGTTTGGATGTACCGGCGAAGTTTGCACCAACTCTCGAGATGAGAAAGGGCAATGCACGGTACCGAAGAGGCTAGCAATGATGGAAGGGTGAGAGTGTGTATAATCCATGGACTCAACATTAGTCATAAAGAACTCACATACTTATTGCAAAAATCTATTAGTCATTGAAACAAAGTACTACGCGCATGCTCCTAGGGGGATAGATTGGTAGGAAAAGACCATCGCTCGTCCCCGACCGCTACTCATAAGGAAGACAATCAATAAATAAATCATGCTCCAACTTCATCACATAACGGTTCACCATACGTGCATGCTACGGGAATCAAAAACCTCAACACAAGTATTTCTACTAATCCACAACTACCCACTAGCATGACTCTAATATCACCATCTTTATATCGCAAAACTATTGCAAGGAATCAAACATATCATATTCAGTGATCTACAAGTTTTATGTAGGATTCTATGACTAACCATGTGAATGACCAGTTCCTGTCATCACTCTAAATAGATATAAGTGAAGAAAGAGAGTTTAATTCTTTCTACAAAAGATATGCCCACGCTCTAACAAATATAAGTGAAGCAAAAGATCATTCTACAAATGGCTGTTTTCTAAGTGGAGAGAAACAGGCAATCCCAACTTCAAATGATATAAGTGAAGCACATGAAGCATTCTATAAAGCCATACTCAAGATATAAGTGAAGTGAAAAGAGCATTATATAAATCAACCAAGGACCATCTCATGCCAGCATGGTGCATAAAATAAAAATGAAAACTAAATGCAAAAGACGCTCCAAGATTTGCACATTTCGCATGAACGAAACGAATCTGAAAACATACCGATACTTGTTGAAGAAAGAGGGGATTCCTTCTGGGGCATCCCCAAGCTTAGACGCTTGAGTCTTCTTGAATATTTACTTGTGGTGACTTGGTCATCCCCAAGCTTGAGCTCTTTCCTCTCTTCCTTCTCCTCACATCGAGACCTTCTCGATCATCGAACACTTCATCCACACAAAACTTCAACAGAAAACTCGGTAAGATCCGTTAGTATAACAAAGCAAATCACTGCTCTAAGTACTGTGGCAAACCAATTCATTTTTTGTTTTTTCATTGTTTCTACTGTAGTATAACTTTTTCATGGCTTAATCCACTGATATAAATCGATAGTTTCATCAAAACAAGCAAACTATGCATCAAAAACAGAATCTGTCTAAAACAGAACAGTCTGTAATAATATGAACATTCACCATACTTCTGATACTTGAAAAATTCTTCCAAAATTAGGAAAAATTAAACAATTTGTATATCAAGATAGTGCAATCAGAATCAGAACCATTTGACGTTCCAGTAAAACATGTAAAATCGCGCACTACAGCCAAAGTTTCTGTCCTGCACCGTACAAACCAAAAAGCATTGTAAACATCCTAAAGGCAAACCTTGGCACATTATTTTTATAATACAATGGAATTGTACAAGGGGATAATTATTTTTGTTGAAAAGTTTCTCTAATCAATATTCACAAAGTTTCCGTGAGCATGAGCAAAGTTCAAGGCTAGCTCCCTGTCGGTGGGAAACGACACCTATGGGGTCACGAGAATCCCTTTCTGCGGTTGTGGGGCACGGGGGCCGTGAGAAGAGCAGATTGAGCAGGCAGTACACGATTCCTTTACCCAGGTTCGGGCCGCGAAGATGCGTAAAACCCTACTCCTGCTTTGGTGGATTATATGTTTGTGTTCTTGAGCTAGCTACGGGGCGTGAGGAGCTCCAAAAAGCCAAATCCTCTTACTGGTCGCCTGGGGCCTCCTTTTATAGGGAAAGGGGCTGCCACAGTGGTACACAGGAGGTGGAAAGGGTACAGTGATGCGAGGTTATCCCTCGCATTACATGACAAGGTGCATTTAATGCGCCTTGCTTAGGTGTCCTTGCTTTATCGGGGGCGGGGGAGAGCCCTGTCTCGTCCGTCGCCGCTCTCTTTCGGGTCAACACACGCCCTGGCCAGTGGTGCCTGCGATGCCATGTAGGCGGGCAGGCAGCTGAGGTGGCGCAGCGGTGGGTCTGCACGAGGATCTGCATGCCGCCACACAGGTGCCTGCCTAGCTGGTTGGGTCGGCAACTGCATGCGAACAGTGGTGTAGGCGTGACTAGTGCGGGTCCGATGGTGGCCCCGCGGGTGTCCTTGGCAAGGGCCTTGCCGCGGCCCCGGCAAGGGTCTTGTCGGGGTCCCGACAAGGGTCTTGTCGTGGCACCTGCTGCCAGCCCCGGCAAGGCTCTTGCCGAGGGCCTTGTGGTTTTCCTTGGCTGGGATCCCGCCAAGGACCATCATCTTCTAAAGTGTGCATCTGATCTTGAATGTCTTCACAAAGATCTGCATACCACCACGGGGATGCCTCCCGAATCCTTGCCCCATGGGGGAAGTGGACTCAAGGGTGACCCGCTCCGTAGGTGTGGGGTGAGCTGCCACGGCAAGGGTCTTGCCGGGTTTGCAAAAACCGCCTCCCGGCAAGGATCTTGCCGGGGGGCCCGCTTCGCCCCCTTTGCTCTTTGTGGTCTTGGTCTTGGCGTCGTTCTGCTCCTGTTTGGCTTCGGCCTTACCTTGGTTCTACCTCCCTTGCCGGGCTCGATGCGGCGGCGCCTGTGGCTCAGACTGCCCGTGCACAGTCATAGGGGTACAAAAAGTGTACCCCTCTTTTTGTACACTGACAGGAGCCCCCGGGCCTGGGCCACACATAAGCGCTACGCGTTGTTGGGCCAGGCCCAAGAACGGTGCGCGGGCAGCCAGGGCGGGTTTTTCCGCGGTAAGTTTCTTCGCGCGCTGCGCCTCCCATGCTTCCCGCGCGTGGCGCGTCATGGGGAGGCGTGCATGACGCGGGCGGCATGCGTGAGGCTGGCCTCTGCACGCATGCGTCACGTCGTAGTAAAAAGGGGGCGGCTCGCGTCTTCCCCATAAACGGAGGGAGGCGTGGAGGCGCGGCCCATTTACTGGACGGGGCTGAGGCGTGGTCTTTCAAGGCGCCCACTCCCTTTAATCACGGGGCGGGGAGAAGTCACCTCACCCGTCGCTTCGGTCCTGCACGTTTACCACGCGGCGCTCATGCGCCTAGGGTGGCAGTTGGTGGAGGCGGGAGGCCGGTCCGTCGCAGGCTGGGGCGGCGGATCGGCCCCGTTCTCCTGCTCCATTCACGTCCTCATTGGCGGAACGGGGAGGTCGAGCCCCCACCCTGCTCCTTTATAAAGAGCGGGGGGGGGGGTCGGTGCCCTGCATTCCTCCATCTTACTTCTTCAGCTTCTGCTTCCCTCTCTCTCATTCGCCATGGAGAAAGGGAACCCTGGTCCTTCGACGGTGGCGACGAGGGTCGCCGCTCGACAACGCGTCCCTCCTTCTCCTGCACCTGCGGTGGCAGAGCCAGCCGCGAGGGGAAGGGGGAGAGGGCGAGGCCGTGGGCGGGGCCGAGGCGCTCGGGGAAGAGGAGGACGGGGCGGCGCGCCGGCTTTGCCTCTGCCAACAGTTCCTCTCCCCATGGAGGGCCACGTTGGGGAAGACCCTTGTGAGTTCTTCGTCAGGCTGCGCCGGTCGCCTCGCCGTCGTCTATGTCTCCCGACTCCATTCGCGAGCGAAATGGAGCTGGACCCGCCTGAGACACTGAGGCTGCACATGAGGGGTTGTGGAATCAGCGGTACGCGAGTCCGCCTCGACTTCCCAGCCCCTAATGTGATGTATCTTGGTCGAGGGTGGAAGACGTTCGCCCATATCCACCGCCTGACGGAGGGGCTCACCCTCCATTTTAAGCTGATGGAGGGCGGTCTCCTCCCCGTCAAGGTCTTCGGGTGCTTCGGGACTCGGGCAAGGTGCTGCGTGGAGAGCTCCTCCGATAGCGAAGACTCCTCCTCGAGCGGGAGTGACGAGGAGGACAGCGGCAGCGACGACGAGGGTAGCGGGCGGCAGGATGACGGGTCCGACTAGGTGTCGGGCGCCGCTCCGTGCGGCACCGGTGACCCCATCATCCGTGTCGCCGGCTCCTTGAACTTCTCGGGGTCGTCTCCTTGGGCGGCTGGCGTGGGGAGGCTGTGGAAGAGGAAGAGGGCGGGCGGCAAGGCCGTCAACTCGGAGTACGTGGGCACGACGCCTTCGACGCGTGCTGATGTCCTGCCGCCTCGTCTTCGAGCTCTGCCTCCAGCCCTGCCATCACCATCCAGCCTTTGGACGACCACCGAGATGTTCTCTTGGTGTCTTCTGCCACCTGTAGCTCGTCTAGGCGCCCCTTTTGCCCTTTTCGCCTCCTTGACCTGCCTCCTGAAGAGAGGGACAAGAAAGGGATTATGGGCACCTTATCTCTTTTTAGTTTGTAGGCCTTCGGGCCTTAGCTGAATTTAAAGCTTGTAATCCCATCATTCATGTTTTTCATTCTCCATGAACTGTACCTGAGTGGAATGTTTTTAATGAAAAAGGGATGCTTGTCGGGTCACTTGTCTTGCGGGTGGAACCCACGTCAAGGGGCAAATCCTTGATATCTTTAAGATAGACACTTCCTTGCCCGGCAGCAGGCCCTGCCGTCTTCCCACGTCGCTCGACCTCTCTCACGCTTTCGGCGGAGGCAGGGATGAGGCGGGTTCAGGCTCCTCGTTTCGTCCCTTCGCTGCCGCGACTACGACCAAACCTGGCCCTAGGAACGAGTCCTAGGGCCTAGAGTTAGGGGAGCACGGTAGCTTTAGGAAGAAACGAGGTTTCGCATACCTCAGTCCATAAGAGAATGCATGATAAGGGATGAAGAACTTATCTGAAACTGCAACCCCCTGCAACTCTGGTTCGCCGTGGGTGAATCTTTGTACTTGCAGCCCCCGGCGACACTGGCTTGCCGGGGTCCAGATGCTGGTCCGTCCCTCTTCTCCTTTTTTTTCATCCTCAAGTGATCCGGCAAGGATATCCGAGCCCTGCGAACCAAAGGAGACAAAAGAACGGCAAAGAGACACACACTCGACCTTTAAGCTAGGGGTTAGCCGCTGCTAAGCACTATCAACCCTAACCAGGGACGAGACTCGATCTAGCATGCATGCTATAACTTAGGGCGCCAGCGCTTCATTTATGCTTAGGGTCTGTGCCTAGCTTTGTACAAAGGGTTACATGCATCATCGGCAATGCTTGTACAAAAGGTGGCTTGCTGGGAGGACCGACAAGCCGCGCCTTATGGGTAAAACTTGCGAAGATGCTCGATGTTCCAGGAGTTGCTCACCGGAATGGCATCTTCGGTCTCCAGGCGGACTGCGCCGGGCTTGGTGACTCGTATTAACCCGATAAGGGCCTTCCCACTTCGGCGTCAACTTGTTGGAATTCTTGGCCGATTGAACGCGGGGAAGAACAAGGTCGCCTTCCTCAAGGCTCCGGGCATGAACCTTGTGGCTATGGTAGCGGCGCAAGGCTTGCTGGTAGCGTGCTGCTCTCACAGCCACCCGAAGACGATCTTCCTCAAGGAGCAGTGCGTCGTCTTGCCGCAGTTGCTCTTGCTCAAGCTCATCATAAGCGAGCACTCGAGGTGACCCGTATATGAGTTCAGTGGGGATAACTGCTTCTGCCCCGTATACCAGGGCAAAGGGTGTCTGGCCGGTGGCTCGATTTGGTGTCATCCTGATTGACCAAAGAACTGTCGGCAACTCATCAATCCAGCGCCTTCCGCTCTTGTGCAGTCTGTCAAAGGTCCTGGTCCATAAGCCTCGCAACACTTCAGCATTTGCCCTCTCAGCTTGCCCGTTGCTCTGCGGGTGAGCGACGGAAGCGAAACAGACTTTGCTGCCGAGGTCCTGAGTATATTGCATGAAGGTGCGGCTTGTGAACTGCGTACCGTTGTCGGTGATGATCCGGTTGGGTACACCGTAATGGCACACTAGCCCCTTGAAGAACCTGAAGGCTGACTGAGCTGTGACCTTCCTCACTGCCTCCACTTCTGGCCACTTTGTGAACTTGTCGATGGCTACGTACAAGTACTCAAAGCCCCCAGACCGAGAAGGGCCAGGAGAGGGGAATGGTTTGAAGGGCTTGAGCTGGTTAATGAAGCTTTCTTGAATGGAACTGACACGCCTCACACCTGGTGACGAGTGTCGTTGCATCCTGGAGGGCGGTGGGACAGAAGAAACCCTGCCAGAACGCCTTGCCGGCAAGGGCTCTCGACCCAATGTGGGATCCACATATGCCTCCATGTATCTCTGCCAACAGCTCCAGTCCTTACTCTCGAGGGATGCACTTCAATTTCACACCGTTCGATCTCTTCCTGTACAGGACGTCATCGACAAACTGGTACATGGCAGAGCGACGGGCTACTTTTTCCGCTTCTTCCTGCTCCTCAGGAAGCTCCCCTGTCTGGAGGAATCGGATGGTATGCTGTGCCCACGCTGGAGCCTGAGGCTCGACGGCGAGGACTAAAGGCATTTCCTCCGCTATAGGGGCGGCTGTCTCGACGGCAAGAGCTTGGCGTCCTGCCGGAGCTAGCCGCCCCGTGGCGGGTTCAGTGTCCTCGGCAACATCCTTGCCGGCGGCTCCGGGGAGCTCAGCGGGAAAGTACTTTCCGGGTCCTGATTTCCTTCTCTTGTTCTGCTCTGTTGATGGATCAACGGATGGCTGAGTTAGCTGAAGCACAAAGGTACCTGGTTCCACAGGCAGCTTGAGGGCAGCGCGCTTCGACAGGTAATTGGCGATATCGTTCTCCGTTCGGGGAACGTATTCAGCCTGGATACCGTCGAAATGCTCTTCCAGCTTTCTCACTTCATCATCGTAGGCCTTCATCAATGGGCTCTGGTAATCCTTATTGACTTGCTTGACGACAAGCTGCGAGTCGCCCCTGACGATGAGCTTTTTGATTCCGAGGTCCGCCGCGATCCTAAGACCGGCAAGCAGCCCTTCGTATTCCGCCGTGTTGTTTGTTGACGCCTCCCTGGGGAAGTGCATCTGGATCACGTACTTGAGGTGCTCTCTGGTGGGGGCGACGGGCAGTACGCCAGCCCCGGCACCCTAGAGGGAGAAAGCCCCATCAAAGTACATAATCCAATCGCAACTTGCCTCCTTGCCAGGGAGAGCAGTCTCTTGGGCTTCTTCGTCAGGTGTGGCGGTCCATTCTGCAATGAACTCCGCCAGGACTCGGCTCTGGATCGTCGAAGTACATTCAAACTTGAGGCCAAAGCTGGACAGCTCCAGTGCCCATTCCACAATCCACCCCGTCGCATCTGGGTTGTGCAATATCCGCTGCAGAGGGAGGCGAGTGACGACAGTGATCTCGTGTGCCTGGAAGTAGTGACGCAGCTTCCTCGAGGCCATGAGGAGGCCAAAGAGCAGTTTCCGCACACCGGAGTACCTCGACCTAGCCCCCTGCAAGAGGGAGCTAACGAAGTAGACCGGGCGCTGCATCACTTTCTTCTTTGGCGGCACCTCGACCAACTGTGTCGTCTCCGCACTGGTGGCGTCGGGCTCTGTTGCTGCCATTACCTCGTCGTCGACCTCCCTCTGCGCCACTAGTGCAGCGCTGACCACCTGGTTCGTTGCCGCTAAGTATAGCAGCAACGGCTCCTGGGGCCTGGGCGCAACTAGTGTTGGTGCGGAGGAGAGGTACTTCTTCAAATCTTGCAATGCCGCTTCGGCTTCTGATGTCCACTCCACCGGGCCTGCCTTTTTCAGGATCTTGAAAAAGGGAAGGGCACGCTTGGCGGACTTGGATATGAACCTGCCCAGGGCAGCGACGCAACCAGCGAGCCGGCGCACATCCTTGATTCGCTTGGGTGCTTCAATCTGCTCTATAGCTTTGATCTTGTCCGGGTTGGCCTCTATCCCCCGCTGCGACACAAAGAACCCGAGAAGCTTGCCGGACGGGACGCCAAAGACGCACTTCTCAGGGTTCAACTTGAGGTTGATCTTGTGCAGATTTGCAAATGTCTCCCGCAAATCTGATATGAGGGTGGCCCTGTCCTTGGTTTTGACCACTATGTCGTCCATATAAGCCTCCATATTTCTATGGAGCTGCGGCTCAAAACCAATCTAAACCGCCCTCGCAAACGTCGATCCAGCACTCTTCAACCCGAAAGGCATCCGTATGAAACAATACGTACCACATGGGGTGATGAATGCTGTTTTCTCTTCGTCTTCTTTCGTCATGAAGATCTGGTGATAGCCGGAGTAGGCATCGAGGAATGACAATAGATCACACCCAGCCGTGGAGACAACAATCTGGTCGATGCGCAACAACGGGAAGGGGTCTTTAGGACAAGCCTTATTGATATCTGTGTAATCAATACACAACCTCCACTTCCCATTTGCCTTGCGCACTACGACCGGATTGGCCAACCACGTCAGATGGAGCACTCCTCTTACCAAACCCGCTGCCTCCAGTTTCTGGATTTCTTCTGTGATAAACTCTTGTCGTTCCAAAGCTTGCTTTCTGACCTTCTGCTTGACGGGCCGCGCATGAGGACAGACAACAAGGTGGTGCTCAATCACCTCCCTGGGAACGCCGGGGATGTCGGAAGCTTGCCATGCAAACACATCGACATTCGCCCGCACAAAGGTGACGGGCGCGTCTTCCTATTTGTCGTCAAGGGTGGTGCTTATGGTGAAGGCTCCTCCCGTGCCGTCCTTGTTGACGGAAACCTTCTTGGTTCCCAGCGGCGTGGCCCTGGACTTCTTGCTTCTGCCGGTGGAGCTCTCTGGCACGTCCTCGATGGCAGCGCTACACTCCGAAGAGGTGAGCTTGCCGGAGTGGGTGTCCGAGGTCTCACCGGCCTTCTTCTTCTTTCTCCCCCTCGGGGTCCCGGCAGCAGGAGCGAGTGCCCCAACGGCGGCAGCTGCGACTACTTGCTGGTACACTTGATCAGCGCAAATCAGCGCATCCTTCTTGTCGGAGGGGATGGTGATGATTGTCACGGGCCCTGGCATCTTCAGGGTTTTGTAGGCGTAGTGCGCCACCGCCATGAACTTGGCCAGTGCTGGGCAGCCAAGGATCCCGTTGTAGGGCAAGGGGATCTTGGCAACATCAAACATAATCCTCTCCGTCCTGAAGTTCAGGTCGCTCCCGAAAGTTACGGGCAACGTGACCTTTCCCTTGGGTTGGCTTCTCCCCGGGCTGACCCCTTGAAACGTGCCCGTTTCTTTGAGGTCTCCATAAGGGATCTGCAGCTTCTCGATCACGGCAGGCGAGATCAAGTTTAGACCGGCCTCGCCATCTACTAACATTTTCGTCACCTTGAGGTTGTGTATTGTTGGTGAAACCAACAACGGCAAGCACCCGACCGCAGTAGTGCGATCAGGGTGGTCCTCAAAGTCAAAAATGATAGGTGTGCTGGACCACTTCAGCGGCCTCTGGGCATCAAACGACAGCTCTGCTGCTGTAATTTCTCGCGCCCACTGTTTAAGCCAGCGCCGAGAGGCATGCAGCGAAGCGCCGCCGTCAACGCACATGGCCTCTGTAGCTTTCTGAAACTCTTGGTCGCCGGACTCGTTGTCCTCTTCATGATCGTCATCTTCTGGGTTTCTGTCGCGTTTCTTGCCGGATCCCTCAGCACCGTCTTGGCCCTTCTCCTTGTCCCGCCTCTCGTATTCAGCCCTCTGCTTCTCAGCAAGGAGCTCACCTGCCGGCAGTCTTGGAGAGCATGGCCTTTGGTGCGATGGATCTTGCAGTATCGCTTGTCGGAGTTGCCTGGCTTCTCGGCAACCGCCAAGGCCTGGCAGGCGACACATCCGGCAATTTCCTTGCCGGGGTCACCTGCCTTGGTCTTCTTGGTGGAGTCGGTGTCGTCAGACCCCTCGACAGCAAGCACAGCTTTCCCTTTGCGCTTCCTGTTGCGGTGCTGGCCTTTCTTCGCCGGGGCGGCGGTGTCCTCTTCAGAGGAGTCGGTTTCCACGCCGGCATCTTCGCCGGGGTACTTCCTCCCCTCTTCAGCCCGTGCACACTAGTTCGCGAGAACATAGAGCTCCGCGACATCTTTCACCTTGTTCATCGCCAGCTCTTCGCGCATCTTGCGGTTCCGAACGTTCTGATGGAACGTGCTGATGATGGCGGCAGGGTGAACATCTGGGATATTGTACTGTACCCGGCTGAACCTCTTTATGTACTTGCGGAGACTCTCACCTCCCTTCTGGGGAATGACGTGGAGATCACTCGCTTGGCCATGAGCTTGGTGACCGCCAGTGAAGGCGCCCACGAACTCATGGTACAAATCCGACCAGGAGGAAATGGAGTCTACCGGCAAGTGCATCAACCATGACATGGCGTTGGGTTTAAGAGCCAACGGGAAGTAATTTGAAAGCACCTTATCATCACGAGCTCCGGCAGCCTGCATCGCAATGGTGTAGATGCTGAGGAACTCAGATGGGTGGGTCTTGCCGTCGTACTTCTCACCCACGTCAGGTTTGAAAGTGCGGTGAGTGGGCCACTGGAACTGCCACAGCTCACGGGTAAAAGCCAGGCAGCCTACCTCGTAAGGCAGGCCCCCAGGGCTCCCCGGTGCCGGGTGGTCCACAGCAGGCCCCGCTTGCCTATCTGACTAGTGGCGCGCTCCGCGCCGGCGCTCGATGGTGGTCCGAGCGTCTTCATGTTCCCGATCCCAAAGGACCTGGCGTTGGTCCTGGTGGGTCCGTGGGTCGGACGACGCAATGGAGATTTCGTCGCCCGCAACGTCGCGATGGGCAGGTGTCCGTGGCACCGGGCGAGGAGGAGGCGAGTGCACCGTGGTCGCGGCGCCGCCAGCCTTCCTGCCACTGGTACGCGGGACTCCGTCGGAACGTCGATCTGGGGGCTCCGTCGGGGTCGGCTCATCTTTGTTGGCCACCGCAACAAGGCTTCGGATGGTGGCTCTCCATTCGTCGAGTTTCCCCGTAGTGGGAGGAAAGTCGAGGAGCAACTGCGCGCGCGCCAGGGCTTCTGCTGGCGTCGGTGGCAGCGAAACCTGCACGGATCGCGACGCGCTTCGACTTCTGACCACGTCAGAAGGATCTCTATCACGACCGCGCGGTCGCACGCCGTCTTCACCAGCGCCTCGCTGAGCGGGCAGGTCTTCTACATCCCGGGAGTGGTGCTCGGGGCTTTTCCCGCGGCGACGCCCGGGGTCTTCGGGGCGATCACGCCGCTCGTCGCGCGCCGCTTGAGAGGAACGCGCCGTCGGCGCCGGAGTGGGAGTCCTGGAGGCCCTCGCGCCGCCAGCGGGCGGGGCAGCAGCGACCTCGGAAGGTCCCGCGCCACCTGCGGAGGACCCGGCTCCGTCTTTGGATTTGGCGGCGTGCGGCCCGTACTGGGCGCACGAACATCGCCGCCTCCCAAACTCCGGCTGCTGGGACGGTGTTGGTGTTCGCGAACAGCGCCCCGGGTCCTTTCGGCGACCGGTCCGCTGCTCGCCCGCGTCGGGACGGGATGCCCGGCGTCCGACGGGCCAACCGCCACCGTCGTCTTCTTCTTGGGCGCCATGACGATGAAGAAGCGTCGAACTAACTGCTAAAGCCGATTCTCACAGCTGCGCCGCCCCTACCTGGCGCGCCAAAGATGTCGGTGGGAAACGACACCTATGGGATCACGAGAATCCCTTTCTGCGGTTGCGGGGCACGGGGTCCGTGAGAAGAGCGGATCGAGCAGGCAGTACACGATTCCTTTACCAAGGTTCGGGCCGCGAAGATGCGTAAAACCCTACTCCTGCTTTGGTGGATTATATGTTTGTGTTCTTGAGCTAGCTACGGGGTGTGAGGAGCTCCAAAAAGCCAAATCCTCTTCCTGGTCGCCTGGGGCCTCCTTTTATAGGGAAAGGGGCTGCCACAGTGGCACACACGAGGTGGAAAGGGTACAGTGATGCGAGGTTATCCCTCGCATTACATGACAAGGTGCATTTAATGCGCCTTGCTTAGGTGTCCTTGCTTTATCGGGGGCGGGGGAGAGCCCTGTCTTGTCTGTCGCCGCTCTCTTCCGCGTCGACACGCGCCCTGGCCAGCGGTCCTTGCGATGCCATGTAGGCGTGCAGGCAGCTAAGGTGACGCAGCGGTGGGTCTCCACGAGGATCTGCATGCCGCCACGCAGGTGCCTGCCCAGCTGGTTGGGTCGGCAGCTGCATGCGAACGGTGGTGGAGGCGTGACTGGTGTGGGTCCGATGGTGGCCCCGCGGGTGTCCTTGGCAAGGGCCTTGCCGCGGCCCCAGCAAGGGTCTTGTCGGGGTCCCGACAAGGGTCTTGCCGTGGCACCTGCTGCCATCCCCGGCAAGGCTCTTGCCGGGGGCCTTGTGGTTTTCCTTGGCTGGGATCCCGCCAAGGACCATCATCTTCTAAAGTGTGCATCTGATCTTGAATGTCTTCACAAAGATCTGCATACCACCACGGGGATGCCTCCCGAATCCTTGCCCCATGGGGGCAGTGGACTCAAGGGTGACCCGCTCCATAGGTGTGGGGTGAGCTGCCATGGCAAGGGTCTTGCCGGGTTTTCAAAAACCGCCTCCCGGCAAGGATCTTGCCGGTGGGGCCCGCTTCGCCCCCTTTGCTCTTTGTGGTCTTGGTCTTGGCGTCGTTCTGCTCCTCTTTGGCTTCGGCCTTACCTTGGTTCTACCTCCCTTGCCGAGCTCGGTGCGGCGGCGCCCGTGGCTCAGACTGCCCGTGCACAGTCATAGGGGTACAAAAAGTGTACCCCTCTTTTTGTACACCGACACTCCCACTTTAACAATGCTCGTCTTTCTCACTTTCGCTTTTCTTTTTGAAAAGTTTTGGGTTCCCCTCTTTATTTTTTTATTTTTAAACTATATAAAAGCACTCAACAGAAATAAATGACTCTCCTAAAACTTCCGGGTTGTCTCCCTGGCAGCGCTTTCTTTAAAGCCATTAAGCTAGGCATATAGTGCTCAAGTAATGAATCCACCGGGATCCCAAGGTATATCAAAGCCAATTTTAATTAACAAGGATTTGGCATTTAGTAGTGAGCACAAAGCAACATATATCAAGCAACGACGAAGTCTAACTCTCTTCCTATGCATCGGCATGTCATAAAAGAACAATTCATGCACACATAGTAAAGGCCAATGCATAGTATAAACAGTTTCTTGCAATTTTATCGTGTTGGAAACATAGAGAGGTGGAGATATAGTTCCTCTCTCATAATAATTGCAAGTAGGAGCAGCAAGCACATGCATATTATATTCATCAAAATCATCATGTGCAACGATAAAAGGCAACCCATCAATATAATCCTTAATAAGTGCAAACTTCTCCGATATAGTATAATCGGGAGAATTCAAAAAGATAATAGGACTATCATGCGTGGGTGCAATAGCAACAATTTCGTGTTTAACATAAGGAACTATAACAAGTTCATCTCCATAAGCATAATTCAAATTGGCATCTTGGCCACAATCATAGCAAGCATCGTCAAAAAGGGATATTTCAAAAGAATCTACGGGATCATAATAGTCATCATACCAATCATCCTTCGTAAGCACGAAGGGAAATTAAACAATGTATGAGTTGAAGAGTTACTCTCATTAGAAGGTGGGCACGACTAGCTAATCCGCTCTTCCTCCTTTTGTTCTTCGCTCTCCTCATCATCTTTTTCATCCAGTGAGCTCACAGTTTCATCAATTTCTTCTTCCATAGACTCCTGCAAAATATTAGTCTCTTCTTGGACAGCGGAGTAGTCCTCAATATATGGTTCCACATAGGCATTAGAAGCATAATTATCATAGCAATATTTAAGTATGGCAAAATTTTCAGATTTGTAAAGAGTAGCATCATAAGTTTCAATCAAAGAAGCAAATTCATACCCTTAAAAGCAACAAATTCTTCAATTTGTTGAACATCATAGTAATTATAAACACCTTTAGCATAAGAAGATACGATTCCATTATCACTAAACTCACATTGGTAGGGAAGGTGTTTCTTAGGGTTTTCAGAACAACAAGTCACATCATAAATTTCACATAAATTCTAGGCGTAGCATTGCAAAGCTCGGATTTAGCTGGATTTGCTTCAATTCCCCTACCGGATACAATGAAGCCCAATAGCTTTTCGGCTGGAACGCCGAAAACGCATTTTTCCGGATTGAGCTTGATGTCGTATTTTCAGAGGTTGTCGAATGTAAGCCTCAGGTCGTCTACTAGAGATTCTACATGTCTTGATTTAACGACGACATCATCTACATATGCCTCCACTGTTTTGCCGATCTGGTTTGCCAGACATGTTTGAATCATGCGCTGATATGTCGCGCCGGCGTTTTTAGTCCAAAGGGCATTGTGTTGAAGCAGAATGGGCCGTATGGTGTGATGAATGCTGTTGCGGCTTGGTCTGATTCTGCCATCTTGATTTGATGGTAACCAGAGTATGCGTCGAGGAAGCACAGGGAATCGTATCCTGCAGTGGCATCGATGATTTGATCTATTCGAGGGAGGGGAAAAGGATCCTTTGGGCAAGCCTTATTAAGGTCTTTGAAATCGACACACAGGCGCCAGGATTTGTCCTTCTTTGGTACCATTACCAGGTTTGCTAGCCAGTCCGGGTGTTTTATATCTCTAATGAATCCGGCCTCCAATAACTTGGCTAGCTCCTCTCCCATAGCCTGTCTCTTTGGCTCAGAGAAACGCCGAAGGGTTTGTTTGATAGGTTTGAATCCTTTCTGGATTTTTAAGCTGTGTTCTGCCAGCCTGCGTGGGATTCCTGGCATATCTGAGGGGTGCCAAGTGAAAATGTCCTAGTTCTCTCGTAGGAACTCTCGCAGTGCGGCGTCTACATCAGGGTTCAGTCCTGCCCCGATGGAGGCTGATTTATTGGGGTCCGTTGGATGGACCTGGAATTTGACTATTTCGTCCGCTGGTTTGAGGAATGTGGATTTGGGTCTCTTATGGAGTATCACATCATCCCTGTTAACCGTGGATCGCAGCGCAGTCAGTTCTTCGGCCGCTAACGTTTCTGATAGTGCTTCGAGGGCCAATGCGGCTGTCTTGTTTTCGGCGCGGAGTGTTATGTCCGGATCACTAGAAAGGGTGATGATTCTGTTTGGCCCGGGCATCTTAAGCTTCATGTACCCGTAATGGGGTATGGCTTGGAAAACTGTAAAAGCCTCCCGTCGTAGTATAGCGTGGTATCCGCTTTTGAACGGGGCCACCTGGAACGTGATCTGTTCGGACCTGTAATTATCCGGCGTGCCGAATACCACATCTAGTGTGATCTTTCCGGTGTAGCGCACTTCCTGACTGGGGATTATTCCTCTAAAGGTTGTGCTGCTTCGCTCAATGCGGTTCCAGTCTATTTCAATCTTTTGGAGGGTTTCCTCATAAATGAGGTTCAATCCGCTGCCTCTGTCCATGAGTACCTTTGCGAGGCGACAACCGTCCACTATGGGACTGAGGACCAGTGCGGCTGGTGCTTTGGCTGTTCGAAATTTAGGTTCGTCACTCGCGTTGAGGGTGATAGCAGTATTACTCCATGGATTTATTGTCGCTACTTGATAGACTTTAGTGAGGCTGCGGAGTGTTCTTTTTCGCATATTATTTGATGCAAAAGTCTCAAAGACTGTGAGAACGGAACTGAAATTCCATGGCTGGTTTCCTTCGACCTCTGGAATTAGGAGATCCTCGCCAATTTTGGCCACCTGCCGGAGTATCCAACATGCCCTGAGGCTGTGAGTTGGGGTGGCGTCCGCTGCACTATGAATCTTGCAGGGTCCATCTAGCCACTTTTCTAGTACGGTTCCATGCCCCCTAGAGGGTTTTGATTTTTTGGTCTTTAGTCCGGGCACCTTACTGTGGTGCGCCCTGTTGATTCGGACGGGATTGCTATTCAAGGCCGGATTATCCCAAAATTTAATTTCGGTTTTCCAAGCACTTTCCATCGCACAGTATTTTTGTACTATGGACGCCAAGTCAGCAAAGCGTGTAATATTACGACGACTTACGGCGTTGAGTATTCCCTTGTCCGTGCAGTTACTGCAAAAGATTGAAATTGCGTCTTCCTCGCGGCAGTCCTTTATCCTGTTCATAAGCAGGAGGAATCTGGCCCAGTAATGATGTACTGTTTCTTCGGGCATCTGCCTAATTTGGGAGAGATCGCTTAAGATCGGGTGGGCGGGTGTCGTTAAATCTGAGACTTCGCCCGGTTTGCTGTTCGGAACCTGAAGAACTTCCGGATTCTGAGATCCGGACTCTTGGATGTTATCCAATTTGCCTGATTTTAAGCTCAGGTCTTGGATTGTACCCTTCCCTCCGCGGATATCCGGCATGGAGGGTTCAGGAATTCGGACGTGGCTAGTCCTTAAGATAGATGAAGGGTCGCCGCATTGTGTCTCCACCACAGCAACGTGGTGGGTGACTTGGCGAGAGTTAGTTTCCCTTAGATCGGGTTTAAGCCCAATCTGGTCGTAATTTGTAGCGACCCCCAGGGCGGTGATGCGATCCAAGAGCTCATTTACGGAAGAGAGCTCCATCGGATCCAGCTGCTCGGCAAGTTCCGAGCTGACGTGGAGGTTGCTTTCGATGACCCGAGAGGTCACCGTTGGCGCAACGGCCGAACAGGCGGTCATGAGAAAACCACCTAGCCGGAGGGTTTGGCCGATAGCCAAAGCTCCCTTAGTAACGACGCCGTCTTTAAAGACGGGAAAAGGCATCCTTCTTGATCGCGACGGCACAGAGGAACTCTCAATGAAAGCACCAATGTCGGTGTCAAAACCGGCGGATCTCGGGTAGGGGGTCCCGAACTATGCGTCAAGGTCGGATGGTAACAGGAGACAAGGGACACTTTATTTTACCTAGGTTCGGGCCCTCTCGGTGGAGGTAAAACCCTACTCATGCTAGATTAATATTGATGATATGGGTAGTACAAGAGTGGATCTACCACGAGATCAAGGAGGCTAAACCCTAGAAGCTAGCCTATGGTATGATTGTGTATGATGATGGTTGTCCTACGGACTACAACCCTCCGGTTTATATAGACACCGGATAGGGTTAGGGTTACACAGAGTCGGTTACAATGGTAGGAGATCTTGAATATCCGCACGCCTAGCTTGCCTCCCACGCCAAGAAAAGATCCTTCCGGACACGGGACGAGGTCTTCAATCTTGTATCTTCATAGTCCTGGAGTCCGGCTGAAGGTATAGTCCGGCTATCCGAACACCCCCTAATCCAGGACTCCCTCACTACCCATAACTAAAGATAGAAAACAACTAAGAACAACACATAAAAATTATTTAGTGATAAAGCAAACAAGCACACACGAGAATATTCACCCCACGCTATTGCTCCCCGGCAACGGCGCCAGAAAAAGGTCTTGATAACCCACAAGTATAGGGGATCAATTGTAGCCTCTTTCGATAAGTAAGAGTGTCGAACCCAATGCGGAGCTAAAGGTAGAACAAATATTCCCTCAAGTTCTATCGACCACCGATACAACTCTACGCACGCTTGACGTTCGCTTTACCTAGAACAAGTATGAAACTAGAAGTACTTTGTAGGTGTTTTTGGATAGGTTTGCAAGAAAATAAAGAGATCGTAAATAAAAAGTAGGGGCTTCTTAGATAAGGGCGCAACTAAATTAGTTTTAGTAAAGAGCTTGTTGTCACGAGAAAGTTATTTGTCCCTAGGCAATCGATAACTAGACCGGTAATCATTATTGCAATTTTATTTGAGGGAGAGGCATAAGCTAACATACTTTCTCTATTTGGATCATATGCACTTATGATTGGAACTCTAGAAAGCATCCGCAACTACTAAAGATCATTAAGGTAAAACCCAACCATAGCATTAAAGCATCAAGTCCTCTTTATCCCATACGCAACAACCCCCTTACTCGGGTTTGTTTTTCAGTCACTCACGCACCCACTATAAGCGAATCATGAACGTATTGCAACACCCTATAGTGGGAATCCCTCACGCTTGTGTGACACGGAGAGCACCATAGGATAGCACCAATAATAAAATATGCAACTCAAACCAATCTTGATCATCATATAACCCATAGGACAAAACGGATCTACTCAAACATCATAGGATAGCCATACATCATTGGGAAATAATATATAGTGTTGAGCACCATGTTTAAGTAGAGATTACAGCGGGTAAGAGAGAGGTTACACCGCTACATAGAGGGGGGAAGAGTTGGTGATGATGGCGGTGAAGTTGTTGGTGAAGATTGCGGTGATGATGATGGCCCCGGCGGTCCTTCTTCTTCTTAGTTAGCCATCATATATGTGTAATTGTGTCATGCTATCCGGTTTGGTTAGACAACATAAATGTGAATTATTTCATGCCCTCTTTTATTCCCCACTATCATTGCACCTGTCTATCATACAATGTCTATACATTCAATTATTTTTCTTATTTATTAGCCAATTGAATTGGAGAGGGTGATGGCAGTATCTAAGGGAGTAACAACACAGTCTTCAGAAAAGATGGTGCTACTAGTCAATGCAGATAGAACCACGGTTGTACTTGCCCAAGAACTAACCCCACCACACAAAACCCAGACTCCCGCAGATTGTACCCCTACCCAGTTGGACAGGGAACCAGCTACATCCCTTCTAACCCCAACCCAAGAGATAGTAACCCAGTTCTAGTTGACACAGCAGTACTGTCTCCATCATAGAGCACCCAAACACGAGCAATTAGTAAGGGAACTGTAGTGCCAAAAGCACGAGGACCACCACTCTGAACCCCAACTCAACGCTTAAAGCAGAAGAAGAATTGTTCTCAGGTCAGGTTCTATAGCTATGGTTCATACTCCTTTGCTCTTGCATCACTGTATTTACTCATACCTACTATTTTCAAATTTGAAGGATGGAATTGAAACTCCAACGACACAACAGGTATGTTTTAAACCTGTTTCTTTAACTGGTTTGTTATGTAACTTGCTCTATGTTGATTTCAGTTTGGGTGCCGAAGGACTAAGGAAGTTCCTGCAAAATTCAGATGAATACTTTCTGGTGCAACAACAAGCATTCGAGGATTTAAGGGCCAAACAAGAGAAAGTTAATAAGCTTGCTAAGAATCTTCCAGCATTATGGGTACCCAGGATATTGTTTCTTGAGCTCTTCTGAAGTGGTTTCAGTTCTGGACTTGTTTTCCTGCGGTGTTTATTTGCACTGGTCGCCAACTTTGACAACCAGTGTATGTGATATGCTGCTTTGTTCCCTATATTTATACTGGTGGCGAACTTTGATGCCCAGTGGATGTAATATGTGTAATAGCCATGATAGCCAAGCGTAAGCTGCTTGCTTATTTATTTCCTTGTTGTCTTGTTTATTTTTTTGCTTGTAGTCAGTGCAGTTCTTTTTCCGCGGTTTGCTAGTGGCCACAATAACCTATTTTTAAAACTAGGCCAGAATAACCATGCGCTACATATTTACTGTAGTGACCATGGGCCTCCTACGGGCTATAGAAAGAATGGGCCTTCTACGGGTAATAGAAAGAATGGGCCTTCTACGGGCCGTAGAAACAATGGGCCTTCTACGGTTCGTAGCATCAATGGGCCTTCTACAGGCTGTAAATGATCGATTGGCCAAACATGGGCCAATAACGGACCGCATTATGGGCCGTATACAGGCTAGAGTTGGAATCGTCCGTTCATGGTCCGACCATAATGGGCCGTCGTTAATCGGCCGTATTTGATGACGCTATGAAAACGGCCCAACGGATTAATGGGCCACAAATGGGCCGACTGTAACCATGGGCTGAATTTGGCCCACAAGCAGAAAAGGCCAGTAACGGGCCGTAAGTAACCGAATGCTAGAAATGAGCCCAAGAATAAGTGGGCCCTGAGAAGGCCGAAAGATAACACGGGTGAGGGAGTCATGTATTAAGGGGTCCTCGGGCGTCCGGGCAATGTGACGTGGGCCGGACTAATGGGCCATGAAGATACAAGACAGAAGACTTCTTCCCGTGTCCGAATGGGACTCTCCTTTACGTGGAAGGCAAGCTTGGCGTTCGGATATGAAGATTCCTTTCTCTGTAAACCGGCTCTGTGCAACCTTAGGTCCCTCCGGTGTCTATATAAACCAGAGGGTTTAGTCCGTAGAGGCAATCATAATCATACAGGCTAGACATCTAGGGTTTAGCCATTACGATCTCGAGGTAGATCAACTCTTGTAAACCCCATATTCATCCAAGATAATCAAGCATGAAGTAGGGTATTACCTCCATCAAGAGAGCCTGAACCTGGATAATCAAGCAGGAAGTAGGGTTTTGACACCGACATTGGTGCTTTCATTGAGAGTTCCGTTTTTTCGTCGCCAGAAGGTTCGATGGCTCCATCAGTCATCTACAAAAATGCTACCCTGAGGGAGGTCTTTCTCCTCGGCTAGATCTTTGTGTTCGGCAGCTTCGCACTGTGGGCCAACTCGCGTGGCCATCTAGAGCAGATCGACGGCTACACCCCAGGTCACCAGATTAGCTCTGGAACTCTGGATTATGTCACCGATATCCGAGGATATTTGATCTCCCAAGGGTTCGCGACCCCAACCTCTGCTCTGGCCTTAGAGCCGGAGCGCATCACCAGGTCTGAAGACAGGATTTTCAAGTCCACCGGACTCTCTGCGGCTGTTGAGCCTAGTACGGGAGAGCTGGAGGAAGTAGCGTCACCAGCAATCATCATGAAGCCGGACCCTTCTCCGAACATTGGCTCCGAACCCTCGGAGTTAGCATCCTGTGAGTGTGGCCAAAGAGTTTCCTTCTCGCCGTACTCCACAGACTTTCTTCTCCCAGGCCAAACCTCGCCTTTAAGCGAGGCTCTGGACTTAATGTGATCCCTCGTCATTATAGAGGGGCAACGTCCGAATTAATCCAGTCCGGACTAGGGGCTGAGAGCGAGGAATTCTACGCCCCACATACCACCCACTTCATAGCCACTTTCGAGGACTTAACCGACAAGCTCGATTATGGCTTCGAAGACATCGACGGTATGGACGACGATGCCGGAGACGAACAAAGACAAAACCTGCCACATACCGGACGCTGGGTGGCCACCTCCACATACGACGTATACATGGTGGATACGCCAAAAGAGGATGGCGATGAAGGCTGTAACAATCCAATAAAGGACAATAACATGGATAAACCACCAAAATGACGGCATCAGCGGCGTCGTTAAAGATCAGGCCACGACAAAGAAAGCAATACCGGCAATGGAGACGATAACACTTCGGAGAATGCCGAAGACCCAGACGCCCCCGTCGAACCAACATCCGAACATACGATAGGGAGGAGGGGAAGGGTAGCCCTGACGAGCCAGTCGGGAGTGAGGACTCGGAGGACAGCAACTATATGCCACCCTCCGAAGACGAAATAATCCTCGGCAATGAAGACTTCATCATGCCAGAGGAACCCCTCGATCAAGAACGCTTTATGCAACAGCTCATCGCAACCGCGAGGATCCTGAAAAGGAAGCAGCAACGGCTTCAAGCCGAACAGGATACGCTCAACAACAGATGGACTACTGTCCTGCCAGCCGAGGAATACGGCCTCGCATGACCAACCAAAAGCTACCCGGAGCACAAGTTGTTACTCCAATTCGACGTTGAGGCGCGGGAGCCCCTAGCATCAGTGCGTAACGCAGCCGATAAACCAGAAAGGACACCGCATGGCCGAGATAGAACGGCTACCCAAGCCGAACACCAGCCCACATTACCCCGCCATAATGGCAGGGGGACATCAGCCCGGCATTACACCTACGACCTACGGCAGGACCTGGACACTAGGGCAGGCTTAGCCAGATCAATCTACGGGTCAAGGGGACGTGCCCCCACACGAGAGGACGGCTATCAGGCCCAGCGTGATCAACACAACCCCACTCAGAGCGATAACCGCATAGGGACGTCCGTCGAACTCCGTCGCGATGTCGCCCGCTATAGAGGCTCCGCACACCCCCTATGCTTCACCGAGGAAGTAATGGAGCATGAATTCCTAGAAGGGTTTAAACCTATGAATATCCAATCATATGATGGAACAACCGACCCCGCAGTATGGATTGAGGATTTTCTTCTCCATATTCACATGGCCTGCAGTGATGACCTCCATGCCATCAAATACCTCCCACTAAAATTAAAGAGACCAACCCGACACTAGATAAACAACCTCCCAGAGAACTCCATTGGCAACTGGGAAGACTTGGAATACGCCTTTCGCTACAACTTCCAAGGTACATATGTCCGGCCTCCGGACGCCGATGACCTAAGTCAATCATCCAGCAGCCCGAAGAGTCAGCCAGGAAACTCTAGACTAGGTTCCTAATTAAAAATAACCAAATTGTCGACTGTTCGGACGCCGAAGCCCTCGCGGCCTTTAAACATAGCGTCCGAGATGAGTGGCTTGCCGTCACCTCGGCCAAGAAAAACCTAAGTCCATGGAAGCTCTTACTGTTGATGACCCGCTTTTGCGCGGGAGAAGATAGATGGCTTGCTTGTAGAAGCAATAGCACCAGCGATCCTGGCACCTCCGAAGCCAGGGACGGCAATGGCAAGCCACGACGCAATAAAAACACGCGTCGAAACAATAATGCAGGAACCCAAGACACGACGGTCAATGTCGGATTCAGCGGCCCCAAATCCGGTCAACGGAAGAAGCCATTCAAGGCAACCGAGATAGTCCATCCAGTTTAGACAGGATACTGGATCGGCCCTGTCAAATTCATGGCAGCCCCAACAAACCAGCTAACCATACCAACAAAAATTGCTGGGTTTTCGAACAAGCCGGCAAGCTCAATGTCGAACACAAAGGGAAGGGGCCGCCCAGTGACAACGAAGACGAAGAGACTTGCCAACCGAACACAGGGGGACAGAAGCAATTTCCCCCTGAAGTAAAAATAGTAAACATGATATATATGACGCATATCCCTACAAGGGAGCGCAAGTGCGCACTACGAGACGTGTATGCCATAAAGCCGGTCGCCCCAAAATTTAACCCATGGGCGGCCTGCTCGATTACTTTTGATCGCAAGGATCACCCAACCAGTATCCGTCACGGAGGTTCGGCAGCTTTGGTCCTCGATCCAATTATCGATGGATTCCATCTCATGCGAGTCCTCATGGACGGTGGCAGTAGCCTTAATTTACTCTATGAAGACACCGTCCGCAAGATGGGCATCGATCCCTCAAGGAACAAGCCCACTACAACTACCTTCAAGGGAGTAATACCCGGCGTCGAAACTCACTGCACGGGCTCAATCACATTGGAAGTCACCTTCGGTCCGCCGGATAACTTTCGAAGCGAATACTTGATCTTCATCATTGTCCCGTTCCGCAGTAGCTACCATGCACTGCTCGGGCGGACTGCTTTTGCTTGCTTCTATGCGGTCCCACACTACGCCTATCTAAAACTTAAGATGCCCAGTCCATGCGGCATCATCTCGATCAACGGAAGCATGGAGTGCTCCCTCCGTACCTAGGAGCATACCGCGGCCTCCCAGTCGAAGTACGAAGCGGCCCCGTCAAGCCGCATATCTCATCAGCCATTAAGCTGCCAGCCTCCATTACACAGGACTGGCCAATTTTACGGCCGAATTAGCGGTTCCATCTCCGTCGTTCGCCACACATATACTCGCGAAGTTCGTATCGCGAATGCATAATTACGCACTTAAAATACCTTGGTCATCGGCGGATGCACAATACGGACATGCCTACAATACGATTCACCCTCCTACCACCTTTTGCTCTTTTTTTCTAACTATTTCTTATCTTTTGCCACAGGTGAATCGAAACCTGTTCATCCTACAGACCTACAAGGACTCTTTCAGAGCCCAGTTTTGTCCAAATAACCAAAGATTGCTCCTTTTAAGGAATCCTTTTCGCTGAGGCAAAGACAACACAGACGTGCGACAGGAGGTCCAAAAGATTTTTTGCAGACCAAACACTCTGTTTAAAACTTGTATAGAGCCTCTTTCCTCAGCCTTCGACCCCTGGCATGTAAAATGGCCTGGGTAGTGGTGTTATAATCTGTAAGATTGCATTCGACGTATCAATCAGATTCCAGTGAACATAATCCGTCTTCGGTACTTGCTTTTCCTCATAGAACTGTATATTGCTTCTTCGGGTGTTTCACGCACACACCTCGGCACTAATTGCCAGGGGCTCGATACGGCAACATATTGGTTGCCGAAAAGTCCGAACAGCTCTGCAACATACTTCGGCGTCACGAGTTTGGCATTATATGCAATAGCTCCGAATCATGTCTTTGGTCAATAGTTGGGTTGCCCGGCTCCTGTGCTTACTACCTTACACTCCGTCTTATCGGCTAGGGTAGTAAAGGGAGAACTACTGCGATTGTGTTTCCGGTTCACCTGGTTAAACACCTCAGTAGAGAAAGCCAAAAACTGACCATCATGCTGCGGCGAGAGCTGGTCAACCACTCGGCGACTTATTAGAATCTTTTGCGATTTCTTCCGTATAACACGAAGGACCGTTTTCTGGTCACCTATGTAATGCAACCATAGTCGGATAACAGCGTACATACCAGGGGCTATATCGTAGTCCCACCGTCAAACTCCTATGGCTAAGTGAAAGTGTTAAAGCCCTATAGTCCGATTGCCTAGATTCGCTGCACTGACACCTCCTTTACGGACCAAGACGTTGGGTCAAGTGTGATCAGGTGCTATTCCGAACACCCTCATATTATATGCCAGGGGGCTGAAGCCAACGACTGTCAAACTTTCATATTATCAAAATGGCCGCACAGGAGGAAACAACTTTCAGACAAAAGCATAAATATAACACAGCCTTAATGTATCATAATATTTTTCTCACAATTCCGGTACATTAATTTGAACATAATGTCCTTCGAGCACTGACCCTCTATCAAGCGGGCGCCCTCTAGGACGTCCTCCAAATAATGCTCTGGCATGCGATGGTCCTTGCCTCCGGGCGAGCCCTTACCTGCAACATTGGTGGCCTTCATCTTTGCCCAGTACATCTTGACACGGGCGAAGGCCATCCGAGCACCTTCTATGCACGTCGATCGCTTGACGACGTCGATACGCGGCGCTGCATCAACAAGTCGCTGCACCAAACCGAAATAGCTTTTCGGAATGGGTTCAGCTGGCCATAGCCGAGCCACGACGTCCTTCATGGCAGCTTCGGACATCTTGTAGAGCTCGGCCCACTGGGCCATCTGTTCGTTCAGGAATGTCGGATGGCGTGGCACGTTGAATTGTGACCAGGAAAGCTTCTCCGCAGCACGTCCTTCCTGTGCTTGGAAGAACTGCGTCGCGTCGGAGACACTCTTCGGCAGGTCCAAGAACGCATCTAGAGAACTCCACAATTGATTAAGCAGAGCATACTTCGGGTCGCTGAACTTAGCCTGTAAAAGAAAGGGCTTACCAGCCGCTATCTCCCCAGCTTGCCGGATTTCCTCTCGAGCTGCTCTAGACCCGGACCGTGCTTCTCTCGCCTCTTGTAAGTCCTTGTCGAGTTCGGCTGCCTTGGCTTTGTTATCCTCCTCGAGTGATTTGCATTTACTAGTGGCATCGTTTAGCTCTCGCTCCATGGTAGATATTCTCTCCTCGCACTAGCGCCGAGTGGCCCGTTCGGCCTTCAAATTAGCAGCCGCCTTCTTGGCAGCCGCATCGCTCACTCTGGCCTGCTCCTTGGCCCGAAGGGTCTCAACCGCGGTAGCACCGTCTACAGTTTTGCATGTCACAGTGTATAATTTTCAGCTTCGTGCTCATACTATTATACATGCACAAGCGGGCTGTCCCAAAAACATACCTTGTGCTTCGTCGAGCCACCTGTTAATAAGTGTAATGTCCTCATCAACTAACTCAAGTTTATGCTTTAAATCTGCAACTTCCGTAGCCTGGGCAGTGGCCATTGACATAATAGCCTGTTTTCAAGTTAATTATGTTACTTCCTGAGCATACCATTTTAATCCTTTGATCGCCTCCCTGTGGAAACCGACCAGAGTCTCAGGGGCTACTATCTATACACAGGCACATTCTTGCATGTAAAGAGTGGTTAAAGATATTACATTGCATACGTTGAAGCCTCTCAGCAGGCCTGTAAAGGCTTCATTCAATCCGCTTCTCGCTGACAGAACCCTCTCAACTACCGTACCCATTAAGGTACGATGTTCCTCTAAGATGGAAGCACTTTGCAATGTGTCCATCAGTGTATCCGGCACCTCCGGATTCTTGGAGATTGCTGCGAGAGTACGGACTCCCTTCAAAGGGGCACGCTTACTCGACCCTAGAGTCGTCTTTGGCGGTAAACCGGATAGTTCGGGGCCCTCATTGTTGGTCCCCGTGGGGGCTGCCTCCCCTGGACCCTTGACGGTCAAAGTATCACCTTCGGGCGCTGTCTTCATTGTCCCTTGCACCGCTGGATGGTCAGGGGAGATCCTCCGGGACGACACCTCGAAGTCATCCGCCCTTAGGGGCAAGAAAGCTTGTGGAGGTGTCTCGCTTTCCGTCATCTCCGGAGGCAAGTCCCCCGATGAGGAGGACTATTGCGGTAGATAGAGGGCCGGACTTCAAACATATAGTTTAAATGTTACCCTTGCAAACCGAAAAGAATGGGACATGTCTAGAGCATCCTTGTTCACTTACGATTTGGCAAAGGGCTTGTCCCTAGAGAGGAGCTCTTCATCAACACCGGCTTCCGAACTCGAACCATCTGACAGGGATATCTTCCCTCTCTTGGGTGCCTCCACCTCCAAGTCTTTGGAGGCAGTCCTTTTCTTCCCGTGGGGAGAAGGGATATCACCTTCCCCTTTCCCTTCGTATTCATCTTCAGAAGAGGGAGCTTCAGTCTCCCCAGATGTAGCGTCCAGTATACCTTTAGAGCGGAGGCCACCTTCAGCCCTTTTGCTCTTCTTCTTGTCCTCCTTCACCGGCATTTAATACGGCGCCGAGGCCAGCATCCTCATTAACATAGGATCAGCTGAGTCTTCAGGAAGAGGAGCCGATAACCTGATTCGTTCTGCCTTGTTTATCCAGCCTCGGTCGAAGATAGGTTCCTCAGTACATCGCTATGAGATAATCAACCAAGTTGCATTCAGAGGTTGGGTGCTTACTGAGGTATCCGGATGGTTGCAGTTGAGGCCGATGTCCTCGGATGTGTCCGGCCACTGCTTTCAAGTCTTGAAGAATAGTTTCCACATCCCTCTGTGCGTTCTGCCGAAGAGTTGATGAAGGGTTAGCGGTCCTTTTGGATTGAACTCCCACATGCGGAGAGGTCGTTGCTGGCACGGGAGGATCCGACGGACTAGCATCACCTGGATCACATTAATGAGGCCGGTGTCCTTATCGAGGATGCTCTGGATATGGCTTTGCAGCGCCTGCACTTCATCAGTTAATCCCTAGTCTAGCCCTTTATTAATCCATGATGCAGGCTGCAATGGAGGGCCAGGTCGGAATGCAGGCGTGGCTGCCCATTTGGTACCGCCGGTTTTGGTGATATGGAACCAGTCCCGCTGCCATAAGTTGGAGGTTTCCATGAAAATGCCTTTTGGCCAGATAGTGTTGGCGAGCTTGCTCAGCACAGCACCGCCGCACTTCGCCTGCTCCCCGTCGATTATCTTCGGCTTCACATTGAAGGTCTTGAGCCATAGGCCAAAGTGTGGGGGGATGCGGAGAAAAGCCTCACACATAACGATGAACACCGAGATGTGATAAAGGAGTCCGGAGCTAGATCGTGAAAATCTAGCCCATAATAGAACATAAGGCCATGAACGAAGGGGTGGAGAGCGAACCCTAGCTCGCAGAGGAAGTGAGAGATCAATACGACCCTCTCGCCGGATTTTGGTGTGGGGATAACCTGCCCCTTGGCAGGGAGCCTATGGGGGATTTCCGCAGTCAGGTACCTTGCCTCCCAGAGCTTCATGATATCTTCCTCGGTGACTGAGGAGGCCGTCCACCTGCCTTGGGAGCTGGATCCGGACATAACTAGAAGGCTTGGTAGCAATGAAAGAAATCAAGACCTGGGCGCTGGAGCTTGAGGCTGGAAAGGCTGAGGAAGACGTAGTCGTGGGGGAGAAAGACGGGTCTATACCCGTTCATAAAGGCGATGAATATCGAACGCCTCCTCGTGGGCCTTAAAGCTCGCCTATTCCCAAGGGATCGTGCAAACGACATGGTTGGATTACCCATGCCCATATTTATAAGAATCCCGTGATAAGGGGGCACGATCTCTGCTTTGACAAGATGTGCCAATAAAGACCGCATATCGTAACGTGGAGCGAAAGGTTTAAAAACGGTTCAAAATAATGATCGGGCAGGGACGTAACGTCTCGCTACAAAAGTTGTCGGTAGATGGGACTTGGTAAAAATTGTACCCTGTTATGGTTGTATGTGGTGTCTGTTTCGCAGAGCCGGACACGTTTTCTGTGTTCGATGGCTACTTTGAAGTATTCGGAGGAGGAACCCGCCTTGCAATGCCAAAGACAATCTGCGCGCCGGACACATCGTCAATAAGCCTGGTTCAGGGACTACTGAGGGAGTCCTGTATTAAGGGATCCTCGGGTGTCCAGGCAATGTGACGTGGGCCGGACTAATGGGCCATGAAGATACAAGACAGAAGACTTCTTCCCATGTCCGGATGGGACTCTCCTTTACGTGGAAGGAAGGCTTAGTGTTCGGATATGAAGATTCCTTTCTCTGTAAACCGGCTCTGTGCAACCCTAGGTCCCTCCAGTGTCTATATAAACCGGAGGGTTTAGTCCGTAGTGGCAATCATAATCATACAGGCTAGGCATCTAGGGTTTAGCCATTACGATTTCGAGGTAGATCAACTCTTGTAAACCCCATATTCATCCAAGATAATCAAGCAAGAAGTAGGGTATTACCTCCATCAAGAGGGCCCGAACCTGGGTAAACATCGTGTCCTTGTCTCCTGTTACCTTCGATCCTCAGACGCACAGTTCGGGACCCCCTACCCGAGATCCGCCGGTTTTGACACCGACAACGGGCTAGAAAAGGCCCAATGGAATAATGGGCCGTTAATGGGTATAAAGCAATACACTATTCATTACGGGCCGGTTTCACCATAGGCCGTTAATGGGCCAAGAGTTACAAAGAGCCTCATATGGGCCGAAAGACGTCATGGGCCATACATGGGCCGGAAGTTACAATGGGCTGGAATCATATTGGAAGGCCCAGCTGCCGCTACTCAGCCTAATTCGGATAGGCCATAACAGGACGTGAGTTAGCGGGCCATAAATGGGCTATATACGAACAAGCAGTTAATAGGCTTTCCATAAGACGGCCTGCTACCTTTTGACCAAGTCAAACAGGCCAGACATTTCACCAAAATGGGCCTCTATTGGTCCGTGCCACGTGTTGACGTATCATAGGCGCCTCCGGTCCAATGAGTGGATGGCATCTGTCCCAACGGTGAGTCAACATGTGGTTCCTCTGGCCAATTGGAATTTTACACATTGAAAATCCATATTGGTCCGGGCTGTTAACGAGTTTTCAGATCCAAAACTGGACCTGATAGCTTAACGACGACCTGTTACGGTGGATGCCACATGTCGGTTACCCTTGACGAAAGCACTTCCATGACGCGCCATTTATCGTCATGGAAGTGGACACTTTTGTGATGATAATTTTGGTAATGTCATGGAACACTTCTACGACAGCACAGGTATGCCTATCTTGATTCTGTCATAAAATCGTCATGGATGTACATGCATGACAGAAAATGTGACCTACTATGACAAACACGTATCATCACGAAAGTGTATTTTTTTGTAGTGGGAGGGCATCTACATCAACTCTATTACCCTTCCAATGAAGCGTGAGTAGTTTACCATAGACCTATGGGTCCTTAGCTAGTAGCTAGATGGCTTCTTCTCTATCTTTGATCATGAATACCATGTTCTCCTCGATGTTCTTGGAGATCTATCCAATGTAATATTCTTTTGCGGTGTGTTTGTCGAGACCTGATGAATTGTGGATTTATGATCAGTTTATCTATGAATATTATTTGAATCTTCTCTAAATTCTTATATGCATGATTTGATATCTTTGTATTTCTCTTCGAATTATCGGTTTGGTTTGGCCAACTAGATTGTTTTTTCTTGCAATGGGAGAGGTGCTTAGTTTTGGGTTCAATCTTGCGGTGATATCACCCAGTGACAAAGTAGGGGTAGCAAGACACGTATTGTATTGTTGCCATCAAGGGTAAAAAGATGGGGCTTTCATCATATTGCTTGAGTTTATCCCTCTACATCATGTCATCTTTCTTAAGGCGTTACTCCGTTCTTATGAACTTAGTACTCTAGATGCATGTTGGATAGCGGTCGATGTGTGGAGTAATAGTAGTAGATGCAGGTGGGAGTTGGTCTACTTGACACGGACGTGATGCCTATATTCATAATCATTGCCTTGGATATCGTCATAACTTTGCGCATTTCTATCAGTTGCTCGACAGTAATTTGTTGACCCACCATATTATTTTCCTTCAAGAGAGAAGCCTCTAGTGAAACCTATGGCCCCCGGTCAATTTCCCATCATACATTTTTTGATCTATAAACTATAATAACCCAAAAATATATCGCTGCAATTTATTTACTTTTACTTTGTTTTATGTTTTAGTAATCTTTTATATCTATCTCTATCAGATCTCACCTTTGCAAGTGACCGTAGGGATTGACAACCCCTTTATCGCGTCGGGTGCAAGTGTTTGATTGCTTGTGCAGTTGCATAGATTGAAGACTTGCGTGTATCTCCTACTGGATTGATACCTTGGTTCTTAACTGAGGGAAATACTTATCTCTACTTTGCTGCATCACCCTTTCCTCTTCAAGGAAAAAACCAACGCAAGCTCAAGAAGTAGCAGGAAGAATTTATGGCGCCATTGCCGGGGAGATCTACATCAAGCCTACCAAGTACCCACCATAAACTCTCATCTCTTGCATTACATTGTTTTCCAATTACCTCTCGTTTTCCTCTCCCCCACTTCTAAAACATTTTCAGAAAAACACAATAAGATTTGCCTTTTTATTCACCCTTCTTTCGCTCGTCTTTTCGTTTGCTCAGTTGCTTGATTGGTTTGTTTCCACCATGTCTGAATCTAGGGAGGTTTTCATTTAAAAAGATAGTAATAATCTAGAGGAAAATTTTGATGACTTTGCTAATAACAATCCTCATGAAGAGCCTACTATCATGCATACTAAAAAGCTCCGCATAGGTAGCGGTAATATTATTGGAAAAGGTGTTATTCAAGATTTCTTTACTTGTGCTGGTATGCTACCTACGTTAGGAGGATCTATTCTTAATAAAACTAATAGTCTGGCAGATGCAATAACTTTAATCATAATTGAACTCGAAAGACAATTTGTTCATATGCATCCTTGCATACAAAGGATTTTTCTAGAGTTCTCTAATATTCAACATTCTTCCGTTAAGCCCGCCACTACTATATTTTTAGCTCATGAGTTTAGATTCATCATGAAAGAGGCTAGTGAAATTTTTGCTCATTACAAAATAAGTGGTGGCCATTCCCCTATAGAGGAGATCCTTTTTAATCAAGAAGAAATAATGTGACTACAATCTCCCAGCT
The DNA here is from genome assembly GCA_032464435.1 of Aegilops umbellulata. NCBI lineage: Eukaryota > Viridiplantae > Streptophyta > Magnoliopsida > Poales > Poaceae > Aegilops > Aegilops umbellulata. Next base: position 112,863,690 of record CP136056.1, read on the forward strand.
ATGTTTCCTGTAATGAAAATTTGAGAAAAAGGGTCCCTAGCAAGGTTTTGGTTGATAAGATTTTTGAACTCAATGATAATTTTTCTGTACAAAACAATGGATTAGGTTTCATGTTATGATATAGGCTTATGAATTTCCACCAAAGGAAATCTTACAATGATGAGTTGGTTATAAACTATAGGGGGCCGAACGAGGAATCTATTCCTCCCGCACTCGATCTTAGGGATCCTTATCCTATTAAATTTAGCCCTTTTGATTATTTTTGCTTACCACAAAGGAAACTTTCTGCTGAAAGAAGGGGGTATGAGATGAGCATGGATGATCTCCCTTACTATTATGACAATACTTAGATCTATGTTTTATGCCTAGCTAGGGGCGTTAAACAATAGCGCTTGTTGGGAGGCAACTAATTTTATTTTTATGTTTTTGGTTTTTGGTTCTTTTTTAATAAATAAACATTATTACCTCTATAGTAATTGTGTTTTGGTGTTTTCATTAGTGTTTGAGTCAAGTAAGACCTTTGGGATGGCTTACGGTGATAGTTGATTTGATCTTGCTGAAAAACAGAAACTTATGAGCCCAGTAAAACAGTTTTAAAAAATCACATAAGCCTGCTTTTGATCTGAATTTTCTACACAAGATTGATATAAATTTTTTGAGGTTGTCCTAATTTTCTAGAATTTTTGGAGTTACATAAGTATTCTAAGTTTTCAGATTGGCATAGATTGTTCTATTTTTGACAGATTCTATTTTCTATGTGTTGTTTGCTTATTTTAATGAATCTATGGGTAGTATTGAGGAGTGTGAACCATGGAGAAGTTGGAATACAGTATATATTAAACCAATATAAATAAATAATGAGTTCACAACAGTACCAAAAAGTGGTGATTTATTTTACTAACGGATCTCATGAGTTTTCTGTTGAGTTTTGTGTTGTAAAGTTTTCAAGTTTTGGGTAAAGATTTGATGGACTATGGAATAAGGAGTGGCAAGAGCCTAAGCTTGGGGATGCCCAAGGCACCCCCAAGGTAATATTCAAGCACAACCAAGCATCTAAGTTTGGGGATGCCCCGGATGGCATCCCCTCTTTCGTCTTCGTCTATCGGTAAATTTACTTGAGGCTACATTTTTATTCACCACATGATATGTGTTTTGCTTGAAGCGTCTTGTATGATATGAGTCTTTGCTTTTTAGTTTGCCACAATCATCCTTGCTGTACACACCTTTTAAGAGGGACACACATGAATCATGAATTTATTAGAATACTCTATGTGCTTCACTTATATCTTTTGAGCTAGGAAATTTTGCTCTAGTGTTTCACTTATATCTTTTTAGAGCACGACATTGGCTTTATTTTAAAGAAATTGTTGACCTCTCATGCTTCGCTTATATTATTTGAGAGTCTCTCTAAACATCATGGTAATTTTCTTAGGTTATGAATTTAGTCCTAATATGATGGACATCCAAGAGGGATATAATAAAAACTTTCATATAAAGTGCATGGAATACTATCAGAAGTTTGATTCCTTATGATTGTTTTGAGATATAAAGATGGTGATATTAGAGTCATGCTAGTGAGTAATTGTTTATTGGTCGAAATACTTGTGTTAAAGTTTGTGATTCCCGTAGCATGCACGTATGGTGAACCGTTATGTGATGAAGTCGAAGCATGATTTATTTATTGATTGTCTTCCTTATGAGTGGCGGTCGGGGACAAGCGATGGCCTTTTCCTACCAATCTATCCCCCTAGGAGCATGCGTGTAGTACTTTGTTTCGATAGCTATTTTTTTTTGCAATAAGTATGTGAGTTCTTTATGATTAATGTTGAGTCCATGGATAATACACATTCTCACCCTTCCACAATTGCTAGCCTTTCTAGTACCACGCAACTTTCGCCGGTGCATTAAACCCACCATATACCCTTCTTTGAAATAGCCACCATACCTACCTATTATGGCATTTCCATAGCCATTCTGAGATATATTGCCATGCAACTTCCATCGTTCCGTCATATTTTTGTATCGAGTTGTAAGTAAATAAAAGTGTGATGATCATCATTATTAGAGCATTGTCCCATGTGAGGAAAGGATGATGGAAGCTACGATTCCCTCACAAGTTGGGATGAGTCTCCAGACTTTACAAAAAGGGTATTTTACATTTGTGTCCCTAAGTCAAACCCACTACTCATATTTGCCCCTAATTTTGAAGCATGCTCAAATTTACCCCTCTGTCGTTAGTTCACTTTATAAAAATGCCCTTTCGTTCCATTACTATCCGGTCAGAGGGCTTTGACCATCTATAGGGTGTTTATTGGACATTTTGCCCCTGCCTCCGTGTATCACTTACATGTGGGACCCGCTCAAGAAAAAATAAAAATAAAAATTATTTCTCTCACCCCTCTCTCTCACACACTTACATGTGGGCCTATCACGATCTCTCTCTCTCACCTCCCACCTCTCTCCCCCTACATCATGACCTCTCTCTCTCTCACTTTAGGCGAGCGTCGGCTGCCCAGGGACCATGTGCGGCCGCCACTAGCTCCCCACACGTTGCACCCCTTCCTCTACAGAAGGCCTCGTGACCTCCGGTCGTCTTCCCCGTGAGCTCCAAGCACTTCCATGGCTACCGTCATTGAAGTACACACTTCAGTCTTCCTCGAGCCCCAGCAGCGTCACCATCATGCTCCTAGTCATCTCATTAGTCTCACACATCATGTTAGCCTCTCCCTCTTGCACAGTAGCTCGCCCGCTTGCGCCGCCCAGAGTCGCCGCGGGAACGGTCTTTGCCATCAGCTCACATGACCATATGGTCTTAAGACACCATATGTGGACGCGGTCGATCCAAGGCTATTGCATGGTTCCCTCAGCCGATCTCCCCACAGCCTCCCAGCGGGCCTCCGCCGCGAGATTTGGTTGCCGCCGGCAACCCTCGAAGGAATTAGTTTAGGTGCACATTAGTTTAATTTAATATAAACGAGAATATGCAACATAGCAGTTGACCCACCGTTTCAGAAAATAATTGAACAATGACTTGTGGGCCCTATATGGAGTTTGACCGGTCCATATCCAGTTTTATTTTTATTTTTATTAGTTGGGACCCACGTGTAAGTGAGTGATAAAGGGGTGAGAGAAAGCGTTTTATCTTTTTCTTTTTTTCTCTGAGTGGGTCCCACATGTAAGTGACAGACTGAGGTAGGGGCAAAATATCCAGAAATCGCCCGGTAGTTGGTCAAAGGCCTTTGACCTAACGGAAACGACACAGAAGGGCATTTCTATAAGGTTACCTAATGGTGGAGGGGCAAATTTGAGAAGGCTTTGAAACTAGGGGAAAATCTGAGTAGGTGGTTTGAGTTAGGGATAGAAATGTAAATGGCCCTACAAAAAATAAAATAGGCCAAAGAAATCCACAAAAAAGAATAAAATAGGACAATGAAGAAAATTAAACTTTTGTGTCAATATTAAACTTTTGTTTTGAACCTTATGATTCTGAATATTCATGCCACAATGAAGAAAATTAAATGGATAAATATGTTAGGTAGCATTCCACATCAAAAATTCTGTTTTTATCATTTACCTACTCGACGACGAGAAGGAATTAAGCTTGGGGATGCTTGATACGTCTCCAACGTATCTATAATTTTTTATTGTTCCATGCTATTATATTATCTGTTTTGGATGTTTTATATGCATTAATATGCTAGTTTATATTATTTTTGGGACTAACTTAGAGTTTCTGTTTTTCCTTGTTTTTGAGTTTTTACAGAAAAGGAATATCAAACGGAGTCCAAACGGAATAAAACTTTACGACGATTTTTCTTGGAACAGAAGACACACGTAGGACTTGGAGATGAAGTCAGAGAAGTCCTGAGGAGGCCACAAGCCATAGGGGTGCGCCCCAGGGGGACGCCCTGTGGGCTTGTGGGCCCCTCGGAGCTCCTCCAACCCTAATTCTTGGCCTATAAATTTAGAAATATTCCAAAACGACCAGAAGCGCCCATCAAAATACTTTTCCGCCGTCGTAACCTTCTGGTCCCATGAGATCCGATCTTGGGGCCTTTTCCGGCATCCGACCGGAGGGGGGGTTCGATAACGAAGGGCATATACATCAACTCTATTACCCATTCGATAAAGTGTGAGTAGTTTACCACAAACCTACGGGTCCATAACTAGTAGCTAGATGGCTTCTTCTCTCTCTTTGATCCTCAATACGATATCTCCTCAATGTTCTTGGAGATCTATCTGATATTGATATAACATTATTTTGCGGTGTGTTTGTCGAGATCCGATGAATTGTGAATTTATGATCAGTTTATCTATGAATATTATTTGAATCTTCTCTGAATTCTTATATGCATGATTTGATATCTTTGTATTTCTCTTCGAATTATCGATTTGGTCTGGCCAACTAGATTGGTTTTTCTTGCAATGGGAGAGGTGCTTAGTTTTGGGTTCAATCTTGCGGTGATCTGACCCAGTGACAAAGTAGGGGTAGCAAGACACGTATTGTATTGTTGCCATAAAGGGTAAAAAGATGGGGTTTTCATCATATTGCTTGAGCTTATCCCTCTACATCATGTCATCTTGCTTAAGGAGTTACCCCGTTCTTATGAACTTAATACTCTAGATGCATACTGGATAGCGGTCGATGTGTGGAGTAATAGTAGTAGATGTAGGCAGGAGTTGGTCTACTTGACACGAATGTGATGCCTATATTCATAATCATTGCCTTGGATATCATCATAACTTTGTGCTTTTCTATCAATTACTCGACAACAATTTGTTCACCCACCATGCTATTTTCCTTCAAGAGAGAAGCCTCTAGTGAAACCTATGCCCCCGGGGTCTATTTTCCATCATATATTTTCATATCTATAAACTAAAAAAAACCAAAAATATCTCGCTGCAATTTATTTACATTTACTTTGTTTTATGTTTTAGTAATCTTGTATATCTATCTCTATCAGATCTCGCCTTTGCAAGTGGTCGTGAAGGGATTGACAACCCGTTTATTGCGTTGGGTGCAACTGTTTGATTGTTTTGGCAGGTGCATAAATTGGAGACTTGCATGTATCTCCTACTAGATCGATACATTGGTTCTTAACTGAGGGAAATACTTATCTCTACTTTGCTGCATCACCCTTTCCTCTTCAAGGAAAAAACAAACGCAAGCTCAATAAGTAGCATAGAGTATGCAAACTTGACGTGGAAATAAAAGGTTTCCTAAAAAAGACTAATAAAAGGTTAAATAAGTAAAAAGATGTGTTTGACATCTTAAGGTTCTTTATGAACTTAGAATCGTGAGGGGCACACATCGATTTAGTCCGTAAACACTTAATATGGCATTGTAATATTTTATCATTCTTACGAACACCTTTGAATATGATCGGTATCAAGCATATAGTCAATGACTTAAGAGTCGAAGATTCTTGAAAATACGAAAATTAAAAGTGTACTTTGGAGAAAGGATGACAAGCCAGATAGATGGTTCAGTTTACCCATTTGAATCCTAAATGTACATAATAAACTATTTGTTGATCACGCAGACAAATTGAAAAGAGAGAAATATAATTTCGTAGGAGTGACGAACATATTCCATGTACTCGAACTGATAGACGACATCGTCATGAAAAGCTAAGCTAACAGATGTCCGCATGAAATCAAAGTATTTCATTAGAGCTGGACCAATGTTTCCGACAACTTTTACAGCTCCACCTACATGAGAAACAAACTATAGTCAGATAGTGACAACCAAATTGATTTAGCCTCGACAAATGAAAGTAACACTGAACTCAAGTGCATCAAAAGAATGTTCAGTTGAATTAACATCCTAACACAGCAGAAAAATATTAAAGAATGGCTGGTCATGTGTACCGTTTGCTAATTCTTTCAGGTTCGATTGTTGGGACTAAGTGCGTCAATCTTTACACTGAGGAAACTCGTGTCCTCCAAGAGCCACAGTGAGATGGGATCGATGCATCAGTGGTGCTGCCGTACCCATGCTAACCAGTAGCTCATTCGTCTCCTTTGCGACGCCCGTGTCTGACAGTCATAGATCTGGGGGTCAGCATGAATGGCAGCCATCGCGACCTCATCCACGTGCGCGGCCGTGATTTGCATCTCCGCTGCCAAATGCTCCTGGAGCTCCTAGCTATACTGCATGCACCATGGCTTAGGGCGGCGCTTATTTGGTGGAGGGGTCGGTGATTTGGGTGGAAGGTGTCGCACCGATGTTCAGGGCATGTGGGATGTGGAAGGAGGAGGAGGATGGGGGTCTAGTGTGGATTACCTGCCTGGATAGACGAGGCCGAGCAGCATGAAGGAGATTCGCCAGTGAGGAGGCGGCACTGCAAGCGAGGAGTGAAGGTTTCAAGTTGGAAAGGAAGGCAGAAACAGGGGAAATGTGGCTTTTGGTAAGGAGGAGGGGCGGGGAGGTAGATATTTCTGCGGAAGCCAAATTTTTTGAATCGGTTCGGTGAAAAAAATGGCTCGCAAAGTGTCATTAGACACGGTCCCTTATTTAGAACTGTGCACGATAGGTGAACATCACAAACAATTCAGATAGCTTAACCCGTGTGTGATGAGTTTGAACGTCAAAAATTTTGGTTCGAATTTCCCTGGTTACAGTGGCCATGCATGTTATTGCATAATTTGGGTACACAAAGGAGACTACAGCAAACCCACACTTCTTAATCAAGAAAGTTCATCAATTAAACAGAGCTAGCTGACCTAAACATTACTCTAACAAATTAAAGACCGGAGCTGTTAATTAAATGAAACAAAGAGTATTACAACTACGGCGGGTGCTCGTCGATCTCCGCCGCCTCCTCCATGTCCAGCTCGCGCCCGATGATCTCCTGGGGAAGGGGCTCCATAGCATTCATCGCACCGTACTCGGCAAGAATCTTGCCATGCGTGTCCGTCATCTCTTTGGAAAAGGCCACCACGAGCTGGGCGTGGGCGGACGTGATCTGGGCTTGGATGGGCTCTGTCGTGGCAAGGTATGCGACGGAGGAACGGACGGCTGCTTGAACGCTCCCGGCGATTTCCAACTCTCCGGTCGTGGGTTGCCGACCATTGTCGGAGAAGCTTTGTTCGATTTGTGTGCTGACTGCCACGAGCTGGGCATGGGCGGCCTCGACATGGTCGTGGGTGGCCTCCATCAGGGCTAAGGCCACCGCTGCTGAACGAACAGCTGTTGTGCTGCTCTCACCAGTTGCTATCCCCTAGGCAGATGTTGTTGCCGCCACCTGAGAAGCAACATCGTCCGTTTGGGCTGCCTTGGCCACCTAGTCGCAGATTGCGGCCGCACTCACGAAGCTTGTTAGCACACGCATGGCGGCTATGTCCGCACTCTCTTCGTAGTGGGCCGCCGAAGTTGCCCTCACGAAGCGGGTCCACGTCCCCATCTTTCACCGGTGATGATTGAACAGTGAAATGATATTTGGGGAGCGAGCTAGTGCGCTTGACACGCCGGCTGTGAACTGTAGCCGACGCACCTTCTTGCATAAGTTGTACGCGTACTATACTCCAATGGTGCTCCAAGATACTTTGTGCTGCATCTCACACGGTTGGTCATAATAAACTATGTGCGATCTACTTGATTTTTTGTCTTGATTTGAATTACATAATGGGGTCACAGCTGCAAAGGATGGTGTTTGAATTGGTAGTAATTTTATCTGCAGTGAACATGCAACTATAGGTGTGTCGTAAGAAAATTCGGAATTATGAAGGGTTCGTTTGGACATTTTATACATTAAATTGGTTTCCTAGCCATTTTAGGTGCACAATTCGAAATTAAACTACATGCACATGCTCTGGTGCACCAACATGGGTTGTAAAATCATATCTGTGTCCATGGGTTTGTGATTATGTCCCATGCAAGAAATGGGGATGAATTTTGAACACCACAGCATAATTCAAAATTGAACTACATGCACATGCTCCAGTCCATAAAAACGGGTTGCAAAATCAAATGTTTCTTCTTGGTTGCAAGCTTAGGTCACATGCAAGAAATGAGAATGAATGTCAAGCACATTGACACTGTCGCTCGGCCGCTAACATTGAGATACATGGTTTTAAAATTCTAGTAAATCAAAAACTCGTCTGAAATTCATGAAACTTGACATGATATCATGGAATGACATCGACATGCCATGGTAAAAATATTGTCCCATTTGGGACAGGTTTGGGTATAAGCTTCTCGCGAACCAGAGCTTCTCTCACAACAAGCCTCATGGTTCCGGTAGGGAAACATGTCACCTATGTGGACGAAACGATATTTGTTGCCTCTTCTTGCTTTCAAAGAATTTCCAGTGTCAACATAGAACAACAAGAGTGTTGTGTCATTTTTTCGATTTTTCGTGGTTTGCTTCGACATTTTTATACATTAAATGAGTTTTCTGTGTGTTTATGTGCGCAATTCAAATTTCAACTACATGCACATGCACCAGTGCATATAAACGGGTTGAAAAATCAAATGTGTGTCCTTGGTTGCAACCTTAGGTCCCTTGCAAGAAATGGGAATGAATGTCCAACACCTTTGCCACCGTCGCTCGCCCGCTAACATTGAGATACATGGTTTTAAAATTCTAGTAAATCAAAAAATCGTCTGAAATTCATGAAACTTGACATGCTATCATGGAACGACATCAACATGCAGTGGTAAAAATATTGTACCATTTGGGGCAGGTTGGGGTATAAGCGTCTCACAAACCAGAGCTTCTCCCAACAAGCCTCATGGTTACAGTAGGGAATGTTTCACCTTTCTGGACGAAACGATATCCGTTGCCTCTTCTTGATTTCAATTTTTTTCTCTAGTGTCAACATAGAAAAACAGGAGTCTTGTGTTAAATTTTGAAATTTTTCGGGGTTCGTTTGGACATTTTTATACATTAATTGAGTTTTTAAAGCATTTATGTGCATAATTAAAATTTGAACTACAGGCACATGCTCTAATGCATATAAATTGGTTGAAAATTCAAATTGGTGTCCTTGGTTGCATGCTTAGTGTCGGTGTCAAAACCAGCCGATCTCGGGTAGGGGGTCCCGAATTGTGCGTCCGAGGATCGAAGGTAACAGGAGACAAAGGGGGAGCGAAGTTTACCCAGGTTCGGGCCCTCTTAATGGAGGTAATACCCTACTTCCTGCTTGATTGACTTTGATGAGTATAGGGGTTACAAGAGTTGATCTACCTCGAGATCGTAATGGCTAAACCCTAGATGTCTAGCCGATATGATTATGATCGTCTTTACGGACTAAACCCTTCGGTTTATATAGACACGGGAGGGGCCTAGGGTTGTATAGAGTCAGTTTACAGAGAAAGGAAACTACATATCCGGACGCCAAGCTTGCCATCCACGCAAAGGAGATTCCTATTCGGACATGGGGGAAGGCCTTCTATCTTGTATCTTCATGACCCATCAGTCCGGCCCATGTCGCATAGCCCGGACGCCCGGGGACCCCATAATCCAGGACTCCCTTAGTAGCCCCTGAACCAGGCTTGAATGACAATGTGTCCGGCGCACAATTGTGCTTGGCATTGCAAGGCATGTTCCTCCTCCGAATACACCAAAGCAGTTTTATGAACAAATGAACTGTATCCGGCTCCGTATAATGGTTACAACCCTCAACCACAAGGGCACAATACCCAATCAAAGTAAGGTATGTCCACTGATAGCTTTTTGGGTGAAACGTTACGTCTGGCCTTTATTATTTCGAGCCGTTTTTTGGCCTCCCGCGTCGCGTTTCGAGGCACGGCCTCTATTGACACGTCTTATCAAAGCAGAGATCATGTCCCCTTATTGCGGGATTTTTATCAATACGGGCTTTGGGTAATCTGACGGATTTCTGGTTCCGGCAGACCCTTAAGGTTCGAACTCTGGGGTGCGCACAAATATCTTTCCCCTACCGACTCGCGTTTCAATGGCTCGCAAGAAACCTAGGCCGGAAAGAAGAACACACAAGGGGCACGAGATTTATACTGGTTCGGGCCACCGATGTGGTGTAATACCCTACTCCAGTGTGTGGTGTGGTGGATTGCCTCAGGGGCTGATGATGAACAATACAGGGGAAGAACGGCCTCGCGAGAGGTGTTCTTGAGCTGGTGCGGTGTGTTCTACTTGGCCCGGATCCCTCTTCCTCTGGATCTCTCGATGCCCCATTTCTCGATCTCCCTCTCGATGGTGTGTCTCTTCCTTGATCCCCTTTGTACTGTGGAGGCTAGTCCTATTTATAGAGGCCCTGGTCCTCTTCCCAAATAATGAGCGGGAAGGGCGCCAACAATTGGCCATTTTGAAGGGGAACATCCAGTACAAGTTATCCTGACCAAAGGTGGTCTTCAGCTGCCAAAAGCACTGGCGATGACGCCGTCTTGGGCTCCACGGTGACCTCCGTCCTACCGCTCTGCTGGTCTTGGTCTCGTTGCACCGGAATGGTGACCTTTGCCTGATGCCTTGGCCTGTGCTTGCTCCCTTTGCACCGAAGGGGAAACAAGGACACTGCGCAGGCCGGCGCCCGCCTGGCACCCGCCTGATCTCGATCGTCACGGCTTGCGTCACGGGCTCCTCGTGAGGTGCCCTTGCCTTGATCTCTCCGCCTCCTCATGAGCCTGCCTGATGAGGCTGCTCCTGATGAAGCTTCATGTCGTCCGCCCCGCAAGGCTTGGCCCCTCGCGGGGGTCTTGAGCTTGAGCCAATGAAGCTGGGCCGCGCTGGGCCCCCACTTGAGCCACACCGCAGGCCGCAGGCAGGCAAGTCTGGGGATCCCCGTTCCCAGAACGCCGACAGTAGCCCCCGGTCCCAAGGCGCGCCCGGGCTTGGCTTAGCAGAGAAGCAATGGGGCAAGCGCGAAGCGCCGCGGGTCCCAATAGCCTGCGGCCTTGTGTGCCGCGTGGCGACTGATTGGACGTGGGCATCTGTGCTTCCCCATGACGCCTCGGCAACCGCACGACTTGACAAGTCCCTGCATGCAAACAATGGGTCATGATTACCTGCGATCATGGTGGCTGGCAGTTGGCCTTCTTTGGCTATAAGTACAGGACTGCGTGAGCCCCTTCAGTCCATCCCTTCCTGCTACTCATTTTCTTCTTGTTCCTCATCCTTGCTTCTCCTTACGCCAATGGCACCAATCCGCCGGTTTTCTGCAGAAGAGAAGGGAAAGCCCCCCGAGAGGGTCCTGACCCACTTCCGTCGAAGAAACGGCTAGTCCTCTGCCGCCGAGATGAGGGTGCTTGGCAGGAGGCATCGAGGCCCTGGTACGAGCGGTCGCCGCCTGGGTTTCTGCTGCCCTTGTACACTTGAATCGAGGGCCCTGGGGAAGAAGGCGTCGAGCGACACCGACGGTGCCGCCGCCGATGCCGGCGAGTCACGGCGGTGTGCGTCATTCCTCCTAGATCCCACGCCAAGGGCTCCTCTTGCAAACTCGTGCTTCACGCCGCCATGCCTCCATGCTCTTGGATCCGCCTTCCTCCCTCCTTCGCCTTCGAGATGCCGCCGAGCGAGTCTCTGGAGCTCTGGCTGCAGCACGCCGACTGCAGCACCCTCACGACCGGAGCGGAGGTCGTAGTCGTCGCTCCGGGCAAGGTCTACATGGCCCGGGGCTGGGGTGAGATCGCCTGAGTCTGCCGGACAGAGGGTGCCCTCGTAATTCATCTTCAATACGATGGTGCCTCCTTGATGTTCTTCAAGGTCTTCGATGCAGAAGGACGCCGGCTGGAGTGCTGCCCCAAGGAAAGCGGCCGGGGCATCGGACTGGCGAGGACCTGGCCTGCCCATCGGCCCTCCAGCAGCTCCTCAGGCGGCAACGGAGGAGCTGGGGAATCCAGCGCCCCCCCCCCCCCCCCCGAGCTTCTCGCGACTCCGGAGACGAGCGACGATAGCTACGAGCCCTCGAGCTCACGCCGTGTTTGGAGTAGGGCAACTGCATCGGGCCGCCGACGCCACTGATCTGGGTGGGGTTGGCGCCGGCGCCGGGCAGTCCACTATTGATGATGGCATCCCTTGTGGAGGTGCGCGCAATTAGCGTTACTTAGGATTAGCACCTTTTGTTCCCTGCGAGGAATCGAAGCAACACCCCGCGGGGGTATGTAAGGCGCCAGCCATGTCTTTTGTGAACATTATATCCTTAATATGAATCGATGCGAGATGCTTGTCCTGTCCCGGCTCGGCTCCCCCTTTCTATCCTCACGAGGACTTAGCACTCTACGCTGACAGGTCCCGGTCCCCAGGCAGGCTTCAGCCGTTGCTGGTATGCCAGGTCGTGATGCCGTGGTCAAGGCCAAGAGGTGAGCGGCCCGAGGTCCGGTAAGAGCCCCCGAGTCGCGATGCTCGGGAGGTCCCCTTTAGCGCTCGAGCAGCCTTGCTGGGCGAGAAAGGAAGGCAACGTCGTCGTGACAGAGCCGCACTAGGCGAGGGTTTGGTGTTGCGTTGGTCCAGCTCCTGTAGGGGCGTGACTTATCTTTTGAGTTTGGAGTAGTTCTTCGACGAGGTGCCTGGCCCGAGTGGCGGCAGCTGAGGTGCTGCTGGGTTAGGTCCTCACAAGCTTCTTCCTACTTCCCCACACTTTCCTTAATGCTCTACGTCCTCAGGTCCCGTCCCCCGCTGGTATGACAGGTCGCGATGCCGTGGGTCAAGCCAGGGAGTGAGGGCTGGAGAGCCAGTAGGAGCCCATGAGTCGCGATGCTCAGGCGCCCCCCCTTTTAACATGCAAGCGGTCTGTGCCGGAGAGAGGGAGAGATAGCCCGCGATGTCCCCAATGTTGCTTCTGGAGTAGGTCCTACATACCAATCATGAGGAGAGACAAGACCTGTCGTTACGGTTGCCAGCCAACCATTGGTCGCTCTGAGGGAGTGACTGGGGCACTGAGGGCCTGGTGAGGTGACGCCTTGCGGGGCTGCCGCGGCCAGAGCTCGACCACTCAGATTTATCGGTGTTGCAGGGACGGACCCATACGCAAATGTCGTGCCAGAGCGAGCGGCTCCATAGGTAGCTGTCAATCGAGCAGGTGATTAGGTCAAGTATGTTAAGAACGAAGGAGCAAATCCATTTTAGGTAGATGCGAGAAAAGAAAACGCCGCTGGGCCAGGCCCGTGCAGCTTGGGGATGATGCAACCCGAGGGGCTCCCCCAACAAGGTAGGTAAAGAGGATAAGCAAAACGGATACATGCCGCAGGGACGGACCCACGCGACTTGGGAATGACGCGGCCCTGTGGGCGCTCCCAGCTAAAAATGGAACTTTGAAAGATGTCACCTGATGCCGTTGGAGATGAAGTGATGCTGAAGAAGCGGGCGACGCGCGGTGAAGACGTTGACCCTCACGAGCCCCCAGGCCCAGGAGCCTCAGGAGGCTCCAGGGGCACAAGTGGGTCTTCAAGGGCCATCTCCATCTCCGCCAGGACCGCACAATGCCTGACCTCCTGAGCCTCTAGAATGCTCCTCAGCAGGCACTGATGAGCGGCGACCACGTTCGGCAGGCCGAAAGGCATGCGAACGTAGCTGTGTGGTGGACCCTCGCAACACCCCACGCGCGAAGGCCAGAGGCGCTCCTGAGACGCGGCTCGGTTGAGCCCCGACGCGTCGATGCATACGTGCAGCCCACCATCCTTGCCTGGATGTGGGGCTACGGCGGGCAAGCGGCGGCTGCCGCGCATTACTCTTGACTCCTGTAGCTCCTGAGTGTTTCTTGCGATGAACTCATGAGGGTTTGGCCCTCCTTGCCTCGTATCTTCCCGAGGGAAACGTGCCTTGAAACACGCCTCCAAGTGGTGCCCGAGCGCCTCCCTCGTGACCTTGGCAAAGTTGGTGGCTCTCCAAGAAAGAGCCCCCGAGCCCGCCCGAGGAGGGCGCCGGGCGCGCCTTCCTATGCGACAGAGGGTGGCGCTCCCTGAACGGGTGCAAATCCTGACGCAACGCCTCCGGAGGCGCCTGCCTCCTGATGGCTTGGGCCATGCGAAGCCTTCTTCTTCTTAGGGGTCACCTCGGGAAGTCTTTCGCTCCTGTGATCTGGGTCTTCGATTGTTGCGGCTTGGAAGGCACGCTCAAGAGAACACACTGCGTCCTTGTCCTCACAGGGTACTGTGATGACTCCACCGCTTCCTGGCATCTTGAGGACATTGTAGCCATGGTGAGTCACTGCCATGAACTTGGCCAGGGCTGGGTACCTGAGGATGGTGTTGTATGGCAGGCGAATGTGGGCGACGTCGAAGTTGATGAGCTCGGTGCGGTAGTTGTTGAGCTGCCCAAAGGTGACTGGAAGGCGAACTTGCCCTATCAGAACAGTGGAACCATCAGTGACTCCTGAGAAAGGCTTGGTCGGCTGAAGCTGATCATACGGCACTTGGAGATTGTCGAACGTCTCGACGGACAGGACGTTGAGTCCTGCCCCGCCATCGATGAGGGTCCTGGTGACCTGCACATTGTTGATGACTGGGGAGCAAAGCATTGGGAGGACTCCGGCCGTTGCCGCACACTTGAGCTGATCCGCTGAGTTGAACGTGATAGCGCACGCAAACCACCTGAGAGGGCGCGTGGCCTCAAGCTTGGGGAGGACTGCATTCACCTCGCGAGCAAACTGCTTGAAGATGCGCTGTGAGGCTGGGGCCTGGGCGCCGCCCAAGATGCAAGCGATTGCGCGCGGCTCCTGGAAGCCCCCAGCCCCCTCGTCCTGATGCTGGTCTTCATTCCTCCTTGGCGGTGGCGGTAAAGGAGGGAGGCCTGCGTTGCCGTGCGGACGATCCTCACGAGGCTGGTCCTGCCAGCGATCCTTGCGAGGTCGGTCACGCCATCCTTAGCGAGGGCCACGGTCTTCCCATCGTCCTCCACCTCTTCCTCCTCCTCGGCCATAGCCCCTGTCGTTGCGCTCGGGGCGTCGGCCGATACGCCCATCTCGCACGGCCCTGAGCTCTTGGCATTCGTTGGTGTTGTGGGTGTGGAGGTCGTGGTACACGCAGTATCGGCTGCCCTTGGATGACTCAGGCTGATCCCTGCCTTGCTTGGTGTCTGCTTCCGCTGCGAGCACGGCAGCTCCCTTACGCTTCACGTCCTTGACCTTAGGCTTTTTCTCTTCTGGGTCGGCAGCCGGGAGCTCGAGGAGGGAGAGGCGCCCTTCCTCAGCCCTGGCGCACTTGGTCGCCAAGTTGAACAGCTCCAGGGATGTGCACGGGTCTTCATGGATTTCTAGCTCCTCTTTCATATTGATGTCGCGCACGCCATTGGAGAAGGCTGAGATAATGGCTTCCTTAGTCACCCTGGGGATCTTGAGGCGAGCGTTGTTGAAGCGCTGGATGTATTTCTGTAGGGTTTCTCCTGGCTGTTGCTTGATGCGGCGCAGGTCGCTCATGGCTGGGGGCCGGTCGCGAGTGCCCTGGAAGTTGGCGATGAAGCGAGTGCGCATCTCGTCCCAGGAGGAGATCGTGCTAGGAGCCAGGTTCAGGAGCCAGGTGCGGGTGCCGTCCTTGAGCGCCATGGGAAACCAGTTCGCCATGACCTTTTCGTCTCCGTTGGCGACTTCGACGCCCAGCTCATAGAGTTGTAGGAATTCCGCAGGGTCCGCCGTGCCGTCATAGCGAGGGGGCAGATCAGGCTTGAACTTGCCTGGCCATGCGACGCCGCGTAGCTCGGGGGTGAAGGCGTGGCAGCCTACTGTGGCCACCGGCGCCCTTTGCTGGTGCTGGGCTTGCTCCTGGGAATTACCACGCGCCGCCGCTTGGAGAAGCGCGGGGTCCTGGCGTGGAGGGGCAGGGATGCGATCTTGGCGCACCGGTGCTGGGAGCGCGCGAACACCTTCTTGGGGACGACGAACGTGGCAGGTCCTTTCTTGCCGCGCAGGCGCCGGACGTGGAGGGTCTTGCCCTAGGGCTGCGCGCCTTGGAGCCAGGGCGCCTTCTTGGGGAGGAGGTGGCGGAGGCGCCTCCTGATCCTGGCCTCCTACGCGGAATGGAGGGCGAGGAAACAAGAGGGATGGCAAAGGAGAGCCCCCTGCTGTGCTGACGAGCTCGGTGATGCGGGCGAGCTAGTCCTTGTAGAGGTCGTCGACGGGGCGGTAGTGCAGGAGCTCTCTCGCCAGGAGCAGCGCGGCGTGCGCGTCCGTGGGGGCGCGACGGGCGTGGGACGACGAACCGGCTGGAGTCAGCGACGGGGTGGGGGTGCAGCCTTCTCGCCGCACCAAAGGATGCAGGGACGAGGCCTGCTGCTCATTCCCCACCGGGCCGGTGGCGGCGTTGGCAGCAGGCGACGGGGAACGACGGGGGCGACCGCCGACGGGCGCCGTCTGGGCGACGCGGGTGGCGAGAGTAGCCCGGCGCTCAGCGCGAGCCTGACGAGCGTCAGCCATGGACACGACGGAAGATCACACACGAGCAGCGGAAGAAAGATTCCGGCTCACCCCTACCTGCCGCGCCAAATGTCGGATTTCGGGTTCTGGCAGACCCTTAAGGTTCGAACTCTGGGGTGCGCACGAAGATCTTTCCCCTACCGACTCGCGTTTCGATGGCTCGCAAGAAACCTAAGCCGGAAAGAAGAACACAAAAGGGACACGAGATTTATACTGGTTCGGGCCACCGATGTGGTGTAATACCCTACTCCAGTGTGTGGTGTGGTGGATTGCCTCAGGGGCTGATGACGAACAATACAGGGGAAGAACGGCCTCGCGAGAGGTGTTCTTGAGCTGGTGCGATGTGTTCTACTTGGCCCGGATCCCTCTTCCTCTGGATCTCTCGATGCCCCGTTTCTCGATCTCCCTCTCGATGGTCTGTCTCTTCCTCGATCCCCTTTGTACTTTGGTGGCTAGTCCTATTTATAGAGGCCCTGGTCCTCTTCCCAAATAATGAGCGGGAATGGCGCCAACAATTGGCCATTTTGAAGGGGAACATCCAGTACAAGTTATCCTAACCAAAGGTGGTCTTCGGCTGCCAAAAGCACTAGCCATGACGCCGTCTTGGGCTCCACGGTGACCTCCGTCCTGCCGCTCTGCTGGTCTTGGTCTCGTTGCACCGGAATGGTAACCTTTGCCTGATGCCTTGGCCTGTGCTTGCTCCCTTTGCACCGAAGGGCAAACAAGGACACTGCGCAGGCCGGCGCCCGCCAGGCGCCCGCCTGATCTCGATCATCACGGCTTGCGTCACGGGCTCCTCGTGAGGTGCCCTTGCCTTGATCTCTCCGCCTCCTCGTGAGCCTGCCTGATGAGGCTGCTCCTGATGAAGCTTCATGTCGTCCGCCCCGCAAGGCTTGGCCCCTCGCGGGGGTCTTGAGCTTGAGCCAATGAAGCTGGGCCGCGCTGGGCCCCCACTTGAGCCACACCGCAGGCCGCAGGCAGGCAAGTCTGGGGATCCCCGTTCCCAGAACGCCGACATAATCCAACCGTACCGTTCGCACGACCCCTTGGGAATAGGCGAGATTTAAGGCTGGTGAGGGGCGCTTGATATTCACTGCCTTTATAAGAGGATAAGGACCCATCTTTTTACCCCACTCCTTCTTTCTTAGCCCTCCCATCCTCGAGCTCCAGCACCCAAGTTTCGATCTTTTCCATCGCCACCAAACACTCCAGCCATGTCCGGATCCGGCTCTCAAGGCAAGTGGGTGGCCTCCTCCATGACGGAGAAGGACACCAAAGAGCTCCGGGAGGCGGGAAACTTGAGTGCCGACGTCGCGCACAGGATCCCTGCCAAGAAGCAGGTCATCCCCACCCCGGAGCCCGGCGAAAGGGTGGTATTTTTCCCCCACTTCCTCCGCGGACTAGGATTTCCGCTTCACCCTTTCGTCTGCGGCCTTATGTTCTACTATGGGCTAGAATTCCACGATCTAGCCTCTCTAGCCCCGAATTCATTCCTCCACATCTCAGCGTTTATCGTCGTATGCGAGGCGCTACTCCGCATCCCCCACACTTTGTGTAACGCCCTCGATGCGGCTATATCTCCCACATGTCGAAGCACGACTTAGAGGCATAACCGCATTGAAAGCAATGCCGCAAGTGAGGTAATCTTCACACCACCCAAGTAATACAAAAGGGAAAGAGATACATAGTTGGCTTACAATCGCCACTTCACACAAAACATGAGTCAATCATTACATCATACAGATACAATCAAGGTCCGACTACAGAACCAAAATAAAAGAAGACTACCCCAAATGCTACACAGATCCCCGATCGTCCCGACTGGGCTCCACTACTGATCAACTGAGATGAAACAACACAATGAACAAGATCCTCATCGAGCTCCTCCTTGAGCTCGGGTGCGTCACCTGCACGGTTTCATGGGCACCTGCAAACTGGCTTCGGAAGTATCTGTGAGTCACGGGGACTCAGCAATCTCACACCCGCGAGATCAAGACTATTTAAGCTTAAAGGTAGAACAGGGTAGTGAGGTGGAGCTGCAGCAAGCGACTAGCATATATGGTGTCTAACATACGCAAATGAGAGCGAGAAGAGAAGGCAAAAGCACGGTCAAACAACTATGATCAAGAAGTGATCCTAGAACAACCTACGTCAAGCATAACTCCAACACCGTGTTCACTTCCCGGACTCCGCCGAGAAGAGACCATCACGGTTACACACGCGGTTGGTGTATTTTAATTAAGATCAACTTCGGGTTTTCTACAACCGGACATTAACAAATTCCCATCTGCCACATAACCGCGGGCACGGCTTTCGAAAGTTCAAACCCTGCAGGGGTGTCCCAACTTAGCCCATGATAAGCTCTCGCGATCAACGAAGGATATTCCTTCTCCCCGGGAAGACCCGATCAGCCTCGGAATCCCGGCTACAAGACATTTCGACAGTAATAAAACAAGACCAGCAAAGCCGCCCGATGCGCCGACATCCCGATAGGAGCTGCACATATCTTGTTCTCAGGGCAACACCGGATAAGCTAAGCGTACAGGTACCAACATAACCCAAGTTTCCAAGGGACGGTCCCGCACGGTGCTCTAGTTTGGACCAACACTTAGACAAGCATTGGCCCGGGGGTTTAAAATAAAGATGACCCTCGGGATGCGCGACTCCCAAGGGAAAAAGGTAATAGGCGGAGGCAAATGGTAAAACCAATGTTGGGCCTTGCTGGAGGAGTCTTATTCAAAGCGAACTGTCAAGGGGGTCCCATAAATCACCCGACCGCGTTAGGGACGCAAAATCCGGGAACATAACACCGGTATGACGGAAACTAGGGCGGCAAGAGTGGAACAAAACACCAGGCATAAGGCCGAGCCTTCCACCCTTTACCAAGTGTATAGATGCATTAATAATATAAGAGATATTGTGATATCCCAACAAGTAAACATGTTCCAACAAGGAACAACATCTCCATGTTCCAACAAGGAACAAACTTCATCTTCACCTGCAACTAACAACGCTATAAGAGGGGCTGAGCAAAGCGGTAACATAGCCAAACAACGGTTTGCTAGGACAAGGTGGGTTAGAGGCTTGGTTTACAACATGGGAGGCATGATAAGTAAGTTGTAGGTATCACAGCATAGGCATAGCAAAAGAGCGAGCAACTAGCAAGCAAAGATAGAAGTGATTTCGAGGGTATGGTCATCTTGCCTGCAAAGTTCTCAGGGTTGTCGAAAGCTTGATCCTCGTAAGCGTTCTCAACAGGTTCCTCGTTCACGTACTCGTCTCCGGCTCTAAGTCAAGAACACAAGCAAAGGAACAACTATCAACCAGGATGCAATGCGCAATCAACATGATGCAAAACATGGCATGATATGCGAGATGAGGTATGCAATGCATATGCGTGTTCCGGAAGGGAAAAGATGAACAAGGCATAATCTTGGCAAACCAAACATGCCACTGGAAAGGTGAGGTGATTTCGGTTGAAATCGACATAAAGATCACCGGAATCGGATGCACGATTTGCAAATGACAAGCAAAACAAGAATGACATATTTCTGCGTTTAACAGCATGATGCCACTTAGCATGCAACAAGAAATTAAGCTACTGCACCCAAACATATAAGCAAATCATAATCCAGTGATCTACTCAAGATGCTTGACAAAAGATGAACACTGAGCTACGGCTACATTGCAACATAACAGGTTCAAACAAGCATGGCAAAAGTGCAAAAGATAACAGGTTCACAGACTTAGTGAGAATAACAACATGCCAGAAATTATGATCAGGATGACATGTTTAGAGCAAGCAAACAACATGCTACAGAAACACAATATAGCAAAGCAAGGCATGGAATGAATCTACTCAAATCATAGAACAAAATCCCTTACTGACCATGAGCCAAAAAGGACCAGAAAATATAATAACACCCATGTCAAATAAGCAAGTTTCGTTACAGTTTCCAGACTTAGCAGAAAACTGGGCATGTCAAAAACAGATAACAAGTAGGCATGTTTACGAGCTCGATGCACTCACTACAGAGCATTGCATGATAAACTAAGCATACACCCAACAAGAAGACATGACATAGAATCTAATCATGGCAAGAACAACATAATAGCATTCAAGGATCAACTACAACAAGCTTGGCAAAATCGAATAACATGTAAACAATCTGCCAGGAAACATTTTATAGCAAAAGTAGAGCTCGATTGACTCAAGATATGGCACTCCATAATTACAAACAAAGGCATTGATGGATAGAGAAAATCCATATTCTCAAAACATCCTTACTGATCATGCTCAAAAGAGGCATTTATCTCTCTGAAACAACATGAACACATGGCATAAAAATAACAGCAGGGAATGACTTAGTGAAATTACTAAGTCTCTGAAATCAGCAACATTATGTACCCTAGTTTGCATGCTTGTGCTAGTCACCACAAAGATCACAAAAATACATGGCATATATCCCTGTAAAGATGGCATTGCATATTACAAAGCACATGTAGGACTCGACTTCATAGGATGCACACATCAAACATGGCAAAAATGACAAAAGTGCAAGTTCTGGTAAGAATCTACTACTAACATCACATAGCCCTCTTCTAACAGTATTTAGGGCATCAAGATGAGCTCAAATGAAAATTATGAAATGATTCGAAATGATGTACTCATCGAGGCGAACAATTCTATATGCTTTACGTCCAAAACGGAGCCATGTATGCAAAGTTATGATGCGATGAACAAGCAACAAAATGTTAAAACTCAGGGACTTAGAAGAATTTCACCTCGGGGAAAAGCGGGACGGCGCGATGCGGGATGGAGGGATCCGGGTCGGAGGGGTCGTTTGGTTCCGGGGACGACGGCGTGTAGCGGGACGACGGCGTGCAGGTCGGAGCTCCGGCGAGGTGGAGCTCCGACGAGGTGCGGGGAAGGGCGGAGGAGGCCGGGGAAGGCGGATCCGGGCGCGGGCTCCCCGGATCTGGCCGGACTCCGGCGCGTGGAGGTGAAACCGCGGCGGGGCGAGGTGCCGGCGGGGCGGACGCGATGGGGAGGAGCGGGCGCGGGGTGGCGGCGCGTGGCGGCGGGGCGGCGCGGTGCGCTGTGGCAGCGGGCGGCGGCGCGCATGGCGGCAGGGCGGAGGCGCGCGGGCGGCGGGGCGGAGGTGCGGGCATGCGGCGGCGCGCATGGCGGCGGGGCGGAGCGGGCGCCTCGGGCCCAGTCGCGGTCGGGGCGGGCCCCGCCATGGGCCGAGCGGGCCGGCGGCGTGCGCCGGTGCGGGAGTGCCATGTGGCGGCGTCGGAGTGGAGGAGAGGGGCGGCGGGGTGACGTGGCGTCCCCGGATTGGTCCGGGCGACGTGGAGGCGGCAGCGGACGCGTCCAGCGGCGGGCGGACATGTCCGGTGGCGCGGAGGGGAAGAGGCTAGGGTTTGATCTGCGCGAAAATTTCGGGGGAGGTGCAAATATATAGGCAGAGGGAGCTAGGAAGCTCCAAATGGAGTGCGGTTTTCGGCCACGCGATCGTGATCGAACGGCCGAGAGGATGGAGCTGACTTAGATGGGTTTTGGGCCACTTTGGAGGGGTGTTGGGCTGCACACAAAAGAGTCTTTGCGGTTACCCGGTTAACCGTTGGAGTATCAAACGACCTCCGAATGACCCGAAACTAGACAGGCAGTCTACCGGTGCTATACCAAGGCCGCTTGGCAAACCTCGGTCCATTCCGAGAAAGTTTAATACCCGCACACGAAAAGAGGTAAAAGGGGGCGCCGGATGACATAGGAGTGCCGGATTGCAAAATGGACAACGGGGAAAATGCTCGGATGCATGAGACGAACACGTATGCAAATGCGATGCACATGATGACATGATATGAAATGCAGATGATGACATGGCAAAGTGCAACACGCAAGCACATGACATGGCAACGATGACGAATAACTGGCAGACACCTGGCGCATCGAATCTGGGGCGTTACACTTTGGCCTTTGGTTAAAAGTCTTCAATGTGAAGCCGAAGGTTGTCGATGGGTAGCATGCGGACTGCGGCGGTGCCATGGTGAGCAAGCTCCCCAACACCACCTGGCCCAAAGGGGCCTTTGTGGAGAGCGTGAAGGTGTGGCAGCAGGAGTGGTTCTACATCACCGAACCCCATGGTACCAAATGGGCGGACGCTCCTGAATTTAGTTCTGGACCCCCTATGCGACTCTCGTCGTGGACCAACGAGGGTCTGGATTGGGGGTCGACTGACGAAGTGATGATGCTACAAAAGCGCATCAAGAGTATGATAAACAAGAACACCAGTCTCACCGACGTGATTCAGGTAATGCTCTTCCGTCGGATCCTCCCATGCCAACGCCGGCCTCTCCGCATGTGGGAGTTTAATCCGGAGGGCCCCCGGACCCTGCCGCGCTTCTTTGGCACAACGCATGAAGAGATCTGGAAACTGCTTTTCAAGGCCCAGAAGACGTGGCCGGAGAAGACTGAAGACATCGGTCTCAACAGCGCGAATTCGGCTACTTAGGTAAGTATTTTACTTCTGAACACTATTTTGGTCCATTCGTCAGAGGGTACACTAAGATGTCCATTCCTCATTGAGGGCTAGACAGCAAAGCGGAGCGGATCAGGTGTCCCACGCCGCTACCCGAAAACCCAGCCAATCCTCTACTAACGAGGATGCTGGTCCCGGCGCCCTATCACGCGCCGGAGAAAAAGGCCAATAAGAAGAGCAAGGAGGCCAAAGGTGGCCTCCGCCAAAAAGGTACTTCGGACGCCGTGTCCGAAGAGACCGAAACTCACTCCTCCCATGAGGGAGATGAAAACAAAGAGGAGGAGGAGGCAGAAAGAAATTCTCCCCCTAAGGGGTGGAGGAAGAAAAGGGCGGCCTCCGTAGACCTAGAGGCGGAGGCGCCCAAGAGGGGGAAAATATCCCTCTCGGATGGCTTGGATTCGGATGCCAAAGCCATCCCCGAGTGGCGCCCCAGTTCGAAGCCCCTCGCCGCATCGTAAGTATCCGAGAATGCCTTACATATGTCCAATCTTTATGATTGTGGTCTAACACATTGTATGGTGTAGTTCGGCCCGTGATCTCCCCCAACAATCATCATCGGATGGGAATTCACTGGAGCCGGGGATGATGGGGAGCGAGATGCCTCCGCGAGCCTCCCCGCCAACCGCCACGGACGACACCGAAGTGTTGTCCCGAAGGGCCTCTCCGGACCAGGAGAGGTACGGCAGGCCACCAAGACGGTGCCAGAGGGTAATGCCTCGGCTGCCGAGAACATGGGGGGCGCAATCCCCATGGAGACTAACGGCATGGGCCCTGACTAGTCTGGCCCCCAATCGAACACCATTCCAGAATCCCAAGTGGCTCCAGAATCAAGCGAACAACCCCCTTCAAAGGAAAGGGGAGCGCCTACTCTGAAGGCAGCCTCCACTAATCCGGAGGCGCCGAACCCTCTGCTGGACGCACTGCAACGTGCTTCCGTCATGGAGGAGCACCGTACCTTGATGAGTACGGTGGTTGAGAAGGTTCAGTCTGCCAAAAGCGGGCTGAACGAAGCCTTCACCAGCCCATTAACAGGCTTTGAGGTATCCGATGTAATGTCTTTAGCTGCTTTTCATATGAAAAATATGCATGTGTATAGATAGTATCCCCTGAGACTCTGTTCGGCTTTTGGAAAAAGGACGAATAGAGGATCAATAATATTCGCAGGAGATAATGTACTTGTCTATTTTGAGAAACATGCTTCACTGTTAGCGGAAACCACCCAGGCCGCCGAAGTATCCAAGCTCAAGAGGAAGCTGGGGTTGGCCGATGAGGATCTCGTCCGCATCAACAAGAGGTTTGATGAGGCGCAAGGTATGTTTTTGAATAAAATGTTTACACACCTGAAGTAATATACCCATGCGGAGTCTGAGCTCCTGTGTTGCCTTGTTCATCATTGAAGGTAGTGCAGCCGCGGTCGAGACCATGAAGGGCGATCTCGCCCGAGCCAAGGAGAAGGCATGGGTGAGCCAAGTGGCCGCTGACAAGGCAGCCGCAGATTTAAAGGCCAAACAGGTTGCCCGCCGCCGATACGAGGAGCAGGTGACCGAAGTAGAGCAAGAACTCAAGGATGCCGCCAGCAAGTGCTAGTCCTTGGAAGAGAAGAATAAGGCCCAAGCGGCCGAGCTGACTAAGGATCTCCAGGGGGCCAAGGAGGCGTGGACCGAGTCCCGTGCAGAGTGCGAGGAGATCAAGCAGGCCGAACAGATAGCGGCTGGTAAGTCCTTTCTTGTACAGAGTAAATTCGACAATCAGAAGTTTGCCTGACTCACTCGACCGTGGAGTTCACCAGACGCCTTTGCGGATCTTCCGAAGAGTGCCACCGACGCCACACAGTTCTTCCGGGCCTAGGAGGGGCACACGATGGAGAAGCTATTCTGGTCATAGTTCGCGGCGCGGGAGCGCTCACCATTGTTGAACGACCTAATGAGGCAGTGGGCCGAGCTGCATAGGATGTCCAGATTGGCCATGAGGGATGTCATAATCCGGTTGTGGCCAACCTAACCCATTCCAAGCAGCTACTTCAGCCCGGTGCAGCGACTAGTCGATGCGCTGCCCCGAATTGACGCAGTCAAGCGGTCGGCATGCATAGAAGGTGCGCGGATGGCCTTCTCCCGTGTCAAGATGCATTGGGCAAAAATGAAGGCCGCCGTTGTGGCAGTTGAGGGCCCGCCCGGAGGCTAGGACCACCGCAAGCCGGAGCGCTATTTTGAAGACGTTCTAGAGGGTGCCTGTTTGATAGAGGGTCAATGCTCGAAGGATATTATGTATGAGCGAATGTATCCGAACTGCCCAGACGTTTTGTTATGAACTAAGGCTTTCTAATATATTTATGCTTTTATATAAACTATTTACCTCCTGTGCGGCCGTATTTTATTATTTCGAAAGTTGCGAGTCGTTGGCTTCAGCCCCCACGTAGATGCTACGGGGGTGTTCGGAATAACGCGTAATCACTCTTGACCCCAACGTCTTGGTCCAAAAAGCAGGTGACTTACGTAGCGAACCAGGCAATCAAACTATGCGCCTTTAGAACTTTCACTTAGCCATAGGAGTTTGACGGTGGGGCTAAGAACTAGCCCCTGGTGCGCATGCGGCTATCTGAACTGGGATGCCTTGGGCGCGTGACCAAACCGAAGCCCGGAAGAGATTTATATTAAGTCGCCGAATAGCAGACCAGCTCTCGTCGTACCATGACAGTCAGTTTTCGGCTTTCTCTACTAAGGTGTTTGACCAGACGAACCAGAAACACAATCGCAGTAGTTCTCCCTTTACTACCTTAGCCGAACAGGCGGAACATAAGGTGGTTACCACAGGAGCCGGGCAAGCCAACTATTGACCAAAGACATGATTCGGAGCTGATGCATATAATGTCATATTCGGGACGCCGAAGTATACTATAAAAGTGTTTGGACTTCTCTTTTTTTGAAAAAATATATGTGGCCGAATAGAGCCCCTGGCGATTTAAATCGTGCCGAGGTCATATGCCAATCTGACGTAAAGAGGGAATACAGATTAGGAAATAAGCCAATACTGAACAAGGTTAGGCGAAACTGTTCCCATTATAGTTTGATTGATACGTCAAAATGTGTTTTTACAGAGGATGCCAGAAGCATCAATGCTATTTGACATGCCGAGAATTTGTGAACAAGGGAAAGCTGTATGCAGGTCCTAAAAAGGTGGTCTTGAAGATTCTTTCCACACCCTGCCGCACGTCTTTGTCGCTTTCTCCTTTGAGGGAGATCCCTTGAGAGGAACGGCCTACGGTTGTCTGTACGAAACCGGGCTCGGAAAGAGTCCTTGTACGTCCCTGGAGTAGCTAGGTTTTAATGCACCTGTGGTATTGAAGAAGAAAGAGACAAATGATCAAAGAAAAAAGGTCAAGGTCATATAGGGTCAAACCATACTATAGACCTATCCGTATTGTGCCTCCGTCCATGCCCAAGGTATTTTTAGTGTGTAATTATGCACACGCGGTACAAATGTTGCGGATGTGTGTGGCAATCGGCAGAGGCGAAATTGTTAGTCTAGCTCTGGAGTTGCTGAGCTGTCATCGTGCAGAATGGACCGGACTCGTGTCACATTGGACGGGGGCTTGATGGCCGATGAGGTGTGCGGCTTGATAGGACCGCTTTGTACCTCGCTCCGAGGGCCGCGGTGTGCTCCTCGGTATGGAGGGAGCGCTCCGTCTTTCCATTAATTGTAATAACGCCGCAGGGTCTGGGCATTTTGAGCTTTAAGTAAGCATAATGCGGGACCGCATTGAAGCGGGTGAAGGCGGTTCTTCTGAGCAGTGCGTGATAACCACTGCGAAAGGGGACAATGTCGAAGATCAAGTCTTCGCTTCAGAAGTTGTCCGACGAACCGAAGACCACTTCCAATGTTATTGAGCCCGTACAGCGGGCCTCTACACCAGGTATTACTCCTTTAAAGGTAGTATTAGTAGGCTTGATTCTTGATGGGTCAATGCCCATTTTGCGGATCGTGTCTTGATAATTCAAGTTAAGACTGTTGCCGCCGCCATAAGGACTCGGGTCAGATGGAATCCATCGATGATTGGATCAACGACCAAGGTTGCCGAACCTCCATGGCGGATACTGGTCGGGTGATCCTTATGATCGAAGCTGACCGGACAAGCCGACCAGGGGTTGAATTTTGGGGCGACCGGCTTTATGGTGTAGATGTCCCTTAGCGTACGCTTGCGCTCCCTCTTGGGGATGTGTGTAACATATATCATATTTGGTGTTTTCACCTCGGGGGGAAATTTCTTCTGTCCCCCTGTGTTCGGTGGGCGAGGCTCTTCATTGTCGTCCTCGCTGGGAGGCCCTTTCCCCTTATGTTTGGTGTTTAGCTTACCGACCTGTTTAAAGACCCAACAATTTCTGTTGGTATGATTGGCAGGCTCGTCAGGGGTGCCATGAATCTGGCAAGGCCGATCGAGTATTCTGTCCAAACTAGATGGACCATCTTTGTTTCCTTTGAATGGCTCTTCCGATGTCCGGGTTTAGAGCCACTAAATCCGGCGTTGACCGCCGTCTCTTCGACATCTTCATCGTTGCTTTGACGCTTGTGTTTGTTGCATCGTGGCCTATTGTTGTTGTCTCTGGCTTCAGAGGTGCCAGGGTCGTTGGTGTTGTTTCTTCTGCGAGCTAGCCAGCTATCTTCTCCCGCGCAAAAGCGGGTCATGAGTGCGCTAAGAGCTGCCATGGACTTTGGGTTTTCTTGGTCGAGGTGTCGGGCGAGCCACTCGTCCCGGACGCTATGTTTAAAGGCCGAAAGATTTGGCATCCGGACAATCGACAATTTGGTTCTTTTTAATTAAGAATCTGGTCTAGAGCTTCCGGGCTGACTCTCCGGGTTGCTGGACTATGTGACTAAGGTCATCGGCGTCTGGAGGCCGGACATATGTGCCTTGGAAGTTGTCTCTAAACGCATCTTCCAAATCTTCCCAGCTACCAATAGAGTTTTCTGGGAGGTTGTTTAACCAGTGCCGTGCTGGTCCCTTTAGTTTTAGTGGGAGGTACTTGATGGCATGGAGATCATCACCGCGAGCCATGTGGATGTGGAGAAGAAAATCTTCGATCCAAACTGCGGGATCTGTCGTTCCATCGTATGATTCAATGTTCACGGGTTTAAACCCTTCTGGGAGCTGGTGCTCCATTACCTCATCGGTGAAGCATAAGGGGTGTGCGGCGCCTCTGTATCTGGCGACATCATGATGGAGTTCGGATGATGTGTGTATGCGGTTTTTAGCCCGGGTGAGGTTGTGCTTATCGCACCAGGCCTGATGGCCGTCTTCTCGCATTGGGGCACGCCCCCTTGATCCATAGATTGATCTGGCTTGGCACGCTCTATTGTCCAGGTCCTACCATAGGTCATAGGTGTATCCTGGGGCCGCTGTCTCTCTGCCTCTACGGCGGAGTGGTGCGGGCTGGTTTTCCGCATGAGTGGCCGCTATGTCTCGTCCACACGGTGGCCGGTCTGGTTCATCAGCACGGTCATATCTTGACGGATTTGGCTTGATGGCCTCGTCATCAAATTGTGGTAGTAGCCCACGCTTTGGATAACTATTTGCTGGGTGTTGAAGGCCATACTCTTTGGCAGCTAGGACCTGGGTCCATCTGTCGTTGAGTGTATCCTATTCGGCTTGGAGCTGTTGCTGCTTCTTTTTTAGTCTTCTCGTAGTGGCGATTAGCTGGCGCTTAAAGCGGTCCTGCTCAAGTGGTTCCTCTGGCACGATGAAGTCTTCGTCGCCGAGGCGCACATCATCCTTGGAGATTGGCAGATAGTTACTATCCTCCGAGTCCTCGTTCCCGACCGGATCGTCAGGGTTAACTTGCCCGTCGTCCCAATCATCCTGTTCAGATGTTGGCTCGACGGGGCTTCGGGGTCTTTGGCGTTCTCCGGAGTGTTATTGTCTCCGGTGCCGGTATTGCTGTCTTTTTTGTGACGCGATTTTGAGGGGCGCCGCTGACGTTGACGCATTGGTGGTGCATCAGCAGGGTTGTCCTTAACCTCATCCTTCCTGCCGTCGTCGTCATCCTCTTTGGGTGTGTCCACCATATGCACGTCATATGTGGAGGTGGCCATACAACGTCCACTAAACAGCAGGTCTTGGCCTTGTTCGTCTCCGGCATCGTCGTTCATGCCATCAATGTCTTCGGAGGCGTAGTCCAGCATGTCGGTTAAGTCCTCGACAGTGGCTATCAAGTGGGTGGTGGGTGGGACATAAAATTCCCCGCTTTTGGCCCCAAGTCTGGGTTGGGCGTAGTTCGGAGGTGATTCTGTAATGGCGAGGGATCGCTTTAGGGCCAAAGCCTCATTCAACAGTGAGGTTTGGACGGGTGTCGGTGTCAAAACCGGCGGATCTCGGGTAGGGGGTCCCGAACTGTGCATCTAAGGCGGATGGTAACAGGAGGCGGGGGACACGATGTTTACCCAGGTTCGGGCACTCTCGATGGAGGTAATACCCTACTTCCTCCTTGATTGATCTTGACGATATGAGTATTACAAGAGTTGATCTACCACGAGATCATAGAGGCTAAACCCTAGAAGTTAGCCTATGGTATAATTGTTGTTGTCCTCCAAACTAAGCCCTCCGGTTTATATAGACACCGTAGGGGGCTAGGGCAACACAGAGTCGGTTACAAGGGAGGAGATCTACATATCCGTATTGCCAAGCTTGCCTTCCATGCCAAGGAGAGTCCCATCCGGACACGGGACGAAGTCTTCAATCTTGTATCTTCATAGTCCAACAGTCCGGCCAAAGGATATAGTCCGGCTGTCCGAGGACATTCTAATCCAGGACTCCCTCCGTAGCCCCTGAACCAGGCTTCAATGACGATGAGTCCGGCGTGCAGATTGTCTTCGGCATTGCAAGGCGGGTTTCTCCTCCGAATACTCCATAGAAGATTTTGAACACAAGGATAGTGTCCGGCTCTGCAAAACAAATTCTACATACCACCGTAGAGAGAATAATATTTCCACAAATCTAATATACTGACATCTTTTCTTAACGTGACATTCTGCCGTGATCTGGTCATCACGAACCGTTTTTCCGAGCCTGCCACTGCACGTGTTGCGAGGCGGTTTTGTCGGTACGTCCTGTCGAAGCAGAGATCGTGTCCCTCTTTTCACGGAATTCTGATCAATACGGGTGTGGGTAACCCAAGCGCACCATCAATTACGGCGCTTGAGAAATAAGCGGTTTTACCAGGCAAGTGGGGAGGCGCAGAATCCCTGCTGCCTTTATAAGGGGATAAGGACTCCCTTTCGCAACCACGCTTTCTTCTTCTCGATCCATTCCCCTCCGCCCGAGCTCCAGGGCCCAAGCGTTCATCTTCTCTGCCCACAAAGGCCTTCCGAAAATGTCCGGATCTGGAGCAGGAGGCAAATGGATGGCCTCTACAGTCTGGGA
Source organism: Aegilops umbellulata (assembly GCA_032464435.1). Lineage (NCBI taxonomy): Eukaryota > Viridiplantae > Streptophyta > Magnoliopsida > Poales > Poaceae > Aegilops > Aegilops umbellulata. The sequence goes on from CP136056.1 coordinate 112,893,972, forward strand.
GAAGGATATCAAAAAGCTTCGGGAGGCCGGGTATCTGGCCAAGAAAATCAGCCACCATCTCTCGATGATGGGACAGATCGTCCCTACTCCGGAACCCCACGAGAGGGTTGTATTCCTCCCTCACTTTGTCCGCGGTCTAGGGTTTCCCCTCCACCCATTCGTTCGCGGCATCATGTATTATTATGGAATCGATCTTCATGATCTGTCCCCTAATTCCTTCCTAAACATCTCGACATTCATTGTCGTGTGCGAGGCTTTTCTCCGCATCTCGCCACACTTCGGCTTATGGCTAAAGATTTTTAATGTGAAGCCCAAGGTAGTGGGCGGCGAGCACGCCGAGTGCGGGGGCGCTATGGTGAGCAAGATGCCCAACGTTACATGGCCAACAGGCACCTTTAACGATTCCGTCAAGGAGTGGCAACATCAATGGTTTTACATCATCGAGCCGCATTGCACGGAATGGGCCGCTACTCCCGAGTTTCGATCCGGTGCCCCCCTGCGGCTTACATCCTGGGTCAAGAAGGGCCTGATCTAGTCCTCGTTCGACGAATTGTCGGTGCTCCAGACGCGCGTTAAAGATATGGGATACAAGAACACTGAACTTGTCAATGTAGTCTAGGTGATGTTAGTTCGTCGGATCCTGCCTTGTCAACACTGGACTTGCAATCTATGGGAATTCAATCCGGCCAAGCACCAAACCCTGCGAGGTGCTTTTCAAGTCCAGCAAATCATGGCTGGAATCCGCCGAAGAACGCGGGTACCAATTGTCCCGCCATGCAAGTTTAGTAAGTCATCATACTTTTTATCCGCATAACCCAAGGGAAACGCTTAATGTGTTTTCCACAACTCTCCTAGGGCTGGACGAAGAAGGTGGAACAGATCCATTGTCCGGCCCCGCTGCCCGAAGAACCGGCCGTCCCACTTCTGACGAAGATGCTGGTCCCGACGCCTTACAAGGTGGTGAAAAAGACGGCCGAGAAGGAGGCCAAAAAGACCCGGGGCGGCCTTCGTCCCCACGGCACTTCGGACACAATATCCGAAGGCTCTGATGCCTGTTCCGCCTTCGAAGAGGACAAGGAGGAGGAGGAGGAAGATGAATCCCCTGCAGGGGAAGAAAGAAGAGGACGGCCTCCGCACACTTGGAGGCCGAGTCGCCTAAAAGGGGAAAAGCTCCTCTTCCGGAGGAGTCCACTTCCGCCGTCGACAGCGGCCCGGCATGGGATCCCAGGGCCCATTCCCTGGTGAATTCGTGAGTATATTGAATCTGAGTACGTTTATGCATCCAAACTCATCATGGCATAATATTTTAACCTGAGCCATTTTTTTGTAGTCCGGCGAGGTCCCATACTAAACAATCCTCATCAGAGGATTCGCTGAGCTCGGATGCTATGGAGAGCGGGACGCCCCCGAAGGCCCCTTCCTTCAAACAAGTGAATACCACCGAGGCTTCGTCCTAGAGGGACCCCGGCCAAGGAGGAGAGGAAAAGACCATGAAGGCGGCGCTTGGAGGTCAAACTTCAAGGGCCGGACACATGGGGGAGAAAATTCCCATGGGAGTTGACGGCGGGGGCCATCTAGAATTCGGCTCCCAGCCAGATGCAATTCCGGAGACCAATACGGCTCTAGAATCAGGCAGGCAGCCTCTCTCAGCTGGAGGGGGCATGCATGTTCCACCGGCAACCACTGTCCAACCAGAGGTGTCGGTTGCTTTGTTGGTGGCGCTGAAGAGCCCCTCCATCGTCGATGAACACCGTGCCCTTATGGGTGCGGTGACTGAGAAGATTCAGTCTGCTGAGAGTGGACTCACTGAAGCCTGTATCAGCCTTATAAAAGTTTTTGAGGTATGTTTTATGAGGTTTCGAAGAGTGTCATGGTATGGATAGTAGCCCCTAATACACTGTGCGGTGAATTAAAGAACCGGACAGAGGATCAAATTTATATTCGCAGGAAGACTCATTGAATGACATCTATTTCTCTTCTATTATAAGCGGGTGTCTGTAGCGGCTGCTGCCTCTCATATTGCGGAGGTCTTCGGACTAAATCAAAGTCTAGAGCGGGCCAAAGAAGAACTTGGCCAGTTGAAAATGCAGTTGGGAGATAAACAAGGTATGCGCAAGTCTTGTTCGCGTTTATTGCGAGTGAACTTTCAGTATGATGAAATATGTTTCATGATTTGCGCTAGGGATGATGAGCAAAGTCGAAGCTCTTCAAAAGGTTGTGGACGAGGCCGAGCAAAAGGCAACCACAGAGCAGGCTCTTCATGAGAAGCACGAGGCCAAGGTTATAAAAGCCGAGAAGGAGCTGCAAGAGGCCATGAAGAAATGCAAGACCATGGAGAAGAGTTTAACGGAGAAAGAATCCGAACTCACCAAGGTGCACAAGGCCATGAGCGATGCCCGGAGGGAAACCCAAAGCGCCCTGCAGGGGATCCAAGAGGCGAGGAAGATCGCGGCGGGTAAGGCTTTTTCCATGTAAAGCAAGTATTTGGGGAGAAAATTATGTTTCTAATTTTGAATTCAGATTTCTCAGGGGTATTTGCTGAGCTGTCCCGCAGCATATCGGATGCCGCCCAATTCTACCGAGCCGAAGAAGGGAACACTGCGGATAAGCTCTTCTGATCGTAGTATTTGGCACCGAATTATCCGGTGCCTTTTGTCGATCAACTGAAATAGCTAATCGAACTGCATAAGGCGGAGGAACTAGCAATGAAGGATCTGGTTATCCGGCTATGGCCCGCCGAGCCGATTTCAAGCAACTACTTTTTGCTCGTGAAGCGGCTTGTGAGTGCCTGCCCTCGACTTGATGTCATTAAGCGGTCGGTCTGTATAGAGGGTGCGCGAATGGCCTTCGCCCGTGCAAAGGTGCACTGGGGGAAGATGGATGCTGAAAAGCTGATGACCGAAGGACCGCCAGAGGGGAAGGAGCACCGCAAGCCCGAATTATATTATGAGAGTGTCCTTAAAGGATCCTACCTTGCAGCGGAGCTATGTAACAAGGACATTATATTTCCATGAATGCAAATATAATTCGTCCGGAAGAACCAAGACACAATCGCAGTAGTTCCCCCAGTGCTACCTTAGCCGATATAGCGGAACGTAAGGTACCAAAACGTGGGAGCCGGGCAAACCCAACTATTGACCCAAGACATGACTCGGAGCTGATGCATATAATGCTATAGGTTCGGGGTGCCGAACTTCCGCGAAGGTGTTCGGACTTTATTGCTGTATTATGGCTAAAACGAAGCCCCTGGCATATTTGAAGGCATATCATGGTGTATGGATGCCACTTGATAAAAGAATTTTAATAAGAAATAACAGCAGATAAGCGTCATATGAATTCATATGTTGTATTTGAATAGTACGTCCATGCGTATAAGTACACGTAATGTGATAAAAAGGGAATGTGATTGTGGAACCTGCTAAGACCAGGGGGAAGAAGCTGTGTGCGGATCCGGAGTAAGTCGGATGGTCATTGATAACCCACAAGTATAGGGGATCGCAACAGTTTTTGAGGGTAGAGTATTCAACCCAAATTTATTGATTCGACACAAGGGGAGCCAAAGAATATTCTCAAGTATTAGCAGTTGAGTTGTCAATTCAACCACACCTGGATAACTTAATATATGCAGCAAAGTATTTAGTAGCAAAGTAATATGATAGTAGTGGTAACGGTAACAAAAGTAACGGAAGCAAAAGTAATATTTTTGGTGTTTCGTAGTGATTGTAACAGTAGCAATGGGAAAGTAAATAAGCGAGAACCAGTATAGGAAAAACTCGTAGGCATTGGATCGGTGATGGATAATTATGCTGGATGCGGTTCATCATGTAACAATCATAACATAGGGTGACACAGTACTAGCTCCAATTCATCAATGTAATGTAGGCATGTATTCCGAATATAGTCATACGTGCTTATGGAAAAGAACTTGCATGACATCTTTTGTCCTACCCTCCCGTGGCAGCGGGGTCCTAATGGAAACTAAGGGATATTAAGTCCTCCTTTTAATAGAGAACCGGAACAAAGCATTAGCACATAGTGAATACATGAACTCCTCAAACTACGGTCATCACCGGGAGTGGTCCCGATTATTGTCACTTCGGGGTTGCCGGATCATAACACATAGTAGGTAACTATAGACTTGCAAGATAGGATCAAGAACTCACATATATTCATGAAAACATAATAGGTTCAGATCTAAAATCATGGCACTCGAGCCCTAGTGACAAGCGTTAAGCATAGCAAAGTCATAGCAACATCAATCTCAGAACATAGTGGATAATAGGGATCAAACCCTAACAAAACTAACTCGATTACATGATAAATCTCATCCAACCCATCACCGTCCAAGAAGCCTACGATGGAATTACTCACGCACGATGGTGAGCATCATGAAATTGGTGATGGAGGATGGTTGATGATGACGACAACGACGAATCCCCCTCTCCGGAGCCCCGAACGGACTCCAGATCAGCCCTCTCGAGAGGTTATAGGGCTTGGCGGCGGCTCCGTATCATAAAACGCGATGATTTCTTCTCCTTGATTTTTTCTTTCCGAAAGCAAATATATAGAGTTGGAGTTGGCGTCGGAGGAGCTCCAGGGGGCCCACAAGGTAGGGAGCGCGCCCTAGGGGGAGGGCGTGCCCCCCACCCTCGTGGACAGGGTGTGGGCCCCCTGGTCTTCATCTTTGGCAAGGATTTTTTATTATTTCTGAAAAGACGTTCCGTGGAGTTTCAGGTCATTACAAGAACTTTTGTTTCTGCACATAAATAACACCATGGAAAGTCTGCTAAAAACAGCATCAGTCCGGGTTAGTTCCATTCAAATCATGCAAGTTAGAGTCCAAAACAAGGGCAAAAGTGTTTGGAAAAGTAGATACAACGGAGACGTATCAACTCCCCCAAGCTTAAACATTTGCTTGTCCTCAAGCAATTCAGTTGATAAACTGAAAGCGATAAAGAAAAACTTTTACAAACTCTGTTTGCTCTTGTTGTTGTAAATATGTAAAGCCAGCATTCAAGCTTTCAGCAAAGAATATGACTAACCACATTTGCAATAACTCTTAGGTCTCATGTTTACTCATATCAATAGCATAATCAACTAGCGAGTCATAATAATAAATCTTGGATGACAACACTTTCTCAAAACAATCATGATATGATATAACAAGATGGTATCTCGCTAGCCCTTTCTGAGACCGCAAAACATAAATGCAGAGCGCCTTTAAAGATCAAGGACTGATTAGACACTGTAATTCATGGTAAAAGAGATCCAATCATAGTCATACCCAATATAAATTAATACTCCCTCCGTTCCTTGATATAAGGTGTATAGATTTTTGAGAAAAAGTCCGAAATATAAGGTGTATTGCGTTGCACCACTCGTTTGGATAATTTTTTAGGGATTTGATTAGATTTCCTTATATCATGTAAGCTCCTCTATTTTCTCATGTCAAATAGTCATTTGTAATCTCACTCAAAACTTGTGAAATTTTCCCTTCACGTGCGTTCTTTAATTTTTGTGCCAAAAAATATACACCCTATATCTAGGAACGGAGGGAGTAGTAAAGAATGCGAATGACAGCTGCGCTCTCCAGCTAGTGCTTTTTAATAAGAGGGTGATGACTCAACATAAAAGTAAATAGATAGGCCCTTCGCAGAGGGAAGCAGGGATTTGTAGAGGTGCCAGAGCTCGGTTTTGAAATAGAGATAAATAATATTTTGAGCGGCATACTTTCATTGTCAACATAACAACCAAGAGATGGCGATATCTTCCATGCTACACACATTATAGGCGGTTCCCAAACAGAATGGTAAATTTTATACTCCTGCTCCACCAACAAGCATCAATCCATGACTTGCTCGAAACAAGGAGTGTCTCCAACTAGCAACAGTCCTAGGGGAGTTTTGTTTGCAATTATTTTGATTTAGTTTGCATAAAGCATGGGACTGGGCATCCCGGAGACCAGCCATTTTCTCATGAATGAGGAGCGGAGTCCACTCCTCTTGAGAATAACCCGCCTAACATGGAAGATAAGGGCAGCCCTAGTTGATACATGAGCTATTCGAGCATACAAAACAGAATGTTTATTTGAAGGTTTAGAGTTTGGCACATACAAATTTACTTGGAACGGCAGGTAGATACCGCATATAGGAAGATATAGTGGACTCATATGGAATAATTTTGGTGTTTAAGGGATTGGATGCACAAGCAGTATTCCTGCTTAGTACAAGTGAAGGCTAGCAAAAGACTGGGAAGCGACCAACTAGAGAGCGACAACAGTCATGAACATGCATTAAAATTAATAAGAATTGGATGCAAGCATGAGTAGGATATAATCCACCATGAACATAAATATCGTGAAGGCTATGTTGATTTGTTTCAACTACATGTGTGAACATGTGCCAAGTCAAGTCACTTAAATCATTCAAAGGAGGATACCACGCCATCATACCACATCACAACCATTTTAATAGCATGTTGGCACGCAAGGTAAACCATTATAACTCATAGCTAATCAAGCATGGCACGAGCAACTATGATCTCTAATTGTCATTGCAAACATGTTTATTCATAATAGGCTGAATCAGGAACCATGAACTAATCATATTTACAAAAACAAGAGAGGTCGAGTTCATACCAGCTTTTCTCATCTCAGCCAGTCCATCATATATCATCATAATTGCCTTTCACTTGCACGACCGAACGAAGTGAATAATAATATGAGTGCACGTGCATTGGACTAAGCTGGAATCTGCGAGAAATCAATAAACAGGAGAAGACAAGGCAATATGGGCTCTTGGTTAAATCAACAATAATGTATATAAGAGCCACTTCAACAATTTAATCATGGTCTTCTCCTATCGCCCCCCCCCCCCCCAAAAGAAAAGAAAAGAAATAAAAACTATTTACACGGGAAAGCTCCCAACAAGCAAAAGAAGAATGAGAAATCTTTTTGGGTTTTCTTTTTAATTATTACTACTACAGCAAGAAAAGTAAACTACTACTAATTTTTTTTGGTTTTTCTTAAAGTTTATTAAACACACAATAAGAAAGCAAGAAAAAGAAAATAAACTAACATGGATATTACAGTGAAAAAGTATGAGCACGGACATCTAGCAATGAGTGCGTGTGAACATAAATGTAATGTCGGTGGGAAATACGTACTCCCCCAAGCTTAGGCTTTTGGCCTAAGTTTGTTCATTGCCAAGGATGGCCTGGCGGATACCCGTAGGTGTAGCTGGGGTCGTACTGAGATGCAGCGTTTATCGCCTCTTGAGCTGCAGCGTGGCATCGAGCTGCCTCCGCTCTCCTCTCGTACCCATCTGCCTCCTCTCTGGTAATAATATATCTTCCTTTTGCCTGATAATCAAAGAAGGCAGGAGCAGGGAGAGTAATACGGACATCACGCCGTTTGTCAAAGATTAGTCGGTACTGGAGAGGTGATTCATTCCTCTCAACAAACTGGTGATAGACCATAGAATTAAAATCTAAATAAGTAGGAGGCAACTCCATATCATCCTCAGGAACGTCCACATCAAGAAAATCAGCTAAGCGGGTTGCATAAATTCCTCCAAAGAAATCTCCATTAAATCTATTATGATGCAACCTACGTGCAACAATGGCTCCCATATTATAAGATTAGTCTCCTAACACAGCACTCCTAAGAATACTGAGGTCAGGCACACACATATGACATGCTTCATCCTTACCATTTATGCACCTACCTATGAAGAGAGCAAAATAATGTATAGCAGGAAAGTGAATGCTCCCTATGGTAGCTTGTGCTATATCTCTAGATTCCCCTACAGTTATACCAGCAAGAAAGTCTCTAAATTCAGATTTACGGGGATCGCTAGCAGTACCCCATTGTGGAAGTTTGCAAGCAGAAGTAAAATCCTCTAAGTCCATGGTATAAGATTTTTCATAAAGATCAAACATGACAGTAGGAGAATTACGTGAAGATGAAAAGTCAAACCTCCTCACAAATGAACTAGTGAGATGATGGTACTGTGGGCATTTGTCTGCCTCAAATCTCACAAGATCGGCGTTACGCAAATATACGTTAAATTCCTCTTTGATTCCCGCTCGATCCATAAAATTTTCTGAAGGCCACTCACAAGGCCGCACTAGGGCGTCTCTTGGTGGCTCGTCATCAGCATCACGCATTGCAAGCCTGGGTCCTTGCTTCCTTGAAGAACCACCTTGGAACATTTTACTAAGCATATTTCTTCCTCTGAAAAATTTCTGAAATTTTTAGTAACTTCAAACAAAAGTGAACCAAGCCCAACAAAATTGATAGCAACTACTCCTACAAGTGCCTGGAGACTATATCATGCATTAGAACTACTTGGAACCATATAAATTTGACATGCAAGCTCAAGAACATGGTCACCTAGGCAGCACAAATTTTCAATGAATAAAGCACTAGAGCAAAAACTAATTGGACCAATGGAGGAGTCACATACCAAGGAACAATCTCTCCAAGCAGTTTTGTGAGAGGTGCTTTGAGCAAGGAGATCGAAAATCACAGCAAAGTGAGCTAGAACTCGTGCTTGAGCTAGATATTCGTGTTTGTGGGAGGAAGAAGAACTGTATGGGTCTAAGAATAAGTGGAGGAGGGACACCGTGGGCCCATGAGGCAGGGGGGCGCGCCCTGGGGGGTAGGGCGCACCCTCCACCCTCATGGCCAGGTGGTTGACCCCCTGCTATGTTCTCAGTTCCATAAATCCTCAAATATTCTAGAAAAAATCATATTTCATTTTCAGGGCATTTGGAGAACTTTTATTTTTGGGGTATTTTTATATTGCACAGATAAATCAAAAAACAGACAGAAAAATACTATTTTTACTTTATTTCAACTAAATAACAGAAAATAGAAAGAGGGTACAGAAGGTTGTGCCTTCTAGTTTCATCCATCTCATGCTCATCAAAAGGAATCCACTAACAAGGTTGATCAAGTCTTGTTAACAAACTCATTCTGAATAACATGGAATCAGAGAAATTTCGAATAACACTATGTTACCTCAACAGGGATATGCACATCCCCAATAATAATAATATCATATTTCTTCTTGACAGTAGGAAGAGGAAATTCAAAACCTCCAAATATAATCGATGGAATTTTTCCAATAGAGTTCATACTATGAACTTGAGGTTGTTTCCTCGGAAAGTGTATTGTATGCTCATTACCATTAACATGAAAAGTGACATTGCCTTTGTTGCAATGAATAACAGCACCTGCAGTATTCAGAAAAGGTCTTCCAAGAATAATAGACATATAATCGTCCTCGGGAATATCAAGAATAACAAAAGCCCGTTAAAATAGTAACGTTTGCAACCACAACAGGCACATCCTCACAAATACCGACAGGTATAGCAGTTGATTTATCAGCCATTTGCAAAGATATTTCAGTAGGTGTCAACTTATTCAAATCAAGTCTACGATATAAATAGAGAGGCATAACACTAACACCGGCTCCAAGATCACATAAAGAAGTTTTAACATAATTTCTTTTAATGGAGCATGGTATAGTAGGTACTCCTGGATCTCCATGTTTCTTTGGTACTCCACCCTTAAAAGTATAATTAGCAAGCATCGTGGAAATTTCAGCTTCCGGTATCTTTCTTTTATTAGTAACAATATCTTTCATGTACTTAGCATAAGGATTCATTTTGAGCATATCAGTTAATCGCATACGCAAAAAGATAGGTCTAAACATTTCAGCAAAGCGCTCAAAATCCTCATCATCCTTTTTCTTGGATGGTTTGGGAGGAAAAGGCATGGTTTTCTGAACCCATGGTTCTCTTTCTTTACCATGTTTCCTAGCAACAAAGTATCATAACATTGATTCTTTGATTGTGGGTTATCAAGATCAACAGCAGGTTCAATTTCTACATGATTATCATTACTAGGTCGAGCATCATCATGAACATCATCATTAACATTTCCACTAGGTTCATGTTCATTACCAGATTGTGTCTCAGCATCAGACATAGAGATATCATTTGGATTCTCAGGTGGTTCAGCAATAGGTTCACTAGAAGTTTGCAAAGTCCTATCATTTTTCTTTTTCTTCCTTTTAGAAGAACTAGGTGCATCAATATTATTTCTCTGAGAATCTTGCTCAATTCTCTTAGGGTGGCCTTCAGGATACAAAGGTTCCTGAGTCATTCTACCAGTTCTGGTAGCCACTCTAACATCATAATCATTTTTCTTACTATTTTGAGCTTTAAGTACTTGTTCTACTTGAGTGGTAACCATAGAACCATGTTTGCTAACAAGTTTAAGTTCACCTCTAACATTAGCCATATAATCACCCAAGTGTTTAATCATATCGGAATTGTATTTCAGTTGTCTACTAAAATAAGCATTGAAGTTTTCTTGTTTGACAATAAAATTATCAAACTCTTCTAAGCATTGTCTAGCAGAGTTATAATGAGGAATATCGCCTTCATCAAATCTATAGAGAGAATTTACCTTTACTACATGTGTCGGGTTATCAAGACCATGAGGTTCTTCAATAGGTAATGGATTAAGATCATATGTTTCTTCAGCAGGCGGTAAATTAAGACCATGTATTTCTTCAATAGGAGGTAAATTCTTAACATCTTCAGCTTTAATACCTTTTTATTTCATAGATTTCTTTGCCTCTTGCATATCTTCAAGACTGAGAAATAGAACACCTCTCTTCTTCGGAGTTGGTTTAGGAATAGGTTCAAGAATTGGCTCAGGAGCTGGCTCAGAAGCTGGCTCAGGAAGTGTCCAATTATTTTCATTTGTCAACATATTATTCAATAGAATTTCAGCTTCATCCGGTGTTCTTTCCCTGAAAAGAGAACCAGCACAACTATCCAGGTAATCTCTGGAAGCATCGGTTAGTCCATTATAAAAGATATCAAGTATTTCATTTTTCTTAAGAGGATGATCAGGCAAAGCATTAAGTAACTTGAGAAGCCTCCCCCAAGCTTGTGGGAGACTCTCTTCTTCAATTTGCACAAAGTTGTATATTTCCCTCAAAGCAGCTTGTTTCTTATGAGCAGGGAAATATTTAGCAGAGAAGTAATAAATCATATCCTGGGGACTACGCACACAACCAGGATCAAGAGAATTAAACCATATCTTAGCATCACCCTTTAATAAGAACGGAAATATTTTAAGGATATAAAAGTAGCGAGATCTCTCATCATTAGTGAACAGGGTGGCTATATCATTTAATTTAGTAAGATGTGCCACAACAGTTTCAGATTCATAGCCATGAAAAGGATCAAATTCAACCAAAGTAATTATATCAGGATCAACAGAGAATTCATAATCCTTATCGGCAACACAAATAGGTGAAGTAGCAAAAGTAGGGTCAGGTTTCATTCTATCTTTAAGAGATTGCTTATTCCATTTAACTAATAACCTCTTGAGCTCATATCTATCCTTGCAAGCTAAAATAGCTGCAGAAGCTTCCATATCAAAAACATAACCCTTAGGAATAACATGCATATCTTCATCATCACTTTCATCAATATAATCAGTTTCAATAATTTCTTTCTCTCTAGCCCTAGCAATTTGTTCATCAAGAAATTCACTAAGGGGCACAGTAGTATCAAGCATAGAAGTAGTTTCTTCATAAGTATCATGCATAGCAGAAGTGGCATCATCAATAACATGCGACATATTAGAATGAATAGCAGAAGCAGGTTTAGGTGTCGCAAGCTTACTCAAAACAGAAGGTGAATCAAGTGCAGAGCTAGATGGAAGTTCCTTACCTCCCCTCGTAGTTGAAGGATAAATTGTTGTCTTAGCGTATTTCAAGTTCTTCATAGTGACCAGCAGATATAAATCCCAAGTGACTCAAAGAATAGAGTCGCGCCCTCCCCGACAACGGCGCCAGAAAATAGTCTTGATAACCCACAAGTATAGGGGATCGCAACAGTTTTCGAGGGTAGAGTATTCAACCCAAATTTATTGATCTGACACAAGGGGAGCCAAAGAATATTCTCAAGTATTAGCAGTTGAGTTGTCAATTCAACCACACCTGGATAACTTAATATCTGCAGCAAAGTATTTAGTAGCAAAGTAATATGATAGTAGTGGTAACGGTAACAAAAGTAACGGAAGCAAAAGTAATATTTTTGGTGTTTTGTAGTGATTGTAACAGTAGCAACGGGAAAGCAAATAAGCGAGAATCAATATAGGAAAAACTCGTAGGCCTTGGATCGGTGATGGATAATTATGCCTGTTGGGGATATAACTATTGATGTAAGCCGCCCATGAGGGGCCGGGTTACGCAAAGAGGATTATCATACGAAGCCCAAGATCAATCATGAAGATGGCGGTTCAATAAAGGGTCTAAAGCCCACAGGTGACTTAAGGCCCGTAGTGGTAAACCGCCGTAATGGCATGACTTGTTTCATAAGGTAGAATTAACTAGTCACCGAGCCGGACACTGTTTATGAGCCGGCCGGGACTCTGTAGGCCGCATGGCGTCAACCCGTGTATATAAGGGGACGACCCGCCGGCGTCTTAGGGCAAGAAACATCTCATCGAGAGCCGGGCATAGCGTATCTCGCTCCCTGGTTATCGAAACCTCAGCAATACCAACCCAACTAGACGTAGGCTTTACCTTCACCGTAAGGGGCCGAACTAGTATAAAACCTCTCTCGTGTCCCTTGTCCCGTTAACCCCTTTAGGCTTCCTAGTTGCGATGGCTCCACGACTAAGTCCTTGCAAGAGGACATCTGCCATGACAATTCCAGGACAATGCCGGATGTGGTTCATCATGTAACAATCATAACATAGGGTGACACAGAACTAGCTCCAATTCATCAATGTAATGTAGGCATGTATTCCAAATATAGTCATACGTGCTTATGGAAAAGAACTTGCATGACATATTTTGTCCTACCCTCCCATGGCAGTGGGGTCCTAATGGAAACTAAGGGATATTAAGGCCTCCTTTTAATAGAGAACCGGAACAAAGCATTAGCACATAGTGAATACATGAACTCCTCAAACTACGGTCATCACCGGGAGTGGTCCCGATTATTGTCACTTCGGGGTTGCCGGATCATAACACATAGTAGGTGACTATAGACTTGCAAGATAGGATCAAGAACACACATATATTCATGAAAACATATTAGGTTCAGATCTGAAATCATGGCACTCGGGCCCTAGTGACAAGCATTAAGCATAGCAAAGTCATAGAAATATCAATCTCAGAACATAGTGGATACTAGGGATCAAACCCTAACAAAACTAACTCGATTACATGATAAATCTCATCCAACCCATCACCGTCCAGCAAGCCTACGATGGAATTACTCACGCACGGCGGTGAGCATCATGAAATTGGTGATGGAGGATGGTTGATGATGACGACGGCGATGAATCCCCCTCTCCGGAGCCCCGAACGGACTCCAGGTCAGCCCTCCCGAGAGGTTATAGGGCTTGGCGGCGGCTCCGTATCATAAAACGCGATGATTTCTTCTCCTTGATTTTTTTTCTTTCCGAAAGCAAATATATAGAGTTGGAGTTGGTGTCGGAGGAGCTCTAGGGGGCCCACGAGGTAGGGGGCGCGCCCTAGGGGGAGGGCATACCCCCCACCCTCGTGGACAGGGTGTGTGCCCCCTGGTCTTCATCTTTGGCAAGGATTTTTTATTATTTCTGAAAAGACGTTCTGTGGAGTTTTAGGTCATTCTGAGAAATTTTGTTTCTGCACATAAATAACACTATGGAAAGTCTGCTGAAAACAGCGTCAGTCCGGGTTAGTTCCATTCGAATCATGCAAGTTAGAGTCCAAAACAAGGGCAAAAGTGTTTGGAAAAGTAGATACGACGGAGATGTATCAGTCATCGCGGGGAGTATCTAAGGATTCTCTTGCGCATTCAAGCTGCCTCCATATCACCCGTCCTGGTCTACGCAAAGGTGAACCTCCGAAGGAAATGTAAGAAATGTTTGTGTGCCGAAGAGCGGTTGAGCCGCTGAGTGCGGCCTGTCCTGGCCTTCGCCGGAGTGTTTAATTGAGCTCTGGACGAGCCGGGCTATCCTGCCGCGAAGTAGTTCGAAGTCCTTTGACGGTGTCCGGAAGCCTGGCAGTCGACTCGAGGTTCAGCTGCAAGGTGCTGCTCGTTGTTTCTACTGTTAAGGCAGCGGTGTACTCGTTCGTGCCGAAGTAAAGTTCGTCCTTGCCATTAACCGTGATGACGCCACATGGACCAGGCATTTTGAGCTTACGGTAGGCATAATGTGGCACCGCGTTGAATCGAGCGAACACGGTACGTCCGAGCAGTGCCTGATAATCACTGCAGAAAGGGACGATTTCAAAGATTAACTCTTCGGTACGGTAATTGTCTGGTGATCCGAAGACTACCTCAAGGGCGATGGAGCCTGTACAGCTGGCTTCCACACCTGGTATAATGCCTCTGAAAGTGGCTTTAGTGGGTTTGATCACCGAATGATCAATGCCCATCTTGCGCACTCTGCCCTGGTAAAGCAGGTTTAGACTGCTGCCTCCGTCCATAAGGACTCGTGTGAGGTGGAACCCGTCAATTATTGGGTCAAGGACTAGTGCGGCTGGATTGCCCTGATTGGCGTTAACCGGACGATCCGTGCGGTTCAAGGTGACTGGCCCTAGTTTATATTGTGGGACGACTAGTTCCTTTAAGTCGGCATCCCTAAGGGTGCGTATCCGGTCCGGATTGGGAATTTGGGTGGTGTTTACCATGTTCACCGTTTGGATTTGCGGGGGAAATTTCTTTTGCCCTCCTGTGTTCGGTGATCTGGGCTCTTTGTCGCCATCATCGCTTTGAGACCCCTCTTCTCTGTTTTTGGCGCCTGCCCTGCCGGCTTGTTTGAAGACCCAACATTCTCTGTTGGTATGGGTGGCTAGCGTTCCTAGGGTGCCATGAATTTGGCATTGGCAATCGAGTATGCGGTCCAGACTGGATGGACCCGAATTGTTATTTTGAGTGGCCCTTTCCGCTGACCGGACTTTGAGCCACTAAACCCGGCATTAACTGTCGTATCTTCGGTGTTTTCATCATATTTGCGGCGCTTGTGTTTGTTGCGTCGTGGTTTGCCGTTGCTATCCCTGGCCTTTGATGTGCCAGGTTTGCTTGCTGTGTTGTTGATACGAGCCAACCAGCTATCTTCGCCCGCGCAAAAGCGGGTCATAAGTGTCGTGAGGGCTGCCATGGATTTTGGCTTCTCTTGGACGAGATAGCCACTCGTCACGGATGTTATGTTTGAAGGCTGCTAGGGCTTCGCCATCCAGACAGTCGACAATTTGGTTCTTTTTAGTTAGGAAATGAGTCTAGAATTTCCTGGCTGACTCTCCGGGCTGTTATGTTATGTGACTTAAATCATCGGCATCCGGGGGTCGCACATAAGTGCCCTGGAAATTGTCCAGGAATGCGTCTGCCAAGTTCTCCCAGCTTCCGATGGAGTTTGCCGGCAAGCTATTCAGCCAATGCCGAGCTAGCCCTTTGAGTTTTAGCGGGAGATACTTAATGGCGTGTAGATCATCCCCGCGGGCCACGTGAATGTGGAGGAAGAAGTCTTCTATCCATACCGCGGGGTCTGTAGTACCATCATATGATTCAATGTTTACGGGTTTAAACCCTTGTGGGAATTCGTGATCCATTACTTCATCAGTGAAGCATAGGGGGGGTGTGGCACCTCTGTGTCGGGCTATGTCGCGACGCAGTTCATACGAGTCTTGTCTGCTGTATTCGGCCCAGCCAGATTTGCTTTTAGTGTATCCGGCGTGACGATCATCGTCACGCGTTAGGGTGCGACCCCGTGATCCTTAGACCGATCTTGTATGTCCTGCTTTGTTTTCCAGTGCATCTCGTAGGTCCCGCGTGTTGCCCTGGGCCTTGGTATTTTTGTTTGAATGGCGGCGGGGTGCGGGCTGGACTTCGGGCTGGTGTGCCGTTCTGTCTCGGCCACAAGGTGGCCGATCAGCCGCATCATACGCTGGTAATGTAGGTTTTAATGCTTCCTCCTCGAGTTGGGGTAGCAACATGCGCCTTGGGTAACTCTTGGTTGGGCGCTCGAGTTCGTATTCCTCGGCCGCCAGGACCTCAGTCCATCTATCCGCTAGCAGATCTTGATCAGCTCGAAGCTGTTGTTGCTTTTTCTTCAGGCTGTTTGCTGTGGCTATAAGCCGGCGCTTGAAGCGCTCCTGCTTGACGGGATCCTCAGGCACGATAAATTCTTCATCGCCGAGGCGCACCTCGTCTTCGGAGAGAGGCATGTAATTGTCATCCTCTGATTCTCCGTCTGCTGCCTGTTCCGGAGGGCTAGCTTGTTCATCCTCCCGCTCGAGGTCTGGCTAGAGGGGATTGTCGTCGTCTTCGGCACTATCCAGAGCATTATTGTCTCTTGTGTCGGTATCGCTGCTTTTGCTATGGCGGGACTTAGAGCGGCGCCGCTGACGTCGGTGCTTGGATTGCTTCTTGGAGGGATTATCCTTCATTGTCTTATCGCCATCGCCTTCTTTAGGGGTGTCCACCATGTATATATCATATGATGAGGTGGCAGTCCAGCGCCCTATGGGCGGTTGTTCCTGTTCGTCTCCTGCATCGTCGTCCATACCGTCGATGTCTTCGGAGCCAAAACCGAGCATGTTGGTTAAATCATCGATAGTGGCTACTAAGTGGGTGGTGGGTGGGGAGCGAATTTGTTCATCGTCCACATCCCATTCTAGCCGGACATAGTTCGGCCAAGGGTCTCCTGACAAGGAGAGAGACCTCAATGTGTTTAGCACGTCGCCCAGTGGTGAGTGCTAAAAGATATCCACGGAGGAAAACTCCATAATCGGTGCCCAATCGGATTCGATAGGCACGGACGCAGGCGGCTCGGAGCCCATGGCCGGGGACGAATCCAAGTGTCCGCCAACACGGGTATCATAGGAAGCGAAGTCAGCATTCGGCTCTACTGCCGCTGAGTGCGCGGCCTCCGTGGTGGGGTCCATCCACCCGTCCTCGGACAGCGCAATCTGTTCCGGATTGAGGGTCAGAGTAGTTGAAGGTGTGATCTCCCGAACACTGTCCGACGGTGGAGCTAAGTCATGCTCGTCGTGACGGTGCGGCACACCTGACATGGTCTCGAATCCGTCGAAGATCAAGTCTCCGCGGATGTCGGCAGTATAGTTCAAGTTTCCAAACCTGACCTGATGGCCAGGGGCGTAGCTCTCGATCTGCTCCAGATGGCCAAGCGAGTTGGCCCGCGGTATGAAGCTGTCGAATACGAAGATCTGTCCGGGGAGGAAAGCCTCGCCCTGGATCGCATCATTGGCGATGATCGAAGGAGCCATCAAGGCTTTGTCGCGACGGCACAGTGGGTCTCTCAATGAAAGCACCAATGTCGGTGTTAAAACCGGCGGATCTCGGGTAGGGGGTCCCAAACTGTCCGTCTAAGGTGGATGGTAACAGGAGGCAGGGGACACGATGTTTACCTAGGTTCGGGCCCTCTCGATGGAGGTAATACCCTACTTCCTGCTTGATTGATCTTGATGATATGAGTATTACAAGAGTTGATCTACCACGAGATCGTAGAGGCTAAACCCTAGAAGTTAGCCTATGGTATGATTGTTGTTGTCCTACGGACTAAACCCTCCAGTTTATATAGACACTGGAGGGGGCTAGGGCTACACAGAGTCGGTTACAAGGGTGTAGATCTACATATCTGTATTGCCAAGCTTGCCTTTCACACCAAGGAGAGTCCCATCCGGACACGGGACGAAGTCTTCAATCTTGTATCTTCATAGTCCAACAGTTCGGCTAAAGGATATAGTCCGCCTATCCGAGGACCCCCTAATCCAGGACTCCCTCAACGGGGAAGCGAGAGTCCATGGAGCTAGGCAGGGGTAGAAGCCTCCTGGCCGTGCTCACTTGGCGTGGACCTCAAGAGTTCTGAGCTAGTATCCGGGGGCGAGTCCGTCTTCCCAATGACTAGGGGAGCCCTGCTTGACTCCGGGCTTGTCGATGACATAGTCCCCTCCAGGTTTCCGGTAGCGAGCTTCATAATTGCCGAGAGTCCGGTGGGCTCCGAACTCCCATCTTCGGACCTAGTAGTTTGCTCTGGATCTAAGGCCAGAGCGATGGTTGTGGCCGCGAACCCTTCGATGATCAAGTCTCCTCGGATGTCAGCGATGTAATTTAGATTTACAAAACTGATCTAATGACCAGGGGTGTAGCTATCGATCTGTTCAAGTTTTCCAGTCGAGTTGGCACGCAGCGCGAAGCCGCCGAATATGAAAATTTGACTGGGAAAAATTCTCCCCCGAAACAACATCTTGTAGATGATCGATCGAGCAATCGAACCTTCTCTAGATGGCACAGTGGAACTCTTTATGATAGCACCAATGTCAGTGTCAAAATCGGCCGATCTCGGGTAGGGGGTCCCGAACTGTGCGTCTGAGGATCGAAGGTAACATGAGACAAAGGGGGCACGATGTTTACCCAGGTTCGGGCCCTCTTAATGGAGGTAATACTCTACTTCCTGCTTGATTGACTTTGATGAGTATAGGGGTTACAAGAGTTGATCTACCTCGAGATCATAATTGCTAAACCCTAGATGTCTAGCCTATATGATTATAATCGTCTTTACGGACTAAACCCTCTGGTTTATATAGACATCGGAGGGGCCTAGGGTTGTACAGAGTCGGTTTACAGAGAAAGGAAACTACACATCCGGACGCCAAGCTTGCCATCCACGCAAAGGAGATTCCTATCCGGACACGGGGGAAGGCCTTCTATCTTGTATCTTCACGGCCCATCAGTCCGGCCCATGTCGCATAGCCCGAACGCCCGGGGACCCCATAATCCAGGACTCCCTCACTTAGGTCCCATGCAAGAAATGGGAATAAATGTCAAACACCCTGCCACCATCACTCGGCCGCAAACATTGAGATAACTGGTTTCTAAATTCTAGTAAATCCAAAACTCGTCTGAAATTCATGAAACTTGGCATGCTATCATGGAGCGACATCAACATGACGTGGTAAAACTTTGTCCCATTTGGGGGGCATGTCTGGGTATAAGCTTCTCACAACAAGCCTGATGGTTTCGGTAGGGAACATGCCACCTTTGGGGACGAAACAATATCCATTGCCTCTTATTGCTTTCAAAAAAATTCTAGTGTCAACATAGAACGATAGGAGTGTTGTGTTAAATTTTGAAATATTTTGGGGTTCGTTTGCACAATTTTATACATTAACTGGGTTTTCTAGGCATTTTATGTGCATAATTCAAATTTGAACTACATGCACATGCTCCAGTGCATATAAGTTGGTTGAAAAATCAAATCCGTGTCCTTGGGTGCATGCTTTGGTCCCATGCAAGAAATGGGAATAAATTTCAAACACCAGGGCACTGTTGATTGCCGGCAAAACATTGAGATACTTTGTTCTTAAATTCTAGTAAATCCAAAACTCGTCTGAAATTCATGAAACTTGGCATGCTATCATGGAATGGCACCCGACATCCAGTGGTTTTTTTCGTGTCCATTTTGAGAGAAGGCGCACTCGAATAACAGCCAACAAAGGCATTTTGAAACAAAAAGCTGCCACTGTAACATCTCAAATGTTCTGTATAATTTAAATTGTGTGTGTTCTATTAACTATTCATGTGACACCACGCCTCACTCTGTTAATGGCTAGGAGGTATCATGCGGACATGTGCTTGACTAAACGGGAGGCGTGCGAGTTGTACTCCAATGCGTAGGCTCACCGGGAAGCGTGCGAGCTGTACACTACGCAGGCTCACTGGGAAGCGAGCCCTTTGACTTCCATGGCCGCCCGCCTTGCTCGCATCCTCTCCATTAATGGTGCCCAAGCCACAGTTTAATATGGTTTCAAATGTAAAACACTCATCGCAATCGTTTTAGTTAGAACACCCATATGCAAACCGACAGCTTCCCCAGGAAGGCTAGCGAAAATGTGTCGACCAGGATTTGTGCAGCTCTTGATCGCAAACGTTTTAGATAGAACACTTGTATGTAAAATGACAGCTTCCCCAGTAAGCCAAGGGAAAATGTGCCGACCAGGATTTGTGCAGCTCTTCATCGCAAACGTTTTAGATAGAGCACATGTATGCAAAGTGAGAGCTATGGTCTTCCGCAGTAAGCCAAGGGAAAATTCGCCGCACAGGATTTGTGCATCTCTTCAATGAAAACGGTTCAGATTGTAAAGGTATGCAAAGCGAGACTTCGGCGCTAAGCCAAGAGAAAATCTAGCAAGCAGGATTTGTACCTCCCTTCAACGCAAACGATTTTTTCGCATGCCCCGTGTGCAACCACGTACAAACAATTTGGTAAGATTTGCATCTGTCATATTGGGTATATTGCCATTTGTCAAACTGGAAAGATTGACATTTGTTGATCTAGTAACATTGCCATTTGTCAATCCTTGTAACACTGCGATTTGTCAAAATATGCAACTAAAAATCACTAGCACTATCTACTTTTTGCAACTGAAATTGAGTAATTAAGCATAGGTTTCATTCATAGATTAAGCAGTCGTTCTTAACGTGGAATTGGATTTCTGTCAAAATATGC
Source organism: Aegilops umbellulata (assembly GCA_032464435.1). Lineage (NCBI taxonomy): Eukaryota > Viridiplantae > Streptophyta > Magnoliopsida > Poales > Poaceae > Aegilops > Aegilops umbellulata. The sequence goes on from CP136056.1 coordinate 112,914,526, forward strand.
AACTAAAAATCACAAACAATTCAACTCGACAGCTGAACCGACCAAACTTTTCCCCAATTGTTTTTTTTACTATGTACTGCAAGGCAACAGCCTCACAGATCTTTATTTAAATAAAAGATAAAAAGTTAGAAATTTAAGAATTTACAGATGAAAGAAAGGATACTTACAAGAAAGCTAAGAAAGATTAGATATCCAAGACAGAAGGCTATCTCTATATTTACATTTAATCCTATGAGATAGAAGAGAGATGTCATGAATAAAATTTCTTCTCCAAGCTCTAAATGATGGCTGATCATTTCTGAAAATCTTCCCATTCCGTTGGATCCAAATATTCCAGGTAGCAGTGAATACAACCTCAGAGAAAAAAGGGAGACCAAAATCTTTCCTAACTGCTTGTGCCATTTCATATGTGGTTTGGTCCGGTTGAATTGTCCAAGAAATTCCAAGATAGTTCCAAACCCTTTGGCTAAAGTGTCAAGTAAAGAAAAGATGAGCCCGATCCTCATGTTGTGCAAGGTTGCATAGCACACATGTGTTATCCTGGATGATCCAATGTTGATGTTGCATCATATCCCTAGTATTCAGGCGATCCATCAACAGAAGCCAACCGAAAACTTTTATCTTTAATGTGCATGCACACTTCCAAATCCACCGTAGAATTGGATCAACCACTAGGTGTGAGAAGCAAGAGTCATAATATATCTTTGACAGAAAGACTCTAGACTTTGATGGCCACTTCCAAATATCCTTGCTCTCACCATCCAGATTGATCAAAGGCAGTAGGTCCTGTAATTGTGTGAATTCAGAAAAGGCCTCCTGCGAAAGAGGCAAATGGAAATGATCCAAAAGATGGGGCTGCTCCATAAAGTCCTTGACTGTGATTGCATCATCCACAACAAATGAATGTAGCCTCGGGAAATAATCCTGCAAGAGAACAACACGATTTCCCAGCTGCCAACGGTCAAGCCAAAAAAGCACCGTGTCACCAGCAAGAACTTGTGGAATAGCAAGCTTGCAGAACTTGGGATATAAACGCATGATATCACGCCACCAAAATGAACCACAGCTTTGCGTGCTTTGTGGTGGTGATGCTGCGTAATAAGTGTCCCAAAGTAAAGATACCCAAGGCACGTCCACTTTATTGAAGAACTTGAATAGATGTTTTAGTAGAAGAGCCTCATTTTGGATGGCCAAATTAAGAACACCCAAACCCCCCGAATTCTTAGGGCGACAGACTAAATCCCAAGCAGCGAGTGACTGACGTGGATTATCCGTGTTGCCTCTCCACAGACACTATCTCATGATTCGTTCTAACTGCTGCAAAATGCCCTTTGGGAGAGATAGTGTGCACAAAAAATAAATTGGCATGGAGCACAACACCGATTGAAGAAGCTGTAGTCGGCTCCCTTGGTTAAGTAAGCATGATGAGGCAAATAAACGGCGCTCAACTCGATCGACCAGAGGAAGCAGATCATAGATTGTAGGCCTAGAAGTTCCCATTGGCAGACCTAGGTACGTGAAAGGCATCGTCCCAACATCACATCCAAGCAGAACGGCCACTCTAGCCCCATCCTCATCAGACATGTTTATAGGAATGAGAGAGGACTTACTGAAGTTAACTCGCAGACCAGTGGACTCAGCAAACGTAACCAGCATTTCCTTGAAGGCGATGAGTTGCTCATCGATCGCAGGCAGAACAATTAAAGTGTCGTTGGCATATTGAACTATCGGATAATCATTAGAGTTGGTTGGGATTGGCAGAGATAGAATATTCCTGGAGCACATCTCATTAACAACAGATTGTAATAAATCCACCGCAATCACAAAAAGCAACGGTGATAGAGGATCCCCCAGATGCACGCCCGTTCTGCAGACAAAGTGTTTCCCAGGAACACCGTTGAGAAGCACAGAAGAAGATCCAGTAGACAAGATAGTGTTGATCCAACCAGTCCATCGGGAATCAAAACCCTTGTGTTGCAGAATTCTGAGGATTAGGTCATGTTCAATTGTGTCGAATGCTTTAGTGAAATCCAGCTTTAAGAGGACAATGGGCCGCTTCGAGGCCTTACATTGGTGTATATATTCAAAACACCATGCTAGACAATCCTGGATCGAACGAGATCGAAGAAAACCATACTGATTACGGTGGATGCACCTTAGGATCACCTTCTGGAGTCGATTAGCGAGCAGCTTCGTTAAAAATTTCAAGCACGTGTTGGTCAGGGAGATTGGCCGAAAATCTCCAACCACTTCAGGGCTCAACTTTTTCGGTATAAGAGTAATTAAGGAAGTATTAAGACATTCCAGGCTGCACCTTCCCTCATAAAACTCCTTCACCAGTTGCATGAAATCCTCTTTTAGGATTGGCCAGCACCTCTTTAAGAATAGACCAGAGAAACCATCGGGACCAGGGGCCCGATCCGGCGGCATGTGTTTAATGAAAGCATCAACCTCGGAATCAGTAAAAGGCTGGGACGGATCCTCAAGGCCATCAAATCTCGGAATTAATGTGTCCAAGTCAAAACCCATTCGAATTCCTTTTGCATTGCCCATTCGTTGATTAAAATCAGACCAAAACACGCCCGCAAGTTGTTGATGATCTGATACAACTTCACCATCAGCATTCTTAATTGAGGAAATTGTGTTTCGCCTATACCTCTCCGTGGCCATTGCATGGGAAAACTTCGAATTTTCCTCACCAACTTTAATGATGCGTATAGTACAACGCTGCTTCCAATATATGAATTGCCAGCGCAAAATATCCTCCAGATGCAATTTCACAATTCGCCTGAAATTAAACTCCGGCCTTGACAAAGGTCCAATCTCTTCCAGACCATCGAAGAAGAGAATTACTTTGTTGCAATCAGAAATGAGCGCTTTAATTGTGGACAAATTCATGTGCCATTTCTTGAGTGCATACCGTAGAGCCTTGAATTTAGAGGAAATGGTGAGGGTGGCCGAGGGTCTATCCACTGATTTATTCCAAACCTGAGACACACAGTCATAAAAGCCAGGCAAGTCAATCCAATAGTTCTCAGAACGGAAGATATTAGCCTTTGGGATAGTAGTTGCAATCGAGACCACACACAGGACATGATCCGAAGTCGTGCGTGCAAGGGGTAATACCAGCGTGTTTGGATGGTCCGCAGTCCATGCAACTGATTGTTGCCAACTACGTACTGAAATAGCTAGTTCAACTATATATATTAGCTAATTTTAATACGTTGTACAGTTCCACCACATCTTTAGTCAGATGAACTGGACAAAATAGCCCCTAAATACTACTACTATGGAGGGGTTGTGTACTACTTCCGGCAGCCTCTCCAATACCGAGCGTGCTTGTTAAGAGGAAGAGGAGGAGGAGCCTACCGACGAGCTGGACACCTGAAATATGGTGCATGCCACTGCTGCACCTTCAGCAACGCTCACATCGAACGCCCTCTCCCAATCCAGATGACCCCTCTCGAAGTGGTCGGACTGCTCGTAGATGTCCTGATTCCTCACCTCTGTGTCGGCGTGTGTTGTGGCCACGACTGCGGTAAAGCTCTTTGCCTGCTCGACGAGGCACTCCTCCTCCTCCTCCTGTAGAAACTCGATGTAGAGTGCAAGGTCGCTGACGCACGTGCGGGCCTCCACCTCCGCCTCCCTCCTTCAGGCGGCGGTGGCGGAGCGGGTGATGATCCCGGCGGTCGATGGTGGGCTGGCGGCCACGACGGCGGATGATGGGGTGGTGGCCACGACCACCAATTCCTGCCTTCAGGACGGGGTGGCGGAGCGGGGGATGGCCACGGTGCCCGGCAGTGGGGTGGCGGCCACGACGACCACCTCCCGTCTTCGGGTCGCGGTGGCGGAGCGGGCGTGGCCCAGGCTTTCGACGGTGGTGTGGCAGCAACGACGGCCAGCAATAGCTGTCGACTGGCAGCGATGGCGGAGCATGTGGTGGGTGTTCCGCACACACCCACCAGGGATGCCACACGCACTACACTACGACAGGGACTGCGCCGGCGCCGTGGTGTAGCCTCCCAGCTAGAGCTGTCCTCTGATGACGGTGGAGTGGCTAAGCGACCACGACGGACCGGTGCCATTGGCGATTATGGGAGAAGCAGACGAGATAAGCTACAGGGAGGGAGGGGAAAATGCGACGCAGGACTCGCCGGGCCGTGAGGGTTTATATAGTAGGCTCGTAAGAATTGGGATTTTGGGGGATTTCACCGAGTTGGGCGGTAAGCTTGCGCGGGAACCTGCACGGTTGCGCGGGAATAGGCTCACAACCATTTGGCCAAAAGAACACCCCCGTGCGCTACTCAAGCTAGCGCTCAAAGCCGTCTGCGGCAGCGGGGTGACAAGACGTGCTAGAGGAGGATGAAAGGACATGTACACATATGGTTAATAAAAAAACCTTTGCGATTTAATTACCTACTATACCCCCATCCTGGTTTATAAGTAGGATTTAACTAATAATATACAAATGCATGTCGCAAAAGTTTATATCGTTGGATTCGTATTTGAACATAATTTCCAATTATATAGTTTTTGTAACATGCATTAACATTTTGTTGGTTAAATTTAAGGTCAAAATATGGCACAAAATATAAAGGGGACTAATAGACCAAGACGACGGTAGTAGCACACGGCCGCTCTCTGCGGCGTATTACACACATCTTGCTAAGTTGAACCTTTTCTACCATGTTGCCTAATCACACACAGTTCATCCTAGCAAACTGTATGCCGTATATCGCACACACCCTCATCTGGCTGCCCATTTTCTGTTGTTCTGCATCATCTCAAACAGTTCTTCCTGATTAACTGTTTGTCACTGATCCAATGGAGGGAAGCTTCTACATTCGCGGGGGGCGTGGCATTGACCATTGGGCGGCAACAGTCGGTCATCTTGGTGCGCAATAAAGAATGCAAAGAGGGATCCTACAGCATCAAGGACCATCTTCTCTACCAATAGCTCATCTAACAGAACTCCCAAGTTAACCGTGTTGAGGCTTGAGTAGTCATCAGATGGGTGACCGGATGGCAAGTGGCCACGACGTTAAATTAACAGATGGGATTGGTCACTGTAAACATTTAATTGTCTTAAATGTATATAGTGCTCCCTCCTATTAGTTGAATTAACCTCGAGGTCCTTGTTTTGTAATTTTTGACATTTTTTGTTTTCTGAGCACATGTTGATTGGCTTGAAGAAGGTCTATCTCGTTACTTTTTGATATGTTTTGTTTTTTGCACACATTTTGATTGGCTTGAATGAAGGTCAATCCCGTTTCTTTACGACATGTTTCCAAAATATGGACCTTGATGTTAATTCAACTAATTGGACGGAGGACTATATACATTCAACGCAATTAAATGTTTTTCAAAAAAGTGATATGATTTATGTGAAACTTATAAGTCATGTATGTGAAATTAACCTCTCTGTACTTGTTCTCAAATTAACCTTCGGGCATGTTTGTCGCGTATCACACACATCTTGTTAAGTTGAACCGTTTATGTTCTCTTCCCTAATCGAAAACAGTTCATTCGAGTGAACTATATGTCGTATATCACACACATCTTGATCTGGCTGACCGTTTCTGTTGCTTTTCTTAATAGCAAACAGTTCATCGGAGCGAACTGTATGTCGTATATCGCACACACATTTATATGGCTACCCGTTTTTGTTGTTCTGTCTAATCGCAAACAGTTCATCTGGATCAACCGTATGCCCAGTATCGTACACGCAAGTAAAATCTAAACCCTGTTTGATGTACCCTCCATCGCAAACGTTTTGCATCTTTTTTGACGGTTTTTTTACATCATCGTTTGCGATTAATGCATCGTACACAGTTTTGTCAAAGGGTCTTTGATCGTAATGTCGCGTTAGCAGCATCCTGAAGTAGTGCAAGAAACAATATAGGAAGCTACAAAGTTTGAGAACATTAAAATGTAACCTAGCTATAGGTAGATCTAGAACGACGTGGGCGGCAACCATGCTACAGACATATGCCTTGCCTCCCTCACCCCTCTCACGGTCCAAACATGTCGTGGGACAAAGGCATCTATGACAGAACGTATATCTGTCAGGGCCCACCGATGCCCCTCGGACACAGACAACACAATGCCCTCCTCGGCGTCCTAGTCTAGCTGTAGGCTGACAACATCTCATTTGGCATTGTTAAACACGCTTGAAATCACCATGAGGGCATGGCCACGCTCCAGTCTGTACTGGTGCCCAGCCGCCACATCAACCTACCCGATGCCACGTCCGTCAAACCTATCGCCTGTACAGCAAAGCGGTCTCCTGCAGAAGAGCTCGCCTCCTCTGTGACGAACGCAACAAGGCGACCGCTCGGGCGACGCCGTGTGGGATCGGTCGCTCCACTCCCCGCAGGATCACGCAGACCCAAAAAAAGCCGGCGGCGCAAGGGCACGAACAAGAAGGGAAGCGTGGGAACGGGAGAAGGGAAGCGCGCGAACCAGGGCAGTGGAGGTGCGACGCATGAATAAGACGAGAAGGCGGCGCACCCTCATCCTCAGCCCACCGTCGACGTCATCGATTTGAGCTCTCCGTCCAAGGTATGACACTACTTCTTCCCCTACCTCCTCTTGTGTTGATGGCCAGATTGTTTTGATTCAGATTGGTTCAGTAAATTAGGCTAGGGTTTGATGGATTCTGGTGATTTGTTCCAAGAACAAGATTGATTCCCTATCCTGTGATTTAGATTCAATTAATCTTAGATAAGGTGGACATGCTTGTAGAAATCCCCATCTATTTCTTCTTATTAATCCCTAAGAGAAACGTGTTAGATTCATGCTATTACTCTGCACTTAGCAGTTTAGGGTAGAAAATCATATTATTTAGTACATGTGTAGAAGCTAGTAGCTAGAATCCATCTCCAGGAGCAATTATCAGCACCGGTTCAGTAAACTAGGCTTGGGTTTGATGGATTCTGGAGATTTATGATTATTCGGTAAATAGCTTCTTTTCAAGAACCAGATTGATTCCACTGTGCTGCGAACTAGGTTCAATTATTTGGTTCAGGAGGCTATGCTTGTGGAAGTCCCCGTATTTTTCTTCTGAAGCATCGTCTGTGGATGTATGTTGCAGCAGTAGGATCCTCGCCTATTAGGATTAAGAACTTAGAGCACATACCTAATGCAGGGTTATAGTTTCATAATCATCCGCGTCTTCAGAAAGTACCACTTGATGCACTTTAGAAACAAGTGCTAGAATCTGCATGTGTTCGTTAGGAAGTCCAAGTATATGTTCCACAAAAAATCTGCACTATTGTTTTTGAAATATGCACTGTACTAAGAAATCTGCATTGTACCCTGAAATCTGCACTGTGTTGTACCCAAAAATCTGCACTATTGTTTTTGAAATGCAATTTTTTGATTAAAAGGATGGTTGTGCTATAAAACTCACCTGTAGTTTTTAAAACTGTAGTTGCACTACAGTAGGATACTTGTACTATTATCAGTTGCTTCATGCAAATTTAACAGGAAATGCTGTAGCCAAACCAAATGGCCAACTTAGAAAAAAATCTATGTTTTTGACATGTTTGTTATTATACTCTAAACTGTGTCTTGCTTCTCATGTAGATGTTCTACATATATGTGCAACAAAAGCGGGTTTCATGTGCCAGGAAGTGTAGAGGATGTGAGAGTTTTTGGAATGAGAAGAATCAAAGGATACAACAACAAATTCAGTCTAAAATTTGCTTTATGTGTTTACAAATCTTTCCTTTATGAGTATTTGGAAACCCTAAGATTATTCTGTTACTATAGGATTTTGCAGTGTCATGGACAAGACATACTTGTTGACACTGTTTGCATATCAAGAGGGCTGATCTTTGTTTGGAACTCAAGTTGTTTGATAACTTTCAGTGTGTATGCTTTTTGATTGCGTTGATTCAAAGGGATGCTGGTATTGTTTAAATGTAGTGCAGTTTTCATGTGTTGGAAAGGGGGTGAGAGAGAAAAAGTAAGATGATGACATCACATAGAGTAGCTTCCATTGGGCGATAGTGGCATACAACAATAGCTTCATTCAAATTTATCTATGTGGATGGCTGGGGCAGCACCAAGGTGTTGCCTTCATTGTACATGCCCTTAATCTTCCACATGCATGTGCTTGTCGGCATGCTCATGTAATACACTGCGATTTAATCGTGTACACATGTAATCGTGTGCGCACTACCAGCGATTGATTTGCGTACATAGTTTAGATGTTGAGGTAATAGCACCACAGGTCCTTGAACTTGTCCTCCATGTGATGGTTAGGTCCTAAAACTTGCAAAAGCTGATTATTTTGTCCTAGAACTTGTCATGGAGGTGCAAGTTTGGTCCTAGGCCAATCACAACTCGCCAAGTGGAGTCGGGTCAGCCAGGCCGTTCAGTGCCGCGCATTTTGCAATTTGCCCTTGCCTATAGCCCTTATCAACCCGCAGTACACCACCTGAATTAACAGTGTGGGTATATTCGTTCGGAATCCGGTCGGCAGCACTCTCCCCTCCACTCACCTCTCTACCTGGTCGCTTCCCTTCCCCTGCTCGTCGTTGCCGCTGTCTAGCTCGCCGCCGCCATTCAACCCGTTGTCATGGTATCTTGGAGTGAAGGATCCAGCTCGTCATCGAACGACTACTCTGTCACAAGTGAGGTTAGTTAGTCACTATACCTTAGGCAGGCAGGGTTAGGGAAAAAATGGGGAATTTTGCTGACAAGAATATGTTTTAGGCCTGCTCCTGCCACCATTTTTTGCTATGAATGGAGAGGCCTCGCTCCAGATCTTGCAGCTAGATGTGAACACCAATTTGTCTGTGAGAAGTTTGTGTCCTTTGATTCAGTTGACAGTGGAAGGAGGTTCCTTGCTTGTGCACAAAAGGTGAGTAGATCTACAGTTAAATGCAAACTTGGAATGTGTCATCTAACTGTGTAGTGCCATCTAAGTGGACATGTAATCTGTATAAACTTAGAATGTGGCATGTAATTGTGGATGCTATATGTTCTTATCTATTTTCTGCAGAAGTTTTGGTTATGCTAAGAATTGATATTATGTTGTTGTGCCATAGTGTTGTAACTCCATTGAATAATTGACAATGCAATTAATTTAGTTCCCTAAGTTATGTTGTTAGAGTAGATCAATAATGCTTCAAGCTTTTTACTGTCAATCTATAACTGTTTTTCCTCATTTCACTGAAATTTGTTTAGTTATCTGAATTTTTCATTTATCTGAAATTGTTTCTTTCTTAATTGGTAGGAAATACCTAAATGGACCTATGTGGAGTGGGTTGACCCTGAATGGCCTGCCACTCTGAAGATGAGTCTAGCTAGGATTTGGGGCATGTATGAAGATGAGAACAAGCTAAGGCTCAGGCAGAATGTAGTTAATGCTAAAGAAAACTTTAAGATATTGGGAGAGAAGGAAAAGGTGGAAAAAGATCTGAGGTTTTTTAAACTAGATTTTGCTAAGATGGTGGCTGACAAGGAGCAGAAAATTGTCCAATTGGGCAGCACCCAACTTGCTCTTTCTGACCTAAAGCAAGAGCTTGAGAAGAAGAAGATATCTGACAAATCTAGCACTAGCATTCATCAGGTGGTGAGGGCTAAGGCGGAGAAAGAGAGGGATCAGATGATGCAAGAGAGGGACAAGTTGATGCAAGAGAGGGACAAATTGAAGGAAGAGATGGACAAAGTGGTGTCACAGAGGGATGAGTTGAAGAAGGAGAAGAAGAAACTAGAGTACATGATTGGTGATTTAGTCAGGCATAAGGAGGAGACCAAGAGCAGATAAGGAGGGTGAAGGAGATCTTAGATGAATTTGAGTAATTCATTGTTGTTGTAATGCTGCCTTAAGTTGGAGCTATTAATTTGTCATACTTCTTTATTGAACTTGGTTAATTTGTATGACAAAATTATCTGATGCACTGAATTTGTATGACTGTTTTTAGTTAACTAAATTTGTATCACTATTCTGAGTTAACTAAATGTTCCAAAGTGTTAACTGTTTTCCGAATGTTGCCAGATAACTGAATATCTCACAGTGCTATCAATCAGCTTTAGTTAACTCCATTTGCGGTACATTTAGTTAGCTGCATTTGCACTACACTAAAGATTCAGTTAACTTAATTTCTAGTACACTGAAGATGCAGTTTACTGAAGATTTAGTTAATTGCATTTGCACTACACTGAAGATTCAGTTAACTGAATTAGCAGTTAACTGAAGATTCATTTTATTATAATATTCAGTTAACTCAACTTTTGGATTACTGAACTATTACTTAACTAATGAAAACATGCTATTTTTGTACAATGTAGCATATTTAGTACATATTGTTGCATGCTACTCACTGTTGCATGCTATTTTTAGATTGCAGTACACATTGCTGCATGTTGTAGCCAACATACCACATGCACACACAAACATTGAAGGCCAATATGGCCAACAGTAAAAGCATTTCAGATTAACAATTCTAACAAGGCAATGCAACACAAACATGTTCACATATAACATAGCATGGATGATGATAAAGTGTCTTTCAGCAAACCACTTCATTACAAATAATCAACATTGCCAAAATACAACTAACTTATATGCTAAAATATACACAACATATCTAAAGAACTTGTTCAGACAATACAACTAACTTATATGATGGAATATAAATAGCATACCTAAAGATCATCTTCATCAGCTAACCAGAACACCTAAGTAGCAGAATGATGTCCATCATGTGCAGCTTCACTCTTTCATCTTCTTGATGCACTCTGAATGGCGCACCTACATTGTAGATGGTCTATTTGTCGCCTTCTTCTTCTTCTTCTTGGCATCACCTTGTGCCTGCGCCTGCACCTCCTCCTGGTCTTCTTCCTTGACGAAGACAACATGAGGCTGATCTGGAAGATCAGGCAGCTCATTGACCTTGATTGGGAGGTCCTTGTCCCCCTCCTTGGCGTCGACGGCCGGCCCAACTATCTACACCTTAGTCTCGTCGTCTGAGAGGACGATGACCTCGTGCTCATCATCCCTGAATGGATCGTCATCCGGCGCGTAGCCAGAGTCGTTGTCGGAGTCCATCTGCGTGTACTGGGAGTCCGATGACTCGTCGTCTGGCCCGAGGTCAACAGGGTTGCGGCGAGCCCAATACCTTGTATTGACGGGCACGGGGCTGGCCAGCACAGCGTCGTGGACGTGCTCCATCCTGGAGGCAACCCAGGCAGGGTCGGGCTACACCGGCGGCATGTTGGTGGAGGGGTACATCCACCAACGTACCCGCTGCTTGGGGTCTATGGAGCGTTGCACCTCCTGCATTGCTCACAGCAGGATGGTCGCCGGAGGTATGCGACGGCCGCTGGGGAAGGCACGGGCCTTTTCGGAATCCATCATCACCTTCACAAGGCCGTGGGCGTGGTTACACATCATTTCGACGCTTGGGAACCACCCCGCGATCTCTCTGTACTACGCGCGGATTTCTTAGTTGTCGCCGGCGAGATCTTCTATGGCCCTTTGCCAGTTGAGGCTCCTGTCCATGGCGTCGGCGGCGCTGTGGCGGTCGGTGAGGGTTTGCTCAGGGAGTTGGGAGTTGGGAACGGTGGGAGTGTGAGGAGACGTGAGTGGGGGTAGGGCGGTGGGTGGACACGTATTAATGCCTCGAAAATCAAAACGGCCACCGTTTTGCAACGCACGCTCGCCGCACAGTAGTTGTAGCGCACAATAGGCTGTAGTATTGCCAAGAGGGATAATAAATAGTCAAAGTAGTAGTGTTAGAACAAAGGTACTACTTCTATCCACTGGCAATTGACTCACTGTTACAAACGACAGGTCCTGGGTTCGAGACCCAGGGCCATTTTTTTGGGTTTACATTTTCAAAATTTCCCTTGACTGGAAATTAGTTATTTGCACTAGTAAAAACAGTTGCAATTCAGTTATTTATAGTACATCATCATAAATAGTTATCACATTTGCAATATTTTGGTTAGCTAGTAAAAACTCGGTTAACTAAATTTGCAGTTAATTGAATCTTCTGTTTACTACATTTGCAACTAACCGGATCTTCAGTTTACTACATTTGAAGTTAACTGAATTTGTAGTTAACTAAATCACTATTACTCTCAGTTTATTGCATATGCAGTTAACTACATCTTTAGATTACTACATCAATTAACTGAATAACTATTACTGCATCCATGTAACATCCAACATTAACTAAAGCACTGCAATGCATCATAATATTTAGTTACAAAAGGGCAATGAATGCCATTGTGAGCCACTATTCGCCATCAAAATATAGGCAATGTAAGCCACTGTTTGCCTATCAAAAAAGGCCAGTCAATAATTTAAGTTACTGTAGGCCTTAACAAAAAAGAATGGCAGGCAATAACTGCCACCAAATCATCAGGAGGAGCATTGAGATCAGGAATTGTCCTCTCATGTACAAATAGAAGCCATCTAAATCCTGCATATGGAGCATTTGCTCTGCCTCTCCCTACAAATTGAAATGCTCCTCCTCTCCAAGCATATGCATTTGTTGATCCTCCTCTCCCTGCAAATGGAACTGCTCCTCCTCTCCCTGCAAATGGAACTACCCTGCCTCTCCCTGCATTTGCATTTGCAGCAACACCTTTTCCTGCAACTGCAATTGACCCTCTTCCTCTCCCTGCATGTGCAGCAACACATCTGCCTGCAACTTTATTTGACCCTCTTCCTCTCCTTGCATTTGCAGCTTCATTTGCCCCTCTGCCTCTTCCTGCATATGGATTTCTTTGTCTTTTTCTTCCTCTTCCCTTACCAGAAGCTTGAGATCCTTCTCATCTACCAGCTACTGTGGTTGCCCTTGTCTGTCTACCTATGTTCATTTCTATAGTAACCCTTGGCTGAGGTATTGCAACACCAGCAGCAGCAACAAATGCAGATTGCTCGGGCAGTGGCCCATGAACCCTTTGAGGAGCTCTTCTTGCAATCTCTCTCTGAGCCATGTTGTAGACCATACTGAATGGTGTTTCACTTGGATCCAACAAAGGATCTGACTCGTTAGGGAAGATGTTCTGCACAAATTCAGAAAAGTACAACATAATTCAGCTAAATGCAGTAAAATTCAGTTAAGTGCAGTAAATTCAGTTAAGTGCAGTCAAAGTCAGTTAAGTGTAGTAAAATTCAGTAAAATGCAGTAAAATTCAGTTAAGTGCAGTCAAATTCAGTTAAGTGCACTAAAACTCAGATAAATGCAGTGAAATTCAGTTAAATGCAATAAACGTCAGCTAAATGCAGTAAAATTCAGTTAAATGCATTGAAATCCACTTAAATGAAGTAAAATGCATGTACCTGAAGAAATGTTAGGTCATCGTAGTTCTGATCAACAACCTCTATCCCTTCTTCAATGAGAGCCTCCTGCCATCTGTAGTGCCCTTTCCTGTTGTGATCAGCTCTCCCACAACTAGAGCAGTGCATTGTAACACCTTTTTTGTTCAAAACCCTAACACCATTCTTGATCTTCTCCTATGGGGTCTTCTTCCTATTTTTCTTGGGCCTACCCAACTATTTGGTGAACACTGGTGGATGCACGTTATACACATTCTATTTCTCCCACTCCTTTGGGTCTGCAAGGGGGACAAGAGTTTTCCGTATGCTTCGAGATATGTCTGAACAGTATGGCAGTCATGAACCATTGTCTCTGGGTCAATTCTCTCCTCCCCAACATGATATGCAATGGCCACATGGTACTCCAAATAACTGTCATGTCCTGCAATCACAAGTGTGCAAGCAAAGGTCCACGGTGTAGCTATTGTTACCAGACTGAACTCTGAAGATTTGCCGGCCAGCTTCTGTTTCATGGCAGTTTGCAGCAAACTCTGTGTTCTTACCTAACTTATTCTTGATCTTGGGACATATTCTTTAGCCTATCCACTTTTCTATGGCTTCTCTTTTTTTTACTAACAATCATGTTCATCATCTTATAGAAAATGTATTCAAGCATGCTGAGCACTGCCATCTCTCTGCCCTCAAGGATGTAGCTGCAAACAGATTGGAATAAATCAACTTAGTATGATATGATAATTAGCAGTACATATAGGTTATTGTTAAAATCAAAGCAATTTAGGAAAGTAATCATCAAACTACTTGTTAAAAACTTCAGAGTTATTGTTAAGCGGGATGTCACATTTGGGAAGTTCATTGAAGAATGCTTTGCACCAAGTCTTCCACTCTAGTCTTTCAGTCCAGTGGAAAGCAGCTGAGTTGTGATCATCCATTTTCTGACAGTTTTATCCTCACTTCACTTTGTTTGGTGATCTTGCAATTGCCCACAAGTCTTGCTTTAGTACCTCTCCTTTGTGCTTCTCATTAAAAATTTTGTAAATATGCCTCACACAAAACCTGTGTTCTGAATTTGGTCAAACTTTGTGCACTGCATTTATTAATCATTTCTGCTTGTTACTCATAATTGTGAAAGGAGCAGTGTTAGTGATGTTCAGATCATCTATGAGAGTGGTCAGAAACCACTCCCATGCACCTGTGCATTCAACTTCCACCCAGCCCATTGCAAATGGGAATATGTAGTCATTGGGATCAATACCAACAGCACTCAGCAACACTCCTTTGAACCTTGTTTTCATGTGACAACCATCTATGAAGATAATTGGCGTGCAGCCTTTAGCCACCCTCTCTTACATGCATCATATGACCAATACAATGTTTTCAAACATTTCCTACCTAATGGAAATTTTGTATCCTTGACTAGTGTAGTTGTCAGCAGAAATGTAGACCCTGGGTTTTTGCTCCTTAATTCATGTTCATAGTCCCAAAGCCTACTGAATTGCTCTTCCTCATCACCATGGATCTCATTAAGTGCTTGCTTTCTAACCCTAGCAAGCCTCCATCTGTTAGGAGTAAAATCGAATTCCTTAGTGATTTTCCTTAAAGATGTTCCAAGTGACATGTTCTGGTCATCTCTGAACTCATCCAAGTAAAACCTGCACAGAAACTTGGTTGTCAAATCCTTCAACCTCCACTTTTTCTGGTAGACATGCTCTCCATAGTAGGCCTTGATGACAAATCCTCAAGTCATGTTGTCATTGCCAGCTTTAAGCAGCCATGGGCAACCTCTCTGGCAAACAACCTCTAATCTAACATTATCATTCTTCAACTTCTTGATTTGCACTCTATTCCTTATAGAATATGTAGTAAGAGCTTTCCTCAGCTCAACCAAATCAGCAAATACCATCTCTATTTTAAATACAGGGGACTTCGTGTCCACCTTAGAATTGAAAGCTTTGAACTTGTATTTCAGTTGCTATTGCTCTTCAACAGAGAGGTTCAGATCTTCATCATCAAGTACATATCTGGCTCCACCTCTTCCTCAACTGGCTCAGCTTGTTCATGAACATCAAAATCAATGTTATCTTCATATAAATCATCATCTCTATGTCATAATCACTATCATTGAACTCTGAATCTGAGAGCATTGCATCCTCTGCACCATCAGTCAGCAAGTTCTCTGCCGCTCCACCATCTATCAGCAAGTTATCTGTTGCTGCACCATCGGTTAGCAAATACTCTGTTTTTGTTCCATTACCAAGCAAGTTCTCTGCTTCTGTGTTCTCTGCTGCCACCTCTAAAATGGGATTTTCAACATTGACTGAAATGAGGCTGTGAGAAGATGCTACACTGCCTGCAGTTGAGTTGCCCATGCTGACAGAACTCTGAACTATTGGCACTGTCAATAACAAATCTTCCCTGAAATTACTAATGAAATCTGTATGGTCACAAGCACCTTATGTTGACTACTAGCTGTGATCATGTGCTGCATATCCTCATCACCTCTAATTCTCACCATACCATCTGAAATTGTTTTGTCAGGTCTGCACCAATAAAGTGTGTGCTCATTCACAGGATATCCCAACCATAGCAGGTGCTCTTCAATGTCTGGATATGAGAATGTGCCAGCATCAACATAGTCAAGCACGTCCATAGAAGGATTATAGTACTCCATGTTATTTCTTGCTCCAAAAAAAGTCCACCATGCTCAAGTTCCAGTGTAAAGAAAGGGGTGTCCACTCACAAACTGCAGCCAGAAAGTGCATAATGTAAGCAAAATCATAACAAAACTCAAACAACAATAGTACATAACTCACCAATAAAGTAAACTGCATCTTAGAATGTGAATTCATTTTAGTGAATACATTCAGTTTACTGAAAATTGAGTTAAGTGCATCTTGGAAGTAAACTGAACAAATTCAGTTAGTTGCATCTTCAACATAACTAATATACAGTGACCAAATTCAATTAACTAAAATAATGCAGTTTACTGAATAAATTCAGATACCTGCATCTTCAAGATATATGAATTGACTCAGTTAACTGCATTTTGCAAGCTACTAATCAGTTAACTGAATTTTTCAGTTAACTGCATCTTCAAAGAAAGCAAGCATGAATACAACTCAAACAACAACAATAGGAAAATGAATTTTGACTAATGAACTGAACAATAAGACTTAACTGAACAAATACAGTAAAGCAGAGTTCACTATACAATAGTAAGCATCTTCGTAACTGAATTCAGTTAACTGCATCTTCAAAGTTAACTATACAAATTCAGTAAAGTACTGTTGTAGTCACATTATTAAACATGATTCTCAATAGTATTGCAAAACTTATGTGAAGTTGTGCCCTACATTGTCTGCTAAAACTACAACATTCAGTATTTTAGAACTACAAACATGTGCTCTACTAGACAATCTGAACCATAAAACAGAACCCTAGGCCAAATTGGGCATGCATTTGCAAAACACTTCCCAAAAGCATGCATTCTGGCCAGAAGAACCAGCCAAAGATGAACCCTAACTTTTACCCGAATTCCCCAACTTCACGACCCAAAACCCTAAACTAAAATCCCGCCCAAAAAACATGCTTTAGATCACGGGAAGAACTATAGCCGCACCCATCCACCGTACGGCCAGTAAACGCTAGCCAAACAGAATGATCCGCCGGTGCTGCAGATGACAATGGAGGAGGACATAACTGAAAGTGTGTTATATCGACTAGAGGGGGGAATAGGTGATTTTTACAAATTCGTCACTGAGGAAATCCAACTTGAGGAATTTCCTAAGCAACAAACTACAAGTAGCGGAATAAGTACTCAGGTGTATGCATAACAAAGCAGTAGCATAGTCATCACGATGAAATGGAACATACAAAGAGCACGGGTAGCGTGTAAACAGGATAAGCAGGCTGAAGACAAAGTGACTAAAGAATTAGGATTGAGGAAACTGAGAAAGTCTTCAGTCAAAGTCTTCAAACAGTAACAGTCAAGTTCATCAACACATGAATGAGGAAATGAAAGGGTTGAGGAAATAGAATGAGTAGCTTGGTGAAGAAGATGATTTGGTAGACCATTTCCAACTGTTGTGATAGTCGCACGTTGCTACCTCTTGAGCATGCCTTGGTTTTCCCTTGAAGAGGAAAGGGTGATGCAACAAAGTAGCGTAAGTATTTCCCTCAGTTTTGAGAACCAGGGTATCAAACCAGTAGGATACAATGCACAAGTCACCTAGTACCTGCACAAACAATGATGAACCTTGCAACCAACGCGATAAATGGGTTGTCAATCCCTTCATGGTCACTCGCAAAAGTGAGATCTAATGGAGATAGTAAAGTAAATATTTTTGGTATTTTTGTTGTATAGATTGGAAAGTAAAGATTGCAAAATAGTAAACGAGATGCGATGTAAATAAAAGCAATGTAATATAATAGGAAAGAGACCCGAGGGCCATAGGTTTCACAAGTGGCTTCTCTCAAGACACTAGTGCAGAACCGGGCAATAGCACCGGTTTGTAAGGCCCTTTAGTGTCGGTTCCATAACCGGCACTAAAGTGTGGGCACTAAAGCCCCCCCCCCCTTTAGTACCAGTCCAGCACGAACCGGTGCTAAAGGGCAACCACGTGGCACGAGCTAGCTCTGGGGGCCAGGAGCCCTTTAGTACCGGTTGGTAACACCAACCGGTACTAAAATGTTTGGGGGGGGGGGTTGGTTTTATGATTTCTTTTTCATTTAATTTTGTGTTTTCCATTTTAATTCTTTTTTGTTTGCTGGTATTTTACGATACTACACATTGTACATGTTATGCATATATATGGTAGCTAGTAGAACCAATCATATATATAGATCATCAATGTCTTACAAACCACCATATTAATTCACACATACACACATGTATAGCTATATACAATTTCTCGTACATATGCATGTTGCCTTCGGAGCCAGTTGCATTAGCCTAATTGGTGCCTTCGGAGCACGATGACAAATTGGAAGTGGTTCATGACCTGGTTGATGGGGGCGGTAGCGGGTAATAGTATTCTCCCTTCGGATTTATGACCTGGTCGAGCAAAAATCCCGCTATTTCCTCTTGAAGTGCTTGTACGCGCTCCGTATCTAGGAGCTTGTCTCGCACCTCTGTGAACTGTTAAGAAGGAGATCAATATGCATGTGTATTAGTTGTGTGACTAGATATCGATAATGGTGCACAAATTGTGAATAGTGTTCTGACAAGCGTACCCATTCCTGTCTTTGAGATCTGCTCCTTTCGGACGCCATCATGCGAATGTTCTCGCAAACGCAGTATGCACACAAATCAGTCCCCTGCGCCTGCTTTATGGCCTTTACGAGAATGGAATTTAATTTGATCAGATAATAATTAATCAAGCATGATAATATTAAAAAGATGGCAGCTAGCTACCACTACTTAATTACTTACCCTGGGTCGAAACCATCTCAGCTGTCGTTTCCATTCGCCTTCCGTTTTGCTGATGAACCTTGCCCAAGCCCTGCCCGCCGACAAAGAAAATGAATAAAGGGGTTATTAAATAGTTCATATCATGAACTGACGAACTAAATAGGCCAAGATATATAGTTAATAATGATTGAAATTACCTGTTGACTATCCCAAACAAGACGTTATATTCACTATTTTCTTTGAGTAGTGAGTCCAGTATTTCAACTGTTCCTTCGTCAACTTTAATGATACACAAGATCCAGTGAAATCTGCATGCACACACGTTTGCATTTCTTAATTAAGCGGGCATATGTAAGCAAAAACATGTAGCTAGCTAGCTAGTAGGCAAAAACAGAGAATTTGTAGTACAAGAAAGTGTGACTCGCTTGAAGTTGTAAGGAAGTAGTATATCTTCATTGTATTTGAGGCGCTTCAAGAACTCGAACATGCTGTCCTCTACCTGCTTTTTATAATAGTTGCTTATATCCCATGTGTATTCATTAACGGTGTTTGGGTCAATGAACCCAATGCCATAGCGTCCACCTTTTTTCATTTCATACATCTTCATCCTGCACAATACCACAGAAAAGAATATAGTGAGGATAATTACATGTAATGATTGATCAAAAGGATCAATACAGCTAGCTTGAGACTTAAATTACAGAAATAAATCACTTACAGACAATAGCAACTGACGATAGATTTGTCGAGTGCGTCTTGATTGTATAACTGAAACAGTTCAAAATACTCAACGGTCCCAAGTTTCTCATGGTAGTAATGATCCTTGTTGACTTGCACCATGAGGGACTATCAATCGGATCTCTTGGTAATGTCCATGTACCATTGATGCAATTCATACATTCTCGTTGGGAGCTTCTTGACATCTTATGGCTTGACCAAAGGTTGGCCCCGGACATATTTCCATTTTATTTCCTCCTCTGTAAGCACATGCATGTCCTCGGTCTCTAGGAGTTGTCCAACAGTGATCTTGAGTTCTTCGGCATGCGTTATATGCTGCTGGGTTATTACAACATCGCCCACCTGGGGAACGTAAACTGTTTGCCCACAATAATATTGGCCGCGCGTACTGTCACGTGTTGTTGGCGGCACAACAAGCGGGGGGATCGGTTGGCCCACTGTTCTCCCAGCTGGGCAACGGTTCTCCCGCATTTTTTGACAGCTGCTTGTTGTTTGCTCGAGCTCGAACTCGCCTCCTTCTGTAGACATTGTCGATGTAACTTCTTGATGTGGCGCTCATAGTCTGTGTCAACAGGCTTAGGAGCTGGTGGTTCAGCCATACGAATGAAGTGGTCAATAACTTCCACAGGCACTTTCTCCCTTGGCGGCGGTGGCGGTTTCGGTCCAAAATGGGCGTCGACTTCTGCCCGCACTATGGCATTGGTTTGCTCCTTGGTCCTGTCATAAGCCCTCTCAGGAAGAGGAGTACTGAGGTTTGGACCATATTTATATCGCTTGCCTCCGCCTGTACTTCCTGTACTATGACCTCGACTGGTACCGCTACGCACCATAGCTGCGGGGTGTCTCTTCTGCGATTGCTGAGGCGGCGGAGACGGCTGACGGGGCTGAGTTGGACGAGGAGGAGTGGCCTGAAGCTGTGCCGGACTTGGAGGAGGAGTGGCCTGACACTTTGCCGGACTTGGAGGAGGAGTGGACGTCTAACGCTGTGTCGGACTTGGAGGAGGAGTGGCCTGACACTTTGCCGGACTTGGAGGAGGAGGAGTGGCCTCACGCGTTGGTGGACTTGGAGCGGGAGTCTGCTGACTCGGTGGCGGACTTCGACGAGGAGTCGGGTGACGCGGTGTCGGTGGCCTTCGAAAGATGATGCAATCCTTTCTCCATAGGATGACATGATGTACGGCATCTCCCAATGTGTGCTCGTCGTCACCTCCAGGAATGTCAAGCTGTAGCTCCGAATATGGGTCCACCACCTCATCAACCAAGACACGAGCATAGCCCGCTGGAATCGGGTTGCAATGGAAGGTTGCCTCGGGGGAATTTGAAAAAGCAACGGCGTCCGCCACCTTCATGGATATGTTCTTCATTTTGAAGTGTAGCTCGCAGTTAGTGTTCTCCGTGATGTCATCCACGGGGTATCTATCCAGCACTGCGTCGCCCGGGGCGGAACCCACGCTGCTTCTCGGCATGGATGGGGCGGTGCTATCCAATGCTGGATCATCCGCTAGCTGCTGCAGCTGCTGAGACCCCCTTCGCTGGCTAAGTGAGTCGATCTCCTCCTGCTGCCGCTGGAATTTAATTGCCAATTCCGCTTGACTTGCTTCTAGGCCTTGAAGGCGTTCATAGTCCCGCTTCCTCTGCTCCTCCTCCATCTTCCTCTTCTTCTCCTCCACAATCTTCTTTCTTGCACGGGTTCTGTAGTCGGCGTTCCAGTCCGAAAACCCCTAATACCACGGAATAGTGCCCTTGCCTCATGTTCTTCCCGGGTGTTCAGGATTTCCTAGGGTATGCGTAAGCTCGTCGTTCTCTCTGTTGGGCTGGAACACCCCCGATCGAGCCTCTTCTATTGCAACAAGTATCGCATCGTCGGCTCCGTTCAGACATGCCTTCGTCGAAACATTGCCTGTCTTCGGGTCCAACTCCCCCCCATGCGCATAGAACCAAGTCCTGCACCTGGGGGGCAGCTCTTAGTAACCGGAGTGACACCTGCATCCTCCATCTCTTTCTCAGACTTATCCCACTTAGGCATTGCCACCGTGTAGCCACCTGGCCCCAGCTTATGGAACTTATCCTTTTTTTCGGCATTCTTCTTCTTTATTCTCGACCGTTCCTTAGCTAATTCTGAATCCTTGAATTTCACGAAATCGTCCCAATGAGCACTTTGATTCTCTAGTATCCCCTCGAATACTGGAGTCTTCCTTCCTCCCTTGACGTACTTCTCCCATTCACATCTCTTGTGGTTCTTGAATGCAACCGCCATCTTCCTAAAAGCAGCGTCCTTGACTTTCTGCACATCTGCTTCTGTGAAATGATCTGGTAGGGTGAAATGTTCCATGAGAGTATCCCAAAGCAGTTTTTTTGATTCTCGTCGACAAAAGTAACATTTGGATGTGGCTTTGCTGGCTTTGTACATTCTTGAAGGGAGATCGGGAGTTGGTCCTTCACAAGAACTCCGCACTGACGAACGAACTTGTCCGCAATCTTCTTAGGCGCTAATGGTTCACCATTAGGTTTGAATGCCTCGATATTGTACTTTACACCCTCCTTGAACTTTTTGTTCGGGCCTCGTTTCGTCCTTTTGCCTGAAGATTTGCTCGATCCGGATGGCTGAAAGAAGAAAGATCGATTCGTTAATATATCTTCAACTCATTTAAAACATGCGATGATCACCAGATTCCTGCTTATATAAATATATATACCTCGTCATAATCGTAGTTCATGACTTCATCAATTCGGTCGTCGCGATCGAATATCATATCACCCTCTCCAGTGTTGTTTAGAAATTTGGAGCCGTCATAATCTTCTTCATTCTGATCATCATCTGGCCCACGTATCATATCGAACATGGTTTGTTTTCTCTCTCTCTCTCTGTCGGTATTGTCCGCCATAGCTTTTATTTAACTATGTCAAAAGAAATATAAAACAATTTAGTATAATCTCGAATAATAGATATAATCTCGAATACATCGTCTCGAATAATAGATTTAATCTCGAATACATCGTCTCGAATAATATATAATATTGAATAGTACATCACTGGCTAGGTAGCTAATTAAAGATCGAATACTACAGAAGAATCTAGGACACTCGCGGTTCCTGCGGCGCGGGCGGTGGACACCCAAAGAGAAGGAACCCTCACAGGATCATAGCTAAAGTGAGATCCCTGAAGAAACTGCCAGGTATTGGAGAACCTGCCGCCCTCTAACGCAACCATGTAGCGATGGACGTGCTCGTCCTCCTCCCTGACACGACGACGTACCACCTCCGGTGGGGCCGGCTCCCTCCGCACCGAAACTGGCCAACGAGAACGCCACCAAACGAGATCAGGGTCGACGACGGGACCCAGGGCCGGGTTCCTCATCAAGCGGCGCGCCCCTCCAGGCAGCACCTCCCAGTGCCAGCCTGGCGGAGCCCAGTCCCGGACATGGGTCAGCTGGACGTCATCGCGGACGTGTCGACGGTGAGGATGCGGGCCGGGCATCGTCAACAACAAATACTAGCTATATGCCCGGAAAAAGTAACATTTTTTTAATGATTGGATTTTGATAACTAAAATTTCTAACATTTCTATAACATTTCTAACAATGCTATATATAACTAACATTTCTAATATTTCTATAACTAAAAAAAGAAAAAATTCTAACTTTTTTATAACTATTTCTATAACTAAAAAACAGAAAAATTTCTAACAATTCTAGCTTTTTTATAACTATTTCTATAACTAAAAAATAGAAAAATTTTCTAACAATTCTAACTTTTTTATAACTATTTCTATAACTAAAAAACAGAAAAATTTCTAACAATTCTAACATTTCTAACAATTCTAACAATTCTAACTATTCTAACAATTCTAACATTTCTAACTATTTCTAAAAAACAGAAAAATGTCTAACAATTTCTAAAAAACAGAAAAATCTATAACTAAAAATGTATGTGTGTGTGTGTGGGCGCTCACCGGCCGGCGAGGCGAGAGGCGACGGGAGGCGATGACGGGGGGCGCGCGGCGACGGGGACGGTGACGGGCGTGGCGACGACGGGGTGGCGACGACGGTGACGGGGACGTACGGGCCGGGGCGGCGACGACGACGCGGCCGGGACGGGGCGGCGGTGACGACGGGGACGACGGGGACGGGACGACGGGGCGGCGACGACGGGGACGGGGCGGCGACGGGGGCGGCGACGGGCCGGGGCGGTGATGAGGGATATGAAGACGGCGGGGGCGGCGGGCGACGGTGCAGAGGAGAAGAAGCAGAGGGAGAGATGAGAAACTGACGAAATTTTAAAGTGTTTTCTTATATAGAACCCACCTTTAGTACCGGTTGGAGCCACCAACCGGTACTAAAGGTCTGTTTTGGCTAGCCCAAGCGGCGGGAAGCGACCCCCTTTAGTACCGGTTGGTGGCTCCAACCGGTACTAAAGGCCCCCCCTTTAGTACCGGTTGGTGCCACGACCCAGTACTAAAGGGTGTGCGCTGCCAGGCGAGGGGCACAAAAGTTTAGTCCCACCTCGCTAGCCGAGGGGCACTCGCACCTGCTTATAAGCCCCGCCGTCGCTGCTGTCTCGAGCTCCTCTCTTAAGCAGGCCTTCTGGGCCTACCTCTTCTGCGATGCCCTGTTGGGCCTACTGGGCTAGCGGGCCTGCATCCTGGCCCAACTTGAATTTGGGTTTCTAGTCGTATGCAGACCGCTGTGGCCCAGTAGGTGGGCTTTTTTTTGCTTTATTTATTTTTGTGAATAACTTAACTTTGAAAATAGATTTTTCAGTGATTCTTTTTTCTTATGTTTAATGTTAGTGTGTTTTATCATTATATTCAATTTGGTAATGCTTAGGTTATTTAAAAAATGAAATGCCTTTGTAACGGATGAGTTTTCGTCCGAAACCTTGATACTTCGAAACAGATTGTCCATTTTGTACACGAAGTGCATCCAGTTTTTGCGGTAACCCTCTCTACTTTTTTGCACATGCTATGTGGGTGAAATTATGATACCATGCCAACTTTCAACCTTTTCTGAGTTCATTTGAAATGCTTTACAATTTCAGTGTCATTTAGCTGAAAAAATCAGTAAATGCATGAAAGAATTTGATTGCACATAAAATTTCTTCGCGTTTCAAATGCCAAAACACATAACTAGCTACCCTAACTATTACAGAGATTCCCTCCTGGGTGTGAAACACAGAAGAAAGTGATGATAGTTAAGCCGATCACATCCCAGATCTTTGGGTGTGAAACTTTTTCTTCGCGTGTGTCCCTTTGCGTCGTAGCCATGGAAAATCTTCATCATTTAACGGGATGCTCGGGTCAATATTCACTGTGAATGGAGCAATTTCATCAAACTTTTCATAATCTTCTGACTTGTCTGTCTTGTCATCCACTCCCACGATGTTTCTCTTACCAGAAAGAACTATGTGCCGCTTTGGCTCATCGTACAATGCATTCGCTTCCTTATCTTTTCTTTTTCTTGGCTTGGTAGACATGTCCTTCACATAGAAAACCTGTGCCACATCATTGGCTAGGACAAATGGTTCGTCTGCATACGCAAGATTGTTGAGATCCACTGTTGTCATTCCATACTGCGGGTCTTCCGTTACCCCGCCTCGTGTCATATTGACCCATTTGCACCGAAACAAAGGGACCTTCAAACCACGTCGATAGTCAAGTTCCCATATGTCCTGTATATAACCATAATATGTTTCCTTTCCCGTCTTGGTTTCTGCATCAAAGCGGACACCACTTTTTTGGTTGGTGCTCTTCTTATCTTGGGCGATCATGTAAAGTGTATTACCATTTATCTGGTACCCTTTGAAAGTCATTATATTCGAAGATGGTAATTGGGACAGCAAGTACAGGTCATCTTCAATAGAGGTGTCATGCATGGTACGTGCTTGCAACCAGCTGGCGAAACTCCTGGTTTGTTCATGTGTAATCCAGTCATCAGACCGCTCCGGGTGTTTGGAGCGTAGCAAATTCTTGTGTTCATCCATATACGGAGCCACCAAGGCGGAATTCTGTAGAACTGTGTAGTGTGCTTCACTGAGAGAATGTCTGCCCATACATATTATTTGTTCCCCTCCTAGCATGCCTTTTCCATCCAGTCTGCCCTTATGCCGCGATTCAGGAACACCAATCGGCTTAAGGTCAGGAATAAAGTCAATACAAAACTCAATGACCTCCTCATTTTGACGGCCCTTGGAGATGCTTCCTTCTGGCCTAGCACGGTTATGTACATATTTCTTTAAGACTCCCATGAACCTCTCAAAGGGGAACATATTGTGTAGAAATACAGGACCCAAAACGTTAATCTCTTCGCATAGGTGAACTAGGACGTGCGTCATGATGTTGAAGAAGGATGGTGGGAACACCAACTCGAAACTAACAAGACATTGCACCAAATCATTCTGTAACCTTGGTATGATTTCTGGATCGATTACCTTCTGAGAGATTGCATTGAGAAATGCACATAGCTTCATAATGGCTAATCGAACATTTTCCGGTAGAAGCCCCCTCAATGCAACCGGAAGCAGTTGCGTCATAATCACGTGGCAGTCATGAGACTTTAGGTTCTGGAACTTTTTCTCTGCCATGTTTATTATTCCCTTTATATTCGACGAGAAGCCAGACGGTACCTTAATACTGAGCAGGCATTCAAAGAAGATTTCCTTCTCTTCTTTGGTAAGAGCGTAGCTTGCATGACCCTGATGTATGCCGTCTTTTCCGTGCATACGTTGCTGGTCCTCCCGTGCCTCAGGTGTATCTTTTGTCTTCCCATACACGCCCAAGAAGCCAAGCAGGGTCACACAAAGATTCTTCGTCACGTGCATCACATCGATTGCGGAGCGGACCTCTAGGTGTTTCCAATAAGGCAGGTCCCAAAATATAGATTTCTTCTTCCACATGGGTGCGTGTCCGTCAGCGTCATTCGAAACAGGTTGTCCACTAGGACCCTTTCCAAAGACCACCTTCAAATCCTTGACCATATCATGTACATCAGCACCAGTACGATGGCGAGGCTTCGTCCGGTGATCTGCCTCACCTTTGAAATGCTTGCCTTTCTTTCTTACGGGATGCCTGCTCGGAAGAAATCGACGATGTCCCAGGTACACATTCATCTTAACCAAATATATATTGTCGGTATCGTCCAAACAGTGCGTGCATGCGCGGTATCCCTTGTTTGTCTGTCCTGAAAGGTTACTGAGCAGGCCAATCATTGATGGTCACGAACAGCAACGCCTTTAGGTCAAATTCTTCCCCCATGTGCTCATCCCACGCACGTACACCTGTTCCATTCCACAGTTGTAAGAGTTCTTCAACTAATGGCCTTAGGTACACATCAATGTCGTTGCCGGGTTGCTTAGGGCCTTGGATGAGCACTGGCATCATAATGAACTTCCGCTTCATGCACAACCAAGGAGGAAGGTTATACAAACATAGAGTCACAGGCCAGGTGCTATGGTTGCTGCTCTGCTCCCCAAAAGGATTAATGCCATCTGCGTTTAGACCAAACCATACGCTCCTTGCGTCATCTGCAAACTTCTTCTCGTACTTTCTTACGATTTTTCTCCACTGCGCCCCGTCAGCGGGTACTCTCAACTTTCCGTCTTTCTTAGGGTCTTCTCTGTGCCATCGCATCGCCTTGGCATGCTCTTTGTTTTGGAACAAACGTTTCAACCGTGGTATTATAGGAGCATACCACATCACCTTGGCAGGAATCTTCTTCCTGGGGCGCTCGCCCTCGACATCACCAGGGTCATTGCGGCTGATCTTATAGCGCAATGCACCACATACCGGGCAAGCATTCAAATCCTCGTACTCACGGCGGTAGAGGATGCAATCATTAGGGCATGCATGTATCTTCTGCACCTCTAACCCTAGAGGGCAGACAGCCTTCTTTGCTTCGTACGTACTCTCGGGCAATTCGTTGTCCTTTGGAAGCATATCCTTTATCATTACCAACAACTTTCCAAATCCCTTGTCAGATACACCATTCTCTGCCTTCCATTGCAGCAATTCCAGTGTGGTGCCCAGCTTTTTCTTGTCACCTACGCAATTCGGGTACAACAATTTTTTGTGATCCTCTAACATGCGCTGCAACTTCTTCTTCTCCAAATCACTTGCACAGTTTCTCTTTGCATCGGCAATGGCCCGACCTAGATCATCAACGGGCTCATCTGATGCCTCTTCTTCAGCTTCTTCCCGCATTGTCGGCTCAGCTTCTTCCCGCATTACCGGCTCAGCTTCTTCCCCCATTGTTGTATCATCGTATTCAGGGAACCCATGGCCAGGATAGCTGTCGTCGTCCTCTTCTTCTTCATTTTCTTCCATCATAACCCCTCTTTCTCCGTGCTTGGTCCAAACATTATAGTGGGGCATGAAACCGGACTCAAACAGGTGGACGTGAATGGTTCTTGACGTAGAGTAATTGTGACCATTCTTACAACCAGCACATGGACAAGGCATAAAACCATCCGCCGCTTGTTTGCCTCAGCCGCAATCAGAAAAGTATGCACGCCCTCAACGAACTGGGGAGAGCATCGGTCATCGTACATCCATTGTCGGCTCATCTTCATTACACAACACCGAATAGACCAAATTAATACAAGTTCATACATAAAGTTCATACAACACTTAAATGCAACAAACAAATAACTCTCTAGCTAAAGCATTTAAATGCAACAACAAATGCGATCAAGATCGCAACTAAGGTAACAATGGATCCAACAGCATAATGATACCAAGCCTCACTATCGATGGCATATTTTCTAATCTTTCTAATCTTCAAGCGCATTTTCTCCATCTTGATCTTGTGATCATCGACGACATCGGCAACATGCAACTCCAATTCCATCTTATCCCCCTCAATTCTTTTCAATTTTTCTTTCAAGTACTCGTTTTCTCTTTCAACTAAATTTAACCTCTCGACAATAGGGTCGGTTGGAATTTCCGGTTGACATACCTCCTAGAAAAAATTTCTATGTCAACTTGATGGGCATAATTTGTCATAAACACGAAATGCAACTAGTTTTAAAAGAGAATATATATATACCACATCCGAATCATAACAAGGACGAGGGCCGACGGGGACGGATATCAAAACCATGGCACTATATGTATAACAAACAACGTACGGGTAAGATAATTATACGAGTAACTAGCTATATATCCAAATCACACAAACATCAATTTTTATATAAAATTTCATGAACAAAGAGGCTCACCACAAGGTGGTGCTGACGACGGGACGGTGCGGGCGATCGACGGTGGTTACGACGGAGATTTAGAAGGCACTAAGTAAACAACACCTACATATGCAAACTAAGTGTTATTTTTGACCTAAAATTGCATATAAATCAAATACTAGCACATATATATATTTCCTCCCAAATTACTAAACTCACAAATTAATCACTATATAAAGCATTGCAAGATTAAATCTAGCAATGAGAGATGAAAGGACAAAGTTGCTAACCTTTGTGATCATTTCAATGGATGGGGGCCTTCAAATCTTGACAAAATTTGGGCAAAATGTGTGATGAGCTCGAGAGGAAGAGGGGAAGAACAGAGAGGAGAGGGGAAAGGGGAAGAACAGAGCGAGCTCGGGTGGACGAAGGGTTTATGTAGGACGACCTTTAGTACCGGTTCGTGCCAAGAACCGGTACTAAAGGTGCTGGAGGGGGCCCAGACTGACAACATCCTGCCACCACTCTCATTAGTACCGGTTCGTGGCACGAACCGGTGCTAAAGGTTCGCCACGAACCGGTACTAATGAAAGCGGCCCGGCTAGCCGTTGGAACCGGCACTAATGTGCTTCACGTTTGACCCTTTTTCTACTAGTGAGATAGCATGTATTACGGTGGGTGAACAAATTACTGCCAAGCAATTGATAGAAAAGTGCATAGTTATGAAGATATCTAAGGCAATGATCATGAATATAGGCATCATGTTCGTGTCAAGTAGACCGAAATAATTCTGTGTCTACTACTATTACTCCACACATCGACCGCTATCCAGCTTGCATCTGGAGTATTAAGTTCATAAGAACGGAAAAACACATTAAGCATGATGACATGATGTAGAGGGATAAACTCAAGCAATATGATATAAACCCAAGGTTGTCAGAATCGCGATTCTATTGTACGATTCTATGACTTTACGATCCAAATTAATCCCTTTGATTCTACGATTTTGGTTCATAGAATCTACGTTTCAACGATCCTGGTAGTGAAGATTCAACGATTTGCGATTCTACCATCAGAGCTCTGATCCGATTCAGGATCACGATTCTGACAACCTTGTATAAACCCCATCTTTTTATCCTCAATGGGAACAATACAATACGTGCCTTGCTGCCCCTACTGTCACTGGGAAAGGACACTACAAGATTGAACCCAAAGCTAAGCACTTCACCCATTGCAAGAAAGATCAATCTAGTAGGCCAAACTAAACCAATAATTCGAAGAGACTTGCAAAGATATCAAATCATGCATATAAGAATTCAGAGAAGAACCAAATAATATTCATAGATAATCTTGTACATAAATACACAATTCATCGGATCTCGGCAAACACACCGCAAAAGAGTATTACATTGAATAGATCTCCAAGAACATCGAGGAGAACTTTGTATTGAGAATCAAAGAGAGAGAAGAATCCATCTAGCTAATAACTATGGACCCGAAGGTCTATGGTAAACTACTCATGCTTCATCAGAGAGGCAATGGTGTTGATGTAAAAGCCCTCCGTGATCCATTTTTCCTCCGGCAGATCGCCGGAAAAGGCCCCAAGATGGGATCTCATGGGTACAGAAGGTTACGGCGGTGGAAAAGTGGTTCTGTGGCTCTCCCTGATGTTTCTAGGGTATAAGAGTATATATAGGCGAAATAAGTACGTTGGTGGAGCTACGAGGGGCCCACGAGGGTGCGGGCGCGCCTACCCCCTAGGCGCGCCCTCCTACCGCGTGGCTTCCTCATGGAGTTCCAGACTTCGACTCCAAGTCTTCTGGATTGCTTTTGGTCCAAGAAAGATCCTCGCGAAGGTTTCATTCCATTTGGTATTCCTTTTCTGCAAAACTCTAAAACAGGCAAAAAAACAGAAACTGGCATTGGGCCTCCGGTTAATAGGTTAGTCCCAAAAATAATATAAAAGAGCATATTAAAGCCCATTAAACATCCAAAACAGATAATATAATAGCATGGAACAATCAAAAATTATAGATACATTGGAGACGTATCAAGCAACCCCAAGCTTAATTCCTGGTCGTCCTCGAGTAGGTAAATGATAAAAACAAATTTTTTGATGTGGAATGCTGCCTAACATAATTATCAATGTAATTTTCTTTATTGTGGCATGAATGTTCAGATCCAAAAGATTCAAGACAAAATTTTAATATTGACATAAAAATAATAATACTTCAAGCATACTAACAAAGTAATCATGTCTTCTCAAAATAGCATGGCCAAAGGAAGTTCATCCCTACAAAATCATATAGTTTGGCTATGCTCCATCTTCGTCACACAAAATATTCAAAATCATGCACAACCCTGGTTTCAGCCAAGCAATTGTTTCATACTTTAGTATTCTCAAACTTTTTCAAATTTCACGCAATACATGAGCGTGAGCCATGGACATAGCACTATAGGTGGAATAGAATGGTGGTTGTGGAGAAGACAAAAAGGAGGAAGATGGTCTCACATCAACTAGGCATATTAATGGGCTATGGAGATGCCCATCAATAGATATCAATGTGAGTGAGTAGGGATTGCCATGCAACGGATGCACTAGAGCTATAAATGTATGAAAGCTCAACAAAAGAAAATAAGTGGGTGTGCATCCAACTTGCTTGCTCACGAAGGCCTAGGGCATTTTGAGGAAGCCCATCATTGGAATATACAAGCCAAGTTCTATAACGAAAATTCCCACTAGTATATGAAAGTGACAAAATAAGAGACTCTCTATCATGAAGATCATGGTGCTACTTTGAAGCACAAGTGTGGAAAAAGGATAGTAGCATTGTCCCTTCTCTCTTTTTCTCTCTTTTTTTTGTATGGCTTCTTTGGCCTCTTTTTTTTCATTGGCTTCATTGGCCTCTTTTTTTTCCTCACACGGGACAATGCTCTAATAATGATAATCATCACACTTCTATTTATTTACACCTCAAGGATTACAACTCGATACTTAGAAAAAAATATGACTCTATATGAATGCCTCCAGCGGTGTACCGGGATGTGCAATGAATCAAGAGTGACATGTATGAAAAAATTATGAATGGTGGCTTTGCCATAAATATGATGTCAACCACATGATCACGCAAGGCAATATGACAATGATGGAGCGTGTCATAATAAACGGAATGGTGGAAAGTTGCATGGCAATATACCTCGGAATGGCTATGGAAATGCCATAATAGGTAGGTATGGTGGCTATTTTGAGGAAGGTAAATGGTAGGTTTATGGTACCGGCGAAAGTTGCGCGGTACTAGAGAGGCTAGCAACGGTGGAAGGGTGAGAGTGCGTATAATCCATGGACTCAACATTAGTCATGAAGAACTCACATACTTATTGCAAAAATCTACAAGTCATCAAAACCAAGCACTACGCGCATGCTCCTAGGGGAAGGGTTGGTAGGAGTTAACCATCGCGCTATCCCCACCTCCACACATAAGGAAGACAATCAAAGAAACACCTCACGCTTCAAATTTGTTACACAACGGTTACCATACGTGCATGCTACGGGACTTGCAAACCTCAACACAAGTATTTCTCAAATTCACTCTACTAGCATGACTGTAATATCACCATCCTCATATCTCAAAACAATCATCAAGCATCAAACTTCTCATAGTATTCAACGCACTTTATATGAAAGTTTTTATTATACCCATCTTGGATGCCCATCATGTTAGGACTAGTTTTATATCCAAAGAAAATTACCATGCTGTTCCAAAAGACTCTCAAAATAATATAAGTGAAGCATGAGAGATCAATAATTTCTATAAAATAAAACCACCACCGTGCTCTAAAAAGATATAAGTGAAGCACTAGATCAAAATTATCTAGCTCAAAAGATATAAGTGAAGCACATAGAGTATTCTAATAAATTCCGATTCATGAGTGTTTCTCCCAAAAGGTGTGTACAGCAAGGATGATTGTGGTAAACTAAAAAGCAAAGACTCAAATCATACAAGACGCTCCAAGCAAAACACATATCATGTGCTGAATAAAAATATAGCCTCAAGTAAAGTTACCGATAGACGAAGACGAAAGAGGGGATGCCTTCTGGGGCATCCCCAAGCTTAGGATTTTGGTTGTCCTTGAATTTTACATTGGGGTGCCTCGGGCATCCCCAAGATTAGGATCTTGCCACTCCTTATTCCAAAATCTATGAAATCTTTACCCAAAAACTTGAAAACTTCACAACACAAAACTTCAACATAAATTCTCATGAGCTCCGTTAGTATAAGAAAATAAACCACCGCTTTAAGATACTGTAATGAACTCATTATTTATTTATATTTGTGTTAAACCTACTGTATTCCAACTTCTCTATGGTTCATACCCCGATACCACTCATAGATTCATCAAAATAAGCAAACAACACACGAAAAACAGAATCTGTCAAAAACAGAACAGTCTGTAGCAATCTGTAACTTTCGAATACTTCTGTAACTTCAAAAATTCTGAAATAAATTGGTGGAAGTGAGGAATTTCTCTATTAATCATCTTAAAAAATAATCAACCTAAAAGCACTCTCCAGTAAAAAATGACAGCTAATCTCGTGAGTGCAAAAGTTTCTGTTTTTCACAGCAAGATCGCAAAGACTTCACCCAAGTCTTCCCAAAGGTTCTACTTGGCACAAACACTAATTAAAAACATAAAACCACATCTAAACAGAAGCTATATGAATTGTTTATTACTAAACAGGAGCAAAAAGCAACTAACAAAAATAAAATTGTGTTGCCTCACAACAAGCGCTATCGTTTAACGCCCCTAGCTAGGCATAAAAACAAGAATAGATCTAGGTATTGCCATCTTTGGTATGCAATCCATAAGTGGATCTCATAATAGATTCATAGGGAAATTTAATTTTCTTCCTAGGAAAGTTTTCCATGACTTTCCTTAACGGAAATTGGAATCTAATATTTCCTTCTTTCATGTCAATAATTGCACCAATCGTTCTAAAGAAAGGTCTACCAAGAATAATAGGACATGTAGGATTGCAATCTATATCAAGAACAATGAAATCTATGGGCACATAATTTCTATTTGCAACAATAACAACATCATTAATCAGTCCCATAGGTTTCTTAATGGTGGAGTCGGCAAGATGCAAATTTAAAGAACAATCATCAAATTCACGGAAACCTAGCACATCACACAAGGTTTATGGAATCGTGGAAACACTAGCACCCAAATCACAAAAAGCATAGCATTCATAATCTTTAATCTTAATTTTAATAGTAGGTTCCCACTCATCATAAAGTTTTCTAGGGATAGAAACTTCTAGTTCAAGCTTTTCTTCATAGGATTGCATTAAAGCATCAACGATATGTTTAGTAAAAGCTTTATTTTGATTATAAGCATGAGGAGAATTTAACACGGACTGCAACAAGGAAATACAATCTATCAAAGAGCAATTATCATAATTAAATTCCTTGAAATCCAGAATAGTGGGTTCATTGCTATGTAAAGTTTTGACCTCTTCAATCCCACTTTTATTCATTTTTTGCATCAAGATTTAAAAACTCCGAATCATTGGGACGCATTTTAACTAAAGTTGACTCATCTCTAGTCCCATCTTTATCAAGATTCATTTTGGAAAACAAAGATTTAATAGGAGTCACATCACTCACTTTTAGATCTTCATCATTATTATCATCTAGATCTTCCGGTTTAGCGGCCATCTTATTAACTAAGGTGGCTTGGTTATCAGAAATTTGGCCTACTAAATTGTCAAGATGAGCAAACTGAGATTTCAAACCATAAAATTCCTTATACATATCATCGAGATCTTTATTCATGTACCCAATAAAACTTTTTTGTTCTTTAAGCTCGTTTTTGAAGAAATTATTATGCTCAAATTGCAAAGACATAAAGCTTCTAACGTTGTCTTCAATTTCTTCCAACCTTCTAAGGTGAGGATCAACGCTTTTTGGCAGAGCCATCAATGCAAACAGGCACACTAACACCCAAGAACACAAGAAGCAAGAGAAAAGATACGAACGTTAGAGGGGCAAGAAAAAGGCAAAGGTTTTCAAAAATCGTTTTAGAAGTGGGGGAGAGGAAAACGAGAGGCGAATGGCAAATAATGTAATGCAAGGAAGAAGAGTTTATGATGGGTACTTGGTATGTCTTGACTTGGCGTAGATCTCCCAGGCAACGGCGCCATAAATCCTTCTTGCTACCTCTTGAGCATGCGTTGGTTTTCCCTTAAAGAGGAAAGGGTGATGCAACAAAGTAGCGTAAGTATTTCCCTCAGTTTTGAGAACCAGGGTATCAAACCAGTAGGATACAACGCACAAGTCACCTAGTACCTGCACAAACAATCAAGAACCTTGCAACCAACGTGATAAAGGGGTTGTCAATCCCGTCATGGTCACTCGCAAAAGTGAGATCTAATAGAGATAGTAAAGTAAATATTTTTGGTATTTTTGTTGTATAGATTGGAAAGTAAAGATTGCAAAATAGTAAACGAGATGCGATGTAAATAAAAGCGATGTAATATAATAGGAAAGAGACCCGAGGGCCATGGGTTTCATTAGTGGCATCTCTCAAGATAGCATGTATTACGGTGGGTGAACAAATTACTGCCGAGCAATTGATACAAAAGCACATAGTTATGAAGATATCTAAGGCAATGATCATGAATATAGGCATCACGTCTGTGTCAAGTAGACCGAAATGATTCCGCATCTACTACTATTACTCCACACATCGACCGCTATCCAGCATGCATCTAGAGTATTAAGTTCATAAGAACAGAGTAACGCATTAAGCAAGATGGCATGATGTAGAGGGATAAACTCAAGCGATATGATATAAAACCCATCTTTTTATCCTTGATGGCAACAATACAATACGTCCCGTGCTGCCCCTATTGTCACTGGGAAAGAACACCGCAAGATTGAACCCAAAGCTAAGCACTTCTCCCATTGCAAGAAAGATCAATCTAGTAGGCCAAACTAAACCGATAATTCGAAGAGACTTGCAAAGATATCAAACCATGCATATAAGAATTCAGAGAAGAACCAAATAATATTCATAGATAATCTTGTTCATAAATCCACAATTCATCGGATCTCGGAAAACACACCGCAAAAGAGTATTACATCGAATAGATCTCCAAGAACATCGAGGAGAACTTTGTATTGAGAATCAAAGAGAGAGAAGAAGCCATCTAGCTAATAACTATTGACCCGAAGGTCTATGGTAAACTACTCATGCTTCATCGAAGAGGCAATGGTGTTGATGTAGAAGCCCTCTGTGATCGATTCCCCCTCCGGCAGATCGCCGGAAAAGGCCCCAAGATGGGATCTCACGGGTACAAAAGGTTGCGGTAGTGGAAAAGTGGTTTCGTGGCTCTCCCTGATGTTTCTAGGGTATAAGAGTATATATAGGCGAAAGAAGTGCGTCGGTGGAGCTATGAGGGGCCCACGAGGGTGGGGGCGCGCCTACCCCCCTGGGCGCGCCCTCCTGCCTCGTGGCTTCCTCGTGGAGTTCCAGACTTCGACTCCAAGTCTTCTGGATTGCTTTCGGTCCAAGAAAGATCCTCGCGAACATTTCATTCCGTTTGGACTCCTTTTGGTATTCCTTTTCTGCAAAACTCTAAAATAGGCAAAAAAATAGAAACTGGCACTGGGCCTCCGGTTATTAGGTTAGTCCCAAAAATATTAGAAAGGAGCATATTAAAGCCCATTAAACATCCAAAATAGATAATATAATAGCATGGAACAATAAAAAATTATAGATACGTTGGAGATGTATCATACGTCTGCTTGGAGCGGCTAGGTATTTAAACCTGAGGACACACAGTCCTCACCGTATTCTCCTTGAGCTAAGGTCACACAGACCTTGCCCAATCACTCGTGGTAAGTCTTCATGTGACTCCCAAACCTTCACAGACTCGGTCACTGGGCGATCCACAATTACTCTTGGATGCTCTAGACCATGACGCCTAACCGTTTGGAGGATGCATAGTCCTCAAATGTAAGAACTGTCAGTTCCACACAGGAACAATCTCTTCAGTGATACTCAATCACTTTGGGTTTGTAGGTGTTTGGGTTTGGGTTTTTCCTCACTAATGATTTTCGCTCAAAGTCCTCGGAGGATGGGATGTTCTCAATGACAAGTGTTAGTTTCTCTTGGAGCAGCCAATCAACTAGTGGTTGTAGGGGTGGATATTTATAGCCTAGGGAGCAGCCTGACATGATAAGACATAGATACCCTTCAATGATATGACCGTTAGGTGGATAAGATATTTTGGGACAGCTGGCGCGTAGCACAGCAATGGTCGGAAATTTGAGCTCTCAAATTCCATAAGGCTATCATGTTCCTCACTTATAGGCAATCCGCACTGGCGAATTTCTAGCTCCTCAGTCAGAACAAATTCCTTGGAGAACAGAAGATCTTCGTCTCTGTCACTGAAGAAATTTGACTGAACTGTATGAGATTTCTAATGGCTCCACTCGAAAGGATTGGGTAGGTGTAGGATTTGAGATGAGCATCACTTGGAAAGTGTTTCCTTAATTTTACCTCGACCCCCTTTAACAGTATGGTGTTTCCTATGACTCAAGAAAGAGAAAATGAAACTACGAAAACAAAAGTCTTCACGCTTCATACTCCTCGTATCAACATCAAGGTCTTCAAGGTCACACCAATTTCCTCGCTTTCAAAGTCTTCAACTGAAGACATTCATTTTTAGGGGTCGACTTTAATCGTAAATATCAAACTCCTCATAGACTTATAGAACCTGTGTACACTCACAAACACATTAGTCCCTTAACCTATAAGTCTTCAATACACCAAAATCACTAAAGGGCACTAGATGCACTTACAATCTCCCAATTTTTGGTGATTGTGACAAACAGGTTAAGTTTTCAATGGGGATAAACATATGAAGTGTAAATGCTGATATTGAATAATTTGATTGCAAGATATAGAAGAACTCCCCCTGAAGATGTGCATATTTGAGGAATTTGCTTTGGATAGCAAATGCACATTGTAGAATAAAATCATGGAGATCTCCCCCTATATCTTGTAATTCATACACGCATTTGACATATAACATGAAGAATTTGAAATGCATGATGAATATGGTGTATGACGAATTCAACATGCGTGCATTAAGGTACTTGAGGAAATAAGCATGCAGAAAAATAGTTCAAAAGAGTCAGGGTACCATAGGACTTAAGTTTACAACTCATCAGAGCAAACACCTCAAAAGAGAAAGAGTTGTAACTTAAAGAAAATACACCCATATATAAGAGACCCGCTTGAATACTAACTCAAATTTCTCCCCCTTTGTCATCGAATGACCAAAAGGGATGAAAAAATGAGGACTAACGCCCCTGAAGAATATCATCACGATGTCGATGGAGGAGCGCCAACGTTGTTGGGGTCGTCCATTGAGGTAGGGCCTGCATCGTTCAAATCTTCAGCTTCATCCGTCTCGCATGATGAAGAAAATGAACTTGTGACGAGCTGAGGAACTTTGACCTTCCGGAATTTCTTCGAAGGTGGTTGAGACCAGTCAAAGTTCTGTCGGAAGCCCATCTGCTTGAGATCTTCATCATCATACAAGTGAGACAATATGGCCCAAGTGCGATCAAAGACTTCATGTACTCCCTCCGTTCGAAAATAGATGACTCAACTTTGTACTAACTTCAAAAGTTAGTACAAAGTTGAGTCATCTATTTTGGAACAGAGGGAGTAGGTAGTAATGGTTCTTCTTCATAGTGCTTTGCGTGACAGTCATGTTCTGAAGAATTGAGCCAAACTGACGCTTGATCCAATTGTGATTGCTATCGACCTTCTGATGAAGACTTAGAAGGAGCTCATGATCAGTCATCACTCGTGGAGCAGTGGCTTGAGGAACTGGCTTTGAAGTTTTTGCGGCAGAGTCTTGGGTTGCAGAGTCATCATTGGTGGAATAAGATGCAGCTTTACGAAATTGTCCATCCAATGGACAAGTGCCTTCGTCAATAGCAGCAGCTTTGCCTTTCTCATCAGCTAACAAAATAGTCCTTTTGAGGACTTCAATAGGAGGCAAATAGCTTAGATGATTCTGACAATATGCCTTGTAATGAATTGAAGACCTGATCTAATGAATTTCATGATCCAGGGAGCATAAGGCTTCAACTCAAATGGTGATAGAGCAACATTAGCCAAAGTCCTCATGAAGAAACCATGGTAGTTGATAGGAATGCCATGTATGATGTTGAACATCAGATTCTTCATGATGCCAACAACCTCTTCTTCATCAGAGTTGTGGCCTTTGATTGGGCTGAGGGTTTTGGTCAGAATGTGGTAGATTGTCCTTGGCACATATAGAAATTCCTTCACGAGGAATGTGGTTCTTGGAGCTTGGCCTGGCTTCAAAGGCTTCATGAGCACTTGCATCAGATGGTGAGAGATTTCAGGTTCCTCATATATGAGCCTTGCACCTTCAACAGGAGGACTGACTGGTACAACATGAAGCAATTCAGAGGTCGGGGCTTTGTAATGAGTATTCTCGGTCATCCAATCAAGCACCCATGAATTCACATCATCCACATTTCCAGTGAGGTGAAGTGTATCATAGAATTGAAGAATGAGTTCTTCATTCTAGTCGCAGATGTCAGCACAGAAGTTCAAAAGCCCAGCGTCATGAAGAACATTCAGGACATGTTGGAAGCACGGAAGAGACTCCATGTCCACATGAGGAATTTGACGGTGCTCAAATACCTTGTCCTTATCAAATAAGAGTGATGAATAGAAGTTCATCTGACTGGCAGTCCAGAACCGCTTGCGTCGAAGTCTTGCTGAGTCATATGGGTTGAATTCAGTGAAGAAATGGTGCTCAGTGAAGAAATGGTGCTCAGTGAAGAAATCATCAGCTTTGAACTTTGGCTGTTTAGCATGAGTATTTTGCTGCTTAGGCTGAAGATTGGCAGTTGAGGGCTTCATAGCCTCTTGGCGCACAACTTCTAGAACCATAAACTAAGGAATTTCAGCGACAGTTTTGGGAGTAGCAGTCTGGGTCTCCATTTCTTCAGCTGTAGTCGCTGAAACTTCTTCAGGAATGGAAAGAAGTGAAGTTTGACGTCCTTCAGATCACGTATGAATTTCTTCAGTTTGCGTAGGGGACTGAGGAATTAGATGCAGAGGGGTGGTCAATGGCGAGTTGGGATGAAGTCTTTCCCAATAGTCATCATTCATAACTGGAGTTGTAGACCCAATGTCCAGATCCTCATCTTCTTCCATTTCTTTAATGCCCGCCTCTTCAGCTATGAACTGAGGCATGGGCGATGATACCAGTGGGGTTGAAGGGATATCATCCACTTCAATTTCTTCATCCAACTGCTCTGAAGAAGCGGCAAAAGGATTCTCTTCATCTGTGTCATTAGGTATGACGTATTATTCACCAAAAGGAACAATTTCCTTTGATGGCATTATTGAAATTTGAACAACATCAATTGGGTTTGTGAGGGAGCTTGTCAAACTCCTCACTCTCTTAGGAGCTGAGGACTCTGCAGTCGTTGATGCTTTCCTTTTCTTCACAATTGCCTTCTCTGCAGCTTTGGTTTTCTTCACTTTTGATGCAGAAGGAAGGTTAATATTCTTCATCTGAGATGCTTTGCAGGAGGAGCAGATGAAATTGGTGCAGTTTCTTCAGGCACAACTAATGTAGTTGCCCTGGCATGTTCAGTTTCTTCAGGTGCGGTAGCAGATTCTTTAGCTGGCCTGGGTTGTCCTTCACGCGCAACATTGGAGGTTGCCCTTGCAGTTTCTTCAGGAGCTGGAATTTCTTCAGCTATCCTGGTACTCTCAGTGTCATCAACATCCTGATTTTCATCAGTTGTTCTAGCATTTTCTTCAGTAGGCTGAGCAGATGCTTCAGCCTGAGAAATTTCTTGTTGTGATGG
The DNA here is from genome assembly GCA_032464435.1 of Aegilops umbellulata. Taxonomy (NCBI): domain Eukaryota; kingdom Viridiplantae; phylum Streptophyta; class Magnoliopsida; order Poales; family Poaceae; genus Aegilops; species Aegilops umbellulata. The sequence goes on from CP136056.1 coordinate 112,955,084, forward strand.
AGTTGCAACATTGAGCTTGAGGGAGTCGGAGAGTCTGACGAATCTGACTTTGGCACCTAGCCAATCTGCATGGTATCTGTCAAATTCATCATTGAGATCTTTGATCTCCTTTTGCAGAGCCACAAGTTCTTTAAGAGACATGTTCAGAACACTTTTCTTCAGAAATCTTTCCTTTTTATACTAGGCCTTCTTGACTTGTCTGGCCTTCTCAAATTTCCATTTTTCTTTATTGATGAAGGCCGTCAACATGTGACTTTGACCAGGTGTGAGGTTTAATTCAGGAAGAGGGGTGTTGGGATCCTTGTGCCATAGATCAATGAAATCAAGGATTTTCTTCGGATCCAACATGAGGGGCACTATCCTGCCTTTGGCTCTAGCGGCCCTTTCTTGCCTGTCTCTGATGATCTTAGCAAGTTCTTCATCATCAACTTCATCGTCATCAAACAGGACTTTAAAAGCAACTTGCTTCTTGTGAGGACTTGGCCTCGATCCACGTCTAGCAGTGGCCTTTTTCTTCAACAGAGTTGGACCTGTTGATGACTGTGGTGGAGCTGAGGAACTTGCAGATGCTCCTGAAGCAATAGAGGATCTTGCAGTCCGTTGGCACGTGGCAAGATGCACAGGTGTTGAGGATTTTGCAGCAGCAGTTGAGGGTTTGGAGGCAGCAGAGGGAATTGGCACAACCCTTGAAGATGTTGCCTGAGGAATTTGCTTTGAGGGCTTTGAAGAACTGGGCCGTGAGGGCATAGCTGTTGAGGAACTCGACTTCATAGATGATTTCTTCGGCAAAGCCTTCTTAGGCTTGCTAGCAGATGCCTTAGTAGCCACAACAGCAGAATCTTCATTTAACTTCTTCACTGCTTCTTTTGCAATTTTAGCCAATTTGGCTTGGTGCTTGGCCCATTCCTTGGGAAATTCCTCACCACGCCTGATGCTTGAGGGATCAGCTACTTGGCTTGGAGCCAATGGAGGTCTTGGTCATGGAGGATCTACAGCGAATTTCTTCATGTACTTTGGAGTAACATAGCGATATTCCCTCCATTCCCTTGCCCATCTCCTCTCAATCCTTTGAATGCGCACTTCGCACTTTTTTTCTTTGCCATGCGTGGCTTCATCAGGTGTGCAATATTCAGCATAAATGTCTTCAGGGATTTCAAACGTAGTGTTTGTCTCTGGCCTCTTTCCTCCCTTTTGAGGTCTTTTACCATCAGCCATTTTCTTCACTTGAGGATTTTGAACAATTGATGTTTCTGAGGAGGTGTGCAATTTATCTTCAAGGAATGCTGCAAATGAGTGAAGTTGATGAGAACCTAGTGATTCAGCAGCGGACATGTTGTACCTGTGAACAGAGTATAGGTGCGAAGAATTTGGAGAGGTCATATGCGTTCTCAGAAATTTTCAAAAGTATAAAGTTTGAGGAATTTGACCATGAGAGTCTTGAGGAATTTCACTAAGCGTTCTTAACTTAGGTTCCAGAGTTGTATAGATTTGATAGTCCACACAACTAAGGAATCTTGAAGAAAAACATAACTTAGAGAAACAAATCAAGGAACAGATGCAACTGAGTGTTTAAGGATTGGGAAGTTGAAGAATAAACACCTTTTGAAGATTTTGTGGAAATCATGAGAAACAAAGTAGGGTAGTAAAATTAGATTTTAATTACCCTTGACAAAGGACACGACGAACTGGGGGTGGAAGTGGAGAGGTTCGTCCGTTCAGATCTTCCACGCCCTTACTTGGCGGTGAGAGACAGCTACGACGGCGGCAGAGTGAAGATTTCCGCGGCCGACGCGAGTACGACGGCGACGAGGTCAAGGTAGTGAAGCTCTTCCTCACCGATGGTGATGGAGTGTAGTGGTGGCGCTAGGTCTGAGAGGTCGAGCAGAGTATATGAGGTCTCAAGACGGGAGGGGGTATTTATAGCCACGGTGAAAAAACTGCCCGTCTGAGGAAATTGGACGAACGTGCCCCTGACCCTTGCCATCCTAGCAACATGTGTCACCCACGTACAGAGAGGTGTATCGTGGTTGAGTAGAGTAATCTTATCGTGGGATGCAGAACGGTTTGAGCGACAAAAAGCCAAAAATTCAGATATGAAAATTTTAATGTTTCGTTCGCAAATTCTTCAGCTGACAAGGACACAGTGAATATTTTGAACGGGTTTCAAATAGAATGCACATGAAGAATTTGTGAACAGAGTGAGTTGAGTTTAGCATAGAGGGGGAACGGGTCCGATCACATTCAATTAGAAGAAAAATCAGCTTGAAGAATTAGCAATAAGTGAATGTTGTTGAGGACCTGAAAAACTCATATATAGTCAAAGAAGAACACCGGTCGAAAAGGTGAAGACTTTGCAAAGTTGAAGAATTTCAAAATTGAAGAATTGGCAAATAGAGGGAAAAAACTCAACTTGAAGAACTTTTGTTGGTGGCGTGACCCACCGTATAAGAATGATGATTTCAGACGCCGCGTACAATTGTCGTAGGGCTCTGAGAATCAAATTCTTCGTTAATTTTTTCACACTTAGAGGGTTAGTCTTCATTGATTGAAGAAAAACCTTACTTCGTGTGTTGCACATCTAAGTCATAAATTTTGCATAAGTGTTAGGATGTGTGTCCTTTCAAAGAACATTCAAAGATTTTAAGATATTTAGCTCACACGGCAACTTGCTAAATCTCTTCTCATCCAAGGGCTTTGTGAAGATATTCGCTAGCTATTCTTCGATCTTCACATGTTCGATGGATATGTCGCCCTTCAACACATGATCTCGAAGAACATGATGACGAATCTAGATGTGCTTAGTCTTCAAGTGCTGAACTGGGTTATGAGCAATTTTGATGGCACTCTCGTTGTCTCAGTAGAGTGGCATGTTCTTCATGTTGATGCCGTAGTCCTTGAGGGTTTGCTTCATCCATAACAATTGAGCACAACAAGAACCAGCTGCAATGTACTCAGCTTCAGCACTAGAGAGTGGTACACAATTCTGCTTCTTCAAGGACCAACATACTAAGGATCGTCCGAGGAAATGGCATGTGCCTGATGTTGTGATCCACTCGATCACCAGCATAGTTAGAGTCAGAATATCCAATGAGATCAAAAACAGAGCCCTTGGGATACCATAATCCAAGTGTTGGAGTGTGAGCTAGATATCGAAGAATATGTTTCACAGCCTTATGGTGTGATTCCTTTGGTGTAGCCACTAAGCATAATATCTGGCCTAGATGCACATATATACAATAAAGAGCCAATCATGGAGCGGTATACCTTTTGATCAAAGTCTATACCATTTTCATCAGTGCATGGATGGCCATTTGTGGGCATAGGGATTTTGACGCCTTTGCAATCTTGCATGCCGAATTTCCTCAGCACATCCTTGAGGTATTTCTCTTGAGAAATGATGATGCCATTGCGTAGTTGACGAATTTGAAGACCTACAAAGAATTTCAATTCTCCCATCATAGGCATTTGATATTCCTCACTCGTCATATAAGCAAATTCGTCACTGTAATGTTGGTTAGTAGAGCCAAAGATAATATCATCAACATATATTTGGCACATGAATAATTCATCATCATAGGTTTTGGTGAAAAGAGTTAGGTCAAGTGAACCGGGTTTGAAGCCTTTCTTCATGAGGAATTCCTCCTTCATTGTATCATACCAAGCCCGAGGGGCCTGCTTGAGGCCATAGAGGGCCTTATTGAGTCTGAAGACTTTGTCAAGATGCTTAGGATATTCAAAACCTGGTGGTTGAGCAACATGTACTTCTTCCTCAATCTTACCATTGAGGAATGTCGTTTTCACATCCATTTGATATAAGATGATATTATGATGGTTAACATAAGCAAGCAATATGCGAATAACCTCAAGTCTAGCAATAGGTGCAAAAGTTTCATCGAAATCAATTCCTTCAACCTGTGTGTAGCCTTGAGCTACAATACGAGCCTTATTCCTCATCACAAGGCCATTTTCATCTTGCTTGTTGCGGTAGATCCATTTGGTACCGATGATATTGTGCTTGCATGGGTCTGGTCGCTTGACAAGTTCCCAGGCATTGTTGAGCTCGAATTGATGCAATTCCTCTTGCATCGGTTGAATCCACTCAAGCTCCAGAAAGGCCTCATCAACTTTGATGGGCTCTGTGATAGAGACAAAAGTGAAGTGCCCACAAAAGTTAGACAAATGTGAAGCTCTTGAGTGTGTGAGAGGACCTGGTGCGTTGCAACGCGAGGATGAGAAGATTGACGACGTTGGGTGGGCTCAGCATTTTCTTCACAACCATATTCCTCAAATGCACCAGCATGATTTTCTTCACGTTCTGGAATGACTTCTTCAGTAGATTCTTTAGTGGGTATGACATCCTTAGTAGCCTTGATTTTATAGATTCCCCAGGTGACATTTCATCTAGCACGGGAGGTAGGTGCTCTCTTTGCGAGCCTTTAGTTTCATCTAACCGCACATCTACAGTTTCAAAAACCTTGTGGTGAAAGGTGTTGAAGACTCTGTAGGTGTGTGAGTCCTTTCCGTAACCAAGTATAAAACCTTCATGTGCTTTTGGTGCAAATTTAGAATTGTGATGAGGATCTCTAATCCAACATTTAGCACCGAAGACTTTGAAATAACTCACATTGGGTTTCTTGTCAGTGAGGAGTTCATATGAGGTCTTTTTGAAGAAGTTGTAAGATATACCCTGTTAATGATGTGGCACGCAGTGTCAATTGCCTCAGGCCAGAAGTGACGAGGCGTCTTGTATTCATCAAGCATAGTGCAAGCCATCTCAACAGGAGTCATGTTCGCTCCACGACGCCATTTTGCTGAGGAGTATAAGGGGCAGATAACTCATGAGTAATACCAAGTTCATCAAGATAGTCATCAAGACCGGTATTCTTGAACTCGGTCCCATTGTCACTCCTAATGTGCTTGATCTTCACACCGAAATTCATCAAGGCCCTTGAGGAAAATCGTTTGAAGACTTCCTGCACTTCAGTTTTGTAAGTGATGATATGCACCCAGGTGTAACGACAATAGTCATCAGCAATAACAAAGCCATATAGATATGCTGCATTTGTTAGTGTGGCATAATGAGTAGGGCCAAAGAGATCCATGTGAAGCAATTCAAAAGGACGAGTGGTAGTCATGATAGTCTTCGAGGTATGCTTGGATTTGGTCATCTTTCCATCCTCACAAGCCCCACACAGATGGTCTTTGAGGAATTTGACACCCTCGATGCCAATGACGTGCTTCTTCTTCGCGAGTGTGTGTAACTTCCTCATGCCAGCATGACCTAGTCGTCGATGCCATAACCAGCCTTCTGAAGCTTTTGCAAGTAGACAAGTAGACATGGTATCCCAAGGGCTCAGCTTTTGATCTCATTGGATATTCTGATTCTGACTATGTTGGTGATCGAGTGGATCGCAAGTCAACATCAGGCACATGCCATTTCCTCGGACGATCCATGGTATGTTGGTCCTCGAAGAAGCAGAATTGTGTATCACTCTCTACTGCTGAAGCTGAGTACATTGCCGCTGGTTCGTGATGTCTCAATTGCTATGGATGAAGTAAACCATCAAGGATTATGGCTCAATGTGAAGAATGTGCCACTCTTCTGTGACAATGAGAGTGCGATCAAGATTTCTCATAACCCAGTTCAGCACTCGAAGACTAAGCACATCCAGATTCGTCATCATTTTCTTCAAGATCATGTGTTGAAGGGCGACATCTCTATTGAGCACGTGAAGAATGAAGAACAACTAGCGGATATCTTCACAAAGCCCTTGGATGAGAAGAGATTTAGCAAGTTGCGGTGTGAGCTAAATATCTTAGAATCTTCTAATGTTCTTTGAAAAGGACACACATCCTAACACTTATGCAAAATTGATGACTTAGATGTGCAACACACCAAGTAACGTTTTTCTTCAATCAATGAAGACTAACCCTCTAAGTGTGAAGAAATTAACAAAGAATTTGATTCTCAGAGCCCTACGACAATTGTACACGGCGTCTGAAATCATCATTCTTATACGGTGGGTCACGCCAGCAACAAAAGTTGAAAATCTTCAATTCGAGTTTTTTCTTCAGTTTTCTTTGAAATTCCTCAGTTGTTCAAATTCTTCAACTTTGCAAAGTCTTCACTCTTTCCGACTATGTTCTTCATTGACTATATATATTTGAGTTTTCAGTCCTCTACATCATTCACTTATTGCTATTTCTTCAAGATGACTTTTTGCCTAAGTGAATGTGATCGGACTCGTCCCCCTCTATGCTAAACTCAACCCAGTATATTCATAAATTCTTCATGTGCGTTCTATTTGAAACCCGTTCAAAATCTTCACTGTGTCCTTGTCAGCTGAAGAATTTGCGAACGAAACATTAAAATATTCTTATCTGAGTTTTCGGCTTTTGCCTCTCAAACCGTTATGCATCCCATGATGAGATTAAAATACTCGCCCACGATCTAACACGATCTCCACTTCACAGTATGTGGGTGACACATGTCGCTAGGATGAGAAGGGCCAGGGGCACATTCATCCATTTTCCTTGGATGAACAGTTTTTCACTTCGGCTATAAATACCTCTTGCCCTCCTCAGACCTCATTTACTCCGCTCGATCTCACTCCCCTCGCTCGAGCTCTCTGACCTAGAGCCACCGCTACCTTCCATTGTCTTTAGTGAGGAAGAGCTTCACTGCCTCGACCTCGTCGTCGTCGTACTCACGCTGGCCGCGGATATCGTCACTCTGCCTCCGCCGTAGCCGTCTTCCGCCGCCAAGCTAGGGCGTGGAAGATCTGAATGGACGAGCTTCTCAACTTCTACTGTCAGTTCGTCGTGTTCTTCGTCAAGGGTAAATAAAATTTGTTTTTACTCCTGTCGGTGTCAAAACCGGCGGATCTCAGGTAGGGGGTCCCGAATTGTGCGTCTAGGCGGATGGTAACAGGAGGTGAGGGACACGATGTTTTTACCCAGGTTCGGGCCCTCTCGATGGAGGTAAAACCCTACTCCTGCTTGATTAATATTGATGATATGGGTAGTACAAGAGTAGATCTACCACGAGATCAGAGAGGCTAAACCCTAGAAGCTAGCCTATGGTATGATTGTTGTTCGTCCTATGGACTAAAACCCTCTGGTTTATATAGACACCGGAGAGGGCTAGGGTTACACAGAGTCGGTTACAATGGAAGGAGATCTACATATCCATATTGCTAAGCTTGCCTTCCACACCAAGGAAAGTCCCATCCGGACACGGGATGAAGTCTTCAATCTTGTATCTTCATAGTCCAACAGTCCGGCCAAAGGATATAGTCCAGCTGTCCGGACACCCCCTAATCTAGGACTCCCTCAGTAGCCCACGAACCAGGCTTCAATGACGATAAGTCCGGCGCGCAAATTGTCTTCGGCATTGCAAGGCGGGTTCTCCTCCAAATTCCATATACCTATCAAATAGTGTTCGTCTTCTTGTGAATGTTGCGCTCCTTGACTTCCACGCCCAATAATGGCCATGTTCCACGTGTCAAGCGAATGTGAAGAGCCAGGGCATTTTTATATTTGCCCCCCTAGCTATGTAAGTGAGCCGCCTATTAAAGAGACGAGGATTCAGATCCAAATCATACCATCCCCCCTTAGCGAGCATTCATCGGAGCGCACCCGACAGAAATCCATTCCATCATGGCTGGTCGACGCAGCTCCTCCACTCGCTCTCCTAGCCCCAAGCCTGGAGATTGGGAGAGATGTTCCATCCCGCACAGCAAACTAGTGACGCTTCAAACCAAGGGATTTCTTCCCCCGGCGTACATGGTCCCGGTTTGAGCCGGGATCACCACTTATAATGGCGGAGAGCCTTCCCAATCCCTCCAAGGGAGAGCGGGTATGCCTTGTCCCTCATTTGATAAGAGGGCTCGGATTTCCAATTCATCCATTTCTCCGAGGGGCTCCTGGAGTTCTATGGCCTCCAGTTGCACAGCCTTACTCCTGCCTCCATATTGCATATTGCGGGCTTCGTAGCCCTTTGCGAGCTGTTTTTGGGCTGCGAGGCTCATTTCGTGTTGTGGAAGAAGTTTTTCTGCCTTGTGCCCTGTTCTCAGAAGGGGTCAATATATCAAGTGGGCAGAGCCGAAGTGTGGCGCATCGCCGGGACTGGATATCTATCCGGAACCCCAAAGAAGACGTCCGAAGACTGGCCTTCAGAATGGTTTTATGTAGAAGACGTTCCCCTACCGGATCCTATTCGGATCGGCCTTCCTGAATTCGTCAATGCTCCTTTGAAGAAGCGCCTGAGCTGGCGTCCACGGAGCCCCCAGGAGGAAGACGACGGGGATGTTCTTTACCTGATGAACTGGATAAGGTTGCAAGCTCAATCCGGATTGACCATGATCGAGGTCATGGCCATATGTATTATGCGGGGGGTGCAGCCGCTTCAATATAGAGGCCACCCAATGTGGGATTTCAACGAGGAGGATGACGCCACCCGATGCGGCCGTAAGGGGCCGGAATCGGTTGCTGCCCTAGCAAAGATCTTGTCTGCTTTGTACAAGGGAGAAGAGGAGGAATTCCTCCGCGTCAATCCACAGGGCGGATTTTCTATGTACAATCCTCCGAGCTGGGTAAGCTAATACATTCCCTTGCCCATCTGTTCCATAATCCCATAGTTAAGTATTTCATCTTGCGATTTCAACGCAGGAGCTGCGTAAGGCCGTGAGGGAAATAAGCAGCTCTCCTCCACAACCCGAGGATCCGGAACGGTCCCTCGACCCGGCCTCCCAAGAGGATCTGGATATATCTGTGGAGCTGATCGATGGGGTATTCTACCAACTGGGCAATGACAATGCCTTGGTGGCCATTACGGCTGATTATCCTGGGCTACTTCCAGCCTCACAGGTAACTGAGACCGAAGTCCCAACACTTCGAAAAGGATCCATCCTTGCGTATTTTTTATTACCGTATACCAATGGCGTTTTGCAGGGGAGGCCCGTGAGGCGGAATACCGAGCCTGCGGCGACTAGCCAACAAGGGGCCGCGAGGCCAAGCGGGCTGAAAAGACATGCGGTTCAGATTGAGACTCCGGCGCAGCGGTATGGCGTGCTGTCTTATTCCAAGATATTATCCTTAGAGGCATACTAACGCCCGTGCTTTCTTTAGAAAAAGGAGTTCTCGGCAGACTATATCCGGAGAGGTTGCTAATCGTGCCTCCACTAGCCAGGCTCCAAGGCCGGGTCCGGAAGCGGAGGCGAATACGAGGCGCGCGCCGGACGCTCCTCCGACAGAGGATGCGGACAGAATGTCCGCCACTAACTCCGAGGTGGAGAGTGCCATGAACCACAGGCGCCGCCGGACTGTTCTTCGTGACGCTTGTTTCTCCCAAGAGGCATTAGATGCCTTCAACTCAGGAGATGCGTACCTCCGTGCTGCTCAAAATGGTCTAGCCAGAGCCATGGAGCAGTATGTAAAGGACATACGGGTGAGAAAATTTGGTGATTATATATACCAGTAGCCCCTGAGACTAGAAACAGTTAGAATAACTGATTCAAGGATCATTTGTTTATGCAGGTTCTTGCAGAAAAGAATACCCAACTGTCCCATGAGCTGGAAGAGTGCAGAGCCCAACTTCAGGCCGCACTAGCCGCATCAGGGCAGCCCAAGGAGACCTCCTCTGGTACTTGTAACGCCCTCGATGCGGCTATATCTCCCACGTGTCGAGGCACGACTTAGAGGCATAACCGCATTGAAAGCAATGTCGCAAGTGAGGTAATCTTCACACAACCCATGTAATACATAAGGGGAAAAGATACATAGTTGGCTTACAGTCGCCACTTCACACAATACATAAATAAACATCCATCATACAAATTACACTCAAGGTCCGACTACGGTACCAAAATGAAAGAAGACTACCCCAAAAGCTACATAGATCCCCGGATCACCCCAACTGGGCTCCACTACTGATCATCTGGAAAAGAAACATAGTAACGGCCACGTTCCTCGTCGAACTCCCAAGTGAGCTCGGACGCGTCAACTGCACTGGCATCATTGGTACCTGCAACTGTTGTGGTAGAATCTGTGAGTCACGGGGACTCAGCAATCTCATACCCGCGAGATCAAGACTATTTAATCTTATAGGTAGAAAAGGATTGTAAGGTGGAGCTGCAGCAAGCGGCTAGCATATATGGTGGCTGCAACGCAAAAGAGAGCGAGAAGAGAAGGCAAAGCACGGTCGTGAAGCTAGAAGTGATCAAGAAGTGATCCTGAAACAACCTACGTCAAACATAACTCCAACACCGTGTTCACTTCCCGGACCCCGCCGAGAAGAGACCATCACGGTTACACACGCGGTTGATGTGTTTTAGTTAAGGTCAATTGAGTAAAGTCTATTTTAAACCCTGAACTCGTACGGCTCGTCTGTTTTAAACCCCAAACTCCAAATCCTTGAAATCCACACCCCCAACTCTCTAATCCCGGTCGTTTTCGTCCTTGTTGCAGTATCCAAACGGGGGGAGGATGGGATTGCTGACTTGTGGGTCCCGCTCGGGCGCTGGAGATGCTAAGTGGTTGAGCCGGACCAGCTCGTTCCGGTCCTCGCACACTCGCCCTCCCAATCCCCTTCTCTCCCGACGCATCGCCTTCTCCCGCGGCGGCAATGGCGACGCTGAGCGGATGATCGCGGCGACCTCCGACGACCGCGCCGGCGGCAAAGTAGCAGGTGCGTCGTCGTGTTCATCTATGAATCATCTTTGGTGTTTTTTGCTTCCCTCCCCGAGTTAGGTTAAGGGTTTTACAGGGGGTGAAAGGTGGGGTTTTGGGGGGGATTTTGTTGCCCGTTTAATCTCATGTTTTGGGGGCTATACTTATTCATGGACTGATACATGATATGCATTGTAAGTTTCATTAATTTTATAGCCTTTTTAACAGTTTTGTAGTTGTGTTGCCTGAAGGTGTCAATTCATCTTAGGGCATCTGAATTTAGTAGAACTAAATCATGTATGCTCTGTAGTAGGTTGGTTCTGCAGCAGCTTTATTTGTGTTTATTGTACAGTAGCTTCATCTTAGGGCAGCACTGAATGTGTGTTAATTGTACAATAGCTGAATGTGTGTGTTATTTTTTTTTCTGAATTTGAAGTGTACTGACTGAATGTAAATAATGCACTGTGTAGGCTTTGCTCTCTGAAATCATGGATCCAGCAGATGTTCTGAATGTCAGGTTTCATTATGGGGGAGAGTTCATCCGCATTGGTCCATCCCTTGACTATGTTGGGGGAGATACTGCAATGTCAGTGCTTGAGAGGGATAAGTTATCACTGCCAGAGCTAAAAGGATTTTTAGCTGATCATTTAACTGTGAAAGAGAGTATGAAGATATATTTTCTCATGCCTGGGAGAGAGTTAGTTAATGGATTATTGTTTCTGCATACTGATGAAGGTTGCATGCAAATGTCAGAGCACATTACTGATGCAGGGGTTGCTGACATATATGTTGAGTATAATGGTGAGCAAGATGAGCCAGAAGAAGATGCTAGTGGCTCTGATTTTGAAGATGAATTGGATGATCTGATGGACAATGATGATGAACCAGATGCTGTTATCACTGCAGAAGAAGAAGATATTGTCCAAGGCAATGTGCAGGCAGTTAATGCAGTACCAGAGCAAGACATTTTGGAACATATCCTGGTTCCTAATGAAGGTGGTGTGGTTACTGAAATTATAAGCAGCCCTGTGAAGCACAGTATCAGAGTTGATGCTCTTTCCCAAGGCTCTCAAGTTGTCAATCCATCTCAGCCAATTGTTGCTAGCCAAAATATAGCTTCAATTCCAGAAACTGCAGGAAATTGTTCAGAGTCTGAAGATTCAGATGATCCTGAATATGTAGCACATACTGATGATAGTGGGGAGGAACCAGAGGTAGTGGAGTTGAGAAAGCATGCCAGAAAATTCAAGAAGAAGATGAAAGCTTCAGAAATATGGTTTGCAAAGGAGTCTACTGGTCCAGTACCTATTGAGCTAGTGGCAAATGTGGAAGAAGCAGTACATGACATGGAGTTTGAGTCTTCTGATGAGGACTACTCTTATGATGAAGATGAAGATGGCCAGTTTGTTAGGAGGAAGAGCCAGTTTGTTAGGTTTAACCCTGATTCAGAAATTCCTCATTTTAGTTTGGGAATGGTTTTCAAAAGCAAGAACCAATTGGTGAAAGCACTGAAGAGGTATGGGCTTGCAACCAAAAGGAGCATATCTTTCCCAAAATCTGAAGAGCAAAGGGTAAGAGCTAAATGTGACTGGCCTGGTTGCCCCTGGATGTTGTATGCTGCAAAGACAAGTAGATGTTCTAGGTTTCAGATCATCACTTATGAAGATGAGCACAACTGTGCACAGAACAGAGAGAACAGACTTGTTACTGCAAAAGTGATTGCTAAGAGATATGAGCACATTATCCTAGCAAATCCACTATGGAAAATTGACAGCATTAAAGCCACAGTGCTCAAAGACATGTTTGCTGATGTGTCAGTTTCAAAATGCAAGGCAGCAAAGAAAATTGTGCTAGATAAGCTCTTGTGTGGGATGAAAAGTGAGTACACAAAAGTCTTTGATTACCAACTAGAACTTCTTAGGAGCAACCCTGGCAGCACAGTGGCCATTACCTTAGATCCAACAGAGATGGAATTAAATATATTTCAACAATTCTATGTTTGCTTTGATGCAATGAAGCAAGGGTTCAAAGCAGGGTGCAGGAGAGTCATTGGACTAGATGGATGCTTTTTCAAGGGAGCATGTCAAGGTGAACTGTTGGCTGCCATTGCTAGGGATGCTAACAATCAGATGTACCCAGTAGCATGGGCTGTGGTGGAGAAAGAGACAAATGACAGCTGGAAGTGGTTCATTGCACTCTTAATCAAAGACTTGGATATCAATGACCAAGGAGAAGGATGGGTCTTCATTTCTGACCAACAGAAGGTACATTTAATTTACTGCATGCATTTTACTAATGCAACCTTAGTTACTAGTACATGCAAACTTATGTAGCTTTTCACTCTTTTTAGGGCTTGATCAATAGCATGAGGGACTATTTACCTAAGGCTGAGCACAGGATGTGTGCAAGGCACATATATGCCAACTGGAGGAAGAAACACAAGGACCATGAATACCAAAAGAGATTCTGGGCAGTTGCTAAGGCTGGTAACAGAGAGGATTTTAATTACAACAAGGCCAAGCTTGCTCAACTAACTCCTGAAGGTGCAAAGGATATTATGAGGACAGAGCCAAAGCATTGGGCTAGGGCTTTTTTCCCACCTGGAGCAAACTGTGAATCAGTTGACAATAATCTTTGTGAGTCATTTAACAATGCCATCATAGAATCTAGGTTCTATCCAATTATTACACAACAAGAAATGATAAGGAAAAAGATGCTTGTTAGAGTGCAAGAGCAGAGAGCCAAAGGGGCAAAGTGGAAGGGAAAAATTTGTCCAAGTATTTTGAAGAAACTACAAGTCAGTATTAAAATAACACAGTACATTGAGGTGCTCTGGAATGGCAAGGAGGGATTTGAGGTCAGGCACATGAAAGGCAGGAAAAAAAAGTACACAGTACATCTTGAAAGAAGGATTTGTACATGTGGATACTTTCAGCTGGCAGGCCTCCCTTGTTGCCATGCCATTGCAGCTATCTACAAGTGTGGTAGAAAGATAGAAGACTACATTGACAAGTGCTACTGGGTTGAAACATTCAACAAAATATATGAGCATTGTCTGCAACCTGTTTTAGGAGAAGAAAGCTGGCCTGTCTCTCAAAACCCTAGGCCAGTGGCACCTGGATACATTGCCATGCCAGGAGCAAGAAAGAAAAACAATGACAGGAGGAGAGAAGAGGGTGAAGCACCCAAAGGAAAAAAAATGAGCAAGCATGGCATACAGATCACTTGTGGATCTTGTGGGCTTAAGGGACACAACAAAAGTGGTTGTAAAAGTAATGCAGACAGAACCCAGAAAACTAAATCATATCTTGGAAAGAGAGGGAGAAATCAGAGGGCAGCAGAGGTACTAATTATATTGTTTTTCCTTCAACTATGCAGAAACATAATCATATTTATCTGCTTTTTTCTTTGTTCTGAACTATGCAAAACCATAACTAGTTTTGATCTGTTCATTGGTATATTTTGTTTGCAGCAAGCACAGACTGATGCATCAAGATCTACACCTCCAGCAAGCTCTCAAGTTCCAAGAACTACAGCTCCATCTACTACCCAAGCTGCAAGAACTACAGCTGCAGCTAGCTCTCAAGCTGGTACATCAAGCTCTCAAACTGCACCATCAAGGTTCAGACCTCCCAGAAGCATTAATCCAGAGGGAAGCACATCTGCTGGGAGAGGAAGTGGAAGAGCATCAAGGAGAGGAAGTGGAAGAGCATCAGGGAGAGGAACTGGAAGAGCAGCAGGGAGAGGAACTGGAAGAGGAACTGGAGTAATTACTGGAGCATGGGGGGATTATTTCTATGCAAGTGGCAATTACTAAAGATGTTTTCCTAGTACTGGATAAGATCTTTAGTAATTGTATTTGATAGCTACAAGTGCTAATATGTGAACCTGTGGTTGCCTTTTGCTTTCACTTTAGATCTATGTGCACTGAACTATGTTTCTTTCCTGTCAAATATCTCTTATATATGTTGTTGTCAACTTGCTGTCAAATTGGAGAGCTTCATGTTGATGTCAACTTGCTGTCAAATTTATTTTATATATGTTCATGTCAATTTGTTGTCAAAATTTCTATTACACTTGCTGTCAAGACTACAATGCATTCTGTATATTGCCTCAATTTGATCTTGTTGTTGTCAAGAAAGACAGTGCACACAAATAAAACAATGCAGAGTGAATACAGTGCTGCCAATTGATCTTCAGAGAATATAAATTCAACATTCAGGCATTTTCTTCCACACATACCATCCATTACATTTCACTGAAATACATCATTCCATAGAAACTAAACCAGCAACCCTGAAATTTTCTAAAATTTCACTGAAATGATCTAACTAATCAGCAAACCTGCAACTAAACCAGCAACAAAAAACATCATTCCATAGAACAGATACTTATACATTTCCATCTCCTTTTTCTTATCAGAACTTGCTCTAATTTCTGCAACTAGTTCATTCTTCTTCAATTCTTCTGTCAAACCAGCATCTTGTCCCTCCCTTGACTGAGCCGCCAAATAATCCTCCAGCCTCCATACTTTATCCCGAAGATCTCCAAGCAATCCACGCAGAAATGGCGTCGTCGGGCCGTCATGCCAATCGATGAAGCCATGCTATTTGTTTCACAAACACATTTCAGAGAAATTGGACAGAGATTCAAAAACAGAGGCGGACAGAGATTCAGAAATTGAACAAATTTCAAAGAAATTGGACAGCATACCTGAGCATCCACACACGAATAGTACCTCCTACCAGGGTTCGCCCTACTCCACGAGATCCACCGCGGCGCCTTCTTCCCGCAAAGGCCGCAATTCCTAGCTGGCTCGTAGTCCATCGGTTGCTCCCGATATGGCACCGGCGACCTCGCAGCTTGCTGCCCGCCTCTCCTGCTAAGTCCGCCGCCGCGCAAAGAAGATGAAGCTCCGGAGGAGAACGACATGGTTGCCGGCGCCGCCAATCGTCGCCCTGTCTCCGTCGCTCGACGAACCCTAGCTCTGTTCCTCACCCAGCCCTCGCGGCGAACCCTAGCTCTGTTCCCCACCCACAGCCCGCGCGCGCTTATAACAGAGAGACAGGCAGAGAGTGAGGTAAACCCGGCCTCCACTCTGCCACGTCACCTAATCCTCCCCTCAAACGACATTAAGGTGGCTAACGACCGGGATTAGAGAGTTGGGGGTGTGGATTTCAGGGATTTGAAGTTTGGGGTTTAAAACAGACGAGCCGTATGAGTTCAGAGTTTAAAATAGACTTTACTCAGGTCAATTTCGGGTTTTCTACAACCGGACATCAACAAATTCCCATCTGCCTCATAACCGCGGGCACGGCTTTCGAAAGATAATACCCTGCAGGGGTGTCCCAACTTAGCCCATGATAAGCTCTCACGGTCAACGAAGGATACTCCTTCTACCGGGAAGACCCGATCAATCTCGGAATCCCGGACTACAAGACATTTCGACAGCAACAAAACAAGTCCAACAAAGCCGCCCGATTGTGCCGACAAATCCTGATAGGAGCTGCACATATCTCGGTCTCAAGGCACATCCGGATAATTCAACCTACGAGTAAAACCAGGCCTCGAGTTGCCACGAGGTGGCCCCGCAGGTTGCTCGGTTCGGGCCAGCACTTAGAGAAGCACTGGTCCAGGGGGGCTAAAATAAAGATGACCCTCGGGCTCGCGAAAACCCGGGGGAAAAAGGGGTAGGTGGTGGCAAATGGTAAAACCAATGTTGGGCCTTGCTGGAAAAGTCTTATTCAAAGCGAACTGTCAAGGGGGTCCCATAAATCACCCAACCGTGTAAGGAACGCAAACTCCGGGAACATAACACCGGTATGACGGAAACTAGGGTGGCAAGAGTGGAACAAAACACCAGGCATAAGGCCGAGCCTTCCACCCTTTAACAAGTATATAGATGCATTAATTAAATAAGAGGTATTGTGATATCCCAACAAGTAAACATGTTCCAACAAGGAACAACAAGTCCATGTTCCAACAAGGAACAAACTTCATCTTCACCTGCAACTAGCAACGCTATAAGAGGGGCTGAGCAAAGCGGTAACATAGCCAAACAACGGTTTGCTAGGACATGGATGGTTAGGGGCTGACATGGCAATATGGGTGGCATGAAATATCAAGTGGTAGGTATCGCAGCATAGGCATAGCAAAAGAGCGAGCATCTAGCAAGCAAAGATAGAAGTGATTTCGAGGGTATGGTCATCTTGCCTGCAAGGTTCTCAGAGTTGTCGAAAGCTTGGTCCTCGAAAGCGTTCTCAACAGGTTCCTCGTTCACGTACTCGTCTCCCGGCTCTACCCAAAGCAAGAAAACAAGCAAAGGGGACAAATATCAATCACGATGCAATGCGCAAGCAACATGATGCAAAACATGGCATGATATGCGAGATGGGATATGCAATGCATATGCATGCTCCGGAAGGACAAGGATGAACAAGGCATAATCTTGGCAAACCAAGTATGCCACTGGATAGGTGAGGTGATTTCGGTTGAAATCGATATAAAGATCACCGGAATCGGATGCACGGTTTGCAAATGACAAGCAAAACAAGAATGACGATAATCTGCCATTAACAGCATAATGCTACTTAGCAAGCAACAAGAAAATAATCTACTGCACCCAAACATATCAACAAAGCATATGACAGTAATCTACTCAAGATGATTGACAAAAGATGAACAATGAGCTACAGCTAAATCACAGCATAGCAGGTTCAAACAAGCATGGCAAAAGTGCAAAAGATAACAGGTTCACAGACTTAGTGAAATAACAACATAGCAGAAATTAACATCAGGATGACATGTTTAGAGCAATGAAACAACATGCTACAGGAACAGGACATAGCAAAGTAAGGCATGGAATGAATCTACTCAAAGCACTTGACAAAAGTCCCTTACTGACCATAAGTCAAAAAGGAACATAAAATATGATTACACCCATGTCAATTAAGCAAGTTTCATTACAGGTTACAGACTTAGCAGAAAACTGGACATGTCAAAAAACAGATAACGAGTAGGCATGTTCGTGAGCTCGATGCACTCACTACAGAGCATTGCATGATAAAATAATCATACATACATCAATAAGACATGGCATAGGAACTATACATGGCAAGAACAACATCATATCATGTAAGGATCAACTACACCAAGCTTGGCAAAATCGAATAACATGTAAACAATCTGCCAGCAACATTTTGAAGCAAAAGTAGAGCTCAATTGAATCAATCTATGGCACTCCATAATTACAAATAAAGGCACGGATGGATAGAGAAAATACACAAGTTAAAAACACTCTTACTGCTCATGCTCAAAATACGCATAGATCTCTCGGAAACAACATGAACACATGGCATAAAATAACAGCAGTCAGGGACTTAGTGAAATTACTAAGTCTCTGAAATCAGCAACATCAAGTGCCCTAGTTTGCATGCTCGTGCTAGTCACCACAAGATCACAAAAATATATGACAAAATTCTCTGGAAAGGTAACATGGCATATTACAAAACTCATGTAGGACTCAACTTCATAGGAGGCACACATCAATCATGGCAAAAATGACAAAAGTGCATGTTCAGATAAGATCCAGCAACTAACATCAACTATCCCTCTTCTAACAGCATTTCGGGCATCAATATGACCTCAAATGAAAATGGTGCAATGTAACGAAATGATGTACTCTTTGAGACGAACAATTTGACATATTATACGCGCGAAACGGAGCTACGGATGCAAAGTTACGGCACGATGAACAGGTGGCGATGATGTGAAAAACTTGGGACTTAGCAAAAATCGGGGGGGACGAGAGTCACCCGTTCCGGCGCGGATTCCGAGGCTCGCCGGAGCTCGGCCGGAGAAGGCGGGGGAGCGGCCGGAGGAGGCGGGGACGACCGGATCCGGGCGGCGCCGGCCCGGATCTGGGCGCGGGAGGTCGCCGGAGCTCGCTGGGCGCGGGGCGGCGCGCGGCCAGGCGCGGCGAGGAGGCGGAGGTCGCCGGGCGGCGGCGGGCGGCGGCCTGAGGCGGGGACGAGGCGGCGCGGGCTGGAGGGCGGCGGCGCGCGCGGGAGCAGGCGGAGGCGGCGGGCGCGGGGGCGGCGCGCGGGCGCGGGCCGGGGAGGGCCGGCCGCGGGCTCGCGGGCCGGCGGCGCGGGGGCGGCGCGGTCGACACGTGGCGGCGCAGGACAGGTGCGGGG
This sequence comes from Aegilops umbellulata, assembly GCA_032464435.1. Lineage (NCBI taxonomy): Eukaryota > Viridiplantae > Streptophyta > Magnoliopsida > Poales > Poaceae > Aegilops > Aegilops umbellulata. The sequence continues at coordinate 112,973,947 of CP136056.1, forward strand.
CGGCGGCGGCTTTAGTCCGGCGCGCCCGGACACGTCCAGCGCGACGGGGAGCTAGGGGAGCTAGGGTTAGTGCGATTTTGCCCGGATTTGGAGGAGGGGGAGGCCTATTTGTAGGTAGAGGGAGCTAGGAGGCTCCAAATGGAGAGCGGTTTTCGGCCACGCGATCGTGATCGAACGACGGAGGACATGGGAGTGTCTTAGATGGGTTATTGGGCTGTTTTGAAGGGGTGTTGGACTGCAACACACAAGAGGCCTTCACGGTTACCCGGTTAACCGTTGGAGTACCAAACGAACTCCGATTGACCCGAAACTTGACAGGCGGTCTACCGGTGCTATACCAGGGCCGCATGGCAAATGTCGGTCCAATCCGAGAAAGTTTAATACCCGCTCATGAAGAAATGTAAAAGGGGACGCCGGGGAACATAGGAGCGCCGGATTGCAAAACGGGCAACGGGTAAAATGCTCGGATTTATGAGATGAACACGTATGCGAATGCGATGCACATGATGACATGATATGAAATGCATGACATGAACAAAATGCAAAATGAAGGGGAACCCAACCACGGAGGAAAAAATCATATCACAATGCCGAAAATGGCAAGAGTTGGATTACAAATATGGCAAGTTACATCCGGGGCGTTACAGTACTCTATGCTTTAAATGATAAGTATCTTGTGCGGCGTGTATGCAAATCTGACAATAACGTTGCAGATGGCGCCGGACTTAATCCGGATAAGCAACAACTCCTACGCCAGCTAAAGGCTGGTGAGAGTGTGCTTACAAAGGTGAGGCAGGAGAAGAATGATCTCCTAGATGCCAACACCCAGCTGGGCGTGGAACTAAAGGATGTCCGTGCCCAGTTGTCAGACTCTGTTAAGGAGAATCGGCGGCTTCGACGCGGCATTTTTAGTAAGTGCTTGAACGAACTTTGAAAAAGAGTTCGGCGAGGAAATCGGCTGACAGAGTTATGTCTGTAGGTATGCTCACAAGTCGTCCTGCGGAGGAAATGCCCGGTTCTACGGGTGACCTTCTTCCCGAGCTTTGACAACTGCACGAACGAGTTCGGCTGGTGATGTAAGGCGTCGCCTAGGCCTTGTGGCCATCCGTCTCCATGCCCGAAGGACTTGGACAGCTTGCGGAGGAGCTGAAGGGAGCGCGGCGGCGCCTCCAATTATGGAAGATATCGGCCTGCCGTCAAGGTGCCAGGGAAGCCTGGGTCATGGTGAAGACGCGGTACATGAAGGCTGACCCAAACCACATGGCCGAGGTTGGACCTGTGGGGCCCGATGGGAAGGAGATCCCTGTGAGCTTAGTGTACGGCCAAGTAGAGTTGGCCGCAAAGTATTCCCAACAGGACTGTAGACTAGACAGCCTATTGGATGGTATTGAAGAGGAATTTAACCAGTCAAGTTGACTATGTAATTTAAAATGACATGTATAATGCCTTCTAGCCGGATTGTAGATCATTTGTCATGGCAGACCTTTTCGCTTCAACCTCGGGACCCGATGGTCCGGAGTGTATCCGAATACCCTCTCGGTTATGTAAGAACCGGGGCATACGTGGAGACCAGGCATAGGGGTCATTAGTGCTTGAACAGACAAGTGCCCAACTAGTTATGTTATATTACATGGTTAGTAAGAAACATCTTCCAGGGAGAATAGTTCCGTTAGGGGTTCCTTTCCCTGGGAGGCATGCCCTAAAGTGCATGTCCGGACTGCGGAAAGAGACGCAGAAAAACATCTGGGGGCGCATGAGTAAATAAGTTAGAAATCATCTTTAGTTCACCGACCGAATATTCCCTTCAGAACGCTAGCTTTCGGCTTCACCCAGTCTGAGGTACACATCCAGCTGACCAGGCAGTAACAATCACAGAGGTGCTCCCCTGATGCCCTAGCCGAATTAACGGGAACGTAGGGCATAAATACAAGAGCCAGGCAACCCAGCTTGGCCAAAGCTTAAGTCATATCGATGCATATAATGGTGAATAAAGGGTACATGCGGAAGTATGACACATGTTTTGGGCATAAAGCCCTTATGAATAAGCTTCTGTCAAAGAAGCCCCCAGGTATAATGAGCGCGGATAACGCGTCAATTCTGTGCAAATAAGGCACAAATGGGCCCTTACGGGCTATGAGAGAAAAGGAGGGGAGAAGGAGAGAAATATAAGATAGATAGTATATAAAAATGGACGGAGGAAGGAGACGAACACAGAGTCCGGCACTAGGCGTAGAGTCTTCTGAGTCGGGCTGCGTTCCATGGGTTCGGCTCGAGTCGATTGTCTGATGCATCGCGCAGACGGTACGCTCCACCGGTCAGGACTTGGTCAATAATGAAAGGACCCTCCCACTTGGGCTTGAGTTTGTCCTTTTTCTTATCCGGCAGACGTAGAACTAACTCGTCGACATTGTAAGTTTTGGCCCATACTTCTCTGCTTTGGTATCTTCGAGCCTGCTGTTGACAGAATGCGGAATGGGCTTTTGCCACATCACGCTCCTCCTCCAAGGCGTCCAGACTGTCCTACCGATCGAGCTCGGCTTCTCTTTCTTCATACATGCACACTCGAGGTGAGTCATGAATTATGTCGCAGGGCAGAACTGCCTCTGCGCCGTATACCATGAAGAATGGTGTGTATGCGGTAGTGCGGTTCGGCGTGGTCCGCAGCCCCCAGAGTACGGAGTCGAGCTCCTCTACCCAGTGCGTGTTAGATTCCTTGAGGGACCGCACTAATGGGTTTGATGCCGCTCATTATTAGACCATTTGCTCGCTCGACCTGACAGTTAGTTTGTGGGTGATAGACTGAAGCATAATCGAGCTTGATGCCCATGTTTTTGCACCAGAGTTTTACCTCGTCGGCCGTAAAGTTCGTGCCGTTATCAATGATGATGCTGTGGGGGACGCCGTAACGGTGTATGACCCCGGATATGAAGTCTATCACAGGTCCGGATTCGGCCGTCTTAACAGGCTTGGCTTCTATCCATTTGGTGAACTTATCCACCATGACCAGTAAGTATTTTTGCTTGTGGGTTCCTCCTTTAAGGGGTCCAACCATGCCAAGCCCCCAGACCGCGAAGGGCCAGGTGATGGGGATAGTTTGGAGGGCGGTGGGTGGCATATGGCTTTGGTTCGCAAAAAGCTGGCAACCAACGCAACATTGGACTATGTCCTGAGCGTCTGCCCGGGCCGTCGGCCAATAAAAGCCTGTACGGAAGGCCTTGCCTACAAGGGCCCGGGCTGCAGCGTGGTGACCGCCGAGTCCGGCATGGATTTCAGCCAGAAGATTCCACCCTTCCTCTTCGGAGATGCACCTTTGAAGGACTCCGGTGGTGCTTTTCTTATAAAGCTCTCCCTCATGGACTTTATAGGCTTTAGATCGCCGCACTATGCAGCGTGCCTCATTTTGGTCCTCGGGGAGTTCCTGCCTAGTTAGGTAGGCTAGGAATGGTTCTGTCCACGGGGCGATGACAGCCATAATTACGTGGGCTGAAGATGTTATTTCGTTGGCGGAGCCTCCAATTATGTCAGATTGTTCGGTATCGGGCAGTGCGGTTGGGTCCGGGCTGTTATTGCCGGGTTCCCCCTCCCATACTACGGATGGCTTGAACAGCTTCTCCAAGAAGATGTTGGGAGGGGCGACATCGCGTTTTGCGCCGCTGCATGCTAGGACATCTGCCGCCTGATTGTTTTCTCGGGCTATATGGTGAAATTCGAGCCCCTCGAACCGAGCTGACATTTTTAGCACAGCGTTGCGATAAGCTGCCATTTTTGGATCATTGGCATCAAAGTCTCCATTTATTTGGGATATAGCGAGGTTCGAATCCCCGCGCACCTCTAGGCGTTGAATTCCCATGGATACTGCCATCCGGAGACCATGTAGAAGGGCCTCGTATTCGGCTACGTTGTTGGAGTCCGTATACATTATCTGGAGCACGTATTGAACTGTATCTCCTGTTGGGGACGTCAGAATGACGCCAGCCCCCAGACCAGCCAGCATTTTGGAGCCATCAAGGTGCATGATCCAGTTGGAATATGTGTCGTACTCTTTAGGGAGTTCGGCTTCCGTCCATTCGGCGACGAAGTCGGCCAATACTTGCAACTTAATAGCTCGTCGTGGCTTGTAAGTTATATCGAACGGGAGGAGCTCGATGGCCCATTTGGCAATCCGGCCCGTCGCGTCGCGGTTGTTTATGATATCATTAAGTGGCACTTCCGAGGCTACCGTTATCGAACACTCTTGAAAGTAGTGTCACAGCTTCCGGGATGCCATGAATACCGCGTACGCTTTCTTTCGATAATGCGGGTACCGTGATTTGCATGGAGTAAGGATAGTGGATACATAGTAAACCGGCTTTTGAAGGGGGAATTTATGTCCGTCCGTTTTTCGTTCGACGACGAGCACTGCGCTTACAACTTGATGAGTTGCAGCAATGTATAATAGCATTGGTTCGCCAATGTTTGGCGCGGCCAGGACTGGGTTGGTTGCCAATATGGCTTTTATTTCTTCCAGTCCGGCAGTGGCGGCATCCGTCCACTCGAAGTGTCGGTGCGCCGAAGGAGGCGATAAAGTGGTAATGCCTTTTCTCCCAGGCAAGAGATAAAGCGGCTTAGAGCCGCCACGCATCCAGTCAATTTTTGTATTTGTTTGAGGTCTTTTGGGATATCCACTTGTGACAGAGCTCGGATCTTAGCCGGGTTTACTTAAATTCCTCTATCGGATACGATGAAGCCCAAGAGCTTTCCGGCTGGTACGCCAAAGATGCATTTTTCCGGGTTGAGCTTGATGTCATATGTTCGGAGGTTATCGAACGTGAGCCTCAAGTCGTCTATTAGAGATTCGACGTGTTTGGTTTTGACGACCACATCATCTACGTATACCTCCACTGTTTTGCCGATCTGGTTTGCCACACATGTCTGAATCATGCGCTGATATGTTGCGCCGGCGTTTTTGAGCCCGAAGGGCATTGTGTTGAAGCAGAAGGGGTCGTATGGTGTGATGAATGCCGTTGCGGCTTGGTCTGGCTCTGCCATCTTAATTTGATGGTAGCCGGAGTATGCGTCGAGGAAGCACAATTAATCGTATCCCGCGGTAGCGTCGATAATTTGATCGATGCGGGGAAGGGGGAAGGGATCCTTTGGGCAAGCCTTGTTGAGGTCCTTAAGATCGACACATAGGCGCCAGGATTTATCCTTTTTTGTTACCATCACCAGGTTTGCTAGCCAGTCCGGATGTTTTATGTCTCTGATGAATCCGGCTTCCAATAACTTGGCTAGTTCCTCTCCCATGGCTTGTCTCTTAGGTTCGGAGAAACGCCGAAGAGCCTGCTTGATTGGCTTGAATCCTTTTAGGATATTTAGGCTGTGCTCGGCCAGCCTGCGTGGGATTCCTGGCATGTATGAAGGGTTCCAGGCGAAAATGTCCCAATTCTCGCGTAGGAATTCTCGTAGTGCGGCGTCTACATCAGGGTTTAATTGCACCCTAATGGAAGCCGGTTTAAAGGAGGTGGACTTGGATCTTTTATCGAGTATCACATCGTCCCTGTTCACCATGGAGCACAGCGCAGTCAGTTCCTCAGCCGATAGGGCTTCGGATAGTGCCTCAAGGGCCAGTGCGGCTGTCTTATTTTTGGCGCGGAGTGCTATGTCCGGATCACTAGAAAGGGTGATGATTCCGTTGGGCCCGGGCATTTTAAGCTTCATGTACCCGTAATGGGGTATGGCTTGGAAGATTGTAAACGCCTCCCGCCCTAATAGAGCGTGGTATCCGCTATTGAACGGGGCCACTTGGAACGTAACCTCTTTGGACCTGTAATTATCCGGCGTGCTGAACACCATATCTAGTGTGATTTTTCCTGTACAGCGCGCTTCTCGACTGGGGATTATTCCTCTAAAGGTTGTGTTGCTTCGCTCAATGCGGTTCCAGTCTATTTCCATTTTTTGAATGGTTTCCTCATAAATGAGGTTCAATCCGCTGCCACCGTCCATGAGTACCTTGGTGAGTCGAAAGCCGTCCACTATTGGACTGAGGACCAATGCGGCTGGTGCTCGGGCTGTTCGGAATTTAGGTTTGTCACTGGCATTGAAAGTAATAGCCGTGTTACTCCATGGGTTTATTGTTGCCACGTGGTAGACTTCAGCGAGGCTGCGGAGTGTTCATTTTCGTATATTATTTGATGCGAAAGTCTCAAAGACTGTTAATACTGTGTTGGTATCCCTGGGATGGTGCTCTGTGGCTTCTGGAATTAGAAGATCTTCGCCACTTTTGGCCACCTGCCGGAGTATCCAACATGCCCTAAGGCTATGAGTTGGTATGGCGCCCTCGATACTGTGAATTTTACAGGGTCCATTGAGCCATCCCTCTAGTACGGTTCCATGCCCTGTAGAGGGTTTTTGCTTTTTGGTGTTTAACACGGGTGTCTGATGATAATGCACCCTTTTATTTCGGACTGGGTTCGTATACATGGCCGTATTGTCCCAAAATTTTATTTCAATTTTCCAGGCGCTTTCCATCGCACAGTACTTTCGTACTATGGACGCCAAGTCGGCGAAGCATGTAATTTCACGGCGACTTATGGCGTTGAGGATTCCCTTGTCCGTGCAATTGTTGCAGAAAAATAAGATTGCGTCTTCCTCGCGGCAGTCCTTGATCCTGTTCATTACCAGGAGGAATCTGGCCCAATAATGGTGTACTGTTTCTTGGGTCTCTTGCCTGATTTGGGATAGATCGCTTATGTTTGGGTAGGTGGGTGGAATTGAATCTGAAACCTCACCCAATCTGAGACTCAAGGGCCAGGGAGTTTCCGAACTCGAAAGTTTGGATTCTTGGATGCTGTCCAATGAATCTGGCCCGCTGGCTGACTCTAGGGTCAGGGCTTGAGTGACGTCCTCCCCTCCACGGGTATCCGGCTTGGAGGGCTCGGGAATCCTAACATAACTAGTCCTTAAGATAGATGAAGGCTTGCCGCATTGTTCCTCCACCACTGCGACGTGATGGGTGACTTGGGGAGAGTTAATCTCTCTTAGATCGAGTTTAGGCCCAACCTGATTGTAGTCGGTAGCGACTCCCAGGGCGGCGATGTGATCCAAGAGCTCGTTTAGGGAAGAGAGATCCATTGGATCTAACTGCTTGGCGAGTTCCGAGTTGACGTGAAGATTTCTTGTGATGACCCGAGAAGTCATCGTCGGCGCAGCGGCCGAACAGGCGGTCATAAGAAAACCACCTAGCCGGAGAGTCTGGCCGACAGCCAAAGCTCCCTTAGCGACAGTGTCGTCTTTAAATACGGGACGAGGCATCCTTCCTGATGGCGACGGCACAGCGGAACTCTCAATGAAAGCACCAATGTCGGTGTCAAAGCCGGCGGATCTTGGTCCGAACTGTGCGTCTAGGCAGATGGTAATAGGAGATGAGGGACACGATGTTTTTACCCAGGTCCAGGCCCTCTCGATGGAGGTAAAACCCTACTCCTGCTTGATTAATATTGATGATATGGGTAGTACAAGAGTAGATCTACCACGAGATCAGAGAGGCTAAACCCTAGAAGCTAGCCTATGGTATGATTGTTGTTCGTCCTATGGACTAAAACCCTCTGGTTTATATAGACATCGGAGAGGGCTAGGGTTACACAGAGTCGGTTACAATGGAAGGAGATCTACATATCCATATTGCTAAGCTTGCCTTCCACGCCAAGGAAAGTCCCATCCGGACACGGGACGAAGTCTTCAATCTTGTATCTTCATAGTCCAACAGTCCGGCCAAAGGATATAGTCCGGCTGTCCGAACACCCCCTAATCCAGGACTCCCTCAACTACCCTTATTGATTTCCTCAAAACCTTCAAAAGGTGTTTATTCTTCAACACCCATACTCTTAAACATCACAGTTGCATCTGTTCTTGATTTGTTTCTCTAAGAAACATTTTTCCTCAAGATTCCTCAATTGTGTGGATTTTCAATCTATACAACTCTGGAACCTAAGTCAAGAACGCTTAGTGAAATTCCTCAAGACACCCCTAGTGAAATTCCTCAAACTTGATTCTTTTGAAAAACTTCTGAGAACGCATATGACCTCTCCAAATTCTTTGCACCTATATTCTATTCACAGGTACACATGTCCGCTGTTGAATCTCTAGGTTCTCATCAACTTAACTCATTTGCGGTGTTCCTCGAAGACAAATTGTATACCTCGTCAAAAAATTCTATTGTTCAAAATCCACAAGTGAAGAAAATGGCTGATGGCAAAAGATCTCAGAAGGGAGGAAAGAGACCTGAGGCAAACACGACTTTTGAAATCCCTGATGACATGTATGAGGAATATTGCACTCCTGACAAAGCCAAGCATGGCAAGGAAAACAAAAATCAGCGCAAGGTGCGCACACAGTGGATTGAGAGGAGATGGGCCAGGGAATGGAGGGAGTATAGATATGTGACTCCAAAGTACATGAAGAAATTTGCCGTACACCCTCCATGACCAAGACTTCCATTGGCACTAGGCCAAGTTGCTGATCCCTCTAGCATCAGAAGAGGTGAGGATTTTCCCAAGGAGTGGGCCAAGCGTCAAGCTAAGTTGGCCAAAATGGCCAAAGAAGCAGCGAAGAAATTCAATGAAGATTCTACTGCTACCGCTTCTAAGGCCTCTGCTAGCAAGCCCAAGAAGGCAATGCCTAAGAAACCAGCTGTCAAGCCCAGTTCTTTAGCTGCAATGCCCTCAGGGCCAAGCTCCTCAAAGCCCTCACGGCCTATTCCTCAAGCTACTTCTTCAAAAGTAGCTCCAGCTCCCTCTGTAAAATCCTCAGCAACTGCTGCAAAGTCCTCTGCACCTGCGTAACTTACCTTTTGCCAAAGGACCAAAGGAATCTCTATTGTTCAGGAGCTTTGGCAAGTTCCTCTGCTCCACCTCAGTCTTCAACTGGTCCAACCTTGTTGAAGAAAAATGCCACTGCTGGACGAGGCACAAGACCAAGTCCTTATAAGAAGCGGGTTGCCTTTCAAGTACTGTCAAGCGAAGATGAAGATGATGATGAAGAATTGGCTTAAATCATCAGAGATAGACAGCAAAAGGCCGGTAGAGCCAAAGGCAGTACAGTGCCACTCATGCTAGATCCAAAGTTGATCCTTGACTTCATTGACCTATGGCACAAGGACCCCAATACTCCTTTACCTGATCTCAACCTCACTCCTAGGAAAAGTCATGTGTTGATGGCCTTTATTGATGAAGAAAAATGGAAATTTGAATAGGGGAGGAAAGTCAAGAAAGCTCAGTACAAGAAATAGCGCTTTCTGAAGAACAATGTTATGAAGTTATCTCCTGATGAACTTGTAGCTCTGCAAACAGAAATCAAGGGACTCAGTGATGAATTTGACAGATACTATGCTGATTGGTTAGGTGCCAAAGTCAGATTCGTCAAAATGGCGAAGGGATTCACTCCAAATGTTGCAGCTTCATTGCAACATGAAATTCCTCAGGCTCAGACATCTGCTCAGCCTACTGAAGAACATGCAAGCATAGCTGATGAAAATCAGACTATTGATGATTCTGAAAGTACCAGGGCTGCTAAAGAAATTCCAGACTCTGAAGAAACTGCCAGGGCAACCTCCAATGTTGCTCCTGAAGAACAAGCCAGGCCAGTTGAAGCATCTGCTACTGTGCATGAGGAATCTGAACATGCCAGGGCAACTGCATCAGTTGCGCCTAAAGAAATTGAACCAATTTCGACTGCTCCTCGTGCCAAGTCACCACAGATGACAAGTATCAACCTTCCTTCTGCATCAGAAGCGAAGAAGACCAAGGCTGCGGAGAGGAAAGCAGTGAAGAAAAGGAAAGCATCTACAACCTCAGAGTCTTCAGCTCCTAAGAAAGTGAATACTTTGACGAGATCTTATGCAAACCCAATTGATGATGTTCCTATATCAAGCATGGCATCAAAGGAGATTGTTCCCTTTGATGAGGAATATGTCATTCCAGATGACAATGATGAAGAAAATCCTTCAGGTGCTTCTTCAAAGCAGTTGGATGAAGACATTGAAGTGGATGATATCCCTTCAACCCCTCTAGTATCATCACCCATGCCTAAGTTCACAGCTGAAGAGGCAGGCGTTGAAGAAATTGATGAAGAAGATGAGGATGTGGATATTGGGTCAACAACTCCTATTCTGAATGATGACTATTGGGAAAGTCATCACCGCAATTCACCTCTGACAACTCCTCTGCATCAACTTCCTCAGTCCCCGGTCCAAACTGAAGAAATTCATACGGGCTCTAAAGGACATCAAGCTTCACTTCAGTCTATTCCAGAAGAAGTTCCAGGCGCTAGTGCTGAAGAAATGGAGGCCAAGGCTGCTGCTGATGAAACTGCTACTGAAATTCCATAGCCCGTGGCTCCATAGGTTGTGCATCCAGAGGCTGTGAAGACTTCAACTGTTAATCTTCATCCCAAGCCACAGAACCCTCACACCAAGAAGCAGAAATTCAAAACTGATGATTTCTCTGCTGAGCATCATTTCTTCTCTGACTACAATCCATATAAGTCGTCGCAAGCACTTCTGGACTGCCAATCAAATGAATTTCTATTCCTCACTGTTGTTTGATAAGGACAAGATCTTTGACCATGAGCAAATTCCTCATGTGTATATGGAGTCTCTACCATGCTTCACCCCAGTCCTCAGTGTTATTCATGATGCTGGGCTACTCAACTTATGCACTGACATCTGCGATTGGAATGAAGAACTCATTCTTCAGTTCTATGCCACGATGCACATCACTAGCAATGTTGAAGATGTGAATTCATGGGTGCTTGACTGGATGACCGAAAATACTCATTACAAAGCACCGGCCTCTGAATTGCTTCATGTCGTCCCAGTCAGTCCCCCCACTGAAGGTGGAAGGCTCATTTATGTAGAACTAGAACTTTCAAATCATTTGATGCAAGTGCTGATGAAGCCTTTAAAGCCTACCAAGATCCAAGGACCACATTCCTCGTCAAGGAATTGCTATACGTGCCAAGGACTGTCTATCACATATTAACCAAAACCCACTGTCCAATCAAGGGCTACAACTCCGATGAAGAAGAGGTTGTTGGCATAATGAAGAATCTGCTATTCAATATCATCCACGATATTCCTATCAACTACATGATTTCTTCATGAGGACTTTGGCAAATGGCGCTCTGTCACCTTTTGAGTTGAAGCCTTACGCTCCCTGGATTATGAGATTCATCAGATCAAGGTCTTCAATTCATTACAAGGCTGACTGCAAAATCATCTCAGCTACTTGCCGCCAATCGAAGTCCTCAAGAGGACTATTTCCTCAGCTGATGAGAAGGGCAAGGCTGCTGTCATTGATGAAGGCACTCGTCCATTGGATGGGCAGTTTCACAAAGCTGCATCCTATTCCACCAATGACGACTCTGCAACACAAGACGCTGCCGCAAAAGCTTCAAAGCAATATCCTCAAGCCATTGCTCAGCGTGTGATGACTGACCGTGAGCTTCTCCTCAGCCTACATCAGAAAGTTGATAGAAATCACAAGTGGGTCAAGCGTCAGTTTGGTGCAATTCTTCAGAACTTGACAGTTACTCAATATACTATGAAGAAGAACCACTACTACTTCCATGAAGTCTTTGACCGCATCTGGGCTATTTTGTCTAACCTCTACAGTTCTGAAGAACTCAAGGAGATGGATTTCCAACAAGACTTTGACTGGGCACAACCACCTTCAAAGAAATTCAAGAAGGTCAAAGTTCCCCACTTGGTCGCCAGCTCATATTCCTCATCGCGCGAGACGGATGAAGCTGAAGATTTGAACGACACCACGATAGGCCCTACTCGAACGGACGACCCCACCAATGCTGGCGCTCCTCCATCGACTTCGTGATGATATTCTTCAGGGGCGTTAGTCCTCATTTTTTGTCCGTTTTGGTTACTCGATGACAAAGGGGGAAATTTGAGTTAGTCTTCAAGCGGGTCTCTTATATGGGCGTTTTTTGTTAAGTTACAACTCTCGCTCTTCTGAAGTGTTTGTTGATCGAGTTGTAAACTTAAGTCCTATGGTGATCTGATACTTTTGCTCTGTTTTTTGCATGCTATTTTCTTCAAGTACATTAATACACGCATGTTGAATTTCATCAGACACCATATTTCATCATGCATTTCATTTCCTCATATCATATGTTAAATGCGTGTATGAATTACAAGATATAGGGGGAGATCTCCATGATTCCACTCTACAATGTGCATTTGCTTTTCAAGGAAAATTCCTCAGATATGCACATCTTCAGGGGAAGTTCTTCTATATCTTGCAATCAATTTCCTCAATATCAGTGTTTACACTTCATATGTTTATCCCCGTTGAAAACTTAACCTATATTGTCATCAATCACCAAAAAGGGGGAGATTGTAAGTGCATCTAGTGCCCCTTAGTGATTTTGGTGTATTGAAGACTTATAGGTTAAGGGACTAATGAGTTTGTGAGTGTACACAAGTCTATAAGTCTATGAGAAGTTTGATATTTACGATGAAAGTCGACCCCTAAAAATGAATGTCTTCAGCTGAAGACTTTGGTTTTCTTGAAGACTTTGAAAGTGAGGAAATTGGTGCGACCATGAAGACTTGATATTCATGCGAGGAATATGAAGCGTGAAGACTTTTGTTTTCGTAGTTTCATTTTCTCTTTCTTGAGTCATAGGAAACACCATACTATTAAAGGGGGTCGAGGTAAAACTAAGGAAAACTTTCCAAGTGATGCTCATCTCAAAATCCTACACCTACCCAATCCTTTCGAGTGAAGCCATTGGAAATATCATACAGTTTAGTCAATTTCTTCAGTGACAGAGACGAAGATCTTCTGGTCTCTAAGGAATTTGTTCTGACTGAGGAGTTAGGAATTTGTCAGCGCGGATTGATACGGCCATGGTACTAGTGACTGATGATACTATTCAAGCTGATCTAGTTACAGAATTAAGCCATGAAAAAGTTACAGCAAATAATGAAGTGCATGCAGCCATATTTCATCAAGGAAAGGATGGTAACTTGCGTCAGTTGTGTGGACCGAGAGTTAATTCTATAATTAACAGACAAAATACCAATGACGCGGTGCATGCATTAGATTCAAGAAATGTTCTGCATGGTCCTGCACACATAATACAACCAGATTTGGACTATAAAAAACAGGACGCTGGGGAGGATTAACATGGCCCAACAAGTCAAGAGATCAAGGTAGTTTCCAGAACAAAATTCAAAGGAAATTGTATCATTCTGTTCGGCCGCATTACAGAAAAATATTGGAGATTAATAAGGAGCCAACGCTACCTTTGGTCAAGCCCAATTTCCGTACGTCTCCAAGCTGGCTTTCTCGACGGCGCGTATGTACGTGACATGCTGATCCACATGCATGCATGGTTAATTAAGTTATTATAATATTATAGGTAGGTTCACCTTTGAGGGAGTCCTGGATTAGGGGGTGTTCGGATAGCCGGACTATGACCTTTGGCCGGACACATGGACTATGAAGATACAAGATTGAAGACTTCGTCCCGTGTCCGGATGGGACTTTCCTTAGCGTGGAAGGCAAGCTTGGCGATACGGATATGTAGATCTCCTTCCGTTGTAACCGACTCTGTGTAACCCTAACCCTCTCCGGTGTCTATATAAACCGGAGGGTTTTAGTCCATAGGACGAACAACAATCATACCATAGGCTAGCTTCTAGGGTTTAGCCTCTCTGATCTCGTGGTAGATCTACTCTTGTACTACCCATATCATCAATATTAATCAAGCAGGAGTAGGGTTTTACCTCCATCGAGAGGGCCCGAACCTGGGTAAAAACATCGTGTCCCTTGTCTCCTGTTACCATCCGCCTAGACGCACAGTTCGGGACCCCCTACCCGAGATCCGCCGGTTTTGACACCGACATTGGTGCTTTCATTGAGAGTTCCTCTGTGTCGTCACTTTTAGGCCCGATGGCTCCTTCGATCATCAACGGCGATGCGGTCCAGGGTGAGACTTTTCTCCCCGGACAGACCTTCGTATTCGGCGGCTTTTCACTGCGGGCCAATTCGCTTGGCCATCTGGAGCAGATTGAAAGCTACGCCCCTGGCCATCAAGTCAGATTTGGAAGCTTGAACTACACGGCTGATATCCGCGGAGACTTGATCTTCGATGGATTCGAGCCACAGCCGGGCGCGCCGCACTGTCACGAAGGGCATGATCTAGCTCTGCCGCCGGACAGTGCCCTGGAGGCCGCACCCGTGTCCGCTCCAACCCTTAGCTCGGAGATGACTGCACTGATTGAGGACGGGTGGCTGGACACCGCCTCGGGGGCTGCAACCTCTACAGCGATCGAGCCGAACACCAGCCTTACCCTCTGCGAAGCCCGTGACTCCAAGGTGTCGGACTCCTCTCCAGACTCCGAGCCCTCTGAGCCCTTGCCAATCGAATCCGATTGGGCGCCGATCATGGAATTCACCGCCGCGGATATCTTTCAGCACTCGCCCTTCGGCGATATTCTAAATTCACTAAGGTCTCTCTCTTTGTCAGGAGAGTCCTGGCCGGATTATGGCCGACAGGATTGGGATGCGGACGACGAAGAAATCCGATGCCCACCCACCACCCACTTCGTAGCCACTGTCGATGATTTAACCGACATGCTAGTCTTCGACTCCGAAGACATCGACGGTATGGACGACGATGTAGGAGACGAACAGGAATCAGCGCCTATAGGGCACTGGAAAGCCACCTCATCTTATGACATATATATGGTCGATACACCCAAAGAAGGCAATGGCGGCGGAACAACGAGGGATGACCCCTCCAAGAAGCAACCCAAGCGCCGGCGTCAGCGGCGCCGCTCTAAGTCCCGCCGAAGCAAAAACGGTGAAACCGGCACCGGAGACAATAACACCCCGGACAGTGCCGAAGGCAACTCCCTCCAGCAAGACTCAGCGCAGGAGGATGGAGAAGCCAGCCCTCCTGAGAGGGCGGCAGACAGAGAGGAAGAGGATGACAATTATATGCCTCCCTCCAAAGACGAGGCAAGCCTCGGCGACGACGAATTTGTTGTGCCCGAGGATCCCGCCGAACAAGAGCGCTTTAAGCGCAGGCTTATGGCCACGGCGAGCAGCCTCAAGAAAAAACAGCAACAGCTTAGAGCTGATCAAGATGTGCTAGCCGACAGATGGACTGAAGTCCTGGCGGCCGAAGAGTATGAACTCAAATGCCCCTCCAAGAGCTACCCAAAGCGCAGGCTGCTACCCCGATTAGAGGAGGAAGCACCTAAACCTACATCACCAGCGCATGAAGCGGCCGATCGGCCACCTCGTGGCCGTGACAGAGAGGCCTCACGGCCCTCCGCTCAAGCCACACCCCGGCGCCGCTCCAAAAATACCAAGGCACAGGGAAACGCGCTAGACCTGCGCAATATGTTGGAGGACAAGGGAAGGCAAACAAGATCGATCTACGGATCGCGTGGGCGCCCCACGACTCAAGACGATAACCGTCATGCCGGATACAGCAAATCCGGTAGCGCCGAACATAACAGACAAACTCATTTGAGCTACGTCGTGATATAGCCCAGTACAGAGGCGCCGCACACCCACTATGCTTCACAGATGAAGTTATGGATCATCAAGTCCCCGAGGGTTTCAAACCCGTAAACATCGAATCATATGATGGCACAACAGATCCTGCGGTATGGATCGAGGATTATCTCCTTCATATCCACATGGCCCGTGGCGATGATCTACACGCCATCAAATACCTCCCACTCAAGCTTAAAGGACCAGCTCGGCATTGGCTTAATAGCTTGCCAGCAGAATCAATTGGTTGTTGGGAGGACCTGGAAGCCGCATTCCTCGACAATTTCCAGGGCACCTATGTGCGACCACCAGACGCCGATGACCTAAGCCACATAATTCAGCAGCCAGAGGGATCGGCCAGACAATTCTGGACACGGTTCCTAACCAAGAAAAATCAAATCGTCAACTGTCCGAACGTAGAGGCCCTAGCAACCTTCAAACATAACATCCGTGATGAGTGGCTTGCCCAGCACCTAGGACAGGAAAAGCCAAAATCCATGGCAGCCCTCACGACACTCATGACCCACTTTTGCGCGGGAGAAGACAGCTGGCTAGCTCGTAGTAATAACATGACCAAGAGCCCTGGTAATTCGGATACCAAGGACAGCAATGGCGGGTCGCGTCGCAACAAGCACAAACGCCGCATTAACAGCGACAGCGCTGAGGATACGGCAGTTAATGCCGGATTCAGAGGCTCTAAACCCGGTCAGTGGAAAAAGCCATTCAAGAGAAATAATCTGGGCCCGTCCAGTTTGGACTGAATACTCGATCGCTCGTGCCAGATGCACGGCACCCCCGAAAAACCAGCCAATCACACCAACAGGGATTGTTGGGTGTTCAAGCAGGCAGGCAAGTTACATGCCGAAAACAGAGACAAGGGGCTGCATAGCGATGACGAGGAGGATCCCCGGCCGCCGAACAATAGTGGACAGAAGGGTTTCCCCCCACAAGTGCGAACGGTGAACATGATATACGCAACCCACATCCCCAAGCGGGAGCGGAAGTGTGCGTTAAGGGACATATACGCGTTGGAGCCAGTCGCCCCAAAGTTCAACCCATGGTCCTCCTGCCCGATCACTTTTGATCGAAGGGACCACCCCACTAGCATCCGTCATGGCGGATTCACCGCATTGGTTCTTGACCCAATCATTGACGGATTTCACCTCACTAGAGTCCTTATGGACGGCGGCAGCAGCCTGAACCTGCTTTATCAGGATATAGTGCGGAAAATGGGCATAGATCCCTCAAGGATTAAACCCACAAAAACAACCTTTAAAGGCGTCATACCAGGTGTAGAGGCCAACTGTACTGGCTCAGTTACACTCGAAGTGGTCTTCGGATCCCCGAATAATTTCCGAAGCGAGGAGTTAATCTTCGACATAGTCCCGTTCCGCAGTGGCTATCACGCATTGCTCGGACGAACCACATTCGCAAAATTCAATGCGGTGCCGCACTACGCATACCTCAAGCTCAAGATGCCAGGCCCTCGAGGAGTCATGACGGTCAATGGAAATACCGAACGCTCTTTCCGAACGGAGGAGCATACGGCGGTGCTGGTAGCGGAAGTACAGAGCAGCCTCTCAAGGCAATTCTCCAGTCCAGCTTTTAAACGTCAGGACACCGTCAAGCGCGCCCGGAGTAACCTACAACAAGACCGCCTGGCACGTTCCGAGCAAGCGTAGCAATACGGCCCCAAACCCAGCCCTCGCGAAACTGCGAAATTAGTACTACGCGTACATAACTACGCTCTGAAAATTCCATGGGCACAGGGGGAGGGGCACGTCCACGGCATGTCCTAAATGCGGCTCAACCGCACTAGGGGCTCCCGATTTCATCATTTTCTCTTACTTTCAGGACTCCATCATCCGGAAGGACTGTTCGGCATTACAACCGCCGAACACACGATGCAACAACCCAGGAGGCAGGAAGCTACGCCGAATTCCCAGGTGGTCTCTATATAACGAGCAAAATACCTGTCTTACATATCGTCTCGCGGCTCGCCCCTAGTGGGCGACATGTCAAATAGTCTCATCTCTTTCTTATCGCACTATTTGTATCGTTCTGCTTTTACAGCAGCATTTTAAAATGAACAATGCTTAGCTTCGGCTTGTTACTGCATTCTCTATTCATTTCTTTTTAATATATATATATGTTCTGTTATGACATTTAGCACCCGTACGCTTTGGTACGGCCAATACGCCAGGGGCTCAAGCACCCCATAATACGGCGTGAGAAGTCCGAACACTTTCACAAGTGCGGTCCTCCAAACTTATAGCATTATATGCATCAGCTCCGAATCATGTCTTTGGTCAATAGTTGGGTTTGCCCGGCTCCCATGTTTTGGTACCTTACGTTCCGCTATATCGGCTAAGGTAGCGCTGGGAGAACTACTGCGATTGTGTCCCAGTTGAGCTGGGCCTAAGCACCTCAGTAGAGAAAGCTAAAACTGACTGTCATGATAGGGCGAGAGCTGGTCGCTGTTCGGGAAGGTTTCGAGTCCCTAAAGACTTATGCCACTTAGAGCGAGGAGCCGGCTTTGTCCGGCCTAGGCGTGTATAGCGCCCCGAACTCGGTCTTCCGAATAGTAGGGGCTTCGCCGAAATTTAAAATTATAGAATTCTATGGCTAAGTGAGAGTGATAACGCATTATAGTCCGATTGCCTTGTTCGTTGTGCTGAGCGCCTCCCTCGAAGGACCCAAGAATGGGAAAAAGAGTGCTCAGGTTTATCCTGAACACCCCAGCGCTCGTGGCATGGGGGCAGAAGCCGACGACTCACCATCTCTCAAATCTAATAAACGGCCGCACAGAAGGTAATATTTTAAATTAAACAAGCGTTGCATAGCGCATATGAACAAGTTTTCAGCGCATAGGATAAAATGAACAAGTTTCACTCAAATATTACATCTCTCGAGCACTCATCCGCCACAAGGCGGGCACCCTTCAAGACACCCTCGTAATACATCTCGGGGTGGCGATGCTCCTTGCCCTGCGGTGGCCCGTCCATCACAAGCTTCACGGCATCCAATTTTCCCCAGTGCACCTTAGCACGGGCGAGGCCCTACGGGCACCCTCGATGCAGACAAAGCGCTTGACGACTTCAAGCCTTGGACAGGCGTCCACCAGCCGCCTCACCAGCCCAAAGTAGCTCCCAGGCAGGGCCTCTCCAGGCCACAGCCGAACTATAAAGCCCTTTAGGGCCTGTTCGGCCACCTTGTGGAGCTCGACCAGTTGCTTCAACTAGTCGCTCGAAGGCACCGGGTGTCCGGCCTCAGCGTACTGGGACCAGAACACCTTCTCCGTCGAGCTGCCCTTCTCGGCTCGATAGAAGGCGGCGACAGCGGACACGCTGCGGGGCAAATCTGCGAATGCTCCTGGAGAGCTCCGGATTCGGGTAAGTAACAAGTAATTCACTTTCACATGCTTGCTTTGCATAAAGAAAGCCTTACCCGCCGCTATCTTCTTCATCGCCTCAACTTCTTGGAGGGCCTTCTGGGCTTCAGCCTTGGCAGACTTGGCATTTTCAATGGCCCCCGCGAGCTCGGACTCTCGCGTCTTCGAGTCAAGCTCCAAACTCTCATGTTTTTTCATGAGAGCCTCGAGCTCTTGCCGCACCTCGCCAACCTGTGCCTCATGCTTCTCCCGCTCGGTGCGCTCCGTGGCCGCCCTCTTTTCGGCCTCGGACAGCGCTTGCTTAAGGGTCGCCACCTCGGTTGTGGCCCCTACAATAGCCACATTAATCCTGTCATT
Source organism: Aegilops umbellulata (assembly GCA_032464435.1). Taxonomy (NCBI): domain Eukaryota; kingdom Viridiplantae; phylum Streptophyta; class Magnoliopsida; order Poales; family Poaceae; genus Aegilops; species Aegilops umbellulata. The sequence continues at coordinate 112,993,255 of CP136056.1, forward strand.
ATTTTGCAATTGCACCTTTTATATATTTAAATAAGGTATCTCTTACCTTCTTTGTCCTCGAGCTGCTTCTTGGCAAGGCCGAGCTCTTGCTCGGACCGCTCGAGGTTCTGCTTTAGCGCGTCCACCTCCGCAGTCAGTGCGGCAGACGCCAGCAGTGAAGCCTGCATACGCATATTGACTTACTTTTGTTAGACTCCTGCGAATGTTATTAGATCCTCTATTTGGCTTTTCTTTCCGAACGCCAAACAGAGCATCAGGGGCTACTGTCTATGCGGTAATATTTTTACATATTTTTCACATACCTCAAAGCCTGTCAACAGGCTGGCACAGGCTTCGGTCAGCCCGCCCTTAGCGGACTGAACCTTCTGAATCACCGCACTCATAATAGTGCGATGCTCCTCGTCGATGGAGGCGCTGTTAAGCACCTCCAGCAAGTTATACGGTGCCTCCGGTTGGGTGGAGGTCACCCGCGTCGTAGGCTTGCCCTTCTTCTTAGGGGGCCGCCTGCCGGACTCTGGAACCTTTGAAGGTTCCAGAGCGGTGTCTGGCCCAGGGCCGGACTTGGAGCCCTTGGGGGTTTTGTCCCATGGGCGCCTGGAGTCCGGGAGGTCGCCTTGCGGCGCCTCCAAGACCACCTCCTCCTGTCCTGGAGCCTCCTGGGACAACACCTCGCCGTTATCCATAGGGTGAGGGGAGGAGGCGGCTGGAAGTGAAGTACTGTACACATCCGACGAATCCAGGGAACCAATCGACGACGTGTCGAGCCCGTCTTTGGGCGGACTGCATAAATATATTCGGCGTCAGGAAAAGCTATGCAATAAAGGAACGCCATGAGTCATTCTGGTATCCAAACACTTACGATTTTGCCAGGGGCTTGGCCTTGTGCGGCCACTCCTCTTCGCCGTCGTCAGTGTTGGTGGAGTGGTCCGGGGGAAGGGTTTTCCCCTTCTTGGACCCTTCGGCCTCCCCAGTTGGGGCGGCCTTCTTTTTCTTTCCTCCCCCCGCTGGAGGGGGAGAGGCCTCTTCTTCCTCCTCCTCGTCTTCATGGGAGGAGTCCGCCTCGGAGTCGTCAGACGACGAATCCGACACCACCAGACGCCAGGAACTCTTTCGAGTTCCCGTGGCCTTCTTCTTGGTCTTCTTCTCCGGCACCACATAGGGGTCCGGAACCAGCAGCTTTTCCAAGCGAGCGTCTGCTGGGTCTTCGGGCAAAGGAGCCAGACAGTCGATTTGTCCGGACGTCTCCTGCCAATCCTGTCAAAGGTAAGGGAGCTTAGATCCCGCATAGAGTCAAACTATGAAAAATAAATATCCTATAAGAGGTAAAAACAGCTTACCGCGCTGGCTTGATGCTGCGCGCTAAAACCGCGGTCCTCAGTAGCGGATGCGGGAGCTTCGGCACCCTTGAATAGCACCTTCCAGGCATCTTCGTACGTTGTGTCGAAGAGCCTGCTCAGGGTTCGGTGCTGGGCCGGATTGAACTCCCACAAGCTGAAAGCCCGTTGTTGGCACGGGAGTATCCGGCGGATGAGCATGACCTGGACTACATTAACAAGCTTGAGCTTCTTGTTCACTAGGGTTTGGATGCATGTTTGGAGTCCGGTCAGCTCTCCTTTTTTGCCCCACGGCAGACCCTTGTCTTTCCAGGAGGTGAGCCGCGTGGGGATTCCGGATCGGAACTCGGGGGCTGCGACCCACGCAGGGTCGCGCGGCTCGGTGATGTAGAACCATCCCGATTGCCACTCCTTTATGGTCTCCACGAAGGAGCCCTCGAGCCATAGGACGTTCGGCATCTTGCCCACCATGGCGCCTCCGCACTCCTCTTGGCGGCTGCCCACTACCTTCAGCTTGACATTGAAGGTCTTCAGCCATAAGCCGAAGTGGGGCTGGATGCAGAGGAAGGCCTCGCACACGACGATGAACGCCGAGATGTTGAGGATAAAGTTCGGGGCCAGATCGTGGAAATCTAGGCCGTAGTAGACATGAGACCTCGGACAAATGGGTGGAGAGGAAAACCTAGTCCGCAGAGGAAATGGGTGAGGAACACCACCCTCTCATGGGGCCTTGGGTGGGGAGGAGCTGCCCCTCTTCAGGAAGCCGGTGCGCGATGTCATCAGACAAGTATCCGGCCTTCCTCAGCTTTTTGACGTGTCCCTCCGTGACGGAGGAGACCATCTGTCGGTGTCAAAACCGGCGGATCTCGGGTAGGGGGTCCCGAATTGTGCGTCTAGGCGGATGGTAATAGGAGACAAGGGACACGAAGTTTTACCCAGGTTCGGGCCCTCTCGATGGAGGTAAAACCCTATGTCCTGCTTGATTAATATTGATGATATGGGTAGTACAAGAGTAGATCTACCACGAGATCAAGGAGGCTAAACCCTAGAAGCTAGCCTATGGTATGATTGTTGTATGTTGTCCTACGGACTAAAGCCCTCCGGTTTATATAGACACCGGAGAGGGTTAGGGTTACACAAAGTCGGTTAAAATGGTAGGTGATCTAAATATCCGCATCGCCAAGCTTGCCTTCCACGCCAAGGAAAGTCCCTTCCGGACACAGGATGAAGTCTTCAATCTTGTATCTTCATAGTCCAGGAGTCCGGCTGAAGGTATAGTCCGTCTATCCGGACACCCCCTAATCTAGGACTCCCTCAGTAGCCCCTGAACCAGGCTTCAATGACGACGAGTCCGGCGCGCAAATTGTCTTCGGCATTGCAAGGCGGGTTCCTCCTCCAAGTACTTCATAGAAGATTTTGAACACAAAAGACAGTGTCCGACTCTGCAAAATAAGTTTGCACATATTGCCATAGAGAGAATGATATTTACACAAATCTAATCTGCTGACGCATTCCGTAGCGTGACATCACACCACGGCCAAGTCTTTATTCGAATCGTTTTTACTCCCCCTCCTCAGCGCGTTTCGCGAGGCGGTTTCCTTGGCACGTCTTGTCAAAGCAGAGATCGTGTCCCCTTATTTACTGGATTCTCATCAATACGAACGTGGGTAACCCAATCGTGCCCGTTGGCATGTTTTCTTGATTAAAGGCGAGTCCCAAATGGTTACGGGGAGGGCCCTTGGTATTCCACCTCTTATAAAGAGACCAAGGCCTTGCTCATTCTTTTCAATCTCAAACGAGTTCGCCCTTCTCCTCGAGTTCCAACACCCAAGGTTCCAGATTTCAGGCGCTTCGGATCTTCGACAATGTCCGGTTCCGTCCTTCGAGGCCGATGGGCGCCCTCTTCTGTTATAGAGGAGGATGTGCTAAAGCTGAGAGAGGCCAGGTTCTAGACCGGCGAAATTTCGCATAGGTTACCTGCTCCAGGGCAGGTCATCCCCACTCCCAGGCCTGGTGAGAGCGTGGTGTTCATGTCTCACTTCCTTAGGGGGCTAGGCTTCCCAATGGACCCCTTCGTGAGGGGGCTCATGTTCTATTACGGGTTGGAATTTCATGACTTAGCTCCGGAGTCCATCCTCCACATTTCCTCTTTCATCGTCGTGTGCGAAGCCTTCCTCCATATTAATCCCCACTTCGGACTATGGCTCAAGACCTTTAAAGTAATGCCGAAGATGATCGAGGGGCGGCACGTAGAGTGCGGAGGCGCTGTTATAAGCAAGAATGCTGATGCTCCATGGCCCGAGGGCTCTTTCCAAGAGGAGTTCAGCTTATGGCAACGAGAGTGGTTCTACATCACCACTCCCAGGGGCACCAAGTGGGTGGCGCCATCTGCCTTTCGTTCGGGTCCCCCACCACAGCTAGCGTCATGGGTCAATAAAGGACTTGACTGGGGGTCATCCAAGGACGTGCCCTTGTTGCAGGGCCGCATCAGGGATCTCTTAGAAAGTGACTTCAGCCTGGTCAAAGTGACGCAGGTCATGCTGATCCGTCGAACCGTGCCCGGGAAACGTCGCTCCCTCCGCCTATGGGAGTTTAATCCGGAGGGACCGCGAGCTCTCCAGCATTTCATGGGCGCAACGCCCGTGGAGATGTATAAATTGTTCTTCGGATCACAAGTGATGTGTCCGGACTTGATCGAGGACGCAGGATTGAGCTGCAATCGCCCGGATACTAAAGTAAGTAGCCTTGTGCCCGGACTTGCTATCTGTATATTTGTTATGAAACTTGCTTCTAAAGAACTGTTCTTTAAACAGGAGTGGATAGCAAAAGAAAGCTTATCAGGTGTCCGACTCCCCTCCCCGACACCACGCCGGATCCCGTGCTGGTCAGGATGTTGAAGATTGTGCCTTTGAAGGAAAGCAAGGGAGGGGACAAGGAAACTACGGCCTCCTCGAAGGAGGCCGTTCGGAGGGAAGGAATCGAAAATTCCACTCCACAAGGAAAGAAGAGGACCGCCTCTGGAGACCCAGAGGCCGTGGCCTCAAAACGGGGGAAGATATCTTCATTAGAGGGTCATGCGCCAGGGGATACCTCGGTCGAACTATGCCCTCAAGGGGGCCAGCCCTCCACCGAGCCGTAAGTAGAGAGAGGTTTTTCCTTTGAGAAAAATCTTTGTTTTATATCTGAGAAGAGTAACCGAAAATTTACCTTGTAGTTCGGACCTCGGCCCTTCTCCGCAGAGCTCGTCTTCGGGGGATCTTCTTTCGGAGATGATGGAGAGCGGAATGCCTCCCCCTGCCGAACCGCCTAGAGAGGCGGGCGACCCTGAGGTATCGTCGCGGAGGGTTTCTCCGAATTCGGCGGGGCCGGAAGGCAGCCATATGGCCCCCCAAGGCTCTCCGCGTTCGTCCTTCGAGAAAGGTAACAAGACGAATTCGGCACCATCCGGTGCTCGGTCGGAGGAGTTGAAGAATCTGCTAGGGCGAGCATCTATCTCAGAGGAGCATCGTGCATTGATGGGCACGGTGATTGAAAGGGTTTCGTCCGCGGAAAGCGGATTGCACGAGGCCGTCAGAAGTTTACTGACGGGTTTTGAGGTACGCGGAATAACGCGCCCTTTTTTAACAGTGGCACATAAACAAGATGCGCCCTATGCACATAGTAGCCCCTGAGACTCTGTGCGTTGTCAAAATTGACGGCGCGCAGAGGATCATAACCCCAGGTCTAAAACGCTGTCTTCGTATGCAGGTGACGAATTGTCCGGCGTCCAGCCGGACTAATGAATTTGCCGAGCTAAAGCGGCAACTTGACGTGGAAGAAGCCGACATCATGCTTGTTAACAAGCGGCTTGATGAGGTGCAAGGTATGTAACCCCTCCAGTGGCAACTGGTGAGAGGAGCCTATGCCAGTATCTTACCCTGAGTGTGCTTGATGCAGATGGTGCGGCTACCATGGAGAGTCTTCGGGCAGAACTTGCCCGAGCCAAGGAACAAGCCAGAAAAAGTGATGCGGCTACCAAGAAGGCCCTTGAAGAGCTGAGAGCCGAACAGGCTGCTCACTGTCGAAGCAGGAAAGAGATGGCTGAAATGGTCATGAAGCTGAAGAGCGCTGCTGGCCGTTGCAAGCTTCTGGAAAAAGAAGATCGAGCGGAACAGACGTACTTGAAGAAGGCCATTGCCGATGCCAAGGATGCTCGCTCTGCGATGAGAGCTGCGAAAGAGGAGCTTCGTGAAGCCGGTGAGATCGCGGCTGGAAAGCCCTTTATGCTGCGAAGGAAGTTTTGTGATCCTAAGCATGCTCCGCTGGACCGGCTATGCAGTGCGACGGACACCTATCTGGATTTGGCGGCAAGTGTTGCTGATGCGACCGAACACTTTCGAGATCAAGAAGATCGCAAAGTGGAGAAACTCTTCTGGTCGTAGTTCCACAATCCAGAGCATCCACTGTCAGTGGCCGATCGTCTGGCCGAATGGGCCGAACTGAATAGGTTGTCCGTACTCGCCATGAAGTGCGTCATGAGTCATCTGTGGCCGGAGAGATCGGAGCCGAAGAGTTATTTCAGCTTGGTGCAGCAATTCCTTGGTGCGGTGCCACGTATCAATGCAATGAAGAGGTCAGCATGCATAGAGGGCGCACGGATGGCTCTTGCCCGTGTCAAGACATACTGGGCGGAGATGGAGACCACCGTTGTTGCATCCCGAGATTCGGACAAAAGCCGAGTACCCTCCGAGCACTATTTTCAGGAAGTCCTTCAAGGCGCTCGTGTAATAGAGACGCAGTGCTCGAAGGATGCTATGTTCTAATAGCATATTTAATTGTAAAGCAATATTTTGATAAATTGTAGAAGCCTTTTATACGTGTGCCTTCAAGTATTTGAAACACCTCCTCTGCAGCCGTTTTAAGATATAGTGCGGGGGTGCTCGCAGTCGTTGGCTTCAGCCCCCACGCACATAGTGCGGGGGTGCTCGCAGAAGGCGCATTTTCACGCTTAATCCAACGTCTTGGTCCTACAAAGGAGGTGATAGCGCAGCGAGCTAGGCAACCGGACTATAATGCTTTATCACTTTTACTTAGCCATAGGAGCTTGACAGTGAGGCTACTTAGATAGCCCCTGGTGGCGCCTGCGCTCGCCCGAAGTCGGGGTGCATATGTGCCTGGCCGGGAAACGGCCCTTCGTTAATGCGGAGGAATCCTATAGATTCCGATGAGTCATCGAGTGGTTGACCAGTCTCACGCTATATCATGATAGTCAGTTTTCGGCTTTCTCTACTGAGGTGCTCGCCTGGCTGAACCGGGGCACAAACGCAGTAGTTCTCCTGGTGCCGCCTTAGCCGATAGTGCGGAACGTAAGGCAGCAAAACACAGGAGCCGGGCAACCCAACATTTGACCAAAGACATGATTCGGAGCTGATGCATATGAGGCCAAACTCGCGACGCCAAACACTCCCTAAGGTATTCGATCTTTATGAGTGCGGGCGGGACAACGCCCTTGGTTATAAGCCCCTAGTGTCCAGGTACGCGCAAAATTCCTGACGTGGCCACATGCCAAGACGCCAGTCCCCTCCTTGATTATAACGAAAAACCGGAGGATGTGTATCAACAAGAGACAGTAAAAAAGGTTTACGCAGGGTCTTAATCTGAAAAGAATCCTTGGAATGGGTCCCTGCTGCACGTCTGCGCCTGTGTCTCCGTTGTGCCGTATCCTGGACGGGCGCAGCACGATGTTCATCTGTAAAAGAGAGGAACTTAGATGAAAAAAAAAGGTCGTGCCGAATAGAAGTTATACTAAATAAGCAAAGTATAGATTGAAATGGGTAAAATTGAGCTTGATTGTCTCATATTGTACATGCGCGGAGCCCCTAGCGCAGGGGTATACGGCTATTAAGCCTTTATTCATGATATGTTTACGCCGGACTCATCCAGCCGTGTCCGTGGTCTTAACGACCTGTTTGGATGTTTTTGGCTGATGAAGCCGTATTATTGTGGGGCTGTTAAGGCAGCCGCACGATCCTCCGCATGGGGGCGCGTTTGATGTTTCCCTTTAGTGAGATGATGCCTCGTGGATCGGGCATCTTGAGCGTAAGAGATGCGTAATGCGGTATTGCATTAAAGCGGGCGAAAGCTTCACGTCCCAGCAGTGCTTGATAGCGACTTGAGAATGGGACGATGTGGAAAGTTAGCTTTTCGCGGCGGAAGTTATTGGGGAAGCCGAATATGACTTCAAGCCGGAGAAAACCCATACAATGGGTATCTGGACCCGGCGTTACCCCTTGAAAGGAGGTTTTGCTGTGGCGAATTCTTGTTGGGTCTATCCCCATGTGGCGGATTGTGTCCTGATATATCAGGTTTAGACCGCTGCCGCCGTCCATCAGGACATTTGTAAACTGGAGTCCGCCAATTATTGGATCGAGTATCAAGGCAGTCCGGCCTACGCTCCTGATACTTCTAGAGTAATCCCGATGATCTAAGATGATTGGTTTTGACAACCAGTGGCGGGACTCCTTTGGGATAGGCCGTATGGTGCGTACCTTTATGGGCGCCGCACGTTTTGTTATGTGAAGTAATTTTACTGTTTTTACTTCTTGTGGAAAATTCTTTTGTTTCCTGGTGCTCTGCTTTTGGTGTTCGTCATCGTCTTCGCTTGGTGTGTCGAGCCCCTTGTGTTCGACGTTGAGTCTGCCGGATTGCTTAAAAACCCAGCAATCTCTGTGGGTATGGTTTGCGGGCTTCCCAGGAGTACTGTGTATCTGACATATCTTGTCTAAGATTGTGTTTAAGTTGGACAGCTCGTCCCTATTATCTTTGAGGGGCTGCTTTTTCTGATTCTGCCGCGAGCTTTTGAATCCGGGATTGACTGTCGTGCTCTTCGGACTGTTTGCCTTAGTCCTTCGCCGGTCCTTGTTGCGTCGCGGTTTTCCGTTTCCATCCCTAGTTTCGGATGTACTTGGGTCGCTGGTGCTACATCTTGCCAACCAGCTGTCCTCTCCTGCGCAAAAGCGGGTCATGAGGCTTGTTAATGCGGCCATTGTTCTTAGCTTTTCTTGGCCGAGGTGTCTGGCGAGCCATTCGTCTCGGACAATATGCTTAAAAGCTGCTAAGGCTTCGGCGTTCGGACAGTCGACTATCTGATTCTTTTTAGTAAGAAATCTATTCCAGAATTGTCGAGCTGACTCTCCGGGCTGTTGAGTTATGTGACAGAGATCGTCTGCATCCGGAGGGCGGACATGGGTCCCTTGAAAATTTGCTCGGAAAGCGTCCTCTAGCTCTTCCCAACTTCCGATTGTGTTTTCAGGAAGGCTTTTGAGCCAATGCCGGGCTGGCCCTTTAAGCTTGAGGGGTAAGTATTTTATGGCGTGGAGGTCATCTCCTCTGGCCATATGTATGTGAAGGATATAATCCTCAATCCAGACTCCGGGGTCTGTTGTTCCGTCGTACGCCTCTATGTTTACGGGCTTAAATCCCGCTGGAAATTCATAATCCAGGACCTCATCGGTAAAACATAGGGGGTATGCGGCACCCCTGTATTTGGATGTGTCGTGATGTTCGGATACTGGTTTTGTTGCATTGCTTACGAGAGCTTGCTTTCTTGGCCCATAAATAGATCTGGCTGGGCCATCTTTTTGATGTGAATCCTTGAGTGGATCGCGTGCTGGCTTGTGTGCGGCGCCGCTTGCCGCTCCATGCTGGACGTGGGTCGTCTATGCGACCGGGTGGCTTTCTTACTTTTTGACTGTGGGGGCTCTAGGGCCTCCTCGTCGAATTCCGGTAGTAGCTTTCGCTTCGGATAACTTTTTGTGCGGCGACTGCCGCCGTATTTGTCTGCGGTGTTGAGTATTTTGTTCCATTTGATTCTGAGTACGTCTTCCGCGCTTTTGAGCTTCCGCTTCTATTTTTTCAGGCTGCGTGCAGTAGCAACGAGCCTTTTGTGGAGGTTCTTCTGCTTCATGAGCTTATCCGGTGTAAGGTCGTCCGGAATGCCGTTTATGCCGGGGGTGGGTTGTTCAGTTTCTTTATCCGAGTTGCCCTGTTCGGACGGTTGCTCTAAGGCATGCTCGTCGTCCGCCGGCTTATCCTGCTCTATGGCTAGGTCTTCATGGCTGTCGTCTTTATCGAGGCGGGGCTTGGAGCGGCGTTTACACCGCCGCTTTGATTGTTTTTCGAGAGATCGATCCCTCGTTGCATCCCCGTGTTCCTCGTTGTCGCCTTCTTTAGGTGTATCCACCATGTACACATCATGAGATGAGGTTGTTGTCCAATGCCCTATAGGCGTTGGTTCATGTGCGTCTCCTGCATCGTCGTCCATACCGTCGATGTCTTCGGAGTCGAAATTGAGCACGTCGTTTAAATTATCGACAGTGGCTACCAGGTGGGTGGTGGGTGGGCTTTGAATTTCTTCATCGTCCGTATCCCAACCTTGCTGACCGCAGTCGGGCCAGAGCTCTCCTGATAAGGAGAGAGACTTTAATGACTTCAGAATATCGCCAAAGGGCGAGTGCTGAAAGATGTCTGCGGCGGTAAACTCCATGATCGGCGCCCAATCGGATTCGATCGGCAGGGGCACGGGGGGCTTGGAGTCCGGAGAGGTGTCCGGCCCCACAGAGTCACGGCCCTTGCGGAGTGCAGGGCTGGTGTTCGGCTCGATCGTCGTTGGGATCGCAGCCCCCGAGGCGGCGTCCAACCACTCGTCCTCGATCGGCGCAGTTGGTTCCGAATCCAGGGTCGGAACCGATGCGTGCGCGGCCTCCAGGGCACTGTTCGGCGGCAGAGCTAGATCATGCCCATCGCGACAGTGCGGCGCGCTCGGCTGTGGCTCGAATCCGTCGAAGATCAAGTCCCCGCGGACGTCAGCCGTGTAGTCTAAACTTCCAAATCTGACCTGGTGGCCAGGGGCGTAGCTTTCGATTTGCTCCAGATGGCCAAGCGAATTGGCCCGCAGTGCGAAGCCGCTGAAGACGAAGATCTGTCCGGGGAGAAAAGTCTCACCCTGGATTGCATCATTATTGATGAGCGGAGGAGCCATCGGGCCTAAAAGCGACGACACAGAGGAACTCTCAATGAAAGCACCAATGTCGGTGTCAAAACCGGTGGATCTCGGGTAGGGGGTCCCGAACTATGCGTCTAGGCGGATGGTAACAGGAGACAAGGGACACGAAGTTTTACCCAGGTTCGGGCCCTCTCGATGGAGGTAAAACCCTACGTCCTGCTTGATTAATATTGATGATATGGGTAGTACAAGAGTAGATCTACCACGAGATCAAGGAGGCTAAACCCTAGAAGCTAGCCTATGGTATGATTGTTGTATGTTGTCCTGCGGACTAAAGCCCTCCGGTTTATATAGACACCGGAGAGGGTTAGGGTTACACAAAGTCGGTTACAATGGTGGGAGATCTAAATATCCGCATTGCCAAGCTTGCCTTCCACGCCAAGGAAAATCCCTTCCAGACACGGGACGAAGTCTTCAATCTTGTATCTTCATAGTCCAGGAGTCCGGCTGAAGGTATAGTCCGGCTATCCGGACACCCCCTAATCCAGGACTCCCTCACCATCCACTTGCCTCCCACTCCGGACATGGCTGGAGAAGGTTGAGGTGGGGAGTGCGAACTTGGGCACTGGAGCTCGAGTATGCGAAAATGGATGAGCAAAGGAGGAAGAAGGCGTAGGTGAAAAGGTGGATCCTTATCCCCTTATATGGGCGGACGAAACTGCGTGCCCCCACCAGCCTGGTAAAACTCGCTTATCTCCCAAGCGCCGTAATCAATGGCGCGGTTGGGTTACCCACGCCCGTATTGATGAGAATCCTGGAATAAGGGGACACGATCTCTGCTTTGACAAGACGTGCCAAGGAAACTGCCTCGCTAAACACGCTGAGGTGGGACAACAAAATGATTTCAATAAAGACTTGGCCGTGGTGTGATGTCACACTTCGGGGTACGTCAGCAGATTAGATTTGTGTAAATGTTATTCTCTCTATGGCAATATGTGGAACTTATGTTGCAGAGCCGAACACTATCCTTGTGTTAAAAATCTTCTACGAAGTATTCGGAGGAGGAACCCGCCTTGCAATGCCGAAGACAATTTGCGCGCCGGACTCGTCGTCATTGAAGCCTGGTTCAGGGGCTACTGAGGGAGTCCTGGATTAGGGGGTGTTCGGATAGCCGGACTATGACCTTTGGCCGGACTCCTGGACTATGAAGATACAAGATTGAAGACTTCGTCCCGTGTCCGGATGGGACTTTCCTTGGCGTGGAAGGCAAGTTTGGCGATATGGATATGTAGATCTCCTTTCGTTGTAACCAACTCTGTGTAACCCTAACCCTCTCCGGTGTCTATCTAAACTGGAGGGTTTTAGTCCATAGGACGAACAACAATCATACCATAGGCTAGCTTCTAGGGTTTAGCCTCTTTGATCTCGTGGTAGATCTACTCTTATACTACCCATATCATCAATATTAATCAAGCAGGAGTAGGGTTTTACCTCCATCGAGAGGGCCCGAACCTGGGTAAAAACATTGTGTCCCTTGTCTTCTGTTACCATCCGCCTAGACGCACATTTCGGGACCCCCTACCCAAGATCCGCCGGTTTTGACACCGACAACCTTGTTTGGCTTGTTAGAATTCTTTCCATTTTAAATATTTCCTTATCCCTAGTTTACTTGGGAATCACGTGAGACTTGGTTTAGGCGAGGTCCATTTGATGTTAAAAGGCATGGCTTCGGCCAGGTAGAGGGATCAGTTTTAGTTTATTCGTGAGTTATGAAAACACAGTAAAACGTCCAGGTTTTGGGCGACCATATCTTGTGTATCATCTGTGACTTTCCCGTCGTAGAATTTGGTAGTGACGGAGGATTGATTATCACATCGACGCCTACATGCTGATCCAAAGGGATCATTATTGTTGTTCGTGTATTTTTTAACGCGGGTGAAAATTATTCTTGGAGGTTGCGAGGAGGAATAGTGGAACAGACTGTTAATCAAGCATCGTCGTGAAAGATCGGGCCACCTACGCGCGCGAATTAGCATCTCACTAGTTTGTGCTTCATCAAGTGGTATTCAGAGCTAAGGTTAGTCACGGCGATTAAGTTTGCAATATCTTCTACGGAGGCGAGCATCAACATGTTGAGCAGGAACATATTGATGGAGGAGGAAGGCATTGGCGAGGTTGTTCTTTTCCACACTCGTTGCGTCGTGAAGGAGCGGTGTGTTAATTTGACGATTGATGAAGGTTGTACGGTTAACATGGTGAGCATCGAGGTGGTGGAAAAATTGGGGCTGAATATGGCACCTCTTGAAAGACCGTACACGCTGAAGTGGTTCAAAGGTGAAATAAAAGTTACGCATAGGATTTTGGTAATTTTTTATTTGGGGAAATATAGTTGTGCGGAATTTTTTCATGTTTGTCCAGTGCCCATGGTGTCGTGCCATATGCTACTTGGCAACCCATGGTGCACGCATGTCGGGGCTGTTCGGAATGTCAAGAAAAATAGTTTCTCTTTATCATGGAAGGGTCAAAGAATTTGTTTTATTCCTATGCCAGTTGATGTGTTCACGAAGGATTGGAAAAGTCATTTGCTGAAAAGAAGAGAAGAACAAGAAGAAATAAAGGAAGATATCATTGCACCAGTAGAGGGGCTGAGTCTTTTGGTCGAGAAGGTACAAGATGATAGTGGTGCAAAGGGGCAGCGGTGGAGTGTTTTTAAAACACAGTGCTTGATCAAGGACCGTGCATGTAAGATGATAATTGATGGTGGCAGTTTTATTAATGCCATTAGCAAAGATCTTGTGCAAGAATTGGGTTTATCCATATGGCGGCACCCACAACCGCACCACGTGGAGTGGCTACATAACTCGGGTAAATTAAAAATCACACACAAGGCACGTATAACCTTTGCAGTTGGAGATTATATTGACAAGGTGGACTGTGATGTCGTGCCGATGGATGCATGTCAGTTGCTGTTGGGAAGACCGTAGCAGTTTGATCATGATGCCGCACATGCAGGAAAATCCAACACATACATTTTCAGGCATGATGGAAGGCGGCATGTGCAGAAACCAATTCCAGATTCTATCATAAAGGTAGAATGGCAAGGGCCGAACAAATTAATGGTACCAAAAATACACTCGAAACCGAGGACGGTTTCGTTTGAACGGAGGGAGGAGGATACAGCCATAGTACTAGTGGCTGATGATACTATTCAAGCTGAGCTAGTTACAGAATTAAGCCATGAAAAAGTTACAGCAAATAATGAAGTGCATGCAGCCATATTTCATCAAGGAAAGGATGATAACTTGCGTCAGTTGTGTGGACCGAGAGTTAATTCTATAATTAACAGACCAAAGACCAATGACGTGGTGCATGCATTAGATTCAAGAAATGTTCTGCATGATCCTGCACACATAATACAACCAGATTTGGACTATAAAAAAACAGGACGCTGGCAAGGATTAACATGGCCCAACAAGTCAAGAGATCAAGGTAGTTTTCAGAACAAAATTCAAAATTCAAAGGAGATTAATAAGGATCCAACGCTACCTTTGGTCGAGCCCAATTTCCGTACGCCTCCAAGCTGGCTTTCTCGACGGTGCGTATGTACGTGACATGCTAATCCACATGCATGCATAGTTAATTAAGTTATCATAATATTATAGGCAGGTTCACGTTGTTTGGCTTGTTAGGATTCTTTCCATTTTAAATATTTCCTTATCCCTAGTTTACTTGGGAATCACGTGAGACTTGGTTTAGGCGAGGTCCGTTTGATGTTAAAAGGCATGGCTTCGGCCAGGTAGAGGGATCAGTTTTAGTTTACTCGTGAGTTATGAAAACACAGTAAACGTCCAGGTTTTGGGTGACCATATCTTGTGTATCATCTGTGATTTTCTCATCGTGGAAATTTGCTAGAGACGGAGGGTTGACTATCACATCGACGCCTACGTGCTGATCCAAAGGGATCATTATTTTTTGTTCGTCTATTTTTGTACGTGGGTGAAAATTATTCTTGAAGGTTGCGAGGAGGAACAGTGGAACGGACTGTTAATCAAGCATCGTCGTGAAAGATCGGGCCACCTACGCGCGTGAATTAGCATCTCACTAGTTTGTGCTTCATCACGGATTGCCTACAAGTGAGGAACATGATAGCCCTGAGGAGTTTGATAGCTTAAATATTCGACTGTTGTTGTGCTATGCGCGAGCTGTCCCAAAATATCTACCCATCTAACGGTCATATCATTGAAGGGCATTTATGTCTTATCATGTCGGGCTGCTCCGAGAGAAACTGACACTTGTCATTGAGAGCATGCCATCCTTCGAGGACTTTAAGCGAAAATCATCAAGTGAGGAAAATCCAAACCCAAACACCTACAAACCCAAAGTGATTGAGCATCACTGAAGAGATCGTTCCTGCGTGGAACCGGCGCTTGTTACCCTTGAGGACTATGCATCCTCCAGACGGTTAGGCGTCATGGTCTAGAGCATCCAAGAGGAAATTGTGAATCACTGAGTGACCGAGTCTGTGAAGGTTTGGAAGTCACCTGAAGACTTACCACGAGTGATTAGGCGAGGTCTGTGTAATCTTAGCTCAAGGAGAATACGGTGAGGACTGTGTGTCCTCAGGTTTAAATACCTAGCCGCTCCAACCAGACGTACAACTGTCACAGCAGTTGCAACTGGTATACCAGATCATCGTCTTCACCAAGCTACTGGTTCTATTTCCTCAACCTTTTCACTTCCTCATTCTTGTGTTAATGAACTTGATCGTTACTGACTGAAGACTTTCTCAATTTCCTCAATCCTAATTCTTCAGGCACTTTGTCTTCAGCCTGCTTATCCTGTTTATATGCTTCTTGTATTCTGTGCTTGCTTTCATTTCATCATGATGACTATGTTACTACTCTGTTACGCTTGCATCTGAGTACTTATTCTACTGCTAGTTGTTCGTGACTTAGGAAATTCCTCACCTTGAATTTCCTCCATGACGAATTTGTAAAAATCGCCTATTCACCCCCTCTCCCCTCTAGTCGATATAACACACTTTCATCTTCAACTAAAAACATTCATTTTTAGGGGTCGACTTTAATCGTAAATATCAAACTCCTAATAGACTTATGGAACCCGTGTACACTCACAAACATATTAGTCTCTTAACATATAAGTCTTCAATACACCAAAATCACTAAGGGTACTAGATGCACTTGCACCAAAATCGGAGAAGACAGGAGGACAAGTGGACGGGAACAACACGAATGATGGGGGAGGGAGGGGGGACAAAACCAATTCAGCTGATATTTCCTTCGACGCCAACAAGGTGTAGTGCGAGTTGATAAGGGCTATAGGCAGTGGGCAAATTGCAAACTAGTATCATGCATGCCAATTAGGCAATTTTGATGAGGTGTCATAGCATTAAATGAAGAAAGAGAGGGTGTACTATCGTATCATGATACCATATCATAATAAATGTTATACTACTTGTGTCATGCATGTCAATAAATAGAGTACTACATGATACTAATATATGATACTATGCATTAGGGAGGTAGTATCCTACACTAGTATCATATGCATGATACTAGTATATGATACTACCCATTACAACCTGCCTAACAATGCTCCACTTGCTAACCATGCTTACTGGAGTAAGTACATTCTGTTGGTTATTCCGTACGGCTTACCCTATGCACAAAACAAGCTGATGCCGAGCACCGTGATTAGTTTACTCGTCATCGTTGCAGGAAACTGCTGGCTGATTAAACTACGGATCGAGCAGTTAGGATCTGGTGAAATTATTACATACATAAATATTTGCAGCTCCTTACCTCGGCTTGACGCACACGCCTGGATTCACAAGGCAGCCCTGGCTAGCTTGGGCAGCAAGAAGAATGACTGCCACAGGGCCACCTGGCTAGCTTGGGAAGCAAGAAGAATGACTACCACAGGACCACGGTCAGTGTCCTCTGGGAAGGAGAAAGAAACCGGGAAAAAAAAGAGAGATTGCTTTCTCGAGAAGCAGCAGCGACTCCAAGAGAAGAAAGATTATATAGAAGGAAAAGAGGCGACGTGGCGTGATGAGACGATTAGCCGGCAGGACGGGTGTGGCACCGGCAGCGGCGAGCAGCAGACACACGCCGCCGTGCCCACCGCGCTCGCTGCGCGGCCCACGCCGCAACGCGGTTTCTCCACCCCCCATGTCCAATGCCTGTTCTGTCCTCACTTCCTCACCGTCATCGTGAACCCTACCAAAATCATTTAACTTTTCAAAAGAAAAGATTACTTATATTAAGTAAAAAGAGAAATATACTACTCCTGCTCCGCTGGTTCTGGGTACGTCCACCATTCCGCGGCCAGCGCCATCCTGTATGGGTATGCCGCTCACTCCCTCTATAAATCCCCGCCGCGCTCTCACTCGGCATCAGTCACCTTCAAACCCAATCCAGGAAGCAAAACTACTCCCTCTCCCTTCCATGGCCAACAGCTGCGCCAGCCTCGACACCGCCTGGTCCCACCTCACCGCGCCCGCCCCGGCTCCCTGGCCATACGCCGCCTGGTTCTCCCCCGCCGCCGCCTTCGAGAACGACGCGCTCGCTCGCGACTCCGCCTCCGCCTCGCCGTCGTCCCCGACCCCTTCCTCCTCCACCACCACCACCTCCTCCGCGTGCGAGCTGTCCTGCGCCCCGTACGACGCGCCTGCGCTGCCCGCCGTAAGCCGCAGGCCAGGCTCGGCGGCGGCGCGGCACTGCACGGGCCGCGTCTCCAAGCGGAAGCCCCGGGTGTCCCGCCGCCCGCAGACCACGTACATCACCACCGACCCGGCCAACTTCCGTCGCATGGTGCAGGAGATCACCGGCTACGCCCTTCCCGGCGCGGAGAGAGCCCCCGTCGTGCCAGCGCCGCCCAGGCCGGACCCACTCGCTTTCGTGCTCCCGACGCTGGACACGTCCGCCTGCTTCTTGCTGGACCAGGACCAGGCGCCCTCGCTGCCGCAGCAGCGTTGGGAGGACAAGACGTCGGGCGGAGCGGCGGCGGCGACAGCAATGCCCGCGATGGCGGATGAGTCGTCGCTGCGGCTGATGCAGGAGCTGGAGGCCATGGTGAGCGCGCCGCCCGCCGTGTCCTCCTTCCCGACGTTGGAGAGCTGGGGGATGATCTGAAGTTCTCAAGGATTAGTCTTTTTCCTTTTCTTATGCTAGCGTTTTTGGTGTCTTGTCGGTCCTCCCGATCCCGATGTGAGGATCAGATGGTCGGTAGTGGTCGATGGTTTATCTCGATCATGGAGGGAGTAGCCTAGATCCTGTCGTGGGAGACCCTTTTTGTTGAGATCGTAGCTTCGTAGGAGTTTTGTAAAGTGGATTAGTGGCGGTCGATCATGATGTTAATCACTTGTGGTCTAATCCAAGTAGTAGTACTGCATTACAATTTACAAAATCTTGTGCTGGTGTTATGGTCCTAAACGTGCTCTGCCTTTCAGCTACTCCGTACCGTTTTTGACAGAGGGATGGCCATGGATGGAGCAACGCACGCAACGTAGATGAGCAGAGATTTGGAGCGTTGCCATCGTGCGCTGCGACGTGAAGGGTGGGCGACTCCTGCTGGTTGTTATTTGCTATGCTTCTATTTCTGTGTAAGGCATTGATATGTGGGACCCACATGCAGATGCGTATGGAGTGAAAAGTCAGCTGGTATTCAGAGTTTAACGGAGAGTTAACAGCAGGTGACGGAAAGTACCCAGAATACAAGTTGTAGAACCGATTTATGTCATCTCTATTTCTAATGGACGAATTGGTTGAATAGTCCCCCACTTTCAACCGATTTATTTTCAACCGGTTTTTTTGTCCCCTCCCCCACCCCTTTTCTACGGGTTTATTTTCGTCTCCATTCTTTCCTTGTAAACCAATACTTTCCTAAGATACAAAAGATCACAGGTCTAACTTTCCTAACTTACCTAAATCAACTGATTCCTCCCATCAATGTAATTTACTTTAGGAAATAAAATAACGAATTTTAAGGAAACAAATAACGGAATTTTACCCACGATCTATTTAAACCAATTTTATATGCCAATAAGATCAGTTTTTGGTAACTTTTATATGGAAAGGAATAATTCATGATCAATCTTTAATCAAGCATAAAAAGATTGGGTAGTATTTGGTAACTTTTATATGGAAATGAATAAATCACAATCAATCTTACCTAACTTACCTAAATCAACTGATTCCTCTCATCAATGCAATTTACTTTAGGAAATAAAATAACGAATTTTAAGGAAACAAATAACGGAATTTTACCCATGATCTATTTAAACCAATTTTATATGCCAATAAGATCAATTTTCGGTAACTTCTATATGGAAAGGAATAATTCATGATCAATCTTTAATCAAGCATAAAAAGATTGGGTAGTATTTGGTAACTTTTATATGGAAATGAATAAATCACAATCAATCTTTGATCAATCATAAATCATTACTATTATATGAGAATGGGTCATTTGATTCCTCTCTCGAAAAAGAAAAAGAAAAACAGTATGCCGCCAACTCCTCTCTCGATCCTATCCTCCTTGATATTTTTGCTAGGTTGTGGCTATGGGATGGCGTCGCCGCCGCCGCCGCCATCACGGGACCACAGTTCCATGCCTCCGTCGTCCAACGTCTTGCCCCTTCCTGTTCTAGGGCTTCCACAAGTCAACATCGCACCTCCTCTCCACCAGAGAACATGTAGCAGTAGGAGCAGAGAGGAATCGGGGGCAGGGGTCGCCGGAAGCACCTCGCTGGGACAATCCCCATGGCGACCAGGCGCATAACCAGCACCCGGCAGTCGCTCCACGGCCAGCCAACAGAGGTGAATCGCCTGTCCGCCCATCAACATAATCTCTCTTTCTCGCCGCGCTGCATGGGAAACGACGCTCTAGGGATTCTCTATTCGGTCCTGGCTGCGCTGTTAGGTTTCTCACGGCTTTGTTTCGGTTGAGTTCTGATGTTCATAGTCTAATTCGTCAAGACCAAATTTTCATTAATAATGTTTCCAACTAGGACAGTCTGATGTGAGAGAGTTTCTTGCCCGATTCGTGTGTCAACTAGCAATTCCTTGATCTTTACTCATGTTTCTCGTTCGTGATGTGCCGCAGGCCCGACAGGGAAGCAGAAGGACGCCGGCGCCAGCGCTGGCCTCCCCTGTGTGAGAGGAAACAGACGGGTGCTCGGTGACATCGGTGACGTTCTCCACGTGAACGTCCTCGGCGGGTAAGAAAATCAGTGCAAGGATCGAATAATGTTCTGTTTTTTTGTTCTTCCGTTCTTTGGACTGAACTGAATCTTGTCTTGTTCACTGCAACAGCAAGATACAACTGCCGACGGGGATCAATCACCCAATCACCAGGAGCTTCGGCTCCAAGCTCTTGAAGAAGGCTCAGGCCGATAAATCTAAGGTATGAAGAACACCCCCTTTTCCGCTCATATAGGCTTTCGAAAGCAATTTCCTATAGATGGCATCAACATTTTGATCCTGCACTTGCAGATGACATCAACATTTTGATTCTACATTTGCAGGAGTTCTTGGGTTCTTCTTAATTTACCATTGCTGGAGGAACTAGACCAACACTCTAGGTAGTATCGCTAATAGAGTGGTGCGTTGAGTGGATGAGCAGGATAGGTAGATAACTTACTTTGCAAGCAAAATTCTAGGTGTGAATGCATTGTTTTGTTGGGGTTTCAGCATTCAACGTTTTTATATTACCATACATTATGTACTTAGATATATATCTCAATACCATTCATTCCTTGACTCTAATGGCGGGGTTAGTGTGTTTCCTCTGCGACCAATGCAAGGATTGTGCTGGCCATACTTCTTAGATATCTCACTACTAATGCAATGCATCTACTCGAGGCAGGGTTGGCACTGCTGCCTTGAGGGTGTCTGATTGGAGAACACCATCATCCTCCCCTTGGTCTCTGATGTCTTGGTAGAGTGGTGGATCAAGAGCAGGGTCCTCATTTCAAAGCAGAAGCGATGAGGTTTTGATTCTCTGGTCATGTTAACTGGCTGCAGCCTTTATTATTTGCCAACACTAATATGTGACCACTCAAATCTTATCTGATATGCTTCTTTGGAAGCTGGCCAGAGGAACCGGAGTTGCTGCATGTGGGAGTAGTTCCATTTGTATCTAGAAGTGATGTATTATTGGTGTTCCTATTATTAAGGCAGCTCTCTTGTAACATTACTTGCTTTCTCCTTCTATAAAAAATATTGTAAGCAATTTGCGTGCTCTAAAAAACAAGGTCGGGTTAGTACTGACCTCGTCCTATAAGAGGCTATTGTGTATGCACATGGTTGACTTGGCAGCAGAGACTCATTAATTCAGTATCAATGTTAATTGTGCCTCTCTGCTTATTTTGAACACTCTGCTTTTGAGTTGCATATAGTTTATGTTCGTCAATTAGTTGACAACCTCACACCTTAACACAGCTGAGAATTATTATTGTGCGTATAACTGGACATAAAATTAATTGATGCAGACTTGGAGATGGTGAAGAAGTTGGTTGGAAAGAGCAAAAAAGAAGCAGGCTGGACTTAAGGTCGACAACTTGATGTGCATGAGGAGTAGGCATAGGCGAGCATGGTTGCACAGAGCAGTGACATTAGCCGGTGACCGGCCAGCGCGGCCTCGACGAGGATGCTCCACCCCATGCTTGCCATTGCTCTGCACCACCGAGGTTTTGTTTTTTCCCCTTCTCTTTCCTTCCTCCAATCTTCAGTCGAGCTGGATGAACAGAAACAAACTATCTCTTCTATTTGTAGATGAAGAAGTTGTCTGGCTTACCAGCCGCTTGAGCACCCAGATCTTCGCGCCCGACTATTGAAGAAGCCTCGGGTTGATTAAGCTATCCCAAACAAGGTACATACATCCCCGTTGGCCAAGGTTCACAGATCTTTTTAATTAAATATGTGCTGAAAATTCACCATTATATCTGTGGTTATCATCTGAAATTAAATATGCAGCTGTGACATACTCCCTCCGTCCTAAAATAAGTGTCTCAACTTTAGTACAACTTTGTACTGAAGTTAGTAAAAATTTGAGACACGTATTTTAGGACTGAGAGAGTAGATAATATTCAGAGACTATTTCTCACTATTGTCCAAAATTTGTTTGAGAGAATTAGTCCAAATTTTGTTTGAGAGAACAGAAAGCTTATAGTCATCACGAGAAAACAGTTGTCGTGGATGTTGATGCTCGAGGTGATAGGAGAAAAATAGTTGCTTTTATCAGAGGCTACAACATACATGGGCAAGCTTCAAACTTTGCAATCCAAACTTTGTTGTAAGTGTCTGACTCCTTTGTCGTGTACTTGTGTATTTTGGCAGCTTCTCATGTATCAGCTATTGGAGTCTATTTTTCTACAGGAGTAGGAAACTTATGTTATGTTTGGTTCTTAATCATTGCAATGAGATCATAATAGACAGGAAGAATAGTTACATCTTCTCCTATGCTTAGTGTTAATTTGAATTGTTGTTCTGAAAGTTTTATTTAGGGAAACTGAAAGTAATTATCCTTGTCCTCCATTTGCAGTCAGATGATGCCTGCGGCCCTAGGGAACCATGGTATGACTTGCATTCAAAAATTGATGATCCAACAGCTTATGATGTTCTACAGAATTTTCAGGAGCGTTGGTTGAAGGCATCGAAACGCCATGGCAAATATCCTCTGAATATTCTTGAGATGAACCCATGAACCAGATTTGGAAACATTTATGGATCAATAAATCTTCATATTTGATCCACTATTAGCTAATAATTGTTATAGCTTATGATCTTATCGAGTTTAGGGTCGCTTATTATCTTATAGCTAAAGACACAAGCTGTTAAAAAATATCGTGGAAGTAAGTACTTTTCTCCCTCTCCACTTTCGTCGGTGACAAGTTCAGTTTTTTTCTGTATTGATGGATCAAGTCGTGTTGGTTTAACTTCATAGTATAAGGAACTTGCAATTATTTTTTGTTCATTATCTTATAAGCTACATAAAATAGCAGTATCATCTTGAAGTTGGTGATGGATTAGTGGCCCCAGGTATTCGTGGTAGTGCAAACATATATTCATTTTTGTGAACTGAAATTGGGGGATATAGTGTGTGTGATGAGTGGGATGGGAAAGGTTCAATAAGGAGACATGAGTAGATTGGTTGTCTGTACCATATCAACATAATGTACTTTTAGTTTTCAACTTCTAATGTGGGCGTACGACTGACCCCTGTCATATTGGGTGTAAAGAATTTTCCTTTTTCATCATGCCTCCTTGTACATGTTCTTTTGTGAGATTAAGAAAGAAAAAGCAAAATGACTCGATTGCATAGGATGCATAAATACAACATTTTGCAACTGAATTAGTTCAGTGTTGTTTTTCTGTAAGAATAAACACAACATTTTGTAGGTTATGTTAGCTGGAATCCGGACTGCATGCTTAGAAATTGCAAATTTTTAAAAATTAGATTAAACAAATATAGTTGAATCATACTCCATATTACTCAACGAAATGGAGGCACGGTGGATTCACTTGGCAAACTCTGAGCTAGTGTTAGAGTGAACACTCTCAGGGTGGGGAGGTGGTCGGACATCACTAATGCCGCCACGGCCAACAGACGAAGAATAGAGTTCCTTTCTGCTTTCCCGTGCATGGATGAATGATTGGAGGAGGAGAAGGTGAGCTTGCTTGGAGAAGTATACATGATGAGAGCTATATGTTTGAATAATGGTATACTATATGTTTTATTATCCTGTGGCCAATTTGAATTGCACACATATCACCCGTTGAGGGGAAAGGAAAAAAAAGAAACACACATGATCGGCTTGCCTGCTCGCCTTCTTCTTTTCTCTTCTCTGGCGGTACCATCTCTCCCATCACCAGTCCTCCCGGCATCTCCAATGCGACAAGAGACGAAGATGGACGTGCCGACGCGCGTCGACCACCACAAAATAGGCCCGGTTGATCTCGCTACATACAAGAGCCCCCGAACTTCGGGTGTTTTCGCGCTCACGCGTGAGCTTCATGGTGACGTCGCCAAGCACGAGAACTAGAGGAGATCGATTAAAGAATCGATGCACATTTCCCAATTAGAATATTTATTTAATTATTCTATTTTTTGTTGTTTCGTGGCAACACATGGGAATTCAGTTAGGTTGATTAAGATCTATTTTTGTCTTACGCCTTTTTATTAGGTTGATTATGATTGTTTTTTGTCCTACCTGATGCAATAGGCATTGGAGTGGGATTTGGGTAGCATTGTGTTTTTCTAAAGAAGACCATCATGGCTCTCTTGCATTATTTATGAGATTACATCGAAGAAAGAGGTTCATCGACCCAGTACTATGTTTTCTTATAATTAAAACAAAATACAGCTAACTATCGGATCATATGATTTACTTCACTTTGAGAGTGCTTTAATTTTCCCTCCTTATTTAATTGTCAAAACTTAAGCATGTTAGAGAATCACAATGGTTAATGGGAAGGTGGGATATGCGAGAGGCACTTTAGCACTTGTTGTAATGTGCTCGTGGTATTTCTCGCCTTCTACCCATAGTAACACATGAACATTTCTTTATTAAAAAAACACATGAACATTTCTTTGTCATAGTAGACGCATGGTGAAAGTGAGGTGGGAGTCATCGGTTTTGAAGGAGAGGGCTTCAACGAGAAATGTCCCTGTGGTGGGAAACCGAGCCGGAAGAGAATGGTCCTGTAGAAAAAAAAAGGGTGAGTCATGGGTTGGTTTCCTTTTGTGTTGGGCCCGCGTGTTGGAGACAACATGTCGGATAGTCCGGACAACCACATTTCTCTCACACATATGGTTTGGACTTAAGGGATCCCAGACAAACGGTTCAATTTTGGGGAGCCCGCTGGGCATCTGTACACGTCCGGGCGTACGAGAGAAAAATGAACTTCGACCTTGAAGACGACCTTAATCATTTATTTATATGCATTGTAGCCCGTAGCAAGGCATTCTACTAGTTTTTTATGTTTATGTATGAATATGTACATCTAGTGCAAGTTTATATATCAAAAGTGTAATTAACTCTTAGAACAAATAGCTGCATGGTTCTATGGCGGTTTTACAGCCCTAGGATGACGTGTTAATGCTATTTGTAGTGTGGCTTTTCTTACCAGGCAGACAGGGACACACCCCTCTTTTCTTTCCTTTTTTTTTTTGACAGAAGGGACACACCACTCTCATGACAGCGCACACCCGCAGGAGTGGCGGTGCCGGACCATCACAGATTTTATGAAGTTTGTGTAAAACGAACTCGTGGACTCGCCTAGTGGAGACAGAGTCAAGTGACGGCACACTGAGCTTGCATCTGCGTGCATGATTTTGTTGACAAACAGACAGCAGCTGCCCAACTGCTACTTCTTTCTTTCTTTGTCAACGACATAGTTTGGACAACCTTGCAGGCACATGAATTTCACTCTGACATGACACAAGCTCTCAACAATACAGGCTACCCGAAGCCCAGGCCAACCTTCCTACCCACCATTCTGTCTGTACCATTACACTACACAATGCAATTACTTGCAGATTCTGAGGAAACAAAACATGATTAGAGGAGGTTAAAAGACAACTTGTTTGAATCTTTGCACTGGAAGTACCTTAGGCATAGATGCACATCACAATCATCCACAGCTACGCTGATCAGTTAATCAATTGTCACTTTGTCACAAATATTATTCCGACTGTACAGAAGTATCTGAACAACAACATGCACACTCGTTTGTCTATGTACCAGTGTACCACAATTTGATGGAACTTACCTACTTCTCTACCTATTCCCCTTTCCCCCTTTTACCTTCTCAATCGACTCCATTGCTTCTTCAAATGATTTCTGCACAGCAGATAGACAAAACACGACTTCATGTCACTAGTAGTAAGTAGTAATCGTTTTTTTCTACAACACTAGTACTAGTAAGTAGTAATAGCAAGAATAAGATTAAGTACTAGTCATATGCTGATGATGCCTGACACAATATTTATATAATTATAATAATCCTCCTCTTTGTTTCTCACTCACCCTACCCAGCATAACTAAGAACACATGTTAACTAAGCTGCCCGATGGGTTTCTTATCACCTCTACACACGAAATTACACACCTAACAAAACTGATGTACTGGAGTAGCTAGGCCTTGCAACCTCTAGATCTAGGATATACTACCCTGGCGTACAAGAAAAAAGGTGTAAGAGATATAAAGTACTATGACGGCAAAGTTGTTAACCAGAGTCAAAATAAGACACATTTTTACTATCTTATACTTATAAGCAAGAAAAGAAAGTGTGTGAGCTCATTATAGCTGCTACTGCTAAGCATGCCAATAAGATTTGGTGTACATATATGTGTAGAACATTTAAACTCAATATACTTATGATTTAATGAACGCAAATTCCTCAAGTAAACAAGAATAATCATTTCTACATCACTGTTAAAAATATCGGCCGATATTTAGGGTAATCGGCCAGTTAATCCTGAATCCGTAGGTCAAGGATGCGATAACACCTTATCCATTGCGTTAACTGGTCCAGCGGATTAATCGGCTGTCAGGCCGATTTATTCCACTGGGCCGATTAACTGAATAGAGGGAGAGATAAATTTGGGCTCCAAAATTTGGACCATTCCCTCCTTTACCCCAAAACTAGGTGTTTTAGGTCAGGCCCTTCTCAGTCTCCCCTCCCCTCCCGTAGTAACCCTCATTGGAGGAGGCTGTGTGCAGCCGCCGGCGCCCCGAACAGCTGCCGGCGCCATCCGAGGTGCCTGCACTCCTCAAGGAACCAGGCACCGAGCCTCTTCCTCCCGCTCGAGCCCGCTGACCCCCCCCCCCCCTCCCCCTCCCCGAGACCAGCAGCATGGCAGACGAGCTTGTCTCCCTTCTTCCTGCTCCAGGTCGCCGCCCCCTCCCCAAGCAGTCTGTGCTATATGCTGATCTGCTTTGTGCTATGCTATATGTTGCTCCTGCTCTGTATTACATGCTGTCGCTGCTGCTTATTGCCTCTCCTTTATTGATGCTGCTGCTGCATTATTGCTATATGTAGCTAAGATATATAGGGGAAGGCTAGAGGTGAAACCCATAAGATCTCGCAACCAACTCATGGTTCTGGCAACAAGTTGGGGTAGGCTAGAGGTGAAACCAGTAAGATCTCGCAACCAACTCATGGTTCTGGCACATGGATATCAAGCTTCCACGCACCCCTGTCCATGGCTAGTTCTCTGTCGATACTCCAATCCTTCATATCCCTCTTTACGGACTCCTCCCATGTAAAGTTCGGTCTACCCCGACCTCTCTTGACATTATCGGCACGCTTTAGCCGTCCGCCATGCATTGGCGCTTCTGGAGGCCTGCGCTGAATATGCCCAAACCATCTCAAGCGATGATGGACAAGCTTCTCTTCAATCGGCGCTAC
The DNA here is from genome assembly GCA_032464435.1 of Aegilops umbellulata. Classification (NCBI taxonomy): domain Eukaryota; kingdom Viridiplantae; phylum Streptophyta; class Magnoliopsida; order Poales; family Poaceae; genus Aegilops; species Aegilops umbellulata. Next base: position 113,020,008 of record CP136056.1, read on the forward strand.
CCCAACTTTATCTCGTATATCATCATTTCGGACTCGGTCCTTCCTTGTGTAGCCACACATCCATCTCAACATGCGCATCTCCGCCACACCTAACTGTTGAACATGTCGCCTTTTAGTCGGCCAACACTCAACGCCATACAACATTGCGGGTCGAACCGCTGTCCTATAGAACTTGCCTTTTAGCTTTCGTGGCACTCTCTTGTCACAAAGAATGCCAGAAGCTTGGCGCCACTTCATCCATCCTGCTTTGATTCGATGATTCACGTCTTCATCGATATCCCCATCCTTCTGCAGCATAGACCCTAAATATCTAAAGGTGTCTTTTTGAGGCACCACCTTCCCATCAAGGCTAACCTCCTCCTCGTGCCTAGTAGTACTGAAACCGCACCTCATGCACTCGGTTTTAGTTCTACTAAGCCTAAAACCTTTGGATTCCAAGATTTGTCTCCATAGCTCTAACTTCCTATTGACCCCCGTCCGACTATCATCAACTAGCACCACATCATCCGCAAAGAGCATACACCATGGGATATCTCCTTGTATATCACTTGTGACCTCATCCATCACCAGAGCAAAAGGATAAGGGCTCAAAGCTGACCCCTGGTGCAGTCCTATTTTAATCGGGAAGTCATCAGTGTCACCATCACTTGTTCGAACACTTGTCACAACATTATCATACATGTCCTTGATGAGGGTAATGTACTTTGCTGGGACTTTGTGTTTCTCCAAGGCCAACCACATGACATTCCGCTGTATCTTATCGTAGGCCTTCTCTAAGTCAATGAACACCATATGCAGGTCCTAATCAACCTACCAATGAATAGGTTACCGATAAATTCAGTTAATAGGCCGATTCACCGATTAATCCCTACTCCTCACCTGACCGAGCAGCTACAAGTTACCAAGGGGTTAAGTTTAATTACATCTGAAAATTGAAAACTCTCAAAAACTGATGTTCATTTTCTAACCAATTGGAAATACAACTTTGAAAAACATGAAGCAGTTCCATAGTTTCCAAAGGGTGGTTCATCATTGGAACGTACAGGAAAATCCAAACTGAAGCATTCTAACTACCAACTGGGGAAAAAGAAAAGGGCATCTCCATTATATTCCGCAGTTAACCTGAACTTATCAGTGAATCGCAATCTTTCTAGCTTAATGAACAAACTGGACGCATTACAGTGATGGTCACAATCAGATAAGGAGAAGGTATCACATGGATAACGTTAAAATGATTAAGTTTCACCGTTTGATGTTTTGTACCACCTTTTCCCTTCTAACAATTCTAATCAACTGCATATTATAAGCTTCACTCAGCTTTTGTCACTCAACAACCAAATCAACTTGCTCTTGACAGAAATAAATTCAAAAGAACAAGGGTTAAATCATTAAACCAAAGGAACTCACGTGGATACTGAGAGAGAAAAGAAATAAATGAGAATGAAAGTTACTCTAGATAAAGCACTAGAAGTTCACCGGCTATATACACTTACCCCAGAGTTATTCATGTTCCAGAGTTCCAGAATACTTCCATCAAGAAAAGCTGCACCAGAAAGCAATACACTGCAGTGCAGAATTATCATCATCAGCTATCGAACTCAACCGCTATCATAACAAAAATAATGGGAGGCCATTCGGCCTAGAACAGTTGATATTACTACATAAAACGCTAAAGGGAATCACAGGAGTTTGCAATGTTAAGCATATGGATCTCCTGGTAGCACACGCCATGACCGGTCAAAATTTAGCACCCTCTAGGACATTCTCTCAGCCGTGTGGGATGAGTTACGTTGACATGTGCACGTAACATCTACTTCCTCTGTTCTTGGGCTGGCCACTGAACGTGGTCGACTCTTCGAGTGAATTTCCCATCAGAGTATAAGTGCATCAAACTGTTTAATCTCACTCAGGTAATTATATTATTCTGTTTGAGTGATCTAGTGTTATTAATACCTGCTATTACTTTCTAGTACATGTATGTCTATTCTATCATGATTAATAGTTTATTTGCCTGGACATCAGTTTCATGTTGCCTTGTGTGGAGCTGTCTTGTTCTTCCCATACTAGCACGATCAACAATACATTGTATGCTTTGCGCTCTCCTGCTACTCTTAATCAGTTGGTTAGTGATGTTAATTTATCTCTTGGGTACTGACTTGCAATACAACTAAAAGAGATTCGGTTATTACTTCATATTGCATGTATTTTTCAGAGAAATTAAATAAGTGAAAAAAAATCATTAGCTTTAGCACTCCAAACATCACTAGAGAATAACTTGTCATTGCGACTTCATTAGCTTTAGCACTCCAAACATCACTAGAGAATAACATGTCATTGTGACTAATCTTCATATTTAAGGACTGAATACTGAAAACATTAAAGATGGCAGTCTAAGTACGTGAGTATCACTCACCCTAGAACTTGTGGTGGGTTATACTACAGGTGACACCTGCTGGTTTGCCAGCAGGAGGTGGATCTTGAGGTAGCAAACAAAACTGCTGTGTGTATGATCTTTTCGGAGCAGCTCTATGACATACAAATTTATCGTGGAGCTACAGGGTGTGTTAGACCATCAATTCGTGGTTTCAGAATCAGGGTGCTAGATCTAGGTGGTCGAACAAGACCACAACAACAAGACAGTTGATAATGAGCCAGTGATAAGGCAGTTCCACGATCCTACAACAATAGTGGATAAGATGGCTCAATCCGATGTTCAAGACAACTCCAAGTTTGTTGTAGGGGCATAATTCCTAAAATCTCCATCACGGAGAAGTTTTGCCGCCACGCTTAATCAGAAATGAGAGCGCATGAAGTTTGATGACTTGACTGCTCACCAGGATGTGGAGGAGAGACGTGGCTTGTGTCAAACATGACAGGGCATCAAAATCCAGTCTAGTAAGCAACAAACTTTAAGGTGCCACCTGCTTTAAGTGCAGTGAGGTAGGCCACAAGGCCAAGATATGTATGCCACGACAGGGAAGGCGGGAAGAATGGCTCGCAAGGGTAGAACTCTAGGCATGGTTGTCGGTGAATCTAGTACCTCACTGTATGATTATTCATTATACCCTTGTTCTACTTATAGGTTATAGCATGTCAATTGTCAATCCATTGATTGGTTGGTTCATACAAGAGCCAAAACTCGTGCATGTGCCAACAGTTCTTCCTTTCTTGACAGGAAACAGCTCATGTCTGCTGCTTTTGGAGTAGGGAAGGTCGACTTGAAGCTTACTTTGGAAAAATCTATCACTCTGGGGAATTTGCTGCACCTGCGTTCGTTAAAGAAGGCTATGTCCAATGTTGAGATGGCTTTAAATTGGTTTTCAGTCCAATAAACTCATTATTTTCAAATCTGGTTCATTTATTGAAAAAAAAAAACTGTGTGCAGAGGCTTGTTCCATGTTAGTTTGTTCGATTCCTCGGATAGATTTGTTAACAACACTCACACTCTGGTAGGAGCTAGGATCCTACCTGGTCTAGGTCGTAGGTTGTACGGGAAGGGGGAGGGTTGACGGAGATGCGATCGCGGCTGCCGGCGGCGGGGCGCCGTGGCGCGATGAAGAAGAGGCGGCGGCGGCGGCGCACGAGGCGGCTAGGGTTAGGTCTCCCGGCTCCCTTCAGGAAGCCGAGCAAATAATGATTGCTTCTTGCTTGATTAGATTGATACATCTCCTCTCCTTATATAGAGAGGTTTACTTAAGTCCTAAGCAAACGATCCTAATAACGATAAGATAATTGGGCTAAGCCCCTAATAACGATAAGATAAGTTGGGCCACAACCCACTGGGCTAAGCCCCTAATATGCCGGTCATAACACACTCACATTGTTCCATGTTAGTTTGGCATTTAAGCCCCTCACTACTACTTAGCATTGATTTTAGCACCAATCTGTGTCATCTAACCATGATCATTATAGGATTTATGAGCCGACTTCACCGACTCATCATCAATCACCATTCCACCAAGAGTAGCCATATGATCATGTCAATTTTAGTTTCACATTTATGAATTAGAAGTACTTTGTCAACAGCCAAAACAGTTATGAAGTAAGAATGCCATTGCATGAGGTGGAACAGGTATTGAAGTTCAAAATATATGTCAAAATTTCTTTGGAAAAATGTCTGATTCTGTTTTTTGGAACTGATTGCCAGCTCCAAGCGCATTCATATTTGACCGGACAGCAATGATAACAAATATTCCAGTACTTGTGGTAGCCCAATTTAGAGGTTTGGTTCTGACGTTCTGTTTAATTTCTTACACCAAGACATCCATAAACCATACTGTGTAACAATCATGCAATGGTATTGGACTCTCTCTTGAAAGTTGGAAACCTAACAAAATTAGTGCAAGAGCCCTCTGCGCGGCGCCATAGGAACTCAAGAAAGAAAAGTATCGATGCCAATTTGGTACCTGGAGAAGCCAAGATTGAGAAGGAACCTTCGCCGCGTCATCGCCTTCAGCAACAAGCCCCAATCGTATCCCACCGATGCTCCTCCGCCTCCCGGGGGCGGCCGCCGCCAAGAACTTTCTCTGTGCCCGTAGCCGTAGCCGTGCGAACCCGAGGAGGAGGCCCAGGTGGAGGAGGATGTGCGGACATAGGAGGAAGAGCGGAGACGGAGGTCGTACTCGGCCCTCCTTCGGTCGTCGGAGAGGACGTGGTAGGCGTCGGAGGCCTGGCGGAAGCGCCGCGCGGCTTCGGCTCGGGCAACGGCGTCGCCGGATTGAGCGTGGCGGTCGGGGTGGTCGCGCAGGGCGCGGCGGCGGAAGGCGGCCTTGACCTCGGCCTTGGTAGCGTCAGGCCGCACCCCGAGCGTACGGTAGTAGTCGCCCATGGCGCGCAGAGGGTTTCGCCTCCCTGTAGAATGGATCGCGAGCAAGCACGACGAGGAATCGAGGAGGAAGGCGACGACGACCGCATCGTGGCCGCTCTTACCGCCGCCCGTTCTTCCAGAGCTACTATTAGACTGATGGGCCGGGCCGGTCTAGCTTATTTGACTAGCCCACTGGTACATAATTACTGGTCATTACCTAAAAAAACATGATTACTGGTTATAAATTTAGAATAATCTTGTCTAAAAAATTAGAATAATTGATTATCAGCACTAAAAAAAGAATAATTGATTCTGAAACAAAATTTAGAATAATTGTTTTAGGATCACTTGCCAAAAAAAGATTTTAGTCTCGTGATTAGAACACCTGATCATATGCAAATAAGGGGTGGCACTAATCAGACTTTTAGAGATTCCCCATGACCATGGCCTTCTTGTGGTGTGGAGGTGGTTGATGAAGTGGTAGCAGACACACCGTAATTGTGGAGGAAGGCCATGGACGCCGACACTGACCATGGAGGTGGCCACTGATGTTCTTGGATCCCTACAGCATCCTTATAGGATCGGTGGTTAGGAGGGTTAGGGTTTTCCCCCTACGTGTATTATTGTCCGTGATTTCAACCTTCATGGGGTTGGCCAGCGATGACATGGTAGAGATTTCAACCAAATGTTTGCTCTATGTTTGAACTTTTAATGATATGTTATTCTTTGTGATCATATTTTCTCATCCATGTTTATTAAGAGTATATCATCTGATAGTTCAGTAAAATGAGAGCGCGTACGAAAAAAATTCAATGGATTTCAATACGAGCATTTAGCCCTACAAAATTTATTTTAATGTGTTAAAAAATCTATCATGCAGAAAAACCCAAAACTATATTTTTAATCCAATGCACCATTTTTTAATCCTTTCTCTAATCCGTCAATATTTTTCGCGACGCTACAAATCGTCGCAAAATACGCACATACCTAATGACGGCAAAACGCATCACCTAAAATCAGGCCAGAATATCATCAAAGTACTCGAGGGAGTTGCTCCATGAGGAAATCAGTTGGTGACAGAAAATCATCACAGAAAATAATCCCTCCGTTTTAAAATATAGTGTTTCCTCTATTCCCATGCTTCAACTTTGACCATAAATTTAACCAACGAGACCGACTGCGGCGGGAGCAAAAGTTATACTACCAATGAATTCATATTCAAAAGAAGTTTTCAATTATATTTTTTTTCTCCCGCCACAGTCTGTCTTGTTGGTTAAATTTATGATCAAAGTTGGACCTCGGGAAGCGCGGACGCACTATATTTTAAAATGGAGGGAGTACTTTTTTGGTCCGTCACTAGAATTTTCGTCACAAAATAGCACAACTTTTGTAGTGAGGAGATGAGAGTAGGACGGCGACAAGAAGGGCAAGTCGTCGTGTAGAGATCGGTAGCGGCGTGGCGTCGTTCACGGAGGCACAGACAAGACGACGACATCACGACCACGAGGCAGACCACAAGGGGAGAGGTGGCAGAAGGCATTGATTGGCCATGCGTGGCACGCGGCTGCGGGCCGAGAGCTCTGGGCAGGAGCAATGGTGCTCAGGTGTGTGGGCGGAGCGGCGACGAGACTTTTCACGCTATAGAGACGGGAAGATGGGGTTGCTGAGACCGAGTGTGCAAAGTGCGTTTTTTACAATCTAACGTGCGACGTGCTTTAGTGGGTCACTGTATGGAAAATGCACGGGAGCACCTAGGTGCTCCACCCACCCACATCACCATGGTTCACCCGCATATAGATTCGGATCACTTGGTTTAAATGCGCTGTATTAAGTTCTGTATCCCTGAAGTACCTGGGACAAAACTGCTCGTATATGTGTGCACCTTTGTACAAGCTGGACCCACCACAGGGGAGACGCTGGTCCACCAAGCCCCCACCTGCTCTCATTTACCACGCCGTAGTCTTTCCTCCTACCTCACACTGTTCCTCTTCCTCAAAGGTCATTCCGTTCCCCATTTTTTTGCTCCGTCCCAATCTAAACCAGGCGATCTACTAGATCCGGCAACATGTGTGCTCACTCGCACCCTACGTCTAGGAGCAGGCTCCTCTTCCACTCATCCGCTGCCCGTGGTGCAACAATGGCGACATGCAGTGCACTGGTGGGTCTCCCAGACCGAGAAGAACCCCAACAAACATTTCTACAAATGCGAGCATCACCAGGTGAGTTCATCCGTTTGCCCATTTTATTCAATCGAAGCACCTCCTTGAATCCACCGCTTGAGATTTGCATTCAGTTCTTTCCTATAAAACAAAACTACTTGTTCCTGCTGTTTGGCACCCTCCAACCCGCGCCGTGCCCCTTGACACCCTCCGACGCCACTGTTAGACTGATGATTACCGGCTTGAGCTGGTCTTGCGACAGGAGCGTCGCTAGTCTTGCGCCACGGGCGCCACCGCCTCTGCATGCGCCATGCATGCAGTGCAGCCGGTATTATCCGCTGCTAACTCTCCACGAGATTAGGATCGATGGTTAGCTTAGCTAGCGTGTGCGTGTGTATTCTCTCTCCCTCTCTCCCCCTGATGTACTGCTATATGTCTTTGTACTCCCGTGAGAGATGAATACAACTTGCATATTGAGCTCATACTTATAGTATAACATGGTATCAGTTTTGTGATCCTCCTTTCTCGCTTCCGCCATGGCCGAGGAAACCTCCGACGCCGCGGCCGCCGCCGCCATGGGCGCTCCTCAGGCTTCCTCCTCGCCTCCCCCTCCACCTCCCCCACCGGCCACCTCCCCTCTGCAGGTCGCCCCCTCCCCACTGCCGCTCCTTGCCGCTCCTACCCTTTCCCACTTCAAGACGGCGGCGCAGCTCCATGCCGAGCGCGTCGAAGGCGCCAACATCTTCCACCGCGTCCGCGTCGTCCTCGACATGCAGGGGAAGAACTACTCCGTCTGGCGTGGGCTGATGGAAGAGGCCTTCGATCAGTTCGACGTGAACGACCACGTCTCGCCCGACTTCTCCGATCATCAGCACGACCCGACGTGGACCATCATCAACAAATCGGTAAAAACCTGGTTCTACAACACCATGTGTCCTGAACTTCTCGGGTTTGTTCAGGACCGGAAAGCCACGGCCTTTGAGCTTTGGTCCAAGCTGGAAGCGCTCTTCCTCAACAACCAGCGCTCCCGGCAGTTCCATCTCGAGCTCTACGCCGTGAAGCAGGGAGACTCCACCATCCCGGTCTTCTGCGCCCGGCTCAAGTCCGTCGTGGATGCCCTCCGCAACGTCAACAAGCCCGTCGACGACGATGAGCTGGTGATCCAGCTTCTTCGGGGCGTCAACCGGGATCGCCACGGGATGACGGCTGCCATCATCGAAAAGTCGACGAACCCCGTGCCCTTCGAGCAGGCCGTCGGCATGTTTCTCCACGACGAGATGACCTCCGGCGGCGCCTTCCCAGCCGGTTCCCACACCGCTCTTGCGGCTCACGGCCGTCCCCCTGCTCCATCTCCGGGGGGCGTCTCCAGCAGCGTCACCAAGCAGCAGGGCGGCGGCGGCAAGCCCGGCACCCCCTCGCCGAACCAAGGCGCAAACAAGCGGCGGCGCTACACCAACAACGGGGGGTACCAGGGTGCGTCCACCGGCCCCAATCCCTGGACTGGGCATGTGTACGCCTACCCGATGCCGCTCCCGCCGCCGCCCCGGGCACTCCCGGGCCTCCTTGGCTCGCGTCCTCAGGCGCACGCCGCGTTCGGCGGCCCGCAGCAGCCGCTCCCGCCGGCGTACGGGTACACCTACGGCGGCCCCCATCTGCAGCCTGCACCCATGCCGGTGTTCCCTCCACAGCAGCAGTACCTTCCTCACCACCAGCAGCAGCAGGCGTACCTTCCGGGCTCTCCACAGCAGCAGTTCCTGCCTCCGCCGCCCGCCGCGGCCTCTGATTCACACGGCGTCGACCACGCCGCCTTGATGGGCGCTCTTCACAACCTGTCCCTGCAGTCTCCGAGCGGCGGCTGGGTCGCGGACTCCGGCGCCTCCGCTCACATCACCTCGGATCCTGGTAAGCTTTCCTCCGTCGTCCCTGTATCAGGTTATCCCCCAGTTTATGTCGGTAATGGTAGTTCCCTGCACATTAGTCACGTTGGCTCTGCTACTCTTCCAAACCCACATCGGCCTCTCTATCTCAATAACGTTCTTGTTGCACCTGATCTCATCAAAGATTTGTTGTCTGTTCGTCGTTTAACTACTGACAACAACTGTTCCGTTGAATTTGATCCCCATGGCCTCTCTGTGAAGGATTATGCAACCAAGGCGGAGGTCCTCCGGTGCAGCAGTAGCGGCGAGCTGTACGACATTTTTCCACCGGCCGCACCCACTGCCTACGTCGCCACCATCTCACGCCTTACAGATCTTTGGCACCGGCGTTTGGGTCACCCCGGTGATGCCACTTTTCGTAGCAATAAAAGTTTAGATCATTGTAATAAAAGTGTTTCTGATGGGCGTTTGTGCCATGCTTGCCAGACTGGAAAACATGTTCGTTTGCCTTTCAGTGCCTCTCTTAGTTCCACCACTGGTCCATTTGAATTACTCCATTGTGATCTTTGGACTGCCCCTTTATCTAGTGTCTCTGGCAACAAATATTATCTCTTAGTCATTGATGATTTCTCGTGCTACCGATGGACTTTTCCTCTCAAACAGAAATCCGATGTCCCTGCCGTGTTTCGTTACTTTCATGCATACGTCCGCACACATTTCGGTCGTACCATCCGTACTCTCCAATGCGACAACGGACGTGAGTTTGACAGTACCCAAAACCGTGACTTTCTACTTCCCTTTGGCACGGTGATGCGCTTCTCCTGCCCTTACACTTCCCCCTAGAACGGGAAAGCCGAGCGTGCTATCCGTTCGACGAACGATGTGGTCCGCACGCTCTTACTTCAAGCATCCATGCCTCCTCGCTACTGGGCCGATGCTCTCACCACCGCCACCCTCCTTCTCAACCTTCGTCCCACCAAAAAGTTGTCCCTCACCACGCCTCACGAAACCCTTCATCACACACCACCCTCTTATTCTCATCTGCGTGTTTTTGGGTGCCTATGCTACCCCAACACCGAGGCCACCGCACCACACAAACTGGCCGCCCGCTCCGTCGCGTGTGTCTTCATCGGCTACCCCCTCGATCACAAGGGCTATCGCTGCCTCGACCGTTCCACCAACAAAGTGTACACATCCCGGCACGTTGTCTTTGATGAGTTTGTTTTCCCCTTTTCTACCACCCCGGCGGCCTCCCCACCGATGGACTTTTCCCACCCGGCGTTCTACGACAACCCAGCCCTCTCCTCCGCTCCTGTGATCACACCGCTAGTCGTTAGGACTCCTCCCACGACCGCCACTTCGCCCGGCGACGGCACTGCCACTGCGGCCGTCTCGCCCGGCGAAACCGCTGCCACGACGGCCGTTTCGCCCGGCGATAACGCTGCCACGGTGGCCGTTTCGCCCGGCAAAAACGCTGCCACGGCAGCCGTCTCGCCCGCCGCATCCGTTGCTACGACACCGGATTCCACCGCCACCCGAACCTCTTCCTCGATCGATAGTAGCCCCTTGTCTTCCTCCTCTAGTAGCACTGCCGAACCCAGACCCCTCCCTCCACGGGCCATTGCTGTTGCACCGCCTGCTAACCCCCATAACATGCGCACTCGCGCCAAATCCGGCTTCCGCATACCCTCACGCCGCCTCAACTTCCTTGCTGATTTTCGTGGTGTCTCGCCACTTCCCCGCACCTACCGGGCTACTCTTGCTGATCCACACTGGGCCAGCGCCATGAGTGATGAGTACCAAGCTCTTCTCCAGAATGAGACTTGGGCTCTTGTCCCTCGCCCCTCCGGTGTTCCCGTCATTAGCGGGAAGTGGGTTTTTAGGCACAAGTATAACTCTGACGGCACGCTTGCTCGCTATAAAGCCCGTTGGGTTGTCCGTGGGTTTTCTCAGACCGAGGGGATTGATTACGACGAGACCTTCTCTCCCGTCGTCAAACCCAGCACTATCCGTGTCGTTCTCTCCCTCGCTACCTCTCACTCCTGGCCCATCCACCAGTTAGATGTCAAGAACGCTTTCCTTCATGGTCATCTTGCTGAGACCGTCTACTGCCAGCAGCCCCTCGGGTTCGAAGACCCCGTTGCACCTTCTCACGTCTGCCGCCTCAAGAAATCCCTTTACGGCCTTAAGCAGGCTCCGCGTGCCTGGTTCACTCGTTTTGCCGCGTTCGTCGCGTCCATCGGGTTCGTTGCCTCTAAATGTGACACCTCTCTCTTCATTTACAAGTCCACAAACCACACCACCTATCTTCTTCTTTACGTCGACGACATCATTCTTATAGCCTCATCGACCTCATTTCTTCACTACATCATCTCTCTCCTTCGTGGCGAATTCTCTATGCCTGACCTCGGTACACTCTCTCATTTCCTTGGCATTGCCGTGACTCACTCACCCACGGGGCTCCATCTTTCTCAACGGCAGTATGCCTTGGATATCATAGAGCGTGCTGGCATGGCCGATTGTCATCCCATCCGCACTCCCATCGACCCTGGCTCCAAACTCTCCATCACTGACGGTGATCTCCTCGATAACCCTACTATCTATCGCAGTCTCGCCGGCGCCCTCCAGTACATGACTATCACTCGTCCTGACCTGTCCTATGCCGTTCAGCAGGCATGTCTCTTCATGCATGCCCCACGCTCCTCCCACTATAATCTTGTCAAACGCATCATTCGTTATCTCAAAGGCACCCTGGACTATGGTCTCCATATTTATCCATCCTCACGGTCCACTCTCTTAGCATATTCCGACGCGGATTGGGCGGGCTGCCCCGACACACGACGCTCCACCTCTGGTTTTTGCGTTTTTCTTGGGGATAACTTGATATCTTGGTCGTCGAAGCGACAACTCACTGTTTCCAGGTCGAGCGCTGAGGCGGAGTACCGGGCTGTTGCCCACGTCGTTGCCGAGACCGCTTGGCTCCGCCAGTTGTTGCAAGAGCTCCACCAACCTATCGCCAAGTCTACGGTTGTGTATTGTGATAATGTCTCTGCTGTGTACATGTCAGCTAACCCAGTGCAGCATCGACGCACCAAACACATTGAGATTGACATTCACTTCGTCCGTGACAAGGTTTCACTTGGTGAGGTCCGAGTGCTTCATGTCCCTACATCATCTCAGTACGCGGATATCTTCACCAAGGGTCTTCCCACTGCTACATTCGCGGAGTTCCGGACCAGTCTCAACGTTCGGCAAGCCCACGATGAAACTGCGGGGGGCTGTTAGACTGATGATTACCGGCTTGAGCTGGTCTTGCGACAGGAGCGTCGCTAGTCTTGCGCCACGGGCGCCACCGCCTCTGCATGCGCCATGCATGCAGTGCAGCCGGTATTATCCGCTGCTAACTCTCCACGAGATTAGGATCGATGGTTAGCTTAGCTAGCGTGTGCGTGTGTATTCTCTCTCCCTCTCTCCCCCTGATGTACTGCTATATGTCTTTGTACTCCCGTGAGAGATGAATACAACTTGCATATTGAGCTCATACTTATATACTTATAGTATAACAGCCACCCACGTATCGCTGACGCTCGGGACGAAGCTCCGCTGCCACATCGCCCCCATCCACCGACGGATCCGACCTCCCACGCCACCCCGCACTCGGGCACCGATGAATCCGGGTACCGTGGAAGCATGATGCCGACGAGCTGTCACTGCAGATCCGTCACGGGCTCAGACTTCGGGGATGAAGGCCAGCGAGCAGGACCGATCCGGCGAGTTCTTCAAGTCATTTTATTTCCTCGTTATTTATCTGAAATATTTCTTTCTTGATTTTTCTCTCAAGGTTTCCTGGAATTTTTTTAGGAGATCAGATTGTTTCGGCGAGCTCTTCTCCAAGTCATTTTCTTTCCTCCTCTTTTATCTTTGAAAAGTTTCCCGGAATTTTTTTGTACAAGATCAGATTTGTGGTGTTCAAATCTGGGTTTTTTTCGAGGGGGACAAACCTGGAAAATTAGTAGGTTTTGCATGAAGATTTTGGCCTGGTCTTATTTGAAATTTGGGTGATTAATCAATGTAACTTTATCGGTGAAATTCCACATAGTGCTTCATCGAGTAGTTATATTGCCTGATTAATGAGTTGTTGATGGATCTGTAATTGTAAGTATTTTTTGATGCATTATAGAACAATTGCATCAAGTATTATCACTGTCAATCTTATAAATTTGCTGATGGATCTACCCGTCTTGGAATGTATTTGTTGACGAACCATGTTATCTGAAATGAGTGCATCAAGATTCAATGTCAAGTTAATTATTGTGAATCATGTATGATGGGGCAGTGTTTTTTCTTTTTGTGAATCGATGGGTCTGATGAAGGGAGTTGTTTCCAACTAATCAAAATTAGGCTGTGAATTTTCTTGCCAGCACGGACTTAGCTGTTCTTGCCTGTAGTTGTCAGTACCAATTCAGAGCGTTAATACCCAGTTTAATTAGTAGCTAATTATCTACCCAGGAACTTGTTCACTGAATCTATGTTGTCTGTAGTTAGCTGTTATGTACTAGCTGTCACAATGTATTGTCAGTTTTAGGATCAGGGCATATCTAATTGACGATCCAGCAAGCTTCATACACTGATCTTCTCTGTAAGCTTGACCCCTACAATATATGTTCAGACCGGATGAATTTCTTGGGCTCAAATTTGCAAATGTGTTGCTGACGCGATGTATTGTCAGTTTTTATCTTATTGGCCCATGTAATCTTTGGTTTACAGAAGTGTGTTGTAGACCAAATGCACTGTCAGTGCTAACCACTATTGTTTCCGAAATTGAGATCTTTATGCCAGCACCAATCTCTCCACAAATTCACAAGGAAGTACTAGTACATTGCAATATTCAATGCATTGGCATTGATTGATTGTAACCAGGTCATCTAAAAACATTTCCAGCAGCTACAACAATCTCTGCTCCAGTGCACAGGTCAATAAATGCATAATCTCTGCTCCAGTGCATAGGTCAATAAATGCATGGGCCTGCCTTCGTGTATTACTTCGTTGTATATCCAACGTATCTATCTTGCTGAAATGATTCGATCATTTAATGGCTTGATCTAGGGAGAGTAATGGCTGGGTAAGATTTCGGTGGGTGGAGCACCTATGTGCTATAAATCCGCGTCCGTCACTGTATTTGCTATTTTTCTCTGCTAAGTGGGCTGTCTCTAGTTATTACACATTTAAGTGACTCAATTAAAATAAAAAGTAAAAGTAAAAGAGATACAAATAGGAATCTTCATGTAAATCAATGACACGGGATTTAGATGTGCTTTAGCAAAACCAATTTTTTTTATCGCAGGGAAAATTGTGTGAGGGAAGGTGGTAACTGGTAACCATTACAACGGCATACTGCCCTTCAATAGTACAGGTGTCTGTCTCTCTTACCATACCAGCATTTATCTTTTTTTTTAAGCATCAGTACAGACACAAGCGCTCATATACACGCGCATACACTCATCCCTATGAACGCACACACGCACACCCTACCCCTATGAGCACCTCTGAGAGACTGAGCCGGCATGTCGACGGGAACGTCTCCTCCCACTGAAAGCGCATCGCCGGAAATTCTGAAATAAATCCAGGAATAATGCGAGCATCGCCGGAAATCCTGAAATAAATCCAGAAATAATGCGAGCACCAGGATTTAAACCCTGGTGGGTTGAGGATTCCACTGTCCACCTAACCAACTCAACCACATGTTGATTCGCACCAGTATTTATCTTTAAAAGATGTAATATCTATTCACTATGTGTACGTGTTAATGGGCTAAAGTGAGAGCGTCAAATCAATTACTCCCTCCGTCCAAAAAAACTTGCCATCAAAATGGACAAAAAGGGGTGTATCTAGAACTAAAATACATAGATACATCCCCTTTTATTCATTTTGATGACAAGTATTTACGGACGGAGGAAGTAACGTTTTTGACATTAGTGTAGTGTCAAAAACGTTCTTATATTTTGGGACAGAGGGAGTACATTGCTTTCTGCAGCTAGTGACAGTAACCTTACACCGCTTGGAACACAAACCAAAATCATTTCCAAATCTTTCAAGACGGAGAACATGTGTTCCGCAGTGGAATCTAGTTAGACAAAATTTACAAGGATTCTAGTATCTCTAATGCCATGTGCCACAAGTTTCAGAGAATGGCAAGAGTTACACCTTACGCATTGCTCCCTCACACCTTGCACAACAATGTGGAACTAGGCTTGGAATGGGTAGCCAGTGGGTCATCTCATGGGCCAGATTGAAACCCCGTTCATCTACTCTTTCTCTTCTGAGGGCTCATTCTTCATCTTCTCTTCAGACTCCGCTGCTTCCTTCTCTATTGACGACTCCCCTGATGATTTCTGCGAGTAAACAGGCACACCAAGTTCATGCATTGCATTTAATTTGAATATCAGTCCAAATAGCAATCAGTAAAATAAAACATCAGCAATGGTAGGATACAATTTTAGTGTTGCATATATCCATAGGGCAGGGGAACTTCAGCGCATCGATACCTGCATTTTGTAATTCTGAATTGTACATCGAGCTGGCGTGTTTTAACTTGCTAACACAATACTTCCCATTTCACAAAGCGAACAATCAGTCAAGAATGAGAGGATGCAATGAGGAATCGAGCGAATTCCCCTGTACCCCTCTTTTGTCAGCTTGAGTAGCACACCTTCTGCAGTTTCTAACCAACTCTTCTATTTAATTAGCTTACTCACTAACAATCTAATCAGCATGTCAATTTGCTTGGCTACCATCCACATGGCAATATGGCATATACTCACACAGACCAATGATTCCAAAATAGTTAGTACTGATTTTAGCAGACTACATTTAATAGTAGACATGCAATGGGAGCAAGAATTGATTGAAGCATGCATGTTAGCCAAATGTGTCCAAGAGAACAGGGAGTTGATTGATTAACTAAGGGGAAATCAAAACCCATAGACTATTTTAGAGGTTGAGGGGTTGTTTACTTACCCAGGTATTATACAGCTTCCAGCCATCTATTACAACTTTTGCGATCCTCATGGTGCTGCAGCAGAGTTATAATCATGAGAAATCACATTTCAGATACTAGACGATATCGCCGGAATTAGAAGGGGTGGTCATGCCACAAGAAACAAAAGCTTTGACGCCGATTTAGCAGCCAAATTTGTGCTTACCAGCAGAGCAAGGGGTACCAATTGGCTCTCATCCAAACGCCCAGACTTTCGCCTTCCCTCGGAGATGGCCAGGCCTGAAAATCGCCGCCGCATCCGTGTGGGTACCCGTAGCGACCCGAAGGCGAAGAGGAGGCCCCGCCATGCCCGTAGCCACCCGAGGCCGAGGAGGCGCGGGACTTGGCGCCGCCGTGACCGAAGCCGCTCCAGGCCGAGGAGGTGCGGAGGTCATACTCGGCGCGGCGGTGGTCATTGTAGAGGACGTGGTAGGCGTCGTACACCTGGCGGAAGCGGCGGGTGGCGTCAGCGCGGGTGGCGGCGTCGGCCCGGGCGTGGCGGTCGGGGTGGTGGAGGAGGGCGAGGCGGGAAAATGCGGCCTTGACCTCGGCTTTGCTGGCATCTCGCCGGAGCCCCAGCGTCCTGTAGTGGTCGGCCTCGCCCATCACGGCTGCGGTAGCAAACTGGCTTTTCCTTCTCTCCAAGATCGAGACGGAGGGGTTTGTGACGACGGTTCTGTCACGGTGCGGCTTGTTTGTATTTTTCAGTTTGATTAATTTTCCTTTGTGGGGGTAACGGGTACGATTAGATCATCTTCAATAGACTTTTCATTTTCGACGCCCCAAACCCCCTCTTCAACACATGACGCAGAGCGAATCAACCTGTGGTTGAGTTGGTTAGGTGGACAGTGGTATCCCCAACCCATCAGGGTTCAAATCTTGGTGCTCGCATTATTCCTGGATTTATTTCAGGATTTCCGGCAATGCGCTTTCAGTGGGAGGAGACGTTCCCGTCGACGACGAGGCGCCTACGGTGACTTCGTAAATCTCAAAATGATATGCCGGCTCAGTCTCTCGGAGCATCTCTACCTTCCAAAGGTGTAAAATACAACATCTCATGATGCAAACATACATCTCCACCGACCTCTTCAACATATGACGTAGATGAAAAAAATTTACATCTCTACCTTTCAAAGATGTAAAATACAACATCTCACGATGTAAACATACATCTTCACCAACAGAGATGTAAAAACGTCAACCACACGCCAACCATCAACTGACGTTTCACTTAATTTCCCCAACCCCATCTTCTTCCTCCCGCCGCCCGCACCCTGCCGTTGTCGCCCCACGCCAGATCCGCCCCCTCCAGCACCCCCGCTGCCGGTTTCGTCGGGTTTCGCCCGCCGCTCGCCGCTGCACGAAACGAATCGGGCTTTTTTTTGTCACCGTCGTGTCCGTCGTCACCGCAACAACTACCTGACCGCCAACCACTGATGTCTACTACGCAACTTTATTCTTGTAGACACGTGTTGAGCCTCTATGTGCAGAGTTTTGTAGGACAGTAGCAATTTTCCCTCAAGTTGATGACCTGAGATTTATCAATCTGTGGGAGGCGTAGGATGAAGATGGTCTCTCGTAAACAACCCTGCAACCAAATAATAAAAAGTCTCTTGTGTCCCCAACACACCAAATACAATGGTAATTTGTATAGGTGCACTAGTTCGGCAAAGAGATAGTGATACAAGTGTAATATGGATAGTAGATATTGATTTTTGTAATAATAACAATAAAAAACAGCAAGGTAGCAATTGATAATACAAAGCACAAACGGTATTGCAATGCTTGAAAATGAGGCCTAGGATCCGTACTTTCGCTAGTGTAATCTCTCAACAATGCTAATATAATAACACCATCCCTCAAAGTGTGATGAAGAATCACTCCAAAGTTCTTATCTAGCGGAGAATATAAGAAGAAATTTTTTGTAGCTATTCTTTCCGATCGATCTATCCAAGAGTTCGTACTAAAATAACACTGAAGGAGTCCTGGATTAGGGGGTCTCCGGACAGCCGGACTATATCCTTTAGCCGGACTGTTGGACTATGAAGATACAAGATTGAAGATTTCGTCCCGTGTCCGGATGGGACTCTCCTTGGCGTGGAAGGCAAGCTTGCCAATACGGATATGTAGATCTCCTCCCTTGTAAACCGACTTTGTGTAACCCTAGCCCTCCCCGGTGTCTATATAAACCGGAGGATTTAGTCCGTAGGATAAGAACAACAATCATACCATAGGCTAGCTTCTAGGGTTTAGCCTCTATGATCTCGTGGTAGATCAACTCTTATAATACTCATATCATCAAGATCAATCAAGCAGGAAGTAGGGTATTACCTCCATCGAGAGGACCCGAACCTGGGTAAACATTGTGTCCCCGCCTCCTGTTACCATCCGCCTTAGACGCACAGCTCGGGACCCCTTACCCGAGATCCGCCGGTTTTGACACCGACATTGGTGCTTTCATTGAGAGTTCCATTATGTCGTCACCGTTAGGCTTGATGGCTCCCTCGGTCATCTGTAACGATGTGGTCCAGGGTGAGGTTTTCCTTCCCGGACAGATCTTCGTATTCGGCGGCTTCGCACTACGGGCCAACTCGCTTGGCCATCTGGAGCAGATCGAGAGCTACGCCCCTGGCCACCAGGTCAGGTTCGGAAACTTGAACTACACTGCCGACATCCGCGGAGACTTGATCTTCGATGGATTCGAGCCCATGCTAGGTGCGCCGCACGATCACGACGAACATGATTTAACTCTGCCATCGGACAGTGTTCGGGAGATCACACCTGCAACTACTCCAGCCCTCAATCCGGAGCAAATTGCGCCATCCGAGGACGGGTGGATAGACCCCGCCATGGAGGCCGCACTCTCAATGGTGATGGAGCCGGATACTAACTTCACCCCTTACGAGAGCCGTGTTGCGGAACCACTGGACTCATCCTCGGTCACAGACTCCGAGCCGCCTGCGTCAGTGCCTATCGAATCCGATTAGGTGTCGATCATGGAGTTTACCTCCGCGGATATCTTTCAGCACTCGTCTTTCGGCGACGTGCTAAATTCATTAAGGTCTCTCTCCTTGTCATGAGAACCTTGGCCGAACTGTGTCCGGCTAGAATGGGATGCGGACGACGAAGAAATTCGCTCCCCACCCACCACCCACTTAGTAGCCACTCACTAGTGCAGAACCGGGCAATAGCACCAGTTCGTAAGGCCCTTTAGTGCCGGTTCGGTAACCGACACTAAAGTGTGGGCACTAAAGCCCCCCCCTTTAGTACCAGTTCAGCACGAACCGGTGCTAAAGGGCAACCACGTGGCACGAGTCAGCTCCGGGGCAGGGAGCCCTTTAGTACCGGTTGGTGACACCAACCGGTATTAAAAGGTTTGTGGGTTTTGGTTTTATTTTTTATATTTCCTTTAAATTTGTGTTATCAATTTAATTTAGGATTGTTTTACGTTATAATGAGTTGTTATACTTGATATGGATATGGATATGACATATATATATATATACTTGATCACTTAGCTAGCTAAGATCCATCTAGTTCAAACTAATTTGCGGTTTCTTTCATAAATGATATATATAATAACTCATCATCATCATCATCATCATCATCATCATCATCATCATCATCATCATCACATATTAATATAGAAATAAACTATTGCATCATATCATCACCAACAATAGTATATATATATATACTAGCTAGCTAAAAATCATCGTAGTCGTCATTACCACTATTTATCATCATAGTCATTACCGCTATATATCTAATCACCACCAACACTAGCTTAAAGAAGAAACATTCACTTGTAACAGAAGCAAAGATATCATCGAGTTCAACATGGTCATGATATTATAAGCGTTCACAAGCAAATCACTATTTGAGATTAATTAAGTGCGGGACGAGAATACGAACATGAGAGGACAAGTACTAAGAGCATGAACTAGCTAAATCACTCCTGCTGCTCCCTCTCAGGTAAAATAGCATAGAACATGTATAGCTCTCCTGATTCATCATACTGGAGTATGCAGATGAATCTGTCTCCTAATCGTGGGTTGCGCTTGTCCTTGCTGCCCCCTAGTACTTCTCTGCGATTGTTAACAATTTTGCTCCAATCTTTCACTATTAAGCATTCATCGCTTTCATAAATCCTGAATGCACTCATGTGCAATGTATGATATCTTGATCGTAAGCTAACCATTGACATGCGACCTTTTGTCTCGATCCACTGAGGCACAACTATCATCGGGAGTCCCTGTTGAAGAACATCGTATAATAATTAATATACTTAGCAATAAAAGTTTAGCTTCAAAAATAATGTATGCAAAAGATGCACTAAGGACAAATAGTAAAAATCTTACCATCTTTCCATTATAGATGTGACCGTAGTTCAATACGATCACTATTGGTCGCATGTTTTGAGTACTAACATTTCTAAGTACAGGAAGAAAATTTGTCTTGACAGTATGAAGATCCTCAAGCCATGAAACATAATGACTTATCTCCTCGCAGTTTAGTTCAGCCCCGGGACAGTAGTAGGTCCTGTCTACCAAGCGCCGGACATGTTTGCTTGAACCGAAATAAGCTGACAATAGAAATTAGTTGTCAACTATTCTTAAATAAACAATATCAAAGACATAAACATGGTTGAGAAAAACTCACATAATGGTAGAACTGGAGGCGTCTGCACATCGACCCAGATGTCTCTATTACCTTCAATATCATCTTCCGGACGAATATCAAAGGTGATAACCATATCAGGCTCAAATGCATAAACCTTGCATAGTGCTTGCCAAGTTTTGCATCCAAAATGGGTTTATGTGTCTGCATTGTATAATTTGACGTTGAAAGTATAACCATGCTCTGTCTTCAGGTAAACTCTCTTTACCTCCATAGTTTCCATAGCACTGAAACCTATCTTATCCAAGACAAAAATTCTTGCATGGCAGGGGATGCGCTAGTAGAACAGTGAAAATTTAAAATTGTAAGTTGAAGCAAATGAAGCATAAGTATAATGCTTATATTACGAAAAAATAATTGCCGTTGTGACTTACTGTATCCACTTCGAATGTCTCATCCAGCTTGATGCTGAAGCGCCTATTATCAACAAGGAAATTTCTCTCGCACAGGCCGCGTTGACCTTCACAGTGTTTGCACATAATGAAATCTTTTTCATCGTCAGACGACATTTCCCATGTTCATATAGGTGAAAAATTAAACACTTACTATCTAACATTAATTAATATCTAACTAATTCTAATATTCATCTAACATTTGACATTAATATCTAACATTTGACATTACTAGTTATATTATTTCAACTAATTCAACTAGTTCTATTAATTCAACAAGTTCTATTAATTAATTCAACTAAGCATTTACTAAAAATAAACTAACATTCGACATTAATCTAACATTTATATAAACTAAAAATATATAAAAAAATTAAATAAACAGAAAAACTCATTAACAAATAATATTTTAATTAGATCATCAAATCTCAGATACCTAAATTTTCTTACTAAAAATAAACTAGTTATATTAATTATTCAACTAGTTCAAATCTCATATACCTAATTAATATCGCTATATTCATCTCTAACAATTGACATTAATCTAACATTCGATCATCTAATTAACTTTTCTAAAAAACAGATAACAGAAAATATAAGTAAAAAAAAATGTGTATGTGTGTGTACTGCGTGTATACGTACGTGTGTGTGTATATGCAGTACGCCGCCGCCCCGTATGTACTAGCGGGGGCGGCGGTGTACGTACGGGCCGGCCGGGGCGCGCGGGTGCGAGGAGAGAGATGTACGCGCGGCGCCGCGGCGACGATGACAGACGGCGGCGGCGTTCGGGGCAGCGGCGCGAGACGACGACGATGACGGGCGGCGGCGGGGGACAGCGACGACGACGACGGACGACGGACGACGGGGGGCGACACGACGGGATCGAGCGGCGCGGTTGGAGACGAAGTGGGGGATGAAACTGAAATTTCCATAAGTGCTATATATATAGGATGAGCCTTTAGTACCTGTTGGTGGCTTCAACCGGTACTAAAGGCCTATTTTCGCCAGGCCAAGCGGCGGGAAACGAAGGCCTTTAGTACCAGTTGGAGCCACCAACCGGTACTAAAGGCCTTGCGCTGCCACCCCGTGGTGCACAAAATTTAGTCCCACCTTGTCGGGCGAAGGGCAGCCGACTGGTTTATAAACCCAGCCACGACTGCCTCTTTGAACTCCTCTATATAGCAGGCTTCTGGGCCTAACTTCTGCGCGCTGCCCTGTGAATCTGCTGGGCCTTTAGGGCGTGTAATTGCACGCCCGTGGACTAGCAGGCCCACTGGGCAACCCCCAAATTTTTTTGTATAGTTTTTTTTCTTTTCTGCTTTATTTTCTTCTATTTATTTCTGCGTAGTTTTTTGTATAGTTTTTTCTTTTCTGTTATATTTATTTTCTTCTATTTATTTCTGAGTAGTTTTTTTATATAGCTTTTCTTTTCTACTATAGTTTTTTTCATTTCTGCTATTTTTTCTTTTCTGCTTTGTTTATTTTCTTCTATTCATTTATTTTTATATACCATGCCTTTCGGTGTAACAGATTAGTTTTCGTCTGAAACCGGCCCTGATACTTTGAAAGAGATTGTTCAGTTTGTACACGAATTGCATCTAGTTTTTGCCATAACAGAAGAAGTACGGAGTTGTAATAAGTTATTAAAAATAAAAAAAGAGGTGCAATGCTCGTTAATTAGCTTCAATCCTTTCGGAATAGTGTAAACTGCACTGCACATAGCTCCGTGCAGTCTACCATATTCCTCAAGGCTTGAAGCTAAGCAACGTGAGCATTGAGCCTCTTCTTCATCGTCTCTGCACTCAGGGCTTATAAACCGCTCCTAGTCCCTCTCTCTTGGCGAGGTGGGACTAAAAAACAGCTTACTAAGAAACTGTAGTACTGGTCACCCTTTAGTACCGGTTGGAGCCACCAACCGGTACTAAAGGTGGTGCGCTGCCTGCACAAAGTTTAGTGTCATTTAGCTCAAAACAAATCATTAAATGCATGAAAAATATCAAATGAAGGCAGAAATGGTTGAAAGATGATGGTGTCGCTTTCAATGGTGCATACTGAATGCACAAAAAGTCTGGAGTTGTAATAAGTTAAAAAAAATGAAATGCCTTTGTAACGGATGAGTTTAATTTGGTCAGAAACCCGAATACTTCGAAAGAGATTGTCCAGTTTGTAAACGAAGTGCATCCAGTTTTTGCCGTAACCCTCTCTACTTTTTTGAACAATCTATGTGGGTGAAATGATGATACCATGCCAAGTTTCAACTTTTTCAGAGTTCATTTGTAGTGCTTTTCAATTTCCAGGTCATTTAGTTCTCAAATCAAATCATTAAATGCATGAAAAATAGCAAATGAAGGCAGAAATGGTTGAAAGTTGATGGCGTCGCTTTGAATGGTACATACTGAACGCAAAAAATATAAGAGCATTTAGATCATGATCTTATATTTCTTTACAGTCTGAATTGTCAATATGATCTTATACATCAAAAATACTTTGATCATCAATGATCTTTTTGTGTACAATCTGAATTGTCAATATGAGTCCTCAACGATTTATAAACCGGTGAAGACTCATATTGCGGCCACAAATTCTACACATAGAGTTCAATGAAGACCAAGTGCTTGTGATAGTTTGAGAATAAACATATTTAAGGTGGTAAAAGCCTTGTTAGGGGAGCGAGGTGGGACTAAAAACAGCTTGCCATAACCTCATTAGTACCGGTTCGTGGTACGAACCGACACTAAATGGTGATGGTGGGGCCATAGCCTGACCGCAGGCTGCCACAGCCTCTTTAGTACCGGTTCGTGGCATGAACCAGTACTAAAGGTTCGCCACGAACCGGTACTATTGATCGCCGCCACGAACCGGTACTATTGATCACATTAGTGCCGGTTTTTTTACAACCCGGCACTAATGTGCTTCACATTTGACCCTTTTTCTACTAGTGACTGTCGAAGATTTAACCGACATGCTCGACTTCAACTCCGAAGACATCGACGGTATGGACGACGATGCAAGAAACGAATTGGAACCACCGCCCATAGGGCGCTGGACCGCCACCTCATCATATGATATATACATGGTGGATACCCCCAAAGAAGGCAATGTCAATAAGACAACGGAGGATGACCCCTGCAAGAAGCAACCCAAGCGCCGACGTCAGCGGCACCGCTCTAAGTCCCGCCACAGCAAAAGTAGTGATACCGGCACAAGAAACAATGACACTCCGAATAGTGCCGAAGACGAAGACAATCCCCTCCAGCAAGATTTAGAGCGGGAGGATGAACAAGCTAGCCCTCCAGAACGGGTAGCAGGTGAAGAAGCGGAGGAGGACAATTACATGCCTCTCTCCGAAGACGAGGTGAGCCTCGGCGACGAAGAATTTATCGTGCCTGAGGATCCCGTCGAGCAGGAGTGCTTCAAGCGCCTGCTTATAGCCACAACAAATAGCCTGAAGAAAAAGCAACAACAGCTTCGAGCTGATCAAGATTTGCTAGCAGACAGATGGACCGAAGTCCTTGTGGCCGACGAATACGAACTCGAACGCCCAACCAAAAGTTATCCGAGGCGCAGGTTTCTACCTCAACTAGAGGAGGAAGCATTGAAACCTACATCACCAGCGTATGATGCGGCTGATCGGCCACCTCGTGGCCGAGACGGAGAGGCATTTCAGCCCGAAGTCCAACCCGCACCCCGCCGCTAATCAGAAAAAAATACCAAGGCCCGGGGCAACACGCGGGACCTACTAGGTGTATTGGAAAACAAGGCAAAACATGCAAGATCGATCTACGGATCCCGGGGGCGCGCACCAACACGTGACGATGATCGTCACGCCGGATACACTACAAGTAAATCCAGCTGAGCCGAACACGGCAGACAAGATTCGTATGAACTGCATCGTAATATAGCCCGACACAGAGGCGCCGCACACCCCCTATGCTTCATTGATGAAGTAATGGATCACGAATTCCCAGAAGGGTTTAAACCCGTAAACATCGAATCATACGATGGTACTACAGACCCCGCGGTATGGATATAAGACTTCTTCCTCCACATTCACATGGCCCGCAGGGATGACCTATATGCCATCAAGTATCTCCCGCTAAAACTCAAAGGGCCGGCTCGGCATTGGCTCAACAACTTGCCGGCAAACTCCATCGGAAGCTGGGAGAGCCTGGCAGAGGCATTCCTGGACAATTTTCAGGGCACTCATGTGCAGCCGCCGGACGCTGACGATTTAAGTCACATAACTCAGCAGCCAGGGGAATCGGCCAGGAAATTCTGGACCCGATTCCTGACCAAGAAGAACCAAATAGTCGACTGTCCGGATGCAGAGGCCTTAGCGGCATTTAAGCATAATATCCGTGATGAATGGCTCGCCCGACACCTCGGCCAAGAGAAGCCAAAATCCATGGCAGCCCTCACGACACTTATGACCCGCTTTTGTGCGGGCGAAGATAGCTGGTTGGCTCGTAGTACCAATACAGCAAGCAAACCTGGCGTATCAGAAGCCAGGGATAGCAACGACAAACCACGACGCAACAAACACAAGTGCCGCAAATATGGTGAAAAGGCCGAAAATACAGCAGTTAATGCCGGGTTCAGGGGCTGAAAGTCCGGTCAGCGGAAAGGGCCACCCAAAAATAAAAATCCGGGTCCATCTAGTCTGGACCACATACTCGATCACCAATGCCAAATTCATGGCACCCCAGAAACGCCAGCCACACATACAAACAGAGAATGATGGGTCTTCAAACAAGCCGGCAGGGCAGGCGCTAAAGATGAAAGGGGGTCTCAAAGCGACGATAGCGACGAAAAGCCCAGACCACCGAACATAGGAGGGCAAAAGAAATTTCCCCCGCATATTCAATCGGTGAATGTGGTAAATACCACCCAAATTACCAACTCAGACCGGATATACATCCTTAGGAATAGCGACTCAACGGAACTAGTCGTCCCACAATGTAAACCGGGGCTGGTCACCTTCAACCGCACGGATCGTCTGGTTAGCGCCAATCAGCGCAATCCAGCCGCATTAGTCCTCGACCCAATAATACACGGGTTCCACCTCACTCGAGTCCTTATGGACGGCGGCAGCAGTCTAAATCTGCTTTATCAGGACACAGTGCGCAAGATGGGCATCGATCATTCGGCGATCAAACCCACTAAAGCCACTTTCAGAGGCATTATACCAGGTGAGGAGGCTCGCTGTACAGGCTCCATTACCCTTGAGGTAGTCTTCGGATCACCAGAAAATTACCGTACCGAAGAGTTAAACTTCGAAATCGTCCCTTTCTGCAGTGATTATCAAGCACTGCTCGGACGAACCGCATTTGCTCGATTCAACGCGGTGCCACATTATGCCTACCGTAAGCTCAAGATGCCCGGTCCACGCGGCGTCATCATGGTTAATGTCAAGGCCGAACCTTCCCTCGGCACCAACATACACACCACTGCCTTAACAACAGAAACAACGAGCAGCACCTTGCAGCCGAACCTCGAGCGAACGTCCAGGCCTCTGGACACCGTCAAGGGACTCCAAACTACTTCGCGGAAGGATAGCCTGGCCCGTCCAGGTCTCAACTAAAACACTCTGGGAAGGCCAGGACAGGCCGAACTCAGCGACTCAACCGCCCTCTGGCACATAAATATTTCTTACATTTCCTTCGCAGGTTCACCTTTGCGCCGACCAGGACGGGCTACACGGAGGCAGCTTGAACGCGTGAGGGAATCCTTAGACATCCCCCGCAGTGACCGTCCGGCTATATTACGGATCCGCACTCAGCCTCTTCCCCCTGGTCTCAGCAGGTTCCGCAATCATATTCCTTTTTTTTCACATTACTTGTACCCATACGCATAGACGTACTATTCAAATACAACATGTGGATTTATATGACGTTTACCTATTGTTATTTATTATTGAAATCATTCTGTCAAGTGGCATCTGTACACAGCGATATGCCTTAAAATATGCCAGGGGCTTCGTTTTACCCATAACACGGCAGTAAAGTCCGAACACCTTCATGGAAGTTCGGCACCCCGAACTTATAGCATCATATACATCAGCTCTGAATCATGTCTTGGGTCAATAGTTGGGTTTGCCCAGCTCCCATGTTTTGGTACCTTACGTTCCGCTATATTGGCTAAGGTAGCGCTGGGAGAACTACTGCAATTGTGTCCCAGTTCTTTCGGACGAGCACCTCAGTAGAGAAAGCCGAAAATTGACTGTCATGATACGGTGAGAGCTGGTCAGCTGTTCGAGAGGTCATAAAATCTTTAAGGATTTCTCCCGCATAATGCCATAACCAATGCAGCGTGTGATGGATCTGTTTTTTCTCCGATCAGGTGCTTATAGAGCCCCTAGTACGGTATTCCGAACACCAGGGGCTGCGCCGACCATACTAAAGCTCCTATGGCTAAGTGAGAGTGATAAAGCCCTACATTCCGATTGTCTAGTTCGTTGTGCTGAGCACCTCCTTCGAAGGACCCAAAACTGGGATAAAGAGTGCTCAGGTTTATCCCGAACACCCCCGTACTTCATACATGGGGGCAGAAGCCGACGACTGGCCAACTCTCAGATTTAACATATAAAACGACCGCACAGGAGGGTAAACTTTCATATAACAGGCAGTTAATAATATAATTGACCTTGTTTAAACATTACAAAGGACAACATGATTTACATTCATGGAAATATAATGTCCTTGGTGCATAGCTCTGCGGCAAGGTAGGATCCTTTCAGGAGACTCTCATAATATAACTCGGGCTTGCGGTGCTCCTTCCCCTCCGGTGGTCCTTCGGTCATCAGCTTTTCAGCATCCATCTTCCCCCAGTGCACCTTTGAGCGGGCGAAGGCCATTCGTGCACCCTCTATATAGACCGACCGCTTGATGACGTCAAGTCAAGGACATGCACTCACAAGCCGCTTCACGAGCCCGAAGTAGCTAGTTGGGATCGGCTCGGCAGGCCATAGCCGGATAATCAAATCCTTCATGGCTAGTCCTGTCGCCTTCTGTAGTTTGATCAGCTGTTTCAGTTGATCGACAAAAGGCACCGGATAATTCAGTGCCAAATACTGCGACCAGAAGAGCTTATCCGTAGTATTCCTTTCTTCGGCTCGGTAGAATTGAGCGGCATCTGATATGCTGCGAGGTAGCTCGGCAAATACCCCTGAGAAATCCAGATTCAAAATTAGAAACATAAGTCTCCCCCCAAATACTTACTCTACAGGGAAAAATCCTTACCAGCCGCGATCTTTCTCGCCTCTTGGATCTCCTGCAGGGCGCTTCGGGTTTCCCCCCGGGCATCGCTCGTGGCCTGATGAGCCTTGGTGAGTTCAGATTCTTTCTCCATTAAACTCTGCTCCAAGGTCTCACATTTCCTTACGGCCTCTTGTAGCTCCTGCTCATCTTTAATAACCATGGCCTCGAGCTTCGCACGAAGAGCCTGCTCAGTGGCTGCCTTTTTTTGGCCTCGACCACAGCCTTCTTGAGGGCTTCGACTTCGGTCACAATTCCTAGCGCAATGTCATAAAGCTCAGTTCATACTGAAAATTCATTCGCAATAAACGCGAACAAGACTTGTGCATACCCTGTTTATCCCGCAACTGCATTTTCAACTGGCCAAGTTCTTCCTTGGCCCGCTCCAGACTTTGATTCAGTCCGGAGATTTCTATAGTATGGGAGGCGGCAGCCGCTATAGACGCCTGCTTATAACATAAGAGAAATAACTGTCATTCAATGAGTCTTCCTGCGAATATATATTTGATCCTCTGTCCGGTTTCTTCACCGAACAGTGTATCAGGGGCTATTGTCCATACTATGACACTCTTCAAAAAACATACCTCAAAAGCTTTTATAAGGCTGATACAGGCTCCATTCAGTCCACTCTCAGTAGACTGAATCTTCTCAATCACCGCACCCATAAGGGCACGATGTTCATCAACGATGGAGGCATCTTTCAACGCCACGAACAAAGCATCCGACATTTCTGGATAGATAGAGGTCGCCGATGGAACAAGCACGCCCCCTCCAGCCGAAGGAGGCTGCCTGCTTGATTTTGGAGCCGTATAGGTCTCTGGAATCGCATCCGGCTGGGAGCCGAACTCAGGATCGTCCCCGCCGTCAGCCCCCATGGGAATCTTTTCCCCTACTTGTCCGGCCCCTGAGGTTTGACCTCCAGGCGCCGCCTTCACGGTATTTTCCTTTCCTCCTTGGCCGGGGTCCTTCTGGGACGAAGTCTCGGTGTTATGCACCTGCTTGGAGGAAGGGGCCTTTGGGGGTGTCCCGCACTCCATAGCATTCGAGCTCAGCAAGTCCTCTGATGAGGATTGTTTGGTACGGGACCTCGCCGGACTGCAAAAAATATGGCTTAGGTTAAAATACCAAGCCGCGATGAGTCCGGACGCCTAAAACGTACTCGGATTTTATACGCTTACGAGTTCACCAGGGGCTGGGCCCTGGGATCCCATGCCGGGACGCTGTCAGCGGCGGCAGTGGACTCCTCCGGAAGAAGAGCATTTCCCCTTTTGGGCAGCTCGGCCTCCAAGTGTACGGAGGCCATCCTCTTCTTTCTTCCCCCCGCAAGGGATTTATCTTCCTCCTCCTCCTCGTCCTCTTCAGAGGCGGAATGGGCATTGGAGCATTCGGATATTGTGTCCGAAGCTCCGCAGCGAAGAAGGCCGCCTCGGGTCTTTTTGGCCTCCTTCCCGGCCGTCTTCTTCGGCACCTTGTAAGGCGCCGGGACCAACATCTTCGTCGAAGTGGGATGGCCGGGTCTTTGGGCAGCGGGGCCGGACAATGGATCTGCTCCGCCTTCTTCGTCCAGCATTGGGAGAGTTGAATAAAACGCGTTAAGCGCTTTCCTTGGGCCATGCGGATAGAAAAGTTAGATAAACTCACCGAACTTGCCGGGCGGGACAGTTGGTACCCGCGGTCCTCGACGGAGTCCGGCCACGATTTGCTGGACTTGAAAAGCACCTTCCAAATGTCCTTGTGCAAGGAGACGAAAAGCTCTCGCAAGGTTTGGTGCTTGGCCGGATCAAATTCCCATAAATTGCGAGTCCGGTGCTGACAAGGCAAGATCCGGCGAACTAACATCACCTGGACCACATTGACAAGTTCAATGTTCTTGTATCCCATATCTTCAATGCGCGTCTGGAGCACCGACAGTTCGTCGGACGAGGACCAGTCCAGGCCTTTCTTGACCCAGGATGTAAGCCATAGGGGGGCGCTGGATCGGAACTCAGGAGAGGCGGCCCACTCTGTGCCGCGCGGCTCAGTGATATAGAACCACTGCTATTGCCACTCCTTGACAGAGTCATTAAAGGTTCCGTTGGCCATATGACATTGGGCATCTTGCTCACCATGGCGCCCCCGCACTCGGCGTGCTCGCCGCCCACCACCTTGGGTTTCACATTAAAGATCTTCAGCCATAAACCGAAGTGCGGTGAAATGCGGAGAAAAGCCTCGCACACGACAATGAATGTCGAGATGTTGAGGAAGGAATTAGGGGACAGATCGTGAAGATCGATCCCATAATAATACATGATCCCACGAATGAACGGGTGGAGGGGAAACCCTAGCCCGAGGATAAAGAGAGGGAGGAATACAACCCTTTCGTGGGGTTCCGGAGTAGGGACGAACTATCCCGCCATTGGGAGACGATGGCTGATTTTCTTGGCCAGGTACCCGACCTTCCGAAGCTTTTTGATATCCTTCTGTCGGACGGTAGAGGCCATCCATTTGCCTCCCACTCCGGATCCGGACATCTTCGGAGGACCTTTTGTGGGTGGAGAAGAGGAACACTTGGGCGTTGGAGCTTGAGCAGAAGGGAATGAATCGGGAAGAAGGCGTGGGTGAAAAGAATAAATCCTTGTCCCTTTATGAGGACGGAAGAGGCGATGCGCCTCCCCACTCACCTAGTAAAACCTCTTATTCCCCAAGCGCCCTAATTGATGGCGTGGTTGGGTTACCCACACCCGTATTGATGAGAATACCGTGATAAGGGGACACGATCTCTGCTTCGACAAGATGTGCCAGGGAAACCGTGTCAGGACCCCGATTCTAGGCCACATCAATCCAGCGTGTAAACATCATATCACCTTGCGGCCTCACGCACGGTACTCCCACGGGTGCCACCTTACCTGGCCCGGGACCGTTTGCGCCTTTTGGCTCACGTATATGATAGTGTCGCTAGCATCCACATGACAGAGAACCCGGGCCGACATGGCTAGTCGTGAACCCAAGGCGGCACTAACCCATGAGGACAGGCATACATGAATCACATCGAGCATGTCGGTCAACAACGTATAAATCCGGGCTGTAGCACTGGGCTAATAGGACTCCGGTAACCCGGGCTGTAGCAGGCTAGGCAGGACTCCGGATAACACCGCGTGACATTTCCCCGAAGGGACAGACACAGGAACGAAGTGAAACACATGCCGGCAGGACCTACTCTTGAATATCCTCGGAGGCAGGACCTACCACGAAGAACACATCGAAACACAATCAACACATGACGATATGCAACATTATGATGCATGCTATGACATGGCAATATGGAAGTGTCTTGGCCTAATGCAAGCTAAACAGGGTGGAATGTGCTTAATTGAACCAAGGGTTCAAGTGTTAGATCATTTAACATAGCCATTTAAGTGCATCAACTTGTATTGCTTAAACAGCAAGGTTAACTTGTTCTGACATGCATGAAACCAGTTCCAATGGATAGATTGAATTTTTCTAATCAAATTTCATATATAAATCTTTGCATTTGGAGTTACAGATTAATTTCTATGAATTTTTGAAGTTTGAACTATTTTCTGGAATTTCCTGTATAGAAATAATTCCAGTAATTAAATTACTGCGTCAGCATTACGTCAGGATGATGTCAGAGGTCAACG
Source organism: Aegilops umbellulata (assembly GCA_032464435.1). NCBI lineage: Eukaryota > Viridiplantae > Streptophyta > Magnoliopsida > Poales > Poaceae > Aegilops > Aegilops umbellulata. The sequence goes on from CP136056.1 coordinate 113,051,853, forward strand.
GGGTCGTCCAGGTCAAACTGACCAGTGGGTCCCGCATGTCAGTAATTAGTTAAACTAATTAATTTTAATTAAAACTAAACCAGTTAGTTAGTAGAGGGGGCCCCACTTGTCATTGACTCAGAGGAGTCAACCTGGGCCCACCCAGTCCACGTCAGGGGTCAAAACCGCCGGTCAATGGGTCAAAGCCTGCCGGCGTTTAGCCGCCGGCGAGGCCAGACGCGGCGGCGTGCTGTGGGATTCGCCCACAGGGCTCCGTTTGCTGCGCGGAGAGCAGCTACGGGCAGCTGGTGCTCGCCCGCATCCAGCCGTGGTGGTGGCTTGGCCGGGGAGTGACCGGAGCTTCGCCGGCGACGAGGTCAGGCGGAGGCCGAAGCTCGGCCAGCTCGTGCGCGTGGCTGCAGTGGCGTAGGCGATGTGGCGCTAGCACCTGCGGCCTCTACGTGGCGCGAGGAGTGTGACGGGCACAAGCCCGTGACCAAATGGTCACCGGAGCAACGCCGACGACGTGGTCAGGCGGCGGCGCGTGAGGGTGAGCTGCGTGTGCTCGCTGTGGTGCACGAGAAGAAGAACGGAGAGGATGAGGAGGTGGCTACGCTCACGGCAGTTGCGTCGGAGTTGACGGCGAGGTCGGGGACGAGCCGGAGCAAGCGGGGTGGCGGAGGCGATCTGGTCGGCAGAAGGTTGAAGACGAGCTCGGTGGAGTCGTTTGCGGGCCTCCGGCGGGGCGTGGCTTGGTGGAGCGATCGAGGAGGAAGTGGCAGAGCTGCAGGACACGATGGAGCAGCACGGGGGTGATGGAGGACGTGGGTTCACGGTGGCGCGGGCGCATCAGCGTCGGCCATGGCGGAGGGGGAGCGAGGGAGAGAGGCAGGGGTGAATGAGGTGTCCACGGGGTCGGGACGACGACGTGGAGGTCGCCCAGCGTCCAGGCGCGCGAAGCGGCAAGCTGCTGGCGCCGTGGCAAGCTCGCGCTCGCCTGCGTCAGCTCCCTGCCTGCCTGGCGAGGACGAAGCAGCTGGCTGGCATGCGCCAGCACAGCGCTGGGCCGCTAGGTGGGCCGGCTGGTGGCTGCGGCCAGGTTAGTTTTTCTATTTTGTTTCCTTTTTCTATTATTCTGTAACTTTGTGGCATTGTTAAAAATACTTAGGCACTTTCTAAAATCCTGAAAATAATTGTGGGCTCTGTTGGGATTATTCCTAACAGCCCTGACTTAAATCCAGAATTGTTTAAACATTTAAAATATTTATTAGTATTTAAATGTCCAAAATCAACATACATAAGATTTAATTCGGTGACCTTTTGATGACCTAGAAAATTGTGCACCAATTTTGCCAGAGGTCCTAACCCAAGACAAAGAGGGTGAACATTTAGAAGGGCATTTCAGGTTCATTGAAATTATTTTTAGTAAACCCTAGTTGATTTGAGGGGGGGGGGCTGGGGGTTCTGCCTTCCCCATTTCAAGTTTCTGATGAAAGGTAAACATGATGCAACACTCTAATGCATGACTAGCTAGGATGTGACAACTCACCCCCACTCAAAAGAATCTCGTCCCGAGATTTAGGATCCGTCGGAAAGAAGGTGGGGTACTCGAGTCGAAGACGATCCTCCCTTTCCCAAGTAGCCTCTTGCTCGGAATGGTGCGACCATTGAACTTTGAGAAACTTGATATTCTGGCGTCGAGTGGTACGCTCGGCTTGATCAAGGATATGAACGGGGTACTCTCGATATGTGAGGTTATCTTGGAGATCAAGCGTTTTGTGGTCCACTCCACGGATAGGATCCTAGAAGCAACGCCTGAGTTGAGAAACGTGGAAGACATCATGAACTCTGGAGAGATGCGAAGGTAGTCCCAACTGGTAGGCAACTTCCCCTCATTTAGCGAGAATGCGAAAGGGTCCAATGTAACGAGGGGCCAACTTGCCTTTGATACCGAATCGATGGGTTCCCTTTAAAGGTGTAACCCGAAGGTAAGCCATCTCGCCGACTTCATAAGCCATAGGCTTATGCTTGCGGTCATACTGACTCTTTTGTCGAGATTGGGCGGTTTTCAACTTCTCACGAATAATGCGAACCTGCTCTTCTGCATCTTGGATCATATCCGGGCCAAAGAGTTGTCTCTCGCCGGTTTCTGACCAGTTAAGAGGCGTTCGACATTTTCGTCCATAGAGAATTTCGAAAGGAGCTTTGCCCAAGCTAGCTTGATAACTGTTGTTATAAGCGAACTCGGCGAATGGAAGACACTTCTCCCAATTCATACCGAAAGAGATGACAGAAGCTCGGAGCATGTCCTCCAGAATTTGATTGACTCGTTCTACTTGACCACTTGACTGAGGATGGAAGGCGGTGCTAAAGGAGAGACGAGTTCCCATAGCATTTTGGAAACTTTCCCAAAATCGAGAGGTGAAAAGACTTCCATGGTCTGAATTAATTTCCAATGGAACACCATGAAGGGACACTATTCGGGAGATGTACAAATCAGCTAGCTGGCTAGTGGTTATACTCTCGCGAACAGGTAAGAAGTGGGATACTTTGGAAAGACGATCGACAACAACGAAGATAGCATTATTCCCTCTTTTGGTTCTGGGAAACCCGGTAATGAAATCCATACCGATTTTATCCCATTTCCGTTCAGGAATTTCCAAAGGTTGAAGGGTGCCAGCAGGCCATTGATGCTCTGCTTTAACACGACGACAGACGTCGCAATTAGCAATGTATTGAGCGATTTCTCTTTTCATCCTAGTCCACCAAAACCTCTGGCGTAGGTCTTGATACATTTTAGTACTACCGGGATGAATGGTGAGAGGGGAATCATGAGCTTCCTTAAGGATCAATCGCCTCAGGTTGCGTACTTTGGGAACCACTAGGCGGTCCCCAAAGAAAACGACACCTTGATCATCAATGGAGAAACAATCTGCAACTCCCTTCTTGATGTTTCTCTTGATACGGGAAATTCCCGGATCCACCTTCTGTGTCTTGATGATCTGATCCGTAAGGGTAGGGTTCACCACCAGGGTGGAAAGGAATCCTCGAGGAACAATGTGAAGGTTAAGCTTACGAAATTCCTCGTGGAGAAGTGGTTGACTTTGTTGTAACATCAGGTTGTTACAATAAGACTTATGACTTAGTGCATCAGCCATGATATTGGCTTTGCCTGGGGTGTAAGTTATTCCTAAGTCATAATCTGAGATCAACTCGACCCAACGTCTTTGCCTGAGATTCAAATCCGGTTGGGTGAAGATGTATTTCAAACTTTGGTGATCAGTGTAGATTTCGCAACGATTACCAAGAAGGTAATGTCGCCAGGTTTTGAGTGCATGGACTACAGCTGCAAGCTCTAGATCATGTGTGGGATAGTTATCCTCATGTGGACGCAACTGTCGAGAAGCGTAGGCAATCACATGACGATCTTGCATGAGAATGCAACCTAGTCCTTGTCGCGAGGCGTCGCAATAGATACCAAAGTCCTTAGAAAAATCTGGTGGTACCAATACGGGAGCAGATGTCAGGCGTCTTTTCAGTTCTTGAAAGCTGAACTCGCACTGTGGGGTCCACTCGAACTTTTTATCTTTATTGAGGAGTTCAGTTAGAGGCTTAGCAACCTTGGAGAAATTCTCGACGAAGCGGCGGCAATAGCTCGCTAAACCAAGAAAACTCCAAACTTGCTTGACCGTTTCAGGTGGAGTCCAGTCAAGGACGGCTTGAACTCACTCGGGATTGACACCAATGCCCTTACCAGAGATTACATGGCCCAGATAGGTCACTTCTGGCAACCAAAATTCGCACTTGGAGAATTTGGCATAAAGGCGATGCTCTCGAAGTTTCATCAATACTAGCCTTAGATGTTCGGCATGTTCTTCCTCATTCTTGGAGTAGATGAGTATATCATCGAGGTAAACCATGGCGAATTTATCCAGGTACTCCATGAAGACCGAGTTCATCAACCGAGAGAAGGTGGCTGGAGCATTGGTTAAACCGAAGGACATGACGGTGTACTCGTATTGGCCATAACGAGTAACAAAGGCCATTTTGGGAATGTCCCCGTTCTTGATTTTGATTTGATGGTAGCCCAACCTCAAATCCATCTTGGAAAAGACTGAGGATCCAGCGAGCTGGTCATACAGGTCGTTGATCCTGGGGAGCGGATACTTGTTCTTGATAGTGACCAAATTGACTGGTCGGTAATCTACAACCATCCGATCCATTCCATCCTTCTTCTTGACGAAGAGAACAGGGCAAGCCCAAGCAGAAGAACTAGGACGGATGAAACCCTTTTGCAAGGACTCATCGAGTTGTTTCTTAAGCTCGTCTAGTTCTAGGGGTGCCATCTTATAAGGTCTTCTAGAGATTAGGACGGTTCCTGGAACAAGGTCTATCACGAACTCAACATCCCTGTCAGGTGGAACACCTGGCAGCTCCTCTGGAAAGACATCCGGGAAGTCACGGACTACCGGAATATCTTCAAGGTCTGGAAGGGGGTTGGCATTTAAGGAGTAGAGTTGTCGCTCAGACACTCGGGTCACAACATTGGCTGTCTTGCCCGATGGATGGGTGAGTTGAACAGTTCTAGTAGAGCAATCGATCTGAGCGTAATGGGCTGACATACAGTCCATACCCAAGATGATATTTATGTCCGAGGACTTGAGAGCTATTAGTGACGCGAGGAAGACCAATCTGTCAACAAGAATTTCATTTCCATGGCTGATTCTAGAGGTTTGCCATCTAGAACCAGGAGTTTGAATTTCCATGGAGGTGGGCATGTCACTAAATGTGGTGTTGTGCAAACGAGCATAGCTCTCGGAAATAAATGAATGGGATGCTCCAGTATCAAAGAGAACAGTTGTCGGATGGCAATTAACAAGGAGCGTACCGAGAACAACGTTGGGGTCCTCCTGAGTCTCCTCAGCTGAGACGTAGTTGACATGGCCACGAGCAGTGGTGGCCGGCTTGGCGATAAGCACCTTCGCTGTTGGCTTACCACGGCCAACAGACTTTCCGAACTGGTTGGGGTTGTTCTGGGGACACTCGCGGATGTAGTGACCCGGCTCTCCACACTTGAAGCAAGTTATCATATTGGTGCGTGGAGCAGCATTAGCAGCGGGACCACCATAAGTCTTGGGCGGTACATACTGCTGGTTGGGGCGAGGCGCCTCAAAGGATGGCCTCGGAGTGAACCTGGATGGCACAGCAGTGTTTGGGATCCAGACCAGGCGCTTCTGAGATCCAGAGCCGGATGAAGACCCAAAGTCACGGGAGTGCTTGCGTGAAGCTTCAAAGTCAGTCTGCCCTGTCTCGGCACTGATGGCCTTGTTGACTAGCTTCGGAAAAGAGGTGCAATCGTGCAGTCGAAGGTCACGGCGAAGCTCGGGGCTAAGTCCCTTGCGGAACCTTGCCTGCTTCTTAGCGTCGGTGGATACCTCTTCGGGAGCATAACGTGCTAGCTTTCCAAACTCGCGACTGTATGCATCCACAGTCAGTCTACCCTGGGTGAAGTTACAGAACTCCTCCCTCTTGCGATCCATGAGGCCTTCCGGAATGTGATGCTCACGGAAAGCCGTACTGAATTCAGCCCAAGTGGTGATTTGGCCGACCGGGCGCATAGCCTCATAATTTTCCCACCAAAGGCTAGCAGGGCCTTTGAGGTGATAAGCAGCAAAGGTAACTTTATCATCTTCGGCTATGTTGGCAGAACGTAGCTTGTGGGCGATGCTGCGAAGCCAGTCATCCGCATCGAGAGGTTCGACGGAATGGTTAAACTTTGGTGGATACAGCTTCACAAAGTCATTGATGGACACCGGGTTGTTCCTTTGCTGGCGTGCAGTATTCTGCTCAATCCGCTCCAGCAAGCGGTTAGTCTCATGCTTGTTTCGTTCTGCCTCCAGCATCACTTTGGCCAGAGATGGCGGTTGAGGCAGATTTTCATCCCTAGCTGCGCTAGCTTCACCCTGCTCTGGAGCAGGGTTGCTGCGGGTGTTGACCATCCTAGGAAAAACAAAACAACGATTTAGACCAGGATGGCAAAATCTGGGCAAGGAAGTGCGGAATGTAATGGATAGCAAGGAATGCAGAGATGTTCATCCGTATGACATGGTAATATAGAAACTGCCATATATTAACCAACAGTCATACACACCATACATAGTTTAGTACAATCCCAAGCTAAGGTACAACTATGATGAAAGACGTTACATCTCATCGGAGGCATTCCAAGCTCCTATACTTTATTTTTCTACACCTCCGGAATGGATACACACTAAGTCATATTACACAAGTCACGCAGGACGGTGGACATACAACTTGTTACAATACTAGCGAAGCTACTACTAGCTCAGACAGCTCCGTAGTAATCCTCATAGAAGTCTGTCGGCGTTTTGGGAACGGGGGTCCCCAGACTTGCCTGCCTGCGGCCTGCGGCGTGGCTCGAGTGGGGGCCCAACGTGGCCCATCTTCATCAACACAAGGCTCAAGACCCTCGCGAGGCGGACGACACGGCGCTTCCTCCAGCACGGCCTCCTTAGGCTGGCTCGCGAGAAGGCGGAGAGATCAAGGTGGGGTACCTCACGAGGTGCCCATGACGCAAGTCATGACGACCAAGGGTGCTAGGCGGGCGCCAGCCCGCGCAGTGTCCTCCCTTTCCTCTTTGGTGCAAAGGGGGCAAGAGAAGGCGAGAGGATCAAGCAAAGGCACCCATTTCGGTGCAACGAGACCAAGACCAGCTCCACGACAAGGAGGAAGTCACTGTGGAGCCCAAGCCGGCGTCATCACCAGAACCTTTGGCAGGCGAAGACCAACTTTAGTCAGGATAAGTGTACCCGATGTTCCCCTTCAAATTGGCCAATTGTTGGCGCCCTTCCCGCTCAATATTTGGGAAGAGGCCCAGGGCCTTTGCCTATAAATAGGACTAGCCACACCCAGGGTAGAGGCATCTGATTCAGTATCTAGAGCCAGTAGAGAGAGAGAGAGAGAGAGAAAGAGAAGGGCGATCGAACTCCCCCTAGCAGTTCATCCCCTAGCCAAGAACAGGCCCTCGCGAGGCCGTTCACCTGTACTGTTCTTCCTCATCAGCCCAAGAGGCAATCCACCACACCACACTGGAGTAGGGTATTACACCACAATGGTGGCCCGAACCAGTATAAACCCTGTGTCTCTTGTGTTGTTCCTGCAGTAGTTTAGATCCTTACGAGACGGAGAGGTAGAGGGCACGATCTCCGCGCGCACCCCAGAGTTCGAACCTTAAGGGTCTGCCGGAACCCAGAATCCGACATTTGGCGCGCCAGGTAGGGGTGCGCCGGAATCTGCCTTCCCATCGCTTTGTCTCCCGTACGTCGTCGTCATCATGTCCGACGACCAGGCGGGCAACCAAGGCCCATGGGCGGCGTGGCCCATCTGCGCGGAGCCTCCCGCTCCGGGCGACCCCGCGCCACAGGCAGCTCGCGGTCCGCGGGCGACGCGGGCAAGCTTCTGCGACCCTCACACCGCGACAGGCGCGGTCGGCGGCGAGGGCCTCCAACCACGCCACGGCTATGACACCGTACACCCGCCGAGAACAGGCAAACTCAAGGGCCGCGCTCACGGTAGCACGGGAGCTGTTGCAGTGCAGGCTACTGGAAGGCGGCCGCGACGTGCTGCTGGAGCGGGTCGCCGGGCTCCTGGGCTTCGCCGCTTCAGGGGCTCACCCCTTCTGCGTCCAGCTTCCGCCTCAAGTTCAGGGCGGCGCACGAGGGGGCCCCGCGCACCCGCGCGGGCCTCAAGACTACCCCAACACCGGCGAATCCGCCGGCACCAGACCGGCGGAGGCGCTACCCCCGCCCCCGGCGCGTGAAGGAGAGGGGCTAAGTGCGGCCCACGGTGCCAGCGGCCAACCGCGCTACCACCCTGCGGTGGGCACGACAAGCAACGCTGCATGGCGCCTGGAGCACTACAGCACAACATTCGGGGTGGCGGCGCCAGAGGAATACGTGCCCCACATGATGGACCAAGGGCATGCTCACGGGGGCGATCAGGGCTCACTCTTCAGCCCCAGCTGGGAGGACGAGACGCCAGAGGCCGAGCCCCTCCAAGAACCCCATGACGGCTCCGTCGGTCACACTGGAGGCAACGACTATCGGGTACCATTAATTCCTCAAGAGCAGGCATACGCTAATCATGGGTCACAGGAGATGCAGGTCGCCGCGACAAGCAGCTGCCCCGCCCCTGCGGTCTCCTACCCCTCGGGAGGAGGACGCAGGGGGCTGCAGGAAAGGGGCAGAGATCCTACATCACCACCGCGGCATTTGGAGCAAGGCGTTCTTAGAAGATAGGCCCTCCGCTGGGGAGGTGCCTGAGGGCCTGCCCCTGGCGGAGGACCCGTGGTCGTTGGGGGAACCGCTGGCGACCGCTCTACCCCACCGGCGGCGTCCTGGTTTCCGGTCGTCGTTGGTGGCACTAGAGTGTGGCGCAAGGCGGGGCCCTTGTCTGGCGATATGAAGCAAGGCCGGTTCCTGTGAAGAAGGCCCAGTGCCTGTGAAGCTCGCCGCCCCGTGACACTCTCACGTAATAATGAGTGGGGATGTACATGCCCCGGAGTCTCAGGGGTGCCGGCCTCAGGCCCTGGGGCTCCCTCCCTCGCCCAGTGGACAACACTTAGCTCCGTGCTGGTGAGAAGACGTTGAAGACTAGATTAGGTGCCGGACGTGGCCTTTTTGTTTGCTTTCATTGCCTTCTTCCTTTGGTTGTAACCTTTTTGCCCCGCTGGATTTAAGTTGAATTCGAAACTGAGCTTTGCGTGCGTTCGGGGAAGGGGTGCTTGGTCTTGTTTGAATCGTTTCCCGCATTCTGGTCACCATCTCATCACAGCTGCCTCCCCTCGCGAGCCCCTCATGAGCCGGGCCAGGCCTAGCTTAAGCACGGCCCAGATTGCCGCTGCCGCTCCCTCGCGAGGTGACCATTGGTGCCTGCGGAGATCGTTTCTCATGAAGGCCCGGAGCCTGTGAAGAAGGCGAACGCCTGTGAAGCCATCCCTCTCGGGAGAAGGCCCGGAGCCTGTGAAGAAGGCGAATGCCTGTGAAGACGTCTCGCTCGAGGAAAAGGCCCGGAGCCTGTGAAGAGGGTGAATGCCTGTGAAGATGTCTCGCTCGAGGAAAAGGCCCGGAGCCTGTGAAGAGGGCGAACGCCTGTGAAGACGTCTCGCTCGAGAAAAGGCCCGGAGCCTGCAAAGACGGCCCACGCCTGTGTGGTTTCCTGTCAGTAACGACCCCGCCTCCCGAGGTTTCAACTACCCAGCACCCGGGGCGTGACGCCCTCCAGAAGGCAGCTCTGAAGCCAGCAAGGGACAAGGGCGAACCAGCCTACCGTTGGACACGCGTACGATTTAATCACTGCAGATACATTAGATACAAGTTCATACATGAGGGGCTCCCCCTCCCAAAATGCTCTCACAACCGTCGGGCCAAACGCCTGAGTTCTATTTATGCAGGGTAAAAAGGCGAGGATAGCACATGGTCAATCTGACAAATCCCCCAATGCATCCTTGGAGGCGCCTCCCAAGCTGTCGCTGGCGTCGCTGAACTCACCTTCGTTGTTTGCGCCCCCGTCCGCGGCATTGGGGTCTTCCACCACGCCACCTTCGTCGGCGCCCACGATCACGTCGTCATCATCCGAAGTGAAGGCCCGGACGAGAGCATCTACGCTGCTCTCCACCCATTCAGCCAGGTCGCCTCGAACAACTTGGGGAATTGGGGCGATGGCGGCGTCGAAGTCGAAATGGGGATCCATGTTTCGAAGATGGCTGAAGACGCGGGAGAAGGCGCGCCCGAGCAGGGCGCGGCTCCTCTCCTCCACCAACCTATCAGCTCTGGCCGACCGTGCCTCTAGCTGTGTCACCACGGTGGTGAAGAATTGCAGGTTGCCGGCGTAGTTAATCGTGTGCGGCTCGCCCACGGCAGCCTCACAGATGTTGCCCAGGGCAATGTTGGCCCTATCCCGGAGCTTGGTGAGCATGGGGCCGTGCTGGTGCTCTAGGACTTGCCGCTGGCGTATCTCGTCGGCATTCTGACGCTCGACGACCACGGCCTCTTTCACACGCTGGCGTAGGCGGAGCACCTCGGCCTGGGAGGAGGCCAGCTCTTTCTGCGCTGCCTCAAGGGCGACCCGGGAGGCGTCCGCTCGTCGCGTCGCCTCATCCCGCTGGACCCTCAAGGCGGCGGTTCTACCCTCAGCTTCGACTCGGATCATCCCCAGCATCCCCTCGAACTCACGCTCGAGGCTTTGGCGTGCTGTCGCCACCCGACGGCAAACCTCCTCCAGGACGCGCGTTTCTCGCGCGGCGACATCGCTTTCTGCCTGTGTCACCAGGCGCTCCCTCGTCTCCAGCTGCTCGAGCTCGCGAGCGCGTTCAGCGGCCTCCAGCACCAACGCTTCCTCGCGCTTCCGAAGCTCAGCCGGGTCGCCAGAAGCCACCTCCATCGATGCAAGGGCTGCCTCGCACAGCTCCGCTTGCTCCTCCAACGAGCGACACCAGGCCAAGAGCTCCCGAGCCTGTTCTTCTGCTGGTCCTCGCCGTCGGTCTGCTCCTCAGGCCTCCTCAACAGCCTGAGACCGAGCCGCCAGAGAGGCCTCCAGCGACGCCTTCGCCTCTTCGTCATCAAGGACGCGCTGACGACGCGCGAGGGTAGCGGCTGCCTCCAGCTCGCGCCGCTCGACAGCCAGGCGCAAGCCCTCGGCTTCCAGGCGCGCGTCTTCCTCGGCAAGCTCCTGCCCAAGCAGGTCTACGGCGCCACTCGCCCTCCGAAGGAATTCGTGGCGACGGGCACGGCGCTCCCGAGCACGCTCAAGCACGTCTGCCGCGCCGTCATCCGCCCCAAGCAGGCGTCGAGAACCTCGGATCATCGCTCCGGCCCCGGGCAGGGGGCTGGGGGCTGGCGCCTTCCCGACGGACGGCCGCGCCGCATCAGAAGCCCGACTTGAGTCCAACCAGACCTCAAGAGAAGGGCCCCGGAGGTGCCTCAGCCGGTCGCAGCCCGCGACCAAACAGGGAGCCCAAGGCAGGCTGCTTATGTCGAGGGAAGGCCCGCGGAAGGAGATCGCAGGGGCGGGAGAGTCGCCGCGCGCTACGCGGCGGTCCGCGCCGTCACCTGCCCAAATCACAAGGGCAGTGCCGCTCGAGACACCCAGGGGTGGTGGAGGAGACGGAGTCAAGGAGGGCGTCGGCTCGACGACTTCATCGAGCTCAGTAGGCAGAGGCCTGCAGGGCAAGGATCAGCGGATGCGGCAAGCAAGATAAGGAACAGAAAAGGAGAAGACTTACTCATCGACAGCGAAGTACTTCCAGCGTTTCAGCAAGCGGCAGGGGAAGTCGTCGCCCAAGGCCTCCCTTTTACTCCGGAGGGCCTCAAAGTCCACACGGAAACGGCCCATGAGAGATGCACAGGAACCAGCCTGCGAAGAGGACGGAGCGCCAAGGCCACTCGCGTCAAGGGCGCATGCCTGGAACGCACGGGCAGTTGCCTCGTCAGAGATCCCAGCTGGGGGCTCAGGAGCCTCGGCCTCAAGCACCGGAGGCGGCGACGCCTCACCCGTGGCCTCGGGAGCGTGAACCTCGTGAGCTGCCCCATCAAGAGCATCGCCAGGTGCGGTCACATCGTCCGCGGCTCCCTCGACCCCCACTGTCTCCTGCCTCCCTGTGCCACGACTCGAGGAGGATTCACCCAGGCCGACCGGAAGGGAAATCACCACCACAGGGTTCTCTTGAGGCCCCTGGAGGCCGACAGGGCGTAGCCCCCACTCGTCGAAAGGGGGCATCTGCCTTACGAAGTCATCCCTATTGTGGCAGAGGTACAACAAGGCTCCCCCTGCCGGACACCCCCGGGGTTGGGATCGCCTGTCAGGACCAAGAGCACCCTCCTCAGCACCTCGGGTGTCAGGTCTTCTCCCTGAAGCCTCATGCGGACACCATGCCCGCTGAAGGCCCACATTCTGCGAGAATGGCGTTGGAGAGGGGCAATGCGGCGCAATAGGAACTCCTTCACCACTTTGGGCGCCGTTACGCCAAGCTTCTTCAAGGACATGAAGCGATGCCAGACAAAGGCGAGCCGGGGACTTACGAGCGTCTCCTGGCCCCAGCCCAAATTAGGCACAGCAGGCGATGTCGGCTTCGCGAGCCGGGGGCTGGGCACCCTGACATCAATGTACAACCACCGCTCGCGGAACTCGGCTGAAGGCGGAGGGAGGTTGAAGTCGATACCAGAGGCTGCGGTCTCGGACAAAGCCACGAAGCTCACGCATGCCGAGCATTGCGTGGGGTCGACAAGATGCAAGGAGAAGAAGTGGCGCAGCAGGGCAACAGGAGGAGGGATGCCCACCATCGCCTCACAAACAAAAGCGAAGACAGAAAGAAGAGCTATGGACTCAGGACCCATATGCATCATGTGGATCTGATAATGATCAAGGACGGCGTTGAAGAAATCGGAGAAGGGAGGCACCAAACCCGCCCACAAGGGGTCGGCAAAGTAATGGACCTCGGTGATTATCCTATCAGTGGGGAGGTGACACGTAGGCCCCGCCATCGTCCTCCCGCACTTGTTGAAGGCGGTGGCCAGAGCTGGATTGAGCTTGTCCAGGCACTCCGGGTTGAGTATGATTGAGCGGCCGACAGCAGGCGCCACCGGCGGCAGCGGGCGAGATGGAGCCGCAGCCTTCTTCCCCTTCCCTTTCTTTGGAGCCATGGCGGCGGGCGGAAGAGAGGAGATGTGAGATGGGATTGGAAGCAAGGGTCTGAGTTCGAAGGGAGGAAGAGCAGGAGATGGTCAAGCAATAGGGAGAAGGGCGGCTGTGTACGACTGCGGGGCAACCTAGCGCGGCGCAGAATAAGGGAGCATGGGTAAACAGTGCCGCCCACGTCCAATCAACCGCCACGCGGCGCCCGAGGCCGCAGGCTGTTAGGGCCCGCGGCGCTTCGCCCTTGCCCTTTCGCCTCTCGGCACGGCCAAGTCCGTGCGCGCCTTGGGCCCGGGGGCTACTGTCGGCGTTCTGGGAACGGGGGTCCCCAGACTTGCCTGCCTACGGCCTGCGGCGTGGCTCGAGTGGGGGCCCAACGTGGCCCATCTTCATCAACACAAGGCTCAAGACCCTCGCGAGGGGCCAAGCCTCGCGAGGCGGATGACACGACGCTTCCTCCAGCACAGCCTCCTTAGGCTGGCTCGCGAGAAGGCGGAGAGATCAAGGTGGGGTACCTCAGGAGGTGCCCATGACGCAAGTCATGACGACCAAGGGTGCCAGGCGGGCGCCAGCCCGCGCAGTGTCCTCCCTTTCCTCTTTGGTGCAAAGGGGGCGAGCGCAGGCAAGAGGATCAAGCAAAGGCACCCATTTCGGTGCAACGAGACCAAGACCAGCTCCACGACAAGGAGGAAGTCACTGTGGAGCCCAAGCCGGCGTCATCACCAAAACCTTTGGCAGGCGAAGACCAACTTTAGTCAGGATAAGTGTACCCGATGTTCCACTTCAAATTGGCCAATTGTTGGCGCCCTTCCCGCTCAATATTTGGGAAGAGGCCCAGGGCCTTTGCCTATAAATAGGACTAGCCACACCCAGGGTAGAGGCATCTGATTCAGTATCTAGAGCCAGTAGAGAGAGAGAGAGAAAGAGAAGGGCGATCGAACTCCCCCTAGCAGTTCATCCCCTAGCCAAGAACAGGCCCTTGCGAGGCCGTTCACCTGTACTGTTCTTCCTCATCAGCCCAAGAGGCAATCCACCACACCACACTGGAGTAGGGTATTACACCACAATGGTGGCCCGAACCAGTATAAACCCTGTGTCTCTTGTGTTGTTCCTGCAGTAGTTTAGATCCTTACGAGACGGAGAGGTAGAGGGCACGATCTCTGCGCGCACCCCAGAGTTCGAACCTTAAGGGTCTGCCGGAACCCAGAATCCGACAAAGTCACCACCCAAGCCTGGAAGCGGAACATGATCATCTGGAAACAGACGGTCCTGTGGAGCTTGCGGACCATAGGGACTTGGGTGTGGCCTTGGTCCAACAAACGGCGGCAGACGAGGTCCACGAGGAGGGGTGATGCCTCCCACCTCACGCCACTCCATGAGATCTGGCAGACTGGCCCGCACAGGGTACAAGTCCCTCATGTCCATGTATCCGGCTTGCACAGCAGGGGCAAACCGAGTCAAAGTGGCCTAGTGATCAGAACGAGCATTAAAGAGCTCCATACGCAAGGCCCGGTTTTCATGGTCCTTGTCTTCCAACATCTCAGTAGTGGTGCGGAGGAGTGAGTCCTCATAGGATGCGTCACTGTACATACCCTGAAGGTAACCATGCGCCCCAGGGAGGGATGCTGGCATGTAGCGGAAATCGGTGTTGCTCAGCAAGGCAGTTCTGGCTCGAATGATAGTCATCATCGAGTAGGCTGCATCCTGCATGGACATCCCAATAGTGATCCCAAGTCCATAAGAACAGTGGAGCAGTTCGGTAGCTCCGGGATAAGATGGATATATCCTGACCGTGCACAGATATTGGCTTTGATTAAAGTCTCTAAACTGTTCCTCGACGGTATATTCAGGATACCACCGGTAACCTGTCTCGACCATCAATCGAACCAACATAGCTGTGTGACCACATACATCAATGCAACGGGTCAGACGAACCACTTGGTTCTGGGAACGGGTGGCCATCTGGAAGCACAAAAATAATGCAAAGGCATTAGAATTTTCTAGCAGAATTTGGACAGCATAACGGCTGTAAATGCTCAGAAAAAGAATTGAGACATCCACAACAGTCAGCAAAACCACTCAACAACATCATATCAAGGTTCTGGTTCAAATGGCAACATACTAAAATTAAGTAGGAACTGAACTGGGTTGTATCCAACAATCCTATAAGTTACTACGGATTAGTAACACGTGAACCTGATAGAGAGAAGAGAGCCTAGTCCTTAACCCACGTAGAATGAGAAGAGAATGACTCAGAACAGAGGGCATAAGGTAAAGGAGTAAAAGAGCCTTACGTTCCCTCCCACAATCAATTCCTCTACATATAACTAAAGCATTTCTAGACTCGACATCGACCAGTTTGGCTTAGCGAACCTATAGGCAGTCCGGCTCTGATGCCAACGCTGTTAGGACCCCGATTCTAGGCCACATCGATCCAGCATGTAACACATCATATCACTTTGCGGCCTCACGCACGGTACTCCCACGGGTGCCACCTTACCTGGCCCAGGACCGTTTGCGCCTTTTGGCTCACGTATATGATAGTGTCGCTAGCATCCACATGACAGAGAACCCGGGCCGACATGGCTAGTCGTGAACCCAAGGCGGCACTAACCCATGAGGACAGGCATACATGAATCACATCAAGCATGTCGGTCAACAACGTATAAATCCGGGCTGTAGCACTGGGCTAACAGGACTCCGGTAACCCGG
This sequence comes from Aegilops umbellulata, assembly GCA_032464435.1. Taxonomy (NCBI): domain Eukaryota; kingdom Viridiplantae; phylum Streptophyta; class Magnoliopsida; order Poales; family Poaceae; genus Aegilops; species Aegilops umbellulata. The sequence continues at coordinate 113,067,255 of CP136056.1, forward strand.
GCTGTAGCAGACTAGGCAGGACTCCGGATAACACCGCGTGACATTTCCCCGAAGGGACAGACACAGGAACAAAGTGAAACACATGCCGGCCAGTCAAGTGTTCCGAGCAGTAGTGCTGGGCTAGCAGGACTTCGTTGAACCGGGCTGTAGCGGACTACTATCGCTCAGAAGCACTAGACTACATTTCCCCATATGATAGGCTGCCAAGGATAAACAACTAGATAGTCGGATCCCACTCATACCAAGCATTTCAATCATACACACAATATGCCCGATATGAGTAAATACAACATTGCATCACAACAAAACTCTACAACTCAAGTACTTTATTTAAAAGGCTTTGAACATCCATACATATCACCCATACAGGTAGGGGTCACATGACCCGACACTCAAGTCATACAAACATACAAGCACATGCGGAAGCAAAGTAGCATGAGTACAAACACTAGAAAGAAAGAAGGCTTGACGAAGCCTGTCTATCAACATCGACCCTTCACAAGTCTTGGATCACCACCTGGGTGATAAGTCACTCGTCAACGTCGAGGTCTACATAGAACCCATCGGAGGGGTTGGCGTAGTCGTCTGAAAACATTAATTAAAGCAACATGAGTACGAAGGTACTCAGCAAGTCTTACAACAGAATCCTACTATACATGCACGTTCTCAAGAAGGTAGTGGAGTTATTGCAGCAAGCCAGCTTTGACTCTTGGCTAAGCTATCCTACGACAGACACAACATGTAAATCATTTGTCACACACGAGTCCACTATCACCAACACAATACCCCACCGTGGATCCTCTCTCGTCATCCTACGAGAGGGCCATCCGCGGTACTCACACTTATCTTGAGATTTTTAGTAGAATCCATTTACTTGTCTATGAACTGCATAGGTGACCAAGTAGTCCTTTACCGCGGACGCGGCTATTCGAATAGTTTTATACCCTGCAGGGGTGTACTTCTTCACACACGCTCTCACCACTTATCGCCGTTTACACGACATGTACTTGGCAACCTTCAAGCGGAAGCCCAGTGAGGGTGTCGGCCACGACCTGACTAAACACACGAGTCCCTAGTCCAGGTTTATCGCCTATTCGGGTTCCATCCGCAGGGAGTCCGGCCGAGGTTTCCACTAACGGCCCCGAACGATGTGTGCAGGGTTCCCGAGACACCAAACGGGCGAATCGGTACACCGGGCCACGTGCCTACCTCAACACAGCCCACCCCTTTGGTCAGCGCTGCGTGCGGCCCCCAGCATACTACAAACACCAGAAACTACTTTGCAACTCACGGACAGAGGACAAGTATGGTTAATAAGCCGAGAGGGTCCATTGGTTTCGGGCCCAATGCGTGGTAGTAGCTGAATCTTAAATCACACACAGATCTCAGTTCTTAAGGACGGCCTCAATGAAACAACCCACCATGTACTCCTACATGGCCTCTCATCGATTCCTTTACCAAATCGTATTCAACACTTTCACACTCTCGACACCGTCACAACCTTTCACTCTAGTTCATCATCCCGATGAGCCAGACCTGACACAACTCTAAGCATAGCAAGCATAGCATGGTAGGAAACACACACACACATATGGCTCAACCAACTCCTACACATGTTAGTGGGTTTCATCTAGTTACTGTGGCAATGACAGGTCATGCAAAGGAAGTGGGTTCAACTACCGCGACACACAGCAGTTTGAATCGCGTTGTCTTAATGCAGTAAACGAGAGCAGAAGCGAGAACATGGGTTTGTATCGGAATGATCAATGGGTTGCTTGCCTGATGGACTGGTGGTGGGATACTGCCCTTCAGTTGGATACTCTTGAATATCCTCGGAGGCAGGACCTACCACGAAGAACACATCGAAACACAATCAACACATGACGATATGCAACATTATGATGCATGCTATGACATGGCAATATGGAAGTGTCTTGGCCTAATGCAAGCTAAACAGGGTGGAATGTGCTTAATTGAACCAAGGGTTCAAGTGTTAGATCATTTAACATAGCCATTTAAGTGCATCAACTTGTATTGCTTAAACAACAAGGTTAACTTGTTCTGACATGCATGAAACCAGTTCCAATGGATAGATTGAATTTTTCTAATCAAATTTCATATATAAATCTTTGCATTTGGAGTTACAGATTAATTTCTATGAATTTTTGAAGTTTCAACTATTTTCTGGAATTTCCTGTATAGAAATAATTTCAGTAATTAAATTACTGCATCAGCATTACGTCAGGATGACGTCAGAGGTCAACGGGGTCGTCCAGGTCAAACTGACCAGTGGGTCCCGCATGACAGTAATTAGTTAAACTAATTAATTTTAATTAAAACTAAACCAGTTAGTTAGTAGAAGGGGGCCCCACTTGTCATTGACTCAGAGGAGTCAACCTGGGCCCACCTAGTCCACGTCAGGGGTCAAACCCGCCGGTCAACGGGTCAAAGCCTGCCGGCGTTTAGCCGCCGGCGAGGCCAGACGCGGCGGCGTGCTGCGGGATTCGCCCACAGGGCTCCATTTGCTGCGCGGAGAGCAGCTACGGGCAGCTGGTGCTCGCCCGCATCCAGCTGTGGTGGTGGCTTGGCCGGGGAGTGGCCGGAGCTTCGCCGGCGACGAGGTCAAGCGGAGGCCGAAGCTCGGCCAGCTCGTGCGCGTGGCTGCAGTGGCTTAGGCGATGTGGCGCTAGCACCTACGACCTCTACGTGGCGCAAGGAGTGTGACGAGCACAAGCCCGTGATCAAATGGTCACCGGAGCAACGCCGGCGACGTGGTCAGGCGGCAGCGCATGCGGGTGAGCTGCGTGTGCTCGCTGTGGTGCACGAGAAGAAGAACGGAGAGGATGGGGAGGTTGCTACGCTCACGGAAGTTGCGTCGGAGTTGACGGCGAGGTCGGGGACGAGCCGGAGCAAGCGGGGCGGCGGAGGCGATCTGGTCGCCAGGAGGTTGAAGACGAGCTTGGTGGAGTCGTTTGCGGGCCTCCGGCGGGGCGTGGCTTGGTGGAGCGATCGAGGAGGAAGTGGCGGAGCTGCAGGACACGATGGAGCAGGACGGGGGTGACGGAGGGCGTGGGTTCACGGTGGCGCGGGCGCATCGGCGTCGGCCATGTCGGAGGGGGAGCGAGGGAGAGAGGCAGGGGGTGAATGAGGTGTCCACGGGGTCAAGACGGCGACATGGAGGTCCCCAGCGTCCAGGCGCGCGAAGCGGCAAGCTGCTGGCGCCGTGGCGAGCTCGCGCTCGCTGGCGTCAGCTCCCTGCCTGCCTGGCGGGGACGAAGCAGCTGGCTGGCATGGGCCAGCATAGCGCTGGGCCGCCAGGTGGGCCGGCTGGTGGCTGCGGCCAGGTTAGTTTTTCTATTTTGTTTCCTTTTTCTATTATTCTATAACTTTGTGGAATTATTAAAAATACTTAGGCACTTTCTAAAATCCTGAAAATAATTGTGGGCTCTGTTGGGATTATTCCTAACAGCCCTGACTTAAATCCAGAATTGTTTAAACATTTAAAATATTTATTAGTATATAAATGTCCAAAATCAACATACATAAGATTTAATTCAGTGACCTTTTGATGACCTAGAAAATTGTGCACCAATTTTGCCAGAGGTCCTAACCCAAGACAAAGAGGGTGAACATTTAGAAGGGCATTTCAGGTTCATTGAAATTATTTTTAGTAAACCCTAGTTGATTTCAGGGGGGTGCTGGGGGTTCTGCCTTCCCCATTTCAAGTATCTGATGAAAGGTAAACATGATGCAACACTCTAATGCATGACTAGCTAGGATGTGACAAACCACTTCGCGATATGTGCGGGGGCTGGTTGTGAAAAATGGTTCGAATGATGACCGGGCCGTGGTGTGATGTCATGCTACAAAATGCGTCAGCAGATTAGATTTGTGGAATATTATTCTCTCTACGGTGGTATGTGGAACTTTTTTTGCAGAACCGGACACTATCCTCGTGTTCAAAATCTTCTGTGGAGTATTCGAAGGAAGAACCCGCCTTGCAATGTCGAAGAAAAATCCGCGCGCTGGACTCATCGTCATTGAAGCCTGGTTCAGGGGCTACTGAGGGAGTCCTGGATTAGGGGGTCTCCGGACAGCCGGACTATATCCTTTGGCCAGACTGTTGGACTATGAAGATACAAGATTGATGTAACGCCCCGGACACACCCGCCGGTGGTCGTTACTCCTGGCGGGATCTAGACTGGCCCCACAGATCAATACTAGTCTTTTCTGCGCACTTTGTCCTCACTCGTGCGCACCCGGGAGCAACTTCCCGGTCGGTCACCCATCCTGACACTACTCCAAGCTGAGCATGCTTAACTTTGGAGTTCTATCCGAATGGGCTCCCGGAAAAGAAGGAATTCCTTATTGATATGAGTAGTCTATCATCCCTAATAAACGAGGCTATCACATACACCCCCACTCAGAGGAACCGACGTCCTCGTCGGGCCACAGGAACGTTCCCTCTTGGCACAAACGTCTGTGCTTCCAGTCCGGTACATGTGCCATGCCGGGTGCCACGACGGGTCACAAACGTCATGAACAACATGACCACGCACCTGTCCGCAACCATCCGTGTAACCGCGAGGGTCGGCTCTGATACCAACTTGTAACGCCCCGGACACACCCGCCGGTGGTCGTTACTCCTGGCGGGATCTAGACTGGCCCCACAGATCAATACTAGTCTTTTCTGCGCACTTTATCCTCACTCGTGCGCACCCGGGAGCAACTTCCCGGTCGGTCACCCATCCTGACACTACTCCAAGCTGAGCACGCTTAACTTTGGAGTTCTATCCGAATGGGCTCCCGGAAAAGAAGGAATTCCTTATTGATATGAGTAGTCTATCATCCCTAATAAGCCAGGCTATCACAATTGAAGACTTCGTCCCGTGTCCGAATGGGACTCTCCTTGGCGTGGAAGGCAAGCTTGGCAATATGGATATGTAGATCTCCTCCCTTGTAAACCGACTCTGTGTAACCCTAGCCTCCCCGGTGTCTATATAAACCGGAGGGTTTAGTCCATAGGAGAAGAACAACAATCATACCATAGGCTAGCTTCTAGGGTTTAGCCTCTACGATCTCGTGGTAGATCAACTCTTGTAATACTCATATCATCAAGATCAATCAAGCAGGAAGTAGGGTATTACCTCCATCGAGAGGGCCCGAACCTGGGTAAACATTGTGTCCCCCGCCTCTTGTTACCATCCACCTTAGACGCACAGTTCGGGACCCCTACCCGAGATCCGCCAGTTTTGACACCGACAAACACCAAGTTATTCTTTCTGATCGATCTATCAAGAGTTCGTACTAAAATAATATTAATTTATTCTTTTCGATCGATCTATCAAGAGTTCGTACTAAAATAACACCAAAGCAAATTCAGATTCATAATACTCAATCCAACACAAAGAGCCTCAAAGAGTGGCCCAAGATTTCTACCAGAGAAACAAAGACGAGAATGTGCATCAACCCCTATGCATAGATTACCCCAATGTCATCTCGGGAATCCACGAGTTGAGTGTCAAAACGCACATCAAGTGAATCAATATGATACCCCATTGTCACCACGGGTATCCATAGCAGGACACACATCAAGTGCTCTCAAATCCATAAAAGTATTCAATCCGATAAAATGAAATCTCAAAGGGAAAACTCAATTCACAACAAGATAGAGAGGGGAAAACACCATATGATCCAACTATATTAACAAAGCCTGCGATACATTAAGACCGTGACATCTCAAGAACACGAGAGAGAGAGAGAGAGAGAGAGAGAGAGAGAGAGAGAGATTAAACACATAGCTACTGGTACAAACCCTCAGCCCGAGGGTGGACTACTCCTTCCTCATCATGGTGGCCGCCGGGATGATGAAGATGGCCACCGGTGATGATCTCCCCTTCCGGCAGGGTGCCGGAACGGGTCTAGATTGGTTTCTCATGGCTACAGAGGCTTGCGGCAGCGAAACTTCTGATCTAGGGTCTCCACCAGGGTTTTTGGAATATTTGGCGATTTATAGGGTGAAGAGGGGGTGTGGGAGGCCACCAATGTGGGCACAACCCACCAAGGCGCGCCTGGGCCCCCAGGCGCGCCCAGGTCGGTTGTGCGCCCCTCGGGGCACCCCTCTGGTACTTCTCTGGCCCATCCTGGGTGTTCTGGTCCATAAAAATCTCCAAAAAGTTTTGCTGTGTGTGGTATTGATTTTCTGCGATGTAAAAAACAAGCAAAAAACAGCAACTGGCACTGGGCACTATCTCAATAGTTTAGTCCAAAAAAATGATATAAAGTTGCTATAGAATGATTGTAAAACATTCAAGAATGATAATATAACAGCATGAATACTTCATAAATTATAGATACGTTGGAGACGTATCAGCATCCCCAAGCTTAATTCCTACTCGTCCTTGAGTAGGTAAATGATAAAAGAAATAATTTATGAAGTGTGAATGCTAGCAAAGCGCACAAGTTTGATCAGTGATAATTTCAATCACTTTTCCTAGCATCATAAAAGCAACTCTTTCTCATAAAATTTATCATTATAAAGTAGAAATTGAAAATGGAATATTTGTTGTGGAAATCTACCTATCATATTCATAACATATTCTTTTCTTTTGTAGTATGGACATTTGGACTTTTATCTGGTTCAAAGCAATAGTCTAGTTTTGACATGAAGACTTTAATAGTCAAGCATACCAACAAGCAACCATGCCTTTCAAAATATCAATACTAAAGCACGTTATCCCTAGCCCATCATGCCCAATAATTGATCCATTCATGAAACACACTCGCATATTAGCTACAACCAATGCTCAAGTACGATCATAGTGCCCCTTAGTTGGTGCTTTATAAGAGAAGATGGAGACTCAAATAAAAATAAAATTGCATAAAGTAAATAGAAAGGCCCTTCGCAGAGGGAAGTAGGGATTTGTAGAGGCGCCAGAGCTCAAAGCTTAAATTGAGAGATAAAAATGATTTTGGGAGGCATACTTTTCCCGTCAACGAAAACGACCGAGTAATTCCCAACACTTTCCATGCTAGATATATCATAGGCGGTTCCCAAATAGAAAATAAAGTTTATTACTTTTTCCACCATTCTTTCACAATCCATGGGTGCCCTCCATACCAACACTTTCCACGGAATTTATTATTTGACAACATAAAGTAAATTTCTTTTTCATTTTGGGACTAGGCATCCCTAATACATTTGCCGTACTCTTGTGCAATGACAAGTGAATAAACACTCATCTTGAGAATAACATATCTAGCATGGAAAATATTGGCCACCCCCTACCGCTTCGTGAGTGGTACGAGCACACAAAAAGGAATTTTATTTTGAAAAATTAGAGATGGCACATACAAATTTGCTTAGAAGGGCACAGGAATACCGCATATAGGTAGGTATGGTGGACTCATGTGGTAAAACTTGGTTTAGTGATTTTGGATGCACAAGTAGTATTCTCACTTAGTACAAATGGAGGCTAACAAATAGATTGAGAAGCAACCAACCAAGAAACGAAAATTCTCATAAACAAGAATTGAGCATAACTAACACCGAATAATGCACCACAAGTAGGATGTAATTTCATTGCACAACTATTGACCTTTGTGCTTGCATAGGGAATCCCAAACCTTAACACCAATATTCTTACTAAAGCATAATTACTCACCAACATGACTGACATATTATTATCTCCATATCACAAAACTATTGCAAGGAATCAAACTTATCATATCCAATGGTCTACATGAGAGTTTTTATTATATCCTTCTTGGATATTCATTTTTATTAGGACCAATTTTAAAGCTTGTGCAAATTGTCATCACTATTATCAACTCTCAAAATAATATAAGTGAAGCATAAGAGTGTTCGACGAACTACTCCAAAAAGATATAAGTGAAGATCAAATGAGTAGTTAAGTAAATAGGTAGCTATTTGAGGACTCTCTCTTATTTAAAAACTTTCAGATCTAAGTATTTTATCAAAACAGCAAGAAAAAAAATAAAATGGCACTCCAAGTAAAACTCATATCATGTGACGAAGGAAAACATAGCTCCAAGTGAGGTTACCGATAATGTTGAAGACGAAAGAGGGGATGCCTTCCGGGGCATCCCCAAGCTTAGTTTCTTGGATCTTCCTTGAATATTACCTTGGGGTGCCTTGGGCATCCCCAATCTTAGGGTCTTGTCACTCCTTATTCTCCTCATATTGATATCTCACCCAAAAATTGAAAACTTCAATCACACAAAACTTAATGAACTTCGTGAGATAGGTTAGTATGATAAAGAGCAAACCATTTCACTTTGGTACTGTAAAAGACAAGATTAATAATTGTTTCCACACAATGCCTATTGTAGCATATCATTTCTACAATTTATATTGAGCAATATAAGCCATAGAAACTAGAAAACAAGCAAACTATGCATTGAAAACAGAATCTGTCAAAAACAGAATAGTCTGTAGTAATATGTACTCCAACCATACTTCTGCTACTCCAAAATTCTGAAAAATTAGGACAACGTAGAGAATTTGTTTATATATCACCTGTAAAAAATTCAGATCAAAAGCACGTTCCAGTGAATTTTCAAAATTCCTGGACTGAGCGCAAAAGTTTCTATTTTTGCACAGATTCAAGTCAACTATCATGCACACTATCCCAAAGGCTTTACTTGGCACTTTATTGAAACAAAAGCTATAAAAAATTATTACTATAGTAGCCTAATCTTGTGATCACACAAAAACATTAGGTAAAAGTCTTGGGTTGTCTCCTAGCAAGCGCTTTTCGTTTATGCCTTAATGCTCCTCACATAAAAGTAAAGAATTGAAACACAAAGAGAGCATCATGAAGCATATGACTAGCACATTTAAGTCTAACCCACTTCTTATACATAGGGATTTTGTGAGCAAAAAACTTATGGGAACAAGAATCAAATAGCATAGGAAGGCAAAACAAGCATAACTTCAAAACTTTCAACACATAGAGAGGAAACTTGATATTATTGCAATTCCTACAATCATAAGTTCCTCCCTCATAATAATTTTCAGTAGCATCATGAAGAAATTCAACAATATAACCATCACATAAAGCATTCTTTTCATGACGCAAAAGCATAGAAAACTTATTACTCTCCACATAAGCAAATTTCTTCTCATCAATAGTAGTGGGAGCAAACTCAACAAAATAACTATCATGAGAGTGAAAATTAAAATCATGATGACAAGTTTCATGGTTATCATTGTTCTTTGTAGCATACATATCATGACCATAATCATCATAGATAGCAACTTTGTTAACATATTCAATTGAAGCCTCATCCAAAATGGTGGATTTATCACTAAATAAAGTCATGACCTCTCCAAATCCACTTTCATCATTATAATCATCATAAATAGGAGGCATGTAAGTGCATCTAGTGCCCCTTAGTGATTTTGGTGTATTGAAGACTTATAGGTTAAGGATCTAATGTGTTTATGAGTGTACACAGGTCTATAGGCCCATGAGGAGTTTGATATTTACAGAGAAAGTCGACCCCTAAAAATGAAGTTCTTCGACTAAAGACTTCCTGAAGACTTTGAAAGTGAAGAAATTGGTGTGACCTTGAAGACTTGGTATTCATTCGAGGAACATGAATCGTGAAGACTTTTGTTTTCGTAGTTTCGTTTTCTCTTTCTTGAGTCATAGGAAACACCGTACTGTTAAAGGGGGTCGAGGAAATACTAAGGAAAAATTTCCATGTGATGCTCAACTAAAAATCCTACACCTACCAATCCCTTCGAGTGAAGCCATTGGAAATCTCATACGGTTCAGTCAATTTCTTCAGTGACAGAGACGCAGTTCCTCTAGTCACCGAGGACTTTGTTCTGACTGAGGAGTTAGGAATTCGCCAGTGCGGATTGCCTACACAGTGAGGAACATGATAGCCCTGAGGAATTTGTACCTCAAATTTCCGACCGTTGCTGTGCTACGCGCCAGCTGTCCCAAAATATCTTATCCACCTAACGGTCATATCATTGAAGGGCATTTATGTCTTATCATGTCAGGCTGCTCCCTAGGCTATAAATAGCCGCACCCTACAACCACTAGCTGGTTGGCTGCTCCGCAAGAAACTGACACTTGTCATTTGAGAGCATCCCATCCTCCGAGGACTTTGAGTGAAAATCATCAAGCGAGGAAAATCCAAAACCCAAACCCAAACACCTACAAACCCAAAGTGATTGAGCATCACTTAAGAGATTGATCCCGCGTGGATCCGACGCTTGTTACCTTTGAAGACTGTGCTTCTTCCAGACGATTAGGCGTCATGGTCTAGAGCATCCAAGAGGAATTGTGGATCGCCGAGTGACCGAGTTTGTCAAGGTTCGGAAGTCACCTAAAGACTTACCACGAGTGATTGGACGAGGACTGTGTGTCCTTAGTTCAAGGAGAATACGGTGAGGACTTGGTGTCCCGAGCTGCGTGCTCAGGACTGGGTGTCCAGGACTGTGTGTCCTCGAGTTTAAATACTCAGCCGCTCCAACCAGATGTACAACTGAGACAGCAGTTGGAATTGGTCTACCAAATCATTGTCTTCACCAAGCTTACTGGTTCCATTTCCTCAACTCTTTCATTTCCTCCGTATTGTGCTGCTTGTTTATCATATCTGTGTTTGAAGAGTTTGACTGAAGACTTTATCAATTTCCTCAGTTCAACTTCTTCAGTCTGTTTGTCTTCATCTTGAGTTATCCTGTGATTACGCTTTCTGTACTCTGTGCTAGTATTCATTTCATCATGATGACCATGCTTGTGTTATGCTTTGTTTTCATCTGAGTACCTATTCCGCTGCTAGTAGTTCTTCTCTAAGGAATTTCCTCACTAGCAAATTCCTCATTGAAGAATTTCATAAAAATCGCCTATTCACCCCCCTTCTAGTCGATATAACGCACTTTCAATTGGTATCAGAGCGAGGTACTCCCTTGTTCTGTGTGATTTTGTTTAACCGCCTACAGTTTTAGTTATGTCGACCGCAGGTATGATCAAGGTCTCCGCTGGGTGTCCTACCTTTGATGGGATGGACTACCCCTACTGGAAGAATAAGATGCGAATGCATCCTGAGGCAATTGATAACGATCTCTGGTATGTTGTGGAAAATGGTGTTCCCTCAGTCACACCTTCTCTGAATGCTGCTGACGTGAAGAGATTCAAGCAACTCGACTCCCAAGCGAAGAATATCATATGTGGCCATCTGAGCAAAGGATAGTATGGAAGAGTGAGTGCTTTGGAAACTGCTAAGCTTATATGGGATAGGCTGTCCAAAGTCAATGAAGGAGTTTCAACTCAGCGTGACTCTCGAGTTGATGTTCTTCGCAATCTCTTCAACTGCTTCAAAAGACTCGACAATGAAAATGTTCAGCAAAACTTCGATCGCCTCACTGACATCTCAAATGAGCTTCAAGCACTTGGTGCCACTGACATCACCTACCATGAAGTGGTGAAGAAATTGCTGAGGTCGCTTGATTCCTCATTTGATACTCTGGCATTGATGATACAAGAGCGTGCTGATTACAAGTCATTTGATCCCGCTGATATCCTCGAGAGGCTAAATACTCATGAATTCCAGCTTGCCGAGAAGAGAGATCTCTATGGTTCGAGCTATGGCAGATCACGTGCACTGAAGGCCAAGGTAGTATCTGAGTCCGAAGATGAAGACTCTGGTAGCAGCCTTGGCGACCCTGAAGAACTAAGTCATGATCTAGCGCTGCCCGTGAAGAAATTCCGAAAGTTCTCAAGACGTGGTCGCTTTGGAAGACCCTCAAAGAGCAATGATTCCTCATCCAGTGACTACAAGAGAAGGCTTTGTCACAAGTGCAAGAAGCCTGGACACTACATTCAAGATTGTCCTCAGAGGGAAAAGGAATCAAAGAAGAAGAAATACAAGGATTACAGTTCTGATGATGCGAAGAAAAAGAAGAAATCCTCAAAATCTTCATCATCAAAATCCTCGAAGTCTTCATCTCACAAGAAGAGCAGCTCCAAGAAGGCTCGGGCATTCATTGGCAAGGAAATGGACTCCGAGGCTGAATCTGAAGAAAATGAGGAAGAAGAGGCATCTGAGGACTCCGAGTCTGGTGTGGCGAGCCTAGCTTTTGCTACTGCTTTCGTCAGCAAGTCTATCTTCAACTCTGAAGAAAATTACCTCACCAACAATGCCGATGAAGACAATGATGACTACACTCCCACCTATTGCTTCATGGCAAAAGGTGCCAAGGTACTCAAATATGCCTCCCCTGAATCCAGTGAGGATGAATCTGATGAAAATCTTAAGCCTAGCTACTCTAAACTTGCTAAGATTGCTGTGAAACAACAAAAGGCTTTTGAAAAGGTTCAAAACATGCTAGACAAAAGTGATGATATGTTGGGTGAAGAAATGGATCGCACTAAAGCCTTAACTGAAAATCTTCAAAGACTTCAGACCAGGTTTGACAACCTTCAAGGTCATCATAACACTCTCTTGTCTGATCATGAGAAGCTTTCTTATGAATTTCTTCAAAGAAAGCAAGATCTTGAAAAGCTAAGAGTGAGTTATGAAGATCTTCAGAAGGAGCGCAATTCATTACTTGCTCAACAAATCAGCGCTGCTCAGGAAATGCATTGAACGTGAATCTGCTAATTCTTCACCTGAATGTTCAAATGCTTTTAATGTTACAAATTCTTCACCTGCCTCTGCTATCACTAATTCTTCATCTGAGGACATTGCTAGTATCACTGACGATGCAGGGCTGAAGGAATTGTACATGACAAGCATGTACAAAAGCCTCAAAGGGCATCAGACTCTTTGTGATGTGCTTAAAAAGCAGATCCTCAATAGGAACCCTAGGAAAGAGGGTATTGCCTTTGAGAGGAAACTCAATGCTGATGGTACATATTGGAAGCCTGAGCAGTACCCCAAAACCTCATTGGTTCCTGCAAAGGGACCTCCAGTTGATCCATCTAATTTATCTGGCTATACATGTGAATCTTCTCATTCTTCTGATGAGTCATTTGACTCCAACTATAAACTGTTCAAAAATCAGAATGGTGAAGTATTTGCAAGATATGTTGGCACTAACTGCAGGGACGGTTCCCCTATGAAGAAAATCTGGGTTCCCAAAAGGTGCCTTGGAAGTCTTCAGGAAAATGTCCTCATGACACCACCTGTGAAGAATAGGAACCCCAGATCAAATTCTTCATATGGACCAAATTCTTCATATGGATCCAAGTCCTTATACAGACCAAGTTCCTCACATGGATCAAATTTCTCAAAAGGATCAAAGTCCTCATATGAATATCATCGTGCTAACAACTCTGTTTCGCAGGGAAGAGCCAAGGGCTATGAATATGAGCATTATTCTTCAAATTATTATGTTCATAAGTCCTCGAAGAATTTCTCTGCTTATTCATATGCTTATCCTAACCCCTCTTATGTGAAACGAACTGGTTTGGCATCCATGCCAGCTTTCTCGTATGGAGCTCACAGATTGATGAACTCTTTGCCACCCCTTCAGATGCGGGTGGTGAAGAAAAAGAACTAATCTCTTCTGCAGGGTCAGGTCTCCAGACGTGCGCAAACGTCTGAAGAATTTGCTGGAGACCTGAAAGTTGCCTGAAAGGACGCATGCTAATCATGAAGAAATGAACTTTCATTTCACACGTCCTCTTACTGCTTTATTTGTCTTACTACTTGATGAAATTGATCTGATGAATTGTGATATCATATTCTTCACTGATGAAGTATATGAAGTTCGTAAGTTGCACTAATTCATCTGCAGGATGATCAACCCAAAGCCACTAAGTGGGTCCTCGATAGTGGATGTACAAATCACATGACTGGTGACAAGAATCTATTGATGGATGCTCCCTTATCACCATCACATCTGAAGCATATCATCTTTGCCGACAAAGGAAAAAGTCAGGTATTGGGTCTAGGTAAGGTTGCGATCTCAAAGGATCGACACATGGACAAAGTCATGCTTGTTGAGTCCTTAGGATACAACCTTATGTCTGTCTCAATGCTTTGTGATCTTGATATGGTTGTTGTCTTTGGCAAATATCGGTGTGTTGTGATTATGGAAGCTGACAATTCCAAAGTCTTCGAAGGCTTTAGGAGAGGAGACTTGTATATTGTTGATTTCTCTACAGGACCTCAACCAGCCGTGTGCCTACTTGCAAAAGCTTCAGAAGGATGGCTATGGCATCGACGACTTGGTCATGCAGTCATGAGGAATTTGCACACGCTTGCAAAGAATAAGCATGTCATTGGCATTGAGAATGTCAAATTCCTCAAGGATCACTTATGCGGTGCCCGTGAAGCTGGAAAGATGACAAAGGCTAAGCATCCAGCTAAGACTATCATGACTACTACTCGTCCATTTGGATTGCTTCACATGGATCTTTTTGGTCCTAATCACTATTCTGCCGTTTCAAATGAAGCATCTCAATATGGCTTTGTTATTGTTGATGATTACTCTCGTTACACATGGGTACACCTTGTTACTTACAAACATGAAGTGCAGGAAGTCTTCAAACGATTTTCCTCGAGGGCTTCAACCAACTTTGGTGTGAAGATCAAGCACATCAGAAGTGACAATGGCACCGAGTTCAAGAATTCAGGTCTCGATGATTATATTGATGAACTTGGTATTACTCATGAGTTATCTGCTCCTTATACTCCTCAACAGAATGGCGTCGTGGAGCGCAAGAACAGGACTCTTGCTGAGATGGCTCGCACTATGTTTGATGAGTACAAAACACCTCGTCGTTTCTGGGTTGATGCAATTGATACTGCGTGCCACATCATCAACAGAGTATATCTTCACAAATTCTTCAAGAAGACTGCCTATGAACTCCTCACTGACAAGAAACCAAATGTGAGTTATTTCAAAGTCTTCGGTGCTAAATGTTGGATTAGAGATCCTCATCACAACTCTAAAATTGCATCGACAGCACATGAAGGTTTTATGCTTGGTTACAGAAAGGACTCGCACACCTACAGAGTCTTCAACAATGTTCTTCACAAGATTGTCGAAACTGTAGATGTGCGGTTCGATGAAACTAATGGCTCGCAAAGAGAGCAACTACCTTCTGTGATAGATGAACCAGCACCTGAGGATTCTATCAAGCACAAGGCTACTGAAGATGTCATTCCTACTGAAGAATCTGCTGAAGAATTCATTCCAGAACGTGAAGAACATCGAGCTGACGCACCTGAAGAAAATGCTGAGGAAATTGATGCTGAAGAAAATGCTGATCAAATTCCTCAACAACAACCAGCTCATCCTCGCGTTGCAAAAGAAGTGCAAGTGGAGAAGATCATCGATGACATTAGAGCACCAGGTCCTCTCACCTGCTCAAAAGCTTCACATCTATCTAACTTTTGTGGGCACTTTGTTTTTGTCTCTATCACAGAGCCCACTAAGGTAGATGAAGCATTTCTGGAGCCTGAATGGATTCAGGCCATGCAAGAAGAATTACATCAATTCAAGCTAAACAACGTCTGGGAACTGGTCAACCGTCCAGATCCTCGCAAGCATAATATCATTGGCACAAAATGGATCTACCGCAACAAGCAAGATGAAAACGACCTTGTGGTGAGGAATAAGGCACGTCTAGTAGCTCAAGGCTACACACAGGTTGAAGGAATTGATTTTGATGAAACTTTTGCACCTGTTGCTAGACTTGAGGCTATTCGCATATTACTTGCTTATGCTAACCATCATGATATCATCTTATATCAAATGGATGTGAAAAGTGCATTCCTCAATGGTAAGCTTGAGGAAGAAGTATATGTTGCTCAACCCCCAGGTTTTGAAGATCCAAAGAATCCTAACAAAGTCTTCAGACTCAATAAGGCCCTCTATGGCCTCAAGCAAGCCCCACAGGCGTGGTATGATACCTTGAAGGAATTCTTCATGAAGAACGGCTTCACACCCGGTTCAATCGATCCTACTCTCTTTACTAAATCTTATGATGGTGAACTGTTTGTGTGCCAAATATATGTTGATGATATCATCTTTGGCTGTACTGACCAACGTTATAGTGATGAATTTGCCTATATGATGAGTGAAGAATATCAAATGTCTATGATGGGAGAGTTGAAATTCTTCTTAGGTCTTCAAATTTGTCAACAGCGCAATGGCATATTCATATCTCAGGAGAAATACCTCAAGGATGTCCTGAAGAAATTCGGCATGCAAGATTGGAAAGGCATCAAAATTCTTATGCCCACAAATGGTCAACTATGCACTGATGAAAATGGTATTGACTTCGATCATAAGGTATACCACTCCATGATTGGCTCTTTATTGTACTTATGTGCATCTAGGCCAGATATAATGCTTAGTGTTTGCATGTGTGCCCGATTTCAAGCTGCACCGAAGGAATCACACCATAAAGCTGTGAAGCATATTCTTCGATATCTAGCTCACACACCAACACTAGGATTATGGTATCCCAAGGGCTCGGATTTTGATCTCGTTGGATATTCTGACTCTGACTATGCTGGTGATCGTGTGGACCGCAAGTCAACATCTGGTACATGTCATTTCCTCGGACGATCTTTGGTCTGTTGGTCCTCGAAGAAACAAAATTGCGTATCACTGTCTACTGCTGAAGCTGAGTATATTGCTGCTGGTTCTTGCTGTGCTCAACTGCTATGGATGAAGCAAACGCTCAAGGACTATGGCATAAACGTGAAGAATGTGCCTCTCCTCTGTGACAATGAAAGTGCCATCAAGATTGCTCACAACCCAGTTCAGCACTCGAAGACAAAGCACATTCAAATTCGTCATCATTTTCTTCATGATCATGTGTTGAAGGGCGACATTTCTATTGAGCATGTGAAGATTTAAGAACAGCTAGCCGATATCTTCACTAAGCCCTTGGATGAGAAGAGATTTAGCACTTTGAAAAGGCACTCATCCTAACACTTATGCAAAATTGATGACTTAGATGTGCAACACATGAAGAAACGTTTTTCTTCAATCAATGAAGAAGAACACTCTAAGTGTGAAGAAATTAATGAAGAATTTGATTCTCAGAGCCCTACGACAATTGTACGCGGTGTCTGAAATCATCATTCTTATACGGTGGGTTACGCCAGCACAAAAGTTGAAAATCTTCAATTTGAGTTTTTCCTCATTTTTGAAATTCCTCAGTTGTTCAAATTCTTCAACTTTTTAAAATATTCATTTGTTCCGTTGTTTTTCTTCATTGGCTATATATATACACATACACACACACACACACACACACACACACACACACACACACACACACACACACACACACACACACACATATATATATATGAGTTTATGTCCTCTACAACATTCACTTATGGTTATTTCTTCAAGTTAGTTTTTCTGCTAAGTGAATGTGATCGGACCCTTCCCCCTCTATGCTATACTCAATCCAATCTATTCACAGATTCTTCATGTGCGTTCTATTTGAAACTCGTTCAAAATCTTCACTGTGTCCTTGTCAGCTGCAGAAATTGCGAACGGAACTTTAAAACTAATCGTATCCAAAATATTCGGTTTTGCCGCCCAAACCGTTCCGCATCCCACGATGCATTTTTTATTCACCCACGATCTTACACGATCTCCACCTCTCTGTACGTGGGTGACACATGTCATGCGAAGGAGAAGGGTCAGGGGCACGTTCGTCCCAAATCTTCGGGCGAACAGTTTTTCACTGCCACTATAAATACCCCCTCACCCCTTCCTCACTTCCTTTACTCCGCTCGATCTCTCTCTCTCCCGCTCGAGCTTCCCAAACCCTAGCGCCGCCGCTACTCCATCGTCGCCGGTGAGGAAGAGCTTCATTGCCTCGACCTCGTCGCCGTCGTACTCGCGCCGACCGCGGAAATCTTCACCTCCGCCGCCGCGTAGACGTCTTCCTCCGCCAAGTTAGGGCGTGGAAGATCTACACCGACGAACGTCACTTCTCCGTCTCTGTGTTCGTCGTGTTCTTCATTCAGGGTAATTAAAAGTACTTTAACTGCCCTCTTTGATTCGAAAGTTTTCTACAAAATCTTCAAAGGTGTTATTCTTCAAATCCTCACACACATAAAACACCTCACAAGTCATCTGTTCTTGATTCATTTCTCTAAGCATTATTTTCTTCAAGATTCCTCAATTGTGTGGATCTTCGATCTATACAACTCTGGAACCTAAGATAAAGCGCGCTTAGTGAAATTCTTCAAGACTCATCTGGTCAAATTCCTCAAACTTGTTCTTTTTGAAAAACCCTCTGAGAACGCATATGACCTCTCCAAATTCCTCGCAACTATACTCTGTTCACAGGTACACATGTCCGCTACTGAATCACTAGGTTCTCATCAACTTAACTCATTTGCAGCGTTCCTCGAAGAAAAACTGCATACTTCTTCAGAAAATTCAATTGTTCAAATTCCTCAGCTGAAGAATATGGCAGCTGGTAAGAAGCCGCAGAAAGGAGGAAAGAAACCTGAGGTTATGACTGAGTTTGAGATCCCTGAGGACATTTAGAAAGAGTACTGCACGCCTGATGAAGCCAAGTTTGGCAAAGAAAACAAAAATCAGCGCAAGGTGCGCATTCAGAGGATAGAACGGAGATGGGCAAGAGAATGGAGGGAGTACAGATATGTTACTCCAAAATATATGAAGAAATTCTCTCTCAATCCTCCATGCCCAAGAGCCCCATTGGCACCTGGCCAAGTGGCTGGTCCCACTTGCGTCAAACGCGGTGAGGACTTTCCTGAAGAATGGGCCAGACGGCAAGCCAAATTGGCAAGACAATCCAAAGAAGCAATGAGGAAATTCAACGAAGATTCTGCTGCTGCTGCCACTGAGGCCTTTGTCAAGCCGAGGAAATCTATGCCTAAGAAGCCTGCTCGTAAGCCAAGTGCTTCACCAACAGCGCCCTCACGGCCAAGTTCCTCAGCTGCGACTTCACGGCCAGGAACTTCAAATTCTTCACGACCAATTCCTCAAGCTGCACCTGCTCCTTCAAAATCCTCAGCTCCTCCAAAGTCCTCAGCTGTTCCGACAAAGTCCTCAGCACATGTGCATCTTGCCACGTGCCAAAGGACTACAGGCATCTCCATTGCCTCTGGTGTCTCTGCAAGTTCCTCAGCTGCACCAAGTTCCTCAGCTGGACCTTCTCTGCTGAAGAAAAAGGCTACTGCTGGACGAGGTCCTCGCCCTAGTCTGAAGAAAAAGCAGGTGGCTTTCCAAGTGCCCTCTGACGATGATGAGGCTGATGAAGAAGAACTTGCCGAAATCATCAGAGATAGGCAAGCTAAGGCCGCTAGTGCCAAAGGCAGCAATGTGCCAATGCTTATTGATCCAAGGTTGATCCTGGATTTCATTGATCTATGGCACAAAGATCCAAATACGCCTGTGCCGGAGATGAACCTCACACCTGGTCAAAGTCACGTCTTGACTGCCTTCATTCAAGAAGAAAAATGGAAGTATGATAGGGCCAGATAGATCAAGAAATCGCAGTACAGAAAAGAGAAACTGCTGAAGAAAAATGTTGTCAAGATGACACCTGAAGAACTCGTCAAGATGCAGGCTGACCTCAAAACCCTCAGCGATGAATTTGATGCTTACTATGCTGATTGGAAAGGAGCTAAAGTCAGGTTTGTAAAACTAACTGAGAAGTTCACAAATGTTGCAGCCCCATCGCAACAAGAAGTTCCTCAGGCTGAATCTTCAGCTCAGCCAACTGAAGAACATGCCAGCACCGCTGATGATTTTCAGGCTGCTGAAGAAAATGCTAGTTCCAGGGCCGATGACTCCATCCCAGCCGCTGAAGAAATTGCCAAGGCATTCACTAGTGGTGCACCTGAAGAAACTGAAGAAGTCAGGGCAACTGCATTAGCTGTGCCTGAAGAAATTCAAACAGATTCCTCAGCTCCTCCCGCGCCTACACCAACTCCTATCCTTCCATCTACATCAGATGTGAAGAAGATCAAGGCTACAGAGCGAGCTGCGGTAAAGAAAAGGAAAGCATCAAGTGCTTCAGAATCTTCAGCTCCAAAGAAGAGGAAGCCTATGACCAGCTCTTATGAAAATCCTATTGATGCTGTTCCAATTTCAACCATGCCATCAAAGGACCTTGTTCCTTTTGGTGAAGAATATGAAATCCCAAGCAGATCTGATGAAGAAACTCAATCTGCTGCTTCGTCAGAGCATATTGATGAAGAAATTGAAGTGGATGCAATCCCTTCAACACCTGTTGTGTCCTCACCAATGCCTCAGTTCACAGCTGAAGAGGCTGGTGTTGAAGAATTAGAAGATGAAGATGTGGACATTGGAAGCACAACACCAGTGATGAATGATGACTTTTGGGAAAGTCAGCATCCCAATTCTCCACTCTTCACCCCACTACAACAAATTCCTCAGTCCCCTGCACCAACTGTTCAAATGGGCTCTGAAGAAACTCATCCCACTGTGTCGGTGTACTAAAGTAGGGGTACCCTAGTATCCCGAACTTGTGCACGGGTAGTCGCAGCACCCCGCGGCAAGGCTTGCCAGGTGACCACCAAGGCCCTCTATGGTTCCTTTGGAGCCATTTGAGAACAAAGTATTTAAGCCAAGGAGACAAGTCCCAGGCAAGAGGAGCTTGCCGGGAAGGCCGCTCGAGGCACAAGACCCCGGCAAGAGGAGCTTGCCGGGAAGGCCAACCAGAGCATCTCAAAGAACTTGCCGCGACGCGCCACGCGTCCTGGCAGGACTCGGCGAGCGACAAGCTCCTGGATGCGGCAAGACAACGGCCGCGGCAAGGCATTTGCCGCGGCAAGCAACCACTATGTACCCGCGCTCCAGCTCACCCACCTACGTGTCGCTCCGGGACCCTTCCAGGCGTACGTGGCGGGAGGCTGTGCAGCCAGGGGTACACTGTGGCATGCAACGCTGACAAGATCGCCATCGTGGCAGGCGGTGGCGCCCCTGATGGTCCCTTTTCTGCACCATCTAGGCGACGTAGATAGGCATTTAATGCCTTTGTCCCCTGCCATCAGGGTTAGGTATGATACACTATGTAGGTAGCTGTACCTACCACAACATATTTCCATTTTTGCCCTTACCTACGTTGCCACCTGTTGGAGACCCCTTGAACATATAAAAGGAGGCCCATGCACAACGTAGAGGAGGGGGGGGGGGGTCCCTGGAGAGCGATCTCTGAGAGGACAAACAGAAGAACGCTCGGTCTCGTTATCTGCTTGAGTGTACTGTAGCACTCAGCGCTCCCGAGCAAGAACTCAATACAATCCACAAAGCAGCAGTAGGAGTGTTATCTCTCCGGAGAGCTCCGAAGCTGGGTAAAACCCCCCCGTGTGCTTCGCCTCGATCCGCTCTTCGCGCGACCTCCGCCCCCCGCCGAACCGAGAAGGGGCTCCGTCCCCATAGGTGCTCGGGGAGCCAGAAAACCCCGGCATCTTTGGCGCGCCAGGTAGGGGGCGTCGAGGTTGTGTGAACCTAATCCGGCGTTCACGCGAGCTAAATCTTCATCGACATGCCACCGAAGAAGAAGGCTTCAGAGGCGGCTGCGCCGTCCGCGTTGAATCCACCGCCGCCAGAACAAACGGCCGGTGGGGAAGACGCCGGCGGAAGAACGGGCGTCGACGAGGGAGCCCACGGTGCCACCAAGTCCAAGGACAAGACCGCGCTGCCCGCCGGCGGCGTAGCCGGCTCCCACGATGACCGGGCGTCCATAGACGCACCACGCCCATCTCAAGAGGCGCAGGACTGGCAGCGTCATGGTACTCACGGTACCATACGCTCGCTGGACCCAAATCGAGCTGGCGGATCCTGGGATGCTCAAGGCCAACATGCACGCCAACGTGCTGGCGCGAGCGAGGCACGGTCGCCTGGACGGAATACTGCTCCTTCTAACATCGTTGGAAGTCCTAGCATATCCCGCTCCTCGCACCGTTCGCCACCGCTACCCGCCACTCCAGCAGAAGCTCTGGCACGAGCTCAACTACTCCTAGACTTCCCTCCAACGCCAGACAAGATCGACGACTGGAGGGCCACCATTCAGAGTCTCATCGGCTTCGCCAACGGCGACACTCCACGGCCAGCGACCACATCGCAGCCGCGACAGGCCAACCAAGTGCGAGCCGATGGCGACAAAACCGGTGGGGTGCAACCACCGTGCACTCTCCGCCCCAAAGGCCAAGATCGCCGACTCGCCGGGTCCGCCACGACAGCGACTCCACTGCTTCATCAGATCCGCGAACTCGTCGCAATCAGCGCCACGTTCTTCACGAACGGCAGCAAGAAGACGCTCGTACCCGCATCGAGCGCCGAAGAGAAATGCGGCGTCAATCAGACCGACGCACTGGACCCACTGTCGACATGCAAGCGCCAGGGGAACCAGGCGACCTGCCATACGCGGTAGGTTGCCCTACGTTTACTCGTGAGCTACGGCAAGTCCAGTGGCCCAGCACGAAGAATTTCAAGCCAGACGTACCAGAAAAGTACGACGGCATGCTGCATCCGTCGGAGTTCCTCAGCATCTACACCATCGCGGTGCAGGCTGCCGGGGGGCGAGACGACAAGATCCTTGCCAACTACTTCCCTCTGGTGCTCAAGCCCAACGTCAGGTCCTGGCTCATGCACTTGCCGGAAAACTCCATATCTTCCTGGGCAGACCTATGCCATCAGTTTGTCGGCGCCTTTACAGGCGGCCACAAACCTCATGGCCAGGAGAGTGATCTTCACCTGCTTGCCCAGAAGGAAGGGGAGCCTCTGCGCAAGTACATCTAGAGATTCATCCAAGTGCAACGCAACATCCCAGACGTCCACCCTGCCGCGGTCATTAGTGCGTTCCACCAGAACGTGCGTAACCGCAGGATGCGGGACGAGATGGCGATGTGCAAGATCAGAGACATCAGTGAGCTGTATGCCCTGGCTGACAGATGTGCACGTGCTGAGGAAGGGAGGAAACTCCCCGGAGAAAATACAGGAACAGGAGGATCTGACAGCGATGATGCCGCCCCGGCAAGCAAAAACCGGCGGCGGAACAACAGGAAGAGGAAAGACAAAGACGTGCTAGTTGTCGAGCAGTCCGGCAATGAAGGTGGCGCCAAGACAGCCAAGACTGGTAGCTCCAGCAAGGAGGTTGCCGCATGCGCCAACTGCCAGGCTGTGGTGGCCGCCGACAAGCAGGACGACACCAACAAGCAGTACTGCAAGATTCACCGCACCAAAGGCCATGACATCCAGAGCTGCAAGAAGGTCGAGCAGCTCGTTGAGCTGCAAAAGGCCGAATACGAGCGACGCGACAAGGAGAAGGCCCAAGGAGGTGCTAGAGGATCCGGTACGAAGCGCACCGGCTGGGGGGGACGCCGCGGCAACGCCAAGCAGCGGCAAGGCGACAGACCTCCCCGCGGCCGCGACAAGGATGAAGACGACGACGACGACGAAGACATAGATGACGCCGAGACCAGCGAGCAGGAGTTCCAGAAAGCCACAGAAGTTTTGTGCGTTGACGGCGGTGCTTCTCTGCATACTTCACACCGCCAACTCAAGCAGTGGGTGCGGGAAGTCAATGCAGCAGAACCACCCGTTGAGTCACGCAAGCTTCTGAAATGGTCCAGCACGCCTATCATCTTTCATATTGAGGACCACCCCGATCGCACAACTGCTGTCGGGTGTTTGCCGATGTTGGTCTCACCAACTATCCGCAACCTCAAGGTCACTAAGATGCTAGTTGACGGCGGGCCCGGCTTGAACCTGATCTCCTCCGCTGTGCTCCAGAGACTCCAAGTCCCTAACAGCGAGCTCGAAGAGACCGACACGTTCCAAGGAATCAATCCGGGAAGGAGCAAGCCAAAGGGGAAGATCACGCTGCCGGTGACATTTGGCAGCGAGCTGAACTTCAGGACTGAGAGGATCACCTTCGACGTTGCCGATTTTCCATTGCCTTACAATGGAATTCTTGGCCGTCCAGCACTCGCCAAATTCATGGCGGCCTCTCACTACGCGTACAACATGCTGAAGATGCCAGGCCCGATAAGTGTCATCTCTGTACCTGGCGACAAGAAAGACACGCTTATCTGTGCCGAGAAGATCTACCGGGAAGCAGCAGCCGCCGCAGATCGCGAGACACTTGCCGCTGAAGCTCCCGGGAGGAAGAAGAAGACCAAGTCCGGCAAGAGCTCTGATGCCCACTCCGGCAAGCGCACCTCTTCGGAGTGCTGCGCTACCGCCGAGGGCGCACCATCGAGCTCCACCGGCAAGTGTAAGAAGACGATGGCAGCTCCGCCAGCGACCAAGAAGGTGTCCGCCAAGGAGGACGGCACTGGTGGTACTTTCACCATCAGTGCCACTCTCGACCCTAAATAGGAAAGCGCGCTTGTTGCTTTCCTGCGGGCGAATGTCGATGTGTTTGCGTGGCAACCGTCTGACATCCCCGGCGTTCCCAGGAAAGTAATCGAGCACCACCTTGCCGTCTGTCCTCATGCGCGGCCCGTCAAGCAGAGAGTCAGGAAACAAGCAGTGGAGCGCCAAGAATTCATCGCCGAAGAGATCAAGAAGTTGGAAGCAGCAGACCTCGTCAGAGGAGTGCTCCATCCCACGTGGTTGGCCAATCCTGTAGTCGTGCGCAAGGCAAATGGGAAATGGAGGCTTTGCATCGACTTCACCGATGTCAACAAAGCTTGTCCCAAAGACCCATTTCCCTTGCCGCGCATCGACCAGATTGTCGACTCCACAGCCGGATGCGACTTGCTTTCATTTCTTGACGCATACTCGGGATACCATCAGATCTTCATGGCAGAAGAGGATGAGGAGAAAACCGCGTTCATCACTCCATGTGGCACGTACTATTTCGTACGAATGCCTTTCGGTTTGAAGAATGCTGGTTCAACATTCACAAGGGTAGTCCATACTGCTTTTGAGCCACAAATACACAGAAATGTGGAAGCCTACATGGACGACATAGTGGTCAAGAGCAGGGACAAAGCAACTCTGATTCAAGATCTAGAAGAGACTTTTGCAAATCTACGCAAGATCAGCCTCAAGCTCAACCCCGAGAAGTGCGTGTTTGGAGTCCCGTCCAGCAAGCTTCTCGGATTCTTCGTGTCTCAGAGGGGAATTGAAGCCAATCCCGACAAGATCAAGGCCATTGAGCAGATTGAAGCACCGAAGCGCGTCAAGGATGTACGAAAACTTGCCGGCTGCGTGGCGGCTCTCAGCAGGTTTATCTCTAAGTCTGCTGAGCACGCCCTGCCATTTTTCAAGATCTTGAAAAAGGCAGGTCCAATGAAATGGACCCCAGAAGCGGAGGCTACGCTGCAGGACTTGTAGATATACCTGTCCTCCACTCCAATACTTGTCGCACCTAAACCACAAGAGAAGTTGCTGCTATATCTGGCGGCAACCAATCAAGTGGTTAGTGCTGCGTTAGTAGAGGAGAGAGCGGCAGATGATGAGCCAGCGACCGCGACAAGCACATCCAGCGACAAGCAGGGGGTTTCCCCGACAAGCTCTGGTCCTGACGAAGATGGATCTGCGCAGATGTGCGAAGGGATACAGAAGAAGAAAATGGTGCAGCGCCCAGTCTACTTTGTCAGTTCCCTTCTGCAGGGGGCTAGGTCAAGGTACTCTGGTGTGCAGAAGTTGCTTTTCGGCCTTCTCATGGCCTCGAGAAAGCCGTGCCATTACTTCCAAGCACATGAGATCACAGTCGTCACTCGCTTTCCGCTGAAGAGGATACTGCAGAATCCAGAAGCATCAGGCAGGATTGTTGAGTGGGCACTAGAACTGTCAAGCTTTGGCCTCAAGTTTGAGAGCACTTCAACTATTCAGAGCAGAGCATTGGCAGAATTCATAGCAGAGTGGACGCCAACACCAGACGAAGAAATTCCAGAGACGAGCATCCCCGTCAAGGAAGCAAACAAAGAGTGGCTGATGTACTTTGATGGTGCATTCTCGCCGCAAGGCGCCGGTGCTGGCGTGCTGCTTGTCGCACCCACCGGAGAGCACCTCAAGTACGTGGTCCAGATGCACTTTCCCAAGGAGCAAGCAACAAACTATACTTCAGAGTATGAAGGATTGCTCGCCGGTCTCAGGATCGCGGCAGACCTTGGGATCAAGCAACTCTTTGTCAGGGGTGACTCACAGCTTGTCGTCCGCCAAGTGAACAAGAATTGTCAGAGTCCGTTGATGGAAGCTTACGTTGATGAAGTGAGGAAGCTGGAAGAGAGCTTTGTCGGCCTACAGATGGAACATGTTCCAAGAGCTCAAAACGACATCGCTGACGGCCTGTCAAAGTGCGCGGCACTTAAGTTACCTGTGGAACCAGGGATCTTTGTGCTCAAGCTGACTCAACCATCCGTGACGCCATCAACTGGACAGAGCAAGAAGAGGAAGTTGATTTCTGGTAACTATCTTCCGGCAGAGCTTCCCGAAGCCGCCGCCAAGAAGGTCCCCAGGATCAACGCTAAGAGTGCTGAGGAGCAGTCTGCTCCAACAAGCCCCAGGGTTTGTTTCGTTGAAGCAGATGCTCCCGACAAGTTTTGCTCCGGCAGACTTGCCGGGGAACGTCAAGCTCCGGCTGAGCCACAGGTTCTCGCCGTCGAAGCGGATGTTCCCGCAGCAGCAAATATGCCTTTAGTCCTTGTTGTCGAGCCGCAGGCTCCAGCCTGGGCACAGCAGATCGTCCGTTTCCTCTAGTCAGGAGAACTTCCCGAAGAGCCAGAAGAAGCGGAAAGAGTAGCCCGGCAGTCAAGTATGTACCAGTTTGTCGACAACGCACTGTACAGAAGAAGACTCAACGGTGTTTAATTGAAGTGTATTCCCCGGGAAGATGGACAGAGGCTGTTGGCAGAGATACATGGAGGCATTTCTGGTCACCATATTGGCGCAAGAGCGCTTGCCGGCAAAGCTTTCCGGCAAGGCTTCTTTTGGCCGACAGCCCTCCAGGATGCAACTGCACAAGTAACCAAGTGTGAAGCGTGCCAGTTCCATTCCAAGCAGATACACCAACCAGCTCAAGCTCTCCAGACGATCCCTTTATCCTGGCCATTTTCGGTCTGGGGGCTCGACATCCTCGGCCCCTTCCCCCGAGCAGTCGGGGGCTTTGAGTACTTGTACGTCGCAATCGACAAGTTCACAAAGTGGCCGGAAGTGGAACCAGTGAGGAAGGTGACAGCACAGTCAGCAGTCAAGTTTTTCAGGTCGATTGTTTGCCGCTTCGGAATCCCTAACAGGATCATCACCGACAACGGTACACAATTCACGAGTCGCACCTTCATGCAGTACGTCCATGACCTTGGCGCCAAGGTCTGCTTCGCTTATGTTGCTCACCCCAGGAGCAACGGTCAAGCAGAGAGGGCAAATGCTGAAGTGCTACGTGGACTCAAGACCCGGACTTTCGACAGGCTGCACAAGTGCGGAAGAAACTGGATCGAGGAGCTGCCGGTGGTTCTTTGGTCGATCAGGACGACGCCAAATCGAGCCGCCGGCCAGACACCTTTCGCTCTAGTCTATGGAGCAGAGGCAGTTATCCCCACGGAACTCGTATACGGGTCACCTCGAGTGCTCGCTTATGACGAGCTTGAGCAAGAGCAGCTGCGACAAGATGACGCGCTGCTCCTTGAGGAAGACCGTCTTCAGGCTGCTGTACGAGCTGCTCGATACCAGCAAGCTTTGCGCCGCTACCATAGCCGCAAAGTTAAAGCCAGAAGTCTCGAGGAAGGCGACCTTGTTCTTCGGCGCGTTCATTCCACCAAGAATTCCAACAAGTTGACGCCGAAGTGGGAAGGCCCTTACCGGGTGAAACGAGTCACTAGGCCTGGTGCTGTCCGCCTTGAGACCGAGGATGGCTTTCCGGTGAGCAACTCCTGGAACATCAAGCATCTTCGTAAGTTTTACCCGTAAGGCGCGGTTGTCGGACCCTGTCCGGCAACCACCATTTTGTACAAGTCTTGCCGCTGTTGCATGTAATCTTTTGTACAAAGCCAGGCGCAGACCCTGTGCATAAATAAAACCCACGTGCTCCGCACACCTTGTCAATTTCATGCCTTTCTGCATGAATTATCTGACACTTTGTGCAGCAAGCACCCTCGGTAAGCAATAACGAGCCATAAGGCTCCATATCATTATTTTCTCTACATTCTTTCTTTTATCTTTCAAGGAAATTAAGGATCCTTCGCCCACAAGTTGACCGGGGGGGAAGGGGAAGATAATGGTATGGACCCGGCGTCGTTCAGGAAAAATTTCGCCTTGCCGGGAAGCAAACGACAGAAAAGCTAAGTGCCAAAGTTTGAGCAATCAGATTTTTTAATTTTAAGTTACTTTCCTTGAAGGACCATGCTTTGTATGGAAAACCTGTGCGCGGAGGAACCAGCTCGTGGCTAGTTGCGCCCTTACTTTGTTTCGAGTTTGCTCAACAGTTTAAGTGTGCTGCGACTAGAGTCGCGCCCTTACTTTGTTTCGAGTTCACTCAGCAACTTAAACGAGCTGCAACTAGTCGCGACAAGGTTTCTTGTCGGTAACGGCACCGCCAGCAGGCTGCTGACGTCCCGGACTCAGCACTCGCGGCAAAGGTGCCTACGCCGGCAGGTTCCCTAAAAGCGTAGGGCAAAAACATACAAAGGAAGGAATCGAGTAAAGGAAGTAGCATTGCAATCATGACCTGAAACAGAGTTATATTACAAGATAGCTTGTCGCGGCTCTAATAGACTGTTTTCATAACATGACCAGCGACGGCAAGAAAATAAGAAAATAGGCGGCCTAGTCCGCGCGGTCGCCCTCAACCCTCTTGATCCCGCTCACCTTGTCCACAATGGGTGCGACGAGGGTCTCGAGCTCCTCCAGATCAGCTTCCGGCGGCAGGGACCTGAGGATGTTAGTGAGGCGGAGGCCCGGGTTGCGGAAGGCCACCTTCATCAGCACCTTTTTGAGAGCTCCCGCGCAGATCTCGCGCGACTCGTCGGCCAGCTGCTTTGGGATCCTCTCCCGGAGTTGCTGGAGGGCCGTCGCCACGCCTTTGAAAAACAAGGTGAGCTTGGCGCTGGATGGGAGGCTCCCGTCAGAGGAATACCCGAGATCCTCCACCCCCAGCAGCGCCAACTCCTTGTCGATGTCTGCGGCAGCATTCACAAGGCCCTCCGTCCACCGCTCCACAGTTCCCCTGAAATCGTTCTGGGTGGCGGCGATGCTCTCCAGCAGCGCCTTGTCGGCCTTGATCTCCTTCTTCAAGGCCGCCTCCTGCTCCCTGGCGCCGTCCAGCATCTTGGTCAAAGCAGCCAGCTTTAGCTCAAGATCAACCTTGGAGTCCTTGGCGGCGTCAAGCTCCTTGACCTTCTCGGCGAGACGACCCTGCAGTTCGCCAAAGGTGTAGGCGTCCTTCTCGCGCTCATGCTTGAGCGCGGCAAGCACTTCACCGCTCGCCTTGAGATCAGTCTCCAGCTGCGCCACTTTCGCCTCCAGCTCCTTCTTGGCGGCCTCGGCGGCTGCGGCAGCGTCCTTTGCTTCCTTGAGGGCTCCGCTGAGTGCTTGCTCGCGCGCAGCTAGCTCCTCTTCATGGCTGTCCAGGCTGGCCTTCAGCTGCACCAACTCACCGTCCCGCGCAGATAACTCTCGGCGGCAAGCCGCTGTTGCTCTACAACCTCTGCCTTCTCAAGGATGAAAGCCTTCTGCGCCTCATCGAGCTGCACCCGCTCCGCCGCCCGCGACTGGAGAGCTTCCTGGTTGAGGCCTCGGAGCTCCTTCGCGCTCTTCTCCACGTCCACCCTCGCCTTCGCGACAAGCGCTTCGCGGGACTCCAGTTTGGCCTGGCGGGCACGGTAGAGCGACACCAGCTTCCGCAGCAGTCGCTCCTCTTCGGGCTCGTCGCTGCTGCTGCTTGGTGCGTCGACCAGCGTCAGCCCAGCGGAGGCAAGCACCTCCGTGTCAAAGCTTTCTCCTTCGACTGGCGCCCTGGACGTTGACGCCCAGGGGAGGTTGATGAAGATGCCAGCGCCAGCCTTCAAGTAGACGCCTGGCTGGGGTTCTTCGGAGCCTAACGCTGCGGCAGCGGCGGGAGGATCGGCGGTCGGTGTAGCGCCTGTCGCTCCTGCGGCCCCAGGGTCGTCAGTACGATCGCCGGACCCCTCGTCAGCTGCTGCGGCGGCAGCCTTGGCGGCCTCTTCACCGGCGGGATCATCAGCGCCGGCCGTTTCTTCGATGGCAGCGGCGTCATCAATAACAACCTCGGTCTCCATCGGCTCCACAGTGGATGGATCTGACGACCGGAAAAGGAAGAAAAGTCAAGCAAATATCCAAAAAGAAGAACCCAAGGGAAGTTTAGAAGCAAGGAGTACCTGTACCAGGCTCGGTAGTTGGGATCTCCGCTGCCGGGGGGTCGCCAGTACTGTCCCTTGCCGGAGACTTCTCCCTTGCCGGGGAGCTCTCCCTCGTCGGAGACTTCTCCCTTGCCGGGGAGCTCTCCCTTGTCGGGGGATTCTCCCTTGCCGAAGAACTCTCCCTTGGCGACTTAGTCGAAGCAGGTGGCACGTCAGGGGTGGCCTCCGGGCGCTCCTGGTGGAGCTACTCTGCTCCTACACAAGCCAACGGTCATATATCAGCAAGCAAATTGTATCCATGCGCGCCTAACAGCTGGAAGTAAACCATATACTTACGCTGGGGGCTGCTCTGAGGAACAGCTGTCGGGTCCGACAAGTTTGTCTCAGGCGCACCCCCTGCTGCCACGGTGGGATCATCCTCGATGACAATCACCGGGACCTTGGCTCTCTTTGCAATTCTCTGGGCCAGCGTCCTAAAAAGGAATAAGTTCAGAGTAAAGCAAATGAGATACAAGACAAGACGACAAGTATTGAAGACATGCAAGTACAATAAGAATCTTACTCTTGTTCTTCCTCGTCGGAGCTGAGCGCGGAGAAGTCAAAGCCTAGCCCACCTCCGGCGCAAGGAGGCGGAGGAGTAGGATCCCTTGGCCGCTTGGCGGGAGCTGGAGCAGCAGGCCGAGAGGACCCCGCCCCAGTTGCCGCTGCAGCGTGAGGTGTTTCTGCGGCAACAGAACTTGCCGCGGGGAGCGTGTCGTGCGGCGCGGCGGGGGTTGACTCGCCCGCCGCTCCGCTACGTCCCCGGCCATGCGAAGACGCCTTCTTGATGGAGCTGCGGGCTCTGCTTGTGGAGCCGGGGGCTCTGCTCGTGGAGTCAGGGGCTCTGCTTGCGGCAAGCTGTCCGAAGACGAAGAGGAAGAGGAGCCGATCTCCAGCGAGCCGCTCGTGTCCTCGGCGGGCCCGCTCGGCCCGACGTCATGCTCGGCGGACCTCTTCTCATCGGCAAGCTCCTCTCGGTCGGCAAGGCTTGCCGCCTCTGCTGCCTCTGCCTCCTCCACGGTGAACCCAAACTCGCCCGCAGCTGCAGCTGCCGCCGCCTCTTCCATCCTGGTGGCGATGCACTTGAGCTCATCGTCGGTGGTGTCCCGGGTGAGGCCTTTTTTCTCGTCGGCGTCGACCGACACTTCTATCAAGTTGTCGAAGAACGCCCGCACGACATCATCCGCAGGCTCTATCCATGCTGGATCAATTCCATGCGAGTCGCACAGCGGCATTATTGCACGGATACGGTCGAGCGCGGAGTTGTTGCACAGCGGGACGACGCCCCTCGGTAACCAGAACACTTCGGGATGCTGTGGGTCGTGCTTGAACAGCTCCTGGAGCATTGCGTTAAGCTCCAGGACAGTGAAGTTGAAGTTGAGGCCCGGCCGCAACCTCATGATATCCGCCGCATTCTGAAACTCCCAGGCGGGTCTCCCCCTCTCCTGCAGGGGGGCGATGCGGCAGCGGAGGAAATCTGCGCCAACCGCTCCTACAATAAGCCCGGCAAGCCTGAGGCGTAGGATCCGGGTGACGGCGATCCTTAGTCTGTCATCTTCCGGGGCCAGGCTACTCCAATCACTGTTGCACACTACTGGGGTTTCGCGCAGAGCAGTAAACGGCTGCGGGTTCTCCTCAACGATCAGACACCAGTCCGCCCTCCACTCCTCCCACTTGCCGCGGAGCTCTCCCTCCAGATAAGCATCCTTCTTGCCAGCTTTCGAGATCCAGGCGATTCCGCCGGATAAAGGCTCTCCTTTCTCAACCCGAGGCGAAAAGAAATGGCGGAAAGAGCTACGTTAGGATGGATCCCGACAAAGTTTTCGCAGAGATGTGCGAAAACTGCCATGGTCAGGACAACATTGGGGGTGAAATCAAGAAGGTGGAGCCCGTAGGTGTTCATGACATCGCAAAAGAATTCTGAGAAGGGCGGGCAGAGCCCGCAGTAGAAGAACAAGGCAAAGAAGGGATATCCAGTGGGATACTTATCCCAAGCAGTGGCTGGGAGTACCTTCGTGCGCGGATGCGCTCGCGTCCCCGTCGACCAGAAGAGGTAGAAGTCCTCCTTCAACTCCGCCGCCTCAAGCCTCGGCGGGAAGATTGCCCGCTCCTTCCGCAGCGCCACGAGCCGCTGTGCCTCGGCCGACTTCGCCTTCTCGGCTTTCGGGGCCATGGTGGGAATGGAGAGTGAGGACGGCGACGTTGGTGGTGCTGGTGGCGATGGGGGCGGGGGGCTGCTCTCCTTCGGCTTTGGGAAGAAGGGGAGTGGCGGAGATTATCGAGGAGGGAATAGGAACGGGCAGATGGGCGAACTGCCCCTGTTCCCCTGCTTATAAGGAGGGAGGGGGCAGACGTTTCGCCTTTCTGAATAAAGGAACCACGCACGACCTCTCCCACGACGCCGCAATCGACGCATGCCGTTCGGGGAGGACGTGGTGGATACGGAGCAAGGTGCGACGTGACCCAGGCCGCGCGTGCCCTGTTTTGGGCCTGGCCCAACAGCGCTCGGCACCGTGTGTGGCCCAGGCCCGGGGGCTCCTGTCGGTGTACTAAAGTAGGGGTACCCTAGTATCCCGAACTTGTGCACGGGCAGTCGCAGCACCCCGCGGCAAGGCCTGCCAGGTGACCACCAAGTCCCTCTATGGTTCCTTTGTAGCCACTTGAGAACAAAGTATTTAAGCCAAGGAGACAAGTCCCCAGCAAGAGGAGCTTGCCGGGAAGGCCGCTCGAGGCACAAGACCCCGGCAAGAGGAGCTTGCCGGGAAGGCCAACCAGAGCATCTCAAAGAACTTGCCGCGACGCGCCACGCGTCCCGGCAGGACTCGGTGAGCGACAAGCTCCTGGACGCGGCAAGACAACGGCCGCGGCAAGGCATTTGCCGCGGCAAGCAACCACTATGTACCTGCGCTCCAGCTCACCCACCTACGTGTCACTCCGGGACCCTTCCAGGCGTACGTGGCGGGAGGCTGTGTAGCCAGGGGTACACTGTGGCATGCAGCGCTGACAAGATTGCCATCGTGGCAAGCGGTGGCGCCCCCGATGGTCCCTTTTCTGCACCGTCTGGGCGACGTAGATAGGCATTTAATGCCTTTGTCCCCTGCCGTCAGGGTTAGGTATGATGCACTGTGTAGGTAGCTGTACCTACCACAACATGTTTCCATTTTTGCCCTTGCCTACGTTGCCACCTGTTGGAGACCCCTTGAACATATAAAAGGAGGCCCATGCACAACGTAGAGGAGGGGGGGGGGTCCCTGGAGAGCGATCTCTGAGAGGACAAACAGAAGAACGCTCGGTCTCGTTAGCTGCTTGAGTGTACTGTAGCACTCAGCGCTCCCGAGCAAGAACTCAATACAATCCACAAAGCGGCAGTAGGAGTGTTATCTCTCCAGAGAGCTCCGAAGCTGGGTAAAAAAACCCCGTGTGCTTCGCCTCGATCTTCTCTTCGCGCGACCTCCGCCCCCCGCCGAACCGAGAAGGGGCTCCGTCCCCATAGGTGCTCGGGGAGCCAGAAAACCCCGGCACACTGCATCTGTGGATGAAGAAATTCCAGCCACTAGTGCTGAAGAAACAACTGCTGCTGATCCTAAGACTGCAACTGAAGAGGAACTAGAAATTCCTCAGCCTGAGGAACCTGAGATCGCGATTCCTGAGGTCGTGATGCAACTCACTGACACTCCATTGCCAAAGCCAAAGGATCCGTTCTCAAGGAAGCAAAAGTTCAAGGCTGAAGACTTCTTTGGCGAGCACGTATTCTTCACTGATTGCAATCCTTATGACTCTGCTCGCATAAGGAAGAGGCGTTTCTGGACTGCTAGTCAAGCCAACCTCTATTCCTCAGTGCTGTTCAACAAAGACAAAGTCTTCGATCATGCACATATTCCTCACGTGGATATGGAGTCTCTACCGTGCTTCGAGCCAGTCCTCAGTGTTCTTCACGACGCTGGGTTGCTAAACTTTTGCACTGACATCTGTGATTGGAATGAAGAACTCATTCTTCAGTTCTATGCAACGCTGCACATCACAGGAAATTCTGAAGATGTGAATTCATGGATTCTGGACTGGATAACAGAGAACACTCACCTCAAGGCACCAACATCTGAATTGCTTCGTGGCCTACCACTAAGTCCTCCTCTTGAAGATGCACGTTGTGTCTATAGTGAACCTGAGCTTTCAAATCACTACATGCAAGTTTTTATGAAGCCTTTGAAGCTAGGGTAGGCCCCTAGAACCAATTTCCTCGTCAAGGAATTACAATATGTGTCTCGGACTGTCTATCGCATTCTGACAAAGACAATGAGTCCTATCAAAGGCCATGACTCAACAGATGAATAAGTCGTTGGCATCATGAAGAATCTGCTTTTCAATGTCATTCATGGCGTTCCTGTCAACTTCCATGATTTCTTCATGAGGACTCTGGCAAATATTGCAATGTCACCATTTGAGCTGAAGCCTTATGCGCCATGGATTATGAAATTCATCAGGACAAGGTCTTCACTCAACTACAAAGCTGACACTCTGAACCGCTGCAGCTACTTGCCTCCAATTGAAGTCCTCAAAAGGACATTTTCCTCAGCTGATGACAAAGGCAAGGCTGCTGCTGTGATAGATGAAGGCATTCGTCCATTGGATGGTCAATTTCGCAAGGCTGCATCCTACTCCACCAATGATGACTCTGCCACACATGACTCTGCCGCCAACAATGCCAAGCAAAATCCTCAAGCCACAGCACCCAGGGTGATGACTGATCGTGAGTTACTCCTCAGTCTTCATCAGAAGGTTGATCGCAATCATAACTGGGTCAAGCATCAGTTTGGTTCAATTCTTCACAACATGACTTCAACACACAATGCAGTGAAGAAAAACCACTACTACCTCCATGAAACCCTCAACCGCACCTGGGCTATCCTCTCTCATGTCTACAGCGCTGAAGATCTGAAGAAAATGGGTCTCAAGGAAGAATTTGACTGGTCTTCACCTCCACCGAAGAAATTCAAGAAGGTCAAGGTTCCTTCCTTGGTGGCCAGCTCCTATTCTTCATCGCGTACCACTGATGAACATGAAGACTTGGACGACACAGCGGTAGGCCCTACTACAACAACCGACCCCGACAACGCTGGCTCCCCTTCATCAACCTAATTATCTTTAGGGGCGTTAGTCCTCAGTTTCGATCCTTTTGGTCATTCGATGACAAAGGGGGAGAAATTTGAGTTAGTCTTCAAGCGGGTCTACTATATGGACGTTTCCTTTGCTAAGTTACAACTCTCGTTCTTCTGAAACTTTTATTGGATCGAGTTGTAAACTTAAACCCGATGGTGGTCTGATACTTCTGCTACGTTATTCTGCATGCTTATTCCTTGTTAATATTATTGCACGCATGCTGAATTACATAAGTCACCATATTTCATCATGCATTTCAAATTCTTCATATTATATGTCAAATATGTGTATGAATTACAAGATATAGGGGGAGATCTCCATGATTCAACTCTTCAAGTGTGCATTGCTTCAAAAGCAAATTCCTCACTATGCACATATTCAGGGGGAGTTCTTCTATATCTTGCAATAAAATTCCTCCATATCAGTATTTACACTTCATATGTTTATCCCCGTTGAAAACTTAACCTATGTTGTCATCAATCACCAAAAAGGGGGAGATTGTAAGTGCATCTAGTGCCCCTTAGTGATTTTGGTGTATTGAAGACTTATAGGTTAAGGATCTAATGTGTTTATGAGTGTACACAGGTCTATAGGCCCATGAGGAGTTTGATATTTACAGAGAAAGTCGACCCCTAAAAATGAAGTTCTTGGACTGAAGACTTTTGTATTCTGAAGACTTTCTGAAGACTTTGAAAGTGAAGAAATTGGTGTGACCTTGAAGACTTGGTATTCATTCGAGGAACATGAAGCGTGAAGACTTTTGTTTTCGTAGTTTCGTTTTCTCTTTCTTGAGTCATAGGAAACACAGTACTGTTAAAGGGGGTCGAGGAAATACTAAGGAAAAATTTCCATGTGATGCTCAACTCAAAATCCTACACCTACCAATCCCTTCGAGTGAAGCCATTGGAAATCTCATACAGTTCAGTCAATTTCTTTAGTGACAGAGACGCAGTTCTTCTAGTCACTGAGGACTTTGTTCTGACTGAGGAGTTAGGAATTCGCCAGTGCGGATTGCCTACACAGTGAGGAACATGATAGCCCCGAGGAATTTGTACCTCAAATTTCTGACCGTTGCTGTGCTACGCGCCAGCTGTCCCAAAATATCTTATCCACCTAACGGTAATATCATTGAAGGGAATTTATGTCTTATCATGTCGGGCTGCTCCCTAGGCTATAAATAGCCGCCCCCTACAACCACTAGATGGTTGGCTGCTCCGCAAGAAACTGGCACTTGTCATTTGAGAGCATCCCATCCTCTGAGGACTTTGAGTGAAAATCATCAAGTGAGGAAAATCCAAAACCCAAACCCAAACACCTACAAACCCAAAGTGATTGAGCATCACTTAAGAGATTTATCCTGCGTGGATCCGACACTTGTTACCTTTGAAGACTGTGCTTCTTCCAGACGGTTAGGTGTCATGGTCTAGAGCATCCAAGAGGAATTGTGGATCGCCGAGTCACCAAGTTTGTCAAGGTTCGGAAGTCACCTGAAGACTTACCATGAGTGATTGGACGAGGACTGTGTGTCCTTAGTTCAAGGAGAATACGGTGAGGACTTGGTGTCCCGAGCTACGTGCTCAGGACTGGGTGTCCGGGACTGTGTGTCCTCGAGTTTAAATAATCAGCGGCTCCAACCAGATGTACAACTGAGACAACAGTTGGAACTGGTCTACCAAATCATTGTCTTCACCAAGCTTACTGGTTCCATTTCCTCAACTCTTTCATTTCCTCAGTATTGTGCTGCTTGTTTATCATATCTGTGTTTGAAGACTTTGACTGAAGACTTTCTCAATTTC
This sequence comes from Aegilops umbellulata, assembly GCA_032464435.1. Classification (NCBI taxonomy): domain Eukaryota; kingdom Viridiplantae; phylum Streptophyta; class Magnoliopsida; order Poales; family Poaceae; genus Aegilops; species Aegilops umbellulata. The sequence goes on from CP136056.1 coordinate 113,104,538, forward strand.
CTCAGTTCAATTTCTTCAGTCTGTTTGTCTTCATCTTGAGTTATCCTGTGATTACGCTTTCTGTACTCTGTGCTAGTCTTCATTTCATCACGATGACCATGCTTGTGTTCTGCTTTGTTTTCATCTGAGTACTTATTCCGCTGCTAGTAGTTCTTCGCTAAGGATTTTTCTCACTAGCAAATTTCTCAGTGAAGAATTTCATAAAAATCGCCTATTCACCCCCCTCTAGTCCATATAACGCACTTTCAAGGCATGCAATCATTATAACAAATTTGCACATCAAATCTTAGGGGACTAAAAATATCATCTTCATCAAACATAGAATCCCCAAGCTTATGGCTTTGCATATCATTAGCATCATGGATATTCAAAGAATTCGTACTAACAACATTGCAATCATGCTCATCATTTATACCAAACATTCTATTGAATTCTTTTCTATCAATTGAGCACAATTTTCTTTCCATCATTTTCATGAAATACATTATAAAGACGAATAATATGATGCAACCTCAATTCCATTTTTTTGTAGTTTTCTTTTTATAAACCAAACTAGTGATAAAAGAAGAAACTAAAAGATTCAATTGCAACATCTAAAGATAACCTTCAAGCACACACTTCCCTGGCAACGACACAGAAAAGAGCTTCATTAACGCGGTGTGAGTGCCTCTTACCTAACCTCCCCGACAATGGCGCCATAAAAGAGCTTGATGTCTACTACACATTATTCTTGTAGACACGTGTTGGGCCTCCAAACGCAGAGTTTTGTAGGACAATAGAAATTTTCCCTCAAGTAGATGACCTAAGGTTTATCAATCCGTGGGAGGCGCAGGATGAAGATGGTCTCTCTCAAACAACTTTGCAACCAAATAATAAAAAGTCTCTTGTGTCCCTGCTACTTCTTGAGCTTGCGTTGGTTTTTCCCTTGAAGAGGAAAGGGTGATGCAGCAAGGTAGAGTAAGTATTTGCCTTAGTTTGAGAACCAAGGTATCAATCCATTAGGAGACAACGAACAAGTCACCGAATACTTGCACAAACAATCAACAACTTGCACCCAATGCGATAAAGGGGTTGTCAATCCCTTCATGGTTATTTGCAAAAGTGAGATCTGATAGAGATAGATACACGGTAAAGTAAATATTTTTGGTATTTTTGGTTTATAGATTAGAAACTAAAAGATTGCAAAGGAAGTAAATCGGAAACTAATATTGTAGACCGGAAACTTATATGATGGAAAATAGAAGATTATATGATGGAAAATAGACCCCAGGGCCATAGGTTTCACTAGAGGCTTCTCTCAAGATAGAAAATATTACGGTGGGTGAACAAATTAGTGCTGAGCAATTGATAGAAAAGTGCAAAGCTATGACAATATCTAAGGCAATGATCATGAATATAGGCATCACGTCCATGTCAAGTAGACCGACTCCTGCCTGCATCTACTAGTATTACTCTACACATCGACCGACTCCTGCCTGCATCTAGAGTATTAAGTTCATAAGAACAAAGTAACGATTTAAGTAAGATGACATGATGTAGCAGGATAAACTCAAGCAATATGATGAAAACCTCATCTTGTTATCCTCGATGGCAACAATACAATATGTGCCTTGCTGCCCCTACTGTCACTGGGAAAGGACACCGCAAGATTGAACTCAAAGCTAAGCACTTCTCCCACTGTAAGAAAAACCAATCTAGTTGGCCAAACCAAATCGATAGTTCAAAGAGACTTGCAAAGATATCAAATCATGCATATAAGAATTCAGAGAAGATTCAAATAATATTCATAGATAAGCTGATCATAAATCCACAATTCATCGGATCTCGGCAAACACACCGCAAAAAGTATTACATCAAATAGATCTCCAAGAACATCAAGGAGAACATGGTATTGAGAATCAAAGAGAGAGAAGAGGCCATCGAGCTACTAGCTATGGACCCGTAGGTCTGAGGTAAACTACTCATGCTTCATTGGAATCCCCCCGTGGAAGGATGCCGGAAAAGGCCCCTGGATGGGATCTCACGGGTACAGAAGGTTGCGGCGGTGGAAAAGTGTTTTCGTGGCTCTCCCGGTTGGTTTTGGAATATTTGAGAATATATAGACGGAAGAAATAGGTCAGTGGAGTCACGAGGGGACCACAAGGGTGGGGGCGCGCCCTACCCCCGGGCACCCCCTCCGTCCTTGTGGCTGCAATGTGGCTTCCTGACTTGCAGTCCATGTCCTCTGGATGTCTTCTGGTCCAAGAAAGATCATCGAGAAAGTTTCATTCCGTTTGGACTCCATTTCATATTCCTTTTCTGCGAAAATCTAAAGCAAGGAAAAAAACAAAAACTGGCACTGGGCTCTACGTTAATAGGTTAGTCCCAAAAATAATATAAAATAGCATATTAATGCATATAAAACATCCAAAACAGATAATATAATAGCATGGAACAATAAAAAATTACAGATATGTTGGAGATGTATCAAGCATCCCCAAGCTTAATTCCTACTCGTCCTCGAGTAGGTAAATGATAAAAACAAATTTTTTGATGTGGAATGATACCTAACATATTTATCCATGTAATTTGGCATGAATGTTCAGATTCGTATGATTCAAAACAAAAGTTTAATATTGAGATAAAAACAATAATACTTCAAGCATACTAACAAGGCAATTATGTCTTCTCAAAATAACATGGCCAAAGAAAGCTTATCCCTACAAAATCATATAGTCTGGCTATATTCCATCTTCATCACACAAAATATTGAAATCATGCACAACCACGATGAAAAGCCAAGCAATTGTTTCATACTTTTGATGTTCTCAGACTTTTTCAACTTTCACGCAATACATGTGTCGGTGTACTAGAGTAGGGGTACCCTAATATCCCGAACTTGTGCACGGGCAGTCGCAGCGCCCCGCGGCAAGGCTTGCCGGGTGACCACCAAGGACCCCCGTGGTTCCTTTGGAGCCATACCAGGGCATCTCAAGGAACTTGCCGCGACGCGCCACGCGTCCCGGCAGGGTCCGGTGAGCGACAAGCTTCCGGACGCGACAAGACAACGGCCGCGGCAAGGCGCTTGCCGCGGCAAGCAACCACTCTGTACCTGCGCTCCAGCACACCCACCTACGTGTCGCTCTGGGACCCTTCCAGGCGTACGTGGCGGGAGGCTGTGCAGCAAGGGGTACACTGTGGCAAGCGACGCTGACATGATCGCCATCGTGGCGAGCGGTGGCGTCATTGACAGTCCCTTTTCTGCACTGTTTGGGCGACGTAGATAGGCATTTAATGCCTTTGTCCCCCTGCCGTTAGGGTTAGGTATGATACACTGTGCAGGTAGCTGTACCAACCGCAACACCTTTTCCATTTTTGCCCTTGCCTACGTTGCCACCTGTCGGTGACCCCTTGAGCATATAAAAGGAGGCCCATGCACAACGTAGAGGAGGAGGACGAACAGTAGAACACTCACGCTCGGTCTCCTTAGCCGCTTGTGTGTACTGTAGCACTCAGCACTCCCGAGCAAGAACTCAATACAATCCACAAAGCAGCAGTAGGATTATTATCTCTCCGGAGAGCTCCGAAGCTGGGTAAAACCGCTCGTGTGCCTCGCCTCGATCTGCTCTTCGTGCGGCCTCCGCCCCCCGCCGAACCGAAAGGGGCTCCGTCCCCATAGGTGCTCGTGGAGCCAGCTTCCCCGACATCTTTGGCGCGCCAGGTAGGGGGTGTCGAGGTTGTGTGAACCTGATCCGGCGTTCACACGAGCTAGATCTTCAACATCTTCATCGACATGCCGCCGAAGAAGAAGGCCTCGGAGGCAGCTGCTCCGTCCGCGTCGAACCCACCGCCGCCGGAGCAAACGGCTGGTGGGGAAGACACCGGCGGAAGAACGGGCGTCGACGAGGGAGCCCACGGTGCCGCCAGGTCCAAGGACAAGGCTGCGCTGCCCGTCGGCGGCGTAGCAGGCTCCCACAATGACCGGGCGTTCGTGGATGCTCCGCGCCCATCTCAGGAGGCGCGGGACCGGCAGCGTCATGGTACTCATAGTACCATACGCTTGCTGGACCCAAATCGAGCTGGCGGATCTCGGGATGCTCAAGGCCAGCATGCATGCCAACGTGCAGGCGCGAGCGAGGCACGGTCGCCTGGACGGAATACTGCTCCTTCTAATATCGTTGGAAGTCCGAGCATATCCCGCTCCTCGCACCGTTCGCCACCGCTACCCGCCACTCCAGCAGAAGCTTTGGCGCGAGCACAACTGCTCCTAGACTTCCCTCCAACGCCAGACAAGATCGACGACTGGAGGGCCACCATTCAGAGCCTCATCGGTTTCGCCAACGGCGACACTCCACGGCAGCCGACTACATCGCAGCCGCCGCAAGCCAGCCAGGTGTGAGCCGATGGCGACAAGACCGGTGGGGGTGCAACCACCGTGCACTCTCCGCCGCGGAGGCCAAGATCACCGACTCGTCGGGTCTACCGCGACAGCGACTCCACCGCTTCATCAGATCCGCGAGCTCGTCGCGATCAGTGCCAAGTTCTTCACGAACGACAGCAAGAAGACCCTCGTACTCGCATCGAGCGTCGAAGAGAAGCGCGGTGTCAATCAGACCAGCGCGCTGGGCCCACTATCGACATGCATGCGCCAGGGGAACCAGGCGACCTGCCGTATGCGGTAGGTTGCCCTGCGTTTACTCGTGAGCTGCGGCATGTCCAGTGGCCCAGCACGAAGAATTTGAAGCCAGACGTACCGGAGAAGTACGACGGCAGGTCGCATCCGTCAGAGTTCCTCAGCATCTACACCATCGCGGTGCAGGCTGCCGGGGGGCGAGACGACAAGATCCTTGCCAACTACTTCCCGCTGGTACTCAAACCCAACGTCAGGTCCTGGCTCATGCGCTTGCCGGAAAACTCCATATCTTCCTGGGCAGACCTATGCCATCAGTTTGTCGGTGCCTTTACGGGCGGCCACAAACCTCATGGCCAGGAGAGTGACCTTCACCTGCTTGCCCAGAAGGAAGGAGAGCCTTTGCGCAAGTACATCCAGAGATTCAGCCAAGTGCAACGCGACATCCCGGATGTCCACCCTGCCGCAGTCATCAGCGTGTTCCACCAGAACGTGCGTAACCGCAGGATGCAGGAGGAGATGGCGATGTGCAAGATCAGAGACGTCAGTGAGTTGTATGCACTGGCCGACAGGTGTGCACGTGCTGAGGAAGGGAGGAAACTCCCCGGAGAGGATGCAGGAGCAGGAGGATCTGACAGCGAGGATGCTGCCCCGGCAAATAAAAACCGGCAGCGGAACAACAGGAAAAGGAAAGGCAAAGACGTGCTAGTTGTTGAGCAGTCCGGCAACGACGGTGGCGCCAAGAAAGCCAAAGATGGTAGCTCCGGCAAGGAGGTTGCCGCATGCACCAACTGCCAGGCTGTGGCGGCCGCCGACAAGTAGGAAGGCACCAACAAACAGTACTGCAAGATCCACCGCACCAAGGGCCATGACCTCCAGAGCTGCAAGAAGGTCGAGCAGCTTGTCAAGCTGCAAAAGGCCGAGTATGAGCGACGCGACAAGGAGAAAGCCCAAGCAGGTGCTGGAGGATCCGGTATGAAGCACACCGGCCGGGGAGGACGCCGTGGCAAGGCCAAGCAGCGGCAAGGAGACAGACCTCCCCGCGGCCGCGACAAGGATGAAGATGACGACGACGAAGACATGGATGATGACGAGACCAATGAGCAGGAGTTCCAGAAAGCCACAGAGGTCTTGTGCATTGACGGCGGTGCTTCTCTGCATACTTCACACCGCCAACTCAAGCAGTGGGTGCGGGTAGTCAATGCGGCAGAACCACTCGTTGAGTCACGCAAACTTCTGAAATGGTCCAGCACGCCTATCATCTTTGATATTGAGGAGCACCCTGATCGCACAACTGCGGTTGGGTGTTTGCCGATGATGGTCTCACCAACTATCCACAACCTCAAGGTCACTAAGATGCTAGTTGACGGCGAGGCCGGCTTGAACCTGATATCCTCCACTCTGCTCCGAAAACTCCAAGTCCCTGACAGCGAGCTCGAAGAGACCGGCACATTCCAAGTAATCAACCCGGGAAGGAGCAAGCCGAAGGGGAAGATCATGCTGCCGGTGACATTTGGCAGCGAGTTGAACTTCAGGACTGAGAGGATCACTTTTGACGTTGCCGATTTTCCATTGCCTTACAATGGAATTCTCGGCCGTCCAGCGCTCGCCAAGTTCATGGCGGCCTCTCACTACGCGTACAACATGCTGAAGATGCCAGGCCCGATAAGTGTCATCTCTGTCCATGGCGACAAGAAAGATGCTCTTATCTGTGCCGACAAGATCTACCGGGAAGCAGCTGCCGTGACGGATCGCGAGACACTTGTCGCTGAAGCTCCCGGGGGGAAGAAGAAGACCAAATCCGGCAAGAGTTCTGATGCCCACTCCGGCAAGCGCACCTCTTCGGAGTGCTACGCTACCGTCGAGGACGCACCATCGAGCTCCACCGGCAAGTGTAAGAAGACAATGGCAGCTCCGCCAGCGACCAAGAAGGTGTCCGCCAAGGAGGACGGCACTGGTGGTACTTTCACCATCAGTGCCACTCTCGACCCTAAATAGGAAAGCGCGCTCATTGCTTTCCTGCGGGCGAACGTCGACGTGTTTGCGTGGCAACCGTCTGACATCCCCGGTGTTCCCAGGAAAGTAATTGAACACCACCTTGCCGTCTGCCCTCATGCGCGGCCCGTCAAGCAGAAAGTCAGGAAACAAGCAGTGGAGCGCCAAGAATTCATCGCAGAAAAGATCAAGAAGTTGGAAGCAGCAGGCCTTGTCAGAGGAGTGCTCCATCCTACGTGGTTGGCCAATCCTGTAGTCGTGCGCAAGGCAAACGGGAAATGGAGGCTTTGTATCGACTTTACCGATGTCAATAAAGCTTGTCCCAAAGATCCATTTCCCTTGCCGCGCATTGACCAGATTGTTGACTCCACGGCCGGATGTGATTTGCTTTCATTTCTTGACGCATACTCAGGATATCATCAGATCTTCATGGCAGAAGAAGATGAGGAGAAGACCACATTCATCACTCCATGTGGCACGTACTGTTTTGTACGGATGCCTTTCGGTTTGAAGAATGCTGGTTCAACATTTGCAAGGGTAGTCCATACTGCTTTTGAACCGCAAATACACAGAAATGTGGAAGCCTACATGGATGACATAGTGGTCAAAAGCAGGGACAAAGCAACTCTGATTCAAGATCTAGAAGAGACTTTTGCATATCTGCGCAAGATCAGCCTCAAGCTCAACCCCGAGAAGTGCGTGTTTGGAGTCCCTTTCGGCAAGCTTCTCGGGTTCTTCGTGTCTCAGAGGGGAATTGAAGCCAATCCCGACAAGATCAAGGCCATCGAGCAGATTGAAGCACCGAAGCGCGTCAAGGATGTACGGAGACTTGCCGGTTGCATGCCGGCTCTCAGCAGGTTTATCTCTAAGTCTGCTGAGCGCGCCCTGCCGTTTTTCAAATTTTGGAAAAAGGCAGGTCCAATGAAATGGACTCCGGAAGCGGAGGCTGCGCTGCAGGACTTGAAGAGATACCTGTCCTCCACTCCAATACTTGTCGCACCTAAGCCACAAGAGAAGTTGCTGCTGTATCTGGCGGCAACCAATCAAGTGGTTAGTGCTGCGTTAGTAGCGGAGAGGGAGGCGGATGATGAGCCAGCGACCGCGGCAAGCGCATCCAGCGACAAGCAGGGGGCTTCTCCAACAAGCTCTGGTCTCGACAAATATGGATCTGCGCAGATGTGCGAAGAGATACAACAGAAGAGAATGGTGCAGCGCCCAGTCTACTTTGTCAGTTCCCTTCTGCAGGGGGCTAGATCAAGGTACTCTGGTGTGCAGAAATTGCTTTTCGGCCTTCTCATGGCCTCGAGAAAGCTGCGCCATTACTTCCAAGCACATGAGATAACAGTTGTCACTCGCTTTCCGCTGAAGAGGATACTGCAGAATCCAGAAGCAACAGGCAGGATTGTTGAGTGGGCACTGGAACTGTCAAGCTTTGGCCTCAAGTTTGAGAGCACTTCAACTATCCAAAGCAGAGCATTGGCAGAATTCATAGCGGAGTGGACGCCAACACCAGATGAAGAAATTCCAGAAACGAGCATCCCCGTCAAGGAAGCAAGCAAACAGTGGCTGATGTACTTTGATGGTGCCTTTTCGCTGCAAGGCGCCGGTGCTGGCGTGCTGCTTGTCGCACCCACTGGAGAGCACCTCAAGTACGTAGTCCAGATGCATTTTCCCAAGGAGCAAGCAACAAACAATACTGCAGAGTATGAAGGATTGCTTGCCGGTCTCAGGATCGCGGCAGACCTTGGGATAAAGTAGCTCATTGTCAGGGGTGACTCGCAGCTTGTCGTTCGCCAAGTGAATAAGAGTTATCAGAGTCCATTGATGGAAGCTTATGTTGATGAAGTGAGGAAGCTAGAAGAGCACTTTGTCGGCCTACAGATGGAACATGTTCCAAGAGCTCAGAGCGACATCACCGATGGCCTGTCAAAGTGTGCAGCACTTAAGTTACCTGTGGAACCAGGGATCTTTGTGCTCAAGCTGACTCAACCGTCCGTGACGCCATCAACTGGACAGAGCAAGAAGAGGAAGTTGATTTCTGGTGACTATTTTCTGGCAGAGCTTCCCGAAGCCGCCGCCAAGAAGGTCCCCAAGATCAACGCCAAGAGTGCTGAGGAGCAGTCTGCTCCAACAAGCCCCATGGTTTGTTTCGTTGAAGCAGATGCTCCCGACAAGTTTTGCTCCGGCAGACTTGCCGAGGAACGTCAAGCTCCGGCTGAGCCGCAGGTTCTCGCCATCGAAGCGGATGTTCCCGCAGCAGCAGATATGCCTTTAGTCCTTGTTGTCGAGCCGCAGGCTCCAGCCTGGGCACAACAGATCGTCCGTTTCCTCTAGTCAGGAGAACTTCCCGAAGAGCCAGAAGAAGCGGAAAGAGTAGCCCGGCAGTCAAGTATGTACCAGTTCGTCGACAAGGCACTGTACAGAAGAAGACTCAACGGTGTGAAATTGAAGTGTATTCCCCGGGAAGATGGACAGAGGCTGTTGGCAGAGATACATGGAGGCATTTGTGGTCACCATATTGGCGCAAGAGCGCTTGCCGGCAAAGCTTTCCGGCAAGGTTTCTTTTGGCCGACAGCCCTCCAGGATGCAACTGCACAAGTAACCAAGTGTGAAGGGTGCCAGTTCCATTCCAAACTGATACACCAGCCAGCTCAAGCTCTCCAGACGATCCCTTTATCCTGGCCATTTTCGGTCTGGGGGCTCGACATCCTCGGCCCCTTCCCCCGAGCAGTCGGGGGCTTTGAGTACTTGTACGTTGCAATCGACAAGTTCACAAAGTGGCCGGAAGTGGAAGCAGTGAGGAAGGTGACAGCACAGTCAGCAGTCAAGTTCTTGAGGTCGATTTTTTGCCACTTCGGGATCCCTAACAGGATCATCACCGACAACGGTACGCAATTCACGAGCCGCACCTTCATGCAGTACGTCCAAGATCTTGGCGCCAAGGTCTGCTTCGCTTCTGTTGCTCACCCCGGGAGCAACGGTCAAGCGGAGAGGGCAAATGCTAAAGTGCTGCGTGGGCTCAAGACCAGGACTTTCGACAGGCTGCACAAGTGCGGAAGAAACTGGATCGAGGAGCTGCCGGTGGTTCTTTGGTCGATCAGGACGAAATCGAGCCACCGGCCAGACACCTTTCGCTCTAGTCTATGGAGCAGAGGCAGTTATCCCCATGGAACTTGTATACGGGTCACCTCGAGTGCTCGCTTATGATGAGCTTGAGCAAGAGCAGCTGCGACAAGATGACGCGCTGCTCCTTGAGGAAGATCGTCTTCAGGCCGCTGTGCGAGCTGCAGGCTACCAGCAAGCTTTGCGTCGCTACCATAGCCGCAAAGTTAACGCCAGAAGTCTCGAGGAAGGCGACCTTGTTCTTCGGCGCATTCATTCCGCCAAGAATTCCAACAAGTTGACGCCGAAGTGGGAAGGCCCTTACCGGGTGAAACGAGTCACTAGGCCTAGCGTTGTCCGCCTTGAGACCGAAGATGGCATTCCGGTGAGCAACTCCTGGAACATCGAGCATCTTCGTAAGTTTTACCCGTAAGGCGAGGTTGCCGGACCCTGCTCCGGCAACCACCTTTTGTACAAGTCTTGCCGCTATTGCATGTAATCCTTTGTACAAAGCCCGGCGCAGACCCTGTGCATAAATGAAGCTCATGTGCTCCGCACATCTTGTCAATTTCATGCTTTTTATCTTTTGCATGAGTTATCCAACACTTTGTGCAGCGAACACCCCCGGTAAGCAATAACGAGCCATAAGGCTCCATATCATTATTTTCTCTACTTTCTTTTTTCTCAAGGAAAGGAAGGTTCCTTCACCCACAAGTTTGCCGGGGGGGGGGGGGGAAGGGGAAGATAATGGTATGGACCAGGCGTCGTTCAAGGAAGTCTCGCCTTGCCGGGAAGCAAACGACAGAAAAGCTAAGTGCCAAAGTTTGAGCAATCAGTTTTTTTAGATTTAAGTTATTCTCCTTGAACGAGCATGCTTTGTATGGAAAACCTGTGCGCGAAGGAACCGGCTCGTGGCTAGTTGCGCCCTTACTTTGTTTCGAGTTCGCTCAACAGTTTAAGTGTGCTGCGAGTAGAGTCGCGCCCTTACTTTGTTTCGAGTTCGCTCAACAGTTTAAGTGTGCTGCGACTAGAGTCGCGCCCTTACTTTGTTTTGAGTTCGCTCAACAACTTAAGCGAGCTGCGCCTAGTTACGACAAGGTTTCTTGTCGGCAACGGCACTGCCAGCAGGCTGCTGACGTCCCGCACTCAGCGCTCGCGGCAAAGGTGCCTACGCCGGCAAGTTCCCTAAAAGCGTAGGGCAAAAACATACAAAGGAAGGAGTCAAGTAAAGGAAATAACATTGCAATCACTGCCCAAAATAAAGTTATATATTACAAGATAGCTTGTCGCGGCTCTAATAGACTGTTTTCGTGACATGACCAGCAGCGACAAGAAAAGAAGAAAATAGGCGGCCTAGTCCGCGCGGTCGCCCTCAACCCTCTTGATCCCGCTCACCTTGTCCACAATGCGTGCGACAAGGTCCTTGAGCGCCTCCAGATCAGCTTCTGTCGGCAGGGATCTGAGGACATTGGTGAGGTTGAGGCCCGGGTTGCGGAAGGCTACCTTCACCAACACCTTCTGAAGAGCTCCTGCGCAGATCTTGCGTGACTCGTCGGCCAGCTGCTTTGGGATCTTCTCCCGGAGTCGCTGGAGGGCCGTCGCCACGCCTTTGAAGAACAGAGTGAGCTTGGCGCTGGATGGGAGGGTCTCATCGGAGGGATACCTGAGATCCCCCATCCCCAGCTGCGCCAGCTCCTTGTCGATGTCTGCGGCAGCATTCACAAGACCCTCTGTCCACTGCTCCACAATCTCTCTAAAATCGTTCTGGGTGGCGGCAATGCTCTCCAGCAGCGCCTTGTCGGCCTTGATTTCCTTCTTCAGGACTGCCTCCTGCTCCCTGGCACCATCCAGCGTCTTGGTCAAAGCAGCCAGCTTCAACTCAAGATTGGCGTTGGAATCCTTGGCGGCGCTAAGCTCCTTGATCTTCTCGGCGAGACGACCCTGCAGCTCGCCAAAGGTGTAGGCGTCCTTCTCGCGCTCATGCTTGAGCGCGGCAAGCTCTTCACCGCTCGCCTTGAGATCAGTCTCCAGCTGCGCCACCTTCGTCTCCAGCTCCTTCTTGGCGGCCTCGGCAGCTGCAGCAGCGTCCTTTGCTTCCTTGAGAGCTCCGCTGAGTGTTTGCTCGCGCGCAGCAAGCTCCTCTTCGTGGCTGTCCAGGCTGGCCTTCAGCTGTACCAACTCGCCCTCCCGCGCAGATAGCTCCTCGGCAGCAAGCCGCTGTTGCTCTGCAACTTCTGCCCTCTCGAGGATGAAGGGGTTCTGCGCCTCATCGAGCTGCACATGCTCCGCCGCCAGTGACCGGAGAGCTGCCTGGTTGAGACCTCGGAGCTCCTCCGCGCGCTTCTCCATGTCCAGCCCCGCCTTCGCGACAAGCGCTTCACGGGACTCCAGTTTGGCTTGTCGAGCGCGGTAGAGCGACACCAGCTTCCGCAGCAGTCGCTCCTCCTCAGGCTCGTCGCTGCTCCTGCTTGGCGCGTCGACCTGCGTCAGCCCAGCGGAGGCGAGCACCTCCGCGTCAAAGTTTTCTTCTTCGACCGGCGCCCTGGACGTTGACGCCCAGGGGAGGTTGATGAAGACGCCATCGCCGACCTTCAAGTAGACGCCTGGCTGGGGCTCTTCGGAGCCTGACGTTGCGGCAGCGGCGGGAGGATCGGCGGTCGGTGTAGCGCCTGTCGCTCCTGCGGCCTCAGGGTCGTCAGTGCGATCGCCAGACCCCTCATCAGCTGCTACGGCGGCAGCCTTGGCGGCCTCTTCGCCGGCGGGATCATCAGCGCCGACCGCTTCTCCGGTGGTGGCAGCATCATCAACAGCAACCTCGGTCTCCATCGGCTCCACAGTAGATGGATCTGACGGCCGGAAAAGGAAGAAAAGTCAAGCAAATATCCAAAAAGAAGATCAAACAAAGAAGAACCCAAGGGAAGTTTAGAAGCAAGGAGTACCTGTACTAGGCTCGGCAGTTGGGATCTCCGCTGCCGGGGGGTCACTGGTACTGTCCCTTGCCGGAGACTTCTCCCTTACCGGGGAGCTCTCCCTTGACGGAGGATTCTCCCTTGCCGGAGAACTCTCCCTCGGCGGCGTAGTCGAAGCAGATGGCATGTCAGGGGCGGCATCCGGACACTCCTGGTGGTGCTGCTCTGCTCCTACACAAGCCAACAGTCAGATATCAGCAAACAAAGAGTGTCCATGCACGCCTAACAGCGGGAAGCAAACCATATACTTACGCTGGGGGCTGCGCTGGGGGCTGCTCTAAAGAACAGCTGTCGGGTCCGGCAAGTTTGTCTCAGGCGCACCCCCTGCTGGCGCGGTGGGATCGATGACAATCACCGGGACCTTGGTCCTTTTTGCCGCTCTCTGGGCCAGAGTCCTAAAAAGGAATAAGTTCAGAGTGAAGCAAATGAGGTACAAGACAAGACAACAAGTATTGAAGACATACAAGTACAACAAGAATCTTACTCTTCTTCTTCCTCGTCGGAGCTGAGCGCGGAGAAGTCAAAGCCTGGCCCACCTCCGGCGCGAGGAGGTGGAGGAGTAGGATCCCTTGGCCGCTTGGCGGGAGCTGGAGCGGCGGACCGGGAGGACCCCGCTCCACTTGCCGCTGCAGCGTGAGGTGCTTCCGCGGCAACAGAACTTGCCGCGGTGGAGCGTGTCGTGCGGCGCGGCGGGGGTTGACTCGTCCACCGCTCCGCTACGTCCCCGGCCTTGCGAATACGCCTTCTTGGTGGAGCCGGGGGCTCTGCTTGTGGAGTCGGGGGCTCTGCTTGTGGAGCCGGGGGCTCTGCTTGCGGCAAGTTGCCCGAAGACGAAGAGGAAGAGGAGCCAATCTCCAACGAGCCGCTCGTATCCTCGGCGGGCCCACTCGGCCCGGCGTCATGCCCGGCAGGCTCTTCCTCGCCGGCAAGCTCCTCTTGCTCGGCAAGGCTTGCCGCCTCTGCTGCCTCTGCCTCCTCCACGGTGAGCCCAAACTCGCCCGCAGCTGCGGCTGCCACCGCCTCTTCCAGCCTGGTGGCGATGCGCCTGAGCTCCTCGTCGGTGGTGTCCCGGGTGAGACCCTCTTCTCATCGGCGTCGATCGGCACTTCTACCAAGCCATCGAAGAACGCCCGCACGGCATCATCCGAAGGCTCTATCCAGGCTGGGTCAATTCCATGCGAGTCGCACAGCGGCATCATTGCACAGATGCGGTCGAGCGAGGAGTTGTTGCACAGCGGAACGACGCACCTCGGCAACCTGAACACTTCGGGATGCTGTGGGTCGTACTTGAACAGCTCCTGGAGCATCGCGTTGAGCTCCAGGATAGTGAAGTTGAAGTTGAGGCCCGGCTGCAGCCTCATGATATCCGCCGCGTTCTGGAACTCCCAGGCGGGTCTCCTCCTCTCCTGCAGGGGGGCGATGCGGCGGCGGAGGAAATCTGCGCCAACCGCTCCTACAGTAAGCCCGGCAAGCCTGAGGCGTAGGATCCGGGCGACAGCAATCTTCAGTCTGTCGTCTTTCGGGGCCAGGCTACTCCAATCACTGCCGCGCACTACTTGAGTTTGGCGCAGGGCAGTAAACGGCTGCGGGTTCTCCTCGACAATCAGGCACCAGTCCGCCCTCCACTCCTCCCACTTGCTACGGAACTCTCCATCCAGATAAGCATCCTTTTTGCCGGCTTTCGAGATCCAGGCGATTCCGCCGGATAAAGGCTCTCCTTTCTCAACTCGAGGCGAAAAGAAATGGCGAAAAAGGGCTACGTTTGGATGGATTCCGACAAAGTTTTCGCAGAGATGTGCGAAAACTGCCATGGTCAGGACAACATTGGGGGTGAAGTCAAGGAGGTGGAGCCCGTAGGTGTTCATGACGTCACAAAAGAATTCAGAAAAGGGCGGGCAGAGCCCGCAGTAGAAGAACAAGGCGAAGAAAGGGTACCCAGTGGGAGTCTTATCCCAAGCAGCGGCTGGGAGTACCTTCGTGCGCGGATGCGCTCGCGTCCCCGTCGGCCAGAAGAGGTAGAAGTCTTCCTTCAGCTCTTCCGTGGCAAGCCTCGGAGGGAAGATTGCCCGCTCCTTTCGCAGCGCCGCGAGCCGCTGTGCCTCGGCCGACTTCGCCTTCTCGGCTTTCGGAGCCATGGCGGGAATGGTGAGGGAGGACGACGACATTGGTGGTGCTGGTGGCGATGGGGGCTGAGCGCTGCTCTCCTTCGGCTTTGGGAAGAAGGGGAGTGGCGGAGATTCTCGAGGAAGGAATAGCAACGGGCAGATGGGCGAACTGCCCCTGTTTCCCCTGCTTATAAGGAGGGAGGGGGCGGACGGTCCGCCTTTCCGAATAAAGAACCACCCACGATCTCTCCCACGACGCCGCAATCGACGCGTGCCGTTCGAGGAGGGCGCGGTGGATGCGGAGTAAGATACAGCGTGATCTAGGCCACGCGTGCCCGTGCCCTGTTTTGGGCCTGGCCCAACAGCGCTCGGCACCGTGTGTGGCCCAAGCCCGGGGGCTCCTGTCGGTGTACTAGAGTAGGGGTACCCTGGTATCCTGAACTTGTGCACGGGCAATCGCAGCGCCCCGCGGCAAGGCTTGCCGGGTGACCGCCAAGGACCCCCGTGGTTCCTTTGGAGCCATTCAAGAACAAAGTATTTAAGCCAAGGAGACAAGTCCCCTGCAAGAGGAGCTTGTCGGGAAGGCCACTCAAGGCACAAGACCCCGGCAAGAGGAGCTTGCCGGGAAGGCCAACCAGGGCATCTCAAGGAACTTGCCGCGACGCGCCACGCGTCCCGGCAGGGTCCGGTGAGCGACAAGCTTCTGGACGCGACAAGACAACGGCCGCGGCAAGGCGCTTGCCGCGGCAAGCAACCACTCTGTACCTGCGCTCCATCACACCCACCTACGTGTCGCTCTGGGACCCTTCCAGGCGTACGTGGCGGGAGGCTGTGCAGCCAGGGGTACACTGTGGCAAGCGGCGCTGACATGATCGCCATCGTGGCGAGCGGTGGCGTCCCTGACGGTCTCTTTTCTGCACTGTTTGTGCGATGTAGATAGGCATTTAATGCCTTTGTCCCCCTGCTATCAGGGTTAGGTATGATACACTGTGCAGGTAGCTGTACCAACCGCATCACCTTTTCCATTTTTGCCCTTGCCTACGTTGCCACCTGTCGGTGACCCCTTGAGCATATAAAAGGAGGCCCATGCACAACGTAGAGGAGGAGGACGAACAGTAGAACACTCACGCTCGGTCTCGTTAGCCGTTTGTGTGTACTGTAGCACTCAGCGCTCCCGAGCAAGAACTCAATACAATCCACAAAGCAGTAGTAGGAGTATTATCTCTCCGGAGAGCTCCGAAGCTGGGTAAAACTGCTCGTGTGCCTCACCTCGATCTGCTCTTCGTGCGGCCTCCGGCCCCCGCCGAACCGAAAGGGGCTCCGTCCCCATAGGTGCTCGTGGATCCAGCTTCCCCGACAACATGAGCGTGAGCCATGGACATAGCACTATTGGTGCAATATACGGTGGTTGGGGAGAAGACAAAAAGAAGGATATAGTCTCACATCAACTAGGCGTATCAACAACCTATGGAGATGCCCATTAATAAATATCAATGTGATTGAGTAGGGATTGCCATGCAACGGATGCACTAGAGCTATAAGTTTATGAAAGCTCAAAAAGAAACTAAGTGGGTGTGCATCCAACTTTCTTGCTCACGAAGACCTAGGGCAATTTGAGGAAGCCCATCATTGGAATATACAAGCCAAGTTCTATAATGAAGAATTCCCACTAGTATATGAAAGTGACAATATAGGAGACTCTCTTATCATGAAGATCATGGCGCTACTTTGAAGCACAAGTGTGGTAAACGGATAGTAGCATTTCCCCTTCTCTCTTTTCACTCATTTTTTTGTTTGGTCCTTCTCTCATTTTCTTTGGCCTCTTTTTTTTCGTCCGGAGTCTCATCCCGACTTGTGGGGGAATCATAGTCTCCATCATCCTTTCCTCACATGGGACAATGCTCTAATAATGAAGATCATCACACTTTTATTTACTTACAACTCAAGAATTAACACTCGATACTTAAAACAAAATATGACTCTATGTGAATGCCTCCGGCGGTGTACTGATAACCCACAAGTATAGGGGATCGCAGCAATTTTTGAGGGTAGAGTATTCAACCCAAATATATAGATTCGACACAAGGGGAGCCAAAGAATATTTGAAGGTATTAGCAGCTGAGTTGTCAATTCAACCACACCTGGAGATTAATTATCTGCAGCAAAGTGATCAGTAGCAAAGTAGTTTGATAGTTTTGATAGTAGTGACAACAGCAATAGTAACAGTAACAGTGATAGGAGTACTTTTGTAGCAAGTGTAACAATGATGATAGCAGTAGTAACTTAGCAGAAACAATATAGGATAGATTCGTAGGCATTGGATCGGTGACTTGTTGGATGATATTCATCATGTGATAGTTATAACCTAGAGCGATACGGCACTAGCTCCAGTTCATCGATATAATGTAGGCATGTATTCCGTAAATAGTCATACATGCTTTACTAAAAGAACTTGCATGACATATTTTATCCTACCCTCCCGTGGCAGCGGGGTCCATACTGGAAACTAAGGGATATTAAGGCCTCCATTTAATAAAGAACTGGAACAAATTATTAGCACATAGTGAATACATGAACTACTCAAACTACGGGCATCACCGGGAGTGGGCCCGGTTGTTGTCTGTAACGCCCACGATGCGGCTATATCTCTCACGTGTCGAGGCACGACTTAGACGCATAACCGCGTTGTAGGTTTTGTCTCAAGAAGGGTCATCTTCACACAATCTCATGTAATGAACAAGAATGGGATAAAGAGAGTTGTCTTACAATCGCCACTTCACACAAATAACAAGTTAAACAAACATCATCCATAATACAATCAAGGTCCGACTACGGAACCAAAATAAAACAAGACAACCCCAAATGCTAGATCCCCGATCGTCCCAACTAGGCTCCACTACTGATCAACAGGAAGAGAAACAGCACAACGGACACGATCTTCATCGAGCTCCCACTTGAGCTCGGTTGCGTCATCTGCACTAGTATCATCGGCACCTCCAACTGTTGTGATAGTATCTGGTGAGTCATGAGGACTCAGCAATCTCACACCCACGAGATCAAGACTATTTAACCTTATGGGTAGGATAGGGTAATGAGGTGGAGCTGCAGCAAGCACTAAGCAAATATGGTGGCTAACATACGCAAATAAGAGCGAGAAGAGAAGAAACGCAACGGTCGTGAAGCTAGAAGTGATCAAGAAGTGATCCTGAAACTACTTACTTCCAAACATAACCCAAAACCATGTTCACTTCCCGGACTCCGCCGAAAAGAGACCATCACGGCTACACACGCGGTTGATGTATTTTAATTAAGTCAAGTGTCAAGTTTTCTACAACCGGACATTAACAAATTCCCATCTGCGACATAACCACAGGCACGGCTTTCGAAAGATAATATCCTGCAGGGGTGTCCCAACTTAGCCCATCACAAGCTCTCACGGTCAACGAAGGATATTCCTTCTACCGGGAAGACCCGATCAGTCTCGAAATCCCGGTTACAAGACATTTCGACAATGGTAAAACAAGACCAGCAAAGCTGCCCGATGTGCTGACAAATCCCGATAGAAATCGCACGTACCTCGTTCTCAGGGCACACCGGATTGTCTAAACTTCCGGTAGGCAAGGCAGGAGTTGCCCCTGGTGGCCACCAGCGGTTGACAGGTTGGACCAACACTCACGACGAGCACTGGCCCGGGGGGTTAAAATAAAGATGACCCTTGAGTCTGCAGAACCCAAGGGAAAAAGGCTTAGGTGGCAAATGTTAAAACAAGGGTTGGGCCTTGCTGGAAGAGTTTTATTCAATGCGAACTGTCAAGGGGTTCCCATAACACCCAACCGCGTAAGGAACTCAAAATCAAGGAACGTAACACCGGTATGACGGAAACTAGGGCGTCAAGAGTGGAACAAAAAACCAGGCATAAGGCCGAGCCTTCCACCCTTTACCAAGTATATAGATGCATTAATTAAATACGAGATATTGTGATATCCCAACATATCCATGTTCCAACATGGAACAAGCTTCATCTTCACCTGCAACTAGCAACGCTATAAGAGGGACTGAGCAAAAGCAGTAACATAGCCAAACAACGGTTTGCTGGGAAAAGTGGGTTAGAGGCTTGACATGGCAATATGGGAGGCATGATAAACAAGTGGTAGGTAGCGCGACATAGCGATAGAGAGAACAACTAGCAAGCAAAGATAGAAGTGATATCGAGGGTAATGGTCATCTTGCCTGAGATCCCGCAAGGAAGAAGAACGAGTCCATGAAGAAGACGAACGGACGTAGTCGAACGAATCTTCGCAACTCCGGAACGAAACCGAAGCTAACGAGAGAAGCAAACCGGAAAGAAGCAAGCAACATAGTAAACACACAAGCATAAACATGGCATGATGCACAACCAAGGATGATGCATGTCTGGTTTAAATATGCATGGCATGGCAAAGTGCACAAACAATACTACAAGTTAAGTGGAGCTCAATATGCAACGATATGCATATTGACGAAACACCACATTCAATTATTTAGTTCTCTCTCGGTTATGTACCCAACAATATTAAATGTTATTAAACATGACAAGGGGAGAATCATAAGTAAACTAACTATTTAGGCAAGTTTAAATGAGGCCGGAACAACAAACAATAATTCCGGAAAATCCCCATATGCATATTTTTTGATTTGGTACTGTTCTGCCCAAAACCATATTTTAGAGTTGTTAAACGTGCAAAGTAATGACACCATGTTAAGCTATGCATTTTTCTACCCCATTTACATATAAAGTTTATTTAAAATGGAGCTACGGTTATTTAGTTATGAAATAAAGCATTTTAATATGGCATTTATACAAACTTATGCAAACAGCAAGTTTAAACATTTTTAACATGGATGAAAGTGATATATTATGAAACTAGATGAAATCCTAAGCATTTTCCATATATAACTTGTTTTAATCTGATGCACGGTTAATGAGTTATTATATGCATGAAGACTAGGACTTTTCTATAAAACTGCAGAACCCTGGATAAAGGCTAAATTCACAGAACTAGAAAAAAACTTTTACGGCCGAATCTGCACTTGGGCCAACAGTGGAAGGGGTCGCAGCGGTGGCTCACCATGGGCTGAGGCCCAGTTGGTGGAGCGGTGGGGCAGGCTGGATCTGTAGGGGAAGCAGCGGGGCCGGCGCGGTTGGACCTGGCGCAGTGGTCAACGGGAGAAGCGGAACTTGGCGCTGGTCGTCGTCCTCGCGTGCTCGCACACAGAAGCAGGGGAACGGTGCGCCAGCTTGAAGCAGAGGAGGCAGTAGGCGGCGACGCTCCTCGAGGTAGCCGACGGTGGCGGACGCGTGGATCCAGGCGGCAAGGACGGGATCCGGCGACGTGCTGCTCTGGCGACTCGATGCAGGGGCGCGACGGCGCTTCCCAGCGAAGCAGCGGAGGTTTGGGAAGGCACCAGGTGGCGAGGAGCACGGGAATGGCTGGATCCAACCACTGGAGACCATCTGGGTCCCGTTCCTGGCCGGATCGAGAAGAAGCAAAGTCGTCGGGGTGGCGAGCTCCTATGATGGATACAGAGAGAGATCGAGATGTGAGGAGGAGAAAGAAAAATGGAGGACATGAGAGGAACATGGCAGGGGCGAGGTGGCCTGGTCCGCTACTGTGGTGGCCGGCGGCGACCTCTCTGGTGGTCGACCGGCGCGAGGGAGACGAGGTGAGGAGGAGGCGCTCTGGTGGACGGGTCGAGCGAAGGGAGGAGCGGGCGGCGACACGGTTCGGGCGCAGATGGGCTTCCAGGGCCCCGATCTGGGTTCCGCGGGCCCTGCGCAAGGGGGAGACAGGGGCGCATGGTTGGCGGCTCAGGAGTGGAGGAGGCTGGCGGCGGCACAGATTTCGAGGAGGGGGTAGGGTTTCCAGAATAGGAGGGCTAGGCCTTCCTTTTATAGGCTGGGATTTAGGGTTAGGGGTTTGATGGTGTTTCGAAGCCCTCCGATCATGATCCAATGGCTCTGGTCGGAGGGGTATGTTGGAGGGCTGCAATGGCGGTGAAGAGAAGGCTTGGACTGAGACAAGAGAGAATTGATGTGGCCCGAGAACAATTTCCGGACGCACGTGAAGGGGTATATGGTTGTGCGAAGAGGCTCATGCGGTCGGACAAGGGGGAAACAAAAGAACCGTGTTGGTCTAGGAACGGTCAACGACGAGAACAGAGAGGACCGGCAACTACGAACGGATGCAAGTTTATGAAAACCATGCAGATGCAATGTGAATGATGCGATGATGAATGCAACAAGCAAATAAATAACATAGCTAGAACGCAAAACAATGAATACATATGGAGCGTCGGTCTTGGGGCGTTAGAACACTCCACCACTACAAGAGGATCTCGTCCCGAGATCTAAGGATGGCACCGGAGAGAAGCGAAAGAGGAAGAGGTAAAACAAAGTTGCTTCTTTGACAAACGAGTGAAACCAAAGAACTTTGAGAGGTTGAACAATTGAAAGAAAGAACACAACAAAGTTGAACAAAATTGAGAGCACTCCGGTAGAAAATAGAAACAAGGAACACCATGTGAACCTTGGAGGTTGCAAAGCTATGAATGATGAGCACAATGGACAAGAAGGAATTGAAAGCACTCTGGTTGAAACGATATAAACAAGGAACAAGGAAGAACAAATTCGGGCAGCACTCCGGTTGAAGAGATGCAAGACTTGATAAGATGAAAGAACTTGAATGAGAGCACACCACTCTGGTTAAATGGGTAAGCATGAAAATAATATGATCTTGGCAAAACGAGATGATGGGTGAAGAGAGCAACTTCACAATGCCTTCGGAATGAAAGAATAGTAGCTAGATTGTTGGGATAAAGGGACAGAGAAGAAAAATGACAACTTCCACCACAATTGAATTTCAAGAGCATCCTTGCAAGGAAGGATTGAATGGAGTTCTTGCGAAACTATCAACGAGAAGAATAAGCTTGTAGTGGGCTTATGGAAACATGTCAAAATTATGAGGTGACAAATGGCCACTAATGAAAACCATTGATTTGATTGAGAGCACCAAAGAGATGAAAAACTTCTTCCACCAAGATGATAAAGAGATAACTTGGATCATTGTTAAGCACCACAATAGCAACCTTCCTTAGGAAAGGCTTTAGATGAAATCTCTACCAAGATAACTCCAATGAAGAGATTGATGGATTTAAAATACCTCATTCTTGACAACATGTGAGTCATGGAACATGAATGGAAATTATCAAGACTGACATAACACCACCTCAAAAAATAAGGTAGAAAGAATTGCACTTCGGAATGCAAGATGAAGAATACTTGAACTCCTCAAAACAAGACATGTGTTGAACACCATGTTAATTTTCGAGTATAGCTTGGCGGATCTTAACTCTGAGAGAAATCTTGAAGAAGAATTGAAGAACGAAAGGAATCCTTGCGAATCCCCATGTTGAGCCTTCGTGAGAACTCCGGTAATCAAATGATTATAAAAAGAAAGAGAAGTTGAAAACACAAGGTGAATCCTTGCAATGATTTAGATGGAGCTTCGCGACGAAACAATGCAGAAAACTTGGAACTCCAGAAAAGAAAAGATGAAGGATCTCGAACCGAGAATGTGACATGATGAACAACTCTAGAAAGAAGAAATTAGATCACTTGGATGAAACAATAATAAGAATTATGTTATGCGTATCCTTCACCAATTTAGATTGATGACGACCAACGGATTTGGCATACTACTTATTCTCGTAGAAAGGATTGAGAGAGATATAGTGCAAACTTGAGGACTTCAACGAACCACCGGTGACAACAGAAGAGAATTTGGAAAGAACGAATGAATTGATACGATAACAACGGAAGAGAATTCTTGAATAAACCACCGTAAGAATTGAGAATGAAAGTAGCAAAGGCACAATTCACCGGGAAGAATTTTAAAACGAATGAAGATACTTGAGGGGATATAGATACAAGTGAACGAATAGATGACGAGCTGATTAGAGAATACTTGAATGATGCATCGGTAAGATTTGGAGAACGAGAGCTGAAAGCTGAGAATGAATAAATCTGAGATGACGGGCTCCGGAGAATCAAACTGAAAAGACTCCTGAATTGCTCCAGATGGGTGAAAAGAATTCTCACAATCGAAAACAATTATGAGAGGATGGCAACAAGCTAGAACCATGAATATTTCGAAGAATGGGTAAGGATATAAGAGGAACTCTTCTTCGGTCTTCGAAATCCGAGAATGACGACGAGAAACACGACCATGATTTGTTGAGGCACTCCGTTGAGAAACTTGGGTCGGATGAAACGAACACCATTGAGAAAAAGCTCAGAATTGATCTTGCAAATGTTGAAATGATCGGATTTACTTGAAGAGAAGCGCACCGATTGGAAAGGATTGAAAAGACAACCTTGATGAACAAGAAGGATTAGCATCCACACAGAAATATGAGAACATCGCTTAGAATAAGGTATGGAATCCACATTTGACTTTGAAGCAACTCGAATACCACAAATTAAAACAAAACAAAGGATTTGGCTTGCAGAATTAGCCGGAAACAAACATATGATAGATCCCATATCGTATCATGTGTCTATTGGAAAGAATTCCTACATGATACTTGAATTCCCACTTATAAACTGAAGAAACTTTCTGGTTATGCAATCAGGTGTTGGGGATACAGGGGAAGCATAATATCTCACCCAAACTAACAAATTCTACATCCAGCCGTATCCATCCTTCAACACATAACCAAGAAACATTCAGAAATCATTTACCTCAACCTTCGAAAAGCATTCGTTATATGAGTTATGGCAATACTCCCGAACTCCCACCCCAGTACTGGGTGGCATCGAGGTTATCTCACCAACAACTTCATAAAAGAGATTTTCGATGTTGGTGAAACTCAGGTATTCCAGAATTGCAACGATAAAATTGTGATGACAACACCTCGAAGCTCAACTCCCCGGGACACTGCCACGACCCCTAAATGTCAGGAGGCACCAAGAACAATGTTCTCGTCACATAACCATCGGAACGATTCCAAGATACTCCTGTGATCCTAAATTTTTTTTGTGAAATTTGAGGAGAGAGAGTCAAAACTTCTATGTCAGGGGGCCTCACCAGAGCGACGAAGGGACCGAGGAGTAAAAAGAATCCTACTCTCTGATATATATAATCCTAAGACTCAAAACATTTTTTTCTAGACTCAACAACGCCAGCGATTCGATCAAGCAGGGGGCTCCTAAGTCGGGGATGGCTCTGATACCAACTTGTAACGCCCACGATGCGGCTATATCTCTCACATGTCGAGGCACGACTTAGAGGCATAACCGCATTGTAGGTTTTGTCACAAGAAGGGTCATCTTCACACAATCCCATGTAATGAACAAGAATGGGATAAAGAGAGTTGGCTTACAATCGCCACTTCACACAAATAACAAGTTAAACAAACATCATCCAGAATACAATCAAGGCCCGACTACGGAACCAGAATAAAAGAAGACAACCCCAAATGCTAGATCCCCGATCGTCCCAACTAGGCTCCACTACTGATCAACAGGAAGAGAAACAACACAACGGACACGATCTTCATCGAGCTCCCACTTGAGCTCGGTTGCATCATCTGCACTGGTATCATCGGCACCTGCAACTGTTGTGAAAGTATCTAGTGAGTCACGAGGACTCAGCAATCTCACACCCACGAGATCAAGACTATTTAAGCTTATGGGTAGGATAGGGTAATGAGGTGGAGCTGCAGCAAGCACTAAGCAAATATGGTGGCTAACATACGTAAATAAGAGCGAGAAGAGAAGCAACGCAGCGGTCGTGAAGCTAGAAGTGATCAAGAAGTGATCCTGAAACTACTTACGTCCAAACATAACCCAAAACCGTGTTCACTTCCTGGACTCCGCCGAAAAGAGACCATCATGGCTAAACACGCGGTTGATGTATTTTAATTAAGTCAAGTGTCAAGTTTTCTACAACCGGACATTAAGAAATTCACATCTGCCACATAACCGCAGGCACGGCTTTCGAAAGATAATACCCTGCAGGGGTGTCACAAGCTCTCACGGTCAACGAAGGATATTCCTTCTACCGGGAAGACCCGATCAGTCTCGGAATCCCGGTTACAAGACATTTCGACAATGGTAAAACAAGACCAGCAAAGCCGCCCGATGTGCTGACTAATCCCGATAGGAGTCGCACGTACCTCGTTCTCAGGGCACACTGCATTGTCCAAACTTCCAGTAGGCGAGCCTAGAGTTGCCCCTGGTGGCCACCGGCGGTTGACAGGTTGGACCAACACTCACGACGAGCACTGGCCCGGGGGTTTAAAATAAAGATGACCCTTGAGTGTTCAGAAGCCAAGGGAAAAAGGCTTAGGTGGGAAATGTTAAAACCAAGGTTGGGACTTGCTGGAAGAGTTTTATTCAAAGCAAACTGTCAAGGGGTTCCCATAACACCCAACCGCGTAAGGAACATAACACCGGTATGACAGAAACTAGGGCGGCAAGAGTGGAACAAAATACCAGGCATAAGGCCGAGCCTTCCACCCTTTACCAAGTATATAGATGCATTAATTAAATAAGAGATATTGTGATATCCCAACATATCCATGTTCCAACATGGAACAAGCTTCATCTTCACCTGCAACTAGCAACACTATAAGAGGGGCTGAGCAAAAGCGGTAACATAGCCAAACAATGGTTTGCTGGGAAAGGTGGGTTAGAGGCTTGACATGGCAATATGGGAGGCATGATAAACAAGTGGTAGGTAGCGCGACATAGAGATAGAGCGAACAACTAGCAAGCAAAGATAGAAGTGATATCGAGGGTAATGGTCATCTTGCCTGAGATCCCGCAAGGAAGAAGAACGAGTCCATGAAGAAGACAAACGGACGTAGTCGAACGAATCCTCACAACTCTGGAACGAAACCGAAGCTAATGAGAGAAGCAAACCGGAAAGAAGCAAGCAACATAGTAAACACACAAGCATAAACATGGCATGATGCACAACCAAGGATGATGCAGGTTTAAATATGCATGGCATGGCAAAGTGCACAAACAATACTACAAGTTAAGTGGAGATCAATATGCAACGAGATGCATACTGACAAAACACCACATTCAATTATTTATTTCTCTCTCGGTTATGTACCCAACAATATTAAGTGTTATTAAACATGGCAAGGGGAGAAGCATAAGTAAACTAACTATTTAGGCAAGTTTAAATGAGGCCGGAACAACAAACAATAATTCCGGAAAATCCCCATATGCATATTTTTGATTGGGTACTGTTCTGCCCTAAACCATATTTTAGAGTTGTTAAACGTGCAAAGTAATGGCACCATGTTAAACTATGCATTTTTCTAACCCATTTACATATAAAGTTTATATAAAATGGAGCAACGGTTATTTAGTTATGAAATAAAGCATTTTAATATGGCATTTATACAAACTTATGGAAATAGCAAGTTTAAACATTTTTAACATGGATGAAAGTAATATATTATGAAACTAGATGAAATCCTAAGCATTTTCCATATATAACTTGTTTTAATCTGATGCACGGTTAATGAGTTATTATATGCATGAAGACTAGGGACTTTTCTGTAAAACTGCAGAACCCTGAATAAAGGCTAAATTCGTAGAACTGGAAAAAAACTTCTATGGGCCGAATCTGCACTTGGGCCAACAATGGAAGGGGGCGCAGCGGTGGCTCACCATGGGCTGAGGCCCACTTAGTGGAGCGATGGGGCAGGCTGGATCTGTAGGGGAAGCAGCAGGGCCGACGCGGTTTGACCTGGCGCAGTGGTCAACGGGAGAAGCGGAACTTGGCGCTGGTCGTCGTCCTCGCGTGCTCGCACGCAGAAGCAGGGGAACGGCGCACCAGCTTGAAGCAGAGGAGGCAGCAGGCGGCGACGCTCCTCGAGGTAGCCGATGGTGGCGGACGCGCGGATCCAGGCGGCAGGGACGGGATCCGGCGACGTGCTGCTCTGGCGGCTCGATGCAGGGGCGCAGGGGCGCCTCCCAGCGAAGCAGCGGAGGTTGGGGAAGGTGCCAGGTGGTGAGGAGCACGGGAATGGCCGGATCCAGCCACTGGAGACCATCGGGATCCCGTTCCCGGCCGGATCGAGAAGAAGCGAAGTCGTCGGGGTGGCGAGCTCCTCTGATGGATACAAAGAGAGAGATCGAGACGTGAGGAGGAGAAAGAAAATGGAGGACAGGAGAGGAAGACGGCAGGGCGAGGCGGCCTGGTCCGCTACTTTGGTGGCCGGCGGCGACGTCTCCGGTGGTTGACCGGCGCGAGGGAGACAAGGTGAGGAGGAGGCGCTCGGGTGGACAGGTCGAGCGACGGGAGGAGCGGGCGGTGATGCGGTTCGGGCACAGATGGGCTTCCAGGGCCCCGATCTGGGTTCCGCGGATCTCAGGTAGGGGGTCCCGAACTGTGCGTCTAGGCGGATGGTAACAGGAGACAAGGGACACGATGTTTTTACCCAGGTTCGGGCCCTCTCGATGGAGGTAAAACCCTACTCCTGCTTGATTAATATTGATGATATGGGTAGTACAAGAGTAGATCTACCACGAGATCAGAGAGGCTAAACCCTAGAAGCTAGCCTATGGTATGATTGTTGTTCGTCCTACGGACTAAAACCCTCTGGTTTATATAGACACCAGAGAGGGTTAGGGTTACACAGAGTCGGTTACAACGGAAGGAGATCTACGTATTCGTATCGCCAAGCTTGCCTTCCACGCCAAGGAAAGTCCCATTCGGACACGGGACGAAGTCTTCAATCTTGTATCTTCATAGTCCAGGAGTCCGGCCAAAGGTTATAGTCCGGCTATCCGGACACCCCCTAATCCAGGACTCCCTCAGTAGCCCCCGAACCAGGATTCAATGACGACGAGTCCAGCGCGCTGACTGTCTTCGGCATTGCAAGGCGGGTTCTTCTCCAAATTCCGCGTACTTGTCGAATAGTGTTCGGCTTCTTGTGAATATTGCGCTTCTTGGCTTCCACGCCCAATAATGGCCTTCTTCCACGTGTCAAATGAATGCGAAAAGCCAAGGTGTTTTTACATTTACCCCCCTAGTTGCGTAAACGAGCCGCCTATTAAAGAGGCGAGGATTTAGATCCAAATCACACCATCTTCCCTCTGCGAGCATTCATCGGAGCGCATTCGACAGAGATCCATTCCATCATGGCTGGTCACTGCAGCTCCTCCTCTCGCCTTCCCAGCCCTCAGCCTGGAGATTGGGAGAGATGTTCCATTCCGCACAGCGAGCTAGTGACGCTTCAAACCATTTCTTCCCCCAGCCTACATGGTCCTGGTTCGAGCCGGGCTTGCCACCTATAATGGCGGAAGGCAAGCGGAGAGCGTCCCTAATCCCTCCAAAGGAGAGCGGGTATGCCTTGTCCCTTACTTGATAAGAGGGCTCGGATTTCCAATTCATCCGTTTCTCCGGGGGCTGCTGGAGTTCTATGGCCTCCAGCTGCATAACCTTATGCCAGCTTCAATATTGCATATCGCGGGCTTCATAGCCCTTTGCGAGCTGTTTTTGGGCTCTGAGGCTCATTTCACGTTGTGGAAGAAGCTGTTCTGCCTTGTGCCCCATTCTCAGGAGGGGTCGATATATCAAGTGGGCGGAGCCGAAGTATGGCGCATCGCCGGGACCAGATATCTATCCAGAACCCCAAAGAAGGCGTCCGAAGACTGGCCTTCAGAGTGGTTTTACATAGAAGATGTCCCCCTGCCGGATCCTATTCGGATCGGCCTCCCTGAGTTCGATAATGCTCCCTTAAAGAAGCGCCTAAGTTGGCGTCCACGGAGCCCTCAAAAGGAGAATGACAAGGACGTCCGTTACCTAATGGGCCGGATAAGGCTGTTGGCGCATTTCGGACTGACCATGATCGAGGTCATGGCCACATGCATCATGCGGGGGGGGGGGGGTGCAGCCGCTTCAGTATAGGGGCCACCCCATGTGGGATTTGAACGGGGAGGACGATGCCAGCTGCTGCGGCCGTAAGGGGCCGGAGTCGGTTGCCGCATTGACAAAGATCTTGTCCGCATTGTACAAGGGAGAAGAGGAGGAATTTCTCCACGTCAATCCGCAGGGCGGATTTTCTATGTACAATCCTCCAAACTGGGTAAGCGGATATTTCTTTTTGCCCATCCGTTCCATATTCCCATAGTTAAGTATCTCATCTTGTGATTTCGATGCAGGAACTACGCCAGGCCGTAAAGGAGATAAACAACCCTCCTCCACAACCCGAGGATCCGGAACAGTCCCTCGACCCGGCCTCCCAAGAGGATCCGGACATATCTGTGGAGCTGATCGATGGGGTATTTTACCAACTGAGCATCGACAATGCCTTGGTGGCCATTACGACCGATTATCCTGGACTGATCCCCGCCTCACAGGTAATTGAGACCGAAGTCCCAATATCTCGAAAATGATCAGTCCGTGCTTATTTTTGACCATCGTAAATCAATGGTGTTTCGCAGGGGAGGATCCCGAGGCAGAATGCCGAGCCTGCGGCGACTAGCCAACAAGGGACCGTGAGGGCAGGTAGGCTGAAAAGATCCGCAGTCCGGATAGAGACATCGGCGCAGTAGTGAGGCGCGTCGTTTTATCCCAAGGTATTGTCCTTACGATGCATGTTAACGCCCGTGTTCTTTTTAGGAAAAAGAGGGCTCGCCGGACTGTATCCGGAGAGGTTGCCAATCGCGCCTCCACTAGCCAGGCTCCAAAGCCAGGTCCAGAAGCAGAGGCGAACATAAGGCACGCATCAGATGTTCCTCCGACAGATGATGCGGACAGGCTGTCTGCCACCAATTCCGAGGTGGAGAGTGCCATGAACCACAGGCGTCGCCGAACAGTTCTTCGCGACGCTTGTCTATCCCGTGAGGCATTGGAGGCCTTTAACTCGGGAGACGCGTATCTCCGTGCTGCTCAAGATGGTCTAACCAGAGCCGCGGAGCAGTATGTAAAGGACATACGGGTAAGAAAATTTTGGTGATTATATATATACCAGTAGCCCCCGAGACTTGAAACAGTTAGAATAACTGATTTAAGGATCATTTGTTATGCAGGTTCTTACAGAGAAGAATACCCTACTGTCCCAGGAGCTGGAAGAGTGCAAGGCCCAACTTCAGGCCGCACTAGCCGCAGCCGGGGAGCCCAAGAAGACCCCCTCTGGTATTATATGCCTCAATTAATAAGTATCATGTAGAGTGTGGCGTGTATACAAGTCTGACAATAAAATTGCAGATGGCGCCGGATTAGATTCGGATAAGCAGCAACTCCTACGCCAGCTAAAGGCTGGTGAGAGCGTGCTTACGAAGGTGAGGCAGGAGAAGAATGATCTCCAAGATGCCAACACCCAGCTGGGCGTGGAACTAAAGGATGTTCGTGCCCAGCTGTCGGACTCCATGAAGGAGAATCGGCGACTTCGACGCGGCATATTTAGTAAGTGCTTGAGCGAACTTTGAAAAAGAGTTTGGCGAGGAAGTCGACTAACAGAGTTATGTCTGTAGGTATGCTAACAGGTCGTCCTGCGGAGGAAATGCCCGGTTCTACGGGTGACCTTCTTCCCGAGCTCTCGCAATTGCACGAAAGAGTTCGGCAGGTGATGTACGGCGTCGCCCAGGCCTTGTGGCCCTCCGTCTACATGCCCGAAGGCCTTGGAGAGCTTGCAGAGAAGCTGAAGGGAGCACGGTGGCACTTCCGATTATGGAAGATATTAGCCTGCCGTCAAGGCGCCAGGGAGGCCTGGGCCATGGTGAAGATGCGGTACACAAAGGCTGACCCAAATCAGATGGCCGAGGTCGGACCTGTGGGGCCTGATGGGAAGGAGATCCCTGTTAGCTTAGTGTACGGCCGGGTAGAGTTGGCCGCCAAATATTCCCAATAGGACTATAAACTAGGCAGCCTATTGGATGGTATTGAAGAGGAATTTACCGAGTCAAATTGACTATGTAATTTAAAATGACATGTAAAATGCCTTCTAGCCGGATTGTAGATCGTTTGTCATGGCGGACCTTTTCGCTTCAACCTCGGGACCCGATAGTCCGGAGTGTGTCCGAATACCCTCTCGGTTATGTAAGAACCGGGGCATGCATGGATACCAGGCATAGGGGTCATTAGTGCTTGAATAGAGAAGTGCGCAACTAGTTATGTTATATTACATGGTTAGTAAGAAACATCTTCCAGGGAGAATAGTTCTGTTAGGGGTTCCTTTCCCTGGGAGACATGCCCTAAAGTGCATGTCCGGACTACGAAAAAGCAGAAAAGCATCTGGGGGCAGATAAATAAACAAGAGGAAAATCGTCTTTTAGTTCACCGACCGAATATTCCCTTAAGAACGCTAGCTTTCGGCTTCACCCAATCCGAGGTACACATCCGGCTGACCCGGCAGTAACAATCGCAGAGGTGCTCCCTTTACCTCCTAGCCGAACAATCGGGAATGTAGGGGTAAGCACAGGAGCCAGGCGGCCCAGCTTGGCCAAAACTTAAGTCATATCGATGCATATAATGGTGAATAAAAGGTACATGCGGAAGTGTGACACATGTGTTGGGCATGAAGCCCATATAAATAAGCTTCTGTTAAAGAAGCCCCCAGGTATAATGAGCATGGATAGCGCGTCAGTTGTGTGCGAACAAGGCACGGACGAGCCCTTAAAGGCTATAAGAAAAAGAGAAGGGATAAGGAGAGAAATATAAGACAGCTAGTGTATAAAAATGGACAGAGGAAGGAGACGAACATAGAGTCCGGTGCTAGGCGTAGAACCTTCAAAGACGGGCTGCGCTCCATGGGTTTGGCTCGAGTCGGTTATCCGATGCGTCTCGCAGACGGTACGCTCCACCAGTCAGGACCTGGTCAATAATAAAGGGACCTTCCCATTTGGGCTTGAGCTTGTCCTTTTTCTTGTCCGGCAGGCGTAGAACTAACCCGCCAACATTGTAGGTTTTGGCCCGTACTTCTCTCTGCTTTGGTATCTTCGAGCCTGTTGTTGATAGAATGCGGAACGGGCTTTTGCCACGTCAAGCTCCTTCTCCAAGGCGTCCAAACTGTCCTGCCGATCGAGTTCGGCTTCTCTTTCTTCGTACATGATGAATTATGTCGCAGGGCAGAACCGCCTTTGCGCCGTATACCATAAAGAATGGTGTGTATCCGGTGGTCCGAGTATGGAGTCGAGCTCCTCTACCCAGTGCGTGTTAGATTCCTTGAGGGACCACACTAATTTGAGTTTGATGCCGCTCATGATTAGACCATTTGCTCGTTCGACTTGATCGTTAGTTTGTGGGTGATAGACTGAAGCATAGTCGAGCTTGATGCCCATGTTTTTGCACCAGAGTTTGACCTCGGCGGCCGTGAAGTTCGTGCCGTTATCAGTGATGATGCTGTGGGGGACGCCGTAACGGTGTATGACCCCGGATATGAAGTCTATCACCGGTCCGAATTCGGCCGTTTTAGCAGGCTTGGCCTCTATCCATTTGGTGAACTTGTCCACCATGACCAGTAGGTATTTATGCTTGTGGGTTCCCCCTTTAAGGGGTCCAACCATGTCAAGCCCCCAGACCGCGAAGGGCCAGGTGATGGGTATAGTTTGGAGGGCGGTGGGTGGCATATGGCTTTGGTTAGCAAAGAGCTGGCAACCAACGCATCATTGGACTAAGTCCTGGGCATCTGCCCGGGCCGTCGGCCAATAAAATCCTGTACGGAAGGCCTTGTTTACAAGGGCCCGGGCTGCAGCGTGGTGCCCGCCGAGTCCGACATGAATTTCAGCCAGAATATTCCGCCCTTCCTCTTCGGAGATACACCTTTGAAGGACTCCGGTGATGCTTTTCTTATAAAGCTCTCCCTCATGGACTTTATAGGCTTTAGATCGCCGCACTATGCAGCGTGCCTCGTTTTCGTCCTCGGGAAGTTCCTGCCTGGTTAAGTAGGCTAGGAATGGTTCTGTCCACGGGGCAATGACTGCCGTTAGTACGTGGGCTGAGGATGTTACTTCGTTGGCAGAGCCTCTAGTTGTGTCAGAATGTTCTTATGTTTGGGATAGATCGCTTATGGTTGGGTGGGTGGGTGGAATTAAATCCGGAACCTCACCCGATCTGAGACTCAGGGGCCAAGGAGTTTCTGAACTCGGAAGCTTGGGTTCTTGGATGTTGTCCAATGAATCTAGCCCGCTGCCTGACTTTAGGTTCAGGGCCTGAGTGACGTCCTCCCCTCCGCGGGTATCCGGCTTGGAGGGATCGGGAATCCGGACATAACTAGTCCTTAAGATAGATGAAGGGTTGCCGCATTGTTCCTCCACCACTGCAACGTGATGGGTGACCTGGGGAGAGTTAATCTCTCTCAGATTGGGTTTAAGCCCAATCTGACCGTAGTCTGTAGCGACTCCCAGGGCGGCGATGCGATCCAAGAGCTCGTTTAGGGAAGAGAGCTCTATTGGATATAACTGCTCGGCATGTTTCGAGTTGACGTGAAGATTGTTTTCGATGACTCGAGAAGTCATCGTCGGCGCGGCGGCCGAACAGGCGGTCATAAGGAAACCACCTAGCCGGAGAGTTTGGCCGACAGCCAAAGCTCCTTTAGCAACAGTGTCGTTTTAAAAGACGGGATGCGGCATCCTTCCTGATGGCGACGGCACAGCGAAACTCTCAATGAAAGCACCAATGTCGGTGTCAAAACTGGCGGATCTCGGATAGGGGGTCCCGAACTGTGCGTCTAGGCAGATGGTAACAGGAGACAAGGGACACGATGTTTTTACCCAGGTTTGGGCCCTCTCGATGGAGGTAAAACCCTACTCCTGCTTGATTAATATTGATGATATGGGTAGTACAAGAGTAGATCTACCACGAGATCAGAGAGGCTAAACCCTAGAAGCTAGCCTATGGTATGATTGTTGTTCGTCCTATGGACTAAAACCCTCCGGTTTATATAGACACCGGAGAGGGTTAGGGTTACACAGAGTCGGTTACAACGGAAGGAGATCTACATATCCGTATCGCCAAGATTGCCTTCCACGCCAAGGAAAGTCCCATC
Organism: Aegilops umbellulata; assembly: GCA_032464435.1. NCBI lineage: Eukaryota > Viridiplantae > Streptophyta > Magnoliopsida > Poales > Poaceae > Aegilops > Aegilops umbellulata. Next base: position 113,138,371 of record CP136056.1, read on the forward strand.
CGGACACGGGACGAAGTCTTCTGTCTTGTATCTTCATGGTCCAGGAGTCCGGCCAAAGGTTATAGTCCGGCTATCCGGACACCCCCTAATCCAGGACTCCCTCAATAGGGTTTCCAGAATAGGAGGGCTAGGCCTTCCTTTTATAGGCAGGGATTTAGGGTTAGGGGTTTGATGGTGTTTTGAAGCCCTCCGATCATGATCCAATGGCTCTGGTCGGAGGGGTATGTTGGAGGGCTGCAATGGCGGTGAAGAGAAGGCTTGGACTGAGACAAGAGAGAATTGATGTGGCCCGAGAACAATTTCCGGGCGCACGTGAAGGGGTATATGGTTGTGCGAAGAGGCTCAAGTGGCCGCACAAGGGGGAAACAAAAGAACCGTGTTGGTCTAGGAACGGTCAATGACGAGAACAGAGAGGACCGGCAACTACGGACAGATGCAAGTTTATGAAAACCATGCAGATGCAATGCGAATGATGCGATGATGAATGCAACAAACAAATAGATAACACAGCTGGCATGCAAAACAATGAAGACATCTGGAGCGTCGGTCTTGGGGCGTTACATTGTGACTCCGGGGTTGCCGGATCATAACACATAGTAGGTGACTATAACTTGCAAGATCGTATCTAAAACATGGATGTAATGATGATAACATAAACGGTTCAGATCTGAGTTCATGGCACCTGGGCCCAAAGTGACAAGCATTAAGCATAGCAAAGTCATAGCAACATTAATCTTAGAACATAGTGGATAATAGGGATCAAGCCCTAACAAAACTAACTCGATTACATGATGAATCTCATCCAACTCCTCACCGAGCAGCGAGCCTACGAAGGAATTACTCACTCCCGATGGGGAGCATCATGGAATTGGCGATGGAGAACGGTTGGTGATGATGAAGAATGAAGATCCCCCTCTCCGGAGCCCCAAACGGACTCCAGATCTGCCCTCCAGAGGAAGAACAGGGCTTGGCGGCGGCTCCATCTCATGGATCGCGATAATTCTTTCTCCCTGATTTTTTTCTGGAAAAATAGGATTTTATGGCCTCGGTTTCAGTGTCTGCGGGGCCACCAGGTGGGGAAAACCCACCTGGGCGTGCCAGGAGAGGGGGGCCCACCCAGGTGCCCCTCTCCGGTAGGTCTTGGCTCCAGAAATTCTTATTATTGATATAAAAAGTCCTCGCAAAGTTTTGTTCCATTCTGAGAACTTTTATTTCTGCACAAAAATAACACAATGGTAGTTTTGCTGAAAACAGCGTCAGTCCGGGGTTAATTTCATTCAAATCATGCAAATTAGAGTCCAAAGCAAGAGGAAAAGCGTTAGGAAAAGTAGATATGTTGGAGACGTATCAACTCCCCCAAGCTTAAACCTTTGCTTGTCCTCTAGCAATTCAGTTGATAAACTGAAAGTGAGAAAGAAAAATTTTATGAACTATTTTGCTGTTGTTTGCATAAATAAGCTTAAACACAACCCAGGTTTTCAGCCAACATTATAACTAACCATGTCGACAATAACTCTTAAAGATTATAATGACTCATATCAATGACATAATCAGCTAGTGAGCAATAATAAGATATCTCAAACAACATCACGTTGTCAAAACAACCATGATATAATATGACAATAGTGGTATCTCGCTAGCCCTTTCTAAGACCGCAAAACATAAATGCAGATCACCTCCAAAGTTCAAGCAGCGACTAAACATTGTAATTCATGGTAGAAAAGATCCAATCATGATGCACCGAACATTAGCTATACACAATGCATAAATCATGACGACTGTGCTCTTCTCAGTTTCTGGCGCTTGTTTTAGAAGGTGATGACACAACATAAAAGTAAATAGATAGTCCCTTCGTAGAGGGAAGCAGTGATTTGCAGAGATGCCAGAGCTCAACTTTTAAAACAGAGATACATGATATTTTGAGGCATGCACCCTTCTCATTTACTTCACGACCATCAGTTATCAACATCTTCCATGCTAAGCACGCTAGTGGCGGTTCCCAAGCGATAAAAGTAAAGGTTTTGACTCCATTGTGAGTTTTTGTTTGATTATTTCAGAGATGAACTCTTTTTCATGTTTGTAGTTTGGGACTGGGCATTCCTATTACCGCCCTTTTCTCGTGCGATGGCGAGTGAATAAACACTCGTCCTAAGAATAACCCGCTTAGCATGGAATATACCGACCACCTCCTGTCGTTCCATGAACGATCCAGGCACACAAAACAGATAATTTTTTAGAAGTTTTTAGAGGTGGCACATGCAAATTTACTTAGGACGGCAGGGTAATACCATATATAAGTAGGTATGGTGGACTCATCTGGAATAACTTTGGGTTCAAGGTTTTTGATGTACAAGCAGAATTCCCACTTAGTACAGGCGAAGGCTAGCAATTAGATTGAGAAGCGGCCAGCTAGAGAGCAACAACGATCATAACCATGCATTATGCATAAGTAACATTGGATACTAGCATGAGTAGGATATGAACACCATGAACATAACTATCACAGAGGCTATGTTGGTTTTGATTCAACTACATGCATGAACATGTGCCAAGTCAAGCCACTCGAACATTCAGAGGAGGATACCATATCATCATACTACATCAGAATCATTTTAACGCTATGTTGATATCCAAGCTAAATCATTATCAACTCCCAGCTACATATGCATGGCATGAGAAACTATAATCTCTAATTGTCATTGCAAACATGTTTAATCATAATGGGCTGAATCATGGATACTAGGTTAAACATATTTACACAAACAGAACAAGTCAAGTTCATACCAGTTTCTCTCTGCCACGGCCAGTTCATCGAATGTCGTCATTATTGCCTTTCACTTGCATGATCGAACGATATGAAAATAATAATAGTGCAAGAGTGACTCGGACTAAGATGGAATCTGCAAACATTTTATTCAACAGGAGAAGACAAGGTAAAATGTTCTCTTTATTAGTTCAACAATTATTCATATGAGAGCCACTCAACATTTTCATCGTGGTCTTCTCCTAGGTAAGACTCGAATAAAAAGAAAAGAAATTCAGAGAAACACGCTGGAATATTTTTGGAGTTTTTGGTTTTCTTCAACAAGTAAACAAAGAAAGAAAAGCAAAAACGAGAAAAACTATTTACACGGGAGAGCTCCCAACAAGCAAAAGAAGAATGAGGAAATCTTTTTGGGTTTTCTTTTATATATTACTACTAGCATGCATAGAAAGTAAATTGACTACAACTAATTTTCTGGTTTGTCTAAAGTTTTTCAAACACACAAGAAGAAAACAAGAAAATAAGTCTAAGCATGGATGATACAATGAAAAAGTGTGAACACCGACAAATAGAATGAGTGGACATGAATGTAAAATCGGTGGAAACATGTACTCCCCCAAGCTCAGGATTTTGGCCTAACTTGGTAGTGAATCAGTAGCCTGGAGGGTAGTAGTCGGTATGGTAGCTCATGGAGGCTCTTGGTGCGGAAGTCTCGGCCTACCGTGCTGCTACCACTGCTGCGTTATGAGCTCAAGCCTCGCTCTCAAGAACAAAATATCTCCCCTTATTGTGATAATCAAAAAGAGCAGGCGCAGGCAAATATGTGTGCACAACAGATGTTTGGTTAAACATTAGATTGTAAGTGAAATTATCAACCTTTCCCTTAAGGATCTTATGTTCTTTTAAAGTGTCAAAATCTAAATAACGCATGGGTAGGATAGGGTCTAAGGACAAAGGTGAAACACCTAGCCCTCGTGCTAAACGGGTGGCATAAATTCCACCATAGAACCAACCACTGTTAGCATTATGCTGAAGTCTACATGCAACAATCGCTCCAAGGTTATAATTGCTTTCACGAGTGAGAGCGGTGTGAATGAGGCTCAAGTCTGGCGCACAAAGTATGCTACAGTCTTGCTTGCCTACTATGCATTTCCCGTTAAATAATGCAAAATACTGAATTGCTGGAAAGTGAATGCTCTTTATTCTTCCTTGTCTCACTCCCCTATTTTCACCATAACAAAGGCTAGTCAAGAAAGACTCGAACTCAGCCTTGGGTGGCTCATCAAGAGAACCCCAAAATGGAAGTTTGCTATGGTAAGCAAAATTCTCCAGTGGGATATTAAATGGATTATCATAAAGCATAAAAGACACCCTAGATTCATGAGGGAAAAATGTAAATCCTTTGACAGTGAGAAGTTGGCGTTGTTCACACTTATCTAAAAGGTAGGGACCGAGGCCGGCATTGTGAACATATTGCTCAAATTCCTCCTTAATGCCCACACGCATCATATACTCATCGCAGGGCCATAAGCATGTTTTGGTGGCGGCATCTCGCGTGGAACTTTCACTTGGTTCAACATAAGAACAACCAGCAGAACTGTCACTAGAGGATGCCCCCGAGGATCCTCTCCTCGAAGAACTCCTTCCAAATAGGTTCCTCATGTCCGCGTACAATTTTCTGAAAATAAAATTTTTGGGGTGACAAAAATTTGTCAACAAAACTTTATACGATTGATAGCAACTACTCATAGGGATGCGTAGAGGCCATAACAAGCATTCAAACTACTTAGAACACTGAGAATTCAACATGCAAGCACATCTACAGCAGCACCAAGAGTAGCTAATTATTAAAAATATAAACCACTAAAACAAAAACTAATTGGACAAACAGTGGAGTCACATACCAAGCAACAATCCCCGGAAACAGTTTCAGAAACGGAGCTTCGAGCAAAGAGATCGAAATCCGCGGGTTTGAGCTCAAGAATATGGGAGAGAGAGCAATGGAGATCTTTTCTGGAGGTAAGTGATGATGTGGGATGAAGAGGTAAGTGAGGGGGCCCACATGGGGACCAAAACCCACCAGGGCGCGCCTGGGGGTCCTGGCGCGCCCAGGTGGGTTGTGCACACCTTGTGCACCTCCCTCTGATATTGTTTGCACCAGAAATTCTTAAATATTCAGGAAAAAAGCGTATTAACTTTTCAGAGCATTCTGAGAACTTTTATTTTTGGGTCATTTTTTTATTGCACGGGAAATTCAGAAAACAGACAAAACATGGCATTCTATTTTATTTAACTAATAAAAACAGAAAACTAAAAGGTAGGGACAGAAAGTAGTGCTTACTAAATTCATCAACTTCATACCGCTCAAAAATGATCCATTAATAAGGTTGACCAGGTCTTATTAACAACCAATTTCGATTAGCATGAAACCGAAGAACTTTCGTAAATCACTAAGTTACCTTAATGGGGATATGCATTTCCCCAACAATAAGCATTTCATATTTCTTTTTGACAGTAGGGAGAGGTATTTGAAAACTTCCAATAGTGATTGAAGGAGATTTTTCAATAACATTAATACCATTCACTTGGAATTGTTTCTTCGGAAAGTGCACCGTATGCTCATTACCATTGATATGAAAAGTGACCTTGCTTTTATTGAAATCAATAACAACCCTTGTAGTGTTCAAGAAGGGCCTACTAAGGATAATCCACATGTTGTCATCCTCGGGCATCTCAAGTATAACAAAGTCAGTCAAAATAGTAACATTAGCAACAACAACGGGCACATCCTCACAAATACCAATAGGTATGGTAGTTGATTTATCAGCCAGTTGCAAAGATATTTCAGTAGGTGTGAGTTTATTCAAGTCAAGTCTTTTATATAAAGAGAAATGCATAACACTAACACCAGCTCCTAAATCACACAAAGCAGTTTTCACATAATTCTTTTTGATAGAGTAAGGTATAGTTGGTATTCCCGGATCTTCGAGTTTTTTAGGTACTCCATGTTTGAAAGTATAATTAGCAAGCATAGTAGATATTTCAGCTTCTGGTATTTTTCTCTTATATGTGATGATGTCTTTCATGTACTTTGCATAGGGAGGCATTTTCAAGATATCAGTCAAGCGAGTACGCAAAAAGACTGGCCTCAGCATTTCAGCGAAGTGTTCAAATTCTTCATCATATTTCTTTTTATCTGACTTGGGTGGAAAAGGCATAGGTTTTTGAACCCACGGTTCTCTTTCTTTACCATGTTTTCTAGCAACGAAGTCTCTTTTATCATATCTTTTATTCCTAGGTTGTGGGTTATCAAGATCAACAGGTGGTTCTATCTCAACATAATTATCTGGTTCTTTATTATTTGTTTGAGAGTCTTCATGAACCTCATCATTATCTTTTTCATTATCTCTAGGTGAGTGTTCATTACCAGATTGAGTTTCAGCATCAGAGATAGAAGTTTCATTATCATTATCAGGAGGTTTTTGTATTTCAGGTTCACTAGAAGTGTGCAGAGTCCATCATTTTTCTTTTTCTTTCTATAAGGACTAGGTGAACTAGTGTTATTTCTTTATGAATCTTGTTCTATTATTTTAGGGTGTCCCTCAGGATAAAGTGGTTCCTGAATCATTTTACCTCCTCTAGTTGCAACTCTAACAACAAAGTCATGCATATTATGATTTATTTCATCAAGCAATTCTTTTTGTGATTTAGCAACTTGTTCTAACTCGGTTTGAACCATAGAAGCATGTTTTCCCACACCTCTAACATCATTTGATATTCTAAATAACAATTCACTCAAGCGAGTAATCATATCAAAATTGTATTTCAACTATTTCATAACCTTTGCATTGAAGTGATCTTGTTTTCTAATATAGTTTTCAAACTCATAAAGGCATTCACTAGGATGCATATTGTGAGGATTGTCATTATCATTGAACTTCATAAGAGAACTTACCTCCACCACCTTAGGCATTGGTGGAGTATTGAGCCCATGTATTTCTTCAATAGGAGGTAAAATTTTAACATCCTTAGCTTTAATACCTTTTTCCTTCATAGATTTCTTTTCCTCTTGCATATCTTCAGGACTGAGATGTAATATACCCCTCTTCTTCGGAGTGGGTTTAGCCGGTGATTCAGGAACAGTCCAATCATCATAATTTTTCAATATATTATTCAATAACACTTCATCTTGTCCAACTGTTCGTTCCCTAAAAACACAACCAGCACAACTATCTAGGAAGTCCCTAGAAGCATTGGTTAGTCCATTATAGAAGATATCATGTATTTCATTTTTCTTAAGACGATGATTACGTAAAGCATTAAGTAACTGGCAAAGCCTCCCCCAAGTTTGTGGGAGACTCTCTTCTTTAGTTTGCACAAAGTTAAATATTTCCTGTAAGGCAACTTGTTTCTTATGAGCAGGAAAATATTTTCCACAGAAGTAATAAATCATATCCTGGGGACTACGCACACAACCAGGAGCAAGAGTATTGTACCAATCTTTAGCATCACCCTTTAATGAGAAGGGAAATAATTTGAGAATAAAGTAATAGAGAGTTTTCTCATCATGAGTAAAAATGGTGGCTATATCATTCAACTTAGTAAGATGTGCCACAACAGTCTCAGTTTCATAACCATGGAAAGGATCAGATTCAACCAAAGTAATTAACTCTGGGTCGACAGAGAATTCACAATCCTTATCATCAATAAAGATAGGTGATGTAGCAAACTTAGGATCACACTTCATTCTAGCATTCAGGGATTTTTCTTTATACTTGTGTAATAATTTCTCTAGATCATCTCTATCATTGCAAGCAAGAATATCTCTAGTTGTTTCTTCACTCATAACATAACCTTTCGGCACCTTAGGCAATTCATATCTAGGAAGGCTAGTTGTAGCAGGTGTTTCAGGAGATTCAGTTTCAAGCTCATCATCAGATTCAACAACATCATGTTGTATAACTCTAGCAATTTGTTTATCAAGAAATGCACCAAGTGGCACATCATCATTATCAAGCAAGGTACTAGCATCATCATAAGCATCATTCATAGTAGAAGTAGCATCATCAATAACTTGCGACATATCAGAATTGATAGCATGTGGTGGTGTTGCAAGTTTATTCATAATATAAGGTGAATCTAAAGCAGAACTGGATGGCAGTTCCTTACCTCCCCTCGTCCTTAAGGACATATCTTAGTCTTAGGATCCTTCAAATTCTTCATAGTGATAATATGATAATAATCCGAAGTGACTCAACAAATATAGCTATGCTCCCCAGCAACGGCGCCATAAAAAGGTCTTGATAACCCACAAGTATAGGGATCACAACAGTTTTCGAGGGCAGAGTATTCAACCCAAATTTATAGATTCGACACAAGGGGAGCCAAACAATATTTCAAGGTATTAGTAGCTGAGTTGTCAATTCAACCACACCTGGAGATTAATTATCTGCAGCAAAGTGATCAGTAGCAAAGTAGTTTGATAGTTTTGATAGTAGTGACAACAACAATAGTAATAGTAACAGTGATAGCAGTAATTTTGTAGCAAGTGTAACGGTGATGATAGCAGTAGTAACTTAGCAGAAACAAATAGGATAAATTCGTAGGCATTGGATAAGTGACTTGTTGGATGATATTCATCATGTGACAGTTATAACCTAGGACGATACAGCACTAGCTCCAGTTCATCGATATAATGTAGGCATGTATTCCGCAAATAGTCATACGTGCTTTATTAAAAGAACTTGCATGACATCTTTTGTCCTACCCTCTCGTGGCAGCGGGGTCCATACTGGAAACTAAGGGATATTAAGGCCTCCTTTTAATAGAGAACCGGAACAAAGCATAAACACATAGTGAATACACGAACTCCTCAAAATACAGTCATCACCGGGAGTGGGCCCGGTTGTTGTCACTCCGGGGTTGCCGGATCATAACACGTAGTAGGTGACTATAACTTGCAAGATCGGATCTAAAACATGGATATAATGATGATAACATAAACGGTTCAGATCTGAGTTCATGGCACCCAGGCCCAAAGTGACAAGCATTAAGCATAGCAAAGTCATAGCAACATCAATCTTAGAACATAGTGGATACTAGGGATCAAGCCATAAGAAAACTAACTCGACTACATGATGAATCTCATCCAACTCCTCACCAACTAGCGAGCCTACAAAGGAATTACTCACTCCCGATGGGGAGCATCATGGAATTGGCGATGGAGTAGGATTGGTGATGACGAAGAACGAAGATCCCCCTCTCCGGAGCCCCAAACGGACTCCAGATCTGTCCTCCCGAGGAAGAACAGGGCTTGGTGGCGGCTCCGTCTCATGGATCGCGATAATTCTTTCTCCCTGATTTTTTTTCTGGAAAATTAGGATTTTATAGCGTCGGTTTCAGGGTCTGCGGGGCCACCAGGTGGGGACAACCCACCTGGGCGTGCCAGGAGAGGGGGGCGTGCCCTGGTGGGTTGTTCCCACCCAGGTACCCCTCTCTGGCAGGTCTTGGCTCCAGAAATTCTTACTATTGATATAAAAATCCTTGCAAAGTTTCATTCCATTCCGAGAACTTTTATTTCTGCACAAAAACAATACCATGGTAGTTTTGCTGAAAGAGCGTCAGTCCACAGTTAGTTTCATTCAAATCATGCAAATTAGAGTCCAAAACAAGAGGAAAAGCATTAGGGAAAGTAGATACGGTTGAGAAGTATCATGTACTGGGATGTGCAATGAATCAAGAGTGACATGTATGAAAGAACTATGAACAGTGGCTTTGCCACAAATACGATGTCAACTACATGATCATGCATAGCAATATGAAAATGATTGAGTGTGTCATAATAAACGGAACGGCGGAAAGTTGCATGGCAATATATCTCAGAATGGCTATGGAAATGCCATAATAGGTAGGTATGGTGGCTGTCTTGAGGAAGGTATATGGTGGGTTTATGGTACCGGCGAAAGTTGCGCGGCACAAGAGAGGCTAGCAATGGTGGAAGGGCGAGAGTGCGTATAATCCATGGACTCAACATTAGTCATAAAGAACTCATATACTTATTGCAAAAATCTATTAGTTATCAAAACGAAGTACTACGAGCTTGCTCCTAGGGGGATAGGTCTGTTGGAAAAGACCATCGCTCGTCCTCGACCGCCACTCATAAGGAAGACAATCAAAAAATAAATCATGCTCCGACTTCATCACATAACGGTTCACCATACGTGCATGCTACAGGAATCACAAAATTTAACACAAGTATTTCTCAAATTCACAATTACTTACTAGCATTACTCTAATATAAGCACCTTCACATCTCAAAACAATCATAAGGAATCAAACTTCTCTTAATATTCAATGCACTTGATTTGAAAGTTTTTATTATATCCCTGTTGGATGCCTATCATACTAGGACTAAATTTATAACCAAAGCAAATTACCATGCTGTTTAGAGACTCTCAAAATAATATAAGTGAAGCACGATAGTTCAACAATTTGTATAAAAACAAACCACCGCCGTGCTCTAAAAAGATATAAGTGAAGCACTAGAGCAATATTGCTTACCTCAAAAGATATAAGTGAAGCACATAGAGTATTCTAATAAATCACGATTGATGCGTGTCTCTATCAAAAGGTGTGTACAGCAAGGATGATTGTGGAAAACTAAAAAGAAAATACTCAAATCATACAAGACGCTCCAAGCAAAACACATATCATGTGGTGAATAAAAATATAGTATCAAGTAAAGTTACCGATAGATGAAGACAAAAGAGGGGATGCCTTCTGGTTCATCAAATCCTTACCCAAAACTTGAAAACTTCACAACACAAACCTCAACAGAAAATCTCATAAGCTCCGTTAGTATAAGAAAATAAATCACCACTTTTGGTACTGTTGTGAACTCATTCTTTATTTATATTGGTGTAATATCTAATGTATTCCAACTTTTCCATGGTTCATACCCCTCGATACTAGCCATAGATTCATCAAAATAAGCAAATAACACATACAAAATAGAATCTGTCAAAACAGAACACTCTGTAGCAATCTGGATATTTCGAATACTTCTGTAACTCCAAAAATTCTGAAAAATTAGGACGACCTAAGCAATTTGTTTATTAATCCTCTGCAAAAAGAATCAACTCAAAATCACCCTACTGTAAAAAATGAGAAACATTTTCGTGGGCGCAAAAGTTTCTGTTTTTCAGCAAGATCAAATCAACCATCATCGTAAGCTATCCCAAAGGTCTTACTTGGCACAAACACTAATTAAAACACAAAACCACATCTAACCAGTGGCTAGATGAATTATTTAAGGAAAAAAAGAATCTAAAAAGCAAAAATAAAAAATAAAATTGGGTTGCCTCCCAACAAGCGCTATTGTTTAACGCCCTTAGCTAGGCATAAAACATGAATAGATCTAGGTATAATCATCTTTGGTATGCAATCCATAAGTGGCTCTCATAATAGATTCATAAGGCAATTTAATTTTCTTTCTTGGAAAGTGTTCCATGCCTTTCCTTAATGCAAATTGAAATCTAATGTTTCCTTCTTTCATATCAATAATTGCACCAATGTTCTAAGGAAAGGTCTACCAAGAATAATAGGACATGTAGGATTGCAATCTATATCAAGAACAATGAAATCTACGGACACATAATTCCTATTTGCAACAATAAGAACATCATTAATTCTTCCCATAGGTTTCTTAATAGTAGAATCCGCAAGATGCAAATTTAAATAACAATCATCAAATTCACGGAAACCTAACACATCACATAAAGTTCTTGGAATCGTGGAAACACTAGCAGCCAAATCACACAAAGCATGGCATGCATAATCTTCAATATTAATATTAAAAGTAGGTTCCCACTCATCATAAAGTTTTCTAGGGATAGAAACTTCCAATTCAAGCTTTTCTTCAAAAGATTGCATCATAGCATCAACGATATGTTTAGTAAAAACTTTTTTTGATTGTAAGCATGAGGAGAATTCAACATGGATTGCAACAAGGAAATGCAATCTATTAAAGAACAATATCATAATTAAATTCCTTGAAATCCAAAAGAGTGGGTTCATTGCTACTTAAAGTTTTGACCTCTTCAATCCCACTTTTATCAAGTGTTGCATCAAGATCTAAAAACTCCGCATCATTAGGACGCCTTTTAACTAAAGTTGACTCATATCCAGCCCCATATTTATCAAAATTTATATTGGAAAACAAAGATTCAATAGGAGTCACATCAATCACTTTAAGATCTTCATCATTATTCTCACGAAAAATAGGAGAACACGCTTTTATAAACCAATCTTTTTAGCACGCATCTTAGCAGTTCTTTCTTCGCACTCATCAATGGAAATTCTCATGGCCTTGAGAGACTCATTGATATCATGCTTGGGTGGAATAGATCTAAGTTTCAAAGAATCAACATCAAGAGAAATTCTATCCACGTTCCTAACCAAATCATCTATCTTAAGCAATTTTTCTTCAATCAAAGCATTGAAATTCTTTGGGAACTCATAAATTCTTTAACACTATTATCAAAATCAGAGGGCATCTTATTATAATTTCCATAAGAATTGTTGTAGGAATTACCATAATTATTAGAGGAATTACTAGGAAACGGCCTAGGACTAAAATTACCTCTATACGCGTTATTACCAAAAAAATCCTGCCAACAAAATTCACATCCATAGATTCCTTATTATTCTCAATCAAAGTAGACAAAGGCATATACTTAGGATAAATAGGAGCACTCTAGCTAGCAAATAATTTCATAAGCTCATCCATCTTTCCACTCAAAACATTAACCTCTTCAATTGCATGCACTTTTTTTTGATATTGGAAGATCTTTCGGTATGCCATTGAGAATAATTAACCGTAATATTATCTAGGAGTTTGATAGGTTCTCCTAAAGTAATTTCCATAAAAGTACCTCCTGCGGCCGAATCTAAAAGATTTCTAGAAGCAAAATTCAATCCGGCATAATTTTTTTGTATAATCATCCATAAATTCAAACCATGAGTAGGGCAATTTCCTATCATCAATTTCATCCTCTCCCAAGAGTCAATACTTGGAAATAAAAGCATCAATTTCATCCTCTCCCAAGAGTCATAATATCATTCCTAAGGGAAATGATCTTAGCAGGGAGGAAAATACTTGGAAATAAAAGCATCTTTACACTTATTCCATGAGTCAATACTATTTTTAGGCAAAGATGAAAACCAAGTTTTAGCACGATCTCGAAGCGAGAACGGAAATAGCTTCAACTTAACAATATCATTATCCACATCTTTTTTCTTTTGCATATCACACAAATCAATGAAATTATTAAGATGGGATGCGGCATCTTCATTGGGAAGGCCGGAAAATTGATCGGTCATAACAAGGCCGCTAATAATGAGTACTAATAAAATCATTATTATTGGTGTTGGAAAAGTCACACAATTTGGTATTCTCTTGAGTCATCGTGACAAAGCAAGCAATCCAACACACGAGCACACGAAAAGCAAGCGGAGAAGACGAACGGAAGAGGGGCGAAGAAAAGGCAAATCTTTTCGAAAATCGTTTTAGAAGTGGGGGAGAGGAAAACGATAGGCGAATGGTAAATAATGTAATGTGAGAGATGAGAGTTTGTGATGGGTACTTGTTATGTCTTGACTTGGCGTAGATCTCCCTGGCAACGGTGCCAGAAATTGGCAAGTTGACGGGAGACAAACATTGACTTGACTTGGCATAAATCTCCCCGGCAACAGCGCCAGAAATTGGCAAGTTGACAGGAGACAAATCTTGACTTGACTTGGCGTAAATCTCCTCGGCAATGGCGCCAGAAATTCTTCCTGCTACTTCTTGAGCTTGTGTTGGTTTTCCCCTTGAAGGGGAAAGGGTGATGCAGCAAAGTAGAGTAAGTATTTCCCTTAGTTTGAGAACCAAGGTATCAGTCTAGTCACTGGTGCGCGTCGGTCCTAAACAAACGGTTCTTTACCCCTTTCTGCGACGGCATTTGGAACCATCGCCAAGTGAGTGTGGGCGATAGGGGGGTCCTTCCCACATGACCCAGAAACCGTCGGGGATATGCCCTCCTGGCACACATGTTCGGCAAAATGAAGTCGTGTGCGACCGGCAAGCGCTCAAATACGGAAATACGTACAGTATAGCTAAAAAATACAATTATGCACCGAAATTGTTTCCGGTCGCAAGTACATCCCACACAGTCAGTCCCCGCTAAACGTTTCAGTTCGTATGCACATCCCACACAGTCGCTACAAGGAAAACGTTTGCGCAAGGTGGTGTAACGCAAACAGTTTTGAAGAGAATTTCGTGTGTGATTGTTCATTGATCCAACACGGTTTATTCCTAGAAACTGTGTGCGTTGCCTTAGGTCATTGCCCACGGTGTTTTCTCATTAACTGTTTGCAATAGGAAAACCCAATTAGCAAGCTAATTGGCCAATTAGCGGGCTAATTGGCCTATTATTAATAATCCATTTACTAATATAATTGACATTCATATTAAGCATAGAATATATTCCATTTCCATATTAAGGAAGCATGATTTCATAATTGAAATACATCAGAGTACAACATGATATAGCTTCAGCACTCAGCTACCCCATTACACAACTTCACCAGCAGCAAGTTTCACATGCAACATCTAGAACCTTTCGAAATTTGCATCATAGACGGTACATAGAGAGATGCATCTCATCTGGAAAACTGCTGAAGTGGAAGGCGAATATTGAGCCTTCATTCATGTTGAAGGTCTTTGCAACTTTAGGCCAGTGCATGTGGATGATTGACCTTCCATCCTTCGACCTCTTCAGGAACACTTCAATATTGAACCGTGGGTGTTGTATGAAAACTTTCCTCGCCTCCTGACCACACAGGTGGTTTGAGAGGTAATCATCAGTGAACCCTGAAAACAAGGATGTGTACAAATATCTTCTCTATATTGGAAACTTGGCAAAGGAATAAAAAAAAGGCAAGTTATACTAGTTAGTACCATCTTGTAAACCTTAGTGCTTCCCATTGTTTCCTTGCAACACATATAAGGTAGGTAGTCATCAGGTTCAGTAAGGGTTCGCATGCTATCAGTAAAATATGTTGATGAAAAATAAGCACATTGTAGATTCATCAGATTAATTCAAGCCACATGGAAAACCCATTTATCCAAACCAACCATGATTAAGAACTAGGAAATATAGCACTTGTATATGTTTCTCATGTATTAAGTACAGCCAAATTTGATTTATTCCTCACATGGTATACAATAACAGAATGCAGCCACAACAATTGAACATCGCATTGCAGAATTGAACCAAGCAGTTAACTAAACACCACAACAAATGAACCAAACGTTAACTGGGCACCACATTGCACAATATAACATACTCCTAATAGAAGATCAGATAGTTAACCAAACCAAGCATGCTTAACAACTTGGAAATATAGCAATTGTATTTGTTTCTCATGTATTTAGTACAACCAAATTTGATTTATTCCTCACATGGTATACAATAAGAGAATGTAGCCACAGTAATTGAACATCGCATTGCAGAATTGAACCAATCAGTTAGCTAAACACCACAACAAGTGAACCAAGCCACAAAAATGAACCAAGCAGTTAACTAAACACCAATTGAACAATATAACATACTCCTAATAGAAGATTAGATAGTTAACCAAACCAAGCATGCTTAACAACTTGGAAATATTGCACCCTGAAGAATTGAACATCACATTTGCATAATTGAACCAAGCAGTTAATTGAACACCACATTGCAAGACATGTAGAACATATACACTATAGCATAAGATTGCATGGTGAAAGTAGATAGCACAATTCACTAGAATTTGTTAAGGAAAGGCAGTAGCTAGCAAACTGAACATGGGTCCTTATAGTGAGCTAATAAGACAAGCTACTCCTCATTGTCGGAGATATTGATGATGATTGGCTCCTTGGACATGGAAGAGGGCGAGGCCTCCGCATCGTGGGTGCCCTCATTGTAGTGGTGAGTTGTCTGAGCCGCTCCGGGCACCAACCTGCTGGCTCTCGAGATGAGGTAAGTATGTGCACACTGACAAAACACCTCGTAGTCTTCGTCGAAGGCACCAACGGTGGCCTCGAGAAAACGCCACGAACAGTCGTTTAAAGCAGCCAACTGCGTCGCAGCATCGGTGCGCGAGGTGTCAATGGTGGCCTCGACAGTGAGGTGCTCCTCCAAGATCTAGGGGTCGACACGAATGGCAGCCATCGCGACCTCATCCGTGCGTGCGGCCGCGATTTTCTTCTCCGCTGCCAAATGCTCCTTGAGGTCCTGGCTATACTGCGTGCACCTTGGCTTAGGCCGGCGCTTATTTGGTGGAGGAGTCAGTGATTTGGGTGGAAGGTGTCGCGCTCGCGCCGATGGTCGGGGCATGTGGGATGTGGAAGGAGGAGGAAGATGGGGGTAGGGTGTGGATTACCTGCCTGGATAGGCGAGGCCGGGCAGCATGAAGGAGGGTCGCCGGCGAGGAGACGGCAGCACTGCAAGCAAGGAGTGAAGGTTTCAACTTGGAAAGGAAGGCGGAAAGGGGGGAAATGTGGCTTTTGGTAAGGGGAAGGGCGCGGGGAGGTAGATATTTCCGCGGAAGCCAAAAATTTGGAATCGCTTCAGACAAAAAACTGGCACGCAAAGTGTCATCACACATGGTCCGTTATTCAGACACGGTCCGAACATACTTTGTGCTCCATCTCACATGGTTGGTTATAATAAATTGTGTGGGATCTACTTGATTTTTGGTCTTGATTTGAATTACATAATGGGTTCACCATGGCTATGGACGGTGTCGGTGTACTAAAGTAGGGGTACCTTAGTACCCCGAACTTGTGCACGGGCATTAGTAGCGTCCCGCGGCAAGGCTTGCCAGGGGAGCGACAAGAGTCTCCACGGCCCTTTCTGGGCCGGACGAGGGCCAAGTGATCGAGCCTAGAAGACCAAGCCCCGGCAAGAGGAGCTTGCCGGGCCGAGAAGGCGAGGTCCGGCAAGAGGAGCTTGCCAGGCTAAGGCGACAAGGCCCCGGCAAGAGGAGCTTGCCGGGACGACTAAGCCGAAGCACCAAGGCCTCGGCGGGAGGAGCTCGCCGGGACGGCCAAGCCAAGGCATCCCAAGAGAAGCCCGACGCGGCGCTCCGCGCGCCTCGGCAAGGCCTGACGAGCGGCAAGCTCTCAGGTGCGGCAAGACAACCACCGCGGCAAGCCACTTGCCGCGGCAAACCACCGCCTCAGGCCTGCGCTCCAGCTCACCTGCCCACGCGTCGCTCTGGGGCTTCCCCGGAGGCACGTGGCGGGGCGCCGCGCAACCTGAGACGCGCGGTGGCATGCGACGTTGGCAGAGTCGCCCCCATGGCAAGCGGAGGCGTCCCTAACGGTCTGCCTCGGCACTGTTCAGGCGATCCAGACAGGCATTTAATGCCTTTGTCCCCCGCCGTCAGAGTTAGGTGCGATAGCACTGTGCGGCCACTACTCGCACAGTTCCTTGCCATTTTTACCCTCACCTATGTCGCTACCTGTGGGAAACCCCTTAGCATATAAAAGGAGGCCCATGCGCACGTAGAGGGGGATCCAGACCCCGGAGGAACGCTAGGGAGACCAGAGAGGGAGGACACCCAGTAGACCCTCGTCTACGTCCAGCTCCAACTTACTGTAGCTTCTTGCGCTCCAGAGCAAGAACTCCAATCAACCAGACAAGCAGCAGTAGGGTTTTACGCATCCATGCGGCCCGAAGCTGGGTAAAATCGTTGTGTGTGTGTGTCGCCTCGATCTGCTCTTTGTGCAACCTCCGCCCCCCGCCGAACCGACAAGGGGCTCTGTCCCCATAGGTGCTCGTGGAGGCCGATATCCCCCGACATCTCTGGTGCGCCAGGTAGGGGTGCGTCGAGGTTGTGCAAACCAGATTTGGCGACCACAGGCAAGCTCAGGTATGGCCAGGTACCTTTCCGCTCCACCCCGTGGAGCGGAGACATTCCTCCTCACGGACCCGTGCACGGCCCTCCTCGAGTACCCACTCATGCAGAGTCCAAGCAAGAGCAGCTGCTCCTTGAGGAGGACCGCCTTCCGGCCGCTGAGCGAGTTTCTTGCCTCCAGCAAACTCTGCGCCGCTCCCGTAGCCGCAGAAGTTAGCGTCGGAAGTTGCGGGAAAGGCGACCTCGTTCTTCGGCGAGCCCAGGCCGCCAAGATCCAAACGAGTCGACGCCGACCATGGGAGGAATCTTGCCAGCGCGGTAGTCGGAACCCGTTCCGTCGACCATCCTCTCTGTCCAAGTCTTGCCGCAGTTGCATGTAATCCTTGGTACAGAGGCGGGCGCAGATCCCGAGCATAGCTTCACTCGACTCCGACAAGCGATGGCGGGCCGCGAAGCCCAGAGCCTTCGTTATTCCCTTACCTCGAGAAGGGGGGATGACAGGATAGGCTGGCGCGTCGCCCGAGGAAGCTGCGCCTTGCCGGACGGCAAACGACAAAGAAGCTAAGTTGCCAAAGTTTGAGCAATTAAGCTCCTTTTTATTCTTAAGTTATCTTCCTCGAACGGCCGAGCTTCGTATGGGAAACCTGTGCGTGGAGGGGCCGGCTCGTGGCTGGTTGCGCCCTTATTTCGTTTCGAGTCCGCTCAATGACTTAAGTGTGCTACATCCCGAGTGGCGTCCTTACTTGTTTCGAGCTCGCTCGGCAGCTTGAGTGTGCCGCGACTGCAGTCACCACGCTTACCTCGCCCTGAGCCTGCTCAACATTTAAGTGAGTTGCGCCAGCCGCGGCAAGGTTTCTTGCCGGTGGAGGCTCCGTCAGCGGGTTGCTGATGTCCCGCACTCGGCACCCGTGGCAAGGCGGAGACTTGCGCCGACAAGTTCCCGGAAGCGTAGGGCGCGAACGTACGAAGCATAAGGTCGAACGAGGGAGATAACAGCGCAGTGAACTGCCTAAGATAAAAGTTATATTACAAAACGAATTGCCGCTGCTCTAACCAGCTGTTTCTATGACATGCTCAGCAGCGACAAGGGAAGAAAAGAAAGAGGTGGGCGGCCTAATCCGCGCGGTCGCCCTCGACCCGCCTGATCCTGGCCACCCTTTCCACAATGGGGGTGACGAGGGCCCTGATCTCCGTCAGGTCAGCGTCTTCCGGCAAGTGCCTGAGGATGTTGGTGAGCCTGATGGTGGGGTTGTGGAAGACGATCTTCACCAGCACCCTCTCGAGGGCCCCGGAGACGGCTTCCCGCGTCTCCTCGGCCAGCTGCTCAGGGATCGTTTCCCGGAGATGCTGGAGCACCCCCACCAAGCCTTTGAAGAAGGAAGTGAGCTTGGCACTCGCCGGGACGTTCTCGCCGGAGGGGTACTCGTGGCCCTCCATCCCCAGCAGCTTCAGCTCCTTGTCGATGGTGGTGGCGATGTCGACGAGGCCTTCGGTCCACCGCTCCACCGTCTCTTGGAAGGCGTTCTGGGTAATGGCGGAGCTCCTCAACAGCTCCTCGTTGCCAGCAACCTCCTTCCGCAAGGTCGCTTCCTGCTCCTTGGCGCTCTCCAGCGCCTTGGCCAGGCTGTCCAGCTTCAGCTCGAGGCCAACCTTGGCATCCTTGGCGGCGTCGAGCTCCTGGATCTTCTCGGCGAAGCGGCCCTGCAGCTCGCCAAGGGTGTGAGCGCCCTTCTCGCGCTCCTGTTTGAGCGCGGCAAGCTCCTCGCCGCTCGCCTTGAGGTCGCTGGCGAGCTGCGCCACCCTCGTCTCCAGCTCCCCCTTGGCGACCTCGGCGGCCGTGGCAGCGTCCTGCGCTTTCTGCAGGGCCCAACCGAGCGCCTACTCGCGCGCGACAACCTCCTCCTCATGGCTGGCGAGGCTGGCCCTCTGCTGCACCAGTTCGCTTTCCCGCGTGGATAGCCCCGCAGCGGCAAGCCTCTGCTGCTCTTCAGCCTCTGCCTTCTCGAGGAGGAAGGCCGTCCGCGCCTCGTCGAGCAGCCTCCGCTCCTCCGCCAAAGACCGGAGAGCCTCCTGGTTGAGCTCCCGGAGCTCCCCGGCACGCTTCTCCATGTACGCGCCGACCTTCGCGACGAGTGCCTCCTGGCGCTCCACCTTGGCCTGCCGGGCGCGGTAGAGCGACACAAGCTTCCGGAGCAGCCGCTCCTCCTCGGGCTCGCCGCTGCTGGTGCTCGGCGCGTCGACCACCGTCAGCCCGACGGAGGCGAGCACTTCTCCGTCCAAGGCCTCCCCCTCGACCGGCGCCCTGGAGCTAGGCTCCCAGGGGAGCCTGATGAAGACGCCATCGCCGGCCTGCAGGTAGGCACCTGCCGGGGGCTCCTCGGGGCCCGACGCGGTGGCAGCAGCGGGATCGCCGTACGGCGGAGTGCTTGACGCCCCTGCCTCCCCGGGGCCGTCGGCACGGTCGCCAGTCCCCTCGCTGTCTGCCGCCGCGGCGGCCTTGGCGGCTTCGGCCTCCCCGCCGCCTGCGAGGTTGTCGGTGCCGTCCGCCTCTTCGATGACGACGACGTCGTCGGCGTCGCCGCGTGCGCCCTCCCCGACGATGACCTGAGTCTCCATCGGGTCCGCGGTGGGCGGGTCTGATGGCCGGAAGAGGGGAGAAGAGTCAACTGAACAGCCGACAAAAAAGCTCATAAGGAAAGATAACCAGGGAAAGTCTTCTGTGCAGGGGGGCTTACCGATGGCAGGGTCCGTGGCCGCGGCCTCCGTTGTTGGGGGATCGCTGGCCGCGTCCCTCGCCGGAGATCCCTCCCTTGCCGGAGAGGTCTTCCTTGCCGGGGGCTCCTCCCTTGCCGGGGAGGTCTCCCCTGCCGGGGGCTCCTCCCTTGCCGGAGATTTCTCCCTAGGCGGGGTGGTCGACGCAGACGGCGCGGCAGGAGTGCCCCCCGGGGTCGCCTGCTGGAGCTGCTCTGCTCCTACCCAACGACAACAACAACAACCACATGTCAACAAAGAGAAGGGAAGCTCGCGCGCGCGCCAAACGGCAAGAACTAGCCGTGCCCTCACCCTGGGGGCTGCGCTGTGGGCGGCCCTGCGGGCCCGCTGCCAGGTCCGGCAAGGTCGTCTCCGGCACCTCCCCAGTTGCCGGGGGAGATTCGCCCTCAAGGACGACCAGCGGGATCTTGGCCCTCTTCGCCCTCCTCTGGGCCAGGGTCCTGAAAAGGGAACGGTTTCGGGGGAGGATGAATGGGCTGCGAAACAAGACGAAGCAACAGAAATCAAGAAGATACAAGCTCTACCAGGAACTTACTCTCCGTCCTCCTCTTCGTCGTCGGAGCTGAGCGCGGAATAATCAAAAACCGGCTTGCTCCAGGCGCGAGGAGACAGGGGAGTGGGTTCCCGGGACCGCTTGGCGGGGGCGGTGGACGACCCCGCCCCCGTTGCCACCGCGGAACGGGGAGCGGCAGGAGCAGAAGCCATGGCCCGTGAGGACCCCGCTCCCGCTGCTTCAGAGGCGCGCGTCACCCGGGGCTGCGGTTGCTGGTCGGCCTACCGCACCACCTCTCCGGCCCTGCGGAGACGCCTCCTCGGCTGGGCAGGGGGCTCCGCCTGCGACGAGCTGCCCGGGAGCTGCGAGGAGGGCGCGTCAGACTCCGGCAAGCCACCCGCGTCCTCGGCGGGCTCGCCCGCACCACCGTGCCCGGCTGGTTCCTCCGCGCCGGCGAGCTCCATTTGGCCGGCGAGGCTCTCCGCCTCCGCCGCGTCTGCTTCGGCCAGGGTGAAGCCGGACTCGCCCGCGGCCGCGGCGGCCGCCGCCTCCTCCATCCTGGAGGCGATGTAGACAGCTCCTGGGGGGTGGTGTCCCGCGTGAGGCCCCTCTTCTCGTCGGGGTCGACCGGCACCTCCTCCAAGTTGTCGAAGAAGGCTTGCACGACGTCGTCCGCCGGCTCCTGCCAGGTCGCGTCAATCCCGTGCGAGTCACACAGCAGCATCATCGCGAGGATGCGGCTGAGCGGCGAGTTGTTGCACAGGGGGACGACGCCCGGCGGCAACCTGAACCATTCTGGGTGCTCGGAGTCGTGCTTGAACAGCTCCTTCAACACTCCGTCGAGCTCCAGAACGGTGAAGTTGTAGTTAAGGCCCGGGCGCAGCCTCATGATGTCCGTCGCGTTTTGGAATTCCCAAGCCGGTTTCCCCCTCTCCTGCAGGGGGGCGATACGCCGGCGAAGGAAATCCGCGCCGACGGCACCGACGGTGAGTCCGGCAAACCGGAGGCACAGGATTCGGGTGACGGCAATCTTTAGCTTGGCGTCGTCCGGAGCCAGGTCGCTCCAGTCACGGCCGCGCACCACTGGAGTACGGCGCACGGCGGTGAACGGCGGTGGATTCTCCTCGACGATCAGGCACCACTCGGCCCTCCACTCCTCCCATCTGCCACGGAGTTCCCCCTCCAAGTAGACCTCTTTCTTGCCGGTCTTGGAGACCCAGGCGACTCCGCCGGACAGTGGCTCTCCTTTCTCCACCCGAGGAGTAAAGAAGTGGCGGAAGAGGGCTACGTTGGGGTGTGCTCCGACAAAGTTCTCGCAAAGGTGTGCGAAAACCGCCATTGTCAGAACGGCGTTGGGGGTGAAATCAAGGAGGTGGAGGTTGTAGGTGTGCATGATGTCGCAGAAGAACTCCGAAAAAGGCGGGCAGAGCCCGCAGAGGAAGAACACAGCGAAGAAAGGGTACCCGGTCGGGTACAGGTTCTGGGCGATGGCGGGAAGAACTCGCGTGCGTGGATGCGCTCGCGTCGCCGTCGACCAGAAGAGGCGGTATCCGTTCTTCAGCCCCAGCGCATCGAGCTGAGGGGGGAACGTCTCCGTCTCCTTCCGAAGCGCTTCCAGCCGCAGCGCCTCGGCCGACTTCACGGCCTTCCCCTTCGCCTTGTCGCTCTTCGGGGCCATGGCAGAAACGGGGAGGGGGAGTTGTCGGCGTTGGCGGCACCGGGGGCTGCGAAGGCGAATCGCTGCTTTCTCTAGCAAGGAGGAGGTGGCGGAGATTTTCGAGGAACAGCAACCGGCGGAATGGCGAGCTGCCCCTGTTCCCCTCCGCTTATAAAGGGGGGAAGGAGTGGGGGCGGACGCTCCGCCTTTCCAAATGGAGAGGTCGTGCCCGACGTGACGCATGCCTGCGGGCCTCAAGCCCCGCGCACGCCACCCACGTCACGCACGTCTCGCACGCCTCGCCCCCCACGACGCCGTGATAAGCGCGCGCCACTTGGGGAGGGCGCGACGAGCACGGAGTTAAGGAGCAGGGCAACCCAGGCCACGCGTGCCCGTGCACTGTTAGGGCCTAGCCCAACAACGCTCGGCACCATGTATGGCCCAGACCCGGGGGCTCCTGTCGGTGTACTAAAGTAGGGGTACCTTAGTACCCCGAACTTGTGCACGGGCAGTAGTAGCGTCCCGCGGCAAGGCTTGCCAGGGGAGCGACAAGAGTCTCCACGGCACTTTCTGGGCCGGACGAGGGCCAAGTGATCGAGCCTAGAAGACCAAGCCCCGGCAAGAGGAGCTTGCCGGGCCGAGAAGGCGAGGTCCGGCAAGAGGAGCTTGCCGGGCTAAGGCGACAAGGCCCCGGCAAGAGGAGCTTGCCGGGACGACTAAGCCGAAGCACCAAGGCCCCGGCGGGACGAGCTCGCCGAGACGGCCAAGCCAAGGCATCCCAAGAGAAGCCCGCCGCGGCGCTCCGCGCGCCTCGGCAAGGCCTGACGAGCGGCAAGCTCTCAGGTGCAGCAAGACAACCATCGCGGCAAGCCACTTGCCGCGGCAAACCACCGCCTCAGGCCTGCGCTCCAGCTCACCTGCCCACGCGTCGCTCTGGGGCTTCCCCGGAGGCACGTGGCGGGGCGCCGCGCAACCTGAGACGCGCGGTGGCATGCGACGTTGGCAGAGTCGCCCCCGTGGCAAGCGGAGGCGTCCCTAACGGTCCGCCTTGGCACTGTTCAGGCGATCCAGACGGGCATTTAATGCCTTTGTCCCCCGCCGTCAGAGTTAGGTGCGATAGCACTGTGCGGCCACTACGTGCACAGTTCCTTGCCATTTTTACCCTCACCTACGTCGCTACCTGTGGGAAACCCCTTAGCATATAAAAGAAGGCCCATGCGCACGTAGAGGGGGATCCAGACCCCGGAGGAACGCTAGGGAGACCAGAGAGGGAGGACACCCAGTAGACCCTCGTCTACGTCCAGCTCCAACTTACTGTAGCTTCTTGCGCTCCAGAGCAAGAACTCCAATCAACCAGACAAGCAGCAGTAGGGTTTTACGCATCCATGCGGCCCGAAGCTGGGTAAAATCATTGTGTGTGTGTGTCGCCTCGATCTGCTCTTTGTGCAACCTCCGCCCCCCGCCGAACCGACAAGGGGCTCCGTCCCCATAGGTGCTCGTGGAGGCCGATATCCCCCGACAGACAGTGTTTGAATTGCTAGACCTTTTATCTGCAGTGATCATAAAAGAATTGGAATTATTCAGGGATCGTTTGGACATTTTTATGCATTAAGTGAGTTTTCAACGCATTTGTGTGCATAATTCAAATTTGAACTACATGCACATGCTCCAGTGCATATAAATTCGTTGAAAAATCATATCTTTGTCCTTGGGTGCATGCTTAGGTCCCATGCAAGAAATGAGAATGAATGTCAAACACCCTGCCACTGTCACTCGGCCGCAAACATTGAGATACCTGGTTTTTAAATTCTAGTAAATCCAAAACTCGTCTAAAATTCATGAAACTTGGCATGCTATCATCGAGCGGCATCAACATGGCATGGTAAAGTGTTTGTCCCATTTGGGGCAGGTTTGGGTATATGCTTCTCATAAACCAGAGCTTCTCACAACAAGCATGATGGTTTCGGTAGGGAACGCCCCATCTTTGGAGACGAAACGATATCCATTGCCTCTAATTGCTTTCAAAAATTTTCTCATGTCCACATAGAACAACAAGAGTGTTGTGTTATTTTTGTGATTTTTTGGGGTTCGTTTGGACATTTTTATGCATTAAGTGAGTTTTCAATGCATTTATGTGCATAATTCAAATTTGAACTACATGCACATGCTCCGGTGCATATAAATTGGTTGAAAAATCAAATCTTTGTCCTTGGGTGCATGCTTAGGTCTCATGCAAGAAATGGGAATGAATGTCAAGCACCCTGCCACCGTCACTCGGCCGCAAACATTGAGATACCTGGTTTTTAAATTCTAGTAAATCCAAAACTCGTCTGAAATTCATGAAACTTGGCATGCTATCATGGAGCGGCATTAACATGGCGTGGTAAAGTTTTTGCCCCATTTGGGGTAGGTTTGGGTATATGCTTCTCACAAACCAGAGCTTCTCACAACAAGCGTGATGCTTTCGGTAGGGAACGCCCCAACTTTGGGGACGAAACGATATCCATTGCCTCTAGTTGCTTTCAAAATTTTCTCGTGTCAACAGAGAACAACAGGAGTGTTGTATCAGTTTTTGTGATTTTTCGGGGTTTGTTTGGACATTTTTATGCATTAAGTGAGTTTTCAATGCATTTATGTGCATAATTCAAATTTGAACTACATGCGCATACTCCGGTGCATATAAATTGGTTGGAAAATCAAATCTTTGTCCTTGGGTGCATGCTTAGGTCCCATGCAAGAAATGGGAATGAATGTCAAGCACCTTGGCACCGTCACTCGACCGCTAACATTGAGATACCTGGTTTTTAAATTCTAGTAAATCCAAAACTCGTCTGAAATTCATGAAACTTGGCATGCTATCATGGAGCGGCATCAACATGGCGTGGTAAAGTTTTTGTCCCATTTGGGGCAGGTTTGGGTATATGCTTCTCACAAACCAGAGCTTCTCACAACAAGCATGATGGTTTCAGTAGGGAACGCCCCAACTTTGGGGATGAAACGGTATCCATTGCATCTAATTGCTTCCAATTTTTTTCTCGTGTCAACATAGAACAACAGGAGTGTTGTGTTATTTTTTGTGATTTTCAGGGTTCGTTTGGACATTTTTATGCATTAAGTGAGTTTTCAATGCATTTATGTGCATAATTCAAATTTGAACTACATGCACAAGATCTGATGCATATAAATTGGTTGAAAAATCAAATCTTTGTTCTTGGGTGCATGCTTAGGTCCCATGCAAGAAATGGGAATGAATGTCAAGCACCCTGCCACCGTCACTCGGCCGCAAACATTGAGATACCTGGTTTTTAAATTCTAGTAAATCCAAAACTCGTCTAAAATTCATGAAACTTGGCATGCTATCATGGAGAAGCATCAACATGGCGTGGTAAAGTTTTTGTCCCATTTGGGGAAGGTTTGGGTATATGCTTCTCACAAACCAGAGCTTCTCACAACAAGCATGATGGTTTCAGATAGAACACCAGTATGCAAAGTGAGAGCAGGATTTGTGCATCTCTTGAACACAAACAGTTCTTTTGGATGACCCGTGTGAATCACTAGCGGGGCGGCGCAGTACTTTCGATTTGACAGCGGGCGGTACAATTCCCGATATGGCTTTAATGCAGACGAGGGAGAGGGTAGCAGTTCCCGAAATGTTGAACGGCCAATGATGCATCCTCCTTTAATTAGCATCATGTGAATGCATGATGGAAGTAATGGGAGGGCCGGGAAAAGAGGCAACACAATGTGAATCTAACGTAGTTTGCACTCATATAAAGGCGCCCCTCCATTCCAATACATCTACCACATCGTACACACCTAAGCATTTTCCTAAGCACCTACAATAATAAGCGCAAAAGTGCCCACTCCAGACCCATGGCGGCGATGCACGTGAGCAGCCAGCGGCTGTGCCAGATGGTCCACAATGCCGGCCTGCGCCATGGCACCGTGGATCGTCTCCATACGGTGTTGGCGACCGGCTGGTGGATTGCCGCCGTCGATGCCAGCTACGACTCTCAGTTGGACCAGATGATCCTTCGCAGCACCAACAGGTTCACCGTCGTCAAGAAGCTCGCGGACGACATCGCCACACTCCTCCAGCTCGCGTGCCCGGGCTCCTCATTGCCTGCCACCCTAATCGGCCTCCATGGTCGGAACCTCTTTGAAGCACTGGTGGCCCTGCGACTGCCCGTCGGCGCCATGAAGAATGTCCACCTGGAGGTCACGCTCGCCGCGAGGTGTCTCGCTGATACGTCTCCAATGTATCTATAATTTTTGATTGCTCCATGCTATATTATCTACTGTTTTGGACTATATTGGGCTTTATTTTCCACTTTTATATTATTTTTGGGACTAACCTATTAACCGGAGGCCCAGCCCAGAATTGCTGTTTTTTTTGCCTATTTCAGTGTTTCGAAGAAACAGAATATTAAACGGAGTCCAAACAGAAAAAACCTTTTTGGAACGTTATTTTCTTCCCAATTATGACACGGGAGACTTGGACCCTACTCCAAGAAGTACCGGAGGCCGTCACGAGGGTGGGGGTGCCTCCTCCCCTACAGGGCGCGCCCCCTATCTCGTGGGCCCCTCGGTGCTCCACCGACGTACTCCTTCCTCCTATATATACCCATGTACCCCCAAACGATCAGAAGAGGAGCCAAAAAACCTAATTCCACCACCGCAACTTTCTGTATCCACGAGATCCCATCTTGGGGCCTGTTCCGGAGCTCCGCCGGAGAGGGCCGTCATCACGGAGGGCTTCTACATCATCATAGCCTCTCCGATGAAGTGTGAGTAGTTTACCTCAGACCTTCGGGTCCATAGTTATTAGCTAGATGGCTTCTTCTCTCTTTTTGGATCTCAATACAATGTTCTCCCCCTCTCTTGTGGAGATCTATTTGATGTAATCTTCTTCTTTTGCGGTGTGTTTGTTGAGACCGATGAATTGTGGGTTTATGATCAAGTCTATCTATGAATAATATTTGAATCTTCTCTGAATTCTTTTATGTATGATTGGTTATCTTTGCAAGTCTCTTCGAATTATCCGTTTGGTTTGGCCAACTAGATTGGTAGTTCTTGCCATGGGAGAAGTGCTTAGCTTTGGGTTCGATCTTGCGGTGTCCTTTCCCAGTGACAGAAGGGGCAGCAAGGCACGTATTGTATCATTGCCATCGAGGATAACAAGATGGGGTTTACTTCATATTGCATGAATTTATCTCTCTACATCATGTCATCTTGCTTAAAGCGTTACTCTGTTTTTAACTTAATACTCTAGATGCATGCTGGATAGCGGTCGATGAGTGGAGTAATAGTAGTATATGCAGAATCGTTTCGATCTACTTGTCACGGACGTGATGCCTATATACATGATCATGCCTAGATATTCTCATAATTATGCTCAATTCTGTCAATTGCTCAACAGTAATTTGTTCACCCACCGTAGAAAACTTATGCTCTCGAGAGAATCCACTAGTGAAACCTATGCCCCCTGGGTCTATTCTCATCATATCAATCTCCATCACTTTAATCTTGCTTTGTTTTTACTTTGCCTTTTACTTTTCACTTTGCATCTTTATATAAAAAATACCAAAAATATTATCTCTATTAGATCTCACTCTCGTAAGAGACCGTGAAGGGATTGATAACCCCTAATCGCGTTGGTTGTGAGTTGCTATCGATTTGTGCAGGTACAAGGGACTTGAGCGTGGCCTCCTACTAGATTGATACCTTGGTTCTCAAAAACTGAGGGAAATACTTGCGCTACTCTGCTGCATCATCCTCTCCTCTTCGGGGAAAACCTACGCAAGCTCAAGAGGTAGCAAGAAGAATTTCTAGCGCCGTTGCCGGGGAGTCTACGCAAAAAGTCAACATACCAAGTACCCATCACAATCCCTATCTCTCACATTACATTAGTTGCCATTTGCCTCTCGTTCTCCTCTCCCCCACTTTACCCTTGCCGTTTTATTCGCCCTCTCTTTTCCATGTGCCTTCTTTTTTCTTGCATCTTTGCTTCTTAAGAGTTTATGGATCCTCATCCACTTGCTAATCTCTTTAAGAGATCCAATTAGATGAACCTATTTCTTGTGAGTTGAGTGCACTAGATTATCTTTATAAGGTTTTGCCTGAAATTCGTGAATCTAAAAATTGTGATGAAGTACTTTATGAAGCGATTCACGATAGATCTTTGAATAAAAAGCATGATTGCAATGATTTTACTATAAATTCTATTGATGACAATTGTGCTAAAAACATGCAAAACCCTAAGCTTGGGGATGCTAGTTTTTCTATGTCCTCTACTCGTTGCAATGATCATGATTGGGGTGATAGTTCTTCTTATGATTTTGAAAATTTATTTAAGCCCCATGATGAATATGAGATTGATAATAGTGTTTGCAATATTATTGAAAGTGGGTTTGGAAGAGTGTCAACTTTAGATCCCAAAATTTGGATAACATTCAATCTTATGAAATTTTTGATAAAAATGGGCTTGGAGAAATCATGACTTTAGTTAATGATAATCCCACTATTTTGGAAGAGTGTCAACTTCGCATGCATGTGGATCGTGTTGAGAATATGTTGTGTGATAGCTATATTGTTGAATTTTCTTATGATCCTACATGTAATTATTATGAGAGAGGAAAATATGGTTATAGAAATTTTCATGCTACTAATTTACCTCTCGTTATGTTGAGATTGCTATTGTTCCTTTCCGCTTCCTTGCATATGCTAGTTTTTGCTTGCTATGATAATTTGTTTGCCTATAAGATGCCTATGCATAGGAAGTATGTTAGACTTAGATGTGTTTGTCACGTGTTTCATGATGCTCTCTTTGTGCCTCAATTCTTGTCTTTCTTGTGAGCATCATTGAAATCTCAATGCCTAGCTAGGGGCGTCAAACGATAGCGCTTGTTGGGAGGCAGCCCAATTTTATTTTTAGTTTTTTGTGGTTTTCTTCTATTAGGGAATAAATAACCAATCTACCTTATGTTTTGATGTGGTTTTGTGTTTTAATTAGTGTTTGTGCCAAGCTAGACCTATTGGATCTTCTTGGATGATAGTTATTTGACCTTGCTGTAATTTCCAGAAACTTTGCGTTCAGTGCCCGAATTATTAAAAATCATCAGAACGTGATAAAATACTGATTCCAATTTCTTCTGATCAATAAACAAATTGTCTAGGTCTTCTAATTTTGGTAGATTGTTTGGAGTTCCAGAAGTTTGCGTTAGTTACAGATTACTACAGACTGTTCTGTTTTTGACAGATTCTGTTTTTCGTGTGTTGTTTGCTTATTTTGATGAATCTATGGCTAGTATTGGAGGGTATGATCCATAGAGAACTTGTAATACAGTATATTTAACACCAATATAAATAAATAATGAGTTCATTACAGTACCTTGAAGTAGTCTTTTGTTTTCTTTCTCTAACGAAGCTCACGAGATTTCTATTGAGTTTTGTGTTGTGAAGTTCTCAAGTTTTGGGTGAATTCTTTTGATGGATTACGGAACAAGGAGTGGCAAGAGCCTAATCTTGGGGATGCCCATGGCACCCCCAAGATAATCCAAGGAAACCAAAAAGTCAAAGCTTGGGGATGCCCCAGAAGGCATCCCCTCTTTCGTCCACTTCCATAGGTAATTTACTTGGAGCTATATTTTTATTCATCAACATGATATGTGTTTTGCTTGGAGCGTCTTGTATTATTTGTGTATTTTTTTGTTAGTGTGCCACAATCATCCTTGTTTTACACACCTTTGAGAGAGCCATACATAAATTGGAATTTGATAGAATACTCTATGTGCTTCACTTATATCTTTTGAGCTATGTAGTTTTGCTCTAAGTGCTTCACTTATATCTTTTGAGCGTTAGAATTTTGCTCTATGTGCTTCACTTAGATCTTTTAGAGCACGGTGGTGGTTTGTTTTAAAGAAACTATTGATCTCCCATGATTCACTTAAATTATTTTGAGAGTCGTAATAGCATGGTAAATTGCTTAATATTAATATGCTTGGTATTCATGATTTGTGGAATTTTCTTTTGAGTGCGTTGAATACTAAGAAAACATTGAAGCATGATAATTGTTTTGAGATATGGAGATGATAATATTAGAGTCATGCTAGTGGAAGTAGTTGTGAATTTAAAGAATACTTGCGTAGAAGTTTGTGATTCCCGTAGCATGCACGTATGGTGAACCGTTATGTAACGAAGTCGGAGCATGAAGTGTTTATTGATTGTCCTCCTTATGAGTGGCGGTCGGGGACGAGCGATGGTCTTTTCCTACCAATCTATTCCCCTAGGAGCATGTGTGTAATACTTTGCTTTGATAACTTCTAAATTTTTGCAATAAGTATATTAGTTCTTTATGACTAATGTTGAGTCCATGGATTATATGCATTTTCCCCATCCTTCCACCATTGCTAGCCTCCCTAATACCGCACACTTTTTGCCGGTATCATACACCCACCATATATCTTCCTCAAAACAGCAACCATACCTACCTATCATGGCATTTCCACAGCCATTCCAAGATATATCGCCATGCAACTTTCCACCGTTCCGTTTATTATGACACGCTCCATCATTGTCATATTGCTAGCATGATCATGTAGTTGACATCGTATTTGTCGCAAAGCCACCATTCATAATTCTTTCATACATGTCACTCTTGATTCATTGCATATCCTGGTACCCCACCGGAGGCATTCATATAGAGTCATATCTTGTTCTAAGTATCGAGTTGTAATTGTTGAGTTGTAAGAAAAATAAATGTGTGATGATCATCATTTTTAGAGCATTGTCCCAAGTGAGGAAAGAATGATGGAGACCATGATTCCCCCACAAGTCGGGATGAGACTCCGGACGAAAAAAAAGAGGCCATAAAAAAGGCCCAAATAAAAAAATGAGAGAAAAAGAGAGAAGGGACAATGTTACTATCCTTTTACCACACTTGTGCTTCAAAGTAGCACCAAGATCTTCATGATAGAGAGTCTCCTATGTTGTCACTTTCATATACTAGTGGGAATTTTTCATTATAGAACTTGGCTTGTATATTCCAATGATGGGCTTTCTCAAAATGCCCTAGGTCTTCGTGAGCAAGCGAGTTGGATGCACACGAACTTAGTTTCTTTTGTTGAGCTTTTATATACTTATAGCTCTAGTGCATCCGTTGCATGGCAATCCCTACTCACTCACATTGATATCTATTAATGGGCATCTCCATAGCCCGTTGATACGCCTAGTTGATGTGAGACTATCTTCCCCTCCTTTTGTCTTCTCCACAACCACCGTTCTATTACACATATAGTGCTATATCCATGGCTCACGCTCATGTATTGCGTGAAGGTTGAAAAAGTTTTGAAAATGTTAAAGTATGAAACAATTTCTTGGCTTGTCATCGGGGTTGTGCATGATTTAAATACTTTGTGTGGTGAAGATGGAGCATAGCCAGACTATATGAATTTGTAGGGATAACTTTCTTTGGCCATTTTATTTTGAGAAGACATAATTGCTTTATTAGTATGCTTGAAGTATTATTATTTTTATGTCAACATGAACTTTTGTCTTGAATCTTTCAAATCTGAATATTCATACCACAATTAAGAAATTTTGCATTGAAATTCTGCCAAGTAGCACTCCGCATCAAAAATTCTCTTTTCATCATTTACCTACTCGAGGACGAGCAGGAATTAAGCTTGGGGATGCCTCATACGTCTCCAACGTATCTATAATTTTTGATTGCTCCATGCTATATTATCTACTGTTTTGGACTATATTGGGCTTTATTTTCCACTTTTATATTACTTTTGGGACTGACCTATTAACCGGAGGCCCAGCCCAGAATTGCTGTTTTTTGCCTATTTCAGTGTTTCGAAGAAACAGAATATCAAACAGAGTCCAAACAGAAAAATCCTTTTTGGAACATGATTTTCTTCCCGATTATGACACGGGAGACTTGGACCCTACTCCAAGAAGTACCGGAGGCGGTCACGAGGGTGGGGGCGCCCCCCCTATAGGGCGCCCCCTGCCTTGTGGGCCCCTCGGTGCTCCACGGACGTACTCCTTCCTCCTATATATACCCACGTACCCCCAAACGATCAGAAAAGGAGCCAAAAAACCTAATTCCACTGCCGCAACTTTCTGTATCCACGAGATCCCATCTTGGGGCCTGTTCCGGAGCTTCGCCAGAGAGGGCCGTCATCACGGAGGGCTTCTACATCATCATATCCTCTTCGATGAAGTGTGAGTAGTTTACCTCAGACCTTCGGGTCCATAGTTATTAGCTAGATGGCTTCTTCTCTCTTTTCGGATCTCAATACAATGTTCTCCCCCTCTCTTGTGGAGATCTATTTGATGTAATCTTCTTCTTTTGCGGTGTGTTTGTTGAGACCGATGAATTGTGAGTTTATGATCAAGTCTATCTATGAATAACATTTGAATCTTCTCTGAATTCTTTTATGTATGATTGGTTATCTTTGCAAGTCTCTTCGAATTATCCGTTTGGTTTGGCCAACTAGATTGGTAGTTCTTGCCATGGGAGAAATGCTTAGCTTTGGGCTCGATCTTGCGGTGTCCTTTCCCAGTGACAGAAGGGGCAGAAAGGCACGTATTGTATCGTTGCCATCGAGGATAACAAGATGGGATTTATTTCATATTGCATGAATTTATCTCTCTACATCATGTCATCTTGCTTAAAGCGTTACTCTGTTTTTAACTTAATACTCTAGATGCATGCTGGATAGCGGTCGATGAGTGGAGTAATAGTAGTATATGCAGAATCGTTTCGATCTACTTGTCATGGACGTGATGCCTATATACATGATCATGCCTAGATATTCTCATAACTATGCTCAATTCTGTCAATTGCTCAACAGTAATTTGTTCACCCACCGTAGAAAACTTATGCTCTCGAGAGAAGCCATTAGTGAAACCTATGCCCCCCGGGTCTATTCTCATCATATCAATCTCCATCACTTTAATCTTGCTTTGTTTTTACTTTGCCTTTTACTTTTCACTTTGCATCTTTAAATAAAAAATACCAAAGATATTATCTCTATTAGATCTCACTCTAGTAAGAGACCGTGAAGGGATTGACAACCCCTAATCACGTTGGTTGCGAGTTGTTATCGATTTGTGCAGGTACGAGGGACTTGAGCGTGGCCTCCTACTGGATTGATACCTTGGTTCTCAAAAACTGAGGGAAATACTTACGCTACTCTGCTGCATCATCCTCTCCTCTTCGGGGAAAACCAACGCAAGCTCAAGAGGTAGCACTCGCCCTGCAAGAAACCGTCGACCTACACATCCATGTGTACGAAAGAATCGTGTACATAGGTATCTACAAGGCCAGTGAGGACGCTACGACATTGGCCTTCTTGAGCCGTCTAGAAGTCTTGGATGCCTTAGTTGAGAAGAACCTTGACCTCACCACACAAGCCGTCGCTCCTTAGCTGCCGGTCGGTGGCCCGGCCGGCGCACTGAGTTGAGGAGGAGGAGATCGTACGTTGATGGATGCATCTTTCTTCTTGCCTCCTGTAACCACCACTGCAATTGCATCATCGTGGCCTTAATTCTTATTTTGCTATTGCATTCTCGTTCCAGTCAATACAGACATGTGTGATCCCTTTGCTCAATATAGACATGTACGTTCCTGTCTTATATTGATTAGCTTGAAAGAAGGTCTATCCCACCGTTAGGCGTTGCAGCGCGCTCTGCTCACGTCCGTTGGCGCGCTCTGCTCGTGTCCGTCGGCGCGCTCGGCCATTGAAGCGACTGCGGAGCGCTCTGCTCGCATCCCTCCGCGCGCGCTCTGCCAACGGTTGGGTGTGCGACGATCACGTCGGGGGCCTCGTATGCATGCGGTTGCGCCACGCGCGTTGCCACACGATGCAGTTACGTATATCACGCTGGAGTTACGTGCTCCAAATTAGAACTGCCATCGGGGCCTACCGATATTCCTGGCCGTCCGTCTTCCCCTTTAATTCCCGCGGCCATTATAACTTTAGTCTCTTCAACCTTTCGATCGCGCCCCACAACACAACAAGCACACCCACATCGACACATAGAGAGGGGATGTCCGGCGGCGCTCCAATGGAGTTCGGCAAGCATAGAGTGGAGACCCATGTGAGGGAGACGGATCTCTCGGTGGTGTACACCATCGACCCAGCCGTGGTGGACGACTACATCAACAACGTTGAGCAGTTGCTTGCTGGAGACAAGTACAAGGTGGTCGGCATCGACCTCCAGTACACCGCTGGTCGTCCCAGCGTAGATCAGAAGGTTGCCATCGCCCAGTTGTGCATGCGCCATCATGTTCTCATCTACCACTAATGCATGGCCACAGAGCCTTGCGGCCGTTTCAATAGGTTTGTCAACAACACTGACTACAAGTTCGCCACGGTGGATACCACCAACGATGTAAAAGCGCTCAGTGTTACGGGCTTGGCCTGCAAGAACCTTGTCGAAATCTGTGACCACTACAATGTTTGGGGTAGCATGAAGAAGGACTCCCTGGTCGAACTCGCCTTGTCCATCATCGACCCCTACTACGAAAAGATGAAGCAGGATGCCCAGAGAACAAGTCCCGTATCCTGGCACGGGGCCTGCATGCGGCAACTAGATGAACCTCACCTCAGGTTTGCGGCCAAGAGCGTGTACACATGCTACGAGATGTACAGGCGGATCGTTCACATGAGGAAATGCCTCGTTACCCAAATCGAAGAGCCCGGATCGAGCCACAAGCAAAGCAAGAAGCGTCACAAGAAGTAGATGATGATCAGATGATCGTTTATGCTAGTTAATCATGCATGTAATATATAATTTACTTTATTGGTGTGTGGAAATGTGATGTGTATAGTAGCCACCTATGCATGTAATGGTTTACTTTGGTGTGTGCAAATGCCATGGTTGTAGTAGCCACCTATATAAGTGGATGTTTAATTTGTTTATGCAAGCATGTCCTTATAAGTGTGTGTGTGTATATACATACATACATACATACATACATATATATACATATATATATATATATATATATATATATATATATATATATATATATGTTGTTGTTCTGTATACAATCCCATCGCACAACACACACGTCTTGTTAAGTTGAACCATTTATGTTATCTTGTGTCAACGCAAACAGTTCATCCGAGTGAACCGCGTGCCGTATATCATACACACCTTCATCTGGCTGACCGTTTCTTTTGTGTTGCCTAAGCACAAGTAGTTCATCCGAGTCAACCGTATGCTGTACATCGCACACACCTTCATCTGGCTGCCCATTTCTATTGTTCCTCCTCATTGAAAATGGTTAATTTAAGTGAACCATATGCCCTGAATCACACAAGCAACTAAAATCTGAACCGTGTTTGATGCATCCTCCATCGCAAACGTTTTGCACCTTTTTTGACGGTTTTTACACCAGCGTTTGCAATTATGGCATCACACACAGTTTCGTCAAAGGGTCTCTGATCGTAGTGTCGCGTTAGCAGCATCCTGCAGTAGTGAGTAGGAGACAATGAACAAGTCATTGAATACCTATACAAACAATCAACAACTTGCACCCAACGCGATAAAGGGGTTGTCAATCCCTTCACGGTTATTTGCAAAAGTGAGATCTGATAGAGATAGGTAAACGGTAAAGTAAATATTTTTGGTTTATAGATCAGAAAGTAAAATATTGCAAAGGAAGTAAATCAGAAACTAATATTGTAGATCAGAAACTTATATGATGGAAAATAGAAGATTATATGATGGAAAATAGACCCGTGGGCTATAGGTTTCACTAGAGGCTTCTCTCAAGATAGAAAATATTACGGTGGGCGAACAAATTACTGCCCAGCAATTGATAGAAAAGCGCAAAGTTATGACGATATCTAAGGCAATGATCATGAATATAGGCATCATGTACGTGTCAAGTAGACCGACTCCTGCCTGCATCTACTACTATTACTCCACACATCGACCGACTCCTGCCTGCATCTAGAGTATTAAGTTCATAAGAACAGAGTAATGCTTTAAGTAAGATGACATGATGTAGAGGGATAAACTCAAGCAATATGATGAAAACCCAATCTTGTTATCCTCGATGGCAACAATACAATACGTGCCTTGCTGCCCCTACTGTCACTGGGAAAGGACACCGCAAGATTGAACCCAAAGCTAAGCACTTCTCCCATTGCAAGAAAAACCAATCTAGTTGGCCAAACAAATCGATAGTTCAAAGAGACTTGCAAAGATATCAAATCATGCATATAAGAATTCAGAGAAGATTTAATTAATATTCATAGATAAGCTGATCATAAATCCACAATTCATCAGATCTCGGCAAACACACCGGAAAAAGTATTACATCGAATAGATCTCCAAGAACATCGAGGAGAACATGGTATTGAGAATCAAAGAGAGAGAAGAAGACATCTAGCTACTAGCTATGGACCCGTAGGTCTGAGGTAAACTACTCACACTTCATCGGAAGGGCAATGGTGTTGATGTAGAAGCCCTCTGTGATTGAATCCCCCTCCAGCAGGACGCTGGAAAAGGCCCCTAGATGGGATCTCACGGGTACAGAAGGTTGCGGTGGTGGAAAAGTGTTTTCGTGGTTCTCCTGGTTGGTTTTGGAATATTTGAGAATATATAGGCGGAAGTAATAGGTCAGTGGAGTCACGAGGGGCCCACAAGGGTGGGGTGTTGGGGAACATAGCATGCAATTTCAAAAAAATTCCTAAGATCACGCAAGATCTATCTAGGAGATGCATAGCAACGAGAGGGGGAGAGTGTGTCCACGTACCCTCGTAGACCGCGCGGTTGATATAGTCGAACGTCTCCATGATCCAACCGATCTAGTACCGAACGTACAACACCTCCGAGTTCTGCACACGTTCAGCTCGATGATGTCCCTCGAACTCTTGATCCAACAGAGGGTCGAGGGAGAGTTTCGTTAGCACGATGGCGTGGTGAAGGTGTGGTGATGTGATCCGCGTAGGGCTTCGCCTAAGCACTATGACGCTATGACCGTAGGAGCAAACTGTGGAGAGAGACCTCGCACACGGCTTGGAACAAATGTTGTTTTTCCAAGGGGTGCCCTGCCCACGTATATAAAGGAGGAGGAGGGAGGAGGTCGGCCCTAGGGGGCGCGCCATAAGGGGGAGTCCTACTAGGACTCCCAGTCCTAGTAGGATCCACCCCCTTCTTTTCCTTCTCATGGAGGGGGAAAGGGGGAAAGGAGAGGGAGTAGGAGAAGGAAAGGGGGTGGCGCCCCCTTCCCTAATCCAACTCGGCCTCCTCCCTTGTGGGGGGCGCACCAGCCCCTTGTGGGCTGGTTAGCCTCCCTCCTATGGCCCACATGGCCCATATCTTGCCCCTGGGGGGGGGGGGTTCCGGTAACCCCTCCGGTACTCCGGTATGTACTCGATACACTCCAGAACCCTTCCGGTGTCCGAATGCTACCTTCCAATATATCAATCTTTACCTCTCGACCATTTCAAGACTCCTCATCATGTCCGTGATCTCATTCGGTACTATGAATAAACTTCGGTCACCAAAATACATAACTCATTATGCAAATCGTCATCGAACGTTAAGCGTGCAGACCCTACAGGTTCGAGAACTATGTAGACATGACCGAGACACATCTCCAGTCAGTAAGCAATAGCGGAACCTGGATGCTCTTATTTCTTCCTACATATTCTATGAAGATCTCTATCGGTCAAACCGTAATGACAACATACGTCATTCCCTTTGTCATCGGTATGTTACTTTCCCGAGATTCGATCATCGATATCCTTATACCTAGTTCAATCTCGTTATCGGCAAGTCTCTTTACTCGTTCCGTAATGCATCATCCCGCAACTAACTCATTAGTCACATTGCTTGCAAGGCTTATAGTGATGTGCATTACCGAGAGGGCCCAGAGATACCTCTCCGATACTCGGAGTGACAATCCTAATCTCGATCTATGCCAACCCAACAAACACCTTTGGAGACACCTGTAGAGCATCTTTATAATCACCCAGTTATGTTGTGATGTTTGATAGCACACAAGGTGTTCCTTCGGCATTTGGGAGTTGCATAATCTCATAGTCAAAGGAATATGTATAAGTCATGAAGAAAGAAATAGCAATAAAACTTAACGATCATTATGCTAAGCTAACGGATGGGTCTTGTCCATCACATCATTCTCCAAATGATGTGATCCCGTTCATCAAATGACAACACATGTCTATGGTTAGGACACTTAACCATCTTTGATTAAAGAGCTAGTCAAGTAGATGCATATTAGGGACACTTTGTTTTGTCTATGTATTCACACATGTATCAAGTTTCCGGTTAATATAATTCTAGCATGAATAATAAACATTTATCATGATATAAGGAAATATAAAACAACAACTTTATTATTGCCTCTAGGGCATATTTCCTTCATGGGGGGCGCCGCCTACCCCTTGGGCGCGCCCTCCGTCCTTGTGACTGCCTCGTGGCTTCCCTGACTTGCACTCCAAGTCCTCTGGATGTCTTCTGGTCCAAGAAAAATTATCGCGAAAGTTTCATTCCGTTTGGACTCCGTTTGGTATTCCTTTTCCGCGAAACTCTAAAACAAGGAAAAAACAGAAACTGGCACTTGGCTCTAGGTTAATAGGTTAGTCCAAATAATAATATAAAATAGCATATTACTGCATATAAAACATCCAAAATAGATAATATAATAGCATGGAACAATAAAAAATTATAGATACGTTGGAGACGTATCAGTCCCCAACACAGCAAATACAATGGTAATTTGTATAGGTGCACTAGCTCAACGAAGAGATGGTGATACAAGTGTAATATGGGTAGCAGATATTGATTTTTGTAATAATAAAAATAAAAAACAGCAAGGTAGCAATTGATAAAACGTAGCACAAACGGTATTGCAATGCTTGAAAATGAGGCCTAGGGTCCGTACTTTCGCTAGTGCAATCTGTCAACAATGCTAATATAATTGGATCATATAACCATCCCTCAAAGTGCGATGAAGAATCACTCCAAAGTTCTTATCTAGCAGAGAACATAAGAAGAATTTTTTTGTAGCTATTCTTTCCGATCGATCTATCCAAGAGTTCATACTAAAATAACACCAAGTTATTCTTTCTGATCGATCTATCAGGAGTTCGCACTAAAATAACACTATTCTTTATGATCGATCTATCAAGAGTTCATACTAAAATAACACCAAAGAAAATTTAGATTCACAATACTCAATCCAACACAAAGAACCTCAAAGAGTGCCCCAAGATTTCTACCGGAGAAACAAAGACGAGAATGTACATCAACCCCTATGCATAGATTACCCCAATGTCACCTCGGGAATCCACGAGCTGAGTGCCAAAACACACATCAAGTGAATCAATATGATACCCCATTGTCACCACGGGTATCCATAGCAAGACATACATCAAGTGCTCTCAAATCCATAAAAGTATTCAACCCAATAAAATGAAATCTCAAAGGAAAAACTCAATTCACAACAAGATAGAGAGGGGAAAACACCATATGATCCAACTATATTAACAAAGCCCACGATACATCAAGATCGTGACATCTCAAGAACATGAGAGAGAGAGAGAGAGAGATTAAACACATAGCTACTGGTACGAACCCTTAGCCCCGTGGGAGGACTACTCCCTCCTCGTCATGGTGGCCACTGGGATGATGAAGATGGCCACTGGTGATGATCTTCCCCTCCGACAGGGTGTCGTAACGGGGTCTAGATTGGTTTCTCATGCCTACAGAGGCTTGCGGCGGCGGAACTTCTGATCTATGGTCTCCGCCAGGGTTTTTGGAATATTTGGCGATTTATAGGGCGAAGAGGGGGTGCGGGAGGCCACCGAGGTGGGCACAACCCACCTGGGCGCGCCTGGGCCCCCAGGCGCGCCCAGGTGGGTTGTGCCCCCTCAGGGCACCCCGATGGTACTTCTCTGGCCCATCCTGGGTTTTCTGGTCCATAAAAATTCTCCAAAAAGTTTCGATGCGTTTGGACTCTGTTTGGTATTGATTTTCTGCAATGTAAAAAACAAGCAAAAAACAGCAACTGGCACTGGGCACTATGTCAATAGGTTAGTCCCAAAAAATGATATAAAGTTGTCATAGAATGATTGTAAAACATCCAAGGATGATAATATAACAACATGAATACTTCATAAATTATAGATACATTGGAGATGTATCAACCACCCGCATAGCCACCACCGCACCGTCCATAGCCCCGCGAGTCTATTGTATTTGCCGCTGCCTGATTCATTGCTATCGCCGTGTCCGCCATCGCCGTGGCTACCACCCGATCGCCAAGGACCCTCCCAGCCAACACCGCCCCGCCCCACGAATATTGTCCAACTATGTCGGTCCATCCTTGCCTCCTTGAAAAGGCTTCCTTTTGTTGTGCCATGCTGGTTGCTGAAGCCGGCGTTAACCTCGGTCTCCTCAGCGTTGCTTCTGCTTCCTCTATTACGGCGCTTCTTGTTCATTTTACACCGAGGCTTCTGCTACTTGTGAGTTGCATTGGGATTTCCTCCCAAAAGGAATGGTGAAGCAATATAGTAGCGGATAGTATTTCCCTCAATGAGAACCAAGGTTATCGAACCAATAGGAAAACCACATAAATTCGCAGTAAGCAGTACCTACAAACATAAGAGCAAACACTTGCACCCAACACAGGCAAGAGGGTTGTCAATCACCTTGAACTCATTACTTGCAAGGATTAAATCTGGTATAGATAGATAGATAAATTGAAAAGTAAAACAAAAAGAGTAAAGTTGCAGCAAGGTAATTTTGGTTTTAGTAATATAATAAAAGTAGACCCGAGGGTCATAGGTTTCACTATAGGATTCTCTCTCATAAAAATAACATATGGTGGGTAGAGATATTATTGTTGGACAATTGATAAAAAAAGTATAGTTATGATGATATTCATGACAATGATCATGTATATAAGCATTACGTGCGTGACAAGTAGACTGAAATGATTCTGCATCTACCACTATTCATCCACCAATTGACCGTTGTCCAACATGCATCTATGGTATTAAGTTCATGACAAACAGAGTAACACTTTAAGCAAGATGACATAATGTAGCATAATAAACTCAAGCAATATGATTAAACCCTATCATTTGACCGTTAGTGGCAACAATACAAATACGTGTCTCGCTACCCCTGCTGTCACTGGGTGAGGACAGCACAAGATTGAACCCACTACAAAGCACCTCTCCCACTAAAGATAAATCAATCTAGTTGTCCAAATCAAACGGATAGAATGGAGAGAAATACAAAGATATAATAATCATGCATAATAAAGTTCAGAAAAGACTCAATTACTTTTAGTGAATACTCCAATCATAAACCCACAATTCGTCGGATCCCAACAAACACACCGCAAAACAAGATTACATCGAATCGATCTCCGAAGAGAACATTGTATTGAAGATCAAAGAGAGATAAGAAGCCATCTGGCTAATCACTATGGACCCATAGGTATGTGGTGAAATACTAACACATCATCAGAACTGCAGCAATGTCGATGTAGAAACCCCCTGTGATCGATTTCCCCTCTGGTAGAGTACCGAAAAAGGCCTTCAAATAGGATCACAGAAGAATAGAAGCTTGCGGCGGCGAAAAAGTTGTTTTGGATTGCTCTCTATTGGTTTCAGGATTTATGAGAATTTATAGACTTGGAATTGGATCAAACGAAGCTGCACGGGGCCCACAAGCTCAGGTGGTTCCCCCTTGGAGGTGCGCCGTGTGAGCTTATGGCTCTCCCGTAGATCATGTGGTCTCCACCAGAAGCTTCTGGGGTCCCTTCTGGTCCAAAAAATCATTGTAAAGCTTCATCGTGTTTGGACTTCGTTTGGTATTGATTATCTAAAAAACAAAAAACATGAACTGGCACTAAGCACTGAGTTAATAGGTTAGCCCCCAAAAATAATATAAAATTGCATATAAAGTATCAATATTGATAATATAATAGGATTAAATAATAAAAAAATATAGATACGTTGGAGACGTATCAACATTCCCAAGCTTAATTCATACTCGTCCTCGAGTAGGTAAATGATAAAAAGATATTTTTTGATGTTGAATGCTACCTAGCATGTTTATCATGTGATCTATTTTACGGTATAAATATTGAGAAATGACAGTAACTGATACCAACATAATTATATCCATGAATACAAGAACATAATCATTCTTTTTAAAAATATATGATGCTCAATGAATGTTATCCCTACTCATTGAATTATGTAAGCATGGCCTCCGCCTTTACCGCATAAATATAAATCATGAGCAACCCGATGTCAAAGCAAGAAATTGGATCATACTTTTTAATGCGCTTCAACATTGTCAACTCCACTCAATACATGAGTGTGAGCCATGGACATTAGCACTATGGGAGAAGTAGAATGAAGTGGTAGGATATATAAGGGGAGTCAAAAAGGAAGAAAGTCACGCATCAACTCGGCGGATCAATAGGCAATGGAGAGGCA
This sequence comes from Aegilops umbellulata, assembly GCA_032464435.1. Taxonomy (NCBI): domain Eukaryota; kingdom Viridiplantae; phylum Streptophyta; class Magnoliopsida; order Poales; family Poaceae; genus Aegilops; species Aegilops umbellulata. Next base: position 113,181,507 of record CP136056.1, read on the forward strand.
CATCAATGATATGAATGTGAGGAGTAGGGATTGCCACACAACTAATGCACTAGAGTTATAAGTGTATGAAAGCTCAACTGAAAGTAACTGGGTGTGCATCCAACTTGCTTGCTCATGAAGACCTCGGGCATTTGAGGAATCCCATCAATGGAATATACAGGCCAAGTTCTATAATGAAAATTTCCACTCGTGTATGAGAGTGACAATCTGGAGACTCTCTATATGAAGAACATGGTGCTACTCTGAAGAACTAGTGTGGTAAAAGGATAGTAGCATTGCCCCTTCTTTCTTTTTCTCTCATTTTTTGTTTGGCTCTTTTTTGCCTCTTTTTTATTAAGTCCGGGACCTCATCCTCATTCATTGGAGGAATCATTAGTATCCACCTAGGCATACATGGTCGGTATCGGAGGATCACATCGAGGCGGCAGGAGATGTCTTGGATCATACATCAAGTCTTCGGTCTTGATCCCACCTAGGCGTATAGCTTCTAGAGTCTTACTTAACGAGAATGTGGGTCCACTGGCCTAGCCCAGGGACACGGGCCGACTAGATTAGCACCCCCTAATTCAGGACACCGTCAGCCGGGGACGTAAACATCTCTGTGGCTGGTGCCGCAATTGATCTGTAGATGAGCCATCGATCCTTCCAGCGATCACATATTTGAACTCTCAATGAAGCACTAGTGTCGGTGTGAAATTCGGTAGACCTCAGGGTAGGGGATCCCGAGTTGTGGATCTCGGATCGGTGGTAACAGGAACAGGGAAGACGATGTTTGCTCAGGTTCGGGTCCGCTTGATGGAGGTAATACCCTACGTCCTGCTCTTGTTTATAGTGATGGAGATGTATCAAGTACAGAGTTGATCTACCTCGAGGTCGTAAGTTGTGTTCTATCTATAGGGCTAGGTGAGTGTAATTGTGATCAGGCCCCCTCTATGGGCTAAACCCCTTGACTTATATACACACCAGGTAGGGCATCTAGGGTTACATGGTCAGTATCCAGATGATCGCATGAAGGCGGTAGGGAATGTTTTGGAGTATACATTAAGTCTTCGGCGGACACAGTCTTGATCTCCTCCAAGCATGCAGCTTTTGAGTTTTTCTTAATGAGAATGTGAGCCCACCGGCCCAGCCCGAGGACTATGCGCCGACTAGGTTAGCACCCCCTAGTCCACGACGCTATCACCAAGTCTCCAATCAGGCAGCTCGACAAACATTTTCTGGAATTTTTTTTGAAGTTTTGAACACGTATGCCGAGAGCTCGACGAGTAGTACTCGGGAAACAAACCTAAGGACGTCTTGGAGCCGTCAACCACAAGCATCCTTGCCACGTGGCCTCATGTTGATGGGTGCAACCGGCTCAACACTCAGCATATAGGTCGTTTGCTGAGACATTTTGATCTGCCAAATGCACGACGTTCAAAGATGGCTCTCCTCTCCCCCCTCTCCCTCTCCCCTATCCAGGCGACGGCGGCACCGTGCGCGCCCCCTTCCACCTTGTCTCCGGTGCCCCTCTGGGCGCCACCCCCTATCGCCAGCCGGTGGTCTTATCCCCCTCCTTCTCACCGCCGTCCACTCCCCGGTCCCCTCTCCGCCCTCTAGCTTCCTCCAACAAGTTTTGGGCCCTCCACCCCGAGGCCTCGGACTCCGACCCCGATTCCCCGGCCCCACCCTCCCCTCCGGCGGCGCTGCCTGCCCCGGCCGGTGCCTCCTTTCCGCAGCGCGTGCGCAAGTTTGCCCCCAGCGGCTGCGGCCGTCCCGCTCCCGCCTCGTTGGCCGGTGGCGGCTGGACCCGTGTCTCTCGCTGCCGTGGTAGGGTTCTGTCAGGACCCCGATCCTAAGCCACATCGATCCAGCATGTAACACATCATATCACTTTGCGGCCTCACGCACGGTACTCCCACGGGTGCCACCTTACCTGGCCCGGGACCGTTTGCGCCTTTTGGCTCATGTATATGATAGTGTCGCTAGCATCCATATGACAGAGAACCCGGGCCGACATGGCTAGTCATGGACCCAAGGCAGCACTAACCCATGAGGACAGGCATACATGAATCACATCGAGCATGTCGGTCAACAACGTATAAATCTGGGCTGTAGCACTGGGCTAACAGGACTCCGGTAACCCGGGCTGTAGCAGGCTAGGCAGGACTCCGGATAACACCGTGTGACATTTCCCCGAAGGGACAGACACAGGAACGAAGTGAAACACATGCCAGCCAGTCGAGTGTTCCGAGCAGTAGTGCTGGGCTAGCAGGACTCCGGTGAACCGGGCTGTAGCGGACTACTATCGCTCAGAAGCACTAGACTACATTTCCCCATATGATAGGCTGCCAAGGATAAACAACTAGATAGTCGGATCCCACTCATACCAAGCATTTCAATCATACACACAATATGCCCGATATGAGTAAATACAACATTGCATCACAACAAAACTCTACAACTCAAGTACTTTATTTAAAAGGCTTTGAACATCCATACATATCACCCATACAGGTAGGGGTCACATGACCCGACACTCAAGTCATACAAACATACAAGCACATGCGGAAGCAAAGGAGTCTGAGTACAGACACTAGAAAGAAAGAAGGCTTGACGAAGCCTGTCTATCTACATCGACCCTTCACAAGCCTTGGAACACCACCTGGGTGGTAAGTCACTCGTCAACGTCGAGGTCTACATAGAACCCATCGGAGGGGTTGGCGTAGTCGTCTGAAAACATTAATTAAAGCAACATGAGTACGAAGGTACTCAGCAAGTCTTACAACAGAATCCTACTATACATGCACATTCTCAAGAAGGTAGTGGAGTTATTGCAGCAAGCCAGCTTTGACTCTTGGCTAAGCTATCCTACAATAGGCACAACTGGTAAATCATTTGTCGCACACGAGTCCACTATCACCAACACAATACTCCACTGTGGATCCTCTCTCGCCATCCTACGAGAGGGCCATCCGCGGTACTCACACTTATCTTGAGAGTTTTAGTAGAATCCATTTACTTGTCTATGAACTGTATAGATGACCAAGTAGTCCTTTACCGCGGACGCGGCTATTCGAATAGTTTTATATCCTGCAAGGGTGTACTTCTTCACACATGTTTCCACCACTTAGCGTCTGCACACGTCATGTGCTCGGCAGACTTTAAGCGAAAACGGACGTGGGTGTAGACCACGACCTAACCAACCACACTAGTCTCTAGTCCAGGTTTATCGCCTATTCGGGTTCCATCCGCAAGGAGATCCGGCCGGGGTGTCCTCAACGGCCCCAAACGATGTGTGCAGGATTCCTGAGACACCAAACGGGCGAATCAGTACACCGGGCCACGTGCCTACCGCAACACAGCCCACCCCTATGGTCAGCACTACATGCGGCGCCCAGCAACTACAAACACCAAAAACTACTTGCAACTCCTGGACAGAGGACGAGAGGGGTCGGTAAGTCGAGCGGGGTCATATTTCAGGGCCCAATGTGTGGTAGTAGCTGAGTCTTAAATCACACACACAGATCTCAGTTCTTAAGGACGGCCTCAATGAAACAACCCACCATGTACTCCTACATGGCCTCTCATCGATTCCTTTACCAAATCGTATTCAACACTTCACTCTTGTTACCGGCACAACCTTTCACTCTAGTTCATCATCCCGATGAGCCAGACCTGACACAACTCTAAGCATAGCAAGCATAGCATTGTAGGAAACAAACACACATATGGCTCAACCAACTCCTACACATGCTAGTGGGTTTCATCTAGTTACTGTGGCAATGACAGGTCATGCAAAGGAAGTGGGTTCAACTACCGCGACACACAGCAGTTTGAATCGCGTTGTCTTAATGCAGTAAACGAGAGCAGAAGCAAGAACATGGGTTTGTATCGGAATGATCAATGGGTTGCTTGCCTGATGGAGTGGTAGTGGGATACTGCCCTTCAGTTGGATACTCGTGAATATCCTCGGAGGCAGAACCTACCACGAAGAACATATCGGAACACAATCAACACATGACGATATGCAACAATATGATGCATGCTATGACATGGCAATATGAATGTGTCTTGGCCTAATGCAAGCTAAAATAGAAAGGGATGAACTCATTTGAATCAAAGATTCAAATATTAGCTCATTAAACATGGCCTTAATAGTGCATTTCCTTATTCTGCTTAAACAGCAAGGTAAACTTGTTTTGTCATGCATGGAACCATTACAGATGGATAGATTGAATTTTTCTGATAATTTTTCATATATAAATTATTTCATTTGGAGTTACGGTTGAATTTCTATGATTTTTAGAAGTTTTAAACATTTTCTGGAATTTCCTGAATAAAAATAAATCCAAAAAATGCATTACTGCGTCAGCATTGCATCATGCTGACCTCAGCAGGTCAAAGGCGCCAGCCCAGGTCAAACCTGACTGGTGGGCCCCTTCTGTCAGTCTCTCAGTTAAATAATAGGATTAGATTAACACTAATTAGCTGTCAGTGGGGCCTGGGCTCACATGTCAGTGACTGATTAAAATAAAATTAGTTAAAACTAATCCTAGATTAGTTAGCAGACCGGCCCCACCTGTCTTAGACTTAGGGGGGGTCTACATGGGCCCACCAAGGGTCAAACTGGGTCAAACTCGCCGGCGTTGAGCCGCCGGCGAGGCCCGAGACGGTGGCGCAGCTCGAAAAACGCCTACAGGGCACAAGCGAGGCCGTTCTTGGGCTCGTTGGAGAGCTCTTGCAGTTGCGCATCTAGTGGTGGCGGTGGCCGGGCCTACGGTGGCCGGAGACGGTGACGGCGAGCTCCAAGGCGGCGGACGGAGTTCGGCCATGTGCGGGGTGTGGGCTGCGGCGTGCAAACGTGGAAGCTGAAGCGCTAGCGAGGCACTACGCGATGCGGCAAGCACGTTGCGTAGCACGGGATGACCAAATGGTCGCCAGAGCGGCGCCGGCGACAAGCTCGAGCGGAGACGAGCTTCGGCCATGGTAGAACTATGGCCTAGAGGGTGCAAACGCGTGGAAAAGAAGAGGGGAAAGGTGGCGGAGCTCACAGGGAGGTCGATGAGCGCTCAGTGGGCTCGGGGGACGACCAGAGTGAGGCGAATCGATGAGCGGCGTCCAGCGGGTACCGAGGTTGAAGACGATCTAATGGCGGCGATGCAGGGCCTCCGGCAATGCGTGGCTCGGTGGGGAGGGCGAGGGCGTCACGGCGGAGCTTCTGGACAGGTCAGAGAGGCAAGGGGGTGACGGAGGGCGCGGCTATGGCGGTGAGACGGCGACGGGTGCGTCGGCCATCGCGGGAGAGGGAGAGGGAGACGAGGGGGAGAGTGAGAGAGGATGAGAGGGGGACGTGGCATTCCCTGGACGTCTCCCGACGTCAGCGGAAGCAGGAGGTGGCCGGCGTGTGGCCGCGGGCGCCGGCCACGCGCTCCGCGTCCTTCTGGCTAGAAAATTGTTGTCACGACCCTAGATCTGTTTGGAACTAGTTGCATGAAGGCATCCATGCATCATGTCTAACTTTAATTGAAATCTTGAAATGGGGATGTTCAATCCCTAGCACCAAAAGAACTCAACTAGGTTCAATTTAAAAAAAACATCTTCAATGAACCCAAAATGCCCTTGATAAATGTTCATCACTTTTGTATTGGTCTAGAACCTCTGACAAAAATGATGCACGCTTTTCTAGGTCATTCCTGGTTTTTTGAATTAAATCATATTGTATTTGACTTTGGGCATTTAAACACTATAAATAATTTAATTGCTCAAATAATGTTGAATTTAAATGTGGGCCATTGGAATGATCTATGGAGTGTCCACAAATTATTGCAGCATTTTACAAAATGCTTTAGTATTTTTACTAAAGCCAAAGCAGTAGCAGAAAAATAGAAAACATAAACTAAATTTACAAAAGACAGAAGAGGCCCCAGGCCACTTACCTGGACTGGGCCGGCCCACCTGGCCATGCCAGTCACCTCCTTCCTTTGCCAGTAGGCAGAGGAGGGGGACAGCGCATCGCCGCCGAGCACGCGGAGGCCTCCACCTCCTGCTTCGCCGTGGCGGCCTCCCCTTCGAGCCCGTCCGTGCCTGGAGACGCCCGATGCCTCCCCTCGCTTTCCCCCCCCTCTGGACTCTCCCCCCCCCCCCGAACTCTCTCTCCCTCCTCTGTTCTCCCTCCCTCTCGTCACCGAGCGCTGCCGTCGCCGGCGCTCACCGTAGCCATGGCCACCGGCCCTTCCTAGTCCACCCAGCGTGTCCAAAGGCTCTGCCTTGACACCCTCTCTCTTCCACCCCAAGCCACGCCACCGGAGGAGCACTGCATCACCGTCGCCATCGTCTTCTTCAACCCCGGGGCACTGAGATCGCCGGCGACCTCCTGCCGTCACCAGCCCCTCCCCGAGCTCCCCGTGGCCACCGTCGCAACCACTGTGAGCTCATGGACCTACTCCCCCTCCTCTCCTACTCCCGTTCTCGCTCGAGCTCCGTTCCCCACCTCCGCCGTGAGCTTAGCTCTGCCGGCCATGGCGCCGCCGCGGCCACCGGCCCTGCCGCTCGTGTCCGAGCTCGCCAGCGTGCTCAGCGAACCCCCAGGAGCACGTAGCACCGTCCGGTTTCTCCTCTGGTGCACCGTAGCATCACCACCGCCTGCACCCGAACTCCGGCCGCCGCGAAAGCGGACACCACCGTCAATTTAGGTCGTCTCCGGCGACCCCTCCAGCACCAGCCGACGCGGACGAGGCTCAGGGTTCCAACGGTCCAATCCGCGGCCAAAACTGAGGCCTGTGGGCATTTTCCGAAGCCCTCCGCAGCGCCTGTCGTCGCCGGCGGCAAGTCGCCGGTGGGGGTTGACCCGCTGACCGGCGTGGTTTGACCCCGCCGACTTCTGACCACGGGTGGGCCCAGTTGACCCCCCCTGGGACCTGACGTGTGGGCCCAGGCCCCTGTCTAATTGATATTAGCTTAATTAATGTCTAATTAACTTATTTAACCCCTGGGTCACTGACATGTGGGCCCATGCCCTAGTGACACCTTTAGTTAGGATTAAATTAGCACTAACAGTCTCTGTTAATTAGCCTAGTCACTGACACATGGGCCCCACCGTCCAGGTTTGACCTGGACCGCGCAGTTGACTTGTTGACGTCACTATGACGTCATGCTGACGCAGTAAATAATTTCTATATTTAAAATAATTCAGAAAATCTAGAAAATGCCCAAAACTTCTAAAAATCATAGAAATTAATCTATAGCTCAGAATGAAATAATTTATATATGAAAAATTATCAGAAAAATTCAAGGAATCTATCTGTACCATTTTCATGCATGTTTGAACAATGTTTGTCCTCTGTTTTGGACAAAACAAATAAAGGGCATTTAAATAATCATATATGGAGTTGGAATTTGAATCATGTATTCAAACCAACTTCATTTAAATCATAGCTAGATGCATTAGCTCAAATCACAGCATATTGCCATGTCATGATCATGCATCATATTGTGGCATCGCATTGATTGTGTTCTTTCTCAGTTGCCGGTGTTTGTCCCCTCTCGGTAGGCGTATCCCGACGATGTGATCGATGACACCGATGAAGAACTATAATATCTTCAGAAGTGCCAGGCAAGCAAAACCCCCTTGTTCATTCCGATACAATCCCACTCTCTCACTCCTGCTCTCTTTTACTGCATTAGGACAACAACGATCAACTGTTACATGCTGCGGTAGTTGAACCCCTTATCCTCTGCATGACCTGTCATTGCCATAGTAAATAGATGAAACCCACTAGCATGAGTAGGAGTTGTTTGAGCCCTGATGTGCCTACTCATTCATGCTTGTTTGTCATGCCTGCTATTGCTTAGAGTTGAGTCGGGTCTAATTCATCGGGAATGAATTGGAATGTGGTGAACATGTCCTACTGTTGAGAGCTAAGTGTGTGAACACGATTTGGTAAAGGTAGCGGTGAGAGGCCATGTAGGAGTACATGGTGGGTTGTCTCATTGCAGCCGTCCTCAGGAACTGAGTTCTGTGTTTGTGATCCATGAACAGTTACTACCACACATTGGGTTCCGGTAACTCGACCCCTCTCGACTTATTAATCAACTTGATCTCTGTCCAGGAGTTGCAACTAGTTTCTGGTGTTTGTAGGTAGTGTTAGTAGTCTACCAAGTGGCACCCGGTACAGGTGGGCTTGGGACAGACTAGGCACAGTGGCACGGTGTACCAAGTGGCACCCGGTTGGTGGGCTTGGGAACCCTGCTCACCTCGTTTGGGGCCGTGAGCGACACCCCGGCCGGATCTCCTTGCGGATGGAACCCGAATAGGCGATAAACCTGGACTAGAGACTTGTTGGTTAGTCAGGTCATGGCCGACTCCCTCGCCCGGTTTCCGCTTGAAGGTTGCCGAGGTACATGACGTGTACAGGGCGATAAGTGGCGAGAGCGTGTGTGAAGAAGTACACCCCTGCAGGGTTATCATTATCTATTCGAATAGCCGGATTCCTCGGATATGGAAACTTGGACCCCTTGCATAGTTCATAGACAAGTGAAAGTGGATACTCTAAAATGCGCAAGATAAGCGTGAGTGCTATGGATGGCCTTCTCATAGGGAGACGGGAGCGGATCCATAGTGGTGTATTGATATGGTGAATATGTGGACTCGTGTGCGCCACCTCAAAAGAGTTACTTGCAGTCGTAGTTCAGGATAGCCACCGAGTCAAAGCTGGCTTGCTGCAGTTAAACTCCACCACCCCCTTTTGATACTGATGCATGTGTAGATAGTTCTGATGTAAGTCTTGCTGGGTACATTTGTACTCACGTTTTCCTATGTTATGTTTTTGCAGAGAGACGTCAGTCTCGCTAGTAGTTCCGTGTGGACTTCGACGTTTAGCTTGTTACCTCAGCTACGATCTTGTGCCCTCGGCAGGATCTGGTAGATAGTCAGGCTTCTCAGCCTTTTTCATTTGTAGATGTCTGTACTCAGACATGTTAAGCTTCCACATGTGCTTTGACTTGTATGCTCTGAATGTTGGGTCATGAGACCCATGTTTGTAATATCTCGCTCCTCGGAGTCTAATGAATAAATACTTGAGTCGTAGAGTCTTGTTGTGATGCCATGTTGTATTTACCCATATCGAGCATATTGTGTGTATGATTTAAATGCTTGGTATGTGTGGGATCCGACAATCTAGTTGTTTATCCTTGGCAGCCTCTCTTATGGGGAAATGTAGTCTAGTGCTTCCTTGAGCCACAGTAGTCCGCTACAGCCCGGTTCACCGGAGTCCTGCTAGCCCAGCACTACTGCTCAGGACACTTGACTGGCCGGCATGTGTTTCACTTCGTTCCTGTGTCTGTCCCTTCGGGGAAATGTCACGCGGTGACATCCGGAGTCCTGTTAGCCCAGTGCTACAGCCCGGATTCACACGCTGTTGACCGACATGCTCGAGGTTGATTCATGTATGCCTGTCCCCATGGGTTAGTGCCGCTTTGGGTTCACGACTAGCCATGTCGGACCGGGTTCTCTGTCATATGGATGCTAGCGACACTATCATATACGTGAGCCAAAAGGCGCAAACGGTCCCGGGCCAGGTAAGGTGGCACCCGTGGGAGTACCGTGCGTGAGGCCGCAAGGTGATATGATGTGTTACACGCTGGATCGATGTGGCTTAGGATCGGGGTCCTGACAATTGTGCACCTATTTTGCCAGAGGTTCTATCCAAAGACAAAGAGGGTGAACATTTTAGAAGGGCATTTCAGGTTCATTGAAAATGCTTTTAGTAAACCCTAGTTGATTTCAGGGGGGTGTTGGGGGGTTCTGCCTTCCCCATTTCAAGTTTCTGATGAAAAGTAAACATGATGCAACACTCTAATGCATGACTAGCTAGGGTGTGACAGGTTCCTCCGCTGTCCCCTGATCGCGGAATTCTGGGGCCTGTTCCGTGCCTCGCGACCATCGCGTCCTCGGCTTCTTGCCCCTCTCCCCCTTCTCCTCCGTCTTCTTCTGCTCCGGCCTCGAGCTCGCTGGTGTCATCGGCGGCGGTGGTTGGGGCGGCTGGAACCCTAGATCTGGCGATGCCCGTTGCGGTGTTGCCTGAGCCTGGGTCCCGGGCCGTCGCGATGCCCGTTGGGACTGGTGGCCTGGGGGGCCCCTCCTCTTTCCAGCTTCTTTGCCTTCCCCCTTTGCCTATTGTGGCTTATGGGCCTCGGGTGGCCCAGGCCCAACTCCCCACTCCCTGAGGGAGTCCTGGATTATGGGGTCCCTGGGCGTCCGGGCTTTGTCACGTGGGTCGGACTGATGGGCCGTGAAGATATAAGATAGAAGGCCTTCTTTCGTGTCAGGATGGGACTCTCCTTTGCATGGATGGCAAGCTTGGCATTCGGATGTGTAGTTTCCTTTCTCTATAAACCGACTCCGTACAACCCTAGGCCCCTTCAGTGTCTATATAAACTAGAGGGTTTAGTCCGTAGAGGCCATCACAATCATACAGGCTAGACATCTAGGGTTTAGCCATTACGACCTCGAGGTAGATCAACTCTTGTAACCCCTATACTCATCAAAGTCAATCAAGCAGGTAGGGTATTACGTCCATTAAGAGGGCCCGAACCTGAGTAAACATCATGCCCCCCTTTGTCTCATGTTACCTTCGATCCTCAGATGCACAGTTCGGGACCCCCTACCCTAGATCGGCCAGTTTTGACACCGACATTGGTGCTTTCATTGAGAGTTCCACTATGCCGTCGACAGAAGGTTTGATGGGTCATTCTATCATCAACAACGATGTTGTTTCTGGGGAAACTTTCCTCCCCGGCCAGATTTTTATGTTTGGCGGCTTCGTTTTGCGTGCCAACTCGATTGGTCACCTCGAACAGATCGACAGTTATGCCCCTGGTCATCAGATCAATTTCAGGAACCTAAATTATGTCACTGATATCCGAGGAGATTTGATCTTCGAAGGTTTCGCGGCCCCGACCACCACTCTGGCCTTAGATCCAAAGCGAACCGCCAGGTCCGAAGATGGGAGTTTGGAGCCCACCGGACACTCCACTACAAACCGCACTATCGAAGATCCGGAGGCGATTGTGTCCACGACGAACTTGGAATCAGACCGGGTTCCTCCTATCATTGAAAGGTCGGACTAACCCCTGGACTCTAGATCTGAACTCTCGAAGTCTGCGTCAAGCAAGCATGGCCAGGAGGCCTTCGCCCCGGCCAGCCCCGTGGACTCTCGTTTCCCCATCCAAACCTTGCTCTTAAACGAGGCTCTGGACTTAATGCGGTCCCACGCCATTACAGATGAATCACCTCCGAACTACGCCTAGCCCGGACTAGGGTCTGAAAGCGGCGAATTTTATGTTCCACCCACCACCCACTTCATAGACACTGTCGAGGACTTAACCGACATGCTGGATTACGCCTCCGGAGACATCAACGGCATGAACGGCGATGCCGTAGACGAACATGGCCAAGACCCGCCGTTTACCGGACATTGGACGGCCACCTCCACATATGATGTGTATATGGTGGACACACCCAAAGAGGATGACGGCAACAACAGGAAGGATCCGGTTGAGGACAAGCCAGCTGAGGCACCCCCAAAGCATCAACGTCAGCGACGCTGCTCAAAATCATGTCGCGAAAGAGACAGCAATACCGGCACCAGAGATAATAACACTCGGGAGAAAGCCGAAGACCCCGAAGCCCCTGTCGAGCCAACTTCTGAATAGGATGATTGGGAGGAGGGGCAAGTTAACCCTAACGATCTGGTCGGGGACGAGGACTCGGAGGATAACAATTATCTACCAATCTCTGAGGATGATGTGAGCCTCGACGACGAAGACTTCATCGTGCCAGAGGAACCACTCGAGCAGGAGCGCTTTAAGAGCCAGCTAATCGCCACTGCGAGAAGCCTAAAAAGAAGCAGCAACAGCTCCTAGCCGAACAGGATACACCCAACGGCAGATGGGCCCAAGTCCTAGCTGCCGAAGAGTATGGCCGTCAACGCCCAACAAAGAGTTATCAGAAGCGTTGGCTACTACCACAATTTGACGACGAGGCCCTCGAGCCCATACCATCAAGACATGACCGCGCTGATGAACCAGACCGGACACCACATGGATGGGATGGGGCGGCCACTCACGCCGAACACCAGCCCGCACCACCTCGCCGTAGAGGCAGAGGGACATCGGCTCCAGGATACACCTACCACCTACGACAAGACCTGGACAATAGAGAAGGCCAAGCCAGATCAATCTATGTATCAAGGGGGCATGCCCCAACGCGAGAAGACGACCATCAGGCCTGGCGTGACCGGCATAACCTCATCACGGCCGAAAACCGCATACGGACATCATCCAAACTCCGTCGTGACATCGCCCGACACAGAGGCGCCGCACACCCCTTATGCTTCATCGATGAGGTAATGGAGCACCAGTCCTAGAAGGGTTTAAACCCGTGAACATTGAATCATACGATGGAACGGCAGATCCCGCAGTATGGATCGAGGATTTTATTCTCCACATCCACATGGCCCGGGGTGACGATCTCCACGCCATCAAGTACCTCCCACTAAAACTAAAGGGACCAGCATGTCACTGGTTAAATAGCCTCCCATAAAACTCCATTGGTAGCTGGGAAGATTTGGAAGATTCCTTTAGAGACAACTTCCAAGGTACCTATGTTCGGCCTCCAGACACCGATGACCTTAGTCACATAGTCCAGCAACCCGAAGAGTCATCCCGGAAGCTTCGGACCCGGTTCTTAATTAAAAAGAACCAAATTGTCGATTGTCCAGACGCCGAAGCCCTCGCGGCCTTTGAACACAGCGGCCGGGATGAGTGGATCATCTGACACCTCGGCCAAGAAAAACCGAAGTCCATGGCAGCTCTCACCGCACTTATGACCCGCTTTTGTGCGGGAGAAGATTGTTGGCTAACTCGTTGAAGCAACAACACCAGCGACCCTAGCACCTCCAAAGCCAGAGATGGCAACGGTAGGCCATGATGCAACAAACACAAGCGTCGAAGCAACAATGAACATACCGAAGACTCGGCGGTCAACGCCGGATTCAATGGCTCCAAACCCGGTCAGCAGAAGAAGCCATTCAAAGGAAACAAAGACGGTCCATCCAGTTTGGACGGATAACTCGATCGGCCTTGCCAGATTCATGGCACCTCTGACAAGCCTGCCAATCATACCAACAGAAATGGTTGGGTCTTTAAATAGGCCGGTAAGCTAAACACCAAACATAAGGAGAAAGGACCAGCCAGCAAGGATGATGATGAGCCTCGCCCATCAAACACAGGGGGGCAAAAGAAATTTCCCCCCGAGGTAAAACAGTGAATATGATCTATGTCACTCATATCCCCAAGCGGGAGTGCAAACGCGCACTAAGGGATGTTAACGCCATAGAGCCAGTCACCCCAAAATTCAACCCATGGTCGGCTTGCCCGATCACTTTTGACCGCAGAGACCATCGGACCAGTATCCGTCATGGAGGTTCGACAGCATTGGTCCTCGACCCAATCATCGGCGGATTTCACCTCACACGAGTCCTCATGGACGGTGGCAGCAGTCTTAACCTGCTTTATCAGGACACTGTCCGCAAAATGGGTATTGATCCATCAAGAATCAAGCCCACTATAACCACCTTCAAAGGAGTGATACCCGGCGTAGAGGCCTGCTGCATAAGGTCCATAACACTGGAAGTAGTCTTCTGCTTACCGGATAATTTCTAAAGCGAAGACTTGATCTTCAACATCGTCCCTTTCCGCAGTGGCTATCATGCACTGCTCGGACTAACCGCTTTCGCCTGTTTCAATGCAGTCCCGCACTATGCTTATTTAAAGCTCAAGATGCCCAGACCACGCGGCGTCATAACAGTCAATGGAAACATGGAGCGCTCCCTCCGTACCGAGGAGCATACCGCGGCCCTCGCAGCTGAGGCACAGGGTGGCCTTATCAAGCCGAATACTTCGTCGGCCATTAAACCCCCGGACACTGTCAAACGAATCTGTTCCACCCTGCAGAATGAAAGTCCAGCTCATCCAGAGCTAGATTAGCAATTCGGCCTCCGTCAAAACCCTAACCTGGTTGCGGCATACGTACCGCGCGTACATAACTATGCACTAAAAATACCATGGGCAGGGACGGAGGCACATTAAGGACAAAGTCCACAATACGGCTCGACCCTATTTGGACCTTAGTTCCCTTTTCTATTTTTTATTTTTTCAGGTTCCTTAAAACCCAACTCACTTAGCGGTGGTATGAAGGGCCTTTCCCAGGCCCCTCTGTATAATCGATTGTTGATCCTCTCAAAGGATCCTACACCAAAGGTAAAAAGCGGCGCAGACGTGCGGTAGGTCGTCCAAAGGATCTTCAAGACTACCTTTTTTAGGACCTCTATACAGCTTTCCCTTGTTCTCAAATTATCGGCATGTAAAATAGCCTGGATGATTATGGCATTCTCTGTAAGAGCACGTTTGACGTATCAATCAGAATATAGCGGAAACAGTTTTGTCCTACCTTATCCGGTATTGGCCTACTCCATAATCTGTATTTCATCTTCACGACTGATTGACATATACACATTGGCATCAATTGTCAGGGGCTTTCTTCGGCCACAAATATTCAAAAACAAAAAGCCCGAACACTTTCATAGTACACTTCGGCGTCCCGAATACTACATTATATGCATGGGCTCTGAATCATGTCTTTGGTCAATAGTTGGGTTGCCCGGCTCCTGTGGTTACCACCTTACGTTCCGTTTGTTCAGCTAAGGTAGTAAAGGGAGAACTACTGTGATTGTGTTTCTGGCTCGTCTAGTCAAATACCTCAGTAGAGAAAGCCGAAAACTGGCTGTCATGATATGGCGAGAGCTAGTCAGCGGTTCGGTGACTATTAAATCTTTCGTGATTTTTTCCGTATTATACAAAGGACTGGCCTCCACCCGGTCAGGTGTATAAGGCACCCTAGTTTGGATAGCCGAACAACACCAAGGGCCAAGCCTATAATCCCATTGTCAAACTCCTATGGCTAAGTGAGAGTGGTAAAGCCGCATAGTATAATTGCCTAGTTCGCTGCATGATCACCTTCTTTACGGACCAAGGCGTTGGGTCAAGAGTGGTCAAGTGCTATCCCGAACACCCCCGTAGTATCTACATGGGGGCTGATGCCGGCGACTGGCGAACTTTCAGATATAAAAATGGCCGCACAGGAGGAAAATAATTTTAGATCAAAGCACAAGTATATTACACAAGCCTTGTTTCATAACACAAAAGTCTGGGTAGCCTGGATACATTCGTTCAAACATAATATCTTTCGAGCATTGACCCTCTAACAAACCGGCACCCTCCAGGATGTCCTCGAAGTATCGCTCCGTCTTGCGGTAATCCTTGCCCTCAGGTGGACCCTCAACGGCCACGCCGGCGGCCTTCATCTTCACCCAGTGCATCTTGATGCGGGCAAAGGCCATCCGCGCACCTTCTATGCACGCCGAGCGCTTCACAGCTTCAACTCGGGGCAGAGCGTCGCCAAGTTGCTTAACCAAGCCAATGTAACTGGTCGGAACCGGTTTGGCTAGCCATAGCCGGATTATAATGTCCTTCATGGCCAAACCAGACATCCTGTGCAGCTCCGCCAACTGCATCATCTGGTTGTTCAGTAGCATTGGCTTTTCTGGCGCCAGGTACTGAGACCAGAAGAGCTTCTCCGTGGTGTTTCCCTCTTGGGACCGGAAGAATTGCACGGCGTCGGCCGCACTGCTTGGAAGATCCGCAAAGG
The DNA here is from genome assembly GCA_032464435.1 of Aegilops umbellulata. Taxonomy (NCBI): domain Eukaryota; kingdom Viridiplantae; phylum Streptophyta; class Magnoliopsida; order Poales; family Poaceae; genus Aegilops; species Aegilops umbellulata. The sequence continues at coordinate 113,197,255 of CP136056.1, forward strand.
CATCTGGAGAACTCCATAGTCGATTAAGCAAGGCATATCTCCGACCGCCAAATATACTCTGTAAAAGAAAGGGCTTACCAGCCGCTAACTGTTCGGCTTGCTTGATCTCCTCGCGAGTCGGTCGGGACTCGGTCCGCACCTCCTATGCCTCTTGAAGAGCCTTGGTGAGTTTGGCCGCTGGGCCTTATTACTCTCCTCCAAGGCCTCACACTTGTTGGCGGCATACTGGAGCGCCTGCTCCACTTCGGTCACCTGCTCCTCATACTTACGGTGGGCGACCTGCTCGGCCTCTAGATCCGCAGCCGCTTTGTCAGCGGCCGCTTGGCTCATCTACGCCTGCTCCTTGGCTTGGGCAAGGGCGCTCTTCAGGTCCTCGACCTCGGTCGCCTTACCTGCAAATATGATCACCAACACAGGAGATTAGACTCTGTATTGAATATTCCTTTAAATGTGTCAATAATATTTTCCAACCATACCTTGTGTTTCCTCAAACCGCTTGTTGGTGCGGATGAGTTCTTCATCAGCTCGCTCCGGCTTCCACTTAAGTTCGGACACTTCGGCGGCCTGGCGGTCGGCGTTAACAGTGAAGCCTGTTTATCAAAATAGACAAGTATGTTATCTCCGGCGAATATTTGATCCTCTGTTCGGCCTCTTTTCAAAATCCAAAACAGAGTCTCAGGGGCTACTATCTATACACAGGCATATTTGTTGCACATGCAAAAGTGGCCAAAAATATTACATCGCATACCTCAAAGCCTGTTAACAGGCTGGTAAAAGCCTCGTTCAACCCGCTTTTGGCAGACTGCACCTTCTCAACCACCGTACCCATCAGGGTACGGTGCTCCTCCATGACAGAAGCACGTCAAAGTGCTTCCCTCAAAGTGTCTGGCGCCTCCGGATTGCTGGAGGTCACTGGAGTAGTCAGCACTCCCCCCTCCTTCGAAGGGGGTTGCTCATTTGATTTTGAAGCCATGTGGGTCTCCAGAGTGGTAATCGGCTGGGGGCGGGACTGGTTCGGGCCCCCGCCGTCAGTCTCCATGGGGGTTGTGCCCCCCCCCCCCATGTTCTCGGCAGCCGAGGCATTACCCTCTAGCGCCATCTTGGCGGCCTTCCACACCTCTCCCTGGCCCAGGGAGGTCCTTTGGGATAACAGCTCGTGTCATCCGCGGCATGTGGCGGAGAGCCTCGCGGAGGCGTCTCGCTCTCCACCATCTCCGGCGCCAAAGAGTTCCCCGTAGATGATGATTGTTGGGGGAGATCACGGGCCGGACTGAAATACATAAATGACATGTTATCCAACAATTCGTAAAGGGCCGGATATATGTATAGTATCTTTGAATACTTACGATTCAGCCAGGGGCTTCGCCTTGGGGCACCACTGGGGGATGGCTTCGGCATCTGAGTCCGGGCCATCCGAGAGGGATAGCTTCCCACTTTTGGACGCCTCTGCCTCTAGGTCAGCAGAGTCCGCCCTTTTCTTCTTCTTCCCCTTGAGGGGAGAATTTCTCGGTTCCTCCTCCTCCTCTTCGTCTTCATCTCCCTTATGGGAGGAGGGAGCTTTGGTATCCCTGGACACAGCATCCGAAGTACCTTTTACGGCAGAGGCCACCTTTGGCCTCCTTGCTCTTCTTCTTGGCCTTCTTCTTTGGCACCTAGTACGGCACTGGGACCAGCATCCTCGTTAGCAGAGGATCAGCTGGGCTTTCGGGTAGAGGAGCCGGACACTTGATCTGCTCCACCTTCTTTGTCCAGCCCTGATCAAAGGATGGAATTCTCAGCATACCCCTTTGAGTTGTGAACTAAGTTATGTTCGGAGATCATAATACTTACCGAGGTGGCAGGGTGAGCGCAGTCGAGGCCGATGTCGTCGGTCGTCTCCGGCCACGACTTCTGGGCCTTGAAAAGCATCTTCTAGATTGCTTCGTGCGTCGTGCTGAAGAATCGCTGCAGGGTCCGCGACCCTTCCCGATTGAACTCCCACATGTGGAGAGGCCGGTGTCGTGGTTCTAACTCTGACTGTAGAATAGGGGGTACGTAGGAGGAGGCAAGATCCTAGCTACGCTGAGGTTGTGCACTCAAGATTTATGAGTTCAGGCCCTTCTCGGAGGAAGTAAAAGCCCTACGTCTCAGTGCCCGGAGGCGGTCGACTGCATTATGCGTGAAGTTACAGGGGGTGCGAACCCTTGTGCTAGTGGAGGGGGTGGCTTATATAGAGTACGCTAGGACCCCAGCCAGCCCACGTTACAAGGAGTTCAATGTACATTAAGGTGAGGCTTTACTGGTAACGCCAGCAATAAAGACATATAAATGATCATTAAGACTACGGAGTAAACGCCTGACCTTTGCCATCCTGAGTGACTTTAGATCTTCTGTACTCTGAGTGGTTTCTGATATAGTCGAATGATTATATCCTTGTCGAATGGAATTGGGTTATCCGAGTGGAACTGTTGGTCGAGTGGGTTGCACTCTGAGGTGATTTTAGTCGGTAGATGTTGTTGTCCTTTGAATGTCTTTGACTGTAGGGCAGTGTCCTTGGGAAGGGTGTCTAGGTCAGGCCTATTACCCTACCCTAGGTACATGTCATCATCATTAGCCCCCAAATGGATTGAGGTCCGAGTGGAGAAGAAGTTGGAGATGATTTTGACCCGTTTTTTATGCTTCAGAGGCATTTTGCTTGGGTCGGCGAACCATGCTGAACTTTTAACTTCATTTTCAGTCGCCTTGATCCATTCAGAGTTTGTCAAGTGAACTTATACTGATGTGCTTCTACTGTTGGAATGGTACGAAACCTTTGGCGCGATTGGTTGCATTGTCGTTCCCGGATCTTACGGGATTCTAAATTTGGAGAAGCGCGCGGGACGGACGGCATCGTAGTAAACGGAATGGATTAGGCACGGGCGCCTTGATTCTCGCGCCGCCCTTTTCGCCATGTACCAAGGGCACAACTATTGCGGGATTTGACAGGATCGCTTGGGCCCACGCGTCAGCCACTCAGAAGTGAGCCCATAAAAGGTGTTGAGCCCGATGCGATTGCACAATGTTCCTTATTCCTCTTCTTCCTCCTCTGCTTCTCCACCGTTCCCCTCTCCTCTCTCGATGCCGCCGCTCTGCCCGTGAGCAATCCTCGGCGATGGGGAAGGACAAGACGGCGGCCCTAGAGCGGGCCAAGAAGGCGATGGCAACGGCGAAGTCGAAGGGCAAGAAGACAAGTCGGGGGTCGTCATCAAGGTCCGGATTGCCGCCCGGCTGGATTCAGGGGGACTGGATCTGGTCTGCAATCCGGCAAGAAGATCGAAGCAGGGGGCTTGATTTCCCCTGGATCTGGGAGGCCGCCGGGGAACGAACTCGAGCCGTAGCTGCAGGAGGGTGAGTGCGTCCGTGGCTTCTCTTTGCCTCCTCATCCTTTTTCCGAGGTTTCTTGAACTTTTTTGGAGCCCAACTTCATCATTTCTCTCCCAACACAATCACATATCTTGACGCGTATGTCTCTTTATGCAAAAACTTCTTGGGTTGTCGACCACACTGGGTCTTTTCAAGCACATTTTTACCTGCCACTCTTAGTCTGTAAAGAAGGCCAGTCCGGCTGACGGTAAGACCCGAGTGATCCAGATGTGTGGGGGTTTAGGGATCCAGATGAGAGGTAGGAGTGCTTTTCCTGCAATGACCCCTCCTGACTCGGTTAGGGGATGGCAGTCGGGTTGGTTTTACTGCAAGGATGTTCCGACTCCTGGTCAGTCGACCGGTCTTCCTCCCTTCACCATGGGCCGAGTCCACCAACCCCCTTCGTTGTTCGAGACCCCAGAGGAGAAAGTTGAAGTGTTGATGCTAGTCGACCGGGTAGTTCAGCTGGTCCATGATGGCGTGACTGGTATGGATTTGTTGGAGGTGTTCCTCAGTCGATGCATCCAGCCTCTCCAGGCACGCGATCATCCGATGTGGATGTACTCAGGCTCGAACGACACCGCTCGGATCCACCCTGAGGAGGTTGACGAGAAGATAGTGGCGCAGTGGTTGCAGAGCATCACTGGAAACAAGGACAACCCCAGGGGGTCTAGAAGAGTTGTGACATTCGACTTTGAACACGAACTGGATAAGGTGTGTCATTTGTTACCGAGTGTCTTCTAATTCTGACTTGCAATCATCCTCGAATTTGATTGACTCTTTGTCTTGTAGATATACACTGAAATGTACTCAATGCCGAACGGGGATCTGGCCTAGGAAGGCGAGGCCAGTGCGAATGAAAGCACTCAGTGGCAATCAGGGGACTCTGATGACGAGGAGAGCGACGACTCAAGCAGTAGTGAAGAAGTCGAGTCACCACCCTGCTCCGAAAGGTGTTCCAAGTAGATACATGATCCAGTAGGTGGACGGGGCAAAGCAATTGTGTCAAGTACGCAAGCCTCAAAGCGCACTCAGACATCCACTCCTGATCCGGCTGAGAAGGCTCCAAAGCAGCCCAAAGTTGCGCCTGCAAAGCCTCGGAAGGCCTTGCCTTCATTTTGTCAATTGATTTATCGGTCGACTGAGCCCTTGTGGCCAAGTCTTTTGCAGCGCCGGGGAATGTTATTGAACTTCCAGACGACGATGAAGATATGCCCCAGAGGCCTATGGGAAGGAGGGGCAGGACCACAGGCAGGGGGTGCTAGCCAGCAAGGCACCCCAGTCGACACCAGTGCCAGAACCAGTGATCCAGCAGTCCGGGGACCTCAATCGAACGTCTGTTACCTTTACCGATCCTGTGTTGATTGAGCGTCCTTCATCATCGACTGTCAAAGTCCCTTCTTCGTCCGTGCAACTCCATGCGTCAGACCCTCAAGCTGCTGCGGTTGTTCCACCTTCTCCACTTTTCACCACCCATCATGTCCCAGAGGACCAAGTGAGCGCTGCCACGGAAGCCATATGCCAGGCAGGCCTTATGATGGAGAAGATGAAAGTGGTGCACAAGGCCAATCAGGCTGCCTATGACGCCAGCTCAACACTCCAGACCAATGTCTAGGTTAGCTGATTTCCGACTGATCTTCTAGCTTGACGCTTGTTATGTTAGCATATGCTATCCGAAAACTTTTAATGTGCATCTATTGTCAGTCTGCACCTTGCATTTGTACACCCACTGGGTGTTTCAATTTTAGCTGAGTAGTTCTTCCACTTGAGTCGACTAGGTTGCGTCGATTATATCTTTGAACTAGTGGGGGTACGCAGAGTGCACCCATTGGGTGTAGTCCCCGAGGCTGCCGTCGAATGTCTGATTTGGCAGGGGTCTTGATAAAATTGTCTCTTTACAGTTCTTCCACTCGCTCTAGACAGGTCTTGTCGAGTGAAATTTGGACTAGTGGGGGCACGCTGAGTGCACCCACTGGCTGTAGTCCCCGAGACCGCAGTCGCCTGCGGGCAGTCGGCTGTGGTCTAAGAATAACTGTTGCTTTCTCTTTATTTTCTCTCGACTGGACGGACCATGTCAATTGGAAATTCGAACCAGTGGGGGCACGCTAAGTGCACCCACTGGGTGTAGTCCCCGAGACTACTGTTGAATGTATGATTCGACGGTAGTCTGAAAACTCTTTTTGTCGTACCGAATTGAACTTGTGTTTTATCGCTCGGAAGCGAGCAAATCTTTTTTTTGTTGACTGGTTGTCCACTGAATGCATAGATCTTGCGAGCTCGGGGCTCGGTTTGCTAACTTAGAGAAGAAACAGATTCAGCTCAATCTTGATCTCGAACTGGCAAAGCAAAATCTGGAGAAGGCCAAGGATGAAGCGACTTCTATGGGAGGTATCCACTTTGTCAGCTGTCTATTTTATTTGCTTTACTTTTCGCCTTTTGAACCGAGTGACTCCACTCGAACAGATGTGTGTAGTGAAAACAGATAACTCCAAGCTCGACTGAAGAATGTTATTTCTTTAGAGAAAATGAAGCAGGTGCTGGAGCAGAAGGACCTTGATCTTGCGGCAGCTCAGAAAACGGCACGGGAAAGAACCAAACTTGCCGACAAGAAGCTGGCCTTAGTCGGCAAGGTAGAAGAGGAGAACGCCAAACTGAAGACTGCCATTGGTGAAGCCAATGAAGAAGTCATGCAGCTGAATAAGGACAAGGTGACTCTGATCGACAAAGTTGGAGACCTTACTCGGAAGAGGGATGAGCTGGAGGTTTATCTGGGAGGACTCGCCAAGAAGTTGTTCCCTATGCTTGAAGGTACTTCCTCTTGTCCGACTGATTTACCACTGTCGTCTCTTTATATAACTGTTGATTCACCATTTCTCTGTGTGTGCAGAATCCTGCCAAAACTTTGAGGAAGAGACTAGCCGAATTGAGACGAGCTTGGATCCCATCAACTCCCCTGTTAAGGATGAAGTTGCCATGAACGTGCTCCGACTGGGATCTCGACTTGCCAGTGCCATGGACTACCTCGCACGACTGAAGGTGGCGGTGTCACGGATTGACACGGCACTCTGGCCAAGGGTGACATTCCAAAATGACCTCGAGTCTTTGATGATTCGACTCAATGAGATTCCCGGTCGAGTGCAGGAGTGGAAGAAGTCATCCGCCCAATGTGGAGCTGATGTAGCTCTGTCTCTGGTTTGCGTCCACTTCATAGAGGCCAAGGAAGAGAAGCTAGCAGTGCTCAAAGTTTCCAACACTAAGAAGCTTCACTTCAAGTCCTTCATGGAGACCTTCTTCGAAGCAGCCACTCGCATTGCAGATGGAATCCACTTGGACGAGTTCGTCGAGCCTGCCAGCCCTCCCCCTGCGGAGTAAACAAACATTATGCCTTGCTTAAATTTGCCTCGGAATGCTGAGTGATTTTGTAACCGTTAAACTCCTTCGGGCCTGGTGCCCGAGCACTATTATCTGCGGTTCTCAACCTCGTGGGATTTATCCGATCTTGGTTTTTCTTTGAATATGCTTGTCTTCATCTTTGCTGCTTTTGAATCTTTTGACTCCGAGTGAAACTTTATTCTTCACTCAGAACTGCCATTGAATTTGTGATGCAGTTCTGACGAAAGGATTGTGGGCATGAGCATTAAGTGTTGCACACGACCTGTACCTCGTCGTCCTTGCGGATCAGGATGGAGCGCATGTTATACTTGTGACGCAGCTCCGTCGAGTGGGTCATGGACAAGAGCACTAGGTGTTGTGCACGACCTGCACCTCGTCATCCTTGCGGATCAGGATGGAGCACACGTTGTACTTATGGCGTAGCTCCGTCAAGTGGGTCATGGGTGAAAGCACTAGGTGCTGCACACGACCTGCACCTCGTCGTCCTTGCAGATCGAGATGGAGCGCACATTGTACTTGTGACTCGGCCGCTAGGAGTAGTTTTTATCTTAGGCGAGTACGGGACTGCAGCTAAGCCTCCGAGTGAGAGGGTTGCTCTACACTTGGTAGGATTTTTAAAACTTAGGTGAGTACGGGACTGCAGCTAAGCCCCCGAGTGAGAGGGTTGCTCTTCACTCGGTAGGATTTTTTAAAACTTAGGCGAGTATAGGACTGCAGCTAAGACCTCGAGTGAGAGGGTTGCTCTTCACTCGGTAGGATTTTTTAAAACTTAGGCGAGTACGGGACTGCAGCTAAGCCTCCAAGTGAGAGGGTTGATCTTCACTCGGTAGGATTTTTAAAACTTAGGCGAGTACGGGACTGCAGCTAAGCCCCCGAGTGAGAGGGTTGCTCTTCACTCGGTAGGATTTTTTAAAACTTAGGCGAGTACGGGACTGCAGCTAAGCCCCCGAGTGAGAGGGTTGCTCTTCACTCGGTAGGATTTTTTAAAACTTAGGCGAGTACAGGACTGCAGGTAAGCCCCCGAGTGAGAGGGCTTCTCTTCACTCCGTAGGATTTTTTAAAACTTAGGCGAGTATAGGACTGCAGCTAAGCCCCCGAGTGAGAGGGTTGCTCTTCACTCGTTAGGATTTTTTTTAACTTAGGCGAGTACATGACTGCAGTTAAGCCCCCGACTGAGAGGGTTGCTCTTCACTCGGTAGGATTTTTTAAAACTTAGGCGAGTACAGGACTGCAGCTAAGCCTCCGAGTGAGAGGGTTGCTCTTCACTCGGTAGGATTTTTTAAAACTTAGGCGAGTACAGGACTGCAGCTAAGCCCCCGAGTGGGAGGATCGCTCTCCACTCGGAGTAGTTTCTAAAACTTAGGTGAATCATGTCGGATTTCGGGTTCCGGCAGACCCTTAAGGTTCGAACTCTGGGGTGCGCGCGGAGATTATGCTTCCTACCTACCCGTGCTCGTCCGCCTTGCAAAGATCTAAACTACCAAAAGAACAACACAAGAGACACAGAGTTTATACTGGTTCGGGCCACCGATGCGGTGTAATACCCTACTCCAGTGTGGTGTGGTGGATTGCCTCTTGGGCTGATGATGATGAACACTACAAGGTAGAACAACCTCGCGAGGGTCTGTTCTTGGCCTGGGGGATGAACTGCTAGGAGGAGTTCAATCGCCCTTCTCTCTCTCTGCTGCCTATCTAACTGATTGCCGGGTTGCTAGGTGTTTCGATCTTCCTCCGTCCTTTTTACCCTGGGGGTGGCTAGTCCTATTTTTAGGCAAAGGCAATAGGCCTCTTCCCAAATATTGAGCGGGAAGGGCGCCAACAATTGGCCATTTTGAAGGGGAACATCTGGTACACTTATCCTGACTAAAGTTGGTCCTCGCCTGCCAAAGGCTCTGGTGATGACTCTGGCTTGGGCTCCACAGTGACTTCCTCCTTGTCGCGGAGCTGGTCTTGGTCTCGTTGCACCGAAATGGGTGCCTTTGCTTGATCCTCCCGCCTACGCTTGCTCCCTTTGCACCAAAGAGGAAAGGGAGGACACTGCACGGGCTGGCGCCCGCCTGGAGCCCTTGGTCGTCATGGCTTGCGTCATGGGCACCTCGTGAGGTACCCCGCCTTGATCTCTCCGCCTCCTCGCGAGCCAACCTGATGAGGCCGCGCCTGAGGAAGCTCCGTGTCGTCCGCCCCGCGAGGTTTGGCCCCTCGCGAGGGTCTTGGGTTTGCGTTGATGAAGATGGGCCGTGCTGGGCCCCCTTTGAGCCACGCCGCAGGCTGCAGGCAGGCAAGTCTGGGGACCCCGTTCCCAGAACGCCGACAGTAGCCCCCGGGCCCAAGGCGCGCCCGGACTTGGCCGTGCTCAGAGGCGAAAGGGAAAGGGAGAAGCGCTGGGGGCCCTAACAGCCTGCGGCCTTGGGCGCCGCGTGGCGGTTGATTGGACGGGGGCGTCTCCACTTCCCCATGACGCCTCGGCATTTGCATGGATTGGACAAGTCCCTGCATGCAAAACCGGTCATGATTACCTGCGATCGTGGAGGTCGACGGTTGGCCTTCGCCGGCTATAAGTACGGAACGGCACGCGCCCTTCCAGTCCATCCCTCTTTGCTTCTCCTTCTTCTTCATGTCTCCATCGAGGAGGTTCTCTACCGCGGAGAAAGGGAAGGCTCGCCAGGTTGAGCCTGCCTCTCCTCCGCCCAAGCGCGGCCGGGGGCGTCCTCGCAAGCATCCCGCGGCTACTTCGTCAGCCCTTCACGGCCGCGGGGGCGATTTCCAGCTGGGTGACAGGCGGGCGGCGGCGACCGGGGGCACGCCTCGGTCGCGTGCCCCCCTAGGACGCGTTCTCGTGCGGCAGAGGTGCTGCCGGAGTTCGTTGTGTGGTCGGCGGAGCCGACTAGCACTTGGCTTCATCTTCCTCGCTTTCTCCTTGGTGAGCTCCCGGCCGGTGCCCCGGGCGGCCTCTGGCTCCAAGCGAATGGCTGCTGCAGCCAGGCCTCATGGGCTTCACTGAAGGTCTCTGCAGCTGGGAGCCTGGCCTTGGCCCGCGGTTGGCAGACGTTCGCCCGCGCGCGGGGCCTGAGCCGTCGGTGTACCCTGCACATCAAGTTTGACGGCGATGTCACCCTCTTCCTCATGCAGGGTGCTGCCCTGAGGACGACGACCGCGGCCGACAAACCAACCTCGGCGACGATGGAGAGGGCAACGCTCGCGTGGTCGGCGGCGCTCAGGGTTCCCCAAGCTTCACCGGTTCTTCCTCATGCGGCGGATCTTCCAGCGGTGGCCGTAGCCAGCCTCCACGCCGCCGTACCTGCCCGGGAGGTGGTGGTGCGTCTGCCCGCCGTCGCGCTCCGGTGAAGCGCGAGAGGGAGTCTGCCTGAGTCCTGGAGGCGGCTCGAGTCTTCCCTGCAGGTCGGTGCGAGGCGAGCTGCGCCCGATTTGTTCTTTCTTTCCCTTTGTCCTGCATAAAAAGACAGTAGCGTGGGGCCCCGTGGGGGCGCGTTTGGGTTATCACTGTTAATTATCGTTTTGCTTTTGTTATCGTGCCTTCTGGCTTCGTGCCCATGTGTAGATAGTTTCCAACCCCAGCTGTGAGGGGGGCGACCGACCCAGGCCCTGTGCTCATGTCGCGGTGCCCGTGGGGCACGGACTGGAGGGGTGCTCCTTCAATGGACCCAGGTCGCGAAACCTTTGAACGGCTAGGACAGAAATACTCGCGAGGGTGCCCGGCCGCCCCTTCCCCTCGCGAGGCCTTGCATAAGAGAAATCGAGGCAGGAGAGTGAAAAAGTCAAAGAACCATAAGTCAAAGGCGGCAATAGCTCCAATAAAACTTTGAATGAGAATGAACAAGCCAACTGCGGAAAGCAAGTGAAAAAAGCCGCGTCCGACACCTAATCTAGTCTTCGACGTCTTCTCACCAGCGCGGAGCTAAGTGCTGCCACTGGGCGTGGGAGGGAGCCCCAGGGCCTGAGGCCGGCGCTCCTGAGACTCCGGGGCGTGTACAGCCCCACTCATTATTATGTGAGAGTGTCACGGGCGGTGAGCTTCACACGCGTTGGCCTTCTTCACAGGCTCCGGGCCCTTTCCAAAGCGCGATAGCTTCACAGGCAGTCACCTTCTTCACAGGCTCTGGGCCTTTTCCAAAAAGGATAATCTTCACAGGCAGTCGCCTTCTTCACAGGCTCAGGGCCTTTTCCAAAAAAGGATAATCTTCATAGGCAGTCGCCTTCTTCACAGGCTCAGGGCCTTTTCCAAAAAGGATAATCTTCACATGCGTTCGCCTTCTTCACAGGCTCAGGGCCTTTTCCAAAAAGGATAATCTTCACAGGCGTTCGCCTTCTTCACGGGCTCAGGGCCTTTTCCAAAAAGGATAATCTTCACAGGCGTTCGCCTTCTTCACAGGCTCTGGGCCCTTTCCAAAAAGGACAATCTTCACAGGCGTTCGCCTTCTTCACAGGCTCTGGGCCTTTTCAGGGGTAGTACCTCTGGAGGTGCTGGATGTTCCACGCGTTCTGGATCGGCACCCCCTCCTGAGTCTCCAAGTGCGCGGAGCCGGGCCTGTAAACATGAACAACCTTGAACGGGCCCTCCCACATGGGAGAGAGCTTGTGCAGTCCCTCCCTGGAGAGGACCCGCCTGAGCACGAGGTCTCCTACCTCGAGAGTTCTGGGGCGGATGTGGCGGCAGTGATATCATTGCAGCGCTTGTTGGTACCTCGCCGCCCGCAGTGCGGCTTCCCGACGGCGTTCCTCCCCCAACACAAGGTCCATCCCCCGCATGGCGTCCTGCTGCACCTCGTCGAACGTCAGGACCTGCGCGGAGCGACGTCTGACCTCATGAGGGAGGACCGCCTCGGCTCCGTAGACCAGGAAGAACGGGGTCTCTCCCATTGGCTTGGTCGCGGTTGTGCGGATGGACCACAACACGGACGGAAGCTCGTCGTGCCAACCTCTTCCGCAGGCCTCCAGCTTCTTCTTGAACGTCCTGGTTTTGAGGCCCCTTAGGACCTCTGCGTTGGCTCGCTCCGCCTGGCCGTTGCTTCGGGGGTGTGCCACTGAGGCGTAGCATATCTGCGTCCCAAGGTTAGCACAGTATGTTTTAAAGAGGTTACTGGTGAACTGCGAACCATTGTCTGTGATGATGCGGTTGGGCACCCCGAACCGGCTCACGATGCCCCTGATGAACTTGACGGCGGATCCCGCGGGGATGGCGCAGACGGCCTCTACTTCAGCCCACTTGGTGAACTTGTCCACGGCGACGTAGAGGTAGCGGTAGCCCCCTGGCGTCCGAGGAAACGGGCCCAGGATGTCCAGCCCCCAGACTGCGAATGGCCATGAAAGGGGTATAGTCTGCAGGCCCCCCGCCGGCTGATGGATCTGCTTGGCGTGGAACTGGCAGGCCTCACAAGCCTTCACTAGTTCGACGGCGTCATTGAGTGTGGTGGGCCAATAAAACCCACTGCAAAACGCCTTGCCAACGAGGGTCCGTGATGATGAATGATGCCCATAATCCCCACCGTGTATGTCTTCCAGCAATTCCTTTCCTTGCTCCCTGGAGATGCAGCGCAGGGATACGTCGTTTGGTCGCTTCGGGTAGAGCTCTCCATCCCTGATGCAGTATGTCGTGGCCTGCCGTGGCCTGCCGTGCCACACGCTCCGCTTCCTCCTCCTTCTCTGGCAGGGTCCCCTGTGTTAAATAACTCTGGAGCTCCGTGATCCAGCACCCCTCCTGAGGCTCCATCGTCAGGAGCAAGCGCGCCCCTGAGGCCGGGCCACAGATCGGGGCTCCAAAGGCAGGCGGCTGGGGGAGCTCTTCTCGAGGCTGAGTCATGCTTGACAACGATGGCAGGGCTGAGGGTTTGAAGAGCCACTCTTCGAAAACGCCAGGCTCCTGAGGTAGCCGTATGGACGCCCGTCTAGCGATGTTGTCGGCCTCCTAGTTGGTGCCACGGGGTACATGTTTCAATTCCAGCCCCCAGAACTACTTGTCCATCTTGCGGACCTCTGCAAGGTAGGCCTCCATGTGCTCATCCTTCGGCTCGTACACCTTATTGGAGAAATTGATGAGGAGCTGCGAATCGCCTTTAATGGTGAGCCGTTTCACCCCCAGGGCAACTGCGGCCTTCAAGCCCGCTATTAGACCTTCATACTCCGCTATGTTGTTGGAGACCTTTTCGCCTTGCTGGAAACAGAGCTGTACTACGTAGTAGAGCTTGTCCTGAGTGGGCGATATAAGCACCGCCCCAGCCCCAGCACCATGCCTGGAGAACGCCCCGTCGAAGTACATGACCCAGCCTTCCGGTGCCTCGCTCCCCGGGGAGAGGGACCGATCCTCGTCAGCCTTGAGGCCTGGTGCCTCCGTCCATTCTGCCACAAAATCCGCTAATGCTGCTCCTTTGATGACCCTGGTCGTGCTGAATTCGAGCTGGAACGCTTGCAGTTCTATGTTCCACTCGGCGACCCTTTCGGCTGAGTTAGGGCTCCTGAGCACCCTCTCCAAGGGGTATGACGAGATGACCTTGATGGGGTGACCCTGAAAGTAGTGCCGCAGCTTGCATGAGGCCACCAGCAGCGTGAGGAGGAGCTTCTGAGGCATGGGGTACCGTGCCCTCGCGTCCCGCAATACCGTGCTGACGAAGTACACGGGGTGCTCAACAAGGCTGGGTGTGTCAATGCTTGTGGTGCCCTCCGGAGGCGATTGCGCCTCCGGAGGCTGACCATCTAGGTGTGGAGCTCCTTCCACCTCCGGCGTGCTCCTCTGCGGCGGTTGATTCTCCTCAGCTGCCGCGGCGGTTTCTGCGGGCCTTCTTTGTTCCTGTTTTGCCTTGTCCCGGGCTGCAGCTACGGTTTTGTTTCGACGCTCCTCCCTTACCGCCACTAGGGCTGCACTGGCGGAGTAAGGAGTGGCGGCGAGGTAGAGCACCAGGGGCTCCTGAGGGCGCGAGGCCACCATGACCGGAGGGCTGGTCAGGTATCTCTTGAGATCTTGGAATGCCTTGTCGCCCTCTTCAGTCCATTCAAAAGTCCCCTTTTTCTTCATTAGCTAGAAGAAAGGCAGCGCTCGCTCCCCCAGCGTGGAGATGAAGCGCCCTAGTGCGGTCACGCGTCCAGTGAGCTTCTGCATTTCTCTAAGGGTCTTTGGCGGGCTCATGTCCTCGACCGCCTTGACCTTCTCCGGGTTGGCCTCGATGCCTCGGTGGGACATGAGGAAACCCAAGAGCTTGCCTGAAGGGACCCCGAACACACACTTCTCTGGGTTGAGCCGCAGGTTCACCGCGTCGAGGCTCGCGAAGGTTTCCTCCAAGTCTTGTATCAGGGTCTTGGCCTCCCGAGACTTCACCACAATGTCATCGACGTAAGCCTCGACATTCTTCCCGAGCTGCCGGCCTAAGGTGATGTGCATCAGCCGCTGAAAGGTCGCCCCTGCATTTCGTAGCCCGAATGGCATGCATGTGTAGCAGTACACCCCACACGGGGTCAGGAAGGTTGTCTTCTCGATGTCTTCTACCGCCATCTTGATCTGGTGACACCCAGAGAAGGCATCCTGGAAGCATAGCAGGTCGCATTCCGCGGTGGAATCGACGATCTGATCGATGCGAGGGAGCGGGAATGGATCTTGCGGACATGCCTTGTTGAGGTTGGTGAAGTCGACACATATGCGCTCCTTGCCTCCCTTGTTTGGCACAACGACAGGTTTGGCCAACCAATCCGGGTATCGAACCTCGCGAATGACACCAGCGGCTTCTAGTTTGCGAGTCTCTTGGATGATGAAGGCCTGCTTCTCTGTGGACTGCCACCTCGCCTTCTGCTTCACGGGGCGCACATTGGGGCACACGTTGAGGTGATGCTCGATTACACTCCTAGGGATCCCCGCCAACTGGTCAAGCTCCCAAGCGAATACCTTCTTGTTTGCGCGCAGGAACCTGACCAGGGCTTCCTCCTGCTCGGGCTTGAGGTTGGTGCCTATGGTAAAAGTGGCACTGGTGGACCCGTCCTCATTGACGGGTATCTACTTGGTTTAAGCCTTGTCTTGGGTGAACAACTGCTTCTTCTTCGCGGGTGCAGCCCCCTTGGGCTCGGGGGCCTCTGACTCGGCGGGCTGCGTTGATGCCGCCGTCTTGAAAACGAGCTTGAACACTCGCAGTGCGTCTCCGGTGTCCCCGTGCACGGTGAGGGCACCGCTGCTCCCGGGCATCTTCATGAGGTTGTACGCCGGGTGTGTCACGGCCATGAACTGGGCCAGCGCTGGGTAGCCGAGGATGGCGTTGTAGGGGAGGCCGATGGGGGCGATGTCGAAGTCAACCATCTCCGTGCAGAAGTTGTCGTAGGTGCCAAAGGTCACTGGGAGCCGGATCTGCCCCAAGGAGCTGGATGATCCGCCCCCAACGCCCGAGAAGGGTTGGCTGGGTCGCAGTCGTTCCAGGGGTATGCGGAGGAGTTTGAAGGCCTTGACCGAGAGCACACTGAGGCCCACACCACCATCGATGAGAGTCCCGGTGACGGCCACCTGACAAATGGTGGGGGTGCACAGCAGGGGAAGCGCGCCCGAGCAGGCCGAGTTGGCTGGGTGGTCCTCCGAGCTGAAGGTCAGGCCGGCCTTGGGCGCCGCTCGGTCCGGGAGAGCCCTCTGCCGCGCGGAAGCGGCGCTGACCCGGCGGACAAACGGCTTGACGTGGTGACTTGTAGGCGGCGCCTGTGAGCCGCCCAGGAGGGCCGCGACGACCGAGGGTGTTGGTGTAGCGGTGCGGCCGTCTTGCCGCACGGACAGATGCCGGGACGACACTCGCTGCTCGTTCCCCGCCGGGCCAGTGGCGGCATTGATGGCAGGCGACGGGGAACGGCGAGGACGCCCGCTGACGGGGGCCGTCTGGGCGATGCGGGAAGCGAGAGCGGCTCGGTGCTCGGCGCGGGCCCGACGAGCATCAGACATGGATGCGATGGTCGGAGAAGAACGGGGCGGCGAAAGGCGAATTCCGGCGCACCCCTACCTGTCAAGCCAAATGTCCGATTTTGGGTTCCGGCAGACCCTTAAGGTTCGAACTCTGGGGTGCGCGCAGAGATTACGCTTCCTACCTACCCGTGCTCGTCCGCCTCGCAAAGATCTAAACTACCAAAAGAACAACACAAGAGACACAGAGTTTATACTGGTTCGGGCCACCGATGCGGTGTAATACCCTACTCCAGTGTGGTGTGGTGGATTGCCTCTTGGGCTGATGATGATGAACACTACAAGGTAGAACAGCCTCGCGAGGGTCTGTTCTTGGCCTAGGGGATGAACTGCTAGGAGGAGTTCAATTGCCCTTCTCTCTCTCTGATGCCTATCTAACTGATTGCCGGGTTGCTAGGTGTTCCGATCTTCCTCCGTCCTTTTTACCCTGGGGGTGACTAGTCCTATTTATAGGCAAAGGCCCTGGGCCTCTTCCCAAATATTGAGTGGGAAGGGCGCCAACAATTGGCCATTTTGAAGGGGAACATATGGTACACTTATCCTGACTAAAGTTGGTCCTCGCCTGCCAAAGGCTCTAGTGATGACGCTGGCTTGGGCTCCACAGTGACTTCCTCCTTGTCGCGGAGCTGGACTTGGTCTCGTTGCACCGAAATGGGTGCCTTTGCTTGATCCTCCCGCATGCGCTTGCTCCCTTTGCACCAAAGAGGAAAGGGAGGACACTGCGCGGGCTGGCGCCCGCCTGGCGCCCTTGGTCGTCATGGCTTGCGTCATGGGCACCTCGTGAGGTACCCCGCCTTGATCTCTCCGCCTCCTCGCGAGCCAACCTGATGAGGCCGCGCCTGAGGAAGCTCCGTGTCGCCCGCCCCGCAAGGTTTGGCCCCTCGCGAGGGTCTTGGGTTTGCGTTG
Source organism: Aegilops umbellulata (assembly GCA_032464435.1). NCBI lineage: Eukaryota > Viridiplantae > Streptophyta > Magnoliopsida > Poales > Poaceae > Aegilops > Aegilops umbellulata. Next base: position 113,213,870 of record CP136056.1, read on the forward strand.
ACGAAGATGGGCCGTGCTGGGCCCCCTTTGAGCCACGCCTGTCGGTGTACTAAAGTAGGGGTACCTTAGTATCCCGAACTTGTGCACGGGCAGTCGTAGCACCCCGCGGCAAGGCTCGCCAGGCGATCGCCAAGACTCTTCGTGGCCCCTTTTTGGGCCATCCAAGAACAAATTATTTGAGCCAAGGCCCCGGCAGGAGGGGCCTGCCGGGAAGGCCACCTGAAGAGAGCCAGGCCCCGGCAAGAGGAGCTTGCCGGGACGACCGCTCGAAGCACAAGACCCCGGCAGGAGGAGCTTGCCGGGAAGGCCAACCATGGCACGACAAGGACCTCGCCACGGCGCATCCCGCGCTCCGGCAAGGCCCGGTGAGCGACAAGCTCCCGGGCGCGACAAGGCATCCACCACGGCAAGGCGTTTGCCGCGGCAAGTTACCACCCCGTGCCTGCGCTCCAGCTCACCCACCAACGTGTCGCTCTGGGGGCATTCCAGGCGCACGTGGCGGGATATTGTGCAGCCAGGGGCATGCGGTGGCGAAGCGAAGCTGACAGAGTAGCCATCATGGCAAACAGTGGCGCTCCTGATGGTCCACTTCCCTGCACCGTCTGGGCGACGCGGACGGTCATTTAATGCCCTTGTCCCCCACCGTCAGAGTTAGGTTCGATAGCACTGTACCGCCGCTGTGCAGGCAGCTGTACCCACTACAGCATTCTCCCATTTTTGCCCCCACCTGCGCTGCCACCTGTGGGTAACCCCTTGAGCATATAAAAGGAGGCCCCATGCGCGCGTTGGAGGGAGGAGGACACCCATCGCCACGCTCGGTCTCGCCAGCAGCTCGTGTGTACTGTAGCACCACGCGCTCCCGAGCAAGAACACAGTACAATCCACAAAGCAGCAGTAGGGTTTTACGCATCCTTGCGGCCCGAAGCTGGGTAAAATCCCCTTGTGTGCAGCGCCTCGATCCGCTCTTTGTGCAACCTCCGCCCCCCGCCGAACCAGTAAGGGGCTCGGTCCCCATAGGTGTTCGAGGAAGTCGATTCCCCCTGACATCTTTGGCGCGCCAGGTAGGGGGCGTCGAAGTTCTGCGAACCTGATCCGGCGTCTGCACCAGCCAGATCTCCTTCATCTTCATCGACATGCCACCGAAGAAGAAGGCTCCAGAGGTGGTCGGTCCGTCCGCGTCGAACCCGCCGCCCTTGGAGCATACGAGTGGTGGGGACGGCGCCGCCGGTGGGACGGGCGTCGTCGAGCCAGCCCATGGCGCCACGGCGTCCGAACATGCACCGCGCCCCTCTCAGGAGGCACGGGACCAGCAGCGTCTTGGCGCCCACGGTACCATACGCTCGCTGGACCCAAATCGAGCCGGCGGATCCCAGGGCGCTCAGGGCCAGCACTCACACCAACGTGCTGGTGCGAGCGTGGCGCGGCTGCCTGGTCCGGGTGTTGCTCCTTCTAACGTAGTTAGAAGTTCGAGCACATCCCGCTCCACGTGCCGTTCGCCACCATTGCCCACCACTCCAGCAGAAGCGTTGGCGCGAGCTCAACTGCTCCTAGACTACCCTCCAGCGGCGGACAAGCTCGACGACTGGAGGGCCACGATACAGAGCATCATCGGTTTTGCCAAAGGCGACACCCCACGGCAGCACAGCGCATCGCAGCCGCGGCTGGACGGCCAGGCGAGAACCGATGGCGCCAGGACCGGCGGGGGTGCGACCACCGTGCACTCCCCGCCCCAGAGGCCAAGGTCGCCGACTCGCCGGAATCATCACGACAACGATTCCACCGCGTCGTCGAATCCGCGAACTCGTCGCGATCAACACCAAGTTCTTCACGAGCGAGAGCAAGAGGACGCTTGTACTCGGATCGAGCGTCGGAGAGAAGCGCGGCGTCAATCAGATCACCGCGTTGGGCCCTCTGTCGACATGCATGCACCAGGGGAACCAGGCGACCTGCCATACGCGGTGGGCTGCCCTGCGTTCACCCGTGAGCTGCGGCAAGTCCAGTGTCCCAGCACGAAGAATTTCAAGTCCGACGTACCATAGAAGTACGACGGAAAGTCGCATCCGTCGGAGTTCCTCAGCATCTACACCATTGCAGTGCAGGCTGCTGGGGGGCGAGACGACAAGATCCTTGCCAACTACTTCCCGCTGGTACTCAAATCCAACGTCAGATCCTGGCTCATGCACTTGCCGGATAACTCCATAACCTCCTGGACAGACTTGTGCCATCAGTTTATTGGCGCCTTTATGGGCGGCCACAAACCCCATGGCCAAGCGAGCGACCTTCATCTGCTGGTCCAGAAGGAAGGGGAACCCCTGCGCAAGTTCATCCAGAGATTCAGCCGTGTACACTAAAACATCCCAGACGTCCACCCCGCTGCGGTCATCAGCGCGTTCCATCAGAACGTGCGTAACCGCAGGATGCGGGAGGAGATGGAGATGTGCAAGATCAAAGACGTCAGTGAGCTATATGCCCTGGACGACAAGTGTGCCCGTGCTGAGGAAGGGAGGAAACTCCACGGAGAGAACACTGGAGCAGGAGAATCTGAAAGTGAGGATACCGCCCCGGCAAGGTTCGCCGTAAAGGGTTACGTCGATGCAAGTTTTTGACACTGATCTGGATGACTCTAAGTCTCGATCTAGATACATATTGAAAGTGGGAGCAATTAGCTAGAGTAGCTCTGTGCGGAGTATTGTAGACATAGAATTCGCAAAATACTTACGGATTTGTATGTGACAGACCCGTTGACTAAAATTATCTCACAAGCAAAACATGATCACACCTTAGTACTCTTTGGGTGTTAATCACATAGCGATGTGAACTAGATTACTGACTCTAGTAAACCCTTTGGGTGTTGGTCACATATCGGTGTGAACTATGGGTGTTAATCACATGGTGATGTGAACTATTGCTGGTAAATCACATGGCGATGTGAACTAGATTATTGACTCAAGTGCAAGTGGGAGACTGAAGGAAATATGCCCTAGAGGCAATAATAAAGTTATTATTTATTTCCTTATATCATGATAAAGGTTTATTATTCATGCTAGAATTGTATTAACCGGAAACATAATACATGTGTGAATACATAGACAAACAGAGTGTCACTAGTATGCCTCTACTAGACTAGCTCGTTAATCAAAGATGGTTATGTTTCCTAACCATGAACAAAGAGTTGTTATTTAATTAACGAGGTCACATCATTAGTTGAATGATCTGATTGACATGACCCATTCCATTAGCTTAGCACCCGATCGTTTAGTATGTTGCTATTGCTTTTATCCATGACTTATACATGTTCCTATGACTATGAGATTATGCAACTCCCGTTTGCCGGAGGAACACTTTGGGTGCTACCAAACGTCACAACGTAACTGGGTGATTATAAAGGAGTACTACAGGTGTCACCAAAGGTAGATGTTGGGTTGGCGTATTTCGAGATTAGGATTTGTCACTCCGATTGTCGGAGAGGTATCTCTGGGCCCTCTCGGTAATGCACATCACTTAAGCCTTGCAAGCATTGCAACTAATGAGTTAGTTGCGAGATGATGTAGTATGGAACGAGTAAAGAGACTTGCCGGTAACGATATTGAACTAGGTATTGGATACCGACGATCGAATCTCGGGCAAGTAACATACCGATGACAAAGGGAACAACGTATGTTGTTATGCGGTCTGACCGATAAAGATCTTCGTAGAATATGTAGGAGCCAATATGGGCATCCAGGTCCCGCTATTGGTTATTGACCGGAGACATGTCTCGGTCATGTCTACATTGTTCTCGAACCGTAGGGTCCGCACGCTTAAGGTTACGATGACAGTTATTATGAGTTTATGAGTTTTGATGTACCGAAGGAGTTCGGAGTCCCGGATGAGATCGGGGACATGACGAGGAGTCTCGAAATGGTCGAGACGTAAAGATCGATATATTGGACGACTATATTCGGACATCGGAAAGGTTCTGAGTGATTCGGGTATTTTCGGGAGTATCGGGGAGTTACGGTATTACGGGAGAAGTAATGGGCCTTGATGGGCTTTAGTGGGAAGAGGAAAAGGCTGCTGCGCCCCCCCTCCCCTTTGGTCCGAATTTGACTAGGGAAAAGGGGGCCGGCCACCTCTCCTTCTCCTCCTATTCCTTCTCCCTTCCTCCCCTTTTGGTGGACTCCTACTAGGACTTGGAGTCCTAGTAGGACTCCATATCCTGGCCGCACCTTTGCCTTGGCCGGCCTCCTCCTCCTCCATCCTTTATATACAGGGGCAGGGGGCACCCCATAGACACACAAGTTGATCTACGGATCGTTCCTTAGCCTTGTGCGGTGCCCCCTTCCACCAAATTCCACCTCGGTCATATCGTTGCAGTGCTTAGGCGAAGCCCTGCACCGGTAACACATCAAGATCATCACCACGCCGTCGTGCTGACGGAACTCTTCCCCGACGCTTTGCTGGATCGGAGCCCGGGGATCGTCATCGAGCTGAACGTGTGCCAAGAACTCGGAGGTGCCGGAGTAACGGTGATGTGATCGGTCGGATCGTGAGGAGAACGTACGACTACTTCCTCTACGTTGAGTCAACGCTTCCGCTTCAGTCTACAAGGGTATGTAGACAACACTCTCCCCTCTCGTTGCTATGCATCACCATGATCTTGCGTGTGCGTAGGAATTTTTTTGAAATTACTACGTTCCCCAACAGTGGCATCCGAGCCTGGTTTTATGGTTTAATGTTATCTGCACGAGTAGAACACAAGTGAGTTGTGGGCGATATAAGTCATACTGCCTACCAGCATGTCATACTTTGGTTCGGCGGTATTGTTGGACGATACGATCCGGACCAACCTTACGCGTACTCTTACGCGAGACCGGTTCCCTCGACGTGCTTTGCACATAGATGGCTTGCGGAAGACTGTCTCTCCAACTTTAGTTGAACCGAGTGTGGCTACGCCCGGTCCTTGAGAAGGTTAAAACGGAGTCTATTTGACAAACTATCGTTGTGGTTTTGATGCGTAGGTAAGATGAGTTCTTGCTTAAGCCCGTAGCAGCCACGTAAAACTTGCAAAAACAAAATAGAGGACGTCTAACTTGTTTTTGCAGGGCATGTTGTGATGTGATATGGTCAAGACATGATGTTAAATTTTATTGTATGAGATGATCATGTTTGTAACCGAGTTATCGGCAACTGGCAGGAGCCATATGGTTGTCGCTTTATTGTATGCAATGCAATCGCCCTGTAATGCTTTACTTTATCACTAAGCGGTAGCAATAGTCATAGAAGCATAAGATTGGCGAGACGACAACGATGCTATGATGGAGATCAAGGTGTCGCGCCGGTGACGATGGTGATCATGACGGTGCTTCGGAGATGGAGATCACAAGCACAAGATGATGATGACCATATCATATCACTTATATTGATTGCATGTGATGTTTATCTTTTTATGCATCTTATCTTGCTTTGATTGACGGTAGCATTATAAGATGATCTCTCACTAAATTATCAAGAAGTGTTCTCCCTGAGTATGCACCGTTGCAAAAGTTCTTCGTGCTGAGACACCACGTGATGATCGGGTGTGATAGGCTCTATGTTCAAATACAACGGGTGCAAAACAGTTGCACACGCGGAATACTCAGGTTATACTTGACGAGCTATGCATATAAGATATGACCTCGGAACACGGAGACCGAAAGGTCGAGCGTGAATCATATAGTAGATATGATCAACATAGTGATGTTCACCATTGAAACTACTCCATCTCACGTGATGATCGAACATGGTTTAGTTGATTTGGATCACGTGATCACTTAGAGGATTAGAGGGATGTCTATCTAAGTGGGAGTTCTTAAGTAATATGATTAATTGAACTTTAATTTATCATGAACTTAGTCCTGGTAGTATTAGCATATCTATGTTGTAGATCAATAGCTCGCGTTGTTGCTTTCATATGTTTATTTTGATATGTTCCTAGAGAAAATTGTGTTGAAAGATGTTAGTAGCAATGATGCGGATTGGATCCGTAATCTGAGGTTTATCCTCATTGCTGCACAGAAGTATTATGTCCTTGATGCACCGCTAGGTGACGGACCTATTGCAGGAGCAGATGCAGACGTTATGAACGTTTTGCTAGCTCAATATGATGACTACTTAATAGTTTAGTGCACCATGCTTAACGGCTTAGAATCGGGACTTCAAAGACGTTTTGAACGTCATGAACCATACGAGAAGTTCCAGGAGTTGAAGTTAATATTTCAAGCAAATACCCGAGTTGAGAGATATGAAGTCTCCAACAAGTTCTATAGCTAAAAGATGGAGGAGAATCGCTCAACTAGTGAGCATGTGCTCAGATTGTCTGGGTACTACAATCGCTTGAATCAAGTGGGAGTTTATCTTCCAGATAAGATAGTGATTGACAGAATTCACTAGTCACCATCACCAAGTTAGTAGAACTTCGTGATGAACTATAGTATGCAAGGGATGACGAAAACAATTCCCAAGCTCTTCGTGATGCTGAAATCAACGAAGGTAGAAATCAAGAAAAACATCAAGTGTTGATGGTTGACGAGACCACTAGTTTCAAGAAAAGGGCAAAGGGAAGAAGAGGAACTTCAAGAAGAACGGCAAGCGAGTTGATGTTCAAGTGAAGAAGCTCAAGTCTGGTCCTAAGCTTGAGACTAAGTGCTTCTACTGCAAAGGGACTGGTCACTGGAAGCGGAACTACCCCAAGTGATTGGCGGATATAAAGGATGGCAAAGTGAACATAAGTATATTTGATATACATGATTATTGATGTGTACTTTACTAGTGTTTATAGCAACCCCTCAGTATTTGATACTGGTTCAGTTGCTAAGAGTAGTAACTCGAAACGGGAGTTGCAGAATAAACAGAGACTAGTTAAGGGTGAAGTGACGATGTGTGTTGGAAGTGGTTCCAAGATTGATAGGATCATCATCGCACACTCCCTATACTTTCGGGATTAGTGTGGAACCTAAATAAGTGTTATTTGGTGTTGAGCATGAATATGATTTGATCATGTTTATTGCAATACGGTTATTCATTTAAGTAAGAGAATAAATTGTTGTTCTGTTTACATGAATAAAACCTTCTATGGTCATACACACCAACAAAATGGTTTGTTGGATCTCGATCGTAGTGATACACATATTCATAATATTGAAACCAAAAGATGCAAAGTTAATAATGATAGTGCAACCTATTTGTGGCACTGCCGTTTAGGTCATATTGGTGTAAAGCGCATGAAGAAACTCCATGCTGATGGGATTTTGGAATCACTTGATTATGAATCACTTGATGCTTGCGAACCATGCCTCTTGGGCAAGATGACTAAAACGCCGTTCTCCGGAACAATGGAGCAAGCAACAGATTTGTTGGAAATCATACATACCGATGTATGTGGTCCGATGAAGATTAAGGCTCGCGACAAGTATCATTATTTTCTGACCTTCACAAATGTTTTGAGCAGATATGGGTATATCTACTTGATGAAACATAAGACTGAAACATTTGAAAAGGTTCAAAGAATTTCAGAGTGAAGTGAAAAATCATCGTGACAAGAAAATAAAAGTTTCTACGATCTGATCGCGGAGACGAATATTTGAGTTACGAGTTTGGTCTTCAGTTAAAACAATGTGAAATAGTTTCACCACTCACGCCACCTGGAACACCACAGCATAATGGTGCGTCCGAACGTCATAACCGTACTTTATTGGATATAGTACAATCTATGATGTCTCTTACCGATCTACCACTATCGTTTTTGGGGTTATGCATTAAAGACAGCTGCATTCACGTTAAAAAGGGCACCATCTAAGTCCGTTGAGACGACACAATCTGAACTATGGTTTGGCAAGAAACCAAAGTTGTCGTTTCTTAAAATTTGGGGTTGCGATGCTTATGTGAAAAAGTTTCAACATGATAAGCTCAAACCCAAATCAGAGAAATATGTCTTCATAGGTTACCCAAAGAGTCAGTTGGGTACACCTTCTATCACAGATCCAAAGGCAAGACATTCGTTGCTAAGTATGGATCCTTTCTAGAAAAGGAGTTTCTCTCGAAAGAAGTGAGTGGGAGGAAAGTAGAAAACTTGATAAGGTAATTGTACCTTCTCCCTTATTGGAAAGGAGTTCATCACAGAAATCTGTTCTTGTGAGTACTACACCAATTAGTGAGGAAGCTAATGATGATGATCATGTAACTTCAGATCAAGTTACTACCGAATCTCGTAAGTAAACCAGAGTGAGATCCGCACCAGAGTGGTACGGTAATCCTGTTCTGGAGGTCATGATATTAGATCATGATGAACCTACGAACTATGAGGAAGCGATGATGAGCCCAGATTCCGCGAAATGGTTTGAGGCCATGAAATCTGAGATGGGATCCATGTATGAGAACAAAGTATGGACTTTGGTTGACTTGCCCGATGATCGGCAAGCAATTGAGAATAAACGGATCTTCAAGAGGAAGATGGACGCTGATAGTATTATTACTATCTACAAAGCTAGAATTGTCGCAAAAGGTTTTCGACAAGTTCAAGGTGTTGACTACGATAAGAGTTTCTCACTCGTATCTATGCTTAAGTCTGTCTGAATCATGTTAGCAATTGCCGCATTTATGAAATCTGGCAAATGGATAAACAAAACTGCATTCCTTAATGAATTTATTAAAGAAGAGTTGTATATGATGCAACCAGAAGGTTTTGTCAATCCTAAAGGTGCTAACAAAGTGTGCAAGCTCCAGCGATCCATTTATGGACTGGTGCAAGCCTCTCGGAGTTGGAATAAACGCTTTGATAGTGTGATCAAAGCATTTGGTTTTATACAGACTTTCGGAGAAGCCTGTATTTACAAGAAAGTGAGTGGGAGCTCTGTAGCATTTCTGATATTATATGTAGATGACATATTACTGATTGGAAATGATATAGAATTTCTGGATAGCATAAAGGGATATTTGAATAAGAGTTTTTCAATGAAAGACCTCGGTGAAGCTGCTTACATATTGGGCATCAAGATCTATAGAGATAGATCAAGACGCTTAATTGGACTTTCACAAAGCACATACCTTGACAAAGTTTTGAAGAAGTTCAAAATGGATCAAGCAAAGAAAGGGTTCTTGCCTGTGTTACAAGGTGTGAAGTTGAGTAAGACTCAATGCCCGACCACTGCAGAAGATAGAGAGAAAATGAAAGATGTTCCCTATGCTTCAGCCATAGGCTCTATCATGTATGCAATGTTGTGTACCAGATCCATTGTATACCCTACACTGAGTTAAGCAAGGGAGTACAATGGTGATCTAGGAGTAGATCACTAGACAGCGGTCAAAAATTATCCTTAGTGGAATAAGGACATGTTTCTCAATTATGGACGTGACAGAAAGGTTCGCCGTAAAGGGTTACGTCGATGCAAGTTTTTGACACTGATCTGGATGACTCTAAGTCTCGATCTAGATACATATTGAAAGTGGGAGCAATTAGCTAGAGTAGCTCTGTGCGGAGTATTGTAGACATAGAATTCGCAAAATACTTACGGATCTGTATGTGACAGACCCGTTGACTAAAATTATCTCACAAGCAAAACATGATCACACCTTAGTACTCTTTGGGTGTTAATCACATAGCGATGTGAACTAGATTACTGACTCTAGTAAACCCTTTGGGTGTTGGTCACATATCGATGTGAACTATGGGTGTTAATCACATGGTGATGTGAACTATTGCTGGTAAATCACATGGCGATGTGAACTAGATTATTGACTCAAGTGCAAGTGGGAGACTGAAGGAAATATGCCCTAGAGGCAATAATAAAGTTATTATTTATTTCCTTATATCATGATAAAGGTTTATTATTCATGCTAGAATTGTATTAACCGGAAACATAATACATGTGTGAATACATAGACAAACAGAGTGTCACTAGTAGGCCTCTACTAGACTAGCTCGTTAATCAAAGATGGTTATGTTTCCTAACCATGAACAAAGAGTTGTTATTTGATTAACGAGGTCACATCATTAGTTGAATGATCTGATTGACATGACCCATTCCATTAGCTTAGCACCCGATCGTTTAGTATGTTGCTATTGCTTTTATCCATGACTTATACATGTTCCTATGACTATGAGATTATGCAACTCCCGTTTGCCGGAGGAACACTTTGGGTGCTACCAAACGTCACAACATAACTGGGTGATTATAAAGGAGTACTACAGGTGTCACCAAAGGTAGATGTTGGGTTGGCGTATTTCGAGATTAGGATTTGTCACTCCGATTGTCGGAGAGGTATCTCTGGGCCCTCTCGGTAATGCACATCACTTAAGCCTTGCAAGCATTGCAACTAATGAGTTAGTTGCAAGATGATGTATTATGGAACGAGTAAAGAGACTTGCCGGTAATGAGATTGAACTAGGTATTGGATACCGACGATCGAATCTCGGGCAAGTAACATACCGATGACAAAGGGAACAACGTATGTTGTTATGCGGTCTGACCGATAAAGATCTTCGTAGAATATGTAGGAGCCAATATGGGCATCCAGGTCCCGCTATTGGTTATTGACCGGAGACATGTCTCGGTCATGTCTACATTGTTCTCGAACCGTAGGGTCCGCACGCTTAAGGTTACGATGACAGTTATTATGAGTTTATGAGTTTTGATGTACCGAAGGAGTTCGGAGTCCCGGATGAGATCGGGGACATGACGAGGAGTCTCGAAATGGTCGAGACGTAAAGATCGATATATTGGACGACTATATTCGGACATCGGAAAGGTTCTGAGTGATTCGGGTATTTTCGGGAGTATCGGGGAGTTACGGTATTACGGGAGAAGTAATGGGCCTTGATGGGCTTTAGTGGGAAGAGGAAAAGGCTGCTGCGCCCCCCCCCCCCTCCCCTTTGGTCCGAATTGGACTAGGGAAAAGGGGGCCGGCCACCTCTCCTTCTCCTCCTATTCCTTCTCCCTTCCTCCCCTTTTGGTGGACTCCTACTAGGACTTGGAGTCCTAGTAGGACTCCATATCCTGGCCGCACCTTTGCCTTGGCCAGCCTCCTCCTCCTCCATCCTTTATATACAGGGGCAGGGGGCACCCCATAGACACACAAGTTGATCTACGGATCGTTCCTTAGCCGTGTGCGGTGCCCCCTTCCACCAAATTCCACCTCGGTCATATCGTTGCAGTGCTTAGGCGAAGCCCTGCGCCGGTAACACATCAAGATCGTCACTACGCCGTCGTGCTGACGGAACTCTTCCCCGACGCTTTGCTGGATCGGAGCCCGGGGATCGTCATCGAGCTGAACGTGTGCCAAGAACTCGGAGGTTCCGGAGTAACGGTGCTGTGATCGGTCGGATCGTGAGGAGAACGTACGACTACTTCCTCTACGTTGAGTCAACGCTTCCGCTTCAGTCTACAAGGGTATGTAGACAACACTCTCCCCTCTCGTTGCTATGCATCACCATGATCTTGCGTGTGCGTAGGAAATTTTTTGAAATTACTACGTTCCCCAACACAAGGAAGGGCCGGCGGCGGAGCAGCAGGAAGAAGAAGAGCCAAGAAGTACTGGTTGTTGAGCAGTCCGGCGATGAAGGCACCGCCAAGAAGGGCCAGGTTGGTAGCTCTGGCAAGGAGATTGCCGGATGCACCCACTGTCAGGCTGTGGCGGTCGCCGACAAGTGGGACGGCACCAACAAGCAGTACTGCAAGATCCACCGCACCAAGGGCCATGACCTCCAGAGCTGCAAGCAGGTCGAGCGGCTCGTCGAGCTGCAAAAGGCCGAGTACGAGCGGCGCGACAAGGAGAGAGCCTGGGGAGGTGGCGGAGGATCAGGCACGAAGCGCCCCGGCCAGGGAGGACGCCGCGACAAGGACAAGCAGCGGCAAGCAGACCGACCTCCCCGCGGCCGCGACAAGAATGAAGACGACGACGAAGACGAAGACATGGATGACGTCGAGACCAGTGAGCAGGAGTTTCAGAAAGCCACAGAGGTCTTGTGCGTAGACGGCGGTGCCTCGCTGCATACTTCTCACCGCCAGCTCAAGCAGTGGGCGCGGGAAGTCAATGCAGCGGAGCCACCCGTCGAGTCGCGCAAGCCTCTGAAATGGTCCAGCACGCCTATGATCTTTGATATTGAGGACCACCATGATCGCACAACCGCGATCGGGTGCTTGCCGATGTTGGTCTCGCCAACAGTCCGCAACCTCAAGGTCACTAAGATGCTAGTTGACGGTGGGGCCGGCTTGAACCTGATCTCCTCCGCTGTGCTCCGGAAACTCCAAGTCCTTGACAGCGAGCTCGAAGAGACCGGCACGTTCCAAGGAATCAACCCGGGAAGGAGCAAGCCGAAGGGGAAGATAACATTGCCAGTGACATTTGGCAGCGAGCTGAACTTCAGGACAGAGAGGATCACTTTTGACGTTGCCGATTTTCCATTGCCTTACAATGGAATTCTCGGCCGTCCAGCGCTCGCCAAGTTCATGGCGGCCTCTCACTACGCCTACAACATGCTCAAGATACCAGGCCCGATAAGCGTCATCTCTGTCCCCGGTGACAAGAAGGATGCCCTTATCTGTGCCGACAAGATCTACCGGGAAGCAGCAGCCACAGCGGATCACAAGCCGCTTGCCGCTGAAGCTCCCGGAGGGAAGAAGAGGACCAAGCCCGGCAAGTGCTCTGGCGCCCACTCCGGCAAGCGCACCTCTTCGGAGTGCTGCGCTACCGTCGAGGACGCGCCATCGAGCTCCACCGGCAAGAGTAAGAAGACAATGGCGGCTCCGCCAACGACCAAGAAGCTGCCCGCCAAGGAGGACGGCACTGGTGGTACCTTCACCATCAGTGCCACGCTCGACCCCAAATAGGAAAGCACGCTTGTTGCTTTCCTGCGGGCGAATGTCGATGTGTTTGCCTGGCAACCATCCGACATCCCCGGCGTTCCCAAGAAAGTGATTGAGCACCACCTCGCCGTCTGTCCTCACGCGCGGCCCGTCAAGCAGAGAGTCAGGAAGCAAGCAGTGGAGCGCCAAGAGTTCATCGCAGAAGAGATCAAGAGGTTGGAAGCGGCAGGCCTCGTTAGAGGTGTGCTCCATCCGATGTGGTTGGCCAATCCTGTTGTCGTGCGCAAAGGAAATGGGAAATGGAGGCTTTGCATCGACTTCACTGATGTTAACAAAGCTTGTCCCGAAGATCCCTTTCCCTTGCCGCGCATTGACCAGATTGTTGACTCCACGGCCAGATGTGACCTGCTTTCATTTCTTGACGCATACTCGGGGTATCATCAGATCTTCATGGCTGAAGAAGATGAAGAGAAGACCGCGTTCATCACTCCATGTGGCACGTACTGTTTCGTACGGATGCCTTTCGGACTGAAGAACGCCGGTTCAACATTTGCGAGGGTTGTCCACACCGCTTTTGAGCCACAAATCCACAGAAATGTGGAGGCCTACATGGATGACATAGTGGTCAAGAGCAGAGACAGGGCAACCCTGATTCAAGACTTAGAAGAGACCTTTGCGAACCTGCGCAGGATCAGCCTCAAGCTCAACCCCGAGAAGTGCGTGTTCGGAGTCCCTTCTGGCAAGCTTCTCGGGTTCTTCGTGTCTCAGCGAGGAATATAAGCCAACCCAGACAAGATCAAGGCCATCGAGCAGATTGAAGCACCAACACGTGTCAAGGACGTACGAAGGCTTGCCGGCTGCGTCGCGGCTCTCAGCAGGTTTATTTCCAAGTCTGCAGAACGCGCCCTGCCATTTTTCAAAATTTTGAAAAAGGCGGGTCCAGTAAAATGGACTCCGGAAGTGGAGGCTGCGCTGCAGGACCTGAAGAAATACCTGTCCTCCGCTCCAATACTTGTCGCGCCTAAACCACAAGAGAAGTTGCTGCTATACCTGGCGGCAACCAATCAAGTGGTTAGTGTTGCGTTAGTAGCGGAGAGGGAGGCAGATGATGAGCCAGCAACCATGGCAAGCACGTCCAACGACAAGCAGGGGGCTTCCCTGACAAGCTCTGGCCCCGACAAGGATGAATCTGCACAGGAGCAAGTGGAGGTGCAGAAGAAGAAAATGGTGCAGCGCCCAGTTTACTTTGTCAGCTCCCTTTTGCAGGGGGCTAGGTCAAGGTACTCTGGTGTGCAGAAATTGCTTTTCGGCCTCCTCATGGCCTCGAGAAAGCTGCGCCATTACTTCCAAGCACACGAGATTACAATTGTCACCCGCTTTCCGCTGAAGAGGATACTGCAGAATCCAGAAGCAACAGGCAGGATTGTCGAGTGGGCACTAGAACTGTCGAGCTTCGGTATCCAGTTTGAGAGCACCTCGACTATCCAAAGCAGGGCATTGGTGGAGTTCATAGCGGAGTGGACACCGACACCGGATGAAGATATCCCAGAGACGAGCATCCCCGCCAAAGAAGCAAGCAAAGAGTGGCTGATGTACTTTGATGGTGCTTTCTCGCTGCAAGGCGCCGGTGCTGGCGCGTTACTCGTCGCGCCCACCGGAGAGCACCTCAAGTACGTAGTCTAGATGCACTTCCCCAAGGAGCAAGCAACCAATAATACTGTAGAGTATGAAGGTCTGCTCGCCGGTCTCAGGATCGCGGCAGAACTTGGGATCAAGAAGCTCATTGTCAGGGGTGACTCGCAGCTTGTCGTCCGCCAAGTGAACAAGGATTAACAGAGTCCGTTGATGGAAGCGTAGTTGATGAAGTGAGGAAGCTGGAAGAGCACTTTGACGGCCTGCAAATGGAACACATTCCAAGAGCTGAGAATGACATCGCTGATGGCCTGTCGAAGTGCGCAGCATTTACGTTACCTGTGGAACAAGGAACCTTTGTGCTCAAGCTGACTCAACCATCCGTAACTCCATCAACCAGACAGAGCAAGAAGAGGAAGTTGGTCTCCGACGACTATCTTCCGGTAGAGCTCCCTGGAGCCGCCGCCAAGAAGGTCCCCAAGATCGACGCCGAGAGCGCTGAGGAGCCGTCTGCTCCGGAAAACCCCAGGGTTTGTTCCGTAGAAGCAGGCGATCCCGACAAGTTTTGCTCCGGCAAGCTTGCCGGGGAACGTCAAGCTCCGACTGAGCCCCAGATCCTCGCCGTAGAAGCGGACGTTCCCGCAGCAGCAGAAGTGCCTTCAGTCCTTGTTGTCGAGCCGCAGGCTCGGCATGGGCGCAGCAGAGTGTCCATTTCCTCCAGCACGGAGAACTTCCCGAAGAGCAAGAAGAAGCGGAAAGAGTAGCCCGGCGCTCGAGTATGTACCAGTTCGTCGACAACACACTGTACAGAAGAGGGCGCAAGAGTGTGAAATTGAAGTGCATTTCCTGGGAAGACGGACAGGAGCTGTTGGCAGAGATACATGGAGGCATATGTGGTCACCACATCGGCACAAGAGCACTCGCCGGCAAAGCGTTCCGGCAAGGTTTCTTCTGGCCGACAGCCCTCCAGGATGCAACTGCACAAGTAACCAAGTGTGAAGCGTGCCAGTTCCATTCCAAGCAGATACACCAGCCAGCTCAAGCTCTCCAGACGATCCCTTTATCCTGGCCATTTTCGGTCTGGGGGCTCGACATCCTCGGCCCCTTCCCCCGAGCTGTCGGGGGCTTTGAGTACTTGTACGTCGCAATCGACAAGTTCTCAAAGTGGCCGGAAGTGGAACCAGTGAGGAAGGTGACCGCACAGTCAGCCATCAAGTTCTTCAGGTCGATTGTCTGCCGCTTCGGGATCCCCAACAGGATCATCACCGACAACGGTACACAATTCACGAGCCGCGCCTTCATGCAATACGTCCAAGATCTCGGCGCCAAGGTCTGCTTCGCTTCTGTTGCTCATCCCAGGAGCAACGGTCAAGCTGAAAGGGCCAACGCCGAAGTACTGCGCGGGCTCAAGACCAAAACTTTCGACAGGCTGCACAAGTGCGGAAGAAACTGGATCGAGGAGCTGCCGGTGGCTCTTTGGTCGATCAGAACGACGCCAAATTGAGCCACTGGCCAGACACCATTTGCTCTAGTCTATGGAGCAAAAGCAGTTACCCCCACGGAACTCGTATACGGGTCACCTCGAGTGCTCGCTTATGATGAGCTTGAGCAAGAGCGGCTGCATGAAGATGACGCGCTGCTCCTTGAGGAGGATCGTCTTCAGGCTGCTGTGCGAGCCTCTCGCTACCAGCAAGCTTTGCGTCGCTACCATAGCCGCAAAGTTAAAGCCAGAAGCTTCGAGGAAGGCGACCTTGTTCTTCGGCGCGCCCCGTCCGCCAAGAATCATAACAAGTTGACGCCAAAGTGGGAAGGCCCTTACCGGGTGAGACGAGTCACGAGGCCCGGCGCTGTCCGCCTCGAGACCGAAGATGGCACTCCGGTGAGCAACTCCTGTAACATTGAGCATCTTCGTAAGTTTTACCCGTAAGGCGCGGTTGTCGGGCCCCGCCCGGCAACCAACCTTTTGTACAAGTCTTGCCGCAGTTGCATGTAATCCTTTGTACAAAGCCAGGCGCAGACCCTGAGCAGCAGAAATGAAGCGCTGGCGCCCTAAGTTTTAGCATGCATGCTGAGTCGAGTCTCGTCCTTGGTTAGGGTTGATAGTGCCTAACAGCTGCTAACCCCTAGCTTAGAGGTCGAGTCTGCGTCCTTTTTCCGGTTCCTTCGTTTCCTTTGGTTCGCAGGGTTTTGCATATCCTGGCCAGGCCGCTTAAGGACGAAGAAGAGAAGAAGGGCGGACCAGCATCTGGTCCCCGGCAAGCCAGTATTGCCGGAGGCTGCAAGTACGAAGATTCGCCTGCAGCAAGCCAAAGTTGCCGGGGGCTGCAATCCCAGATAAGTTTTTGCATCCCTTGTCATGCATTCCCTTATGAACTGTGGAATACGAAATCCTTGTTTCCTCCTAGAAGCTACCGTGCTCCCTTAACGACAGGCCCCAGAGCGCGTTCCTGGGGCCCGTTTTGGTAGTAGTCGCGGCGGCAAAGGGGCGGAACGAGGGGCCCAAACCCGCTTCATCCCTTCCTCCGCCAAAGGCGTGAGAGAGGTCGAGTGGTGCGGGAAGACGACAGGGCCTGTTGCCGGGCAAAGAAGTGTCTATCTTAATGATATAAAGGATTCGTTCCTTGGCATGGGTTTTACCCATGGGACAAATGGCCCGGCAAACATCCCCTTTTCATTAAAAACATTCTGCTCAGGTACAGTTCAGAGAGAATGAAAAACATGAAAAGATGGGATTACAAGTTTTAAACACAGCTAAGGCCC
The DNA here is from genome assembly GCA_032464435.1 of Aegilops umbellulata. Lineage (NCBI taxonomy): Eukaryota > Viridiplantae > Streptophyta > Magnoliopsida > Poales > Poaceae > Aegilops > Aegilops umbellulata. The sequence continues at coordinate 113,231,083 of CP136056.1, forward strand.
GAGGGCTTACAGATTGAAAAAAGATAAGATGCCCGTAATCCCTTTCTTGTCTCTCTCCTCAGGAGGTAGGACAAGGAGGCGAAAAGGGCAAAAGGAGCGCCTAGGCGAGCTACGGGTGGCAGAAGACACCAGCAGAACGCCCAGAGGGCCGCCGGGGGGCTCCGGAGGCTGGATGGTGGCGGCGGCGCCGGAGATGGAGTTCGAAGATGAGGCAGCGGGACGTCAACACGATGTCGGGGGCACCTAGCCCTCGTACTCCGAGTTGACGGCCTTGCCGCCAGTCCTCCTCCTCTTCCGCAGCCTCGCCACTCCAGCCGCCCGGGAAGACAACCCCGAGAAGCTCAAGGAGCCGGCGACCCAGATGATGGGGTCGCCGGTGCCACACGGAGCTGCAACCGGCGCCTAGTCGGACCCGTCATCCCGACGACCGCTGCCCTCGTCGTCGCTGTCGCTCCCCTCCTCGTCACTCTCACTCGAGGAGGAGCTTTCGCTGTCGGAGGAGCTGTCCACGCAGCACCGGGCCCGGGTCTCGAAGTCCCCGAAGGCCTTGACGGAGAGGAGATCGCCCTCCATCAACTTAAAGTGGAGGGTGAACCCCTCCGTCAAGGTGTGGATACGGGCGAATGTCTTCCACCCTCGGCCAAGATACACTACGCCTGGGACTGGGAACTCGACGTGGACCCGTGTGCCGCTGATCCCGCAGCCCTTCATGCGCATCCTTAGCGTCTCAGGTTGCTCCATCTCCATCACGCTTGCGAAGGGAGCCGGGAGGTGGAGGCGGCGGCGAGGCGCCCGTCGCAGCCTGACGAAGAACTCGCAAGGATCGTTCCCGAGGTGGACCGCCGTGGGAAGAGGAGCCGCTGGCGGAGGCGAGGCCGGCGCGTCGCCCCGCCCACCTCTTCCCTGAGCGCCGCGGCCTCGTCCACGCCCTCGTCCACGACCTCGCCCCCTCCCCCTTCCCCTTACGGCTGGCTCCGCCACCGCGGGTGCAAGGGGAGGAGGGGCGCGCTGCCTGGCGGCAACCCTCGCCGTCACCGATGAAGGACCCGGATTCCCTTTCTCCATGGCGAATGGAGGGAGGGGTCAGAAGACGAAGGGGAGAAGAGATGGAGGAGTGTGGGTTCCCGTCGCCCCCTCTTGCTCTTTATAAAGGAGCAGGGTGGGGGCTCGACCGCCCCGCTCAGCCAATCAAGACGCAGGAAGGCCAGACGACTGGGGCCGACCTGCTGCCCCGACCCGCGACGGCCCGGTTCCCTGCCTCCATCGTCCGCAACCCCGGGTGCATGGAAGCCGCGTGGCTGACGCGCAGGACCGAGGCGACGGATGAGGCGACTGCTCCCCACCCCATGATCATGGGGAACGGGCGCCTCGGGAACCGTGCCTCGGCCCCGTCCAGCGAACAAGCCACGCCTCCACGTCTCCCTCCACTTATGGAGCTAGCGCGAACCGTCCCCCTTTATGGTGACGTGACGCATGCCTGCAGGGTTCGGCCCCGCGCACGCCACCCACGTCAGGCACGCCTCTCCCCACGATGCCGCGTTCGACGCGTGCCTTTCGGGGAGGACGTGGTGGGCGCAGAAGCAAATGCAGCGTGACCCAGGCCGCGCGTGCCCGTGCACTGTTTTGGGCCTGGCCCAACAGCGCTCGGGACCGTGTATGGCCCAGGCCCGGGGGCTCCTGTCGGTGTACTAAAGTAGGAGTACCTTAGTATCCCGAACTTGTGCACGGGCAGTCGTAGCACCCCGCGGCAAGGCTCGCCAGGCGATCGCCAAGACTCTCCGTGGCCCCTTTTTGGGCCATCCAAGAACAAAGTATTTGAGCCAAGGCCCCGGCAGGAGGGGCCTGACGGGAAGGCCACCCGAAGAGAGCCAGGCCCCGGCAAGAGGAGCTTGCCGGGACGACCGCTCGAAGCACAAGACCCCGGCAGGAGGAGCTTGCCGGGAAGGCCAACCATGGCACGACAAGGACCTCGCCACGGCGCGTCCCGTGCTCCGGCAAGGCCCGGTGAGCGACAAGCTCCCGAGCGCGACAAGGCATCCACCACGGCAAGGCGTTTGCCGCGGCAAGTTACCACCCCGTGCATGCGCTCCAGCTCACCCACCAACGTGTCGCTCTGGGGGCATTCCAGGTGCACGTGGCGGGCGGTTGTGCAGCCAGGGGCATGCGGTGGCGAAGCGAAGCTGATAGAGTAGCCATCGTGGCAAACGGTGGCCCTCCTGATGGTCCACTTCCCTGCACCGTCTGGGCGACGCGGATGGGCATTTAATGCCCTTGTCCCCCGCCGTCAGAGTTAGGTTCGATAGCACTGTACCGCCACTGTGCAGGCAGCTGTACCCACTACAGCATTCTCCCATTTTTGCCCCCACCTGCGCTGCCACCTGTGGGTAACCCCTTGAGCATATAAAAGGAGGCCTCATGCGCACGTAGGAGGGAGGAGGACACCCATCACCACGCTCGGTCTCGCCAGCAGCTCGTGTGTACTGTAGCACCACGCGCTCCCGAGCAAGAACACAATACAATCCAGAAAGCAGCAGTAGGGTTTTACGCATCCTTGCGGCCCAAAGCTGGGTAAAATCCCCTTGTGTGCTGCGCCTCGATCCGCTCTTTGTGCAACCTCCGCCCCCCGCCGAACCAGTAAGGGGCTCGGTCCCCATAGGTGTTCGAGGAAGCCGATTCCCCCCGACAACGCCGCAGGCCGCAGGCAGGCAAGTCTGGGGACCCCAGTTCCCAGAACACCGACAAATCAGGAAGGGACCTTCTCAAGCAGGAGCAAGCTTGTGAGGCCGTTGCTGATCCACTCGGAGCACCAGGTCCCCTTCCTGAAATGCTCGACCTCTCACGTTTCTGGCATGGAATAGACGGAGGTCTTTGTCGGCGTTCTAGGAACGGGGGTCCCCAGACTTGCCTGCCTGCGGCCTGCGGCGTGGCTCGAGTGAGGGCCCAACGTGGCCCATCTACATCAGCACAAGGTTCAAGACCCTCGCGAGGGGCCAAGCCTCGCGAGGCGGACGACACGGCGCTTCCTCAAGCACGGCCTCCTTAGACTGGCTTGCGAGGAGGCAGAGAGATCAAGGTGGGGTACCTCACGAGGTGCCCATGACGCAAGCCATGACGATAGAGGGTGCCAGGCGGGCGCCAGCCCGCGCAGTGTCTCCCTTTCCTCTTTGGTGTAAAGGGGGCAAGCGCGGGCGAGAGGATCAAGCAAAGGCAACCTTTTCGGTGCAACGAGACCAAGACCAGTCCAACGGTGAGAAGGAGGTCACCATGGAGCCCAGGACGGCGTCACCACAGGGCCTTTGGCAGGCGAAGACCGACTTTAGTCAGGGTAAGTGTACCAGATGTTCCCCTTCAAATTGGCCAATTGTTGGCGCCCTTCCCGCTCAATATTTGGGAAGAGGCCCAGGGCCTTTGCCTATAAATAGGGCCAGCCACCCCCAGGGTAGAGGCATCTAGATTGGACAGAGCCAGGATCGAACCCAGCATCTAGAGAGAGAGAGAAGGGTGATCGAACTCCCCCTAGCAGTTCATCCCCTAGCCAAGAACTGGCCCTCGCGAGGCCGTGCCCCCTTGTACTGTTCTTCCTCATCAGCCCAAGAGGCAATCCACCCACCACAAACTAGAGTAGGGTATTACACCACAATGGTGGCCCGAACTAGTATAAACCTTGTGTCTCTTGTGTTGTTCTTGCAGTAGCTAGATCCTTACGAGACGGAGAGGTAGAGGGCACGATCTCCGCGCGCACCCCAGAGTTCGAACCTCAAGGGTTTGCCGGAACCCGCGAATCCGACATTTGGCGCGCCAGGTAGGGGTGCGCCGGAGTCCGTCTTCCACCGCTCCTCTCTCCTCCGACCGTCGCATCCATGTCTGACGCTCGTCGGGCCCGCGCCGAGCGCCGGGCCGCCATCGCTTCCCACGCCGTCCAGACAGCCCCCGTCGATGGGCGTCCTCGTCGTTCCCCGTCGCCCGCCGTCAACGCCGCCACCGGCCCGGCGGGGAACGAGCAGCAAGCATCCTCTCAGCACCCGTCCGTGCGGCGGGATGGCCGCACCGCCACTCCGTCGCTCACCCCGGCCGGTTCTTCGTCGCACGCGCTTCGCGCGCCCTTGGAGGCTCGAGCTGCGCTCCTCGCGGCGAACGAGCTCCTGCGCTACCGCCCTGTCGACGACGTCTACGAGGAGTGGCTCAACCGCATCGCCGAGCTCGTCTGCGCCGCAGGGGGCTCTCCCGCGCCTTCCGCACCACTGCGCCGCACTCCGCCCCGCGTGGGCAATGAAGCCCCGGGGGCGTTCCAGCCGCCACCTTTCCAAGAAGATGCCATGGCTCCAAGGCGCGCAGCCCCTGGGCGGAACCCGCTCCGTCATGCGCCGGCCCAGTAGGAACGGACCTGCCCAGAAGTCCCGCGACCGCAAGAGGCCGCCCAGGCGCTCCCAGCCCCGGCTCGCCGAGACCCCGCTCCAGCTCCGGCACGTCAAGACCCCGTGCTGCTCCCAGCTGCGGCGCAAGGGGACCCACAAGGCCAAGCTCTCCCTCAACCAAAACCTCCCGCGGTCACCGCTGGCTGCCGTGCCTACACCCCCGAGCTGCGTAGCGTCGCGTGGCCCGGCAAGTTCGAGCCGGACCTGCCTCCTCGCTATGACAGCACGACTGATCCCACGGAGTTCCTCCAGCTCTACGAGCTGGGAATCGAAGCAGCCAGCGGGGACGAAAAGGTCATGGCGAACTGGTTCCCCATGGCGCTGAAGGAAGGTGCTCGCACTTGGCTCCTGAACCTGGCCCCAGGCACGATCTCCTCCTGGGACCAGATGCGTACTCGCTTCATCGCCAACTTCCAAGGTACCCGCGACCGGCCTCCCGCCATGAGCGACATGCGCCGCATCAAGCAGCAACCTGGAGAGACCCTGCAGAAGTACATCCAGCGCTTCAACAGGGCGTGCCTCAAAATCCCCAGGGTGTCTGAAGAAGCCATCATTTCGGCCTTCTCCGATGGCGTGCGCGACGTCAAGATGAAGGAGGAGTTGGCAATGCACGAAGACCTCTGCACCTCCCTGGAACTGTTCAACCTGGCGACCAAGTGCGCCAGAGCTGAGGAGGAACGCCTCTTCCTCCTCGAGCTGCCTGTCGCAGACCCAGAAGAGAAGAAGCCCAAGGCCAAGGACGTGAAGCGCAAGGGGGCTGCCGTGCTCGCGACAGAGCCAGACACCAAGCGGGGCAAGGATCTGCCCGAATCCTCCAGGGGCAACCGGTACTGCGTGTACCACGACCTCCACACCCACAACACCAATGAATGCCAAGAACTCCGCGCCGTGCGGGAAGGAAGAGTCGGCCGACGCCCTGACCGTGCTGACCGGGGCTACGGCCGAGGAGGAGGAAGGAACCCGGGACGTTGGGAAGATCTTGGCCCACGTCAAGGCTGGCGTGACTAACCTCGCGAGGACTGCTGGCGTGACCAACCTCGCGAGGACCGCTGGCGTGACCCGCCTCGCGAGGGGGACTGGAGGGACCAGCCTCGTGAGGATCGCCCTCATGGCAACCCAGGCCTGCCGCCGTTGCCGCCTCAGCTAAGGAGGAATGAAGACTGCCATCAAGACGAGGGGGCTGGGGGCTTCCAGGAGCCTCGCGCCATCGCCTGCATCCTAGGCGGAGGTCAAGCCCCAGCTTCTCAACGTATCTTCAAGCAGTTTGCTCGCGAAGTGAACGCAGTTCTACCCAAGCTCGAAGCAACGCGTCCCCTCAGATGGTCAGCTTGCACCATCACGTTCAGCTCAGCAGACCAGCTCAAGTGCGCGGCCACGGCCGGAGTCCTCCCAATGCTTTGTTCCCCAGTCATCAGCAACGTTCTGGTCACCAGGACCCTCATCGACGGAGGGGCAGGGCTCAATGTCTTGTCCGTGGAAACATTCAACAGCCTCCAAGTGCCCTATGACCAGCTTCAGCCAACCAAGCCCTTCTCCGGAGTCACCGACGGTTCCACAGTCCCGATCGGGCAGGTCCGCCTCCCAGTCACCTTCGGCACCTACGACAACTACCGCACCGAGCTCATCGACTTCGACGTCGCCCACATCCGCCTGCCGTACAACGCCATCCTCGGGTACCCGGCGCTGGCCAAGTTCATGGCCGTGACTCACCATGGCTACAATGTCCTCAAGATGCCAGGAAGCGGCGGCGTCATCACGGTGCCATGCCAAGAGAAGGATGCAATGTGTGCCCTGGAGCGAGCCTTTCAGGCCGCGTCACTAGAAGACCCAGATCGCGGAAGCAGGAGGCTTCCTGAAACCACCCCCAAGAAGAAGAAGACAACGTCAGGCTCAGACCCTCAGGAGGCAAGCACTTCAAGGCCCGCGTTTGCCCAGGGGGACCCTCCTTCAATCGCATAGGAAAGCGCGCCCGGCGCCCTCCTCAGGCAGGGCTCGGGGGCTCTCACCTGGAGGGCCACCGACCTCGCCAAGGTCACGAGGGAGGCGCTGGGGCACCATGTGGAGGCGTGCTTCGAAGCACGCTTCCCTCGAAAGGAAGCCAGGGAAGGAAGTGTCCGCGTTCTGGGAACGGGGGTCCCCAGACTTGCCTGCCTGCGGCCTGCAGCGCGGCACGAGTGGGGGCCCAACGTGGCCCATCTTCATCAACACAAGACCCAAGACCCTCGCAAGGGGCCAAGCCTCGCGAGGCGGGCGACACGGCGCTTCCCCCAGGACGGCCTCCTTAGGCTGGCTCACGAGGAGGCGGAGAGATCAAGGCGGGGACCTCACGAGGTGCCCATGACGCAAGCAATGACGACCAAGGGTGCGGCGGGCGCCAGCCCGCGTAGTGTCCTCCCTTTCCTCTTTGGTGCAAAGGGGGCAAGCGCAGGCGAGAGGATCAAGCAAAGGCACCCATTTCGGTGCAACGAGACCAAGACCAGCTCCGCGACAAGGAGGAAGTCACTGTGGAGCCCAAGCCGGCGTCATCACCAGTGCCTTTGGCAGGCGAAGACTAACTTTAGTCAGGATAAGTGTACCAGATGTTCCCCTTCAAATTGGCCAATTGTTGGCGCCCTTCCCGCTCAATATTTGGGAAGAGGCCCAGGGCCTTTGCCTATAAATAGGACTAGCCACCCCCAGGGTAGAGGCATCGAGAATCCAATCTCATTCAGTATCTAGAGCAAGTAGAGAGAGAGAGAGAGAGAGAGAGAGAGAGAAGGGCGATTGAACTCCCCCTAGCAGTTCATCCCCTAGCCAAGAACAGACCCTCGCGAGGTCGTTCTTCCTTGTACTGTTCTTCCTCATCAGCCCAAGAGGCAATCCACCCACCACACTGGAGTAGGGTATTACACCACAATGGTGGCCCAAACCAGTATAAACCCCATGTCTCATGCGTTGTTCTTGCAGTAGTTTAGATCCTAGCGAGACGGAGAGGTAGAGGGCTCGATCTCCGCGCGCACCCCAGAGTTCGAACCTTAAGGGTCTGTCGGAACCCGTGATCCGACATTTGGCGCGCCAGGTAGGGGTGCGCCGGAATCCGCCTTCCCATCACTCTGTCTCCCGTTACGTCATCGTCATCATGTCCGGTGACCAGGCGGGCAACCAAGGCCCATGGGCGGCATGGCCCATCTGCGCGGAGCCTCCCGCTCTGGGCAGCCCCGCGCCACAGGCAGCTCGCGGTCCGCAGGGCGCTGCGGGCCGCGGGCGATGCGGGCAAGCTTCTGCGACCCTCACACCGCGACAGGCGCGGTCGGCGGCGAGGGCCTCCAACCACACCGCGGCTACGACATCGTACACCCGCCGAGAACAGGCAAACTCAAGGGCCGCGCTCACAGTAGTGCGGGAGCTGTTGCAGTGCAGGCTACTAGAAGGCGGCCGTGACGTGCTGCTGGAGCGGGTCGCCGAGCTCCTGGGCTTCGCCGCTTCGGGGGCCCACCCCTTCTGCGTCCAGCTTCCGCCTCAAGTTCAGGGTGGCGCACGAGGGGGGCCCATGCACCCGCGCGGGCCTCAAGACTACCCCAACACCGGCGATTCCGCCGGCACCAGACTGGCGGTGGCGCTACCCCCGCCCCCGGCGCATGAAGGAGAGGGGCTCAGTGCGGCCCCCGGCGCCAGCGGCCAGCTGCGCTACCACCCCGCGGTGGGCACGACAAGCAACGCTGCATGGCGCATGGAGCACTACAGCACGACATTCAGGGTGGCGGCGCCAGAGGAATACGTGCCCCACATGATGGACCAAGGGCACGCTCACGGGGGCGAACAGGGCTCGCTCTTCAGCCCCAGCTGGGAGGACGAGACGCCAGAGGCCGAGCCCCTCCAGGAACCCCATGACGGCTCCATCGTTCACACTGGAGGCAACGACTATCGGGTACCATTAATTCCTCAAGAGCAGGCATACGCTAATCATGGGTCACGGGAGATGCAGGTCGCCGCGACAAGCAGCTGCCCCGCCCCTGCGGTCTCCTACCCCTCGGGAGGAGGACGCAGGGGGCTGCAGGAAAGGGGCAGAGATCCTACATCACCACCGCGGCGTTCGGAGCAAGGCATTCTTATAAGATAGGCCCTCCGCTGGGGAGGCGCCTGAGGGCCTGCCCCTGGCGGAGGACCCGTGGTTGTCGGGGGAACCGCTGGCGACCGCTCTACCCCACCGGCGGCGTCCTGGTTTCCGGTCGTCGTTGGTGGCACTAGAGTGTGGCGCAAGGCAGGGCGCTCGTCTGGCGATATGAAGCAAGGCAGGTTCCTGTGAAGAAGGCCCAGTGCATGTGAAGCTCGCCGCCCCGTGACACTCTCACATAATAATGAGTGGGGCTGTACACGCCCCGGAGTCTCAGGGGTGCCGGCCTCAGGCCCTGGGGCTCCCTCCCACGCCCAGTGGATAGCACTTAGCTCCGCGCTGGTGAGAAGACGTCGAAGACTAGATTAGGTGCCGGACGCGGCCTTTTTGTTTGCTTTCATTGCCTTCTTCCTTTGGTTGTAACCTTTTTTTCCCCGCTGGATTTAAGTTGAATTCGAATCTGAGCTTTGCGTGAGTTCGGGGAAGGGGTGTTTGGTCTTGTTTGAATCGTTTCCCGCGTTCTGGTCACCATCTCATCACAGCTGCCTCTCCTCGCGAGCCCCTCGTGAGTCGGACCAGGCCTAGCTTAAGCACGGCCCAGATTGCCGCTGCCGCTCCCTCGCGAGGTGACCATTGGTGCCTGCGGGGATCGTTTTCTCGGGAGAAGGCCCAGAGCTTGTGAAGAAGGCGAATGCCTGTGAAGCCATCCCTCTCGGGAGAAGGCCCGGAGCCTGTGAAGAAGGCGAATGCCTGTGAAGCCATCCCTCTCGGGAGAAGGCCCGGAGCCTGTGAAGAAGGCGAATGCCTGTGAAGCCATCCCCCTCGGGAGAAGGCCCGGAGCCTGTGAAGAAAGCGAATGCATGTGAAGCCATCCCCCTCGGGAGAAGGCCCGGAGCCTGTGAAGAAGGCGAATGCCTGTGAAGCCATCCCCCTCGGGAGAAGGCCCGGAGCCTGTGAAGAAGGCGAATGCCTGTGAAGATGTCCCCCTCGGGAGAAGGCCCGGAGCCTGTGAAGAAGGCAAATGCCTGTGAAGACGTCTCGCTCGAGGAAAAGGCCCGGAGCCCGTGAAGAGGGCGAACGCCTGTGAAGACGTCTTGTTCGAGAAAAGGCCCGGAGCCTGCAAAGACGGCCCACGCCTGTGGGTTTTCCTGTCAGTAACGACCCCGCCACCCGAGGTTTCAACTACCCAGCACCCGGGGTGTGAAGCCCTCCGGAAGGCAGCTCTGGAGCCAGCAAGGGACAAGGGCGAACCAGCCTACCGTTGGACACGCGCACGATTTAATCACTGCAGATACATTAGATACAAGTTCATACATGAGGGGCTCCCCCTCCCAAAATGCTCTCACAACCGTCGGGCGAAACGCCTGAGTTCTATCTATGCTGGGTAAAAAGGCGAGGATAGCACATGGTCAATCTGACAAATCCCCCAATGCATCCTCGGAGGCGCCTCCCAAGCTGTCGCTGGCGTCGCTGAACTCACCTTCGTTGTTTGCGCCCCCGTCAGCGGCGTTGGGGTCTTCCACCATGCCACCTTCGTCGGCGCCCACGATCACGCCGTCATCATCCGAAGTGAAGGCCCGGACGAGAGCATCTACGCTGCCCTCCTCCCATTCAGCCAGGTCGCCTCAAACAGCTTGGGGGACTGGGGCGATGGCGGCGTCGAAGTCGAAGTGGGGATCCATGTTTCGAAGATGGCTGAAGACACGGGAGAAGGCGCGCCCGAGCAGGGCGCGGCTCCTCTCCTCCACCAACCTATCGGCTCTGGCCGACCGTGCCTCCAGCTGTGTCACCACGGTGGTGAAGAACTGCAGGTTGCCGGCGTAGTTAATCGTGTGCGGCTCGCCTACGGCAGCCTCACAGATGTTGCCCAGGGCAATGTTGGCCCTATCTCGGAGCTTGGTGAGCATGGGGCCGTGCTGGTGCTCCAGGACTTGCCGCTGGCATATCTCGTCGGCATTCTAACGCTCGACGGCCACGGCCTCTTCCACACGCTGGCGTAGGCGGAGCACCTCGGCCTGCGAGGAGGCCAGCTCCTTCTGCGCTGCCTCGAGGGCGACCCGGGAGGCGTCCGCTCGTCGCGTCGCCTCATCTCGCTGGGCCCTCAAGGCGGCGGTTCTACCCTCAGCTTCAACTCGGATCATCCCCAGCTTCCCCTCGAACTCACGCTCGAGGCCTTGGCATGCTGTCGCCACCCGGCGGCAAACCTCCTCCAGGACGCGCGTTTCTCGCGCGGTGACATTGTTTTCCGCCTGCGTCACCAGGCGCTCCCTCGTCTCCAGCTGCTCGAGCTCGCGAGCACGTTCGGCGGCCTCCAGCACCAACGCTTCCTCGCGCTTCCGAAGCTCAGCCGGATCGCCAGAAGCCACCTCCATCGATGCAAGGGTTGCCTCGCGCAGCTCCGCTTGCTCCTCCAACGAGCTACACCAGGCCAAGAGCTCCTGGGCCTATTCTTCTACTGCTCCTCGTCGTCGGTCTGCTCCTCGGGCCTCCTCAACGGCATGAGACCAAGCCGCCAGAGAGGCCTCCAGCGACGGCTTCGCCTCTTCGTCATCAAGGACGTGCTGACGACGCGCGAGGGCAGCGGCCGCCTCCAGCTCGTGCCGCTCGACAGCCAGGCGCAGGCCCTCAGCTTCCAGGCGCGCGTCTTCCTCAGCAAGCTCCTGCCCGAGCAGGTCTACGGCGCCACTCGCCCTCCGAAGGAATTCGTGGCGACGGGCATGGCGCTCCCGAGCACGCTCAAGCACGTCTGTCGCGCCATCATCCGCCCCAAGCAGGCGTCGAGAACCTCGGCTCATCGCTCCGGCCCCGGGCAGGGGGCTGGGGGCTGGCGCCTTCCCGACGGGCGGCCGCGGCGCATCAGAAGCCCGACTTGGGTCCGACCTGACCTCAGGAGAAGGACCTCGGAGGTGCCTCAGCCGGTCGCAGCCCGCGACCAAACGGGGAGCCCACGGCAGGCTGCCTAAGTCGAGGGAAGGCCCGCGGAAGGAGATCGCAGGGGCAGGAGGGTCGCCGCGCGCTACGCGGCGGTCCGCGCTGTCACCTGCCCAAACCACAAGGGCAGTGCCGCTCGAGACACCCAGGGGGGATGGAGGAGACGGAGTCAAGGAGGGCGTCGGCCCGACGACTTCATCGAGCTCAATAGGCAGAGGCCTGCAGGGCAAGGATCAGCGGGTGCGGCAAGCAGGATAGGGAACAGAAAAGGAGAAGACTTACTCATCGACAGCAAAGTACTTCCGGTGCTTCAGCGAGCGGCAGGGGAAGTCGTCGCCCAAGGCCTCCCTTTTTCTCCGGAGGGCCTCAAAGTCCACACGGAAATGACCCAGGAGAGATGCACAGGAACCAGCCTGCGAAGAGGATGGAGCGCCAAGGCCACTCGTGTCGAGGGCGCATGCCTGGAACGCACGGGCAGTTGCCTCGTCAGAGATCCCGGCCGGGGGCTTAGGAGCCTCGCCCTCAAGCACCGGAGACGGCGGCGCCTCGCTCGTGGCATCGGGAGCGCGGACCTCGTGAGCTGCCCCGTCAAGAGCATCGCTAGGTGCGGTCACATCATCCGCGACTCCCTCGACCCCCGCTATCTCCTGCCTCCCTGCGCCACCACTCGAGGAGGATTCACCCAGGCTGACCGAAAGGGAAATCACCACCAGGGGATTCTCGCGAGGCCCCTGGAGGCCGACAGGGCGTAGCCCCCACTCGTCGAAAGGGGGCATCTGCCTCACGAAGTCATCCCTATCGTGGCAGAGGTACAGCAAGGCTCCCCCTTGCCGGACACCCCCGGGGTTGGGATCGCCTGTCAGGACCAAGAGCACACTCCTCGACACCTCGGGCGTTAGGTCTTCTCCCTGAAGCCTCATGCGATCACCATGCCCGCTGAAGGCCCACATTCTACGAGAATGGCGTTGGAGAGGGGCAATGCGGCGCGATAGGAACTCCTTCACCACTTTGGGCGCCGTTACGCCAAGCTTCTTCAAGGACATGAAGCGATGCCAGACGAAGGCGAGCCGGGGACTTGCGAGCGTCTCCTGGCCCCAGCCCGAATTAGGCACAACAGGCGATGTCGGCTTCGCGAGCAGGGGGCTGGGCACCCCGACATCAATGTACAACCACCGCTCGCGGAACTCGGCTGAAGGCGGAGGGAGGTTGAAGTCGATACCAGAGGCTGCGGTCTCGGACGAAGCTACGAAGCTCACGCATGCCGAGCATTGCGTGGGGTCGACAAGATGCAAGGAGAAGAAGTGGCGCAGCAGGGCAACAGAAGGAGGGATGCCCACCATCGCCTCACAAACAAAAGCAAAGACAGAAAGAAGAGCTATGGACTCAGGACCCATGTGCATCATGTGGATCTGATAATGATCAAGGACGACGTTGAAGAAATCGGAGAAGGGAGGCACCAAGCCCGCCCACAAGGCGTCGGCAAAGTAATGGACCTCGGTGATTATCCTATCAGTGGGGAGGTGACACGTAGGCCACACCATCGTCCTACTGCACTCGTTAAAGGCGGTGGCCAGAGCCGGATTGAGCTTGTCCAGGCACTCCAGGTTGAGTATGATTGAGCGGCCGACAGCAGGCGCCATCGGCGGTAGCGGGCGAGATGGAGCCGCAGCCTTCTTCCCCTTCCCTTTCTTTGGAGCCATGGCGGCGGGTGGAAGAGAGGGGATGTGAGATGGGACTGGAAGCAAGGGTCTGAGTTCGAAGGGAGGAAGAGCAGGAGACGGTCAAGCAACAGGGAGAGGGGCGGCTGTGTACAACTGCGGGGCAACCTAGCGCGGCGCAGAATAAGGGAGCGTGGGTAAACAGTGCCGCCCACGTCCAATCAACCGCCACGCGGCGCCCGAGGCCGCAGGCTGTTAGGGCCCGCGGTGCTTCGCCCTTGCCCTTTCGCCTCTCGGCACGGCCAAGTCTGTGCGCGCCTTGGGCCCGGGGGCTACTGTCGGCGTTCTGGGAACGGGGGTCCCCAGACTTGCCTGCCTGCGGCCTGCGGCGCGGCACGAGTGGGGGCCCAACGTGGCCCATCTTCATCAACACAAGACCCAAGACCCTCGCGAGGGGCCAAGCCTCGCGAGGCGGGCGACATGACGCTTCCCCCAGCACAGCCTCCTTAGGCTGGCTCACGAGGAGGCGGAGAGATCAAGGCGGGGACCTCACGAGGTGCCCATGATGCAAGCAATGACGACCAAGGGTGCGGCGGGCGCCAGCCCGCGCAGTGTCCTCCCTTTCCTCTTTGGTGCAAAGGGGGCAAGCACAGGCGAGATGACCAAGCAAAGGCACCCATTTCGGTGCAACGAGACCAAGACCAGCTCCGCGACAAGGAGGAAGTCACTGTGGAGCCCAAGCCGGTGTCATCACCAGTGCCTTTGGCAGGCGAAGACTAACTTTAGTCAGGATAAGTGTACCAAATGTTCCCCTTCAAATTGGCCAATTGTTGGCGCCCTTCCCGCTCAATATTTGGGAAGAGGCCCAGGGCCTTTGCCTATAAATAGGACTAGCCACCCCCAGGGTAGAGGCATCGAGAATCCAATCTCATTCAGTATCTAGAGCAAGTAGAGAGAGAGAGAGAAGGGTGATTGAACTCCCCCTAGCAGTTCATCCCCTAGCCAAGAACAGACCCTCGCGAGGTCGTTCTTCCTTGTATTGTTCTTCCTCATCAGCCCAAGAGGCAATCCACCCACCACACTGGAGTAGGGTATTACACCACAATGGTGGCCCGAACCAGTATAAACCCCGTGTCTCATGCGTTGTTCTTGCAGTAGTTTAGATCCTAGCGATACGGAGAAGTAGAGGGCTCGATCTCCGCGCGCACCCCAGAGTTCGAACCTTAAGGGTCTGCCGGAACCCGTGATCCGACAGGAAGGTCAGACCAGCAGGAGTTTGTTAGCAAGGCCATTCAAGAACTACAGGAGTCAAGGATCATGAGAGGCTGCCGTCACCCACTAGCTGTGGCTCCCCATCCAGGCGAGGATGGTGGGCTGCGCGTCTGCGTCGACGTACCAGGGCTCAATCAGATCGCCACGACGGAGCACCTCTGGCCCTCACAAGTGGGGCGCTGCGGAGGACCACCCCACAGCTATGTTCGCATGCCTTATGGCCTGCCGAGCGTGGCTGCGGCGTACCAGCGCATCATGAGGAGCATCTTGGGGCGCAAGAAGATAGGCGTTCCACAGCCCTGGCGGAGATGGAGGCTGCTCACGAGGAACCACCAGTGCCTTCGGAGCCCCCCGAGGCCCCTGGGCCTGGGGGCTCGTGAGGATCGGCTTCCGCAGCCCACCGAGTCTGCTGCACCAACGCCACTGCATCGAAGACATCTTCAGGTGACATCTTCCAAGTCTCATTCCCAGCTGGGAGCGCCCTCCCAGGGTTGCATCATTCCCAGGCCACGTGGGTCCGTCCCTGTGGCATGTATCCCTTTTTATCTTTTCAGTCGCTAGCTTGCTTTACTGGGGGTGCTCCTCGGGCTGCATCATCCCCAGGCCACTCGGGCTAGGCCCAGCGGCGTGTATCCCTTCCGCGTTTAGTTCCAATTATGCATCATGCTTGATTACTCGACGCCATCCGCGACACCTTTTCTTCTTCATGTCGACCACTTGCACGTTAAAGGGGGGGTGCCTGAGCATCGCGACTCAGGGCTCTTACTGGCTCTCCAGCCCTCACCCTCTGGCCTTGTCCACGGCATCGTGACCTGGCATACCAGCGACGGCTGAGACAAGCTCGAGGGTCGGGACCCGAGGACGTAGAGTGCCGGCATCTAACCAGACTTTGCAGGAACACATCTCAAGATACGGCCCAGCGCCAGGCGCAACCCGCCTAGAGGTAGGGCCTCGTGAGTCTCGCGCTGGCTCACGGGTGCCCAGACACACCTCACCCGCTCCAACCAGCGAGCTCCAGAGCGACTAATAGTCAACTAATCGCTGCTCTGGCAACCCCGTCTTCTCTTTTATGATGAACCTGCAGGGCCCATAGAGGGAACCGCGCTGGCCAAGGCCCTCATGGCGTTCCCTTCGCCCTTGCCCGTGCGACCCGCTTGCACGTTAAAGGGGGGGTGCCTGAGCATCGCGACTCAGGGCTCCTACTGGCTCTCCAGCCCTCACCCTCTGGCCTTGTCCACGGCATCGCGACCTGGCATACCAGCGACGGCTGAGACCAGCTCGAGGGCCGGGACCCGAGGACGTAGAGCAGAAAGGGGAGCAGAGGCGGGGGAGAAGGGGCACGTGAAGACCTCGGCCAGTGACTCCGCTCAAGCTACCCCCCCCAGATCCGACGGCGCATTGGGGATGATCCACGACCCCTAAAGATAAGTCACCATCCAAAGCGTTGGCTACCGTGGCACTACCCCTGCACCTAAGCGACTCCGTACTAGCGACGTTCCTTCTCTTTCTCACCAAGCGCCGGCCGTTTGGGCGCCAAAGGGGACCTCCTGAGCATCGCGACTCAGGGGCTCTTACCGGACCCCGGGTCGCTCACCTCCTTGCCTTGACCACGGCATCGCGACCTAGCATACCAGCGACGGCTGAAGCCGCCTTGGGACTGGGACCTGTCGACGCAGAGCACCAAGCCCTCGCGAAGTGCGAAAGAGAGAACCAAACTATGACGGAATCTGCGATTCACACAAATCCATAGCAAGGGTTACATATTAACAACAAGGATCATAGCCGCCTTACAAGCCCCTATGGGGCACAATGTGATTCCTCGCAGGGAACGGATCATAAAAGGTGCTAACTACACGCGCCCCTACAAAAGATGCCATCATCAACAGTGGGCCGGCAGGCACCGGCGCCAACCCCATCCAGATCAGGATCGGCGGCGACCAAGCGAGCCTGCCCTGCTTCGGGAGCGGCGTCGGCTCGCGGGCTCGTAGCTGCCGTCACTCGTCTCCGGCGTCGCGAAGACCTCACTGGGATCGCTGGATCCTCCTGTTGGAAATATGCCCTAGAGGCAATAATAAAAGCATTATTATTATATTTCCTTGTTCATGATAATTGTCTTTATTCGTGCTATAATTGTGTTATCCGGAAATCGTAATACATGTGTGAATAACAGACAACAATATGTCCCTAGTGAGCCTCTAGTTGACTAGCTCGTTGATCGACAGATAGTCATGGTTTCCTGACTATGGAGATTGGATGTCATCGATAACGGGATCACATCATTAGGAGAATGATGTGATGGACAAGACCCAATCCTGAACATAGCATAAGATCGCATAGTTCGTTTGCTAGAGTTTTCCAATGTCAAGTATCCTTTCCTTAGACCATGAGATCGTGTAACTCCCGAATACCGTAGGAGTGCTTTGGGTGTGCCAAACGTCACAACGTAACTGGGTGACTATAAAGGTATACTACGGGTATCTCTGAAAGTGTCTGTTGGGTTGACATGGATCGAGACTGGGATTTGTCACTCCGCTTGACGGAGAGGTATCACCGGGCCCTCTCGGTAATGCATCATCACAATGAGCTCAATGTAATCAAAGTGTTTGATCACGGGATCATGCATTACGGTACGAGAAAAGTGACTTGCCGGTAACGAGATTGAACGAGGTATTGGGATACCGACGATCGAATCTCGGGCAAGTAAAATACCGATTGACAAAGGGAATCGTATACGGGATTAATTGAATCCTCGACATCGTGGTTCATCCGATGAGATCATCGTGGAGCATGTGGGAGCCAACATGGGTATCCAGATCCCGCTGTTGGTTATTGCCCGAGAGCCGTCTCGGTCATGACTGCATGTCTCCCGAACCCGTAGGGTCTACACACTTAAGGTTTGGTGACGCTAGGGTTGTGAAGATATGTATGTGCAGTAACCCGAATGTTGTTCGGAGTCCCGGATGAGATCCCGGACGTCACGAGGAGTTCCGAAATGGTCCGGAGGTAAAAAAAATTATATATAGGAAGTGCTATTTCGGCCATCGGGACAAGTTTCGGTGTTATCGGTATTGTACCGGGACCACCGGAGGGGTCCCGAGGGTCCACCAGGTGGGGCCACCTGCCCCGGTGGGCCACATGGGCCTTAGGGGGTGCGCCTTGGCCTGCACGGGCAAAGGGGAACCAGCCCCAAAGGGTCCCATGCGCCTAGGGTTCCAAAAGGGAGGAGTCCTAGTGGTGGAAGGCACCTCCTAGATGGCTTGGGGGGAGGGAAACCTCCCTGGCCGCCGCCCCCCTTGGGAGATCAGATCTCCCAGGGCCGGCGCCCCCCCAGAGGCTTATATAAAAGGGGGAGGGGAGGGGGGGCTGCGCACCCCTTGCCCTGGCGCCTCCCTCTCCCTCTCCAACACATCCTCCTCCTCCGTAAGAGCTCAGCGAAGCCCTGTCGGAGTACTACGGCTCCACCATCACCACGACGTCGTGCTGCTGCTGGAGTCTTCTTACCCAACCTCTCCTTTGCCTTGCTGGATCAAGAAGAAGGAGACATTACGCTGACCGTACGTGTGTTGAACGTGGAGGTGCCGTGCTTTCGGTGCTAGGATCTCCGGTGATTTGGATCACGGTGTGTACGACTACTTCATCCCCGTTCGTTGAACGCTTCCGCTCGCGATCTACAAAGTGGTATGTAGATGCAATCTCTCTCTCCCATGACTCATTGCTAGATGAACTCATAGATGGATCTTGGTGAAACCGTAAGTAAAATTTTAATTTTCTGCAACGTTCCCCAACACCTCCGGCGCTCCCGTCGCTTGCGGAGCTGTCCAGGGGGCGATTGGCGGGCCCAGCCGTCGCCATGGCGAGGTCCTGGCTGCCTCCCCCGGGGCAGCACTCCAGCCGGCGACCGTTCGCGTCGAAGACCTTGAAGAACATAACCGAAGCGCCGTCATACTCCAGGTGGATCGTGAGGGCGCCCTTCGTTCTGCAGCACCGAGCGATTTCGCCCCAGCCGCTAGTCATGAAGACCTCGCCTGGGGCGGTGATCGCAACCTTTGCCCCGGTCACAGGAGTGCTGCAGTCGGCGTGCTGCAGTCACAGCTCCAGGAGTCTCCCCTACTGGAAGAAGGAGGCGAAGAAGGGAGGAAGGCAAATCCAAATCCGCGGAGGCATGGCGGCGTGGAGCACGAGCTCACGGGAGGAGCCCTCGGCGTGGACTCCAGGAGGAACGACCAACACCTTCATGACCCTCCAGCGCCGGCGACGGCGCTGGCTGAGGGGATCGCCATCTCCTCTTCCAGAGCCCTCGGCGTGGTCATACAAGGGAAGCGGGAATCCCGGCGGAGGCCGCTCGTACCAAGGCCTCAGCACCACCAGGCGATTCTCCTCGTCCCGGCCGCGCAAGGCAGGCTGTTTCTTCGGCGGGAGCGGGTCAGGTACCTCTTGAGGAGCCTTTCCCTTCTCTGCCGCAGAGAACCGGCGAATTGGAGCCATCACACCAAGACGGAGCAAGAACTGAGGCGGAGGAGGAAGCAAGGAGAGACGGACTAGAAGGGCACGCCCGGTGCCGTACTTATAGCCGGCGGAGGCCAACCGTCGGCCTCCACGTTCACAGGTAATCATGACACGATTTGCATGCAGGGACTTGTCCAATCCGCGCGATCGTCGAGGCGTCGTGGGGAAGTGGACACGCCCACGTCCTGTCAAACCGCCACGCGGCGCCCAAGGTCGCAGGCTGTTAGGGCCCGCGGCGCTTCGCCCTTGCCCTTCCGCCTCTCGGCACGGCCAAGTCCGTGCGCGCCTTGGGCCCGGGGGCTACTGTCGGCATTCTAGGAATGGGGGTCCCCAGACTTGCCTGCCTGCGGCCTACGGCGTGGCTCGAGTGGGGGCCCAACATGGCCCATCTACATCAGCACAAGGTTCAAGACCCTCACGAGGGGCCAAGCCTCGCGAGGCGGACGACACGGCGCTTCCTCAAGCACGACCTCCTTAGACTGGCTCGCGAGGAGGCGGAGAGATCAAGGTGGGGTACCTCACGAGATGCCCATGACGCAAGCCATGACGATAGAGGGTGCCAGGCGGGCGCCAGCCCGCGCAGTGTCTCCCTTTCCTCTTTGGTGCAAAGGGGGCAAGCGCAGGCGAGAGGATCAAGCAAAGGCAATCATTTCGGTGCAACGAGACCAAGACCAGTCCAACGGTGAGAAGGAGGTCACCATGGAGCCCAGGACGATGTCACCACAAGGCCTTTGGCAGGCGAAGACCGACTTTAGTCAGGATAAGTGTAACTGATGTTCCCCTTCAAATTGGCCAATTGTTGGCGCCCTTCCCGCTCAATATTTGGGAAGAGGCCCAGGGCCTTTGCCTATAAATAGGGCCAGCCACCCCCAGGGTAGAGGCATCTAGATTGGACAGAGCCAGGATCGAACCCAGCATCTAGAGAGAGAGAGAAGGGCAATCGAACTCCCCCTAGCAGTTCATCCCCTAGCCAAGAAGTGGCCCTCGCGAGGCCGTGCCCCCTTGTACTGTTCTTCCTCATCAGCCCAAGAGGCAATCCACCCACCACAAACTAGAGTAGGGTATTACACCACAATGGTGGCCCGAACTAGTATAAACCTTGTGTCTCTTGTGTTGTTCTTGCAGTAGCTAGATCCTTACGAGACGGAGAGGTAGAGGGCACGATCTCCGCGCGCACCCCAGAGTTCGAACCTCAAGGGTCTGCCGGAACCCGCGAATCCGACAGTCTTACTGATAAATGGTCGATCGGATCAAGGCCATCTCTCTTTCTTCTTCTATAAGGTCAACAGCATCTTGCCGAGCTTGTTCAGCTTCAGCTTCTGAGAAAAGTTCTACTCGAGGTGCGTTGTGAAGAAAATCTCTCGGCAGCATGGCTTCAGCCCCATAGACCATGAAAAAAGGAGTCCTACCAGTCGAAAGATTTGGTGTTGTTCTCAATCCCCAAAGGACCGATGGTAACTCGTCTACCCAAGGTCCTGCCGCATGCATGAGATCACGCATCAGCCGGGGTTTCAGACCTTGGAGGATCAAACCATTTGCTCTCTCTGCCTGCCCATTCGACTGCGGATGCGCGACGGACGTGTAGCCGACCTGAGTTCCTTGGGAGGCGTAGAATGCTCTGAACTCATCAGAATCAAAGTTGGAGCCGTTATCTGTGATAATACTGTGAGGGACTCCATATCTGAATGTCAGTTCTCTAATGAAGCTGATGGCAGTGCTTGAGTCAAGATTCTTGATAGGCTTGGCTTCGATCCACTTGGTAAACTTGTCGATTGCTACAAGCAAATGTGTGGAACCACTTCTGCCTATCCTCAGGGGTCCAACCATATCCAATCCCCAAACAGAAAATGGCTAGACGAGTGGAATGGTCTTCAAGGCTGATGTAGGCTTGTGGGTCATGTTGGAGTAGAACTGATAGCCTTCACACTTGTCAACTATTTCTGTTGCCATCTTGTTTGCTCGTGGCTAATAGAATGCCGCTCGGTATGCTTTGGCTACGATGGTCCGAGAGGACGCATGGTGACCACAGGTCCCCGAGTGGATATCATTGAGAATCAATTGACCTTCCTTTGGCGTGATGCATCGCTGAGCAATTCCAGTAACACTCTCTCTGTAAAGTCGACCACCTATCACAGTAAAGGCTTTGGATCGACGGACAATTTGACGGGCCTCATCTTCGTCCTCCGGAAGCTCCTTCCTGAGTAGATATGCAATATACGACACTGTCCAGTCGGGAGTGACGACCAAAACTTCCATGATCAGGTCAACCACAGCTGGGATTTCAACTTCAGTCAGATATGTGGAAGTTTTGGGTTGTGGGGGCTCTTCTGTGAAAGGATCATCTTGAACTGGCGGGGTGTGAAGATGCTCCAAGAACACATTGCTGGGAATGGGCTCCCGCTTGGAACCCATCTTCGCCAAGTCATCAGCTGCTTGACTTTTGAGTCAGGGTATGTGGTGGAGCTCTAACCCTTCAAACCTCTTTTCCAACTTTCTCACTGCATTGCAATAGCCAGTCATAGCTGGGCTCCTTATGTCCCACTCCTTCATCACTTGATTGACCACTAAATCTGAGTCGCCGTAAACCATTAGGTGATGGACGCCGAGTGAAATAGCCATACACAACCCGTACAAAAGTGCCTCGTATTCAGCTTCATTGTTGGAGGAATCAAAGTGAATCTGGAGAACATAACTGAGTTTATCGCCTCGTGGGGATACCAGGACTACGCCAGCACTAGAACCATTCGGCATATTGGACCCATCAAAGAACATAGTCCCATGTTCCAAGTGAATCTGAGTCGTTTGTTGCTGCTCGCTCCACTCGGCGAGGAAATCTGCTATTGCTTGGGAATTGATTGCCTTCTTTACCTCAAACTTGATATCCAAAGGAAGGAGTTCAATCGCCCACTTCGCCACTCGACCAATTGCGTCTCTGTTGTTCAGAATCTCTGACAATGGAGCATCACTGACGACTGAAACCGAGTGATCCGAGAAGTAATGTGCGACTTTCTTTGTAGTCAAGTAAATTCCATAAACAAGCTTTTGATAATGCGGATATCTCTGCTTGGATAGAGTTTTAGAGATATAATACACTGGGCGCTGAACTTTGTAGGCTTTGCCTTCTTCTTCCCGCTCGACCGTGAGCACTGTACTGACAACTTGTCCAGTGGCTGCAATATAAAGCAGTAAAGTCTCTTTGCTGATTGGGGCAGCAAGCACTGGCTGGGTGGAAAGCAGGGCTTTGAGCTCTGCAAACGCTGCGTCAGCTTCAGGAGTCCATTCGAACTTGTCAGATTTCTTTATCAGTTGGTAAAGTAGAAATGCCTTTTCACCATGACGAGAAATGAATCGGCTCAATGCAGCCAAGCAACCAGTAAGCTTCTGAACATCATGCACACGCACAGGGCGTTTATTCCGGAGGATGGCACCAACTTTTTCTGGGTTTGCATTGATCCCTCGCTCGGAAACGAGGAAAGCGAGTAACTTTCCACCTGGGACTCCAAATGTGCACTTTGACGGGTTAAGCTTGATATCATATCTTCTCAAATTGGCAAAGGTTTCGGCGAGGTCAGTTAGTAGGTCGGAACCCTTACGTGACTTGACCACGATGCCATCCATGTATGCTTCCACATTCCGACTGATTTGAGTGAGCAGGCACTTCTGTATCATGCGCATGAATGTGGCACCAGCATTCTTGAGACCAAAGGGCATGGTAACATAGCAAAAGCACCCGAACGGGGTGATAAAAGTTGTTTTTATTTCGTCGGGTCCATACAGTCGGATCTGATGATACCCGGAATAAGCGTCCAAGAAGGACAAACGCTCGCATCCCACAGTTGAGTCGACAATCTGGTCGATGCGGGGAAGAGAAAAATGATCTTTCGGGCAGACCCAATTGATATGCTTGAAGTCAATACACATGCGAAGCGAATCTTCTTTCTTGGGGACCATGACAACATTGTCGAGCCACTCGGAGTGGTATATCGCGCGGATGAACTCAGCTGCTAGAAGTCAAGCCACATCTTCACCAATTGCCTTTCTCTTCTCCACGGTGGACCGTCGAAGATGCTCCTTGACAGGTTTTACTTTCGGGTCGACTCGCAAACGGTGCTCAGCCAGTTCCCTGGGTACACCCGGCATGTCAGAAGGCTTCAATGCAAAGATGACCCAGTTCTCACGGAGGACTGGATGAGTGCTTCTTCCTATTTGCTATCGAGTGTTGTTGAAATGTGAGTCGGAGCAGGATTGGGATCGGTCGGGTGAATGTGAACTTGCTTGGTTTCACCAGACGACTGAAATGCAGACTCTGAAGCAGGCTTCTTGGCACGTAACAAATCACTCGGATCTGCATTCTTCTTATATTCCTGCATTTCCACTACTGCCATCTGCTCATCGGCAATCTTTGAGCCCTTCTGGAGGCACTCTTCCGCTCTCTGCCAATTACCAGGTCTGCCCAGAATGGCATGATAAGCACTGTGAAAATCCACAACTTCAAATGTCAACTTTTCTTTGCAGTAATTCTTCGAATCACCGAAAATGACGTCAAGAGTGATCTGGCCGAGTGAATCGGCTTTCTTCCCAGGGATGACACCATGGAATCGCATATTGCTTTCACTGAGCTTGGACATCGGAATGCCCATCTCTCTGAGAGTCTCAGCATATAAAATGTTCAAGCCACTGCCACCATCCATCAGAACTTTGGTCAGTCGAGTGCCCCCCACGACCGGGTCGACCACCAACGCTTGCTGCCCTGGGGTTGCAACGTGCGCTGGATGGTCAGTCTGGTCGAATGTGATAGGAGTCTTTGACCACTTCAAATATGGTGTTGTTGCTGGGGCAACCATGTTTACTTCTGTGTTGATAACCTTCAGTCGATTTGCTCTCAACGTCAGCAAAGATCACCAAAGTGGCATTAACATTGGGGTAACCATCATCCTCCTCTTTGTCCTCATCCTTATTAGATTCCTTCTCTTTCTCACTCGGATGGCCCTCTCGGAATTGCTGGATAAGGAATCAACACTGTCGAGTGGTATGTTTGGGATAAATCAGGTTCCCCTCTTCATCCTTCTTGGTGTGAATATGGCACGGCAAATCTAGCACACCATTTCCTGCTTGATCTTTCATTTTCTTGGGGATCCATGGCCCCTTAGCTTTCCCTTGAATTTTCCCTGGGTCACAACTGCGGCCTCTCTAGGACCTGTGGGCTTGGCTTTGTGCTTCTGCTTCTGATTGGAATTACCTCCTCTAGTGTCCTGGCCGACTGGTTTGCTCTTGCCACTGTGGAGTCGGTCTTCTTCTTTGCCATTAGCGTACCGAGTGGCTATTTCATCATTCAGGTCAGGGCCATGTCTCCTGTCCGACCGAATTTCAGGTTAAGCTCTCTATACCGAACGCCCTCCTTGAAGGCGCAAACTGCTTTGTGCTGAGACATATTTTCCACTGTGTGACGCAAAGTGGTCCACCTCTGGATGTAATCCCTCAAAGTTTCATTCGGTTCTTGTACGCAATGTTGTAGTTCTGCCAACCCTGCAGGTCATTTGCAAGTGCCCTCAAATGTCCTGACAAACACTCAGGCCAACTCTTCCCAACTGAATATACTGCCCGGAGTTAACTGATTCAGGCAAGCTCTGGCCGAACCCTCTAACATCAGGGGAAGATGTTTCATTGCTACCTCATCATTACCACCACCAATCTGCACAGCCACTCAGTAATCCTCCAGCCAAGTGTCAGGCTTCGACTCACCGGTGAACTTGCTCACTCCCGTTGCCAACCTGAAGTTGGGAGGGATCTCAGCGGCTCTGATTGCTCTGCTGAAACACTCAGGTCCGGAGACATGTACTCTGCTGCCAGTCAGACGATCTCTGTCCAGCCCTTCTCTATGTGCTCGGTTTCTATCGACCAGACCTTGTACAAGAATTGACCTTGCATCAAACCCGAGCTCCCTTGGGTCGACTAGAACCCTCCGCTCATCGATGTATAAGCGCCTTTCATCATACGGTCGGGGTGCGTATGACCCGCCCCTCGGAGGGGGCATAGACACTCGACGGCGGTCTTCACGACTGAGTCGATGATCATACTGCTCATGATTCTGACCCAGATACTGCTCCTGGCGGTGCCCATGTCCCTCACGCCGCAGAGGCGATCTTGGGACGTGGGCCGACTGTAGTGTATCCGCCACCACAGACCTGCTATGGATCCTGTTGCGAGACTGAGAAACTGCCGTGTTCTGCTCACCTGCCGCCCGAAGCAATGCTCGGATCTGCATCAGGCCTCTGCCAGTCTCTGATTGGGACAGCTGGATCGACTCTGCTATATGGGCTGCAGCTGTAAGATTCTGAATAGGAGTGCGGTATACCTGAGGTTCAGGCGGGAACAGTTGTCGCTGCGGTCGACTGGACTCGGGGATCTGTCGTCGAGCGCATTCGTCGAGTGAATGTTGAAGGTTCTCCAGTCGCGTGTGCTCAGCCAAAGTGGCCAGGCGCACCACCTCCAAGGCCCGAGCCTCATGGGTTTCCCAGACGATAGGGGTGTGGAGGGCCTCCATGTTATGATGGTGTAGTTCATCCCTCTGCTGCGAAGTGAGGGCTTCGGGATGGTATTCCTCGTGAATACGCGACGGATCGCCGCCGCCATCGCCGCCGTCGCTGTGGCAGAAACCAAGCGGGCTGCACGGCGTGTCGACCATCAGGACTTCTGCCGCAGGGTCGCTGCTGTCGCACTCGAACAAGGTCTCGACGAAGCCATTCGACAAGTTGAATAGCCCGTAGAGAGATTCATCAGGCTCGATTGTCGCGACTTGAGGGGTGGTCGTCTGACGAGCCACCGCATGCTTCACCCACCGCTGAAGCCATGATCGACCAGATCGCTTGTGACGACGAACAACGGGGAGCGAAGACACTGCGGGAGCCGATCAATACTGAGTCGACGGCTGCCGCAGAAGGACGCCGCGGACGCATGCGCGAAAGTGCGTCGCCCCGCGGACAGGGAGCACCTCAACGTCGAGGGAGGCCTCTTGGAGCCAGGCGGAGTCATAGGCGAAGAAGACGAGCGCGCCGAGACGGATCTCGCGGCCCTTAGCCAAACTACCGCCGGAAACCATGATGATGAAGATCGAGAAAATCGCGACCTCACCGGAAGTCGCTAAGATACCTGCCCCACGGTGGGCGCCAACTGTCGTGGTTCTAAGTCTGACAGTAGAATAGGGGGTACGTAGGAGGAGGAAAGATCCTAGCTAAGATGAGGTTGTGCACGCAAAATTTACGAGTTCACGCCCTTCTCGGAGGAAGTAAAAGCCCTACGTATCGGTGCCCGGAGGCGATCGACTGGATTATGCGTGAAGTTACAGGGGGTGCGAACCCTCGTGCCAGTGGAGGGAGTGGCTTATATAGAGTGCGCCAGGACCCCAGCCAGCCCATGTTACAAGGAGTTCAATGTACATTAAGGTGAGGCGTTACTGGTAACGCCAGCAATAAAGACATATAAATGATCATTAAGACTACGGAGTGAACGCCTTACCATTGCCATCCTGAGTGACTTTAGATCTTCTGTACTCTGAGTGGTTTCTGATATGGTCGAATGATTATATCCTGGTCAAATGGAATTGGGTTATCCGAGTGGAACTGTTCGTCGAGTGGGTTGTACTCTGAGGTGATTTCAGTCGGTAGATGTTGTTGTCCTTTGAATGTCTTTGACCGTAGGGCAGTGTCCTTGGGAAGGGTGTCTAGGTCAGGCCTATTACCCTACCCTAGGTACATGTCATCATCAGCCGGTGCTGGCAGGGAAGGGTCCGACGGAATAGCATCACCTGGATCACATCGGTGAGGCTGGTGTTCTTCTCTATCATGTTTTTGATGCGCTTTTGCAGCATCAACACCTCGTCGGTTGACCCCCAGTCCAGACCCTTGTTGATCAATGACGCGAGCCGCATCAGGGGTCCGGATCTAAACTCAGGAGTGGCCGCCCAGTTGGCGCCGCGGGGTTCGGTGATGTAGAACCACTCCTGTTGCCATATCTTGATAGTTTCCACGAAGGCCCCTTTGGGCCAGGTGACATTGGGGAGCTTGCTCACCATGGCGCCTCCGCAGTCCGCGTGTTGCCCGTCAACCACCTTTGGATTCATGTTGAAGACTTTGAGCCATAAGCCGAAGTGAGCGGGAATGGGGAGGAGCGCCTCGCACACGATGATAAACACCGAGATATGGAGTAAGGAGTTCGGGGCTAGATCATGGAAATCTAGCCCGTAGAAGAACATGAGGCCGCGGACGAAAGGGTGAAGTGGAAATCCTAGTCCAAGGAGGAAGTGGGGGATAAATACCACCCTTTCACCGGGCTCCGGGGTGGGGATGACCTGCTTCTTGGTAGGGATCATGTGCGCGATGTC
Source organism: Aegilops umbellulata (assembly GCA_032464435.1). Taxonomy (NCBI): domain Eukaryota; kingdom Viridiplantae; phylum Streptophyta; class Magnoliopsida; order Poales; family Poaceae; genus Aegilops; species Aegilops umbellulata. The sequence continues at coordinate 113,258,338 of CP136056.1, forward strand.
CGCGCTCAGGTACCCCGCCTCCCGGAGCTCTTTGATGTCCTTCTCCATCACGGAGGAGGCCACCCACTTGCCTTGAGAGCCGGATCCGGACATGGTTGGAGTGTTTGGTGGCGATGGAAAAGATCGAAACTTGGGCACTGGAGCTCGAGGATGGGAGGGCTGAGGAAGAAGAAGAAGGCGTGGAGTCAAAAGATGGGTCCTTATCCTCTTATAAAGGCAACGAATATCAAGCGCCCCCTCACAAGCCTTAAATCTCGCATATTCCCAAGGGGTCGTGCGAACAGCACGGTTGGATTACCCAAACCCGTATTGATGAGAATCCCGCAATAAAGGGACAAGATCTCTGCTTTGACAAGACGTGTCAATGGAGGCCACGCCTCGAGACGTGAAGCGGGAGGCCAAAAAACGGTTCAAAATAATAATAAGGCCAAACGTAACGTCTCGCCGAAAAAGCTATCAGTGGACATGACTTATTTTGTTTAAATATTTTGCCCCTGTGGTTGGGGGTTGTAACTATTATACAGAGCTGGATTCAGTTCTCTTGTTCAGAAGGCTACTTTGGTGTATTCGGAGGAGGAACCCGCCTTGCAATGCCGAAGAAAATCTGCGCGCCGGACACATTGTCATTGAAGCCTGGTTCAGGGGCTACTGAGGGAATCCTGGTTTATGGGGTCCCCGGATGTCCGGGCTATGTGACATGGGCCGACTCATGGGCTGTGAAGATACAAGATAGAAGGCCTTCTCCCATGTCCAGATGGGACTCTCCTTTGCATGGATGGAAAGCTTGGCATTCGGATGTGTAGTTTCCTTTCTCTTTAAACCGACTCTGTACAACCCTAGGCCCCTCCAATGTCTATATAAACCGAAGGGTTTAGACCGTAGAAGCCATCACAATCATACAGGCTAGACATCTAGGGTTTAGCCATTACGATCTCGAGATAGATCAACTCTTGTAACCCCTACACTCATCAAAGTCAATCAAGCAGGAAGTAGGGTATTACCTCCATTAAGAGGGCTCCAACCTGGGTAAACATCGTGCCCCCCTTTGTATCTTGTTACCTTGGATCCTCAGACGCACAGTTCGGGACCCCCTACCCGAGATCGGCCGGTTTTGACACCGACACTCCCCCTCTGGCCCAACCCAATGGCCCCGGCCTGGCGCGGTCGGGGTATATATGGGTCTGAAGGGGCTCTCTTCCCCCATTTCTAGGGTTCCCAATCACCTCTGCGGACTTGCGGCACTATCGCTCCCCCATTCGCTTCTTCTCCAGATCTAGCCCTCCTCCACCTCTTTCCCTCTCGTTTGCGTCGGTCCTCTCGATGGATCACTCGTGCGGCTCCTCCAGCGAGGCCATGTCGGGCCAGAAGCGCCGGTGGGAGGGCGCGGCCAAGGGGGAGGCAGATCTGGAGTATGAGGCAGCCATGCGATCCAAATTGCAGGCGAATCTGGCGTTGCGTGAGCAAGTCACCTCGGCCCGTGCAGCTTGGGCGGCAGGGCCAGAGTAGCTCTAGCGCGACGAGCGCGCTCGGGCAGAGGCGGCCGTGGTGGAGCTCGGCGGCCCTTGATCCCATGGTTCTGGATCTGTCGTGGGCGGGCCTTATGCTCCTCTTGGCGGCTCTTCGTTGCGCCCCTTGGACCCCTGGGAGGTGGCGGCTACGGCGGGTACGACAGGATCTTTCGGCCCGCCCTCGCAACCCCCCTCCCCGCAGTGCAACGGCTCCGGCACGGGCCCCGGGCCGGCCTCCAGCTCTGGCCCTGGTCGGTTTGGGCCCCGCGGCTCCTCTGGGCCAGCGGGTCGCCGGCCCTTCTCTGGTGGCTCAGGCTCTGCTTCTGGTCCCTGTGGGGACGACATTCTCCCTCCTCCGCCTCCTACCCCGACACATGCTCCCCCCCCCCAATCAAGTGGCCAATCCCACCCTCACCTGTTTTGCATGCCACCGCCCGGGTCACTTCCAGTCTCGCTGCCAAAATCCCCCGTTTTGCATCATCTGTAGGGAGGATGGGCACCTTACAGTCGACTGCCAGAACTGTCTAAAACCTCCTGCTTTCGTGCACTACGGCATCAGCCTCCCTGCTTGTGCTTTCTTCGTGCTTGATAGTGAGATCCCCCAAGTTTCTCCCATCCCTGCCCTCTCCAATGTTGGCATAATCACTGTCAAAGACAAGAAAATCTCTCCCCGGGTTCTCCTTGATGAGCTTCGGCTGTGGGACGATGGTGGCTGGGATTGACAGATTCGCCAGCTGTCGGAGTTCGAATTTGCAGCCATCTTTCCCTCCAAAGAAATTCTAAGGATGATTTCATCGTGCACCAGTTTTACTCTCCCTCTTAACCAGCTCGTTGTTTCTGTCAAGGTTGTTCCAATGGTCGAAACCAATCTCTCCTTTGTCAGATGTCTGGGTTCTCGTTGACGATGTCCCACCTACGCTCCGATCCCCAACCTTCCTCATGGCTTTTGGGGCTCTCATCGGCAAACCTATTGAGGTCGATCCGGTGTCGCTGCTTGTCCTGGGCCCTGCTCGCCTGCGGGTTTGGTGTGTGGATCCTCTCTGCATTCGCGACGCGGTGGATGTCTTCCCTTCTGCTGGTGGCTTCCGGCTCAGGGTGCGTGTCGATGGTGCGGCCAATCCGGCCTCGCCCCCTCCCCCGCCCCTTGGCCGGCCTCGGACAAGGATGACGATGGGTTGCCTGACGACTCGAACCCTAGTTTTGACCGCCGATTCACGCAGTCTGAGTGGGACGGCCTGAACTCTGAAGACCGTGACCTGCTAAAGTAGAGTGCTCCGGTGGGGGGTGGGAACAAGGATGCGGCTGGCAACATGGGAGCAGGGATTGCTGCTTCCGATGGGGTGAGGGGCACTCCTTTCTCCGGCGTTTGGTCCAATCTCCCAGCTCGCCTGACTTCGCCATCTCTCTCTGGCATTAAAGATCTACCCCCTGCCGGCCCTGTGTCTAAGAAGAAGAAGAAGTCTTCCGTCAAGAAGTTTTCCGCTCGTAGCAGGGCCTCGGAGGGCTCGAAGCAGTCTGCGGCCGGGTTGTGCCGCAAGATCGAAGATGATCTAGTGGCGGCCTCGGGTCCATCTTCCGTGGCGGCCTCCCCAAGCCGTGCCCGCCCCACGCCGGTGCGCTCCCCTGCCTACACTGCCCGCAAGAGCGGCCAGGTCTCCAACAACGGCGAGCGGGTGGCCAACCGGGCGGCACGTCGCGCTGCGGCCAAGGACCTCCCCCCACAGGTACTACATCTCGCCCTTCTACCCCTTGTATCCCCAGTACTTCTCCTGTTTGGTTAGTCCTTCCGTCGCATTCCAATGAACGTCTTCTGCATATTTTAACGGATGTGCGCATTGCTCTTGATTCTAATTTCGGCTCTCCTTCTGCCTTGCTGGCTATGGTTTGGGCCAATGAAGTGGCCCAGGCTGATATTGCCAGGGCCAAGGACGTTGCCGCTCAAGCTGGGCCCGCACTGGTTGTGGCTGGTGGGGTCACGGAGGCATCTGATAGGGATCAGGTGTCTTCTGCTGCGCCTCGACGGGGGTAGGCAAACGTGCTAAATCCTGCATAGCCCCATGCAGGTCGAGTCTCCGCATTAAAAATCTTTCCTTCCGACGAAATCTCTTTTTTGGAACATCAGGGGTTTCAGCGCTAGGGGGCGTAGAGACCAGCTGAAAGACCTTGTTCAGAACGATAATATTGAAATCATTGGCCTTGTTGAAACGCTAAAACCATCCTTCTCCCCTAATGAACTTTCTGCGGTTGCGGGGATTGATAGATTCGATTGGAACTTTCTGCCTTCGTCGGGCCACTCCGGCGGCATCCTAATTGGTACCAAACGAGATATGTTTGATTTTGTTGCTTTCGATCATGGTATTTTTCGGGCTAGCACTGTTGTGTCTCACCGCTCCCTCAACGTTCTCAGGGAAGTTATGGTAGTTTACGGTCCGGCTGACCATTCTCTTTCCCACTTGTTCTTGGATGAGATATCGAATAATATTGATTCTTGTGGTCTTCCCTTGCTTATTGGTGGTGATTTCAACTTGTTGCGCCCCCCCCCCCCCCCCTCGGACAAAAAATCCCCTAACTTTTCCTGGCCGCTTGCTGACGCTTTTAGCGGTTTCATTCGTGACTCAGCTATCTGTGAAGTGCCTAGGGTGGATGCTCGCTTTACTTGGACGAATCACCAATCTTCTCCTATCAGATCTATCCTAGACCACATTTTTATCTGTCCCCGATGGGACTCCTTGTTCCCTCGGGATTCTCTTAGGGCTTTGACCATAGTCGGGTCAGATCATGCCCCCCTTGTTCTCGACGACGGGATCCGCACCGTCTCCTCCCCTCGATTTGAATTCGACGCTTCCTGGCTGCTAGTTGATGGCTTTTCTGAGATGTTGTCGTCTAAAATTATCTCCTTCTTGGCTTCTAACCGCCGCCCGATGGATGATTAGCATCAGTGTTCTTATTTCTTGTGCAAATTTCTTCATGGTTGGGCTAGGAACCATGCTGCTGATGGCCGCCGTGACAAGCTCCGTCTCTCGGCCCAAATTGACTCCCTTGATACGTGGGCCGATGGCCCTGGCCTTTCTCTTCCTGAATTGCAGACCCGTTACGCGCTCGAGGAGACCCTGGCTTTGCACCGTCAGGCCGAGGTGTACAGGAGGCAAAGAGGCACCATTAACTGGACCTTGAAAGGCGACTCTCCCACCTCTTATTTTTTTTCCATTGCTAACGGGAGACGTCGTCGATGCTTGATTGACAGTCTCATCATCAATAACGCCAGGGTTTCAGATCATAACCAGATTGTGTCTCACATAGTTGATTTTTTCTCCTCCCTACTTTCTGCTAAGCCCGAGGTTGGGTTTACGCTGGCTCACTCCTTCTGGTCGGTCCAGGATCAGGCTTCCAACGACGAAAACAAGGCCTTAATGATTCCCCTTCTGACAAGGAGATTTTTGAAACTATTCGCTCAGCTAACACCAATTCGGCCTCGGGCCCTGACGGTTTCTCCATCCCTTTCTTCAGGCAATTCTGGCCCCAGCTTTGGGGCCTCGTTATTGCTATCATCCAAGGATTCTGGTTGGGAACCGTTGATATTTCTCGTCTAAACTACGCAGTCCTCACTCTCATTCCTAAAGTTAAAGGGGCTGACAAGATTTCTCAGTTCAGACCCATAGCCCTCATCAATAACTTCACTAAATTTCCGACAAAAGGCTTTGCTACTAGGCTTTCCCCCATCGCTCACCGTACCCTAAGCTCTTTCCATTCAGCCTTCGTCAAAGGCAGGTTCATCCTGGACGGCATCCTATGTCTGCATGACATCGTCCATGACCTGCGCGTTCGTGGTACTAGAGCGGTGATCCTTAAGATTGATTTTGAGAAAGCTTACAATTCTGTCAGTTGGAACTTTCTTCGTCGGGTGTTACTGGCCAAGGGCTTTGATGGGGCTGTGGTTCACAGACTTATGCAGTTGGTCACGGGTGGCCACACTACGGTTTCGGTAAACGGGAACATCGGTATTTTTTTCGCTAACGGCAGGGGCCTCAGGCAGGGTGACCCAGCTTCCCCCCTTCTCTTTAACTTCGTGGCTGACTCCCTCTCCCACATCCCGACTCGGGCTGCGGCTGCTGGTCATATCACCCATGTCAGCTCCCATCTTGCTCCTAATGGCATATCCCACCTCCAATATGCGGATGATACCATCATTATGGTTGAACTTAACGATGAAAGTGTGGCTCACTTGAAGTTCCTCCTCCTTTGCTTCGAAGCCCTTTCTGGTCTCAAAATTAATTTTGCCAAGAGTGAAGTCATTGTTACTGGGGTGTCGGATGATGAGGCCCTTAGACTTGCTCATTTACTTAACTGTTCCCTGGGCTCTTTCCCTTTCAAATACCTTGGCCTCCCGATCTCCCCCCACAAGTTGTTGGCTAAAGATTTTGCCCCGGTCGTCTCGAAGGTAGGCAATCGGGTGCTGCCGTCGAGAGGCCGCTATAACACCCAAGCTGGCAAGGTTGCCTTAATCAATGCCTGCCTCTCCTCCCTCCCCATGTTCTTGATGGGCTTCTACCTCCTTTCGGGAGGGACTCATGCTGGGTTTGACAAACACACGGGTGCCTTCTACTGGAATTCGGCAGACAACAAGCGTAAGTATAGGATGGTGAAATGGAAGCTTATTTGCAGACCTAAAAACCTTGGGGGGTTGGGCATTATTAACACTGTTGTCATGAACAAATGCCTCATCATTAAGTGGTGGTGGAAAATCATGTCCTCTACGGAGGCCCCGCTATGGCTTAGCATTCTCAAAGCTAAATACTTTCCTAAGTCTAGTCCCATGTTCACGCCGGATTCTGGTGGCTCCCAATTCTGGCAAGATCTCGTCAAAGTTCGTCCGGTTTTCCAGTCTTTGGTCAAATTTGATGTCCGGAATGGCAAATCTACTCGCTTTTGGTTAGATTGGTGGTGTGGGGAGGCCACCCTTGCGGTGACATTCCCGGTTTTGTTTTCTTACTGTCCTGACCCGAAGATCTCAATCTTTGAGCTCTCGGTTAATAATTGGGACCTGGACCTTCGTAGGACGCTCTCTCCTGAAGAGTTGGAAGACTGGCATCCTCTTACTACTTACTTCCCTCTGCTCTCGGAGGAAGAGGACTCGGTGGTCTGGCCCCACTCTGCCTCTGGTCGCTTTTCGGTCAAATCCTTGTACGCTAAACTGATTTCGGGCTCTCCTACTTCCAAGTTCAAGTGCATATGGAGTGCTCGCATCCCACCTAAGATCAAAATTTTTATGTGGCAAGCTTTTCGTGGGAAGCTTCCCGCAGCGGACCAAATCCAGAAAAGGAATGGCCCGGGTTCGGATAGATGTGCCTTTTGTGGGGAACTTGAAAACACGGAGTCTTCCGGTGCTCCTTGGCTAAATTTGTTTGGTGTTGTATCCGCTCCTGGCTCCAGGTCTCGTGGGATCCCTCCTCTTTCGAGGATCTTAGGGGATTGGTCAGCGGTGTATCTGGGAATTCAAAAAGGATCTTCTGGGCTGGGTTTGCAGCGATCTGTTGGTCGTTGTGGACTACTAGAAACAAGTTTACCATCGAGCATATCTTCCCAGCTAATCCTGCTGATTGCTTATTTAAAACTAGAATATTCTTGCAGCAGTGGAGATCATTGACTAGAGATGTTGATCACGAGGCCTTCGATGCTATGGTGTCCAAGATTCGGGCTACGGCTTCGTCCTTGGTGCGCAGACAACGCGAAACTTCTTAAATCTTGGTGTCTCCTCTACTAGTCTTATGTCTGGCATGTGTGCCTTATCTGGCTGGATAGCCATGTACCAGAACTTCTTCTCTTGGTTTGTCCTGTTACTGTGGTTGCTTGGATGTTGGCTTGCTACTCTGCATCTGCATGATGGCTTTATTTATAAAGTCGGACGTATGCCTTTTCTCTAAAAAAATTGATCTGCCGAGTCTCTATTACTAGGCTCTCAACAATGGCATGCCTATGTCATGTCCTACTCTTTGCCGAGACCTGCACTCGGTTTAGACCATCTTTGATGAGATCCCACAGTTTGGTTTTCGGCATAGATCAAAGCACTCGGCATAGATGGTTTTCCCAATAATGGATAAACAAGTAATTATCCCTAATAACTTCCTCTGAATGAACCAACAACCAAGGTTTCATTGTATACAACCTATCGTGGCACATAAGCTTCAGCATTTCAGACACGGTTTGCATCACATCCTGAAACTTCAGTGATATCAGCGACAATGCCTACTGCATTCGTTGCAAGCTGGCTCAGCAACGATCCCTGGGCATCAGAATTCAAATACGGAATAAGTGTTATGTTAGAGATGAATTGCGGAAACTCGTCTGATCCATCAAGTTGCTAGATCTCTCACCCACGCGATAAGAACGTTCAGGAATTGGTTCGCCTTGTTGGTGCAAGCTGGCTCAGCTTACTTTCCTCTCTCCCTCTCTCGCACAACAAACCCAACAGAACAGAGGTGAACACTGGAGGATTTGGCGCATGCAGTGCAGCATATATATAGGTTGTTACAAACACAAACGAAAGACCTCTGTATATTCTTGGAAGCAGCCGTCTTCGTGCCATGCCACGAAACAAGCATGCTGCGGCGAGCCAGCTACCACTACTAATAATAGAAGAGCAAAACCCAGCTGGCACGTGAACAAGTCTCACGTTGCATCTACTTATTTTTGTTTAGAATCGTCCTTATTTTTCCTTGACGACGAAAGTAAAGAATAACTACACCCAACGACCAGTAGGTTCGCTAGGATTAAAGCAGCTATCACGCCTCTCGGAAGAGAGGATTGCCCGCTCCGAAAACCTTGCCGGTGGCCGTACCCAGTGGAACCCGAGGAGGTGGTGCCGCTTTGTCCGCGACGGTGCCCGTGGTCATTAGCAGACGACGAGGAGGAGCTGGAGCCTGAAGTGCCACCGTGATGCCGGTTCCCGTTGTCACTTGAATACGACAAGGAGCCTGAAGTGCCACCTCGGTGCCGGTTCCCGTCACTCCAAGACGACGACGAGGAGGATGAGCTGCTTGAGGTGCCATCTCGGTGCCGGTTCCCTTCACACCAAGACGACGACGAGGAGGAAGTGCCTGAGGTGCCACCTCGGTGCCGGTTCCCGTCACTCCAAGACGAGGATGAACCTCCGTGCCTGTTCCCGGAAGACCACGACGATGACCCGGGGCCTGAGCCTGACGATGACGACGAGGAAGAGTTCCCGCCTTGTCGGTGCCCGTAGCCACTCGAACCCGAAGACGAGGAGGATGAGCCTGAAGTACTACCACTACCACCTCCGTGCTGGTTTCCGTGTTTACTTGAAGACCACGATGATGACCAAGGGCCTGACGATGACGACGTGGAGAAGGAGGACGAAGAGTTCCCGCCGTGTCCGTGTCCGTGTCCACTCGAACTCGAGGACGAGGAAGAGGAGGGGCGGTAGGTCAAATCATAATCGAAGCGGCGGCGTTCGTCGGAGAGGACGTCATAGGCCTCTTTGACCTGGCGGAAGCGAGCCGCGGTTTCGCCGCTGGCGGCGGCGCCGGCCTCGGCGTGGTGGTCAGGGTGGTAGCGCTGGGCGAGGCGAAGGTAGGCGTTCTTGATATCAGTTTTGCTGGCGTGGCGCCCGAGCCCAAGCGTCCGGTAGTGGTCGCCCATCGATGCCCACGCCGAGCTCTCCGCCTTTTCTTGCTCTTCACGATTGGATCGCTCGGCGAAGACAGAGGATACAATGGATTGGAGAGAGACGAGGTTCTTTTGTAGGGTTTTGGGAGACACTCCTTTTTACTCAAAAAAAAAGAAAAAAATACTCCTTTTTTTCACCAAATTGGGAGACAAACTGGTTGTACCCTAATTCTTTTTCGGAATTGCTAATTTTCATACGGATGAAATTTATTGGCTTTCAGTCGTTTTTTGAGACGTGCGATCTTTGTCGCGAGATTCGTGCTTTTTTTTCATCGTTTGATGGCGCTGAGTTTCTTATCGGGCCCGCTTGTATTTTCCAGACCCGTTAGTACCGCTCGCTGCCGCGCGTCGGTGCTTTTTTTCTTTCCTTCCTCTTTCTCTTCCCCGCGCCGCTTGATCCCCTTTTCATTTCGAACACGTAACCCAGAAGGCAACTGAGAGAGATATCCATGGCGATTTGGAGCCCCCCCCCCTCGCCGCTCGTTGGTTGGTGGTGACTTGTCGGCGCTCTCCCTCCTGCTGCCTCTCTCCCTCCGCCTCGTCGTTGTTTCTCCAGCCGAAGGCCTGCAGCATCTCTCCGCCCCGCATCCATCTTGGCACCATTATTTCGCCGCTCGTCGGTTTTGTTTGATTCGGTATTGTTAAGGCTAAACCACGGACCACTACAGGAGACAGCCTAACCAACGAAGCCCAGGAGGTGGTTCGGCTCGACAAGCGATTGAGACAGACAGCCCAACGATACGCATCAGACGACTGGGTCAAGTGAACTATATATCGACGTGTCCTAGCTACCGTGTCATTCGGCCATTAGTTGAACGGCTCTGCCGTCAGCTTGTAAGAGGAGAAACCTGTAACTAGCTACTGCAATTCGAATACTGAAGCAATTCCCCTCTGGATCCCCTTTCCTCCATGAAAATTCCTTGAGATTCGTAGCTAGTTGTTAACATTTGGTATCAGCAAAATTTCCCCACCCAAGCTGGAGCATCCGCACGAGACTAGGCTGGCGGCGGCGGCGGCGCGCCGGCGTCAGGAACTCATGGACAATCTCACTTCGGAGGGCAAGGCGATCTATGAGACGGTCACGCAAGCAAGCGAGGCGACCCATCTTCGCCACCAGAAGGAGCTCGAGGCGATGATTGTGGCGGCGGTGGGCAGCGCAGTTGAGGCGGCGGTGTCGCGCTCGGTTGGGGCGGCCGTCGACAAGGCCATCGAGGCGGCGATGGAAACAGCCGCCAACGACATGCAAGCGTACACCGACGGCGCCAAAGCGGACCTCCTCAAGCAGATCCAGGAACTGCGCGTCGCCAAGGGTTCGACGGCTCGTCCTAGTGAAGCAGAAGGGGGCGAGCGCTCTCCCAAGGGCGCAGCGGAAGGGAACACGCAGGCGTTCTGTTCGTCCATGGCGGCGAAGGGCGCGGCCTCGTCTGGGCCATATATTCCACCACCAGCTCGACGTATGGCTGATTTGCCCAGACCGACCTCTTCCTTCTCCAGTCTGTCACACCGCGAGAGGCGGAATGGCACGTCGTCTTCGTCAGGAAATTCAGGGCATGGACGACCACCATCAGTGGATTTTCCGAGGTTTGATGGAGAGAATCCCAAGTTATGGCAGACGAGATGTGTGGATTACTTTGATATGTTCGATACAGATCCTGATCTCTGGATTGCAGTAGCAGCTATGCAGTTCGAAGGCCCAGCGGCGCGTTGGCTCTCATCAGTTCAACAAAAGTTTATTCGTTCATCATGGGATGAGTTTTGTGCCGCTGTCCTTGCTCTCTTTGGGCGAAATCAGCATCAAACACTTGTGCGCAAAATGTATAGACTACGTCAGACAGGGTCTGTGGAAGAGTACATAAATCAGTTTTCAGAGTTGATGGATCAGCTGACAGCATATGAGCCTGAGCCTGATATGCTGCATTATACCACATGTTTTGTCGATGGCCTGAAGCCCACTGTCAGGATGGTAGTAGCAGTGCAACGCCCAGCTGATTTGGATGCAGCTTATTCAATCACTGCCGTACAGGAAGAGGTTGGGTATAGTGAACCAGAGTATCCACATTCCAACAAGCGAACGAGCTACTCCACTCCTTCGCGACAGTATAAACAGCCAACGGAATATAAGGCGCCTAGTAAAGTAAGGACCTCTGACACACAGAAAATGACCTCAGTTCCAGAGGACAAGTTGGCTACTCTCAAGGCTTACAGGAGAGCAAAGGGTTGTGTTATATATGTGGTGAGCGGTGGGGCAGAGACCACAAGTGCAATAATACAGTACAACTGCATGTGGTGCAGGAATTGTTGGAATTTTGTGCTACTGATTCTGTAGACTCGGATGATAGTGAAGTCGATCTGATGGTCTTATCTGCGGAAACACAGACAGCTGACCCGGCTAACAGTGCTATTCGACTCACTTGTCAAGTTGCAGGACAGGAAGTGATCTTCTTACTGGATTCTGGCAGCTCTCATTCATTCCTTAGTGAAAGATTGGCAAGTCAGTTAGCAGGCCAGCAAAGGTTGAGCAAAATGCAGAGGGTCCGAATTGCAGGAGGGGGGCAGCTAGTGTGTTCTGCTTGGATTCCTAAATGTGGCTGGTCAGTAGGGGGGCATCAATTTGTTACTGATTTTAAAATCTTGCCTCTACAACATTATGATGGCATTATTGGTATGGATTGGCTCTCAGCTCAAGGGACTATGAGTGTCAATTGGTTACAGAAGTGGTTATCCTTTGATTACAAGGGCAGTAAGGTTGTTCTACAAGGAGATCTTCCATCTGAGTTTGAATTCACTGTAGTGGAGTTACAGCTTATTCAAGAAACACAAGAGACTAAAGTGACAGTACTTGAGGATGTACCAGAGGAAATTCAGCAAGTTATTGCTTCGTTTGCAGATAACTTTGAGGAGCCTGCTGGCCTTCCTCCTCGTCGCTCCTGTGATCACAAAATACCGCTGGTGGAAGGAGCTCGTCCTGTTAACATTAGACCGTACAGGTATTCCCCTGAGCAAAAGACAGAAATAGGAAGACAAGTGAAAGAAATGCTAGCCTCCGGTGTAATTTCGCCTAGCACTAGTCCATTTGCCTCACCAATCATTTTGGTTAAGAAAAAGGACGACACATGGCGACTCTGTGTTGATTAAAGAAAACTGAACATGTTGACACTGAAGACTAAATATCCTCTGCCCGTGATAGATGAATTTCTCGATGAATTATCAGGCGCCTCATGGTTTTCCAAATTGGACCTTCGTGCTGGGTATCATCAGATCCGTTTGGCTCCCGGGGAAGAATACAAGACGGCCTTTCATACACAAAATGGTCACTATGAGTTTAATGTGGTATCATTTGGGCTGACGGGAGGGCCATCTACATTCCAAGGAGAGATGAATGTTACTCTAGCGCATGTGGACCGTGTCTGTGCAGTCGTATTCTTCGATGATATACTGGTGTTCAGTGCTACCTTAGAGGAACATGTGCAGCACCTCAAGCAAGTTTTGCAACTACTAAGGCAACATCAGTGGAGAGTTAAAGAGTCAAAATGTGCATTCGCCCAACGTAGCATATCCTATCTAGGTTTTGTGGTCAGTGGGAACGGAGTGTCAACAGACCCAGCTAAGGTGCAAGCGGTTCTTGAGTGGGCAGTGCCCCAATCTATTAAGGAACTTCGAGGGTTTCTTGGACTTTCCGGGTACTGCAGGAAATTTGTGCGCAATTATGGTGTTATCAGTCAGCCCTTGACTCATCTCCTGCGCAAGAATGTGCCCTTTGTATGGACTACAACAACACAGACTGCTTTTGAAGTGTTAAAAAAAGCTCTAACATCAGCACCTGTACTTGCTTTGCCAAATTTCAAGGTTCAGTTTGTTGTCGAAACTGATGCTAGTGACACTGGGGTAGGTGCAGTGTTGTTACAGAAGGGACATCCAATAGCATTTGTCAGTAAGGGGTTGGGACCAAAGAATCGTGGATTGTCCACTTATGAGAAGGAATACATGGCGATTTTATTGGCTGTTGAACAGTGGCGCGCATACCTACAACATTTTGAGTTTTTGAGTTTTACTGATCACTGCAGTTTGGCCCATCTGGAAGACCAACGCTTGCATACTCCCTGGCAGCAGAAAGTGTTCACTAAGTTGCTAGATTTGCAATTCAAGATCAAGTACAAAAAAGGGTCTGAAAATCGAGTTGCAGATGCCTTATCTCGCAGACCACATCCTGAGACTGAATTATTAGCGATCACTTGTCAGCACCCAGCTTGGTTGCAGGATGTGTGTGACACCTACCAACATGATCAAGAAGCGCAAGAATTGCTTACAAAATTGGTTGTTCGCTCTGACTCTGAAGATGTTTTTTCTCTGCAAAATGGACTGATCAGGTACAAGCAGCGATTGTGGTTGCCTAATGGCTCGCCCATGACAGTGAAAATTATTGAGGCTTTCCATGCTAGTCCCTTGGGAGGACATTCAGGTGTGCCAGTCACCTTGCAGAAGCTCAAGAAATTATTCTATTGGAAAGGCATGAGTAATCAAGTGCATAAGATGGTGCAAGAATGCTTGATCTGTCAACGTGCTAAACCAGATCGTGCTAAATACCCTGGACTTCTTGCTCCTTTGCCAGTTCCTTCTCAGTATTGGCAACTACTTACTATGGATTTTGTTGAAGGCCTTCCAAAATCAGGTCGGTTTAATTGCATTCTAGTGGTTGTGGACAAGCTGTCCAAGTATGCACATTTTATTGGTCTTCAGCATCCCTTTACTGTATCCACGGTGACTGCAGTGTTCATGGACAACATATACAAGCTTCACGGGATGCCTGAATCAATTGTTACTGATCGTGATCGTATCTTTACCAGTCGTTTTTGGCGAGAGATTGCTGCTCTCACAGGCACTAAGCTCAAGATGAGTTCTTCTCATCATCCCCAGACTGACAGACAGTCAGAGCGCGTGAATCAGTGCTTGGAAGCCTTTCTTCGATGTTTCACGCATGCATGCCCGGCTAAGTGGGCGCAGTGGCTGTCACTCGCAGAGTATTGGTATAACACCAGTATGCATTCCTCTCTGCAAGGTAAATCTCCATTTGAAACTCTATATGGGCATTCTCCTCGTCAGTTTGGCATATCAGATGCAGACGCTTGTTAGTGCCAGAACTGTCCACTTGGCTCCAAGATCGCGCACTCATGCTCAGGCTGTTGCAGCAGCATTTGGAACGTGTGCGCGTCCGTATGAAAAATCAAGCAGACAAGAAGAGATCTGACAGGGTATTTGAAGTGGGTGACTCTGTCTTTATGAAACTACAGCCATATGTGCAGTCTTCTGTTGCTCTCCGTGCACATCATAAGCTTCTTTTCAAGTTCTATGGCCCCTTCAAGATACTGGAGCGCATTGGTCCTTCTGCTTATCGCCTGCAACTTCCTCCTCATAGCAAAATTCATCCAGTTTTGCATGTGTTTCAATTGAAGAAAGCATTGGGGCCTCATTGTCAGGTACAAGCTGATCTTCCTCCTGTTGATTCACAACTTGCTATCCCTGTCAGAGTGCTTCAGCGGCGTTTCCGTCAAGCTGGCGAGCGAGCAGTTCCTCAAGGTCTTATTCAGTGGTCTGATCAGCCGGAGTCATTAGCAACTTGGGAGGATCTGGAGGCGTTGAAGCAGCATTTTCCTCGAGCGGCCGCTTGGGGACAAGCGGCATTTCAAGGGAAGGGGAATGTTAAGGCTAAACCATGGGCCACTACAGGAGACAGCCCAACCAACGAAGCTCAGGAGGTGGTTCGGCTCGACAAGCGACTGAGACAGCCAGCCCAGCTGTAACGCCCCGGATCTGATGCGCCAGGTGTCCGCCAGTTATTCGCCGTCCTTGCCATGTCATGTGCTTGCGTGTTGCACTTTGCCATGTCATCATCTGCATTTCATAGCATGTCATCATGTGCATCGCATTCGCATACGTGTTCGTCTTATGCATCCGAGCATTTTCCCCGTTCTCCGTTTTGCAATCCGACGCTCCTATGTTCCCCGGCGTCCCCTTTTACCTTCTTCCGTGTGCGGGTATTAAACCTTCTCGGAATGGACCGAGACTTGACATGTGGCCTTGGTATAACACCAGTAGACCGCCTGTCAAGTTTCGGGTCAATCGGAGGTCGTTTGATACTCCAACGGTTAACCGGGTATCCGCAAAGGCCTCTTTCTCTTTGCAGCCCAACACCCCTCCATTTTGGCCCAAACCCCATCTAAGTCCCTTCCATCATCTCGGTCGTTCGATCACGATCGCGTGGCCGAAAACCGCACTCTATTTGGAGCTTCCTAGCCCCCTCTACCTATAAATATGTGATCCCCTCCCGAAATTCGCGGTGCAACCCTAGCCTTCTTCATCCTCGCGCCGCCGGACGTGTCCAACCCGCAGTCGGACATGTCCGCCTCGCCCCTCCACCTCACCCCGACCAACCACAGGCCGCCACATCACCACTGCCGCCTCCGCGCCCAATGGGACGCCGCCACGTGGCCTTCCCGGCTCCCCCTCTCTCCTCCCTCCGTCGCCGGCCCGCGGGACCCGGATCGGGCCCGCGCAAGCCCGGTCGCCGCCGCCGCCTGGCCCGCTTCGCCGGCCCGCGCCTCCCTGCTCCGGCCGCCGCGCCCGAGCCGTCGCCTCCCCGCACCGGCGACCTCGTGCCCCGCGCCGCCCGCTCGCCGGCCCCGCCGCCTCCTCCTCTCGCCGCGCCGCCCTCCGCCGCCACCAGCCGCCGTCTCCGCCTGCCCCGCCGCCCGGCCGCCGCGCGCCTCTCCGCCTGCCCCGCCTGCTCCACCGCCCGGCGCCCCGCGGCCGCCGCCTCCGCCGCCCCGCGCCGGCGCCCTGCCCCGCCGCCCGCGCCGCGCCACCTCTCCGCCGCCCGCCATCGCCGGCCCCCGCTCCGGCCGCCACCTGCCTTGGCTTCCGCGCCCCCGTTCGGATCTGGATCCACACCCGGTTGACCTTCTCCCCCCTCTAATTTTGCTAAGTCCCGTAATACTTTCGCATCATCATGCCATATTCATCATGTCATAACTCTCTGCATGTAGCTCCGTTTTGGGCGTATAATATGTCAAATTGTTCGTCTCGAAGAGTACATCATTTCATTCCATTGCATCATTTTCATTTGAGGTCATTTTGATGCCCGAAATGCTGTTAGAATAGGGCTAGTTGATGTTAGTTGTTGGATCTTATCTGAACATGCACTTTTGTCATTTTTGCCATGATTGATGTGTACCTCCTATGAAGTTGAGTCCTACATGAGTTTTGTAATATGCCATGTTACCTTTCCAGATAATTTTGCCATGTATTTTTGTGATCTATGTGGTGACTAGCACAAGCATGCAAAATAGGTCACTTGATGTTGCTGATTTCAGAGACTTAGTGATTTCACTAAGTCCCTGACTGCTGTTATTTTCATGCCATGTATTCATGTTGTTTCCGAGAGATATATGCATAATTTGAGCATGATTAGTAAGGGAGTTTTGGACTTGAGTATTTGCTCTATCCATTCATGCCTTTGTTTGCAATTATGGAGTGCCATAGCTTGAGTCAATCGAGCTCTACTTTTGCTTCAAAATGTTGCTGGTAGATTGTTTACATGTTATTCGATTTTGCCAAGCTTGGTGTAGTTGATCCTTGAATGATATGATGTTGTTCTTGCCATGTATAGTTACTATGCCATGCCTTCTTGATGTATGTATGCTTAGTTTATCATGCAATGCTCTGTAGTGAGTGCATCGAGCTCATGAACATGCCTAGTCGTTATTAATTGCTGCCATGTCCAGTTTTCTGCTAAGTCTGAAACCTGTAACGAAACTTGCTTAATTGACATGGGTGTAATCATATTTTATAGTCCTTTTTGGCTTATGGTCAGTAAGGGACTTTTGTCAAGTGCTTTGAGTAGATTCATGCCATGCCTTGCTTTGCTATATTCTGAACTTGTAGCATGTTGTTTCATTGCTCTGAACATGTCATCCTGATGTTAGTTTCTGCTATGTTGTTAATTTCACTAAGTCTGAGAACTTGTTATCGTTTGCACTTTTGCCATGATTGGTTGGACCTGTTATGATGTGAATTAGCCGTAGCTCAGTGTTCATCTTTTGTCGTGCATCTTGTGTAGATTATTGTCATATGCTTTGTTGCCATGTTTGGGTGCAGTAGCTTAATTATTTGTTGATTGCTAAGTAGCATCATGCTGTTAATGGCAGATTATTGTCATTCTTGTATTGCTTGCCATTTGCAAACCGTGCATCCGATTCCGGTGATCTTTATATCGATTTCAACCGAAATCACCTCACCTTTCCAGTGGCATACTTGGTTTGCCAAGATTATGCCTTGTTCATCTTCTCCCTTCCGTGCATGCATATGCATTGCATACCACATCTCGCATGTCATGCCTTGTTCATATGGTGGTTGTTTACTATGTTGTTTGTTTGTTTCCGGGTTGCTTCTCTTGTTAGCTTCGGTTTCGTTCCAGAGTTATGAGGACCCGTTCGACTACGTCCGTTTGTCTTCTTCATGGACTCGTTCTTCTTCCTTGCGGGATCTCAGGCAAGATGACCATACCCTCGAAATCACTTCTATCTTTGCTTGCTAGATTGCTCGTTCTTTTGCTATGCCTATGCTGCGATACCTACCACTTGCTTATCATGCCTCCCATATTGCTAAACCAAGCCTCTAACCCACCTTGTCCTAGCAAACCGTTGTTTGGCTATGTTACCGCTTTGCTCAGTCCCTCTTATAGCGTTGTTAGTTGCAGGTGAAGATGAAGTTTGTTCCTTGTTGGAACATGGAGATGTTGTTCCTTGTTGGAACATGTTTACTTGTTGGGATATCACAATATATCTTATTTAATTAATGCATCTATATACTTGGTAAAGGGTGGAAGGCTCGGCCTTATGCCTGGTGTTTTGTTCCACTCTTGCCGCCCTAGTTTCCGTCATATCGGTGTTATGTTCCTGGATTTTGCGTCCCTAACGCGGTCGGGTGATTTATGGGACCCCCTTGACAGTTCGATTTGAATAAGACTTTTCCAGCAAGGCCCAACCTTGGTTTTACCATTTGCCTGCCACCTATCCCTTTTCTCTTGGGTCTGATCAACCCGAGGGTCATCTTTATTTAGCCCCCCGGGCCAATGCTTGTCTAAGTGTTGGTCCAAACTAGAGCACCGTGCGGGACCGTCCCTTGGCAACTTGGGTTATGTTGGTACCTGTACGCTTAGCTTATCCGGTGTTGCCCTGAGAACGAGATATGTGCAGCTCCTATCAGGATGTCGGCGCATCGGGCGGTTTTGCTGGACTTGTTTTATTGCTGTCGAAATGTCTTGTAGCCGGGATTCCGAGACTGATCGGGTCTTCCCGGGGAGAAGGAATATCCTTCGTTGATCGCGAGAGCTTATCATGGGCTAAGTTGGGACACCCCTGCAGGGTTTTGAACTTTCGAAAGCCGTGCCCGCGGTTATGGGCAGATGGGAATTTGTTAATGTCCGGTTGTAGAAAACCCGAAGTTGATCTTAACTAAAATACACCAACCGCGTGTGTAACCGTGATGGTCTCTTCTCGGCGGGGTCCGGGAAGTGAACACGGTTGTTGGAGTTATGCTTGACGTAAGTAGTTCAGGATCACTTATTGATCATAGTTGTTCGACCGTGCTTTGCCTTCTCTTCTCGCTCTCATTTGCGTATGTTAGCCCATATATGCTAGCCGCTGATGCAGCTCCACCTCATACCTTTTACCCCTACCTATAAGCTTAAATAGTCTTGATCTCGCGGGTGTGAGATTGCTGATTCCTCGTGACTCACCAGATACTTCCAAAAACCAGTTTGCAGGTGCCGATGAGACCGTGCAGGTGACACACCCGTGCTCAAGGAGGAGTTCGATGAAGATCTTGTCCTTTTGTTGTTTCGTTCTAGACGATCAGTAGTGGAGCCCAGTTGGGGTCGATCTTGGTCCTTTGTCGCTTTTGGGGTTTCTTCTTTTATTTTGGCTCCGTAGTCGGGCCCTGATTGTAACTGTATGATGTATTGTTTTATTCATGTATTTGTGTGAAGTGGCGATTGTAAGCCAACTATGTATCTCTTTCCCTTATGTATTACATGGGTTGTGTGAAGATTACCTCACTTGCGACATTGCTTTCAATGCGGTTATGCCTCTAAGTCATGCTTCGACACGTGGGAGATATAGCCGCATCGAGGGCGTTACACCAGCGATACGCATCAGACGACTGGGTCAAGTGAACTATATATCGACGTGTCCCAGCTACCGTGTCATTCGGCCATTGGTTGAACGGCTCTGCCGTCAGCTTGTAAGAGGAGGAACCTGTAACTAGCTACTGCAATTTGAATACTGAAGTAATTCCCCTCTCGATCCCCTTTCCTCCATGGCAATTCCTTGAGATTCGTAGCTAGTTGTTAACAATGTTCCCCCCTGTTGCTTTGATCCTCAGCTCTGTATGTTAGTGCGTAGTGTTTTCTTGGTCAGATCTGTTTGCTTGTGTTAATTTCCCGCAGCTTCTTGTGTAGATGTGTGCGGTTCCGCCCTTCCTGTGTTCGAATCTCGTCTGTCATGCAAATTTTGACTAGGGTTTCTGGTTGGTTGTTAGTTTCATTGATCTGCATGTGTGTCACACCTTCAATCGATTTATGGTTTCTGGGATTGATTTGCCAAGTGTGAAAACAGAGTCGCCTGAAGCTGATGACCGAGGAGATGGTGCAGCACACAACAGTCAATTTGATGGTTTACAGAGAGGTGTAGCCTTGAGTGTGGTGTGGTAGGCTGACTGGTGTACCCACGCGACAGGGTGTGTGTGCTCTGTATTTTTTAGCATGTCATGTCGTGTGTGAGAGGTATGTGTGAGTCTAGTCTGAACTTTTCCCCCTGTTCTCTGTACCTATCCCAACTTTCCTCTGCATCCTCTCATGTACTCTATCTCTCACACCCCCAAATCCCTCCTGTAATTTGTGAGATCTATCGATCTATGAGATGGGCACTGTGGTTAATTGTTTGAATTCGGCTGCTTGTTTGATTTTCTATGCGGTATTTGAGCAATTCGAACATAGCAGATCATCGTTCAGTCCCTGCTCTCCATTGTTAGTATCTACTTCCTCCGTAAACTAATATAAGAACGTTTAGATCACTAATTAGTACTGTAATTCCTACTTTTTTTGTTTTTACAATGTAATTCCTAGTGGATTTGCATTATAGCCCGTAAGTGTTGATGCTAGTTTACCGTTTGATTACGACACTGTAAATATTAGTGTAATTAGTACTGTAATTTTATGTTTTAACACAGTAATTCTTTGTTGATTTACACTGTATATGCACTGAAACTCTTTATTAATTTGCACTGTAATTCCTTGTTGATTTTCACTATAATTCTTTGTTGATTTACACTGTAATCTTAGTGGATTTATACTGTAATCTTACTGGTTTGTCACTGTACATTTTACTGGATATACACTGTATTTCTTAGTGCAAATTTTAGTGTTTTTTTACTTCACCTTTTTAGAGTGATTTTCTAGTGCAATACGTAGAGGCTTTCTTTTAGTGAATTATTTTGAATTAATCCTGTAATTCGTAGTGGTTTTGTCACTGTAATTTCTATATCTTATCAGTGTAATTATAATTTTGCAAATGCTAGTGGGATTTGTAGCACGCCATCACTGTAAATCCTAGCGGTTCTTTATCAGTGTTATATTCCTTGTAATCCTAGCGGTTATTTTACTGTGATGTATTTGCAACTGATTGTTGATGTTATTTCATTTTTATTTGTGATGTCTTGCTTCACGCTAATGTCAGTTTCTGGTTTTTTTGCAGGGTGTTTGGGATAGTTTTGCCTGATAATGTTAGTTAGTTAATTTTTTTTTGTAGTTTTTGTGTAATTTATTTGTTAGGCACTTTAGTTATTCAGTTGTAATATAATTCTAAACAAACATATGGTAAATGTTACAGCTATATAGCTGTTAGAAATTTATGCATATGCATAAAGTTCTTTGCGCTTTTAAGGCAGTAGTTTTGTATTTTTATGATTTAGTTCATGTATTTTTTGTATTTGTCTGGCTGATCTTTGTACGGATCTGCCTTTGGTGTATGTAAATATTCTTTTTTTGTATTGTTTTACCTTTCTGCCATTTCTTCTTAGCATTGTTCCTTTCTATGTGTTTTTATATATTTTGGAAATAGATTAAAGTATGGGTAGAATCATGAAGGGTCTTGGTAAGGGCTTTTCTTCTGCTTGCTTAGAAGAGTCTGATGATTTGGATGGGGATCCTTTTGTCCCCAATGATTTCGCCGAGGACGATTCTTTCCAAGCTTCAGAGGTTATTTTCTTGTTTTGATATTTGATTTTCCTTTTTTTTGTTTATTCTTGTTTGGTAACTTATTTGTTCCAGTCAGCTTATTCCTTTTTACTGTTTACTGCAGGAAGGTTCAATGGATGATCCTGATTTTGACAAAGCTTTGTATGATTTCTATGTGTCGCATGTAAGCGTGTTGTTGTAATTATTGCATTTTGTTCCAGTTTTCATTTATGTTTGTTTTTATTGTGTAATTCATTGCCTGTTTATATATCTTGCAGAAAGCGAATTGCCTGAAACAGAAGATAACAGATGTTGGAGCTCGCAATGTGGTATTTATGTTTCTTTGTTCTATTCGCATTTTCTGTACCCAACTACCACTCTGATAGAGATAGATATAAGTTTGAGATAGATTTAAATTTGTTTTTTCCCCTTGTTTGATGTTTCTACTAGATGTTTTTTCATTGTTGATCTAGTGTATTTTTATCCTGATTCCTTTTTTTTGTTTTGTGTTTCTTGTTCTATTGTAGAAGCGCATGAGGTCTTCTGATTTTCCCCGTAGCAAATACATTCGCTAGATACTCTAGCAAGTTGTTCTCCACTGTTAATGGCGGCTTGTCTCCTCGGCAAGTACATGTTCTTCAGAGTTATGGGGCAGATTGCCTTCTCAAATTTGTGAGGATAGAGGTGCCACTTAGGTTTGTCAAATGGCTAGCATCCAAATTTGATGTTCGTGCTTCCGTGATTCAGGTTAGGAAAATGTTTATTCCGATTTGCGAATATGTCACCCATGATATATTAGGTCTTCCTGTTGACGGTGAGCCTATTGCGTCCGATGCTGATGCTGGTTGTGAGTTTATCTTGTCTCATTTCAATGTGACTAGCATCGCACCAGTTTCATTCTTCTGCAATAAACTAAAATCCACCTCTGAAGAATTGCCCGATGAAGACATTTTCATCTGCTTCATGTGCATTGCCTTGTCCACCTTCTTGTGTCCAAATCCAATATTAGTACTCTGTAATTCTGGAGTTTTGACTGTAATCCATGATGGTTTTCAGTGTAACTATTTGTTGATTTTGCTCTCTATTGCCTAGTGGAATTACAGTGTACTTTAATAGGCTTTACATAGTAAATCTTAGTGGATTTACAGTGTAATTTTACACAGAATCCTAGTGGATTTTTAGTGTTCTTTTAGTTTATTTTACATGATTTTTCTTAGTGGTATTGCAGACATTTTGTTTAGTGGTTTTTGCTGTGTAATTCTTAGTAGAATTTTAGTATTTTTCTCAGTGGATTTTTTAATGTTATTTAAGTGGTATTTTTACAGTGTATTTTCCAAGTGGTATTTTCCAATGGAATTTCAGTGCATTTTTTTAGTGTTTTTTCACTGTAATTCTTAGTGGTTTAGTGTAAATTTAGTCATTTGTTAGTTCATATTGCAAATGTTATCTGTGCGTGTTTGATATGTTTTGGGTGTGGACCCGTTAAAAGTTGGGGGTCTGGACCTGTTTTAAAATCATAAACGCGGGACAGAGAAGCTGAAACAGGGGATACGGGACAGGGACCGTTGTCATCTGAAAAATATGACTGAAAGCCAATTGGATTTCAGCCGGATGTGATTTAAACAGTCCCTTCTTTTTTCTTTTTTTTTTCTTTTTTGAAGCTCAACGCCATTAGGCTCTTTATCCAACACAGGCGTAAGCATGTCTGACTTAACAAGATCAGTCAGCTACCCAGGTATTACATCATAAATTACAGTTGAATATCTAGTGCTAATCTAGCTAACCGGCGTGCCGCCGAATTGGTCTGACGAATAGAGTACCGTAGCTCGATTCCCTGGAACCAGTTCTTCATCTCCTTCATCTCACATAAGATGTGAAAACCTATGGACTTCTTTTTTTTTAGGGAAACCTATGGACTTTTTTTTTTGAAAATCACCGGGGGGAGGGGGGAGCTCCCCCACCTGAATATATTACTCAAAGGACTGTCATGGCAGTAAGTACATAATTACATAGGCACGGTGCAACGTGCAGAGAGGTAGGAACGCCATGAGAAGACGTCCTCCTTGTCTTGTGTTTCCACAAGATGATGAGATCAGAGATCCAAAACAGAAATAAGGTTCCTAAGGGTTATTACAGAGCTTTGATCCACTGTCCTAAATACCATGTCATTACGTGCTGCCTAGATCATCCATAATGAAGCCAAGAGGACCGAGGGCCATGCCGTGGTGGAGAGGTGAGAAGGAATAGTGACGTCCCATAGGTCTGCGATGTCGTCGGTTTGTGGCAGGAGCCCAAGTTGTTGCCAAATCCTATTAGCAAGAGGGCATGTGATGAAGAGGTGGCTAGAGTCTTCGGGTAACCTAGCACACCGGGGGCATATATCTGAATCGATTATATGCTTGTGTCCAAGATTGACCCTGGTGTTGAGGCGGTTTTTGAAGAGTAGCCAGGCGAAGACTTTAAGTTTTCGAGGAGCCTTGGCGCTCCATATGAGAGGAGCAATGAGATCGTTACCTGGCCGAGCCATGAGGGCACCGTATGCATGCTTGGTGGTGAAGCCAATGCCATGTCGTAGGAACCGTTGATCTTCCCCCGCCGAGGGAATGGAGTCCTGCAAAATAGCCACAAGCGACACAAGCTCTTGTTCTGCCGTGAGGGAGAGACGATTACGATGGTTAGCTTGGATACTGAAACGCAAAATGTTAGCCACTTTAACCAGCTCTAAGGTGAAGTGTGAAAATAGGTGGGAACAGATGATGGCAAGGGGTTGTGGAGCCAGCCACGTGTCTAGCCAGAAGTAAGTATGTGAGCCATTGTTTGTTAGCACGAACGTGATATTTTGTAGGATAGGGATTTGCTATGAAATTGTGCGGCATAGAAAAGAGGTTTGAGGGGATGAGGAGGCTAGAGCGTTAGGGTGTTAGAAGATCAAGCCACTCTAGCCAAGGTGTATGTGCATTGGAGAGTGCTTTGGCAGCAAATTTCATAAGGAGGCAGTTGTTTTGAACTTGCAGGTTTTTAAGCCCTAAACCACCAAATTTTTTTGGTGAGCAGACATTTTTTCATGCAATAAGACATTGAGCACTTGAGCAAGCATCGTCTCCTGCCCAAAAAAAAGCCCTTCTCAGAGTCCAATGTTTTGATTGTTTTCTTGGGGATACGAAACACAGACATGAAATAGGTGAGTATTGAGTCCATAACTGCAGAAATGAGGATGAGCCAATCGTCTTTATCAAGAAGTTTACCACCTCCCCTACCCTGCACCAGCGAACCTCCTTCCTCCGCGGCGAGGACTCCCTTGCCCTCACCGGCGGAGCGGCGGCCTCCCCGTTTGCGGGCACATGGTTTCACTCCTCTCAAGCATCGACTCACGCCATTTGTAAAGTAGGAAATTGATAAATGGCAAAACCGTTTTTCTTCCTATTTTTACACATATCTAATTTATCAGAATACAAAAAATTGCCTAAATTCATGTTTTTCTTGACGAAAAATGGGCATTGATGCACCTGTAGGAAACAAAGAGATTTGAGAAAATGACATTCAAAACATTTTCAGAGCCAAAGCACCAATTTGAAAGAGTAATATCAAAACACCTGCCAATTATAAAAAATGCCACAAACATAAAAGGATGTGTATAACCAGGAAATGTTTGATGGCTAGAGTCCCCAAGCGCACACACATAAAAAGGCAGGCATCGCCATCCTTTCTCTCCGGCTCCCCAATAGATTAGATCCTGCTATTCAGTACAAGCTCAGGACAAAATAGTCTTTCCAGCTAAGATAGATAGAGAACAACAAGCATAAAAATTTGGAGCATATCCAGCAGAAATTTCAACCTGTCATTGCACATAAGCTAGTTCAGGCATGCATCCAAGTTTGTACCGTTTGTACCGCTGATGTAGAGCAAAAAATCCATAAATTTTAATTAGATCAGAAACAATGCCTCAAGTTGAAAGCCCACTATTCCAAACTGCATCAGCGCAAACAAAGATCCATGGTATTCACCTGGTCTGTCTGTATTCCTAGGAAACCCATAGGCGGGTAGATTCCCAACAGATAAATTGATAATCAGATCTTATACAGCATAACGTACAAAGGTTAGAGGACAACAGAATCTGTTTCACAGTGAACTTTGGGAGTAACTATGTAGATTCCTCTAAGGACCCACAAGTTTCCTGTGCACGTGTGCATGGAGAGAATGCTCGTCACCATCATGGTGATGGAACACATATGTCAGAACCCCAACAAGACACAGTACTGAGCCAACTAGGACCTTGTCATAGCGTTCCACCCAGTGAAACTTGATCTGGCTAGCACCATAAAATGAGAGAGCCACCAGGGAAGTCATCACCGTGATGGTACTGCAGGCATAAAAGAACACAAGTTAGGTTGTAATACAAAAGTTAAATAAATCAATAGTATGCATCTATAATACTCCATATGCGTAGTTGATTCAACACAAAGCGCCCCGGAGAATATTGAAAGTTCAAACAATGCTCATGATTGACAGCCATATAAGTTGGTCTGCATCCCATTTAAGATGGAGCATTTGGTTCCATGCCTATGACAGCCAAAGCTTTCATAGGTGGAGGCTTAAATTTAGGACAGTAAAACTGCACCTAATCCCTGCCCTTTCGAGCGCTCTCATTCGTGGCCATCCGTTTTGCTTATCTGGCCATTTGTGACCGTCAGGTCTGATCTACATAGCCAAATTCAATGCACATTTTAATTGTAGGTCCAGCTGCCCTAATGAGCTATACTATAACTATCCAACCACCACGCATAAGCATAAGAGGTGTAATTTCTGGAAACATTTCACATCAACTGCATAAAGCTTCCGAACGGAATATGCTATGATCAGCTTATTTTGAATGTCCCTCAAATCCTAAACCACTGACGAGTGACAAGTAGAAGCCTTATCTAAGAACAAATTGGTTGATGAGCGCGAAGAGAAATGTCTCAAAAGGAAGGCTTGCATATGGAAATGATGGGGTTCTCCATTTCTACTTCAACACTACGTACATCAATACTGAAATGACTATCCTTATATCTTCTTCCTTTTTGGCCCAACAAGCTCTCTGTATAACTAGGGGTTAGGTGACTAATCCAAAAAAATATCTTGAACTAAGCAACATTATTTTAGCGGAAGCATAAAATACCACATTTTAAATGCCTCGTGTTGACAAGCCAAAACAACTTAAAACAGTGCGGTTGGGGGGGGGGGGGGCACCTGAAGAGAAGTACAATGATCGCAAGAATCATCATCGAGGATGAGTTGCCAACAGCAAGAAACACTGGAAGAGTAGTTGCACAGGGTGATAATGCTGGTACAAGTACAAGACCAGCGACTGCCATCTTCTCCATTGGATGATTATGGGCATGGCTATGACCACCTTTTCCTAACGCAAACAACAGAATGTAACCTGCTCCAAGAAATATTAGCAACAGCGAGGCAAGTTTATGCACTGTTTCCTCGCCTGCTATAGTATTTGCCATAGTAACTGCAGTTATCCCGAGAAGAGCGGTCGATACAACATGAAGGACTGCTCCAAATGCAGCTGCAAAAGTTGGGAATATTTTACTAATAATGATACATGTGGAAGAGAAGAAATCCTTGCCAAATGACAAATTATCATGCTACCATCACTAATTTACACAGAAAACAAGGTACAACAATATATCAAAAATAGAGGTAACCTAATTAACAAGTATCCCTGCCCTGAGAAAAGTGAAGAACATAATTTTGAAGTCAAAAACAGGGAACTATTCAAGGAGCAAAAGTCCAATTTACAAGCATTTAGAACATTGGCAACCATATTCATAGCCCATGCACTTACGATTTGCAGGCACAGACAACAACATACAGGATGATGATAATTAAAAAAATGAAATAAATAGTCTAGTCCAGATATACGGAGGGAAAAAAGCTCAGGAGATTGTGTTTTGGTAGTTCATGACTACCTCTAATTTTATCCTAACTCATGACTGCAACATTCATGCAAGATAAATGAATGGAGGTTTTTACAATGCACATGCAAATAGGCAATAGCATAAAGTAAAAAGAAGGGTCCGTAAGAGAAACTCCCAGGCTAATTATCAATCAACTTGACTAATGTAAATAGTAATGGAATCTATACGTGTAAATAGAATATATCCGTGTACGTCTGATAATGGACCATATATCAGTACATAGTCAAATTGGAAATGCAAGATCAATTTTGAATGGATATTCTTCTGAAAAATATACCATTCATCAATATCCCAATCTACAACTATCATATGGCTCCAATAAAGATTAATCACACAGGTATAGTGCCTACATCAGGTTTCATACTGTCCAATATGGTCAAAATACTTATGCAAAATTCAATTCATTCGAAGCAGCTTGTAGACTGAGCCAAGCTCTGCCATGGTTTCTGGGTGCACTTCTATTGCCAAAAGAAAAATGGCATTACTATAATGTACACTAATCTCGTCATGTCTCTGTGGCTATCAGTATCAAACAGCCGTGAATGTGAAGGTGAGAAACTCTAAACCAACGCACATGGCTCAAATACCTCCCATATGAAGGATTAAGGAAGTTATAACAGCCAGCGCTGAACAAAAACATGACAAAACCTTCACTAAAATTCGGAATTTCCTGAATAAGGAAAGGGGAACCCCGTTAATTAAAAGGATAACAGTCCCAGCTTATGCCCAGCATCATATCAGAGTATGAGTAGATTATCCAACCTTTCCCCAACAACTCGAATTTTGGAAGAACTAGATGGTGAATGGAAAGCGACATATCCAACAGTTATCATCAATACAGATGTCAATTACTATAGTGTTCTAATAAGACAAAATCCTTCACACAGCCATACGGAGGGAGTGGCGGAAGCATGAAAATGCAACGTCGCCCGGAAGCCATCAGAATGCCCCAGAGTGTTCAGACAGTGCTCTCAATTCTCAATGTTGCACGCATTGCTGCAGGTACGCTACGGCACTACCACCGCAGCACAACTCAGGGGCGGACCCAGATTTTTTTAGTGGAGGCAAACTATAAGAATGGGGGCACTTCTTGCATGAATTTGAAACTCTTACTATTTTTCCTCTGAAAATACGAATGAATTCTCTTGAGATTTTTCAGATTTGGGGTCCACTTGGGTCCGCCCCTGCCACAACTCCACCATTTCATTATGCTAGAACGATCTAATCCAATTCAGCCACCGAGAGGTAATAGCCCCCATTTCCCTGCGATAAGTAAACCCTAACCAGGTATCGCCCCTATGCTCTAGATCTTGGAGCGGTGATCAGTACACAGAAAGAGTGGCAACAGAAGAAAATGGGCGAGGTGGGTGGCGGGGTGGGTACTGACTGACGAGGAGGGTGCGGGAGAGCGGCCAGCGCTGGGCGCGCCCGACGATGGAGAAGGGGAGCCAGTGCGTGGGGATGAAGGAGTGCAGCAGCGACACCGTCGCGATGCCCCCGATCGTCGAAGCCTCCTCCGCGGTCCACTGGAACCCGCCTAAGCCCCCGCCGCCAGCGTCCATCACCTGATACGCCGACGCGTGACGGACGCCGCCACCCACCCACCGCCGGTACGCGAGCTGCGGTGGCCTCTCCCCTTTTGCTGTTTTACCACTCGCAGCCGTCTCGCTACGTTTCTCCGGTGCGCGCGGCCGTGTGGTGGGGAGATCTGGGAGGGGGGAAGGAGGCGTGGAGTGGGAAGCGGGCGAAAGGGGCTCGCTGCCGCGGTGTTGGTGCGGTGGGGCTCGGGTAGGGCGGGGGACAATCTACTGTTGTTCGTTTTTTGCGCCTTTTTCCCAACTTCCTTTTCCACGTATTTGTCCACTTGGCAATCATCCATTACTTCCATGTAGGAGTAGGCCCATTATGGGGGTGTTTGTTTCCATGAACTTTTTTATGTAGGGACTAGAAAAAGTTCCTCATAGAGACTTTTTTATCAAATGGGAGGGACTTTTTAGAGACTAAACTAGACATTTGGGACTAAATGAAGAAGACTCTCAAGGAGAGTCTTTTTTGGGACTTTTTGGCACTTTTCCAACAATGCCTCTTCATGCATCCATTGGCCCACCACCCCATGATGTTGTTTGATTGTTATTTTTCTATATACTAGGAGCAACATGGTCATTTAATAACCTCTAGGAAGGGACTAGAGACTTTTTAGTCTCTGGAAACAAACAGGGAGGGATTTTTTAGAGACTAGGGACTTTTTAGTTGGGACTAGAAAAAGTCTTAAGACTTATGAACCAAACAGGGCCTATATACTTCTATAAATAAATATGGATGACCCTGTTATTACAATGTGTTATTTCCCATTTATACACATGCACCCGCGGATAAAGCCCTACTAGGCTAGGGTAAAGAAGTAGAACAAAAAATTACTGATGGGTGTATAAATGGGAAATCTTAAAACCATCGGGTAGAGCGGGTACGAGTATAGGATCATATAATACGTACCCTCATACCCATATACCCGTATAAAATCTGACTAGTGCGAACAAATTACCTCTACAACTTCATGTGAGTTTGTGAAATTAAAATATATGACTTTGTGTTGTTATTAATGAGGAAGTGTTGTTTTTTTTTACTATAAGTAAGTATTGTTATTACAATGTGTTATATTTTGTTGTTTGTGACCGTGTGTCGCTTCGATTAATGCTTTGTAAACGTGGGTATTTTTACCCACGGCACCCTTTTACCCTATCAGGTGGGGAGTATGTGGAAATTTTGTACTCATTGACGGGTATGGGTATAGGTGATGGGTAAACTCATAAATGGCGGGTAAGGGTATGGGATGGCTTCACCCGTACCTAAACCCGACGGCTGCCATCCTTATCTATAAAGGGTGTTAGAGTATCTGTCCCTTGGGGCATCCTCACTGGGAGTGCCCTTCGCGCTGTCCGTTTGACACGGGTCTCGCACTGATGCTTCCCTGTCATGCTTCTTGTCGTTCGATCCCCACTAGCAGGGGTCCATGACACATGGGCAGGCGTGCGTGGGGCCGCCTCCTTGTGGTGGTTTTTGTAGCGCCCCACATGCGTCGGGTGAGGCTGGCTCGGCGTGCAGCAGTGTTCATCTCCTGACGTGCTTGTCTGCGTGTGCCACATGAAGTCGGGTCGGCGTGTCAGCGACGTTCGCTTCTTACCGAGCACCTCTCGTGTGATTGTGCCGGGTTAGCAAAGTGTCATTGCTTTTTGGTCCCTTTTTTCATTGGTCGTAGTGCCCATTGCCACGACTTGTTTGTTTGTTGTCCTACGTTGGGTTGGATTATGCTGGATACCCCTCGTGCGATGTTGTTGGGTTGGTGGAGGTTCGTTGATTTCCGAGACCAGTTTGTTGGGCAGTTTTGGTGTGTACTTGGCGGCTGGTTAGGGGGTCGTTGGGATGTTATTTCTCTGTTTGTTCAGGCTGGCATTGTGGTGGTATGTTCGTCTGATTTCGTGTTGCTTGTGCTGGCATGTCGGGACCCTGATCCTAAGTCACACCGATCTAGCATGTAACACATTATATCACTTTGCGGCCTCACGTATGGTATTCCCATGGCTGCGGCCTTACCTAGGCCGGGACCGTTTGCGCCTTTTGGCTCACGTATATGATTGTGCCGTTAGCATCCATATGACAGAGAACCCGGGACGACATGACTAGTCGTAAACCCAAGGTGGTACAAACTTACAAGGACAGGCATGCATGACCCAGCAATGCATGTGTCAGTCAGCAGCGAGTGTAACCGAGTTGTAGCAAGCTACAAGGACTTCAGTAAAACACCGGGTGACATTTTCCCATAGGGACAGACACAGGGGCAAAGAAGGACACATGCCGATCAATCCATGTGTTCTGGTGGAAGCACTAGGAGACATTTCCCCATAACAAAGGCTACCAAGAATAAACAACTAGGTGTCGGACCCAACACATACCAATCATTTCAATAACATACACACAATATGCTCGATATGTGTAAATACAACATGGCATCACAACAAAACTCTACGGCTCAAAGTATTTATTTGAAAGGCTCTAAAGAGGCATACATAGTATGATATTACAAACATGGGTCTCATGATCCAACATACAAAGTCATACAAGCAACAAGCACATGCAGAAGCTAAACCTGTCTGAGTACACATAGTTGGAAAGAAAGAAGGCTAGGAAGCTTTTCTATCTACAAGACCCTCCATAGGAACCAAACCTCTGTCTGGGATTCCCAAGCTAATTGTCGAAGCCCACATGAAACTACTAGTGAGACTGAAGTCTCTCTGCAAAACATAAATTAAGCAAACATGAGTACAAATGTACTGAGCAGGACTTACATCAGAACTAGCTACATATGCATCAGTATCAACAAGAAGGGTGGTGAAGTTTAACTGCAGCAAGCCATCTTTGACTCAGTGGCTACCCTGAACTACGATTACGAGCATTGTCTTTGAGGTGAGAAAGCGCACACGAGTCCACATATTCACCGTATCAATACACCACTATGGATCTGCTCCCATCTCCCTACGAGAAGGTCATCCATAGCACTCACACTTATCTTGCGCATTTCAGAGTATCCACTTCCAGTTGTCTATGAACCACATAAGCTTTCCAAGTAGTCCATATCCGAGGACGCGGCTATTTGAATAGATCATTAACCGTGCAGGGGTGTACTTCTTCACACACGCTCTCACCACTTATCGCTGTTTACATGACATGTACTTGGCAACCTTCAAGCGGAAGCCCAGCGAGGGTCTCGGCCACGACCTGACTAACCACACAAGTCTCTAGTCTAGATTTATCGCCTATTTGAGTTCCATCCGCAAGGAAGTCCGGCCGAGGTTTCCACTACGGCCCCAAACGATGTGTCCAGGGTTCCCAAGCCCACCAAACGGGTGCCTCGGTACACCAGGCCACGGTGTATCTACCACATCATAGCCCAGCCCTAGGGTCAGCGCTACGCACGGCCTCCAACACATATCCTACAAACACCAGAAACTAGTTGCAACTCCTGGACAGAGATCAAGGCGATTAATAAGTCAAGAGGGGCACTTAAGCATTCCAATGTGTGGTAGTAACTGTCTTCGATCATAAACACAGAACTCAGTTCCTGAAGAAGGTTTCATGAGATGACCCACCGTGTACTCCTACATGGCCTCTCATCGCTACCTTAACAAACCGTGTTCACACACTTAGCTCTCAACAGTAGGACATGTTCACCATCATTCCCATCCACCTAGATGAATCAAACCTAACACAATTCTAAGCATAACAGACATAATAAGCAAGCATGAATGAGTAGGCACATCATGGCTCAAACAACTCCTACTCGTGCTAGTGGGTTTCAACTATTTACTGTGGCAAAGACAGGTCATGAAGAGGAATGGGTTCAACTACCGCAACATGTAACAGTTGAATCGTTGTTGTCCTAATGCAGTAAAAGAGAGCAAGAGCGAGAGAGTGGGACAGGTGTGGGCCCAGGATTTATAGGGAGTGTATTCAAAATTTCAATGGCTATTTTAAAGCCTATAAATCCTTGTTTTTGGTGTGTATAATTGATGATAGCACCATGTTATATTAATTGTATATTATATACATAATATAATAGAATCATAAAATTGGTCATGCTTTGAAATTGTTCAACAGATAGAAAGACTAATTAGTCAACATATCAAAGTGAGAACATCTTAAGATATAGGAGTACAGAAGATACGAAATAGAAAAAGATTACAAATTATAGGAGAAATCATTTTTATAAAAAATGCTCATTGTAATAATTCCCCAATTTATAGACATTCCCACATTGTAATTCATGTGTAAAATTGCAAAATCGTCATGTCTAAGCAATTCATCCTTCATTGCAAACAAGTTTCTAATTTTAAAATACTAAAATAGGAATCCAACTAACCAAGTTAAATAACTGTTGTAAGTCAATGCTAGACAACATAAGAACAAGACGACGCGCTGACACCTGCAGATCCAAATTTTAACAGTTTGGCAATTAATATCTTAAGAAACTAAACTTGTGGCTCTGGAATTGGAAAACTAGAACCTTCGATGCGGTGATGCCTGATGCTACCAATTGTCGAGATGGAGCGAACTGTGAGGGTTGAGGGGTGGATGCCGTCAGATGCTTGCGTACGTTCAGGGGATGGCGATCAGCCCTGCCGCCATATCCTACCCATGACTCCACAAGTGCGAACAAAATTTGGAGGCGCCGGTTCGTCTTGTGCTGCCTTTTTAGCGAAGCGTGTGCAGGTCCTGCGTCTTGCTGCAGCGTTTTGGGCCACTTGGGCCATGTCGAGGTGGTGAGGAGACCATATAGAGAAGTGGTCTAGTCTTTGTTTTCGGGTTGAAATCCTTAGCTGGCCTTTATTTTCTGCATCTACTTCGTTTCCCCTGCGTACAGATGAAATACACTACATATATATAATTTTTTGCCAAATAGAATGGATATTCAACTGAATACCCTTGAATTGAACTGGGCCCGCCCCTGGAGTGGGATTGTATCAGAATGCTCAAAGGAGGTTTGCTTGTCTGGCACTTCTAAAGATGGCATTGTGTCTTCATCAGTGACATCGATCTCAACATCGGAAACCGTCTATCGAGAGGGAACAAACACCGACACACAAGAGGGAACACAATCAATGCAATGCAACAATTTGATGCATGATCATGAGATGGCAATATGCTGTGATTTGGGCTAGTGCAACTAGCAACAATTTAAATGAAGTTGATTTGAGCACAAGACTCAAATTCAAACTCCATAAAAGACATTTCAAATCTCCTTTATTCAAATTGTCATATGCAGAAGCTTTAAGTTGTTCAAACATGCATGAAAATGCCATAAATAGATTCTTCATATTTTTCTTATAATTTTTATAAATTATTATCATCTGATCTATGGTTGATTTAATATGGTTTTTTTGAAGTTTGTACTATTTTATGGAATTTCCTAGCTAATTAAAATTAAACTAAATCCAGAAAATGTATTACTACGTCAGCAATGCGTCAGGGTGACGTCAGCCGGTCAACTGGGTGGGCTAGGGTCAAACCTGACGCGTGGGGCCCATCAGTCAGTGTCTCAGGGGTTAATTAAGGTTAAAACTAATCTTAACTATAACTAATAGGGGCCTGGGGCCAACTGTCAGTGACTGGGGGGGTCATTAGTGCCTAAACTAATTAGGCCATGTCAGCCGGCCAGAGATTAGCCGACGATGACCACAGCCGACGGCGGGTCCTTCATAGTTGCGCGAGAGGCGGCGGATCGATGCGCCGAGGGCACCAGGAGGTAGCCCGTGCCCGGGCGCATCCAGGGGAGTCAACGGGAGGGCACGGGGTGGCCGGAGTCGAGCCCGGCGACAAGGTATGCGGCGGCGAGAGTTCGGCCACAACGACTACGGCACTATGTTGAACCTCCGAGCGAGCTAGTGGGTTCTGCCAGTGGCTGGAAGCGTGCTGAGCATGTTGGAGTGCCCCGACAAGAACTTTGCTAGCTGTAATGATGGCAGTGACGAGCGCGGCGGTGCTGAGCTCTCGGCCATGATGGCATCGATGGTAGAGGGCGAGCTATTGGAAATATGCCCTAGAGGCAATAATAAAAGCATTATTATTATATTTCCTTGTTCGTGATAATTGTCTTTTATTCATGCTATAATTGTGTTATCCGGAAATCGTAATACATGTGTGAATACATAGACACCAATATGTCCCTAGTAAGCCTCTAGTTGACTAGCTCGTTGATCAACTGATAGTCAAGGTTTCCTGACTATGGACATTTGATGTCATTGATAACGAGATCACATCATTAGGAGAATGATGTGATGGACAAGACCCAATCCTAAGCATAAGCACAAAGATCGTATAATTTGTTTGCTAGAGCTTTTCCAATGTCAAGTATCTTTTCCTTAGACCATGAGATCGTGTAACTCCCGGATACCGTAGGAGTGCTTTGGGTGTGCCAAACGTCACAACGTAACTGGGTGACTATAAAGGTATACTACGGGTGTCTCCGAAAGTATCTGTTGGGTTGACACGGATCAAGACTGGGATTTGTCACTCCATATGACGGAGAGGTATCATCGGGCCCACTCAGTAATGCATCATCATACTGAGCTCAATGTGATCAAAGTGTTTGATCACGGGATCATGCATTACGGTACGAGTAAAGTGACTTGCCGGTAACGAGATTGAACGAGGTATTGGGATACCGACGATCGAATCTCGGGCAAGTAAAATACCGATTGACAAAGAGAATTGCATACGGGATTGACTGAATCCTCAACATCGTGGTTCATTCGATGAGATCATCGAGGAGTATGTGGGAGCCAACATGGGTATCCAGATCCCGCTGTTGGTTATTGGCCAGAGAGATGTCTCGGTCATGTCTGCATGTCTCCCAAACCTGTAGGGTCTACACACTTAAGGTTCGGTGATGCTAGGGTTATAGAGATATGAGTATGCAGTAATCCGAAAGTTGTTCGGAGTCCCGGATGAGATCCCGGACGTCACGAGGAGTTTCGGAATGGTCCAGAGGTGAAGAATTATATATAGGAAGTGCAGTTTCGGCCATCGGGAGTGATTCGGGGGTCACCGGTATTGTACCGGGACCACCAGATGGGTCCCGGGGGTCCACCGGGTGGGGCCACCCATCCCGGAGGGCCCCATGGGCTGAAGTGGGAAGGAGAACCAGCCCTTAGTGGGCTGGTGCGCCCCCCTAGGCCCACCCCCTGCGCCTAGGGTTGGAACCCTAGGGTGGGGGGGGGGGCGGCGCCCCACTTGCCTTGGGGGGCACTCCACCCCCCTTGGCCGCCGCCCCCCTGGGAGATTGGATCTCCAGGGCCGGCGCCCCCCCAGGGGGCCTATATAAAGGGGGGGAGGGAGGGAGGGGCAGCCGCACCCTTGACCCCTGGCGCCTCCCTCTCCCCTGTCACACCTCTCCCTCTCGCGCAGACGCTCGGCGAAGCCCTGCTGCAGGTGACAACTGCATCCACCACCACGCCGTCGTGCTGCTGGATCTCCATCAACCTCTCCTTCCCCCTTGCTGGATCAAGAAGGAGGAGACGTCATCCGCTCCGTAGTGTGTTGAACGCGGAGGTGCCGTCCGTTCGGTGCTTGGTCATCGGTGATTTGGATCACGGCGAGTACGACTCCATCATCCACGTTCTAGTGAACGCTTCCGCACGCGATCTCCAAGGTATATAGATGCAATCTGAATACTCGTTGCTAGATGAACTCATAGATGGATCTTGGTGAAACCGTAGGAAAATTTTTGTTTTCTGCAACGTTCCCCAACAGTGGTATCAGAGCTAGGTCTATGCGTAGTTCTTTTTGCACGAGTAGAACACAATTGTTGTGGGCGTAGATGTTGTCAACTTTCTTGCCGCTACTAGTCTTATTTTGCTTCAGCGGTATTGTGGGATGAAGCGGCCCGGACCAACCTTACACGTACGCTTACGTGAGACCGGTTCCACCGACTAACATGCACTAGTTGCATAAGGTGGCTGGCGGGTGTCTGTCTCTCCCACTTTAGTTGGAGCGGATTCGACGAAAAGGGTCCTTATGAAGGGTAAATAGAAGTTGACAAGTCACGTTGTGGCTTATACGTAGGTAAGAAAACGTTCTTGCTAGAACCCTAATGCAGCCACGTAAAACTTGCAACAACAATTAGAGGACGTCTAACTTGTTTTTGCAGCAAGTGCTTTGTGATATGATATGGCCAAAGTTGTGATGAATGATGAATGATATATATGTGATGTATGAGATCATGTTCATGTAATAGGAATCACGACTTGCATGTCGATGAGTATGACAACCGGCAGGAGCCATAGGAGTTGTCATTATTTTTTATGACCTGCGTGTCAATGGAAACGCCATGTAAATTACTTTACTTTATTCCTAAACGTGTTAGCCTTAGTAGTAGAAGTAATAGTTGGCGAGCAACTTCATGGATACACAATGATGGAGATCATGGTGTCATGCCGGTGACAAGATGATCATGGAGCCCCAAGATGGAGATCAAAGGAGCTATATGATATTGGCCATATCATGTCACTATTATTATTTGATTGCATGTGATGTTTATCATGTTTTGCATCTTGTTTACTTAGAACGACGGTAGTAAATAAGATGATCCCTCATAATAAATTTCAAGAAAGTGTTCCCCCTAACTGTGCGCCGTTGCGACAGTTCGTTGTTTCGAAGCACCACGTGATGATCGGGTGTGATAGATTCCAACGTTCACATACAACGGGTGTAAGACAGATTTACACATGCAAACACTTAGGTTGACTTGACGAGCCTAGCATGTACAGACATGTCCTCGGAACACAGAAGACCGAAAGGTCGAGCATGAGTCGTATAGAAGATACGATCAACATGAAGATGTTCACCGATGTTGACTAGTCCGTCTCACGTGATGATCGGACACGGCCTAGTTGACTCGGATCATGTAATACTTAGATGACTAGAAGAGGGATGTCTATCTAAGTGGGAGTTCATTAAATAATTTGATTAGATGAAGTTAATTATCATGAACTTAGTCTAAATAAACTTTGCAATATGTCTTGTAGATCAAATGGCCCAAGCTAATGTCAACATGAACTTCAACGCGTTCCTAGAGAAAACCAAGCTGAAAGATGATGGCAGCAACTATACGGACTGGGTCCGGAACCCGAGGATCATCCTCATAGCTGCCAGGAAACAATATGTCCTAGAAGCACCGCTAGGTGAAGCACCCATCCCAGAGAACCAAGACATTATGAATGCTTGGCAGTCTCGTGCTGATGATTACTCCCTCGTTCAGTGCGGCATGCTTTACAGCTTAGAACCGGGGCTCCAAAAGCGTTTTAAGCATCACGGAGCATATGAGATGTTCGAGGAGCTGAAACTAGTTTTCCAAGCTCATGCCCGGGTCGAGAGATATGAAGTCTCCGACAAGTTCTACAGTTGTAAGATGGAGGAAAATAGTTCTATCAGTGAACACATACTCAAGATGTCTGGGTTGCACAACTGCTTGACTCAGCTGGAGATTAACCTCCCAGACGAGGCGGTCATTGACAGAATCCTTCAGTCGCTCCCACCTAGCTACAAGAGCTTTGTGATGAACTACAATATGGAGGGGATGGTAAAGACCATTCCTGAGGTATTTGCTATGCTGAAATCAGCAGAGGTTGAAATCAAAAAGGAACATCAAGTGTTGATGGTCAATAAAACCACCAAGTTCAAGAAAGGCAAGGGTAAGAAGAACTTCAAGAAGGACGGCAAGGATGTTGCCACGCCTGGTAAGCCAGTTGCCGGGAAGAAGTCAAAGCATGGACCCAAGCCTGAGACTGAGTGCTTTTATTGCAAAGGGAAGGGCCACTGGAAGCGGAACTGCCCCAAATACTTAGCGGACAAGAAGGCCGGCAACACTAAAGGTATATGTGATATACATGTAATTGATGTGTACCTTACCAATGCTCGTAGTAGCTCCTGGGTATTTGATACCGGTGCTGTTGTTCATATTTGTAACTCAAAGCAGGAGCTGCGGAATAAGCGGAGACTGGCGAAGGACGAGGTGACGATGCGCGTCGGGAATGGTTCCAAGGTCGATGTGATCGCCGTCGGCATGCTACCTCTACATTTACCTACGGGATTAGTTTTAAACCTCAATAATTGTTATTTAGTGCCAAGTTTGAGCATGAACATTGTATCTGGATCTCGTTTAATGCGAGATGGCTACTCATTTAAATCCGAGAATAATGGTTGTTCTATTTATATGAGTGATATGTTTTATGGTCATGCTCCGATGGTCAATGGTTTATTCTTAATGAATCTCCTGAACGATAATACACATATTCATAGTGTCAATACCAAAAGGTGTAAAGTTGATAACGATAGTCCCACATACTTGTGGCACTGCCGCCTTGGTCACATTGGTGTCAAGCGCATGAAGAAGCTCCATGCCGATGGACTTTTAGAGTCTCTGGATTATGAATCATTTGACACATGCGAACCATGCCTCATGGGCAAAATGACCAAGACTCCGTTCTCCGGAACAATGGAGCGAGCAACCAACTTATTGGAAATCATACATACTGATGTATGCGGTCCAATGAGTGTTGAGGCTCGCGGAGGATATCGTTATGTTCTCACTCTCACGGATGACTTGAGTAGATATGGGTATGTCTACTTAATGAAACACAAGTCTGAAACCTTTGAAAAGTTCAAGGAATTTCAGAATGAGGTAGAGAATCAACGTGACCGAAAAATAAAGTTCTTACGATCAGATCGTGGAGGAGAATATTTAAGTCACGAATTTGGCACACACTTAAGGAAATGTGGAATCGTTTCACAACTCACGCCGCCTGGAACACCTCAACGTAACGGTGTGTCCGAACGTCGTAATCGCACTCTATTGGATATGGTGCGATCTATGATGTCTCTTACTGATTTACCACTATCATTTTGGGGATACGCTCTAGAGACAGCTACATTCACTTTAAATAGGGCACCGTCTAAATCCGTTGAGACGACACCGTATGAATTATGGTTTGGGAAGAAACCTAAGCTGTCGTTTCTAAAAGTTTGGGGATGCGATGCTTATGTCAAGAAACTTCAACCTGAAAAGCTCGAACCCAAATCGGAAAAATGCGTCTTCATAGGATACCCTAAGGAAACCATTGGGTATACCTTCTACCTAAGATCCGAAGGCAAGATCTTTGTTGCCAAGAACGGATCCTTTCTGGAGAAAGAGTTTCTCTCGAAAGAAGTAAGTGGGAGGAAAGTGGAACTTGATGAAGTATCACCTCTTGAACCGGAAAGTAGCGCAGCTCAAGAAAATGTTTCTGTGATGCCTCCACCGGTTATAGAGGAGGTTAATGATAATGATCATGAAACTACGGATCAAGTTACTACTGAACTTCGTAGGTCCACAAGGACACGTTCCGCACCAGAGTGGTACGGCAACCCTGTCCTGGAAATCATGTTGTTAGACAACGGTGAACCTTCGAACTATGAAGAAGCGATGGCGGGCCCAGATTCCAACAAATGGCTAGAGGCCATGCAATCCGAGATAGGATCCATGTATGAAAACAAAGTATGGACTTTGACAGACTTGCCCGATGATCGGCGAGCGATAGAAAACAAATGGATCTTTAAGAAGAAGACGGACGCGGATGGTAATGTTACCATCTATAAAGCTCGACTTGTCGCTAAGGGTTATCGGCAAGTTCAAGGGGTTGACTACGATGAGACTTTCTCTCCTGTAGCGAAGCTGAAGTCCGTCCGATCATGTTAGCAATTGCCGCATACTATGATTATGAGATATGGCAAATGGACGTCAAAACGGCATTCCTTAACGGTTATCTTAAGGAAGAATTGTATATGATGCAGCCAGAAGGTTTTGTCGACCCTAAGAATGCTAACAAGGTATGCACGCTCCAGCAATCCATTTATGGGCTGGTGCAAGCATCTCGGAGTTGGAACATTCGCTTGGATGAGATGATCAAGGCGTTTGGGTTTATGCAGACTTATGGAGAAGCCTGCGTTTACAAGAAAGTGAGTGGGAGCTCTGTAGCATTTCTCATATTATATATAGAACTATTGGACAGCATTAAGGCCTACTTGAATAAGAGTTTTTCAATGAAGGACCTTGGAGAAGCTGCTTATATATTAGGCATCAAGATCTATAGAGATAGATCAAGACGCCTCATAGGTCTTTCACAAAGCACATACCTTGAAAAGATATTGAAGAAGTTCAATATGGATCAGTCCAAGAAGGGGTTCTTGCCTGTGTTGCAAGGTGTGAAATTGAGCTCAGCTCAATGCCCGACCACGGCAGAAGATATAGAAGAGATGAGTGTCATCCCCTATGCCTCGGCCATAGGGTCTATTATGTATGCCATGCTGTGTACCAGACCCGATGTAAACCTTGCCGTAAGTTTGGTAGGAAGGTACCAAAGTAATCCCGACAAGGAACACTGGACAGCGGTCAAGAATATCCTGAAGTACCTGAAAAGGACTAAGGACATGTTTCTCATTTATGGAGGTGACGAAGAGCTCGTCGTAAAGGGTTACGTCGACGCTAGCTTCGACACAGATCTGGATGACTCTAAGTCACAAACCGGATACGTGTATATGTCGTATGGTGGAGCAGTAAGCTGGTGCAGCTGCAAGCAGAGCGTCGTGGCGAGATCCACATGTGAAGCGGAGTACATGGCAGCCTCGGAGGCAGCGCATGAAGCAATATGGGTGAAGGAGTTCATCACCGACCTAGGAGTCATACCCAATGCGTCGGGGCCGATCATACTCTTCTGTGACAACACTGGAGCTATTGCACTTGCCAAGGAGCCCAGGTTTCACAAGAAGACCAGGCACATCAAGCGTCGCTTCAACTCCATTCGTGAAAATGTTCAAGATGGAGACATAGAAATTTGCAAAGTGCATACGGATCTAAATGTCGCAGATCCATTGACTAAACCTCTCCCTAGAGCAAAACATGATCAACACCAGAACTCTATGGGTGTTCGATTCATCACAATGTAACTAGATTATTGACTCTAGTGCAAGTGGGAGACTGTTGGAAATATGCCCTAGAGGCAATAATAAAAGCATTATTATTATATTTCCTTGTTCATGATAATTGTCTTTTATTCATGCTATAATTGTGTTATCCGGAAATCGTAATACATGTGTGAATACATAGACACCAATATGTCCCTAGTAAGCCTCTAGTTGACTATCTCGTTGATCAACTGATAGTCAAGGTTTCCTGACTATGGAAATTTGATGTCATTGATAACGAGATCACATCATTAGGAGAATGATGTGATGGACAAGACCCAATCCTAAGCATAAGCACAAAGATCATATAATTCGTTTGCTAGAGCTTTTCCAATGTCAAGTATCTTTTCCTTAGACCATGAGATCGTGTAACTCCCGAATACCGTAGGAGTTCTTTGGGTGTGCCAAACGTCACAACGTAACTGGGTGACTATAAAGGTATACTACGGGTGTCTCCGAAAGTATCTGTTGGGTTGACACGGATCGAGACTGGGATTTGTCACTCCGTATGACGGAGAGGTATCACCGGGCCCACTCAGTAATGCATCATCATACTGAGCTCAATGTGATCAAAGTGTTTGATCACGGTATCATGCATTACGGTACGAGTAAAGTGACTTGCCGGTAACGAGATTGAACGAGGTATTGGGATACCGACGATCGAATCTCGGGCAAGTAAAATACCGATTGACAAAGGGAATTGCATACGGGATTGACTGAATCCTCGACATCGTGGTTCATCCGATGAGATCATCGAGGACTATGTGGGAGCCAACATGGGTATCCAGACCCCGCTGTTGGTTATTGGCCAGAGAGGTGTCTCG
This sequence comes from Aegilops umbellulata, assembly GCA_032464435.1. Taxonomy (NCBI): domain Eukaryota; kingdom Viridiplantae; phylum Streptophyta; class Magnoliopsida; order Poales; family Poaceae; genus Aegilops; species Aegilops umbellulata. Next base: position 113,301,161 of record CP136056.1, read on the forward strand.
GTCATGTCTGCATGTCTCCCGAACCCGTAGGGTCTACACACTTAAGGTTCGGTAATGCTAGGGTTATAGAGATATGAGTATGCAGTAATCCAAAAGTTGTTCGGAGTCCCGGATGAGATCCCGGACGTCACGAGGAGTTCCGGAATGGTCCGGAGGTGAAGAATTATATATAGGAAGTGCAGTTTCGGCCATCGGGAGTGATTCGGGGGTCACCGGTATTGTACCAGGACCACCAGATGGGTCCCGGGGGTCCACCGGGTGGGGCCACCCATCCCGGAGGGCCCCATGGGCTGAAGTGGGAAGGGTAACCAGCCCTTAGTGGGCTGGTGCGCCCCCCTAGGCCCACCCTCCGCGCCTAGGGTTGGAACCCTAGGGTGAGGGGGGGGGGGGCGCCCCACTTGCCTTGGGGGGCACTCCACCCCCTTGGCTGCCGCCCCCCTGGGAGATTGGATCTCCAGGGCCGGCGCCCCCCCAGGGGGCCTATATAAAGGGGGGGAGGGAGGGAGGGGCAGCCGCACCCTTGACCCCTGGCACCTCCCTCTCCCCTATCACACCTCTCCCTCTCGCGCAGACGCTCGACGAAGCCCTGCTGCAGGTGACAACTGCATCCACCACCACGCTGTCGTGCTGCTGGATCTCCATCAACCTCTCCTTCCCCCTTGCTAGATCAAGAAGGAGGAGACGTCATCCGCTCCGTAGTGTGTTAAACGCGGAGGTGCCGTCCGTTCGGTGCTTGGCCATCAGTGATTTGGATCACGGCGAGTACGACTCCATCATCCACGTTCTAGTGAACGCTTCCGCACGCGATCTACAAAGGTATGTAGATGCAATCTGAATACTCGTTGCTAGATGGACTCATAGATGGATCTTGGTGAAACCGTAGGAAAATTTTTGTTTTCTGCAACGTTCCCCAACAGTGGTATCAGAGCTAGGTCTATGCGTAGTTCTTTTTGCACGAGTAGAACACAATTGTTGTGGGCGTAGATGTTGTCAACTTTCTTGCCGCTACTAGTCTTATTTTGCTTCAGCGGTATTGTGGGATGAAGCGGCCCGGACCAACCTTACACGTACGCTTACGTGAGACCGGTTCCACCGACTAACATGCACTAGTTGCATAAGGTGGCTGGCGGGTGTCTGTCTCTCCCACTTTAGTTGGAGCGGATTCGACGAAAAGGGTCCTTATGAAGGGTAAATAGAAGTTGACAAGTCACGTTGTGGCTTATACGTAGGTAAGAAAACGTTCTTGCTAGAACCCTAATGCAGCCACGTAAAACTTGCAACAACAATTAGAGGACGTCTAACTTGTTTTTGCAGCAAGTGCTTTGTGATATGATATGGCCAAAGTTGTGATGAATGATGAATGATATATATGTGATGTATGAGATCATGTTCATGTAATAGGAATCACGACTTGCATGTCGATGAGTATGACAACCGGCAGGAGCCATAGGAGTTGTCATTATTTTTTATGACCTGCGTGTCAATGGAAACGCCATGTAAATTACTTTACTTTATTGCTAAACGTGTTAGCCTTAGTAGTAGAAGTAATAGTTGGCGAGCAACTTCATGGAGACACGATGATGGAGATCATGGTGTCATGCCGGTGACAAGATGATCATGGAGCCCCAAGATGGAGATCAAAGGAGCTATATGATATTGGCCATATCATGTCACTATTATTATTTGATTGCATGTGATGTTTATCATGTTTTGCATCTTGTTTACTTAGAACGACGGTAGTAAATAAGATGATCCCTCATAATAAATTTCAAGAAAGTGTTCCCCCTAACTGTGCGCCGTTGTGACAGTTCGTTGTTTCGAAGCACCACGTGATGATCGGGTGTGATAGATTCCAACGTTCACATACAACGGGTGTAAGACAGATTTACACATGCAAACACTTAGGTTAACTTGACGAGCCTAGCATGTACAGACATGGCCTTGGAAGACAAGAGACCGAAAGGTCGAACATGAGTCGTATGGAAGATACGATCAACATGGAGATGTTCACCGATGATGACTAGTCCGTCTCACGTGATGATCGGACACGGCCTAGTCGAGTCGGATCATGTTACACTTAGATGACTAGAGGGATGTCTAATCCGAGTGGGAGTTCATTAAATAATTTGATTAGATGAAGTTAATTATCATGAACTTAGTCTAAATAAACTTTGCAATATGTCTTGTAGATCAAATGGCCCAAGCTAATGTCAACATGAACTTCAACGCGTTCCTAGAGAAAACCAAGCTGAAAGATGATGGCAGCAACTATACGGACTGGGTCCGGAACCCGAGGATCATCCTCATAGCTGCCAGGAAACAATATGTCCTAGAAGCACCGCTAGGTGAAGCACCCATCCCAGAGAACCAAGACATTATGAATGCTTGGCAGTCTCGTGCTGATGATTACTCCCTCGTTCAGTGCGGCATGCTTTACAGCTTAGAACCGGGGCTCCAAAAGCGTTTTAAGCATCACGGAGCATATGAGATGTTCGAGGAGCTGAAACTAGTTTTCCAAGCTCATGCCCGGGTCGAGAGATATGAAGTCTCCGACAAGTTCTACAGTTGTAAGATGGAGGAAAATAGTTCTATCAGTGAACACATACTCAAGATGTCTGGGTTGCACAACTGCTTGACTCAGCTGGAGATTAACCTCCCAGACGAGGCGGTCATTGACAGAATCCTTCAGTCGCTCCCACCTAGCTACAAGAGCTTTGTGATGAACTACAATATGGAGGGGATGGTAAAGACCATTCCTGAGGTATTTGCTATGCTGAAATCAGCAGAGGTTGAAATCAAAAAGGAACATCAAGTGTTGATGGTCAATAAAACCACCAAGTTCAAGAAAGGCAAGGGTAAGAAGAACTTCAAGAAGGACGGCAAGGATGTTGCCACGCCTGGTAAGCCAGTTGCCGGGAAGAAGTCAAAGCATGGACCCAAGCCTGAGACTGAGTGCTTTTATTGCAAAGGGAAGGGCCACTGGAAGCGGAACTGCCCCAAATACTTAGCGGACAAGAAGGCCGGCAACACTAAAGGTATATGTGATATACATGTAATTGATGTGTACCTTACCAATGCTCGTAGTAGCTCCTGGGTATTTGATACCGGTGCTGTTGCTCATATTTGTAACTCAAAGCAGGAGCTGCGGAATAAGCGGAGACTGGCGAAGGACGAGGTGACGATGCGCGTCGGGAATGGTTCCAAGGTCGATGTGATCGCCGTCGGCACGCTACCTCTACATTTACCTACGGGATTAGTTTTAAACCTCAATAATTGTTATTTAGTGCCAAGTTTGAGCATGAACATTGTATCTGGATCTCGTTTAATGCGAGATGGCTACTCATTTAAATCCGAGAATAATGGTTGTTCTATTTATATGAGTGATATGTTTTATGGTCATGCTCCGATGGTCAATGGTTTATTCTTAATGAATCTCCTGAACGATAATACACATATTCATAGTGTCAATACCAAAAGGTGTAAAGTTGATAACGATAGTCCCACATACTTGTGGCACTGCCGCCTTGGTCACATTGGTGTCAAGCGCATGAAGAAGCTCCATGCCGATGGACTTTTAGAGTCTCTGGATTATGAATCATTTGACACATGCGAACCATGCCTCATGGGCAAAATGACCAAGACTCCGTTCTCCGGAACAATGGAGCGAGCAACCAACTTATTGGAAATCATACATACTGATGTATGCGGTCCAATGAGTGTTGAGGCTCGCGGAGGATATCTTTATGTTCTCACTCTCACGGATGACTTGAGTAGATATGGGTATGTCTACTTAATGAAACACAAGTCTGAAACCTTTGAAAAGTTCAAGGAATTTCAGAATGAGGTAGAGAATCAACGTGACCGAAAAATAAAGTTCTTACGATCAGATCGTGGAGGAGAATATTTAAGTCACGAATTTGGCACACACTTAAGGAAATGTGGAATCGTTTCACAACTCACGCCGCCTGGAACACCTCAACGTAACGGTGTGTCCGAACATCGTAATCGCACTCTATTGGATATGGTGCGATCTATGATGTCTCTTACTGATTTACCACTATCATTTTGGGGATACGCTCTAGAGACAGCTACATTCACTTTAAATAGGGCACCGTCTAAATCTGTTGAGACAACACCGTATGAATTATGGTTTGGGAAGAAACCTAAGCTGTCGTTTCTAAAAGTTTGGGGATGCGATGCTTATGTCAAGAAACTTCAACCTGAAAAGCTCGAACCCAAATCGGAAAAATGCGTCTTCATAGGATACCCTAAGGAAACCATTGGGTATACCTTCTACCTAAGATCCGAAGGCAAGATCTTTGTTGCCAAGAACGGATCCTTTCTGGAGAAAGAGTTTCTCTCGAAAGAAGTAAGTGGGAGGAAAGTGGAACTTGATGAAGTATCACCTCTTGAACCGGAAAGTAGCGCAGCTCAAGAAAATGTTTCTGTGATGCCTCCACCGGTTATAGAGGAGGTTAATGATAATGATCATGAAACTACGGATCAAGTTACTACTGAACTTCGTAGGTCCACAAGGACACGTTCCGCACCAGAGTGGTACGGCAACCCTGTCCTGGAAATCATGTTGTTAGACAACGGTGAACCTTCGAACTATGAAGAAGCGATGGCGGGCCCAGATTCCAACAAATGGCTAGAGGCCATGCAATCCGAGATAGGATCCATGTATGAAAACAAAGTATGGACTTTGACAGACTTGCCCGATGATCGGCGAGCGATAGAAAACAAATGGATCTTTAAGAAGAAGACGGACGCGGATGGTAATGTTACCATCTATAAAGTTCGACTTGTCGCTAAGGGTTATCGGCAAGTTCAAGGGGTTGACTACGATGAGACTTTCTCTCCCGTAGCGAAGCTGAAGTCCGTCCGATCATGTTAGCAATTGCCGCATACTATGATTATGAGATATGGCAAATGGACGTCAAAACGGCATTCCTTAACGGTTATCTTAAGGAAGAACTGTATATGATGCAGCCGGAAGGTTTTGTCGACCCTAAGAATGCTAACAAGGTATGCAAGCTCCAGCGATCCATTTATGGGCTGGTGCAAGCATCTCGGAGTTGGAACATTCGCTTGGATGAGATGATCAAGGCGTTTGGGTTTATGCAGACTTATGGAGAAGCCTGCGTTTACAAGAAAGTGAGTGGGAGCTCTGTAGCATTTCTCATATTATATATAGAACTATTGGAGAGCATTAAGGCCTACTTGAATAAGAGTTTTTCAATGAAGGACCTTGGAGAAGCTGCTTATATATTAGGCATCAAGATCTATAGAGATAGATCAAGACGCCTCATAGGTCTTTCACAAAGCACATACCTTGAAAAGATATTGAAGAAGTTCAATATGGATCAGTCCAAGAAGGGGTTCTTGCCTGTGTTGCAAGGTGTGAAGTTGAGCTTAGCTCAATGCCCGACCACGGCAGAAGATATAGAAGAGATGAGTGTCATCCCCTATGCCTCGGCCATAGGGTCTATTATGTATGCCATGCTGTGTACCTGACCTGATGTAAACCTTGCCGTAAGTTTGGTAGGAAGGTACCAAAGTAATCCCGGCAAGGAACACTGGACAACAGTCAAGAATATCCTGAAGTACCTGAAAAGGACTAAGGACATGTTTCTCGTTTATGGAGGTGACGAAGAGCTCGTCGTAAAGGGTTACGTCGATGCTAGCTTCGACACAGATCTGGATGACTCTAAGTCACAAACCGGATACGTGTATATGTTGAATGGTGGAGCAGTAAGCTGGTGCAGCTGCAAGCAGAGCATCGTGGCGAGATCCACATGTGAAGCGGAGTACATGGCAGCCTCGGAGGCAGCGCATGAAGCAATATGGGTGAAGGAGTTCATCACCGACCTAGGAGTCATACCCAATGCGTCGGGGCCGATCATACTCTTCTGTGACAACACTGGAGCTATTGCACTTGCCAAGGAGCCCAGGTTTCACAAGAAGACCAGGCACATCAAGCGTCGCTTCAACTCCATTCGTGAAAATGTTCAAGATGGAGACATAGAAATTTGCAAAGTGCATACGGATCTAAATGTCGCAGATCCATTGACTAAACCTCTCCCTAGAGCAAAACATGATCAACACCAGAACTCTATGGGTGTTCGATTCATCACAATGTAACTAGATTATTGACTCTAGTGCAAGTGGGAGACTGTTGGAAATATGCCCTAGAGGCAATAATAAAAGCATTATTATTATATTTCCTTGTTCATGATAATTGTCTTTTATTCATGCTATAATTGTGTTATCCGGAAATCGTAATACATGTGTGAATACATAGACACCAATATGTCCCTAGTAAGCCTCTAGTTGACTATCTCGTTGATCAACTGATAGTCAAGGTTTCCTGACTATGGAAATTTGATGTCATTGATAACGAGATCACATCATTAGGAGAATGATGTGATGGACAAGACCCAATCCTAAGCATAAGCACAAAGATCGTATAATTCGTTTGCTAGAGCTTTTCCAATGTCAAGTATCTTTTCCTTAGACCATGAGATCGTGTAACTCCCGGATACCGTAGGAGTGCTTTGGGTGTGCCAAACGTCACAACGTAACTGGGTGACTATAAAGGTATACTACGGGTGTCTCCGAAAGTATCTGTTGGGTTGACACGGATCGAGACTGGGATTTGTCACTCCGTATGACGGAGAGGTATCACCGGGCCCACTCAGTAATGCATCATCATACTGAGCTCAATGTGATCAAAGTGTTTGATCACGGTATCATGCATTATGGTACGAGTAAAGTGACTTGCCGGTAACGAGATTGAATGAGGTATTGGGATACCGACGATCGAATCTCGGGCAAGTAAAATACCGATTGACATAGGGAATTGCATACGGGATTGACTGAATCCTCGACATCGTGGTTCATCCGATGAGATCATCGAGGACTATGTGGGAGCCAACATGGGTATCCAGATCCCGCTGTTGGTTATTGGCCAGAGAGGTGTCTCGGTCATGTCTGCATGTCTCCCGAACCCGTAGGGTCTACACACTTAAGGTTCGGTGACGCTAGGGTTATAGAGATATGAGTATGCAGTAATCTGAAAGTTGTTCGGAGTCCCGGATGAGATCCCGGACATCACGAGGAGTTTCGGAATGGTCCGGAGGTGAATAATTATATATAGGAAGTGCAGTTTCGGCCATCGGGAGTGATTCGGGGGTCACCGGTATTGTACCGGGACCACCAGATGGGTCCTGGGGTCCACCGGGTGGGGCCACCCATCCCGAAGGGCCCCATGGGCTGAAGTGGGAAGGTGAACCAGCCCTTAGTGGGCTGGTGCGCCCCCCTAGGCCCACCCCCTGCGCCTAGGGTTGGAACCCTAGGGTGGGGGGGGGGCGCCCCACTTGCCTTGGGGGGCACTCCACCCCCCTTGGCCGCCGGCCCCCTGGGAGATTGGATCTCCAGGGCCGGCGCCGCCCCAGGGGGCCTATATAAGGGGGGGGGGGGGAGGGAGGGGCAGCCGCACCCTTGACCCCTGGCGCCTCCCTCTCCCCTGTCACACCTCTCCCTCTCGCGCAGACGCTCGATGAAGCCCTGCTGCAGGTGACAACTGCATCCACCACCACGCCGTCGTGCTGCTGGATCTCCATCAACCTCTCCTTCCCCCTTGCTGGATCAAGAAGGAGGAGACGTCATCCGCTCCGTACATGTGTTGAACGCGGAGGTGCCGTCCGTTCGGCGCTTGGTCATCGGTGGTTTGGATCACGGCGAGTACGACTCCATCATCCACGTTCTAGTGAACGCTTCCGCACGCGATCTACAAAGGTGTGTAGATGCAATCTGAATACTCGTTGCTAGATGAACTCATAGATGGATCTTGGTGAAACCGTAGGAAATTTTTTGTTTTCTGCAACGTTCCCCAACACGAGCGTGACCAGGGAGAAGGGGGAAACGATGCGGGAGCTCACAACAAGGCAAACGAAGGGATCAGTGAGCTCAAGGGAGGCCGGACAATGTTGAATCATCGGCGGTTGTCGTCGGATCATGCAGAAGAAGACGAAGGCGAGGACGATGACACGGGGCTCCTGGCGTCACGTGGCTCGGTGATGAGGAAGAGGGCATCGCGGCAGAGCCGTTGAACGGTATGAAGAAGGGTAGGGTGGCCGGTGGACATGCGGACGGCAGACTGATGACCCACAAGTATAGTGGATCAATCGTAGTCCTTTCAATAAGTAAGAGTATCGAACCCAATGAGGAGTAGAAGGAAATGACAAGTGGTTTTCAGCAAGGTATTTTCTGCAAGCACTGAAATAGTCTGTAACAAGTAGTTTGATAGCAAGATAATTTGTAACAAGCAAGTAACGGTGACAGTAGATAAAGTGCAGCAATGTAGCCCAATCCTTTTGTGGCAAAGGACAGGCCAAAACGGCCTCTTATGATAAGCAAAGCATTCTTGAGGGTACACGGGAATTTCATAATATCACCATATTGGTTCGATTCGTGTTCACTACTTTGATAATTTGATATGTGGGTGGACCGTGCTTAGGTGTTGTTCTTACTTGAACAAACCTCCTACTTATGATTAACCCCCTCGCAAGTATTCGCAACTACAAGAAAAGTATTAAGATAAAATCTAACCATAGCATTAAACTTTTGGATCCAAATCGGCCCCTTACGAAGTAGCTCATAAACTAGGGTTTAAGCTTCTGTCACTCTAGCAACCCATCATCTAATAACTACTCCACAATGCATTCCCTTAGGCCCAAACATGATGAAGTGCCATGTAGTTGACGTTCACATCACACCACTAAGGGAATCACAACATACATATCATCAAAATATCGAACACATATCAAGTTCACATGATTACTTGCAACATGATTTCTCCCGTGACCTCAAGAACAAAAGTAACTACTCACAAATGATAATCATGCTCAAGATCAGAGGGCTGTTAAATAGCATAATGGATCTGAACATATAATCTTCCACCAAATAAACCATATAGTTATCAACTACAAGATGTAATCAACACTACTAGTCACCCAGAAGTACCAATCTAAGGTTCTAGTACAAAGATTGAACACAAGAGATGAACTAGGGTTTGAGAGAAGATGGTGTTGTTGAAGATGTTGATGGAGGTGGCCCTCCCAAAGATGGGAGAGTTGTTGGTGATGACGATGGTGATGATTTCCCCCTCCTGAAGGGAAGTTCCCCCGACGGAATCGCTCCGCCGGAGGTCAAAAGTGCTCCTGCCCAAGTTCCGCCTCGAGACGGCGGCGCTTCGTCCCAAAAGTCCTTTCCTTATTTTTTTCTAGGTCAAAATGACCTATATACCAGAAGATGGGCACGAAGATGGGCTGAGGAGGGCACAACCCACCAGGGTGCGCCTGGGCTCCCTGGCACGCCCAGGTGGGTTGTGCCCACCTGGTGGGCCCCCTCTGGTAGTTATTTGCTCCAATATTTATTATATATTCCAAAATAATTCTCCGTATATTTTTAGCTCATTTGGAGATGTGCAGAATAGGTAACTCTGACGTAGCTTTTTCAGGCCCAGAATTTCAGCTATTGATATTCTCCCTCTTTGTGTAAACCTTGCATATTATGAGAGAAAAGGCATTAGAATTACTCCATAAAGCATTATTATGCATAAAAACATTATAAATAACAGTAGGAAAACATGATGCAAAATGGACGTATCACGAACGACGGCGATGAGCTCCGCTCGGGCACGTGCGGGCAGAGAGCAAAGGAGGGGGAGGAGCACGGGGAGCATGAGAAGGTCCGGAGGGGTCGTGTGGCGTCGCAGAAGGCGTCCAGGGGGAGGAGGGGCAGCCAGGCAAGGAGGTGGTGGTGCGGCTGCGGCTGCTTCTCCTCGTGGAAATAGGAAGAAGACATTGATGCCCCTGATGGGCTAGGCCTCTTCTGCCAGGTAAGAAGGCCCAGGTGGGGATTTCTCTCTCTCTCTCTCTCTGTTTGTCTTTTTCCAACTTTGTTAATGTTTTCCATATTCTGCTATTGTGTTGGCTTTAGTAAAAATACTAAAGCATTTTGTAAAATCCTGAAATAATTTGTGGGCACTGTTAGAATTATTTCCAACAGCCCTTATTTAGTTTCACAATTATTTGAGCATTTAAAATAATTATAGCATTTAAATGCTCAAATTCAAATACACTACGATTTAATAAAAAAAATCTAGAAATGACCTAGAAAATTGTGCACCATTTTTTGGCAGAGGTTCTAGACCAATTCAAAAATGATGAACTTTTGTGAAGGGCATTTTGGGTTCATTGAAATCATTTAAATTTGAACCTAGTGTTTCAGAGGGGTGCTAGGGTTTGATCAATCCCCACTTCAAGTTTAACAAAAGTTTAAACATGATACAGGGATGCTTATGCAAAGACAGGCAAGGTTAATGCTAGGGCTGTGACATGGCATGCGTTGATGTAGTCGAAATTGTTTGATGCGACAATATAATGCCTGAAGTCACTAAGTTCATAACAAACAGAGTAATGCTTGGAGCATGATGCCATAATGTAAACAAAGTAGAATCAATCAAAATGATTAAAATCCATCGTTTTACCCTTAGTAGCAACAATACAAATGCGTGCCTCGCTACTCCTCCTGTCACAGAATGAGGACACATCAAGATTTAACCTACTACCAAGCACCTCTCCCAGGGAAGATAAATCAATCTAATTGGCCAAACTAGACGGATAGATCGGAGAGAAATACAAGGCTATAAAATCGCACATAATAAATCTTAGAAAAGACTCAATTACTTTCAATGCACAATCTGATCATAAAACCAAAATACATTGGATCCCAACAAACACACCGTAAAGATTACATCAAATGGATCTCTGAAGAGATCATTGTATTGAAGATCATAGAGAGAGAGAGACATCTAGAATGAGGTCCTGTGCGAACTACTCACACATCATCATGGACGCAGCAAGGTTGAAGAAGATGGCCTCCGTGATCGATTCCCCCTCTGGCAGAGTACCGACAGAGGCCTCTAGGTGGGATCGTAGAAGAATAGAGGCTTGCAGCGGCGATAGAATTGTTTCTGGTCTCGCCCTGGGGTTTCTGGATTTTAGGGAGTTCATAACGCTGGAATAAGGTCAGGGGCTCCACGAGGGTCCCACAAGCTCAGGTGGCGCCTCCCTGGGGGCTCGCCGTGTGAGCTTGTTGTTCTCTAGTAGGTATTTTGGACACCCCCCCGAACCTTCTAGGGTCTCTCCTCATTCAAAAAAAAGCATCGTAAAGTTTTATCATGTTTGGACTTCGTTTGGTATGGTTTTTCTGCAAAACAAACAAATAATTCATAGGCATTTATAGACGTCTATAAATATTACGAATTCCGTGACATTCATCAGAATAAAGGACAAACTTACGCGCGTCCTTGAAGAGAGTAGGTTAATAAAAACCAGATTCTAATACCTCATGTGCAGTTCTATCTTCAGCATGGTGTTCTCCGTATGCCTCGGAATAACACTTTCGTAGGATTTGTTCCTGTTCATGGTCAGGTATACAACATCGGGTAACACCGTCTACTCCTTCTTTATAAAGATATGGGTCATCCCAGAAGTAATGTCTTAAATCGAAGAAGAACTTTTTCTTTTGTTGGTATGTGGAACTAGGTGGTATATATTTAGCAACAATGCAATTAACATAGTTTGCATACCCAGGAGTGTTACGGGAAGCATTTATAACAGCTATTTTTTCATCAGGAAAAATATCATCAATAGGCAGTGGGTGATGTCTATTACGCAACTTTATCCTTGTAGACGTTGTTGGGCCTCCAAGTGCAGAGTTTTGTAGGACAGTAGCAACTTTCCGTCAAGTGGATGACCTAAGGTTTATCAATCCGTGGGAGGCGTAGGATGAAGATGGTCTCTCTCAAACAACCCTGCAACGAAATAACAAAGAGTCTCATGTGTCCTCAACACACCCAATACAATGGTAAATTGTATAGGTGCACTAATTCGGCGAAGAGATGGTGATACAAGTGTAATATGGATAGTAGATATAGGTTTTTGTAATCTGAAAAATATAAAAACGGCAAGGTAACAAGTAGCAAAAGTGAGAGAAAACGATATTGCAATGCTTCCAAGCAAGGCCTAGGGTTCGTACTTTCACTAGTGCAAGTTATCTCAACAATGATAACATAAATAGATCATATAACAATCCCTCAACTGCAACAAAGAGTCACTCCAAAGTCACTAATAGCGGAGAACAAACGAAGAGATTATTGTAGTGTAGCGACCCAACCTCAAACGGTCAAGTCTCTGTGCTTAAGTGTCATCCCTGGATCGGTAATGCTGACACACACAGTACTCGAAGGATTTATAACAGAGTAGAAATCACACACTTATTACATCGATAGTCTCAAAAGAGAACTTATTACAATAAATATGGCTTAAGGCCATCTAAATACGATAACAACGGAAGGCTTGGAAGATAAAGTGAGTCCATCAACTCCAACGGCATAGCTGAGTGCATGACAACGGCCTAGCGAACCTTACTCTTCGTCCGAAAAGTCTGCAACATGATACGTTGCAGCCCGAAAAGGGGTCAGCACATGGAATATGCTGGCATAGTAACACAACAGAGCAATGAACAGAATAATGCTATCACTACATGCATATATGGCTGGTGGAGGCTCTATGGTTAATATGTTTTTGCGAAAAGCCAATTTTCCCCTACAACAAAGGAATATATTTTATTTTAACTATCATGGTGGTTGAAACAATATTGAGAAGGTTCCTCCAACTCAATCCCAAGTAAAGGTAATTACCAACCCAGCAAATTAAATTAGAGTGATGAGATCCATATGATAATCCAAGAACCAGATACTCAAGATGTCCATAACCGGGGACACGCCTAACCATGATTAGTTTGTACACTCTGCAGAGGTTTGCGCACTTTTCCCCACAAGACTCGATCTCCTCCGTTGGATTCCTCACACTACATGGTGTTTGAGAAACGGATGACAGAGACACAGTCTTTCAGAAACATTAACTCTTTACTCTGGGTGGACAGTTACACCTACTTTCCCTCTACATCTGCTAGCCCACCACTGAAAGAGGTCATGCAAGATACTCAACTATGCTAGAGCCCGTAATAGCTTGTGGCTGCACACAGAAGTTTCTAGCATGAATAATCTTATGATCCCTTCGAGCCTGGGTGGCGGACCGTAGGATGATCACACGGGTACTCCGGGATATCCTAGGACAACACTGGATTCTCCAGGTGCCCACAAGCAATCCACCCAGATGTGCATTAAAGTTGCCACCTTAAGTTAACCATTAATTAACAATCTCACATCTGTCATGGATACACTCATACCCAATCCACGTCTACGAGCATAGCATGACAATATAAGCATAAAGTAGAAGTAACTCCCAAGGGTTTGATAATAAACAGGGCAATAGGTTCTACCTCATCAACTACTTCCCAAAACCCACAAGTTAATCACATCATAATCATGCAATGTTTGAGGATTGATACTAATGCATAAAAACTGGGTATGAAAAGAGTATGATCAATGTGTTACTTGCCTTGTTGACGATCTGCAAAACCTAGTGACTCGTAGTAGTACGCTTCGCACACCGGGAATTCTATCGCAAACAAACAACAACATACATAAGCAATCAAGCAAAGATGCACGGGTAAACCTCAAGTAAGAAGATTGAATATGAAAACTCAACTAAAGAGATTTGATTTGCAAAAAGAACCAAATCAAATAGAGCAACGAAACTCAAACCACGAAAGAAACAAGATCCGTTACTAATCTAGACTAAAGTCAAATTTTACAGTACCAAAATCTTGTTCAAGTTGGTTAAACAGAAATAGGACTTCGAGACGAAGATCTAGGCACTTGTTTCACCTGATTTGGATAAACGAGCGAAAAGTTATACTAGAACGAAGATTAGGGCAGAAATCGCGATCGAAAAATAATCGCGGAAAAACTCTGGAAAGAAAAACTGACGAACAGACTAACGAACGAACGTTCGCTGTCTGCGGCTATCGAATGAACAACATTCGTTAAAAAGAACGTACGAACGACGTCCTCTATTTAACCAAACCGAGAAAAACCAAAACAAAACCGATCTAAAAACGAACTAGGGTTTCTAAAAAAACCGAATGGTTTTCTCGTGAAAACCGGCGATGGCGGCGTGGCTTTACCTCCGGCGAGGTCGACGGTGGGACGGGCAGCGGCGGCGGTCGGTGGCGAGGAGCAGCGGCGGGGCGCGGTGCGACGACGGATCGGCGGTGGCGCGGCAAGGCGGCGGCGGCGGCTAGGGTTTGCGGGGCGGGCGGCTTGGGCTGTCGGGCCTTGGGGGCGCGGCTTATAAAGCCTGGTCAGCCGGAATCCGAGTCGAATACGGCCCGGTAGGTCGGTGCTCTTTTTTTTAAAACCTGATGCAGAAAAACAATTAAAAGAAATACTAAACGGACTCCAAATATCCTGAAATAAATTTTCGCGATCCTCTAATAATATTGCGGACAAAGTGAACATTTATTTGGGGCCTCTAATGCAATTTTGAAAAACGCATATTTTCTTAGTTCAAATAAAATTGCAATAAAATCCAAATAGAATTCTTATTTGATTTTAAAATTTTTCCTCCAATATTTCATTTATTTTGGAGAAGTGATATTATCTCCTCTCATATATTTTAATATGAATTATTTTCGGAGAGAAAAATAATTAAAACCAAAGTGATCCTTGTTTTGATATTTAAGAAAATTCAAATATGAAAACGATGGAATCCCCAATTCTCTCCGTGGGTCCTTGAGTTGCTTAAAATTTCGAGGATCACAAAACAAAATGCAATAAAATATGATATGCATGAATGACCTATGTATAACATTCCAAATTGAAAATTTGGGATGTTACATGTAGGGTACGAAACCACCTCAAAGTTATTCTTTCTGATCGATCTATTGGGCTATTCCTATAAGTGTCACAAACAACCCTAGAGTTCATACTAAAATAACACCTTAAGATACACATCAACCAAAACCCTAATGTCACCTAGATACTCCAATGTCACCACAAGTATGCGCAGGTTTGATTATACGATATGCATCACATAATCTCATATTCATTTATTCAAACCAACACAAAAAACTTCAAAGAGTGCCACAAAGTTTCTACCGGAGAGTCAAGACGAAAACGTGTGCCAACCCCTATGCATAAGTTCACAAGGTCACAGAACCCGCAAGTTGATCACCAAAACATACATCAAGTGGATCACGTGAATATCCCATTGTCACCACAGATAAGCACATGCAAGACATACATCAAGTGTTCTCAAATCCTTAAAGAATCTATCCGATAAGATAACTTCAAAGGGAAAACTCAATCCATTGCAAGAAGGTAGAGAGGGAGAAACACCATAATATCCAACTATAATAGCAAAGCTCGCGGTACAACAAGATCATGCCAAATCAAGAACACGAGAGAGAGAGAGAGAGAGAGAGAGAGAGAGAGAGAGAGAGAGAGATCAAACACATAGCTATTGGTACATACCCTCAGCCCCGAGGGTGAACTACTCCCTCCTCATCATGGAGACCGCCGGGATGATGAAGATGGCCACCGGTGATGGTTTATCCCTCTGGCAGGGTGCCGGAACGGGCTCCCGATTGATTTTTTCATGGCTAGAGAGGCTTGCGGCAGCGGAAGTCCCGATCTAGGTTTCTTTTCGGGGGTTTCTGTATTTATAGAAATTATTGGCGTCAAGAACAAGTCAGGGGGTCCACGAGGAGCCCACAGGGTCAGAGGGCGCACCGGGGGGGGGGGGGGGGGGTAGGGCGTGCCCTCCACCCTTGTGGAGGTCTCGTGACTCTTCTGGCCCAACTATTTATCGGGGGCTTCTTTTGGTCCATAAAAAACACTGTAAATTTTCAGCTCAATTGGACTACGTTTGATATTCCTTTTCTGCAAAACTCAAAAATAAGGAAAAAAACTGAAACTGGCACTGGGCTCTAGGTTAATAGGTTAGTCCCAAAAATCATATAAAATAGCATTTAAATGCATATAAAACATCCAAGATAGATAATATAATAGCATGGAACAATCAAAAAGTATAGATATGTTGGAGACGTATCAAGCATCCCCAAGCTTAATTCTTGTTCGTCCTTGAGTAGGTAAATGATAAAAACAGAATTTTTGATGTGGAATGCTACCTAACATAATCATCTATGTAATTTTATTTATCGTGGCAAGATATTCAGATCCATAAGATTCAAAACAAAAGTTTAATTTTGACATAGAAAAATATACTTCAAGCATACTAACAAGGCAATTATGTCTTCTCAAAGTAACATCTCCAAAGAAAGCTTATCCCTACAAAATCATATAGTCTAGCTGTTGGGGAACGTAGTAATTTCAAAAAAAAATCCTACGCACACGCAAGATCATGGTGATGCATAGCAACGAGAGGGGAGAGTATTGTCCACGTACCCTCGTAGATCGAAAGCGGAAGCGTTAGAACAACGCGGTTGATGTAGTCGTACGTCTTCACGATCCGACCGATCCAAGTACCGAACGTACGACACCTCCAAGTTCAGCACACATTCAGCTCGATGACGTCCCACGAACTCCGATCCAGCAGAGCTTCGAGGGAGAGTTCCGTCAGCACGACGGTGTGATGACGGTGATGATGTTGCTACCGACGCAGGGCTTCGCCTAAGCACCACTACGATATGACTGAGGTGGGTTATGGTGGAGGGGGGCACCGCACACAGCTAAAAGATGAATGATCAACTTGTGTGTCTATGGGGTGCCCCCTGGCCACGTATATAAAGGATGGAGGGAGGAGGAGGCCGGCCCTCATAGGGTGCGCCCAAGTGTGGAGTCCTACTAGGACTCCCTAGTCCTAGTAGGATTCCACCTCCCACATGGAATAGGAAAAAGGGAAGGAAGAAGGAGAAGGAAGGAAGGGGGTGCCCCCTCCCTAGTCCAATTCTGACCAGTCCATGGGGAGGGGTGCGGCCACCCTTTGAGGCCTTTCTCTCCTTTCCCGTATGGCCCATTAAGGCCCAATACGAATTCCCGTAACTCTCTGGTACTCCGAAAAATACTCGAATCACTCGGAACCTTTATGTCCGAATATAGTCGTCCGATATATCGATCTTTATGTCTCGACCATTTTGAGACTCCTCGTCATGTCCCCGGTCTCATCCGGGGCTCCGAACTACCTTCGGTACATCAAATCACATAACTCATAATACAAATCATCACAGAACGTTAAGCGTCCGGACCCTACAGGTTAGAGAACTATGTAGACATGACCGAGACACGTCTCCGGTCAATAACCAATAGCGGAACCTGTATGCTCATATTGGCTCCCACATATTCTACGAAGATCTTTATCAGTCAAACCGCATAACAACATATGTTGTTCCCTTTGTCATCGGTATGTTACTTGCCCGATATTCGATCGTCGGTATCTCAATACCTAGTTCAATCTCGTTACTGGCAAGTCTCTTTACTCATTCCATAATGCATCATCCCGCAACTAACTCATTAGTTACAATGGTTGCAAGGCTTATAGTGATGTGCATTACCGAGAGGGCCCAGAGATACCTCTCTGACAATCGGAGTGACAAATCCTAATGTTGAAATACGCCAACTCAACAAGTACCTTCGGAGACACCTGTAGAGCACCTTTATAATCACCCAGTTACGTTGTGACGTTTGGTAGCACACAAAGTGTTCCTCCGGTAAACATGAGTTGCATAATCTGATAGTCATAGGAACATGTAAAAGTCATGAAGAAAGCAATAGCAACATACTAAATGATCAAGTGCTAAGCTAACGGAATGGGTCAAGTTAATCACATCATTCTCCTAATGATGTGATCCCGTTAATCAAATGACAACTCATGTCTATGGCTAGGAAACATAAACATCTTTGATCAACGAGCTAGTCAAGTAGAGGCATACTAGTGACACTCTGTTTGTCTATGTATTCACACATGTATCATGTTTCCGGTAAATAAAATTCTAGCATGAATAATAAACATTTATCATGATATAAGGAAATATAAATAACAACTTTATTATTGCCTCTAGGGCATATTTCCTTCAGTCTCCCACTTGCACTAGAGTCAATAATCTAGTTCACATCGCCATGTGATTAAACACCAATAGTTCACATCACCATGTGATTAACACCCATAGTTCACATCATCATGTGACGAACACTCAAAGGATTTACTAGAGTCAATAATCTAGTTCACATCGCTATGTGATTAACACCCAAAGAGTACTAAGGTGTGATCATGTTTTGCTTGTGAGAGAAGTTTAGTCAACGGGTCTGCCACATTCAGATCCGTATGTATTTTGCAAATTTCTATGTCAACAATGCTCTTCACGGAGCTACTTTAGCTAATTGCTCCCACTTTCAATATGTATCCAGATTGAGACTTAGAGTCATCTGGATCAGTGTCAAAACTTGCACCGACGTTACCCTTTACGACGAACCTTTTTTCACCTCCATAATCAAGAAACATATCCTTATTCCTCTAAGGATAATTTTGACCAATGTCAAGTGATCTACTCCTAGATCACTATTGTACTCCCTTGCCAAACTCAGTGTAGGGTATACAATAGATCTGGCACATAGCATGGCATATTTTATAGAACCTATGGCTGAGGCATAGGGAATGACTTTCATTCTGTTTCTATCTTTTGCTGTGGTCGGGCTGTGAGTCTTTACTCAATTTCACACCTTGCAGCACAGGAAAGAACTTTTTCTTTGATTTTTCCATTTTGAACTGCTTCAAAATCTTGTCAAGGTATATACTCATTGAAAAACTGATCAAGCGTCTTGATTTCTCTCTATAGATCTTGATGCTCAATATGTAAGCAGCTTTCACCGAGGTCTTTCTTTGAAAAAACTCCTTTCAAATACTCCTTTATGCTTTCCGGAGAATTCTACATTATTTCCGATGAACAATATGTCATTCACATATATACTTATCAGAAATGTTGTAGTGCTCCCACTCACTTTCTTGTAAATACAGGCTTCACCGCAAGTCTGTATAAAACTATATGCTTTGATCAACTCATCAAAGCGTATATTCCAACTCCGAGATGCTTGCACCAGTCCATAGATGGATCACTGGAGCTTGCACATTTTGTTAGCATCTTTAGGATCGACAAAACCTTATGGTTGCATCATATACAACTCTTCTTTAAGAAATCCGTTAAGGAATGTAGTTTCGACATCCATTTGCCAGATTTCATAAAATGTGGCAATTTGCTAACATGATTTGGACAGACTTAAGCATCGCTACGAGTGAGAAAATCTCATCGTAGTCAACACCTTGAACTTTGTGAAAAAACCTTTTTCAACAAGTCTAGCTTTGTAGATAGTAACACTACTACCAGCGTCTGTCTTCCTCTTGAAAATCCATTTATTTTCTATGGCTTGCTGATCATTGGGCAAGTCAACCAAAGTCCATACTTTGTTCTCATACATGGATCCCATCTCAGATTTCATGGCCTCAAGCCAGTTCACGGAATCTGGGCTCATCATCGCTTCCTCATAGTTCGTAGGTTCGTCATGGTCAAGTAACATGAACTCCAGAATAGGATTACCGTACCACTCTGGTGTGGAACGTACTCTGGTCGACCTACGAGGTTCGGTAGTAACTTGATCCGAAGCTTCATGATCATCATCATTAACTTCCTCACTAATTGGTGTAAGCATCATTGGAACTGATTTCAGTGATGAACTACTTTCCAATTCGGGAGAAGGTACAATTACCTTATCGAGTTCTACTTTCCTCCCACTCACTTCTTTCGAGAGAAACTCCTTCTCTAGAAAGGATGCATTCTTAGCAAAGAATGTCTTGCCTTTGGATCTGTGATAGAAGGTGTACCCAACTGTTTGCTTTGGGTATCCTATGAAGACACATTTCTCTGATTTGGGTTTGAGCTTATCAGGATGCAACTTTTTCACATAAGCATCGCAACCCCAAACTTTAAGAAACGACATCTTAGGTTTCTTGTTAAACTGCAGTTCTTACGGTGTCGTCTCAACGGATTTAGATGGCGCCCTTTTTAACGTGAATGCAGCTATCTCTAATGCATAACCCCAAAACGATAGTGGTAAATCGGTAAGAGATATCATAGATTGCACTATATCCAATAAAGTACGGTTATGACATTCGGACACACCATTACGCTGTGGTGTTCCAGGTGGCATGAGTTTGTGAAACTATTCCACATTATTTTAATTGAAGACCAAACTCGTAACTCAAATATTTGCCTCTGCGATCAGATCATAGAAACTGTATTTTCTTGTTACGATGATTTTCCACTTCACTCTGAAATTCTTTGAACTTTTTAAATGTTTCAGACTTATGTTTCATCAAGTAGATATACCCATATCTGCTCAAATCATCTGTGAATGTCAGAAAACAATGATACCCTCGTGAGCCTCAAAACTTATTGAACCTCATACATCAGTATGTATTATATCCAATAAGTCAATTGCACGCTCCATTGTTCCGGAGAACGGAGTCTTAGTCATCTTGCCCATGAGGCATGGTTCGCAAGCATCAACTGGTTCATAATCAAGTGATTCCAAAAGCCCATCAGCATGGATTTTCTTCATGCGCTTTACACCAATATGACCTAAACGGCAGTGCCACAAATAAGTTGCACTATCATTATTAACATTGCATCTTTTGGCTTCAATATTATGATTATGTGTATCACTACGATCGAGATCCAACAAACCATTTTCATTGGGTGTATAACCATAGAAGGTTTTATTCATGTAAACAGAATAACAATTATTCTCTAACTTAAATGAATAATCGTATTGCAATAAACATTATTAAATCATATTCTTGCTCAATGCAAACACCAAATAACATTTATTTAGGTTCAACACTAATCCCAAAAGTATAGGGAGTGTCCGATGATGATCATATCAATCTTGGAACCACTTCCAACATGCATCGTCACTTCACCCTTAACTAGTCTATGTTTATTCTGCAACTCCCGTTTCGAGTTACTTTTCTTAGCAACTGAACCAGTATCAAATACCGAGGGGTTGCTATAAACACTAGTAAAGTACACATCAATAACATGTATATCCAATATACCTTTGTTCACTTTGCCATCCTTCTTATCCGCCAAGTATCTAGGGTAGTTCCACTTCTAGTGACCAGTCCCTTTGTAGTAGAAGCACTTAGTCTCAGGCTTAGGTCCAAACTTGGGCTTCTTCACTTGAGCAACAACTTGCTTGTCGTTATTTTTTAAGTTCCCCTTCTTCCCTTTGCCCTTTTCTTGAAACTAGTGGTCTTGCCAATCATCAACACATGATGTTTTTCTTGATTTCTACCTTCGTCGATTTCAGCATCACGAAGAGCTTGGGAATCATTTCCGTTATCTTGCATATTATAGTTCGTCACGAAGTTCTAGTAACTTGGTGATAGTGACTAGAGAACTCTGTCAATCACTATCTTATCTGGAAGATTAACTCCCACTTGATTCAAGTGATTGTAGTACTCAGACATTCTGAGCACATGCTTACTAGCTGAGCTATTCTCCTCCATCTTGTAGGCAAAGTACTTGTCAGAGGTCTCATACCTCTCGACACGGGCATGAGTATGAAATACCAATTTCAACTCTTGGAACATCTTATATGCTCCATGGCGTTCAAAACATTTTTGAAGTCCTGGTTCTAAGCTGTAAAGCATGGCGCACTAAACTATCAAGTAGTCATCATACCGAGCTTTGCCAAACGTTCATAACGTCTGCATATGCTCCTGCAATAGGTCCATCACCTAGTGGTGCATCAAGGACATAATTCTTCTGTGCAGCAATGAGGATAATCCTCAGATCACGGACCAACTCTGCATCATTACCACTAACATCTTTCAACATAGTTTTTCTCTAGGAATATATCAAAATAAACGGGGAGCAACATTGCGAGCTATTGATCTACAACATAGTTATGCAAATACTATTAGGACTAAGTTCATGATAAATTAAATTTCAATTTAATCATATTACTTAAGAACTCCCACTTAGATAGACATCCCTCTAGTCATCTAAATGATCACGTGATCCAAATCAACTAAACCATGTCCGAGCATCACGTGAGATGGAGTAGTTTTCAATGGTGAACATCACTATGTTGATCATATCTACTATATGATTCACGCTCGACCTTTCGGTCTCCAGTGTTCCGAGGGCATATCTGCATATGCTAGGCTCGTCAAGTTTAACCTGAGTATTCCGCGTGTGCAAAACTGTCTTGCACCCGTTGTATTTGAACATAGAGCTTATCACACCCGATCATCACGTGGTGTCTCAGCACGAAGAACCTTCGCAATGGTGCATACTCAGGGAGAACACTTATACCTTGAAATTTAGTGAGAGATCATCTTATAATGCTACCGTCGATCTAAGCAAAATAAGATGTATAAAAGATAAGCATCACATGCAATCAAAATATGTGACATGATATGGCCATCATCATCTTGCGCCTTTGATCTCCATCTCCAAAGCATCGTCATGATCTCCATCGTCACCGGCATGACACTATGATCTCCATCATCTTGATCTATATCAATGTGTCGTCACATGGTCGTCTCGCCAACTATTGCTCTTGCAACTATTGCTATCGCATAGCGATAAAGTAAAGCAATTATTTGGCACTTGCATCTTATGCAATAAAGAGACAACCATAAGGCTTCTGCCAGTTGCCGATAACTTCAACAAAACATGGTCATCTCATACAACAACTTATGTCTCATCACGTCTTGACCATATCACATGACAACATGCCCTGCAAAAACAAGTTAGACGCCCTCTACTTTGTTGTTGCAAGTTTTAAGTGGCTGCTGTCGTGGTTCTAAGTCTGACAGTAGAATGGGGGCTAGGGATGTAGAGGCAAGATCCTAGCTATGGAGAAGTTGTACACACGAGTTTTACGAGTTCAGGCCCTTCTCAGAGGAAGTAACAACCCTACGTCTTGGTGCCCGAAGGCGGTTGACTGGATTATGTGTGTGTGTGTGTTACAGGGGGTGCGAACCCTTGTCACTGAGGAGGGGGTGGCTTATATAGAGTTCGCCAGACCCCTCCGGTCCTCAGTTACACAGGGTTTAAGGTACATTAAGACAGGGTGTTACTGGTAACGCTAGTAATAAAGTGACATAAATGGTCATTAAAGTCTTTGAATAAACGCCCGACCGTTGATATGCTGAGCGACTTTAGATCTCCTGAACGTCGAGTGGATTCTCCTATGGTCGAGTGACCATCATCCTTCCGAGTGGAATGTTATTGGTCGAGTGGATGATGGTATCCCTCAAATGCTGCTGGCTTTAGGTGATGTCCTTGGGGAGGGTATTTAGGTTAGGCCTGTGACCCTACCCTAGGTACATGTCCTCATCATTAGCCCCCGAATGGATCAAGGTTTGAGTGGAGAAGGAGTTGAAAATACTCCCGACTCATTTTTCGCGCTTCGGATGTGTCTTGTTTTGAATCAGTGAACCGAGGTGGTGACACCAACTTCTTTTTTAGTCGCCTTGATCCATTCCTAGTTTTGTCGAGTGAACTTTCGCTGGAAGAGGTCCGAGTGCTAATGTGGAGGAGATCTTCCGTCTGACAAGTTGTTCTGCTGTCCGCGGATCTCGCGGGATTCGAATTTCAGGAAGCGCGCGGGGCGGAAGAGGCCGCAGTAATCGGGCTGGATAAGGAAAAGCCGCGTCGATTCCTGTGCCGCCTCTTTTTGCCACGTATCGCATGTGCGACTGTTGCGGGATTTGATAAGATTGCCCGGGCCTACTGGTCAGTCACTCGGAAGCAACCTCATATAAGGCGCCGGACCAGGGTTTTTGAACAGTGCACCCTCATTCTTCTTCTTCCTTCTCAGTTTTCCCCACTGCGCTTGCTCCTACTCCAGCGCCGCCGCTCCGTCCGAGCTCCATCTGCGGTGATGGGGAAATAAAAGACGGTGGCTCTGGAGCACACGAAGAAGGCGACGGCGAAGGCGAAGGGGAAAAAGTCTTGTCGGGGCGGATCCTCGTCGCGGTCCGGTTTGCCGCGCGGCTGGATCCAGGGCGACTGGATCCAGTCGATGATCTGCCAGGACGACCTCGACGATCTGGCGGAGGAGGGGCTGATTCCTCACAGTGTTGGAAATATGCCCTAGAGGCAATGATAAAAGCATTATTATTATATTTCCTTATTCATGATAATTGTCTTTATTCGTGCTATAATTGTGTTATCCGGAAATCGTAATACATGTGTGAATAACAGACAACAACGTGTCCCTAGTAAGCCTCTAGTTGACTAGCTCGTTGATCAATAGATATTCATGGTTTCCTGACTATGGGCATTGGATGTCAATGATAACGAGATCACATCATTAGGAGAATGATGTGATGGACAAGACCCAATCCTAAACATAGCATAAGATCGCATAGTTCGTTTGCTAGAGTTTTCGAATGTCAAGTATCCTTTCCTTAGACCATGAGATCGTGTAACTCTCGGATACTGTAGGAGTGCTTTGGGTGTGCCAAACGTCACAACGTAACTGGGTGACTATAAAGGTATACTACGGGTATCTCTGAAAGTGTCTGTTGGGTTGACACGGATCGAGACTGGGATTTGTCACTCCGCTTGACGGAGAGGTATCACCGGGCCCTCTCGGTAATGCATCATCATAATGAGCTCAATGTGATCAAAGTGTTTGATCACGGGATCATGCGTTACGGTACGAGAAAAGTGACTTGCCGGTAACGAGATTGAACGAGGTATTGGGATACCGACGATCGAATCTCGGGCAAGTAAAATACCGATTGACAAAGGGAATCATATACGGGATTAATTGAATCCTCGACATCGTGGTTCATCCGATGAGATTATCGTGGAGCATGTGGGAGCCAACATGGGTATCCAGATCCCGCTGTTGGTTATTGCCCGAGAGCCGTCTCGGTCATGTCTGCATGTCTCCCGAACCCGTAGGGTCTACACACTTAAGGTTCGGTGACGCTAGGGTTGTGAAGATATGTATATGCAGTAACCCGAATGTTGTTCGGAGTCCCGGATGAGATCCCGGACGTCACGAGGAGTTTCGGAATGGTCCGGAGGTAAAGAATTATATATAGAAAGTGCTGTTTTGGGCATCGGGACAAGTTTCGGGGTTATCGGTATTGTACCGGGACCACCGGAGGGTCCCGGGGGGTCCACCGGGTGGGGCCACCTGCCTCGAGGGGCCACATGGGCTCTAGGGGTGCGCCTTGGCCTACATGGGCGAAGGGGAACCAGCCCCTAGAGGCCCATGCGCCTAGGGTGGGGGAAACCCTAAAGGGGAGGCGCCCCCCTTGCTTGGGGGGCAAGCCCCACCCCTTGGCCGCCGCCCCCCTAGGAGATTGCATCTCCTAGGGCCGGCGCCCCCCCTAGGGGGCTATATATAGGGGGGAGGGGCGGGGGGCAGCCGCACCCTTGCTCCTGGCGCCTCCCTCTCCCTCTCCAACATCTCCTCCTCCTCCGTAGAGCTCGGCGAAGCCCTGCCGGAGTACTGCAGCTCCACCATCACCACGCCGTCGTGCTGCTGCTGGAGCCATCTTCCCCAACCTCTCCTTTGCCTTGCTGGATCAAGAAGAAGGAGACATTACGCTGACCGTACGTGTGTTGAACGCGGAGGTGCCGTCCGTTCGGTGCTAGGATCTCCGGTGATTTGGATCACGTCGTGTATGACTACCTCATCCCCGTTCGTTGAACGCTTCCGCTCGCGATCTACAAAGTGGTATGTAGATGCAATCTCTCTCCCATGACTCGTTGCTAGATGAACTCATAGATGGATCTTGGTGAAACCGTAGGAAAATTTTTGTTTTCTGCAACGTTCCCCAACACACAGATCGGTGTGGCTCCCGGAGGATGAGACCGAACCTCGACCGCGGGAGGGTGAGTGCGTCCTCCTCGCCACTCACGTCAACTGTGGATTTTCTTTGCCTCCACATCCTTTTTTCCGGGCTTTCTTGAATTTCTTTGGAGCGCAACTTCATCACTTTACCCCCAACACCATCATATATCTTGCTGCTTTCGTGTCTCTGTGCGAAAACTTCTTGGGTTGTCGACCACACTGGGGTCTCTTCAAGCACAATTTCACGTGTCGCTCCCAATCGGTCAAAAAGCCCAACCCGAGTGACGAGAGGACCCAAGTGATCCAGATGTGTGGGGGTCTCGGGGTTTAGATGAGGGGTAAGAGCTCTTTCCCAGCCATAGTTCTTCCTGAGTCGGTACGAGGGTGGCAATTGACCTTGTTTTACTGCAAAGACCAGCCGACTCCAGGCCAGCCGACTGGACTTCCTCCTTTTTCTATGGCTCGTGTAGAGAAGCCCTCCGCCTTAAAAGTGACTCCAGGGGAAAAAGCGGAGGTGAAAGTGCTGGTCGAGCGAGTATTCTATCTCATCCATGAGGGTGTAACTGGAATGGATCTCCTGGAAGTCTTCCTCAGACGACGCATTCAGCCGCTTCAAGCCCGAGACCATCCGATGTGGATGTATTCAGGCATTGAAGATTCCACTCGGGTGCACCCAGAAGAAGTCGACGAGGATACGGTGGAGAAGTGGTTGAGGAGTATCAATGGCAACAGGGATAACCCCACGGGGGCCAGGAGAATCCCTCCACTCGACCAATCCTATGAACCAGACAAGGTCCAGCTCTGAATTTCCGAGTGCCATCTTGATTTAACATGCAACTGTTTATGCTTCACCGACTGGCTTTGTCTTGCTTGCTTTCTTCCAGGCCCTTACTGAAATGTATTCGATGCCCAACGGAGAGCAGGAGTAGGACCCGGAGGGGGAGGCAAGCGGAGGTGAAAGCGGCGAGTGGCATTCCGACAGAGAGGGGGACGAGGAGAGCGACGACCAGAGTGATGAGGAAGAGGTCGACTCTCCTCCCCGTAGGGAAAGGCGATCCAAGCTTACTCACGACCCGGCGAGCGCTCGTGACAAGGCGACCGTTCAGGCAGGGCAGTCGTCAAAGCGCCCTCAGATGTCCTCTCCGGCACCAACCGAGAAGGCCCCAAAACAGTCCAAGGTTGTCGTGCAGAAGACTCGGAAGGCGCTGCCAAGAATCAAAATTGATGTTCCTGTTGCTTCTGCATGAGTGTTCTTCCTTCGCTTTTACTCGACGTTCTATGTTGCTTATTTTTCCCTTGGTTTGACCGAATGAATCTTGAAACTGGCAGTGCCGCTACCTCTGGGACTTCTGCTTATAAGAACGAGGATGAGGAAATGGAAGATGCGGTCACCTCCAATCCAGGTACAATCTTCATGATTTTGCCTTTGCTCTGTCGACTGAACGGTGATATATCCAATCGGGTGATGAAATTTTGGTGACTGAACTTTTTACAGCTCTCAATGTCATTGACCTCCCCGATGACGGTGAGGACGAGCCACAGAGGCCCTTGGGGAGAAGAAACAGAAAACATCCGCTGGCAAGACGCTTCAGTCGACGCCGGTGGCGGAACCGGCAGTTTAGGACGCCCGCGATGCCAATCGGACTTCCGTCTCCTTCTCTATACCGCTGTCGAGTGCCCTGTCTTCTGCGTCAGTTGCACAGGCTCCTGCAGATCCACCTTCACTTTTTGCTACACATCACATCCCAGAGGACCAAGTGGGTGCTGCAAAAGAGGCTATACGCTAGGCGGGCATTATGATGGAGAAGATGAAGATGGTGCGGGATGCCAACTAAGCTGCTTATGATGCCAGCTCTGCTCTCGAGAGCAACGTCCAGGTTAGTAGATCGTCGACTGACTCTTCTGGCTTGTTCTGTTAGGATATGGTACCTAAAAACTTTCTTTCCAAGAATCTTTGCATCTGTACACCCACTGGGTGTTTTGATTTGTCACTGAACAGATTCGCACTTTGAGCTGATAATGTTGTTGTCGATTGAATTTTTTGACCAGTGGGGGCACGCTGAGTGCACCCACTGGGTGTAGTGCCCGAGACCATAATTGACTGCGGGCAGTCGACTATGGTCTGAGCATCAGAATTTGAATGTCCTCACTCAGTTTGGTCGGGCCATGTCAAGTGTAAACTTGAACCAGTGGGGGCACGCTGAGTGCACCCACTGGGTGTAGTCCCCGAGACCGTGGTCGACTGCTGGGAGTCGACTATGGTCTGAAGACTCTGTTTTTTGGGGGACTCGTGCTGGACAGGCCTTGTCGAGTGTAAACTGAACCAGTGGGGGCACGCTAAGTGCACCCACTGGGTGTAGTCCCCGAGACTGCTATTGGATGTTTGATTCGGCAGTAGTCTTAGAATTTGTTGGCTTTATCCTTTTACTTCTCCGAAATAACCAATCTTTTCACCAGTCGACTGACCTGTTCTTTGGTTGCAGAAATCTTGTGATCTTGGAGCTCGTTTTGCTGACCTGGAGAAGCAACAGATTCAACTCAACCTCGATCTGGAACTGGCCAAGACAGAACTGCAGAAAGCCAAGGATGACGCCTTTGGTAAGGAAGACCTGTCGACTGAGTTACCCCTGAACCGTATTTCATTCTGCTTTTTCTGAATCCAACATTATCCCTTTCAGAGAAACTGAACCAAGCTCTGGCGAAAAAGGATCAAGATCTGGCGGCCGCGCAGAAAAAAGCTGATGAGAAAACCGCGCTCGCTGAACAGAAGTTGGCTTCAGTCGACAAATTGGAGGAAGAAAACTCCAAGCTGAAAACCGCCCTTGACAGCAATCAAGGTCGCCAACACCAAGAGGCACGACTTCCGATCCTTCATGGAGACCTTCATCGCTGCTGCCACTCGGATTGCTGACGGAATTGACCTGGACGAGTTCGTTGATCCTGCTAGCCCACCTCCTGCGGAATGAACAAACTTTATGCCTCACTTTAAATTTGCCTCGGAATGCCGAGTGATTTTGTAATCATTAAACTCCTTCGGGTTTGAAGCCCGAGTACTTTGATTCATGGTCCGGAACTTTAGGATTTATCCGAACTTGGTTTATCTCTGAGTATGCTCGTGTTTGCCGTCGAGTGAATCTTGTTCTTCATTTGGAATAATCTTTGTGCTTGAAATGCAGCTTTGAGGAGGAGGCAGTCGACCTGCACCTCGTCGTCCTTGCGGATAGGGATGGAGCGCACGTTGTACTTGTGGCGCGGCTCCGAAGGAGAAGGTTGCAGTTGACCTGCACCTCGTCGTCCTTGCGGATAGGGATGGAGCGCACGTTGTACTTGTGGCGCAGCTCCGAAGGAGAAGGTTGCAGTTGGCCTGCACCTCGTCGTCCTTGCGGATAGGGATGGAGCGCACATTGTAATTGTGGCGCAGCTTCGAAGGAGAAGGTTGCAGTCGACCTGCACCTCGTCATCCTTGCGGATAGGGATGGAGCACACATTGTATTTGTGGCATAGCTTTGAAGGAGAAGGTTGTAGTCGACCTGCACCTCGTCGTCCTTGCGGATAGGGATGGACTTCAAACTTAGGCGAGTACTGGACTGCAGCTAAGCCCCCGAGTGAGAGGGTTGCTCACCACCCGGTAGGATATTTCAAACTTAGGCGAGTACTGGACTGCAGCTAAGCCCCCGAGTGGGAGGGTTGCTCACCACTCGGTAGGATTTTTCAAACTTAGGCGAGTACTTGACTGCAGCTAAGCCCCCGAGTGGGAGGGTTGCTCACCACTCGGTAGGATTTTTCAAACTTAGGCGAGTACTGGACTGCAGCTAAGCCCCCGAGTGGGAGGGTTGCTCACCACTCGGTAAGAATTTTTGAACTTAGGCGAGTACTGGACTGCAGCTAAGCCCCCGAGTGGGAGGGTTTCTCACCACTCGGTAGGATTTTTCAAACTTAGGCGAGTACTGGACTACAACTAAGCCCCCGAGTGTGAGGGTTGCTCACCACTTGGTAGGGATTTTCAAACTTAGGCGAGTACTGGACTGCAGCTAAGCCCCCGAGTTGGAGAGTTGCTCACCACTCGGTAGGATTTTTCGAACTTAGGCGAGTACTGGACTATAGCTAAGCCCCCGAGTGGGAGGGTTGCTGTCGGTGTCAAAACCGGCGGATCTCGGGTAGGGGGTCCCGAACTGTGCGTCAAGGTCGGATGGTAACAAGAGACAAGGGACACTTTATTTTACCCAGGTTCGGGACCTCTCGATGGAGGTAAAACCCTACTCCTGCTAGATTAATATTGATGATATGGGTAGTACAAGAGTGGATCTACCACGAGATCAAGGAGGCTAAACCCTAGAAGCTAGCCTATGGTATGATTGTGTATGATGATGGTTGTCCTACGGACTACAACCCTCCGGTTTATATAGACACCGGATAGGGTTAGGGTTACAAAGAGTCGGTTACAATGGTAGGAGATCTCGAATATCCGCATGCCTAGCTTGCCTTCCACGCCAAGAAAAGATCCATCCGGACACGGGACGAAGTCTTCAATCTTGTATCTTCATAGTCCTGGAGTCCGGCTGAAGGTATAGTCCGGCTATCCGAACACCCCCTAATCCAGGACTCCCTCAGTAGCCCCTGAACCAGGCTTCAATGACGACGAGTCCGGCGCGCAGATTGTCTTCGGCATTGCAAGGCGGGTTCCTCCTCCAAGTCCTTCAAGAAGATTATAAACACCAGAAATAGTGTCCGGCTTTGCAAAATAAGTTTCCACATATTGCCATATAGAGAATAATATTAACACAAATCAAATCTGCTGACGTATTCCGCAGTGCGTCATAACACCGCGACCAAGCCTTCTATATAAATTGCTTTCATTGTTCCACCTCCGCGCGTTTAGCGAGGCGGTTTCCTTGGCACGTCTTGTCAAAGCAGAGATCGTGTGCCCCTTCTAACGGGATTCTCATCAATACGGACGTGGGTAACCCAATCGTGCCCGTCAGCATGTTTGCCTTAATTAAGGGCTAGTCCAAGACGGTTACGGGGAGGGCGCTTGGTATTCTGCCTCTCATAAAGAGACCAAGGCCCCGTTCCCCGCTTCTATTCTCAAAACGAGCTCGCCCGTCGCTTCGAGCTCCAACACCCTAGGCTTCCAGATTCCGAGCGCACCGGATCTTCGATAATGTCCGGCTCCGACCTCCAAGGCCGATGGATGCCCTCCTCTGTTACGGAGGAGGACGTATCAAGATTGAGGGAAGCTAGATTCCTGACCAGGGAGATTCCGCACAGGCTGCCTGTTCAAGGACAGGTGATCCCTAGCCCTCAGCCCGACGAGAGTGTGGTATTCATATCCCACTTCCTTCGGGGATTAGGCTTCCCCGTGGATCCCTTTGTAAGGGAGCTGATGTTTTATTATGGGCTGGAATTCCACGACTTAGCTCCGGAGTCCATCCTCCATATCTCCTCATTCATAGTTGTGTGCGAAGCATTCCTCCATGTTACCCCTCACTTCGAATTGTGGCTCAAGACCTTTAAAGTAGAAACGAAGATAATCGAAGGGCGCCACGCAGAGTGCGGAGGTGCTGCTATAAAAAGAAATGCCGACGCTCCATGGCCCGAGGGCGCTTTTCAAGAGGAGCTTGGCTTATGGCAATAGGAGTGGTTCTACATCCCCGCTCCTCGGGGCACCGCATGGGTGGCGCCTCCGGCCTTTCGCTCGTGTCCCCCCACCACGGTTAGCATCGTGGATTAACACAGGGTTAGGTCGGGGCTTGCCCAAAGATGTTCCTCTGCTGCAGGGCCGTATTAAGGAGCTATTGAAGGGAGACCTCAACCTGGTCAAGGTGACACAAGTCATGCTGATTTGCCGGACATTGCCCGTCCAACGTCGCCCCCTTCGCTTGTGGGAATTCAATCCGGAGGGACCACGAGCTCTCCAGAATTTCATGGGCGTGACGCATGTGGAGATGTATAAACTGTTCTTCGGATCACAAGAAGTGAGTCCGGATTCGACCGAGGATGCTGGTTTAAGCCGCAATCGCCCGGATACTCAAGTAGGCGACCTTGCGACCGGACCTTCTATCCGCATAATTAACTTGCTTTTTAACAACACTTTTCCTTTTAAGCAGGAGTGGATAGCGAAGGCGAAGCTGATCCGGTGTCCGGCTCCCCTTCCCGAAACCAGGCTGGATCCTGTGCTAGTCAGGATGCTAGAGGTAGTGCCTTTGGAGGGAAATACGGGAGCAGACAAGGAGACCGTGGCCTCTCCAAAAGAGACCATTCCAAAGGGGGGAATCGATAATTATCCTCCTAAGGGAAAGAAAAGGGCCACCTCTGACCACCCGGAAACCATAGCTTCGAAGCGGGGGAAAGAATCCTTGTCAGAGGGCCCGATGCCAGGGAGCCCCTTGGCCGAACTAAACCCCCAAAGGGAACAGCTCTCCAGCGAGCCGTAAGTAGAAGAAGAGTTATTCTTTTAAGAGAAATCCTTGATTTATATCTGAGAAGTTTTAACCGAAACTTTACTTTGTAGTTCGGACCTCAGCCCTTCTCAGCAGAACTCGTCTTCGGGGGATCTTCTTCCGGAGATGATGGAGAGCGGAACGCCTCCTCCTTCTGTATCGCCTAGCCAGGCGGGCGACGCTGAAGTGTCGTCGCGGGGGATTTCTCTGGATCCGCTAGGGGTGGATGGTGCAGCCCCCCGAGGTTCTCCGTGTCCGGCCTTTGAGGAAGGCCATGGGACGAGTCCGGCACCATCTGGTGTTTGGTCGGAGGAGCTAAAGATTCTGCTGGGGCGAGCCTCTGTCTCAGAGGAGCATCGTGCGTTAATGAGCACGGTGATTGAAAAGATTTCATCCGTGGAAAGCGGACTGCATGAGGCCGTCAAGAGTTTAGTGGCAGGCCTTGAGGTACGTTTTAAATAACGTATATTTGTATTAACTGCGCATAAATAAAGTGCGCCCCGTGTAGATAGTAGCCCCTGAGACTCTGTGCGTCGTAAAGATGTACGGCGCGCAGAGGATCTTAATCCCAGGTCCGTTAAGTGGCACCTGTATACGTAGGTGGCTGATTGTCCGGAGTCGAGCCGGACTCATGAATATGCCGAACTAAAGCGACAACTGGATGAGGCAGAAGCCGACATCGTGCTTGTTAACAAGCGGCTTGATGGTGCTCAAGGTATTGAAATCATTTAGGTGATTGTGAGTAAGAGGGGCTTTATGTCAATATCTTACCGTGTGTGTGCTTGACGCAGATGGTGCGGCCGCCGTGGAAGGTCTTAGGGCCGAACTCGCCCGAGCGAAGGAACAAGCCAGAAAAAGCGATGCGGCTGCCGTGAAAGCCCTTGAAGAGCTGAAAGCCGAACAGGCTGCCCATTGCCGAAGCAAGGAGGAGGTGGCTAATATGGCCGTAATGTTAAAAAGTGCTACTGACCGTTGCAAGCTTCTTGAAGAAGAAGGTCGGGCGAAGCAAACGAGCTTAGAGAAAGCTGTTACCGATGCCAAGGACGCCCGCTCTGTAATGAGAGCGGCAAAGGAGGAGCTACGTCAAGCCGGACTGGATGGAAAGCCCTTCTTGCTGCGGAGAAAATTTTGCGACCCGAGGTTTGCCCCGTTGGACCAAGCGTGGAGTGTAGAGGACACCTATCTGGATTTGGCGGCTAGTGCTGCTGATGCGACCAAACACTTTCAAGATAAGAAGGGTCATGAAGTGGAGAAGCTCTTCTGGTCGCAATTCGTCAATCCAGAGCGTCCACTTACAGTGGACGATCGCCTGCCCCAATGGGCCGAACTGAATAGGTTGTTCGGACTCGCCATGAAGTACGTCACGGATCATCTATGTCCGGGGAGATCAAAGCTGAAGAGCTATTTCAGCTTGGTCCAGCAATTTCTCGACGTGGTGCCACGCATCGGTGCTATGAAGAGGTCAGCTTGCACGGAGGGAGCTCGGTTGGCTCTTGCCCGTGTCAAGACATACTGGGAAGATATGGAGCCCACCGTTGTTGCGTCCCGGGATTCGGGTAAAAGCCGAATACCTTCTGAACAATATTTTGAGGAAGTCCTCGAAGGCGCTCGCATAATAGAGACGCAGTGCTCGAAGGATGCTATGTTATGATAGCATATGTAATCATAGTATTTTGATAAATTATAGGGGCATATTTTTAGACTTGTGCCTTCAAGTATTAGGAACACCTCCTGTGCGGCCGTTTAAATATATAAATTCTGAAAGATTGCAGTCGTTGGCTTCAGCCCCCACGCACATAGTGCGGGGGTGCGTGCAGAAGACGCATTTTCACACTTAACCCAATGTCTTGGTCCTATAAAGGAGGTGATAGCGCAGCGGGCTAGGCAACCGGACTATAATGCTTTAACACTTTCACTTAGCCATAGGAGCTTGACAGTGGGACTCTTTAGGTAGCCCTTTAGTGGCGACTGCGCTTTGCCCGAGTTCGGAGAGCGTACGTGCCTGACCGGGAAACGACCCTTCGTCAAAGCGGAGGAATTCGATAAATTCCTATGAGTCATCGAGTGGCGACCAGTCTCGCACTACATCATGACAGTCGGTTTTCGGCTTTCTCTACTGAGGTGCTCACCCGGCCGAACCGGGGCACAATCGCAGTAGTTCTCCTGGTGCTACCTTAGCCGATAGAGCGGAATGTAAGGTAGCCGAACTCAGGAGCCGGTCAACCTAACATATGACCAAAATCATGATTCGGAGCTGATGCATATAGTGCCAAAACTCGCGACGCCGAACACTCCCTAAGGTGTTCGGTCTTGGTGAGTGCGTGTGCAACAACACCCTTAAACAAAAGAGAAAAAAGCCCTTAGTGTCTAGGTACGAGCAAGAATTCTGGCGTGGCCACATGCCAAAACGCCAGCCTCCTCCTTGGTTATATCAGAAAAGAAAGAACCAGGGGATGTATAGCAGCAAGAGACAGTAAAAAAGGTTTACGCAGGGTCTTAATCTAAAAAGAATCCTTTAGGACGGGTCCCTACTGCACGTCTGCGCCTGTGTGTCCGCTGTGCCGTGTCCTGGACGGGCGCCGCATGACGTTCATCTGTAAAAGAGAAGAACTAATTTGAAAAAATGGGTCGTGCGGAAAAAAGGATAATTAACAAGATATAAAGTAAAGAATATATAAGGTTGAGTTTTATTGTCTCTGCCTATAGCCCCTGGTATGGGGGTATATGGCATGCTAAGCCTGCATTGATGATGGACTTGTGCCGAACTCGTTGAGTCCGGGTCCGTGGCCTTTGATGACTTATAAAAAAGTCCTTTGGCTGGCGAGGCCACTTTGTTGTGCGGCTGTTTAAGCGGCCGCGCAATCCTCCGTTTGGAGGAGGCATGTTTTAGTGCGCTCCCTTTAAAGAGATGATGCCTCGAGGACCGGGCATCTTAAGCGTGAGAGATGCGTAATGCGGTATTGCGTTAAAGCGAGCGAAAGCTCCGCGTCCCATTAGTGCTTGATAGCGACTTGAAAACGGGACTACATGGAAGGTCAGCTTTTCGCGACGAAAGTTATTGAGAGAGCCAAATATGACTACAAGCCGGAGAAAACCCATACAATGGGTGTCCGGGCCTGGTGCTACCCCTTGAAAGGAGGTTTTGCTGTGGCGGATTTTTGCTGGGTTTATGCCCATGCGGTGGATTGTATCCTGATATATCAGGTTTAGTCCACTGCCGCCGTCCATAAGGACATTGGTAAACTGGAATCCATCGATTATCGGATCCAGTATCAGGGCAGTCCGGCCTGCATTTTTCATGTTTCTAGAATAATCTAGCTGATCAAAAGTGATTGGATTTAGTGACCAGTGGCGGGACTCCTGAGGGGAAAGTTTGATTGTGCGTACCTTTATGGGTGCCATACGTTTTGTTACGTGAAGTAAGTTCACTGTTTTGACTTCTTGTGGGAAGTTCTTTTGTTTCCTGGTATTCTGCCTTTGGGGTTCGTCCTCTTCTTCACTTGGTGTATCGAGCCCCTTGTGTTCGGCGTTAAGCTGTCCGGATTGTTTAAAAACCCAACAATCTCTGTGGGTGTGATTGGCAGGCTTCCCAAGAGTAATGTGTATCTGACATATTCTGCCCAGGATTCTATTTAAGCTGGACGGATCATCCCTATTATCCCGAGGGGGTGGTTTTGTTTGATTTTGCCGCGAGCTTTTGAATCCGGCATTGACTGTCGTGCTCTTCGGACTTTTTCCTTTGATTCTGCGATGATCCTTATTTCGCCGCGGTTTTCCGTTTCCGTCCCTGATTTCTGATGTACTTGGGTCGCTGGTGCTGCATCGTGCCAACCAGCTGTCCTCTCCTGCGCAAAAGTGGGTCATGAGGCTTGTGAGTGCGGCCATTGTTCTTGGCTTTTCCTGGCCGAGGTGTCTGGCGAGCCATTCGTCTCGGACATTATGCCTGAAAGCTGCTAGGGCTTCGGCGTCCGGACAATCCATTATCTAATTCTTTTTAGTGAGGAATCTGTTCCAGAACTGTCGAGCTGATTCTCCGGGCTGCTGAGTTATGTGACTGAGATCGTCTGCGTCCGGGGGGCGGACATAGGTCCCTTGAAAGTTTGCTAGGAAAGCATCCTCAAGCTCTTTGCAACTTCCAATTGTGTTTTCGGGAAGGCTTTTAAGCCAGTGCCGGGCTGGCCCTTTAAGTTTAAGAGGTAAATATTTTATGGCGTGGAGATCATCTCCTCTAGCCATGTGTATGTGGAGGATGTAATCCTCGATCCAGACTCCAGGGTCTGTTGTTCCATCGTACGCCTCTATGTTAATGGGCTTGAATCCCTCTGGAAATTCATATTCCAAGACCTCATCGGTAAAACATAGGGGGTGTGCGGCGCCCCTGTATTTGGGTGTGCCGGATTCTGATGATGGATTTTTTGCATTGCTTGTGAGAGCTTGCTTCCTTGGCCCGTAAATGGACCTGGCTGGGCCGTGATGCGAGTCTTTAATTGGGTCGCATGCCGCCTTGAGTGCGGCGCCGCTTGCCGTTTTATGGTGGCCGTGGGGTCGTCTATCCGACCATGTGGCTTTTTTATTTTTGAAGTGTGGGGGCTCTAGGGCCTCCTAGTCGAATTCGGGCAGTAGTTTTTTCTTCGGATAGCTTTTAGTGCGGCAGCTGCCGCTGTATTTGTCTGCGGTCTTGATTACCTTGCCCCATCTTGTTCTGAGTGCATCTTCTGCCGTCTTTAGCTTCCGCTTCTGCTTTTTCAGGCTGCGTGCTGTGGCAACGAGCCTTTCGTGGAGATTCTTCTGCTCCGTGGTCTTATCCGGCGTGAGATTGTCCGGAGTTCTGTTATGGCCGGGGGAGGGCTGTCTGTCCTCTCCATCCGTGTTGCGCTGTTGGGACGGCTGCTCTGAGGCATGCTCATCGTCTACCGGCTCATCCTGCTCTACGGCTGGGTCTTGATCGAGGTGGGGCTTGGCTTGGCGTCTACATCGCCGCTTTGACTGCTTTTCGGAGGGTTTACCACTTTTTCCGCCCCTTTTTCCTCGTTGTCGTTTCCTGTAGGGTTACCCACCATGAATACATCGTTAGGTGGGGTGGAGGTCCAGCGCCCTATAGGTGCTGGTCCTAGTTCGTCTCCGTCTTCTTCGTCCATACCGTCGAAGTCTTCGGATCCGAAGTCAAGCATGTCGGTTAGATCATCAAAAGTGGCTATTAAATGGGTGGTGGGTGGGTTTTGAATTTCTTCGTTGTCCGAATCCCAACCTCGCAGACCATAGTCTGGCCTGGGCTCTCCTGATAAAGAGAGAGACTTGAGAGAATTCAGGATATCACCGAAAGGTGAGCACTGAAAGATGTCCACGGCGGTGAACTCCATTACAGGCGCCCAATCAGATTCGATCGGCGGGGGCACGGAAGGCCCGGAGTTCGGAGAAGAGTCCGGATCCTTGGAGTCCTGGGCCGTGCGGAGTACGGGGCTGGCGTTCGGCTCGATCGCCTTTGAGATTGCAGCCCCCAAGGCGACGTCCAACCGTTCATCCTCGGAGAACGCAGCGGGCTCCGAGTCAAGGATCGGGGCCGGAGCGTGTGCGGCCTCCAGGGTACTATTCGGAGGTAGAGCTATATCATGCCCCTCGAAATAGTGCGGCGCGCTTGGCTGTGGCTCGAACCCGTCGAAGATCAAGTCTCTGCGGATATCAGCCGTGTAGTTTAAGCTTCCAAACCTGACTTGATGGCCAGGGGCGTAGCTTTCGATCTGCTCCAGATGACCAAGCGAATTGGCCCGCAGAGCGAAGCCGCCGAAGACGAAGATTTATTCGGGGAGGAAAGTCTCACCCTGGACCTCATTGTTGTCGATGATCAAAGGAGCCATCTGGCCTAAAAGCGACGACACAGAGGAACTCTCAATGAAAGCACCAATGTCGGTGTCAAAACCGGCGGATCTCGGGTAGGGGGTCCCGAACTGTGCATCAAGGTCGGATGGTAACAGGAGACAAGGGACACTTTATTTTACCCAGGTTCGGGCCCTCTCGGTGGAGGTAAAACCCTACTCCTGCTAGATTAATATTGATGATATGGGTAGTACAAGAGTGGATCTACCACGAGATCAAGGAGGCTAAACCCTAGAAGCTAGCCTATGGTATGATTGTGTATGATGATGGTTGTCCTATGGACTACAACCCTCCGGTTTATATAGACACCGGATAGGGTTAGGGTTACACAGAGTCGGTTACAATGGTAGGAGATCTCGAATATCCGCACGCCTAGCTTGCCTTCCACGCCAAGGAAAGTCCCTTCCGTACACGGGACGAAGTCTTCAATCTTGTATCTTCATAGTCCTGGAGTCCGGCTGAAGGTATAGTCCGGCTATCCAAACACCCCCTAATCCAGGACTCCCTCAGTTGCTCACCACTCGGTAGGATTTTTCAAACTTAGGCGAGTACTGGACTACAACTAAGCCCCTGAGTGTGAGGGTTGCTCACCACTCGGTAGGATTTTTCAAACTTAGAGTACTGGACTGTAGCTAAGCCCCCGAGTGGGAGAGCTGCTCACCACTCAGTAGGATTTTTCGAACTTAGGCGAGTATTGGACTGCAGCTAAGCCCCAAGTGAGAGGCTTGCTCACCACTCGGTAGGATTTTTCAAACTTAGGAGAGTACTGGACTGCAGCTGAGCCCCTGAGTGAGAGGCTTGCTCTCTACTCGGTAGGATTTTTCAAACTTAGGCGAGTACTGGACTGCAGCTAATCCCCCGAGTGTGAGGGTTGCTCACCACTCGGTAGGATTTTTCAAACTTAGGCGAGTACTGGATTGCAGCTAAGCCCCTTTCGGTGTCAAAACCGACGGATCTCGAGTAGGGGGTCCCGAACTGTGCGTCTAGGCGGATGGTAACAGGAGACAAGGGACACAATGTTTTTACCCAGGTTCGGGCCCTCTCGATGGAGGTAAAACCCTACTCCTGCTTGATTAATGTTGATGATATGGGTAGTACAAGAGTAGATCTACCATGAGATCAGAGAGGCTAAACCCTAGAAGCCAGCCTATGGTATGATTGTTCTTCTTCTGTCCTATGGACTAAAAATCTCCGGTTTATATAGACACCGGAGAGGGCTAGGGTTACACAGAGTCGGTTACAGCGGAAGGAGATCTACATATCCGTATCGCCAAGCTTGCCTTCCACGCCAAGGAATGTCCCATCTGGACACGGGACGAAGTCTTCAATCTTGTATCTTCATAGTCCAGGAGTCCGGCCAAAGGTTATAGTCCGGCTATCCAGACACCCCCTAATCCAGGACTCCCTCGGTAGCCCCTGAACCAGGCTTCAATGACGACGAGTCCGGCGCGCAAATTGTCTTCGGCATTGCAAGGCGGGTTCCCCCTCCGAATACTTCGTAGAAGATTTTGAACACAAGGATAGTGTCCGGCTCTGCAAAATAAGTTCCACATTGCCACAGAGAGAATAATATTTACACAAATATAATCTGCTGACGTATTTCATAGTGTGACATCACACCACGGCCAAGTCTTTATTCGAATCGTTTTACTGTTCCACCTCAGCGTGTTTAGCGAGGCGGTTTCCTTAGCACGTCTTGTTGAAGCAGAGATCGTGTCCCCTTATTCCGAGATTCTCATCAATACGGGCGTGGGTAACCCAACCGCGCCGTTGATTACGGCGCTTGGGAGATAAGCGAGTTTTACCAGGCTGGTGGAGGCACGCAGTTTCGTCCGCCCATATAAGGGGATAAGGATCCACCTTTTCACCTACGCTTTCTTCCTCCTTTGCTCATCCATTTTCGCACACTCGAGCTCCAGCGCCCAAGTTCACACTCCCCACCTCAACCTTCTCCAGCCATGTCCAGAGCGGGAGGCAAGTGGATGGTCTCCTCCGTCACGGAGGGACACATCAAAAAGCTGAGGAAGGCCGGATACTTGTCTGACGACATCGCACACCCGCTACCCGAAGAGGGGCAGCTCATCCCCACCCCTAGGCCCCATGAGAGGGTGGTGTTCCTCACCCACTTCCTCCGCAGACTAGGTTTCCCTCTCCACCCATTTGTCCGGGGGCTCATGTTCTACTATGGCCTGGATTTCCACGATCTGGCCCCAAACTTATCCTCAACATCTCGGCGTTCATCGTCGTGTGTGAGGCCTTCCTCTGCATCCAGCCCCACTTCGGCTTATGGCTGAAGACCTTCAATGTGAAGCCGAAGGTAGTGGACGGCCGCCAGGCGGAGTGTGGAGGCGCCATGCTGGGCAAGATGCCCAATGTCCTATGGCTCGAGGGCTCCTTCGTGGAGACCATAAAGGGGTGGCTATCGGGATGGTTCTACATCACCGAGCCGCGCGACCCTGCGTGGGTTGCAGCCCCCGAGTTCCGATCCGGAATCCCCATGCGCCTCATCTCCTGGAAAGAGAAGGGCCTGCCGTGGGGCAAAAAAGGAGAGCTGACCGGACTCCAAACATGCGTCCAAACCCTGGTGAGCAAGAAGCTCAAACTTGTAAATGTAGTCCAGGTCATGCTCATCCGCCGGATACTCCCGTGCCAACAACGGGCTTTCAGCTTGTGGGAGTTCAATCCGACCCAACATCGAACTCTGAGCAGGCTCTTCGACACAATGTACGAAGATGCCTGGAAGGTGCTATTCAAGGGTGCCGAAGCTCCCGCATCCGCTACTGAGGATCGCGGATACAGCGCACAACGTCAAGCCAGCGCGGTAAGCTGTTTTTACCTCTTATTGGATATTTATCTTTCATAGTTTGACTCTATGCGGGATCTAAGCTCCCTTACCTTTGATAGGATTGACAGGAGACGTCCGGACAGATCGACTGTCCGGCTCCTTTGCCCGAAGACCCAGCAGACGCTCGCTTGGAAAAGCTGCTGGTTCTGGACCCCTATGTGGTGCCGGAGAAGAAGGCCAAGAAGAAGGCCATGGGAACCCGGAAGAGTTCTCGGCGCCCGGTGGAATTGGACTCGTCGCCCGATGATTCCGAGGCGGACTCCTCCCACGAAGACGAGGAGGAGGAAAGAGAGGTCTCTCCCCCAGCGGGGGGAGGGGGGGGGAGAAGAAAAGGAAGGCCGCCCCAATAGGGGAGGCCAGAGGGTCCAAGAAAGGAAGGACCCTCCTTCCGGACTACTCCACCAACGCTGACGACGGCGAAGAGGAGTGGCCGCATAGGGCCAAGCCCCTGGCAAAATCGTAAGTGTTCGGATACCAGAATGACTCATGGCGTTCCTTTATTGCATATTTTTTCTTGACGCCGAATATGTTTATGCAGTCCGCCCAAAGACCGGCTCGACGTGTCGTCGAGCGGTTCCCTTGATTCGTCGGATGTGAACAACACTTTACTTCCGGCTGCCTCCTCCCCTCACCCTATGGATAATGCCGAGGTGTTGTTCCAGGAGGCTCCAGGCTAGGAGGAGGTGGTCCTGGTGGCGCCGCAAGGCGACCTCCCGGACTCCAGGCGCCAAGGGGACAAAACCCCCGAGGGCTCCAAGTCCGGCCCCAGGCCGGACACCGCACCGGAAGGTTCCGGAGTCCGGCAGGCGGCCTCCTAAGAAGAAGGGCAGGCCTACGACGCCGGTGACCTCTGACCAACCGGAGGCACCGGATAACTTGCTGGAGGTGCTTAACGGCGCCTCCATCGACGAGGAGCATCGCACCATTATGAGTGCGGTGATTCAGAAGGTTCAGTCCGCCAAGAGCGGGCTGACCAAAGCCTGTGCCAGCCTGTTGACATGCTTTGAGGTATGTAAAAAATATGTAAAAATATTACCGCATAGATAGTAGCCCCTGATGCTCTGTTTGGCGTTCGGAAAGAAAAGCCGAATAAAGGATCTAATAACATTCGCATGAGTCTAACATAATTAAGTCAATATGCGTATGCAGGCTTCGCTGCTAGCCTCTGCCGCACTGACTGCGGAGGTGGATGCGCTGAAGCAGAACCTTGAGTGGTCCGAGCAGGAGCTCGGCCTTGCCAAGAAGGAGCTCGGGGTAAAAGAAGGTGAGTAATACCTTGTGGAGTATAATATAAAAAGATGCAGTTGCAAACAATGACATGATTGCTATTGGTGTCATAGGGGCCACGACTGAGGTGGCGACCCTTAAGCAAGCGCTGTCCGAGGCCGAAAAGAAGGCGGCCACGGAGCGCACCGAGCGTGAGAAGCATGAAGCGCGGGTTGGCGAGGTGCAGCAAGAGCTCCAGGCTCTCGTGAAAAAACACGAGAGTTTGGAGCTTGACTCAAAGACGCGAGAGTCCGAGCTCGCAGTGGCCCTTGAAAGCGCCAAATCTGCCAAGGCCGAAGCCCAGAAAGCCCTCCAGGAAGTTGAGGCGATGAAGAAGATAGCGGCGGGTAAGGCTTTCTTTATGCAAAGCAAGCACGTGAAAGTGAATTACTTGTTACTTACCCGAATCCGGAGCTCTCCAGTAGCATTCGCAGATTTGCCCCATAGCATGTCCGATGCCGCCGCCTTCTACCGAGCCGAGGAGGGCAGCTCGACGGAGAAGGTGTTCTGGTCTCAGTACGCTGAGGCCGGACACCTGGTGCCTTTGAGCGACCAGTTGAAGCAACTGGTCGAGCTCCACAAGGTGGCCGAACAGGCCCTGAAGGGCTTTATAGTTTGGCTGTGGCCTGGAGAGGCCCTGCCTAGGAGCTACTTCAGGCTGGTGAGGCAGCTGGTGGACGCCTGTCCGAGGCTTGACGTCATCAAGCGCTCCGTCTGCATCGAGGGTGCCCGTAGGGCCCTTGCCCATGCTAAGGTGCACTGGGGCAAATTGGATGCCGTGAAGCTTGTGAAGGACGGGCCACCGCAGGGCAAGGAGCATCGCCACCCCGAGATGTATTACGAGGGTGTCCTGAA
This sequence comes from Aegilops umbellulata, assembly GCA_032464435.1. Classification (NCBI taxonomy): domain Eukaryota; kingdom Viridiplantae; phylum Streptophyta; class Magnoliopsida; order Poales; family Poaceae; genus Aegilops; species Aegilops umbellulata. The sequence goes on from CP136056.1 coordinate 113,344,317, forward strand.
GGGTGGCTGCCTTGTGGCGGATGAATGCTCGAAAGATGTAATATTTGAGTGAAACTTGTTCATTTTATCCTGTGCGCTGAAAACTTGTTCATATGCGCTATGCAACGCTTGTTTAATGTCAGGACCCCGATCCTAAGCCACATCGATGTAGCATGTAACACATCATATCACTTTGCGGCCTCACACACGGTATTCCCACGAGTGCCACCTTACCTGGCCCGGGACCGTTTGCGCCTTTTGGCTCACGTATATGATAGTGTCGCTAGCATCCATATGACAGAGAACCCGGGCCGACATGGCTAGTCGTGAACCCAAAGCGGCACTAACCCATGGGGACATGCATACATGAATCAACTTCGAGCATGTCGGTCAGCAGCGTGTGAATCCGGGCTGTAGCACTGGGCTAACAGGACTCCGGTAACCCGGGCTGTAGCAGGCTAGGCAGGACTCCGGATGCCACCACGTGACATTTCCCCGAAGGGACAGACACATGTACGAAGTGAAACACATGCCGGCCAGTCAAGTGTCCTGAGCAGTAGTGCTGGGCTAGCAGGACTCCGGTGAACCGGGCTATAGCGGACTACTATGGCTCAAGGAAGCACTAGACTACATTTCCCCATAAGAGAGGCTGCCAAGGATAAACAACTAGATTGTCGGATCCCACACATACCAAGCATTTCAATCATACACACAATATGCTCGATATGTGTAAATACAACATGGCATCACAACATAACTCTACGACTCAAATATTTATTCATTAGGCTCTGAGGAGCGAGATATTACAAACATGGGTCTCATGACCCAACATTCAGAGCATACAAGTCAAAACACATGCGGAAGCTTAATATGTCTGAGTACAGACATCTACAAATGAAAAAGGCTGAGAAGCCTGACTATCTACCAGATCCTATTGAGGGCACAAGACCGTAGCTGAGGTATCAAGCTAAACGTCGAAGTCCACACGGAACTACTAGCGAGACTGACGTCTCTCTACAAAACATAAAATAGGCAAACATGAGTACAAATGTACCCAGCAAGACTTACATCAGAACTAGCTACATATGCATCGGTATCAATAAAGGGGGTGGTGGAGTTTGACTGCAGCAAGCCAGCTTTGACTCGGTGGCTATCCTGAACTATGACTGCAAGTAACTCTTTTGAGGTGGCGCACACGAGTCCACATATTCACCATTCAATACACCACTATGGATCCGCTCCCGTCTCCCTACGAGAACACCATCCATAGCACTCACGCTTATCTTGCGCATTTTAGAGTATCCACTTTCACTTGTCTATGAACTGTTATAGGCAACCCAGAAGTCCATTACCGCGGACACGGCTATTCGAATAGATCATTTATAACCCTGCAGGGGTGTACTTCTTCATACATGTTTCCACCACTTAGCGTCTGCACATGACATGTGCTCGGCAGACTTCAAGCGAAAGCCGACGTGGGTGTAGACCACGACCTAACTAACCACACAAGTCTCTAGTCCAGGTTTATCGCCTATTCGGGTTCCATCTGCGAGGAGATCCGGCCAGAGTTTCGCTCACAGCCCCAAACGATGTGTGCAGGGTTCCCGGGACACCAAACGGGCGCCCGGTACACCGTGCCACGTGCCTACCGCAACACAGCCCACCCCTATGGTCAGCGCTGCGTGCGGCCCCCAGCATACTACAAACACCAGAAACTACTTGCAACTCCTGGACAGAGGACGAGAGGGGTCAGTAAGTCGAGCGGGGTCATATTTCAGGGCCCAACGTGTGGTAGTAGCTGTTTCATGGATCACAAACACAGAAATCAGTTCCCGAGGACGGTTTCAATGAGACAACCCTCCATGTACTCCTACATGGCCTCTCACCAATACCTTTTCCAAATCGTGTTCACACACTTAGCTCACACACAGTAGGACATGTCCAACACCATTCCAATTCATTCCCGATGAATCAGACCTGACTCAACTCAGCATGTAACAGTTGAATCGTTGTTGTCCTAATGCAGTAAAAGAGAGCAGAAGCGAGAAAGTGGGATTGTATCGGAATGAGCAAGGGGATTTTGCTTGCCTGGCACTTCTGAAGATAGTATAGTTCTTCATCGGTGTCATCGAACTCATCGCCGGAACATCGTCTACTGAGAGGGGACGGTTACCGGCAACAGAGAGAAAACACAATCAATGCAATGCAACAATATGATGCATGAATATGACATGGCAAAATGGGTGTGTTGGGCTAATGCATCTACAACCAGGGTGGTTTGAGCTCATTTGAATCAAAGATTCAAATACAAACTCAAGTTATGGGTTTATAAAGTGCATTAACATGTTTTGAGCTAAACAGCAAGGTTAGGTCGCTCTAACATGCATGAAACCAGTACAGATGGATAGATTGGATTTTTCTGATCATTTTTCATATATAAATTATTTCATTTGGAGTTACGGTTGATTTACTATGAATATTTGAAGTTTGCAACATTTTCTGGAATTTCCTGTATAAGAATAAATCTAGAAAAGAGTTACTGCGCCAGTCTTGCGTCAGCGTGACGTCAGTGGTCAACTGACCCGGTCTAGGTCAAACTGACCAGTGGGTCCTGTCTGTCAGTGTTAGTTAAACTAACTAAGTTTAGTTAGCATTAAGCTATCACTAACCTAGTTTAGTTAGTGGCCTGGGGCCCACACGTGAGTGAGAGAGAAAGGGGGTCAAACTGGGTCAACCCGGGTCAAACTCGCCGGAGTTGACCCGGGGCTCGTCGCCGGCAGGGCCAGTGACGGCGGAGGGGCTCGGGATTCCTCCTCCGTCGACCAAATGGCCGTCAGAGGGCATCTACGCGGAGCTGGCGAACGCGTGCATCCAGTGGAGCAAGTGGGAGAAGCTAGGGCGGCCGGAGCTCGCCGGAGGAGAGCTCGCGGCGGCGGCCGACGTGCGGGTGTGCTCGGGGTCGGCATTTCAGGGTGCAAATGGGCGCGGTGTGGCGCTAGGGATGCTCTACGCGTGGTGGTGAGCATGTTGGACGCACGCCCGGGACCAAATGGTCACCGGAGCTCCGTCGGCGACGAGTGCGGGCGGCGGCGCAGTCGGGCGAGAGGGGTGCGGTGGCTACGTAGTGCAAAAGAGGAAACGGAGAGGGGGAGGATGGCCAGAAGCTCACGGTGAACACGAGGAGCGAGTCAGCGAGCTCGGGGAGGGGCTGAAGCGAGCGGGGCGGCGAGGGGGATCTCCGGTGTCCGACAGCGAGGATGAGGACGATGGCGTCACTTAAGGTGTTCCGCGGGCGCGTGCTTCGTCTTGGGGCTCCGTGGCGTCGAGGCGGAGCCTCTGGACAACACGGAGAGGCGAGGGAGAGGCGATGGCCGTGGTTGCGCTCGTCGGCGGCGACGACAGCGCTCGGTGGTTTGCGTGCGAGAGAGACAGAGGAGGAGAGGAGCTCGGTGAGAGGCTGAGAGGGCCTGGGGGGCGGGTGGCGTCTCCAGGGCGACGTCGGGGAGGCGGCAGCAAGCAGGAGGTGGCCAGGCGCGACGCCGGCGCTCGCCACCGAGCTGCTTCATGCGCTGGCCTGGGGAAGAAGACGAGCGTGCCCCTGGTGGGCTGGGCCAGCCAGCTAGACCAGCTTTGGTGGGCTGCACAGGTAGGTGGCCAGGTAAGTGGCCCAGGTAGGCGTTCTCTCTCTTTTTTTCTAAATTGTTTCTGTTTTCTATTTTTCTGTAATTGGTTTTGATTTGATTTAAAACATCAAACCATTTTATAAACTTTTTGTAAATTTTTTATGTGATCTCAGGACTAGCCCAAGGTCACATGCAACTTACAAAAATGTTTGGGCTTTATTTCTTATATAATAGAAATAAATCCAACTCAAATATGTCATTGATTTAATTCAAAAAGCCCAAAATAAATATTTCAGTCACTCCAAAATATTGGTTTGCATTTTACCTCATGCCAATATTTTTACAGAATAACAGGAACATTTTCTTGGACTCATTTGATGAGATTTAAATGTTGGTTATTTTTAGAGGTCTTCTGAGGCTTTTTGAAAATTCCTCAATTCAAATTTCATTTGAATTTAAACATGATGCTCACATGAAGGCTAGCCTAGTGCATACCAGAACTAGGGATGTGACATTTAATTTAAAATATTACCTTTTATGCGGCCGTTTATTAAATTTGAGGGATGGCGAGTCGTCGGCTTCTGCCCCCATGCCACGAGTGCTGGGGTGTTCGGGATAAACCTGAGCACTCCTTTTCCCATTCTTGGGTCCTTCGAGGGAGGTGCTCAGCACAATGAACAAGGCACTCGGACTATAATGCGTTATCACTCTCACTTAGCCAGAGAATTCTATAATTTTAAATTTTGGCGAAGCCCCTAGTGTTCGGAAGACCGAGTTCAGGGCGCTATACACGCCTAGGCCGTACAAAGCCGACTCCTTGCTCGAAGCAACATAAGTCTTTAGGGACTCGAAACCTACCGAACAGCGACCAGCTCATGCCCTATCATGACAGTCAGTTTTAGCTTTCTCTACTGAGGTGCTTAGGCCCAGCTCAACTGGGGCACAATCGCAGTAGTTCTCCCAGTGCTACCTTAGCCGATATAGCGGAACGTAAGGTATTAAAACATGGGAGCCGGGCAAACCCAACTATTGACCAAAGACATGATTCGGAGCTGATGCATATAATGCTATAAGTTCGGAGGGCCGCACTTGTGAAAGTGTTCGGACTTCTACGCCGTATTATGGGGTGCTTGAGCCCCTGGCATATTGACCGTACCAAAGTGTACGGGTGCTAAATGTCATAACTGAACATATATATTAAAAAGGAAATGAATAGAGAATGCAGTAATGAGATGAAGCTAAGCATTGTTTATTTTAAAATGCTGCTGTAAAAGCAGAACGATACAAATAGTGCGGGAAGCAAGAGATGAGACTATTTGACATGTCCCCCTCCGGGGTCGAGCTGACGATATGTAAGACAGGTATTTTGCTCGTTATAGAGACCACCTAGGAGTTTTGATGTAGCTTCCTGCCTCCTTGGTTGTTGCATCGTGTGTTCGGCGATTGTACTGCCGGACATGCCTTCCGTATGATGGAGTCCTGAAAGTAAGAAAAAATGACGAAATCAGGAGTCCCTAGTGCGGTTGGGCCGCATTTAGGGCATGCCGTGGATGTGCCCCTCCCCTGTGCCCATGGAATTTTCAGAGCGTAGTTATGTACGCGTAGTACTGATTTCGCAGTTTCGCGAGGGCTGGGGTTGGGGCCGTATTGCTACGCTTGCTCGGAACATGCCAGGCGGTCTTGTTGTAGGTTACTCCGAGCGCGCTTGACGGTGTTCAGATGTTTGAAAGCCGGACTTGAGAATTGCCTTGAGAGGCTGCTCTGTACTTCCGCTGCTAGTGCCGCCGTATGCTCCTCCATTCGGAGAGAGCATTCAGTGTTTCCATTGACCGTAATGACTCCTCGAGGGCCTGACATCTTGAGCTTGAGGTATGCGTAGTGCGGCACCGCATTGAACTTCGCAAATGTGGTTCATCCGAGCAGTGCGTGATAGCCGCTGCAGAACGGGACTATGTCGAAGATTAGTTTCTCGCTTCAGAAATTATCCGGGGATCCAAAGACCACTTCAAGTGTAACTGAGCCTGTACAGTTGGCCTCTACACCTGGTATGACACCATTAAAGGTCGTTTTTGTGGGTTTAATCCTTGAGGGATCTATGCCCATTTTCCGCACTGTATCCTGATAAAGCAGGTTCAGGCTACTGCCGCCGTCCATAAGGACTCTAGTGAGGTGAAATCCGTCAATGATTGGGTCAAGAACCAATGCGGCGAATCCGCCATGTCGGATGCTAGTGGGGTGGTCCCTTCGATCAAAAGTGATCGGGCAGGAGGACCATGGGTTGAACTTTGGGGCGACTGGCTCCAACGCGTATACGTCCCTTAACGCACACTTCCGCTCCCTCTTGGGGATGTGGGTTGCGTATATCATGTTCACTGTCCGCACTTGTGGGGGGAAGCCCTTTTGTCCACTATTGTTCGGCGGCCGGGGCTCTTCGTCCTCGTCGCTGTGCAACCCCTTGTCTCTATTTTCGGTATTTAATTTACCGGCCTGCTTGAACACCCAACAATCCCTGTTGGTGTGATTTGATGGCTTGTCGGGGGTGCCATGTATCTGGCACGAGCGATCGAATATTCGGTCCAAACCGGACGGGCCCGGTGTATTTCTTTTGAATGGATTTTTCCGTTGACCGGTTTTAGAGCCTTTGAATCTGGCATTGACTGCCGTATCTTCAGCATTATCGCTGCTAATGTGGTGCTTGTGCTTGTTGTGACGCGACCTGCCATTGCTATCCTTGGTATTCAAATTACCAGGGCTCTTGGTCATGTTATTGCTACGAGCCAGCCAGCTGTCTTCTCCCACGCAAAAGTGGGTCATGAATGTCGTGAGAGATGCTATTGATTTCGGCTTTTCCTGTCCTAGGTGCCGGGCTAGCCACTCGTCACGGATGTTATGCTTGAAGGCTGCTAGAGCCTCTGCGTCCGTACAGTCGACGATTTGGTTTTTCTTTGTTAGGAACCGTGTCTAGAATTGTCTGGCCGATTCTTCTAGCTGCTGAATTATGTGGCTCAGGTCACCGGCGTCTGGTGGTCGCACGTAGGTGCCCTGGAAGTTGTCGAGGAATGCGGCTTCCAGGTACTCCCAACAACCAATTGATTCTGCTGGCAAGCTGTTAAGCCAATGCCGTGCTGGTCCTTTAAGATTGAGTGGGAGGTATTTGATGGCGTGTAGATCATCACCGCGGGCCATGTGGATATGAAGGAGATAGTCCTCGATCCATACCGCAGGGTCTGTTGTGCCATCATATGATTCGATGTTTACGGGTTTGAAACCCTCTGGGATTTGATGATCCATTACTTCATCTGTGAAGCATAGTGGGTGTGTGGCCCCTCTGTACTGGGCTATATCACAACGTAGCTCAGATGAGCTTTGTCTACTGTGTTCGGCCCGGCCGGACTTACTGTATCGGGTATGACGGTTATCGTCTCGTGTCGTGGGGCACCCACGCGATCCGTAGATCGATCTTGTTTGCCTTGCCTTGTCCTCCAACATATCACACAGGTCTGGTGCATTTCCCCATGCCTTGTTGTTTTTTGAGCGACGCCGGGGTGCGGCTTGAGTGGAGGGCCGAGAGGCCTCTCTGTCACAGCCGCGAGGTGGCCAATCGGCCGCCTCATGCGCTGGTGATGTAGGTTTAAGTGCTTCCTCCTCCAATCGGGGTAGCAACCTGCGCTTTGGGTAGCTCTTGGAGGGGCGTTCGAGTTCGTATTCCTCGGCCGCAAGGATTTCAGTCCATCTGTCGGCTAGCAAATCTTGATCAGCTCTAAGCTGTTGCTGCTTTTTCTTAAGGCTACTCGCCGTGGCCATAAGCCTGTGCTTAAAGCGCTCTTGTTCGACGGGATCCTCAGGCACGACAAATTCGTCGTCGCCGAGGCTTGCCTCGTCTTCGGAGGGAGGCATGTAATTATCCTCGTCTTCCTCTCTGTCTGCCGCCCTCTCAGGAGGGCTGACTTCTCCATGTTCCTGCGCTGAGTCTTGCTGGAGGGAGTTTTCTTCGGCACTGTCCGGGGTGTTATTGTCTCCCGTGCCGATATCAACGTTTTTTCTTTGGCCTGACTAAGAGCGGCGCCGCTGACGCCGGCGCTTGGGTTGCTTCTTGGAGGGGTCAGCCCCCGTTGTTCCGTCGCCATTGGCTTCTTTGGGTGTATCCACCATATATATGTCATATGACGAGGTGGCTTTCCAGTGCCCTATAGGCGCTGGTTCATGTTCGTCTCCTACATCATCGTCCATACCGTCGATGTCTTCACAGTCGAAGTCTAGCATGTCGGTTAAATCATCGACAGTGGCTATGAAGTTGATGGTGGGTGGGCATCGAATTTCTTCGTCGTCCGCATCCCAATCCTGTTGGCCATAATCCGGACAGGACTCTCCTGACAAAGAGAGAGAACTTAGTGAATTCAGAATATCGCCGAAGGGCGAATGCTGAAAGATGTCCGTGGCGGTGAATTCCATGATCGGCGCCCAATCGGGTTCGATTGGCAGGGGCGCGGAGGGTTCGGTGTCCGAAGAGGAGTCCGGCACCTTGGAGTCACGAGCTTCACAAAGGACAAGGCTGGTGTTCGGCTCGATCGCTGTAGAGATTGCAGCCCCCGAGGCAGGGTCAAGCCACCCGTCCTCTATTAGCGCAGTCGGCTCCGAGCTAAGGGCCGGGGCGGACATGGGTGCAGCCTCCAGGGCACTATTCGGTGACAGAGTTAGGTCATGCCCATCGTGACAGTGCGGCGCGCCCGACTGCGGCTCGAATCCGTCGAAGATCAAGTCTCCGCGGATGTCAGCCGTGTAGTTCAAGCTTCCAAATCTGACCTGATGGCCAGGGGCGTAGCTTTTGATCTGCTCCAGATGGCCAAGCGAATTGGCCCGCAGTGCAAAGCCGCCGAATACGAAGATCTGTCCGGGGAGAAAAGTCTCACCCTGGACCGCATCGCTGTTGATGATCGGGGGAGCCATCAGGCCTAAAGATGACGACACAGAGGAACTCTCAATGAAAGCACCAATGTCGGTGTCAAAACCGACGGATCTCGGGTAGGTGGTCCCGAACTGTGCATCTAGGCGGATAGTAACTTGAGACAAGGGACACAATGTTTTTACCCAGGTTCGGGCCCTCTCGATGGAGGTAAAACCCTACTCCTGCTTGATTAATATTGATGATATGGGTAGTACAAGAGTAGATCTACCACGAGATCAGAGAGGCTAAACCCTAGAAGCTAGCCTATGATATGATTGTTCTTCTTCTGTCCTATGGACTAAAACTCTCCGGTTTATATAGACACCGGAGAGGGCTAGGGTTACGCAGAGTCGGTTACAGCGGAAGGAGATCTACATATCCGTATCGCCAAGCTTGCCTTCCACGCCAAGGAAAGTCCCATCTGGACATGGGACGAAGTCTTCAATCTTGTATCTTCATAGTCCAGGAGTCCGGCCAAAGGTTATAGTCCGGCTATTCGGACACCCCCTAATCCAGGACTCCCTCAGCCCCCGAGTGGGAGAGTTGCTCACCACTCGGTAGGAATTTTCAAACTTAGGCGAGTACTGGACTGCAGCTAATCCCCCCAAGTGAGAGGCTTGGTCACCACTCAGTAGGATTTTTCAAACTTTGGCAAAACGGATCCGCGGCTAAGTCCCCGAGTGAGAGGGTTGCTCACCACTCGGTAGGTTTTTTCAAACTTAGGCGAAACGGATTCGCGGCTAAGTCACCCACTGGGGTATTTGAGATGCAAACGTAAGCAACAACGATCGTTTAGGAAGACCGTAAAGCTCTTGTCTTTGATAAACAAACTACAAAGTTATTTCTTATTACATCTCATCCGAATGAGTACTTAAGTATAAAAGGGGCGGAGCAGCTCTGCATTCCAAGCCCGTGGCTCGTCTTTCTGATGCTCGACATTGTAAAGATGGTATGCTCCATTGTGGAGAACTCTAGTGACGATGAAGGGACCTTCCCAAGCAGGGGAGAGCTTGTGTGGTTTCTGCTGATCCACTCGAAGAACCAAGTCTCCCTCTTGAAAGGCTCGACCCCTCACGTTTCTGGCATGGAATCGACGCAAGTCTTGCTGATAAATGGTCGACCGGATTAAGGCCATCTCTCTTTCCTCCTCTAGGAGATCAACTGCGTCCTGCCGGGCCTGTTCTGCTTCATCTTCGGAGAAAAGCTCGACTCGAGGTGCATTGTGAAGCAGGTCACTCGGTAGAACAACTTCAGCTCCATAGACCAAGAAGAACGGAGTTCGGCCAGTCGACCGATTGGGTGTTGTCCTCAATCCCCAAAGAACTGATGGAAGTTCATCGACCCAGGCGCCTGCTGCGTGCTTGAGATCACACATCAGTCGGGGTTTCAGTCCTTTGAGAATCAAGCCATTTGCTCTTTCTGCTTTTCCATTCGACTGGGGGTGGGCGACTGATGCATAGTCGACTCGTGTGCCTTGGGAAGCGCAGAAAGCTCTGAACTCATCAGAATCGAAGTTCGACCTGTTGTCAGTGATGATGCTGTGCAGAACTCCACATCTGAATGTCAATTCTCTGATGAAGCTGACGACAGTACTGGCTTCAAGATTCTTGATAGGCTTGGCTTCAATCCATTTGGTAAACTTGTCGACCGCTACAAGCACATGAGTGAAGCCGCTCCTACCAGTCCTCAGGGGTCCAACCATATCCAATCCCCAAACAGCAAAGGGCCAAACGAGTGGAATGGTCTTCAGGGCTGACGCAGGCTTGTGGGACATATTGGAGTAAAACTGGCAACCTTCGCATTTGTCGACTATATCTTTCGCCATTTCATTTGCTCGTGGCCAATAAAATCCAGCTCGGTATGCTTTGCCCACAATGGTCTGAGAGGACGCATGGTGGCCACAGGTACCCGAGTGGATATCGTTGAGTATCACTCGACCTTCTTCTAGCGTTATGCATTTCTAGCTGACTCCAGTCACACTTTCTCTGAACAGCTGTCCTCTTATCATAGTAAAGGCTTTGGACCGACGGACAATCTGTCGAGCCTCCTCTTCATCCTCTAGGAGTTCCTTCCTAAGGATATACGCAATATATGGTACTGTCCAGTAGGGAGTGATGACTAAAACCTCCATGCTCAGGTCGACCACGGCTGGGACCTCGACTTCAGTCGGATCTGTAGCACTCTTAGGCTGCGGGGGCTCTTCAGTGAAAGGATCTTCTTGAACTGAAGGTGTATGAATGTGTTCCAAAAACACATTGCTGGGAATGGCTTCTCTTTTGGAACCTATCTTTGCCAAATTATCGGCCGCTTGATTTTGCAGTTGGGGTATATGATGGAGCTCTAACCCCTCAAACTTCTTTTCCAACTTCCTCACCGCATTACAGTAACCAGTCATAGCTGGGCTTCTGACGTCCCACTCCTTCATCACTTGATTGACTACCAAATCTGAGTCGCCGTAGACCATGAGGCGACGGACGCTGAGTGAGATGGCCATACGTAACCCATATAAGAGTGCTTCATATTCTGCTTCGTTATTGGAGGAATCAAAGTGAATCTGGAGAACATATCTGAGCTTGTCTCCTCGGGGGGATACCAGTACCACCCCAACACCGGAACCATTCAACATCTTGGAACCATCAAAGAACATGGTCTAGTGCTCCGAGTGGACTTGAGTCGGCAGTTGCTGTTCGATCCAATCGGCGAGGAAATCTGTTATTGCTTGGGACTTGATAGCTTTCTTTGCCACAAACTTGATAACCAAGGGAAGGAGTTCAATCGCCCACTTTGCCACTCGACCAGTTGCATCTCTGTTGTTCAAAATCTCTGATAATGGAGCGTCGCTGACGACTGTAATGGAGTGGTCAGAGAAATAGTGTGCAACCTTCTTCGTGGTCATATAAATCCCATAAACAAGCTTCTGATAATGTGGATATCTTTGCTTTGATGGATTCAAAACTTCAGAAACATAATATACTGGGCGCTAAACTTTATAGGCTTTTCCTTCTTCTTCCCGTTCGACCATAAGTACTGTATTGATGACTTGTCCAGTGGCTGCAATGTAAAGCAGTAAAGGCTCTTTGCTGATTGGGGCAACAAGCATCGGCTGGGTGGAAAGCAGGGCTTTGAGCTCTGCAAATGCTGCATCAGCTTCAGGAGTCCACTCGAACTTATCAGACTTCTTCATCAGTCGGTAAAGAGGCAATGCCTTTTCACCGAGGCGAGAAATGAATCGACTTAAGGCGGCCAAACAACCTGTAAGCTTCTAGACATCGTGCACACACACGGGGTGTTTCATTCGGAGAATGGCACCAAGTTTCTCTGGATTAGTGTCGATCCTCCGTTCGGAAACGAGGAAGCCGAGTAATTTTCCGCCGGAACTCCGAATGTGCACTTTGATGGATTAAGCTTGATATCATACCTTCTGAGGTTGGCAAAAGTTTCAGCAAGGTCAGCCAGCAGGTCAGAACCTTTACGTGACTTGACCACAATGTCATCCATGTATGCTTCCACATTCCGACTGATTTGAGTGAGTAAACACTTCTAAATCATCCTCATGAATGTGGCTCCGGCATTCTTCAGACCGAATGGCATGGTGACATAAAAGAAGCACCCAAATGGAGTGATGAAAGCTGTTTTTATCTCATCGGGTCCATACAGACGGATCTGATGATACCCGTAATAAGCGTCCAAAAAGGACAAGCGCTCGCACCCCGCAGTCGAGTTGACTATTTGGTCGATGCGGGGGAGAGGAAAGTGATCTTTCGGGCAGGCCCGATTGATATGCTTGAAGTAAATGCACATGCGAAGTGAGTCATCCTTCTTGGTGACCATGACAATATTGGCTAGCCACTCGGAATGGTAAATCTCTCGGATAAACTCAGCTGCTAGGAGCCGAGCTACTTCTTCATCAATTGCTTTTCTCTTCTGAACGGCGGACCGTCAAAGATGTTCTTTAACTGGTTTCACCTTTGGGTCGACTCCCAAACGGTGCTCAGCCAGCCCCCTGGGAACACCTGGCATGTCAGAAGGTTTCCATGCAAAGATGTCCCAGTTCTCACGGAGGAACTGGATGAGCGCTTCTTCCTATTTGGAGTCGAGTGTTGTCGAAATGTGGGTCAGAGCAGCATTGGGATCGGTCGGGTGAATATGAATCGGCTTCGTTTCACCAGACGAGTGAAATGCTGAATCTGTGGCAGGCTTCTTAGTTCGCAATAGATCACTCAGATCTGCATTTTTCTGATACTCCTGCAATTCCACTATTGCCATTTGTGCATCGGTGATTTTTGAGCCTTTCTGGAAGCACTCTTCTGCCTTCTTCCGATTGCCAGTGATAGTGATCACTCCTTTAGGACCAGGCATCTTCAATTTGAGGTACACGTAACATGGTTGAGCCATAAAACGTGCATAAGCCGGCCTGCCCAGAATAGCATGATAAGCACTCTGGAAATCCACGACTTCAAATGTCAACTTTTCTTTGCGGTAATTCTTGGAATCACCGAAAATCACATCAAGGGCGATCTGGCCGAGTGACTCAGCCTTCTTGCCAGGAATAACTCCATGGAAACTCATATTGCTTTCACTGAGTTTGGACATCGGAATGCCCATTACTTTCAAGGTCTCCGCATACAGTATATTCAGGCCACTGCCACCATCCATCAGAACCTTAGTCAACCGAGTGCCTTCGACGACTGGGTCGACCACCAACGCTTGCCTCCCAGGGGTGGCTATGTGTGTTGGGTGATCAGACTGGTCGAATATAATGGTATTCTGAGACCACTTCAAATAACTGGGCGTCGCCAGAGCGACCATGTGCACTTCTCTGTTGATGACTTTCAGTCGACTTTTGCTCTCAACATCAGCAAAAATCATCAGAGTGGAATTGACGTGGGGGTAACCATCATCGTCTTCTTCCTTATCCTCAACCTTGTCCTACTCTTTCTCCTTCTCTTTGGGCTGTTTATCTCGAAACTGCTAGATTAAGAGCCAACACTATCGAGTGGTATGTTTCGGGTAAATGAGATTACCCTCCTCATCTCTTTTGGTGTGAATGTGGCATGTTAAATCCAACACATCATTCCCATCTTGATATTTCACTTTCTTAGGGTTCCACGACCCTTTGGGCTTCCCCTTGAACTTTCCTTGAGTCACGACTAAGGCTTCTCTAGGAGCAGCTGGCTCGGCTTTGCGCTTCTGCTTCCAACTGGAGTTCCCTCCTCCGGTTTTGTGGGCGACTATTTTGTGCTTGCCACTCCGGAGCCGATCCTCTTCTTCACCATTAGCATACTTGGTGGAAATTTTCATCATTGGATTCAGAGACATATCTCCGGTCCGACCGAACTTCAGATTCAACTCTCGATATTTGACACCTTCCTTGAAGGCACAAACTGCTTGGTGGTCTGACACATTTTCCACCGTGTGGTGCAACGTGATCCATCTCTAGATATAATCCCTCAAGGTTTCATTCGGCTTCTGCACACAAGATTGCAACTCTGTTAGCCCCGCTGGCCGTTTGCATGTACCTTCAAATGTTCTAACAAACACTCGGGCAAGCTCTTCCCAACTATAAATGCTGCCGGGCGCTAACTGATTCAACCATGCTCTCGCCGAGCCCTCCAACATCAGGGGTGGGTGTTTCATGGCCACTTCATCATTGCCACCACCAATCTGCACAACCACTTGGTAGTCCTCAAGCCAAGTGTCAGGCTTGGACTTACCAGTGAACTTGCTAACTCCAGTTGCCAACCTGAAGTTGGGAGGAATCACTGCTGCTCTGATGGCTCTGCTGAAACACTCGGGACCTGAAACATGCACTCTGCTGCCGGTCGGATAATCTCTATCATGGCCATCTCTGTGTGCCCTGTTCCTGTCAACCAGACCTTGAACGAGAATGGATCTCGCGTCAAAGCCTGGCTCCCGGGGGTCGACTGGAATCCTTCGCCCACCACTGTGAGGGCGTCTGTCATCGTGTTGCAGAGGCGCGTATGACCCACTCCTTGGGGGAGGCGTGGGTACTCGATGACGATCATACTGCTCATGGTTCTGTACTGATCCTATCGATTTCCACGTCCCTCACGCCTTGGAGGTGATCTTGGGCTGTGAGCAACTGCACTGTGTCTGCCATTACAGATCTACTATGAATCCTATTCCGAGATTGTGACACTGCTGTGTTCTGCTCCCCCGCCGCCCGGAGCAAAGCCCGGTGTCGGCGTCAAAACCAGCGGATCTCGGGTAGGGGGTCCCGAATTGTGCGTCTAGGCGGATGGTAACAGGAGACAAGGGACATGAAGTTTTACCCAGGTTCGGGCCCTCTTGATGGAGGTAAAACCCTACGTCCTGCTTGATTAATATTGATGATATGGGTAGTACAAGAGTAGATCTACCATGAGATCAAGGAGGCTAAACCCTAGAAGCTAGCCTATGGTATGATTGTTGTATGTTGTGTTGTCCTACGGACTAAAACCCTCCGGTTTATATAGACACCGGAGAGGGTTAGGGTTACACAAAGTCGGTTACAATGGTAGGAGATCTAAATATCCGCATCGCCAAGCTTGCCTTCCACGCCAAGGAAAGTCCCATCCGGACATGGGACAAAGTCTTCAATCTTGTATCTTCATAGTCCAGGAGTCCGGCCGAAGGTATAGTCCGGCTACCCGGACACCCCCTAATCCAGGACTCCCTCAGTAGCCCCTGAACCAGGCTTCAATGACGACGAGTCCAGCGCGCAGATTGTCTTCGGCATTGCAAGGCGGGTTCCTCCTCCAAGTACTTCATAAAAGATTGTTAACACTAAGGATAGTGTCCGGCTCTACAAAATAAGTTTCCACATATTGCCATAGAGAGAATAATATTTACACGAATCTAATCTGCTGACGTATTCCGTAGCGTGACATCACACTACAGCCAAGCCTCCATTCGAATCGTTTTCACTTCCCCACCTTAGCGCATATTGCGAGGCGGTTTCCTTGGCACGTCCTGTCGAAGCAGAGATCGTGTCCCTCATTTACGGGATACTCATCAATACGGACGTGGGTAACCGAACCGCGCCATTTATCATGGCGCTTGGGAGATAAGCGAGTTTTACCAGGCTGGTGGGGACGCATAGTCGCATCCGCCCATATAAGGGGATAAGGATCCACCTTTTTACCTACGCCTTCTTCCTCCTTTGCCTATCCATCTTCCGCGCTCGAGCTCCAGCGCCCAAGCCCGCACTTCCCACCTCAACTTTCTCCAGCCATGTCCGGAGCAGGAGGCAAGTGGATGGTCTCCTCCGTCACGGAGGGCCATATCAAAAAGCTGAGGAAGGCTGGATACTTGTCTGACGACATCGTGCACCGGCTTCCCGAAGAGGGGCAGCTCCTCCCCACCCCAAGGCCCCATGAGAGGGTAGTATTCCTTCCCCATTTCCTCCGCGGACTGGGTTTTCCTCTCCACCCGTTCGTCTGGGGGCTCATGTTCTACTATGGCCTGGATTTCCACGATCTGGCCCCGAACTTCATCCTCAACATATCAGCGTTTATCGTCGTGTGTGAGGCTTTCCTCCATATCCGCCCCCATTTCGGCCTTTGGCTCAAGACCTTCAACGTCAAGCCGAAGGTGGTGCGCGGCAACCAGGCGGAGTGCGGAGGCGCCATGGCGGGCAAGATAGCCAACGTCCTATGGCTCGAGGGCTCCTTTGTGGAGACCCTGAAGGGGTGGCAATCGGGGTGGTTTTACATCACCGAGCCGCGCGACCTTGAGTGGGTCGCAGCCCCCGAGTTCCGATCCGGACCCCCTACGCGGCTCACGTCCTGGAAAGAGACGGGCCTGTCGTGTGGCAACGAGGATGAGGTGACCGGACTGCAAACATGCATCCAGTCCCTGGTGAACAAGCAACTCAAGCTTGTCATGTAGTCCAGGTCATGCTCGTCCGCCGGATTCTCCCGTGTCAACAACGGGCCTTCAACCTGTGGGAGTTCGACCCGGTGCAGCACCAAACCTTGAGTAGGCTCTTTGACACGGCGTACAAAGATGCCTGGAAGGTGCTATTCAAGGGCGCCGAGGCTCCCGCATCCGCTTCTAAGGATCGCGGATTCAGCACACAGCGTCAAGCTAGTGCGGTGATTTATCTTTTACCTTTTACAGGTCATTTGTTTCTCATAGTTTGACTCTATGCGGGATCTAAACTCCCTTACCTTTGACAGGAGTGGCAGGCGAAGTCCGGACAGATCGACTGTCCGGCCCCTTTGCCCAAAGACCCAGCTGATGCTCGCTTAGCGAAGCTGCTGGCTTCGGCACCTTACGTGGTGCCGGAGAAGAAGGCCAAGAAGAGGGCCACTGGGACTCGAAAGAGTTCCCGGCGCCAGGAAGTATCAGATTCTTCATCCAATGAATCCGAGACACGCTCCTCCCGTGAAAATGAGGAGGAGGAAGAAGAAACCTCTCCCCCTGCAGCGGGGGGAGGAAAGAAGAGGAAGGCCGCCCCAACAGGGGAGGCCGAAGGGTCCAATAAGGGAAAGACCCTCCCTCCGGACTACTCCACCGACGTCGACGAGGGCGAAGAGGAGTGGCCACACAGGGATAGACGCCCAGCGGCATCGTAAGTATTTGGACACTAGAGTAACTCATAGCATTCCTTTGTTGCACAGCTTTTCCTTAGGTCTAATATAATTATGCAGTCCGCCCAAGGCCGGGCTCGACGAGTCGTCGAGCGGCTCCCTGGATTCGTCGGACGTGAATTCAGTTCTTCCCGCTACCTCCCCCCACACTGCGGACGATGCCGAAGTGGCGTCGCAACAAGCTCCGGGCCAAGAGGAGGTGGTCCTGGAGGGGCCGCGAGGTGACCTCCCGGACTCCAGGAGTGAAGGGGGCAAGACCCCCCAGGGCTCCAAGTCCGGCTTTGAGCCGGACACCGTGCCGGAATCTTCAACGGTTTCGGACTGCGGTAGGCGAACTCCTTCCAAGAGGAGCAAGCCTTCTGAGCCGGCGGTCCCCATCCAACCGGAGGCGCCGGACAATCTGCTGGGGGTGCTTAACGGCGCCTCCCTCGACGAGGAGCACCGTACTATTTTGAGTACGGTGATCCAGAAGGTTCAGTCCGCCAAGAGCGGACTGACTCAAGCTTGTGCCAGCCTTCTAACAGGCTTCGAGGTGAGTAAAAGAAATATGCAGAAGTATTACCACATAGACAGTAGCCCCTGATGCTCTGTTTGGTGTTCGGAAAGAAAAGTCGAATAGAGGATCAAATAATTTCGCAGGAGTCTAACAAAAAATGAGCCGATATGCGTGTGCAGGCTTCGCTGCTTGCTACCGCCACACTGACTGTGGAGGTAGGCACCCTGAAGCAGGGTCTCGAGCGGTCCGAGCAAGAGCTCGGCCTTGCCAGGCAGCAGCTCGAGGAGAAAGAAGGTAAGAGATACCTTATAAAAAAATATATAAAAAGATGCAATTGCAAAAAATGACAGGATTGTGCTGCTTATTGCAGGGGCCACAACTGAGGTGGTGACCCTCAAGCAGGCGCTGTCCGAGGCCGAGAAGACAGCGGCCTCGGAACGCATCGAGCGAGAGAAATTCGAGGCGCAGGTCGGCGAGGCGCGGCAAGAGCTTGAGGCTCTCATGAAAGAACATGAGAGTTTGGATCTTGACTCAAAGACGCAAGCGTCCGAGCTCGCGGCGGCCATCGAAGCCGCCAACTCTGCCAAGGCTGAATCCCAGAAGGCCCTTCAGGAGTTGGATGCGGTGAAAAAGATAGCGGCGGGTAAGGCATTCTTTATGCAAAGCAGCCATATAAAAGTAAGCTACTTGTTACTTACCCGAATCCGGAGCTCTCCAGGGGCATTCGCAGATCTTCCATGCAGCGTATCCGATGCCGCAGCATTCTACCGAGCCGAGGAGGGCAGCTCGACGGAGAAGCTATTCTGGTCTCAGTATGCTGAGGCCGGACACCCTGTGCCCCTCAGCGACCAGCTGAAGCAGCTGGTCGAGCTCCACAAGGCGGCCGAACAGGCCATGAAGGGCCTCATAGTTCGGCTGTGGCCTGGAGAGGCCCTACCTGGGAGCTACTTCGGACTGGTTCAGCGGCTGGTGGCGGCCTGTCCAAGGCTTGAAATCATCAAGCGCTCCGTCTTCATCGAAGGTGCCTGGAGGGCCCTTGCCCACGCTAAGGTGCACTCGGGCAAGCTGGACGGCGAGAAGCTTGTGAAGGACGGGCCACCGCCGGGGAAGGAGCATCGCAAACCCAAGAACTATTATAGGGATGTTCTGAAGGGCGCCCGCCTTATGGCGGATGAATGTACCAAGGATGTAATTTTCGAATGAACTCGCTCGTGTTGTCCTGTGCGCTAAAAACTTGTTCATGTGCGCTAAGCAATGCTTTTGAATTTAAAATATTACTTTCTGTGCGGCCGTTTATCAAAAATTGAGAGATGGCCAGTCGTCGGTTTCTGCCCCCATGCCACTAGTGCTGGGGTGTTCAGGATAAACCTGAGCGCTCTTTTTCCCATGTTTGGGTCCTTCGAGGGAGGTGCTCAGCACAACGAACAAGGCAATCGGACTATAATGCTTGAACACTCTTACTTAGCCATAGAACTCTATAATTTTAAATTTCGGCGAAGCCCCTAGAATTCGGAAGACCGAGTTCGGGGCGCTATCCACGCCTTGGCCGGACAAAGCCGGTTCCTCACTCTAAGCGGCATAAGTCTTTAGGGACTCGAAAAACCTCTTGAACAGCGACCGGTCTCTCGCTTCATCATGATAGTCAGTTTTAGTTTTCTCTACTGAGGTGCTCAGCCCAGCTCAACTAGGGCAGAATCACAGTAGTTATCCTAGTGCTACCTTAGCCGATATAGCGGAACGTAAGGCACCAAAACATAGGAGCCGGGCAAACCCAACTATTGACCCAAGGCATGATTCGGAGCCGATGCATATAATGCTATAAGTTCGGGGTGCCGCACTTGTTAAAGTGTTCGGACTTCTCACACCATATTGAGGGGTACTGAAGCCCCTGGCGTATTTGCCGTACCATAGTGTACGGGTGCAACATGTCATTAATGAACATATATTTGGAAAAAGGGAATGCGGAAAATAGATAAAGACTATGCATTGTTTAAAAGGGCTGCGGTCAAAGCAGAACGATACAAATAGCGTGATAAGCAAAAAGTTGGACTATTTAACATGTCCGGTCCAGGGGCAGGCCGTGGAACTTGAATGCAAAACAGGTATACTGCTCGTGATAGAGACCACCTGGGAGTCCATAATGCGGCATGGCTTGTCTGCTTCCCTGGTTCTTGCATCGTTTGTGCGACATTTGAATTGCCGAACAGGTCGTCCGAAGTATGGAGTCCTGAAAGTAAGAGAAGATAAAGAAAGAATTCGGCAGCCCCTAGTACGGTTTAAGCCGTGTTTTGGGCATGCCGTGATGGTGCCCCTTCTCCTGCGCCCATGGTATTTTGAGAGCGTAGTTATGTACGCGAAGCACTGGTTCTGCTATTTCGCGAGGGCTGGGGTTGGGGCCGCATTGCTACGCCTGCTCAGAATGTGCCAGGCGGTCTTGTTGTAGGTTACTCCGGGCGTGCTTGACAGTGTCCGGCCTTTTAACGGCCGGACTGGAGAAATGCCTAGAGAGGCTGCTTTGTACTTCCGCTGCGAGGGCCGCCGTGTTCTCCTCCGTTTGGAGGGAGCGTTCGGTATTTCCATTGACCGTAATTACTCCTCGAGGGCCTGGCATCTTGAGCTTGAGGTATGCGTAGTGCAGTACCGCATTGAACTTTGCAAATGCGGTTCGCCCGAGCAGTGCGTGATAGCCACTGCGGAATGGGACTATGTCGAAGATTAACTCTTCGCTTCGGAAATTATCCGGGGATCCGAAGACCACTTCAAGTGTGACTGAGCCTGTGCAGTTGGCCTCTACACCTGGTATCACGCCTTTAAAGGTCATTTTGGTAGGCTTAATCCTCGAGGGATCTATGCCCATTTTCCACACAGTGTCCTGGTAAAGCAGGTTCAGGCTGCTGCCGCCGTCCATAAGGACCCTTGTGAGATGAAATCCGTCAATAATTGGGTCTAGAACCAATGCGGCGAACCCGCTATGACGGATGCTAGTGGAGTGGTCCCTTCGATCAAAAGTGATCGGGCAGGAGGACCATGGGTTGAACTTTGGGGCGACTGGCTCTATCGCGTATACGTCCCGTAACCCACGCTTCCGTTCCCTCTTGGGGATGTGGGTTGCGTATATCATGTTTACCGTCCGCACTTGTGGGGGAAAACCCTTTTGTCCACTTTTGTTCGGCGGCCTGGGCTCCTCCTCGTCGTCGCTACGTAGCCCCTTGTCTCTATTTTCGGCATTTAACTTGCCTGCCTGCTTGAACACCCAACAATCCCTGTTGGTGTGATTGGCTGGCTTTTCGGGGATGCCATGTATCTGGCACAAGCGGTCGAGTATTCGGTCCAAACTGGATGGGCCCTGAGTATTTCTTTTGAATGCCTTTTTCCGCTGACCAGATTTGTAGCCTCTGAATCCAGCATTGACTGCCGTATCCTTGTTGCTGTCGCTGTTAACGTGGTGCTTTTGCTTGTTCCGACGCGACCTGCCACTTTTGTCCTTGGTATCCGAATTACCAAGGTTTTTGTGTAAATTGTTGATACGAGCTAGCCAGCTATCTTCTCCCGCGTAGAAGCGGGTCATGAGTGTCGTGAGGGCTGCCATAGATTTCGGCTTTTCCTGTCCAAGGTGCCGGGCAAGCCACTCGTCACAGATGTTATGCTTGAAGGCTGCTAGGGCCTCTGCGTCCGAACAGTCGACTATTTGTTTTTTATTTGTTAGGAACCGTGTCCAAAATTGCATGGCCGATTCCTCTGGCTGCAGAATTATGTGGCTTAGGTCATCGGCGTCTGGTGGTCGCACATAGGTACCCTGGAAATTGTCGAGGAATGTGGCTTCCAGGTCCTCCCAAGAACCGATTGAATCTACTAGCAAGCTGTTAAGCCAATGCCGGGCCGGTCCCTTAAGTTTGAGCGGGAGGTATTTGATGGCGTGTAGATCATCGCCGCGGGCCATGTGGATATGAAGGAGATAATCCTCGATCCATACCGCAGGATCTGTTGTGCCATCATATGATTCGATGTTCACGGGTTTGAAACCCTCAGGGATTTTATGATCCATCACTTCATCTGTGAAGCATAGTGGGTGTGCGGCGCCTCTGTATTGGGCTATATCATGACGTAGCTCGAATGAGCTTTGTCCATTGTGTTCGGCCCGGCCGGATTTATTATGTCCGGAATGACGATCCCCGTCATGTGCCGTGGGGCGCCCACGCGATCCGTAGATCAATCTTGTTTCTCTTGCCTTGTCTTCCAGTATCTCTCGCAGGTCTGGCGCATTTTCCCGTGCCTTAGTATATTTTGAGCGGCACCGGGGCACGGCTTGAGTGGAGGGCCGAGAGGCCTCTCTGTCACGGCCACGAGGTGGCCGGTCGGCCATGTCATGCGCTGGTGATGTAGGTTTATGTGCTTCCTCCTCTAATCGGGGTAGCAGCCTACGCTTTGGATAACTCTTGGAGGGGCGTTCGAGTTCATACTCTTCGGCCGCAAGGACTTCAGTCCATCTGTCGGCTAGCAAGTGTTGATCAGCTCTAAGATGTTGTTGCTTTTTCTTGAGGCTGCTTGCCATGGCCATGAGCCTGTGTTTAAAACGCTCTTGTTCGGATGGATCCTGTGGCACGACGAATTCGTCGTCGTCGAGGCTTGCCTCGTCTTCGGAGGGAGGCATATAATTATCATCCTCAACCTCTCTGTCTGCTGCTCTCTCATGAGGGCTGGCTTCTCCATCCTCCTGTGCTGAATCTTGCTGGAGGGGGTGTTCTTCGGCGCTATCCAGAGTATTATTATCTCCCGTGCTGGAATCACCGTTTTTTGCTTTGGCGGGATTTAGAGCGGCGCCGCTGACGCCGGCGCTTGGGTTGTTTCTTGGAGGTGTCATGCCCCGCTGTTCCATCGCCATCTCCATCTTTTGGAGTGTCCACCATATATATGTCGTACGACGAGGTGGCCTTCCAGTGCCCTATAGGTGCTGGTTCATATGTGTCTCCTGCATCGTCGTCCATACCGTCGATGTCTTCGGAGTCGAAATGGAGCACGTCGGTTAAGTCGTCGACAGTGGCTATGAAGTGGGTGGTGGGTGGGCTTTGAATTTCTTCATCGTCCGTATCCCAACCTTGCTGACCGTAGTCCGGCTCGGGCTCTCCTGATAAAGAGAGAGACTTTAGTGACTTCAGGATGTCGCCGAAGGGCGAGTGCTGGAAGATGTCTGCAGCGGTAACTCCATGATCAGCGCCCAATCGGATTCGATCGGCAGGTGTGCGGAGGGCGTGGAGTCCGGAGAGGAATCCGGCCCCTCGGAGTCACGGGTCTTGCGGAGTGCGGGGCTGGTGTTTGGCTCAATCGCCTTTGAGATTGCAGCCCCTGAGGCGGCGTCTAACTGCTCACCCTCGATCGGTGCAGTCGGCTCCAAAATAAGGGTCAAAACCGAAGCGTGTGCGGCCTCCAGGGCACTGTTCGGCGGCAGAGCTAGATCATGCCCATCGAGACAGTGCGGCGCGCTCGGCTGTGGCTCGAATCCGTCGAAGATCGAGTCCCCGCGGATGTCAACCGTGTAGTTCAAACTTCCAAATCTGACCTGATGGCCAGGGGCGTAGCTTTCGATCTGCTCTAGATGGCCAAGCGAATTGGCCCGTGAAGCCGCCGAAAACAAAGATCTGTCCAGGGAAAAAAGTATCACCCTGGACTGCATCGTTGTTGATGATCGAAGGAGCCATCGGGCCTAAAAGCGACGACACAGAGGAACTCTCAATAAAAGCACCAATGTCGGTGTCAAAACCGGCGGATCTCAGGTAGGGGGTCCCGAACTGTGCGTCTAGGCGGATGGTAACAGGAGACAAGGGACACGAAGTTTCACCCAGGTTCGGGCCCTCCTTATGGAGGTAAAAC
This sequence comes from Aegilops umbellulata, assembly GCA_032464435.1. Taxonomy (NCBI): domain Eukaryota; kingdom Viridiplantae; phylum Streptophyta; class Magnoliopsida; order Poales; family Poaceae; genus Aegilops; species Aegilops umbellulata. The sequence continues at coordinate 113,367,822 of CP136056.1, forward strand.
CCTACGTCCTGCTTGATTAATATTGATGATATGGGTAGTACAAGAGTAGATCTACCACGAGATCATGGAGGCTAAACCCTAGAAGCTAGCCTATGGTATGATTGTTGTATGCTGTGTTGTCCTACGGACTAAAACCCTCCAGTTTATATAGACACCGGAGTGGGTTAGGGTTACACAAAGTCGGTTACAATGGTAGGAGATCTAAATATCCGCATCGCCAAGCTTGCCTTCCACGCCAAGGAAAGTCCCATCCAGACATGGGACGAAGTCTTCAATCTTGTATCTTCATAGTCCAGGAGTCCGGCTGAAGGTATAATCCAGCTACCCGGACACCCCCTAATCCAGGACTCCCTCACCTGGATTTGCATCAAACCTCTACCAGCCTCCGACTAGGAAGGCTGAATCGACTCTGCTATTCGGGCAACAGCTGTGAGATTCTGGATCGGAGTTCGATATACCTGAGTTGGAGGCGGAAAAAGTTTTCGTCGACTGGACTCTGGAATTCGCTGTCGAGCATGCTCGTCGAGTGTGTGCTGGAGGTTCTCCAGTCGAGTGCGCTCAGCCAAGTTGGCCAGGCGCGCCTCCTCCAAGGCCCGGGCCTCGGGGGTTTCTCCCACGATAGGAGTGTGAAGTGCATCCATGTTACGGCGGCGAAGCTCTTCCCTCTGCTGCGAAGAGAGGGGCTCGGGGCGGTACTCCTCATGGACACGCGACGGATCGCCTCCGCCATCGCCACCATCATCACGGGGGAAGCCAGGAGGACTGCGTGGTCCGTTGACCATCAGGACTTCCGCCGCGGGGTCACTGCTGTTGCACTCGGATGTAGTCTCAATGGAGCCAGTCGACAGGTCGAGCAGGCCGTAGAGAGTTTCGTCGGGCTTGATTGCCGCAACTTGGGGGGTGGCCGACTGGCGAGCCACCGCCTGCCTCACCCACCGTTGGAGCCTCGACCGACCGGAACGCTTTCGCCGGCGGGCAGCAGGGAGTGAAGACGCCACAGGAGCCGACCAATACTGAGTCGACGGCTGCCGCAGGAGGATGCTGCGGACGCACGGGCGAAAGTGCGTTTCCCCGCGGACGGGGAGCGCCTCGACATCGTGTGGAGCCTCTTGGAGCCAAGCGGAGTCTTCGGCGTCGAACACGAGCGCGCCAAGACGGATCTCGTGGCCCTCGACCAATCCTCCGCCTGAAACCATGCTGATGGGGATCGAAAAAATTGCAACTTCTCCAACAAGTCACTAAGACACCTACCCCAAGGTGGGCGCCAACTGTTGTGGTTTTAAGTCTGACAGTAGAATGGGGGTAGGGATGTAGAGGCAAGATCCTAGCTATGGAGAAGTTGTACACACGAGTTTTACGAGTTCATGCCCTTCTTAGAGGAAGTAACAACCCTACGTCTCGGTGCCCGGAGGCGGTCGACTGGATTATATGTGTGTGTGTGTTACAGGGGGTGCGAACCCTTGTCACTGAGGAGGGGGAGGCTTATATAGAGTTCGCCAGACCCCTCCGACCCTCAATTACACAAGGTTTAAGGTACATTAAGACAGGGCGTTACTGGTAACGCTAGTAATAAAGTGACATAAATGGTCATTAAAGTCTTTGAATAAACGCCCGACCGTTGTTATGCTGAGCGACTTCAGATCTCCTGAACATCGAGTGGATTCTCCTACGGTCGAGTGACCATCATCCTTCCGAGTGGAATGTTATTGGTCGAGTGGATGATGGTATCCCTCAAATGCAGCTGGCTTTAGAGTGATATCCTTGGGGAGGGTATTTAGGTCAGGCCTGTGACCCTACCCTAGGTACATGTCCTCATCAGCTGCTACGGGCTGAGCAAGAACCGTTCTTACCTACGCATCAAAAACCACAACGATAGTTTGTCAAGTTAGTGCCGTTTTAACCTTCTCAAGGTCAGGGCGTAGCCACACTCGATTCAACTAAAGTTGGAGAAACTGACACCCGCCAGCCACCTGTGTGTGAAGCACGTCGGTAAAACCAGTCTCGAGTAAGCGTACGCGTAATGTCGGTCCAGGCTGCTTCATCCAACAATACCGCCGAACCAAAGTATGACATGCTGGTAAACAATATGACTTGTATCGCCCACAACTCACTTGTGTTCTACTCGTGCATATAACATCTACGCATAAACCTGGCTCGGATGCCACTGTTGGGGAACATAGTAATTTAAAAAAAAATTCCTACGCACACGCAAGATCATGGTGATGCATAGCAATGAGAGGGGAGAGTATTGTCCACGTACCCTCGTAGACCGAAAGCGGAAGCGTTAGAACAACGCGGTTGATGTAGTCGTACGTCTTCACTATCCGACCGATCCAGGTACCGAACGTACGGCACCTCCGAGTTCAGCACACGTTCAGCTCGATGACGTCCCGTGAACTCCGATCCAGCAGAGCTTCAAGGGAGAGTTCTCTCAGCACGACGGCGTGATGACGGTGATGATGTTGCTACCGACACAGGGCTTCGCCTAAGCACCGCTACGATATGACCTAGGTGGATTATGGTGGAGGGGGGGCACCGCACATGGCTAAAAGATCAATGATCAACTTGTGTGTCTATGGGGTGCCCCTGGCCACGTATATAAAGGATGGAGGAAGGAGGAGGCCGGCCCTCATAGTGCACGCCCAAGTGTGGAGTCCTACTAGGACTCCCTACTCCTAGTAGGATTCCACCTCCCACATGGAATAGGAAAAAGGGAAGGGAGAAGGAGAAGGAAGGAAGGAAGGGCCCCCCCTCCCTAGTCCAATTCGGACCAGTCCATGGGGAGGGGTGCGGCCACCCTTTGAGGCATTTCTCTCCTTTCCCTATGGCCCATTAAGGTCCAATACGAATCCCCGTAACTCTCCGGTACTCCGAAAAATACCCGAATCACTCGCAACCTTTCCGATGTCCGAATATAGTCGTCCAATATATGGATCTTTACGTAGCGACCATTTCGAGACTCCTCGTCATGTCTCCGATCTCATCCGGGACTCCGAAATACCTTTGGTACATCAAATCACATAACTCATAATACAAATCGTCACAGAACGTTAAGCGTGCGGACCCTACGGGTTCGAGAACTATGTAGACTTGACCGAGACACGTCTCCGGTCAATAACCAATAGCGGAACCTGGATGCTCATATTGGCTCCCACATATTCTACGTAGATCTTTATCGGTCATACCGCATAACAACATACGTTGTTCCCTTTGTCATCGGTATGTTACTTGCCCGAGATTCGATCGTCGGTATCTCAATACCTAGTTCAATCTTGTTACCGGCAAGTCTCTTTGCTCGTTCCATAATGGATCATCCCGCAACTAACTCATTAGTTACAACCCTTGCAAGGCTTATAGTGATGTGCATTACCGAGAGGGCCCAGAGATATCTCCCCGACAATCGGAGTGACAAATCCTAATCTCGAAGTACGCCAACTCAACAAGTACCTTCGGAGACACTTGTAGAGCACCTTTATAATCACCCAGTTACGTTGTGACGTTTGGTAGCACACAAAGTGTTCCTCCAGTAAACGGGAGCTGCATAATCTCATAGTCATAGGAACATGTATAAGTCACGAAGAAAGCAATAGAAACATACTAAACGATCAAGTGTTAAGCTAATGGAATGGGTCAAGTCAATCACATCATTCTCCTAATGATGTGATACTGTTAATCAAATGTTAACTCATGTCTATGGCTAGGAAGCATAACCATCTTTGATCAACGAGCTAGTCAAGTAGAGGCATACTAGTGACACTCTGTTTGTCTATGTATTCACACATGTATCATGTTTCCGGTTAATACAGTTCTAGCATGAATAATAAACATTTATCATGATATAAGAAAATATAAATAACAACTTTATTATTGCCTCCAGGGCATATTTCCTTCACTGACTATGCTCCATCTTCATCACACAAAATACTCAAATCATGCACAACCCCGATGACAAGCCAAGCAATTGTTTCATTCTTTTGATGTTCTCAAACTTTTTCAACTTTAACGCAATACATGAGCGTGAGCCATGGACATAGCACTATAGGTGGGATGGAAGGTGGTTGTGGAGAAGACAAAAAGAAGGAGATAGTCTCACATCAACTAGGCGTATCAACGGGCTATGGAGATGCCCATCGATAGATATCAATGTGAGTGAGTAGGGATTTCCATGCAACATATGCACTAGAGCTATAAGTGTATGAAAGCTCAGAAAGAAACTAAGTGGGTGTGCATCCAACTCGCTTGCTCACGAAGACCTAGGGCAATTTGAGGAAGCCCATTGTTGGAATATACAAGCAAAGTTCTATAACGAAAAATTCCCACTAATATATGGAAGTGCCAACATACGAGACTCTCTATCACGAAGATCATGATGCTACTTTTAAGCACAAGTGTGGTAAAAGGATAATAGCATTGCCCCTTCTCTCTTTTTGTTTTTTTGGCCTTCTTTTTTTTATTTGGCCTTTCCTCTTTTTTTATTTCCTCACATGGGAAAATGCTCTAATAATGAATGTCATCACACTTTTATTTACTTTACAACTCAAGAATTACAACTCGATACTTAGAATAAAATATGACTCTATATGAATGCCTCCGGCGGTGTACCGGGATGTGCAATGAATCAAGAGTAACATGTATGAAAGAATTTTGAATGGCGTCTTTGCCACAAATGCGATGTCAACTACATGATCATGCAAAGCAATATGACAATGATGATGCGTATCATAACAAAACGGAACGGTGGAAAGTTGCATGGCAATATATTTCGGAATGGCTATGGAAATGCCATAATAGGTAGGTATGGTGGCTGTTTTAAGGAAGGTATATGATGGGTGTATGGTACCGGCGAAATTTGCGCGGTACTAGAGATGCTAGCAATGGTGGAAGGGTGAGAGTGCCTATAATCCATGGACTCAACATTAGTCATAAAGAACTCACATACTTATTGCAAAAATCTACTAGTCATCGAAACAAAATACTATGCGCACGATCCTAGGGGGATAGAATGGTAGGAAAAGACCATCGCTCATCCCCGACCGCCACTCATAAGGAAGACAATCAATAAATAAATTATGCTCCAACTTCATTACATAACGGTTCACCATATGTGCATGCTACGTGAATCACAAACCTTAACACAAGTATTTATCAAATTCACAACTACTCACTAGCATGACTCTAATATCACCATCTTTATATCTCAAAACAATCATAAGGAATCAAACTTCTCATAGTATTCAATGCACTTTATATGAAAGTTTTTATTATATCCCTCTTGGATGCCTATCATATTAGGACTAAATTTATAACCAAAGCAAATTACCATGCTGTTTTGAGACTCTCAAAATAATATAAGTGAAGTAAGAGAGTTCATCAATTTCTATAAAATAAAACTACCGTTGTGCTCTAAAAAGATATAAGTGAAGCACTAGAGCAAATGACAAACTACTCCGAAAGATATAAGTGAAGATCAATGAGTAGTTGAATAATTATGCAACCTTGAAGACTCTCTAGCATTTAAGAATTTCGAATCTTAATATTTTATTCAAACAGAAAGGAAAACGAAGTAAAATAAAATGACATTGCAAGGATAGCACATATCATGTGAAGAAGCAAAAACTTAGGCTCAACCAAAACTGACCGATAGTTGTTGAGGAAGAAAAGTGGGATGCCAACCGGGGCATCCCCAAGCTTAGATGCTTGAGACTTCTTGAAATATTATCTTGGGATGCCTTGGGCAACCCCAAGCTTGAGCTTTTGTGTCTCCTTAATTCCTTTCAGATCGCGGTTTCCTTAAATCTTAAAAACTTCATCCACACAAAACTCAACAAGAACTCGTGAGATAGGTTAGTATAAATCCATGCAAAACCTTATCATTCTCTACAGTAGAAAATCACTAAAATTATTATTTGACATTGCATACTAAATGCCTCCGCATATTTAATAGTACTATCCTCAAATAGAATCATTACACAAGCAAACATATGCAAACATAACAGCAATCTGTCTAAACAGAACAGTCTGTAAAGAATGCAAGAGGAATCATACTTCCGTAACTCCAAAAATTCTGAAAAATTACCAAACTGTAGATAATTTGTTGTTACTCATTGTGTAAAAATTTCAAGATTTTATTATGTTCTTACTATTCACAAATATTCAAAACATAACAGCAAACTTTCTATTTTTAAAACATCAACATATAGACTTGCAAAATAAGCATGGTAAAGGCTATACTTGACCTTTTTATCGAACTAAAAGATGCAAAACGTTAATCTAAATAGCAGCAACCAAATCTAAACAAAAGAAAATGACACTCCAAGCAAAACATATATCATGTGGTGAATAAAAATAAAGCTCCAAGTGAAGTTACAGATGAACGAAGACGAAAGAGGGGATGCCATCCGGGGCATTCCCAAGCTTAGGCTCTTGGTTGTCCTTGAATATTACCTTGGGGTGCCTTGGGCATCCCAAAACTTAGGCTCTTGCCACTCTTTATTCCATAATCCATCAAGACTTTACCCAAAACTTGAAAACTTCACAACACAAAACTCAACAGAAAACTCGTAAGCTCCGTTAGTATAATAAAACAAATCATTCACTTTGGTACTATCAAGACAAGATTCATAATTTTTCTCACATGATGCTTACTGTACCCTATCATTTCTACAATTTATATTAAGCAATATAAACCATAGAAACTAGAAAACAAGCAAACTATGCATCGAAAACAGAATATGTCAAAAACAGAACAGTCTGTAAAGATCTGAATTGAAATCATACTTCTGTAACTCCAAAAATTCTGAAAAATTAGGACAATCTAGAAAATTTGTATATCAACCTAGTGTAAAAAATGCCGATCAAAAGCACGTTCTAGTGAATTTTCAAAATTCCTGGACTGGGAGCTAAAGTTTCTGTTTTTGCACAAAATCAAGTCAACTATCATCCATACTATCCCAAAGGCTTTACTTGGCACTTTATTGAAACAAAAGCTATAAAACATGATTAATACAGTAGCTTAATCATGTGAACACACAAAAATAATAGGTATACATATTGGGTTGTCTCCCAACAAGCGATTTTCTTTAATGCCTTCCTAGCTAGGCATGATGATTTTAATGATGCTCACATAGAAGATAAGAATTGAAACGCAAAGAGAGCATCATGAAGCATATGCCAAGCACATTTAAGTCTAACACACTTCCTATGCATAGGGATTTTGTGAGAAAACAACTTTTGGGAATAAGAATCAACTAACATAGGAATGTAAAGCAAGCATAACTTCAAGATTTTCGACCCATAGAGAGGAAACTTGATATTATTGCAACTCCTACAAGCATATATTCCTCCCTCATAATAATTTTCAGTAGCATTATGAATGAATTCAACAATATAACTATCACATAAAGCATTATTTTCATGATGCACAAGCATAGAAATTTAATTACTCTCCACATAAGCAAAATTCTTCTCATTCATAGTAGTGGGAGCAAACTCAACAAAATAACTATCATGTGAGGCATAATCCAATTGAAAATTAAAATCATGATGATAAGTTTGATGGTTATCATTATTCTTTATAGCATACATGTCATCACAATAATCATCATAAATAGCAACTTTGTTCTCATAATCAATTGGAACCTCTTCCGAAATAGTGGATTCATCATTAAATAAAGTCATGACGTCTCCAGATCCACTTTCATCAATATAATCATCATAAATAGGAGGCATGCTATCATCATAATAAATTTGCTCATCAGAACTTGGGGGACTAAAAATATCATCTTCATCAAACATATCATCCCAAAGCTATATCATTAGCATCATGGATATTCAGAGAATTCATACTAACAACATTGCAATCATGCTCATCATTCAAAGATTTAGTGCCAAACATTTTAATGCATTGTTCTTCTAACACTTTGGCACACTTATCGGGATCCTTATTTTCACGAAAGACATTAAAAAGATGAAGCATATGAGGCAACCTCAATTCCATTTTTTGTAGTTTTCTTTTATAGACTAATCTAGTGATAAAACAAGAAAATAAAAGATTCGATTGCAAGATCTAAAGATATACCTTCAAGAAATAACCTCCCTGGCACCAGAAAAAAGTTTAGTTGACGGGGAGTGAGTGCCGCTTACCTAGCCTCCCCGACAACAACGCCAGAAAAGAGCTTGATGTCTACTACACAACTTTATCCTTGTAGATGTTGTTGGGCCTCCAAGTGTAGAGTTTTGTAGAATAGTAGCAAATTTCCCTCGAGTGGATGGCCTAAAATTTATCAATCCGTGGGAGGCGTAGGATGAAGATGGTCTCTCTCAAACAACCCGGCAACCAAATAACAATGAGTCTCTTGTGTCCCCAACACACCCAATACAATGGTAAATTGTATAGGTGCACTAGTTCGCTGAAAAGATGGTGATACAAGTGTAATATGGATAGTAGATATAGGTTTTTGTAATCTGAAAATATAAAAACAGCAAGGTAACAAGTAACAAAAGTGAGCGAAAACGGTATTGCAATGCTTCAAAGGAAGGCCTAGGGTTCATACTTTCACTAGTGCAAGTTCTCTCAACAATGATAACATAATTAGATCATATAACAATCCGTCAACATGCAACAAAGAGTCACTCCAAAGTCACTAATAGCGGAGAACAAACGAAGAGATTATTGTAGGTGTCGGTGTGGAATGACACCTATGGGATCACAAGAATCCCTACTACGGTTGCCGGGGCGCAGGGTTGGGAGAAGAGCAGGATTAGTAATCAGCACAAGGATCGTTTACCCAGGTTCGGGCCGCGAGGATGCGTAAAACCCTAGTCCTGCTTTGGCGGCTGTATTGAGTGTTCTTGAGCTCCTGAACTAGCTGCGGTGGCTGCGCCATTCCAAAGAGCCAAATCCTTTTCCAGTATGCCATGGGCCTCCTTTTATAGTCGAAAGGGGCTGCCATAGTGGCACACAGGAGGTGGAAAGGCGTACAATGCTACGAGCTTATCGCTCGTATTATAGGAGAAGACGCATTTAATGTGCCGCTGAGATGTCCGCTAGCTTTATTGGGGACGGGGGCGAGGCCCGTCCCGTCCGTCACCGCTCCTCCTCGCTTTGACACGCGCCCTGGCCAGCGATGCGCGTGGCACCATGTAGGCAGGTAGGCAGCTGAGGTGGCGCGGTGGCGGAGCCTTCACGAAGATCTGCATGCCGCCACGCAGGCGCCTGCTGAGTTGGCCTGGAAGCTGCATGTTCCACGCAGGTGCCAACCCAGCTGGTTGGGATGGCAGCTGCATGCGAACGGTGGTGGAGATTTGGTTGGTGCGGGCCTGGCAGTGGCCCTGCTGGCGTCCTCGATGAGAGCCTTGCCGGGTGGCCTGGCAAGGGTCTCGCCGTGGCGTGCTGTTGTCCCCGGCAAGGATCTTGCCGGGGTTCTTGTGGATCTCCTCGGTAAGGATCTTGCCGAGGACCGTTGTCTTTTAATCCTCATCTGATCTTGAACATTCCTTGTCTTCACAAAGATCCGCATGCCACCACGGAGGTGCCTCCCGAGCCCTAGTTCCAACGTGGTTGGTTGAGTTGGAACCCGTGGGCTCGAGGGTGGCTCACTCCACTGGCGTGGGCGAGCCGCCCTGGCAAGGGCCTTGCCGGGGCCGCTGAGGCTGCCCCCGACAAGGATCTTTCTGAGGGAACCTGCTATGCCTCTCTGCTTCTTTGTGGTCTCGGGCTTGGCGTTGCTCTGGCTGTCTTGGGTTTTGGTTTTACCTTGGTTCACCTCCCCTGTTCTGCTTGGTGTGGCTGCGGGCGCGGCTCCGACTGTCCATGCACATGTGAAAGGGTACAAAGGTGCCCCCCCTATTTTGTACACCAACAGGAGCCCCCGGGCCTGGGCCACACATAAGCGCGACGCGTTGTTGGGCAGGGCCCAAAACGGTGCGCGGGCAGGCGGGGCGGTTTTTACCGCGATAAAACTTTTCGCGCGTGATACATCCATTTTGCATCATGCTTTTATATCGATATTTATTGCATTATGGGCTGTTATTACACTTTATGTCACAATACTTATGCCTATTCTCTCTTATTTTACAACGTTTACATAAGGAGGGAGAATGCCGGCAGCTGGAATTCTGGGCTGGAAAAGGAGTAAATATTAGAGACCTATTCTACACAACTCCAAAAGTCCTGAAACTCCACGAAAGTTATTTTTGGAAATAATAAAAAATACTGGAAGAAGAATCCACGTCAAGGGGGCCTCCACCTGTCCACGAGGGTGGGGGCGCGCCCTACCCCCTGGGCGCGCCCCCTGCCTCGTGGGCCCCCTGTTGGCCCTCCGGTGCCCATCTTCTGCTATATGAAGTCTTTCGTCCGAAGAGAAATCATAAGCAAGCTTTCGGGACGAGACTCCGCCGCCATGAGGCAGAACCTTGGCGGAACCAATCTAGGGCTCCGGCGGAGCTGTTCTGCCGGGGACACTTCCCACCAGGAGGGGGAAATCATCGCCATCGTCATCACCAACGCTCCTCTCATCGGGAGAGGGCAATCTCCATCGACATCTTCACCAGCACCATCTCCTCTCAAACCCTAGTTCATCTCTTGTATCCAATTCTTGTCTCATAGTCTGGGATTGGTACCTGTAGGTTGCTAGTAGTGTTGATTACTCCTTGTAGTTGATGCTAGTTGGTTTATTTGGTGGAAGATCACATGTTCAGATCATTTATACATATAATACTCCTCTGATTATGAACATAAATATGCTTTGTGAGTAGTTATGTTTGTTCCTGAGGACATGGGAGAAGTCTTGCTATTAGTAGTCATGTGAATTTGGTATTTGTTCGATATTTTGATGAGATGTATGTTGTCTCTCCTCTAGTGGTGTTATGTGAACATCGACTACCTGAAACTTCACCATTATTTGGGCCTAGAGGAAGGCATTGGGAAGTAATAGTAGATGATGGGTTGCTAGAGTGACAGAAGCTTAAACCCTAGTTTATGCGTTGCTTCGTAAGGGGCTGATTTGGATCCACATGTTTTATGCTATGGTTAGGTTTACCTTAATACTCCTTTTGTAGTTGCATATGCTTGCAATAGTGGTTAATAATACGTGGGATGCTTGTCCAAGTAAGGACGGCACCCAAGCACCGGTCCACCCACATATCAAATTATCAAAGTACCGAACGCGAATCATATGAACGTGATGAAAACTAGCTTGACAATAATTCCCATGTGTCCTCGGGAGCGCTTTTCTCTATATAAGAGTTTGTCCAGGCTTGTACTTTGCTACAAAAAGGATTGGGCCACCTTGCTGCACTTTATATACTTTTGTTACTAGTTGCTCGTTACAAATTATCTTATCACAAAACTATCTGTTACCTATAATTTCAGTGCTTGCAGAAAATACCTTGCTGAAAACCGCTTATCATTTCCTTCTGCTCCTCATTGGGTTCAATATTCTTACTTATCGAATGGTATACGATAGATACCTATACTTGTGGGTCATCAAGACTCTTTTCTGGCGCCATTGCCAGGGAGTGAAGCGCCTTTGGTAGGTGGATTTTGGTAAGGAAAAAATTATATAGTGTGCTGAAATTTACTGTCACTTGTTACTATGGAAAGTAATCCTCTGAGGGGCTTGTTCGGGGTATCTTCACCATCACTAGTATAGCAAAGAGTTGGTCCTCAACCTACTGAACCTACTGAAGATGAAAATGTCTAATGTGAGATTCCTTCGGGTATGATAGAAAAACTACTAGCTAATCCTTTTGCAGGAGATGGAACAATGCATCCTGATGAGCACCTAATACATGTGGATGAAATTTGTGGATTATTTAAGCTTGCAGGTGTGCCCAGTGATGTTATTAAGAAGAATATCTTCCCTTTAACTTTGAAGGGAGATGCATTGACATGGTATAGGCTATGTGATGATATGGGATCATGGAACTACAAACCGCACCATGCTCGATACTTCTTGTGCTGGCTCTTTTATGATGAAGACTATTGAATTCAAATGGGATTTATTGGAAAGAATTAAACTCAACTATGAATATTGGGACCCCGGCGAAGGTAAGGAGTCAGGTATGACACCTAAGTTTGATTGTGTTAAATCTTTTATGGATACCGGTGTTTTCCGTAAATTTAGCACTAAATGTGGACTTGACTCTGAGATAGTAGCTTCTTTCTATGAATCTTTTGCTGCTTATGTTGATCTCCCTAAGGAGAAGTGGTTTAAATATCATCCTCCCATAGAAGTAAAAGTAGGTGCACCTATTAAAGTTGAAGAAAAGACTATCACTTATAATGATCCTATTGTTCCTACTGCTTATGTTGAGAAACCACCTTTTCTTGTTAGGATAAAGGATCATGCTAAAGCTTCAACTGTGGTTCGTAAAAGCAATATTAGAACCTATACACCTCCTGAGCAAGTTAAAGTTGAGCCTAATATTGCTATTGTTAAAGATCTCTTGTCTGATAATATTGATGGGCATGTTATTCATTTCTGTAATGAAACTGCTAGAATTGCCAAACCTTGTGCTAAAGATAAACATAGACCTGTGGTAGGCATGCCTGTTATTTCTGTTAAAATAGGAGATCATTGTTATCATGGCTTATGTGATATGGGTGCTAGTGCTAGTGCAACACCTTTCGACTTATACAAAGAAATTATGCATGATATTGCACCTACTGAGATAGAAGATATTGATGTCACAATTAAACTTGCCAATAGAGATACTATATCACCAATTGGAACTGTTAGAGATGTTGAAGTCCTGTGTGGGAAAACTAAATATCCTGCTGATTTTCTTGTTCTCGGTTCCCCACAAGATAGCTTTTGCCCCATTATATTTGGTAGACCCTTCTTGAACATTGTTAATGCTAAGATAGACTGCAAAAAGGATGTCGTTACCATTGGTTTGGGTGATATGTCTCATGAGTTTAATTTCTCTAAATTTCGTAGACAACACCGTGAAGAGGTATTGCCTAGTAAAGATGAAATTATTGGTCTTGCTTCTATTACCGTACCTCCTAGTGATCCTTTAGAACAATATTTGCTAGACCATGAAAATGATATGTTTATGAATGAAAGAAGGGAAATAGATGAGGTATTCTTTAAATAGGAACCCATTCTGAAACACAATTTTCCTGTTGAAATCCTAGGGGATCCTCCTCCACCCAAGGGTGATCCCGTGTTTAAGCTTAAACCATTGCCTGATATTCTTAAATATGCTTATCTTGATGAAAATAAGATATATCCTATTATTATTAGTGCTAAACTTTTAGAAAAGGAGGAAGAAAAATTATTGAAAACTCTGAAGAAGCACCGTGCTACTATTGGATATACTCTTGATGATCTTAAGGGCATTAGTCCCACTCTATGTCAACACAAAATAAATCTAGAGAAAGATGCCAAACCAGGTCATGATCACCACCGACGGGTGAATCCTAAGATGAAGAAGTGGTAAGAAAGGAAATACTAAAGCTCCTTAAGGCAGGTATAATTTATCCCGTTGCTGATAGTCAGTGGGTAAGTCCTGTCCATTGTGTCCCTAAGAAGGGATGTATTACTGTCGTTCCTAATGATAAAGATGAATTGATTCCGCAAAGAATTATTACATGTTATAGGATGGTAATTGATTTCCGCAAACTAAATAAAGCTACTAAAAAAGGATCATTACCCCTTACCTTTTATCGATCAAATGCTAGAAAGATTATCCAAACATACACATTTTTGCTTTCTAGATGGTTATTCTGGTTTCTCTCAAATACCTGTGTCAGCCGATGATCAATCAAAGTCCACTTTTACTTGCCCTTTCGGTACTTTTGCTTATAGATGCATGCCTTTTGGTTTATGTAATGCACCTGCTACCTTTCAAAGATGCATGATGGCTATATTCTCTGACTTTTGTGAAAAGATTTGTGAGGTTTTCATGGACAATTTCTCCGTTTATGGATCCTCTTTTGATGATTGCTTGAGCAACCTTGATCGAGTTTTGCAGAGATGTGAAGAAACTAATCTTGTCTTGAATTGGGAAAAGTGCCACTTTATGGTTAATGAAGGTATCGTCTTGGGGCATAAAGTTTCTGAAAGAGGTATTGAGGTTGATAAAGCCAATGTTGATGCTATTGAAAAGATGCCATGTCCCAAGGACATCAAAGGTATAAGAAGTTTCCTTGGTCACTCCGGTTTTTATAGGAGGTTCACTAAGGACTTCTCAAAAATTTCTTGGCCTCTGACTAATTTATTACAAAAAGATATACCTTTTGTCTTCGATGATGATTGTGTAGAAGCATTTGAAATACTTAAGAAAGCATTGATCTCTGCACCTATTGTTCAGCCACCCGATTGGAATTTACCCTTTGAAATTTTGTGTGATGCTAGTGATTATGCTGTAGGTGCTGTTCTAGGGCAAAGAGTTGATAAGAAATTAAATGTTATTCAATATGCTAGTAAAACTCTAGACAATGCTCAGAGAAATTATGCTACTACTGAAAAAGAATTCTTAGCAGTTGTATTTGCTTGTAATAAGTTCAGACCTTATATTGTTGATTCTAAAGTAACTATTCACACGGATCATGCTGCTATTAAATATCTTATGGAAAAGAAAGATGCTAAACCTAGACTTATTAGATGGGCTCTCCTGCTACAAGAATTTGATTTGCATATTAATAGAAAGGGAGCTGAGAACCCCGTTGCAGACAATTTGTCTAGGTTAGAAAATGTTCTTGATGACCACTACCTATTGATGATAGCTTTTCTGATGAACAATTAAATGTCATAAATGCTTCTCATACTACTCCATGGTATGCTGATTATGCTAATTATATTGTTGCTAAATTTATACCACCTAGTTTCACATACCAGCAAAAGAAAAAGTTTTTCTATGACTTGAGACATTACTTTTGGGATGACCCACATCTTTATAAAGAAGGAGTAGATGGTGTTATTAGACGTTGTGTACCTGAGCATGAATAGGAACAGATCCTACGCAAGTGTCACTCTGAAGCTTATGGAGGACACCACGCTGGAGATAGAACTGCACATAAGGTATTGCAATCCGGTTTTTATTGGCCTACTCTCTTCAAGGATGCCCGTAAGTTTGTCCTATCTTGTGATGAATGTCAAAGAATTGGTAATATTAGTAGACTCAAGAAATGCCTATGAACTATTCACTTGTTATTGATGTAACATCCCAAAATTCTAAATTTTGGAATGTTATAATAAATAGATAGATTTGATTGATTGTTTGATTGATTGTGTGAAATTGAGTGAAATTCAAAACTTTTTGAAAGTTAAATGAGAGGGAATAAAAGGACTTTCCCAAACTTTTCGTTTTGCATTTTGATCTCCATGAATTCAAATTCTTTTCATCACAAAACCCTGGAGAGAAGATGTCATGACTTCTTCCATTTTAAATAAATGAAAAGGGTTTCGAAAAGATTCGAATTTTATTTGGAAATATTTTCAAATTCAGAAAACTTCAAGGAACTCAATGATTTTCATGAGAGAAGATAAAATGACTTCTTTAAAATATATAAAATATGAGCTGGAAGTTTAAAAGGATCAAATTTAAAGTCCTTTTAGAAATTATTTTCAGTTTGGAGTTATTTGGGTTTTATTCAAATTATTTTTCTCCAAAAATAAAATACATGGAAAATAGGGTAACACGATTCCCTACATTAGAAAATTGGAGAGAAATAAACTAGAAATCATTTTTGTATTTTTAAAATGATTTTTATTGGATTTTAGTAGGGCAGTAGCACTCTTTGAATTATTTGAATTTTTCGTGATTTTATTTGACTTGACAAAAATGTTCACATTGTAGATAATCTTTTTCTGAAAATTTTGATATATTATATGCCTATATTATATTTTTTATTTTATTGGTTTTATTTATTTTTTTCTGTAAAAATAGATGTTAAAAAAAACTTTAGGACCGACCGGACCGGCCCCTCCCAGTTCGCCAGGCCGCGGCCCAGCCCGCTAGCGTCCCTCCATCGAGCTCGGGACAGCAGTTCCGAGCAGCGCCGCCCCGCTGCCGTGTCCAGATCGGACACCACCGCCGCCGCCCTTGCCGCCCGCTCCCGCAAGCCACGCTGCCCCCTCCGCCCCTCCATAAATACCGGAGCCCGGCCCCGGGCCCCTCTCTCTATCTCCTCTCCCCACAACCGCCGCCTCCCGCCGCTGCTTGCTGCCCGCACCGCCGATGCCACATCGCCGCCGCCGCCGCTAGCTGCTGCTGCCGTCGCCGCCTCGCCCCGCGTAGTCGCCCCACCGCCTGCGCTGCCGCAGCCGCGCCGGAGCACGCCGCCCTCGCCGGAGCCGCCGCCGCCCGCAGCTGCCGCTCCCGGACTCTCCGCCAACCGCGAGCCCTGCCGGTTTTTCTTGTAAAACCGACGAACCGCACGAACCGGTAAAAACCCACAATAAAAACCCGATCCGGTTTTTCCTTTTAGATTGGTTTTCTGTTTAGTTAGTCCTATTTAGCGAGCGTTCGCTCGTTAGCTTTTCGCGGCGAACGATTTCATTCGTTAGCGTCTGGAAACGAACGTTCGTTATTTAGTCTTTTTCTTTTTCTGTTTTAATTCCGGCCAGGGACCTATCTGTGATGATTTTCTTTACAGATTAGTCCCTAATCTTCAAATGATCACTACTTTTTACTCGCTAATGCAAATTCAACGAAACCAACGCACTCTTCTTCGTTATGATCTTCTTTATCCAGTAATACAACTCAAACATGTTTTTGAAAGTTTAAAATCTGAATAAGACCAGATTTGAATTCAAACTTTGTTTGATCGTAACTTGAGTTTCGTAGCTCCGTTTGAGTTGATTCTTTTTGCAAATTAAAGCTCTTGACCTAAACTTTATGATAAGGCCAAATTGACATCATTTAGGTACTGTTAGAAATTGTTTTATGCTGCAAGAGTTATTTGCTTGGTTTTAATGTTTTCCGAATCGTCTTCTTCGAGCTTTCTGATCTTTTGAGTGAGTGCTTATGTGCGGTTACTATTGCTTGCTTACGATAGATTGACCGGAGTGTGACGAGTAGAGCTATCAAGAGTTTTGAGTGCGAATCATCTTCAACAACATTGCAGGCAAGTTCACACTTTGATCATACCTCTTACTACCCAGTTTTATTGCATTAGATCAATCCTCAAACAATATCATGGTTAGGATCTGAATTAAATTATGGGTTGGGAAGTAGCTGAGGTAGTACCTATTCACCTGTTTATTATCAAACCCTGGGAGTTACTTCTACATTATGCTTATATTGCCATGCTATGCTCGTAGACATGGTTTGGGTTTGAGTGTATTCCATGATAGATGTGAGATTGTTAATTAATGGTTCAACTTAAGGTGGCAACTTTAATACACATCTGGGTGGATTGAGACACCTGGGGAATCCAGTGATTGCCTGTTTTTTCGGAAATCCCGGGGTACTGTGTGATTCTCCTATGGACCGCCACCCAGGCTCAAAGGGATCATAAGATTATTCATACTGGAAACTTCCGTGTGCAGCCACAAGCTATTATGGGCTCTAGCATAGTTGATTAAGTCGTGTGAACTCTTAGAGTGGTAGACTAGCAGATGTAGGGGATGTAGGTGGTACTGTCTACCCATTGTAAGGTGCTAACGCTTCTGAAAGACTGTGTCTCAGTCATCCTTTTCTCAAACATCATGTAGTGCGAGAAATCAAATGGAGGAGATCGAGTCTTGTGGGTATAAGTGCACAAACCTCTACAGAGTGTACAAACTAATCATGATTAGCAGTGTCCCCGGTTATGGACATCTTGAGTATTTGGTTCTTGGATTATCTGTAACATCCCAATTTTTCAGTTTGGAATGTTATACATAGTCATTCATGCATATCACGTTTTATTGCATTTTCGTTTCGCAGTCCTCGAATCCTAAGCAACTCAAGGACCCTCGGAGAGAGTTGGGGATTTCCTAGTTTTCATATTTGATTTTTATCAAATATTGAAACGAGGATTTTGGATTTTAATTATTTTCCACTCCAAAAAATATTTCATATTAAAATATATGAGAGGAGATAATATGAGTTCTCCAAAATAATTGAAATATTGGAGGAAAAATATTAAAATCATTTACTTGATTTTATTTGGATTAGAAAAATTGCACGTTTTCAAAATTGCATTTTAGGGCCAAGAAAATGTTCATCTCGTTCTAAATATTTTATTTGGACGGTGAAAATTTGTTTTGCTATTTTTAGATTTTTATTTTACTTTCTAGGATTTATTTTCTGTTCGGCGGAATTATTTTCTTAAAAAAAACTTCCAGCGCCCGACTGGACCGAAGCCCAGCCGAGCCAGGCCGGCCCAACCCTGCGCCACCGCCTTCCCCGTCCCGTGCCGCCGCCGGACTCGGAGGTGTCTGAGCCGCCGCCGCCGCTGTGACCCCCTCCCGAAGTAAGAGCTACCGCCTCGCCCCCCCCTTTAAAAACCCACCCCGGGGCTCCCTGGAGCCCCAAGTCGCCGCGCCGCCTGCCGCAGCCCGCGCTGCCGCCTGCCGTCGCCCGCGCCGCTGCTGCCCCGTGCCGCTGAGTCGCCTCGCCGCCCCGCAAAGCCCTCCGCCCAAGCCCCGCCTCGCCGGAGTTCCGCCGGAGAGGTAACGCGCCGACCCGCCGCCGCCGGTTTTTTTGAAAAAAAGACCGATTCATTTTTTAGAAAAACCCTAGTTCGTTTTTAGACCAGTTCGCCGGTTTTTCCCGGTTCTTTTGTTTAGCGGATGTTCATCCGTACGTTCATTTTAATGAACAGTTTTCGTCCATTAGTTACAGATAACGAACGCTCGTTCGTTAGTCTGTTCGTCTGTTTTCTTTTTCCCGGATTATTCCGCGATTATTTTCGATCGTGATTTCTGATCTGAATTTAGTTTTAGTTTATTTTTTCGCTCGTTAGTCGGAATCAGGCGATTCAAGTGCCTAGATCTTCGTCTCGATACCCGCTTTCTGTTTAATCAACTTAAACAAGATTTTGGTATGGTAAAATTTGAATTTAGTTCAGATTAGTAAACGGATCTTGTTTCTTTCGCCGTTTGAGTTTCGTTGCTCCGTTCGATTTGATTATTTTTGCAAACCGGAGTTCTTAAGTTGAACTTTCTGGTCAATCTCACTTATTTGAGTTTTGCTCGTGCATCTTTCTTTTCTTGATTGCTTATGTATGCTATTGTTTGTTTGCGATAGAATTCCCGGAGTGCGAAGTGTGCTACTACGAATCCCTAGGTTTCGCGGATCATCAGCAAGGCAAGTAACACATTGATCATACTCTTTCCATACCCAGTTTTTATGCATTAGTTTCAATCCGCAAACATTGCATGATTAGGATGTCATTAACATGTGGGTTGGGAAGTTTCTGATGAGGTAGAACCTATTGCCCTGTTCTATTCAAACCCTTGAGAGTTACTTCTACGCGTTGCTTATATTGGCATGCTATGCTCGTAGACGTGGTTTGGGTTTGAGTGAAATCCATGACATATGTGAGATTGTTAATTAATGGTTCAACTTAAGGTGGCAACTTAAATGAACATTTGGGTGGATTGAGGCACCTGGGGAACATAGTGTTGCCTGTATTTTTGGAAACCCCGGGGTACCGTGTGATTTTCCTATGGACCGCCACCCAGGCTCAAAGGGAACTGAGATGATTTATGCTAGAAACTTCTGTGTGCAGCCACAAGCTATTATGGCCTCTAGCATAGTTGAGTAAGTTACGTGAAGCTCTTGAAGAGGTAGATCAGCAGGTAGTGGGTTTGTAGGTTTGGTATGGTCTACCCGGAGTAGAGAGTTAATGTTTCTGAAAGACTGTGTCTTGGTCATCCGTTCCTCAAACATCATGTAGTGCAAGAAATCCAACGGAGGCGATTGAGTCTTGTGGGGAAAAGTGCGCAAACCTCTGCAGAATGTACAATCTAATCATGGTTATCCATGTCCCCGGTTATGGACAATCTTGAGTATCTAGTCCTTGGAGTATCTTAAGTATCTCATCATTCTTAATTAATATTGTTGGGTTGTTAATTACTTTAATTGGGATTGAGTTGGAGGAACCTTCTCAATGATGTTTTAACCACCATGATAGTTAAATTAAAATCTATTCCTTTTGTTGTAGGAAAAAATTGGCTTTTTGCAAAAACTATAACCATAGAGCCTTCCACCAGCCAAATATGCATGTAGTGATAGCATTATTCTGTTCTTGCTGTACTGAGTTATATTGCCATCATATTCCATGTGCTAACCTGTTTTTGGGCTGCAACGTATTATGTTGCAGACTTTTCAGACGAGGAGTAAGGTTCGTTAGGTCATTGCCGTGCAACTCAGCTATGACATTGGAGTTGATGGACTCACTTATCTTCCAAGCCTTCCGCTGTTATCGTATTAGATGGCCTTAAGCCATATTTATTGTCATAAGTTCTCTTTTGAGACATTCGATGTAATAAGTGTGTGATTGCTACTCTGTTATAAATCCTCCGAGTACTGTGTGTGTCAGCATTACCAAACCAGGGATGACACTGAAGCACAGAGACTTGACCGTTTGAGGTCGGGTCGCTACAAGATGGTATCAGAGCACACACTAAGTGTAGGACACGACCACTAAGATAAAACCCTAGGTCACTCTTCTCTACTCATTTCTGACTCCTCTCCATTTTCTACTCTTTAGGATGGCGGAGTTGAAGAATAAGTTTGCACAACCGGATGAAGACACCCCTTTTGGATGCCATTTGAAGGAAGTCACTAGGTACTTGAACATTGGAATACCAAGCTTCACCGGGACGTACAATGCCACCTTACCAGAAGAGGAGCGCTGGATAATTCAAGTACAAGTTCCAGGAGACGTTCTCGCCAACCTCTAAACCCATAGAGTTATCTTTTAAAGCACCCACCTGGAGTCAAGGCAAGAGCATGGCAGCCCACATTACCATGGGACGCATTGGAGAAGTCTACAACAAGGATTTTAAAGACACCATCTACCAGATATGTGGGTGCCGAGACGAGCAATGGGAAGTGATTAGCACCAAGAAGGATAGATCCATTGCAGCTTTCATCCAGGAGTTAAACCAACACATTCGACGCCAGGAGAACCAGATGTGCGCAGACATGATGGAATTGAAGAAGGCGAAGACTAGGATCATCGAACTAGAGGAAGAACTCAAGTTTACACGCAATGGATGTGAGGAGGAAATCAAGACACTACTGGAGAAGAATGATGACCTGGTAAAGAAGATCGGAGTATTCATGGGAGATCCAGCACCGGGAGGAGGAGACGATGATTCCACTTGCCCGGACAACTACATCATCATCGACGACACCGACTCTGATCCTAGTGATGATGACTTTGAAGACGAAGCCGGAGAAGATATCATGGAGTCTTCCACCGATCAAAATTTCTAGATGACCACCACATATTAGTAGTATACCCCCATGTATTTAGTAGTAGTTGAGCTGTCGGATCACGGGTTCCGGCAGACCCTTAAGGTTCGAACTCTGGGGTGCGCGCGGAGATCGTGCCCTCTACCTCTCTGTCTCGTAAGGATCTAACTACTGCAAGAACAACACAAGAGACACAAAGTTTATACTAGTTCGGGCCACCGTTGTGGTGTAATACCCTACTCTAGTTTGTGCTGGGTAGATTGCCTCTTGGGCTGATGATGAAGAACAGTACAAGGAAGAACAGCCTCGCGAGGGTCAGTTCTTGCCTAGGGGATGAACTATTGGAGGAGTCCAATCGCCCTTCTCTCTCTCTAGATGCCTCTTTTTTGGCTGCCTCTACTCTGGAGGTGGCTAGTCCTATTTATAGGCAAAGGCCCTGGGCCTCTTCCCAAATATTGAGCGGGAAGGGCGCCAACAGTTGGCCAATTTGAAGGGGAACATCTGGTACACTTATCCTGACTAAAGTTGGTCTTCGCCTGCCAAAGGCCCTGTGGTGACGCCGTCCTGGGCTCCATGGTGACCTCCTTCCCACCGTTGCACTGGTCTTGGTCTCGTTGCACCGAAATGGGTGCCTTTGCTTGATCCTCTCGCCTGCGCTTGCCCCCTTTGCACCAAAGAGGAAAGGGAGACGCTGCGCGGGCTGGCGCCCGCCTGGCACCCTTGCTCGTCATGGCTTGCGTCATGGGCACCTCGTGAGGTACCCCGCCTTGATCACTCCACCTCCTCGCGAGCCAGCCTAAGGAGGCCGTGCTAGAGGAAGCGCCATGTCGTCCACATCGCGAGGCTTGGCCCCTCGCGAGGGTCTTGAGCCTTGTGTTGATGAAGATGGGCCACGCTGGGCTCCCATTTGAGCCACGCCGCAGGCCGCAGGCAGGCAAGTCTGGCGACCCCCGTTCCCAGAACGCCGACAGTAGCCCCCGGGCCCGAGGCGCGCATGGACTTGGCCGTGTCGAGGGGCGAAAGGGCAAGGGCGAAGCGCCGTAGGCCCTAACAGCCTGCGGCCTTGGGCGCCACGTGGCGGTTTGATTGGACGTGGGCGGCACTGTTCACCCACGCTTCCTTATTCTGCGCCGCGCTAGGTTGCCCCATAGTTGTACACACCCGCCCCTTTTCCTGTTGCTTGACCGTCTCCTGCTCTTCCTCCCTCCGAACTCTGACCCTTGCTTCCAATCCCATCTCGTATTTCCTCTCTTCCGCCCACCGCCATGGCTCCAAAGAAAGGGAAGGGAAAGAAGCCTGTGGCTCCATCTCGCCCGCCGCCGCCGGTGGCGCCTGCTGTCGGCCGCTCGATCTTACTCAACCTGGAGTGCCTGGGCAAGCTCAGCTCGGCTCTGGCCACCGCCTTCAACGAGTGTGGGAGGACGATGGCTTGGCCTACGTATCACTTACCCACTGATAGGATAATCACCGAGGTCCATTACTTCACCGACGCCTTGTGGGCGAGTTTGGTGCCTCCCTTCTCCGATTTCTTCAACGCCATCCTTAATCATTATCAGATCCACATGATGCATCTGGGTCTTGAGTCCATTTCTCTCCTTTCAGTCTTCACTTTTGTTTGTGAGGCGATGGTGGGCATCCCTCCTTCTGTTGCCCTGCTGCGCCACTTCTTCTCCTTGCATCTTGCCGACCCCACGCAATGCTCGGCATCGTGAGCTTCGTAGCTTTGCCCGAGACCGCAGCCTCTGGTATCGACTTCAACCTCCCTCTGCCTTCAGCCGGGTGCCGCGAGCGGTGGTTGTACATTGATGTCGGGGTGCCCAGCCCCCGGCTCGTGAAGCCGACATCGCGTGCTGTGCCTAATTCGGGCTGGGGCCAGGAGATGCTCGTAAGTCCCCGGCTCGCCTTCGTCTGGCACCGCTTCATGTCCCTGAAGAAGCTTGGCCTAACGATGCCCAAGGTGGTGAAGGAGTTCCTATTGTGCCGTATTGCCCCTCTCCAATGCCATTCTCGTCGAATGTGAGCTTCAGCGGGCATGGTGACCGCATGAGGCTTCAGGAAGAAGACCTGACGCCCGAGGTGCTGAGGAAGGTGCTCTTGGTCCTGACAGGCGATCCCAACCCTGGGGGTATCCGGCAGGGGGGATCTTTGTTGTACCTCTGCCAGAACAGGGGTGACTTCGTGAGGCAGATGCCCCCCTTCGACGAGTGGGGGCTACGCCCTGTCGGCCTCCAGGGGCCTCGCGAGAACCCTGTGTTGGTGATTTCCCTTTCGGTTGGCCTGGGTGAATCCTCCTCGAGTGGTGGCGCAGGGAGGCATGAGACAACGAGGGTCGAGGGAGCCACGGATGATGTGACCGCACCTGGCGATGCTCCTGATGGGGCAGCTCACGAGGTTCGCGCTGCCAAGGCCGCGGGTGAGGTGCTGCCACTTCCGATGCTTGAGGCCGAGGCTCCTGAGCCCCCGTCCGTGATCTCTGGCGAGGCAACTGCCCGTGCACATCAGGCATGTGTCCTCGACGCAAGTGGCCTTGGTGCTCCGTCCTCTTCGCAGGCTAATTCCTGTGCATCTCTCCTGGGCCGTTTCCGTGTGGACTTTGAGGCCCTCCGGAGAAAAAGGGAGGCCCTGGGCGACGACTTCCCTTGCCGCTTGCTGAAGCGCCGGAAGTACTTTGCTGTCGATGAGTAAGTCTTCTCCTTTTCTGTCCCCTATCCTGCTTGCCGCATCCGCTGATCCTTGCTCTGTAGGCCTCTCCCTACTGAGCTCGATGAAGCCACCGAGTCGACGCCTTCCTTGGCTTCCTCTCCTCCGCCACCCCTGGGTGCCTCGAGCTGCACTGCCCTTGTGGTTTGGGCGAGCGGCGGTGTGGGCCATCACACAGCGCGTGGTGACTCTTCTGTTTCCGCGATCTCCTTCCGTGGGCCTTCCCTCGACATAGGCAGCCTGCCGTGGGCTTCCCGTCTGGTCGCGGGCTGCGACTGGCGGAGGCACCCCCTGGGCCCTTCTCCTGAGGTCAGGTTAGACTCAGGCCGGGCTTCTGACGCGACGCGGCCGGCTGTCGTGAGGGCGCCAGCCCCTAGCCCCCTGCCCGGGGCCGGAGCGATGGTCCGAGGTCCTCGACGCCCACTCGGGGCGGATGATGGTATGGCAGATGTGCTTGAGCGTGCTCGAGAGCGCCGTGCCCGTCACCAAGAATTCCTCTGGAGGGCGAGCGGCGCCGTAGACCTGCTTGGGCAGGAGCTTGCTGAGGAAGACCCGCGCCTGGAAGCCGAGGGCCTGCGCCTGGCCGCAGAGCGGCGCGAGCTGGAGGCCGTCGCTGCCCTCGCGCGTCGTCAGCGTGACCTTGATGACGAAGAAGCGAAGGCGTCGCTGGAGGCTTCTCTGGCGGCTCGGTCTCAGGCCGTTGAGGAGGCCCGAGGAGCAGACCGACGGCGAGAAGTAGCAAAAGAACGGGCACGGGAGCTCTTCGCCCGGTGTCGCTCGTTGGAGGAGCAAGCGGAGCTGCGCGAGGCAGCCCTTGCATCGATGTTGGTGGCTTCTGGCGACCTGGCTGAGCTTCGGAAGTGCGAGGAAGCGTTGGTGCTGGAGGCCGCCGAACGCGCTCGCGAGCACGAGCAGCTGGAGACGAGGGAGCGCCTAGTGACGCAGGCGGAAGATGATTTCGCCGCGCGGGAAACGCGTGTCCTGGAGGAGGTTTGCCGTCGGGTGGCGACAGCGCGCCAAGGCCTCGAGCGTGAGTTCGAGGAGAAGCTGGGGATGATCCGAGTCGAAGCTGAGGGCAGAACCGCCGCCTTGAGGGCCCAACGGGATGAGGCGACGCGATGAGCTGACGCCTCCTGGGTTGCTCTTGAGGTAGCGCAGAAGGAGCTGGCCACCTCCCAGGCCGAGGTGCTCCGCCTTCACCAACGTGTGGAAGAAGCTGTGGCCGTCGAGCGTCAGAATGCCGACGAGATACGCCAGCGGCAAGTCCTGGAGCACATGCACGGCCCCATGCTCACCAAGCTCAGGGAGAGGGCTAACATTGCCCTGGGCAACATCTGCGAGGCTGCCGTCGGCGAGCCACACACGATTAACTACGCCGGCAACCTGCAGTTCTTAACCACCGTGGTGACACAGCTGGAGGCACGGTCGGTCAAGGCCGATAGGTTGGTGGAGGAAAGGAGCCGCGCCCTGCTCGGGCGCGCCTTTTCCCGCGTCTTCAGCCATCTTCGAAACATGGATCCCCACTTCGACTTCGACGCTGCCATCGCCCCAGTCCCCCAGGCCGTCCGAGGTGACCTGGCTGAATGGGTGGAGAACAACGTAGATGCTCTCGTCCGGGCCTTCACTTCTGATGATGACGATGTGGTGGTGGCTGCCGACGAAGGTGGCGTGGTGGAGGACCCCAATGCCGCTGATGGTGGCGCAGACAACGAAGGTGAGTTCAGCGACGCCAGCGACAACTCAGGAGGCGCCTCCGAGGATGCATTGAGGGATTTGTCAGATTGACCATGTAATATCCCTGTCTTTTTTACCCTGCATAGATAGAACTCAGCCATTTGGCCTGACGGTCGTGAGAGCATTTTGGGAGGGGAAGCCCCTCATGTAAGAACTTGTACCCATTATATCAGTGGTAATTAAATCACACGCGAGCCCAACGGTAGGCTGGTTTACCCTTGTTCCTTGCTGGCTCCGGAGCTGCCTGCTGGAGGGCGTCACGTCTCGGGTGCTGTCTAGTTGAAACCTCAGGATGTGGGGTTGTTGTTGACTGAAAACCCCACATGCATGGGCCTTCTTCACAGGCTTCGAGCCTTCTCCTGAGTGAAACGTCTTCACAGGCATTTGCCTTCTTCACAGGCTCCGGGCCTTCTCCCTAGCGGAACGTCTTCACAGGCATTGGCCTTCTTCACAGGCTCCGGGCCTTCTCGAGCGAGACGTCTTCACAGGCGTTCACCTTCTTCACAGGCTCAGGGCCTTTTTCCGAGCGGGACGGCTTCACAGGCGTTCGCCTTCTTCACAGTCCCGAGCGGGACGTCTTCACAGGCGTTCGCCTTCTTCGCAGGCCCAGGGCCCTTTCCCGAGCGGGACGTCTTCATAGGCATTGGCCTTCTTCACAGGCTCCGGGCCTTCTCGAACGAGACGTCTTCACAGGCGTTCGGCTTCTTCACAGGCTCAGGGCCTTTTTCTGAGCGGGACGGCTTCACAGGCTTTCGCCTTCTTCACAGGCTCAGGGCCCTTTCCCGAGCGGGACGTCTTCACAGGCGTTCGCCTTCTTCGCAGGCTCAGGGCCCTTTCCCGAGCGGGACGTCTTCACAGGCATTGGCCTTCTTCACAGGCTCCGGGCCTTCTCGAGCGAGACGTCTTCACAGGCGTTCGCCTTCTTCACAGGCTCAGGGCCCTTTCCCGAGCGGGACGTCTTCACAGGCATTGGCCTTCTGCACAGGCTCCGGGCCTTCTCGAGCAAGACGTCTTCACAGGTGTTCACCTTCTTCACAGGCTCAGGGCCCTTTCATGAGAAAACGATCTCCGCAAGCACCATAGGTCGCCTCGCGAGGGAGCGACAGCGGCAGTCTGGGCCGTGCTCAAGCTAGGCCTGGCCCGGCTCGCGAGGGTCTCGCGAGGGGAGGCAGCCGTGGTGTGGTGGTGACCAGAACGCGGAAAACGGTTCAAACAAGACCAAGCACCCCTTCCCCGAACGCACGCAAAGCTCAAATTCGAATTCAACTTAAATCCAACGGGGGAAAAAGGTTACTGCCAAAGGAAGAAGGCAAGGAAAGCAAACAAAAAGGCCACGTCCGGCACCTAATCTAGTCTTCGACGTCTTCTCACCAGCGCGGAGCTAAGTGCTGTCCACTGGGCGTGGGAGGGAGCCCCAGGGCCTCAGGCCGGCACCCCTGAGACTCCGGGGCGTGTACAGCCCACTCATTATTACGTGAGAGTGTCACAGGGCGGCGAGCTTCACAGGCACTGGGCCTTCTTGATAGGAACCGGCCTTGCTTCATATCGCTAGACGAGGGCCCCGCCTTGCACCACACTCTAGTGCCACCAATGACGACCGGAAAACAGGACGCCGCCGGTGGGGTAGAGCGGTCGCCAGCGGTTCCCCCGACGACCACGGGTCCTCCGCCAGGGGCAGGCCCTCAGGCGCCTCCCCAGCGAAGGGCCTACCTTCTAAGAACGCCTTGCTCCGAACGCCGCGGTGGTGATGTAGGATCCCTACCCCTTTCCTACAGCCCCCTACGTCCTCCTCCCGAGGGGTAGGAGGCTGCGGGAGCGGGGCAGCTACTTGCTGCGGCGACCTGCACCTCCTGTGACCCATGATTAGCGTATGCCTGCTCTTGAGGAATTAATGGTACCCGATAGTCGTTACCTCCAGTGTGACCGACGGAGCCGTCCTGGGGTTCCTGGAAGGGCTCGGCCTCTGGCGTCTCGTCCCCCCAGCTGGGGCTAAAGAGTGAGCCCTGTTCACCCTCATGAGCGTGCCCTTGGTCCATCATGTGGGGCACGTATTCCTCTGGCGCCGCCACCCCGAATGCCGTGCTGTAGTGCTCCATGCGCCACGCGGCGTTGCTCGCCGTGCCCACTGTGGGGTGGTAGCGCGGTTGCCCGCTCGCTCCGTGGGCCGCATCGAGCCCTTCTCCTTCTCGCGCCGGGGGTAGGGGTAGCGCCACCGCCAGTCCAGCGCCGACGGATTCGCTGGTGCCGGGGTAGTCCTGAGGCCCGCGGGGGTGCGCGGGGCCTCCTCGTGCGTCGCCCTGAGCTGGAGGCAGAAGTCGAGTGCAGAAGGGGTGAGCCCCCGAAGTGACGAAGCCCAGGAGCTCGGCGACCCGCTCCAACAGCACGTCGCGGCCGCCCTCCAGTAGCCTGCACTGCAGCAGCTCCCGTGCTACTGTGAGCGCGGCCCTCGAGTTCGCCTGTTCCCGGCGGGTGTACGGTGTCGTAGTTGCGGCGTGATTGGAGGCCCTCGCTGCAGACCGCACCTGTCGCGGTGTGAGGGTCGCAGAAGCTTGCTCGCGTCGCCCACGGCCCGCAGCGCCCTGCGGACCGCGAGCTGCCTATGGCGCGGGGTCGCCCGGAGCGGGAGGCTCCGCGCAGATGGGCCATGCCGCCCATGGGCCTTGGTTGCCCGCCTGGTCGCTGGACATGGTGACGACGACGCAACGGGGGACGGAGCGATGGGAAGGCAGATTCCGGCACACCCGTACCTGGCGCGCCAAATGTCGGATCACGGGTTCCGGCAGACCCTTAAGGTTCGAACTCTGGGGTGCTGGCGGAGATCGTGCCCTCTACCTCTCCGTCTCGTAAGGATCTAACCACTGCAAGAACAACACAAGAGACACAGAGTTTATACTAGTTCGGGCCACCGTTGTGGTGTAATACCCTACTCTAGTTTGTGGTGGGTGGATTGCCTCTTGGGCTGATGATGAAGAACAGTACAAGGAAGAGCAACCTCGCGAGGGTCAGTTCTTGGCTAGGGGATGAACTGTTGGAGGAGTCCAATCGCCCTTCTCTCTCTCTCTCTCTAGATGCCTCTTTTTTGGCTGCCTCTACTCTGGGGATGGCTAGTCCTATTTATAGGCAAAGGCCCTGGGCCTCTTCCCAAATATTGAGCGGGAAGGGTGCCAACAGTTGGCCAATTTGAAGGGGAACATCTGGTACACTTATCCTGACTAAAGTTGATCTTCGCCTGCCAAAGGCCCTGTGGTGACGCCGTCCTGGGCTCCATGGTGACCTCCTTCCCACCGTTGGACTGGTCTTGGTCTCGTTGCACCGAAATGGGTGCCTTTGCTTGATCCTCTCGCCTGCGCTTGCCCCTTTCCACCAAAGAGGAAAGGAAGACGTTGCGCGGGCTGGCGCCCGCCTGGGACCCTTGGTCGTCATGGCTTGCGTCATGGGCACCTCGTGAGGTACCCCGCCTTGATCTCTCTGCCTCCTCGCGAGACAGCCTAAGGAGGCCATGCTTGAGGAAGCGCCATGTCCTCCGCCTCGCGAGGCTTGGCCCCTCGCGAGGGTCTTGAGCCTTGTGTTGATGAATATGGGCCACGCTGGGCTCCCATTTGAGCCACGCCGCAGGCCGCAGGCAGGCAAGTCTGGGGACCCCCATTCCCAGAACGCCGACAGTAGCCCCCAGGCCCGAGGAACGCTTGGACTTGGCCGTGTCGAGGGGCGAAAGGGCAAGGGCGAAGCACCGCAGGCCCTAAAAGCCTGCGGCCTTGGGCGCCGCGTGGCGGTTTGATTGGACGTGGGCGGCACTGTTCACCCACGCTTCCTTATTCTGCGCCGCGCTAGGTTGCCCATAGTTGTACACAGCCGCCCCTTTTCCTGTTGCTTGACCGTCTCCTGCTCTTCCTCCCTCCGAACTCTGACCCTTGCTTCCAATCCCATCTCGTATTTCCTCTCTTCCGCCCACCGCCATGGCTCCAAAGAAAGGGAAGGGAAAGAAGCCTGTGGCTCCATCTCGCCCGCCGCCGCCGGTGGCGCCTGCTGTCGGCCGCTCGATCTTACTCAACCTGGAGTGCCTGGGCAAGCTCAGCCCGGCTCTGGCCACCGCCTTCAATGAGTGTGGGAGGACGACGACTTGGACTACGTATCATTTCCCCACTGATAGGATAATCACCGAGGTCCCGACACCTTGTGGGCGGGTTTGGTGCCTCCCTTCTCCGATTTCTTCAACGCCATCCTCAATAATTATCAGATCCACATGATGCATCTGGGTACTGAGTCCATTGCTCTCCTTTCAGTCTTCGCTTTTGTTTGTGAGGCGATGGTGGGCATCCCTCCTTCTGTTGCCCTGCTGCGCCACTTCTTCTCCTTGCATCTTGCCGACCCCATGCAATGCTCGGCATGCGTGAGCTTCGTAGCTTCGCCCGAGACCGCAACCTCTGGTATCGACTTCAACCTCCCTCTGCCTTCAGCCTGGTTCCGCGAGCGGTGGTTGTACATTGATGTCGGGGTGCCCAGCCCCCGGCTCGTGAAGCCGACATCGCCTGCTGTGCCTAATTCGGGCTGGGGCCAGGAGACGCTCATAAGTCCCCGGCTCGCCTTCGTCTGGCACCGCTTCATGTCCTTGAAGAAGCTTGGCATAACGGCGCCCAAGGTGGTGAAGGAGTTCCTATTGTGCCACATTGCCCCTCTCCAACGCCATTCTCGTCGAATGTGGGCCTTCAGCGGGCATGGTGACCGCATGAGGCTTCAGGAAGAAGACCTGACGCCCGAGGTGCTGAGGAAGGTGCTCTTGGTCCTGACAGGCGATCCCAACCCCGGGGGTATCCGGCAGGGGGGAGCTTTGCTATCCCTCTGCCAGAACCGCGGTGACTTGAGCCCCCGGGTGAGGTGCTGCCGGTTCTGATGCTTGAGGCCGAGGCTCCTGAGCCCCCGGTTGAGGTGCTGCCGCTTCTGATGCTTGAGGCCGCGGGTGAGGTGCTGCCGCTTGATGCTTGATGCTTAAGGCCGCGGGTGAGGTGCTGCCGCTTCTGATGCTTGAGGCCGAGGCTCCTGAGCCCCCGGTCGTGATCTCTGGCGAGGCAACTGCCCATGCGCATCAGGCATGTGTCCTCGACGCAAGTGGCCTTGGTGCTCCGTCCTCTTCGCAGGCTGATTCCTGTGCATCTCTCCTGGGCCGTTTCCGTGTGGACTTTGAGGCCCTCCGGAGAAAAAGGGAGGCCCTGGGCGACGACTTCCCTTGCCGCTTGCTGAAGCGTCGGAAGTACTTTGTTGTCGATGAGTAAGTCTTCTCCTTTTCTGTCCCCTATCCTGCTTGCCGCATCCGCTGATCCTTGCTCTGCAGGCCTCTCCCTACTGAGCTCGATGAAGCCACCGAGTCGACGCCTTCCTTGGCATCGTCTCCTCCGCCACCCCTGGGTGCCTTGAGCTGCACTGCCCTTGTGGTTTGGGCGAGCGACGGTGCGGGCCGTCACACAGCGCGTGGTGACTCTTCTGTTTCCGCGATCTCCTTCCGCGGGTCTTCCCTCGACATAGGCAGCCTGCCGTGGGCTTCCCGTCTGGTCGCGGGCTGCGACTGGCGGAGGCACCCCCTGGGCCCTTCTCCTGAGGTCAGGTTGGACTCAGGTCGGGCTTCTGACGTAGCGCGGCCGGCCGTCGTGAGGGCGCGAGCCCCCAGCCCCCTGCCCGGGGCCGAAGCGATGGTCCGAGGTCCTCGACGCCCGCTCGGGGCGGATGATGGTATGGCAGATGTGCTTGAGCGTGCTCGGGAGCGCCGTGCCCGTCACCACGAATTCCTTCGGAGGGCGAGCGACACCGTAGACCTGCTTGGGCAGGAGCTCGCTGAGGAAGACGCGCGCCTGGAAGCCGAGGGCCTGCGCCTGGCCGCAGAGCGGCGCGAGCTGGAGGCCGCCGCTGCCCTCGCGCGTCGTCGGCGCGACCTTGATGACGAAGAAGCGAAGGCGTCGCTGGAGGCTTCTCTGGCGGCTCGGTCTCAGCCCGTTGAGGAGGCCCGAGGAGTAGACCGACGACGAGAAGCAGCAGAAGAACGGGCACGGGAGCTCTTGGCCCGGTGTCGCTCGTTGGAGGAGCAAGCGGAGCTGCGCGAGGCAGCCCTTGCATCGATGGAGGTGGCTTCTGGCGACCCGACTGAGCTTCGGAAGCGCGAGGAAGCGTTGGTGCTGGAGGCCGCCAAACGTGCTCGCGAGCACGAGCAGCTGGAGACGAGGGAGCGCCTAGTGACGCAGGCGGAAGATGATGTCGCCGCGCGGGAAACGCGTGTCCTGGAGGAGGTTTGCCGTCGGGTGGCGAGAGCGCGCCAAGGCCTCGAGCGTTAGTTCGAGGAGAAGCTGGGGATGATCCGAGTCGAAGTTGAGGGCAGAACCACCGCCTTGAGGGCCCAACGGGATGAGGCGACGCGACGAGCCGACGCCTCCTGGGTTGCTCTTGAGGCAGCGCAGAAGGAGCTGGCCACCTCCTAGGCCGAGGTGCTCCGCCTTCGCCAACGTGTGGAAGAAGCTGTGGCCGTCGAGCGTCAGAATGCCAACGAGATACGCCAGCGGCAAGTCCTGGAGCACGTGCACGGCCCCATGCTCACCAAGCTCAGGGAGAGGGCTAACATTGCCCTGGGCAACATCTGTGAGGCTGCCGTCGGCGAGCCGCACACGATTAACTACACCGGCAACCTGCAGTTCTTCACCACCGTGGTGACACAGCTGGAGGCACGGTCGGTCAAGGCCGATAGGTTGGTGGAGGAGAGGAGCCGCGCCCTGCTCGGGCGTGCCTTTTCCCGCGTCTTCAGCCATCTTCGGAACATGGATCCCCACTTCGACTTCGACGCTGCCATCGCCCCAGTCCCCCAGGCCGTCCGAGCTGACCTGGCTGAATGGGTGGAGAACAACGTAGATGCTCTCGTCCGGGCCTTCACTTCTGATGATGACGATGTGGTGGTGGCTGCCGACGAAGGTGGCGTGGTGGAGGACCCCAATGCCGCTGACGGTGGCGCAGACAACGAAGGTGAGTTCAGCGACGCCAGCGACAGCTCAGGAGGCGCCTCTGTGGATGCATTGGGGGATTTGTCAGATTGACCATGTAATATCCCTGTCTTTTTGCCCTGCATAGATAGAACTCATGCGTTTGGCCTGACGGTCGTGAGAGCATTTTGGGAGGGGAAGCCCCTCATGTAAGAACCTGTACCCATTATATCAGTGGTAATTAAATCGCACGCGAGCCCAACGGTAGGCTGGTTTACCCATGTTCCTTGGTAGCTCCGGAGCTGCCTGCTGGAGGGCGTCACGTCTCGGGTGCTGTCTAGTTGAAACCTCAGGATGTGGGGTTGTTGCTGACTGAAAACCCCACTGGCGTGGGCCTTCTTCACAGGCTTCAAGCCTTCTCCTGAGTGAAACGTCTTCACAGGCATTTGCCTTCTTCACAGGCTCCGGGCCTTCTCCCGAGCGGGACGTCTTCACAGGCATTGGCCTTCTTCACAGGCTCCGGGCCTTCTCGAGCGAGACGTCTTCACAGGCGTTCGCCTTCTTCACAGGCTCAGGGCCTTTTTCCGAGCGGGACGGCTTCACAGGCGTTCGCCTTCTTCGCAGGCTAGGATCATCAAACTGGAGAAGAACTCAAGTTTACACGCAATGGATATGAGGAGGAAATCAAGACACTACTTGAGAAGAATGATGACCTGGTAAAGAAGATCGGAGTATTCATGGGAGATCCAACACCGGGAGGAGGAGACGATGATTCCACTTGCCCGGACAACTACATCATCATCGACGACACCGACTCTGAGCCTAGTGATGATGACTTCGAAGACGAAGCCGGAGCAGATATCATGGAGTCTTCCACCGATCAAAATTTCTAGATGACCACCACATATTAGTAGTATACCCCCATGTATTTAGTAGTAGTTGAGCACTTTTGCGGTAGTTCTAGACTGCTTGTATGTCCTTGCTTGATTGACTGAGTGAAATGATTGTGTTTGTCTCGTGTGCATATGGGTAGTGCTTTCTCATTAGACCCCTTTTTCTATTCTGATCTCTTCCATCTAAACCCATTAGATGCCTCCGAGACGTGACCTCGGATTTGCCTTCCCGCCGGAGCTCACTCAGTTGATCCAACAGCAGAACACCTTGATGCAATTGCTAGTTCAGAACCAGGGCAACAACAACAACAACAACAACAACAACAACAACAACAACAACAACAACAACAACAACAACAACCCCCTGCCAGTGGTCAACCTAGCCCATTTTCTAAGGTTACAGCCGCCGGTGTTTTCCCGTAGCACCGAGCCTATAGTTACTGATGATTGGCTACGCTGTATTGGAAGGGAGTTGACCACCGCAGGTTGCACAGATGCTGAGAAGGTGCGCTTTGCCGCACATCAATTGGATGGACCAGCAGCCTCATGGTGGGAGAATTACACGGCCACTTTTCCCATATCCAACGTCACTTGGGACCAGTTTCAGCAAGCTTTCCACATAGCCCATGTCTCAACTGGAGCTATGAATATGAAGAAGCGTGAGTTCCGCAACTTACGCCAGGGGAATCGTACTGTGGCTCAGTACATGGATGAGTTTAGCAAGTTATCTCGCTATGCCCCTGACGATGTGGCCACAGATGCCGCGAAGCAGGAGAAGTTTATGGAAGGGCTGAATGATGAGATGAGTATGCAGTTGATGGTAGCAACCTTCAACAACTACCAGGAGTTGGTAGATAAGGCTCTTATGATTGAAGGGAAGCAACAGCAGATTGAGAGCCGTAAGAGAAAGTATGGACAAGGGAGGTATAACTCGGGAGCTCAGCAGAAGCCTCGCCTAACCCCGAACTGGGGAGGACTTGTTCATAACCATGGAGGTCATGACCACACCGGAGGAGGATCGCATAACCACAATGGTTCTAAGAATGGGAATGGGAACGGAGCTAACAACAATCATAACCGCCCCAATCCAGCCACTCCCGCCAAAAGAGACCTAAGTCACGTTACTTGTTTCAAGTGCGGGAAGACTGGACACTATGCCACGGAGTGCCCTGAAGGAAAGAATGGAAACGGAAATGGGAGCACTGGGAAGAAGCCCAACCCCTTTAACAAAGGACAAGTGAACCACTTTAACATGGAGGAGGTTGAAGAGCAGCCAGACGCGGTAATAGGTAAGTTTTTGGTTAAGTCATTTACCGCTCTTGTTCTTTTTGATACTGGTGCATCGCATTCATACATATCAAGGGGATTCGTCGATAAGTTTAAACTACCAACCCAAACCCTTAGGACCCCTCTCTTAGTGAGTTCACCTGGAGCAGAATATATGGCTAGTCGATGGTGCGACCAGATACCCTTAACCATTGGCACCCATGTTTTTCCGTCCGACCTAATTATCTTGGAGTCACAAGGATTGGATGTGATATTAGGCATGGACTGGATGTCAAAGTATGGAGGAAGTATTGACTGTGCTAGTAAGTCAATTTATCTCACCACCTGAGAGGGAAAACGGATTAAGTATGTATCTAGGCATGTGCCTAGAAGGAGCCAAGTGAATACCCTCACGGGAGTTGTTCAGGAGGAAGTGCCTGTAGTGAAGGACCGGATGTTTTCCTAGAGGAGTTACCAGGCATGCCACCGGATCGAGATATCGAGTTTTTGATAGAGCTATTGCCAGGTACAGGGCCAATATCCAAGAGACCCTATCGGATGCCCGCGAATTATCTGGAGGAGATTAAGAAACAGATCAAGGAGTTATTGGAGAAAGGTTACATTCGACGAAGTTCATCACCTTAGGGAGCCCCAGTGCTTTTGGTTGAGAAGAAGGATAAGTCCCTAAGAATGGTTGTTGATTATCGGGCCTTGAATGAGGTGACGATCAAGAACAAGTACCCACTGCTGATGATCAATGATCTGTTTGATCAGCTGCAAGGAGCTAAGGTGTTTTCGAAGATCGATTTGCGATCGGGATACCATCAGTTGAAGATTCGAGAGAAGGATATACCAAAGACAACATTCACCACATGGTACGGGTTGTATGCGTATACTATCATGTCGTTTGGACTGACTAATGCCCCTGCCTATTTCATGAGCATGATGAACAAAGTATTCATGGAGTATTTGGATAAGCTTGTTGTGGTGTTTATTGATGATATAATGGTATACTCGAATAATGAAGAGGAGCACAAGGAGCATTTGAGTTTAGTTCTCGAGAAACTCAGGGAACATCAGTTATATGCCAAGTTCAGCAAATGTGAGTTTTGGTTGAAGGAAGTCAGATTCCTTGGACATGTTATATCAGGAGAAGGTATAGCAGTAGACCCTAGCAAGGTTCAGTTAGTCACTAAATGGTTGGCACCCACTTCAGTTAGTGAGATCCGCAGTTTTCTTGGACTAGCAGGATACTACTGGAGATTCATTGAGAATTTTTCCAAAATTACGAAACCAATGACAGAGTTATTGAAGAAGGATACCAAGTTTAAATGGACGGAAGATTGCGAGGCAAGTTTCCAGGAGTTGAAGAAACGTTTGACTACAGCCCCAGTGCTGACATTGCCAGATATACGTAAGGGTTTCCAAGTGTATTGCGACGCCTCTCACCTAGGACTTGGAAGTGTGCTTATGCAGGACAGAAGAGTTGTTTCGTATGCCTCGCGACAACTAAAACCTCACGAGTTGAACTACGCTACACATGATTTGGAGTTAGCAGCCGTAGTGCATGCGTTGAAGACTTGGAGACATTACCTTATTGGAAACCATTGTGATGTGTACACGGATCATAAGAGTTTGAAGTACATTTTCACACAGAAGGATATGAATCTTAGGCAGAGGAGATGGTTGGAGCTTATAAACGATTATGACATGAAGATGCACTATCATCTAGGAAAGGCCAATGTCATAGCAGACGCTTTAAGCTGGAAGAGTTATGCTAATATCCTAGAGAGTAAGGGATTACCAAAGGAGTTAGCAGAGGATATCATGGAATTTTGATTAGAGATTGTTCCTAGAGGTTTTGTTGCAACAATGGAGGTTCAGTCTACATTGTTGGGAAAGATTTGAGAAGCTTAGAAGGATGACAAAGAGATTGCCGAGATAAAGGAGAAAATGAGACAAAGGAAAGGCCAAAGGTTTTTGTGAGGATGAGCACGACACCTTATGGTTTGAGGACCGAATTTATGTGCCCAATGACCCAGAGATGAGGAAGTTAATACTTCAGGAGGCTCATGACTCACCATACTCGATACACCCCGGAAACACCAAGATGTATTTGGATTTGAAGGAACGTTTCTGGTGGACGGGTATGAAGAAGGATATTGCCGAGTATGTAGCCGTATGTGATGTATGTCAGAGAGTGAACGCAGAGCATCAAAAGCCAGCAGGATTGTTACAGCCTATGCCGATACCCGAATGGAAGTGGGATAAACTTGGCATGGTGAGGGAGTCCTGGATTAGGGGTATTCGGACAGCCGGACTATAACCTTTGGCCGGACTGTTGGACTATGAAGATACAAGATTGACGACTTCGTCCCGTGTCCGGATGGGACTCTCCTTGGCGTGGAAGGCAAGCTTGGTAGTACAGATATGTAGATCTCCTTCCTTGTAACCGACTCTGTGTAACCCTAGCCCCCTCCGGTGTCTATATAAACCGGAGGGTTTAGTCCGTAGGACAGAAGAACAACAATCATACCATAGGCTAGCTTCTAGGGTTTAGCCTCTCTGATCTCGTGGTAGATCAACTCTTGTACTACCCATATCATCAATATCAATCAAGAAGGAGTAGGGTTTTACCTCCATCGAGAGGGCCCGAACCTGGGTAAAAAGATTGTGTCCCTTGTCTCGTGTTATCATCCGCCTAGATGCACAGTTTGGGACCCCCTACCCGAGATCCGCCGGTTTTGACACCGACATTGGTGCTTTCATTGAGAGTTCCTCTATGTCGTCATCGTTAGGCTTGATGGCTCCTCCAATCATCGATAGCAATGCAGTCCATGGTGAGACTTTTCTCCCCGAATAGATCTTTGTATTCGGCGGCTTCGTACTGCGGGCCAATTCACTTGTCCATCTGGAGCAGACCGAAAGCTATGCCCCTGGCCACCATGTCAGGTTTGGAAGCTCGAACTACATGGCCGACCTCCGCGGAGACTTGATCTTCAACGGATTCGAGCCCCCGCCGAGTGCGCCGCACCGTCACGATGAGCATGATTTAGCTCTGCCTTCGAACAGTGTTCAGGAGATCGCACCTGCAACCGCTCCGACCTTCAATTCGGAGCCAGCCGCGCCATGTGTGGACGGATGGCTAGACCCCGCACCGGATGCCGCAGTCTCAGCGGCGATCGAGCCGAATACCAACCTTACCCTTCACGAAAGCCGTGACCCCAAGTTGCCGGATTCTTCTCCGGCCACGGGCTCCGAACTGCGTGCACCCTTGCCAATCGAATCCGACTGGGCGCCGATCATGGAGTTCACCTCCGCAGATATCTTTCAACACTCGCCCTTCAGCGATATACTGAACTCTCTAAGCTCTCTCTCCTTGTCAGGAGAGTCCTGGTCGGACTGTGACCGGTAGGATTGGGATGTGGATGACGAAGAAATTCGCCGCCCACCCACCACCCACTTAGTAGCCACTGTCGATGATTTAACTGACATGCTAGACTTCGACTCCGAAGACATCGACGGTATGGACGACGATGCAGGAGACGAACAGGAACCACTGCCCACACGGCACTGGACAACCACCTCATCATATGATATATACATGGTGGACACACCCAAAGAAGGCAATGGTGACGGAACAACAGAGGATGACCCCTCCAAGAAGCAACCCAAGCGCCCACGTCAGCGGCGCTGCTCTAAGTCTCGCCAAACCAAAAGCGGTGATACCGGCACAAGAGATAATAACACTCCGGACAGTGCCGAAGACAACAACAACCCCCTCCAGCAAGATTCAGCGCAGGAGGATGGAGAAGCCAACCCTCATGAGAAAGCGGCAGATAGAGAGGTAGATGATGATAATTACATGCCTCCCTCCGAAGACGAGGCAAGCCTCGACGACAACGAATTTGTCGTGCCTGAGGATCCCGTCGGGCAAGAGCGCTTCAAGCACCGACTTATAGCCACGGCAAACAGTCTTAAGAAAAAGCAACAGCAGCTTAGAGATGATCAAGACTTGCTAGCTGACAGATGAACCGAAGTCCTTGCGGCCGAGGAATATGAACTCGAACGCCCCTCCAAGAGTTACCCAAAGCGTAGGTTGCTACCCCGTTTAGAGGAGGAAGCATTAAAGCCTACATCTCCAGTGTATGATGCGGCTGATCGGCCACCTCGTGGCCGTGACAGAGAGGCATTTCAACCAAAAGCTCAGCCTGCACCCCGACGCCACTCAAATAAAAATGCCAAGGCACGGGGAAATACGCTAGACCTGCGAGACGTATTGGAGGACAAAGCAATGCAAGCAAGATCGATCTACGGATCACGAGGGCGCCCCACTACGAGTGACGGTAACCATCATGCCGGATACAGTAGAAGTAAATCCGGCCGGGCCGAACACAGCACACAAGACTCATTCGAGCTGCGTCGTGATATAGCCCAGTACAGAGGCGCCGCACACCCGCTATGCTTCACAGATGAAGTAATGGATCATCAAATCCCAGAGGGTTTCAAACCCGTGAATATCGAATCATACGATGGTACGACAGATCCCGCGGTATGGATTGAGGACTATCTCCTTCATATCCACATGGCCCGTGGCGACGATCTACATGCCGTCAAATACATCGCACTCAAGCTTAAAGGACCAGCTCGGAATTGGCTCAACAGCTTGCCAGCAGAATCCATTGGGTGTTGGGAAGACCTGGAAGCCGCATTCCTTGACAACTTCCAGGGCACTTATGTGCGACCACCAGACACAGATGACTTGAGCCATATAATTCAGCACCCAGAGGAATCGACCAGGCAATTCTCGACACGGTTCCTAACCAAGAAAAACCAAATCATCGACTGTCCGGATGCAGAGGCCCTAGCAGCTTTTAAACACAACATCCGCGACGAGTGGCTTGCCCGGCACCTTGGCAAGGAAAACCCGAAATCTATGGCAGCCCTCACGACACTTATGACCCGCTTTTGCGCGGGAGAGGACAGCTGGCTGGCTCACAGCAATAACATATCAAAGAACCCTGGTACTTCGGATACCAAGGACAGCAATGGCAGGTCACGTCGCAACAAACACAAGCGCCACATCAACAGTGATAATACCGAGGATACGCCAGTCAATGCCGGATTCAGAGGCTCTAAGCCCGGTCAGCGGAAAAAGCCATTCAAAAGAAGTACTCCGGGCCCGTCCAGTTTGGACCGTATACTCGGTCGCTTGTGCCAAATACATGGCACCCCCGACAAGCCAGCCAACCACACCAACAGGGATTGTTGGGTGTTCAAGCAGGCCCGCAAGTTAAATGCCGAGCACAAGGACAAGGGGCTACACAGCGATAACGAGGAGGAGCCCCGGCCGCCGAACACTGGAGGGCAGAAGAGATTCCCCCCACAAGTGCGGACGGTGAACATGATATACGCAACCCACATCCCCAAGAGAGAACGGAAGCGTGCGCTAAGGGACGTATATGCGTTGGAGCCAGTCGCCCCAAAGTTCAACCCATGGTCCTCCTGCCCGATCACTTTTGATCGCAGGGACCACCCCACTAGTATCCGTCATGGCAGATTTGCCGCATTGGTCTTAGACCCAATCATCGACGGATTTCACCTCACTCGAGTCCTTATGGACGGCGACAGCAGCCTGAACCTGCTTTACCAGGACACAGTGCGCAAAATGGGTATAGATCCCTCAAGGATTAAACCCACAAAAACGACCTTTAAAGGCGTCATACCAGGTGTAGAGGCCCATTGCACAGGCTCAGTCACACTAGAAGTGGTCTTTGGATCCCCGGATAATTTCCGAAGCGAGGAGTTAATCTTCGATATAGTCCCGTTCCGCAGTGGCCATCAAGCACTGCTCGGGCGAACTGCATTCGCAAAATTCAATGCGGTGCCGCACTATGCATACCTCAAGCTCAAGATGCCAGGACCTCGGGGGGTCATCACAGTCAATGGAAACACAGAGCGCTCCCTCCGAACGGAGGAGCACACTGCGGCTCTCGCAGCAGAAGCACAAAGCAGCCTCTCAAGGCAATTCTCCAGTCCGACGATCAAAGGTCCGGACACCATCAAGTGAGCCCGAAGTAATCAGCAACAAGACCGCCTGGCACGCTCTGAGCAAGCGTAGTAGTGCAGCCCCTACCCCAGCCCCAGCCAAACGGCGAAATCCGTGCCACGCGTACATAATTACGCATTGAAAATACCATGGGCATAGGGGAAGGGGCACGACTATGGCACGCCCCACAACGCGGCTCAACCGCACTAGGGGCTTCCTACTTTGTCATTTTTTCTCTCTTTTAGGACTTTACTCTCTCGAAGCCCTGTCCGGCAGTATGATCTCCGAACACACGATACAACAACCAGGGAGGCAGAAAGCTACGTCACACCATGGAACTCCCAGGTGGTCTCTATAACGAGCGA
The DNA here is from genome assembly GCA_032464435.1 of Aegilops umbellulata. Classification (NCBI taxonomy): domain Eukaryota; kingdom Viridiplantae; phylum Streptophyta; class Magnoliopsida; order Poales; family Poaceae; genus Aegilops; species Aegilops umbellulata. Next base: position 113,409,148 of record CP136056.1, read on the forward strand.
AATACCTGCTTTAAATACCACTCTGCAGCTTGCCCTTGGAGAGGACATGTCAAATAGTCCCATTTTTTGCTTATTGCACTACTTGTATCGTTCTGCTTTAATGCACACTTTTTGAATAAACAATGCATAGCACTAGTCTATTACTGCATTCTCTATTCCTTCTTTTTTTCTCATAACATCCAGCACCTGTACACTCTGGTACGGCTAATATGCCAGGGGCTTAAGGACCCCATAATATGGCTTGAGAAGTCCAAACACTTTCGAAAGTGCGGCACCCCGAACTTATAGCATTATATGCATCAGCTCCGAGTCATGTCTTTGGTCAAATGTTGGGTTTGCCTGGCTCCCATGTTTTGGTACCTTATGTTCCGCTATATCGGCTAAGGTAGCACTGGGAGAACTACTGCGATTGTGCCACGGTTCAGCTGGGCTAAGCACCTCAGTAGAGAAAGCTAAAACTGACTGTCATGAGAAGGTGAGAGCTGGTTGCTGTTCGAGATGTCTCGAGTCCTTAAGGACTTATGCCACTTAGGGCGAGGAGTTGGCTTTGTCCGGCTTACGTGTATCGCGACCCGAACTCGGTCTTCGAATACTAGGGGCTTCGCCGAAATTTAAAATTGTAGACTTCTGTGGCTAAGTGAGAGTGATAAAGCGTTATAGTCCGATTGCCTTGTTCACTGCGCTGAGCACCTCCCTCGAAGGACCCAAGAATGGGAAAAAGAGTGCCCAGATTTATCCCGAACACCCCAGCACTCGTGGCATGGGGGCAGAAGCCGACGACTAGCCATCTCTCAGATGTAAACAGCCGCACAGAAGGTAATATTTTAAATTCAAAGAAGTGTTGCATAGCGCATATGAAACAAGTTTTCACAAATACAGGATCAAACGAGCAAGTTCACTCAAAAATTACATCCTTGGAACACTCATCCACCATAAGGCGGGCACCCTTCAGGACCCCGTCGTAATACATCTCCGGGCGGCGATGCTCCTTGCCCTGCGGTGGTCCATCCTTCACCAGCTTCTCAGCGTCCATCTTGCCCTAATGTAATCTAACACGGGCAAGCGCCCTGCAGGCACCCTCGATGCAGACGGAGTGCTTGATGACCTCAAGCCAAGGACAGGCATCCGCAAGCCACCTCACCAGCCAGAAATAGCTCTCTGGCATGGCCTCTCCAGGCCATAGCCGGACTATCAGACCCTTCATGGCCTCTTCAGCCGCCTTGTGGAGCTCGACCAATTGCTTTAGTTGGTCGCTTAAGGGCACCGGGTGTTCGGCCTCAGTATATTGAGACCAGAACACCTTCTCCGTCGAGCTCCCTTCCTCGGCCCGGTAGTGCTTTGCGGCATCCGACACGCTGCGGGGCAAATCTGCGAATGCTCCTGGAGAGCTCCGGACTCGGGTAAGTAACAAGTAATTTACTTTCACATGCTTGCTCTGCATAATGAATACCTTACCCGCCGCTATCTTCCTCATTGCCTCAATTTCCTGGAGGGATTTTTGGGCTTCGTCCTTGGCATGCTTGGCATCCTCAAGGGCCGTGGCAAGCTCGGACAGTCGCGTCTTCGAGTCCAGCTCCAAAGTCTCATGCTTTTTCACGAGAGCTTGGAGCTCTTGCTGCACCTCGCCCACTCGCGCCTCTTGCTTCTCTCGCTCGATGCACTCTGTAGCTGCTTTGTTTTCGGCCTCGGACAGCGCTTGCTTCAGGGTCGCCACCTCGGTCGTGGCCCCTGACACATTCATAACGATCCTATCATTTTTTGCAACTGCATCTTTTTTTGTATATATACACATATAGACAAGGCATTACTTACCTTGGTTCTCCTTGAGCTGCTTCTTGGCAAGCCCGAGCTCTTTCTCGGACCGCTCGAGGTTCTGCTTCAGCAAATCGACCTCCGCAGTCAGTGCGGCAGAGGTCAGCAGCGAAGCCTGCATACGCATATCGACATACTGGTATTAGACTCCTGCGAATGTTATTTTGATCCTCTATTCGGCTTTTCTTTATGAACGCCAAACAGAGCATCAGGGGCTACTGTCTATGCGGTAATATTTTCATACGTACCTCAAAGCCTGTTAGAAGGCTGGCACATGCTTCATTCTGTCCGCTCTTGGCGGACTGAACCTTCTGGATCACCGCACTCATAATAGTGCGGTGCTCCTCGTCAATGGAGGCGCCGTTAAGCACCTCCAGCAAATTATCCGGTGCCTCCGGGTGGACGGAGGTCACCGGCACGGTAGGCTTGCCCCTCTTAGTGGGGGGCCGCCTGCCGGAGTCTGGAACCACTGGAGGTTCCGGTGCGGTATTCGGCCTAGGGCCGAACTTGGATCCCTTGGGAGCCTTGCTCCCTTTACGCCTGGAGTCCGAAAGGTCGCCTGGTGGCGCCTCCAGGACTACCTCCCCTCGGCTTGGTGTCCTTTGAGACAACACCTCGGCGTTGTCCGTAGGGCGAGGGGTGGAGGCATTCGGAAGTGATCCTCCGCTGCTCATGGCCGACGGGTCCCAAGAACCGCTCGACGAGGATACGTCGATACGGGCCCTGGACGGACTGCATAACCATGTCCGGCGTTAGAAGAAGCTGTGCAGTTAAACGGCGCCACGAGTTACTGTGGTGTCCGAATACTTACGATCTCGCCAGGGGCTTGGCCCTGGGTGGCCACTCGTCTTTGCTGTCGGCGGCGGTGGCGGAGTAGTCCGGTGGGTGAGTCCTTCCCTTCTTGGACCCTCCGGCCTTCCCAGTTGGGGCGGCCTTCCTCTTCTTATCTTCCCCGGCTGGAGGGGAAGAACCTTTATCTGCCTTCTCCTCATTTCCACGGGAGGAGTGCATCTCGGAGTTATCGGACAATGAGTCCGATAACACCTGGCGTCGAGAACTCTTTCGGGTTCCCGTGGCCTTCTTCTTGATCTTCTTCTCCGGCACCTCGTAAGGCGCCGGAGTCAGCATCTCCATCAGGAGAGCGTCCGCGGGGTCTTCGGGCAGGGGGGCTGGACAATCAATCTGCCCTGATGTCTCCACCCATTCCTGTCAAAGGCATGGAAGCTCTAATCCCGCACATTGTTAAACAATGAAGAATGAATACCCTATAAGAGATAAAATAGCTTACCACGCTGGCTTGGCGCTTCGCGCTGAATCCGCGATCCTCGGTAAGGGGAGGGGGAACCTCGCCCTTAAATAGCACCTTCCAAGCATCCTCGTGTGTTGTGTCGAAGAGCTCGCTTAGAGTTTGGTGCTGGGCCGGGTCGAACTCCCACAAGTTGAACACCCGTTGTTGACACGGGAGGATCCGGCGGATGAGCATGACCTGGACTATGTTGACAAGCTTGAACTTCTTGTTCACCATGTTTTGGATACAGGTTTGGAGTCCGGTCAGCTCTCCCGGACTACCCCAAGGCAGGCCCTTCTCTTTCCAGGAGGTGAGCCGCGTGGGGATTCCGGATCGAAACTCGGGGGCCCCTGCCCATTTGGGGTCACGCGGCTCGGTGATGTTGAACCACCCCGATTGCCACCCCTTTATGGTCTCCACGTAGGAGCCCTCGAGCCATGTGACGTTGGGTATCTTGCCCACCATGGCGCCTCCGCACTCCGCCTGCTGGCCGCTCACCACCTTCGGTTTGACACTGAAGGTCTTCAGCCATAGGCCGAAGTGGGGCTTGATGCGGAGGAAGGCCTCACACACGACTATAAACGCCGAAATGTTGAGGATGAAGTTCGGGGCCAGATCATGGAAGTCCAGGCCGTAATAAAACATGAGTCCCCGGACGAATGGGTGGAGAGGAAATCCCAGTCCGCAGAGGAAATGGGAGAGGAATACTACCCTCTCATGAGGCCTGGGGGTGGGGATGAACTGCCCCGCATCTGGGAGCCGATGTGCGATATCCTCGGATAATTATCCGGCTCCCCTCAGCTTCTTGATGTGTCCCTCCGTGACGGAGGAAACCATCCACTTGCCTCCCACTCCGGACATGGTTGGAGAAGGTTGAGGAAGAGAATGTGAACTTGGGCACTGGAGCTCGAGTGTGCGAGAATGGATTAGCAAAGGAGGAAGAAGGCGTGGGTGGAAAAAGGTGGATCCTTATCCCTTTATATGGGCGGATGAAACTATGCGTCCCCACCAGCCTGGTAAAACTCGCTTATCCCCAAGCGCCGTAATTGATGGCGCGGTTGGGTTACCCACGTCCGTATTGATGAGAACCCCGCGATAAGGGGACACGATCTCTGCTTCGACAAGACATGCCAAGGAAACCACCTCGCGAAACATGCTGAGGTTGGCTGTAAAAAACAATTCGAATAAAGGCTTGGCTGTGGTGTGATGTCACATTACGGGATACGTCAGCAGATTGGATTTGTGGGAATATTATTCTCTCTGCGGTGGTATGTGGAACTTGTTTTGCAGAGCCGGACACGATCCTCATGTTCAAAACCTTCTGTGAAGTATTCGGAGGAGGAACCCGCCTTGCAATGCTGAAGACAATCTGCGCGCTGGACTCATCGTCATTGAAGCCTGGTTCAGGGGCTACTGAGGGAGTCCTGGATTAGGGGGTATTCGGACAGCCGGACTATAACCTTTGGCCAGACTGTTGGACTATGAAGATACAAGATTGACGACTTTGTCCCGTGTCCGGATGGGACTCTCCTTGGCGTGGAAGGCAAGCTTGGCAGTACGGATATGTAGATCTCCTTCCTTGTAACCGACTCTGTGTAACCCTAGCCCCCTCCGGTGTCTATATAAACTGGAGGGTTTATTCGGTAGGATAGAAGAACAACAATCATACCATAGGCTAGCTTCTAGGGTTTAGCCTCTCCGATCTCATGGTAGATCAACTCTTGTACTACCCATATCATCAATATCAATCAAGCAGGAGTAGGGTTTTACCTCCATCGAGAGGGCCCGAACCTGGGTAAAAAGATTGTGTCCCTTGTCTCGTGTTACCATCCGCCTAGACGCACAGTTCGGGACACCCTACCCGAGATCCGCCGGTTTTGACACCGACACATGGACTTTATCACCAGATTGCCCAGGACCAAATCAGGATATGATTCTATATGGGTAGTAGTTGATCGCTTGACCAAAGTGGCTCACTTTATCCCAGTGAAAACCAATTATACAAGTGCGAAGTTGGCCAAGATATATATGTCCAGGATCGTATGTCTGCATGGAGTTTCGAGGACCATCGCATCAGACAGAGGAACGCAGTTTACCTCAAAGTTTTGGCATTAGTTACACCAGACCTTGGGAACGAGATTGGAGTTCAGTACAACATTTCACCCACAGATGGATGGACAGACAGAGAGAGTCAACCAGATTCTGGAGGACATGTTGAGAGCCTGTGCGCTAGATTATGGATCTAGTTGGGATGACAATTTGCCTTACACAGAGTTCTCATACAACAATAGCTACCAAGCCAGTTTGAAGATGGCACCGTTCGAAGCCCTGTATGGACGAAGGTTGTCGGATTTCGGGTTCCGGGAGACCCTTGAGATTCGAACACTGGGGTGCGCATGGAGATGTTGCCTTCTACCTACCTGCACCCCTCCGCCTCACTAAGATCTAAGCTATGGAAAGAACAGCACAAGAGACACAGGGTTTATACTGGTTCGGGCCACCAATGTGGTGTAATACCCTACTCCAGTTTGTGGCGTGGTGGATTGCCTCTTGGGCTGATGATAATGAGCAATACAAGGAAGAACAGCCTCGCGAGGGTCTGTTCTTGGCTGGGCCGATGAACTGCTAGGAGGAGTTTAGTCACCCTTCTCTCTCTCTCTCTCTCTGATTGCTTGATTGATTGCCCGTCCCTCTACCCTGGGGTGGCTAGTCCTATTTATAGGCAAAGGCCCTGGGCCTCTTCCCAAATATTGAGCGGGAAGTGCGCCAACAATTGGCCAATTCGAAGGGGAACATCTGGTACACTTATCCTGACTAAAGTTGGTCCTCGCCTGCCAAAGGCTCTGGTGGTGACGCTGGCTTGGGCTCCACAATGACTTCCTCCCTGTCGTGGGGCTGGTCTTGGTCTTGTTGCACCAAAACGGGTGCCTTTGCTTGATGCTCCCGCCTGCGCTTGCTCCCTTTGCACCAAAGAGGAAAGGAGGACACAGCGCGGGCTGACGCCCACCTGGCGCCCTTGGTCGTCATGGCTTGTGTCACGGGCACCTCGCGAGATACCCCGCCTTGATCTCTCCGCCTCCTCGCGAGCCAGCCTGATGAGGCCGTGCCTGAGGAAGCTCCGTGTCGTCCGCCCCACGAGGCTTGGTCCCTCGCGAGGGTCTTGGCTTTGTGTTGATGAAGATGGGCCGTGCTGGGCCCCCCTTTGAGCCACGCCGCAGGCCGCAGGCAGGCAAGTCTGGGGACTCCCGTTCCCAGAACACCGACAGTAGCCCCCGGGCCCAAGGCGCGCCCGGACTTGGCCATGCAGGGAGGCGAAAGGGCAAGGACAAAGCGCCGCGGGCCCTAACAGCCCGCGGCTTTGGGCGCCATGTGGCGGTTGATTGGACGTGGGCGTCTCCGCTTCCCCATGATGCCTCGGCAACCGCGCGGATTGGACAAGTCCCTGCATGCAATGCGGGTCATGATTACCTGCGATCATGGAGGTCGGCGGTTGGCCTCCGCCGGCCATAAATACGAAACGACACGCGTCCTTCCAGTCTATCTCTTCTTGCTTCTCCTTCTTCCCGGTCCTTGCTCTGTCTTGCTGCGATGGCTCCGTCGAGGAGGTTCTTGGCCGCAGAGAAGGGGAAGGCTCACCAGGTTGAGCCTGCCTCTCCCCTGCCCAAGCGCGGCCGAGGGCACCCTCGCAAACATCCGGTGGCCACCACGGCAGCTCCCCGCGGCCGTGGAGATGGTTTCCAGCACGGTGACGGGCGGACAGCTGCGGCCAGGGGCGCGCGGCCGGGGGGCGCGCTTCGGTCGCGCGTCCCCCTAGGCCGCGCTTTCACGCTGCAGAGGTGCTGCCGGAGTTCGTTGTGTGGTCGGCGGAGCCAACTTGCGTCTGGCTTCAACTTCCTCTCTTCCTTCTTAGCGAGCTCCCGGCCGGCGCCCCGGGCGGCCTCTGGCTTCAGGCAGACGTCTGCTGCAGCCGGGCCTCATGGGCTTCACTGGAGGTCTCCGCAGCCGGGAGCCTGGCCTTGACCCGCGGTTGGCAGACGTTTGCCCGCGCGCGCGGCCTGAGCCGTCGGTGCACCCTGCACTTCAAGTTTGACGGTGATGCCACCCTCTACGTGAGGGTGTTTGCGGAAGATGGTCGCCGCGCAGGGTGCTGCCCTGAGAACGACGACCGCGGCCGGGGACCCAGCTGCGGCGATGACGGAGAGGACAGCGCTCGCGTGATTGGTGGCGCTCAGGGCTCCCCAAGCTTCATCGGTTCTTCTTCAGGCGGCGACTCTTCTAGCAGTGGCCGCGGTCAGCCCCCACGCCGCCGTACCTGTTTGGGGGTGGTAGCGCGTCTGCCTGCTGTTGCGCCTCGGTGAAGCGCGAGAGGGAGTCTGCTTGAGCCCCGGAGGAAACTCGAGTCTTCCTGCAGGCCGGTGTGAGGCGAGCTGCACCTGATTTGCTCTTTCTTTTCCTTTTTCCTGCGTAAAAAGACAGCAGCGTGGAGCCCCGCGGGGGCGTGTTTGGGTTATTGCTGTTAATCATTGCTTTGCTTTCGTTATCGTGCCTTCCGGCTACGTGCCCGCGCGTGGATAGTTCCCAGCCCCAGCCGTGGGGAGGGGGGCGACCGACCCAGGCCCTGTGTTCGTGTCGCGGTTCCCGTGGGCACGGACTGGAGGGGTGCTCCGGTAATGGGCCCAGGTCGCGGAGCCTTTGAACGACTAGGGCAGAGACACTCACGAGGGCGCTCGGCTGCCCCCCTCGCGAGGCCTTGCATAAGAGAAATCGAGGCAGGAGAGTGAAAAAGCGAAGAACCATAAGTCAAAAATGGTAACAGCTTCAACAAAACTTCGAATGAGAATGAACAAGCCAACTGCGGAAAGCAAATGAAAAAGCCGCGTCCGGCACCTAATCTAGTCTTCGACGTCTTCTCACCAGCGCGGAGCTAAGTGCTGCCACTGGGCGTGGGAGGGAGCCCCAGGGCCTGAGGCCGGCGCTCCTGAGACTCCGGGGCGTGTACAACCCCAACTCATTATTACGTGAGAGTGTCACGGGCGGCGAGCTTCACAGGCGTTGGCCTTCTTCACAGGCTCCGAGCCTTTCTTGGGGTAAGCAAGCTTCACGGGCATTTGCCCTCTTCACAGGCTCCGGGCCTTTTCCAAAACGCGACAGCTTCATAGGCATTCGCCTTCTTCACAGGCTCTGGGCCTTTTCCAAAAAGGATGATCTTCACAGGCGTTCGCCTTCTTCACAGGCTGTGGGCCTTTTCCAAAAAGGATGATCTTCACAGGCGTTCGCCTTCTTCACAAGCTCTGGGACTTTTTAGGGGTAGAACCTCCGGAGGTGCTGGATGTTCCATGCGTTCTGGATCGGCACCCCCTCCTGAGTCCCCAAGCACACGGAGCCAGGCCTGGAAACATGAACAACCTTGAACGGGCCCTCCCACATGGGAGAGAGCTTGTGCAGTCCCTCCCTGGAGAGAACCCGCCTGAGCACGAGGTCTCCTACCTCGAGAGTTCTGGGGCGGATGTTGCAGCAGTGATATCGTCGCAGTGCTTGTTGGTACCTCGCCGCTCGCAGCGCGGATTCTCGGCGGCGTTCCTCCCCCAGCACGAGGTCCATCCCCCGCATGACGTCCTGCTGCGCCTCGTCGAATGGCAGGACCCGTGCGGAGCAACGTCTGACCTCGTGAGGGAGGACCGCTTCAGCTTCGTAGACCAGGAAGAATGGGGTCTCTCCAGTCGGCTTGGTAGCGGTGGTGCGGATGGACCACAACACGGACTGAAGCTCATCGTACCAACCTCGGCCGCAGGCCTCCAACTTCTTCTTGAACGTCCTGGTCTTGAGGCCCCTCAGGACCTCTGCGTTGGCTCGCTCGGCCTGGCCGTTGCTTCGGGCGTGCGCCACCGAAGCGTAGCATATCTGCGTTCCAAGGTTAGCACAGTATGTTTTGAAGAGGTTACTGGTGAACTGCGAACCGTTGTCTGTGATGATGCGGTTCGGCACCCCGAACCGGCTCATGATGCCCCTGATGAACTTGACCGCGGAACCCGCGGGGATGGTGCGGACGGCCTCCACTTCAGCGCACTTGGTGAACTTGTCCACGATGATGTAGAGGTAGCGGTAGCCCCCTGGCGCCCGATGTAACGGGCCCAGGATGTCCAGCCCCCAGACTGCGAATGGCCACGAGAGGGGTATAGTCTACAGGCCTCCTGCCGGCTGATGGATCTGCTTGGCGTGGAACTGGCAGGCCTCACAAGCCTTCACCAGTTCAACGGCGTCATTGAGTGCGGTGGGCCAATAAAACCCACTGCGGAACGCCTTGCCGACGAGGGTCCGTGATGATGAATGATGCCCACAGTCTCCGCCGTGTATATCTTCCAGTAGTTCCTTTCCCTGCTCCCTGGAGATGCAGCGCAGGGATACATCGTTTGGTCGCTTTCGGTAGAGCTCTCCATCCTTGATGCAGTATGCCGTGGCCAGCCGTGCCACACGCTCCGCTTCCTCCTCCTTCTCCGGCAGGGTCCCTTGTGTTAAGTAACTCCGGAGCTCCGTGGTCCAGCACCCCTCCTGAGGCTCCATCGTCAGGAGCAGGCGCGCTCCCGAGGCCGGGCCACAGACCGGGGCTCCTGAGGCAGGTGGCTGGGGGAGCTAGGCTGAGCCGTGTTTGACAATGACGGCAGGGCTGAGGGCTTGAAGAGCCGCTCCTCGAAGATGCCAGGCTCCTGAGGTAACCGCCTGGACGCTCGTCTGGCGATGTTGTCAGCCTCCTGATTGGTGCCACGGGGCACATGCTGCAACTCCAACCCCCAGAACTGCTTCTCCATCCCGCGGACCTCCGCAAGGTAGGCTTCCATGTGCTCATCTTTCGGCTCGTACACCTTGTTGGAGAAATTGACAAGGAGCTGCGAATCGCCCTTGATGGTGAGGCGTTTCACCCCCAGGGCAGCTGCGGCCTTCAAGCCCGCTATTAGACCTTTATACTCCGCTATGTTGTTGGAGACCTTTTCACCTTGCTGGAAACAGAGTTGTACAGCGTAGTAGAGCTTGTCCTGAGTGAGCGATATAAGCACCGCCCCAGCCCCAGCGCCATGCCTGGAGAATGCCGCATCGAAGTACATGACCCAGCCTTCCGGCGCCTCGCTTCCCGGGGATAGGGATCGATCCTTGTCGGCCTTGAGGCCCGGTGCCTCTGTCCATTCTGCCACAAAATCCACTAATGCTGCTCCCTTGATGACTCTGGTCGTGCTGAATTCGAGCTGAAACACTTGCAATTCTATGTTCCACTCAGCGACCCTCCCGGCTGAGTTAGGGCTCCTGAGCACTCTCTCCAAGGGGTATGACGAGACGACCTTGATGGGGTGACCCTGAAAAAAGTGCCGCAGCTTGCGCGAGGCCACCAGTAGCGCGAGGAGTAGCTTCTGAGGCATTGGGTACCGTGCCCTCGCGTCCCGCAACACCGTGCTGACGAAGTACACTGGGTGCTCAACGAGGTTGGGTGCGTCAATGCTGGTGACGCCCTCCGGAGACCATGGCGCCTCCTGAGGCGATGAGGCCTCCGGAGGCTGGCCATCTGGGAGAGGGGCCTCTTCCGACTCGGGTGCACTCCTTTGCGGCGGCTGATCCTCCCCAGCCGTGGTGGCGGTTTCTGTGGGCCTTCCTTGTTCCTGTTTTGCCTTGTCCCGGGCTGCTGCCGTGGTTTTGACTCGACGCTCCTCCCTAACCGCCACCAGGGCTGCTCTGGCGGAGTAGGGAGTGGCGGCGAGGTAAAGTACCAGGGGCCCTTGAGAGCATGGAGCCACCATGACCGGAGGGCTGGTCAGGTATCTCTTGAGATCTTGGAACGCCTTGTCGGCCTCTTCAGTCCATTCAAAGGGCCCCTTTTTCTTCATTAGCTGGAAGAAGGTCAGCGCTCACTCCCCCAACTTGGAGATGAAGCGCCCTAGCGCGGTCACGCGCCCAGTGAGCTTCTGCATTTCTCTGAGGGTCTTCGGTGGGCTCATGTCCTCGACCGCCTTGACCTTTTCTGGGTTAGCCTCGATGCCTCGGTGGGACACGAGGAAACCCAAGAGCTTGCCCAAGGGGACTCCGAACACACACTTCTCTGGGTTGAGCCGCAGGTTCACTGTGTTGAGGCTCGCGAAGGTTTCCTCCAGGTCTTGTATCAGGGTCTTGGCCTCCCGAGACTTCACCACAATGTCATCGGCATAAGCCTCAACATTCTTCCCGAGCTGCGGGCCCAAGGTGATGTGCATCAGCCGCTGAAAGGTCGCCCTTGCGTTACGCAGCCCAAATGGCATGCATGTGTAGCAGTACACCCCACACAGGGTTAGGAAGGCTGTCTTTTCGACGTCTTCTACCGCCATCTTGATCTGGTGATACCCAGAGAAGGCATCCAAGAAGCATAGCAGGTCACATTCTGCGGTGGAATCGATGCTCTGGTCGATGCGGGGGAGTAGGAACGGATCTTGCGGGCATGCCTTGTTGAGGTTGGTGAAGTCGACACACATGCGCTCCTTCCCTCCCTTCTTTGGCACAACGACAGGGTTGGCCAACCAATCCGGGTATCGGACCTCGCGAATGACCCCAGCGGCCTCTAGTTTGCGGGTCTCTTGGATGATGAAGGCCTGCTTTTCTGTGGACTGCCGCCTTGCCTTCTGCTTCACAGGGCGCACGTTGGGGCACACGTTGAGGTGATGCTCGATTACGCTCCTAGGGATCCCCGCCAACTGGTCAGGCTCCCAAGCGAATACCTTCTTGTTCGTGCGCAGGAACTTGACCAGGGCCTCCTCCTGCTCGGGCTCGAGGTTGGCGCCTATGGTGAAAGTGGCGTTGGTGGACCCGTCCTCATCGACGGGTATCTGCTTGGTTTCTACCTTGTCTTGGGTGAACAACTGTTTCTTCTTGGCAGCTGCAGCCCCCTTGGGCTCGGGGGTCTCCGAGTCGGCGGGCTGCACCGACGCTGCCGTCTTGAAGGCGAGCTTGAGCACCCGCAGCGCGTCTCCGGTGTCCCCGTGCACAGCGAGGATACTGCTGCTCCCGGGCATCTTCATGAGGTTGTACACCGGGTGCGTCGCGGCCATGAACTGGGCCAGCGCTGGATAGCCGAGGATGGCGTTGTAGGGGAGGATGATGGGGGCGATGTCGAGGTTGACCAGCTCCGTGCGGAAGTTGTCGTAGGTGCCGAAGTCTACTGGGAGCCGGATCTGTCCCAAGGAGCTGCATGACCCGGCCCCAACGCCTGAGAAGGCCGGCTGGGCTGCAGCCGTTCCAAGGGTATGTAGAGGAGGTTGAAGGCCTCAACCGAGAGCACGCTGAGGCCCGCGCCACCATCGATGAGAGTCCTGGTGATGGCCACCTGGCAGATGGTGGGGGTGCACAACATGGGGAGCGCACAACATGGGGAGCGCACCCGAGCAGGCCGAGTTGGAGGGGTGGTCCTCCGAGCTGAAGGTCAGGCCGGCCTTGGGCGCCACCCGGTCCGGGAGAGCCCCCTGCCACGTGGAAGCGGTGTTGGCCCGGTGGATGAATGGCTTGATGTGGTGACTTGTAGGCGGCGCCTGCGAGCCGCCCAGGAGGTCCGCGACGACCGGAAGTGTTGGTGTAGCGTGGTGGGCGAGGAAGAGGCCGCCAAGCTCTTCCCAAGAGGCCACGGAGGCTGCCGGCAGGTGGAGCAGCCATGCGCGCTCTTCCCAAGAGGCCACGGAGGCTGCCGGCAGGTGGAGCAGCCATGCGCGTGGAGCGCCGGTGAGGGCCATGGGGAGCTAGTTGGCCATGACCCTATCATCACCTCCAGCTTCGAGGATGGCCTCCTCGTACGCCAGCAAGAAGGCCAGCGGATCAGTCGCGCCGCTGTAGCGCAACGGCGTCGTTGGCTTGAACTTGTCCGGCCACCGTACCCGTTGCAGGGCTGGGGCCAGGGCTCGGAGCCCCCTGGCCCCCGTGCTGGCACCGGCGGCCGGAGCGGGCGACGTGCTACTCATCGCGAGGCGGGTCATGGCGGTGGCGGAAGGGAAAACTCCGGTGTACCCTTACCTGGCGCGCCAAATGTCGGATTTCGGGTTCCGGCAGACCCTTGAGATTCGAACACTGGGGTGCGCGCGGAGATTTTGCCTTCTACCTGCCTGCACCCCTCCGCCTCGCTAAGATCTAAGCTATGGAAAGAACAGCACAAGAGACACAGGGTTTATACTGGTTCGGGTCACCAATGTGGTGTAATACCCTACTCCAGTTTGTGGCGTGGTGGATTGGCTCTTGGGCTGATGATGATGAGCAATACAAGGAAGAACAACCTCGCGAGGGTCTGTTCTTGGCTGGGGCGATGGACTGCTAGGAGGAGTTCAGTCACCCTTCTCTCTCTCTCTCTCTCTCTCTGATTGCTTGATTGATTGCCCGTCCCTCCACCCTGGGGTGGCTAGTCCTATTTATAGGCAAAGGCCCTGGGCCTCTTCCCAAATATTGAGCAGGAAGGGCGCCAACAATTGGCCATTTTGAAGGGAAACATCTGGTACACTTATCCTGACTAAAGTTGGTCCTCGCCTACCAAAGGCTCTGGTGGTGACGCTGGCTTGGGCTCCACAATGACTTCCTCCCTGCCGTGGGGCTGGTCTTGGTCTTGTTGCACCGAAACGGGTGCCTTTGCTTGATGCTCCCGCCTGCGCTTGCTCCCTTTGCACCAAAGAGGAAAGGAGGACACAGCGCGGGCTGACGCCCACCTGGCGCCCTTGGTCGTCATGGCTTGTGTCACGGGCACCTCGCGAGATATCCCGCCTTGATCTCTCCGCCTCCTCGTGAGCCAGCCTGATGAGGCCGTGCCTGAGGAAGCTCCGTGTCGTCCGCCCCGCGAGGCTTGGTCCCTCGCGAGGGTCTTGGGTTTGTGTTGATGAAGATGGGCCGTGCCGGGCCCCCCTTTGAGCCACGCCACAGGCCGCAAGTAGGCAAGTCTGGGGACCCCCGTTCCCAGAACGCCGACAAAGGTGCATAACACTGTTGATGTGTGATGAAGTAGGAGACCGACAGTTGTTTGGACCAGACTTGATCAACAAGTATGAAGAGAAGGTTAAAATGATTCGTGATAGACTGAAGATTGCTCAGTCTAGGCAGAAGAGTTATGCAGACTCGAAATGCAAGGAGGTAACCTATGAAATTGGAGACATAGCATATCTGCGAGTATAACCCTTGCGAGGAGTGAAACAATTTGGAGTTAAGGGAAAGTTAGCCCCGAGATTTGTAGGACCGTATCGTATTTTGGAACGTATGGGAGAAGTTGCCTACAAGTTGGAGTTACCTGAAGGACTGTCAGGAGTTCATGACGTGTTTCACGTTTCCCAGTTGAAGAAGTGTCATGCTGAGATGGCCGAGATACCGTTAAGAGATACAGTACCCTTGGAGGCGATTCAGTTGGACAGTGATTTGACCTATGAGGAGAAGCCAGTTAAGATTCTTGAGTTTGCCAGCAGAGTCACCCGCAGCAAGGTTATCAAGTTTTGCAAAGTTCAGTGGAGCCACCATACCGAGGATGAAGCCACCTGGGAACGAGAGGATGATCTACGCAAAGACCACTGTCGGTGTCAAAACCGGCGGATGTCGGGTAGGGGGTCCCGAACTATGCGTCTAGGCGGATGGTAACAGGAGATAAGGGACACGATGTTTTTACCCAGGTTCAGGCCCTCTTGATGGAGGTAAAACCCTACTCCTGCTTGATTAATATTGATGATATGGGTAGTACAAGAGTAGATCTACCACGAGATCAGAGAGGCTAAACCCTAGAAGCTAGCCTATGGTATGATTGTTGTTCGTCCTATGGACTAAAACCCTCCGGTTTATATAGACACCGGAGATGGTTAGGGTTACACAGAGTCGGTTACAACGGAAGGAGATCTACATATCCGTATCGCCAAGCTTGCCTTGCACGCCAAGGAAAGTCCCATCCGGACACGGGAGGAAGTCTTCAATCTTGTATCTTCATAGTCCAGGAGTCCGGCCAAAGGTCATAGTCTGGCTATGCGGACACCCCCTAGTCCAGGACTCCCTCAGTAGCCCCTGAACCAGGCTTCAATGACGACGTGTCCGGCGCGCAAATTGTCTTCGGCATTGCAAGGCGGGTTCCTCCTCCGAATACTTCGTAGAAGATTGCGAACACAAGGATAGTGTCCGACTCTGCAAAATAAGTTCCACATATTGCCATAGAGAGAATAACATTTACACAAATCTAATCTGCTGACGTATTTCGTGGCGTGACATCACACCACGACCAAGCTTTTACTTGAATCGTTTTTACTATCCCACCTCAGCGTGTTTAGCGAGGCGGTTTCCTTGGCACATCCTGTCGAAGCAGAGATCGTGTCCCCTTATTCCGGGATTCTCATCAATACGGGCGTGGGTAACCCAACCGCGCCATTGATTATGGCGCTTGGGAGATAAGCGAGTTTTACCAGGCTGGTGGGGGCACGCAGTTTCGTCCGCCCATATAAGGGGATAAGGATCGACATTTCCACCTACGCCTTCTTAGTCCCTTGCTCATCCACTTTCGCATACTCGAGCTCCAGCGCCCAAGTTCGCACTCTCCACCTCAACCTTCTCCAGCCATGTCCGGAGCGGGAGGCAAGTGGATGGTCTCCTCCGTAACGGAGGGACACATCAAAAAGCTGAGGAAGGTCGGATACTTGTTTGACGACATCGCGCATCGGCTTCCTGAAAAGGGGCAGCTCCTTCCCACCCCAAGGCCCCATGAGAGGGTGGTGTTTCTCACCCATTTCCTCCGCGGACTAGGTTTTCCTCTCCACCCATTTGTCTGGTGTCTCATGTTCTACTACGGCCTAGATTTCCATGATCTGGCCCCAAAGTTTATCCTCAACATCTCGGCGTTCATCGTCGTGTGCGAGGCCTTCCTCCACATCCCACCCCACTTTGGTTTATGGCTGAATACCTTTAACGTCAAGCCGAAGGTAGTGCGCGGCTGCCAGGCGGAGTGCGGAGGTGCCATGGTGGGCAAATGCTCAACGTCCTATGGCTCGAGGGCTCTTTCATGGAGACCCTAAAGGGGTGGCAATCGGGGTGGTTCTACATCACCGAGCCGCGTGACCCTAAATGGTTCGCAACCCCCGAATTCCGATCCAGAGCTCCTACGCGGCTCACCTACTGGAAGGAGACGAGCCTATCGTGGGGCAAAAAGGGAGAGCTGATCGGACTCCAAACATGCGTCCAAAACCTGGTGGACAAGAAGCTCAAGCTTGTCAATGTAGTCCATGTCATGCTCATCCGCCGGATACTCCCATGCCAACAATGGGCTTTCAGCTTGTGGGAGTTCAATCCGGCCCAGCACCAAACCCTGAGCAGGCTCTTCGACACAAGGTACGAAGATGCCTGGAAGGTGCTATTCAAGGGTGCCGAAGCCCCCGCATCCGCTACTGAGGATCGTGGTTTCAGCGCGCAGCGTCAAGCCGACGCCATAAGATGTTTTTACCTTTTATAGGATATTTACTTTTCATAGTTTGACTTTATGTGGGATCTAAACTCCCTTACCCTTAGCAGGATTGGCAGGAGACGTCCGGACAGATCAGTTGTCTGACTCCATTGCCCGAAGACCCAGCAGACGCCAATTTGGTGAAGCTGCTGGTTCCGGCACCTTACGTGGTGCCGGAGTGGAAGGCCCAGAAGAAGGCCGCGGGAACTCGAAAGAGTGCCTGGCGTCTGATGATGTCGGAGTCTTCGTCCGACGGCTCCATGACGCACTCCTCCCGTGAAGACGAGGAGGAGGAAGAAGAGGCCTCTCCCCCTCCAGCGGGGGGAGGGAAGAAAAGGAAGGCCGCCCCAGCTGGGGAGGACGGAGGGTCCAAGAAGGGGAAAACCCTTCTTCCGGACTACTCCACCAACACCGACGACGGCGAAGAGGAGTGGCTGCACAGGGCCAAGCCCCTGGCGAAATCATAAGTGTTCGGATACCAGAATGACTCATGGCGTTCCTTTATTGCATAGCTTTTCCTGACGCCGAATATGTTTATGCAGTCCGCCCAAAGACGGGCTCGACACGTCGTCGAGCGGTTCCCTGTATCCGTCGGATGTGAACAACACTTCACTTCGGGCCGCCTCCTCCCCTCACCCTACGGATAATGCCGAGGTGTTATCCCGGGAGGATCCAGGCCAGGAGGAGGTGGTCCCGGAGGCGCCGCAAGGCGACCTCCTGAACTCCAGGTGCCCAGGGGACAAAACCCACAAGGGTTCTGAGTCCGGCCCTAGGCCGGACACCACTCCGGAACCTTCAAAGGTTCCGGAGTCCGGCGGGCGGCCCCCTAAGAAGAAGGGAAAGCCTACAACGCCGGTGACCTCCGCCCAACCGGAGGCACCGGATAACTTGCTGGAGGTGCTTAACGGCGCCTCCATCGACGAGGAGCACTGCACCATTATGACTGCGGTGATTCAGAAAGTTCAGTCCGCCAAGAGCGGGCTGACCGAAGCCTATGCTAGCCTTTTGACAGTCTTTGAGGTATGTAAAAAATATGTAAAAATATTACCGCATAGACAGTAGCCCCTGATGCTCTGTTTGGCGTTCGGAAAGAAAAGCCGAATAGAGGATCTAATAAAATTCGCAGGAGTCTAACAACAGTAAGTCAATATGCGTATGCAGGCTTCACTGCTGGCATCCGCCGCACTGACTGCAAGGTGGACACGCTAAAGCAGAACCTCGAGCGGTCTGAGCAAGAGCTCGGCCTTGCCAAGAAGCAGCTCGAGGACAAAGAACGTAAGAAATACCTTTTTGAAATATATATAAAAGGTGCAATTGCAAGAAAATGACATGATTAATGTGGCTATTGTAGGGGCCACAACTGAGGTGGCAACCCTTAAGCAAGCACTGTCCGAGGCCGAAAAGAAGGCTGCCATGGAGCGCACCGAGCAGGAGAAGCATGAGGCGCAGGTTGGCGAGGTGCGGCAAGAGCTCCAGGCTCTCATGGAAAAACATGAGAGTTTGGAGCTTGACTCGAAGACGCGAGAGTCCGAGCTCGTGACGGCGATTGAAAATGCCAAGTCTGCCAAGGCCGAAGCCCAGAAGGCCCTCCAAGAAGTCGAGGCGATGAAAAAGATAGCGGTGGGTAAGGCTTTCTTTATGCAAAGCAAGCATGTGAAAGTGAATTATTTGTTACTTACCCGAATCCGGAGCTCTCGAGGAGCATTCGCAGACTTGCCCCGCAATGTGTCCGATGCCGCCGCCTTCTATCGAGCCGAGGAGGGCAACTCGACGAAGAAGGTGTTCTGGTCTCAGTATGCTGAGGCGGGACACCCGGTGCCTTTGAGCGACCAGTTGAAGCAACTGGTCGAGCTCCACAAGGTGGCCGAACAGGCACTGAAGGGCTTTATAGTTTGGCTGTGGCCTAGAGAGGCCCTGCCTGGGAGCTAATTCGGGCTGGTGAGGCGGCTGGTGGACGCCTGTCCGAGGCTTGAGGTCGTCAACTGCTCCGTTTGCATTGAGGGTGCCCGCAGGGCCCTTGCCCGTGCTAAGGTGCACTAGGGCAAATTGGATGCCATGAAGCTTGTGAAGGACGGGCCGCCGCATGGCAAGGAGCATCACCACCCCAAGATGTATTACGAGGGTGTCTTGAAGGGTGCCCGCCTTGTGGCGGGTGAATGCTCGAAAGATGTAATATTTGAGTGAAACTTTGTTCGTTTTATCCTGTGCACTGAAAACTTGTTCATATGCGCTATGCAACGCTTGTTTAATTTAAAATATTACCTTCTGTTTGGCCGTTTATTATATTTGAGAGATGGCGAGTCGTCGGCTTCTGCCCCCATGCCACGAGTGCTGGGGTGTTCAGGATAAACCTGAGCACTCTTTTCCCCATTCTTGGGTCCTTCGAGGGAGGTGCTCAGCACAACGAACAAGGCAATCGGACTATTATGCGTTATCACTCTCACTTAGCCATAGAATTCTATAATTTTAAATTTCGGCGAAGCCCCTAGTATTCGGAAGACCGAGTTCGGGGCGCTATACACGCCTAGGCCGGACAAAGCCGACTCCTCGCTCTAAGCGGCATAAGTCTTTAAGGACTCGAAACCTTCCCGGACAGCGACCAGCTCTCGCCCTATCATGACAGTCAGTTTTAGCTTTCTCTACCGAGGTGCTTAGGCCCAGCTCAACTGGGGCACAATCGCAGTAGTTCTCCCAGCGCTACCTTAGCCTATATAGCGGAACGTAAGGTACCAAAACATGGGAGCCGGGCAAACCCAACTATTGACCAAAGACATGATTCGGAGCTGATGCATATAATGCTATTATATCGGAGGGCCGCACTTGTGAAAGTGTTCGGACTTCTCACGCCGTGTTATGGGGTGCTTGAGCCCCTGGCGTATTGGCCGTACCAAAGTGTACGGGTGCTAAATGTCATAACTGAACATATATATGTAAAAAAGAAATGAATAGAGAATGCAGTAATAAGCTGAAGCTAAGCATTGTTTATTTTAAAATGCTGCTGTAAAAGCAGAACGATACAAATAATGCGGAAAGCAAGAGATGGACTATTTGACATGTCCCCCTCCAGGGGTGAGCTGCGAGATGATATGTAAGATAGGTATTTTGCCCGTTATAGAGACCACCTGGGAATTCGACGTAGCTTCCTGCCTCCTTGGTTGTTGCATCGTGTGTTTGGCGATTTTATTGCCGGACAGGCCTTCCGGATGATGGAGTCCTGAAAGTAAGAAAGAAAAAACGAAATCGGGAGCCCCTGGTGCGGTTGAGCCATATTTAGGGCATGCCGAGACCGTGCCCCTCCCCCTGTGCCCATGGAATTTTCAGAGCGTTGTACTGATTTCGCTGTTTTGCGAGGGCTGGGGTTGGGGCCGTAGTGCTACGCTTGCTTGGAACGTGACAGGAGGTCCTGTTGTAGGTTACTCCGGGCGCGCTTGACGGTGTCCGGACGTTTAAAAGCCGGACTGGAGAATTGTCTTGAGAGGCTGCTCTATACTTCCGCTGCCAGTGCCGCCGTATGCTCCTCCGTTCGGAGAGAGCGTTCCGTGTTTCCATTGACCGTAATGACTCCTCGAGGGCCTGGCATCTTGAGCTTGAGGTATGCGTAGTGCGGCACCGCATTGAACTTTGCGAATGCGGTTCGTCCGAGCAGTGCGTGATAGCCGCTGCGGAACGGGACTATGTCGAAGATTAGCTCCTCGCTTCGAAAATTATTCGGGGATCCGAAGACCACTTCAAGTGTAACCAAGCCTGTACACTTGGCCTCTACACCTGGTATGACTCCTTTAAAGGTCGTTTTTGTGGGTTTAATCCTTGAGGGATCTATGCCCATTTTCCGCACTGTATCCTGATAAAGCAGGTTCAGGCTCTTGCCATCGTCCATGAGGACTCTAGTCCGTCAATGATTGGGTCAAGAACCAATGCGGCGAATCCGCCATGATGGATGCTAGTGGGGTGGTCCCTTCAATCAAAAGTGATCGGGCAGTACGACCATGGGTTTAACTTTGGGGCGACTGGCTCTAACGCATACACGTCCCTGAGTGCACGCTTCCGCTCCCGCTTGGGCATGTGGGTTGCGTATATCATGCTCATCGTCCGCACTTGTGGGGGGAAACCCTTCTGTCCACTATTGTTCGGCGGCCGGGGCTCCTCCTCGTCATCGCTATGCAACCCCTTGTCTCTGCTTTCGGCATGTAACTTGCCTGCCTGCTTGAACACCCAACAATCCCTGTTGGTGTGATTGGCTGGCTTTTCGGGGATGCCATGTATCTGGCACGAGCGATCGAGTATTCGGTCCAAACTGGACGGGCCCGGAGTATTTCTCTTGAATGGCTTTTTCCGTTGACCGGGTTTAGAGTCTCTGAATCCGGTGTTAACTGTTGTATCCTCAGCACTGTCGCCGTTAATGCGGCGCTTGTGCTTGTTGCGACGCAACCTGCCATTGTTGTCCTTGGTATCCGAATTACCAGGGCTCTTGGTCATGTTATTTCTACGAGCTAGCCAGCTGTCTTCTCTCGCGCAAAAGCGGGTCATGAGTGTCGTGAGGGCGGCCATGGATTTCGGCTTTTCCTGTCCTAGGTGCCCGGCTAGCCACTTGTCACGGATGTTATGTTTGAAGGCTGCTAGGGCCTCTGCATCCGGACAATCGACGATTTGATTTTTCTCGGTCAGGAACCGTGTCCAGAATTGTCTGGCCAATTCCTCTGGCTGCTGAATTATGTGCTTAGGTCATCGGCGTTTGGTGGTCACACATAGGTGCCCTGGAAATTGTCGAGGAATGCAGATTCCAGGTCCTCCCAACAACCAATTGATTTTGCTGGCAAGCTTTTAAGCCAATGCCGAGCTGGTCCTTTAAGCTTGAGTGGGAGGTATTTGATGGCGTGTAGATCGTCACCGCGGGCCATGTGGATATGGAGGAGATAGTCCTCGATCCATACCGCAGGGTCTGTTGTGCCATCGTATGATTCGATGTTTACGGGTTTGAAACCCTCTGGGATTTGATGATCCATTACTTCATCCGTGAAGCATAGTGGGTGTGCGGCACCTCTGTATTGGGCTATATCGCGACGTAGCTCGAATGAGCTTTATCTGCTGTGTTCGGCCCGGTCGGATTTGCTGTATCCGGTGTGATGGTTAATGTCTCGAGTCGTGGGGCCCCCACGCGATCCGTAGATCGATCTTGTTTGCCTTGCCTTGTCCTCCAGCATATCGCGTAGGTCTAGCGCGTTTCTGCGTGCCTTGGTATTTTTTGAGCGACGCCGGGGTGCGGCCTGAGCGGAGGGCCGTGAGGCCTCTCTGTCATGGCCACGAGGTGGCCGATCGGCCGCGTCATGCGCTGGTGATGTAGGTTTAGGTGCTTCCTCCTCTAATCTGGGTAGCAGCCCGCGCTTTGGGTAGCTCTTGGAGGGGTGTTCGAGTTCATCCTCTTCGGCCGCCAGGACTTCGGTCCATCTGTCGGCTAGCAAGTCTTGATCAGCTCTAAGCTGTTGCTATTTTTTCTTGAGGCTGCTCGCCGTGGCCATAAGCCTGCGCTTAAAGCGCTCTTGTTCGGTGGGATCTTCGGGCACGACAAATTCGTCGTCGTCGAGGCTTGCCTCGTCTTCGGAGGGAGGCTTGTAATTGTCATCCTCTTCCTCTCTGTCTGCCGCCCTCTCAGGAGGGCTGGCTTCTCCATCCTCCTGCGCTGAATCTTGCTGGATGGAGTTATCTTCGGCACTGTCCGGGGTGTTATTGTCTCTGGTGCCGGTTTCACCGTTTTTGCTTTGGCGGGACTTAGAGTGGCACCGCTGACGCCGACGCTTGGGTTTCTTCTTGGAGGGGTGATCCCCCGTTGTTCCGTCGCCATTGGCTTCTTTGGGTGTATCCACCATGTATATGTCATATGACGAGGTGGCTTTCTAGTGCCCTATAGGCGCTGGTTCATGTTCGTCTCCTACATCGTCGTCCATACCGTCAATGTCTTCGGAGTCGAAGTCTAGCATGTCGGTTAGATCATCGACAGTGGCTACGAAGTGGGTGGTGGGTGGGCGTCGAATTTCTTCTTCGTCCGCATCCCAATCCTGTTGGCCATAATTCGGCCAGGACTCTCCTGACAAAGAGAGAGACCTTAGTGAATTCAGAATATCGCCGAAAGGCGAGTGCTGAAAGATGTCTGCGGCGGTGAATTCCATGATCGGCGCCCAATAGGATTCGATTGGCAAGGGCGCGGGGGGCTCGGAGTCCGGAGAGGAGTCCGGCACCTTGGAGTCACGGGCTTCGCAGGGGATAAGGCTGGTGTTTGGATCGATCGTCGTAGAGATTGCAGCCCTCGAGGCGGTGTCCAGCCACCCGTCCTCGATTGGTGCGGTCGGCTCCGAGCTAAGGCTCGGAGAGGACACGGGTGCGGCCTCCAGGGCATTGTTCAGCGGCAGAGATAGATCGTGCCCATCGTGACAGTGCGGCGCGCCCGGCTGCGGCTCGAATCCGTCGAAGATCAAGTCTCCGCGGATGTCAGCCGTGTAGTTCAAGCTTCCAAATCTGACCTGATGGCTAGGGGCGCAACTTTCAATCTGCTCCAGATGGCCAAGTGAATTGGCCCGCAGTGCAAAGCCGCCGAATACGAAGATCTGTCCGGGGAGAAAAGTCTCACCCTGGACTGCATCACTGTTGATGATTGGAGGAGCCATCGGGCCTAAAAGTGACGACATAGAGGAACTCTCAATGAAAGCACCAATAGCGGTATCAAAATCGGCGGATCTCGGGTAGGGGGTCCCGAACTGTGCGTCTAGGCGGATGGTAACAGGAGACAAGGGACACAATGTTTTTACCCAGGTTCGGGCCCTCTCAATGGAGGTAAAACACTACTCCTGCTTGATTAATATTGATGATGTGGGTAGTACAAGAGTA
The DNA here is from genome assembly GCA_032464435.1 of Aegilops umbellulata. Taxonomy (NCBI): domain Eukaryota; kingdom Viridiplantae; phylum Streptophyta; class Magnoliopsida; order Poales; family Poaceae; genus Aegilops; species Aegilops umbellulata. Next base: position 113,432,571 of record CP136056.1, read on the forward strand.
TACTACCACGAGATCAGAGATGCTAAACCCTAGAAGCTAGCCTATGGTATGATTGTTGTTCGTCCTACGGACTAAAACCCTCCGGTTTATATAGACACCGGAGAGGGTTAGGGTTACACAGAGTCGGTTACAACGGAAGGAGATCTACATATCCGTATCGCCAAGCTTGCCTTCCACGCCAAGGAAAGTCCCATCCGGACACGGGACAAAGTCTTCAATCTTTTATCTTCATAGTCGAGGAGTCCGACCAAAGGTCATAGTCCGGCTATCCGGACACCCCCTAATCCAGGGCTCCCTCAACCACCCACACCTCTTTTCTAGCCAACCCAAATCTCGAGGGCGAGATTCATCTTAAGGGGGGGGGGGTAGGTTTGTAACATCCCGAATATTCAATTTGGAATGTTATACATAGGCCATTCATTCATATCATGTTTTATTGCATTTTCGTTTCGCAGTCCTCGAAATCCTAAGCATCTCAAGGACCCTCAGAGAGAGTTGGGGATTTCCCAGTTTTCATATATGATTTTTATCAAATATTGAAACGAGGAATTTTGATTTTAATTATTTTCTGCTCCGAAAAATATTTCATATTAAAATATATGAGAGGAGATAATATGACTTCTCCAAAATAATTGAAATATTGGAGGAAAAATATTAAAATCATTTACTTGATTTTATTTGGATTTTATTTGCATTAGAAAAATTGCACGTTTTCAAAATTGCATTTTAGGGCCAAGAAAATGTTCATCTCGTTCTAAATATTTTATTTAGACGGTGAAAATTTGTTTTCGCCTTTTTAGTTTTTTATCTTATTTCCGAGGATTTATTTTCTGTTCGGCAGAATTATTAAAAAAAAACTTCCAGCGCCCGACTGGGCCGAAGCCCAGCCGAGCCAGGCCGGCCCAACCCCGCGCCACCGCCTTCCCCGTCCCGTGCCGCCGTCGGACTCGGAGGAGTCCGAGCCGCCGCCGCCGCGACCCCCTCCCCAAGTCAGAGCCGCCGGCTCGCCCCCCTTTAAAAACACACCCCGGGCCCCCCTGGAGCCCGAAGTCGCCGCGCCGCCTGCCGCAGCCCGCGCAGCCGCCTGCCGCCTCCCGCGCCGCTGCTGCCCCGCGCCGCCGAGTCACCTCGCCGCCCCGCAAAGCACCCGCCGCCCAAGCCCCACCTCACCGGAGTTCTGCCGGAGAGGTAACGCTTTGACCCGCCGCCGCCGGTTGTTTTTTAAAATCGATTCGTTTTTTTAGAAAAACCCTAATTTGTTTTTTAGATCAGTTCGCCGGTTTTTCCCCGTTCTTCTGTTTAGTGGACGTTCATCCGTACGTTCATTTTAATGAACGGTTTTCATTCGTTAGTTACAGATAACGAACGCTCGTTCGTTAGTCTGTTCGTCAGTTTTCTTTTTCTTGGATTATTCCGCGATTATTTTCGATCGCGATTTGTGATCCGATTTTCGTTTCAGTTTATCTTTTCGCTCGTTAGTCGGAATCAGGCGATTCAAGCGCCTAGATCTTCGTCTCGAGACCCTCTTTCTGTTAATCAACTTAAACAAGATTTTGGTACTGTAAAATTTGACTTTGGTTCAGATTAGTAAACAAATCTTGTTTCTTTCGCCGTTTGAGTTTCGTTGCTCCGTTCGATTTGATTCTTTTTGCAAACCGGAGTTCTTAAGTTGAAATTTCTGGTAAATCTCTCTTATTTGTGTTTTGCCCGTGCATCTTTCTTTGCTTGATTGCTTATGTATGCTATTGTTTGTTTGCGATAGAATTCCCAGAGGGCGAAGCGTGCTACTACGAATCCCTAGGTTTCGCGGATAGTCAGCAAGGCAAGTAACACATTGATCATACTCTTTCCATACCCAGTTTTTATGCATTAGTTTCAATCCTCAAACATTGCATGATTAGGATGTCATTAACATGTGGGTTGGGAAGTAGTTGATGAGGTAGAACCTATTGCCCTGTTATATTCAAACCCTTGGGAGTTACTTCTATGCGTTGCTTATATTGCCATGCTATGCTCGTAGACGTGGTTTGGGTTTGAGTGAAATCCATGACAGATGTGAGATTGTTAATTAATGGTTCAACTTAAGCTGGCAACTTAAGTGAACATCTGGGTGGACTGAGGCACCTGGGGAACCCAGTGTTGCCTGTATTTTTGGAAGTCCCGGGGTTCCGTGTGATTTTCCTATGGACCGCCACCCAGGCTCAAAGGGAACTGAGATGATTCATGCTAGAAACTTCCGTGTGCAGCCACAAGCTATTATGGGTTCTAGAATAGTTGAGTAAGTTACGTGAAGCTCTTGAAGAGGTAGATCAGCAGGTAGTGGGTTTGTAGGTTTGTTATGGTCTACCCGGAGTAGAGAGTTTAATGTTTCTGAAAGACTGTGTCTCGGTCATCCGTTACTCAAACATAATGTAGTGCGAGAAATCCAATGGAGGCAATCGAGTCTTGTGGGGAAAAGTGCGCAAACCTCTGCAGAGTGTACAATCTAATCATGGTTAGCCGTGTCTCCGGTTATGGACAATCTTGAGTATCTAGTACTTGGAGTATCTTAAGTATCTTATCACTCTTAATTAATATTGTTGGCTTGTTAATTACTTTAATTGGGATTGGGTTGGAGGAACCTTCTCAATGATGTTTTAACCACCATGATAGTTAAATTAAAATCTATTCCTTTTGTTGTAGGGAAAGATTGGCTTTTCGCAAAAACTATAACCATAGAGCCTTCCACCAGCCAAATATGCATGTAGTGATAGCATTATTCTGTTCTTGCTCTACTGAGTTATATTGCTAGCATATTCCATGTGCTGACCCGTTTTCGGGCTGCAACGTATTATGTTGCATACTTTTCAGACGAGGATTAAGGTTCGTTAGGTCGTTGCCGTGCAGCTCAGCTATGCCGTTGGAGTTGATGGACTCACTTATCTTCCAAGCCTTCCGCTGTTATCGTATTAGATGGCCTTAAGCCATATTTATTGTAATAAGTCCTCTTTCGAGACATTCGATGTAATAAGTGTGTGATTGCTACTCTGTTATAAATCCGTCGAGTACTGTGTGTTTCAGCATTACCGGTCCAGGGATGACACTGAAGCACAGAGACTTGACCGTTTGAGGTCGGGTCGCTACATTATCATGTTGATCTCAACACTTTATTTAATTAACTTGATTGGGTTAATGATTATTATTTTGGGATTGAGTTGGAGGAACCTTCTCAATATTTATCAACCAACTTTGTAGTTAAATAAAATATATTACTTTGTAGTAGGGAAAAATTTGCTTTTCGTAAAAACCTTATAACCATAGAGCTTTTCCACCAGCCATATATGCTTGTAGTGATAGCCATTGTTCATCATTTCTCTATGGTGTGAATTTGCCAGTACATTCAATGTACTGACCCTTTGTGGTTCTTACGATGAGTAAGTGATATGTTAGGGTTACGATTTCTACACTCAACTTTGCCGTTGGTGTTGATGGGAATCCACAACCTTGTCATTACTTCCGCTACTTGGATTAAGGTAATAGTATTTACGTTATTTATACATGTGATTTACCTCTGTTATAAATCCTCGAGTACTGTGTGTGTCAGCATACCGATCCATGGATGGCACTTAAGCACAGAGACTTGACCGTCTGAGGTCGGGTCCCTACAATTGAACCATTTGATGTTTGGGGCTTCGATTATATGGGACCTTTTCCTGCCTCTAATGGGTACACACATATTTTAGTTGCTGTTGACTACGTTACTAAGTGGGTAGAAGCTATTCCAACTAGTAGTGCTGATCATAACACTTCTATTAAGATGCTTAAAGAAGTTATTTTTCCGAGGTCTGGAGTCCCTAGATATTTAATGACTGATGGTGGTTCACATTTTATTCATGGTGCTTTCTGTAAAATGCTTGCTAAGTATGATGTTAATCATAGAATTGCATCCCCTTATCACCCATAGTCTAGTGGTCAAGTAGAATGGAGTAATAGAGAGCTCAAATTAATTTTGCAAAAGACTATTAATAGATCTAGCAATAATTGGTCCAAGAAACTTGATGATGCATTATGGGCCTATCGAACTGCATATAAAAATCCTATGGGAATGTCTCCGTATAAAATGGTTTATGGAAAAGCATGTCACTTACCTCTCGAACTAGAACATAAGGCCTATTGGGCTATTAAAGAACTCAATTATGATTTCAAACTTGCCGGTGAGAAGAGGTTATTTGACATTAGCTCACTTGATGAATGGAGAACCCAATCCTATGAGAATGCCAAATTGTTTAAAAAAAAGTCAAAAGATGGCGTGAGTTTAATGTAGGTGATTATGTATTGCTATACAACTCTCGTTTAAGATTTTTTGCAGGAAAACTTCTTTCTAAATGGGAAGGTCCTTACGTTATCGAGGAGGTCTACTGTTCTGGTGCCATAAAAATCAACAACTTCGAGGGCACAAGCCCGAAGGTGGTGAACGGTGAAAGAATCAAACGTTACATCTCAGGTAATCCTATAAATGTTGAAACCAATGTTATTGAAACCGTAACCCCGGAGGAATACATAAGGGACACTTTTCGGAACGTTTCAGACTCCAAAAAGGAATAGGTATGTGGTACGATAAGTAAACCGACTCCAAAACAGTTCTAAAGGCAATTTTTCTCCGTTTTGGAATATTTAGAAAAATAGAAAAATAAGAAGCAGTCCGGGAAGGACACGAGGGCTCCACGAGGGTGGAGGGCGCACCCTAACCCCCTGGGCACGCCCCCTGCCTCGTGGGCGCCTCGTGCGCTCTCCGGACTCCGTTTTCTTGCACGATACGTATTTTGGTCGGTAAAAATTCATTATATAATCTCCTGAAGGTTTTGACTCCTGTATCACGCAAATATCCTCTGTTTTCGTTTCAAGTTGTCCTGCTGCAGATTAGAGCAACATGTCGTCCTAGGATTCGGAAGCAGAAAGCTATGTGGCTGACTACCTTGCAGATCCTAAGGTCTATGGAGATGTGGAGCATTGTGGTTGGACTACGGAAGAAGAAGAGGACTATGAACCCAAGAGAAAGGAGGAGACAAGCTTAGATGAAGATGAAGTCCCATTACCTCAACTTGGGGACATGCATTTGGAGTTCAAAAAGTCAAGCCTTCCTGATAGAGCAAAGAAACTTAAGATCGAGTTTATCCCTTTTCGTATCTTGCAGGAAAACAAGCAGGCACTATGCAAAAAGATATTAAGCCTGGAGCAGGAGATTGATGACTTGAGGGATCAAAGTTCTGTCCTCAAGCGCAAATTAAGGAAGAAGCCTACGCCATCAACTACACCATCACCTCCGAAGAAGGAAATATAATCACATGGGTATGGGCACTCCCCTTGGCAACTGCCAAGCTTGGGGGAGGTGCCCCGGTATCGTATCACCACCACATCTCCTATCTTTACCATTTTTCTTAGTTTGATCCTTTTAGTAGTATCTTGATCTAGTAGAATAAAGTTTTGGTATGATCTAGTTTTGAGTTTTGCTTTATGATCTCTCTATGTAATCGAGTCCGTGAGCTATATAATAAAGATTAGTGTTGAGTCAAGGGCTTGATTATCTTGCTATGATCTTGAGTGAATAAAAGAAAAGAGAAAAGAATGAAAAGAAATAAAGAGATCATATTGTGCTTATGGAGAGTAATGACTTCACATAGAAAGAGTACGATGATTAAAAATTGTTGAGAGTTGACATACATAGCTTTGGTCATCGTTGCAATTAATAGGAAGTAATAAAGAAAGAGAGGTTTCACATATAAATATACTATCTTGGATATCTTTTATGATTGGGAGCACTTACTAAAATATGACATGCTAAAGAGTTGATGTTGGACAATGAAGACAACATAATGGGTTATGTTTTCTTATATTTGAGATAAAGTATATTGTCATGGATCATCGAACATGTTGAGCCTGCCTTTCCCCCTCATGCTAGCCAAATTCTTTGCACCAAGTAGAGATACTACTTGTGCTTCCAAAAACCCTTAAACCAGTTTTGCCATGAGAGTCCACCATATCTACATATGGATTGAGTAAGATCCGTCAAGTAAGTTGTCATCAGTGCAAGCAATAAAAGTTGCTCTCTAAATATGTATGATTGATTGCTGTGGAGGAAATAAGCTTTATACGATCTTGTGATGTGGAAGAAATAAAAGCGACGGACTACATAATAAAGGTCTATATAACAAGTGGCAATATAAAGTGATGTTCTTTCGCATTAAGATTTTGTGCATCCAACCCCGAAAGTGCATGGCAACCTCTGCTTCCCTCTGCGAAGGGCCTATCTTTTATTATTATCTTCTACCTTATGCAAGAGTCATGGTGATCTTCACCCTTCCTTTTTACATTTTATCCTTTGGAAAGCACAAGATGTTGGAAAGATCCTGATATATATATATATCTAATTGGATGTAGGTTAGCATGAGCTATTATTGTTGACATTACCCTTGAGGTACAAGGTTGGGAGGCGAAACTATAAGCCCCTATCTTTCTCCGTGTCTGGTTAAAACTCCGTAACCACAAGTATTGCGTGAGTGTTAGGAATTATGAAAGACTAAATGATAGTTGAGTATGTGGACTTGCTAGAAAGCTCTGACATAGACTCTTTCTGATGTTATGATAAATTGCAATTGCCTCAATGACTAAGATTATAGTTTGTTAGTTCTCAATAATGTTTCTGATTCATACTTTGCAATGTGAATAGATATTACTTAATCATAAGAAATCATATGACATTACCCATATATGTTGCTGATATGAGAATAATCATGATGCCCTTATGTCCGTATTCTGTTTTATCGACACCTCTACCTCTAAACATGTGGACATATTTATCGTTATCGGCTTCCGCTTGAGGATAAGCGAGTCTAAGCTTGGGGGAGTTTATATGTCCATTTTGCATCATGCTTTTATATCGATATTTATTGCGTTATGGGATGTTATTACACTTTATGTCACAATACTTATGCCTATTCTCTCTTATTTTACAAGGTTTACATAAGGAGGGAGAATGCCGCCAGTTAGAATTCTGGGCTGGAAAAGGAGCAAATATTAGAGACCTATTCTGCACAACTCCAAAAGTCCTGAAACTCCACGAAAGTTATTTTTGGAAATAATAAAAAATACTGGAAGAAGAATCCATGTCAGGGGGCCTCCACCCGTCCACGAGGGTGGGGGCGCGCCCCCTGCCTCATGGGCCCCCTGTTGGCCCTTTGGTGCCCATCTTCTGCTATATGAAGTCTTTCGTCCGAAGTAAAGTCATAAGCAAGCTTTCGGGACGAGACTCCGCCGCCACGAGGCGGAACCTTGGCGGAACCAATCTAGGGCTCCGGCGGAGCTATTCTGTCGGGGACACTTCCCTTCGAGAGGGGGAAATCATCGCCATCGTCATCACCAACGCTCCTCTCATCGGGAGAGGGAAATCTCCATCAACATCTTCACCAGCACCATCTCCTCTCAAACCCTAGTTCATCTCTTGTGTCCAATTCTTGTCTCATAGTCTGAGATTGGTACCTGTAGGTTGCTAGTAGTGTTGATAACTCCTTGTAGTTGATGCTAGTTGGTTTATTTGGTGGAAGATCATATGTTCAGATCCTTTATGCATATTAATACTCCTCTGATTATGAACATAAATATGCTTTGTGAGTAGTTACGTTTGTTCCTGAGGACATGGGAGAAGTCTTGCTATTAGTAGTCATGTGAATTTGGTATTCGTTCGATATTTTGATGAGATGTATGTTGTCTCTCCTCTAGTGGTGTTATGTGAACGTCGACTACATGACACTTCACCATTATTTGGGCCTAGAGGAAGGCATTGGGAAGTAATAAGTAGATGATGGGTTGCTAGAGTGACAGAAGCTTAAACCCTAGTTTGTGTGTTGCTTCGTAAGGGGCTGATTTGGGTCCACATGTTTCATGCCATGGTTAGGTTTACCTTAATACTTCTTTTGTAGTTGTCGATGCTTGCAATAGGGGTTAATCATACGTGGGATGATTCTCCAACTAAGGACAGCACCCAAGCACCGGTCCACACACATATCAAATTATCAAAGTACCGAACGCAAATCATATGAACGTGATGAAAACTAGCTTGATGGCAATTCCCATGTGTCCTCGGGAGAACTTTTCTCTATATAAGAGTTTGTCCAGGCTTGTACTTTGCTACAAAAAGGATTGGGCCACCTTGCTACACTTCATTTACTTTTGTTACTTGTTGCTTGTTACGAATTATCTTATCACAAAACTATCTGTTACCAATAATTTCAGTGCTTGCAGAAAATACCTTGCAAAAAACCTCTTATCATTTCCTTCCGCTCCTCGTTGGGTTCGACATTCTTACTTATCGAATGGACTACGATAGATCCCCTATACTTGTGGGTCATCAGCGTGCTGTGCTTCCCGCAACCCATGTTGAATGCGCGACGTGGAGGGGTGCGCGTGACGTGGGCGGCATGCGTGGGGCGGTTTCCGCACGCATGCATCACGTCGCAGTAAAGAGGCGGCTCGCGCCTTCCCCGTAAAAATAGTGAGGCGTGGAGGCGCGACTCATTTACTGAATAGGGCCGGGTCGCGGTCTTCAAGGCGTCCACACCCCACGATCACGGGGTGGGGAGAGGTCGCTTCACCCGTCCCCTCGGTTCTGCATGTTCGCCACGCGTCCTTCATGCGCTTGGGGTGGCAAGCGGTGGAGGCGGGAAACCGGGCCGTCGCTGGTTGGGGCAGCGGGTCGGTCCCGATTCCCTACGCCTTTGGTGTCTGGATTGGTCGAGCGGGGCGGCCGAGTCCCGACGCCGCCCCTTTATAAGGAGAGGGAAGAGGGAATGACATCCCGCATTCTTTTATCTTCTATCTCCTCCTGCTTCTGCTTCTTCCTCTCACTCGCTATGGAGAAAGGGAATCCCGGCCCTTCGACGATGGCGGTGAGGGTCGCCGCCCGATAGCGCGTCCCCCCTCCTCCTAGCCTGTGGTGGCAAAGCCGGCCGTGAGGGGAAGGGGGAGGGGTTGAGGCCGTGGGCGAAGCCGTGGCAGAGGTCGTGGTGCTCGGGGAAGAGGAGGACGGGGCGGCACGCCGGCCTCGATCCCGCTAATGATTCCTTTCCCGACGGAGGGCGACATTGAAGACCAACCCTGTGAGTTCTTCATCAGGCTGTGCCGGCCTCCGCGTCGTCGTGTTCGTCTCCCTGCCCCGTTTGCTCGGGTGATGGAGTATGAGCCGCCCCAGACCCTCAGGTTGCACATGAGGGGCTGTGGGAATGGGGGCATGCGGGTCGACGTCGACTTCCCGGCTCCTTGGGTCATGTACCTCCACTGTGGATGGAAGACGTTCGCTCGCATCCACAGCCTGATGGCAGGGCTCATCCTCTACTTCAAATTAGTGGAGGACGACCTGCTCTCCGTCATGGTCTTCGGAGATTTTGGAACTCGCCTGAAGTGCTGCGTGGAGAGCTCCTCCGACGATGGAAGCTCTTCCTCGAGCGAGAGTGACGAGGAGGACAGCTGGGCAGATGATGGGGATGATTCCGACTAGGCGTCAGACACCCCGCGCCTGGGCGGGTGCGGCAGCAGCAGCATCTGCACCTGGCCGCTCCTCCGGCGGGGGTTTGCCGGGGGAAGGGCTAGCTCCTTGAACTTCTCGGGGCCATCTCCTTGGGCGGCTGGCGTCGGGAGGCTACGGAAGAGGAAGAGGGCGGGTGGCAAGGCCGTCAACTCGGAGTACGCGGGCAACGACGCCTTCATCGCATATTGCCGGTCCTGCCGCCTCGTCTTCTAGCTCTTTTCCCGGCACCGTCTTCACCGGCCCACCCTTGGGTAGCCACCAAGGTGTTCTCTTGGTGCTTTCTGCTGCTCGTAGCTCGCTTGGGCACCCCTCTTGCCCTTCAGCCTTCTTGACCTGCCTCCTGAGGAGAGGGACAAGAAAGGGATTACATGCATCTTATCTCTTTTTAGCTTGTAAGCCTTCGGGCCTTCGTTAAATTTAGAACTTGTAATCCCCTGGCTCATGTTTTTCATTCGGTATGAACTGTACCTGTATGGGATGTTTTCAATAAAAAGGGATGGTAGACCCCGCGACAAGGAGCGAATCCTTGTTACTATTTAAGATAAACGTTTTTTGCCCGGCAACAGGCCTTGTTGCCCCCTCACTTCACTCGACCATTTTCGCGCTCTCGGCGGAGGCAGGGATGAAGTGTGCTTAGGATCCTTGTTCTATCTCCTTGCCGCCGCGGCTACAACCAAATCCGGACCCAGGAGGTAACTCTTAGGTATAGGAAAAAGGGGAGCACGATAGCCTGGAGATAAAACAAGGTTTCACATGCCCCAGTTCCGTTCTGAAATGCATGACAGGGGAATGAAATACTTATCTGGATCTGCAGCCCCCGGCAACCTTGTCTTGCCACGGTTGGATCCTTGTACTTGCAGCCCCCCGCAACTCTAGTTTTGCCGGGGTCGGGACGCCGGTCCGTTCCTTTCTTCCAAGTAGCTCAACAGAAGTGCTCATGTACCCTGCGAACCAAAGGAGGACAGAAAAGAACAGAGAGACGCGCACTCGACCTCTAGGCTAGGGGTTAGTCGCCTCTAAGCACCATCAACCCTAACCAAGTAAGAGACTCGACCTAGCATGCATGATATAACATAGGCCGCCAGCGCTTCATTTATTTGTGCTCAGGGTCTGCGCCTGGCTTTTGTACAGGGTTACATGCCTTGCCGGCAAGGCTTGTACAAAAGGTGTCTTGTCGAGGGGCCCGACAAGCCATGCCTTATGGGTAAAACTTGCGAAGATGCTCGATGTTCCAGGAGTTGCTCACTTGAACGACATCTTCGGTCTCCAGGCAGACTGCGCTAGGCCTGGTGACTCGTATTACCTGGTAAGGGCCTTCCCACTTTGGCGTCAACTTGTTGGAATTCTTGGCCGACTGAACGCGCCGAAGAACAAGGTCGCCTTCCTCAAAGCTTCGGGCATGAACCTTGCGGCTATGGTAGCGGTGCAAGGCTTGCTGGTAGCGTGCTACTCTCACAGCCGCCCGAAGACGATATTCCTCAAGGAGCGTCGCGTCATCTTGCCGCAACTGCTCTTGCTCAAGCTCATCATAAGCGAACACTCAAGGTGACCCGTATATGAGTTCCGTGGGGAGAACTGCCTCCGCCCCATATACTAGGGCAAAGGGTGTGTGACCGGTGGCTCGATTTGGCGTCGTCCTGATTGACCAAAGAACCGTCGGCAACTCATCAATCGAGCGCCTTCCGCTCTTGTGCAGCCTGTCAAAGGTCTTCGTTCTCAGGCCTTGCAACACTTCAGCATTCGCCCTCTCTGCTTGGCAGTTGCTCCGGGGGTGTGCCACGGAAGCAAAACAGACCTTGCTGTCGAGGTCTTGAATGTACTGCATGAAGGTGTGGCTTGTGAACTGCTTGCCATTGTCGGTGATGACTTTGTTCGGCACACCGAAACAGCAGACTAGTCCCTTGAAGAACTTGACGGCTGACTGTGCTGTCACCTTCCTCACTGGTTCCACCTCTGGCCACTTTGTGAACTTGTTGATTGCAACGTACAAGTACTCAAAGCCCCCGACAACACGGGGGAAAGGGCCTAGTATGTCGAGCCCCCAGACCGAGAATGGCTAGGAGAGAGGGATCGTTTGAAGGGCTTGAGCTGGTTGATGAAGCTTCTTTGAATGGAACTGACACGCTTCACACTTGGTTACTAGTGTCGTCGCATCCTGGAGGGCGGTGGGCCAAAAGAAACCTTGCCGGAACGCCTTGCTGGCAAGGGCCCTCGACCCTATGTGGGAGCCACATATGCCTCCATGTATCTCTGCCAACAACTCCAGTCCTTCCTCCCGGGGGATGCACTTCAATTTCACACCGTTTGGCCTTCTCCTGTATAGGACGTCATCGATGAACTGGTACAGGGCAGACCGACGGGCTACTTTTTCCGCTTCTTCCTGCTCCTCAGGAAGTTCCTCTGTTTGGAGGAATCGGAAAGTATGCTGCGCCCACACCGGAGCCTGGGGCTCGACGGCAAGGACCAAAGGCATTTCCTGTGCCATGGGAGCGGCTGTCTCCATGGCCAGGGCTTGACGCCCTGCCGGAGCCAGTTGCTCTTTGGCAGGCTCAGCGTCCACGGCAGCACCCTTGCCAGCAGCCCAGGGGGCTCGGTTGGAAAGTACTCACCGGGACCTGATTTCCTTCGCTTGTTCCACCCCGTTGATGGTTCGACGGATGGCTGAGTTAGCCGGAGCAAAAAGGTACCTGGTTCCACAGGTAGCTTGAATACAGCACACTTTGATAGGTAATCGGCGATGTCGTTCTCCGCTCGGGAAACGTGCTCCGCTTGGATACCATCAAAGCGCTCCTCCAGCTTCCTCACTTCATCTACGTAGGCCTCCATCAACGGGCTCTGGTAATCCTTGTTGACTTGTCTGACGACAAGCTACGAGTCACCCCTGACGATGAGCTTCTTCACCCCAAGGTCTGCTGCGATCCTGAGACCAGCAAGCAGCCCCTTGTACTCAGCAATGTTGTTTGTGGACATCTCCCTGGGAAAGTGCATCTGGATCACATACTTGAGGTGCTCTTCGGTGGGTGCGACACGTAGCACACCGGCACCGGCGCCTTGCAGCGAGAAGGCCCCATCAAAGTACATGATCCAATCGCGGTCCGCTTCCTTGCCGGGGAGAACAGTCTCTTGGATTTGTTCGTCAGGTGTTGAGGTCCATTCCGCAATGAACTCTGCCAGGATTCTGCTCTGGATTGTTGAGGTACTTTCAAACTTCAACCCAAAGCTCGACAACTCCGAGGCCCATTCCACAATCCTTCCAGTTGCATCTGGGTTGTGTAGTATCTGTTGTAGTGGGAGGTGGGTGACGACAGTGATCTCGTGGGCTTGGAAGTAATGACGCAGCTTCCTCGAGGCCATAAGGAGGCCGAAGAGCCATTTCTGCACACCGGAGTACCTCGAACTAGCCCCCTGCAAGAGGGAGCTGACAAAGTAAACCAGGTGCTGCATCATCTTGTTCTTCTGCACCACTTCGCTTGACTGCGCGAGTGTTGCCCCGATGGCGTCAGACTCTGCCGGGGGCCTTGCCTTGCCGGCACCAGGTCCTGCCAGGGGAATCTTTGGCTCGCCGTCCGCTGGTCCTACCGTCGCCACTGCCCCCTCGTCGACCTCCCTCTGTGCCACCAGTGCGGCGCTGACCACTTGATTCGTTCCCGCCAGGTACAGCAGCAACGGTTCTTGTGGCTTAGGCGCAACCAGTATTGGCATGGAGGAAAGGTATTTTTCAGATCTTGCAATGCCGCCTCGGCTTCTGGGGTCCACTCCATCGGACCTGCCTTCTTCAAGATCTTGAAGAAGGGAAGGGCACGCTCGGCGGACTTGGAGATGAATCGGCTCATGGCGGCGACGCAGCCGGTGAGCTGACGCACATCCCTGATCCGTTTGGGCGCCTCAATCTGTTCAATAGCCTTGATTTTGTCTGGATTTACCTCGATCCTGCGCTGCGACACAAAGAATCCGAGAAGCTTGCGGGACGGAACACCGAAGACACACTTCTCAGGATTCAGCTTAAGATTGATCTTGCGCAGGTTGGCAAACGTCTCTTCCAGATCTTGCACAAGAGTTGCCCTGTCCTTGGTTTTGACCACTATGTCATCCATGTATGCCTTCATATTTCTATGGAGCTGGGGTTCACAACCAATTTGGACTGCTCTTGAAAACGTCGAGCCAGCACTCTTCAACCTGAAAAGCATCCATAAAAAGTAATACGTACCACATGGGGTGATGAATGTTGTCTTCTCTTCATCCTCTCTCATCATGAAGATTTGGTGGTAGTCCGAGTAGGCGTCGAGGAATGACAGCAGATCGCACCCGGCCGTGGAGTCGACAATCTGGTCGATGCGCGGCAACGGGAAGGGGTCCTTAGGACAAGCCTTATTGATGTCTGTGTAATCAATACACAACCTCCACTTCCCATTTGCCTTGCGCACCACTACCGGATTGGCCAACCACGTCGGATGGAGCACTCCTCCCACCAAGCCCGCTGCTTCCAACTTCCTGATCTCCTCTGTGATGAACTCCTGCCTCTCTAGAGACTGCTTTCTGACCTTCTACTTGACGGGCCACGCGTGAGGACAGACAGCTAGGTGGTGCTCACTCACCTCCCTGGGAACACCGGGGATGTCGGATGCTTGCCACGCAAACACGTCGACATTCGCCTTCAGGAAGGTGACGAGCGCGCCTTCCTATTTGCTGTCGAGGGTGGAGCCTATGGTGAAATCCCCTCCCGTGCCATCCTCCCTGACGGGCACCTTCTTGGTCTGCGGTGGCTCAGCTTTGGATTTCTTGCTCTTGCCGGTAGAGCTCTCTGGCACGCCCTAGACGGTAGCACAACACTCTGAGGAGGTGCGCTTGCCGGAGTGGGTGCGAGAGTTCTTGCCGGGCTTCTTCTTCCATCCCGGGGATTCAGCGGCAGGAGCAAGTGCCTTGACGGCAGCTGCTGCAACTGCTTCCCGGTAGAGTTGGTCAGCGCAAATCAGCACATCCTTCTTGTCGGAGGGGACGGAGATGATGGTCAACGGCCCGGGAATCTTTAGCATGTTGTAGGCGTAGTGTGATGCCGCCATGAACTTGTCTAGCGTCGAGCGGCCGAGGATCCCGTTCTAGGGCAAGGGGATCTCGGCCACGTCGAAGACGATCCTCTCCGTCCTGTAGTTAAACACTCCTCCAAACGTCATGGGCAGTGTGACCTTCCCCTTTGACTGGCTCCTCCCCGGATTGACCTCTTGAAACGTTCCCGTTTCCTCGAGGTCTCCATCAGGAATTTGCAGCCTCTTGATCATGACGGGCGAGATCAAGTTCAGGCCGGCCCCGCCGTCAACCAACATCTTGTTTACCTTGAGGTTGCGTATCGTTGGTGACACCAACAATGGCAAACACCCGACCACGGTTATGCGGTCAGGGTGGTCCTCGGCGTCAAAGGTGATGGGCGTGCTGGACCACTTCAGCGACTTCTGAGCGTCGAATGACGGCTCCGCTGCTGTAATCTCACGCACCCACTGCTTGAGCTGGTGGTAAGAAGTATGCAGCAAGGCGCCACCATCGACGCACATGGCCTCCGTAGCCTTTTGGAACTCTTGCTCACCGGACTCGTCATCCTCGTCGTGATCATTGTCTCCCTGTTTCTTGTCACGGCCCCGGGTGGGCCTCTCTTGCTGGTTGCCCTTGCCGGGGCGGCTTCTTTGGCCGCCACACTTCTTGCCGGATCCCTCGGCACCGTCCTGACCTTTCTCCTTGTCACGCCTTTCATACTCGGCCTTTTGCTTTTCAGCAAGCAGCTCGACTTGCCGGCAGTTCTTGAGGTCGTGGCCCATGATGCAGTGGACCTTGCAGTACTGCTTGCCGGAGCCCCCTGGCTTGTCGGCAGCTGCTAAGGCCCGGCAGGCGGCGCACCCGACAATCTCCTTGCCGGGGCCATCTGCCTTGACCTTCTTGGCAGCGCCGGTGTCCTTAGATCCTTCAACGGCAAGCACGGCCTTGTCCTTGCGTTTCCTGTTGCGACGTTGGCCCTTCTTCGTCGGGGTGGTGGCGTCTTCGTCGGTAGAGTCGGTTTCCGCGCCGACGTCTTCGCCGGGCTACTTCCTTCCCTCTTCAGCCCGGGCGCATCTATCGGCGAGAACGTAGAGTTCGGCCACATCCTTAACCTTGATCATCGCTAGCTCTTCACGCATCTTGCGGTGGTGCATGTTCCGATGGAACGCGCTGATCACAACGGCGGGATGAACGTCGGGGATGTTGTACTGCACCTGGCTGAATCTCTGGATGTACTTGCGCATGGTTTCCCCTTCCTTCTGGGGAATGATATGCAGATCACTGGCCTGGCCATGAGCTTGGTGGCCTCCTGTGAAGGCGCCAACAAACTCATGGCACAGATCCGACCATGAAGAAATGGAATCCGCTGGCAAGTGCATCAACCAAGACATAACATTGGGCTTCAGTGCCAGCGGGAAATAATTGGTGAGCACCTTGTCGTCGCGAGCTCCGGCAGCCTGCATCACGATGGTGTAGATGCTGAGGAACTCGGACGGATGGGTCTTGCCAGTGTACTTCTCACTGACGTCGGGCTTGAACGTGCGGTGGAACGGCCACTGGAACTGCCGCAGTTCATGGGTAAAGGCTGGGCAGCCCACCTTGTAAGGTAAGCCGCCGGAGCCCCCGGTGCTGGGTGGTCCATAGCGGGTCCCGCCCGCTTGTCCGACTGGTGGCGTGTATCACGCTGGCGCTCAATAGTGGTTCGAGCATCTTCGTGAGCTCGCTCTCAAAGAACTTGGCGCTGGTCGCGGTGGGTCCGCAGGTCGGATGACGCTATAGAGATGTTATCACAAGCGTCGTCACGACAGGCAGACGCCCGCGGCGGTTGGCGAGGGGGAGGAGAGTGCACCGTGGCCGCACCTCCCCCGTCCTCCCAGCGCCAGCACATGGTGACTCTATGGAGTGTCGACCCGAGGGCCCCGCTGGTCGCGGATCGTCTTTGTTGGCGACAGCAACGAGGCTTCGGATGGTGGCCCTCCACTCGTCGAGCTTCTCCGCAGCAGGAGGGAAGTCGAGGAGCAGCTATGCGCGCGCCAAAGCTTCTGCTGGTGTGGGCGGCGGCGACAGCTGCGTGGACCGTGGCGCGCTTTGACTTCTAACCACGTTAGAAGGAGCTCTATCATGACGCAGCGGCTGCGTGCCATTTTTGCCAGCATTTCGACGGGCATGCTGAACCCCTTCGTCCTGCGGACGACACACATGGCTCTTCCCACAGCGATGTCCAGGGCCACCGGCGTGGTGACGCTGCTTGTCACACACATCATGGAAAGAGCGCGCAGTGGTCGCTGGCAAAGGTGTCTTGGAGGTTGCTGCGCCCCCCATGGGTGGCACAACGACACTCCTGGAGGGCCCCGCGCCACCTGCGGGGGGGCCCCAGCCCCGTCCTTAGACTTGGTGACGTGCGGCCCGTCGCCTGGCTTGCAAATGGCCCCGCTCGCCAGGCTCTGACTGCCAGGGCGATGCTGGTGCTCGCGGACCGCGGCTCGGGTTCTGTCCACGACCGGGCCGCTGCTGGCCCGCACTGGCACGGGCCGTTCGGCCCCCGACGAGCCGATCGCCGTGGCTGTCTTCTTCTTGGGAGCCATGGCGATGAAGAAAATGCTAGGCTAACTACTAGACCAGATTCTCACAATTGCGCCTCCTACCCGGCGTGCCAAAGATGTCGGTGTGGAACGACACCTATGGGATCACAAGAATCCCTACTACGGTTGCCGGGGCGTAGGGTTGCGAGAAGAGCAGGATTAGTAATCAGCACAAGGATTGTTTACCCAGGTTCGGGCCGCGAGGATGCGTAAAACCCTAGTCCTGCTTTGGTGGCTGTATTGAGTGTTCTTGAGCTCCTGAACTAGCTGCGGTGGCTGCGCCGTTCCAAAGAGCAGAATCATTTTCCAGTATGCCATGGGCCTCCTTTTATAGTCGAAAGGGGCTGCCACAGTGGCACACAGGAGGTGGAAAGGCGTACAGTGCTACAAGCTTATCGCCCGCATTACAGGACAAGACACATTTAAAGCGCCACTGAGGTGTGACCTAGCTTTATTGGGGACGGGGGCGAGGCACGTCCCGTCCGTCACCGCTCCTCCTCGCTTTGACACGCGCCCTGGCCAGTGATGCGCGCGGCGCCATGTAGGCAGACAGGCAGCTGAGGTGGCGCGGTGGTGGAGCCTTCACGAAGATCTGCATGCCGCCACGTAGGCGCCTGCTGAGTTGGCCTGGAAGCTGCATGTTGCCATGCATGTGCCTGCCTAGCTGGTTGGGCTGGCAGCTGCATGCGAACGACGGTGGAGATTTGGTTGGTGGCCCTGCTGGTATCCTTGATGAGAGCCTTGCTGGGTGGCCCGGCAAGGGTCTTGCCGTGGCGCGCTGTCGTCCCCGGCAAGGATCTTGCCGGGGGTCTTGTGGCTCTCCTCGACAAGGATCGTGCCGAGGACCGTTCTCTTTTAATCCTCATCTGATCTTGAACATTCCTTGTCTTCACAAAGATCCGCATGCCACCATGGAGGTGCCTCTCGAGCCCTAGTTCCAACGTGGTTGGTTGAGTTGGAACCCGTGGGCTCGAGGGTGGCTCACTCCGCTGGCGTGAGCGAGCCGCCCCGGCAAGGGCCTTGCCGGGGCCGCTGAGGCTGCCCCCGGCAAGGATCTTGCCGGCGAACCTGCTTTGCCTCTCTGCTTCTTTGTGGTCTCGGTCTTGGCGTTGCTCTTGCTGTCTTGGGTTTTGGTTTTACCTTGGTTCACCTCCCCTGTTCTGCTTGGTGTGGCCGCGGGCGCGGCTCCGACTGTCCGTGCACATGTAAAGGGGTACAAAGGTGTGCCCCCTCTTTTGTACACTGACAGTAGGGTACGAAACCACGTCAAAGTTATTCTCTGATTGATCTATTTGACTATTCCTATAAGTGTCACAAGCAGCCCTACAGTTCGTACTAAAATAACACCTTAAGATACACATCAACCGAAACCCTAATGTCACCTAGATACTCCAATGTCACCACAAGTATCCGTGGGTTTGATTAGACGATATGCATCACATAATCCCAGATTCATCTATTCAAACCAACACAAAGAACTTGAAAGAGTGCCCCAAAGTTTCTACCAGAGAGTCAAGACGAAAACGTGTGCCAACCCCTATGCATAAGTTCACAAGGTCACAAAACCTGCAAGTTCATCACCAAAACATACATCAAGTGGATCACGTGAATATCCCATTGTCACCACAAATAAGCACATGCAAGACATACATCATGTGTTCTCAAATCTGTAAAGACTCAATCCAATAAGATAACTTCAAAGGGAAACTCAATCCATTACAAGAAGGTAGAGGGGGAGAAACATCACAAGATCCAACTATAATGGCAAAGCTTGCGATACATCAAGATCGTGCCAAATCAAGAACACGAGAGAGAGAGAGAGAGAGAGAGAGAGAGATCAAACACATAGCTACTGGTACATACCCTCGGCTCCGAGGGTGAACTACTCCCTCCTCGTCATGGAGACCGTCGGGATGATAAAGATGGCCACCGTTGATGGTTTCCCCTCCGGCAGGATGCCGGAACAGGCTCCCGATTGGTTTTTCATGGCTACAAAAGCTTGCGGCGGCGGAACTCCCGATCTAGGTTTCTTTTGGGGGTTTATGTATTTATAGGAATTATTGGCGTCGAGAACAAGTCACGGGGGTCCATGAGCAGCCCACAAGGTTGGAGGGCGCACCCGGGGGGTAGGGCGCGCCCTCCACCCTTGTGGATGCCTCGTATCTCTTCTGGCCCAACTCTTTTGCTTCGGGGGCTTCTTCTGGCCCATAAAAAATCATCATAAAATTTTAGCTCAATTGGACTCCGTTTGATATTTCTTTTCTGCAAAATTCAAAAACAAGGGAATAAACAAAAACTGGCACTGGGCTCTAGGTTAATAGGTTAGTCCCAAAAACCATATAAAATAACATATAAATGCATATAAAACATCCAAGATAGATAATATAATAGCATGGAACAATAAAAAATTATAGATACGTTCGAGACGTATCAGTGGATCATCAAGAACATTTTCCATTCGAGAAAAATTATCAGCTATGGGATTCTTAGCTCCCTTTCTATCGACAATACGCAAGTTAAATTTTTGTAGTAAAAGGACCCACCAAATCAACCTAGGTTAGGCATATTTCTTTTCCATAATGTCGGATTTCGGGTTCCGGTAGACCCTTGAGGTTCGAACTCTGGGGTGCGTGCGGAGACTTCGCCCTCTACCTCTCCGTCTCGCAAAGATCTAAACTACCGAAAGAACAACACAAGAGACACGAGGTTTATACTAGTTCGGGCCACCATTGTGGTGTAATACCCTACTCTAGTTTGTGGTGGGTGGATTGCCTCTTGGGCTGATGAAAATGAACAATACAAGGAAGAACAGCCTCGCGAGGGTCTGCTCTTTGCAAGGACGATGAACTGCTAGGAGGAGTTCAGCCACCCTTCTCTCTCTCTCTCTCTTTGTTGCCTGATGATCCGATCCCCAACCCTGGGGGTGGCTATTCCTATTTATAGGCAAAGGCCCTGGGCCTCTTCCCAAATATTGAGCGGGAAGGGCGCCAACAATTAGCCATCTTGAAGGGGAACATCTGGTACCCTTATCCTGACTAAAGTTGGTCCTCGCCTGCCAAAGGCTCTGTGGTGACGCCGTTCTGGGCTCCACGATGACCTCCTTCCCACCGTTGGATTGGTCTTGGTCTCGTTGCACCGAAATGGATGCCTTTGCTTGATCCTCTCGCCTGCGCTTGCCCGTGCACCAAAGAGGAAAGGGAGACACTACGCGGGCTGGCGCCCGCCTGGCACCCTTGGTCGTCATGGCTTGCGTCATGGGCACCTCGTGAGGCACCCCGCCTTGATCTCTTCGCCTCCTCGTGAGCCAGCCTGGTGAGGCCGCGCTTGAGGAACCTCCGTGCCGTCCGCCCCGCGAGGCTTGGCCCCTCGCGAGGGTCTTGAGTCTCGTGTTGATGAAGATGGGCCGTGCTGGTCCCCCTTTAAGCCACGCCGCAGGCCGCAGGAAAGCAAGTCTGGGGACCCCCGTTCCCAGAACGCCGACAGTAGCCCCCGGGCCCAAGGCGCGCCCGGACTTGGCCGTGCCGAGAGGCGAAAGGGCAAGGGCGAAGCGCCGCGGGCCCTAACAGCCTGCGGCCTAGGGCGCCGCGTGGCGGTTGATTGGACATGGGCGTCTCTGTGTCCCCACGACGCCTCGGTGGTCGCGCGGATTGGACAAGTCCCTGCATGCAGATCGTGTCATGATTACCTGCGATCGTGGAGGCCGACGGTTGGCCTTCGCCGGCTATAAGTACGGCACTGCGCGTGCCCTCCCAGTCCATCTCTCCTTGCTTATCCTTCTTCTCCATGGCTCCGTCGAGGAGGTTCTCGGCTACAGAGAAAGGGAAGGCCCGCCAGGTTGAGCCTGCCTCTCCCTCGCCCAAGCGCGGTCGAGGGCGCCCCCGGAAGCCTCTCGTGGCTGCCCCGGCAGCGTCCCGCGGTCGCGGGGATGGTTCCCAGCGTGGTGGCGGGCGAGCTGCTGCGGCCGGGGGACGTGCTCTGGTCGCCTGCTCCCCTAGGCCGCGCTTTCGCGTGGCGGAGGTGCTGCCGGAGTTTGTCGTATGGTCGGCGGAGCCGACTAGTGCCCGGCTCCAACTTCCTCGCTTCCTCCTTGGTGAGCTCCTGGCCGGTGCCCCGGGCGGCCTCTGGCTTCAGGCGGACGGCTGCTGCAGCCGGGCCTCATGGGTTGCACTGGAGGTCTCCGTCGCTGGGAGCTTGGCCTTGACTCGTGGTTGGCAGGCGTACGCCCGTGCTCGCGGCCTGGAGCGCCGGTGCACCCTGGACTTTAGGTTTGACGGTGATGCCACCCTCTACGTGAGGGTGTTTGGGGAAGATGGTCGCCGCGCAGGGTGTTGTGCTGAGGATGACGAGCGCGGCCGGGGACCCAGCCCCGATGACGACGGAGGAGACAGCGCCCGCGTGGTTGGCGGCGCTCGGGGTTCCCCAAGCTTCATCGACTCCTCTTCAAGCGACTCTTCCAGCGGTGGCCGCAGTCAGCCCCCTCGCCGTCGTGCCTGCTTGGGAGGCGGCAGTACGTCCGCCCGCCGCTGCGCCCCGGTGAAGCGCGAGAGGGAGTCTGCTTGAGCTCCGGAGGCAGCCCGAGCCTCCTCCGCAGGCCGGTGTGAGGCGAGCCGCGCTAGGCTTGCCCCTTCTTTCCCTTTTGTTTCCTACGTAAAGAAAACAACTGTGTGGAGCCCCGTGGGGGCGTGTTCGGGGTTACTACTGTTAACCGTTACCTTGATTCCGTTTTTCGCGCCTTTCAGCTATGTGTTTGCGCGTAGATAGTTCCTGGCCCCAGCCGTGGGGGTGACCGACCGAGGCCCTGTGTGTGTGTCGCGGTGCCCGAGGGGCACGGACTGGAGGGATGCTCCTGTAATGGGCCCAGGTCGCGAAACCTACGAACGACTAGAACAGGAACTCTCGCGAGGGCGCTCGGCTGTCCTCCCTCGCGAGGCCTTTCATAAGAAGAATCAAAGCGGGGGAGTGAAAATCGACGAACCATAAACCAACAACGGTAATAATTTCAATCAAATTTCAACTGCGAACAAACAAGCCAATTGCGGAAAGCAAATGAAAAAGCCGCGTCCGGCACCTAATCTAGTCTTCGACGTCTTCTCACCAGTGCGGAGCTAAGTGCTTGCCACTGGGCATGGGAGGGAGCCCCAGGGCCTCAGGCCGACGCTCCTGAGACTCCGGGGCCTGTACAGCCCCACTCATTATTACGTGAGAGTGTCACGGGTGGCGAGCTTCACAGGCATTGGCCTTCTTCACAGGCTCCGGGCCTTTCTTCTTAGGGGAAACGAGCTTCACAGGCATTTGCCCTCTTCACAGGCTCCGGGCCTTTTCCAAAACGCGACAATCTTCACAAGCGCTCGCCTTCTTCACAGGCTCTGGGCCTTTTCCAAAAAGGATAATCTTCACAGGCGTTCGCCTTCTTCACAGGCTCTGGGCCTTCTCCAAAAAGGATAATCTTCACAGGCGTTCGCCTTCTTCACAGGCTCTGGGCCTTCTCCAAAAAGGATAATCTTCACAGGCGTTCGCCTTCTTCATAGGCTCTGGGCCTTTTCCAGAAAAGAAAGGATAATCTTCACAGGCGTTCGCCTTCTTCACAGGCTCTGGGCCTTCTAGGGGTAGAACCTCCGGAGGTGCTGGATGTTCCATGTGTTCTGAACCGGCTCCCCCTCCTGAGTCTCCAAGCGCACGGAGCCTGGCCTGGAAACATGAACAACCTTGAACGGGCCCTCCCACATGGGAGAGAGCTTGTGCAACCCCTCCCTGGAGAGAACCCGCCTGAGTACGAGGTCTCCTACCTCGAGAGTCCTGGGGCGGATGTTGCGACAGTGATATCGTCATAGCGCCTGTTGGTACCTCGCCGCTCGTAACGAGGCTTCTAGGTGGTGTTCCTCCCCCAGCACGAGGTCCATCCCCCGCATGGCGTCCTGCTATGCCTCGTCAAACGCTAGGACCCGCGCGGAGCGACGTCTGACCTCGTGAGGGAGGACTGTTTCAGCTCCATAGACCAGGAAGAACGGGTCTCCCCAGTCGGCTTGGTCGCGGTTGTGTGGATGGACCACAACACGGACTGGAGCTCATCATACCAACCTCTGCCGCAGGCCTCCAGCTTCTTCCTAAACGTCCTGGTCTTGAGGCCCCTCAGGACCTCCGCGTTGGCTCTTTCGGCCTAGCCGTTGCTTCGTGGATGCGCCACCGAGGCGTAGCATATCTGCGTTCCAAGGTTAGCACATTATGTTCTGAAAAGGTTACTGGTGAACTGCAAACCGTTGTCCGTGATGATGCGGTTCAGCACCCCAAACCGGCTCACGATGCCCCTGATGAACTTGACCGCAGAACCCGCGGGGATGGTGCGGACAACCTCTACTTCTGCCCACTTGGTGAACTTGTCAATGGCGACGTAGAGGTAGCGGTAGCCCCCTGGCGCCCGAGGAAACGAGCCCAGAATGTCCAGCCCCCAGACCGCGAACGGACACGAAAGGGGTATGGTCTGCAGGCCTCCCGCCGGCTGATGGATCTGCTTGGCGTGAAATTGGCAGGCTTCACAAGCCTTCACTAGCTCGACAGCGTCGCTGAGTGCGGTGGGCCAATAGAACCCGCTGCAGAATGCCTTGCCAACGAGGGTTCGTGATGATGAATGATGCCCACAGTCCCCACCGTGTATGTCTTCCAGCAGTTCCTTTCCTTGCTCCCTGGAGATGCAGCGCAGGGATACGTCGTTTGGTCGCCTCCTTTAGAGCTCTCCATCCCTGATGCAATATGCCGTGGTCTACCGCGCCACACGCTCCGCTTCCTCCTCCTTCTCCGGCAGGGTCCCTTGTGTTAAATAACTCCGGAGTTCCGCGATCCAGCACTCCTCCTGAGGTTCCATTGTCAGGAGCAGGCGTGCGCCTAAGGTCGGGCCGTAGACCGGGGCTCTTGAGGCAGGTGGCTGGGGAAGTTCCTCCTGAGGTTGAGCAGTGTTCGATAATGACGGCTGGGTTGAGGGCTTGAAGAGTCGCTCTTCGAAGACGCCAGGCTTCTGAGGTAACCGCCTGGACGCCCGTCCGGCGATGTCATCGGCCTCCTGATTGGTGCCACGGGTCACATGCTTCAACTCCAGACCCAGAATTGCTTCTCCATCCTGCGGACTTCCACTAGGTAGGCTTCCATGTGCTCGTCCTTCGGCTCATACACCTTGTCGGAGAAGTTGACAAGGAGCTGCGAATCGCCCTTGACAGTGAGGCGCTTCACCCCCAGGGCTGCTGCGGCCTTCAAGCCCGCTATTAGACCTTCATACTCTGCTATGTTGTTGGAGACTTTTTCACCTTGCTGGAAACAGAGCTGCACAACGTAGTAGAGCTTGTCCTGAGTGGGTGATATCAGTACCGCGCCAGCCCCGGCGCCGTGCCTGGAGAATGCCCCATCGAAGTACATGACCCAGCCTTCCGGCGCCTCGCTCCCCGGGAGGAGGGACCGATCCTCGTCGTCCTGGAGGCCCGGTGGCTCCGTCCCTTCTGCCACGAAATCTGCTAACGCTGCTCCCTTGATGACCCTGGTCATGCTGAACTCGAGTTGAAATGCATGCGGTTCTATGTTCCATTCAGCGACCGTTCCGGCTGAGTTGGGGCTCCTTAGCACTCTCTCCAGGGGGTATGATGAGACGACCTTGATGGGGTGACCCTGGAAATAGTGACGTAACTTACGCGAGGCCACCAGTAACGCGAGGAGGAGCTTCTGAGGCATGGGATACCGTGCCCTTGCATCCGTAACACCGTGCTGACGAAGTATACTGGGTGCTCAACAAGGTTGAGTGCATTAGTGCTCGCTGCGCCCTCCGGAGGCAAGGGCGCCTCGCGAGGCGACGGGGCCTCAGGAGGCGGACCATCCAGATGAGTGGCCTCTCCTGCTTCCGGCGCACTCTTTGGCAGCTGATCCTCAACTGCGGTCACGGTTTCTGTGGGCCTTCCTTGTTCCTGTTTTGCCTTGTCTCGAGCTGGTGCCATGGTTCTGATTTGGCGCTCCTCCCTAACCACCACCAGGGCTGCGCTGGCGGAGTAAGGAGTGGCAGCGAGGTAGAGCACCAGGGGCTCTTGAGAACGTGGAGCCACCATGACCGGGGGACTGGTTAGGTATTTCTTGAGACCTTGAAATGCCTTATTTGCCTCTTTAGTCCATTCAAAGGGCCCCTTTTTCTTTATCAGCTAGAAGAAAGGCAGCGCTCGCTCCCCCAGCTTGGAGATGAAGCGCCCTAGCGCGCTCACACGTCCAGTGAGCTTCTGCATTTCTCTGAGGGTCTTCGGCGGGCTCATGTCCTCGATCGCCTTGACCTTTTCTGGGTTAGCCTCAATGCCTCGATGGGCCACGAGGAAGCCCAAAAGCTTGCCTGAGGGGACCCCGAACACACACTTCTCCGGGTTGAGCCGCAGGTTCACTGCGTCGAGGCTCGCGAAGGTTTCCTCCAGGTCTTGTATGAGGGTCTTGGCCTCCCGAGACTTCACCACAATGTCGTCAATGTAAGCTTCGACATTCTTCCCGAGCTGCGGGCCCAAAGTGATGTGCATCAGCCGCTGAAAGGTTGCTCCTGCGTTACGCAGCCCAAACGGCATGCATGTGTAGTAGTACACCCCGCAGGGGGTCAGGAAGGCGGTCTTCTCGACGTCTTCTACCGCCATCTTGATCTGGTGATACCCAGAGAAGGCATCCAGGAAGCATAGCAGGTCGCACTCTGCAGTGGAATCGACGATCTGATTGATGCGGGGGAGCGGGAATGGATCTTGTGGGCATGCCTTGTTGAGGTTGGTGAAGTCATTACACATGCGTTCCTTTCCTCCCTTCTTGGGCACAACGACAGGGTTGGCCAACCAATCCGGGTATCAGAACTCGCGAATGACCCCAGCGGCTTCTAGCTTGCAGGTTTCTTGGACGATGAAGGCCTGCTTCTCCGGGACTGCCGCCTCGCCTTCTGCTTCATGGGGCGCGCGTTTGGTCACACGTTGAGGTGATGCTCGATTACGCTCCTGGGGATCCCTACCAAATGATCAGGTTCCCAAGCGAATACCTTCTTGTTTGTGCGCAGGAACCTGATTAGGGCCTCCTCCTGCTTAGGCTCGAGGTTGGCGGCTATGGTGAAAGTGGCACTGGAGGACCCGTCCTTGTCGAGAGGTATCTGCTTGGTTTCTGCCTTGTCCTGGGTGAACAACTGCTTCTTCTTGGCGGGCGCAGCCCCCTTGGGCTCAGGGGTCCCTGAGTCGGCGGGCTGTGCCGATGCCGCCGCCTTGAAGGCGAGCTTGAGCACCCGCAGTGCGTCCCCGGTGTCCCCGTGCACGGTGAGGACACCGCTGCTCCCAGGCATCTTCATAAGGTTGTATGCCGGGTGCGTGGCGGCCATGAACTGGGCCAGCGCTGGGTAGCCGAGGATGGCGTTGTAGGGGAGGCCGATGGGGGTGATGTTGAAGTCGACCATCTCCGTGCGGAAGTTGTCGTAGGTGCCGAAGGTTACTGGGAGCCGGATCTGTCCCAAGGAGCTAGATGACCCGCCCCCAACGCCTGAGAAGGGTCGGCTGGGTTGCAGCCGTTCCAGGGGTATGTGGAAGAGATTGAAGGCCTCGACCGAAAGCACGCCGAGGCCCGCGCCACCATCGATGAGGGTTCTGATGACGACCATCTGGCATATGGTGGGGGTGCACAACATGGGGAGCGCGCCCGAGCTGGCCGAGTTGGATGGGTGGTCCTCCAAGCCGAAGGTCAGGCCAGCCTTGAGTGCCGCCTAGTCCGGGTGAGCCCCCTGCCGCGCGGAAACGGCGCTGACCCAGCGAACAAACGGCTTGACGTGGCGACTTGTGGGCGGCGCCTGTGAGCCGCCCAGGAGGGCCGCGATGACCGGGGGTGTTTGTGTAGCCGTGCGGCCGTCTTGCCGCACTGACGGGCGCTGAGATGACGCTTGCTGCTCGTTCCCCGCCGGGCCGGGGGTGGCGTCGATGGCGGGCGACGGGGAACGATGAAGGCGCACGCCGATGGGGGCCGTCCGGGCGACGCGGGAAACGATGGCGGCCCGGCGGTCGGCGCGGGCCCGACGTGCGTCGGACATGGACGCGACGGTCGCAGGAGAGCGGAGCGGTGGAAGACAAATTCCGGCGCACAACTACCTGGCGCGCCAAATGTCGGATTTCGGGTTCCGGCAGACCCTTGAGGTTCGAACTCTGGGGTGCGCGCGGAGACTTCGCCCTCTACCTCTCCGTCTCGCAAAGATCTAAACTACCGAAAGAACAGCACAAGAGACACGAGGTTTATACTAGTTCGGGCCACCATTGTGGTGTAATACCCTACTCTAGTTTGTGGTGGGTGGATTGCCTCTTGGGCTGATGAAGATGAACAATACAAGGAAGAACAGCCTCGCGAGGGTCTGCTCTTTGCAAGGACGATGAACTGCTAGGAGGAGTTCAGCCGCCCTTCTCTCTCTCTCTCTCTCTCTCTCTCTCTCTCTCTCTCTCTCTCTCTTTGTTGCCTGATGATCCGATCCCCTACCCTGGGGGTGGCTAGTCCTATTTATAGGCAAAGGCCCTGGTCCTCTTCCCAAATATTGAGCGGGAAGGGCCCCAGCAATTGGCCATTTTGAAGGGGAACATCTGGTACACTTATCCTGACTAAAGTTGGTCCTCGCCTGCCAAAGGCTCTGTGGTGACGCCGTTCTGAGCTCCACGATGACCTCCTTCCGACCGTTGGACTGGTCTTGGTCTGGTTGCACCGAAATGGATGCCTTTGCTTGATCCTCTCGCCTGCGCTTGCCCCCTTTGCACCAAAGAGGAAAGGGAGATACTGCGCGGGCTGGCGCCCGCCTGGCACCCTTGGTCGTCATGGCTTGCGTCATGGGCACCTCGTGAGGCACCCCGCCTTGATCTCTCCGCCTCCTTGTGAGCCAGCCTGGTGAGGCCGCGCCTGAGGAAGCTCCGTGCCATCCGCCCCACGAGGCTTGGCCCCTCGTGAGTGTCTTGAGTCTCGTGTTGATGAAGATGGGCCGTGCTGGGCCCCCTTTAAGCCACGCCGCAAGCCGCAGGCAGGCAAGTCTGGGGACCTCCGTTCCCAGAACGCCGACACATAAGATACTTAATAGCAACATGATCGGTGTGAACAATTACTTTAGAATCAACAATTTAAGGTCTGAATTTATCACATGCAAACACAACTGCTAAAAATTATTTCTCAATACTAGCATAATTTGTTTGAGCACTGTCTAGAGTTTTACTAGCATAATGGATAACATTCAATTTCTTATCAACTCTTTGTCCTAGAACATCACCAACAACATAATCACTAGCATCACACATAATTTCAAATGGTAGGTTCCAATCAGGTGGTTGAACAATGGGTGTAGAGATTAAGGCTTTCCTAAGTATTTCAAAGGCTTCTATGCAATCATCATAAAAAACAAATGGAACATATTTTTGCAAGAGATTAGTAAGGGGCCATCGAAACTTTAGAGAAATCTTTAATGAATCCCCTATAGAAACCAACATGACCTAGGAAACTTCTTATACCTTTAAAATCTTCAGGACATGGCATTTTCTCAATTGCATCAGTTTTAGCTTTATTTACTTCAACACCTTGTTCAGAAATTTTATGTCCAAGCACTATACCTTCGTTCACCATGAAGTGAAACTCCTCCCAATTCAAGACAAGATTAGTTTCTTCACATCTCTGTGAAACTCGATCAATGTTGCTTAAGCATCCATCAAAAGAAGTCCTGTAACGGAAAAATCATCCATGAATACCTCAACAATCTTTTCACAAAAATTAGAGAATATAGCAGTCATGCATCTTTGAAAGGTAGCACGTGCATTACATAAATAGAAAGGCGTGTCTATAAGCACAAGTGCCAAAAGGGCAAGTAAAAGTGGTTTTCTCTTGATCTTCTTTTGACACAGGTATTTGAGAAGAACCCGAATATCCATTAAGGAAACAAAAGTGTGTATGCTTAGAAAATATTTCTAACATTTGATCAATAAAAGGCAAGGGGTAATGATCATTTCTAGTAGCTTTGTTTAATTTCCTGAAATCAATTACCATCCTATAACCAGTTACAATTCTTTGTCGGATGAGTTCATTTTTATCACTAGGAACAACAATTATACCTCCTTTCTTAGGAGCACAATGAACATGACTTTCCCATCTACCATCAGCAATGGGATAAATTATACATGCATCCATAAGCTTTAATATTTTAGTTCTTACCACATCCTTCATCTTAGGATTCAATCATCACTGGTGATCAACAACTAGCTTAGCATCAGGTTCCATATTAATATTGTTTTGGCATAGAGTGGGACTAATGCCCTTAAGATCATCAAGAGTATATCCAATAGTAGTATGGTGCTTCCTCAGAGTTTTAAGTAATCTCTATTCTTCATGCTCTGAAAGGTTAGCATTGATAATAAAATATCTTATTTTCATCAAGATAAGAATATTTCAGTGTATCAGGTAATTTCTTAAGTTCAAACACAGGATCACCCTTTGGTGGAGGAGGACCTCCAGGATTTTCAACAGGCAAATTATCTTTAAGGATAGGTTCTTGATTAAAGAATATCTTGTCTATTTCATTTCTTTCATTCATATGCATATCGTTTTCATGGTCTAGCAAATATTGTTCTAACGGATCAGTAGGAGGTGCGGCAATAGAAGCAAGACCAATTATTTCATCCTTACTAGGAAATCCTTTATCATGAGGTTCTCTACAAAATTTAGAGAAATTAAACTCATGAGTTGTATCACCGAAATTGACACTGACAGTTTCCTTATTGCAATCAGTCTTAGCATTAACTGTACTCAAGAAAGTCTAGCAAATATAATAGGACAAAAATCATCTTGTGAAGAATCAAGAACTAGAAAATCAGCAGGGTATTTGAACTTTCCACACAAGACTTCAACATCTCTAACAATCCCAATCGGTGAAATAGTATCTCTATTTGCAAGCTTAAAAGTAACATCAATGTCTTCTATCCCAACATGTGCAATATCATTCATAATAACTTGATATAAAGTAAAAGGAATAGCACTCACACTTGCACCCAAGTCAAATAAACCATGATAACAATGATCTCCTATTTTAACCGAAACAACATTCATGCCAACTATAGGTTTATTCTTATCTTTAATATCAGACTTAGCAATTCTAGTTGCTTCATCACAGAAGTAAATAACATCCCCATCATATTATCAACCAAGAGATCTTTAACCATAGCAATATTAGGTTCAACTTTAATTCTTTCAAAGGGTCTAAGTGTCATAATATTACTTTTTTAACCACAGTTGAAACTTTAGCACGTTCCTTAATCCTAATAAGGAAAGGAGGTTTCTCAATATAAGCAGTAGGCACAACCAGATCAAAATTGTAAATGATAGCTTCATCTTTAACTATAATGGGTTCCTCAATATTTTATATAATAGGGGGATGCTATTTAAACAACCTCTCCTTAGGGATATCAACATGATTAGCAAATGATTCACAAAAAGAGGCTACTATATCAAAGTCAAGTCCATATTTAGTACTAAACTTATGAAAAGCATCAGTTTCCATAAAAGATTTAACACAATCAAACTCAAGTTTTATACCTGACTCTTTACCTTTGTTGAGTTACCAATCTTCAGAGTTGCGTTTAATACTTTCCGGAAGACCCATTTTGAATTCAATAGTTTTCTTCATAAAGGAACCAGTAGAAGAAGAATCGAGCATGGATTGATCATTATGAGAAAGTCGAGCATAAAAATTATGTATGGTAATTTCTCTTGAGAGCTCATGATTGTGGGACGTGCACATCATGTACTTAAGCCTCCCCCAAGCTTGAGCGATACTTTCTCCTTCACGAGGCCAAAAATTATATATATAATTCCGATCATGAGGAACCAGATGCATAGGATAAAACTGCTGATGGAATTCCAGTTTCAATCGGTTCCAATCCCACATTCCAATATCATCAAATAGCCTATACAATGTCAATACCCTTCCCTCCAAACATAAACCGAAAAACTTCTTCTTAACTCCATCCTTGGATCAACCTGCAAGCATAAACAATCCACTAATTTCATCCAAATAGATCAACCATGATGTATTGTTATACATAAGGATTAGCTAGCAGTTTTTCTATCATACTTGTAATATCATTATAAATATTTTAAATAGGTTCAGTAGGTTGAGGGGAAACTCTAATTGCTTCCCATCGAGGTGAAGATACCCCGAACAAACCCCTCAAAGGATTACTTTCCATAGTGACAATTGACAGTAAATTTCAGCATGCAATACAAATGTTTCCTTACCAAATTCCACTAACTAAAGGCGCTTCACTCCCCGACAACGGTGCCAGAAAAGAGTCTTGATGACCCATAATTATAGGGGATCAATCATAGTCCATTCGATAAGTAAGACTGTCGAACTCAACAAGGAGCAGAAGGAAATGACAAGTGGTTACCAGCAAGGTATTCTCTGCAAGCACTGAAATTATTGGTAACATATCATTTGATAGCAAGGTAATTTGTAACGAGCAACAAGTAGCAATTGTAACAAAGGTGAAACAAGGTATCCCAATCCTTTTTATAGCAAAGAACAGGCCAAAACAGTCTCTTATAATAAGCAAAGCTTTCTTGAGGACACGTGGGAATTTTATCTAGTCACTTTCATCATGTTTATTTGATTCACGTTCGCTACCTTGATAATTTGATATGTGGGTGGACCGGTGCTTGGGTGTTTTCCTAACTTGAACAAGCCTGCCACTTATGATTACCCCCTCTTGCAAGCATCTGCAACTACGAAAGAAGAATTAAGATAACTCTAACCATAGCATGAAACAGATGGGTCCAAATCATCCACTTACAGAATAATGCATAAACTAGGGTTTAAGGCTATGTCACTCTAGCAACCCATCATCTACTTATTACTCCACAATGCCTACCCTTAGGTCCAAGTATGGTGAAATGTCATGTAGTCGATGTTCACATGACACCACTAAAGGAAGCAACAACATACGTATCATAAAAATATTGAACCAATACCAAATTCACATGATTACTTATGACAAGACATCTCGCATGTCCTCAAGAACAAAGTAAGTACTCAGAAATCATATCCATTTTCTAGATCAGAGGGGTATTGAATATCATCAAGGATCTGAACATATGATCTTCCACTAACTAAACCAACTAGCATCAACTACAAGATGTAATCAACACTACTAGCAACCCATAGGTACCAATCTGCGGTTTTGCGACAGAGATTGGATACAAGAGATGAACTAGGGTTTGAGATGAGATGGTGTTGGTGAACATATTGATGAAGATTGTTCCTCCCACGATGAGAAGGTTGTTGGTGATGTCGATGGCTTCGATTAAGCGTCCTGATACGTCCATTTTGCATCATGTTTTCCTATTGTTATTTATAGTGTTTTTATTCAATATAACATTTTGTGGAGTAATTCTAATGCCTTTTGTCTCATAATATGCAAGCTTTACACAAAGAGGGAGAATACCGGCGGCTAGAATTCTGGACCTGAAAAAGCTATATTACAGATACCTATTCTGCACACCTAAAAATGAGTTGAAATTTTACGGAGATTTATTTTGGAATATATAAAAATTATTGGAGAAAAGAAATACCAGAGGGGGCAACCCAGGTGCCCACTAGGCACCAGGGCATGCCTACACCCCTGGCGCGCCCTGGTGGGTAGTGGGGCCCCTGGCCATCCTACGTGCCCATCTTCTGGTATATAACACCATTTTCCCTAGAAATAAAATAAGAAGACACTACAAAAAAAGACACATCCGTGACATTTCGGGCCGAACGAATTTTTTTCCTGTCATGCTTATGACACTTCTATGATGATAATTGTGACAAAACCCGGTATCATCATAGATGTGTTGGGCTCCTACTTCTATGACAAAAAATCATGACATAAAATGGGCTTTTCGTCTTGGGCGGGCCGGATACGCAGCTGAATGACATTTGTTGGGTCGTCCATGACGGAAAAAACCATGGTAGAAGCGAGGGCGTGGAAAATATCGGGGAGTTCTCGGTTACGGTGGGTGGTCAAGGCCAAGCGATGCACGTTTCTCTCGTACATGTACGTGCATGGGAGCGAGGCGTTGGGCTCTAACTAAACCCGAGTGAGGCGTTCACCTACTGAACCCGAGCAATTGCACTGCAGGCTACGCGTTACTGAACCCGAGCGATCAATCGATCCCTGGCTGTTAACTGAACCTGATCGAGCGATTCCTTCACTACTGCTGCTAACTGAAGCCGACCGAACCTGCTACCTCTTGATGAACAGTGAGCGTTGTTGGGGGTTGGATGAACAGGACCCCATGGTAGAAGCTAGAGGTCGTTGCCGCTGGATGAACAGCACCTCGATCTAGTCGGATGGGGGTGGATGAACAGGACCCTGTGGAGGGCTGGATGAACAACAGCTGGTGGAGGCCTGGTTGAACAGTAGCCGGTGGAGGGCTGGATGAACAGTAGCCCGTGGAGGGGTGGTTGAACAGGACCCCGTGGAGAGGGCTGGTTGAACAGTAGCTGGTGGAGGAGCGGTATAGGCTGGATGAACAGGAGCCCGTGGATGAACATGAGCTGGTGGAGGCAGGAGGGAGACGTCGTGGATGAACAGTCATAGGTGGAGGCTGGAGGAGGTCGACGGTGGATCATATTTTTTGCCCGTAATATGGACGCACTTCCTTGCGTGCGAAGATGTAGCTGGTGGGGCCCAACAGTCAGGGGGGAAATATATTTTTTCGTGAAATACGATGGCCCATCCGGTGGGTCCCTGCTCTCAGGTGGAGGAATCATTATTTTGCGTGTAATAAGGAGGCACTTCCTTGCTGCGGCCGTGGATGCAGTTTTCAGCCTCTCCATGTACAGTATTCTTCCGATGGAAGTCGTTCCTTGACCACATTGACCACGCCGCGCCAAGAGCACCAAGGCGGTGGACGATGGCGAGGCCTAGGAAGGGGACGACGTAGAGCCGGGGAAGACGCGGCAGTGGATGCCCACTCAGAGAGGAGTGAGGCTGCGACGTTCACTGGTTTGGCTACGGTGTGAGGCTGCCGTCGCCGCAGAATAACATGGGGTGTGGGTGAGTAGAGGGATGGCCTGTCCAGCGGTGGGAGTAGTAGGGGGTGATGAGGCCTCCGCGGTAGCACAGCCGTCCACGAGAGGCGAGAGCAGGCGGCACAATCGGCGCCGGTTTGGGCGGCTGGAGCAAGAAGACCAGAGGTTGAAGAAGCACTACAGTCGTTGGATGGACATAGTACGATCATTGGAGCTGGAATCGTTCATATTGACTAAGTTGACAAAGCCCTTCGTTCGAGTCAACTTAGTAGGCCCACAAGTAAGCCTCCCACTATGGTGGGTCCCAGCTAGCAGGGGGAGTATTCATTTTTTTGTGCGTAATAAGGAGGCACTTCCTTGCGTGTGAAGATATAGTTGGTGGGTCCGAGCTGTCAGTGGGAGGAATGTTTTTTCACAAAATATAGAGGCCCTTCCAGTGGGTCCCAGCTGTCAGGTGGAGGAATCATTATTTTGCGCGTAAGAAGGAGGCATTTCCTTGCGTGCAACCATGGACCCAGCTGTCAGCCTCTCCATGTACAATCCTCTTCCAATGGATGTCGTTCGTTGATCATGTTGACCACGCCGCGCCGAGAGCACCTGGGCGGTGGACGACGGTGAGGCCTAGGAAGGGAATGACACAGAGTTAGGGAAGACTTGACAGTTGTTTCCCACGCGGAGGGAAGTATAAGGGTTTACTCGTTCGTCTGCCGTCGCTGGAGAATAACAACAAGTGTGGCTGAGTAGAGGGATGGCCAGGCCAGCGATGGGAGTAGGGTGGGGCGGTGATGCCTGCACGGCAGCACAGCCAACCACGGGAGGAGGGACCACGCAGTCCCGCTGGCGCTGGTTTGAGCGGCTGGAGCAGGAAGAGCAGAGATTGAAGAAGCACGACGGTCGTTGGATGGACATCCAACAGTCACTGCTCTCATGTGTTGACTAAGTTGGCATGGCGTTGCGTGTGCGTCAACCTTTTTTTAGAAAAGCGTATGCGTCAACCTATAGTAAGCGCACAAGTCGGCCTCAAATCTGTGAAAAATAGCATACAACCCATCTGCCATTATTTCTAATAATTTACAACCCATTTGCTAATTCTTAAGGTTTTTTTGGATCCCATGTTCTTTTTGTTAGCATTACAGCCCATATTGTGGCCACTGTTAAAAAATTATACGAAATTTTGCATATTTCGGTGCGGTCCGAACTGTTTTTAATCCCGAAATTTCAAGTCACATTCAAACTAATTAAAAAAATAAATTTATATCAATATAAAATCCAACAAATTGTCCACGCATAAAAATCAATGGAATTTAAAATCTCAAAATGAAAAAAAAGAAATTTGAAACTAATTGCCGGTTTGATGTGTTTTAAAAATGTACAACCGATTTCTCATTACTAATAGCCCATTTTCTGGGCCAGCCGAATGAAGCTTTCCTTGTCTTGAAAGATTTGTAGCCCAAGGCTGACAAAGCGACCTACTTGACAAAGCACAAAACAACTAGGCTAGCCATTTTCCGAAAGAAAAAAACTACTGGGCTGGTCATGTGGTAAACATAAAAGCAAAGGCTGTCTAGACAGACCACAGTGTCCCGCACAGCCCAGTTGACACCCTGCTTCCGTCTCAAAAACAAAAATGACTGGGCGAGTTGCCGGGTCCCTGGTGTCAGCCGCTCTTGTGCAATTCTCTCGTTTATTGACTATGTTGACAATGGCATGGGACCCAGATGTTAGAAATCCATTAGGAGGAACCATTTTTTGGCTTGAAATAAGGAGGCACTTGCTTGTGTACTGCAATGACCTTGGTCGGTCCTTGGTGTCATCCTCTCTGCAGACAATCATATCCAAATTGTGTATGCGCCAACCTGGTAGGCCCACAAGTCAGCCTCTAAACCCGTGGCGGACAAATGCAACCCATTTAAAAAAATAACATCCCATTCCATACGTTCAAACGGAAAGTTCAACATTCAGAGCAAAGTAACAGGTCTGATCCAGATATAGAGTACTGAACTTCCATTTTGACAACCATCATAGCTAAGTTAACTATCTACTCCCACTAATACTCTAGTAGTGTACAAGTACTAACTTACTCTTAGCTAAAATGACGATGTCGGCCGCCATCTGCGGTACACGCTAAACGCCGGCACCGACGTCCTCCGCCTTGCCTCGAACTTGCCAGAGATGGGATAGGGCGCGTTCCTCGCGCGCGTTGGCCCTTTCCATGCCGGCATGGTCCACCAAAGCTTCGGCTTCTAAGCGGGAAGCCCACTTGATGAGCAGGTAGTAAAATTCGGCGTCGTGAACGCGTGCGTGCCTGACAGTCTCCAGGGCTATTTGCCGCGCCGTCCTCCATGTAGTCGGCCTAGTTGCGGGTGCTCTGCTCGCGACATAGAGCGTCGATGCTGTCGGATGTGGGGTTCCGGCAAACCCTTAAGGTTCGAACACTGGGGTGCGCGTGAAGTCTTTCCCTCCTATCGATCTACACTCTAGCTTGCTAAGATCTTGCGGACGAACTGGACGAACTCACAACACAGAAAGTGGCACGAGGTTTATACTGGTTCGGGCCACCGTTGTGGTGTAATACCTTACTCCAGTGTGGTGGTGGATGGATTGCCTCTTGGGCTGATGATGAACAGTACAAGGGAAGAACAGCCTCCTGAGGTTGAGGTGTTCTTGTGCGTATGAACTTGTGGTGTGGGGAGTCGATGAACCGCCCCTACTACTGTGGTGGCTAGTCCTATTTATAGAGGCCCTGGTCCTCTTCCCAAATGTTGAGCGGGAAGGGAGCTAACAACGACGGGCAAATTTGAAGGGGGACAACAAGTACAAGCTATCCTGACAAAAGCGGTCTTCGCCTGCGAAAAGCCCTGGGGTGACACCGTCTTGGGCTCCACGATGACCTCTGCCTTGCCATCCTCCTGGTCTTGGTCTTGTTGCACCAATATGGCAACCTTTTCCTGATGCCTCGGTACTCTTCGTCTGCGCTTGCCTCCTTAGCACCAATGTAATGCCCTCGATGCGGCTATATCTCCCACGTGTCGAAGCACGACTTAGAGGCATAACCGCATTGAAAGCAATGTCGCAAGTGAGGTAATCTTCACACAACCCATGTAATACACGAGGGAAAGAGATACATAGTTGGCTTACAGTCGCCACTTCACACAATACATAAATAAACATCCATCATCCAGATTACACTCAAAGTCCGACTACGGAACCAAAATGAAAGAAGACTACCCCAATTGCTACACAGATCCCCGATCGTCCCAACTGGGCTCCACTACTGATCATCAGGAAAAGACACATAGTAGCGACCACATTCCTCGTCGAACTCCCACGTGAGCTCGGTTGCGTCATCTGCACTGGCATCGTTGGCACCTGCAACTGTTTTGGTAGAATCTGTGAGTCACGGGGACTCAGCAATCTCACACCCGTGAGATCAAGACTATTTAAGCTTAAAGGTAGGATAGGGTTGAGAGGTGGAGCTGCGGCAAGCGACTAGTATATATGGTGGCTACATTCGCAAAAGAGAGCGAGAGGAGAAGCAAAGCACGGTCGTGAAGCTAGAAGTGATCAAGAAGTGATCCTAGAATAACCTACGTCAGACATAACTCCAACACCGTGTTCACTTCCCGGACTCCACCGAGAAGAGACCATCGCGGTTACACACGCGGTTGATGTGTTTTTAATTAAGGTCAACTTCGGGTTTTCTACAACCGGACATTAACAAATTCCCATCTACCTCATAACCGCGGGCACGGCTTTCGAAAGATAATACCCTGCAGGGGTGTCCCAACTTAGCCCATTATAAGCTCTCACGGTCAACGAAGGATATTCCTTCTACCGGGAAGACCCGATCAGTCTCGGAATCCCGGACTACAAGACATTTTGACAGTAATAAAACAAGACCAGCAAAGCCGCCCGGATGTGCCGACAAATCCCGATAGGAGCTGCACATATCTCGTTCTCAGGGCACACCGGATGAGCCCGACGTCGGGTTGGCATAGACCCTGGTTGCCAAGGGGCGCCGGACATCGCTCGGTTTGGACCAGCAATCGAAGGAGAACTGGCCCGGGGGTTAAAAATAAAGATGACCCTCGGGCTCGCGAAAACCCGGGGGAGAAAGGCTTAGGTGGCAAATGGTAAAACCAAAGTTGGGCCTTGATGGAGGAGTCTTATTCAAGGCGAACTTTCAAGGGGGTCCCATAAATCACCCAACCGTGTAAGGAACGCAAAATCAAGGAACATAACACCGGTATGATGGAAACTAGGGTGGCAAGAGTGGAACAAAAAACCAGGCATAAGGCCGAGCCTCCCACCCTTTACCAAGTATATAGATGCATTAATTAAAATAAGAGATATTGTGATATCCCAAAATAATCATGTTCCAACATGGAACAAACTTCATCTTCACCTACAACTAGCAACGCTATAAGAGGGGCTGAGCAAAGCGGTAACATAGCCAATCAAAGGTTTGCTAGGAAAGGATGGTTAGAGGTTTAACATGGCAATATGGGTGGCATGATATAGCAAGTGGTAGGTATCGCAGCATAGGCATAGCAAAAGAGCGAGCATCTAGCAAGCAAAGATAGAAGTGATTTCGAGGGTATGGTCATCTTGCCTGCAAAGTTCTCAGGGTTGTCGAAGGCTTGATCCTCGTAAGTGTTCTCAATAGGTTCCTCGGTCACGTACTCATCTTCCGGATCTACCCAAGGCAAGAACACAAGCAAAGGGGACAAACATCAATCACGATGCAATGCGCAAGCAACATGATGCAAAACATGGCATGATATGCGAGATGTAGTATGCAATGCATATGCGTGCTCCGAAAGGAAAAAGATGAACAAGGCATAATCTTGACAAACCAAGTATGCCACTGGAAAGGTGAGGTGATTTCGGTTGAAATCGATATAAAGATCACCGGAATCGGATGCACGGTTTGCAAATGACAAGCAAAACAAGAATGACATATTTCTGCGATTAACAGCATGATGCTACTTAGCAAGCAACAAGAAATTAAGCTAATGCACCCAAACATATCAGCAAAGCATATGCAAGTGATCTACTCAAAATGCTCGACAAAAGATGAACACTGCGCTATGGCTAAATCACAACATAACAGGTTGGAACAAGCATGGAAAAAGTGCAAAAGATAACAGGTTCACAGACTTAGTGAAAATAACATGCTAGAAATTAACATCAGGATGACATGTTTAGAGCGAAGAAACAACCTACTAAAAGAACACAATATAGCAAAACAAGGCATGGCATGAATCTACTCAAAACATAGAACAAAACTCCCTTACTGACCATGAGCCAAAAAGGACCAGAAAATATAATAGCACCCATGTCAATTAAGCAAGTTTCGTTACAGTTTTCAGACGGCAGAAAACTGGACATGTCAAAAACAGATAACAACTAGGCATGTTTACGAGCTCGATGCACTCGCTACAGAGCATTGCATGATAAACTAAGCACACATTCATCAAGAATGAGTGGAATATAAGCTATATATGGCAAGAACAACATCATAGCATGCAAAGAACAACTACAACAAGTTTGGCAAAATCGAATAACATGTAAACAATCTGCCAGTAACATTTTATAGCAAAAGTAGAGCTCGATTGACTCAAGCTAGGGTGCTCCATAAATGCAAACATAGGCATTGATGGATAGAGCAAATCCCTAGGTTCAAAACACCCTTATAGATCATGCTCAAAAGAGGCATAGATCTCTCTGAAACAACATGAACACATGGCATAAAAATAATAGCAGGGAATGACTTAGTGAAATTACTAAGTCTCTGAAATCAGCAACATTATGATCCCTAGTTTGCATGCTTGTGCTAGTCACCACAAAGATCACAAAAATACATGACATACACTCCTGTAAAGATGGCATGGCATATTACAAAACACATGTAGGACTCCAGTTCATAGGATGCACACATCAATCATGCCAAAAATGACAAAAGTGCATCTACTGAAACAGATCTGAAACTAACATCACATAGCCCTCTTCTAACTGCATTTCGGGCATCAAGATGAGCTCAAACGAGAATGATGCAACGAGATGAAATGATGTACTCATCGAGGCGAACAATTCGATATGCTATACGCCCAAAACGGAGCCGCGGGTGCCAAGTTATGATGCGATGAACATGCAACAATTATGCAACAAATTTCGGGACTTGGGGAAAAACGAGGTCAACCTCCTCGCGAAACGGATCTGGATCTGGGATCGGGCGGCGCCGGGCTCGAGGTTCACCGGAGCTGCGAGGAGAGACGGCGGCCGGCGGGGTTGGACGGCGCGGAGGGTCCGGGGCGGCGCGGCCGGGCGCGCTCGCCGGGGCTGCAAGGCGGCGGAGCCCGCGGAGGAGCGGCGCGGCCTGCCGGTGGAGGAGCGGCGTGGGAGACGGCGGCCGTCGCGGGATCCGGTGCGGTGGCGCGCGGGGTAGCGGCGGCCGTCGGCGAGGAGCGGGGCGGCGCGCGGGGGCGAGGAGCGGCGGCTCGGGCGGCGGCAGATCGGTGCGAGGCGGCCCGGGCGCGGGAGGCCGGTCGGGCCGGGAGGCGCGGGAGCTTCGGGCCGGGAGGGCCGGCGATGGGCCCCGCAGGCCCTGGCGGCGGCGAAGTGGGGCTCGCGGGTGCTCACGTGGCGCGCGAGGATCGGCCCGGGGCGGTTGGCGGACGTGTCCGGCGCCGGGCGGACGCGTCCGGCGCGCGGAGGAAGAAGGGAGCTAGGGTTAGGGTAGGAGAGGATCCGGGATTTCGGAGGAGGGGCTATATTTATAGGTAGGAGGAGCTAGGAGGCTCCAAATTGAGAACGGTTTGCGGCCACACAATCGTGATCGAACGGCGATGGACATGGGAGTGACTTAGATGGGTTATTGGGCTGATTTGGAGGGGTTTTGGGCTGCAACCCAAAAGAGGCCCTCACGGTTACCCGGTTAACCGTTGGAGTATCAAACGACCTCCGAATGACCCGAAACTTGACAGGCGGTCTACCGGTGCTATACCAAGGCCGCTTGACAAACCTCGGTCCATTCCGAGAAAGTTTAATACATGCTCACGGAAAAAGGTAAAAGGGGACGCCGGGGAACATAGGAGCGCCGGATTGCAAAACGAACAACGGGGAAAATGCTTGGATTCATGAAACGAACACGTATGCGAATGCGATGCACATGATGACATGATATGAAATGCACGACAAGGACAAAATGCAAACTGAAGGGAAACCCAACCATGGAGGGAATATCATATCACATTGCCGAAAATGGCAAGAGTTGGAGTTACAAATATGGCAAGTTACATCCGGGGTGTTACAACCAAAGAGGAAACAAGGACTCTGCATGCACCGGCGCCCGCCTGGCACCCGCCTGGCGCCGTTCGTCATGGTTCACGTCATGAGTGCCTCGTGAGGTTTGCCCCGCCTTGATATCTCCGCTCCTCGTGAGCCTGCCTAGCTAGGCCACTCCAGAGGAGGCCTTGTGTCGTCCGTCTCGCGAGGCTTGGTCCCTCGCGAAGGTCTTGGATGCCTTGCTGATGAAGATGGGCCATACGGCCCGCTGCTTAGCCACGCCACGGACCGCATGCAGGCAAGTCTGGGGACCCCCGTTCCTAGAACGCCGACAGTAGCCCCCGGGCCCAAGGCACGCTCGGGCTTGGCTTCGCAGCGAAGCCAAGGGTCAAGTTCGGAGCACCGCGGGCCCCAAAAGCCTGCGGCCTCGGTCGACGCATGGCGGTTGATGGGACGTGGGCGTCTCCGCTTCCCCACGCTGCCTTTGAATCCGCCCGGCTATGCAGCCCCCGGAGCCTACACAGTTATTCCTCCGCCTCTTGCACCTTGCTTCCCCAATTCCTCTGCTTCCTTGCGACTCTATTACTCTTCCCCAATTTGACTCGCGCTCTGCCTGCTCCATAGCCATGGCGCCCAAGCAAGCCGAGAAGGGGAAGAGCCCTTGGCCTCTTTTGGCCGCGCCTCCGCCCTTCGCACCGGCGTTCGGCTGGTCTCGCGTGCTCAACGACGAGGCCATGGATAAGGTGCACCCGATGCTCGGCTCTAGCTTCAATGAGTGGGGGGAGACGGTGGCTTGGCCCGCGTCCCGCACTCGCTTGGTTCAGATGGCCACTGAGATTCCAATCTTCATCGACGCCCTTTGGGCAGGCCTGATTCCTCCCTTCTCCGCCTTCTTCAATGTTGTGCTCGAGCATTATCAGATCCACATGCTACATCTCGACCCTCAGTCTGTGACACTTCTTGCCGTCTTTGCCATCGTGTGTGAAGCCATGGTGGGCATTCCTCCTTCAGTGGCTCTCTTTTGCCACTTCTTCTCATTGCTTCTGGCCGACCTTCAGCAGTGCTCGGGGTGCGTGAGCTTCCAGGCTGTGGCCGCGACAGTAGGCGAGGGGATTGATTTTGAGCTTCCTCCAACTACGAGCGACTTCCGGATACGATGGGTGTTCGTTGATGCCGGTGTGCTCAGTCCTCTGCTCCAGGCTCCGTCGGGGCCCGCTGTTCCTAACCCCGGCTGGGGCCACCAGCGGCTTGCTCGCATCTGGCTCAGGTTGAAGTTGTTAAAGAATCGCGGCCTGACTGCGTCGATGGTGGTGGAGGAATTCATCCGACGCCGGGTCGCTCCTCTTCAGCGCCATTCTCACCCAATGTGGACCCTACTCAGCAGCCAAAGCCACATGAGGTTTCAGGAGTCCGGGCTCCTCCTTGGGACGCGGGGACGGTGCTCAGGGTCCTGACGGGCGTCTCTCTGCCGGCCTAGCTGCCCGGGAATAGTTGCCTGCTGTACCGTTGCAAGAATAAGGATGAATTTGTGAAGCACATGCCTCTCTTTGATGAATGGGAGCCGCGTCCGATCGGCCTGGAGGGTCCTCAGGAGAACCCTGTCGCCATGGTTCCCCTTCTCGCTCCTGATGCAGGGTTCGCCCTAAGTGACGGTGCAGGTGGGCGAGCCTAGGCGGAGACCGGCGGCTTGAGTGCTGAGGAGCATGCGTCGAGTGGTGATCTTGGGGCATCATCCTCAGGAGATTGTCACCCCCCTCTTGAGGCGTTGGTTGCCGAGGAGATGTTGTATGCGGCTCCCGTGGCCAAGGCTCTGGGAGCCTTGGGAGGTCATGATGAACTGGCGCCCGACTGCTCGCCGCAACCGGGCGCCCCTGAGGATATTCTCCCGAGCTCTTCTGCAGCCCCGCTGTGCTCCGGCCGTCACGTCCAGCGTTTCGGTCATCTTTGTGTGGACTTCGAGGAGCTCCGCAAGAGGAAAGGATCCCCCAGCGGCAGCAACATCTTCGAACCGCTGAAGCGGAGGAAGTACTTTGCCATTAACGTGTAAGTGTCGCGCATCAGTGGCTTTCCGTGTGTTGCTTTCTTCTCCTGACGCTAGTCTTTCAGGGCTCCTTCCTCCGAGGCCACTGGGTCTCCCGAGAAACGGCTTCCTTCTTCGACGGCTACCCCGCCAGCCGCGGGCACCCCAAGTCCTGCCCCTGGGGCAGAATTGGTTGAAGGGGCAGCCATGCCTTCCTGGCGTGTTGATCCTGTGGCCCCGTCGCCTCTCCCACTGGCCTGGCGTGGAGCTTGGCAGGTGTGCCCAAGACTCCTCCGCTGATCTTTGGTGGTAGCTTGCTGGCTTCGATCCTCGGCTCCTCCTTGAATAGCAAGCCCAAGCAGGCT
This sequence comes from Aegilops umbellulata, assembly GCA_032464435.1. Lineage (NCBI taxonomy): Eukaryota > Viridiplantae > Streptophyta > Magnoliopsida > Poales > Poaceae > Aegilops > Aegilops umbellulata. Next base: position 113,476,462 of record CP136056.1, read on the forward strand.
TGGGCTCCTCGCGAAGACGAGCTGGTGTCAGGTGCGGTGCCAGCCCCCAGCCTCTTGCCGAGGGGTGACACGCCATGTGGCACCCCGCCTGCAGCCCCCGAGGCGGGGGACGAAGAAGGTCGGGCGTTCGAACTTGAGCGCGGGCGGAGCGTGGTTCGCCATGAGCTCTTTCAGGAAGCGATGACTGCGATGGGCCGGCTTGGTGAAGAGCTCACGAGTGTTGATTCATGTCTCGAGGCTGAAGGTCTCCGCCTAGTAGAGGAGCGGCGCAAGCTGAAGGTGACCATCAACCTCGGCCGCTATCAACGTGACCTTGAGGATGCAAAGGCCGAGGCGTCTCTCAAGGCTTCTTACGAAGCCCACTCACAAGCCTTGGAAGAGGCTCGCGAGGCTGATCGCCGTCGCGAGGCCGTGGAGAGGCGAGCTTGGAGCTCCAGGCCTGTGGCGTGTCTCTTGAGAAGCAGGTGGAGGCACGCAGGGCCGCCCTTGCATTGCTGAGGGGGACGCCCGCGGAGGAAGAGGAGGTCTGGAAGCGTGAGGAGGCATTGGCCCTGGACGCCATGGAGCGTAGCCGCGAGCTCAAGCAACTGGAGACGAGGGAGCGTCAAGTTGCCCAAGCAGAAAATGCTATAGGGGCTCGCGAGGCTGGAGTCGAGGAGGAGGTGAACCGCCGGGTGGCCGAGGTTCGAGCGGACCTGGAGGGCAGGTATGGCCTGAAGCTGAAGCTCGCGGGCGTGGAGGATGAAGGGCAGGGCCGCTGACCTCAGGCCCAGGTTGAACGAGGCTGAGAGGCGCATGGAAGTCGCGGCCGCAGCCCTGGTCACGGCGTAGGCGGACTTGGCCTCCGCCCGCGCCGAGCTGCGCTCCCTCCGAAGACAGGTTGATGATGCAGAAACCGTCGGGAGGCAGAACACGGAGGAGGTGCTCCGACGCTGAACGCTGGAGCGCGAGCACGCCCCCATGCTTCAGGAGCTTCGGAATAGGTCCAATATCGCCCTTGGCCATATTTGCAGCATGGAGGCGCCGACTCCTCACTTGAACGATTACGCTAGCCACCTGACCTTCTTCACCGAGGTGGTGACGCGCCCGGAGGCTCGATCTGCCCAAGCTCGTCAGCTTGTGGGGGAAAGGGGGTGCGGCTTTCTTGAGCGCGCTTTCTCGCACATCTTCAGCCACCTCCTGAACGCCGACCCCAACTTTGACTTCAACGCCGCCATCGCCCCCATACCCGTGGCTGTTCGGGGTGAACTAGCGTGTTGGGTCGAGGACCGTGGACGCGTTAGTCAGGGCCTTCACTTCGGAGGATAATGCGGTGGTGGTCGTCACAGATGAAGGCGGTGGGGGCGTCGCCGATGACGGGGATGAGGCCGATGAAGACGACGACGACGCGAGTGACGCGTCTGCAAGCGACGTAGCGAGCGACATCTCCATCTGATCCCTTGTTCTCCTGTCATTTCTTCCTGTGCACAAACTCGGGCGTGGCCCTTGGAAACTTGTAAGAGAATTTTGAGAGGGGGAGCCCCTCATGTAAGCAAGTCGGAGTTTTTATTTTTCCATGCGGTGTGAGTTTGTGTCCTCGTGAACTTATGAATCCGGGTGTCGTCAGGCGGTGCGTGTCGCGGGGAGGGGCCTTGCTCCTGGCTCCCTCTCGGTGGCCCCCAGCGCGTCTCCCTTGCTGGGGCGGGTGTCGCCGCGCCTGGGTTGTCGACCGACACGCCAACCTGGTTCATCTATAGCCCATGGTTAGCGTAAACTTGTTCTGGGGGACTAGTGGTACCCTGTAATTGCCGCTATTGGCGTGATCGTCGTGGTTCTCCATTGGCTCTTGGAAGTCTTCCGCTCCTAGCGCCCCTTCTCCCTAATCTTCTCCACCGAACGAGTTGATGGCGTCCTTTGGTGCATACCCTTGGTCCAACATGCGGGGCACATAGGCTTTCGGGGCCGTCACCCCGAACACCTCGCCATGGTGCCCCACGCAGCACATTGCTCCCCCCATGATGGCGTCCTGGGGATGGCGATACGGCACCCGGCCGAAACCGTAGGGGGTGACACTTGCGCTTGTGCTTGCCGAGGGCGGCACGGGGGGACTGGATCCCCCTGCGCCACCGGGCGTGCTGATGTTGACGAAGCTCCCGTGTGCAGTTGGTGGTGCGCAAACGTGGTGAAGCTCGCCGCGCTGCCCTGCAGCGGCCTTGGGGGGGGGGAAGGCGATAGTAAAAAGGTGGTGCTCCGGATGCCGCCGCGTCCAGCAGCTCAGCGACTTGCTTGAGTAGCGTGTCCCGACCGCTCTCCATCAGCTTGCATCACAGCAGCTCTCTTGGCACCGTAATTGCCGCCCGCATGTTCGCTTGCTCCCGCCGCGAGTGCGGCGCCGTTGCCGCGGCATGGCTCGCCGCTCTCGCCGCGGCCCGTACTTGCCGTGGGGTGAGGGTGGATGACGCTTGGCCGCGCTGTCCGCGCCCAGCGGAGCTTGGTGGCGCCCGCGCCGCTTGAGGTGCGGGGTCGAGATCTCCATGGGCAGGAGGCGTCGTCCGTGCCGGCCAGGCTACCCAGCACTCGGAGTCGGTCCTCTGTCGCCAGACATCGCAGTCGGCGAACGTCGAAGAGCTGGTTGGCGGAGAAGAAGCTCTGGCACACCCCTACCTGGCGTTCCAAATGTCGGATGTGGGGTTCCGGCAAATCCTTAAGGTTCGAACAATGGGGTGTGCGCGAAGACTTTCCCTCCTACCGATCTACGCTCTATCTTGCTAAGATCTTGCGGATGAACTCAACGAACTCACAACAGAGAAAGTGGCATGAGGTTTATACTGGTTCAGGCCACCGTTGTGGTGTAATACCCTACTCTAGTGTGGTGGTGGATGGATTGCCTCTTGGGCTGATGATGAACAGTACAAGGGAAGAACAACCTCCTGAAGTTGAGGTGTTCTTGTGCGTATGAACTTGTGGTGTGGGGAGTCGATGAACCGCCCCTACTACTGTGGTGGCTAGTCCTATTTATAGAGGCCCTGGTCCTCTTCCCAAGTGTTCAGCGGGAAGGGAGCCAACAACGGCGGGCAAATTTGAAGGGGGACAACTAGTACAAGCTATCCTGACAAAAGCGGTCTTCGCCTGCGAAAAGCCCTGGGTGACGCCGTCTTGGGCTCCATGATGACCTCCGCCTTGCCGTCCTCCTGGTCTTGGTCTTGTTGTACCAATATGGCAACCTTCGCTTGATGCCTCGGTACTCTTCGTCTGCACTTGCCTCCTTAGCACCAAAGAGGAAACAAGGACTCTGCGCGCACAGGCGCCCGCCTGGCACCCGCCTGGCGCCGTTCGTCATGGCTCACGTCACGAGTGCCTCGTGAGGTTTGCCCCGCCTTGATATCTCCGCTCCTCGTGAGCCTGCCTAGCTAGGCCACTCCAGAGGAGGCCTTTTGTCATCCGCCTCGCGAGGCTTGGTCCCTCGCGAAGGTCTTGGATGCCTTTGTCGGATTTCGGGTTCTGGCAGACCCTTAAGGTTTGAACTCTAGGGTGCGCGCGGAGATTATGCCCTCTATCTCCCCATCTCGCAAAGATCTAACTACTAAAAGAACAACACAAGAGACACAGGGTTTATACTAGTTCGGGTCACCATTGTGGTGTAATACCCTACTCTAGTTTGTGGTGGGTGGATTGCCTCTTGGGCTGATGATGATGAACAATACAAGGAAGAACAGCCTCGCGAGGGTCTGCTCTTAGCTGGGATGATGAACTGCTAGGGGGAGTTCAGCCGCCCTTTTCTCTCTCTCTCTCTCTCTCTCTCGGTTGCCTGAGTCTTTCTAGCTGGTTTCTTGATCCGTCTATCTATCTCTCTCTACCCTGGGGGTGACTAGTCCTATTTATAGGCAAAGGCCCTGGGCCTCTTCCCAAATATTGAGCGTGAAGGGCGCCAACAATTGGCCAATTTGAAGGGGAACATCTGGTACACTTATCCTGACTAAAGTTGGTCCTCACCTGCCAAAGGCCCTGTGGTGACGCCGTTCTGGGCTCCACGATGACCTCTTTCCCACCGTTGGACCGGTCTTGGTCTCGTTGCACCGAAATGGATGCCTTTGCTTGATCCTCTCGCCTGCGCTTGCCCCCTTTGCACCAAAGAGGAAAGGGAGACACTGCGCGGGCTGGCGCCCGCCTGGCACCCTTGGTCATCATGGCTTGCGTCATGGGCACATCATGAGGTACCCCGCCTTGATCTCTCCGCCTCCTCGCGAGCCAGCCTGATGAGGCCGCGCCTGAGGAAGCGCCGTGTCGTCCGCCCCGCGAGGCTTGGCCCCTCGCGAGGGTCTTGGGTCTTGTGTTGATGAAGATGGGCCGTGCTGGGCCCCCTTTCGAGCCACGTCGCAGGCCGCAGGTAGGCAAGTCTGGGGACCCCGTTCCCAGAATGCCGACGGTAGCCCCCGGGCCCAAGGCGCGCCTGGACTTGGCCGTGCTGAGAGGAGAAAGAGCAAGGGCGAAGCACCGCGGGCCCTAACAGCCTGCGGCCTTGGGCGCCGCGTGGTGGTTGATTGGACGTGGGCGCCTCCGCTTCCCCACGACGCCTCAATGATCGCGAGGATTGGACAAGTCCCTGCATGCAAATCATGTCATGATTACCTGCGATCGTGGAGGCCGACGGTTGGCCTTCGTCGGCTATAAGTACGGCACCGCGCGTTCCCTTCCAGTCCATCTCTCCTTGCTTTCTCCTTCGCCCCGATTCTTGCTCCGCCTTGCCATGATGGCTCCGATCCGCCGGTTCTCTGCAGCGGAGAAGGGGAATTCTCCTCGAGATGGACCAGATCCGCTCCCGCCGAAGAAGCGGCCTGCCCTTCGCTGCCGGGACGAGGAAGACCGTCAGGTGGTGTCGAGGCCTTGGTACGAGCGGCCTCCGCCGGGGTTCCCACTTCCCTTGTATGCCCACGTCGAGGGCCTTGAAGGGGGCGATGCCGATCCCCATGGCCAGCGCCGTCGCCGGCGCCGACGGTTCACGAAGGTGTGGGTCGTTCCTCCTGGAGTCCATGCCGAGGGCTCCTCCCGCGAGCTCGTGCTCCATGCCGCCATGCCTCCTCGAACTTGGATTCTCTTTCCTCCCTTCTTCGCCTCCGTCTTCCTGCAGGGAAGACTCCTGGAGCTATGGCTGCAGCACGCCGACTGCAGCACTCCCGCGACCGAGGCAGATGTTGCGATCATTGCCTCGGGCGAGGTCTTCATGACTCGCGGCTGGGGCGAGATCGCTCGGGGTTGCAGAGCAAGGGGCGCCCTCACGATCCAGCTGGAGTATGATGGCGCTTCGGTGATGTTCTTCATGGTCTTCGACGCGAACGGGCGCCGGTTGGAGTGCTGCCCCGGGAGAGGCAGTCAGGACCTCGCCATGGTGAGGGCTAGGCCCACCGACCGCTCCCTGGACGGCTCCACAAGCGACGGAAGCGCCGGAGGATCCAGCGACCCCAGCGAGGTCTTCACGACTCCGGAGACGAGCGACGACAGCTACGAGCCCACGAGCCAGCGCCGCTCACGGAGCAGAGCAGGCTCGCTAGGCCGTCGCCGACTCTGATCTGGATGGGGTTGGCGCCGGTGCTTGACGGCCCACTGTTGATGATGGCGTCTTTTGCAGGGGCACACGTAGTTAGCATTCCTTAGGATCCGTTTCCTGCGAGGAATCACACTGCGCCCAATGGGGGCTTGTAAGGTGCCTGTGATCCTTTTTGTTAATATGTAACTCTTGCTATGGAACTCTGCGAGTCGCCAATTCCGTCGTAGTTTAGTTCTCCCTTTCGAACTTGCGAGGGCTTGGTGCTCTGCGTCGACAGGTCCCAGTCCCAAGGTGGCGTCAGCCGTCGCTGGTATGCCAGGTCGCGATGCCGTGGTCAAGGCCAGGAGGTGAGCGACCCGGGGTCCGGTAAGAGGCGCTGAGTCGCGATGCTCAGGAGGTCCCCTTTGGCGCCCAAGCAACCGTCGCTCGGTGAGAAAGGGGAGCGATGTTGCTAGTACAGAATTGTGTTAGGTGTGGGGGTAGTGCCATGGTAGCCGGTGTTTTCGGGTGGTGACTTATCTTGTTAATGAGGGGTTATTGCTGGTGTATCGTCGAGTCCGCACGGCAGCAGGAGCGGAGTTGCTTGGCGAGGTCCTCGCGCGCCCCTTCTCCCTCGCCTTTGCTCCCCTTTCTACTCTACGTCCTCGGGTCCCGGCCCTCGAGCTGGTCTCAGCCGTCGCTGGTATGCCAGGTCGCGATGCCGTGGGCAAGGCTAGAGGGTGAGGGCTGGAGTGCCGGTAGGAGCCCTGAGTCGCGATGCTCAGGCGACCCCCTTTAATGTGCAGGCGGTTCGCGCGGACGAGGATGAAGGGAACTCCGTGAGGGCCTCGGCTAGCGCAATTCCTTCAGGGGATCCTGCAAACTCATCATGGAAAGAAGAAGGGGTTGCCATGGTAATTATCAGTCGATCATTAGTTGCTCAGAAGCTTGCTGGTTGGCGCAGGTGAGGTGTACTTGGGCGCCCGTGAGCCGGCGCGGGACTCACAGGGTCCTACCTCTAGGCGGGTTGCGCCTGGCACTGGGCCGTATCTTGTGATGTGTTCCAGCAAATTTGGTTAGATGCCGGCACTCTACGTCCTTGGGTCCCGACCGTCGAGCTTGTCTCAGCCATCGCTGGTATGCGAGGTCGCGATGCCGTGGAAAAGGCCAGAGGGTGAGGGCTGGAGAGCCAGTAAGAGCCCTGAGTCGTGATGCTCAGGTACCCCCCCCTTTAACGTGCAAGTGGCCGACATGGAGAAGAAGAGGTGCCGTGGACAAGCATCAAGTAATCAAGCATGATAGGCGAATGCATAGCTGGAAATAAACGCAAAGGAGATACACGCCACTGGGCCTGGCCCGAGCGGCCTGGGGATGATGCAGCCCGAGGGGCGCCCCCAACAAAGCAAGCTAATGACCGAAAAACAAAAAGGGATACATGCCGCAGGGACGGACCCACGCGGCCTGGGAATGATGCAGCCCTGGGAGGGCGCTCCCAGCTGGAAATGAAGCTTGAAAGATGTCACCTGAAGATGTCGAAGACGAAGTGGTATTGGTGCAGCAGACTCGGTGGGCTGCGGAAGCCGATCCTTACGAGCCCCCAGGCCCAGGGGCCTCAGGAGGCTCAGGAGGCGCTGGTGGCTCCTCGCGAATCATCTCCATCTCCGCCAGGGCTGCGGAATGCCTGTCTTCCCGAGTTTCCATGATGCCCCTCATGAGGCGCTGGTACACAGCAGCCACGCTCGGCAAGCCGTAAGACATGCGAACGTAGCTATGGGGTGGACCTCCACAATGCCCCACTTGCGAGGGCCAGAGGCGCTCCATCGTGGCGACCCGATTGAGCCCTGGTACGTCGACGCAGACACGCAGCCCACCATCCTCGCCTGGATGGGGAGCCATAGCCGGTGAATGGCGGCAACCTCTCATGATTCTTGACTCCTGTAGTTCTTGAACGGCCTGGTTGACGAACTCTTGCTGGTCTGACCTTCCTTGCCTCGCTCCTTCTTGAGGGAAACGTGCTTCAAAGCACGCCTCCACATGGTGCCCAAGCGCCTCCCTCGTGACCCTGGCCAGGTCGGTGGCCCTCCAGGTGAGAGCCCCCGAGCCCTGCCTAAGGAGGGTGTCGGGCGCGCTTTCCTATGCGATGGAAGGAGGTTCCCCTTGGGCAGACGCGGGACCTGAGGGGCCTGCCTCCCGAGGGGCTGGCCCGGACGACGCCTTCTTCTTCTAGGGGGTGGTCTCGGGAAGCCTCCTGCTTCCGCGATCTGTGTCTTCTAGTGACGCGGCCTGAAAGGCTCGCTCCAGGGAACACACTGCATCCTTCTCTTCACATGGCACCATGATGACTCTGCCACTTCCTGGCATCTTGAGAACGTTGCAGCCATGATGAGTTACGGCCATGAACTTGGCCAGCGCTGGGTACCCGAGGATGGCGTTGTACGGCAGGCGGATGTGGGCGACGCCGAAGTCGATGATCTCGGTGCGGTAGTTGCTGCGGGCCCCGAAGGTGATAGGGAGGCGGACCTACCCGATCGGGACCGTGGAACCGTCGGTGACTCCGGAGAAAGGCTTGGTTGGCTGAAGCTGGTCATAGGGCACTTGGAGATTGTTGAATGTTTCCACGGACAGGACGTTGAGCCCTGCTCCACCATCGATGAGGGTCCTGGTGACCAGTACGTTGCTGATGACCAGGGAGCAAAGCATCAGGAGGACTCCGACTGTGGCCGCACACTTGAGCTGATCTGCTGAGTTGAACGTGATGGCGCACGCCGACCACCTGAGAGGGCGCGTTGCTTCGAGCTTGGGGAGGGATGCATTCACTTCGCGGGCAAACTGCTTGAAGATGCGTTGGGAGGCTAGGGCTTGAGCTCCGCCCAGGATGCAGGCGATTGCGCGCGGCTCCTGGAAGCCCCCTGTCAAGACCCCGATCCTAAGTCACACCGATCTAGCATGTAACACATCATATTACTTTGCGGCCTCACGCACGGTATTCCCACGGGTGCCACCTTACCTGGCCCAGGACCGTTTGCGCCTTTTGGCTCACGTATATGATAGTGTCGCTAGCATCCATATGACAAAGAACCCGGGCCGACATGGCTAGTCGTGAACCCAAAGCGGCACTAACCCATGGGGACAGGCATACATGAATCAACCTCGAGCATGTCGGTCAACAGCGTGTGAATCCGGGCTGTAGCACTGGGCTAACAGGACTCCGGTAACCCGGGCTGTAGCAGGCTAGGCAGGACTCCGGATGTCACCGCGTGACATTTCCCCGAAGGGACAGACACAGGAGCGAAGTGAAATACATGCCGGCCAATCAAGTGTCCTGAATAGTAGTGCTGGGCTAGCAGGACTCCGGTGAACCGGGCTGTAGCGGACTACTATGGTTCAAGGAGGCACTAGACTACATTTCCCCATAAGAGAGGCTGCCAAGGATAAACAACTAGATTGTCGGATCCCACACATACTGTCGTGGGTTTGTCACGGCAGATGTCCCAGTGAAAGGACTTAGTCGTGGAGCCATCACAACGGGTTAACTCGAAGGGGTTAAAACGGACAAGGGACACAGGGAGTTTTATACTAGTTCGGCCCCTTCGATGAAGGTAAAAGCCTACGTCTAGTTTGTGATGGAATTGATGGGGTTTCGATGAGTAGGGAGCAAACAAGCTTCGCCTAGGCCTCGAGTTATTGTTCTCCGTCCTGAACCGCTATCGGGTTGTCCCCTTATATACACGGGTGACACCCGTCGGTTCATCGAGTCCCAATCTCCGGTTTATATTCGTATCCGGGTTAGTCTCTCCCTATTCCTAACTTATGATACAAGTTTATATACACGCCGGTTTACGGCGACAGATACTGAACCGACAACGGCCTTGGGCCTTTGTCTAGCCTCTGGGCTTTAGCACCTTTAGATTACCGATGAAGTCAACCCGGCCCACTTAGGCCGGTTTACGCCCAGCAGTAATATCCCCAACATTAGGCCCCAGATTGATTTGAATAGGTTCATGTCAATCCTTAGCCAAAATCCTTGTCTTCATCATCTTATTGTATCTGTTGAACCGTCGTATCGTCACCTTCTTTGGTTGCTGTAAACCGGCATGACGTCATCATGAAGCTGGCTTTTATGACGCCTTCTTTGTTTAATAGATCCACAATAATCACGGCGACAACTCCGAAATTTGTGGCTCCTGGATTTGCGCGCCTGACACATGTCCTTTGCCTTATAAATAGGGCCGAAGGGTCATTTCCTTTTCTCTCCTTCATCCCCTTTCTCTTTGTCTTCTCCACGCCGCCAGTCCCGGAGCTCCGCCGCCGCTGTTGACCTCTGCATCGTCTTGGGCCGCTGCATCGACCTGACCGTACCAGAAAACCGCGGCGCCCTTCCGCGTCTCCCCCGACTGCGGTAAGATCTCTGTTTCTATCAATCTTGATCCATACTAGGGTTTCGCGTTCTTGTCGTGTTCTTGCTCACTGCTCATGTTCCTGCTCATACCTCTAGGTAAATCCAAGAAAACCCTAATGTGATTTACCAATGGGCCTTTAGCATTCGTCTTGTAGATTCATGCTTAAGTTCATAGATCCAAATAACCTTTCTGCTCTTTGAATCCATATTGTTCTGCCTTGAACTGATAAATATTTTCCTTTTTCTGAACTGGCTTTAGATCCGTCGTTTGTAGAGAAGTCTTGTGAAATATGTTTCTGTGTTTGTATACCCTTGATTACCTTCAATGTTCAGATCTGGCGGTTTAACCTTGGCGTAGAGAATGTGAAGGACCAGTATATATCATTAGTCCCCTTGTTTGAACCGCCAGACGTTGCCACCTTATATAACTCCGGTTTGGATAGGACTACCTTCGGTTTAAATAGATATGCATCCGGTTTAATCAAACATATACTTGAACCAAAACTACTTATCTTGTAGATTTCCTCATGGCCAAGCAAATATATGAATGCAACTGGGTTCCTTCCCGTGTCACGGAAACACAGTTGAACAACTTAGTTCTCACCGGCGCTTTAAGCAGTAAAAACACCGTCCACTGGATAGGCCCAGGCACAGAATGTCCTCCCACCCCTGAAGAGGGAGAGGTTGTTGTTTTTGCGGATCACCTGGCCCGGGGCTTTAGCCCGCCCGGTTCAAAGTTTTATCAGCATGTCTTAGCCAATTTCCAACTGCGCCCACAAGATACCGGTCCCAACTCTGTCACTAATATATGCCACTTCCAAGTGCTTTGCGAAGTGTACCTCCAAGAGGAACCCACAGTGGAATTGTTCCAAGATTTCTTTCACTTGAACCGTCGCACAGAGTTTACTGATGGCCCCAATATGGAACTGGGTGGTATGGCAATCCAGAAAAGGAAAGAAGTCACTTATCCTCATGCGAAACTGCACAGTCATCCCCAGGAGTGGAATAATTCCTGGTTCTATTGTAAAGACACCTCCCCTGCCGAAGAGAATCCCTTGCCTGGTCTCCGTCCAGAACGGCTTAGCAACACTCACCCTTTTCCTCAGAGGTTAACTGGCAAAGAGAGGAGTAAGTACGCTCCCCAATTGTCCAAGCTCAGAGCTTTCCGAGCCAACGGTTTAACTGGAGTTGATCTTGCCCGTTGTTGGATATCCTGGAGTATACTACCCCTCAGCCGACGCTCCGGTTTGATGTGTGAATATACGGGCAGTGTTGACGATCCATTGCGGCACGTAAACATCCAGCTTACTGATGAAGAAGTCACAGAAGCTGTAAAGAAAATTTTGAATGAACCGGAGCACGTCTGTGCTCGTACCGGCCTGCTTCCTTTTTGCGCCATCAACAAACCGCCGGCCGTAAGTCTGCATGTTTCCTTTGTATTAGCCTTGATGCTATTGGACTTGTTTATTACTGATGCCAGCATCTGTGTGATGCAGGGTAATGATCCATTTTGGAGCAAGAAAATCCCACAAGAGAAAACCGATAAACCGGACAGACTAGTCCAGCCCAAGACCAAGGTTGTTAAGAAGTCTGCTCATAAAAGGAGAACCACCGCTTCCTCTGATCCGCCAGCTGATGATGATGTGGGTAATCCGGACCTTGAGGCAGAACTTGATTCCCTCGATTTACTTTTTGTACACCTTATTGATGATAATATTTGTCAGGATGATGCTGAAGCTAGTCATGCTGACGATGTAGAGGTAATTGTCCTTTCCTCTGACTCAAGCCTTCCTCCTTCACATAAAATCCGTCGGACAAACCGCAAAGTTAAATTTTCTCACCCCCTTGCTTATTTGGATCCCAACTTTCTTATGAAGACCCAACTGCATGAGGTGCGCCGCACAACTCGTCACAGTGGTCAGGTAGTTACCTCCGCCGGTTTACCGAACAATCCGGTTCGAAGACGTCATTCAGAGGTCTCTAATTTGCTTGTCAGTATTCATCCTAAAGCGGGCCGTTTTCGTCAACCGCTTAATCCGTCTGACTCCAATTATCAGGTCACCTCGCACTCCTCTTCTGGCAAGTCAACTGGCACCCAGCTGCCTCCACTTAAAACCGTGCTTGGGTAAGCTTGCACCTATCATAACGTTGTTGATTTTTGTAGTTTTCAACATGTACTGTCCTTGATTTTGCTGCTTCTTTTTAGGGCCAAACCGAGGCCAAGTAAGAAAGCTCGCCTGGATAAGGCAGCTGAAGAAGATGCTGCTCCTGAACCGGATGTTACCCAAGACATTGAAGCAGTCATCCATGAAGATGTGGTTGATGACCCGCTAGTACGAGATGAAGTTGTTACTGCTGATGAGGGTTTTGTTAACACCTCCGGTCCTGCTGACCAGCCAGCCAGTTCCATCCGGTTTGAGAAAACCACCAGCCCTTCCATACCTGCCGATAAACCGACTACGCCGGTTCAAACCGGCGAGTCTAAGGATGATGAAGTTATAATCACTGGCATTGGTCGTTCTGAACCGGGGAATCCCGTCGCCTTAGCCAAGCATACTGCCAAAGAAGAAATTTCTGCCATGAATAAAGGCAAATGGGATGTTGATCTGGCAACATATACTACTCTAGGCGCCCAAGATGTGCATTCTGGATATTTGAACCGGCTGTATACTAGCCGTGATTATGAAGCTAATCTGGTAAAGCTTGATGAAAGAGAAGCTTAAGGTAACTTCCATGAATTTGTTCCTGCTTATCATCATTGTAGCCCCCAAGGGCCGGTTCAACCTATCATAGTTGGATCGGGTCTTTGATATAAAAAACTCCATGCTTTAAAATTCCTTGATATAGCCCCCAAGGGTTGGTTTAACTTGATGTAGTAAAACCGAAACTTTAATCTTCATATCGTGGCATCAGAAACTTATCAGAGCAAATGGCCATTAGCCCCCAAGTGCCAAGTTGAATATTTATATTGAGCTTGGGACTTTGTCAATTAACTGATAGCTATGGATCAAATAAGCATTAGCCCCCAAGTACAAAGCGCATAACTTGTTATGGGGTTGGTACTTCATCGTTCATGTTTGCTGGTAAATCGTATAACTGTCAGAATGCAGGCTGAAGTAAGGGCCGAAGAAAACCAAGTTGCCGACCTTCAAGAGAATTTGAAAACCCAACAAGCTGAAACCTCCAAGGCAAAGGAAGAGCTAACCAGCGCTTTAAGCAGCATGGAGCAGCTGAAGGAGGACTTCAAGAAGGAACGGGCTAACTGGGCGACAGAAAAGGTCGTTTTAACCAAGAAAATTGAAAATGCGGAGGCTGCCCTAAAACCGGTAACTGATGAATTAACCAGCGTAAAGCGACAAGTGCACGCCATGACTGCTTCCATCTTTGGTAAGCTTCTTCCAACTTGTATAATAATAGTGATCCTCTTATAAAACAGCCCGGTTTGTAAACTGTTGATCATGCTACAGGCACTCGTATTAACCACTTGGGGTCAGACGTGCGGATGAAACTGAAAGCTGCCTACACCTTAATCGAGCAGCTGTACACTGGAGCACAGCGGATTATTGCAACTGCGTCACACAATAATCCAGCACCCACTTTGATCCAAGATACTCTGAAGAGACTGTCAATGCTCCCTGCTCGGATTGAGGAGCTAAAAAAGTCAGCTGCTTGAACCGGAGCCATTAATGCCTTAATCCGGGCAAAAGCATGGGTGCCCGATTTTGATCCTGTTGAAGCGGCTCAAGGCTATCCCAGCTTGAAGGAGGATGGCTCAGAATTCAGCGAAGAGGATTTAAGAGAGATAAACCAGGCGGTGCGCCCTCTGGCCTGCCAATTGGTGGAGGAAGCAAATTTGTCGCATTATCAAGCTCAGTATAATGACCAGAACAAAAGAGTGGCTGCACCAATCCCTGAAGCGGAAAATCTGATTCCTCCAATCCGTAAGCATACTTACGCCCCTGATATTGAACCGTCTTCACTGATCCATGAAGAGGCTGTCTTTCAAGCATTAATGGGAATCGACTGGACCACTGTTGACTTCCAGCCGCTGGGTAGAGACGAGGAAGCTGAAGCGGCGCAGGATGATCCAGAACAATCAAACCGGGGTGGCCAGCAGGCGTAAACCGAAAGCAGCTTTATCGAGCTTCCGTGCTATATCTTGTCAAGAAAACAATGATCTCATTTGGGCTCCGAGCCGCCTTGTAATAGGATAGACAATACTTTTTGCTTCCTGAGATGCCTTCGTGCATCTATGCCGATACCTTTATTTGGAAGGTCAATATTGCCAACTTATATCTCCCGCAATCATAAAATCTTAAACTACCAGGGCGGTTGATACGCCAGGACACTTGCAAATATGATCAATTTTTGTGATACGAAATACCTGTCATTTATTGGGCACGAAGTAGGCGTGTAGCCAATCTTGAAACGGGGGTTTGATAACCCTAAACCGTCATGGGAGAAATCAACTCATGTATATATAACGCCGGCTTACTGTGTAAACCGTGCTTTGATCATAATAGCCTTTTGTTACTCCAAAAAAGGATGTGAACAGAAAAAAATAAACCGGGCAAATAATCTTCGGTTTAAAAATGGACCGTGTTCCGCCAATTTGGCTGTTTGAACCGGTACAAAGCATTGTCGGTTTAAAAAACGCAACTAAGATAAAATAGCAACTCCTTAAGAAAAGCTATTTAAAGCAAAAGCAATGATAAAACTTTTTTGCAAAAAGAGAGGCTTTACTGAGCCGATCAGATGGTGTTACCATGGTCAGATGCAACCAAGCTCCCCAAAGGTGTAGCTATGGTGCCAGTCGGCCAGGTCCCCAAATGACTCATGGCATTACGCCGGCCAAGTGGCATGGCAATGGTTCGGGTTCGACCAAGCCCACAAGTGACTCTAAGGCCTGTAGGCCGACCAAGAGGCGTGACCGGTTCAGACTTGACCGTGTCCCCAAGTGATCTGGTGGCTTTCGCCGATCAAGAGGTGTTGCATCGGTTCGGACACGACCGAGCCCCCAAGTGATCTGGTGGCTTTCGCCTATCAAAATGTATTGCATCGGTTCAGACATGACCGAGCCCCCAAGTGATATTGATAATATTTGCAAGGGGTAAACCGGAGGTCATTTTAAAACAGAACAACTCTGTGTAACCACACATGATAGAAACGAACAGATACCCCGCTTTAGCTGAGGATCCGGTTTATTATATTGAGAATATATACATTGTCATAATATGTACATAAGCAGAGCCAATGGCTCAGGTGTAGTAAGGCCGAAGATGAGCTATGTTCCATGGCCTGCTGGTCTCCTCTTCTGACTTACGTGAGTCCTTATGCTCTCGAATATCAATCAGATAGTATGACCCGTTGTGCAGATTTTTGCTGACCACGAACGGTCCTTCCCAAGGTGGAGATAACTTATGCATATCGGTTTGATCTTGAATGAGTCGAAGCACCAAATATCCTTCTTGAAAGGTTCTGGTTCTGACCCGACGGCTGTGATAGCGACGAAGATCTTGTTGATAAATCGCCGAGCGGGCAGCTGATGTGTCTCGCTCTTCATCCAACCGGACCAATGCATCTTGTCGGGCCGTCTCGTTGTCCGCTTCAACATAAGCCGCAACCCGAGGTGAATCGTGACAGATATCACTAGGGAGAACTGCCTCTGCTCCATAAACCATGAAGAACGGCGTGTATCCAGTTGATCTGTTGGGCATGGTATTGATGCTCCATAATACAGAGGGCAATTCTTCGACCCAACAACCCGGTGTCCTCTGCAAGGGAACCATGAGACGGGGTTTGATGCCTCTCAAAATCTCCTGATTAGCTCTTTCTGCTTGACCATTGGGCTGCGGGTGTGCCACTGATGAAACGTCAAGGCGGATGTGCTCCCGTTTGCAGAACTCTCTCATGGCACCCTTAGATAAATTGGTACCATTGTCTGTGATGATACTGTGTGGAAAGCCAAACCGAAAAATCACCTTTTTAATGAACTGAACAGCAGTGGCTGCATCACACTTGCTAACGGGCTCTGCCTCCACCCATTTTGTAAATTTATCAACCGCCACCAGGAGGTGGGTCTTCCTGTCTTTGGACCTTTTGAAAGGCCCAACCATATCCAACCCCCAGGTTGCAAACGACCAAGTAATTGGAATCATCCTCAATTCTTGAGCCAGAACATGAGCGCGTCTTGAGAATTTTTGGCAACCATCACATCGCCTGACCAGATCCTCCGCATCAGCATGGGCAGTCAGCCAATAGAAACCGTGGCGAAACGCCTTAGCCACCAAAGACTTTGAACCGGCGTGGTGACCACAATCCCCTTCATGTATCTCACGCAAAATTTCATAGCCTTCCTCAGGAGACACACAGCGTTGAAATGCTCCTGATACACTGCAATGATGCAACTCGCCATTGATGATTGTCATGGACTTGGACCGCCGTATTATTTGTCTGGCCAGAGTCTCATCCTCTGGTAACTCGCCCCGGTTCATGTACGCCAGGTAAGGAAGTGTCCAATCCGGGATGACATGGAGTGCCGCCACCAACTGAGCCTCCGGATCAGTAACAACCAAGTCGGCTTCTCCAGGTAGCTGAACCGATGGGTTGTGTATTATGTCGAGAAAGACATTAGGCGGGACCGGTTTAAGCTGTGACCCTAGCCGGCTCAAAGCGTTCGCCACTTCATTCTTCCGACGGTCCACGTGGTCCACCTGATAACCCTTGAAATGACCGGCAATAGTATCAACCTCACGACGATATGCCGCCATGAGTGGGTCCTTAGAATCCCAAGTACCAGATACTTGTTGAGCTACCAGGTCTGAGTCACCGAAGCACTTAACCCTGCTTAAGTTCATCTCTTTGGCCATCTGGAGACCATGGAGCAAGGCTTCGTACTCAGCTGCATTGTTAGTACAAGGGAACATTAAGCGGAGAACATAACAAAACTTGTCACCTCGTGGGGAAGTTAATATGACTCCAGCCCCCGAGCCCTCCAATTGCCGTGATCCGTCAAAATGGATGGTCCAATATGTGTGATCCAGCTTCTCTTCAGGGGCCTGCAGCTCTGTCCAGTTGTTAATAAAATCGACAAGTGCTTGGGACTTCACTGCTGTCCGAGGCACGTATTTCAAACCGTGTGGCCCAAGCTCTATGGCCCACTTGGCAATCCGACCTGTTGCTTCACGGTTCTGGATGATATCACCTAAAGGGGCAGAGCTGACCACTGTGATGGGATGCCCTTGGAAATACTGCTTCAGCTTCCGGCTTGCCATGAAAACTCCATATACCAGCTTCTGCCAATGCGGATATCTTTGTTTAGACTCAATAAGCACTTCGCTGATATAATAAACCGGACGCTGAACCGGGTACTCTTTGCCCGCCTCCTTCCGCTCCACCACTATAGCTACACTGACTCCATGAGCATTAGCAGTGACATACATCAATAATGGTTCTTTGTCAACAGGGGCGGCGAGTATAGGCGGATTGGCCAATTGCCGCTTTAAATCCTCCAAAGCCTGATCAGCGGTAGAACTCCAGATGAACTGATCCGCTATCTTCAACATCTGATACAACGGGATCACCTTCTCACCGAGGCGGCTGATAAACCGGCTCAACGCGGCAATCCGGCCATCCAAACGTTGAACATCATTAATACATTTCGGTTTAGCCAGAGAAGTGATAGCCGTGATCTTCTCTGGATTAGCCTCAATTCCCCTGTTGGACACCAGAAAACCCAATAGCTTGGCTGCTGGTACACCAAAGACACATTTGGCGGGATTGAGCATCATCTTGTACGTCCTCAGGTTATCAAAGGTTTCCTTCAAGTCATCGACCAAAGTCTCCTTCTTCCTTGATTTAACAACTATATCATCCACATAAGCATGCACATTACGGCCAATCTGTTTGTGGAGACAATTTTGCACACACCGTTGATAGGTTGCCTGGGCACTTTTGAGCCCAAAAGGCATAGACACATAGCAGAAGGATCCAAAAGGAGTTATGAACGCCGTCTTCTCCTGGTCCTTCACTGCTATTTTGATCTGATGATAGCCGGAATAAGCATCCAGGAAACACAAACGCTCGCAACCCGCCGTAGCATCAATAATCTGATCAATACGGGGGAGGGCAAAAGGATCTGCGGGACAGGCTTTGTTAAGATCAGTATAATCCACACACATGCGCCAGGTGCCGTTTTTCTTAAGGACTAGCACCGGATTAGCAAGCCACTCCGGGTGGAAAACATCAACAATGAAGCCAGCTGCTAAGAGCCTGGCCACTTCTTCTCCAATAGCTTTTCGCCTCTCCTCGTTGAACCGACGGAGGAACTGTTTCACCGATTTGTATTTAGGATCCACATTAAGAGTGTGCTCAGCGAGTTGCCTCGGTACACCAGGCATGTCAGAAGGCTTCCATGCAAAGATGTCCCGATTCTCACGGATGAACTCGATGAGCGCGCTTTCCTATTTCGGATCCAAATTGGCGCTGATACTGAACTGGTTGGACGATTCGCCAGGTACGAAGTCAACAAGCCTAGTCTCAGCGGCTGATGTAAACTTCAGGGCCGGGTCATGCTCTGTAGTAGGCTTCTTTAAAGGAGTCATATCCGTCGGATCAACATTATCTTTGTAATACTTAAGTTCTTCGGTACTGCAAACCGATTCTGCGTAAGCTGCATCTCCTTCTTCGCATTCCAAAGCGATCTTGCGGCTTCCGTGAACCGTGATGGTCCCCTTATGACCTGGCATCTTGAGTTGCAAGTAGACATAACAGGGTCGTGCCATGAACCTCGCATAGGTCGGTCTACCGAACAGGGCGTGATACGGGCTTTTGATTTTCACCACCTCGAACGTCAGCGTCTTAGACCGGGAATCGTGATCATCTCCGAAAGCCACTTCTAACGCTATCTTCCCAACGGGGTATGCTGACTTGCCAGGTACCACACCATGAAAACCCGTATTTGAAGGCCGGAGTTCCTTATCTGTTAGCCCCATGCGACGAAAGGTCTCATAGCACAGGATGTTAATGTTGCTACCTCCATCCATGAGTACCTTGGTAAACTTATAACCTCCAACCTGGGGTGCCACCACTAATGCTAGCTGACCCGGATTGTCAACCTGGGGAGGGTGATCCTCTCTACTCCATATGATTGGTTGCTCCGACCAGCGCAGATACCGGGGCACGGCCGATTCAACAGAATTAACTGCCCGCTTCTGGAGCTTCCTATCCCGCTTGTCCAAGCTAGTGGTGAATACATGATACTGCCCACTATTTAGCAGCTTTGGATTGCTCTGGTAACCCGACTGCTGCTGTTGCTGATTGTTACCACCCTGGTTATTCTGATTATGCTGGTTGTTATGCCCGCCCGGGTTACCATTAAATCCTGAACCAGAATTTCCACCACCGTGACTCGGTCCAGACCCAGAGCCTCCACCAGAGCTGGGGTCATAACGGAAGGCATTGGAATTCTTGAATTCGTGCATGATATAACAATCTTTCCAAAGGTGATTTGCCGGTTCCTCCCTTGTTCCATGCTTTGGACAGGGCTGGTTTAACAGATAGTTCAAGCGTTCCGGATTAGGACTGGGCCCTCCACTGCGGTTTTTGCTCTTCCGTCGCTGGCCTCCATTCTGTGCGTTAGTATTGGCCACAAAATCCATGCTGCCATCCACTTTACGCTTGCCTCCCCCACCGTTTCCAGCTGAGTGATGGTGCTGACCTCTGAAGTTGCCGTTCTTCTTCCCCTTCCCTGTCTTTTCATCATCAGACTCGGGATCCTTGGTACTATCAGAATCAGCGTACTTTACCAACGCGCCCATGAGGGTTCCCATGTCAGTACAATGGCGTTTCATTCGTCCTAACTTCAACTTCAAAGGTCCAAACCGGCAATTGCCTTCCAAGATTACAACTGCGGTGTCTGCATTGATGCGGTCTGAAGAGTGCAGAACTTGTGAGACCCTGCGAACCCAATGAGTCGTTGACTCTCCTTCCTCCTGGACACATGCAGCTAAATCCACTATTGACATGGGCTGCTTACACGTGTCTTTGAAACTATTGATGGACCGGTCTCTCAGCTGGGCCCATGAACTGATAGAATTGGGCGGCATGCTTTTTAACCAAGTGCGGGCTGTCCCTTCAAGCATCATGGTAAAATATTTTGCACACGCCGCTTCATCAACATCAAGCATCTCCATGGCCATCTCATAACTCTCCACCCACGTCTCTGGGGGTTGATCCGCCGTGTAGTTCGGCACCTTGCGCGGGCCTTTAAAATCCTTGGGCAGGCGCACATTGCGTAAAGCAGGGACAAGACAAGGCACTCCCAGGGCGCTAGACGTGAGCCCTGGTTCAACCGTAGTGGTGGGACGAACCGGCGTGAACTGATGAGTCTGATACTGTGCTGCTAACTCAGCTTCCCTGCGCAATCGGGCCCGGTCTACCACCTCCTGGGCATCGGGAGCCGGATTGTTGCCGCGGGGTGCTTCACGCCGCGCGTTACTTGATACAGCTGGTTCCTCCCTACGCCTGTTATTACTCTGAGCCGGACGTGGGGTGGAATGAATCCGGTCACGGCTGTATGAGTATGCTTCCTGTTGGGTCAAGGCCATCCTGAGGAGCTCCTTAACCCGGCGCATTTAGATCGCCTGTAATGAATCACCTTCAACCGGAATAGCCTCTAGCCGTGCCGCAGCTGCAACAAGATTATGCATCGGATTGGAGTAGTGACCTGGGGGTGTAGGCGCGGCCTGCGGTACACCAGCATTATGACGAGGCAGATCTATTAAATGGGGTTGAACCGGTGCTCCTGCCGCAGGTGCCTCCGCCCGGTTCACTACCGGCGGATTATTGATTCCTGCTTCAGGGGTGTTGAAAAGGTTCCTTCCTTCAAAAACTGAGGGTAACCGAGATCGGTATTTCCTCCTCATGACTTCCTGTGAGGCGTTCTGGTCCAGCATGAGTTTATAAGCTTGGGCATCCAAAGCAGCCCGTTCCGTGGTCATCCTGACCTCTTCTGCTGCCAGATCTGCTTTGGCCTGGGTAATCTGCTCTCTCACCTTTGTGATCTCCGCGTTATGAGCATCCTGATCCACCAGATTAGCCTCCGCCATGAGTGCAGCCAGTGCGTCAAATAGATCTGATAACACTTGAACCGGCGGGCGCACCGGGCCTCCTGCTCCGGCAGCCGTTGCTGCTGCTGAACCGGAAATCATCGCCAGGCTGTCGATGAGTGAGGTGTTGCCTGTGTACCGGCCATGAATATCCCAACCCGGTTGGGTAGATCGGAGGGGTCCGGAATACTGTCGCCATCGGAACAACCCCCAATCCGGCCATCTTGTAGCTGATACAATGACTCAGTCTCTCCGATCGATGACTCGTCGCCAGAGTAAACGACGGTTTCACCACCAGATTCTGATCTGTCCTGATAGCTTCCTCCATGGATGACTCCCACGAAGGCACGCTTCACGGACGGTTTAACCCGGGCAGGTCGTGCGCGCTGAGCTGTCTCGACGAGGTCGGTGCAGGTGTCCAGCTCAGGGCCCGGTTCACCGATCTTGCCGATGAAGACATGTATGCCACCAAAGGGGACCCGGTACCCGTACTCAATTGAGCCGGCCTCAGGGCCCCAGCCTGTGTCGTCAATGTAGATCTTGCCGCGATGACTCTTGGTCATCCGACCCACGGCATATCCCTCGAGTCCTTCAAAGCGGCCCTCCAAGAACTTGAAACCATCATGCGATAGCCCCACGGTGGGCGCCAACTGTCGTGGGTTTGTCACGGCAGATGTCCTAGTGAAAGGACTTAGTCGTGGAGCCATCGCAACGGGTTAACTCGAAGGGGTTAAAACGGACAAGGGACACAGGGAGTTTTATACTAGTTCGGCCCCTTCGATGAAGGTAAAAGCCTACGTCCAGTTTGTGATGGAATTGATGGGGTTTCGATGACTAGGGAGCAAACAAGCTTCGCCTAGGCCTCGAGTTATTGTTCTCCGTCCTGAACCGCTATCGGGTTGTCCCCTTATATACACGGGTGACACCCGTCGGTTCATAGAGTCCCAATCTCCGGTTTATATTCGTATCCGGGTTAGTCTCTCCCTATTCCTAACTTATGATAGAAGTTTATATACATGCCGGTTTACGGCGACAGATACTGAACCGACAACGGCCTTGGGCCTTTGTCTAGCCTCTGGGCTTTAGCACCTTTAGATTACCGATGAAGTCAACCCTGCCCACTTAGGCCGGTTTACGCCCAGTAGTAATATCCCCAACACATACCAAGCATTTCAATGACACACACAATATGCTCGATATGTGTAAATACAACATGGCATCACAACATAACTCTACGACTCAAAGTATTTATTCATTAGGCTCCGAGGAGCGAGATATTACAAACATGGGTCTCATGACCCAACATTCAGAGCATACAAGCAAAAAGCACATGCGGAAGCTTAACATGTCTGAGTACAGACATCTATAAATGAAAAAGGCTGAGAAGCCTGACTATCTACCAGATCCTGCCGAGGGCACAAGATTGTAGCTGAGGTATCAAGCTAAACGTCGAAGTCCACGCGGAACTACTAGCGAGACTGAAGTCTCTCTACAAAACATAAAATAGGCAAACGTGAGTACAAATGTACCCAGCAAGACTTACATCAGAACTATCTACATATGCATCATCAACAAGGGGGGGTGGAGTTTAACTGCAGCAAGCCAGCTTTGACTCGGTGGCTATCCTGAACTACGACTGCAAGCAACTCTTTTGAGGTGGCGCACACGAGTCCACATATTCACCACATCAATTCATCACTATGGATCTGCTCCCGTCTCCCTACGAGAACGCCATCCATAGCACTCACACTTATCTTGTGCATTCTAGATTATCCACTTTCACTTGTCTATGAACTATGCAAGGGGTCCAAGTTTCCATATCCGAGGAATCCGGCTATTCGAATAGATAATGATAACCCTGCAGGGGTGTACTTCTTCACACACACTCTCGCCACTTATCGCCCTGTACACATCATGTACCTCGGCAACCTTCAAGCGGAAGCCGGGCGAGGGAGTCGGCCACGACCTAACTAACCACACAAGTCTCTAGTCCAGGTTTATCGCCTATTCGGGTTCCATCCGCAAGGAGATCCGTCCGGGGTGTCGCTCACGGCCCCAAATGATGTGTACAGGGTTCCAAGCCCACCAAACGGGCGACGCTTGGCATACCCGGCCACGGTGCCTAGTCTGTCCCAAGCCCACCTGTACCGGGTGCCACTTGGTAGACTACTAACACTACCTACAAATACCAGAAACTAGTTGCAACTCCTGGACAGAGATCAAGTTGATTAATAAGTCGAGAGGGGTCGAGTTACCGGAACCCAATGTGTGGTAGTAACTATTCATGGATCACAAACACAGAACTCAGTTCCTGAGGACGGTTTCAATGAGACAACCCACCACGTACTCCTACATGGCCTCTCACCGCTACCTTCACCAAATCGTGTTCACACACTTAGCTCTCAACAGTAGGACATGTTCACCACATTCCAATTCATTCCCGATGAATCACACCCGACTCAACTCTAAGCAGTAGCAGGCGTGACAACAAGCATGAATGAGTAGGCACATCAGGGCTCAAAACAACTCCTACTCATGCTAGTGGGTTTCATCTATTTACTATGGCAATGACAGGTCATGCAGAAGAAAGGGGTTCAGCTACCGCAACATGTAACAATTGAATCGTTGTTGTCCTAATGCAGTAAAAGAGAGCAGGAGCGAGAGAGAGGGATTATATCAGAATGAACAAGGGGGTTTTGCTTGCCTGGCACTTCTGAAGATATTATAGCTCTTCATCGGTGTCATCGAACTCATCGTCGGAATACATCTATTGAGAGGGGACAGTCACCGGCAACAAAGGAGAAAAATAATCAATGCCATGTAACAATATGATGCATGAATGTGACATGGCAATATGCTGTTGATTGAGCTAATGCAACTAGCAACCAGATTAAATGAAGTTGGTTTGAACCACAGGTTCAAATTCAAACTCCATATGTGGAAATTCAAATGCCATTTACATGATTTGTCCTAAACAGTAGCTATAAGTTGTTCTAACATGTATGTAAATGGTACAGATGGATAGATTGGATTTTTCTGATCATTTTTCATATATAATTTATTTCATTTGGAGTTACGGTTGATTTTCTATGATTTTTAGAAGTTAGCACTATTTTATGGAATTTTCTGAGTATTAAAAAAAATCCAGAAAATGTATTACCGCGTCAGCATGAGGTCATGCCGACGTCAGCAAGTCAACAGGCGCCATCCAGGTCAAACCTGACCAGTGGGGTCCACTGATCAGTGACACAGTGTCAACAACAGAGGCTGACGTGTGGGTCCGGTTAATGCTGACGTGGCCAAGTCAACGCTGACAGGCGGGCCCCCTGAGACTAGTACTAATCTAACAGAGAAGTTAAACTAATTAATTTAGGCACGTGGCGCTAAGCAGTGCACGGCGGCGATCACCGGCCGGCCGTTTCCGGCAGCTAGAGCTTGCGCGAGTGGGTGCGTTGGAGAGCTGCTGCTGCGGCGCTTCGAACGGTGGCAGTGGCAGGTGCTCGGGTGGGATGTGGCGGCGGCGGTGGCGAGCAAGGCGGTGACCGGAGCTCGGCCTCGAGTGGCTAGGGGGCTACGGTGCACTGTAGAGGTCGGGGTTGGTCGTGTTCTTCTCCTGGGGACGCACTGACCACGTCGGCGTGCTCGGTTGCGGGTTTCCGTAGGTGTGGCTACGGTGGCGACATGGCCGGAGGCGGGGAGCTCAAAGCTCCGGTGACTCGGGCGGATAGCGGGTGCGTACGGGCACGGGGAGCAGGGGAGAAGAAGGTGGAGCTCACAGCGGAGTCGGAGACGGTCTCAGCAAGCTCGGGGAGGCGGAGACGGCGGCAAATCGATGGCGGCAATCCTCGGTGGCCGAGGAGGGGAACGGCGGAGCTGGCGGCATCCAGGGATTCTGGCGCCTTCCGTCTTGGTGAGGAGGAAGAGAGGGATGAGGCGGGGCTTCTTGGCGCGTCGGCGAGGCGAGGGGAGCACGGTGGCTGTGATTACGGCGAGCGGCGGCGGCGACCGTGCTTGGTGGTGCAGTGGAAGAGAGCAGAGGAGGGGGGAAAGGGTCCTGGCAGAGAGGGGAGAGGGGAAGGGGGTCGAGGGCGTCTCCATGGCGTCGTCCAGGCGCACCGGGGAGGAGCCAGGCAGGCAGGGAGGGAGGAGGTGGCCGGCGCGGGGCGGGCACGCGCCTCCGTCCTCCTGGCAGGGGAGGAAGACGACAGGGAGGAGGAGGTGGTGGGCTGGGCCGGCCAGCTGCAGTGCTGGGCCGGTTGGTGGCGCCAGGTAAGGCCAAGGTAACTTTCTCTCTCTCTTTCTAATTCTTTCTGTTTTCTATTATTCTGTAAACTTTAGGGCTTTATTAAAAATGCCAAGGCATTACCAAAAATCATGAAACTGCTCCATGTCACTGTTTGGAATATTTCCAACAGTAAACATTTCAGTTTGTGATTATTTGAGCATTTAAAATATCATTAGCAATTAAATGCCCAAATGTAAATACTATATAATTTAATTCAAAAATCCAGGAATAGCCTATAAATATGTTCATCATTTTTGGAAGAGGTTTTCACCTTTAATGGAAATCATGAACATTTCCAAAGGGCATTCTGGGTTATTGAAAATATTTTTATTGAACCTAGTTAAATTTCATTTGGTGCTAGGGTTTCAACAATCCCCATTTCAAATTTCTTTGGAATTTAAACATGATGGCATGATGAACAAGCAAAGGCAAGCAAGGGCTGAACTGGGGCTGTGACAGCTCACGCCCACTAAACAAGAATCTCGTCCCGAGATTCAAGTCATGAGGTAAGAAGACGGAGGGACACAAGCTAATACAATCTTCACAATCCAACTGCCCTTCTCGACAAAGTAGCTTCATTGCATCATATTGATCTTGATGTCTTTGCTTTCGAGATCTTCATCCACGCAATGACGACGGAAAGAACTCTACTAGGATTGATCTTCTCAAGGATCGAACTATACAATCTCAACTCGCGGAATGAGATGTTGAAACATCTCGAGTTGAGACACAAAACACATCGAGAGGGATGGAAGAACAAACGACGGGGTTTGATTTGGTGGGCAACAATTCCACGCTTAGAAAGATGGTGGATGGTGTCAAGGTGGCGAGGAAATAATTGCCATGATCCCGTAACGGGGCACCTTGGAAAAGGTGACTTGTTGAACTGTTTCCTTAAGTGGCAAAAGAATTACTTTTGATACAAAGATCATTGAAACTCTTCATACCAGCTTAAGGCAAGCGCAAATGATCGTTCAAGGAGGTTCGAAAGAATGGCATACCCATACTAGAATGGACGATGTGGACTACCTTGTTGAAGACAATGCAATGGATGATTTTGCTTGCACGTGCTCTCAAGAACTTGAGCATTTCCATATTCATCAAGGTTCTACCAACATCCGTGTCAAGGATCTTGGCAACACAACATACTACCATGATGGATAGTGATGGGCGATGCAGATGCAAAGGAAGATAACACCTTCCCAGATTTCACCTTAGCGAGGACAAGGAAACAAAATCTGGATGATCGACCGAGAGACATTTAGCACCCCGCTTCTAGTGTTCTCCTTGATGTGCTAACGCAACCCATTTATAGATATGGTTTGATAACTAGAACATCAAGTAAAAGGTCGGACTTCGGAAGCTCAAGAATCCATAAGGAATAACTATGGAGGCAGATCCTGCGAGATCCTTATGGGGAGGTGACCAACTTCTTCAACCAAGATATTACAATAATAGGCCTTCCGGCTAGGTGGGTTGGCCATGACATCCACGTTACCGGGTTACCGAGAGACCAATACTATAATTCTTGAGAAACGTTCCAACCATCATATCTGCCTGAGATTCAGATCTGGTTGGTGTCAGGATATTCTAGACTCATCAAGTCTAGAAAGAAAAATGAAAGTTTGCAACACAATTCGTCGAGATGACGTTGCGAGATTCTCGAGGAATGAACTACGATAGCAAGCTCTAAAACATGAGTTGGTTCTACTACAAACCTGTGAACACGCTGTCCAAGACAAGCATGACCACGTAGTAGTCTTATAATAAAACACTACCAAGTCCAGGTGGGGAACCATCATCGAGGATATCGAAGTCCTAACATAAGTCATGATTCTTAGGAAGGAGCTTCTTCTCCTTGAACAAATCAATCAGTGGCTTGGTGTGCTAGGGATTACACATGGACTGGAGGTAGCGAGCCTACCAAACCATGGAATACTTCGCACATGCGTGACTAACTTGGGACGATTCCAGAGGAAGCAAAAACTACTTTCTCAAATGCACGGCGGCAACTTTCACCAAATGCACGTGAATCAGAGGTAGTCACTTCTTTCATCCAAATATATACTTCATGAACGGGGCATGAAGAAAATGCTTACACAAGTTTCCAACACTAGCTGGATGTTCAACACAAATCATGGAGGAGACAAAATGCTGCTGATGGGCTCAACAGCAACTCAACGGAATTTCCATATCACTGGACTTCCACCATTATTTGAACAATGTGATAGTATTTGTCAGACCAAAAGATGTAATGGTGTATGCTCGAGGAATCAACCACGAGTAAGACAACATTACGAATATCGTTGGTTCTGATTTGATTTGAGGATAGCCCACACCCAAATCAAAGTATTGACAAGATGATAGGTCCAACAACTGATCACGAGGACCAATCAATGGAGATATCATCGTTCTTCAATACACACACACACACACACAAAAGATATCCCTTAGAGATGAACCAAGTTAAGCAAAGCTTCTATCTTCCAACTCTCCAAGTTGTTGTTTAGCTTAACCAACTAGTTCAGGGGTATCCAACACAGATTCTTGGAGAAGGGGTGGTTTAGAGGAAAACCAACTTGATCACGATCTCAACATAGCGGTCAGGTGACAACCTGGTAACACTTCCGAGAAGATATTCGGAACGTCACGAACCACCGATATGTTATTAAGCTCGGGAGCAATCTTGCTTCGAGGCAAGATGATGTGATCAATTAAGCAAGGATTGACACAATCCTAACTCTTGATCGAAGAGTGCACCAGAAATAAGGACTAGGTAGCACAATCTATCTTAGAATGATGATTCAAAAACCAACACGCTAAGAATGATATTAGTGTCCATTAACTACCAAGCAACATGGTTGCTAGGAGTATTGATTTCACACATCATGGTTCACTTGCCGGCATTCCAGTTATAACAACACGAGGACCGAGGAATGAATGATGATGGTGAGAAGTATTACTGCATCAAGAATTCATAAGAGGTGGTCCAACTCTCATGACACACTTGACATAAAGATGGTAACACTCCAAGGTACAGCAGAGCAAAAGCTGGATTGGCATTTTGATCCGCGAAATACAATTGCTTTGACCCAATCCTAGATATGGATGAGGTTCTGGAGTTTGTTTCTCCTAGTCATTCTGAAATAGGATGGCTTGTCGGAGCACTAGAGTAATAGGCATCGACAAACACGATTGCCAACTACTCCTTACTATCAATTGATAGATGAGGGCCCGAAAACAACTAAAGAGGGACAACTCAAAAGAACATATAACTTTCTGAGTTGGGAATGCATGGATTAGTATGTCGAGTAAAGCTCAGCATTTCTTCCGGATAACCCATGCAGAAGGTAGAATTGGCAGAGTCACAATAGAATGGAGAACTCATCACAAGCACTCTGGTTGTGATCTTTTGGTTCAATGAACTTCTGCCATAGTGGTTCATGGTATTTGGAAGAAGGATATACCACGGACCTCGAAGACTAATGCAAAGGTTACTAATATCCTAAAGGAACTAGCAAACACTATCGACATGAGGTAAGTAGGGTGAATCTCGGGTTCAAAACCCAGGAGTAGAATACCTACTAACTAAATGGCACCACGGGATGCTTTCGAGAAAGATGGCCAGAATCATCACACTAGGAATATAAAGCATGGCTAGATTACTAGGTGACTCCCTAAAACACCTAGGGTCATAATAACAGCTCCAACATATATGTCGAGGCAATAGAGTACCTCAACTAACCGTTTAGTGTGATTAATCTAGCCCAAATGGACATCAGGAACATGGAGGAATGATTGCAAGTGCATTAGACTATCTAGAAACCTGGGATGACTCGGACAGCATAACGGCGGTAAATGCTCAGAAAAGGATTTGAGACATTCACAAGGATTTGCATAGATACTTAACAACATCATATCAAGGTTCTGAGATTAACTAACACACATGGAAGTAGTAGGAACTGAACTGAGGCTTGAACTCAACAATCCTAGGCAACTACGGTTTAGTAACACGTCATCCTGAGAGATAGAAGAGAAGCCTAGTTCTTAATCCCCGTAGAAGAGAAGAGGATGACTCAGAGCAGAGGGCATGAGGTATAAGGAGTAAAAAGAGCCTTACGTTCCCTTCCAAAATCAATTCCCTTATATAACTAAAGCATTTCTAGACTCGACTTTGACCAGTTTGGCTTGGTAATCCTACAGGCAGTCAGGCTCTGATACCAAAGCTGTCAGGACCCCGATCCTAAGTCACACCGATCTAGCATGTAACACATCATATTACTTTGCGGCCTCATGCACGGTATTCCCACGGATGCCACCTTACCTGGCCCGGGAGTGGCTCACGTATATGATAGTGTCGCTAGCATCCATATGACAAAGAACCCGGGCCAACATGGCTAGTCGTGAACCCAAAGCGGCACTAACCCATGGGGACAGGCATACATGAATCAACCTCGAGCATGTCGGTCAACAGCGTGTGAATCCGGGCTGTAGCACTGGGCTAACAGGACTCCGGTAACCCGGGCTGTAGCAGGCTAGGCAGGACTCCGGATGTCACCGCGTGACATTTCCCCGAAGGGACAGACACAGGAGCGAAGTGAAACACATGCCGGCCAGTCAAGTGTCCTGAATAGTAGTGCTGGGCTAGCAGGACTCCGGTGAACCGGGCTGTAGCGGACTACTATGGTTCAATGAGGCACTAGACTACATTTCCCCATAAGAGAGGCTGCCAAGGATAAACAACTAGATTGTCGGATCCCACACATACCAAGCATTTCAATCACACACACAATATGCTCGATATGTGTAAATACAACATGGCATCACAACATAACTCTACAACTCAAAGTATTTATTCATTAGGCTCCGAGGAGCAAGATATTACAAACATGGGTCTCATGACCCAACATTCAGAGCATACAAGCAACAAGCACATGCGGAAGCTTAACATGTCTGAGTACAAACATCTATAAATGAAAAAGGCTGAGAAGCCTGACTATCTAGCAGATCCTGCCGAGGGCCCAAGATCGTAGCTGAGGTATCAAGCTAAACGTCGAAGTCCACGCGGAACTACTAGCGAGACTGAAGTCTCTCTACAAAACATAAAATAGGCAAACGTGAGTACAAATGTACCCAACAAGACTTACATCAGAACTATCTACATATGCATCGGTATCAATAAGGGGGTGGTGGAGTTTAACTGCAGCAAGCCAGTTTTGACTCGGTGGCTATCCTGAACTACGACTGCAAGCAACTCTTTTGAGGCGGCGGACACGAGTCCACATATTCACCACATCAATACAGCACTATGGATCCGCTCCCGTCTCCCTACGAGAACGCCATCCATAGCACTCACAATTATCTTGCGCATTTTAGAGTATCCACTTTCACTTGTCTATGAACTATGCAAGGGGTCCAAGTTTCCATATCCGAGGAATACGGCTATTCGAATAGATAATGATAACCCTGCAGGGGTGTACTTCTTCACACACGCTCTCACCACTTATCGCCTTGTACACGTCATATACCTCGGCAACCTTCAAGCGGAAGCCGGGCGAGGGAGTCGGCCATGACCTGACTAACCACACAAGTCTCTAGTCTAGGTTTATCGCCTATTCGGGTTCCATCTGCAAGGAGATCCGGCCGGGGTGTCGCTCACGGCCCCAAACGATGTGTACAGTGTTCCAAGCCCACCAAACGGGCGACGCTTGGCATACCCGGCCACGGTGTCTAGTCTGTCCCAAGCCCACTTGTACCGGGTGCCACTTGGTAGACTACTAACACTACCTACAAACACCAGAAACTAGTTGCAACTCTTGGACAGAGATCAAGTTGTTTAATAAGTCGAGAGGGGTCGAGTTACCGGAACCCAATGTGTGGTAGTAACTGTTCATGGATCACAAACACATAACTCAGTTCCTGAGGACGGTTTCAATGGGACAACCCACCATGTACTCCTACATGGCCTCTCACCGCTACCTTTACCAAATCGTGTTCACACACTTAGCTCTCAACAGTAGGACATGTTCACCACATTCCAATTCATTCCCGATGAATCAGACCCGACTCAACTCTAAGCAGTAGCAGGCATGACAACAAGCATGAATGAGTAGGCACATCAGGGCTCAAAACAACTCCTACTCATGCTAGTGGGTTTCATCTATTTACTGTGGCAATGACAGGTCATGCAGAGGAAAGGGATTCAGCTACCGCAACATGTAACAATTGAATCGTTGTTGTCCTAATGCAGTAAAAGAGAGCAGGAGCGAGAGAGGGGGATTATATCGGAATGAACAAGGGGGTTTTGCTTGCCTGGCACTTCTGAAGATATTATAGCTCTTCATCGGTGTCATCGAACTCATCGTCGGAATACATCTATCGAGAGGGGACAGTCACCGGCAACAAAGGAGAAACACAATCAATGCCATGCAACAATATGATGCATGAATGTGACATGTCAATATGTTGTTGATTGAGCTAATGCAACTAGCAACCAGATTGAATGAAGTTGGTTTGAACCACAGGTTCAAATTCAAACTCCATATGTGGAAATTCAAATGCCATTTACATGATTTGTCCTAAACAGTAGCTATAAGTTGTTCTAACATGCACATAAATGGTATAGATGGATAGATTGGATTTTTCTGATCATTTTTCATATATAATTTATTTCATTTGGAGTTACGGTTGATTTTCTATGATTTTTAGAAGTTAGCACTATTTTCTGGAATTTTCTGAGTATTAAAAAAAATCCAGAAAATGTATTACTGCATCAGCATGAGGTCATGCCGACGTCAGCAAGTCAACAGGTGCCGTCCAGATCAAACCTGACCAGTGGGGTCCACTGGTCAGTGACACAATGTCAACAACAGAGGCTGACGTGTGGGTCCGGTCAATGCTGACGTGGCCAAGTCAACGCTGACAGGCGGGCCCCCCCTGAGATTAGTACTAATCTAAGAGAGAAGTTAAACTAATTAATTTAGGCACTGGGGGCCCACATGTCAATGAGAGGGGGGTTTAATTAGTGCTAACAACGGGGTTTAGCCGGCGACTAATCGCCGGCTCTAAGCAGTGCACGGCGGCGATCACCGGCCGCCCGTTTCCGGCAGCTAAAGCTTGCGCGGGTGGGTGCGTTGGAGAGCTGCTGTTGCGGCGCTTCGAACGGTGGCAGTGGCAGGTGCTCGGGTGGGCTGTGGCGGTGGCTGCGGCGAGCGAGGCGGTGACCGGAGCTCGGCCTCGAGCGGCTAGGGGGCTACGGTGCATGGTAGAGGTCGGGGTTGGTCGTGTTCTTCTCCTGGGGACGCACTAACCACGTCGGCGTGCTCGGTTGCGTGTTTCCGTAGGTGTGGCTACGGTGGCGACATGGCCGGCGGCGGGGAGCTCAAAGCTCCGGTGACTCGGGCGGATAGCGGGTGCGTACGGGCACGGGGAGCAGGGGAGAAGAAGGTGGAGCTCACAGCGGAGTCGGAGACGGTCTCAGCAAGCTCGGGGAGGCGGAGACGGCAGCAAATCGACGGCGGCGATCCTCGGTGGCCGAGGAGGGGAACGGCGGAGCTGGCATCATCCAGGGCTTCCGGCGCCTTCCGTCTTGGTGAGGAGGAAGAGAGGGACGAGGCGGGGCTTCTTGGCGCGCCGGTGAGGCGAGGGGAGCACGGTGGCTGTGATTACGGCGAGCGGCGACGGCGACCGTGCTTGGTGGTGCGGCGGAAGAGAGCAGAGGAGGGGGGAAGGGTCCTGGGAGAGAGGGGAGAGGGGAAGGGGGTCGAGGGTGTCTCCGTGGCGTCGTCCAGGCGCACCGGGGAGGAGCCAGGCAGGCAGGGAGGGAGGAGGTGGCCGGCGCAGGGCGGGCACGCGCCTCCGTCCTCCTGGCAGGGGAGGAAGACGACAGGGAGGAGGAGGTGGTGGGCTGGGCCGGCCAGCTGCAGTGCTGGGCCGGTTGGTGGCGCCAGGTAAGGCCGAGGTAACTTTCTCTCTCTCTCTCTCTCTCTCTCTCTCTCTCTCTTTCTAATTCTTTCTGTTTTCTATTATTTTGTAAACTTTAGGGCTTTATTAAAAATGCAAAGGCATTACCAAAAATCATGAAACTGCTCCATGTCACTGTTTGGAATATTTCCAACAGTAAACATTTCAGTTTGTGATTATTTGAGCATTTAAAATATTATTAGCAATTAAATGCCAAATGTAAATACTATATAATTTAATTCAAAAATCCAGGAATAGCCTATAAATATGTTCATCATTTTTGGAAGAGGTTTTCACCTTTAATGGAAATCATGAACATTTCCAAAGGGCATTCTGGGTTATTGAAAATATTTTTATTGAACCTAGTTAAATTTCATTTGGTTCTAGGGTTTCAACAATCCCCATTTCAAATTTCTTTGGATTTTAAACATGATGGCATGATGAACAAGCAAAGGCAAGCAAGGGCTGACCTGGGGCTGTGACACCCCCAGCCCCCTCGTCTTGATGGCGGTCCTCGTTCCTCCTTGGCTGAGGCGGCAGTGGAGGGAGGCCTGCGTTGCCCTGCAGGCGATCCTCACGAGGCTGATCCCGCCAGTCCCCCTCGCGAGGCAAGTCTCGCCAGCGGTCCTCGCGAGGTTGATCACGCCATCCTTGGCGCGGGCCGCAGTCTTCCCAGCGTCCTGCGTTTCTTCCTCCTCCTCGGCCATAGCCCCGGTCAGCGCGGTCGGGACGACGGCCGATCCTTCCTTCTCGCACGGCGCGGAGCTCTTGGCATGCATTGATGTTGTGGGTGTGTAGGTCGTGGTACATACAGTACCGGCTGCCCCTGGAGGATTCCGGCAGATCCTTGCCCCGCTTGGTGTCCGGTTCCGCCGCGAGCACGGCAGCCCCCTTGCGCTTCACGTCCTTGGCCTTGGGCTTCTTCTCTTCTGGGTCTGCGGCGGGCAGCTCGAGGAGGGAGAGACGCCCTTCCTCAGCCCTGGCGCACTTGGTCGCCAAGTTGAACAGCTCTAGGAAGGTGCACACGTCTTCATGCATCGCCAGCTCCTCCTTCATCTTGACGTCGCGCACACCATCGGAGAAGGCTGAGATGATGGCTTCCTCGGACACCTTTTGGATCTTGAGGCGCGCACTGTTGAAGCGCTAGATGTACTTTTGTAGGGCCTCTCCGGGTTGTTGCTTGATGCGGCGCATGTCGCTCACTGCAGGTGGCCGGTCGCGAGTACTTTGGAAGTTGGCGATGAAGCGGGTGCGCATCTGGTCCCAGGAAGAGATCGTGCCTGGGGCCAGGTTCAGGATCCAGGTGCGAGCTCCTTCCTTGAGCGCCATGGGGAACCAGTTCGCCATGACCTTTTCATCCCCGCTGGCAGCTTCGATGCCCAACTCATAGAGTTGGAGGAACTCTGCAGGGTTAGTCGTGCCATCGTAGCGAGGAGGCAGGTCTGGCTTGAACTTGCCGGGCCATGCGACGATGCGCAGCTCGGTGGTGTAGGCGCGACAGCCAGCAGTGGCAACAGGAGGCTTTGGTTGAGGGCGAGCTTGGCCTTGCGGGTCCCCATGCGCTGCACCTGGGAGCAGCGCTGGGTCTTGACGCGCCGGAGCTGGAGCAGGGTCACGACCAGCCGGAGCAGGGAGCGCCCGGGCAGCTTCTTGCGGGCGAGGGACTTCTTGGCAGCTCCGTTCCTGCTGGGCTGGCACCTGACAGAGCGGGTTCCGCCCAAGGGCCACGCGCCTTGGAGCCACGGCGTCTTCTTGGATAGGAGGCGGCTGGTATGCCCCCGGAGCTTCATTGCCCGCGCGGGGCGGGGTGCGGCGCAGCGGAGCGGACGGCGCAGTTGAGCCCCCTGCGGCGCGGACGAGCTCGGCGACGCGGTCGAGCCACTATTCGTAGACATCGTCGACGGGACGGTAGCGCAGGAGCTCGTTTGCCGCTATGAGCACAGCTCGAGCCTCCAAGGGTGCACGGAGCGCGCGGGATGAAGAGCCAGCTGGTGTGAGCGATGGAGTAGCGTTGCGGCCGTCTTGCCGCACGAACGGATGCTGAGACGACACTTGCTGCTCGTTCCCCGCCGGGCCGGTGGCGGCGTTGATGGCAGGCGATGGGGAACAACGGGGACGCCCGCCGACGGGAGCCGTCTGGGCGACGCGGGAAGTGATGGCGGCCCGGCGCTCTGCGCGGGCCTGACGAGCGTCAGACATGGACGCGACGGTCGGAGGAGAGCGGAGCGATGGAAGATAAATTCCGGCGCACCCCTACCTGACGCGCCAAATGTCGGATTTCGGGTTCCGGCAGACCCTCAAGGTTTGAACTCTGGGGTGCGCGCGTACATTATGCCCTCTACCTCCCCGTCTCGCAAAGATCTAACTAGTGAAAGAACAACACAATAGACACAGGGTTTATACTAGTTCGGGCTACCATTGTGGTGTAATACCCTACTCTAGTTTGTGGTGGGTGGATTGCCTCTTGGGCTGATGATGATGAACAATACAAGGAAGAACAGCCTCGCGAGGGTCTGCTCTTAGATAGGACGATGTACTGCTAGGGGGAGTTCAACCGCCCTTTTCTCTCTCTCTCTCTCTCTCTCTCTCTCTCTCTCTCGGTTGCCTGAGTCTTTCTAGCTGGTTTCTTGATCCGTCTATCTATCTCTCTCTACCCATGGGGTGACTAGTCCTATTTATAGGCAAAGGCCCTGGGCCTCTTCCCAAACATTGAGAGGGAAGGGCGCCAACAATTGGCCAATTTGAAGGGGAACATCTGGTACACTTATCCTGACTAAAGTTGGTCCTCGCCTGCCAAAGGCCCTGTGGTGACGCCGTTCTGGGCTCCACGATGACCTCCTTCCCACCGTTGGTCCGGTCTTGGTCTCGTTGCACCGAAATGGATGCCTTTGCTTGATCCTCTCGCCTGCGCTTGCCCCCTTTGCACCAAAGAGGAAAGGGAGACACTGCGCGGGCTGGCGCCCGCCTGACACCCTTGGTCATCATGGCTTGCATCATGGGCACCTCATGAGGTACCCCGCCTTGATCTCTCCGCCTCCTCGCGAGCCAGCCTGATGAGGCCGCGCCTGAGGAAGCGCCGTGTCATCCGCCCCACGAGGCTTGGCCCCTCGCGAGGGTCTTGGGTCTTGTGTTGATGAAGATGGGCCGTGCTGGGCCCCTTTCGAGCCACGCCGTAGGCCGCAGGCAGGCAAGTCTGGGGACCCTCGTTCCCAGAACGCCGACAACCTTGCTGATGAAGATGGGCCATACGACCCGCTGCTTAGCCACGCCACGGGCTGCAGGCAGGCAAGTCTGGGGACCCCCGTTCCCAGAACGCCGACAGGTGCGCTGCTTATCCATGCCCCGCTGGCGGCGCAAATCAGTGATATGCTGCTACTCCGCCAAGAGGTCGTGCTCCAACAAGTGCTCATACTCCGCATTGCCATCTAAAGACCGATAGAATGTCTCCTCCCTACGTCTGCCTTCCAGTGAAAAACCGAACACTAGTTCCGACGGTGACCGCCTCCGGCGTCGCCTATTGCGGAGGGGCGGGCGCATGACGAACATGGCGAGAGCGAGGATAAGTGGCGAGCAACGTCGGGCCGGTGGGGGCTTATGAGGATAGGGCAAGTTCGATGATGGTGTCACCGGAGAATGACGGGAACCAGTAATTATAGGCGGAAGATAGGTGAACCAGCGTGTCGTGGGAAATGCGACGGTCATCGCGGTCATCAGAATTCAGTGCACAAGCAGGCATGGCTTAGCGCGCCAGCTTGCCGTGGAAAACTAGAAAAACTTAAATTATTGTCGGATCACGGGTTCCGGCAGACCCTTAAGGTTCGAACTCTGGGGTGCGCACGGAGATTATGCCCTCTACCTCTCCGCCTCGCAAGGATCTAAACTACAGAACAAACAACACAAGAGACACAGGGTTTTATGCTAGTTCGGGCCACCATTGTGGTGTAATACCCTACTCTAGTTTGTGGTGGATGGATTGCCTCTTGGGCTGATGAGGATGAACAGTACAAGGAAGAACAGCCTCCCGAGGGTCTGTTCTTGGCTAGGGGATGAACTGCTGGGGGAGTTCGATCGCCCTTCTCTCTCTCTAAGTGTGTTGCTAGCTCTATTTGTGGATGCTACGTTCTAGCTGGTTTCTTCCTTTTATCTACCCTGGGGGTGGCTAGTCCTATTTCTAGGCAAAGGCCCTGGGCCTCTTCCCAAATATTTGAGCGGGAAGGGCGCCAACAATTGGCCAATTTGAAGGGGAACATCTGGTACACTTATCCTGACTAAAGTTGGTCCTCGCCTGCCAAAGGCCCTGTGGTGACGCCGTTCTGGGCTCCACGATGACCTCCTTCCCACCGTTGGTCCGGTCTTGGTCTCGTTGCACCGAAATGGATGCCTTTGCTTGATCCTCTCGCCTGCGCTTGCCCCCTTTGCACCAAAGAGGAAAGGGAGACACTGCGCGGGCTGGCGCCCGCCTGACACCCTTGGTCATCATGGCTTGCATCATGGGCACCTCATGAGGTACCCCGCCTTGATCTCTCCGCCTCCTCGCGAGCCAGCCTGATGAGGCCGCGCCTGAGGAAGCGCCGTGTCATCCGCCCCACGAGGCTTGGCCCCTCGCGAGGGTCTTGGGTCTTGTGTTGATGAAGATGGGCCGTGCTGGGCCCCTTTCGAGCCACGCCGTAGGCCGCAGGCAGGCAAGTCTGGGGACCCCCGTTCCCAGAACGCCGACAACCTTGCTGATGAAGATGGGCCATACGACCCGCTGCTTAGCCACGCCACGGGCTGCAGGCAGGCAAGTCTGGGGACCCCCGTTCCCAGAACGCCGACAGGTGCGCTGCTTATCCATGCCCCGCTGGCGGCGCAAATCAGTGATATGCTGCTACTCCGCCAAGAGGTCGTGCTCCAACAAGTGCTCATACTCCGCATTGCCATCTAAAGACCGATAGAATGTCTCCTCCCTACGTCTGCCTTCCAGTGAAAAACCGAACACTAGTTCCGACGGTGACCGCCTCCGGCGTCGCCTATTGCGGAGGGGCGGGCGCATGACGAACATGGCGAGAGCGAGGATAAGTGGCGAGCAACGTCGGGCCGGTGGGGGCTTATGAGGATAGGGCAAGTTCGATGATGGTGTCACCGGAGAATGACGGGAACCAGTAATTATAGGCGGAAGATAGGTGAACCAGCGTGTCGTGGGAAATGCGACGGTCATCGCGGTCATCAGAATTCAGTGCACAAGCAGGCATGGCTTAGCGCGCCAGCTTGCCGTGGAAAACTAGAAAAACTTAAATTATTGTCGGATCACGGGTTCCGGCAGACCCTTAAGGTTCGAACTCTGGGGTGCGCACGGAGATTATGCCCTCTACCTCTCCGCCTCGCAAGGATCTAAACTACAGAACAAACAACACAAGAGACACAGGGTTTTATGCTAGTTCGGGCCACCATTGTGGTGTAATACCCTACTCTAGTTTGTGGTGGATGGATTGCCTCTTGGGCTGATGAGGATGAACAGTACAAGGAAGAACAGCCTCCCGAGGGTCTGTTCTTGGCTAGGGGATGAACTGCTGGGGGAGTTCGATCGCCCTTCTCTCTCTCTAAGTGTGTTGCTAGCTCTATTTGTGGATGCTACGTTCTAGCTGGTTTCTTCCTTTTATCTACCCTGGGGGTGGCTAGTCCTATTTCTAGGCAAAGGCCCTGGGCCTCTTCCCAAATATTTGAGCAGGAAGGGCGCCAACAATTGGCCAATTTGAAGGGGAACATCTGGTACACCTATCCTGACTAAAGTTGGTCTTCGCCTGCCAAAGGCCCTGTGGTAACGCCGTTCTGGGCTCCATGGTGACCTCCTTGCCACCGTTGGACTGGTCTTGGTCTTGTTGCACCGAAATGGGTGCCTTTGCTTGATCCTCTCGCCTGCGCTTACCCCCTTTGCACCAAAGAGGAAAGGGGAACGCCGCGCGAGCTGATGCCCGCCTGGTACCCTTGGTCGTCATGGCTTGCGTCACGGGCACCTCGCGAGGTACCCTGCCTTGATCTCTCCGCCTCCTCGTGAGCCATCCTGAGGAGGCCGCGTCTGGGGAAGCACCGTGTCATCCGCCTCGCGAGGCTTGGCCCCTCGCGAGGGTCTTGAGTCTTGTGTTGGTGGAGATGGGCCGCGCTGGGCCCCCATTCGAGGCACGCCGTAGGCCGCAGGCAGGCAAGTCTGGGGACCCCCGTTCCCAGAACGCAGACAGTAGCCCCCGGGCCCAAGGCGCGCCCGGACTTGGCCGCACCGAGAGGCGAAAGGGCAAGGGCGAAGTGCCGCGGGCCCTAATAGCCTGCGGCCTTGGGTGCCGCGTGGCGGTTTGACAGGACGTGGGCGTCTCCACTTCCCCACGACGCCTTGGCAACTGCGTGACTTGACTAGTCCCTGCGTGCGTAGATACGGGTCATTATTACCTACGATCGTGGTGCTCGACGGTTGGCCTCTTCCGGCTATAAGTGCGAGGCCGCATAAGCTCCGCCAGTCCACCCCTTCCCGCTTCTCTTCTTCTTCCTCTCCTTTGCCGCCCGCCGCTCGGATGGCTCCGAAGAGGTTCTCAGCCGCGGAGAAGGGGAAGGCTTGTCGGGCGGGGCCCGACTCCCTTCCGGCCAAGCGCGGCCGGGGTCGTCCCCGCAAGCATCCCGCGGTCCCTGCTGTGGCTCCCGTGGGCACAGGGACGGTTCTCCGCGCGGTGGTGAGCGCTCGGCTGCCATGGGGAGGCAGGCTGCGCGGCCCCCCAGGCCGCGCTTTCGCTCGGCGGAGGTGCTGCCGGAGTTCGTCGTGTGGTCGGCAGACCCGACCAACACCTGGCTCCAGCTCCCCCGCTTCTTCATCAGCGAGCTGCCGGCCAGCGCCCGGTGCGGCTTCTGGCTTCAAGCTAACGGTTGCTGCAGTAGGGCCTCCTGGGTTTCGCTCGAGGTCTCCCCTTCTGGGAATGGGGCCCTGACCCGCGGCTGGCAAACGTTTGCCCACGCGCGCGGCCTGGGCCAGCGGTGCACCCTGCACTTCAAGTTCGACGGCGACGGCACCCTCTATGTGAGGGTGTTTGGGGAAGATGGTCGCCGCGCAGGATGCTACCCCGAGGGAGACGACCGTGGCCAGGGGCCTCGCTCCGACGATGATGGAGGAGACAGCGCCCGCTCCGACGGCGACGCCCGATGCTCCCCAAGCTCCACCAACTCTTCTTCGGGCGGCTCCTCCAGCGGTGGCCGCAGCCAGCCCCCTCGCCATCACGCTTGCTTGGGGGGTGGCTATTCATCCGCCCATCACCGCGCCCCGGTGAAGCGCGAGAGGGAGTCTGCCTGAGTTTCGGAGGCATCCCGCATCGCCTCTGCAGGTTGATGTGAGGCGGGCCGCGTCGCGCTCGCCCTTTTCTTTTCCTTTTGCTCCCTGTGTACGACAAAACAGTTGCAAGGAGCCCCGTGGGGGCGTGTTGAGAATCATCGCCGTTTTAGCCATTACCTTGACTTTGTTGTTGCGCTTCTCAACTATTTGCCCTCGCGTAGGTAGTTTGCGGCCCCAGCCGGGGGGCGACCGACCCAGGCCCTGTGTGCGTGTCGCGGTGCCCGAGGGGCACGGACTAGAGGGGTGCTCCTGTAGAGAGCCCGGGCCGTGAAACCTTCAAGCGGTTAGAGCAGAAACGCTCGCGAGGGTGTTCGAGTTCCGTCCCTCGCGAGGCCTTTCATGAGAAAAATCAAAACGATGAGCAAAAATCGACGAACCACAAATCAACAACGGCGATAGTTTCGATAAGACTTCAGATGCAAGTAAACACGTCAAATGTGGAAAGCAAATGAAAAAGCCGCGTCCGGCACATAGTCTAGTCTTCGACGTCTTCTCACCAGTGCGGAGCTAAGTGCTGCCACTGGGCGTGGGAGGGAGCCCCAAGGCCTGGGGCCGGCTCTCCTGAGACTCCGGGGCATGTACAGCCCCACTCATTATTACGTGAGAGTGTCACGGGGCGGCGAGCTTCACAGGCATTGGCCTTCTTTGTCGAATCACGGGTTTCGGCAGACCCTTAAGGTTCAAACTCTGGGGTGCGCGCGGAGATCGTGCCCTCTACCTCTCCGTCTGGAAAGGATCTAACTACTGCAAGAACAACACAAGAGACACAGGTTTTATACTAGTTCGGGCCACCATTGTGGTGTAATACCCTACTCTAGTTTGTGGTGGGTGGATTGCCTCTTGGGCTGATGAGGAAGAACAATACAAGGAAGAACAACCTCGTGAGGGTCTGTTCTTGGCTAGGGGATGAACTGCTAGGAGGAGTTCGATCACCCTTCTTACTCTCTGAATGTGTTTCTATGTTCTAGCTGGTTTCTTGGTACTCGATCAGATGCCTCTAGATACTCAATCAGATGCCTCTACCCTGGGGGTGGCTAGCCCTATTTATAGGCGAAGGCCCTGGGCCTCTTCCCAAATATTGAGCGGGAAGGGCGCCAACAATTGGCCAATTTGAAGGGGAACATCTGGTACACTTATCCTGACTAATGTTGGTCTTCGCCTGCCAAAGGCCTCATGGTGACGTCGTCCTGGGCTCCATGGTGACCTCCTTCCCACCGTTGGACTGGTCTTGGTCTTGTTGCACCGAAATGGGTGCCTTTGCTTGATCCTCTCGCCTGGGCTTGCCCCCTTTGCACCAAAGAGGAAAGGGGGACGCTGCGCGGGCTGGCGCCCGCCTGGCACCCTTGGTGATCATGGCTTGCGTCATGGCCACCTCGTGAGGTACCCGCCTTGATCTCTCCGCCTCCTTGCGAGCCAGCCTAAGGAGGCCGTGCTTGAGGAAGCGTCGTGTCGTTCGCCTCGCGAGGCTTGGCCCCTCGCGAGGGTCTTGAGCCTTGTGTTGATGAAGATGGGCCACGCTGGGCCCCCATTTGAGCCACGCCGCAGGCCGCAGGCAGGCAAGTCTGGGGACCCCCGTTCCCAGAACACCGACAGTAGCCGCCGGGCCCAAGGCGCGCATGGACTTGGCCGTGCCGAGGGGTGAAAGGGCAAGGGCGAAGCGCCGCGGGCCCTAACAGGCTGTGGCCTTGGGCGCCGCGTGGCGGTTGATTGGACGTGGGCGTCTCCGCTTCCCCACGACGCCTCGACGATCGCGCGGATTGGACAAGTCCCTGCATGCAATGTCACATCCCACCTAGCTCATGCATTAGAGTGTGCATCATGTTTACTTTTGACAGAAATTTGAAATGGGGAAGGCAGAAACCCCAGCACCCCTCCTGAAATCAACTAGGGTTTACTAAAATATTTTCAATGAACCTGAAATGCCCTTCTAAAATGTTCACCCTCTTTGTCTTGGGTTGAAACCTCTGGCAAAAATGGTGCATATTTTTCTAGGTCAACTGAAGGTCATTGAGTTAATGCATTAGTATTTGAATTTGGGCATTTAAAATTTATAAAATATTTCAAATGCTCAAATATCTCCAAACTAAAATGTTCCTGGCTGGAAATATTCTAACTAAGGACCAGATGCAGTTTGGTGAATTTTGGAAGTGTCTAAGTATTTTTAATAAGTCCACAAAGTTACAGAAAAATAGAAAAGGAAAATAAAAAGGGAAATACTTACCTGGCGCCTGCAACCGGCCCACCTGCCGGCCCAGCCCAGCTGCCGCGCTAGCGAGCTGCTTGGCTCGGCCAGGCAGGCACGCAGGTGCTCGACGCCGGCACCAGCGAGCGCCACGCAGCTCCCCGCCGCCCTGCTTCACCTCCTCGCCACCTCGCTGCCCTGGATGAGCTCCACGTCGTCGCCCCGAGCCCCTGGACACGCCATTCGCCTCTGCCTCGCCTCCCTCGCTCTCCTTCGCCATGGCCGACGCCACTGTCGCCGCTCCGCCGCCGTAGCCATAGCTACCGTCGTCCCCGCGCCACCCGACCGTGTCCACGAGCTCCGCCACCCTCCTCTTATTCGAGCAAGACGAGCCCCGAGCGCTCGCCCGCTCTGGAATCGCCCCCGACCCCGTCTTTCCCAACTCCGGCCGCCGAGATCGCCATCATCGCCCCGCTCAGCTCCGACCTTCCCCGAGTCCGCCTCGACGCTCGCTGCATTCACCGTGAGTCTGGCCACCTCTCCATCCTCCCCGTTGCTCTTCCCGTGCCCTACAACGAGCGCACGAAGCTCGCCCGCACGCGCCGCCGCGGAGCTCGTCGCCGACGAAGCTCCGGCCACCCAACGGCCGCGCCACCTTGTGCACTAGCCTCACCGCACACCCAGGGGCCCGACGCATCACTCCACGCGCCTCGCCGTGCCCCGCAGCCCCGGTTTCACCTTCACCCGAGCCCCGGCGCCGCCAAACTCGTCGC
The DNA here is from genome assembly GCA_032464435.1 of Aegilops umbellulata. NCBI lineage: Eukaryota > Viridiplantae > Streptophyta > Magnoliopsida > Poales > Poaceae > Aegilops > Aegilops umbellulata. Next base: position 113,520,022 of record CP136056.1, read on the forward strand.
CGGCGCCAACTCCGGCCACCCCGACCCCAACTGACTCCACCAGTAGCCGCGGCTCGTTCCCAGGAGTGCGTAGATGCCTTCCGCGCCCCATTTGGTGGCCGGAACGGCCAAATCCACTCTGCTCCGCCGCGTCTGGCCTCGCCGGCGGCTAGACGCCGGCGAGTTGACCCTGACCGTTGACTGGTGGGCCCTGGTTGTCTCTGATGAGTAAATGACAAGTGGGGCCCCCTTCTGTTAATCACTGGATTAGTTTAAAACTAATTAAACAAGTTTAATTAATCACTAACCCCCTGGGCCCACTAGTCAGTTGACCTGGACCGGCTGTTGACTTGCTGAGGTCAGCATGACCTCATGCTGACGCAGTAATTTTATTTACTGGAATTAATTTTATACAGGAAAATCCATAAAATAGTTCAAACATCAAAAATTCATAGAAAATTATCTGTAACTCCAAATGCAAAGTTCTATATATGAAAAATGATCAGAAAAATCCAAGCTATCCATTGGTGCTGGTTTCATGCATGTCAGAACAAGTTAAAACCACTGTTTAGGCATTACAAGATGATACACTAATATGATCCTAATTAATGAGTTTCCATTTGAATCTTTGGTTCAAATGGGTTCATTCCCTTCTGGTTTAACTTGCACTAGGTCAGGACACATTCATATTGCCATGTCATAGCATGCATCATATTGTTGCATATCGCCATGTATTGATTGTGTTCCGATGTGTTCATCGTGGTAGGTTCTGCCTCCGAGGATATCTCCGAGTATCCAACTGAAGGGCAGCATCCCACGACCACTCCATCAGGCAAGCAACCCATTGATCATTCCGATACAAACCCATGTTCTCGCTTCTGCTCTCGTTTACTGCATTAAGACAACGCGTTTCAAACTGCTGTGTGTCGCGGTAGTTGAACCCACTTCCTTTGCACGACCTGTCATTGCCACAGTAACTAGATGAAACCCACTAGCATGTGTAGGAGTTGATTGAGCCAATACATGTGTGTGTGTTCCTACCATGCTGTGCTTGCTATGCTTAGAGTTGTGTCAGGTCTGGCTCATCGGGATGATGAACTGGAGTGAAAGGTTGTGTCGGTGACAAGAGTGAAGTGTTGAATACGATTTGGTAAAGGAATCGATGAGAGGCCATGTAGGAGTACATGGTGGGTTGTTTCATTGAGGCCGTCCTTAAGAACTGAGATCTGTGTTTGTGATCCATGATACAGTTACTACCACACATTGGGCCCTGAAATATGACCCCGCTCGACTTCTTATCCACCGTTGTCCTCTGTCCAGGAGTTGCAAGTAGTTTCTGGTGTTTGTAGTATGCTGGGGGCCGCACGCGGCGCTGACCATCGGGGTGGGCTGTGTTGCGGTAGGCACGTGGCACGGTGTACCGACTCGCCCGTTTGGTGTCTCGGGAACCCTGTTCACATCGTTCGGGGCCGTTAGTGGAAACCTCGGCCGTACTCCCTGCGGATGGAACCCGAATAGGCGATAAACCTGGACTAGAGACTTGAGTGTTTAGGTAGGTCGTGGTCTACACCCACGTCGGCTTTCGCTTGAAGTCTGCCGAGCACATATCGTGTGCAGACGCTAAGTGGTGGAAACATGTGTGAAGAAGTACACCCCTGCAGGGTTTCAAATGATCTATTCGAATAGCCGTGTCCACAGTAATGGACTTCTGGGTTGCCTATATCAGTTCATAGACAAGTTAAATGGATACTACTAAAAATCTCAAGATAAGTGTGAGTACCGCGGATGGCCCTCTCGTGGGATGGCGAGAGAGGATCCACGGTGGAGTATTGTGCTGGTGTTAGTGGACTCGTGTGCGACAAATGATTTACAAGTGGTGTCTATCGTAGGATAGCTTAGCCAAGAGTCAAAGCTGGCTTGCTGCAATAACCCCACTACCTTCTTGAGAATGTGCATGTATAATAGGTTCCTGTTGTAAGACTTACTGAGTACCTCCGTACTCATGTTGCTTTAATCATGTTTTTCAGACGACTGCACCAACCCCTCTGATGGGTTCTATGTAGACCTCGACGTTGACGAGTGACTTATCACCCAGGTGGTGATCCAAGACTTGTGAAGGGTCGCTGTAGATAGACAGGCTTCGTCAAGCCTTCTTTCTTTCTAGTGTCTGTACTCAGACTACTTTGCTTCCGCATGTGCTTGTATGTTGTATGACTTGAGTGTTGGGTCATGTGACCCTATCTGTATGGATGATATGTATGGCTCCTCGGAGCCTTCTAAATAAAGTACTTGAGTCGTAGAGTACTGTTGTGATGCCATGTTGTATTTACTCATATCGGGCATATTGTGTGTATGATTGAAATGCTTGGTATGAGTGGGATCCGACTATCTAGTTGTTTATCCTTGGCAGCCTTTCATATGGGGAAATGTAAGTTTTGTGCTTCTGAGCGATAGTAGTCCGCTACAGCCCGGTTCACCGGAGTCCTGCTAGCCCAGCACTACTGCTTGGACACTTGACTGGCCGGCATGTGTTTCACGTCGTTCCTATGTCTGTCCCTTCGGGGAAATGTCACGCGCTGTTATTCGGAGTCCTGTTAGCCCAGTGCTACAGCCCGAATAAATACGTTGATGACCGACATGCTCGATGTGATTCATGTATGCCTGTCCTCATAGGCTAGCGCCGCTTTGGGTTCACGACTAGCCATGTCGGCCCGGGTTCTCTGTCATATGGATGCTAGCGACACTATCATATACGTGAGCCAAAAGGCGCGAACGGTCCCGGGCCAGGTAAGGTGGCACCCGTGGGAGTACCGTGCGTGAGGCCGCAAAGTGATATGATGTGTTACACGCTGGATCGATGTGGCTTAGGATCGGGGTCCTGACAGCGTTGGTATCAGAGCCGGACAGCCTGTAGGTTCGCTAAGCCAAACTGGTCGATGTCGAGTCTAGAAATGCTTTAGTTATATGTAGGGGAATTGATTGTGGGAGGGAACGTAAGGCTCTTTTACTCCTTTACCTTATGCCCTCTATTCTGAGTCATTCTCTTCTCTTTCTACGTGGGTTAAGGACTAGGCTCTCTTCTCTCTATCAGGTTCACGTGTTACTAAATCCGTAGTAACTTATAGGATTGTTGGATACAACCCAGTCCAGTTCTACTAAAGTTTAGTATGTTGCCAATTGAACCAGAACCTTGATATGATGTTGTTGAGTGGTTTCGCAAACTGTTGTGGATGTCTCAAGTCTTTTTCTGAGCATTTACAACCGTTATGCTGTCCAATTTCATCCAGAAATTCTAATGCCTTTGCACTATTTTGTGCTTTCAGATGGCTACCCGTCCCCAAAACCAAGTGGTTCGTCTGACCCGTTGCATCGGTGTATGTGGTCATACCGCCATGTTGGTTCGAGTGATGGTTGAGGCAGGTTACCAATGGTACCCTGAATACACTGTCGAAGAGCAGTTTAGAGATTTTAACCAGAGCCAATATCTGTGCACGGTCAGGATATATCCATCTTTTCCCGGAGCCACGGAACCACTCCATTGTTCTTATGGACTCGGGATCACTATTGGGATGTCCGTTCAAGATGCAGCCTACTCGATGATGACCATCATGCGAGCTAGAACTGCCTTGTTGAGCAACACTGAATTTCGCTACATGCCAGCATCCCTCCCTGGGGCGCATGGTTACCTTCAGGGCATGTATAGTGATGCATCCCATGAGGACTCACTCCTTTGCACCACTACTGAGATGTTGGAAGATAAGGACCGTGAAAATCGGGCTTTGCGTATGGAGCTCTTTAATGCTCGTGCTGATCATTGGGCCACCTTGACGAGGTTTGCACTTGCTGTGCAAGCCGGATACATGGACACGAGAGACTTGTACCCTGTGCGGGCTAGTCTGCCAGACTTCATGGAATGGCGTGAGGTGGGAGGCATCACCCCTCCTCGTGGGCCTCTTCTGCCGCCATCTGTTGGACCGAGGCCGCACCCAAGTCCCTATGGTCCACAAGCACCGCAGGACCGTCTGTTCCCAGATGACCATGTTCCGCTTCCAGGTCTGGGTGGTGACTTCTATGAGGACTTCTACGGAGCCGTCTGAGCTAGTAGTAGTCTCGCTAGTATTGTAATAGTTGTATGTCCACCGTCCTGCGTGATTGTGGAATATAACTTAGTTTGTATCAATTCCGGAGGTGTAGAAAAATAATGTATAGGAGCTTGGAATGCCTCCGATGAGATGTAACGTCTGTCGTCTTAGTTGTACTTCAGCTTGAGCTTGTACTAAACTATGTATGATGTGTATGACCGTTGGTATATATATGGCAGTTTCTATATTACCATGTCATACGGATGATCATCTCTGCATTCCTTGTTATCCATTACATTCCGCACTTCCTTGGCCAGATTTTGCCATCCTGGTTTAAATCGTTGTTTTGTTTTCCTAGGATGGTCAACACCCGCAGCAACCCTGCTGCTCCGGAGCAGGGAGAAGCTAGTGCACCTAGAGAGGAAAGTCTGCCTCAACCACCTTCTCTGGCCGAAGTGATGCTGGAGGCAGAGCGCAACAGGCGCGACACCAACCGCTTGTTAGAGCGGATTGAGCAGAACACTGCACGCCAGCAGAGGATCAATTCGGTGTCCATCAATGACTTTGTCAAGCTGTACCCGCCAAAGTTCAATCATTCCATCGAACCTCTCGATGCGGATGACTGGCTCCGCAGCATCGCTCACAAGCTACGTTCTGCCAACGTAGCTGAAGATGATAAAGTCACCTTTGCTGCCTATCACCTCGAAGGCCCTGCCAGCCTTTGGTGGGAGAATTATGAAGCTATACGTCCGGTCGGCCAACTCACTACTTGGGCTGATTTCAGTGCCGCTTTCCGTGAGCATCATATCCCGGAAGGCCTTATGGATCGCAAGAGGGAGGAGTTCTGTAACTTCACCCAGGGGAAGCTGACTATGGATGCATACAGTCGCGAGTTTGGGAAGCTTGCACGCTATGCTCCCGAAGAGGTGTCCACCGACGCCAAGAAGCAGGCAAGGTTCCGCAAGGGACTTAGCCCTGAGCTCCGTCGTGACCTTCGTCTGCATGATTGCACTTCTTTTCCGAAGCTAGTCAATAAGGCCATCAGTGCCGAGACAGGGCAAAATGATTTTGAAGCTTCACGCAAACACTCCCGTGATTATGGTTCTTCATCCGGCTCTGGATCTCAGAAGCGCCGGGTCTGGATCCCAAATTCTGCTATGCCACCCAGGTATACTCCGAGGCCATCCTTTGAGGCGCCTCGCCCCAATCAGCAGTATGTGCCGCCCAAGACTTTTGGTGGCCCCACTGCCAATACTGCTCCACACCCCAATATGATAACTTGCTTCAAGTGTGGTGAGCCGGGCCACTACATCCGTGAGTGTCCCCAGAACAACCCCAGCCAGTTCGGAAAGTCTGTTGGCCGTGGTAAGTCAACAGCAAAAGTGCTTGTCGCAAAGCCAGCCACCACTGCTCGTGGCCATGTCAACTACGTTTCAGCTGAAGAGACTCAAGAGGACCCCAACGTCGTTCTCGGTACGCTCCTTGTTAATTGCCATCCGGCAACTGTTCTCTTTGATACTGGAGCATCTCATTCATTTATTTCTGAGAGCTATGCTCGTTTGCACAACACCACCTTTTGTGACATGCCCACCTCCATGGTAATTCAAACCCCTGGTTCTAAGTGGCAAACCTCTAGAATCAGCCATGGAAATGAAATTCTTGTTGACAGATTGGTCTTCCTTGCGTCACTAATAGCTCTCAAGTCTTCAGACATAAACATCATCTTGGGTATGGACTGGATGTCAGCCCATTACGCCAAGATTGATTGCTCAACTAGAACTGTCCAACTTACCCATCCATCGGGCAAGACAGTCAATGTTTTGACCCGAGTATCGGAGCGTCAACTCTACTCTCTAAATGCCAATGCCCTTCCAGACCTCGAAGATATTCCGGTAGTCCGTGACTTCCCGGATGTCTTTCCAGAGGAACTGCCAGGTGTTCCACCTGACAGAGATGTCGAGTTCGTGATAGACCTTGTTCCAGGAACCGTCCCAATCTCTAGGAGACCTTATAAGATGGCACCCCTAGAACTAGCTGAGCTTAAGAAACAACTCGATGAGTCCTTGCAAAAGGGTTTCATCCGTCCTAGTTCATCTCCATGGGCTTGCCCCGTCCTCTTCGTCAAGAAGAAGGATGGAACGGATCGGATGGTTGTGGATTATCGACCTGTCAATTTGGTCACTATCAAGAACAAGTATCCGCTCCCCAGGATCAACGACCTGTATGACCAGCTCGCTGGATCCTCAGTCTTTTCCAAGATGGATTTGAGGTTGGGCTACCATCAAATCAAAATCAAGAACGGGGACATTCCCAAAACGGCTTTCGTTACTCGTTACGGCCAATACGAGTACACCGTCATGTCCTTCGGTTTAACCAATGCTCCAGCCACCTTCTCTCGGTTAATGAACTCGATCTTCATGGAGTACTTGGATAAATTCGTCGTGGTATAACTCGATGATATACTCATCTACTCCAAGAATGAGGAAGAACATGCCGAACATCTAAGGCTAGTATTGATGAAACTTCGAGAGCATCGCCTTTATGCCAAATTCTCCAAGTGCGAATTCTGGTTGCCAGAAGTGACCTATCTGGGCCATGTAATCTCTGGCAAGGGCATTGCTGTCAATCCCGAGCGAGTTCAAGCTGTCCTTGACTGGACTCCACCTGAAACGGTCAAGCAAGTTCAGAGTTTTCTTGGTTTGGCGAGCTATTGCCGCCGCTTCGTCGAGAATTTTTCCAAGGTTGCTAAGCCTCTAACTGAACTCCTCAAGAAAGATAAAAAGTTCGAGTGGACCCCACAGTGCGAGATCAGCTTTCAGGAACTGAAAAGACGCCTGACATCTGCTCCCGTACTGGTACCACCAGATTTCTCTAAGGACTTTGTTATCTATTGCGACGCCTCGCGACAAGGACTAGGTTGCATACTCATGCAAGATCGTCATGTGATTGCTTACGCATCTCGACAGTTGCGTCCACATGAGGATAATTATCCCACACATGATCTAGAGCTTGCAGTAGTAGTCCATGCACTCAAAACCTGGCGACATTACCTTCTGGGTAATCGTTGCGAAATTTACACTGATCACCAAAGTTTGAAATATATCTTCACCCAACCGGATTTGAATCTCAGGCAAAGACGTTGGGTCGAGTTGATCTCGGATTACGACTTAGGAATAACTTACACCCCAGGCAAAGCCAATGTCATGGCTGATGCACTAAGTCGTAAATCTTATTGTAACAACTTGATGTTACAACAAGGTCAACCACTTCTCCACGAGGAATTCCATAAGCTTAACCTTCACATTGTTCCTCGAGGATTCCTTTCCACCCTGGTGGCGAAACCTAACCTTACGGATCAAATCATAGCTGCCCAGAAGCGCGATAAGGGCATATCCCGCATCAGGGAAAACATCGCTAGCGGAGTTGCTAAATGTTTTTCCATAGATGAACGAGGTGTTGTCTTCTTCGAGAACCACTTGGTGGTTCCCAAGAACCAACATTTACGACAATTGATCCTTAAGGAAGCTCATGAATCCCCTCTCACCATTCATCCCGGTAGTACTAAAATGTATCAATACCTTCGCCAGAGGTTTTGGTGGACTAGGATGAAGAGAGAAATCGCTCAATACATTGCAACTTGCGACGTCTGTCGTCGTGTTAAAGCAGAGCATCAACGGCCTGCTGGCACCCTTCAACCATTGGAGATTCCTGAATGGAAATGGGATAAAATCGGTATGGATTTCATTACCGGGTTTCCCAGAACCAAAAGAGGGAATAATGCTATCTTCGTTATTGTCGATCGTCTTTCCAAAGTAGCCCACTTCTTACCTGTTCGCGAGAGTATAACCGCTAGCCAGCTAGTTGATTTGTACATCTCTCGAATAGTATCTCTCCATGGTGTTCCATTGGAAATTAATTCAAACCGTGGAAGTCTTTTCACCTCTCGATTTTGGGAGAGTTTCCAAAATGCTTTGGGAACTCGACTTTCCTTTAGCACCGCCTTCCATCCTCAGTCAAGTGGTCAAGTAGAACGAGTCAATCAAATTCTGGAGGATATGCTCCGATCTTCTGTCATCTCTTTCAGTATAGATTGGGAGAAGTGTCTACCATTCGCCGAGTTCGCTTATAACAATAGTTATCAAGCTAGCTTGGGCAAAGCCCCTTTCGAAGTTCTCTATGGACGAAAATGTCGAACGCCTCTTAACTGGTCAGAAACTGGCGAGAGACAACTCTTTGGCCCGGACATGATCCAGGATGCAGAAGAGCAGGTTCGCATTATTCGTGGGAAGTTGAAAACCGCCCAATCCCGACAAAAGAGTCAGTATGACCGCAAGCATAAGCCCATGGCTTATGAAGTCGGCGAGATGGCTTACCTTCGGGTTACACCTTTAAAGGGGACCCATCGATTCGGTATCAAAGGCAAGTTGGCTCCTCGTTACATTGGCATTCTTGCCAAACGAGGAGAAGTTGCCTACCAATTGGAACTACCTCCGCATCTCTCCAGAGTCCATGATGTCTTCCACGTCTCTCAACTCAGGCGTTGCTTCTCGGATCCTATCCGTGGAGTGGACCACGAAACGCTTGATCTCCAAGATAACCTCACCTATCGAGAATACCCTGTTCGTATCCTCGATCAAGCCGAGCGTACCACTCGACGCCATAATATCAAGTTTCTCAAGATTCAATGGTCACACCATTCCGAGCCAGAAGCTACATGGGAAAGGGAGGATCGTCTTCGACTTGAGTACCCCACCTTCTTTCCGTCAGATCCTAAATCTCGGGACGAGATTCTTTTGAGTGGGGGTGAGTTGTCACATCCCACCTAGCTCATGCATTAGAGTGTGCATCATGTTTACTTTTGACAGAAATTTGAAATGGGGAAGGCAGAAACCCCAGCACCCCTCCTGAAATCAACTAGGGTTTACTAAAAATATTTTCAATGAACCTGAAATGCCCTTCTAAAATGTTCACCCTCTTTGTCTTGGGTTGAAACCTCTGGCAAAAATGGTGCATATTTTTGTAGGTCAACTGAAGGTCATTGAGTTAATGCATTAGTATTTGAATTTGGGCATTTAAAATTTATAAAATATTTCAAATGCTCAAATATCTCCAAACTAAAATGTTCCTGGCTGGAAATATTCTAACTAAGGACCAGATGCAGTTTGGTGAATTTTGGAAGTGTCTAAGTATTTTTAATAAGTACACAAAGTTACAGAAAAATAGAAAAGGAAAATAAAAAGGGAAATACTTACCTGGCGCCTGCAACCGGCCCACCTGCCGGCCCAGCCCAGCTGCCGCGCCAGCGAGCTACTTGGCTCGGCCAGGCAGGCACGCAGGTGCTCGACGCCGGCACCAGCGAGCGCCACGCAGCTCCCCGCCGCCCTGCTTCACCTCCTCGCCGCCTCGCTGCCCTGGATGAGCTCTACGTCGTCGCCCCGAGCCCCTGGACACGCCATTCGCCTCTGCCTCGCCTCCCTCGCTCTCCTTCGCCATGGCCAACGCCACCGTCGCCGCTCCGCCACCGTAGCCATAGCTACCGTCATCCCCGCGCCACCCGACCGTGTCCACGAGCTCCGCCACCCTCCTCTTCTTCGAGCAAGACGAGCCCCGAGCGCTCGCCCGCTCTGGAATCGCCCCCGACCCCGTCTTCCCCAACTCCGGCCGACGAGATCGCCATCATCGCCTCGCTCAGCTCCGACCTTCCCCGAGTCCGCCTCGACGCTCGCTGCATTCACCGTGAGTCTGGCCACCTCTCCATCCTCCCCGTTCCTCTTCTCGTGCCCTACAACGAGCGCACGAAGCTCGCCCGCACGCGCCGCCGCGGAGCTCGTCGCCGACGAAGCTCCGGCCACCCAACGGCCGCGCCACCTTGTCCACTAGCCTCACCGCACACCCAGGGGCCCGACGCATCACTCCACGCGCCTCGCCGTGCCCCGCAGCCCCGGTTTCACCTTCACCCGAGCCCCGGCGCTGCCAAACTCGTCGCCGGCGCCAACTCCGGCCACCCCGACCCCAACTGACTCCACCAGTAGCCGCGGCTCGTTCCCAGGAGTGCGTAGATGCCTTCCGCGCCCCATTTGGTGGCCGGAACGGCCAAAACCACTCTGCTCCGCCGCGTCTGGCCTCGCCGGCAGCTAGACGCCGGCGAGTTGACCCTGACCGTTGACTGGTGGGCCCTGGTTGACTCTGATGAGTAAATGACAGGTGGGGCCCCCTTCTGTTAATCACTGGATTAGTTTAAAACTAATTAAACAAGTTTAATTAATCACTAACCCCCTGGGCCCACTGGTCAGTTGACCTGGACCGGCTGTTGACTTGCTGAGGTCAGCATGACCTCATGCTGACGCAGTAATTTTATTTACTGGAATTAATTTTATACAGGAAAATCCATAAAATAGTTCAAACTTCAAAAATTCATAGAAAATTATCTGTAACTCCAAATGCAAAGTTCTATATATGAAAAATGATCAGAAAAATCCAAGCTATCCATTGGTGCTGGTTTCATGCATGTCAGAACAAGTTAAAACCACTATTTAGGCATTACAAGATGATACACTAATATGATCCTAATTAATGAGTTTCCATTTGAATCTTTGGTTCAAATGGGTTCATTCCCTTCTAGTTTAACTTGCACTAGGTCAGGACACATTCATATTGCCATGTCATAGCATGCATCATATTGTTGCATATCGCCATGTATTGATTGTGTTCCGATGTGTTCATCGTGGTAGGTTCTGCCTCCGAGGATATCTCCGAGTATCCAACTGAAGGGCAGCATCCCACGACCACTCCATCAGGCAAGCAACCCATTGATCATTCCGATACAAACCCATGTTCTCGCTTCTGCTCTCGTTTACTGCATTAAGACAACGCGTTTCAAACTGCTGTGTGTCGCGGTAGTTGAACCCACTTCCTTTGCATGACCTGTCATTGCCACAGTAACTAGATGAAACCCACTAGCATGTGTAGGAGTTGATTGAGCCAATACATGTGTGTGTGTTCCTACCATGCTGTGCTTGCTATGCTTAGAGTTGTGTCAGGTCTGGCTCATCGGGATGATGAACTGGAGTGAAAGGTTGTGTCGGTGACAAGAGTGAAGTGTTGAATACGATTTGGTAAAGGAATCGATGAGAGGCCATGTAGGAGTACATGGTGGGGTGTTTCATTGAGGCCGTCCTTAAGAACTGAGATCTGTGTTTGTGATCCATGATACAGTTACTACCACACATTGGGCCCTGAAATATGACCCCGCTCGACTTCTTATCCACCGTTGTCCTCTGTCCAGGAGTTGCAAGTAGTCTCTGGTGTTTGTAGTATGCTGGGGGCCGCACGCGGCGCTGACCATCGGGGTGGGCTGTGTTGCGGTAGGCACGTGGCACGGTGTACCGACTCGCCCGTTTGGTGTCTCGGGAACCCTGTTCACATCGTTCGGGGCCGTTAGTGGAAACCTCGGCCGGACTCCCTGCGGATGGAACCCGAATAGGCGATAAACCTGGACTAGAGACTTGAGTGTTTAGGTAGGTCGTAGTCTACACCCACGTCGGCTTTCGCTTGAAGTCTGCCGAGCACATATCGTGTGCAGACGCTAAGTGGTGGAAACATGTGTGAAGAAGTACAACCCTGCAGGGTTTCAAATGATCTATTCGAATAGCCGTGTCCGCGGTAATGGACTTCTGGGTTGCCTATATCAGTTCATAGACAAGTTAAATGGATACTACTAAAAATCTCAAGATAAGTGTGAGTACCGCGGATGGCCCTCTCGTGGGATGGCGAGAGAGGATCCACGGTGGAGTATTGTACTGGTGTTAGTGGACTCGTGTGCGACAAATGATTTACAAGTGGTGTCTATCGTAGGATAGCTTAGCCAAGAGTCAAAGCTGGCTTGCTGCAATAACCCCACTACCTTCTTGAGAATGTGCATGTATAATAGGTTCCTGTTGTAAGACTTGCTGAGTACCTCCGTACTCATGTTGCTTTAATCATGTTTTCAGACGACTGCACCAACCCCTCTGATGGGTTCTATGTAGACCTCGACGTTGACGAGTGACTTATCACCCAGGTGGTGATCCAAGACTTGTGAAGGGTCGTTGTAGATAGACAGGCTTCGTCAAGCCTTCTTTCTTTCTAGTGTCTGTACTCAGACTACTTTGCTTCCGCATGTGCTTGTATGTTGTATGACTTGAGTGTTGGGTCATGTGACCCTATCTGTATGGATGATATGTATGGCTCCTCGGAGCCTTCTAAATAAAGTACTTGAGTCGTAGAGTACTGTTGTGATGCCATGTTGTATTTACTCATATCGGGCATATTGTGTGTATGATTGAAATGCTTGGTATGAGTGGGATCCGACTATCTAGTTGTTTATCCTTGGCAGCCTTTCATATGGGGAAATGTAAGTTTTGTGCTTCTGAGCGATAGTAGTCCGCTACAGCCCGGTTCACCGGAGTCCTGCTAGCCCAGCACTACTGCTTGGACACTTGACTGGCCGGCATGTGTTTCACGTCGTTCCTATGTCTGTCCCTTCGGGGAAATGTCACGCGCTGTTATTCGGAGTCCTGTTAGCCCAGTGCTACAGCCTGAATAAATACGTTGATGACCGACATGCTCGATGTGATTCATGTATGCCTGTCCTCATAGGCTAGCGCCGCTTTGGGTTCACGACTAGCCATGTCGGCCCGGGTTCTCTGTCATATGGATGCTAGCGACACTATCATATATGTGAGCCAAAAGGCACGAACGGTCCCGGGCCAGGTAAGGTGGCACCCGTGGGAGTACCGTGCGTGAGGCCGCAAAGTGATATGATGTGTTACACGCTGGATCGATGTGGCTTAGGATCGGGGTCCTGACATGCAAATCGTGTCATGATTACCTGTGATCGTGGAGGCCGACGGTTGGCCTCCGCCGGCTATAAGTGCGGCACCGCGCGTGCCCTTCCAGTCCATCTCCCCTTGCTTTCTCCTTCGCCTTGATTCGTGCTCCGCCTTGTAGTGATGGCTCCAATTCGCCGGCTCTCTGCAGCGGAGAAGGGAAAGGCTCCTCAAGAGGGAACTGACCCGCTCCCGCCGAAGAAACGACATGCCTTGCACGGCCGAGATGAGGAGAACTGCCTGGTGGTGCTGAGGCCTTGGTATGAGCGGCCTCCGCCGGGATTTCCGCTTCCCTTGTATTCCCAAGTTGAGGGCCTTGAAAGAGGAGACGTCGATCCCCTCGGCCAGCGCCGTCGCCGGCACCGGAGGGTCACGAAGGTGTGGGCCGTTCCCCCTTGAGTCCATGCCGAGGGCTCCTCCCGTGAGCTCGTGCTCCATGCCGCCATGCCCCCACGGACTTGGATTCTCTTTCCTCCCTTCTTCGCCTCCGTCTTCCCGCGGGGAAGACTCCAGGAGCTGTGGCTGCAACACGCCGATTGCAGCACTCCTGCGATCGAAGCAGAGGTCGCGATCACTGCCTCGGGCGAGGTCTTCATGACTCACGGCTGGGGCGAAATCGCTCGGTGCTGCAGAACGAGGGGCGCCCTTGTCAGGACCCCGATCCTAAGCCACATCGATCTAGCATGTAACACATCATATCACTTTGCAGCCTCACGCACGGTATTCCCACGGGTGCCACCTTACCTGTCCCGGGACCGTTTGCGCCTTTTGGCTCACGTATATGATAGTGTCGCTAGCATCCATATGACAGAGAACCCGGGCCGACATGGCTAGTCGTGAACCCAAAGCGGCACTAACCCATGGGGACAGGCATACATGAATCAACTTCGAGCATGTCGGTCAGCAGCATGTGAATCCGGGCTGTAGCACTGGGCTAACAGGACTTCGGTGAACCGGGCTATAGCAAGCTAGGCAGGACTCCGGAGGTCACCGCGTGACATTTCCCTGAAGGGACAGACACAGGAACGAAGTGAAACACATGCCGGCCAGTCAAGTGTCCTGAGCAGTAGTGCTGGGCTAGCAGGACTCCGGTGAACCGGGCTTTAGCGGACTACTATGGCTCAAGGAAGCACTAGACTACATTTCCCCATAAGAGAGGCTGCCAAGGATAAACAACTAGATTGTCGGATCCCACACATACCAAGCATTTCAATCATACACAAAATATGCTCGATATGTGTAAATACAACATGGCATCACAACATAACTCTACAACTCAAGTATTTATTCATTAGGCTCCAAGGAGCGAGATATTACAAGCATGGGTCTTATGACCCAACAAACAGAGCATACAAGTCAAAGCACATGCGGAAGCTTAACATGTCTGAGTACAGACATCTACAAAAGAAAAAGGCTGAGAAGCTTGACTATCGACCAGACCCTGCCAAGGGCACAAGATCGTAGCTGAGGTATCAAGCTAAACGTCGAAGTCCACACGGAACTACTAGCAAGACTGACGTCTCTCTGCAAAACATAGAATAGGCAAACGTGAGTACAAATGTACCCAGCAAGACTTACATCAGAACTAACTACATATGTATCAGTATCAATAAAGGGGGTGGTGGAGATTGACTACAGCAAGCCAGCTTTGACTCGGTGGCTATCCTGAACTACGACTGCAAGTAACTCCTTTGTGGTGGCGCACATGAGTCCACATATTCACCATACGAATACACCACTATGGATCTGCTCCCGTCTCCCTATGAGAAGGCCATCCATAGCACTCACGCTTATCTTGCGAGTTTTAGAGTATCCACTTTCACTTGTCTATGAACTATGCAAGGGGTCCAAGTTTCCATATCCGAGGAATCCGGCTATTCGAATAGATAATGATAACCCTGCAGGGGTGTACTTCTTCACACACGCTCTCGCCACTTATCGCCCTGTACACGTCATGTACCTCGGCAACCTTCAAGCTGAAGCCGGGCGAGGGAGTCGGCCACGACCTAACTAACCACACAAGTCTCTAGTCCAGGTTTATCGCCTATTCGGGTTCCATCCGCAAGGAGATCCGGACGGGGTGTCGCTCATGGCCCCAAACGATGTGTACAGGGTTCCAAGCCCACCAAACAGGCGACGCTTGGCATACCCGGCCACGGTGCCTAGTCTGTCCCAAGCCCATCTGTACCGGGTGCCACTTGGTAGACTACTAACACTACGTACAAACACCAGAAACTAGTTGCAACACCTGGACAGAGAACAAGTTGATTGATAAGTCGAGAGGGGCACTTAAGCATTCCAATGTGTGGTAGTAACTGTTCATGGATCACAAACACAGAACTCAGTTCCTGAGGACGGCTGCAATGAGACAACCCACCATGTACTCCTACATGGCCTCCCACCGCTACCTTACCAAATCGTGTTCACACACTTAGCTCTCAACAGTAGGACATGTTCACCACATTCCAATTCATTCCCGATGAATCAGACCTGACTCAACTCTAAGCAATAGCAGGCATGACAACAAGCATGAATGAGTAGGCACATCAGGGCTCAAACAACTCCTACTCATGCTAGTGGGTTTCATCTATTTACTGTGGCAATGACAGGTTATGCAGAGGAAAGGGGTTCAACTACCGCAACATGTAACAGTTGAATTGTTGTTGTCCTAATGCAGTAAAAGATAGCAGGAGCGATAGAGTGGGATTGTATCGTAATGAACAAGGGGGTTTCGCTTTCCTGACACTTCTGAAGATAGTAAAGTTCTTCATCAGTGTCATCGAACTCATTGTTGGTACATCGTCTACCGAGAGGGGACAAATACCGGCAATAGAGAAGAAAACACAATCAATGCAATGCAACAATATGATGCATGAATGTGACATGGCAATATGCTATTGATTGAGGTAATGCAACTAGCAACAAGTTAAATGGAGTTGGTTTGAACCCTAGGTTCAAATTCAAACTCCATATGTGAGAGTTCAAATGCCATTCATATGATTTGGCCTAAACAGCAGCCATAAGTTGTCCTAACATGCATGAAAATGGTACAGATGGATAGATTGGATTGTTCTGATAATTTTTCATATATAATTTGTTTGATTTGGAGTTACGGTTGAATTTCTATGATTTTTAGAAATTAGCACTATTTTCTGGAATTTTCTGAATAAACTTAAATCCAGAAAATCCTTTACTGCGTCAGCTTGACACGTGTGTGACGTCGGCAGGTCAACTGGGTCGGCCGGGTCAAACCTGACCTGTGGGACCCATACGTCAGTGGCTCAGGCTGGTTTGGGTGGATGACAGGTGGGACCGGTCAACGTTGACTTGGTCAAAGTCCACGCTGACACGTGGGGTCCGCAAGATTAGCACTAATCTAAACAGAAAATAAACCTAGAGTTAATTAGGCGTGGGGCCCAGCTGTCGGTGTCACCAGGGGTAATTAGCGGAGATGTTAGCGGCTAATGACGTTGCCCGTCAGCACGCCGGAATTTTGGCCGGCGGCGACCTCAAACCGCGGCGGCGTCCGCCGGAGTTGCGCCAGAGGCAACGGATCGACGCGCCGAGGGCACCAGGAGGTAGCTCGTGCCCGCGCGCATCCAAGGGAACCAACGAAAGGTCGCGGGAGGGCCGGAGTTCGCCGGAAGTAAGCTCGTGGTGGCGGCCGGAGTTCGGCGTCCGTGCAGCTAGGTCCTAGAGGACGCGGAGAGGCCGGGGAAGAGGGGGATTCGAAGCGGGCGCTCACAGGGAACACGCAGGGATGGTCGGTGAGCTCATGGGCGCGATGGAGGCGGCGAATCAGCGATGGTGACCGGCGGTGCAGAGAGACGATGTGGAGCTTGATGGCATCTCTTCACGGCACCCTGACTCACGATCTGCATCGAGGTGACTTCTCGGACGATGGCGGAGCTCCCAGAAACGGAATCGTGGCATCTCATCGACGGTGGCCACGCGAACGACGTACGGTGTCCATGGCTGCTCGCTGTTGGTGCTCGGGGAAGAAGCTAGAGGAGAGGGAGAGAGTTCCAGGTTGAGGGGAAAGGCAGAGGGGTCTGCGGGGCGTCTCCAGCGCATGGATCGGGACGAGAGGGGAAACAGGAGGTGGCGAGGCGATATGGCCGTGGTCGGCTGTTGTGATGCGGGCACGCGGCAGCTTCGGGGCGAGGGGAGGAAGACGACGGGCGAGGTGCTGGTGGGCTGGGCCGCTGGTGGGCTGGCGCTGGGCCGCGTAGGTAGGTTTGCTCTAGTTGAGCCTCCATCTGTTTTATTTTTTTGTTTTCTAATATTTCAATTCTGTTTTGATTTGATTCACAGACCAAATCATTTAGTAGCTTCTGAAAATATTTATGTGGCTTGATGCAATATATTCAAAGCCACTCACAGGTTTTCAGGATTATTGTACTTGCAATTCTTTTATAGAATAATTAAGTCCAACTCAAATATTTATTGATTTAAATCCAAATGGCCAAAATAATTCCTCAAAAATGTTCCATATTTTTGGTTTGGATCAAAACCCTTGCCATAAATATCAAACATCATTGGAGAGCATTTTGGAAACATTGGATGCATTTCCTTGGTTATTTGCCCTTCTTTTAATTAAAATTTTGAGGCTTTCAAATTTACTCAATTAAAGTTTCTTGAATTTAGACATGATGCATGGATGCAATGCCACTATCTGCAACCAAATACAAGCAATATTCTCGGGCTGTGACAACTCACCCCTACTAAACAAGAATCTCGTCCCGAGATTCAAGACATGAGGTAAGAAGACTGAGGGGGCACCGATTTGACATGATCTTCATGGTCCAATTGCCATCTCGATGACATTGATTCATTGCTTCATATTGATCTTTGACGTCTTTGCTTTCGAGATCTTCATCCGGTTATGACAATGGAAGAGAGGAAAACTCTATAGGATTTGATCTTCACAAAGATCGAGCGAGTCATGACAAACTCATGGAATGAGATGTTGGAGCATCTCTTGAGCTAAGACACAACACATACATCCAAGTGATGGAGGGAATTAGAAGACGAGGGTTTCAATTTGGTAGGCAACAATACCACGCTTGAGTAAGATGGTAGGTTTCAAAGTAGCGAGGAGTTAATTGCCATGATTCCATAATGGGGCACCTTAGGGAAGGTGACTCGTAGAATTATTCCCTTAAGTGGCAAAAAGAATTACTTTTGATACAGAGATCATTGAAACTCTTCATACCAGCCTGAGGCGAATCACAATTGATCGTATGAAAGAATTCGAGAGGATGGCATACTCAGTTTGGAAAGGAAACTACGGTTATAGAACAACTCGGCAAATGGAAGGCACATTCTAGTTGATACCAAGGATATAACCTAGTGACTGTGCGTCCTCTCAAGAACTTGAGCATTTCCGTATTCATCAAGGTTTGACCAACATCCGTGCCGAGGATCCTGGCAACACATCATACTACCATGATAAACGGTGATGGAGGATGCAAATGCAAAGGAGGACATCACTTTCTCAGATTTTTCCTTAGCAATGCCAAAGAAGCAAATCTGGATGATCGACCGAGAGACATTTAGCACTCCGCTTCTAATGTTCTCCTTGATGTACTAGGTACCACGGTCAATGCTTAAAAGCATCAACATGGCCATCAAGTAAAGGTCGGACTTCGGGGGCACAAAAATCCATAAGGAACAACTATTGGAATAAATTCTATGAGATCCTTATGGGGAGGTGGCCAACTTTCTCAATCAAGATACTACAATAATAAGTCTTCCGGTTGGGTGTGTTGGCCACAACATCCACTTTACCGGGTTACAGGGAGACCAATATTATAGTTCTTGAGGGACGTTCCAACCATCATATCTGCCTGAGATTCAGATCTGGTTGGTGTCAGGATAATCCAGACTCATCAAGTCTAGAAAGAAAATGAGAGTTTGCAACACAATTCGACGAGATGACGTTGTGAGATTCTTGGGGAACGAACTATGATAGCAAGCTCCAAAACATGAGCTGGTTCTGCTACAAACCTGTGAACATGCTGACCAAGACAGGCATGACCACGTGGTAGTCTTATAATAAAACACTACCGAGTTCAGGTTGGGAACCATCATTGAAGATAACGAAGTCGTGTGCATGACCTAGGATTAGCACATGAGACTCCCTTTTCTTGAACAAATCAATCAGTGGCTTGGTGTGCTAGGGATACATATGGAATGAAGGTTGCGGGCCTGCCAAACCATAGCATACTTCGCACATGCATGACTGACTTGGGATGGTACTAGAGGAAACAAAAACAATCTTTCTCGAACTCACGGCGGTAACTTGCATCAACTGCACGTGAATCAGAGAAAGTCACTTCTTTCATCCAACATATTCTTCATGAATGGGACATGAAGATAATGTTTATAAAAGTTTCCAACACTAGCTTGATGTTCAACATGAATCATGGGGGAGACAAGATGCTGCTGATGGGCTTAACAACAACTCATTGGAATTTCCATATCACTGGACTTCCACCATCATGTGAACATGGTGATAGCATTGGTCAGACCAAAAGATGTAATGGTGTATGCTCGAGGGATCAACCACGAGTGAGACAACATTACAAACATCGTTGGTTCTTATTTGACTTGACAATAGCCTATCCTCAAGTCAAAGTTTTGACAAGGCAATAGATCCAACAACTGATCACGAGGACCAATCAATGGAGACATCATCTTTCTTCAACACACACACGCACAGAAGATATCCCTTAGAGATGAACTAAGTTAAGCAAAGCTTTTATCTTCCAACTCTCCAAGTTATTGTTTAGCTTAACCAACTAGCTCGGGGTATCCAACACAGATTCTTGGAGAAGTGGTGGTTTATAAGAAAACCAACTTGATCACGAACTGAATATAGCGGTCAGGTGACAACCAAGTAATACTTCCGAGAAGATCTTAGGAAAATCACGAACCACCGATATGTTACTAAGCTCGAGAAAAATCTTGCTTTTCAAGGCAAGACGACATGATCAGAAGAGTGAGGAATTGACACAGTCCTAACTCATTGATCGAAGGGTGCACCGGAAATAAGGACTAGGTAGCGCGATCAATCTTAGGATGATGATTTAATAACCAACACGCTAATAATGAGAATATTGTCCATTAACTACCAAGCAACTAGTTGCTAGGAGTATTGATTTCACACATCACGGTTCACTTGTCGGTATTACGGTTGCAACAACACGAAACCGAGGGACGAATAATGATGGCGAGAAGTATCACCGTGTCAAGAGTTCATAGGATGGTGTGCAATACCCATGACGTTCTTGATATAAAGATGGTATTACTCCAAGGTGGAACAGAACAAAAACTAGACTAGTATTTGATCTGTGGAATGCTTTGACCCAATCCTGGATATGGATGAGGTACTGGAGTTGGTTTCTCCTAGTCATTTCCGAATAGAATGGCTTGACGGGCCACAAGAGTAGTGGCATCGATGAACTCAAGTGCATAACTACTCCTGACTATCAATCAATAGACGAGGGCCAGAAAACAACTAAAGATGGATAACTCAAAGGAACACATGTTTTTCTGAGTTGTTGATGCATGGATTAGTATGCCGAACAAATTCAGCATATTTCTTCCGGATAACCCATGCAGAAAGGTTGAACTGGCAGAGTCGCCAAATAGAATGGAGAACTCCTCAAGAGTACTCTGATTGTGAGCTTTCGGTTCAAAAGAACTCCTGCCAAGAATGGTTCATGGTATTTGGAAGAAGGAAATACCATGGACCTCGAGGACTATCGCAAAGGTTACTAATATCCTAAAGGAACTAGGAAACACTATCAACATGAAGTTGGTAGGGTGAATCTCGGGTTCAAGAACCCAGGAATAGAATACCTACTAACTAATAACATCACGGGATGCTTCCGAGAATGATGGCCAGAATCATCACACTGGGGACACAAAAACATGGCCATATTACTAGGTGATCCTCTAAGATGCCTAGGGTCATAATACTAGTTCCAACATATATGTCAAGGCAAGGAGTACCTCAACAGACGATTAGTGTGCTTATTCTGACCAAAAGGACACCGAAACCGAGGGAAAGGATTTTGCAATTGCATCACATTACTTAGAAATCTAGGATGACTCGGACAGCATAACGGCTGTAAATGCTCAAATGATTTGAGACATCATGCAAAATGGTGGCAAAACCACTCAACAACATCATATCAAGGTTCTTGGTTCAATTGACAACATGCTAAAAGTAGTAGGAACTGAATTGAGGCCTGGAACCAACAATCCTAAGATTCTACGGATTAGTAACACGTGACCCTGATAGAAAGATGAGAAGCCTAGTTCTTAATCCCCGTAGAAGAGAAGAGGATGACTCAGATCAGAAGGCCATGAGGTATAAGGAGTAAAAAGAGCCTTACGTTCCCTTGCACAATCAATTCCCTTATATAACTAAAGTATTTCTAGACTCAACTTCGGCTAGTTGGCTTGGTAAACCTATATGCAGTCAGGCTCTGATACCAACGCTGTCAGGACCCCGATCCTAAGCCACATCGATCTAGCATGTAACACATCATATCACTTTGCGGCCTCACGCACGGTATTCCCACGGGTGCCACCTTACCTGGTCCGGGACCGTTTGCGCCTTTTGGCTCACGTATATGATAGTGTCGCTAGCATCCATATGACAGAGAACCCGGGCCGACATGGCTAGTCATGAACCCAAAGCGGCACTAACCCATGGGGACAGGCATACATGAATCAACTTGGAGCATGTCGGTCAGCAGCGTGTGAATCCGGGCTGTAGCACTGGGCTAACAGGACTCCGGTGAACCGGGCTGTAGCAGGCTAGGCAGGACTCCGGAGGTCACCGCGTGACATTTCCCCGAAGGGACAGACACAGGAACGAAGTGAAACACATGCCGGCCAGTCAAGTGTCCTGAGAAGTAGTGCTGGGCTAGCAGGACTCCGGTGAACCAGGCTGTAGCGGACTACTATGGCTCAAGGAAGCACTAGACTACATTTCCCCATAAGAGAGGCTGCCAAGGATAGACAACTAGATTGTCGGATCCCACACATACCAAGCATTTCAATCATACACACAATATGCTCGATATGTGTAAATACAACATGGCATCACAACATAACTCTACGACTCAAGTACTTATCATTAGGCTCCGAGGAGCGAGATATTACAAACATGGGTCTTATGACCCAACAAACAGAGCATACAAGTCAAAGCACATGCGGAAGCTTAACATGTCTGAGTATAGACATCTACAAAAGAAAAAGGCTGAGAAGCCTGACTATCCACCAGATCCTGCCGATGGCACAAGATCGTAGCTGAGGTATCAAGCTAAACGTCGAAGTCCACACGGAACTACTAGCGAGACTGACGTCTCTCTGCAAAACATAGAATAGGCAAACGTGAGTACAAATGTACCCAGCAAGACTTACATCAGAACTAACTACATATGCATCAGTATCAATAAAGGGGGTGGTGGAGTTTGACTGCAGCAAGCCAGCTTTGACTCGGTGGCTATCCTGAACTACGACTGCAAGTAACTCCTTTGTGGTGGCGCACACGAGTCCACATATTCACCATACCAATACACCACTATGGATCCGCTGCCGTCTCCCTACGAGAAGGCCATCCATAGCACTCACGCTTATCTTGCGAGTTTTAGAGTATCCACTTTCACTTGTCTATGAACTATGCAAGGGGTCCAAGTTTCCATATCCAAGGAATTCGGCTATTCGAATAGATAATGATAACCCTGCAGGGGTGTACTTCTTCACACATGCTCTCGCCACTTATCGCCCTGTACACATCATGTACCTCGGCAACCTTCAAGCGGAAGCCGGGCGAGGGAGTCAGCCATGACCTGACTAACCACACAAGTCTCCAGTCCAGGTTTATCGCCTATTCTGGTTCCATCCGCAAGGAGATCTGGCCGGGGTGTCGCTCACGGCCCCAAACGATGTGTATAGGGTTCCAAGCCCACCAAACGGGCGACACTTGGCATACCTGGCCATGGTGCCTAGTCTGTACCAAGCCCATCTGTACCGGGTGCCACTTGGTAGACTACTAACACTACCTACAAACACCAGACACTAGTTGCAACTCCTGGACAGAGATCAAGTTGATTGATAAGTCGAGAGGGGCACTTAAGCATTCCAATGTGTGGTAGTAACTGTTCGTGGATCACAAACACAGAACTCAGTTCCTGAGGACAGCTGCAATGAGACAACCCACCATGTACTCCTACATGGCCTCCCACCACTACCTTACCAAATCGTGTTCACACACTTAGCTCTCAACAGTAGGACATGTTCACCACATTCCAATTCATTCCCGATGAATCAGACCTGACTCAACTCTAAGCAATAGCAGGCATGACAACAAGCATGAATGAATAGGCACATCAGGGCTCAAACAACTCCTACTCATGCTAGTGGGTTTCATCTATTTACTGTGGCAATGACAGGTCATGCAGAGGAAAGGGGTTCAACTACCGCAGCATGTAACAGTTGAATCGTTGTTGTCCTAATGCAGTAAAAGATAGCAGGAGCGATAGAGTGGGATTGTATCGGAATGAACAAGGGGGCTTTGCTTGCCTGACACTTCTGAAGATAGTAAAGTTCTTCATCAGTGTCATCGAACTCATCGTTGGTACATCGTCTATCGAGAGGGGACAAATACCGGCAATAGAGAAGAAAACACAATCAATGCAATGCAACAATATGATGCATGAATGTGACATGGCAATATGCTATTGATTGAGCTAATGCAACTAGCAACAAGTTAAATGGAGTTGGTTTGAACCCTAGGTTCAAATTCAAACTCCATATGTGAGAGTTTAAATGCCATTTATATGATTTTGCCTAAACAACAGCCATAAGTTTTTCTAACATGCATGAAAATGGTACGGATGGATAGATTCGATTTTTCTGATAATTTTTCATATATAATTTGTTTGATTTGGAGTTACGGTTGAATTTCTATGATTTTTAGAAGTTAGCACTATTTTCTGGAATTTTCTGAATAAACTTAAATCCAAAAAATGCTTTACTGCGTCAGCATGACACATGTGTGACGTCAGCAGGTCAACTGGGTCGGCCAGGTCAAACCTAACCTGTGGGACCCATACGTTAGTGGCTCAGGCTGGTTTGGGTGGATGACAGGTGGGACCGGTCAACGTTGACTTGGTCAAAGTCCACGCTGACACGTGGGGTCCACAAGATTAGCACTAATCTAAACAGAAAATAAACCTAGAGTTAATTAGGCATGGGGCCCAGCTGTCGGTGTCACCAGGGGTAATTAGCGGAGATGTTAGCGGCTAATGACGTTGCCCGTCAGCACACCGGAATTTTGGCCGGCGGTGACCTCAAACCGCGGCGGCGTCCGTCGGAGTTGCGCCAGAGGCAACGGATCGACGCGCCGAGGGCACCAGGAGGTAGCTCGTGCCCGCGGGCATCCAAGGGAACCACCGGAAGGTCGCGGGGTGGCCGGAGTTCGCCGGAAGCGAGCTTGTGGCGGCGGCCGGAGTTCGGTGTCCGTGCAGCTAGGGCCTAGAGGACGCGGAGAGGCCGGGGAAGAGGGGGATTCAAAGCGGGCGGTCACAGGGAACACGCAGGGATGGTCAGTGAGCTCGTGGGCGCGATGGAGGCGGCGAATCGGCAATGGCGACCGGCAGTGCAGAGAGACGATGTCGAGCTTGATGGCATCTCTTCACGGCACCCTGACTCACGATCTGCATCGAGGTGACTTCTCGGACGGCGACGGAGCTCCCAGAAACGGAATCGTGGCATCTCATCGACGGTGGCCATGCGAACGACGTACGGTGTCCATGGCTGCTCGCTGTTGGTGCTCGGGGAAGAAGCTAGAGGAGAGGGAGAGAGTTCCAGGTTGAGGGGAAAGGCAGAGGGGTGTGCGGGGCGTCTCCAGTGCGTGGATCGGGACTAGAGGGGAAACAGGAGGTGGCGAGGCGACGTGGCCGCGGTCGGCTGTTGTGATGCGGGCACGCAGCAGCTTCGGGGCGAGGGGAGGAAGACGACGGGCGAGGTGCTGGTGGGTGGGGCCGCTGGTGGCCTGGCGCTGGGCCGCGTAGGTAGGTTTGCTCTAGGTGAGCCTCCGTCTGTTTTATTTTTTTGTTTTCTAATATTTCAATTCTGTTTTGATTTGATTCACAGACCAAATCATCTAGTAGCTTCTGAAAATATTTATGTGGCTTGATGCAATATATTCAAAGCCACTCACATGTTTTCAGGATTATTGGACTTGCAATTCTTTTATAGAAGAATTAAGTCCAACTCAAATATTTATTGATTTAAATCCAAATGGCCAAAATAATTCCTCAAAAATGTTCCATATTTTTGGTTTGGATCAAAACCCTTGCCATAAATATCAAACATCATTGGAGAGCATTTTGGAAACATTGGATGCATTTCCATGGTTATTTGCCCTTCTTTTAATTAAAATTTTGAGGCTTTCAAATTTCCTCAATTAAAGTTTCTTGAATTTAGACATGATGCATGGATGCAATGCCACTATCTGCAACCAAATACAAGCAATATTCTAGGGCTGTT
The DNA here is from genome assembly GCA_032464435.1 of Aegilops umbellulata. Lineage (NCBI taxonomy): Eukaryota > Viridiplantae > Streptophyta > Magnoliopsida > Poales > Poaceae > Aegilops > Aegilops umbellulata. Next base: position 113,545,523 of record CP136056.1, read on the forward strand.
ACAGCCCTCGCGATCCACCTGGAGTACGACGGCGCTTCAGTGATGTTCTTCAAGGTCTTCGACGCGAACGGTCGCCGGCTGGAGTGCTGCCCCAGGGGAGACGGCCAGGACCTGGCTATGGCGACGGCTGGGCCCGCCAACCGCCCCCTGAGCAGCTCCACAAGCGACGGGAGCACCGGAGGATTCAGCGACTCCAGCGAAGTCTTTGTGACTCCGGAGACGAGCGACGACAGCTACGAGCCTACGAGCCAACGCCGCTCCCGGAGCAGGGCAGGCTCGCTTGGTCGCCGCCGATCCTGATCTGGATGGGGTTGGCGCTGGTGCTTGACGGCCCACTGTTGATGATGGCATCTTTTGCAAGGGCGCGTGTAGTTAGCACCCTTTATGATCCGTTCCCTGCGAGGAATCACATTGTGCCCCATAGGGGCTTGTAAGGCGGCTGTGATCCTTGTTGATAATATGTAACCCTTGCTATGGATCTGTGCGAATTGCAAATTCCGTCATAGTTCGTTCTTCTCTTTCGCACCTCGCGAGGGCTTGGTGCTCTGCGTCAACAGGTCCCAGTCCCAAGGCGGCGTCAGCCGTCGCTGGTATGCCAGGTCGCGATGCCGTGGTCAAGGCCAGGAGGTGATCGACCCGGGGTCCGGTAAGAGCTCCTGAGTCGCGATGCTCAGGAGGTCCCCTTTGGCACCCAAGCAACCGTCGCTTGGTGAGAAAGAGAAGCAACGTCGCTAGTACGGAGTCGCTTTAGGTGCGTGGGTAGTGCCACGGTAGCCAACGCTTTGGATGGTGACTTATCTTGAGAATCGGGGATCGCCCCCAGCGCGTCGTCGGGTCCGGGGGGTAATTTGAACGGAGTTGCTTGACGAGGTCCTCGCGTGCCCCTTCTCCCTCGCCTCTGCCCCCCCTTCTGCTCTACGTCCTCGGGTCCCGGCCCTCGAGCTGGTCTCAGCCGTCGCTGGTATGCCAGGTCGCGATGCCGTGGACAAGGCCAGAGGGTGAGGGCTGGAGAGCCAGTAAGAGCCCTGAGTCGCAATGCTCAGGCACCCCCCTTTAATGTGCAAGCGGTTTGCGCGGGCGAGGGTGAAGGAAACGCCGTGAGGGCCTTGGCTAGCACAGCTTCCTCTAAGGATCCTGCAGATTCATCACAAAAAGAAGACGGGTTTGCCATAGCAGCCATTAGTTGATTGTTAGTTGCTCAGGGGCTCGCTGGTTGGAGCAGCCGAGGTGTGTCTGGGCACCCGTGAGCCAGCGTGAGACTCACGAGGCCCTACCTCTAGGCGGGTTGCGCCTGGCACTAGGCCGTATCTTGAGATGTGTTCCTGCAAAATATGGTTAGATGTCGGCACTCTACGTCCTCGGGTCCCGGCCCTCGAGCTTGTCTCAGCCGTCGCTGGTATGCCAGGTCGCGATGCCGTGGACAAGGCCAGAGGGTGAGGGCTGGAGAGCCAGTAAGAGCCCTGAGTCGCGATGCTCAGGCACCCCCCCCTTTAACGTGCAAGTGGTCGACATGAGGAAGAAAAAGGTGCCGTGGACGGCATCGAGTAATCAAGCATGATGCATAATTGGAAATAAACGCGGAAGGGATACATGCCGCTGGGCCTAGCCCGAGTGGCCTGGGGATGATGCAGCCCGAGGGGCGCCCCCAGCAAAGCAAGCTAGGGACTGAAAAGATAAAAAGGGATACATGCCACAGGGACGGACCCACGCGGCCTGGGAATGACGCAACCCTGGGAGGGCGCTCCCAGCTGGGAATGAAACTTGAAAGATGTCACCTGAAGATGTCGCCGGTGCAGTGGCGTTGGTGCAACAGACTCGGTGGGCTGTGGAAGCCGATCCTCACGAGCCCTCGGGCCCTGGGCCCTCGGGAGGCTCCAGAGGCACGGGTGGCTCCTCGTGAGCAGCCTCCATCTTCGCCAGGGCTGTGGAACGCCTATCTTCTTGCGCCTCCAAGACGCTCCTCATGAGGCGCTGGTACGCCGCAGCCACGCTCGGCAGGCCATAAGGCATGCGAACATAGCTGTGGGGTGGTCCTCTGCAGTGCCCCACTTGTGAGGGCCAGAGGCGCTCCGCCGTGGCGATCTGATTGAGCCCCGGTACGTCGACGCAGATGCGCAGCCCACCATCCTCGCCTGGATGGGGAGCCACAGCTGGTGGGCGACGGTGACCTCTTATGATCCTTGACTCCTGTAGTTCTTGAATGTCCTTGCTAACAAACTCCTGCTGGTGTGACCTTCTTTCCCTGGCTTCCTTTCGAGGGAAACGTGCCTCGAAGCACGCCTCCACATGGTGCCCAAGTGCCTCCCTCGTGACCTTGGCTGGGTCGGTGGCCCTCCAGGTGAGAGCCCCCAAGCCCTGCCTGAGGAGGGCGCCGGGCGCGCTTTCCTATGCGATTGAAGGAGGATCCCCCTGGGCAGACGCGGGCCCTGAAGGGCCTGCCTCCTGAGGGGCTGAGCCTGACGTCGTCTTCTTCTTCTTGGGGGTGGTCTCAGGAAGCCTCTTGCTTCCGCGATCTGGGTCTTCTAGTGACGCGGCCTGAAAGGCTCGCTCCAGGGTACACACTGCATCCTTCTCTTGACATGGCACCGTGATGACGCCGCCGCTTCCTGGCATCTTGAGGACGTTGTAGCCGTGGTGAGTCACGGCCATGAACTTGGCCAGCGTCGGGTACCCGAGGATGGCGTTGTACGACAGGAGGATGTGGGCGACGTCAAAGTCGATGAGCTCGGTGCGGTAGTTGTTGCGGGCCCCGAAGGTGACTGGGAGGCGGACCTGCCCGATCGGGACTGTGGAACCATCGGTGACTCCGGAGAAGGGCTTGGTTGGCTGAAGCTGGTCATAGGGCACTTGGAAGCTGTTGAATGTTTCCACGGACAAGACATTGAGCCCTGCCCCTCCCTCGATGAGGGTCCTGGTGACCAGAACATTGCTGATGACTAGGAAACAAAGCATTGGAAGGACTCCGGCCGTGGCCGCGCACTTGAGCTGGTCTGCTAAGCTGAACGTGATGGTGCAGGCCGACCACCTGAGGGGACGCGTTGCTTCGAGCTTGGGAAGAAATGCATTCACTTCGCGAGCAAACTGCTTGAAGATACGCTGAGAGGCTGGGGCTTGAGCTCCGCCCAGGATGCAGGCGATTGCTCGAGGCTCTTGGAAGCCCCCAGCCCCCTCGTCTTGGTGGCGGTCTTCATTCCTTCTTGGCTGAGGTGGCAACGGCGGCAGGCCTGGGTTGCCATGAGGGCGATCCTCACGAGGCTGGTCCCTCCAGTCCCCCTCGCGAGGCGGGTCACGCCAACGGTCCTCGCGAGGTTGGTCACGCCAGCCTTGACGTGGGCCACGATCTTCCCAGCGTCCCGGGTTCCTTCCTCCTCCTCGGCCGTAGCCCCGGTCAGCACGGTCAGGGCGTTGGCCGACTCTTCCTTCTCGCACGGTGCGGAGTTCTTGGCATTCATTGGTGTTGTGGGTGTGGAGGTCGTGGTACACACAGTACCGGCTGCCCCTGGAGGATTCGGGCACATCCTTGCCCCGCTTGGTGTCCGGCTCTGCCGCGAGCACGGCAGCCCCCTTGCGCTTCACGTCCTTGGCCTTGGGCTTCTTCTCTTCTAGGTCTGCGGCAGGCAGCTCGAGGAGGGAGAGGCGTCCCTCCTTAGCCCTGGCGCACTTGGTCGCCAGGTTGAACAGCTCCAGGGAGGTGCAGAGGTCTTCATGCATCGCCAACTCCTCCTTCATCTTGATGTCGCGCACGCCATCGGAGAACGCCGAAATGATGGCTTCCTCGGACACCATGGGGATCTTGAGGCGCGCACTGTTGAAGCGTTGGACGTACTTTTGCAGGGTCTCTCCAGGTTGCTGCTTGATGCGGCGCATGTCGCTCACGGCGGGAGGCCGGTCGCGGGTACCTTGGAAGTTGGCGATGAAGCGAGTACGCATCTGGTCCCAGGAGGAGATCGTGCCTGGGGCCAGGTTCAGGAGCCAAGTGCGAGCACCTTCCTTCAGCGCCATGGGGAACCAGTTTGCCATGACCTTTTCATCCCCGCTGGCTGCTTCGATTCCCAGCTCGTAAAGCTGGAGGAACTCTGTGGGATCAGTCGTGCCATCGTAGCGTGGGGGCAGGTCCGGCTTGAACTTGCCGGGCCATGCGACTCCGCACAGCTCGGCGGTGTAGGCGCAGCAGCCAGCGGTGGCCGCGGGAGGTTTTGGTTGAGGGAGAGCCTGGCCTTGCGGGTCCCCTTGCGCTGCAGCTGGGAGCAGCGCGGGGTCTTGACGTGCTGGAGCTGGAGCAGGGTCTCGGCGAACCGGAGCTGGGAGCGCACGGGCGGCCTCTTGCGGTCGCGGGACTTCTTGGCAGCTCCGTTCCTCCTGGGCCGGCGCATGACGGAGCGGGTTCCGCCCAGGAGCTGCGCGCCTTGGAGACATGGCATCTTCTTGGAAAGGAGGCGGCTGGAATGCCCCCGGGGCTTCATTGCCCACGCGGGGCGTGGTGCGGCGCAGCGGTGCGGAAGGCGCAGGAGAGCCCCCTGCGGCGCGGACGAGCTCGGTGACGCGGTCGAGCCACTCCTCGTAGACGTCGTCGACGGGGCGGTAGCGCAGGAGCTCGTTCGCCGCGATGAGTGCAGCTCGAGCCTCCAAGGCCGCGCGAAGCGCGTGCGACGAAGAACCGGCCGGGGTGAGCGACGGAGTGGCGGTGCGGCCATCTCGCCATACGGACGGGTGCTGAGAGGATGCTTGCTGCTCGTTCCCCGCCGGGCTGGTGGCGGCGTTGACGGCGGGCGACGGGGAACGACGAGGACGCCCACCGACGGGGCCGTCTGGACGGTGCGGGAAGCGATGGCGGCCCGGTGCTCGGCGCGGGCCCGACGAGCGTCATACATGGATGCGACGGTCGGAGGAGAGCGGAGCGGTGGAAGACAGATTCCGGCGCACCCCTACCTGGCGCGCCAAATGTCGGATCACGGGTTCCGGCAGACCCTTAAGGTTTGAACTCTGGGGTGCGCGCGGAGATCGTGCCCTCTACCTCTCCGTCTCAAAAGGATCTAACTACTACAAGAACAACACAAGAGACACATGGTTTATACTACTTCGGGCCACCATTGTGGTGTAATACCCTACTCTAGTTTGTGGTGGGTGGATTGCCTCTTGGGCAGATGAGGAAGAACAGTACAAGGAAGAACAGCCTCATGAGGGTCTGTTCTTGGCTAGGGGATGAACTGCTAGGAGGAGTTCGATCGCCCTTCTTACTCTCTGAATGTGTTTCTATGTTCTAGCTGGTTTCTTGGTACTCGATCAGATGCCTCTAGATACTCAATCAGATGCCTCTAGCCTGGCGGTGGCTAGCCCTATTTATAGGCGAAGGCCCTGGGCCTCTTCCCAAATATTGAGCGGGAAGGGCGCCAACAATTGGCCAATTTGAAGGGGAACATCTGGTACACTTATCCTAACTAAAGTTGGTCTTGACCTGCTAAAGGCCCCGTGGTGACGCCGTCCTGGGCTCCATGGTGACCTCCTTCCCACCGTTGGACTGGTCTTGGTCTCGTTGCACCGAAATGGGTGCCTTTGCTTGATCCTCTCTCCTGCGCTTGCCCCCTTTGCACCAAAGAGGAAAGGGGGACGCTGCGCGGGCTGGCGCCCGCCTGGCACCCTTGGTGGTCATGGCTTGCGTGATGGGAACCTCGTGAGGTACCCTCCTTGATCTCTCCGCCTCCTCGCGAGCCAGCCTAAGGAGGTCGTGCTTGAGGAAGCGCCGTCTCGTTCGCCTCGCGAGGATTGGCCCCTCGCGAGGATCTTGAGCCTTGTGTTGATGAAGATGGGCCACGCTAGGCCCCCATTTGAGGCACGCCGCAGGACGCAGGCAGGCTAGTCTGGGGACCCCCGTTCCCAGAAGGCCGACATTCTTCACAGGCTCCAGGCCTTTCTCCTTAGAGGTAATAAGCTTCACAGGCACTCGCCTTCTTCACAGGCTCTGGGCCTTTTCCAAAAAGAGATGAGCTTCACAGGCGTTCGCCTTCTTCATAGGCTCTGGGCCTTCTCCAAAAGAGATGATCTTCACAGGCGTCCGCCTTCTTCACAGGCTCTGGGCCTTCTCCGAAAGGGATGATCTTCACAGGCGTTCGCCTTCTTCACAGGCTCTGGGCCTTCTCCAAAAGGGATGATCTTCACAGACGTTCGCCTTCTTCACAGGCTCTGGTCCTTCTCCAAAAGGGATGATCTTCAAAGGCGTTCGCCTTCTTCACAGGCTCTGGGCCTTCTCCAAAAGGGATGATCTTCACAGGCGTTCGCCTTCTTTAGAGGCTCTAGGCCTTTTAGGGGTAGAACCTCCGGAGGTGCTCGATGTTCCACGCGTTCTGGATTGGCTCCCCCTCTTGAGTCTGCAAGCGCACGGAGCCTGGCCCGGAAACATGAACAACCTTTAACGGGCCCTCCCACATGGGAGAGAGCTTGTGCAGCCCCTCCTTGGAGAGGACCCGCCTGAGTACGAGGTCTCCGACCTCGAGGGTCCTGGGGCGGATGTTGCGGCAGTGATATCATCGTAGCGCCTGTTAGTACCTCGCCGCTCACAGCGCGGCTTCCCGGCGGCGTTCCTCCCCCAGCACGAGGTCCATCCCCCGCATGGCGTCCTGCTGCGCCTCGTCGAACGCCAGGACCCGTGCGGAGCGACGCCTGACCTTGTGAGGAAGGACTACTTCGGCTCCATAGACCAAGAAGAACGGGGTCTCCCCGGTTGGTTTGGTCGCGGTGGTGCGGATGGACCACAGCACGGATTGGAGCTCGTCGTACCAGCCCCTGCCGCAGGCCTCCAGCTTCTTCTTGAACGTTCTGGTCTTGAGGCCTCTCAGGACCTCCGCGTTGGCTCGTTCGGCCTGCCCATTGCTTCGTGGGTGCGCCACCGAAGCGTAGCATATCTGCGTCCCAAGGTTAGCACAGTATGTTTTGAAGAGATTACTGGTGAACTGCGAACCGTTGTGTGTGATGATGCGGTTCGGCATCCCGAACCGGCTCACGATACCCCTGATGAACTTGACCGCGGAGCCCGCGGGGATGGTACGGACAGCCTCCACCTCTGCCCACTTGGTGAACTTGTCAATGGCGACGTAGAGGTAACGGTAGCCCCCTGGCGCCCGAGGGAACGGGCCCAGGATATCCAACCAACAAACTGCGAATGGCCACGAGAGGGGTATAGTCTACAGGCCCCCCGCTGGTTGATGGATCTGCTTGGAATGGAACTGGCAGGCCTCACAAGCCTTCACCAATTCAATTGCGTCGTTGAGCGCGGTGGGCCAATAGAACCCACTACGGAATGCCTTGCCGACGAGGGTCCGTGAAGATGAGTGGTGTCCTCAGTCTCCGCCGTGTATGTCTTCCAGTAGTTCCTTTCCTTGCTCCCTAGAGATGCAGCGCAGAGATACATCGTTTGGTCGCTTCCGGTAAAGTTCTCCATCTCTGATGCAGTATGCCGTGGCTTGCCGTGCCACACGTTTTGCATCCTCTTCCTTTTCCGGTAGGGCCCCTTGTGTTAGATAACTCCGGAGTTCTGTGATCCAGCACTCCTCCTGAGGTTCCATCGTCAGGAGCAGGTGTAACACCCCGGATGTAACTTGCCATATTTGTAATCCAACTCTTGCCATTTTCGGCATTGTGATATGATATTTTCTCCGTGGTTGGGTTTCCCTTCGTTTGCATTTTGTTCATGTCATGCATTTCATAACATGTCATCATGTGCATAGCTTTCGCATACGTGTTCGTTTCATAAATCCGAGCATTTTCCCCGTTGTCCGTTTTGCAATCCGGCGCTCCTATGTCCCCCGGCGTCCCCTTTTACCTTTTTCCGTGAGCGGGTATTAAACCTTCTAGGAATGGACCGAGGTTTGCCAAGCGGCCTTGGTATAACACCGGTAGACCGCCTGTCAAGTTTCGGGTCAATCGGAGGTCGTTTGATACTCCAACGGTTAACCGGGTAACCGTAAAGGCCTCGTGTGTGTTGTAGCCCAAAACCCCTCCAAAACAGCACAATAACCCATTTAAGTCACTCTCATGTCCACCGCCGTTCGATCACGATCGCGTGGCCGAAAACCGCACTCCATTTGGAGCTTCCTAGCCCCTTCTACCTATAAAAACACCCTCCCCGTCCAAATCCCGGATGAAACCTACCCTAACCCTAGTTCAATCGCCCCGCCGCCGCCGGACACGTCCGAACGGCACCGGACGAAATCGCGCCGCCGCCCGCAGCCACTCAGGGGCCGACACGTGGCACCCCGACCGCGCCCGCAGCCGCCTACCCAACGGCCGGCGCGCGGCCCCCGCGGCCCGCACCGCGCGCCGCCGCCTCGCGCCGCCCCGCTCCTCGTCGCCGGCCGCCACCGCTGCCCTCGTCGATGGTTGCCGCCGCCGTCCGCGCCCTCCGCCACCGCGCCGCCCGCACCGCGCGTCCCGCCGCCCGCGCCGCCCCGCGCCTCGTCGCCGGCCGCCCCGCGCCTCGTCCCCGCGCCCCTCGCCGCAGCGCACCTCCGCCGGAGTCGCCGGAGCAGCCCCGATCCAGATCCACCGCGCCACTAGGGTTGACTATCTTCCCCCTCAAAATATTCCAAGTCCTTTATTTTTTGCATAATGTCACATGTTCATCGCATCATATCTCGGCATCTGTAGCTCCGCTTCGTGCGTATAATATGTCAAATTGTTAGTCTCGAAGAGTACATCATTTCGTACCATTGCATCATTTTCATTTGAGCTCATCTTGATGCCTGAAATGCTGTTAGAAGAGGGCTATGTGATGTTAGTTTCTGATTCTTATCAGAACATGCACTTTTGTCATTTTTTCCATGATCGATGTGTGCATCCTATGAAGTTGAGTCCTACATGAGTTTTGTAATATGCCATGTTACTTTTCCATAGAATTATGCCATGTATTTTTGTGATCTTTGTGGTGACTAGCACAAGCATGCAAACTAGGGTACTTAATGTTGCTGATTTCAGAGACTTAGTGATTTCACTAAGTCCCTGCCTGCTGTTATTTTTATGTCATGTGTTCATGTTGTTTCCGAGAGATCTATGCCTCTTTTGAGCATGATCAGTCAGAGTGTTTTGAGCATATGGATTTTCTCTATCCATCCGTGCCTTTTTTGGTATTTATGGTGTGCCATAGCTTGAGTCAATCGAGCTCTACTTTTGCTATAAAATGTTGCTGGCAGATTGTTTACATGTTATTCGATTTCGCCAAGCTTGGTGTAGTTGATCCTTGCATGATATGATGTTATTCTTGCCATGTCTAGATTCTATGCCATGTCTTCTTGATGTATGTATGCTTAATTTATCATTCAATGCTCTATAGTGAGTGCATCGAGCTCGTAAACATGCCTACTTGTTATCTGTTTTTGTCATGTCCAGTTTTTCTGCCAAGTCTGAGACCTGTAACGAAACTTGCTTAATTGACATGGGTGTTACTAGATTTTCTGTTCCTTATTGGCTTATGGTCAGTAAGGGACTTTTGTCAAGTGCTTTGAGTAGATTCGTGCCGTGGCTTATTTTGCTATGTCCTGTTCCTGTAGCATGTCGTTTCATTGCTCTAAACATGTCATCCTGATGTTAATTTATGGCATGTTGTTATTTTCACTAAGTCTGTGAACCTGTCATCTTTTGCACTTTTGCCATGCTTGTTTGAACCTGTTGTGGTGTGATTTAGCCGTAGCTCATTGTTCATCTTTTGTCAAGCATCTTGATTAGTTTACTTTCATATGATTTGTTGATATGTTTGGGTGCAGTAGCTTAATTTCTTGTTGCTTGTTAAGTAGCATCATGCTGTTAATGGCAGAATATTGTCATTCTTGTTTTGCTTGTCATTTGCAAACCGTGCATCCGATTCCGGTGATCTTTATATCGATTTCAACCGAAATCACCTCACCTATCCAGTGGCATACTTGGTTTGCCAAGATTATGCCTTGTTCATCCTTGTCCTTCCGGAGCATGCATATGCATTGCATATCACATCTCGCATATCATGCCCTGTTTTGCATCGTGGTTGATAGTTGTTCCTTTTGCTTGTGTTCTTGTCTTGGGTAGAGCCGGGAGACGAGTACGTGAATGAGGAACCTGTTGAGAACGCTTTCAAGGACCAAGCTTTCGACAACTCTGAGAACCTTGCAGGCAAGATGACCATACCCTCGAAATCACTTCTATCTTTGCTTGCTAGATGCTCGCTCTTTTGCTATGCCTATGCTGCGATACCTACCACTTGCTATATCTTGCCACCCATATTGCCATGTCAGCCTCTAACCATCCATGTCCTAGCAAACCGTTGAGTGGCTATGTTACCGCTTTGCTCAGCCCCTCTTATAGCGTTGCTAGATGCAGGTGAAGATGAAGTTTGTTCCTTGTTGGAACATGGACTTGTTGTTCCTTGTTGGAACATGTTTACTTGTTGGGATATCACAATACCGCTTATTTAATTAATGCATCTATATACTTGGTAAAGGGTGGAAGGCTCGGCCCTATGCCTGGTGTTTTGTTCCACTCTTGCCACCCTAGTTTCCGTCATACAGGTGTTATGTTCCTTGATTTTGCGTTCCTTACACGGTTGGGTGATTTATGGGACCCCCTTGACAGTTCGCTTTGAATAAGACTCCTCCAGCAAGGCCCAACATTGGTTTTACCATTTGCCACCTAAGCCTTTTTCCCTTGGGTTCTGCAGACTCAAGGGTCATCTTTATTTTAACCCCCGGGCCAGTTCTCCTTCGATTGCTGGTCCAAACCGAGCGATGTCCGGCGCCCCTTGGGCAACCAGGGTCTATGCCAACCCGACGTCTGGCTCATCCGGTGTGCCCTGAGAACGAGATATGTGCAGCTCCTATCGGGATTTGTCGGCACATCTGGGAGGCTTTGCTGGACTTGTTTTATTACTGTCGAGATGTCTTGTAGTCCGGGATTCCGAGACTGATCGGGTCTTCCCGGTAGAAGGAATATCCTTCGTTGACCGTGAGAGCTTATAATGGGCTAAGTTGGGACACCCCTGCAGGGTATTATCTTTCGAAAGCCGTGCCCGCGGTTATGAGGCAGATGGGAATTTGTTGATGTCCGGTTGTAGAAAACCCGAAGTTGACCTTAACTAAAACACATCAACCGCATGTGTAACCGTGATGGTCTCTTCTCGGCGGGGTCCGGGGAGTGAACACGGTGTTGGAGTTATGTTATACGTAGGTTGTTCTAGGATCACTTCTTGATCACTTCTAGCTTCACGACCGTGATTTGCTTCTCTTCTCGCTCTCTTTTACGTTGTAGCCACCATATTGCTAGTCGCTTGCTGCAGCTCCACCTCATTAACCCATCCTACCTATAAGCTTAAATAGTCTTGATCTCGCGGGTGTGAGATTACTGAGTCCCCGTGACTCACAGATTCTACCACAACAGTTGCAGGTTCCAACGATGCCAGTGCAGATGACGCGACCGAGCTCACGTGGGAGTTCGACGAGGAACGTGGCCGTTACTATGTGTATTTTCCTGATGATCAGTAGTGGAGCCCAGTTGGGGTGATTCGGGGATCTGTGTAGCATTTGGGGTAGTCCTCTTTCATTTTGGTACCGTAGTCGGACCTTGAGTGTAATTTGAATGATGGATGTTTATTTATGTATTGTGTGAAGTGGCGACTGTAAACCAACTATGTATCTCTTTCCCTTATGTATTACATGGCTTGTGTGAAGATTACCTCACTTGCGACATTGCTTTCAATGCGGTTATGCCTCTAAGTCGTGCCTCGACACGTGGGAGATATAGCCGCATCGAGGGCATTACAAGTTGGCTAGACCATTATCAGTTGTATCTCCGGGTAGATTCATGAACGCAAGCTCCTTTGTTCCGGATGTTTCTATCAAGATGGGCGACTATAGATTTCTGGCGAAACCAATTGTTCTTGGTGACTCTGATATTGATCTTATTCTCGGGATGGACTGGCTTTCTAAGCACAAGGCTCAGCTTGATTGTGCTGCCAGGGAAATTCAATTGACTCACTCTTCTGACGATGTGATCATCTATGCCGCTCGTGATGATACCATTCGATTATTTTCTCTCAATGAGAATGGTGAATTGGATGCTATCTCTCAGATTCCAGTCGTTTGTGAGTACCAAGATGTCTTTCCAGAAGAGCTTCCGGGTATGCCTCCCCGCCGGCCAGTTGAATTCGTTATCGATCTTGAGCCTGGCACGGAACCCGTTTGCAAGCGTCCTTACAAGCTTGGACCAGATGAGTTGAAGGAATTGAAGAAACAACTCGATGAACAAGAGCGTCTGGGTCTGATCAGACCGAGTTCTTCTCCTTGGGGTTGTGGTGTTCTTTTTGTCAAGAAGAAGGATGGCACGGACCGACATTGCGTCGATTACCGTCCATTGAACAAGAAGACTATCAAGAACAAGTACCCACTTCCCAACATCAATGAGCTATTCGAGCAACTTAAAGGTGCTAAAGTGTTCTCCAAGCTTGACCTTCGTATGGGGTATCATCAAATCCGCATTCGTGAAGAAGATATTCCCAAGACAGCATTCAGAACAAGCTTTGGCTCTTATGAATATACTGTCATGTCTTTCGGCCTTGTCAATGCTCCTCCAGCATTCACTCGCTTGATGAATTTCATCTTCAACCCCTACATCAACGAATTTGTCTTGGTCTATCTCGATGATATTTTGGTTTTCTCCAAGAATAAGGAGGATCATGCCAAACATTTGCCATTGGTGCTCGACAAGCTCAGAGAGTATAAATTATATGCGAAGTTCTCCAAATGTGAATTCTGGCTTGATGAAGTCCTTTATCTTGGTCATAGCCGCATCGAGGGCGTTACAGCAGGCGTGCTCTTGAGGTCGGCCCGCAGACCGGGGCTCCCGAGGCTGGCGGCTGGGGGAGCTCCTCTCGAGGCTGAGCCGTGTTTGATAACATCGGTTGTGCTGAAGGTTTGAAGAGCCGCTCCTAGAAGACGCCGGGTTCCTGCGGCAACCGCCTGGATGCCTGTCTGGCTATGTCGTCAGCTTCCTGATTGGTGCCACGGGGCACGTGCTTCAGCCCCAGCCCCCAGAACTGCTTTTCCATCCTGCAGACCTCCGCCAGGTAAGCCTCCATATGCTCGTCCTTGGGCTCGTACACCTTGTTGAAGAAATTGACTAGGAGCTGCGAGTCGCCCTTGACGGTGAGGCGCTTCACTCCCAGGGCCACTGCGGCCTTCAGCCCGGCTATCAGTCCCTCAAACTCTACTATGTTGTTGGAGACCTTTTCACCTTGCTGGAAACAGAGCTGTACGACATAATAGAGCTTATCCTGAGTGGGTGATATCAGCACGGCACCAGCCCCCGCGCCATGCCTAGAGAACGCCCCATCGAAGTACATAACCCAGCCTTCCGGCGCCTCACTTCCTGGGGAGAGGGACCGATCCTCGTCGTCCTTGAGGCCTGGTGCCTCCGCCCATTCCGCCACGAAATCCGCCAATGCTGCTCCCTTGATGACCCTGGTTGTGCTGAACTCGAGCTGAAATGCCTGCAGCTCTATATTCCACTAGGCGACCCTTCCTGCCGAGTTAGGGCTCCTGAGCACTCTCTCCAGGGGGTACGATGAGACGACCTTGATGGGGTGAGCCTGGAAGTAGTGACGCAGCTTGCGCGAGGCTACCAGTAACGCGAGGAGGAGCTTATGAGGCATTGGGTACCGTGCCCTCGCGTCCCTTAGCACCGTGCTAACAAAGTAGACCGGGTGCTCAAAAAGGATGAGAGCATCTTGGGTCGCGGCGCCCTCGGGAGGTTAGGGCACCTCATGTGATGACGTGGCCTCAGGAGGTGAACCATTTGGGCGTGCGGCCTCCCCTATCTCCGGTGCGTTCTTCAGTAGCTGACCCTCTTCATCTATGGTTGTGGCTTCCACGGGCTTTCCTTGTTCCCGTTTTGTCTTGCCCCGGGTTGTCACTGCGGTCTTGACCTTGCGCTCCTCCCTAACCGCAACCAGGGCTGCGCTGGCGGAGTAGGGAGTGGCGGTGAGGTAAAGCAGCAGGGGCTCTTGAGGGCGCGGAGCCACCATGACTGGGGGACTAGTCAGGTACCTCTTGAGATCTTGAAACGCCTTATCTGCCTCTTCGGTCCATTCAAAGGGCCCCTTTTTCTTCATCAGCTGAAAGAAAGGCAGCGCTCGCTCCCCCAATTTGGAGATGAAGCGCCCTAGCGCGGTCACACGCCCAGTGAGCTTCTGCATTTCTCTGAGGGTCTTTGGCGGGCTCATGTCCTCGACTGCCTTGACCTTCTCCGGGTTAGCCTCGATGCCACGGTGGGATACGAGGAAGCCTAAGAGCTTGCCCAAGGGGACCCCAAACACACATTTCTCTGGGTTGAGTCGCAGGTTTACTGCGTTGAGGCTCGGAAGGTCTCCTCCAGGTCTTGTATCAGGGTCTTGGCCTCCCGAGATTTCACCACAATGTCATCAATGTAGGCTTCGACATTCTTCCCGAGTTGCGGGCCCAAGGTGATGTGCATCAGCCGCTGAAAGGTTGCCCCCGCGTTACGCAGTCCGAATGGCATGCATGTGTAGCAGTACACCCCACAGGGGGTCAGGAAGGCGGTCTTCTCGACGTCTTCTACCGCCATCTTGATCTGGTGATACCCAGAGAAGGCATCTAGGAAGCATAGCAGGTCGCACTCGGCGGTGGAATCGACGATCTGGTTGATGCGGGGGAGCGGAAACGGATCTTGCGGGCATGCCTTGTTGAGATTGGTGAAGTCGACACACATGCGTTCCTTCCCCCCTTTCTTGGGCACAACGACAAGGTTGGCCAACCAATCCGGGTATCGGACCTCGCGGATGACCCCAGCGGCTTCTAACTTGCGGGTCTCTTGGACGATGAAGGCCTTCTTCTCCGCGGACTGCCGCCTGGCCTTCTGCTTCACGGGGCGCACATTTGGGCACACATTGAGGTGATGCTCGATTACGCTCCTGGGGATCCCTGCCAACTGATCGGGCTCCCAAGCAAACACCTTCTTATTTGTGCGTAGGAACCTGACCAAGGCCTCCTCCTGCTCAGGCTCAAGGTTGGCGCCTATGGTGAAAGTGGCACTGGAGGACCCGTCCTCATCGACGGGTATCTACTTGGTTTCTGCCTTGTCCTTGGTGAACAGCTGCTTCTTCTTGGTGGGCGCAGCCCCCTTGGGCTCAGGGTCCCCGCGTCGGCGGGCTATGCCGATGCCGCCGTCTTAAAGGCGAGCTTGAGTACCCGCAGGGCGTCCCCGGTGTCTCCGTGCACGGTGAGGGTACCGTTGCTCCCAGGCATCTTCATGAGGTTGTACGCTGGGTGTGTGGCGGCCATGAACTGAGCCAGTGCCGGGTAGCCGAGGATGGCGTTGTAAGGGAGGCCGATGGGGGTGATGTCCAAGTCGACCATCTCCGTGCGGAAGTTGTCGTAGGTGCTGAAGGTTACTGGGAGCCGGATCTGTCCCAAGGAGTCGGATGATCCGCCCCCGACGCCCGAGAAAGGTCGGCTGGGTTGCAGCCCCTCCCGGGGTATGCAGAGAAGGTTGAAGGTCTCGACCGAAAGCACACTGAGGCCCGCGCCGCCGTCGACGAGGGTTCTGGTGACGGCCACCTGGCAGATGGTGGGGGTGCACAACAGGGGGAGCGCGCCCGAGCCGGCCAAGTTAGCGGGGTGGTCCTCCGAGCTGAAGGTCAGACCAGCCTCACGCGTCGCCCCGCCCGGGGGAGCCCCCTGCCGTGCGGAAGCGGCGCTGATCCGGCGGGCAAACGGCTGCTTGACGTGGCGGCTCGTGGGCGGCGCCTGCGAGCCGCCCAGGAGGGCCGCAACGACTGGATGCGTCGATGTAGCGGTGTGGTCGCCCTGTCGCGTAGGCGGATGCTGGGGTGGTGCTTGCCGCTTGTTTCCCGCCGGGTCGGTGGTGGTGTTGACGGCGGACGATGGGGGACGGCGAGAACGCCCACCGGCGAGGGCCGCCGGCGCGACGCGAGCTCGATGGGCGCTGCACATGGATGCAGCAGCCAGAGGTGGACGGAGCGGTGGAAGGCAGATTCCGGCGCACCCCTACCTGGCGCGCCAAATGTCGGATCACGGGTTCCGGCAGACCCTTAAGGTTCGAACTCTAGGGTGCGCGCGGAGATTATGCCCTCTACCTCTCCGTCTCGCAAGGATCTAAACTACAGAACGAACAACACAAGAGGCACAGGGTTTATACTAGTTCGGGCCACCATTGTGGTGTAATACCCTACTCTAGTTTGTGGTGGATGGATTGCCTCTTGGGCTGATGAGGATGAACAGTACAAGGAAGAACAGCCTCCCGAGGGTCTGTTCTTGGCTAGGGGATGAACTGTTGGGGGAGTTCGATCGCCCTTCTCTCTCTCTAAGTGTGTTGCTAGCTCTGTTTGTGGATGCTACGTTCTAGCTGGTTTCTTCCTTTTTTCTACCCTGGGGGTGGCTAGTCCTATTTATAGGCAAAGGCCCAGGGCCTCTTCCCAAATATTTGAGTGGGAAGGGCGCCAACAATTGGCCAATTCGAAGGGGAACATCTGGTACACCTATCCTGACTAAAGTTGGTCTTCGCCTGCCAAAGGCCCTGTGGTGACGCCGTTCTGGGCTCCATGGTGACCTCCTTCCCACCGTTGGACTGGTGTTGGTCTTGTTGCACCGAAATGGGTGCCTTTGCTTGATCCTCTCGCTTGCGCTTGCCCCCTTTGCACCAAAGAGGAAAGGGGAACGCCGCGCGGGCTGGCGCCTGCCTGGCACCCTTGATCGTCATGGCTTGCGTCACGGGCACCTCGCGAGGTACCCTGCCTTGATCTCTCCGCCTCCTCATGAGCCATCCTGAGGAGGCCACGTCTGAGGAAGCACCGTGTCGTTCGCCTCGCGAGGCTTGGCCCCTCGCGAGGGTCTTGAGTCTTGTGTTGGTGGAGATGGGCCGCGCTGGGCCCCCATTCGAGCCACGCCGCAGGCCGCAGGCAGGCAAGTCTGGGGACCCCCGTTCCCAGAACGCCGACAATTATGACTGTGGCGTCCCGTCCCATCCCGTCCCGTCGGTGGTGCGTCTCGTCCGTGCTAGGTTGCACGTCAGCATGACGGTCAAACGAGTGCGCTCAATTCATCCAGATGAGGTACATGCGTGATCTGTTGGTTATTCGCGCAGGATCGAGTCGGTCAGATAGTGTATGTGTAGGGTCGCAATAGCGGATGAACGTTTGCTGGGAGATAAGGCATTTGCGAACGTTTTTTCTAGCAGTTTCTTCAGATTCGCATGGCATTTTCTTCAGAATAGCATGTCAGTTTCTTCAGAGATAGGCATTTTTATTCAAAAAACTGCCACTTCGGATCTTGCGTTGCAACTAAAACTGCTAGGAGCACATTAGTAGGCTAGCTAGTGATCGATCAGTAACTTGTAAACACTGAGCGAAGAGAAATAAGGAACTGTTAGTAACTTGTAAACACTAAGAACACAGAAATAAGGATCATGCTATGCACATTAGTAAGAGCTGATCTGTTCGAAATGTTTTCACGAGACTGACAAGCCTGACATTTTAATATGTTCACATTAGCAGCCCAAATTCACAACCAACTAGTACGATTCCCATACATTAGATCAACATGTTAATGCATCTCAATGATTCACAGATCATATACAAATATGTAGCTCCAAAAGCAAAGATCTAGAAAAAACATTTGTTCTTCCTACTAACATGGATGCTTCTCTTGGCCAACATTCAGTACAGAGTGAAAGACAAATTTGCTTGTGAAGTCTACAATTGCTCTTGCAAACGTAAGTGTTTTCACCAATAGCTGGAACCATGAGAATGAACCACACATGATGGAGGAATTCACCAACAACTAGAACCATGAGAATGAACCACACATGATGGAGGAACATCCGCTGCAATATGATTTGGTCTTCTCTCGATCACATGACGAGACTATTTTCGGAATACAAACTTTAACTTAGGCAAAATGATGCCCATTGTATAATTAGACCAAAGAGATGAAGCACCTAGTGTTGGCCAATAAATAGTACAATACTACTTTTGTGCAGTCCATGAACTGATTATCCAATCTTTCTATGTCTATTTTCAAATGGCACTTCATGCAGTGCCTATACTATTCTCTTGTGCAGTTCCACCAAAATTGCGGTCACTTTGTTTGTTTGCCAAATAGCAATGGGAAGACATCTGTCTGCACAAATATCAAGCGGCTAGTAAACATATACCCCACCTTGTATTTTCGGCTTAAACATGTCTCTTCCGCTTAGCATCTGTCATGTTTTGCACTGGACAATTTGATAATGTCATGTTTTTCCCTGGACAATTTCGTACTAAATTGATTTGCTGGTACAGAGCAGAAATATAGCGCCTATTCTTCATCAGACCATGGATATCCATGTTCGCAGTGATGGAAGAGGTGAAATCGATACAACCGAAATTGAACATCCAATCATTGAATCATGTCCTGCACCTCCAATGTAGGTCCACCCTGCCAATAAATTCACATGCAAACCACTAATATTACTATCTAATGATAGTACAAAAAGAGTATCAAGATAGTACCAAACCATGTACCTTCGTAATGAATAACTCATAGTGCCACCAATTGGATATAAAGGTTTGGAAGAAAACATGCTCCTAATATTTAACCATCTGGACTTTTATGCAGTTCCACTAAAATCGAGCAGCCCTATTTGTCGGTGTGGAACGACACCTATGGGATCACAAGAATCCCTACTACGGTTGCCGAGGCACAGGGTTGCGAGAAGATCAGGATTAGTAATCAGCACAAGGATCGTTTACCCAGGTTTGGGCCGCGAGGATGCGTAAAACCCTAGTCCTGCTTTGGTGGGTGTATTTCAGAGAGTTCTTGAGCTCTCGAACTAGCTATGGTGGGGTGCGCCGTCCCAAAGAGCCGAATCCTTCTCCACTATGCCATGGGCCTCCTTTTATAGTCGAAAGGGGCTGCCACAGTGGCATACAGGAGGTGGAAAGGCGTACAGTATTGCGAGCTTATCGCTCGTATTACAGGATAACACGCATTTAATGTGCCGCTGAGGTGTCCCCTAGCTTCATCGGGGACGGGGGCGAGGCCTGTCCCGTCCATCGCCGCACCTCCTCGCTTCGACACACGCCCCAGCCAGTGATGCATGCGGCGCCATGTAGGCATGCAGGCAGCTGAGGTGGCGCGGTGGTGGAGCCTCCACGAAGATCTGCATGCCGCCACGCAGGCGCTTGACGAGTTGGACCGGGAGCTGTATGTTGCCACGTAGGTGCCTGCCCAGCTAGTTGAGCTGGCAGCTGCATGCGAACGGCGGTGGAAACTTGGTTGGTGCGGGCCTGGCAGTGGCCCTGCTAGCGTCCTCGGTGAGAGCCTTGCCGAGTGGCCCGACAAGGGTCTTGCCGTGGCGCGCTGTCGTCCCCGGCAAGGATCTTGCCGAGGGTCGTCATATTCTAATCCTCATCTGATCTTGAGTGTTCCTTGTCTGCACAAAGATCTGCATGCCACCACAGAGGTGCCTCCCGAGCCCTGGCCCAACGTGGTTAATGGTGTTGGGGACGTGGGCTCAAGGGTGGCTCGCTCTGTTGGAGTTTGGGCGTGCTGCCCCGGCAAGGGCCTTGGCGGGGTTGCTGAGGCCATCCCCAGCAAGGGTCTTGCCGGGGGAATCTGCTCTGCCCTCTGCTTCTTTGTGTCCTTGGTCTTGGCGTTGCTCTGGCGGACTCGGTGTTTGGTTTTACCTTGGTTCACCTCCCCTGCTCTGCTTGGTGTGGCCGTGGGCGCGGCTCCGAGTACCCGTGCACACACTAAAAAAATACACTTCCATGATGATACGTGTTTGTCACAGTAGGTCGCTTTTTTTGTCATGCATGTACATCCATGACAAACTTATGACATAATCAAGATAGTCATACCTGTGGTGTCGTAGAAGTGTCCCATGACATTACCAAAATTATCATCACGGAAGTGTCCACTTCCATGACGATAAATCGCGCGTCAAAGAAGTGCTTTTGTCAAGGGTGACCGAAACGTCGCATCCACCGTAATGGAACGCCGTCAAGCTATCGGGTCGGGTTTTGGATCCAATAACCCGTTAACAGCCCCGACCAATGGGAAATTTCCACGTGTAAAATTCTTATTGGCCGGACGAAACACGTGTCAGCTCGTTAGTGGGTCAGATAGGCGCCTATGATACTTCGACACGTGGCACGACCCAACAGAGGCCCATTCCTGTGTAAAGGCCGGCCCATTTGACTTGGTCAAAAGCTGGCGGGCCGGCCCATGGAAAGCCTGTTAACGGCATGTTCGAATATAGCCCATTTATAGCCTGCTAACCCAAGGACCGTTACGCCCTATCCGAATTAGGCCCAGTAGCGTCATCTGGGCCATCCAATATGATTCCAGCCCGTTTTCACTTCTGGCCCATGTATGGCTCATGACGTCTTTCGGCCCATATGAGGCCCTATGTAACTCTTGGCCTACTAACGGCCCGTGGTGAAACTGGCCCGTAATGAAAGTGTATCACTTCACACCCATTAATGGCCCGTGGTGAAACTGGCCCGTGATGAACAGTGTATCACTTTATACCCATTAACGGCATGTTATTCCGTTGGGCCGTTTCCAGCCCATGTTATCTTTTGGCCTTCTCAGAGCCCATTTATTCTTGGGCTCATTTCCAGCATTCGTTTACTTACGGCCCGTACTGTCATTTTCTGCTTGTGGGCCAAATTCAGCCCGTGGTTACAGTCGGCCCGTTTATGGTCCGTTAATACGTTGGGCCGTTTTCAATGCATCATCAAATATGTCCTATTAACGATGGCCCGTTATGGTCGGCCCATGAACGGACGATTCCAACTCTAGCCCGTTTACGGCCATAATGCGGCCTATTATTGGCCCATGTTTGGCCATCGATCATACTGCCCGTATAAGGCCCAATTATGATACGGCCCGTAGAAGGCCCATTGTTTCTACGACCCGTAGAAGGCTCGTTGTTTTTATGGCCCGTAGAAGGCCCGCTGTTTCTACAGCCCGTAGGAGGCCCAGTGTCACTACAGTAAATATTAGCCCATGGTTATTGTGGCCTAGTTTTAAAAAATAGGTTAATGCAGCCACTAGCAAACTGCGGAAAAAGAACTGCAATGACTAGAAGCAAACAAATAAACATGACAATAAGGAAATAAATAAACAAGCAACTTACGCTAGGCTATCACGGCTATCACACATATTACATCCACTGGGCATCAAAGTTCGCCACCAGTGCAAATAAACGCGCCGATAAAAGAATATACAAAACTGAGAGCACTTTAGAAGGCACTAGGTCTAGCCAGGTCGGGCCCCCACAAAGAGCTGAAGAAGCTGAGTAGACCTCAGTTGAGTCAACGATAGATGCATCAACACTAGATTTAAGGCATCATGGTGCACACGAGAGTCCTCTGACATCTTCATTGCATCTATGACTTCAAGTCGGAGCTGAGCTGAAGCAAGCCTTTCCGCTTTAAGTTGAGACTGAAGAAGTCGAACTGATTGAGGCAGCGACTGCATAGAGGTTGTCTCACACCTGCTGGTGAGTAGCTTCAACTCACTGTCTTCATCAAGACAGGACCTTGGGGTCATCTTGCTGTCCTCAAAATGGTTCGGCTTACTACCTTCCCTAAAGTTCTGCCTGGCGTAAGAGATACGAGGCTGAAAGAGAAACAAGGAGACACGTAACAGGTTTCACAATTATAGAAGCAAACAAATGGATCTGTTCTGCGTAAGGAACATGTTTTTACAACTACAATTTGAAACTGGTAGTTATTGCAAACATCCAATCAGATGTAAACAACAAAGCAAACAGCAGTGGAGGAAATGATGCCTATCCTAATCTATACTAGAACAAAGTATGAAGGCTTGAGAAGGATGAACGTACATTACATGTTAACACGGGCTGGACAAAGCCCTTCTCCATGTTGATGGAAGGATAATTCAATAGTTCCCCAAAGAAAATTATTTATAAGCGTTGCCATTATTCTACATTTTGCAAAGAGTAAATATAGATCAAATAATATTGGAAGAAACAGAGGATAATGAAGCTCAGGTGCAGACTGATGATACATAATCAAATAGCAATTAATTAAGTACAGCGTTACAAGGCAAAAGGGAGAGAGGTACTGACAAGAGAAATGCAGAGCCCATTATTGTTTTGAGATCGTATGATCCTTTGAGCAAGGAGATTCATCTGAAATTAGTTTTCATACAAGAGAGAAGGTAAGGCACAAGCAGAAGTTTAGGAGTTCAAATTTTGAATTGATATCATAGACAGTACCTGACGCTGGGCTCCCAGCAGTTCTAATAGGGGTTTGGCCACTGGAGTAGGGGTAAAAAGTGTGGTACAGTTGGGCCTGTGTTTTTTGTGGCTGCTGATCTATCTGATTTAACAGGTATCACTACCTTTTCCAAATACCTAGTTTGTACTCCTTGACGACCTGCACTCACCCTCTTCCTTTTGGACACCTATTACGAAAGAACAACATCTGACTGGAAAAACATAGTGTGACGACACATGGAATAGGTACAGAAAATGGATAGGTATGGCATATACTCATATATGATGCTTAAACTAAGCAGATGGTGTAACAAAGTAGAAGTAATGCAAGAGGTTAGATGCAAAATATGTGCAACCAATACAACTTTGCAAAGTTAGAGCAAGCACGTTGATGGGTGAATAAGATAGGCCATCCTCCACCATGCCAAGTTTGATAGCCAGTGGATCATTCCGCAATATTCCTCTCGTGCGCCCATTCTCATATTCATTTTTATAATGTTCAATATCTGACATGCAAGAAAACATAAAAACAAGTGAGATTTTCTTTGTAATGCAGAAGTGATTCTAATCCAATACTGCCTCCCTATAAACCCCTTTGTGCTATCTCTGCAATTCTTTTAAAAGATGCCATGCATGCTGTAATTTGTTGTGTGCATTAATATAATGTGGCCTACTACTCAAAATATGAGAGCTCCAGAAGTGATGACACTTCGCAGATGATAGCTTCAACATATAGTAAAGAAGAACAAGTCGACCTGACCTGACAAATTCAAAATATACTAAGGGAGAACAACTCGACCTGACCAGTCGACCGCAAGAGAAGAGTATCATCTTAAAGAAGAGTAGAAGAGCAAGCAAATTGTAGATATTACAAGTCTTTTAATACAATGCCGGTTGGCCACCCATGATGAACCAGAGCGCACAGAGAAATACTATTCTTTCCGGTCTCTCCATATGTGGCTCACATGCATTTCGAAACTAAAGTAGGAACATTTAGCTAACCAATTAAACATCTCTTAGTTTTACTAATATCAGCAATAGTATTAGATATGAATTTGTACAACTAAGCTTGCTTAGCTCGATGGGTGGAGCAGTGCTATTACGACACGAACCACGTAGGCTGATTGTGGTCATCATAAAATGGGGAAAACATAAGCACGATGAGTACAGTGTTGACCGTGGCAGTGGGATGGCAGATCTGAAGCTGCAAACTGCGCAAAGGGTAGTTAGCAACCGATGTTTTCTTTGAAATAACAACTAAGATTTGGTATGTACAAGAAAGTACGGTTAACAAGTGACAAAGAAATGAAATTATGCTGTCTCTCTATATATCGCGACATGCATTTGGAAACTCAAGTGGGACCTTTAGCTAACCAATTAAATGTGTCGGTTAACTAATATCAATATCATATCACAATCATATTTGAACAAGTAAGCTTTCGAATTCTGAGTGTTGTGTTTTTTAGCTTGAAGGGTGGAGTAATGCTAGTACGACAGAAAGCACTTTATGCAGATCATTGTAGAGTAGGTAAAAGGGGAAAACCCTAAGCATCAAGAGAAAAATCAGGAATGTGGAACTAGCTGGACCAGTGGGTGGCGCAAATGCTTTTCGAAACAAATATAGGAACATTAGGTGACCAATTAAACGTTCTCTGTTTTAGTGATATGAGCATCATATCAGATTCGTATTTCAACACGTAAGCTTTGGGTTGAGGTCTTGAGGAGCAGTGCTAGCATGAAACGAAGCACCTACGATGATTGTCGTGGTTTTGTCACGGCAGATGTCCTCATGAAAGGACTTAGTCGTGGAGCCATCGCGACGGGTTAGCTTGAAGGGGTTAAAGCGGACATAGGGACGCGAGAGAGTTTATACTAGTTCGGCCCCTTCGATGAAGGTAAAAGCCTACGTCTAGTTGTGATGTAATTGATGGGGGTTCGATGACTAGGGAGTAAACAAGCTTCGCCTAAGTCTCGAGATGTTGTCTGTTGTCCTTGAACCACCGCCGGGTCGTCCCCTTATATACACGGGTGACGCCTGTCGGTTTACAGAGTCCCAACACCAGCTCATAGATGTGTCCGGTTTGGTCTCTACCTATTCCTAACTTACAATACAAGTTACATACCGACGCCGGTTTACGGCTACAGGCCTCAAACCGACTATGGGCCCTTAGCCCTTATCTGCCTTCTTGGGCGCTTAACATACTTAACTATTGCCGAAGTATTACAAGGACAATGTTGATCCGGCGGACATGACTCCATTGAAGAAGCCGACTACGGAGCATGATCCGGCCCTGAAGTTCAAATCAGCGGCTGAGACTAAGCTTGTTGACTTCGTACCCGGCGATTCGTCCAAGCAATTCAGTATCAGTGCCAACTTGGATCCGAAATAGGAAAGCGCGCTCATCGTGTTCATCCATGAGAATCGGGACATTTTTGCATGGAAGCCTTCTGACATGCCAGGTGTACCGAGGCAACTCGCTGAGCACACTCTTAATGTGGATCCTAAGTACAAACCGGTGAAACAGTTCCTGCGCCGGTTCAATGAGGAAAGACGCAAAGCTATTGGACAAGAGGTGGCCAGGCTCTTAGCAGCTGGCTTTATTATTGAAGTCTTCCATCCTGAATGGCTGGCTAATCCGGTGCTGGTCCTTAAGAAAAACGGCACCTGGCGCATGTGTGTGGATTACACAGATCTTAACAAAGCTTGTCCAGCAGATCCTTTTGCCCTCCCCCGTATTGATCAAATTATTGATGCTACGACGGGTTGTGAGCGTTTGAGTTTTATGGATGCATATTCTAGTTATCATCAGATCAAGATGGCAGTTAAGGACCAGGAGAAGACAGCGTTCATAACTCCCTTTGGAGCCTTCTGTTATGTATCTATGCCCTTTGGGCTCAAGAGTGCCTAGGCAACTTATCAACGGTGTGTACATAATTGCCTTCATAAACAGATTGGCCGTAATGTACATGCTTATGTGGATGATATTGTGGTTAAGTCAAGGGAGAAGGAGACTCTGGTTGACGATTTGAAGGAAACCTTTGACAACCTGAGGACGTACAAGATGATGCTCAACCCGGCCAAGTGTGTCTTTGGTGTACCGGCTGGCAAGGTATTGGGTTCTCTGGTGTACAATAGGGGAATTGAGGCTAATCCGGAGAAGATCACAACAATCACCTCCCTGGCTAAACCGAAGTGCATCAATGAAGTTCAACGCCTGGCAGGCCAGATTGCCGCGTTGAGCCGGTTTATCAGCCGCCTTGGTGAGAAGGCGATCCCTTTGTATCAGATGTTAAATAAGATGGATCAATTCATATGGAGTTCTGTTGCTGATAAAGCGTTGGAGGATTTAAAGCGGCAGTTGGCCAATCCGCCTGTACTCGCCGCTCCAATTGACTAGGAGCCGTTGCTACTATATGTTGCCGCTAATGCTCATGCAGTCAGTGTGGCTATTGTGGTGGAACGAAAGGAGACAGGCAAGGAGCATCCGGTTCAGCGTCCGATTTACTATATCAGCGAGGTGCTTATTGAGTCCAAGCAAAGGTATCTGCATTGGCAGAAGCTGGTATATGGAGTTTTTATGGCAAGCCGGAAGCTTAAGCAGTACTTCCAGGGACATCCCATCATAGTGGTCAGTTCTGCTCCCTTGGGAGATATAATCCAGAACCGGGAAGCGACTGACCGGATTGCCAAGTGGGCTTTAGAGCTTGGGCCGCACGGATTGAAATACGTGCCTCGGACGGCGGTCAAGTCTCAAGCACTTGTTGATTTCATCAATGATTGGACAGAACTGCAAGCACCTAAAGAGAAGCCGGATCACACATATTGGACTATCCATTTTGATGGGTCCAGGCAATTGGAGGGCTCAGGGGTTGGAGTCGTATTAACTTCCCCACGAGGTGATAAGTTTTGTTACGTTGTCCGCTTAATGTTCCCTTGTACTAACAATGCAGCTGAGTATGAAGCCTTGCTCCATGGTCTCCGGATGGCTAAGGAGATGAATCTAAGCCGAGTTAAGTGCTTCGGTGACTCGGACCTGGTGGCTTAGCAGGTGTCTGGCACTTGGGATTCCAAGGACCCACTCATGGCAGCATATCGTCGTGAGGTGGATGCTATTGCAGGACACTTCAAAGGTTATCAGGTGGACCATGTGGACCGCCGGAAGAATGAAGCGGCAGACGCTTTAAGCCGGTTGGGCTCTCAACGCAAACCGGTCCTGCCTAACGTTTTCTTGGATGTGCTGCATAACCCGTCGGTCAAGCTCCCTGGTGAAGAGGATTTGGCTATTCCTGATCCGGAGGCTCAATTTGTGGCAGCTCTTCATGTTATTCTGGATTGGACGATTCCTTATCTTGCGTACCTGAACCGGGGCAAGTTACCAGAGGATGAGATTCTGGCCCGACAGATAATCCGGCGACCCAAGTCCATGACTATTGTCAATGGCGAGTTGCATCAATGCAGTGTGTCAGGGGCGTTTCAACACTGTGTGTCCCCCGAGGAAGGCTGTGAAATCTTACGTGAGATCCACAAAGGAGATTGTGGTCATCACGTCGGTTCAAAATCTTTGGTGGCTAAAGCGTTTCGTCACGGCTTCTATTGGTTGACTGCTCATGCTGATGCGGAAGATCTGGTCAGACGATGTGACGGTTGGCAAAAGTTCTCAAGACGTGCTCATGTGCCGGCTCAAGAATTGAGGATGATTCCAATCACTTGGCCGTTCGCGACTTTGGGGCTAGATATGGTTGGGCCTTTCAAAAGGTCCAAGTACAAGAAAACCCACCTTTTGGTGGCGGTTGACAGGTTTACAAAGTGGGTGGAAGCAGAACCCGTTAGCAAGTGTGATGCGGCCACGGCGGTTCAACTCATCAAAAAGGTGATTTTCCGGTTTGGTTTTCCACACAACATCATTACTGATAATGGTACCAACTTGTCCAAGGGTGCTATGAAGGAGTTCTGTCAACGTGAGCACATCCGTCTTGACGTTTCCTCAGTGGCTCACCCACAGTCCAATGGCCAAGCAGAGAGGGCTAATCAAGAAATCTTTTGAGGCATCAAACCCCGGCTTATGGTTTCTTTGCAAAGAACGCCGGGTTGTTGGGTGGAAGAATTACCATCTGTATTATGGAGCATCAATACTACACCCAATAGATCGACAGGATACACACCGTTCTTTATGGTCTATGGAGCGGAGGCGGTTCTTCCCAGTGATATCCGTCATGATTCACCTCGTGTAGCGGCTTATGTTGAAGCGGACAATGAGGCAGCACGGCAAGATGCTTTGGACCTGTTGGACGAAGAGCGTGACATAGCAGCTGCCTGCTCGGAGATTTACCAACAGGATCTTCGTCGTTATCATAGTCGCCGAGTCAGAACCAGAACCATTCAAGAAGGAGATTTTGTACTTCGGCTCATCCAAGACTAGACTGATATGCACAAATTATCCCCACCTTAGGAGGGACCTTTCGTGGTCAGCAAAAATCTGCACAATGGGTCATACTATCTGATCGATATTCGAGAGCATAAAGACTCACGTACATCAGAAGAGGAGACCAACAGGCCGTGGAACATAGCTCATCTTCGGCCCTACTATACTTGAGCCGTTGGCTCTACTTATGTACATATTATGACAATGTATATATTATGATCAATATAATAAACCGGAGCCTTAGCTAAAGCGGGATCTCTGTTTCTTTTACATGATGTGTGGTTACACGGAGTTTTATCTGTCCTAAAGCAGCCTCCAGCTTACCCCTTGAGTTAGCTTTTTAAAGCTTCATGTTATATCACTTGGGGGCTTGGTCGTATCCGAACCAATGCAACACCTTTTGATAGGCGAAAGCCAAGAGATCACTTGGGGACTAGGTCACGTCTGAACCAGTCACGCCTCCTGATCAGCCTAAGGCCACATAATCACTTGGGGGCTTGGTCGAACCCGAACCATCACTACACCTCTTAATCGGCATAATGCCACTGCATCATTTGGGGACCTGGCTGACTTGAACCATAGCTACGCCTATCGGGGGCTTGGTCGTGTCCGACCATGGTAATCCCACTTGATCGGCTCAGTAGCCTCTTTTTGCAAATGGTTTTATCATTGCCTTTGCTTGAATTTTTCTTTGATAAATATTTCTTTTTGTTGCGACAATTCTTAAACCGGTTCAATTGTCAATTGACAGAACACGGTCCATTCTCAATCCGGAGACTATTTGCCCAGTTTGATTTTTGTTGTTAACATCCTGTTATGGGGTAACACGATGTTTATCATAACCCGACATGGTTTACATGGTAAACTGACATTATATACACATGAGCGTTTTTCTCCTCTGACGGTACGGGTTTATAAACCTCCGCTTTAAGATTGGCCAAGCCAACTTCATGCCCAACGATGGCAGGTATTATGTATCACAAGATTTGATCATGTACTTAAAATTAAGATATTTTGATTTCGTATATGCAGAAATCATAATCCGCCTGATGGTACAACCGTGGCGGCGCTTTAAGCTTTTTTGATTGCAGAAAATACTTTGGAAATTTCATCACCCAAAGGAAGCACAAGTTGCAGTAATTATGCACGAAGGCATATTAAAATCAAGAGTATCGGCTAGCCTATTACAAGGCAACACGGTGCCCAAATAAGATCATTGTTTTTACGCCTAACATAAAGGAGCAGCAATATAAACCGGATTCCGGTTCAAGCTTGGTCGCCAGCCTGGCCTGATGGTTGCGGGTCATCTCGCGCCGCTTCAACCTCTGCTTCTCTACCCAGTGGCTGGAAATCAACAGTTGTCCAGTCGATGCCCATTAATGCTTGAAAGATAGCTTCCTCATGGATCAGCAACGACGGTTCAATATCAGGAGCGTAAGTATGCTTAAGGATTGGAGGGATAAGGTTCTCCGCTTCAGGAATTGGTGCAGCCACTCGTTTGTTTTGATCATTATATTGGGCTTGATAGTGAGACAAGTCTGCCTCTTCAACCAATTGACAAGCAAGAGGGCGCACCTCCCGGTTTATCGCTCGCAGATCCTCTTCGCTGAATTGTGATCCGTCTTTCTTCAAGCTGGGATAGTCCTGAGCCGCTTCAACAGGGTCGAAGTCCGGCACCCACGCTTTTGCCCAGATCAAGGCATTTATAGCACCAGTTCGAGAAGCAGATTTTTTCAGCTCTTCAACCCGAGCAGGAAGCATAGACAACCTTTTAAGGGTGTCTTGGATCAAGGTGGGCGCTGGGTTGTTATGGGATGCAGTAGAGATGATCCGCTGCGCACCAGTATACAATTGCTCGATCAATGTGTAGGCAGCTTTCAATTTGTTCCGCACGTCCGACCCCAAGTGACCAATGCATGTCCCTGAAATATTACAAAGGGTTAACAAACCGGAAGCTCCATAAGAAGGCTGAGTCGCTCCAGAAATCAAACCGGCTTACCGAAGATAGCAGCGGTCATGGCATGCACTTGCCGCTTTATGTTGGTCAGTTCGTCCACCACCGGTTTCAGTGCAGCCTCGGCATTTTCTGCTCGCTTGGGTAAAGCAGACTTTTCAATGCCCCTATCCGCCCACTCCTTCTTGAAACCCTCCTTCAGCTGTTCCATGGCGCTTAAAGTGCTGGTTAATCCCTCTTTGGCGTTGGAGGTTTCAGCTTGTTGGGACTTCAGAGTTTCTTGCAGATCGGCGATTTGGTTTTCTCTTTTTCTCGTCTTAGCCTACATACAGATAGTAATGTGGTTCAGATGACGGTACAGAAGTGAAGTACCAACCACACAACAAGTTATGCCCTTGGTACTTGGGGGCTAATGCCTATTTGATCTTCATCCTACAATTTTTATGAAGTCCCAAGCTCAATACAAGTATTCAACTTGGCACTTGAGGGCTAATGGCTATTTGCTCAATAATTATTGATACTGTTTACCTAAAGTCCCGGTTTAACTATATTAAGTTGAACCGGCCCTTGGGAGCTACATCAGCAAAATTCAGATACATTGAAGTTCACATTGAAAAGTCCCGGTTTAAGTTGATATCTTAAACAGTCACTTGGGGGCTATTGGAGTTGACAGATTGAAGTATACAAGCAGAGAAGTATATGGAAATTACCTCATATTTGTCCTTCATCATATTAACCAGACCGGCTTCATAGTCACGGCTGGTGTATAACCGGTTCAGATAGCCGGAATGGAGATCCTGGGGAGACAAAGCGGCATAGGTTGACAAGTCGACATTCCATTTACCTTTATCAATTGCAGCAAATTCTTCTTTGGCAGTGTGTTTTGATAAAGCGATAGGATTGCTTGGCTCGGTATGACCAATGCCAATGATAACAACTTCATCATCTCCTGCGGCGTTGGTTTGCACTAGGGCCGTCGGCTTGTCAGTAGGCTTGGATGGACCGGTGGATCTATCAATCTGGACGGAGCTTATGGGCTGATCAACAGGACCTGAGGTGTCAACATGTGGTTCTTCAGCAACAAAATCATCATCTTGAGGTGGGGGGTCATTTGGCACATCCTCACGGATAGCCGCTTCAGGACCTGGTGTTCTGTCCAGTTCAGGAACAGTATCTGTCGTGGGTTTGCCACGGCAGATGTCCTAGCGAAAGGACTTAGTCGTGGAGCCATCGCAACGGGTTAACTCGAAGGGGTTAAAGCGGACATAGGGACACAGAGAGTTTATACTAGTTCGGCCCCTTCGATGAAGGTAAAAGCCTACGTCTAGTTTGTGATAGAATTGATGGGGTTTCGATGACTAGGGAGCAAACAAGCTTCGCCTAAGTCTCGAGTTGTGGTTGTCTGTCCTTGAACCGCTATCGGGTCGTCCCCTTATATACACGGGTGACGCCCGTCGATTCATAGAGTCCCAATCTCCAGTTCATACTCGTATCCGGGTTGGTCTCTCCCTATTCCTAACTTACAATACAAGTTCATATACACGTCGGTTTATGGCTAGACATGCTGAACCGACTATGGCCTTGGGCCTTTATCTAGCTTCTGGGCTTTAACACCTTTGGACTACTGATGAAGTTAAACCGGCCCAGGTAGCCGGTTTACGCCCAGTAGTAATATCCCCAACATTAGGCCCCAGATTGATTTGAATGGGTTCATGTCAATCCTTAGCAGAAATCTTCACCTACAACATCTTCTCGTAATTGTTGAACCGTCGTGTCATCATCTTCTCTGGTCACTGTAAACCGGAATGACGTCATCTTCCATTATGAAGTGATACTTTCTTATTTAATAGATCTGCGACAATCGAGGCGTCAGCTCTGCTTCGTGGCTCCTTGATTTCGCGCCTGACACATATCCCTTTTACTTATAAATAGGACCGAGGGGCCATTTCCTTTTTCCCTTGTGTGCCCTTCTGCTTCGTCTTCCTCAAGCCATCCTGCTCTGGAGCTCCGCCGCCGTCGTCAACTTCTGCATCGACCTAGGCCGTTGCATCATCCTGAACGTACCAGAGCACCGCGGTGATCTCCCGTAGTCCCATAGCTCCAGTAAGTCTTCTGCTCTTTTCAGCTCAGATCTGTTCTTAGGGTTTCCATGTTCTTCTAGTGTTCTTCGTCTGCTTCGAGCTCAAATGAGATAGATCTTCAGATGAATCTATGAATCTTTGCTCCGTACAGCGGTACTTTTTAGCATCCGCCTTTACTGTAATATTTTTGGACCGTAGATCTGATCCATGGCTGTACAACTCCTTCGAGGTCTTGAATATTTATCCCTTTTACGAGCACGCTCCAGATCCAATGCTATAATAGAATTTTGTGAAATCTGTTTCCGCACACTTGTTCATCCATAATCCCAACTGTTTCCTCATGTAGACCCAGCGATTTAACTTTGTAGAAGAGAATTACCAAACCGGTATATACCATTAGTCCCCTTGTTGAACCGCCAGAATCCCTTAATCAATTATGCCGCTTTGCAAACTCCAATTTATAATTAGCCTCCTCCGGTTTAACATTAATCATATCAGCACATAACCTGTACTCAACACAATCTTGAACCCGGAATTGCTTTGTTCTGTAGACTCCATCATGGCTAAACAAGTGTATGAGTGCAACTGGGCTCCTTCTCGGATTACAGAGACGCAGCTGAACAACTTGGTCTTGACCGGCGCTTTAAGCAGTAAAAATACCATCCACTGGAGGGTCCCAGGAAAAAAGTGTCCTCCCACACCTCGAGAAGGAGAGGTTGTAGTGTTCGCGGATCACCTAGCCAGAGGTTTAAATCCGCCCGGTTCAAAATTTTACCGGGATGTCTTGGCCAACTTCCAACTTCATCCACAAGATATTGGTCCTAACTCTGTTACCAACATATGCCATTTCCAAGTGCTCTGTGAGGTGTTCTTCCAAGAGGAACCTACAGTTGAGCTTTTCCGAGATTGTTTCCACCTAAACCGCCGCACAGAATTTCCTGATGGTTCCAATATGGAGCTGGGTGGCGTGGCGATTCAAAAACGGAAAGAGGTCACTTATCCTCATGCGAAACTGCACAGTCATCCCCAGGAGTGGAATAACACCTGGTTCTATTGCAAAGACACCTCCTCTGCTGAAGAGAATCCCTTGCCTGGTTTTCGTCCGGAACGGCTTAGCAACACTCACCCCTTTCCTCAGAGGTTGACTGGCAAAGAGAGGAGTAAGTATGCTCCCCAACTGTCCAAGCTCAGAGCTTTCATGGCCAACGGTTTAACAGGAGTTGATCTTGCCCGTTGCTGGATATCCTGGAGTATACTGCCCCTCAGCCAACGCTCCGGTTGATGTGTGAATATACAGGCAGCGTTGACGATCCGCTGCGGCATGTAAACATCCAACTTACTGATGAAGAAGTCACAGAAGTTATGAAGAAAATTTTGAACGAACCGGAGCACGTCTGCGCCCGTACCGGCCTGCTTCCTTTCTGTGCTACCAACAAACCGCCAGCCGTAAGTCTGCATTTTTTCTTTTCACTAGCTCTGATACTATTGTACTTGTTTTTTTATTGATACCAATATCTGCTGACGCAGGGCGATGATCCATTTTGGAGTAAGAAGCTCCCACAAGAGAAAGCAGAGAAACCAACCCGACCTAAGACAAAGGTCGTTAAGAAGTCTGCCCATAAAAGGAAGACCACCGCATCTTCTGATCCGCCCGCTGATGACGATGTGGGTAATCCGGACCTTGAGGCAGAACTTGATTCCCTCGGTTTACTTTTTATACACCTTATTGATGATGATATTTGTCAGGATGATGCTGAAGCTAGCCATGCTGACGATGCAGAGGTAATTACTCTTTCTTCTGATTCAAGCCTTCCGCCCTCGCACAAAATCCGTCAGGCAAACCGAAAAGTTAAATTTTCTCATCCTCTTGCTTACTAGGATCCCAACTTTCTTATGAAGACCCAACAGCATGAGGTGCGCCGCACAACTCGACACAGCGGCGAGGTAGTTACCTCCGCCGGTTTACCGAACAATCCGGTTCGGACACGTCGTTCAGAGGTCTCTAATTTGATTATCAGTATTCGTCCTAAAGCGGGCTGTTTTCGTCAACCGCTTAATCCATCTGACTCCGATTATCAGGTCACCTCCCACTCATCCTCTGGCGAGTCAACTGGCACCCAGCTGCCTCCACTAAAAACCATGCTTGGGTAAATTTGCACTTATCATAATGTTCCTGGTATTTTATCTTGCAACATAGACCGTTTTTAACTTTGCATATCCTTTCAGGGCTAAACCGAGGCCGAGCAAGAAAGCCCGCCCGGATAAAGCGGCTGGAGAAGAAACTGCTCCTGAACCGAGTGCCACCCCAAATGTTGAAGCGGTCATCCAGGAAGATGTGGCCAATGACCCGCTAGTGCAGGATGAAGTTGTTACTGTTGAAGAAGGTTTTGTTAACGCCTCCGGTCCTGCTGACCGGCCTGCCAGCCCCATCCGGATTGAGAAATCCACCAGTTCTGCCTATAAATCGACTGCGCCCGTGCAAACCGGCGAGTCTAAGGATGATGAAGTCATAATCACTGGTATTGGTCGTTCCGAGCCAGGGAATCCCGTCGTTTTAGCCAAACATACTGCCAAAGAAGAATTTTCTGCCATGAGCAAAGGCAAATGGGATGTTGATCTGGCGACGTACGCTGCTCTGAACGCCCAAGACCTTCACTCTGGTTATTTGAACCGGCTATATACTAGCCGTGATTATGAAGCTGGTCTGGTAAAGATGATGAAGGAAAAACTTGAGGTAACTTCCATGAGCTTGCTCCTGTTTAATGCCAATGTAGCCCCCAAGGGTCGGTTCAACTTAACGTAGTTAAACTGAGACTTTAATCTTCATACAGTAGCATCAGAAATAATATCAGAGCAAATAGCCATTAGCCCCCAAGTGCCAAGTTGAATACTTGTATTGAGCTTGGGACTTGACAATTAATTGACAGCTATAGATCAAATAGGCATTAGCCCCCAAGTACAAAGCGCATAACTTGTTATGTGGTTAGTACTTCATTTTCTGCCTCATTTGTTAAACCATATATCTATCTGAATGCAGGCTGAACTATAGGCCAAAGAAAACCAAGTCGCCGACCTTCAAGAGAACTTGAAATCCCAACAAGCTGAAACCTCCAAGGCAAAAGAGGAATTAACCAGCGCTTTAAGCACCATGGAACAGCTGAAGGAGGGCTTCAAGAAGGAACGGGCTGATTGGGCCACAGAAAAGGCCGCTTTAACCAAGAAGATTGGAGACGCTGAGGCTGCCCTTAAACCGGTAACAGATGAATTGACCAGCGTGAAACAACAAGTGCATGCAATGACTGCCGCCATCTTTGGTAAGCATCCTGTGACCTTTATGATAATCTTGATCCTCTTATAATAGGTCCGGTTTGTGAACCGCTCTATCATGTTGCAGGCACCCGTATTAGCCACTTGGGGTCGGATGTGCGAATGAAACTAAAAGCTGCCTACACTTTAATCGAGCAGCTGTACGCTGGAGCGCAGCGGATTATCTCAACTGCGTCACATAATAATCCAGCACCCACCTTGATCCAAGATACGCTGAAAAGATTGTCAATGCTTCCTGCTCGGATTGAAGAGCTAAACAAGTCTGCTGCTCGAACCGGAGCCGTAAATGCCTTAATCCGGGCCAAAGCATGGGTGCCTGATTTTGATCCTGTTGAGGCAGCTCAAGGCTATCCCAGCTTGAAAGAAGATGGTTCAGAATTCAACGAAGAAGATCTAAGAGCGATACACCGGGTGGTGCGCCCTCTGGCCTGCCAATTGGCAGAAGAAGCTGATTTATCGCATTATCAGGCTCAGTATAATGATCAGAATAAACGAGTGGCTGCACCAATCCCCGAAGCAGAGAACCTGATTCCTCCAATCCGTAAGCATACTTACGCTCCTGATATTGAATCGTCTTCACTGATCCATGAGGAGGCTGTCTTTAAAGCATTAATGGGAATCGACTGGACCACTGTTGACTTCCAGCCACTTGGTAGGGATGAGGAAGCTGAAGCGGCGCAGGATGACACACAACAGCCAAACCGGGGCGGCGAGCAGGCGTGAACCGGAAGCAGGATTAACTAGCTGCCTTATTATATTTCGCCAAGAGAACAATGATCTTATTTGGGTACCATGCTGCCTTGTAATAGGATAGATAATACTTTTGCTTCTTGAGATGCCTTCGTGCATCTGTGCTGATACTTTTATTTGGAAGATCGACTTTGCCAATTTATATCTCCTGCCATTATTGGGCATGAAGTAGACGTTAGCCAATCTTGAAACGGAGGTTTAATAACCCTAAACCGTCATGGGAGAAAGCAGCTCCTGTATATATAACGTGGGTTTACTGTGTAAACCGTGCTTTTGTCATAATAACCATTTTGTTACTCCAAAAAAAAGGATGTTAACAGAGAAAACCAAACCGGGTAAATAATCCCCGGTGTAAAAATGGACCGTGTTCTACCGATTTGGCTGCTTGAACCAGTGTAAAACGCTGTCGGTTTAAAAACGCAACCAAAACAAAACAACAATTTTATCAAGAAAAGATATGTGAAGCAAAAGGCAATGATAGAACCGTTTGCAAAAAAGAGGCTTTACTGAGCCGATCAGATGGTGTTACCGTGGTCGGACACGACCAAGCTCCCAATAGGCGTAGCTGTGGTTCAAGTCAGCCAGGTCCCCAAATGAAACCGTGGCATTACGCCGATCAAGTGGCATGGTAATGGTTCGGGTTCGACCAAGCCCCCAATTGACTCTAAGGCCTTTAGGCCGATCAAGAGGCGTGACCGGTTCAGACTTGACTATGTCCCCAAGTGATCTGGTGGTTTTCGCCGATCAAAAGGTGTTGCATCGGTTTGGACACGATCGAGCCCCCAAGTGATCTGGTGGCTTTCGCCTATCAAAAGGTATTGCATTGGTTCAGACATGACCGAGCCCCCAGGTGATATTTATAATTTTCGCAAGGGGTAAACCGGAGGTCGCTTTAAAACAGAACAACTCCATGTAACCACACATGATAGAAACGAACAGATACCCCGCTTTAGCTGAGGATCCGGTTTATTGTATTTATAATATATACATTGTTATAATATGTACATAAGCAGAGCCAATGGCTCAAGTATAGTAAGGCCGAAGATGAGCTATGTTCCACGGCCTGTTGGTCTCCTCCTCTGACTTACGTGAGTCCTTATGCTCTCGAATATCAATCAGATAGTACGACCCGTTGTGCAGATTTTTGCTGACCACGAAAGGTCCTTCCCAAGGCGGAGATAACTTATACATATCGGTTTGATCTTGAATGAGTCGAAGCACCAAATCTCCTTCTTGAAGGGTTCGGGTCCTGACCCGACGACTGTGATAGCGATGAAGATCTTGTTGGTAAATCGCCGAGCGGGCAGCTGCTGTGTCTCGCTCTTCATCCAACCGGTCCAAAGCGTCTTGTCGAGCCGTCTTGTTGTCCGCTTCAACATAAGCCGCAACCCGAGGTGAATCGTGACGGATATCACTAGGGAGAACCGCCTCTGCTCCATAAACCATGAAGAACGGCGTGTATCCTATCGATCTGTTGGGTGTAGTATTAATACTCCATAACATGGATGGTAACTCTTCAACCCAACAACCCAGCGTCCTCTGCAAAGGAACCATAAGCCGGGGCTTGATGCCTCTCAAGATCTCCTGATTAGCTCTTTCTGCTTGATCATTGGACTGTGGGTGCGCCACTGATGACACGTCAAGGCGGATGCTCTCGTTCGCAGAACTCTTTCATGGCACCCTTGGACAAATTGGTACCATTGTCTGTGATGATGTTGTGTGGAAAGCCAAACCGGAAAATCACCTTTTTGATGAACTGAACCGCGGTGGCTGCGTCACACTTACTAACAGGTTCTGCCTCCACCCACTTTGTAAATTTATCAACCGCCACCAGGAGGTGGGTTTTCTTCTCCTTGGACCTTTTGAAAGGCCCAACCATATCCAGCCCCCAGGTTGCAAATGGCCAAGTGATTGGAATCATCCTCAATTCTTGAACCGGAACATGAGCGCGTCTTGAAAACTTTTGGCAACCATCACATCGTCGGACCAGATCTTCCGCATCCGCATGGGCAGTTAACCAATAGAAACCGTGGCGGAACGCTTTAGCCACCAGAGATTTTGAACCGGCGTGGTGACCACAATCCCCTTCATGGACCTCACGCAAAATTTCACAGCCTTCCTCAGGAGAGACACAGCGTTGAAATGCTCCTAATACACTGCAATGATGCAACTCGCCATTGACGATTGTCATGGACTTGGACCGCCGTATTATTTGTCTGGCCAGAGTCTCATCCTCTGGTAACTCGCCCCGGTTCATGTACGCCAGGTAGGGAAGTGTCCAATCCGGAATAACATGGAGTGCTGCCACCAACTGAGCCTCCGGATCAGGAACAACCAAATCTGCTTCCCCTGGTATTTGAACCGATGGGTTGTGCAGTATATCGAGAAAAACATTGGGCGGAACCGGTTTACGCTGTGAGCCTAGCCGGCTCAAAGCGTCCGCCACTTCGTTCTTCCGACGGTCCACGTGGTCCACCTGATAACCCGTGAAGTGACCTGCAATAGTATCAACCTCACGAAGATATGCAGCCATGAGTGGGTCTTTAGAATCCCAAGTACCAGACACCTGTTGAGCCACCAGGTCCGAGTCACCGAAGCACTTAATCCGGATTAAGTTCATCTCATTAGCCATCCGGAGACCATGGAGCAAGGCTTCGTACTCAACTGCATTGTTAGTACAAGGGAACATTAAGCGGAGAACATAACAAAACTTGTCACCTCGTGGGGAAGTTAATACGACTCCAGCCCCCGAGCCCTCCAGTTGCCATGATCCATCAAAATGGATGGTCCACTATGTGTGATCCAGCTTCTCTTCAGGGGCCTACAGCTCCGTCCAGTCATTGATGAAATCGACAAGTGCTTGGGACTTCACCACCGTCCGAGGCACGTATTTCAAACCGTGGGGCCCAAGCTCTATAGCCCACTTGGCAATCCGGCCCGTTGCTTCCCGGTTTTGGATGATATCACCCAAGGGGGCAGAGCTGACCACTGTGATGGGATGCCCTTGGAAATACAGCTTCAGCTTCCGGCTTGCCATAAAAACTCCATACACCAGCTTCTGCCAATGTGGATACCTTTGTTTGGATTCAATAAGAACCTCGCTGATATAATAAACCGGACGCTGAACCGGATACTCTTTGCCCGCCTCCTTCCGCTCCACCACAATAGCTACACTGACCGCGCGAGCATTAGCAGCAACATATAGTAGCAATGGTTCCTTATCAATGGGAGCGGTGAGTACGGGCAGATTGGCCAATTGCCGCTTTAAGTCCTCCAACGCCTGATCAGCGGCAGAACTCCAGACGAACTGATCCGTCTTTTTCAACATCTGATACAACGGGATCGCTTTCTCACCAAGGCGGCTGATAAACCGGCTCAACGCGGCAATCCGGCCAGCCAAACGTTGAACGTCATTAATACACTTCGGTTTAGCCAGAGAAGTGATAGCCGTGATCTTCTCCGGATTAGCCTCAATTCCCCTGTTGGACACCAGAAAATCCAATAACTTGCCAGCCGGTACACCGAAGACACATTTGGCCGGATTGAGCATCATCTTATACGTCCTCAGGTTATCAAAGGTTTCCTTCAAGTCGTCGACCAAAGTCTCCTTCTTCCTTGATTTAACAACAATATCATCCACATAAGCATGCACATTACGGCCAATCTGTTTGTGGAGACAATTTTGCACACATCGTTGATAGGTTGCCTGGGCACTTTTGAGCCCAAAAGGCATAGATACATAGCAGAAGGCTCCAAAGGGAGTTATGAACGCTGTCTTCTCCTGGTCCTTAACTGCCATTTTGATTTGATGATAGCCGAAATATGCATCCAGGAAACATAAACGCTCGCAACCCGCCGTAGCAACAATAATCTGATCAATACGGGGTAGGGCAAAAGGATCCGCAGGACAGGCCTTATTAAGATCAGTATAATCCACACACATGCGCCAGGTGCCATTTTTCTTAAGGACCATCACCGGATTTGCACGCCACTCAGGGTGGAAAACTTCAACAATGAAACCAGCTGCTAAGAGCCTGGCCACCTCTTCTCCAATAGCTTTTCGCCTTTCTTCATTGAACCGGCGGAGGAACTGTTTCACCAGTTTGTATTTAGGATCCACATTAAGAGTGTGCTCAGCGAGTTGCCTCGGTACACCTGGCATGTCAGAAGGCTTCCATGCAAAGATGTCCCGATTCTCACGGATGAACTCGATGAGCGCGCTTTCCTATTTCGGATACAGATTGGCACTGATGCTGAACTGCTTGGACGAATCGCCAGGTACGAAGTCAACAAGCTTAGTCTCAGCGGCTGATGTAAACTTCAGGGCCGGATCATGCTCCGTAGTAGGCTTCTTTAAAGGAGTCACATCTGTTGGATCAACATTGTCTTTATAATACTTGAGCTCCTCGGTGGTACAAACCAACTCTGCGTAAGCCGCTTCTCCTTCTTCACATTCCAAAGCGACCTTGCGGCTTCCGTGAACCGTGATGGTCCCCTTATGACCTGGCATCTTGAGCTGCAGATACACATAGCAGGGACGTGCCATGAACTTGGCATAGGCCGGTCGACCAAACAGGGCGTGATACGGGCTTTGGATTTTTACCACCTCGAACGTCAATGTCTCTGATCAGGAATCGTGATCATCTCCAAAGGCCACTTCCAACGCTATCTTACCAACGGGATATGCTGACTTGCCAGGTACCACACCATGGAAAACCGTATTTGAAGGTCGGAGATCTTTATCTGTTAGCCCAATTCGACGGAAAGTCTCATAGTATAAGATGTTAATGCTGCTACCTCCATCCATGAGTACCTTGGTGAACTTATAACCTCCAACCAGAGGCGCCACCACTAAAGCCAGCTGACCTGGATTGTCAACCCAGGGAGGGTGATCCTCTCTACTCCATATGATTGGCTGCTCTGACTAGCGCAGATACCGGGGCACGGCCGGTTCAACAGAATTAACTGCCCGCTTCTGGACCTTCCGGTCCCGCTTGTCCAAGCTAGTGGTGAATACATGATATTGCCCACTATTTAGTTGCTTTGGATTGCTCTGGTAACCCGACTGCTGCTGTTGCTGATTGTAACCACCCTGGTTATTCTGATTATGCTGATTGTTATGTCCGCCCGGATTACCATTAAATCCTGAACCGGAATTTCCTCCACCGTGACCCGGCCCAGATCCAGAACCACCACCAGAGATGGATTCATACCGGAAGGCACTGGAGCTCTTGAACTCCAGCATAATATAGCAATCCTTCCAAAGGTGGTTTGCTGGTTCCTCCCTTGTCCCATGCTTTGGACAGGGCTGGTTCAACAGATAGTTTAAGCGTTCCGGATTAGGACTAGGCGCTCCACTGCGGTTTTTGCCCTTACGTCGCTGGCCCCTATCCTGCACGTTAGTATTAGCCACAAAATCCATGCTGCCATCCGCTTTACGCTTACCTCCACCACCGTTTCCTGCTGAGTGATGTTGCTGACCTTTGAAGTTGTTGTTCTTCTTTCCCTTCCCTGTCTTTTCATCATCAGACTCGGGATCCTTGGTACTATCAGAATCAGCGTACTTTACTAAAGCGCCCATGAGAGTCCCTATGTCAGTACAATGACGCTTCATCCGTCCTAACTTCAGCTTCAGGGGTCCAAACCGGCAATTACCTTCCAAGGTTATAACTGCGGTGTCAGCATTGATGCGGTCTGATGAATGCAGGACTTGTGAAACCCGGCGCACCCAATGAGTAGTTGATTCTCCTTCCTCCTGGACACAGGCAGCTAAATCCTATATCGACATGGGCTGTTTACATGCATCTTTGAAATTATTGATGAACCGGGCTCGCAACTGGGCCCATGAACCGATAGAATTGGGTGGCAGGCTCTTTAACCAAATACGGGCTGTCCCTTCAAGCATCATGGTGAAATATTTTGCACATGCCGCTTCATCCACATAAAGCATCTCCATGGCCATCTCATAGCTCTCCACCCATGTCTCTGGGGGTTGATCCGCCGTGTAGTTCGGTACCTTGCGCGGGCCCTTAAAGTCCTTGGGCAGGCGCACATTGCGTAAAGCAGGGATAAGGCAAGGCACTCCCAAAGCGCTAGAAGTGAGTCCCGGTTCAACCGAAGTGCTAGGACGAACCGGCGTAAACTGACGAGTTTGATGCTGTGCCGCTAACTCGGCCTCCCTGCGCGCTCGGGCCCGGTCCACCACCTCCTGGGCATTGTCAGCACCACCGGCCGGATTGTTGCCACGGGGCGCTCCACACCGTGCGTTACTTGACACAGCTGATTCCTCCATATGCCTGCTATAACTCTGGGTCGGACATGGGGTAGAATGAATCCGGTCGCGGCTGTATGAATATGCTTCCTGTTGGACCAAAGCCGTCCTAAGGAGCTACTTGACCCGGCGCGTCTCTATCGCCTGTAATGAATCACCTTCAACTGGAATAGCCTCCAGCCGTGCCGCAGCCGCAACAAGGTTATCCAGCGGATTGGAGTAGTGACCCGGAGGTGTAGGCACAGCTTGCGGTACACCAGTATTATGACGAGGCAGATCTATTAAATGGGGCTGAACCGGCGCGCCTGTCGCAGGTGCCTCCGCCCGGTTTACCACCGGCGGATTATTGATCCCC
The DNA here is from genome assembly GCA_032464435.1 of Aegilops umbellulata. NCBI lineage: Eukaryota > Viridiplantae > Streptophyta > Magnoliopsida > Poales > Poaceae > Aegilops > Aegilops umbellulata. The sequence goes on from CP136056.1 coordinate 113,587,962, forward strand.
GCTGCAGGGGTGTTGAAAAGGTCCCTTGCTTCGAAAACTGAAGGCAAACAATATCGGTACTTCCTCCTCATGACTTCCTGTGATGCGTTCTGGTCCAACATGAGTTTATAGGCTTGCGCATCCAAAGCGGCCCGCTCCGCAGTCATCCTGACCTCTTCAGCTGCCAGATCCGCTTTGGCCTGAGTAATCTGCTTTCTCACCTTTGCGATCTCTGCGTTATGAGCATCCTGATCCGCCGGATTAGCCTCCGCCATGAGTGCAGCCAATGCATCAAACAGATCAGATAACACTTGAGCCGGCGGGCGCACAGAGCCGCCTGCTCCGGCAGCCGTTGCCACCGCTGAACCGGAAACCATTGCTGCTTGTGTACCGGCCATGAATATTCCAACTCGGTTGGGCAGATCGGAGGGGTCCGCAATACTGTCGCCGTAGGAACAGCCCCCAATCCGGCCATCTTGTAGCTAATACAACGACTCAGTTTCTCCGGTCGATGACTCGTCGCCAGAGTAAACGACGGTTTCACCACCAGATCCTGATCCGTCCTCAAAGCTTCCTCCATGGATGACTTCCACGAAGGCACGTTTCACGGCCGGTTTAGCCCGGGCAGGTCGTGCACGCTGAGCTGTCTCGAAGGCATAATTGATTAAGGGATTCTGGCGGTTCAACAAGGGCCCAAGGCCATAGTCCCAACCGGTATATACCCAGTAGTAATATCCCCAACAGTATCCTTGGGAATATTACTACTGGGCGTGAACCGGCCTATCTGGGCCGGGTTAACTTCGCCAATAGGTTAAGTATGTTAAGCGCCCAAGAAGGAAGATAAGGGCTAAGGGCCCATAGTCAGTTTGAGGCCTGTAGCCGTAAACCGGCGTTGGTATGTAACTTGTATTGTAAGTTAGGAATAGGTAGAGACCAAACCGGACACATCTATGAGCCGGTGTTGGGACTCTGTAAACCGACTAGCGTCACCCATGTATATAAGGGGACGGCCCGGCGGCGGTTCAAGGACAACAGACAACATCTCGAGACTTAGGCGAAGCTTGTTTGCTCCCTAGTCATCGAACCCCCATCAATTCCATCACAACTAGACATAGGCTTTTACCTTCATCGAAGGGGCCGAACTAGTATAAACTCTCTCGCGTCCCTGTGTCCGCTTTAACCCCTTCAAGCTAACCCGTCGCGATGGCTCCATGACTAAGTCCTTTCATGAGGACATCTGCCATGACAAAACCACGACAATGATGGTAGTGAATATAAAGGTGGGAAACCATAAGCTTTACGAGTATAGTGCCCGTGCCATGGCGGATCTGAAGGTGCAAACCAGACAAAGCTACTTCGCAACCAATGTTTGCTTTTAACTAGCCACTATGATTTGGTACGGACAAGAAAAGTACAGTAGACAAATTACGATCTATTTTTTGGGTGAGATCAATAACTTAAGCACATATGGAAGAGTACCAGCTCTCTTGCGACGTCGTATAGGCCTATGCTGATAGGTTGAGGGTGCTGCGGGTGCGATGGCTGTCGGCGGCGGGGAAGAAGACTTTAGACGGCAGACGGCCGGGTCGGGGGATATATCCTGTTGCCGTGGACGAGGCGGTCGTAGGAGCAGTAATGGCAAGGTGGTCGACGGCACCGATGAAGCAAGAGGAGGCGATGAAAGGATCCTGGTCCAGCGCTGCGGATGAGAGACGTCCATCTCTTGCAGTGGACGACGGGGTAGGGGTAGCGGCTCCGGCAAGGTGGAGGATGGGTGGCGGACGGAGGAGGCTGGCCGTAGTGCGGAGGTTGTCGTGCCGCCGACGGTGTATGAATGGGAAAGTGGAGGGGAGGGGGGATCTCAAACTTTGGGACGTGCTTCTCTGAAATGGGGGAAAGTTACGAACTTATCCCCCGTTTAAAATTTCGGACATCGCGTCGGTTGGGGATAGGACGGTAATCTCGCATCTCACAAATATTTGCAGGTAACTATTTCGGGCGAGGAGAGGGTGTTTTGCCGCCCACGGTTGGCGCCCACGGTGTATGAACAGGGCTGACAGGTAGGGCGGTTGTGTCACGTCTGATGGAAGTTACACATCTGCCCCTATTTAAAATATAAGCCTACATCGATTTCGGACGAGGAGAGTTTGTTTTGCCGCCCACCGTGTATGAATGGGGAAATGGAGGAAGAGACACATGTCTTTCGGACGAGCTTGAATCAAATGTGTTTTGCCGCCCACGTTTGGCGCCCACCGTGTCTGAATGGGCTCAGAGGCCGTCGTGTCACGTATGATTGAAGTTACTAGTCTACCCCTATCGACAGCAGTGTAAATCCTATCGATAAGGATGTCAAGTGTCAGGGGTAGACAGTAATTTCCATCTCGCAAACACTTGCTTCGGGCAGCCCTCAAATTATAGTGGGTGTTTAGCCACTTCGTTCAAAACTTGGGAGAATTAGCATTCAAGTTTGCCCTGGGCCTGGTAAACTAAATTCAAATCCAATTTGTATTCGATTATGAATATCCACACATAATTATACGTTTTGTTATTTATTTCTTCAAAACCACAACAAAGATTTATTCCACCTTTATATATGATTATGATTTAGAAATGCCGTGATCTTTGATTTCAGTAGGTTGGATACACTCTGAGTCAAACAGTTATTTCATCCAATATAATATGCTCACACGAAAAACAGTTCACCTTATGTCAATCATACAAGTACTGAGGATTACCTCGCCTAAAAAATTCGGATCATTACAACACATGGACAACATAGGGGGTCTTGCAACATAATCCATTCAGAGACATGACACAACATGCAAGTACAATAATCTAATGAAAATTTCAACTGGTATCTAAAGAAGAACCGGGATTATCTTGGGCTTAGATAGCAGAAACAGCAAGACCTCCTCCATCTTCAAATGCAACATTCTTACTTCCTCCAATTCTTGGGTTGCTTGCATAATGAGTGCCGCTAATTCCGTAATTTCCAGCCTCATGATAAAGATTACCTCATTCATGGCAGCCACACCATCTCTTTCTGCCTCTAGTAGAGCCTCAAGCGCTATAATATCTGTGTTCAAACTGCTCTCCGGCGGTGTTGCCTCTAAACTGCTACCATCTGGTAACATGGATGGCGCACTTCTTCCACAAATAGATTCTGGGGTTGTACATTGTGTCCTAGTGTGAACGACATCCTGAAAGGTTTCCGCTGGACATCAGTGAGAGATAGTTATCGTATGATCCAGGCAGTAAGCTTACATGGTAAACGACAGAAGAATTATTGCCGAGCATGGAAAACTATATTTAAATGGTTCAAAACAGCATCAGCCGGAAAGAAATTAAAATGGTAAGATGAAACTAGGGATGTAAGTGGCAAATAAACGAAATCCGCCAGTCCCATCTAGTTAGTTTTTGCTACCTCCCTAGTTCATTTTCCTCAAAAAAAACTCTTTTGAACTATCATACCACTAGTGGACTTTAATCGGGATTAAACCAGACCCAGTTGACATCCCTAGTTGAAAGGGAGTGTACAACCGCTATATTTAAGTTGCCAAGGCATCTAAGAAGTTGAAATAATTTGAGAAAGCACTTAATAGTGTGGCCTCATATAAACTACGAAGACAGTCTTGTGATGAAGTTGAGAGGAAAAGTTAAGGACTCAACTGAAATAGGCATGCATTTCTTTATGATAGTATAGCAGGCACTACTGACATATTGGCCAACTCAGGTATAGCGTAACAACAAATAAGCATTCGAATCATGCAATACAGCAAAGCAGACAACTGAACTATTTGTAATTCGGTAGGATTACACGTTGAGGGCACAAGCCAAGAAAGCAGCCCACTCGCATTACATTTCAAATGTACTAAAACACACTGGCTTACCATATGTTGCTATGAAGCCTAGCTGCTGTTGCAATGTTCTGTGAAGATATCGTCAGCATCCCGTGGTTGCAAATCTAGTTGTTGTAGTTTATTCTACACCATCTATTTAGGTAAAATTAATTTTAATCGCATGCACTGGTCCAAATTGATCATCAACGGTTCATCTAAACTAATGAAAGAAGGGTGTGTGCATACATGACAATACTCCCTCCGATTCTTTTTACTTTGCGTATAACTTTTTCTCAATTTTCTCGTATTAGTCTACGCGTTGCTGATCCCTAGCGCTGTTTCCTTTTGTGCCCCGCCCCATCCGCCTCTGCCCTAATTAATTGGCAAATTAGTCCAGAAAAATTAAATCAGTGCCCTCCTTGGTATGTGGGTCAAGAGTTATGCACAGAGTAAATAGAATCGGAGGGAGTATATCTGCTTCCCTATATTTTTATGCTTGTTCGAGGTACCAGCCCCAAAAGAACAAATATTTTGCTTGATGGGGTTGGCAGCTCCTTAATTAATAGAAGCATCAAATTAGTCATGCAACTTGTGAAGATCAAGAACACACAAACAAGTAATGAACAGAGGCTCGGAGTAGTGATGTAATAGCTAGCATCAGAAAATGTAGGGTAAAATGAACAAAAAGCAGTAGAACCACATGCTAGTTTGCTGATGTGTAATTAAGCATAGAGAACATTAAGCAGTCTGATGGAACCAACAGTTGGCATAAAAACAAAACTAAAGCATATTAACTATATGGGCACTGGTATGTAATTTAGCACATGTAACATGTTCACTGCCAGAAGTATGGCCCTACAGGTGCAAGAAGAATAACGCGTCTCATGAAAAACTGAATGATGCCCTGAAGAAATTCAAAGGCGTGCTGCTTATGCTAGAAAAGTGAATGTAGGCGCTGGACGTTGGATAATAGTACCTGATTCTCGGCGGCGTATGGGTATCGTTGTCATACTTGATAGCTAAGGATCGTCGATGGTGCTCATGTTGCGGTTGAGTTTGGGCCGGCTGTCGCCGTCGCTGAAGCGGCTCTGGTGCTACGGTTGCGGCGCCTGTCGACATACAAGAAAGCTCATCTGTGGTAAGTGAACAGTTGCACGATAAAGAGAAAAACCGAAGGAGTACAAATCGAAATAACCTGATGAGGCTGCGGTGTCGGTAAAGCAGGACCGGTGGAGTTGAATATGGCGTCCGTGGAGCGGGTCCAGTGCAGTGGACGAAGGCTTCGGCAGGCGCGTTGTACAGTGCTTTCGGTGAGGCGGATCTGTTGCGGTGGACGAGGGCTTGTATGAAGGGCCAGCGAAGGGGCGGACAAGGGAGTCAGTGAAGGGCCTACGACATGGTGGATGAGGGCGCCAGTTAAGCAGATCCGGTGCGGTGGACCATGATGGCAGTCAAGGAGATCTGGAGCGGTGGACAAGCCAGTCGCTGAAGCGGCTCCGGTGAAGTGGTGACTTGGCAGTTGGGGGTCCCAAGGTGCGGAAGATAGATCTGGCGGGGTGTGAGGTCCACCGCTGCGGTGGAGGACTAGATTTGGTGGCTTGCTGTGGATGGGGGGGTCGGGAGGGGAAGGGGAGGGGCTCTGGGGAAGAATGTTGGGGGCAAAGAGGCGAAAACAATGGAGTTACCAAAGCAACCCTTTTCCGTTCATGTGGCAGGGGTAAAACAGGAATATCGCAGGGCTAAACTTTCGGGCGCGTGATATTTCGATGTGAGTGGGAAGTTTGAAAGCTTTTGGCGCCTAAAATTATAAGTATTCTGCTCTCCTACGGCCGACTATGATATCATGGCCGACAATTTGTTTGTTTTGCACGCAAAAAAATGTGCAAGTTTCGAAAATCAATGTCTCCAACTCGAAACTTAGATTGTCCATTCAATTCAAAAATGGATCATTGAGCTACTACAAGCAAATACCATCATACGGTCCAATTCAAATGAAATTCCAAATGTGTTTATCCTAAATATGATGACAAAAGCAAAAATGTGTATGTGTATGAATAAAGTGGATGATTATAAAGTTTGAACATGCATGTATGTGTATATCTCTAGGTTTGATATATGAATTTGAAATCACGAAATCCCGGCTTAAAAATGTACCTCTGTTTAAATGAATTACAAAAGCTAATGATGGAGTCGAATTCCAAAATTCCAATCTTAGGTTTGTAATTCTGGTACATCAAGGTATATCACGCATGTTCAAAAGTATCTTTATCTCATAGTACAAACTGTGAAACAAATTGATCAACCATGAGTGCACAATATCTCAATTACGCTAAAGTCCCTCAAATATAGACACCTCACTCTTTATCTTAAGTCAACCCCCCCACCACCACCACACACACACACACACACAGAGAAGTCGTTCTCTCCCCCAAACACCAACACACGAGCACATTAACACCCCTCTCTCTTGTAAAGTCCGGACCCCAACATAGGTCTCTATCACTTTCTCTCTCGGTCATGCACACATCTCTTCCTCACTCTGTAGGTCTCCCTCTATCTCTCTTACCCAAGATCACGCACTATGTAGAGTGTATATTTCCCATACACACAAAACGTCACCCCAAACGTCTATCTCCCTAGTTATGTGGTTCTCGCGCACTCACCTCACACACCACCCACACTGCAAACAAGCACACTTTGTCTCCTTGTGCACCACTCTCCTCTTTCTATCTCTCCCACATGCGAACCCGCCCCAGCTATTTCCCTGTATACATATATGTCGTGACTCTTTGCATAGCTCCCTAATGTATAATCGTTCTTGATTTCGCACATTGTTCTCTACACCATCTATTCTAGATCTCTCATGAAGTCCCTATCACACACACGATGACTTGCTTCCCTTGCGTCTCCATTCATAGGCCAATTTCGGACAACATCAACATTGTCTCCCTATCTATACGCCATTTATGGACACAAACAACCCCTCTCGCCCCCTCTCTTCCTCTCTCTCTCTCTCTCTCTCTCTCTCTCTCTCTCTCTCTCTCTCTCTCTCTCTCTCTCTCTCCGTCGCTAGCTCTCTCTTTTTGTCGCTCTCACACCCCTCTCCCACACACACACTCGATGTCTCTTCCAAATAGTCTGCTCCCCCGCCCGCACCCGTGCTATCTCGCTACTACACATGTCACACCATCCCGCCTTCCCTTATACTAGGTTTACATCATCAGTGGTCTCTCTACTCTACATACACTCTCTGCCTCTCACACACAACCGCGTGCACAAACACACACAGACACACACAAACACCCATTTACCTGGATCCTCATCTCTCCTCATGTCCGCATGTGTATCTCACACACTCACTCTCTAATTATGTATACGTGTCTCCATGTTAGACAACACAAAGCCCCATGTACATGTCTCTCTCTATCCTCCACACACATAGACACAAAGAATCTGTTATCATTGCCTCAGTCTCTAACATATCACACACGCTCTCTCTCTCTCTCTCTCTCTCTCTCTCTCTCTCTCTCTCTCTCTCTCGCAAACACGCTCAACAAGGTTTTCCCCGTGAATAACTTACTGTCTATTCATGAACAGTCGTGCCAGTACGGCGAACACGAGACGTGAGAAAGAATAAATCTACACGTGCTTAGACCACCTAGTATGACTACTAGGACTAGAGCAAGCCAAAAAGCGCGCCGCCGTCACCCCATCCTTGTCGGCGACGGGAAAATCTTCGTTTTACACAGTCGAGAAGTCATTGTGCTAAGGCCCCACATGCTGAGGCGTTGAATAGAATGTAGATGCTAGTTTACGGAAGCAAGTATCGATAATACGTTTGTATCTCCATACTTATATTTCTTCTCTTATAAAAACCGAGTTGGTGATGATGGTACGTGTGCCATCTTGCAATATAGACCGTCCGATCTATATCTGACGGATGGAAATTAAACTAAAAGATACCCGCACCCCTCTCCACATTTGCAGACAAGGCCTTTCATCATTCATCCTTATCTCCAACAAACCTCATTATTGAGCAATTAATAAAGGAAGCCTCTGGAACAAGCTGGCGTGGTGGCCGCTGCCGGCGTCGTCAATCCCCATGCCTCCGCTCAGTCCGACCACCAACCACCACCACACCCCACTCCTCTTCACCTTATCTCATATTTCTCGGGATATCATTAGTTTTTACACATGGGACTACTCCCGCAAGGGTCAATCACAACAAGTGTTTTACAAAAAAATGCATCTTGATGTTCCGTGCAATGCACGGGTCTTGCTAGTACTCCTACACAAGACTAAGTTGGTGATGCTGGTGTGTCTGCCATCCGTCGTTTCTGACCATTAGATCTACATCTAACGATTGTGAGGTAAGTTGTTGCCTTTTCTCACCAACATCCCACTTGTCTACCAGTTTGCAGAAAAACCCATAATTAGTATCTTAAAACCAACCACATCCCTCCCTGACCTCACCAAAACAGCCCAAGGAATATATTCTAATTGAAACATAATATATCTCTAGTGACATATGTATATCAAAATTAGAGTGTTTTGTACCAAGTTTGTGAATAAGTATTATTCTAATTATGATTCATTACAATGGAGATGAACATTGCTAGTATTTCCAACCATGCATTTCTTTTCCTAGTATTCCATGGTTTCGAGTTTTCCATCAAGATATTAGTCACTCATGGTTGATATTTACTTTCAATCATGTACACATATGCACTATGTAACTAGCCTTGCTTATTGGCTTCCAAAGCTTAACTTTCACTCCTACTTACAATATGTAGAGTATTTAACAAAAAACTACCACTTTCAACCAGCCCTAGGAGGAATCTATTGTACAAAAAATAGCAAAAACATACCCAAAATTTCTTAATCCACGCCAAAAACTACCTAGTACTCCTACCGATTAGGTTCGTTTTAACCCATTTATGACAGGGTTGGCCCACATGTCCGTGCTGACGAGGCAGCTTAAACCAACACATGTTGTTTGACTGTTGACATGAGGGACCCACATCTAACCTTCGATCCTGTTATTCCCCCTCAAATCATTATTTTTCTTGAACATTACTTCAAACAGTACTGATGCGTGTTCGTCGGTGGCGCCGGTGATGAGCGAGTTGGCCGCCTCTTCGTCGGACGGGCCGGACGCCGCGCTGGCCTCCGCACGGGTTGGCAGGCTAGCCCGACCGTGACTCACGAGCGAGCAAGCCGCTGTGCTGGCATTCGCTCGAGCTAGATGGCTGGCCTTAGCGCGGCGCGCGCGAGCAAGCCGTCATGCTGCCGTGCCAATCTAGCTAGCAAACCTTGTAGACAAGCAGCTGGACGGAGCTATCTTGGCTAGCTAGCGGCCGCGAGCGTCGGACGGAGCTGGCATCCGGGCTGCCGCAACATGGGCTCCGCACCGCCGGCGGTTTTGACCTCGCCTTCTGCCGGCGGCGGTAGCTGCGTCCCATGGCCGAGGATGACTAGGTGGACGGGCCGGAGGTAGGAGGTCACTCGAGGATTTTTGTTGGTAAGAGCATGTACAATGGTTGATAAGGTAGTCTTATCTTATGTCTGCCACGTATGCAAGTTGTAGTAGTTTCTTGGCATTTTAGTGGTTTCTTGCATTATTAGAGCAAGTACAATAGAGCTGAGTCAGCGGGCTATAAGAAATAAACTACTACTACATGTTAGCTATAAGATGGGCTATAGATGACATGGCACTGGCTTATAGCCAGTAGCTGGCTATACTATTAACCATGCTCTTAGGGGTTTCTTGTAAGGAACAATGTACGTACTACTAGCGACAAAAGGCGATTCTAGGTTCCGTTGTACTCCAACGAGTACTACTAGTGGTTGCGGGAGTGTATACCTCGTTTTGTGGGTTCGATCCCGGCCGAACGCACGATGGCCTTTAAAATAATAGTATACTACTACACTTCGCTGCGAGCCAATATTTTACACGGGTAGTTTGAGTTTTGAAGTCAAACAGACGTGCGGCCCCACAATCTGGGTGCACTGGACAGCCTAGCCACGTGAACGGGTTTTCCTTCCCAGCATCTCGTGGCTCGCGTGCTCGCCCTAGCCGGACCTCGCTTGCAGCTTCCAGCTAGTAGCATATTTAAACTAGCGCCTCCCAATTAAGACCGAGGAGCCGGAAAAGCCTGGCGGGGCATTGGGAACTGTGCAATATTGCTCTATACGTAAAGTGCTCTACTACTACTCTGTAGCTTGTGGTGTTGGATGCATGGACTTCACTCCATTATCGGCTCTACTATAAAAGAAATTCCTCTTGACGAGTTTTTTTTGAAACGGAGGCAAAAGCTTTGTTTCATCTAATTCATAAAGAAGGAACTACTAACAAAGTTCGACAAGATCCATTACACCTCCACAAATGGAAGTGAAAAGCCTAGTCTCGCTGTATCAAATAACTCAAATGTTCTGCCCCCGCAGTATCCGTCGCTGATAAACAGGCTGCTAGTGTGTGCATGAGAGGAGCGGGTGACTAGGCCAGCTACGTGAGAGGAGCGGCTGAATAGAGCACTAAGAGTACCCACTAGGCCACTACGCAGGTGTACTTCCCCTGCATTGATAGTACAACAATGGTTCTAGAGAACAGTAGTACCCTCCACTTCCAACTGTAGCTCCTTGGCCCCGAGATTCAAGAGTTCAAAACTGGTGCACTATACAAGACTAGACTAGAAGTACAGTACTCCCTCCTTTCCGGTTTATAGGGCTCATCTCAAAATTTTAGTTTTTCCATTTTATAAGGCTCAATTTGGTTGTTTCCCATCACATGTTCAGATTCCAAGGTGCATTAAATCATTGCATGCAAGTATTAAGAGAAAATTGACCAATGAATGTAATTTATGCATGCATGCATTGCAATTAATGCATTGGTAAACATACTTTTTTGAGGAAAACAAGAGCATTAATTGGGTGCTTTTTTGAGGAGTAGTTGAGAAAAGTAGTACTAGTACTGCTACAGTACGAGTACGTACTCCTCCGCCACATAATGTACGACGTTTTTTGACACTAGTTGGCGTGTACAAAAAATGGCAAAAACATACCCAAAATTTCTTAATCCACGCCAAAAACTACTACCTAGTGCCAAAAATTTCTTACTAGTGCTATTATTTACAGTATAATGCAATCCCATAACGTTCCATAATGCTAGTACTAGTACTCCATGGTACCAATAACTACTACCTAGTGCCAAAAATTTCTTACTGGTGCTATTATTTAGAATAGTAAATAATAGCCTCACCCCTTCACTGAGGAACGATCTACAGTTGGAAGGGACGAGGCCCTGCGGTTACTGCGCTCCTATCTCCTCCTCTCCAGTTCACCTCCCCCCAAAGAGAAGGCAGTTTGTTGCTGCTCCTATGGATTCGCCAGGCGATTCTCCTCCTCGTCGGGGCTGGGAGACCTTGGACGACGATTCTCTCAGAGAAATCGCACGCCGCTCCGACGTCCTCACCGCCGCAAGACTCGGTGCTTCCTGCACCAACTTTTTCAAGAAGCTGCTTAAACAGGCTTGGGAAAAGGCCATGCTTGTTGGTCTTTCATGCGTCCTTGAGGAGAAGGTTCTTCTATGGGACAATTCTTCGAACAGTCCACCGCTCCCTGGCCATGGTTGCACGTTGACTCTGCTAGAGTTGACGACGTTGAGAGGTAGTCGGATTTTGTTCGATGAGCAGGTCAGTAATGGAGTTTGATCATGTAGTACTTAGTTATTCCATTTCCATCCCGTAATTTCTCCGCTGCCCACCGTCTTATATATAGGTCTGGGTCGGTGCAAACGAAGATTGGCTTGCATACCTCCGTCCGGATACCACCATGATTTTGCACAACATCCACAGCAGTGCGGCCGTTCCGGTAGACCCCTTCTCCACCATTGGGATCGGCCTTCCGTACTGGATGGGCAAGAATACGTATGATGATGCCTACATGAGATTGAAGAAGATAGCAATTGCGGACCCACCGACAAAGTGACGCGGCTACGACGATTACTATCTCATCGCAATATTCGACATAAGGATTGCCATCAATGCAGGAGGCAGTAACGACAGAGGCTGGCGCATGTTGGCGGCGGCAGATTTGAACCCCTACACGTTCGAAGACGCTGTGCGCCATCTAGGCTACATCTTCGCGGTGACAAGCCAGGGGACTTGTTTCATCTGGTTGACATCCTACAGACGGGAGATTACAAATGGAATGCACAAACCATCATTTGCATCCCTAACGGTACTCCATTATTTTGCAGGGACCAGTCTTCCCCCGATCAAAATAAGATCGCCGATCCTGGATGTGCATTTGCATCCGCGATTCGGTCTAACCTGGAACCTTGTAGCTGACTTTGGCATATTGGGATCAACTATCTTAGCAGTCGTTACCCATGGTACCATTGATGTGCAACATGGTCACATAATATAGCACGATTGGACCGTCACCATCTACCCAGGTATTCCATTTATTAACCCTCTCGCCTTCTCTTTCATTGTTGTACTAGTAGTATACTTTGTAGTACTAGTAGGAGTAGTTTTTATCTTGGAGGACACGTATAGCTAGCTAGGCCCTTGAAGACTTGAACCCACTAGCTGCCACCATTTTTGTTTGTCCATGTCTTACTATCTCATCCATGTAGCCAAGAGTGGCTATATATAATAAGTCGGTTATTTTACTTCCTCTATACCGGAGTAGTACTATTTTCTGCACAGTATTACTGACCGCCACATTTGAGCACAACATTATTATGCATGGACCTTGACTATGTACGTCACCATGTGTCCAGATCTGGGATGTCGCGTGTACCTGATGAACGGCGCCGAGTTCGACCCCCGTGACACTATGTGGGTGCCGACGAACACTCTTGGAGAGTACTCGCATTTCATCGGGGACAACTACCCCATTGTGAAGCGGATGCCACCATCCGTGCATGACACGGAAGGCCTGCCGTTCATGAAGCATGGTTGTGTCTTCAGTGCGCACCGCCGGATGAACGACATGCTGGACACGCTATCCCTGATTTATGTCGCTTCAGCTTGGATGAGTCTCCATCGTGTGGAACCGGACTAGGAAGCTGCGACAATGATTCCCATTGCCCACCACTATGGATCGTGCCATCCATGAAGAACACCTGGGACTGGAACCTGGAGGAGGACATGTAGCCCATCTATAACGTGTAAGTGGAGTACGGTAATTGTGAACGGTAGCGCTGTGAATATATGTAGACTAGTCGTGCACAAATTTATCACATGAGTTGGAGATGAACTTGTGTGGCATACTTGCATTTGTCCTTTAGAATTTATTAATAGTGAATGCGATATGTCTACGTGCAACTTGTGTGGTTGTTGCACAGGCTCCAACACACTCTTTGAGAAAAAAAGGTGGCACAGCTTTGGATATACGTGATGTGGCGGAATCATACAGTAGCATCGCTTGCTATAGTTGTACTAGTACACTCCTACTAGGACGACAACTCCTATAAAACCTTGCGCTTGGCTGTTTGCCTCTTCGGGAGGTTCAACAGTTCATACTCGTGTGAACCTTGCACTTGGCTCTTCGCCTCTTCGGAAGGTCCAACAATGATGATACTACAGTACAATATGCTTCTGGCAATCTGACACCGATTGAACTGCTGCACGTCCACCACGAGGGCGAGGGAGAGGGAGAGGGCGCTGTAGTCAAAACCCTCTCCTCGTCCTGCAAACCACCGCGCGCGTGGGTGAGGGAGAGGCGTATTAAGCAAGCTTCTCCTCGTTTGGCGAGTTGACGGGACACATCAAAGCAGTACTAGTACTAGTAGTAGTAGTCCATATTGCATCCTTTCTGATTAATATGGCTTAATTTGAAACAAGAAAAATACACTGGCGGTCAACGTATGTAACAGTATGCTCTTTACGGTCACTATATATAGTTTTGCGGCGATTAGGGCATGTACAATGGTTGATAAGATAGTCTTATCTTAAGTCTTGCATGTAGTTTAGAGATGACAAAAAACATGTCTATAATGGGTCATCTTTTAGCCTTATCTCCAATAACTAGCTATTCCTAAAAGCGTGGTGATACAGATTGTGCTAAGAGATTATCATTTCTCTCTCCTCCACCTCATCACTTATCCTATGTGGCAGTCCTAAGATAGAACCATTGCACATGCCCTTATGCGATCACTAGCTCATCGTAAAGCACCGTATTGCACCCTATTGACCGTCCACATAGTCGACGTGGCACTTTGTTGACTGGTTAAATTGTCACCTGGTTTCTAGGTCCCACCTGTCAGTTGGCAGAGCAAAGAAATCAGTTAAACAAAACTTTACGCAGGCGCGACACGAGTCCAACCCTTGCGCGCGAACCGCCCTGGCTGTGTATGTGAGTGCATGCACGTGTCCTCCCTCGGTCTTCCAACAAAGAGTGTACTACATGATGTACATCTACACTTCCAATGCATTTAGCCTTTAATCTACTAAATTGATATTGATTGACTAATGCACCAACTTGTAATGTAGGTATAGGCTACATGTCTATCCTTAATTACAGCATGCAACGGCCTTCATTTAATCTTCTTATCTCAATGGTCGCATGCACACATAAGTCTGCTACTTTTGTCCGTTAATTATGCCCTGGTCAATGTGTAAATCTCTAAATGTACAGTCTTTCACAGACGTAGGGAGTAGGTTGAGCACTTGAGCGTGAACGTGTGTGTTGCGTCATGTGTTGTGTGCCGCATGGGTGCGTGAGAGTTGTGTGCGTCCATGTGTACGTGTGAGTGTTGCATTTTGCATGCATGCATGGGGCTTACTCCCTCCCATTGACATGTTCACATTTCAAGCTTCCTTTGTTCCCTCCATATGGCGATACTCCCTCTGTTCCCAAATATAGTACAAAGTTGAGTCATCTATTTTGGAAAGGAGGGAGTAGTATGGAGTAAAAGCCTCCCTCTGTTCTCAAATACGGAGTATTTGTCTTTCTACAGATTTCAACAAGTGACTAGGTACGGAGCAAAATGAGTGAAGTGAGCGTAGAGGCATAGGGATACTGTAGAAAGGAAGTCCTCGCAATCCATTTATTCCCCATCTCGGTCAGAGAGAACTATTCAACTAGTCTTCGCAGTGAAGTGACAATACACGCTGCAGCAGATGGGACACGTAATTAATAAGTTGAACCAGCGTGTTGGTGTTACTAAATCAGCCTTTTTTCTTTTGAGGGAAGAATCAGTCTTACCCAGTACTGCCATCATGTTTGCCAGTAGAGCATGCTTCCGCAAATACTCCTACGCACCTCTGTCCTCCATTAGCTGACATATGGGCCCTGTTGTGGTAGACCCACATGCCATCGGTGTAACTATTTACACTCCGAAGGATGGTATATCCTGGTAGTAGTACTTGTAGAATTGAGATTGAATGCACTTTCTTCCCCGTCTTCCACTCTTCTTCCTGCTCTCTTCTTCTTCCTCCTCTCTTCCCCATTGTCGGCCACACACCATTTACCCCCGCTCACTGCTCGCCCGCCCGCGCCATCTTCCTTGGTAGCTCGCGCGTACCATATACCCCCGCTCACTGCTCAGCCACACGAGGAGAAGCTTCTTCGCTCGCCCGCCCGAATCCACTTCCCTGCTGGCTCGCAGGCACCGAAAACCCCAATGGCAGAACCGTCTGACACGCAGAGCCGCCATTGGAATTCCCTCCCCGATGTTCTCTTGGAGTAGATCTGTAGTCGTATGGACCTACTCAGCAACGTCTGTCTGGCCGCATGCTCGGTGTCTTTGTACCGTCTAATCGTCTGCAACCGGCCGGCTCTTTTCAAGACACCCTGCTTGCTGATGCCCGATACTCATAGGTGGCCCAGACACCGACTTGAAGATCCTACGGAGGTTGTCGTGGTGCCCCTCGACATGCTACCACTACCCGTCCACCTGCCCTTCATGCGCGGCCACTACTGGGCGGGCATGAAGACCAACTGGGTCGTCCTCATCCACCAATCTGGCAGTCCATGGCGTCTCGTGGATATCTACACCCAGCGAGAGATCACCCTTCCATCTTTGGATACCGCCGCCATCGAGCCTCGCAGCCTGCCGGACACTCCTGCCTACTACGCACAAGACGCGTCAAGCTTTTGGCTCGACCTCTGTTTGCAGAAAGTTGTAATCTGCGAAGTGGCAACACCATCAGAAGACTACATGGATTACAAGCTCATTGCCTTGTTCAACAAGGGATTAGTCTATATGGAATCCGGTCGCCATACATGGTTATGGCTCATCATCAATCCTGTTGAGGAAACATTTTTGTCTGATGCTATAGTGCACGATGGCATCATTTACGCTGTTGACACACAGACTGGCTACCTATACTGGTGGATCTATCGTCGTGTAATTGTTCTATCTCATCTCATCTTTACCTTATGAATACGATTGCCTGTTCATTTCTTACAAATTTAGAATGCATATTTTTTAACTTGGGGTATGATTTTGACCACGGCATTGCAATTCTCTGTCTATGTGTCACTGTTATAATAATCTTAATTCCACACATACTCTGAACATGATTGTTTATTTTTGTCCTTTTGGTCTCCAATTTGAATTGTTGCAGCAGACGCAAATGCGCTGGCCTTCATGATTCCAGGACCTGGAATCATACCAGCCGATGGGTGGTGGTTTATCGCTCGTTCAACTGATGGCAGTCATTTGATGCTCATTCGCACATACCAAATTGACCAAACCATTACATCAAACCACATGCAATACAATGCGTGGGGCATTCGTGGCATTGATGGCTATGGCTGCTTCGTGTTCGAGAAAGATCCCAGCTTCGTTGGGCAAGGTGTATTCAACTGGAGGCGGGTTTACATCCTCGGCAACCACTCCTTTTTCCTCGGGCTCAATTATCCGATCATCCAACCAATCATCGATCATATCACCGGCGATGATTATTGTGCTATGAAACTTCCATTTGCGAGGGGGGGGGCTGTGTTTACACATCATACCATGCGTTTCCTGAATCACCATATCCAGAGATTCGTCGACACAGCTTGTTGCCAGATAATCTTCAGTGTGTGAAAGGCATCAAGCTTCCATGCGATGGATGGCTTTTGCAAACCCGACATGCGGCGATGTGGTGTTGGAAATATGCTCTAGAGGCAATAATAAAAGCATTATTATTATATTTCCTTGTTCATGGTAATTGTCTTTTATTCATGCTATAATTGTGTTATCTGGAAATCGTAATACATGTGTGAATACTAGACACCAATATGTCCCTAGTATGCCTCTAGTTGACTAGCTCGTTGATCAATAGATAGTCATGGTTTCCTGGCTATGGACATTGGATGTCATTGATAACGAGATCACATCATTAGGAGAATGATGTGATGGACAAGACCCAATCCTAAGCATAGCACAAGATCGTGTAGTTCGTTTTGCTAGAGCTTTCCAATGTCGAGTATCTTTTCCTTAGACCATGAGATCGTGTAACTCCCGGATACCGTAAGAGTGCTTTGGGTGTACCAAACGTCACAACGTAATTGGGTGACTATAAAGGTGCACTACAGGTATCTCCGAAAGTATCTGTTGGGTTGACACGGATCAAGACTGGGATTTGTCACTCCGTATGACGGAGAGGTATCACCGGGCCCACTCGGTAATGCATCATCATAATAAGCTCAAAGTGACCAAGTGTTTGGCCACGGGATCATGCATTACGGTACGAGTAAAGTGACTTGCCGGTAACGGGACTAAACGAGGTATTGGGATACCGACGATCGAGTCTCGGGCAAGTAACCTACCGATTGACAAAGGGAATAGTTTACGGGGTTGCTTGAACCCTCGACATTGTGGTTCATCCGATGACATCATCGAGGAACATGTGGGAGCCAACATGGGTATCCAGATCCCGCTGTTGGTTATTGCCCGAGAGTCGTCTTGGTCATGTCTGCATGTCTCCCGAACCCGTAGGGTCTACACACTTAAGGTTCGGTGACGCCAGGGTTATTAGGAAGACTTGTATGTGATTACCGAATGTTGTTCGGAGTCCTGGATGAGATCCCGAACGTCATGAGGAGTTCCGGAGTGATCCGGAGGTAAAGATTTATATATGGGAAGTTGTCATACGGACACCGGAATAGTTCGGGGGCATATCGGTATTGTACCGGGGCCACCGGAGGGGCCTCGGGGGTCCACCGGGAGGGGCCACCTCTCCTGGAGGGGCTCATGGGCTGTAAGGGGGAAGGGAACCAGCCCATAGTGGGCTGGTGCGCCTCCCCCCAAGGGCCCATGCGCCCTAGGGTTTGGGGGAACCCTAAAGGGGGCGCCCCCCTTGCTTGGGGGGCAAGCCCCCTCCCCCTTGGCCGCCGCCCCCCTCTAGATCCATCTAGAGGGGGCCGGCCCCCCTTGCCCCTTCCCCTATAAATAGAGGGGTGAGGGGAGGTCTGCATACACAAGTCAAGGCGCAGCCCCTCCCCTCCCCAACACCTCTCCTCCTCCGTACGTGCTTGGCGAAGCCCTGACGGAGTTCTGCTACACCAACATCACCACGTCGTCGTGCTGCCGTTGGAGTCTTCTTCCTCAACCTCTCCTTCCCCTTGCTGGATCAAGAAGGAGGAGACGTCGATCGTCCCGTACGTGTGTTGAACGCGGAGGTGCCGTGTGTTCAGCACTTGGTCATCGGTGATTCGAATCACGACGAGTACGACTACGTCATCACCATCCCCTTGAACGCTTCCGCACGCGATCTGCAAGTGGTATGTAGATGCAATCTCTCTCCCATGACTCGTTGCTTAGATGAACTCATTGATGGATCTTGGTGAAACCGTAGGAAAATTTTAATTTTCTGCAACGTTCCCCAACAGTGGCATCATGAGCTAGGTCTATGCGTAGTTCTCTATTGCACGAGTAGAACACAAAGTAGTTGTGGGCGTCGAATTGTCAATTCTTCTTGCCGTTACTAGTCCTATCTTGGTTCAGCGGTATTGTGGGATGAAGCGGCCCAGACCAACCTTACACGTACGCTTACGTGAGACCGGTTCCACCGACTAACATGCACTAGTTGCATAAGGTGGCTGGCGGGTGTCTGTCTCTCCCACTTTAGTTGGATCGGATTCGATGAACAGGGTCCTTATGAAGGGTAAATAGAGATTGACAAATTCACGTTGTGGTTTTAACGTAGGTAAGAAACGTTCTTGCTAGCAACCTATAACAGCCACATAAAAACTTGCAACAACATTAGAGACGTCTAACTTGTTTTTGCAGCAAGTGCTTTGTGATGTGATATGGCCAGAAGTTGTGATGAATCATGTGATGTATGAGATGATCTTGTTATTGTAATAGGAATCACGACTTGCATGTCGATGAGTATGACAACCGGCAGGAGCCATAGGAGTTGTCATTATTATTTTATGACCTGCGTGTCACCATGTAAATTACTTTACTTTATTGCTAAACGTGTTAGCCATAGTAGTAGTGGTAATGGTTGGCAAGCAACTCCATGGAGACACGATGATGGAGATCATGATGATGGAGATCATGGTGTCGTGCCGGTGACAAGATGATCATGGAGCCCCAAGATGGAGATCGAAGGAGCTATATGATGATGGCCATATCATGTCACTACTATATAATTGCATGTGATGTTTATTATGTTTATGCATCTTGTTTACTTAGAACGACGGTAGTAAATAAGATGATCCCTTACAAAATTTCAAGAAGTGTTCTCCCCTAACTGTGCACCGTTGCTAAAGTTCGTCGTTTCGAAGCACCACGTGATGATCCGGTGTGATAGATCCATACGTTCACATACAACGGGTGTAAGACAGTTTTACACATGCAAAACACTTAGGGTTAACTTGACGAGCCTAGCATGTACAGACATGGCCTCGGAACACGGAGACCGAAAGGTCGAACATGAGTCGTATAGAAGATACGATCAACATGGAGATGTTCACCGATGATGACTAGTCCGTCTCACGTGATGATCGGACACGGCCTAGTCGACTCGGATCATGTAACACTTAGATGACTAGAGGGATGTCTAATCTGAGTGGGAGTTCATTCATTAATTCGATTAGATGAACTTAATTATCATGAACTTAGTCTTAATCTTTACAATATGTCTTGTAGATCAGATGGCCCACGGTAATGTCAGCCTCAACTTCAACGCGTTCCTAGAGAAAACTAAGCTGAAAGATGATGGCAGCAACTATTCGGACTGGGTCCGGAACTTGAGGATCATCCTCATAGCAGCCAAGAAAGATTATGTCCTAGATGCACCGCTAGGTGATGCACCATTCCCAGAAAACCAGGACGTTATGAACGCCCATCAGTCACGCACTGATGATTACTCCATCGTTCAGTGCGGCATGCTTTACAGCTTAGAACCGGGGCTCCAAAAGCGTTTTGAGAAGCACGGAGCATATGAGATGTTCGAGGAGCTGAAATTGATTTTCCAAGCTCATGCCCGGGTCGAGAGATATGAAGTCTCCGACAAGTTCTTTAGCTGCAAAATGGAGGAAAATAGCTCTGTCAGTCAACACATACTCAAGATGTCTGGGTTGCACAACCGCTTGACTCAGCTGGAAGTTAATCTTCCGGATGAGGCGGTCATTGACAGAATCCTTCAGTCGCTCCCACCTAGCTACAAAAGCTTCGTGATGAACTACAACATGCAGGGGATGGAAAAGACCATTCCCGAGTTGTATTCAATGCTGAAATCCGCGGAGGTGGAGATCAAAAAGGAACATCAAGTGTTGATGGTGAATAAAACCACTACGTTCAAGAAAGGCAAGGGTAAGAAGAACTTCAAGAAAGACGGCAAGGAGGTTGCCGCGCCTGGTAAATCAGTTGCCAGGAAGAAGTCAAAGAATGGACCCAAACCTGAAACTGAGTGCTTTTATTGCAAGGGAAATGGTCACTGGAAACGGAATTGCCCCATGTACTTAGCGGATAAGAAGGCCGGCAACACTAAAGGTATATGTCATATACATGTAATTGATGTGTACCTTACCAGTGCTCGTAGTAGCTCCTGGGTATTTGATACCGGTGCTGTTGCTCATATTTGTAACTCACAGCAGGAGCTGCGGAATAAGAGAAGACTGGCGAAGGACGAGGTGACGATGCGCGTCGGGAATGGTTCCAAGGTCGATGTGATCGCCGTCGGCACGCTACCTCTACATTTACCCACGGGATTAGTTTTAAACCTCAATAATTGTTATTTAGTGCCAAGTTTGAGCATGAACATTGTATCTGGATCTCGTTTAATACGAGATGGCTACTCATTTAAATCCGAGAATAATGGTTGTTCTATTTATATGAGTGATATGTTTTATGGTCATGCTCCGGTGGTTAATGGTTTATTCTTAATGAATCTCGTGCGTGATAATACACATATTCATAGTGTGAATGCCAAAAGGTGTAAAGTTGATAACGATAGTCCCACATACTTGTGGCACTGCCGCCTTGGTCACATTGGTGTCAAGCGCATGAAGAAGCTCCATGCTGATGGACTTTTAGAGTCTCTCGATTATGAATCGTTTGACACATGCGAACCATGCCTTATGGGCAAAATGACCAAGACTCCGTTCTCCGGAACAATGGAGCGAGCAACCAACCTATTGGAAATTATACATACTGATGTGTGCGGTCCAATGAGCGTTGAGGCTCGCGGAGGATATCGTTATGTTCTCACACTCACTGATGATTTGAGTAGATATGGCTATGTCTACTTAATGAAACACAAGTCTGAGACCTTTGAAAAGTTCAAGGAGTTTCAGAGTGAGGTTGAGAATCAACGTGACAGAAAGATCAAGTTTCTACGATCAGATCGTGGAGGAGAGTACTTAAGTCACGAATTTGGCACACACTTAAGAAAATGTGGAATAGTTTCACAACTCACGCCGCCTGGAACACCTCAGCGTAATGGTGTGTCCGAACGTCGTAATCGCACTTTATTGGATATGGTGCGATCTATGATGTCTCTTACCGATTTACCGCTATCATTTTGGGGATATGCTCTAGAGACAGCCGCATTCACTTTAAATAGGGCACCGTCTAAATCCGTTGAGACGACACCGTATGAATTATGGTTTGGAAAGAAACCTAAGCTGTCGTTTCTAAAAGTTTGGGGATGCGAGGCTTATGTCAAGAAACTTCAACCTGAAAAGCTCGAACCCAAATCGGAAAAATGCGTCTTCATAGGATACCCTAAGGAAACCATAGGGTATACCTTCTACTTAAGATCCGAGGGCAAGATCTTTGTTGCCAAGAACGGAACCTTTCTGGAGAAAGAGTTTCTCTCGAAAGAAGTAAGTGGGAGGAAAGTGGAGCTTGATGAAGTACTGCCTCTTGAAACGGAGAATAGCGCAGCACAGGAAAATGTTCCTGTGGTGCCTGCTCCAATTAGAGAGGAGGTTAATGATAATGATCAAGATACTTCGGACCAAGCTTCCACTGAACTTCGTAGGTCCACAAGGACACGTTCCGCACCAGAGTGGTACGGCAACCCTGTCCTGGAAATCATGTTGTTGGACAACGGTGAACCTTCGAACTATGAAGAAGCGATGGCGGGCCCGGATTCCAACAAATGGTTAGAAGCCATGAAATCCGAGATAGGATCCATGTATGAAAACAAAGTATGGACTTTGACAGACTTGCCCGATGATCGGCAAGCGATAGAAAATAAATGGATCTTCAAGAAGAAGACGGACGCGGATGGTAATGTCACCATCTATAAAGCTCGACTTGTCGCTAAGGGTTATCGACAAGTTCAAGGGATTGACTACGACGAGACTTTCTCTCCCGTAGCGAAGCTGAAGTCCGTCCGAATCATGTTAGCAATTGCCGCATACTATGATTATGAGATATGGCAAATGGACGTCAAAACGGCATTCCTTAACGGCTATCTTAGGGAAGAACTGTATATGATGCAGCCGGAAGGTTTTGTCGATCCTAAGAATGCTAACAAGGTGTGCAAGCTCCAGCGATCCATTTATGGGCTGGTGCAAGCATCTCGGAGTTGGAACATTCGCTTTGATGAGATGATCAAAGCGTTTGGGTTTATGCAGACTTATGGAGAAGCCTGCGTTTACAAGAAAGTGAGTGGGAGCTCCGTAGCATTTCTCATATTATATGTGGATGACATACTATTTATGGGAAATGAAATAGAATTCTTGGAAAGCATAAAGGCCTATTTGAACAAGTGTTTTCAATGAAGGACCTTGGAGAAGCTGCTTATATATTAGGCATCAAAATCTATAGAGATAGATCAAGACGCCTCATAGGTCTTTCACAAAGCACGTACCTTGATAAGATTTTGAAGAAGTTCAAAATGGATCAGTCCAAGAAAGGGTTCTTGCCTGTATTGCAAGGTGTGAAATTGAGCTCGGCTCAATGCCCGACCACGGCAAAGGATAAACAAGAGATGAGCGTCATCCCCTATGCTTCAGCCATAGGATCCATTATGTATGCCATGTTGTGTACCAGACCTGATGTAAACCTTGCCGTAAGTTTGGTAGGTAGGTACCAAAGTAACCCCGGCAAGGAACACTGGACAGCGGTCAAGAATATCCTTAAGTACCTGAAAAGGACTAAGGACATGTTTCTCGTTTATGGAGGTGACAAAGAGCTCGTCGTAAAGGGTTACGTCGATGCTAGCTTCGACACAGATCTGGATGACTCTAAGTCACAAACCGGATACGTGTATATGTTCAATGGTGGAGCAGTGAGCTGGTGCAGCTACAAGCAGAGCGTCGTGGCGGGATCTACATGTGAAGCGGAATACATGGCAGCCTCGGAGGCAGCGCATGAGGCAATTTGGGTGAAGGAGTTCATCACCGACCTAGGAGTCATACCCAATGCGTCGGGGCCGATCAAACTCTTCTGTGACAACACTGGAGCTATTGCACTTGCCAAGGAGCCCAGGTTTCACAAGAAGACCAGGCACATCAAGCGTCGCTTCAACTCCATCCGTGAAAATGTTCAAGATGGAGACATAGAAATTTGTAAAGTGCACACGGATCTGAATGTCGCAGATCCGTTGACTAAACCTCTCCCTAGGGCAAAACATGATCAGCACCAGAACTCTATGGGTGTTCGATTCATCACAATGTAACTAGATTATTGACTCTAGTGCAAGTGGGAGAATGTTGGAAATATTCCCTAGAGGCAATAATAAAAGCATTATTATTATATTTCCTTGTTCATGGTAATTGTCTTTTATTCATGCTATAATTGTGTTATCTGGAAATCGTAATACATGTGTGAATACTAGACACCAATATGTCCCTAGTATGCTTCTAGTTGACTAGCTCGTTGATCAATAGATAGTCATGGTTTCCTGGCTATGGACATTGGATGTCATTGATAACGAGATCACATCATTAGGAGAATGATGTGATGGACAAGACCCAATCCTAAGCATAGCACAAGATCGTGTAGTTCGTTTTGCTAGAGCTTTCTAATGTCGAGTATCTTTTCCTTAGACCATGAGATCGTGTAAATCCCGGATACCGTAAGAGTGCTTTGGGTGTACCAAACGTCACAACGTAACTGGGTGACTATAAAGGTGCACTACAGGTATCTCCGAAAGTATCTGTTGGGTTGACACGGATCAAGACTGGGATTTGTCACTCCGTATGACGGAGAGGTATCACCGGGCCCACTCGGTAATGCATCATCATAATGAGCTCAAAGTGACCAAGTGTTTGGCCACGGGATCATGCATTACGGTACGAGTAAAGTGACTTGCCGGTAACGGGACTAAACGAGGTATTGGGATACCGACGATCGAGTCTCGGGCAAGTAACCTACCGATTGACAAAGGGAATAGTTTACGGGGTTGCTTGAACCCTCGACATCGTGGTTCATCCGATGACATCATCGAGGAACATGTGGGAGCCAACATGGGTATCCAGATCCCGCTGTTGGTTATTGCCCGAGAGTCGTCTTGGTCATGTCTGCATGTCTCCCGAACCCGTAGGGTCTACACACTTAAGGTTCGGTGACGCCAGGGTCATTAGGAAGACTTGTATGTGATTACCGAATGTTGTTCAGAGTCCCGGATGAGATCCCGGACGTCACGAGGAGTTCCGGAGTGATCCGGAGGTAAAGATTTATATATGGGAAGTTGTCATACGGACACCGGAATAGTTCGGGGGCATATCGGTATTGTACCGGGGCCACCGGAGGGACCTCGGGGGTCCACCGGGAGGGGCCATCTCTCCCGGAGGGGCTCATGGGCTGTAAGGGGGAAGGGAACCAGCCCATAGTGGGCTGGTGCGCCTCCCCCCAAGGGCCCATGCGCCCTAGGGTTTGGGGGAACCCTAAAGGGGGCGCCCCCTTGATTGGGGGGCAAGCCCCCTCCCCCTTGGCCGCCGCCCCCCCTCTAGATCCATCTAGAGGGGGCCGGCCCCCCTTGCCCCTTCCCCTATAAATAGAGGGGTGAGGGGAGGGCTGCATACACAAGTCAAGGCGCAGCCCCTCCCCTCCCCAACACCTCTCCTCCTCCGTACGTGCTTGGCGAAGCCCTGACGGAGTTCTGCTACACCAACATCACCACGCCGTCGTGCTGTCGTTGGAGTCTTCTTCCTCAACCTCTCCTTCCCCTTGCTGGATCAAGAAGGAGGAGACGTCGATCGTCTCGTACGTGTGTTGAACGCGGAGGTGCCGTGTGTTCAGCACTTGGTCATCGGTGATTCGAATCACGACGAGTACGACTACGTCATCACCATCCCCTTGAACGCTTCCGCACGCGATCTGCAAGTGGTATGTAGATGCAATCTCTCTCCCATGACTCGTTGCTTAGATGAACTCATAGATGGATCTTGGTGAAACCGTAGGAAAATTTTAATTTTCTGCAACGTTCCCCAACATGTGGTTCATGCCAACAGCAAATATGCACAACTTGATTCGTGCTGATATCTAGACTGAGCCATGTATTCTGCTGTTGTAGCACGACCCTCTTTTGTTGGATATTATGTACTGTTGTTAGTTTGAAGCACTCCTCTGGTTTGAAGGATAGATACCTTCCTGGGATCAAGTGCATCCTAACTCACCTGCGTAGGATGTACTGATAATGATGATGGAGATGCTGTGCAGAAGCCATATATATATATATCAGTTAGGCTTCAAGTGCGTACTTGTTAGTTAAAACTATGTATAAATTGTGACACTAAATACGACTAGTAAGCAGTACAGTAGCAATACTAGTATACGTCGGTCAAATTATTCATCATGTCCACACATTGAATTGACGTGACAACACGCTGTGCGTGAGGTGAACAAGAATCCCGGCGGTGTGTTCGGGTATTCTAGACTTCAGATTTGGATTAGCACTTATCTGTCGAAATCTTTCATCATTCACTTAAAACAGTCGATTGATCATACATTCAGTACCATATGACTGGAAGTACCGATGGAAGTCGAAGAAGGATTGGCCCGTGCTGCCGGCTGGCGTCAAGTTCGATCCCACGGATCTGGAGGCGGTCGAGCACCTTGAGTCCAATTTGAGTGCTGACAGCGCGAGATTTGAGTCTCTCATCGACTTGTTCATACCAACCATCGACAGCGAACACGGCATATCTTACACCCAACCTGAGAAATTTCCAGGTAAGACCTCGATCGGCCGTCTACTTGCACAAACATATTCCTTTGTTTATAGCTCTATTTTTCTTTTTACACGCAGACCTGGTGAAGCAATTACAATTTGACAGTTAATAAAAAGTGAAACAAGTGACTGCAACATGCCAAAGATGTTATGCAAATGCCAACTAGGTACACTAAAACCTGTATTCCACAATACTGCAGGTATCACACTGAGTGGCCGGAAGCATTTCTTCCAGCGCAATTCCAGGGCGTTCAAAAGGGGCGCGTGGACGCGTCGCAAGATACAGTCGGAGTGCGGCATGCACGCGGTATGGCACAAGACCGGCAATACCTTGCCGGTGATGGTCAACGGCCGGCAGACGGGCAGCAAAAAAGGTTCTGGTGTTGCACACCAACAAGAACTTCGACCAGCAGAGGACCAATTGGGTGATGCACGAGTACCACCTCGGGGACCTAAAGCAAGAGAAGGAGTGGGAGCTGGTCCTCTGCAAGATTTTCTACCAGACGAACACTAGGGCCAGGAGTAAAAAAGATTATAAGTTAGTTTGGTATTGGTAGTTGTACTACCTTGTCGTCCGCGAGTAGGTATTGTTGTTAACGATCTTTTGGTATGAACTTGCATTTGCTTCCAACCATCATGTCAAGGGTCGACGTGGATATAAAGCTGAATCATTTTGTCGGAACGAATTTTCAGGCACCTGATTTTTATTTGATGGGTAGCATAAGCACCTGCCATTCGAATTCCCAGTTCTCCAATTTTCACGAAACAAGTGCATGCACTTATTATCACGATAAAAAAACAATATCCGTGCTGCATCCCAGTTATCAGTCTGTACTTGCAGAATTCTCTCGTTTATTGAGCACGTATATTGTTTTTTCAGGTCGAGCAAGTTTCAACTGGGCTGTAGATTGCCCAGGGTTGTTTTGTTTTTAACAGGCTCAGCCCATGACGACAACGGGGCACAAAGATCCAGCAGGTATCTACTGGCCTCTGGCCCGCCAGCGTTAGTTATACTTTGTCTTACAACATCCGCAGGCAGTTTTTTTTACTGAATCAAACACGCAGCCGAGTTCTATTTTCCTCTTGAAACGCATGTCCTACATCCGTTTTCTAAGCTCTACCTATAGTTTTACTAGTTCATATACATGTATCATTATATTGAAAACACATAAAAATTCCCTTTTCATATTTACATCCTTATTTTTGTTGTTTTTTCCCACCCAGCGCTGATTTTTTTACCACTGGTTTTCCCTTAAACCAACTAATTTTGTCCCACGTCTTATTTTCTTAAAAAACAAAACTATTTTGGGATTACAACAGTTCGGACTCCACCGAAATATGCAAAATAAGGTTGGACTTTTTGACCGTGGTCCTAGGCAGAAAATGGGCTATAATAAATTACTTAAGAATTAGCAAATGGGCTGCAAATTATAAAAAAATAGCAAATGGGCTTTATGTTGTCTGCCACAGATTTGGAGGCTGACTTGTGGGCCTACTAAGTTCATGCGTACACAAGGTTTCTCAAAAAATAAACTTAGTCAACAATCGACTCTACCAGCGCCAGACCGTTAGATGTCAATCTAACGGCAATCGTGCTTCTTCAGTCTCTGATCCTCCTGCCCCAGCCGCCTAAACCAGCACCGTCGGAACCGCCTGCTCCCGCATCCCGTGGCCGGCAGTGCTGCCGGGAAGGCCTCACGGCCCCATCATACTCGCATCCCTGGCCTGTCTATCCCTCTACTCACCCACACCTCCTGTTAGTTTCCGGCGACGGCAGCCGAACCAGTCAACCCTCGTACTCTCCACCGCGTGGGCAGCCACTGCCGTGTCTTCCCCGGCTCCGTGTCGTTCCCTTTGTAGGCCTCGCCGTCGTCCACCGCCCTGGTGCTCTCGGCGCGGCGTGGTCAACGATGTCCATCCAACGGCCGTAGTGCTTCTTCAACCTCTGGTCTTCTTGCCCCAGCCGCCCAAAGCAGCTCCGGTCATGCCGCATGCTCCTGCCTCCCGTGGCCGGCTATGCTGCCGCGGAGGCCTCACCGTCCCCATACTACTCCCACCGCTGGCCAGGCCATCCCTCCACTCACCCACTGCTGGCCAGGCCATCCCCTATTATTCTGCGGCGATGGCAGCCTCACACCGCAGCCGAACCAGTGAACCCTCGTACTCCTCTCAGTGTGGGCATCCACTGCCGCGTCTTCCCCGGCTCCGCGTCGTCCCCTTCTTAGGCCTCGCCGTCGTCCACCGCCTTGGTGCTCTCGGCGCGGCCTGGTCAACGTGGTTAACGACATTCCATCGGAAGAGTACTGTACGTGGAGAGGCTGACAGCTGGGTCCACGGCCACAACCCAGTTTTTTTGTGATTTGCCAAGTAAGTCGCTTTGTCAGGCTTGTTGGGCTGCAAATCTTTCAAGACGAGGAGAGCTTTCATTCGGCTGGCCGAGAAAATGGCCCATCAGTAATGAGAAATGGGTTGTACATTTTTAGAACACATCAAACCGGCAATTAGTTTCAAATATGTTTTTTTCATTTCGAGACTTGAAATTACATTAATTTTTATGCATGGAGAATTTGTTCGATTTTATGTTGATACACATTTATTTTTAAAATTAGTTTGAATTTGAGTCGAAATTTCGGGATTAAAAACAGTTCGGACCGCACCGAAATATGCAAAATTTCGTATAATTTTTTAACCGTGGCCACAATATGGGTTGTTATGCTAACAAAAAGAATATGGGCTCGAAAAAAACCTTAATAATTAGCAAATGGGCTGTAAATTACTAGAAATAATGGCAGATGGGCCGTATGATGTTTTCCACAGATTTGAGGCTTTGCTAAAAAAAAGGTTGACGCACAAACAGTGACCGTTGGATGGCCATCCAATGGCTGTCGTGCTTCTTCAATCTCTGCTCTTCCTGCTCCAGCCGCTCAAATAGGCACCGGCGGGACTGCCTGCTCCCTCCTCCCCGTGGCCGTCTTTGCTGGTGCGCAGGTGTAGGATCTTGAGAAGATGTGTCTAGAGAGGGGGGGGGTGATTAGACACTTAGTGCTAAAGTTGCAGTTTTTAAACTTTTTCGGTTTAAGTGGAGTTTAGACTCAATTTCAACACACACAATACATATCAAGCAAGCATGCAAAGAGTATATGAGCAGCGGAAAGTAAAGCATGCAAC
Source organism: Aegilops umbellulata (assembly GCA_032464435.1). Taxonomy (NCBI): domain Eukaryota; kingdom Viridiplantae; phylum Streptophyta; class Magnoliopsida; order Poales; family Poaceae; genus Aegilops; species Aegilops umbellulata. The sequence goes on from CP136056.1 coordinate 113,617,525, forward strand.
TTGCAAGAATGTAAAGGGAAGGGTTTGGAGAATTCAAACGCAATTTGAGACACGGCTGTTTTTTGGCGTGGTTTGGATAGGTGGTGCTATCCTACATCCACGTTGATGGAGACTTCAACCCACGAAGGGTAACGGTTGCGCGAGTCCACAGAGGGCTCTACCCACGAAAGGTCCACGAAGAAGCAACCTTGTCTTATCCCACCATGGCCGTCGCCTATGAAGGACTTGCCTCACTAGCGGTAGATCTTCACGAAGTAGGCGATCTCCTTGCCCTTACAAACTCCTTTGTTCAAATCCACAATCTTGTCGGAGGCTCCCAAGTGACACCTAGCCAATCTAGGAGACACCACTCTCTAAGAAGTAACAAATGGTGTGTTGATGATGAACTCCTTGCTCTTGTGCTTCAAATGATAGTCTCCCCAACACTCAACTCTCTCTCATAGGATTTGGATCTGGTGAAAAGAAGATTTGAGTGGAAAGCAACTTGGGGAAGGCTAGAGATCAAGATTCATATGGTAGGAATGGAATATCTTAAGCTCAACACAAGGGTAGGTGGTTCTCTCTCAGAACATATGAGTTGGAAGTGTAGATGTGTTCTGATGGCTCTCTCCACGAATGAAGAGGAGGTGGAGGGGTATATATAGCCTCCACACAAAATCTAACCGTTACACACAATTTACCAATCTCGGTGGGACCGAATCAACAAACTCGGTTGTACCGATTTAGTAAACTTAGTGACCGTTAGTGATTTTCGGTGGGACCGATATGCAACTCGGTTGGACCGATTTGATTAGGGTTAGGGCATAACGTAATCTCGGTGAGACCGATTACACAAACTCGGTGAGACCGATTTGGTAATAAGCTAACCAGAGAGTTGGTCAGGTAAACTCGGTGGGACCGATTTGCTCTTTCGATGAGACCGAAATGTTACAAAAAGGAAACAGAGAGTTTACATTGCAATCTCGGTGGGACCGATCCGCTCTTTCGGTGAGACCGAAAAGTTACGAAAAGGAAAAAGAGAAATTGCAATCCCATCTCGGTGAGACCGAGATCCCTATCGGTAGAACTGATTTGCTTAGGGTTTGGCAGTGGCTATGACATGTGAAACTCGGTGGCGCCGGATTGAAAGAATCGGTAGGTCCGAGTTTGGCTTTGGGTTTAGGTCAAGTGTGGATATGAGAAAGTAGCTGAGGGTTTTGGAGCATATCACTAAGCACATGAAGCAAGAGGCTCATTAAGCAACACCTCATCCCTCCTTGATAGTATTGGCTTTTCCTATAGACTCAATGTGATCTTGGATCACTAAAATGTAAAATGAAGAGTCTTGAGCTTGAAGCTTTAGCCAATCCTTTGTCCTTAGCATCTTGAAGTAGTTCCCACATCGTTTAGTCCATGCCACTCCATTGTTGAACTTATCTGAAATGATATGTTGACATCAATTACCAAAACCACCTGGGGAGCACTTGTGCTTTCAATCTCCCCCTTTTTGGTAATTGATGGCAACATACATCAAAGCTTTAGATAAAGATATAAAGAATAGCAAGTAAAGCTTTGGAAGGACATGTGACAAACATAGGCTCCCCCTACATGTATGCAATCATGTGAATATGAAATATAGAAGCATGTGAGAGCATAACCATGACAGGGTAGGCAATGTGTTACATGTATCTTGGCCATATGCATCAGAGCAAAAGATTATTAAGGAAAATACCTTCATGCTCATGAGTCCTTCTTGCAAACAGTATGTACATAAGCAAGAATTCCTCATACTCATGATTCTGATGCATATACTTACCTTGTAGTCTTGAGTTGGCTTAGGATGGAATGAACCTGCACAAACAAGGTTAGATAACACAGGTACATCCACTAGCCAGAGCAAACAAAAGAAACCACAAGAATACCAAGACTGGGATGACATGTAGAGAGTGAGTACAAGGTACCACATTGGATTAGACATGTCCCCAAGAGTAAAGATATGCAATGAATTTGAATGATGTCTTTGCCTTAGATGTCTTGCTCCCCCTTAATCTGGCATCGGAGCTAAAAGATACAAATGGATAGAGCTTAATGCAAATAAGCACATATGAACATGTCTTTCCCCCAAAAAGACATGTGGCATCTCTCCTCTTGAACATCAAGCATCTGGGATCCTTGAGTATTCTCTCCCCCTGGAGATCTTTTTCTCCCCCTTAATACTCTCTCCCTTGTAGGTGATAAGCTTTGATGTGATCTCTCTCTCCCCCTTTGACATCAATTTCCAAGAAGGGCTTTCTGGAATCTGTCGAATGGGTTTGGTCCTTGAGACTCAGCACAAAGCAATTGATAAAACTGTGATGCTTGTAGATGAAAAGATTCATTGAGTGGAGCTGGATCAGAACAAATATTGAACAAGTGGCAAACTGTTTTTCCTGTTGTGAAATCGGTGGCACCGAGTGGCATGTTTTGGTGGTACCGAAAGGATTCGGTTGGACCGAAAACTACAAGTCTGTCGGTGTACTAAAGTAGGGGTACCTTAGTACCCCGAACTTGTGCACGGGCAGTCGTAGCACCCCGCGGCAAGGCTTGCCAGGCGATCACCAAAACTCTCCGTGTTCCCTTTTTGGGCCATCCAAGAACAAAGTATTTGAGCCAAGGCCCCGGCAGGAGGAGCCTGCCGGGAAGGCCACCCGAAGAGAGCAAGGCCCCGGCAAGAGGAGCTTGCTGGGACGGCCGCTCGAAGCACAAGGCCCCGGCAAGAGGAGCTTGCCGGGAAGGCCGACCGAGGCACGACAGGATACTTGCTGCGACGCGCCCCGCGTCCCGGCAAGGACCGGTGAGCGACAAGCTCCCAGGCGCGACAAGGCACCAACCGCGGCAAGGCGCTCGCCATGGCAAGTCACCACCCCGCGCCTGCGCTCCAGCTCATCCACCCACGCGTCGCTCTGGGGCCATTCCAGGCGTACGTGGCGAGAGGCTGCGCAGCCAGGGGCATGCGGTGGCGAAGCAACGCTGATAGAGTAGCCATCGTGGCAAATAGTGGCGCTCCTGACGGTCCCTTTCCTGCACCGTCTGGGCGATGTGGACGGGCATTTAATGCCCTTGTCCCCTGCCGTCAGAGTTAGGTATGATAGCACTGTGCAAACAGCTGTACCCAACACAGCGTTTTCCAGTTTTACCCCCGCCTACGTTGCCACCCGTGGGTAACCCCTTGCACATATAAAAGGAGGCCCCATGCGCAACGGGGGGGGGGGGAAGAGGCGATTCACGCTCGGTCTCGCCAGCAACTCGCGTGTACTGTAGCACCACACGCTCCCGGGCAAGAACACAATACAAAACCACAAAGCAGCAGTAGGGTTTTACGCATCCGTGCGGGCCAAAGCTGGGTAAATCCCCTTGTGTGCATCGCCTCGATCCGCTCTTTGCGCGACCTCCGCCCCCCGCCGAACCAGAAAGGGGCTCGGTCCCCATAGGTGTTCGTGGAGGCAGATTTCCCACCGACATCTTTGGCGCGCCAGGTAGGGGGCGTCGAAGTTGTGCGAACCTGATCCGGCGTCTGCACAGGCAAGATCTCCATCATCTTCATCGGCATGCCACCGAAGAAGAAGGCTCCGGAGGTGGCTGGTCCATCCGCGTCGAACCCACCGCCCCTGGAGCAAACGGGTGGTTGGGACGGCACCGGCGGCGGAACGGGCTTCGCCGAACCAGCTCGTGGTGCCGCGACGTCCGAACATACGCCGAAACCTCTCGGCGCAGGTAAGCCCTGGTATGACCAGGCAACCTCTCGCTCTATTCCATGGAGCGGGGACAGTTAGCCCCACGGATCTCGCATACGGGCCACCTCGAGTGCTCGCTCACGCTGAGCTCGAGCGAGAGCAGCTGCGACGAGATGACGCGCTGCTCCTCGAGGAGGACCGTCTTCAGGCCGCTGTGCGAGCTGCTCGTTACCAGCAAGCTTTGCGCTGCTTTTATAGCCGCAAAGTTAGTGCCAGAAGTTCCGAGGAAGTGGGAAGGCCCTTACCGGGTGAAACAAGTCGCTAGGCCTGGCGCTGTCCGCCTTGAGACCGAAGATACCACTCCGGTGAGCAACTCCCGGAACATTGGGCATCTTCGCAAGTTTCGCCTGTAAGGCGCGGTTGTCGGACCCCGTCCGGCAACCACCCTTCTGTACAAAGTCTTGCCGCTGTTGCATGTGATCCTTTGTACAGAGCCAAGCGCAGACCCTGTGCGCAGATTGAGCTCATGTGTTCCGCGCATCTCGTCAATATCATGCTCTTTATTCTTTGCATGCTTTATCTGACACTCTGTGCAGCACTGACCCCCGGTAAGCAATGGCGAGCCCCATGTTTCGCCTTGCCAGAAAGCGACCTTGCCGGGCAGCGAGCCACGGAAAAGCTAAGTTGCCAAAGTTTGAGCAATCGAGTTTTTAAATTTTGAGTTATCCCCCTTGAACGACCGTGCTTTGTATGAAAAAACTGTGCGCGGAGGGACCGGCTCGTGTCTAGTTGCGCCCTTACTTCGTTTCGAGTCCGCTCAACGACTTAAGTGTGCTACAACCAGAGTGGCATCCTTACTTTGTTTCGAGCTCGCTCGGCAGCTTAAGTGTGTTGCGACTGCACTCGCAACACTTACTTTGTTTTGAGCCTGCTCAACAATTTAAGTGAGCTGCAGCTAGCCGCGGCAAGGTTTCTTGCCGGTAATGGCGCCGCTGGTGGGATGCTGATGTCCCGCACTCAAAGCCCGCGGCAAGGCGGAGGCCTATGCCGGCGAGTCCCCAAAAGCGTAGGGCAAAAACATACAAAGCACAGAATCAAGTAGAGGAGATAACAGTGCAATCACTACCAAGATAAAGTTATATTACAAGATAGCTTGTCGCAGCCCTAATGAATTGTTTTCATAACTCGACCAGCGGCGACAAGAAAAGAAAAGGACAGGCGGCCTAATCCACGCGGTCGCCCTCGATCCTCTTGATCCCGGCCACCCTTTCCACAATGGGCGCGGAGGGCCCTGATCTCCTCGAGGTCAGCGTCTGCCGGCAGGGACCTGAGGATGTTGGGGAGCTTGAGGCCTGGGTTGCGGAAGGCGATCATCACCAGCACCTTCTCGAGGGCTCCGGCGATGGCATCGAGCGTCTCGCCGGCCAGCTGCTCTGGGATCGCGTTCCGGAGATGCTGAAGGGCCGCCGCCACGCCTTTGAAGAACGAAGTAAGCTTGGCACTGGGTGGGAGGTTCGCGTCGGAGGGATACTCATGACCCTCCATCCCCAGCAGCGACAGCTCCTTGTCGATGGAGGCGGCGATGTCCACCAGACCCTCCGTCCACTGCTCCGCCACTGCCCTGAATTCGTTCTGGGTGACTGCGGCGCTCTCCAACAGCGCCTCGTTGTCCGCGACCTCCTTCTGCAAGATCACCTCTTGCTCCTTGGCGCTGTCCAGCGCCTTGGTCAAGGTGTCCAGCTTCAGCTCGAGATCAGCGTTGGAGCCCTTGGCGGCATCAAGCTCCTTGATCTTCTCGGCGGAGCGGCCCTGCAGCTCGCCGAGGGTGTGGGCACCCTTCTCGCGCTCCTGTTTGAGCGCGGCGATGTCAGGACCCCGATCCTAAGCCACATCGATCCAGCATGTAACACATCATATCACTTTGCGGCCTCATGCACGGTACTCCCACGGGTGCCACCTTACCTGGCCCGGGACCGTTTGCGCCTTTTGGCTCACGTATATGATAGTGTCGCTAGCATCCATATGACAGAGAACCCGGGCCGACATGGCTAGTCGTTAACCCAAGGCGGCACTAACCTATGAGGACAGGCATACATGAATCACATCGAGCATGTCGGTCAACAACGTATAAATCCGGGCTGTAGCACTGGGCTAACAGGACTCCGGTAATTCGGGCTATAGCAGGCTAGGCAGGACTCCATATAGCACCGCGTGACATTTCCCCGAAGGTAAAGACATAGGAACGAAGTGAAACACATGCCGGCCAGTCAAGTGTTCCAAGCAGTAGTGCTGGGCTAGCAGGACTCCGGTGAACCGGGCTGTAGCGGACTACTATCGCTCAGAAGCACTAGACTACATTTCCCCATATGATAGGCTGCCAAGGATAAACAACTAGATAGTCGGATCCCACACATAGCAAGCATTTCAATCATACACACAATATGCTCGCTATGTGTAGATACAACATGGCATCACAACAAGACTCTACGACTCAAGTATTTATTCATTAGGCTCCGAGGAGCGAGATATTACAAACATGGGTCTCATGACCCAACATTCAGAGCATACAAGTCAAACACATGCGGAAGCTTAACATGTCTGAGTACAGACATCTACAAATGAAAAAGGCTGAGAAGCCTGACTATCTACCAGATCCTGCCGAGGGCGCAAGATCGTAGCTGAGGTAACAAGCTAAACGTCGAAGTCCACACGGAACTACTAGCGAGACTGACGTCTCTCTGCAAAAACATAAAATAGGCAAACGTGAGTACAAACGTACTCAGCAAGACTTACATCAGAACTAACTACATATGCATCAGTTTCAATAAAGGGGGTGGTGGAGTTTAACTGCAGCAAGCCAGCTTTGACTCGGTGGCTATCCTGAACTATGACTGCAAGTAACTCTTTTGAGGTAGCGCACACGAGTCCACATATTCACCATATCAATACACCACTATGGATCCACTTCCGTCTCCCTACGAGAAGGCCATCCATAGCACTCACGCTTATCTTGCGCCTTTTAGAGTATCCACTTTCACTTGTCTATGAACTGATATAGGCAACCCAGAAGTCCATTACCGCGGACACGGCTATTCGGATAGATGATGTTAACCCTACAGGGGTGTACTTCTTCACACACGCTCTCACCACTTACCGCCGTTTACACGACATGTACTCGGCAACCTTCAAGCGGAAGCCCAGCGAGGGTGTCGGCCACGGCCTACCTAAACACTCAAGTCTCTAGTCCAGGTTTATCGCCTATTCGGGTTCCATCCATGAGGATATCCGGCCGGAGTTTCGCTCACAGCCCCAAACGATGTGTACAGGGTCCGAGACACCAAACGGGCGCCCGGCTGCCCGGCCACGTGCCTACCGCAACACAGCCCACCCCTACGGTCAGCGCTGCGTGCGGCCCCCAGCATACTACAAACACCAGAAACTACTTTGCAACTCCTGGACAGAGGACAAGGGTGATCAAGAAGCCGAGAGGGTCCATTGGTTTCGGGCCCAATGCGTGGTAGTAACCGTTTCATGGATCACAAACACAGAACTCAGTTCCTGAGGACGGCTTCAATGAGACAACCCACCATGTACTCCTACATGGCCTCTCACCAATACCTTTACCAAATCGTGTTCACACACTTAGCCCACAACCAGTAGAACATGTTCATCACCATTCCAATTCATTCCCGATGAATCAGACCCGACTCAACCCTAAGCAGTAGCAGGCATGACAAACAAGCATGAATGAGTAGGCACAACAGGGCTCAAACAACTCCTACTCATGCTAGTGGGTTTCATCTAATTACTGTGGAATGACAGGTCATGCAAAGGATAAAGGGGTTCAGCTACCGCAGCAAGTAACACATGAATCGTTGTTGTCCTAATGCAATAAAAGAGAGCAGGAGCGAGAGAGTGGGATTTTATCGGAATGAACAAGGGGGTTTTGCTTGCCTGGCACTTCTGAAGATAATATAGCTCTTCATCGGTGTCATCGAACTCATCGTCGGGATACGCCTACCGAGAGGGGACAATACCGGCAAACAAAGAGGAACACGATCAATGCAATGCAACAATTATGATGCATGATAATGTCATGGCAATATGTTGTTGATTGAGCTAATGCAACTAGCAACCATATTAAATTAAGTTGGTTTGAACCAAGGGTTGAAATTCAAACTCCATATGTGCTTATTTAAATGTCATTTATGCAAATTGCCCTGTACAGCAACCCTAGGTTGTTCAAACATGCATGCAAATGCCATAAACAGATTCCTTGAATTTTTCTGATAATTTTTCATATATAAATTGTTTGATTTGGAGTTACGGTTGAATTTCTATGAATTTTAGAAGTTTTGGGTATTTTCTGAAATTTTCTGAATTAAAATAAATCCAGAAAAGGCATTACTGCGTCAGCACTACGTCACTGTGACGTCAGCAGGGTCAACGACGTGGTCCAGGTCAAACTGACCAGTGGGTCCCGCGTGTCAGTGTCATTAGTTTTAACTAATTATAATTAGTACTAATCCTAGATTAGTTAGCCGGCTGGGCCCCACCTGTCATTTACCCAGGGGGTCAAACCGGGCCCACCAGTCAACGGTCAGCGGGGTCAACCCTTGGTCAACAGGGTCAGACCTGCCGGCGGCTTGACGCCGGCAAGGCCAGACGCGGCGGCGCGGCTCGGGAATGCGCTAACGGCGGCGGTTTCGCGCGCTGGGGGCACCAGAGCATAGCCCTTGCTCCCGCGCATCTAGTGGGGACAGCAGCAGGTCACGGGCTCACCGGAATCGACGCCGACGACGGGTCGGGCGGCGGCCGGAGCTACGGGTGTGCTCGGGTTGGAGCTAGGGGGCACGTGGGGAGGAGCTGGTGGTGGCTACGGGTGCGCGAAGACATGCTGAGCACGGTGGTGCACTCGGTTGCGGCTCTAGGTGGCGGTGGCCACGGCGGCGACAAGAACGGCGGCGGTCGGCTCTCGGGTCAGGTGGAAACAGCGGGTTTACGGCGCAACAGAGCACGGGGAGAGAGGGGAGCGATGGAGGAGCTCACAGTGCGTCGAATGGAAGGGTCAGCGAGCCCGGGGAGGCACCGGAGGCAGCAAATCGACGGCGACGATCTTCGTTGGCCGACGAGGGTAACGGCGGGGCTTGCGGCTTCCAGGGGCTTCCGGCGTCTGGCGGCTCGGTGAGGAGGGAGAGAGGAACGAGGCGGAGCTCGTGGGCGTGTTGGTGAGGCGAGGGGGAGGCGGTGGCTGCGGTGGTGGCGAACGGCGGCGTCGGCTTCGCCCTGCTTCGGAAGAGAGAGCGAGAGAGGCGAGGCAGGGAGGGGGTGGAGCGGTCGAGGGGTCCAGGGGGGCTGCGTGGCACACCTAGCGACGTCCAGGAGCAAGCGGCAAGCAGGAGGTGGCACGCACGGCGGTGCGCACGCGGCGGCCACACGCTCTCGTCCCTCTGGCTGGAGGAGGACGATGACTGGCACAGGCCAGTAGGCTGGGCCGTGCTGGGCCAGGCCAGGTGAGCGCCAGGTAAAACTCTCCCTCTCTGCTTTCTGTTTTTTTCTTTTTATTTGTTTTTGTTCTGTGTTTTGAAATAGTAGAAATACTATTCCATTTAGAAAAACCCTGAAAATATTTAGAGGCACATTTGAAAATATTCTCAACAGCCTAAAAATACCTTCAAGATTATTTGGGCATTTTAAATTATTTATAGAATTTAAATTACCCAAATGCAAATACTTATGGCTTGGTGCAAAAATCCAGAATAGCCTCCAAAAATATGAAACCATTTTTGGTAGAGGGTTTAGCCAGGACCAAAGATGGTGAACATTTATGAAGGGCATTTTGGGTTCATTGAAATGATTTTAGTAAACCCTAGTTGGTTTCAGGGGGGTGCTGGGTGTTCTGTCATCCCCATTTCAAATTTCCTTTGAAATCAAACATGATGCATGGATGCAGATGCCACTAACTACAAACAAATCTGGGGCTGTGACAACTCACCCCCACTAAACAAGAATCTCGCCCCGAGATTCAAGACGTGAGGTAAGAAGACAGAGGGGTACACGCTAACATGATCTTCATGATCCAGGTTGCACCTCAAGGTTGTTGATTCGTTGCATACTTCGATTTTGACATCCTCGCTTTTGAGATCTTCATCCACGCGATGACGACGAAAAGAAACTCTATAGGAAACAATCTCCTCGAAGATCGAGCACTCAAGATCAACTCGTGTAATGAGATGTTGGAACATCTTGAGTTGAGACACAAAACACATCACGAGGGATGGCAGAACAAACGACGATATTTGATTTGATTGGCAACAATTCCACGCTTAGAGAGATGGTGGATGGTGTCAAGGTGGCGAGGAAATAATTGCCATGATCCCATAACGGGGCACCTTGCGGAAGGTGACTCGAAGAACTATTCCCTTAAGTGGCAAAAAGAATTACTCTTGATTCCGAGATCATTGGAACTCTTTATTCCAGCCTAAGGCAATCACAAGTGCTCATTTGAAAGAGCTCGAAGAAATGGCATGCTCGGACTAGGTTGGATGATGTGGACTACCTTGTTGAAGACAACGCAATGGATGACTTTTGCTTATCACCGGAAATGGATCGGACCCAAAACAAGACCACTTTTGAAGATGATCCTGGACAGCAACTGCTGAGAAGGACAGCCCATGGAAAATTTGGCATGATGGGGTGCAAGTTAGGAACAACATGCAAATGCTGGAAATGAATCTGATAACTGGGAATAACTCAACGAGGGTGATTGCACCGTTCGAATGGTTATAGCTTAATCGAAGAACTAAAAGCACAAGAATCCATAGGAAGCAACTTCTAGGATAAGTCGCACGAGATCCTCATGGAGAAGATGGTCAACTAGTACAATCAAGATACTATCATGATAGATCTTCCGGCTAGGTGTGTCGGCCAGACATCAACCTTGTCGGGACCTACATAATAAATCTTGGAAAAGTTCCAACCATCACATCTGCCTGAGATTCAGATCTGGTTAGTAGCGGAATATTTCAGACAGCATGTCTGAAAAGGAAAGGTTGCAACACAAATCGACGAGATGATGTTGCGAGATTCTCGGGAGATGGACTATGGTGGTAAGCTCCAAAACATGGGCGGGTTCTGCTACAAACATGTGAACATGTTGTCCCAGACAAGCATGGCCACGTGGTAGTCTTACAATAAAACACTACCATAGTTCAGGTGGGGAACCATAATCGAGGATATTGAAGTCCTTGTATAAGTCATATGATTAGCTCTTACGAAGGAGCTTCATCTCCTTGAACAAATCAATCAGTGGCTTGGCGTGCTAGGAAACACATATGGAATGGAGGCGGCCAACCTATCAAACCATAGAGTACTTCGCACATATGCGTGACTAACTTGGGATGATTCCAAAGAAAACAAAAACAAACTTTCTCGAATTCACGGCGGAAACTTACACCAAATGCACATGAATTCAAGGAAATCACTTCCTCCATCCAAGCATATGCTTCATGAACGGAACATGAAGACATTGCTTACAAAGTTTCCAATACTAGTATAATGTTCAACATGAATCATGGGGGAGACAAAATGCTGCTAATGGGCTCAACAACAACTCATCGGAATTTCCATATCACTGGACTTCCACCATCATGTGAACACGGTGATAGCATTGGTCAGACCAAAAGATGTAATGGTGTATGCTCGAGGGATCAACCACGAGTAAGACAACATTACGAACATCGTTGGTTCTGATTTGACTTGACGATAGCCCATACTCAAGTCAAAGTTTTGACAAGACAATACATCCAACAACTGATCACGAGGACCAATTGGTGAAGATATCATCTTTCTTCAACACACACCACAAAAGATATCCCTTAACATGAACTAAGTCAGACAAGCTTTATCTTCCAACTCTCCAAGTTGTTGTCTAGCTCAACCAACTAGCTCAGGGATATCTAACACAGATTCTTGGAGAAAGGGTGGTTCACAAGGAACCAACTTGATCACGAGCTCAACACAACAGTCTGGGGACAACCTGGTAATACTTCCGAGAAGATATTCGGAAAATCACGAACCACCGATATGTCTCTAGGCTTGAGATCAATCTTGCCTTTCAGAGCAAGATGATATGATCAAATAAGCAAGGGATTGAATAATCCCCACTCATTGATCGAAGAGTGCACCAGAATAAGGACTAGGTAGCACGTTCAATCTTAGGATGATGATTAAATAACCAACACACTAAGAATGAGAATATTGTCCATTTACTACCAAGCAACGAGTTGCTCGGAGCATTGATTTCACACATCACAATTCACTTGTCGGCATTCCGGTTACAACAACACGAGGGCTGAGTAATGAATGACGATGGTGAGGGTATCACTGCATCAAGAATTCATAAGAGGAGGTGCAATTCTTATGACATTCTTGATAAGAAAGAAGGTGACACTCCACGGTAGAACAGAACAAAAGCTAGATTGGCATTTTGATCCACGGAATACAATTTCTTTGACCCAATCCGAGAAATGGATGAGGTACTGGAGCTTGTTTCTCCTAGTCATTCTGGACTAGAATGGCTTAACGGACCACAAGAATAATAGGCATCGATGAACACGATCGCACACATACTCTTGACTATCAATTGATGGACGAGGGTCAGAAGACAACTAAGGGAAACAACTCGAGGAGCATATAACTTCCTGAGTTGTGGATTCATGGGTTAGTATGTCAAACGAGTTCAACAAATTTCTTCCGGATAACCCATGCAGGAAGGAGGAACTGGCAGAATCACAATATGGGTGGAGTGCTCCTCAAGAGCACCCTGGTTGTGATCTTTTGATCCAAAACGAATTTCTGCCAAGGATGGTTCATGGCATTTGGAAGAAGGAAATACCACGGACCTCGAGGGCTATCACAAAGGTTACTAATATTCTAGAGGTACGAGCAACACTATCAACACGAAGTAAGTAGGGTGAATTTCGGGTTCAAGAACCCAGGAATAGAATACCTACATACTAAATGGCATCACGGGATGCTTTCGAGAATGGTGGCTAGAATCATCACACTGGGAACACAAAACATGGCTAGATTACTAGGTGACTCTCTAAGACACCTAGGGTCATAATAATAGATCCAACATATATGTCGAGGCAACGGAGTACCTCAACAGACCGATTAGTGTGATTAATCTGGCCCAAAAGAACATCGAGAACGGAAAGAAGGGGTTTACAATTGCATCAGACTAGATAGAAACCTGGGATGACTCGGACAGCATAACGGCTGTAAATGCTCAAAATGATTCGAGACATCCTGCAAGAATGGTGGCATAACCACTCAACATCACAATATCAAGGTTCTGGGACCAACTATGAACACACGGAAGTAGTAGAAAATGAACAGAGGCTTGAACTCAACAATCCTAGGCAACTACGGTTTAGTAACACGTCATCCTGAGAGATAGAAGAGAAGCCTAGTTCTTAATCCCCGTAGAAAGGAAGAGGTTGACTCAGATCAGAAGGGCATGAGGTATAAGGAGTAAAAAGAGCCTTACGTTCCCTTCCACAATCAATTCCCTTACATAACTAAAGCATTTCTAGACACAACTTCGACCAGTTTGGCTTGGTAATCCTACAGGCAGTCAGGCTCTGATACCAACACTGTCAGGACCCCGATCCTAAGCCACATCGATCCAGCATGTAACACATCATATCACTTTGCGGCCTCACGCACGGTACTCCCACGGGTGCCACCTTACCTGGCCCGGGACCGTTTGCGCCTTTTGGCTCACGTATATGATAGTGTCGCTAGCATCCATATGACAGAGAACCCGGGCCGACATGGCTAGTCGTTAACCCAAGGCGGCACTAACCTATGAGGACAGGCATACATGAATCACATCGAGCATGTCGGTCAACAACGTATAAATCCGGGCTGTAGCACTGGGCTAACAGGACTCCGGTAATCCGGGCTGTAGCAGGCTAGGCAGGACTCCAGATAGCACCGCATGACATTTCCCCGAAGGGACAGACATAGGAACGAAGTGAAACACATGCCGGCCAGTCAAGTGTTCCAAGCAGTAGTGCTGGGCTAGCAGGACTCCGGTGAACCAGGCTGTAGCGGACTACTATCGCTCAGAAGCACTAGACTACATTTCCCCATATGATAGGCTGCCAAGGATAAACAACTAGATAGTCGGATCCCACACATAGCAAGCATTTCAATCATACACACAATATGCTCGCTATGTGTAGATACAACATGGCATCACAACAAGACTCTACGACTCAAGTATTTATTCATTAGGCTCCGAGGAGCGAGATATTACAAACATGGGTCTCATGACCCAACATTCAGAGCATACAAGTCAAACACATGCGGAAGTTTAACATGTCTGAGTACAGACATCTACAAATGAAAAAGGCTGAGAAGCCTGACTATCTACCAGATCCTGCCGAGGGCACAAGATCGTAGCTGAGGTAACAAGCTAAACGTCGAAGTCCACACGGAACTACTAGCGAGACTGACGTCTCTATGCAAAAACATAAAATAGGCAAACGTGAGTACAAACGTACTCAGCAAGACTTACATCAGAACTAACTACATATGCATCAGTTTCAATAAAGGGGGTGGTGGAGTTTAACTGCAGCAAGCCAGCTTTGACTCGATGGCTATCCTGAACTACGACTGCAAGTAACTCTTTTGAGGTAGCGCACACGAGTCCACATATTCACCATATCAATACACCACTATGGATCCACTTCCGTCTCCCTACGAGAAGGCCATCCATAGCGTTCACGCTTATCTTGCGCATTTTAGAGTATCCACTTTCACTTGTCTATGAACTGATATAGGCAACCCAGAAGTCCATTACCGCGGACACGGCTATTCGAATAGATGATGTTAACCCTGCAGGGGTGTACTTCTTCACACACGCTCTCACCACTTACCGCCGTTTACACGACATGTACTCGGCAACCTTCAAGCTGAAGCCCAGCGAGGGTGTCGGCCACGGCCTTCCTAAACACTCAAGTCTCTAGTCAAGGTTTATCGCCTATTCGGGTTCCATCCATGAGGAGATCCGGCCGGAGTTTCGCTCACAGCCCCAAACGATGTGTACAGGGTCCGAGACACCAAACGGGCGCCCGGCTGCCCGGCCACGTGCCTACCGCAACACAGCCCACCCCTACGGTCAGCGCTGCGTGCGGCCCCCAGCATACTACAAACACCAGAAACTACTTTGCAACTCCTGGACAGAGGACAAGGGTGATCAAGAAGCCGAGAGGGTCCATTGGTTTCGGGCCCAATGCGTGGTAGTAACTGTTTCATGGATCACAAACACAGAACTCAGTTCCTGAGGACGGCTTCAATGAGACAACCCACCATGTACTCCTACATGGCCTCTCACCAATACCTTTACCAAATCGTGTTCACACACTTATCCCACAAACAGTAGAACATGTTCATCACCATTCCAATTCATTCCCGATGAATCAGACCCGACTCAACTCTAAGCAGTAGCAGGCATGACAAACAAGCATGAATGAGTAGGCACAACAGGGCTCAAACAACTCCTACTCATGCTAGTGGGTTTCATCTAATTACTGTGGAATGACAGGTCATGCAAAGGATAAAGGGGTTCAGCTACCGCAGCAAGTAACACATGAATCGTTGTTGTCCTAATGCAATAAAAGAGAGCAGGAGCGAGAGAGTGGGATTTTATCGGAATGAACAAGGGGGTTTTGCTTGCCTGGCACTTCTGAAGATAATATAGCTCTTCATCGGTGTCATCGAACTCATCGTCGGGATACGCCTACCGAGAGGGGACAATACCGGCAAACAAAGAGGAACACGATCAATGCAATGCAACAATTATGATGCATGATAATGTCATGGCAATATGCTGTTGATTGAGCTAATGCAACTAGCAACCATATTAAATGAAGTTGGTTTGAACCAAGGGTTCAAATTCAAACTCCATATGTGCTTATTTAAATGTCATTTATGCAAATTGCCCTGTACAGCAACCCTAGGTTGTTCAAACATGCATGCAAATGCCATAAACAGATTCCTTGAATTTTTCTGATAATTTTTCATATATAAATTGTTTGATTTGGAGTTACGGTTGAATTTCTATGAATTTTAGAATTTTTGGGTATTTTCTGAAATTTTCTGAATTAAAATAAATCCAGAAAAGGCATTACTGCGTCAGCACTACGTCACTGTGACGTCAGCAGGGTCAACGGCGTGGTCCAGGTCAAACTGACCAGTGGGTCCCGCGTGTCAGTGTCATTAGTTTTAACTAATTATAATTAGTACTAATCCTAGATTAGTTAGCCGGCTGGGCCCCACCTGTCATTTACCCAGGGGGTCAAACCGGGCCCACCAGTCAACGGTCAGCGGGGTCAACCCCTGGTCAACAGGGTCAGACCTGCCGGCGGCTTGACGCCGGCAAGGCCAGACGCGGCGGCGCGGCTCGGGAATGCGCTAACGGCGGCGGTTTCGCGCGCTGGGGGCACCAGAGCATAGCCCTTGCTCCCGCGCATCTAGTGGGGACAGCAGCAGGTCACGGGCTCACCGGAATCGACGCCGACGACGGGTCGGGCGGCGGCCGGAGCTACGTGTGTGCTCGGGTTGGAGCTAGGGGGCACGTGGGGAGGAGCTGGTGGTGGCTACGGGTGCGCGAAGACATGCTGAGCACGGTGGTGCACTCGGTTGCGGCTCTAGGTGGCGGTGGCCACGGCGGCGACAAGAACGGCGGCGGCCGGCTCTCGGGTCAGGTGGAAACGGCGGGTTTACGACGCAACAGAGCACGGGGAGAGAGGGGAGCGACGGAGGAGCTCACAGTGAGTCGAATGGAAGGGTCAGCGAGCCCGGGGAGGCACCGGAGGCAGCAAATCGACGGCGATGATCTTCGTTGGCCGACGAGGGGAACGGCAGGGCTTGCGGCTTCCATGGGCTTCCGGCGTCCGGCGGCTCGGTGAGGAGGGAGAGAGGAATGAGGCGGAGCTCGTGGGCGCGTTGGTGAGGCGAAGGGGAGGCGGTGGCTGCGGTGGTGGCGAACGGCGGCGTCGGCTTCGCCCTGCTTCAGAAGAGAGAGCGAGAGAGGCGAGGCAGGGAGGGGGTGGAGCGGTCGAGGGGTCCAGGGGGGCTGCGTGGCACACCTAGCGACATCCAGGAGCAAGCGGCAAGCAGGAGGTGGCACGCACGGCGGTGCGCACGCGGCAGCCACACGCTCTCGTCCCTCTGGCTGGAGGAGGACGATGACTGGCACAGGCCAGTAGGCTGGGCCGTGCTGGGCCAGGCCAGGTGAGCGCCAGGTAAAACTCTCCCTCTCTGCTTTCTGTTTTTTTCTTTTTATTTGTTTTTGTTCTGTGTTTTGAAATAGTAGAAATACTATTCCATTTAGAAAAACCCTGAAAATATTTAGAGGCACATTTGAAAATATTCTCAACAGCCTAAAAATACCTTCAAGATTATTTGGGCATTTTAAATTATTTATAGAATTTAAATTGCCCAAATGCAAATACTTATGGCTTGGTGCAAAAATCCAGAATAGCCTCCAAAAATATGAAACCATTTTTGGTAGAGGGTTTAGCCAGGACCAAAGATGGTGAACATTTATGAAGGGCATTTTGGGTTCATTGAAATGATTTTAGTAAACCCTAGTTGGTTTCAGGGTGGTGCTGGGTGTTCTGTCATCCCCATTTCAAATTTCCTTTGAAATCAAACATGATGCATGGATGCATATGCCACTAACTACAAACAAATCTGGGGCTGTGACAGGCGAGCTCCTCACCGCTCGCCTTGAGATCAGTGTCGAGCTGCGCCACCTTCGCCTCCAGCGCCTTCTTGGCGGCCTCGGCGGCCGCGGCAGCATCTTGCGCCTCCTTGAGGGCTCCACCGAGCGCTTGCTCGCGCGCGGCGACCTCCTCCTCGTGGCTGGCGAGGATGGCTTTCTGCTGCACCAGCTCGCCCTCCCGCGCGGCCAGCCCCGCGGCGGCAAGCCTTTGCTGCTCTTCGGCTTCTGCCTTCTCGAGGATGAAGGCCGTACGCGCCTCGTCGAGCTGCCTTCGCTCCTCCGCCAAGGATCGGAGGGCCTCCTGGTTGAGCTCCCGGAGCTCCCCGGCGCGCTTCTCCATGTCTACTCCCGCCTTCGCGACAAGCGCTTCCCGGCGTTCCACCTGGGCTTGTCGGGCGCGGTAGAGTGACACCAGCTTCGAGAGCAGCCGCTCCTCCTCAGGCTCGCCGCCACTGCTGCTTGGCGCATCAACCAGCGTCAGCCCGGCGGAGGCGAGCACCTTTCCATCCAAGGTCTCCCCCTCAACCGGCGCCCTGGAAGTCGACTCCTAGGGGAGCTTGATGAAGATATCATCGCCGGCCTTCAAGTAGACTCCTGGTTGGGGCTCCTCGGGGCCCGACGCTGCTGCGGAGGCGGGATCGGCGGTCGGCGCAGCGCTTGGCACTCCTGCGGCCCCAGGGTCGTCAGTACGATCACCGACCCCCTCGCCCGCGGCTGCTGCGGCAGCCTTGGCGGCCTCTTCGCCGGCCGGATCTTCAGCACCGTCCGCCCCTCCGATGGCGGCCACGTCGTCGGTATGGCCGCGCGCATCCTGCTCGACGACGACCTCGGTCTCCATCGGGTCCGTGGCGGGCGGATCTGAAGGCCGAAAGAGGGGGAGAAGTCAAGCAACTATCCAAAGAAGAAGAACCCCAGGGGAGTTTCGAGGCAAGAAGGTTACCTGGGCCAGGGTCTGCAGTCACGGTCTCCGTCGCCAAGGGGTCGCCGGTGCCGTCCCTCGCCGGAGACTGCTCTCTTGCCGGGGACTGCTCCCTTGCCGGGGACTGCTCCCTTGCCGGAGACTGCTCCCTTGCCGGAGATCCCTCCCTTGCCGGGGAACTCCCCCTTGGCGGTGTGGTTGTAGCGGGTGGCGCATCAGGGGCGGTCTCCGGACGCTCCTGGTGGGGCTGCTCTGCTCCTACGCAAATCGTCAGCCAGATGTCAAGAAAAACGAAGGGTACCCGGGCGCGCCCAATGGCAGAAAGCAAGCCATATGCTTACACTGGGGGCTGTGCAGAGGATTAGTTGGCAGCTCCGACAAGGTCATCTCAGGCGCACCCCCTGCCGTCATGGTGGGCTCGTCGTCGAGGATGACCACCGGGACCTTGGCTCTCTTTGCCGCCCTCTGAGAGACACAACTACAAGAATTGAAGAAATACAAGTACAGCGAGGATCTTACTCCTCTCCCTCTTCCTCGTCGGAGCTAAGCGCGGAGAAGTCGAAGACTGGCCCGCTTCTGGCGCGATGAGGCGTAGGAGTAGGCTCCCTCGGCTGCTTGGCAGAGGCAGTGGTGGCGCTAGCCCGAGACGGCCTTGCCCCGGCCGCCGCCATGGCACGAGGGGCGGCAGGTGCAGAAGCAGCGGCCTGCAAAGACCCCGCTCCTGCTGACACAGCGGAGCGCGTCACGCGGCGCTGCGGCTGTTGGCTCGTCTGCCGCCCCACCACATCTCCGGCCTTGCGGAGACGCCTCCGTGGTTGAGCCGGGGGCTCCGCTTGTGACGAGCTGCTCGAAGGTCGTGAGGAACAGGCGTCAACCTCCGGCAAGCCGCTCGTGCCCTCGGTGGACTCGTCCGCCCTGGCGCCATGCCCGGCAGGCTCTTCCTCGCCGACAAACTCTGCTCGGTCGGCAAGGCTTTCCGCCTCCGCTGCGTCCGCCTCCGCCAATGTGAAGCCAAACTCGCTCGCGGCCGCGGCTGCCGCCGCCTCTTCCATCCTGGAGGCGATGCGCGCCAACTCCGCGTTGGTGGTGTCTCGGGTGACGCCCTTCTGCTCGTCGGCGTCGACTGGCACCTCCACCAAGTCGTCGAAGAACGCCCGCACGACATCGCCGGCGGGCTCCTGCCAAGTGGAGTCGATCCTGTGCGAGTCGCACAGCGGCATCATTGCAAGGATGCGGCTGAGCGACGAATTGTTGCACAACGGGACAACGCCTCGCGGCAGCTTGAACCATTCGAGGTGGTCGGGGTCGTGCTTGAACAGCTCCCTGAGCGTCCCGTCAAGCTCCAAGACGGTGAAATTGAAGTTGAGGCCAGGGCGCAGCCTCATGATGTCCGCCGCGTTCTGAAACTCCCAGGCGGGTCTCCCTTTCTCCTGCAAGGGGGCAATGCGGCGGCGGAGGAAATCTGCGCCAACGGCGCCAACTGTGAGCCCGACACGCCTGAGCCGCAGGATCCGGGTGACGGCAATCTGCAGCTTGTCGTCGTCCGGAGCCACGTCGCTCCAATCCCTGCCGCGCACCACAGGATTTCGGCGCATGGCAGTGAATCGCTGCGGGTTCTCCTCGACGATCAGGCACCAGTCTGCTCTCCATTCCTCCCATTTGCTGCGGAGCTCTCCCTCCAGATAAGCATCCTTCTTGCCGAGCTTCGAGATCCAGGCGATCCCGCCGGAGAGGGGCTCTCCTCTCTCTACTCGAGGCGTGAAGAAGTGGCGGAAGAGGGCTACGTTTGGATAGACTCCGACAAAGTTTTCGCAAAGATGTGCGAAAATTGCCATGGTCAGGACTGCATTGGGGGTGAAATCAAGGAGATGGAACCCGTAGGTGTTCATGATGTCGCAGAAAAATTCAAAGAAGGGCGGGCAGAGCCCGCAATAGAAGAACAGAGCAAAGAAGGGATACCCGGTCGGATACTCCTTCTGGGCGGCGGCGGGAAGAACCCTCGTGCGCTGATGCGCTCGCGTCCCCGTCGACCAGAAGAGGTAGTATTCCTCCCTCAGGACCAACGCGTCGAGCTCAGGGGGGAAGGTCGCCTGCTCCTTTCGTAGCGCCTCAAGCCGCCGCGCCTCGGCCGACCTCACGGCCTTCCCTTTCCCCTTATCACCCTTCGGGGCCATGGTGGAAGCAAGGAGGGAGGTCGACGGCGTCGGTAGCACTGGTGGCGACGGAAGGGGCGGAAATTTTCGAGGAATCGCAACTGGCGGGTGGGCGGACTGCCCCTGTTTCCCCTGCTTATAAGGGGGAAGGGCGGGGGCGTTTCGCCTTTCCAAATAAACAAATCACCTGCGACGTGACGCATGTCTGCGGGGCTCAGCCCCGCGCACGCCGCCGACGTCACGCACGCCTCTCCCCACGATGCCGCATTCGACGCGTGCCGTTCGGGGAGGACGTGGTGGATGCAGAAGAAGATGCAGCGTGACCCAGGCCACGCGTGCCCATGCACTGTTTTGGGCCTGACCCAACAGCGCTCGGCACCGTGTATGGCCCAGGCCCGGGGGCTCCTGTCGGTGTACTAAAGTAGGGGTACCTTAGTACCCCGAACTTGTGCACGGGCAGTCGTAGCACCCCGCGGCAAGGCTTGCCAGGCGATCGCCAAAACTCTCCGTGGTCCCTTTTTGGGCCATCCAAGAACAAAGTATTTGAGCCAAGGCCCCGGCAGGAGGAGCCTGCCGGGAAGGCCACCCGAAGAGAGCAAGGCCCCGGCAAGAGGAGCTTGCCGGGACGGCCGCTCGAAGCACAAGGCCCCGGCAAGAGGAGCTTGCCGGGAAGGCCGACCAAGGCACGATAGGGTACTTGCTGCGACGCGCCGCGCGTCCCGGCAAGGACCGGTGAGCGACAAGCTCCCAGGCGTGACAAGGCACCAACCGCGGCAAGGCGCTCGCCACGGCAAGTCACCACCCCGCGCCTGCGCTCCAGCTCATCCACCCACACGTCGCTCTGGGTCCATTCCAGGCGTACGTGGCGAGAGGCTGCGCAGCCAGGGGCATGCGGTGGCGAAGCAACGCTGACAGAGTAGCCATCGTGGCAAACGGTGGCGCTCCTGACGGTCCCTTTCCTGCACCGTCTGGGCGATGCGGACGGGCATTTAATGCCCTTGTCCCCTGCCGTCAGAGTTAGGTATGATAGCACTGTGCAAACAGCTGTACCCAACACAGCGTTTTCCAGTTTTACCCCCACCTACGTTGCCACCTGTGGGTAACCCCTTGCAAATATAAAAGGAGGCCCCATGCGCAACGGGGGGGGGGGGGGGGAAGAGGCCATTCACGCTCGGTCTCGCCAGCAGCTCGCATGTACTGTAGCACCACACGCTCCCGAGCAAGAACACAATACAAAACCACAAAGCAGCAGTAGGGTTTTACGCATCCGTGCGGCCCGAAGCTGGGTAAATCCCCTTGTGTGCATCGCCTCGATCCGCACTTCGCGCGACCTCCGCCGCCCGCCGAACCAGAAAGGGGCTCGGTCCCCATAGGTGTTCGTGGAGGCAGATTTCCCACCGACAAAGTCGGTGAAACCGAGTTCATCAGAGCGAAAAACACTTGTCACCTCAGCTCACTAGACAAGTAAGATCTCACAAAGATTTGCCATGAATTATGTAAAGATTTGCAATGAATTGGATGCAGAAAATGCAGAACAAAAACAAAAAGAAAAGAAAGAAACTGAAAGATCTAGATGAAGTTTAAAAAAAACAAATATGCATGAGACAAATGCAATAACACAGAAAAGAACACAAGAGAACTTCATCTAGAGTTGGGCGGTGACATAGTCACCTATGTTAGAGTATATTAACGTAGGAGTCAAGTGAGAGCACTTGATCATAGGTCATACTCATCATTTAAGCTCAAAATGGGGTTACCATTTTTCGTTTAAGCATCTTGATGTATTCACATCTTGTTGAGTTGCTTTGACTCATGACTTGGAGTAAAGCTTCTCTAAGATGGAATAACATACCTTGGGTGGTGGTGTGGATCTTGCTCATGTAGTTGAACTTGTGTGGGTGCTCAAGGTTGATGTAGCTCATCAATAATTGGAAGCACCACTTGGAATTTGAGTCCACCTACGTACATGCGTTAGTTCTTGCAAGGAAGAGCACTTGTGTATCCAAAAATGACAATCATGAAGCTCAACATAGAATTTGTCAAAGGATATGTTTGAATGGTTTTGTGCTTCCTTGTCTTCAACCGCCATTGTGTAGAGACTTGGTGATGTAGAGATTGCTCAAGATGTGAGTGAGTTGCAATATCATAGAATTAGATTCAACCAAGTACCTACATGGGTTAGATAACATGCAAGATGCAAATTTGTCCAAGACATAAGATAATCATCATAAGAGATATATCATGGATTAGTCATAAGCTCATGTCTTGCATGTATCCAATGGAGTTCCTACTCCAAGTTCGAAGCATCAATAATGTTCAATTCACCTCTCAACTTGCAAAACACTTTCTCATCAAGTGGTTTAGTGAATATATCTGCTAATTGCTTATCAGTGCGAACATGCTTAAGATTGATGTCACCCTTAGCAACATGATCTCAAATGAAATGATGACGAACTTCAATATGCTTAGTTCGAGAATGTTGCACATGATTATGACCAATTTTGATAGCACTTTCATTGTCACAAAGCAATGGAACATGTTTCAAATATATCCCATAATCTTTAAGAGTTTGGGTCATCCAAAGTAATTGAGCACAACATGAACCAGCGGCGATGTACTCCGCTTCGGCAGTAGATAAAGATACCGAGTTTTGTTTCTTGGAGGACCAAGAAACAAGAGATCT
This sequence comes from Aegilops umbellulata, assembly GCA_032464435.1. Lineage (NCBI taxonomy): Eukaryota > Viridiplantae > Streptophyta > Magnoliopsida > Poales > Poaceae > Aegilops > Aegilops umbellulata. The sequence continues at coordinate 113,640,773 of CP136056.1, forward strand.
TCCAAGAAATTGACAAGTACCCAAAGTGGACTTTCTATCAACCTTGTCTCCGGCGTAGTCCGAGTCGGAGTAGCCAACAAGATCGAAAGATGCCCTCTTAGGATACCAAATGCCAAAATTTGGTGTATGAATTAAGTATCTCACTATCCTTTTCACGGCCTTAAGATGACATTCTTTAGGAGCAGCTTGATATCTTGCACACATTCATACACTTAGCATGATATCGGGACGTGAAGCACATAGGTATAACAATGAACCAATCATAGAGCGATAAACCTTTTGATCAACCGGTTCACCATCTTTGGTCAAATCAAGATGTCCACTAGTAGGCATGGGTGTAGGCATACCTTTGCATTCTTCCATATTGAACTTCTTGAATAAGTCTTTGGTGTACTTCGTTTTAGAGACAAATGTACCTTCCTTAGTTTGCTTGATTTGCAAACCGAGAAAGAATTTGAGTTCACTCATCATAGACATCTCAAACTTCTTCGACATTAGCTTTCCATACTTTTCACTAAAAAGAGGGTTAGTTGAACCAAATATGATATCATCAACATAAATTTGGCATACAAATAGTTCTCCATTAACCCTTTTAGTAAAAAGTGTGGAATCAATTTTTCCAATTTCAAAACCACTTGCAATAAGGAACTTGGTCAAGCATTTATACCATGCTCTAGGAGCTTGTTTAAGACCATAAAGGGCTTTGTGAAGTTTGTAAACATGATTTGGTTTCTTAGGATTGACAAAGCCGGGAGGTTGTTTGACATAAACTTCCTCTTCTATTTCACCATTTAGAAAAGCACTTTTAATGTCCATTTGGTACAAGGTGATATTATGGTGATTAGCATAGGCAAGTAAGATGCGAATGGACTCAAGTCTAGCAACGGGAGCATATGTCTCACCATAGTCCATACCTTCGACTTGTGTGTATCCTTGGGCGACGAGACATGCTTTGTTGCGAACCACTTGTCCATCTTCATCTTGCTTGTTGCGAAACACCCATTTGGTACCAATGATGTTGTGGTTGTTGTCGGGCTTCTCAACCAATGTCCAAACTTGGTTTATCTCAAAGTTGTGTAGCTCTTCATGCATAGCGTTTATCCAGTCCGGATCTTCTAATGCTTCTTCAACCTTCATGGGTTCAATGCTAGAAATGAATGAATAGTTTTCACAAAAGTTAGCTAAACGAGTTTTAGAGCGAGTGATTCTCCCGGTTTGCATATCTGTGTAGATTTGCTCGACGGGATGATCTTTGGCAATTCTTGCTCGAACTCGTGTAAGCTTTTGCTTGGGTCGGGGTGGAACATCCTCTTCATCTTGTTCTTCTTCTTCTTGGCCTTCTTCTTCTTGACCTTCTTCATTGTTGACGTTGTTGTTCTCTTGTCGTGGTGGAGAAGGAGGTTGTTGATGTTCATCTTGGTGTACTTCCTCGTTTTCTTCATCTTGACGTGTCCCACTTGTGGATGCTTCCGTATCAACTCTTGGTTCACCTTGATGTGATGTAGAAGCTTCCACTCGGACGGACGAGGTACTCTCCTTCATTTCCGATGGACGAATCTTGCCAATGGACAAGTCTTGAATTGCTTCTGAAGGGTCTTTGTCTCCTACATCAATTGGCAATTGCTCTACTTGCGAGCCGTTAGATTCATCAAACTTCACATCCACCATCTCTTCAACCTTTCGGGTGAAATTGTTGTAGACACGGTAAGTGTGAGAGTTTGAGCCATAACCAAGTAGAAAACCTTCATGAGACTTAGGAGCAAATTTAGAACGATGATGCTTATCAAGAATGTAGCACTTTGAGCCGAATACTCGAAAGTATCCAACTTGGGGTCTGTTACCAGTGAGGAGCTCATATGCCGTCTTGACGAGTAGCTTGTGAAGATACAAGCGATTTGTTGCATGACAAGCTGTCTCAACCGCTTCTGCCCAAAAGTGCTTCGGCGTCATGTACTCATCAAGCATCGTTCTCGCCATTTCGATGAGCATCCGGTTCTTCCTCTCAACAACTCCATTTTGTTGAGGTGTGTACGTAGCCGAGAACTCGCGTGAAATCCCTTATTCGTCCAGAAAGGTGTCCACATTTGAATTCTTGAACTCCGTTCCGTTGTCGCTGCAGACCTTCTTGATCTTCACTTCAAATTAATTTTGGGCCTTCCTAGTGAAGTTTTTGAAGATCTTTTGGACCTGCGCTTTGTCATCAAGAAAGAACACCCACGTAAATCTTGAAAAATCATCAACTATAACTAGACCAAAAGAATTTCCACCGAGACTCTTGTAGGCATTGGGACCAAAAAGATCCATATGAAGTAGCTCGAGTGGCCTCCTTGTGGTCATGATGTTCTTCACGGGATGCCTTCCTCCAACCCGTTTACCTGCTTGACAAGCACTGCAAAGTCTATCCTTATCAAATATGACATCGTTAACTCCAAGGATATGATTTCCTCTAATAAGCTTGTCAAGGTTTCTCATGCCAACGTGACCTAGTCGTCTATGCCACAACCAACCCTTTGAGGATTTATAAATAAAGCAAGTTTTAGGTTGTGCCTTTTTAGAGAAATCGACAATGTAAAGATCACCTCTACGTATACCGCTAAAGACCATTTTATGGTTGGCTCGACGAAACACTCGGCAATCTACCTCAGTAAATAGGACATTGAAACCGAAATCAGCAAGTCTAGATACTGAAAGTAAGTTGTAGCCGAGAGATTCAATGAGCATGACATTTTGAATGGAGCTATCATGTGAGATGGCCACCTTACCAAGGCCAACCACCTTACCCTTTGAATTTTCACCAAAGGTGACATATTTTCGAGGGCCGTCATTTTCAGCAAGCTCACGGAACAACTCTTCATCTCCGGTCATATGATTAGTACATCCACTGTCAAGAACCAATTCCTTTCCTCCTGACACATATCCCCAAAGATTTTCCATAAGACCAAAATGTCTCATTGCATCATCAAGATCATAGTCACTATCATCATCTTAATCATAGTATCCATGTTCAACATCATCTTGTGATTGATCAAATCCTAGAGAGGGTAATTCATTAGGTACATGATCATCAAAGTGGTTACCTTTATGAATTATTATAGCTTCAGATATGATATCACTAATGATTCCAACATTTCCTTTAGCATGCATGAGATTGGTAAGCTCAAATAAACAATCACCAAAACTAGGATCACTAGAGTTCATCTTACTCAAGGCAATAGATTTATGGAGAATTTCGTCTAAATTTTTCAAGGAATAATCGGAAAATCGTTCCTCAAGAAATTTCCATATAGCATAGGCACACTTAAGAGTAGGCAAACTAGCAATCAAATTTTTGGGCAATCCTCTAATGATGAGCTCACCAGTTCTAAGATTGCGAATCATGTCAATATCTTCATCTAGGGTAGGATGCATAGGATCAACATGAGGTGCACACCGGCTAGCAATGTACTTGTTCAAATGATATTGATTGAAAATTACAAGCATCTCATTTTTCCACTCATGAAAATACTCTCCATCAAGAATAGGCCCTCTATGTCTAAGACTCCCAAAGTAGACTCATCCATCTTCCTCCAATGGTGATTAAACCAAGGCAATGGAGACCAAAGCTCTGATACCACTTGTAGGATCTTGAGAAGATGTGTCTAGACGGGGGGTGATTATACACTTAGTGCTAAAGTTGCAGTTTTTAAACATTTTCGGTTTAAGTGGAGTTTAGACTCAATTTCAACATACACAATACATATCAAGCAAGCATGCAAAGAGTGTATGAGCAGCGAAAAGTAAAGCATGCAACTTGCAAGAATGTAAAGGGAAGGGTTTGGAGAATTCAAACGCAATTTGAGACACGGATGTTTTTGGCGTGGTTTGGATAGGTGGTGCTATCCTACATCCATGTTGATGGAGACTTCAACCCACGAAGGGTAACGGTTGCGCGAGTCCACGGAAGGCTCCACCCACGAAGGGTCCACGAAGAAGCAACCTTGTCTTATCCCACCATGGCCGTCGCCCACGAAGGACTTGCCTCACTAACAGTAGATCTTCACGAAGTAGGAGATCTCCTTGCCCTTACAAACTCCTTGGTTCAACTCCACAATCTTGTCGGAGGCTCCCAAGTGACACCTAGCCAATCTAGGAGACACCACTCTCCAAGAAGTAACAAATGGTGTGTTGATGATGAACTCCTTGCTCTTGTGCTTCAAATTATAGTCTCCCCAACACTCAACTCTCTCTCATAGGATTTGAATCTGGTGAAAAGAAGATTTGAGTGGAAAGCAACTTGGGGAAGGCTAGAGATCAAGATTCATATGGTAGGAATGGAATATCTTGAGCTCAACACAAGGGTAGGTGGTTCTCTCTCAGAACATATGAGTTGGAAGTGTAGATGTGTTCTGATGGCTCTCTCCATGAATGAAGAGGAGGTGGAGGGGTATATATAGCCTCCACACAAAATCTAACCGTTACACACAATTTACCAATCTCGGTGGGACCGAATCAACAAACTCGGTCGAACCGATTTAGTAAACTTAGTGACCGTTAGTGATTTTCGGTGGGACCGATATGCAACTTGATTGGACCGATTTGGTTAGGGTTAGGGCATAACGTAATCTCGGTGAGACCGATTTGGTAATAAGCTAACCAGAGAGTTGGTCAGGTAAACTCGGTGGGACCGATTTGCTCTTTCGGTGAGACCGAAATGTTACAAAAAGGAAACAGAGAGTTTACATTGCAATCTCGGTGGGACCGATCCGCTCTCTCGGTGAGACCGAAAAGTTACGAAAAGGAAACAGAGATATTGCAATCCCATCTCGGTGAGACCGAGATCCCTATCGGTAGAACCGATTTGCTTAGGGTTTGGCAGTGGCTATGACATGTGAAACTCGGTGGCGCCGGATTGAAAGAATCGGTAGGTCCGAGTTTGGCTTTGGGTTTAGGTGAAGTGTGGATATGAGAAAGTAGCTGAGGGTTTTGGAGCATATCACTAAGCACATGAAGCAAGAGGCTCATTAAGCAACACCTCATCCCTCCTTGATAGTATTGGCTTTTCCTATAGACTCAATGTGATCTTGGATCACTAAAATGTAAAGTGAAGAGTCTTGAGCATGAAGCTTTAGCCAATCCTTTGTCCTTAGCATCTTGAAGGAGTTCCCACATCCTTTAGTCCATGCCACTCCATTGTTGAACTTATCTGAAACATAGTAGATAAAAGTGTTAGTCCAACAAGAGATATGTTGACATCAATTACCAAAACCACCTGGGGAGCACTTGTGCTTTCAATCTCCCCCTTTTTGGTAATTGATGGCAACATACATCAAAGCTTTAGATAAAGATATAAAGAATAGCAAGTAAAGCTTTGGAAGGACATGTGACAAACATAGGCTCCCCCTACATGTATGCAATCATGTGAATATGAAATATAGAAGCATGTGAGAGCATAACCATGACAGGGTAGGCAATGTGTTACATGTATCTTGGCCATATGCATCAGAGCAAAAGATTATTAAGGAAAAAACTTCATGCTCATGAGTCCTTCTTGCAAATAGTATGTACATAAGCAAGAATTCCTCATACTAATGATTCTGATGCATATACTTACCTTGTAGTCTTGAGTTGGCTTAGGATGGAATGAACCTGCACAAACAAGGTTAGATAACACAGGTACATCCACTAGCCAGAGAAAACAAAAGAAACCACAAGAATATCAAGACTGGGATGACATGTAGAGAGTGAGTACAAGGTACCACATTGGATTAGACATGTCCCCAAGAGTAAAGATATGCAATGAATTTGAATGATTTCTTTCCCTTAGATGTCTTGCTCCCCCTGAATCTGGCATGGGAGCTGAAAGATACAAATGGATAGAGCTTAATGCAAATAAGCACATATGAACATGTCTTTCCCCCAAAAAGACATGTGGCATCTCTCCTCTTGAACATCAAGCATCTGGGATCCTTGAGTATTCTCTCCCCCTGGAGATCTTTTTCTCCCCCTTAATACTCTCTCCCTTGTAGGTGATAAGCGTTGATGTGATCTATCTCTCCCCCTTTGACATCAATTTCCAAGAAGGGCTTTATGGAATCTGTCGAATGGGTTTGGTCCTTGAGACTCAGCACAAAGCAATGGATAAAACTGTGATGCTTGTAGAGGACAAGATTCATTGAGTGGAGCTGGATCAGAAGAAATATAGAACAAGTGGCAAATTGTTTTTCCTGTTGTGAAACCGGTGGCACCGAGTGGCATGTTTCGGTGGTACCGAAAGGATTCGGTTGGACCGAAAACTACAAGTCGGTGAAACCGAGTTCATCACAGAGAAAAACACTTCTCACCTTAGCTCACTAGACAAGTAAGATCTCACAAAGATTTGCAATGAATTATCTGAAAGATTTGCAATGAATTGGATGTAGAAAATGCAGAACAAAAACAAAAAGAAAAGAAAGAAACTGAAAGATCTTGATGAAGTTTTTTTTAAGAAATATGCATGAGACAAATGCAATAACACAGAAAATAACACAAGAGAACTTCATCTAGAGTTGGGCGGTGACATAGTCACCTATGTTAGAGTATATTGACGTAGGAGTCAAGTGAGAGCACTTGATCATAGGTCATACTCATCGTTTAAGCTCAAAATGGGGTTACCATTTTTCGTTTAAGCATCTTGATGTATTCACATCTTGTTGAGCTGCTTTGACTCATGACTTGGAGTAAAGCTTCTCTAAGATGGAATAACATACCTTGGGTGGTGGTGTAGATCTTGCTCATGTAGTTGAACTTGTGTGGGTGCTCAAGGTTGATGTAGCTCATCAAGAATTGGAAGCACCACTTGGAATTTGAGTCCATCTACCTACATGGGTTAGTTCTTGCAAGGAAGAGCACTTGTGTATCCAAAAATGACAATCATGAAGCTCAACATAGAATTTGTCAAAGGATATGTTTGAATGGTTTTGTGCTTCCTTGTCTTGAACCACCATTGTGTAGAGACTTGGTGATGTAGAGATTGCTCAAGATGTGAGTGAGTTGCAATCTCATAGAATTAGATTCAACCAAGTACCTACATGGGTTAGATAACATGCAAGATGCAAATTTGTCCAAGACATAAGATAATCATCATAAGAGATATATCATGGATTAGTCATAAGCTCATGTCTTGCATGTATCCAATGGAGTTCCTACTCCAAGTTTGAAGCATCAATAATGTTCAATTCACCTCTCAACCTGCAAAACACTTTCTCATCAAGTGGTTTAGTGAATATATCTGCTAATTGCTTATCAGTGCGAACATGCTTAAGATTGATGTCACCCTTAGCAACATGATCTCGAATGAAATGATGACGAACTTCAATATGCTTAGTTCGAGAATGTTGCACATGATTATGACCAATTTTGATAGCACTTTCATTGTCACAAAGCAATGGAACATGTTTCACATATATCCCATAATCTTTAAGAGTTTGGGTCATCCAAAGTAATTGAGCACAACATGAACCAACGGCGATGTACTCCACTTCGGCGGTAGATAAGGATACCGAGTGTTGTTTCTTGGAGGACCAAGACACAAGAGATCTACCAAGAAATTGACAAGTACCCGAAGTGGACTTTCTATCAACCTTGTCTCCGGCATAGTCCGAGTCGGAGTAGCCAACAAGATCGAAAGATGCCCTCTTAGGATACCAAATGCCAAAATTTGGTGTATGAATTAAGTATCTCACTATCCTTTTCACAGCCTTAAGATGACATTCTTTAGGAGCAGCTTGATATCTTGCACACATGCATACACTTAGCATGATATCGGGACGTGAATCACATAGGTATAACAATGAACCAATCATAGAGCGATAAACCTTTTGATCAACCGGTTCACCATCTTTGGTCAAATTTCATCAAGATGTCCACTAGTAGGCATGGGTGTAGGCATACCTTTGCATTCTTCCATATTGAACTTCTTGAATAAGTCTTTGGTGTACTTCGTTTTGGAGACAAATGTACCTTCCTTAGTTTGCTTGATTTGCAAACCGAGAAAGAATTTGACTTCACTCATCATAGACATCTCAAACTTCTTCGGCATTAGCTTTCCAAACTTTTCACTAAAAATAGGGTTAGTTGAAACAAATATGATATCATCAACATAAATTTGGCATACAAATAGTTCTCCATTAACCCTTTTAGTAAAAAGTGTGGAATTAATTTTTCCAATTTCAAAACCACTTGCAATAAGGAACTTGGTCAAGCATTTATACCATGCTGTAGGAGCTTGTTTAAGACCATAAAGGGCTTTGTGAAGTTTGTAAACATGATTTGGTTTCTTAGGATTGACAAAGCCAGGAGGTTGTTTGACATAAACTTCCTCTTCTATTTCACCATTTAGAAAAGCACTTTTAATGTCCATTTGGTACAAGGTGATATTATGGTGATTAGCATAGGCAAGTACGATGCGAATGGACTCAAGTCTAGCAACGGGAGCATATGTCTCACCATAGTCCATACCTTCGACTTGTGTGTATCCTTGTGCGAGGAGACGTGCTTTGTTGCGAACCACTTGTCCATCTTCATCTTGCTTTTTGCGAAACACCCATTTGGTACCAATGATGTTGTGGTTGTTGTCGGGCTTCTCAACCAATGTCCAAACTTGGTTTATCTCATAGTTGTGTAGCTCTTCATGCATAGCGTTTATCTAGTCCGGATCTTCTAATGCTTCTTCAACCTCCTACGGTCGAAACGGGGGTGTGGCGTCCCGCAAAACGAAGGAAACAGACCTCGTACGGTCGAAACGGGGGTCCTATTGATTGAGAGGGGTGTGGCGTACCGTAAAACGGAGGAAATGGACTTGTGTTGGAGCGCTACGGTCAAAACGGGGGTCCGTTTCATCGGGAGGGGTGTGGCGTACCGCAAAACGGGACTCCACGGGATACTGTTCATCTCCACCGTCGACCCCCTCCAGCCTCCATGAGCTACTGTTCATCCACCGTCGACCTGCTCCAGCCTCCACGGGCTCCTGTTCATCCAGCCTCCACCGCACGCTACTCCACCTGCTACTGTTCAACCACCCCTCCACCGTCTACTGTTCATCCAGCCCTCCACACCACGGGGTCCTATTCAACCACCCCTCCACGGGCACCCCTCCACCGTCTACTGTTCATCCTGCCCTCCACACCATGGGGTCCTGTTCATCCACCCCTCCACGGGCACCCCTCCACCGTCTACTATTCATCCAACCCTCCACCAGACCACGGGGTCCTGTTCATCTAGAGGCAACGCCACCGCTCATTGTTCATCCACCCCCCCCCCCCCCCCCCGCAACACTCACTATTCATCCTATCGATTGACTTCAGTTAGCAGCAGTAGCCAAGGAATCGCTCGATCGGGTTCAGTTAACAGCCATCGATCGATCGCTCGGGTTCAGTAACGCGTAGCTTGCAGTGCAATCGCTCGGGTTCAGTCAGAGCCCAAGCCTCGCTCGGGTTCAGTTAGAGCCAACGCCTCGCACACACGTGCGTACGTGTACGAGAGAAACGCGCATCGCTCGGCCCCGACCTCCCACCGTAACCGGGATCTCCACGAAATTTTCCTCCCCCTCTCTTCTACCACGGTTTTTTCCATCATGGACGGCCCAAAGAATGTCATGCAACTGCGTCTCCGGCCCGCCCAGGACGAAAAGCCCATTTTTTGTCATGATTTTTTGTCATAGAAGTAGGAGCCCACCACATCTATGATGATACCGGGTTTTGTCACAATTATCGTCATAGAAGTGTCATACCGGTTTTTAGCGCGGTAAAACTTTTCGCGCGTTGCGCTTCCCACGACCCGCGCGCGGCGTGGCACGGCGTGGAGGGGTGCGCGTGACGTGGGCGGCATGCGTGGGGCGGTTCCCGCACGCATGCGTCACATTGCAGTAAATGGGCAATGCGACCCGCGGCTTCCCTATAAAAAGGGATAACCGCGAGCGCACTGTTCCTTTTACCCTTCGCACAATCCCAATCTCGAAAGCCTCCGCTCGTCTTCCTCTTCTTCCCCAAGCTTTGCCCCTGGTCGCCGCCATTGTGTTTCCGCCGCCCTCTACCTTTCCCTTCGCCCCCAACCGCCATGGCGCCGAAATCCGTCAAGGGCAAGAGGGTGGCTAAGGATGCCGGAGCGGCGGAGACGCCGGAGAGTGCACTGGTGGTGCAGCGGACGCAGTCCGCCTTCTTCCCCTCGACAGTTGACGTGTTCGAGCTTCGGTAAGCCTTCAAGCCCCTGTGGGGGTGAAGACGGGGGGAGAGAAGTCGGGGCATCCAGCCAGGCGCGTCATCCCCGCCAACTGCACCGAGGCTGCCCCAAATCGGTACCCCTTCTTTGTCGACTATTTTTCCTACGGGCTTTGTCCTCCCTTCTCCGATTTCTTCAGTGACATCATGCACACCTTTGGCTTCCGCCTCTTGGATTTTACCCCAAATGTCGTGGCGTGCATGGCTCTCTTTGCGCACCTCTGCGAAGGCTTCGCCGGGGTGCACCCCAACACGACGCTCTTTCGCCATTACTTCTCCCCTCGGATCCAACTAGGGGGCGCCATCTCTGGTTGCATCGCCTGGATCTCAAGGTCCAAGGGGGCGTATCCGAAGGGCTCCATGAAGGAGAGGTGGGAAGAATGGCGGGGCCGGTGGTGCTGGATCGAAGAGTAGCACCCGCCGGTGTTCTGCGAAGTTCGTCGGGCGCCGCCGGTCCACAGAAGCGATTGGAGTGATGTCGACGCTGACGACGAGAAGCTCACGGTTGCCACCACCAGGATCCTTCGGCTCACCGAGGCCGGGCTCACCCTTGAGATGATCGGGGCGGACTTCACCCGCCGCCGGATCGATCCACTGCACAACAAGGGGAGGCCAGCCTGTCTCTTCACGTACCCCGCCGACATCATGCAGCTTCGCCCCGGCCTCGACCACAACTTCACAGTGATGGGACTTGCCCATTTCTGCCAGAGGCTCTTCCAGCTCGATGTGGGCCGCGACAGCGAGGTCGAGCAGACCGACAAGGTCGCGAGGGCTGTCGGTTCAATATCCGGCGTATCTCGTAGTAGGGGTCCTAAGCAAGGCATCTTGGAGCGATGGTAACATGGACACGGGGTTTTACCCAGCTTCGGGCTCTCTTGATGAGATAATACCCTACATGCTGCTTTTGATTGTATTCGTGTCGGTGTAGTACAGAGTACATGTGTCTACCACGATATTGTAGTAATGAATGAGATTGTCTATTGACTAGCCTGGCCCCGGTTTATATAAGACACCGGAGGCCTAGGGTTTAGGAGAGTCCTTGTCTTGGGCGCCGAGTCTTGTGGAGTCTTCCTTGTATGCGGCAGGGGTCGTTCGAACTGGCCCATGAGTATAAGGCCATGGGGGTCCTCGGCCCAATCCAACTGATCGGTAGACAACGTGGTGAGTGCCCCCTAGTCCAGGACACCGTCAGTAGCCCCCTGAACCGGTCTTCAAGTTGGGTTATTTTTATGCCATACCTCGGGTTTGAAGTTGTTCCCTAGCGGCAACGTCCTCTTGTGTCCGAGCTCCAATTCCGGACTGCATTCGAGGTATCTTTAGCAGCCGAGCACCAACGCCGGACCGCTTCCGAGCTCCAACGTCGGAATGTATCCGAGCTCCAACGCCAGACTATGTCCAAGCTCCAACGCCGGACTATGTCCAAGCTACAACGCCGGACTGTATCCGAGCTCCAACGCCGAACTATGTCCAAGCACCAATGCCGGACTATGTCCAAGCTCCAACGCCGGACTATATTCGAGGTGTCATAGATCACCTTGGTTCGGAAAAGTTGAAGGAGTTTAGCCGAGCTTAATGCCGGAAATGCCCTCTACGAAGCCAGCCACTGGCGTCCGAGCTTTATGCCGGACTGCTTCCGGGGTGTCTATTGTAGTCGAGCACCAACGCCGGACTGTATCCGAGGTGGTGCACCACCTCGACCATGGGCTGAGTTTTATGAATTTAATTCTGAATTGTGCAATGTAATCTCTGCCGAGATGTATAGCCAGTAGCCCTCAAGGTGCATGTTGGACTAATATCTGGGATGCACCTGAAGGAAAAAACAAACCGCAGATCCTAGTAGCCCCTGAGACTCACGTCGATTCATAGAATCAGCCTGAGGATCAATTCCCAGCTCAGCAGCATACATAGGAATAGAAACGTGGTGTGCAAAGTCCTCGAGACTCAGGTTGGGTGCCGCCGACCAACCTGAGGATAATAATCTCCTCGAAAACTATATTGCGCTTTAAATTTTCTGCATTGGATTGCCAATGCAGTAGCCCCCGAGACACTGGTCGGGTGGCAACACCAGATCAGGGGATCGATGTGACCTTTTAATATTTGTAAATAATTAGCCCGAAGCCTAGTAGCCCCCGAGCCTTAATGCGGGCACGGGAGGCGGAATTAAGGATCGATATCCATTGTAAAATCACAAATTATGTGTAATGACTCTATATATCCAAGTACTTTACATCATTAATGCTCTGATCCGCATTGTACAAAACTTTGTTGACCGACCATTGGCTTCAACCTCCTCGGCCAGCAGCTGAGGAGTGTTTGTCCTACTTTATAAATCCTTTATGAGGGCAAAGATTTACGGCAAATAAGGCAATCCGGCCATACGGTTTTATAAACAAAGGTATGCAAAGAGACATGTTATATTATTGTTTAACATAAGAAACATTATGCAAAGAAAATAGTCCCGTTATCGGTTCCTTTCTTTGGGTTGTCATGCTAAGCATGATCATGAAACCTCAGCTTCGATCAACGTGGGAGGAAAATACTGAGGATTTAGTTTAGGGAAAGCTTCCAAACTCTATGGTCTAAATGAACCCAAATTTTCACTTCCGTTGCAACCATTTATAATCTGAAAGTGACCCATCATCGGCTTCTACCCCCTTGTAGATGCTACGCACGGTGTTTCCGAAATAACAAAACAACCCTTAGCCGACGTCTCGGTGCTCGAAGGCGGTTGTGTTGGCGGAAACGTGGCAATCAGATATGCGGGCTTTATAACTTTCACTTAGTCATAGGAGCTTAAAGTTGGGAGGCCAGCAAGTAGCCCCCCGGTTAGTGTTCGGCGACAGTCCAGGTCAAGCCGTAAACACTTCGGCCAATGTTATGAACAGCCCGTCATTTAATATAGTCATCGGACCGCTGACCAGTTTACGCTTATTGTGACAGTCAGGTTTCGGCTTTCTCCACTGCGGTACTTAACCATGAGAGCTGGAAGCACAATCTCACTGGTTCTCCCTTTGCACACCTAGCCGAACAAAGCGGAATATAGGAGGCAAGCACAGGAGCCGGGCAACCCAACTATTGACCAAAGACACAATTCGAAATTGATGCATATATAGGAATATCCGAGATTTTTTGCTGAATCTCTAAAGGTGTCCGGCATTGCACTGCGAGACTTATGCGGAAAACACACAAATAGCTGAAAAAGTGCTGCAGGATTGGAAAACCAAAAGACCTCAGGAAAAACTCGACATCCGAACTAGATCAATTGTTCGGTGCCAATCAGAAAATTGGTCTTAGAAGAAAAAAAATCGTGCTTCTGTCATGCTTTAACATGACACATCCTATCTCAAGACTTCAAGCGGGTCAGCCTACGGCTTCAACCTCCTACCCCAAAGGCGGAGTACTTCTCGTTAGACTAGTTTAGCAAACTTTAGCGGCTTTGAGAGAGAAATTAGGCTCCCCGGCTATTGACCAAACACTCGCGTCGAAAAAAGTAGTGATAGAAAAAAGACTTTGCAACGACTAAGAAGAAGAACACTTATTATAAAACAGCTCACATAAATCGAAGAGCCCTCGAGTGACTTGGGTAAAAGAATTTTATGTATAATGATTGTATGTACCGAAGTACTTATATCATATATGTGTTCACCCAAAATTTAAACGCGTCTTAACCGACCGTCGGCTTCTCCCTCTTTGGCCAAGGGCCGACAAGTTTTATGTACTCCACCTGTTGAGAATATCGACGGTGTTTCCGATAACTAGGCAATCATGCCATAAGGCTGTAACAGACAAAGCGCGCTCAGGGAACTTATGCTATATTACTGACAAAGTGTAATAAGCATCTTCGAAGAAAATAGTACCTCCATCGATACCTTTCGTCGGTTGCTCATTGTTACTTATGAGACTTGTGCAATAGATTTTTTATACTCATGAGTTTCGTTGTGTGCCGACCATCGTTGAAAACAATAAGATCACTAGCTTTCGGCTTCACCCGGTCTGAGGTCCGAGCTGGGATGACCGGATTGTGAGAATCGCAGAGGTGCTCCCTTTACTCCCTAGCCGAACAATCGGGAACGTAGGGTTAAACACAGGAGCAAGGCAAACCAGCTTGCAAATCGCTTAAGTCAACATGGTGCATATTGTGGCATAATACACGAACAAGGAACGAAGCCGTACAAGTATAATCATTTGCAAGAGGAAAGGCTTCAAAAAGGAAGCCCCCAATTAAATGGGATATTTGAATTTGTGTGCCACGAGCAAAGTTTTGACCATGAAGTTTTTCACAAACAACTTTTGCCAAAAAGGTATAATACTTGGTCGAATCGAACAAAATTTTAAAATCGGTAGTTTTTGAGCATGAAAGCGACTTAGCTGGTTAATGTGTTCGACATCAATGACGCGGTACGAGCTTGGTGCGGGACAAGGTCTCAGCGCCCAACCCCGATGTGGCCAAGCGAAGAGCTCGGCACTCCGAAGAGGTGAAGCCCACAAGCCCGATGTGGCCGAGCGAAGATCTCGGCACTCCGAAGAGGTGAAGCCCCTAGTCTAGCTGAGGTGATGGAGCAGGTCGCCGGGTGACACCGGAGTCTCCGGCCGAGTAGGTTGATGAAGCGACGATGCAGGGCTGCCAACACAGGGCAGCGCTCCAAGGCAATGACACAATTCGGTCGATGGAGGTGGCGACGAGGACACCACGCCGAGGGGATAGTGCGGCCCGATCTAGGTCAATTGTAGAGTTGCCGCGAAGATGCTGGCACAAGGACGGGCCCTGAGGCGACGCCACGACTCGACCGATGCCAGCAGGACGACGCCAACGGCCCATAGAGTTGACCGTGTGACACAGTCGAAGTTGATTGCCTACACACGTAAAATAGAGTAGTCCAAAAATATAATAATAATAAGAAAAAATCCTCCACTTATAATTAATTTAAGTGAAGTAAATAATTAGAGAAATATAGCCTGAGAGCCAAGGTCTGTTTGCGGATGCAATGTTCGTAAGATTGCGAACGAAGACGCACAGACGAAAACGCCGGTTAATGCAAGGCTAGTTTGCACTGCTCATCAGTTAGACTTAACAAGTCGTGATGCAAAAACTAGCACTTGATTGAGTTAGTTATGTGGCAAAGAAAAATATTTTTCAGGGTACTAGTGCACGATAGCGACATCTATGTACTGAATTAAAACAGAAAAAATAGCATAAAGAAAAAGGAAAGAATTCCCTGATGGGCGCGGCCAGTGCGGGATTGTCTTCGGCCTATAATTGCATGGTACAGGACGTGCTCGACGCGTACTCCTCGGACCCGGCGACGTGCGACACGCGAGGCCAGTACTCAGTTGATCTTGATGTGGGGCGATCGCTACGATTAGACATCGCCATCTGCTGATATTCCTGCCGTGGTAGAACGCAATATGTTGTGTGCGAGCACACCGCTGGTAGCAATTTTCCTTTGGGCCTTGATCTCATACAAACGTTAGGGTTAAACTAATTGATCTAGTATGTGCAACATGCATGGAAAACAGATCACTCACAAAAAGGTTGTCGCCATGCTTTAATAAAATATAACAAAAAGAAAAGGGAGGATGGGATATCTCCCTATGTATCGCCGGTCTGAGCCGTATTGTTCCAAGCTCCTACGAACGGGTGGGAGTGAAGCCACCGCTCAGCTGACCAGTATATTGCTGATGTTCGTACGTCCCCGCCATTCTCGTCCATGTAGAGTTTTAATGCTTAGCCGTGGCCAACGCAAAAGAAATTCCTGATCCGATCTAAAATCATATCCCAAACAAACTTGATCAAATTTCCCACGATGTGGTCGCAGCAGTTGGAACTTCAGATGAAACTTGGGAGGATCAAGAAGTATTAAATAGAGCTAGTACTAGAATTAAATTGATCTCTACTTCACATAGTAGAAAGTACTACGGAGAACAAAACCGAGTTGGATACTTAGCTTGGATAGTACTAGTAACTGGCTTTGTACTCCTACGAGGGCAAGCACAATTCAACCGATGGGGATTGAGGAGCAACATCTGAATTATTCTTTACGCCTGCGCTTGTCCCTCCGCCCCATCTCACATGAAGTGACATGTGCGTGCACGCCAGCCTGCCAACGTTGGATCTTGCGTGAAAATAACCGCTGCCGGCAAGACAAAAACTGATCTGATCATCCCATCGGTCCGTGGCGATCACCCAGCAGGCTCTCAATGAAAGCACCAATTTTGGTTCAATATCCGATGTATCTCGTAGTAGGGGTCCTAAGAAAGGCTTCTTGGAGCGATGGTAACATGGACACGGGGTTTCACCTAGCTTCGGGCTCTCTTGATGAGATAATACCACACATGCTGCTTTAGATTGTATTCATGTGGGTGTAGTACATAGTACATGTGTCTACCACGAGATTGTAGTAATGAATGAGATTGTCTATTGACTAGCCTCGCCCCTGTTTATACAAGACACCGGAGGCCTAGGGTTTAGGAGAGTCCTTGTCTTGGGCGCCAAGTCTTGTGGAGTCTTCCATGTATGCGGCAGGGGTTGTCCGAACTGGCCCATGAGTATACGACCATGGGGGTCCTCGGCCCAATCCAACTGATCGGGAGACGACGTGGTGAGTACCCTCTAGTCCAGGACACCATCAAGGGCCACCGCGAAGGCCGGCAAGGTCTTCAAGGGGCATTTGTTCAAGCTGCCGGCGGGGGTGGTCCCGTTGTGCAATAACTCGCGCCGGACCGAGATCATCGCCATGATGCCGGACTGCAATGCGATGGCCCTGACCCGAGCTGGAAGGAGTCGTAGGACGCTGAGGTGCAGCAGTTCTTTGACACTCTGCACGAGTGGTACATCAACGCCGATGCCGAGCGGCTGCTCGTCCAGGACACCACCCAGGCGAACTGGACTACATCGCCACCAGGGCGAGGGAGGCACAACTCGCCGAGGAGGCCGGCAGTGCTGGTGGTGTGGAGGACAAGGCCGCGACGACCGTAGAGAAGGAGGAGTTCGCCCGGTGGGCGGCGGCCGCCAAAGAAGCCAGCAGCCCCGGCACTGAGGCCCCTCTGGTTGAGGAAGCGGCTGACGAGTCGTCGGAAGAGGAGGCCGGGGCTGTTGACCCTCCGGCCATGGGGAGAGGGCGAGTCCTGCAGCGGACCACCTCTGGCTCACCGGTGCGGCCCGTCAGGGCCGCACGGTGGCCAAATTCCCCGGAGGAGGCCGTGCGTCAGACGAGGGCCGCGACAGCAAAGAAGGTGGTGAAGGCCGCGACAGCGAGGAAGAAGGCATCTTCTTCTTTGCCCAGGCACACGCAGACTCCGCCCTCCTCCCCTCCTCCGGCAGAAGCCGACTCGGGGGTCACTTTCGACTACGGATCCCTCAGCCCAAGGAGGAAGAGGAAAACAACAGAGGAGGAGGTGGACGACAAGTAAGTATCTGGCTCCTTCCCGTCATCTCTGCCTCTTCAATCTGTGTCGCTTGTCTTGACTTGTTTTCATCTTGGCAGGGACGTGGAGACGCTGGCCCAATGGGTGAAGAGGGCCAAAACCTCGGCGGGCGGCCAGCCCCCGGCTGGTACTTCAAGGGCGCCACTGGTGGTGCTGAGTAGCCCGGACAGCAGCCCCCGGTAAGGGAGTCCTTGATTAGGGGATCCTCGGACGGCCGGACTATATCCTTTGGCCGGACTGTTAGATTGAAGACTTTGTCCCGTGTCCGGATGGGACTCTCCTTGCATGGAAGGCAAGCTTGGCGATACGGATATGTAGATCTCCTCCCTTGTAACCGACTCTATGTAACCCTAGCCCCCTCCGGTGTCTATATAAACCGGAGGGTTTAGTCCGTAGGACAACAACAATCATACCATAGGCTAGCTTCTAGGGTTTAGCCTCTACGATCTCGTGGTAGATCAACTCTTGTAATACTCATATCATCAAGATCAATCAAGCAGGAAGTAGGGTATTACCTCCATTGAGAGGGCCCGAACCTGGGTAAACATTGTGTCCCCCGCCTCATGTTACCATCCTCCTTAGACGCACAGTTCGGGACCCCCTACCTGAGATCCACCTGTTTTGACACCGACATTGGTTCTTTCGTTGAGAATTCCACTGTGCCATCGCCGTAAGGCTTGATGGCTCCTTCAATCATCGGCAACGATGCGATCCAGGGTGAGGTTTTCCTCCTCGGACAGATCTTCGTACTCGGCGGCTTCATACTACGCGCCAATTCGCTTGGCCATCTGGAGCAGATCGAAAGCTACGCCCATGGCCATCAGGTCAGATTTGGAAACTTGAACTACACTACCGACATCCGCGGAGACTTGATCTTCGGCAGATTCGAGCCCATGTCAGGTGCGCCGCACGATCACGACGAGCATGATTTAGCTCTGCCTTTAGATAGTGTTCGGGAGATCACACCTGCAACTACTCCGGCCCTTAATCTGGAACAAATTGCGCCATCCGAGGATGGGTGGATAGACCCCGCCATGGAGGCCGCACTCTCAGTGGCGATAGAGCCGAATATTGACTTCACCCCTTACGAGAGCCGTGTTGCCGAACCATTGGATTCGTCCCCGGCCACGGGCTCTGAGCCGCCTGCCTCCGTGCCTATCGAATCCGATTGGGCACTGATCATGGAGTTTACCTCCGCGGATATCTTTCAGCACTCGCCTTTTGGTGATGTGCTAAGTTCATTAAGGTCTCTCTCCTTGTCAGGAGAACCTTTGCCGAACTATGTTCGACTAGAATGGGTCGCGGACGACGAAAAAATTCGCTCCCCACCCACCACCCACTTAATAGCCACCGTCGATGATTTAACCGACATGCTCGATTTCGACTCCGAAGACATCAACGGTATGGATGATGGTGCAGGAGACGATCAGGAACCACCGCCTACAGGGCGCTGGATTGCCACCTCATCACACGATATATATATGGTGGATATACCCAAAGAAAACAGTGACGAGGAACGGAAGGATGCAGCGAAGGATAGCTCCCTCGAGAAGCAACCAAAGCAACGGCGTAGGCGCCGCTCCAAATGCCGCCTCGGCAAAAACAACGATAACAGCGCAAGAGAAAATAACACTCCGGTCGACTTCGGAGGAAACGACGACCACATTGACCCAGCGATAGAGCAGGACGAACCAGCAAACGGAGAACATAGTACGGATCCGCTATCCGAACACGGCGACGCCATGGATAAAGCTCATCAACCTCCCTCCGGAGAGGAAAACAGTCCGTACGAGGACGCACACGTCATCCCGGAAAGACACTTGGAACAAGAGAACCTCCGTAGAAGGCTCATTGCCACCGCGAGGAGTCTGAAGAAGCAGAAGCAAAGGCTTAAGGCCGTGCAGAATACACTCAACAGTAGATGGAACAAAGTGCTCGACACTGAAGAAAAGAATGGTGGTAGCTACCATACAAAGAGCTATCCAAAGCGCAAGTTGTTGCCTGAGTTCGACGATGAGGCCGTAGAGCCTATACAGCTGAAGAATAAAACGGCCGATCAGCCGGATCAACCACCTCGTGGCCACGAAAGGCCGGCTAACGGGGCTGCACATAAGTCGACACACGATTTACGTGAGGACTCGCGCCAAAAATCCGGTATGACTAGATCCATCTATGGATCTAGGAAGCGCGCACCATCACAAAATCAAAACCAATACTACAACCGTCCGAGCACCACGATACATCCAAATACAGGGGTGCCGCACACCCCCTATGCTTCACCGATGAGGTACTGGATCATGAATTTCCAGAAGGATTCAAGCCCGTGAACATAGAGGCGTACGACGAAACGACAGACCCTGGGGTCTGGATTGAGGACTTCATCCTCCATATCCATATGGCTCGCGGAGGCGATCTCCACACTATTAAATACCTGCCCCTCAATCTGAAAGGACCAGCTCGGCACTGGCTGAAGAGCCTCCCTGAAAATTCAATAGGAAGTTGGGAGGAGCTTGAGGATGCTTTTAGGGCCAATTTTCAAGGGACTTATGTCCGACCTCCAGACGCAGATGATTTAAGTCACATAATCCAACAGCCCGGAGAGTCAGCCCGAAAGCTTTGGAACAGATTTCTCACTAAGAAGAATCAAATCATCGACTGCCCGGACGCCGAAGCCTTAGCAGCTTTCAAACACAGTGTCTGAGACGAATGGCTCGCCAGAAACCTCGGCCAAGAAAAACCAAGGACAATGGCAGCCCTAACAAGCCTTATGACCCGCTTTTGCACGGGCGAAGATAGCTGGCTGGCCCGTAGTGGCACCAGCGACCCAGGCACATTTGAAGTCAGGGATGGTAATGGAAAACCACGACGTGAGAAAAGCAAGTGTCGGAATAACCAAGACAGCCCAGACAACACGGCGGTAAACGCCGAATTTAGGGGCTCTCGACCCAGTCAGTGGCAAAAGCCTTTCAAAGGCAACAGAGATGGACCGTCCAGCCTAAACAATATTCTAGGCAAATTATGTCAGATTCATGGCACCTCCGATAAACCTTTATATCACACCCACAGAGAGTCTTCAAGCAGGCCTGCAAGTTAAACACCGAACACAAGGGGAGGGATACACCAAGTGAAGACGAGGATGAGCCTCGCTAGCAAAGCACCGGGGGACAGAAAACTTCCCACCAGAGGTCAAAACAATGAACATGATTCATGTGACGAAGAGGAGAAGCAAACATGCACTCCGAGACACAAGCGCCGTAGAGCCTGTCTCCCCTAAGTTTTACCCTTGGTCGGCCAGCCCGATCACTTTTGATCGCAGGGATCACCTGACAAGTATCCAGCACAGAGGATTGGCTGCCTTGGTGCTAGACCCAATTATCGACGTATACCATCTCACCAAAGTCCTCATGGACGGCAGCCGTAGTCTTAATCCGATATATCAGGACACAGTCCGCAAAATGGGGATAGAACCAACAAGAATCTACCAAGGTACTACTACCTTTAAAGGGGTAATACCAGGCCCAGAGGCCCGCTGTACGGGCTCTCTAGTACTAGAGGTTGTATTCGGTCCACCCGACAACTTCCGAAGTGAAAAGTTAAACTTCGACATCGCTCCATTCCAAAGCGGCTATCAAGCACTACTCGGAAGAACAACTTTTGCTCGTTTTAATGCAGTACCGCATTACGCTTCTCCTAAGCTTAAGATGCCCGGTCCATGTGGCACCATCACAGTTAGTGGAAATATTGAGCGTTCCTTACGCATGGAAGAATGTGCGGCGGCGTTAACAGCCAAACACTAGACGGCCTCCCCAACCAGAATAAATGATCAGTCGTCAAGAGCGCGGACACGGCTAGACAAGTCCGGCGCATCACTAGATATACCTGAGATCGGTTTGCTAATTATACTCCCATAGGCGGTACCAGGGGCTTCCCGGGTGTAAAAGGACTAGTTCGGCTCAATTTTACTTACCTTGAATTTTAACGGTTTATTGAGAATAACCAATTTTTTCGCATGACAACTTTCACCTAAGTTCTTCTCTTTTACATATGAAAATCGTGCTACACCCTTCCAGGATACGGCACAACGGAGACACAAGCGCAGACGTGCAGCAGGGACCCGCTCAAAGGTTTCTTTTTGGATTAAGACCCTGCGTAAACCTTTTTTACTGTCTTTTGTTGCTTCACATCCTCCGGATACTCAGTATAACCGAGAAGGATGCTAACGTTATTGGCATTTCACCACGTCAGAATATTGCACGTACCTGGACACTCGGGGTTCATTATCAAGGGCATTGCTTAGCCCGGCATATGTTATAAAGACCGAATACCTTAGGGAGTGTTCGGCGTCACGAGTTTGGCCTTATATGCATCAGCTCCGAATCATGTCTTTGGTCAAATGTTGGGTTTGCCCGGCTCCCGTGTTTTGCTACCTTACGTTCCCCTCTATCGGCTAAGGTGGCACCGGGAGAACTACTGCGATTGTACCCTGGTTCATCCGGACGAGCACCTTAGTAGAGAAAGCCGAAAACTGACTGTCATGATAAAGCGCGAGACTGGTCAACCACTCGATGAATTTGCGGAATCTTCGGGATTCCTCCGCATTAACGAAGGGCCGGTTTTCCCGGTCATGTACGTATGCGCCCCGAATTCGGATGAGCGCGGAAATACCAGGGGCTATATAGTAGCCCCACTGTCAAACTCCTATGGTCAAGTGAAAGTGTTAAAGCAATATAGTCCGATTGCCTCGTTCACCGCTCTACCACCTCCTTAATGGACCAAGACGTTGGATCAAGTGTGAAGACGCGCTTTTGCGAACACCCCCGCATTATATGCGCGGGGGCTGAAGCCGACGACTGCAAACTTTCAGGACATATACATATATACATAAAAGACCGCACATGAGGCATACTAATACTTTCAGGCAAAAGTATAAACACAACCTTTACAATTCAAATAATATTGTCCTTACAACGGAGATACATGTCACTAGAACAATATTGTCCTTAAACGAGCGCCTTCGAGAACTTCTTCAAAGTAGTGCTCGACCGATACTCGGCCTATGGCCGAACTCAGGGTTGCAATAGCGGTGGCCTCCATCTCTGCGCAGTATGTCTTGACACGGGCAAGGGCCATCCGGGCACCCTATATGCACGCCGACCTCTTCATAGCGTCGATATGTGGCACAACACCAAGGAATCGTTGCACTAAGCCAAAATAACTATTCGGCCTTGGTCCTTCTAGCCAAAGATGGTCCACAACATACCTCATGGAAAGCCCGGACAACCTATGGAGCTCGGCCCACTCGGTCATTCTCTCATTCAACAGCAGTGGCCGCACCGGAACATTGAAGTGCGACCAGAACATCTTTTCCACTTCACGATCTTTTTGATCTTTGAAAAACTCGTCCGCATCAGCAGCACTCGCTGCCAAATCCACGTACGCGTCCGCAGAACTCCATAATTGATCGAGAAGGGCATACTTCGGATCTCCGAACTTCGTCCGCAACAAGAAGGGCTTCCCAGCCGCGATATCTCCAGCTTGATGCCGCTCCTCCTTCACCGCTCTGATTTTAGAGCGGGCTTCCTTGGCTGCTACCATGGCCTTCTCCAGGTCCGTCGCCTTCGCTCGGCTTTCCTTTTCAAGAAGCTCGTAACGATCGACGACATCTTTCAACTCAACGGCCATCTTGGCTATTTTATCCTTGCTTTGGCAATGCACAGCCTGTTCGGCCCTCAGCTCTTCGACCACCTTTAGAGCGGCCGCATCACTCTTCCTGGCTTGTTCCTTGGCTGGGGCAAGTTCCGCCCGAAGGGTCTCCACGGCGGCAGCTCCATCTGGAGTCGCAACATATTAAAGATACTAGTATCATGCTCCTCTTACTATGTGATGATCACCGAAGAAATTACATACCCTGTGCCTCGTCGAGCCACTTGTTTACAAGCACAATGTCGGCATCTGCCGCATCAATTTGCCGCTTCAGCTCGGCAAACTCACAAGTCCGGCTAGCCACCAGACCTTCAGCCACCTGCACATGAAGGCGACATGATTATTACCTGGGACTATGATCCTCTATTTGCCGCCGTTTTTGACAGCAACCAGAGTCTCAGGGGCTACTATCTGCATATGGCAAACCTAGCGTGTGCGGTACCATAAAAAACATATACTACTTTGCGTACCTCAAAGCCTCTCAGCAGGCTCATAAAAGCTTCATGCAGACCGCTTTTGGCGGATGAAATCCTCTCAACCACCGTACCCATTAGCGTACGATGCACTTCTGAGATAGCCGCTTGCTCCAGAAGATCCTTCAGTGCGTCGGGTCACGCACCAGACGGTCCCTGACTCTTTGTGTTGCTCCCCTTAGGAGCCGAGCACTCCGGACTTCGGGTGGCCAAAGGATTACCCTCTGGCCTAGGCGGATCAGGAGAAATCCTCCGTGATGACACCTTAGGGTCGCCCTCCTCATGAGGCGGGGAGGCATGGGGAGGTTTTCCAATCTCCAATATCTCTGGAAGAAGATCCCCCGAAGATGAACTCTATCGAGAAGGGCTACGATCCGAACTACAGGATATATGCTTCGGTTATTGTCCTCAGAAGAGGATATTTTTACTATTAAGTACTCTTTGTTTACTTAAAGCTCGGTGGAGGGCTGATCCCCTTATGGGCACTATGCGGCAAGGGTACCCCCCGGGGCAGGACCCTCTGGTGAAGATTTCTTCTCTCGTTTGGAAACCATTGTTTCCAAATCTTTAGAGACGGTCCTCTTCCTTCCTTGGGGAGAGGGAATTTTTGATTCTTCTCCCCGGTTATCCTCCTTCGCGGAGGCGCTAATTCCCCCGGTTTGGAAGAATAATGAGTCAGGCCCGCTTTCATCCTCTTTATTCCCCCTTTATCTTCCCCTGAGGGCGCCTGATAAGGCGCCAGCTCAAGCATTCTGGCCAGTATTGGATCTGCTGGGCCTTCGGGAAGGGGGGTTGAACACCTGATCATCTTCGCCTTTTTTACCCAGTCCTGGTCAAAGAGTGAATTTTCAAAATGATGTTGTGATAAATAAAGAGACAATGTGTTCGGCCGAAGGACTACTTACTTGGGTATCTGGACGATTGTAGCTCAGACCCGCATCCTCGATGGTGTCCGTACACCTTATTTGTGGTCCGAAGAACAATTTGTACATCTCTTCGAGCGTCATGCCGAGGAAGTGCTGAATAGCTCGCGGTCCTTCCGGGTTGAACTCCCACATACGGAGGGGTTGACGTTTGCAAGGCGGGACTCGACGAACTAGCATGACTTGCATTACCATGACCAGGATGATATCTCTGTCAAGGAGATCTCGGATGCGACTCTGCAATATCGGCAGATCATTTACTGGCCCCCAGTCTAGCCCCTTGTTGATCCATGACGTCAGTTGTGGCGGGGGGCCCGAGCGAAAGGCAGGGGCGGCCATCCACTTAGTACCGCGGGGGGCTGTGATGTAAAACCACTCCCGTGGCCATAAGCTGGATACCTCCGGGAAGGCACCCTTTGGCCATGGAACATCGGCGCCTTTGCTTATTACGGCTCCTCCCCATTCTGCGTGTCGCCCATTAATCGTCTTCGGCTCTACATTAAAGGTCTGGAGCCACAAGCCGAAGTGCGGGGTGGCGTGGAGGAAGGCCTCACACACGACGATGAACGACGAAATGTGAAGGGTGGTGTCCGGGGCTAGGTCATGGAAATCCAACCCGTAATAGAATATGAGCCCCCTAACAAAGGGATCTAGAACAAGGCCTAGCCCTCGGAGGAAGTGATAGATGAATACGACGCTCTCGCCGGGTTCGGGAGTGGGAATGACCTGCCCTCGAGCAGGTAGCCTGTGCGAGATTTCGGCGGTCAAGTACCTAGCCTCTCTTAGCTTCTTGATGTCTTCCTCTGTGATAGAGGAGGACATCCACCGACCTTGAAGGTTGGATCCGGACATGGTTGAAGGTCCGAAGCGCCCGACCTGAGCCTTGGGTGTTGGAACTCGAGGTGGGGGAAGGATTCGATTGAGTGCGAGAAGAAAAAGGACAGGCCTTCTCCTCTTTATAAAGAGGGCGAATATCAAGCGTCCTCCGTGTGGCCATTTGGGACTTTCCTAAAATTGAGGAGTCATACCAACGGACACGATTGGGTTAACCACATCCGTATTGATGAGAATCCCGTAATGAGGGGGACACGATCTCTGCTTCGACATGACATGCCAATAAAATCGCCTCGCAAAACGTGCAGTGGCAGGCTGATTGAGAAAAACAGTTCGAATAATGATCAGGCCATGGTGTGATGTCATTTTATGAAAAGACGTCAGCAGATTAGATTTGTGTAAATATTATTCTCTCTACGGTAGTATGTGGAACTTGTTTTGCAGAGCCGGAGACTATCCTTGTGTTCAAAATCTTCTATGGAGTATTCGGAGGAAGAACCCGCCTTGCAATGCCGAAGACAAATCTGCACGTCGGACTCATCGTCATTGAAGCCTGGTTCAGGGGCTACTGAGGGAGTCCTGGATTAGGGGGTCCTCGGTCGGCCGGACTATTAGATTGAAGACTTCGTCCCGTGTCCGGATGGGACTCTCCTTGGCGTGGAAGGCAAGCTTGGCGATACGGATATGTAGATCTCCTCCTTTGTAACTGACTCTGTGTAACCCTAGCCCCTTCCGGTGTCTATATAAACCGGAGGGTTTAGTCTGTAGGACAACAACAATCATACCATAGGCTAGCTTCTACTGTTTAGCCTCTACAATCTCGTGGTAGATCAACTCTTGTAATACTCATATCATCAAGATCAATCAAGCAGGAAGTAGGGTATTACCTTCACCGAGAGGGCCCAAACCTGGGCAAACATTGTGTCCCCCGCCTCCTGTTACCATCCGCCTTAGACGCACAATTCAGGACCCCCTACCCGAGATCCGCCGGTTTTGACACCGACACCCGGCCCAGCCCCCAGCGTAAGCTCACTACCATCCCCTCTTCGACATGTGTCAGGGGTATGATACTTTGGTGCTGACCATGCCGGGTATGCAGGAGGAGAGCGGCAGCAGGAGGAGCTTGTCGGACCACGGGTTCCGGCAGACCCTTAAAGTTCGAACTCTGGGGTGCGCGCGGAGATTCTGCCCTCTACCTCACCGTCTCGCAAAGAACTAACTATTGAAAGAACGACACAAGAGACACAGGGTTTATACTGGTTCGGGCCACCGATGTGGTGTAATACCCTACTCTAGTGTGTGGTGGGTGGATTGCCTCTTGGGCTGATGAAGAAGAACAGTACAAGGAAGAACAGCCTCGCGAGGGTCTGTTCTTGGCTCGGGGATGAACTGCTGGGGGAGTTTGACCACCCTTCTCTATCTCTACTTGTTCTTTGCTTGCTCTGAATACTCCTCGATCTCTTGATGTCAAGATGCCTCTACCCTGGGGGTGGCTAGTCCTATTTATAGGCAAGGGCCCTGGGCCTCTTCCCAAATATTTGAGCGGGAAGGGCGCCAACAATTGGCCAATTTGAAGGGGAACATCTAGTACACTTATCCTGACTAAAGTCGGTCTTCGCCTGCCAAAGGCCCTGTGGTGACGCTGTTCTGGGCTCCATGGTGACCTCCTTCCCACCGTTGGACTGGTCTTGGTCTTGTAGCGCCGAAATGGGTGCCTTTGCTTGATCCTCTCGCCTGCGCTTGCCCCCTTTGCACCAAAGAGGAAAGGGGAGTGCACTGCGCGGCCTGGCGCCCGCCTGGCACCCTCGATCGTCACGGCTTGCGTCATGGGCACCTCGCGAGGCACCCCGCCTTGATCTCTCCGCCTCCTCATGAGCCAGCCTGAGGAGGCCGTGCTTGAGGAAGCGCTGTGTCGTCCGCCTCGCGAGGCTTGGCCCCTCGCGAGGGTCTTGAGCCTTGTGTTGATGAAGATGGGCCGCGCTGGGCCCCCATTCAAGCCACGCCGCAGGCCGCAGGCAGGCAAGTCTGGGGACCCCCATTCCCAGAACGCCGATAGTAGCCCCCGGGCCCAAGGCGCGCATGGACTTGGTCGTGCCGAGGGGCGAAAGGGCAAGGGCGAAGCGCCGCGGGCCCTAACAGCCTGCGGCCTTGGGTGCCGCGTGGCGGTTGATTGGTCGTGGGTGCTTTCGCAACTGCGCGGGTTATTAAAGGCGTGACATCCGCTCCGGCTTTTCTCTTCTCCTTCTCCAGCCGCTGCTCAGATCCCCTTTCTTGCACCTCTCCTCCCTTCCTCCAAGCTTCCAGATCTGCTCCACCTGCTTGTCCCAGGTAGTCATGGCGCCTCGCCAGGCCCCGGCTGAAGCTTGGTTCTCGCCCGCCTTGGACTTGCCCAACGTGTCGAAGGAGAGCCTCGCCCGACTACACCGGATGGCGGCTGCACAGGGCATCAACGGGGCGCGGGTGTTCAAGGTTGGCTCCACCACCCCTGTGGGCCAAGGGAGCACCTTCTATCCTCTCTTCGTAAGCTCCATTACTGTGGGCATGCTGCCCCCTTTCTCCGAGTTCTTCCTTTCCGTCCTCCGCCATTAGAACTTGCAAGACTTGCATCTCCACCCCAACTCCGTCCTTCTCCTGGCGATCATCGCCTACTACTGCGAGGCTCATGTGGGGGTGCAGCCTTCAGTGGCCTTGCTGTGCCACTATTTCTACCTCCGCACTTCCCGTGGTTCTCCTTCCATGTCCGCGAGCTTTGTTGCGTGCGGCAGTGCCATGGCCATTTCGAATCCGGGGAAGAGGATCGAGGGCTTCCGGAGCACGTGGGTTTTGGTAGACTTCGGGCGCATCCACCCTCGGTCGGTCCTTCTCACGGAGCCGCCCGTGAGCTCGAGCGACTGGTGCCGAGCGGAGCTCACGGATCCCCGCGCGAAGTCGATATTGGCGAAGATGGACGCTGACTTGAAGCTGGCCAACATGGCGGCGGCGAAGCTGACCGGGGCGTCGCTGCTGAGGGAGTTCCTGGAGCACCAACTGGCTCCGCTTCGGCAATACTCTCCCACAATGTGGAGGCCTCATCCGAGCCCCGCAGCCGTGGGCGAAGGGGATGTGACTGCGGTTCTCCAATCACTGGTCAGGGGCGAGGTAGCAAGGCTGGAGGGCGCGCCTTCGCCCCTCTTCCTTCGCGACGATTGGGATCAAGTGGTGAAGTCCATGCCCGTCTTCAACAGGGACGGGCTCGTGCCCGTGGTGGCTCCCGAGGGACCGGTGGATGTGTCTTTCGGTGACTCCAGCGGAGATGGGGGTGAGGAGGAGCATGAGGCAGGCCTTGACTCTGAGGCGACTGACGAGGAGTCTAGGGCTCCTCCTCCCCAGCGCAAGCCCCGCGCTCTCCGCCTTCCGCTGAGCGATGATGATGACGACGACGACGTGCTGGGCAGCAGGACCTCACCCCTTGTCCCGAAGAAGGGCAGGACCAGGTTGATTCCCCGCGGGTCCGCCCTGACTCCGGGGCGATCCGCTGACGCGCCTTCTGCTTCCGAGGTCGACCCTTCTAGCCGGCTCTCAGGCTTCAAGATTGGCAGGAGGCAGCTGGAGCTTTCTGGCGGCGACCCGTAAGTGCTTGACCCTTGATCCTTGGTTTCTTGTTCTGCCGACGAGGCTTGACGATTATTTCTCTTGAGTAGGCTGGAGACCACGGCGAAGAAGCTGAAGGGAGCTCCTGAGGCCCCAACCACGGCAACGCCTCCGCCTGGAGGGGAGGGCAACCGTGACGCACGGGCTTCTCCTGCCCACTCGTCCTTGCGGGGCGTGGCCGAGCTGGCCGGGGCGTCAAGTGACCTCCGAGGTGCCCTTGTCTGGCGCTGCTGCTATGGCTGGGGAGGCGCAGCGGACCCCACCTCGGGACGCTGCGGCCTCGCCGCCGCTACCTTCTCCTCCCGTTCCACCGGCCGCTGCTTCCACGACCCCTTCTGCTGCCTTGGAGCGTACTGGTGCTTCTCCGCCTTCTTCTTCCATCCTGGAGCGGGCTGTTGCTGGACTGGACCGGTTGTGGCAGGATCTTCTAGGTGCCGACCCTCGCCTGGTGGCCGGGCGTCTGGAGCTGGCCTCGGGGTGGATTCGCTCTGATGCCTCGATTCGGGTGGCGCTGGTTCAGGCTTCAACGGCCTGTGACGGGGGGAGGGAGGCCACCCTCGAGGCGAAGGCTGCCCGCGACGCGGCCCTGGGAGAGGCGGTTGGAATCCGCGGCCGCTGCAAGGAGCTGGAGGACGAGCTGCAAGGCTTGCGGGGCCAGCTTGCAGAGGAGACCCGCCTTCGCCAAGAGCAGGAGAAGGGGGTGAAGGCTCGCGAGGCGGCGCTCGAGGACCGGGAGGCGAAGCTCAAGAAGTGCCGCAGCCACCTAGGTGCGTTGAAGAAGGAGCTGGAGGTGACGAAGGCCGAGCTGGACGCCAAGGCCCGGGTCCTCGCCGAGCACCGCGCGGCCTTCGCGGACATGGAGAAGGATGCCCGCGCTTCGCTGAAGACGCTTTACGAGAGCGGTCTGGATAGCCCGCTGGCTGGTGATGAGGACAGCCCCACTAAGTTGCTTCCCTTCTTGGTGAAGGCTCTTGGAGACATCGCCCTTGGCCTCGCCCCTATGGCTGAGGCCGAGGCGCGTGTCGTGTCTTCTGCCGCGCTGACGCGGGTCTTCGTCCACGTCTACCTTCACGATCCCAGCGCCGACCTCGACAGCCTGCTGGAGCCGGTGAGCGGCGAGGGCGCCGCCGCCGCTGTCGAAGCCGTGAAGGGGCGCACGGAGGCGCTATTGGGGAAGTTCCGGGCCTTCAGCACCAAGCCGAAGCGAGGCGCTGCCGGCCCCGCTGCTCCACAAGGCGAAGCCACTCCCCGCAACTCCACCGCCGACAAGTGACTTCGCTGTCGTTCCTGTTCTTCTTTCGATTCCTACACACGCACGACGCCTCGGGGAGGCATTTAAATTTGCGTTTGGTACTAAGGCAACAGTATGGGTTGTAATATTTGCTTTTAAGTTCCTTGAATTTTATGTTCTTCTTCCCTACTTGCTTGTGTTCTACGCCGGCGGAGCCCGGTCCCGCGCATGCCTCACCCAGCATCAGCTCCGACCGGAAACCAGGACGGGACCAAAGGAATGAGGGGCCACGTGACAAGTTAGGCTCCTGAGTCGCGATGCTCAGGAGTCCCCCTTGGCGCACGAACAACAAGTAGGGAAGCGCGATGTAGGTGTGTCTTCCGTTCTACGTCTGCAAAGCCCGACTTCGCGTGTACCTCACCCAGCATAGCCTTTCGGAACAAAGGAGTGAGGGGCTACGGAGCCAGTTAGGCTCTTGAGTCGCGATGCTCAGGAGTCCCCCTTGACGTGCAAACAGCTGGCGATGAGATCAGATGTAGGCTAGGCTACCGTTCTACGTCTGCAGAGCCTGACTCCGCGCGTACCTCACCCTGCATAGCCTTTCGGAACTAAGGAGTGAGGGGCTACGGAGCCAGCTAGGCTCAGGAGTCCCCCTTGACGCGCAAACAGCTGGCGATGAGATGAGATGTAGGCGGGGCTACCGTTCTACGTCTGCAGAGCCCGACTCAGCGCGTACCTCACCCAGCATAGACTTTCGAGACTAAGGAGTGAGGGGCTACATAGCCAATTAGGTTCCTGAGTCGCGATGCTCAGGAGTCCCCCTTGACGCGCAAACGGCCTTCATACCTTGGCTCCGCTCGGGGAGAGACGCGTGACGAACCAGGCCCGAGGGGCCTGGCTGGGCGGCGTACGTCTGGGCGTGACCCAGTCGTAGCCCCCGTGCCTAGCCCCCTCGCGCGGCGCTCCCGGGGGAGGCGTTGCGATGAGGCCAGCCACTGAGCTCTCGGCTCCCTGAGGTTGACGCAGCCCGGAGGCCACCCACAATTATTTATCACCAGCGCGGAGCATGGCGCTTCCGTATGTGTACGGGCATAGCCGCTCCTCAGAAGTGTCGTCAGCCAGCGCGGAGCATGGTGCTTCCACTGGCACGTGGGAGGGGGCTCCCCTCCGGGAGGAGCCCCCGGGGCGTGTACAGCCCCGCCCTGACACGTGGCAGGCACGGTAGGGCTAGGTGAGGTGTATCTGGGCACCTGTGAGCCAGCGCGGGACTCACGAGGCCCTACCTCTAGGGGGGTTGCGCTTGGCACTAGGCCGTATATTGAGATGTGTTCCTGCAAAATCTGGTTAGATGCCGGCACTCTACATCCTCGGGTCCCGGCCCTCGAGCTTGTCTCAGCCGTCGCTGGTATGCCAGGTCGCGATGCCGTGGACAAGGCCAGAGGGTGAGGGCTGGAGAGCAAGTAAGAGCCCTGAGTCGCGATGCTCAGGCACCCCCCCTTTAACGTGCAAGTGGTCGACATGGAGAAGAAAAGGTGCCATGGACGGCATCAAGTAATCGAGCATGATAGGCGAATGCATAATTGGAAATAAACGCGGAGGGGATACACGCCGCTGGGCCTAGCCCGAGTTGCCTGGGGATGATGCAGCCCGAGGGGCGCCCCCAGCAAAGCAAGCTCACGACTGAGGAGATAAAAAGGGATACATGCCACAGGGACGGACCCACGCGGCCTGGGAGTGACGCAACCCTGGGAGGGAGCTCCCAGCTGGGAATGAAACTCGAAAGATGTCACCTGAAGATGTCGTCGGTGAAGTGGTGTTGGTGCAGCAGACTCGGTAGGCTGCGGAAGTCGATCCTCATGAGCCCCCTGGCCCTGGGGCCTCGGGAGGCTCCGGAGGCTCTGGCGGCTCCTCGTGAGTTGTCTCCATCTCTACCAGGGCCGCAGAACGCCTATCTTCTTGAGCCTCCAAGATGCCCCTCATGAAGCGCTGGTACGCCGCAGCCATGCTCGGCAGGCCGTAAGGCATGCGAACATCGCTGTGGGGTGGTCCACCGCAGCGCCCCACTTGTGAGGGCCAGAGGCGCTCCGTTGTGGCGATCCGATTGAGCCCTGGCACGTCGACACAGACGCGCAGCCCACCATCCTCGTCAGGATGTGGATCCACAGCTGGCAGACGACGGCAACCTCTCATGATCCTTGAGTCCTGTAGTTCTTGAATGGCCTCGTTAACGAACTCCTGCTGGTCTGACCTTCCTTGCCTGGCTCCTTCTCGAGGGAACCGTGCTTCAAAGCACGACTCCACATGGTGCCCAAGCGCCTCCCTCGTGACCCTGGCAAGGTCGGTGGCCCTCCAGGTGAGAGCCCTCGAGCCCTCCTGAGGAGGGCGCCGGGCGCGCTTTCCTATGTGACGGAAGGAGGGCCCACCTGGGCAGACACGGGCCCTGAAGGGCCTGCCTCCTGAGTGACTGAGCTTGACGACGTCTTCTTCTTCTTGGGCGTGGTCTCAGGAAGCCTCCTGCTTCCGCGGTCTGGGTCTTCTAGCGACGCGGCCTGAAGGGCTCGCTCCAGGGAACACACTGCATCTTTCTCTTCACAAGGCACCGTGATGACGCCGCCACTTCCTGGCATCTTGAGAACGTTGTAGCCGTGGTGAGTCACAGACATGAACTTGGCCGGTGCTGGGTACCCGAGGATGGCGTTGTACGGCAGGTGGATGTGGGCGACGTCGAAGTCGATGAGCTTGGTGCGGTAGTTGCGGCAGGCCCCGAAGGTGACAGGGAGGCGAACCTACCCGATCGGGACGGTGGAACCATCGGTGACTCCGGAGAAAGGCTTGGTTGGCTGAAGCTGGTCATAGGGCACTTGGAGGTTGTTGAATGTTTCCACAGACAAGACGTTGAGTCCTGCCCCACCGTCGATGAGGGTCTTGGTGACCAGAACGTTGCTGATGACTGGGGAGCAAAGCATTGGGAGGTCTCCGGCTGTTGCCGCGCACTTGAGCTGGTCTGCTGAACTGAACATGATGGCGCATGCCGACCACCTGAGGGGACGCGTTGCTTCGATCTTGGGGAGGACTGCATTCACTTCGCAGGCAAACTTCTTGAAGATACGCTGAGAGGCTGGGGCTTGAGCTCCGCCCAGGATGCAGGCGATTGCACGCGGCTCTTGGAAGCCCCCAGCCCCCTCGTCTTGGTGACGGTCTTCATTCCTTCTTAGCTGAGGCGGCAACGGCGGCAGGCCTGGGTTGCCGTGAGGGCGATCCTCACGAGGCTGATCCCTCTAGTCCCCCTCGCGAGGCGGGTCTCGCCAGCGTTCCTCGCGAGGTTGGTCGCGCCACTCTTGGTGTGGGCCACGATCTTCCCATCGTCCCGAGTTCCTTCCTCCTCCTTGGCCATAGCCCCTGTCAGTGCGGTCAGGGCGTCGGCCGACTCTTTCTTCTCGCACAGCGCGGAGTTCTTGGCATTCGTTGGTGTTGTGGGTGTGGAGGTCATGGTACACATAGTACCGGCTGCCCCTGGAGGATTCGGGCAGATCCTTGCCCCGCTTGGTGTCCGGCTCCGCCGCGAGCACGGCAACCCCCTTGCGCTTCACGTCCTTGGCCTTGGGCTTCTTTTCTTCTGGGTCTGCGGCAGGCAGCTCGAGGTGGGAGAGGCGTCCCTCCTCAGCCTTGGCGCACTTGGTCGCCAAGTTGAACAACTCTAGGGAGGTGCAGAGGTCATCATGCATCGCCAACTCCTCCTTCATCTTGACGTCGCGCACGCCGTCGGAGAAGGCTGAAATGATGGCTTCCTCGGACACCCTGGGGATCTTGAGGCGCGCACTGTTGAAGCGCTGGATGTACTTTTGCAGGGTCTCCCCTGGTTGCTGCTTGATGCGGCGCATGTTGCTCACAGCGGGAGGCCGGTCGCGGGTACCTTGGAAGTTGGCGATGAAGCGAGTACGCATCTGGTCCCAGGAGGAGATCGTGCCCGGGGCCAGGTTCAGGAGCCAAGTGCGAGCACCTTCCTTCAGCGCCATGGGGAACCAGTTTGCCATGACCTTTTCGTCCCCGCTGGCAGCCTCGATCCCCAGCTCATAGAGCTGGAGGAACTCTGTGGGATCAGTCGTGCCATCGTAGCGAGGGGGCAGGTCTGGCTTGAACTTTTCGGGCCATGCGACGCTGCGCATCTTGGTGGTGTAGGCGCGGCAGCCCGCGGTGGCCGTGAGGGGTTTTGGTTGACGGAGAGCCTGGCCTTGCGGGTCCCCTTGCGCTGCTGCTGGGAGCAGCACGGGGTCTTGACGTGCCGGAGCTGGGAGTGCACGGGCGGCTTCTTGCGGTCGTGGGACTTCTTGGCAGCTCCGTTCCTGCTGGGCTGGTGCTTGGCAGAGCGGGTTCCGCCCAGGAGCCGCGCGCCTTGGGGCCATGGCGTCTTCTTGGAGAGGAGGCGGCTGGAAGGCCCCCGGAGCTTCGTTGCCCACGCCGGGCGGAGTGCGGTGCAGCGGTGCGGACGGCGTGGGAGAGCCCCCTGCGGCGCGGACGAGCTTGGCGACGCGGTCGAGCCACTCCTCGTAGACGTCGTCGACGGGGCGGTAGCGCAGGAGCTCGTTCGCCGCGATGAGCGCAGCTCGAGCCTCCAAGGGCGCGCGAAACGCGCGGGACGAAGAGCCGGCCGGGGTGAGAGACGGAGTAGCGGTGCGGCCGTCTCGCCGCACGGACGGGTGCTGAGAGGATGCATGCTGCTCGTTCCCCGCCGGGACAGTGGCGGCGTTGACGGCGGGCGACGGAGAACGACGAGGACGCCCACCGACGGGGGCCATCTGGACGACGCGGGAAGCGATGGCGGACCGGCGCTCCGCGCGGGCCCGACGGGCGTCAGACATGCATGCGACGGTCGGAGGAGAACGGAGCGGTGGAAGACAGATTCCCGCGCACCCCTACCTGGCGCGCCAAATGTCGGATCACGGGTTCTGGCAGACCCTTAAAGTTCGAACTCTGGGTTGCGCACGGAGATTCTGCCCTCTACCTCACCGTCTCGCAAAGAACTAACTGCGGAAAGAACGACACAAGAGACACAGGGTTTATACTGGTTCGGGCCACCGATGTGGTGTAATACCCTACTCTAGTGTGTGGTTGGTGGATTGCCTCTTGGGCTGATGAAGAAGAACAATACAAGGAAGAACAGCCTCGCGAGGGTGTTTTCTTGGCTAGGGGATGAACTGCTGGGGGAGTTCGACCGCCCTTCTCTATCTCTACTTGTTCTTTGCTTGCTCTAAATACTCCTCGATCTCTTGATGTCAATATGCCTCTACCCTGGGGGTGGCTAGTCCTATTTATAGGCAAGGGCCCTGGGCCTCTTCCCAAATATTTGAGCGGGAAGGGCGCCAACAATTGGCCAATTTGAAGGGGAACATCTAGTACACTTATCCTGACTAAAGTCAGTCTTCGCCTGCCAAAGGCCCTATGGTGACGCCGTTCTGGGCTCCATGGTGACCTCCTTTCCACTGTTGGACTGGTCTTGGTCTTGTTGCACCGAAATGGGTGCCTTTGCTTCATCCTCTCACCTGCGCTTGCCCCCTTTGCACCAAAGAGGAAAGGGGAGGGCACTGCGCGGCCTGGCGCCCGCCTGACACCCTCAATCGTCACGGCTTGCGTCATGGGCACCTCGCGAGGCACCCCGCCTTGATCTCTCCGCCTCCTCATGAGCCAGCCTGAGGAGGCCGTGCTTGAGGAAGCGCCATGTCGTCCGCCTCGCGAGGCTTGTCCCCTCGCGAGGGTCTTGAGCCTTGTGTTGATGAAGATGGGCCGCGCTGGGCCCCCATTCGAGCCACGCCGCAGGCCGCAGGCAGGCAAGTCTGGGGACCCCCGTTCCGAGAACGCCGACAGAGCTGCAGAGGGCTACTCCCAACACGCCGCCCCCATCGACCACGCCGCCCCGAGGGGCATCCCCGGTAAGGGCGCCAAGCACCGAGCCCACGCACATGGAGGAGGAGGAGGAGGGGAACTTGGGCGCTGGCGACTTCGCCTCGACGACAAATGTTGGTGGGGAGCTCACATCCTTTTCCCAGCCTGGCACCGGCGCTGGTAAGTCGCTCGCCGTTCGTCCCTGTTCCTTTTTCTTTCTGGCTCTTGGTCTTGGCCTTGCCTCACTTCCTTCTTTGGTGTCCAGATTCCTCCTCGGTGAACCCAAAGGATGTGGATGCCATCATCGAGAACGTCGCCAAGGTCGCGGAGGCGGACGCCGAGAAGATCGCCGCCAAGGAGGCCGCCAAGGGGCCTGCCGGGGAGGCTGGCAAGGCCGCCGCTGAGGAGACCGACAAGGGGCCTGCCGGGGAGGCTGGTTGGGCCGCTGCCGAGGAGGAGGAGGAGGTGGCTGATGACCAGTCTTCCTCCTCTGCTGCTTCCGGCTCCGGTAAGTACTTGAGGGTGAGTGACGAATTGTTCGTCCACCTTCTAGGCGCGTCGAGCACCAGGACACCCGTCGAGGGAGAGTTGTTCGACGATGAAGTGCTTGCCACCGCCGGGCTTGAGGTCGTCGATGAGTCGAGCATAGGTGGCGACGGCTCCCAGGAGGAGCGGCTGCTCCAGGCCATGGGCGCCAGCTTCCGGAGGCTCCAGGCGCTCCATCGTGCCCGCCTGGACAAAGTCAGGTCCAGGACAGTGGTGGTGGAGAAGACGGTGGAGGACCTCCAGAAGCGCGTCGCCGAGACGCAGGACTGGTTCCGGCAGGCCCGCGACGAGCTAAAAGCTGCCCAGGGCAAGCTGGGCAAGCGTGATGTGGAGCTCACCATGAAGCTGGCCGACGTCGAGAAGGCCCAGGAGACGGTGAAGAACTTGGCTGCTGCCGCCGAAGCTGCCCGGACCCAACACGAGGCTGCACTGAACTCCCAGGAGGAGGACCTTGCTGCGCGTGAGGAGAAGCTTGCCGCCACGCTTCGCGGCAAGGATGAAGAGGTGGGGAAGCTTGTCTTGTAGTGGACCCGTGAGCTGGAGGAGAGGCACCAAGAGGCGCTCGATGCCCAGGCCCTAGTCCACGCTAGCAAGGTGAAGGAGCTAGAGGTGGAGCGGGATGGGCTGAAGGAGCGGGTCCTGAAGCTATCCCAAGAGAAGGACACGCTCAACGGTGCCCTGACGGAGGCGCAAGGTGCGGCCATCAGCAGGGCCGGGGAGCTTTCCGAGGCCAACAAGTCCATCAAAGAGCTCACGCTGAAACTGGAGGGCCTTGAGGGGATGCTCATGGAGGCCAAAGCCCGGGAGGGGGCCCGGGCCAAGGAACTGGAGACCGAGAAGCAGCTGCAGAAGAACGAGGCTGCCGAGCATAAGGATTTCAAGGAGGGCGTGAACCGCTGGACCGGCTGCCTTGAGGACGTCGCCGGCAGGATCACCGTGCAGCTGGCTACCATGGGGATGCCAAGCGTGAGGTACGCCCTAGAGCACAGCGGGACCACCAACGCCAAGCTAACCTTGTTCTTCGAGTGTGTTCTCGGGGCCCTGGAGCAACTTCACGCCAACCGGGCGGCCTCGCTGGCCGACGAGGCCCGTAGGCTTTGCCAGGACGCCATGACCAAGGTTCTCACCAAGGTGGCACACTGGCACCCCGACCTTGACTTCGATGCCGCGCTGGAGAGCTTGTCGGAGGGTACTGACCTCGTGCGGCTCAGGGAGCACATCAAGCCCATCATCAGCCATGTCGGTGGAATTCTGAGGGTAGAGGGCCAGCGCCGGGATTAGGCACCCCGTTTCTTATCGTTGCTGTAGGTTCACAACCAAGACAATTGCCATCTATAGTAGAACCGCAACAACAATTTGATGTAATATGACTCTGCAGCACTTTTGATATTATGCATGTTATTTTCCTGTTCGATTTTTCCTTGTATGTCCACCCTACGTAACTGGGTAGGCTTGCCGACGCGTAAACCCAGGGCGGCGTCTTGGGACGGATCCCCATTGGCCTGCCGGGTGTTCTTGACTCGAGTCAGAGTCGGGAGCGTTGCCAAGTGCGGAAGGCTACCCCGCCACTCTCGATGCGGCCGCTTTGAGCTGTTGAGCGGACTCGAAATAGAACAAGGGCGTTGCCAATCGCGGGAGGGCCCCTTCACGTGCAGGTTTTCCATACATAGGCAAGATCTCCGAGGATGATAACTTTATGTACAAAAGGAAATAACTCAAGGTCCTGAATGACTTAGCTTTTCCGTCGCCGTGCCGACGTATTTCGCGTTTGCAGGCGGCGCTCTTTCCTCCTGGTCGTCTCCTTCTTTGGAGCCATGGCGACAAAGAACCGCTAGGCTAACTACTAAACCAGATTCTCACAACCGCGTCCCCTACCTGGCGCGCCAAAGATGTCGGTGTGGAACGAAACCTATGGGATCACAAGAATCCCTACTACGGTTGCCGGGGCACAGGGTTGCGAGAACAGCAGGATTAGTAATCAGCATAAGGATCGTTTACCCAGGTTCAGGCCGCGACGATGCGTAAAACCCTAGTCCTGCTTTGGTAGGTGTATTTCAGAGAGTTCTTGAGCTCTCGAACTAGCTATGGTGGGGTGCGCGGTCCCAAAGAGCCGAATCCTTATCTAGTATGCCATGGGCCTCCTTTTATAGTCGAAAGGGGCTGCCACAGTGCCATACAGGAGGTGGAAAGGCGTACAGTATTGTGAGCTAATCACACGTATTACAGGACAACACGCATTTAATGCACCATTGAGGTGTCCCCTGGCTTCATCGGGGACGGGGGCGAGGCATGTCCCGTCCGTCGCCGATCCTCCTCGCTTCGACACGCGCCCCGGCCAGTGATGCATGCGGCGCCATGTAGGCAGGCAGGCAGCTGAGGTGGCGCAGTGGTGGATCCTCCATGAAGATCTGCATGCCGCCACGCAGGCGCTTGACGAGTTGGCCCGGGAGCTGCATGTTGCCACGCAGGTGGCTGTCCAGCTGGTTGAGCTGGCAGCTGCATGCGAACATTGGTGGAAACTTGGTTGGTGCGGGCCTGGCAGTGGCCCTGCTGGCGTCCTCGGTGAGAGCCTTGCCGGGTGGCCCGGCAAGGGTCTTGCCGTGGCGCGCTATCGTCCCCGGCAAGGATCTTGCCGGGGGTCTGGTGGTCTTCCTCGGCAAGGATCTTGCCGAGGGTCGTTGTCTTCTAATCCTCATCTGATCTTGAGTGTTCCTTGTCTTCACAAAGATCTGCATGACACCACAGAGGTGCCTCCCGAGCCCTGGCCAAACGTGGTTAATGGTGTTGGGGACATGGGCTCAAGGGTGGCTCGCTCTGTTGGTGTTTGGGTGTGCTGCCCCGGCAAGGGCCTTGCCGGGGCTGCTGAGGCCATCCCCGGCAAGGGTCATTTTTTTTGACTATACACAGTAGGGCAATACCCCACTGCAATTTTTATTATAAAGTTAAAAAAGGGTGTCCAGAAGTACAAAAGGCTTGAGATAAGTAAAAAAGGGTCATGCCGGGGGAAACTTCTCCGCCCCTCTGCTTCTTTGCGTCCTTGGTCTTGGCGTTGCTATGGCTGCCTCGGCCTTTGGTTTTACCTTGGTTCATCTCCCCTGCTCTGCTTGGTGTGGCCGTGGGCGCGGCTCCGACTGCCCGTGCACAGATAAAGGGGTACAAAGGTGCGTCCCTTCGTTTGTACACCGACACTATTTGCATAGATATTGAAAGTGTAATTACTATAAAAGTGGCACTAATTGAAGCATAGACTCACAAATATAAGCATTCCAATTTCTTAATGGGAAAATGTAGCAAGACTATTTCTAACCACCTGTTTGAAGGAATAAATAAGGCAATACTACCTCTTGAGCACAGCGTTGGTTTTCCCTTGAAGAGGAAAGGGTGATGCAGTAAAGTAGCGTAAGTATTTCCCTCAGTTTTTTGATAACCAAGGTATCAATCCAGTAGGAGATCACGCACGAGCCCCTCACACCTACATAAACAAATAAGAATCTCGCAACCAACGCGATAAAGGGGTTGCCAATCCCTCCACGGTCACTTACAAGAGTGAGATCTGATAGATATGATAAGATAATATTTTTGGTATTTTTTATGATAAAGAGAAATAAAGATGCAAAGTAAAATAAAAGGCAAATAGAAATAACTAAGTGTTGGAAGATTAATATAATGTAAAATAGACCCGGGGGCCATAGGTTTCACTAGTGGCTTCTCTCAACATAGCATAAATATTACGGTGGGTAAACGAATTACTGTCGAGCAATTGATAGAATTGAGCATAGTTATGAGAATATCTAGGTATGATCATGTATATAGGCATCACGTCCGCGACAAGTAGACCGAAACAATTCTGCATCTACTACTATTACTCCACACATCGACTGCTATCCAGCATGCATCTAGAGTATTAAGTTCATAAGAACAGAGTAATGCTTTAAGTAAGATGACATGATGTAGAGGGATAAACTCATGCAATATGATATAAACCCTATATTTTTACCCTCAATGGCAACAATACAATACGTGTTGTTTCCCTTACTGTCACTGGGATCGAGCATCACAAGATTGAACCCAAAGCTAAGCATTTCTCCCATTGCAAGAAAGATCAATCTAGTAGGCCAAACCAAACTGATAATTCAAAGAGACTTGCAAAGATAACCAATCATACATAAAAGAATTCAGAGGAGATTCAAATATTGTTCATAGATAAACTTGATCATAAACCCACAATTCATCGGATCTCGACAAACACACCGCAAAAGAAGATTACATCGAATAGATCTCCAAGGGAATCGAGGAGAACTTTGTATTGAGATCCCAAGAGAGAGAAGAAGCCATCTAGCTAATAACTATGGACCCGAAGGTCCGAGGTAAACTACTCACACATCATCGGAGAGGCTATGGTGTTGATGTAG
This sequence comes from Aegilops umbellulata, assembly GCA_032464435.1. Lineage (NCBI taxonomy): Eukaryota > Viridiplantae > Streptophyta > Magnoliopsida > Poales > Poaceae > Aegilops > Aegilops umbellulata. The sequence continues at coordinate 113,682,062 of CP136056.1, forward strand.
AAGACCTCCATGATCAATGCCCCCTCCGGCGGAGCGCCGGAAAAGGACCCAAGATGGGATCTCACGGGTACAGAAGTTTGCGGCGGTGGAAATAGGTTTTTGGCTCCATATCTGATAGTTTGTGGGTACGTAGGTATATATAGGAGGAAGAAGTACGTCGGTGGAGCAACGTGGTCCCCACGAGGATGTATGGCGCACCTAGGGGGTAGGCGTGCCCCCTGCCTCGTGCTCTCCTAGTTGATTACTTTGCGTAGACTCCAAGTCCTCTGGATCACGTTCGTTCCGAAAATCACGTTCCCGAAGGTTTCATTCCTTTTGGACTCTGTTTGATATTCTTTTTCTGCGAAACACTGAAATAGGCAAAAAATAGCAATTTGGGTTGGGCCTCCGGTTAATAGGTTAGTCCAAAAAATAATATATAAGTGTCTAATAAAGCCCGTTAAACATCCAAAACAGAATATAATATAGCACGGAACAATAAAAAATTATAGATACGTTGGAGATGTATCAAGCATCCCCAAGCTTAATTCCTACTCGTCCTCGAGTAGGTAAATGTTAAAAACAAAATTTTTGATGTGGAATGCTACTTAGCATAATTTTCAATGTAATTCTCTTAATTGTGGTATGAATATTCAGATCCGAAAGATTCAAGATAAAAGTTTAATATTGACATAAAAATAATAATACTTCAAGCATAGTAACTAAGCAATTATGTCTTCTCAAAATAACATGGCCAAAGAAAGTTTTCCCTACAAAATCATATAGTCTGGCTATGCTCTATCTTCACCACACAAAGTATTTAAATCATGCACAACCCCGATGACAAGCCAAGCAATTTTTTCATACTTTTGGTGTTCTCAAACTTTTTCAATCTTCATGCAATACATGAGCGTGAGCCATGGACATAGCACTATATGTGGAATAGAATGGTGGTTGTGGAGAAGACAAAAAAGGAGAAGATAGTCTCACATCAACTAGGCGTATCAACGAGCTATGGAGATGCCCATCAATAGATATCAATGTGAGTGAGTAGGGATTGCCATGCAACGGATGCACTAGAGCTATAAGTATATGAAAGCTCAACAAAAGAAACTAAGTGTGTGGGCATCCAACTCTCTTGCTCACGAAGACCTAGGGCATTTTGAGGAAGCCCATCATTGGAATATACAAGCCAAGTTCTATAATGAAAAATTCCCACTAGTATATGAAAGTGATATCATAGGAGACTCTCTATCATCAAGATCATGGTGCTACTTTACTAGGAAAAGGCCTAGGATTAAAATTACCTCTATAAGCATTGTTGTTGAAATTATTTCGAGAGATAAAACTCACATCTACGGTATCACTATTTTGCTCAATCAAAGTAGACAAAGGCATATCATTGAAATCAACAGGAGCACTTTTACTAACAACCAATTTCGTAAGAGCATCAACTTTTTCACTCAAAGAAGAAATTTCTTCAACCGAATTAATTCTTTACTAGTAGGAGCTCTTTCGGTATGCCATTGTGAATAATTTTCCATAATATTATCAAGAAATTTGGTGGCTTCACCCAAAGTAATTTCCAGAAAAGGTAAAAGGATAGTAACATGTCCCTTCTCTCTTTTTCTCTCATTTTTTTTATTTGGGCCTTTTCTCTTTTTTATGGCCTCTTTTTTTTCTTTTCTATTTTTCGTCCGGAGTCTCATCCTGACTTGTGGGGGAATCATAGTCTCCATCATCCTTTCCTCACTTGGGACAATGCTCTAAAAAATGATGATCATCACACTTTTTATTTTTCTTACAACTCAACAATTACAACTCAATACTTAGAACAAAATATGACTCTATATGAATGCCTCCGGCGGTGTACCGGGATATGCAATGAATCAAGAGTGACATGTATGAAAGAATTATGAATGGTGGCTTTGCCACAAATACGATGTCAACTACATGATCATGCTAGCAATATGACAATGATGGAGCGTGTCATAATAAACGGAACGGTGGAAAGTTGCATGGAAATATATCTCGGAATGGCTATGGAAATGCCATGATAAGTAGGTATGGTGGCTGTTTTGAGGAAGATATATGGTGGGTGTATGATACCGGCGAAAAGTGCACGGTATTAGAGAGGCTAGCAATGGTGGAAGGATGGGAAAAAGTGCATATAATCCATGGACTCAACATTAGTCATAAATAACTCATATACTTATTGCAAAAATTTAGAAGTTATCAAAGAAAAGTATTACACACATGCTCCTAGGGGGATAGATTGGTAGGAAAAGACCATCGCTCATCCCCGACCGCCACTCATAAGGAAGACAACCAATAAATAAATCATGCTCCGACTTCATCACATAACGGTTCACCATACGTGCATGCTACGAGAATCACAAAATTTAACGCAACTATTCTTTAAATTCACAACTACTCAACTAGCATGACTCTAATATCACCATCTTCATATCTCAAAACAACTATCATGCTTCAATCTTTTCTTAGTATTCAACGCACTCAAAAGGAAATTTTTAGTAATCTTGGATGCCTATTACTTTAGGACTAATTTCTCAATTTAAGCAAAGTACCATGCTGTTTTGTAGGACTCACAAAATAATATAAGTGAAGCATGAGAGAACAATAGTTTCTATAAAACAAATCCACCACCGTGCTCTAAAAGATATAAGTGAAGCACTAGAGAAAAAACTATATAGCTCAAAAGATATAAGTGAAGCACATAGAGTATTCTAATAAATTCCGAATCATGTGTGTGTCTCTCAAAAGGTGTGTACAGAAAGGATGATTGTGGTAAACTAAAAAAAATCAAAAGACTCAACTTATACAAGACGCTCCAAGCAAAACACATATCATGTGGTGAATAAAAATATAGCTCCCAGTAAAGTTACCGATGGACGAAGACGAAAGAGGGGATGCCTTCCGGGGCATCCCCAAGCTTTGGCTTTTTGGTGTCCTTAGATTATCTTGGGGTCCATGGGAATCCCCAAGATTAGGCTCTTGCCACTCCTTGTTCCATAATCCATCAAATCTTTTACCCAAAACTTGAAAACTTCACAACACAAAACTTAATAGAAAATCTCGTGAGCTCCGTTAGTGAAAGAAAACAAAACACCACTTCAAGGTACTGTATTGAACTCATTCTTTATTTATGCGGGCGTTAAACCTACTGTATTCCAAATTCTCTATGGTTTATAAACTATTTTATTAGCCATAGATTCATCAAAATAAGCAAACAACACACGAAAAACAGAATCTGTCAAAAACAGAACAGTCTGTAGTAATCTGTAACTAACGCAAACTTATGGAACTCAAAAAAATCTACTAAAATAGGACGACCTAGACAATTTTTTAGTGATCTGCTGCAATTGGAATAAGTATTTTATCATGTTCTGGTGATTTTTAACAATTGTTTTCGTGAACATAAAGTTTCTGGAATTTTCAGCAAGATCAAATAACTATCATCCAAGAAGATCCTATAGGTTTAACTTGGCACAAACACTAATTAAAACATAAAAACTAATCTACAGAGGCTAGATCAAATATTTATTCCTAAACAGAAGCAAAAATTAAAAAAACTAAAATAAAATTGGGTTGCCTCCCAACAAGCTCTATCGTTTAACTCCCCTAGCTAGGCATAAAAGCAAGGATAGATCTAGGTATTGCCATCTTTGGTTTTAGGGAAGAAAAGAGAAAAAATATTATCTATGGAATTAATCTTTCTATTTTGATAAAGCACGTGGCTATTAATGGTAGAACAAAGATTAAGCACGTTACGGAAATTTGCATCTAAGCTAGCCTTTATCTCTTTGATAGATTCATTTTGGTAGGAGAGCAAAAGAGATGTAGATTCAACTTTCTCATTCATGGGGTGCCCAAATATGGTCTTCATCTTTTCATAAGTATCTACGGCATCCCCTTCAAGAAAACCTTCTTCAAAATAGAATCTAAGACATGCTTAAACGAAGAAGGTAGGGCAACATAAAAGCTCTTTAAGTAAATTTCATTTTGGTATTGGGGCACATAGCTAGCCCGGATCCTTAATAGCCTATCCCAAGCATCTTTTAAAGATTCATCGAGTAAATAACTAAAAATTCCGAAATCATCTTCATCAAAATTATTAAGACTCTCATTTATAATTCCGGCAGGTTTTTCCATAGTAGCTTTATTTATGAGTTTAGAAAGAATAGCAGGATTGTCCAAAGTGCTAAAACTCGGGAGAGAAACACCAACCATTTTTTATTCCAACATGGCAAAAGGAAGGCGAGCGGAAAAGAGAGGGCGAATAAAACGGCAGGGGTGAAGCGGGGGAGAGGAAGACGAGAGGCAAATGGCAAATAATGTAATGCGAGGGATAAGAGTTTGTGATGGGTACTTGGTATGTCTTGACTGGACTTGACTTGGAGCAAATCTCCCCGGCAACGGCGCCAGAAATCCTTCTTGCTACCTCTTGAGCACTGCGTTGGTTTTCCCTTGAAGAGGAAAGGGTGACGCAGTAAAGTAGCGTAAGTATTTCCCTCAGTTTTTGAGAACCAAGGTATCAATCCAGTAGGAGATCACGCACGAGTCCGTCACAACTACACAAACAAATAAGAACCTCACAACCAACGCGATAAAGGGGTTGTCAATCCCTCCACGGTCACTTACGAGAGTGAGATCCCATAGATATGATAAGATAATATTTTTGGTATTTTTTATGATAAAGATAAATAAAGATGCAAAGTAAAATAAAAGGCAAATAGAAATAACTAAGTGTTGGAAGATTAATATAATGGAAAATAGACCCGGGGGCCATAGGTTTCAGTAGTGGCTTCTCTCAAGATAGCATAAATATTATGGTGGGTAAATGAATTACTGTCGAGCAATTGATAGAATTGAGCATAGTTATGAGAATATCTAGGTATGATCATGTATATAGGCATCACGTCCGCGACAAGTAGACCGAAACGATTCTGCATCTACTACTATTACTCCACACATCTGTCGGTGTAGTGAAAACTAGGGCTACACTAACCGCCGGGCATGGGCCACGACCTTATGCAATTACACTAAAGAGGATCCATCTTCGCCGACAAGCGCTACATCGGCAAGCAAGACTCAAGCCACCTTCCCAGCAAGGAGCATCCTGCCCTGCCAGGGAGGACAGATACAAGGCAAAAAGAAGTAGCCAAGCCTGAGAACCAGAAGACAAGACGACCGCAAGGCTCCTTGCCGAGGATGCCCACGAGGCCCCGGCAAGGCCCCTTGCCGAAGACGGCCGCAAGGCCCCGGCAAGCCTCTTGCCGAGGGCGCTCACAAGGCCCCGGCAAGACCCTTGTCGGGAAGATACGCAAGACCGCAACAAGCCATTGCCGAGGACATCGGTGGGGCCGTAGCCAGGCCCACACCTGCCAAGACTCCACCGCTGTCCCCATGCAGCTGCCAGCTCAACCAGCTGAGCAGGCGCCCGCGTGGCGATGTGCCTCTCTACACTGATCCAGCAAGCTCCTGCGTGGTGGTATGCAAGTCTTCTTGAAGACTCCACCACCCACGCCAGCCCAGCAACCAGCCGAGGTGGCGCTACAACGCCTCGTCAGCTAGGACGCACGTCAAGGCCAAGCGAAGCAGCGACAGCTAGGACGAGCTTCCTTGCCGTCCCCGATAAAGCATGGACACCTAAGCAAGACGCATTAAATGCGCCTTGTCATGTAATGCGAGGGATAACCTTGCATCACTGTACCCATTCCACCTCCTGTGTGCCACTGTGGAAACCCCTTTCCCTATAAAAGGAGGCCCCATGCGACCAGGAAGAGGATTCGGCTTTTTGGAGCTCTCGACGCCGCATAGCTAGCTCAAGAACACAGATATACAATCCACCAAAGCAGGAGTAGGGTTTTACGCATCCTTGCGGCCCGAACCTGGGTAAAGGAACCGTGTGCTATCTGTTTGATCCGCTCTTCTCACGACCCCGCGCCCCGCAACCGTAGTAGGGATTCTTGTGATTCCATAGGTGTCGTTCGCACCGACAACATCGACCGCTATCCAGCATGCATCTAGAGTATTAAGTTCATAAGAACAAGGTAATGCTTTAAGTAAGATGACATGATGTAGAGGGATAAACTCATGCAATATGATATAAACACCATCTTTTTATCCTCGATGGCAACAATATAATACGTGTCGTTTCCCTTACTTTCACTGGGATTGAGCACCGCAAGATTGAACCCAAAGCTAAGCACTTCTCCCATTGCAAGAAAGATCAATCTAGTAGGCCAAACAAAACTGATAATTCGAAGAGACTTGCAAACATAACCAATCATACATAAAAAAATTCAGAGGAGATTCAAATATTGTTCATAGATAAACTTGATCATAAACCCACAATTCATCGGATCTCAACAAACACACCACAAAAGAAGATTACATCGAATAGATCTCCAAGAGAATTGAGGAGAACTTTGTATTGAGATCCAAAGAGAGAGAAGAAGCCATCTAGCTAATAACTATGGACCCGAAGGTGAGAGGTAAACTACTCACACATCATCGGTGAGGCTATGGTGTTGATGTAGAAGCCCTCCATGATCAATGCCCCCTCCGGCGGAGCGCCGGAAAAGGCCCCAAGATGGGATCTCACGGGTACAGAAGGTTGCGGCAGTGGAAATAGGTTTTTGGCTCCGTATCTGATAGTTTGGGGGTACGTAGGTATATATTGGAGGAAGAAGTACGTCGGTGGAGCAACATGGGCCCCACGAGGGTGGAGGGCGCACCTAGGGGGTAGGTGCGCCCCCTGCCTCCTGCTCTCCTCGTTGATTACTTTGCGTGGACTCCAAGTCCTCTGGATCACATTCGTTCCAAAAATCATGTTCCCGACGGTTTCATTCCGTTTGGACTCTGTTTGATATTCTTTTTCTGCGAAACACTGAAATAGGCAAAAAAAACAGCAATTCGGGCTGGGCCTCTGGTTAATAGGTTAGTCCCAAAAATAATATATAAGTGTCTGATAAAGCCGGTTAAACATCCAAAACAGAATATAATATAGCATGGAACAATAAAAAATTATAGATACGTTCAGGCAACAGCGGATGATGTCAGGAAGGCATACATAATATTTTCTGAATAACTGAACCATTCATGACCTTTCCTCTACTTTTAAGCATATTTTGTGCAGTTCAACTAAAATAAAATGCCATCACCGCCTTGACAATTCAGTGACACTGTACAAAAAGAAATGACTTAACATTACATCATGATGTTAGGTATGTAATTGACATGCATTAGAGACAAACATACAGACCTCCTTCGATAACATAATGAACATTAATTTTAACAAATGTGTTCATTTTCAATTTTATGCATTGTACCTATTAGTTAAGTATCATCACGTATATGGCATGATATTATATATATTCTGTGATGAACTAATGAACAATTAATATATATTATGAATTCCATTTTCTATTTGTTTTTGTATACTAATTTGTATCTAGCTGTTATCATCCACATATACAGAATGGAAAGCATATATACACACATTGAAACAGAACATATAAGAACAGAAAATAGAGTACACACATTGAATCCGAGGAACAAACAGAGCAATATTATGATTGCTATGAATACATAGCTATCCACGTCGAAATGACTCAACAAAATAAAATGCATCCATGAGACCATGACCAGCAGGCCTTGCCTATGGTAGCTCTTGGCTCTGCTTGAACTCGTGCATGGGTTCGTCCAATCGGTTGACACGCTCGCGGTACATCTGGAGCGCGATCTCGAGCTCCAAGTTGGCTATTTCATCGGAGATCACCAACTCGAGGATGCGACAACCATGTTCCTCTACTGCGCCCAGGTGGACACCTGGGCCAAGGACGCGGTCGAGCCTAGCGACCAGCGCGTTGGCATCAAGCGGGCCGTGGACAAGGCGAACGGCGCGGCAGGCATCCGGTGCAAGTACGGCATGGCCGACCTCTGATGTAAGTACAGGTCATAGGGCCTCTGCCCACTCATGACAAGGAATGGGGGTACTGACGGGACGTGTACCCAGCTGCGACGGCCTGTCGGCGTGGACACGTCTAGCTTGCTCTGCAGCGCGCCATCGATCATGTTGTGTGGTGAGCTGCAGCCTCTTGGCCCTGACATGCCTATCTTGATTCGCGGCACTGAAGCGCCATCCGCCAAGGGCCTGCTGAACCCTGGGGATGATGCGCATCACGGTGTCATCCATCGCATTGCTAGGGAGCGCCTTAGCCTCGACGGGCCGTGTCGCCTTCTCATTTTCCTCGTCGACAAGGTTGATGGTAGAGACGACACTTTGGTGGGTTGGCATGCTAGGAAAAGGTGGATGTGCTACAGGTTGCGCTTGTTGCCTCCGTGCATCGCACGCCGCCTAGGTTTATGCTAAATATCGCTAGGTGGCGGGAAACCGTTGAGGAAATGGTGGGAAATGGTGGCGTGTTCATAAAATTCATCAATTAATTGAAACTTAGCATAGAAGTAACATCGAGCTAGCACAATAAGTAGATGATCATCAGATGATCGTTTATCCTAGTTAATTATGCATGTAATAGTTTACTTTGGTGTGTGGAAATGTCGTGTGTGTACTAGCCACCTATGTAATTGGATGTTTGCCGCATATTACACACATCTTGTTTATGTGAAATGTTTCTATTCTCTTGGCTCAACACAAACAATTTATCGGAATGAACTATATGTCCTCCATTGCACACAGCTTGATCTGGCTGAACCATTTATGTTGCGTTGCCTAATCGAAAACAGTTCATCTGAGTGAACCGTATGTCGTATATCACACACACCTTGATCTGGCTGACTATTTCTTTTGTGTTGCCTAATCACAAACAGCTCATCCGAGTGAACTGTATGCCGTATATCACACACACCTTCATCTGGCTGCCCGATTCTGTTGTTCTGACTCATCACAAACAGTTTATCCGTGTGAACTGTATAATGTATATCGCACACACCTTCATCTGGCTGCCCGTTTCCTTTGTTCTGCCTCATCGCAAACATTTAATTGAACTGAACCGTATGCCCCGCATCACACACACAACTAAAATCTGAACCTTGTTTGATGTATCCTTCATCGCAAATGTTTTGCATCTTTTTTACGGTTTTTTAAATCACCGTTTGTGATTAATGCATCGCACACTGTTTCATCAAAGGATCTACGATCGTAGTGTCGCGTTAGCAGCATCCTGCAGTAGTGACTTAATCATGATAAGTTTTGTGATCATTATTGTTATAATGATGCTCATGATGCTACCATGTTCGTATTTTTATCAACACCTCTCTCCATAAACCTATGGTCATTATTATCGATTTCGGTATTTGCTTGAGGACAAACGTGGTCTAAGCTAGAAGAAGAATCACCAGGAGTCAAAACCTCAGGTACCCCCCTGGGGCGCGCCATGTGAGCTTGTGGGCCACCCAGTAGGCCTCCAGGGCCGTCCTTCCCATATATGACCCCATTTTCCCTAAAAAAAATATGAAGATAAGACTTTTGGGACGAAGCATCGCCGTGTTGAGGCGGAACCTGGGCAGGAGCACTTTTGCTCTCCGGCAAAGCCATCCTGCTGGGGGTAGTTCCCTCTGGATGGGGGAAATTGAAGCCATCAACATTACCAACTATCCTATCATCATGGGAGGATCAATCTTCATCAATATCTTCACCAGGACCATCTCCTCTCAAACCCTAGTTCATCTCTTGTATTCAATCTTTGTCTCAAAACCTCAGATTGGTACGTGTGGGTAACTAGTAGTGTTGATTACATCTTGTAATTGAGCTAGTTGGTTTAGTTGGTGGAAAATTATATGTTCATATCCTTAATCATATATAATACCCTTCTGATCTTGAACATGAATATGAATTGTGAGTAGTTACTTTTGTTCTTGAGAACATGGGAGAAGTCTTGTTATAAGTTATCATGTGAAGTTGGTATTCATTCAATATTTTGATGATATGTATGTTGTTCTTCCTCTAGTGGTGTCGTGTGAACGTCAACTACATGACACTTCACCATGTTTGGGCCTAGGGGGAGGCATTGGGGGTAATAAGTAGGTTATGAGTTATTCCATACAGGGCTAATTTGGATCCATATGTTTCATGCCATGGTTATATTAGATTTATCTTATTTCTTCTTTCGTAGTTGTGGATGCTTGCCAGAGGGGGTAATCATAAGAGGGTTGCTTGTTCAAATAAGAAGGACACCCTGTCACTGGTCCACCCACATATCAATTTATCAAAGTAGTGAACGCGAATCAACTAAACATGATGAACGTGACTAGACGAGAATTCCCATGTCTACTCGAGAACACTTTTCTTAATATAAGAGAACTTTCCAACTTGTCCTTCGCTATAGAAAGGATTGGGCCACCTTGCTGCACCCTTGCTACTTGTTACAGATTACCTTTCTACAAAACTATTTGTTATCACTACTTACAAGACTTGCCGAGTATACCTTACTAAAAACCGCTTGTCATTTCCTTTTGCTCCTTGTTCGGTTCGACACTCTTACTTATCGAAAGGAGTACGATTAATCCCCTATACTTCTGGGTCATAATTTCCCCAACCCATTAGGACTTTGGAGAAACAACACCCATCAACAATGGGGTCTAGGATGAGTGCTGCCACTCCCCGGTTGTGAGCCCCTGTCAAAGGTGATCGGTGCGTCCAACCACCTAATTTTTTATGCTGGTGAGCACTCAACATGATAGACCTCTTGAAGAGATCTTAGGATGGGTATTGCCTTTCTGATAGCTAATTGTCTCACCTCAGATTTTGAGAGTGCCGGGATTGTCGAGAAGATCTAATCCTCCTTTTTCCACTTGTTTGATGATCCAACAATTTTTTAGATTGTGGGTTGTCAGTTTATCTGAAAAGGCGGAGTGGATGGTGCATGATTCGTTGAGCATGGCGTCCATCAATGATTTGACCCTATAGTTACTGGGCCGGCCTTTCTGCCGAGAAGGTTGCTCGTCGTCCTCGGGGACTATGTCACGCTTGCACCATCGGTTGCAGCACGGGCGCCTGTCCTCTCCTATCTTGGGTAGTTTCGAGTTGTCATTTGGTGCCATTAATTGGATGTCTAGGGGTCCTCCATTGCACTATAGTTCGCTACCATGTTAGAAAGTTCTTTGAATGTTCTATGGCATTTTTGTGAAATAGCTTTGTGTATCCCTTGATTGTGGACATTGAAAAAGAATGTTGTTAGGTCTTCCTGATTTGTGCAATATGGAATTTTGCTTTTTATGAACAAAAATCGTGTCTAGAATTGACAGGCTATTTCATTTAGTTTTTGCACGACTAGGGTTATATCCCAGATGTCGGTCGACCCTGAGTTGCCGGGACAGTATTCGACATGAGGGTGCGTGGGGGAGAAAATCTACTTCTGATCCATTCTGACGTCAGTCTTAGAAGAGATTTTCCTGAGGCCAATCTAACATCTGCCTCGACTCCACTAGTGGCGCTAGGATATCCTGGCTACCATAGTGCATCATCAGATCCGAGCTCTAAGCTTGCTCCAATGACACATAACCTTCAACCCGTGGTTGGCTCGATACCTGCGCCCAGGGAAGGTTATCTATAGTCCCTTGACCAGATCTAATGTAATGAGCGAGGGTGCAAACACGAGCCCCGGATTGCCGAGCTAGGTGCCTTGATGGGGGGTTGGTGCCTTGATCTTCTCCGGTAGTTCGGGGAAGATGTATAAAATACATAGGCGCCGATCTGGTCATCGGCGCTTGACGTGATTAAGCCACTTTGATTTCCTAGAGGAACCTATCGTGGGAATGAGTCTGATAGTAAGAGTAGGGGGTACGTAAGAGGAGGCAGTGCCCTAGCTACGACGAGTTTATACACACGAGTTTAGGAGTTCAGCCCCTCTCAAAGGAGGTAACAACCCTACGTATCAGTGTCTCGGAGGCTAGTCTATTGGATATGTGTTGAAGTTATAGGGGGTGCAAACCCTTGTGCCAGAGGAGGGGGTGGCTTATATAGAGTGTGACAAGCCCATCGTAGCCCTCGGTTACACAGGGTTCAATGTGAGTTAAGACTGGGACGCTACTGGTAACGCCTGCTATTAATGATCTTTATGACAACGGTGTGAATGCCTAACCGTTGCCATCCGGGGGTGAATCTAGGCCTTCTGTGCTCCAAGTGAATCTTTGTATGGTCGAGTGTTGTTATCAGGTCGAGTGGAATTGGGATATTCGACTGGAATCTTCTGTTGAGTGGATTACACTTTAGGGTGATTTCAGTCGGTATCTTCTGTTGTACTTTGTATGTCTCTGACTTTAGGGCGGTGTCCTATGGTAGGGTGTCTAGATCAGGCCTAAGACCCTACCCTAGGTACATGTCATCGTCATTAGCCCCCGGATGGATTGAGGTCCGTGTGAAAAAGGGTTGAAGTTGGTTCCGACCCGATTCAATGCTTCAGAGGCATTTCATCAAGGTCTTGAAAGTATACTGGTACTTTAACCCGGCTTCTGAGATCACCGAGTAAATTATGCCGCAAATCTTCGAATAAATTGGAATGTGATATCTTTGATGCGATCGACTGCTCTGCGGTCTCCGGATCTCACAAATTCAAAATTTTGGAGAAGCGCGCGGGACGGGGCGTGGCGCAGTAAGCAGAGCGAGTAGATAGGGGCTCCTCGATCTTCGCTCTGCCCTTTTCGCCATGTATCAAGCCAGCGCTTGTTATGGGATGCGATAGGATGGCTCGGGCCCACACGTTAGTCACTCAGAAGCGGGCCCATAAAAAGCGTTGTTGCCGATGCGAGGCATTGTGCATTCCATTCGTTCCCCTTTCTCTCTACTTCTCCACCTCGCTTCTTCCTGCTCTCCACGCTTCCACCCGACCCGCTCAAGCCCCGCCACCATGGTGAAGGACAAGACTGCGGCCCTGGAGCGCACGAAGAAGGCGACGACGACAGTGAAGGGTAAGAAGATGGTGAGGGGGTCATCGTCGCGGTCCGGTCTGCCGCCTGGTTGGATCCAAGGGGACTAGATCCGCTCCACCTTCATGAAGGAAGACCTAGAAAATCTCACCGCCGATGGCCTGATTTCTCATAGTTCCTGGAGGTTGCCTGAGGGGGAAGCCAAGCCTCGGCCGCGCGAGGGCGAGCGTGTCCTCCTCACCACCCATGTCGACCGAGGTTTCTCCCTGCCCCCGCATCCGTTCTTTTGGGGTTTTCTGAATTTCTTCGGTGCTCAGATCCATCACTTTCCTCCCAACACAATATCATACCTTGCCGCATTTGTTTCAATGTGAGTGAACTTCCTTGGGTGTCAGCTGCACTGGGGTCTGTTCAAACACATTTTCACTTGTCGATCTCAGTCGGTGAAGAAAGCCAACCCGGATGACGAAAAGACGCACGTGATCAAAATGTGCGGGGGGTTAGGGATCCAAACAAGAGGTAGGAGTACTTTTCCCCCCCATGACCTTTCCCGAGTCAGTTAGAGGATGGCAGTCGACTTGGTTTTACTGCAAAGACATCCCGACTCCCGGTCAGTCGACCAGCCTCCCCCCTTTCACTCTAGATAGACTCCGGCGACCTTCTTCACTGGAAGTAACCGCGGTGGAAAAGGTTGAGGTGTCCATGTTAGTCGACACGGTCCTTGCATTAGTCCACACTACAAAAAAATACACTTCCGTGATGATACGTGTTTGTCACAGTAGGTCGCGTTTTCTGTCATGCATGTACATCCATGACAAATTTATGACAGAATCAAGATAGTCATACCTATGCTGTCGTAGAAGTGTTCCATGACATTACCAAAATTATCATCACGGAAGTGTCCACTTCCATGACGATAAATCGCGCGTCACAGAAGTGCTTTCGTCAAGGGTGACCGACATGTGGCATCCACCGTAACGGAACACCATTAAGCTATCGGGTCGGATTTTGGATCCGATAACCCGTTAACAGCCCTGACCAATGGGAAATTTCCACGTGTAAAATTCTGATTGGCCGAAGGGAACACCTGTTAGCTTGTCACTGGGCCAGATGTCGCCCGTCCACTAGAGGAGACATGCCTATGATACGTCGACACGTGGCTGGGCCCAACAGAGGCCCATATTGGTTAAAAAGGCCGGCCCAGTCACAGCCCCATAGAACTTAATCAGGTACTAGTGGGCCAGCCCAATAACGACCTGCTCAATAAAGGCCCATTTACAGCCCGAAGACAGATCTGGCCCGTTAATTGTTCGCCCAATATTTGGGCCCATTTACGGCCCGAAGCCAGATCTGGCCCGTTAATTGTTCGCCCAATATTTGGGCCCATTTGCGGCCCGAAGCCAGATCTGGCCCGTTAATTGTTCGCCGAATATTTGGGCCCAACAACAGCCCAGTGACTTTCGGCCTGTTAGAGGCCTGATGTAGACATGGGCCCATTTCAGCCTGGTGTGACTTTCGGCCTGGGAATGGCCCGTGCTGCCCATGGGCCATATATGGTCCGACGGGACAGGACATCGGGCCCACTAACGGCCCGTGCTAAAGGTGGCAATAGTTCAGCCCAACGTGACTTTGGGCCTGTAAAGGCCTGTCGCGTAATTCGGCCCGTTGATGCCTGTGCTAAGCTTTCGGCCTCTTAAAGGCCCATGATATCTGTGGGCCAACTAAGGCCCGAGATATGTTTCAGCCTGGTAACGGCCCGGGAGCTAACTGGGCCCAAAACGGCCTGGTTTACATTTCGGACTGCTGAAGGCCCGTCGACGCCTACTGAAAATTGAGGCCCAACATGCATTTTGGCCTGCTGAAGGCCCGTGGTTTCATCTCGGCCGTAACAGGCCAGTACAATATTCAGCCTGTTAATGGCCCAACGCTACGTGGGCCAAACTAAGCACTGGGTCGACAAAAGGCCCAACTAAAATATAGGCCGGTGTAAGTTTGGGCCTAGCGCAATGTGTGAAGGACCCAATCATTCGGGCCCAAGAAAGACGCAGGGCGACCCAATTGTGGCCCGCTAAAAACCGGGCCCATTAGAGTCGAATGTTTTGGTCCGGTTGACTACATCTGATTTTTTTTCAGATAGCGAATGATGGCAGTAACTAGTAGGAATTAAGAACAAACCTACTCTATACAATAAAGAAATTACGGCATAGTAACTAAGAATAAACCTACACTATACATTAAAGGATTTAAGGTATATTACATCCACTCGGCATCGAAGTTCGCCACCAGTGATCATAAAGCGCAACGAAGAAGCAGTTTACAAAAACTGGGCACCATTGCAGCGTAACAAAATAATACTGAACCGAGACCACTTCCAAGACAGTTCAAGAAAGGTTAGCCTTGCGGGGGAACTGCTGCGCAAGCTGCTGAGCAAGGCTGTGAGGCCGGCCTAGCATGTCAGTCATAGCTTCCAAGTGTAGCTGTTTAGCGATGAGGTTCTCATTGGTCTTCTCCACAATCTTTCTTAGAGATAGGACTTCAAGTCGAAGTTGAGTTGCAGAATGCCTTTCTGCTAGAACTTGGGACTGAAGAAGTCGAACTGATTCAGACAACGAATTCTGTGAGCTTGTTTGACTGTTAGTCTCAAGTAACTTGAACACTGCATCAAGACAAGACTATGGGGTTGTCTCGGTATCTTCAAGATGTTTTGCCTTCTTTGCCGCAATATATGTTGGGTTTGTCTCACAGCCCTCGGCAGACTTCTGCATGCCATCAAGCATATCACCCTGAAACAAAGCAGAGAGATGATAGGTTTTGCACGTGTATAAACAAAGATGATAACTGTTCTGTCAATTCTATCCAATTTAAAATTAGAAAATAAAGAGTAAGTTCAAAATATCAATAGAATAATTTGGCATTGTTCATAATGCGGGGAGCTTCACCACACTACTGGATTACCATGTCAACATCACAAGCATAGATGAAGGGCAAAGAAAATCATTGTATCTATTTTGTATAATGTGTATGGCATGTTGTTCATATCATCAGCCACATCAGTAAGATAAAACAGGAGATGACAAGGTGCAAATGTGGGCTGCTTCACCATGCACTGGATTATAGATCCACAAAAACAAGCATACATATAGGGAGTATTCAGTAATATGCATGGTATGAATAAGGAATTTGGTTTTACAAGTAAAACTTAGAACTTACGGTTCTTACGAACATGCATTTTGGTAGAAACAACAAACTAAACAGCAGTAAACGATAGGGAGTATGAGCAAATTAAACAACAGTTGAGGATAAAGGCTTTAGAAGGACTGACTTACATTAACAGTTAACACCGGCTTTATAATGCCCTTCTCCATGTCAAGGGCAGGATAACTAAGAGTTTCAGCACAGAATCTTCTTCATAAGCATTGCCTGTACTCTACATTTTGTAGAGAGTAATTATAGATATGATAATACTGGAAGAGATAGAGGATAATGAAGATAAGATGCAGATTGATGCTACATAATCAACTACCAATCCCTAGAAGTACAAGCGTTACAGGACAAAATGTACTAACAAGAGCAATGGGCTACACTTCTGCACTAGCATTGTCTGTGTATTCTACTTGTTGGTAAGATTAAATATAGATCTGATCTTTTTTAGTAAATGGTGGGCGAGGGAGATAAGATCCAGAATGCTACAAAATGAACCAATCCCTCTTCCCATAATACAAGAGTGTTTTGAACACTGGTGTACTGTACAAAACGTTCTTATATTATGGGACAGAGGGAGTAGCTGTTAATGTAAGTACAGTGATAGACCACGTTCAGTCCTTACAAGAGGACTGTAGAGCTAAACCTCTTTAAAAGCATTGGGTTGATTCTAAATTTATGTAAGAGTCCATATGGATCTTATAATGTCCACCAAATGGACAATTACGAGGCTAACATGTGCAGTGATGCTACATAATCAAACAACGATGAAAGTAAGTATGGTCATATAGGGCAAGAGGTACTCACAAGAGCAAGGCAGTGTGAAGTATAGTTGCGAGATTCTGTGGTCCCTTGAGAACGAATGTTCTTCTGCTAATAGTTTTCGTACAAGTGAGACATTAAGGCAAATGCAGAAATGTAGTTCAAATTGTGATGTGATATCATAGACAGTACCTTACACTGCAGCCGAAACCAATGTGTAACAAGATTATTCCAGTCACCGTCGGATAAATGTAGCACCGAAGACTTTACAGAAATTTCGTTCAGAGGCTTGCCATCGAAGTGTGCTTGCCTCAGGTAGGAATGATACTTCATCAACGAGTGCTTGAAAAGCGCAACCAACCCTTGCTCGTCATCACAATCCAGTTTGCTCCTCGCCTATTTAAAAGAATGAAATCTTGTGCCTTCTTTCAGCAGAAACATATGCAGTAATGACCATGAATAACATTAGAACATTACTTACGCGTAAGTTGCGGAGGAAGACTGGAAATTGTTCTGTGTCTGCGGTATAATCTTTCCATGAAGAAAAGATGCACACAAAGTTCCTGACAACAACATAAGCTTCGTCTTCTAAACTGGGAAGAAATGGAATAGGGGTCCTATTTGCTGCAATTGGGGCTCTCTCTGGTTCAAAAAGGGATTTGGCAACTGGATTTGGTGTACTCTTTGTTGGAATGGGGGTTTTGCGTCGTACAGCGGGTGCTATGTCAACTGTCATAATCATACTGTTTGCTGCAGTTGGGGTCTGCTGAGTTGGGGCATCAGAAATGACCAGTGTAGTAGGGCTAGAGTCTGCTAGAGTTGGGGTATTTTGTGGGTCAGGTGATATTGCAACTACACCTAATGGGCTATTTGATTTATCACGTGCCACTACCTTTTCCAAATACTTTGCTTGTGCTCCTCCACGATCAACAATCGCCCTCTTCCTTTTGAACGTCTGATACACAAGAACAACATTTGAATGGATAAATATGGTATGATGACAGATGGAATATGTACTGAAAATGGATAGGTAGGGCGTATTCACATACACGATGTGTAAACTAAGCTAATGGCAGTTCAACAAAGTAGAAGCAATGCAAAGCATCAGTTGCAAGATATGTGCGAGCAATGTAACCTTGGAAAGTTAGAGCAAGTACCTTGATGGGTGAATAAGATAGGGCACCTTCCTCTGACTCCTCCACTAGGGAGCTACATTGACTTAGGTCTCCCTCTAGCTCATAATCACTGTTAGGATCATATTCTGAGCATGAATCTGTAGGTGGAGAGCATTTGCATTGCATTGCATCCAAACTTGATTTCAGTCCCTTAATGCCAAGTTTGACTGCCATGGCATTGTTCTGCTTTATTCTTTTCATGCGCGCAAGCTCATAATCATTATGATGTTGTTCAGAATCTGAGATTGATGAAAACATAAAAAGTAGTCAGATTATCTATGGAATGCATTGCGGATTCAACTCGGAGAGTGTCTCCCTATAAACCCCTGCATATGCAAAGTTCACCTCCCCAACCGCGCTGACCAGACCACACACAAAAATACAAACCCCTTATGTCTCTATAACAGGCAGGCACACATTTCAAAACTGAAGTAGGAACATTAGAATCATATGAAATTCGTATTTGAACAAATAAACTAAGCAATTATGAGTGGCGTAATGTTTAGCTTCAAGGGTGGAGTGTTGGTAGTGCGACACAAAGCAAGTAGGCAGATTGTATTCCATTTAAAAGATCAAAACCTATGTAAAAGTTGGAAATGACACTTTCTTTCTATACAATGCAGTGTTCGTTACCCAAACATGATGGAAGAGATCACATGGAGAATACTATTCACTCATGTCTACGGTTCCAGTATTTAGAAACAGGGTGGTCCACCCTAAAAGAATATTGATAGCAAATATGACAAGGCAAGCATAGATGTAGTGAATCAATCATTTACTTGTGAGCTTACTAGGACAAGTATGCAGAATTGTATCTGCAGTAAGAGACCGTCCAAAATCTGAATGAAGAAGTTTTTCTAGCACTTATTGTTTGCAACTAATCGACGTGAATAATTGGATATTTTATCGAATGAGTAAGAAAGACAAGTAAAATTGTCAACAAACCTGGCTTGCACTAGTAATCTGGGTCAATGTCGCTACGACCAACAATCCAAAATGACTAGTTTCTGTTCTGAGGGCCGGAATTTTGAAAACCCTGTGAACTTTAGAGGTACTAAAGATTACCCAAATACATCTGAACCATTAAGTGTAGGTAGCACTGAGCACACAACAAACCCTAATTATAGTCTTGCCTAATGAGTAATGAATCAATTAGAAAATGGGTGATGAGGAGTGGCTGCTGAGTGTTGAGGACGTATCTCAGGATAAATCGGGTTGGCTTGGTGGGTGCTGCGCGCCTGAGCCCTGAACGGACTGGGAAGGTAGGCACGGCGGCGTGCCCGGGCAGCGGTGACGCTGTTGGGCGAGCGGCTCCTGGCCTCTTGTTAGTCCGGCGTCTCCTCCAAGAGTCATGTCGTTCGGGGACGTCAAGTCGCCGGTGAGGCAGGCGGCTGGGGTCGAGTAGAGATCGGAAGCGCGCACCAGAACAGAGGGGAATCGGGGCCTGGGACGACCCAAAATCCCAGGGTGGGTCGGCCCACCGTGGGCACCATGTAGAGATACACACCCGAGTGGCGAACATGCATTTTCGAAACTAATTTAGGAACATTTAGCTGACCAATTAAACAACTCTGTTTTAATAATATCAGATTCGTATTTGAACAACTAAGCTTGTTTAGCTTGATGGGTGGAGCAGTGTTATTATGACACAAAGCACGTATTCTGATCGTATAGTGATCATAAAGGGGGAAACTCTAAGCATATTTTTTAGCAAAAGAGGGTTTCCCCTCCGATTTCTATTAAAGAAACCACCACGGAACCAACATGATTAATTAAACCCTAAGCATGATCAATTAAACCGTATTATGGATGTGCCATGGCAGATTTGAAGTTGCAAACCGGAGAAATGATATTTAGCATCCATTGTTTGCTTCGAACTAAGAACTAAATTCTAAGAGCTGAAAAGAAAGTAGAGTAACCAAGTTAAGATCTACTTTCTGGTTGAGATCAAAAAGTTGAGGAGATATGAAGTACCACCTCTCTTGCGGCGCCGTGTAGGCATCGTGGGTGCGATGGCTGTCGGTGGCGTTGAAGCAGATCTGCGACGGTAGACGGGTGCATCGGGGTATAAGTCCCGTTGCGGTGGAAGAGAAGGTTGTGTGAGCGGCCCCGACAAAGAGGACGACAATGCTGATGAAGCGAGAGGACGCGATGCAAGGCTATTGGTCCGTCGCCGTGGATGAGAAACGTCCATCTCTAGCAGTGGACGACACGGTCTTGGTAGGCGCTCCGACATGGTGGAGGACGGTGGCGATGGATGTGGTGGAGGACGGCGGCGATGGATGGGGTGGCGGACGGAGGCTGGTGTGGGGATG
Source organism: Aegilops umbellulata (assembly GCA_032464435.1). NCBI lineage: Eukaryota > Viridiplantae > Streptophyta > Magnoliopsida > Poales > Poaceae > Aegilops > Aegilops umbellulata. The sequence continues at coordinate 113,702,406 of CP136056.1, forward strand.
GGGTGTTCTAGCGCGGACAGTGTATGAATGGGAAAATGGAGGGAGAGTGATACGTCTCCAACGTATCTATAATTTTTTATTGCTCCATGCTATATTATCTACTGTTTTGGCCTATATTGGGCTTTATTTTCCACTTTTATATTATTTTTGGGACTAACCTATTAACCGGAGGCCCAGCCCAGAATTGCTGTTTTTTGCCTATTTCAGAGTTTCGGAGAAACAGAATATCAAACGGAGTCCAAACGGAATAAAACCTTCGGGAACGTGATTTCCTCACCAAACGTGATCCAGGAGACTTGGACCCTGATCCAAGGAACAAGAGAGGCGGTCACGAGGGTGGGGGGCGCCCCCCTAGGGTGCGCTCGCTGCCTCGTGGGCCCCCTATTGCTCCACCGACGTACTCCTTCCTCCTATATATACCTACGTACCCCCAAACGATCAGATACGGAGCCAAAAACCTAATTCCACCGCCGCAACTTTTTGTATCCACGAGATCCCATCTTGGGGCCTATTCCGGAGCTCCGCTGGAGAGGGCCGTCATCACGGAGGGCTTATACATCATCATAGCCTCTCCGATGAAGTGTGAGTAGTTTACCTCAAACCTTCGGGTCCATAGTTATTAGCTAGTTGGCTTCTTCTCTCTCTTTGGATCTCAATACAATGTTCTCCCCCTCTCTCGTGGAGATCTATTCGATGTAATCATCTTTTTGTGGTGTGTTTGTTGAGACCGATGAATTGTGGGTTTATGATCAAGTCTATCTATGATAATATTTGAATCTTCTCTGAATTCTTTTATGTATGATTGGTTATCTTTGCAAGTCTCTTCGAATTATCAGTTTGGTTTGGCCTACTAGATTGGTTTTTCTTGCCATGGGAGGAGTGCTTAGCTTTGGGTTCAATCTTGCGGTGTCCTTTCCCAGTATTCAGAGCAAGCAAAGAACAAGTAGAGATAGAGAAGGGTGGTCAAACTCCCCCAGCAGTTCATCCCCGAGCCAAGAACAGACCCTCGCGAGGCTGTTCTTCCTTGTACTGTTCTTCTTCATCAGCCCAAGAGGCAATCCACCCACCACACACTAGAGTAGGGTATTACACCACATCGGTGGCCCGAACCAGTATAAACCCTGTGTCTCTTGTGTCGTTCTTTCAGCAGTTAGTTCTTTGCGAGACGGTGAGGTAGAGGGCAGAATCTCCACGCGCACCCCAGAGTTCGAACCTTAAGGGTCTGCCGGAACCCGTGATCCGACATTTGGCGCGCCAGGTAGGGGTGCACCGGGACTTGCCTTCCTACCGCTCCGCCTCTCGTCGCATCGTCGTCACCATGTCCGGCGATCCGGCAGGCAACCAGGATCCATGGGCGGCGTGGCCCGCTCGCGCAGAGCCGCCCGCCCCGGGCGACCCCGTGCCCCAGGCAGCTCGAGGTCCGCAGGGCGCTGCGGGCCGCGGGCGGCGCGGACAGGATTCTGCAACCCTCACGCCGCGGCAAGCGCGGTCGGCGGCGAGGGCCTCCAACCACGCCGCGACTACGACACCGTAAACCCGCCGGGAGCAGGCGAACTCGAGGGTCGTGCTCACGGTAGCACGGGAGCTGCTGCAGTGCAGGCTGCTGGAGGGCGGCCGCGACGTGCTTCTGGAACGGGTCGCAGAACTCCTGGGCTTTGCCGCTTCGGGGGCTCACCCCTTCTGCATCCAACTTCCGCCTCAATCCCAGGGCAGCGCATGAGGAGGCCCCGCACGCTCCCGCGGTCCTCAGGGCTACCCCAAAACCGGCGAATCCGCCGGCGCTAGACTAGCGATGACGCTGCCCCCGCCCCCGGCGCACAAAGGAGAGGGGCTCGGTGCGGCCCACGGTGCCGGCGGGCAACCGCGCTACCACCCCGCGGTCGGCACGTCAAGCAACGCCACATGGCGCATGGAGCACTACAGCACAGCGTTCGGGGTGGCGGCGCCAGAAGAGTACGTGCCTCACATGATGGACCAAGGGCACGCTCACGAGGGCGAGCAGGGCTCACTCTTCAGCCCCAGCTGGGGAGACGAGACGCCAGAGGCCGAGCCCTTCCAGGATCCCCAGGACGGCTCCGTCGGCCACGCTGGGGACGACGACTATCCGATACCGTTAATTCCTCAAGAACAGGCGTACGCTAATCATGGGTCACAGGAGGTGCAGGTCACCGCAGCGAGCAGCTGCCCCGCTCCCGCGGCCTCCTACCCCTCGGGAGGAGGACGCCGGGGGCTGCAGGAGAGGGGCAGGGATCCTACATCACCACCGCAGCGTTCGGAGCAAGGCGTTCTTAGAAGGTAGGCCCTCCGCTGGGGAGGCGCCTGAGGGCCTGCCCCTGGCGGAGGACCTGTGGTCGTCGGGGGAACTGCTGGCGACTGCTCTACCCCACCGACGGCGTCCTGGTTTCCGGTCGTCGTTGGAGGCACTAGAGTGTGGCGCAAGGTGGGGCCCTCGTCTGGCGATATGAAGAAAGGCCGGTTCCTATGAAGAAGGCCCAGTGCCTGTGAAGCTCGCCGCCCCGTGACACTCTCACGTAATAATGAGTGGGGCTGTACACGCCCCGGAGTCTCAGGGGTGCCGGCCTCAGTCCCTGGGGCTCCCTCCCACACCCAGTGGACAACACTTAGCTCCACGCTGGTGAGAAGACGTCCAAGACTAGATTAGGTGCTGGAGGCGGCCTTTTTTGTCTGCTTTCATTGCCTTTCCCCTTTGGTTGTAACCTTTTCCCCCGCTGGATTTAAGTTGAAATTCGAATTTGAGCTTTGCGTGTGTTCGGGGAAGGGGTGCTTGGTCTTGTTTGAACCATTTCTCGCGTTTCGGTCGCCACCTCACCACAGCTGCCTCCCCTCGCGAGCTCCTCGCGAGTCGAGCCAGACCTAGCTTGAGCGCAGCCCAGCCTGCCGCTGTCGCTCCCTCTCGAGGTGACCTTTGGTGCTTACGGAGGTTGCCTTCTCATAAAAAGGCCCGGAGCCTGTGAAGAAGGCGAACGCATGTGAAGCCCTCGCGCTCAGGAGAAGGCCCAGAGCCTGTGAAGAAGGCGAACGCCTGTGAAGCCCTCGCGCTCAGGAGAAGGCCCAGAGCCTGTGAAGAAGGGGAACACCTGTGAAGCCCTCGCGCTCAGGAGAAGGCCCAGAGCCTGTGAAGAAGGCGAACGCCTGTGAAGCCCTCGCGCTCAGGAGAAGGCCCAGAGCCTTTGAAGAAGGCGAACGCCTATGAAGCCCTCGCGCTCAGGAGAAGGCCCAGAGCCTGTGAATAAGGCGAACGCCTGTGAAGCCTTCGCGCTCAGGAGAAGGCCCAGAGCCTGTGAAGAAGGCGAATGCCTGTGAAGCCGTTTCGCTCGGGAGAAGGCCCGGAGCCTGTGAAGAAGGCCCAAGCCTATGAAGTTTCCTGTTAGCAATGACCCCACATCCAAAGGTTTCAACTAAAAAGCACTCATGGCGCGGCGCCCTCCGGCAGGCAGCTCCGGAGCCAGCAAGGAACAAGGGTAAACCAGCCTACCGTCAGGCACGCGCGCGATTTAATTACTACTGATATAATGGATACAAGTTCTTACATGAGGGGCTTCCCCTCCCAAAAATGCTCTCACAACCGTCAGGCCAAACACCAGAGTTCTATCTATACAGGGTAAAAAGACGGGGATGGTACATGGTTAATCGGACAAATCCCCCAATGCATCCTCGGGAGTGCCTCCTGAGCTGTCGCTGGCGTCACTGAACTCGTCTTCGTTGTCTGCACCACCGTCAGCGGCGTTGGGATCGTCCACCACACCGCCCTCGTCGGCGGCCACGATCGTGTCGTCGTCATCTGAAGTGAAGGCCCGAACGAGAGCATCCACGTTGTCCTCCACCCAATCCGCCAGGTCGCCTCGGACGGCCTAGGGGACTGGGGCGATGGCGGCATCAAAGTTGAAGTGGGGATCTATATTCTAGAGATGGCTGAAGACGCGAGAAAAGGCGCGTCCAAGCAGGGCGCGGCTCCTCTCCTCCACCAACCTGTCGGCCCTGAACGACCGAGCCTCCAGCTGCGTCACGACAACGGTGAAGAACTGCAGGTTGCCGGCATAGTTGATCGTGTGCGGCTCGCCGACAGCTGCCTCGCAGATGTTGCCCAAGTCCGTGTTAGCCCTCTCCCTGAGCGTACTGAGCATGGGGCCGTGCACGTGCTCCAGGACTTGCCGCTGACGTATCTCGTCGGCATTCTGACGCTCGACGGCCATAGCCTCTTCCACACGTTGGCGAAGGCGGAGCACCTCGTCCTGGGAGGTGGCCAGCTCCTTCTTTGCCGCCTCGAGAGCGACCCGGGAGGCGTCGGCTCGTCGCGTCGCTTCATCCCGTTGGGCCCTCAAGGCGGCGGTTCTGCCCTCAGCTTCGACTCGGATCATCCCCAGCTTCCCCTCGAACTTACGCTTGAGGCCTCGGCGCGCTGTCGCCACCCGACGACAAACCTCCTCCAGGACACGCGTTTCCCGCGCGGCGACATCGTCTTCCGCCCGCGTCACTAGGCACTCCCTCGTCTCCAGCTGCTCGTACTCGTGGGTGCGTTCGGCGGCCTCCAGCACCAACGCTTCCTCGCGCTTTCGAAGCTCAGCCGGGTCGCTAGAAGCCACCTTCATCGACGCAAGGGCCGCCTCGCGCAGCTCCACCTGCTCCTCCAGCGAGCGGCACCGGGCCAGGAGCTCCTGGGTCCGTTCTTCTGCTGCTTCTCGTTGTCGGTCAGCTTCCCGGGCCTCCTCAGCGGCCTGGGATCGGGCCACCCGGGAGGCCTCCAGCGACGCCTTCGCTTCTCCGTCTTCAAGGTCGCGCTGGTGGCGCGCGAGGGCGACGGCGGCCTCCAGCTCGCGCCTCTCCGCGGCCAGGCGCAGGCCGTCGGCTTCCAGGCGCGCGTCTTCCTCAGCGAGCTCCTGACCAAGAAGGTCTACAACGCCACTCGCCCTTCGGAGGAATTCACGGTGACGGGCACGGCGCTCCCGAGCACGCTCAAGCACATCTGCCACACCATCATCCGCCCCAAGCAGGCGACGAGGACCTCGGACCATCGCTCCGGCCCCGGGCAGGGGGCTGGGGGCTGGCGCCCTCACGACGGCCGGCCGCGCCGCATTAGAAACCTGGCCTGAGTCCAACCTGACCTCAGGAGAAGGGCCCAAGGGGTGCCTCCGCCAGTCGCAGCCTGCAACCAGACGGGAAGCCCATGGCAGTCTGCCTATGCTAAAGGAGGGTCCGCGGAAGGAGATCGCGGGAACAGAAGGTTCGCCGCACGCTATGCGACGGCCCACCCCGTCGCTCGCCCAAACCACAAGGGCAGTGCTGCTCGGGGCACTCAGGGGCGGCGGAGGAGACGAAGCCAGGGAAGGCGGCAACTCGGCGGCTTCAACAAGCCCAGTAGGGAGAGGCCTGTAGAGCAAGGATCAGCGGATGCGGCAAGTGGGGTAGGAAACAGAGAAGGGGAAGACTTACTCATCGGTAGCAAAGTATTTCCAGCGCTTCAGCAAGCAGCAAGGGAAGTCATCGCCCAGGGCCTCCCTTTTTCTCTGGAGAGCCTCAAAGTCCACGCGGAAGCGGCCCAGGAGAGATGCACAGGAATCAACCTGCGAAGAGGGTGGAGCACCAAGGCTACTTGCGTCAAGGACACATGCCTGACGCGCATGGTCAGTTGCCTCGCCAGAGGCCACAGCCGGGGGCTCAGGAGCCTCGGCCTCAAGCGTCGAAAGCGGCATCACCTCACCCGCAGCCTCGGTAGCACGGGCCTCATGAGCTGCCCCATCAAGAGCATCGCCAGGTGCGGTCGCATCATCAGCGGCTCTCCCGACCCCCGTTGTATCCTGCCTCCCTGCACCACCACTCGAGGAGGATTCACCTAGGCCGACCGAAGGGGTAATCACCACCACAGGGTTCTCACGAGGCCCTTGAAGGCCGACGGGGCGTAGCCCCCACTCGTCGAAGGGGGGCATCTGCCTCACGAAGTCATCCCTGTTCTGGCAGAGGTACAGCAAGCCTCCCCCCTGCCGGATACTGCCGGGGTTGGGATTGCCTGTCAGGACCAAGAGCACCTCCCTCAGCGCCGCGGGCGCCAAGTCTTCTTCCTGAAGCCTCATGCGGTCATCATGCCCGCTGAAGGCCCACATTCGACGAGAATGGCACTGGAGAGGGGCGATGCGGCGCAATAGGAACTCCTTCACCACCTTGGGCGCCGTCACGCCGAGCCTTTTCAAGGACATGAAGCGGTGCCAGACGAAGGCGAGCCGGGGGCTCACGAGCGTCTCCTGACCCCAGCCCGAATTGGGCACAGCAGGCGAAGTCGGCTTCGCCAGCAGGGGGCTGGGTACCCCAACATCGACGTACAACCACCGCTCGCGGAACCCGGCTGAAGGCGGGGGAGGTTGTAGTCAATGCCAGTGGCTGCAGTCTCAGGCGAAGCTACGAAGCTCACGCATGCCGAGCATTGAGTGGGGTCGGCGAGGCGCAAAGAGAAGAGATGGCGCAGCAAGGCAATAGAAGGAGGAATGCCCATCAGCGCCTCGCAAACAAAAGTAAAGACTGAAAGGAGGGCAATGGACTCAGGACCCAGATGCATCATGCGGATCTGATAATGGGTGAGGACGACGTTGAAGAAATCGGAGAAGGGAGGAACCAAACCCGCCCACAAGGCGTCGACGAAGTAATGGACCTCGGTGATTATCCTATCAGTGGGGAAGTGATACGTAGGCCAGGCCGTCGTCCTCCCGCACTCGTTGAAGGAGGTGGCCAGAGCCGGGCTGAGCTTGCCCAAGCATTCCAGATTGAGTATGATCGAGCGGCCAACAGCAGGCGCCACCGACCATGGCAGGTGAGATGGAGACGCATGCTTCTTCCCCTTCTCTTTCTTCGTAGGAGCCATGGCGGCGGACGGAAGAGAGGAGATGTGAGATGGGATTGGAGGCAAGGGTCGTAGTTTGGGGGGAGGAAGAGCATGAGACGGCCGAGCAACAGGAAGAGGGGCGGCTGTATACAACTGTGGGGCAACCTAGCGCGGCGTAGAATAAGGGAGCGTGGATGAACAGTGCCGCCCACGTCCAATCAACTGCCACGCGACGCCCAAGGCCGCAGGCTGTTAGGGCCCGTGGCGCTTCGCCCTTGCCCTTTCGCCTCTCGGCACAGCCAAGTCCACGCGCGCCTTGGGCCCGGGGGCTACTGCCGGCGTTCTGGGAACGGGGGTCCCCAGACTTGCCTACCTGCGGCCTGCGGCATGGCTCAAATGGGGGCCCAGTGTGGCCCATCTTCATCAACACAAGTCTCAAGACCCTCGCGAGGGGCCAAGCCTCGCGAGGCGGACGACACGGCGCTTCCTCAAGCATGGCCTCCTCAGGCTGGCTCACAAGGAGGCAGAGAGATCAAGGCGGGGTGCCTCGCGAGGTGCCCATGACGCAAGCCGTGACGATCGAGGGTGCTAGGCGGGCGCCAGGCCGCGCAGTGTCCTCCCCTTTCCTCTTTGGTGCAAAGGGGGCAAGCGCAGGCGAGAGGATCAAGCAAAGGCACCCATTTCGGTGCAACAAGACCAAGACCAGTCCAACGGTGGGAAGGAGGTCACCATGGAGCCCAGAACGGCGTCACCACAGGGCCTTTGGCAGGCGAAGACCGACTTTAGTCAGGATAAGTGTACTAGATGTTCCCCTTCAAATTGGCCAATTGTTGGCGCCCTTCCCGCTCAAATATTTGGGAAGAGGCCCAGGGCCTTTGCCTATAAATAGGACTAGCCACCCCCAGGGTAGAGGCATCTTGACATCGAGAGATCGAGGAGTATTCAGAGCAAGCAGAGAACAAGTAGAGATAGAGAAGAGAGCCTGAACTCCCCCAGCAGTTCATCCCCTAGCCAAGAACAGACCCTCGCAAGGCTGTTCTTCCTTGTACTGTTCTTCTTCATCAGCCCAAGAGGCAATCCACCCACCACACACTGGAGTAGGGTATTACACCACATCGGTGGCTCGAACCAGTATAAACCCTGTGTCTCTTGTGTCGTTCTTTCAGCAGTTAGTTCTTTGCGAGACGGTGAGGTAGAGGGCAGAATCTCCGCGCGCACCCCAGAGTTCGAACCTTAAGGGTCTGCCGGAACCCGTGATCCGACAGCATGCTGGATAGCGGTCGATGAGTGGAGTAATAGTAGTAGATGCAGGCAGGAGTCGGTCTACTTGTCTCGGACGTGATGCCTATATACATGATCATACCTAGATATTCTCATAACTATGCTCAATTCTGTCAATTGCTCAACAGTAATTTCTTCACCCACCGTAGAATACTTATGCTCTCGAGAGAAGCCACTAGTGAAACCTATGGCCCCCGGGTCTATTCTCATCATATCAATCTCCATCACTTTAATCTTGCTTGCTTTTTACTTTTAACTTTGCATCTGTATACCAAAAATACCAAAAATATTATCTATCATCTCTATCAGATCTCACTCCCGTAAGTGACAGTGAAGGGATTGAAAACCCCTAAACATGTTGGTTGCGTTGAGCTATTGTTTTGTGCAGGTACGAGGGACTTGAGAGTATCCTCCTACTGTATTGATACCTTGGTTCTCAAAAACTGAGGGAAATACTTACGCTACTTTGCTGCATCATCCTCTCCTCTTCGGGGAAATCCAACGCAGTTCTCAAGAGGTAGCAAGAAGAATTTCTGGCGCTGTTGCCGGGGAGTCTACGCAAAAAGTCAACATACCAAGTACCCATCACAATCCCTATCTCTCACATTACATTAGTTGCCATTTGCCTCTCATTTTCCTCTCCCCCACTTCACCCTTGCCATTTTATTCGCCCTCTCTTTCCCAATCTCCTTCTCTCTTTCCGTTTGCCTTTTTTTATGGCTTGCCTTGTCGTCATGGCTAGCCTTATATCTTCGCCGTTATCTCCCGAGAACGAGGTTCTAAATTTCAAACAAAGGGAGGGAGAAAATCTGAAAGACACTTGGTATAGAATTTGCAATGCTCAAAATAGATCTACCAGGAAGCAATCTACTTCAGTTCTTCTTCGCAATTTTTATGTAGGTGCCAATCCTTGGTATAGATATATCCTTGATACCATTACCAGAGGGAATTTCTTGGGTAGCCATACTTTTGATTCTTATAATGCTATGATAGATTTATTTGGCTCACCACCTGTTTTGGTTAATGGAACTATGTTAACTTTGGAGCATGTTATGCAAAGACTTGAAATTATTGAAAATAAAGTTGCTACCATTGAATCAATTGAAAACCTAGATAAAAAGATCAACAATCAAATTACCCAATATTGATCTAAGGTAGGAATGACTTTGAAAAATATTAAGGAAAAGGAACCCATAACTAATGAGAAAATAAATCTAGACTCCACTAGAATCGATAAACTTGAGGGTATCATTACTAGTTTGGGAACCGCTTTTTCTTCCATAAAGAATACGCCTAGTCCTCCTACTAAAATTGCCAAGCTTATGTATGTTCCTAAAAATAAGGGTGAATCATCTAGTAAGGAAACTGCGGATCTTAAATCTATAAGTATTCATCCCAATCTTTTCACTATCATTAAGAAACCATTTGCTACAAATGAATTTTTTGATCTTGTGCCCAAGAGTTTGATAATTACTAAAAAGAAAGAAATTTCTAAGGAAAGTAGATGCCTCATTGAAGAATTTCCTACCAAAGATGGCAATACCTAGATCTATCCTCGCTTTTATGCCTAGCTAGGGGCGTTAAACGATAGCGCTTGTTAGGAGGCAATCCAATTTTATTTTAAGTTTTTTTGTTTTTGTTTCTGTTTAGTAATAAATAACCCATCTACCTTCTGTTTAGATGTGGTTTTGTGTTTTAATTAGTGTTTGTGCCAAGTTAGACCTATAGGATCTTCTTGGATGATAGTTATTTGATCTTGCTGTAATTTCCAGAAACTTTGCGTTCAGTGCCAGAATTATTAAAAATCACCAGAACGTGATAAAATACTGATTTCAATTGATGTTGATCAATAAACAAATTTTCTAGGTCTTCCTATTTTGGTAGATTTTTTGGAGTTCCAGAAGTTTGCGTTAGTTACAGATTACTACAGACTGTTCTGTTTTTGACAGATTCTGTTTTCCGTGTGTTGTTTGCTTATTTTGATGAATCTATGGCTAGTAAAATAGTTTATAATCCGTAGAGAAGTTGTAATACAGTAAGTTTAACACCAATATAAATAAAGAATGAGTTCATTACAGTACTTTGAAGTGGTTTTTTGTTTTCTTTCTCTAACGGAGCTCACGAGATTTCTATTGAGTTTTGTGTTGTGAAGTTTTCAAGTTTTGGGTAAATTCTTTTGATGGATTATGGAACAAGGAGTGGCAAGAGCCTAAGCTTGGGGATGCCCATGGCACCCCCAAGATAATCCAAGGACACCAAAAAGTCAAAGCTTGGGGATGCCCCGGAAGGCATCCCCTCTTTCGTCTACTTCCATCGGTAATTTTACTTGGAGCTATATTTCTATTCGCCACATGTTATGTGTTTTGCTTGGAGCGTCTTGTATTATTTGTGTCTTTGTTTGTTAGTGTGCCACAATCATCATTGTTGTACACACCTTTTGAGAGAGCCATATATGAATTAAAATTTGATAGAATACTCTATGTGCTTCACTTATATCTTTTGAGCTATGTAGTTTTGCTCTATGTGCTTCACTTATATCTTTTGAGCGTTATAATTTTGCTCTGGTGCTTCACTTAGATCTTTTAGATCAGGGTGGTGGATTTATTTTAAAGAAACTATTTATCTCTCATGCTTCACTTAGATCATTTTGAGAGTCTCTAGTAGCATGGTAAATTGCTTAATAATAAGATGCTTCGTATTCAAGATTTGTGAAACTTTCTTTTGAGTGTGTTGAATACTAAGAAAAGATTGAAGCATGATAGTTGTTTTGAGATATGAAGATGGTGTTATTAGATTCTTGCTAGTTGAGTAGTTGTGAATTTAAAGAATAGTTGCGTTAAAGTTTGTGATTCTCGTAGCATGCACGTATGGTGAACCGTTATGTGATGAAGTCGGAGCATGATTTATTTATTGATTGTCTTACTTATGAGTGGCGGTCGGGGATGAGCGATGGTCTTTTCCTCCCAATCTATCCCCCTAGGAGCATGTGTGTAATACTTTGCTTTGATAACTTCTAAATTTTTGCAATAAGTATATGAGTTATTTATGACTAATGTTGAGTCCATGGATTATATGCACTTTTTCCCATCCTTCCACCATTGCTAGCCTCTCTAATACCACGCACTTTTCGCCGGTATCATACACCCAGCATATATCTTCCTCAAAACAGCCACCATACCTACTTATCATGGCATTTCCATAGCCATTCTGAGATATATTTCCATGCAACTTTCCACCGTTCCGTTTATTATGACACGCTCCATCATTGTCATATTGCTAGCATGATCATGTAGTTGACATCGTATTTGTGGCAAAGCCACCATTCATAATTCTTTCATACATGTCACTCTTGATTCATTGCATATCCCGGTACCGCCGGAGGCATTCATATAGAGTCATATTTTGTTCTAAGTATTGAGTTGTAATTGTTGAGTTGTAAGAAAAATAAAAATTGTGATGATCATCATTTTTTAGAGCATTGTCCCAAGTGAGGAAAGGATGATGGAGACTATGATTCCCCCACAAGTCGGCATGAGACTCCGGACGAAAAATAAAATAAAAATAAAAAAATAAAAAAAGAGGCCATAAAAAAGAGAAAAGACCCAAATAAAAAAATGAGAGAAAATGAGAGAAGGGACAATGTTACTGTCCTTTTACGACACTTGTGCTTCAAAGTAGCACCATGATCTTCATGATAGAGAGTCTCCTATGATATCACTTTCATATACTAGTGGGAATTTTTCATTATAGAACTTGGCTTGTATATTCCAATGATGGGCTTCCTTAAAATGCCCTAGGTCTTCGTGAGCAAGCAAGTTGGATGCACACCCACTTAGTTTCTTTTGTTGAGCTTTCATATACTTATAGCTCTAGTGCATCCGTTGCATGGCAATCCCTACTCACCCACATTGATATCTATTGATGGGCATCTCCATAGCCCGTTGATACGCCTAGTTGATGTGAGACTATCTTCCCCTCTTCTATTCCACATATAGTGATATATCCATGGCTCACGCTCATGTATTGCATGAAGATTGATTTTTTTTAAATGTTAGAGTATGAAACAATTGCTTGGCTTGTCATCGGGGTTGTGCATGATTTAAATACTTTGTGTGGTGAAGATAGAGCATAGAAAGAATATATGATTTTGTAGGGATAACTTTCTTTGGCCATGTTATTTTGAGAAGACATAATTGCTTTGTTAGTATGCTTGAAGTATTATTATTTTTATGTCAACATAAACTTATGTCTTGAATCTTTTGGATCTGAATATTCATACCACGATTAAGAAGATTTACATTGAAATTATGCCAAGTAGCACTCCGCATCAAAAATTCTCTTTTTATCACTTACCTACTCGAGGACGAGCAGGAATTAAGCTTGGGGATGCCTGATACGTCTCCGACGTATCTATAATTTTTGATTGCTCCATGCTATATTATCTACTGTTTTGGACTATATTGGGCTTTATTTTCCACTTTTATATTATTTTTGGGACTAACCTATTAACCGGAGGCCAGCCCAGAATTACTGTTTTTTGCCTATTTCAGAGTTTCGGAGAAACATAATATCAAACGGAGTCCAAACGGAATAAAACCTTCGGGAACGTTATTTCCTCACAAAAAGTGATCCAGGAGACTTGGACCCTGCTCCAAGGAACAAGAGAGGCGGTCACGAGGGTGGGGGGCGCCCCCCGCCCCCTAGGGCGCGCCCCTTGCCTCGTGGCCCCCGTGTTGCTCCGCCGACGTACTCCTTCCTCCTATATATACCTACGTACCCCCAAACGATTAGATACGGAGCCAAAAACCTAATTCCACCGCCGCAACGCACTTTCTTTATCCACGAGATCCCATCTTGGGGCCTGTTCTGGAGCTCCGCCGGAGAGGGCCGTCATCACGGAGGGCTTCTACATCATCATAACCTCTCCGATGAAGTCTGAGTAGTTTACCTCAGACCTTTGGGTCCATAGTTATTAGCTAGTTGGCTTCTTCTCTCTCTTTGGATCTCAATACAATGTTCTCCCCCTCTCTCGTGGAGATCTATTCGATGTAATCTTCTTTTTGCGGTGTGTTTGCTGAGACCGGTGAATTGTTGGTTTATGATCAAGTCTATCTATGAATAATATTTGAATCTTCTCTGAATTATTTTATGTATGATTGGTTATCTTTGCAAGTCTCTTCGAATTATCAGTTTTGTTTGGCCTAATAGATTGGTTTTTCTTGCCATGGGAGAAGTGCTTAGCTTTGGGTTCAATCTTGCGGTGTCCTTTCCCAGTGACAGAAGGTGTAGCAAGGCACGTATTGTATTGTTGCCATCGAGGATAACAAGATGGGGTTTTTATCATATTGCATGAAACTATCCCTCTACATCATGTCATCTTGCTTAAGGCGTTACTCTGTTTTTAACTTAATACTCTAGATGCATGCTAGATAGCTATCGATGAGTGGATTAATAGTAGTAGATGCAGGCAGGAGTCGGTCTACTTGTCTCGGACATGATGCCTATATACATGATCATACCTAGATATTCTCATAACTATGCTCAATTCTGTCAACTTCTCAACAGTAATTTGTTCACCCACCGTAGAATACTTATGCTCTCGAGAGAAGCCACTAGTGAAACATATGGCCCCCGGGTCTATTCTCATCATATCGATCTCCATCACTTTAATCTTGCTTGCTTTTTACTTTGCTTTTTTACTTTTCACTTTGCATCTCTATACCAAAAATACCTAAAATATTATCTATCATCTCTATCTGATCTCACCCCCGTAAGTGACCGTGAAGGGGTTGACAACCCCTAAACACGTTGGTTGCGTTGAGCTATTGTTTTGTGCAGGTACGAGGGACTTGAGCATAGCCTCCTACCGGATTGATACATTGGTTCTCAAAAACTGAGGGAAATACTTACGCTGCTTTGCTGCATCATCCTCTCCTCTTCGGGGAAATCCAACGCAGTGCTCAATAGGTAGCAGAGTGGTATGGGGAACCATGTTTTTGGGACGTGCCTGTCTAAAATATGGGAAAGTTAGTAACTTAGCCCCCGTTTAAAATTTGGACGTCTCGTCGGTTGGGGATAGGACGGTAATCGCATCTCGCCAATTTTTGCCCAGAGCGATTTCGGGCGAGGAGCGGGTGGTTGGCGCCCATGGTGTATGAACGGGGCTGACAGGTAGGGCGGTTGTGTCACGTTTGAGTGAAGTTACAAACCTGCCCCTATTGAAAATATTTTCCTACATCGGTTTCAGCCGAGTCGAGTTTGTTTTGCCGCCCACCGTGTATGAATGGGGAATGGAGGGAGAAACAGAGGTCTTTTGGACGAGCTTGAATCAAATGAGTTTTGCCACCCATGTTTGGCGCCCACCGTGTCGGAATGGGCTCAGAGGCGGTCGTGTCACGTCTAATTGAAGTTACTAACCTACCCCTATTTAGAGCAGTGGAAATCGGGCCGATGGATTGTCCGTGTAATGGGTAGACCGTAATTTCCATCTCCCAAACACTTGGCTTCGGGTAGCTGACGTGGGAGTGGACATTTTGCTGCTTCTTACGAATTTTGGGACAATAAGCATCCACGTTTACCCTGGCAACTAAATTCGAATCCATTTTGTATTCTTATATGAATCTTTATAAATCATTCTATGTGTTTTTATATATCTTCAAAAGGGCGACAAAGATGTATTCCACTGTCATATATGAATATGGTTTACAAATGCCGATACTAAAATTTAGAAACTAGAATCCAGTTTAAGGTGAATTCGAATATTTGGAACACTTCATGTCCAACTCAAATGTCACACGCGGCATAATGTGTACTCCCATTTAGATATGTACACAAGCGATGTATCAAGATTCAAATACCAAGTCAATCAACCAAGAATGTACAGAACTAACAGACATATAAACACTTATAGAGTATATGGATCAATAATATCAACTAACATACATAAGCCAGGCCGCTATACTTTTTTTTGGCTACAACAACATCCTTTTTTTAGCCAGCATCTTGGCCCATTCTGATGCATGCCACTTATGGTCCATCTATACTACTACTATTGTTGAATGCACATTCAGCCCGATTGGCATATTTGTAGGTCTGGCACAGCAATCCAAATGAAATGTCTCCGAGTCTTATCAATTAATACAGACTTGTGCTCAAATAAAATTACAAACCAAAAAACAAAATAAAACAATTATTACATGATCTCTAAAACAAATGGTTTGATTGATTACATGAACAGACAACACAAAGGTTATTCAACTATGGAAAGAACATTTCACCTATGATTTACCAAGTAGGAATTTAATTTCCTTTTTTCCTTCAGGACCTTAACAATCTGGTCAGTCTCAGCTTGCTTCGTTTGAAATCCATCAAATATTTAATGGTTGTCTTGAGTACTTCTTGTGATTATGTTGTTTGCTTCCTCAACATATCAACTTCATCTCTAAGTGCAGAAGCAGAATCTCTTTCTACCACTAGTTTAGCCTCTAGAGCATCAGCAGTTGGCAATTCATAATGCATGATTGGGCCGGTGCCACTGTTGTGGGATGATGCAACGTCCATGGGGACCTCGCTCTTTGATCTTGGGCTAACCTATTTTGCCATTAAAGTTCTTATTGGATTCAGAAAAGTTGAAGTTAGCAAAACATCTCAACTGGGAGTTATAACAGCAAACCAGTTAAACAAACAAGGAATTAAAGAGTTTCAATTGGATGCTGAAAAGTAGTTATTAACATCATTGTAACTCGCTGTCGCAGCAGCAAAGCAGTGAAACAAACAAGTAGATATTTAAGTTAAGGCAAACAGGTGATTCTTAACAGTAAGTATCAAACACATAGATAGGCGCAGTCTACAATATGATTAACAGGCTGTGCCATTATGTAATCAGTAGCAAACTAAATTAAGCCAAGCAACGTAATTGAACAATTTTGCAATAAGTGGCTAACTAAAATTCCGAGAAGCGGGTAACTTAACTTAAGCTAGTTCTTTATACAGGCACACTACATCTTCTTTTTCGCTTACAAGGTTGTACGAAGGAGTCCATGGCATCAATTGCTTGGATATGCAGTCCCAATACTTCTTTCTTCCCACACTGCATGGGTAAGTCGAATGGTTAATCTGGTAAGATGGTGCGTCCTTGATGTATTATATGAGGACGTGTAGTCAGACTAGTTGTAGCCAAACACATCACACTGGCTTCTACTATATATTTCATGTGATTACTTTTGGCATATCGAGATCTAAGCAATCTAAAATAGGATGAAAAGACTGGCATCCTTCACATTATTGGCGAACTCAGTTCATAGAAACAAGCAATTCAACCATTCTGTGGGTAAATCAAAAGCGCCACTGGAATATTTTTCACTGTCCAATCATACACGCAAAAAGGGGTGACGCCACCATATGGGCTGGTATGGGCAGCCACCACAGGTGGCTGGAAAGTGTGCACCTAGTTTGAGCTGTCCATGTTGGCCCACGCTAGTTTTGTTTGTCCCAACGCACGAGCAGACAATGTAAAAAATGAAGAAAAATATTTCAATTTGGATGGGCCAATAACATAAGTGCAAGGCAGGCCCTATAGCAGGCTCGCTGCCCAAACGAGCACCTCCCGTATCGATCGACAGCAGGAAAAATCCTAATTCATTCGCTCCAGCCTCCAATCTGGTTCGCTCCTAACCTAGCTGCCGCTGGACAGACCTACACAACACGTCCTCGCGCCCTCGTTGGAGGGCGGTCACCGGGCTTCAAGCGAACGGAAGGACAAGAAGATGAAGATCCAACCCTGGGTGTAGCCTGCGTGGGAGGCAGCGACAGCAGCACGGGCATGGCATCAAGCTTGCGCAAACGGACAGTCGCAGCTTGCAAGAGTAGCTTGCGCAACGAGCAGGTACATCACATCCCTGATTATATCTAATTCAACTCTTCAATTTCTGGCAAATAGTTAAACCTGACGGTGTTGTAAAATTGCTTGTATGTAGGGAATCTATGAGAAAATGAAACCAATTTCTACTTATTTTATAACTCCCCCAATCAATACTGAACTGACTGAATCTGATGTATCTAATCAAGTTTCCGGTGCAAACATACAAGCTCATGTTGTTCTTGAGCCTGAAGTGTCTAATGAACAGACTGCTAATGAAGGATTTGATGCAAACACTTTACATGCTCGTGGTGTTGAACATATAGTGTCTAATGAGGGATCTAATGCAAGCATTTTGCAATCTCATTGAAGGATTTTGTGTCTAATGATGATCTACTATGTTGAGAGAGACAAAGATTTGCAGGCATTGATGACAAGAAAATTATAGTGCATTTTCATAGCTTGAGGAAACGTCGAGGCCATCTACCAAAAAGTCCCTGTATCATGACAACATAGCATAAATACTTTTCTAATCTGTTGTTTGAAACTATTGGCATACTTGTGCAGGATAGATGTATTGATATGCAGTTTGCGCACTGGTTATACGTGCAATTACACTTCGATATTTTTAGCTAGAGAACGAATAATTCAAGCATGTACAGACCATGTTTGTAGTCCTTGTACACCATGTTGCATTTTGTGTTTTTTGGTGCTTGCATCATTTAGTGTTTATAATCTGAACTACTTTGGATCATTAGCTGGTTTTCAAAGTGCATGTAGCTTCACATTTCTCAAGTTATGTTGATTTCTGGAGTGCAAGTGCCTTCGTATTTTTTAAGTTAGATGTTCGCCCCTGGTAACTTGAATTCGTGGATCAGCCAGTGCACACAAATCATACACGAATGCCGGTACAAATTAAATGAAATGTTGGGACTTACGCTAGCTCGTTGTACAGGCTCACTGCAGCTCTCCTTGCGCTTGGGATGTTCCATGTACAAGTCCATGTTACCACTTGCTTGGATGCGCAGGCCTTGTGCTCCTTGCATCCCCCTCTGCATTTTTTACACGGGGAATGGTTGATCAAATAAGAGGAATCGACCTTGATATTGTACCTGAGGACAGATACTTACAAGGTTATACTGGTGTGCAGGATGTGTACCAGATCCCGTAGCTCCGTCATGCTTCGCTAAAAATGGATTTGCTTGTTTCATAGGCAAATCACTCCAGAAGTTAAAGTGAGAGTTGCATAGGCGTGTAAGCTAATAGAGCAGTGAAAGGATATCCAAACATCATCGGAACAATGCACAAAGGAGTGATGTGTGGATACCTAGTTAGGGCCGGCGTTTGGGCATGCTTGCCTAGCTAGAGTGCGGGTCAATTAAGAGCCGTTGAGGGTGATGCGCTGGCGTTGGCTGGCCGCGCACGGATGCAGATCTTGAGTGGCAGCGGAGCGCTACGATGCAGTGGGTGAGACCGTTGGTGAAGCCCCAACGGCCTCGGGGGGCGGAGGTGCGACGATGTGCTCGATGAAGTAGCTCCGGTGAGCTGGGAGACGGCGTCGGCGAAGCGCACCTGATGCGGTGGAATTCGGTGTCTGTGAGGCACGTCGGTTGTGGCGACCGACGTTGTCGGTGGACCACCCAGTGCAGTGGACGAGGGCATAGATGAGGTAGCTCCGGTGCGGTGGTGAAGCGCGACTGTCGTCTTCGTCGTCGTCGTCTGGCACAGAGGTGGGGAATGGTAGGGAAAGAGACGAGATGAGGGGTGATTCGAGGGTTGGCGGCGAATTAGGGATTTGAGCAATTTGGGCGCGGAAGGGGGCGGTGGAGAAGAGAGATTTTGCAGGGCTGGAATTGGGGCCGCCAGATATTTCAATCCGAAACGTGGAAGCGCGAACTTATATTGTCATCGTCCTTTTGGGGGGAGGGGGGTGGGTGGCTAGGTGCTACGTGTCCGTCCGACACACGCGACCACCCCGACATGACTATGCTTCGGTGCCTTAAGGCACCTGCCTTTGTGTCCATGACATGTGGGCCCAACAGGTGGCTGGCCCACATGTTAGTGACCCAAAGGCAGTTGCCTTTAAGGCACCGAAGCAGCGTCCACCCCAACACGACCCTGGTCTGCCTGGTGCGCCTACATTTGAGAATGCAAACAAATCTTCTTTCATTTGCAAAAGAATCTGTATGTATTACCATGCCCGTGTTTTCCTTGCAATAATTAGTCATTCGAAACGAGATACTCCATCCGTTCACTTTTGTAAGTCGTTTCAGACAACTTAAAATGAATTGTTTTACACATTGTCTAAGATGTCTTCAAGGTCTTACAAAAGTGAACAGAGGGAGTACTATAAATTAATTAATGAGTAGTTATTTGAAAAAAATCGAAACGGTACCCACGCTAACATGGATTAGAGTGTGTGTCACGTAGTTAGTTATTTGAATTAGAGTGTGTGTCACGTAGCGATCTCCAATTCTAATGTGGATTTCGGATTTCACTGTATCCACGCTTTTTTTAATACAAATTCATATGCATATGATGAACACCATGGTAGTGAGAAAACTTTTGGATGGATCCAAACATATGACCTACAAAATAGCACAACAAAGTGAGTCAATGTCAACTTTTCGAAACTTAGTATGGCACGAATTCGAAATAATCACCCGTATGCCTGGTTCTCAGTTCAAATCTTACAATGTACACTGAATTGAAACATCGATATTCAGTCTCATACTATGTACATTCAAATGTTGTTTTTAGCCCCCCCCCCCCCACCCGCACAAACACTACATACTTCCTGTATCGGTCAATCTTCCTCTCCTAACCACCTTAGGAAGCTATCGGTTTTCAACACACGTTCATTCTTTCTCTCCATGTTTCGATCTCTAAGTCTCTCAACTACACAACCCATTTTTCCACTCTGTTACCAAATGTATTTACCTCACACACCCGCCATTGCACCCCATGTCGAGCTCTCTCTCTCCCCCCCTCTCCCTCTCACCCTCTCGTGCTAAATACATGCATTGCCTATCTAGCCCCCCCAACCTCTCATGCGCACGCACACACGTTGTACATCTAGGTCACTCCCTCGAGACTGTCTCACTCTTTCTTCCGCACGGCGGGCCACACTCGCTCAATCTCGCTCTCTTTATCCGAGTCTCGTTTAACCTCGTTTTCTTTCACACACAAATGATATATCTCCCTGTTCGGGCCTCGATCGACACACTCTATACTCTCTCACGCAGATTGTCTATCTAGGTCAGTCCATCCGAGCCGCCGCCACTCTTTCGACCTCATGGTAGGCCACGCTCACTCAATCTCTCTCTCTCTCTCTCTCTCTCTCTCTATGTATGTCTTGATTGACCTCGCTCTTTCTCGGACGAAAATGATATATCACCATGTTTGAGCCCAATTCGACCTATTGACATTGTATACTCTCTCACGCACATCGTCTATCTAGGTCACTCTCTCCAACCCGTCTCACTCTTTCGATCGCACGGCGACCCTATGTGATCAGTTGACCTTTCTTCCTCCCACGCACAAAATATATCTACACGTTTGTGACTGGATCATCTCTCAAGCTCTATCTTACAGCCCTCACCCTTGCCAAAAAGCTCACTCGGACAGATATCTCTCCAGAGCATACATATTTGTTCAATGAATGTCGGACCACACTCACTTTGTCTCCCTATCTATATGTCTCTCGATTGACCTTACTTTCTCACACCGTATCTTCCACGCGTTGAAGCTACTACCTCTCCATCCCTCGCAAAGCCGGAGCTATTTACATTGCAAGGGGCACTCCAACCTTGGATTAATTTGTGTAGGCATTTATTCCGGTCGGTTTAGATTATATTTTCATAGCATTCGGCCCACAACTACTCCAAACACCGTTGCAACCCACGCAACTCCCCTAGTTGATTTCCCTCTGGCTCGGTCATCGCTCTCTCGCACGTCCTTTCTCGCCTTCAATGTCGCGCCATGGTATTATTGAAAAAACTATGTTGTTCTCTTTAATTATTATAAATAAGCTACAAAACTACACACCGATAGTCCACTTGGAATGGAACAAATTTCGACCCACAAATTAAAGTGCTATAAACTACACACCAAGGGGCCCACATGTCATGAAACAAATTTGGACCCATATACAAATTAAAAAATAAAGGACGAGGATCGAACATGCGACCGGGCCTTTAAGCCGCACGTCAACAGGCAACATACGTAGAATAACAATGTTTGTTGTACCCTTTTTGTTCACATAATGTTTTTATGTTACCACAGCCTAATTAATGGATAACATGTAATATTATTTTTAGTACTTTTCGCCTAAACTTTCTGGTGGGTTCCATGTGTGCTTTCTCTCTCTCCTCCCCTTCTGCGTTTAGACGCACGGGCAAACAGGAAGAACTCGCGGGCGATGTTGCCGTTGACCATATCTGGACGTGTTCAGAAGTCACGGCACCAGTTTCACGTACTAGCAGCACTAGTCAGTGTGTACGTGCAATGCACGTTAATTTGGAAGTATATTAAGTGCATGCGGATATTAACTACTAGGATGTTATTTGCATGTTGTCATATGATTAGCACTATTTTTGGGATGAAATTAACTGCGCGCTAAAAGTGTTGAGTGCTTGACATTGAAGCAGTCTAGGTCATTGGATGACAAGTAATACATGTGGCTTGATGACGTTTTATATTTAATTTGATACCGCTCTAGCAGAACATTCAATCGATCAAACCATACATTTCGTTCAGTCTGACTCTGACATTAAATTATACGACGATCGATATAAAATAAACGGAAATGATAAACGTTCGGATTTTAAGCATGGCAATCCGAACGATTTTCATGGCAAATTTAGATTATGCGGCGGCGGCGGGGGCGTCTTGCGGTGGGAAGCGGCTCCTCTGCCATGCTTTGTGTGTCGTCGGGCCAATGACCGAGGCGACGGCGGCGTCTTGCGCCATTGTTGGCGTACTCCTCGACGTTGGCCTAGCTTCAAGGAAGGCCAAAATGTTCTGGACTTCGGAGCGAGTCAACTGGCGGAAGGTGTCGGATTTCGGGTTCCGGCAGACCCATAAGGTTCGAACTCTGGGGTGCATGCGGAGATTACGCTTCCTACCTACCCGTACCCGTCCGCCTCGCAAAGACCTAAGCTACCAAAAGAACAACACAAGAGACACAGAGTTTATACCGGTTCGGGCCACCGTTGTGGTGTAATACCCTACTCCAGTGTGGTGTGGTGGATTGCCCCTTGGGCTGATGATGATGAACAATACAAGGAAGAACAGCCTCGCGAGGGTCTGTTCTTAGCCGGGGGAATGAACTGCTAGGAGGAGTTCAATCGCCCTTCTCTCTCTTTCTCTGTCTGCTGCCTATGCCTATCTAACTGATTGCCGGGTTGCTAGCTGTCTAGATGCCAAGGTGATCCTCTACCCTGGGGGTGGCTAGTCCTATTTATAGGCAAAGGCCCTGGGCCTCTTCCCAGATATTGAGCGAGAAGGGCGCCAACAATAGGCCAGTTTGAAGGGGAACATCTGGTACACTTATCCTGACTAAAGTTGGTCCTCGCCTGCCAAAGGCTCTGGTGATGATGCTGGCTTGGGCTCCACAGTACTTCCTCCTTGTCGCGGAGCTGGTCTTGGTCTCGTTGCACTGAAATGGGTGCCTTTGCTTGATCCTCCCGCCTGCGGTTGCTCCCTTTGCACGAAAGAGGAAAGGGAGGACACTGCGCGGGCTGGCACCCGCCCGGCGCCCCTGGTCATCATGGTTTGCGTCATGGGCACCTCATGAGGTACCCCGCCTTGATCTCTCCACCTCCTCCCGAGCCAGCCTGATGAGGCCGCGTCTGAGGAAGCTCCATGTCGTCCGCCCCGCGAGGCTTGGCCCCTCGCGAGGGTCTTGGGTTTGTGTTGATGAAGATGGGCCGTGCTGGGCCCCCTTTGAGCCACGCCACGGGCCGCAGGCAGGCAAGTCTGGGGACCCCTGTTCCCAGAACGCCGATAATAGCCCCCGGGCCCAAGGCGCGCCCGGACTTGGCCGTGCAGGGAGGCGGAAGGGCAAGAGGGAAGCGCCGCTCGCCCTAACAGCCTGCGGCCTCGGGCGCCGCGCGGCGGTTGATTGGACGTGGGCGGCACTGTTCCCCCACGCCCCCTTATTCCGCGCCATGCTAGGCGGACTCGTAGTTGTACACAGCCGCTCCCTTCCTTCCGTCCGTGCGCCCTTCGTCCTTCCTTCGCTCGAACTCCAGCTCCCGTTGTCAGCCCAATCTCGAACCTTCTCTCCCCCTTCCCATCGCCATGGCTCCGACGAAGAAGGGAAGAGGGACGAAACCCACGCCTCTGCCTCGCTCGCCGCCGTTGGTGGCCCCCGCCGTCGGCCGGTCGATCATACTCAATCGAGAGGGCCTGGGCAAGGTCAGCTCGGCTCTGGCCACTATCTTCAACGAGTGCCGGAGGACGACGGCCTGACCCACGTCTCACTTCCCCAATGATAGGATAATCACCAAGATCCATTATTTTGCTGATGCCCTGTGGGCGGGTCTGGTTCCCCCCTTTTCCAATTTCTTCAGGGCCGTGCTATCCCACTACTAGATCCACATGATGCATCCGGGTCCTGAATCCATCACCCTTCTTTCGGTCTTCGCTTTTGTTTGCGAGGCAATGATGGGCATCCTTCCTTCGGTCGCCCTGCTGCGCCACTTCTTCTCTCTGCGCCTTGTTGACCCTACCCAATGCTCGGCGTGTGTGAGCTTCGTCGCCGCGTCTGAGACAGCGGCCTCAGGGATCGACTTCGGGCTTCCCTCGCCTTCGGCGGGGTTCCGCGAGCGGTGTTTGTACGTCAATGTCGGGGTGCCCAGCCCCCTACTGTCGAAGCCAACTTCGCCTGCTGTCCCCAATTCGGGCTGGGGCCAGGAGACGCTCGAGAGCCCCCGGCTCGCCTTCGTCTGGCACCGCTTCACGTTCTTGAAGTCGATCGGCGTGACAATGCCAAAGGTGGTGAAGGAGTTCCTGTTACGCTGCATTGCTCCTCTCCAATGCCACTCCCGCAGGATGTGGGCCTTAAGTAGGCGTGGTGATCGTATGAGGCTCCAGGAAGAGGATCTGACGCCTGAGGTGCTGAGGACAGTGCTCTTGATCCTGACTGGCGACCCCAACCCGGGTAGAATCCAGCGGGGAGGGGCCCTGCTGTACCTGAGCCAGATCAGGGACGATTTTGTGAAGCAGATGCGTGTCTTTGACGAGTGGGGGCTGCGCCCCGCCGGCCTCCAGGGGCCTCGCCAGAACCCATTGGTGGTGACTGCCCTTCCAGTCGGCCAAGGCGACTCTTCCTCAAGTGGCGGGGCAGGGAGGCATGAGGCGCCAGAGGCCGAGGGGGCTCCCGGTAGGGTGACAGCACCGGGTGATGCCCTCGAAGGGGCAGCTCCCGGGGTCGGTGCTGGTGAGGCTGAGGGTGGCGAGCAGCCGCCCCCAGCACCTGGGGCTGAGGCTCCTGAGGCCCTTGCTGTGCTTCCTGGCAAGGCGATTGGCAGCACGCGTCAGGCAGGCGCTCCTGACACGGATCGCCTCGACGCTCCGTGTTCGTCGTAGGTCGATCCCTGCGCTCTTCTCTTGGGCGCTTCCGCGTGGACTTTGAGGCCCTTGGGAGGAAAAGGGAGGCCCTGGGCAACAACTACCCTTGTCGCCTGCTGAAGCGTAGGAAGTACTTCACCACTGATGAGTAAGCCTTCTCCTTTTCCAGCTCCCGATCCTCCCGTTGCTTTTACTGATCCTTGCTCTGCAGGCCCCTTCCGGCCGAGCTCGCGGAGGAGGCTGAGGTGCCGTCCCCCTTGGCTTCGCCCCCCCGGCCGTTCTCAGGTGCTCCAAGCAGCACATCCCTGGTGGTGAGGGCGATTAGCGGGGCGAATGGTCCCGAAGTGCAGCGGGTTCCTGCGCACCCCGCAATCTTTCTTCGCGGGCCTTCTCGTGGCATAGCCGGCCTGCCGTGGGTTTCTTGTCTGGTCGTGAACTGCGACTGGCTGAGGCGATCCCTGCGCCCTTCATCCGGAGACAGGCTGGCTCCAGGCCGGGCTTCTATTGTGGCGCGCCCGGTCGTCGTGAGGGCGCCATCCCCCAACCCCCTGCCTAGAGGGGGGGGGCGCTGTGGTCCCCGGCACTTGCTTGGTGTGGACGACGGTGAGTAAGACGTGCTCGAGCGCGCCCGGGAACACCGCGCTCGTCGCCAAGGATTCCTTCGTAGGGTGGCTGACGCGGTGAGTCTGCTTGGGGAGGAGCTCACTGACGAGGACGCGCGCCTCGAGGCTGAGGGCCTGCGCCTGGCCGCAGAGAGGCGCGCGCTGGAGGGCGCCATTGCCCTTGCACGTCATCAGCGCGATCTTGATGATGAAGAGGCGAAGGCGTCATTGGAGGCTTCTCGGGAGGCCCGATCTCAGGCTGCCGAGGAGGCCCGGGAAGCCAACCGACGGCGAGAGGCGGCAGAGGAGTGGGCTCAGGAGCTCCTGGCGTGGTGCCACTCACTGGAGGAGAAGGCAGAGTTTCACGAGGCAGCTCTCGCGTCGATGAAGATGGCCTTAGGTGACCCAGCAGAGCTCCAGAAGCGTGAGGAGGCGTTGACGCTGGAAGCCGCCGAGCGCACTCGCGAGTACGAGCCGCTGGAGATGAGGGAGCGCTTGGTGACGTGGGCAGATGATGATGTCGCTGCACGGGAAGCCCGTGTCCTGGAGGAGGTTGGACGTCGGGTGGCGATGGCGCGCCAAGACCTCGAGCGCGAGTTCGAGGGGAGGTTGGGGTTGATCCGGGTCGAGGCTGAAGGTAGGACCGTAGCCCTGAGGACTAGGCTGGATGAAGCAACGCGGCAGGCCGATGCTCTTCGGGCCGCGCTTGAGGTAGCGCAAGGGGAGTCAACCACCTCCCGGGCCGAGGTGCTCCGTGTAATGCCCTCGATGCGGCTATACATCCCACGTGTCGGAGCACGACTTAGAGGCATAACCGCATTGAAAGCAATGTCGCAAGTGAGGTAATCTTCACACAACCCATGTAGTACATAATGGAAAGAGATACATAGTTGGCTTACAGTCGCCACTTCACACAATACATAAATAAACATTCATCATTCAGATTACACTCAAGGTTCGACTACGGAACCAAAATGAAAGAAGACTACCCCAAATGCTACACAGATCCCCGAATAACCCCAACTGGGCTCCACTACTGATCATCAGGAAAAGACACATAGTAACGGCCACGTTCCTCGTCGAACTCCCACGTGAGCTCGGTTGCGTCATCTGCACTGGCATCGTTGGTACCTGCAACTGTTTTGGTAGAATCTGTGAGTCACGGGGACTCAGCAATCTCACACCCGCGATATCAAGACTATTTAAGCTTAAAGGTAGGATAGGGTTGTGAGGTGGAGCTGCAGCAAGCGACTAGCATATATGGTGGCTAACATCGCAAAAGAGAGCGAGAAGAGAAGCAAAGCATGGTCGTGAAGCTAGAAGTGATCAAGAAGTGATCCTGAAACTACTTACGTCAAACATAACTCCAACACCGTGTTCACTTCCCGGACCCCGCCGAGAAGAGACCATCAACAAATTCCCATCTGCCTCATAACCGCGGGCACGACTTTCGAAAGATAATACCCTGCAGGGGTGTCCCACCTTAGCCCATTATAAGCTCTCACAGTCAACGAAGGATATTCCTTCTACCAAGAGGACCCGATCAGTCTCGGAATCCCGGACTACAAAACATTTCGACAGTAATAAAACAAATCCAGCAAAGCCGCCCGATTGTGCCGACAAATCCTGATAGGAGCTGCACATATCTCGGTCTCAGGGCACATCCGGATGAACACTCCGTACAACTAAAACCAAGTCTCAAGTTGCCCCGAGGTGGCGCTGCAAAGGGCTCTAGTTTGGACCAGCAATCGAAGGAGAACTGGCCCGGGGGGGTTAAAATAAAGATGACCCTTGAGTCTGCAGAACCCAAGGGGAAAAGGCTTAGGTGGCAAATGGTAAAACCAATGTTGGGCCTTGCTGGAGGAGTCTTATTCAAAGCGAGCTGTCGAGGGGGTCCCATACATCACCCAACCGTGTAAGGAACAAAAAATCAAGGAACATAACACCGGTATGACGGAAACTAGGGTGGCAAGAGTGGAACAAAACACCAGGCATAAGGCCGAGCCTTCCACCCTTTACCAAGTATATAGATGCATTAATAATATAAGAGATATTGTGATATCCCAACAAGTAAACACGTTCCAACAAGGAACAACATCTCCATGTTCCAACAAGGAACAAACTTCATCTTCACCTGCAACGACAACGCTATAAGAGGGGCTGAGCGAAGCGGTAACATAGTCAATCAACGGTTTGCTAGGACATGGATGGTTAGAGGCTGAGATGGCAATATGGGAGGCATGATATAGCAAGTGGTAGGTATCGCAGCATAGGCATAGCAAAAGAGCGAGCATCTAGCAAGCAAAGATAGAAGTGATTTCGAGGGTATGGTCATCTTGCCTGCAAGGTTCTCAGAGTTGTCAAAAGCTTGATCCTCGTAAGCGTTCTCGATAGGTTCCTCCTTCACGTACTCGTCTCCCGGCTCTACCCAAGACAAGAACACAAGCAAAGGGGACAAACATCAACCACGATGCAATGCACAAACAACATGATGCAAAACATGGCATAATATGCGAGATGTGATATGCAATGCATATGCATGCTCCGGAAGGAAAAAGGATGAACAAGGCATAATCCTGGCAAACCAAGTATGCCACTGGAAAGGTGAGGTGATTTCGGTTGAAATCAATATAAAGATCACCGGAATCGGATGCACGGTTTGCAAATGGCAAGCAAAACAAGAATGACAAGATTCTGCCATTAACAGCATGATGCTACTTAGCAAGCAACAAGAAATTAAGCTACTGCACCCAAACATACCAGCAAAGCATATGACAGTAAGCTACTCAAGATGCTTGACAAAAGATGAACACTGAGCTACGGCTAATTCACACCACAACCGGTCCAAACAATCATGGAAAAAGTGCAAAAGATAACAGGTTCACAGACTTGGTGAAAATAACATGCCAGAAATTAACATCAGGATGGTATGTTTAGAGCAAGGAAACAACATGATACGGGTACAGAAAATAGCAAAATAAGGCATGGAATGAATCTAATCAAAGCATAGAACAAAATTGCCTTACTGACCATGAACCGAAACGGATCAAAAAATGTAATAACACCCATGTCAATTAAGCAAGTTTCGTTACTGATCTCAGACTTAGCAGAAAACTGGACATGTCGAAAACAGATAACAAGTAGGCATGTTCGTGAGCTCGATGAACTCACTACAGAGCATGACATGATAAACTAAGCATACATCCATCAATAATACATGGCATAGAAGCTATACATGGCAAGAACAACATCATAGCATGCAAGGATCAACTACAACAAGCTTGGCAAAATCGAATAACATATACACAATCTGCCAGGAACATTTTATAGCAAAAGTAGAGCTCGATTGACTCAAACTATGGCACTCCATAATTATAAACAAAGGCATGAATGGTAGAGAAAATCCATATGCTCAAAACACCCTTACTGATCATGCTCAAAAGAGGCATAGATCTCTCGGAAACAACCTGAACACATGGCATAAAAATAACAGCAGAACATGACAGTGAAAATACTAAGTCTCTGAAATCAGCAACATTATGTACCCTAGTTTGCATGCTTGTGCTAGTCACCACAAAGATCACAAAAATACATGGCATACACCCCTAAAAAGATAGCATGGCATATTTCAAAACACATGTAGGGATCCAACTCACAGGGTGCACACATCAATCATGGCAAAAATGACAAAAGTGCATGTTCTGAAACAGATCTGAAACTAACGTCACATAGCTCTCTTCCAACAGCATTTCGGGCATCAAAATGAGCTCAAATGAAAATGATGCAATGAGATGAAATGATGTACTCATCAAGTGAACAATTTGATATATCATACGCCCAAAACAGAGCCACGGATACAGAGTTATGATGCGATGAACATGCAACAAATAATCTGCAGAATAAAATACTTAGACGAATCTCGACCTCGGGACGAAGTCAACTCGGCGCGTGGATCGAGGACGGCGGCGGATCTGGCCGGAGAAGTCGCCGAAGAGGACGGGGACGGCGGCCGGAAGTCGAGGGAGGCTCGGGGAGGACGGGCCCCGCCGGATCTGGCCGGATCCGGCGCGGGATGGCGACGGAGGAGCGCCGGCGAGGTCGCTGGGGGCGGCGGAGGCGCGGCGGCCGGCGGGCGAGCTGCGGCGGAGCGGAGCACCGGCGAAGCCTCGGGGGGCGGCGCGGCTTCGGCCAGAGGCGCAGGCGAGGCGCTCGGCGAGCTGGAGCGCGCGCGGCGGCGGCGGGCTGCGGGGGCCGGCCGCGGGCCTGGCGGGCCGGCGGCGCGCGCGGTGGCCGATTGCCACGTGGCAGGCGCGGGCTGGCTGGGCGCGGCGGCGGACGGTGTCCGGCGCGCGGACGGACGCGTCCGGCGCGCGGAGGAAGAACGGGGCTAGGGTTAGGGGGGAATTGATCCGCAATTTCGGAGGGGGAGGTGTTTTTATAGGTAGAAAGAGCTAGGAAGCTCCAAATGGAGTGCGGTTTTCGCCCACACGATCGTGATCGAACGGCGATGGACATGGGAGTGACTTAGAGGGTTTATTGGGCTGTTTTGAAGGGGTTTTGGGCTGCAACACACACGAGGCCTTCACGGTTACCCGGTTAACCGTTGGAGTATCAAACGACCTCCGAATGGCCCGAAACTTGACAGGCGGTCTACCGGTGCTATACCAAGGCCGCTTGACAAACCTCGGTCCATTCCGAGAAAGTTTAGTACCCGCTCACGGAAAAAGGTAAAAGGGGACGCCGGGGGACATAGGAGCGCCGGATTGCAAAACGGACAACGGGAAAAATGCTCGGATTCATGAAATGAACACGTATGCGAATGCGATGCACATGATGACATGATATGAAATGCATGACAAGGAAAAAATGCAAAATGAAGGGAAACCCAACCACGGAGGGAATATCATATCACATAACCGAAAATGGCAAGAGTTGTAGTTACAATTATGGCAAGTTACATCCGGGGTGTTACACTCCGTCTTCGCCAGCGGGTGGAGGAGGCTGAGGCCGTCGCACGCTAGAATGCGGATGAGATACGTCAGCGGCAGGTCCTGGAGCATGAGCACGGCCCCATGCTCTCCACGCTCCGGGAGAGAGCCAATACAGCCTTGGGCAACATATGAGAGGCAACTGTTGGCGAGCCGCACGCAATCAATTACGCCGGCAATCTTCAGTTCTTCACCGCCGTGGTGACGCAGCTGGAGGCGCGGTCGGTCAGGGCCGACAGGTTGGTGGAGGAGAGGAGCCGCGCCCTGCTTGGGCGCGCCTTTTCCCGTGTCTTCAGCCATCTCCGTAACATGGATCCCCACTTCGACTTCGACGCCGCCATCGCCCCAGTCCCCCAGGCCGTCCGAGACGACCTGGCGCACTAGGTGGAAGACAATGTGGATGCTCTTGTCAGGGCCTTCGCTTCGGACAATGACGACGTGATCGTGGCTGCTGACGAGGGCGGCGTGGTGAACGGCCCTGACGCCGCTGGCAGCGACGCAGACAGCGATGGCGAGCCTAGCGACGCCAGCTATGGTTCGTGAGGTGCTCCCGAGGACGCATTGGGGGATTTATCCGACTGATTATGCATTGTCCCTGTTTCCTTACCCTGCATGAATAGAACTCAGGTTTTGGCCTGACGATTGTGAGAGCATTTTGGGAGGGGGAGCCCCTCATGTAAAACTTGTGTTCATCGTATTAGTAGACGTTGCACTGCCGGCGCGTCCGCGCCTGGTGGTTGGCTAGTTTACCTTTGTTTCGTGCGGGCCCCGAGGAAACCTGCGGGAGGCTGTGGCGTCTCGAGTGTTCTCTAATCATATCCATAGGATGCGAGAGTGTCGGGGGCGGCGAGCTTCACAGGCGTTGGCCTTCTTCACAGGCTCCGGGCCTTTTCCAAAAAGGATAATCTTCACAGGCATTCGCCTTCTTCACAGGCTCCGGGCCTTTTCCTAAAAGGATAATCTTCATAGGCATTCACCTTCTTCACAGGCTCCGGGCCTTTTCCTAAAAGGATAATCTTCACAGGCATTCGTCTTCTTCGCAGGCTCCGGGCCTTTTCCAAAAAGGACAATCTTCACAAGCATTTGCCTTCTTCACAAACTCCGGGCCTTTTCCAAAAAGGATAATCTTCACAGGCATTTGCCTTCTTCACAGGCTCCGGGCCTTTTCCAAAAAGGATAATCTTCACAGGCTTCGGGCCTTTTCCAAAAAGGATAATCTTCACAGGCATTGGAAATCCTCTTGAGAGGATGCGGCGCGGCAGTCTGGGCTGCACGCAAGCTAGGCCTGACCCAGCTCGCGAGGGGCTCGCGAGGGGAGGCTGCTGAGGCGAAGTGGTAACCGAAACGCGAGAAATGGCTCGAACGAGACTAAGCACCCCTTCCCTGAACACACGCAAATTTCAAATTCGAATCCAACTTAAATCTAGCGGGGGGGAAATTACAACCAAAGGGAAAAGCAATGAAAGCAGACAAAAGGCCGCGTCCGGCACCTAATCTAGTCTTGGACGTCTTCTCACCAGCGCGGAGCTAAGTGCTGCCACTGGGCGTGGGAGTGAGCCCCAGGGCCTGAGGCCGGCACCCCTGAGACTCCGGGGCGTGCACAGCCCCACTCATTATTACGTGAGAGTGTCACGGGGCGGCGAGCTTC
Organism: Aegilops umbellulata; assembly: GCA_032464435.1. Lineage (NCBI taxonomy): Eukaryota > Viridiplantae > Streptophyta > Magnoliopsida > Poales > Poaceae > Aegilops > Aegilops umbellulata. The sequence continues at coordinate 113,734,189 of CP136056.1, forward strand.
ACAGGCACTGGGCCTTCTTCACAGGCACCGGCCTTGCTTCATATCGCCAGACGAGGGGCCCGCCTTGCACCACACTCTAGTGCCATCGACGACGACTGGAAACCAGGACGCCGCCGATGGGGTAGAGCGGTTGCCAGCGGTTCCCCTGACGACCACGGGTCCTCCGCTAGGGGCAGGCCCTGAGGCACCTCCCCAGCAGAGGGCCTACCTCCTGAGAACGCCTTGCTCCAAACGTCGCGGTGGCGATGTCGGATCTCTGCCCCTCTCCTGCAGCCTTCTGCGCCCTCCTCCCGAGGGGTAGGAGACTGTGGGAGCGGGGCAGCTGCTCGCTGCCGCGACCTACACCTCCTGCGATCCATGATTAGCGTATGCTTGCTCCTGAGGAAGTAGCGGTACCCGATAATCGTTGCCTCCAGCGTGGCCGGTGGGGCCGTCCCTGGGTTCCTGGAAGAGTTCAGCTTCTGGTGCCTCATCCTCCCAGCTTGGGCTGAGGAGCGAGCCTTGTTCGCCCTCGTGGGGGTGCCCTTGATCCATCATGTGGGGCACGTAGTCTTCCGGCGCCGTCATCCCAAAGGCCACGCCGTAGTGCTCTGCGTCCCACGCAGCTCTGCTTCACGCGCCCGCCGTGGGGTGGTAGTGCAGCCGCCCACCGGGACCGTGGGCCGCGCCGAGTCCCTCTTCTTCGCGGACCGGGGGCGGGGGTAGCACCGCCGCTGATCCGGTGCCGATGGCTTCGTTGGCGTTGGAGTAGCCTTGGAGCCCGCGGGCGCGCGCGGAGCCCCCGCGCGTGCCGCCCTGGGCTTGAGACAGGAGCTGGGTGCAAAAGGGGTGAGCCCCCGAGGCGGCAAAGCCCAGGAGCTCGGCAACCCGCTTCAGCAGCCCGTCACGGCCGCCTTCCAGCAGCCTGCACAGCAGCAGCTCTCGGGCCATCATGAGCGCGGCCCTCGAGTTCGCCTGCTCTCGGCGAGTGTACGGTGTCGTGGTCACGGCGTGGTTGGAGGCCCTTGCTGTCGATCGCGCTTGCCGTGGTGTGAGGGTTGTCGAAGCCTGTCCGCGTCGCCCGTGGCCCACAGCGCCCTGCGGACCACGAGCTGCCTGGGGCATGGGGTCGCCCGAGGCGAGCGGCTCTGCGCGGGCGGGCCACGCAGCCCATGGATCTGGGTTTCCCGCCTAGTCTCCGGACATGGTGGTGACGACGCGACGGGACACAAAGCGGTAGAAGGGCGGATTCCGGCGCACCCCTAGCTGGCGCGCCAAATGTTGGATTTCGGGTTCCGGCACACCCTTAAGGTTCGAACTCTAGGGTACGCGCGGAGATTACGCTTCCTACCTACCCATACCCGTCCGCCTCGCAAAGACCTAAGCTACCAAAAGAGCAACACAAGAGACACAGAGTTTATACTGGTTCGGGCCACCGTTGTGGTGTAATACCCTACTCCAGTGTGGTGTGGTGGATTGCCCCTTGGACTGATGATGAACAATACAAGGAAGAACAGCCTCGCGAGGGTCTTTTCTTGGCCGGGGGAATGAACTGCTAGGAGGAGTTCAATCGCCCTTCTCTCTCTTTCTCTGTCTGCTGCCTATGCCTATCTAACTGATTGCCGGGTTGCTAGCTGTCTAGATGCCAAGGTGATCCTCTACCCTGGGGGTGGCTAGTCCTATTTATAGGCAAAGGCCCTGGGCCTCTTCCCAGATATTGAGCGGGAAGGGCGCCAACAATAGGCCAGTTTGAAGGGGAACATCTGGTACACTTATCCTGACTAAAGTTGGTCCTCGCCTGCCAAAGGCTCTGGTGATGACGCTGGCTTGGGCTCCACAGTGACTTCCTCCTTGTCACGGAGCTGGTCTTGGTCTCGTTGCACCGAAATGGGTGCCTTTACTTGATCCTCCCGCCTGCGCTTGCTCCCTTTGCACTAAAGAGGAAAGGGAGGACACTGCGCGGGCTGGCACCCGCCCGGCGCCCCTGGTCGTCATGGCTTGCATCATGGCCACCTCGTGAGGTACCCCGCCTTGATCTCTCCACCTCCTCGTGAGCCAGCTTGGTGAGGCCACGTCTGAGGAAGCTCCGTGTCGTCCGCCCCGCGAGGCTTGGCCCCTCGCGAGGGTCTTGGGTTTGTGTTGATGAAGATGGGCCGTGCTGGGCCCACTTTGAGCCACGCCACGGGCCGCAGGCAGGCAAGTCTGGGGACCCCCGTTCCCAGAACACCGATAGAAGGAGGTGACAGACGTTGGTGCAAGGAAGCGGTCGACGGCGGCCATCCATGCTGCTGAGGGGGTACTGGCACCCGCGCAGGGACAGGCGCTGTCAACGGCGCGGCGGAGACATTCGTGTGCACGGGCACCGGCATGGGCATGCACGTATGTGCACATGCAGGTGCATGCGCTGGCAGGTGCACGGGCACCGGCACGGGCGTGCGCGTCAGTGCACGCGCAGGCGCATGCGCTGGCAGGTGCACGGGCGCGTGAAAGTCGGCAGGGACCTCGTGGAACCCCGTCAGTGCCACGGGGATGGGCGCTGGCGCAGTCGGGGCGACGGGAGCCGGAACGGGAGCGGGGATAGGCGCGGCGTCTTCCCGCAAGGCTAGTTCAATCACGTCCCAAAGCGCCTTATATTCTTGAGACTCCGGCTGGGTGTCTTCCTCAGGAAACTGGAACACTAAGGGCAGACTATCGTGATGCGGCATGGCGTACGTTTAGGTCAGGCTAGTTGGAGGTAGACGACAGGAGAATCGGAGAGGAAGAGAGAGGATTGTAGCGATACCGGGTAGTGCGGGGTTGATTTTAAACTGCGGCGCCGGCGACATTAAAAGTGGGAGCAGTTGGGACGACGGTGGGCGGCGGAGCCTGGTCAAAGGGCTCGCCTCGCGGTGAGGCTGCACAGCGGTCTGCTCGCACACCTCCCTGACAGCCGGCACATCGGTCTGCTCGCACGCCTCCCGTCGACTCACATGCTTGCTCGGACGGCACCTGCCGATGAGAAGCGGGGACTCATGGCGGCACGTAAACGCCCACGGTTTCAATAGTGAAAGCGTTCGCCTTAACATGACAGGTCTTTGTTCCAAAATACCTTGCCTCTTCATTTGTGCAACTTGTCATAAGTAGCTTGTCTCAAATTGAAGAAAAAACTTACAAAGTAATATTTGTGCCATATCACGTGACCATGCTTAGTTTCAAGAATTTATGCTCACTTTTAGATTTTCTGAAATTTAAGATCCAGGATTCGAAACGATATCATAACCTGCATCATGCAATAAATTTTCAAGCCGTACATCTGTCCTGTTGTATTTCTTAAGAAAGGATTTGGTCAAACATTTTGCTTAGTTAGACTTGAGACAAGTTATATATGCAGAGTAAAAGGATAATCCCTCAAGTACTAGGCACGAACAAGCGGGCTCAATTATGTCCTCATCCTGGTGTAGTAGTAGTAGTAGTACTAGGCAATGCAGTTGACAGGTGACCTTGACGAGCGGCGACCGAGGGAATTGAACCGTGCTCAGCACGGTAGGTAACGTTGTTTAGTTACTAAAGCATCCCTCCGTTATTCATCGGTAGTCATTATGGACCGGGGACATGAGGGGAATTTCTTAGGGCTGGAATTCTGGCCGCCAGATATTTCGACTTGAAACGCTGAGGCTCGACTGGTTGGGGTTGCCTAATGTGCGTACCATACAAGCCATCGAAGTACACGAGCCCGGTATGTTAGGATCAACACGAGCCAAGGTCTGGGTGGTACGCCGTTGGGTCCTACCATTCAAGAATACGAAAGGAACCTTTTAAATTGTCGAACGAATCTATGTGTATTACAATACCCGTATTTTCCTTGTAAATACTAATCTCAACATGGTAATTGATTTATGACGAGTTGTTGAATTAGAGTGAGTTTGTGATATAGTGATCTCAACGTGGATTTCACATTTCATGGTATCCCTAGTAAGTTTTCCAATGCAAATTCAAATTTAAAATATGAACAATATGGAGGTGAGAAAACTTTGTATGTATCAAGCATATGACCACACACACACACACATAGAGACACACACGCACGAACACAATAACAATCCAATAAGTATAGTGCATCTATTTTTCCAAACCATGCATGTATGACACAAATTCAAAAATACTCCTCCTATTCCTAAATATTAGTCTTTAGAGAGTTCAACAAGTGACTACATACGGAGCAAAATGAGTGAATCTAGACTCTAAAATATGTCTATATACATCCGTATGTGCGAGTCCACTTGAAGCCTCTAAAAAGACTAATATTTAGGAACGAAGGGAGTAAAATGTAAGACATCCATGGTCCTTAGTTCAATATTTAAAATGAACATGAAACTGAAACATGAATATTAAGTCTAGTACTACAGTACATGCAAATGTTGTGTTTAGGCGGAGCTATGATTGTCGGGGGTCAACCCCTCGACCTTAGATAAAATTGTGGAGCTCTGTTTAGGGTTGTTTAGATTATATTTGTCCCCACCCTCCCAACTACCGATTGGTTGTGCACCCCCACCCCTCCTCCACGGGAGAATATCATGTGCGCCCATACCTTAGATGCTATATGCCGATACGAGTTGCTTGGAGCTTGTAGATCTGAGATATAGCAACTCACATGATGTGTCTAAATATTTTTGCAGGAAACCTTGATTAGTTTGAGAATTGCACACAAACTATACAAAAACTACTTAGATGCCCTTTGATCCCATATCCAACGACCTCGAAGCTCGTATCACCGTAGCATCTAAGATGAAGGAGGACATCATATTCTCCTGTATGTAAGAATATCATGTGCTACCACACCTTAAATGCTTTGGTGATACAAGCTCTTCGGAGGCGTTGGATTTTTGACCCAACACCTCCTCGGTGGTTCGAATGGTTTTTTGCAGAAAAGCCCCAAAAGAGTTCAGCCACTGCTTACAAGCACAAAGACTGCTCAAATGCCATTGGATCTCAGATCAAATGACCTCCAAGCTCGTATCACCGTAGCATCCAAGCTGCGATAGCACCTTATGTTTTCTCGCACGGGAGAGTATGAGGTGCTCCCGCACCATAGATTCTATGGTTATACGAGTTCACTGAGATCTAACGGCCCACAGTAGGAGGTTTGAATGTTTTTGCAATATACGGCTGATAGAGTTTGGGAAATGCATAGAAAGTACAAGTACTACGCATGTGCCATCTGATCACCGATCATACGACCTAGATGCTCATATCATCGTAGCGGGCAATTAAGCTACGGGGAGCACCTAATATGAGCACGGGGGAGCCGTTGGATCGAAGATGCAGTGGCACACACGAGGCCTGAATGTTTTATTTGCAAAAAAACCTTTGGAGAGTTTGGAAATTGCGCATAATTACAAAGACTACTCCCAAGCCATTGGATCTTACTACCAACGGTGTAAAAACTCGTATCACCATAGTATCTAAGCTGCGGGGTGGATGTGATATTCTATGCCGCTATCATTTTTGTTCGTAAACTTGCAAAATACGTGTAACTCGTGCCGTTACTTGTCTAACCGCGCAAAGTGTTTGTTCAAAAAACCCATCCTACACTGAAATATCGGAACAACACATAGGGTCCCACTTGTGGTTAATCAAATTTGGACCTAAAACTAACAAATCTGAAAGACGAGATTCGAACTGCCAACCTAGACTACAAAGCGTAAGTCGATAGCCTGAAAAAACGAACGGTTGTGGGCTTTGTCCCATAGCTTGATTTTATACAGTACTTGCATTCAGTAGAGTAGAGGGAGTGCCTCATCAACACGTGCATGACCATTGTCTCACTTACTGGTGGGTCCTAGGTCTGCGATCTCAATCTCTCTTCTCTCCATCGTCTAACCTTTGCACGGGCACACACTAAGAGTGGCACTAGCTTGCCGTGGTGTTATTACAACTAAAAAAAAGCTTGGAAAAATAGAAGAATCGCCTAGAACAAGAGACGTTGTGGCTGGTCGAGACGGAGCTAACCACATCTATCCTCCGTGCCACGTTTGCATGATGAAGCTGTGTGGCTAGTGGGGTGTTTTCGACCGACTGGCTGGGTCCCGAGGTTGAACAATTGGTACTACGTCTCATACAGTATATTTTTACACGCACATTTTTCCTCCGTGCCGAGACGTGGCACACCCTAGCGCGCGGTTTCGGGGTCCTCCCGGGTGGTGCGCGCATATATTCTTCCTGACGTGGCATGCCCTACCGCGCTTTTTCTGGGTCCTCCTCGGTCGTAGCGCCGAAGCAAGTAAATGAGTCGTCAAATCACGAAAGACCACCTTTCCCGCGAGTACATCAGTGAAGCACGGTGGATAGCTAGTTGGGCTAGTTCGACCGATTAACTAGGCCGCCGCCGCATTTGTTTTTCACCCCTTTTTTATCTACTTGCCGGCAGGTAAATTTAAATATCCACCACGACGTTGCTCTGGTGTTTGGGTGTGGCTGGATTTTTATTTTTTTGATTGACGGGAGCAGGCCTGGCAACAATTAGTCACGATGACTCCGCCTGTAAAAACCCACTGCTCCCTGATGTAAGAAGTCGTTGACTGGTGTTTTACCGTGGTGAAAACCAAAAGATTCCCTGCTCCCTCCGCCTTCCCGTAGATTGCATTGCCTTTTAGCCGTTTTGCCCCCTTTGCTTCCTCTCCCCATTGCTTCTACCTGGTGCCATGGCGGCGCAGCAGATCACGGAGTCCGAGGTTTGGCTCCTGACACAGGAGCTCCATGCCAAGGATGCGGAGCTCGGGGCCAAGGACATGGAGCTCCGTGAGCTCAAGGAGGAGAGGAGTGCCATGCTCCTCCATTATGTGCGGGAGTTCACGGAGCTTCAAAAGCGGCATGCGTCCACCATAAAGATGCTCCAGGCGTCGGCGGCGTTGCTGCAGAAAGCGGGAGATACGATAGGCCGTCAGGGGAGCCGGCTGGAGCGCGAGCGGGCCGATCGTGACGAGGTCCAGGATCGCCTCAGCCACTTGGTGAACCAAGTTGCCACGCACGTGTTGCGGCTTCGCGATGCCTACCGTCGTGCCAGCGCGATGATGCCGGCCGTCGGGCTAAACCCGTTCGACCACCCGGTCGACTTCAAAGAGCTGCGGCTTCCTGACCTGGTCTCCTTCTTCGCCTATATCTCCGAGGAGCTGAGCCGTCTCCGCGCGATGGTGGGGGCTGAGTTGGACAAGGAGGGGTTGCGGGCTGCCGTCGCCGTTGCCGGGCGAATCCTTTCAGGGCTCCGTCACCGGAATCCATTCGTGCCATTGGACGCCGTCTTTGACGAGCTGGCTCCCGTCGACCGGGAGCGGGCTCTGCGGGCGGTTGCACCTTGCATTACCAACGTCGTGCGCCTCGAAGAGCAGAGGAACTTTGGTGGTGTTTACGCGCCCTCTGCATGGGCATGCCCATGTCTCGGTGCAACATGACCATTGGATCAAACTCAGACGGTGCAGATCAGTCACTGTAGCACAAAGCGTGTGGGTGTGTTTGGTTGTATTCTCATCTCGATATAGTTGTTTCCTCTTCGTGTATTTTTGTCAACCTACTAGTGTGGACTCATGCACCCTTCATGCACTCTGCCAAACACCCAAAAGTTGGTCGAGAAGGGAACTTTTGCTCCCATCCCGTGCACCCTTCATACACCCTTCCTAACACTATTCGTTTTTCATATGGTTCATGTTTCATGGAGTACTGTAGCATCGTACTCTCCGTGCGCTGTGGACCTAGTTCTGTTAACATTGATCTCACCGTTAATTCTCGACCGGACAGTCGAAAAAGCGGTACTATGTTACATATAGGAGTAGTTGACATGCGCACAACATCATTTGTTATCGTCATATCTTACAACACTAGCAACAAGATTGTGTAGTACTCCCTCCGGTCCTTTTTAGTTCGCATATAAGGTTTGTCTGAAGTCAAACCTCGTAAACTTTGACCGAATTTATAGAGAAAAATACCAATATTTAGAATGTGAAAATCAACAACATTAGATGCGTCATGACTTTAGTTTTCATATTGTATAAATTTAGCATTGTAGATATTAATATTTTTCCATATAAATATGGTCAAACTTTATGAAGCTTGACTTCAGACAATTCTTATACACGAAGTAAAAAGAACCGGAGGGAGTACTGACGTATGAACCACTGCACATGCCTAGTAGTAGGAGCACTGTGTATGTTCAAGTGGCTGTCGTGTTTCGCACTCCTCCGTCGTAAGAGTGGAAATGCTTGCTATAATCATTTTTTTTCTTCGGGAAAACAGTGGACACGCTCTACCGTGCGGATCCTCCTCCAGCCATGCACTAAATTACTCACTTTCACCGACGTGTGGGGCAGCCAGCACCTAGGTCCACCAGCCATGCACTAAATTACTCTGTAGTAGAGTGACGGTAGACTACGCCGATCGAACCGCCGCAATAATGCCCAATGAGCCGTCAAATGACAAACCCCCTCCTTTCCAGCAGTAAGTTGGACGGATGAAGCAACCATCATTTCACTCTTCTCTCTCAGCTTCCTCTCTTGAAGAAAACCCCCACTCGCTTCGCTTCTCCCTCATCTCGTTCCTCCTTTCACTCTTCTCTCTCAGCTTCCTCTCTTGGATGGACGTGATGTCTATGCCTCTGGCCAAAACCGTCGAGGCTCATGGTACGAGGAAGTGCAAGCACCCTGCCGAGACTACCGGAGACAAGCTCAAAGCCATCGCCCTGTCCAAGCCTCCCTCTCCGGGATCCCTCATTAAGCAAGTCCATGTAATGTCCCTTGTTGACGATCTTTTTCTCGATCTTGATCGTGTTTTTTCATCTAACACGCAGTACTAGTACTGGTAGTACAACTTTCTGGGTGATCTTGCATGTGATTTTAGTGTGCCAAATGATGGTTCTCAATTCCTCTTTTGACCAAAACATGCGAGAGGTTGACACTGATTTCTTATAGATTACTTTCAACTACTCCCTCTGTCCCAAATTTCTTGTCTTAGATTTTTCTAGATACAGATGTATCTAATACTAAAATGTGACTTGATACATCCGTATCTAGACAAATCTAAGACAAGAATTTTGGGACGGAGGGAGTACTTTATGAACATCAATGGTACCTTTTAAGAGGGTATATTTGCCTGAGTAACTTGTGTTATGGATATTGCATGTAATCCCTCTACTCTCATGCCTTTTAAGACATGTTCTAGTGTCTTTGTTCACTCATTTCTGTGCGTATATGTAGTCATATATGGAGTATAATATCGAAAATCATCTTATATTTCTGAACGGAGGTAGTAATAAAATATGGTTTATGTTTGAATTAGAACCAGTTCCGCGGTGGAGATGAAGTTCTCAAAGTCATGCCGTGTGAACTGGAAGACCTGATGATGAGTTCTACTTCTGAACTATCCAGTTATTTTGTCCTTGTCGCCATGTGTCCTAAACTAGTGTTTTCCTGTAGCATTGTTGTCAGGCGTGTTCTCGAGGCTGTACTTGACCACAACTATTTCCTGGTTGTGCCTTCGATTACGAAGGGTGTGGTTCTTGTAAAGCTTCCCGACAAATCTGATGCGGCCTGTCTTCATCATCATGTTTATGAGTGGAAAGACCACTCTGTTAGGTTCTCCAAGGTTGACAAGATGGTGATGGTGCATGTAGACATCTCACACGAAGTCCATGGCCTAGTCAGTTATGCGGGGTTCATCCCGTAGGTCGGTGGCAAGAAATAGTCTGCAGAGTTTAGTTAGTGCAACTTTGCTTGTCTGTAGTAAGTACTATTGTTCAGTACTTGATTTGTGTTTGTGAACCCTGTATTGTTTATGTCAGGACCCCGATCCTAAGCCACATCGATCCAGCATGTAACACTTCATATCACTTTGCGGCCTCACGCACGGTACTCCCACGGGTGCCACCTTACCTGGCCCGGGACCGTTTGCACCTTTTGGCTCACGTATATGATAATGTCGCTAGCATTCATATGACAGAGAACCCGGGCCGACATGGCTAGTCGTGAACCCAAAGCGGCGCTAGCCTATGAGGACAGGCAAACATGAATCACATCGAGCATGTCGGTCATCAACGTATCTATTCGGGCTGTAGCACTGGGCTAACAGGACTCCGGTAACCCGGGCTGTAGCAGGCTAGGCAGGACTCCGAATATCAGCGCGTGACATTTCCCCGAAGGGACAGACATAGGAACGACGTGAAACACATGCCGGCCAGTCAAGTGTCCAAGCAGTAGTGCTGGGCTAGCAGGACTCCGGTGAACCGGGCTGTAGCGGACTACTATCGCTCAGAAGCACAAGACTTACATTTCCCCATATGAAAGGCTGCCAAGGATAAACAACTAGATAGTCGGATCCCACTCATACCAAGCATTTCAATCATACACACAATATGCCCGATATGAGTAAATACAACATGGCATCACAACAGTACTCTACGACTCAAGTACTTTATTTAGAAGGCTCCGAGGAGCCATACATATCATCCATACAGATAGGGGTCACATGACCCAACACTCAAGTCATACAAACATACAAGCACATGCGGAAGCAAACTAGTCTGAGTACAGACACTAGAAAGAAAGAAGGCTTGATGTAGCCTGTCTATCTACAACGACCCTTCACAAGTCTTGGATCACCACCTGGGTGATAAGTCACTCGTCAACGTCGAGGTCTACATAGAACCCATCAGAAGGGTTGGTGCAGTCGTCTGAAAAACATGATTAAAGCAACATGAGTACGGAGGTACTCAGCAAGTCTTACAACAGGAACCTACTATATACGCACATTCTCAAGAAGGTGGTGGGGTTATTGCAGCAAGCCAGCTTTGACTCTTGGCTAAGCTATCCTACGATAGACACCACTTGTAAATCATTTGTCGCACACGAGTCCACTAACACCAACACAATACTCCACCGTGGATCCTCTCTCGCCATCCCACAAGAGGGCCATCCGCGGTACTCACACTTATCTTGAGATTTTTAGTAGTATCCATTTAACTTGTCTATGAACTGATATGAGCGAACCAGAAGTCCATTACCGCGGACACGGCTATTCGAATAGATCATTTATAACCCTGCAGGGGTGTACTTCTTCACACATGTTTCCACCACTTAGCGTCTGCACACGACATGTGCTCGGCAGACTTCAAGCGAAAGCCGACGTGGGTGTAGACCACGACCTACCTAAACACTCAAGTCTCTAGTCCAGGTTTATCGCCTATTCGGGTTCCATCCGCAGGGAGTCCGGCCGAGGTTTCCACTAACGGCCCCGAACGATGTGAACAGGGTTCCGAGACACCAAACGGGCGCCCGGTTGACCCGGCCACGTGCCTACCGCAACACAGCCCACCCCGATGGTCAGCGCCGCGTGCGGCCCCCAGCATACTACAAACACCAGAAACTACTTGCAACTCCTGGACAGAGAACAAGGGTGGATAAGAAGTCGAGCGGGGTCATATTTCAGGGCCCAATGTGTGGTAGTAACTGTATCATGGATCACAAACACAGATCTCAGTTCTTAAGGACGGCCTCAATGAAACAACCCACCATGTACTCCTACATGGCCTCTCATCGATTCCTTTACCAAATCGTGTTCAACACTTCACTCTTGTCACCGACACAACCTTTCACTCCAGTTCATCATCCCGATGAGCCAGACCTGACACAACTCTAAGCATAGCAAGCATAGCATGGTAGGAACACACACACATGTAATGGCTCAATCAACTCCTACACATGCTAGGGGGTTTCATCTAGTTACTGTGGCAATGACAGGTCATGCAAAGGAAGTGGGTTCAACTACCGCAACACACAGCAGTTTGAAACGCGTTGTCTTAATGCAGTAAACAAGGGCAGAAGCGAGAACATGGGTTTGTATCGGAATGATCAATGGGTTGCTTGCCTGATGGAGTGGTCGTGGGATACTGCCCTTCAGTTGGATACTCGGAGATATCCTCGGAGGCAGAACCTACCACGATGAACACGTCGGAACACAATCAATACATGGCAATATGCAACAATATGATGCATGCTATGACATGGCAATATGGATGTGCCCTGACCTAGTGTAAGTTAAGTCAGAAGGAAATGACCCCATTTGAACCAAAGATTCAAATGGTAGTGCATTTATAAGATCATATTAGTGCAAAATCTCATAATGCCAAAACAGTGGGTTTAACTTGTTTTAACATGCATGAAACCAGTAGCAATGGATAGATTGGATTTTTCTGATAATTTTTCATATATAAAACTTTGCATTTGGAGTTATAGATAATTTTCTATGAATTTTTGAAGTTTGAACTATTTTCTGGATTTTCCTGTATAAAAATAAATCCAGCAAAATAGATTACTGCGTCAGCCTGAAGTCATGCTGACCTCAGCAGTCAAACCAGCTGGCTGGTCAAACCTGACGTGTGGGGACCACACGTCAGTGACACAGGGCTAATCCCGGTCAAACCCGCGCTGACTGGGGTTTGACTGGACCCTACGGCCCACTGTCAGTGACCCAGGGTGGTTATTAGCTGGTGGGGTTAGTTGCTAATGACAGCCACGTCGACTCGCCGGAGTTTCGCCGGCGGCGACCATCCAGTGCGGCGGAGGAAAGTGCAAAATCGCGCTCCGGTGACCAAAAGAGCGGCGGAGGACATCTACAGCTAGCCAAGGGCAAGCCGCGTCTATTGGTGGCGGTGGTTTGTCTCGGGGTCGCCGGAAACAACGCCGGCGACGTGTTTGGCGGAGCCGGAGCTCGGGTCGAAGTGCGAAACGAGCTACGGGGCACGGCGAGGTGCGTGCGGTAGTGCGTTGGCCTCCTAGGGTTGCGGGGAGGCCGTTGGACAAGGTGGGGTGGCCAGTGGCTGGCCGGAGACACGCCGGCGACGTGCTCCGCGGCGGTGCGTGCGGGTGAGCATCGTGCGCTCGCTGTGGTGCACGAGGAAGAGAAAGGAGAGGATGGGGAGGTAGCTGAGCTCACCGCGGTCTCGGAGAAGTGGACGTCGGGGTCGGGGACGAGCTGGTGCGGCGGTGAGGTCGAAGGGGATCTCCGGCGGCCGGAGGTTGAAGAAGAGCTCGGGGAAGCGCTGTAGAGCGAGCGAGCGCTCGAGGCTCAGCTAGCTCGAAGAAGAGGAGGGCGGTGGAGCTGCTGGACAGGTCGGAGCGGCGCAAGGACGACGGGGAGCGCGACTACGGCGACGGTGCAGCTGCGGTGGCATCGGCCATGGCGTGGAGGTGCGTGGGAGAGAGGCAGAGGGGCGAATGGCGTGTCCAGGGCGTCGGGGGCGCGACGTGGAGGCCGTCCAGGACAGCGGGGCGGCGAAGCGGCGAGCAGGGAGGCAGGGCGCTGCGTGGCGAGCTCCTGCTCCGGCGTCGAGCACCTGCCTGCCTGGCTGGCGAGGCGAAGCAGCTCGCTGGCGCGGCTGGTGGGCTGGGCCGGCCAGGTGGGCCGCCAGGTAAGTCAGTTGGCTTTCTGCTTTTGGTTTTTCTTTTTCTATTTCTTCTGCAACTTTGTGGAGTTATTTAAAATACCTAGACCACTCCAAAAATCCTCAAACTGCACATGCTTGCTATTTAAAATATAGACAACATGAAACATTTCTGTTTGAGAATATTTGAACATTTAAAATATTTTTATAAATTTTAAATGCCCAAATTCAAATACTTATGTGTTAATTCGAAAACCTTCTGTTGACCTAGAAAATTGTGCACCACTTTTGTCAAAGGTTTAAACCCAAAACAAAGGGGGTGAACATTTCAGAAGGGCATTTCAGGTTCATTGAAAAAGATTTTAGTAAACCCTAGTTATTTCCAGGGGGGGGGGAGTGTGGGTTGGGGGTTCTGGCATTTCCCATTTCAAAATTAAATAGAATTTAAACATGATGCACACTCTAATGCATGGCCTAGCTGGGATGTGACAGTTTATTAGTACTGCCTCTTATGGTGTGTGGTCAGTCCTGAGGACGGTCTATGTTAAAGTCTGTCCACTCAATTCAGTCTGCATACTTTGAAGTATCCAGATCATATTTTTTGTGAGGATGGTTTATCAATTATGGTTACACTCCAATATTTGTATGCATTACAGAGTTTATCGCACCCACCAGGATTTCTAGTCCCATGGATGTTCGGTCCATACGATTTGTCACGACCTTTGGACTGTCCTGCTTGTGGGAGTAGGCAGGGCCCCTGCATGCCACGCGTAGTTGGGCGAGCAATCTTCTGTTTAGTATTTCAACATAGTGATTTCCTCGTAAGGATTCACTCATGCCACATCAAGTAAATCTTATTGATTTACTATTTAAATCTTATTGATTTAATTTCATGTTTTCTTTCTTTTCCTGCAATTTTAGGATGCAGGTTTTGCCATGTGACATTTATCACAGAATAAACCGTTTGGTTTGCTCTACGATGGCTATTTTTGTAGGTTTCACTTCTTATGTCATGTCAGTAACGAAGGCACTGTCCATCACTTATATTACTGGAAAAAATTGGATCAGTCTGTTGTCTGAGTACAAGCTGAATCCCTATGATGAACTGCAGTTTGGTTTAACAAAAATGCCACAATTAGTCCTTCTCGTGTTTAAAAGAAATGAAGAAAAAAACTGGATCACGGTCACGGATCCTAGTCAAGTTAGAAAGCTGATCATAGCAGACAAGACACGATCGCCGCTGTCTCGCACAGGTCGAGCACCGGGAGTTGCTCTAGCACTGACAGTGGCAGCAGCTGAGTCTGATCCAGCTGAGGATTGGGCACCGACCATGTCAGTGGATCAGTCTGATCTACCGGAGGATCGAGCATCGACACCAGCACCTGCTTCGACACCGGCACCAGCTATACAAGGAGCACCATCTCCGGCAGCAGCAGCGGCTTCGACACCTGCAGCAACACTTGCACTTGCATCTGCTTTGGCCCGTGCAGTTGCACCGGAAACAGACTGGGCTGCAGTTCGCACTTCATATACCAAAGTCCTTACAAAAACCGACATGTCCACCTTCTTTGTAAGCATTGGCCGCCCAAGTGCTTCGTTCTTTTTTCTTTCCATGTTGTTTCACATGATTCACTGTGTTGATCTAACTGTTTGGGTATGTCTTCTTGTTTGCAAATAGAGAATTCCTAGAGCAACGAGGGAGTCGTACAACAATCTGGGCGACCGCGGCCAAGTTTCTCTTACCATGCGCAGCCTTGGTGTGAATGAACCTGCTCAATATACCATAAGAACAAAGGATGGTCGCATGATGATTGATGCTAAAGGATGGTCAAGGTTCAAATCTAAATCATATCTTGCGGTAGGGGATGATGTCAAAATCGAACTTTCTCGGCAAGGAGAGCTGGTCCAAATCAACTTCGAAATTCTTCAGTAGCAGCACGCAACTGCCGAACTGATCTATCCTCCAAGAGATTTTGATGTAATAATCTGGCATGGTGAAACAAGTGTCCTGTGTGTATAAGTAGTACGGCAGTATTATTTATCACATGGTATATCGTTGATAGAATTGCAACTCTGATTGCTGGTTAGGAACTGTCGTTCGATTTCATTCCAACAGCTGCCGTGCTTTATTCAATTTTGTGTATTCGCCTTGCAACAACATCTAAAACCAGCGCCATACCGATCTCTTGCAATCTGAAAAGCGCTGAGGTAGAACACATGGGCCCCCAAACATGCAGGGTCGGCCTGCAGCCCAAAGTCCGGAACCGTGAGCCTATCTGAGTATTATATTCTCAGATGAACCCCCATAAAAAAAGCTGAACCCCCATAATGCCCGTGCGTTGTAGAGGGAGTATATTTCTTGGCAAGGTGACCCTGTGATATAAAAGATTTGTATATTTCTTTACAGAGGGAGTATCTCTCTGTCAAAAAATATATTTATGTGTAACTAGTTACTCCTGTCTTTCTACTTCCTTTCGCTGATATGTGGGGCAACCGGCAACGGGGTCCACGTGCCATATGCACAAATTAGAGTGCACATCTTCATGGTAGACACACCCTGGTTGTAGCGCCGCAGTAATGCCCAATGAGCCGTCAAATCACAACCCCCCCTTTCCAGCTTTAGCAGTAAGCTGGACGGACAAAGCGGCAATATTTTACTGGGCCTGAATCCCTTCTCCCTCGTTTGCTTGTTCAGAGAAAACCCCCTCTCGACAATTGCATACGGTTTTCTCATGGAGAACCAGGTATGAATTCTTCATCCATCCCCGACAAATCCAAGTCCCTTGGTCGCAATTAATCCTAGGATGGCAGCCGCTGCCGTTGATGCATTTTTCTTCCTACTGAATCTAGTGTGTTTCAATTGCAGTGCCCAAAGTGCGAGTACCCTACAGGTTCCTACGCCCTCGGCGAGATGCCACACTTGTTCCTTCTCATCGTAACACAACATTTTGAAACGCGCATAGTATGTTCCTAGAATCCTCTTTTCTATCCGGGAGGGTGGGTTTTTTTTGAACATGCTGTGTTCTCATATTATTTTTCCTGCAGTGTATTATTTGCTGTGGGGACCCCGACTCATAAGTCGTGATCACCGAATGCACGTGTACAGTGATCCCAGAGATCAATGCTCATTGAACACACAGAAGCTGAATAACAAGAGTCTTACATCCATACATACCGTGTTACACGAGTAGGACCATTATGGTCAAGTCTTGAGTATTGCAGCGGAAATCTTCGTCGATAACTTGGACCCATGCCATCTGCCTTAACCCTACAGGCATTCTGACTGGGAAACGTCCTAGCTCGCATGCTCGTCACCGAAGTATTCTTCATCATATCCTGTTCTTTTATGCCTGGCCAATAAAATAACCAGTGGCAAGCCAATGAGTACTTTGAATGTACTCGCAAGCAACCCATGTTTTGGTTCAAGGTACAACAATGCATGACATAGGTAAATTTTTGCGGAAAGCTAGTTTTGAGTGCAATGACATGTTCAACAACTTGTAAGACATGCATCAGGAGAATTCAAGTAACCATGAGGACAGGCTACAGATGTCAACATAAATAGAGTGGGCACCAACCCAACTCAATCATGACAAGTCCTTGACTTGACCCAAGTAGCTCTTCCCACACACACTGGTTTGTAAACAAGTGGACGTAGTTTAAGCAGCACCGCCCAACTGTCCTTGACCGTGGACACGGCTATTCCAATAGTTTAACACTCTGCAGAGGTTGCACACATTACCCACAAGATCCGGGGAACTTCCATGTCATCCACGACCCGCGGTACCTCAAGTACCCGGGGTAAGCACCCGATCACTATCTTTCCCTAGACGACACTAACAAGGAGTCCACTCGTTGTTCTGTATCCTCACGATGTACATCATACGAGGCTCGCTCGAGATCGTAACATCCGAGAGGGGACACAACGGTGTATCCGGTGCCCTGTGAAAACAGTCATGGCCGCCCTACCTGGCACGACCCCGTCCCGAGAGAGAGCACCAACTCTCCCCCGTCACTAGTAATGCGGGCTCCAAGCTAGTATCGGCCTAAGTAATCAATAATGCCCTTTCCCATATAAGGGTAGAGTGGTTGCGCATGTAAGGTTGGGACAGTCGACAAATCTTAAATCTAATCCGTTTTCGAAAACAACACACACACTTGCCTCGGTACACCACTTCGTCATCAAGTGGCTACCCATCTCATCATCTCCCTCGGGCATAAGTGGCACCCGATGGGGTTTTCGAAAAGTCCTTTGAAAATACTTTGTCTCCATCCCCATGCATATACCCGTCCCTTTTTGCGTAGCACTACTTTTGCATCCTATCTACTCCCACCGGCATAACCCTCATAAGGGGGGTAGGGGCATGCACAATGCAAGTATCAACGAGGAAGTAACAGAGGCAACCTACCAAAGTGGTTACCACCTCATCATGATTCCATTGCAACAACAATAAAGTGCTATATGACATGCATAAAAAGGGTTTCATAGACATGGTCAAAGGGCTGCTTGCCTGGTTCATCTGAGTCTTCAAGTCTTCTGGTCCTTCTCCAAGTACTCCGTCTACTTCGTCAACTAACGTCGGAAACAATCATAATAAGCAACACCGCAAGGCAAAAATAAAAGTGCTCTAAAAATATGAAGTTGACTTTTCTAGGATACCTCTAGTCATATGAGGAATGACCAAAGTGATTTCAATGAAATTGGATAAGTGGATATTTCTAAACATTTTGATATGATGGAATCAATGGATTTGATGGATCCACAAGTTGTCCACAGAATGCCATTTTATAAAATTTAGTAAAAGTACTCATTAATTCAGGCATGATTTTAGAAACATATAGAAATTGGTTTCACTGGATTTGGAGTTGAAAGGAATAAAATATGGATTTTTGAAGTGGAATTATGTGGATAAATGAACTTTTTAAAAGGTTCAGTGAAAACCAAGGACAACAAAAATGTCCACTGTGGCCTATTAAATAGCACTTGATTTATGGAGTGTGTGGAAATTTGAATCATCAAATTTGGAGTTTATTTGATTTATTTGTGGATTTTACAAATTTACAGAAAAGAAAAAGGAAAAGGAAAGGCTTTTACCCTTATCAGCGCACTGGGCGCAGTTTAGCAGTGGGCCGGCCCAGCGGCTCAGCTGCGCTGGCGACAGGGGGGGTGACGTCAAAGACGGCTTCGCGGGAGTGCGCTTTCGCGCAGGGAAGGCGGATCCGGCCGAAGCCGTTTCCACTTAAACGGTGGGGACCGCCCGCTGGGTCGCTGACGCGCGGGGCCCCACAGCAGGCCGTCTTCAACCTCCCGCGCGCGCTCCAACCGCGGGGAGGACCGCCTCCCGGCGGCGATCGCCGGGGCTATAGAGCATCTCCGGCGATGCTCTGCCCACCGGCGTGCTCAGGGGACCCAGCCGCGTCCAACCGTGGGTGGCACGGTCGCCCAGGGGCACCGGGTCGAGCAAGGCGTCGACCGCGGCGGGCGAGGCTGACGGTGGTGATGCAGCTCGACGGAACGGCTATGGGGAGGAGGGGGAGAAGCACGGGAGGACCTCGCGGTGACGGTGGTGGCGCTCTAGTGCGGTCTAGAGGGAAGGAGAAGGAGAGATGGGTGCGGATTTAGGCGGAGGCCGACGGCAAGGCTCCGGCCATGGTGGCTGATGGAGAGCGCGAGGAGGGGAGTGGGTTGGTCCAGGGGTGGCTGGGAGAGAGGGAGAGCGAATGGGATCCAGAGGTAGCCCTCGGGAGCCCTTAAGTGGCGAGGCCATGGCTCACCGTGGACGTGGCCTACGGGCACCCGCGGAAATGGCCGTGGTGGCCACGGGAGGAGGCTCGGGGCTGTCTGCGGCGCTCATGGGGGTGGAGTAGGGCACCAGGAAGAGAAAGAGGGAGTGGGGAATGCGGCAAGCGGGTCCCCGCCGAGGCCAGCGACTGGCGCGCTCGGGCGGTGCTCTGTCCGCACGCGAGGAAAGCCGGAGAGGGAGAGAGAGGAGGGGGACGACAGTGTAGCGTGCTGCGGACGTCGAGGTGACCTCGGGGGACACGAGGGGGAGGCCCTAGTTGGCCGGAGGTGGTTGGAAGGGGGCGGCTACAGTGCGGGTGTGCACTGTAGCGCGCTCTGGAGCACGCCAATTGCATGCCAGGGCATGCCTTTGGCTTGTAGGGTGCGGCCACTTGTGTCTGGGTTGTTTAGGGAGGAGTAAACAAAGCAGGAGTGGCATTGGATGCCTTAGAGAGCCAGTAGATGAGAGGGGAGGTGGAGAGAGAGGTGAACAGTGGCTGTCCAGAGAGAGAAAGTGAGGGTTTCACCCCCAAATAATTGAGCTGAGAGGCAGCCATTGTTACTGGAGGTAGAGGGGGACTAGGAGGAGCTGTGGTAAAAAGTTGAGGCCATGGAGATTAGTGGAAGAGGTCAAAAATGGAATTTTGGTAAAGTGGCAGAAGGTGTTTGATGCTTGTTTGGGTAAGCAAATGAACTCCATTTGGAATGAGACTCCACAAGGTGAAATGGCACATATAAATAGGGTCTTCCACCAATTTGGAGCTCATTTGGGCAAAGTGGCCAATGTAACTTTGGTAAACCCTAGAAATGAGCAGAAATAGACTTGTGTAGATCTAGTTGAGCAAATAACTTCTCCTTGATGTAGCACTTGGTTTAGTGGCCTTATTTGGTCATGTGAACATGCTCACAAAAGTTGGGGTCAAGGAGAGAAAGTTGGTAGTACAAACTTGTTCAAATTTGATTCTGGTCAGAGAGGGTTTTGGGGCACTTTGATCAATATAAAATTCTCTCAAACTTGTGCCATTATTACACCATTTGAGCATGTGCACCAAGTTTGAGAGCAATTGGACATGTTTGACAGTGCAAAGCTGTTCAAACTTGAAAAAGGACAGAAGTGGTTTTGAGAGGGTTTCATGGGGTTATACTGTTCTCCATGACATGAGACTTGGCAAGATCATCAAAAATGTCATGTGTGACATGCTAGAATTTTCTTGGATTTTTGTGAAAATATTTCATGTAGAAATATTTCAGATCCTTGAAATGAGCAGAAATGGTTTTGGGAGGTTTTGTCCAATATTTTGATCATGACCATGTGTTGAAACTCATATATATGGAAAATATATGTCCACTGAGTCTCCCTAATTTTTCTCAAATATTTTTAAAGCTTTAAAATAATTTTAACCTATTTAAGACCATTTCTGGCCTTAAGAAAAATCCTTTAAATAAAATAGGAAAATAACTTTTAAAATTATATTTTTCTGGTTTCTGGGTAACCTATATCTAATAGGAGTCAAAAATATTTTTGGAAAGATTTTTACAACCCTTTATTAAGTACTTGCAGTGCAAACCTCAATCAAGGGGTTTTTGGAAAACTAATTTTTGAAAATACCATTTGGCCAAGTTATTTTTGTAAGAAAATACTATATTGTACTATACACATGGCATGATCATTGGGAAGAGTTTTTTGGATCAAGGAGAAGGAGTATAAGAGTTGGAGTATTTATTTGATTTTTAGAGCACTTGCAAACAGCTCACAAAAATCAAATCAAGCAAAGTCCAAAACACTCAAAAGTTTTTGTCAAACCACATTTTGTCATGATTTATTAGCTTAAGTGTTGTGGCATGAAAATCAGGGTGTGACATTTGCTCTGCCAGAACACATGTACTCAAGATGCTCGGCCTTGCCATAACTCAATACACTAGTTTAATGGTCACAGTGATGACAAGCCATGGATATAAGTTCCGAGTTGGGTTCATGAACCAAGAAGATCGCTGCTTTTTTTATGGCCGAACTTGGATAAACTTTCTCAAGTGTTACAGACTGAAAGTTGGCGCACGAATATTGATGGAAATAGCAGAACCTGGTCTCATCTTCACTGCGATCTTCCACCCCGACATCGTTCCAATTGTTCATCCATGTTCGTTTTGTATCTGGTTCTTGCTTGTTGCCTCGATTACTTCTTAATCCACCAATTCTGTCTAACTAATCACAATTTAACTTTAGAAGTAGCAACGAATCTCTCACGAAGACGCTACTTCTAACAAATATTTTCTTATAATTGGTGGCACGTGTAGGTTTTTTCAGAGTTAAGCAGTCCGCTCGTTTGTTACACTGTAATAACTCGGCTATTACTAATGGCACTGAAGTTGACTGGATCGACATCCACAAGTTCCTACACTTTATTGATCGTCTTGAGGTCCTTGTGGGGCGTTTCAATGGTGCAAGGCCATGTGGGATATGTGTGCCACTGCTGCACTCGTTGAACAGGTCCAACTGTGTCGAGAAACTTATGGTACGAGCTGTTTTCTATTATATATGTTGTTCATAAACTATTGCTTATACACTGTTTTATAGTTGTGATCTTCTTGAAACAGGAACTGCCGAGTTCTATTGTTCCTATACAGATGCCTGACCATGGTCGGGTCAGACTTGCACTTGGTCACAACATGATGTTTATGTCGACCTACTCAATTCCCCTTGGAGGTGAAAAGATACTTATTCATGGGTGGTCTCAAGTAATGAAGGCCTTCCATCTTGGAGAATAGGAGAGAAGATTATGTTCATGCTTTTCCATGTCTCTAAAGCGAATATCCTGTTTATTGACCACGTTGCGAGATGAAGCCACTTTCAGAAGGTTGTGGATGCGCGGGGTGGCGCCTTAGCAGCTTTCAAACACAGCGTCCGAGACGAATGGCTCGCCAGACACCTCGGCCAAGAAAAGCTAAGAACAATGGCTGCATTAACAAGCCTCATGACCCGCTTTTGCACGGGCGAGGACAGCTGGTTGGCATGATGCAGCACCAGCGACCCAAGTACATCCGAAGTCAGGGACAGGAACGGGAAGCTACGACGCAGCAAAAACCAGCGCCAGAATAAAGAAAACAGCCCAAAGAGCATAGCGGTAAACGCCGGATTCAAAAGCTCTCGGCTAGGTCAGCAAAAGCTGCCCTCCAAAGGCAATATAGATGAACTGTCTAGCCTAAAGAAAATTCTGGACAAACTATGTAAAATCCACAGCACCCCCGATAAACCTGCAAATCATACCCATAGAGAATGTTGGGTCTTCAAGTAGTCCGGCAAGCTCAACGCCGAACACAAGGGGCTGGATACACCAAGCAAATACGAAGATGAGCCTCGCAAGCAAAGCAGTGGGAAATAGAAGAAATTCCCACCAGAAGTCAAAACAGTAATCATGTTACACGTGATAAATAAAAACAACGCGACACCCACTAAAATACGTGCCCCAGGGCCTATCACCACGGAGTTCCGCCACTGGTCGGCCAAACCAATCACCTTCGGCCATCGGGATTACTCCGCAAGTATCCGGCACGCAGGATGGGCTGCCTTGGTGTTAGACCCGATAATTGACGGATACCACTTCACACGAGTTCTGATGGATGGCGGTAGTAGAACCTGATATATCAGGACACAGTCCGCAAAATGGGGATAGACCCAACAAAAATTAGACATAGCAATATTTCCTTTAAAGGAGTAACGCCAGGCCCAGGGGCCCATTGCACGGGCTCCCTGCTACTAGAGGTTATATTCTGCTTCCCCGATAACTTCCCCAGCAAAGAGCTAACCTTCCACATCGCTCCATTTCAAAGTGGCTATCAAGCACTACTGGGACGCGAATCTTTTGCTCGCTTTAACGCAATACCGCTTTACGCGTCTCTCATGCTTAAGATGCCCAGTCCACACGGCATCATTACAGTCAAGGGAAATATTGAGCGCTCCTTGCGCGCGGAAGACCGTGCGGCTGCCATGACAGCCGCACACTAGACGGCCTCACCAGCTAGAGCATCTTACAGGTCGTTAAGACCACGGACGCGGCTAGACGAGTCCGGCTTGGCAATATAATTGATAAAGGTTTGATGGCTATACCCCTATAACAATACAAGGGGCTCCACGCGTGTAAACAAGTGACAATAAGACTCAATTCTACCCATCTTGAACTATACTTGATTTATTTAGTATAACATACATTTTGCACGACAATTTTGCAACTAAGTTCCTCTTTCTACAGATGACCATCGTGCTACACCCGTCCAGGATACGGCACAACGGAGACACGGGCGCAGACATGCAGCAGGGACCCGTCCTAAGGATTCTCTTTAGATTAATACCCTACATAAACCTCTTTTACTGTCTCTTGTTGATAAACATCCCCCGGATTCCCAGTAAAACTAAGATGGATGCTGACGTATTGGCATGTGGCCACGCCAGATTATTGCACGTACCTGGACACCAGGGGCTTATTACAAAGGGCGAACTTTCGCCCAGCTTATATCATAAAGACCGAATACCTTAGGGAGTGTTCGGCGTCGCGAGTTTGGCCTTATATGCATCAGCTCCGAATCATGTCTTTGGTCAAATGTTGGGTTTGCCCGGCTCCCGTGTTTTGCTGCCTTACGTTCCGCTCTATCGGCTAAGGTGGCACCAGGAGAACTACTGCGATTGTGCCCTGGTTCGGCCAAGCGAGCACCTCAGTTGAGAAAGCCGAAAACTGACTGTCATGATATAGCGCGAGACTGGTCAACCACTCGATGACCCAGCGGAATCTTCGGGATTCCTCCACCTTAACTATGGTCCGTTTCCCGGCCAGGCACACACGCGCCCCGAATTCGGATGAGCGCGGAGCCACCAGGGGCTATATAGTAGCCCCACTATCAAACTCCTATGGCTAAGTGAAAGTGATAAAGCATTATAGTCCGATTGCCTAGTTCGCTGCGCTATCACCTCTTAACGGACCAAGACGTTGGATCAAGTGTGAATATGCGTCTTCTCCGAGCACCCCCACATTATATGCGTGGGGGCTGAAGCCGACGACTGCCATCTTTCAGGTTATATACATATATACATAAACGGCCGCACAGGAGGTATTATAATTCTTGCAGACACAAGTATAAAAAAGAAGCCTTTACATTTAAGCAAACATTTTTTCAATGGGAATACATATCATTCGAACATAATATTCTTCGAGCACTGCGCCTCTATTGAACGAGCACCCTCAAGAACTTCTTCGAAGTAGTGCTCGGTAGGTACTCGGCTTCGGTCCGAGTCTTGAGCTGCAATGGCGGTGGCCTCCATCTCTGCCCAGTATGTCTTGACACGGGCAAGGGCCATCCGCGCACCCTCTACGCATGCCAACCTCTTCATCGCGATGATATGCGGCACAACACCAACGAACTGTTGCACCAAACTGAAGTAACTATTCGGCTTTGACCTTTCCGGCCGAAGATGATCCACAACATACCTCATGGCAAGTCCGGACAATCTATTCCGCTCGGCCCATTCGGCCAACCGATTAGTCAATGGAAGAGGACGCTCTGGATCATTAAAGTGTGACCAAAACAGCTTCTCCACTTCACGACCCTTTTGATCTCGGAAGTACTCGGCCGCGTCGGCAGCACACGCTGCCGGATCAAGGTATGCACCTGCCAAACTCCATAGCCAGTCTAAGGAGGCGTACTTCGAATCGCCGAACTTCATCCACAACATAAAGGGCTTCCCAGCCGCGATATCTCCGGCCTGACGCAGCTCCTCCTTCATTGCTCTCATGGCAGATCGGGTGTCTTTGGCCGCCACCATGGCCTTCTCTAGGTCCGACCTCTTCGCTTGATCTTCCTTTTCAAGAAGCTTGTAATGGTCAGTGGCATTCTTCAACTCCACAGCCATCTTGGCTATTTTCTCCTTGCTTTGGCAGTGAGCAGCCTGTTCGGCTTTCAGCTCCTTGATTGCCTTTAGGGCAGCCACATCACTTCCCTTCGCTTGTTCTTTGGCTCGGGCAAGTTCCGCCCGAAGGTTCTCCATGGCCGCAGCTCCATCTGCATTTAAAACATATGTTATACATGTTGGCATCATGATCCTCTTATCATGCGTCACTGGAGAAATTACATACCTTGCGCCTCGTCAAGATGCTTGTTGACAAGTACGATGTCGGCATCTGCCATGTCAAGTTGCCGCTTTAACTCAGCAAATTCATCAGTCCGGCTGGCCACCGGACACTTCGCCACCTGCATATTAAGGCGGCAAAATTAAACTTGGGACTATGATCCTTTGCGCGCCGTCGTCTTCGACAGCACCCAGAGTCTCAGGGTCTACTATCTACACTCTTAAAGTATGCGGTACTATAAAAAAGGTACATCATTTCACGTACCTCAAAACCTGTCAGTAGACTCATGACAGCTTCATGCAACCCGCTCTCCGCGGATGAAATTCTTTCAATTACCATACCCATCAACGTACGGTGCTCTTCTGAGATAGACGCTCGCCCTAGAAGATCCCTCAGTACCTCCGACTGCGCACCAGACGGTGTCGGACTCATTCGATTGCTTTTTTCAAAAGCCGAATATTGAGGGCTTTGGGTGGCCATATGACTACCTTCTGGACTTTCTGGATCAGGAGAAACCCTCCGCGACAACACCTCGGGGTCGCCCGCCTCATGAAGCGGTATGGCAGGGGGAGGCATTCCGCTCTCCATCATCTCTGGAAGAAGATCCCCCGAAGACAAGCTCTACTGAGAAGGGCTAAGATCCGAACTACAAGATAAATGCTTCGGTTATTTTCCTCAGGAGTATAGCCAAGTTTTTTCTCATTATTAAATACCCTTTTGCTTACAGCTCGGTGGAGGGATGATCCCCTTGAGGGCATAGTACGGCCGTGGTATCCCCCGGTATAGGACCCTCTGGCGAAGATTTCTTCCACCGCTTCGAGACCATTGTGTCCGAGTCCTCAGAGGCGGTCCTCTTCATCTACTGAGGAGAGGAATTTTTGATTCCTCCCTTCCGGCCAACCTCCTCCGCGGAGGCAGTAGCTTCCTGGTTCCCCCCTTCATCTTCTCCCGAAGGCACGATCTCCAGCATCCTGGTTAACACAGGATCTGGCGAGGGCTCAGGAAGGGGGACCGGACACCTAATCAACTTTGCCTTCGCTATCCACTCCTGGTTCAAGAGCATCTCTTTTTTAAAGGGCAACGTTGCGATAAATAAACGGATGGCGTGTTTAGACACAGGGCTACTTACTTGGGTATCCGGACGATTGCAGCTCAGACCTGCATCCTCAGTAGAGTCCGGACACATTATTTGTGGTCGGAAGAACAATTTGTACATGTCCGCAGGCGTCATGCCAAGGAAATGTTGAAGAGCTCGCGGTCCCTCCGGATTGAACTCCCACAGGCGGAGGGGACGACGTTTGCAGGGCAGGACTTGGCGAATTAACATGACTTGCGTCACCACAACCAGACTGACATCTCTCTCCAGGAGATCTCGGATGCGCTCTGCAATATGGGCACATCCTTTACTAGCCCCCAGTCTAGCCCCTTGTTGACCCATGACGTTAGTCGTGGCGGGGGACCCGAGCGAAAAACAGGTGGAGCCACCCACTTGGTACCCCCTGGGAGCTGTGATATAAAACCACTTTTGTTGCCATAAGCTGGACTCCTCTTGGAAAGAGCCCTCGGGCCATGGGGGTCAGCATTTTTGCTTATTATGGTGCCTCCGCACTCTGCATGCCGTCCCTCGATCATCTTCGGCTCCACTTTGAAGGTCTTGAGCCACAATCCGAAATGAGGAGTAATACAGAGGAAAGCTTCGCACACGACGATGAATGATGAAATATGGAGGATAGACTCCGGAGCTAAATCATGGAAGTCCAGCCCATAATAGAACATGAGCCCCCTCATGAAGGGATCCAGCGTGAAGCCTAGCCCTCGGAGGAAGTGAGGTACGAACATGACACTCTCACCGGGCTTGGGAGTGGGAACTTGCCCTTGAGCAGGCAGCCTATGCGGGATTTCACCGGTCAGGTACCTGGCCTCCCTTAGCTTTATTACGTCCTCCTCCGTGACGGAGGAAGGCATCCACCGACCTTGAAGGTTGGATCCGGACATGATCAAAGGTCCGAAGAGCCTAAACCTAAGCTTTGGGTGTTGGAACTCGAGGCAGGAGGCGGGTTCGATTGAGGTCAAAAGAAAAGAACAGGCATTGGTTCTTTATAAAGAGATTGAATACCAAGAGCCCTCCTCGTGACCGTTTGGGACTTACCTTCGATCGAGGGGTCATACCAACGGGCGCGATTGGGTTACCCACGTCCATGTTGATGAGAATCCCGTAAATAAATGGGACACGATCTCTGCTTCGACATGACGTGCCAAGGAAACCACCTCGCAAAACGCGCCGAGGTTGGTAAAAAACGGTTCGAATAAAGGTTCGGCTATGGTGTGATGCCACATTACGGGATACGTCAGTAGATTAGATTTGTGGAAATATTATTCTCTCTACGGTGGTGTGTGGAACTTATTTTGCAGAGCCGGACATGAACCTCGTGTTCAAAACCTTCTATGAAGTATTCGGAGGAGGAACCCGCCTTCCAATGCCGAAGACAATCTGCGCGCCGGACTCATCGTCATTGAAGCCTGGTTCAGGGGCTACTGAGGGAGTCCTGGATTAGGGGGTATCTGGACAGCCGGACTATAACCTTTGGCTGGACTGTTGGACTATGAAGATACAAGGTTGAAGACCTCGTCCCGTGTCCGAATCGGACTCTCCTTCGCGTCGAAGGCAAGCTTGGAAATACGGATATATAGATCTCCTTCCTTGTAACCGACTCTGTGTAACCCTAGCCCCCTCCGGTGTCTATATAAACTGGAGGGTTTAGTTCGTAGGACATAACAACCACAATCATACCATAGGCTAGCTTCTAGGGTTTAGCCTCTCTGATCTCACGGTAGATCAACTCTTGTACTGCCCATATCATCAATATCAATCAAGCAGGAGTAGGGTTTTACCTCCATCGAAAGGGCCCGAAACTGGGTAAAATAATCGTGTCCCTTGTCTCCTGTTATCATCCGCCTAGATGCACAGTTCGGGACCCCCTACCCGAGATCCGCTGGTTTTGACACCGAAAGCGAGGAAAATATCGGGGGAGTTCCTGGTTATGGTGGGTGGTCGGGGGTTGAGCGATGCGCATTTCTCTCGTACACGTACGCGCGTGGGTGCAAGGCGTTGGGCTCTAACTGAACCCGAGCGAGGCGTTTGCCTACTAAACCCGAGCGATTGCACTGCGGGCTACGCGTTACTAAACCCGAGCGATCGATCGAGCCCTTGCTGTTAACTGAAGCTGAGTGATTCCTTCACTACTGCTGCTAACTGAAGCCAATCGATGTTGCCTCTACATGAATAGTGAGTGTTGTTGGGGGGGGGGGGGGGTTGGATGAATAGTTCCTAGTGGGGGTTGGATGAACAAGACCCCGTGGTTGTAGAGGTCGTTGCTGCTGGATGAACAGGACCCTAATCAAGCCGGTTGGGGGTGGAAGAACAGGTCCCCGTGGAGGGGTGGATGAACAGGACCCTGTGGAGGGCTGGATGAACAGGACGACCCCGTGGAGGGCTGGTTGAACAATAGCCGGTGGAGGGCTGGATGAACAGTAGCCCGTGGAGGGGTGGTTGAAAATGACCCCGTGGAGAGGGCTGGTTGAACAGTAGCCGATGGAGGAGGGCGCGGTGGAGGCTAGATGAACAGGAGCCCATGGATGAATAGTCGCAGGTGAAGGCTGGAGGAGGTCGGACGGTGGATGAATAGTAGCCCGTGGAGGCTGGAGGAGGTTGACGATGGAGATGAACAGTATCCCGTGGAGTCCCGTTTTGCGGTACGCCACACCCCTCCCGATGAACAGGACCCCCGTTTCGATAGTAGCACTCCAACACAAGTCCCTTTCCTCCGTTTTGCGGTATGCCACACCCCTCCCGATCAACAGGACCCCGTTTCGACCGTAGGAGGTCCGTTTCCTCCGTTTTGTGCTACGCCAGACCCCTCCCGATTAACATGATCGCGTTTTGACCGTGGCCGGTCGAACACAAGGCTGTTTCCTCCGTTCTGCGGTACGACAGGCCTCGTTTCCATCGGTTGTTCCATCCAAGCCGATTGGCTCCCGATAAACAGCACGCGTTCCGTTGCCTCCCGATGAACACGACGCATTCCGTTGCCTCCCCATGAACACGACGACGATGTAGTTTCTACGTTCCGACCCAGCCATGTATACGAGCCCTGGCCATACATATGCACGAGTAGGCGATCGAGACCCAGCCCGTATGTACGTACGTGGATGTATTTACTTTCTTGCACCCTGTTCGATGTATGTACGTGTACATGCTACGTGCGCGCCTCTACTACGACACGTGCCCTTCCTTAATCGGCCACGGTTCATCGCTGCAGCCTACAGACAGACCGATCATATGTACGTACACGTTCGCGACCAGAATGACAACGCTACGCACACTTCGACCAGGTGGGTCTCGACTGTCAGGCACTTCCTTGCGTGCGAAGATGTAGCTGGTGTGTCCCAGCAGTCAGGGGGGAATCCTTTTTTGCCCATATATAGTATGGACGTACTTCCTTGCGTGGGAAGATGTAGCTAGTGGGTCCCAGCAGTCAGGGGGAAACGTTTTTTTTTGCGAAATACGGTGGCCTGTCCGATGGGTCCCTGCTGTCAGGTGGAGGAATCATTATTTTCCGCATAATAAGGAGGCACTTCCTTGCTGCGACCGTGGACCCATTTGTTAGCCTCTCCATGTACAGTACCCTTCCGATAGAAGTCGTTCCTTGACCATGTTGACCATGCCGCGCCGAGAGCAACAGGGCGGTGGACAACGGGGAGGCCTAGGAAGGGGACGACACGGAGCCGGGGAAGAAGCGGTAGTGGATGCCCACGCGAAGAGGAGTACCAGGGTTCACTGGTTCAGCTGCGGTGTGAGGCTGCCGTCGCCGCAGAATAACAAGGGGTGTGGGTGAGTAGAGGGATGGCCTGGCCAGCGGTGGGAGTAGTAGGGGGCGGTGAAACCTCCGCGACAACACAACCGTCCACGGGAGGTAGTAGCAGGCGGCACGATTAGCGATGCTTTGGGCAACTGGAGCAAGAAGACCAGAGGTTGAAGAAGCACGATGGCTGTTGGATGGACATCGTATGGTCACTGCACCTAGAATTGTTTATATTGACTAAGTTGACAAAGCACTTGGTACGCGTCAACTTAGTAGGCCCACAGGTCAGCCTCCGAAACGGTGCGCCTCAGATGTCAGGGGGAGGAATCGTTTTTTGGGTGGCTAAAGCTAGAATATCCGAGCTTGAACAAGAAGCACGACATCCGTTGGATGGACATCCAACGACCACTACTGCTAGAACCGTGTGTTGACTATAAGTTGACAAATCCTTGCATACGCGTCAACTTAGTTTTTTTAGGGGACGCGTCAACTTAGTAGGCCCACAAGTGTGTGGCAGAGAATTGCCATTTGTAAGAATGCACATCCCATTTTTGAATTCTAATGGAATTTACTACAGCCCATTTACAGTTTGTTAAAAGTACAACCTATTTTCTAGATAGGACAACGATTAATAATTTCAACCAACCGTTCAAAACAGAACTCAATAAAATTTCCCACATTTTGATGGGATGCGAAATATTTTTATCCCGAAATTTCTAGTTGGATCAAATACAATTTCAATATAAATTTGTATTACTTAAAATTCCAACGAAACATTGTGCGCGCAACAATTAATGAAATTAAAATTTTCAAAATCCAAAAATAATATTTTACAAACTAATTATGTGTTGGTTGCATTTTTTATAGTTACTGCCCAGTTTTTATAATTACATCCCATATATTATTTCTTAAAGCCCATTTTCTTGTTAAGCCTAATGCATCCCTCTTAGGAAAGATTTGTAGCCCAGCGGGGCGGAGAATAACAAGTTGACCTTGCCTGGGTGTTCCTCAAAAAAATTAATATATGGGCTGGATATCTGGGCTAGGCTAGACGGGTCATAGGCCGCCGAGTTAATACCCTACTCTCCTCTGAACAACAACGAAAACATCGCTCAAGAAAAACTCTGCAGTGCTCACACCTCCGAAACACAAATACTGCTCAAGCTGCTTGGTCCCAGCTGTCGGCCGCTACTTGTGCAATTCTCTCGTTTATTGACTACATAGGTTGACAATGGTGTGGGACCGTGATGTCAAGAAACTAGGAGGAAGCAAAAAAATTATAGTTGTATATAATAAGGAGGAACTTGCGTACGTGCGGCTATGGCCCTGGTGGGTCCCCACTGTCATCCTCTCCAAGTAAAGTCATCTCCTCATTCCTCATGCCCGTTGACCATGTTGACAACGCGACACGGCGGCACCACGGCGAGCGCAACAACTCGAAGGACCACGGAGAGGGCCTCACGGGCCCTACAGATGGTCTAATACAGCGCCCGCTGCTCATTCGGGAAGCCAGGATCATAGTGCCACATGTCCGTGATGGTATTGTCATTCACTTGTTCACCGGTGCTCGTTGAGGAGACGGAGGTTGTATCACAGGTCCTCCTGTGCTGGTAGCTCTTCCTCCATTAGGGCGTCGAAGTGCGGCCGCACTTGCTCTATGGTGAACATGGCATGAATCGGCTTGGACAGTGGCGCCGGCTCCTGGTCGGAAGTTAGGTCAATTGTCTGATTGTCGACGCTCACCTCGACAAGCTCGCTCGCGAGCCAACATGTCCGGCTGCTGGACCGACCCGCTGCCAAGCACGAGTCTGACTGTCGTGGCCCACCCAGACCGCCTCCCTCGCCCGCGCCCGCTTTCCACCCGAAATGTTCAGCGCCGCCCGCCCCGCTTCCCGGTGTAGGCGATTGCCCCGCCTTCAAACGACACAAGTGTCGTCCGTCCGTTCGTCTACCGCCCACATTAATGATACGCGGTTGCTGAGGCGGCTACTCCGGCGCCACACGTCCGTCCCTCCGCTGCCCACCATTGCTATATAAACTGCTGCGCCGGCCATAGCCGCAGTCATCCGCTTCTGTTCCCTTTCTCCTATTCACACCACTACTTCCCACCATGGCTTCCTCACGTGCCATCGCTCTTTGGAACGGGCGGACGATGGACTACAAGGAGATGGTAGTGATTGCCGCCGACTGTCTGGCCGGCAGGCAGTCGGAGGACGACGACGTCCCAATGGATAACATGGTAGTCGACGATCCGGCGCCAACCCCCTCCTCCGCGCCATCCTCGTCGGTGCATTGCACCATGACCATCGGCGAGGCTCGTTCCCAATACATGGACACGGTGAGGCAGAAGCGTCAGGAGCAGTTTCGGGAGGTGCAGGCCGACGCTGCCTACAACCACCATCTCCTCCAGGAGCACCTGCAGGCGGAGGAGCAGATCGCCACGGAGCGGGCGGAGCAGGAGGCGATGCTCGACTCATACCACTCCGCTTATGAGGGCCGCCTCGAGCGGTGGCGGTACCGCATGCGAGTGGCGGAGGCTGCGACCGCCTACAAAGAGGGGATGAAGTGGGCAAGACGCTGTTTGGCGAGAGTGAGGATGAGGCAGAGGACAATGTCGGCTCCAACGAGTCCCCGCTCCGCTAGCGTCGATGAGGCCCTGCTCCGTTGAGGCCCCGCAACGCCAACAACGAGGCAGAGGACACCGCCGGCTCCGCCGAGGCCCCGCCCCGCCGGCACCGAGGCGGAGGACCTCGCAGGCTTCGGCGAGGCCCTACTCCGCCGTGGCTCCGCCCCGCCGGAACCGAGACGGGGGACCTTGCCGGCTTCGGCGAGGCCCTACTCCGCCGAGGCCCCTCCCTGCCGGCACCGAGGGGGAGGATTTTCCCCGCTCCGTCGAGGCGGTGCCCCGCCGGCAACGAGACAGAGGACACCGTCGGCTCCGTCGAGGCCCCGCCCCGTTGCCCGCGATGCCGCGCCACACAGAAAACAAGGAAGAGTAGAACACGGTAGGTCGCCGCCGCTCGGGTCCAAGTAAGGCCACCACTGCTACCCTCCGGTTGAAGCCAAGCTAGGTGGGTTGACCATTGACGGCCGATTAGCTTCTTGCCGGTGACGTGGAGTCGGAGAGCTATGTTGGAGAAGGACGCTTCTTCAGTTACTTAACTGCTAGTGCAGTTGGGTCACTGACAAGTGGGCCCAACAGGCATCTAGGCCACATGCCAGTTATGCAACTGCACCTGCACTTTAGTCATTGAAGCTCAGTCCGCTGGAGAATAAGTTTCTGTTCGGCTCAGCCGGGCACATGCGGGTAGATTCGTTTAATTAATTATACCTCCAGTGCACCCCTTTTTAGGTGAAGAATGTATTTAATTCGATTAGATCGAATTCTTGTAGCACTGGCACTAGATGAACATGCAAAACAATACATACTAGGATTATTCCCAGGGTGATCACCTCATTTGCAGCAGTTTCACATGTACTCCATCCGGTCCTTTTTAGTCTACATACAAGTTTTGTCTGCAGTCAAAGTATCTCTACTTTGACCAATCTTTTAGAAAAAAGTATGAACATTCACAATGTAAAATCAACTCACTTGAAAGAAATTTAATATGTGAAGTAAAAATGAATAGAGGGAGTTCAAAGAGTTTGAGATGCTTTTTAGCGTTCCTGTACATTGCAATTAAACACACATGCCTGGCAATTAATAGAGAACATTCAAAACAATCGATGATTATGCTCTCAGCGATTCACATGTCAAAGCCCATATTTACTTCACAACTAAACAATAAAGAAAAATCGATCAATGCTGCTGACAGCAAAGGGCGTCCCATTCGAAAATATCAAACGCATGCTGATACGTCTCCAACGTATCTACTTTTCCAAACACTTTTGCAATTGTTTTTGACTCTAACTTGCATGATTTGAATGGAACTAACCAGAATAACGATGTTTTCAGCAGAATTGCCATGGTGTTATTTTTGTGTAGAAATAAAAGTTCTCGGGAATGACCTGAAACTTCACGGAGAATATTTTTGGAATTAATAAAAAATACTGGAGAAAGAATCAACACCAGGGGCCCACACCCTGTCCACGAGGGTGGAGGGCGCGCCCACCCCCTGGGGCACGCCCCCTGCCTTGTGGGCCCCCTGAGGCTCCACCAACGTCAACTCCAACTCTATATATTCACGTTCGGGGAGAAAAAAATTAGAAAGAAGGATTCATCGCATTTTACGATACAGAGCCGCTGCCAAGCCCTAATCTCTCTCGGGAGGGCTGATCTGGATTCCGTTCGGGGCTCCGGAGAGGGGAATTCGTCGTCATCGTCATCATCAACCATCCTCCATCACCAATTTCATGATGCTCACTGCCGTGCCTGAGTAATTCCATCGTAGGCTTGCTGGACGGTGATGGGTTGGATGAGATTTATCATGTAATTGAGTTAGTATTGTTAGGGTTTGATCCCTAGTATCCATTATGTTTTGAGATTGATGTTGCTATGACTTTGCTATGCTTAATGCTTGTCACTAGGGCCTGAGTGCCATGATTTCAGATCTGAACCTATTATGTTTTCATGAATATATGTGAGTTCTTGACCCTATCTTGCAAGTCAATATTCACCTAATATGTGTTATGATCCGGTAACCCCGAAGTGACAGTAATCGGGACCACTCCCAGTGATGACCGTGGTTTTAGGAGTTCATGTATTCACTAAGTGTTAATGCTTTGGTCAAGAACTCTATTAAAAGGAGGCCTTAATATCCCTTAGTTTCCAACAGGACCCCGCTACGACGGGAGGGTAGGACAAAAGATGCCATGCAAGTTCTTTTCCATAAGCATGTATGACTATATTCGGAATACATGCCTACATTAGATTGATTAACTGGAGCTAGTTCTGTGTCACCCTATGTTATAATTGTTGCATGAGGAATCATATCCGACATAATTATCCATCACTGATCCAATGCCTACGAGTTTTTTCATATATTGATATTTTCTTAGTTACTTTTCCGTTGCCACTGTTACAATTACTATAAAATTGGTACTATTACCTTTGCCACCGTTACTTCCATACTACTTTGCTACTAAACACTTTGCTGTAGATATTAAGTTTTCTAGGTGTGCTTGAATTGATAACTCAACTGCTAATACTTGAGAATATTCTTTGGCTCCCCTTGAGTCGAATCAATAAATTTGGGGTCAATACTCTACCCTCAAATGAAATTCTGTTTTGTATGCTCGAATAGCTCATGTATCAACTAGGGATGTCTATATCTTCCATGCTAGGTGGGTTATTCTCACGATGAGTGGACTCCGCTCATCATTCACGAGAAAATGGCTGGTAACCAGGATGCCCAGTCCCATGCTCAAATCAAATAACTGCAAACAAAACTCCCCCAGGACTGTTGTTAGTTGGAGGCACCCGTTGTTTTAGACAAGCCATGGATTGATATTTGTTAGTGGTGGGGGAGTATAAACTTTACCATTATGTTTGGTAACCGCCTATAATGTGTATAGCAAGGAAGATATCGAGATCTCTCGGTTGTTATCTTGACAATGAAAGTATGCCACTCAAAATATTATTTATCTCTGTTTCAAAACTCGAGCTCTGGCACCTCTACAAATCCCTGCTTCCCTCTGCGAAAGGCCTATCTATTTACTTTTATGTTGAGTCATCATCCTCTTATTAAAATGCACCAGTTGGAGAGCACCCCTGTCATTTGCATGCATTACTATTAATTTACGAGTATGACTATGACTGGATCTCTTTTACCATGAATTACAATGTCTAGTCAGTCCTTGATCTTCAGAGGTGGTCGCATTTATGTTTTGCGATCTCAGAAAGGGCTAGCGAGATACCATCTTGTTATATCATATTATGATTGTTTTGTCGTCCGAGATTTATTATTATTGCTCGCTAGTTAATTATGCCATTGATATGAGTAAACATGAGACCTAAGTGTTATTGTGAATATGGTTAGTTCATAATCTTTGCTGAAAATTTGAATGTTGGCTTTACATATTTACAACAACAAGAGCAAACAGATTTTGTAAAAATTTTTTTAATCACTTTCAGTTTGTCAACTGAATTGCTTGAGGACAAGCAAAGGTTTAAGCTTGGGGGAGTTGATATGTCTCTAACGTATCTACTTTTCCAAACACTTTTGCCCTTGTTTTGGACTCTAACTTGCATGATTTGAATGGAACTAACCCGGACTAGCGTTGTTTTCAGCAAAATTGCCATGGTGTTATTTTTGTGCAGAAATAAAAGTTCTCGGAATGACTTGAAACTTCATGGAGAATAATTTTGGAATTAATAAAAAATACTTGAGAAAGAATCAACACTAGGGGGCCCACACCATGTCCATGAGGGTGAAGGGAGCGCCCACCCCCTGGGCGTGCCCCCTGCCTCGTGGCCCCCTGAGGCTCCACCGACGTCAACTCCAACTCTATATGTGCACGTTCGGGGAGAAAAATATCAGAAAGAAGGTTTCATCGCGTTTTACGATACGGAGCCACCACCAAGCCCCAATCTCTCTCGAGGGGCTGATCTGGAGTCCGTTCGGGGCTCCGGAGAGGGTAATCCGTCGCCGTCGTCATCATCAACCATCCTCCATCACCAATTTCATGATGGTCACCGCCGTGCGTGAGTAATTCCATCGTAGGCTTGTTGGACGGTGATGGGTTTGATGAGATTTATCATGTAATTGAGTTAGTTTTGTTAGGGTTTGATCCCTAGTATCCATTATGTTCTGAGATTGATGTTGCTATGACTTTGCTATGCTTAATACTGGTCACTAGGGCCCGAGTGCCATGATTTCAGATCTGAACCTATTATGTTTTCATGAATATATGTGATTTTTGATCCTATCTTGCAAGTCAATAGTCACCTACTATGTGTTATGATTCGGTAACCCCGAAGTGACAATAATCGGGACCACTCCCGGTGATCGTAGTTTGAGGAGTTCATGTATTCACTAAGTGTTAATGCTTTGGTCTGGTACTCTATTAAAAGGAGGCCTTAATATCCCTTAGTTTCCAATAAGACCCCGCTGCCACGGGAGGGTAGGACAAAAGATGTCATGCAAGTTCTTTTCCATAAGCACGTATGACTATATTCGGAATACATGCCTACATTACATTGATGAACTGGAGCTAGTTCTATGTCATCCTGTGTTATAATTGTTGCATGAGCAATCGCATCCGACATAATTATCCATCACTGATCCAATGCCTATGAGTTTTTTCACATATTGATTTTTTGTTAGTTACTTTTTCGTTGCCACTGTTACAATTACTACAAAACTGCTACTGCTACCTTTGCCACCGTTACTTCCATACTACTTTGCTACTAAACACTTTGCTGCAAATATTAAGTTTTCCACGTGTGGTTGAATTGACAACTAAACTGCTAATACTTGAGAATATTCTTTGGCTCCCCTTCTGTCGAATCAATAAATTTGGGTTGAATACTCTACCCTCGAAAATTGTTGTGATCCCCTATACTTGTGGGTTATCACGTGTCTTCTCGCTAACATCAATGAGCAAAATTTGACAAGGTTGTCCCATTCCAAAATGTCTAATGCGTATTGTTTTGCGTACATCAATGAGCAGACTTTGACAAGGTTTTCCCATTCCAAAATATCAAATGCCTATGATTGTAGAATGGGCAGGGTTTGCCATCAGTTCGGACAATGACATGGCACCTCGTGCTAAATAAACCAACTGTTCTTTTTGTGCAGTTCCACCAAAATCAACCAAATTCGCACATAGCTTGTATGATTTCGCCTTCATATGTTGCAACGCCTTGAACATATTGACACCTCCTTTCTTGTGGTGGAAATGAATGATTCGATGTATTCATGAACATTTTGCGCAGTTCCCATTGAAATCAAGCTGAGCACCCCTGTTTGGATAAATACAAAATAAGTGATTAGTTTAAAGCAAACTGTAATATGAATTGTCAGTTTAAATAGGCACCTACATGGTCCATGTAGAACACACTTTTAAAAAATAGAACTCGCCGGAAAGAATCCTAGAACAACATTCTACTTGCACATCACAACAAAAAAGATGGAGATCTGTTAGTCCTTCTAAGCTGAAGTTAGTTTGGTCTTATGGGGAGTAATGTAACCATCCTTCAACTGCTCCTTCTGATGAGAAGATTGATAGGGCTTCTTCATCCTGGCATAATCGGAACTAGTCACTTCACATACTCCATATTCTTCTTCAGAGGAGGATGATCTTGTTGTGCAAAGACAAGAGGACAACTAAATGCTAGCATCCCTGTTTGCTCGAAAAAAAGGAAAGGAAATATTTAAAACAACATAGATGAAGCACTTCTCAAGGACAATACACCTTTCTCATGAAAATCTAAACAGTAGCACACCACCAATAGAGATGACAAAGCTCAATCATATGGATGAAATCCATGGGCGAGTAACAACCTTTGTTAGGACGCTTATTGTGTAGAGCATACAGATCAACAACTTCTCTGGAACCATCCGTTGTTATCTACTGTGGTTGCATGCTTACTATATACTCCTCGATTAGTTTAATGTTTCCAACATCTTCTTGTGCAGTTCCACTAAAATACATGGTATATTCAAAGAAGATCCCTGTTTGCACAAGTAGAGATAATTACATATTACATTAAGAGTGGCATCAAATCAGTGGCAAAACAATTGCTCGTTCCAGCCATAGAAATAAATTAAGATGCAAAACTATATCATTACTTATGTCATCATAGTTCCAGTGCTTCATTACAGCACCGGGAGTTGATTTTTGTTTTTTTTTTGCTTGTTCTTCCCCTTCATCACTTGGTTCGATAACAGACAAGCTGAAGGAAATATGCCCTAGAGGCAATAATAAAGTTATTATTTATTTCCTTATTTCATGATAAATGTTTATTATTCATGCTAGAATTGTATTAACCGAGAACTTAGTACATGTGTGAATACATAGACAAATAGAGTGTCACTAGTATGCCTCTACTTGACTAGCTCGTTGAATCAAAGATGGTTAAGTTTCCTAGCCATTGACATGAGTTGTCATTTGATTAACGGGATCACATCATTAGAGAATGATGTGATTGACTTGACCCATTCCGTTAGCTTAGCATTTGATCGTTTAGTATATTGCTATTGCTTTCTTCGTGACTTATACATGTTCCTATGACTATGAGATTATGCAACTCCCGAATACCGGAGAAACACTTTGTGTACTACCAAACATCACAACATAGCTGGGTGATTATAAAGGTGCTCTACAGGTCTCTCCGATGGTACTTGTTGAGTTGGCATAGATCAAGATTAGGATTTGTCACTCCGATTGTCGAAGAGGTATCTCTGGGCCCTCTCGGTAATGCACATCAATATAAGCCTTGCAAGCAATGTGAATAATGAGTTAGTTGCGGGATAATGCATTACGGAACGAGTAAAGAGACTTGACGGTAACGAGATTGAACTAGGTATTGAGATACCGACGATCGAATCTCGGGCAAGTAACATACCGATGACGAAGGGAACAACGTATGTTGTTAAGTGGTTTGACCGATGAAGATATTCGTAGAATATATAGGAGCGAATATGAGAATCCAGGTTCCACTATTGGTTATTGACCGGCGATGTGTCTCGGTCATGTCTACATAGTTCTCGAACCCGTAGGGTCCGCACGCTTAACGTTCGGTGACGATCGGTAATATGAGTTTATGTGCTTTGATGTACCGAAGGTTGTTCGGAGTCCCGGATGAGATCATGGACATGACGAGGAGTCTCGAAATGTTCAAGACATAAAGATCAATATATTGGAAGGCTATATTCGGACATTGGAAAGGTTCTGAGTGGTTCGGGTATTTATCGGAGTACCGGAGAGTTACGGGAATTTGCCGGGGAGTATATGAGCCTTATTGGGCTTTAAGGGAGAGAGAGAGAGTAGGGCAGGCCGTGCGCCCCCCAAGGCCTAGTCCGAATTGGACTAGGGGGAGGGGCAGCGCCCCCTCCTTCCTTCTCTTCTCTCTTCCTCTTCCTTCTCTCCTACTCCTACTACTTGGAAAGGGGGGAATCCTACTCCGATGGGAGTAGGACTCCCCAGGGCGCGCCATAGTAGAGGGCCGACCCTCCCCCTCCTCCACTCCTTTATATACGGGGGAGGGGGCACCTCATAGACACACAAGTTGATCATTGATCTCTTAGCCGTGTGCGGTGCCCCCCTCCACCATAATCCACCTCAGTCATATCATAGCGGTGCTTAGGCGAAGCCCTGCGTCGGTAGCTTCATCATCACCGTCATCACGCTGTCATGCTAACGGAACTCTCCCTCGAAGCTCTACTAGATCTAGAGTTCATGGGACGTCAGCGAGCTGAACATGTGCAGATCGCGGAGGTGCTGTACGTTCATTACTAGGATCGGTCGATCGTGAAGACGTACAACTACACCAACCGCATTGTCATAACGCTTCCACTTACGGTCTACGAGGGTAAGTGGACGACACTCTCCCCTCTCATTGCTATGCATCACCATGATCTTGCGTGTGCATAGGAATTTTTTTGAAATTACTATGTTCCCCAACACAAGCTTCGCCTTCAATGTAACATTTGGCATGTCAATTAGGGGGCACAAGTATAGCACTAAACAACGACATTAATTTTCTGATTAAAGTGGCAAAATATAGGCCAAAAGTTCTGCAATATCCTTATCTTACCTCAATGGGATATTATGATGCACATACAGATTGGAAGTCTTGTCTCCATTTGTGCAATTCACTAAAATCAAGCAACATTACGGTACAAGTAGCACAACATATGAAAGCACACTGCACAATCATGTGAAAGAAGGCTAGTACTGACCTCTAATGACGCGGAATTCAAACAACTCACAAGAAGAAGATCTGAACCAAATTTGCCAACACGGATAGGAAGTAAGATCTACTCTTGTGCAGTTCCACTAAGATCAAGCAATCAAGCAACGTTGTCAGCGTGACATTTTGGTTGGACTGCACAAAACACTCTTAAAATAAAAGTGTTTTGTGTAGTGCAACAAAAGGTCACAATAGCAACAAGGTGAACTAGATAACCCTGTTTACATAGAGGTGCAAAGGAAACAACAAGTGGTCAATAATGGTGGATGACACAAAAGCCAATAAAAAGTAGCATCAACTTATCTAATTGGGAAATAAAGCAAGACACCAGCATTTCTCAAACGGTGACATCGATTCATATTAACAACAAAAATTTTTAAACATGCAATTTGCTTTTAACTATGGCATTGCATCAATTTTCAAGTGGCATTATTAGAGAGTGTTTGTTTACAGGGACTTTTTAGTGTAGGGACGAAAAAAAGTCCCTTTCAGTCCCATCTAAACCAAACGGGAGGGACTTTTAGGGACTAAAAGCGGGCATTTGGGACTAAAGAAAGAAGACCCCGAGGGAGAGTATTTTTGGGACTTTTTCCAACAGTTGCCCCTGCCCCGCATCGCACCTTATCTCTATTAGTTCATTACTAGGGGTAACATGGTCTTTTAACACGTCATTTAATAACGTCTAGTCCATGTATAGTCCTTGGAACTAAGTAGGTAGGGACTAGAGACTTTTTAGTTGGGACTAAAAAAAGTCCTACGATTTTTTAACAAAACAGGGCCTTAGATTAACAACAAGTAAAGAGTTGCACAGGACAATGGACTCACCATCACCATGTGCATCTACCGATGTATGAAGGGGTGATGCACAGTCTGTTGCAACAAAGAACAAACAACCAAGGAGCATATTTGTGTTGGTCTCAGTTTTGTTATCTTTAGACACCTTTCCCTATGTGAGCGCAGCAAATCTAGTCATGCTGAAACTCTACAGCCTTGTCCCCGAAAACAAAAAGATCAGTTTGTTACAGATGTGCGTATTGCGTTTGTCATTGTTTTCCCTTTTCGACCAACGTAGGTGCTAGATAGCCAGTCTGTACTATTACTTTCCCCCCTTCCTTTCCTCTTTGAACCACGTCCTAAATTCATGCTATACAACTTTCACCACTACTTTCCCCCCTTCATTTCCTCTTTGAACCACGTCCTAGATCCATCCTATACAACTTTCCCCACTACATTACTCCTTCCTTTCCTTTTTGAACCACGTCCTAGATTCATGCTATACAACTTTCCCCACTACTTCCCCCCATTCCTTTCCTCTTTGAACCACGTCCTAGATTCATGCTATACAACTTTCCCCACTACTTTCCTGTTTGATCCAACACCTAGATTCGAGTGCAGAAGCGGAAAAAGCCCACATGCATCCAGAGCAATGCATGTGGAATAAGGAAATTATACCTTAAGGTTTTGGGAGTGTGGTTCAGTGGGCGACTGGAGGCCGTTCTGCCCACACTATGTATGGTGGCGAGGAAGAAGGGGTCGGAGGCCCTCCCGTGCCGCTGCTGGGTGAAAGAGAACAGTTGTGTCGGTAGTGGATTCCCTACCTCGCCGACGGCGACAACATTAAGCCTCTTTCCCTTCCTGCCAGATGGATCGTGCCAGCTCTTTGACCAGCAGTGAGGGGAGAGAGAGAGGCCAATGAAGTCTTGCTTAGATCTGGAGAGGGTGAGAGAGTGTGAAGAGAGCAACTACAAGCGCTGAGGCTCCAGCGTGTATATATATAGTGGAGAGATAGTGTGAAGAGTGCAAACCCTAGAAAATAAGCGCCAAGGCAGAGATCGTATAGCTCCGTATCCGTCCATTTTGACCAGTAAAAGAATCCTCCTGGCACCGCCCCAGATCACTTTCTCTCTCTGTCATGCGGGGCCTACCTGTCATTGGGTGGAAGAAAGAAGTCGAACAAAAACAAAATTATGATCAAGTGTGGTTATCGAACCCGAGACCTCAAATTTGATGAGCGAACAGGCTAACCAGCTACACCACCCTCACGTTATGTTTAACGAGAGGAAAGTAACCTTTTATACATTCCTACATTTGTGTGACAAGCATGTCGTGGTTTTTTTTGCGTGGGAGTCATTGGGATATAAATCATAATCGTGTCATGTGGCTTTGGT
Source organism: Aegilops umbellulata (assembly GCA_032464435.1). NCBI lineage: Eukaryota > Viridiplantae > Streptophyta > Magnoliopsida > Poales > Poaceae > Aegilops > Aegilops umbellulata. The sequence continues at coordinate 113,777,353 of CP136056.1, forward strand.
GGTAAGGTCTTTTGGGATTTAAAGCAGTGTTGGTAGTACAGAAATAATGCAGCCTCAGTCACCTTACCTCTCTCCACGTAGTACGTTGTGTCCCACCAGTCAGAGGGTGAAACAAACAAATTAATAAGAAAACTTAAAAGCACCAGCGGTGTATCTTACCTCACACATCTCGCTACTGCTCATCAACACTGTCCAATTGATCCCTCTGTTCGCTCACGTACTATTTTAAGTGAATCCTTATTATAACATGCACACAATTTTTGGCACTTGTATTCGACCTAAGTCAATGTGCCACCATATCTCGTACTAATCCCTCCGTCTAGGTGTAACAAGTCACGTTAGAAGGTGCAGCGAGACCAAGGTGCAAGTAGATTGGAGGAGAAGGAGAAACTTGACTAGTCCTTCCTCCAATCAAAGCCCTGATTTTTGTCTCTAAACACAACAATTAATCACAACAACTAAGAGATGCCATTTTAGCTACCATGCAGGGCCACGTATTAACTCGCATGCAATCCCAATTTGATTTCTTGACTGATCAACGCGTAGTTGCGCTCCATGCATTGGGTTTCCGGGGGAGATAACAAGGTAGAGTAAGGAGCGTTTGGTTACATTGCTTGGCTGGTCATAGTGGTGAGTAACTTGGACTAGTAACATGCATATGGATGGTAACATGCAAGTCTTCATTAATTGAGATATAGACTCATTTTACCTCGGCGTGTGTGTGTGTGTGTGTTTAACAACATGTGTGGGTTACACATCGACCTACTCCTACAGAGAGATGGTGTGTAGTGTACAATTTAGGCTAGTCATAGTGGAGAGTAATTTAGACTAGTAACATACATATGTTACTAGTGTATGTTACTACCTTCATAGTGGGTAGTGTCAGAGGTGTGGTAACATAGATGCCTTCATTTATTACTTTGTAGACTCATTATGCATTGGGAAGCGCTATGTGATGGTAACATATTATGTTACTATATTTGCCTCTCTCTTCATTAACTACTTGCCACATCACAATTTTTGATTATGTGGCATCTATGTTACTACCTATGTTACTCCCACTATGACCAGCCTTAGCCGCAAGAGTCGGTGCATCCTCTCATTTCCGGGCGTCCGGTCGGGACAGGCGGACAGCTGCCACGCCCGCTCCTGATCAGCCTGGCCCACCCAAAGCCCCTCCATTGCCCGCGCACGCTTCCAGCCCGAAACGGTCAGCGCCGCTCCAAAGAATCGGTGTCGCATTCATGACCAGGCAGAGCGGACGCGACCTCTCACTGGCGCCTGCGTTGAGGAAGAAGCGGATTCAAGAGTGATGGTTGCTTTGTCCATCCAACTTACTGCTGGGTCTATGTGATTTGATGGCTCATTGGTCATTATTACTGAGGTGGTACGGCTGCTGTATGTCCCACGCTTTCGGCGAAAGGAGGTACTACTAGATTATAATTTTCTCCATTCTTACAGCGGAGAAGTGCGAAAGCAGTGAAAAACACGCAGGCTCAGTGATTACATGGCCCATCTCACACTATCACCATATTTTCTGGACACCGTGTGTGGCGTTCTGGGAACGGGGGTCCCCAGACTTGCCTGCCTGTGGCCTGCGGCGTGGCTCAAAGGGGGCCCCAGCATGGCCCATCTTCATCAACACAAACCCAAGACCCTCGCGAGGGGCCAAGCCCCGCGGGGCGGACGACACGGAGCTTCCTCAGGCACGGCCTCATCAGGCTGGCTCGCGAGGAGGCGGAGAGATCAAGGCGGGGTACCTCACGAGGTGCCCGTGACGCAAGCCATGACGACCAAGGGCGCCAAGCAGGCACCAGCCAGCGCAGTGTCCTCCTTTCCTTTTTGGTGCAAAGGGAGCAAGCGCAGGCGGGAGCATCAAGCAAAGGCACCCATTTTGGTGCAACAAGACCAAGACCAGCCCAACGGCAGGGAAGAAGTCATTGTGGGGCCCAAGCCAGCGTCACCACCAGAGCCTTTGGCAGGCGAGGACCAACTTTAGTCAGGATAAGTGCACCATATGTTGCCCTTCAAAATGGCCAATTGTTGGCGCCCTTCCCGCTCAATATTTGGGAAGGGGCCCAGGGCCTTTGCCTATAAATAGGATTAGCCAGCCCCAGGGTAGAGGGAGGAAATCAGATCGAGAATAGCACGTAGAATGAGAAGGGAATAGGAATAAGAATCAGAGAGAGAAGGGTGACTGAACTCCTCCTAGAAGTTCATCGCCCCAGCTAAGAACAGACCCTCGCGAGGCTGTTCTTCCTTGTATTGCTCATCATCATCAGCCAAGAGGCAATCCACCACACCACAAACTGGAGTAGGGTATTACACCACAATGGTGGCCCGAACCAGTATAAACTCTGTGTCTCTTGTGCTGTTCTTTCCGTAGCTTAGATCTTGGCGAGGCGGAGGGGTACAGGTAGGTAGAAGGAGAAATCTCCGCGCGCACCCCAGTGTTCGAACCTCAGGGGTCTGTCGGAACCCGAAATCCGACACCGTGCGACACCTAACTCTTTACATCGTACTGTACTAGTGTAGTACGTACTGTAATTTCTCAGCGAGATAAATTTGTACAATGCTATGGAGCTTCCATCTTCAGTTTCATGTATCTTGCGTCCAAGGTTGCCCGTTGCGACATTTCATCAAATACAAAGGAGACTAACATGCATGCTATTGCATCTCAATGATTTATAGATCATAGCCAATATGTACTCCCTCCGTTCCAAAATAAGTGTCTCAACTTTATGCAAACTTTAGTACAAAGTTGACACTTATTTTGGAACAGAGACAGCTAAAGAAAAAACAATCCATGCAGTCCCTAGCCCTTGAACCGTAAACCCTAACCAGACTTTAATTTGCTCTCAACGTTGGAGCTTCCCACCAAAACCGAGATGAGCATCCATGTGGCAAACAAATTGAAGAAGCGTGATTAGAATAAGATTACTGGGACTAGTTGATGAGACATAAACTAATCACAAATACAGTACGTATAAGCCAGTAGAGGTATGTGCGGGGCAAAGAAGTAGAGAAATATCCACATGTAGTGATGTGGGCAGCCGGAGCAGTGATGCAAGCCAGCTGTAAAGGAAGTTGTACCTGAGGGATGTCGGAAGTAGCTCAACCTAGAGGAGGGCGGAGGGAGGCGGCAACTGCCCACGTCGTGGCAGTGAGCAAGGGACGAAGGCAACCTCACCGTCTTTGTGAGAGAGAGCGGCGGGGACCCCTGATCAGGACGTGCCGATAGTGGGTTTTCGCCATCGGCGACGGTGACCGCAACTACACTAAGCATCCACCCCTTCCCCGGCGGGCATGATCCGTCGGGATGTTAGAGATGTGACCATAGTCGTTTTGTGCGAGAGAGTCTGAAGAGAGCAACCCCAGCGAGCAACCATGTAGGCTCATCCTGGCTATGTATATAGTGGAGCGGTTTCCTTTTCTCTCCATATGAACCTATTTATATTGCGTATGTGCCACTGAAGAAAAAAACTTTATTTATAAATGACGCGACATCGTTCATGCGTGTTTCCCGACCCTCCATTATTTATAAGTGAGTAACTACTACTAGACGCGTCAAATTATCACGTGGGCTGCATCATCTTACGGAAATGAGATCCACCGTGTCATGTGTGTGGTTGGGGAAGACGCAAAAGACGCAAATAGTTCTACTAGTACACTATGTGCGTGGGTGCGTGCGCCTCTTCTCTTCGAGCATGGTTATTAAAAGTATAGCCTACTACTGTACTACCACGCGGTTATTATATATGGGCAAAGAGTATAGGCAGTAATAATGACTAATAAGCCGTGAAATCACGAGGCCCACCTTTCTCTATGTTTGACCGAGGAAGCAGCCATCATTTCACTCCTCGTTGAATATCCATCCGCTGCTACCTTCACGAATAAATAAAAAACCGCTTCTACCTCCGTAGCATGGTTAATAATATAGCCATGTCAACACGATGTAGAAATATCATTCACTGATACAATAGGGCTGGATCTAAGGCTGGTGATATTTTTTACTTTATCTCTTTCTCTTTTTGTCTAATTTACTCATTTTTCATAGGAGCACGTGTAGAGGATGGCTATTCCTTTCGATGGGACTTCTTCATGGGGTTTAAGACTAAGCAGCTCCGAATTATGCCCGCTGCCCACCACTTTGAATCGTGCCATGTATGATAGGGAGTAGTCCCATTGCAACAATGAGGTCCACTAGGTCTAGCACGTCCTGTAAGAAGAGACTGTCATGCAAAACATACATCTTGTTGCCTTCTTCCTCTGACAGTACGTACTACTAGTACTACTACTATGCGTTCTCCTATAAACCTTGCGCTTTGCATCTCCAAAGCATTAACCTTGCGATTGGCTCTTCGCCTCTTCGGGAAGTCGAGCAATAATGGTACTGCAGTATATATCGTTCTGGCTATATGAGACCGAATGAATTGTTGAACGTCCACCACATGGGCGAGGGAGAGTGCGTACTATTACATTCGTTTCAATATTAACTACATACGGAGAAAAATGAGTGAATCTACACTCTAAAATACGTCTATATACATCAGTGTTCAGAGTATGTAGTAGTAGTTCATATTGAAATCTACTAAAGGACATATATTCCAAACAATATGATAATCTCTCTAACAAAGGTAGGGACGAGGAGTAAATGGAGGAGTAGTAAAATTTTCTCCTCGTCCTGCGAGCCACCGCGTGCATGGGCGAGGGAGCGGGCGTAAGGCGTAGTAAGAAAGATTCACCTCATCCTACGAGCCACCGCGCCCGTGGGCGGGGGAGACGGCGTACTAAGCAAGCTTCTCCTTGTTCTGCGAGTTGACGGGACACATCAAAAGTACGCACAGAGCATCCCGAGTGTATAGAGCATAGCCTCTAAGGTAGGCCCACATGGTTTGCCTCTTTTTTTAACATAATGCGTCAAGTTGCAATTTGTTTCTTCACCCGTGGTAGACGATCCTCCATAAAGTGGACAACCAGTACACGTGTCAAATTACCACGTGGGTTGCCTTTTCGTATAGAAATGAGCTCCACCGTGTACCCGCGCGAGTGTGGTTTGGAAAGAGACGGGAGTACGTGTGTCGTGCATGCACCTCTTCTCTTCGTGCATGTCCCCCACCTACGTGGGTGTGTGTGAGAGAGATACAAACCTAGACGGATGGCATGTGCATTCATGAGTGTTCTTTGTTTGGGGGGGGGTGATTTCGTGAGTTTATTTGTGGGAATATGTGTCGATGACATCTCAAACAAAAATTTGACACATGCAATGTGTGTGAAATAGAGGCCTATCGGTATCATATATAGAGGGGGCGATCGATGAAAAGAGAGGGAGGGGTCATAGATATTGATAGAGTCGAAGAGAGGATCAATTTGGTGGGTGCGAGATCGATGAAGAGAGCCATCGAAATTTTGTGTGTGCAAGTCAAAGATATAGGGCGACTGACCTACCAGAACGTTGGAGGGCATAGTGCAAGTTTGTGTGTGGCAGGGAGACATGACTAGAGCGCTCGATGTATCGGTGTGTGTGGAGGGGAGGAGGGGGGAGGCAGAGGCCTAATTAAGAGGTAGAGCGGCTCGTATATGTGTTGAGAAGGAGAGACCCAGCTATGTCTTGAGGGAGATCAGTCGACATCCATACATCACTGAAGGACGGGAAATAAGTTGGGACAGAGAGAGAGAGAGAGAGGAGAGAGAGGGGGGAGGGAGAGGGGTAGAGTGCTGGATGGGTGATGGAGTTGCTTTTCGAAGATGGTGGGAGAGGCCTACTAGATAAACTGAGGGTATAACTACAATATTATCAATAAGAGTGGGGATGTGTTTCTGTGTGTGCCTGTGCGTGATAGATGTGTCGGGACGCATGCATGGATGATGAAGGGGAACCATGTGTTTGGTAAGAAAACCTAACTAGATTGGTAGATCAATTTTTGTTTGTCGGAGGAAGGGAGAGACATAACTAATGAGGTAGATCGATCAACGCATGGGGAAAACGAGTTATAAGGACCTAGCTAGCTATATGTATAGCGGGAGATCGGTCGGTGTACATCCATTTGTTAGAGGCAAATAAGGCCCAGCGAGACGGGTAGACAAAGAGAACGGAGCTAGGAGGTAGTGCGAGATGCCGAGCTACTAGCTAGATAGGGGGAGGAGTGTGTGATTGTGAGATCGATGAAAACAGGGGCGAGAGTTTACACGTGTGTGGGACCGTATTTGACACGAGGCATGGACACAGAAAGGAGGATATGGAAGGTCCGTGTGTATGTTGTAGGAAGACATCGCTGGAGAGGTTTATCGATCGGTGTGTGTCGGAAAGAACTTGCGGAGACTGTGGGTGAACGACCTAAAGAAAAAAAGAATGTGCGCGATGGATAGAATGATGAGGCAGGGGGAGGGCGAGGAGGGTGTGTGCATGCACGAGTGAAAGTTAGTGCTAGCTACAAAGGTTAGAGGATTATGTGGGTGTAAGAGACTAACAAAGATGATAATTTGATATGAAAGTGGATTCATATATTTGAGTAGGAGATCATAGTGTTATAGACATATGCATGCATGAATATAGCGGTGATACGCATGTTGTGGTTTTGCACATGTTATACCATAACGTGATAATGCATGGCGTTTGCAACTCATAGCTAAATGTCGAACAATCTAAACCATACTATACATCGAACAATCTCACATCTTATTTGAATTTGTGATAATGTGTGGCGTTTGCTGCTTATAACTAAATATTGAACAATCTAAACAATACTATATATCAAACAATCTCACATTTTATTTGAATTTGTGGTAATGTGTGGCGTTTGCAACTCACATCTAAATACTTGTAGGAGTAGGGGGCGGGGCACCATACATTATGTGATAAACACATTATACATATGAGACATGGTTTAGATTATGAAGATCTAGCTAGAGCTTGAAATGTAGTGTGATCTGAAATAAACATAAAGTGGATTCAAAAAATCGAGTTCGAGTTCATATAGTACACATAGTTCATATCTAACTCGACAGTAATAATGTGGTGTGCTGTGAAGATAATACACAAAGGATGGTTTAACTTGACAATAATGATGATTGTAGATCTTATTAAAATAGAGAAACGAATTCAAATGGTTTGACTTCACAACAATCATTATTGCAGATCTTATTCAAATAGAGAAACAAATTCAAATTTAGTTCATATTGAAGCGGTAGTATATACGTTTGGAAAGCACTAAAACGTTCATTTGAGTAGCAGGTTGCATGCATTATGCATGTAGCGAAATATTCTAATTGAACATAACATGAATTCAAAGGTTTGAATGTCATTTGTAGTACGAATTGATTTGGTACAGTACACGGGATTAGACTCTCTTGTGTGGCACGGATTGATTTCTTTTTGCTTTTTCGTCGACGGAAGTGTGAATTGATTTGGTACAGTACACGTTAGGTTTGTCCGGAAATTTCAACCCGCGCCTTGTTACCCTGAAATATTTAAGATACTTCTTTCTCTCGTTGTGCTCCGAAAACTCCCTCCATCTCAACCCGTGCCTTGCTATCCCAAAATTACAATGGGCACCAACTCCCACCTCCTGCGAAATCTCGACACGCGAAATGCCCGCGATACCCCTGAACCGAAAGAACCACCTAGCACAAATCGGTGGGGGTACTTCCGTAACCTACCCCACATTTCAGACAAGCGCGTCCCTAAGCTATGGTTCCCCACTCCCATCCCATCAACCCACCCATTCGTACACCGAGGCCGCGAAAACCCTCAAAGCCCCACACCCATCTCCGTCCGCCACCCAGCCGAAGCCTCTTCCCCGATGACGTCATCCACAGCAACACCTCGACGTCCCTCATCCACCGTACCGGATGAGGATCCGTCATCGATCTCATCGTCCCGCCGGTTCAGCCACCCCGTCCTCCACCTCCAAGGAGCTGCCCCGATGTTCCCCTCGTCTTTCGCGCCACCTCCACACCCACACCACTGTCTTCACCTGCACCGTCGGAACAGCAACATCATCACTATTTCCCGGGATGAAGCTGAGGCCTAATCAGCGCCACCAAAGAGGTTGTACACAAATCGATGCATTTTCTTCTTAATTCGATCTCAGGGTGCTGCCGGCGCTCGGTCCCGAGCCGACACCGCGCGGCTCCATCCACGGCGGCGTCGCCGGCCACTTCCTCCACGTTGTCGCTCCCTCGACAGTGACATCCACATCAGTAGGAGCTGCTGCTGGTTTAGCTCTCGCTCGCGCTGCCGCTCTGCTCTTGCTCTCGGTCCCCTGCTGTGACGCCCCCGATTCAATCGTACACTAATCATGCACGCAAATGTGTACGATCAAGATCAGGGACTCACGGGAAGATATCACAACACAACTCTACAAATAAAATAAGTCATACAAGCATCATAATATAAGCCAGGGGCCTCGAGGGCTCGAATACAAGTGCTCGATCATAGACGAGTCAGCGGAAGCAACAATATCTGAGTACAGACATAAGTTAAATAAGTTTGCCTTAAGAAGGCTAGCACAAACTGGGATACAAATCGAACGAGGCGCAGGCCTCCTGCCTGGGATCCTCCTAACTACTCCTGGTCGTCGTCAGCGGGCTGCACGTAGTAGTAGGCACCTCCAGAGTAGAAGGAAATCGTCGGCGATGGTGGCGTCTGGATCCTGGGCTCCAACATCTGGTTGCGGCAACCGGGTAGAAGGGAAAGGGGGAAAGGGGGAGAAAAGCAACCGTGAGTACTCATCCAAAGTACTCGCAAGCAAGGAGCTACACTACATATGCATGGATATATGTGTAAAGGGCCATATCGGTGGACTGAACTGTAGAATGCCAGAATAAGAGGGGGATAGCTAGTCTTATCGAAGACTACGCTTCTGGTCGCCTCCGTCTTGCAGCAGGTAGAAGAGAGTAGACTGAAGTCCTCCAAGTAGCATCGTATAGCATAATCCTACCCGGCGATCCCCTCCTCGATGCCCTGTTAGAGAGCGATCAACGGGTTGTATCTGGCACTTGGAAGGGTGTGTTTTATTAAGTATCTGGTTCTAGTTGTCATAAGGTCAAGGTACAACTCCGGGTCGTCCTTTTACCAAGGGACACGGCTACGAATAGATAAACTTCCCTACAGGGGTGCACCACATAACCCAACACGCTTGATCCCATTTGGCCGGGCACACTTTCCTGGGTCATGCCCGGCCTCGGAAGATCAACACGTCGCAGCCCCACCTAGGCACAACAGAGCGGTCAGCACGCCGGTCTAAACCTAAGCGCGCAGGGGTCTGGCCCCATCGCCCTGAGCACACCTACACGTTGCGAACGCGGCCGGTGAGCAGACCTAGCAACCTCCAGTACAACGGAAGTCACGTTACGCGGTCCAACCCGGCACGCGTCGCTCAGTCGCTGACGTCAAGAAGTGCTTCGGCTGATACCACAACGCCGCGTGCCCATATCTTTCCCGCGTAGTTGGTTAGTGTGTATAGACCAAATGGCCAGACTCAGATCAAATACCCAGATCTCGTTAAGCGTGTTAAGTATCCGCGAACGCCAACAGGGCCAGGCTCACCTCTCACCCAGGTAGCCCCGAACTGCCCTGCCGCTCCGCCACAAAGTAATAGTCGGGGGCCGTCGGGAACCCAGGCCCACCTCTACCGGGATGGAGCCACCTGCCCCTTCAGCCCCCATCTCCGAACAGTATCACATGTAATGTAACAGTGTAAAGTATATAGAATGCCCGTGACCACCTCCCGAAGTGATCACGGCCCAGTAGTATAGCATGGCATACGGACAAGAGTGTAGGGCCACTGATGGAACACTAGCATCCTATACTAAGCATCTAGGATTGCAGGTAAAGGTATCAACAGCAGTATCAAAGACAGGCTATGCATCAGGATAGGAATAACGAAAGCAGTAACATGCTACACTACTCTAATGCAAGCAGCATAGAGGAGAGTAGGCGATATCTGGTGGTCAAGGGGGGGCTTGCCTGGTTGCATAGACAAGAAGGAGGGGTCGTCAACACCGTAGTCGATCGGGGGTACCAGCAGCAACGTCAGACTCGTAGTCTACCGGAAAGAAGTAACGGAGGGGAAACAAAATAAATAACAGAGCAATCAAATGTAACACAAAGCAAGACGCGGCAATACGTTGTGCTAGGGGGGACCTAACGCAGGGATAGGTGATACCGGCGAAGGGGGGGAATATCCGGGAAAGTATTCCCGGTGTTTCGCGTTTTCAGGCAGATGAACCGGAGGGGGAAAGTTGCATGTTTGCTATGCTAGGTATGTGTGGTGGGCGAATGGAATGCGTATCCGGGTTCGCCTCGTCGTTCTGAGCAACTTTCATGTTGAAAATATTTTCATCTGAGCTACGGTTTATTTTATATGATTTTTTAAAGTTTTAAATCATTTTTAGAATTTATTTAATTAATTTAATTTAACATTATCCAGAATAGTGCTCGCTGACGTCATGATGACGTCAGCATGACGCCAGCAGTCAACAGGGCGTTGACTGGGTCCACTGACGTGTGGGTCCCGCTTGCCATTGATTGATTAGGCTAATCAGGGTTAATTAAGTTAACTAGTAATTAGGTTAACCTAATCAAGATTAATTAATTTAATTAATTCTTTAAGTAATTAATTAATTTAATTATTATTATGTATTTAGTTATTATTATTGTTATTATTATTTTTATTAATTTTAAAATTCTTTCTTTCTTTTATTTTTTTGTTCTGTGGGCGGGGCCCCCATGTCAGTGGCCTACAGGGGCCATAGCGGGCGTGGGTTCACAGGCGTCGGGCACCGGGTGCGGGCGCACCTGAGCGGGCGCTCGCCCGCAGGGCACGAGGCCGCCGGGGCACCGACGGCGGGGCACGCCGGCGCGACCAGCCGGGGCCACGGCGGGCGGAGGCGAGGGGTGGCGCTGGTGCGGCCAGTGGCGCGGTGGCGCGGCCTTGGGAGGAGGAGAGGGCGGAGACTAGGCGTGCCGAGGCACGGGGCCATGGGGCGCTGGCCGGAGCAGCAGGGGGCAGGCGGTGACAGGAGGCGGTGCAGAGGGGCGAGGCCACCGGCTACGGGGCACTGCAGTGGTGGTGGCCGCACCGCCGCAGCACAGCAGCAGCTGCTGCACCTCGTGGCGGGGGGGGGTGTGCGGTGGCGGGCGCGCACGCGGCGCGGGGCACAGCCGGGCATGGGCGGCGTGGTAGCCGGACATAGAAGCAGTGAGAGCCGCAGAGGGCAGCAGCAAGCGGCGGAGCAGGCGAGCACGTCGCTTGGTGGAGGTCAGCAACGACAGTGGGCGGCGAGCATGGTTGTGGTGCGAACGACCGGTGCCATCGGATCCGGCGAGGGAAGCAGATGGGGAGAGGAGAGGGGCGATGCTCACGGGCGGTGCAGGGGATCGGGCGGCGAGGCGTGATGAAGCGAGTCGAGGAGGAGGCGAGGACGAGCAGTCCGGCGAGGAGGATGGGGACGACGTGGTCGAGGCGGAGAGGCTCCGGCAGGCGGCGTTGGACAGCGTCGAGGTCGTGCGGCGATCCAGTTCTCGATCGGGAAGGGGGCGAGGGCGGGGAGGTCAGTGAGGTGAGGCGACGGGGGCGTCAGCGAGTAAGGGCTCCAGGGAGGAGCGACGCGCTGGCGGGGAGGCGATTGGGCGCCGGCATCGGGCTCGGGGCGACGGGATCGGGCCGGCGTGCGTTGGGGCGCCCCCGATCCAGATCTCGCTGGGGGGAGTGGGAGGAGTGGAGAGTGGGGCAGTTAGGTTAGGGTTTCCTGGGGGCGGGGGCATGTGTAGGCCAGGGGTGGGCCGGCCTGGGCCAGTTGGGTGGCCGGCCGGGCCGGCTGGCCCATGTGGGGAGGGGGGTTGTTCTCTTTTTGTTAGTTTAGTTTTGTTTTTATTTACTTTATTTTTTTCTGTTATAGTTTTGTATCCTATAATTTTAGTTTTAGTAAAATATATACTTAGTATATATAAATTAGTATTTCAACTTTGTCCATATTCGAAAAGTCCAGTCTTTAATAAATTAGTTTGACATTTTATAATTAATATTAGGTATTTATTAAATTGGTAATGCAGCTGTTTTATTCATTTTAGAGTTTGTAAGCATTTTATAAAAGTGTGGTTCCTCCACCATTATTAGCTAGCGATTATTTGGCACAACCCAAACATTTTATTTTTAATGTTTGAAAACTTCGATGTTTGCCTTATTTTAAATTTGAATTTGAATCGTTTTTAGACCATCGCGAGATTAACAACAGCAACCGAGGTGACGTGGCATCATTAGCATGGAATTGCTGTAGTCTAATTATCCGGGCGTCACACCTGCCTGGCCTGCTCTTGCTATTGCTCTTGCTCCTTCTCTTGCTTGTGCTGCTGCTCTCGCTCTTGCTCTTGCTTGCAATGTTGCTCCGATTTGGCTACACTTCAGTCTAAATCAACTTTTGGGCCAATCGATTTTCAAGGGGTGGGGGGGGGGGGCTCGCCGGAGTTAAGGAAGAACTAATGCATCTCCAACGTATCTATAATTTTTGATCATTCCATGCTATTATATTATCTGTTTTGGATGTTTAATGGGCTTTATTATGCTCTTTTATATTATTTTTGGGACTAACCAATTAACCGGAGGCCCAGTGCCAGTTGCTATTTTTTTTGCCTATTTTAGTGTTTCGCAGAAAAGGAATATCAAACGGAACGAAACCTTCGCGAGGATCTTTCTTGGAATAAATGCAATCCAGGAGACTTGGAGTGGAAGTCAGAGACGCAACGAGGCGCCCACGAGGTAGGAGGGTGCGCCAGGGGGGTAGGCGCGCCCCCACCCTCGTGGGCCCCTTGTAGCTCCACCGACCTACTTCTTTCGCCTATATATACTCTTATACCCTGAAAACATCCAGGGGAGCCACGAAACCACTTTTCCACCGCCACAACCTTCTGTATCCGTGAGATCCCATCTTGGATCCTTTTCCAGCGATCTGACGGAGGGGGATTCGATCACGGAGGGCTTATACATCAACACCGTAGCCTCTCTAATGATGTGTGAGTAGTTTACCACAGACCTTCGGGTCCATAGTTATTAGCTAGATGGCTTCTTCTCTCTCTTTGGTTCTCAATACAAAGTTCTCGATACATAGCTATTCGATGTAATACTTCTTACGGTGTGTTTGCCGAGATCTGATGAATTTTGAGTTTATGATCAAGATTATCTATGAACAATATTTGATTCTTATGTGAATTCTTATATGCACGATTTGATATATTTGCAAGTCTCTTCGAATTATCAGTTTGATTTTGCCTACTAGATTGATCTTTCTTGCAATGGGAGAAGTGCTTAGCTTTGGTTTCAATCTTGTGGTGCTCGATCCCAGTGACAGAAAGGGAACCGACATGTATTGTATTGTTGCCATTGAGGATAAAAAGATGGGGTTTATATCATATTGCTTGAGTTTATCCCTCTACATCATGTCATCTTGCTTAATGCGTTACTCTGTTCTTATGAACTTAATACTCTAGATGCATGCTGGATAGTGATCGATGTGTGGAGTAATAGTAGTAGATGCAGAATTGTTTCGGTCTACTTGACACGGACGTGATGCCTATGTTCATGATCATGCCTAGACATTCTCATAACTATGCGCTTTTCTATCAATTGCTCGGCAGTAATTTGTTCACCCACCGTAATATATGCTATCTTGAGAGAAGCCACTAGTGAAACCTATGGCCCTCGGGTCTACTTTACATCATATATGTTTCCGATCTATAATTCTAGTTTACTATTTATTTTCCAATCTTTACTTATCAATCTATACAACAAAGATACAAAAAATATTTATCTTATTATCTTTATCAGATCTCACTTTTGCAAGTGGCCGTGACGGGATTGACAACCCCTTTATCGCGTTGGTTGCAAGGTTCTTGATTGTTTGTGCAGGTACTAGGCGATTTGCATGTAGTCTCCTACTGGATTGATACCTTGGTTCTCAAAAACTGAGGGAATACTTATGCTACTTTGTTGCATCACCCTTTCCTCTTCAAGGGAAAACCAACACATGCTCAAGAGGTAGCAAGAACCAGCCGCAGCGGGGAGGGGGGCTCGCCGGAGAGGTACCCCACTATCTATCTTAGGGTTCAGGGTGGGGCGGTGGTCACCGGCGGTGGCGTGGGGATTGCTGGAGAAAAAGCTCGGCACGGGGGGGGGGGCTAGAGGGATGGCCGGGGCAGCGGCGGACCGGCGGTGGGGAGTGATTTCGGGGCGGGCGGGGCGACATACCGCCAGCCGCGGACGGCAGGGGGGCGGCGGTTTGGCCGGTGGTGTCAGTCGACTGATGCTGCTACACGACCAGCTGCCCCAGCTCTTGCACGCGCTGCTGCTACTGCTTTTCTACTACTAGTGCGTTCAGTTTCGACAGCAAAATTCAGTTTCGATAGTTAAGTTCAGTTTCGACAGTTAAGTTGAGAGATGAGCGGCTGATGTATTTTACATCTAGCACTTTGTTGTTATGTATTTTATGTCATCTATTGGAGATGCTATTACAATTCCACTCAGGTTAACATTGTCTCTCTTGTCCTGCTTCAGCCTCGGCGTCGTACAACTCATCGGAGCTACTTCAATGACGAAACCCTCCATCACAGCGGAGTAGTACCCCGCGCTCCATCTCAAGATGCCTAAGATGTTCTTCCCCTCCTCCGACATCCAAGTCAGCCGGATCATCCTCACCGACCAACCCAATCACGCTAAGATCGACATGGCTTCGCCAAAGAGGTTGTACACTTGTTGCAACTCTTTTTTACTCTACATGTTATATATATTGTCCACTGAGCACACGTAATAACGTGAAATACAATTAGTTTCTCCTACTATATGACAAGCAGTGAGGTACCAGGCAACTTAGCTATCTGTGATGGACTATCTTGAACGCTATCATTATTTATCTCTGCGCGTTTGAGTTGTGCATTTGTCGATGGGCCTGCGAGTTGAGCTAGTAGGGCAGTGGCCTGGGTCCAAAGTAGTAGAAGTAGCACAAAAACATTTTTTGAGTGTAGGCTTTTCCTTGCTCAAGCCTGCCTACTAGAATCGCCAGTGCTTGAAAGGAAAAGTGAAGGAAAAACATAGGAATTGGAAAGTTTCCTATGGTACTACTATTCATGCATTCGGTTCAAAGGAATGGAGCAAAAGAAAACTGTAGGATTTGTTCCTTTAGTGTCTCTTTGAAATAAAAACCGTAGGTATTTTAATATCCACTTGTCCTCCTTTTCAAATTCCTATTCATGAAGCACAAGACTAAGATATAGTAGCATAATAGCATTATAACTGTACATTTTCTTGTGGTTTGACTTAATCTCACCATGCTTCTTTGCATCCTGTGATCTTCCAATTCTTGTGAACCAAACACCCAGATTGGCAGAAATCCTGTGTTTTTAAATTCTCTATTTTGTTAGAATCCTCCAATTCAGACGAGCCCTTACAGAATTACTTCTCTTACAGATAGTTGTCAAAGAAAACCTTGTGTGGTTTGTGCCGCTCCTGCTGCACCATCGTCCACCCTAGCTCAGCTGCTCCAATGACATAATGGTCCAGCACAGCAGGGATCTGGCCACCAGACTATCTTTCACCGCCTCAGATCTTCTTCCCCGCCGTGGGCAGCCATGACAACTGCATTACAATCATCAACCGAGCAGATGACCTCGAGGACTACACGGGTCCGCAAGAGAGGTCGCACTCTTTCGTGTCTACTTACGTTATGCATCGCTTAATATTACATGCTACTTTATCGTCCAGTTCACCGATTAGACTCTGAGTCAGCTCCAAACTAATGGTCAAACTTGTGTTTTCAAATGGTTGTGGGGTACATATCGGGGCCGCAATCAATAGTATCTATCGACTATTTGGTTAATCTCTGGTGTCTACTATGAGTTTCATGTTGGGTGGGAAACTAACAGTAAAGAAGCCATTATCTGTATTTTTTAACTGAAGCCATTATCTGCATGCTATCATTGGTTTTGGGTCTATCCACAGGTTGCAACCATCACTCTGGATTTCTGCATGGACTCCTTACATAATATCGCTATGTTTTATTCCTATGCATGTTAGTTATTGTACACAGGTTGCAGACGTCGCACCATGGTAGGCGCAAAGGCAGCCCCCCTCCACCCATTTTGAATTGTAATCTATAGGAAGATATTTGTTCTGAGGGGGATTCAGAAGGAGAAGATCACTCCTATTTACCGCCTGAGGTCTTCGCTCTAACATGGCATGCTGATGTTGGTTATATCATGCATATGGTGCCTTGCATTGCTTGCTTTATAAATCAAATATGTCATCTGCTTAGTTTAGACATGCTTTGTGTGAATGCCATGTGTTTAGTTTATTCATCGCTTATGTGAATTATACAACGCCATCTTGTTTAGCAAGGCATCATATATGTGAATTTTGCAATTCCATCCGGCTTAGCCAGCCATCTTATATGTGAATTAAATCAGGCCATCCTTTTTTGTTACGTATTACATTTGTCAACAATGTTAGTACATTCAACTACTCTTCGTGTGCATCAGCCATTTGACATGGTGATGGAAAATTCTGGAGTGAAAACAAGGTCTTAAGAGCAGACTATGCTAACTGATGAAGCGCATATCTCGCTGGTTATGGATAGCTCCTTAGAGGAGGATTCAGATACAGATGACTAGTCCTATCCCCCCCCCCGAGGTGTATGCTCTAACTTGACAGGGTTACATTGCTCATATTGTGCGTATGGTGTCTTGCATTGCTATGTAATTTGATTAGTTTAGACATGCTTTGTGTGAATGCCACCTGTTTAGTGTCTAATTACCATATATGTGAATTATGCATTGCCATCTTGTTGCAAGACATTATATATGTGAATTATGCAATGATATCTTGTTGCAAAGGCATTATATATGTGAATTATGCAATGCCATGTTGTTTAGCCAATCATCATGTATGTGAATTATATCATGCTATCATTCTTTTGTATTACGTGTTCCATTTGTCAACAATGTTTGTATATTCAACTACTCTTCCTGTCCATCATCCATTTGAAGTGGTGATGGAAGTATCTGGAGTGAAAACAAGGTATTCAGAGCAGACAATGCTACCTGCTGAAGAAAACATCTTGCTGGTTACACAGAGCTCCTCAGAGGAGGATTCAGAGACTGATAACCAGTCCTACTTCCCCCCTAAGGCCTATGCTCAAACTTGGCAGGGTTATATTACCCATGCCATGCATGTTGTCTTGCACTGCTTAGTTTTTGCATCATATATGGATTGCCATCTGCTTGATTACTATATAAATCATATATTTGAATTATATCATGCCATCATGTTTACATACACAACATCTATCTAAATTATGGCATGGCAACCCATTTAATAAAGACATCATATAGTTATATCATCTCATCCTGTTTAGTGTTTACAGTCATCATATTTTGGATTATGTCATTCTATCCGTGAATTATATCATGCTATCTTGTTTCCATAGGCGGCATGTATGTGAATTATGGCATGCCAACCTATTTAATTATGTCATCCTGTTTACATAGTCATCATATTTTGAACTATGTCTTTCCATCTTTTTTAGTTAGCCATCATAATGTGAAATTGTGTCATGCTATCCTGTTTAGTTAGCCATCATATATGTGAAATCGTGTCATGCTATCCTGTTTGGTTAGACAACATAAATGTGAATTATTTCATGCCCTCTTTTATTCCCCACTATCCATTGCACATGTCTATCATACAATGTCTGTACATTCAATTACTTTTCTTGTTTATTAGCCATTTGAATTGGAGAGGGTGATGGCAGTATCTAAGGGAGTAACAACACAGTCTTTAGAAAAGATAGTGCTACCAGTTGATGCAGATAGAACCACGGTGTGGCGCCCTCGATTCAATTGTACACTAATCATACACGCAAATGTGTACGACCAAGATCATGGACTCATGGGAAGATATCACAACACAACTCTAGACACAAATAAAATAATACAAGCTTTATATTACAAGCCATGGGCCTCGAGGGATCGAATACATAAGCTCGAATACACAAGAGTTAGGAGAAGCAACAATATCTGAGTACATACATAAGTTGAACAGGGATGCCTTAAGAAGGCTTGCACAAAGGCATCACGATCGAAGAGGCAAGGCCTCCTGCTTGGGAGCCTTCTAACTACTCCTGGTCGTCAGCGGTCTCCACGTAGTAGTAGGCACCCTAGGGGTAGTAGTAGTCGTCGGTGGGGTCGTCTGGATCCTGGGCTCCACCATCTGGTTGCGACAACCGGAAAGAAGAAAGAAGGGGGGAAAGGGGGTAGCAAAACAACCGTGAGTACTCATCCAAAGTTCTCGCAAGCAAGGATCTATAATACTTATGCATTAGTATCAATGAAAGGGGTAGTATCTATGGACTAACTGCAGAATGCCATAATAAGAGGGGGAGAAGCTAGTCCTATTGAAGGCTAGCATCTTCTGGAAACCACCATCTTGCAGCAACAGGAGGGAGTAGAGTAGTATAACATAATTCATATTTATGTTGTTGTATCAACGCTCCGGGATCCTTTCTCGACTCCCGAAGCAACATATCCAAATCATGCCTCAGCATCCAGTTCTAGTTACATCGATCGGGATACAACTCCAAGAGTCTGTTGCCGTAGGACAGGCTATCGATAGATGATTTCTTCCCTGTAGGGGTGCACCAATTTACCCACCACGCTCAATTAACTCCGGCCGGACACACTTTCCTGGGTCATGCCCGGCCTCGGTCAAACAATACGCCACAATCCGACCTAGGCTTAATAAAGAGGTCAGCATGCCGGACTAAACGTATGTCCCCAGGGGTCTTGGGCCATCGCCCCGGGAACTCCTGCATGTTGCGTGGGCGGTCGGTGAGCAGACCTAGCTACCTCCTTAAAAAGGCAGGTGCTTACGCAGTCCAACCCTGCGCGCGCTGCTTAGTCGCATGATGTCTATTAAGCTTCTGCTGATGCATACGACGCAGAACGCCCATACTATGCCCACGTGATGGTTGGTGCTATCAAGCCAGAGGCCCCTCGGATCAAATATCCAAATCATAGTGGATTAGGAATGCGCGGTAACAGGCAGAGACTCACGAAAGATGTGACCCCGTCGCCCCGTCTCAAGAACTTTCGGCAAGGGCTAAGAATGCCCGGCCACGCCTCGTAATTATCTCGCGGGCACCTTCTAGGTCAACCCGACTCCACATCACTCGCAATTAAGCTCGCGCAGGTACCCCTCAGGGCCGACCCGTCTTTAGTAACATGGTTCAGTTTAAAGTCATAGTAATCATAGTAACTGTGTGTCTAACACCAAGGGGAACCCTGAAGAACCACCCTTGGTGGATTCCACTCGATGTAATCATCAAGGTGAACCTAAGAGGAACCACCCTCGAGGTTCACACTTGAGGGGTTGCACGACAGAGTCGTATCGAAAGTGGTTAAGGAGGAAATCACCCTCGATGACCACGACCGAATAGCTACACTACAGAGATCTCATCAGGAGTGATGTATGAGGTTCCACCCTCGGCACTCGATGGTAACTCTGCAGAGTCGAACAATAAAAGGGGCGTGATGTGATGTGAGGTGTCGGGCTCTGGTCATCGATCATGTTGATAGAGTCATCGAGGATGAAGGAGGGGCAACAAGGACCAGGTGGGGGTCACTGATGGATCACTAACCAACCTATACGAAGCAGTTTAGGATAAGCAGGTAGGTAACAATAAGTAGGTTACAAAAGCAGGCTATGCATCAGAATAGAAGCAATCAATTACATTAGCAAAATCTAATACAAGCATGAGATAATCGAATGGGCAATATCGGGATGATCAAAGGGGGGGCTTGCCTGGAAGCTCTATTGTAAAGTGTCAGCGTTCTGGGAACGGGGGTCCCCAGACTTGCCTGCCTGCGTCCTGCGGCGTGGCTCAAGGGGGCCCAGCACGGCCCAACTTCATCAACACAAGACCCAAGACCCTCGCGAGGGGCCAAGCCTCGCGGGGCGGACGACACAACACTTCCCCAGGCACGGCCTCGTCAGGCTGGCTCACGAGGAGGCGGAGAGATCAAGGCGGGGTACCTCGCGAGGTGCCCATGACGCAAGCCATGACGACCAAGGGCGCCAGGCGGGCGCCAGCCCGCGCAGTGTACTCCCTTTCCTCTTTGGTGCAAAGGGGCCAAGCGCAGGCGAGAGGATCAAGCAAAGGCATCCATTTCGGTGCAACGAGACCAAGACCAGTCCAACCGTGGGAAGGAGGTCATCGTGGAGCCCAGAACGGCATCACCACAGGGCCTTTAGCACGTGAGGACCAACTTTAGTCAGGATAAGTGTACCAGATGTTCCCCTTTGAATTGGCCAATTGTTGGCACCCTTCCCGCTCAATATTTGGGAAGAGCCCCAGGGCCTTTGCCTATAAATAGGACTAGCCACCCCCAGGGTAGAGGGGAGGAGGAACCGAGCATCGAGCGATCAGGCCAGCAGAACTTAGAATCAGAGCAAGCAGAGAGAGAGAGAGAGAGAGAGAAGGGCGGCCGAACTCCCCCTAGTAGTTCGTCCGCCTAGCCAAGAACAGACCCTCGCGAGGCTGTTCTTCCCTGTATTGTTCTTCATCACCATCCTAAGAGGCAATCCACCAAACCACACTGGAGTAGGGTATTACACCACACCGGTGGCCCGAACCAGTATAAACTCTGTGTCTTTTGTGTTGTTCCTTTGGTAATTTAGATCCTTGGGAGACGGAGAGGTAGAGGGCATAATCTCCGCGCACACCCTAGAGTTCGAACCTTAAGGGTCTGCCGGAACCCGAAATCCGACATTTGGCGCGCCAGGTAGGGGTGTACCGGAATTTGTCTTCCACCGCTCTGCTCTCCGCCGACCATCGCGCCCATGTCTGACGCTCGTCGGGCCCGCGCCGAGCGCCGGGCCGCCATCGCTTCCCGCGTCGCCCAGACGGCCCCCGTCGGTGGGCATCCTCGTCGTTCCCTGTCGCCCACCGTCAATGCCGCCACCGGCCTGGCGGGGAACGAGCAGCAAGCGTCGTCTTAGCACCCGTCCATGCGGCAAGACGGCCGCACCGCTACTCCATCACTCGCACCAGCTGGCTCTTCGTCCCACGCGCTCCGCGCACCCTTGGAGGCTCGAGCTGCGCTCATCGCGGCAAACGAGCTCATGCGCTACCGTCCCGTCGACGACGTCTACGAAGAGTGGCTCGACCGTGTCGCCGAGCTCGTCCGCGCCGCAGGGGGCTCTCTTGAGCCGTCCGCTTTGCTGCGCCGCACCCCGCCGCGCACTGGCAATGAAGTTCCGGGGGCGTACCAGCCGCCTCCTCTCCAAGAAGACGCTGTCGCTCCAAGGCGCGTGGCCCCTGGGCGGAACCCGCTCCGTCAGGCGCCAGCCCAGCAAGAACGGAGCTGCCAAGAAGTCCCTCGACCGCAAGAGGCTGCCCGGGCGCTTCCTGCTCCGGTTCGCCGTGACCCTGCTCCGGCTCCGGCACGTCAAAACCCCGCACTGCTCCGAGGTGCAGCGCATGGGGACCCGCAAGGCCAAGCTCTCCCTCAACCGAAGCCTCCCGTGGCCACCGCAGGCTGCCGCGCCTACACCACCGAGCTGCGCAGCGTTGCGTGGCCCGGAAAGTTCAAGCCAGACCTGCCTCCTCGCTATGACGGCACGACCGACCCTGCAGAGTTCCTCCAGCTCTATGAGCTGGGCATCGAAGCTGCCAGTGGAGGTGAAAAAGTCATGGCGAACTGGTTCCCCATGGCACTCAAGGAAGGAGCTCACACCCGGCTCCTGAACCTGGCCCCAGGCACGATCTCTTCCTGGGACCAGATGAGGCACCCGCTTCATCGCCAACTTCCAAGGTACTCGTGACCGGCCGCCTGCCGTGAGCGACATGCGCCGCATCAAGCAACAACCCAGAGAGACCCTGCAAAAGTACATCCAGCGCTTCAACAGTGCGCGCCTCAAGATCCCCAGGGTGTCTGAGGAAGCCATCATCTCGGCCTTCTCCGATGGCGTGCGTGATGTCAAGATGAAGGAGGAGCTGGCGATGCATGAAGACCTGTGCACCTCCCTGGAGCTGTTCAACTTGGCGACCAAGTGCGCAGGGCTGAGGAGGGGCGTCTCTCCCTTCTTGAGCTGCCTGCTGCAGACCCAGTAGAGAAGAAACCCAAGGGCAAGGACGTGAAGCGCAAGGGGGCCGCCGTGCTCGCGGCAGAACCAGACACCAAGCGGGGCAAGGATCTGCCTGAATCTTCCAGGGGCAGTCGGTACTGTGTGTACCACGACCTCCACACCCACAACACCAACAAATGCCAAGAACTCCGTGCCGTGCGAGAAGGAAGGATCGGCCGTCGTCCTGACCGTGCCGACCGGGGCTACGGCCGAGGAGGAGGAAGGAACCTAGGACGCTGGGAAGACCGCGGCCCGCGCCAAGGGTGGCGCGATCAACCTCCCGAGGACCGCTGGCAAGACTTGCCTCGCAAGGGGGACTGGCGGGATCAGCCTCGTGAGGATCGCCTGCAGGGCAACGCAGGCCTCCCTCCACTGCCGCCTCAGCCAAGAAGGAACGAGGACCGTCACCAGGACGAGGGGGCTGGGGGCTTCCAGGAGCCACGCGCAATGGCCTGCATCCTGGGCGGAGCTCAAGCCCCATCCTCCCAACGCATCTTCAAGCAGTTTGCCCGCGAAGTGAATGCAGTCCTCCCCAGGATCGAAGCTACATGCCCTCTCAAGTGGTCGGCATGCGCCATCACGTTCAGCTCAGCGGATCAGCTCAAGTGCTCGCCCACAGCCGGGGTCCTCCCGATGCTTTGCTCCCCAGTCATCAGCAACGTACTGGTCACCAGGACCCTCATCAATGGTGGAGCAGGGCTCAACGTCCTGTCCGTGGAAACATTCAACAATCTTCAAGTGCCCTACGACCAGCTTCAGCCGACCGAGCCCTTCTCCGGAGTCACCGACGATTCCACGATCCCGATCGGGCAGGTCCGCCTCCCTGTCACCTTCGGAGCCCGCAGCAACTACCACACCGAGCTCATCGACTTCAACGTCGCTCACATCCGCCTGCCGTACAACACCATCCTCGGGTACCCAGCGCTGGCCAAGTTCATGGCCGTGACTCATCATGGTTACAACGTCCTCAAGATGCCAGGAAGTGGCAGAGTCATCACGGTGCCGTGTGAAGAAAAGGATGCAGTGTGTTCCCTGGAGCGAGCCTTTCAGGCCGCCTCACCGGAAGACCCAGATCATGGAAACAGGAGGCTTCCTGATATCACCCCCAAGAAGAAGAAGACATCGTCAGGCTTAGCCCCTTAGGGCCCGCATCTGCCCAAGGGGACCCTCCATCCATCGCATAGGAAAGCGCGCCTGGCGCCCTCCTCAGGCAGGGCTCGGGGGCTCTCACCTGGAGGGCCACCGACCTGGCCAGGGTCACGAGGGAGGCGCTTGGGCACCACGTGGAGGCGTGCCTCGAAGCACGTTTCCCTCAAGAAGGAGCAGGGCAAGGAAGGTCAGACCAACAGGAGTTCATTAACAAGGCCGTTCAAGAACTGCATGAGTCAAGAGTCATGAGAGGTTGCCGCCGTCTACCAACTATGGCTCCCCATCCAAGCGAGGATGGTGGGCTACGCGTCTGCATCGACGTACCAGGGCTAAATCGGGTCGCCACGGTGGAGCGCCTCTGGCCCTCGCAAGTGGGGCGTTGCGGAGGTCCACCCCACAGCTATGTTCGCATGCCTTACGGCTTGCCGAGCGTGGCTGCTGCATACCAGCGCCTCATGAGGGGCATCATGGAGACTCAAGAAGACAGGCGTTCCGAGGTCCTGGCGAAGATGGAGATGATTCGCGAGGAGCCACCAGCACCTACGGAGCCTCCTTAGGCCTCTGGGCCTGGGGGCTCGTGAGGATCGGCTTCCGCAGCCCACCGAGTCTGCTGCACCAACACCACTCCATCCTCGGCATCTTCAGGTGACGTCCTTCAAGCTTCATTTCCAGCTGGGAACGCCCCCCCAGGGCTGCTTCATTCCCAGGCCGCGTGGGTCCGTCCCTGCGGCGTGTATCCCTTTTTATTTTTCGGTCATTAGCTTGCTTTGTTGGGGGTGCCCCTCGGACTACATCATCCCCAAGCCGCTCGGGCCAGGCCCAGTGGCGTGTATCTCCCTTGCGTTTATTTCCAGCTATGCTTTCGTCTATCATGCTTGATTACTTGATGCCTGTCCATGGCACCTCTCCTTCTCCATGTCGACCACTTGAACGTTAAAGGGGGGGTACCTGAGCATCGTGATTCAGGGCTCTTACTGGCTCTCCAGCCCTCACCCTCTGGCCTTGTCCATGGCATCGCGACCTGGCATACCAGCGACCGCTGAGACAAGCTCGAGGGCCGGGACCCGAGGACGTAGAGTGCCGGCATCTAACCCAATTTGCAGGAACAAGTCTCAAGATACGGCCCAGTGCCAGGCGCAACCCGCCTAGAGGTAGGGCCCCGTGAGTCCCGCGCTGGCTCATGGGCGCCCAGGTACACCTCACCCGCGCCAACCAGAGAAACTAACGATTGACTAATAGATGTCATCACAACCTCGTTTTCCTTCCATGATGAGCTTGCAGGACCTCCTGAGGGAGTTGCGTCGGCCGAGGACTTCACGGAGTTCCCTTCACCCTCGTCCGCGCGAACAGCTTGCACGTTAAAGGGGGGGTGCCTGAGCATCGCGACTCAGGGCTCCTACTGGCTCTCCATCCCTCAGCCTCTGGCCTTGACCACGGCATCGCGACCTGGCATACCAGCGACGGCTGAGACCAGCTCGAGGGCCAGGACCCGAGGACGTTGAGCAGAAAGGGGAGCAGAGGCGAGGGAGAAGGGGCACGCGAGGACCTCGCCATGAAACTCCGATTCCCGCCGCCGCGTGGACCCGTCGTCACACAGGAGTAACCCTTGATTAACAAGATAAGTCACCGCACGACAACCCCGGTTACCGTGGCACTATCCCCGCACCTCACACAACTCCGTATTAGCGATGTCGCTCCCCTTTCTCACCGAGCGACGGCTGCTTGGGCGCCAAAGGGGACCTCCTGAGCATCGCGACTCAGGGGCTCTTACCGGACCCCGGGTCGCTCACCTCCTGGCCTTGACCACGGCATCGCGACCTGGCATACCAGCGACGGCTGACGCCGCCTTGGGACTAGGACCAGTCGGCGCAGAGCACCAAGATCTCGCGAGGTTCGAAAGGGAGAACTAAGCTACGACGGGATTGACGACTTGCACGGTTCCATAGCAAAAGTCATATATTGACAGAAGGATCACAAACACCTTACAAGCCCCCATTGGGCGCAGTATGACTCCTTGTAGGAAACAGGTCCCGAGGGATGCTAACTACATGTGCCCCTGCAAAAGACACCTTCATCAACAGTGGGCCATCAGGCACCAGCGCCAACCCCATCCAGATCGGAGTCAGCGACGGCCGAGTGAGCCCGCCCTGTTCCGGGAGCGGCGCTAGCTCGCGGGCTCGTAGCTGTCGTCGCTCGTCTCCGGAGTCGCGAAGGCCTCGCTGGGATCGCTGGATCCTCCGGCACTCCCGTCGCTTGTGGAGCTGTCCAGGGGGCGGTCGTCGGGCCCAGCCGTCGCCATAGCGAGGTCCTGGCCGCCTCCCCCAGGGAAGCACTCTAGCCGGCGCCTGTTCATGTCGAAGACCTTGAAGATCATCACCGAAGCGCCATCGTACTCCAGGTGGATCGTGACGGCGCCCCTTGCTCTGCAACCCCGAGCGATCTCGCCCCAGCCGCTAGTCATGAAGACCTCACCCGAGGCAAGAATCGCGACTTCTGCCTCGGTCGCGGGGGTGCTGCAGTCGGCGTGCTGCAGCCATAACTCCATGAGTCTTCCCTGCGGGATGACGGAGGCAAAGAAGGGAGGAAAGCGAATCGAAGTTCGCGGAGGCATGGCAGCATGGAGCACGAGCTTGCGGGAGGAGCCCTCGGCGTGGACTCCAGGAGGAACGACCAACACCTTCGTGACCCTCCGGCGCCGGCGGCGGCGCTGGGGATCGGCATCTCCTCTTCCAAGGCCCTCGGCGTGGGCATACAAGGGAAGCGGGAACCCCGGCGGAGGCCGCTCGTACCAAGGCCTCAGCACCGCTAGGCGGTCTTCCTCGTCTCGGCTGCGCAAGGCAGGCCGCTTCTTCGGCGGGAGCGGGTCAGGTTCCTCTCGAGGAGCTTTTCCCATCTCCGCTGCAGAGAACCGGCGAATCGGAGCCATCACGCCAAGGCGGAGCAAGAATCAAGGCGAAGAAGAAAGCAAAGAGAGATGGACTGGAAGGGCACGCACGGAGCCGTACTTATAGCCGGCGGAGGCCAACCGTCGGCCTCCACGATCACAGGTAATCATGACACGATTTGCATGCAGGGACTTGTCCAATCCGCGCGATCGACGAGGCGTCGTGGGGAAGCGGAGACGCCCACGACCAATCGACTGCCACGCGGCACCCAAGGCCGCAGGCTGTTAGGGCCCGCGGTGCTTCGCCCTTGCCCTTTCGTCTCTTGGCACGGCCAAGTCCGGGCGTGCCTTGGGCTCGGGGGCTATTGTCGGCGTTCTGGGAACGGGGGTCCCGAGACTTGCCTGCCTGCGGCCTGCGGCGTGGCTCAAGGGGGCCCAACACGGCCCAACTTCATCAACACAAGACCCAAGACCCTCGCGAGGGGCCAAGCCTCGCGGGGCGGACGACACAGCACTTCCTCAGGCACGGCCTCGTCAGGATGGCTCACGAGGAGGCGGAGAGATCAAGGCGGGGTACCTCGCGAGGTGCCCATGACGCAAGCCATGATGACCAAGGGCGCCAGGCGGGCGCCAGCCCGCGCAGTGTACTCCCTTTCCTCTTTGGTGCAAAGGGGGCAAGCGCAGGCAAGAGGATCAAGCAAAGGCATCCATTTCGGTGCAACGAGACCAAGACCAGTCCAACGGTGGGAAGGAGGTCATCGTGGAGCCCAGAACGGCGTCACCACAGGGCCTTTGGCAAGCGAGGACCAACTTTAGTCAGGATAAGTGTACCAGATGTTCCCCTTCGAATTGTCCAATTGTTGGCGCCCTTCCCGCTCAATATTTGGGAAGAGGCCCAGGGCCTTTGCCTATAAATAGGACTAGCCACCCCCAGGGTAGAGGGGAGGAGGAACCGATCATCGAGCGATCAGGCCAGCAGAACTTAGAATCAGAGGAAGCAGAGAGAGAGAGAGAACGGCGGCCGAACTCCCCCTAGTAGTTCGTCCCCCTAGCCAAGAACAGACCCTCGCGAGGCTGTTCTTCCCTGTATTGTTCTTCATCACCAGCCCAAGAGGAAATCCACCAAACCACACTAGAGTAGGGTATTACACCACACCGGTGTCCCGAACCAGTATAAACTCTGTGTCTTTTGTGTTATTCCTTTGGTAGTTTAGATCCTTGCGAGACGGAGAGGTAGAGGGCATAATCTCCGCGCACACCCCAGAGTTCGAACCTTAAGGGTCTGCCGGAACCCGAAATCCGACATAAAGGAAGAAGGGTCGTCAGAGATGTAGTCGATCACAGGGGCAGCATCGGTCTCAGGATCTACTGGAGAGAAGAGGGGGAAGAAACAATAAATATAAAGCAAACATAGCATCACAAAGCATAACATGGCAATATGTTGTGCCGGGTGTGACCTAACGTATGGCTACACGATATAGGTGAAGGGGGAATTCAACCGAGAATGTTTTCCCAGTTCCGGACCTATGTCAGACAGATGACCGGAGGGGGAATGTTCCATGTTCAGCATGCTAGGGGCATGTGATAGATGAACGGACCGGGTATTTGGATTCATTTGATTTTTGTGAGCAACTTTCATGTATAAAGTTTTTCCATCCGAGCTACGGTTTATTTTATATTAATTTTCAAAGATTAAAGCATTTTCAAAAACCATTTAAAATAACAGAAATTGAATTATTGCGTCAGTAGAGTGTGAGCATGAAATCAGCAGGTCAACAGACCCGCTGACTGGTCAAACTGACCAATGGGTCCCACCTGTCATAGACAGTAGGGCTAACAGAGGTTAACCTAAACTAACTAAGTTAATTAATTAGGAAGGGCCCACCTGTCAGAGTCTAATTAGGTTAATTAAATAAGCTTAATTAACTTTGTTAATTAGGGGTATGGGCCTCATCTGTCAGTTGCATGGGCCGGTCTAGTCAGCATGGTGGAGCATGGTGGACAGGGTCAACAGGCCGGTCGGGCCCCTGGGGCCCATGGGTCAGTGACCCAGGGGGTGGCCCCAGGCCTCCACGTCGGCGGGCGGCGTCGACGCGCGGCGGTGACCTCCAGGACGGTGGCGCGGCTCGGCCACGATCGAAAAACGGCCACAGGGGACCGTTTGGACCGCCGCGAGCACCTACAGGTGCAGGGGGGCGGCATGCTTCCAGCTGGGGCATCGTTGGGTTCGAGGGCTGGCTGGAGTGGCGCTGGCGACGAGTAGGGGCGGCGGCAGCATTCGGGGGGGCGCGTCGGGAAAAGCCTACGGGGCACCAAATCGACCGCGGCTGGTCGCGTTCGAACGCGGACTCGATGTCGCGTCGCGTGGTCTGGTCGGTTGGACTCGGGGGTGACCGGAACTGCGCCTGTGATGAGTGGAGGCGGCCGTGGTTTTTGGGCGATCAACGCAACGGCAGCAGCAAAGCGCAAGAGCGTGAACTAAAGGGCGTGGGAGGTACTATGCAACGCGGCGAGCGCGTTGGGCAACAACCCATGACCAAATGGTCGACGGAGACACGCCGGCGACGTGCCCGGGCGGCAGCGCGCTCGGGAGGTGCGGAGGAAGGAGATAGCGAGCGTGCGAGAGCGACCAGAGAGATGGGGAAGGAAGAGGGGCTCACCGAGCGGCACACACGATGGCCCTTGGAGGATTAGTAGCATCAGCGGGCGTCGCTGGAGCCGGTGAAGAACGACGTTAGTCGGAGATAGGGACGAAGGGGATCCGGTTCTTTGGTGCCTCCCAGCTCCAGCTGAGGCCACCAATCAAAAAAGTCGACCCCGACGGAGCACACCGACAGGGTCAGTGTGCGCGGGGCCGCCGGTGGCCGTGACAACGATGGAGGACGGCGGCGACTGCGCTCGGGCGTCAATGGGGAACGAGGAGGAGAGGAAGTCAGGGGTGGATCTGGG
Organism: Aegilops umbellulata; assembly: GCA_032464435.1. Classification (NCBI taxonomy): domain Eukaryota; kingdom Viridiplantae; phylum Streptophyta; class Magnoliopsida; order Poales; family Poaceae; genus Aegilops; species Aegilops umbellulata. The sequence goes on from CP136056.1 coordinate 113,806,507, forward strand.
AGGAGGGCAGGAGAGTGGGCGAGGGGTGGATGAGAGCGGCAGGAAGCTCGAGGGGGCGTGGCTGTCGCCATTATCCCCTCGGGACAGCGCCGGTGAGGTGGCGCGGCGGGAACGCGCGGGAGGAGCCCCGGTTGGTTGAACAGGGGAGGAAGAGAGCGACCGAAGGAGGTGGGCCGGCTTGCAGGGGTGGGCTAAAGCCCAAGGGGGCAGGGGCTGAGGCCCTTCCTCCCCTTTTTTTAAACTAACTTTCTTTTCTTTTAAAACTTTTGTTTCAAATAGTTTAGGCCAGTTAAACACTTTGCAAAAAATGTTAGTTCACCACCAATATTAATTATGCATTATTTGGCACAAGATGAACATTTTTAGTTTTCATGTTTGAGCATTTTTTTAATTTCACACATAATTTTAAATTGAATTCAACTGGAATTTGAAAGAGATAAGAGACAATGATGAACAAACACTTGTTTAGAAAAAGGATTAACTTAACCCGAGGGATTACTGTAGCATCATTACTGTAACGCCTCGGATCTGATGCGCCAGGTGTCCGCCAGTTATTCGCCGTCGTTGCCATGTCATGTGCTTGCGTGTTGCACTTTGCCATGTCATCATCTGCATTTCATATCATGTCATCATGTGCATCGCATTCGCATACGTGTTCGTCTCATGCATCCGAGCATTTTCCCCGTTGTCCGTTTCGCAATCCGGCGCTCCTACGTTCCCCGGCGTCCCCTTTTACCTTTTTCTATGAGCGGGTATTATACTTTCTCGGAATGGACCGAGGCCTGACATGTGGCCTTGGTTTACTACCGGTAGACCGCCTGTCAAGTTTCGGGTCAATCGGAGTCCGTTTGATACTCCAACGGTTAACCGGGTAACCGCAAAGGCCTCTTTGGTGTGCAGCCCAACACCCCCTTCAAAGTGGCCCAAAACCCATCTAAGTCATCTCCATGTTGTCGGTCGTTCGATCACGATCGCGTGGCCGAAAACCGCTCTCCATTTGGAGCTTCCTAGCCCCCTCTACCTATAAATATGTGCCTCCCCCGTCCAAATCGCAGTCCAAACCCTAGCCCCGCTCCCCGCGCGTCGCCGGACACGTCCGTCCGCGCCGGACGCGTCCAGCCTCCACATCACTCCAGCCAATAGGAGCTTGCCACGTCATCGCCGCCGCCTCCTCGCCCAACCGGCGCCCGCCACCTCATCCCGCGCCGCCCTCTCTCTCCTCCCGCGCCGCCCGCGGCCCGCCGGGGCCCGAGGCCGGCCCGCCCGGGCCCGAGCCGCCCGCGCGCCCCGAGCCCCACTGCCGCGCTCCGCCGCCCTCCCTCGCCGCGCGCCGCCTCCGTCGCCGCTCATCGCCGCTTGCGCCATCGCCGCCGCCGCGCCATGCGCCGGCGCCGCCCCGCCATTCCGTGCCCCGCACGCCGCCGCGCGCTCGCGCCCTTGCGCCGCCGCCGCCGCGAACCTCTGCGCCGGCCCCGCCGCCTCGCTGCCGCCGCCTCTCCGTCCTCCCCTCGCCGGAGTTCGCCGGAGTTCCACTCCGGCCGGATCCACCGCGGGGTGGATGAGATCCACCCCTTCGGCCATCCAAACGCGCTCCGTCCCTGTCTCGGATCCCCGCGTCCTGGATATCGCCGTCCCGAGTGGACTTTTCCGGAGGGTATATTTTCACAAAGTCGCCGACATTTGGACATTATCATGCCATGTTCATCATGCCATAACTCTCTGCATGTAGCTCCGTTTTGGGCGTATAATATGTCGAATTGTTCGCCTCGAAGAGTACATCATTTCGTCTCATTGCATCATTTTCATTTGAGGTCATATTGTTGCCCGAAATGCTGTTAGAAGAGGGCTATGTGATGATAGTTTCAGATCTGTTTTCAGTAGATGCACTTTTGTCATTTTTGCCATGATTGATGTGTGCATCCTATGAGGTTGAGTCCTACATGTGTTTTGTAATATGCCATGTTACCTTTCCAGAGAATTATGCCAGGTATTTTTGTGATCTATGTGGTGACTAGCACAAGCATGCAAACTAGGGTACTTAATGTTGCTGAATTCACAGACTTAGTAATTTCACCAAGTCCCTGACTGCTGTTATTTTTATGCCATGTGTTCATGTTGTTTCCGAGAGATCTATGCCTCTTTTGAGCATGATCAGTAAGAGTGTTTTGAGCATATGGATTTTCCCTATCCATACATGCCTTTGTTTGTATTTATGGAATGCCATAGCTTGAGTCAATCGAGCTCTACTTTTGCTATAAAATGCTACTGGCAGATTGTTTACATGTTATTCGATTTTGCCAAGCTTGTTGTAGTTGATCCTTGCATGCTATGATGTTATTCTTGTCAGATCTAGTTACTATGCCATGTCTTCTTGATGTATGTATGCTTAGTTTATAATGCAATGCTCTGTAGTGAGTGCATCGAGCTCATGAACATGCCTACTTGTTATCTGTTTTTGACATGTCCAGTTTTCTGCCAAGTCTGAAACCTGTAACGAAACTTGCTTATTTAACATGGATGTAATTATATTTTCTGGACCTTTTTGGCTTATGGTCGGTAAGGGACTTTTGTTAAGTGCTCCGAGTAGATTCATGCCGTGCCTTTCTTTGACATGTCCTGTTCCTGTAGCATGTTGTTTCTTTGCTCTAAACATGTCATCCTGATGTTAATTTCTGCTATGTTGTTATTTTCACTAAGTCTGTGAACCTGTTATCTTTTGCACTTTTGCCATGCTTGTTTGAACCTGTTGTGGAGTGATTTAGCTGTAGCTCAGTTTTCATCTTTTGTCAAGCATCTTGAGTGGATTACTTTCATATGCTTTGTTGACATGTTTGGGTGCAGTAGCTTGACTACTTGTTGCTTGATAGGTAGCATCATGCTGTTAATGGCAGATTCTTGTCATTCTTGTTTTGATTGTCATTTGCAAACCGTGCATCCGATTCCGGTGATCTTTATATTGATTTCAACCGAAATCATCTCACCTATCCAGTGGCATACTTGGTTTGCCCAGATTATGCCTTGTTCATCTTTTTCCTTCCGAAGCACGCATATGCATTGCATACCACATCTCGCATATCATGCCATGTTCATGTGTTGGTTGTTTACTTTGTTGTTTGCTTCTTTCCGGTGTGCTTCTTCGGGTTAGTTCCATTATCATCGCGTTTGTGAGGACCCGTTGGACTACGTCCGTTTGTCTTCGTCATGGACTCGTTCTTCTTCCTTGCGGGATCTCAGGCAAGATGACCATACCCTCGAAATCACTTCTATCTTTGCTTGCTAGTTGCTCGCTCTTTTGCTATGCCTATGCTGCGATACCTACCACTTGCTTATCATGCCTCCCATATTGTCAAACCAAGCCTCTAACCCACCTTGTCCTAACAAACCGTTGATTGGCTATGTTACCGCTTTGCTCAGCCCCTCTTATAGCGTTGTTAGTTGCACGTGAAGATGAAGTTTGTTCCTTGTTGGAACAGTGACTTGTTGTTCCTTGTAGGAACATGTTTACTTGTTGGGATATCACAATATATCTTATTTAATTAATGCATCTATATACTTGGTAAAGGGTGGAAGGCTCGGCCTTATGCCTGGTGTTTTGTTCCACTCTTGCCGCCCTAGTTTTCCGTCATATCGGTGTTATGTTCCCGGATTTTTGCGTCCCTAATGCGGTCGGGTGATTTATGGGACCCCCTTGACAGTTCGCTTTGAATAAGACTTTTCCAGCAGGCCCAACATTGGTTTTACCATTTGCCTACCACCTATTCCTTTCCCTTGGGAGTAGCTAACCCGAGGGTCATCTTTATTCAGCCCCCCGGGCCAATGCTTGTCTAAGTGTTGGTCCGAACTAGAGCGCTTTGCAGCGCCACCTCAAGGAAACTTGAGGTCTGGTTTTAGTTGTACGGAAAGCTCATCCGGTGTTGCCCTGAGAACGAGATATGTGCAGCTCCTATCAGGATGTCGGCGCATCGGGCGGCTTTGCTGGACTTGTTTTATTACTGTCGAAATGTCTTGTACCCAGGATTCCGAGACTGATCGGGTCTTCCCGGGGAGAAGGAATATCCTTCGTTGATCGCGAGAGCTTATCATGGGCTAAGTTGGGACACCCCTGCAGGGTTTGAACTTTCGAAAGCCGTGCCCGCGGTTATGGGCAGATGGGAATTTGTTAATGTCCGGTTGTAGAAAACCCGAAGTTGATCTTAATTAAAATACACCAACCGCGTGTGTAACCGTGATGGTCTCTTCTCGGCGGGGTCCGGGAAGTGAACACGGTTGTTGGAGTTATGTTTGACGTAAGTAGTTCAGGATCACTTATTGATCATAGTTGTTCGACCGTGCTTTGCCTTCTCTTCTCGCTCTCATTTGCGTATGTTAGCCACCATATATGCTAGTCGCTTGCTGCAGCTCCACCTCACACCTTTTACCCTACCTATAAGCTTAAATAGTCTTGATCTCGCGGGTGTGAGATTGCTGAGTCCCCGTGACTCACCAGATACTTCCAATACCAGTTTGCAGGTGCCGATGAGACCGTGCAGGTGACACACCCGAGCTCAAGGAGGAGCTTGATGAAGATCTTGTTCATTGTGTTGTTTCGTTCTAGTCGATCAGTAGTGGAGCCCAGTTGGGGTCGATCTTGGACCTTTGTCACTTTTGGGGTAGTCTTCTTTTATTTTGGTTCCGTAGTCGGACCTTGATTGTATCTGTATGATGTAATGCTTTACTCATGTATTGTGTGAAGTGGCGATTGTAAGCCAACTATGTATCTTTTTCCTATATGTATTACATGGGTTGTGTGAAGATTACCTCACTTGCGACATTGCTTTCAATGCGGTTATGCCTCTAAGTCGTGCTTCGACACGTGGGAGATATAGCCGCATCGAGGGCGTTACAATTACACCGGGGTGTTACACACGGTTGTACTTGCCCAAGAACCAGCCCCACCATACATAACCCAGACTCTCGCAGGTTGTACCCCTACCCAATTGGACAGAGAACCAGCTACACCCCTTCTAACCCCAACCCCAGCAGATAGTAACCCAGTTCCAGTTGACACAACACCGTCTCCACCATAGAGCACCCAAACACGAGCAGTTAGTAAGGGAACTGCAGTGCCCAAAGCACGAGGACCACCATTCCGAATCCCAACTCAATGCTTAAAGGAGTAGAAGAATTGTTCTCAAGTCAGGTTCTATAGCTATGGTTCATACTCCTTTGCTCTTGCATCACTGTATTTACTCATACCAACTATTTTCAAATTTGAAGGATGGAATTGAAACTCCAATGGCGCATCAGGTATGTTTTAAACCTGTTTCTTTAACTGGTTTGCTGTTGTAACTTGCTCTATGTTGACTTCAGTTTCAATTGAATAAACAGTTATGGTCTCATGTCATGCACATTACAAGTGTTGTTATTGCTCTATAGTTTCTCACACTTATATTCTGTCTATTCTGCTTTGTCTTGAACAAATATTATTTGAACTGTGACCTATCTTGATTTGGCAACAAAAACTAGAATGATATAGACCATAAAGTGACCATGGAACATAGATATATGTTTGCTTCATGCTGTTATCGTGTCCACTTTACTACTGAACTGATTTACCAAAATGAGTTTCATATACAACATGGTAAACCTGTGATGTGTCTGCTTTTTTCTCTTTTAGAATGCGGACAAAATATTGGAGAACAGTACCCCGTTATGCAATGTTAAAGGAAGTAAGGCAGATAAGGTTCAAGATAGTGAGACATCCCTGTCGATCTCCAAGAAAGCTGATAAAATCTATCTTGACGACAGTGAGTGTCGGGGATTCTGACTCCTCGAACACCTATGGGGACGGAGCCCCTTCTCGGTTCGGCAGGGGGCGGAGGCCGCGCAAAGAGCGGATCGAGGCGAGGCACACGAGGGGTTTTTACCCAGCTTCAGAGCTCTCCGGGGAGATAATACTCCTACTGCTGCTTTGTGGATTGTATTGAGTTCTTGCTCGGGAGCGCTGAGTGCTACAGTACACACCAGCAGCTAACGAGATCGAGCGTGAGTGTTGTACTGTTCGTCCTCCCCTCCCCTACGTTGTGCATGGGCCTCCTTTTATATGCTCAAGGGGTCTCCAACAGGTGGCAACGTAGGCAAGGGCAAAAATGGAAAGGTGCTGCGGTAGGTATAGCTACCTACATAGTGTATCATACCTAACCCTGATGGCAGGGGACAAAGGCAATAACTGCCTATCTACGTCGCCCAGACATTGCAGAAAAGGGACCGTTAGGGGCGCCACCGCTTGCCACGATGGCGATCTTGTCAGCGCTGCATGCCACAGTGTACCCCTGGCTGCACAGCCTCCCGCCACGAACGCCTGGAAGGGTCCCAGAGCGACACGTAGGTGGGTGTGCTCGAGCGCAGGTACAGAGTGGTGGCTTGCCGCGGCAAGGCGTCTTGCCGCGTCTGGGAGCTTGTCGCTCACCGGGTCCTGCCGGGACGCGTGGCGCATCGCGGCAAGTTCCTTGAGATGCCTTGGTTGGCCTTCCCGGCAAGCTCCTCTTGCCGGGGTCTTGTGCCTTGAGTGGCCTTCCCGGCAAGCTCCTCCTGCCGGGGACTTGTCTCCTTGGCTTAAATACTTTGTTCTTGAATGGCTCCAAAGGAACCATGGAGGACCTTAGCGGTCACCTGGCAATCCTTGCCACGGGACGCTGCGACTGCCCGTGCACAAGTTCGGGATACTAGGGTACCCCTACTCTAGTACACCGACAGGAGCTACCGGGCCTGGGCCATACACGGTGCTGAGCGCTGTTGGGCCAGGCCCAAAATAGGGCACGGGCACGCGCGGCCTGGATCACGTCATATCTTACTCCGTATCCACCGCGCCCTCCCCGAACGGCACGCGTCGATTGCGGTGTCGTGGGAGAGATCGTGGGTGGTTCTTTATTCGGAAAGGCAGACCGTCCGGCCCCTCCCTCCTTATAAGCAGGGGGAACAGGGGCAGTTCGCCCATCTGCCCGTTGCTATTCCCTCCTCGAGAATCTCCGCCACTCCCCTTCTTCCCAAAGCCGAAGGAGAGCAGCGCCCCGCCCCCATCGCCACCCGCACCACCAACGCCGTCGTCCTCCCTCACCATTCCCGCCATGGCTCCGAAAGCCGAGAAGGCGAAGTCGGCCGAGGCGCAGCGGCTCGCGGCGCTGCGAAAGGAGCGGGCAATCTTCCCTCCGAGGCTTGAGGCGGCAGAGCTGAAGGAGGACTTCTACCTCTTGTGGTCGACGGGGACGAGAGCGCATCCGCGCACGAAGGTACTCCCTTCTTCGCCTTGTTCTTCTACTGCAGGCTCTGCCCGCCCTTTTCTAAATTCTTTTGTGACGTCATGAACACCTACGGGCTCCACCTCCTCGACTTCACCCCCAATGATGTCCTGACCATGGCAGTTTTCGCACATCTCTGCGAAAACTTTGTCGGGATCCATCCAAATGTAGCCCTTTTCCGCCATTTCTTTTCGCCTCGAGTTGAGAAAGGAGAGCCTTTATCCGGCGGGATCGCCTGGATCTCGAAAGCCGGCAAGAAGGATGCTTATCTGGATGGAGAGTTCCGCAGCAAGTGGGAGGAGTGGAGGGCGGACTGGTGCCTGATTGTCGAGGAGAACCCGCAACCGTTTACTGCTCTGCGCGAAACCCCAGTAGTGCGCGGCAGTGATTGGAGTAGCCTGGCCCCGGAAGACGACAGACTGAAGATTGCGGTCGCCCGGATCCTGCGCCTCAGGCTTGCCGAGCTTACTGTAGGAGCGGTTGGCGCAGATTTCCTCCGCCGCCGCATCGCCCCCCTGCAGGAGAGGAGGAGACCCACCTGGGAGTTCCAGAATGCGACGGATATCATGAGGTTGCGGCCGGGCCACAACTTCAACTTCACTGTCCTGGAGCTCAACGCGATGCTCCAGGAGCTGTTCAAGCATGACCCACAGCATCCCGAAGTGTTCAGGTTGCCGAGGGGCGTCGTTCCGCTGTGCAACAACTCCGCGCTCGACCGCATCCATGCAATGATGCCGTTGTGCGACTCGCATGGAATTAATCCAGCCTGGATAGAGCCTGCAGATGATGTCGTGCGGGCGTTCTTCAACAACTTGATAGAAGTGCCGATCGACACCGATGAGAAGAGGGGCCTCACCTGGGACACCACCAACAATGAGCTCAAGCGCATCGCCACCAGGCTGGAAGAGGCGGCGGCAGCCGCAGCTGCGGGCGAGTTTGGGTTCACCGTGGAGGAGGCACAGGCAGCAGAGGCGGCAAGCCTTGCCGAGCGAGAGGATCTGGCCGGCGAGGGAGAGCCGGCCGGACATGACGTCGGGCCGAGCGGGCCCCATGAGGATACGAGCGGCTCGTTGGAGATTGGCTCCTCTTCCTCTTCGTCTTTAGACAGCTTGCCGCAAGCAGAGCCCCCGGCTCCACAAGCAGAGCCTCCGGCTCCACATGCAGAGCCCCCGGCTCCACCAAGAAGGCGTCTTCGCAAGGCCGGGGACGTAACGGAGCGGCGGGCGAGTCAACCCCCGCCGCGCCGCACGACACGCTCCACCGCGGCAAGTTCTGTTGCCGCGGAAGCACCTCATGCTGCAGCGGCAACTGGGGCTGGGTCCTCCCGGCCTGCCACTCCAGCTCCCGCCAAGCGGCCAAGGGATCCTACTCCTCCGCCTCCTCACGCCGGAGGTGGGTCAGGCTTTGACTTCTCCGCGCTCAGCTGCGACGAGGAAGAAGAAGAGTAAGATTCTTGTTGTACTTGTATGTCTTCAATACTTGTTGTCTTGTCCTGTATCTCATTTGCTTCACTCTGAACTTATTCCTTTTTAGGACTCTGGCCCAGAGAATGGCAAAGAGAGCCAAGGTCCCGGTGATTGTCATCGAGGATGATCCCACCGTGCCAGCAGGGGTGCGCCCGAGACAAACTTGCCGGACCCGACAGCTGTTCTTCAGAGCAGCCCCCAGCGCAGCCCCCAGCGTAAGTATATGGTTTACTTCCCGCTGTTAGGCACGCATGGATAATCTTTGCTTGCTGATATCTGACTGTTGGCTTGTGTAGGAGCAGAGTAGCCCCACCAGGAGCGTCCGGACGCCGCCCCTGACATGCCATCTGCTTCGACTACGCCGCCAAGGGAGAGTTCTCCGGCAAAGGAGAACCCTCCAACAAGGGAGAGTTCCCCGGCAAGGGAGAAGTCTCCGACAAGGGAGAGCTCCCCGGCAAGGGAGAAGTCTTCCACGAGGGAGAGCTCCCCGGCAAGGGAGAAGTCTCCGGCAAGGGACAGTACCAGCGACCCCTCGGCAGCGAAGATCCCAACCACCGAGCCTGGTACAGGTACTCCTTGCTTCTAAACTTCCCTTGGGTTCTTCTTTTTGGATATTTGCTTGACTTTTCTTCCTTTTCCGGCCGTCAGATCCATCTACTGTGGAGCCGATGGAGACCAAGGTTGCTGTTGACGATGCCGCCGCCACCGAAGAAGCGGCCGGCGCTGATGATCCCGTCGGTGAAGAGGCCGCCAGGGCTGCCGCCGCAGCAGCCGACGAGGGGTCCGGCGATCGCACTGACGACCCTGAGGCCGCAGGAGCGACAGGCGATCCTCCCGCCGCTGCCGCAGCGCCAGGCTCCGAAGAGCCCCAGCCAGGCGTCTACTTGAAGGCCGGCGATGGCGTCTTCATCAACCTCCCCTGGGCGTCAACGTCCAGGGCGCCGGTCGAAGGAGAAAGCTTTGATGTGGAGGTGATCGCCTCCGCTGGGCTGATGCTGGTCGAGGCGCCAGGCAGTAGCAACGACGAGCCTGAGGAGGAGCGACTGCTGCGGAAGCTAGTGTCGCTTTACCGCGCTCGACAAGCCAAACTGGAGTCCCGCGAAGCGCTTGTCGCGAAGGCGGGACTGGACATGGAGAAACGCGCGGAGGAGCTCTGAGGTCTCAACCAGGCAGCTCTCCGGTCGCTGGCGGCTGAGCGTGCGCAGCTTGATGAGGCGCAGAAGGCCTTCATCCTCGAGAAGGCAGAAGTTGCAGAGTAACAGCGGCTTGCCGCTGAGGAGCTATCTGCGCGGGAAGGCGAGTTGGTGCAGCTGAAGGCCAGCCTGGACAGCCACGAAGAGGAGCTTGCCGCGCGCGAGCAAACACTCAGCGGAGCTCTCAAGGAAACAAAGGACGCTGCCGCAGCTGCCGAGGCCGCCAAGGAGGAGCTGGAGACGAAGGTGGCGCAGCTGGAGGCTGATCTTAAGGCGAGTGGTGAAGCGCTTGCCGCGCTCAAGCATGAGCGCGAGAAGGACGCCTACACCTTTGGCGAGCTATAGGGTCGTCTCGCCGAGAAGATCAAGGAGCTTAGCGCCGCCAAGGATTCCAACGCCGATCTTGAGCTGAAGCTGGCTGCCTTGACCAAGACGCTGGACGGAGCCAGGGAGCAGGAGACGTCCTCGAAGAAGGAGATCAAGGCCGACAAGGCGCTGCTGGAGAGCATTGCCGCCACCCAGAATGATTTTAGAGAGACTGTGGAGCAGTGGACGGAGGGTCTTGTGAATGCTGCCGCAGACATCGACAAGGAGCTGACGCAGCTGGGGATGGGGGATCTCGGGTATCCCTCCGATGAGACCCTCCCATCTAGCGCCAAGCTCACTCTGTTCTTCGAAGGCGTGGCGACGGCTCTCCAGTGACTCCGGGAAAGGATCCCAAAGCAGCTGGCCTACGAGTCGCGCAAGATCTGCGCGGGAGCTCTTCAGAAGGTGTTGGTGAAGGTAGCCTTCCGCAACCCGGGCCTCAACCTCACCAATGTCCTCAGATCCCTGTCGGCAGAAGCTAATCTGGAGGCGCTCAAGGACCTTGTCGCACCCATTGTGGACAAGGTGAGCGGGATCAAGTGGGTTGAGGGTGATCGTGTGGACTAGGCCGCCCGTTTTCATCTTTTCTTGTCGCTGCTAATCATGTTATGAAAGCAGTCTATTAGAGCCGCGACAAGCTATCTTGTAATATATGACTTTATTTTGGGTAGCAATTGCAATGTTATTTCCTTTACTTGATTCCTTCCTTTGTATGTTTTTGCCCTACGCTTTTAGGGAACTTGCCGGCGTAGGCACCTTTGCCGCGAGCGCTGAGTGCGGCACGTCAGCAGCCTGCTGGCAGTGTTGTTGCTGACAAGAAACCTTGTCGTAACTAGTCGCAGCTCGCTTAAGTTGTTGAGCGGGCTCGAAACAAAGTAAGGGTGCGACTCTAGTCGCGGCACACTTAAACTGTTGAGCGAACTCGAAACAAAGTAAGGGCGCAACTAGCCACGAGTCGGTTCCTTCGCGCACAGGTTTTCCATACAAAGCATGGTCGTTCAAGGAAAATAACTTAAAATTTAAAAAATCTGATTGCTCAAACTTTGGCACTTAGCTTTTCTGTCGTTTGCTTCCCGGCCAGGCGAAACTTTCTTGAACGACGCCTGGTCCATACCATTACCTTCCCCTTTCCCCCCCAGCAAACTTGTGGGCGAAGGAACCTTCATTAACTTGAGAAAAAATAAAGTAGAGGAAATAATGATATGGAGCCTTATGGCTCGTTATTGCTTACCGGGGGTGTTCGCTGCACAAAGTGTCAGATAATTCATGCAAAAAGGCATGAAATTAACAAGGTGTGCGGAGCACGTGAGCTTTATTTATACACCGGGTCTGCGCCTGGCTTTGTACAAAGGATTACATGCAACAGCGGCAAGACTTGTACAAAAAGGTGGTTCCCGGACAGGGTCCGACAACCACGCCTTATGGGTAAAACTTACGAAGATGTTCGATGTTCTAGGAGTTGCTCACCGGAATGCCATCTTCGGTCTCAAGGCGGACAGCGCCAGGCCTAGTGACTCGTTTCACCCGATAAGGGCCTTCCCACTTTGGCGTCAACTTGTTGGAATTCTTGGCGGAATGAACGCGTCGAAGAACAAGGTCGCCTTCCTCGAGACTTCTGGCGTTAACTTTGTGGCTATGGTAGTGGCGCAAAGCTTGCTGGTAGCAAGCAGCTCGCACAGCAGCCTGAAGACGATCTTCCTCAAGGAGCAGCGCGTCATCTTGTCGCGGCTGCTCTTGCTCAAGCTCATCATAAGCGAGCACTCGAGGTGACCCGTATACGAGTTTCATGGGGATAACTGCCTCTGCTCCATAGACTAGAGCAAAAGGTGTCTGGCCAGTGGCTCGATTTGGCGTCGTCCTGATCGACCAAAGAACCACCGGCAGCTCCTCAATCCAGTTTCTTCCACACTTGTGCAGCCTGTCGAAAGTCCTGGTCTTGAGTCCACGCAGCACTTCAGCATTTGCCCTCTCCGCTTGACCGTTGCTCCTGGGGTGAGCAATAGAAGCGAAGCAGACCTTGGCGCCAAGATCTTGGACGTAGTGCATGAAGGTGCGGCTCGTGAATTGCGTACCGTTGTCGGTGATGATCCTGTTAGGGATCCCGAAGCGGCAAACAATCGACCTGAAGAACTTGACTGCTGACTGTGCTGTCACCTTCCTCATTGGTTCCACTTCTGGCCACTTTGTGAACTTGTCGATTGCGACGTACAAGTACTCAAAGCCCCCGACTGCTCGGGGGAAGGGGCCAAGGATGTTGAGCCCCCAGACCGAAAATGGCCAGAATAAAGGGATCGTCTGGAGAGCTTGAGCTGGCTGGTGTATCTGCTTGGAATGGAACTGGCACGCTTCACACTTGGTTACTTGTGCAGTTGCATCCTGGAGGGCTGTCGGCCAAAAGAAACCTTGCCGGAAAGCTTTGCCGGCTAGCGCTCTTGCGCCAATGTGGTGACCACATATGCATCCATGTATCTCTGCCAACAGCTTCTGTCCATCTTCCCGGTGAATACGCTTCAATTTCACTCCGTTGAGTCTTCTTCTGTACAGTGTGTTGTCGACGAACTGGTACATACTTGACTGCCGGGCTACTCTTTCCGCTTCTTCTGGCTCTTCGGGAAGTTCTCCTGTTTGGAGGAAACGGACGATATGCTGTGCCCATGCTGGAGCTTGTGGCTCGACAACAAGGACTAAAGGCATATCTGCTGCTGCGGGAACATCCACTTCTACGGCGAGAACCTGCGGCTCAGCCGGAGCTTGACGTTCCCTGGCAAGCTTGCCGGAGCAAAACTTGTCGGGAGCGTCTGCTTCAATGAAACAAACCCTGGGGCTTGTCAGAGCAGACTGCTCCTCAGCACTCTTGGCGTTGATCTTGGGGACCTTCTTGGCGGCGGCTTTGGGAAGCTCTGCCGGAAAATAGTCACCACAAATCAATTTCCTCTTCTTGCTCTGTCCAGTTGATGGCGTCACAGACGGTTGAGTCAGCTTGAGCACAAAGATCCCTGGTTCCACAGGTAACTTAAGTGTTGCGCACTTTGACAGGCCGTCAGCAATGTCGTTCTGAGCTCTTGGAACATGTTCCATCTGTAGGCCGACAAAGCGCTCTTCTAGCTTTCTCACCTCATCAACGTAAGCTTCCATCAACGGACTCTGATAATACTTGTTCACTTGGCGGACGACAAGCTGTGAGTCACCCCTGACAATGAGCTGCTTGATCCCAAGGTCTGCCGCGATCCTGAGACCGGCAAGCAATCCCTCATACTCTGCAGTATTGTTTGTTGCTTGCTCCTTGGGAAAGTGCATCTGGACCACGTACTTGAGGTGCTCTCCGGTGGGTGCGACAAGCAGCACGCCAGCACCGGCGCCTTGCAGCGAGAAAGCACCATCAAAGTACATCAGCCACTCTTTGCTTGCTTCCTTGACGGGGATGCTCGTTTCTGGAATTTCTTCATCTCGTGTTGGCGTCCACTCTGCTATGAATTCTGCCAACGCTCTGCTTTGGATAGTTGAAGTGCTCTCAAACTTGAGGCCAAAGCTTGACAGTTCCAGTGCCCACTCAACAATCCTGCCTGTTGCTTCACGATTCTGCAGTATCCTCTTCAGCGGGAAGCGAGTGACCACTGTTATCTCATGTGCTTGGAAGTAATGGCGCAGCTTTCTCGAGGCCATGAGAAGGCCGAAAAGCAATTTCTGCACACCAGAGTACCTTGACCTAGCCCCCTGCAGAAGGGAACTGACAAAGTAGACTGGGCGCCGCACCATTTTCTTCTGCTGTATCTCTTCGCACATCTACGCAGATCCATCTTTGCCGGGACCAGAGCTTGTCGGGGAAGCCCCCTTCTTGTCGCTGGACGCGCTTGCCGCGGTCGCTGGCTCATCATCAGCCTCCCTCTCCGCTACTAGCGCAGCACTAACCACTTGATTGGTTGCCGCCAGATACAGTAGCTACTTCTCTTGTGGCTTAGGTGCGACAAGTATTGGAGTGGAGGACAGGTATCTCTTCAAGTCCTGCAGCGCAGCCTCCGCTTCTGGAGTCCATTTCATTGGACCTACCTTTTTCAAAATTTTGAAAACGGCAAGGCGCGCTCAGCAGACTTAGAGATAAACCTGCTGAGAGCCGCCACGCTGCCGGCAAGCTTCCGCACATCCTTGACGCGCTTTGGTGCTTCGATCTGCTCAATGGCCTTGATCTTGTCGGGTTTAGCTTCAATTCCCCGCTGAGACACGAGAACCCGAGAAGCTTGCCGGAAGGGACTCCAAACACGCACTTCTCGGGGTTGAGCTTGAGGCTGATCTTGCGCAGATTTGCAAAAGTCTCTTCTAGATCTTGAATCAGAGTTGCTTTGTCCCTGCTCTTGACCACTATGTCATCCATGCAGGCTTCCACATTTCTGTGTATTTGCGGTTCAAAAGCAGTATGGACTACTCTTGCAAATGTTGAACCAGCATCCTTCAAACCGAAAGGCATCCGTACGAAACAGTATGTGCCACATGGAGTGATGAATGCGGTCTTCTCCTCATCCTCTTCTGCCATGAAGATCTGATGGTATCCTGAGTATGCGTCAAGAAATGAAAGCAAGTCACATCCAGCCGTGGACTCAACAATCTGGTCAATGTGCGGCAAGGGAAATGGATCTTTGGGACAAGCTTTGTTAACATCAGTAAAGTCGATGCATAGCCTCCATTTCCCGTTTGCCTTGCGCACGACTACAGGATTGGTCAACCACGTAGGATGGAGCACCCCTCTGACAAGCCCTGCTGCTTCCAACTTCTTGATCTCTTATGCGATGAATTCTTGGCGCTCCACTGCTTGTTTCCTGACTTTCTGCTTGACGGGCCGCGCGTGAGGACAGACGGCAAGGTGGTGCTCAATTACTTTCCTGGGAACGCTGGGGATGTCAGACGGTTGCCACGCAAACACGTCGACGTTCGCCCGCAGGAAAGCAATGAGCGCGCTTTCCTATTTAGGGTCGAGAGTGGCACTGATGGTGAAAGTACCACCAGTGCCGTCCTCCTTGGCGGACACCTTCTTGGTCGCTGGCGGAGCTGCCATCGTCTTCTTACACTTGCCGATGGAGCTCGATGGTGCGTCCTCGACGGTAGCGCAGCACTCCGAAGAGGTGCGCTTGCCGGAGTGGGCATCAGAACTCTTGCCGGACTTGGTCTTCTTCTTCCCCCCGGGAGCTTCAGCGACAAGTGTCTCGCGATCCATTGCGGCTGCTGCTTCCCGGTAGATCTTGTCGGCACAGATAAGAGCATCTTTCTTGTCGCCAGGGACAGAGATGACACTTATCGGGCCTGGCATCTTCAGCATGTTGTACGCGTAGTGAGAGGCCGCCATGAACTTGGCGAACGCTGGACGGCTGAGAATTCCATTGTAAGGCAATGGAAAATCGGCAACGTCAAAAGTGATCCTCTCAGTCCTGAAGTTTAGCTCGCTGCCAAATGTCACCGGCAGCGTGATCTTCCCCTTCGGCTTGCTCCTTCCCGGGTTGATTCCTTGGAATGTGCCGGTCTCTTCGAGCTCGCTGTCATGGACCTGGAGTTTTCGGAGCACAGCGGAGGAGATCAGGTTCAAGCCGGCCCCACCGTCAACTATCATCTTAGTGACCTTGAGGTTGCGGATAGTTGGTGAGACCAACATCGGCAAACACCCGACCGCAGTTGTGCGATCAGGGTGGTCCTCAATATCAAAGATGATAGGCGTGCTGGACCATTTCAGAAGCTTGCGTGACTCGATGGGTGGTTCTGCCGCATTGACTTCCCGCACCCACTGCTTGAGTTGGCGGTGTGAAGTATGCAGAGAAGCACCACCGTCAACGCACAAGACCTTTGTGGCTTTCTGAAACTCCTGCTCACTGGTCTCATCATCATCCATGTCTTCGTCGTCGTCGTCTTCATCTTTGTCGCGGCCGCGGGGAGGTCTGTCTCCTTGCCGCTGATTGGCCTTGCCGCGGCGTCCTCCCCGGCCGGTGCGCTTCGTACTGGATCCTCCAGCACCTGCTTGGCTTTCTCCTTGTCGCGTCGCTCATACTTGGCCTTTTGCAGCTCGACAAGCTGCTCGACCTTCTTGCAGCTCTGGAGGTCATGGCCCTTGGTGCGGTGGATCTTGCAGTACTGTTTGTTGGTGCCGTCCTGCTTGTCGACGGCCGCCGCAGCCTGGCAGTTGGCGCATGCGGCAACCTCCTTGCCGGAGCTACCATCTTTGGCTTTCTTGGCGCCACCGTCGTTGCCGGACTGCTCAACAACTAGCACATCCTTGCCTTTCCTCTTCCTGTTGTTCCGCCGCTGGTTTTTATTTGCCGGGGCAGCATGCTCACTGTTAGATCCTCCCGTTCCTGTATTCTCTCCAGGCAGTTTCCTCCCTTCCTCAGCATGTGCACACCTATCGGCCAGAGCATATAGCTCGCTGACGTCTCTGATCTTGCACATCGCCATCTCCTCCTGCATCATGCGGTTACGCACGTTCTGATGGAACGTGCTGATGACCGCGGCCGGGTGGACATCTGGGATGTTGCGTTGCACTTGGCTGAATCTCTGGATGTACTTGCGCAAGGGCTCTCCCTCCTTCTGGGCAAGCAGGTGAAGGTCAGTCTCCTGGCCATGAGGCTTGTGGCCGCCCGTAAAGGCGCCGACAAACTGATGGCATAGGTCTGCCCAGGAAGATATGGAGTTTTCCGGCAAGTGCATGAGCCAGGACCTGACGTTGGGTTTGAGCACCAGCGGGAAGTAGTTGGCAAGGATCTTGTCATCTCGCCCCCCGGCAGCCTGCACCGCGATGGTGTAGATGCTGAGGAACTCTGACGGATGCAACCTGCCGTCGTACTTCTCCGGTACGTTTGGCTTGAAATTCTTCGTGCTGGGCCACTGGACTTGCCGCAGCTCACGAGTAAACGCAGGGCAACCTACCGCGTACGGCAGGTCCCCGGGTTCCCCTGGCGCTTGCATGTCGACAGTGGGCCCAGCGTGTCGGTCTGATTGACGTCGCGCTTCTCTGCGGCGCTCGATGCGAGTACGAGCATCTTCTTGCTGTCGTTCGTGAAGAACGTGGCGCTGATCGCGACAAGTTCGCGGATCTGATGAAGCGGTGTAGTCGCTGTCACGGTGGACCCGGCGAGTCGGCGATCTTGGCCTTCGGGGGGGAGAGTGCACGGTGGTTGCACCCCCATCGGTCTTGTCGCCATCGGCCCGCACCTGGCTGGCTTGCCGCGGTTGCGATGTGGTCGGCTGCCGCGGAGTGTCGCCGTTGGCGAAGTCGATGAGGCTCGGTATGGTGGCCCTCCAGTCGTCGATCTTGTCTGGCGTTGGAGGGAAGTCTAGGAGTAGTTGAGCTCACGCCAAAGCTTCTCCTGGAGTGGCAGGTAGCGGTGGCGAATGGTGCGAGGAGCGGGATATGCTTGGACTTCCAACGACGTTAGAAGGACCAGTATTCCGTCCAGGCGACCGTGCCTCGCTCGCGCCAGCACGTTGGCGTGCATGCTGGCCTTGAGCATCTCGAGATCCGCCAGCTCGATTTGGGTCCAGCGAGCGTATGGTACCATGAGTACCACGACGCTGCCGGTCCCACGCTTCCTGAGATGGGTGCGGAGCATCCACTGACGCCCGGTCGTCGTGGGAACCTGCTACGCCGTCGACGGGCAGCGCAGCCTTGTCCTTGGACCTGGCGGCACCGTGGGCTCCCTCGTCAACGCCCGTTCTACCGCCGGCGTCTTCCCCACCAGCCATTTGCTCTGGCGGCAGTGGGTTCGACGCGGACGGAGCAGCCGCCTCCGAGGCCTTCTTCTTCGGCGGCATGTCGATGAAGTCGATGAAGATCTAGCTCGTGCGAACGTCGGATCGGGTTCACACAACCTCGACGCCCCTACCTGGCGCGCCAAAGATGTCGGGGATTCTGACACCTCAAGCACCTATGGGGACGGAACCCCTTCTTGGTTCGGCGGGGGGCGGAGGCCGCGCAAAGAGCGGATCGAGGCGAGGCACACGAGGGGTTTTTACCCAGCTTCGGAGCTCTCCGGAGAGATAATACTCCTACTGCTGCTTTGTGGATTGTATTGAGTTCTTGCTCGGGAGCGCTGAGTGCTACAGTACACACCAGCAGCTAATGAGACCGAGCGTGAGTGTTCTATTATTCGTCCTCCCCTCCCCTACGTTGTGCATGGGCCTCCTTTTATATGCTCAAGGGGTCTCCAACAGGTGGCAACGTAGGCAAGGGCAAAAATGGAAAGGTGCTGCGGTAGGTATAGCTACCTACATAGTGTATCATACCTAACCCTGACGGCAGGGGACAAAGGCATTAAATGCCTATCTACGTCGCCCAGACAGTGCGGAAAAGGGATCTTGTCAGCGCCGCATGCCACAGTGTACCCCTGGCTGCACAGCCTCCCGCCACGTACGCCTGGAAGGGTCCCAGAGCGACACGTAGGTGGGTGTGTTGGAGCGCTGGTACAGAGTGGTGGCTTGCCGCGGCAAGGTGTCTTGCCGCGTCTGGGAGCTTGTCGCTCATCGGGTCCTGCCAGGACGCGTGGCGCGTCGCGGCAAGTTCCTTGAGATGCCTTGGTTGGCCTTCCCGGCAAGCTCCTCTTGCCGGGGTCTTGTGCCTTGAGTGGCCTTCCCAGCAAGCTCCTCTTGCCGGGGACTTGTCTCCTTGGCTTAAATACTTTGTTCTTGAATGGCTCCAAAGGAACCATGGTATATTATTCATTGTGGGCCAGATTCACCACGGGCCGTTAATGGGCCAAGATTTACAAATGGCCTCATATGGGCTGAAAGACATCATGGGACATACATGGGCCGGAAGTTACAACGGTCTGGAATCATATTGGACGGACCGGATGAAGCTACTGGGCTTAATTCCGATAGGCCGTAACGGGTCGTGAGTTAGCGGACCGTAAATGGGCTATATACGAACAGGCCGTTAATTGGCTTTCCATGGGCCGGCCCATTACCTTTTGACCAAGTCAAATGGGCCGGCCTTTTCACCGGAATGGGCCTCTATTGGGCCGTGCCATGTGTCGATGTATCATAGGCGCCTCCTGTCCAATGAATGGATGACATATATCCCAACGGTGAGCCAACACGTGTTTCCTCCGGCCAATGAGAATTTTACACGTGGAAAATCCTCATTGGTCTGGGCTATTAGCGGGTTATCGGATCCAAAACCGGACCCGATAGCTTAACGACGACCCATTACGGTGGATGCCACATGTCGGTCACCCTTGACGAAAGCACTTCCATGATGCGCCATTCATCGTCATGGAAGTGGACACTTCCGTGATGATAATTTTGGTAATGTCATGGAACACTTCTACGACAACACAGGTATGACTATCTTGATTCTCTCACAAAATCGTCATGATGTACATGCATGACAGAAAACATGACCTACTGTGACAAACACGTATCATCACGGAAGTGTATTTTTTTGTAGTGATGGTGAAAGCGCTGATTCGCAATATGCAGATGACAGTGAGGATGACAGCAAGGACTCTGGCAGAAGTGAAGAAGTCGACTCACCGCCCCGCTCTGAACGATGCTCCAAATAGTCGCAAGACCCTGCGGGAGGACATGGCAAAGAAGTTCCGCTGAGTGCGAAGATTCCAAAGCGCACTCGGACGTCAACCCCCGACCCAGCAGAGAAGGCCACGAAGCAGGCCAAAGTTGTTCCACCCAAGCCTTGGAAGGCCCTGCCCAGGATTAAGGTGGCTGTGCCCGTTGCTTCAGCGTAAGTGCTTCCTTTTCCTTGTCTTTGTTTGCCATTGTGAACTTCTTTACTTGCTTGATCGAGTGAAATTTGAAACTTTCAGTGCTGCTACTTCTGCAACATCTATGGACATCGATGAGGAGCGGGGTGATGCAGAGACCGCAGACGCAGCCACTTCTCAGGCAGGTATGATTCCACACTCATCCTCTTACTCTGTCAACTATTTTGGTGGGTGACTGAAATCTTCCTGTCGAGTGCTTTGAAGTGCCGAAAAATGTTATCGAGCTTCCAGATGATGACGATGAGGATGTACCTCAAATGAGTACAGGGAGAAGGGGCAGGGCTTTGAGCAGGAGGGTACCTTCCAGCAACGCGCCTCGCCCGGCATCTGAGCCTGTAGTTCAACAACATGATGATCTAGTACGGGCTACTGTCTCTTTGGCTGATCCTCTGTCGACTGACCAACCTTCGGCATCAACTATTTAGACTTCTGGTCCGATTGCACAACCTCAAGCTCCAACCTCACCAGCCACGTCATTAGTTCAATCATCCACTCCATTTGTTATGTACCACGTCCCGGAGGACCAAGTAGGAGCTGCCAAGGAAGCCATGATTGAGGCGGGTCTGATGATGGACCGAATAAAGGTGGTGTATGACACCAGCTAGGCCGCCTATGACGCCAGCTCTGCGCTCCAAGCCAATGTCCAAGTAAGTGGGATTGTAAGTTGATTTTTGATTGTTTTTCCAACTTTATTCTTGCTTTGTTAGGATATTCTATCTGAAAACTGCTGCTTTATTATTCATAAGATGCCGGTCTGTACCTTGCATCTATACACCCACTGGTATTTTTTGTAGCTGTGTAGCTATTTCACTTGTAGTTGTGTAGCTCTTTCACTCAAATTAGACAGGTCGTGTCGAGTGAGTTCTTGGTCCAGCGGGGGCACGCTGAGTGCACCCACTGGGTGTAGTCCCCCAGACTGCTGGCGACTTCTGGCAGTCAACGATGGTCTTAGAACAAATGTTTTTACTCCTTCCACTCGGGCTGGGTAGACCATGCTAAGTGGGAAATCGAACCAGTGGGGGCACGCTAAGTGCACCCACTGGGTGTAGTCCCCGAGACTGCTGTTGAATGTTTGATTTGGCGGCAGTCTTAGAACTGTTTTTCCATAGCATCTGATCTTGCACTTTTCCACCCGGAAGTAACTGATCTTTGTTTCCATCGATTGACTTGTCTTGTTGTTGATTGCAGAAATCTTGTGAGCTTGGAACCCAGTATGCTTCCTTGGAACAGGAGAAAATCCAACTCAAGCTTGTTCTGGATCTGGCCAAGGAGAACCTGAAGAAGGCGAAAGATGAAGTGGCGATCATGGGAGATAACAACTTGTCGCCTGTATGCCTTGTTATTTTTCCTTGCCCATCCTATTTTGAGACGAGTGAGTGATCCCACTCGAATAGATGTGCGTAGTGAAAACCGTCAACTCCAAGCCCGACTGAGGAATGTTGTTTCTTTAGACAAAATGAAGCAGGCCTTGGAGCAGAATGACATTGATCTTGCGGGGGCGTAGAAGACGGCGCGTGAGAAGCCTGAACTAGCTGACAAGAAGTTAGCTCCAATCGGCTAATTGGCGGAGGATAATGCCAAACTAAAGACAGTCGTTGACGAGGCAAAGAAAGAAGTTGTGCATCTGAAGGAGGAGAAGGTGGTCCTGGCTGATAAAGTGGAGGCACTCACTCGGAAGAGGGATGAATTGGAAGTCTATCTGGGAGGTCTTGCTAAGAAGATGTTCCTCATGCTCGAAGGTACCTTCTTTCATCCGATTGGATTCAAAAAACTCTCTCACAATGTTGCTGCCAACTTACCATTTTTCTCCCCGTACAGAGTTCTGTCATAATTTCAAGGAGGAAACCGGGCGGATCGAGATAGGACTGGACCCCATCAACTCTCCCGTCAAGGATGAAGCTGCCATGAACGTGCTGCGACTGGAATCTCGCCTTGCCAGTGTCTTGTACTATGTCACTCTACTGAAAGTTGCACTATCGCGGATAGACAAGGAGCTATGGCCAGAAGATGTGCTTCTGAATGACCTCGAGTCACTGATGACTCGACTCAACGACATCCCTATCGAGTGTAGGAATGGAAGAAGTCAGCTGCTCGCTGCGGTGCTGATGTGGCTTTATCACTTGTCCGTGTTCATTGCAAGGACGTCAAGGAAGAGAAGCTAAAAGATCTTCAGGTGGCAAACACCAAGAAGCTTCAGTTTCAATCTTTTATGGAGACCTTCATTGACGCAACCACTCGCATCGCAGGTGGCATCGACTTGGATGCTTTTGTCAAGCCAGCTAGTCCTCCTCCTGCCGAGTGTAAAACTTGATAACTTGACTTTATTTGCCTCGGAATGCCGAGTGATTTTGTAATCGTTAAACTCTTTTAGGCTTGACACCCGAGTACTTCTTCTTTTGGTTCTGAACCATGCTGGATTTATCTGAACTTGGTTGTTTTATCTGAATGCAGTTTCTTTCTCTCCAATGTGCTTGGATTTTTTGACTTAGGCGAAGCTTTTTCGCGGCTAAGCTCCTGAGTATAGGGTGGAGTGGACGTTGTACTTGTGGTGCAGCTCAGAGTGCACCTCGTCATACTTGCTCTCCACTCAGAGTGTTTTCTGAAACTTCGGTGAGTACGGGGTCGCAGCTAAGCCTCTTGAGTGGGAGGATTGCTCTCCACTCGGAGTGTTTTTTGAAACTTAGGTGAGTCCAGGGTCGCAGCTAAGACCCCGAGTGAGAGGGTTGCTCTTCACTTGAAGTGTGTTTCGAAACTTAGGCGTGTAGGGGGTCGATGCTAAGCCCCCGAGTGAGAGGTTTGCTCTTCACTTGAAGTGTGTTTTGAAACTTAGGCGAGTACAGGGTTGCTGCTAAGCCCCTGAGTGAGAGGGTTGCTCTTCACTCAGAGTATGTTTTGAAACTTAGGCAAATTTTGGTTTGCAGCTAAGCCCTCGTGCGAGAGGACTGTCTTCACTCGGAGTATGTTTTGAAACTTAGGCGAGTACGTGGTCGCTGCTAAGCCCCCGAGAGAGAGGGTTGCTCTTCACTCAGAGTGAGTTTTGAAACTTAAGCGAGTACGGGGTCGCTGCTAAGCCCCCGAGAAAGAGGGTTGCTCTTCACTTAGAGTGAGTTTTGAAACTTAGGCGAGTATGGGGTCTCTGCTAAGCCCGCGAGTGAGAGGGTTGCTCTTCACTCAGAGTATGTTTTGAAACTTAGGCGAATCTGGTTCGTGATGTCGCTTGAAGCTACGTCGGTATTTCCCCAAAGAGGAAGGGATGATGCAGCACAACGGTCGTAGGTATTTCCCTCAGATATGAAACCAAGGTTATCGAACCAGTAGGAGTACCAAGCAACACAACGTAAACAACCCCTGCACACAAATAACAACCACTCGCAACCCCACGTATTAAAGGGGTTGTCAATCCCTTTCGGGTAACGGCGCCACAAACGGTGCGTGGACGGGAGAAAGTTGTAATAGATTAAATAAATAGATCGCAAATAAAGTAAAGTGCAGCAAAGTATTTTTTTTATTTTTGGTTTAATAGATTTGAAAATTAATGCAAGGGAAAAGTAGATCGCAAAGGCAAATATATGAGAAAGAAGACCCGGGGGCCGTAGGTTTCACTAGTGGCTTCTCTCGAGAAAAATAGCAAACGGTGGGTGAACAAATTACCATTGGGCAATTCATAGAGCTTCAAATAATTATGAAGATATCCAGGAATTGATCATTATATAGGCATCACGTCCAAGATTAGTAGATCGACTCCTGCCTGCATCTACTACTATTACTCAACACATCGACCGCTATCCAGCATGTATCTAGTGTATTAAGTTCATGGAGAAACGGAGTAATGCAATAAGAATGATGGGATGATGTAGACAAGATCTATTTATGTAGAGATAGACCCCATCATTTTATCCTTAGTAGCAATGATACATACATGACGTTTCCCTTTCTGTCACTGGGATCAAGCACCGTAAGATCGAACCCACTACCGGGCACCTCTTCCCATTGCAAGATAAATAGATCAAGTTGGCCAAAAAAACCAAATATCAGAGACGAAATACGAGGCTATAAGCAATCATGCAGATAAGATATCAAAGAAACTCAAATAACTTTCATGGATATAAAAAGATAGATCTGATCATAAACTCGAAGTTCATCAGATCCCAACAAACACACTTCAAGAAGAGTTACATCATACGAATCTCTAAGAGACCAATGTATTGAGAATCCAGCGAGAGAGAGAGAGACATCTAGCTACTAACTACGGACCCAAAGGACTACAAAGAACTACTCATGCATCATCGGAGAGGCACCAATGGAGGTGGTGAACCCCATCAGAGATGGTGTCTAGATTGGATCTGGTGGTTCTTGACACAACAGCGGCTGGATGAATATTCTGTTGACCGTTCTAGGGTTTCTGGAATATTGGGGTATTTATAGAGCAAAGAGGCGGTCCAGGGGGCACCCGAGGTGGGCACAACCCACCAGGTCGCGCCTAGGCCTCCTTGCGCGCCCTTGTGGGTTATGCCTCCCTCGAGGCACCCCCCAGGTGCAGCCAGGGCCCGTTGTGTTCCTTCTGGCCCATAAAAATTCTCCGTAAAGTTTCTTGGCATTTGGACTCCGTCTGATATTGATTTTCTGCGATGTAAAAAACAAGGAAAAAACAACAACTGGCACTTGGCACTATGTCAATAGGTTAGTACCAAAAAATGATATAAAGTGACTATAAATGATTTTAAAACATCCAAGATTGATAATATAACAGCATGGAACAATAAAAAAAATTAGATACGTTGGAGATGTATCAGCATCCCCAAGCTTAACCCCTACTCGTCCTCGAGTAGGTAAATGATAAAAACAGAATTTTTGATGTGGAATGCTGCCTAACATGTCATATCATATTCTTTTCTTTATAGCATTGGCATTTGGACTTTTAGTTGTTCAAAGCAATAGTCTAGTTTTGACATGATAATTTAGATACTCAAGCATATCAACAAGCAACCATGTCTTTCAAAATATCAACGCTAAAATAAGTTATCCCTAGCCCATCATGCTCGAAGATTGATCCATTCATGAAACACACTCAAATATTAGCTACACCCAATACTTATGTACAATCATATTGCCTCCTAGTTGGTGCTTTTTATAAGAGAAGATGGAGACTCAAAATAAAAATTGCATAAATTAAAAGAAAGGCCCTTCGCAGACGGAAGTAGGGATTTGTAGAGGTGCCAGAGCTCAAAGCGAAAAACTTAGAGATAAAAACATTTTGGGAGGTGTATCCACCACCAACGAAAACGACTTAGTTCCGAACACTTTCCATGCTAGATATATCATAGGCAGTTCCCATACAGAAAATAAAGTTTATTCCTTTGTCCACCATACTTTCACTTTCCATGGCTAGCCGTATCCACGGTTTCCCTCCATACCAAATCTTTCCCAGAAATTTATTATTTGACAATGTAAAGCAAATTCAATTTTTTTTTTGCATTTCAGGACTGGGTATCCCTAATACATTTGCCTTACTCTCGTGCAATGACAATGGAATAAACACTCATCTTGATAATAACACATCTAGCATGGAAAACATTAGCCACCCTTAACCGCTCCGTGAGCGAAACAAACACACAAAAGAGAAGTTTATTTTAAAAATTATAGATGGCACGTGCACATACAAATTTGCTTAGAACGGCAAAAGAATATCGCATATAGGTAGATATAGTGGACTCATGTGGCAAAACTGGTTTAAGGGTTTTTGATGCACAAGTAGAGATCATACTTAGTGCAAAATGAAGGCTAGCAAAAGATTGAGAAGCGACCAGCCAAGAAACGAATAATCTCATGAGCAAGCATTAAGCATAAATAACACCGAATAATGCACCACAAGTAGGATATAATTTTATTGCATGACTATTGACTTTCGTACTTGCATAGGGAATCACAAACCTTAACACCAATTGAGGGAGTCTTGGATTAGGGGGTGTTCGGATAGCCGAATTATATCTTCAGCCGGACTCCAGGACTATGAAGATACAAGATTGAAGACTTCGTCCTGTGTCCGGAAGGTCTTTCCTTGGCGTGGAAGGCAAGCTAGGCGTGCGGATATTCAAGATCTCCTACCAATGTAACCGACTCTGTGTAACCCTAACCCTATCCGGTGCCTATATAAACCGGAGGGTTGTAGTCCGTAGGACGAACACATCATAACCATCATCATACCCATAGGCTAGCTTCTAGGGTTTAGCCTCCTTGATCTCGTGGTAGATCTACTCTTGTATTACCCATATCATCAATATTAATCTTGCAGGAGTAGGGTTTTACCTCCATCGAGAGGGCCCGAAACCTGGGTAAAATAAAGTGTCCCTTGTCTCCTGTTACCATCCGACCTTGATGCACAGATCGGGACCCCCTACCCGAGATCCGCCGGTTTTGACACCGACATTGGTGCTTTCATTGAGAGTTCCTCTGTGTCGTCGCCTTTAGGCCCGATAGCTCCTCTGATCATCAACAACGATGAGGTCCAGGGTGAGACTTTTCTCCCCGGACAGATCTTCATCTTCGGCGGCTTCGCTCTGCGGGCCAACTCGCCTGGCCATCTGGAGCAGATCGAAAGCCACGCCCCTGGCCATCAAGCCAGGTGGGGAAGCTTAAACTACACGGCAGAAACCCTCGGAGACCTGATCTTCGACGGATTCAAGCCACAGCCAAGCGCGCCGCACTATCTCGAGGGGCATGATATAGCTCTGCCTCCAAACAGTGTCCTGGAGGCCGCATACGCTCCGGCCCCAATCCTCGATCCGGAGCCCGCTGCGTTCTTTGAGGATGAACGGTTGGACGTCACCTCGGGGGCTGCGATCTTAAAAGCCATTGAGCCAAACGCAAGCCCCGCACTCCGCATGGCACATGACTCCAAGGAGCCGGACTCTTCTCCGAACTCCGAACCTCCCGCGCCCCTGCCAATCGAATCAGATTGGGCGCCGGTATTGGAGTTCACTGCCGCGGACATCTTTCAGTATTCGCCTTTCGGTGATATTCTGAAATCTCTCAAGTCTCTCTCTTTTTCAGGAGAGCCCAGGCCGAACTGTGGCCTGCGAGGTTGGGATTCGGACGACGAAGAAATTCAAAGCCCACCCACCACCCACTTAATAGCCACTGTCGACGATTTAACCGACATGCTCGACTTCGGCTCCGAAGACTTCGACGGTATGGACGACGAAGACGGAGACGAACGGGAACCAGCGCCCATAGGGCACTGGACCTCCACCCCCACTTAATGACGTATTCATGGTGGATACACCCGAAAAAACTCACAATGAGGAAGAAGGGGGTGAAAAGAAGGGTAAACCCTCCAAAAAGCACTCAAAGCGGCGACGTAAACGCCGAGCGAAGCCCCGCCTCGATCAAGATCCAGCCATAGAGCAGGATGAGCCGGCAGATGACGAACGCATCCCAGAACAGTCGTCCGAACAGGGTAACACGGGCAGAGAGGACGAACAGTCCTCCCCCGGTCATAACGTAACTCCGGACGATACCACGCCGGATAAAATCATGGAGCAGAAGAATCTCCAAGAAAGGCTCGTCGCCACAGCACGAAGCCTGAAGAAGCAGAAGCAAAAGCTAAAGACGGCAGAAGATGCACTCAAAACAAGATGGAGCAAAGTAACCAAGACCGCAGACAAATACGGCGGCAGCCGCCGCACCAAAAGCTATCCGAAGAGAAAGCTACTGCCCGAATTCGACCAGGAGGCCCTAGAGCCCCCAAAATCGAAAAACAAAAAGGCTACACGGTCGAATAAACGACCTCTCGGCCACTACAATACGGCAAATGGCGCCGCACTCAATGCGGCATGCGACACAATCAAAGACTCGCATCATGGCCTAGCCAAGTCCATTTACGGGCCAAGAAAGCAAGCTCTCGTAAGCAATGCAAAAAATCCACCATCAGAATCCGGCACACCCAAATATAGGGGTGCCGCACACCCTCTATGTTTCATCGATGAGGTCCTGGAATATGAATTCCCAGAGGGATTTAAACCCGTTAACATAGAGGCGTACGATGGAACAACAGACTCGGGAGTCTGGATCGAGGATTATATCCTCCACATACATATGGCTAGAGGAGATGATCTCCACGCCATAAAATATTTACCCCTTAAGCTTAAAGGGCCAGCCCGGCACTGGCTTAAAAGCCTTCCCGAAAACACAATTGGAAGTTGGGAAGAGCTCGAGGACGCTTTCCGAGCAAATTTTCAAGTCACCTACGTCCGTCCCCCGGACGCAGACGACCTCAGTCACATAACTCAGCAATCCGGAGAATCAGCTCGGCAGTTCTGGAACAGATTCCTCACTAAAAAGAATCAAATAGTGGATTGTCCGGACGCCGAAGCCCTAGCAGCTTTCAGGCACAATGTCCGAGACGAATGGCTCGCCAGACACCTCGGCCAGGAAAAGCCAAGAACAATGGCCGCACTCACAAGCCTCATGACCCGCTTTTGCGCAGGAGAGGACAGCTGGTTGGCACGATGCAGCCCCAGCGACCCAAGTACATCAGAAATCAGGGATGGAAACGGGAAACCACGGCGATACAAGGACCTTCGCCGAATCAAAAGAAAAAGTCTGAAGAGCACGACAGTCAATGCCGGATTCAAAGGCTCATGGCAAAATCAGACAAAATCACCCCCTCAGGATAATAGGGAAGATCCGTCCAGTCTAAAGAGAATCATGGACAGGATATGTCAGATACATAGTACTCCTGGAAAGCCTGCTAATCATACCCACAGAGACTGTTGGGTTTTCAAACAATTCGGAAGGCTTAACGCCGAACACGAGGGGCTCGACACACCAAGTGAGGAAGAGGACGAACCCCAAAAGCAGAACACCAGGAAGCAAAAGAACTGCCCACAAGAAGTCAAAACAGTGAACTCACTTCACATAACAAGGCATGAGGCACCCATAAAGGTCCGCACATTCAAGCCTATCCCTCAGGAGTCTGGCCACTGGTCACTAAAGCTAATCATTTTTTATCAGCTAGATTATTCTCGCAGTATCAAACACGCAGGCCGGACTGCCCTGATGCTTAATCCAATAATAGACGGATTCCAGTTTACCAACGTCCTTATGGACGGTGGCAGTGGACTAAATCTGATATATCAGGATACAATTCACCGCATGGGCATAAACCCAGCACGAATCCGTCACAGTAAAACCTCCTTTCAAGGAGTAGCACCAGGCTCGGACACCCACTGTATGGGTTTTCTCCGGCTTGTGGTCATATTTGGCTCTGCCAATAACTTTCGTCGCGAAAAGCTTATGTTCCACATAGTCCTGTTTTCTAGTCGCTATCAAGCACTAATGGGACGCGGAGCTTTCGCTCGCTTTAACGCAATACCGCATTATGCATCCCTCACGCTAAAGATGCCCGGTCCTCGAGGCATCATCTCTTTAAAGGGAGCATACTAAACTACATCTCCTCCAAACGAAGGATTGTGCGGCCGCTTAAACGGCCGCCCAACAAAATGGCCTCGCCAGCCAAAAGACTTTTTCGATGTAAGTCACAAAAGGCCACGGACCCGGACTCAATGAGTTTGGCACAAGCCCATTTTTTCGTTATAGGCTTGGTACGCCTCACCAGGGGCTGTACGCAGAGACAATAAAACTCGACCGTATCTATTTCTCACTTCACATTTTATTTATTATTCTTTTTGATCTGCACGACCCATTTTTCAATTTAGTACTTCCCTTTTACAGATGAACATCGTACGGCGCCCGTCCAGGACACGGCACAGCGGAGACACAGGCGCAGACGTGCAGTAGGGACCCGCCCCAAAGGATTCTTCTTAGATTAAGACCGTGCGTAAACCTTTTTTACTGTCTCTTGCTGCTATACATCCCCTGGTTTACCTCACTATAACCATGGAGGAGACTGGCGTTTTGGCATGTGGCCACGCCAGAATTCTTGCTCGTACCTGGACACAAGGGGCTTTTTTCTTTTTCAAGGGTGTTGTTTCACACGCACCCACAAAGACCGAACACCTTAGGGAGTGTTCGGCGTCGCGAGTTTTGGCACTATATGCATCAGCTCCGAGTCATGATTTTGGTCACATGTTCGGTTGCCCGGCTCCTGAGTTCGGCCACCTTACGTTCCGTTCTGTCGGCTAAGGTTGCACCAGGAGAACTACTGCGATTGTGCCCCGGTTCGGCCGGGTGAGCACCTCAGTAGAGAAAGCCGAAAACCGACTGTCATGATGTAGCGCGAGACTGGTCGCCACTTGATGACCTATAGGAATATATCGAATTCCTCCGTTTTGACGAAGGGCCGCTTCCCGGTCAGGCACATATGCGTCCCGAATTCGGGTAAACGCAGTCGCCATTAAAGGGCTACCTAAAGAGTCCCACTGTCAAGCTCCTATGGCTAAGTGAAAGTGTTAAAGCATTATAGTCCGGTTGCCTAGCCCGCGGCGCTATCACCTCCTCTGTAGGACCAAGACGTTGGGTTAAGTGTGAAAATGCGTTCTCCGCGCGCACCCCCGCACTATGTGCGTGGGGGCTGAAGCCAACAACTGCAATCTTTCAGAATTTATATATTAAAACGGCCGCACGGGAGGTGTTATTAATACTTGAAGGCACAAGTCTAAATTACGACATTACAATTTATAAAAATATTGATCTACAATTACATATGCTGTCATAAAACAGCATCTTTCGAACATTGCGTCTCTATTATACGAGCGCCCGCGAGGACTTCCTCAAAATAGTGCTCGGAAGGTATTCGGCTTTTATCCGAATCACGGGACGCAACAACGGTGGGCTCCATATTTGCCCAGTATGTCTTGACACGGGCAAGAGCCAGCCGCGCGCCCTCTGTGCAAGCGGACCTCTTTAGAGCTTCAATCCGAGGGACCATGTCAAGAAATTGCTGCACCAAACTGAAATAGCTTCTCGGCTCCGATCTCCCCGAACACAGGCGGTCCGTGGCATACTTCATGGCGAGTCCGGACAACCTATTCAGCTCGGCCCATTGGGCCAGGCGATCATCCACTGATACTGGACGCTCTAGATTAGTGAACTGCGACCAAAAGAGCTTTTCCACTTCATGATCTTTCTTATCTTGAAAGTACCTGGTCGCATCAGCGACACTAGCCGACAAATCCAGATAGGTGTCCTCCACGCTCCACGCTCGGTCCAACGGGGAGAACTTCGGATCACAGAATTTTCTCTGCAGCAGGAAGGGCTTTCCATCCGCAATTAGTCCGGCTTGACGCAGCTCTTCCCTTGATGCTCTCATACCAGAGTGGGCGTCCTTGGCGTCGGCGACGGCCTTCTCTAAATCCGTCTAGCGGGCTCGACCTTCCTCTTCAAGAAGTTTGCAACGGTCAGTAGCACTTTTCAACTTCACGGCTATATCAGCCATCTCCTCCTTGCTTCGGCAATGGGAAGCCTGTTCGGCTTTTAGCTCTTCACGGGCTCTTCCGGCAGCCGCATCGCTTTTTCTGGCTTGTTCCTTTGCTTTGGTGAGCTCGGCCCTAAGTCCTTCAACGGCCGCCGCACCATCTCCATCAAGCATACACAAGGTAAGATATTGACATAAAGCTCCTCTTACTAACAATCGCCAAATAAACACAATACCTTAAGCATCATCAAGCCGCTTGTTAACAAGCACGATGTCGGCTTCTGCCTCATCGAGTTGTCGTTTCATTTCGGCAAAATCTCGAGTCCGGCTCGACTCCGGACAACCTGCCACCTACATACAAAGGTGCCACTTAAAGGACCTGGGATTAAGATCCTCTGCGCACCGCTAATCTTTGCGGCACACAGAGTCTCAGGGGCTACTATCTATACAAGGCGCATGTTATTATGCGCAATTAACACTAATGTTCGTTATTCAAAACGTACCTCAAGGCCCGCCAGTAAACTCTTGACGGCCTCGTTCAGTCCACTTTCCGCGGATGAAATCTTTTCAATCACCGTGTGCATCAACACACGATGCTCCTCTGAAACAGAGGCTCGGCCCAGTAGAACCTTCAGCTCCTCCGACCGAACACCAGATGGTGCCGGACTCGTCCCATGGCCTTCTTCAGAGGCCGGACATGGAGAACCCCGGGGGGCCGCATGATCACCTTCTGCCTCTGGCAGATTCGGAGAAATCTTCTGCGATGACACTTCGGCGTGGCCCGCCTTGCTAGGCGATGAAGGAGGAGGCGTTCCGCTGTCCATCATCTCCGGAAGAAGATCCCCCGATGACGAGCTCTGCCGAGAAGGGTCGAGGTCCGAACTACAAGGTAATGTTTCGGTTAAAACTTCTCAGTTATAAATTAAGGATTTCTCTTAAAAGAATGACTCTCTTTCTACTTACGGCTCGTTGGAGGGCTGCTCCTTTTGAGGATTTAGTTCGGCCGAGGGGCTCCCTGGCGTCGGGTCCTCTGACACGGATTCTTTCCCCTGCATTGGAGCTACGGCTCCCGGGTCGTCAGAGGCGGCCCTTTTCTTCCCCTTTGGAGAGGAGTTGTCGATTCCCCCCTTTGGGATGGCCCCTTTCAAAGAGGTCATGGTTTCCTTGTCCGCCCCTTCATTTTCCTCCAGAGGCGCCACCTCCAACATCCTGACTAGCACAGGATCTTGCCTGGTCTCGGGAAGGGGAGCCGGACACCGGACCAGCTTCGCCTTCGCTATCCACTCCTGCGTAAAAAGGAGAAGTACTGTTAAAAAATAAGTCAATTGTACGGATAGAAGGTTCGGGCGCAAGGTCACCTACTGCTGTATCCGGGCGGTTGTGGCTTAAACCAGCATCCTCGGTCGAATCCGGACTCACTCCTTGTGGTCCGAAGAACAGTCTATGGATCTCCGTAGGCGTCACGCCCATGAAATTTCGGAGAACTCGCGGCCCCTCTGGGTTGAACTCCCACAAGCGGTGGGGGCGACGTTGGCCGGGCAGTGTCCGGCGAATCAGCATAACTTGTGTCACCTTGACCAGGTTGAGGTCTCCTTTTAGGAGATCCTTTATGCGGCCCTGCAACAGAGGAACGTCTTTGGGCAAGCCCCAATCTAACCCTGTGTTGATCCACGATGTTAAACGTGGTGGGGGGCCCGAGCGAAAGGCGGGAGGCGCTACCCAAGTGGTGCCACGAGGAGAGGTGATGTAGAACCACTCCTGTTGCCATAAGCCGAGCTCCTCTTGAAAAGTGCCCTCGGGCCATGGAGCATCGGTATTCCTTTTTACAACAGCACCTCCGCACTCTACGTGACGCCCCTCGATTATCTTCGGTTCTACCTTGAAGGTCTTGAGCCATAATCCGAAGTGAGGAGTGATATGGAGAAACGCTTCACACATAATAATGAAGGAGGAGATATGGAGGATGGACTCCGGAGCTAGGTCATGGAATTCCAGCCCATAATAAAACATCATCCCCCTTACGAAAGGATCCGTTGGGAAGCCTAATCCCCGAAGGAAGTGGGAGATGAATACTACGCTCTCACCAGGCTGAGGGCTTGGGATCGCTTGTCCTTGAGAAGGCATTCTGTGCGGGATCTCACTGCTTAGGAACCTAGCCTCCCTCAACCTTGATACGTCCTCCTCCGTAACGGAGGAGGGCATCCATTGGCCTTGAAGGCCGGAGCCGGACATTGTCAATGGTCCGGTGCGCCTAGAATCTAAAAGCCTGGGGTGTTGGAACTCGAGGCTATGGGCGAGCTTGTTTTGAGAAAACAAGAGGGGAGCAAGGTCTCGGTCTCTTTATAAGAGGCAAAATATCAAGAGCCCTCCCCGTAACCGTCTTGGACTAGGCTTCAATCAAGGCAGGACGTGCTTAACGGGCACGATTGGGTTACCCACGTCCGTATTAATGAGAATCCCGTTAAAGGGGGCACACGATCTCTGCTTCGACAAGACGTGCCAAGGAAACCGCCTCGTTGTACGTGCTGCAGTGGAACAACAAAAATAATCCATACAGAAGGCTTGGTCGCAGTGTTATGACGCACTGCGGAATACATCAGCAGATTTGATTTGTGTTTGTATTATTCTCTATATGGCAGAGTCGGACACTACTTTTTGGTGTTTATTATCTTCTTGAAGAATTTGGAGGAGGAACCCGCCTTGCAATGCCGAAGACAATTTGCGCGCCGGACTCGTCGTCATTGAAGCCTGGTTCAGGGGCTACTAAGGGAGTCCTGGATGAGGGGGTGTTCGGATAGCCGAATTATATCTTCAGCCGGACTCCAGGACTATGAAGATACAAGATTGAAGACTTCGTCCCGTGTCCGGAAGGTTCTTTCCTTGGCGTGGAAGGCAAGCTAGGCGTGCGGATATTCAAGATCTCCTACCAATGTAACCGACTCTGTGTAACCCTAACCCTATCCGGTGCCTATATAAACCGGAGGGTTGTAGTCCGTAGGACGAACACATCATAACCATCATCATACCCATAGGCTAACTTCTAGGGTTTAGCCTCCTTGATCTCGTGGTAGATCTACTCTTGTACTACCCATATCATCTATATTAATCTAGCAGGAGTAGGGTTTTACCTCCATCGAGAGGGCCCGAACCTGGGTAAAATAAAGTGTACCTTGTCTCCTGTTACCATCCGACCTTGGCGCACAGATCGGGACCCCCTACCCTTGATCCGCCGGTTTTGACACCGACACCAATATTCTTACTAAAGCATAATTACTCACCAACATTACTCACATATCACATCATCATATCTCAAAACTATTACTAAGAATCAAGTTTAGTTTGTCCAATGATCTTCATGAAAGTTTTGATTATATCCTTCTTGGATATCTATCACTTTGAAACTAATTTTCATGCGTTGCTTTTCATAAGATCAAACAAATATAAGTGAAGATCATGAGCATAATAATTTTTTCTTTCTCTCAGCATAATTTAAGTGAAGCAAGAGAGAATTTCTTGAAAATTTTACTAACTCGAAAATAGATCTATGTGAAGCCAGAGAGCATTTCTTCAAAAATACTAAGCACACCGTGCTAAAAAAGATATAAGTGAAGCACTAGAGCAAGTCCATTGCTCATGAAAAATTTAAGTGAAGCATAGAGAGCAATTCTAACAAGTAATGACATAATTTTGGCTCTCTCAAATAGGCGTGTCCATCAAGGATTGATTACTTAAAACACAAAATAATATAAGCAAAGACTCATATCATACCGGACGCTCCAAGCAAAACATATATCATGTGACGAATCAAAATATAGTTTCGAGTAAAATACCGATGGTCGTCAGAAGAAAGAGGGGATGCCACTCGGGGGCATCCCCAAGCTTAGTTGGTTGCTAATTTTTGGATAATAGCTTGGGATGCCGGGGCATCCCCAACCTTAGGCTCTTCTATCCTTCCTTCATCCATCGTAAGATAACCCAAAACTTGAAAACTTCAATCACACAAAACTCAACAAAACCTCCGTGAGATCCGTTAGTGTAAGAAAGCAAACCACTACTATAAGTGTTGTATCAAACCAATTAATATTTTGTTTTTGTATTATATCTATTGTATTCCAACTTTTGTATGGCCAAAACTCATCAAAGAAAACCATAGAGCCATCAAAATAAGCACACAACACAAAGAAAACTGAATGTGTCAAAACAGAATAGTCGGTAGCAATCTGACTTTAACGAAAACTTATGGAACTCCAAAAATTCTGAAAAAATAGGATGACCTAAGAAATTTTTATATTAATCTTCTACAAAAAGAATCAGGGCAAAAGCAATTTCTGATAAAAATGGGAATTATTTTCGTGAGCGCAAAGTTTCTGTCATATTCAGCAAGATCAAACAACTATCACCGAAGAAGATCCTATCGGTTCTATTTGGCACCAACTCTAATTAAAACACAAAAAACACAATCATCACAGTCGCATAATTGTGCTAACACTCAAGAACATAAAGAAAAAAGCAAAAATAAATTTTATTCATTGGGTTGCCTCCCAACAAGCGCTATAGCTGTATGCCCTTAGCTAGGCATAAAGCAAGGATCTAAGTTTTGTCATCTTTGTACAACTCTTCAATCAAGCACTTAGGATCCCTCGGAGATTTAGCATAAAGATCTTCAATCACAATACTCCTAGGGATAAACTGAAAGATTTCATTCTTGCAAAAATGATCTCTTATCACTTCAACAAAATCCGGGTGAACACTGATCATCTTAAGATCTCCATCATTATTACTACTAGAAGTTGCACCCTTGTTCTTGGATCTACCCCTCCTTACAGGTGTTCTCTTGATAGTTTTAGCAGAAGCAAAAGCCGTGCTTAGATTACTAAATATTTCTTCTAATTTATCAATCCGAGATGGACTTTCTTCTATTCTTTCATGGATTAAGGTACCTTTCTCCTTTAACAACTTAAAAATATCTCCCGCTTTTTACCCAATATTAGTGGCAAAATAATGCAACTTCT
The DNA here is from genome assembly GCA_032464435.1 of Aegilops umbellulata. Taxonomy (NCBI): domain Eukaryota; kingdom Viridiplantae; phylum Streptophyta; class Magnoliopsida; order Poales; family Poaceae; genus Aegilops; species Aegilops umbellulata. The sequence goes on from CP136056.1 coordinate 113,842,950, forward strand.
TATCTATAATTTCCATATGATCTTCGGTGAGCATTTTCTTCTCAATAGCATCTAGTCTTTCCATAACATGCTCAAGAGTCAAAGTTGTTTCATTAATCATGAGAGGTGGTGATCCCACTAAATTTCCCATAGCATTAAAAGCTCAAGAGGGGGGCACATCAAGAAATTTCCACTTGTAATCGTATCAAGGACGAATCTATACCAAGTGGTGATGCTAACATAAAAATAGCAAAGAAGAACAATGGTAGATTGCTTACGGATAGATCTATTATGAGCATTGCAAATTCTATACCAAGCATCTTTTAAATTTTCTCCTCCCCTTTGTTTAAAGTTGAGAACCTCATTCTCGGGAGTGCAAGCGATAGAGGAAGAACTATCCATACTAACGGCAAACAAGGTTGCACACAAAAATAGATCCGGCAAGAAAATGGCGAACGGAAAAGAGAGGCGAATAAAACGGCAAATTTTGTGAAGTGGGGGAGATGCAAATGAGAGGCAAATGGAAAATAGTGTAAATACCGAGGAGATGAGATTTGTGATTAGGAACCTGGTATATGTTGAAGATCCTCCCCGGCAATGGCGCCAAAAATTTATTTTGATGTCGCTTGAAGCTACGTCGGTATTTCCCCAAAGAGGAAGGGATGATGCAACACAGCTGTCGTGGAATTGTCATGACAGATGTCCTCTTGCAAAGACTTAGTCATGGAGCCATCGCAACTAGGAAACTTAAAGGGGTTAACGGAACAAGGGACACGAGAGAGGTTTTATATTAGTTCGGCCCCTTACGGTGAAGGTAAGCCTACGTCTAGTTGGGTTGGTATTACTGAGGTTTCGATAACCAGGGAGCGAGATACGGTATGCCCGGCTCTCGATGAGATGTTTCTTGCCCTAAGCCGCCAACGGGTCGTCCCCTTATATACACGGGTTGACACCCTGCGGCCTACAGAGTCCCGGCCGGCTCATAAACAGTGTTCGACTCGGTGACTAGTTAATTCTACCTGATGATACAAGTCATGCCATTACGACGTTTTATCACTACGGGCCTTAAGTCGCCTATGGGCTTTAGACCCTTTATTGAACCGCCATCTTCATGATTGATCTTGGGCTTTGTATGATAATCCTCTTTGCGTAACCCGGCCCCTCCAGGGCGGCTCACACGAATTGTTATATCCCCGACATTAGGCCCAGATTGATTTGAACCGGTTCATGTCAATCTTAAAATACCTTAAGAAAAAAATCATTCTGTCTTTTGTCTGTGCAAAGGTTATAACCCATCGTGAAGTCATCTTCTGGATCCGTGATAACCCACCATGATGTCATCTTCCATTAAATTCATATTTTACTCTGTCATATCCTTAACGGATCTTTGCCTTTACTGACCATTCCGAAAACCGAGGCGCCGGAGTCGTTGGATAATGATGCTCAGCCTCCTCGTTTCTTGCGCCATCTCAGTCAACCTTTCCTTATAAATAGGCACGACCTAGATCTTTTCCATTCTCCCCCTTCGGTCGTCTTCCTCCTCTCGCTGTTTCTCTGTTGCTCGAGCTCCGCCGCCGCCGCAGATCTCCTCGTCTTCTCCAATCCAGGCCGCTGCATCGACCTGACTTGACCAGAGAAACGCGACGAACCTCCGTAGTAGCTCTGCATCTTTAAGTCCCCTCTTTCCTGCATCTCAGATCTGCATTAATAAAAATTTCAAGCTCGTCGATGTTCATCGCCGTCCGTCATGAACCCTTGGTAGATTTCACCTCCGACGCCCTTTTCTGATCTTAAGATAATATAAAACTGCCGCGGTAACTATTTCACATCCATTTCAAATGCAAATAGATCTCTTTCCTTTGTACGGAGGCTTCATTCGAGCTTATGGACTTATCTGTGCTAGCTTTAGGTCTAGAATTTTTCATTTCAGAACGACCGTTTGATCCAAAATAATAGCTGCAACTTGCGAAACCTGTTTGTTCCATAGTTAGTCAAAAAATTGCATCTGTTAGATCTGTTTAACCACGGCAGTCCATATGGCCGGTTTAAGAAGACAACAATGATTGCCCGCCTTGCTTGCTCCTGGTGGTTTTAAAATACCTTAAGTGCTTCTGATACCCGTAGCGGCTTAAATATCAAAACACAATTAGCCATATGTCATTAGGCCCCTTCTTAAGCCACCATCTTGTATAAACTTAAAAAATGTTCTCTTCCGGTTTAAACTGAACCAGGAAAATTTTATCTTGTCATAGGCTTCCATGTACATTATGGTACCCAAGGCTCCTAGAGCTCCTGTGACCTGTAACTGGGTCAAGTCCACTGTTACTGAAAGCACATTGTCTGAATTCGTGAAGACTGGCCATCTGCCCAAGAAGGAGGTCATGTCTTATCGTGCTCCTAACCCGTCAGAGGAGAAACCTCAACCCAAGGAGGGGGAAGTTATCGTTTTTACTGATCATATGAGCCGGGGCTTTGCTCCACCCGGTTCAAAATTCTTCAGGGATGTTTTGAAATTTTTTGACCTCGGACCTCAAGACATCGGGCCCAATTCCGTGTCAAATATTTGCAACTTCCAAGTCTTCTGTGAGGTGTACCTTGGAGAAGAGCCCAAATTACTTTTGTTCAGAGAGTTGTTTTACTTAAACCTGCAGAATGAACGTGCCAACGGGCCCAGTCTGGAACTTGGCGGCATCTCAATTCAGCGGCGGAGAGATTGCCTTTTCCCATAGGCTGAACTGCCAAGCCACACAAAGGATTGGAACCAGACGTGGTTCTATTGCCAGGACACTTCTCCGGCTGATGAGAACCCGCTGCCCGGATTTCGCGCTCTGCGCCTTGAATCCAACCACCCACTGCCGGACAAGTTATCTGCTGTTGAACGTCTTCCTCTTGCTCCCACCATCAAGAAAATCAAAGCTCTCTTGGGGAACGGCTTAGACAACATTTATTTAGTCTGGGTCTGGTTCTCCTGGCGGGTGATTCCGGTAAGCCACCGCGCCGGCTTAATGTGCACTTACTCAGGCAAAAAGGATGACCCGCTGCGTCATAGTCCTGATGACCTTCCTAATGATATGGTTGAAGCTATGACCCAATCTCTGTTGAAGGAGGGCTCAGTAGTCAGTAATGCCTTCGGCTTACTTCCATTTTGCAAGAATAACCCGGCTGCTGCAGTAAGTCATCAACCTCAACAATTATACCCTTATTGTGGAATGCATTGCTTTTACTCATAGCCTTTTCACATTATTCACAAGCAAATGACGATTTTTGGAAGGTCAAATATGACCATGAGGCTGCCAAATGAGCCAGAGCGGCCAAGAGAGCCGAGAGAAAAGCTGCCAAAACAGGGACCTAGTGGAAGAAGAAGCCAAGTACTTCTGATTTATTCAAGCTGGATGACACCGATGACGATGAAGAAGAGGTAATACTTAACTCCCCTGACTCCTTTACCATTACCTTACTGACCTTTAATGCCTTTCAGGAGGACACAGGAAACACCCAAGCAGTTGAGGAAGAGGTAACTATAATTTCCTCCGACTCCGAGCCTTTGCCGCGACAGAAAGTCCGAAGAGTGACCCGGAAAGTAAGATTTTCACATCCTTTAGCTTTCCAAGATCCTCAATTTCTTTTGAAGCAGCAGATTCATGAGAGCTGGAGGCAGACCCGGACCAACAAAGACGCGGAACTCTCCTCCGGCTTACCTGACGTAACAAGGAAGTGCCGTGCTGAGGTTATCTCCGACTTACGCTCTTCTTTACCGTTGGCAGGTTTCATTCGTCAACCCCTCAATTCATCTGACTCAAACTATCAGGATACTTCACCTACCTTTGGAGAATCCATGCAATCCAACATGCCAGCTTTCAAAACTGCTCCAGGGTAATGTCAACTTATTTATCTTTATGCTTACCTTACTCATGTTTTTGCACTAACCTTTCTCATTTACTCACAGCGTACAAGTGAAGCCCAGCAAGAGGACGAATAAAAATAAGCCGGCCAAAGATCCTGCCGCGACTGAACCGGAGCTTGGCACAGCTGCTCCTGATACCTCCACACATGAGCCGCCGTCTGAACCGGCTTATGATGTTCCAGCATCAACTTCTGATCCGCCCGCTGAACAAACTCTTGAAGGATCTGATAACCCGGAGATTCCTAGCCCGGCCAAGACAGTTGATCCGGAAGTCAAGATTCTTCAGACTCAGTTTGTTGAACCGGGACGACCCACTATTCTTGCCAAGTGCTCTGCCAATGAAGAACTTTTGGAGCGCCGAAAGGCCAAGCTGGACGTCACTGATTACACTCATCTAAGCATTGGAGAGATTGTCTCTGGTTACGTGAATCAAGTGCACAATAGTCGTGGCCTGGAAATTGACTTGGTGAAGCAGATACAACAAAAATCTGAGGTATGACCTTGTTACTTTTCCTTATTCATACTTACTATACCAGCCCCCAAGTCTATTACTTATGAGACAATATGTTGTAGACTTAGAATCCGGTTAGTACTGCTCGCCAGACGCCCGACTTATCTTGTAATCTTTCAAAGGTCGGCTTAAAAATAAGATACTTGAATCGGCGTAGTATAATGCTTTGAATTGCAATATACATTAGTCCCCAAGTGCCAAGTATCTTTGCTTTGCAAAATGCTTGGGACTTGTTTTCCGTGAACCACCGCAGTAATTCAGAGTTCTTCAGCATACATTAGCCCCCAAGTGTCAAGTAGCTTTGCTTGCAAAGTGCTTGGGACTTGATGTTATCTTATAATAATCCTGACTATAACCCGGCATTTATGCAGGCCACCATAAATCAATTTGAGTCGGAGATTGATGATCTAAAGAATCGCCTGGAAGCTCAAGAGGCTGAAATCCAAAAAGCCAACTCCAAGTTTGAGTTTGGTGTATCTAAACAAGAGAAGGTGAAGAAATGCTTTGAAGCGGATAAGAAAGTATGGGCTGATGAAAAGGCCTCCTTGGTCACCCGGGCAGAGGAAGATGAGGCGTCGCTTGCAGAAGCAACTGCCGAGCTATCCGGCTTAAAGCGCCATATTTCTCAGATGGTATCAGCAATCTTTGGTAAGCTATGTCTGCAAATGTTTAAATACTGCAAACATTTTGTCTGATGAGTATGTCAATTGTCACCTCCGACTTACCTAATGTTTGTTAATGCAGTCCCAGGATCACAAACCTTAACCAAAAGCATGCTGATCAAGCTAAAGGCAGTTTACACCCTGGTGGAACAACTCTACACCGGGTCACAACGTGCCTTGGCCGTTGTGGCTTTGTCAAATGAGGTTCCCCATCTCCTGGCAGACCTGCTAAGGCGGCTCGCTGTTCTACCTCAACGGGTCCAAGAGTTAAGGCGGGCGTCCACGAGAGCCGGAGCCATAGCCGCATTGAGCCGGGCTAAGGCATGGTTACCAGAGCTGGACCCGACCGATATCGCCCTTGGTTACCCAAGCTTGAAAGAGAATGGCACCCTGTTTGATGAGAAGGACTTCACCGCCTGTGTGAAGGAAATACGTCCTGTGGCCACTCTAATTGGGAATGATACAGACCTGACCAAGTACAAGCCGGGTTATGACAGCCAAAATCAGATGATCGCAACGCCACATTACGATGCAGTCAGCTTGATCCCTCCAATTCGTAAGCATACCTTCGCCCCCGAAGTCGTTCTGGCCGGTTTAATTGATGACGAAGCTGAATTTGAAGCTTTAAGTGGCATTGAGTGGTCATCATCAACATTCCAGGACCGGGCAGGTGACGGAGGAGCGGAGAGGGATAACCCGGAAGCTTCAGGCCAATAGAATGAGTGACCCGCTATGCGTCTTACTTTTATGCTTCGTGAAAAACAATGCTTCTTTATCCAGACTCGGGGAGTCTTGTAATAGGGTAGAAAAACTCTTAATTTTGTCATGCCTTCGCGCATGTTCGGGGCGCTTAATACTTTCTTAAGCCGCCATCATTATATGCTTCCGGTTTATATCGATCTTCTGCTTTCTCTGTGCTAAAAAACTTACTTGCATTGCCCTGCGTATAGAACAAACACAAGTCCCTTGGCGTCTTACTGCATTGGGTGTCGTATAATGTATTGATAACCCGGAGGGTGGACCAAAAACATCATATGAAAAGCCATTTTTCAATTATATCTTTGAGACATAGTCGTAACAGCATACCTGTGATCCTTCGGTGATCTCGCCGGCTTATGTGACCCAAACAATGAGGATAAGCTTTTTCAATCCTGAAACTTGGCACACATGATGTTTGCTATGTGCAAACAACTTTATTTGATCAATATTAAACCGGTGGATCAGAAAACCACCCCATAAATGTTTTCATGATGAGCTCAAAACAGTCAAATAAGTACAATTGCGAAGTGTTATGAGAAATAGACAAAATTCAAAGGCTTCTGATTCGAATACGATCAGTAAACCGTTCCAAAGGGGTTAAGCTAAGATTCAGATACTATCATATAGCCCCAAGTGGCTTTGGCGATGCCGATCATGTGGGTATCGACAGCTATGTTCTATTTGGTTTGAATACGACCTATGTTTGAACAGGAAGCCCCCAAGTGACCATAAGAGTTGTTTAATGACGCTGATTCGAATATGATCCACGTCAGACCCTAAGGGGTTAAGATGTGATTCAGATATGATCAGGAAGCCCCCTAGTGGGTTTGGCAGTATGCCGATCAAGAGGGTATCAACAGCTATGTTCTCTTTGGTTCGAATATGACCTATGTTTGAACAGGAAGCCCCCAAGTGATCATGGCTAGATTCAGATATGATCATAAGCCGGACCAAATGGAAAGCCGGAATCAAATATGATCCACTCCCTGTTGGTTGTTTCAACAACATGATGAAGAAGGTATGTAAACTTTTGAGGATGAAAAGGATAAAGGTCCTGCTTTATTGATTTTCATAATATATACATCATCAAAATATATACATCCTGAGAGCCGATTGCTCAAGTGTAGTAAGGCCGAAGATGAGCGATATTCCACGGCCGGCGGGTCTCCTCCTCCGACTTACGTGAGTCTTTGTGTTCTCAAACATCGATGAGGTAGTATGACCCGTTGTTCAGGTTCTTGCTGACCACAAAGGGTCCTTCCCAAGGGGGTAATAGCTTGTGCATATCAGACTGATCCTGGATGAGCTGGAGCACTAAATCACCTTCCTGAAAGGTTTTGCACCTAACCCGGCGGCTGTGGTAGCAGCGCAGATCTTGCTGGTAAGTCACCGAGCGAGCTATTACCAAGTCTCGCTCTTCATCCAACAAGTCAAGTGCATCCTAACGAGCTTGTTCATTATCAGCTTCAACGTAAGCTGCCACTCTGGGCGAGTCATGACGGATGTCACTTGGCAGGACTGCCTCTACTCCATAAACCATGAAGAAAGGTGTATAACCCGTGGACCTGTTAGGTGTAGTGTTGATGCTCCAAATCACATAGGGTAACTCCTGCACCCAAAAACCTGGCGTCCGCTGTAAGGGGACCAAGAGCCGGGGTTTTATACCTTTCAAGATCTCCTGATTGGCTCTCTCTGCTTGACCATTGGATTGAGGATGAGCTACTGCCGAAACGTCAAGCCGGATATGTTCTCGTTGATAGAACTCTTCCATAGCACCTTTGGAAAGATTAGTGTCGTTATCAGTTATGATGCTGTGTGGAAAACCAAAACAAAAGATCACCTTTTTCATGAACTGAACTGCCGTGGTTGCATCACACTTACTGACCGGCTCTGCCCCAACCCACTGTAAATTTACCAACCACCACCAGGAGGTGTGTCTTTTTATCCTTAGACCTCTTGAAAGGTCCAACCATGTCAAGCCCCCAGACTGCAAACAGACAAGTAATTGGAATCATCCTCAACTCTTGAGCCGGCACATGAGCTCGTCGTGAGAATTTTTGACACTTGTCACATTTACTAACCAGATCTTCCGCACCAGCACGAGCCGTCAGCCAATAAAACCCATAGCGGAAGGCTTTGGCCACAAGAGATTTTGAGCCGGCATGATGACCGCAATCCCCTTCATGGATCTCACGAAGTATTTCCTGTCCTTCTGTAGGCGACACACAACGTGGAAACGCCCCAGTGATACAGCGATGATGCAACTCCCCGTGGACAATTGTCATGGATTTCGACCGCCGGATGATTTGTCTCGCCAAGGTCTCATCCTCGGGCAACTCTCCCCGGGTCATGTAAGCCAAATATGGCACCGTCCAATCCGGGATGAAGTGACGATCCGCCACCAGCTGCGCCTCCGGGTCTGGCACCGCTAGGTCTTCCTCTATGGGTAACTTGACAGAAGGGTTATGCAAAACATCTAGAAAGGTGTTAGGCGGTACCGGCTTACCCAGCCGGCTTAGAGCATGTGCTCCACTTGATAACCCTTGAAGTGCCCAGCAACGGCATCAACTTCACGACAATAAGCCACCATGAGGGGATCCTTGGAGTCCCACTTGCCTGACACTTGCTGAGCCACGAGATCTGAGTCGCCCAAGCACCTTACCCGGCTCAAATTCATCTCTTTGGCCATCCAAAGATCATGGAGCAAAGCCTCGTATTCAGCTGCATTATTAGTACACGGAAACATGAGCCGGAGCACATAACATAATTTGTCACCTCGAGGGGAAGTTAAAACAACTCCAGCCCCTGAACCTTCCAACTGCCTGGATCCATCAAAATGAATAGTCCAATACGTGTTATCCGGCTTCTCCTCAGGTGTCTGCAGCTCTGTCCAATCATTGATGAAGTCCACCAGGGCTTGAGACTTAATAGCAGTACATGGCATATACTTCAAACCATGAGGCCCAAGCTCGATGGCCCACTTGGCGACTCGTCCTGTGGCCTCTCTGTTCTGCATAATGTCTCCCAAGGGAGCAGAACTTACCACGGTGATAGGGTGACCCTGAAAATATTGCTTAAGCTTTCGGCTTGCCATGAACACCGCGTAAGCAAGTTTCTGTCAATGTGGATACCTTTGGTTAGACTCAATGAGCACCTCACTGATGTAATAAACCGGTCATTGAACCAAATGCTCCTTGCCAGCCTCCTTGCGTTCCACCACAATTGCAACACTGACAGCATGTGAGTTAGCGGCCACATATAACAACAACGACTCTCGATCAATGGGAGTTGCAAGGAGCGGCGGCTCAGATAGCTGTCTATTTAAATCTTCAAAAGCAGCATCAGCAGCATCACTCCAGACAAAGGTGTCTGTTTTCTTCAACATCTGATATAGCGGTATGGCCTTCTCACCTAACCGGCTTATAAACCGGCTTAAAGCAGCGATACGACCTGCCAGTCGCTGAACATCACTGATGCATGCCGGTTTAGCCAAAGAGGTAATTGCCTTGATCTTCTTCGGGTTAGCTTCAATGCCCCTGTTGGAGACTAGGAAACCCAAAAGCTTGCCCGTTGGCACGCCAAACACACATTTGGCCGGGTTAAGCATCATCTTATAGACCTGAAGATTATCAAAGGTTTCCTTCAGATCATCTATCAAGGTTTCCTTTTCCCTGGACTTCACCACTATGTCATCCACATAAGCATGAACATTACGCCCAATCTGAGTATGGAGACAATTCTGCACACACCGCTGGTAAGTCGCCTAGGCACTCTTGAGCCCGAAAGGCATAGAAACATAGCAGAAGGCTCCAAGCGGAGTAATGAAAGCCGTCTTCTCCTGGTCCTTAACTGCCATTTTGATCTGATGATAGCCAGAATAAGCATCCAAAAAGCTCAAATGCTCACAACCCGCCGTAGCATCAATGATTTGATCAATACGAAGGAGAGCAAAAGGATCAGCCGGACAAGCCTTATTTAAGTCCGTGTAATCCACACACATCCGCCAGGTGCCGTTCTTTTTAAGCACGAGCACAGGGTTAGCCAACCACTCAGGATGAAATACTTCAACAATAAACCCAGCCGCTAAGAGCCGAGCCACCTCCTCTCCGATGGCTTTCCGTCTTTCCTCGTTAAATCACTGGAGGACTTGTCTGACCGGCTTAAGCTTTGGATCAATATCAAGAGTGTGCTCAGCGAGTTCCCTCGGTACACCCAGCATGTCAGAAGGTTTCCATGCAAAGATGTCCCGATTTTCACGGATGAACTCGATGAGCGTGCTTTCCTATTTAGGATCCAGATTGGCATTGATACTGAACTGCTGAGATGAATCGCGTGGAGTAAAATCAACAAGCTTGGTTTCGTCAGCCGACTTAAATTTTATCACCGGGTCATGCTCTGTGGTTGGCTTCTTCAGAGGTGTCATGTCCACCGGCTCAACATTATCCTTATAAAACTTCAGTTCCTCTGCTGCACAAACAGATTCAGCATAAGCAACATCGCCCTCCTCACATTCCAGGGCTATCTTCCGACTCCCATGCACAGTGATGGTAACCTTGTGACCCGGCATCTTGAGCTGCAAGTAAACATAACACGGACGCGCCATTAACTTGGCATAAGTCGGCCGTCCAAACAGAGCGTGGTATGGGATTTTGATCTTGACCACCTCAAAGGTTAATTTCTCAGCCCTAGAGTCATATTCATCTCCGAAGGCCACCTCCAGCTCAATCTTGCCAACTGGGTACGCCGACTTACCAGGCACCACTCCATGGAAAACTGTGTTGGATGTCTTTAAATTTTTATCAGTCAACCCCATACATCGAAAGGTCTCATAATAGAGGATGTTAATGCTGCTACCTCCATCCATGAGTACTTTAGTGAATTGATATCCACCAACTTGAGGTGCTACCACCAAGGCTAACTGACCCGGATTATCAACCGGGGGAGGGTGATCTTCCCTGCTCCATACAATAGGCTGTTCTGACCACCTCAAGTAACGGGGGACTGTCGGCTCAACAGAGTTCACCGCCCTCTTATGAACCTTCTGGTCACGTTTGCATAAGCTAGTGGTGAACACATGATACTGTCCAATATTCAGCTGCTTTGGATTGCTTTGATAACCCGACTGCTGCTGCTGTCTTCATTGACCAGATTGTTGCTGATTATAGCCGCCTTGATTTCCCTGAAAGACGAAATTTGAACCACCGCCCGGGCCATGAAAACCGCCGGCACCTGAGCCGCCGCTCGACCCATGATTGCCGTCGAACGTGTTGGAATTCTTGAAAGCCTTCATGATTGTGCAATCCTTCCACAAGTGGGTGGCCGGTCGTTCCCGGGTGCCGTGTCTCGGGCAGGGCTCATTGAACAGCTGCTCAAGAGATGGATCTGACCCGCCAGACCGGGGGGGGGGCGGCCTCCCCTTGCGCCTCTGATTTTTACCCTATGCATTAGCGTTAGCCACAAACTCCGGGTTGCCATCGGCTTCATGCTTGTTGCCTCCTTGATTTGCCAGGTTATGCTGCTGACCCTTTCCATTGCCGTTCTTTTTTCCCTTCCCTGTCTTTTCCTCATCAGACACATGATCCTTGGTACTATCAGAATCGGCATATTTGACTAAAGCCGCCATCAGCTGACCCATATCATTACAATCGCGCTTGAGGCGCCCCAGCTTCTACCTCAGCGGTTCAAATCGGCAATTCTTCTCCAACATGAGGACTGCAGAGCCGGCATCCATCTTTTCAGACGAATGTATTATCTCTTTGACCCGGCGCACTCAATGAGTGATAGATTCACCCTCCTCTTGCTTCCAATTAGTTAAGTCCACAATCGACATAGATTGTTTGCAAGTGTCCTTGAAGTTTAGAATGAACCGGGCCTTTAACTCCGCCCATGAGCTAATAGAATTGGGCGGCAAGCCTTTTAACCACGTCCAGGCCTTTCCATCCAACATCATGGTGAAGTACTTAGCCATGGCTGCATCACTGACCTCCAATAGTTCCATGGCCATCTCATAGCTTTTGATCCACGCCCCGGGCTGCAAGTCGGCCGTATAATTTGGCACCTTGCGGGGTCCCTTGAAATCCTTAGGTAAACGCACATTGCGCAAAGCCGGCATCAAACAAGGAACGCCGCCGGTTCTGGTGGCCACTCCTGCCTCAACAGAAGTCGTCAGACAATCCAGGAAGGTCTGGTGAGCCGTCTGCTGAGCCGCCAGCTGAGCCGCCCGCTCATCCTCCTGACGTATCCGGTCTTGCACCGGGTTATATCCATCGGTCTGGTTACGGCGCTAGGCGTTGCTTGACAAAGCCTCCGACTCCATATGCCTGCTATAACTCGGGCTCCGGCTTGGGCGAGGAGTTGAATGAATCCTGTCCCGGCTATAGGAATAAGCCTCTTGCTGAGCCAGAGCCGTTTGAACAAGTTCTCTGATCCTTCGCGTCTCCACCGCTGTTGGATCGTCACCGTCCACTGGGAGAGCCGCCAAACGTGTCGATGCTGCGATCAGGTTCTCCATGGGGTTAGAAAAGTGACTCGGTGGTGTCGGTACATAGCGGGGTGGGGCCATATTCCCATGAGGGGGTACCATCACCCGGGGCTGAGCCGGTCCTCCGACTCCGGATGTCATGCATTGATTTGCCTCTGGCGGGTTACTAGGGCCGGCTCCGTGTGTAGTGAAAAGGTTCCGAGGATCATAAACCGGAGGCAAACGGGATTGAGTTTTCTCGTGTCTCCTCCTCATCACCTCGTTAGATGCGTTCAGGCTCATCGTAAGCTGGAAAGTGATACGTCTCCAACGTATCTATAATTTTTGATTGCTCCATGCTATATTATCTACTGTTTTGGACTATATTGGGCTTTATTTTCCACTTTTATATTATTTTTGGTACTAACCTATTAACCGGAGGCCCAGCCCAGAATTGCTGTTTTTTTGCCTATTTCAGTGTTTCGGAGAAACATAATATCAAACGAAGTCCAAATGGAATAAAACCTTCGGGAACATGATTTTCTCACCGAACGAGATCCAGGAGACTTGGACCCTACTCCAAGGAGTCAAAGAGGAGGTCACGAGGGTGCCCCCCCTCTAGGGCGCGCCCCCTGCCTCATGGGCCCCTCAGTGCTCCACCGACGTACTCCTTCCTCCTATATATACCTACGTACCCCCAAACGATCAGAACAGGAGCCAAAAACCTAATTCCTCCGCCGCACCTTTCTGTATCCACAAGATCCATTCTTGGGGCCTGTTCCGGAGCTCCGCCGGAGAGGGCCGTCATCATGGAGGGCTTCTACATCATCATAGCCTCTCCGATGAAGTGTGAGTAGTTTACCTCAGACCTTCGGGTCCATAGTTATTAGCTAGATAGCTTCTTCTCTCTTTTTGGATCTCAGTACAATGTTCTCCCCCTCTCTCATGGAGATCTATTCGATGTAATCTTCTTTTTGCGGTGAGTTTGTTGAGACCGATGAATTGTGGGTTTATGATCAAGTCTATCTATGAATAATATTTGAATCTTCTCTGAATTCTTTTATGTATGATTGGTTATCTTTGCAAGTCTCTTCGAATTATCAGTTTGGTTTGGCCTACTAGATTAGTTTTTCTTTCCATGGGAGAAGTGCTTAGCTTTGGGTTCGATCTGGCGGTGTCCTTTCCCAATGACAGAAGGGGCAGCAAGGCACGTATTGCATCGTTGCCATCGAGGATAACAAGATGGGGTTTTTATCATATTGCATGAAGCTATCCCTCTACATCATGTCATCTTGCTTAAGGCATTACTCTGTTTTTAACTTAATACTCTAGATGCATGCTGGATAGCGGTCGATGAGTGGAGTAATAGTAGTAGATGCAGGCAGGAGTCGGTCTACTTGTCGCGGACGTGATGCCTATATACATGATCATACCTAGATATTCTCATAACTATGCTCAATTCTGTCAATTGCTCAACAGTAATTTGTTCACCCACCGTAGAATACTTATGCTCTTGAGAGAAGCCACTAGTGAAACCTATGGCCCCCGTGTCGGTGTACTAAAGTAGGAGTACCTTAGTACCCCGAACTTGTGCACGGGCAGTCGTAGCACCCCGCGGCAAGGCTTGCCAGGCGATCGCCAAAACTATCCATGGTCCCTTTTTGGGCCATCCAAGAACAAAGTATTTGAGCCAAGGCCCCGGCAGGAGGAGCTTGCCGGGAAGGCCACCCGAAGAGAGCAAGGCCCCGGCAAGAGGAGCTTGCCGGGGCGCCCGCTCGAAGCACAAGGCCCCGGCAAGAGGAGCCTGCCGAGAAGGCCGACCAGGCACGACAAGAGACTTGCTGCGACACGCCACGCGTCCCGGCAAGGACCGGTGAGCAACAAGCTCCCGGGCGCGACAAGGCATCAACCGCGGTAAGGCGCTTGCCGCGGCAAGTCACCACCCCGCGCCTGCGTTCCAGCTCATCCACCCACGCATCGCTCTGGGGCCATTCCAGGCGTACGTGGCGAGAGGCTGCGCAGCCAGGGGCATGCGGTGGCGAAGCAACGCTGACAGGGTAGCCGTCGTGGCAAACGGTGGCGCCCCTGACGGTCCCTTTTCTGCACTGTTTGGGCGACCTAGACGGGCATTTAATGCCCTTGTCCCTTGCCGTCAGAGTTAGGTATGATAGCGATGTGCAAACAGCTGTACCCAACAGAGCGTTTTCCAGTTTTGCCCCCGCCTACGTGGCCACCTGTGGGTAACCCCTTGCGCATATAAAAGGAGGCCCCATGCGCAACGAGGAGGAGAAGGGGAGGAAGGAGACCACTCACGCTCGGTCTGATTAGTTGCCTGAGTGTACTGTAGCACTCAGCGCTCCCAAACAAGAACACAATACAAACCACAAAGCAGCAGTAGGGTTTTATGCATCCGTGCGGCCCGAAGCTGGGTAAACCCCTTGTGTGCATCGCCTCGATCCGCTCTTCGCGCGACCTCCGCCCCCCGCCGAACCAGAAAGGGGCTCGGTCCCCATAGGTATTCGTGGAGGCAGATTTCCCCCGACATCTTTGGCACGCCAGGTAGGGGGCGTCGAGGTTGTGTGAACCTGATCCGGCGTCTGCACAGGCTAGATCTCCATCATCTTCATCGACATGACACCGAAGAAGAAATCTCCAGAGGTGGCTGGTCTGTCCGCGTCGAACCCACCGCCCCTGGAGCAAACGGGTGGTGGGGACGGCACCGGCGGCGGAACGGGCGTCGCCGAGCCAGCTCATGGTGCCACGGCGTCCGAACATACGCCGACACCTCTCGGCGCAGGTAAGCCCTGGTATGACCAGGCAACCTTTTGCTCTATTCCATGGAGCGGAGGCAGTTAGCCCCACGGATCTCGCATGCGGGCCACCTCGAGTGTTCGCTCACGCTGAGCTCGAGCGAGAGCAGCTGCGGCGAGATGACGCGCTGCTCCTCGAGGAGGACCGTCTTCAGGCCGCTGTGCGAGCTGCTCGCTACCAGCAAGCTTTGCGCTGCTTTTATAGCCGCAAAGTTAGTGCCAGAAGTTTCGAGGAAGTGGGAAGGCCCTTACCGGGTGAAACAAGTCGCTAGGCCTGGCGCTGTCCGCCTTGAGACCGAAGATACCACTCCGGTGAGCAACTCCTGGAACGTTGGGCATCTTCGTAAGTTTCGCCCGTAAGGCGCGGTTGTCGGACCCCGTCCGGCAACCACCCTTTTGTACAAAGTCTTGCCGCTGTTGCATGTGATCCTTTGTACAGAGCCAGGCGCAGACCCTGTGCACAGATTGAGTTCATGTGTTCCGCGCATCTTGTCGATCTCATGCTCTTTATTCTTTGCATGCATTATCTGACACTCTGTGCAGCACTGACCCCCGGTAAGTGATGACGAGCCTCAAGTTTCGCCTTGCCAGAAAGCGACCATGCCGGGCAGCGAGCCACGGAAAAGCTAAGTTGCCAAAGTTTGAGCAATCAAGTTTTTAAATCCTAAGGTTATCTTCCTCGAACGACCGTGCTTTGTATGGAAAACCTGTGCGCGGAGGAACCAGCTCATGGCTAGTCGCGCCCTTACTTCGTTTCGAGTCCGCTGAACGATTTAAGTATGCTGCGACCAGACTCGCGCCCTTACTTTGTTTCGAGCTTGCTCAGCGACTTGAGTGTGCTGCAACTGCAGTTGCGCCCTTATTTCGCTTCGAGCCTGCTCAACAACTTAAGTGAACCGCGGCTAGTCACGACAAGGTTTCTTGCCGGCAACGGCACCGCCAGCGGGCTGCTGATGTCCCGCACTCAGCAAGTGTGCCTACGCCGGCAAGTTCCCTAAAAGCATAGGGCAATAACATAGAAAGGAGGGAATCAAATAGAGGAAGTAACAGTGCATTCACTACCTAAGATAAACTTATATTACAAGATAGCTTGTCGCAGCCCTAATGAATTGTTTTCATAACTCGGCCAGCGGCGACAAGAAAAGAAAAGGGCGGGCGGCCTAATCCACACGGTTGCCCTCGATCCTCTTGATCCCGGCCACCCTTTCCACAATGGGCGCGACGAGGGCCCTGATCTCCTCCAGGTCAGCGTCTGACGACAGGGATCTGAGGACGTTGGTGAGCTTGAGGCCTGGGTTGCGGAAGATGATCTTCACCAACACTTTCTCAAGGGCTCTAGCGCAGGCATCGCGCGTCTCATCGGCCAGCCGCTCTGGGATCGCATCCCGGAGTTCCCGAAGGGCCGTCGCCACGCCTTTAAAGAACGAAGTGAGCTTGGCGCTGGGTGGGAGGTTCGCGCCGGAGGGATACTCGTGAACCTCCATCCCCAACAACGACAGGTCCTTGTCGATGGAGGCGGCGATGTCCACCAGACCCTCCGTCCACTGCTCCACCGCCGCCCTGAAATCGTTCTGGGTAACTGCGGCGCTCTCCAACAGCGCCTCCTTGTCCGCGATCTCCTTCCGCAAGGCCGTCTCTCGCTCCTTGGCGCTGTCCAGCGTCTTGGACAAGGTGGCCAGCTTCATCTCGAGATCGGCATTGGAATCCTTGGCTGCGTCAAGCTCCCTGATCTTATTGGCGAAGCGTCCTTGCAGCTCGCCGAGGGTATAGACACCCTTCTCGCGCTCTTGTTTGAGCGCGGCGAGCTCCTCACCGCTCGCCTTAAGATAAGTGTCGAGCTGCGCCACCCTCGTCTCCAGCTCCTTCTTGGCGGCCTCGGCGGCCGCGGCAGCATCTTGGGCTTCCTTGAGGGCTCTGCCAAGCGCTTGATCGCGCACGGCGACCTCATCCTCGTGGCTGGCGAGGCTGGCTTTCTGCTGCACCAGCTCGCCCTCCCGCGCGGACAGCCCCTCGGCGGCAAGCCTCTGCTGCTCTTTGGATTCGGCCTTCTCGAGGATGAAGGCCGTCCACGCCTCGTCGAGTTGCCTCCGCTCCTCTGCCAAGGATCGAAGGGCCTCCTGGTTGAGCTCCCGGAGCTCCTCAGCGCGCTTCTCCATGTCCACTCCCGCCTTCGCGACAAGCGCTTCCCGGTGCTCCACCTTGGCTTGTCGGGCGCGGTAGAGTGACACCAGCTTCCGGAGCAGCCGCTCCACCTCAGGCTCGCCGCCGCTGCTGCTTGGCGCGTCAACCAGTGTCAGCCCGGCGGAGGCGAGCACCTCTCCATCCAAGGTCTCCCCCTCGACCGGCGCCCTGGAAGTCGACTCCCAGGAGAGCTTGATGAAGATATCATCGCCGGCCTTCAGGTAGACGCCTGGCTGGGGCTCCTCGGGGCCCGAAGCTCCGGCGGAAGTAGGATCGGCGGTCGGCGCAGCGCCTGGCGCCCCTGTAGGCCCAAGGCCGTCTGTACGATCGCCGGCCCCCTCGCCGGCGGCCGCTACGGCCGCCTTGGCGGCCTCTTCGCCGGCCAGATCTTCAGCACCGTCCGCCTCTCCGGTGGCGGCCACGTCGTCGTTATGGGCGCATGCGTCCTCCTCGACGACGACCTCGGTCTCCATCAGGTCCGTGGCAGGCGGGTCTGAAGGCCGAAAGAGGGAGAGAAGTCAAGCAACTATCCAAAGAAGGAGATCCAAAAAAAAGAGAAGAGCCCCAGGGGAGTTCGAGGCAAGAAGGTTACCTGCGCCAGGGCCTGCGGTCACGGTCTCCGTCGCCAAGGGGTCGCTGGTGCTGTCCCTTGCCGGGGACCGCTCCCTCGTCGGAGACTGCTCCCTTGCCGGAGACTGCTCCCTTGCCGGGGATTCCTCCCTTGCCGGGGAACTCCCCCTTGGCGGTGTAGTTGCAGCAGGTGGCGCATCGGGGGTGGTCTCCGGACGCTCCTGGTGGGGCTGCTCTGCTCCTATGCAAATCAACAGTCAGATATCAAAAAAAACGAAGACTACCCAGGCACGCCCAACAGCAGGAAGAAAAATCATATGCTTACACTGGGGGCTGCGCTGGGGGCTGCTCTGAGGATTATTTGGTGGGTCCGGCAAGGTCATCTCAGGCGCACCCCCTGCCGTCACGGTGGGCTCGCCGTCAAGGATGACCACAGGGACCCTGGCTCTCTTTGCCGCCCTCTGAGCCAGAGTCCTGAAAAGCAGTAAATTCAGAGGAAAGCAAATGAGATGCGAGACACAAATGCAAGAATTGAAGAAATGCAAGTACAATGAGGATCTTACTCCTCTCCCTCTTCCTCGTCGGAGCTAAGCACACAGAAGTCGAAGACTGGCCCGCTTCTGGCGCGAGGAGGCGGAGGAGTAGGCTCCCTCGGCCGCTTGGCGGAGGCAGTGGTGGTGCTAGCCTGAGACGGCCTTGCCCCGGCCGCCGCCGTGGCGCGAGGGGCGGCAGGAGCAGAAGCAGCGGCCTGCAAAGACCTCGCTCCTGCTGCCACAGCGGAGCGTGTCATGCGGCGCTGCGGCTGTTGGCTCGTCTGCCGCCCCACCACGTCTCCGGCCTTGCGGAGACGCCTCCGTGGTTGAGCCGGGGGCTCCACTTGTGACAGGCTGCCCAAAGGTTGGGAGGAAGAGGCGTCCGTCTCCGGCAAGCCGCTCGTGTCCTCGGTGCGCTTGTCCGCCTCGACGCCGTGCCCGGCAGGCTCTTCCTCGCCGGCAAACTCCACTCGATCGGCAAGGCTTTCCGCCTCCGCTGCGTCCGCCTCCGCCAATGTGAATCCAAATTCGCCCGCGGCCGCGGCTGCCGCCGCCTCTTCCATCCTGGAGGCGATGCGCACCAACTCCTCGTCGGTGGTGTCCCGGGTGAGGCCCTTCTGCTCGGCGGGGTCGACTGGCACCTCCACCAAGTCGTCGAAGAACGCCCGCACGACATCGCCAGCGGGCTCCTGCCAAGTGGAGTCAATCCCGTGCGAGTCGCACAACGGCATCATTGCGAGGATGTGGCTGAGCGACGAATTGTTGCACAACGGGACGACGCCTCGCAGTAGCCTGACCCATTCAGGGTGATCGGGGTCGTGCTTGAACAGCTCCCTGAGCGTCCCGTCAAGCTCCAACACAGTGAAATTGAAGTTGAGGCCAGGGCGCAGCCTCATGATGTCCGCCACATTCTGGAACTGCCGCAGGGGAGCGATGCGGCGGCGGAGGAAATTTGCGCCAACGGCGCCAACTGTGAGCCCGGCACGCCTAAGCCGCAGGATCCGGGTAATGGCAATCTGCAGCTTGTCGTCGTCCGGAGCCACGTCGCTCCAATCCCTGCCGCGCACCAAATGAGTTCGGCGCACGGCAGTGAATGGCTGCGGGTTCTCCTCGACGATCAGGCACCAGTCTGCTCTCCATTCCTCCCATTTGCTGCGGAGCTCTCCCTCCAAATAAGCATCCTTCTTGCCGGGCTTCGAGATCCAGGCGATTCCGCCGGAGAGGGGCTCTCCTCTCTCTACTCGAGGCGTGAAGAAGTGGCGGAAGAGGGCTACGTTTGGATAGACTCCGACAAAGTTTTCGCAAAGATGTGCGAAAATTGCCATGGTCAGGACAACATTGGGGGTGAAATCAAGAAGATGGAACCCGTAGGTGTTCATGATGTCGCAGAAAAATTTAGAGAAGGGCGGGCAGAGCCCGCAATAGAAGAACAGAGGAAAGAAGGGATACCCGGTTGGATACACCTTCTGGGCGGCGGCGGGAATAACCCTCGTGCGCGGATGCGCTCGCGTCCCCGTCGACCAGAAGAGGTAGAATTCCTCCCTCAGGTCCAACGCGTCGAGCTCAGGGGGGAAGGTTGCCTGCTCCTTTCGAAGCGCCTCAAGCCGCTGCGCCTCGGCTGACTTCACAGCCTTCCCTTTCCCCTTGTCGCCCTTCGGGGCCATGGCAGAAGCAGGGAGGGAGGTCGACGGCGTCGGTAGCATTGGTGGCGACAGAAGGGGCGAAACGCTGCTCCTCTTGGGAAGTGGCGGAGATTTTTGAGGAATCGCAACTGGCGGGTGGGCGGACTGCCCCTGTTTCCCCTGCTTATAAGTGGGAGGGGGCGTTTCGCCTTTCCGAATAAACAAATCACCTGCGACGTGACGCATGCCTGCGGGGCCCAGCCCCGCGCACGCCGCCCACGTCACGCACGCCTCTCCCCACGATGCCGTGTTCGACGCGTGCCGTTCGGGGAGGACATGGTGGATGCAGAAGAAGATGCAGCGTGACCCAGGCCGCGCGTGCCCGTGCACTGTTTTGGGCCTGGCCCAACAGCGCTCGGCACAGTGTATGGCCCAGGCCCAGGGGCTCCTGTCGGTGTACTAAAGTAGGGGTACCTTAGTACCCCGAACTTGTGCACAGGTAGTTGTAGCACCCCGCGGCAAGGCTTGCCAGGCGATCACCAAAACTCTCCATGGTCCCTTTTTGGGCCATCCAAGAACAAAGTATATGAGCCAAGGCCCCGGCAGGAGGAGCTTGCCGGGAAGGCCACCTGAAGAGAGCAAGGCCCTGGAAAGAGGAGCTTGCCGGGACGCCCTCTCGAAGCACAAGGCCTCGGCAAGAGGAGCCTGCCGGGAAGGCCGACCAGGGCACGACAAGAGACTTGCTGCAACGCGCCACGCGTCCCGGCAAGGACCGGTGAGCAACAAGCTCCCGGGCGTGACAAGGCATCAACTGCGGCAAGGCGCTTGCCGCGGCAAGTCACCACCCCGCGCCTACGTTCCAGCTCATCCACCCACGCGTTGCTCTGGGGCCATTCCAGGCGTACGTGGCGAGAGGCTGCGCAGCCAGGGGCATGCGGTGGCGAAGCAACGCTGACAGGGTAGCCATCGTGGCAAACGGTGGCGCCCCTGACGGTCCCTTTTCTGCACTGTTTGGGCGACCTAGACGGGTATTTAATGCCCTTGTCCCCTGCCGTCAGAGTTAGGTACGATAGCGTTGTGCAAACAGCTGTACCCAACACAACGTTTTCCAGTTCTGCCCCCGCCTACGTTGCCACCTGTGGGTAACCCCTTGCGCACGCCGCCCACGTCACGCACGCCTCTCCCCACGATGCCGCGTTCGACGCGTGCCGTTCGGGGAGGACGTGGTGGATGCAGAAGAAGATGCAGCGTGACCCAGGCCACGCGTGCCCGTGCACTGTTTTTGGCCTGGCCCAACAGCGCTCGGCACCGTGTATGGCCCAGGCCCGGGGGCTCCTGTCGGTGTACTAAAGTAGGGGTACCTTAGTACCCCGAACTTGTGCACGGGTAGTCGTAGCACCCCGCGGCAAGGCTTGCCAGGCGATCGCCAAAACTCTCCATGGTCCCTTTTTGGGCCATCCAAGAACAAAGTATTTGAGCCAAGGCCCCGGCAGGAGGAGCTTGCCGGGAAGGCCACCTGAAGAGAGCAAGGCCCTGGAAAGAGGAGCTTGCCGGGACGCCCGCTCGAAGCACAAGGCCCCGGCAAGAGGAGCCTGCCGGGAAGGCCGACCAGGGCACGACAAGAGACTTGCTGCAACGCGCCACGCGTCCCGGCAAGGACCTGTGAGCAACAAGCTCCCGGGCGCGACAAGGCATCAACCGCGGCAAGTCACCACCCCGCGCCTGCGTTCCAGCTCAGCCACCCATGATTCGCTCCGGGGCCATTCCAGGCGTACGTGGCGAGAGGCTGCGCAGCCAGGGGCATGCGGTGGCGAAGCAACGCTGACAGGGTAGCCGTCGTGGCAAACGGTGGCGCCCCTGACGGTCCCTTTTCTGCACTGGTTGGGCGACCTAGATGGGCATTTAATGCCCTTGTCCCCTGCCGTTAGAGTTAGGTATGATAGCGCTGTGCAAACAGCTGTACCCAACACAGCGTTTTCCAGTTCTGCCCCCACCTACGTTGCCACCTGTGGGTAACCCCTTGCGCATATAAAAGGAGGCCCCATGCGCAACGAGGAGGAGAAGGGGAGGAAGGAGACCACTCACGCTCGGTCTGATTAGTTGCCTGAGTGTACTGTAGCACTCAGCACTCCCGAACAAGAACACAATACAAACGACAAAGCAGCAGTAGGGTTTTACGCATCCGTGCGGCCCGAAGCTGGGTAAACCCCTTGTGTGCATCGCCTCGATCCGCTCTTCGCGCGACCTCCGCCCCCCGCCGAACCAGAAAGGGGCTCGGTCCCCATAGGTGTTCGTGGAGGCAGATTTCCCCCGACACCCTGGGTCTATTCTCATCATATCAATCTCCATAACTTTAATCTTGCTTTGCTTTTTTACTTTGCCTTTTACTTTTTACTTTGCATCTCTATATCAAAAATACCAAAAATATTATCTATCATCTCTATCAGATCTCACTCTCGTAAGTGACCGTGAAGGGATTGACATACCAAGTACCCATCACAATCCCTATCTCTCGCATTACATTAGTTGCCATTTGCCTCTCGTTTTCCTCTTCCCCACTTCACCCTTGCTGTTTTATTTGCCCTCTCTTTCCCAATCTCCTTCTCCTTCTCTTTTTCTGTTCGCCTTTTTGTCGCTTGCCTTTTGTTTGCTCGTGTGTTGGATTGCTTGTTTGTCGTGATGGCTAAAGATACTACCAAATGGTGTGACTTCACCAATGCCAACAATAATGATTTCCTTAGCACTCCGATTGCTCCTCTTGCCAATGCTGAATCTTGTGAAATCAATACTGCTTTGTTGAATCTTGTTATGAAAGATGAATTCGCCGGCCTTCCTAGTGAAGATGCCGCTACTCATCTTAATAGCTTCATTGATTTATGTGATATGCAAAACAAGAAAGACGTTGATAATGATGTTGTTAAATTAAAGCTATTTCCTTTTTCCCTTAGAGATCGTGCTAAAGCTTGGTTCTCGTCTTTGCCTAAAAATAGTATTGACTCTTGGAACAAGTGCAAAGATGCTTTTATCTCTAAGTATTTCCTCCCGCTAAGATCATCTCTCTTAGAAACGACATTATGAATTTTAAGCAACTTGATCGTGAACATGTTGCACAAGCTTGGGAGAGAATCAAATTAATGATAGATAATTGCCCTACTCATGGTTTGAATTTGTGGATGATTATACAAAAATTTTATGCCGGATTGAATTTTTCTTCCAGAAATCTTTTAGATTCGGCCGCAGGAGGCACTTTTATGGAAATCACTTTAGGATATGCTACTAAACTCCTAGATAATATTATGGTAAATTATTCTCAATGGCACACTGAAAGATCCACTAATAAAAAAGTGCATGCAATAGAAGAAATCAATGTTTTGAGTGGAAAGATGGATGAACTTATGAAATTATTTGCTACTAAGAGTGTTTCTTCTGATCCTAATGATATGCCTTTGTCTACCTTGATTTACAATAATAATGAATCTATGGATGTGAATTTTGTTGGTAGGAATAATTTTGGTAACAACGCGTATAGAGGGAATTTTAATCCTAGGCTTTATCCTAGTAATCCTTCTAATAATTATGGAAATTCCTACAACAACTCTTATGGAAATTTTAATAAGATGCCCTCTGAATTTGACAATAGTGTCAAAGATTTTATGAATTCACAAAAGAATTTTAATGCTTTGCTTGAAGAGAAATTGCTTAAAGTTGATGATTTGGCTAGAAACGTTGATAGAGTTTCTCTTGAGGTTGATTCTTTAAATGTTAGATCTATTCCTCCTAAGAATGATATCAATGAGTCTCTCAAATCCACAAGAATTTCCATTGATGAGTGCAAGGAAAGAACCGCTAGGATGCGTGCTACAAAAGATGCCTTTATTAAAGCGTGTTCTTCCAATTTCTATGAAAATCAAGACGAAGATCTAAAAGTTATTGATGTGTCCCCTATCAAATCTTTGTTTTGCAATATGAATCTTGATGAAACTGAATATGATCTTCCTTTACCTAGAAGGCATTCCAAAAATTTAGAGTATTTAGATCTTTATGATGAAATTGATGAAAGTGGGATTAGAAGAAATAGAACCCTAGATGTTGCTAAACCCACTATATTGGATTTCAAGGAATTTAATTATGAAAGTTTCTCTTTAATTGATTGTATTTCCTTGTTGCAATTCGTGCTAAATTCTCCTCATGCTTATAGTCAAAAGAAAGCCTTTACCGAACATATTGTTGATGCCTTGATGCAATCTTATGAAGAAAAACTTGAATTGAAAGTTTCTATCCCTAGAAATCTCTATGATGAGTGGGAACCAACTACTAAAATTAAAATTAAAGATCATGAGTTTTATGCTTTGTGTGATTTGGGTGCTAGTGTCTCCACTATCCCCAAAACTTTGTGTG
The DNA here is from genome assembly GCA_032464435.1 of Aegilops umbellulata. Classification (NCBI taxonomy): domain Eukaryota; kingdom Viridiplantae; phylum Streptophyta; class Magnoliopsida; order Poales; family Poaceae; genus Aegilops; species Aegilops umbellulata. Next base: position 113,867,339 of record CP136056.1, read on the forward strand.
ATTTGCTAGATTTATGTGACTTTGATGATTGCTCTCTAGACTTGCATCTTGCGGATTCCACTATTAAGAAACCTATGGGAAGAATTAATGATGTTCTTATTTTTGCAAATAGGAATTATGTGCCCGTATATTTTATCGTTCTTGATATAGATTGCAATCCTTCTTGCCCTATTATTCTTGGTAGACCTTTCCTTAGAACGGTTGGTGCAATTATTGATATGAAGGAAGGGAATATTAGATTTCAATTTCAATTAAAAAAGGGCATGGAACACTTTCCAAGAAATAAAATAAAATTGCAATATGAAACTATCATGAGAGCCACTTATGTATTGCCTACCAAAGATGGCAATACCTAGATCTATCCTCGCTTTTATGCCTAGCTAGGGGCGTTAAACGATAGCGCTTGTTGGGAGGCAACCCAATTTTATTTTTAGTTTCTTTGTTTTTTCTTCTGTTTAGGAATAAATAATCCATCTACCTTCTGTTTAGATGTGTTTTTGTGTTTTAATTAGTGTTTGTGCCAAGTTAGACCTATGGGATCTCCTTGGATGATAGTTATTTGATCTTGCTGTAATTTCCAGAAACTTTCTGTTCACGAAAACAATTGTTAAAAATCACCAGAACGTGATAAAATACTTATTCCAATTTCTGCTGATAAATAAGTAAATTGTCTAGGTCTTCCTATTTTGGTAGATTTTTTGGAGTTCCAGAAGTTTGCGTTAGTTACAGATTGCTACAGACTGTTCTGTTTTTGACAGATCCTGTTTTTCGTGTGTTGTTTGCTTATTTTGATGAATCTATGGCTAGTAAAATAGTTTATAACCCATAGAGAAGTTGTAATACATTAGGTTTAATACCAATATACATAAATAATGTGTTCACTACAGTACCTTGAAGTGGTCTTTTGTTTTCTTTCTCTAACAGAGCTCACGAGATTTCTATTGAGTTTTGTGTTGTGAAGTTTTCAAGTTTTGGGTGAAATCTTTTGATGGATTATGGAACAAGGAGTGGAAAGAGCCTAAGCTTGGGGATGCCCATGGCACCCCCAAGATAATCCAAGGACAGCAAAAAGTCATAGCTTGGGGATGCCCCGGAAGGCATCCCCTCTTTCGTCTACTTCCATCGGTAATTTTACTTGGAGATATATTTTTATTCAGCACATGATATGTGTTTTGCTTGGATCGTCTTGTATTATTTGTGTCTTTGTTTGCTAGTGTGCCACAATCATCCTTGCTGTACACACCTTTTGAGAGAGCCATACATGAATTGGAATTTGATAGAATACTCTATGTGCTTCACTTATATCTTTTGAGCTATGTAGTTTTGCTCTATGTGCTTCACTTATATCTTTTGAGCTTTATAATTTTAGTCTATGTGCTTCACTTAGATATTCTAGAGCACGGTGGTGGATTTGTTTTAAAGAAACTATTGATCTCTCATGCTTCACTTAGATTATTTTGAGAGTCTTAATAGCATGGTAATTTGCTTAATAATAATATGCTTGGTATTCAAGATTTGTGAAACTTTCTTTTGAGTGCGTTGAATACTAAGAAAAGTGTGATGCTTGATAATTGTTTTGAGATATGGAGGTAATAATATCAAAGTCATGCAAGTAGAGTAACTGTGAATTTGAGAAGTGCTTGAGTTGAAGTTCGCAAGTCCCGTAGCATGCACGTATGGTAAACGTTATGTAACAAATTTGAAACATGAGGTGTTATTTGATTGTCCTCCTTATGAGTGGCGGTCGGGGACGAGCAATGGTCTTTTCCTACCAATCTATCCCCCTAGGAGCATGCGCGTAGTACTTTGGTTTTTGATGGCTTGTAGATTTTTGCAATAAGTATATGAGTTCTTTATGACTAATGTCGAGTCCATGGATTATACGCACTCTCACCCTTCCATCATTGCTAGCCTCTTCTGTACAGTGCATTGCCCTTTCTCACATTGAGAGTTGGTGCAAACTTCGCCGGTGCATCCAAACCCCGTGATATCATACGCTCTTTCACACATAAACCTCCCTATATCTCCCTCAAAACAGCCACCATACCTACCTATTATGGCATTTCCATAGCCATTCTGAGATATATTGCCATGCAACTTTCCACCATACCGTTCCTCATGACACATTCATCATTGTCATATTTCTTAGCATGATCATGTAGTTGACATAGTATTTTTGGCAAAGCCACCGTTCATAATTCTTTCATACATGTCACTCTTGGCTCATTGCATATCCCGGTACACCACCGGAGGCATTCATATAGAGTCATACTTTGTTCTAGTATCGAGTTGTAATCATTGAGTTGTAAATAAATAGAAGTGTGATGATCATCATTCAATAGAGCATTGTCCCAAAAAAAGGAGAAAGGCCAAAGAAAAAAAAGAAGGCCCAAAAGAAAGAAAATAAATAAAAAGGGGCAATGCTACTATCCTTTCTTCCACACTTGTGCTTCAAAGCAGCACCATAATCTTCATGATAGAGAGTCTCTTGTTTTGTCATTTTCATATACTAGTGGGAATCTTTCATTATAGAACTTGGCTTGTATATTCCAGCAATGGGCCTCCTCAAGTGCCCTAGGTCTTCGTGAGCAAGCAAGTTGGATGCACACCCACTTAGTTTCTTTTGTTGATCTTTCATACATTTATAGCTCTAGTGCATCCGTTGCATGGCAATCCCTACTCCTTGCATTAACATCAATTGATGGGCATCTCCACAGCCCATTGATTAGCCTCGTTGATGTGAGATCTTCTCCTTTTTTGTCTTCTCCACATAACCCCCATCATTATATTCTATTCCACCCATAGTGCTATATCCATGGCTCACGCTCATGTATTGCGTGAAGGTTTATAAATTTGAGATTACTAAAGTATGAAACAATTGCTTGGCTTGTCATCGGGGTTGTGCATGATGAGAGCATTCTTGTGTGACGAAAATGGAGCATGACTAAACTATATGATTTTGTAGGGATAAACTTTCTTTGGCCATGTTATTTTGAGAAGACATAATTGCTTAGTTAGTATGCTTGAAGTATTATTATTTTTACGTCAATATGAACTTTTGTCTTGAATCTTTCGAATCTGAATATTCATACCACAATTAAGAAGATTTGAGGTGATATTATGCCAAGTAGCACTCTGCATCAAAAATTCTCTTTTTATCATTTACCTACTCGAGGACGAGCAGGAATTAAGCTTGGGGATGCCTGATACGTCTCCAACGTATCTATAAGCTTGGGGATGCCTGATACGTCCACAACGTATCTATATTATCTACTGTTTTGGACTATATTGGGCTTTATTTTCCACTTTTATATTATTTTTGGGACTAACCTATTAATCGGAGGCCCAGCCCAGAATTGCTACTTTTTGCCTATTTCAGTGTTTCGGAGAAACATAATATCAAACGGAGTCCAAATGGAATAAAACCTTCGGGAACGTGATTTTCTCACCGAACGTGATCCAGGAGACTTGGACCCTATTGTTAATTTGGGATGTTATACATAGGTCATTCATGCATATCATGTTTTATTGCATTTCCGTCATTAATCCTCGAAATCCTAAGCAACTCAAGGACCCACGGAGAGAGTTGGGGATTTCCCCGGTTTTCATATTTGATTTTATCAAATATGGGACGAGGATTTGATTTTAATTATTTTTCTCTCCGAAAAATATTTCACATTAAATTAAATGAGAGAAGATAATATGACTTCTTTGAAATAATTGAAATATTGGAGGAAAAATATTAAAATCATTTATTTGATTTTATTTTGTTTTATTTGGATTTTATTTGCAATAGAAAAATTGCATGTTTTGAAAATTGCATTTTAGGTCCAAGAAAATGTTCATCATGTTCCAAATATTTTATTTAGACGGTGAAAATTTGTTTTGGCATTTTTAGATTTTTATTTATTTTTCTAGGATTTATTTTCTGTCGGCGAATTTTTTATTTTGAAGTTCCCGCGCCCGACTGGGCCTAAGGCCCAGCCGAGCCAGGCCGGCCCGCAGCCGCCGCCGCCTCCCCGCGCGCGCGGACCGCCCCCGCCACCGCTCGGACTTGGAGTCCGAGCCGGACTGCGCCGCCGCCGCTTGCCCCCTCCTCCAAGAAGCCCCCCTCTCTTATAAGCCGCCACCCCCGCCGCCAAACCCACCACCACCGCAGCCCCGCCGCCCGCCGCCGCAGCCGCCCGCCGTCGCCGCTTGCCGCCGCCGCCGCTTGCAGCTGCCGCCCCGCAGCCCCGCCTCGGCGGAGGTATCCGCCGGATCCGACCGCCGGTTTTTCTTTATTTTTTTTAATCCGAAACCCTAGATTCGTTTTTTTGGGTCGCCGGTTTTTCTCGGTTCTTCTAGTTGGCGGACATTCGTCCGAACGTTCGTTTTAACGAATGCTTTCCGCCCGTTAGTTACAGCTAACGAACGCTCGTTCGTTAGTCTGTTCGTATGTTTTCTTTTATCGGATTTATTCCTCGATTTCTCTGATCGCGATTTCTGATCCGATCTTAGTTTCTGTTTATCTTTACGCTTCTTTATCGGAATCAGGCGATTCAAGCGCCTGGAGTTTTGTCTCGAAACCCTCTTTCCGTTTAACCAACTCAAACAAGTTTTTGCTACTGTAAAATTTGACCTATTTTCAGATTAGTAAATGAAGCTTCTTTCTTTCGCCGTTTGAGTTTCGGTGCTCCGTTTAATTTGATTCTTTTTGCGAACCGGAGTTCTTAAGTTGAACTTTCTGGTCAACCTCTTTTATTTGAGTTTTTCTAGTGCATCTTTGCTTGTTACTTATGTATGCTTTTGTTTGCTTGCGATAGAATTCCCGGAGTGTGAAGCGTGTTACTACGAGTCTCTAGGATTCGCGGATCGTCAGCAAGGCAAGTAACACATTGATCATACTCTTTCCATACCCAGTTTTTTTATGCATTAGTTTCAATCCTCAAACATTGCATGATTAGGATGTCATTAACTTGTGGGTTGGGCAGTAGTTGATGAGGTAGAACCTATTGCCATGTTATATTCAAACCCTTGGGAGTTACTTTCACGCTTGCTTATATTACTATGCTATGCTATGCTCGTAGACGTGGTTCGGGTTTGAGTGAAATCCATGACAGATGTGAGATTGTTAATTAAAGGTTCAACTTAAGGTGGCAACTTAAATTAACAACTGGATGGATTGAGGCACCTGGGGAACCAACTGTTGTTTTTTATTTGGAAATCCCGGGGTACCCGTGCGATCTTCCTATGGACCGCCACCCAGGCTCAAAGGGAACTGAGATGATTCATGCTAGAAACTTCCGTGTGCAGCCACAAGCTATTATGGGCTCAAGCATATTTGAGTAAGTTACGTGAAGCTCTTGAAGAGGTAGATCAGCAGGTAGTGGGTTTTGTAGGTTTGGTATGGTCTACCCGGAGTAGAGAGTTAATGTTTCTGAAAGACTGTGTCTCGGTCATCCGTTTCTCAAACACCATGCAGTGCGAGAAATCCAACAGAGGCGATCGAGTCTTGTGGGGAAAAGTGTGCAAACCTCTGCAGAGTGTACAATCTAATCATGGTTAGCCGTGTCCTTGGTTATGGATAATTTTGAGTATCTAGTACTTGGGTTATCACATGTATCTCATCATGCTTAATTAATATTGTTGGGTTGTTAATCACTTTAATTGGGATTGAGTTGGGGGTACCTTCTCAATGTTGTTCAAACACCATGATAGTTAAATTAAAAATCTATTCCTTTGTTGTAGGGAAAATTGGCTTTTCGCAAAACTATAACCATAGAGCTTTCCACCAGCCAAATATGCATGTAGTGATAGGATTATTTTGTTTATGCTCTATGGTGTTAAGTTGCCAGCATATTCCATGTGCTGACCCGTTTTCGGGCTGCAACATATTATGTTGCAGACTTTTCAGACGAGGAGTAAGGTTCGTTAGGTCGTTGCCGTGCAGCTCAGCTATGTCGTTGGAGTTGATGGACTCACTTTATATTCCAAGCCTTCCGATGTTATCGTATTAGATGGCCTTAAGCCATATTATTGTAATAAGTTCTCTTTTGAGACATTCGATGTAATAAGTGTGTGATTGCTACTCTGATATAAATCCTTCGAGTACTGTGTGTGTCAGCATTACCGATCCAGGGATGGCACTGAAGCACAGAGACTTGACCATCTGAGGTCGGGTCGCTACAAGATGGTATCAGAGCACACGCTGAGTGTAGGACACGACCACTAAGATAAACCATAGGTCACACTTCTCTACTCATTTCTGACTCGTCTCCATTTTCTACTCTTTAGGATGACGGAGATGAAGAACAAGTTTGCACAACCGGATGAAGACACACCTTTTGGACGCCACTTGAAGGAAGTCACTAGATACTTGAACATTGGAATACCAAGCTTCACTGGGACGTACAACCTCACTTTACCTGAAGAGGAGCGCTGGATGATTCAAGTACAAGTTCCAGGAAGGACGTTCTCGCCAACTTCTAAACCCATAGAATTTTCTTTTGAAGCACCCACCTGGAGTCTAGGCAAGAGCATGGCAGCCCACATTACCATGGGACGAATTGGAGAAGTCTACAACAGGGAGCTTAAGGACACTATCTACCAAATATGTGGGCGCCGAGAAGAGCAATGGGAAGTAATCAGCACTAGGAAGGATAGATCCATTGCATCTTTCATCCACGAGTTAAACCAGCACATTCAATGTCAGGAGAACCAGATGTGCGCGGACATGATGGACTTGAAGAAGGCAAAGACTAGGATCATCGAGCTGGAGGAAGAACTCAAGTTTACACGCGATGGATATGAGAAGGAAATCAAGACACTACTGGAGAAGAATGACGACCTGATTAAGAAGATCGGAGTATTCATGGGAGGACCAGCACCGGGAGAAGAAGACGACGATCCCGTTTGCCCTGACAACTACATCATCATCAACGACACCGATTCCAATCCCAGTGATGATGACTTTGAAGACGAAGCTGGAGCAGACATCATGGAGTCTTCCACCGATCAAAATTTCTAGATGACCACCATATATTAGTAGTATTTCCCCCATTTATTTAGTAGTAGTTGAGCACTTTTGCGATAAGTTCTAGACCGTTTGTATGCCATTGCTTGATTGATTGAGTGAATGATTGTGTTTGTCTCATGTGCATATGGGTAGTGCTTTCTCATTAGACCTTTTTTCTATTCTAATCTCTTCCATCAAAACCCATCAGATGCCTCCGAGACGTGACACCGGTTTTGCTTTCCCACCGGAGCTCACCCAGTTGATCCAGCAGCAGAATGCCTTGATGCAATTGCTAGTTTAGAACCAGGGCAACAACAACAACAACCCACCTGTGGACAACCTAGCCCGTTTTCTAAGGTTTCAGCCGCCGGTGTTTTCCAGTAGGACCGAGCCAATAGTTGCTGATGGTTGGCTATGCCGTATTGGAAGAGAGTTGACCACCGCGGGTTGCACAGATGCTGAGAGGATGCGCTTTGCCGCACATCAATTGGATGGACTAGCAGCCTCATGGTGGGAGAATTACACGACCACCTTTCCTATAGCCAACATTACTTGGGACCAGTTTCAGCAAGCTTTCCGCACGACCCATGTCTCAACTCGAGTTATGCAAATGAAGAAGCGGGTGTTTTGCAACTTACGCCAGGGGAACCGTACTGTGGCTCAGTACGTGGATGATTGTAGCAAGTTATCACGCTATGCCCCTGATGATGTAGACACGGATGCCGCGAAGCAGGAGAAGTTTATGGAAGGGCTGAACGATGAGATGAGCATGCAGTTGATGGTAGCAACCTTCAACAACTACCAGGAGTTGGTAGATAAGGCCCTTATGATTGAAGGAAAGCAGCAGCAGATTGAGAGCCGTAAGAGGAAGTATGGACAAGGGAAGTATAACTCAGGAGCTCAGGAGAAGCCTCGCCTAACCCCGAACTCGGGAGGACTTGTTCATAATCATGGAGGCCATAACCACACTGGAGGAGGATCGCACAACCATAATGGTGCTAAGAATGGGAACGGGAACGGAGCTAACAATAATCAGAACCGCTCCAACCCATCCACACCCGCCAAAAGAGATCTAAGTCAAGTTACTTGCTTTAAGTGCGGGAAGACATGGCACTATGCCAATGATTGCCCTGAAGGAAGGAATGGAAATGGAAATGGGAGCGCTGGGAAGAAGCCTAATCCATTCAACAAAGGACAAGTGAACCACGTTAATGTGTAGGAGGTTGAAGAGCAGCTGGACGCGGTAATAGGTAAGTTTTTGGTTAAGTCATTTACCGCTCTTGTTCTTTTCGATACTGGTGCATCGCATTCATACATATCAAGGGGATTTGTGGATAAGTTTAAACTACCAACCCAAACCCTTAGGACACCTCTCTTAGTAAGTTCACCTGGAGCAGAATACATGGCTAGCCGATGGTGCGACCAGATACCCCTAACCATTGGCACACATGTTTTTCCATACGACCTAATTATCTTGGAGTCACAAGGATTGGATGTGATATTGGGTATGGACTGGATGTCAAATCTTGGAGGAAGTATTGACTGTGCTAGTAACTCGATTTATCTCACCACCCCGGAGGGAAAAAGGATTAAGTATGTGTCTAGGCATGTGCCTAGGAGGAGCCAAGTAAATGCCCTTACGAGAATTGTTCAGGAGGAAGTGCCTGTAGTGAAGGATTACCCGGATGTTTTTCCAGAGGAGTTACCAGGCATGCCACCGGATAGAGACATTGAGTTTTTGATAGAGATGTTGCTAGGTACAGGACCAATATCCAAGAGACCCTATTGGATACCCGCGAATGATCTGGAGGAAATTAAGAAACAGATCAAGGAGTTATTGGAGAAAGGATACATCCGAAGAAGTTCATCACCTTGGGGAGCCCCAGTACTTTTGTTTGAGAAGAAGGATAAATCCCTAAGGATGGTTGTTGATTATTGAGCTTTGAATGAAGTGATGATTGAGAACAAGTACCCACTGCCGATGATCAATGATTTGATTGATCAGTTGCAAGGAGCTAAAGTGTTTTCAAAGATCGATTTAAGGTCGGGATACCATCAGTTGAAGATATGAGAGAAGGACATACCAAAGACAGCGTTCACCCGCGGTATGGATTATACGAGTATACGGTCATGTCGTTTGGACCGACTAACACCCCTGCATATTTCATGAGCATGATGAACAAGGTGTTCATGGAGTATTTGGACAAGTTCGTTGTGATGTTTATTGATGATATTATGGTATACTCTAAGAACGAAGAGGAGCACAAAGAGCATTTGCGTTTAGTTCTCGAGAAGCTCAGGGAACACCAGTTGTATGCTAAGTTCAACAAATGCAAGTTTTGGTTGAAGGAAGTCGGGTTCCTTGGACATGTTATATCGGGAGAGGGTATAGCAGTAGACCCCAGCAAGGTTCAGTCAAGTCACTGAATGGTTGGCACCCACTTCAGTTAGCGAGATCCGCAGTTTTCTTGGACTCGCAGGATACTACCGGGGATTCATTGAGAACTTTTCCAAGATTGCGAAGCCAATGACTGAACTGTTGTAGAAGGATACTAAGTTTAAATGGACAGAAGATTGCGAGGCAAGTTTCCAGGAGTTGAAGAAACATTTGACAACAGCGCCAGTGCTAACACTGGCAGATATACATAAGGAGTTCCAAGTGTATTGCGACGCCTCTCGCTTAGGACTTGGAAGTGTGCTTATGCAGGACGGAAGAGTTTTTTCGTATGCCTCACGACAACTAAAACCTCATGAGTTGAACTATGCCACGCATGATTTGGAGTTAGCAGCCGTAGTGCATGCATTGAAGACCTGGAGACATTACCTTATTGGAAACCGTTGCGATGTGTACACGGACCATAAGAGCTTGAAGTACATTTTCACCCAGAAGGAGCTAAACCTTCGGCAGAGGAGATGGTTGGAGCTTATAAAGGATTATGACATGAAACTACACTATCACCCAGGAAAGGCCAATGTCATAGCAGACACCTTGAGCTGGAAGAGTTATGCTAATATCCTTGAAAGTAAAGGACTGCCGAAGGAGTTAGCAGAGGATATCATGGAACTTCGATTAGAGATTGTTCCTGGAGGTTTTGTTGCGACAATGGAGGTCTAGTAGACATTGCTGGACAAGATTTGGGAACCTCAGAAGGATGACAAAGAGATCGCCGAGATAAAGGAGAAGATGGGCAAAGGAAAGGCCAAAGGTTTTCGTGAGGATGAACATGATACCTTATGGTTTGAGGACCGAATTTATGTGCCCAATAACCAGGAGATCGGGAAGTTAATACTTCAAGAGGCTCATGACTCACCATACTCGATACACCCCGGAAACACCAAGATGTATTTGGATTTGAAGGAGCATTTCTGGTGGACCGGTATGAAGAAGGATATTGCCGAGTATGTAGCCGCATGTGATGTATGTCAGAGAGTGAAGGCAGAACATCAGAAGCCAGCAGGACTGTTACAGCCTATGCCAATACCCGAATGGAAGTGGGATAAATTTGGCATGGACTTTATCACCGGATTGCCTAGGACCAAAGCAGGATATGATTCCATATGGGTAGTAGTTGATCGCTTAACCAAAGTGGCTCACTTCATCCCAGTGAAAACCACTTATACAAGTGCGAAGTTGGCCAAGATTTATATGTCCAGGATCGTGTGTCTGCATGGAGTTCCGAGGACCATCGTATCAGATCAAGGAACACAGTTCACTTCAAAGTTTTGGCATCAGTTACACCAGACTTTGGGGACGAGATTGGAGTTCAGTACAACATTTCACCCGTAGACAGATGGACAGACCGAGAGAGTCAACCAAATTTTGGAGGACATGTTGAGAGCCTGTGCGCTAGATTATGGATCTAGTTGGGATGACAATTTGCCTTACGCAGAGTTCTCGTACAACAATAGCTACCAAGCCAGTTTGAAGATGGCACCGTTTGAAGCCCTGTATGGACGCAGGTGCAGAACACCGTTGATGTGGGATGAGTTAGGAGACCAACAGTTGTTTGGACCAAACTTGATCAAGGAGTCTTAGGAGAAGGTCAAACTGATTCGTGATAGACTAAAGATTGCTCAATCCAGACAGAAGAGTTATGCAGATTCAAAACGCAAGAAGGTAACCTATGAAATTGGAGATAGAGCATATCTACGAGTATCGCCCTTGCGAGGAGTGAAACATTTTGGAGTTAAAGGGAAGCTAGCCCCGAGATTTGTAGGACCGTATCGTGTTTTGGAACGGATGGGAGAAGTTGCCTACAAGTTGGAATTACCTGAGGAATTGTCAGGAGTTCATGATGTGTTTCACGTCTCACAATTGAAGAAGTGTCATGCCGAGATGGCCGATATACCGTTAAGAGATACAGTACCCTTGGAGGAGATTCAGTTGGACAGTGATTTGACTTATGAGGAGAAGCCAGTTAAGATTCTTGAGTTTGCCAGCAGAGTCACCCGCAGTAAGGTTATCAAGTTTTGCAAAGTTCAGTGGAGCCACCATACCGAGGATTAAGCCACCTGGGAACGAGAGGATGATCTCCGCAAAGACCACCCACACCTATTTTCTAGCCAACCCGAATCTCGAGGGCGAGATTCATCTTAAGGGGGGTAGGTTTGTAACATCCCAAATTTTCAATTTGGAATGTTATACATAGGTCATTCATGCATATCATGTTTTATTGCATTTCTGTCCTGAATCCACAAAATCCTAAGCAACTCAAGGACCCACGGAGAGAGTTGGGGATTTCCCCAGTTTTCATATTTGATTTTATCAAATATGGGACAAGGATTTGATTTTAATTATTTTTCTCTCTGAAAAATATTTCACATTAAATTAAATGAGAGGAGATAATATGACTTCTCCGAAATAATTGAAATATTGGAGGAAAAATATTAAAATCATTTATTTGATTTTATTTGGTTTTATTTGGATTTTAATTGCAATAGAAAAATTGCATGTTTTCAAAATTGCATTTTAGGGCCAAGAAAATGTTCATCACGTTCTAAATATTTTATTTTGACGGTGAAAATTTGTTCTGGCATTTTTAAATTTTTATTTATATTTCTACGATTTATTTTCTGTCGTGAAATTATTTAAAAAAAAGTTCCCGCGCCCGACTGGGCCTAAGGCCCAGCCGAGCCAGGCCGGCCCGCAGCCGCCGCCGCCTACCCCCGCGCGCGCACCGCCCCCGCTGCCGCTCGGACTTGGAGTCCGAGCCGGACTCTGCCGCCGCCGCTTGCCCCCTCCTCCAAGCAGTCCCCCCTCTCTTATAAGCCGCCACCTCCGCCACCAAACCCACCACCACCGCAGACCCACCGCCCGCAGGCGCCGTTGCCCGCACCTCGCGCCGCCGCCGCTTGCCGCGCCTCGCACCGCCGTCGCCGCTTGCTGCCGCCGCCGCTTGCAGCCGCCGCCCCGCAGCCCTGCCTCACCGGACCCCTCGCCAGAGGTATCCGTCGGATCCGACCGCCGGTTTTTCTTAAAAAACCCGTTCGGTTTATTTTTTTTTCAAAACCCTAGATTCGTTTTTTTGGATAGTCGGTTTTTCTCGATTCTTCTAGTTAGCGGACGTTCATCCGAACGTTCGTTTTAGCGAATGTTTTTCGCGTGTTAGTTACAGCAAACGAACACTCGTTCGTTAGTCTCTACGTCAGTTTTCTTTTATAGGATTTATTTCGCGATTTCTCTTATCCTGATTTCTGATCCGATCTTAGTTTCTATTTATCTTTTTGCTCGTTTCTCGGAATCAGGCGATTCAAGCGCCTGGAGTTTCGTCTCAAAACCCTCTTTCCGTTTAACCAACTCAAAAAAGTTTTTGCTACAGTAAAATTTGACCTACTTTCAGATTAGTAAATGAAGCTTCTTCCCTTCGTCGTTTGAGTTTCGTTGCTCCGTTTGATTTGATTGTTTTTGCGAACCGGAGTTCTTAAGTTGAACTTTATGGTCAACCTCTTTTATTTGAGTTTTGCTTGTGCATCTTTGCTTGTTACTTATGTATGCTTTTGTTTGATTGCGATAGAATTTTCGGAGTGCGAAGCGTGTTACTACGAGTCTCTAGGATTCGCGGATCGTCAGCAAGGCAAGTAACACATTGATCATACTCTTTCCATACCCAGTTTTATTATACATTAGTTTCAATCCTCAAACATTGCATGATTAGGATGTCATTAACTTGTGGGTTGGGGAGTAGTTGATGAGGTTGAACCTATTGCCCTGTTATATTCAAACCCTTGGGAGTTACTTCTACGCTTGCTTATATTACTGTGATATGCTATGCTCGTAGACGTGGTTCGCATTTGAGTGAAATCCATGACAGATGTGAGATTGTTAGTGGCAGCTTAAATTAACATCTGGGTGGAGTGAGGAACCTGCGGAACCCAGTGTTGTCTGTTTTTTTGGAAATCCCAGGGTACCCGTGCGATCACCCTATGGACCGCCACCCAGGCTCAAAGGGAACCGAGATGATTCATGCTAGAAACTTCCGTGTGCAGCCACAAGCTATTATGGGCTCTAGCATAGTTGAGTAAGTTACGTGAAGCTCTTGAAGAGGTAGATCAGCAGGTAGTGGGTTTTGTAGGTTTGGTATGGTCTACCCGGAGTAGAGAGTTAATGTTTCTGAAAGACTATGTCTCGGTCATCCGTTTCTCAAACACCATGCAGTGCGAGAAATCCAATGGAGGCGATCGAGTCTTGAGGGGAAAAGTGTGCAAACCTCTACAGAGTGTACAATCTAATCATGGTTAGCCGTGTCCCCGGTTATGGACAATTGTGAGTATGTAGTACTTGTGTTATCACATGTATCTCATCATGCTTAATTAATATTGTTGGGTTGTTAATCACTTTAATTGGGATTGAGTTGGGGGTACCTTCTCAATGTTGTGCAACCACCATGATAGTTAAATTAAAAATCTATTCCTTTGTTGTAGGGGAAAATTGGCTTTTCGCAAAACTATAACCATAGAGCTTTCCACCAGCCAAATATGCATGTAGTGATAGCATTATTTTGTTTATGCTCTACTGTGTTATGTTGCCAGCATATTCCATGTGCTGACCCGATTTCGGGCTGCAACGTATTATGTTGCAGACTTTTCAGACGAGGAGTAAGGTTCGTTTGGTCGTTGCCGTGTAGCTCAGCTATGCCGTTGGAGTTGATGGACTCACTTTATCTTCCAAGCCTTCCGTTGTTATCGTATTAGATGGCCTTAAGCCATATTATCGTAATAAGTTCTCTTTTGAGACATTCGATGTAATAAGTGTGTGATTGCTACTCTGTTAAAAATCCTTCGAGTACTGTGTGTGTCCGCATTACCGATCCAGGGATGACACTGAAGCACAGAGACTTGACCATCTGAGGTCCTACACCTACTCCAAGGAGTCAAAGAGGCGGTCACGAGGGTGGGGGGCGCGCCCCCCTCTCTAGGGCGCGCCCCCCTGCCTCGTGGGCCCCTCGGTGCTCCACCGACGTACTCCTTCCTCCTATATATACTGACGTACCCCCAAACGATCAGAACATGAGCCAAAAACCTAATTCCACCGTCGCACCTTTCTGTATCCACGAGATCCCATCTTGGGGCCTGTTCCGGAGCTCCGCCGGAGAGGGCCATTATCATGGAGGGCTTCTACATCATCATAGCCTCTCCGATGAAGTGTGAGTAGTTTACCTCAGACCTTCGGGTCCATAGTTATTAGCTAGATGGCTTCTTCTCTCTTTTTGGATCTCAATACAATGTTCTCCCCCTCTCTCGTGGAGATCTATTCAATGTAATCTTCTTTTTGCAGTGTGTTTGTTGAGACCGATGAATTGTGGGTTTATGATCAAGTCTATCTATGAATAATATTTGAATCTTCTCTGAATTATTTTATGTATGATTGGTTATCTTTGCAAGTCTCTTCGAATTATCAGTTTGGTTTGGCCTACTAGATTGGTTTTTCTTGCCATGGGAGAAGTGCTTAGCTTTGGGTTCGATCTTGCGGTGTCCTTTCCTAGTGACAGAAGGGGCAGGAAGGCACGTATTGCATCGTTGCCATCGAGGATAACAAGATGGGGTTTTTATCATATTGCATGAAGCTATCCCTCTACATCATGTCATCTTGCTTAAGGTGTTACTCTGTTTTTAAGTTAATACTCTAGATGCATGCTGGATAGCTGTCGATGAGTGGAGTAATAGTAGTAGATGTAGGCAGGAGTCGGTCTACTTGTCTCGGACGTGCTGCCTATATACATGATCATACCTAGATATTCTCATAACTATGCTCAATTCTGTTAATTGCTCAACAAGAATTTGTTCACCCACCGTAGAATACTTATGCTCTCGAGAGAAGCCACTAGTGAAACCTATGGCCCCCGGGTCTATTCTCATCATATCAATCTCCATCACTTTAATCTTTCTTGCTTTTTACTTTGCCTTTTACTTTTTACTTTGCATCTCTATATCAAAAATACCAAAAATATTATCTATCATCTCTATCAGATCTCACTCTAGGGATTGACAACCCCTAGCCGTGTTGGTTGCGTTGAGCTATTGTTTTTGTGTAGGTACGAGGGACTTGTGCGTGGCCTCCTACTTGGATTGATACCTTGGTTCTCAAAAACTGAGGGAAATACTTACGCTACTTTGCTGCATCATCCTCTCCTCTTCGGGGAAAACCAACGCATTGCTCAAGAGGTAGCAGAAAGCCTCTGACTGGAGCTGTTGCCACCATGCATCCAAAGCCACCCGTTCTATGGCTAACCTGGTGTCCTCAGCTGCTAAGGCCTCCTTGGCCCGAGCTATTTCCTCACGCACTTGTGCCACCTCTGCATGATGCTCATCTTGATTGGCAGGAATAACTGTGGTGGTTAACAGGGCCATCAGCTTATCCATGAGATCCATCAGCACCTGAGCCGGCGGGCGCATAGGGCCTCCTGCCCCGGACGCTCCTGACCCGGACGTTATTGCTACTGCGGCTGTAGAGTTTTGACCGGGTTGAGTACCAGCCATGAAGACCCCTACGCAGCTTGGCGGCTCAAAGGGTTCCGGAATACTTCTGCCATCGGAACAGCCCCCAAGCCTGCCCTCTTGCAGTTGATACAATGAATCCGTCTCACCAGTGGGCAAATCACCATCGGAGTGGATGGCCGTCTCACCACCATCTACAGATCCTCCAGAAAGTTCCCCTTCGTGGATGCAACCCATGAAAGCATGCTTCACGATGGGTTTAGCCCGGGAGGGTCTCGCACGCTGAGCTGTCTCGACGAGGTCGGTGCAGTTGTCCGGCTCAGGGCCCGGCTCACCAATCCGGCCGATGAAGACGTGGATTCGGCCGAAGGGGACCCGGTACCCGTACACAATTGAGCTGGCGTCGGGGCCCCAGCCTTCGTGGTCGATGTAGATCTTGCCGCGACGACTTTTGGTCATCCGGCCGACTGCGTATCCCTTGAGCCCTTCAAAGTTGCCCTACAAGAACTCAAATCCACCGTGCGATGGCCCCACGGTGGGCGCCAACTATCGTGGGATTGTCACGGCAGATGTCCTCTTGCAAAGACTTAGTCGTGGAGCCATCGCAACTAGTAAGCTTAAAGGGGTTAATGGGACAAGGGACATGAGAGAGGTTTTATACTAGTTTGGCCCCTTATGGTGAAGGTAAGCCTACGTCTAGTTGGGTTGGTATTACTGAGGTTTCGATAACCAGGGAGCGAGATACGCTATGCTTGGCTCTCGATGAGATGTTTCTTGCCCTAAGCCGCCAGCGGGTCGTCCCCTTATATACACGGGTTGACGCCCTGCGGCCTATAGAGTCCCGGTCGGCTCATAAAAAGTGTCTGGCTCGGTGACTAGTTAATTCTACCTTATGATACAAGTCATCCCATTATGGTGGTTTATCACTACGGGCCTTAAGTCACCTATGGGCTTTAGACCCTTTATTGAACCGCCATCTTCATGATTGATCTTGGGCTTTGTATGATAATCCTCTTTGCGTAACCCGGCCCCTCCAGGGCGGCTTACACAAATTGTTATATCCCCGAAAACAGCGGTGGTAGGTATTTACCTCAGACAAGAAACTAAGGTTATCAAACCAGTAGGAGAACCAAGCAACAAAATGTAAACAACCCCTGCACACAAATAACAACCACTCGCAACCCCACGTGTTAAAGGGGTTGTCAATCCCTTTCGGGTAACGGCGCCAGAAACGGTGTGTGGACGGGAGAAAGTTGTAATAGATTAAATAAATAGATCGCAAATACAATAAAGTGCAGAAAAGTATTTTTGTATTTTTGGTTTAATAGATCTGAAAATAAATGCAAGGAAAAAGTAGATCGCAAAGGCAAATATATGAGAAAGAAGACCTGGGGGCCGTAGGTTTCACTAGTGGCTTCTCTCGAGAAAAAATAGCAATCGGTGGGCGAACAAAGTACCGTTGGGCAATTGATAGAGCTTAAAATAATTATGACAATATCCAGGCAATGATCATTATATAGGCATCACGTCCAAGATTAGTAGACCGACTCCTGCCTGCATCTACTATTATTACTCAACACATCGACCGCTATCCAGCATGCATCTAGTGTATTAAGTTCATGGAGAAATGGAGTAATGCAATAAGGACGATGACATGATGTAGACCAGATCTATCTATGTAGAGATAGACCCCATTGTTTTATCCTTAGTAGCAACGATACATATGTGTCGTTTCCCTTTCGGTCACTAGGATCAAGCACCGTAAGATCGAACCCACTACCGGGCACCTCTTCCCATTGCAAGATAAATAGATCAGGTTGGCCAAACAAAACCCAAATATCGGAGAATAAATACGAGGCTATAAGCAATCATGCATATAAGAGATCAAAGAAACTCAAATAACTTTCATGGATATAAAATGTGTCACATCCCTAGTTCTGGTATGCTCAAGGCTAGCTAGTCATGTGTGCATCATGTTTAAATTACATTTAAATTTGAAATGGGGATTTGTGAAACCCTCAGAATCACCTCTGGAAATGACCCAAATAAAAATTGCTCCAAAAGGGTCCAAGAAAATGCTCATGTTGCTCTCTGAAAATATTGGACAGAGATAAAAATCAAACCAATATTTTAGGGAGCTCATAAGTATTTAGTTTGGGCATTTGAAATTAATGCATAATTATTTGCATTGGATATATATGTGTTATATATATATATATATAATATGTCCAAAAATTGTGCCATTTGTTGAGGAGCTCTGGAATAATACCACTAGTTCCTGAAAAAAATGGCAGAAGAAAATAAAATGATTTAGTATTATTATTAAATCAAAACATATGTCAGAAAAATATAAAAGAAACAAAATGGGAAAAAACCCTACCTGGCGCTTACCTCCCTGTGCAGCCCAGCACTGTGCGGCCTGGCCGGCCCAGCTGGCCAGCCCAGCCCACCTGTCCCCCTCCCCTGTCGTCTTCCTCCCGCCAGGAGGACGGGCGCGTGCCCGACGCGCGCACCGCCGCGCGTGCCACCTCCTGCTTCCCCGGCCCTCCTAGCGATGCCACGATGACGCCCCGTGTCCCCTCGCTCTTCTCCCTCACTCGCTGCACCCCCTCTCCCTCCCCTGACTGCTCTCCATCCCTCTCATGCCCGAGCGCTGCCGTCGCCGACGATCGCCATAGCCGCAGCCACCGCCTCCCTCCCGCCTATCCGACGCGCCCCAGGGATCCGCCCCGTCGCCTTCGTCCTCCTCGTCGAGCCACGCATCGCCTGGAGCTCTACTTCGCCATCAATGTCGTCGTCTTCAACCTCTCGGTCGCCGAGATCACCGACGCTCGTCGTCTCCGACGCGTCCCCAAGCCCGCTGAGACCTCCTCTGGCTTCGCTGTGAGCTCCTCTTCCTCTTCCCCTAGCTCCCGTGTTCGTTTGGCTGCCGTAGCCGCCGTTCCCACCGCGCCCGATCTCCGGCCACCGCCCGTCCTCACCGCCGACGATGCTCCGGTGACCATTTGGTCCCGGGCGCGTGTCCACCGAGCTTGCCGCCCCGCTCTGAGCCTCGCTAGCGCCTTCCTCTGCCGCTTGCACCCCGCAGTGCCACCCGCGCACATCACCGAGCCCCGCCGCTACACACCAGCCCCGGCATCCCCACGACCACCGCTGGATGCCCCGCACCACGGGCTCTCCAACGCACCTAACCGCAAGGCCATCCGTGGCCGGAAACGGCCGGCCGGCGATCGCCGCCGCGTCGGGTCATCGCCGGCATAACCACGCCGACGTGGCACGGCAATTAGGCGTTAACCCCGCTGCTTAAACCGGCCACAGCCTCTGACAGTGGGCCCCAGGCCTGGTCAAACCCCAGTCAGCGCTGGGTTTGACCGGGATTAGCCCTATGTCGCTGACGTGTGGCCCCCACATGTCAGGTTTGACCCAAGTCAACTTGGTTGACCTGATGACGTCATGACAATGTCATGCCGACGCAATAAATCTATTTTTGGATTTAGTTTAATTTTAAATAATCCAGAAATTGCAGAAAATGTTCAAAAATTCATACCAATTCAACCGTAGCTCAGATTGAAATAATTTATATATGAAAAATTATCAGAAAAATCCAATCTATCCATTTGTATCATTTTCATGCATGTTAGAACAACTTATGACTACTGTTTAGGACAATTCAATTAAATGGCATTTAAATAACCACATGTGGAGTTTGAATTTGAACCTAGGGTTCAAACCAACTCCATTTAACTTGTTGCTAGTTGCATTAGCTCACTCAACAACATATTGCCATGTCACATTATCATGCATCATAATTGTTGCATTGCATTGATTGTGTTCCTCTTTGTTTTGCTGGTATTTGTCCCCTCTCGATAGACGTGGTTCTGACGATGAGTTCGATGACACCGATGAAGAGCTATATTATCTTCAGGAGTGCCAGGCAAGCAAAACCCCCTTCTTCATTTCGATATAATCCCACTCTCTCGCTCCTGCTCTCTTTTACTGCATTAGGACAACAACATCTCAACTGTTACATGCTGCGGTAGTTGAACCCCTTTCCTCTGCATGACCTGTCATTGCCACAGTAAATAGATGAAACCCACTAGCATGAGTAGGAGTTGTTTGAGCCCTGATGTGCCTACTCATTCATGCTTGTTTGTCATGCCTGCTACTGCTTAGAGTTGAGTCGGGTCTGATTCACCGGGGATGAATTGGAATGTGGTGAACATGTCCTACTGTTGAGAGCTAAGTGTGTGAACACGATTTGGTAAAGGTAGCGGTGAGAGGCCATGTAGGAGTACATGGTGGGTTGTCTCATTGCAGCCGTCCTCAGGAACTGAGTTCTGTGTTTGTGATCCATGAACAGTTACTACCACACATTGGGTTCCGGTAACTCGACCCCTCTCGGCTTATTAACCAACTCGATCTCTGTCCAGGAGTTGCAACTAGTTTCTGGTGTTTGTAGGTAGTGTTAGTAGTCTACCAAGTGGTACCCGGTACAGGTGGGCTTGGGACAGACTAGGCACCATGGCACGGTGTACCAAGCGTAGATCTACCCGTCGAGGTGGGCTTGGGAACCCTGCACACATCGTTTGGGGTCGTGAGCGACACCCCGGCCGGATATCCTTGCGGATGGAACACGAATAGGCGATAAACCTTGACTAGAGACTTGCGTGGTTAGTCAGGTCGTGGCCGACTCCCTCGCCCGGTTTCCGCTTGAAGGTTGCCGAGGTGCATGACGTGTACAGGGCGATAAGTGGCAAGAGCGTGTGTGAAGAAGTACACCCATCCAGGGTTATCATTATCTATTCGAATAGCCGGATTCCTCGGATATGGAAACTTGGACCCCTTGCATAGTTCGTAGACAAGTGAAAGTGGATACTCTAAAATGCGCAAGATAAGCATGAGTGCTATGGATGGCCTTCTCGTAGGAAGACGGGAGCGGATCCATAGTGGTGTATTGATATGGTGAATATGTGGACTCGTGTGCGCCACCTCAAAAGAGTTACTTGCAGTCGTAGTTCAGGATAGCCACCGAGTCAAAGCTGGCTTGCTGCAGTTAAACTCCACTACCCCCTTTGTTGATACCGATGCATATGTAGTTAGTTCTGATGTAAGTCTTGCTGGGTACATTTGTACTCACGTTTGCCTATTTTATGTTTTTGCAGAGAGACGTCAGTCTCGCTAGTAGTTCCGCGTGGACTTCGACGTTTAGCTTGTCACCTCAGCTACGATCTTGTGCCCTCGGCAGGATCTGGTAGATAGTCAGGCTTCTCAGCCTTTTTCATTTGTAGATGTCTGTACTCAGACATGTTAAGCTTCCGCATGTGCTTTGACTTGTATGCTCTGAATGTTGGGTCATGAGACCCATGTTTGTAATATCTCGCTCCTCGGAGCCTAATGAATAAATATTGGAGTCGTAGAGTTATGTTGTGATGCCATGTTGTATTTACACATATCGAGCATATTGTGTGTATGATTGAAATGCTTGCTATGCGTGGGATCCGACAATCTAGTTGTTTATCCTTGGCAGCCTCTCTTATGGGGAAATGCAGCCTAGTGCCTCCTTGAGCCATAGTAGTCCGCTACAGCCCAGTTCACCGGAGTCCTGCTAGCCCAGCACTACTGCTCAGGACACTTGACTGGCTGGCATGTGTTTCACTTTGTTCCTGTGTCTGTCCCTTCGGGGAAATATCACGCGGTGACATCCGGAGTCCTGCCTAGCCTGCTACAGCCCGGGTTACCGGAGTCCTGTTAGCCCAGTTCTACAGCCCGGATTCACACGCTGCTGACCGACATGCTCGAAGTTGATTCATGTATGCCTGTCCCCATGGGTTAGTGCCGCTTTGGGTTCACGACTAGCCATGTCGGCCCGGGTTCTTTGTCATATGGATGCTAGCGACACTATCATATACGTGAGCCAAAAGGCGCAAACAGTCCCGGGCCAGGTAAAGTGGCACCCGTGGGAATACCGTGCGTGAGGCCGCAAAGTGATATGATGTGTTACATGCTAGATCGGTGTGACTTAGGATCGGGGTCCTGACAAAATGATAGATCTGATCATAAACTCGAAGTTCATCAGATCCCAAAAAACACGCCGCAAAAAGAGTTACATCATATAGATCTCCAAGAGACCATTGTATTGAGAATCTAGTGAGAGATAGAGAGAGACATCTAGCTACTAACTACGGACCCGAAGGTCTAGAAAGAACTACTCACGCATCATCGGAGAGGCACCAATGGAGGTGGTGAATCCCATCCGAGATGGTGTCTAGATTGGATCTGGTGGTTCTGGACTCTGCGGTGGCTGGATGAATATTTCGTCGACCGTTCTAGGGTTTCTGGAATATTGGGGTATTTATAGAGCAAAAAGGCGGTATGGGGGGCACCCGAGGTGTGCACAACCCACCAGAGCGCGCCTAGGCCTCCTGGCGTGCCCTGGTGGGTTGTGCCTCCCTCGGGGCAACCCCTAGGCGCAACTAGGGCCCGTTGTGTTCCTTTCGACCCATAAAATTTTTCTGTAAAGTTTTGTGGCATTTGGACTCTGTCTGATATTGATTTTCTGCGATGTAAAAAAACATGGAAAAAACAGCAACTGGCACTTAGCACTATGTCAATAGGTTAGTACCAAAAATTTATATAAAATGACTATAAATTATTGTCAAACATCCAAGATTGATAATACAACAGCACAGAACAATAAAAAATTATAGGTACGTTGGAGACGTATCAGTTCGCAGCTAAGCCCCTAAGTGAGAGGGTTGCTCTTCACTCGGAGTATGTTTTGAAACTTAGGCGAATCTGGTTTGAAGCTAAGCCCCCGAGTGAGAGGATTGCTCTTCACTTGGAGTATGTTTTATGAAACTTAATCGAGTACGGGGTCACAGCTAAGCCCCCGGGTGAGGGGGTTGCTCTTTACTCGGAGTATGTTCTAAAACTTAGGCGAATCGGGTTCACAGCTTAGCCTCTGAGTGAGAGGTTTGCTCTTCACTCGGAGTATGTTTTGAAACTTAGGCAACTCAGGTTCACAGCTAAGCCCCCGAGTGAGAGGGTTTCTCTTCACTCGTTGTACGTTTTGAAACTTAGGCGGATCAGGTTCGTGGCTAAGCCACCCGACTGAGAGGGTTGCTCTTCACTCGGGGTATATTTTGAAACTTAGACGAATCAAGTTCACGGCTAAGCCACCCACTGGGGATTTGGACACATATTTATGCGAAAACAGTCATTAGGATACTGCGGGAATGATGTCTTTGATAAACAATCTGAAAGTATTCTTATTCCATCTCGACGATCGAGTGTTCAAGTATAAAAGCGGCGGAGCAGATCCGCGTTCCAAGATCGTGGCTTGTCCTTCTTCTTGGCTACGTTGTAAAGGTGATACGTGCCATTGTGGTGAACCTTGGTGACGATAAAGGGTCCTTCCCAGGCAGGGGCGAGCTTATGAGGTCATTGCTGATCCACTCGGAGCATAGGATCTCCTTCTTGAAATGCTCGACCTTTGACGTTTCGGACATGGAATTGACGCGGGTCCTGCTGATAGATGGTCGACCGGATCAAAGCCATCTCTTGTTCTTCCTCTAGGAGATCAACGGTGTCCTGACGTGCCTGCTCTGCCTTGGCTTCTGAGAAAATTTCCACTCGAGGAGCAACGTGCAGTAGATCACTTGGAAGCACGGCTTCAACCCCGTACACCATGAAGAAGGGGGTTCGATCAGTTAACCTATTGGGAGTCGTCCTCAATCCCCGTAGAACAGACGGCAACTCAGTCACCCAGGAGGTCGTTCTGCATGCTTGAGGTCGCGCATCAATCGGGGTTTCAGCCCTTGGAGGATCAAACCATTTGCCCTTTCAGCTTGTCCATTCGACTGCGGGTGGGCAATAGATGCGTAGTCGACCTGAGTACCTTGGGAAGCGCAGAACACTTTGAACTCATCAGAATGAAAGTTTGAGCCATTATCCATGATGATGATGTGCAGAACTCCGTATCAGAACATCAATTCTCTGATAAAACTGATGGATGTGCTCGACTCAAGATTCTTGATAGGTTTGGCTTCAATCCATTTAGTGAACTTGTCTACTGCCACGAGCAGATGAGTGAAGCCACTTCTGCTGGTCCTTAGAGGCCCAATCATGTCCAATCGCCACACAACAAATGGCCAGATGAGTAGAATAGTCTTCAAGGCAGATGCGGGCTTGTGGGCCATGTTTGAGTAAAACTGGCAACCTTCACACTTCTCGACTATCTCTTTTGCCATTTCATTGGCCCGTGGCTAGTAGAATCCCGCTCGGTATGCTTTGGCCACGATGGTCCGAGAGGACGCGTGGCGACCATAGGTCCCCGAGTGGATCTCATTCAAGATCAGTCGACCCTCTTCTGGAGAGATACATTGCTGAGCCATGCCAGTAACACTTTCTCTGAAAAGTTGTCCGCTTATTACAGTGAAGGCTTTGGATTTGTGAATGATCTGATGTGCCTCATCTTCATCCTCTGGAAGCTCCTGCCTGAGCAGATGTGCAATATATGTCACTCTCCAGTCAAGGGTGATTACTAGAACCTCCATGATCAAGTCAACTACTGCTGGTACTTCAACCTTAGTCTGATTGGTAGCGCTTATTGGTTGTCTGGGCTCCTCTGTAAAGGGATCTTCTTGTAATGACCGGGTGTGGAGATGCTCCCAGAACACATTACTGGGAATAGGCTTCCGAGTGGAACCTATTTTCTCCAGATCATCAGCTTCTTGATTCTTGAGTCTGGGAACGTGGTGGAGCTCTAACCCTTCAAACTTCTTCTCCAACTTCCTTACTGCATTGCAGTATCCGGTCATGGTAGGACTCCAGACATCCCATTCTTTCATCACATGATTAACCACCAAATCTAAGTCGTTGTATACCATCAGGCGACGGACGCCGAGTGAAATGGCCATATGCAACCCGTAGAGAAGTGCTTCATTTAGCATCGGAGTGAATTGTTGATCTTATATTGGTCTCAACTAAGATCCATACACCGAAGGAATCGGCCAAGATTTGATTTCTTTTCCGCTGGCTGAACAATCAACCAACACATTGATCAGCTGACGGAATCGCTCCACCACTTCGCGGCAGCTGCCAACCAGCCAGACAAACCACCTAGATGGCTCACACGGAGCTGGAGCGCGCCAAGTCGCAGTCCTCCTCCTCTCCCGCTGTCGGTGTCAAAACCGGCGGATCTCTGGTAGGGGGTCCCGAACTGTGCGTCTAGGCGGATGGTAACAGTAGACAAGGGACACGATGTTTTTACCCAGGTTCGGGCCCTCTCGATGAAGGTAAAACCCTACTCCTGCTTGATTAATATTGATGATATGGGTAGTACAAGAGTAGATCTACCACGAGATCAGAGCAGAAACCCTAGAAGCTAGCCTATGGTATGATTGTTGTTCGTCCTATGGACTAAAAACCCCCCGATTTATATAGACACCGGAGCGGGCTAGGGTTACACAGAGTCGGTTACAATGGAAGGAGATCTACATATCAATATTGCCAAGCTTGCCTTCCATGCCAAGGAAAGTCCCATCCGGACATGGGACAAAGTCTTCAATCTTGTATCTTCATAGTCCAAGAGTCCAGCCAAAGGTTATAGTCCGGCTATCCGGACACCCCCTAATCCAGGACTCCCTCAGTAGCCCCTGGACTAGGCTTCAATGACAATGAGTCCGGCGCGCAGATTGTCTTCGGCATTGCAAGGCAGGTTCCTCCCCCGAATACTTCATAGAATATTTTGAACACAAGGATAGTGTCGGGCTCTGCAAAATAAGTTCCACATACCACCGTTGAGAGAATAATATTTACACAAATCTAATCTGCTGACGTATTCCGTAGTGTGACATCACACCACAACCAAGCCTTTATTCGAATCGTTTTCACCGTCGCACCTCAGCGCGTTTAGCGAGGCGGTTTCCTTCGCACATCCTGTCGAAGCAGAGATCGTGTCCCCTTATTACGGGATTCCCATCAATACGGGCGTGGGTAACCCAACCGCGCCATTGATTATGGCGCTTGGGAGATAAGCGAGTTTTACCAGGCTGGTGGGAACGCATAGTTTCGTCCGCCCATATAAGGGGATAAGAGTCCACCTTTTCATCCACGCCTTCTTCCTCCTTTGCTCATCCATTTTCGCACACTGGAGCTCCAGCGCCCAAGTCCGCATTTCCCACCTCAACCTTCTCCAACCATATCCGGAGCGGGAGGCAGGTGGATGGTCTCCTCCGTCACGGAGGGACACATCAAGAAGCTGAGGAGAGCCGGATACCTGCCCGACGACATCGCGCACCGGCTCCCAGATGAGGGGCAGCTCATCCCCACCCCCAGGCCCCATGAGAGGGTCGTGTTCCTTACCCACTTCTTCCGCGGACTAGGATTCCCCCTCCATTCATTCGTCCGGGGGCTCATGTTCTACTACAGCCTGGAGTTCCACGATCTGGCCCCAAACTTCAACCTCAACATATCGGCGTTTATCGTCATGTGCAAGGCCTTCCTGTGCATCCGGCCCCACTTCGGCTTATGGCTGAAGACCTTCAATGTCAAGCCGAAGGTTCTAGGCAGCCGCCAGGCGGAGTGTGGAGGTGCCATGGTGGGCAAGATGCCCAACGTCCTATGGCTCGAGGGCTCCTTCGTAGAGACCAGAAAGGGGTGGCAATCGATGTGGTTCTACATCACCGAGCCGCGTGACCCCAAATGGGTCGTAGCCCCCGAGTTCCGATCCGGAGCCCCTACGCGGCTCACCTCCTGGAAAGAGAAGGGCCTGGCGTGGGGCTGTTTGGGAGAGGTGACCGGACTCCAAACATGTGTCCAGAACCTCGTGAGCAAGAAGCTCAAACTCGTCAACGTAGTCCAGGTTATGCTCATCCGCCGGATCCTCCCGTGTCAACAATGGGCTTTCAATTTGTGGGAGTTCGATCTGGCCCAGCACCAAACACTGAGCCGGCTCTTGGACACGACCCATGAGGATGCCTGGAAGTTGCTATTCAAGAGCGCCGAGGCTCCTCCTCCCCTTACCGAGGACCGCAGATTCAGTGCAAAGCGGCAAGCCAACGCGGTAAGCGATTTTACCTTTTACAGGATACTCGTTTTCCATAGTTTGACTCCATGCGAGATCTAAACTCCCGTACCTTTGACAGGATTGGCAGGAGATGTCCGGGCAGATCAGCTGTCCGGCTCCTTTGCCCGAAGACCCAGCAGATGCCCGCTTGGCGAAGCTTCTGGCTCCGGCACCTTACGTGGTGCCGGAGAAGAAGGCCAAGAAGAAGGCCACGGGAACCCGGAAGAGTTCCCGACGCCCGGTGGAGTCGGACTCACCGTACGATGACTCCGAGGCACACTCCTCCCACGAAGACGAGGAGGAGGAAAGAGAGGTTTCTTCCCCAGCCGAGGGAGAAAAGAAAAGGAAGGCCGCCCCAACTGGGGGGGCGGAGGGTCCAGGAAAGGAAGGACCCTCCCTCCGGACTACTCCACCAACGCCGCCGACATCGACAAGGAGTGGCCGCCCAGGGGCAAGCCCCTGGTGAAGTCGTAAGTATTCGGATACCAGAGTGACTCATGGCGTTCCTTTATTGCACAGCTTCTCCTGACGCCGAATATAATTATGCAGTCCGCCCAACGCCCGACTCGACGTGTTGTCGAGCGGTTCCCTGGGTTCGTCGGATGTGAATAGTTTTTCACTTACGACCGCTACCTCCCCTCGCCCTACGGATGACGCCGAGGTGTTGTCCCAAAAGGTTCCAAGCCAGGGGGAGGTGGCCCTGGAGGCGCCGCAAGGCGACCTCCCAGACTCTAGGTGCAAAGGGGATAAGACCCCCAAGGGCTCCAAGTCCGGCCCTGGGCCGGACACCGCACCAGAACCTTCAATGGTTCCGGAGTCCGGCAGGAGCCCCCCTAAGAAGAAGGGCAAGCCTACGACGCCGATGACCTCCGGCCAACTGGAGGCACCAGATAACTTGCTAGAGGTGCTTAACAGCTACTCCATCGACAAGGAGCACCGCACTATCATGAGTGCGGTGATCTAGAAGGTTCAGTTCGCCAAGAGCGGGCTGACTGAAGCCTGTGCCAGCCAGCGGTATGTAAAAAATATGTGAAAGTATTACCGCATAGACAGTAGCCCCTGATGCTCTGTTTGGCGTTCAGAAAGAAAAGCTGAATAGAGGATCTAATAATATTCGCAGGAGTCTAGCATAATTAAGTCAATATGCAGATGCAGGCTTTGCTGCTGGCCTCTGCCGCACTGACTGCGGTGGTGGACACGCTGAAGCAGAACCTCGAGCGGTCCAAGCTAGAGCTCGGCCTTGCCAAGAAGTAGCTCGAGGATAACAAAGGTACGCAATGCCTTGTGTAAGAATATATAAAAGAAAGAAAATGTAGTTGCAGAAAATGACAGGATCGTTATTGACGTTCTAGGGGCCACGACTGAGGTGGCGACCCTTAAGCAAGCGCTTTCCGAGGCCGAAAAGAAGGCGGCCACGGAGCGCACGGAGTGGGAGAAACATGAGGCGCGAGTTGGAGAGGTACAACAAGAGCTCCAGGCTCTCGTGAAAAAACACGAGAGTTTGGAGCTTGACTCAAAGACGCGAGAGTCCGAACTCGTGACGGCCCTCGAAAGCGCCAATTCTGCCAAGGCTGAAGCCCAAAAAGCCCTCCAGGAAGTTGAGGCGATGAAGAAGATAGCCGCGGCTAAGGCATTCTTTATGCAAAGCAAGCACGTGAAAGTGAATTACTTGTTACTTACCCGAGTCCGGAGCTCTCCAGGAGCAATCGCAGATTTGCCCCGTAGCGTGTCAGATGCCGCCGCCTTCTACCGGGCCGAGGACGGGAGCTCGACGGAGAAGGTGTTCTGGTCTTAGTATGCTAAGGCCGGACACCCGGTGCCCTTGAGCGACCAGCTGAAGCAACTGGTCGAGCTCCATAAGGCGGCCAAACAGGCCATGAAGGGCCTCATAGTTCGGCTGTGGCCTGGAGAGGCTCTTCCTGGGAGCTACTTTGGGCTGGTAAGGCGGTTGGTGGATGCTTGTCCGTGGCTTCAAGTTATCAAGCGCTCCACCTGCATCGAGGGTGCCCATAGGGCGCTTGCCCGTGCTAAAGTGCACTGGGGCAAGATGGACGCGGAGAAGCTGGTGAAGGACGGGCCACCGCTGGGCAAGGAGCATCACCACCCCGAGATGTACTATGAGGGTGTCCTGAAGGGTGCACACCTTGTGGCGGATGAATGTGCCAGGGATGTAATATTTGAGTAAACTTGCTCGTGTTATCCTGTATGCTGAAAACTTGTTCATATGCGCTATGAAACGCTTGTTTAATTTAAAATATTACCTTCTATGCGTCCGTTTATTAAATCTGAGAGATGGCGAGTCGTCGGCTTCTGTCCCCATGCCACGAGTGCTGGGGTGTTCGGGATAAACCTGAGCACTATTTTTCCCATTCTTGGGTCCTTCGAGGGAGGTGCTCAGCACAACGAACAAGGCAATCGGACTATAATGCGTTATCACTCTCACTTAGCCAGAGAATTCTATAATTTTAAATTTCGGCGAAGCCCCTAGTGTTCGGAAGGCCGGACAAAGCTGACTCCTCGCTCTAAGCGGCATAAGTCTTTAGGGACTCGAAACCTCTCAAACAGCGACCAGCTCTCGCCCTATCATGACAGTCAGTTTTAGCTTTCTCTACTGAGGTGCTTAACCCAGCTCAACTGGGGCACAATCGCAGTAGTTCTCCCAGCGCTACCTTAGCCGATATAGCGGAACGTAAGGTACCAAAACATGGGAGCCGGGCAAACCCAACTATTGACCAAAGACATGATTTGGAGCTGATGCATATGATGCTATAAGTTCGGAGGGCCGCACTTATGGAAGTGTTCGGACTTCTCACGCCGTATTATGGGGTGCTTGAGCCCCTGGCGTATTGTCCGTACCAAAGTGTACGGGTGCTAAATGTCATAACTAAACATATATATGGAAAGAGAAAGAAATGAATAGAGAATGCAATAATAAGCTGAAGCTAAGCATTGTTTATTCGAAAAGGTTGCGGTAAAAGCAGAATGATACAAGTAATGTGATAAGCAAGAGATGGGACTATTTGACATGTCCCCCTCCAGGGGCTAGCTGTGGGGCGGTATGTAAGACAGGTATTTTGCTTGTTATAGAGACCACCTGGGAATTCGACGTAGCTTCTAGCCTCCTTTGTTGTTGCATCATGTGTTTGGTGATTGTATTGCCGGATAGGCCTTCCGGAGAGTGGAGTCCTAAAAGTAAGAAAAAATGACAAAATCGTGAGCCCCTAGTGCGGTTGAGCCGCATTTTAGGCATGCCGTGGTCGTGCCCCTCCCCCTGTGCCCATGGTATTTTCAGAGCGTAATTATGTACGCGTAGTACTAATTTTGCCGTTTCGCGAGTGCTGGGGTTGGGGCCGCATTGCTACGCTTGCTCGTAACGTGCCAGGCGGTCTTGCTATAGGTTACTCCGGGCGCGCTTGACGGTGTCCGGACGTTTAAAAGCCGGACTGGAGAATTGCCTTGAGAGGCTGCTTTGTACTTCTGCTGCGAGGGCCGCCGTATGCTCCTCCGTTTGAAGAGAGCATTCGGTGTTTCCATTGACCGTAATGACTCCTCGAGGGCCTGGCGTCTTGAGCTTGAGGTATGCGTAGTGCGGCACCGCATTGAACTTTGCAAATGCGGTTCGTCCGAGCAGTGCGTGATAGCCACTGCGGAACGGGACTATGTCGAAGATTAACTCCTCGTTTCGGAAATTATCCGGGGATCCGAAGACCACTTCAAGTGTAACTGAGCCTGTACAGTTGGCCTCTACACCTGGTATAACGCCTTTAAAGGTCGTTTTTGTGGGTTTAATCCTTGAGGGATCTATGCCCATTTCCGCATTGTATCCTGATAAAGCTGGTTCAGGCTGCTGCTGCTGTCCATAAGGACTCTAGTGAGCTGAAATCCGTCAATGATTGGGTCTAGAACCAATGCGGCGAATCCGCCATGGCAGATGCTAGTGGGGTGGTCCCTTCGATCAAAAGTGATAGGGCAGGAGGACCATGGGTTGAACTTTGGGGCGACTGGCTCTAACGCGTATACGTCCCTTAACGCACGCTTCTGCTCCCTCCTGGGGATGTGGGTTGCGTATATCATGTTCACCGTCCGCACTTGTGGGGGGGAGCCCTTCTGTCCACTATTGTTGGCGGCCTGGGCTCATCATCGTCATCGTTGTGTAGCCCCTTGTCTCTGTTTTCAGCATTTAACTTGCTGGCCTGCTTGAACACCCAACAATCCCTGTTGGTGTGATTGGCTGGTTTTTCGGCGGTGCCATGTATCTGGCACGAGCGATCGAGTATACGGTCCAAGCTGGACGGGCCCAGAGTGTTTCTTTTGAATGGCTTTTTCCGCTGACCAGGTTTAGAGCCTCTGAATCCGGCATTAACTGTCGTATCTTCACCATTGTCGCTGTTAATGCGGCGCTTGTGCTTGTTGCGACACGACCTGCCATTGCTGTCCTTGGTATCATTACCAGGGCTCTTGGTCATGTTATTGCTACGAGCCAGCCAGCTGTCTTGTCCTGCGCAAAAGTGGTTCATGAGTGTCGTGAGGGCTGCCATAGATTTCGGCTTTTCCTGTCCAAGGTGCCGGGCAAGCCACTTGTCACGGATGTTATGCTTAAAGGCTGCTAGGGCCTCTGCGTCCGGACAGTCGATGATTTGATTTTTCTTGGTTAGGAACCGTGTCCAGAATTGTCTGGCAGATTCTTCTGGCTGCTGAATTATGTGGCTAAGGTCATCGGCGTCTGGTGGTCGCACATAGGTGACCTGAAAGTTGTCGAGGAATGCGGCTTCCAGGTCCTCCCAACAACCAATTGACTCTGCTGGCAGGCTGTTAAGCCAATGCCGAGCTGGTCCATTAAGCTTGAGTGGGAGGTATTTGATGGCGTGTAGATCATCGCCGCAGGACATGTGGATATGAAGGAGATAGTCCTCGATCCATACCGCAGGATCTGTTGTGCCATCGTATGATTCAATGTTTATGGGTTTGAAACCCTCTGGGATTTGATGATCCATTACTTCATTTGTGAAGCATAGTGGGTGTGCGGCACCTCTGTACTGGGCTATATCACGACGTAGCTCAAATGAGCTTTGTCTGCTGTGTTCGGCCCGGCCGGATTTACTGTATCCGGCGTGACGATTATTGTCTCGTGTCGTGGGGTGCCCACGCGATCCGTAGATCGATCTTGTTTGCCTTGCCTTGTCCTCCAACATCTCCCACAGGTCTAGCGCATTTCCCCGTGCCTTGGTATTTTTTGAGCAGCGTGGGGGCGCGGCTTGGGTGGAGGGCCTGGAAGCCTCTCTGTCGCGGCCGCGAGGTGGCCGGTCAGCCGCATCATGCGCTGGTGATGTAGGTTTAAATGCTTCCACCTCTAATCGGGGTAGCAACCTGCGCTTTGGGTAGCTCTTGGAGGGGCGTTCGAGTTCGTACTCCTCGGCCACAAGGACTTCAGTCCACCTGTCGGCTAGCAAGTCTTGATCAGCTCTAAGCTGTTTTTGTTTTTTCTGAAGGCAACTTGCCGTGGCCACAAGCCTGCGCTTAAAGCGTTCTTGTTCAGCGGGATCCTTAGGCACGACAAATTCGTCGTCGCCAAGGCTTGCCTCTTCTTCGGAGTGAGGCATGTAATTATCATTCTCTTCCTCCCTGTCTGCCGCCCTCTCAGGGGGGCTGGCTTCTCCATCCTCCTGCGCTGAATCTTGCTGAGGGAGTTGTCTTCGGCACTGTCCGGGGTATTATTATCTCCCGTGCCGGTATCACCGTTTTTGCTTTGGCGGGACTTAGAGCGGCGCTGCTGACGCCAGCGCTTAGGTTGCTTCTTGGAGGGGTCATCCTCCGTTGTTCCGTCGCCATTGTCTTCTTTTGGTGGATCCACCATATATATGTCGTATGACGAGGTGGCTTTCCAGTGCCCTATAGGCGTTGGTTCCTGTTCGTCTCCTACATCGTCGTCCATACCGTCGATGTCTTTGGAGTCAAAGTCTAGCATGTCGGTTAAATCATCGACAGTGGCTACGAAGTGGGTGGTGGGTGGGCGTCGAATTTATTCGTTGTCCGCATCCCAATCCTGTCGGTCATAATCCGGCCAGGACTCTCCTGACAAAGAGAGAGACCTTAGTGAATTCAGAATGTCGCCAAAGGGCGAGTGCTGAAAGATATATGCGGTGGTGAATTCCATGATCGGCGCCCAATCGGATTCGATTGGCAGGGGCGCGGGGGGTTCGGAGTCCGGAGACGAGTCCGGCACCTTGGAGTCACGGGCATCGCAGAGGATAAGGCTGGTGTTTGGCTCGATCGCCGTTGAGACTGCAGCCCCCGCGGCAGGGTCTAGCCACCCGTCCGCAATCGGCGCAGTTGGCTCCGAGCTAAGGGTCGGAGCTGATGCGGGTGCGGCATCCAGGGCATTGTTCAGCGGCAGAGCTAAATCATGCCCGTCGTGACATTGCGGCGCGCCCGGCTATGGCTCGAATCCGTCGAAGATCAAGTCTCTGCGGATGTCGGCCGTGTAGTTCAAACTTCCAAATCTGACCTGATGGCCAGGGGCATAGCTTTACATCTGCTCCAGATGGCCAAGCGAATTAGCCCGCAGTGCAAAGCCGCCGAATACAAAGATCTGTCCAAGGAGAAAAGTCTCACCCTGGACCGCATCGTTGTTGATGATCGGAGAAGCCATCGGGCCTAAAGGTGACGACACTGAGGAACTCTCAATGAAAGCACCAATGTCGGTGTCAAAACCGGCGGATCTCGGGTAGGGGGTCCCGAACTGTGCGTCTAGGCGGATGGTAACAGGAGACAAGGGACACGATGTTTTTACCCAGGTTCGGGCCCTCTCGATGGAGGTAAAACCCTACTCCTGCTTGATTAATATTGATGATATGGGTAGTACAAGAGTAGATCTACCACAAGATCAGAGAGGCTAAACCCTAGAAGCTAGCCTATGGTATGATTGTTGTTCGTCCTATGGACTAAAAACCCTCCGGTTTATATAGGCACCGCAGAGGGCTAGGGTTACACAAAGTCGGTTACAATGGAAGGAGATCTACATATCCATATTGCCAAGCTTGCCTTCCACGCCAAGGAAAGTCCCATCCGGGCACGGGACAAAGTCTTGAATCTTGTATCTTCATAGTCCAAGAGTCCGGCCAAAGGTTACAGTCCGGCTATCCGGACACCCCCTAATCCAGGACTCCCTCACCCGCCGTGACCGAGCTTCTCCGGTGCCAGCCCATGTATTCTGACTTGCCATTGCCATTGCCATTGGAGATCGAGCGAGGGTAGGGAAGATTTATTTTAAAAAAGGAGGATGACCCCCGACCTTTGCATCTGGGCGATACATATGTCCACTTTATTAATTATTCTCATAAGACCTTACAAAGCCATACAACAGCAAGACTAAAGCCACCGTCTAAGCAACAACTGTCGTTACACCTATCCAATTGATGAAAGGGCGCAGATAGTCTGGGCCTAATATCAAACAGACATCGCAGCAAAACCTAAACATCTAAGACCTGAGGTCCCAACCAGGACGTCTGTCGGGTATGGGACACCTACCATTCCGGCGCACTCCTCAACCAGGACGCCTGCCGGGTATTAGGCCGCTGCATCCACCTGCCACCAATCCATCTTCAGAGATGTACTGTTGCATGTACCGTTTGGGATCTAAGTGAATCCTACGCCGTTTGTTCATTGTTGGAGGAATCGAAGTGAATCTGGAGAACATAACTGAGTTTGTCACCCCTTTGGGATACTAGGACCAATCCAGCACCAGAACTGTTTAACATCTTGGACCCATCGAAGAACATGGTCCAGTGTTCCGAGTGAACTTGGTCGGCTGCTATTGCTCGATCCACTCGGCCAGGAAATCTGTGATTGCTTGGGATTTGATTGCCTTTTTGGCTTCAAACTTGATATCCAGTGGAAGAAGTTCAATTGCCCACTTAGCCACTCGACCGGTTGCATCTCGATTGTTCAAAATTTCAGATAACGGAGCGTCGCTGACGAATGTAATTGAGTGGTCTCCAAAGTAATGTGCAACTTTCTTCGCAGTCAAGTAGATTCCATAGACAAGCTTTTGGTAATGCGGATACCTTTGCTTGGACGGATTCAAGACTTCAGAAGTGTAATACACTGGGCATTGAACTTTATAGGCTTTCCCTTCTTCCTCCCGCTTGACTGTGAGCACTGTGCTAACAACCTGTCCAATGGCTGCAATATATAACAACAGAGGCTCTTTGCTGACTGGGGCAACAAGCACCGGCTAGGTGGAAAGCAGGGCTTTGAGCTCTACAAACGCTGCTTCAGCTTCAGGAGTCCACTCGAATGTATCAGACTTTTTCATCAGTCGATAAAGAGGTAATGCCTTTTCACCGAGACAAGAAATGAATCGACTCGATGCAACCAAACAACATGTAAGATTTTGAACATCATGCACACGCATAGGGCGTTTCATTCGAAGAATTGCTCCAATCTTTTCTGGGTTTGCGTCGATCCCTCGTTCGGAAACGAGAAAACCGAGCAACTTCCCTCCTGGGACTCCGAATGTGCACTTGGATGGATTAAGCTTGATGTCATATCTTATTAAATTGGCAAAGGTTTCAGCGAGGTCAGTCGGCAGGTCAGAACTCTTGCGTGATTTGACCACGATGTCATCCATGCATGCTTCCACGTCCCTACTAATTTGAGTGAGCAGGTACTTCTGGACCATGTGCATGAACGTGGCATCAGCATTCTTGAGACCAAAAGGCATGGTGACATAGCAAAAACACCCGAATGGGGGTGACGAAGACCGTATTTATTTCATCGGGTCCATACAGTCGGATATGATGATACCCGGAATATGCATCCAGAAAAGACAAATGTTCACACCCCG
The DNA here is from genome assembly GCA_032464435.1 of Aegilops umbellulata. NCBI lineage: Eukaryota > Viridiplantae > Streptophyta > Magnoliopsida > Poales > Poaceae > Aegilops > Aegilops umbellulata. The sequence goes on from CP136056.1 coordinate 113,903,183, forward strand.
CAGTCGAGTCGACAATCTGATCGATGCGGGGGAGAGGAAAGTGATCTTTCAGGCAGGCCCAATTGATATGCTTGAAGTCAATACACATACGAAGTGAATCATCTCTCTTAGGGACCATGACGACATGGGCGAGCCACTCGGAGTGGTATATCTCCCAGATGAACTCAGCTGACAGGAGCCGAGCCACTTCCTCGCCAATCACCTTCCTCTTCTCCACGGTGGACCAACGGAGGTGTTCCTTGATAGGTTTTGCTTTTGGGTCGACACGCAAACGGTGCTCAGCCATTCCCCTGCGCACACCCGGCATGTCTGATGGTTTCCATGTGAAGATGTCCCAGTTCTCACGGAGGAACTGGATGAGCACTTCTTCCTATTTGCTGCCGAGTGTCGCTGAAATGTGGGTCAGAACAGCAAAGGGGTCGTCCGGGTGAATGTGGACTGGCTTTGTTTTGCCGACCTACTGAAATGCTGACTCTAAAGAAGGCTTCTTGGCTCTCAACAAATCACTCGGATCGGTGTTTTCTTGTATTCTTCCAGCTCGACCACCTCTATTTGCTCATCAACGATTTTGGAGCCTTTCTGGAGGCACTCCTCTGCTCTCTGTCGATTTCCCGTGACAGTGATCACACCTATGGGTCCACGCATCTTCAACTTAGGATACACGTATGCGGGCCTACCCAATATAGCATGATAGGCACTATGGAAATCCACTAACTCAAATGTCAACTTCTCCTTGCGGTAATTCTTGGAATCACCGAAAACTACATCAAGAGCTGTCTGACCGAGTGACTTTGCCTTATTTCCCGAGATGACACCGTGGAACTTCATGTTGCTCTCACTGAGTTTGGACATCGGAATGCCCATCCCTTGGAGGGTCTCAGCATATAGAATGTTCAGACCACTGCCACCATCCATAAGAACTTTAGTCAGTCGGGTGCCCCCAACGAGTGGGTCGACCACCAATGCTTGCCGCCTGGGGGTAGCAACGTGCGCTGCATGATCAGATTGGTCGAATGTAATGGGAGTCTTCGACCACTTCAAGTACGTCTGTAACGCCCTCGATGTGGCTATATCTCCTACGTGTCGAAGCACGACTTAGAGGCATAACCACATTGAAAGCAATGTCGCAAGTGAGGTAATCTTCACACAACCCATGTAATACATAAGGGAAAGAGATACATAGTTGGCTTACAATCGCCACTTCACACAATACATGAGTAAAGCATTACATCATACAGATACAATCAAGGTCCGACTACGGAACCAAAATAAAAGAAGACTACCCCAAATGCTACACAGATCCCCGATCGACCCCGACTGGGCTCCACTACTGATCGACTGAAACGAAACAACACAATGAACAAGATCTTCATCAAGCTCCTCCTTGAGCTCGTGTGCAGCAGCTGCACGGTTCCATCGGCACCTGCAAACTTGTTTTGGAAGTATCTGTGAGTCACGGGGACTCAGCAATCTCACACCCGCGAGATCAGGACTATTTAAGCTTAAAGGTAGGACAGGGTAGTGAGGTGGAGCTGCAGCAAGCGACTAGCATATATGGTGGCTAACATACGCAAATGAGAGCGAGAAGATAAGGCAAAAGCACGGTCGAACAACTATGATCAAGAAGTGATCCTGAAACTACTTACGTCGAGCATAACTCCAACACCGTGTTCACTTCCCGGACCCCGCCGAGAAGAGACCATCACGGTTACACACGTGGTTGATGTATTTTATTTAAGATCAACTTAGGGTTTTCTACAACCGGACATTAACAAATTCCCATCTGCCACATAACCGCGGGCACGGCTTTCGAAAGTTCAAACCCTGCAGGGGTGTCCCAACTTAGCCCATGATAAGCTCTCGCGATCAACGAAGGATATTCCTTCTCCCTGGGAAGACCCGATCAGTCTCGGAATCCCGGCTACAAGACATTTCGACAGTAACAAAACAAGTCCAGCAAAACCGCCCGATGCGCCGACATCCTGATAGGAGCTGCACATATCTCGTTCTCAGGGCAACACCGGATAAGCGAAGCGTACAGGTACCAACATAACCCAAGTTGCCAAGGGACGGTCCCGCACGGTGCTCTAGTTTGGACCAACACTTAGACAAGCATTGGCCCGGGGGGCTAAATAAAGATGACCCTTGGGTTAATTACTCCCAAGGGAAAATAGGTGGTGGTGAGGCAAATGGTAAAACCAATGTTGGGCCTCGCTGGAAAAAGTCTTATTCAAAGCGAACTGTCAAGGGGGTCCCATAAATCACCCGACCGCGTTAGGGACGCAAAAATCCGGGAACATAACACCGATATGACGGAAACTAGGGCGGCAAGAGTGGAACAAAACACCAGGCGTAAGGCCGAGCCTTCCACCCTTTACCAAGTATATAGATGCATTAATTAAATAAGATATATTGTGATATCCCAACAAGTAAACATGTTCCAAACAAGGAACAACATCTCCATGTTCCAACAAGGAACAAACTTCATCTTCACCTGCAACTAACAACGCTATAAGATGGGCTGAGCAAAGCGGTAACATAGCGAAACAACGGTTTGCTAGGACAAGGTGGGTTAGAGGCTTGGTTTGACAATATGGGAGGCATGATAAGCAAGTGGTAGGTACCGCAGCATAGGCATAGCAAAAGAGCGAGCAACTAGCAAGTAAAGATAGAAGTGATTTCGAGGGTATGGTCATCTTGCCTGAAATCCCACAAGGAAGAAGAACGAGTCCATGACGAAGACAAACGGATGTAGTCGAACGAAACCTCACAACTCCGGAACGAAACCGAAGCTAACGAGAGAAGCAACCCGGAAAGAAACAAACAACATAGTAAACAACCATCACATAAACATGGCATGATGCACAATCAAGTATGATGCATGTCCGGTTTTAAATAAGCATGGCATGGAAAAGTGCACAAATAATACTACAAATTAAGTGGAGCTCAATATGCAACGAGTTGCATATTGACGAAACTTCACAACATTTATTTAGTTCTCTCTCGTTTATGTACCCAACAATATTAAATGTTGTTAAGCATGGCAAGAGATGAAACATATGAAAACTAACTATTTATGCAAGTTTAAATGAGGCCGGAAATAACAAACAACAATTCCGGAAATCCTCATATGCATATTTCGAATTTAGTACTGTTCTGCCCTAAAGCATATTTTAATGTTGTAAAACAGCAAAATAAAGTGGATCATGTTAAACTAGGCATTTTTCCACCCCATTTACATATAAAGTTTATTTAAATCGGAGCTACGGTTATTAAGTTATGAAATAAATCATTTTAGCATGACATTTAAGCAAATTTAAACAAACAACATTTTAAACATTTTAATTGTTGTTATCATGATGCGGATGACATATGCAAGTTTTAAGCAATTTTTATGAAAATGTTGACCTGAGCATGTTATGAAGCATTTGTCACCGTGGTGGAAGAAAGGGGTGCCACGGCAACGAATACGAAAATGATGCCACGACAACATATCGGTTCCGGAACTCATGGAGATACCGGTGCAAAAGGAAACATGGCGAGAGCGTGTCATGCAAGGATGGTGGGGAGATCCCGGATACCGGGTTCCCACGGGACGACGGCATGGCTAACAAAGAGGAACGTGCATGAAGCAAACGGGCACGGTGCAAACATATGGTTCAACTCAGACAACACACATTCGTCCACGGGTCATCGTTCTCAGCAGTTATACCTTTGAAGCGTGCGTTTTCGGAACGGATCAAGTTCGTCGAAGGAAGTAGTGGTACACGGGCCGTAGTGGAAGTAGGGGTACAAGACGATGGTAGAGATACTCGCGACGGTAGTTGTTCACGTTCACGTTACACGAGTCTTCGGCGACGGTCGTCGTACATGGTTCGGAGTGGTACTTGCATCTTCGGACTTGACGAATCCGAGGGCTTCAGGGTCGACGGTAGTGGTACATGTTACGTCGGGGTACTTGGCGTTTTGTAGAGGTACTCTCGTTGAAGTGGGACTTGGCATTTCGGCCTGTAATCATTCGGGCGTCGTGGAAGAACTTGACGTTGACGGGGTCTCGGTCTTGGCCATGGTACAGTGGCTCCATGAACACAACAAGGCCAGAAGGATGCAAGGCCATGGCAGCAACAGGTCAGAGCGCTTGACAGTAATTGAACTCAACAGGTGCTCGAGGACAGGGGCGCTCGGGGCAGCGGTGTGCAGGACGCAGGTGGTGGGGTTGATGGCGACGGGCGGCGAGGTCGACTGCTTGCTGGTGGTGGGGAGCTCCGGCAACGACGAACTGCAGGAGGCGGGCCTTGGAGCATCGGTGCTCGAAACGAGGAGCAGGAGACGACGCAGACGAAGTCATGGGCGCGGGGACCTGCTCCATTGAGGCAGGAGGAGGCCGGGGGAGGAACGGCACGGGTTGTGGTCACCGGCGGCGGCGGGATGGCGAGGTGGTAGCGGGGGCTCCGGACGGCGCGGAGGCAGAGAGGCGCGACGACGGCGATTTCGGGCCGGATCGAGGAGGAGGGAGGCGAGCGAGGTGACGAGGAGGAGGCAGAGGGGATCGGGCGAGGGGAGCTCCTCTCCCTGGCGATGTGTGTGTTGCGGGACAGAAAGGGAGAGAACCAGGGAGAGATAGCGGCGCTGCGGGAGGAGATGGGGATCGAGGGAGAGATGGATAGGGTTAGAGCTGGTGGGGGCGGCTGGGCCTTGGGAGGCCGGCCCAAAGGAGAGGGAGGCTGCTGGGCTCTCCACTCCCTCTCTCATACTTTCTTTAACAGAAAAGAAATTAGAGAGAAGAAAAGAAAAAGAGGGATAGGGAAAGAAGTTGGACAAGAGGATAATTTTCCCGAACTCACAAAAATACGCATGTTCCGAGAAAATATAAAAACCCAAGATTGGAAGATGTAAATTCAAACTCATTTGAATTTAGTTCAAATGTGTTTGAACTAGGACTATGTTCTAGGAGTTTCCAAAAATGTTGAGAATTTAGGTGGAGCTCTGGAAAATGACGAAAGGATATATGGCAAAGTTAGAGGCCAAGAATTGAAATAATGAAAGGCATTGGGATTTTGCAAGTGTGTTATGGTGATTCCAAAGAATGGATTATTTTATAATAGCTCCACTAGTATCGGGAGGATATATTATAAAGAGAACTCACCATGTGAATTCCCTCAAATTAAATGGACCGAAGATCCATACAATTTATTTAGTTGAGGTTTAAAAAATTAAATGACATGCTGGCATGATGCATGATGACATGATACAATGCAAAAATAAATAGAGCAAGCACAAAAGAATCACACGGCAAAACCCGGAATATATGGAAGTCTTCTCGAGCATCGGTCTCGGGGCGTTACAACGTCGTAGTTGCCACAGCAACCATGTTCACCTCTTTGTTAATGACCTTTAGTCGACTTTTGCTCTCTACGTCAGCAAAAATCACCAAAGTAGCGTTGATATTGGGGTAACCATCGTCTTCTTCTTTCTCTTCAACCTTATCAGAGTCCTTCTCAGTGGGCTGACCTTCTCGGAACTGCTGAATCAGGAGTCGACATTGTCGAGTGGTATGCTTGGGCAGAATCAAGGTTACCCTATTCATCCTTTTCCATGTGGAAGTGACACGGCAAATCCAGGACGTCCTGGCATGACTGATCTTTCACCTTTTTGGGCACCCACGGCCCCTTAGGTTTTCCTTTGAACTTTCCTTGATACAGAACCGTGGCCTTGGCGGGACTTGCAGGTTCAGCTTTACGTTTTTGCTTCTGTCTGGTGTTTGCACCTACGGTGTCCTGGTCGATTGGTTTCCCCTTGCCATTGCGGAGTCGGTCTTCCTCTTTGCCGTTTGCATACCGAGTGGCTATTTCAATCATTCGAATCAGAGACATGTCTCCAGAATGACCAAACTTCAAGATGAGCTCTCTGTACCGGACACCCTCCTTGAAGGCGCAAACTGCCTAGTGCTCTGACACATTTTCCACCACATGGTGAAGAGTAGTCCATCTCTGGATGAAGTCTCTCAAAGTTTCATTCGGCTTCTGAACGCAATGTTGCAATTCAGTCAGCCCAGCAGGTTGCGTGCAAGTGCCTTCGAATGTTTTGATGAACACTCTAGCCAAATCTTCCCAATAGAAAATGGTTCCAGGGGCCAGCTGATTCAACCAAGCTTTGGCTGAGCCCTCAAGCATCAAGGGGAGGTGCTTAGTGGCTACATCATCGTTGCCTCCACCAATCTGCACTGCCACTCGGTAATATTCTAGCCAAGTGTCTGGCTTCGACACACCGGTGAACTTGCTGACACCAGCAGCCAATCTGAAGTTAGGCGAGATCTCAGTGGCTCGGATGGCTCTTCTGAAACACTCGGGCCCCGAAATAAATGCTCTGTTACCAACCGGACGATCTCTGTCTTGGCCTTCTCTATTTTCTCAGCCTTTGTCAACCAAACATTGTACAAGGACTGAGCTCGCATCGAACCCAGGCTCTCTTTGAGTCGACAGGAATCCTCCGGTCATCACCATACGGGCGTCTGTCGTCATACCGCCGCGGCGCGTACGACCCGACCCTTGATACGTCTCCAATGTATCTATAATTTTGATTGTTCCATGTTGTTATATTATCATTCTTGGATCTTTCATAATCATTTTATAGTCATTTTATATCATTTTTGGTACTAACCTATTGACATAGTGCCAAGTGCCAGTTGATGTTTTCTCCATGTTTTTACATCGCAGGAAATCAATACCAAACGTAGTCCAAACGCAGCGAAACTTTTTGGAGATTTTTTTGGACCAGAAGACATCCAGTGGGCCAAAGAAGCACCTGGGGGCTGCTCCGAGGGGATCACAACCCACCAGAGTACGCCTGGAGGCCCAGGCGCCCTGGTGGGTTGTGCCCACCTCGGGTGACCCTCGGACCGCCTCTTTACTCTATAAATACCCCAATATTCCAGAAACCCTAGGGGAGTCGACGAAAATAAATTCCAGCCGCCGTAGAGTGTAGAACCACCAGATCCAATCTAGACACCATCACAGAGGGGTTCACCACTTCCATTGGTGCCTCTCCGATGATGCGTGAGTAGTTCTTTGTAGACCTTCGGGTCCGTAGTTAGTAGCTAGATGACTTCATCTCTCTCATTTGATTCTCAATACAATGGTCTCTTGGAGATCCATATGATGTAACTCTTTTTGCGGTGTGTTTGTTGTGATCGGATGAACTTTGAGTTTATGATCAGATCTATTTTTTTATCCATGAAAGTTATTTGAGTTTCTTTGATCTCTTATATACATGTTTGCTTATAGCCTCGTATTTCTTCTCCGATATTTGTGTTTTGTTTGGCCAACTTGACCTATTTATCTTGCAATGGGAAGAGGTGCTTTGTAGTGGGTTCGATCTTACGGTGCTTGATCCTAGTGACAGCAGGGGAACTGACACATATGTATCGTTGCTACTAAGGATAAAATGATGCGGTATATTTCTACATAAATAGATGTTGTCTACATCATGTCCTCGTTCTTATTGCATTACTCCGTTTCTCCATGAACTTAATACACTAGATGCATGCTGGATAGCGGTCGATGTGTTGAGTAATAGTAGTAGATGTAGGCAGGAGTCGGTCTACTAATATTGGACGTGATCCCACGTATCCAACATATCTACTTTGTCTCACGCTTTTCCTCTTGTTTTGGACTCTAATTTGCATGATTTGAATGAAACTAACTAGACTAACGGTGTTTTCAGCAGAACTACCATGGTGTTGTTTTTGTGCAGAAATAAAAGTTCTCGGAATGGAACGAAACTTTGCGAGGATTTTTATATCAATAATAAGAATTTCTAGAGCCAAGACCTGTTGGAGAGGGGCACCTAGGTGGGCACAACCTACCAGGGCGCGCCCCCTCTCCTGGCGCACCCAGGTGGGTTGTACCCACTTGGTGGCCCCGCTGACGACCCCCCTGATACTATAAATTCACATTATTCTAGAAAGAAAAATCAAGGAAAAAGAATTATCACGATCCACGAGACGGAGCCAACGCCAAGCCCCGTTCTTCCTCGGGAGGGCAGATCTGGAGTCTGTTTGGGGCTCCGGACAGGGGGATCTTCATTCTACGTCATCATCAACCCTTCTCCATCGCCAATTCCATGATGCTCCCCGCCGGGAGTGAGTAATTCCTTCATAGGCTCGCTAGTCGGTGAGGAGTTGGATGAGATTCATCATGTAATAGAGTTAGTTTTGTTAGGGCCCGATCCCTAGTATCCACTATGTTCTTAGATTGATGTTGCTATGACTTTGCTATGCTTAATGCTTGTCACTTTGGGCCTGGGTGCCATGAACTCAGATCTGAACCGTTTATGAATTCATCATTATATCCATGTTTTAGATCCGATCTTGCAATTTATAGTCACCTACTACGGTTATGATCCAACAACCCCGGAGTGACAACAACCGGGCCCACTCTCGGTGATGACCGTAGTTTGAGGAGTTCATGTATTCACTATGTGTTAATGCTTTGTTCCGGTTCTCTATTGAGAGTAGGCCTTAATATCCCTTAGTTTCCAATATGTACCCCGCTGCCACGGCAGGGTAGGACAAAAGATGTCATGCAAGTTCTTTTAATAAAGCATGTATCACTATTTACGGAATACACGCCAACATTATATTGATGAACTGGAGCTAGTGCGTATCGCCCTAGGTTATAACTGTCACATGATGAATACCATCCAACAAGTCACTGATCCTATGCCTACGAATTTATCCTTATTGATCTTGCTGCGTTACTAATGCTATTATCACTGTTACACTTGCTACAAAATTACTGTTATCACTGTTACTGTTACCGTTACTGCTGTCACTACTATCAAAACTATCATATTATTGTGCTACTGATCACTTTGCTGCACATAATTAATCTCCAGGTGTGGTTGAACTGAAAACTCAGCTGCTAATACCTTCAAATATTCTTTGGCTCCCCTTGTGTCGAATATATAAACTTGGGTTAAATACTTTACCCTCGAAAACTGTTGCGATCCCCTATACTTGTAGGTTATCAAGACCTTTTTCTGGCGCCGTTGCCGGGGAGCATAGCTATATTTGTTGAGTCACTTGGGATTATTGTCATATTATCACTATGAAGAATTTGAAGGACCCCAAGCCTAAGATATTTCCCTCACGTACGAGGGGAGGTAAGAAAGTGCCATCCAGTTCTGCTCTAGATTCACCTTCTTTTATGAGTAAACTTGCAACACCAACACATGCATGCTATGAATTCCAATATGTCGCAAGTTATTGATGATGCTACTTCTACTATGAATGATGCTTATGATGATGCTAATACCTTGCTTGATAATGATGATGTGCCACTTTGTGATTTTCTTGATGAACAAATTGCTAGAGTAATACAACATGATGTTGTTGAATCTGATGATGAGCTTGAAAATGAAACTCCTGAAACACCTCCTAGATCTAGCCTTCCTAGATATGAATTGCCTAAGGTACCTGAAGGTTATGTTGTGAGTGAAGAAGCAACTAGAGATATTCTTGCTTGTAAGGATAGACATGATCTAGAGAAATTACTATGCAAGTATAAAGAAAAATCTCTGAATGCTAGAATGAAATGTGATCCTAAGTTTGCTACTTCACCTATCTTTATTGATGATAAGGATTAGGAATTCTCTGTCGGCCCAGAGTTAATTACTTTGGTTGAATCTGATCCTTTCCATGGTTATCAAACTAAAACTGTTGTGGCACATCTTACTAAGTTGAATGATATATCCACATTTTTACTCATGATGAGAAAACTCGCTACTACTTTATTCTCAAATTATTTCTTTCTCATTAAAGGGTGATGCTAAAGCTTTGTACAACACTCTTGCTCCTGGTTGTGCGCGTAGTCCCCAGGATATGATTTATTACTTCTCAGCAAAATATTTTCTTGCTCATAAGAAACAAGTTGCCTTACAGGAAATATTTAACTTTGCTCAAATTAAAGAAGAGAGTCTCCCACGAGCTTGGGGGAGGCTTTGCCAATTAATTAATGCTTTGTCTGATCATCCCTCTTAAGAAAAATGAAATACTTGATATCTTCTATAATGGACTAACCGATGCTTCTAGGGACTTCCTAGATACTTGCGCTGGTTGTGTTTTCAGGGAACGAACTGTTGGGCAAGCTGAAGAATTATTGAATAATATCTTGAAAAATTATGATGATTGGACTATTCCTGAACCACCGGCTAAACCCACTCCGAAGAAGAGGGGTATATTATATCTCAGTCCTAAAGATATACAGGAGGCAAAGAAATCTATGAAGGAAAAGGTATTAAAGCTGAGGATGTTAAAAATTTACCTCCTATTGAAGAAATACATGGGCTTAATACACCACCGCTGCCTAAGGTGGTAGAGGTAAATTCTCTTATGAAGTTCAATGATAATGATAATCCTCACAATATGCATCCTAGTCAATGCCTTTTTGAGTTTGAAAACTATATTAGGAAACAAGATCAGTACAATGCAAATGTTATGAAACAATTGAAATATAATTCTGATATGATTGCTCGCTTGAGTGACTTGTTATTTAGAATGTCAAATGATGTTAGAGGTGTTGGAAAACATGCTTCTATTGTTCAAACTCAACTAGAACAAGTTGCTAAATCACAAAGAGAATTGCTTGATGAAATGAATCATAATATGCATGACTTTGCTGTTAGAGTTGCAACTAGAGGAGGTAAAATGACTCAGGAACCACTTTATCCTGAGGGACACCCAAAAAGAATTGAACAAGATTCACAAAGAAATAACACTAGTGCACCTAGTCCTTCTAAAAAGAAAAAGAAAAATAAAAATAAAAATGATAGGACTTTGCACACTTCTAGTGAACCTGAAATAGAAAAACCTCCTGACAATGAAAATGAAACTTCTATCTCGGATGCTGAAACTCAATCTGGTAATGAACACTCACCTAGTGATAATGAAAAAGATAATGATGACGTTCACGAAGACTCTCAACCAAATAATGAAAAAGAACGACAGAATGATGTTGAGATGGAACCACCTGTTGATCTTGATAACCCACAACCTAAGAATAGAAGGTATGATAAAAGAGACTTTGTTGCTAGAAAACATGATAAAGAAAGAGAACCATGGGTTATGCCTTTTCCACCCAAGTCAACTAAAAAGAAAGATGATGAAGAATTTGAACGCTTTGCTGAAATGTTGAGGCCAGTCTTTTTGCGTACTCGCTTGACTGATATCCTGAAAATGCCTCCTTATGCAAAGTATATGAAAGAAATCATCACTAATAAGAGAAAAATACCGGAAGATGAAATCTCCACTATGCTTGCTAATTACACTTTCAAAGATGGAGTACCTAAAAAACTTGGAGATCTAGGAATACCAACTATACCTTGCTCTATCAAAAAGAATTATGTGAAAACAACTTTGTGTGATTTAGGAGCTAGTGTTAGTGTTATGCCTTTCTATTCATATAAAAGACTTCATTTGAATAAACTCACACCTACTGAAATATCTTTGCAAATGGCTGACAAATCAACTGCCATACCTATCAGTATCTGTGAGGATGTGCCTATTGTTACTATTTTGACTGACTTTGTTATACTTGAGATGCCCGAGGATGACATGTCGATTATTCTTGGTAAGCCCTTCTTGAATACTGCAGGGGCTGTTATAGATTGCAAAAAAAGCAAGGTCACTTTTCATATTAATGGTAATGAGCATACAGTGCATGTTCCGAAGAAACAATTCCAAGTGAATGGTATTTATGTTATTGAAAAATCTCCGACAATCACTATTGGAACTTTTCAAATACCTCTAACCACTGTAAAAAAGAACTACGAAATGCTTATTGTTGGGGAAATGCAAATCCCCATTGAGGTAACTTAGTGATTTACGAAAGTTCTTCGGTTTCCTTCTAATTGAAAGTGGTTGTTAATAAGACCTGATCAACCTTATTAATGAATCATTTTTGAACGGTATGAAGTTGATGAATTAAGTAAGAACTACCTTCGGTCCCTACCATTTGTTCTCTATTTTTATTAGTTAAATAAAATAAAATGCCATGTTTTGTCTTCTTTCTGAATTTTCCGTTCAATAAAAAATGACCCAAAAATAAAAGTTCTCAGAATGCCCTGAAAATTTTATATGATCTTTTTGAATATTTAAGAACTTTTGGTGCAAACTTTACCAAAGGGAGATGCACCAGGTGGGCACAAGCCACCTGGGCGCGCCAGGACCCCCAGGCGCGCCCTGGTGGGTTGTGGGCCCCTCACTTATCTCTTTATCCCACATCATCACTCACCTCCAGAAAAAATAACTCTTGCTCTCTCTCCCGTGTTCTTGAGCTCAAACCCGCGGATTTCGAACTCTTTGCTCGAAGCTCTGTTTCAGAAACTGTTTCGGGGGATAGTTGCTTGGTATGTGACTCCATCATTTGTCCAATTAGTTTTTGTTTTAGTGGTTTATACTTTGAATAATTAGTTACTCTTGGTGCTGCTGTAGATGTGCTTGCATGTTCAATTCTTAGTGTTCTAAGTAGTTTGAATGCTTGTTATGGCCTCTATGTATCCCTATGAGTACTTGCTATCAATTTTGTGAAGTTCTGTTGACAAATTTTTGTCACCTCAAAATTTTATTTTTAGAAAATTGTACGTGGATATGAATATCTTCATGAAGTTTGGCTCAAAGAAGAACTACAAGGGTGTTATTGGGGAGTCTTCTGACAATGATCTCCACCCTCAGAGGTTGGTGGAGGTACGGCCGTGCGGATGGCCGCACATCCCGTTCCTGCAAGAAGTTGGAATTCATGAGGAGTTCATGCAATTCATTGCCAATGCCGGTCTGACCCACTTCATCGCAGATGAGTGTGACCAGCACCAAATCCTCACGAACATCTTTGTTCAAAGTTTTACTTTCTTGCCTAGAAATAGTCCTCTTGAAGTGAGCTTTGATTTATATGCTGAAAACCATCAGATACCTCTTACTGAATTTTGTGACATATGCATGATCCCGTCTGATGGGAGCTTGGCTGAGCCTAGGCCGGACGAGTTTGAGGATTTTTGTCGCACTTTGACAGTGGGTGATGAGAGAAGAGTGTCGGCCATTACTGCCGCTGGATTACATTTTCCTGTTGTTCGTTACATTGCACTTTTTTATTACCAAATGCTTGCTCGCTAGGGAGAAGGTGGGTGCACTGAGTTCACCAGACCTTGCTGTTTTACGTCGTGCAATAGAGGGTGACAACACTTATAGCTTGGGAGCTATTGTGGCTCGTCGCCTCCATCTTAGTAAATCTCAAGGGAAAATACATGGTGGGATTTTTGCTACTCGTTTGGAGGCTCACTTTGAGGTTGAGTTACGCCCTCATGATTACCCTCTGACTAAGGTTTACTTAGACCATGCAGCCATGGATCACCACCACTTTCTTGCACATGATCGTCCTGATGTTGCCATTCCTTATAACCTGGTCTATAGCGCTGAAACTCGTGATGTTATCCCCTTGCCTGCACCTGCTTTGTTTGATTATGTTGCCAGGGGCGGATACCGGATTATGCCTGTAGACAACATCGCCTATTGGAATGCTCACGCTATGGCAGAGGCTACACAGGCACCTCAGAAGTTGGATGAGTGGATGCCCGCTCCTCAGGATCCCTACTACCCTCCAGGCTACTGATCGATTACCAACTTAGGCCAAAAGCCTAAGCTTGTGGGAGTATGTGTTCTCACCGACATTACATTCATGTTAACATATCATTCTATCTGTCGGTGTTCACACTTTTTCATTGTATCATCCATGCTTCGATTTATTTTCTTGCTTTCTTCTTGTGTGTTCGAAAAACTTTAGAAAACCAAAAAAATAGTTGTAGTAATTTACTTTCTATGCATGCTTAGTATTAGTACTAAAAAGAAAATCCAAAAAAGATTTCCTTGTTCTTCTTTTGCTTGTTGGGAGCTTTCCCATGTAAATAGGTTCTCTCATTTTTGTTTTTTATTTGCTTGTTGAAGAAAACCAAAAACTCCAAAAATATTTCAGTGTGTTTCTCTGAAATTATTTTCTTTTTATTCGAGTCATACCGAGGAGAAGACCACGATGAAAATGTTGAGCGGCTCTTATTTGCATAATTGTTGATCTAATAAAGAGCCCATATTACCTTGTCTTCTACTGTTGAATAAAATATTTGTAGATTCCAGCTTGGTCCACGGCACTCTTGCACTATTATTATTTTCATATCATTCGGTCGTGCAAGTGAAAGGCAATAATGACGACATTCGATGAACTGGCCATGGCAAAGAGAAACTGACATGAACTCGACTTGTTCTATTTGTGTAAATATGTTTAACCTAGAATCCAGGCTTCAGCCCATTATGATTAAACATGTTTGCAATGAAATTAGAGATTATAGTTTCTCATGCCATGCATAAGTAGCTGGGAGTTAATAATGATTTAGCTTGGATATTAACATAGCGTTAAAATGATTGTGATGTAGTATGATGATATGGTATCCTCCTCTGAATGTTTGAGTGGCTTGACTTGGTACATGTTCATGCATGTCGTTGAATCAAAACCAACAAAGCCTCTATAATATTTATGTTCATGATGTTCATATCCTACTCATGCTAGTGTCCAATGTTACTTACGCATAATGCATGGTTATGATCGTTGTCGCTCCCTAGCTGGCCGCTTCTCAATCTTAATTGCTAGCCTTCGCCTTTACTAAGTGGGAATTCTGCTTGTACATCAAAAACCTTGAACCCAAAGTTATTCCAGATGAGTCCACCATACCTTCCTATATGTGGTATTACCCTGCCGTCCTAAGTAAATTTGCATGTGCCACCTCTAAAAAATTCTAAAAAAATTATACTTTTTGTGTGCCTGGATCGTTCATAGAACGAAAGGAGGTGGTCGATATCTTCCGTGCGAAGCAGGTTATCCTCAGGTCGAGTATTTATTCACTCACCATCGCACGAGGAAATGGGCGGTAATAGGGATTCCTAGTCCCGAACTCAATATGCAAATAATTAAACAAAACTCCCCCGGGACTGTTGTTGGTTTGGACAGCACCCGTTGTTTCGGACAAGCCATGGAATGTGATTGTTGGTGGAAGGGGGAGTAAACCTTTACTTTTATCGCTTGGGAACCGCCACTAGCGTGCTTAGCATGGAAGATGTTGATAACTGATGGTCGTGAATTGAATGAGAAGGGTGCATGTCTCAAAATATCATTTATCTCTGTTTTAAAAACTGAGCTCTGGCACCTCTGCAAATCACTGCTTCCCTCTGCGAAGGGACTTTCTATTTACTTTTATGTTGTGTCACCACCTTCTATAAACAAGCGCCAGAAACTGAGTAGAGAACAGCTGTCATGATTTATGCATTGTGTGTAGCTAATGTTGGGTGCATCATGACTGTATCTTTTCTACCATGAATTACAATGTTTAGTCGCTGCTTGAACTTTGGAGGTGCTCTGTATTTATGTTTTGTGGTCTCAGAAAGGGCTAGCAAGATACCACTATTGCCATATTATATCATGGTTGTTTTGTCAACATGTTGCTGTTTGAGATATCTTATTATTGCCCGCTAGCTTATTATGTCATTGATATGAGTCATTATAATCTTTAAGAGTTATTGTTGACATGGTTAGTTATAATGTTGGCAAAAACCGGGGTGCTGTTTAAGCTTATTTATGCAAACAAGAGCAAAAGAGTTCGTCAAAGTTTTTCTTTCTCACTTTCAGTTTATCAACTGAATTTCTTGAGGACAAGCAAAGGTTTAAGCTTGGGGGAGTTCATACGTCTCCAACGTACCTACTTTTTCTCACGCTTTCCCTCTTGTTTTGGACAATAATTTGCATGATTTGAATGAAACTAACCCCAGACTCACGCTGTTTTCAACAGAACTACCATGGTGTTGTTTTTGTGCAGAAATAAAAGTTCTCGGAATGGAACGAAACTTTGTGAGGATTTTTTATATCAATAATAAGAATTTGTGGAGCCAAGACCTGCTGAACAGGGGCACCTAGGTGGGCACAACCCACCAGGGTGCGCCCCCCTCTCCTGGCACGCCCAGGTGGGTTGTACCCACCTGGTGGCCCCGCTGACGACCCCCTGATACTATAAATTCACATTATTCCGGAAAAAATCAAGGAAAAAAGAATTATCACAATCCACGAGACGGAGCCACCGCCAAGCCCTGTTCTTCCTCGAGAGGGCAGATCTGGAGTCTGTTTGGGGCTTCGTAGAGGGGAATCTTCGTTCTTCGTCATCACCAACCCTTCTCCATCGCCAATTCCATGATGCTCCCCACCGGGAGTGAGTAATTCCTTCGTAGGCTCGCTGGTCGGTATGGAGTTGGATGATATTCATCATGTAATCGAGTTAGTTTTGTTGGGGCCCGATCCCTAGTATCCACTATATTCTTAGATTGATGTTGCTATGACTTTGCTATGCTTAATGCTTGTCACTTTGGGCCCGGATGCCATGAACTCGGATCTAAACCGTTTATGAATTCAGCATTATATCCACGTTTTAGATCCGATCTTGGTAGTTATAGTCACCTACTACGGCTATGATCCAACAACCCCGGAGTGACAATAACCGGGCCCACTCTCGGTGATGACCATAGTTTTAGGAGTTCATGTATTGACTATGTGTTAATGCTTTGTTCCGGTTCTCTATTAAAAGGAGGCCTTAATATCCCTTAGTTTCCAATATGGACCCCACTGTCATGGGAGAGTAGGACAAAAGATGTCATCCAAGTTCTTTTAATAAAGCACGTATGACTATTTGCGGAATACATGCCTACATTATATCGATGAACTGGAGCTAGTGCCGTATCGCCCTAGGTTATAACTGTCACATGATGAATATCATCCAACAAATCACCGATCCAATGCCTATGAATTTATCCTTATTGATCTTGCTGTGTTACTACTGCTATCATCACTATTACACTTGCTACAAAATTACTACTATCACTGTTACCGTTACCGTTACTGCTGTCACTACTATCAAAACTGTCATATTACTGTGCTACTGATCACTTTGCTACAGATAATTAATCTCCGGGTGTGCTTGAATTGACAACTCAGCTGCCAATACCTTCAAATATTCTTTGGCTTCCCTTGTGTCGAAGCTATAAATTTGGGTTAAATACTTTACCCTCGAAAACTGTTGCGATCCCCTATACTTGTGGGTTATCATGCCTATATAATGATCATTGCCTGGATATCATCATGATTATTTGAAGTTCTATCAATTTCCCAACAGTAATTTGTTTACCCACCGTTTGCTATTTTTCTCGAGAGAAGCCACTAGTGAAACCTATGGCCCCCGGGTGTCTTTCTCATATTATTTGCCTTTGTGATCCATTTTATTTGCCTTTTATTTTAAGATCTATTAAACCAAAAATACAAAAATACCTTGCTGCAATTTATTCTTATTTATTTTATCTCTCTTTCCCGCAATCCAATCTATCATATTTCTATCACGTCTGTTTGCCAATTTCCGGCACCGCTACCCGAAAGGGATTGACAACCCCTTTTAGACGTCAGGTTGCGAGTATTTGTTATTTGTGTGCGGGAGCTGTTTACGTATTGTTGCTTGGTTCTCCTACTGGTTCAATAACCTTGGTCTAATAACTGAGGGAAATACCTACCGCCGCTGTGTTGCATCATCCCTTCCTCTTTGGGGAAATACCAACGTAGCTTCAAGCTGCAACAAAAGGAATTTCTGGCGCCGTTGCAGGGGAGGATCTTCATCATATACTAGGTTCCTAATGAAAAATCTCATCTCCTCACAAATTTACATTATTTGCTATTTGCCTCTCGTTTTCCTCTCCCCCACTTCACAAAAATTTGTTGTTTTATTCGCCCTCTTTTTCGTTCGCCGCTTTCTTGCCAAATCTGTTTTTGAGTGCAGTCTTGTTGCGTAGTCACAATGACTCATGAGAACACCAAGTTGTGTGATTTCTCAAATACCAACAACAATGATTTTATTGGCACTCCGATTCCTCCTCCCGCCACTAGTGCGGAATCTTGTGATATTAATACTGCTTTGCTGAATCGTGTTATGAAAGATCAATTTTCCGGTACTCTAATGAGGATGGTGCGTCCCATCTTAATACCTTCATGGAATTATGTGATATGCAAAAGAAAAAGATGTGGACAATGATGTTGTGAAGATGAAACTATTTTTGCTTCCTTTGCGTGATTCCGCAAAAATTTGGTTTTCTTCTTTGCGTCGCAATAGTATCGATTCTTGGAATAAGTGCAAAGATGCTTTTATCACTAAGTATTTTTTGCCCGCAAAAATTATTTCCCTTAGAACCCAGATCATGAATTTCAAGCAACTTGAATATGAGCATGTTGCACAATCTTGGGAAAGGATGAAAATGATGCTAAGGAATTGCCCAACTCATGGGTTAAATCTTTGGTTGATCATACAAAAAATTTATGCGGGGTTGAATTTTGTTTCTCGTAATCTTTTAGATTCCCCCGCGGGTGGTAGTTTTATGGAAATTACTTTGGGTGAAGCTGTCGGTGTACGAAAAGAGGGGCACACTTTTTGTACCCCTATAACTGTGCACGGGCAGTCTGAGTCGCGCCCATGACCACACCAAGCAAGGCAAGGGAGGTGAGCCAGGGTAAGACCGAAGCTCAAGGGAACTAGAACGACGCCAAGGCTAGGACCACGAAGAGCCAAGGGACGAGGCGGGCTCCCCCGGCAAGATCCTTGTCGGGGCCGGCTTTAGCAGCCCCGGCAAGACCCTTGCCGCGGCAACTCGCCCCACGCTTACGGAGCAAATCACCCTTGAGTACACTACCCCCATGGAGCAAGGATTCGGGAGACATCCTCGTGGTGGCATGCAGATCTTTGTGAAGACATTCAAGATCAGATATGTACTAAGAAAACAACGATCCTTGGTGGGATCCCAGCCAGGGAAGACCACAAGACCCCTGGCAAGCGCCTTGCCGAGGACGACAGAAGGCGCCTCGGCAAAACCCTTGTCGGGGCCCCGGCAAGGCCCTTGCCGCGGACGTCCACAGGGCCACCATCAGGCCCACGCCGACTAAGCCTCCACCGCCGTACGCATGCAGGTGCCAACCCAACCAGCTGGACAGGTACCTGCGTGGCGGCAAGCAGATCTTCGTGAAGATCCACCACTGCGCCACCTCAGCTGCCTGCCTACCTACATGGCATCACAAGCATCGCTGGCCAGGGCGCGTGTCGACACAAGAAGGAGCGGCGACAGACAAGACGGATTTCTCCCCCGTCCCCGATAAAGCAAGGACACCTAAGCGAGACACATTAAATGCGCCTTGTCATGTAATGCGAGGGATAACCTCGCATCACTGTACCCTTTCCACCTCATGTGTGCCACTGTGGCGACCCCTTTTTCTATAAAAGGAGGACCGAGGCGACCAGGAGGAGAATTCGGCTTTTTGGAGCTCCTAACGCCCCAGAGCTAGCTCAAGAACCGGAATATACATCCACCAAAGCAGGAGTAGGGTTTTACGCATCCTCGCGGCCCGAACCTGGATAAACAAACTGTGCACTATCTGTTAGATCCGCTCTTCTCACGACCCCGCGCCCCACTAACTGTAGTAGGGATCCTTGTGATCCCATAGGTGTCGTTCCCACCGACATCTTTGGCGCGCCAGGTAGGGGGCACAATTTTGAGAATCGACTCTAGCAGTTAGCCCAACACTCCTTCATCTTCGTGGATCTTGGAGAAGGAAGGGGGCCGGAAGATCAGCACTTGAGCGACTACAAACAGAAGCTAAGTTTCACTGAACCCTGATTTGTTTTCTCCTCCTTATATGAAGTTATTCCCCCCCGGAGATGTCACACCTTTGTATGGGAAACCTGCACGCCAGGGGGCTCTCCCACGATCTGCAACGCCCTTGCCCTGTTTCGAGTCCGCTCAATAGCTAAGCGGCTACGTCGGGAGTGGTAGAGTAGCCTTCCGCGATCAACAACGCTCTCGATTCTGACTCGAGTCAAGCTCGACAGTTCGAGCGGCCGCGTTCAGAACGGTAAGGTGGCTCGTCCGGCAGCACGCATACCTGGCAGGCCCGTGGGGATCCGTCCCCAAAACGCTGCTAGGGGCTTCCGCGCCGGTGAACCTACCCAATCGACGTAGGGCGCACATACAAAGAGAAAATGAACGGGGAAATAACATGCATGAAAATTAAGAGTACTGCAAAAGTTATGTTACATCACATCATTGCTGCGGTTCTAACTAAAGATAAAATTTGTCTTGGTCGTGAACCTATAGCGGCAATGAAGAACGGGATGCCTAATCCCGGCGCTGGCCTTCCACCCTCTTGATTTCGTCGATGCTGCTGATGATGGGCTTGATGCGCTCCTTGAGCACCATGAGGTCAGTACCATCCGACAAGCTATCCATCGCGGCTTCAAAGTCGAGGTCGGGATTCCAGTACGCCATCTTGGTGAGGACCTTGGTCATGGCCCCACGGCAAAGTCGCCGGGCCTCCCCAGCCCATGTGGCCGCTCTGCTGGAGTGAAGATAAGCCAAGGCTCCAAGGACGCCCTCGAAGAACTGGGTCAGCTTGGCGTTGACGGTCCCGCTGCGCTCAAGAGCATACCTCACGTTTGGCATCCCCATGGTGGCCAACTGCGAGGTGACCCTGCCGGCGACGTCCTCCAGACGGCTGATCCATCTGTTCTCGCCCGCCACATATTCCTGGTGGGAGGCGGCCTCATTCGCCCGTAGCTGCTTCTCCTCCTCCAGGCTCCTGGTCAAGGTCTCCTCCCGAGCCCTGCTCTCCGACAACATCTTCTCGAGATTCTCCAGCTTCAGCTTGAGATCTCTGATGGAGTTTTGCGCTTCGGAGAGCTCCCCAGTACTGCTGATGACCGCTCCTTGTGCCTCTGCCAAGGTGCTGTTGAGCGTGCTCTTCTCGTTGGACAGCTTGAGGGCCTGCTCCTTCATCTCATCCCGCTCTACCTCCAACTCCTTTGCCTTGCCGGCATGGGCCAGGGCCTGGGCATCGAGTGCCTCTTTGTGCCTCTGCTCCAGCTCGCGAGTCCGTCGCACGACAAGGCCCTCGAGCTCCTCATCCTTGCCGCGGAGCGTTGCGGCAAGCTTCGCCTCATGAGCGGTGAGGTCCTCTTCCTGGGAATCCAGTACGGCTTGGTGCTGGTTCCGGGTGGCCTCGGCCATGGCAGCCAAGTTCGCCGCCTTTTCCTGGGCCTTCTCGATGTCCGCCATCTTCATGGTGAGCTCTACATTGTGCTTGGCCAATTCCTCTTGAAAGGCCCTCTGCTCCTCGCGAGTCTGGTGGAACCAGGTCTACGTCTCAGCAACGCGCGCCTTGAAGTCCACCTCCGCCTTGTCCACCGTTGCCATCCTGGACTTAACCTTGTCCAGACGGGCACGGTAGAGCACTTGGAGTTTTCGGAAACTGGCCCCCATGGTGCGGAAAAGCTGCTCCTCTGGAGAACCATCACCGCCAATGCTCGGTTCATCGACCACCTCAAGCTCGGTGGCGGCGAGCACCTCGCCGTCGAAGACCTCCCCTTTCGTAGGCGTTCGGGAACTTGACACCCCCGGAAGATGGATGAAAAGATCGTCGCCCACCTTCAGATATCTGCCGGGGCCCGAGGTTGTGGAGGAGGGAGGCTGATCATCGACCACCTCTTCCTCGGCTGTGGCCTTGCCGGCCTCCCCGGCAGGCCCACCGTTGGCACCCTCGGCAGAAGCCTCCCGGTCACCCCGGCGGCCCCCGCGGCAGCATCCCCGGCAGCATCCTTGGCTGCCTCATCGGTGGCGAACTCGTCAGCATCTCTGGCGGCCTCCTCGGGGGCAATCCTGTCGGCCTCCGCCGCGGCCTCCTCAGCAATGTTCCCAACAACAGTATCCACGTCCTCCATATCTACCGAATGAGGGCCTGGGTAGTAATGGGAGAAATGAAGCCAAGAAAAAGAATAAGGGAAAAACAGAGACGGAGGACAGGCGACTCACGAGTGCCAGGCTGTGAAGCAGGAGTCCCCTCCCCGCCGGTATTCGGCGCCGTGGCAGGGTCACCAGCGCCCAAGTTCCCCTCTTCTTCCATGGGTGTGAGCTCGGTGCTTGACGCCCTTGACGGGGACGCCCCTCGTGGCTGCGTAGTCGATGGGGGTGGTGTGTTGGGGGTAGCCCTCTGCGGCTCCTCCTGCTGCCGCTCCCCTCCTACAAACCCGACAAGATCAGCACCATAGCATCGAACTCTTACTACATGTCGATAAGAGGAGGATGACGAACTTACGCTGGGGGCTCTGCTGGGGCCTGCTGTACGGGCTGCTCAACACCACCAGTGGCGTCTTTGAAGCACTATCCGGGGGCTGGCCGCCCGCCAAGACCTTGGCTCTCTTTGCCCTCTCGGCCAACATCTCTGCATCCCTGCAAAAGCAAAAATGGATCAAGATAGGTGGCATAATTCAGGAGCGGAGATGGCAGTGAGAAACAGAGCACTTACTCATCATCCATCTCTTCCTCCTCCACTTCTCCCCTCTTCCTCTTCGGGCTAAGAGGCACGAGATCAAAAGTAACCCCCACGTCGACCTCTGGGTCGACGTCCGCCGGAGGAGGCGAAGAAGTCGGGGTTGGCGCACGCCTGGATGAGGAAGGGGCAGTTGTTTTCCTCCTCTCCGCGGCCTACGTCAGCCTCTTCGCCGCTGTGGCCCTTGTGTGGTGCCCAGACCCCTCCAGGGTTAATTGAGGCCGCGCAGTCCTGCCGGGCCAGACCGGCTCGCCGGAGCCAGCTCGCCGCAGGACTCGCCCTCTTCCCGTGGCTGGCGTCGGGCCCGCGTCCTCGGCTTCCTCCGACGACGACTCGTCGACCGCGTCTTCGACAAGCGGGGCCCCGGTGTTGGCACTGCTGACTTCCCCGGCAGTTGCCGCCCATCGGGTGAGCTCCTCTTCCTCCACGGCCAGCGCGACCCTATCTTCCACACCACCGGCACTACCGTCCCCCACGGCAAGCTGTGCCTCCTTTGCCCTGGCGGCAATGTAGTCCAGTTCCACCTGGCTGGTGTCCTGGACGAGGAGCCGCTCGGCGTCGACATTGACATACCCCTCATGTAGAGTATCAAAGAATTCCTGCACTCGGGCATCATCTGGCGCGGCCCAGCTCTGGACAGGGCCGTGCGCGTTGCAGTCCGGCATCTTGGCGATGATGTCGGTCCAGCGCAAATTATTGCACAACGGGACCACTCCCGCTGGCAGCTTGAACAAGGGCCCCCTGACGGTCTTGCCGGCCTTCGCGGCGGCCCTCCAAGCCTTGCCGGTCCGCTCAATATCTCCATCATGGCCCACGTCGAGCTGGAAGAGTCGTTGGCAGAAGTGGGCATGCTGCATCATCATGAAGTTGTGGTCAAGGCCGGGGCGAAGCCACATGATATCCGCGGGGTTCGTGAAAAGCCAGGCCGACCTCCCTTTGTTGTGCAGCGGAGCGATCCGGCGGCGGATAAAGTCCGCCCCGATCATCTCGAGGGTGAGCCTGGCCTCGGTGAGCCGAAGAATCCTCGTGGTGGCGACGGTGAGCTTCTCGTCGTCGGCATCGACATCACGCCAATCACTTCTGCGGATCGGCGGCGCCCGACGGACTTCGCAGAACGCCGGCGGGTCTTTTTCTTCAATCCAGCACCACCAACCCCGCCATTCTTCCCACCTCTCCTTCATGGGCCCCTCCGGGTACGCTCCCTTGGATTTCGGAATCCAGGCGATGCAACAAGAGATGGCGCCCCCTGTCTGGATCCCAGCAAAGCCCTCACAAAGGTGCGCGGAAAGATCCATGCACGCCATGACATTTGGAGTAAAATCCAAGAGATGGAAGCCGTAGGTATGCATGACGTCGCTGAAGAAATCGAAAAATGGGGGACATAAGCCACAGGAGAAGTAATCAACAAAGACGTGAAAGTGCAACTATCCCTAGGTGGTTTTGGTAATTCATAACAACATATAGCTCATTGAGCTAATGCTATTCCAAGATGATTATTTCAGGAAAGCTCAATGATTGGCATGGCATGGATGGTGAAAGTGGAACCCTCAAAATGCTAAGGACAAAGGATTGGCTCAAGCTCAAAAGCTCAAGACTCTTCATTTTACATTTTAGTGATCCAAGATCACATTCAGTCCATAGGAAAAGCCAATACTATCAAGGAGGGAGAGGTGTTGCTTAATGAGCCTTTTGCTTCATGTGCTTAATGATATGCTCCAAAACCCTCAGCTACTTTCTCATATCCACTCTTGACCTAAACCCAAAGCCAAACTCGGACCTACCGATTCTTCCTATCCGGCACCACCGAGTTTCATTTTTCATAGCCACTACCAAACCCTAAGCAAATCGGTTCTACCGATAGGGATCTCGGTCTCACCGAGATGGGATTGCAATTTCTCTGTTTCCTTTTCGTAACTTTTCGGTCTCACCGAAAGAGCGGATCGGTCCCATCGAGATTGCAATGTAAACTCTCTATTTCCTTTTTGTAACTTTTCGGTCTCACCGAAAGAGCAAATCGGTCCCACCGAGTTTACCTGACCAACTCTCTGGTTAGCTTATTACCAAATCGGTCGCACCGAGTTTGTGTAATCGGTCTCACCGAGATTACGT
Source organism: Aegilops umbellulata (assembly GCA_032464435.1). Classification (NCBI taxonomy): domain Eukaryota; kingdom Viridiplantae; phylum Streptophyta; class Magnoliopsida; order Poales; family Poaceae; genus Aegilops; species Aegilops umbellulata. The sequence goes on from CP136056.1 coordinate 113,927,782, forward strand.
TAAGCCCTAACCCTAACCATATCGGTCCAACCGAGTTGCATGTCAGTCCCACCGAAAATCTCTAATGGTCACTAGGTTTACTATTTCGGTCCGACCGAGTTTGTTGATTCGGTCCCACCGAGATTGGTAAATTGTGTGTAACGGTTGGATTTTGTGTGGAGGCTATATATACCCCTCCACCTCCTCTTCATTCGTGGAGAGAGCCATCAGAACATATCTACACTTCCAACTCATGTTCTGAGAGAGAACCACCTACTCATGTGTTGAGGCCAAGATATTCCATTCCTACCATATGAATCTTGATCTCTAGCCTTCCCCAAGTTGCTTTCCACTCAAATCTTCTTTCCACCATATCCAAATCCTGTGAGAGAGAGAGTTGTGTGTTTAGGAGACTATCATTTTAAGCACAAGAGCAAGGAGTTCATCATCAACACACAATTTGTTACTTCTTGGAGAGTGGTGTCTCCTAGATTGGCTAGGTGTGACTTGGGAGCCTCCGACAAGATTGTGGAGTTGAACCAAGGAGTTTGTAAGGGCATGGAGATCGCCTACTTCGTGAAGATCTACCGCTAGTGAGGCAAGTCCTTCGTGGGCGATGGCCATGGTGGGATAGACAAGGTTGCTTCTTCGTGGACCCTTCGTGGGTGGAGCCCTCCGTGGACTCGCGCAACCGTTACCCCCCCTGTGTTGAAGTCTCCATCAACGTGGATGTAGGATAGCACCACCTATCCGAACCACGACAAAAACATCCTTGTCTTCAATTGCGTTTGAATCCTCCAAACCCTTTCCTTTACATTCTTGCAAGTTGCATGCTTTACTTTCCGCTGCCTATATACTCTTTGCATGCTTGCTTGAATTGTGTGATGATTGCTTGACTTGTCCTAAAGTTGCTAAAATCTGCCAAGAACTAAAATTGGGAAAAGGTTAAGTTTTTATTTGGTCAAGTAGTCTAATCACCCCCCCTCTAGATATACTTTCGATCCTACAAGTGGTATGAGAGCTTTGGTTTCCATTTGCTTTGATTTCCATAGCTTTTGGTGGTCATAGCCTTGGTTTCACAACCTAGGAGAGTATGGCGTCTAGCGAGGGAAATTATCACCGTAGAGGTCCTTACTTTGATGGTACTAATTTTGCTAGTTGGAAGCATAAAATGAAAATGCATATTCTTGGACATAACCCCGCCGTTTGGGCTATTGTGTGTGTTGGTTTGCAAGGTGACTTCTTTGATGGGAAAGAACCAAACCGTGAAGCTACCGCGGAAGAGTTGAAGATGCTGCAATATAACGCTCAAGCTTCTGATATTCTCTTCAACGGATTGTGCCCCGAAGAATTCAACAAAAGCAGTCGTCTTGAGAATGCAAAGGAAATTTGGGATACTTTGATTGATATGCACGAAGGTACCGACTCCGTCAAGGAATCCAAATTAGATGTGCTTTAGAGTCAACTTGACAAGTTCAAAATGAAGGATGGTGAAGGCATCGCTGAAATGTACTCTAGGCTTGCTCTCATCACAAACGAGATTGCCGGCTTAGGGAGTGAAGAGATGACCGATAGATTCATCATCAAGAAAATCCTAAGAGCCTTGGATGGAAACTATGATACCGTGTGCACATTGATCCAAATGATGCCCAATTACAAAGATCTCAAGCCAACGGAGGTCATTGGAAGAATTGTTGCTCATGAGATGTCACTCAAGGATAAAGAGGAACTTCACAACAAATCAAGTGGTGCTTACAAAGCCTCATGTGAAGCCCCACATCATCAAGTGAGAAACAAACCTTCAATGAAGAATTGAGCTTAATGGTGAAGAACTTCAACAAGTTCTACAAGAGTAGAAGCAAAGATAGAAGCTCCAAGTCAAGGTCCTACAATGACAAAAGATCTTCTAGTTGAGAGCGAAAATGCTACAATTGTGGAAGACCTGGACACTACTCCAATGAGTGTACGGCTCCCTAAAAAAGAAGAGAAGATTCTCCAAAAAGAAGAAGCAAAAGAGAAGAATCACCATCAAGAGAGAGAAGGTGTAGAGATGATCGTTATGAACGAAGACACTCACGGAGAAGCAAGGATCCGGAAAGAAAGGAAAAATCATCAAGGAGCTACACAAAGAGAAGACATCAAGCTCATGTTGGTGAATGGGTATCCGGCTCCGACTCCGACAACCACTCTGAGAGAAGTTATCACTCCGATTCCGAATATACTCTAGATGAAGGTGTTGTCGGTCTAGCACTTATGTCAACCAACTCCTATGACAGATTTGACTCACCAAATGAAGGAATTGGAAGATGCTTCATGGCCAAAGGTCCTAAGGTAACACATCCTGAGTATGTCAATTTCAATATTGATGAAGATGACTTGTTAGGTGATGATGATTTACTTGTTGACAACTCTGGTGATGAATAATATGATGAAACGTCAATTAATCATGCTAATCAAGATAAAATGAATGACAATGATAAGGAGAAGATTGAGGCTCTAACTAAAGAACTAAACACTCTTAAGTTAGCTCATGAAACTATCTTCGAAGATCATCGAGAACTTTTAAGAGCTCATGAGAAGTTACGCTTTGAAAAGCTCAATCTTGAGCAAGAGCATGAGTTTTTAAAGGCAATCAATGATGATCTCCGCAAGAAAAGTTCTTCTTACATTGCCAAGCGTTTACTCTTATCCACTTATATGCCTCAATTTAAGTCTAGTAACAAGCACAAGAAAGATTCTTCCTCTAGTAGTAACAATGATCATGTTAAATCCAATATTGTTGCTTCTAGTAGTTCTCTTGATTCCACTAATGATTCTCTTAGACAAGTTAAACTTGAGCAACAAAATAGCTTATTGAAGGGAATTATAGAGAAAGGAGTGTACAAAAGCCTTGCCGGGAGTAAGCAATTCGAGGAAATTGTACGCAAGCAAGGAAGGCACCGGAAGAATCAAGGTGTTGGTTTTGAACGAAAGTTCAATGCCAATGGAGTTGAGTGGGAAGAAGCTCAATACCCCAAGACAAAGTTTGTTCCACAACAAGAGAAGTATGATCCTACTTCTTTCAAAGGGACATAAACTCAAGATGATCTTCCACCACAAGACTACAAGCAAAAAGGCAAGGATAAGCTTCAAGAGGAAATTGATGCATTTGAAGAAGCTCCTAAGACCTTAGTCAAGTGGATTCCCAAGACTACTTCAAGTTCCACTTCATCAAGTATGACTACAACTCCAAGGATTCCCATCAAGATGGTGTGGATCCAAAAGAAGAAGAACTAGAGAGTTCTTGAGGGTGACTCCGCCAACATACTTCACTCTTATCATTTTGGCAAGAACAAGTGCAATCAACTTCCACATCTTGCGATAGTTCAAGGAGTCACAAACCCTCTTGTTGGTAAGTCAAGGGACAAGGTAACCTAAAAGTTTTCATGGACATCATCTTGTGTGTGCATCATTCTATGTCTATGGATATCCTTGTTTGTTCCTTGTGGGACTAACCCATGTAGGTATTGAAAGTGCAATTCACTCAAATGGATAGCTCCAAGTGATCTACATCAACATTGAGCATCCACATCTTCAACATCTACATGAAGTCATCATCGATGAAACCCAAGGTTAGTTCATCCCTCTTAGGGGGGATATCACATCTAGGGGGAGCTTTACTCTAAGACTTGGGCTAAAGCAACTCTAATGATGTGAACACAACAATGCTTTATGTAAAAGTGGTAACCCCACTTGTGCTTAAACGATGAGTATGACCTATTATCCAATGTTCTCATTTGACTCCTAAGTCAATATACTCATATATAGATGACCTAGTCATCGCCAATTGCTTGATAGATGCTAGAATTAGTTGTGCATGCTTTGTCACATATTTCAATAGCCATTTTATTGTGTGAGCATGTTGGTTGGATATTTTACTCATTCCAGGACATCCACTTGTTGTTTTGATTGTTTGGTTTTATTTTCTTTTGCCAAGTGGATGGACAAGAATGCCTAAGAACCTTCTCTAGCTATCTATGCTTTTCTCGTCTCAAACTCTATTCATGCTACATCACAAAATTGATCAAGTCAGATTCGAACTACTCTGTGTGAGAAGCACTCAGAGTCCCCGATTCGTCATAGACTTAAACTTCCAAAACTTCTTTGTGATTCTTAGTCTGACCGATACCCTACTTCCGGTCCTACCGAGATCATCAAGTCCATCTATGTTTTCGATCTTGGTGCAACCAATTTGAACCATTCGGTCACTACGAGTTGCAATAATTGTATACAGTTTTGCATCTCGGTGCCACCGAGTTGTTCCACTCGGTCACACTGACAGGGTCGGGCTATACATAGACACGGGCAAAAATTTGGAAATTTCTCCGAACCCCTTCGCCCGCGTGATAGCTCACTCTGCCTACGTGGTCTCCAGATCGTCTCCTTGCCGCAAGCCGCCTCCAGTCGCTGGTCTCCATCGCCGTCAACGGAATTCAAACCCGCCATTGCCGCCGTAGCGAGTCTCCACCATACTAGGGTATGGACTCGATCTTTGTGTTGTTCCCCAATCTGATTCCTAGCACATTGTGATCATATTGATTCTAGCCACGTTTGAAACACTCCAATCCAGTCAATGCAATTCGTAGAATAGGTTTGATTTGAAATTTTAGGGTTAGGTTTCCGCCGAAACCATCTCGGACCCACCGAGTTGAACCACTCGGTCCCACCGATTTGGCTCATGCCATTGCACAAGTGAGACTCGGTCTGACCGGGAATTACTAATCGGTGTGACCGATTTTGGAACTTTGTGAAACCCTAGCAGTCTTGGTGCCACCAAACTGTGACTCGGTCTGACCGAGTTCACTAGTTTAGGTTCCAAAAACTGCTTCGGTATCACCGAGTTTAAAAATCGGTAGATCCAAAATGATTTCTGTGGGAAACTAAAACTAAGATTTTGAATCATTCTTTTGCAAAAATCTCTGCATTTTGTGATGCTCATCTACTCTACCTCATCTATAAACTATTCATAGGGTCAGCAGTCAGCTTGTTCATCATGTCAGATCAGAGTGACAGCCAGAATGTGTCAGAACAGCAAGTGCACATGAGTGAGGGCACTAGTCCCTCCAGTTCTTCAGATGAAGGCAGCAGGAGCACCCCTAGTAACTTGCCAAAAGCTGCCACCAGACAAAGGAAGAAGAGAACCTCAGAATCAGAGGATGAGGACTATGTGGCAGAAGAGGAAGCCAGTTCCAAGAGAGTCGTGCTCAAGAAGGAATATGGCCCAGCACAGAGCACAAAGCCAGGGATGAAAATCAAAAGGAACAGCAGGACTTCTATGAGACAGTTTTGCTTGATAAGAAGCCCATTGTTTGTGACATGAGATGGGTTGATTGGGAGTACATCAAGGACAATGAAGAGCACTATCCTGGAGTGCAAGATAGCTTCAAGGCTTGTGGAGTAGTTAACTTTGTTGGGCAAAAGTTCACAAAGTGGAATGAAGAGCTGATCATGCAGTTCTACTCCACAACACACTTCTATCCAGATGGAAGGATTGTGTGGATGTCAGAAGGAACAAGGTATCAATCAACGGTTGCTGAGTGGGCACAGCTCATCAATGCCCTAGAGGAGCATGAGGATGACTTAGACATATATGCCAAGAAGATGGACCACAACTCTATGTCCAACATGTACAAGGAGATCCCAAACAAGGCACTTGATACTTTCAAGTTTGGGTCAGTACATTATCTTCTGCCAGGGTTGCCAACTATCAATTGGAGTCTGAGGCACACTCTGTTGCCCAAGTCAGGTGATCACAAGATGATCAAAGGCCATGCAATCAACTTGCTTCATATCTTTGATGTGCCACAAAAATTCGAAGTCATGAGCCTCATGGTAGAAACAATCAATAGAACTGCAGCAGATCAGAAGAGGAGCTGTGGATATGCCCCTCAGATCCAAGAGCTGATTAACTCCAAGATGGGCACAGGCATATACTTATTGGACAAGGAACACCTGCCTATCCATCCAGATTTTGAAGATAATCAGGTTGTCATGAACAAGGATGAACCATCATCAGCTCATGCTCAAGCACAGAAGGAGAAGGCAAGGAAGGAGAAAGCTGCCAAGATGCCAACTCAAGAGGAGGCATCTGAGTATTTCTTGAAAACCAAGCAAGAGCAGCTTAGTTACTTGATTGCATCCACACTGAGGATTGAGAAAGGACTGGCCACCCTCACTCAGAATCAGGAGAGCTTAGAGAGAATCGTAGAACAAAAGTTCTATGACTTGGATGTCAAAGTAACAGAGATTCAGTCTGCAGTGGAGCAACTTCAAGATGACATGCAGGAGAGGAAAGGGAAGACTACAACTAATGCATTTGCCAGAGTGGCGAGCTCAGAGGTCAACTGCAGTGCCAGTTCCTGACACCAGAGCCACCACCTCAACTCCAGCTACAGCACCAGCCCAACCAGCTCCAGCATCCACTTCAGCTCCAGCTCCAACCACTTCTACAAAAGCCTTCGTCTTTGGAGTGATCCAGACTCCACCACCACCAGAAGATCAAGCCTGAGAGTCGATCTAGCACTATGCATTTTCTCGGAACTTTTTGGTAACTTGTTGCCAAAGGGGGAGAAAAATGTATAGATCATAGGCTTCGAGAGAGAGTGTTGCTTTTATTCTCTCTTGCTTTATTTGGTGGTTTTTTAAACTTTTTTGCTTTTGGTTGAGATACTACGATATGCTTGTGAGACATTGATGATCATGTGTTTGATCATAAGCTACACTTATGCATGCTTGATATTATCCTATCTATCTTATGTGATCATTCCCTTTTCTTGGTGATGAGTGCATGTATTTAATTCTTATCATTTTGAGCGCTCCACCAAGATGTATGTGACATGGAAGAGTAACCCATGATTTTAACTCCTTGTGCATTTGCAGTCCAAAGCAAATTTTAAATATGCACAAATTTAGGGGGAGCTCTTAATTTTCACATACTTCTCAAAGCGACGATATATTTCATTCTTACTATCATTTGTCGAAGCTTTGATCTATATGTTGTCATCAATTACCAAAAAGGGGGATATTGAAAGTGCAACTATCCCTAGGTGGTTTTGGTAATTCATAACAACATATAGCTCACTGAGCTAATGCTATTGCAAGATGATTATTTCAGGAAAGCTCAATGATTGGCATGGCATGGATGGTGAAAGTGGAACCCTCAAAATGCTAAGGACAAAGGATTGGCTCAAGCTCAAAAGCTCAAGACTCTTCATTTTACATTTTAGTGATCCAAGATCACATTGAGTCCATAGGAAAAGCCAATACTATCAAGGAGGGATGAGGTGTTGCTTAATGAGCCTTTTGCTTCATGTGCTTAATGATATGCTCCAAAACCCTCAGCTACTTTCTCATATCCACTCTTGACCTAAACCCAAAGCCAAACTCGGACCTACCGATTCTTCCTATCCGGCGCCACCGAGTTTCATTTGTCATAGCCACTACCAAACCCTAAGCAAATCGGTTCTACCGATAGGGATCTCGGTCTCACTGAGATGGGATTGCAATTTCTCTGTTTCCTTTTCATAACTTTTCGGTCTCACCGAAAGAGCGGACCGGTCCCACCGAGATTGCAATGTAAACTCTCTATTTCCTTTTTGTAACTTTTCGGTCTCACCGAAAGAGCAAATCGGTCCCACCGAGTTTACCTGACCAACTCTCTGGTTAGCTTATTACCAAATCGGTCTCACCGAGTTTGTGTAATCGGTCTCATCGATATTACGTTAAGCCCTAACCCTAACCATATCGGTCCTACCGAGTTGCGTGTCAGTCCCACCAAAAATCTCTAACGGTCACTAGGTTTACTATTTCGGTCGGACCGAGTTTGTTGATTCGGTCCCACCGAGATTGGTAAATTGTGTGTAACGGTTGGATTTTGTGTGGAGGCTATATATACCCCTCCACCTCCTCTTCATTCGTGGAGAGAGCCATCAGAACACATCTACACTTCCAACTCATATGTTCTGAGAGAGAACCACCTACTCATGTGTTGAGGCCAAGATATTCCATTCCTACCATATGAATCTTGATCTCTAGCCTTCCCCAAGTTGCTTTCCACTCAAATCTTCTTTCCGTCATATCCAAATCCTGTGAGAGAGAGTTGAGTGTTGGGCAGACTATCATTTGAAGCACAAGAGCAAGGAGTTCATCATCAACACACCATTTGTTACTTCTTGGAGAGTGGTGTCTCCTAGATTGGCTAGGTGTCACTTGGGTGCCTCCGACAAGATTGTGGAGTTGAACCAAGGAGTTTGTAAGGGCAAGGAGATCGCCTACTTCGTGAAGATCTACCGCTAGTGAGGAAAGTCCTTCGTGGGCGATGGCCATGGTGGGATAGACAAGGTTGCTTCTTCGTGGACCCTTCGTGGGTGGAGCCCTCCGTGGACTCGCGAAACCGTTACCCTCCGTGGGTTGAAGTCTCCATCAACGGGGTTGTAGGATAGCACCACCTACCCGAACCACGACAAAAACATCCTTGTCTTCAATTGCGTTTGAATTCTCCAAACCCTTCCCTTTACATTCTTGCAAGTTGCATGCTTTACTTTCCGCTACCTATATACTCTTTGCATGCTTGCTTGAATTGTGTGATGATTGCTTGACTTGTCCTAAAGTAGCTAAAATCCGCCAAGAACTAAAATTTGGAAAAGGTTAAGTTTTTATTTGGTCAAGTAGTCTAATCTCCCCCGCTCTAGACATACTTTCGATCCTACAAGAAGGGGTACCGATTTGGGCCGGCCTCGGCGCTGTTGGCGGGGACGACGCGCGTGGCCGGGTGCCCTGAATTCTCTCCCCCGGTCTTCAACCCCCACAGGGGCTTGAAGGAGGCCCGAAGCTCGTGTACGTCGACCGTCGAAGGGGAAAAGAAGGCAGATTGCGTCCGCTGCACTGCAAACGCACTCTCCGGCACCTCCACCGCTCCGGCATCCTTGGCCCCTCCTTTGCCCTTGCTGGATTTAGGCGCCATGACAGCCAAGAGGAGCAAAGAACAGGGAGCGTCGGGGACGCGACGACGGCAGACGGTGGTGAAAGCTTAGAGAGGAAGGAAAGAGAAGCGGCGATTCTGAGATTGGGAAGGGCGCAAGAGGGGAAGGCAAAGTGAGCAGCGCGCCCGCGGTTATTCCCTTTTTACGGGGAAGGTGCGGGCCGCCTCCTTTTCTTCTCATTTACTACGATGTGACGCATGCCTGCAAGGACCGCCCCACGCATGCTGCCCACGTCACCCCCACCTCCCCACGCCGCGCCACGCGCGTGAGTCGTGGGAAGGGCAGCGCGCAAAAAATCTTACCACAGTAAAAACCTCCCCGCCTGCCCGCGCACCATCTTTGGGCCTAGCCCAACAACACGTTGCGCTTATGTGTGGCCCAGGCCCGGGGGCTCCTGTCGGTGTACGAAAAGAGGGGCACACTTTTTGTACCAATATAACTGTGCACGGGCAGTCAGAGCCGCGCCCATGACCACACCAAGCAAGGCAAGGGAGGTGAGCCAGGATAAGACCGAAGCTCAAGGGAACTAGAACGACGCCAAGGCCAGGACCACGAAGAGCCAAGGGACGAGGCGGGCTCCCCCGGCAAGATCCTTGTCGGGGCCGGCTTTAGCAGCCCCGGCAAGACCCTTGCCGCGAAAACTCGCCCCACGCTTACGGAGCAAATCACCCTTGAGTCCACCACTGTCAGGACCCCGATCCTAAGACACACCGATCCAGCATGTAACACATCATATCACTTTGCGGCCTCACGCACGGTATTCCCACGGGTGCCACCTTACCTGGCTCGGGACCGTTTGTTCCTTTTGGCTCACGTATATGATAGTGTCGCTAGCATCCATATGACAAAGAACACGGGCCGACATGGCTAGTCGTGAACCCAAGGCGGCACTAACACATGAGGACAGGCATACATGAATCACATCGAGCATGTCGGTCAACAACGTATAAATCCGGGCTATAGCACTGGGCTAACAGGAATCCGGTAACCCCTGTAGCAGGCTAGGCAGGACTCCGGATAACACCGCGTGACATTTCCCCGAAGGGACAGACACAGGAACGACGTGAATCACATGCCGGCCAGTCAAGTGTTCCAAGCAGTAGTGCTGGGCTAGCAGGACTCCGGTGAACCGGGCTGTAGCGGACTACTATTGCTCAGGAAGCACTAGACTACATTTCCCCATAAGAGAGGCTGCCAAGGATAAACAACTAGATAGTCGGATCCCACACATAGCAAGCATTTCAATCATACACACAATATGCTCGATATGTGTAAATACAACATGGCATCACAACAAGACTCGGCGACTCAAGTATTTATTCATTAGGCTCCGAGGAGCGAGATATTACAAACATGGGTCTCATGACCCAACATTCATAGCATACAAGTTAAAAGCACAAGCGGAAGCTTAACATGTCTGAGTACAGACATCTATAAATAAAAAGGCTGAGAAGCCTGACTATCTACCAGATCCTGCCGAGGGCACAAGATCGTAGCTGAGGTATCAAGCTAAACGTCGGAGTCCACACGGAACTACTAGCGAGACTGACGTCTCTCTGCAAAAACATAAAATAGGCAAACGTGAGTACAAATGTACCCAGCAAGACTTACATCAGAACTAACTACATATGCATCGGTATCAACAAAGGGGGTAGTGGAGTTTAACTACAGCAAGCTAGCTTTGACTCGTTGGCTATCCTGAACTACGACTGCAAGCAACTCTTTTGAGGTGGCGCACCCGAGTCCACATATTCACCATATCAATACACCACTATGGATCCGCTCCCGTCTTCCTACGAGAACGCCATCCATAGCACTCACGCTTATCTTGCGCATTTTAGAGTATCCACTTTCACTTGTCTATGAACTGTTATAGGCAACCCAGAAGTCCATTACCGCGAACACGGCTATTCGAATAGATGATGTTAACCCTGCAGGGGTGTACTTCTTCACACACGCTCTCACCACTTATCGCCATTTACACGACATGTACTCGGCAACCTTCAAGCGGAAGCCCAACGAGGGTGTCGGCCACGGCCTACCTAAACACTCAAGTCTCTAGTCCAGATTTATCGCCTATTCAGGTTCCATCCGCGGGGAGTCCGGCCGAGGTTTCCACATACGGCCCCGAACGATGTGTACAGGGTTCCGAGACACCAAACGGGCGCCCGGCTGGCCCGGCCACGTGCCTACCGCAACACGGCCCACCTCTACGGTCAGCACAGCGTGCAGCCCCCAGCATACTACAAACACCAGAAACTACTTGCAACTCCTGGACAGAGGACAAGGGTGATCAAGAAGCCGAGAGGGTCCATTGGTTTCGGGCCCAATGCGTGGTAGTAACTGTTTCATGGATCACAAACACAGAACTCAGTTCCTGAGGACGGCTTCAATGAGACAACCCACCATGTACTCCTACATGGCCTCTCACCAATACCTTTACCAAATAGTGTTCACACACTTAGCTCACACACAATAGGACATGTTTACACCTCCAATTCATCCCCGATGAATCAGACCTGACACAACTCTAAGCATAGCAGGCATGACAATCAAGTATGAATGAGTAGGCACATCGGGGCTCAAACAACTCCTACTCATGCTAGTGGGTTTCATCTATTTACTGTGGCAATGACAGGTGATGCAAAGGATAAGGGGTTCAACTACCGCAGCAGGTAACAGATGAATCGTTGTTGTCTTAATGCAGTAAAAGAGAGCAGGAGCGAGAGAGTGGGATTGTATCGGAATGAGCAAGGGGGTTTTGCTTGCCTGGCACTTCTGAAGATATTATAGTTCTTCATCGGTGCCATCGAACTCACCGTCGAAACCACGTCTATCGAGAGGGGACACATACGGGCAAACACAAAGGAACACAATCAATGCAATGCAACAATTATGATGCATGATAATGTCATGGCAATATGCTTGTGTTTGATCTGATGCAACTAGAAACCAGATTAAATGAAGTTGGTTTGAACCCAAGGTTCAAATTCAAATTCCAAATGTGGTTATTTAAATGCCATTAACATGTTTTCAGTTATACAGCAGGTATAACTTAGTTTGTCATGCATGAAAATGGTACATATGGATAGATTGCATTTTTCTGATAATTTTTCATATATGATTTGTTTGATTTGGAGTTACAGTTGAATTACTATGAATTTTAGAAGTTAGCTCTATTTTCTGGAATTTCCTGAATAAGAATAAATTCAGAAAATAATTAACTGCGTCAGCATGACATCAGCCTGACATCAGCAGGTCAACTGGGCGCCTCCAGGTCAAACCTGACAAGTGGGCCCACTAGTCAGTGTCTCAGTGCTAGTTAGTGTCACTGACATGTGGACCCAGTCAATGGCCACGTCAGCATGGTCAACGCTGACCTGTGGGGCCACTAAGATTAGTTAAAACTAAACCGAAACTAATCTAAGTTTAATTAGCAGGTGGGGCCTTGCTGTCAGTGTCAGTGGGGGGGGGGGTAATTAGTCCTAAACTAATCTAGTCAGGGGCGGGGCCCACGTGTGTTGACCCAGGAGGTCAAACCCCGGGTCGAACGGGTCAAAGCTGCCGGACTTGGTCCACGGCTCGACGCCAGCGACGACACACACGGCGGAGGGCGTCGGTTTTTGCCGTTCGGTGACCAAACAAGCAGCGGAGAGGCTCTACGCGTAGCTGGCGCTCATCCGCATCCAATGGGACCGGAGTCAGCGGCTGGGGTGGCCGGAAACGGCGGCGGCCGGAGCTCGGGCGCCGACCGACTCGACGCTATGGTGCACTAGGGGAGGAACTGGTGGGTGCGACGTGCCCTTGGGGAAGTACTGAACACGGGGACATGCTCAGGCGCGAGCTTGCACGGCCGTAGCCACGGTGGCGACATGGCTGGCGGCGAGGAGCAATCGGCTCCGATGGCCACAGTGGCTAGGAGGCGCGGGAGAGCACGGGGACAGAGGGGAAAGAGGCAGGGGCTCACGGCGAATCCGGTAGAGGCAACGGCGAGGCCGGGGAGGGACTGGAGCTCGCGAATCCCCGGAGAGTTCGCTGGCGGCCAGAGGTTGAAGACGATGTCGGGGATGACGTTGCAGGGCCTCCGGCGGGGCGCGGCTCGGTGGAGAGGAAGAGGGGGCCGAGGCGGAGCTCTTGAGCTGGTCAGGGAAGCGAGGGGGAGGCGGCAGCCGCGGTGGTGGCGAACGGCGGCGACGAACCCGTTCGGGTAGGATGGGTTACGGCGAGGGAGAGAGCAGGGGGGAGCGAGGGAGTTACAGGGGAGGCGTGGCGTTGCGGGAGACGTCCAGGGGGAGGAGGAGGCAGCCAGGCAGGGAGGAGCTGGCCGGCGTGTGGCCACGCGCGCCGGGCATGCGCCCCTGCCTACTAGCGCGAGGAGGAAGGCGACAGGGAGCCAGGCGGTGGTGTGCTGGGCCGAAACAGGAGCTGGGCCGGTGGGCTGAGAGTTTATGATTATTTGAGCATTTAAAATATTTTATAGCATTTAAATGCCCAAGTGCAAATAGAGTATGATTTAATTCAGAGCCCAAATATGTCATGGAAAAATGTGCATCACCTCTGGTTACTGTTTACATCATTTTCCATAAATGATGAACATTTTTTAAAACCATTTGGATTTACTGAAAATATTTTGGTTGAACCTAGTGAATTCCTTTAATGCTAGGGTTAGGCAATCCCCATTTCAAGTTTGTTTCAAAGTTTAAACATGATGGCATGATGAGCAAGCAGAGTCAGGCAAGGGGTGAACTGGCGCTGTGACAACCACCCCCATGGGGCAAGGATTTGGGAGACATACCCGTGGTGGCATGCAGATCTTTGTGAAGACATTCAAGATCAGATACACACTAAGAAGACAACGATCCTTGGCGGGATCCTAGCCAGGGAAAACCACAAGACCCCTGGCAAGCGCCTTGCCGGGGACGACAGCAGGCGCCTCGGCAAAACTCTTGCTGGAGCCCCGGCAAGGCCCTTGCCGCGGACGTCCACAGGGCCACCATCAAGCCCACGCCGACTAAGCCTCCACCGCCGTACGCATGCAGCTGCCAACCCAACCAGCTGGGCAGGCACCTGCGTGGCGGCATGCAGATCTTCGTGAAGACCCACCACTGCGCCACCTCAGCTGCGTGCCTACCTACATGGCATCACAAGCACCGCTGGCCAGGGCGCGTGTCGACACAAGAAGGAGCGGCGACGGACGAGACGGATTTCTCCCCCGTCCTTGATAAAGCAAGGACACCTAAGCGAGCCGCATTAAATGCGCCTTGTCATGTAATGCGAGGGATAACCTCGCATCATTGTACCCTTTCCACCTCCTGTGTGCCACTGTGGCGACCCTTTTTCTATAAAAGGAGGCCCGAGGCGACCATGAGGATAATTAGGCTTTTTGGAGCTCCTAACACCCCACAGCTAGCTCAAGAACAGGAATATACTTCCACCAAAGCAGGAGTAGGGTTTTACGCATCCTCGCGGCCCAAACCTGGATAAACAAACTGTGCACTATCTGTTAGATCCGCTCTTCTCACGACCCCGCGCCCCGCTAACCGTAGTAGGGATCCTTGTGATCCCATAGGTGTCGTTCCCACCGACAGAAGCCACCAAATTGCTTGATAATATTATGGCAAATTATTCACAATGGCATACCAAAAGAGCTCCTACTAGTAAAAAAGTTAATTCGGTTGAAGAAATTTCTTCTTTGAGTGAAAAAGTTGATGCTCTTATGAAATTGGTTGCTAGTAAAAGTGCTCCTATTGATTGCAATGATATGCCTTTGTCTACTTTGATTGAGCAAATTAGTGATGCCGTAGATGTGAATTTTATCTCGCGAAATAATTTCAATAACAATGCTTATAGAGGTAATTTTAATCCTAGGCCTTTTCATAGTAATTCCTCTAATAATTATGGTAATTCCTATGACAATCAATCTTATAATACTAATATTAGGAACACCTCTGATCTTTAGAATAATATTAAAGAATTTATCAACACGTAAAAGGTTTTAACACTACTATAGAAGAAAAGTTGAATAAGATTGATGATTTGTCTAGAAGTGTTGATAGAATTTCTCATGATGTGGAAAATCTCAAGATGAAAATTTTTGTGCCTAAAGTTGAGGAATCAATTAAAGATCTTAATGTTTCCATGGATGAAAATAAGAAAAGAACCGCTATGCTTAGAGCTAGAAGAGAATTTTTAGAAGAAGCGTTTTCTAGTGATTCCTTTCGTAAAAGTGATGAAGATCTTAAAATGATTGGTGTTTCTTCTATTGATTCCTTGTGTAGTAAAGTTAAGATTGATGAAAAAGGGACCGGAGAAGAGTCAACTTTAGCTAGAAGGCGTCCCGATAATTTGGAGGGTGAAAATCTTGTTGACAAAATTGATAAGAGTGGGTTTGAAGAGGTCAAGACTTTAACTAGTGATGTGCCCACTCTTTTGGATTACAAAGACTTTAATTATAATAGTTGCTCTTTAAATGATTGTATTTCTTTGTTGCAATCCATGATAAATTCACCCCATGCTTATGAACAAAATAAAGCTTTTACTAAACATATTGTCGATGCTACGATGAAAGCTTTTGAAGAAAAGTTGGAATTAGAAGTTTCAATTCCTAGAAAATTACATGATGAATGGGAACCTACTATCAAAGTCAAGATTAAAAAATATGAGTGTTTTTCTTTGTTTGACTTGGGTGCTAGTGTTTCTACAATTTCAAAATCTTTGTGTGATGTGCTTGGTCTTACCGATTTTGAAGAATTCTCTTTAAATTTGCACTTAGCAGATTCTATTATTAAGAAGCCTAAGGGAAAATTAATGATGTTCTTATTCTTTCAAATAGGAATTATGTGCCCGTATATTTTATTGTTCTTGATATTGATTGCAATCCGTCTTGCCCAATTATTCTTGGTAGACCGTTTTTACGCACTATCGGTGTCGTGATTCATATGAAAGAAGGTGATATTAAGTTCCAATTTCCACTAAGGAAGGGTATGGAACACTTACATAGAACAAGAACTAGGCCACCTTATGAATCAATCATGAGGGCATCTTATGGATCTCGAAACAAGGATGACAAAACTTAGATCCTTGCTTTATGCCTAGCTAGGGGCGCGAAACAATGACGCTTGTTGGGGGGCAACCCAATGAATACAATTTATTTTTGCTTTTTGCTTTGTGTTCTTGAGTGTTAGCACAACTATGATATTGTTATGATTGTGTTTTTTGTGTTTTAGTTAGTGTTTGTGCCAAGTAAAACCGTTAGGATCTTCTTAGGTTATAGTTGCTTGATCTTGCTTAAAAACAGAAAATTTTGCGCTCACGGAAACAATTATTATTTTTAACCAGGCATGATAAAATATCAATTATGTTTCCAGAAGATTAATATACAAATTGCTCACGTGGTCCTAATTTCTTCAGAATTTTTGGAGTTACAGAAGTATCCGAAATATTCAGATTACTACAGCCTGTTCTGTTTTTGACAGATTCTGTTTTCTTTGCGTTGTGTGCTTGTTTTGATGATTCTATGGTTTTCTTTGATGTCTTTTTGCCATAGAAAAGTTGGAATCCAGTAGATATAATGCAAGAATAAAATATGGATTGGTTTTCTACAGTACCTATTGTAGTGATTTGCTTTCTTATACTAACGGATCTCATGAAGGTTTTGTTGGAGTTCTGTGTGATTGAAGTTTTTAAGTTTTGGGTTATCTTATGATGGATGAAGGAATAAGGAGTAAAAAGATCCTAAGCTTGGGGATGCCCATGGCACCCCAAGTTATTATCAAAATAGAAGCAAGCAACTAAGCTTGGGGATGCCCCGAGTGGCATCCCCTCTTTCTTCTAACAACCATCGGTATTTTACTCGAAGCTATATTTTTATTCGTCACATACTATGAGTTTTGCTTGGAGCGTCTTGTATGATATGAGTCTTTGCTTGTTTTGTTTTGCTTTTTAAGTCTTGAATCCTTACTGGACACACCTATTTGAGAGAGCCAAAATTATGCCATGACTTGTTAAAATTGCTCTCTATGCTTCACTTAATTTTTTATGAGCTATGAATTTGCTCTAGTGCTTCAGTTATATCCTTTTGAGCATGGTGTGCTTAGTTCTTTTTGAAGAAATGCTCTATTGCTACATTTAGATTTATTTGAGAGTTAGCAAATTTTTTGAAGAAATTCTCTCTTCCTTCACTTAAATTAATTTGAGAGAAAGAAATATTATGCTCATGATCTTCACTTATATTTGTATGAGCTTATCAAAAGCAACACATGAAAATTATTTCCAAAGTGATAGATATTCAATAAGGATATAATAAAAACTTTCATGAAGATCATTGAACAAAATAAACTTGATTCTTAGTAATAGTTTTGAGATATGATGATGTGATATGTGAGTCATGTTGATGAGTAATTATGCTTTAGTAAAAATATTGGTGTTAAGGTCCGTGATTCCCTATGCAAGCACGAAAGTCAATAGTCACGCAATGAAATTATGTCCTACTTGTGGTGTATTATTCGGTGTTAATTATGCTTAATGCTCGCTTATGAGATTATTCGTTTCTTGGTTGTTTGCTTCTCAATCTTTTGCTATCCTTCATTTTGCACTAAGTATGATCACTACTTGTGCTTCCAAAATCCTTTAAACTAGTTTTTCCATATGAGTCCACAATATCTACCTATATGCGGTATTCTTTTGCTGTTCCAAGCAAATTTGTATGTGCCATCTCTAATATTCAAAATAAATTTCTCTTTTGTGTGCTCACGAGGGGTGGCTAATATTTTTCATGCTAGATGTGTTATTCTCACGATGAATGTTTATTCACTTGTGATTGCACGAGAGTAAGGCAAAGGTATTAGGGATGCCCAGTCCCGAAATGAAAAATGAATTTACTTTATGTTCTCAAACAATAAATTCCTTGGAAAGTGTTGGTATGGAAGGCACCCGTGGATACGGTTAGCCATGGAAAGTGAAAGTATGGTGGAAAAAGGAATAAACTTTATTTTCTGTTTGGGAACCGCCTATGATATTTCTAGCTTGGAAAGTGTTGGGAACTCTAAATCGTTTTCATTGGTGGGAAAGGCACACCTCCAAAATGTTTTTATCTCTAAGTTTTCCGCTTTGAGCTCTAGCACCTCTACAAATCCCTACTTCCCTCCGCAAAGGGCCTTCCTTTTACTTTATGCAATTTTTATTTTCAATTTGAGTCTCCATCTTCTCTTATAAAAGCACCAACTAGGAGGCACTATGATCGTACTTGAGTATTGGGTGTAGTCAATATGCGAGTGTGTTTCATTAATGGATCAATGATTGAGCATGATGCACTAGGGATAACTTATTTTAGCATTGATATTTTGAAAGACATGGTTGCTTGTTGGTATGCTTGAGTATGTAAGTTATGATATCAAAACTAGACTATTGCTTTGAATCACATAAAATTCCAAATGTCCATGCTATAAAGAAAAGAATATGAGATGACATGTTAGGCAGCATTCCACATCAAAAATTCAGTTTTTATCATTTACCTACTCGAGGACGAGCATGAATTAAGCTTGGGGATGCTGATACGTCTCCAACGTATCTATAATTTTTGATTGTTTCATGTTGTTATATTATCATTCTTGGATGTTTTATAATCATTTAATAGTCATTTTTTTGTACTAACCTATTGACATAGTACCAAGTGCGAGTTGCTGTTTCTGCATGTTTTTTACATCGCAGGAAATCAATACCAAAGGGAGTCCAAACGCAGTGAAACTTTCTGGAGATTTGTTTTGGACTAGAAGACATCCAGTGGGCCGAAGAAGCACCTGGGGGCAGCTCCGAGGGTAGCACAGCCCACCAGGGCGCGCCTGGAGGCCCAGGCGCGCCTTGGTGGGTTGTTCCAACCTCGGGTGCCCCGCGGACCACCTCTTTACTCTATAAATACCCCAATATTCCGGAAACCCTAGGGGAGTCGACCAAAATCAATTCCAGCCGTCGCAGAGTCCAGAACCACCAGATCCAATCTAGACACTGTCACGGAGGGGTTCACCAGTTCCATTGGCGCCTCTCCGATGATGCGTGAGTAGTTCTTTGTAGACCTTCGGGTCCGTATTTAGTAGCTAGATGGCTTCCTCTCTCTCGTTTGATTCTCAATACAATGGTCTCTTGGAGATCCATATCATGTAACTCTTTTTGCAGTGTGTTTGTTGGGATCGGTTGAACTTTGAGTTTATGATCAGATCTATCTTTTTATCCATGAAAGTTATTTGAGTTTCTTTGATCTCTTATATGCATGATTTCTTATAGCCTCGTATTTCTTCTCTGATATTTGGGTTTTGTTTGGCCAACTTGATCTATTTATCTTCCAATGGGAAGAGGTGCTTTGTAGTGGGTTCGATCTTACGGTGCTTGATCCCAGTGACAGAAGGGGAACCGACATGTATGTATCATTGCTACTAAGGATAAAACAATGGGGTCTATTTCTACATAAATAGATCTTGTCTACATGATGTCATCATTCTTATTGCATTACTCCATTTCTCCATGAACTTAATACACTTGATGCATGTTGGATAGCGGTCGATGTGTGGAGTAATAGTAGTAGATGTAGGCAGGAGTCGGTCTACTAATCTTGGACGTGATGCCTATATATTGATCATTGCCTGGATATCGTCATGATTATTTGAAGTTCTATCAATTGCCCAACAGTAGTTTGTTTACCCACCGTTTGCTATTTTTCTCGAGAGAAGCCACTAGTGAAACCTATGCCCCCCGGGTCTCTTTCTCATATTATTTGCCTTTGCGATCCATATTATTTGCTTAATCTTTCGTTAGTATGATGAAGACTCCGAAGGAAGGATGGCCACTTCATCATGATGACCTAGAGCAGAGAAATGCAGACATCACCAAAAAGGGATCAACTACTTCATAAAAAGCAACTAAGACCGAGAATACTCGCTAGAATTTCGTAACTAGAATCTTCTTTCCCCCTTACGCCTCCTAAATCTCGGGACGGGATTTCTTGTAGTGGAGGAGAATTGCGACGCCCGGATAATTAAGCTACAGTGATCTCCCGCTAATGATGCCATGTCACCTTGGTTACTGTTGATAAACTCTAGATAATTCAAAACTGAAACAAATTCAAAATTTAATTAAAGGAAAACAATAAAAGTTTTCAAACAGTAAAATAAAAATGTTCGGTTTGTACTAAATATTACATAGATAATTATGGTGTAGAAGACACAGTTTATAAAATGCATAAATATTTTAAATTGAATTAAAACAGAAGAGAAAATAAATAAAAGAAAGAAAGTACAAAAGAGAAAAACAAACAAAAAAAGAAAAGAAAGAAGGAAAAGAACCCCCCCCCCGGGGGGGGCTCCGGCCCAACTGGGCCACGACCCACCAGGCCGGCCCACCCCCGCACCCCATAAACCTCCCCCACTCCCCACTCGCCCCACTCGCCCCACCGACACCCCCCACTACTCCCCCCCCCCCGAAATATCTCCCCCTGAGGGAGTCCTGGATTAGGGGGTATCCGGACAGCCGGACTATATCCTTTGGCCGGACTGTTGGACTATGAAGATACAAGATTGAAGACTTCGTCCCGTGTCCGGATGGGACTCTCCTTGGCGTGGAAGGCAAGCTTGGCAATACGGATATGTAGATCTCCTTCCTTGTAACCGACTCTGTGTAACCGTAGCCCCCTCCGGTGTCTATATAAACCGGAGGGTTTAGTCCGTAGGACCAAGAATAACAATCATACCATAGGATAGCTTCTAGGGTTTAGCCTCTTCGATCTCGTGGTAGATCAATTCTTGTAATACTCATATCATCAAGATCAATCAAGCAAGAGTAGGGTTTTACCTCCATCGAGAGGGCCTGAACCTGGGTAAAAACATCGTGTCCACTGTCTCCTATTACCATCCGCCTAGACGCACGGTTCGGGACCCCCTACCCGAGATCCGCCGGTTTTGACACCGACATTGGTGCTTTCATTGAGAGTTCCTCTGTGTCGTCATCGTTAGGCTTGATGGCTCCTTCGATCATCGATAACGATGCAGTCCAGGGTGAGACTTTTCTCCCCGGACAGATCTTTGTATTCGGCGGCTTCACACTACGGGCTAACTCGCTTGGCCATCTGGAGCAGATCAAAAGTTACGCCCCTGGCCACCAGGTCAGGTTTGGAAGCTTAAACTACACGACCGACATCCGCAGAGACTTGATCTTCGATGGATTCGAGCCCCTACTGAGTGCGCCGCACGGTCACGATGAGCATGATTTAGCTCTGCCATCGGACAGTGTTCAAGAGATCGCACCTGCAACCGCTCTGACCCTCAATTCGGAGCCAATTGCGCCATCCATGGACGGGTGGCTAGACCCCACCGCGGAGGCTGCAATCTCAGCGGCGATCGAGCTGAATACCAACCTTACCCTTCACGAGAGCCGTGACTCTGAACTGCCGGATTCTTCCCCGGCCACGGACTCCAGACCGCTGCGCCCGTGCCTATCAAATCCGACTGGGCACCGATCATGGAGTTCACCTCCGCGGATATCTTTCAGCACTCACCCTTTGGCGACATACTGAACTAATTAAGGTCCCTCTCCTTGTCAGTAGAAACCTGGCCGAACTATGTCCGGCAGGATTGGGATGCGGATGACGAAGAAATTCGCCGCCCACCCACCACCCACTTAGTAGCCACTGTTGATGATTTGACCGACATTCTCTACTTCGACTCCGAAGACATTGGCGATATGGACGACGATGTAGGAGACGAACAGGAACCACTGCCCACAGGGTGCTGGACAACCACCTCATCGTATGATATATATATATGGTGGACACACCCAAAGAAGGCAATGGCGACGGGACAGCGGGGGATGACCCCTCCAAGAAGCAACCCAAGCGCCGACGTCAGCGGCGCCGCTCTAAGTCTCGCCAAAGCAAAAGCGGTGATACCGGCACAGGAGATAATAACACTCCGGACAGTTCCGAAGATAATGACAATCCCCTCCAGCAAGATTCAGCGCAGGAGGATGGAGAAGCCAGCCCTCCTGAGAGAGCGGCAGATAGAGAGGTAGAGGATGATAATTACATACCTCCCTCCAAAGACGAGGCAAGCCTCGACGATGACAAATTTGTCGTGCCTGAGGATCCCGTCGGCAAGAGCGCTTTAAGCGCAGGCTTATGGCCACGACAAATAGCCTTAAGAAAAAGCAACAACAGCTTCGAGCTGATCAAGATTTGCTAGCGGACAGATGGACTGAAGTCCTTGCGACCGAGGAATATGAACTCGAACGCCCTTCCAAGAGTTACCCAAAGCGCAGGTTGCTACCCCGATTAGAGGAGGAAGCATTAAGGCCTACATCTCCAGCGTATGATGCGGCTGATCGGCCACCTCGTGGCTGCGACAGAGAGGCATTTCAGCCAAAAGCTCAGCCCGCACCCCGATGCCACTCAAATAAAAACGTCAAGGCACGGGGAAATATGCTAGACCTGCGAAACGTATTGGAGGACAAAGCAAAACACGCAAGATCACCTACGAATCACGTGGTCGCGCCACTACGCGAGACGATAATCGTCACGCCAGATACAGTAAAAGTAAATCCGGCCGGGCCGAACACAGCGGACAAGATTCATATGAGCTACATCGTGATATAGCCCAGTACAGAGGCGTCGCACACCCCTTATGCTTCACCGACGAAGTAATGGATCACCAAATCCCAGAGGGTTTCAAGCCCGTAAATATCGAATCATACGATGGCACAACAGATCCTGCTGTATGGATCGAGGACTACCTCCTGCACATCCACATGGCCCGCGGTGACGATCTACACGCCATCAAATACCTCCCACTCAAACTCAAAGGACCAGCTCGGCATTGGCTCAATAGCCTGCAGCAAAACCAATTGGCTTTTGGGAAGATCTGGAAGCCGCATTCCTTGACAACTTCTAGGGCACTTATGAGCGACCACCAGATGCCGATGACTTGAGCCACATAATTCAGCAGCCAGAGGAATCGGCCAGGCAATTCTGGACACGGTTCCTAACCAAGAAAAATCAAATCGTCGACTGTCCGGATGCAGAGGCCCTAGCAGCTTTTAAGCATAACATCCGCGACGACTGGCTCTCCCGGCACCTTGGCCAGGAAAAGCCAAAATCTATGGCAGCCCTCACGACACTCATGACCCGCTTTTGCGCGGGAGAGGACAGCTGGCTGGCTCGCAGCAATAACATATCAAAGAACCCTGGTACTTCGGATACCAAGGACAGCAATGGTAGGTCACGTCGCAACAAACACAAGTGCCGCATCAACAGCGACAATACCGAGGATACGGCAGTCAATGCCGGATTCAGAGGCTCTAAACCCGGTCAGCGAAAAAAGCCATTCAAAAGAAGTACTCCAGCCCGTCCAGTTTGGACCGTATACTCGATCGCTCGTGTCAAATGCACGGCACCTGACAAGCCAGCCAACAACACCAACAGGGATTGTTGGGTGTTCAAGCAGGCGGGCAAGTTAAATGCCGAAAACAAGGATAAGGGGCTACATAGCAACGACCAGGAGGAGCCCCGGCCGCCGAACACCGGAGGACAGAAGAGGTTCCCCCGACAAGTGCGGACAGTGAACATGATATACGCAACCCACATCCCCAAGAGGGAGCGGAAGCGTGCACTAAGGGACGTATATGCATTGGAGCCAGTCGCCCCAAAGTTCAACCCATGGTCCTCCTGTCCGATCACCTTTGATCGCAGGAACCACCCCACTAGTATCCGTCATGGAGGATCCGCCGCACTAGTCCTAGATCCAATCATCGACGGATTTCACCTCACTCGAGTCCTTATGGACGGTGGCAGCAGCCCGAACCTGCTTTATCAGGACACGGTGCACAAAATGGGTATAGACCCCTCAAGGATCAAACCCACAAAAACGACCTTCAAAGGAGTCATACCAGGTGTAGAAGCCCATTGCACAGGCTCGGTCACATTGGAAGTGGTCTTTGGATCCCCGGATAATTTCCGAAGCGAGGAGTTAATCTTCGATATAGTCCCGTTCCGCAGTGGCTATCATGCACTGCTCGGGCGAACCGCATTCGTAAGATTCAATGCGGTACCGCATTATGCATACCTCAAGCTCAAGATGCTAGGACCTCGGGGGGTCATCACAGTCAATGGAAACACAGAGCGCTCTCTCCGAACGGAGGAACACACTGCAGCCCTCACAGCAGAAGCACAAAGCAGCCTTTCAAGGCAATTCACCAATTCGGCGACCAAACACCCGGACGCCGTCAATCGCACCCGGAGTAATCTGCAACAAGACCGCCTGGCATGTTCTGAGCTCACATAGCAATGCGGCCCCCACCCCAGTCCTAGCCAAACGGCGAAATCCGTGCCACGCGTACATAATTACGCATTGAAAATACCATGGGCATAGGTGGGGGGGCACGACTGCGGCACGCCCCAAAACGCAGCTCAACCGCACTAGGGGCTTCCCGCTTTGTTATTTTTTATCTCTTTCAGGACTCTAGTCTTTGGAAGCCCCGTCCGGCAGAACAATTGCCGGACACACGATACAACAACCAAGGAGGAAGAAAGTTACGTCGCATCATGGAACTTCCAGGTGGTCTCTGATAACGAGCGAAATACCTGCTTTAAATACCATTCCGCAGCTTGCCCTTGGAGGGGACATGTCAAATAGTCTTGTCTTTTGCTTATCACATTACTTGTATCATTATGCTTCGATGCACCTTTTTGAATAAACAATGCATATAGCACTAGTCTATTACTGCATTCTCTATTCTTTTTTTATCTATATATGTTCATTCATGACATTCAGCACCCGTACACTCTGGTATGGCCAATACGCCAGGGGCTTCAATGTACCCCATAATACGGCGTGAGAAGTCCGAACACTTTTGAAAGTGCGGCACCCCAAACTTATAGCATTATATGCATCAGCTCCGAATCATGTCTTGGGTCAATAGTTGGGTTTGCCCGGCTCCCATGTTTTGGTACCTTACGTTCCGCTATATCGACTAAGGTAGCACTGGGAGAACTACAGGGATTGTGCCACGGTTCATCTGGGCAAGCACCTCTGTAGAAAAGCTAAAACTGACTGTCATGATAAGGCGAGAGCTGGTCGCTGTTTGAGAGGTCTCGAGTCCCTAAAGACTTATGCCGCTTAGAGCGAGGAGTCGGCTTTGTCCGGCTTAGGCGTGTATAGAGCCCTGAACTCGGTCTTTCAAATACTAGGGGCTTCGCCAAAATTTAAAATTGTAGACTTCTATGGCTAAGTGAGAGTGATAAAGCATTATAGTCTGATTGTCTTGTTCGTTGCGCTGAGCACCTCCCTCAAAGGACCCAACAATGGGAAAAAGAGTGCTCAGATTTATCCCGAACACCCCAGCACTCGTGGCATGGGGGCAGAAGCCGACGACTGGCCATCTCTCAGATTTGTTAAACAGCCGCGCAGAAGGTAATATTTTAAATTCAAACAAGCGTTGCATAGCGCATATGAACAAGTTTTCATAATATAGGATCACACGAGCAAGTTCACTCAAAAATTACATCCTTGGAACACTCATCCGCCATAAGGCGGGCACCCTTCAGGACGCCCTCATAATACATCTCAGGGTGGCGATGCTCCTTGACCTGCGGTGGTCCCTCCTTCACCAGCTTCTCAGTGCCAATCTTGGCCCAGTGTACTTTAACATGGGCAAGCGCCCTGCGGGCGCCCTCGATGCAAACGGAGCGCTTGATGACTTCAAGCCAAGGACAGGCATCCACAAGCCGCCTCACCAGCCCGAAGTAGCTCCCGGGCATGGCCTCTCCAGGCCATAGCTAGACTATAAGACCCTTCATGGCCTGTTCGGCCACCTTATGGAGCTCGACCAATTGCTTCAGCTGGTCGCTAAAGGGCACCGGGTGTTCGGCCTCAGTATACTGAGACCAAAACACCTTCTCCGTCGAGCTCCGTTCCTCGGCCCGGTAGTACTTTGCGGCATCCGACACGCTGCGGGGCAAATCTGCGAATGCTCCTGGAGAGCTCCGGACTCGGGTAAGTAACAAGTAATTTACTTTCACATGCTTGCTCTGCATAATGAATGCCTTACCCGCCGCTATCTTCCTCATCGCCTCAATTTCCTGGAGGGCCTTTTGGGCTTCAGCCTTGGCATGCTTGGTGCTCTCGAGGGCCGCAACAAGCTCGGACTCTCGAGTCTTCGAGTCAAGCTCCAAAGTCTCGTGCTTCTTCACGAGAGCCTGGAGCTCTTGCTGCACCTCACCAACTCGTGCCTCTTGTTTCTCCCGCTCGGTGCGCTCCGTGGCCGCTTTGTTTTTGGCCTCGAACAGCGCTCGCTTCAGGGCCGCCACTTCGGTCGAGGTCCCTGGCAAATTCATGATGATCCTATCATTTTGCAACCACATCTTTTTATATATATATATACAGACAAGGTATTACTTACCTTTTTTCTCCTCGAGCTGCCTCTTGGCAAGGCCGAGCTCTTCCTCGGACCGCTCAAGGTTTTGCTTCAGTACGGTGACCTCCGCAGCTAGTGCGGCAGAGGTCAGCAGCAAAGCCTTCATAGCATATAGACATACTTATATTAGACTCTTGCAGATATTACTCGATCCTCTATTCGGCTTTTCTTTGTGAACACCAAACAGAGCATCAGGGGCTACTGTCTATCAGGTGATATTTACCTGTTAGAAGGCTGGCACAGGCTTCTGTCAGTTTGCTCTTGGCAGACTGAACCTTCTTGATCACCGCACTCATTATAGTGCGGTGCTCCTCGTCGATGGAAGCGCCGCTAAGCACTTCCAGCAAATTGTCCGGTGCCTCCGGATGGATGGACGTCACTGGCACAGGCGGCTTGCCCCTCTTGGCAGGGGGCCGCCTGTCGAAGTCCGAAACCACTGGGGGTTCCGAGGCGGTGTTCGGCTGAGGGCCGAACTTGGGGCCCTTGGGAGTCTTGCTCCCTTTGCGCCTAGAGTCCGGAACGTCGCCTTGAGGCACCTCCAGGACTACCTCCCCTTGACTTTGTGCCCTTTGATACAACACCTCGACGTTGTCCGTGGGGCGAGGGGTGGAGGCGGTCGGAAGCGAACCGCTACTCATGGCCGACGGGTCCAAAGAACCGTCCGACGAGGACACGTCGATGCGGGCCCGAGACGGACTGCATAATCATATTCGGCGTTAGGAGAAGTAGTGCGACAACGGTATACTATGAGTTACTCTGGTATCCGAATACTTACGACTTCTCCAGGGGCTTGGCCCTGGGTGGCCACTCATCTTCGCTGTCGGCGGCGGTGGTGGAATAGTCCGGAGGGAGAGTCCTTCCCTTCTTGGACCCTCCGGCCTCCCCGGTTGGGGCGGCCTTCCTTTTCTTGTCTTCCCCGGCTGGAGGGGAAGAACCTTTATCTGCCTCCTCCTCGTTTTCACGGGAGGAGTGCATCTCGGAGTTATCAGACGATGAGTCCGATACCACCTGGCGCCGGGAACTCTTTCGGGTTCCCGTGGCCTTCTTCTTGATCTTCTTCTCCGGCACCTCATAAGGAGCCGGAGTCAGCATCTCCGTCAGGAGAGTGTCTGCAGGGTCTTCGGGCAGAGGGGTCGGGCAGTCAATATGTCCCGATGTCTCAACCCAGTCCTGTCAAAGGCATGGGAGCTCAGATCCCGCACATAGTTAAACTATGGAGAATGAATACCCTATAAGTGATAAAAAGCTTACCGTGCTGGCTTGGCGCTGTGTGCTGAGTCCGCGACCCTCGGTGAGGGGAGGGGGAACCTCGACACTCTTAAACAGCACCTTCCAAGCATCCTCGTGCGTCATGTCGAAGAGCTCGCCCAGAGTCTGGTGCTGGGCCGATTCGAACTCCCACAAATTGAACGCTCGTTGTTGACATGGGAGGATCCGGCGGATGAGCATGACCTGGACTATGTTGACAAGCTTGAGCTTCCTGTTTATCATATTTTGGATACAGGTCTGGAGTCCGGTCAGCTCTACCCGATTACCCCAGGGCAGGCCCTTCTCTTTCCAGGAGGTGAGCTGTGTTGGGATTCCGGATCAGAACTCGGGGGCCGCCGCCCATTTGGTGTCGCGCGGCTCGGTGATGTAGAACCACCCTGATTGCCACCCCTTTATGGTCTCCACGTAGGAGCCCTCGAGGCATGTGACATTGGGCATTTTTCCCACCATAGCGCCTCCGCACTCCACCTGCTGGCCGCCCACCACCTTCGGTTGACATTGAAAGTCTTCAGCCATAAGCCGAAGTGGGGCTGGATGCGGAGGAAGGCCTCATACACGATGATAAACGCCGAGATGTTGAGGATGAAGTTCGGGGCCAGATCGTGAAAATCCAGGCCATAGTAGAACATGAGCCCCAGGACGAATGGGTGGAGGGGAAATCCCAGTCCGCGGAGGAAGTGGGTAAGGAATACTACCCTCTCATGGGGCATGGGGTGGGGATGAGCTGCCCCGCATCTAGGAGCCGGTGTGCGATATCCTCGGACAAGTATTCGGCTCCCTCCAGCTTTTTGATAAGACCATCCACTTGCCTCCCGCTTCGGACATGATTGGAGAGGGTTGAGGAGGAAGATGTGGACTTGGGCGCTGGAGCTCGAGTGCGCAAGAATGGATGAGCAAGGAGGAAGAAGGCGTGGGTAGAAAAAGGTGAATCCTTATCCCTTTATAAGGGCGGATGAAACTATGCGTCCCCACCAGCCTGGAAAAATTCGCTTATCCCCCAAGCGCCGTAATTGATGGCGCAGTTGGGTTACCCACGTCCGTATTGATGGGAGTCCCGCAATAAGGGGACATGATCTCTGCTTCGACAAGATGTGCCAAGGAAACTGCCTCGCAAAACACGCTGAGGTTGGTTGTAAAAACGATTCAAATGGTGACCTGGTTGTGGTGTGATGAGACGCTGTGAAATACGTCAGCAGATTAGATTTGTGGAAATATTATTCTCTCTACGGTGGTATGTGGAACTTGTTTTCAAGAGCCGGACACGATCCTCATGTTCAAAATCTTCTATGAAGTATTCGGAGGAGGAACCCGCCTTGCAATGCCGAAAATAATCTGCGTGCCGGACTCATCGTCATTGAAGCCTGGTTCAGGGGCTACTGAGGGAGTCCTGGATTAGGGGGTATCCGGATAGCCGGACTATATCCTTTGGCTAGACTGTTGGACTATAAAGATACAATATTGAATACTTCGTCCCATGTCCCGATGGGACTCTCCTTGGCATGGAAGCCAAGCTTGGCAATACGGATATGTAGATCTCCTTCCTTGTAACCGACTCTATGTAACCCTAGCCCCCTCCGGTGTCTATATAAACCGGAAGGTTTAGTCCGTAGGACCAAGAATAGCAATCATACCATAGGCTAGCTTCTAGGGTTTAGCCTCTTCGATCTCGTGGTAGATCAACTCTTGTAATACTCATATCATCAAGATCAATCAAGCAGGATTAGGGTTTTACCTCCATCGAGAGGGCCCGGACCTGGGTAAAAACATCATGTCCCCTGTCTCCTGTTACCATCCGCCTAGACGCACAGTTCGGGACCCCCTACCCGAGATCTGCCGGTTTTGACACCGACACCCCCCTCTCTCCCGATTGGATCGGGATCGAGAGGAGGAGGCCGCCGCCGCCTCGTCGTTCGCTGCCGCCCGGAGCCCACGCCGCCTCGCCGGACCTCCCCACTAGCCTGCCTCCCGCTCCACCGCGTCGTCCCCGTCGACCACCCCGACCCCCACTGCCCCGTCCCTACTCCCCGTTGTGAGCACGCACCCCTCTCCTCCTCCTGTCTCCCTCGCGCCCGCGTCGCCTGACCCGCGTCGCCACGCCCACGGTGTGCCCCACTGCGACCACGGACACCCCGCGCTGGATGCGCCCACGCACCGCACGCCCGCGCCTAGCAACGTGCTCGCTGCAGTCCCCGCGCTCCACGCCCATTGTTGCCTCTCCCCATGCGTCACCCGCTCGCACCGCATCACCCCCTCCGGAGCGCTGCTGCTCCGCCGGGCGCCCGCCCCTGCATCGCCTCGCCCTTCCCCCCACCGTCGGCGTCGACCTTGCCCCGCTCCTGCACCCCCCTGCATCGGCAAAGACACCACGCCCGCGACCACCTCCGGCGCTCTGGTTCCCTTCTCCTGCCCCTTGCCCCGCCCATCCGCGGTTGCCTCACCGCGCCGCGCCCTGGCGGCCGTCGGCCGCGTGCCCGGGGCTGCGCCGTGGGGCGCCTGGCGCCGCCCGCCCCGTAACCCGTTCGCCCGCGCCCGTTTGGCCCTAGGGGCCTATGACAAGCAGGCCCCACGCCCAGAACGTTTAAAGAAATGGAAATTAAAAATGAATAGTAATTTAATTAGTTAATTAATTAATTAATTAAAGAATTGATTAATTTTGATTAATTAAACTAAACAACTAATTAAACTAATTAACCATGATTAGTTAGTCTAGTCAATGATGAACAGGACCCACACATTAGTTTGACCAGTCAACACCCCTGTTGACTGCTTACGTCAGCATGCACTGTTCTGGATAATGTTGAATTAAATTAATTAAATAAATTCTAAAAATGATTAAATCTTTTAAATTTAATATAAAATAAACCGTAGCTCGGATGGAAAAACTTTGTACATGAAAGTTGCTCAGAACGACGAGATGAATCTGAATACGCAGCCCGTTCGTCCGCCACACACCCCTAGAATATCGAACATGCTTCCCCCTCCTGTTCATCTGTCCGAAAACATGAAACACCGGGGATACTTTCCCGAATGTTTCCCCCCTTTGTCGGTATCACCTCTTACCGCGTTAGGGCACACCTAACACCGCAGTTTTCTTTGTCATGCATCTATTTGCATTGTATTCATTGTTTCTTCCCCCTCTTCTCTCTGGTAGACTACGAGACCGACGCCGCTGCTGGTGCCCCGACTGACTACGTTGTTGACGACCCCTACTTGCTAGAGCAACCAGGCAAGCCCCCCCTGATCACCAGATATCGCCTATTCTTCTCTATACTGCTTGCATTAGAGTAGTGTAGCCTGTTACTGCTTTTCGTTTATCCTATCCTGATGCATAGCATGTCCTTGCTACTACTGTTGTTACCTTTACCTGCAATCCTAAATGCTTAGTATAGGATGCTAGTATTCCATCAGTGGCCCTACATTCTTGTCCGCCTGCCATGCTATACTATCGGGCCGTGATCACTCGGGAGGTGATCACGGGTTTATACTATATACTTTATACATGATACATGTGGTGACTAAAGTCGGGTCGGCTCGTGGAGCACCCACGAGTGATTCACGGATTGGGGGATGAAAGGACCTTTGTCCCAACGGCCCTCTGTGTGGATCTTTGTGGCGGAGCGACAGGGCAGGTTGAGACTACCTAGGTGAGAGGTGGGCCCGGCCCTGGTCGGCGTTCGCGGTTACTTCAAAATAACACGCTTAACGAGTTGTTGGTATTTGATCTGAGTCCGGCCATTTGGTCTATACGCACTAACCGACTACGTGGGAAAGTTATGGCCACTCGACGTCGTGGTATCAGCCGAAGCCTTCGTGACGTCAGCGACTGAGCGGCGCGCGCCACATTGGACCGTAAGCTCGCGCTTGTATTAAGGGGGCTAGGTCTGCTTCCGGCCGCGTTCGCAACGTGTAGGTGTGCAATGGGCGATGGGCCCAGACCCCTGTGCCATAGGATTTAGACCGGCGTGCTAACCTCTCTGTTGTGCCTAGGTAGGGCTGTGACGTGTTGATCTTCCGAGGCAGGGCATGACCCAGGAAAGTGTGTCCGACCAAATTGGATCGAGCGTGTTGGGTTATGTGGTGCACCCCTGCAGGGAAGTTTATCTATTCGAATAGCCATGTCCCTCGGCAAAAGGACGGCTCGGAGTTGTACCTTGACCTTATGACAACTAGAACTGGATACTTAATAAAACACACCCTTCCAAGTGCCAGATATAACCCGGTGATCGCTCTCTAATAGGGTGACAAGGAGGGGATCACCGGGTAGGATTATGCTATACGATGCTACTTGGTGCACTTACCATCTACTCTCTTCTACATGTTGCAAGATGAAGGCTGCCAGAAGCGTAGTCTTTCACAGGATTAGCTATCCCCCTCTTATTCTTGCATTCTGCAGTTCAGTCCACCGATATGGCCCTTCACACATATACCCATGCATATGTAGTGTAGATCCTTGCTTGCGAGTACTTTGGATGAGTACTCACGGTTGCTTTTCTCCCTCTTTTCCCCCTTTCCCTTCTACCTGGTTGCCGCAACTAGATGCTGGAGCCCGGGAGCCAGACGCCACCCTCGACGACGACTCCTACTACACTGGAGGTGCCTACTACTACGTCCAGGCCACTGACGACGACCAGGAGTAGTTTAGGAGGATCCCAGGCAGGAGGCATGCGCCTCTTTCGATCTATATCCCAGTTTGTGCTAGCCATCTTAAGGTAGACTTGTTACTTATGTCTGTACTCAGATATTTTTGCTTCCGCTGACTCGTCTATGATCGAGCACCTGTATTCGAGCCCTCGAGGCCCCTGGGTTGTATTATGATGCTTCTATGACTTATTTTATTTTTAGGGTTGTGTTGTGATATCTTCCCGTGAGTCCCTGATCTTGATCGTACACATTTGCGTGTATGATTAGTGTATGATTGAATCGGGGGCGTCACAATTAAACCAAAAATACAAAAATACCTTGCTGCAATTTATTCTTATTTATTTTATCTCGCGTTCCCGCGATCCAATCTATCATATTTTTATCACGTCCGTTTGCCAATTTCCGGCACCGCTACCCGAAAGGGGTTGACAACCCCTTTTACACGTCGGGTTGCGAGTGTTTGTTATTTGTGTGCAGGAGTTGTTTACATATTGTTGCTTGGTTCTCCTACTGGTTTGATAACCTTGGTCTCATAAGTGAGGGAAATACCTACCGCCAATGTGCTGCATCATCCCTTCCGCTTTGGGGAAATGCTGACGTAGCTTCAAGCCGCGTCACCCCTTGGAGGGGGCGTAGGCACTCGACGGTGGTCATCACAAGGATATCGAGGATCAAACTGCCTGTGGCCTCGACCAAGGTACTGATCTTGGCGGTAACCACGATCTTCACGCCGCGGAGGCGATCTCAGGCTATGTGTCGACTGAACTGTGTCCACAACCAAAGATCTGCTATTGATTCTGTTGTGCGACTGAGAAACAGACGAGTTTTGTTCCCTTGCTGCTTGGAGCAGCACTCAGATCTGCAGCAAACCTCTACCAGCTTCTGAACGTGATGGCTGAATTGACTCTGCTATGCGTGCTGCTACTGTAAGATTTTGGATCAGAGTACGGTATACCTGAGGTTCTTCCCGAGGTTTAGTCGGAAAAGTTGTCGTGGCCGTCGACTGGATCCAGGGATCTGCTGACGGGCGCGTTCGTCGGGTGCCTGCGGGAGATTCTCCAGACGCGAACGCTCAGCCAAGGTGGCTAAGCACGCAGCCTCCAAGATCCGAGCCTCGGAGGTCTCCCCAACGATTTGGGTTTGGAGTACCTGGATGTTGCGGTGATGCAACTTCTCCCTCTGCTCCGTAGTGAGGGCTTGGGATAGTATTCATCATGATCGTGCGACAGGTCACCGCTGTCGCCGCCGCGGTGAAATCTGGGCAGACTGCGCTATGAGTTGACCATGAGGACTTCCGCCACCGGGTCATTGCTCTCGCACTCGGAAAGAGTGTCCGAGTGACCAGTCGACAGATCAAATGATCCGTAGAGAGATTCGTCAGGCTCGATTGCTGCGACTTGAGGGATGGTCGACTGGCGAGCCACCGCATGCTTCACCCACCGCTGGAGCCGGGATCGACCAGATCGCTTGCGACGACGAAAAGCGGGGAGCGAGGATGCCGTGGGAGTCGACCGATACTCGGTCGATGGCTATTGTAGGAGGACGCCGCAAGCACTCGCGCGAAAGTGCATTGCCCCGTGGACTGAGAGAGTCTCAACGTCGAGGGGGGCTTCCTAGAGCCAAGCGAAGTCGTCGGCGATGAAGACGAGCGCTCCGAGGCGTACCTCGTTGCCCAGGGATAAACCACGACCAGAAACCATGTTGATGGAGATCAAAAAACTGCAACCTCACCGGAAGTCGCTAATATGCCTACCGCACGATGGGCGCCAATTGTAGTGGGAATGAGTTTGGCAGTAAGAGTAGGGGGTACGTAGGAGGAGGCAGTGCCCTAGCTACGGCGAGGTTGTACACACGAGTTTATGAGTTCAGGATCCTCTCAAAGGAGGTAACAACCCTACGTCTCGGTGCTGCAGAGGCTAGATGACTAGATATGTGTTGAAGTTACAGGGGGTGCGAACCCTTGTGCCAGAGGAGGGGGTGGCTTATATAGAGCGCGCCAGGACCCTCACAGCCCTCAGTTACACAGGGTTCAATGTGAGTTAAGACTTGGACGTTACTAGTGACGCCTGCTATTAATGATCTTTATGACGACGGAGTGAATGCCTGACCGTTGCCATCCGGGGCTGACTCTTGGTCCTCTATACTTCGAGTGATTCTTTGTATGGTCGAGTGTTGTTATCAGGTCAAGTGGAATTGGGATATCCGAGTGGAATATTCCATCGAGTGGATTACATTGGTTTATATAGACACCGGGGTACCTAGGGTTTACATATGGGTGGCCGTACCTACGAGGCAAACGTGTCGCAGTCTATATCTATGTCTTGGAGTATACACCAAGTCTTGTGTTATTCCTTCTTGATCCTTCTGGTTCAGACAAACGAAGCCCACCAATGATAGGCTTAGTGGGGTGGTCCTCAGCCCAACCTAGAGATCGGGGAAACGACGTACCGAGCACCTCCTAATCCAAAACTCTGTCACATGCAATGGGAGCCTCGAAGTTTTATCGCGCACGAGCATCAATCAATCGATTAGAGGCCCCCAACTACCGCGCATGAGCATAGATCTAGTCATGCATCGATCGATCGGGTTCAGTGATACAAAAGTCCCGCACGACATCGCAAACTACTATGCCTCTAGCCACTGTGTAATGAGCGAGGCATAACTCATCCGAGAAAACGTCGAAAAATTCTTGCACTCACTTCTACCAGAATTTTTTATGTCATGGAGGCCCAAAGAATATCATCTAGGTGCCTAGTTGGCTCGCAAAGGATGAAAATTCCAGTTTTTGTCATGATTATTTGTCATAGAATATGTGGCCAACACATACATGACAATGTGTGTTTCCGTTAGCATTATTCTCCAGTACCACTTCCATGATAGAAAATATTTTTGTTCGAGACAAATGTCAAAGGTGTCATTTTCTTATAGTGATAAAGGGTTATTGGAACCCTAAAGTGTAATGCTATGTTAGATGTTATATTAGTTACTCTTCTTGTACTTGCGGATGGTTGCATATAGGGGGTAATCATATGTATGTTGGCCACGTAAGAACAATACATTAGCATAGGTTCACCAGACAACAATTATCAAGGCAATGGAAGTTAACTCAATGGAATTGGAGAATGTAACTTGGTAAAATTCTCATGTGTCCTCGAGGTTGATTTGATCCCTATAAGTAATACAATTATCTTGTTCTTAGCACAATTACAGATTGGTCAAGTTGCTTGCACCATTGCACATTTTTATAATTTACATTCTTGGAATTAATCTTGTGGTCAAACAAACCATCAAAAAATCTTTGCAACTATTAAAGCAAATCATTTCTGATTTTTATTGACCAATTCCTTTTGCCCCTTGTTGAGTT
This sequence comes from Aegilops umbellulata, assembly GCA_032464435.1. NCBI lineage: Eukaryota > Viridiplantae > Streptophyta > Magnoliopsida > Poales > Poaceae > Aegilops > Aegilops umbellulata. The sequence goes on from CP136056.1 coordinate 113,963,503, forward strand.
CGACATTCTTACTTATTGAAAAGATCTACAATAGACCCCCTACAGTTATGGGTTATCAACGAGCTTTCATTGTTCGACGTTTGTTTGGAAAGCAACTCTTGTTGTAGCTTGAGTGCCTACTTGTGGGGGCATGGTCATCACTCACATGGAATCTCGTGTAGTGACCATGCACACATCACTACAAAAAAATACACTTCCGTGATGATACGTGTTTGTCACAGTAGGTCGCGTTTTTGTCATGCATGTACATCCATGACAAATTTATGACAGAATCAAGATAGTCATACCTGTGCTGTCGTAGAAGTGTTCCATGACATTACCAAAATTATCATCATGGAAGTGTCCACTTCCATGATGATAAATCGCGCGTCATAGATGTGCTTTCGTCAAGGGTGACCGACACGTGGCATCCACCATAACGGAAGGCCGTTAAGCTATCGGGTCGGGTTTTGGATCCGATAACCCGTTAATAGCCCCGGCCAATGGGGATTTTCCATGTGTAAAATCAACATTGGCTGGAGGAAACACGTGTCGGCTCATCATTGGGACAGATGTCACCCACTCATTGGACAAAAGGCGCCTATGATACGTCCACACCTGGCACGGCCCAACAGAGGCCCATTCCTATGAAAAGGCCGGCCTGTTTTACTTGGTTAAAAGGTGGCGGACCGGCCCATGTAAAGCCTGTTAACGGCCTATTCGCATATAGCCCATTTACAGCCCGCTAACCCAAGGCCCATTATGCCCTATCCGTATTAGGCCCAGTAGCGTCATCTGGGCCACCCAATATGATTCCAGCCCATTTTCAATTCTGCCATGTATGGCCCATGACGTCTGTCGCGGGGGATGGCTGTCCCCCGCGGGCACCTATGGGGCCGGAGCCCCTTTCGTTGTCCGGAGGGGGGCGGAGGGAGCGCGGAGAGCAGATCGAGGCGAGCACACGGGCGGTTTACCCAGGTTCGGGCCGCGATGGACGCGTAAAACCCTACTCCTGCTTGGTTGTATTGAACTGGGGAGCTCGGGAGCTTGGGGAGCTAGCTGCACCGAGCGTATGGCTGTCTGGGTGCCGATTCTCCGAACCCCGGGAACCCTTCTACGTCGCACACGGGCCTCCTTTTATAGCGCAAAGGGGTCACCGACAGGTGTCAACGTAGGAGAAAGGGGTAAAAGTGTAAAAGGGGTGGTAGCTGTAATAGTGCGGGAACGGTGGCGCTACAGTGCGGCACAGTGTTATCATACCTACTTCTGACGGTAGGGGACAAGGGCATTAAATGCCCGTCACGGTCGCTCGGACAGCACCGAGGCGGACCGTTAGGTGCGCCACCGCTCGCCACGATGGCGGCTGCATGCCGCCGCATGTCTCAGGCTGCGCGGTGCCTCGCCACGTGCCCTCGGGGGAAGCCCCGGAGTGACGCGTGGGCGGGCGAGCTGGAGCGCAGTCTTGAGGTGGCGATCTTGCCGCGGCAAGTGGCTTGCCGCGGGGGTCGTCTTCTTGTGCCTGATAGCGTGCCAGCTATCAGGCCTTGCCGGGGCGCTTGGCGCGCCACGGCGGGCTTCTCTTGTGATGCCTGGGTTCGGCCTTCCCGACAAGCTCCTCTTGTCGGGGGCTCGATCTTCTGTCTCGTTATACTTTGTTCTTGGATGGCCTTACATGGGCGCAGTCGTCCCGGCAAGCTCCTCTTGCCGGGGTCTTGTCTTCTCGGCCCGGCAAGCTCCTCTTGCCGGGGGCCTTGTCTTCTTGACCCGGCAAGCTCCTCTTGCCGGGGGCCTTGTCTTGAATGCTTGGTCTTCTCTTGGCGCTTCCGGGGCGGGCCTTGCCGCAGGGTGCTACAACTGCCCGTGCACAAGTCTGGGGTACTAAGGTACCCCTACTTTAGTACACCGACAACGTCTTTCGGCCCATAAGAGGCCCTATGTAACTCTTGGCCTATTAACAGCCCGTGGTGAAACTGGCCCGTAATGAACAGTGTATCACTTTACACCCATTAACGGCCCATGGTGAAACTGGCCCGTAATGAACAGTGTATCACTTTATACCCATTAATAGCCCGTTATTCCGTTCGGCCATTTCCAGCCCATGTTATCTTTCGGACTTCTCAGAGCCCATTTATTCTTGGGCTCATTTCCAGCATTCATTTACTTACGGCCCGTTACTGTCATTTTCTGCTTGTGGGCCAAATTCGGCCCGTGGTCGGTCCGTTTATGGTCCGTTAATACGTTGGGCCGTTTTCATAGCACCATCAAATACGGTGTATTAACGATGGCCCGTTATGTTCGGCCCATGAACGGACGATTCCAACTCTAGCCCGTTTACGGCCATAATGCGGCCTGTTATTGGCCCATGTTTGGCCAATCAATCATACTGCCCGTATAAGGCCCATTGATGATATGGCCCGTAGAAGGCCCATTGTTTCTACGGCCCATAGAAGGCGCATTGTTTCTATGGCCCATACAAGGCCCACTGTTTCTATGGCCCGTAGGAGGCCCACTGTCACTACACTAAATATTAGCCCATGGTTATTGTGGCCTAGTTTTAAAAAATAGGTTATTGCAGCCACTAGCAAACCGAGGAAAAAGAACTGCAATGACTACAAGCAAACAAATAAACAAGACAACAAGGAAATAAATAAGCAAGCAACATACGCTAGGCTATCACGGCTATCACACATATTACATCCACTGGGCATCAAAGTTCGTCACAGGTGCAAATAAACGCGCCGACAAAAGAATATACAAAACTGAGAGCACTTCAGAAGGCACTAGGCCTGGCCAGGTTGGGGCCCCCCAAACAGCTAAAGAAGCTGAGTAGACCTCAGTTGTGTCAACGATAGATGCATCAACACTAGATTTAAGGCATGATGGTGCGCATGGCAGTCCTCTGACATCTTCATTGCATCTTTGACTCCAAGTCGGAGCTGAGCTGAAGCAAGCCTTTCCGCTTTAAGTTGATACTGAAGAAGTCGAACTGATTGAGGCAGCGACTGCATAGAGGTTGTCTCACACCTGCTGGTGAGTATCTTCAACTCACTGTCTTCATCAAGACAGGACCTTGGGGTCATCTCGCTGTCCTCAAGATGGTTTGGCTCACTATCTTCCCTAAAGTTATGCCTGGCACAAGAGATACGAGTCTGAAAGAGAAACAAGGAGACACGTAACAGGTTTCACAATTATATAAGCAAATAAATGGATCTGTTCTGCATAAGGAACATGTTTTTACAACTACAATTTGAAACTGGTAGTTGGTGCAAACATCCAATCAGATGTAAACAGCAAAGCAAACAGCAGTGGAGGAAATGATGCCTATCCAAATCTATACTAGAACAAAGTTTGAAGGCTTGAGAAGGATGAACTTACATTACATGTTAACACGGGCTGGACAAAGCCCTTCTCCATGTTGATGGAAGGATAATTCAATAAATTCCCCAAAGAAAATTCTTTCTAAGCGTTGCCATTATTCTACATTTTGCAAAGAGTAAATATAGATCAAATAATATTGGAAGAAACATAGGATAATGAAGCTCAGGTGCAGACTAATGATACATAATCAAATAGCAATTAATTAAGTACAGCGTTACAAGGCCAAAGGGAGAGAGGTACTGACAAGAGCAATGCAGAGCCCATTATTGTTTTGAGATCATATGATCCTTTGAGCAAGGAGATTCATCCGAAATTAGTTTTCATACAAGAGAGAAGGTAAGGCACAAGAAGAAATTTAGGAGTTCAAATTTTTAATTGATATCATAGACAGTACCTGACGCTAGGCTCCGAGCAGTTCTAATAGGGGTTTGACCACTGGAGTAGGGGTAAAGTGTGGTACAGTTGGGCCTGTTTTTTCTGTGGCTGCTGATCTATCTGATTTAACAAGTATCACTACCTTTTCCAAATACCTAGTTTGTACTCCTTGAGGATCTGCACTCACCCTCTTCCTTTTGGACATCTGTTATGAAAGAACAACATTTGACTGGAAAAACATAGTGTGACGACACATGGAATAGGTACATAAAATGGATAGGTATGGCATATACTCATATATGATGCTTAAACTAAGCAGATGGTGTAACAAAGTAGAAGTAATGCAAGAGGTCAGATGCAAAATATGTGCGACCAATACAACTTTGCAAAGTTAGAGCAAGCACCTTGATGGGTGAATAAGATAGGCCATCCTCCACCATGCCAAGTTTGTTAGCCAGTGGATCGTTCCGCAATATTCCTCTCATGCGCCCATTCTCATATTCATTTTGATAATGTTCAATATCTGACATGCATGAAAACATAAAAACAAGTGAGATTTTGTTTGTTATGCAGAAGTGATTCTAATCCAATATTGCCTCCCTGTAAACCCCTTTGTGCTATCTCTGCAATTCTTTTAAAAGATGACATGCATGCTATAATTTGTTGTGTGCATTAATATAATGTGGCCTACTACTCAAAATATGAGAGCTCCAGAAGTGATGACACTTCGCAGATGATAGCTTCAACATATAGTAAAGAAGAACAAGTCGACCTGACTTGAAAAATTCAAAATATACTAAGGGAGAACAACTCGACCTGACCAGTCGACCGCAAGAGAAGAGTATCATCTTAAAGAAGAGCAGAAGAGCAAGCAGATTGAAGATATTACAAGTCTTTCAATACAATGTCGGTTGGCCACCCATGATGAACCAGAGCTCACAGAGAAATACTATTATTTCCGGTGTCTCCATATGTGGCTCACATGCATTTCGAAACTGCAGTAGGAACATTTAGCTAACCAATTAAACATCTCTCAGTTTTACTAATATAAGATATGAATTTATACAACTAAGCTTGTTTAGCTCGATGGGTGGAGCAGTGCTATTATGACACGAACCACGTAGGCTGATTGTGGTCATCATAAAATGGGGAAAACATAAGCATGATGAGTACAGTGTTGACCGTGGCAGTCGGATGGCAGATCTGAAGCTGCAAACCGCGCAAAGGGTAGTTAGCAACCGATTTTTGCTTTGAAATAACAACTAAGATTTGGGATGGAGAAGAAAGTACGGTCAACAAGTGACAAAGAAATGCAATTATGCTGTCACTCTATATGTCGCGACATGCATTTGGAAACTCAAGTGGGACCTTTAGCTAACCAATTAAATGTGTCGGTTAACTAATATCAGTATCATATCACAATCATATTTGAACAACTAAGCTTTCGAATTCTGAGTGTTGTGTTGTTTAGCTTGAAGGGTGGAGTAATGCTAGTATGACAGAAAGCACCTACGCAGATCATAGTAGAGTAGATAAAAGGGGAAAACCCTAAGCATCAAGAGAAAAATCAGGAAAGTGGAACTAGCTAGACTAGTGGGTGGCGCACATGCTTTTCGAAACAAATATAGGAACATTAGGTGACCAATTAAACGTTCTCTGTTTTAGTGATATGAGAATCATATCAGATTCGTATTTGAACACGTAAGCTTTGGGTTGAGGTCTTGAGGAGCAGTGCTAGCATGACACGAAGCGCCTACGATGATGGTAGTGAATATAAAGGGGGGAAACCATGAGCTTTACGAGTATAGTGCCCGTGCCATGGTGGATCTGAAGGTGCAAACCGGACAAAGCTACTTCGCAACCAATGTTTGCTTTCAACTAGCCACTACGATTTGGTACGAACAAGAAAAGTACAGTAAACAAATTACGATCTATTTTTCGGGTGAGATCAATAACTTAAGCACATATGGAAGAGTACCACCTCTCTTGTGACGCCGTGTAGGCCTATGCTGATACGTTGAGGCTGCTGCGGGTGTGGTGGTTGTCGGCGGCGGGGAAGAAGAATTTAGACGGCAGACGGCCGGGTCGAGGGATATATCCTGTTGCCGTGGACGAGGCGGTCGTAGGAGCGGCAATGGCAAGGTGGACGACGACACCGATGAAGCGAGAGGAGGCGATGAAAGGATCATGGTCCAGCGCCGTGGATGAGAGACGTCCATCTCTTGCAGTGGACGACGGGGTAGGGGTAGCGGATCCAGCAAGGTGGAGGATGGGGTGGCGGACGAAGGAGGCTGGCCGCAGTGCGGAGGTTGTCGTGCCGCCGACGGTGTATGGATGGGGAAATGGAGGGGAGGGGGATCTCAAACTTTGGGACGGGCTTCTCTGAAATGGGGGAAAGTTACGAACTTATCCCCCGTTTAGAATTTCGGACATCGCGTCGGTTGGGGATAGGACGGTAATCGCGCATCTCCCAAATATTCGCTGGTAACAATTTTGGGCGAGGAGAGGGTGTTTTGGCGCCCACGGTTGGCTCCCAGGGTGTATTAACGGGGCTGACAGGTAGGGCGGTTGTGTCACGTCTGATGGAAGTTACACATATGGCCCTATTTAAAATATTAGCCTACATCGATTTTGGACGAGGAGAGTTTGTTTTGCCACCCACCGTGTATCAATGGGGAAATGGAGGAAGAGACACATGTCTTTCGGACGAGCTTGAATCAAATGTGTTTTGCCGCCCACCATGTCTGAATGGGCTCAGAGGCCGTCGTGTCATGTCTGATTGAAGTTACTAGTATATCCCTATCGACAGAAGTGTAAATCCGGTCGATAAGGATGTCAAGTGTCAGGGGTAGACAGTAATTTCCATCTCGCAAACACTTGCTTCGGGCAGCCCACAAATTATAGTGGGTGTTTAGCCGCTTCATTCAAAACTTGGGAGAATTAGCATTCACGTTCGCCCTGGGACCTGGCAAACTAAATTCAAATCCAATTTGTATTCGATTACGAATATCCACAGATAATTATATGTTTTGTTATTTATTTCTTCAAAACCACAACAAAGATTTATTCCACCTTTATATATGATTATGATTTAGAAATGTCGTGATCTTCGAATTCAGTAGGTTGGATACACTCTGAGTCAAACAGTTATTTCATCCAATACAATATGCTCACACGAAAAACTGTCCACCTTATGTCAGTCATACAAGTACTGAGGACTACCTCGCCTAAAATAATTGGATCATTACAACACATGGACAACATAGGGGGTCTTGCAACATAATCCATTCAAAGACATGACACAACATGCAAGTACAATAATCTAATGACAATTTCAACCGGTATCTAAAGAAGAACCGGGATTATCTTGGGCTTCAGATAGCAGAAACAGGAGGACCTCCTCCGTCTTCAAATGCAACATTCTTACTTCCTCCAATTCTTGGGTTGCTTGCATAATGCGTGCCGCTAATTCCGTTATTTCCAGCCTCAAGATAAACATTACCTCATTCAAGGCAGCCACACCATCTCTTTCTGCCTCTAGTAGAGCCTCAAGCACTATAATATCTGTGCTCAGACTGATCTCCGGCGGTGTTGTCTATGAACTGCTACCATCGGCTAACATGGTTGGCGCACTGCTTCCACAAATAGATTCTGGGGTTGTACATTGTGTCCTAGTGTGAACGGCATCCTGAAAGGTTTCCGCTGGACATCAGTAAGAGATAGTTATCATATGATCCAGGCAGTAAGCTTACATGGTAAACGACGGACGAATTATTGCCGAGCATGACAAACTATATTTAAATGGTTCGAAACAGTGTCGGTGTACTAGAGTAGGGGTACCCTAGTATCCCGAACTTGTGCACGGGTAGTCGCAGCATCCCGCGGCAAGGCTTGACGGGTGACCGCCAAGGTCCTCTGTGGTTCCTTTGGAGCCATTCAAGAACAAAGTATTCAAGCCAAGGAGACAAGGCCCCGGCAAGAGGAGCTTGCCGGGAAGACGACTCAAGGTACAAGACCCCGGCAAGAGGAGCTTGCCGGGAAGGCCAACCAAGGCATCTCAAGGAACTTGCCGCGATGCGCCACGCGGCCCGGCGAGGCCCGGTGAGCGGCAAACCTCCGGACGCGACAAGACAACGACCGCGGCAAGGCGTTTGCCGCGACAAGCTACCACTCCGTACCCACGCTCCAGCACATCCACCAACGTGTCGCTCTGGGACCCTTCCAGGCGTACGTGGCGGGAGGCTGTGCAGCCAGCGGTACGCGGTGGCAAGCGGTGCTGACAAGATTGCCATCGTGGCGAACGGTGGCGTCCCTGACGGTCCCTTTTTGCACTGTTTGGGCGACGCAGATGGGCATTTAATGCCCTTGTCCCCTGCCGTCAGGGTTAGGTATGATACACTGTACAGGTAGCTGTACCAACCGCAACACCTTTCCATTTTTACCCTTGTCTACGTTGCCACCTGTCGGTGACCCCTTGAGCATATAAAAGGAGGCCCATGCGCAACGTAGAGAGGGAGGACGAACAGAAAAACACTCACGCTCGGTCTCGTTAGCTGCTGGTGTGTACTGTAGCACTCGGCGCTCCCGAGCAAGAAGTCAATACAAACCACAAAGCAGGAGTAGGGTTTTACGCATCCATGCGGCCCGAACCTGGGTAAACTGCTCGTGTGCTCCGCCTCGATCTGCTCTTCGCGCGATCTCCGCCCCCGCCGAACCGAAAGGGGCTCGGTCCGCCGGTCCCCATAGGTGCTCGTGGATCAGTTTCCCCGACATATTTGGCGCGCCAGGTAGGGGGCGTCGAGGTTGTGTGAACCTGATCCGGCGTTCACACGAGCTAGATCTTCATCATCTTCATCGACATGCCGCCGAAGAAGAAGGCTTCGGAGGCGGCTGCTCCGTCCGCGACAAACCCACCACCGCCGGAGCAAACGGCTGGTGGGGTAGATGCCGGCGGAAGAACGTGCGTCGACGAGGGAGCTCACGGTGCCGCCAGGTCCAAGGACAAGGCTGCGCTGCCCATCGACGGCGTAGCCGGCTCCCACAACGACCGGGCGCACTCCAAGACCTCGGCGTCCGTACATGCACCGCGCTCATCTCAGGAGGCGCGGGACTAGCAGCGTCATGGTACTCACAGTACCATACGCTTGCTGGACCCAGATCGAGCTGGTGGATCTCGGAATGCTCAAGACCAGCATGCACGCCAACATGCTGGCGCGAGCGAGGCACGGTCGCCTGGACGGGATACTGCTCCTTCTAACATAGTTAGAAGTCCGAGCATATCCCGCTCCTCACATCGTTCGCCACCGCTACCTGCCACCCCAGCGGAAGCTTTGGCGCGAGCCCAACTGCTCCTAGACTACCCTCCAATGGCAGACAAGATCGACGACTGGAGGGCCACCATTCAGAGTCTCATCGGCTTTGCCAACGGCGACGCTCCACGGCAGCCGAGTACATCGCAGCCGCGGCGAGTCAGCCAGGCACGAGCAGGTGGCGACATGACCGGTGGGGGTGCAACCACCGTGCACTCCCCGCCGCGAAGGCCAAGATCGCCGCCTCGCCGGATCCACCTTGACAGCGACTCCACCACGTCATCGGATCCACGAGCTCATCGCGATCAACGCCAAGTTCTTCATGAACGACAGCAAGAAGACACTCGAACTCGCATCGAGCGCCGAAGAGAAGCACGGCGTCAATCGGACCAGCGCGCTGGGCCCTCTGTCGACATGCATGCGCCAGGGGAACCAGGCGACTTGCCGTACGCGGTAGGTTGCCCTGCGTTTACCCGTGAGCTGCGGCAAGTCCAGTGGCCCCGCACGAAGAATTTCAAGCCAGACGTACCAGAGAAGTACGACGGCAAGTCACATCCGTCGGAGTTCCTCAGCATCTACACCATCGCGGTGCAAGCTGCTGGGGGGCTGGACGACAAGATCCTTGCCAACTACTTCCCGCTGGTGCTCAAGCCCAACGTCAGGTCCTGGCTCATGCACTTGCCGGACAACCCCATATCCTCCTGGGCAGACCTATGCCATCAGTTTGTCGGCGCCTTTACAGGCGGCCACAAACCTCATGGCCAAGAGAGTGACCTTCATCTGCTCGCCCAGAAGGAAGGAGAGCCCCTGCGCAAGTACATTCAGAGATTCAGCCGTGTACAGCACAACATCCCAGATGTCCACCCTGTCGCGGTTATCAGCGCGTTCCATCAGAACGTGCGTAACCGCAGGATGCGGGAGGAGATGGCAATGTGCAAGATCAGAGACGTCAGTGAGCTGTATACCCTGGCCGACAAGTGTGCACGTGCTGAGGAAGGGAGGAAACTCCCCGAAGAGAATACAGGAGCAGGAGGATCGGACAGCGAGGATGCTGCCCCGACAAAGAAAAGCAGCGGCGGAACAACAGGAAAAGGAAAGGCAAAGATGTGCTACTTGTTGAGCAGTCTGGCAATGAAGGTGGCGCCAAGAAAGCCAAAGCTGGTAGCTCCGGCAAGGAGGTTGCCGCATGCACCAACTGCCAGGCTATGGCGGTCGCCGACAAGAGGGACGACACCAACAAACAGTACTGCAAGATCCACCGCACCAAGGGCCATGACCTCCAGAGCTGCAAGAAGGTCGAGCGGCTTGTCGAGCTGCAAAACGCCGAATACGAGCGGCGCGACAAGGAGAAAGCCCAAGGAGGTGCTGGAGGATCCGGCATGAAGCGCCCCAGCCGAGGAGGACGCCGCAGCAAGGCCAAGCAGCGGCAAGGAGACAGACCTCCCCGCGGTCGCGACAAGGATGAAGATGATGACGACGACGAAGACATGGATGATATCGAGATCAGTGAGCAGGAGTTCCAGAAAGCCACAGAGGTCTTGTGCGTTGACGGCGGTGCTTCTCTGCATACTTCACACCGCCAACTCAAGCAGTGGGTGCGGGAAGTCAATGTAGCAGAACCACCCGTCGAGTCACACAAGCTTCTGAAACTGTCCAGCACGCCTATCATCTTTGATATTGAAGACCACCCTGATCGCACAACTACGGTCGGGTGCTTGCCGATGTTGGTTTCACCAACTATCTACAACCTCAAGGTCACTAAGATGCTAGTTGACGGCGGGGCCGGCTTGAACCTTATCTCCTCCGCTGTGCTCCAGAAACTCCAGGTCCCTCAAAGCGAGCTCAAAGAGACCGGCACATTCCAAGGAATCAACCCGGGAAGGAGCAAGCCTAAGGGGAAGATCACGTTGCCGGTAACATTTGGCAGCGAGTTGAACTTCAGAACTGAGAGGGTCACTTTTGACGTTGCCGATTTTCCATTGCCTTACAATGGGATTCTCGGCCGTCCAGCGCTCGCCAAGTTCATGGCGGCCTCTCACTATGCGTATAACATGTTGAAGATGCCAGGCCCGATAAGTGTCATCTCTGTCCCTGGTGACAAGAAGGATGCTCTTATCTGTGCCGACAAGATTTACCTGGAAGCGGCAGCCGCAACGGATCGCAAGTCACTTGCCGCTGAAGCTCCCGGGGGAAAGAAGAAGACCATGTCCGGCAAGAGTTCTGATGCCCACTCCGGCAAGCGCACCTCTTCGGAGTGTTGCGCTACTGTCGAGGACGCACCATCGAGCTCCACCGGCAAGTGTAAGAAGACAATGGCAGCTCCGCCAGAGACCAAGAAGGTGTCCGCCAAGGAGGACGGCACTGGTGGTACCTTCACCATCAGTGCCACTCTCGACCCTAAATAGGAAAGCGCGATCATTGCTTTCCTGTGGGCGAACGTCGATGTGTTTGCGTGGCAACCGTTTGACATCCCCGGTGTTCCCAGGAAAGTAATTGAGCACCACCTTGCCGTCTGTCCTCATGCGCGGCCCGTCAAGCAGAAAGTCAGGAAGCAAGCAGTGGAGCGCCAAGAATTCATCGCAGAAGAGATCAAGAAGTTGGAAGCGGCAGGCCTTGTCAGGGGAGTGCTCCATCCTACGTGGTTGGCCAATCCTGTAGTCGTGCGCAAGGCAAACGGCAAATGGAGGCTTTGTATCAACTTTACCTATGTTAACAAAGCTTGTCCCAAAGACCCATTTCCCTGTCCGCGCATTGACCAGATTGTTGACTCCACGGCCGGATGTGACCTACTTTCATTTCTTGACGCATACTCAGGATACCATCAGATTTTCATGGCAGAAGAGGATGAGGAGAAGACCGCATTCATCACTCCATGTGGCACGTACTGTTTCATACGGATGCCTTTCGGTTTAAAGAATGCTGGTTCAACATTCGCAAGGGTAGTCCATGCTGCTTTTGAGCCACAAATACACAGAAATGTGGAAGCCTACATGGATGACATAGTGGTCAAGAGCAAGGACAAGGCAACTCTGATTCAAGATTTAGACGACACTTTTGCAAATCTGCGCAAGATCAGCCTCAAGCTCAACCCCGAGAAGTGTGTGTTTGGAGTCCCTTCCGGCAAGCTTCTCGGGTTCTTCGTGTCTTAGCGGGGAATTGAAGCCAATCCTGACAAGATCAAGGCCATGAGCAGATTGAAGCACCAAAGCGCGTCAAGGATGTACGAAGACTTGCCGGTTGCGTGGCAGCTCTCAGCAGGTTTATCTCTAAGTCTGCTGAGCGCGCCCTGCCGTTTTTCAAAATATTGAAAAAGGCAGGTCCACTGAAATGGACTCCGGAAGCGGAGGCTGCGCTGCAAGACTTGAAGAGATACCTGTCCTCCACTCCAATACTTGTCGCACATAAGCCACAAGAGAAGTTGCTGCTGTATCTGGCGGCAACCAATCAAGTGGTTAGTGCTGCGTTAGTAGCGGAGAGGGAGGCAGATGATGAGCCAGCAACCACGGCAGGCGCATCCAGCGACAAGCAGGGGCTTCCCAGACAAGCTCTGGTCCCGACAAAGATGGATCTGTGCAGGCGCGTGAGGAGATACAGAAGAGAATGGTGCAGCGCCCAGTTTACTTTGTCAGTTCCCTTCTGCAAGGGGCTAGGTCAAGGTACTCTGGTGTGCAGAAATTGCTTTTCGGCCTTCTCATGGCCTCGAGAAAGCTGCGCCATTACATCCAAGCACATGATATCACAGTTGTCACTCGTTTTCCGCTGAAGAGGATACTGCAGAATCCAGAAGCAACAGGCAGGATTGTTGAGTGGGCATTGGAACTGTCAAGCTTTGGCCTCAAGTTTGAGAGCACTTCAACTACCCAAAGCAGAGCATTGGCATAATTCATAGCAGAGTGGACGCCAACACCAGATGAAGAAATTCCAGAAACGAGCATCCCCGTCAAGGAGGCAAGCAAAGAGTGGCTGATGTACTTTGATGGTGCCTTCTCGCTGCAAGGCGCCGGTGCTGGCGTGCTGCTTGTCGCACCCACCGGAGAGCACCTCAAGTACATAGTCCAGATGCACTTTCCCAAGGAGCAAGCAACAAACAATACTACAGAGTATGAAGGTTTGCTTGCCGGTCTCAGGATCGCGGCAGACCTTGGGATCAAGAAGCTCATTGTCAGGGGTGACTCGCAGCTTGTCGTCCGCCAAGTGAATAAGAGTTATCAGAGTCCGTTGATGGAAGCCTACGTTGATGAAGTGAGAAAGCTAGAAGAGCACTTTGACAGCCTACAGATGGAACACGTTGCAAGAGCTCAGAACGACATTGCCGATGGCCTGTCAAAGTGTGCAGCACTTAAGTTACCTGTGGAACCAGGGATCTTTGTGCTCAAGCTGACTCAACCGTCTGTAACGCCATCAACTGGACAGAGCAAGAAGAGGAAGTTGATTTTTGGTGACTATTTTCCGGCAGAGCTTCCCGAAGCCGCCGCCAAGAAGGTCCCCAAGATCAACACCAAGAGTGCTGGGGAGCAGTGTGCTCCGACAAGCCCCAGGGTTTGTTCCGTTGAAGCAGACGCTCCCGACAAGTTTTGCTCCGGCAAGCTTGCCGGGGAACGTCAAGCTCCGGCTGAGCCGCAGGTTCTCGCCGTAGAAGCGGATGTTCCCGCAGCAGCAGATGTGCCTTTAGTCCTTGTTGTCGAGCCGCAAGCTCCAGCATGGGCACAACAGATTGTCCGTTTCCTTCAGACCGGAGAACTTTCCGAAGAGCAAGAAGAAGTGGAAAGAGTAGCCCGGCAGTCAAGTATGTACCAGTTTGTCGACAACACACTGTACAGAAGAAGACTCAACGGTGTGAAATTGAAGTGTATTCACCGGGAAGACGGACAAAAGCTGTTTGCAGAGATACATGGAGGCATATGTGGCCACCACATTGGCGCAAGAGCACTTGCCGGCAAAGCATTCCGGCAAGGTTTCTTTTGGCCGACAACCCTCCAGGATGCAACTGCACAAGTAACCAAGTGTGAAGCGTGCCAGTTCCATTCCAAGCAGATACACCAGCCAGCTCAAGCTCTCCAGACGATCCCTTTATCCTGGCCATTTTCGGTCTGGGGGCTCGACATCCTCGGCCCCTTCCCCCGAGCAGTCGGGGGCTTTGAGTACTTGTACGTTGCAATCGACAAGTTCACAAAGTGGCCGGAAGTGGAAGCAGTGAGGAAGGTGACAGCACAGTCAGCAGTCAAGTTCTTCAGGTCAATTGTTTGCCGCTTCGGGATGCCTAACAGGATCATCACCGACAACGATACGCAATTCACGAGCCGCACCTTCATGCAGTACGTCCAAGATCTTGGCGCCAAGGTCTGCTTCGCTTCTTTTGCTCACCCCAGAAGCAACGGTCAAGCGGAGAGGGAAAATGCTGAAGTGCTGCGTGGGCTCAAGACCAGGACTTTCGACAGGCTGCACAAGTGCGGAAGAAACTAGATTGAGGAGCTGCCGGTGGCTCTTTGGTCGATCAGGACGACGCCAAATCGAGCCACTGGCCAAACACCTTTCGCTCTAGTCTATGGAGCAGAGGCAGTTCTCCCCACGGAACTTGTATATGGGTCACCTCGAGTGCTCGCTTATGATGAGCTTGAGCAAGAGCAGCTGCGACAAGATGACACGCTGCTCCTTGAGGAAGACCGTCTTCAGGCTGCTTTACGAGCTGCTTGCTACCAGCAAGCTTTGCGCCGCTACCATATCCGCAAAGTTAACGCCAGAAGTCTCGAGGAAGGCGACCTTGTTCTTCGGCGCGTTCAGTTTGCCAAGAATTCCAACAAGTTGACGCCGAAGTGGGAAGGCCCTTACCGGGTGAAACGAGTCACTAGGCCTGGCGCTGTCTGCCTTGAGACCGAAGATGGCATTTCGGTGAGCAACTCCTGGAACATTGAGCATCTTCGTAAGTTTTAACCGTAAGGCGCGGTTGCCGGACCCTGTTCCGGCAACCACCTTTTGTACAAGTCTTGCCGCTGTTGCATGTAATCCTTTGTACAAAGCCAGGCATAGACCCTGTGCATAAATAAAGCTCATGTGCTCCGCACATCTTGTCAATTTCATGTTTTTTTTGCATGAGTTATCTGACACTTTGTGCAGGGCCAACCCCCGATAAGCAATAACGAGCCATAAGGCTCCATATCTTTATTTTCTCTTCTTTCTTTTTTCTCAAGGAAAGGAAGGTTCCCTCGCCCACAAGTTTGCCGGGGGGGAGGAGAAGATAATGGTATGGACCAGGTGTCGTTCAAGAAAGTTTCGCCTTGCCGGAAAGCAAACAATAGAAAAGCTAAGTTGCCAAAGTTTGAGCAATCATATTTTTAAAAATTTTAAGTTATATTCCTTGAACGACCATGCTTTGTATGGAAAACCTGTGCGCGGAGGAACCAGCTCGTGGCTAGTTGCGCCCTTACTTTGTTTCGAGTCTGCTCAACAAATTAAGTGTGCTGTGACTAGAGTTGCGCCCTTACTTTGTTTCGAGTCTGCTCAACAACTTAAGTGAGCTGCGACTAGTTGCGACAAGGTTTCTTGTCGGTAACGGCACCGCCAGCAGGCTGCTGACGTCCCGCACTCAGCGCTCGCGGCTAAGGTGCCTGCGCCGGCAAGTTCCCTAAAAGCGTAGGGCAAAAACATACAAAGGAAGGAATCAAGTAAAGGAAATAACATTGCAATCACTACCCAAAATAGAGTTATATTACAAGATAGCTTATCGCGGCTCTAATAGATTGTTTTCATAATATGACCAGCAGCGATAAGAAAAGAAGAAAACGGGCGGCCTAGTCTACACGATCGCCCTCAACCCTCTTGATCCCGCTCACCTTGTCCACAATGGGTGCGACAAGGGCCTTGAGCGCCTCCAGATCAACATCCGGCGGCAGGGTCTTGAGGACGTTGGTGAGGTTAAGGCCCGGGTTGCGGAAGGCCACGTTCACCAACACCATTTGAAGAGCTCCCGCACAGATCTTGCGCGACTCGTCGGCCAGCTGCTTTGGGATCCTCTCCCGGAGTCGCTGGAGGGCCGTCGCCAGGCCTTTTAAGAACAAGGTGAGCTTGGCGCTGGATTGGAGGTTCTCATCGGAGGGATACCCGAGATCCTCCATCCCCAGCTGCGCCAGCTCCCTGTCAATGTCTGCGGCTGCACTCACAAGACCCTCCGTCCAGTGCTCCACAGTCTCCCTAAAAGTGTTCTGGGCGGCAGCAGCACTCTCCAGCAGCGCCTTGTCGGCCTTGATCTCCTCCTTCAAGGCCACCTCCTGCTCCCTGGCGCCGTCCAGCGTCTTGGTCAAAGTGGTCAGCTTCAACTCAAGATCTGTGTTGGAGTCCTTGACGGCGCTGAGCTCCTTGCCCTTCTCGGTGAGACGGGCCTGCAGCTCTGAGTGGCTGTAGGCGTCCTTCTCCCGCTCACGCTTGAGCGCGGCAAGCTCCTCGCCGCTTGCCTTGAGATCGGCCTCCAGCTGCGCCACCTTCGTCTCCAGCTCCTTCTTGGCGGCCTCGGCAGCTACGGCAGCGTCCTCTGCTTGCTTGAGAGCTCCGCCGAATGTTCGCTCACGCGCGGCAAGCTCCTCCTCGTGGATATCGAGGTTGATCTTCCGCTGCGCCAGCTCGCCCTCCTGCGCAGACAGCTTCTCAGCGGCAAGCCGCTGCTGCTCTTCGACGTCAGCCTTCTCGAGGAGGAAGGCCTTCTGCTCCTCAGCGAGCTGCTCCCGCTCCTCCTCCAGGGACCGGAGAGCTGCCTGGTTGAGACCTCGGAGCTCCTCCGCGCGCTTCTCAATGTCTGCTCCCGCCTTCGCGACAAGCGCCTCGCGGGATTCCAGCTTGGCTTGCCGTGCGCGGTAGAGCGACAACAGCTTCCGCAGCAGCCGCTCCTCCTCGGGCTCGCCACTACTGCTGCTTGGTGCGTCAACCAGCGTCAGCCCAGCGGAGGCGAGCACCTCTCCGTCAAAGCATTCTCCTTCGACCGGCGCCCTGGACATTGACACCCAGGGGAGGTTGATGAAGACGCCATCGCCGGCCTTCAAGTAGACGCCTGGCTGGGGCTCTTCGGAGCCTGGCGCTGCGGTAGCAGCGGAAGGGTCGGCGGTCGGCGTAGCGCCTGGCGCTCCGGCGGCCTCAGGGCCGTCAGTGCGATCGCCAGACCCCTCGTCAGCTGTTGCGGCGGCAGCCTTGGCGGCCTCTTCGTCGGCGGGATTATCAGCGCCGGCCGCTTCTTTGGTGGCAGCGGCGTCGTCGACAGCAACCTCGGTCTCCATCGGCTCCGCAGCAGATGGGTCTGACGGCCGGAAAAGGAAGAAAAGCCAAGCGAATATCCAAAAAGAAGATCAAAACGAAGAAGAACCCAAGGGAAGTTTCGAAGCAAGAGGTTTATCTGTACCGAGCTCTGCAGTTGTGGTCTCCGCCGACGGGGGCCCGCTGGTGTTGTCCCTTGCTGGAGACTTCTCCCTTGCCGGAGAACTCCCCCTTGCCGGAGAGCTCTCCCTTGTCGGAGGATTCTCCCTTGCCGGAGAACTCTCCCTTGGCGGTGTAGTCGAAGCAGATGGCATGATAGGGACGGTCTCCGGACGCTCCTGGTGGGGCTGCTCTGCTCCTACACAAACCAACAGTCAGATATCAGCAAACAAAGAGTATCCATGTGCGCCTAACAGCGGGAAGCAAACCATATACTTACGCTGGGGGCTGCGCTCGGGGCTGCTCTGAAGAACAATTGCCGGGTCCGGCAAGGTTGTCTCGGACGCACCCCCTGCTGTCGCGGTGGGTTCGTCCTCGATGATAATCAACGGGACCTTGGATCTCTTTGCCGCTCTCTTGGCTAGAGTCCTAAAAAGGAATAAGTTCAGAGTAAAGCAAATGAGATACAAGACAAAGCAGCAAGAATTGAAGAAATACAAGTACAACAAGAATCTTACTCTTCTTCTTCCTCGTCGGAGCTGAGCGCGGAGAAATCAAAGCCTGGCTCACCTCCGGCGCGAGGAGGCGGAGGAGTAGGTTCCCTTGGCCACTTGGCGGGAGTAGTGACGGTGGTCTGAGAAGACCCCGCTCCAGTTGCCGCAGCAGCGTGAGGTGCCTCCACGGCAACAGAACTTGCCGCGGTGGAGCGTGTCACGCGGCGCGGCGGCTGTTGACTCGTCTGCCGCTCCGCTACGTCCCCGGCCTTGCGGAGACGCCTTCTTGGTAGAGCCGGGGGCTCTGCTTGCGGCAAGCTGCCCGAAGATGAGGAGGAAGAGGAGTCGATCTCCAACGAGCCGCTCGTATCCTCGGCGGGCTCGCCCGACCCGACGTCATGCCCGGCAGGCTCTTCCTCGCCGGCAAGCCCCTCTCGCTCGGCAAGGCTTGCCGCCTCCGCTGCCTCTGCCTCCTCCACGGTGAATCCAAACTCGCCCGCGGCTGCGGCTGCCGCCGCCTCTTCCAGCCTAGTGGCGATGCGCTTCATATCCTCGTCGGTGGTGTCTCGGGTGAGGCCTTTCTACTTGTCGGAGCGGATCGGCACTTCTACCAAGCCATCAAAGAACGCCTGCACGACGTCGTCTGCAGGCTCTTGCCAAGCTAGGTCAATTCCATGCGAGTCGCATAGCGGCATCATTGCACGGATGCGGCTGAGCGAGGAATTGTTGCACAGTGGAACGACACCCTTCGGCAACCTGAACACTTCGGGATGTTGAGGGTCGTATTTGAACAGCTCCTGGAGCATCGCGTTAAGCTCCAGAACAGTGAAGTTGAAGTTGAGGCCCGGACGCAGCCTCATGATATCCGCCGCATTCTTGAATTCCCAGGCGGGTCTCCTCCTCTCCTGCAGGGGGGTGATGCGGCGGCGAAGGAAATCTGCGCCAACGGCGCCTACAGTGAGCCCGGCAAGCCTGAGGCGTTGGATCCGGGCGACGGCAATCTTCAGCCTATCGTCTTCCGGGGCCACGTTGCTCCAATCGCTGCCGCGCACTACTGGAGTTTGGCGCCGGGCAGTAAACGGCTGCGGGTCCTCCTCGACAATCCAGCACCAGTCTACTCTCCATTCCTCCCACTTGCTGCGGAGCTCTCCCTCCAGATGAGCTTCCTTCTTGCCGATTTTTGAGATCCAGGCGATTCCGCCACATAAAGGCTCTCCTCTCTCAACTCGGGGTATAAAAAAGTGGCGAAAAAGGGCTACATTTGGATGGACTCCGACAAAGTTTTCTCAGAGATGTGCGAAAACTGCCATGGTCAGGACAGCATTGGGGGTGAAGTCAAGGAGGCAGAACCCGTAGGTGTTCATAATATCACAGAAGAACTCAGAGAAAGGCGGGCAGAGCCCGCAGTAGAAGAACAAGGCGAAAAAGGGGTATCCAGTTGGAGCCATTTTCCAAGCGACGGCTGGAAGTACCTTCGTGCGCAGGTGCGCCCGCGTCTCCGTCGACCAGAAGAGGTAGTAGTACTCCCTCAGGGCCCTCGCGGCAAGCTTGGGGGGAAGATTGCCCACTCCTTTCGCAGCGCCGCGAGCCGCTGCGCCTCGGCCGACTTCACGACCTTCCCCTTCTCGGCTTTCGGAGCCATGGCGGAAGTGGTGAGGGAGGTCGGCGGCGTTGGTGATGCTGGTGGCGATAGGGGGCGGAGCACTGCTCTCTTGTGGCTTTGGGAAGAAGGGGAGTGGCAGAGATTTTCGAGGTTGGAGTAGCAACTGGCGGATGGGCGAACTGCCCCTGTTTCCCCTGCTTATAAGGAGGGAGGGGGCGGACGTTTCGCCTTTCCGAATAAAGAAACCACCCACGATATCTCCCACGACGCCGCAATCAACGCGTGTCGTTCGGGGAGGGCGCGGTGGATACGGAGTGAGATACGGCGTGACCCAGGCCGCGCGTGCCCGTGCTCTGTTTTGAGCCTGGCCCAACAGAGCTTGGCACCGTGTATGGCCCAGGCCCGGGGGCTCCTGTCGGTGTACTAGAGTAGGGGTACCCTAGTATCCCGAACTTGTGCACGGGCAGTCGCAGCATCCCACGGCAAGGCTTGACGGGTGACCGCCAAGGTCCTCTGTGGTTCCTTTGGAGCCATTCAAGAACAAAGTATTCAAGCCAAGGAGACAAGGCCGCGGCAAGAGGAGCTTGCCGGGAAGACCACTCAAGGCACAAGACCCCGGCA
Organism: Aegilops umbellulata; assembly: GCA_032464435.1. Classification (NCBI taxonomy): domain Eukaryota; kingdom Viridiplantae; phylum Streptophyta; class Magnoliopsida; order Poales; family Poaceae; genus Aegilops; species Aegilops umbellulata. Next base: position 113,983,659 of record CP136056.1, read on the forward strand.
AGAGGAGCTTGCCGGGAAGGCCAACCAAGGCATCTCAAGGAACTTGTCGCGACGCGCCACGCGTCCCGGCGAGGCCCGGTGAGAGGCAAACCTCCGGACGCGACAAGACAATGACCGTGGCAAGGCGTTTGCCGCGACAAGCTACCACTCCGTACCCACGCTCCAGCACATCCACCAACGTGTCGCTCTGGGACCCTTCTAGGCGTACGTGGCGGGAGGCTGTGCAGCCAGCGGTACGCGGTGGCAAGCGGCGCTGACAAGATTGCCATCGTGGCGAACGGTGGCGTCCCTGACGGTCCCTTTTTGCACTGTTTGGGCGACACAGATGGGCATTTAATGCCCTTGTCCCCTGCCGTCAGGGTTAGGTATGATACACTATACAGGTAGCTGTACCAACCGCAACACCTTTCCATTTTTACCCTTGTCTACGTTGCCACCTGTCGGTGACCCCTTGAGCATATAAAAGGAGGCCCATGCGCAACGTAGAGAGGGAAGACGAATAGAAAAACACTCACACTCGGTCTCGTTAGCTGCTGGTGTGTACTGTAGCACTCGGCGCTCCCGAGCAAGTACTCAATACAAACCACAAAGCAGGAGTAGGGTTTTACGCATCCATGCGGCCCGAACCTGGGTAAACTGCTCGTGTGCTCCGCCTCCATCTGCTCTTCACGCGATCTCCGCCCCCGTCGAACCGAAAGGGGCTCGGTCCGCCGGTCCCCATAGGTGCTCGTGGATCAGTTTCCCCGACAAGCACCATCAGATGAAAAGAAATTAAAATGGTAAGATGAAACTAGGGATGTAAGTGGCAAATATAAGACATCCGCCAGTCCCATCTAGTTAGTTTTTGCTACCTCCCTGGTTCATTTTCCTCAAAAAACAAAAACTCTTTTGAACTATCATACCACTAGTGGACTTTAATCGGGATTAAACGGGACGCAGTTGACTTCCCTAGTTGAAAGGGAGTGTACAACCGCTATATTTAAGTTGCCAAGGCATCTAAGCAGTTGAAATAATCTGAGAAAGCACTTAACAGTGTGGCCTCATATAAACTACAAAGACAGTCTTGTGATGAAGTTGAGAGGAAAAGTTAAGGACTCAAATGAAATAGGCATGCACTTCTTTACGATAGTACAGCAGGCACTGCTGACATATTGGCCAACTCAGGTATAGCGTAACAACAAATAAGCATTCGAATCAAGCAATACAGCAAAGCAGACAGCTGAACTATTTGTAATTCGGTAGGATTACACGTTGAGGGCACAAGCCAAGAGAGCATCCCACTCGCATTACATTTCACATGTACTAAAACACACTGGCTTACCATATGTTGCTGTGAAGCCTAGCTGCTGTTGCAATGTTCTTTGAAGATATCATCAGCATCCCGTGGTTGCAAATCTAGTTGTTGTAGTTTATTCTGCACCATCTATTTAGGTAAAATTAATTTTAATCGCATGCACTGGTCCGAATTGATCATCAATGGTTCATCTAAACTAATAAAAGAAGGGTGTGTGCATACACGACAATACTCCCTCTGATTCTTTTTACTTTGCGTATAACTTTTTCTCAGTTTTCTCGTATTAGTCTGCGAGTTGCCGATTCCTAGCGCTGGTTTCCTTTTGTGCCCCGCCCCATCCGCCTCTGCCCTAATTAATTGGCAAATTAGTCCAGAAAAATTGAACCAGTGCCCTCCTTGGTACGCGGGTCAAGAGTTATGCGCAGAGTAAATAGAATCGGAGGGAGTATATCTGCTTCCCTCTATTTTTATGCTTATTCGAGGTGCTAGCCCCAAAAGAACAAATATTTTGCTTGATGGGGTTGGCAGCTCCATAATTAATAGAAGCATCAAATTAGTCATGCAACTTGGGAAGATCAAGAACACACAAACAAGCAATGAGCAGAGGCTCGGAGCAGTGATGTAATAGCTAGCATCAGAAAATGTAGGGTAAAACGAACAAAAAGCAGCGGAACCACATGCTAGTTTGCTGAAGCATAGAGAACATTAAGCAGTCTGATGGAACCAACAGGTGGCATCAGAACAAAACTAAAGCATATTAACTATATGTGCACTGGTATGTAATTTAGCACATGTAACATGTTCACTGCCAGAAGTATGGCCCTATAGGTGCAAGCAGAATAACGCGTCTCATGAAAAACTGAATGATGCCCTGAAGAAATTCAAAGATGCGGTGCTTATGCTAGGAAAGTGAAAGTAGGCGCCAGCCGTTTGATAATAGTACCTGATTCTCGGCGGCGTATGGGTATCGTTGTCATACTTGATAGCTAAGGATCGTCGATGGTGCTCGTGTTGCGGTTGAGTTTGGGCCGGCTGTCGCCGTCGCTGAAGCGGCTCCGGTGCTACGGTTGCGGCACCTGTTGACATATAAGAAAGCTCATCTGTGGTAAGTGAACAGTTGCACGATAAAGAGAAAAACCGAACAAGTACAAATCTAAATAACCTGATGAGGCTGCGGCGTCGGTAAAGCAGGGCCGGTGGATTTGAATATGGCGTCCGTGGAGCGGGTCCGGTGCAGTGGATGAAGGCTTCGGTGGGCGCGTTATATAGTGCTTTCGGTGAGGCGGATCTGTTGCGGCAGACGAGGGCTTGTATGAAGGGCCAGTGAACAAGCGGACAAGGGAGTTAGTGAAGGGCCTACGCTATGGTGGACGAGGGCGCCGGTTAAGCAGATCCGGTGCGGTGGACCATGATGGCGGTCAAGGAGATTTGGAGCGGTGGACAAGCCAGTTGCTGAAGCGGCTCCGGTGAAGTGGTGAGTTGGCAGTTGGGGGTTCCAAGGTGCGGAAGGTAGATCCGGCGGGGTGTGAGGTCCACCGCTGCGACGGAGGACTAGATTCGGTGGCTTGCCGTGGTTGGGGGGGGGTCGGGGAGGGGAAGGGGAGGGGCTCTGGGGAAGAATGTTGGGGGCAAAGAGGGCAAAACAATGGAGTTACCAAAGCAGCCCTTCTCCGTTGATGTTGCAAGGGTAAAACATGAATATCGTTGGGCTAAACTTTCGGGCGCGTGATATTTCGATGTGAGCAGGAAGTTTGGAAGCTTTTGGCGCCTAAAATTATAAGTATTCTGCACTCGTACGGCTGACTATGATATCATGGCCGACAATTTGTTTGTTTTGCATGCAAAAAAATGTGCAAGTTTTGAAAATCAATGTCTCCAACTCAAAACTTAGATTGTCCATTCAATTCAAATATGGATCATTGAGCTACTACAAGCAAATACCATCATACGGTCCAATTCAAATGAAATTCCAAATGTGTTTATCCTAAATATGATGACAAAAGCAAAAATGTGTATGTGTATGAATAAAGTGGATGATTATAAAGTTTGAACATGCCCGTATGTGTATATCTCTAGGTTTGATATATGAATTTGAAATCACGAAATCCCGGCTTAAAAAATGTACCTCCGTTTAAAGGAATTACAAAAGCTAATGATGGAGTCGAATTCCAAAATTCCAATCTTCGGTTTGTAATTCTGGTACATCAAGGTATATCACGCATGTTCAAAAGTATCGTTATCTCATAGTACAAACTGTGAAACAAATTGATCAACCATGAGTGCACAATATCTCAATTACGCTAAAGTCCCTCAAATATAGACACCTCACTCTTTATCTGAAGTCAACCCCCCCCCACCACACACACACACACACACATAGATAAGTCGTTCTCTCCCCCAAACACCAACACACGAGCACATTAACACCCCTCTCTCTTGTAAAGTCCGGACCCCAACATAGGTCTCTATCACTTTGTCTCTCGGGCATGCACACATCTCTTCCCTCCCTCTCTAGGTCTCCTGCTATCTCTCTTACCCAAGCACACACACTATGTAGAGTGTATATTTCCCATACACACAAAACGTCGCCCCCAAACGTTTATCTCCCTAGTCATGTGGTTCTCGCGCTCTCACCTCACACACCACCCCCACTGCAAACAAGCACACTTTGTCTCCTTGTGCACCACTCTCCTCTTTCTATCTCTCCCACATGCAGACCCGCCCCAGCTCCTTCCCTGTATACATATATGTCGTGACTCTTTGCTTAGCTCCCTAATGTATAAACGTTCTCGGTTTCACACATTGTTCTCTACACCATCTATTCTAGATCTCTCATGAAGTCCCTATCACACACACGATGACTCGCTTCCCATGCGTCTCCGTTCATAGGCAAATTTCGGATAACATCAACATTGTCTCCCTATCTATACGCCATTTATGGACACAAACGACCCCTCTCGCCCCCTCTCTTCCTCTCTCTCTCTCTCTCTCTCTCTCTCTCTCTCTCTCCGTCACTAGCTCTCTCTTTCTCTCGCTCTCACACACCTCTCCCACACACACACTCGATGTCTCTTCCAAATAGTCTGCTCCCCACGCCCGCACCCGTGCTATCTCGCTACTACACATGTCACACCATTCCCCCTTCCCTTATACTAGGTTTACATCATCAGTGGTCTCTCTACTCCACATACACTCTCTCCCTCTCACACACAAATGCGTGAAAAACACACACAGACACGCACAAACACCCATTTACCTGGATCCTCATCTCTCCTCATGTCCGCATGTGTATCTCACACACCCACTCACTAATTATGTATATGTGTCTCCACGTTACACAACACAAAGCACCATGTACATGTCTCTCTCTATCCTCCACACACATAGACACAAAGAATCTGTTATCGTTGCCTCAGTCTCTAATATATCACACACGCACACTATTTCTCTCTCTCTCTCTCTCTCTCTCTCTCTCTCTCTCTCTCTCTCTCTCTCTCTCGCAAACACGCTCAACAAGGATTTCCCCATGAATAACTTACCGTCTATTCATCAACAGTCGTGGGAGTACGGCGAACACGAGATGTGAAAAATAATAAATCTACATGTGCTTAGACCACCTAGTATGACTACTAGGACTAGAGCAAGCCAAAAAGTGCGCCACCGTAACCCCCTCCTTGTTGGCGACGGGAAAATCTTCGTTTTACATAGTCGAGGAGTCATTGTGCTAAGGCCCCACATGCCGAGGCATTGAATAGAATGTAGATGCTAGTTTACGGAAGCAAGTATTGATAATACGTTTGTATCTCCATACTTATATTTCTTCTCTTATAAAAAACCGAGTTGGTGATGATGGTATGTGTGCCATCTTGCAATATAGACCGTCCGATCTATATCCGACGGATGGAAATCAAACTAAAAGATACCCGCACCCCTCTCCACATTTGCAGACAAGGCCTTCCCTCATTCATCCTTATCTCCAACAAACCTCATTGTTGAGTAATTAAGAAAGGAAGCCTCTGGAACAAACTGGCCTGGTGGCCGCTGTCGGCGTCGTCAATCCCCATGCCTCCGCTCAGTCCGACCACCAACCACCACCACACCCCACTCCTCTTCACCTTATCTCATATTTCTCGAGATATCATTAGTTTTTACACATGGGATTAATCCCGCAAGGGTCAATCACAACAAGTGTTTTATAACAAAATGCATCTTGATGTTCCGTGCAATGCACGGATCTTGCTAGTAATCCTACACAAGACTAAGTTGGTGATGCTCGTGTCTGCCATCCGTCGTTTCTAACCATTAGATCTACATCTAACGATTGTGAGGTAAGTTGTTGCCTTTTCTCACCAACATCCCACTTGTCTACCAATTTGCAGAAAAACCCATAATTAGTATCTTAAACCCAACCACATCCCTCCCTGACCTCACCAAAACAGCCCAAGGAATATATTCTAACTGAAACATAATATATCTCTAGTGACATATGTATATCGAAATTAGAGTGTTTTGTACCAAGTTTGTGAATAAGTATTATTCTAATTATGATTCGTTGCAACAGACATGAACATTGCTTGTATTTCGAACCATGCATTTCTTTTCCTAGTAGTCCATAGTTTCTTTTCCTAGTAGTCCATAGTTTCGAGTTTTCCATCAAGATATTAGTCACGCATGGTTGATATTTACTTTCAATCATGTACACATATGCACTATGTAACTAGCCTTGCTTATTGGCTTCCAAAGCTTAACTTTCACCCCTACTTACAATATGTAGAGTATTTAACAAAAAACTACCACTTTCAACCAGCCCTAGGAAGAATCTATTGTACAAAAAATAGCAAAAACATACCCAAAATTTCTTAATCCACGCCAAAAACTACCTAGTACTCCTACCGATTAGGTTCTTTTAAACCCATTTATGACAGGGTTGGACCACATGTCCGTGCTGACGAGGCAGCTTAAACCAACACATTTTGTTTGACCGTTGACACGAGGGACCCACATCTGACCTTCTATCCTGTTATTCCCCCTCAAATCATTATTTTTCCTGAACATTACTTCAAACAGTACTGATGCGTGTTCGTCGGTGGCGCTGGTGATGAGCGAGTTGGCCGCCGCTTCACCGGACGGGCCGGACACCGCGCTGGCCTCCGCACGGGTTGGCAGGCTGGCCCGAGCGTGACTCACGAGCGAGCAAGCCGCTGCGCTGGCCTTCGCTCGAGCTAGATGGCTGGCCTTAGTGCGGCGCGCGCGAGCAAGCCGCCGCGCTGCCGTGCCAATCTAGCTAGCAAACCTTGTAGACAAGCAGCTGGACGGAGCTATCTTGGCTAGCTAGCGGTCGCGAGCGCCAGACGGAGTTGGCATCCGGGCTGCCACAACATGGGCTCCGCACTGCCGGCTGTTTTGACCTCGCCTTCTGCCGGCGGCGGTAGCTGCGTCCCATGGCCGAGGATGACTAGGTAGACCAGCCGGAGGTAGGAGGTCACTCGAGGATTTTTGTTGGTAAGAGCATGTACAATGGTTGATAAGGTAGTCTTATCTTAAGTCTGCCACATATGCAAGTGGTAGTAGTTTCTTGGCATTTTAGTGGTTTCTTGCATTATTAGAGCAAGTACAATAGAGCTGAGTCAGCGGGCTATAAGAAATAAACTACTCCCTCCGTCTAGGTGTGTAAGTCATCTGACGAAAACCAAATAATCCCAAAACACTTAGGCATGGTGCATTAACTTCTACCTCGTTTCTTGTTTCTTGACATATCAACCAATAAGAGATGTGGGTGTGCAAGCTTTTAATGACTTGAAACTACCAAACACGACATGAAGTGGTTAATTCATTGCATGCAATGCTATTAATTAGCAAATAAACAGTAAGTTCTCTAGTTTTCCCCTCCTCCTTGGTCACGGTGCACAATCTAAGATGACTTATTCGCCTAGATGGAGGGTGAGGGAGTCCTGGATTAGGGGGTGTTCGGATAGCCGGACTATACCTTCAGCCGGACTCCAGGACTATGAAGATACAAGATTGAAGACTTCGTCCTGTGTCCGGAAGGATCTTTTCTTGGCGTGGAAGGCAAGCTAGGCGTGCGGATATTCAAGATCTCCTACCATTGTAACCGACTCTGTGTAACCCTAACCCTATCCGGTGTCTATATAAACCGGAGGGTTGTAGTCCGTAGGACAACCATCATCATACACAATCATACAATAGGCTAGCTTCTAGGGTTTAGCCTCCTTGATCTCGTGGTAGATCCACTCTTGTACTACCCATATCATCAATATTAATCTAGCAGGAGTAGGGTTTTACCTCCACCGAGAGGGCCCGAACCTGGGTAAAATAAAGTGTCCCTTGTCTCCTGTTACCATCCGACCTTGACGCATAGTTCGGGCCCCCCTACCCGAGATCCGCCGGTTTTGACACCGACATTGGTGCTTTCATTGAGAGTTCCTCTGTGTCGTCGCTTTTAGGCCCGATGGCTCCTTTGATCATCAACAACGATGAGGTCCAGGGTGAGACTTTCCTCCCCGGACAAACCTTCGTCTTCGGCGGCTTCGCTCTGCGGGCCAATTCGCTTGGTCATCTGGAGCAGATCGAAGGCTACGCCCCTCGCCATCAAGTCAGGTTTGGAAGCTTAAACTACACGGCTGATATCCGCGGAGACTTGATCTTCGACGGGTTCGAGCCACAGCCAAGCGCACCGCACTATTTCGAGGGGCATGATATAGCTCTGCCTCCGAAAAGTACCCTGGAGGCCGCACACGCTCCGGCCCCGATCCTTGACTCGGAGCCCTCTACGTTCTCCGAGGATGAACGGTTGGACGTCACCTCGGGGGCTGCGATCTCAAAGGCGATCGAGCCAAACGCCAGCCCCGTACTCCGCACGGCCCAGGACTCCAAGGAGCCGGACTCTTCTCCGAACTCCGAGCCTTCCGTGCCCCCGCCGATCGAATCTGATTGGGCGCCTGTAATGGAGTTCACCGCCGCGGACATCTTTCAGTGCTCACCTTTCGGTGATATCCTAAATTCTCTCAAGTCTCTCTCTTTATCAGGAGAGCCCAGGCCGGACTATGGTCTGCGAGGTTGGGATTCGGACGACGAAGAAATTCAAAGCCCACCTACCACCCATTTAATAGCCACTGTCGATGATTTCACCGACATACTTGACTTCGGATCCGAAGACTTCGACGGTATGGATGACGAAGACGGAGACGAACCAGGACCAGCACCTATAGGGCACTGGACCTCCACCCCACCTAACGATGTATTCATGGTGGATACCCCTACGGGAAACGAAAACGAGGAAAAAGGGGGTGGAAAAAGGGGTAAACCCTCCGAAAAGCAGTCAAAGCGGCGACGTAGACGCCAAGCCAAGCCCCGCCTCGATCAAGACCCAGCCGTAGAGCAGGATGAGCCGGTAGACGACGAGCATGCCTCAGAGCAGCCGTCCGAACAGGGCAACACGGATGGAGAGGAAAGACAGCCCTCCCCCGGCCATAACAGAACTCCGGACGATCTCACGCCGGATAAAACCACGGAGTAGAAGAATCTCCACGAAAGGCTCGTTGCCACAGCACGCAGCCTGAAAAAGCAGAAGCGGAAGCTAAGGACGGCAGAAGATGCACTCAGAACAAGATGGAGCAAGGTAATCAAGACCGCGGATAAATACAGCGGCAGCCGCCGCACTAAAAGCTATCCGAAGAAAAAACTACTACCCGAATTCGACCAGGAGGCCCTAGAGCCCCCACACTTAAAAAATAAAAAAGCCACACGGTCGGATAGACGACCCCACGACCACCATAAAACGGCAAGTGGTGCCGCACTCAAGGCGGCATGCGACCCAATTAAAGACTCGCATCATGGCCCAGCCAGGTCCATTTACGGGCCAAGGAAGCAAGCTCTCACAAGCAATGCAAAAAATCCATCATCAGAATCCGGCACACCCAAATACAGGGGCGCCGCACACCCCCTATGTTTCACCAATGAGGTCTTGGATTATGAATTTCCAGAGGGATTCAAACCCGTTAACATAGAGGCGTACGATGGAACAACAGACCCTGGAGTCTGGATCGAGGATTACATCCTCCACGTACACATGGCTAGAGGAGATGATCTCCACGCCATAAAATATTTACCTCTTAAGCTTAAAGGGCCAGCCCGGCACTGGCTTAAAAGCCTTCCCGAAAACACAATTGGAAGTTGGGAAGAGCTCAAGGATGCTTTCCGAGCAAACTTTCAAGGGACCTATGTCCGCCCCCCGGATGCAGACGATCTCAGTCACATAACTCAGCAGCCCGGAGAATCAGCTCGACAGTTCTGGAACAGATTCCTCACTAAAAAGAATCAGATAATGGATTGTACGGACGATGAAGCCCTAGCAGCTTTCAGGCATAATGTCCGATATGAATGGCTCGCCAGACACCTCGACCAGGAAAAGCCAAGAACAATGGCCGCACTCACAAGCCTCATGACCCGCTTTTGCGCAGGAGAGGACAGCTAGTTGGCACGATGGAGCCCGAGCGACCCAAGTACATCAGAAAACAGGGATGGAAACGGAAAACCGCGGCGAAATAAGGACCATCGCAGAATCAAAGGAAAAAGTCCGAAGAGCACGGCAGTCAATGCCGGATTCAAAAGCTCACGGCAAAATCAGACAAAACCACCCCTTCAGGATAATAGGAATGATCCGTCCAGCTTGAACAGAATCCTGGACAGAATATGTCAGATACACGGTACTTCTGGGAGGCCTGCCAATCACACCCATAGAGATTGTTGGGTTTTTAAACAATCCGTACAGCTTAACGCCGAACACAAGGGGCTCGATACACCAAGTGAAGAAGAGGACGAACCCCAAAGGCAGAATACCAGGAAACAAAAGAACTTCCCGCAAGAAGTCAAAACAGCGAACTTACTTCACGTAACAAAACGTGTGGCACCCATAAAGGTACGCACAATCAAACTTTCCCCTCATGAGTCCCGCCACTGGTCACTAAAGCCAATCATTTTTTATCAGCTAGATTATTCTAGAAATATCAAAAACGCAGGCCGGACTGCCCTGATACTGGATCCAATAATCGATGGATTCCAGTTCACCAATGTCCTTATGGACGGCGACAGTGGACTAAACCTGATATATCAGGATACAATCCACCGCATGGGCATAAACCTAGCAAGAATCCGCCACAGCAAAACCTCCTTTCAAGGGGTAGCACCAGGCCCGGACACCCATTGTATGGGTTTTCTCTGGCTTGTAGTCATATTTGGCTCTCCCAATAACTTTCGTCGCGAAAAGCTGACCTTCCATGTAGTCCCATTTTCAAGTCGTTATCAAGCACTAATGGGACGCAGAGCTTTCGCTCGCTTTAACGCAATACCGCATTACGCATCTCTCACGCTTAAGATGCCCGGTCCTCGAGGCATCATCTCTTTAAAAGGAGCGCACTAAAATACGCCTCCTCCAAACGGAGGATTGCACGGCTGCTTAAACAGCCGCACAATAAAGTGGCCTCGCCAGCCAAAGGACTTTTTTATAAGTCATCAAAGGCCACGGACCCGGACTCAACGAGTTCGGCACAAGTCCATCATTAACGCAGGCTTAGTACGCCATATACCCCCGTACCAGGGACTGTACGCAGAGACAATAAAACTCAACCTTATATATTCTTTACTTTATATTTTGTTACGCACAACCCATTTTTCAATTTAGTTCCTCTCTTTTATAGATGAACGTCGTGCGGCGCCCGTCCAGGACACGGTACAACGGAGACACAGGTGCAGACGTGCAGTAGGGACCCGTCCTAAAGGATTCTTTTTAGATTAAGACCCTGCGTAAACCTTTTTTATTGTCTCTTGCTGCTATACATCCCCTGGTCTTTTCCTTCCTGCTATAACCAAGGAGGAGGCTGGCGTCTTGGCATGTGGCCACGCCAGAATTCTTGCTCGTACCTGGACACTAAGGGCTCTTTTCTTTTGTTTAAGGGTGTTGTTTCACACGCACTCACAAAGACCGAACACCTTAGGGAGTGTTCGGCGTCGCGAGTTTTGGCACTATATGCATCAGCTCCGAATCATGATTTTGGTCACATGTTGGGTTGCCCGGCTCCTGAGTTCGGCTACCTTATGTTCCGCTCTATCGGCTAAGGTAGCACCAGGAGAACTACTGCGATTGTGCCCCGGTTTGGCCGGGTGAGCACCTCAGTAGAGAAAGCCGAAAACCGACTATCATGATGCAGCGCGAGACTGGTCGCCACTCGATGACTCATAGGAATTTATCGAATTCCTCCACTTTGACGAAGGGCCGCTTCCCGGTCAGGTACGTACGCGCTCCGAACTCGGGCAAAGCGTAGTCGCCACTAAAGGGCTACCTAAAGAGTCCCACTATCAAGCTCCTATGGCTAAGTGAAAGTGTTAAAGCATTATAGTCCGGTTGCCTAGCCCGCTGCACTATCACCTCCTTTATAGGACCAAGACGTTGGGTTAAGTGTGAAAATGCGTCTTCTGCGCGCACCCCCGCACTATGTGTGTGGGGGCTGAAGCCAACGACTGCAATCTTTCAGAATTTATATATTTAAACGGACGCACAGGAGGTGTTCCTAATACTTGAAGGCACAAGTCTAAAAATATGCCCCTACAATTTATCAAAATACTGTTTCATGATTACATATGCCATCATAACTTAGCATCCTTCGAGCACTGCGTCTCTATTATGCGAGCGCCTTCGAGGACTTCCTCAAAATATTGCTCGGAAGGTATTCGGCTTTTATCCGAATCCCGGGACGCAACAACGGTGGGCTCCATATCTGCCCAGTATGTCTTGACACGGGCAAGAGCCAACCGAGCTCCCTCCGTGCACGCTGACCTCTTCATAGCACCGATACGTGGCACCACGTCAAAAAATTGCTGCACCAAGCTGAAATAACTCTTTGGCTTCGATCTCCCCAGACACAGATGATCCGTGGCGTACTTCATGGCGAGTCCGGACAACCTATTCAGTTCGGCCCATCGGGCCAGGCGATCGTCTACTACAAGTGGACGCTCTGGATTGATGAATTGCGACCAGAAGAGCTTCTCCACTTCATGACCCTTCTTATCTTGAAAGTGTTTGGTCGCATCAGCAGCACTAGCCGCCAAATCCAGATAGGTGTCCTCTACACTCCACGCTCGGTCCAACGGGGCAAACCTTGGGTCGCAAAATTTTCTCCGCAGCAAGAAGGGATTTCCATCCGCAATTAGTCCGGCTTGACGTAGCTCCTCCTTTGCCGCTCTCATTACAGAGGGGGCGTCCTTGGCGTCGGTAACAACTTCCTCTAAGCTCGTTTGCCTCGCCCGACCTTCTTCTTCAAGAAGCTTGCAACGGTCAGTAGCACTTTTTAACATTACGGCCATATCAGCCACCTCCTCCTTGCTTCGGCAATGGGCAGCCTGTTCGGCTTTCAGCTCTTCAAGGGCTTTCACGGCAGCCGCATCGCCTTTTCTGGCTTGTTCCTTCGCTCGGGCGAGTTCGGCCCTAAGACCTTCCACGGCGGCCGCACCATCTGCGTCAAGCACACACACGGTAAGATATTGACATAAAGCTCCTCTTACTCACAATCGCCTAATGATTTCAATACCTTGAGCACCATCAAGCCGCTTGTTAACAAGCACGATGTCGGCTTCTGCCTCATCCAGTTGTCACTTTAGTTCGGCATATTCACGAGTCCGGCTCGACTCCGGACAATCAGCCACCTACGTATAAAGGTGCCACTTAAAGGACCTGGGATTAAGATCCTCTGCGCGCCGTACATCTTTACGACGCACAGAGTCTCAGGGGATACTATCTACACAGGGCGCACTTTATTTATGCGCAATTAATACAAAGATACGTTATTTAAAACGTACCTCAAGGCCTGCCACTAAACTCTTGACGGCCTCGTGCAGTCCGCTTTCTGCGGATGAAATCTTTTCAATCACCGTGCTCATTAATGCACGATGCTCCTCTGAGACAGAGGCTCGCCCCAGCGGAATCTTTAGCTCCTCCGACTGAACACCAGATGGTGCCGGACTTGTCCCATGGCCTTCCTCAAAGGCCGGACACGGAGAACCTCGGGGGGCTGCACCATCCACCCCTAGCGGATCCGGAGAAATCCCCCGTGATGACACTTCGGCGTCGCCCGCCTTGCTAGGCGATACATAAGGAGGAGGCGTTCCGCTCTCCATCATCTCTGGAAGAAGATCCCCCGAAGACGAGTTTTGCTGAGAAGGGCTGAGGTCCGAACTACAAAGTAAAGTTTCGGTTAAAACTTCTCAGATATAAATCAAGGATTTCTCTTAAAAGAATAACTCTTCTTCTACTTACGGCTCGCTGGAGAGCTGTTCCCTTTGAGGGTTTAGTTCGGCCGAGGGGCTCCCTGGCGTCGGGCCCTCTGACAAGGATTCTTTCCCCTGTTTCGAAGCTATGGTTTCCGGGTGGTCAGAGGCGGCCCTTTTCTTTCCCTTAGGAGTAGAATTATCGATTCCCCCCTTTGGAATGGTCTCTTTCGGAGAGGCCACGGTCTCCTTGTCTGCTCCCATATTTCCCTCCAAAGGCACTACCTCTAGCATCCTGACTAGCACAGGATCCAGCCTGGTTTCGAGAAGGGGAGCCGGACACCGGATCAGCTTCGCCTTCGCTATCCACTCCTGCTTAAAAGGAAAAGTGCTGTTAAAAAGCAAGTTAATTATGTGGATAGAAGGTCCGATCGCAAGGTCACCTACTTGAGTATCTGGGCGATTGCGGCTTAAACCAGCATCCTCGGTCAAATCCGGACTCACTTCTTGTGATCCGAAGAACAGTTTATACATCTCCACAGGCGTCACGCCCATAAAATTCTGGAGAGCTCGTCGTCCCTCCGGATTGAATTCCCACAAGCGAAGGGGGCGACGTTGGCCGGGCAGTGTCCGGCGAATCAGCATGACTTGTGTCACCTTGACCAGGTTGAGGTCTCCCTTCAAGAGATCCTTAATGCGACCCTGCAGCAGAGGAACGTCTTTGGGCAAGCCCCGACCTAACCCTGTGTTAATCCACGATGTTAACCGTGGTGGGGGACCCGAGCGAAAGGCCGGAGGCGCCACCCATGCGGTGCCCCGAGGAGCGGTGATGTAGAACCACTCCTGTTGCCATAAGCCAAGCTCCTCTTGAAAAGCGCCCTCGGGCCATGGAGCGTCGGCATTTCTTTTTATAGCAGCGCCTCCGAACTCTGTGTGGCGCCCTTCGATTATCTTCGGTTTTACTTTGAAGGTCTTGAGCCACAATCTGAAGTGAGGGGTAACACGGAGGAACGCTTCGCACACAACTATGAACGAGGAGATATGGAGGATGGACTCCGGAGCTAAGTCGTGGAATTCCAGCCCATAATAAAACATCAGCCCCCTTACAAAGGGATCCATGGGGAAGCCTAATCCCCAAAGGAAGTGGGATATGAATATCAGACTCTCGCCGGGCTGAGGGCTAGGGATCACCTATCCTTGAACAGGCAGCCTGTGCGGAATCTCCCTGGTCAGGAATCCAGCTTCCCTCAATCTTGATACGTCCTCCTCCGTAACAGAGGAGGGCATCCATCGTCCTTGGAGGTCGGAGCTGGACATTATCGAAGATCCGGTGCGCTCGGAATCTGGAAGCCTAGGGTGTTGGAACTCGAGGCGACGGGCGAGCTCATTTTGGGAATAGAAGCGGGGAACAGGGCCTTGGTCTCTTTATAAGAGGCAGAATATCAAGTGCCCTCCCCGTAACCGTCTTGGACTAGCCTTTAATTCAGACAAGACATGCTAACAGGCACGATTGGGTTATCCACGTCCGTATTAATGAGAATCCCGTTAGAGGGGGCACACGATCTCTGCTTTGATAAGACGTGCCAAGGAAACCGCCTCGCTAAACGCGCTGAGGTGGAACAATGAAAGCAATTTATATAGAAGACTTGGTCGCAGTGTTATGACGCACTGCGGAATATGTTAGCAGATTTGATTTGTGTTAATATTATTCTCTATATGGCAATATGTGGAAACTTATTTTGCAGAGGTGGACACTATTTCTCGTGTTCATAATCTTCTTGAAGAACTTGGAGGAGGAACCCGCCTTGCAATGCCGAAGACAATCTGCGCGCCGGACTCGTCGTCATTGAAGCCTGGTTCAGTGGCTACTGAGGGAGTCCTGGATTAGGGGGTGTTCGGATAGCTGGACTATACCTTCAGCCAGACTCCAGGACTGTGAAGATACAAGATTGAAGACTTCGTCCCGTGTCCGGAAGGATCTTTTCTTGGCGTGGAAGGCAAGCTAGGCGTGCGGATATTCAAGATCTCCTACCATTGTAACCGACTTTGTGTAACCCTAATCCTATCCGGTGTCTATATAAACCGGAGGGTTGTAGTCCGTAGGACAACCATCATCATACACAATCATACCATAGGCTAGCTTCTAGGGTTAAGCCTCCTTGATCTCGTGGTAGATCCACTCTTGTACTACCCATATCATTAATATTAATCTAGCAGGAGTAGGGTTTTACCTCCACCGAGAGTTCCCGAACCTAGGTAAAATAAAGCGTCCCTTGTCTCCTGTTACCATCCGACCTTGACTCACAGTTCGGGACCCCCTACCCGAGATCCGCCGATTTTGACACCGACAGAGGGAGTAGTATATTTCTGCTTAGTTGGAGGAAAGAGAAGAGGAGAGAGAAGGTAAGCGGGCTCTTCGTGAAGAGCCAGCTCTAGCACGTGCTCCTAGGCACTTTGTGAGAATGAGAAGTGGGCCACATAATAAAAAAGTAGTACACTCTTTTGATCTATTATTGTACTACATGTTGGCTATAAGATGGGCTGTAGATGACATGGCAATGGCTTATAGCGAGCAGCTAGCTATACTATTAACCATGCTCTTAGGGGTGTCTTGTAAGGAACAATGTACGTACTACTAGCGACAAAAGGCGATTCTAGGTTGCGTTGTACTCCAACGAGTACTACTAGTGGTCGCGGGAGTGTATACCTCGTTTTGTGGGTTCGATCCCGGCCGAACGCACGGCGGCCTTTTTTTTAAAATAGTACTACTACACTTTGCTGTGAGACAATATTTAACACGGGTAGCTTGAGTTTTGAAGTCAAACGGACGTGCGGCCCCACAACCTGGGTGCACTGGACAGCCTAGCCACGTGAATGGGTTTTCCTTCCCAGCATCCTGTGGCTCACGTGCTCGCTCTAGCCGCACCTCGCTTGCAGCTTCTAGCTAGTAGCATATTTAAACTAGCGCCTCCCAATTAAGCCCGAGGAGCCGGAAAATCCTGGCGGGGCATTGGGAACTGTGCAATATGGCTCTGTACTTAAAGTGCTCTACTACTACTCTGTAGCTTGTGGCGTTGCATGCATGGACTTCACACCATTATCGGCTTTACTATAAAAGAAATTCCTCTTGACGTGTTTTCTTGAAACGGAGGCAAAAGCTTTGCTTCATCTCATTCATAAAGAAGGAACTACTAACAAAGTTCTAAGAGATCCATTACACCTCCACAAATGGAAACGAAAATCCTAGTCTCGCTGTATCAAATAACTCAAATGTTCTGCCCCCGCAGTAACCGTCGCTGATAAACAGGCTGCTAGTGTGTGCGTGAGAGGAGCGGCTGAGTAGGCCAGCTACGTGAGAGGAGCGGCTGAATAGAACACCGAGAGTACCCACTAGGCCACTACGCAGGTGTACTTCCCCTGCATTGATAGTACATCGATGGTTCTAGAGAACATTAGTACCCTCCACTTCCAACTATAGCTCCTTGGCCCTGAGATTCAAGAGTTCAAAACTGGTGCACTATACAAGAACAGACTAGAAGTACAGTACATCGCACTACTAGTTGAGAAAAGTAGTACTAGTACTGCTACAGTACGAGTACGTACTCCTCCGTCACATAATGGACGACGTTTTTTGACACTAGTTGGCGTGTACAAAAAAAAGGCAAAAACATACCCAAAATTTCTTAATCCATGCCAAAAACTACTACCTAGTGCCAAAATTGTCTTACTAGTGCTATTATTTACAATATAATGCAATCCCATAACGTTCCATCATGCTAGTACTAGTAGTAAATAATAGCCTCACCCCTTCGCTGAGGAACGATCTATAGTTGGAAAGGGCCAAGGCCCTGCGGTTACTACGCTCTTATCTCCTCCTCGCCAGTTCCCCTCCCCCCAAAGAGAAGGCAGTTCGTCGCTGCTCCCATGGATTCGCCAGCAGGTTCTCCTCCTCATCGGGGCTGGGATACCTTGGACGACGATCCTCTGGGAGAAATCGCACGCCGCTCCGACGTCCTCACCGCCGCAAGATTCGGTGCTTTCTGCACCAACTATTTCAAGACGCTGCTTAAACAGGCTTGGGAAAAGGCCATGCTTGTTGGTCTTCCATGCGTCCTCGAGGAGAAGGTTCTTCTATGGGACAGTCCACCGCTCCCTGGCCATGGTTGCATGTTGACTCCGCTAGAGTTGCCGACGTTGAGAGGTAGTCGGATTTTGTCCGATGAGCAGGTCAGTAATGGAGTTTGATCATGTAGTACTTAGTTATTCCATTTCCATCCCGTAATTTCCCCGCTGCCCACCGTCTTATGTATAGGACTGGGTCGGTGCCAACGAAGATTGGCTTGCATACCTCCGGCCAGATGCCACCATGATTTTGCACAACATCCACAGCAGTGCGGCCGTTCTGGTAGACCCCTTCTCCACCATTGGGATCGGCCTTCCGGACTGGCTGGGCAAGAATACGTATGATGATGCCTACATGAGATTGAAGAAGATAGCAATTGCGGACCCGCCGACAAAGCGACGCGGCTACAACGATTACTATCTCATCGCGGTGTTCGACATAAGGATTGCCATCAATGCAGGAGGCAGTAACGGCAGAGGATGGCGCATGTTGGCGGCGGCAGATTTGTACCCCTACGCGTTCGAAGACGCCGTGCGCCATCTAGGCCGCATCTTTGCGGTGACAAGCCAGGGGACTTGTTTCATCTGGTTGACATCCTACGGTACGGGATATTACAAACGGAATGCACAAACCATCATTTGTGTCCCTAACGGTACTCCATTATTTTACAGGGACCAGTCATCCCCCGATCAAAATAAGATCGCCGATCCTGGATGTGCATTTGCATCCGCGATTCGGTCTAACCTGGAACCTTGTAGCTGACTTTGGCATATTGGGATCAACTATCTTAGCAGTCGTTACCCATGGTACCACTGATGTGCAATATGGTCACACAATCTACCATGATCGGACCGTCACCATCTACCCATGTATTCCATTTTTTAACCCTCTCGCCTTCACTTTCATTGTTGTACAAGTAGTATAGTTTGTAGTACTAGTAGGAGTACTTTTTACCTTGGAGGAGCGTATAGCTAGCTAGGCCCTTGAAGACTTGAACCCACTAGTTGCCACCATTTTTGTTTTTCCATGTCTTACTATCTCATCCATGTAGCCAAGAGTGGCTATATATAATAAGCTGGTTATTTTACTTCTTCTGTACCGGAGTAGTACCATTTGCTGCACAGTATTACTCACCGCCATATTTGAGCACAACATTATTATGCATGGACCTTGACTATGTACGTCACCATGTGTCCAGATCTGGGATGCCGCGTGTACCAGATGAACAGCGCCGAGTTCAACCCCCGTGATGCTACGTGGGTGCCGAAGAACACTCTTGGAGAGTACTCGCTTTTCATCGGGGACAGCTACCCCATTGTCAAGAGGATGCCACCTTCCGTGCACGACACGGAAGGCCTGCCGTTCATGAAGCATGGTTGTGTCTTCAGTGCGCACCGCCGAATGAACGGCATGCTGGGACACGCTATCCCTGATTTATGCCGCTTCAGCTTGGATGAGTCTCCATCGTGTGGAACCGGACTAGAAAGCTGCGACAATGATTCCCGTTGCCCACCGCTATGGATCATGCCATCCATGAAGAACACCTGGGACTGGAACCTGGAGGAGGACATGTAGCCCATCTATAACGTGTAAGTGGTGTACGGTAATTGTGAACGGTAGCGCTGTGAATATATGTAGACTAGTCGTGCACAAATTTATCACATGAGTTGGAGATGAACTTGTGTGGCATACTGGCATTTGTCCTTTAGAACTTATTACTAGTAAATGCGTTATGTGTACGCGCAACTTGTGTGGTTGTTGCACGGGCTCCAACACGCTCTTCCAAAAAGGTGGCACAACTTTGGATATACGTGACGTGGCGGCATCATACAGTAGCATCGTTCGCTATAGTTGTAGTACACTCCTACTAGGACGACAACTCCTATAAAACCTTGAGCTTGGCTCTTTGCCTCTTTGGGAGGTTCAACAGTTTTTACTCATGTGAACCTTGCACTTGGCTCTTCGCCTCTTCGGAAGGTCCAACAATGATGATACTACAGTACAATATGCTTCTGGCAATCTGACACCGATTGAACTGCTGCACGTCCACCGCGAGGGCGAGGGCGAGGGCGAGGGAGAGGGAGAGGGAGAGGGCGTTGTAGTCAAAACCCTTTCCTCGTCCTGCGAACCACCGCGCGTGTGGGCGAGGGAGAGGCGTAGTAAGCAAGCTTCTCCTCGTTCGGCGAGTTGACGGGACACATCAAAGCAGTACTAGTACTAGTAGTAGTAGTCCATACTGCGTCCTTTCCGATTAATATGGCTTAATTTGGAACGAGAAAAATACACTGGTGGTCAACTTATGTAACAATACGCTCTTTACGGTCACTATATATAGTTTTACGGCGATTATACGATCACTAGCTCATCGTAGAGCACCGTATTGCACCCTACTGACTGGCCACATAGTCGACGTAGCACTTTGTTGACTAGTTAAATTGTCACCTGGTTTCTGGGTCCCACCTGTCAGTTGGCAGAGCAAAGAAATCAGTTAAACAAAACTTTACGCAGGCACGACACGAGTCCAACCCTTGCGCGCGAACCGCCCTGGCTGGGTATGTGAGTGCATGCATGTGTCCTCCCTCGGTCTTCCAACAAAGAGTGTACTACATGATGTACATCTACACTTCCAGTGCATTTAGCCTTTACTCTAAATCGATATTGATTGACTAATGCACCAACTTGTGATGTAGGTATAGGCGACATGTCTATCCTTAATTACAGCATGCACCGGCCTTCATTTAATCTTCTTATCTCAATGGTTGCATGCACACATAAGTCTGCTACTTTTGTGCGTTAATTATGCCCTGGTCAATGTGTAAATCTCTAAATGTACAGTCTTTCACGGACGTAGGGAGTAGGTTGAGCACTTGAGCGTGAGCGTGTGTGTTGCGTCGTGTGCTGTGTGTCGCATGGGTGCGTGAGTGTTGCGTGCGTCCATGTGTACGTGTGAGTGTTGCATGTTGCATGCATGCATGCATGCATGGGGCTTACTCCCTCCCATTGACATGTTCATATTTCAAGCTTCCTCTGTTCCCCCCATATGGTGATACTCCCTCTGTTCCCAAATAGTACGAAGTAAAAGCCCCGCTCTGTTCCCAAATATGGAGTATTTTTCTTTCTACAGATTTCAACAAGTGACTAGGTACGGAGCAAAATCAGTGAAGTGAGCGTAGAGGCATAGGGATACTATAGAAAGGAAGTCCTCGTGATCCATTATTCCCCATCTCGGTCAAAGAGAACTATTCAACTAGTCTTCGCAGTGAAGTGACAATACACGCTGCAGCAGAAGGGACACATAATTAATAAGCTGAACCAGCGTGTTGGTGTTACTAAATCAGCCTTACACAGTACTGCCATCATGTTTGCCATTAGAGCACGCTTTCGCAAATACGCCTACGCACCTCTGTCCTCCATTAATTGACATATGGGCCCTGTTGTGGTAGACCCACATGTCATGGGTGTAACTATTTACACTCCGAAGGACGGTATATCCTGGTAGTAGTACTATAGTAGAATTACGATTGAATGCACTTTCTTCCCCGTCTTCCACTCTTCTTCCTCCTGTATTATTCTTCCTCCTCTCTTCCCCATCGTCGGCCGCACACCATTTACCCTCGCTCACTGCTCGCCCGCCCAAGCCATCTTCATTGGTAGCTCGCGCGTACCATATCCCCCCGCTCACTGCTCGGCCACATGAGGAGAAGCTTCTTCGCTCGCCTGCCCGAATGCACTTCCCCGCTGGCTCGCAGGCACCGAGAACCCCAATGGCAGAATCGACTGACACGTAGAGCCGCGATTGGACTTCCCTTCCTGATGTTCTCTTGGAGCAGATCTGTAGTCGTATGGACCTACTCAGCACCGTCCGTCTGGCCGCATGCTCGGTGTCTTTCTACCGTCTACTCGTCTGCAACCGGCCGGCTCTTTTCAAGACACCCTGCTTGTTGATGCCCGATCCTCGCAGGTGGCCCAGACACCGACTTGACGATCCTATGGAGGTTGTCGTGGTGCCCCTCGACATGCTACCACTACCCGTCCACCTGTCCTTCATGCGCAGCCACTACTGGACGGGCATGAAGGCCAACTGGATCGTCCTCATCCACCACACCGCTAGTCCGTGGCGTCTCGTGGATATCTACACCCAGCGAGAGATCACCCTTCCATCGTTGGATACCGCCGCCATCGAGCCTCGCGGCCCGCCGGACACTCCTGCCTACTACGCATGAGACGCGTCATGCTTTTGGCTCGACCTCTGTTTGCAGAAAGTTGTAATCTATGAAGTGCCCACACCATCAGAAGACTACATGGATTACAAGCTCATTGCCTTGTTCAACATGGGATTAGTCTATCTGGAATCTGGTCGCCATACATGGTTATGGCTCATCATCAATCCTGTTGAGGAAACATTTCTGTCTGATGCCATAGTGCATGATGGCATTGTTTACGCGGTCGACGCACAGATTGGCTGCCCATACTGGTGGAATCTGTCGTCGTGTAATTGTTCTATCTCATCTCATCTTTACCTTATGAATACGACTGCCTGTTCATTTGTTACAAATTTAGAATGCATAGCATGTCTATAACCACATCATTGTTATATGTTCCTCTCATTTCCTAGATTTTTATGACCACACATGTTATTGTTCGAGTTGATATGAGAACAATTGGCATCTAATGATTGTTCGAATACATATTATGAGAATAACATCATGATTGTTATATGTTACTCTCGTTTACAAGATTTTTATAACAACGCATGTTATTGCTTAGAGTTGATATGAGAACAGTAGTAGTAAGTGCTATGGTAGAATATGAGTAGGTGCTATCATAGCTGTTTTCCTCTCATTGTTACATGATGTTTGAACCATGACATATTGCTAGAATATGAAAGCCATTGGCCTAATTTTTTAACTTGGGGTATGATTATGACCACGACATTGCAATTCTTTGTCTATGATATGTGTCAGTGTTATAATAATCTTAATTCCACACATACTCTGAACATGATTGTTTATTTTTGTCCTTTTGGTCTCCAATTTGAATTGTTGCAGCAGATGCAAGTGCGCTGGCCTTCATGATTCCAGGACCTGGAATCATACCAGCCGATGGGTGGTGGTTTATTGCTCATTCAGCTGACGCCGGTCATTTGATGCTCATTCGCACGTACCAAATTGACCAAACCATTACATCAAACCACATGCAGTACAATGCGTGGGGCGTTCGTGACATTGATGGCTATGGCTGCTTCATGTTCGAGAAAGATCCCATCTCCGTTGGGCCAGGCGTATTCAACTGGAGGCGGGTTTACAGCCTCGGCAACCACTCCTTGTTCCTCGGGCTCAATTATCCGATCATCCAACCAATCATCGATCATATCACCGGCGATGATTACTGTGCTATGCAACTTCCATTCGCGAGGGGGGGCTGTGTTTACACATCATACCATGGGTTTCATGAATCACCATATCCAGAGATTCGTCGACACAGCTTCTTGCCAGATAATCTTCAGTGCGTGAAAGGCATCAAGCCTCCATGCGATGGATGTCTTTTGCAAACCCGACATGCGGCGATCTGGTTCATGCCAACAGAAGATATGCACAACTTGATTCGTGCTGATATCTAGACTGAGGCATGTATTCTACTGCTCTAGCATGACCCTCTTTTGTTGGATATTATGTATTGTTTTTAGTTTGAAGCACTCCTCTGGTTTGAAGGATAGATACCTTCTTGGGATCAAGTGCATCCTAACTCACCTGCGTAGGATGTACTGATAATGATGATGGAGATGATGTGCAGCATATATATATATATATATATATATATATATATATATATATATATATATATATATATATATCAGTTAGGCTTCAAGTGCGTACATGTTAGTTAAACCTATGTATAAATTGTGACACTAAATACGACTAGTAAGTAGTACAGTAGCAGTACTAGTATACGTCGGTCAAATTATTCATCATGTCCACACATTGAATTGACGTGACAACACGCTGCGCGTGAGGTGACACAAGAATCCCGGCGGCGTGTTTGGGTATTCTGGACATTAGATTTGGAGTACCACTTATCTGTCGAAATCTTTCATCATTCACTTAAAACAGTCGGATCATACATTGAGTACCATATAACTGGAATTACCGATGCAAGTCGAAGAAGGATTGGCCGGTGCTGTCGGCTGGCGTCAAGTTCGATCCCACGGATCAGGAGCTGATCGAGCACCTTAAGGCCAAAGTGAGTGCTGACAGCGCGAGATTTCAGTCTCTCATCGACTTGTTCATACCAACAATCGACAGCGAGCACGGCATATGCTACACCTAACCTGAGAAACTTCCAGGTAAGACACCGATCGGCCGTCTACTTGCAAAAACATATTCCTTTGTTTATAGCTCTATTTTTCTTTTTAGACGCAGACCTAGTGAAGCAATTACAATTTGACAGTTAATAGAAAGTGAAACAAGTGACTGCAACATGCCAAAGATGTTATGAAAATTCCAACTAGGTCGAAGACCTGTATTCCACAATACTGCAGGTATCACACTGAGTGGCCTAAGGAAGCATTTCTTCCAGCGCAATTCCAGGGCGTTCAAAAGGGGCACATGGACGCATTGCAAGATACAGTCAGAGTGCGGCATGCACGCGATGTGGCACAAGACCGGCAATACCTTGCCGGTGATGGTCAACGGCCGGCAGACGGGCAGCAAAAAAGGTTCTGGTGCTGCACACCAACAAGAACTTCGACCAGCAGAGGACCAACTGGGTGATGCACCAGTACCACCTCAGGGACCTGGAGCAAGAGAAGGAGCGGGAGCTGGTCCTCTGCAAGATTTTCTACCAGATGAACACTAGGGCCAGGAGTAAAATGATTATAAGTTAGTTTGGTATTGGTAGTTGTACTACCTTGTCGTCCGCAAGTTAGTATTGTTGTTAACAATCTTTTGGTATGAACTTGCATTTGCTTGCAACCATCATGCCGAGGGTCGACGTGGATGTAAAGCTGAATCATTTGTTTCAAAACGAATTTTCAGGCAACTGATTTTTATTTGATGGGTAGCATAACTGTAACATCCCAAAATTCTAAATTTTGGAATGTTATAATAAATAGATAGATTTGATTGATTATTTGATTGATTGACTGAAAGTGAGTGAATTCGAAACTTTTTGAAAGTTAAATGAGAGGGAATAAAAGGACTTTCCCGAACTTTCATTTTGCATTCATGATCTTCGTCAATTCAAATTCTATTCACCACAAAACCCTGGAGAGAAGATGACATGACTTCTTCCATTTATTTAAATGACAAGGGGTGTTGAAAATATTTTGAATTTCATTTGGAAAATATTTCCAACCCAGGAACTTTATGCAACTCAATGATTTTCACGAGCGAAGATCAAATGACTTCTTCAAAACATATGAAATATGAGTTGGGAGTTTCAAAGAATTAAATTCGAAGTTCTTTTCAATTTATTTTCAATTTGGAGTTATTTGAGTTTTATTCAAATTATTTTTCTCCAAAAATAAAATATATGGAAAATAGGGTAACATGATTCCCTACATCAGAAAATTGGATAGGAATAAATTTGAATTATTTTTGGTGTTTTTTAAATGATTTTTATTGGATTTTATTAGACTAGTAGCACACTTTGAATTATCCGATTTTGTGTGGATCTTATTTGGCATCATAAAAATGTTCAGCCTGTAGGAAATCTTTTTCTGAAAATTTTGATATAATATGCCTATATAAATTTTACGTTATTTTCTTTATTCGGTTTTCCTTCTGTTTATATATAAAAAAATAACTGTACGTGTGGCCCGCATTTATTTATCGCTTACACGCGTAGCATAGTGGCAGCAGGCGCCTCATTTTTTTTCCTAAGTGGGCCAGGCCCAGCCAGCCTTTTCTTTCCAAATTTTGTTTTCTTTCTTCCTTTAAAAAAACTGTCGCGCCAGTGTACGCGCCCGACCGGGCCGAACTTTTAGCCCATGCGATCTTTTTCAAATTTCATCTGCGTACGTATAGATCGCATGGGCTAAAAGTTCTATGCGATCTTTGACCCCTAAGCCTTTTTCCACCAATAAATATAAATCCATAGAGCCTCCAAAAAATCATCCGATTCGGGTTAAATCAATATTTTGGTTTGACTAGATTCATTTAAGAAACATATTTTTCTCCTCTCCGGCGCCACTTCTAGAAATTGTCTCTCAATTCGGGTTAAATCAATATTTTGCCACATCCGAAGTTGTCTTTTCTCTGCCTTATAAAGGTATCTTTCTTCGTTTTTTTCTTTTTTATACTTCCGTAGTTTATTATTTTCTAGACTAGTACGATAAAATAATTAGATTATCAATTAGTCTCTGTATTTATACATTAGACCTAAAATTCTTTTAGCCTTAGTTATTTTTCTTTCGTAAAACAGTTTGGCCTTGATTTTTCAAATAGCCATAACTTTTTTACTCGTTCATCCAAATTAGATGAAACCAACGCCCACTTCTTCCTTATGATCTCCTCTATCCCGTAATCGAACTCAAACATGTTTTTGAAAG
Source organism: Aegilops umbellulata (assembly GCA_032464435.1). Lineage (NCBI taxonomy): Eukaryota > Viridiplantae > Streptophyta > Magnoliopsida > Poales > Poaceae > Aegilops > Aegilops umbellulata. The sequence goes on from CP136056.1 coordinate 114,009,903, forward strand.
TTTAAAATTTGAATTAGAACAGATTTGAATTCAAACTTCGTTTGATCATAACTTGAGTTTTATAACTCTGATTTAGTTGATTCTTTTTGTAAATCGAAGCTCTTGACCTAAACTTTCTGATAAGGCCAAATTCACATAATTTTGGTACTGTTAGAAATTGTTTTGTGTTGCAAGAGTTATTTGCTTGGTTTTGATGTTTTCCGAACTGTCTTCTTCATTCTTCCCGATCTTTTGAGTGATTTGCTTATGTGTGATTACTATTGATTGCTTACGATAGATTGACCGGAGTCTGACGAGTAGAACTATCAAGAGTTTTGAGTGTGAATCATCTTCATCAACATTGCATGCAAGTTCACACTTTGATCATATCCCTTTCATACCCAGTTTTTATGCATTAGTTTCACCCTCAAACATTGCATGATTAGGATTGATAACATGTGGGTATTGGGAAGTAGTTGATGAGGTAGGAACATATTGCCCTGCATTCAAACCTTGGGAGTTACTTCTACGTATTGCTTATATTGCTATACTATGCTCGTAGACGTGGTTTGGGTGAGTGAAATCCATGACAGATGTGAGATTGTTAATTAATGGTTCAACCTAAGGTGGCAACTTAAATACATATCTGGGTGGATTGAGGCACCTGGAGAATCCAGTGTTGCCTGTATTTTTTGGAAATCCCGGGGTACCGTGTGATTTTCCTATGGATCGCCACCCAGGCTCAAAGGGATCATAAGATTATTCATGCTAGAAACTTCCGTGTGCAGCCACAAGCTATTATGGGCTCTAGCATAGTTGAGTAGGTTACATGAAGCTCTTGAAGAGGTGGATCAGCAGGTAGAGGATTGTAGGTTTGGTATGGTCTGCCCGGAGTAGAGAGTTAATGTTTCTGAAAGACTGTGTCTCGGTCATCCGTTTCTCAAACACCATGCAGTGCGAGAAATCCAACGGAGGCGATCAAGTCTTGTGGGGAAAAGTGCGCAAACCTCTGCAGAGTGTATAATCTAATCATGGTTAGCCGTGTCCCCGGTTATGGACAATTTTGAGTCTCTGGTCTTTGGATATTCATGTTGATCTCAACACTGTAATTATTAATTTGATTCGGGTTAATGATTATTATTTTGGGATTGAGTTGGAGGAACCTTCTCAATAATTATCAACCAACCTTGTAGTTAAATAAAATATATTCCTTTGTAGTAGGGAAAAGTTGGCTTTTCGCAAAAAACATTATAACCATAGAGCTTTTCCACCAGCCAAATATGCATGTAGTGATAGTTATTATTCATCATTATCCTATGGTGTGAATTTGCCAGTACATTCAATGTACTGACCCTTTGTGGCTGCAACGTCTCATGTTGCAGGACTTCTTACGACGAGTAAGTGATACGTTAGGGTTATGATTTCTACACTCAACTTTGCCATTGGTGTTGATGGGAATCCACAACCTTGTTGTTACTTCCGCTATTTGTATTGAGGTAATAGTATTTACGTTACTTTATACATGTGATTTACCTCTGTTATAAATCCTCGAGTATTGTGTGTGTCAGCATATCGATCCAGGGATGGCACTTAAGCACAGAGACTTGACCGTCTGAGGTCGGGTCGCTGAAAGATTGTATCAGAGCACATGTTGACTGTAGGACATGACCCCTAGAAACTGGCAAGCCCATAGGAAGGATTTTCTCTAAAACTTTCTTTTTCAAAAAAAAAAGATCTTTTACCTCTCTTCTCTTCTGAGCTTATTCAAATATCCCCTTTTAGTGAGACCATACCCCTTTTCCCTTTTGACCACACGAAGATTCGACGGATGAGACCACTTCAAGAAGTACAAGATATCGAACAACTAGGACCATTCGGAATGAAGAGGATTTTACCATACATTATGATAATGGAAACTACAGTGGTTGAAGACTCCGAAGACTAGGAGAATTGGAAGGCTCTGAAGAATTCCCAGATTTTTGTTACCTAAGAAGGCTACCCCTTATGGAACTTGGCAGACTATGGAGGTTGTCAATACCCTAGATCAAGGTGTATCGGAGAAAGACCGAAGCATGGAGAGTTAAAAATCAAAGTTCTGTGAAGGAAAACCCTTAGGCAAGAGATATCAACCATGGAGAGATAGCTCATGGAAATGACAAGAGCAGAAACACGGCTATCCATGATGTTATCGCCCATTTATGCTATTGTCACCGTGCTGAGTTAAGCATGCATATGCATGGAAGGATTGGATGGTAGAAGGCTGATGGAGCATCTATCAACAAAGGATGCGGTTTTAACCTTAGCTGGTGTATCACCAGGATCTGGAGTGTTATATCAAGAAGTTCAAGATGGACCTTAGGAAGTCATATTTGACAAGGAGGCAATTCGTCAAGAACTCAGGAACCAGAAGCTGAAAATAGCCAAGCTGGAGGAGCAAAACCTCGTGATACAGGAGATTCATCAGGAACTGAAGGACAGTAGTACCATGGCTCATGCCAAGGATGGTGAAACCTAGAAGTTTGCATTGCAACTCCATAATATTAAAGGACATCAAGAGAGACTTCGCGTCAATGGAGATGATCTGGCAAAAGAACTTGAGAAGGACAAGCAATATCGGAAGAAGCCATCGGAGACATGAACAAGACTTGAAGACTTTGGTGACTTTGAAGATTCATTGACCTTTAGAAGACCAAACCCCTGTATATACCTACGTTAGATGCGACGTTTGTGAGCTGTCATTTGTTTGTTGTTTTCCGACAGCCACAATAAAATCTGTCTTTTCAAAACTATTGCTTGTATTGTGTGCATCCCCCTCTCTCTCTCTCACTCTTATCTCACCCAAAACCCATGGACCCAATAGAAGATGAATGGAGATGAGCTTATATTTTCTGGATCGATGAGTCAATTGGAGACGGACCGATGGATTCAGAACATGGAGCACATGAAGAATAACTCTGCAGCCAGAAAGGATATGACCCAGCATGCTCTGCAATGTTTGAAAGAGGTGCTGCTACTTGGTGGAGGATGTACCAAACCATCAATGGATGGCAAGGAGTAACCACTTGGGAAGAATTTAAATTGACTTTGCTAAATGTCTCGATTTGTGTCCCAGAAATGGAAGCCTTCAGGAAAGGATATGAAGAAACCCTGTGCGTGCAGGCTTTGTGGAGAAATAGGACACAACCATAAAGAACACAAGGATGAATGCCCTAATTGTGAAGGAAGTCACCCAGCTGAAGAATGCCCAACTAGGCAGATCAATTGTTTCTTGTGTGAAGGGACTACCCACTACCCTGCACAGTGTCACATTTACCCCATGGTACAAAGAACCATCCAACAGAAGAAAGAAGCAATGAAAGGAGCCTTCACGGAAGTTCTAGAAGAACCAGTGTTGAAGAAAGAGTTGGAGGACACACCCAAAGAAGAACCAATTAAACCCTGCACCAAGTCTTGCTATTCATGTGGAGAAGAGGGACACATCTCCCAGAATTGTGTGAATGGGGATCTAGTAGAATTCCCAACGGAGGAAGTAGAGTATGACCCACAGGAAATAGAAGCCCTGATTGGAACGAAAAAGTCCAGAAAGAGAAGTAGATTGGATTCCAGGAAGGATCTGAGTCATATCACCAGTTATAGGTGCAAGGAGTCAGGGCACTACCTCAGCAGTTGCCTGAAAAGGAAGCCAGACCCGTCAGCTAAGAAGACCCAATCATGGAAGAACCTTACCAAGAGGAAAGGACAAAAGAATTGAGGAAAAGGTTATGCCACTACCGGAAGATCCCAGAGAAGGAAATATCCTTACGATCTGAGAAGACCGTGTTGGGGAACGTAGCAGAATTTTAAAATTTTCCTACGTGTCACCAAGATCAATCTATGGAGTCTTCTAGCAATGAGAGGGAGAGGAGTGCATCTACATACCCTTGTAGATCATGAGCGAAAGCGTTCAAGAGAACGGGGTTGATGGAGTCGTACTCGTCGTGATCCAAATCACCGATGATCCTAGCGCCGAACGGACGGCACCTCCGCATTCAACACACGTACGGAGCGAGGACGTCTCCCGCGCCTTGATCCAGCAAGGAGGAGGGAGAGGTTGAGGAAGAAAGCTCCAATAGCAGCACGACGGCGTGGTGGTGGTGGAGCAGCAGTACTCCGGCAGGGCTTCGCCAAGCTCTTAACGGAGGAGGAGAGGTGTTGGGGAGGGGAGGGGCTGCGCCTTGGGAAGGGGTGCGGCTCCCATGTGCCTCCCCACTATATATAGGGGTGGAGGGGGCTGGTTTCTTGCCCTCCAAGTCCATCGGGGCGTTGGCAACGGTGGGGGAAAGAAATCCCATCATTTCCTTTCCCCACCGATTGTTATCCCCCCTTTTTAGGGATCTTGATCTTATCCCTTTGGGATATGATCTTATTCCTTCTAAGGGGGGATCTTGGTGCGCCTTGACCAGGGGTGTGGGGCCTTGCCCCCACTACCCACGTTCATGTGGGTCCCCACATGCAGGTGGGCCCCACTACAGAACCTTCTAGAATCTTCCCGGTACAATACCGAAAAATCCCGAACATTTTCTGGTGGCCAAAATAGGACTTCCCATATATAAATCTTTACCTCCGGACCATTTCGGAACTCCTCGTGACCTCTGGGATCTCATCCGGGACTCCGAAAAACATTCGGTAATCACATACAAGTCTTCCTAATAACCCTAGCGTCATCGAACCTTAAGTGTGTAGACCCTACGGGTTTGGGAAACATGTAGACATGACCGAGACAACTCTCCGGCCAATAACCAACAGCGGGATCTGGATACCCATGTTGGCTCCCACATGTTCCACGATGATCTCATCGAATGAACCACGATGTCGAGGATTCAAGCAATCCCGTATACAATTCCCTTTGTCAATCGGTACGTTACTTGCCCGAGATTCGATCGTCGGTATCCCAATACCTCGTTCAATCTCGTTACCGGCAAGTCACTTTGCTCGTACCGTAATGATGATCCCGTTATCAACCACTTGCTCACATTGAGCTCATTATGATGATGCATTACCGAGTGGGCCCAGAGATACCTCTCCGTCATACAGAGTGACAAATCTCAGTCTCGATTCGTGCCAACCCAACAAACACTTTCGGAGATACCTGTAGTGCACCTTTATAGCCACCCAGTTACGTTGTGACGTTTGGTACACCCAAAGCATTCCTACGATATCCGGGAGTTACACAATCTCATGGTCTAAGGAAATGATACTTGACATTAGAAAAGCTCTTAGCAAACGAACTACACGATCTTGTGCTATGCTTAGGATTGGGTCTTGTCCATCACATCATTCTCCTAATGATCTGATCTCGTTATCAATGACATCCAATGTCCATGGTCAGGAAACCATAACCATCTATTGATGAACGAGCTAGTCAACTAGAGGCTTACTAGGGACATGTTGTGGTCTATGTATTCACACATGTATTACGGTTTCCAGTTAATACAATTATAGCATGAACAATAGACAATTATCATGAACAAGGAAATTCAATAATAACCATTTTATTATTGCCTCTAGGGCATATTTCCAACAGTCTCCCACTTGCACTAGAGTCAATAATCTAGTTCACATCACTATGTGATTGTAATGAATCCAACACCCATGGGGTTTGTTCATATCTCACTTGTGAGAGAGGTTATTAGTCAACAGGTCTGAACCTTTCAGACCCGTGTGTGCTTTACAAATCTCTATGTCATCTTGTAGATGCAGCTACCGCATGCTACTTGGAGCTATTCCAAATAACTGCTCTACTATACGAATCCGTTTTACTACTCAGAGTCATCCGGATTAGTGTCAAAGTTTGCATCGATGTAACCCTTTACGATGAACTCTTTTTCCACCTCCATAATCGAGAAAATTCCTTAGCCCACTAGTTACTAAGGATAAGTTCGACCGCTGTCATGTGATCCATTCCTGGATCACTTTTGTACCCCTTGACTGACTCATGGCAAGGCACACTTCAGGTGCGGTACACAGCATAGCATACTGTAGAGCCTACGTCTAAAGCATAGGGGACGACCTTCGTCCTTTCTCTCTCTTCTGCCGTGGTCAGGTCTTGAGTCTTACTCAATACTCACACGTTGTAACACAGCCAAGAACTCCTTCTTTGCTGATCTATTTTGAACTCCTTCAAAATCTTGTCATGGTATGTATTCATTTGAAAGTACTATTAAGCATTTTTGATCTATCCTTATAGATCTTGATGCTCAATGTTCAAGTAGCTTAATCCAGGTTTTCCATTGAAAAACACTTTTCAAACAAACCTATATGCTTTCCAGAAATTCAACATCATTTCCGATCAACAATATGTCAACAACATATACTCATCAGAAATTCTATAGTGCTCCCACTCACTTCTTTGGAAATACAAGTTTCTCATAAACTTTGTATAAACCCAAAATCTTTGATCATCTCATCAAAGCGTACATTCCATTTCCGAGATGCTTACTCCAGTCCTTAGAAGGATTGCTGGAGCTTTGCATACTTGTTAGCATCTTTCAGCATTGACAAAACCTTCTGGTTGTATCACATGCAACCTTTCCTCAAGAAAATTGTCAAGGAAACAATGTTTTGACATCCTATCTGCAAGATTTCATAAATAATGCAGTAACTGCTAACATAATTCCAACAGACTCTTAGCATTGCTACGAGTGAGAAAGTCTCATCGTAGTCAACTCCTTGAACTTGTCGGAAAACATCTTAACGACAAATCGAGCTTTCTTAATGGTGACACTTACCATCATTGTTCGTCTTCCTTTTAAAATCCATTTGCACCCAACATCCTTACGACCATCAAGTAGTTCTTTCAAAGTCTATACTTTGTTTTATACATGGATCCTCTCTCGGATTTTTATGGCCTCGAGCCATTCGTCAGAATCCGGGCCCACCATCGCTTCTCCATAGCTCGTAGGTTCATTGTTGTCTAGCAACATGACTTCCAAGACAGGATTACGTACCACTCTGAAGTAGTACACATCCTTGTCGACCTATGAGGTTTGGTAGTGACTTGATCCAAAGTTTCATGATCACTATCATAAGCTTCCACTTCAATTGGTGTAGGTGCCACAGGAACAACTTCCTATGTCCTGCTACACACTAGTTGAAGTGACGGTTCAGTAACCTCATCAAGTCTCCACCATCCTCCCACTCAATTCTTTCGAGAGACACTTTTCCTCGAGAAAGGACCCGTTTCTAGAAACAATCACTTTTGCTTCCGGATCTGAAATAGGAGGTATACCCAACTATTTTGGGTATTCTATGAAGATGCATTCATCCGGTTTGGGTTCGAGCTTATCAGCCTGAAACCTTTTCACATAAGCGTCGTAGCCCCAAACTTTCAAGAAACGACAGCTTAGGTTTCTGTAAACCATAGTTCATATGGTGTCGTCTCAATGGAATTGTGTGGTACCTTATTTAAAGTGAATGCGGTTGTCTCTAATGCCTAACCCATAAACGATAGTGGTAATTTGATAAGAGACACATCATGGTATGCACCATATCCAATAGGGTGCAGTTATGATGTTTGGACACACCATCACACTATGGTGTTCCAGGCGGTATTAGTCGTGAAACAATTTCCACAATGTCTTAATCGTGTGCAAAACTCGTAACTCAGATATTGATCTCCATGATCATATCATAGACATTTTATCCTCTTGTCACGATGATCTTCAACTTCAATCTGAAATTACTTGAACCTTTCAATAATTCAGACTTGTGTTTCATCAAGTAAATATACTCAGTATCTACTCAAATCATCTGTGAAGTAAGAACATAACGATATCCACTGCGTGCCTCAGCACTCATTGGACTGCACACATCAAAATGTATTATTTCCAACAAGTTGCTTTCTTGTTCCATCTTACTGAAAACGAGGCCTTTCAGTCATCTTTCCCATGTGGTATGATTTGCATGTCTCAAGTGATTCAAAATCAAGTGAGTCCAAACGATCCATCTGTATGGAGTTTCTTCATGCATATCTACCAATAGACATGGTTCGCATGTCTCAATATTTTCAAAAACGAGTGAGTCCAAAGATCCATCAACATGGAGCTTCTTCATGCGTTTTATACCAACATGACTCAAATGGCAGTGCCACAAGTATGTGGTACTATCATTACTATCTTATATCTTTTGGCATGAACATGTGTATCACTACGATCGAGATTCAATGAACCATTCATTTTAGGTGCAATACCATTGATGGTATTATTCAAATAACCAGAGTAACCATTATTCTCCATAGATGAATAATCGTATTGCGATAAACATAATCCAATCATGTCTATGCAAACACCAAATGACAATTATTTAGGTTTAACACCAATATCAATGGTAGAGGGAGCATGTGATGCTTGATCACATCAACCTTGGAAACACTTCCAACACATATCGTCATCTCACCTTCAGCTAGTCTCCGTTTATTCTGTAGCCTTTTATTTCGAGTCACTAACACTTAGCAACTGAACCAGTATTTTAATACCCTGGTGCTACTAGGAGTACTAGTAAAGTACACATTATAATGTATATCCAATATACTTCTGTCGACCTTGCCAACCTTCTCATCTACCAAGTATCTAGGGTAGTTCTGATTCAGTGACCATTCCCCTCATTATAGAAGCACTTAGTCTCGGGTTTGGGTTCAACCTTGGGTTTCTTCACTAGAGCAGCAACTGATTTTCCGTTTCATGAAGTATCCCTTCTTTCCCTTGCCCTTCTTGAAACTAGTGGTTTAACCATCAACAATTGATGCTTCTTCTTGATTTCTACTTTCGCGGTGTCAAACATCACGAGTTGCTCAAGGATCATTATGTCTATCCCTGATATGTTATAGTTCATCACGAACCTCCAATAGCTTGGTGGCAGTGACTATGGAGTACCATCACCATCTCATTTGGAAGATTAACTCCCACTCGATTCAAGCGATTGTAGTACTCAGACAATCTGAGCACATGCTCAACGATTGAGCTTTTCTCCCTTAGTTTGCAGGCTTAAGAAACTTGTCAGAGGTCTCATACCTCTTGACTGTGGCACTAGTCTCAAATTCCAATTTCAGTCTTTGGAACATCTCATATGTTCTGTGACGTTTCAAAAACGTCTTTGGTGCCACAATTCTAAACCATTTAGCATTACGCACTGAACTATCATGTAGTCATCAAAACGTGTATGTCAGATGTTCGCAACATCCACAACCGACGCTCGAGGTTTAGCTCACTGAGCGGTGCATTAAGGACATAATCCTTCTGCGCAGCAATGAGGACAATCCTCAGTTTACGGACCCAGTCCACATAATTGCTACTATCAACTTTCCACTAAATTTTCTCTAGGAACATATCTAAAATAGTAGAACTAAAGCGTAAGCTACGACATAATTTGCAAAGTCCATTTGACTATGTTCATGATAATTAAGTTCATCTGATTAATTAATGAACTCCCACTCAGATAGACATCCCTCTAGTCATCTAAGTGATACATGATCTGAGTCAACTAGGCCGTGTTCGGTCATCATGTGAGACGGACTAGTCATCATCAGTGAACATCTTCATGTTGATTGTATCTTCTATACGACTCATGTTCGACCTTTCGGTCTTCCGTGTTCCGAGGCCATGTCTGTACATGCTAGGCTCGTCAAGTCAACCTAAGTGTATTGGGTGTGTAAATCTGACTTACACCCGTTGTATTCGAACGTTAGAATCTATCACACCCGATCATCACGTGGTGCTTCGAAACAACGAACCTTCGCAACGGTGCATAGCTAGGGGGAACACTTTCTTGAAATTATTGCAAGGGATCATCTTATTTAAGCTACCGTCGTTCTAAGCAAATAAGATGTAAAACATGATAACCATCACAAGCAATCAAATAGTGACATGATATGGCCAATATCATTTTGCTCCTTTTGATCTCCATCTTCGGGGCGCCATGATCATCATCGTCATCGGCATGACACCATGATCTCCATCATCATGATCTCCATCATCGTATCTTCATGAAGTTGTCTCGTCATCTATTACTTGTACTACTATGGCTAACGGTTTAGCAATAAAGTAAAGTAATTACATGACGTTTATGTTGACACACAGGTCATAAATAAATTAAGACAACTCCTATGGCTCCTGCCGGTTGTTATACTCATCGACATGCAAGTCGTGATTCCTATTACAAGAACATGATCAATCTCATACATCACATATATCATCCATCACATCCTTTTTGGCCATATCACATCACACGGCATATGCTGCAAAAACAAGTTAGACGTCCTCTAATTGTTGTTGCAAGTTTTTACGTGGCTGCTATAGGTTTCTTAGCAAGAACGTTTCTTACCTACGCCAAAACCACAATGTGATATGCCAATTTCTATTTACCCTTCATAAGGACCCTTTTCATCGAATCGATCCGACTAAAGTGGGAGGGACAGACACCCGCTAGCCACCTTATGCAACTAGTGCATGTCAGTCGGTGGAACCTGTCTCACGTAAGAGTACGTGTAAGGTCGGTCCGGGCCGCTTCATCCCACGATGCCGCCGAATCAAGATAAGACTAGTAACAGCAAGTAAATTGACAAAATCGACGCCCACAACAACTTGTGTTCTACTCGTGCATAGAAACTATGCATAGACCTAGCTCATGATGCCACTGTTGGGGAACGTAGAAGAATTTTAAAATTTTCCTACGTGTCACCAAGATCAATCTATGGAGTCTTCTAGCAACGAGAGGGAGAGGAGCGCATCTACATACCCTTGTAGATCACGAGCGTAAGCGTTCAAGAGAACGGGGTTGATGGAGTCGTACTCGTCGTGATCCAAATCACCGATGATCCTAGCTTCGAACGGACGGCACCTCCGCATTCAACACACGTACGGAGCGAGGACGTCTCCCGCGCCTTGATCCAGCAAGGAGGAGGGAGAGGTTGAGGAAGAAATCTCCAATAGCAGCACGACGGCGTGGTGGTGGTGGAGCAGCAGTACTCCGGCAGGGCTTCGCCAAGCTCTTAACGGAGGAGGAGAGGTGTTGGGGAGGGGAGGGGCTGCGCCTTGGGAAGGTGTGCGGCTCCCATGTGCCTCCCCACTATCTATAGGGGTGGAGGGGGCTGGTTTCTTGCCCTCCAAGTCCATTGGGGCATTGGCAAAGGTGGGGGAAAGAAATCCCATCATTTCCTTTCCCCACCGATTGTTATCCCCCCTTTTTAGGGATCTTGATCTTATCCCTTTGGGATATGATCTTATTCCTTCTAAGGGGGGATCTTGGTGCGCCTTGACCAGGGGTGTGGGGCCTTGCCCCCACTACCCACGTTCATGTGGGTCCCCACATGCAGGTGGGCCCCACTACAGAACCTTCTAGAATCTTCCCGGTACAATACCGAAAAATCCCGAACATTTTCTGGTGGCCAAAATAGGACTTCTCATATATAAATCTTTACCTCCGGACCATTCCGGAACTCCTCGTGACCTCTGGGATCTCATCCGGGACTCCGAAAAACATTCGGTAATCACATACAAGTCTTCCTAATAACCCTAGCGTCATCCAACCTTAAGTGTGTAGACCCTACGGGTTTGGGAAACATGTAGACATGACCGAGACAACTCTCCGGCCAATAACCAACAGTGGGATCTGGACACCCATGTTGGCTCCCACATGTTCCACGATGATCTCATCGGATGAACCACGATGTCGAGGATTCAAGCAATCCCGTATACAATTCCCTTTGTCAATCGGTACGTTACTTGCCCGAGATTCGATCGTCGGTATCCCAATACCTCGTTCAATCTCGTTACCGGCAAGTCACTTTGCTCGTACCGTAATGATGATCCCGTGATCAACCACTTGGTCACATTGAGCTCATTATGATGATGCATTACCGAGTGGGCCCGGAGATACCTCTCCGTCATACAGAGTGACAAATCTCAGTCTAGATTCGTGCCAACCCAACAAACACTTTCGGAGATACCTGTAGTGCACCTTTATAGCCACCCAGTTACGTTATGACGTTTGGTACACCCAAAGCATTCCTACGATATCCGGGAGTTACACAATCTCATGGTCTAAGGAAATGATACTTGACATTAGAAAAGCTCTTAGCAAACGAACTACACGATCTTGTGCTATGCTTAGGATTGGGTCTTGTCCATCACATCATTCTCCTAATGATGTGATCTCGTTATCAATTACATCCAATGTCCATGGTCAGGAAACCATAACCATCTATTGATGAACGAGCTAGTCAACTAGAGGCTTACTAGGGACATGTTGTGGTCTATGTATTCACACATGTATTACGGTTTCCAGTTAATACAATTATAGCATGAACAATAGACAATTATCATGAACAAGGAAATACAATAATAACCATTTTATTATTGCCTCTAGGGCATATTTCCAACAGACCGACACTGTCAAACAATAAGAATGGAATATATTAGTTTTGATGGAACCATAACCATGTTTCTGAAGGTGGTAGCACCCCAGACCACCGGAGATGATCGATGGATTTTGAGAACACCCCAAACCTAACCTATTTCTTTCTAGCCTCTCCGAATCTCGAGGACGAGATTCATTTTAAGGGTGGTAGGTTTGTAACATCCCAAAATTCTAAATTTTGGAATGTTATAATAAATAGATAGATTTGATTGATTATTTGATTGATTGACTGAAAGTGAGTGAATTCGAAACTTTTTGAAAGTTAAATGAGAGGGAATAAAAGGACTTTCCCGAACTTTCATTTTGCCTTCATGATCTCCGTGAATTCAAATTCTTTTCACCACAAACCCTGGAGAGAAGATGACATGACTTCTTCCATTTATTTAAATGACAAGGGGTGTTGAAAATATTTGATTTTCATTTGGAAAATATTTTCAACCCAGGAACTTTATGCAACTCAATGATTTTCACGAGCGAAGATAAAATGACTTCTTCAAAACATATAAAATATGAGTTGGGAGTTTCAAAGAATTAAATTCAAAGTTCTTTTCAATTTATTTTCAATTTGGAGTTATTTGAGTTTTATTCAAATTATTTTTCTCCAAAAATAAAATATATGGAAAATAGGGTAACATGATTCCCTACATCAGAAAATTGGATAGAAATAAATTTCAATTAATGTTGGTGTTTTTTTAAATGATTTTTATTCGATTTTATTAGACTAGTAGCACACTTTGAATTATCTAATTTTGTGTGGATTTTATTTGGGATCATAAAAATGTCAGCCTGTAGGAAATCTTTTGAAAATTTTGATATATAATATGCCTATATAAAATTTTACGTTATTTTCTTATTCGGTTTTCCTTCTGTTTATGTATAAAAAAAGAATTGTATGTGCGGCCCACATTTATTTATCGCTTACACGCGTAGCATAGTGGCAGCAGGCACCTCATTTTTTTCCTAAGTGGGCCAGACCCAGCCAGCCTTTTCTTTCCAGATTTTCTTTTCTTTCTTCCTTTAAAAAAACTGTCGCGCTAGTGTACGCGCCCAGCCGGGCCGAACTTTTAGCCCATGCGATCTTTTTCAAATTTCATCTGCGTACGTATAGGTTTAGTTCCACTTTGCCTAGCCTTTGACCCCTAAGCCTTTTTCCACCAATAAATATAGATCCATAGAGCCTCCAAAAAATCATCCGATTCGGGTTAAATCAATATTTTGGTTTGACTAGATTCATTTAAGAAAAATATTTTTCTCCTCTCCGGCGCGACTTCTAGAAATTGTCTCTTTCTCCGAAGTTGTCTTTTCTCTGCCTTATAAAGGTATCTTTCTTCGTTTTTTTCTTTTTTATACTTCTGTAGTTTATTATTTTCTAGACTAGTACGATAAAATAATTAGATTATCAATTAGTCTCTGTATTTATACATTAGACCTAAAATTCTTTTAGCCGTAGTTATTTTTCTTTCGTAAAACAGCTTGGCCTTGATTTTTCAAATAGGCATAAATTTTTTACTCGTTCATCCAAATTAGATGAAACCAACGCCCACTTCTTCCTTATGATCTCCTCTATCCCGTAATCCAACTCAAACATGTTTTGATCATAACTTGAGTTTTATAACTCCGATTTAGTTGATTCCTTTTGTAAATCGAAGCTCTTGACCTAAACTTTCTGATAAGGCCAAATTCACATAATTTTGGTACTGTTACTAATTGTTTTATGTTGCAAGAGTTATTTGCTTGGTTTTGATGTTTTCCGAACTGTCTTCTTCGTTCTTCCTGATCTTTTGAGTGATTTGCTTATGTGTGGTTACTATTGATTGCTTACGATAGATTGACCGGAGTGTGACGAGTAGAACTATCAAGAGTTTTGAGTGCGAATCATCTTCATCAACATTGCAGGCAAGTTCACACTTTGATCATATCCCTTTCATATCCAGTTGTATGCATTAGTTTCACCCTCAAACATTGCATGATTAGGATTGATAACATGTGGGTATTGGGAAGTAGTTGATGAGGTAGGAACCTATTGCCCCGCATTCAAACCTTGGGAGTTACTTCTACGTAGTGCTTATATTGCCATGCTATGCTCGTAGACGTGGTTTGGGTGAGTGAAATCCATGATAGATGTGAGATTGTTAATTAATGGTTCAACCTAAGGTGGTAACTTAAATACATATCTGGGTGGATTGAGGCACCTGGAGAATCCAGTGTTGCCTGTATTTTTTGGAAATCCCAGGGTACCGTGTGATTTTTCTATGGACCGCCACCCAGGCTCAAAGGGATCATAAGATTATTCATGCAGCCACAAGCTATTATGGGCTCTAGCATAGTTGAGTAGGTTACATGAAGCTCTTGAAGATGTGGATCAGCAGGTAGAGGATTGTAGGTTTGGTATGGTCTGCCCGGAGTAGAGAGTTAATGTTTCTGAAAGACTGTGTCTCGGTCATCCGTTTCTCAAACACCATGCAGTGCGAGAAATCCAACGGAGGCGATCGAGTCTTGTGGGGAAAAGTGCCCAAACCACTGCAGAGTGTACAATCTAATCATGGTTAGCCGTGTCCCCGGTTATGGACAATTTTGAGTCTCTGGTCTTTGGATATTCATGTTGATCTCAACACTGTAATTATTAATTTGATTTGGGTTGATGATTATTATTTTGGGATTGAGTTGGAGGAACCTTCTCAATAATTATCAACCAACCTTGTAGTTAAATAAAATATATTCCTTTGTAGTAGGAAAAAGTTGGCTTTTCGCAAAAACATTATAACCATAGAGCTTTTCCACCAGCCAAATATGCATATAGTGATAGTTATTATTCATCATTATCCTATGGTGTGAATTTGCCAGTACATTCAATGTACTGACCCTTTGTGGCTGCAACGTCTCATGTTGCAGGACTTCTTACGACGAGTAAGTGATACATTAGGGTTACGATTTCTACACTCAACTTTGCCGTTGGTGTTGATGGGAATCCACAACCTTGTTGTTACTTCCGCTATTTGTATTGAGGTTATAGTATTTACGTTACTTTATACATGTGATTTACCTCTGTTATAAATCCTCGAGTACTGTGTGTGTCAGCATACCGATCCAGGGATGACACTTAAGCATAGAGACTTGACCGTTTGAGGTCGGGTCGCTACAATAAGCACCCGCCGTTTGAATTCCCAGTTCTCCAAAATTTTTGAAACAAGTGCATGCATTTATTATCACGATAAAAAATAACATCTGTGTTGCATCCCAGCTATCAGCCTGTACTTGTAGAATTCTCTCGTTTATTGAGCACGTATATTGTTTTTTTAGATCGAGCAAGTTTCAACTGGGCTGTAGACTGTCCAGGGTTGGTTTTGTTTTTAACAGGCCCAGCCCATGACGACAACGGGGCACAAAGATCCAGCAGGTATCTGCTGGCCTCTGGCCCGCCAGCGTTAGTTATATTTTGTCTTACAACATCCGCAGGCAGTTTTTTTTACTGAATCAAACACACACCCCAGTCCTACATCCGTTTTCTAATCTCTACCTATAGTTTTACTAGTTCATATACACGTATCATTATATTGAAAACACATAAAATTCCCGTTTCATATTTACATCCTTATTTTTGTTTTTTTTTCCCACCCAGCGCTGATTTTTTTACCATTGGTTTTCCCTTAAACCAACTCAATTGTCCCACGTCTTATTTGCTTACAAAAACAAAACGATTTTTTTGGCAAATCAATAAGTCCTTAAAGAAATGTTTATCATTTCGGGATTACAACAGTTCGGACTCCACCGAAATATGCAAAATAAGGTTGAACCTTTTGACCGTGGTCCTGGGCAGAAAATGGGCTGTAATAAATTACTTAAGAATTAGCAAATGGGCTGCACATTATAAAAAATAGCAAATGGGCTTTATGTTGTCTGCCATAGATTTGGACGCTGACTTGTGGCCCTACTAAGTTCATGCATACACAAGGTTTCTCAAAAAAGAAACTTAGTCAACAATCAACTCTACCAGCGTCAGACCGTTAGATGTCAATCTAACGGGAATCATGCTTCTTCAGTCTCTGATCTTCCTGCCCAGCCGCCCAAACCAGCGCCGTCGGAACCGCCTGCTCGCGCCTCCCGTGGCCGGCAGTGCTGCCGGGAAGGCCTCACGGCCCCATCATACTCGCATCCCTGGCCTGTCTATCCCTCTACTCACCCACACCTCTTGTTATTTTCCGGCGACGGCAACCGAACTAGTCAACCCTCATACTCTCCACCGCGTGGGCAGCCACTGTCGTGTCTTCCCCGGCCCCGTGTCGTTCCCTTCGTAGGCCTCGCCGTCATCCACCGCCCTGGTGCTCTCGGCGCGGCGTGGTCAATGTGGTCAACGACCGACTTCCATCGGAAAAGTACTGTACGTGGAGAAGCTGACAGCTGGGTCCACGGCAGCCGCAAGGAAGTGCCTCCTTATTACGCGCAAAATAATTATTCCTCCACCTGACAGCAGGGACCCACCGGATGGGCCACCAGTATTTCGCAGAAAAAACATCCCCCCTGACTGGTGGGACACACCGGACGGGCCACCGTATTTCGCGAAAATAACATTTGCCCCTGACTGCTGGGACCCACCGGATGGACCACCGTATTTTGCGAAGAAAACGTTCCCTCCCCCCGCTGTCAGCTCGGACCCACCGTGCCTCCTTATTACCCACAGAAAAATGAATACTCCCCCTGCTAGCTGGGACCCACTATAGTGCGAGGCTGACTTGTGGGCCTACTAAGTTGACGAGGACGGAGGGCTTTGTCAACTTAGTCAATATGAACGATTCTAGCTCCAGTGACCGTACGATGTCCAGCCAACTACCATAGTGCTTCTTCAACCTCTGGTCTTCTTGCTCCAGCCGCCCAAAGCAGCGTCGATCGTGCCGCGTGCTCCTGCCTCTCATGGCCGGCTGTGATGTCGCGGAGGCCTCAATGCCCCCTACTACTCCCACCGCTGCCCTAGGGTATCCCTCTACTCACCCACACCCCCTGTTATTCTGCGGCGACGGCAGCCTCACGCCGCAGCCGAACCAGTGAACCCTCGTACTCCTCTCCGCGTGGGCATCTAGTGCCGCGTCTTCCCCGGCTCAGCGTCGTCCCCTTCCTAGGTCTCGCCGTCGTCCACCGCCTTGGTGCTCTCGGCGCGGCGTGGTCAATGTGGTCAACGACCGACTTCCATCGGAAGAGTACTGTACGTGGAGAGGCTGACAACTAGGTCCACGGCCACAACCTAGTTTTTTTTGTGATTTGCCAAGTAAGTCGCTTTGTCAGGCCTGTTGGGCTGCAAATCTTTCAAGACGAGGAGAGCTTTCATTCGGCTGGCCGAGAAAATGGCCCATCGATAATGAGAAATGGGCTGTACATTTTTAAAACACATCAAACCGGCAATTAGTTTCAAATAAATATTTTTCATTTCAAGATTTTAAATTACATTAATTTTTATGCATGGAGAATTTGTTGGATTTTATATTGATATACATTTATTTTTAAAATCAGTTTGAAGGTGAGTCAAAATTTTGGGATTAAAAATAGTTCGGACCGTGCCGAAATATGCAAAATTTCGTATAATTTTTTAACCGTGGCCACAATATGGGTTGTAATGCTAACAAAAAGAATATGGGCTCCAAAAAACCTTAATACTTAGCAAATGGGCTGTAAATTATTAGAAATAATGGCATATGGTTGTATGCTGTTTTCCACATATTTGAGGCTTTCCTAAAAAAATGTTGACGCACAAGCAGTGACTATTGGATGGCCATCCAACGGCCATCGTGCTTCTTCAATCTCTGCTCTTCCTACTCCAGCCGCTCAAACAAGCTCCGGCAGGACTGCCTGCTCCCTCCTCCCCATGGCCGACTGTGCTGCCGCGCAGGCCTCACCGCCCCACCGTACTCCCATCGCTGGCCTAGCCATCCCTCTACTCACCCACACCTGATGTTATTCTCCGTGATGGTAGATGAACCAGTAAACCCTCGTACAGACGTACTCCCCTCCGCGTGGAAAACAACTGCCGAGTCTTCCCTGCCTCCGTGTCATTCCCTTCCTAGGCCTCACCGTCGTCCACCGCCCTACTGCTCTCGGCGCGGCCTGGTCAACGTGGTCAACGACCGACATGCATCTGAAGTGGACTGTACGTGGAGAGGCCGACAGCTGGGTCCATGGCCGCTCGCAAGGAAATGCCTCCTTATTATGCGCAAAATAATGATTCCTCCACCTGACATCAGGGACCCACTGGAAGGGCCTCTGTATTTTGCAAAAAAAAACGTTACCGCCGCTGACAGCTCGGACCCACCAGCTATATCTTCGCACGCAAGGAAGTGCCTCCTTATTACGCACAAAAAAATGAATACTCCCCCTGTTAGCTGGGACCTTGTATAGTGGCAGGCTAACTTGTGGGCCTACTAAGTTGACGGGGACGGAGGGCTTCGTCAACTTAGTCAATATGCACGATTCTAGCTCCAGTGACCGTACGATGTCCATCCAACGGCCGTAGTGCTTCTTCAACCTCTGGTCTTCTTGCTCCAGCCGCCCAAACCAGCGCCGGTCGTGCCTCGTGCTCCTGCCTCCCGTGGCCGGCTGTGATGCGGCGGAGGCCTCACCGGCCCCTACTACTCCCACCGCTGGCCTAGGGTATCCCTCTACTCACCCACACCCCCTGTTATTCTGCGGCGACAACAGCCTCATGCCGCAGCGAACTAGTGAACCCACGTACTCCTCTACGCGTGGGCATCCACTGTCGCGTATTCCCCGGCTCCACGTCGTCCCCTTCCTAGGCCTCGCCATCGTCCACCGCCCTGGTGCTCTCGGCGCGGTGTGGTCAATGTGGTCAAGGAACGGCTATCATCGGACGTGGACTGTACGTGGAGAGGCTGATAGTTGGGTCCACGGCCGCAGCAAGGAAGTGCCTCCTTATTACGTGCAAAATAATTATTCCTCCACCTGACAGCGGGGACCCACCGGATGGGCCACCGTATTTCGTGAAAAAAAACGTTTGCCCCTGACTGCTGGGACCCACCAGCTACATCTTCGCACACAAGGAAGTGCGTCTGGGCAAAAAAAACGATTTGCCCCCTGACTGTTGGGACCCACCAGCTACATCTTTGCAGGCAAGGAAGTGCGTGACAGTCGGGACCTACCTGGTCAAAGCGTACGTAGCATTGTCATTGTCATTCTGGTCGCGAACGTGTACGTACATATATACTGGTGGATGTAGAGGCGCGCATGTGTCGTAGTAGAGGCGCGCACGTAGCATGTACACGCACGTACAGCGGCCAGGGTGCAATAAAGAAAATACGGCCACGTATGTGTACATACGGGCGGGGTCTCGAACGCCTACTCACGCATACGTACGGCCAGGGCTCGTGTACATGGCTGGGTCAGAACGGAGAAACACCATCGTCGTCGTGTTCATGGGGAGGAAACGGAATGCGTCGTGTTCATGGGGAGGCAACGGAATGCGTCGTGTTCATCGGGAGGCAACGGAACGCGTGGGAGCCAACCGGCTGGGTCGGAACGGAATGCGTGGTCATGTTCATTGGGAGGGCTTGGACGAAACAGGCGATGGAAACGAGGCCTGGCATACCGCAGAACGGAAGAAACGGCCTTGTGTTCGACCGGCCATGTTCGAAACGGGGTCCTGTTGATCGGGGAGTTGGGAGGGTTGTGGCGTACCGCAAAACGGAGGAAACGAACCTCCTACTTTCGAAACGGGTGTCCTATTGATCGGGAGGGGTGTGGCGTACTGCAAAACGGACGAAACGGACTTGTGTTGGAGCGCTACGGTCGCAACGGGGGTCCTGTTGATCGGGAGGGGTGTGGTGTACCGCGAAACGGGACTCCACGAGATACTGTTCATCTCCACCGTCGACACGCTCCAGCCTTCACGGGCTACCGTCGACCTCCTCCAGCCTCCACGGGCTCCTGTTCATCCAGCCTCCACCGAGCGCTACTCCACCAGCTACTGTTCAACCACCCCTCCACAGGCACCCCTCCACCGTCTACTGTTCATCCAGCCCTCCACACCACGGGGTCCTGTTCATCCACCCCTCCACGGGCACCCCTCCACTGTCTACTGTTCATCCAGCCCTCCACCACACCACGAGGTCCTGTTCATCCAGAGGCAACGCCACCACTCACTGTTCATCCAACCCCCCGGCAACACTCACTGTTCGTCGCAGAGGCAGCATCGATCGGCTTCAGTTAGCAGCAGTAGCAAAGGAATCGCACGATCGGGTTCATTTAATAGCCATCGATCGATCGCTCGGGTTCAGTAACGCGTAGCCTGCAGTGCAATTGCTCGGGTTCAGTTAGAGCCCAACGCCTCGCTCGGGTTCAGTTAGAGCCAACGCCTCGTACACACGCGCGTACGTGTATGAGAGAAACGCGCATTGCTCAGCCTCCAACCTCCCACCGTAATCGGGAACTCCCTGAAATTTTCCTCCCCATCGCTTCTACAATGGTTTTTTCCGTCATGGACGGCCCAAAGAATGTCATGCAGCTGCGTCTCCGGCCCGCGCAGGACGAAAAGCCCATTTTCTGTCATGATTTTTTGTCATAGAAGTAGGTGCCCACCACTGTCGGATCACGGGTTCCGGCAGACCCTTGAGGTTCAAACTCTGGGGTGCGCGCGGAGATCGTACCCTCTCCCTCTCCGTCTTGTAAGGATCTAACTACTGCAAGAACAACACAAGAAACACAAGGTTTATACTAGTTCGGGCCACCATTGTGGTGTAATACCCTACTCTAGTTTGTGGTGGGTGGATTGCCTCTTGGGCTGATGAGGAAGAACAGTACAAGGGGGAACGGCCTCGCGAGGGCCTGTTCTTGGCTAGGGGATGAACTGCTAGGGGGAGTTCGATCGCCCTTCTCTCTCTTTCTAGATGTTGGATTCCATCCTCTACCCTGTGGGTGGCTAGTCCTATTTATAGGCAAAGGCCCTGGGCCTCTTCCCAAATATTGAGCGGGAAGGGCGCCAATAAATGGCCAATTCGAAGGGGAACATCTGGTACACTTATCCTGACTAAAGTTGGTCTTCGCCTGCCAAAGGCCCTGCGGTGACGTCGTTCTGGGCTCCATGGTGACCTCCTTCCCACCGTTGGACTGGCCTTGGTCTCGTTGCACCGAAATGGGTGCCTTTGCTTGATCCTCTTGCCTGCACTTGTTCCCTTTGCACCAAAGAGGAAAGGGGGGACGCTGCGCGGGCTGGCGCCCGCCTGGCATCCTCGATCGTCATGGCTTGCGTCATGGGCACCTCGCGAGGTACCCTGCCTTGATCTCTCCGCCTCCTCGCGAGCCAGCCTAAGGAGGCTTGGCCCCTCGCGAGGGTCTTGAGTCTTGTGTTGATGCAGATGGGCCACGCTGGGCCTCCATTCGAGCCACGCCGCAGGCCGCAGGCAGGCAAGCATGGGGACCCCTGTTCCCAGAACGCCGACAGTAAGCCCCGGGCCCGAGGCGCGCATGGACTTGGCCGTGCCGAGAGGTGAAAGGGCAAGGGCGAACCGCCGCGGGCCCTAACAGCCTGCGGCCTCGGGCGTCGCGTGGCGATTGATTGGACGTGGGCGGCACTGTTTACCCATGCTCCCTTATTCTGCGCCGCGCTAGGTTGCCCCACAGTTGTACACAGCCGCCCTTTACCCTGTTGCTTGACCGTCTCCTGCTCTTCCTCCCTCCGAACTCTGACCCTTGCTTCCAATCCCATCTCGCATCTCCTCTCTTCCGTCCGCCGCCATGGCTCCAAAGAAAGGGAAGGGGAAGAAGCCTGCGGCTCCATCTCGCCCGCTGCCACCGGTGGCGCCTGCTGTCGGCCGCTCAATCATACTCAACCTGGAGTGCCTGGGAAAGCTCAATCCGGCTCTCGCTACCGCCTTCAACGAGTGCGGGAGGACGACGGCGTGGCCTACGTGTCACCTCCCCACTGATAGGAATCACCGAGGTCCATTACTTTGCCGACGCCTTGTGGACGGGTTTGGTGGCTCCCTTCTCCGATTTCTTCAATGCCGTCCTTGATCATTATCAGATCCACATGATGCATATGGGTCCTGAGTCCATTGCTCTTCTTTCAGTCTTCGCTTTTGTTTGTGAGGCGATGGTGGGCATCCCTCCTTCTGTTGCCCTTCTGCGCCACTTCTTCTCCTTGCATCTTTCCGACCCTACGCAATGCTCGGCATGCGTGAGCTTCGTAGCTTCGCCTGAGACCGCAGCCTATGGTATCGACTTCAACCTCCCTCTGCCTCCAGCCGTGTTCCGCGAGCGGTGGTTGTACATTGATGTCGGGGTACCCAGCCCCCGGCTCGTGAAGCCAACATCGCCTGTTGTGCCTAATTCGGGCTGGGGCCAGGAGACGCTCGTAAGTCCCCGGCTCGCCTTCGTCTGGCACCGCTTCATGTCCCTGAAGAATCTTGGCGTAACGGCGCCCAAAGTGGTGAAGTAGTTCCTATTGCGCCGCATTGCCTCTCTCCAATGCCATTCTCGTCGAGTGTGGGCCTTTAGCGGGCATGGTGACCGCATGAGGCTCCGGGGAGACGACTTGACGTCCGAGGTGCTGAGGAAGGTGCTCTTGGTCCTGACAGGCGATCCCAACCCCGGGGGTGTCCGGCAGGGGGGAGCCTTGCTGTACCTCTGCCACAACAGGGATGACTTCGTGAGGCAGATGCCCCCTTTCGACGAGTGTGGGCTTCGCCCTGTCGGCCTCCAGGGGCCTCGCGAGAACCCGGTGGTGGTGATTTCCCTTCCGGTCGGCCTGGGTGAGTCCTCCTCGAGTGGTGGCGCAGGGAGGCAGGAGACAGCGTGGGTCGAGGGAGCCGCGGACGATGTGACCGCACCTGGCGATGCTCTTGATGGGGCAGCTCACGAGGTCCGCACTGCCGAGGCCAGGGTTGAGGCGCTGCTGCCTCCAATGCTTGAGGCCGAGGCTCCTGAGCCCCCGGCCGTGATTTCTGACGAGGCAACCGCCCGTGCGTATCAGGCATGCGCCCTCGACGCAAGTGCCCTTGGCGCTCCGTCCTCTTCGCAGGCTGATTCTTGTGCATCTCTCCTGGGCCGTTTCCGTGTGGACTTTGAGGCCCTCCGGAGAAAAAGGGAGGCCCTGGGCGACGACTTCCCTTGCCGCTTGCTGAAGCGCCGGAAGTACTTTGCCGTTGATGAGTAAGCCTTCTCCTTTTCTGTTCCTTATCCTGCTTGCCGCATCCACTGATCCTTGCTCTGCAGGCCTCTGCCTACTGAGCTCGATGAAGCCGCCGGGTCGACGCCTTCCTTGACTCCGTCTCCTACGCCACCCCTGGGTGCCTCGAGCAGCACTGCCCTTGTGGTTTGGGCAGGCGTCGGCGCGGACCGCTGCATAGCGCGCGGCGACTCTTACGTTCCCGCGATCTCCTTCCACGGGCCTTCCCTCGACATAGGCATCCTACCGTGGGCTTCCCGTCTGGTCACGGGCTGCGACCGGCTGAGGCACCTCCGGGGTCCTTCTCCTGAGGTCGGGTTGGACTCAGGTCGGGCTTCTGATGTGGCGCGGCCGGCCGTCGTGAAGGCGCCAGCCCCCAGTCCCCTTCCCGGGGCCAGAGCGATGATCCGAGGTCCTCGACACCCGCTTAGGGCGGATGATGGCGTGGCAGGCGTGCTTGAGCATGCTCGGGAGCGCCGTGCCCGTCGCCACGAATTCCTTCGGAGGGTGAGTGGCGCCGTAGACCTGCTTGGGCAGGAGCTCGCTGAGGAAGACGCGCCCCTGGAAGCTGAGGGCCTGCGCCTGGCCACAGAGCGGCGCGAGCTGGAGGCGGCCGCTGCCCTCGCGCGTCGTCAGCGCGTCCTTGATGCCGAAGAAGCGAAGGCGTCGCTGGAGGCTTCCCTGGCGGCTCGGTCTCAGGCCGTTGAGGAGGCCCGAGGAGCAGACCGACAGCGAGGAGCAGCAGAAGAATAGGCTCGGGAGCTCTTGGCCTGGTGTCGCTCGTTGGAGGAGCAAGCGGAGCTGCGCGAAGCAGCCCTTGCATCGATGGAGGTGGCTTCTGGCGACCCGGCTGAGCTTCGGAAGCGCGAGGAAGCGTTGGTGCTAGAGGCCGCCGAACGCGCTCGCGAGCACGAGCAGCTGGAGACGAGGGAGCGCCTAGTGACGCAGGCGGAAGGCGATGTCGCCGCGCGAGAAACGCGTGTCCTGGAGGAGGTTTGCCGTCGGGTGGCGACAGCGCGCCAGGGCCTCGAGCGTGAGTTCGAGGGGAAGCTGGGGATGATCCGAGTCGAAGCTGAGGGTAGAACCGCCGCCTTGAGGGCCCAACGGGATGAGGCGACACGACGAGCGGACGCCTCCCGGGTCGCCCTTGAGGCAGCGCAGAAGGAGCTGGCCACCTCCCAGGCCGAGGTGCTCCGCCTGCGCCAACGTGTGGAAGAGGCCATGGCCGTCGAGCGTCAGAATGCCGATGAGATACACCAGTGGCAAGTCCTGGAGAACGAGAACGGACCCATGCTCACCAAGCTCAGGGAGAGGGCTAACATTGCCCTGGGCAACATCTGTGAGGCTGCCGTGGGCGAGCCGCACACGATTAACTACGTCGGCAACCTGCAGTTCTTCACCACCGTGGTGACACAGCTGGAGGCACGGTCAGCCAAAGCCGATAGGTTGGTGGAGGAGAGGAGCCGCGCCCTGCTCGGGCGCGCCTTTTCCTGCGTCTTCAGCCATCTTCGAAACATGGATCCCCACTTCGACTTCGACGCCGCCATCGCCCCAGTTCCCCAAGCTGTTCGAGGTGACCTGGATGAATGGGTGGAGAGCAACGTAGTTGCTCTCGTCCGGGCCTTCACTTCGGATGATGATGACGTGATCGTGGGCGCCGACGAAGGTGGCGTGGTGGAAGACCCCAATGCCGCTGATGGGGGCGCAGACAAGGAAGGTGAGTTCAGCGACGCTAGCGACAGCTCGGGAGGCGCCTCTGAGGATGCATTGGGGGATTTGTCAGATTAACCATGTACTATCCTCGTCTTTTTACCCTGCATAGATATAACTCAGGCGTTTGGCCCGACGGTTGTGAGAGCATTTTGGGAGGGGAAGCCCCTCATGTATGAACTCGTATCTAATGTATCTGCAGTGATTAAATCGTACGCGTGTCTAACGGTAGGCTGGTTCACCCTTGTTCCTTGCTGGCTCCGGAGCTGCCTTCTGGAGGGCGTCACGTCCCGGGTGCTGGGTAGTTGAAACCTCGGGAGGCGGGGTCGTTGCTGACAGGAAACCCCACAGGCGTGGGCCATCTTTGCAGGCTCCGGGCCCTTTCTTGAGCGAGACGTCTTCACAGGCATTTGCCTTCTTCACAGGCTCGGGGCCTTTTCCTCGAGCGAGACATCTTCATAGGCATTTGCCTTCTTCACAGGCTCAGGGCCTTCTCCAAAAAGAGATGATCTTCACAGGCATTTGCCTTCTTCACAGGCTCAGGGCCTTCGCCCGAAAGGGGTGGCTTCACAGGCGTTCGCCTTCTTCACAGGCTCAGGGCCTTCTCCCGAAAGGGATGGCTTCACAGGTGTTCGCCTTCTTCACAGGCTCAGGGCCTTCTCCCGAAAGGGATGGCTTCACAGGCGTTCGCCTTCTTCACAGGCTCAGAGCCTTCTCCCGAGAGGGATGGCTTCACAGGCGTTCGCCTTCTTCACAGGCTCAGGGCCTTCTCCCGAAAGGGATGGCTTCACAGGCGTTCGCCTTCTTCACAGGCTCAGGGCCTTTCATGAGAAAACGATCTCCGCAAGCACCAAAGGTCACCTCGCGAGGGAGCGGCAGCGGCAGTCTGGGCTGTGCTCGAGCTAGCCTTGGCCCGGCTCGCGAGGGGCTCGCGAGGGGAGGCAGCTGTGGTGAGATGGTGACCAGAACGCGGAAACGATTCAAACAAGACCAAGCACCCCTTCCCCGAACGCACGCAAAGCTCAAATTCGAATTCAACTTAAATCCAGCGGGGGAAAAAGGTTACAACCAAAGGAAGAAGGCAATGAAAGCAAACAAAAAGGCCACGTCCGGCACCTAATCTAGTCTTCGACGTCTTCTCACCAGCGCGGAGCTAAGTGCTGTCCAGTGGGCGTGGGAGGGAGCCCCAGGTCCTGAGGCCGGCACTCCTGAGACTCTGGGGCGTGTACAGCCCCACTCATTATTACGTGAGAGTGTCACGGGGCGGCGAGCTTCACAGGCACTGGGCCTTCTTCACAGGAACCGGCCTTGCTTCATAACGCCAGACGAGGGCCCCGCCTTGCGCCACACTCTAGTGCCAACAACGACGACCGGAAACCAGGACGCCGCCAGTGGGGTAGAGCGGTCGCCAGCGGTTCCCCCGACGACCACGGGTTCTCCGCCAGGGGCAGGCCCTCGGGCGCCTCCCCAGCGGAGGGCCTATCTTCTAAGAACGCCTTGCTCCGAACGTCGCGATGGTGATGTAGGATCTCTGCCCCTTTCCTGCAGCCCCCTGCGTCCTCCTCCCGAGGGGTAGGAGGCCGCAGGAGCGGGGCAGCTGCTTGTTGCGGCGACCTGCATCTCCTGTGATCCATGATTAGTGTATGCCTGCTCTTGAGGAATTAACGGTACCCGATAGTCGTTGCCTCCAGTGTGACCGACGGAGCCGTCCTGGGGTTCCTGGAAGGGCTCGGCCTCTGGCGTCTCGTCCTCCCAGCTGGGGCTGAAGAGTGAGCCATGTTCGCCCCCGTGAGCGTGCCCGTGGTCCATCATGTGGGGCACATATTCCTCTGGCGCCGCCACCCCGAATGTTGTGATGTAGTGCTCCATGCACCATGCGGCGTTGCTTGTCATGCCCACTGCGGGGTGGTAGCGCGGTTGGCTGCGGGCGCCGTGGGCCGCACCGAGCCCCTCTCCTTCGCGCGCCGGGGGCGGGGGTAGCACCACCGCCAGCCTGGTGCCGGCGGATTCGCCGGTGTTGGGGTAGTCTTGAGGCTCGCGCTGGTGCGCGGGGCCTCCTCATGCGCCGCCCTGAACTTGAGGCGGAAGCTGGACGCATAAGGGGTGAGCCCCCGAAGCGGCGAAGCCCAGGAGCTCGACGACCCGCTCCAGCAACACGTCGCGGCCGCCCTCCAATAGCCTGCACTGCACCAGCTCCCGTGCTACTGTGAGCGCGGCCCTCGAGTTCGCCTGTTCCCGGCGGGTGTACGGTGTCGTATTTGCGGCGTGATTGGACGCCCTCGCCGCCGACCGCGCCTGTCGCGGTGTGAGGGTCGCAGAAGCTTGCCCGCATCGCCCGCGGCCCGCAGCGCCCTGCGGACCGCGAGCTGCCTGCGGCGCGGGGTCGCCCGGAGCGGGAGGCTCCGCGCAGATGGGCCATGCCGCCCACTAGCCTTGGTTGCCCGCCTGGTCGCTGAACATGGTGACGACGATGCAACAGGAGACGGAGCGATGGAAGGGCAGATTCCGGCGCACCCCTACCTGGCGCGCCAAATGTCGGATCACGGGTTCCGGCAGACCCTTGAGGTTCGAACTCTGGGGTGCGCGCGGACATCGTACCCTCTTCCTCTCCTTCTGGTAAGGATCTAACTACTGCAAGAACAACACAAGAAACACAAGGTTTATACTAGTTCGGGCCACCATTGTGGTGTAATACCCTACTCTAGTTTGTGGTGGGTGGATTGCCTCTTGGGCTGATGAGGAAGAACAGTACAAGGGGAACGGCCTCGCGAGGGCCTGTTCTTGGCTAGGGAATGAACTGCTAGGGGGAGTTCGATCGCCCTTCTCTCTCTTTCTAGATGTTGGATTCCATCCTCTACCCTGTGGGTGGCTAGTCCTATTTATAGGCAAAGGCCCTGGGCCTCTTCCAAAATATTGAGCGGGAAGGGCGCCAACAATTGGCCAATTCGAAGGGGAACATCTGGTACACTTATCCTGACTAAAGTTGGTCTTCGCCTGCCAAAGGCCCTGCGGTGACGTCGTTCTGGGCTCCATGGTGACCTCCTTCCCACCGTTGGACTGGCCTTGGTCTCGTTGCACCGAAATGGGTGCCTTTGCTTGATCCTCTTGCCTGCGCTTGTTCCCTTTCCACCAAAGAGGAAAGAGGGGACGTTGCGCGGGCTGGCGCCCGCCTGGCATCCTCGATCATCATGGCTTGCGTCATGGGCACCTCGCGAGGTACCCTGCCTTGATCTCTCCGCCTCCTCGCGAGCCAGCCTAAGGAGGCCGTGCTTGAGGAAGCGCTGTGTCATCCGCCTCGCGAGGCTTGGCCCCTCGCGAGGGTCTTGAGTCTTGTGTTGATGCAGATGGGCCACGCTTGGCCTCCATTCGAGCCACGCCGCAGGCCGCAGGCAGGCAAGTCTGGGGACCCCCGTTCCCAGAACGCCGACAACCACATCTATGATGATACCGGGTTTTGTCACAATTATCGTCATAGAAGTGTCATATGTATGACAGAAAAAATTTCGTTCGTCCCAAAATGTCACGGATGTGTCTTTTTTTTGTAGTGGATGTAGCTATCGGGAACGTGGAAAGCGGAGGCAGCAATATAGGTGGAATTCGTTTTGGTGGTGCTTCTCCTATACCCGGTCTCAAACTCTTGGGGTGAAAACTCTGGGTCTGACCCTAGTTGGTCATACCTGACAATGGCAACTCTTTGCATCGTTACCTTATTGAAGACTTTGCTTGGAGTTTGTTCGGACTTGATCTTCAGGGTGGAAACCCATGCTCTGCCCTTCGAGGTTGAATTCGGCGACGACGGTGCTCATGTGATGTTCCCTTTCTGAAGGTGTTGCTTTTGTAGAACCTTACACGAGTCATTGTGTTGTCAAGCTATGACTGGTGCCTTTAATGGTTTCTACATTTCGTTGATCTAGGCATATCTTGAGTCTTGTATGACTTTGCTCTTTGTCGCCATGGCGACAAATTTTTTCATTGGTGTTGGTTTTGTGCATACTACTTTTTTTATGGAGCTACGGCGGGCTTACGCCTGCCTGAACCATTTTCATTATCATAATTAAGACTGAGATACCAACACAACGGCTACACAAGTGTAACACCCAGCACACAAAAGAAGAAATAAGGAACAACAAGGAAGAACCAGGAAACAAGCTACAACAAGATACTGACACCGAGAACTTAGCATCCATCAACACTATGCGAACCGAGAAGAGCGGGAGCTAGCTTTGTTGGATCAGTCGAAAGGAGATTCATTGCTGAGAAGACGTAGAGAAGAAGTCACCCGCTGCCCTGCGATCACTCGCACCTTGAAGAGCTAGGAAGTCGCAGCTACCATCAAAAGGCATCCCATTGCCTAGCCACGTCATGACAGAGAGGGCCACAGACCGTGCCGAAGGGCAATGCTCTGCCGAGATAGCCCCTGCGACTCCTCTAGGCCACACCGTGGCCACCATAACAATTAGATGGAGTCGGAGCACTATGCAAAGCAACAAAACCTCACGCGCGGTCGAAGGGCACCGAACACCGAGACCTCACCACCGCCATGAGCTCCCAAGAGAGGTCAATCAATAGCACCGGGATGACCAAGGCACCAGCCGCCGCCACAGATTACTTCCAGCGCCACCACGGAACATTCCAACCACCCAACAACCTCTACTACCCAAACATCAAGCAACCAACAACGGATTTCGTGGCTCCAAAAAACGATGCCCCCAAGGGGAGAACGACATTGAGATGCCATCGTTGTCTGATCCAATGAAGGATCTAAGGCTTTCGCCCGAAGCACATGAATGAGCGGGCGACAGCAGCTTCCCAATGACCCTTCAAGAAGGGAAGCGGCGCCCAAAGGCGTCGCCGTCATCCTTGCCGACAAGGTCGGCACAAGGATTTCGCCTGAAGCATCCCCATCCCGGTCATCTCCGCAGATGCCAGCTCTTAATTCCAATAAAACAACACCACCCTACCCTCCTGCCGTTCACGGCGAGCGTCACCGCCAGGTCCAGCAAGAAGCTCCGAAGACACAGTCGTTCACCTCGAGCATCCGCACAGAAGGAGTTAGAGCAGCCTTGGCTTGCACCAGCACCCAAACTCGCAACCCAGCCACACATCTCCACCATCGTCACATCAAACCCCGCCGGCTGCATCCACCGCCGACCCCCACCCCCCGGCCGTGACCACGGAAAGCCGCCGCCCGAGCGAGCTGCTGCCACGGGAAATACCAAATCTGGACGCCATAAAGCCTCACAGACCAAGCACAATAGCTCACCTTCTCCACCTCGCCGTCCGTGCGACCACGCCGCACCGCCCCGCATCTCCGCCCCGCCATCATCCTCCAGACGCGGCCATCGGGAGCACCGGCAGAGTGAGTGAGCGACTGCTCAAAGGGGAGCCAGATCTGGACATGGAGCTCTCCCGCCCAGATTGACCGCGACTGACTCGGACCACCGCCACCCACGCCACCGTGCCGCTCGCACCGCCTCCTAGCGCCACTGCCGGCGGCGCGCACCCCAGGCCGCACGCGAGCCCCTGCCAATGACCGGAACCGATACGGATTATGTCTTCACCTTGATATTTCCTTGATATTTCATTATTAATCAATAACAAATTTCTTTTATTTGAATAACTATTACAAAGAGACACTGGATTTTCATGAAAATAATCCACGCAAAAACTTAGTACAATTTTTTAGTTCGATAAATGAGCATCTAAACTTTCAAACAAATCATGTTCTTTTCTGGAAAAGTAAAATGTTCTCACAAATCCTTATGAACTTCCTTTAAATCGAAGAGTGTGTTTTTCTTCTTCTTTTCACGGGTAGGAGAGTACCGAAATTGATAGGCGCGGACGAGCGTGCACGCTTCCGGTATCCCTACCCATTCAACTCGTTTTGGGATGTGGGATGTACGTTGTATTGTAGGCTTGCAGGGTATCTGTACGTCATAAAGAGCTATTTATATACAGAACTTGGTCTTGGACGGCCGTTGGTTTCTCACGGCGCGTCATCGCCCCTGCCGTTTACGACCGCGACGCTGTCACACATGGTGGGAGGCGGCACTTGCTCGGTCCATCATTGGCGCCTGTCGTTTATTTAGCTGACCCGCACATACTTGCTCACTCGATTCCCCAAATTTGACTGAAGAACCCTAGCTACAGCTCATGGCGAACGCAAACCAAGATGCAAATCTGGTCGCCCTCCCTATAGTACCCTACTCGGATTGCGGCAGGGTAGTGGTGACATACGTCGCCTGCCAAGGTCAGTTCACCGGCGAGCGCTTCCTCAGTCGATGGCAGCCGGGACGAGGTGGAATGCATGGCAGGAAGCCTACACAGAGCACCTGGATTCGGTTGGACCGTGGACAGCTCCACTGGCGCAAATTGGTCCAGCCCAGCAGCAAATCGCACCACCAAATGAAGTTGGGCGGGCACTCCAAAAGCATGCTATTAAGTACTACAGGGCTTGCTGGGCAGGCGTTCCAAAAGCATTCAAAAATCAACTACATGGTATATAGTGCTATGTCCCGCTCATGGCCTAAACCACGGGCATGTACACAGCTGTTTGGTCGGTGCCAACTCGGTTGAGTTGTCTGCTGAGCATATAAGCCTCTCTGAACAAAACAATCATGTATGTGATGCTTGAAAAATCACGAGAAAAATGAATAGAAGACAAGAGACCAAAATCACTCTGAAGATTAATAGTGCAATATCGATCTCAGCAGCAGACATAGATAGCATGAGAACCTACTCAGCTAGTAATTCAGGAAAGTTAGATTTAACCAACACATCACCACATAAGTCAGAGGTTGAGACTAATCGAAGAGAAACATCATCACAATTACTAACCCGACAATACATAATCCATTTCACACCAATGGCTACTAAGCCTCATCATACAAGGAAAAATAGCCAAATGTCAGCGCTACGCACTGCTTATTCAGTTCAATCACAGAGCTACAGCCCGTCAAGGGCACCTTTCTCGGCAACATGTAGCAGAACCTTAGGGTTATTGCAGGTGTTCTTCCGATCCCTCCCACTCAGCAGTTCGAGCATTTTGCTTCTTTTCATGCCATTTGAGGGAGGTCACCGCTCTATGGATACATGGTGCTCTTGTGCCCTAGCTGACGACATATACTACAAAAGCGTGTATGCTTGCTTGTACCAAATTCTCCAGCAACACCCATATGTGGCACCAACTTACATTTTTTGCTCTTTGCACAGCGATCATCATATATGAAGGCTTGTCCCTGCTGCTGGTTGGTCGACCGACCTTCCATTTACGCTCTAGAGCAGTTAACCCAATGAAATTTCCAACTGCACTAACTACAACATCAGCCCATATCCATTGTGTGGTTCATGCAATACAATCACTTCTTTACCTTTCAACTTGTTCAACTGAATTCTGTCTTCTAAACACATTCCGTCATGCACAGCAACTACATGTGTTGCACGGTGGCGGTTTTTTTCTTGAAATATGGTTCTGCACGGAGTAGATTTGAGTAAGGTAACGGTGTTTTGCAAACCATGTGTTTCTGTCAATCAATTCTATCCAGTCTCAAACTCATCAGCTGTCAGCGCGTGGTGTATTATCTTGTGGAAGTCCGTTCTAAACTTGCTTCTCTTTGTGCAATGTGATCCATGAGATTCTTTTGCCTTCTTCAGGCCATGCCACTTGCACCAGCGATGTCTGGTATTTTGCATCACCTTATCTATTGCTACAACCTCCATGGCTCTGCATTGATCTGCACAGACATAACAAGACACAATTTTACAATCATCAGACCGATACACAGAGAACCTAATGTAAAGCAAAATTCAACCCCGCGAACAGGGAAATGATGAAAAGTGGCAAAGTGTGGAAACACAAGATAATAAAACTTGAAAATACAAATGCATGTTTTTGCCCACCTGTGAGCAAGTTCTGTGGATGTTTGCCGCCCATCATGCGGATAAATCCAGTGAACACCAATGTAAATGTTTCCACTGTCTCATCCCTTACTAAGACCCCCACCGAAAATCACACTTTGGAAGTGATTGTTGACTCCCACAAACAATCCAAATGCTCAACACTTTAACTACACTATTGTATTTTTTGAGGGAACATACAGGCCAGTGAAAGTTGCCATATGTTCCAAATAGAAACACACATTGACACTTGTATACCTCTTTGTCCAGCCAGGTGCTTGTGGGTTATCTTTGCTTGTTGAATGTTCTGAGTTTGCCAGGGAGAAGGCCACTCCATTGCAAGTGTTGTTGACATCTACTTGTATTGTCTCTTCTGTATCGCCCACATCACCAGTGCTGGATTCAGTGGTTGTGCACAACAAAGTTTGAATTGCTTCGCCATCCAGTAATGATTTACTGCCGCTGAGGCCCGGGAAGCGAAAAGCATGTTTCACATAATAGTAGGAATTAGTGACATATAATTGTAACCAAATTTTCGAATGCATTGTTCAGAAATATGTATCAGTTTCAATACCAAGTCCGAGTGCTACACTGGTCAAGGTATCATGAGTATAACTATAAACCACTCTGTCGGTGTCAAAACTGACGGATCTCGGGTAGGGGGTCCCGAACTGTGCGTCAAGGCCGGATGGTAACAGGAGACAAGGGACACGAAGTTTACCCAGGTTCGGGCCCTCTCGATGGAGGTAAAACCCTACTCCTGCTTGATTAATATTGATGATATGGGTAGTACAAGAGTAGATCTACCACGAGATCAAGGAGGCTAAACCCTAGAAGCTAGCCTATGGTATGATTGTGTATGATGATTCTGTCCTACGGACTACAACCCTCCGGTTTATATAGACACCGGATAGGGTTAGGGTTACACAGAGTCGGTTACATTGGCAGGAGATCTTGAATATCCGCATCGCCTAGCTTGCCTTCCACGCCAAGGTAAGTCCCTTCCGGACACGGGACGAAGTCTTCAATCTTGCATCTTCATAGTCCAGGAGTCCGGCGAAGGTATAGTCCGGCTACCCGAACACCCCCTAATCCAGGACTCCCTCAGTAGCCCCTGAACCAGGCTTCAATGACGACGAGTCCGGCGCGCAGATTGTCTTCGGCATTGCAAGGCGGGTTCCTCCTCCAAGTCCTTCATAGAAGATTGTAAACACCTAAAATAGTGTCCGGCTCTGCAAAATAAGTTTCCACATATTGCCATAGAGAGAATAATATTAACACGTATTACGCAGTGCGTCATCACACCACGACCAAGCCATTTATACAAATTGTTTTCACTTTTCCACCTCAGCACATTTAGCGAGGTGGTTTCCTTGGCACGTCTTGTCAAAGCAGAGATCGTGTGCCCCTTTTACGGGATTCTCATCAATACGGACGTGGGTAACCCAACCGTGCCCGTTAGCACGTTCCCTCGATTAAAGGTGAGTCCAAGACGGTTACGGGGAGGGCTCTTGGTATTCATCCTCCTATAAAGAGACCAAGGCCCTACTTCTTTTCTTAATCTCAAACGAGTTCGCCTGTCGCCTCGAGTTCCAGCACCCCAGGCTCCAGATTCCAGGCGCTTCGGACCTTCGACAATGTCCGGTTCTGACCTTCAAGGTCGATGGACGCCCTCCTCCGTCACGGAGGAGGACGTATTAAGGTTGAGGGAGGCTAGGTTCCTGACCGGCGAGATTTCGCATAGGTTGCCTGCTCAAGGACAGGTTATTCCCAGTCCCCAGCCCGGTGAGAGTGTGGTCTTCATGTCTCACTTCCTCCGAGGGTTAGGCTTCCCCTGGATCCCTTCATGAGAGGACTGTTGTTTTATTACGGGCTGGAATTTCATGATTTAGCTCCGGAGTCCATCCTCCATATCTCCACATTTGTCGTCGGGTGTGAAGCGTTCCTCCGTGTTACCCCTCACTTCGGATTATGGCTCAAGACTTTCGAAGTGGAGCCGAAGATGATCGAGGGACGGCACGCAGAGTGCAGAGGCGCTGTTAAAAGAAAAAATGCCGATGCTCCATGGCCCGAGGGCTCTTTTCAAGAGGAGCTGGGCTTGTGGCAACGAGAGTGGTTTTATATCACCGCTCCCCGGGGCACCACATGGGTGGCTCCTCCTGCCTTTCGCTCGGGTCCCCCACCACGGCTAGCGTCGTGGATCAACAAAAGGTTAGATTGGGGTTTACCCAAAGACGTACCCTTGCTGCAGGGCCGCATTAAGGATCTCTTGGAAGGAGACCTCAACCTGGTCAAGGTGACGCAGGTCATGCTGATTTGCTGGACACTGCCCGGCAAACATCGCCCCTTCGCCTGTGGGAGTTCAATCCAGAGGGACCACGAGTTCTCCGGGATTTCATGAGCGCGACGCCCGCGGAGATGTATAAACTGTTCTTCGGATCACAATAAGTGTGTTCGGATTTGACCGAGGACGTAGGCCTAAGCCGCAATCGCCCGGATACTCGAGTAAGTAACCTTGTACCCGGACCTTCAATCCGCATAATTATCATAAACTTGCCCTTAAAAGAGTTGTCCTTTTAAATAGGAGTGGATAGCGAAGGCGAAGCTGATCAGGTGTCCGGCTCCCCTTCCCGAAACTAGTCCGGATCCCGTGCTAGTCAGGATGCTGGAGGTAGTGCCTTTGGAGGGAAGTAAGAGGGAGGACAAGGAAACTACGGCCTCCTCAAAGGAGGCTGCTCAGAAGGGAGGAACTGACGATTCCTCTCCTAAGGGAAAGAAGAGAGCCGCCTCTGACGACCCGAGGACCATGGTCTCGAAGCGGGGGAAAAGATCCTCGTCAGAGGGTCCGACGCCGGGGAGTTCCACAGCCGGACTGCATACTCAAGGAGATCAGCCCTCTAGTGAGCCGTGAGTAGAAAAAGATTTTTCCTTTCGAGGGATGAAAGAAATACGTGATTTATATCTGAGAAGTTTTAACCAAATTTTTACCTTGTAGATCGGACCTCAGCCCTTCTCAGCAGAGCTCGTCTTCGGGGGATCTTCTTCCGGAGATGATGGAGAGCGGGACGCCTCCTTCTGCTGTACCGCCCAACGAGGCGGGCGACCCTGAGGTGTCGTCACGGAGGGTTTCTCCGAGTCCGGCTGGGGCGGAAGATAGCGATGGGGCCCCCCAAAGTTCTCCGCGTCCGGCCTTCGAAAGAGGTCATGGGACGAGTCCGGCAGCTTCTGGTGCTCGGCCGGAGGAGCTAAAGGGTCTGCTAGGGCGAGCTTCTATTTCAGAGGAGCACCATGCATTAATGGGCACGGTAATTGAAAAGATTTCGTCCGCAGAGAGCGCATTGCGTATGGCAGTCGAAAGTTTATTGACGGGGTTTGAGGTACATTAGATAATGTGTACTTGCGCGCAAATAAGATGCGCCCTATGTAGATAGTAGCCCCTGAGACTCTGCATGTTGTCAAGAAATGACGGCACGCGGAGGATCATAATCCCGAGTCTAAAATGTCGCCTTTTAATGTAGACTGCAGGGTGTCCGGAATTGAGCCGAACTGCTGGTTTTGCCGAACTAAAGCGGCAACTGCACGTGGAAGATGCCGACATGCTCAAGGTATGCGATTCCTCGGGCAGCATTAGGTAAGAAGAGATTTATGCCAGTGTCTTACGATATGTGTGTTTGACGCAGATGGTGCGGCTGCCGTGGAGAGTCTTCGGGCAGAACTTGCCCGAGCTAAAGATCAAGCCAGGAGAAGTGATGCGGCTGCCAAGAAGGCCCTTGAAGAGCTGAGAGCCGAACATGCTGATCATTGCCGAAGGAAGAAAGAGATGGCCAGTATGGCCGAAAAGTTAAAGAGCACAGCAGACCATTGCAGACTTCTTGAGAAAGAAGATCAGGCGAGACAGGCGGTCCTAGGGAAGGCCGTTGCTGATGCCAAGAACGCGCGCTCTGCGATGAGAGCTGCGAAGGAGGAGCTGCGTCAGGCCGAACAGATTGCGGCTGGAAAGCCCTTCATGCTGCGGAGAAACTTTTGCGATCCGAAGTTTGCTCCGTTTGACCGGATGTGGAGTGTGGAGGACACCTATCTGGATTTGGCGGCGAGTGCTGCTGATGCGACCGAACACTTCCGAGATCTGAAAGATCGTGAAGTGGAAAAACTGTTCTGGTCGCAATTTCACAATCCAGAGCGTCCACTGGCAGTGGACGATCGTTTGGCTCAATGGGCCGAACTTAATAGGTTGTCCGGACTCGCCATGAAGTACGTCATGGGTCATCTGTGGCCGGGGAGGTCGGAGCCGAGGAGTTATTTCAGCTTGGTGCAGCAATTCCTTGACGCAGTGTCGCGCATTAATGCAATGAAGAGGTCGGCGTGTATAGAGGGTGCAAGGATGGCTCTTGCCCGTGTCAAGACATACTGGGCAGAGATGGAGACCACCGTTATTGCGTCTCGAGATTCGGATAAAAGCCGAGTGTCCTTCGAGCACTATTTTCAGGAAGTCCTTGAAGGCGCTCGTGTAATAGAGACGCAGTGCTCGAAGGATGCTATGTTATTATAGCATTAATGATGAAGTAATATTTTGATAAACTGTAGTGGCCTTATGGGGTCGTCTATCCGACCGTATGGCTTTCTTATTTTTTGAATGCGAGGGCTCTAGGGCCTCTTCGTCGAATTCGGGCAGTAGCTTTCTCTTTGGATAGCTTTTAGTACGGCGATCGTCGCCGTATTTATCTGTGGTGTTGATTACTTTATTCCATCTAATACGGAGTGCATCTTCCGCTGTCTTTAGCTTCCGCTTCTGCTTTTTCAGGCTGCGTGCAGTTGCAACGAGCCTCTTGTGGAGACTCTTCTTCTCCATGGATTTATCAGGCGTAAGGTTGTCCGGAATGCCGTTTTCCCCGGGGGAGGGAGTTTCGGTTTCTCTATCCGTGTTGCCCTGTTCGGACGGCTGGTCCAAGGCTTGCTCGTCGTCTACCGGCTTGTCCTGCTCTATGGTTGGGGTTTTATCAAGGCGGGGCTTGGGTCGGTGTTTATGCCGACGCTTTGATTGTTTTCCGGGGGGTCTATCTCCCGTTCCATCCCCTTTTTCCTCATTGTCATTTCCTTTAGAGGTGTCCACCATGTACACTTCGTGAGGTGCGGTGGCTTTCCAATGCCCTATGAGCGTTGGTTCATCGGTGTCTCCTGCATCGTCATCCATGCCGTTGATGTCTGCGGAGTCAAAGTTGAGCACCTCGTTAAGGTTGTCGACGGTGGCTACAAAGTGGGTGGTGGGTGGGCTTTGAATTTCTTCATCGTCCGTATCCCATCCTTGCTGACCGTAATCCGGCCAGGGCTCTCGTGATAAAGAGACTTGAGAGAGTTCAAGATGTTGCCAAGAGGTGAGTGTTGAAAGATGTCCGCGGCCGTGAACTCCATTATAGGTGCCCAATCGGATTTGATTGGTAGGGGCACGGGCGGTTCGGAGTCCGGATAAGAGTCCGGACCCTCGGAGTCACGGGTCATGCAGAGTGCGGGGCTGGCGTTCGGCTCGATTGCCTTTGAGATCGCAGCCCCCAAGGTGACGTCCAACCGTTCATCCTCGATCGGTGTGACAGGCTCCGAGTCTAGGGTCGGAACCGGTGCGTATGCGGCCTCCAGGACACTGTTCGGAGGCAGAGCTAGATCATGCCCCTCGAGATAGTGCGGCGCGCTTGGCTGTGGCTCGAACCCATCGAAGATCAAGTCTCCGCGGATATCAGCCGTGTAGTTCAAGCTTCCCAACCTGACTTGATGGCCAGGGGCGTAGCTTTCGATCTGCTCCAGATGACCAAGCGAATTGGCCCGCAGAGCGAAGCCGCCGAAAATGAAGATCTGTCCGGGGAGAAAAGTCTCACCCTGGACCTCATCGTTGTTGATGATCAGAGGAGCCATCGGGCTTAAAGGCGATGACACAGAGGAACTCTCAATGAAAGCACCAATGTCGGTGTCAAAACCGGCGGATCTCGGGTAGGGGGTCCCGAACTGTGCGTCAAGGCCGGATGGTAACAGGAGACAAGGGACACGAAGTTTACCCAGGTTCGGGCCCTCTCGATGGAGGTAAAACCCTACTCCTGCTTGATTAATATTGATGATATGGGTAGTACAAGAGTAGATCTACCATGAGATCAAGGAGGCTAAACCCTAGAAGCTAGCCTATGGTATGATTGTGTATGATGATTCTGTCCTACGGACTACAACCCTCCGGTTTATATAGACACCGGATAGGGTTAGGGTTACACAGAGTCGGTTACATTGGCAGGAGATCTTGAATATCCGCATCGCCTAGCTTGCCTTCCACGCCAAGGAAAGTCCCTTCCGGACACGGGACGAAGTCTTCAATCTTGCATCTTCATAGTCCAGGTGTCCAGCGAAGGTATAGTCTGGCTACCCGAACACCCCCTAATCCAGGACTCCCTCACACTCTTCTCTGGGATAATCAAGAAAGTTCATTATATGTCAACCCTCTAGGATCATGCACAACAATCAGAATTAGTATGTGCTTCAAGTAGAACCACTCCGCCGCATATGTATACCTGTTGGGCAAGTCAGATGCTTGTCCATCGTCTCTGTCTGTCGAATGCACTGAACTCGACAGGGCGATCCTTTTGGAACGACTATCAAATTCTTGTTGTACCGTGACTGCCGCATGGCCACACCACTATTGCTAGATTGAGCGACGGCACATAGCAGAGATTGATCTGTTTTGCCGCGCAGCAAATACTCGTCTGCGGCGAGATCCGGCAATGGGAATCTATGAAAAAACAAGGCTATGGAGTCTTTACTGATAAGATGACCTTCTAATTGCTGGGGCCAATTCTGAGAACAAAAAAAGTGGGGAACCAAAAATACCTGTCGGTTGGATCTGATAGGAACTGAAATCCGTCGTCTGCCGCCTCCGCCATCGCCATAGCGCTGAGCTTCTCGCCCCGCGTGGCGCTCGAAAGGATAGACTTCTTTTTTTCCTTTTTTACTGTCGGGCACGAGTTTGGACCCACATCGCAACCCTTGACTTATCCGTCCGGATAGCGTCGTTTCCATGCCGTCCCGGTTTTCACGCATGCTGTAATGTACCACCGGGACAGGAGCATGTTGTACCGATAAGCCAGTGTTACTTCGCACAGCTCCGTCACCGCCAATCACCGTTCCACTGTTTGTATACGTTGGGTATATATACGATCGCATTCAATCTAGTATGGAACACGTCGATGTCTGATTGGCAAACGTTCCGAGAGCAGGCGAGCCGGTCCGCACAATCGCCGTTCTCGAGGAGAGTATGCTTTTCTTGTTTCCTTCGTGTACCAAAACAGGAACCTAATTTACCGGTACCGATACGGATTCTGTCTTCACCTAAATTTAAGTACACGGTCTTAATATAAGCAAACATTTCACCCACAAAAAATAATAATATAAGCAAACATTTATGATGTCAGCAAATAGGTTAATAAGCAATACTATCAATGAACTTGGGTCGGATGAAATATGGCGCTGCTTGCAAGCGGAGCGATGCATCTAGATCCATGCGTGCTGCACACGTTGTTCATCGGTGGATGGGGCACCGGGAATATGGATGTCGATGCTAGATCACGGCCGTTCATTTCCGTCCAGAATCCGAAGCTTCGCCAGGAAACGGCAAAGGAAAACGTTTCCAGACGGACTGCCGGCCGAAGCGTTGCGCCGGTCTAACGCAAGCCACGCGATCAATCGTGATCATGTGGCCAGCAAACAGCGTGCCCCCTCCATTATCCTCATCGAACGTTTTCGTCCTCACCGCGCAGCTCAGCCTCGCAGCTTCTTCGTCCCGCACCGGTGTCGTCACAGGCTCACAGCTCCGATCCCCCGCCCCGCACCACCGGCTTCGCCGCGGCCACCATCCTCCCCCTCCCGAGCAGATTTCTCTCTTCCCTTATCCTTTGTTTCTCTCTAATGACCAACGCTCGGGCCCTGATCCCCGACGACCATCTCTCATCGGAGATGAACACGACAACAGGCGCGTTGCGCGGACGGCGATGCTGGAACCATCAGCTATTTTGCTCCAACCGGCGGCAAGCCAGACGCTGGGAACCGAGGTGCCCTCGTTCTACAACCATAGCGGCCGGGGAGCTGCATTCGCGGCACCAGGAGAGCTGCAAACGGCGGTGCCCTATGCTACAACGGTGGACTCAAAAAGCTACATCCAGTCAGGGATTTGCTGGAACCAGCGGGAGAGATGCTAGAACTAGTTTTGGCAGGGAGCTACAAACGTTGCCGGGGGAAGCTCGAACCAGTGTCGCCGGAAGCTACAACCGTTGGCTGGAACTGCTGGAACCAGTAGCCAAAAAAGCTGAAACCGACAACCGCCGAAGCTGCACTCATAAGCAAGGATGTCGGATGCCACGGCAGCAACCTTTTTTGCTGCAACCATCGTTAGATTTTACTACTACTAGGGAGGAAATTTTCTACATCTATCATAAGCGGAGCTGCATGGTGCCATGACCGACATACTTTTTTTTGCTACTAGTGGAGCTGCAACCATGCAATGAGGATGCTTGAATCGCTGCTTACGAAAGCTGGATCCAATGTCTTTTTTTGATTCAATCAAGGAAGCGGTGTTGTACTGACGACGGGGCGCCATCGAGGTGAGCTGCCGCTGGCACCAACAAAGCTACATCCGGCTTCCGTTTTGCTGCAATGATTTAAATGGGCGAAGCTTAATCCTAGAGACGACGGCGACGGCGAGGCATTTTTGCTGCAACCGTATCGATTTGTTGCTACTACAGGCGACATTTTTGCTACATCCATTTTTTCTCCATGAAACTACCCACAGATGCTTCAACAGGAGGCCACGAGCATGACGGCTATGTAGCTTGGAGCGGCGGGGGCGGTGCGGTGCTCCAACAGAAGGCGACCGTAAACAGCCAAGGACGAGCGAACAACTGCAGAAGCCAGAAGGCACGAGCAGCCAGCGAGCACGGGGATGACGAAGGCCGCACGCCTAGGACGACGACGACCTAATGCGGTGCTCATCGACCTGATGCGATGCGCCCCCACGACCAGCCGAGGGCGCCCGTGGGCGGCCGGCAAGCACGTCCGGCCAAGGACGAGCGGGGCGCTGCTCTCTCTCTTCTTTTTTTCCTGTGGCGGAGAAAACCCCATGGTTCTGAGGTAGTAGTCCGTAGAGAAGAATAGTCAGATCTAAAGGTTCACAAAAGGCTGATCCTGTGGCTGGGACTCGACCGGCCCAGTGTTTCGTCCGGTCCGCCGGCGCCTAACACTGGCCAAGTTGAAGGGAGAAGAAAGATCCTAGGGGGGGGGGTACCTACCAAGTTGGATATTCTGCTATTTATGCTGCTAGTGCGGCAAGTTTGGCAGTGTCGTCGCCGCTGTCACCCGGGAAACCAGCAACCAACCATGAACTCGGTCTTTTCAAGTCTGCCCGATGGATTT
Source organism: Aegilops umbellulata (assembly GCA_032464435.1). Classification (NCBI taxonomy): domain Eukaryota; kingdom Viridiplantae; phylum Streptophyta; class Magnoliopsida; order Poales; family Poaceae; genus Aegilops; species Aegilops umbellulata. Next base: position 114,052,537 of record CP136056.1, read on the forward strand.
GGATTTATTAAAAGAAGTGATTAAGAACAACTCCAACGCACCGACTCAAATAAATGAGCATTTTATCCGTTTTTGTCCATTTGGATTTGTCAGACGGACGTGCGCGTCCGGTTTTTCATTTGGGTCGGTAGGTGCGCCCAATAAAAGGCAAACTCATTTATGCCGACATGGCCAAAACTGACTAATTAAACATAAGTATACATAAATGGCTGGTCAAACGCGGGCCAAAGTCCACTTAAACAACTAGAAAAAAACTCTAATAAATGCCCGCACGTTGCCCTACATGACCGCCTTGCCCTTGCCGTCGTCGTCCTCGCCGCCTATAAGGTCAATGAAGACGGAGGGAGGCCCAGCCCAACCGAACGCAGCTTGATAGGCCGCCAGGGCAGCCTCCTCCGGTGTCTGCTGCGGCGGCGGCATAGTGGCCAGGCGGCCGCGCTCCTCCTCCTCAAGCCGCAGAGCCTCCTTGCCGCGGCGTAGCATCTGCTAATATCACATCTGCAGCTCGCCGTCGGCCCTCTCCTCGGCGAGCCAATGCGCCTTCCAGCGCTCAAGGTGGGCCTCCTCTTCTTCCGGCATGGAGGCGAAGTAGTAGGGAGGCGCGCACACCCACTCGCGGAGCTTGCCGGTCCACGAGTGGGACTCCTCTGGCCAAGTGGGGGGCGGTGGTGACCGCTTGCGCGTGGGCATTGGCTCGCGCGTCGGCTTCGGCTCAGCCTTGGGCTCGACAAGGGGCGGCACCGACGGCGGTGGCGGCACGAACAGGGGCGCCTGGATGGAGTTACCCGCCGCGAACAAAGCAAGGGCTTGCTCCAGCCCATCCCAATGGGCGTCCTCCTCGAGCCGACTCGCCTCCAACGCGTGCTACAGGGCCTCCTCGAGGGCGGCTTGGTACTCCGCCTCCGCCTCCTCTTCCTTCGACTGTACCCGCAGGGGCGGCGGTGGAAGGTCGTGGTTGATGTGGACGCCAAGGCGGCGCTCCTCCTCGTGCTCTAGCGCAAACCAGCGCTCCCAGTTGGGGGAGACTGGCCCGTACTCATGCATGGCGTGATGCTCCGGCGTGAGGAACAATCGCCGCCGGCGAACCTCCTCAACATGCACCCGCACAGACCGAGGCGCTGCCGGGATGGGGATGCGCTGCGGGTCCAGGTGCCAGTCGTGCGGCAGGTTGACATCTGGATATGGCGTGGGCTGGCGGTACTGCCAGTGCCACCGCGCCTGGTGGACTGGGATGTACAGTCGTTCCCGCTCCTGCGGTGGCGTGCCGCGTCTAGCCAGCGACAACGTAGCAGGCTACCCGCGGGAAGAGCTCGCTCTGGCGCTGAACTTCTTCTTCCCTCCCTTCCCATTGAAGAATCCCCTGGCTGGCTGGCTAGGGTTTGCTGCTAGTTGGCTAGGGTTCCTGGTCGCCGGCGAGGGTGCAAAGACGGCCAGATGTGGACGGGGGTTGTGGATGGGGCCGGCTCTGCCGCACGCGTACATTAGAAAGGATGGGCACATGGCCCTTCTACACACTCACTACTAGGGAAAACCTTAGTAGTAGCGCTGGTTTTAGAGCTACTAGTAGCGCTTGTAAAAGCGCTACTAGTAAGGCGCTACAGCTAACTGGTAGCACACGTAGTTAGCAGTAGCGCTCTTGTTGGAAAAGCGCTGCTGATTTTCCTATTTATTTAATTGCAGCTTATTTTCGCGGTATTCGTATATGTTTTATATACATTACTTTCATCATATGATTTTATGATCATGATTAGTTAGTATATACAACAGTGTGTGAAATGAAGGTGGATTAGGTTCAAGTGGAGGCAACATGCGGTTCAAGTGGAGGCAACATGTGGCGGACCACATGTTGCCTCCACTTGAATCTAATCCGCCTACACAAGCTATTTAATCATCATCATAGTCATTATAATCAACACTAACTATTTAATCATCATAGTTATAGTGTAGCACATCATCGTCTTCAAACTCATTCTAGCTAGCTAATCACCACCAACACTGGCTACGGTAGCTATCTAGTCACCACCAACACTAGCTAATAATAATCATCATAGTCATTACCACGAACACTAACTATTTAATCATCAGTCATAGTGTAGCACATCATCATCTTCAAACTCATTCTAGCTAGCTAATCACTCATGCTGCTCTCTCTCTCAGGTAAGTAGCACTCCTGTTTCATCATATTGGAGCATGCAGACGAACCTCTCTCCTAATGGTGGGATGCGCTTCTGATTGGGCCCCCCTAGTACTTCTCTGCGATCCTTCACAATTTTGCTCCAGTCTTTGACTATTAAGACTTGCTCGGTTTTAGAAATCCTGAATGCACTCATGTGCAATGTAGAATGTCTTGGCCGGAAGCTAAGCATTTTCATGTGACCTTTAGCCTCGATCCAATGAGGCACAACTATCATCGGGAGTCCCTGTTGAAGAACGTCGTAGTAACATACTTAGCAATGAAGTTTAGCTTAAAAAATAATGTAGGCAAAAGATGCACTGAGGACAAATAGTAAAAATCTTACCATCTTTCCTAAATAGAAGTGATCGTAGTTCAATACGCACGCTAGTGGTCGCACGTTTTGAGTACTAAGATTTTGAAGTCCAGGAAAATAATTTGTCTTGACAGTATCAAGATCCTCAAGCCATGAAACATAATGACTTATCTCCTCACAGTTTAGTTCAGCCCCGGGACAGTAGTAGGTCATGTCTACCAAGCACCGGACATGTTTGCTTGAATGGAAATAAGCTGTCAATAGAAATTAGTTGTCAAATATTTTTGAATAAACAATATCCAAGACATAAATATGGTTGAGAAACTCACATAATGGTAGAACTGGAGGCGTCTACACATCGACCCAGATGTCGATATTACCTTCATTATCACCTTCCAGACGAATATCAAAGGTGATAAGCATACCAGGCTCAAATGCATAAGCCTTGCATAGTGCTCTCCAATTTTTGCATTTAAAATAGGTGTAGGTGTCTCCATTGTATAATGTAATGGCAAAAGTATAACCATGCTCAGTCCTCAAGTGAACTCTATTTACCTCCATAGTATTCATAGGACTGAAACCAATCTTATCCAAGACATACATTCTTGCATGGCAGGGGATACGCTAGTAGAATAGTAAAAAAATAAAATTATAAGTTGAAGCAAAAGAAGTAGAAGTCATGATTAATTATGAAAAAGAGTTGTCATTGTGACTTACTGTATCCACTTCGAAGGTCTCATCCAGCTTGATGCTGAAGCGCTACCACCAACTAGGAAATGTCTGTCGCATATGACGCGCTCATCTTCGCAGTATTCACACATACCGAAATCCTTTTCGTCGTCAGACATTTCCTATGTTCATATTTGAAACAGTAATTGAAAATTGACCGAAGGCAACTACCAGGAAACTCAATACACAGATCACTATTACTCAATATGCAACGGGTTGACTTTGGGTCTGTCGAGTCTTCCTTCCTAAAATCTCATCTCACGTATATGGTGGGCACTCCCTCTCTGATATTGCGACCGTCGGTGATGGTCGCTACTCCTCCTTTCCCTAGTGCATTACAAATATCCAACACAAGGAAAAGAAAGAGAAGCGACCCCCACGACAACAGTCTGCTTTCTTCTTCTCTCATATATGGTGGACACTCCCTCATCGATTTTTCGACCATCGATGATGGTCGCTACTCCTTCTTCCCCTGGTGCATAACAAAGGTCTAGCACAAAGAGAAGAAGGAGAAGCGACCCCCAGGACAACAGTCGGCATTCTTCTTCTCTCATATATGGTGGAAACTCTCCCTCGCTGATTTTTCGACTGTCATGTATATGGAGCCCCGACAGACTTAAAGTTAACTCAAAATGTCATTTAATTCTCTTTCTAGCAAATCCGGGGCACTCGATATTTCGTACATATTCTAGCACAAGTCATGCTTAAATTCACGAAAAAATCATGCATGACCTTTGCCAAAATAGGACATATCGAGCGCCTGAAATTTGCCAGAGCGGAAATGAATCAACACTCTGGCAAAACATAGGCCACTTGGATTTTCCTTGCGATACAAAGATGTCCATACACATACAACGATCCTTAAACTTGCAATTCCATCTGGATCAATTGTCATAAGCATTCGCACATGAGCTCACCGACTAAATACCCTAGTTATACTCTATTCAACACACAGAGGAGTAGAGAATGAGGAGGTGGACTTTTAGCTCACAGACTCGGGTGTAGAGGAAGTAGCTAGAGGTAGCTCGGATGACGATCACTCCAAGGAGACACGGCTCTACAAAGCCTGCATATTCCACCAAGTAAAATTTTAATTAGATCATCAAATCTCATATAGCATTCTTTGATGACAAAGTGATAATGACATAAATTCAACTAGTTCTATTCATTTAACTAGTTCAACTAAGCACTTACTGAAAATAAACTAGTTCTATTAATTTTCTTACTAAAAATAAACTAGTTCTATAGTAAAATTCTAATTAGATCATCAAATCTCATATACCTAAATTTTCTTACTGAAAATAAACTTGTTCTATTAATTCAACTAGTTCAACTAATTAAACATTTACTATATATAGATAGATCAACTAGTTCCATCCATCTATCTATATATCCTCATAAACCCTAGTACTAAAAAAATTATTCTTAAATTCTATTACTAAAAAACTTTTTATTAAAGAAAGCAAGAGGAGCAGGTGGGAGGAGCAGGGAGGAGGAGGAGGGAAGAGGAGAGAGCAGGAGGAGGGAGGGGGAGGAGAGAGCAAGAGGAGGGAGGGGGAGGAGGAGGGAGGATGAGGAGGGAGGAGGTGGAGGCCGCCGGAGGGAGGAGGAGGAGAAGGGAGGAGGAGGGGGCGCCGGAGGGAGGAGGAGGAGAAGGGAGGAGGAAGGGGCCGCTGGAGGGAGGAGGGGGCCGCCGGAGGGAGGAGGAGGGGGAGGAGGGGGTCGCTGGAGGGAGGAGGAGGGGAACGCCAGAGGGAGGGGGAGGAGGGGGAGGAGGAGGGCGGAGAGGGAGTGAGGGAGTTACCTAGGGGGCGCTTGTGGGCGATGGCGGCGACGGCGCGTGGCGGAGTTGGGCGAATGAAAATGCGAGTGGAGAGGCAGGGACGCGCGCGGGTGGATAAGGTACATGTAGTAGTAGCGCTGGAAGGCAAACAACGCTACAACTAAGGTACATAGCAGTAGCGTGAGGGAGTCCTGGATTAGGGGGTCCCCGGGCTTCCGGGCTATGTGACGTGGGCCGGACTGATGGGCCATGAAGATACAAGATAGAAGGTCTTCCCCCGCATCCGGATGGGACTCTCCTTTGCGTGGATGGCAAGCTCGGCATTCGGATAAGAAGTTTCCTTTCTCTGTAAACCTACTCTGTACAACCCTAGGCCCCTTCGGTGTCTATATAAACCGGAGGGTTTAGTCCGTAGAGGCAATCATAATCATATAGGCTAGACATCTAGGGTTTAGCCATTACGATCTCGAGGTAGATCGACTCTTGTAACCTCTCTACTCATCAAAGTCAGTCAAGCAGGAAGTAGGGTATTGCCTCCATTAAGAGGGCCCAGACCTGGACAAACATCATGTCCGCTGCCTCCTATTACCTTCGATCCTCACAAGCACAGTTCGGGACCCCCTACCCAAGATCAGCCGGTTTTGACACTGACACTGGTGCGAGTTCCACTGTGCCGTCGACAGAAGGTTCGATGGCTCAATCGATCATCTACAATGATGATGTTTCGGGGGAGACTTTCCTTCCCTGCGAAATTTTCGTATTCGGCGGCTTCGCACTACGTGCCAACTCGATTGGCCACCTTGAACAGATTGACAGCTACGCCCCTGGTCACCAGATCAGTTTCGGGAACCTAAATTATGTCACTGGTATCCGGGGAGACTTGATCTTTGAAGGGTTCGCGGCCCCGACCACCACTCTGGCCTTAGATCCGGAGCAAACCATCAGGTCCGAAGATGGGAGTTTGGAGCCCACCGGACTCTCCGCCGCATTATCAAGGATCCGGAGGCGATCGTGTCCACGGCGAACTCAGAATCAATCTAGGTTCCCCCTATCATTGAAATCCCGGACTCGCCCCTGGACTCCAGATCTGAACTCTCGAAGTCCGCGCCAAGCAAGCACGGCCAGGAGGCCTCCACCCCGGCTAGCCCCGTGAACTCTCGTTTACCCGTCCATACCTCGCTCTTAAACCAGGCTCTGGACTTAATGCAATCCCTCGCTATTACAGAGGAATCACTTCCGAACTACGGCCAGCTCGGACTAGGGGCTGAGAGCGGGGAATTTTACGTCCCACCCACCACCCACTTCATAGTCAGTGTCAAATATTTAACCTACATGCTGGACTACGCCTCTAAAGACATCGACGACATGGACGACGATGCCGGAGACGAACAAGGCCAAGACCCGCCGTTTACCGGACGTTGGACGGCCACCTCCACATATAACGTGTATATCATGGACATACCCAAAGAGGATGACGACGATGGCAGGAAGGATCCGACTGAGGACAAGCCTGCTGAAGCACCTCCAAAGCATCGACGTTAGCGGAGCCACTCAAAACTGCGTCGCGAAAAAGACAGCAATACTGGCACCAGAAATAATAACACTCCGGAGAATGCCGAAGACCCCGAAGCCCCTATCGAGCCAACATCCAAACAGGATGATTGGGAGGATGGGCAAGTTAACCCTGACGATCCAGTAACGGAACGAGGACTCATGGGATAGTAACTATCTACCAATCTCCAAGGATGATGTGAGCCTCGGCGATGAAGACTTTATCGTGCTAGAGGAACCACTCGAGCAGGAGAGCTTTAAGCGCCAGCTAATTGCCACTGCAAGAAGCTTGAAAAAGAAGCAGCAACACCTCCAAGCCGAACAGGATACACTTAACGACAAATGGACCCAAGTCCTGGCTGCCGAAGAGTACGGCCTTCAACGCCAAACAAAGAGCTATCCGAAGCGTCGGCTACTTCCACAATTTGACGATGAGGCTGTTGAGCCCATACCGTCAAGACACGACCGTGCTGATGAACCAGACCGGCCACCACGTGGACGAGATAAAGCGGCCACCTATGGTGAGCACCAACCCGCACCACCTCGCCATAGAGGCAGAGAGACAGAGGCTCCAGGATACACCTACAACCTACGGCAGGACCTGGACAATAGAGCAGGCCAAACCAGATCGATCTATGGATCAAGGGCGCATGCCCCCGACGCAAGAAGACTACCGTCAGGCCTGGCGCAACAGGCACAACCTCACTCGGGCCAAAAAACGCATACTGACTTCATCTGAACTACCTCGTGACGTCGCCTGATACAGAGGCACCGCACACCCCTTATGCTTCACAGATGAGGTAATGGAGCACCAGTTCCCAGAAGGGTTTAAACCCGTGAACATTGAATCATACGATGGAACAACAGACCCTGCTGTATGGATTGAAGGTTTCCTTCTCCATATCCACATGGCCCACGGTGAGATCTCCATGCCATCAAATACCTCCCCTTAAAGCTCAAGGGACCAACACGACACTGGTTAAACAACCTCCCAGAAAACTCTTTTGGTAGCTGGGAAGGTTTGGAAGATGCCTTTAGAGATAACTTCCAAGGTACCTATGTTCGGCCTCCAGACGCTGATGACCTTAGTCACATAGTCCAGCAACCCAGAGAATCAGCTCGGAAGCTCTGGACCAGGTTCTTAATTAGAAAGAACCAAATTGTGGATTGTCCGGACGCCGAAGCCCTCGCGGCCTTGAAACACAGCGTCTGGGGCGAGTGGTTCGCCCGACACCTCGGCCAAGAAAAACCGAAGTCCATGGCAGCCCTTACCGCACTCATGACCCGCTTTTGCATGGGAGAAGACAGCCGGCTCGCTCGTAGAAGCAACAGCACCAGCAACCCTCGCACCTCCGAAGCCAGAGATGGCAACGGCAAGCCACGACGCAACAAACACAAGCGTCAAAGCAACAACGAAGATACCGAAGACACGGCGGTCAACGCCGGATTAAGTGGCTCTAAACCCGGTTAACAGAAGAAGCCGTTCAAAGGAAACAAGGATGGTCCATCTAGTTTGGACAAAATACTCGATCGGCCTTGCCAGATTCATGGCACCCCTGACAAGCCTGCCAATCATACCAACAGAAATTGTTGGGTCTTTAAACAGGCAGGTAAGCTAAACACCGAACATAAGGGGAAAGGACCGCCCAGCGAGGACGACGATGAAGAGCCTCGCGCACCGAACATAGGGTGGCAGAAGAAATTCCCTCCCCCCAAGATCAAAACGGTGAATATGATCTATGTTACTCATAACCCTAAGCGGGAGCGCAAGCTCGCACTATGGGACGTCTATGCCATAGAGCCAGTCACCCCAAAATTCAACCCATGGTCCGCTGAAAACCCACAAGTACAGGGGATCGCAACAGTTTTCGAGGGTAGAGTATTCAACCCAAATTTATTGATTCAACACAAGGGGAGCCAAAGAATATTCTCAAGTATTACCAGTTGAGTTGTCAATTCAACCACACCTGGAAAACTTAATATCTGCAGCAAAGTATTTAGTAGCAAAGTAGTATGGAAGTAACGGTAGCGGTGGCAAAAGTAATAGTAGCAGTTTTATAGTAACTGAAACAGTGGCAACGGTAAAGTAACTAAGCAAAGATCAATATGTGAAAAGCTCGTAGGCATTGGATCAGTGATGGATAATTATGTCGGATGCGATTCCTCATGCAACAGTTATAACATAGGGTGCCACAAACTAGCTCCAGTTCATCAATGTAATGTAGGCATGTATTTCGAATATAGTCATACGTGCTTATGGAAAAGAACTTGCATGAAATCTTTTGTCCTACCCTCCCATGGCAGCGGGGTCCTATTGGAAACTAAGGGATATTAAGGCCTCCTTTTAATAGAGTACCATACCAAAGCATTAACACTTCGTGAATACATGAACTCCTCAAACTACGGTCATCACCGGGAGTGGTCCCGATTATCGTCACTTCGGGGTTGCCGGATCATAACACATAGTAGGTGACTATTGACTTGCAAGATAGGATCAATAACTCACATATATTCATGAAAACATAATAGGTTCAGATCTGAAATCATGGCACTCGGGCCCTAGTGACAAGCATTAAGCATGGCAAAGTCATAGCAACATCAATCTCAGAACATAATGGATACTAGGGATCAAACCCTAACAAAACTAACTCGATTACATGATAACCTACGATGGATTTACTCACACATGGCGGTGAGCATCATGAAATTGGTGATGGAGGAAGGTTGATGATGACAACAGCGACGGATTCCCCTCTCCTATGACGCCCCTGATTCGACCATACACTAATCATACACGCAAATGTGTACGATCAAGATCAAGGACTCATGGGAAGATATCACAACACAACTCTAGACACAAATAAAATAATACAAGCTTCATATTACAAGCCAGGGGCCTCGAGGGCTCGAATACAAGCTCGATACACAAGATTCAGCGGAAGAAACAATATCTAAGTACAGACATAGGTTAGACAAGGCTTCCTTAAGAAGGCAAACACAAAAGCAACAATGATCGAAGAGCCAAGGCCTCCTGCCTGGGACCTCCTAACTACTCCTGGTCGTCGACGGTCTCCATGTAGTAGTATCCGTCGGCGGTAGCATCTGGCTCCAGGGATCCACCAACTGGTTGCATCAACCGGAAAGAAGAAAGAAGGGGAAAAGGGGTAGCAAAGCAACCCTGAGTACTCATCCAAAGTACTCGCAAGCATCAGATCTATACTAAGTATGCATTGGTATCAAATGGAAGGGTTGTATCTGTGGACTGAACTGCAGAATGCCAGAATAGAGGGGAAGGCCTAGCCTATCGAAGACTAGCATCTTCAAGCAGCTCCAAGCATCTTGCAGCAAGTAGAAGAGTAAAGAATAGCAGTTTAATTTAATAAGAATGTTGTAACATTAAGGCCCAGAGATCCTTCCTCGACTCCCTGCGAGAAAGCAATCCCGGAGCCACATATCTCAAGTATCCATTTCTAGTTGTAAAAGATCAGGATATAAGTCTGAGCGTCCGTTACCGTGGACACGGCTATTAATAGATAAACTTCCCTGCAGGGGTACACCACATTTTTCAACATGCTTGATTACTCTGGCCGGACACACTTTTCTGGGTCAACACGTCGCAGCCCTACCTAATCTCAACAGAGAGGTCCCCGCCGGTCTACATTCTAACCACTCCGGGGTCTGGGCCCATTGCCCGTTGCACTCCGGGTCGTTGTGCGCAAGGGGATACTAGCACCACCTTTGCTTGGATGGCGCAATCCTGCCCGGCCACAATGCTGAATTGAACATCTGACAAAGCTTCGGCTGATACCACGACGTCGAGGCCCATAACTATTCTCGGATGGTGGTTAGTGCGTAAAGGCCAAAGGCCAACTCAGAACAAATACCCAAACCATAGTGTATTATTAGCTTGCAGAGACGAGCAGAGACTCACAATAATGTGACCCTGTCGCCCCGTCTCGAGAAAATACGGCAAGGGCTAGCCCAGCCCACTCGGGGGCGGCCTGCCTGCCCGGCCGTGCCTCGTAACCATCTTGCATGTGCTCTCTGGCCCCGCCCGACTTTCCCAAAGGTCTCGAGTAAATTCAAGGTAACCGTGTGTCCAAACATCAAGGGGGAAAACCCGAGGAATCACCCTTGGTGAATTCCACTCAATGTAATCATCAAGGTGAACGTAAGAGGAACCACCCTCGAGGTTCACACTTGAGGGGTTGCACGACAGAGCCGTATTGGGAATGGTGAAGGAGGAACCACCCTCGTTGACCACGACTGAATAGCTGCACTACAGAGTTTTCATCGGGAGTGCGTTGTGAGGTCTCACCCTCGGCACTCGATAGTAGCTCTGCAGAGTCGAGCAACAAAAGGGGCGTGATGTGATGTGAGGTGTCGGGCTCTGGTCGTCGATCATGTTGATCAAGTCGTCAATGATGAAGCAGGGGCAACAAGGACAAGGTGGGGGTCACTGATGGATCTCTAACCAACCTATACTAAGCAGTTTAGGATAAGCAGGTAAGGTACAATGAGCAGGTTACAAAAGCAGGCTATGCATCAGAAAAGGAGCAATCAATTATAGTAGCAAAATCTAATGCAAGCATGACAGAATGGAATGGGCGGTATCGGTATGATCAAAGGGGGGCTTGCCAGGAAGCTCCGCTGAAAGGGAAGAAGGGTCGTCGTCGACGTAGTCGATCACAGGGGCATCAGCAGCGGTCTCGGGGTCTACCAAAGAGAAGAGGGGGAAGAAACAGTAAATATAATGCAAACAAATGCGACACAGATGCATGACGGCGGTAACACGCAGGGCTAGGGGTGTTCTAACGCGGTGATACATGATACCGGCGAAGGGGAATAACATCTGGAAAGTTTTCTCGGAGTTAGGCATTTTTGGACAGACGAACCGGAGGGGAAAAGTTTGATGTTCGCTATGCTAGGGGCACGTGACGAATTAACAGAGAGTGTATTCCGACGGGTGCGTGCGAGACGAAACCTGCTCGGGCGCATGGCGAGGTCGCCGGGCGACGGGGAAGTTCGTCGGGCGCCGCGGGCGAGCAGTGGAGGGGCGGCGGCAGCAGTGGAGCCGGTGAGCCCGGGCGAGGGTGGCCGTCGGCGGGGCGCAGAGCGGCAGACGGGCAGGGCCTTCGGCCATGGCGGGCGAAGGCGGAGTAGCAAGCAGCGAAGCGGGGCAAGCGCGCAGGGACGGGGCCGATGAGCTGCGATGGCTGGCGAGCAGCAATGGCGGCGGACGAGCGCGGCGCGCGGCGGTGCAGCAGCAGGCAACGGCGGGTGCCGGAGCTCATACACGGGCGGTGCGGTGGCTGGAGAGTGGCGGCAGCACGGGGCAGCAGCAAGTAAGCAGCGGCAGCGGGCAGCTGCAACAGAGGAGGGCAGGAGCTGGGAGCAGCAGCAGTAGAGCAGCGCGTGGACGGCGTTGGTCGCGGTTCGGGCGCGCGTGAGGTGGCCGCGTCCGCGCAAGCGGGGCAGCCCGGGCGAGACGGAGTAGGGTGAGCGAGGCGAGGTCGCGGTGGTCCGAAGCAGTTACTGCAGCGGAGCGCGGATGACGCTAGGCGTGTGCAGGCTGCAGCAAGCACAGGGTCAGGGTGAGGGCCACGACACGACGACGGCGTGCGCGCAGGCGGGCGGTGCTGGGCAGCAGAGCAGTGAGCAGGCTGACGGGGAGAGGTCCGGGGCGTGGGGAGCACGGGCGAAACCGCGGCGACCGCGAGCTGCGGTGGCTCCAAGAGCGGGGCGATAACAGCCTACGATGGCGTTCCGAGGTGGGGAAAAGGAGAGAGAGGGAGTGGCGCTCACCGAGCGGGCGCAAGGAGGCACGTCGAGTGGCTTAGGAGCAGCAGAGGTGGCCGGCGTCGGATTAGTAGCAGCAGGACGATGGCGGTGTTCGTTAGAGAAGAGACGATGGCGAAGACGAGGACGAGCTCGATCCTGTCAACGTAGATGAAGTAGGGGACGATGACGAAGTAGAAGGACGAGGCCTCAGGCGCCAGGGAGCGCGGTGGGCACGAGGACGAGGTCGGCCATGGCGACGACGGGGCGTGACCGAAGTGGATCTGGAGCGGAAGGGCGAGGGGCGCGTGAAGGAGGGAGAGGGGATTAGGGTTCGGCGATGGGAGGGGGCCGGCCCTATTTGTAGGTGGGGGTTCGCCGGCAGATGGCCGCCACGGTGTCGATCGGTGCCGTGGCGGGCATCGACCATGGCCACGATCCCCCTGTTAACAGGGAGGGGGAGGTACGGTGCTGGGGGGCCGGCCTGGCTCGGCCAGTGAGGCCAGCTGGTCCATTTGGCCCAGGGGAAGGGGGTTTCTTTTGCTTTTTTACTTTTGTTTGTGTTTTTCTATTTTCTGTACATTTTTCTTTACTGTTTTTATTTTACTATTAGCATATTTTTGTTTCGTAAAAATATGAGACCAACATCTAAATTAATGTTTTAGTTTAACCCTCTGTCACAAAAAGTTCCAGTCCCAAATAAAATGGTCTCTAATTTTATAAATTAGAAAGGCATTTAATTAATTATGAATGCCACTATTTTAATTATTTTAAGGCATTTAAACCTTTTATAAAAACATGGTTTCTTCACCAATAACGTTTATGAATTACTTGCGACAGCTCGCACATTTTAGTTTTGATATTTGAAAACTTTTATTTTTGGTGCTAATTTAAATTTGAAATTGAACGGATTTGAATCTAAGCGAGATTTGCAACAGTAACAGCGATGACGTGGCATCATTAGAAGAGAATTATTGTAGCTTAATTATCCGGGCGTTACATCTCGGAGCCCCGAACGGACTCCAGAAAAGCCCTCCTGAGAGAGATTAGGGCTTGGCGGTGGCTCCGTATCATAAAACGCGATGAATCCTTCTCTCTGATTTTTTTTCTCCCCGAACGTGAATATATAGAGTTGGAGTTGAGGTCGGTGGAGCTCCAGGGGGCCCACGAGGCAGGGGGCGCGCCCCCACCCTCGCGGATAGGGTGTGGGCCCCTGGTGTTGATTCTTTCACCAGTATTTTTTATATATTCCAAAAATATTCGCCGTGATGTTTCAGGTCATTCCGAGAACTTTTATTTCTGCAGAAAAATAACACCATAGAAATTCTGCTGAAAACAGCGTCATTCCGGGTTAGTTCCATTCAAATCATGCAAGTTAGAGTCCAAAACAAGGGCCAAAGTGTTTGGAAAAGTAGATACGATGGAGACGTATCAACTCCGCCAAGCTTAAACCTTTGCTTGTCCTCAAGCAATTCAGTTGACAAACTGAAAGTGATAAAGAAAAACTTTTACAAACTTTGTTTGCTCTTGTTGTAAATATGTAAAGCCAGCATTCAAGTTTTCAGCAAAGATTATGAACTAATCATATTCACAATAACACTTAGGTCTCATGTTTACTCATATCAATGGCATAATCAACTAACGAGCAATAATAACAAATCTCGGATGACAACACTTTCTCAAAACAATCGTAATATGGTATAACAAGATGGTATCTCGCTAGCCCTTTCTGAGACCGCAAAACATAAATGCAGAGCACCTCTAAAGATTACGTCTCCGTCGTATCTACTTTTCCAAACACTTTTGCCCTTGTTTTGGGACTCTAACTTGTATGATTTGAATGGAACTAACCCGGACTGACGCTGTTTTCAGCAGAATTGCCATGATGTTGTTTTATGTGCAGAAAACAAAAGTTCTCGGAATGACCTGAAACTCCACGGGATGTCTTATAAAAAATAATAAAAAATCCTCGCCAAAGATGAAGACCAGGGGGCCCACACCCTGTCCACGAGGGTGGGGGGCGCCCCCCCCCCCCCCCCCCCCGCTCTAGGGCGCGTCCCCCTACCTCGTGGGCCCCCTGGAGACCCTCCGACGCCAACTCCAACTCTATATATTGGCTTTCGGGGAGAAAAAAATAAGAGAGAAGAAATCATCGCGTTTTACGATACGGAGCCGCCGCCAAGCCCTAAAACCTCTTGGGAGGGCTGATCTGGAGTCCGTTCGGGGCTCCGGAGAGGGGGATTCGTCACCGTCGTCATCATCAACCATCCTCCATCACCAATTTCATGATGCTCACCGCCGTGCGTGAGTAATTCCATCGTAGGCTTGTTGGACGGTGATGGGTTGGATGAGATTTATCATGTAATCGAGTTAGTTTTGTTAGGGTTTGATCCCTAGTATCCACTATGTTCTGAGATTGATGTTGCTATGACTTTGCTATGCTTAATGCTTGTCACTAGGGCCCGAGTGCCATGATTTCAGATCTGAACCTATTATGTTTCCATGAAAATATGTGAGTTCTTGATCCTATCTTGCAAGTCTATAGTCACCTATTATGTGTTATGATCCGACAACCACGAAGTGACAATAATCGGGATACTTCTCGGTGATGACCATAGTTTGATGAGTTCATGTATTCACTATGTGCTAATGCTTTATTCCCGTTCTCTATTAAAAGGAGGCCTTAATATCCCTTAGTTTCCATTAGGACCCCGCTGCCACGGGAGGGTAGGACAAAAGATGTCATGCAAGTTCTTTTCCATAAGCACGTATGACTATATACGGAATACATGCCTACATTATATTGATGAATTGGAGCTAGTTCCGTGTCACCCTATGTTATGACTGTTACATGATGAACCGCATCCTGCATAATTATCCATCACTGATCCGGTGCCTACGAGCTTTCCATATACTGGTTCTCGCTTATTTACTTTCCCGCTGCTACTGTTACAATCACTACAAAATAGCAAAAACATTACTTTTGCGTCCTTTACTTTTGTTGCCATTACCACCACTATCATATTAGTTTGCTACTAAACACTTCGCTGCAGATACTTAGTTTCCAGGTGTGGTTGAATTGACAACTCAGCTGCTAATACTTGAGAATATTCTTTGGCTCTCCTTGTGTCGAATCAATAAATTTGGGTTGAATACTCTACCCTCGAAAACTGTTGCGATCCCTATACTTGTGGGTTATCAAGACCTTTTTCTGGCACCGTTACGGGGGAGCATAGCTCTATTCCTTGAGTCACTTGGGATTTATATCTGCAAGACACTATGAAGAACTTGAAAGACGCTAAGACAACAATTTATCCCTCAACTACGAGGGGAGGTAAGGAACTGCCATCTAGCTCTGCACTTGATTCACCTTCTGTTATGAGTAAGCTTGCGACACCTAAACCTGCTTCTGCTATTCGTTCTGATATGTCGCATGTTATTGATGATGCCACTTCTGCTATGCATGATACTTATGATGAAACTACTTCTATGCCTGATACTATTGTGCCCCTTAGTGAATTTCTTGATGAACAAATTGCTAGGGCTAGAGAGAAAGAAATTATCGAATCTGAATATAATGATGAAAGTAATGATGAAGATATGCTTGTTATTCCTAAGGGTTATGTTTTTGATATGGAATCTTCTGCCGCTATTTTAGCTTGCAAAGATAGATATGAGCTCAAGAGGTTATTAGCTAAGTGGAACAAAGAATCACTTAGAGATAAAATGAAACCTGACCCTGCTTTTGCCACTTCACCCATCTGTGTTCCTCATAAGGATTATGAATTCTCTGTTGATCCTGATATAATTACTTTGGTTGAATTTGATCCTTTCCATGGTTATGAATGTGAAACTGTTGTGGCACATCTTACTAAATTAAATGATATAGCCACCCTGTTTACTAATGATGAGAGATCGCGCTACTTTTATATCCTCAAAATATTTCCGTTCTCATTAAAGGGTGATGCTAAGATATGGTTTAATTCTCTTGATCCTATTTGTGTGTGTAGTCCCCAGGATATGATTTATTACTTCTTTGCTAAATATTTCCCTGCTCATAAGAAACAAGCTGCTTTAAAGGAAATATACAACTTTGTGCAAATTAAAGAAGAGAGTCTCCCACAAGCTTGGGGGAGGCTTGTCAAGTTACTTAATGCTTTGCCTGATCATCTGCTTAAGAAACATGAAATACTTGATATCTTTTATAATGGACTAACCGATGCTTCCAGAGATTACCTGGATAGTTGTGCTAGTTCTCTTTTCAGGGAAAGAACATTGGATGAAGCTGAAATTCTATTGAATAATATGTTGACAAATGAAAATAATTGGGCACCTCCTGAACCAGCTCCTGCTCCAATTAATGAGCCTATTCCTAAACCAACTCCGAAGAAGAGAGGTGTTCTATTTCTCAGCACCGAAGATATGCAAGAGGCAAAGAAATCTATGAAATAAAAAGGTATTAAAGCTGAAGATGTTAAGAATTTACCTCCTATTGAAGAAATACATGGTCTTAATTTACCGTCTGTCGAAGAAACATATGATCTTAATCCTTTATTTATTGAAGAACCTCCTGATCCTGATATCCCGACACAGGTAGTAAAGGTAAATTCTCTCTATAGATTTGATGAAGGTGATATTCCTCACTACAAGTCTGCTAGACAATGCTCAGAAGAGTTTGATAATTTTTATTGTCAAACAAGAAAATTTTAGTGCTTATTTTGGTAGACAATTGAAATACGATTCCAATATGATTAAATGCTTGGGTGATTATATGGCTAATATTAAAGGTGAACTTAAACTTGTTAGCAAACATGCTTCTATGGATACCACTCAAGTAGAACAAGTACTTAAAGCTCAAAAAGAAGTGCTCAATGAAATGAATAGTAAGAAAAATGATTATGATGTTAGAGTGGATACTAGAACTGGTAGAATGACTCAGGAACCTTTGTATCCTGAAGGCCACCCTAAGAGAATCGAGTAAGATTCTCAGAGAAATAATATTGATGCACCTAGTTCTTCTAAAAAGAAGAAAAAGAAAAATGATAGAACCGTGCAAACTTCTAGTGAACCTATTGTTGAACCACCTGATAATCCAAATGATATATCTATGTCCGATGCTGAAACACAATCTGGTAATGCACATGAACCTAGTGAAAATGGTAATGATGATGTTAATGATGATGCTCAACCTAGTAATGATAATGATGTAGAAATTGAACCTGCTGTTGATCTTGATAACCCACAATCAAAGAATCAACATTATGATAAGAGAGACTTGGTTGCTAGGAAACATGGAAAAGAAAGAGAACCTTGGGTTCAGAAACCCATGCCTTTTCCTCCCAAACCATCCAAGAAGAAGGATGATGAGGAATTTGAGCGCTTTGCTGAAATGATTAGACCTATCTTTTTGCATATGCGATTGACTGATGTGCTCAAAACGAATCCTTATGCTAAATATATGCAAGATATAATTACTAATAAAAGAAAGATACCGGAAGCTGAAATTTCCACCATGCTTGCTAATTATACTTTTAAGGGTGGAATACCAAAGAAAATTGGAGATCCCTGAGTACCTACTATACCTTGCTCCATTAAAAGAAATTATATTAAAACTGCTTTATGTGATCTTGGAGCCGGTGTTAGCGTTATGCCACTTTCTTTATATCATAGACTTGACTTGAATAAGTTGACACCTACTGAAATATCTTTGCAAATGGCTGATAAATCAACTGCTATACCTGTCAGTATTTGTGAGGATGTGCCTCTTGTGGTTGCAAACGTTACTATTTTAACGGACTTTGTTATTCTTGATATTCCCGAGGATGATAGTATGTCTATTATTCTTGGAAGACCTTTTCTTAATACTGCAGGGGCTGTTATTGATTGCAACAAAGGCAATGTCACTTTTCATGTTAATGGTAATGAGCATACGGTACACTTTCCGAGGAAACAACCTCAAGTCCACAGTATCAACTCTATTGGAAAAATTCCATCGATTATATTTGGAGGTTTTGAATTTCCTCTTCCTACTGTCAAAAAGAAATATGATATACTTATTATTGGGAATGTGCATATCCCCGTTGAGGTAACTTAGTGTTATTCGAATTTTCTCCGGTTTCATGATTATCGGAATGAGTTTGTTAACAAGACTTGATCAACCTTGTTAGTGGATTCTTTTTGATGAGCATGAGACGGATGAAACTAGAAGCACAATCTTCTGTACCCTCTTTATACCCTCTGTAATTTTGTAGAAATAAAGTAAAAATAGTATTTTTCTGTCTGTTCCCTGTCTTATCTGTGCAATATAAAAATATCCCGAAAATAGAAGTCCTCAGAATGACATGACAATTTAATATGATTTTTTCGGGAATATTTGAGGATTTACTTTGCAAAAATTACAGCGGGGGTAGCTGCCACCTGGCCACGAGGGTGGAGGGCGCGCCCTACCCCCCTGGGCGCGCCCCCTGCCTCGTGGGCCCATGGTGGCCCTCCTCCACTTATCCCTGCACCCATCTTCTTCCTCTACCTTACACAAACCCGAAAAACCAACTCAAGCACGAGTTCCAGCCACTTTTGTTGTGATTTTCGATCTCCTTGCTCAAAGCACCTCTCGCAAAACTGCTTGGGGAGATTGTTCCTTGGTATGTGACTCCTCCATTGGTCCAATTACTTTTTGTTCTAGTGCTCTATTCTTTGCAAATTTGTGCTGCATAGGTGACCATGTTCTTGAGCTTGCATGTCAAATTTATATGGTTCCAATTAGTTCTAAAGCTTGATATAGGCTCTAGGCACGTGTAGGAGTAGTTGCTATCAGTTTTATTGAAGTTGGTTCACTTTTGTTTGAAGTTACTAAAAATTTCAGATTATTTCAGAAAATAATGAAGAGACTTTTGAGGGGCTCATCGAGTCGAAGCTTAAAGGAGAAACAAAATGAAGAAGCTCAGAGGCCCAAATATAATTTGCCTCGTACCGTTGAGATACGATCGTGCGAATGGCCTTCTGATAATTTCTTGACACAGGCCGAGATTTATGAGGATTTCTATTCATTGATTGAAAATGATGGCCTCACCGACTTCGTCCGCGACCAACGTCCACAGTATCTCTTACTCACAAATACTTTTGTGCAAAACTTATACTTTTACCCTAAGGAATCACCTCCTTCAGTAGAGTTTCATTTATATGACGTTGTGAAGAAAATGCCATTGTCTGAATTTTGTGCAGTATGCAACATACCCCCTGAGGGTATCTTAGAGGAACCACGCTGTAAAGAGGTGGAACCATTTGTTAACTTTATCTCTGTGGGAGAAACCAGGAAGGTTTCTGATGCAAGAATCAGTAGCATACATTTTCCTGCCTTACGCTATTTTGCCTTACTTGCTAGTCGTTGCTTGATTGGTCGTGGGAATTGTGGGAACCTTAGCGTTCCTGATATTATTATTCTGTTCCATGGTTCATACCGCGATAACACTGCTAGTATGGGCAGAATTATTGCTAGACAGTTGAGTCTGAACCGTACTAAGGGCCCCATCTTTGGAGGCATTTATGCTTCTCGTCTGGCTGCACATTTTAACATAGCTATTAGGCATTATGAGAAAGAAGAAAAATTGCTGCCTAATGCCGATCTAGATTATAAGAGTATGATAGCACATGATTTTCTTGTTAAGGGCAGGGATGCAGAGCTCAAATATAAGTTATACTTTGATAAACATCATCCTAAAACTATTACACTGCCTGCTCCTTCTTTGTTTAATTTTGTAGGACCCTATCTCGTTACGTGGGCTGCCGTTCAAGCTTACCGGAATCCTGCACCAGCCCCGGAACCGAAACCACAAGATGAGCCTCCACGACAATCTGTTTATTCTTGGGATCCAGAGATTGCTGTCAGCCAATGGCAGTTAGAGTCTTCCTCATCACAGTATGATCCAAACTATTCTTCGTCGCAGTACGACCCCAGCTACACCTACGGGTATCCGCCAGGCTATCCCTGGCCATAAACCAACTTAGGCCAAAAGCCTAAGCTTGGGGGAGTATGTATTTCTCACCGACATTACATTTATGTTCACACATACTCATTGCTAGATGTTGGTGCTCATACTCTTTAAATGTAACATCCATGCTAGTTTATTTTCTTTTTCCTGCTTTCTTCTTGTGTGTTTGATTAACCTTAAGAAAACCAAAAATATTGGTAGTAGTCTACTTTCTTGATGTAGTAGTAATTAAAAAGAAAACCCAAAAATATTTCCTGTCCTTCTTTTGCTTGTTGGGAGCTTTCCCGTGTAAATAGTTCTTATTTCTTTTCTTTTCTTTGGGGGTCAGTAGGAGAAGACCATGATTAAATTGTTGAAATGGCTCTTTTATGCATTATTGTTGAATTAACCCAGAGCCCATATTGCCTTGTCTTCTCCCGTTTATTGAATGCTCGCAGATTCCAGCTTAGTCCAATGCACGTGCACTCTTATTATTATTCACACCATTCGGTCGTGCAAGTGAAAGGCAATTATGATGATATATGATGGACTGACTGAGATGAGAAAAGCTGGTATGAACTCGACCTCTTTTGTTTTTGTAAATATGATGAGTTCGTCGTTCTTGATCCAGCTTATTATGAATAAACATGTTTGCAATGACAATTAGAGATCATAGTTGCTTATGCCATGCTTGATTAGCTATGAGTTATAATGGTTTACCTTGCATGCCAACATGCTATTGAAATGGTTATGATGTGGTATGATGGGGTGGTATCCTCCATTGAATGATTTAAGTGACTTGACTTCGCACATGTTCACACATGTAGTTGAAACAAATCAACATAGCCTTCACGATATTTATGTTCATGGTGGATTATATCCTACTCATGCTTGCATCCAATGTTTATTAATTTTAATGCATGTACATGGCTGTTGTCGCTCTCTAGTTGGTCGTTGCCCAGTCTTTTGCTAGCCTTCACCTGTACTAAGCGGGAATACTGCTTGTGCATCCAATCCCTTAGACCCCAAATTTATTCCATATGAGTCCTCTATACCTTCCTATATGCGGTATCTACCTGCCGTTCCAAGTAAATTCGTATGTGCCAAACTCTAAACCTTCAAATAAACATTCTGTTTTGTATGCTCGAATAGCTCATGTATCAACCAAGGCTGCCCTTATCTTCCATGTTAGGCAGGTTATTCTCAAGAGGAGTGGACTCCGCTCCTCACTCACGAGAAAATGGCTGGTCACCGAGATGCCCAGTCCCATGCTTTATGCAAACTAAATCAAAATTAATTGCAAAAAAAACTCCCCCTCGGACCTGATGTATGTTGGAGGCACTCGTTGTTTTGAGCAAGCCATAGATTGATGTTTGTTGGTGGAGGGGGAGTATAAACTTTACCATTCTGTTTGGGAACCGCCTATAATGTGTGTGACATGGAAGATATCGCCATCTCTTAGTTGCTATGTTGACAATAAAGTATACAACTCAAAATACAATTTATCTCTATTTCAAAACCGAGCTCTGGCACCTCTACTAATCCCTGCTTCCCTCTGTGAAGGGCCTATCTATTTACTTTTATGTTGAGTCATCACCCTCTTATTAAAGAGCACTAGCTGGAGAGCACAGCTGTCATTTGCATTCATCACTATTAATCTATGTTGGGTGTGACTATGATTGGATCTCTTTTACCATGAATTACAATGTCTAGTCAGTGCTTGATCTTTAAAGGTGCTCTGCATTTATGTTTTGCGGTCTCAGAAAGGGCTAGCGAGATACCATCTTGTTATATCATATTATGATTGTTTTGAGAAAGTGTTGTCATCTGAGATTTATTATTATGGCTCGCTAGTTGATTATGCTATTGATATGAGTAGTTGTGAGACCTGAGAATTATTGCAAATGTGGTTAGTTATGATCTTTGCTGAAAACCTGAATGTCGTCTTTACATATTTGCACCAACAAGAGCAAACAGAGTTTGTAAAAGTTTTTCTTTTTCTCTTTCAGTTTGTCAATTGAATTGCTTGAGGACAAGCAAGGGTTTAAGCTTGGGGGTGTTGATACGTCTCCGTCGTATCTACTTTTCCAAACACTTTTGCCCTTGTTTTGGACTCTAACTTGTATGATTTGAATGGAACTAACCCGGACTGACGTTGTTTTCAGCAGAATTGCCATGATGTTGTTTTATGTGCAGAAAACAAAAGTTCTCGGAATGACCTGAAACTCCACGGGATGTCTTATAAAAAATAATAAAAATCCTCGCCAAAGATGAAGACCAGGGGGCCCACACCCTGTCCACAAGGGTGGGGGGCGCGCCCCCTACCTCGTGGGCCCCCTGGAGACCCTCCGACTCCAACTCCAACTCTATATATTGGCTTTCGGGGAGAAAAAAATAAGAGAGAATAAATCATCACGTTTTACGATACGGAGCCGCCGCCAAGCCCTAAAACCTCTCGGGAGGGCTGATGTGGAGTCCGTTCGGGGCTCCGGAGAGGGCGATTCGTCGCCGTCGTCATCATCAACCATCCTCCATCACAAATTTCATGATGCTCACCGCCGTGCGTGAGTAATTCCATCATAGGCTTGCTGGACGGTGATGGGTTGGATGATATTTATCATGTAATCGAGTTAGTTTTGTTAGGGTTTGATCCCTAGTATCCATTATGTTCTGAGATTGATGTTGCTATGACTTTGCTATGTTTAATGCTTGTCACTAGGGCCCGAGTGCCATGATTTCAGATCTGAACCTATTATGTTTCCATGAATATATGTGAGTTCTTGATCCTATATTGCAAGTCTATAGTCACCTATTATGTGTTATGATCCGACAACCCCGAAGTGACAATAATCAGGATACTTCTCGGTGATGACCATAGTTTGAGGAGTTCATGTATTCACTATGTGCTAATGCTTTGTTCCGGTTCTCTATTAAAAGGAGGCCTTAATATCGTTTAGTTTCCATTAGGACCCCACTGCCACAGGAGGGTAGGACAAAATATGTCATGCAAGTTCTTTTCCATAAGCACCTATGACTATATACGGAATACATGCCTACATTATATTGATGAATTTGAGCTAGTTCTGTGTCACCCTATGTTATGACTGTTACATGATGAACCGCATCCGGCATAATTATTCATCACTGATCCGGTGCCTACGAGCTTTCCATATACTGGTTCTCGCTTATTTACTTTCCTGCTGCTACTGTTACAATCACTACAAAATACCAAAAACATTACTTTTGGATCCTTTACTTTTGTTGCCATTACCACCACTATCATATTACTTTGCTACTAAACACTCCGCTGCAGATACTAAGTTTCCAGGTGTGGTTGAATTGACAACTCAGCTGCTAATACTTGAGAATATTCTTTGGCTCCCCTTGTGTCGAACCAATAAATTTGGGTTGAATACTCTACCCTCGAAAACTGTTGTGATCCCCTATACTTGTGGGTTATGACTAAACATTGTAATTCATGGTAAAAGATATCCAGTCATACTCAAATGTAAATTAATAGTAATGCATGCAAATGACAGTGGTGCTCTCCAACTGGTGCTTTTTAATAAGAGGGTGATGACTCAACATAAAAGTAAATAGATAGGCCCTTTGAAGAGGGAAGTAGGGATTTGTAGAGGTGCCAGAGCTCGATTTTGAAGTAGAGATAAATAATATTTTGAGCGGCATACTTTCATTGTCAACATAAGAACCGAGAGATCTCGATATCTACCATGCTACACACATTATAGGCAGTTCCCAAACAGAATGGTAAAGTTTATACTCCCCCACCACCAACAAGCACCAATCCATGGCTTGCCTGAAACAACGGGTGCCTCCAACTAACAACAGTCCTCGAGGAGTTTTGTTTGCAATTATTTTGATTTGAGCATTGGACTAGGCATCCCTGTGACCGGCCATTTTCTCGTGAGTGAGGAGGGGAGTCCACCCCTCATGAGAATAACCCACCTAGCATGGAAGATACAGAAAGCCCTAGTTGGTACATGAGCTATTCGAGCATACAAAATAGAATTTCATTTGAAGGTTTAGAGTTTGGCACATGCAAATTTACTTGGAACGGCAGGTAGATACCGCATATAGGAAGGTATGGTGGACTCATATGGAATAACTTTGGGGTTTATAGAAGTGGATGCACAAGCAGTATTTCCGCTTAGCACGAGTGAAGGATAGAAAAAGACTGGGAAGCGACCAGCTAGAGAGCGACAACAGTCATGAACATGCATTAAAATTAATAAACATTGAGTGCAAGCATGAGTAGGATATAATTCACCATGAACATAAATATCGTGGAGGCTATGTTGATTTTCTTTCAACTACATGCATGAACATGTGCCAAGTCAAGCCACTCGAATCGTTCAAAGGAGGATACCACCCTATCATACCACATCACAACCATTTTAATAGCATGTTGGCACGCAAGGTAAACAATTATAAACTCCTAGCTAATTAAGCATGGCATGAGCAACTATAATCTCTAATTGTCATTGCAAACATGTTTCATTCATAATAGGCTAAATCAGGAACGATGAAATAATCATATTTACAAAAACAAGATAGGTCGAGTTCATACCAGCTTCTCTCATCTCAATCAGTCCATCATATATCATCATTATTGCCTTTCACTTGCATGACCAAACAGTGTGGATAATAATAATAGTGCACGTGCATTGGACTAAGATGGAATCTGCAAGCATTTAATACATAGGAGAAGACAAGGTAACATGGGCTCTTTGTTAAACCAACAATAATGCATATAAGAGCCTCTTAACATTTTTATCATGATCTTCTCCTCTCAACCCCCAAAAAGAAGAAATAAAATAAAACTATTTACATGGGAAAGCTCCCAACAAGCAAAAGAAGAATGAGAAATCTTTTGGGATTTTCTTTTAATTGCTACTCCTATAGGCATGGAAAGTAAACTAGCTAAAAACTACAACTATATTTTTGGTTTTTCTTAAGGTTTTTCAAACACACAAGAAGAAGGCTTAAAACAGAAAATAAACTAGCATGGATATTACAGTGAAAAAGTATGAGCACCGACAATTGGCGTGAGTGTGTGAACATGAATGTAATGTCGGTGAGAAATACGTACTCCCCCAAGCTTAGGCTTTTGGCCTAAGTTGGTCCATGCCCATGGATCAAAGCTACTCTCTCCGGTATACGGAGGAGTGTCCTCTGGGTGCCACTGGTTGGCGATCTCCTCCGGATCCCACTGATAAATAGACTACCGATAAGGGTCAGGAGATGGCTCTGGGATCATGTTCGCTCCCAATATGCATAAATGTCATCAGGCAGGATGATGTATGTGCCTGAATAAATGTTAAACAAAGAAGGTGCAGGCAGGGTAATAATCGGACAAGTCTTTTCACTGAATGCCAGGTTATAAATGAGTCTCTTCTCCTTATCATCGCAAATAAAATCATGTGCTACCATACTTTTGTAGTCTAAGAAAATAAGGGGCAACACATTTTCGTCTTTCTCATAGTGTCTAATAGGTATCTCAAAATATTTAGCAAGACGCGAAGAAAAGATACCTCCAAAAATGGGGCCCTTTATATGGTTTAGACTCAATAGTTTAGCAACCATAGCACCTAAACTGAAAGTTCTGTCACGGAGTAAAGCATGGAGCAAAATGGCGAGGTCAGGAGCACTGAGGCCCCCACTGTTCCCGTGACCAATTAAACATCTACTAGCAAATATTGCATAGTAACGTAGAATTGGAAAATGTATACTAGTAGTTCTTGCATCTGACACTTTTCTCTTTTCCCCTACAGCAATTTCATCAATGAATTCTGCTACATCACTAGGATGTGGTTCCTCGACACTGCCCTCAATAGGCAACTTGCAAGCCACACAAAAATCATAGAGTGACATCTCCTTAAACTCATCATATAAATAAAAATATACCAAAGGTGGTGATCTCCTAGCATGGAGATGAAAATTAAGCACAAAAATATTAGTGAGTACGAGATACTGTTCGAGCTGGTCGTGGAGGAAGTCGGTGAGGCCTGCATTCTTAGCCAAGTAATAAAAATCTTCATAAATTCCGGCGGCTCGCAAGAACTCATCACAAGGCCATTCACACGGCCGAACTTTCGTGGTGCGAGGAAGATTATGTTTCGGCTTCTTATCCTCTTCACTTTGCTTATCCTTCGAGCTTCAGCTCGAAGAGCCTCTCAACAATCTCTTCAACATTTTCTCCCTCTGAAAAATTTCTGAAAATTTTAGTGACTCAAAATAAAAGTGAACCAAACTCAACAAGATTGATAGCAACTACTCCCACAAGTGCCTAGAGGCTATATCATGCATTGGAACTACTTGGGACCATATAAATTTGACATGCAAGCTTAAGAACAGGGTCACCTAAGCAGCAAAAAATTGCAATAAATAAAGCACTAGAACAAAACTAATTGGACCATTGGAGGAGTCACATACCGAAGAACAATCCCCCAAAGCAGTTTTGTGAGTGGAGCTTTGAGCAAGGAGATCGAAAATCGCAGCAAGATGAGCTAGAACTCGAGTTTGAGCTGGTGGATGATTTTCTCTAGAGGAAGACGGAGTGTGTGGGTGCAAGAATAAGTGGAGGGGGCCATGTGGGGTCCATGAGGCAGGGGGCGGGCCCCAGGGGGAGGGCGCGCCCTGTGCCCTCGTGGCCAGGTGGTGGCTCCCTCTGTTGTGTTCTCAGTGCCAGATATTCTTAAATATTCTACAAAAAAATCATGTTTCACTTTTGGGACATTTGGAGAACTTTTATTTTCGGGGTATTTTTTATTGCAAGGATAATTCAGAAAACAGACAGAAAATACTATTTTTGCTTTATTTAATCTAAATAACAGAAAGTAAAAGGAGGGTACAGAGAGTTGTGCTTTCTAACTTCACCCATCTCATGCTCATCAAAAGGATCCACTAACAAGGTTGATCAAGTCTTGTTAACAAACTCTTTCCGAATCGCATGAAACCGGAGAATATTCGAATAACACTAGGTTAACTCAACGGGGATATGCACATCCTCAACAATAAGAATATCATATTTCTTCTTGACAATAGGAAGAGGAAATTCAAAACCTCCAATAGTAATTGTTGATGTTTTTCCAATAGAATTTATACTGTGGACTTGAGGTTGTTTCCTCGGAAAGTGTACCGTATGGTCATTACCATTAACATGAAAAGTGACATTGCCTTCGTTGCAATCAATAATAGCCCCTGCAGTATTCAAAAAGGGTCTACCAAGGACAATCGACATACTATCGTCCTCGGTAATATCAAGAATAACAAAGTCTGTTAAAATAGTAACGTTTGCAACCACAACAGGCACATCCTCACAAATACCGACAGGTATAGCAGTTGATTTGTCAACCATTTGCAAAGATATTTCAGTAGGCGTTAACTTATTCAAATCAAGTCTACGATATAAAGAGAGAGCATAACACTAACACCGGCTCCAATATCACATAAAGCAATTTTAACATAGAGTGGTACTCCTGGATCATGGTTTAGTTGGTACTCCTGGATCTCCTAGTTTCTTAGGTATTCCACCTTTAAAAGTATAATTAGCAAGAATGGTAGAAATTTCAGCTTGTGATATCTTTCTTTTATTTGTAACAATATCTTTCATATACTTAGCATAAGGATTCATTTTAAGCATATCAGTGAAACGCATACGCAAAAAGATAGGTCTAATCATTTCAGCAAAGCGCTCAAAATCCTCATCATCCTTTTTCTAGGATGGTTTAGGAGGAAAAGGCATGGGTTTCTGAACCCATGGTTTTCTTTCTTTACCGTGCTTTCTAGCAACGAAGTATTTCTTATCATAACGTTGATTCTTTGATTGTGGGTTATCAAGATCAACAGCAGGTTCAATCTCTACATCATTGTTATTACTAGGTTGAGCATCAACATGAACATCATCATTAACATTATCACTAGGTTCATGTTCATTACCAGATTGTTTTTCAGCATCAGAAATTGAAATATCATTGGGATTCTCAGGTGTGTCAACAACATGTTCACTGGAAGTATGCAAAGTTCTATCATTTTTCTTTTTCTTCTTCTTAGAAGAACTAGGTGCATCAACATTACTTCTCTGAGAATCTTGCTCAATTATCTTAGGGTGTCCCTCAGGATACAAAGATTCCTGAGTCATTTTACCCCCTATAGTCATAACTCTAACAGGATTATCATTTTTCTTATTATTTAATTCATTGAGCAAATAATTTTGAGCTTTAAGCACTTGTTCTACTTGAGTGGTAACCGTAGAAGCATGTTTACTAATAAGTTTAAGTTCACCTTTAACTCTAGACATATAATCACTCAAGTGTTCAATCATATAAGCATTTCGTTTCAATTGTCTACCAACATAAGCATTGAAGTTTTCTTGTTTAACAATAAAATTATCAAACTCATCCAAGCATTGGCTAGCAAACTTAGTAGATGGGATTTCACTCTTATCAAATCTATAGAGAGAATTTACCTCTACTACCTGTGTCGGGTTATCAACACCATGTATTTCTTCAATAGGTGGTAAATTCTTAACATCTTCAGCTTTAATACCCTTTTCTTTCATAGATTTCTTTGCCTCTTGCATATCTTCAAGACTGAGAAATAGAATACCCCTTTTCTTCGGAGCCGGTTTAGGAGTTAGTTCAGGAAGTGTCCAATTATTATCATTACTTAACATATTATTCAATAGCAATTCAGCTTGATCAATGGTTCTTTCCCTGAAACACAACCAGCACAACTATCCAGGTGGTCTCTAGAAGCATCGGATAGTGCATTATAAAAGATATCAAGTATTTAATTTTACTTGAGAGGATGATCAGGCAAAGCATTAAGTAACCGGAGAAGCCTCCCCCAAGCTTGTGGGAGACTCTCTTCTTCAATTTGCACAAAATTATATATTTCCCTTAAGGCAGCTTGTTTCTTATGAGCTTAGCAGAGAAGTAATAAATCATATCCTGGGGACTACGCACACAACCAGGATCAAGAGAATTAAACCATGTTTTAGCATCACCCTTTAATGAGAATGGAAATAACTTAAGGATATAGTAGTAATGAATTTTTTCCTCATTAGTGAATAGGGTGGCTATATCATTCAATTTAGTAAGATGTGCCGCAACAGTTTTAGATTCATAGCCGTAAAAATGATCAGATTCAACCAAAGTAATTAACTCAAGGTTGATAGAGAAATCATAATCCTTATCAGCAATACAGATAGGTGCAGTAGCAAAAGCAGGGTCATATTTCATTCTAGCATTCAAAGTATTTTCTTTCAGCTTAGCTAACAGTTTCTTAAGATCATATCTATCTTTGCAAGCAAAAATGTCTCTAGCAGTTTCTTCATCCATAACATAACCCTCAGGCACATCAATCAATTCATATCTAGGGGGAGAATCTTCATCATCACTTTCATCAATATTATCAGTTTCAATAATTCATTCTCTCTAACCCTAGCAAGTTGTTCATCAAGAAATTCGCCCAATGGCACGGTATTATCAAGCATAGAAGTAGTTTCATCATAAGTATCATGCATAGAAGAAGTGGCATCATCAATAGCATGCGACATATCAGAATCAATAGCAGGAGTAGGTTTAGGTGTCGCAAGTTTACTCAAAACAGAAGGTGAATCAAGTGCAGAGCTAGATGGCAGTTCCTTACCTCCCCTCGTAGTTGAGGGATAAATCTTGGTTTTTTGTCTTTAAAGTTACTCATAGTGATCAACAAATATAAATCCCAAGAGACTCAAAGAATAGAGCTATGCTCCTCGGTAACGGCGCCAGAAAATAGTCTTGATAACCCACAAGTATAGGGGATCACAACTATTTTTTAGGGTAGAGTATTCAACCCAAATTTATTGATTCGACACAAGGGGAGCCAAAGAATATTCTCAAGTATTAGCAGTTGAGTTGTCAATTCAACCACACCTGGAAAACTTAATATCAGCAGCAAAGTATTTAGTAGGAAAGTAGTATGGAAGTAACGGTAACGGTGGCAAAAGTAACAGTAGCAGTTTTGTAGTAATTGAAACAGTGGCAACGGTAAAGTAACTAAGCAAAGATCAATATGTGAAATGCTCGTAGGCATTGGATCACTAATGGATAATTATGTCAGATGCGATTCCTCATGCAATAGTTATAACATAGGGTGACAAGAACTAGCTCCAGTTCATCAATGAAATGTAGGCATGTATTGCGAATATAGTCATACGTGCTTACGAAAAAGAACGTGTATGCCATATTTTGTACTACCATCCCGTGGCAGCGGGTTCCTATTGGAAACTAAGGGATATTAAGGCCTCCTTTTAATAGAGTACCAGACTAAAGCATTAACACTTAGTGAATACATGAACTCCTCAAATTATGGTCATCACTGGGAGTGGTCCCGATTATTGTCACCTCGGGGTTGCCGGATCATAACACATAGTAGGTGACTATTGACTTGCAAGACAGGGTCAAGAACTCACATATATTCATGAAAACATAATAGGTTCAGATCTGAAATCATGGCACTCGGGCCCTAGGGTCAAGCATTAAGCATAGCAAAGTCATAGCAACATCAATCTCAGAACATAATGGATACTAGGGATCAAACGCTAATAAAACTAACTCGATTACATGATAAATCTCATCCAACCCATCACCGTCCAGCAAGCCTACGATGGAATTACTCACGCACGGCGGTGAGCATCATGAAATTGGTGATGGAGGAAGGTTGATGATAACGAGGACGACGGTTTCCCCTCTCCGGAGCCCCGAACGGACTCCAGATCAGCCCTCCCGAGAGAGATTAGGGCTTGGCAGCGGCTCCGTATCGTAAACGCGATGAATCCTTCTCTCTTATTTTTTTCTCCCCGAGCGTGAATATATAGAGTTGGAGTTGAGGTCGGTGGAGCTCTAGGGGCCCCACGAAGCTGGGGGGCGCCCCAGGGGGGTGGGCGCGCCCCCCACCCTCATGGACAAGGTGTGGGGCCCCTGGTGTTGATTCTTTCTCCAGTATTTTTTATGTATTCCAAAAATATTCTCTGTGAAGTTTCAGGTCATCCCGAGAACTTTTATTTCTGCACAAAAATAACACCATGGCAATTCTGCTAAAAACAGCGTCACTCTGGGTTAGTTCCATTCAAATCATGCAAGTTAGAGTCCAAAACAAGGGCAAAAGTGTTTGGAAAAGTAGATACCATGGAGACGTATCATCCGCCTGTCCGATTGAGGGAGTACTGGACTAAGGGGTCCTCGGGCGTCTGGCCTATTAGCCATGGGCCGGACTGATGGGCTATAAAGATAGGAAGACCGAAGACTCTACCTGTGGAAGGCAAGCTTGGCGTCCACGATGTGAAGATTCCTTTCTCTATAACCGACCTTATGTAACCCTATATCCCTCCGGTGTCTATATAAACCGGAGGGCCAGGTCCTTAGACGGACGATCATAGCGATATAGGCTAGGCGTTTAGGGTTTTAGCCATTACGATCTCGTGGTAGATAAACTCTTGTAATACTCATATTCATCAAGATCAATCAAGCAGGAGGTAGGGTATTACTTCCATATAGAGGGCCTGAACCAGGGTAAACATTGTGTCCCCCGTCTCCTGTTACCATCGACCTTAGATGCACAGTTTGGGACCCCCTACCCGAGATCCGCCGGTTTTGACACTGACATTGGTGCGTGAATTGAGAGTTCCACTGCGACGTCGTCAAAAAGGGTCGATGGCTCGCCTTGTTGTCAAGGAAAATATTACCTCCGTAGGTGCCCTGGCCTCAGGCCAAACCCTCCGGCTCGGCGGCTTCGTCATGACCGCCAGCTCGGCCCTCGGGCCGACGATGACCTCTCGGGTCATCGAAAATCGCCTCCGCGTGGATCCCGAATACTCCAGCCAGATGGATCCGACATAGTTATCATCTTTAAACGAACTCCTAGATCACATTGCCGCCTTGGGGGTCGCTATAGATTACGATCAGATTGGGCTTAGACCCGACCAGGGAGAAATTAAAACTCCGCCGATCACCCACCAGATAGCGGTAGTCGAGGAGCAAGACCACCCTTCCTCTATCTTGAAGCCGAACTATATTCGGATCACCGATCTTGAAGAGCAGGATACTCTCCGAGAGAAAGACATGCCTTGCCCTTCGAACATAGAGTCGGGCGACAAGCCTAGAGAATCGGTCGATATGCCCGAACTGTCAAATCCAAAAGATCTTCAAACTCCGGATTTAAAATTGGGTCAGGGTTCGGATTTAAATCCACCCACCCACCCGGACACAAGCGCTCTCATGAGCATACAACAGCAGTCTCAGGAAACGGTCCGTCACTTCTAGGTCGGATTCCTTCTTGTTAAAAGCAAGATTAAGGATTGCCGCGACGAAGATGTGATCTCAGCATTCCGCACCAATTGCACGGATAAGGGAATCCTCAACGCCATCAACCGCCGTCGCATATCACACTTCACTGACTTGGCAACTATCGTACATAAGTACAACACAATGGAAAGGGCCTGGAAAACTCAGGCGGCTAGCTGGGAATTATTGGTCCCAACTAAACTCCCCGTCCAGGCAAAAATGGCGCACCCTCATGGCACGTGCGGTCAAATAGAAAAGAAATACAAGCCCACTACAGCGCGCGGAACCGTTTTGGAAGGATGGCTCGATGGGCCATGCAAAATACACACAACGCTGGATAACGTACCAACCCATAGCCTTAGAGCATGTTGGATACTCCGGCAAGTGGCCAAGAGCAGCGAGGATATCCTCACCAAGAATATCCCAGAACAACACCCCTCGGAAGATGGCAACCTCAAAGTGTTGACGGTCTTCGAGACATTTGCCTCAAACAATAGGCGCAAAAGGGCACTCCACGAACTCGCTGAAGTCTGCCAAATCACAGAAATAAACCCCTGGAATGATACGGCTATAACTTTTAATGCTAGTGACAAACCAAAATACAGGATAGTCCGAGCACCAGCCGCCTTGGTCCTCAGTCCAACTGTGGACGGCTTTCGGCTCACCAAGGTTCTCATGGACGGCGGCAGTGGACTAAACCCCATTTATGAGGAAACACTCCACAAAATGAAAATAAACAGGAGCCACATCGAGCACAGCAGCACGACCTTTCGAGGAATCATTCCTAGTCGAGAGGCGCGATGTGCGGGAAAAATCACACTTGACGTGGTATTCGGCACGCCAGAGAATTATCGGTCCGAAGAGATAACCTTCCAAGTGGCCCCTTTCAACAGCGGATATCACTCCCTCTTGGGGCGAGATGCATTTACACGCTTCCAAGCTATACCTCATTACGGGTACATGAAGCTTAAGATGCCCGGGCCCAATGGCACAATCACTCTCGCCAGTGATCCGGACATAGCACTCCGCGCCGAAAATAAAACCGCATCCCTCGCCTTGAGGCCTTATCTGAATCCCTCGCGGCCGAAGAGTTAACCACACTGTGCTCCATGGTGCACAGGGACGATGTGATCCTAGACAAACAACCCAAATCCACCTCCTTCAAGCCGGCAGAGGAAATAGTCAAATTCCAGGTCCATCCAACGGACCCCAACAAGACGGCATCTATCGGGGCACAACTCGATCAAACGGTCGATGCCGCGCTACGAGAGTTCCTGTGTGAAAACTGGGACATATTCGCC
The DNA here is from genome assembly GCA_032464435.1 of Aegilops umbellulata. NCBI lineage: Eukaryota > Viridiplantae > Streptophyta > Magnoliopsida > Poales > Poaceae > Aegilops > Aegilops umbellulata. The sequence continues at coordinate 114,086,482 of CP136056.1, forward strand.
TGGCACCCTTTTGACATGCCAGGAATCCCACGCAAGCTAGCCGAACACAGCCTCAGTATCTTAAAGGGATATAAACTGGTCAAACAAACACTGTGGCATTTTTCCGAACCCAAATGACAAGCTATGGGAGAAGAGCTAGCCAAGTTACTCAAAGCCAGATTCATCAGAGAAATCAAACACCCAGACTGGCTGGCAAACCTAGTGATGGTACCAAAGAAGGATAAATGCTGGCACCTATGCATCAATTTCAAAGGCCTCAACAAGGCTTGCCCTAAGGATCCTTTCCCCCTCCCTTGTATCAATCAGATCATTGATGCAACTACAGGACATGATTCACAGTGTTTCCTCGACGCATACTCCGGATACCATCAGATCAAGATGAAGGAGTCCGATCAAGCCGCAACGACATTCATTACCCCATATGGGCTTTTCTGCTTCAACACCATGCCCTTCGGGCTCAAAAACGCCGGCGCCACCTATCAACGCATGATCCAAACAAGCCTGGAGAAACAGATCGGCAAGAAGTTGAAGCATATGTGGACGACGTGTTCATTAAAAGTAGACACGTCGAAACACTCATAGACGATCTACATCTTATATTCGACAACCTTCGTGCATATGACATCAAGCTCAATCCGGAGAAGTGTGTTTTTGGTGTCCCCGCCGGAAAGTTGCTGGGCTTCATCATTTCAAATAGAGAAATTGAAGCAAATCTAAGCCGCTTTGTCACAATTGACTACGCCAACGGACCTTAAACAGGTCCAAAAACTCACCGGTTGCGTGGCAGCTCTAAGCCGCTTTATCTCCCGATTGGGAGAAAAGGCATTGCCACTCTATCATCTTCTATGGCGCACCGATCACTTCGAGTGGCAGACGCGGGAACGTCCGGACTGGAAGGAATAAAACCCCTTTTGGCGAGTAACTGTAGGATCAGAAGTATGTCTAGAGGGGGGGTGATTAGACTACTTGACCAAATAAAAACTTAACCTTTTCCCAATTTTAGTTCTTGGCAGATTTTAATAATGTTTGGACAAGTCAAGCAATCATCACACAATTCAAGCAAGCATGCAAAGATTATATAGGCAGCGGAAAATAAAGCATGCAACTTGCAAGAATGTAAAGGGAAGGGTTTGGACAATTCAAACGATATTGGAGACACGGATGTTTTTCCCGTGGTTCGGATAGGTGGTGCTATCCTACATCCACGTTAGTGGAGACTTCAACCCACGAAGGGTAACGGTTGCGCGAGTCCACGGAGGGCTCCACCCACGAAGGGTCCACGAAGTAGCAACCTTGTCTATCCCACCATGGCCATTGCCCACGAAGGACTTGCCTCACTAGCGGTAGATCTTCACAAAGTAGGTGATCTCCTTGCCCTTACAAACTCCTTGGTTCAGCTCCACAATCTTGTCGGAGGCTCCCAAGTGACACCTAGCCAATCTAGGAGACACCACTCTCCAAGAAGTAACAAATGGTGTGTTGATGATGAACTCCTTGCTCTTGTGCTTCAAATGATAGTCTCCCCAACACTCAACTCTCTCTCACAGGATTTGGATTTGGTGGAAAGAAGATTTGAGTGGAAAGCAACTTGGGGAAGGCTAGAGATCAAGATTCATATGGTAGGAATGGAATATCTTGGCATCAACACAAGGGTAGGTGGTTCTCTCTCAGAACATATGAGTTGGAAGTGTAGATGTGTTCTGATGGCTCTCTCCACGAATGAAGAGGAGGTGGAGGGGTATATATAGCCTCCACTTAAAATCCAACTGTTACACACAATTTACCAATCTCGGTGGGACCGAATCAAAAAACTCGGTCGGACCGAAATGGTAAACCTAGTGACCGTTAGAGTTTCTCGGTGGGACTGACATGCATCTCGGTAGGACCGATATGGTTAGGGTTTGGGCATAACGTAATCTCTGTGAGACCGATTACACAAACTCGGTGAGACCGATTTGGTAATTAGCTAACCAGAGAGTTGGTCAGGCAAACTCGGTGGGACCGATTTGCTCTTTCGGTGAGACCGAAAAGTTACAAAAGGGAAACAGAGAGTTTGCATTGCAATCTCGGTGGGACCGACCCGCTCTTTCGGTGAGACCGAAAAGTTACGAAAGGGAAACAGAGAGGTTGCAATCCCATCTCGGTGAGACCGAGATCCCTATCGGTGAAACCGATTTGCTAGGGTTTGGCAGTGGCTTATGACATATGAAGAACTTGCTGGCGCTGGATAGAAAGAATCGGTATGACCGAGTTTGGCTTAGGATTTAGGTCATTTGTGGATATGGAAAAGTAGTTGAGGATTTTGGAGCATATCATTAAGCACATAAGGCAAAGAGCTCATTAAGGAACACCTCATCCCTCCTTGATAGTATTGGCTTTTCCTATGGACTCAATGTGATCTTGGATCACTAAAATGTAAAATGTAGAGTCTTGAGCTTTTGAGATTGAGCCAATCCTTTGTCCTTGGTATTTTGAGGGTTCCACTTTCACCATTCATGCCATGCCAATCATTGAGCTTTCCTGAAATAGTTATCTTGGAATAGCATTAGCTCAATGAGCTATATGTTGTTATGAATTACCAAAACCACCTAGGGATAGTTGCACTTTCAATTTCCCCTTTTTTGGTAATTGATGACAACATATAGATCAAATCTTCGACAAAAGATAAGAATGAATTACATCGTCGCTTTGAGAAGTATGTGATAAGTAAGAGCTCCCCCTAAATTTGTGCATATATAAAATTTGCTTTGGACTGCAAATGCACAAGCAGTTAGAATTATGGGTTACTCTTCCATGTCACATACATCTTGGTGGAGCGCTCAAAATGATGATGAAATACATGCACTCATCACCAAGGCAAAGTGAATGATCACATAAGATAGATAAGATATATCAAACATGCATAAGTGTAGCTTATGATCAAACACATGATCATCAATGCCTCACAAGCATATCAAAGTATCTCAACCAAAAGCAAACAATGTTTTAAAGACCACCAAATAAAAGCATGAGAGAAAAGCAACACTTTCTCTCTCGAAGCCTATGATCTATACATTTTTCTCCCCCTTTGGCAACAAGTTACCAAAAAGTTCCTCGAAAATGCATAGTGCTAGATCGGCACTCAGGCTTGATCTTCAGGTGGTGGTGGAGTCCGGATCACTCCAAGGACGAAGGCTTTCGTAGACGCTGTTGGAGTTGGAGCTGAAGTGGATGCTGGAGCAGGTTGGGTTGGTGCTGCGGCTGGAGCTGAGGCGGTTGCTCTTGTGTCAGGAACTGGCACTGCAGACGACCTCGGACCTCGTGGCACTCTGGCAAATGCATCTGTGGTTGTCTTCCCTCTCCTCTCCTGCATGTCATCTTGGAGTTGCTCCACTGCAGTCTGAATTTCTGTCACCTTGATGTCCAAGTCATAGAACTTCTGTTCTGCGATTCTCTCTAAGCTTGCCTGGTTCTGAGTTAGGTTGGCCAAACCTTTCTCAATCCGCAGGGTGGATGCAATCAGGTAACTAAGCTGCTCTTGCTTGGTTTTCAAGAAGTATTCAGATGCATCCTCTTGAGTTGGCATCCTTGCAGCTTTCTCCTTCCTTGCCTTCTCCTTTTGTGCTTGTGCATGGGCTGAAGATGGTTCATCTCTGTTCATCACAACCTCATTGTCTTCAAAATCAGGATGAATAGGCAGATGTTCCTTATCCAAAAGATATATGCCAGTGCCCATCTTGGAGTTGATCAGTTCCTGGATCTGAGGGGCATATCCATAGCTCCTCTTCTGGTCTGCTGCAGTCCTCTTGATTGTTTCAATCATAAGGCTCATGACTTTGAACTTCTGAGGCACTTCAAAGATATGAAGTAAATTGATTGCATGGCCTTTGATCATCTTGTGATTACCTGACTTGGGCAACAGAGTGTTCCTTAAGATCCAATCGATGGTTGGCAATCCTGACAGAAGATAGTGTACAGATCCATATTTGACAGTTTCAAGTGCTTTGTCAGGGATCTCTTTGTACATGTTGATCATGGAGTTGTGGTCCATCTTCTTCTTGGAATAGACATCCAAGTGATCTTCATTTTCCTCTGGGGCATTTATCAGTTGTACCCATTCAGCAACAGTTGATTGGTACCTCGTACCTTCAAACATCCAGACAATCCTCCCATCTGGGTAAAAATGTGCTGTGGAGTAGAACTGCATGATAAGTTCCTCATTCCACTTTGTGAGCTTTTGCCCAACAAAGTCTGCTACTCCACACGCCTTGAAGCTGTCCTGCACTCCAGGGTAGTGCTCTTCGTTGTCCTTGATGTATTGCCAATCGACCCATCTCATGTCACATACAATGGGCTTCTTGTCTAACAAGATTGTCTCATAGAAGTCCTGCTGTTCCTTAGTATGGAACCTGTAGTCTACAACAGTCCTTCTCCTGGTAGCATAGGGATCCTCAGCTCTCCATTTTCTCAATCCAGAGTCTCTCCTGATGTTCATATCCTCAGCCATAGGATGAGCATCATTATGGTCTGGGATCTTGGGCTTCAATTTTCTCAACACTTGGCCTTCCTCTTCTTCAGCAGGTTCAGGCACTGGGGCCTTGTTTTTCTCAGATGCTGGAGTGTTTCTTGTATTCCTCTTTGGTTTTTGCTTTGGAGCTGGCTTGGGGGCTTCCTTGGGCTTGGATGCAGCTGCCCCTGATCTAATGGCATCACCCATCAGCTTGGGTGCCTTGGGTGCTGGTGCAGCACCTTCCTCTTCCTCTTCTTCTTCTTCTTCGTCAGAAGAATCTTTCCTCATAGTGGGCTTGCCTATAACTCTGGTAGTGGTAGATCTAGATCTCTTCTTTTTCTTGCCCTGGCCAATATCCTCTTCTTCAGATTCCATTGCGAACTTCACAGTTTTCTTAGGCACAGCCTTCCTAGGCTTGGAGGTAGGAACTCTTCTAGGTGCCTTTTTGTGCATGCCTGGCTTGATGCTCTGCCTTGAACCATGCTCTTTCTTGAGTACAACTTTCTTTGAAGTTGCTTCTTCCTCTGCCACATAATCTTCATCCTCTGAGTCTGAAGTTCTCTTCTTTCTCTGTCTTGTGGCAGCTTTTGGCAGATTGCTAGGGGTGCTCCTGCTGCCATCATTTGAGTAACAGGAGGGACTAGTGCCCTCACTCATGTGCACAGGCTGCTGTGACTGATTCTGACTATCACTTTGGTCTGACATGATGCACAAGTTGACTGCTAACTGCTGACCCTGTGAATAGTTTATAGATGAGGTAGAGTGGATGAGCATCACAAAATGCAGAGATTTTTGCAAAAGAATGATTCAAAAACTTAGTTTTAGTTTCCCACAGAAAGCATCTCGGATCTACCGATTTCTAAACTCGGTGATACCGAAGCAGCATTTGGAACCTAAACTAGTGATCTCGGTCAGACCGAGTCACAGTTCGGTGGCACCGAGACTGCTAGGGTTTCACAAAGTTCAAAAATCGGTCACACCGATTAGTTACACTCGGTCAGACCGAGTTTCACTTGTGCAATGGCATAGGCCAAATCGGTGGGACCGAGTTTTTCATCTCGGTGGGTCCGAGATGGTTTCGGCGGAAACCTAACCCTAAAATTTTCGAATCAAACCTAATTTATGAGTTCTTTGACTGGATAGAAGTTTATCAAACGTGGCAAGAAGCATTATGATCACAATGTGCTAGGAATCGGATTGGGGAATAGCACAAAGACCGAGTCCGTACCCTAGTTCGACAGAGACTCGCTACGGCGGCAACAGCGGGGTTGATTCCAGTTGACGGCGACGGAGACCAGCCACTGGAGGCTGCTGGCGGCGAGGAGACGATCCGGAGACCACGTCGGCAGAGCGAGCTATCGCGCGGGCGAAGGGGTTCGGAGAAATTTCCAAAATTTTGCCCGTGTCTATATATAGCCCGACCCTGTCGGTGTGACCGAGTGGAACAACTCGGTGGCACCGAGATGCAAAACTGTGTACAGTTATTGCAACTCGGTGTGACCGAATAGTTCAAATCGGTTGCACCGAGATTGAAAACTTAGATGAACTTGATGATCTCGGTAGGACCGAAATTGGGATATCGGTCAGACCGAGGATCACAAAGAGGTTTTGGAAGTTTAAGTCTATGACGAATCGGGGACTCCGAGTGCTCCTCACACAGAGTGGTTCGAATTTGACTTGATCAATTTTGTGATGTAGCATGAATAGAGTTTGAGACGAGAAAAGCATAGATAGCTAGAGGAGGTTCTTAGGCATTCTTGTCCATCCACTTGGCAAAAGAACAATAAAACCAAACAATCAAAACAACAAGTGGATGTCCTCGAATGAGTAAAATATGCTACCAACATGCTCACACAATAAAATGGCAATTGAAATATGTGACAGAGCATGCACAACCAATTCTAGTATCTATCAAGCAATTTGCGATGACTAGGTCATCTATATATGATTATATTGACTTAGGAGTCAAATGACAACATTTGATCATAGGTCATACTCATCGTTTAAGCTCAAGTGGGGTTACCACTTTTACATAAAGCATTGTTGTGTTCACATCATTAGAGTTGCTTTAGCCCAAGTCTTAGAGTAAAGCTCCCCCTAGATGTGATATCCCCCCGAAGAGGGATGAACTAACCTTGGGTTTTGTCGATGATGACTTCATGTAGATGTTGAAGATGTGGATGCTCAATGTTGATGTAGATCACTTGGAGCTATCCTTTTGAGTGAATTGCACTTTCAATACCTACATGGGTTAGTCCCACAAGGAACAAGCAAGTATATCCATAGACATAGAGTGATGCACACAGAAGATGATGTCTATGAAAGCTTTTAGGTTACCTTGTCCCTTGACTTACCAACAAGAGGGTTTGTGACTCCTTGAACTAGTGCAAGATGTGGAAGTTGATTGCACTTGTTCTTGCCAAAATGATAAGAGTGAAGTTTGTTGGCGGAGTCACCCTCAAGAACTCTCTAGTTCTTCTTCTTTTGGATCCACACCATCTTGATGGGAATCCTTGGAGTTGTAGTCGTACTTGATGAAGTGGAACTTGAAGTAGTCTTGGGACTCCACTTGACTAAGGTCTTAGGAGCTTCTTCAAATGCATCTATTTCCTCTTGAAGCTTGTCCTTGCCTTTTTGCTTGTAGTCTTGTGGTGGAAGATCATCTTGAGTTTGTGTCCCCTTGAAAGAAGTAGGATCATACCTCTCTTGTTGAGGAACAAACTTTGTCTTGGGGTATTGGTCTTCTTCCCACTCAACTCCAATGGCATTGAACTTTCGTTCAAAACCAACACCTTGATTCTTCCGGTGCCTTCCTTGCTTGCGTACAATCTCCTCGAATTGCTTACTTCCGGCAAGGCTTTTGTACACTCCTTTCTATATGATTTCCTTCAATATGCTATTTTCTTGCTCAAGTGTAACTTGGCTAAGAGAATCATTAGTGGAATCAAGAGAACTACTAGAAGCAACAATATTGGATTTAACATGGTCATTGTTACTACTAGAGGAAGAATCTTTCTTGTTCTTGTTATTGGTCTTGACTTGAGGCATGTAAGTTGATAAGAGTAAACGTTTGGCAATGTGAGAAGAACTTCTTGCGGAGATCATCATTGATTGCCTTTAAAAGCTCATGCTCTTGCTCAAGATTGAGCTTTTCAAAGCGTAATTTCTCATGAGCCCTTAAAAGTTCTCGATGATCTTCGAAGATAGTTTCATGAGCTAACTTAAGAGTGTTTAGTTCTTTAGTTAGAGCCTCAATTTTCTCCTTATCATTGTCATTCGTTTTAGCATGATTAATTGACGTTTCATCATAGGATTCATCACTAGAGTTGTCAACAAGTAAATCATCATCGCCTAACAAGTCATCTTCATCACTATTAAAATCAACATACTCAGGATGAGTTACCTTAGGACCTTTGGCCATGAAGCATCTTCCAATTCCTTCATTGGGTGAATCAAATATGTCATAGGAGTTGGTCGACACAAGTGCTAGTCCGGCAACACCTTCATCTTGAGTATATTCGGAGTCGGAGTGATAACTTCTCTCGGAGTGGTTGTCGGAGTCGAAGCCGGATACCCATTCACCAACATGAGCTTGATGTCTTCGTTTTGTGTAGCTCCTTGATGATCTTTCCTTCCTTTTCGAATCCTTGCTTCTCCATGAGTATCTTCGTTCATAACGATCATCTCTACTCCTTCTCTCTCATGATGGTGATTCCTCTCTTTTGCTTCTTCTTTTTGGAGAATCTTCTCTTCTTTTGTAGGGAGCCGTACACTCATTGGAACAGTGTCCGGGTCTTCCACAATTGTAGCAGTTTCGCTCTCGACTAGAAGATCTTTTGTCATTGTAGGACCTTGACTTGGAGCTTCTATTTTTGCTTCTACTCTTGTAGAACTTGTTGAAGTTCTTCACCATTAAGCTCATTTCTTCATTGAAGTTTTGTTTCTCACTTGATGATGTGGGGGCTTCACATGAGGCTTTGTAAGCACCACTTGATTTGTTGTGAAGTTCCTCTTTATCTTTGAGTGACATCTCATGAGCAACAATTCTTCCAATGACTTCCGTTGGCTTGAGATCTTTGTAATTGGGCATCATTTGGATCAATGTGCACACGGTATCATATTTTCCATTCAAGGCTCTTAGGATCTTCTTGATGATGAATCTGTCGGTCATCTCTTCACTCCCTAAGCCGGCAATCTCGTTTGTGATGAGAGCAAGACTAGAGTACATTTCAGCGACACCTTCACCATCCTTCATTTTGAACTTGTCAAGTTGACTTTGAAGCACATCCAATTTGGATTCCTTGACGGAGTCGGTACCTTCGTGCACATCAATCAAAGTATCCCAAATTTCCTTTGCATTCTCAAGACGGCTGATTTTGTTGAATTCTTCGGGGCACAATCCGTTGAAGAGAATATCACAAGCTTGAGCGTTGTATTGTAGCATCTTCAACTCATCCGCGGTAGCTTCACGGTTTGGTTCCTTCCCATCGAAGAAGTCACCTTGCAAGCCAACACACACAATAGCCCAAACGGCAGGGTTATGTCCAAGAATATGCATTTTCATTTCATGCTTCCAACTAGCAAAGTTAGTACCATCAAAGTAAGGACCTCTACGGTGATAATTTCCCTCTCTAGACGCCATACTCTCCTAGGTTGTGAAACCAAGACTATGACCACCAAAAGCTATGGAAATCAAAGCAAATGGAGACCAAAGCTCTGATACCACTTGTAGGATCGGAAGTATGTCTAGAGGGGGGTGATTAGACTACTTGACCAAATAAAAACTTAACCTTTTCCCAATTTTAGTTCTTGGCAGATTTTAATAATTTTAGGACAAGTCAAGCAATCATCACACAATTCAAGCAAGCATGCAAAGAGTATATAGGCAGCGGAAAATAAAGCATGCAACTTGCAAGAATGTAAAGGGAAGGGTTTGGACAATTCAAACGCTATTGGAGACACGGATGTTTTTCCCGTGGTTCGGATAGGTGGTGCTATCCTACATCCACGTTAGTGGAGACTTCAACCCACGAAGGGTAACGGTTGCGCGAGTCCACGGAGGGCTCCACCCACGAAGGGTCCACGAAGTAGCAACCTTGTCTATCCCACCATGGCCATTGCCCACGAAGGACTTGCCTCACTAGCGGTAGATCTTCACGAAGTAGGTGATCTCCTTGCCCTTACAAACTCCTTGGTTCAGCTCCACAATCTTGTCTGAGGCTCCCAAGTGACACCTAGCCAATCTAGGAGACACCACTCTCCAAGAAGTAACAAATGGTGTGTTGATGATGAACTCCTTGCTCTTGTGCTTCAAATGATAGTCTCCCCAACACTCAACTCTCTCTCACGGGATTTGGATTTGGTGGAAAGAAGATTTTAGTGGAAAGCAACTTGGGGAAGGCTAGAGATCAAGATTCATATGGTAGGAATGGAATATCTTGGCATCAACACAAGGGTAGGTGGTTCTCTCTCAGAACATATGAGTTGGAAGTGTAGATGTGTTCTGATGGCTCTCTCCACGAATGAAGAGGAGGTGGAGGGGTATATATAGCCTCCACTTAAAATCCAACCGTTACACACAATTTACCAATCTCGGTGGGACCGAATCAACAAACTCGGTCGGACCGAAATGGTAAACCTAGTGACCGTTAGAGTTTCTCGGTGGGACTGACATGCATCTCGGTAGGACCGCTATGGTTAGGGTTTGGGCATAACGTAATCTCGGTGAGACCGATTACACAAACTCGGTGAGACCGATTTGGTAATTAGCTAACCAGAGAGTTGGTCAGGCAAACTCGGTGGGACCGATTTGCTCTTTCGGTGAGACCAAAAAGTTACAAATGGGAAACAGAGAGTTTGCATTGCAATCTCGGTGGGACCGATCCGCTCTTTCGGTGAGACCGAAAAGTTACGAAAGGGAAACAGAGAGGTTGCAATCCCATCTCGGTGAGACCGAGATCCCTATCGGTGAAACCGATTTGCTAGGGTTTGGCAGTGGCTTATGACATATGAAGAACTTGCTGGCGCTGGATAGAAAGAATCGGTATGACCGAGTTTGGCTTAGGATTTAGGTCATTTGTGGATATGGAAAAGTAGTTGAGGATTTTGGAGCATATCATTAAGCACATAAGGCAAAGAGCTCATTAAGGAACACCTCATCCCTCCTTGATAGTATTGGCTTTTCCTATGGACTCAATGTGATCTTGGATCACTAAAATGTAAAATGTAGAGTCTTGAGCTTTTGAGATTGAGCCAATCCTTTGTCCTTGGTATTTTGAGGGTTCCACTTTCACCATTCATGCCATGCCAATCATTGAGCTTTCCTGAAATAGTTATCTTGGAATAGCATTAGCTCAATGAGCTATATGTTGTTATGAATTACCAAAACCACCTAGGGATAGTTGCACTTTCAGTAACCCAATCATGGCCACACTGAACGTCGGCGAACCAATGTTATTATACATATCAGCAACACACCAGGTGACGAGCGCCGTACTCGTCGTCGAATGAGAACAGGACAGACACAAATTCCCGCTTAAGAAGCTGGTATACTATGTATCCACTATCCTCACACCATGCAAATCACGGTACCCTCATTATCAAAAAATAGCAGACGCGGTCTTCATGGCACCCCGGCTACGACACTACTTCCAGGAGTGTTCTATCACGGTGGCTTCCGAAGTACCACTCAATGATTTAATAAACAACCTCGATGCTACGGGCCAGATTGCCAAATTGGCCATCAAGCTCCTTCCATTCGACATAACATACAAACTGCGTCGGGCCATTAAATCCCAACTACTAGCGGACTTCGTCGCCAAATGGACAGAGGCCGAACTCCCTAAAGAGTACGACACTTATTCAAACTGGGTTATGTATTTCGACGACTCCAAAATGCTGGTAGGGTTAGGAGCGGGCGTCTTTTTAACGTCCCCCACAAGAGATGTAGTTCACTCCGTACTCCAAATATTATATACAGACTCCAACAATGCAGCCGAATACGAGGCCTTATTGCATGGTCTTCGGATGGCCGTCTCCATGGGCATACAACGCCTAGAAGTGCGCGGGGACTCAAACCTAGCCATATCTCAAATAAATGGAGATTTTGACGCTAAAGATCCGAAGATGTCGGCTTACCGCAATGCCGTCCTGAAAATGTCAGCTCGGTTTGAGGGGCTCGAGTTTCATCACGTGGCTCGAGAAAGTAATCAAGCAGCGGACATCCTTACTCGCATCGGTGCCAAGCGCGACCCCGTCCCACCCAACATCTTTCTAGAAAGGCTCTTCAAGCCATCTGTGGTGTGGTAAGGGGGGAGCGGCAATACCAGTCCGAACCCCAACACAACCCCAGATTCCGAACACACCGATACCATCGGGGGCTCAGCCACCGAAGTAACACCATCGGCCCATCTCATTATGGCAAGAATTGCCCCATGGACTGAACCCTTCTTGGCCTACCTCAATAGGAAGGAACTCCCTAAAGATCAGAACGAGGCCCGCCGCATTGTCCGGTGTTCAAAGGCCTACAAGGTTCTGGAAGGAGAGCTCTACAAGAAAAGTGCTACCGGAGTCCTTCAAAGATGTATCTCCGAGGAGGAGGGGCGGCAGCTCTTGGCTGAAATTCATGCCGGCCTCGGCGGCCACCACGCCGCAGCTCGGGCCCTTGTTAGCAAGGCCTTCCGGCCGACAGCTCGAGCAGACGCGCAGGACCTTGTCCAACGTTGTGTCGGATGCCAGCTCTTCGCCAACCAAAGCCATATGCCACCTACCGCTCTGCAAACAATCCCCATCACTTGGCCTTTCGCGGTCTAGAGGCTTGATATGGTCGGACCCCTTAAAGAAGGAAGCCATAAGAAAAAATATATGTTGGTCATGGTGAACAAATTCACCAAGTGGATAGAGGCCAAACCAGTTAAAACGGCCTAAGCCGGACCAGTAATAGACTTTATATACGGTGTTGTACACTGTTATGGTGTTCCACACAACATCATCACCGACAACGGCTCCAACTTCACAGCCGATGATGTAAAAAATTTGGTGCGCCAATCTGGGCATTAAGCTCGATTACGCCTACGTCTATCACCCGCAAACAAATTGTCAAGTCGAACAGGACAATGGTCTTATTATGAGCGGCATCAAACCCAGGCTGGTGCAGTCTTTGAAGGAATCAGACAAACACTGGGTTGCGGAGCTCGACTCCGTACTCTAGGGGCTGCGGACCACGCCCAATCGCACTAGCGGATACACACCTTTTTTTCATGGTGTACGGCGTAGAGGCTATGCTACCCTGCGACATTATACATGACTCACCTCGGGTGCGCATGTACGAAGAGAGAGATGACGAGCTCGATCGGCAGGACAGCCTAGACGCCCTGGAGGAGGAGCGCGATGTTGCAAAAGCCTGTTCTGCATTTTATCAACAACAGGCAGCAGATATCAAAGCAGAGACGTACAGGCCAAGACTTATAACGTTGGCGAACTCGTTCTACGCTTGCCGGAGAGGAAAAAGGACAAACTCAAGCCCAAATGGGAGGGTCCCTTCATCATTGACGAAGTTCTCATCAGAGGAGCGTACAGCCTACGTGATGCATTAGACAATCGCCTCGAGCCGAACCCCTGGAACACGGCCAGACTCCGAAGATTCTATGCCTAAGCACCGAACTCATTGTTCGTCTCCTTCTTCCTGCTGTTTCCATAATACTTTTTTCTTCTTTCTCTCTCTTTTCATTTTTTTCTCTTCAGCCTTACAGCTTTCGTGCGGTTAGACCATGCACGCCTGACACATACATCTTTAAAAATGTACGTCCATTATACCTGGGAGCTTCTTAATCAGAAGCTTGCTATTAATATTTCCCGAGCATCAAGCTCATCACATATGCACTTTTTCCATATGTACCTCTTCTTTGCCATTATATGCATCGATATGACTTAAGTTTTGGCCAAGCTGGGTTGCCTGGCTCTTGTGCTTATGCCCTACGTTCCCATTAGTTCGGCTAGGGCATAAAGGGAGCACCTCTGCGATTGTTACTGTCGGGTCATCCGGACGTGTAACTCAGACTGGGTGAAGACGAAAGCTAGCATTCTTAAGGGCATATTGGGTCGGTGAATTAGAGATGTTTTTTGCATTCACTCCATTGTGAACCCCCAGAAGGTAAATATACTGCGATTTTTCAATCACAGTTCGGACATGCACTTTAACGCATGCACACCCAGGGAAAGGAACCTTTAACGGAACTATTCTCTCTGGAAGATGTTTCTTACAATCTTAATGTAATATAACATAACTAGCAGGATACAACTTGTCTGTTCAACCAACTATGACCCCTATGCCTGGTTTCCATGCATACCCTGGTCTATTCGGCCGCACTTGTATTCGGAAGCACTCCGCTCCTTCGGGTCCATAGGTCGAAGCGAAAAGGTCTGCCATGGCAATAGTTTTACAATTCGGCTAGAGTTACATATATCAAGGAAAGTACACAGTCACGTGGACTCATAAATTTCCTCCTCTATACCATCCAACAGGCTGTCTAATTTACAATCCGGTTGGGAATACTTGGCAGCTACTGCAACTTGGTCATACACCAAATTAACGGGAACTTCTTTTCCGTTAGACCCTAGAGGTCCGACCCGGGCCATGCGATTTGGATCAAGCTTGGTATACCGTGTCTTCACCATGGCCCATGCCTCTCGCGCACCGTCCCGGCAGGACGATATTTTCCATAATCGGATACGTCGTCGCGCTCCCTTGAATAGCTCTTAAAGCTCCTCCATGCTTCCTGGAGGGGAGGCGGATGGCCATAAGGCCTTGGAAACAATCCGCATTGCCTGCCGGGCTTGCTCATGCATGTGCGGCAGCCCTTGCAGCAGATCGCCCAACAATCCAGACGTCTCCTCTTTGGGACGGCCCGTCAGCATACCTGCAAACATACATCTATCAGTTCCTTGCGTCTCCGAACTATCATAAGGTAAGTTCGGCCACATACTGAACATGCCGCCTCGTAGCATTTTATTCTCCTTCATGGAGTCGGTTAGCTGGGCCCGCACATCTTTCAGTTCCTCGCCCAGCTGGATGTTCTGATCCTCGAGCTTGTTTTTCTCCTCTCTGACTCGGGTCAGAACGCGCTCGCCTGCGGCGTGTAGCCTTTTTGCCTCTTTCTCGCCCGTTTGAGCGGCTTTCAGTTTCACTTCCAATTGGTTGGACAATCCTGTTAGGATAAGGAACAGTATTAGCACAAGCTGGTACACCATTATTATTTCTCGATGGAGGGGAATATTAGTAGATGACGCCTTCTTGGACTCTTCCAGTACGGTGGTTGCAGCAGTTAGCTGTGTCCGACACTTCTCCAGCTCTTGGGCTAGCAGATTGTTCTTCTCCGTCAGAACCTGGGTATACAACGATCCTTAAATCACTTGTACCAACTACTTCAAGTCTCGGGGGCTACTGGCATATGGTTACCATATTCAGACAAATTAAACTTACTTGTACATCTTTTAAATGCTTCTCCGTGGCCCTGTTAAGACCATCCCGAGCAGCCCGGATGTACGGATCGGCTGAGCTGAAGGCACTGAACGCTTCTTTTGAGAAGCAAGGATCTCGTAAAATAGCCCTCCGGCGCTGATGATTCATGGCGCTCTCCACTTCCGAGTTGGTGACTGACATATCTTCCGAACCCTTAGCCGAAGGACAGTCCGGCACCGCTCCCCTATCAACCCCCGTCTCCTCGGCTGGGACCAGATCCCGGGTGTTGGGAGTGCGACTGGCCGGTTCGCCGGACATAATCCGACAAACCCTCCTCCTGATATAGGGCAAACATAAAAATCATAGTTGGATGCGACTGCTACAGAAATGTATTTGCGAATCTATACCTCTTTGGTGAAGGCTCGGCTGTATCTTTGTTTGCCTTCCTCTTCGAAGGCTTGCCCGGTGTAGGGACCACCCTCTTTGGAGATACCCCTGGGGCAGCATGGCACGCCGAATGCCTCCCCTTTTGAGCATAGGACGGTGCAGTGGGTGAGGTAGAATGAGAGAACTCTTTTGGACAAGGTGTCTCCTGATTACTTGTGAAGCGGGGAGAAGACCGATATAGTCGGCGATGATGGCCACTTTTGTGCCGTCTTAGCTCGTTTGGTAAAACACCCCATTCTCGAGCACCACAAATATATCCTGATCCTCTTCGAATCCGGGGTCAAGGTCCTGATTGTGGCCCTCGGGCTACGGGGCGGGGCTGTGAAGCCCCTCGGAAATCTTTTGCCGGTGCTGTTATAAATGGACGGGTTAATATTCATTGAACGTGGCTCAGGGAGTGGAATGAGTAGAGCAGAAGAGTTGGGGGCTTACCCAGCTGGGAGGACTGTACATACAATATCCTTCTCTATGCTTAATGTGCAGGAACTCCTCTTCCTCCCCTTTGAACAGTTCGGCCAATATTTTGGCCAGGGCGGCAGGAGTGTGTGGACCCTTCCTGCCGTAGCGGGAGGCGTCATCTTCCCCATTGTAGTGCCACATGGGAAGTCCTCTGTATTGGAGTGGCTGGACCCCCTGCACTATGGAGGTCTCCATTACTTCGACTATCGTATATCCGGACTAGGCGAGCATCCTTATCTTGCTCAAGAGTTGGCGAACTTCCGCACTATCTTCCTCCTCGAGGCTCCGAGGGTGCCAGCTATGGTGTTTCTTCAAAGGAACACTTGTGAACTCCGAAAGACCTCTCTGGACTGAGTCTGGAAGTACGACGTCCTCGATGTATAACCACTCAGAAGGCCACTCCTCGGACGCCTTCTTCGATGTGCCGGATAGGTATCCGGTCTCGGCAATGCGCCATATTTCGGCTCCGCCCACTTCAAATATTGATCCTTCATGATTACGTGGGACAAGGCAGAATAGCCTTCTCCACAGTTCAAAGTGGGCCTCACAACCCAGGAATAGCTCACAAAGGGCGACATAGCCCGCGATATGCAGAATGGAGGCTGGCGTGAAGTTGTGCAGTTGGAGGCCATAGTACTCCAGAAGCCCCCTGAGGAATGGATGAATTGGGAACCCGACACCTCTTAGCAGGTAGGGGACGAGACACACTCGTTCCCTACAAAAGAAGTCTTAGTAGATTATCGTATACACCTCGGCATGATTCAAAATGCCAGGGGCCCTATCTGGCCACATATATTTTTCAAACAAAAGAAGTTTGAACACTTTTATTGTATATTTTGGCGTCCTGAATATGGCATTATATGCATCGGCTCCGAATCATGTCTTTGGTCAATAGTTGGGTTGCCCGTCTCTTGTGATTACCACCTTACGTTCCGCTTGTTCAGCTAAGGTAATAAAGGGAGAACTACTGCGATTGTGTTTCTGGTTCGTCCGGTCAAGCACCTCAGTAGAGAAAGCCGAAAACTGACTGCCATGGTGTGGCGAGAGCTGGTTAGCAATTCGGCGACCTACTAAATCTCTAGTGATTTATTCTGTATTACATGAAGGAATGGCTTTTTCCAGTCACGCGCTTAAGGCATCCAAATTCGGATAGCCGCATATGCACCAGGGGCTATCTTACAGTCCCATTGTCAAACTCCTATGGCTAAGTGAGAGTGATAAAGCCGCATAGTCCGATTGCCTGGTTCGCCGCACCGACTCCTCCTTCATGGACCAAGACGTTGGGACAAGTGTGGTTATGTGTTATCCCGAACACCCCCGTAGTATCTACGTGGGGGCTGAAGCCGACGACTAGGAAACTCTCAGGGATAAAACGACTGCACAGGGGAAAAAACACTTTAAGATAAAAAGCATAAATATATTACAAAGCCTTGGTTTACACAACGTCTGGGCAGTTCGGATACATTCACTTGAACATGATGTCCTTCGAGCACTGGCCCTCTATCAAGCAGGCACCCTCCAAGACGTCTTCAAAATAGTGCTCCGGCTTGTGGTCGTCCTTGCCTACGGGCGGACCCTCAACTGCCACGACGGCGGCCTTCATTTTCGCCCAGTGCGTCTTGACACGGGCAAAGGCCAGCCACACACCTTCTATACATGATGATCGCTTGACCGCGTCAATTCGGGGCAGCGCGTCAATGAGTCGCTGCACTAGGCCAAAATAGCTGCTTGGAACAGGTTCGGCTAGCCACAGACGAACTATGACATCCCTCATGGCCAGTCCGGACATCCTATGCAGCTCGGCCCACTGTGCCATCTGGTCATTCAACAGCGTTGGGCGCTCCTGCACCGTAAACTTTGACCAGAATAGCTTCTCCATCGTGTGCCCCTCCTGGGCCCGGAAGAACTGTGCGACGTCGGCGGTACTCTTTGGAAGATCCACAAAGGCATCTGGAGCACTCCACAGTCGAGTGAGCAAGAAATACTTTTGATTGCCGAATTTACTCTCTAAGAGAAAGGGCTTACCAGCCGCTATCTGTCCGGCCTGCTTGATCTCCTCGCATGCCGCTCGGGATTCGGCCCGCGCCTCCTCGGCCTCTTGAAGGGCCTTGGCAAGGTCGGTCGCCTGGGCTTTATTCTTGTCCTCTAGGGACTCACACTTGATGGCGGCGTCCTTGAGCGCTAGCTCCACTTTGGTCACCCGCTCATCGTATCAGTGGCAGATGACCTGCTCGGACTTCAAGTCCTCAGCCGCTTTATTAGTGACCGCTTTGTTCACCCTTGCCTGCTCCTTGGCCTGGGAAAGTTCACCCCAAAGGGTCTCGACCGTAGCAGCGCTGCCTGCAATCATACACATAGCAGCGCATGAGCTTTGACTCAGAATCTGCATATTAATACAGGCATAGATGAAATATTCTGAAGCATACCTTACGCTTCATCAAATCTCTTGTTGATGCGGACGAGATCCTCATGGGACAGCCCCAGCTTACGCTTAAGCTCGGATACTTCGGCGGCCTGGGCAGTTGCCGCTAACAGTGAAGCCTGCTTCTCAACATATAACAGTACATTATCTCCTGCGAATATTATTGATCCTCTGCTCGCCCTTTTTCAAAAGAAGAACAGAGTCTCAGGGGCTACTATCTATATACATGCATATTTTTCATATGAAAAGCGGTCAGGAATATTACACCGCATACCTCGAAGCCTATTAGCAGGCTAGCGAAGGCCTCATTCAGCCTGTTCTTGGCGGACTGAACCTTTTCAACCACCACACCCATCAGGGTGCGGTGCTCCTACATGACGGAAGCATGTTGCAGTGCCTCCACAGTGTGTTCGGCGCCTCCGGATTAGGGGTGGTTGCCGCTGGAGTTGGCACTCCCTCCTCCCTTGAAGGGGGTCGCTTATTCGATTCCGGAGCCACTTGGGTTTCCAGAATAGTGTCCGACTGGGGGTCGGACTTGTCAAGGCCCCCGCTGTCAGTCTCCATGGAGATTGTTCTCCCCGTGTTTTCGACGGCCAAGGCGTTACCCTCTAGTGCCGTTTTGGCGGCCTCCCGTACCGCTTCGTGGCCAGGAGAGGCCCTTCGGGACAACACTTCGGTGTCGTCCATGGTGATAGGCGGGGAGGCTCGCGGAGGCGACTCGCTCACCATCATCTTCGGATCCAAAGAATTCCCCTCCGATGATTGTTGGGAGATCGCAGGCCGGACTGCACCATACAATGTGTTAAATTAAAATCATAAGGATTGGGCATATGAAAGGCACCCTCGTGAACTTACGATGTGGCAAGGGGCTTCGGCCTAGGGCGCCACTTGGGGATGGCTTCAGCATCCGAATCCAAGCCATCCGGGAGGGATATTTTTCCCCTCTTGGACGCCTCCGCCTGTGGATCTACAGAGGATGCCCTTTTCTTCCTCCTCCCCTTCGGAGGAGAATTGCTTTCTGCCTCCTCCTCCTCCTCTTCATTTTCATCTTCCTCATGGGAGGAGTGAGTTTCGGTCTCTCCGGACACTGCGTCTGAAGTACCTTTACGGTGGAGGCCACCTTTGGCCTCCTTGCTCTTCTTCTTGGCATATTTCTCCGGCACCTGATAGGGCGCCGGGACCAGGATCCTCATTAGTAGAGGATCAGCTAGGTTTTGGGGGAGTGGAGCCGGACACCTGATCCGCTCCGCCTTCTTTGTCAAGCCCTGTTATAGGACGGAATTCTCAGTACACCCCTTTTGATTGATGAACTAAGTTATGTTCAGAAATATAGCACTTACCGGGGAAGCCGGATGATTGAAGTGAAGGCCGATGTCCTCGAACGTCTATGGCCACGACTTTTGAGTCTTGAAGAGCAGCTTCCAGATTTGTTCATGCGTCGTGCCGAAGAATCACTGAAGGGTCCGTGGCCCTTCCGGATTGAACTCCCACATGCGGAGAGGCCGACGTTGGCAGGGAAGGGTTCGGCGGATGAGCATCACCTGGATCACATCAGTGAGGCTGGTGTCCTTCTCTATGATACTTTTGATGCGCTTTTGTAGCTTCAACGCCTCATCGGATGATCCCCGGTCCAGGCCCTTGTTGGTCCACGACGCAAGCCGCAGTGGGGGTCCGGATCTGAAAGTAGGAGCGACCGCCCACTTGGTGCCGCGAGGTTCGATGATGTAGAATCACTCCTGCTGCCATGTCGTCATGGTCTCCATGAAGGCCCCTCTGCGCCAGGTAACATTGGGGAGTGCTACCTCTTGAGCTTGCGTTGGTTTTACCCTTGAAGAGGAAAGGGTGATGCAGAAAAGTAGCGTAAGTATTTCCCTCAGTTTTTTGAGAACCAAGGTATCAATCTAGTAGGAGACTACAGACAAGTCGCCTCGTACCTACACAAACAAATAAGAACCTTGCAAGAAAAGCGATAAAGGGGTTGTCAATCCCTTCACGACCACTTGCAAAAGTGAGATCTGATAGAGATAATAAGATAAATATTTTTGGTAATTTTATGATATAGATTGAAAGTAAAGATTGCAAACTTACATGATGGAAAATAGACCCGAGGGCCATAGGTTTCACTAGTGGCTTCTCTCAAGATAGCATAAGTATTACGGTGGGTGAACAAATTACAGTCAAGCAATTGATAGAAAAGTGCATAGTTATGAGAATATCTAGGCATGATCATGTATATAGGCATCACGTCCGTGACAAGTAGACCCAAACGATTATGCATCTACTACTATTACTCCACACATCGACCGCTATCCAGCATGCATCTAGATTATTAAGTTCATAAGAACAAAGTAACGCATTATGCAAGATGACATGATGTAGAGGGATAAACTCAAGCAATATGATATAAACCCCATCTTTTTATCCTCGATGGCGACAATACAATACGTGCCTTGCTGCCCCTGCTGTCACTGGGAAAGGACACCGCAAGATTGAACCCAAAGCTAAGCACTTCTCCCATTGCAAGAAAGATCAATCTAGTAGGCCAAACCAAACTGATAATTCAAAGAGACTTGCAAAGATGACAAATCATACATAAAAGAATTCAGAGAAGATTCAAATATTGTTCATAGATAATCTTGATCATAAACCCACAATTCATCGGATCTCGACAAACACACCGCAAAAAGAATTACATCGAATAGATCTCCAAGAAGATCGAGGAGAACTTTGTATTGAGATCCAAAGAGAGAGAAGAAGCCATCTAGCTAATAACTATGGACCCGAAGGTCTGTGGTAAACTACTCACACATCATCGGAGAGGCTATGCTGTTGATGTAGAAGCCCTCCGTGATCGATTCCCCCTCCGGCGGAGCGCCGGAAAAGGCCCCAAGATGGGATCTCACGGGTAAAGAAGGTTGCAGCGGTGGAAATAGGGTTTCGTGGTGCTCCTGGATGTTTGCAGGGTATATGGGTATATATAGGAGGAAGAAGTAGGTCGGTGGAGCTGGGAGGGGCCCACGAGGGTGCGGGCGCGCCCAGGGGGCAGGCGTGCCTCCCTGCCTCGTGGCCTCCTTGCTTCTTTCTTGACGTCCACTCCAAGTCTCCTGGATCACGTTTGTTCCAAAAATCACTCTCCCAAAGGTTTCATTCCGTTTGGATTCCATTTGATATTCCTTTTCTGCGAAATACTAAAATAGGCAAAAAAACAGCAATTTGCACTGGGCCTTCGGTTAATAGGTTAGCCCCAAAAATAATATAAAAGTGTATAATGAAGCCCATTAAACATCCAAAACAGGTAATATAATAGCATGGAACAATCAAAAATTATAGATACGTTGGAGACGTATCAAGCATCCCCAAGCTTAATTCCTGCTCGTCCTCGAGTAGGTAAATGATAAAAACAGAATTTTTAATGTGGAATGCTACCTAACATAATTTTCTAAGTAATTCTCTTTATTGTGGCATGAATGTTCAGATCCGAGAGATTCAAGATAAAAGTTTAATATTGACATAAAAATAATAATACTGCAAGCATACTAACTAAGCAATTATGTCTTCTCAAAATAACATGGCCAAAGAAAGTTCATCCCTACAAAATCATATAGTTTGGTCATGCTCCATTTTCGTCACACAAGAATGCATTCATCATGAACAACCCCGATGACAAGCCAAGCAATTGTTTCACACTTTAGTAATCTCAAACTTTTTTCAACTTTCACGCAATAAATGAGCGTGAGCCATGGATATAGCACTATAGGTGGCATAGAGTATAATGATGGGGGTTATGTGGAGAAGACAAAAATAGAAAGTCTCACATTGACACAGCTAATCAACGGGCTAGGGAGATGCCCATCAATTGATGTCAATGCAGGGAGTAGGGATTGCCATGCAACGGATGCACTAGAGCTATAAATGTATGAAAGCTCAACAAAAGAAACTAAGTGGGTGTGCATCCAACTTGCTTTCTCATGAAGACCTAGGGCATTTGAGGAAGCCCATTGTTGGAATGTACAAGCCAAGTTCTATAATGAAATAATTCCCACTAGTATATGAAAGTGACAAAACAAGAGACTCTCTATCATAAAGATCATGGTGCTACTTTGAAGCACAAGTGTGGGAAAAAGGATAGTAGAATTGTCCCTTTTTTATTTTTTTGGGCCTTTCTCTTTTTTTGGCCTTTCTTTTTTTTGGGACAATGCTCTATTAATGATGATCATCGCACTTCTATTTATTTACAACTCAATGATTACAACTCGATACTAGAACAAAACATGACTCTATCTAAATGCCTCCGGCGGTGTACCGGGATGGGCAATGAATCGAGAGTGACATGTATGATAAATTATGCATGGTGGCTTTGCAACAAATACGATGTCAACTACATGATCATGCAAGGCAATATGAAAATGATGAAGCGTGTCATAAATGAAACGGTGGAAAGTTGCATGGCAATATATCTCAGAATGGCTATGGAAATGCCATAATAGGTAGGTAAGGTTGCTATTTTGAGGAAGATATAAGGAGGTTTATGTGTGATAGAGCGTATCATATCATGGGGTTTGGATCACCGGCGAAGTTTGCACCAACTCTCAAGGTGAGAAAGGGCAATGCACGATACCGAAGAGGCTAGCAATGATGGAAAGGTGAGAGTGCGTATAATCCAATGACTCAACATTAGTCATAAAGAACTCACATACTTATTGCAGAAATGTACAAGTCGTCAAAAACCAAGCATTACATGCATGCTCCTAGGGGGATAGATTGGTAGGAGAAGACCATCGCTCGTCCCCGACCGCCACTCATAAGGATGACAATCAAAGAACACCTCATGCTTCAAATTTGTTACACAACGTTCACCATACGTGCATGCTATGGGACTTGCAAACTTCAACACAAGTATTTATCAAATTCACAACTACTCAACTAGCACGACTCCACCATCTTCATATCTCAAAACAATCATCAAGTATCAAACTTCTCATAGTATTCAATGCACTTTTTATGAAAGTTTTTATTATACCCACCTTGGATGCCTATCATATTAGGATTAATTTTATAGGCAAAGTAAATTACCATGCTGTTATAAAGGCCTCTCAAAATGATATAAGTAAAGCATGAGAGATCAATAATTTCTACAAAATAAAACCACCACCGTGCTCTAAAAGATATAAGTGAAGCACTAGAGCAAAATTATCTAGCTCAAAAGATATAAGTGAAGCACATAGAGTATTCTAATAAATTCCGATTCATGTGTGTCTCTCCCAAAATGTGTGTACAGCAAGGATGATTGCGGTAAACTCAAAAAGCAAAGACTCAAATCATACAAGAAGCTCCAAGCAGAACACATATCATGTGGTGAATAAAAATATAGCCTCAAGTAAAGTTACCGATAGACGAAGACGAAAGAGGGGATGCCTTCTGGGGCATCCCCAAGCTGAGGCTTTTGGTTGTCCTTGAATCTTACCTTGGGGTGCCTTGGTCACCCCAAGCTTAGGCTCTTGCCACCCCTTATTCCATAATCCATCAAATCTTTACCCAAAACTTGAAAACTTCACAACACAAAACTAAACAGAAAAATCTCATGAGCTCCGCTAGCGAAAGAAAACAAACCACCACTTCAAGGTACTATAATGAACTCATTATTTATTTATATTTGTGTTAAACCTACTGTATTACAACTTATCTATGGTTTATACCCTCCGATACTAGCCATAGATTCATCAAAATAAGCAAACAACACACGAAAAACAGAATTTGTCAAAAACAGAACAGTCTGTAGTAATCTGTATTAAACGTATACTTCTGGAACTCCAAAAATTCTGAAATAAATTTCTGGACATGAGGTATTTGTCTATTAATCATATAAAAAAATAATCAACCTAAAATCACTCTCCAATAAAAAATGGCAGCTAATCTCGTGAGCGCTAAAGTTTCTGTTTTTTACAGCAAGATCAAAAAGACTTCACCCAAGTCTTCCCAAAGGTTCTACTTGGCACAAAAACTAATTAAAACATGAAAACACATATAAACAGAGGATATATGAATTATTTATTGCTAAACATAACCAAAAATCAATAAACAAAAATAAAATTGGGTTGCCTCCCAACAAGCGCTATCGTTTAACGCCCCTAGCTAGGCATTGAGATTTCAATGATGCTCACATGAAAGACAAGAATTGAAGCACAAAGAGAGTATCATAAAACACGTGACAAACACATCTAAGTCTAACATACTTCCTATGCATAGGCATGTTATAGGCAAACAAATTATCAAGGCAAGCAAAAACTAGCATATGCAAGGAGAAAGAAACAATAGCAATCTCAACATAAAGAGAGGTAATTTAGTAACATGAAAATTTCTACAATCATATTTTCCTCTCTCATAATAATTACATGTAGGATCATAAGAAAATTCAACAATATAGCTATCACAAAACATATTCTTAACACGATCCACATGTATGCAAAGTTGACGCTCTTCCAAAATAGTGGGATTAACATTGACTAAAGTCATGACCTCTCCAAACTCACTTTTATCAAAAATTTCATAAGATTGAACATTCTCCAAATATGTGGGATATAAAGTTGACACTCTTCCAAACCCACTTTCAATACTATTGCAAACACCAATATCAATCTCATATTCATCATGGGGCTTAAATAAATTTTCAAGATCATAAAAAGAATCACCCCAATCATGATCATTGCAACAAATAGTAGACATAGAAAAACTAGCATCCCCAAGCTTAGAGTTTTGCAAATTATTAACACAATTGGCATTAAGAGAATTTATAATAACATCATTGCAATCATGCTTTTTATCGAAGGAACTATCAGGTATGGGTGCAATAGCAACGATCTCATGTTTAACATAAGCAACTATAGCAAATTCACCTTCATAAATATTGGCATCATGGCCACAAGAATAGCAAGCATCATGTTCATCAAGGGAAATTTCAATCAAATCATTGGAATCATCATTATCTATAGATTCATGCATATCATTATTTTATTCCAAAACAACAGTCATTCTCTCAATAAATTCTTTGACATAGACATTATGAGCATAGTTTTCATAGCAATATTTAAGTATGTCAAAATTTTCAGATTCATGGAGAGTAATATCATACTTTTCAATCAAAGAAGCAACTTCATAAGCACCCTTGAAAGCAACAAATTCTTCAGTTTGTTCGATATTATAGTAACTATAAACACCCTTTGCATAAGAAGATAAGATTTCATTATCATTAAATTCACATAGGTAGGGAAGGTGTTGTTTAGGGTTCTTAGAGCAACAAGTAAAATCATAAATTTCACAAACATTCCAAGCATAACATAGCAATCTGTTTATTTGATCCCATAAGAGTCTCCCTTTTTCAGACAAATGGTGATGCACAAAATGAGCATGCTCATCTAAAGTTTTCCCATCAACTAGGCTAGTTGGGGTTTCAGCACGAGCGCATAAGGATCAAAGATGATCCAAGTAGAACACTTTAAGTGGATCCAGATCAATAGATTTTTAGCAAGCAAAGATGCAAGCAAATAGAAGGCACATGGAAACAAAAACAAAGATAAATACGGGAAGAAGGCAAAGAAAAGGCAAAGGTGAAGTGGGGGAGAGGAAAACAAGAGGCAAATGGTAAATAATGTAATGCGAGGGATAAGAGTTGTGATGGTTACATGGAATGTCTTGACTTGACTTGGCGTAGATCTCCCCGGCAACAGTGCCAGAAATCCTTCTTGCTATCTCTTGAGCTTGCGTTGGTTTTACCCTTGAAGAGGAAAGGGTGATGCAGCAAAGTACCGTAAGTATTTCCTTCAGTTTTTGAGAACCAAGGTATCAATCCCAGTAGGAGACTACACACAAGTCGCCTCGTACCAACACAAACAAATAAGAACCTTGCAACCAACGCGATAAAGGGGTTGTCAATCCCTTCACGACCACTTGCAAAAGTGAGATCTGATAGAGATAATAAGATAAATATTTTTGGTATTTTTATGATATAGATTGAAAGTAAAGATTGCAAAGTAAAAATAGATTTGAAACTTATATGACGGAAAATAGACCCGGGGTCCATAGGTTTCACTAGTGGCTTCTCTCAAGATAGCATAAGTATTACGGTGGGTGAATAAATTACTGTCGAGCAATTGATAGAAAAGTGCATAGTTATGAGAATATATAGGAATGATCATGCATATAGGCATCACGTCCGCGACAAGTAGACCGAAACGATTCTGCATCTACTACTATTACTCCACACATCGACCGCTATCCAGCATGCATCTACAGTATTAAGTTCATAAGAACATAGTAACGCATTAGGCAAGATGACATGATGTAGAGGGATAAAATCAAGCAATATGATATAAACCCCATATTTTTATCCTTGATGGCAACAATACAATACGTGCTTGTTGCCCCTGCTATCACTGGGAAAGGACACCGCAAGATTGAACCCAAAGCTAGCGCTTCTCCCATTGCAAGAAAGATCAATCTAGCAGGCCAAACCAAACTGATAATTCAAAGAGACTTGCAAAGATAACAAATCATACATAAAAGAATTCAAATATTGTTCACAGATAATCTTGATCATAAACCTATACAATTCATCGGATCTCGACAAACACACCACAAAAAGAATTACATTGAATAGATCTCCAAGAAGATCGAGGAGAACTTTGTATTGAGATCAAAAGAGAGAGAAGAAGCCATCTAGCTAATAACTATGGACCCGAAGGTCTATGGTAAACTACTCACACATCATTAGAGAGGCTATGGTGTTGATGTAGAAGCCCTCCATGATCGATTCCCCCTCCAGCGGAGCACCGAAAAAGTCCCCAAGATGGGATCTCACGGTTACAGAAGGTTACAGCGGTGGAAATAGGGTTTCATGGTGCTCCTGGATGTTTTCAGGGTATATGGGTATATATAGGAGGAAGAAGTAGGTTGGTGGAGCTGCGAGGGGCCCATGAGGGTGGGGGCGCGCCCAGGGCGGTAGGCGCACCTCCCTGCCTCACTTCTTTCTTGACGTCCACTCCAAGTCTCCTGGATCACGTTTGTTCCAAAAATCACTCTCCCGAAAGTTTCATTACGCTTGGATTCCGTTTGATATTCCTTTTCTGCGAAACACTGAAATAGGCAAAAAAACAGCAATTTGCGCTGGGCCTTCGGTTAATAGGTTAGTCCCAAAAATAATATAAAAGTGTATAATAAAGCCCATTAAACATCCAAAATAGGTAATATAATAGCATGGAACAATCAAAAATTATAGATACATTGGAGACGTATCAGGGAGTTTGCTCACCATGGCGCTGCCGCAATCCGCGTGCTCTCCGTCGACCACCTTCAGCTTCACGTTGAAAGCCTTGAGCCACATGCCAAAGTGTGGGGTGATGCGGAGAAATGCCTCACACACAATAATGAATGCCGAAATGTGGAGGAAGGAGTTTGGGGTTAGACCATGAAAATCTAGCCCGTGATAGAACATGAGACCTCGAACAAAGGGGTGGAGGGGAAACGCTAGTCCGCAGAGGAAGTGAGGGATGAACACAGCCCTCTCACCGGGCTCTGGAGTGGGGATAACTTGCTCTTTGGCAGGGAGCCTGTGTTTGATTTCCGCTGTCAAGTACCTCGCCACCCGGAGCTCCTTGATGTCCTTCTCCGTCACGGAGGAGGCCACCCACTTGCCTTGAGAGCCGGATCCGAACATGGCTAGAGTGATTGGTGGTGATGGGAAAGATTGAAGCTTGGGCGCTGGAGCTCGAGCATGGGAAGGCTGAGGAAGAAGAAGGTGTGGGGTAAAAAGATGGGTCCTTATCCTCTTATACAGGCAGTGAATATCAAGCGCTCCCTCACAAGCCTTAAAACTCACTTATTCCCAAGGGGTCGTGCGAACGGCACGGTTAGATTACCCAAACCCGTATTGTTGAGAATCCCGCAATAAGGGGACACAATCTCTGCTTTGACAGGACGTGTCAATAGAGGCCGCGCCTCAAAACGCGAAGCGGGAGGTCGCAAAATAATAATAAGGCCAGAACATAACGTCTCACAAAAAAATTTCTCAGTGGACATGACTTATTTTGTTTAAGTATTTCACCCTTGTGGTTCAGGGTTGTAACTGTTACACAGAGCCGGATATAGTTCTTTTTTCAGCTGCTTTGGTTTATTCGGAGGAGGAACCCGCCTTGCAATGCCGAAGACAATCTGCGTGCCAAACACATCGTCATTGAAGCCTGGTTCAGGGGCTACTGAGGGAGTCCTGGATTCGGGGGTCCCCGGGCGTCCGGACTATGTGACATGGGCCGGACTGATGGGCCGTGAAGATACAAGATAGAAGGCCTTCCCCCATATCCGGATGGGACTCTCCTTTGCGTGGATGGCAAGCTTTGCGTTCGGATAAGAAGTTTCCTTTCTCTGCAAACCGACTCTGTACAACCCTAGGCCCCTCCGGTGTCTATATAAACCGGAGGGTTTAGTCCGTAGAGGCAATCATAATCATACAGGCTAGACATCTAGGGTTTAGCCATTACGATCTCGAGGTAGATCGACTCTTGTAACCTCTATACTCATCAAAGTCAAGCAAGAAGGAAGTAGGGTATTACCTCCATTAAGAGGGACCGGACCTGGGTAAACATCGTGTCCCCTGCCTCCTGTTACCTTCGATCCTCAGACGCACAGTTCGGGACCCCCTACCCGAGATCAACCGGTTTTTACACTGACATAGCGCTCCTGTGGAAAGAGCTCTACTGCTAAGTTCAATAGCAGTAGCACTTTTTAAGTATAAGCGCTACTAGTATACCTAGCCTACCTGCAACGGTCTGGCAATTATAATAATAGCGTGTTATGCATCCACAACGCTACTGCTAAGTGATTAGTAGCAGTGCTGGTTATCAAAAAGCGCTACTGGTGAGTTCCTGTGTATAAGAATTTCCCTCGTAGTGACTGCCAGGCGGAGCCGTTGTTGATGGTCGTCATAAATATAACCGCGGGAGGTGATGTCGCTTGAAGCTACGTCGGTATTTCCCCAAAGAGGAAGGGATGATGCAGCACAGCGGCCGTAGGTATTTCCCTCAGAAATGAAACCAAGGTTATCGAACCAGTAGAAGAACCAAGCAACACAACATAAACAACCCCTCCATACAAATAACAAACACTCGCAGCCCGACATGTTAAAGGGGTTGTCAATCCCTTTCGGGGTACGGCGCCAGAAACGGTGCGGAGACGGGAGAAAATTGTAATCGATTGAAATAATAGATCACAAATAAAATAAAGTGAAGCAAAGTATTTTTGTATTTGTGGTTTAATAGATCTGAATAAAAATGCAAAGGAAAAATAGATCGCAAGCAAATATATGAGAAATAAGACCGGGGGGGCGTAGGTTTCACTAGTGGCTTCTCTCGAGAAAAATAGCAAACGATGGGTAAACAAATTACTATTGGGCAATTGATAGAACCTCAAATAATTATGACAATATCCAGGCAATGATCATTACATAGGCATCACCTCCAAGATTAGTAGACCGACTCCTGCCTGCAACCACTAATATTACTCCACACATCGACCGCTATCCAGCATGCATCTAGTGTATTAAGTTCATGGAAAAACGGAGTAATGCAATAAGAACAATGGCATGATGTAGACAAGATCCGTTTATCTATATGGTGGTAGATATATATATCGTCTTTTTACCCTTAGTAGCAATGATACATACGTGTCGGTTCCCTTTCTGTCACTGGGATCGAGCACCGTAAGATCGAACCCACTACCGGGCACCTCTTCCCATTGCAAGATAAATAGATCAAGTTGGACAAACAAAACCCAAATATCGGAGAAGAAATACGAGGCTATAAGAGATCATGCGTATAAGAGATCAAAGGAACTCAAAAAGATATGACTGATCATAAACTCAAAGTTCATCAGATCCCAACAAACACACTCCAAAAAGAGTTACATCATATGGATCTCCAAGAGACCATTGTATTGAAAATTTAGCGAGAGAGTGGAAGCCATCTAGCTACAAACTACGGACCCGAAGGCCTACAAAGAACTACTCACGCATCATCGGAGAGGCACCAATGGAGGTGGTGAACCCCATCCGAGATGGTGTCTAGATTGGATCTGGTGGTTCTGGACTCTGCGGTGGCTGGATGAATATTTCATTGACTCCCCTAGGGTTCTAGGATTTTTGGGGTATTTATAGAGCAAAGAGGCGGTCCGGGGGGCACTCGAGGTGGGCACAACCCACCAGGGCGCGGGTTGTGCCCCGCTCGGGGCACCCCCAGGTGCAACCAGGGCCCATTGCCTTCCTTCTGGCTCATAAAATATCATCGTGGAGTTTCGTGGCATTTGGACTTCGTCTGATATTGATTTCTTGCGATGTAATAAACATGGAAAAAACAACAACTGGCACTTGGCATTATGTCAATAGGTTAGTACCAAAAAATGATATAACATGACTATAAAATGATTATAAAACATCCAAGATTGATAATAAAACAGCATGGAACAATAAAAAATTATAGATACGTTGGGGATGTATCAGGAGGTAGTTGGGAGGCCGACATGCTGGGTCGTGGCGGACACAGAGGGGACGCACGGCGCATCCGCGCCGACGCATTTCAGGTGCAATTTTGGGCTGGAAATGGGTCCGCAGAGACGCTGATGACCCACTGGTATAGGGGATCAATGGTAGCTCTTTTTGATAAGTAAGAGTGTCGAACCCAACGAGGAGCAGAAGGAAATGACAAGTGGTTTTCAGCAAGGAAATGTCTGCAAGTGCTGAAATTGTCTGTAACATAGTAGTTTGATAGCAAGATAATTTGTAACGAGCAAGTAACGATAATAGTAGCAAAAGTGCAGCAAGGTAGCCCAATCCTTTTGAGGCAAAGGACAGGCCAAACAGGTCTCTTATGAGAAGCAAAGCGTTCCTGAGGGTACACGTGATTTTCATCTAGTCACTTTCACCATGTTGGTTTGATTTGTGTTCAGTACTTTGATAATTTGATATGTGGGTGGACCGGTGCTTAGGTGTTGTTCTTACTTGAACAAATCTCCTACTTATGATTAACCCTCCCTCAAGCATCCGCAACTACAAGAAAAGTATTAAGAATAAATTCTAACCATAGCATTGAACTTTTGGATCCAATCGGTCCCTTACGAAATAGTGCATAAGCTGGGGTTTGAGCTTTTGTCACTCTCGCAACACATCATCAAATTGCTACTCTACAATGCATTCCCTTAGGCCCAAGTATGGTGAAGTTTCATGTAGTCGACGTTCACATGACACCACTAAGGGAATCGCAACATACATACTATCAAAATATCGAACACATATCAAGTTCACATGATTACTTGCAACAGATTTCTCCCGTGAGCACAAGAACAAAAGTAACTACTCACAAATGATAATCATGCTCAAGATCAGAGGGGTATTAAATAGCATATTGGATCTGAACATATAATCTTCCACCAAATAAACCATATAGTAATCAACTACAAGATGTAATCAACACTACTAGTCACCCACAAGCACCAATCTATAGTTTCGGTAACAAGATTGAACACAAGAGATGAACTAGTGTTTGAGATGAGATGGTGTTGTTGAAGATGTTGATGGAGATTTCCCTTCCCTAGATGGGAGAGTTGTTGGTGATGATGATGACGATGATTTCCCCCCTCCGAGAGGGAAGTTCCCCCGGCGGAATCGCTTCGCCCGAGGGCAAAAGTGCTCCTTGCCAAGTTCCGCCTCGAGACGGCGGCACTCCATCCTGAAAGTCCTCTCCTTATTTTTTTTTCTTGTTCAAAAATGACTTATATACCAGAAGATGGGCACCGGAGGTGGGCCTGATTGAGCACAACCCACCAGGGCGCGCCTGGGCTCCCTGGCGCGCCAGGTGGGTTGTGCCCACCTGGTGGGGCCCCTCTGGTAGTTATTTTCTCCAATATTCATCATATATTTGATAAAAAAATCACCATGAAGTTTTATCTTGTTTGGAGTTGTGCAGAATAGGTGGCCTGACGTAGCTTTCTCAGGTCTAGATTTCCAGCTGCCGGAATTCTCCCTCTTTGTGTGTACCTTGCATATTATGAGAGAAAAGGCATTAGAATTACTCCAAAAAGCATTATTATGGAAAAAAACATCATAAATAACAGTAGGAAAACATGATGCAAAATGGACGTATCAACTCCCCCAAGCTTAGACCTCGCTTGTCCTCAAGCGAAAACCAAAATCGAAAAACATGTCCACATGCTTAGAGAGAGGTGTCGGTAAAAACAAAATACGAACATAGAAGCATCATGTTTATTATTATTACAGCAACAAACTTAAACATAATACTCTTATCATAGAACTTTTATCATAGACTTCTCATGAACAAGTGACAATTCATCACACTATTGAAGTATAAAGCAAAAACTCTATTAGAAACCAACAAACTATGTTCTCGGTCAACTTTGCAACTACAATTCATCATCTTTTCAGGAAGGGTCACGTATTGGAGCCTTTAGGCAAGTCCACATACTCAACCAGCTTATAGTCTCCCATAATTGCTAATACTCACCGCGTACACATGAGCAAAACCTTTCAACTGAACACATAGAAAGATAGGGGCTTGTAGTTTCGCCTCCCAACGTATTGACCTCAAGGGTGATGTCAACAATAATAACTCATGCTATCTATATTCAACTGGACATATGTGCTTAGATCTTTCCTCACCACATGATTCTTGCCAAAGGAGAAAAATAAAAAGGAATAGAGAGAATACTTTTGACTCTTTGCATAAAAGTAATTAAGTATAAGTAAAAGATAAGCCCTTCGCAGAGAGAAGCAGAGGTTTCCATGCACTTATTTGTTTGTGTGCTCAACCCCTTAGTGGAAAATAACATCACATTGCATTGCCCATTGTGATAGCGACCTTTATTATGCAGTCTACCACTTTTGTTCTTCACCATCACAAGTTTGTGCAACACTCTATTTTCTCTTACACTAAATGATCACACACATTTAGAAGCAATTTGTATTGCCTTTTTGCACCGATGACAGCGTACTTGAGGGATCTTGCTCAATCCCTAGGTAGTTATGGTGGACTCTTGAAAATAAGATTTGGGTTGAAGGGTTTTTGGATGCACAAGTAATATCTCTACTTAGTGCGGAATTTTCGGCTAGCAAAGATAGGGGGAAAGCACCACATGTTAAAGGATCCATGACAATATGACTTCTATGTGAGTATAAACAAACATAGACCATTAGGTTGTCTTCCTTGTCCAACGTCAACAATTTTGGCATATAATATTTTGATGAGGGCTCACAATCACAAAAGATTTCTAGGATAGTATATTTATATGTGAATCTCCTCTTCCCTTATTAATTCTTTCATGAGTTGCATCATTGACTAATGCTATGTTTGTCAATCTCTAACAAAATTTTCTACTTATACTTTTCCTTATGTGGTGTCATCACCTACCATAAGATTAGCATATGATATTTTTCATTTATTTCCTTTCTTTCATTTATTTCCTTTCTTTTTATTTACAACATGAAAGTAAAGAAAGCAAAAAAAAATCAAACTAAATTTTATTACATATCTCACACACGATTACAAGGATAGATCACTAAGCAAACTCTCGAAAAGAAAGGATCAAACTAAACTTTTATTGATGTAAAGCAAAAGATCAAGCTAAAATAAGTAAAAGGAAAAGATAGTGGGGATGATACGATACTGGGGCATCTCCCCCAAGCTTGGCGGAAGCCAAGGATAGTGCCCATACCCGATACTCAATTCTTTTTTGGTGGTGAAGAAGAAGGTGGTGGTGGTGATGAAGAGATCCTGTCCTTCAGGATCAAGAGATTCTCCAATCTACGTATGATACTCCGGAGGAAGATGATGTGCTCTTGATGCAGAATATTTTCACGAGTGAGGTATTTATTCTGCACACGGACCGTTTCAATGATCCGAAAAGCTACAATCTCAGTAGGGGTAAGATGAGCATAGTAAGGCTTAAGGATATCTTCTTCTTCCTCTTCGGCCGGCAGTGCTTGTTCAGCCACCGGGGGTGGATCTATGGTAGCCTCCTTGCTCTTGTCTCCCTTGATGGCTTCCGTGGGCTCCTCCCTCTTCAACTCAATCTTCATCAACCAAGCATCTTCTTCCATGGTGTTGGAGGAGGAGGAAGACATGATGCCTGGCTTGATAGATCTGACCGAAAACAGCAAGAAAAGAGAACAGAAGATTTCTCCGCGATATGGTGGTCAACAGGTTCGGGGAGTATATAAAGATTTTTTATCTTGGGAAACAAGCAAACGGAAGAAAAACGGAGTCCGGAAGGTGTCCCAGGTGGGCACAACCCACTTGCCAGGCGCGCCCTGGTGTCTTGTGACCACCAGGGTATGCCTCCCGGAAGTTTCTTATTTTCCAATATTCCAAAACTGACAAAAAATATTTTTGCGGATTTTTTGGAGTCTGTTTACTTAACGTATCGCGTACCTCCTTATATTCTGGAGTGTTCTGGAAGGACTCTTTTATGTGTTCTTCCGGTGTCAAAGTTTGGATAATATTACTTTCAACATTAATGGGCGTACCTGAGATATAATATGTTATTCGTTGCCCGTTAACAACCTTCGGATTAGTACCTTCGGCATTATTTATTTTGATGGCCTCAGACCGATAAACCTCCTTGATAACACAGGGTCCTTCCCATTTTGAGAGGAGTTTTCCTGCAAAGAATCTGAAACAAGAGTTGTACAAAAGAACATATTCTCCTACTCTAAACTCACGCTTTTGGATTCTTTTATCATGCCATCTTTTAACCTTTTCTTTTAATAGTTTTGCATTTCCATAAGCTTGGGTTCTCCATTCATCTAAAGAACTAATATCAAATAACCTATTTTCACCAGCAAGTTTGAAATCATAGTTGAGCTCTTTGATTGCCCAATATGCTTTATGCTCTAACTCTAGAGGCAAATGAAAAGCTTTTCCATAAACTATTTTATAAGGAGACATACCCATAGGATTTTTGTATGATGTTCTATAAGCCCAAAGTGCATCATCTAATTTCTTAGACCAATTCTTCCTAGACCTATTGACAGTCTTTTGCAAAATTAACTTTATTTCTCTATTCCTAAGTTCAACTTGACCACTAGACTGAGGATGATAAGGTGATGCAATTCTATGGTTAACATCATACTTGGCAAGCATTTTAGGGAAAGCACCATGAATAAAGTGTGAACCACCATCAGTCATTAAGTATCTAGGGACTCTAAACCTTGGGAAAATAAATTCCTTAAGCATTTTAATAGAGGTGTTGTGATCAGCACTACTAGTTGGAATAGCTTCTACCCACTTAGTAACATAATCAACAACAACCATAATATGTGTATACCCATTAGAGGAAGGAAAAGGTCCCATATAATCAAATCCCCAAACATCAAATGGTTCAACAGCAAGTGAATAATTCATAGGCATTTCTTGACTCTTACCGATATTACCTAGTCTTTGGCATTCATCACAAGATAAGACGAACTTACGGGCATCCTTGAAGAGAGTAGGCCAATAGAATCCAAATTGCAATACCTTGTGAGCAGTTCTATCTCCAACATGATGCCCTCCATAAGCTTCGGAGTGACATTTCCGTAGGATTTGTCCCTGTTCATGCCGAGGTACATAACATCTAATAATACCATCTACTCCTTCTTTATAAAGATGTGGGTCATCCCAAAATTAATGTCTTCAATCATAAAAGAATTTTTTTTCTTTTGTTGGTATGTAAAGCTAGGTGGTAAATATTTAGCAACAATGTAATTAGCATAGTTAGCATACCAAGGAGTGTTATGAGCAACATTTATTGCAGCTAACTGCTCATCAGGAAAACTGAATTCTTGTAGCAATGTAATTAGCATAGTTAGCATAGTTGGCATTCATCAATAGGTAGTGGGTCATCAAGCACATTTTCAAGCCTAGACAAGTAATCCACTAAGGGGTTCTCGGTTCCTTTCCTATCAGTGATATGTAAACTGAATTCTTGTAGCAAGAGAACCCATTGAATAAGTCTAGGTTTAGCATCTTTCTTTCCCATAAGATATTTAATAGCAACATGATCAATGTGAACAATTACTTTTGAATCAATGTCGGTGTACAAAAGTAGGGGCCCTCTTTGTACCCCTTTACTTGTGCACGGGCAGTTAGATCCGCGCCTATGACCACACTTAGCAGGGCAGAGGAAGGAAGCAAAAGTACAAGACCACCAGAGCAGCGCCAAGCCAGAGGCGCATGAGCGAAGGCACAAGCTGGGCTTTCCCCGGCAAGAGCCTTGCTGGGGCAGCTTACGTAGCCTTGGCAAGAGCCTTGCCGATGCAACTTGCCCAACACCAGCGAGGCCGCCACCCTTGAGCCTAAGAGTTCCAACACCATCAACGACTTTGGAACCAAGGCTCGGGAGGCGCCTGCATGGTGGCATGCAGATCTTTGTGAAGACAAAGGGCCTGCAAGGCCTAGATAGGAACCAGAAAACAAGACAACAGCGAGGCTCCTTGCCGAGGATGCCCACGAGGCCCCGGCAAGGCTCCTGCCGAAGATACCCACGAGGCCCTAGCAAGACTCTTGCCGAGGGCGCCTGCAAGGCCCCGGCAAGACCCTTGCCAGGAATATCAGCAAAACGGCGGCAAGGCCCCAACTCAGTGACCGACCCACCATCTAAGCAAGTACCCACGTGGCAGTACGTGGCTCCTAAGCCAACAAGTCAAGAACCTGCGTGGTGGCATGCAGATCTTCGTGAAGACCCTGCCACCACACCAGCTCAGCAGCCTGCCAGCCTACGTGGCGCTGCATGCCTTGTTGGCCTGGACGCGTGTCGGAGCAAGGCGAAGCAGCGACGGACAGGACGGGCTTCGTTGCCATCCTGTGTGCCACTGTGGCAGCCCCTTTGACTATAAAAGGAGGCCTGCGGTGTACCGAGAGAGGATTCAGACTTTTTGAACCCTGCACACTTTGTAGCTAGACCAAGAACACCAGATAAACACCAACCAGCAGGAGTATGGTGTTACGCATCACTCGCGGCCCGAACCTGGATAAACCTCCCATGTTGGTCTTCTAAACCCGCTCTTTCCACAGCTCCGCACCCGCCAACCATAGAAGGGATTCCTCGTGATCCCATAGGTGTCGTTTCCCTGACATCTTTGGCGCGCCAGGTTGGGGGCGCAAGCTGTGAAAATCCGGTTTTGGAGTCAACGTACCGACGCCCTCTTTGTGATGGCCCGAGAAGAGAAGGCGACGCCAATGGCCGCACTCTAGTGCCGTCCGCGGCTGCAACGACCATCTGCGTGGCCGCAAAAAGCTAAGTCACGCGTAACTTTGAGCAATTCTTCTTAATATAAGGTTATTCTCCTCGAAAGATCTTGCTCTTTGTACGGAAAACCTGCACGCCATGGGACCCTTCTGCTATTGGCAATGCCCTTGTTCTATTTCGAGTCTGCTCAACAGTTCAAGCGGCCGCACTGAGAACGGCAAGGTGGCCTGCCCGCTATTAGCAACGCCCTTGCCCTATTTTGAGTCCGCTCAACAGTTTAAGTGGTCGTGCTGAGCACGGCAAGGTGGTTTGCCCGGCAGCAAGCGCCCCGCGGCAGGCTGCTAAGGATCCGTCCTCAAGGTTCCATAGCATGGGTTTATGCGCCGGCGAACCTATCCTACTGTGCGTAGGGTGCATACGTACAAAGAAAGATCAATATAGGAAGATAGCATGTTTCATCTTAAAGTACTGCAGAGTTATATTACATCCATCATTGTTGCGGTTCTAACTTAAGATAAAATTGTCTTGGTCATGAACCCGCAGCGGCAATGAGAAACGGGGTGCCTAGTCCCGGCGCTGGCCCTCCACCCTCTAGACTCCGTCGACGCACCTAATGATGGGCTCGATACACTCCTCGAGCGCCGCGAGGTCCATGTCCTCCGGTAGGCTCTCCAGCGTGTCGGCGAAGTCAACGTTGGGGTTCCAGTAAGCCACCTTGGTGAGGACCTTGGTCAGGGTGCCCCGGGAAAGCTTCCGGGTCTCATTGGCCAGAGAGGTCGCTCGGTTGGAGCGGAGCCGCTCCAAGGCTCCAAGGAAGCCCTCGAACAACAGGGTCAGCCTGGCATTGGGGTTCATGTTCGGCTTCGGGGAGTACCTGACATCCGGCAGGCCCATGGCAGCTAGCTGTGCGGTGATCCTCTCCATGATGTTGACGAGGCGGCTGATCCGGAGGTTTACACCCTTCGCGTACTACTCGTACTCGGCGGCGCCATCCCTCCGCAGTCGTTTCTCCTCCTCCAGGGCCTTGTTCAGGGTCTCCTCACGAGCCCCGGCCTCCGAGAGCTTCCCCTCCAAGCCGTCCGCCTTCAGCTTAAGGTCGTTGATCCAGTCGTTGGCCTCAGAGAGTAGCTTGGCCTTGTCGGAGACTGCGGCCTGGGCATCTGCCAAAGAATGGTTGGTCGGGTCCCTCTCCTTCGTCAGCTCCAAGGCCACCTTCTTCAGCTCCTCCCGCTCCAGCTTGAGTTCCTTCACCTTGCCGGCATGGACCAGGGCATGAGAATTGAGTGCCTCCTCGTGCCTCTGCTCCAGCTCCTGGGCACGCTACGCGACAAGCTTCTCGACCTCCTCATCCTTGCCGCGAGTGTGGCGGTGAGCACGTCCTCACGGGCGGCAAGCTCCTCCTCCTGGGCGCTCAACAAATCCTGGTGCTGTTGCCGAGAGGCCGCGTCCTTGGCGGCATGTTCCTTTGCCGCCTCCTGGGCCTTCTCGATGTCGGCCTGCTTCAGGATGAGCTCCTGTTTACGCTCAGCCAGCTCGTCCTAGGAAGCCTTCAGTCCCTCCTGAGCCTCGCGGAACCAGGCCTGCGTCTGGGCGAAGCGCTCCTCAAGATCCGCCTCTGCCTTGTTTGTTGCCGCCATCCTGGACTTTGCCTTGTCTAGGAGGGCACGGTGGAGCGCTTGGAGCTTCTGGAAGTTGGCGCTCATGGCCCGGAGAAGCTGCTCATCTTGGGAACCGCCACCGCCGGTGCTCGGTTCATCAACGACCTGAAGCCTGGCAGTGGCGAGCGCCTCGTCGTCAAACACCTCCCCCTCGGTTGGTGCCCTGGTGCTCTCCGTCCCCGGGAGGTGGACGAACAGGTCATCACCCACCTTCAAGTACTTTCCCGGGCCATGGGCTGGAGGGGAGGAAGGTTGGTCGTCAGCCACCCCCTCACCGGCAGGCCCCTTGCCGGCCTCCTCGGCAGCGGCTTTGCCGGCCTCCCCGGCAGGCCCCTTGGCAGTCTCCTCAGCGGCAGTCTTGGCGGCCTCCTCGGAAGCGATCTTGTCGGCCTCGGCCTCGGCGTCCTTGACGACCTCCCCGATGACGGCATCAATGTCCTCTTGGTCCGCCGAGGGAGGGTCTGGATACCAAGAAGGAGAATGAGATGGGGCCAAAATCAAGGTCCAAGAAGAAGAAAACACAGGGACGGAAGGCAGGCCACGTACCCGCGCCAAGCTAGGAAGAAGTGTTTCCCTCCCCGCCAACGTCGGTTGCCGGGATGGAGCCACTGCCGCCCAAGTTCACCTCCTCTGTGCGCGAGGGCTCGGTGCTTGATGCCTTCGTCGGGGACGCCCCTCTGGCGGCGTGGTTGACGGGGGTGGCTTGTTGGGGGTGGCCCTCAGTGGCTCCTCCTACTGCCGCTCTCCTCCTGCGAACCCGGCAAGATTAGCACCAAGGGATCATGCCCCAACGCACATTGACAGGAAGTGAGTAATGGACTCACTGGGGGCTGAAGCGGGGGATGCATCGGGGGTTGTCTTCCGAGCTGATCACCACCAACTCCAGCGTGCGCAGAGTGCTCGCCGGGGGCTCGTCGCCCGTCGAGGCTCTTGCCCTCTTCGCCACCCTCTGGGCCAACGTCTCTGTGTCCCTGTGAGGATAATATCAAGTTAAAAAAGGATAGCATAGGCGTGGGGTCAGGAGGAGATGGAGGGCGAAGCACTTACTCATCCTCCACCTCCTCTTCCACTAGCCTCTTCTTCCTCTTCAGGCTGAAGGACCCGAGGTCAAAATTAACCTCCGAGTTGCCATACGAAGGAGAAGGAGAAGGGGATGGGGTCTGGCGCCATTCGGATGAGGAGGAGGCAGCCGCCTTCTTCTTCGCTATGGCGGTTTTCACCGCCTTATTTGCTGCCGCGGCCTTCGTCGCCGCGGCCCTCGCCTGGCGCATGGACTGCTCCTGAACCTGTTGCCGCTGCGTGGTCCTGCCGGACCGGACCGGCTCGCCGGAGCTAGCCCACCGCTGGACGCGCCTCTTCCTTTCGACCAAGGAGCTGACAGCCTCGGCCTCTTCCTCGGTTGACTCCTCGACCACGTCTTCAAAGAGGGGGGCTCCGGCACCGCTGGCCTCCCCGTCAGACTACGCCCACTGGGCGAGCTCCTTCTCCTCCACGGCCGCGTCGGCGTCATCCTCCACAGCGCCGACATTGCCGGCCTCCTTGGCAAGCGGCGCTTCCGCTGCTCTGTCGGTGATGTAGTCCAGCTCCTCCTTGGTGGTGTCACAGATGAGCAGTGGCTTGTCGTGGACATAGT
Source organism: Aegilops umbellulata (assembly GCA_032464435.1). Lineage (NCBI taxonomy): Eukaryota > Viridiplantae > Streptophyta > Magnoliopsida > Poales > Poaceae > Aegilops > Aegilops umbellulata. Next base: position 114,127,327 of record CP136056.1, read on the forward strand.
TCTCCGACAAGTTGTCGAAAAACTCCTGCACCTTCACTGCTGGCGGCTCGCCCCAGGCCGGGTCGAGGCCGTGCGCGTTGAAGTCCGGCATCATGGCGATGACAGCGGACTGGCGAGAGTTGTTGCTCAGCGGGACCACTCCTGCTGGCTACCCAAACAGAGGCCCCTTGACGGCCTTGCCGGTCCTCTCAGCCCAGCCGCCGCTGTTCACATTGAGCTGGAAGAGCCTCTGGAAAAAATGGGCATGCCCCAGCACCGTGAAGTTGTGCTTCAGGCTAGGGCGGAGCCTCATGACATCGGCTGCATTCCTGAAGTCCCAGGTCGGTCTTCCCTTGTTGTGCAGCGGGGCGATTCGGCGATGGATGAAATTGGCCCCAATCATCTCAAGGGTGAGCCCGGCCATGGTGAGGCGATGGATCCTGGTGGTGGCGACGGTGAGCTTCTTGTCATTAGCGTTGAGGTCGCTCCAGTCCTTGCTGCGGGACGGCGGGTGTCAGTGTCAAAACCAGCGGCTCTCGGGTAGGGGGTCCCGAACTGTGCATCTAAGGTCGATGGTAATAGGATATAGGGGACATGATGTTTACTCAGGTTCGGGCCCTCTCTATGGAGTTAATACCCTACTTCCTGCTTGATTGATCTTGATGAATGTGGGTATTACAAGAGTTGATCTACCACGAGATCGTAATGGCTAAAACCCTAGAAGTCTCGCCTGTATGAGTACGATGATCGTCCCTATGGACTAAACCCTCTAGTTTATCTAGACACCGGAGGGGACTAGGGTTGTACAAAGTTGGTTATAGAGAAAGGAATCTTCATATCAGGACGCCAAGCTTGCCTTCCATGCCAAGGAGAGTCCCATCTGAACACGGGTGAGAGTATTCGGTCTTGTATCTTCACATCCCATCAGTCCGACCCATGTCCAACAGGCCGGACGCCCGAGGACCCCTTAGTCCAGGACTCCTGAACCAGGCTTCAATGACAAGGTGTCCGGCGCGCAGATTGTCTTCTGCATTGCAAGGCGGGTTCCTCCTCCGAATACTCCAAAACATCCTTCGAACACAGAGAACGTGTCCGTCTCTGCAAAACAAGTACCACACACAACCGCAGAGAGTATAATATTTCACGAGTCCAATCTACTGACAACTTTTTGTAGCGTGACACCACATCACCATCCGGTCATTATTTCGAACCGTTTTTCGGCCTGCCGCTTCATATTTCGAGATGCGGTTTTACTGGCACGTCTTGTCAAAGTAGAGATCGTGTCGCCTTATTGCGGGATTCTCATTAATACGGGCGTGGGTAATCCAACCGCGCCGTTCGCACGACCCTTGGGAAACAGGAAAGTTTTAAGGCGAGTGGGGAGGCGCTTGATATTTGTTGCCTTTATAAAGGGATAAGGATTCACCCCCTTTCACCCACGCCTTCTCTCTTTCTCTGCCCACCCATTCTCGAGCTCCAGCGTCCAAGTCCTCATCTCTTCCGCCTCAAGAAAGCACTATGATCATGTCCGGATCCGAAGAGCAGGGCAAGTGGATGGTGTCCTCTGTCAAGGAGAAGGACATCACCCAGCTCCGGGAGGCCGGATATTTGGCCAAGGAGGTCGCCCACCGGCTTCCGACCGAGGGACAGATAGTCCCTACCCCGGATCCCCATGAGAGGGTGGTGTTCATCCCCCACTTCGTCCGCGGGCTTGGATTTCCACTCCACCCATTTGTCTGTGGACTTATGTTCAACTATGGGGTGGATTACCACGATCTGGCCCCCAACTCCTTCCTCAATATCTCGGCATTTATTGTCGTGTGCGAGGCCTTCCTCCGCATCTCACCCCACTTCGGATTGTGGCTGAAGATCTTCAATGTGAAGCCGAAGGTGGCGGACGGCCAACACGCAGAGTGCGGAGGCGCCATGGTGAGCAAGATGCCCAACGTCGTATGGCCAAAAGGCACTTTTGTGGAGACTGTCAAAGGGTGGCAAAAATAGTGGTTCTACGTCACAGAGCTCCATGACACCACCTGGGCCAAGGCTCCCGAGTTCAGGTCCGGGGCCCCGATGTGGCTCACCTCCTAGCTAGAGAAGGGCCTAGACTGGGCATCATCGGACGAGCTGACAGCGCTGCAAACGTGCATCAGGAGCATGGTCGACAAGAACATCAAGCTTGTTAATGTGATCCAGGTAATGCTCTTTTGCTGGATCCTTCCATGCCAAAGTCGGACCTGAAATTTGTGGGAGTTCGATCCGGCCAAGCACCAGACCCTGCAACACTTCTTCGGCATGACGCACAAAGGTATTTGGAAGGTGCTCTTCAAGGCCGACAAGTCCTGGCCGAAGGAGACCGAAGACCGTGGGTACAACATAACCCACCCCGCCAGTCCGGTAAGCTTTTCCATGTTTTCAAGGTGTATCCTTTACTTACATACTCGAGGGGCATGTCTAAGCTTCCCCGTCTTTACTTTTTCAGGGCTGGACGAAGAAGGCGGAGCTGATCCAGAGTCCGGCACCCTGCCCGAAGACCCAGCGATTCCGCTCCTGACGAAGATGCTAGTTCCGGTGCCCTACCAGGCACCGGAGAAGAAGGCCAAGGGGGCCAAAAGTGGCCTCTGTCTCAAGGGTACTTCGGATGTGACGTCCGAAGATGCCGAGACCCGGTCCTCACCCACCACCGACGAGGAGGAGGAGGAAGAAGAAAGCAACTCCCCCCCTAAGGGGGGAAGGAAGAAAAGGGTGGCCTCCACGCGTTTGGAGGTCAAAGCGTCCAAGAGGGGGAGAGCCTCCCTCGCAGACGACACCGCGCCGGACACCGACAGTAGCAATGGCGCCCCAGGGAGGAGCCCCCGGCCGTATCGTAAGTATTCGAAGGCTCTATCATACTTATATGTCTGACTCCTCTATCTCGTAATTCTAATGCGTCAAATCACGTGTTGTAGTTCGTCCCCCAACAGTTCCCAGCTATCCTCATCGAGGGGTTCGCTGTCATGACCGGTTTTTCAACAAAATGCTTATTGAGAAACCGATCTATTTAGTCCTGTATGAGGAAAATATCCTCCAGACTGGTAGACAAAATCTTGATACAATAAGCCAGTAGCATTGAAATAAATTACACGGGTCGAGCTGGGATGCTCAACAATTTATTACAAGCATGCCAATAATTATACATAAAGGCGGATATGACACAATGGTGTGGTGGCATACTACTGACTCGAGATAAAAGTGGTGGTGGAATAACACAGTGGGAGTAGATAATATGACTCCTAAACTGGCGGCTCATCGAGTGTCAAGGTGATGCTCGATGAATTTATTTGGGTAGCGGAAGCGGTTATAGTACAGTGACCAAATCCAGGGTCGCACGAGACTGACTGGGACTCCTCTAGGCATCGGACTTGCTATCGAACTCTTCATCCATGAGATCGCCTTCGTCAGCATCTGGCCAAATCAACAAGCCAGGTGAGTACTTTGAAAGTACTCGCAAGACAGTTCGGACAATAGATATAACAAATGCATGCATGAATGTGACATGAGTAATTTAACAATGCACATTCAATTTAGTGAACAGGTTAAATAAAAAGGGAGTCGGCGGTAGTCCGCCTAAAAACACAACAAAATAACTGAAAACCGATCGGGTGTCTGAAGCGACACCTCGAAGGGTGAACAAATAAATAAAATCATGTCGCAGTCGGGCGTCTGAGCGACACCACGTAAAGGGCTTAAACTGAAAGTAAAAGACATGCGTGCCACAGTCGGACGTCGGGGCGACATCGCAGAAAGGGCTTACATTGAAAGTAAATAACGATACTGCCACAGTCGGACATCTAAGCGACATCGCAGAAAGGGTTTGCATTGAAAGTAAATAATAATACTGCCACAGTCGGATGTCTAAGCGACATCGCAGAAAGGGCTTTTATTGAAAGTAAATAACGATACCGCCACAGTCGGACGTCTAAGCGACATCGCAGAAAGGGCTTGCATTGATAGTAAATAATAATACTGCCACAGTCGGACGTCTGAGCGACATCGTAGAAAGGGCTTATACTAAAAATAAATAACAAGTATACCACAATCGGATGTCTGAGCGACATCATAGAAAGGGCTTAATTTCATTATTCGTATTTGTTATCTTTCAAGAAAAGTGCCCACAGGAAAATATTCAACTTATGATAATAAACGGGTTAGTACATCCATAGAAATAATCATTTACCGGGCTTAACACTCATGTGGCTCACCGGAGTTACTGTCACCAAAACTGTCACTTGTCAGGATATGATAAACACAGAACTTGGACATGGATAAGATGATTCAAGGAATTTTGACTCTGCAGAGTTGTACTAAAATGCCCACAGCCAACGGATTTCCGTAGTCACGAAGGACTAGTTCCGTTTACGGTATTTCGGAAGAGACACAGCTAACCAGTACACACCCATCCCACCTCATGTTGCCAGGAATCACCCTAGACAGCGTTCAAGAAAAACTTTGAGACGGGGAGATCACAATCTCGAATAGCATGGGATCAAATTTATATACACGTGCTCTAAGGGGTGCGCCCCTCTCGGTCCCAACCGGAAACACCCATGCCCCCTGACCGGATGATAGACTTTAATCCAGGGCCATGGAACCCTCATCCCGGCCTCTCGATTTGGTGTGTACCAGGAAAGCGGTTTGCAACTTACTAAGCCATATCCCTTGCAGAAAACGTGTGGTAGTACGGAAAGGGAATTGGATGGGAACCGGACCGATACAGGTTGACACTGAAGTCAAATAGTCTGGCATAAGACTGGCATGCTACAACACTGCCATCTTACCCATTCTCATGCCATCACATGGCCATGCAAACTCATATCCAGCAACTTATGGATTTTCAAAACTCACTTGCCTCAACTTGCATGTAATATGACGTTCATCAAGATGCTCATAAACATGCCATGAAACTATTTAATGCAAACATGCAGAGACACTCATCATATCAAAAGTTCAAACATGCTTGCCTGGTTCAGAGTAGTCGGAGCCTAGCTCGGTGAAGTTCGCGGTTTCGTCACCTCCTTCGGTATCTACGGTATAAAGAAACATACGCTCTAACGTAAATACCGTGAGGTGCACAAAAGTATCACAAATATTTTTCAAATAAATCTGATAAAAAACTAGACAAAATTTTGAAAAGGATAGAAAAATAATCAATCAAAAATCCTTCTCTGTTTAAAAGTTATAAGAGTTTTAATCTACGGAATTTTCTGTAATGAAATAGAAACTTCTCAGGGTCCATTTTATAAAACAGAAAACGTTTCGCTTGAGAATACGCCGGCCCAGAAGGGAGACGTATTTTGGTAGAAGGCGCTTTCAGAAAATGGTTCGTTTAAAAGAATAGAGAGGCTGACAGGCGGGTCCCACCCGTCAGGTTTGAAAATTCAAACGAGGAGGCAGAGCTCGTCGGCGCCCGAGAGCTGCGGTGGTCACCGGCGGCGATCCACGGCGAGGCAGGGGGATCGGGTGGTACCTCTGAGCTCAGCGTGTCCTTCCGCGTCGGTGGGTGGGGGTGGTGGTCGCCGGCGAGCTCCACGTCGACGGCGGCCCTTGCTCCGGCGGACGGTGGTTCGGGCAGTGTTGGATCTCGCCGGGGAGTGCTGCGGAGGTCAAGTTGAAGTGGGGGTTAGTCTCCTAGAGGTGTCAGGAGGCTACGGGCAAGTCTAGGGCGGTGGAGGAGCTCTCACCAGAGAGAACGCTGCCGGAGCCCGAAGCGGACGGAGGTGGCCGGAGTTGAGGAAGAAGGCCCCCTCGAGGCTCTTCCAGTGGCTTGGCGGGATGTTGGCGGGGTGCAGTGGTGGTGCGTGATCGAGAGCGAGCTCGGGGCCTCTTTTTATAGGCGATCCGAGGCGGTGGCCGTGAACGGAGTTCTCCGGCGAAGATTATGGCGGCGCAGAGCTTGGTCAGGGAAGATTAGGGAGTTGGGCGTCGTCGTGGAGGTCTACTGGTCCTATTCAGACGCTAAACGAACTTGGATTAGGAGCTTTGAGCAGGTTTCGACGGAACGGGGCGGCGCGGGCCCGTCGGCGGCAGAGAGCGTGCCCAGTGCTTGTCGGGCCACGGCGACGGTGCTGCGAGGTGCGCTGGCGTGCATGAGGCCACGCGGAGGGCAGGGAAGTGTTGGGCGGTGCCGAACGGCGTTGCGAGCTGGCGGTGTCTTCTGTTGGCCGCCACGGGTGGCTTTGCCACGGCAGAAGCTGCCAACTCCAGCGATGCTCGCCGCCATCGACGCCAGCACCCGTCCAAGAGGGCGTGCGGTGCTCTGGCCAGGGAGGAGAGGCCGTGCACAACCCTCCAGGGCGCACTGTTGACAGGTGACTGAACACTGACGAAGAAACGACACTGAAGTTTCTGAAACTCTGAATTTGCATAGTAACAGTGCTGGCCAGGTGTTCGACAGAATGTTTCTGGTGTGTGGGGGGTTCTCCTTGAGCTGATTTTTGGTGGGGTGGCCTCTCATTGCATCTGAGGGCTGCCTGAATTTTGGTGGAATTTTTGGAGCAGAGGAGATATGAATTTCACCAAATTTGGCAAATCTGGTCCAAACTTGCAAAGGCTGAAATTTGAAAAATTTGAAAAGAGGAAGAGTGGATCTTGATGGTTCTGGGTTGTGGGTGCTAAGGACTATCCAGAGGAGTTGGTTTGAGATCAAAACTCAAAAGCAATCAGGTACTTGCCTTGAAAATCACTTAGGCTCAAAATAAATGACACAAATGATTTGGGAGATAAAATAAATGAAATAGAATTCAAAAATGGGTTGGACTTGTTGGAACAGAGAATTTAGATTGTTTTAAAGAGGAAGGAGGGTTTTTGAGAAGGTTTAACCACAGAGACATGGTAAAACCATGGGTGGTTTCAATATAAGTGAAGACTCAAAACTTCTAGGGTTTTCTTTAAAAGAAAATAAATAATTTCAAAAAAATATTTGAGAAGGGAACCATCAGAGAAAAAAGTTAGCAATCAAACACCAGAGTTAAAGAAGATACCAACATAAAATCCTAGCCAGGGAAAAGGTTTTGAGAGAGAGGGAGGTTTTTGAAAGGATTTAAATGACCTTCTTCAAAACAAACAAAGTTTTTGTTGAAAATTAAATAAAAATTTTGGAGTGTCACATTCGCTGGATCCAAAGGTTATGGACAGCGATTCGTTGCCGACAGCCACCTCTCCCAAGGCCATGGACGACACCGAGGTGGTGTCCCGAAGGACTTTTACTGGTCAGGGAGAGGCGCAGAGGTCCATTAGGATGGCGCCGGAGGGCGAGACCTCGACTGCCGGACACCTGGGGGAGCAAGTCCCCCAGGAGACTGGCGATGGGGGCCATATCTGTCGGATCACGGGTTCCGGTAGACCCTTAAGGTTCGAACTCTGGGGTGCACGCGGAGATCGAGCCCTCTACCTCTCCGTGTCGTAAGGATCTAAACTACTGCAAGAACAACACAAGAGACACAAGATTTATACTAGTTCGGGCCACCGTTGTGGTGTAATACCCTACTCTAGTTTGTGGTGGGTGGATTGCCTCTTGGGCTGACGAGGAAGAACAGTACAAGGAAGAACGACCTCGCGAGGGTCAGTTCTTGGTTAGGGGATGAACTGCCAGGGAGAGTTCAATCGCCCTTCTCTTTCTCTCTCTCCCTACTTGCTCCAGATACCGAACCCTCTCCCTCTACCCTGGGGGTGGCTAGCCCTATTTATAGGTGAAGGCCCTGGGCCTCTTCCCAAACGTTGAGCGGGAAGGGCGCCAACAATTGGCCAATTTGAAGGGGAACATCGGGTACACTTATACTGACTAAAGTTGGTCTTCCCCTGCCAAAGGTTCCGGTGATGACGCCGGCTTGGCCTCCACAGTGACTTCCTCCTTGTCGTGGAGCTGGTCTTGGTCTCGTTGCACCGAAATGGGTGCCCTTGCTTGATCCTCTCGCCTGCGCTTGCCCCCTTTGCACCGAAGAGGAAAGGGAGGACTCTGCGCGGGCTGGCGCCCGCCTGGCACCCTTTGTCGTCATGGGCACCTCGCGAGGTACCCCACCTTGATCTCTCCGCCTCCTCGCGAGCCAACCAAAGGAGGTCGTGCTGGAGGAAGCGCCGTGTCGTCCGCCTCACGAGGCTTGGTCCCTCGCGAGGGTCTTGAGCCTTGTGTTGATGAAGATGGGCCACGTTGGGCCCCCACTCGAGCCACGCCGCAGGCCGCAGGCAGACAAGTCTGGGGACCCCCGTTCCCAGAACGCCGACAGTAGCCCCCGGGCCCAAGGTGCGCATGGAATTGGCCGTGCCGAGAGGCGAAAGGGCAAGGGCGGAGCGCCGCGGGCCCTAACAGCCTGCGGCCTTGGGTGCCGCGTGGCGGTTTGACAGGACGTGGGCGTCTCCACTTCCCCATGACGCCTCGGCAACCGCGTGACTTGACTAGTCCCTGCATGCATAGATACGGGTCATTATTACCTGCGATCGTGGTGCTTGGCGGTTGGCCTCTTCCGGCTATAAGTGCGAGGCCGCACAAGCTCCGCCAGTCCATCCCTTCCCGCTTCTCTTCCTCCTCCTCTCCTTCGCCGCCGCCGCTCGCATGGCCCCGAAGAGGTTTTTAGCTGCGGAGAAGGGGAAGGCTAGTCGGGTGGGGCCCGACTCCCCTCCAGCCAAGAGCGGCCGGGGTCGTCCCCGCAAGCATCCCGTGGTCCCCGCTGTGGCTCCCCGCGGACACAGGGGTGGTTCTCCGTGCGGTGGTGAGCGCTCGGCCGCCATGGAGAGGCAGGCTGTGGCTACGCGGCCTCCCAGGCCGCGCTTTCGCTCGGCGGAGGTGCCGCTGGAGTTCGTCGTGTGGTCGGCGGACCCGACCAGCACCTAGTTCCAGCTCCCTCGCTTCTTCATCAGCAAGCTGCCGGCCGGCGCCCGGTGCGGCTTCTGGCTTCAGGCCGACGGCTGCTGCAGTAGGGCCTCTTGGGTCTCGCTCGAGGTTTCCCCTTCTGGGAACGGGGCCCTGACCCGCGGCTGGCAGACGTTTGCCCGCGCGCGCGGCCTGGGCGAGCGATGCACCCTGCACTTCAAGTTCGACGGTGACATCACCTACTACGTGAGGGTGTTTGGGGAAGACGGCCGCCGCGCGGGATGCTGCCCCGAGGACGACGACGAACGAGACAGCGCTCGCTCTGCTGGCGGCGCTCGAGGCTCCCCAAGCTTCGCCTACTCCCCTTCAGGCGGCTCCTCCAGCGGCGGCCGCAGCCAGCCCCCTCGCCTCCGCAACTGCTTGGGGGTGGCTGTTCAGCCGCCCGTCATCGCGCTCCGGTGAAGCGCGAGAGGGAGTCCGCCTGAGCTCCGGAGGCATCTGGTGTCGCCTCCGTAGACTGATGCAGGGCGGGCCGCGCCGGGCTCGCCCTTTCCTTTTGCTTTAGCTTCCTGTGTAAGATAAGACAACTGCGTGGAGCCCCGTGGGGGCGTGTTTAAGAATTATTGCCATTGTGGCCGTTACCATAATTTTGTTGTCGCGTTTCACAATTATTTGCCCTGGCGTAGGAAGTTTGCGGCCCTAGCCGGGGGGCGACCGACCCAGGCCCTGCGTGTATGTCGCGGTGCCCGAGGGGCACGGACCAGAGGGGTGCTCCTGTAGAGAGCCTGGGTCGTGAGACCTTTAAATGGCCAGAGCAAAAACGCTCGCCAGGGCGTTCGAGCCCCATCCCTCGCGAGGCCTTCATGGGAGAAAATCAAAACGAGGAGCGAAAATCGACAAACCACAAATCAACAACGGCAATAGCTTCGATAAGACTTCAAATGCAAATAAAACACGTCAAATGCGGAAAGTAGATGAAAAAGCCGCGTCCGGTACCTAGTCTAGTCTTCGACGTCTTCTCACCAGCGCGGAGCTAAGTGCTGCCACTGGGCGTGGGAGGGAGCCCCAGGGCCTGAGGCCGACGCTCCTGAGACTCCGGGGCGTGTACAGCCCCACTCATTATTACGTGAGAGTGTCACGGGGCGGCGAGCTTCAGAGGCATTGGCCTTCTTCACAGGCTCTGGGCCGTTCTCCTTAGAGGTAATGAGCTTCACAGGCGTTCGCCTTCTTCACAGGCTCAGGGCCTTTTCCAAAAAGAGATGATCTTCACAGGCGTTCGCCTTCTTCACAGGCTCAGGGCCTTTTCCAAAAAGAGATGATCTTCACAGGCGTCCGCCTTCTTCACAGGCTCAGGGCCTTTTCCAAAAAGAGATGATCTTCACAGGCGTTCGCCTTCTTCACAGGCTCAGGACCTTTTCCAAAAAGAGATGATCTTCATAGGCGTTCGCCTTCTTCACAGGCTCAGGGCCTTTTCCAAAAAGAGATGATCTTCACAGCCGTTCGCCTTCTTCACAGGCTCAGGGCCTTTTCCAAAAAGAGATGATCTTCACAGGCGTCCGCCTTCTTCACAGGCTCAGGGCCTTTTCCAAAAAGAGATGATCTTCACAGGCGTTCGCCTTCTTCACAGGCTCAGGGCCTTTTCCAAAAAGAGATGATCTTCACAGGCGTTCGCCTTCTTCACAGGCTCAGGGCCTTTTCCAAAAAGAGATGATCTTCACAGCCGTTCGCCTTCTTCACAGGCTCAGGGCCTTTTCCAAAAAGAGATGATCTTCACAGGCGTTCGCCTTCTTCACAGGCTCAGGGCCTTTTAGGGGTAAAACCTCCTGAGGTGCTGGATGTTCCACGCGTTCTGGATCGGCTCCCCCTCTTGAGTCTCCAAGCGCACGGAGCCTGGCCTAGAAACATGAACAACTTTGAACGGGCCCTCCCACATGGGAGAGAGCTTGTGCAACCCTTCCCTGGAGAGGACCCGCCTGAGTACGAGATCTCCTACCTCGAGGGTCCTGGGGCGGATGTTGCGGCAGTGATATCGTCGTAGCGCCTGTTGGTACCTTGCCGCTCGCAGCGCGGCCTCCCGGCGGCGTTCCTCCCCCAGCACGAGGTCCATCCCCCGCGTGGCGTCCTGCTGCGCCTCGTCGAACGCCAGGACCCGCGCGGAGCGACGCCTGACCTCGTGAGGAAGGACTGCTTCGGCTCCGTAGACCAGGAAGAACGGAGTCTCCCCGGCTGGTTTGGTCGCGGTCATGCGGATGGACCACAGCACGGATTGGAGCTCATCGTACCAACCCCTGCCGCAGGCCTCCAGCTTCTTCTTGAACGTCCTGGTCTTGAGGCCTCTCAGGACCTCCGCGTTGGCTCGTTCGGCTTGCCCATTGCTTCGCGGGTGTGCCACCGAAGCGTAGCATATCTGCGTTCCAAGGTTAGCACAGTATGTTTTGAAGAGGTTACTGGTGAACTGCGAACCGATGTCTATGATGATGCGGTTCGGCACCCCGAACCGGCTCACGATGCCCCTGATGAACTTGACCGCGGAGCCTGCGGGGATGGTACGGACAGCCTCCACCTCTGCCCACTTGGTGAACTTGTCAATGGCGACGTAGAGGTAACGGTAGCCCCCTGGCGCCCGAGGGAAAAGGCCCAGAATATCCAACCCCCAAACTGTGAATGGCCACGAGAGGGCTATAGTCTGCAGGCTCCCCGCCGGCTGATGGATCTACTTGGAATGGAACTGGCAGGCCTCACAAGCCTTCACCAACTCGATCGCGTCGTTGAGCGCGGTGGGTCAATAGAACCCACTACGGAATGCTTTGCCGACGACGGTTCGTGATGACGAGTGGTGTCCGCAGTCTCCGCCGTGTATCTCCCCCAGTAGTTCCCTTCCTTGCTCCCTGGAGATGCAGCGCAAAGATACGTCGTTGGGTCGCTTCCGGTAGAGCTCTCTGTCTCTGATGCAGTACGTCGTGGCCTGCCGCGCTACACGTTCTGCTTCCTCCCCCTTCTCTGGCAGGGTCCCATGTATCAGGTAACTCCGGAGCTCAGTGATCCAGCGTTCCTCCTGAGGTTCCATCGTCAGGAGCAAACGTACTCCTAAGGTCGGCCCGCAGGCCGGGGCTCCCGAGGCTGGCGGCTGAGGGAGCTCCTCTCGAGGCTGAGCTGTGCTTGATAGCGTTGGCTGCGCTGAAGGCTTGAAGAGCCGCTCTTCGAAGACGCCGGGCTTCTGCGGCAGCCGCCTGGACGCCCGTCCGGCTATGTCGTCAGCTTCCTGGTTGGTGCCACGGGGCACGTGCTTCAGCTCCAGCCCCCAGAACTGCTTTTCCATCCTGCGGACCTCTGCTAGGTAGGCCTCCATATGCTCGTCCTTCGGCTCGTACACCTTGTTGGAGAAGTTGACTAGGAGCTGCGAGTCGCCTTTGACGGTGAGGCGCTTCACTCCCAGGGCCGCTGCGGCCTTCAACCCTGCTATCAGTCCCTCATATTCTGCTATGTTGTTGGAGACCTTTTCTCCTTGCTGGAAACAGAGTTGTACAGCATAGCAAAGCTTATCCTGAGTGGGTGATATCAGTACAGCACCAGCCCCCGCGTCGTGCCTGGAGAATGCCCCGTCGAAGTACATGACCCAGCCTTCTGGCGCCTCGCTCCCTGGGGAGAGGGAGCGATCCTCGTCATCCTTGAGGCCCGACGCCTATGTCCATTCCGCCACGAAATCCGCCAACGCGGCTCCTTTGATGACCCTAGTTGTGCTGAACTCGAGCTGAAATGCTTGCAACTCTATGTTCCACTCAGCGACCCTTCCGGCTGAGTTAGGGCTCCTGAGCGCCCTCTCCAGGGGGTACGATGAGACGACCTTGATCGGGTGAGCTTGAATGTAATGCCGCAGCTTGCGCAAGGCCACCAGCAGCGCGAGGAGGAGCTTCTGGGGCATCGGATATCGGGCCCTCGCGTCCCACAGCACCGTGCTAATGAAGTAGACCGGGTGCTCAACAAGGTTGTGGGCAGCTTGGGTCGTGGCGCCCTCGGGAGGTGAGGGCACCTCGCGAGATGTTGTGGCCTCGGGAGGTGGACCATCCGAGCATGCCGCCTCTCCTGTCTCTTGTGCGTCCCTCGGCGGCTGACTCTCTTCATCTGTAGCTTCGGCTTTCTCGAGCTTTCCCTGTTCCCGTCTTGTCCGACCTCGGGCTGCCGCTGTGGTCTTGGACTGGCGCTCCTCCCTAACCGCCACCAGTGCTGCGCTGGCAGAGTAGGGAGTGGGGGCAAGGTAAAGCAGCAGAGGATCCTGAGGGCGCGGAGCCACCATGACTGGGGGACTGGTTAGGTACCTCTTGAGATCTTGAAACGCCTTATCTGCCTCTTCAGTCCATTCAAAGGGCCCCTTTTTCTTCATAAGCTGAAAGAAAGGCAGCGCTCGTTCCCCCAACTTGGAGATGAAGCGCCCTAGCGCGGTCACACACCCAGTGAGCTTCTGCATTTCTCTGAGGGTCTTTGGCGGACTCATGTCCTCGACCGCCTTGACCTTCTCGGGGTTGGCCTCGATGCCACGGTGAGACACGAGGAATCCCAAAAGCTTGCCCGAGGGAACGCCAAACACGCATTTCTCTGGGTTGAGCCGCAGGTTCACTGCATCGAGGCTCGCGAAGGTCTCCTCCAGGTCTTGTATCAGGGTCCTGGCCTCTCGAGATTTCACCACAATGTCATCGACGTATGCTTCAACATTCTTCTCGAGCTGCGGGCCCAAGGTGATGTGCATTAGCCGCTGAAAGGTTGCCCCTGCGTTGCGTAGTCCAAACGGCATGCATGTATAGCAGTATACTCCGCACGGGGTCAAGAAGGCGGTCTTCTCAACGTCTTCTATCACCATCTTGATCTGGTGATATCCCGAGAAGGCATCCAAAAAGCACAGCAGGTCGCATTCGGCGGTGGTATCGACGATCTGGTCAATGCAAGGGAGCGGAAACGGATCTTACGGGCATGCTTTGTTGAGGTTGGTGAAGTCGACACACATGCCTTCCTTCCCCCCTTTCTTGGGTACAATGACTGGGTTGGCCAACCAATCTGGGTACCGGACCTCGCGAATAACTCCAGCGGCTTCCAACTTGCGGGTCTCTTGGACGATGAAGGCCTGCTTCTCTACGGACTGCCGCCTGGCCTTCTGCTTCACGGGGCGCACATTTGGGCATATGTTGAGGTGGTGTTCGATGATGTCCCTGGGGATCCCTGCCAACTGATCGGGCTCCCAAGCAAACACTTTCTTGTTTGCGCGCAGGAACTTGACCAGGGCCCCCTCCTGCTCAGGCCCCAGGTTGGCGCCAATGGTGAAAGTGGCGCTGGAGGACCCGTCCTCATCAACGGGTATCTGCTTGGTTTCTGCCTTGTCCTGGGTGAACAACTGCTTCTTCTTGGTAGGCGCAGCTCCCTTGGGCTCAGGGGTCCCCGCGTCGGCGGGCTGCGCCGATGCCGCCATCTTGAAGGCGAGCTTGAGTACTCGCACGGCGTCCACGGTGTCTCCATGCACGGTAAGAGTACCGTTGCTCCCGGGCATCTTCATGAGGTTGTACGCCGGGTGCGTGGCGGCCATGAACTGAGCTAATGCCGGGTAGCCAAGGATGGCGTTGTAAGGGAGACCGATGGGGGCGATGTCGAAATCGACCATCTCCGTGCGGAAGTTGTCGTAGGTGCCGAAGGTCACCGGGAGCCGGATCTGTCCCAAGGAGTCGGACGACCCTCCCCCGACACCTGAGAAGGATCGGCTGGGCTGCAGCCGCTCCAGGGGTATGCGGAGGAGGTTGAAGGTCTCGACCGAAAGCACGCTGAGGCCCGCGCCGCCATCAACGAGGGTTCTGGTGACGGCCACCTGGCAGATGGTGGGGGTGCACAACAGGGGGAGCGCGCCCGAGCCGACCAAGTTAGCTGGGTGGTCTTCCGAGCTGAAGGTCAGGCCAACCTCGCGCGCCGACCGGTCCGTGGGAGCCCCCTGCCGTGCGGAAACGACGCCGATCTGGCGGGCAAACGGCTTGACGTGGCGGCTCGTTGGTGGCGCCTGCGAGCCGCCCAGGAGGGCCGCGACGACCGGGAGCGTATACGTTGCTGTGCGGCAGCCCGGTCGCATAGGCAGGCGCCGGGGTGGTGCTTGTCGCTCGCCTTTCGCCGGGCCGATGGCAGTGTTGACGGCGAGCGGCGGGGAATGGCAAGGACGTCCACCAGCGAGGGCCGCTGGCGTGGCGCGAGCTCGACGTGCGCCGCACATGGATGCGACGGCCGGAGGGGAGCGGAGCGGCGGAAGGCAGATTCCGGCGCACCCCTACCTGGCGCACCAAATGTCGGATCACGGGTTCCGGCAGACCCTTAAGGTTCGAACTCTGGGGTGCGCGCGGAGATCGAGCCCTCTACCTCTCCGTGTCGTAAGGATCTAAACTACTGCAAGAACAACACAAGAGACACAAGATTTATACTAGTTCGGGCCACCGTTGTGGTGTAATACCCTACTCTAGTTTGTGGTGGGTGGATTGCCTCTTGGGCTGACGAGGAAGAACAGTACAAGGAAGAACGACCTCGCGAGGGTCAGTTCCTAGTTAGGGGATGAACTGCCAGGGAGAGTTCAATCGCCCTTCTCTTTCTCTCTCTCTCTCCCTACTTGCTCCAGATACCGAACCCTCTCCCTCTACCCTGGGGGTGGCTAGCCCTATTTATAGGCGAAGGCCCTGGGCCTCTTCCCAAACGTTGAGCGGGAAGGGCGCCAACAATTGGCCAATTTGAAGGGGAACATCGGGTACACTTATCCTGACTAAAGTTGGTCTTCCCCTGCCAAAGGTTCCGGTGATGACGCCGGCTTGGGCTCCACAGTGACTTCCTCCTTGTCGTGGAGCTGGTCTTGGTCTCGTTGCACCGAAATGGGTGCCTTTGCTTGATCCTCTCACCTGCGCTTGCCCCCTTTGCACCGAAGAGGAAAGGGAGGACTCTGCGCGGGCTGGCGCCCACCTGGCACCCTTGGTCGTCATGGCTTGCGTCATGGGCACCTCACCTTGATCTCTCCGCCTCCTCGCGAGCCAACCTATGGAGGTCGTGCTGGAGGAAGCGCCGTGTCGTCCGCCTCGCGAGGCTTGGTCCCTCACGAGGGTCTTGAGCCTTGTGTTGATGAAGATGGGCCACGTTGGGGCCCCACTCGAGCCACGCCGCAGGCCGCAGGCAGGCAAGTCTGGGGACCCCCGTTCCCGGAACGCCGATAATATCCAGTGCGGCCCCCAGCCGAACATCGTTTCGGAGACCCATACGGCTCCGGAATCAAGCAGGAAACCTCCTTTGAAAGAAGGAGGTGTACCTATCCCACCGGTGACCTCTGTCCATCTAGAGGCACCGGATACACTAATGGAAGCGCTGTGAGGCGCTTCAATCATGGAGGAACACCACACCGTCATGGGTACAGTGATTGGAAGGGTTCAGTCCGTTAAGAGCGGAAGCCTACACCCACTTCTGACAGGCTTTGAGGTAAGCGACGTAATTATGTAAAAAGAAATTCAGAGTATAGACAGTATCCCCTGAGACTCTGCCCGGTGTTCGGAAAGAATAGCTGAACAGAGTATCGAACAGTTTTTCCCAGGAGACTAACCATATATGTCTATGTGAATAAGCAGGCGTCGCTGCTGGCCGTGACCTCTCATGCTGCCGAAGTCTCCGGACTGAAGCAGAAGCTAGAGCAGGCAGATGAGGAGCTTGGCCAAGCAAGGAAACAGTTGGACGAGAAGCAAGGTATGTAACAACCTGCTGTATATCGGAAAGGATTGATGATTTATGTTGACTATAGTGTCACGATATTTGTAGGAGTGGCGATTGAGGTAGAAACCCTCAAGAAGGCGCTGGCCGAGGCGGAGGAAAGAGCGGCCAAGGAGCAAGTCGCCCGTGAGAAACACGAGGCTAGGGTTGATGAGGTCCAGCTGGAGCTCCAGGAGGCCGTCAAGAAATGCGAGTCCATGGAGCGCAACATTGCGGACCACAAGACTGAACTCGCCAAGGGTCGCCAAAGTGCAGAAGATGCCCGGGTTGAAGCCCAGGGCGCTCTCGGAGATCCGAGAGGCCAAGAAAATCACAGCGGGTAAGGCCTTCGTTATGCAAAGCAAATATTTGAAGAAGAGGTATCTCTTACTAACCCGGATTTGGAGTTCTCCAGGAGCATTTGCGGATTTGCCGCGCAGTGTAGCCGAAGCTGCAGAGTTCTTCCGAGCTGAAGAGGGGAGCTCGGCGGAGAAGTTGTTCTAATCGCAATACCTTGCGCCAGAACATCTGGTGTCCCTTAGCGACCAGCTAAAACAGCTAGTCGAGCTGCATAGGGTGGCCGAACTAGCCATGAAGGATTTAATAATCCATCTGTGGCCCGCCAAAGCTATACCCAGCAGCTACCTCGGGCTCGTGAAGTGGCTGGTCAATGCCTGCCCCCGGCTTGACGTCATCAAGCGGTCGGTCTGCATTGAGTGTGCGCGGATGGCCTTCGCCCACGTCAAGGTGGGCGAAGATGAACACCATCAAGCTCGCAACCGAGGGGCGACCCACTGGCAAGGAGCACCGCACGCCCCAGCGGTATTTTGAAGATGTCCTGGAGGGATCCCGCACTGTTGTCACATCCCTAGTTCTGGTATGCTCTAGGCTAGCTAGTCATGTGTGCATCATGTTTAAATTTCATTTAAATTTGAAATGGGGAATTGTGAAATCCTCAGAATCATTTCTGGAAATGACCCAAATAAAAATTGCTCCAAAAAGGCCCAAGAAATGTTCATGTCTCTCTCTGAAAATATTGGGCAGAGATAAAAATCCAACCAATATTTTTAGGAGCTCATAAATAATTATTTTGGGCATTTGGAATTAATGCAATAATTATTTGCCTTGGATATATATTGTTATGTATATATAATATATGTCCAAAAATTGTGCCACTTGTTGGGGAGCTCTGGAATAATACAACTAGTTCCTACAAAAATTGGCATAAGAAAATAAAATGATTTAGTATTATTACTAAATCAAAACAAATGTCAGAAAATAGAAAAGAGAAATAAATGGGAAAAACTACCTGGCGCTTACCTGCCGCCGTCTGGCCCAGTACTGTGCGGCCCAGCTGGGCCAGCCCACCTGCGCCGTCGTCCTCCTGGCGCCAGTCGGCCAGGCGTGTGGCCGGCGCGCGCGCACGGCCGTGCCGCCACGCCACCTGCCTGCCTGGCCTCTTCCCCGACGCCCTGGTCATCCCGCGCGTCGCCACGCGCCCCCCCCCCAAGCCGCTCTCACTCTCCCCCGTGCTCCTCTCCTCTCCCTCGCTCTCTCTCACGGCCGAGCCCGCCGACGCCGCCGCTCGCTGTTGCCGCGCTCCCCGCCGTCCCCTCGCTCCTCCGATGCACCCAGGAGCTCCGCCTCCTCGCTCTGTAGCCTCTCCGCCAAGCTGTGCATCGCCGGACGCCCCGTGGAGCCGTCGTCGTCGCCTTC
The DNA here is from genome assembly GCA_032464435.1 of Aegilops umbellulata. NCBI lineage: Eukaryota > Viridiplantae > Streptophyta > Magnoliopsida > Poales > Poaceae > Aegilops > Aegilops umbellulata. The sequence goes on from CP136056.1 coordinate 114,145,607, forward strand.
ATCACCTCCGGCCGCCGTGGATCTCCGTCGCCGCTCGCCGCCGTCAGCGCCTCCCCCGAGCTCGCCGTCGTCTCTTCCGGTACCCTGTGAGCCTCCCCGCGTCGGTTCCCCCACCTCTCATGCCTCCCCGTGCGCCGTAGCCGCGCGCTCGCTCGAGCCGAGCTCCGGCCGCCGCCGCGAGCTCCGCTCCGGCGAGCTCCGGCCACCCCTTCTCCTCCTAACCGCTCCGCTGGATGCGGGAGAGCACGGGCTTCGTCCCGGTGCCCTTAGCTGCCGCCCCCGTGGCCTGAAACGCGGACGCCGCCGTGTCCTGTGGTCGCCGCCGACGACCTCGCCGGCCTGACGGGTGGGCCCCGTCGCCCAGGTGATTAGCTTAGTGCTAATCACCGCCTAATTAACCACTGACACTTACCAGTGGGCCCCGTGCCCCCTAATCCTTTTAATTAAGCAAATAACCCCCTGTTTAACCCCCTGTCTCTGACGTGTGGACCCCGCACGTCAGGTTTGACCTGGTCAGCGCCGTTGACCGCTGACGCAGTGCTAACGTCATGCTGACGCAATTATTTATTTTCTGGAATTATTTTAAAACAGGAAATTCCAGAAAATATTCAAAACTTCAAAAAATCATATCAATTCAACCGTAGCTCAGATTGAAATAATTTATATATGAAAAATTATCAGAAAAATTCAATCTATCCATCTGTACCAGTTTCATGCATGAAAAAACAACTTAAACCTGCTGTATAGATGAAAGCATATAAATGGTATATATAAGGACTTACTTTGGAAATGCATTTGAATGTTTGGTTCAAATGGATTTCAACCAAATGAACTCTAGCTGCATTAGCTCAAACAGCATCACATCTTCATGCCATGTTCATACATCATATTGTTGCATATGCTTGTGTTTTGATTGTTGGCACCGTTCCTTCTCGATAGGTCCTGCTCCGGAGACCGTTCCAGAGTACCTGTCTATGAAGCAGTGCCCCCCTTGTTGATCTACCAGGCAAGCAAACCCCCCTTGTTCATTCCGATATGATCCCACTCTCGCTCCTGCTCTCCTTTTTTGCATTAGGACAACAACGAGACAACTGTTACTTTATGCTGCGGTAGTTGAACCCATTCCTCTGCATGACCTGTCATTGCCACAGTAAATAGATGAAACCCACTAGCATGTGTAGGAGTTGATTGAGCCATGTTGTGCTTCTACCATGCCATGCCTGCTATTGCTTAGAGTTATGTCAGGTCTGATTCATTGGGAATGGATTGGAGTGATATGATATGTTCCGATGCTGAGAGTGAACGTGTGAACACGATTTGGTAAAGGTAGCGATGAGAGGCCATGTAGGAGTACATGGTGGGTTGTCTCATTGGAACCGTCCTTAAGCACTGAGTTCTGTGTATGTTGTCCAATGACTAGCCACTACCACGCATTGGAATGCTTAAGTGCCCCTCTCGACTTATTAACCAACATGATCTCTGTCCAGGAGTTGCAAATAGTTTCTGGTGTTTGTAGGTAGTGTTAGTAGTATACCAAGTGGCACCCGGCCAGGTGGGCTTGGGACAGACTAGGCACAAGTGGCACGGTGTACCAAGCATAGATCCATCCGGCGAGGTGGGCTTGGGAACCCTGCACACATCATTTGGGGTCGTGAGCGACACCCCGGCCGGATCTCCTTGCGGATGGAACCCGAATAGGCGATAAACCTGGACTAGAGTCTTGTGTGGTTAGTCAGGTCGTGGCCGACACCCTCGCCAGGCTTCCGCTTGAAGGTTGCCGAGATACATGACGTGTACATGGTGATAAGTGGTGAGAGCGTGTGTGAAGAAGTACACCCCTGCAGGGTTATCATGATCTATTCGAATAGGCGTGTCCTCGGTTATGGACTTCTTGGATGCTTACGTGGTACATGGACAACTTGAAGTGAATACTCTAAAATGATCAAGATAAGTGTGAGTGCTATGGATGGCCTTCTCGTGGTGAGACGGGAATGAATCCATAGTGGTGTATTGATGTGGTGATTAGTGGACTCGTGTGCGCCATTTCAAAAGAGTTACCAGCAGTCGTAGAACAGGATAGCCATAGAGTCAAAGCTGGCTTGCTGCAACTAAACCCCACATTACCTCCTTGATACTAATGCATGTATGATAGGATCCGATGTAAGTCTTGCTGAGTACCTTTGTACTCACGTTTGCGTTATTTATGTTTTGCAGATGAGACATCTGTCTCACTAGTAGTTCCGCTTGGACTTCGACGAGTAGCTTGCCACCTCAGCTACGATCTTGATCGGAGGTTGTAGATAGTCAGGCACTTTAGCCTTTTTCTTTTGTAGTTGTCTGTACTCAGACATGTAATGCTTCCACTTGTTGCTTGTATGCTCTGAATGATGGGTCATGTGACCCCTGTTTGTATTTATGTTGTGGCTCTTTTGGGCCTTTATCTATATAAGTTTGCGTTATGTTGTGATGCCATGTTGTACAGCACATACTTGCATGTTATGCGTACGTGTGACGTGTATTGCTATGTGTGGGATCCGACAATCTAGTTGTTTATCCTTGGCAGCCTATCATATGGGGAAATGTAGTCTAGTGCTTTCTGAGCGATAGTAGTCCGCTACAGCCCGGTTAACCGGAGTCCTGCTAGCCCAGCACTACGGCTCGGAACACTTGACTGGCCGGCATGTGATTCACTTCGTTCCTGTGTCTGTCCCTTCGGGGAAATGTCACGCGGTGTTATCCGGAGTCCTGCCTAGCCTGCTACAGCCCGGGTCACCGGAGTCCTGTTAGCCCAGTGCTACAGCCCGGATTTATACGTTGATGACCGACATGCTCGATGTGATTCATGTATGCCTGTCCTCATGAGTTAGTGCCGCCTGGGGTTCACGACTAGCCATGTCGGCCCGGGTTCTTTGTCATATGGATGCTAGCGACACTATCATATACGTGGGCCAAAAGGCGCAAACGGTCCCGGGCCAGGTAAGGTGGCACCCGTGGGAATACCGTGCGTGAGGCCGCAAAGTGATATGATGTGTTACATGCTAGATCGGTGTGACTTAGGATCGGGGTCCCGACAGCTTTGGTATCAGAGCCTGACTGCTTGTAGGATTTCCAAGCCAGCCTGGTCGAAGTTGAGTCTAGAAATGCTTTAGTTATGTAGGGGAATTGATTGTGGAAGGGAACGTAAGGCTCTTTTTACTCCTTATACTTCATGCCCTTCTGATCTGAGTCATCCTATCTTCCTACGGGGTTAAGGAACTAGGCTTTCTCTTCTGTCTATCAGGATCACGTGTTACTACTCCGTAGTCTCTTAGGATTGGTTGATCAGAGTCTTATCCCAGTTTGAGTACTTCCGGTGTAGCCTGTTTAGTAATATTTCAGAACCTTGAGTGATGATGTTGAGTATGGTGCTACCCCATCTTTTGCAGAATGTCTCATTCTGAGCATTTTACTGCCGTTATGCTGCCGAAATTATCCTAGGAGTTTGAGAGATACTAAATTCCCTTGTGTTACATATTACATCCTATAGTTGTTGTTGACCTCGTCCTTGGTTCCACTTCTCAGGATGTCGTCAGTTAACCGAAGTTCTGTTGCTCATAGCCGGAACCACGGAGATGGTGGGGATGAGGATCCTCCCGACCAGTCTTCATTGGCAGAGTTCATGTTAGAGATGGAGAAGAACAAGCGTGAGTCTAACCGCTTGTTGGCACGTATCGAGGAGAACACCGCACCCCAATGTAAAGAGTCAACGACCGTCTATGATTTCATTCGTCTGAAACCACCCACCTTCCATCATTCCATTGAACCACTCGATGCAGATGACTGGCTCCGTAGTATCACACACAAGCTCCGTTCTACGAACATAGCTGAAGGTGACAAGGTCATCTATGCTGCATATCACCTGGAAGGTCCTGCTAGTCTTTGGTGGCAAAACTATGAGGCTATGCTTCCAGCTGGTCAGATACCTACCTGGAGAGGTTTCACTGAGGCTTTTCGCGAGCATCACATTCCTGAAGCCCTCATCGATCGCAAGAGAGAAGAGTTCTGTAGTTTCACCCAGGGTAAGATGGCTGTTGATGCTTACAGTAGAGAGTTTGAGAATCTCGCTCACTATGCTACAGAAGAAGTGTCCACAGACGCCAAGAAGCAAGCTAGGTTCCGGAAGGGTCTCAACCCCAAGTTGCGTCGTGATCTCCACTTGCACCAATGCAATACATTCCAGGCTCTTGTGAACAAGGCCATTAACACGGAGACAGCACAGCTCACTTACGAGGAGTCTCGTAAGCACACCCGTGATTTGGTTTCTTCCTCCGGTTATAGTTCGCAGAAGCGCCGGATTTGGATCCCGAACTCCGCTCTTCCACCCGGTTATTCACCGAGGCCATCTTGTGTGGCGCCTCACCCAGTTCAGCCAATTGCACCACCCAAGCCCATTGGTGGACCGCCTGTCAATGCGGGTCCACGTCCTACTTCCAAGATTTGTTACAAGTGCGGAGAGCCAGGCCACATTGCCCGTATTTGCACTCAGACCAGTGTTGCTCCATCTCAGCCCGAGAAGTTTGTTGGCCGTGGAAGTAAGCCATCACACAAGATGATTAACGCCAAGTCAGCTCCCACTGAACGTGGACGTGTGCATCACGTCTCAGATGAAGACGCTTATGATGATCCGGATGTCGTTCTTGGTACACTCCTTGTAAACTGTCATCCAGCATCGGTTCTATTCGATACTGGAGCATCTCATTCCTTCATTTCCGAAAGTTATGCCCGCTTGCATGACATGTCATTTTGTGATATGCCCTCCCCACTACTCATTCAGACTCCTGGATCCAAATGGCAAACCTCTAGGATAAGTTATGGCAATGAAATACATGTTGACAGACTTGTGTTCCTAGCTTCCCTGATATCTCTTAAGTCTTCAGATATTAACATCATCTTGGGTATGGACTGGATGAAAGCTCATTATGCCAAGATTGATTGTTACACCAGGTCTGTTCAGCTCACACACCCCTTTGGCAAGATAGTCACTGTCTCCACCAAAATTGCAAAGCGTCAGCTTTATTCTCTTAATGCCAGCCCTCTTCCAGACCTTGAAGATATCCTGGTAGTCCGTGACTTTCCGGATGTCTTTCCAGAAGAACTGCCAGGTATTCCACCTGACAGGGATGTAGAGTTCGTCATAGATCTTATCCTAGGAACTGCTCAAATCTCTAGGAGACCTTACAAGATGGCACCCTTAGAACTAGCCGAGCTTAAGAAACAACTTGATGAGTCCTTGCAAAAGGGTTTCATTCGTCCTAGTTCTTCTCCCTGGGCTTGCCCCGTCCTCTTCGTCAAGAAGAAGGATGGTACGGACCGGATGGTTGTAGATTATCGTCCCGTTAATTTGGTCACGATAAAGAACAAGTATCCGCTTCCCAGGATCAACGATCTGTATGATCAGCTCGCTGGATCCTCAGTCTTTTCCAAGATGGATTTGAGGTTAGGCTACCACCAAATCAAGATCAGAAACGGGGACATTCCTAAGACGGCTTTTGTCACTCGTTATGGCCAATACGAGTACACCGTCATGTCCTTTGGTCTAACTAATGCTCCAGCCACCTTCTCCCGCTTGATGAACTCGATCTTCATGGAGTACTTAGATAAGTTCGTCGTGGTTTACCTCGATGATATTCTTATTTACTCGAAGAACGAGGAAGAGCATGCCGAACATCTTAGACTTGTGCTAGAAAAACTCAGAGAGCACCGCCTTTATGCCAAGTTCTCCAAGTGCGAATTTTGGTTGCCAGAAGTGACCTATCTAGGCCACGTGATCTCTGGTAAGGGCATTGCTGTCAATCCTGAGAGAGTTCAGGCCGTTCTTGATTGGACTCCACCCGAAACCGTTAAGCAAGTTAGGAGTTTCCTTGGTCTAGCCAGTTATTGTCGCCGCTTCGTTGAAAATTTCTCCAAAGTGGCCAAACCCCTCACGGAACTTCTCAAGAAAGATAAAAAGTTTGAGTGGTCCCCATAGTGTGAATACAGTTTTCAGGAACTGAAAAGACGCCTGACATCTGCTCCCATACTTGTGCCACCGGATTTCACTAAAGACTTTGTTATCTACTGCGACGCCTCACGACAGGGACTAGGTTGCATTCTTATGCAGGATCGTCATGTGATTGCCTATGCATCTCGACAGTTGCATCCACATGAGGATAATTATCCTACACATGATCTGGAGCTTGCAGCCGTAGTCTATGCACATAAGACCTGGCGACATTACCTTCTTGGTAAACGTTGCGAGATTTACACCGATCACCAGAGTCTCAAGTATATCTTCACCCAACCAGATTTGAACCTTAGGCAAAGACGTTGGTTGGAGTTGATCTCAGATTACGACTTAGGGATTACCTACACCCCAGGCAAGGGCAATGTCATGGCTGATGCACTAAGTCATAAGTCCTATTGCAACAATCTTATGTTGCAGCAGGGCCAACCACTTCTCCATGAGGAATTCTGTAAGCTTAACCTTCACATTGCTCCTCACGGATTCCTTTCTACCCTGGTGGCGAAACCTACCCTTGAAGATCAGATCATCTCTGACCAGAAGTTTGATAAGGGTGTTATCCGCATGAAGAGAAACATTAAGAAGGGAGTTGGTGGATGTTTCTCTATGGATGATCGAGGTGTTGTTTTCTTTGAGAATCGCTTGGTGGTTCCCAAGAATCAACATCTGCGACAATTGATTCTTAAGGAGGCGCATGAATCTCCTCTCACGATTCATCCCGGTAGTACTAAGATGTATCAGGACCTACGCCAGAGGTTCTGGTGGACTAGGATGAAGAGAGAAATCGCTCAGTTCATTGCTAACTGTGACGTTTGTCGTCGCGTTAAGGCAGAGCATCAAAGGCCTGCTGGCACCCTTCAGCCTTTAGCTATTCCTGAGTGGAAATGGGATAAGGTTGGTATGGACTTCATCACCGGCTTTCCCGGGACCAAGAAAGGGAATAATGCTATCTTCGTAGTCATTGATCGTCTTTCCAAAGTGGCTCACTTCCTACCTGTTCGAGAGAATATCACCGCTAGTCAGCTCGCTGACTTATATATTTCTCGAATAGTTTCACTTCATGGTGTTCCACTAGAGATCAATTCAGACCGTGGTAGTCTTTTCACTTCTCATTTCTGGGAGAGTTTCCAAACTGCCATGGGCACCCATCTCTCCTTCAGTACCGCTTTCCAGCCTCAATCAAGTGGTCAGGTGGAAAGGGTCAACCAAATCCTCGAAGACATGCTTAGAGCTTGCGTTATCTCATTCGGTATGGATTGGGAGAAGTGTCTTCCTTTCGCCGAGTTTGCTTATAACAATAGCTACCAATCCAGTCTCAAGAAAGCTCCTTTTGAGATTCTGTATGGACGAAGATGTCGAACACCTTTGAACTGGTCAGAAACCGGTGAAAGACAATTCTTTGGACCGGATATGATTCAGGAGGCAGAAGAGCAAGTTCGCATCATTCGTGAGAATTTAAAAATAGCCCAATCTCGTCAAAAGAGCCAGTATGACCGTCGTCATAAGGAAGTGGCTTATGAAGTTGGCGACAAGGCTTACCTTCGGGTCACCCCTTTGAAGGGTACCCATCGTTTCGGTATCAAGGGCAAGTTGGCTCCTCGTTACATTGGTCCTTTTCGCATTCTCGCTAAACGAGGAGAGGTGGCCTACCAGTTGGAACTACCCCCACATCTTTCTCGAGTTCATGATGTCTTCCACGTCTCTCAACTCAGGCGTTGCTTCCCGGATCCCATCCGCGGAGTGGACCACGAAATGCTTGATCTCCAAGATAACCTCACTTATCGAGAGCACCCCGTCCGCATTCTGGATCAAGCAGAGCGTGTCACTCGATGCCAGAACATCAAGTTTCTCAAAGTTCAGTGGTCTCATCATTCCGAGAGAGAAGCTACCTGGGAGCGTGAAGATCGTCTTCGACTGGAGTACCCCACCTTCTTTCCATCGACCCCTGAATCTCAGGACGAGATTCTTTCGAGTGGGGGCGAGTTGTCACATCCCTAGTTCTGGTATGCTCTAGGCTAGCTAGTCATGTGTGCATCATGTTTAAATTTCATTTAAATTTGAAATGGGGAATTGTGAAATCCTCAGAATCATTTCTGGAAATGACCCAAATAAAAATTGCTCCAAAAAGGTCCAAGAAATGTTCATGTCTCTCTCTGAAAATATTGGGCAGAGATAAAAATCCAACCAATATTTTTAGGAGCTCATAAATAATTATTTTGGGCATTTGGAATTAATGTAATAATTATTTGCCTTGGATATATATTGTTATGTATATATAATATATGTCCAAAAATTGTGCCACTTGTTGGGGAGCTCTGGAATAATACAACTAGTTCCTACAAAAATTGGCATAAGAAAATAAAATGATTTAGTATTATTACTAAATCAAAACAAATGTCAGAAAATAGAAAAGAGAAATAAATGGGAAAAACTACCTGGCGCTTACCTGCCGCCGTCTGGCCCAGTACTGTGCGGCCCAGCTGGGCCAGCCCACCTGCGCCGTCGTCTTCCTGGCGCCAGTCGGCCAGGCGTGTGGCCGGCGCGCGCGCACGGCCGTGCCGCCACGCCACCTGCCTGCCTGGCCTCTTCCCCGACGCCCTGGTTGTCCCGCGCGTCGCCACGCGCCCCCCCAAGCCGCTCTCACTCTCCCCCGTGCTCCTCTCCTCTCCCTCGCTCTCTCTCACGGCCGAGCCCGCCGATGCCGCCGCTCGCTGTTGCCGCGCTCCCCGCCATCCCCTCGCTCCTCCGACGCACCCAGGAGCTCTGCCTCCTTGCTCTGTAGCCTCTCCGCCAAGCTGTGCATCGCCGGACGCCCCGTGGAGCCGTCGTCGTCGCCTTCATCACCTCCGGCCGCCGTGGATCTCAGTCGCCGCTCGCCGCCGTCAGCGCCTCCCCCGAGCTCGCCGTCGTCTCTTCCGGTACCCTGTGAGCCCCCCCCCCCGCGTCGGTTCCCCCTCCTCTCATGCCTCCCCGTGCGCCGTAGCCGCGCGCTCGCTCGAGCCGAGCTCCGGCCGCCGCCGCGAGCTGCGCTCCGGCCACCCCTTCTCCTCCTAACCGCTCCGCTGGATGCGGGAGAGCACGGGCTTCGTCCCGGTGCCCTGAGCCGCCGCCCCCGTGGCCTAAAACGCGGACGCCGCCGCGTCCTGTGGTCGCCGCCGACGACCTCGCCGGCCTGACGGGTGGGCCCCGTCGCCCAGGTGATTAGCTTAGTGCTAATCACCGCCTAATTAACCACTGACACTGACCAGTGGGCCCCGTGCCCCCTAATCCTTTTAATGAAGCAAATAACCCCCTGTTTAACCCCCTGTCACTGACGTGTGGACCCCGCACGTCAGGTTTGACCTGGTCAGCGCCGTTGACCGCTGACGCAGTGCTGACGTCATGCTGACGCAATTATTTATTTTCTGGAATTATTTTAAAACAGGAAATTCCAGAAAATATTCAAAACTTCAAAAAATCATATCAATTCAACCGTAGCTCAGATTGAAATAATTTATATATGAATAATTATCAGAAAAATTCAATCTATCCATCTGTACAAGTTTCATGCATGACAAAACAACTTAAACCTGCTGTATAGATGAAAGCATATAAATGGCATATATAAGGACTTACTTTGGAAATGCATTTGAATGTTTGGTTCAAATGGATTTCAACCAAATGAACTCTAGCTGCATTAGCTCAAACAGCATCACATCTTCATGCCATGTTCATACATCATATTGTTGCATATGCTTGTGTTTTGATTGTTGGCACCGTTCCTTCTCGATAGGTCCTGCTCCGAAGACCGTTCCAGAGTACCTGTCTATGAAGCAGTGCCCCCCTTGTTGATCTACCAGGCAAGCAAACCCCCCTTGTTCATTCCGATATGATCCCACTCTCGCTCCTGCTCTCTTTTATTGCATTAGGACAACAACGAGACAGCTGTTACTTTATGCTGCATTAGTTGAACCCATTCCTCTGCATGACCTGTCATTGCCACAGTAAATAGATGAAACCCACTAGCATGTGTAGGAGTTGATTGAGCCATGTTGTGCTTCTACCATGCCATGCCTGCTATTGCTTAGAGTTATGTCAGGTCTGATTCATTGGGAATGGATTGGAGTGATATGATATGTTCCGATGCTGAGAGTGAACGTGTGAACACGATTTGGTAAAGGTAGCGATGAGAGGCCATGTAGGAGTACATGGTGGGTTGTCTCATTGGAACCGTCCTTAAGCACTGAGTTCTGTGTATGTTGTCCAATGACTAGCTACTACCACGCATTGGTGAATGCTTAAGTGCCCCTCTCGACTTATTAACCAACTTGATCTCTGTCCAGGAGTTGCAAATAGTTTCTAGTGTTTGTAGGTAGTGTTAGTAGTATACCAAGTGGCACCCGGCCAGGTGGGCTTGGGACAGACTAGGCACAAGTGGCACGGTGTACCAAGCGTAGATCCATCCGGCGAGGTGGGCTTGGGAACCCTGCACACATTATTTGGTGCCGTGAGCGACACCCCGGCCGGATCTCCTTGCGGATGGAACCCGAATAGGCGATAAACCTGGACTAGAGTCTTGTGTGGTTAGTCAGGTCGTGGCCGACACCCTCGCCAGGCTTCCGCTTGAAGGTTGCCGAGATACATGACGTGTACATGGTGATAAGTGGTGAGAGCGTGTGTGAAGAAGTACACCCCTGCAGGGTTATCATGATCTATTCGAATAGCCGTGTCCTCGGTTATGGACTTCTTGGATGCTTACGTGGTACATAGACAACTTGAAGTGGATACTCTAAAATGCTCAAGATAAGTGTGAGTGCTATGGATGGCCTTCTCGTGGTGAGACGGGAATGAATCCATAGTGGTGTATTGATGTGGTGATTAGTGGACTCGTGTGCGCCATTTCAAAAGAGTTACCAGCAGACATAGAACAGGATAGCCACAGAGTCAAAGCTGGCTTGCTGCAACTAAACCCCACATTACCTCCTTGATACTAATGCATGTATGATAGGATCCGATGTAAGTCTTGCTGAGTACCTTTGTACTCACGTTTGCGTTATTTATGTTTTGCAGATGAGACATCTGTCTCACTAGTAGTTCCGCTTGGACTTCGACGAGTAGCTTGCCACCTCAGCTACGATCTTGATCGGAGGTTGTAGATAGTCAGGCGCTTCAGCCTTTTTCTTTTGTAGTTGTCTGTACTCAGACATGTAATGCTTCCGCTTGTTGCTTGTATGCTCTGAATGATGGGTCATGTGACCCCTGTTTGTATTTATGCTGTGGCTCTTTTGGGCCTTTATCTATATAAGTTTGCGTTATGTTGTGATGCCATGTTGTACAGCACATACTTGCATGTTATGCGTACGTGTGACGTGTATTGCTATGTGTGGGATCCGACAATCTAGTTGTTTATCCTTGGCAGCCTATCATATAGGGAAATGTAGTCTAGTGCTTTCTGAGCGATAGTAGTCCGCTACAGCCCGGTTAACCGGAGTCCTGCTAGCCCAGCACTACTGCTCGGAACGCTTGACTGGCCGGCATGTGATTCACTTCGTTCCTGTGTCTGTCCCTTTGGGGAAATGTCACGCGGTGTTATCCGGAGTCCTGCCTAGCCTGCTACAGCCCGGGTCACCGGAGTCCTGTTAGCCCAGTGCTACAGCCCGGATTTATACGTTGATGACCGACATGCTCGATGTGATTCATGTATGCCTGTCCTCATGAGTTAGTGCCGCCTGGGGTTCACGACTAGCCATGTCGGCCCGGGTTCTTTGTCATATGGATGCTAGCGACACTATCATATACGTGGGCCAAAAGGCGCAAACGGTCCCGGGCCAGGTAAGGTGGCACCCGTGGGAATACCGTGCGTGAGGCCGCAAAGTGATATGATGTGTTACATGCTAGATTGGTGTGACTTAGGATCGCGGTCCCGACAACTGTAGCGGAGCAGTGTTCTAAGGACATTATCTTTGAATGAAATACTGTCATGTTATCATGTCCTGTATGTTGGAACAAAAGCTGTCATGTAATATAATGCTTGTTATTTTTTATTTAAAATTTTACCTCCTGTTCGGCCATTTTTATTAAATCCAAGAGTTGGCCAATCGTCGGCTTAAGCCCCCACGTAGGTAGTATAGGGGTGTTCGGGATGGAATCTAAACACTCTTGATCAAAAAATTTGGTCCTTGAAGGAGGTGTTTAGCGCAACGAACTAGGCAATCGGACTATGTGGCTTTACCACTCTCACTTAGCCATAGGAGTTTGACAAAAAAATGTTGGCCCGGCCCCTAGTTAGCATTTAATCCGGACTAGGGTGCTATAAACACCTGATCGGGCTGAGGTGGATCTGTAGCATAATGCGGAAAAAATCACAAAAGATTTGTAACCTCCGAACAGCTTACCCGCTAACGCCGCATCATGACAGACAGTTGATACGTCCATTTTGCATCATGCCTTTATATCGATATCTATTGCATTATGTGCTGTTATTTCATGTTATGTCACAATACTTATGGCTATTCTCTCTTATTTTACAAGTTTTACATGAAAGAGGGAGAATGCCGACAGCTGGAATTCTGGGTTGGAAAAGGAGCAAATATTAGAGACCTATTCTGCGCAACTCCAAAAGTCCTGAAACTCCACGGAAAATCCTAAAAGAAATAAAGAAAAATCATCGCCAAATATGAAGGCCGGGGGGCCCACACCCTGCTCACGAGGGTGGGGGGCGCGCCCCCTGCCTCGTGGGCCCCCTGTTGGGTCTCCGACGCCCATCTTCTCCTATATGAAGTCTTCCGATGACAAAAAAAGAAGGAAGAACCTTTCAGGACGAAACTCCGCCGCCACGAGGCGGAACCTTGGCGGAACCAATCTAGGGCTCCGGCAGAGCTGTTCTGCCAGGGACACTTCCCTCCGGGAGGGGGAAATCATCACCATCGTCATCACCAACGCTCCTCTCATCGGGAGAGGGAAATCTCCATCAACATCTTCACCAGCACCATCTCATCTCCAAACCCTAGTCCACCTCTTGTATCCAATTCTTGTCTCAAAGTCCGGGATTGGTGCTAGTAGGTTGCTAGTAGTGTTGATTACTCCTTGTAGTTGATGCTAGTTGGTTTATTTGGTGGAAGATCATATGTTCAGATCCTATATGCATATTATTACCCCTCTGATTATGAACATGAATATGCTTTGTGAGTAGTTACGTTTGTTCCTGAGGACAAGGGAGAAGTCTTGCTATTAGTAGTCATGTGAATTTGGTATTCATTCGATATTTTGATAAGATGTATGTTGTCTAGCCTCTAGTGGTGTTATGTGAATGTCGACTACATAACACTTCACCATTATTTGGGCCTAGAGGAAGGCATTGGGAAGTAATAAGTAGATGATGGGTTGCTAGAGTGACAGAAGCTTAAACCCTAGTTTATGCGTTGCTTCGTAAGGTGCTGATTTGGATCCATATGTTTCATGCTATGGTTAGGTTTACCTTAATACTTTTGTTGTAGTTGTGGATGCTTGCAATAGAGGTTAATCATAAGTGGGATGCTTGTTCAAGTAAGAACAGCACCCAAGCACCGGTCCACCCACATATCAAATTATCAAAGTACCGAACGCGAATCATATGAATGTGATGAAAACTAGCTTGACGATATTCCCATGTGTCCTCGGGAGCGCTTTTCCTATTATAAGAGTTTGTTCCGGCTTGTCCTTTGCTACAAAAAGGATTGGGCCATCTTGCTGCACCTTATTTACTTTTGTTACTTGTTGCTCGTTACAATTTATCTTGTCACCAAACTTTCTGTTACCACTTATTTCAGTACTTGCAGAGAATACCTTGCTGAAAACCGCTTATCATTTCCTTACGCTCCTTGTTGGGTTCGACACTCTTACTTATCGAAAGGACTACAATAGATCCCCTATACTTGTGGGTCATCAAGACTCTTTTCTGGCGCCGTTGCCGGAGAGTGTAGCGCTTCTGGTAGGTGGAATTTGGTAAGGAAAAATTTATATAGTGTGGTGAAATTTACTGTCACTTGCTACTATGGAAAGTAATTCTCTGAGGGGCTTGTTCGGGGTATCTTCACCCCGTCCATTAGAGCAAAGAGTTGCTCCTCAACCTACTGAACCTACTGAAAATGAAACTCCTGTTGAATTTCCTTCGGGTATGATGGAAAAACTGCTAGCTAACCGTTTTACAGGAGATGGAACAAAGCATCCTGATGAGCACTTAATATATGTGGATGAAGTGTGCGGATTATTTAAGCTTGCAGGTATACCTGATGATGTTGCTAAAAAGAAGGTCTTCCCTTTATCTTTGAAGGGAGACGCATTGATATGGTATAGGCTATGTGATGATATGAGATCGTGGAACTATAAAAGATTGAAATTGGAATTTCATCAAAAGTATTACCCTATGCATCTTGTTCATCGTGATCGCAATTATATATATAATTTTTGGCCTCGCGAAGGAGAAAGCATCGCTCAAGCTTGGGGGAGGCTTAAATCAATGTTATATTTATGCCCCAATCATGAGCTCTTGAGAGAAATAATTATTCAAAGTTTTTATGCCCGGCTTTCTGAAAACAATCGCACCATGCTCAATCATGAGCTCTTGTGCTGGCTCTTTTATGATGAAGACTATTGAAGTTAAATGGGACTTATTGGATAGAATTAAATGCAACTCTGAAGATTGGGATCTCGACGAAGGTAAGGAGTCAGGTATGACACCTAAGTTTGATTGTGTTAAATCTTTTATGGATACCGATATTTTCCATAAGTTTAGCACTAAATATGGACTTGACTCTGAGATAGTAGCTTCTTTCTGTGAATCTTTTGCTACTTATGTTGATCTCCCCAAGGAGAAATGGTTTAAATATCATCCTCCCATAGAAGTAAAAGTAGCTGCACCTATTAAAGTTGAAGAAAAGATTGTCACTTATAATGATCCTATTGTTCCTACTTCTTATATTGAGAAACCACCTTTTCCTGTTAGAATAAAGGATCATGCTAAAGCTTCAACTGTTGTTCGTAAAAGCAATATTAGAACTTATACACCTCCTGAGCAAGTTAAAGTAGAACCTAATATTGCTATTGTTAAAGATCTCTTGTCTGATAATATTGATGGGCATGTTATTCAGTTCGATAGTGAAACTTATAGAATTGATAAGCCTTGTGATAAATATAAACATAGACCTGTGGTAGGCGTGCCTGTTATTTATGTTAAAATAGGAGATCATTGTTATCATGGCTTATGTGATATGGGTGCTAGTGCTAGTGTTATACCGCATACTTTGTATGAAGAAATTAAGCATGAAATTGCACCTGCTGAGTTAGAAGGTATTGATGTCACAATTAAACTTGCCAATAGATATACTATTTCACCAATTGGGATTGTTAGAGATGTTGAAGTCTTGTGTGGGAAAACTAAATATCCTGCTGATTTTCTTGTTCTTGGTTCCCCACAAGATAGCTTTTGTCCCGTTATATTTTGTAGACCCTCCTTGAACACTGTTAATGCTAAGATAGACTGCGAAAAGAATGTTGTTACTATTGGCTTGGATGATATGGTTCATGAGTTTAATTTCTCTAAATTTAGTAAACAACATCGTGAGGAAGAATTACCTAGTAAGGATGAAATTATTGGTCTTGCTTCTATTGTCGTACCTCCTAGTGATCCTTTAGAACACTATTTGCTAGACCATGAAAATGATATGTTCATGAATGAAAGAAGGGAAAGAGATGAAGTATTCTTTAAACAGGAACCTATTCTGCAACACAATTTACCTGTTGAAATTTTAGGGGATCCTCCTCCACCCAAGGGTGATCTCGTGTTTGAGCTTAAACCGTTGCCTGATAATCTTAAATATGCTTATCTTGATGAAAAGAAGATATATCCTGTTATTATTAGTGCTAACCTTTCAGAGCATGAAGAAGAAAGATTATTGAAAACTCTGAAGAAGCACCGTGCTGCTATTGAATATACTCTTGATGATCTTAAGGGCATTAGTCCCATTCTATGTCAACACAAAATAAATTTGGAAGCGGATGCTAAACCCGTTCATGATCCTCAACAACGTTTGAATCCTAAAATGAAAGAAGTGGTAATAAAAGAAATACTCAAGCTTCTGGAGGCAGGTATAATTTATCCCGTTGCTGATAGTCAGTGGGTAAGTCCTGTCCATTGTGTCCCTAAGAAGGGAGGTATTACTGTTGTTCCTAATGATAAAGATGAATTGATTCCACAAAGAATTATCACAGGTTATAGGATGGTAATTGATTTCCGCAAATTAAATAAGGCTACTAGAAAGATCATTAACCCTTACCTTTTATTGATCAAATGTTGGAAAGATTATGCAAACATACACATTACTGCTTTCTAGATGGTTATTCTGGTTTCTCTCAAATACTTGTGTCGGCTAGAGACCAATCAAAGACTACTTTTACATGCCCTCTTGGTACTTTTGCTTATAGACGTATTCCTTTTGGTTTATGTAATGCACCTGCTACCTTTCAAAGATGCATGATGGCTATATTCTCTGACTTTTGTGAAAATATTTGTGAGGTTTTCATGGACAATTTTTCTGTCTATGGTTCCTCTTTTGATGATTGCTTGAGCAATCTTGATCGAGTTTTGCAGAGATGTGAAGAAACTAATCTTGTCTTGAATTGGGAAAAGTGCCACTTTAGGGTTAATCAAGGTATTGTCTCGGGGCATAAAGTTTCTGAA
Source organism: Aegilops umbellulata (assembly GCA_032464435.1). NCBI lineage: Eukaryota > Viridiplantae > Streptophyta > Magnoliopsida > Poales > Poaceae > Aegilops > Aegilops umbellulata. Next base: position 114,162,343 of record CP136056.1, read on the forward strand.
AGAGGTATTGAAGTTGATAAAGCCAAGGTTGATGCTATTGAAAAGATGCCATGTACCAAGGACATCAAAGGTATAAGAAGTTTCCTTGGTAACACCGGATTTTATAGGAGGTTCATTAAAGACTTCTAAAAAAATTCTCGGCCTCTGACTAATTTGTCGGATTTCGAGTTTCGGCAGACCCTTAAGGTTCGAACTCTGGGGTGCGCGCGGAGATTATGCCCTCTACCTCTCCGTCTCGCAAAGATCTAAACTACCAAAAGAATCAACACAAGAGACACAGAGTTTATACTGGTTCGGGCCACCGATGTGGTGTAATACCCTACTCCAGTGTGGTGTGGTGGATTGCCTCTTGGGCTGGTGATGATGAACAATACAGGGAAGAACAACCTCGCGAGGGTCTGTTCTTGGCTAGGGGGATGATCTCTCGATGCCTCTAATTCTCGATCACCCGATCGCTGGATGCCTCTACCCTGGGGGTGGCTAGTCCTATTTATAGGCAAAGGCCCTTGGCCTCTTCCCAAATATTGAGCGGGAAGGGCACCAACAATTGGCCAATTCGAAGGGGAACATCTGGTACACTTATCCTGACTAAAGTTGGTCCTCGCCTGCCAAAGGCCCTGTGGTGACACCGTTTTGTGCTCCACGATGACCTCCTTCCCACCGTTGGACTGGTCTTGGTCTCGTTGCACCGAAATGGGTGCCTTTGCTTGATCCTCTCGCCCGCGCTTGCCCCCTTTGCACCAAAGAGGAAAGGGAGGACACTGCGCGGGCTGGCGCCCGCCTGGCGCCTTTGGTCGTCATGGCTTGCGTCATGGGCACCTCGCGAGGTACCCCGCCTTGATCTCTCCGCCTCCTCATGAGCCAGCCTGACGAGGCCGCGCTTGAGGAAGCACCATGTCGTCCGCCCAGCGAGGCTTGGCCCCTCGCGAGGGTCTTGGGTCTTGTGTTGATGAAGATGAGCCGTGCTGGGCCCCCTTTGAGCCACGCCGCAGGCCGCAGGCAGGCAAGTCTGGGGACCCCCGTTCCCAGAACGCCGACAGTAGCCCCCGGGCCCAAGGCGCGCCCGGACTTGGCCGTGCCGAGAGGCGAAAGGGCGAGGGCGAAGCGCCGCAGGCCCTAACAGCCTGCGGCCTTGGGTGCCATGTGGCGGTTGATTGGACGTGGGCGTCTCCGCTTCCCCACGATGCCTCGATGATCGCGCGGATTGGACAAGTCCCTGCATGCAAATCGTGTGATGATTACCTGGGATCATGGAGGCCGACGGTTGGCCTCCGCCGGCTATAAGTACGGCACCGCGCGTGCCCTTCCAGTCCATCTCTCCTTGCTTTCTCCTTCGCCTTGATTCTTGCTCCGCCTTGCTGTGATGGCTTTGATTCGCCGGTTCTCTGCACCTAAAAAGGGAAAGGCTCCTCAAGAGGGACCAGGCCCGCTCCCGCCGAAGAAGCGGCCTGCCTTTCGCGGCCGAGACGAGGAAGACCGCCTGGTGGTGCTGAGGCCTTGGTACGAGCGGCCTCCGCCGGGGTTCCCGCTTCCCTTGTATGCCCACGCCGAGGGCCTTGGAAGAGGAGATGCCGATCCCCTTGGCCAGCGCCGTCGCCGGCGCCGGCGGGTCACGAAGGTGTGGGTCGTTCCTCCTGGAGTCCATGCCGAGGGCTCCTCCGGTGAGCTCGTGCTCCACGCCGCCATGCCTCCGCGAACTTGGATTCGCTTTCCTCCCTTCTTTGCCTCCGTCTTCCCACAGGGAAGACTCCTGGAGTTATGGCTGCAGCACGCCGACTGCAGCACCCCCGCGACCGAGGCAGAGGTCGCGGTCATTGCCTCGGGCGAGGTCTTCATGACTCGCGGCTGGGGCGAGATCGCTCGGGGTTGCAGAGCAAGGGACGCCCTCACGATCCACCTGGAGTACGATGGCGCTTCGGTGATGTTCTTCAAGGTCTTCGACGCGAACGGGCGCCGGCTGGAGTGCTGCCCCGGGGAAGGCGGCCAGGACCTCTCTATGGCGAGGGCTAGGCCCACCGACCGCCCCCTGGACAGCTCCACAAGCGACGGGAGCGCCGGAGTATCCAACGATCCCAGCGAGGTCTTCGCGACTCAGGAGACGAGCGACAACAGCTACGAGCCCGCGAGCCAGCGCCGCTCCCGGAGCAGGGCGGGCTCACTCGGTCGTAGCTGACTCCGATCTGGATGGGGTTGGCACCGGTGCTTGATGGCCCACTGTTAACAATGACGTCGCTTACAGGGGCACGTGTAGTTAGCGTCCCTTAGGACCTGTTTCCTGCAAGTAATCATACTGCGCCCAATGGGGGCTTGTAAGGTGTCTGTGATCCTTTTGTTAATATATGACTTTTGCTATGGAATTGTGCGAGTCATCAATTCCGCCCTAGCTTAGTTCTCCCTTTCGAGCCTCGCGAGGGCTTGGTGCTCTGCGTCGACAGGTCCCAGTCCCAAGGCGGCATCAGCCGTCGCTGGTATGCCAGGTCGCGATGCCGTGGTCAAGTCGAGGAGGTGAGCGACCCGGGGTCCGGTAAGATCCCCTGAGTCGCGATGCTCAGGAGGTCCCCTTTGGCGCCCAAGCAGCCGTCCCTCGGTGAGAAAGGGGAGCGACATCGCTAGTACGGAGTTGCGTTAGGTGCGGGGATAGTGCCAGGGTAGCCGGTGTTGTCGGGCGGTGACTTATCTTATTAATCAAGGGTTACTCCTGTGTGACGATGGGTCCACGCGGCAGCGGGAACGGAGTTGCATGGAGAGGTCCTCGCGTGCCCCTTCTCCCTCATCTTTGCTCCCCTTTCTGCTCTATGTCCTCGGGTCCCGGCCCTCGAGCTGGTCTCAACCGTCGCTGGTATGCCAGGTCGCGATGTCGTGGACAAGGCCAGAGGGTGAGGGCTGGAGAGCCAGTAAGAGCCCTGAGTCACGATGCTCAGGCACCCCCCTTTAACGTGCAAGCAGTTCGCGCGGACGAGGGTGAAGGGAACTCCGTGAAGGCCTTGGCCGACGCAATTCCCCCAGGGGGTCCTGCAAGCTCATCATAGAAGGAAAAAGGGGCTGCCATGACAGCTATCTGTCGGTCGTTAGTTGCTCCGGTTGGCGCAGGTGAGGTGTACCTGGGCGCCCATGAGCCAGCGTGGGACTCACGGGGCCCTACCTCTAGGCGGGTTGCACCTGGCACTGGGCCGTATCTTGAGATGTGTTCCTGCAAGTTGGGTTAGATGCCGGCACTCTACGTCCTCGGGTCCCGGCCCTCGAGCTTGTCTCTGCCGTCGCTGGTATGCCAGGTCATGATGCCGTGGACAAGGCCAGAGGGTGAGGGCTGGAGAGCCAGTAAGAGCCCTGAGTCGCGATGCTCAGGTACCCCCCCCTTTAACATGCAAGTGGTCGACATGGAGAAGAAGAGGTGTCGTGGACAGGCATCAAGTAATCAAGCATGATAGGCGAAAGCATAGCTGGAAATAAACGCAAGGGAGATACACGCCACTAGGCCTGGCCCGAGCGGCTTGGGGATGATGCAGCCCGAGGGGCGCCCCCAACAAAGCAAGCTAATGACCGAAAAATAAAAAGGGATACATGCCGCAGGGACGGACCCACGCGGCCTGGGAATGAAGCAGCCCTGGGAGGGCGTTCCCAGCCGGAAATGAAGCTTGAAAGATGTCACCTGAAGATGTCGAAGATGAAGTGGTGTTGGTGCAGCAGACTCGGTGGGCTGCGGAAGCCGATCCTCACGAGCCCCCAGGCCCAGGGGCCTAAGGAGGCTCCGGAGGAGCTGGTGGCTCCTCGCGAATCATCTCCATCTCCGCCAGTACTGCGGAACGCATGTCTTCCTGAGTCTCCATGATGCCCCTCATGAGGTGCTGGTATGCAGCAGCCACGCTCGGCAAGCCATAAGGCATGCGAACATAGCTGTGGGGTGGGCCTCCGCAACGCCCCACTTGCGAGGGCCAGAGGCGCTCCATCGTGGCGACCCGATTGAGCCTTGGTACGTCGATGCAGACGCGCAGCCCACCATCCTCGCCTGGATGGGGAGCCACAACGGGTAGACGGCGGCAGCCTCTCATGATTCTTGACTCCTGTAGTTCTTGAACGGCCTTGCTAACGAACTCCTGCTGGTCTGACCTTCCTTGGATCGCTCCTTCTTGAGGGAAACGTGCTTCGAGGCATGCCTTCACGTGGTGCCCAAGCGCCTCCCTCGTGACCCTGGCCAGGTCGGTGGCCCTCCAGGTGAGAGCCCCCGAGCCCTGCCTGAGGAGGGCGCCGGGCGCGCTTTCCTATGCGATGGAAGGAGGGTCCCCTTGGGCAGATGCGGGCCCTGAGGGGCCTGCCTCCTGTGGGGCTGAGCCTGACGATGTCTTCTTCTTCTTGGGGGTGATCTCGGGAAGCCTCCTGATTCCGCGATCTGGGTCTTCTAGCAACGCGGCCTGAAAGGCTCGCTCCAGGGAACACATTGCATCCTTCTCTTCACATGGCACCGTGATGACTCCACCACTTCCTGGCATCTTGAGGACGTTGTAGCCATGATGAGTCACGGCCATGAACTTGGCCAGCGCTGGGTACCCGAGGATGGTGTTGTACGTTAGGCGGATGTGAGCGACGTCGAAGTCGATGAGCTCGGTGCGGTAGTTGCTGCGGGCTCCGAAGGTGACAGGGAGACGGACCTGCCCGATCGGGATCGTGGAACCGTTGGTGACTCCGGAGAAAGGCTTGGTTGGCTGGAGCTAGTCGTAGGGCACTTGGAGATGTTTGAATGTCTCCACGGACAGGACGTTGAGCCCTGCTCCACCATCAATATGGGTCCTGGTGACCAGTACGTTGCTGATGACTGGGGAGCAAAGCATCGGGAGGACCCCGGCTGTGGCCGCGCACTTGAGCTAATCTGCTGAGCTGAACATGATGGTGCACGCCGACCACCTGAGAGGGCGCGTTGCTTCGACCCTGGGGAGGACTGCATTTAGTTGGCGGCAAACTGCTTGAAGATGCGTTGGGAGGCTGGGGCTTGAGCTCCGCCCAGGATGCAGGTGATTGCGCGTGGCTCCTGGAAGCCCCCAGCCCCCTCGTCCTGGTGGCGGTCCTCGTTCCTTCTTGGCTGAGGCGGCAGTGGAGGGAGGCCTGCGTTGCCCTGCAGGCAATCCTCGCGAGGCTGATCCCGCAAGTCCCCCTCGCGAGGCAGGTCTCGCCAGTGGTCCTCGCGAGGTTGATCGCGCCACCCTTGGCGTGGGTCGTGGTCTTCCCAGCGTCCTGGGTTCCTTCCCCCTCCTCGGCCGTAGCCCCGGTCAGCACGGTCAGGACGACGGCCGATCCTTCCTTCTTGCACGGCACGGAGTTCTTGGCATTCGTTGGTGTTTTGGGTGTGGAGGTCGTGGTACACATAGGCCGCCCCTGGAGGATTCAGGCAGATCCTTGCCCCGCTTGGTGTCCAGTTCTGCCGCGAGCACGGCAGCCCCCTTGCGCTTCTCGTCCTTGGCCTTGGGTTTCTTCTCTTCTGGGTCTGCGGTAGGCAGCTCGAGGAGGGAGAGACGCCCCTCCTCAGCCCTGGCGCACTTGGTCGCCAAGTTGAACAGCTCCAGGGAGGTGCACAGGTCTTCATGCATCGCCAGCTCCTCCTTCGTCTTGACGTCATGCACACCATCGGAGAAGGCCGAGATGATGGCTTCCTCGGACACCTTGGGGATCTTGAGGCGCGCACTGTTGAAGCGCTGGATGTACTTTTGCAGGGTCTCCCCGGGTTGTTGCTTGATGCGGCGCATGTCGCTCACGGCAGGCGGCCGGTCACGAGTACCTTGGAAGTTGGCGATGAAGCGGGTGCGCATCTGATCCCAGGAAGAGATCGTGCCTGGGGCCAGGTTCAGGAGCCAGGTGTGAGCTCCTTCCTTGAGCGCCATGTGGAACCAGTTCGCCATGACCTTTTCGTCTCCACTGACAGCTTCGATGCCCAGCTCATAGAGCTGGAGGAACTCTGCAGGGTCGGTCGTGCCGTCGTAGCGAGGAGGTAGGTCTGGCTTGAACTTGTCGGGCCACGCGACGCTGCGCAGCTCGGTGGTGTAAGCGCGGCAGCCTGCGGTGGCCACGGGAGGCCTTGGTTGAGGGAGAGCTTGGCCTTGCGGGTCCCCATGCGCTGCAGCTGGAAGCAGCACGGGGGCTTGACGTGCCCGAGCTGGAGCAGGGTCACGACGAGCCGGAGCAGGGAGCGCCCGGGCAGCCTCTTGCGGCTGGGGGACTTCTTGGCAGCTCCGTTCTTGCTGGGCTGGCGCCTGACGGAGCGGGTTCTGCCCAGGGGCCACGCGCCTTGGAGCCATGGCGTCTTCTAGGAGAGGAGGCGGCTGGTACGCCCCCGGAGCTTCATGGCCCGCGCGGGGCGGGGTGCGGCGCACCGGAGCGGACGGCGCAGGAGAGCCCCCCATGGCGCGGACGAGCTCGGCGACGCGGTCCAGCCACTCTTCGTAGACGTCATCGACGGGACGGTAGCGCAGGAGCTCGTTTGCTGCAATGAGCGCAGCTCGAGCCTCCAAGGGTGCGCGGAGCGCGCGGGACGAAGATCCAGCTGGCGCGAGCGATGGAGTAGCGGTGCGGCCGTCTTTCCGCACGGACGGGTGCTGAGACGATGCTTGCTGCTCGTTCCCCGCCGAGCCGGTGGCGGCGTTGACGGCGGGCGACGAGGAACGACAAGGACGCCCACCGACGGGAGCCGTCTGGGCGACGCGGGAAGCGATGGCGGCCCGGCGCTCGGCACGGGCCCGACGAGCGTCAGACATGGATGCGACGGTCGGCAGAGAGCGGAGGTCGGTGGAAGACAAATTCCGGCACACCCCTACCTGGCGCGCCAAATGTCGGATTTCGGGTTCCGGCAGACCCTTAAGGTTCGAACTCTGGGGTGCGCGCGGAGATTATGCCCTCTACCTCTCCGTCTCTCAAAGATCTAAACTACCAAAAGAATCAACACAAGAGACATAGAGTTTATACTGGTTCGGGCCACCGATGTGGTGTAATACCCTACTCCAGTGTGGTGTGGTGGATTGCCTCTTGGGCTGGTGATGATGAGCAATACAAGGAAGAACAACCTCGCGAGCGTCTGTTCTTGGCTAGGGGGATGAACTACTAAGAGGAGTTCAACCAGTGATTGATGGATGATCTCTTGATGCCTCTAATTCTCGATCACCCGATCGCTGGATGCCTCTACCCAGGGGTGGCTAGTCCTATTTATAGGCAAAGGCCCTGGGCCTCTTCCCAAATATTGAGCGGGAAGGGCGCCAACAATTGGCCAATTCAAAGGGGAACATCTGGTACACTTATCCTGACTAAAGTTGGTCCTCGCCTGCCAAAGGCCCTGTGGTGACGCCGTTTTGGGCTCCACGATGACCTCCTTCGCACCGTTGGCTGGTCTTGGACTCGTTGCACCAAAATGGGTGCCTTTGCTTGATCCTCTCGCCCGCGCTTGCCCCCTTTGCACCAAAGAGGAAAGGGAGGACACTGCGCGGGCTGGCGCCCGCCTAGCGCCTTTGGTCGTCATGGCTTGCGTCATGAGCACCTCGCGAGGCACCCCGCCTTGATCTCTCCGCCTCCTCATGAGCCAGCCTGACGAGGCCGCGCCTAAGGAAGCACCATGTCGTCCGCCCCGCGAGGCTTGGCCCCTCGCAAGGGTCTTGGGTCTTGTGTTGATGAAGATGGGCCGTGCTGGGCCCCCTTTGAGCCACGCCGTAGGCCGCAGGCAGGCAAGTCTGGGGACCCCCGTTCCCAGAATGCCGACATAATTTATTACAAAAAGATGTACCATTTGTCTTCGATGATGATTGTGTAGAAGCATTTGAAATACTTAAGAAAGCATTAGTCTCTGCACCTGTTGTTCAGCCACCTGATTGGAATTTACCCTAGTGATTATGTTGTAGGTGTTGTTCTAGGGCAAAGTGTTGATAAGAAATTAAATGTTATCCATTATGCTAGTAAGACTCTAGACAATGCTCAAAGAAATTATGCTACTACTGAAAAAGAACTTTTAGCAGTTGTATTTTCTTGTGATAAGTTCAGACCTTATATTGTTGATTCTAAAGTAACTATTCACACTGATCATGCTACTATTAAATATCTTATGGAAAAGAAAGATGCTAAACCTAGACTTATTAGATGGGTTCTCTTGCTACAAGAATTTGATTTGCATATTGTTGATAGAAAAGGAGCTGAGAACCCCGTTGCAGACAACTTATCTAGGCTAGAGAATGTTCTTGATGACCCACTACCCATTGATGATAGTTTTCCTGATGAACAATTAAATGTTATAAGTACTTCTCGTAGTACTCCTTGGCATGCTGATTATGCTAATTACATAGTTGCTAAATTCATACCACCTAGCTTCGCATACCAACAAAAGAAAAAGTTCTTCTATGATTTGAGACATTACTTTTGGGATGACCCACATCTTTATAAAGAAGAAGTAGATGGTGTTATTAGACGTTGTGTACCTGAGCATGAACAGGAACAGATCCTACGCAAGTGCCACTCCGAAGCTTATGGAGGACACCACGCTGGAGATAGAACTGCACGTTAGGTATTGCAATCCGGTTTTTATTGGCCTACTCTCTTCAAGGATGCCTGTAAGTTTGTCTTGTCTTGCGATGAATGCCGAAGAATTGGTAATATTAGTAGACGTCAAGAAATGCCTATGAATTATTCACTTGTTACTGAACCATTTGATGTTTGGGGCTTTGATTATATGGGACTTTTCTTGCCTCCAATGGATATACACATATTTTAGTTGCTGTTGATTACGTTACTAAATGGGTAGAAGCTATTCCAACTAGTAGTGCTGATCATAACGCTTCCATTAAAATGCTTAAGGAAGTTAGTTTTCCGAGGTTTGGAGTCCCTAGATATTTAATGACTGATGGTGGTTCACACTTTATTCATGGTGCTTTCCGTAAAATGCTTGCTAAGTATGATGTTAATCATAGAATTGCATCTCCCTATCACCCTCAGTCCAGTGGTCAAGTAGAATTGAGTAATAGAGAGCTCAAATTAATTTTGCAGAAGACTGTTAATAGGTCTAGAAAGAATTGGTCGAAGAAACTTGATGATGCATTATGGGCCTATAGAACTGCATATAAAAATCCTATGGGTATGTCTCTGTACAAAATGGTTTATGGAAAAGCATGTCACTTACCTCTCGAACTAGAACATAAGGCATATTGGGCTATTAAAGAACTCAACTATGATTTCAAACTTGTCGGCGAGAATATGTTATTTAATATTAGCTCACTTGATGAATGGAGAACCCCAGCATATGAGAATGCCAAGTTGTTTAAAAAAAAGTTAAAAGATGGCATGACAAAAGGATACAAAAGCGTGAGTTTAATGTAGGTGATTATGTATTGCTATACAACTCTCGTTTAAGATTTTTTGCAGGAAAACTTCTCTCTAAATGGGAAGGCCCCTACGTTATCGAGGAAGTCTATCGTTCCGGTGCCATAAAAATCAACAACTTCGAAGGCACGAATCCGAAGGTGGTAAACGGTCAAAGAATCAAACATTATATCTCAGGTAATCCCATAAATGTTGAAACCAATATTATTGAAACCATAACCCCGGAGGAATACATAAGGGACACTTTCCAGACCGGTTCAGACTCCGAAAAGGAATAGGTATGTGGTACGGTAAGTAAACCGACTCCAAAACAATTTTTGAGGCAATATTTCTCTATTTTGGAATATTTAGAAAAAATATAAAAATAAGTAGTAGTCCGGGAAGGACACGAGGGCCCCACGAAGGTGGTGAGCGCGCCCTACCCCTCTGGGCGCGCCCCCCTACCTCGTGAGCACCTCGTGTGCCCTCCACACTCCGTTTTCTTGCACGATACGTATTTTGGTCGGTAAAAATTCATTATATGTACTCCCGAAAGTTTTGACTCTCGTATCATGCAAATCTCCTATGTTTTTGTTTCGAGTTGTTGCTGCTGCAAATTAGAGCAAGATGTCTTCTCAAGAATCAGTCAGGGAGAGTCGGGTATCTAATCCGGCACTGGAACCAAGGGCAAACAGCGACGCTGACCACTTTGGGCCAGCAACGGAGGAAGAGATGGAGGCTGACTTTATGAGGGTAGATGCCTTGGAGGATCAAGAAGTCACCTCTCGCTTCCGAGCTGGGTTCATGATGGGGGAACTACAGAGCTTATCTATTCCAAATTCGGTTATCCCTTCCAATGTTAGATTTCTTTCTTATGAAAATATGAAGAGCAGTGTCACTTGTTCTCCCACAGCTATGCAACACCCTTGGGTGCAAGGAGCTTTGGCCGTCACAGGAAAGCTTCGTAAGGAAATAATGGACCTCAAGCAACAAGTTAATAAGCTCGAGGAAGAGAACCGTATCCTGAGAGGAATCATCGCCAAGAATATTATGCTAACAACAAAGAAGGAGACATAATCACATGGGTATGGGCACTCCCCTTGGGAACTGCCAAGCTTGGGGGAGGTGCCCCGATATCGTATCACAATCACAATTCCTATCTTTACCGTTTTTCTTAGTTCGATCCTATTAGTAGTATCTTGATCTAGTAGAATAAAGTTTATGGCATGATCTAGTTTGGAGGTTTGCTTTATGATCTCTCTATGTAATCGAGTCCTTGAGCTATATAATAAAGATTGGTGTTGAGTCAAGGGCTTGATTATTTTGCCATGATCTTCGGTGAATAAAAGAAAAGAAGAAAAAGAAAAAAAAAGTAACAAAAAGTTCATATTGATCTTATTGGGAGTAATGACTTCACATAGAAAGAGTATGATGATTAAAAGTTGTTGGGAGTTGGCAGACATAGCTTTGGTCATTGTTGCAATTAATAGGAAGTAATAAGGAAAGAGAGGTTTCATATCACATGCTAAAGAGTTGATGTTGGACAAGGAAGACAACGTAATGAGTTATGTCTTTCTTATATCTGAGATAAAGTATGTTGTCATGGATCCTCTAACTTGCTGAGCTTGCCATTCCCCCTCATGCTAGCCAAATTCTCAGCACTAAGTAGAGATACTACTTGTGCTTCCAAATACCCTTAAACCAGTTTTGCCATGAGAGTCCACCATATCTACCTATGGATTGAGTAAGATCCTTCAAGTAAGTTATCATCGGTGCAAAGCAATAAAAATTGCTCTAAATATGTATAATTTATTGGTGTGGGAGAAATAAGCTTTATATGATCTTGTGATGTGGAAGTAATAAAAGCGACGGACTGCATAATAAAGGTTCATATCACAAGGGGCAATATAAAGTGATGTTCTTTCGCATTGAGATTTTGTGCATCCAACCATAAAAGCGCATGGCAACCTCTGCTTCCCACTGTGAAGGGCCTACCTTTTATTATTATCCTCTACCTTATGCAAGAGTCATGGTGATCTTCACCTTTACTTTTTCATTTTATCCTTTGGCAAGCCCAGCATGTTGGAAAGAACATGATATATATATATATATATATATATATATATATATATATATATATATATATATATATATATATATATCTAATTGGATGTAGGGGAGCATGAATTATTATTGTTGACATTACCCTTGAGGTAAAAGGTTGTGGGGCGAAACTATAAGTCCCTATCTTTCTCTGTGTCTGATTAAAACTTCATAACCACAAGTATTGTGTGAGTGTTAGCAATTATGAAGGACTAAATGATAGTTGAATATGTGGACTTGCTTTTTAGCTCTGACATAGATTCTTTCCGATGTTATGATAAATTGCAATTGTTTCGATGACTGAGATTGTAGTTTGTTGGAGCCCAATAAGGTTTTTGATTCATACTTTTGCATTGTGAATAGATCATCACTTGAACATAAGTAATCATATGACAAAATCCATATATCTTGTTGTTATGAGAATAATCATGATGCCTTCATGTCCGTATTTTATTTTTTATAGATGCCTCTACCTCTAAACATGGGAACATATTTATTGTTATCAGCTTTTCGCTTGAGGACAAGCGAGGTCTAAGCTTGGGGGAATCGATACGTCCATTTTGCATCATGCTTTTATATCGATATTTATTGCATTATGGGCTGTTATTTCACGTTATGTCACAATACTTATGGCTATTCTCTCTTACTTTACAAGGTTAACATGAAGAGGAGAATGCCGGCAGCTGGAATTCTGGGCTGGAAAAGGAGCAAATATTAGAGACCTATTCTGCACAACTCCAAAAGTCCTAAAACTCCATGGAATATCTTAAAAGAAATAAAGAAAAATCATCGCCAAAGATGAAGGCCAGGGGGCCCACACCCTGCTCACGAGGGTGGGGGCGCCCCCCCTACCTCATGGGCCCCCTGGTGGGTCTCCGACGCCCATCTTCTCCTATATGAAGTCTTTCGATGAGATAAAAAGAAGGAAGAACCTTTCGGGACGAAACTCCGCCGCCACGAGGCGGAACCTTGGCGGAACCAATCTAGGGCTCCGGCAGAGCTGTTCTGCCGGGGACACTTCCCTCCGGGAGGGGGAAATCATCACCATCATCATCACCAACGCTCCTCTCATCGGGAGAGGGCAATCTCCATCAACATCTTCACCAGCACCATCTCACCTCCAAACCCTAGTTCATCTCTTGTATCCAATTCTTGTCTCAAAGTTCGGGATTGGTGCTAGTAGGTTGCTAGTAGTGTTGATTACTCCTTGTAGTTGATGCTAGTTGGTTTATTTGGTGGAAGATCATATGTTCAGATCCTATATGCATATTATTACCCCTCTGATTATGAACATGAATATGCTTTGTGAGTAGTTACGTTTGTTCCTGAGGACAAGGGAGAAGTCTTGCTATTAGTAGTCATGTGAATTTGGTATATGTTTGATATTTTGATAAGATGTATGTTGTCTAGCCTCTAGTGGTGTTATGTGAACGTCGACTACATAACACTTCACCATTATTTGGGCCTAGAGGAAGGCATTGGGAAGTAATAAGTAGATGATGGGTTGCTAGAGTGACAGAAGCTTAAACCCTAGTTTATGCGTTGCTTCGTAAGGGGCTGATTTGGATCCATATGTTTCATGCTATGGTTAGGTTTACCTTAATACTTTTGTTGTAGTTGCGGATGCTTGCAATAGAGGTTAATCATAAGTGGGATGCTTGTTCAAGTAAGAACAGCACCCAAGCACCGGTCCACCCACATATCAAATTATCAAAGTACCGAACGCGCATCATATGAACGTGATGAAAACTAGCTTGACGATATTCCCATGTGTCCTCGGGAGCGCTTTTCCTATTATAAGAGTTTGTTCCGGCTTGTCCTTTGCTACAAAAAGGATTGGGCCATCTTGATGCACCTTATTTACTTTTGTTACTTGTTGCTCGTTACAATTTATCTTGTCACCAAGCTTTTGTTACCACTTATTTCAGTACTTGCAGATAATACCTTGCTGAAAACCGTTTATCATTTCCTTCTGCGCCTTGTTAGGTTCGACACTCTTACCTATCGAAAGGACTATGATAGATCTCCTATACTTGTGGGTCATCATCAGTTTTCGGCTTTCTCTACTAAGGTGCTCATTTGGATAAACCAGGACACAATCGCAGTAGTTCGCCCTTTACTACCCTAGCCGATAGAGCGGACCGTAAGGTAGTAAGCACAGGAGCCCGGCAACCCAACTATTGACCAAAGACATGATTCGGAGCCAATGCATATAATGCTGAAATTCAGGGCACCGAACTGTACTGTAAAAGTGTTCGGACTTTGTTGCCGTAGTGTGGAGCGTAGTGAAGCCCCTGGCAAATTAAAGCGTACCAGAGTGTACGTGCGCAGTTGATAAGAATAACAAAAATGAAATTGTAAGGTAATGCCACATAAGTTGGTCCACAAATAGTTTTCATTATAATTAGATAAGTACATCAAAGCGTATTTGTACAAATAGTTCGAGAAGCACCCGGGCTATTTGACATGCCAAGATCAAGGGGGGAGCTTGCGTGTTGGTCCTAAAAACAGGTAGAATGACCATCGAGGGCGACATCTAGAAATCCCCTCATGTGTTTGTGCTACTTGCCGCCTTGGTATATCCGTCCTTTGAAAGGACCGCTGAGCAGGCCACCGCGAGGGGCCTGTGGAAAAGAAACCTGAAAAGGATAAAAAGAAAAGTGAAAGTATGTGTGTCCGGAGAAGGTCGAGCCGTATTGTGGACCACAATCTGGTTATGCCTCCGTCTCTGCCCCTAGTATTTTCAGTGCGTAATTATGTATGCGTGATACGTATGCCGCCACTTGGTCGGGACTAAGACGGAGGTCGAATTGCTAGTCTAGCTCCTGGTGAGCCGGATTGTCATGCTGCGGAGTAGTCCGGACTCGCTTGACGGTGTTCGTGAGCTTGGCTGTTGAATTAGAATTCTGTCTTACAAGGCCGCTCTGTACTTCCTCTACCAGGGCCGCGGTGTGCTCTTCAGTACGGAGGGAGCGCTCCGTGTTTCCATTGACTGTTATGACGCCGTGTGGTCTGGGGATCTTGAGCTTGAGATAAGCATAACGCGGCGCCGCATTGAATCGAGCGAATGAGGTTCGTCCGAGCAGTGCGTGATAGCCACTGCGGAAGGGGATGATATCGAAGATCAAATCTTCGCTTCTGAAGTTGTCCGGGGATCCGAAGATGACCTCTAGTGTGATTGAGCCCGTGCAGCGGGCCTCTACACCTGGTATAACTCCTTTAAAGGTAGTTTTTGTGGGTTTGATCCTCGATGGATCGATGCCCATTTTGCGCACTGTATCCTGGTAGAGCAGGTTGAGGCTGCTGCCACCATCCATGAGGACTCATGTCAAGTGGAATCCATCAATTATTGGGTCAAGGACCAGTGTGGCTGAACCGCCATGACGGATACTAGTCGGGTGATCCTGCAATCGAAGGTGATGGGGCATGACGACCATGGATTAAATTTTGGGGCGACTGGCTCTATCTGTTGGGGAACGTAGTAATTTCAAAAAATTTCCTACGCACACGCAAGATCATGGTGATGCATAGCAACGAGAGGGAAGAGTGTTGTCTACGTACCCTCGTAGACCAAAGCGGAAGCGTTGACACAACATAGAGGAAGTAGTCGTACGTTCTCCTCGCAATCCAACCGATCACAACACCGTTACTCCGGCACCTCCGAGTTCTTGGCACACGTTCAGCTCGATGACGATCCCCGGGCTCCGATCCAGCAAAGCGTCGGGGAAGAGTTCCGTCAGCACGACGGCGTGGTGACGATCTTGATGTGTTACCGGCGCAGGGCTTCGCCTAAGCACTGCAACGATATGACCGAGGTGGAATTTGGTGGAAGGGGGCACCGCACACGGCTAAGGAACGATCCGTAGATCAACTTGTGTGTCTTTGGGGTGCCCCCTGCCCCCGTATATAAAGGAGCCAAGGGGGAGGGGCTGGCCGGCCAAGCCTGGCGCGCCAGGAGAGTCCTACTCCCTCTGGGAGTAGGATTCCCCCCCCCCCAATCCTAGTTGGACTAGGATTCTCCAAGGGGGAGAGAGAGAGAGGGGGCGCCCACCTCTCCTAGTCCTAATAGGACTAGGGGAAGGGGGGAGGCGCGCAGCCCATGAGGGCAGCCCTCTCACCTCTCCTCCAAGGCCCATGTTGGCCCATTATGCTCCCGGGGGGTTCCGGTAACCCTCCCGGTATTCCGGTAAAATCCTGATTTCACCTGGAATGCATCCGATGTCCAAACATAGGCTTCCAATATATCATTCTTTACGTCTCGACCATTTCGAGACTCCTCGTCATGTCCGTGATAACATCCGAGACTCCGAACTCCTTCGGTACATCAAAATGCATAAACTCATAATAACTGTCATCGTAACGTTAAGCGTGCGGACCCTATGGTTCAAGAACAATGTAGACATGACCGAGACACGTCTCCGGTCAATAACCAATAGCGGGACCTGGATGCCCATATTGGCTCCTACATATTCTACGAAGACTTTATCGGTCAGACCGCATAACAACATACGTTGTTCCCTTTGTCATCGGTATGTTACTTGCCCGAGATTCGATCGTCGGTATCCCATAACTAGTTCAATCTCGTTACCGGCAAGTCTCTTTACTCGTTCCGTAATACATCATCTCGCAACTAACTCATTGGTTGCAATGCTTGCAAGGCTTTATGTGATGTGCATTACCGAGAAGGCCCTGAGATACCTCTCCGACAATCGGAGTGACAAATCCTAATCTCGAAATACGCCAACCCAATATGTACCTTCGGAGACACCTGTAGAGCACCTTTATAATCACCCAGTTACGTTGTGACGTTTGGTAGCACACAATGTGTTCCTACGGTAAACGGGAGTTGCATAATCTCATAGTTAAAGGAACATGTATAAGTCATGGATAAAAGCAATAGCAACATACTAAACGATCGGGTGCTATGCTAATGGAATGGGTCATGTCAATCAGATCATTCAACTAATGATGTGATCTCGTTAATCAAATAACAACTCTTTGTTCATGGCTAGGAAACATAACCATCTTTGATTAATGAGCTAGTCAAGTAGAGGCATACTAGTGACACTCTGTTTGTCTATGTATTCACACATGTATTATGTTTCCAGTTAATACAATTCTAGCATGAATAATAAACATTTATCATGATATAAGGAAATAAATAATAACTTTATTATTGCCTCTAGGGCATATTTCCTTCAGTCTCCCACTTGCACTAGAGTCAATAATCTAGATTACAAAGTAATGATTCTAACACCCATGGAGTCTTGGTGCTGATCATGTTTTGTTCGTGGAAGAGGCTTAGTCAACGGGTCTGCAACATTCAGATCCGTATGTATCTTGCATATCTCTATGTATCCCACCTGGACCAAATCCCGGATGGAGTTGAAGCGTCTTTTGATGTGTTTGGTTCATTTGTGAAATCTGGATTCCTTTGCCAAGGCAATTGCACCAGTATTGTCTCAAAAGATTTTCATTGGACCCGATACACTAGGTACAACACCTAGATCGGATATGAACTCCTTCATCCAGACTCCTTCATTAGCTGCTTCCGAAGCGGCTATGTACTCAGCTTCACATGTAGATCCCGCCACGACGCTTTGTTTAGAACTGCACCAACTGACAGCTCCACCGTTTAATGTAAATACGTATCCGGTTTGCGATTTAGAAGCGTCCGGATCAGTGTCAAAGCTTGCATCGACGTAACCGTTTACGACGAGCTCTTTGTCACCTCCATAAATGAGAAACATATCCTTAGTCCTTCTCAAGTACTTAAGGATGTTCTTGACCGCTGTCCAGTGATCCACTCCTGGATTACTTTGGTACCTGCCTGCTAAACTTATAGCAAGGCACACATCTGGTCTGGTACACAGCATTGCATACATGATAGAGCCTATGGCTGAAGCATAGGGAACATTTTTCATTTTCTCTCTATCTTCTGCGGTGGTCGGGCATTGAGTCTTACTCAACTTCACACCTTGTGCCACAGGCAAGAACCCTTTCTTTGCCTGATCCATTTTGAACTTTTTCAAAACTTTGTCAAGGTATGTGCTTTGTGAAATTCCTATTAAGCGTCTTGATCTATCTCTATATATCTTAATGCCCAATATGTAAGTAGCTTCACCGAGGTCTTTCATTGAAAAACTCTTATTCAAGTATCCCTTTATGCTATCCAGAAATTCTATATTATTTCCGATCAGCAATATGTCATCCACATATAATATCAGAAATGCTACAGAGCTCCCACTCACTTTCTTGTAAATACAGGCTTCTCCAAAAGTCTGTATAAAACCAAATGCTTTGATCACACTATCAAAGCGTTTATTCCAACTCCGAGAGGCTTGCACCAGTCCATAAATGGATCGCTGGAGCTTGCACACTTTGTTAGCTCCCTTTGGATCGACAAAACCTTCTGGTTGCATCATATACAACTCTTCTTCCAGAAATCCATTCAGGAATGCAGTTTTGACATCCATTTGCCAAATTTCATAATCATAAAATGCGGCAATTGCTAACATGATTCGGACAGACTTAAGCATCGCTACGGGTGAGAAAGTCTCATCGTAGTCAATCCCTTGAACTTGTCGAAAACCTTTTGCAACAAGTCGAGCTTTATAGACAGTAACATTACAATCAGCGTCAGTCTTCTTCTTAAAAATCCATTTATTCTCAATTGCTTGCCGATCATCGGGCAAGTCAACCAAAGTCCACACTTTGTTCTCATACATGGATCCCATCTCAGATTTCATGGCCTCAAGCCACTTTGCGGAATCTGGGCTCACCATCGCTTCTTCATAATTCGTAGGTTCATCATGGTCTAGTAACATGACTTCCAAAATAGGATTACCGTACCACTCTGGTGCGGATCTTACTCTGGTTGATCTACGAAGTTCAGTAGAAACTTGATCTGAAGTTTCATGATCATTATCATTAGCTTCCTCCCTATTTGATGTAGGTGTCACAGAAACAGATTTCTGTGATGTACTACTTCTTAATAAGGGAGTAGATGCTGTTATCTCATCAAGTTCTACTTTCCACCCACTCACTTCTTTCGAGAGAAACTCCTTCTCTAGAAAGTTTCCGACTTTAGCAACAAAAATTTTGCCTTCGGATCTGTGATAGAAGGTATACCCAACAGTCTCCTTTGGGTATCCTATGAAGACACATTTTTCCGATTTGGGTTCGAGCTTATCAGTTTGAAGCTTTTTCACATAAGCATCGCAGCCCCAAACTTTAAGAAACGACAACTTTGGTTTCTTGCCAAACCATAGTTCATAAGGCGTCGTCTCAACGGATTTCGATGGTGCCCTATTTAACGTGAATGCGGCTGTCTCTAGAGCATAACCCCAAAATGATAGCGGTAAATTGGTAAGAGACATCATAGATCGCACCATATCCAGTAAAGTACGATTACGACGTTCGGACACACCATTACGTTGTGGTGTTCCGGGTGGCGTGAGTTGCGAAACTATTCCGCATTGTTTCAAATGTAGACCAAACTCGTAACTCAAATATTCTCCTCCACGATCAGATCGTAGAAACTTTATTTTCTTGTTACGATGATTTTCCACTTCACTCTGAAATTCTTTGAACTTTTCAAATGTTTCAGACTTGTGTTTCATTAAGTAGATATACCCATATCAGCTTAAATCATCAGTGAAGGTGAGAAAATAACGATATCCGCCACGAGCCTCAACATTCATTGGACCACATACATCAGTATGTATGATTTCCAATAAATCTGTTGCTCTCTCCACAGTACCGGAGAACGGTGTTTTAGTCATCTTGCCGATAAGGCACGGTTCGCAAGTGCCAAGTGATTCATAATCAAGTGACTCCAAAAGTCCATCAGTATGGAGTTTCTTCATGCGTTTTACACCGATATGACCTAAACGGCAGTGCCACAAATAAGTTGCACTATCATTATCAACTCTGCATCTTTTGGTTTCAACATTATGAATATGTGTATTACTACTATCGAGATTAAGTAAGAACAAACCATTCTTTAATGGTGCATGACCATAAAAGATATTACTCATATAAATAGAACAACCATTATTCTCTGATTTAAATGAATAACCGTCTCGCATCAAACAAGATCCAGATATAATGTTCATGCGCAACGTTGGTACTAAATAACAATTATTTAGATCTAATATTAATCCCGAAGGTAGATGTAGAGGTAGCGTGCCGACCGCGATCACATCGACTTTGGAACCATTTCCCACGCGCATCGTCACCTCATCCTTAGCCAATCTTCGCTTAATCCGTAGCCCCTGTTTTGAGTTGCAAATATTAGCAACAGAACCAGTATCAAATACCCAGGTGCTACTGCGAGAATTAGTAAGGTACACATCAATAACATGTATATCATATATACCTTTGTTAACCTTGCCATCCTTCTTATCCGCCAAATACTTGGGGCAGTTCCGCTTCCAGTGACCGGTCTGCTTGCAATAGAAGCACTCAGTTTCAGGCTTAGGTCCAGACTTGGGTTTCTTCTCTTGATTAGCAACTTGCTTGCTGTTCTTTTTGAAGTTCCCCTTTTTCTTCCCTTTGCCCTTTTTCTTGAAACTAGTGGTTTTGTTAACCATCAACACTTGATGCTCCTTTTTGATTTCTACCTCCGCGGCTTTCAGCATCGCGAAGAGCTCGGGCATAGTTTTGGTCATCCCTTGCATATTATAGTTCATCACGAAGCTCTTGTAGCTTGGTGGCAGTGATTGGAGAATTCTGTCAATGACGCAATCATCCGGAAGATTAACTCCCAGTTGAATCAAGTGATTGTTATACCCAGACATTCTGAGTATATGCTCACTGACAGAACCGTTCTCCTCCATCTTACAGCTATAGAACTTATTGGAGACTTCATATCTCTCAATCCGGGCATTTGCTTGAAATATTAACTTCAACTCCTAGAACATCTCATATGCTCCATGGTGTTCAAAACGTCGTTGAAGTCCCGGTTCTAAGCCGTAAAGCATGGCACACTGAACTATAGAGTAGTCATCAGCTTTGCTTTGCCAGACGTTCACAACATCTGGCGTAGCTCTTGCACCAGGCCTGGCACCTAGCGGTGCTTCCAGGACGTAATTCTTCTGTGCAGCAATGAGGATAATCCTCAAGTTACGGACCCAGTCCGTGTAATTGCTACCATCATCTTTCAACTTTGCTTTCTCAAGGAATGCATTAAAATTCAACGGAACAACAGCACGAGCCATCTATCTACACAACATAGACAAGCAAGATACTATCAGGTACTAAGTTCATGATAAATTTAAGTTCAATTAATCATATTACTTAAGAACTCCCACTTAGATAGATATCCCTCTAATCCTCTAAGTGATCACGTGATCCAAATCAACTAAACCATGTCCGATCATCACGTGAGATGGAGTAGTTTCAATGGTGAACATCACTATGTTGATCATATCTACTATATGATTCACGCTCGACCTTTCGGTCTCCGTGTTCCGAGGCCATATCTGTTATATGCTAGGCTCGTCAAGTTAAACCTGAGTATTCCGCGTGTGCAACTGTTTTGCACCCGTTGTATTTGAACGTAGAGCCTATCACACCCGATCATCACGTGGTGTCTCAGCACGAAGAACTTTCGCAACGGTGCATACTCAGGGAGAACACTTCTTGATAATTTAGTGAGAGATCATCTTATAAAGCTACCGTCAATCAAAGCAAGATAAGATGCATCACATGCAATCAATATAAGTGATATGATATGGCCATCATCATCTCGTGCTTATGATCTCCATCTTCGAAGCACCGTCATGATCACCATCGTCACCGGCGCCACACCTTGATCTCCATCGTAGCATCATTGTCGTCTCGCCAATCTTATGCTTCCACGACTATCACTACCGCTTAGTAATAAAGTAAAGCATTACATCGCGATTGCATTGCATACAATAAAGCGACAACCATATGGCTCCTGCCAGTTGCCGATAACTCGGTTACAAAACATGATCATCTCATACAATAAAAATTTAGCATCATGTCTTGACCATATCACATCACAACATGCCCTGCAAAAACAAGTTAGACGTCCTCTACTTTGTTGTTGCAAGTTTTACGTGGCTGCTACGGGCTTAAGCAAGAACTCATCTTACCTACGCATCAAAACCACAACGATAGTTTGTCAAATAGACTCCGTTTTAACCTTCTCAAGGACCGGGCATAGTCACACTCGGTTCAACTAAAGTTGGAGAGACAGTCTTCCGCAAGCCATCTATGTGCAAAGCACGTCGAGGGAACCGGTCTCGCGTAAGAGTACGCGTAAGGTTGGTCCGGATCGTCTCGTCCAACAATACCGCTGAACCAAAGTATGACATGCTGGTAGGCAGTATGACTTGCATCGTCCACAACTCACTTGTGTTCTACTCGTGCAAATAACATCAAACCATAAAAACTTAGGCTCGGATGCCACTGTTGGGGAACGTAGTAATTTCAAAAAAATTCCTCCGCACACGCAAGATCATGGTGATGCATAGCAACGAGAGGGGAGAGTGTTGTCTACGTACCCTCGTAGACCGAAGCGGAAGCGTTGACACAACGTAGAGGAAGTAGTCGTACGTTCTCCTCGCGATCCAACCGATCACAGCACCGTTACTCCGGCACCTCCGAGTTCTTGGCACACGTTCAGCTCGATGACGATCCCCGGGCTCCGATCCAGCAAAGCGTCGGGGAAGAGTTCCGTCAGCACGACGGCGTGGTGACGATCTTGATGTGTTACCGGCGCAGGGCTTCGCCTAAGCACTGCAACGATATGACCGAGGTGGAATTTGGTGGAAGGGGGCACCGCACACGGCTAAGGAACGATCCGTAGATCAACTTGTGTGTCTTTGGGGTGCCCCCTGCCCCCGTATATAAAGGAGCCAAGGGGGAGGGGCTGGCCGGCCAAGCCTGGCGCGCCAGGAGAGTCCTACTCCCTCTGGGAGTAGGATTCCCCCCCCCCCCCAATCCTAGTTGGACTAGGATTCTCCAAGGGGGAGAGAGAGAGAGGGGGCGCCCACCTCTCCTAGTCCTAATAGGACTAGGGGAAGGGGGGAGGCGCGCAGCCCATGAGGGCAGCCCTCTCACCTCTCCTCCAAGGCCCATGTTGGCCCATTATGCTCCCGGGGGGTTCCGGTAACCCTCCCGGTATTCCGGTAAAATCCTGATTTCACCTGGAATGCATCTGATGTCCAAACATAGGCTTCCAATATATCATTCTTTACGTCTCGACCATTTCAAGACTCCTCGTCATGTCCGTGATCACATCCGGGACTCCGAACTCCTTCGGTACATCAAAATGCATAAACTCATAATAACTGTCATCGTAACGTTAAGCGTGCGGACCCTACGGTTCGAGAACAATGTAGACATGACCGAGACACGTCTCCGGTCAATAACCAATAGCGGGACCTGGATGCCCATATTGGCTCCTACATATTCTACGAAGATCTTTATCGGTCAGACCGCATAACAACATACGTTGTTCCCTTTGTCATCGGTATGTTACTTACCCGAGATTCGATCGTCGGTATCCCATACCTAGTTCAATCTCGTTACCGGCAAGTCTCTTTACTCGTTCCGTAATACATCATCTCGCAACTAACTCATTGGTTGCAATGCTTGCAAGGCTTTATGTGATGTGCATTACCGAGAAGGCCCTGAGATACCTCTCCGACAATCGGAGTGACAAATCCTAATCTCGAAATATGCCAACCCAATATGTACCTTCGGAGACACCTGTAGAGCACCTTTATAATCACCCAGTTACGTTGTGACGTTTGGTAGCACACAAAGTGTTCCTACGGTAAACGGGAGTTGCATAATCTCATAGTTAAAGGAACATGTATAAGTCATGGATAAAAGCAATAGCAACATACTAAACGATCGGGTGCTATGCTAATGGAATGGGTCATGTCAATCAGATCATTCAACTAATGATGTGATCTCGTTAATCAAATAACAACTCTTTGTTCATGGCTAGGAAACATAACCATCTTTGATTAATGAGCTAGTCAAGTAGAGGCATACTAGTGACACTCTGTTTGTCTATGTATTCACACATGTATTATGTTTCCAGTTAATACAATTCTAGCATGAATAATAAACATTTATCATGATATAAGGAAATAAATAATAACTTTATTATTGCCTCTAGGGCATATTTCCTTCACTATCGCATAGACTTCCCTGAGAGCGTGCTTGCGCTCCCTCTTGGGGATATGCGTAGCGTATATCATGTTCACTGTTTTGACCTGGGGGGACTTCTTCTGTCCCCCTATGTTCGATGGACGGGGCTCCTCATCATCGTCCTTGCTTTGCGACCCTTTCTCCTTGTTCTCGGCGTTTATCTTGCCGGCCTGTTTAAAAACCCAGCAACTCCTGTTGGTGTGATTGGCTGGTTTATCGGGGGTGTCGTGTATCTAGCATGGACGATCGAGTATGCGGTCCAAGCTGGATGAGCCCGAATTGTTCCTTTTGAATGGCTTCTTCCACTGGCCGGACTTGGAGCCACTGAATCCGGCGTTGACCGCCTTTCGTCAGTATTATCACCATTCCTTCGATGCTTGTGTCTGTTGCGTCGGGGCTTGCAGTTGCTATTCCTGGCTTCCGAAGTGCCAGGTTCGCTTGCATTATTATTGCTACGGGCTAGCCAGCTATCTTCGCCCGCACAAAAGCGGGTCATAAGCGTCATGAGGGCTGCCATGGATTTCGGCTTCTCTTAGCCGAGATGTCGGGCAAGCCATTCGTCTCGGATGCTATGTTTAAAGGCCGCAAGGGCTTCGGCATCCGGACAGTCGACGATCTGGTTCTTTTTGGTTAGGAACCTAGTCCAGAATTTCCTGGCTGACTCTCCGAGCTGTTGAATTATATGACTTAAGTCGTCGGCATCCGGAGGTCGGACATATGTGCCTTGGAAGTTGTCGAGGAAGGCTTCTTCCAAGTCCTCCCAGCTGCCAACGGAGTTTTTGGGCTAACTATTCAACCAGTGTTGAGTTGGTCCTTTGAGTTTTAGTGCGAGGTATTTGATGGCATGGAGATCATCACCGCGGACCATATGAATATGGAGAAGAAAATCCTCGATCCATACCGCGGGGTCTGTTGTCCCATCATATGATTCGATGTTTACGGGTTTAAACCCTTCTGGGAATTCATGCTCCATTACCTCGTCAGTGAAGCAAAGGGGGTGTGCAGCACCTCTATATCGGGCCACGTCGCGACGTAGCTCGGATGGAGTCCGTTTGTAGTTCTCGGCCCGGGCGTGATTATGATTGTTGTGTACGGCTAGGTAGCCGTTGTCGCGTGTCAGGGCACGCCCCCGCGATCCATAGATCGATCTGTTCTGACCTGCTCTACTGTCCAAGTCCTGCCGCAAGTCATATGTATGTCCCCGAGCTGTCTTATCTCTGCCTTTACGGTGAGGTAGTATGGGCTGGTGTTCAGCTTGAGTTGCCGGTTTGTCCCAACCATGTGGTGGTCGATCAGCCACATTGCGCGATGATGGTACGGGCTCCAGCGCCTCGTCATCGAACTGGGGTAGCAATTTGCGATTTGGATAACTTTTGGTTGGGTGCTCGAGCCATATTCCTCGGCTGCCAGGACATGAGTCCACCTATCGTTGAGCAGGTCTTGATCAGCTTGAAGTTGTTCCTGCTTCTTTTTCAGGATCCTTGTAGTGGCTATTAGCCAATGCTTGAAGCGCTCCTGCTCGAGAGGTTCCTCCGGCACGATAAAATCCTCGTTGCCGAGGCTCGCATCCTCCTAGGAGAGCGGAAGATAATTACTGTCCTCCGAGTCTTCGTTTATGGCCTGTTCATCAGGGCTAACATGCTCGTCTTCCTGTTCGTCCTGTTCGGAAGTTGGTTCAACGGGGTCTTCATTGTCTTCGGTATCATCCAGAGTATTGTTTTCTCCTCTGCCGGTATTGCTGCCTTTTCCATGGGGTGACTTGGAGCGGCGTCGCTGAAGTCGGTGCTTTGGTAGTATCTCAGAAGGTTTATCCTCGACTGGGTCTCCCTTGTCATCGCCGATATTCTCTTTGGGTGTATCCACCATGTACACGTCATACGAGGAGGTGGTCGTCCAGCATCCGATAAACAGTGGGTTTTCGGCTTCCTCTTCTCCGGCATCGTCATCCATACCATCGATGTCTTCGGAGCCGTAATCGAGCATGTTGGTTAAGTCCTCGACAGTGGCTATGAAGTGAGAGATGGGTGGGAGGCGAAATTCCCCGTCATCAACCCCTAGTTCGAACCGGATATAATTTGTCTATGAGGCCCCTGCTAAGGAGAGGGTTTTTAATGAGTTCAGCACATCGCCTAAAGGTGAGTGATGGAACATGTCCATGTCCGTGGCACTGAATTTGATGACTGATGCATGATCGGGCTCGACGGACGCATGCGCACGTAGTTCGGAACTTGAGACCGGAGACGAATCCGAGGTTCCGGTAACGCAGGTTACACCCGAGGTTGAGTCTGTGTGCGGCTTCAGCGCCGCTGAGTCTACGGCTCCTGTGACGGGGTTGAGCTTCTCGTCCTCTAGTGGCACGATCTGCTCCGGATCTAGGACCAGAGCACTTACAGGCACAATCTCCTCGGTATGGTCCGATGGCAGATTTAGGTCATGCTCATCGTTGTGGCAGGGAGCGGCTGTCGTGGGCTCAAATCCGTCGAAGATCAAGTCTCCACGGGTATCAGCCACGTAGTTCAAGCTTCCAAACCTGAGTTGATGGCCAGGGGCGTAGCTGTCGATCTGCTCTAGATGGTCGAGCGAGTTGGCCCGTAGTGCGAAGCCGCCGACTACGAAGATCTGTTTGGGGAGAAAAATCTCCCCGTAGACAGCATTGTTGTAGATGATTGATGGGGCCATCAAACCTCTTAAGGACAATGCAGTGGAACTCTCAATGAAAGCACCAATGTCGGTGTCAAAACCGGTGGATCTCGGGTAGGGGGTCCCAAACTGTGCGTCTAAGGTCGATGGTAACAGGAAGTAGGGGACATGATGTTTACCCAGGTTCGGGCCCTCTCTATGGATATAATACCCTACTTCCTGCTTGGTTGATATTGATGAATATGAGAATTACAAGAGTTTATCTACCACGAGATTGTAATGGCTAAAACCCTAGAAGTCTCGCCTGTATGAGTATGATGATCGTCCCTATGGACTAAACCCTCTGGTTTATATAGACACCGGAGGGGACTAGGGTTGTACAAAGACGGTTATCCAGACACCAAGCTTGCCTTCCACGCCAAGGAGAGTCCCATCCGAACACGGGTGAGAGTCTTCGGTCTTGTGTCTTCACGGCCCATCAGTCTGACCCATGTCCAACAGGCCAGACGCCCGAGGACCCCTTAGTCCAGGACTCCCTCAGCGGGCTCTGACGAACTCAGCAAAACTCCTACGGATCCTTCTCCCTGATCCAGAGCCACCGGCCCTGCCACTCGTCCCACCTCTTTTTCTGGGCACCCTCCGGGTACGTGCCCTTCTCCTGGGTCCTCGGGATCCAGGTGATGCACCCAGAAATGGCGTCCCCTGGCTGGATGCGAGGATAGAAGTAGTGGCGGAAGAACGCCGTGCTGGGGAGCACTCCGGCAAAGCCCTCGTAGAGGTGGGCGAAGAAGGCCATGCATGCCACGGAATTCAGCGTAAAGTCGAGGAGGTGAAAGCCGTAGGTGTGCATGATGTCGTTGAAGAAATCAGAGAAAGGGGGGCAGAGCACACAAGAGAAGTAATCCACGAAGAAGGGGTACCGATTTGGGCCGGCCTTGGTGAAGTCGGTGGGGATGATGTGCGTAGCGGGGTGCCCCGTCGTCTTCCTCCCCCACAAGGGCCTGAAGTAGTCCCCGAGGTGGACCGCATCGACTGTCGAGGGGAAATTGGCGTGCTGTGTCCGCAGCACCGCCAACTCACTCTCCGACGCCTCCTTCCCTCCGTCATATTTGACCACTCCCTTGCCCTTACCTGTCTTGGGCACCATGGCAAATAGGAGAGGGCGAAGAATCAAGGGCAATGGGGGCACAGCAGCAGCGCGCAGGGGCAAGAACTTCGACAAGAGCTTGAGGAAGAAGAGGAGGGGACGGCGGTTCCGAGATTGGAGAGGGCGCAGAGGGTAAATGAGCAGTGCCCTTGCGGTTTTTCCTTTTTATGGGGAAAACGTGGGCCACCTCTTTACTATTCACCGCGACGTGACGCGAGCACGCCGCGGCTGCCCCACACATGACCCCCACATCACGCACAACCCCCGCGTCACGCATCCAACGCGGGTCGTGGAGAAGCGCAACGATCAGGGGAGTTACTGCA
This sequence comes from Aegilops umbellulata, assembly GCA_032464435.1. NCBI lineage: Eukaryota > Viridiplantae > Streptophyta > Magnoliopsida > Poales > Poaceae > Aegilops > Aegilops umbellulata. Next base: position 114,190,069 of record CP136056.1, read on the forward strand.
GTAAAAACTCTACCTCGCGTGCCCGTGCACCATTCTGGGCCTAGCCCAACAACGCATCACGCTTATGTGTGGCCCAGGCCCGGGGGCTCCTGTCGGTGTACAAAAGTAGGGGCCCTCTTTGTACCCCTTTACTTGTGCACGGGCAGTTAGAGTCGCGCCTACGACCACACTTAGCAGGGCAGAGGAAGGAAGCAAAAGTACAAGATCACCAGAGCAGCGCCAAGCCAGAGGCGCGAGGAGCAAAGGGACAAGGTGGGCTTTCCCCGGCAGGAGCCTTGCCGGGGCAGCTTACGTAACACCAGCGAGGCCGCCACCCTTGAGCCTAAGAGTTCCAACACCATCAACGACATTGGAACCAAGGCTCGGGAGGTGCCTGCATGGTGGCATGCAGATCTTTGTGAAGAAAAAGCGCCTGCGAGGCCTAGATAGGAACCAGAAAACAAGACAATGGCGAGGATCCTTGCCGAGGATGCCCACGAGGCCCCGGCAAGGCTCCTGCCGAAGATACCCATGAGGCCCCGGCAAGACTTTTGCCGAGGGAGCCCGCAAGGCCCCGGCAAGACCCTTGCCGGGAATATCAGCAAGATCGCGGCAAGGCCTTGCCACCCCGTCATCGCCCCAGCTCAGCGGCCGACCCACCATCTAAGCAAGTACCCACGTGGCAGTACATGGCTCCTAAGCCAACTAGTCAAGCACATGCATGGTGGCATGCAGATCTTCGTGAAGACCCCGCCACCACACCAGCTCAGCAGCCTGCCAGCCTACGTGGCGCTGCACGCCTTGTTGGCCTGGACGCGTGCCGTAGCAAGGCGAAGCGGCAACGGATGGGGCGGGCTTCGTTGCTGTCCCCAATAAAGCAATAGGACACCTAAGTAGCGCATTTAATGCATTTTGTCCGGTGATGTCAAGCGATAAGCTTGTACACTGTACAACTTTCAACCTCCTGTGTGCCACTGTGGCAACCCCTTTGACTATAAAAGGAGGCCCATAGCGTACTGAGAGAGGATTCGGACTTTTTGAACCCTGCACGCTTTGTAGCTAGTCCAAGAACACCAGATAAACACCAACCAGCAGGAGTAGGGTATTACGTGTCACTCGTGGCCCGAACCTGGATAAACCCCCATGTTGGTCTTCTAAACCTGCTCTTTCCAGAGCCCCACGCCTGCCAACCGTAGAAGGGATTCCCCGTGATCCCATAGGTGTCGTTTCCCTGACAATCAACAATGTGAGATCTAAGTTTATCACAAGCAAACACCACTGCTAAGAATTCTTTTTCAGTAGTTGCATAATTTCTTTGAGCACTATCTGGAGTTTTACTAGCATAATGAATAACATTCAGTTTCTTATCAACTCTTTGTCCTAGAACAACACCAACAACATAATCACTAGCATCACACATAATTTCAAAAGGCAAGTTCCAATCAGGTGGTTGAACAATAGGTGCATAAATTAAGGCTTTCTTGAGTGTTTCAAATGCTTCTAAACAATCGTCATCCAAAACAATAGGAATATCCTTTTGCAAAAGATTCTTAAGAGGCCTAGAGATTTTAGAAAAGTCTTTGATAAATCTCCTATAGAAACCAGCATGACCTAAGAAACTACGAATACCTTTGATATCTTTAGGACATGGCATTTTCTCAATTGCATCAACCTTAGCTTTGTCCACTTCAATGCATATTTTAGAAATTGTATGACCCAAGACAATACCTTCATTAACCATAAAGTGGCACTTCTCCCAATTCAAGACAAGATTTGTTTGCTCGCATCTCTGCAAAACTCGGCTAAGATTGCTTAAACAATCATCAAAAGACGTCCCATAAACAGAGAAATCATCCATGAAAACCTCAACAATCTTTTCACGAAAGTCAGAGAATATAGCAGTCATACATCTTGGAAAGGTAGCAGGTGCATTGAATAAACCGAAAGGCATAATTCTATAAGCATAAGTTCCAAAGGGACAAGTGAAAGTGGTCTTTTCTTGATCAGGTTGAGAAACAGGTATTTGTGAAAAACTAGAATATCCATCAAGGGAGCAAAAGTGTGTGTGCTTAGATAATCTTTCTAGCATTTGATCAATAAAAGGCAGAGGGTAATGATCTTTTCTAGTTGCTTTGTTTAATTTTCTAAAATCAATTACCATTCTATAGCCTGTGGTAATTCTTTGTGGGATGAGTTCATTTTTATCATTAGGAACAACAGTTATACCTCCTTTCTTAGGGACACAATGAACAGGACTCACTACAAAATAAGACACATCCGTGACATTTTGGGCCGAACGAAAATCTTTTCTATCATACTTATGACACTTCTATGACGATAATTGTGACAAAACCCGGTATCATCATAGATGTGGTGGGGTCCTACTTCTATGACAAAAAATCTTGAAAGAAAATGGGTTTTTCGTCCTGGGCGGGCTGGAGACTTGGCTACATGACATTCTTTGGGTCATCCACGACAGAAAAACCGTGGTAGAAGCGAGGGCAAGGAAAATATCGGGGTGTTCCCGGTTACGGTGGGTGGTCGGGGCCGAGTGATGCGCGTTTCTCTCGTACATGCACACGCGTGGGTGCGAGGCGTTGGGCTCTAACTGAACCCGAGCGAGGCATTGGGCTCTAACTGAACCCGAGCGATTGCACTGCAGGCTACGCATTACTGAACCAGAGCGATCAATCGATGGCTGTTAACTGGACCCAATCGAGCTATTCCTTCGCTACTGCTGCTAACTGAAGCCGAACGATGCTACCTCTGGATGAACAGTGAGCGTTGCGGGGGGGTTTGGTTGAACAGTTCCCGGTGGGGGTGGATGAATAGGACCCCGTGGCGTTTCCTCTGGATGAACAGTGAGCGTTGTTGGGGGGTTTGGATGAACAGGACCTCGTGGCGTTTCCTCTGGATGAACAGTGAGCGTTGTTGGGGGGTTTGGATGAACAGTTCCCGGTGGGGGTGGATGAACAGGACCCCGATCGTTCGAGCCAGTTGGGGCTGGATGAACAGGACCCCGTGGAGGGCAGGATTAACAGGACCACCCCATGGAGGGCAGGATGAACTTTAGCCCGTGGAGGGGTGGTTGAACAGGAGCCCGTGGAGAGGGCTGGTTGAACAGTAGCTGGTGGAGTAGTGTTGGGTAACGTAGTAATTTCAAAAAAATTCCTACGCACACGCAAGATCATGGTGATGTATAGCAACGAGAGGGGAGAGTATTGTCTACGTACCCTCGTAGACCGAAAGCGGAAGCGTTATATCAACGCGGTTGATGTAGTCGTACGTCTTCACGATCCAACCGATCCAAGCACCGTTACTCCGGCACCTCCGAGTTCTTGGCACACGTTCAGCTCGATGACGATCCCCGGGCTCCGATCCAGCAAAGCTTCGGGGAGGAGTTCCGTCAGCACGATGGCGTGGTGACGATCTTGATGTATTACCGGTGCCGGGCTTCGCCTAAGCACTGCAACGATATGACCGAGGTGGAATATGGTGGAGGGGGGCACCGCACACGGCTAAGGAACGATTACGAAGATCAACTTGTGTGTTCTAGGGTGCCCCCCTGCCCCCGTATATAAAGTAGCCAAGGGGGAGGGGCGGCCGGCCTGGTTTGGGTGCGCCAAGGGGAGTCCTACTCCCACCGGGAGTAGGATTCCACCTTTCCTAGTCCAACTAGAAGAAGGGGGGAAAGGAGGGGAGAGGAGAAGGAAGGGAGAGGGGGCCGCGCCCCCAAACCCCTTGTCCAATTCGGACTGGGCTTGGGAGGGGCACGCGCCACCTCCTGGCTCCTTCCCACTAAGGCCCAATAAGGCCCAATACTCTTCCCCGTATTCCCGTAACTCCCCGGTACCTCCGAAAATACCCGAACCACTCAGAACCTTTCCGATGTCCGAATATAGTCGTCCAATATATCAATCTTTACGTCTCGGCCATTTCGAGACTCCTCGTCATGTCCCCGATCTTATCCGAGACTCCTAACTCTTTCGGTACATCAAAACTCATAAACTCATAATATAACTGTCATCGAAACCTTAAGCGTGCGGACCCTACGGTTCGAGAACAATGTAGACATGACCGAGACACGTCTCCGGTCAATAACCAATAGCGGGACCTGGATGCCCATATTGGCTCCTACATATTATACGAAGATCTTTATCGGTCAGACCGCATAACAACATACGTTGTTCCCTTTGTCATCGGTATGTTACTTGCCCGAGATTCAATCGTCAGTATCCAATACTTAGTTCAATCTCGTTACCGGCAAGTCTCTTTACTCGTTCCGTAATACATCATCTCACAACTAACATATTAGTTGCAATGCTTGCAAGGCTTATGTGATGAGCATTACCCAGAGGGCCCAGAGATACCTCTCCGACAATCGGAGTGACAAATCCTAATCTCGAAATACGCCAACCCAACATCTACCTTTGGAGACACCTGTAGTACTCCTTTATAATCACCCAGTTACGTTGTGACGTTTGGTAGTACCCAAAGTGTTCCTCCGGTAAACGGGAGTTGCATAATCTCATAGTCAAAGAAACATGTATAAGTCATGAAGAAAGCAATAGCAACATACTAAACGATCGGGTGCTAAGCTAATAGAATGGGTCATGTCAATCAGATCATTCAACTAATGATGTGATCCCGTTAATCAAATAACAACTCTTTGTTCATGGTTAGGAAACATAACCATCTTTGATTAACGAGCTAGTCAAGTAGAGGCATACTAGTGACACTCTGTTTGTTTATGTATTCACACATGTATCATGTTTCCGGTTAATACAATTCTAGCATGAATAATAAACATTTATCATGAAATAAGGAAATAAATAATAACTTTATTATTGCCTCTAGGGCATATTTCCTTCAGTCTCCCACTTGCACTAGAGTCAATAATCTAGTTCACATCGCCATGTGATTTACCAGCAATAGTTCACATCACCATGTGATTAACACCCATAGTTCACATCGATATGTGACCAACACTCAAAGGGTTTACTAGAGTCACTAATCTAGTTCACATCGCTATGTGATTAACACCCAAAGAGTACTAAGGTGTGATCATGTTTTGCTTGTGAGATAATTTTAGTCTACGGGTCTGTCATATTCAGATCCGTAAGTATTTTGCAAATTTCTATGTCAACAATACTCTGCACGGAGCTACTCTAGCTAATTGCTCCCACTTTCAATATGTATCCAGATTGAGACTTAGAGTCATCTAGATCAGTGTCAAAACTTGCATCGACGTAACCCTTTACGACGAACCTTTTGTCACCTCCATAATCGAGAAACATATCCTTATTCCACTAAGGATAATTTTGACCGCTGTCCAGTGATCTACTCCTAGATCACTATTGTACTCCCTTGCCAAACTCAGTGGTAGGGTATGCAATAGATCTGGTACACAGCATGGCATACTTTATAGAACCTATGGCTGAGGCATAGGGAATGACTTTCATTCTCTTTCTATCTTCTGCCGTGGTCGGGCTTTGAGTCTTACTCAATTTCACACCTTGTAACACAGGCAAGAACTCTTTCTTTGACTGTTCCATTTTGAACTACTTCAAAATCTTGTTAAGGTATGTACTCATTGAAAAAACTTATCAAGCGTCTTGATCTATCTCTATAGATTTTGATGCTCAATATGTAAGCAGCTTCATCGAGGTCTTTCTTTGAAAAACTCCTTTCAAACACTCCTTTATGCTTTGCAGAATAATTCTACATTATTTCCGATCAACAATATGTCATTCACATATACTTATCAGAAATGTTGTAGTGCTCCCACTCACTTTCTTGTAAATACAGGCTTCACCGCAAGTCTGTATAAAACCATATGCTTTGATCAACTTATCAAAGCGTATATTCCAACTCCGAGATGCTTGCACCAGTCCATAGATGGATCGCTGGAGCTTGCATATTTTGTTAACACCTTTAGGATTGACAAAACCTTCTGGTTGCATCATATACAACTCTTGTTTAAGAAATCCATTAAGGATTGCAGTTTTGTTATCCATTTCCCAGATTTCAGAAAATGCGGCAATTGCTAACATGATTCGGACAGACTTAAGCATAGATACGAGTGAGAAACTCTCATCATAGTCAACACCTTGAACTTGTCGAAAACCTTTTGCGACAATTCTAGCTTTGTAGATAGTAACACTACTATCAGCGTCCATCTTCCTCTTGAAGATCCATTTATATTCTATGGCTTGCCGATCACCGGGCAAATCCATCAAAGTCCATACTTTTGTTCTCATACATGGATCATATCTCAGATTTCATGGCCTCAAACCATTTCGCGGAAGCTCATCATCGCTTCCTCATAGTTCGCAAGTTCATCATGGTCTAGTAACATGACTTCCAGAACAGGATTACCGTACCACTCTGGTGCGGATCTCACTCTGGTTTACTTACGAGATTCAGTAGTAACTTGATCTTGAAGTTACATGATCATTATCATTAGCTTTCTTACTAATTGGTGTAGTAGTCACAAGAATAGATTTCTGTGATGAACTACTTTCCAATAAGGGAGAAGGTACAATTACCTCATCAAGTTTTCTACTTCCTCCCACTCACTTCTTTCGAGAGAAACTCCTTCTCTGGAAAGGATCCATTCTCAGCAACGAATATCTTGCCTTCGGATCTGTGATAGAAGGTGTACCCAACTGTCTTCCTTGGGTATCCTATGAAGACATATTTCTCCGATTTGGGTTTGAGCTTATCAGGATGAAACTTTTTCATATAAGCATCACAACCCCAAACTTTAAGACACGACAACTTTGGTTTCTTGCCAAACCACAGTTCAGATTGTGTCGTCTCAACGGACTAAGATGGTGCCCCTTTTATGACGTGAATGCAGCTGTCTTTAATGCATAACCCCAAAACTATAGTGGTAAATCGGTAAGAAACATCATAGATTGCACTATATCCAATAAAGTACGGTTATGACGTTCGGACACACCATTATGCTGTGGTGTTCTAGGTGGCATGAGTTTGTGAAACTATTCCACATTGTTTTAATTGAAGACCAAACTCGTAACTCAAATATTTGTCTCCGCGATCAGATCGTAGAAACTTTATTTTCTTGTCACGATGATTTTCCACTTCACTCTGAAATTCTTTGAACTTTTCAAATGTTTCAGACTTATGTTTCATCAAGTAGATATACCCATATCTGCTCAAATCATCTGTGAAGTTCTGAAAATAATGATACTTGTCGCGAGCCTTAATGTTCATCGGACCACATACATTAGTGTGTATGATTTCCAACAAATCTGTTGCTCGCTCCATTGTTCCGGAGAACGGAGTCTTAGTCATCTTGCCCATGAGGCATGGTTCGCAAGCATCAAGTGATTCCAAAATTCCATCAGCATGGAGTTTCTTCATGCGCTTTACACCAATATGACCTAAACGGCAGTGCCACAAATAAGTTGCACTATCATTATTAACTTTGCATCTTTTGGCTTCAATTTTATGAATATGTGTATTACTACGATCGAGATCCAACAAACCATTTCGTTGGTGTGTATAACCATAGAAGGTTTTATTCATGTAAACAGAACAACAATTGTTCTCTAACTTAAATGAATAACCGTATTGCAATAAACATGATCAAATCATATTCATGCTCAACGCAAACACCAAATAACACTTATTTAGGTTTAACACTAATCCCGAAAGTATAGGGAGTGTGCGATGATGATCATATCAATCTTGGAACCACTTCCAACACACATCGTCACTTCACCCTTAACTAGTCTCTGTTCATTCTGCAACTCCCGTTTCGAGTTACTAATCTTAGCAACTGAACTAGTACCAAATACTGAGGGGTTGCTATGAACACTAGTAAAGTACACATCAATAACATGTATATCAAATATACCTTTGTTCACTTTGCCATTCTTCTTATCCACCAATTACTTGGGGTAGTTCCGCTTCCAGTGACCAATCCCTTTGTAGTAGAAGCACTTAGTCTCAGGCTTAGGACCAGACTTGAGCTTCTTCACTTGAGCAGCAACTCGCTTGCCGTTCTTCTTGAAGTTCCTCTTCTTCCCTTTGCCCTTTTCTTGAAACTAGTGGTCTCGTCAACCATCAACACTTGATGTTTTTCTTGATTTCTACCTTCGTCGATTTCAGCATCACGAAGAGCTTGGGAATTGTTTTCGTCATCCCTTGCATACTATAGTTCATCACGAAGTTCTACTAACTTGGTGAAGGTGACTAGAGAATTCTGTCAATCACTATCTTATCTGGAAGATTAACTCCCACTTGATTCAAGCGATTGTAGTACCCAGACAATCTGAGCACATGCTCACTAGTTGAGCGATTCTCCTCCATCTTTTAGCTATAGAACTTGTTGGAGACTTCATATCTCTCAACTCGGGTATTTGCTTGAAATATTAACTTCAACTCCTGGAACATCTCGTATGGTCCATGACGTTCAAAACGTCTTTGAAGTCCCGATTCTAAGCAGTTAAGCATGGTGCACTAAACTATTAAGTAGTCATCATATTGAGCTAGCAAAACGTTCATAATGTTTGCATCTGCTCCTGCAATAGGTCCGTCACCTAGTGGTGCATCAAGGACATAATTCTTCTGTGCAGCAATGAGGATAAACCTCAGATCACGAATCCAATCCGCATCATTGCTACTAACATTTTTCAACACAATTTTCTCTAGAACATATCAAAATAAACACAGGGAAGCAACAACGCGAGCTATTGATCTACAACATAGATATGCTAATACTACCAGGACTAGGTTCATGATAAATTAAAGTTCAATTAATCATATTACTTAATAACTCCCACTTAGATAGACATCTCTCCAATCCTCTAAGTGATCACGTGATCCAAATCAACTAAACCATAACCGATCATCACGTGATATGGAGTAGTTTTCAATGGTGAACATCATTATGTTGATCATATCTACTATATGATTCACGCTCGACCTAGGTCATATCTTATATGCATAGCTCGTCAAGTATAACCTTAGTATTCCGCGTGTGCAACTGTTTTGCACCCGTTGTATTTGAACGTAGAGCCTATCACACCCGATTATCACGTGGTGTCTCAGCACGAAGAACTTTTGCAACGGTGCATACTCAGGGAGAACACTTCTTGATAATTTAGTGAGAGATCATCTTATAATGCTACCGTCAATCAAAGCAATATAAGATGCATAAAAAGATAAACATCACATGCAATAATTATAAGTGATATGATATGGTCATCATCATCTTGTGCTTGTGATCTCCATCTCCAAAGCACCGTCATGATCACCATCGTCACCGGCGCGACACCTTGATCTCCATCGTAGCATCGTTGTCGTCTCGCCAATCTTATGCTTCCACGACTATCACTACCGCTTAGTAATAAAGTAAAGCATTACATCGCGATTGCATTGCATACAATAAAGCGACAACCATATGGCTCCTGCCAGTTGCCGATAACTCTGTTACAAAACATGATCATCTCATACAATAAAATTTAGCATCATGTCTTGACCATATCACATCACAACATGCCCTGCAAAAACAAGTTAAACGTCCTCTACTTTGTTGTTGCAAGTTTTACGTGGCTGCTACGGGCTTAAGCAAGAACTCATCTTACCTACGCATCAAAACCACAATGATAGTTTGTCAAATAGACTCCGTTTTAACCTTCTCAAGGACCGGGCGTAGCCACACTTGGTTCAACTAAAGTTGGAGAGACAGTCTTCCGCAAGCCATCTATGTGCAAAGCACGTCGAGGGAACCGGTCTCGCGTAAGAGTACGCGTAAGGTTGGTCCGGATCGTCTCGTCCAACAATACCACCGAACCAAAGTATGACACGCTGGTAGGCAGTATGACTTATATCGCCCACAACTCACTTGTGTTCTACTCCTGCAAATAACATTAAACCATAAAACCAGGCTCGGATGCCACTGTTGGGTAACGTAGTAATTTCAAAAAAAATCCTACGCACACGCAAGATCATGGTGATGCATAGCAACGAGAGGGGAGAGTATTGTATACGTACCCTCGTAGACCGAAAGCGGAAGCGTTATATCAACGCGGTTGATGTAGTCGTATGTCTTCACGATCCAATCGATCCAAGCACCGTTACTCCGACACCTCCGAGTTCTTGGCACACGTTCAGCTCGATGACGATCCCCGCGCTCCGATCCAGCAAAGCTTCGGCCAGGAGTTTCATCAGCACGACGGCGTGGTGACGATCTAGATGTATTACCGGCGCAGGGCTTCGCCTAAGCACTGCAACGATATGACCGAGGTGGAATATGGTGGAGGGGGGTACCGCACACGGCTAAGGAACGATCACGAAGATCAACTTGTGTGTTCTAGGGTGCCCCCCTGCCCCCGTATATAAAGGAGCCAAGGGGGAGGGGCGGCCGGCCTGGTTTGGGCGCGCAAAGGGGAGTCCTACTTCCACCGGGAGTAGGATTTCACCTTTCCTAGTCCAACTAGGAGAAGGGGGGAAAGGAGGGGAGAGGAGAAGGAAGGGAGAGGGGGCCGCGCCCCCAAACCCCTTGTCCAATTCGGACTGGGCTTGGGAGGGGCACGCGCCACCTCCTGGCTCCTTCTCACTAAGGCCCAATAAGGCCCAATACTCTTCCCCGTATTCCCGTAACTCCCCGGTACCTCCGAAAATACCCGAACCACTCAGAACCTTTCCGATGTCCGAATATAGTCGTCCAATATATCGATCTTTACGTCTCGACCATTTCGAGACTCCTCGTCATGTCCCCGATCTCATCCGGGACTCCGAACTCCTTCGGTACATCAAAACTCATAAACTCATAATATAACTGTCATCGAAACCTTAAGCGTGCGGACCCTACGGTTCGAGAACAATGTAGACATGACCGAGACACGTCTCCGGTCAATAACCAATAGCGGGACCTGGATGCCCATATTGGCTCCTACATATTATACGAAGATCTTTATCGGTCAGACCGCATAACAACATACGTTGTTCCCTTTGTCATTGGTATGTTACTTGCCCGAGATTCGATCGTCAGTATCCAATACTTAGTTCAATCTCGTTACCGGCAAGTCTCTTTACTCGTTCCGTAATACATCATCTCACAACTAACATATTAGTTGCAATGCTTGCAAGGCTTATGTGATGAGCATTACCCAGAGGGCCCAGAGATACCTCTCCGACAATCGGAGTGACAAATCCTAATCTCGAAATACGCCAACCCAACATCTACCTTTGGAGACACCTGTAGTACTCCTTTATAATCACCCAGTTACGTTGTGACGTTTGGTAGTACCCAAAGTGTTCCTCCGGTAAACGGGAGTTGCATAATCTCATAGTCAAAGGAACATGTATAAGTCATGAAGAAAGCAATAGCAACATACTAAACGATCGGGTGCTAAGCTAATAGAATGGGTCATGTCAATCAGATCATTCAACTAATGATGTGATCCCGTTAATCAAATAACAACTCTTTGTTCATGGTTAGGAAACATAACCATCCTTGATTAACGAGCTAGTCAAGTAGAGGCATACTAGTGACACTCTGTTTGTTTATGTATTCACACATGTATCATGTTTCCGGTTAATACAATTATAGCATGAATAATAAACATTTATCATGAAATAAGGAAATAAATAATAACTTTATTATTGCCTCTAGGGCATATTTCCTTCAGTAGCACGCGGTGGAGGCTGGATGAACAGGAGCCCGTGGATGAATAGTCACAGGTGGAGGCTGGAGGAGGTCGACGGTAGATGAACAGTAGCCCGTGGAGGCTGGAGGGGGTCGACGGTGGAGATGAATAGTATCCCATGGAGTCCCGTTTTGCGGTACGCCACACCCCTCCCGATGAACAGGACCCCCGTTTCGACCGTAGCGCTCCAACACAAGTCCGTTTCCTCCGTTTTGCGGTACGCCACACCCCTCCCGATCAACAGGACCCCCGTTTCGACCGTAGGAGGTCTGTTTTATCTATTTTGCGGTACGCTAGACCCCTCCCGATGAACAGGATCCCATTACGTACGTGGTCGGTTGAACACAAGGACGTTTCCTCCGTTCTGCGGTATGCCAGGCCTCGTTTCCATCGGTTGTTCCGTCCAAGCCCTCCTGATGAACACGACGAGCATTCCGTTCCGACCCAGCCATGTACACGAGCCCTGGCCATACGTACGCGCGAGTAGGCGTTCGAGACCCTGCCCGTATGTACGTACGTGGCCGTATTTTCTTTCTTGCACATTGGTCGCTATACGTACGTGTACATGCTATGTGTGCGCCTCTACTACGACACGTGCGTGCCTCTACAACGACCAGTATGTACGTACACATTCGTAACCAGAATGACAACGCTACGTACGCTTCGACCAGGTGGGTCCCGACTGTCAGGCACTTCGTTGCGTGCGAAGATGCAGCTGGTGGGTCCCAGCAGTCAGGGGGCGAATCATTTTTTTGCCCAGACGCACTTCTTTGCGTGCGAAGATGTAGCTGTAGGTCCCAACAGTCAGGGGGGAACGTTTTTTTCACGAAATACAGTTGCCCGTCCAGTGGGTCCCTACTGTCAGGTGGAGGAATAATTATTTTGCGCGTAATAAGGAGGCACTTCCTTGCTGCGGACGTGGACCCAGCTGTGAGCCTCTCCACGTACAGTCCATGTCCGATCGAAGCCATTCCTTGACCACGTTGACTAAGTTGCGCCGAGAGCACCAGGGCGGTGGACGACGGCGAGGCCTAGGAAGGGGGTGACGTGGAGCCGGGGAAGACGCGGCAGTGGAAGCCCACGCGGAGAGGAGTACGAGGGTTCACTGGTTCGACTGTGGTGTGAGGCTGTCGTCGCCGCAGGGCCTGGCCAGCGGTGGGAATAGTAGGGGGCGGTGAGGTCTTCGCGGCAGCACAGCCGGCCACGGGAGGTAGGAGCATGCGGCACGACCGGCGCTGCTTTGGGCGGCTGGAGCAACAAGACCAGAGGTTGAAGAAGCACTACGGCCGTTGGATGGACATCGTACGGTGACTGGAGCTAGAATCGTGCATATTGACTAAGTTGACAAAGCCCTCCGTCCCCGTCAACTTAGTAGGCCCACAAGTCAGCCTACCACTATACTGGGTCCCAGCTAGCAGGGGGAGTATTCATTTTTGTGTGCGTAATAAGGACGCACTTCCTTGCGTGCGAAGATATAGCTGGTGGGTCCGATCTATCAGCTGTGCTAACGTTTTTTTCGTGAAATACAGTGGCCCTTTCGGTGGGTCCCAGATGTTAGGTGGAGGAATCATTATTTTGCGCGTAATAAGGAGGCATTTCCTTGCGTGTGACCGTGGAACCAGCTGTCAGACTCTCCACGTACAGTCCACTTCAGATGCATGTCGGTCGTTGACCACGTTGACCAGGCCGCGCCGAGAGCACCAGGGCGGTGGACGACGGCGAGGCCTAGGAAGGGAATGACACGGAGGCAGGGAAGACTCGACAGTTGTTTCCCACGCGTACGGGAGTATGACTGTATGAGGGTTTACTGGTTCGTCTGTCGTCGTCGGAGAATAACAGCAGGTGTGGGTGAGTAGAGGGATGGCTAGGCCAGCGATGGGAGTACAGTGGGGCGGTGTGGCCTGCGCGGCAGCACAGCCGGCTGCGGGGAGGAGGGAGCAGGTAGTCTCGCCGGCGCTTGTTTGAGCGGCTGGAGCAGGAAGAGCAGAGATTGAAGAAGCATGACGGCCGTTGGATGGACATCCAACAGTCACTGCTTGTGCGTCAACCTTTTTTTTAGGAAAGCCTCAAATCTGTGGAAAACGGCATACGACCCATCCGCCATTATTTCTGATAATTTACAGCTCATTTTCTAATTCTTAAGTTTTTTTGGAACCCATATTATTTTTGTTAGCATTACAGCCCATATTGTGGCCACGGTTAAAAAATTATACGAAATTTTGCATATTTCGGTGCGGTCCGAACTGTTTTTAATCCCAAAATTTTGAGATACATTCAAACTGATTTTAAAAATAAATGTATATCAATATAAAATCCAACAAATTGTGCACGCATAAAAATTAATACAATTTAAAATCTTGAAATGAAAAAAAGAAATTTGAAACTAATTGCCGGTTTGATGTGTTTTAAAAATGTACAGCCCATTTCTCATTACTGATAGGCCATTTTCTCGTCCAGCCGAATGAAGCTCTCCTCGTGTTGAAAGATTTGCAGCCCAACAGGCCTGACAAAGCGACTTACTTGGCAAATCACTGGGTTGGCCTGTGGTAAACATAAAAGAGAAGGCTGTCTAGACAGGCCAGAGTGCCCCAGTTGACACCCTACTTCCTTCTCAAAAACAAATTAGATAAATGTCACTCCAATTATGGCGATTCATAAAAATGCCACTTCAATTTCCAAACTTTGAAAAATGCCACTGCAATTTTTGCAAACTTTGGGAAACGCCACTGCAATTTGCAAACTTTGAAAAACGCCACTCCAGACTTCGAAAAATGCCACTTGAAATGGCATGAAATGGCATTTTTCAAAGTTTGGAAATTGCAGTGGCATTTCTCGGAAACACCAGATTTGGAGTGGCATTTATCAAATTAACCCAAAACAAAAATAACTAGTCTAGCTGCTGGGTCCCTGGTGTCAGCCGCTCATTGTGCAATTCTCTCGTTTATTGACTACATTGACAATGGCATGGGACCCAGATGTCAGAAATCCATTAGGAGGAGCCATTTTTTTATTGGCTTGAAATAAGGAGGCACTTCCTTGCGTACTGCCATGACCTTGGCGGGTCCCTGCTGTCATCCTCTCCACGTACAATCATCTCCTGATTGTGTACGCGTCAACTTGGTAGGCCCACAAGTCAGCCTCTAAACCCGTGGAGGACAAATACAACCCATTTAAAAAATAACAGCCCATTCCATACGTTCAAAAGGAAAGTTCAACATTCAGACCAAAGTAACAGGTCTGTTCCACATATAGAGTACTGAACTTCCACGTTGACAACCGTCATAGCCAAGTTAACTATCTACTCCCACTAATACTCTAGTAGCGTACAAGTACTAACTAGACAATGCCGGCCGCCATCTGCGGTACATGCTAAACACCGGCACCGGCGTCCTCCGCCTCACCTCGACTTGCCAGAGGTGCGATAGGGCGCGTTACTCATGCGTGTTGGCCCTTTCCATGCCAGCTTGGTCCACCGAAGCTTCGGCTTCTAAGCGGGAAACCCACTTGACAAGCTGGTAGTAAAAATTGGCGTCGAGAACACGTGCGTGCCCGACAGCCTCCAGGGCTATTTGCCGGGTGCCGGCCTCCACGTAGTCGGCCCAGTTGCTGGCGCTCTGCTCGCGACTTAGAGCGTCGGTGCGCTGTTGCTCCATGTCCCGCTGGCAGCGCACATCGGTGATACACTACTCCTCCGCCAAGCGGTCGCGCTCCAACAACTCCCGTTCCTCCGCCAGGTGGTCGCGCTCCAACAAATCCTCGATCTCCGCATTGCCATCTAAAGACCGATAGAATGCCTCCTCACTCCGTCTGCCTTCCGGTGAAAAACTCAACACTAGTTCCGGCGGTGACCGCCTCCGGTGTCGCCTATCGCGGACGGGAGGGGGCATGGCGGACGTGGCGAGAGCGAGGATAAGTGGCGAGCGACGCCGGGCTAGTGGGTGCTTATGAGGATAGGGAGATTTGGGTGATGGTGCCACCGGAGAAGCCCGGGAAACAGTAATTATAGGCGGAAGGTAGGCGAACTAGCGTCTCGCGAGAAACGCGACAGTCATCGCGGTCATTGGAATTCAATGCGTAAGCAGGCATGGCTTAGCGCGCCAGCTTGCCGTGGAAAACTAGAAAAACTGAAATTATGACTGTGCCGTCCCGTCCCTTCAGTGGTGCGTCCCGTCCGTGCTGGGTCGCACGCCGGCATGATGGTCAAACGAGTGCACGAATCATCCAGATGAGGTACTCCCTCCTTGTCAAAAATGATTCCACCACTCATCATCTACCTTGGTTGGTTAGATTTTTGAATTAAGCCCTGCAAACCGGAAAGGAGGTAGTACGTGTGTGATCCGCTATTTATTCGTGTAGGATTGAGTAGGTTGTTTTTTGAATTGAGCCCTGCAAACCGGAAAGGAGGTAGTACGTGTGTGATCCGCTATTTATCCGTGTAGGATCGAGTAGGTCAGATAGTGTACGTGTAGAATCGAGTAGGTCGGATGGTGTATGTGTACGATCGCATTAGCTAATGAACGTTCGCTGGGAGATAAGGCATTTGCGAACATTTTTGCTGGCAGTTTCTTCAGATTCGCATGGCATTTTCTTCAGAGCAGCTTGTCAGTTTTTTCAGAGGTAGGAATTTTTATTCAAAAAACTACCACTTCGGATCTTGCGTCGGAACTAAAACTGCCAGGAGCGCATTAGTTGGCTAGCTAGTGATCGATCAGTAACTTGTTAACACTGAGCGAACAGAAATTATGAACTATTAGTAACTTGTAAACACTGAGAACACAGAAATAAGGATCATGATGTGCACAGCAGTAAGAGCCGATCCGTTCAAAATGTACACACGAGACTCACAGGCCTGGCATTGTAATGTGTTCACATTAGTAGCCCAAATTCAAAACCAACTAGTACGATTCCCATACATAAGATCAACATGTTACTGCATCTCAATGATTCACAGATCATATATAAATATGTAGCTCCAAAAGCAAAGTTCTAGAAAAACATCTGTTCTTCCTACTAACATGGATGCTTCTCTTGGCCAACATTCAGTACATAATGAAAGACAAATTTGTTTGTGAAGTCTACAATTCCTCTTGCAAACGTAAGTGGTTTCACCAACAGCTGGAACCATGAGAATGAACCACACATGATGGAGGAACATCCGCTGCAATATGATTTGGTCTTCTCTCGATCACACGGCGAGACTATTTTCGGAATACAACCTTTAACTTAGGCAAAATAATGCCCATTGTATAATAACACCAAAGCAATGAAGCACCTAGTGTTGGCCAATAAATAGTACAGTACTACTTTTCTGTAGTCCATGAAGTGACTATCCAATCTTTATGTGTCTATTTTCAAATGGCACTGCAAGCAGTGACTATACTATTCTCTTGTGCAGTTCAACCAAAATTGCGGTCACTTTGTGTGTTTGCCAAATAGCAACGGGCAGACATCTTTGTCTGCACAAATATCAAGCAGCTAGTAAACATATACCCCACCTTGTGTTTTCGGTTTAAACATGTCTCTTCCGCTTAGCATCTGTCATGTTTTGCACTGGACAATTTGATACAGTCATGTTTTGCCCTGGACAATTTCATACTGAATTGATTTGCTGGTTCAGAGCAGAAATATAGCGCCTATTCTTCATCAGACCAAGGATATCCATGTTCGCAGTGATGGAAGAGGTGAAATTGATACAACCAAAATTAAGCATCCAGTCATTGAATCATGTCCTGCACCTCCAATGTAGGTCCACCCTGCCAATAAATTCACATGCAAACCACTAGTATTACTATCTAATGACAATACAAAAAGAGTAGCAAGATAGTAGCGAACCATGTATCTTCGTAATGAATAGCTCATAGTGCCACCAATTGGATATAAAGGTTTGGAAGAAAATATGCTCCGAATGTTGAACCAGTTGGACTTTTTGTGCAGTTCCACTAAAGTCGAGCATCCCTGTTTGCATAGATATTGAAAGTGTGATTACTATAAAGGTGGCACTAGTTGAAGCATAGGCTCACAAATATAAGCATTCCAATTTCTTAATGGGAAAAGGTAGCAAGACTGTTTCTAACCACCTGTTTGAAGGAATAAATAAGGCAACAGCGGCTGATGTCAGAAAGGATGATCGATTCCTGACCTTTCCTCTTCTTTTAAGCATATTTTGTGCAATTCAACTAAAATAAAATGCCATCACCGCCTTGACAATTCAGTGACACTGTACAAAAGGAAATGACTTAACATTACATCATGATGTCAGGTATGTTGTCGACAGGCATTAGAGACAAACATACAGACCTCCTCCGATAACATAATGAACATTAATTTTAACAAAGGTGTGACTAGCTTTACCGGGATAATTTCAGTGAACTCTACACCCTTTGTTCCTTAATATAAGACGTTTTCACAGTTCAATTTAAAGTACCCAAACGTTCAGTACTTAGACAAACAGGTAGTGGTTTTCTTGAGCACATATCTGGGAAAGCTTGCCACACTTTATATATGTCCATACGCTAATGCAACACCATTCGAATAGTACAAATATACACTAATCAAGTGGCTAGTGCAACAGTAGAGTAGTTATTTTATTACAGGGTACAGTACAATGGTTTTACTGAACAGATTGCCATAAGCTCTAGCACTGGAAGATTTCTATAAGAATTAACAATACAAAATGTAAAGGTAACAAGTTTCAGCATTGGTATACTAGCTGTGCAAGAGCATTAAACCAAATACAGAAGTCTGAAGGTAACTAGCATTATTAACTAATGACAGTATTAAAAAATTGCAAACCATGTACCTTCAAGGTAAATATCATTTCGAACTCGAGTGGACATGAAAAATTGCTATCCCAATCTTGATAATCGATCAAACATAAAAACTTGATTGAATGAATCAATACAATAGCCAAAGGAGGAGGTGCCCACTCTTGACCTTTCCTCTTGTCTTCATAATTTTTTGTGCAGTTTAACCAAAATAAAATGCCATCAGCGCCTTGGCATTTTGGTGACACTGTACAAAAAATGGACTTATCTCATGAAAGTGAGGTATGTAATCTATAAGCATTAACAGTACAAAAATCTGAAGGTGGTAACAAGTTTCATCGTTGGTATAATGGATGTGCAACAACATTAGAATGCCTTAGCTGATGTCGGCATTCTGGGAACAGGGCTCCCCAGACTTGCCTGCCTGCGGCCTGCGGCGTGGCTTAAAGGGGGCCCAGCACGGCCCATCTTCATCAACACAAGACCCAAGACCCTCGCGGGGGGCCAAGCCTCGCGGGGCGGACGGCACGGAGCTTCCTCAGGCGTGGCCTCACCAGGCTGGCTCACAAGGAGGCGGAGAGATCAAGGCGGGGTACCTCACGAGGTGCCCGTGACGCAAGCCATGACGACCAAGGGTGCCAGGCGGGCGCCAGCCCGTGCAGTGTCTCCCTTTCCTCTTTGGTGCAAAGGGGGCAAGCGCAGGCGAGAGGATCAAGCAAAGGCATCCATTTCGGTGCAACGAGACCAAGACCATTCCAACGGTGGGAAGGAGGTCATCGTGGAGCCCAGAATGGCGTCACCACAGAGCCTTTGGCAGGCGAGGACCAACTTTAGTCAGGATAAGTGTACCAGATGTTCCCCTTCAAAATGGCCAATTGTTGGCGCCCTTCCTGCTCAATATTTGGGAAGAGGCCCAGGGCCTTTGCCTATAAATAGGACTAGCCACCCCCAGGGAAGGGGGGGATCATCAGGCAACCAGTTAGAAAGACTCAGGCAACAAAGAGAGAGAGAGAGAGAGAGAGAGAGAGAGAAGGGCGGCTGAACTCCTCCTAGCAGTTCATCATCCTTGCTAAGAGCAGACCCTCGCGAGGCTGTTCTTCCTTGTATTGTTCATCATCATCAGCCCAAGAGGCAATCCACCCACCACAAACTAGAGTAGGGTATTACACCACAATGGTGGCCCGAACTAGTATAAACCTTGTGTCTTTTGTGTTGTTCTTTCGGTAGTTTAGATCTTTGCGAGACAGAGAGGTAGAGGGTGAAGTCTCCGCGCGCACCCCAGAGTTCGAACCTCAAGGGTCTGGCGGAACCCGAAATCCGACATTTGGCGCGCCAGGTAGGGGTGCGCCGGAATCCACCCTTCTACCACTTCGCATCTCATCGCATCGTCATCACCATGGCCGGCGACCAGGCGGGCGACCAAGATCCATGGGCAGCGTGGCCCGCCCACGCAGAGCCGCTCGCCTCAGGCGACCCCGCGCCCCAGGCAGCTCATGGTCCGCAGGGCGCTGCGGGCCGCAGGTGGCGCGGACAGGCTTCAACAACTCTCACACCACGGCAAGCACGGTCGGCAGCAGGGGCCTCCAATCACACCGCGACCACGACACCGTACACCCGCCGAGAGCAGGCGAACTCGAGGGTCGCGCTCACGGTGTCCCGAGAGCTGCTGCAGTGTAGGCTGTTGGAAGGCGGCCGCGACATGCTGCTAGAGCGGGTTGCCGAGCTCCTGGGCTTTGCCGCTTCGGGGGCTCACCCCTTTTGCATCCAGCTCCCGTCTCAAGCCCAGGGCGGCACGAGCGGGGGCCCCGCGTGCGCCCGCAGGCCCCAAGGCTACTCCAACACCAGTGAAGCCGCCGGCACCGGACTGACGGTGGAGCTACCCCCGCCCCCAGCGCGTGAAGGAGAGGGACTCGGCGCAGCCCACGGCGCAAGCGGGCAGCCGCGCTACCACCCCACGGTGGGCACGTCAAGCAGAGTTGCTTGGCTCATGGAGCACTACGGCGTAGCCTTCGGAATGGCGGCGCCAGAAGAATATGTGCCCCACATGATGGACCAAGGGCACGCTCACGAGGGCGAACAAGGCTCGCTCCTCAGCCCGAGCTGGGGGGACGAGACACCAGAAGCTAAGCCCTTCCAGGAGCCCGGAGATGGTTCCACCGGCCACATTGGAGGTGGTGATTATCGGGTACCACTAATTCCTCAGGAGCAGGCATACGCTAATCATGGATCGCAGGAGGTGCAGGTCGCCACGGCAAGCAGCTGCCCCGCTCCCGCAGTCTCCTACCCCTCGGGAGGAGGGTGCAGGGGGCTGCAGGACAGAGGCAGAGATCCGACGTCACCACCGCGGCGTTCGGAGCAAGGCGTTCTCAGGAGGTAGGCCCTCCGCTGGGGAGGAGCCTAAGGGCCTGCCCCTGGCGGAGGACCCATGGTCGTCGGGGGAACCGCTGGCGACCGCTCTACCCCACCGGCGGCGTCCTGGTTTCCGGTCATCGTTGGTGGCACTAGAGTGTGGTGCAAGGCGGGGCCCTCATCTGGCGATATGAAGCAAGGCCGGTACCTGTGAAGAAGGCCCAGTGCCTGTGAAGCTCGCCGCCCCGTAACACTCTCACGTAATAATGAGTGGGGCTGTACACGCCCCGGAGTCTCAGGGGTGCCGGCCTCAGGCCCTGGGGCTCCCTCCCATGCCCAGTGGATAGCACTTAGCTCCGCGCTGGTGAGAAGACGTCCAAGACTAGATTAGGTGCCGGACGCGGCCTTTTGTTTGCTTACATTGCCTTTTCCCTTGATTGTAACTTTTCCCCCGTTGGATTTAAGTTGGATTCGAATTTGAGATTTGCGTGTGTTCGGGGAAGGGGTGCTTAGTCTCGTTCGAGCCATTTCTCGTGTTCTGGTTACCGCTTCACCACAGCTGCCTCCCCTCGTGAGCCCCTCGCGAGTCGGGCCGGGCCTAGCTCGTGCGCAACTCGAACCGCCGCTGTCGCCCCGCCCCCCTCGGGAGGATTTATTCGGTGCCTGCGGAGGTTGTCCTTTTAAGGAAAAGGCCCGGAGCCTGTGAAGAAGGCAAATGCCTGTGAAGCTATCGCGTTTAGGAAAAGGCCCGGAGCCTGTGAAGAAGGCGAATGCCTGTGAAGCTATCGCGTTTAGGAAAAGGCCCGGAGCCTGTGAAGAAGGCGAATGCCTGTGAAGCTATCGCGTTTAGGAAAAGGCCCGGAGCCTGTGAAGAAGGCGAATGCCTGTGAATCTATCGCGTTTAGGAAAGGCCCGGAGCCTGTGAAGAAGGCAAATGCCTGTGAAGCTATCGCGTTTAGGAAAAGGCCCGGAGCCTGTGAGGAAGGCGACTGCCTGTGAAGCTATCGCGTTTAGGAAAAGGCCCGGAGCCTGTGAGGAAGGCGACTGCCTGTGAAGCTATCGCATTTGGGAAAGGGCCCAGAGCCTGTGAGGAAGGCGACTACTTGTGAAGCTATCGCATTTGGGAAAAGGCCCAGAGCCTGAGAAGAAGGCGACTGCCTGTGAAGCTGTCGCGCTCATAAAAAGGCTCTGAGCCTGTCAAGAAGGCCAACGCCTGTGAAGCTCCCCGCCAGCGACACTCTCACACCCTACGGATTCAACTAGATGGCACCCAAGACATCACGTCCTCCCACGGGCTACCTTAGGGCCTGCGCGAAACAAAGGTAAACCAGCACACCACCGGGCACGGGCGCTCGCGCTACGTAACAACTACTAATACGATGAACCAAGGTTTTACATAAGGGGTCTCCCCCCTTCCAAAATGCTCTCACAGCCATCAGGTCAAAAACCTGAGTTCTATTCATGCAGGGTAAAAAAGACATGAGTGATGCATACTCAGTCAGACAAATCCCCCAATGCGTCCTCAGGAGCACCTCCCGAGCCGTCGCTGGCGTCGCTGAACTCGCCGTCGCTGTCTGCGTCGCCACCAGCGGCGCCAGGGCCATTCACCACGCTGCCCTCATCAACCGCCACGATCACATCGTCATCGTCCGAAGCGAAGGCCCTGACAAGAGCGTCCACGTTGTCTTCCACCCAGTGCGCCAGGTCGTCTCGGACGGACTAGGGGACTGGGGCGATAGCGGCGTCAAAGTCGAAGTGGGTATCCATGTTCCGGAGATGGCTGAAGACACGGGAGAAGGCGCGCCCGAGCAGGGCGCGGCTCCTCTCCTCCACCAATCTGTCGGCCCTGACTGACCGCGCCTCCAGCTGCGTCACCACGGCGGTGAAGAACTGAAGGTTGCCGGCATAGTTGATTGTGTGCGGCTCTCCAACAAACGCCTCGCAGATGTTGCCCAAGGCTGTGTTAGTCCTCTCCCGGAGCGTGGCGAGCATGGGGCCATGCACGTGCTCCAAGACCTGCCACTGGCGTATCTCATCAGCGTTCTGGCGCGCAACGGTCTCAGCACCCTCCACCCGTTGGCGTAGACAGAGCACCTCGGCCTGGGAGGCAGCTAACTCCCCTTGCGCTACCTCAAGGGCGGCCCGGGAAGCGTCGTCCCGCCGCGTCGCCTCCTCCCACTTGGCCCTCAAGGCTGCGGTCCTCCCCTCAGCCTCGACCCGGATCAACTCCAGCCTCCCCTCGAACTCGCGCTCGAGGTCTTGGCGCGCCATCGCCACCCGACGACCAACCTCCTCTAGGACACGGGCTTCCCGTGCAGCGACATCGTCTTCTGCCTGCATCACCAAGCGCTCCCTCGTCTCCAACCGCTCGTACTCACGGGTGCGTTCGGCGGCTTCCAATGTCAATGCCTCTTCGCGCTTCTGGAGCTCGGTTGGGTCGCCAGAAGCCACCTTCATCGACGCGAGGGCCGCCTCACGCTGCTCCATTTTCTCTTCCAGTGAGTGGCACCAGGCCAGGAGCTCACGAGCCCGCTCCTCCGCAGCCTCTCGCCGTCGGTCTTCTCCTCGGGCCTCCTCGACAGCCTGGGATCGGGCCACCCAAGAGGCCTCTAGCAACGCCTTCGCCTATGCATCATCGAGATCACGCTGCTGGCGCGCGAGGGCGATGGCGGCCTCCAGCTCGCGCCTCCCTGCAGCCAGGCGCAGGCCCTCGGCCTCCAGGCGCGCGTCTTCATCAGCAAGTTCCTCCCCAAGCAGGTCCACCGCGCCAGTCGCCCTTTGGAGGAACCCTTGGCGACGAGCACAACGCTCCCGAGCGCGCTTGAGCACGTCTTCCACACCATCATCTTCCCCAAGCAAGCGTCGGGGGCCACGAATCATCGCTCCCCCTCCGGGCAGGGGGCTGGGGGCTGGTGCCCTCTTGACGGCCGGGCGCGCCGCGCCAGAAGCCCGGCCTGGAGCCAGCCCGTCTCCAGATGAGGGGCGCAGGGGACGCCTCAACCAGTCGCAGTCCACGACCAGATGAGAAGCCCATGGCAGGCTGGCTATACCCCGAGAGGGCCCACGAAGGAAAATCGCGGGGAGTAAAGGGCCGCGGTGCGCCTTGGGACGGTTCACCTTGTTAGTCGCTCTTACCACAAGAGCAGTGCTGCTCGGAGCACTTGGGGACGATGGAGGAGGCGAAGCCAAAGGAGGCGGCACCTCAGCAACTTCTACGAGCTCGGCCGGAAGAGGCCTGCGGGGCAAGGGTCAGTAACAGCAACAAGAGAATCAGAAGCCAAGAAAGGAGAAGACTTACTCGTCAGTGGCGAAGTACTACCTGCGCTTCAGCAAGCGGCAAGTGAAGTCATCGCCCAGGGCCTCCCTTTTCCTCCGAAGGGCCTCAAAGTCCATGCGGAAACGGCCCAAGAGAAGAGCACAAAGATCAGCCCGCGACGAAGACGGAGCATCGAAGCGGTTTGCGTCAGGGGCGCCTGCCTGACGCATGCTGCCAATCGCCTCGCCAGAAGACGTGGCCGGGGCCTCGGGGGCCTCAGCCCCAGGTGCCGGGAGCGGGTGCTCGCCACCCTCAGCCTCAGCGGCACGGGTCCCGGGAGCTGCTCCCTCGAGAGCATCACCCGGCGTTGTCGCCTCATCAGGAGCCCCCTCGGCCTCTGGCGCCTCATGCCTCCCTGCTCCGCCACTTGAGGAAGAGTCGCCTTGGCCGACTGGGAGAGCAGTCACCACCACTGGGTTCTCGCGAGGTCCCTGGAGGCCAGCATGGCGCAGTCCCCATTCATCAAAGATAGGCATCTGCTTCACAAAGTCATCCTTGTTCTGGCAGAGGTACAACAGGGCCCCTCCCCGCTGGATGCTGCCCGGGTTGGGGTCACCAGTCAGGATCAAGAGCACTGTCCTCAGCGCCTCAAGTGTCAGGACTTCTTCCTAGAGCCTCATGCGATCACCATGCCCACTGAAGGCCCACATTCGGCGGGAGTGGCGCTGGAGAGGGGCAATGCGGCGCGATAGGAACTCCTTCACCACCTTGGGCGCTGTCACACCGATCGACTTCAAGAACGCGAAGCGGTGCCAAACAAAAGCAAGTCGGGGGCTCTCGAGCCTCTCCTGGCCCCAGCCCGAATTAGGGACATCAGGCGAGGTTGGCTTCGACAACAGGGGGTTGGGCACCCCGACATCAACATATAGCCACTGCTCGCGGAAGCCAGCCGAAGGCGAAGGAAGCATGAAGTCGATCCCCGAGGCCGCAGTCTCAGGCGCGGCGACGAAGTTCACACACGCCGAGCATTGGGTAGGGTCGGCGAGGCACAGAGAGAAGAAGTGGCGCAGCAAGGCGACGGAAGGAGAGATGCCCATCATTGCCTCGCAAACAAAGGCGAAGACCGAAAGAAGGGTGATGGATTCAGGACCCAGATGCATCATATGAATCTGGTAATGGGAGAGGATGACCTTGAAGAAATCAAAAAAGGGGGGAACCAGACCCGCCCACAAGGCGTCAGCAAAATAATGGACCTCAGTGATTATCCTGTCAGTGGGGAAGTGAGACGTAGGCCAGGCCGTCGTCCTCCCACACTCGTTGAAGATGGTGGCCAAAGCCGAGCTGAGCTTGCCCAGGCACTCTCGATTGAGTATGATCGACCGGCCGACGGCGGGGGCAACCGATGGCGGCGAGCAAGACGGACGCATGGGCTTCTTCCCTCTCTCCTTCGTCGGAGCCATGGCGATAGGGAGGAGAGGGAAGATTCGAGATTGGATTGGGAGCTAAGCTGGCGTTCGAAGGGAGGAAGAGCAGAGGACGCTCGAGCGACAGGAAGGGGAGCGGCTGTATACAACTACAAATCCGCCTAGCAAGGCGCAAAATAAGGGGGCGTGGGGGAACAGTGCCACCCACGTCCAATCAACCGCCACGCGGCGCCCGAGGCCGCAGGCTTTTAGGGCCCGCGGCGCTTCGCCCTTGCCCTTTCGCCTCTCAGCACGGCCAAGCCCGGGCGCGCCTTGGGCCCGGGGGCTACTGTCGGCGTTCTGGGAACGGGGGTCCCCAGACTTGCCTGCCTGCGGCGTGGCTTAAAGGGGGCCCAGCACGGCCCATCTTCATCAACACAAGACCCAAGACCCTCGCGAGGGGCCAAGCCTCGCGGGGCGGACGGCACGGAGCTTCCTCAGGCGCGGCCTCACCAGGCTGGCTCACGAGGAGGCGGAGAGATCAAGGCGGGGTACCTCACAAGGTGCCCATGATGCAAGCCATGATGACCAAGGGTGCCAGGCGGGCGCCAGCCTGCGCAGTGTCTCCCTTTCCTCTTTGGTGCAAATGGGGCAAGCGCAGGCGAGAGGATCAAGCAAAGGAATTCCATTTCGGTGCAACGAGACCAAGACCAGTCCAACGGTGGGAAGGAGGTCATCGTGGAGCCTAGAACAGCGTCACCACAGAGCCTTTGGCAGGCAAGGACCAACTTTAGTCAGGATAAGTGTACCAGATGTTCCCCTTCAAAATGGCCAATTGTTGGCGCCCTTCCCGCTCAATATTTGGGAAGAGGCCCAGGGCCTTTGCCTATAAATAGGACTAGCCACCCCCAGGGTAAGGGGAGGGGATCATCAGGCAACCAGTTAGAAAGACTCAGGCAACAAAGAGAGAGAGAGAGAGAGAGAGAGAGAGAGAGAGAAGGGCGGCTGAACTCCTCCTAGCAGTTCATCGTCCTTGCTAAGAGCAGACCCTCGCGAGGCTGTTCTTCCTTGTATTGTTCATCATCATCAGCTCAAGAGGCAATCCACCCACCACAAACTAGAGTAGGGTATTATACCACAATGGTGGCCCAAACTAGTATAAACCTTGTGTCTCTTGTGCTGTTCTTTCGGTAGTTTAGATCTTTGTGAGACGGAGAGGTAGAGGGCGAAGTCTCCGCGCGCACCCTAGAGTTCGAACCTCAAGGGTCTGCCGGAACCCGAAATCCGACAGCTGAAAAATCTTTAATACATCCACAATCAACAGCTAACCCTGAAATAATCCACAGACATTAAATGGCATTGCTTAAAAATATCGGTGGCATTAGACTGAATGCGGCATTAGTTGAATGTGGCATCACTTTAGCAGTAGCATTGGTTGACTTTACCGCTGGCGTTATACTAACAGCAAAAAAGTGGCGATAAGAGCATGGGAGACCCATTCGGACGGTGGGCGCACCAGTACGATGTACCTCCACGGACGCATAGAGTGGTGAGGGAGGTATGGTTGCGCAGAGCAACAAATATCCAGGCAACATATGTGGATTACGTCCCATTTTTGTTCTCTTTAGCCACCTTTTTCCTATGTGAGGATAACAAACCGATCGACCAGGACATTCTCTATTGCGTTGTCATGCCTTTCTACGCTTCTTCAACCAAGAGACACGAGACTCGTTCCTTAGCTACTGATTTTCCCCTTTTTAACCTAGATGCGGGTTCGATGCCTACTCTCTTGGACAGTACAGTCTCCTTTCCTTTCCTTATTCAACCTAGACATGGATTAGTCTACATGAAGTAGGGTTTCCTTTAATAGTGCAAATTAAGGTTTTCGTCTGCATGACCAGCAGAGCAGAGGATAGGAAATTGGGAAGATGGTGGAGTGGAAAAAGATCCACATGCAGCGACAGTGGCAGAGCCAGCTCAAGTTTAGAGCCTGGGCAAGATCTAAGTGCTGCCAAATTATTATTTTTTTGCCCAAACAAAATTCTACGCTCGTGGCAGATGGGGCAATAGAACAAGGGTATGGTTCGAAAAGAGGTAGCATACCTGAGGGTCGGCTGGAAGTCGCTCGTGGTCGTCGTCCTCCGCATGCACTACGGCAGCGAGCTTGGGGACGGAGGCCATCCCGCACGGGCGCTAGGTCTGAGAGGACGGCCTTGTCGTCAGTGCGTGACCTCGCTCGCCGACGACGAGTGCGTCAACGCTGCACGTCCTTCTCTTCCCCGGCGGATCTGTGACCACTGATGAGGAGGGGGAGAGGGGTCGTATTTTTTAGATCTGGAGAGAGGGTGATAGTGTGAGAAGCAAGTGGGCAGCCCTTAGCAAGAAAGCTCTGAAGCTCCAGCCTATATATCTTTTTTATACTAGTAGTACTGGAGGTGGAGTAGTGGTAGAGTAGTTTATATTTTCTCTACAAACAGTACCAGTTAGTCGTGCTCCAGCCTATATATTTTCTCTGCAAACAGTACCAGTTAGTCATGCTTCACCCTTCCTTCTGCCATTGTTCAATCGTCTTCTCCATGGAGGGAACAAGCCGGAAACGACCCC
Organism: Aegilops umbellulata; assembly: GCA_032464435.1. Classification (NCBI taxonomy): domain Eukaryota; kingdom Viridiplantae; phylum Streptophyta; class Magnoliopsida; order Poales; family Poaceae; genus Aegilops; species Aegilops umbellulata. The sequence continues at coordinate 114,218,108 of CP136056.1, forward strand.
GTTATTCTTGCCCTCGGCTAGCATGGCAGGTTCATTCAAGCCAATTCTCGACTCAACTAATAACATCATTACAAGGAACCCAAGGTTTCAGGAGCGGTTTGATCTCCCTTATCTTCTTCGCTATAAGCCTGTTCGCATGGGCGCGGACGACGGAGGCCTCGCCTTGTGCAAGTTGATGCCGCTTGATAATGATACGTGTGATGTCAAGATGCCATCGCTTAAGGGTAAGTCCTGGGCTGGCACAAATGGAGATTGGGTTGTTTATATTGGGTACAATTGCGAGTGGGAACTTGTGAATGTGTATAGTCGTCAGCGGATTCCACTTCCAAAAATCTCCGAGTGCCCTGAGGTTGAGCACATAGATGATCTACGTATGTTCAAATACGATCGTGGTGACTGTCGTCTGCTGAAGATAGCAATTTGTCGAGTTCCCAACCGCTCTTGGAATTACAAGAACTATCAAGTTGTTGCTATCTTCGACAAGCTTGTTGCCGTCCTTCGTGGTTCGACTGGATGGATATTGCTCAAAAATCAGTTTCTATATGCGGATGTGTACTATGATGCAATTGAATACGAGGATCTTGTGTTTGCTGCCACCACTCGTGGCACTGTTTTTGCATGGATCCTCGTAGTTTCGATACGTTTGTCTTCCACCGTAATTATAATTGTTTCATCCACATGCATGCGGATTAGCAAGTTTCCCTTTACTAATTAACCTTCTTCTTGTGTTTCCAAGGTCCTGTGAACATTCCACCACCTATACTTGAAAAAATTTATAAGCAAGGGGGAGATGACGATGGTGATGATCACAAGCATGAGGAGGAGCAGAACTTATATACTCAGTGGCGCCTGGCAACTAATTCCGAGGGATCACCTCTTCATGTATGTATACAATGCACTCAGACTGTTACTACTGAGGAAGCAGGTGTTGTCTCCCATGGTCGCCCTCTCCTGACCTATTCCAACACCCGTTGCATGGTATTCAGGACGGATACTAGTGTGCTAGCGCCAACACCTTCTCCCTGGTTCAGTATTGATAGTCTTGGATCAAACTCGCTCTTCCTTGGACCAAACTATCCAATGATGGTGAAAGGCGATCCAGCTGCTGTTGACACAACATTACTACCATTTATGAGAAGCAACTCTATCTATACCTCGGACATTTCGGTGGTTCCATACCCTGGTCCTGATATATGCCGCTTCAGCCTGGATGATCAGTCATGTGTTGCTCTCGATATTTACAATACCTGGCCCTTCCCAGAGCACCTATGGTTCAAAGCAAGCGTTTCCAACGCTGAGGATTGGTTGAGTTGAAGTTCATTTCATTGCTTGTTATTTGTTGTGTGATGAAAACTTTAGTATTTGCTAGAATGTTTTGTTGGAAATAATCTATAATCCAACATGTATCCTCGTTGTTGTTGTGTGTTGATGACTTGTTGTATTTAATGAATGGTACATTTCAGTTGCAAATGCATGTCATAGACTCAATTTATGAATGGTTTTCGAGTCACTTCTTGGAGTGTGAGTACCGTAGTAGTATAGCCATCATCCGGTTAGTATATGAAGTTGCCACATCACATAGAGCCAACCTAATATTGGAGTATGCTAGCCCTCCACCGGCGCGCCGCTTCAAATGGCGGAGGAAGTGAGAGGTCGCGTCACCTTGTGTCCAGATCTGAGATGCCACATGTACCAGATGAATGACTCCAAGTTCGACCACCGTGATGCTAGGTGTGAGCCCAGGAACACTGCTGGAGAGACCCCCCCCCCTCATAATTTTCCTACATTGGTCGTTTGATTCATAGGATAGAATGCTATAGGATTTTTTTCCGACGTAATCATGTTTTAATTGGCAATCTAGAATCCACTCCAACTTTTGTTTCACTTCCTTTGTTCCTACGAAGAGAGTACTTGCTCCAAATGATGTGTCGCTGCAAGAGACGCCTATATTTATTAACCATGCTCTAAAAAGGTGGACCAGCTTTGGCTATAGTAGTATTGTACTAGGTTAATAGGTGACCTTGCGCTTGGCTCTTCTCCTCTTCCGGAAGTAGAACAATAATGATGGTACTACAGTAGTACTTCTGGCAATCTGACACCAAATGAACTGTTGCACGTCCACCGCTTGTAAGCAAAAGTTGCTCCTCGTGCTGCGAGCCACCGCGCACGCATTGGCGAGGGAGAAGGCGTAGTAAGCAAGCTTCTCGTCGTTCTGCGAGTTAACGGGACACATCAAAGTTATTTATTAGCACTCTCTTCAAAAAGGGCTAACCATGTCCATGGCTACCATCCCGTGCTCTGTCAGTGAGTACATGCACTATTCACGTGCCATCGAGGAGAAAAAAATATTGCGTATCTCCATCGAAGTGCACGACTCACTTACGCACTGCATATCTCCATTTTCTTGCATGACATGCCACCTTGATGCTAGATTTCCCGCGTGTCATGGAGGCATATAGTGTGATTTTGTAAAATGGAGGCATATAGATGTCCCGCGTGTCGGCAAAAGGATGAACAAAGCTCATGTCTTAAATGAAAGAGTGGAGGAACATAGATTCCCGACGACCGAGAAGGAGCAACAAACCTCGGGGTGGAGCGTCTGCACTCATTATATTATATTATTCAGCGATATAAAATCAACCAAATCTCTCCACGTTCGTATACCATTCTATAGTATGAGAATAACTTTGAACGTAAGCCATTGATTCACTCTATCCAATGTTCATAGTTGGAAAATCCAAACAAAATCAAGCATTGGATCAACTCTTTTTTCGAGATCAACTCTTTTAGCACTTACCGCCTTCCCACCTATATATCCGCTCACGTGTGATGACCACAGGAGTTATCCACTCAGATTGTATGTTAAAAAAATAAAGGTCGAGAAATAATGCGGCACCTCGGGCCAACGCGGCCATATTGCATTTTGCACGAGAAATTACACACCATATTTCGTTGACATGCGGTCCCGTTCCAACATGTCAGTGAGACGACGACGAGTCCTTTTGTACAATTTCTGAAAGGACGTGTAGGCTGGGGTGCCTCTTCGTGTACCGTGGCAAACTGGTAACCATCCACTCACTCTTCGCCTTTCCCTCTCAATTTGGAACTACTGTCGCACGCTCTTCCTCCCTCCTCCATTTGCCTTCACCCTTCCTTCTGCCATTGTTCGATCGTCTTCTCCATGGAGGGAACAAGCCAGAAACGACCCCGTTATTCCTGCCCCAATCTGAAAGACGATGTGGTGGGGGAACTCATTGATCGGTGCGACGTCGTCACCTCGGCTAGCATGGCAGGTTCGTTCAAGCCCATTCTCAACTCAACTAATAACATCATTACAAGGAACCCAAGGGTCCAGGAGCGGTTTGATCTCCCCTATCTTCTTCACCATGACCCTGCTCACTGGCGAGCGGACGACGGAGACCTCGCCTTGTGCAAGTTGATGTCGCTTGATAATGATACGTGTGATCTCAAGATGTCATCGCTTAAGGGTAAGTCCTGGGCTGGCGCAAATGGAGATTGGGTTGTTTATATTGGGTACAATTGCGAGTGGGAACTTGTGAATGTGTACACTCGTCAGCGGATTCCACTTCCAAAAATCTCCGAGTGCCCTAAGGTTGAGCACACAGATGATCTACGTACGTTCAAATACGATCATGGTGACTGTCATCTACTGAAGATAGCAATTTGTCGAGTTCCCAACCGCTCCTGGAATTACAAGAACTATCAAGTTGTTGCTATCTTCGACAAGCTTGTTGTCGTCCTTCGTGGTTCGACTGGATGGATATTGCTCAAAAATCAGTTTCTATACACGGATGTGTACTGTGATGCAATTGAATACGAGGATCTTGTGTTTGCTGCCACCACTCATGGCACTGTTTTTGCATGGGATCCTCGTAGTTTCGGTATGTTTGTCTTCCACCGTAATTATAATTTTTTCATCCACATGCATGCGAGTTAGCAAGTTTCCCTTCTCTACTAATTAACCTTCTTCTTGTGTTCCCAAGGTCCTGTGAACATTCCACCATCTATACTTGAAAAAATTTATAACCAAGGGGGAGATGACGATGGTGATGATCACGAGTATGAGGACGAGGAGGGCCCATATACTCAGTGGCGCCTGGCAACTTCCGATGGATCACCCCTTCTTGTCTGTATACAGCCCACTGTTGATGTTACTACTAAGGAAGCAGGTGTTGTCTCCCATGGTTGCACTCTTCGAACCTATTCCAACACCCGTTGCATGGTATTCGGGATGGATACTACTGTGCTAGCGCCAACACCTTCTCCCTGGTACAATATTGATAGTCTTGGAGAAAACTCGCTCTTCCTTAGACAAAACTATCCAATGATGGTGAAAGCCGATCCAGGTGTTGTTGACACAACGTTACTACCATTTATGAGAAGCAGCTGTATCTATACGTCGGACATTTCGGTGGTTATCGACCCTGGTCCTGATATAGTAGGCCGCTTCAGCCTGGATGATCAGTCCTGCATTGGCCTCGAGATTTACAATAGCTGGCCCTTCCCAGAGAATCACTTGTGGTTCAAAGCAAGCATTTCCAACGCCGAGGATTGGTTGAGTTGAAGTTTATTTCATTGCTTGTTATTTGTTGTGTGATGAAAACTTTAGTATTTATAATGTATCGTCGATTCCTCGTTGTCGTTGTGGGTTGATGACATGTTGTATGTAATAAAATGATATGCCTGTGATAAACTTACTAAATTTATGAATGGCTATCGAGTCGCTTCTCTGAGTGGGTGCTGCGACCAGGCAAAAAATTATTTTCTAAATACATAATTGTACGTGCATTGCAACAGGTTATCAGATGAGGCCAATCAACAATGAGAGAAGTGCATATTACACCCCTCAAGTCTAGCCCTAATCTAATATACAACCCCCAATTCCAATACCATCTAGTTTACACCCCCCAACTCTCAAAACCAGGCGGAATTCAACCCTCCCCTCCCTGTTGACCGGTTTTAACCTGTTGACTGGGTGAACAGTAAATTCAAAAGAAATAAAAAAAATTAAAAATAATTTCGTTTTTTCACCGGATGAACAGTACAAATTTAAAAAGTTCTAAATAAAAAAAATTAAAAATTAATTTTGATTTTTTAAAATGTTGATTTTTTGTCCGGGTGAACAGAAATTTCAGGAAAAAAAATAAGAAAACAAAAATTTCTGAATTATATATGCATGAAACAGTTAACAGTTCGTGTACTGTTCGGCTGATATATTTTTTTGTTGAGAGACCATTGAAATGTCCAAACAAGCTGAAAATTGTCACAGACATCACGCGCTGAAAAATCGTCCATGCAAAAATAATTCGGTTTTTTTTTGAAAAAAATATTTTTTGGAATTTATATTCACCCGGTAAAAAATCGAAACTGCTTGTTGAATTTTATTTCCAACTTTTTTTTAAATTTACTGTTCACCCATTGGAAAAACCAAATATTTTTTGATTTTTTTGTTACTGTTCACCCAGCCAACATGTCAAAACCAGTCAACTGGGTGAAAACCGGTCAACGGGGAGGGGAGGGTTGAATTCCGCCTGGTTTTGAGAGTTGGGGGGTGTAAAGTAGATGGTATTGGAGTTGGGGGATGTATATTAGACTAGGGCTAGAGTTGAGGGGTGTAATATGCACTTCTCTCATCAACAATAGTACACTATTTGTACTAGCTTCACATGTTGCACTATCTCTACATCCACGTACGTAATACAACAAGTTTTAAACTTAAGACCAGCCACCCATCCTCACAAAGAACACTTTTTAACCTAGCACAGACTCCAGGAAATTTGGCCATAGTGTGAGGCGGGCCATATGCTAATGTGTTCGCTGTACATAACCAGCACCTCGAATCCTCGATACTACTACTATAAGTAGTACTAGGAGTAGTAGGGTGGCATGGGCCAGAACAAGCACTCACGTCCAGGAGTACGACACACGCCACCAGCACGACTTCCATCTGACACCATATTTCTTGGAGTCCGTGCTATAGCAATCTCTTCAACCTAGTCGTTTCTCTAACTCAGCCATCGCACGACGGGCGAGGTGGGGGTTTGCCGATAGTCGGTTTCCTCAACTGCGGTCCCACTTGTAAGGCCAACTCCAATGCACGGCCCCAAACGGACCTCCGTTTTGCCTAGATTTTGTCCGTTTTGGTAGGGCAATGGGGTCGTGTTCGGGCCATTTCTCGGATGCGGTGGTCGTGCACTGAACATGCGACCGCATCCCGGCCGCGTACATTTTTCTTTGCAAACACATATCCTTTTTTCATCATTGATTTTTTGGTACATGGAAATACATCACCAAAATTTTGACTAGAAAAGCAAGACCAAAGAAAACAAGAACCACAAGAATACATTTTAGAAGATATCCAACTTCCATAACTGCTCCTGTAAGTTGGATTAGTGCCTTCTCGATGCATTCATTGTTGATCTGCGGAGGCTCGATCTTGCGTGCTTCTTTCTTCTTCGAGTGTAAATAAGTAGACGTGTCTAGCCTCTATTCTATCAACAAGTGCACTAGTCTCATCTCTAGCCTCTATGCTAGCTAAAAGTGCTAGAACATCTACTAAATTGCGCTCTATCAATATATCGTTGTACTCTTCTTCCCAATACCAAAACTTGCATCCATTCTACACAATAAAATTTTAAGTTAGCACAACTAGTCTAATCCGAGAGCACAACCGAATATTTGGTCGAGTTCTTCCTCCTTTTGCCGACACGTGCTACATCCAGCATCCAGGTCGTGTCATTTAAGAAAATAGAGTGGTAGGTGAAGCCACGTGATGTGCATCTTGGGTTAAACTATAAATAGAATCTTACTACTCTTGAGTAACTCCAAAAGTGGACACCGAAGATCTTTATTGGATTTGTTTCATCACCGGCACGTCGAGTTGAAAGATATGCAGGTTCAGCGGGTCCTCTTGCATTTTCAATGACATGTGGGACCGCATATGAGCAAACAGACGATGGTCTCCACACGTTTGTTGGCTGGCTGAGAAGAGAGATAGAGGAGGGCTGAGCACGGACTCTAGGAAATTTGTTCTACGCACTCAATATAGTGGAGTAACCAGCACCTCGATATAGTGGGGTGGAATGGGCCATAACTAGCATTCATGTCTAGCAGTACGGCACACGCCACCCACACGAGTCCCAACTGACACCAATTTTCTTGGAGTCCGTGCTAGCTACAGCCATCTCTTCTCCCTCTTGTTTTCTTAGCCATCGCGCGGTGGGCGGGGTGGGGGTTTGCCGATAGTCGGTTTGCTCAACTGCGGTCCCACTTGTAAGTGAAAATGCAACACAGCACGCATTCCCCCTTGAGCGGCGTGCCGGACAAACCGTGTGGGGGTGCTACGTGAACACGGCAGGCTTTTCCTTTTGAACTTGTAACTTGTAAAATTTGGTTCTGCTCCATGGGGCGACCGATAGATAGAAATAACGACTTTCCCTAGAGTAATGAGAAGTTTGGTTCTGGCGCGGTTTATGCGTGGAGTACGTAGGAAAATTATGAAGTTGATGCGAAAGGTAAGATAATTACTAGTAGTACCATATACTACTACATGGATTTGACGGAAAGATAAAGATACATACGGATCCATCAACGACATCCTCACGCCCTAGTGTACCGGGTCACCAACCGACGTGTGAGCAGCAGCGGCGTTGGCGGCAAGCTCAACGTGCTTCTGAACAATGTCGTCCAAGGTTACCCTGCGGTCCAAGAAGGCCAACATTCTATCGTCCTCCTCTTGCATGTAGTAGCCCTTGTGGACGATTTGCGCGTAGACGTGGGTGATTATGTCGATGGTGTCTTGCTGCACCAGGCGCTGCACAGCGAGCGCGACCTCGAGGTGGACATTCTCCGGCGCGACGGCGGGCAGTCGCAAGGCCACCAGTGCGTCAAAGAGGTTGTCACCATAGAGGCCGTTGAGGGTGGCAGGCACCATAGAGCCTGGGCACGTGGGCTGGAGGCGTACGTCAAGGTCATCCACGAGCTTCTTGACAACAGTGAACTTGTTGAGGAAGCCGACGAGGACCTCGTCGAACAAGGAGACGAAGTTGTCGTCCAAGCGGCCCATCGCCCTGGCGGCCTCAAGCACTACCTAGAGATGTTCCTCGGTGCCGGGCCACAGGCCGGCATCGTAGACCATCTGACACAGCTGGCTGATGCTCGCGCTCATCGCCTCCATGGGTCTAGCTTCTAGTCAACTGATCTTGCGATTGGAGTGATCACTCTTGCCCTTGGGTGTGTAGGTGCGTAGGATTTCGTAGATTGGACTGGCGGGAGCCTTTATATGAGAAGTGCAGAATGCGTTGAATTTACGTGCGTGTTGGCCATCTACTCCTCGCCCCTCTACGGCACCTGCCTTTGGTTGTATGACAGGTTGGCCAGCCACCCGTTGGACCCACGTGTCATACACCCAAAGGCAGGTGCAGTAAGTCAATGAAGCTGTGTCCCCCTCCGTGCCCGTGCATGCTTTCAATGACTTGAGACTACCAAACATCACATGCGGTGGTTAGTTCATTGCATGTAATCCTATTAAGTAGCAAAAAGACATTAAGTTACCTCGCCGATAGGAATAAAACAATACACCATGTATTTATTTACAGAGGGAGTAGTACATTTTTTGTGACATGCATTACTAGATATTGCTAGTCAAATACTAAATCCAGATGGACGTGGTAGTACTACTAAATCTAGACGGTAGTGCTAGTACTAGTAGTAGTAGTATTACCAATGTAGTAGCATTGTACTACCCCTTGGTCAAATTATTACGTGTTGCTCCTCACAGTGAAGTGACAAGACCCTACGCCGGAGATGACACCTGAGTATAGGCGCCGTGTTCGCCATACCATAGTCACCCTCACCGTCTGTAGTCACTATCATCAGGGCTGTAGACCTAGCCTGCTTACAACTAGCCGTGTTCGACATAATTTCCCGTGCGTAGATGCCCGTGCATTGCACGGAACACCAAGATTGGGGGGTGGACGGCGCCGGCAGAGGCCATCGCGCCAGATTTTTCCATGGCCTTCTAGATGTGGTGAGGAGGAGATAAGGCTGATTGTGAGATACAAGGAGTTGTTAGTAAATAGGGAACAAGTGCGGGCATCTTTTTGCAAAACTGGGGAAGTTTGGTTTGTATGCGTTAGATCTAGATCCGACGGCTATTTGTGAAAGATGGCAGGCACAACATCTTCACCAACTCAGGACCTGTTTGATTCGCAGAATTTTGAAAACGCAGGAATAGGACACGACAATATTATGAGTTTCAAACTGATATTACAAATGTTAGGAGTAATGTTGCACCTACGAAGAGGGAATTACTAGGAAGTTTACGTAAGAACTTTCGTTACTATAGGTGGATGCAGCATTATCGTACAAACTAAAATCCACCGCCTTGACAAGTCACTAATGGGCAAATAAGATTTCGAGTCTCTGGCCACTTGATGTTTCAAAAACAAATTCAGCTTCTGCAGAGACTTTGTCATTTAGGCTTAGACGCTTGCGGTGATCAGCACGCCATTCATTGTTGTGCCAGAGAACGCCAAACCTCATTACCTTGAGCACACTTGCCTCCAGAACAAAGAACCTGGCCAATTTAATCTCAGATGTGCTGCCTCGATAGTCGATCAAATCAATTTTCTGTAAGATGGAGATCAAGGCATTCGATGAGATTGTTATAGTGCAGCACATTTTTCACTTTCGGGTCTTTTTTTATTGGCAAAAGAAGAGAACATATTAGAGCAGCTGGCTGTATAAGATTGTCGTGTCATCAAGAGGTACCAATATCATTCTCTCATACGATAGGGTTGGCTGGCTAGTGATATTTTTTCACTCAATCTCTCTCTCTCTTTCTCTTTCCTCTCATTTACCTAGGAGTACGTGAAGAGCTTGGGCATTTGTTGCCTTCCACTATGTGGTCGATGCCATATTTCGCAAAAGTGTGCCACATAATACGCATCGATGTCAAATCAAAAGATTTTGGCACCGCTCTCGCGATGTGAGAGAGTTGGCACCGCTGTGCACACAGACCCACATGTATAAACAAATCAATCAAACCAACAACACCAACCTCTCACTCTCCCAAACAAGTGTTTTTTATTGCCTCAGTCCTCTCTCTCTCCCACGCAAGTGTTTTTTCATTGCGTGAGTTAATTTGGCACCGGAGCAAAGTAGGTGATCCAGATTGGGGCACCAGGTGAGCAATGGAGGAGCATCGAGCCAAATGCATCACAAGTGAATTTGGCACGTTTTTGGCCTACATAGTGGAGGGCCGTTATGGCCCACTTTTGTACTACCTCTTATTTAGTATAAAATTTTGACCATATATTTATGTAAGAAAATGCCAATGCATGTCACTAAAAATTACACCATTTGAAATTATGTTCAAATACGAATCCAACGATATAATTCTTAGTGACATGCATTAACATTTTGTCAGTTAAATCTATGGTCAAATTTTCATACTACAAAATAGGAAGAGTAAACCAGGACGGAGGTAGTACTTGCTCTTAGGGTAACCATAGAGTTACTGGAGTAGTCTAAGTTACTTTCCACTATGACTAGCCTAGGCTACTATAGTAGTACAACAGAAAAACGATGCAGGTGATCACGTGAGAAAAAATACTAAAAACATTTCTTTCGGTGCAGTGCGTAGATGCAGTTTTGAACACTACACTTGTCATCATAATTCGGGAAAATTACGAAAAAATTGAACTATGCTGTGATTACCGTTTACTAATAGGAAAGAAGTTTCACCTCTATGAGTAGCTTCTCCGTGCATGGAAAGCATGTAAGGAATCCAACAACTTGATCCAGATTGGGGCCGATAGATTTTATTGCCAAGATCTTCACTGTGCGCATAGACTGGCTCAAGCTTGTGGGAATCATTTTCTGGAAGACGGTCGTAAATACATCAAGAAGAAATTTAAAAATGTGAATTTCAAGAAGACGGAGAATAAGATGAGTGTTGTACCTGAACGATTATGGATCCAATAAAGAGTTCGGAGAATTTGGCAGACGAGTGCACCAACGCTGTTAATTTCGGCGCGTCAATGACCCTGATTTTTGTTGGAACTTCTAGATCCGATACAAGCAATCTCTCAAGGAAAGGCGCATTCTCAATGACCATAATGTGGAACAGCTGGAGTGATCTCTTCCCAATTGATGTCTTGTTGCGGGGCCAGCAAGAAACATAAATCCATCGGAGATTCATTGAGGCGATGTGGAGGCTAATGAACCCGTGGATTTTCTCAAGATGAAGGTACTCGAGCATAGTACAACTACGGAGCAGGTGCTCCATAGCCTTCTTCGAGATGAAAACGTCAAAGAGGTCGAGCTGTTTGAGTTGAGGGAGAAGAAGGGTGGGTGCGGCATTAATCTGGGGAAGATAGCAGGAGATGAAGCTAGCGCGACACAGCGTTGACGCGAGGCGGAACGCGGACGGCGGCAGAGAGCGACATCGTCCAGCTTCAAAGCTGAGCTCCTCAAGCTGATCTAGGGCGGGGGATAAGAACCACTCGTCGAACTTGGGTTGGACCTTGCAGTTGGTACTGAACATGCCGATGTCAAGGCGTCTGGCTGGCCCAGGGTGCGATGAAAGGATCTTGGAGACTGCGGCCATGCGTTTGCAATCTCTGTCGCAGAGGCAGCTATCGACGGTGAGGTTGAGGGGGACGCGTCGCCACCGCCTGGAGAGCAAGGCAGTCCGCACGCCAGATTTGGTGGGGAGGAGGCCGATGATAACGAGCATCATGTCGTCAGGGAGGCTGCTGATGAAGTCCAGGCTCGCCGGATGCGGTTTTGGCTCGAGCCGCCTCCGCTTGTTGGCTGCCTTGCCGTCCATCTCAACCGGCGGCGACGCTGGTGTACACGTGTGCTGGTGTGTTGTGTGCTGGGTGTGCGCGAGTGCGTCCTTCTGTGCATGTCGCCGCAGTGGTGAATTCTGCGCGAGTGCGTCCTCCACGCGGAAGAAGTGTGTCCTTAGTGCGCCCTCAATTTACTAGCATGCGGGGTGCTACCCCGAGTGGTTTCAACTTTGTTTACTTCACCGCGTGTCATATGGGCCTCTAGTTTACTTATTTTCACCCACAGCCACATGGGCCAGCACACGAAGATACAGAACACGAGCTGACAAGGCAGCATGTGGACTGGTTGACCGGTCAACTAAACAATATACGGAGCTATACGCTGACACAGTGAGCGTATAATCCGTCAGTATAGAGTGTTCGTGTGAGAGGGAAGGCCCATGAGAGATAGCAGAGAGAGAAAGAGCTACTCCCTCCATTCGATAATGTAGTTCCAATATTTTTTTTAAAGTCAAACTTTTGAAACTTTGACCAAGTTTATAAACAAATTACTTAGATCTACAATATCAAAGATAAATGATAGTATGAAGTAAGTACATGTTGTGATGAATCTAATGATCTTTCCAGATGTAAATGTTTTTCTCCACATATACCTGGTCAAACTTTTCTGAGGTTTAACTTTTCAAAACATACATATGCTTATGGATGATATGTCTCCGTCGTATCTATAATTTTTTATTGTTCCATGCCAATATTCTACAACTTCCATATACTTATTGGCAAATTTTTATACTATTTTTGGGACTAACATATTGATCCAGTGGCCAGTGCCAGTTCCTGTCTGTTGCATGTTTTTGGTTTCACAGAATATCCATATCAAGTGGAGTCCAAATGGGATAAAAACGGACGGAGCTTATTTTTGGAATATTTCGAAAATTCCAGAAGAAAAATCGACGCGAGACGGTGCCCGAGGTGGCCACGAGGCAGGGGGCGCACCTGCCCACCCCCCTGGGTGCGCCCCCTACCCTCATGAGCCACCCGTAAGGTGGTTAACGCTCTTATTTTGCCGCAAGAAAGCTAATTTTTGGGGGGAAAATCACGGCGAAGGTTTCAGGCCAATCGGAGTTACGGATCTCAATATATACACGAAACGGTGAAACAGAGCCAGGAGAGAATGCAAAAACAGAGAGAGACGGAGAGACAGATCCAATCTCGTAGGGGCTCTCGCCCCTCCCACGCAATGGAGACCATGGACCAGAGGGGAAACCCTTCTCCCATCTAGGGAGAAGGTCAAGGAATAAGAAGAAGGAGGGGGGCTCTCTCTCCCCCTCGCTTACGGTGGCGCCGGAACACCGCCGGGGGCCATCATCATCACCGCGATCTTCACCAACACCTCCGCCATCTTCACCAACATCTCCATCACCTTCCCGCCTCTATCTACAGCGGTCCACTCTCCCGCAACCCGTTGTACCCTCTACTTGAACATGGTGCTTTATGCTTCATATTATTATGCAATGATGTGTTGCCATCCTATGATGTCTGAGTAGATTTTCGTTGTCCTATCGGTGGTTGATGAATTGCTATGATTGATTTAATTTGCTTGTGGTTATGTTGCTGTCCTTTGGTGCCCATCATATGAGCGCGCGCGTGGATCACACCTTAGGGTTAGTTGCATGTTGATAGGACTATGTATTGGAGGGCAAAAGTGACAGAAGCTTCAACCTAGCATAGAAATTGATGCATACAGGGTTGAAGGGGGACCAATATATCTTAATGCTATGGTTGGGTTTTACCTTAATGAACGTTAGTAGTTGCGGATGCTTGCTAATAGTTCAAATCATAAGTGCATACAATTCCAAGTAAGGGATGACATGCTAGCAGTGGCCTCTCCCACATAAAACTTGCTATCGGTCTAGTAAAGTAGTCAATTGCTTAGGGACAATTTCGCAACTCCTACCACCAATTTTCCACACTCGCTATATTTACTTTACTTGTGTTTCTATCTACGCAGACCCTAGTTTTATTTTCGTGCTCTTTACTTTTCTTGCAAACCTATCCCGTCACACCTACAAAGTACTTCTAGTTTCATACTTGTTCTAGGTAAAGCGAACGTCAAGCGTGCGTAGAGTTGTATCGGTGGTCGATAGAACTTTAGGGAATATTTGTTCTACCTTTAGCTCCTCGTTGGGTTCGACACTCTTACTTATCGAAAACTGTTGCGATCGCCTATACTTGTGGGTTATCAAGACCTTTTCCTGGCGCCGTTGCAGGGGAGCAATAGCGTGGGGTGAATATTCTCGTGTGTGCTTGTTTGATTTATCACTAAGTAATTTTTATTTGCTGTTCTTAGTTGTTTTCTATCTTTAGCTATGGATAGGAAATGCAAAATACGAAAAAAATTAGTTGTACCTATTGAACCAATGGTTGAAGAACCACTCAAAATCTATCACACTGCTGAAGCTTATTACTTGGATCATCTTCGATCCCTATGTGCTCGTGCTGAAACCCCAACTAGCTTAGTTGAGGGCAAATCTTTAGATGAGCATGCTAGTTATGTGCGACACCGTATATCTGAAAAGGGAAACGTTCACTGGATCAGATTCATCGTTTGCAATGCTATGCTTGGAATTTATGTGAAATTTATGATTTTACTTGTTGTTCTGAAAACCCTAAGAAACACCTTCCCTACCAATGTGAGTTTAGTGATAATAGAATCGTATCTTCGTATGCTAAAGGTGTTTATAGTTACTATGATGTTCAACAAATTGAAGAATTTGTTGCTTTTAAGGGTGCTTATGAAATTGCTTCCTTGATTGAAAAGTATGATGCTACTCTTTACAAATCTGAAAATTTTGCCATACTTAAATATTGCTATGATAATTATGCTTCTAATGCCTATGTTAAACCTTATATCAAGGTCTACTCTGCTGTCCAAGAGGAGACTAATATTTTGCAGGAGTCTATGGAAGAAGAAATTGATGAAACTGTGAGCTCATTGGATGAAAAGGATGAGGAGAGCGAAGAACAAAAGGAGGAAGAGCGGAATAGCTACCCGTGCCCACCTTCTAATGAGAGTAACTCTTCAACTCATACATTGTTTAATTTCCCTACGTGCTTACCGAAGGATGACTGCTATGATGACTGTTATGATCTCGTTGATTCTTTTTAAATATCCCTTTTTGATGATGCTTGTTATCCTTGTGGCCAAGATGACAATACGAATTATGCTTATGGAGATGAACTTGCTATAGTTCCTTATGTTAAACATGAAATTGTTGCTATTGCACCCACGCATGATAGTGCTATTATCTTTTTGAATTCTCCCGATTATACTATATCGGAGAAGTTTGCTCTTATTAAGGATTATATTGATGGGTTGCCTTTTACCGTTGCACATGATGATTTTGATAGATATAATATGCATGTGCTTGCTGCTCCTACTTGCAATTATTATGAGAGAGGAACTATATCTCCACCTCTCTATGTTTCCAATATGATAAAATTGAAAGAAACTGTTTATACTATGCATTGGCCTTTACTATGTGTGCATGAATTGTTCTTTTATGACATGCCGGTGCATAGAAAAAGAGTTAGACTTCGTTTTTGCATGATATATGTTACTTTGTGCTCACTACTAAATTACAAACCATTGCTAATTAAAATTGGCTTTGATATACTTTGGGATTCGGGTGGATTCGCTACTTGAGCACTATATGCCTAGCTTAAGGGCTTTAAAGAAAGCGCTGCCAGGGAGACAAGCCGGAAGTTTTAGAGAGTCATGTATCTCTGTTGTGTGCTTTTATAAAGTTTAGAAGTAAAAATAATGTGCCAAGGTTTGCCTTTAGGATGTTTACAATGCTTGTTGGTTTGTATGGTGCAGGACATAAACTTTTGCTGTAGTGCGCGATTTTACATTTTTTACTGGAACGTCAAATGGTTCTGATTCTTCTTGAACTGTATTTCTGTACAAATTTTTTATATTTTATAATTTTGGCCGAATTTTTCAAGTATCAAAAGTATTGTGAATGTTCAGATTATTACAGACTGTTCTGTTTTTGACAGATTCTGTTTTTGATGCATAGTTTGCTTGTTTTGATGAAACTATCAATTTATATCAGTGGATTAAGCCATGGAAAAGCTATAATACAGTAGACACAATGCAAAAACAAAATATGAATTGGTTTGAAACAGTACTTAGAGTAGTGATTTGCTTTATTATACTAACGGATCTTACCGAGTTTTATGTTGAAGTTTTGTGTGGATGAAGTGTTCGATGATCGAGGAGATCTCGATGTGAGAAGAAGGAAGAGAGGCAAGAGCTCAAGCTTGGGGATGACCGAGGTACCCCAACTAAATATTCAAGGAGACTCAAGCACCTAAGCTTGGGGATGCCCCAGAAGGCATCCCCTCTTTCTTCAACAAGTATCGATATGTTTTCGGATTCTTTTCGTTCATGCGATATGTGCAATCTGTCGGCGTCCTGGGAACGGGGGTCCCCAGACTTGCCTGTCTGCGGCCCGCGGCATGGCTCAAGGGAGCCCAGCACGGCCCAGCTTCATCAACACAAGACCCAAGACCCTCGCGAGGGGCCAAGCCTCGCGGGGCGGATGACAAGGCGCTTCCTCAGGCGCGGCCTCGTCACGCTGGCTCACGAGGAGGTGGAGAGATCAAGGCGGGGTACCTCGCGAGGTGCCCGTGACGCAAGCTGTGACGACCAAGGGCGCCAGGCGGGCGCCAGCTGGCGCAGTGTACTCCCTTTCCTCTTTGGTGCAAAGGGGGCAAGCGCAGGAGAGAGGATCAAGCAAAGGCATCCATTTCGGTGCAACGAGACCAAGACCAGTCCAACGGTGGGAAGGAGGTCAACATGGAGCCCAGAACGGCGTCACCACAGGGCCTTTGGCAGGCGAGGACCAACTTTAGTCAGGATAAGTGTACCAGATGTTCCCCTTCGAATTGGCCAATTGTTGGCGCCCTTCCCGCTCAATATTTGGGAAGAGGCCCAGGGCCTTTGCCTATAAATAGGACTAGCCACCCCCAGGGTAGAGGCAGCTGGCATCAAGCGATCAGGCCAGCAGAACCTCGAATCAGAGCAAGCAGAGAGAGAGAAAGAGGGAGAGAGAGAAGGGCGGCAGAACTCCTCTTAGTAGTTCATCCCCCTGGCTAAGAACAGACCCTCGTGAGGTTGTTCTTCCCTGTATTGCTCTTCATCACCAGCCCAAGAGGCAATCCATCCACCACAAACTAGAGTAGGGTATTGCACCACAACGGTGGCCCGAACTAGTATAAACTCTATGTTCCTTGTGCTGTTCTTTCCGTAGTTAGATCCTTGCGATACGGAGAGGTAGAGGGCATAATCTCCGCGCACACCCCAGAGTTCAGACCTTAAGGGTCTGCCGGAACCCGAAATCTGACATTTGGCGCGCCAGGTAGGGGTGTGCCGGAGTTTGTCTTCCACCGCTCCGCTCTCCGCTGACCATCGCGTCCATGTCTGACGCTCGTCGGGCCCGCGCCGAGCGCCGGGCCGCCATCGCTTCCCGCGTTGCCCAGACGGCCCCCGTCGGTGGGCGTCCTCGTCGTTCCCCGTCGCCCGCCGCCAACGCCACCACCGGCCCGGCGGGGAGCGAGCATCAAGCATCATCCCAGCATCTGCCTGTGCGACGAGGTGACCGCACCGCTACATCAACACTCCCGGTCGTCGCGGCCCTCCTGGGCGGCTCTCAGGCGCCACCCACAAGTCGCCACGTCAAGCCGTATGTCCGTCGGGCCGGCGCCGTTTCCGCGCGGCAGGGGGCTCCCACGGACCAGGTGGTGCACGAGGTCGGTCTGACCTTCAGCTCGGAGGACCACCCCGCCAACCTAGCTGGCTCGGGCGCGCTCCCCATGTTGTGCACCCCCACAATCTGCCAGGTAGCCGTCACCAGAACCCTCGTCGACGGCGGCGCGGGTCTCAGCATGCTCTCGGTCGAGACCTTCAATCTCCTCCGCATACCCCTGGAACGGCTGCAACCCAGTCGGTCTTTCTCGGGCGTTGGGGGCGGGTCATCCAGCTCCTTGGGACAGATCCGGCTCCCAGTAACCTTCGGCACCTACGACAACTTCCGCATGGAGATGGTCGACTTCGACATCGCCCCCATCGGCCTCCCCTACAACGCCACCCTTGGGTACCCAGCGCTGGCCCAGTTCATGGCCGCCACGCACCCGGCGTATAACCTCATGAAGATGAATGGAAGCAGCGGTGTCCTCACCGTGCATGGGGACACCGGGGACGCCCTGCGGGTACTCAATCTCGCCTTCAAGACGGCGGCATCGGCACAGCCCGCCGGTGCCGGGACCCCCGAACCCAAGGGGGCTGCGCCGGCCAAGAAGAAGCAGTTGTTCACCCAGGACAAGGTGGAAACCAAGCAGATACCTATTGACGAGGACGGGTCCACCAGTGCCACTTTCACCATAGGCGCCAACCTCGAGCCTGAGCAGGAGGAGGCCCTGATCAGGTTCATGCGTGCAAATAAGAAGGTATTCGCTTGGGAGCCTGATCAGTTGGCAGGGATCCCCCGGAGCGTCATCGAGCATCACCTCAACGTATGCCCAAACGTGCGCCCCGTGAAGCAGAAAGCGAGGCGGCAGTCCGCAGAGAAGCAGGCCTTCGTCGTCCAAGAAACCCGCAAGTTAGAGGCCGCAGGGGTCATTCGCGAGGTCCGATACCCGGACTGGTTGGCCAACACTGTTGTTGTGCCCAAAAAGGGAGGAAAGGAGCGCATGTGTGTCGACTTCACCAACCTCAAGAAGGCATGCCCACAAGATCCGTTCCCACTCCCCCGCATCGACCAGATCGTCGATTCCACCGCGGAGTGCGATTTGCTCTGCTTCCTGGACGCCTTCTCAGGGTATCACTAGATCAAGATGGCAGTAGAAGACGTCGAGAAGACCGCCTTCTTAACCCCATGCGGGGTGTACTGCTATACATGCATGCCATTTGGGCTGCGTAATGCAGGGGCGACCTTTCAGCGGCTGATGCACATCACCTTGGGTCCGCAACTCGGGAAGAACGTCGAAGCTTACGTTGACGACATTGTGGTGAAGTCTCGGGAGGCCAAGACCCTGATACAAGACCTGGAGGAGACCTTGCAAGCCTCGACGCAGTGAGCCTACGGCTCAACCCAGAGAAGTGTGTGTTCGGGGTCCCCTCAGGCAAGCTCTTGGGTTTTCTCGTGTCCCACTGAGGCATCGAGGCTAACCCGGAGAAGGTCAAGGTGGTCAAGGACATGAGCCCGCCGAAAACCCTCAAAGAAATGCAGAAGCTCACCGGGCGCGTGACCGCCCTAGGGCGCTTCATCTCCAAGCTGGGGGAGCGAGCGCTGCCTTTCTTCCAGCTAATGAAGAAGAATGGGGCCTTTTGAATGGACTGAAGAGGCAGATAAGGCATTCCAAGATCTCAATAGGTACCTGACCAGCCCCCCAGTCATGGTGGCTCCGCGCCCTCGAGAGCCCCTGCTGCTCTACCTTGCTGCCACACCCTACTCCGCCAGCGCAGCCCTGGTGGCGGTCAGGGAGGAGCGCCGAATCAAAGCCACATCAGCAGCTCGGGACAAGACGAAGCAGAAACAGGGAAGGCCCACAGGAGATGCAACCGTGGCTGAGGAGGATCAGCCGCTGAAGAGCGCACTAGAAGCAGGAGAGGCCACTCGCCTAGACGGGCTGCCTCCCGAGGTCATGTCACCTCGCGAGGCGCCCTCGCCTCAGGAGGGTGCCACGGACGCTGATGCTCTCGGTTTGGTTGAGCATCCAGTCTACTTTGTCAGTACGGTGTTACGGGACGCGAGGGCACGGTACCCTATGCCTCAAAAGCTCCTCCTCGCGCTGCTGGTGGCCTCACACAAGCTGCATCACTACTTCCAGGGTCACCCCATCAAGGGTGTCTCATCATACCCCTTGGAGAGAGTGCTCAGGAGCCCCAACTCAACCGGAAGAGTCGCCGAGTGGAACATAGAGCTGCAGGCGTTTCAACTCGAGTTCAGCACGACCCGTGTCATCAAAGGAACAGCGCTAGCGGATTTCGTGGCAGAATGGATGGAGGCGCCAGGCCTCAAGGACAACGAGGATCGATCCCTCTCCCCAGGGAGTGAGGCGCCAGAAGGCTGGGTCATGTACTTCGATGGGGCGTTCTCCAGGCATGGCGCTGGGGCTGGTGCGGTGCTGATATCGCCCACTCAGGACAAGCTCTACTATGCCGTACAGCTCTGTTTTCAGCAAGGCGAAAAGGTCTCCAACAACATAGCGGAATATGAGGGTCTGATAGCGGGGTTGAAGGCCGCAGCGGCACTGGGGGTGAAGCGCCTCACTATCAAAGGCGATTCTCAGCTCCTTGTCAACTTCTCCAACAAGGTGTATGAGCCGAAGGATGAGCACATGGAGGCCTATCTGGTGGAGGTCCGCAGGATGGAAAAGCAGTTCTGGGGGTTGGAGTTGAAGCATGTGCCGCGCGGCACCAATCAGGAAGCCGATGACATCGCCGGACGGGCGTCCAGGCGGTTACCTCAGGAGCCCAGCATCTTTCAAGAGCGGCTCTTCAAGCCCTCGGCCCAGCCGGCACTATCAAATACTGCCCAGCCTCGAGAGGAACTCCCCCAGCCGCCAGCCTCAGGAGCCCCGGCCTGCGGCCCCGCCTCAGGGGCACGCCTGCTCCTGACTATGGAACCTCAAGAGGAGTGCTGGATCACGGAACTCCGGAGTTATTTAACGCAAGGGGCCCTGCCGGAGAAAGAGGAAGAGTCGAAGCGTGTGGCGCGGCAAGCTACGGCATACTGCATCAGGGATGGAGAGCTATACCGGATGGTGTATCCCTGCGTTGCATCTCAAGGGAGCAAGGAAAGGAACTGCTGGAGGACATACACGGCGGGGACTGTGGGCATCACTCGTCATCACGGACCCTCGTCGGCAAAGCATTTCGCAGCGGGTTCTACTGGCCCACCGCACTCAACGATGCTGTCGAACTAGTAAAGGCTTGTGAAGCCTGCCAATTTCACGCCAAATAGACCCATCAGCCGGCGGGAGGCCTGCAGACTATACCCCTTTCGTGGCCATTTGCAGTTTGGGGGATGGACATTCTGGGCCCGTTCCCTCGGGCGCCAGGGGGCTACCGCTACCTCTACGTCGCCATTGACAAATTCACCAAGTGGGCAGAAGTGGAGGCTGTCCGCACCATCCCCGCGGGCTCCGCGGTCAGGTTCATCAGGGGCATCGTGAGCCGGTTCGGGGTGCCGAACCGCATCATCACAGACAATGGTCCGCAGTTCACCAGTAACCTCTTCAAGACATACTGTGCTAACCTTGGAACGCAGATATGCTACGCTTCGGTGGCGCACCCGCGAAGCAACGGCCAGGACGAACGAGCCAACGCGGAGGTCCTGAGGGGCCTCAAGACAAGGACATTCAAGAAGAAGCTGGAGGCCTGCGGCAGAGGTTAGTACGATGAGCTCTAGTCCATGTTGTGGTCCATCCGCACGACCATGACCAAACCAACCGGGGAGACCCCGTTCTTCCTGGTCTATGGAGCCGAAGCAGTCCTCCCTCACGAGGTCAGACATCGCTCCGCGCGGGTCCTAGCGTTCGATGAGGCGCAGCAGGACGCCATGCGGGGGATGGACCTCGTGTTGGGGGAGGAACGCCGTCGAGAAGCCGCGCTGCGAGCGGCGAGGTACCAGCAGGCGCTGCGACGATATCACTGCCGCAGCATCCGCCCCAGGACCCTCGAGGTATGAGATCTCGTGCTCAGGCGGGTTCTCTCCAGGGAAGGGCTACACAAGCTCTCTCCCATGTGGGAGGGCCCGTTCAAGGTTGTTCATATTTCTAGGCCGGGCTCCGTGCGCTTACAGACTCAGGAAGGGGAGCTGATCCAGAATGCGTGGAACATCCAACACCTCCGGAGGTTCTACCCCTAAAAGGCCCTGAGCCTGTGAAGAAGGCGAACGCCTGTGAAGATCAACTCTTTTTGGAAAAGGCCCTGAGCCTGTGAAGAAGGCGAACGCCTGTGAAGATTAACTCTTTTTGGAAAAGGCCCTGAGCCTGTGAAGAAGGCGAACGCCTATGAAGACTAACTATTTTTGGAAAAGGCCCAGAGCCTGTGAAGAAGGCAAGTGCCTGTGAAGCTCGTTACCCCCAAAAAGAAAGGCCCGGAGCCTGTGAAGAAGGCCAACGCCTGTGAAGCTCGCCGCCCGTGACACTCTCACGTAATAATGAGTGGGGTTGTACACGCCCCGGAGTCTCAGGAGCGCCGGCCTCAGGCCCTGGGGCTCCCTCCCACGCCCAGTGGCAGCACTTAGCTCCGCGCTGGTGAGAAGATGTCGAAGACTAGATTAGGTGCCGGACGCGGCTTTTTCATTTGCTTTCTGCAGTTGGTTCGTTTTGTTCGCAGTTGAAGTTTTATTGAAATTATTGCCGTCTCTAGTTTATATCTCGTTGGTTTTCACCCCCCCCCCCGTTTTGATTCCTCTTGCAAAAAAGTCTCGAGAGGGGGGCAGCCGAACGCCCTCGCGAGGGTTCCTGTTCTAATCATCGTAAGGTTTCGCGACCCGGGTCCATCACAGGAGCACCCCTCCGGTCCGTGCCCCTCGGGCACCGCGACACACGCACAGGGCCTGGGTCGGTCGCCCCCCACGGCTGGGGCCGGGAACTATTTGCATGCAGATAAACAGCTGAAAAGCGCGAAAGCTAAATCAAGGTAGTTGTTCACGGCAATAACCTCCAACACGCCCCCACGGGGCTCCACACAGCTGTTCTCTTTTACGCAGGAAACAAAAGGAAAGAAAGGACGAGCCCGGCGTGGCTCGCTTCGCTCCGGCCAGCCCAGGCGACCGGGGATGCCTCCAGAGCTCAAGCGGACTCCCTCTCGCGCTTCACCGGGGCGCGGCGACGGGCGGACGAATCGCCGCCCCCCAGGCAAGCGCGACGGCGTGGGGGCTGGCTGCGACCACCGCTGGAGGAGTCGCCTGAGGAGGAGCTGGTGAAGCTTGGGGAGCGACGAGCGCCGCCATCCGCGCGGGCGCTGTCTCCTCCATCATCGTCGGGGCGGGACCCCTGGCCGCGGTCGTCGCCCTCAGGGCAGCATCCAGCACGGCGACCATCTTCCCCAAACACCCTCACGTAGAGGGTGGCATCGCCGTCGAACTTGAAGTGCAGGGTGCACCGCTGACCCATGCCGCGCGCGCGGGCAAACGTTTGACAGCCACGAGTCAGGGCCCCGTTTCTAGAAGGGGAGACCTCAAGCCAGACCCAGGAGGCCCTGCTGCAACAACCATCAGCCTGGATCCAGAAGCCGCACCGGGCACTGGCCAGCAGCTCATCGATGAAGAAGCGGGGGAGTTGGAGCCAGGTGTTGGTCGGGTCCGCCGACCACACGACGAACTCCGGCAGCACCTCCGCCGAGCGAAAGCGCGGCCTGGGGGGCCGCGCAGTCACGGCCTGCCTCCCCTTGGCAGCCGAGCGTTCACCGCCACGCGGGGAACCACCCCTGTCGCCGCGGGGAGCCGCAATGGGGACCGCGGGATGCTTGCAGGGATGACCCCGGCCGCGCTTGGCCGGTGGAGATTCGGGCTCCGCCCGGCAGGCCTTTCCCTTCTCCGCGGCTGAGAACCTCTTCGGAGCCATGAGAGCGGCGAGTGGCCAAAGAGAAGAAGAAGAGAAGCAGGAAGGGGTGGACTGGCGGGGGCTCGCATGGCCCCGTAATTATAGCCGGAGAAAACCAACCGCCGAGCACCACGATCTTAGGTAATAATGACCCGTATCCATGTATGCAGGGACTAGTCAAGTCACGCAGTTGCCGAGGCGTCGTGGGGAAGCGGACACGCCCACGTCCAATCAACCGCCATGCGGCGCCCAAGGCCGTAGGCTGTTAGGGCCCGCGGCGCTTCGCCCTTGCCCTTTCGCCTCTCGGCACGGCCAAGTTCGGGCGCGCCTTGGGCCCGGGGGCTACTGTTGGCGTCCTAGGAACGGGGGTCCCCAGACTTGCCTGCCTGCGGCCCGCGGCGTCGCTCAAGGGAGCCCAGCACGGCCCAGCTTCATCAACACAAGACCCAAGACCCTCGCGAGGGGCCAAGCCTCGCGGGGCGGATGACAAGGCGCTTCCTCAGGCGCGGCCTCGTCAGGCTGGCTCACGAGGAGGCGGAGAGATCAAGGCAGGGTACCTCACGAGGTGCCCGTGACACAAGCCGTGACGACCAAGGGCGCCAGGCGGGCGCCAGCCCGCGCAGTGTACTCTCTTTCCTCTTTGGTGCAAAGGGGGCAAGCGCAGGCGAGAGGATCAAGCAAAGGCATCCATTTCGGTGCAACGAGACCAAGACCAGTCCAACGGTGGGAAGGAGGTCATCGTGGAGCCCAGAACGGCGTCACCACAGGGCCTTTGGCAGGCGAGGACCAACTTTAGTCAGGATAAGTGTACCAGATGTTCCCCTTCGAATTGGCCAATTGTTGGCGCCCTTCCCGCTCAATATTTGGGAAGAGGCCCAAGGCCTTTGCCTATAAATAGGACTAGCCACCCCCAGGGTAGAGGCAGCTGACATCAAGCGATCAGGCCAGCAGAACCTCAGAATCAGAGCAAGTAGAGAGAGAGAAAGAGGGAGAGAGAGAAGGGCGGCAGAACTCCTCTTAGTAGTTCGTCCCCCTGGCTAAGAACAGACCCTCGCGAGGCTGTTCTTCCCTGTATTGCTCTTCATCACCAGCCCAAGAGGCAATCCATCCACCACAAACTAGAGTAGGGTATTACACCACAACGGTGGCCCGAACTAGTATAAACTCTGTGTTCCTTGTGTTGTTCTTTCCGTAGTTAGATCCTTGCGAGACGGAGAGGTAGAGGGCATAATCTCCGCGCACACCCCAGAGTTCGAACCTTAAGGGTCTGCCGGAACCCGAAATCCGACACAATCTTGGAGCGTCTTTTGCATTTAGTTTTCAGTTTTCTTTTATGCACCATGCTGGTATGAGATAGTCCTTGGTTGATTTATAGAATGCTCATTGCACTTCACTTATATCTTTTTAAGTGTGGCTTTATAGAATGCTTCATGTGCTTCACTTATATCATTTGAAGTTTGGATTGTCTGTTTCTCTTTACTTAGACAACCACCATTTGTAGAATGCTCTTTTGCTTCACTTATACTTGTTAGAGCGTGGGCATATCTTTTGTAGAAAGAATTAAACTCTCTTGCTTCACTTATATCTATTTAGAGAGATGACAGGAATTGGTCATTCGCATGGTTAGTCATAAAATCCTACATAAACTTGTAGATCACTGAATATGATATGTTTGATTCCTTGCAATAGTTTTGCGATATAAAGGTGGTGATATTAGACTCGTGCTAGTTGAGTAATTGTGAAATTGAGAAATACTTGTGTTGAGGTTTGCAAATCCCGTAGCATGCATGTATGGTGAACCGTTATGTAACGAAGTCGGAGCATGAGGTGTTTATCGATTGTCTTCCTTATGAGTGGCAGTCGGGGACGAGCGATGGTCTTATCCTACCAATCTATCCCCCTATGAGCATGTGTGTAGTACTTTGTTTTGATGACTAATAGATTTTTGCAATAAGTATGTGAGTTCTTTATGACTAATGTTGAGTCCATGGATTATACGCACTCTCACCCTTCCATCATTGCTAGCCTCTTCGGTACCATGCATTGCCCTTTCTCACCTCGAGAGTTGGTGCAAACTTCGCCGGTGCATCCAAACCCTATGATACAATACGCTCTATCACACATAAACCTCCTTATATCTTCCTCAAAACAGCCACCATACCTACCTATCATGGCATTTCCATAGCCATTCCGAGATATATTGCCATGCAACTTCCATCATCATCATATACATGACTTGAGCATTTATTGTCATATTGGTTTGCATGATCGTAAGATAGCTAGCATGATGTTTTCATGGCTTGTCCGTTTTTTGATGTCATTACTACGCTAGATCATTGCACATCCCGGTACACCACCGGAGGCATTCATATAGAGTCATATCTTTGTTCTAGTATCGAGTTGTAATATCGAGTTGTAAGTAAATAAAAGTGTGATGATCATCACTATTAGAGCATTGCCCCATAAAAAAAGAGGCCAAAGAAGCCTAAATAAAAAAATGGGGCCAAAGAAGCCCGCAAAAAAAAGAAGAAAAAAGAAAAAAAGGGGCAAGGTTACTATCCTTTTACCACACTTGTGCTTCAAAGTAGCACCATGTTCTTCATATAGAGAGTCTCTTGAGTTATCACTTTCATATACTATTGGGAATTTTCATTATAGAACTTGGCTTGTATATTCCAACGATGGGCTTCCACAAATGCCCTAGGTCTTCATGAGCAAGCAAGTTGGATGCACACCCACTTAGTTTCAGTTGAGCTTTCATACACTTATAGCTCTAGTGCATCCGTTGCATGGCAATCCCTACTCCTCACATTGACATCAATTGATGGGCATCTCCATAGCCCGTTGATTAGCCGCGTCGATGTGAGACTTTCTCCCTTTTTGTCTTCTCCACATAACCCCTATCATCATATTCTATTCCACCTATAGTGCTATGTCCATGGCTTAGGCTCATGTATTGCGTGAAAGTTGAAAAGGTTTGAGAACGTCAAAAGTATGAAACAATTGCTTGGCTTGTCATCGGGGTTGTGCATGATGTGAATGCTTTGTGTGGTGAAGATGCAGCATAGCCAGACTATATGATTTTGTAGGGATGAGCTTTCTTTGGCTATGTTATTTCAATAAGACATAATTGCTTGGTTGGTATGCTTGAAGTATTATTGTCTTAAATGTCAAATGATAGACTATTGCTTTGAATCACTCATGTCTTAATATTCATGCCATGATTAGACATATGATCAAGATTATGCTAGGTAGCATTCCACATCAAAAATTATCTTTTTTATCATTTACCTACTCGAGGACGAGCAGGAATTAAGCTTGGGGATGTTGATACGTCTCCGCCGTATCTATAATTTTTTATTGTTCCATGCCAATATTCTACAACTTCCATATACTTTTGGCAACTTTTTATACTATTTTTGGGACTAACATATTGATCCAGTGCCCAGTGCCAGTTCCTGTCTGTTGCATGTTTTTGGTTTCGTAGAATATCCATATCAAACGGAGTCCAAACGGGATAAAAACGGGCGGAGCTTATTTTTGGAATATTTGGAAAATTCCGGAAGAAAAATCCACGCGAGACGGTGCCGGAGGTGGCCACGAGGCAGGGGGCGCGCCTGCCCCCCTGGGCGTGCCCCTACCCTCGTGAGCCACCTGTAAGGCGGTTGACGCTCTTCTTTTGCCGCAAGAAAGCTAATTTTCGGAGAGAAAAATCACAGCGAAGGTTTCAGGCCAATCGGAGTTACGGATCTCCATATATACACGAAACGGTGAAACAGAGCCAGGAGAGAACGCAGAAACAGAGGGAGACAGAGAGATAGATCCAATCTCGGAGGGGCTCTCGCCCCTCCCACGCCCTGGAGACCATGGACCAGAGGGGAAACCCTTATCCCATCTAGGGAGAAGATCAAGGAATAAGAAGAAGGAGGGGGGCTCTCTCCCCCTCGCTTCCGGCGGCGCCGGAACACCGCCGGGGGCCATCGTCATCACCGCGATCTTCACCAACACCTCCGCCATCTTCACCAACATCTCCATCACCTTCCCCCCTCTATCTACAGCGGTCCATTCTCCCGCAACCTGCTGTACCCTCTACTTGAACATGGTGCTTTATGCTTCATATTATTATCCAATGATGTGTTGCCATCCTATGATGTCTGAGTAGATTTTCGTTGTCCTATCGGTGGTTGATGAATTTCTATGATTTATTTAATTTGCTTGTGGTTATGTTGCTGTCCTTTGGTGCCCATCATATGAGCGCCCGCGTGGATCACACCTTAGGGTTAGTTGTATGTTGATAGGACTATGTATTGGAGGGCAAGAGTGACAGAAGCTTCAACCTAGCATAGAAATTGATGCATACGGGATTGAAGGGGGGCCAATATATCTTAATGCTATGGTTGGGTTTTACATTAATGAACATTAGTAGTTGCGGATGCTTGCTAATAGTTCCAATCATAAGTGCATACAATTCCAAGTAAGGGATGACATGCTAGCAGTGGCCTCTCCCACATAAAACTTGCTATCGGTCTAGTAAAGTAGTCAATTGCTTAGGGACAATTTCGCAACTCCTACCACCAATTTTCCACACTCGCTATATTTACTTTAGTTGTGTTTTTATCTAAGCAGCCCCTAGTTTTATTTTTGTGCTCTTTACTTTTCTTGCAAACCTATCCCGTCACACCTACAAAGTACTTCTAGTCTCATACTTGTTCTAGGTAAAGCGAACGTCAAGCGTGCGTAGAGTTGTATCGGTGGTCGATAGAACTTTAGGGAATATTTGTTCTATCTTTAGCTCCTCTTTGGGTTCGACACTCTTACTTATCGAAAATTGTTGCGATCCCCTATACTTGTGGGTTGTCAATGGACGTGAGAGAGTCCCTAACGAGAGAGAGAGAGAAATAGAAAGAGTGAGTGAAAAAAGTGTGTGTGCGTGTGTGAAAGAGATATGGACAACACTGGATAAAAGTCAAGAAAAACATGTGTGTCTTATGCAAACATATCACAGATGCATCTTCGACAACGGAAGCAAGGTTAGGAGATAGTGTGTGGTTGCTTGCAACCGAGAGAGCAAGACCCCTAGCATGTGGCCAAGAGGGGTCTGACAAACAAGGGAGAGAGGTCGGGAGAGACGTACGGAGAAAAGGAAGACATGGGGAGGAGAGAGTGTATGTTTGTCATAGAGAGATCCCCTGGAGATCGTGATGGGACTACATGGGTGGGAGATCGAGTGACAAGGTGTGTGCGCGATATAAGGTACCCCGAGAGATATCGAGATAGACGTATGGATGGAAGGAGACAATACGTGTGTTCCTGATAGCTAGTGAGAGATAATCATACTTAGGGGGGAGTGCTTGCGCCTATGATGGAGTGAGGGATTATGGTACTTATTAGGGGGTGCGTATCACATAGAGAGAGAACAAGGGCAGAGAGTGTTGGATGGGTCTATATGTATAGCGCGAGCGAGACATGTGTATGTGTGAACCAGGGAGATATAAAGTTTGAGAGAGATTGAGGAGCCCCGATAAGGCTGAGTGGTGCGTCAGATAGCTGAGAGGGGGAAAGAGATATTCCATCCGTTCAATAATGTAGTGCATGTAACTTTTTTAGAAGTCAAACTTTGGAAACTTTGATCAGGTTTACACAAATGATATTTATATCTTCAATACCAAAGATAGATCATACGAAACTACATCTCATGGTGAATCTAATTGTATATGTTTGCCGTTCCAGATGTAATTGTTTTTCTCCACGTACATGGTCAAACTTTGTGATGTTTGACTTCTCAGTAAATCAATATGCTATGGAGCGAGGAGAGTGCCTAAGTTGAGAGGGATCAAGTGCGTGTGAAGGAGAATGAGTAAGTGTGCAAAAAGAGTATGTGCGTGAAAGAGAGAGAGTGTGTGTTTTCGTTTCTTAGGCGAACATATCACGCATGCATCTCCGAGATAAAAAAGCGAGGTGAGGAGATACACAAAGATAGCTAGTGTGTGATTGTTTGCAACGGCGAGAGACACCCCTATAGCACATGTCCAATAGAGGTCTGGCCAACAAGGAACAAAGGTCGAGAGGGACACATGGAGAACATGGACGCATGGGGAGGGTGAGAGGGTGTGTTTGTGATAGAGAGACCCCCTCGAGATCGTGAGGGGACTATATGGGTGGGAGATCGAGGGAGGTGCATGCGCGATAGAAAGATGCCCCGAGAGAAATCGAGATAGACCATGCGCATGGTTGTGATGGAGACTAAGATTAGCTACTCATATACATATAGGGGGGACTGCGTGTGCCTACAATTGAGTGAGAGACCATCATACTTGGCTAGCTAGGCATGAGAATGTGTGTGTGTGTGTGTGTGTGCGTGTGAGATGGAGAGAGAACGAGGGAGAGAGATAGAGTTTTAGATGGGCCTATCGAGTGCGAGTGAGATATGCATGTGTATGTGTGACCCGGGTAGATGGAGAGTTTGAGAGAGAGGGGGAAGAGCTCCGAGACGACAGAGTGGTGCGTGAGATTTACGGGCAACGAGCCAAGGAATTTGTGTGCGTACGATGAGTGCACCCAAGATATCTAGCTTGGACTAGAGAATCATACATAGTGTGCGAGAGAGACCTATAGATGGAGTATATATGCATGCGAACTAGAAACACCCCCCCCCCCCCCCCCCCACCCACGCACACACACAAACACACAGAGAGAGAGAGAGAGATGGAGAGAAAGATAGAGGACTAACAAGGTTTCTGTGTTGGATGCGTGCGACAGAATTGAAGATTGTCGGTGAGAGAGAGAAAGAGGGAGCAGGAGTCCGAGAGAGGGGGAGGTCGCGTTTATGCATTAAAGACTGATATAAACCATGTTTCAATATAAACTTGTATTCAAATATTTAAATTGGAGAACATGTTGTCTGCAATCCACACATGAACGGATATATGCGTATATCAAACAAGTTCATTAATTTGACTTTCAACATGTCCATGGAGTACTATAATACTGTACAACATGCTATTCGATTGAGGTGTTCAATTTTGGATTTAGTTCACTATTTTGACCTGGTGAACGAGCTATTTCATTGAATCCAGATATTTCATTTTGGGTTTGATTCCCGTTTTTGAGTGGGTCAACTATTTATCATATAGTAAATCTCTAGCAACGAGCATGTAAAAACACATTACTCCCGAGCATCATCTCTCCATCTAAAAAAGAAGTGGCAAGCTAATATTTCTAAATTTGATTCGAATCGACTTTTTTTAGCTTGATTCGAATCAACCTGGTAAGGTAGACGTGGATGCTCGTTCTCCCAAATTTTGAACGAACCGTTAAACATCCTCTGCTCGGTGGAATTCGCCCAAGCAAATAAATGGGAGACGCGAAATTACCGTCCTATGTGGAAGATGCATTAATTGGCCCGTTGTGCATTGAGGGTAGGTTCATAACTTCATCCAAGCGCGCCTTCTCCTCGGCCGAAATGACATGTGCCGAATAATTCATAAACCATGGTCGGCAAAACACACTCTCCTCGCCCGAAATAGCTCGCGCCCACTATTTCAAAACACGCTCTCCTCGCCCGAAATCGCTCGCGCCCACTATATTTCAAAACACGCCCTCCTCGCCCGAAATCGCTCCCGCCCACTATTTGGGGAGAAACAAAGTTACTCTACTATCCCCGACCCTCAGTACATAGACCCAAGCCGAGAAGCCTAAAGGTAGGGGTAGAACTATAACTTCCCCTCACATTTCAGACAAATGCGTCTGTATCCCAATTCACACCCCCCCCCCATTCATACCTCGTGGGCGCCAAATCACCTTCTCCCTGGAAGCTCCCTTCTCCCGAGCCGACAAACCTCAGCCCCTCCTCCATGGCGCCCCCCCACCGCACCAATTTCACAGTCGCCCTCCTCCCTAATGCCGGAGACGTTGTCCATTTGCCGTCGTGCACTGGGCCGTGTGCCTCTTACTCCGTGCTGCTGGAGCTGCCTCGACGATGGCCGCGTGAACCGTACCGGAGCCGATTCACCCCCGCCGTTTTTCACGGCGCCGGAGCGGCTCCAACTTCGGATCCGTCCAGAGTCCCGGCATTGCTTCCCCGTAGTCGTCAACCATCACGACATCGTTGTTTCCCTACCGCCGGTGGCCACCGCAACTGCGCCGGCCTCACCAACTCGGCAGCTGGACCTGCCTACTTCACCATGCCACCAGATAGGTCGCACCCTCATCTCAAATCACTTTATTTAGGCATCAGTTGTCTGAATTTTTATTCTGGGCCAATCGATTCCCAATGGGAAGCAGCACCCCTCGAGGCGGCGGAGCTCCTAGGCTGCCGGTTGGCTGGTGTCTAAGGTAAGGGTGCGGGGCCGCAAGTTCGCCGCGGTAGCAGCACTTAGATGGCTATCTTAGAGTTGTGTGGGTTCAAGGTACTGCCGCCGCCAGATCTGGATGACGGGGAGTCTTTGTGGATTGGCCCGGGGGCGGTGCAACCACGGTAGTGCGGTGGGGTGGGGAGCGGGGTTTTGGCCAGGGCCACGGACGGCAGAGGCAAGCTGCTCTGCCGTTGGTCGCTGGCTCTTTGGGGAATATTCCTAATAGTGTCAGCCGGGAGGCAGAAGACGGCCATCAAGCCATCCGGCGTAGATCGGGCAGTACCAAAATGAAATAAAATCGTGTGACCCCAATTTAGTCTCAGTCAACAGACGTGTGACCACTCTCGTACCTTGTTGTTGATCTCTTAGTGTATCTATTCAGATCAAAGAGATGTGTCGTTCTTAACATTATGCGTTATCTGCATCTTCAGCCACACCGTCTTCCGACTCACCGCAGCTGCTCCAACAAGGGAAGCATACACCAGAAGGGAGCTATAGTCCCCACTCAACAGTTCCCTGCATCGAATGCGCGTGCCCGACATGGACAGCCACAACAACTGCAGGGCCATCGACAAGTCAACACATGATGCTCACTCCTATGGATGGCGGCCAGTTAGGTTGTACCCTCATCTTACTTGTGTGCAACATTTATGGCTTTGCTATTCATCTAAGCATGGAAAATAGATTATCACATTTCACTGTATATTCATGTTGATCTCTTACGGGTCTTGTTCAGGTGTTAACGTTGTTCCATAGTTCAGCTAAGATACTTGTTCTTTAGGTAACGCTGTTCCATAGTTATCATCCATCAGCCAATGCTATCCCATGGGCTAGTGATTATAGTATTATACCACTTCTAGTATTACCTATGCTTTTCTTTAATACTTTTGTGTGCCATCTAGTTAATCTCGAGTACAAATGATACATATTCTGTAGCTTTCATCTGTGTTCTCCCTTTATTTTTTGAGACCTGTTGCTGCTAGTTAACCCCAGTCCTACTATTTATGCCGTCTCCTATAGGTCATTACATAAATCTAACTACTAGTTGTCTTCCATGCATGTCAGATATAATTGCACACACTGATATATCCACAAGAACCTCACGGAGCAATGTGAAGGCCAATAAACTTGATGTCAATGATACCCAATATGATGGAACATGTAAAGGCAGTTCTTCAGAAGACTTGCAGAAAGATGTTGAATCCTCTTCACCCCACAAGGTCCTTGATCTAACTTGGCTCGTGATAAGGGTACAACATGCATATAATGTCCTAGAGTGTATGTACTCTGTTGCAATGCCACGTGCTTAGCATGCTGATCATGCATGTAAATATGTCATGCCTTCCTGTTTTTCAGTACCTATTTCATTCATGATAACATGTTTTCGAATTCAAGTATTGTCTTTCTACTCTATCGCAATGCCATCTGCTTAATTTGGACATCATGCTTCTGAATATCTTATGCATTGTTATTCATCAGTACGTACTTCATCTGTCTACCATACCATGTTTTTTTACATTGGAGTGTTGTTCTAGTGCTCCGTTGCAATGCCATCTTAGTTTCCCAATCATACACGTGTATGTTGCCTTAGTTTTTTCTGTACGTATTCCGCTAGCATACAGTTTTTCATTCAACTAGTGTTTGTTTACTGTGTTGTCCTGTCGTATACCTAGCTCTTACACCATACTCCCTCCGTCCGGATTACATGTTGCCGAAATGGATAAAAAAGGATGTATCTAGAACTGAAATACGCCTAGACCCATCCGTTTTTTTCCGAATGGAGGGAATACATGTCAATATGCCATGCCTTTCTATTCTTCAGTACCTATTCCATCTCTTTGATGTAGCATGTTTTATAATTGAAGCACCATTCTTCTATACAAGGCATGCAAGGGGAAGACGAATATGTTAGAATCTGAAGGGTTACAAACCAGGTCTTTGCAAAATATCCAAACGCCAGGAGATAATAAACCAACTCCAGTTTTTATAGATACTGCTCCAGCACAAAGAAACCCAACTCCTACTGATAATAAGCAGATTCCAGTGGCCAAAGAACTAGTCCGCTCCAGTCCAGCAAAAATATGTCAACCCCATTCTAAGAAGCATGTGTGTATCCTTGCATCATGAAATTTTATACCATGCTGATCATATTTTCTACATGTTTCTTACCCATCTCTCTTTTAGAAAATAAGCTTAACAGATAGAAGAATTTCTGCACTGGTATCGTCTGTGAATAAAGATTCTTGCAGGAATTCTTTGTACTCCAATGCAGATGTAAGTACCTGTTGTATATCACTATATTTTTACATCAGCATGTATTTTGTTAATCAGCGTGAATCCAACCTTTATCTGATCTAAATTTAGTTGTAGCAAAATGTATGATTAAAGGCCACGATGTTGATTTTTGTAAGGAAAATTTCCTGGTAGTTTTGCATCCTGAGTTGCATGAGTGTACTATATCATATCAGTGGGTTTGATTACTTTGGTTCTGTAGTGGGTTTTTAGTGTATTTTTTACTGTGTTGTCTTGTCGTATTCCTAGCTCTTACATCATACTCCCTTTGTCCGGATTACATGTCGCAGAAATGGATAAAACTGGATGTATCTAGAACTAAAATACGCCTAGACCCACCCATTTATTTTCGGATGGAAGGAATACATGTCAATATGTCATGCCTTTCTTTTCTTCAGTACCTATTCCATCTCTGCTGTAGCATGTTTTATAATTGAAGCACCATTCTTCTATATTAGGCATGCAGGGGGAAGATGGCTATGTTAGAATCTGAAGGGTTACAAACAAGGTCTTTGCAAAAGATCCAAACGCCATGAGATAATAAACAAACTCCATTTTTCCTAGATACTGCTCCAGCATAGAGAAACCCAACTCCCACTGATAATAAGCAGATTCCAGTGGCCAAAGAACTAGTCCGCTCCAGTCCAGCAAAAGAATGTCAACTCCATTCTAAGAGCGTGTGCGTATCCTCGTATCATGAAATTTTATAGCATTCTGACCATATTTTCTACATGTTTCTTACCCATCTCTCTTTTAGAAAATAAGGTTCAATGATAGAAGATTTTCTTCATTGGAATTGCATTCGAGGAAAATATCTTACGGGAATTCTCTGTGCTCCAATGCTGATGTAAGTACCTGTTGTATATCACTATATTTTTACATCAGCATGTATTTTGTTAATCGGTGTGAATCCAACCTTTGTCTGATCTAAAATTTGTTGTAGCAAAATTTTAAAGGCGCCAATGTTGATTTTTGTAAAGAAAATTGCCTGGTAGTTTTGCATACTGAGCTGCATGAGTGTATTATCTCATATCATGCACATTACTGAATTATAGTGCTGCTCTGCTTGCCCATTCATTCACTGTGTCAATGTTGCTTTCGCATTACCTTACCTGGCTGATGATAGTTGTGCCATATTGTGTTAATTTGGTGTTGGCTAGTTGCCCAAATGTTCGTTGTGCCAATCTCGCTTTCCTATTATTTGACTTGGCCAATGATAGCAATGCTAGTGTCTTAATTTGGCGCGGGCTGCTGAAGATAAGAAGACAAACTCTGGAAACAGCAAGGCAACCACATTGTTTCTTTCCAATAAATCTAGGCCAGGTAATATGCCAATAACTCATGATTAATCTATTTGGTTCCCCTCCTAATTTATGTTATGATGTAGTGGTCGAGACACTCTCCACTATCAATAATACAAGCCTACTAAAATCGCCATCTGAATCTGTTCAGTATCCTCTGTCTCGAATGCAACGGAAAAAATGTATGTTTGTGAACCAATTAATGGCTGAAGGAATGATGGAAATGGTGGAGGAATCAGAGGTGCAGAGTCGTGCGACACAACAACTGATCAATGTTTTCAGAGACAGTGTAGCAAAGCAGCAAGAACTTGCCCACATGCTTATGGGCATCATCCGTGCTGAGGTTGCAGATTGTGACGTTGTAGATCGTTAGGTTCTGTTCATTTTGTAAGTGCATCTAGTGCCCCTTAGTGATTTTGGTGTATTGAAGACTTATAGGTTAAGGATCTAATGTGTTTATGAGTGTACACAGGTCTATAAGTCTATGAGGAGTTTGATATTTATAGAGAAAGTTGACCCCTAAAAATGAAGTTCTTCGACTGAAGACTTTGATATGCCGAAGACTTTCTGAAGACTTTGAAAGTGAAGAAATTGGTGTGACCTTGAAGACTTGGTATTCATTCGAGGAACATGAAGCGTGAAGACTTTTGTTTTCGTAGTTTCATTTTCTCTTTCTTGAGTCATAGGAAACACCGTACTGTTAAAGGGGGTCGAGGAAATACTAAGGAAAATTTTCCATTTGATGCTCAACTCAAATCCTACACCTACCAAACCCTTCGAGTGAAGCCATTGGAAATCTCATACAGTTCAGTCAATTTCTTCAGTGACAGAGACGCAGTTCTTCTAGTCACTGAGGACTTTGTTCTGACTGAGGAGTTAGGAATTCGCCAGTGCGGATTGCCTACACAGTGAGGAACATGATAGCCCTGAGTATTTGTACCTCAAATTTCCGACTATTGCTGTGCTACGCGCCAGCTGTCCCAAAATATCTTATCCACCTAACAGTCATATCATTGAAGGGCATTTATGTCTTATCATGTCGGGCTGCTCCCTAGGCTATAAATAGCCGCCCCCTACAACCACTAGCTGGTTGGATGCTCCGAGAGAAACTGACACTTGTCATTTGAGAGCAACCCATCCTCCGAGGACTTTGAGTGAAAATCATCAAGTGAGGAAAATCCAAAACCCAAACCCAAACACCTACAAACCCAAAGTGATTGAGCATCACTGAAGAGATTGATCCTGCGTGGATCCGACGCTTGTTACCTTTGAAGACTGTGCTTCTTCCAGACGGTTAGGCGTCATGGTCTAGAGCATCCAAGAGGAATTGTGGATCGCCGAGTGACCGAGTTTGTCAAGGTTCGGAAGTCACCTGAAGACTTACCACGAGTGATTGGATGAGGACTGTGTGTCCTTAGTTCAAGGAGAATACGGTGAGGACTGGGTGTCCCGAGCTGCGTGCTCAGGACTGGGTGTCCGGGACTGTGTGTCCTCGAGTTTAAATACTCAGCCGCTCCAACCAGATGTACAACTGAGACAGCAGTTGGAACTGGTCTACCAAATCATTGTCTTCACCAAGCTTACTAGTTCCATTTCCTCAACTCTTTCATTTCCTCAGTATTGTGTTGTTTGTTTATCATATCTGTGTTTGAAGACTTTGACTGAAGACTTTCTCAATTTCCTCAGTTCAATTCTTCAGTTTGTTTGTCTTCATCTTGTGTTATCATGTGATTACGCTTTCTGTACTCTGTGCTAGTCTTCATTTCATCATGATGACCATGCTTGTGTTCTGCTTTGTTTTCATCTGAGTACTTATTCCGCTACTAGTAGTTCTTCGCTAAGGAATTTCCTCACTAGCAAATTCCACAGTGAAGAATCTCATAAAAATCGCCTATTCACCCCCCCTCTAGTCGATATAACGCACTTTCAATTGGTATCAGAGCAAGGTACTCCCTTGTCCTGTGTGATTTTGGTTTAACCGCCTAGAGTTTTAGTTATGTCGACCGCAGGTATGATCAACGTCTCTGCTGGGTGTCCTACCTTCGATGGGACGGACTACCCCTACTGGAAGAATAACATGCGAATGCATCTTGAGGCAATTGATAACGATCTCTGGTATGTTGTGGAAAATGGTGTTCCCACAGTCACACCTTCTCTGCATGGTGCTGATGTGAAGAGATTCAAGCAACTCGACTCTCAAGCGAAGAATATCATATGTGGCCATCTGAGCAAAGGACAGTATGGAAGAGTGAGTGCTTTAGAGACTGCTAAGCTTATCTGGGATAGGCTGTCCAAAGTCAATGAAGGAGTTTCAACTCAGCGTGACTCTCGAGTTGATGTTCTTCGCAATCTCTTCAACCGCTTCAAAAGACTCGACAATGAAAATGTTCGGAAAACCTTCGATCGCCTCACTGACATCTCAAATGAGCTTCAAGCACTTGGTGCCACTGACATCACCGATCATGAGGTGGTGAAGAAATTGCTGAGGTCGCTTGATTCCTCATTTGATACTCTGGCACTGATGATACAAGAGCGTGCTAATTACAAGTCACTTGACCCCGCTGATATCCTCAAGAGGCTAAATACTCATGAGTTCCAGCTTGCTAAAAAGAGAGATCTCTATGGTTCGAGCTATGGCAGATCACGTGCACTCAAGGCCAAGGTAGTATCTGAGTCCGAAGATGAAGACTCTGGTAGCAGCCTTGGCGACCCCGA
Organism: Aegilops umbellulata; assembly: GCA_032464435.1. NCBI lineage: Eukaryota > Viridiplantae > Streptophyta > Magnoliopsida > Poales > Poaceae > Aegilops > Aegilops umbellulata. The sequence continues at coordinate 114,256,208 of CP136056.1, forward strand.
AGAACTAAGTCATGATCTAGCGCTGCTCGTGAAGAAATTCCAAAAGTTCTCAAGACGTGGTAGCTTTGGAAGACCCTCAAAGAGCAATGATTCCTCATCCAGTGACTACAAGAGAAGGCTTTGTCATAAGTGCAAGAAGCCTGGACACTACATTCAAGATTGTCCTCAGTGGGAAAAGGAATCAAAGAAGAAGAAATACAAGGATTACAGTTCTGATGATGCAAAGGAAAAGAAGAAATCCTCAAAATCTTCATCATCAAAATCCTCGAAGTCTTCGTCTCACAAGAAGAGTAGCTCCAAGAAGGCTCGGGCATTCATTGGCAAGGAAATGGACTCTGAGGCTGAATCTGAAGAAAATGAGGAAGAAGAGGAATCTGAAGATTCCGAGTCTGGTGTGGCGAGCCTAGGCCTCGCTACTGCATTTGTCAGCAAGTCCATCTTCAATGCTGAAGAAAGTGATCTCTCCAACAAGGCTGATCAAGGGAGTGATGACTACGCTCCCACCTATTGCTTCATGGCAAACGGTGCCAAGGTACTCAAATATGCCTCCTCTGAATCTAGTGAGGATGAATCTGATGAAAATCTTAAGCCTAGCTACTCTAAACTTGCTAAGATTGATGTGCAACAACAAAAGGCTTTTGAAAAGGTTCAAAACATGCTAGACAAAAGTGATGATATGTTGGGTGAAGAAATGGATCGCACTAAAGCCTTAACTGAAAATCTTCAGAGACTTCAGACCAGGTTCGACAACCTTCAAGGTCATCATAACACTCTCTTATCTGATCATGAGAAGCTTTCTTATGAATATCTTCAAAAGAAGCAAGATGTTGAGAAGCTAAGAGTGAGTTATGAAGATCTTCAGAAGGAGCGCGATTCATTACTTGCTCAACAAATCAGCGCTACTCAGGAAGAATTTATTCCTCCATGTTTGAAATGCATTGAACGAGAATCTGCTAATTCCTCACCTGAATGTTCAAATGCTTCTAATGTTACAAATTCTTCACCTGCCTCTGCTATCACTAATTCCTCATCTAAGGACATTGCTAGTATCACTGACGATGTAGGGCTGAAGGAATTGTACATGACAGGCATGTACAAAAGCCTCAAAGGGCTGAAGACCCTTTGTGATGTGCTTAAAAAGCAGATCCTCAACAAGAACCCTAGGAAAGAGGGTATTGCCTTTGAGAGGAAACTCAATGCTGATGGTACATATTGGAAGCCTGAGCAGTACCCCAAAACCTCATGGGTTGCTGCAAAGGGACCTCCAGTTGATCCATCTAATTTATCTGGTTATACATGTGAATCTTCTCATTCTTCTGATGAGTCATTTGACTCTAACTATAAACTGTTCAAAAATCAGAATGGTGAAGTATTTGCTAGATATGTTGGCACTAACTGCAGGAATGGTTCCCCCATGAAGAAAATCTGGGTTCCCAAAAGGTGCCTTGAAAGTCTTCAGGTGAATGTCCTCATGACACCACCTCTGAAGAATAGGAACCGCCGATCAGATTCTTCATATGGACCAAATTCTTCATATGGATCCAAGTCCTCATATGGACCATATTCCTCAAGGGGATCAAATTCCTCACATGGATCAAAGTCCTCATATGAACATCATCGTGCTAACAACTCTGTTTCGCAGGGAAGAGCCAAGGGCTATGAATATGAGCATTATTCTTCTAATCATTATGTTCATAAGTCCTCGAAGAATTTCTCTGCTTATTCATATGCTTACGCTAACCCCTCTTATGTGAAACGTAATGGTTTGGCCTCTATGCCACCATTCTCATATGGAGCTCGCAGAATGATGAACTCTTTGCCACCCCTTCAGATGTGGGTGGTGAAGAAAAAGAACTAATCTCTTCTGCAGGGTCAGGTCTCCAGACGTACTATAACGTCTGAAGAATTTGCTGGGGACCTGACAAAGTGCCTGAAAGGATGCAGGCTAATCATGAATAAATGAGCTTTCATTTCACATGTCCTCCTACTGCTTTATTTGTCTTACTACTTGATGAGATTGATCTGATGAATTGTGATGTCATATTCTTCACTGCTGAAGTATATGAGGTTCGTAAGTTGCACTAATTCATCTGCAGGATGATCAACCCAAAGCCACTGAGTGGGTCCTCGATAGTGGATGTACAAATCACATGACTGGTGACAAGAATCTATTGATGGATGCTCCCTTATCATCATCACATCTGAAGCATATCATCTTCGCTGACAAAAGCAAAAGTCAGGTATTGGGTCTAGGTAAGGTTGCTATCACAAAGGATCAACACATGGACAAAGTCATGCTTGTTGAGTCCTTAGGATACAACCTTATGTCTGTCTCAATGCTTTGTGATCTTGATATGGTTGTTGTCTTTGGCAAGTATCGTTGTGTTGTGATTATGGAAGCTGACAATTCCAAAGTCTTCGAAGGCTTTAGGAGAGGAGACTTGTATATTGTTGATTTCTCTGCAGATTCACAACCAGCCGTGTGCCTACTTGCAAAAGCTTCAGAAGGATGGCTATGGCATCGACAACTTGGTCATGCAGGCATGAGGAATTTGCACACGCTTGCAAAGAAGAAGCATGTCATTGGTATTGAGAATGTCAAATTCCTCAAGGATCACTTATGCGGTGCCTGTGTAGCTGGAAAGATGACCAAGGCCAAGCATCCAGCGAAGACTATCATGACCACCACTCGTCCATTTGAATTTCTTCACATGGATCTTTTCGGTCCTAATCATTATTCTTCTGTTTCAAATGAAGCATCTCAATATGGCTTTGTTATTGTTGATGATTACTCTCGTTACACATGGGTACACCTTGTTACTTACAAACATGAAGTGCAGGAAATCTTCAAACGATTTTCCTCGAGGGCTTCAACCAACATTGGTGTGAAGATCAAGCACATCAGAAGTGATAATGGCACTGAGTTCAAGAATTCGGGTCTCGATGACTATCTTGATGAACTTGGTATTACTCATGAGTTATCTGCTCCTTATACTCCTCAACAGAATGGTGTCGTGGAGCGCAAGAACAGGACGATTGCTGAGATGGCTCGCACTATGCTCGATGAGTACAAAACCCCTCGTCGCTTCTGGGTTGATGCAATTGATACTGCGTGCCACATCATCAACAGAGTATACCTTCACAAATTCTTCAAGAAGATTGCCTATGAACTCTTCACTGACAAGAAACCAAATGTGAGTTATTCCAAAGTCTTCGGTGCTAAATACTGGATTAGAGATCCTCATCACAACTCTAAATTTGCACCGAAAGCACATGAAGGTTTTATGCTTGGTTACGGAAAGGACTCGCACACCTACAGAGTCTTCAACAATGTTCTTCACAAGAATGTTGAAACTGTAGATGTGCGGTTCGATGAAACTAATGGCTCGCAAAGAGAGCACCTACCTTCTGTGTTAGATGAACCAGCACCTGGGGATTCTATCAAGCACAAGGCTACTGAAGATGTCATTTCTACTGAAGAATCTGCTGAAGAATTCATTCCAGAACGTGAAGAACGTCGAGCTAACGCACCTGAAGAAAATGCTGAGGAAATTGAAGCTGAAGAAAATGCTGACCAAATTCCTCAACGACAACTAGCTCATCCTCGCGTTGCAAAAGAAGTGCAAGTGGAGAAGATCATCGATGATATTAGAGCACCAGGTCCTCTCACACGCTCAAAAGCTTCACACTTATCTAACTTTTGTGGGCACTTTGCTTTTGTCTCTATCATAGAGCCCACTAAGGTAGATGAAGCATTTCTGGAGCCTGAGTGGATTCAGGCCATGCAAGAAGAATTACATCAGTTCAAGCTCAACAACGTCTGGGAACTGGTCAATCGTCCAGATCCTCGCAAGCATAATATCATTGGCACAAAGTGGATCTACCGCAAAAAGCAAGATGAAAACGGCCTTGTGGTGAGGAATAAGGCACGTCTAGTAGCTCAAGGCTACACACAGGTTGAAGGAATTGATTTCGGTGAAACTTTTGCACCTGTTGCTAGACTTGAGGCTATTCGCATATTACTTGCTTATGCTAACCATCATGATATCATCTTATATCAAATGGATGTAAAAAGTGCATTCCTCAATGGTAAGCTTGAGGAAGAAGTATATGTTGCTCAACCCCCAGGTTTTGAAGATCCAAAGAATCCTGACAAAGTCTTCAGACTCAATAAGGCCCTCTATGGCCTCAAGCAAGCCCCACGGGCGTGGTATGACACTTTGAAGGAATTCTTCATGAAGAAAGGCTTCACACCCGGTTCACTCGATCCTACTCTCTTTACTAAGTCTTATGATGGTGAACTATTTGTGTGCCAAATATATGTTGATGATATTATCTTTGGCTGTACTGACCAACGTTATAGTGATGAATTTGCCTATATGATGAGTGAAGAATATCAAATGTCTATGATGGGAGAGTTGAAATTCTTCTTAGGTCTTCAAATTCGTCAACAGCGAAATGGTATATTCATATCTCAGGAGAAATACCTCAAGGATGTCCTGAAGAAATTCGGCATGCAAGATTGCAAAGGCATCAAAGTTCCTATGCCCACAAATGGTCAACTATGCACTGATGAAAATGGTATTGACTTTGATCATAAGGTATACCGCTCCATGATTGGCTCTTTATTGTACTTATGTGCATCTAGGCCAGATATAATGCTTAGTGTTTGCATGTGTGCCTGATTTCAAGCTGCACCGAAGGAATCACACCATAAGGCTGTGAAGCATATTCTTCGATATCTAGCTCACACACCAACACTAGGATTATGGTATCCCAAGGGCTCGGATTTTGATCTCATTGGATATTCTGACTCTGACTATGCTGGTGATCGTGTGGACCGCAAGTCAACATCTGGTACATGTCATTTCCTTGGACGATCCTTGGTTTGTTGGTCCTCGAAGAAACAGAACTGTGTATCACTGTCTACTGCTGAAGCTGAGTACATTGCTGCTGGTTCTTGTTGTGCTCAACTCCTATGGATGAAGAAAACACTCAAGGACTATGGCGTCAACGTGAAGAATATGCCTCTCCTCTGTGACAATGAGAGTGCCATCAAGATTGCTCACAACCCAGTTCAGCACTCGAAGACAAAGCACATTCAGATTCGTCATCATTTTCTTCATGATCATGTGTTGAAGGGCGACATTTCTATTGAGCATGTGAAGACTGAAGAACAGCTAGCCGATATCTTCACTAAGCCCTTGGATGATAAGAGATTTAGCAAGTTGCGGTGTGAGCTAAATATCTTAGAGTCTTCGAATGTACTTTGAAAAGGCACTCATCCTAACACTTATGCAAAATTGATGACTTAGATGTGCAACACATGAAGAAACGTTTTTGTTCAATCAATGAAGAATAACACTCTAAGTGTGAAGAAATTAATGAAGAATTTGATTCTAGAACCCTACGATAATTGTATGCGGTGTCTAAAATCAGCATTCTTATACAGTGGGTCACGCCACCACAAAAGTTGAAAATCTTCAATTTGAGTTTTTCCTCAACTTTTGAAATTCCTCAGTTGTTCAAATTCTTCAACTTTGCAAAATCTTCATTGTTTCCGTTGTTTTTTTTCATTAACAATATATATATATATATATATATATATATATATATATATATATATATATATATATATATATGTTTATGTCCTCTACAACATTCACTTATGTCTATTTCTTCAAGTTGGTATTTTTCTGCTAAGTGAATGTGATCGGACCCTTCCCCCTCTATGCTATACTCAATCCAATCTATTCACAAATTCTTCATGTGCGTTCTATTTGAAACTCGTTCAAAATCTTCACTTTGTCCTTGTCAGCTGAAGAAATTGTGAACGGAACATTAAAACTAATCTTATCCATATTTTCGGTTTTGCCGTTCAAACCGTTCCGCATCCCACGATGCATTATTCTATTCACCCACGATCTAACACGATCTCCACTACATAGTACGTGGGTGACACATGTCGTGCGAAGGAGAAGGGTCAGGGGCACGTTCGTCCCAAATCTTCGGGCGAACAGTTTTTCACTGCTACTATGTATACCCCCTCACCCCTTCCTCACTTCCTTTACACCGCTCGATCTCTCTCTCCCGCTCGAGCTTCCCAAACCCTAGCGCCGCCGCTACTCCATCGTCGCCGGTGAGGAAGAGCTTCACTGCCTCGACCTCGTCGCCGTCGTACTCGTGCCGACCGCGGAAACCTCCGCCGCCACCATGGACGTCTTCCTCCACCAAGTTAGGGTGTGGAAGATCTACACCGACAAACTCCACTGTTTCACCTCTTTGTTCGTCGTGTTCTTCATTCGGGGTAATTAAAAGTTACTTTTACAGCCCTCTTTGATTCGAAGTTTCTCTACAAAATCTTCAAAGGTGTTTTTATTCTTCAAATCTTCACACACTAAAACACCTCACATGTCATATGTTCTTGATTCATTTCCCTAAGCATCATTCTTCAAGATTCCTCAATTGTGTGGATCTAAGATCTATACAACTCTGGAACCTAAAATAAAGCGCGCTTAGTGAAATTCTTCAAGACGCATCTGGTCAAATTCCTCAAACTTGTTCTTTTTTAAAAACCCTCTGAGAACGCATATGACCTCTCCAAATTCCTCGCAACTATACTCTGTTCACAGGTACACATGTCCGCTGCTGAATCACTAGGTTCTCATCAACTTAACTCATTTGCAGCGTTCCTCGAAGAAAAACTGCATACTTCTTCAGAGAATTCGATTGTTCAAATTCCTCAACTGAAGAAAATGGCTGATGGTAAGAAGCCACAAAAAGGAGGAAAGAAACCTGAGGTCATGACTGCGTTTGAAATCCCTGAGGACATTTACAAAGAGTACTGCACGCCTGATGAAGCCAAGTTTGGCAAAGAGACCAAAAATCAGCGCAAGGTGCGCATTCAAAGGATAGAACGGAGACGGGCAAGGGAATGGAGGGAGTACAGATATGTTACTCCAAAGTACATGAGGAAATTCGCTCTCAACCCTCCATGCCCAAGAGCCCCATTGGCACCTGGCCAAGTGGCTGATCCCACTAGCGTCAAACGCGGTGAGGATTTTCCTGAGGAATGGGCAAGGCGTCAAGCCAAGTTGGCAAGACAAGCCAAAGAAGCAGTGAAGAAACTCAACAAAGATTTTGCTGTTGCTGCTGCCACTGAGGCCTCTGTCAAGCCGAGGAAATCTATGCCTAAGAAGCCCGCTCGAAAGCCAAGTGCTTCACCAACAGTGCCCTCATGGCCAAGTTCCTCAGCTGCGCCCTCACGGCCAGGAACATCAAAATCTTCAAAGAAAATTCCTCAAGCTGCTCCAGCTCCTCCACAATCCTCAGCTGTCCTGACAAAGTCCTCAGCACCTGTGCATCTTGCCACGTGCCAAAGGACTGCAGGCATCTCAATTGCCTCTGGTGTCTCAGCAAGTTCCTCAGCTGCACCAAGTTCCTCAGCTGGACCCTCTCTGCTGAAGAAAAAGGCTACTGCTGGACGAGGTCCTCGGCCAAGTCCTAAGAAGAAGAAGCTAGTCTTCAATGTACCGTCTGAAGAAGATGAGGTTGATGAAGAAGAACTTGTAGAAATCATCAGAGACAGACAAGAAAGGGCCGCTAGAGCCAAAGGCACACCTGTGTCGCTGCTGTTGGATCCAAGAGCGATCCTAGACTACATTGATCTCTGGCACAAGGACCCAAAAACTCCTATGCCTGACTTCAAGTTGACACCTGGCCAAAGTCACATGCTGACTCATTTCATCCAAGAGGAGAAATGGAAATATGATAGGGCTAGAGAGATCAAGAAATCATAGTACAGAAAAGAGAAACTGCTGAAGAAAAATGTTGTCAAGATGACACCTGAAGAACTCATCAAGATGCAGGCTGACATCAAAGCCCTCAGCGACAAATTTGACTCATACTATGCTGATTGGAAAGGATCCAAAGTCAGGTTTGTGAAACTGACTGAAAAGTTCACCAATGTTGTAGCCCCATCGCAACAAGAAGTTCCTCAGGCTGAAGCTTCAGCTCAGCCAACTGAAGAACATGCCAGCACCGCTGATGATTTTCAGGCTGCTGAAGAAAATGCTAGTTCCAGGGCTGATGACTCCATCCCAGCCGCTGAAGAAATTGCCAGGGCATCCACTAGTGTTGCACCTGAAGAAGCTGAAGAAGCCAGGGCAACTGCATCAGTTGCGCCTGAAGAAATACAAATAGATTCCTCAGCTCCACCTACGCCTACACCAACTCCTATCCTTCCATCTGCATCAGATGTGAAGAAGACCAAAGCTGTAGAGCGAGCTGCAGTGAAGAAAAGGAAAGCATCAAGTGCTTCAGAATCTTCAGCTCCAAAGAAGATGAAGCCTATGACCAGCTCTTTTGAAAATCCCATTGATGCTGTTCCAATTTCAACCATGCCATCAAAGGACCTTGTTCCTTTTGATGAGGACTATGAGATCCCAAGCGGATCAGATGAAGAAACTCAATCTGCTGCTTCCTCAGAGCAGATTGATGAGGAAATTGAAGTGGATACAATCCCTTCAACCCCAGTGGTATCTTCACCAATGCCTCAGTTTACTGCTGAAGAGGCTAGTGTTGAAGAAATTGATGATGAAGACGTGGACATTGGCAGCACAACGCCAGTGATGAATGATGATTTTTTGGAAAGTCAGCATCCCAACTATCCACTCTTCACCCCACTGCAACAAATTCCTCACTCCCCTGCACCAACAGTTCAAATGGGCTCTGAAGAAACTCATCCCACCTCACCTGTCCGTGAAGACATTCCAGCCACTAGTGCTGAAGAAACTGCTGCTGCTGACCATGTGACTGCACCTGAGGAGGAACCAGAAATTCCTCAGCCTGAAGAACCAGAGATTGCGATTCCTGAGGTTGTGATGCAACTCACTGACACTCCTCTGTCAAAGCCAAAGGATCCGTTCTCAAGGAAGCAAAACTTCAAGGCTGATGATTTCTTCGGCGAGCATGTTTTCTTCACTGACTACAATCCATATGACTCTGCTCGCATTAGGAAGAGGCGTTTCTGGACTGCCAGCCAGGCAAATTTCTATTCCTCTGTGCTATTCAACAAAGACAAAGTCTTCGATCATGCACATATTTCTCTGTCGTGCTTCGAGCCAGTCCTTAGTGTTCTTCACGACGCTGGGCTACTGAACTTCTGCACTGACATCTGTGATTGGAATGAAGAACTCATTCTTCAGTTCTACGCAACACTGCACATCACAGGCGATTCTGAAGATGTGAATTCATGGGTTCTGGACTGGATGACAAAGAATACTCACTACAAGGCACCAGCATCTGAATTGCTTCGTGCCCTTCCACTAAGTCCTCCCACTGAAGATGCACGTTGAGTTTACAATGAACCTGAGCTTTCAAATCACTACATGCAAGTTCTGATGAAGCCTTTGAAGCCAGGGCAGGCCCCTCGTACCAATTTGCTCGTCAAGGAATTACTGTATGTGCCTCGTACTGTCTATCGCATTCTAACGAAGACAATGAGTCCTATCAAAGCCCATGACTCAACTGATGAAGAGGTCATTGGCATCATGAAGAATATGCTTTTCAACATTATTCATGGCGTTCCCGTCAACTTCCATGATTTCTTCATGAGGACTCTGGCCAATATTGCCATGTCACCGTTTGAGCTGAAGCCTTATGCGCCATGGATTATGAGATTCATCAGGACAAGGTCTTCACTCAACTACAAAGCTGACACTCTGAACCACTGCAGCTACTTGCCTCAATTGAAGTCCTCAAGAGGACATTTTCCTTAGTTGATGACAAAGGCAAGGCAACTGCTGTGATAGATGAAGGCATTCGTCCATTGGATGGTCAATTTCGCAAGGCTGCATCCTATTCCACCAATGACGACTCTGCCACACATGACTCTGCCGCCAACACTGCCAAGCAAAATCCTCAAGCCACAGCACCTAGGGTGATGACTGATCGTGAGTTACTCCTCAGTCTTCATCAGAAGGTTGATCGCAATCACAAATGGGTCAAGCGTCGGTTTGGTTCAATTCTTCACAACATGACTTCAACACACAATGCAGTGAAGAAAACCACTACTACCTCCATGAAACCCTCAACCGCACCTGGGTTGTTCTGTCTCAAGTTTACAGCGCTGAAGATCTGAAGAAAATGGGTCTCAAAGAAGAGTTTGACTGGTCTGCACCTCCTCTGAAGAAATTCAAGAAGGTCAAGGTTCCTTCTTTGGTGGCCAGCTCCTATTCTTCATCGCGTGACACTGATGAACATGAAGACTTGGACAACACTGCGGCAGGCCCTACTTCAACAACCAACCCCGACAACGCTGGCGCTCCTTCATCAACCTGATTATCTTCAGGGGCGTTAGTCCTCAGTTTTGATCCTTTTGGTCATTTGATGACAAAGGGGGAGAAATCTGAGTTAGTCTTCAAGCGGGTGTATTATAAGGGCATTTTTTTGCTAAGTTACAACTCTCGTTCTTCCGAAACTTTTATTGGATCGAGTTGTAAACTTAAACCGATGGTGGTCTGATACTTTTGCTACATTATTCTGCATGCTTATTCCTTGTTAATATCATCGCACGCATGCTAAATAACATCAGTCACCATATTTCATCATGCATTTCAAAATCTTCATATTATCTGTCAAATGCGTGTATGAATTACAAGATATAGGGGGAGATCTCCATGATTCAACTCTTCAAGTGTGCATTGCTTCAAAAGCAAATTCCTCACTATGCACATATTCAAGGGGAGTTCTTCTACATCTTGTAATCAAATTCCTCAATATCAGTATTTACACTTCATATGTTTATCCCCGTTGAAAACTTAACATATGTTGTCATCAATCACCAAAAAGGGGGAGATTGTAAGTGCATCTAGTGCCCCTTAGTGATTTTGGTGTATTGAAGACTTATAGGTTAAGGATCTAATGTGTTTATGAGTGTACACAGGTCTATAAGTCTATGAGGAGTTTGATATTTACAGAGAAAGTCGACCCCTAAAAATGAAGTTCTTCGACTGAAGACTTTGATATGCCGAAGACTTTCTGAAGACTTTGAAAGTGAAGAAATTGGTGTGACCTTGAAGACTTGGTATTCATTCGAGGAACATGAAGCGTGAAGACTTTTGTTTTCGTAGTTTCATTTTCTCTTTCTTGAGTCATAGGAAACACCGTACTATTAAAGGGGGTCGAGGAAATACTAAGGAAAAAATTTCCATTTGATGCTCAACTCAAATCCTACACCTACCAATCCCTTCGAGTGAAGCCATTGGAAATCTCATACAGTTCAGTCAATTTCTTCAGTGACAGAGACGCAGTTCTTCTAGTCACTGAGGACTTTGTTTTGACTGAGGATTTAGGAATTCGCCAGTGCGGATTGCCTACACAGTGAGGAACATGATAGCCCTGAGTATTTGTACCTCAAATTTCCGACCGTTGCTGTGCTACGCGCCAGCTATCCCAAAATATCTTATCCACCTAACGGTCATATCATTGAAGGGCATTTATGGCTTATCATGTCGGGCTGCTCCCTAGGCTATAAATAGCCGCCCCCTACAACCACTAGCTAGTTGGCTGCTCCGAGAGAAACTGACACTTGTCATTTGAGAGCAACCCATCCTCCGAGGACTTTGAGTGAAAATCATCAAGTGAGGAAAATCCAAAACCCAAACCCAAACACCTACAAACCCAAAATGATTGAGCATCACTTAAGAGATTGATCCTACGTGGATCCGACGCTTGTTACCTTTGAAGATTGTGCTTCTTCCAAACGGTTAGGCGTCATGGTCTAGAGCATCCAAGAGGAATTGTGGATCGCCGAGTGACCGAGTTTGTCAAGGTTCGGAAGTCACCTGAAGACTTACCACGAGTGATTGGAAGAGGACTGTGTGTCCTTAGTTCAAGGAGAATACGGTGAGGACTGGGTGTCCCGAGCTACATGCTCAGGATTGGGTGTCCGGGACTGTGTGTCCTCGAGTTTAAATACTCAGCCGCTCCAACCAGATGTACAACTGAGACAACAGTTGGAACTGGTCTACCAAATCATTGTCTTCACCAAGCTTACTGGTTCCATTTCCTCAACTCTTTCATTTCCTCAGTATTGTGCTGTTTGTTTATCATATTGTCTTTAAAGACTTTGACCGAAGACTTTCTCAATTTCCTTAGTTCAATTCTTCAGTCTGTTTGTCTTCATCTTGTGTTATCATGTGATTACGCTTTCTGTACTCTGTGCTAGTCTTCATTTCATCATGATGACCATGCTTGTGTTCTGCTTTGTTTTCATCTGAGTACTTATTCCACTGCTAGTAGTTCTTCGCTAAGGAATTTCCTCACTAGCAAATTCCTCAGTGAAGAATCTCATAAAAATCTCCTATTCACCCCCCTCTAGTCGATATAACGCACTTTCACATTTATTTGCACTGGCATCAATCTTTGTTTGCCCAGTGGATGTAATTTCCTGTAATATATGCTGGATGTGCAACGTTTTTCCCTGTATGCCATACCTTTGCTTGATCGGTTTTGGTCATGTGCATAACTGCTCGTCGTAATGGGCTCAAATTATCCAATTTGGCCTAAAGACATGTACGAACTTTAGTGGGCCCATTAAGTTAATGGGCCATTACCAGGCCGAAAGTTAATGGTCGGCCCTCTTAACTCTCGGGTCGTTAACAGGCTAACATCAAAGCGGGCAACAAGTGGGCCCAATTGATTTCACGGGCCGTTAACAGGCTGTTACTAAGTTCGGGCTACGTATGGCCCAACTATACTATGGGCCTTTAGCAGGCCGAAAGAAACAGCGGGCTTGTACTGGACCATGTAGAGCATGGGCCGCTAAGAGGCCGAAAGTGAGGTCGTATTGTAAATGGCCCAACTGTGTCGTGGGCCTTTAGCAGGCCGAAAGAGAAACCGGGCTGGTATTGGACCATGAAGGGCATGGGCCGTTAAAAGGCCAAAACTTAGGTCTGACTACAAATGGCCCAACTCATTTATGGTCCGTTAACAGGCTGAAAGGCACACAGGGCCGGAATTGGCCCAACACTTAAATGGGTCGCTAAAAGGCCAAAACTCAGGTCCGACTACAAATGGCCCAACAAATATATGGGCCGTCACCAGGCTGAAAGACACACCGGGCCGGAAATTGGCCCAGCACTTAAATGGGTCACTAAAAGGCCAAAACTCATGTCCGACTACAAATGGCCCAACTGCTTTATGGGCCGTCAACAGGATGAAAGACACACCGGGCCGGAAATTAGCCCAATATTTAAATGGGTTGCCAAAAGGCCGAAAGATGTACATCGTCAAAATTGGCCCATCCACTGAATGGGCCGTTAACAGGCCGAAATCTCATCGGGGCGATATTGAGCCCAAATATATAGCGGGCCGTTAACGGGCTCGAACTGACGATGGGCTGCAATGGTGTCAAATCTTTAACGAGCAGTTGACGGGCTGAATTGGCACATCTCGTATGGGCCGTGGGATTAAATGGACCTGACACAAGAAGGCCTTATATGGGCCGGCCTGCTATTTTTTACTGGGCCGGCCTTTTTCACCAGAATGGGCCATTGTTGGGCCGTGCCACATGTCGACCTATCATAGGTGCCTCCTGTCCAATGAGTGGATGACATCTGTCCCAACGGTGAGGCAACACGTGTTTCCTCCAGCCAATGATGATTTTACACGTGGAAAATCCCCATTGGTCCGGGCTGTTAACGGGCTATCGGATCCAAAACCGGACCCGATAGCTTAATGGCGTTCCGTTATGGTGGATGCCACGTGTCGGTCACCCTTGACGAAAGCACTTATGTGACCCACGATTTATCGCCATGGAAGTGGACACTTCCGTGATGATAATTTTGGTAATGTCATGGAACACTTCTATGACAACACAGGTATGACTATCTTGATTCTGTCATAAATTTGTCATGGATGTACATGCATGACAGAAAACGTGACCTACTGTGACAAACACATATCATCACGGAAGTGTCTTTTTTTTGTAGTGACTTACCCATCTACTATCAGCTATAGGATAGATTATACCTGCTTCCAGAAGTTTTAATATCTCCGTTCTTACCACTTCTTTCATTTTCGGATTTAACCGACATTGGTGATCAACAACGGGTTTAGCATCAGGTTCCATATTAATCTTGTGCTGACATAGAGTGGGACCAATGCACTTTAAATCATCAAGAGTATATCCAACGGCAGCTCGGTGCTTCCTTAAAACTTTCAATAATCTTTCTTCTTCATGTTCTGAAAGGTTAGCACTAATAATAACAGGATATATCTTCTTTTCATCAAGATAAGCATATCTCAAAGTGTCTGGCAATTTTTTAATTCAAACACATGATCACCTTTAGGTGGAGGAGTACCTCCTAGAGTTTCAATAGGCAAATTGTATTTACGCAGAGGACGTTGTTCAAAGAAAATCTTATCTATTTCATTTCTTTCATGCATATGTAAATCATTTTCATGGTCAAGCAAATATTGTTCTAGTGGATCTGTAGGAGGCATAGCAATAGAAGCAAGACCAATTATTCCATCCTCAGTAGGTAATTATTTTTCATGAAGCTTTCCATTAAACTTGGAAAAATTAAACTCATGAGACTCATCACCAAAACTAACACCGACGGTTTGTTTCTCACAGTCTATTCTAGCATTAACGGTGTTCAAGAAAGGTCTACCAAAGATAATGGGACAAAAGTCATCTTGTGGGGAACCAAGAACAAGAAAATCAGTAGGGTATTTTATTTTCTCACACAAGACTTCAACATCTCTAACAATCCCAATTGGTGATATAGTTTCTCTATTAGCAAGTTTAATAGTAACATCTATGTCTTCTATCTCTGCGGGTGCAATGTCATTCATAATTTCTTGATATAAGGAATAAGGAATAGCACTCACGCTAGCACCTATGTCACATATACCATGATAACAGTGATCTCCTATTTTAACTGAGACAACGGGCATGCCAACAACAGGTCCATGTTTATCTTTTTTATCAGGTTTGGCAATTCTAGCAGCTTCTTCACAGAAGTAAATAACATGCACATCTACATTTTCTTCCAGGAGATCCTTAACCATAACAATACTAGGTTCTACTTTAATTTGTTCATCAGGTTTAGCTGCTCTAATGTAACTTTTGTTGACCACAGTTGAAACTTTAGCATGTTCCTTTATCCTAACAGGGAAAGGTGGTTTATCAATGTAAGCAGTAGGAACAACTGGATCAACATTATAAAGTATAGTTTCTTCTTTAACTGGTACCGGTTCTCTAATTTTTTCTTTAATAGGTGGGTGATATTTAAACCAATTCTCTTTAGGGAGATCAACATGAGTAGTAAATGATTCACAAAAGGAGGCTACTATCTTAGAGTCAAGTCCATATTTAGTGCTAATTTTTTGAAAAGCATCGGTATTCATAAAAGATTTAACACAATCATACTTAAGTTTAATACTTGACTCTTTACCTTTGTCGAGTTCCTAATATTCAGAGTTGTGTTTAATTCTTTCCAAAAGATCCCACCGGAATTCAATAGTCTTCTTCATAAAAGAACCAGCACAAGAAGTATCAAGCATGGTTTGATCATTATGAGAAAGCCGAGCATAAAAATTCTGGATAATAATTTCTCTTGAGAGCTCATGATTGGGGCATGAATATATAATTGAATTAAGCCTCCCCCAAGCTAGAGCGATACTTTCTCCTTCACAAGGCCAAAAATTATATATATAATTCTGATCACGATGAACTAGATGCATAGAATATATTTTTTGATGGAACTCCAATTTTAATCGATTCCAATTCCAGGATCCAGTATCATCGCATTGCCTATACGATGCCAATGTTTTTCCCTTCAAAGACAAAGGGAAAACCTTCTTCATAACTTCATCTCTGGGTAAACCTGCAAGCTTGAACAATCCACAAATTTGTTTGACATATATCAAGTGCATATCAGGATGTTCGGTTCCATCTCATGCATAAGGATTAGCTAGCAGTTGTTCTATCATACCCGAAGGAATTTCATATTCAATATTTTCAGTAGGTTGAGGGGTAGATAATTGTGGTTCCGGTCGATGTGAAGATGCCCCGAACAAACCCCTCAAAGGATGGTTTTCCATAGTATCAAGTCACAGTAAATTTCAGCACACTATATAAATGTTTCCTTACAAAATTCCACTTACCAAAGGCGCTTCACTCCCCGACAACGGCGCCAAAAAATAGACTTAATGACCCAAAAGTATAGGGGATCAATTGTAGCTCTTTTCAATAAGTAAGAGTGTCGAACCTAACGAGGAGCAAAAGGAAATGACAAGTGGTTTTCAGCAAGGTAATGTCTGCAAGTGCTGAAATTGTGAGTAACTGAGTAGTTTGATAGCAAGATAATTTGTAACGAGCAAGTAACGATAATAGTAGCAAAAGTGCAGCAAGGTAGCCCAATCCTTTTGAGGTAAAGGACAGGCCAAAGCGGTCTCTTATGATAATCAAAGCGTTCTTGAGGGTACACGGGATTTTCATCTAGTCATTTTTCACCATGTTGGTTTGATTTGTGTTCGGTACTTTGATAATTTGATATGTGGGTGGACCGGTGCTTACGTGTTGTTATTACTTGAACAAATCTCCTACTTATGATTAACCCTCCCGCAAGTATCCACAACTACGAGAAAATTATTAAGAATAAATTCTAACCATAGCATTAAACTTTTGGATCCAATCGGTCCCTTACGGAATAGCGCATAAACTAGGGTTTAAGCTTCTGTCACTCTCGCAACCCATCATCTAATTTCTACTCGACAATGCATTCCCTTATGCCCAAATATGGTGAAGTGTCATGTAGTTGACGTTCACATGACACCGCTAAGGGAATCACAACATACATACTATCAAAATATCGAACACATATCAAGTTCACATGATTACTTGCAACACGATTTCTCCCATGACCTCAAGAACAAAATTAACTACTCACAAATGATAGTCATGCTCAAGATAAGAGGGGTATTAAATAGCATATTGGATCTGAACATATAATCTTCCACCAAATAAACCATATAGTAATCAACTACAAGATGTAATCAACACTACTAGTCACCCACAAGCACCAATCTATAGTTCCGGTAACAAGATTGAACACAAGAGATGAACTAGGGTTTGAGATGAGATGGTGTTGTCGAAGATGTTGATGGAGATTTCCCTCCCCAAGATGGGAGAGTTGTTGGTGATGATGATGATGATGACGATGATTTCCCCCTCCGGGAGCGAGGTTCCCCGGCGGAATCGCTTCGCCGGAGGGCAAAAGTGCTCCTGGCCAAGTTCCGCCTCGAGACGGCGATGCTCCATCCCGAAAGTCCTCTCCTTATTTTTTTCTAGGTCAAAAATGACTTGTATACCAGAAGATGGTTGTCGGTGTCAAAACCGGCGGATCTCGGGTAGGGGATCCCGAACTATGCGTCTAGGCGGATGGTAACAGGAGACAAGGGACACGATGTTTTTACCCAGGTTTGGGCCCTCTTGATGGAGGTAAAACCCTACTCCTGCTTGATTAATATTGATGATATGGGTAGTACAAGAGTAGGTCTACCACGAGATCAAGGAGGCTAAACCCTAGAAGCTAGCCTATGGTATGATTGTTGTTTTGTTGTTCGTCCTATGGACTAAAACCGTCCGGTTTATATAGACACCGGAGAGGGCTAGGGTTACACAGAGTTGGTTACAATGGTAGGAGATCTACATATCTGTATCGCCAAGCTTGCCTTCCACGCCAAGGAAAGTCCCTTCCGGACACGGGACGAAGTCTTCAATATTGTATCTTCATAGTCCAGGAGTCCGGCCAAAGGTATAGTCCGGCTATCCGAACACCCCCTAATCCAGGACTCCCTCAGTAGCCCCTGAATCAGGCTTCAATGACGACGAGTCCGGTGCGCAGATTGTCTTCGGCATTGCAAGGCGGGTTCCTCCTCCAAGTACTTCATAGGAGATTTCGAACACAAGGATAGTGTCCGGCTCTGCAAAATAAGTTTCCACATATTGCCATAGAGAGAATAATATTTACACAAATCTAATCTGCTGACGTATTTCGTAGCGTGTCATGACACCACGGCCAAGCCTTTATTCGAATCGTTTTATTATCCCACCTCAGCGCATTTAGCGAGGCGGTTTCCTTGGCACGTCTTGTCAAAGCAGAGATTGTGTCCCCTTAATTTGTGGGATTCTCATCAATACGGACGTGGGTAACCCAGTCGTGCCTGTTGGTATGTTTTCTCGATCAAAGGCGAGTCTCAAACGGTCACGGGGAGGGCCCTTGGTATTCGACCTCTTATAAAGAGACCAAGCCTTACTCCTTTCTTTCAATCTCAAATGAGTTCGCCCTTCGCCTCGAGTTCCAACACCCAAGGCTCCAGATTTCAGGCGCTTCGGACCTCTGACAATGTCCGGATCCGACCTTCAAGGCCGATGGATGCCCTCCTCCGTCACGGAGGAGGACATGTTGAAGCTGAGAGAGGCCAGGTTCTTGACCGGTGAAATCTCGCATAGGCTGCCTGCTCAAGGGCAGGTCATTCCTACTCCCAAGCCCGGTGAGAGCGTGGTGTCTATATCTCACTTCCTTCGGGGGCTGGGCTTCCCTATGGACCCCTTCGAAAGGGGGCTCATGTTTTATTATGGGCTGGAATTTCACGATTTGGCTCCAGAGTCCATCCTCCACATCTCATCGTTCATCGTCGTGTGTGAAGCCTTCCTCTGCACTTCTCCTCACTTCGGATTGTGGCTCAAGACTTTTAAAGTAGAGCCGAAGATGATCGAGGGGCGGTACACGGAGTGCGGAGGTGCTTTTATAAGCAAAAGTGCTGGTGCTCCATGGCCCGAGGGCTCTTTTCAAGAGGAGTCCAGCTTATGGCAACAAGAGTGGTTTTACATCACCGCTCCCAGGGGCACCAAGTGGGTGGCGCCACCCGCCTTTCGCTCGGGTCCCCCACCACAGCTAGCGTCATGGGTCAATAAAGGACTAGACTGGGGGGGCATCCAAGGACGTGCCTTTGCTGCAGGGCCGTATCCGCGATCTCCTAGAAAGAGACATCAGTCTGGTCGTAGTAGCGCAGGTCATGCTGATTCGCCGGACCCTGCCCTGCAAACGTCGCCCCCTCCGCCTGTGGGAATTCAATCCGGAGGGACCGCGAGCTCTCCAACATTTTATGGGCGCGACGCCCATGGAGATGTACCAATTGTTCTTCGGATCACAAGCAATGCGTCCGGACTCGACCGAGGACGCGGGTCTGAGCTGCAATCGCCCGGATACTCAAGTAAGTAGCCCCGTACCCGGACACTCTATCCATATTTTTATCATAAGATTGTCCTTAAAAGAACTGTCCCTTGAGCAGGAGTGGATAGCGAAAGTGAAGCTAATCAGGTGTCCGGCCCCCCTCCCGGAGACCGCGCCGGATCCCTTGTTAACCAGAATGCTGGAGATCGTGCCTTTGGAAGAGGGCAAAGGGGGGAACAAGGAAGCTACCGCCTCCCCGAAGGAGGCTGTCAGAAAAGGAGGAATCAAGAATTCCTCTACCCAGGGGAAGAAGAGGACGACCTCTGAAGACCTGGAAACCATGGTCTCAAAGCGGGGGAAGAAATCTTCATCAGAGGGTCCTGCGCCGGAGGATACCTCGGCCGCACTGTGCCCTAAAGGGGATCAGCCCTCCACCGAGCCGTAAGTAAAGAGGGGAGTTCAAAATGAGAGACATCCCCGTTTTATTTCTAAGGAAAATAACCGAAATTTACCTTGTAGTTCGGATCTCGGCCCTTCTCAGCAGAGCTCATCTTCAGGGGATCTTCTTCCGGAGATGATGGAGAGCGGAACGCCTCCCCCTGCCGTACCGCCTTGTGAGGCGGGCGACCCTGAGGTGTCGTCACGGAGGGTTTCTCCGAATTCGGCAGGGCCGGAAGGTAGACGTATGGCCCCCCAAAGCTCTCCATGTCCGGCCTTCAAAAAAGGTCATCGGGCGAGTCCGGCACAGTCTAGTGCACGGGCGGAGGAGCTGAAGGATCTGCTCGGGCGAGCGCCTATCTCGGAGGAACACCGTGTGTTGATGGGTACGGTGATTGAGAGGATTGCATCCGCGGAGAGCGGGTTGCACGAGGCTGTCAGGAGTTTGCTAACAGGTTTTGAGGTACGCAAAATGATGTACCTTTTGACAATTCCGCGTATATAAGATGCGCCCTGTATAGATAGTAGCCCCTGAGACTCTGCGCGTTGTCAAAAATGACGATGTGCGGAGGATCATAATCCCAGGTATAATATGTCGCCTTTCCTATGCAAGTGGCGAAGTGTCTGGTGGCCAGCCGGACTGATAAATTTGCCGAGCTAAAGCAGCAACTTGACGTGGCAGATGCCAACATCACGCTTGTAAACAAGCGTCTTGACGAGGCACAAGGTATGTTATTTCTCCGACGGCATTTAGTAAGAGGAGCGTGGTGCTAGTATCTTACGACGTGTGCGCTTGATGCAGATGGTGCTGCCGCCGTGGAGGGTCTTCGGGCGGAGCTTGCCCGAGCCAAGGAGCAAGCCAGGAAAAGTGATGCGGCTGCCGGAAAGGCAATTGAAGAGCTGAAAGCCGAACAGGCTGCTCACTGCCAAAGCAAGAGGGAAATGGCCGAGATGGCCGTGAAGCTGAAAAGCGCTACTGACCGTTGCATGCTTCCTGAAAAAGAAAACCGGGTGAAATAGACGGACCTGGAGAAGGCCGTTGCTGGTGCCAAGGATGCTCGCTCTGCGATGAGAGCTATGAAGGAGGAGCTACGTCAGACCGGAGAAATCGCGGCTGGAAAGCCCTTTATGCTGCGAAGGAAGTTCTGTGGTCCGAAACATGCTCCGTTAGACCGGATGTGGAGTACGGCGAACACCTATCTGGATTTGGCAGCGAGTGCCACAGATGCGGCCGAACACTTCCGGGATCAAGAAGATCGCGAAGTGGAAAATCTCTTCTGATCGCAGTTCCACAATCCAGAGCGTCCACTATCATTAGACGATCATTTGGTCGAATGGGCCGAGCTAAATAGGATGTCCGGACTCGCCATGAAATATGTCTTGAGTCACCTGTGGCCGGAGAGGCCAGAGTCGAAGAGTTATTTCAACTTGGTGCAGCAGTTCCTTGGTGCGGTGGCGCATATCAATGCAATGAAGAGGTCAGCGTGCATAGAGGGTGCGCGGATGGCTCTTGCCCGTGTCAAGAGATATTGGGCGGAGATGGAGACCACCGCTGTTGCATCCCAAGACTCGGACAAAAGCCGAGTACCTGTCGAGCACTATTTTCAGGAAGTTCTGGAAGGCGCTCGTTTAATAGAGACGTAGTGCTCGAAGGATACTATGTTCAAATAGCATATATTGTTGTAAAATGATGTTTTAATAAATTTGTAGAAGCTTTTTATACTTGTGCCTGCAAGTTATTATAATACCTCCTGTGCGGCCGTTTAAGGTATATGTATATATAATCTGAAAGATGGCAGTCGTCGGCTTCAGCCCCCACGCAAATAATGCGGGGGTGTTCGCAGAAGGCGCATTTTCACACTTGATCCAACGTCTTGGTCCTACAAAGGAGGTGATAGCACATCGAACTAGGCAACCGGACTATGATGCTTTATCACTTTCACTTAGCCATAGGAGCATGACAGTGAGGCTACTTATATAGCCCCTGGTGGCGCCTGCGCTCGCCCGAACTCGGGGCGCGTATGTGCCTAGCCGGGAAATGGCCCTTCGTTAATGCGGAGGAATCCTAAAGATTATGGTAAGTCATCGAGTGGTTGACCAGTCTCGCGCTATATCATGACAGTCAGTTTTCGGCTTTCTCTACTAAGGTGCTCGCCTGGCCGAACCGGGGCACAATCGCAGTAGTTCTCCTGGTGCCGCCTTAGCCGATAGAGCGGAACGTAAGGCAGCAAAACACAGGAGCCGGGCAAAACCAACATTTGACCAAAGACATGATTCGGAGCTGATGCATATAAGCCCAAACTCGCGACGCCGAACACTCCCTAAGGTATTCGGTCTTTTATGAAATAGGGCAGAACAACGCCCTTGGTTATAAGCCCCTGATGTCCAGGTACGTGCAAAACTCTGACGTGGCCACATGCCAAAACGCCAGCCTCCTCCTCGGTTATACAGAGAATTCGGGGGATGTGTATCAACAAGAGACAGTAAAAAAGGTTTACGCAGGGTCTTAATCTAAATAGAATCCTTGAGACGGGTCCCTGCTGCACGTTTGCGCCTGTGTCTCCGTTGTGCCGTGTCCTGGACGGGCGTAGCATGGTGTTCATCTGCAAGAGAGAGGAATTTAGCTGAAAAGAAAAGAAGAATAGTAGTGTGGAATGTACGCTGTACTGGATAAACAATGTATAATTGTAGGACAGGTGAAATGGAGCCTTATTGTCGTGTATTTTACATACGCGGAGCCCCTGGTATAGGGGTGTATGGCTGCTAAACCTTTATCCGTTATATGTTTGCTCCGGACTCGCCTAGCCGAGCCCGTGGTCTTGACGACCTGGCAGATGCTTTCGTTTGTGAAGCTGTTTTAAGTCATGGCTGTCGAGGCAGCCGCATATTATTTCACGCTCAAGGGACACTTAATATTTCCCCTTATTGAGATGACGCCTCGTGGACCGGGCATTTTGAGCGTAAGAGATGCATAATGCGGTATTGCATTAAAGCGGGCGAAAGCTTCTCGTCCCAATAGTGCTTGATAGCTACTTGAAAATGGAGCGATATGGAAGGTTAGCTTTTCGCGGCGGGAGTTGCCGGGGGAGCCGAACATAACTTCTAGCCGAAGAGAACCCATGCAATGGGCATCTGGGCCTGGCGTTACTCCTTGAAAGGAAGTATTGTTATGGCGAATTCTTGTTGGGTCTATTCCCATTTTGCGGATTGTGTCCTGATATAGCAGGTTTAAAGCACTGCCGCCATCCATCATGACATTTGTAAAGTGGAGTCCGTCGATTAGAGGATCTAATACCAGGGCAGTCCAACCTGCGTTCCGTATACCTCTAGAGTAATCCTGGTGATTGAAGGTGATTGGTTTTAACAACCATGGGCGAGACTCCTTTGGGATAGGCTGTATGGCGCGAATCTCTGTTGGCGCCACTCTGTTCACCACGTGAAGTAAGTTTACTGTTTTAACTTCTTATGGGAAATCCTTTTGTTTCCTGGTGCTCTGCTCGTGGGGTCCGTCGTCATCCTCACTTGGTGTGTCGAGCCCCTTGTGTTCGGCGTTGAGTTTGCTGGATTGCTTGAAAACCGAACAATCTCTATGGTATGGTTCGCAGGCTTCCCAGGAGTACTGTGAATTTGACATATCTTGTCCAAGATTTTGTTCAGGTTAGATAATTCGTCCCTGTTATCCTTGAGGGGCAGCTTTCTCTGATTCTGCCGAGAGCTTTTGAATCCGGCATTGACTGCCGCACTCTTCGGACTGCTTCCCTTAGTCCGGCGCTGGTCCTTGTTGCGTCGTGGTTTCCCATTTCCATCCCTAACTTCGGATGTACTTGGGTCGCTGGTACTGCATCTTGCCAACCAGTTGTCTTCTCCCGCACAAAATCGGGTCATGAGGCTTGTTAATGCGGCCATTGTTCTTGGCTTTTCTTGGCCGAGGTGTCTGGCGAGCCATTCGTCTCGAACTCTATGTTTAAAAGCCGCTAAGGCTTCGGCATCCGGACAGTCGACTATCTGATTCTTTTTAGTAAGAAATCTATTCCAGAGTTTCCGGGCTGACTCTCCGGGCTGTTGAGTTATATGGCTTAAATTGTCCGCATCCGGAGGTCGGACGTAGGTCCCTTGAAAATTTGCCCGAAAAGCATCCTCGAGTTCCTCCCAACTTCCAACGGTGTTTTCGGGAAGGCTTTTAAGCCAATGCTGTGCTGGCCCTTTCAGTTTGAGGGGTAAGTATTTTATGGCGTGGAGGTCATCTCCTTGGGCCATGTCTATGTGGAGGATATAATCCTCAATCCAGACTCCAGGGTTTGTTGTTCCGTCGTACGCCTCTATGTGTAAGCTTGAATCCCGCTAGAAATTCATGGTCCAGCACCTCATCGGTGAAACATAGGGGGTGTGCGGCACCCCTGTATTTGGGAGTGCCGTGATGTTCGGATATTTGTTGTGCTGCATTGCTTACTAGAGCTTGCTTTCTTGGCCCATAGATAGATCTAGATGGGTCGTCCTTTTGACGTGATTCCTTGAGTGGATCGCGTGCAGGCTTGTGTGCGGCGCCGCTTGCCGCTCCATGTTGGCCATGGGGTCGTCTATCCGACCGGGTGGCTTTCTTATTTTTTGATTGCGGGGGCTCTAAGGCTTCCTCGTCAAATTCAGGTAGTAGCTTTCGCTTCGGTTAGCTTTTTGTGCGGCAACTGCCGCCATGTTTGTCTGCGGTGTTGAGTATTTTGCTCCATCTGATTCTGAGCGCATCTTCCGCAGTTTTGAGCTTCTGCTTCTGTTTTTTCAGGCTACGCGCAGTGGCGACGAGCCTATTGTGGAGGTTCTTCTGTTCCATGAGCGTATTTGGCGTGAGGTCGTCTGTACTGTTGTTTCCGCCGGGGACGGTTTGTTTGTCAAAGTTGCCCTGTTCAAACGGTTGCTCCAAGGCATGTTCGTCGTCCGCCGGCTCATCCTTCTCTATGGCTGGGGCTGTATGACTGTTGTTTTTGTCGAGGCGGGGCTTGGAGCGGTGCTTACATCACCGCTTTGATTGCTTTTCGAGTGGACGATCCCTCGTTGCATCCCTGTGTTCCTCGTCGTCGCTTCCTTTGGGTGTGTCCACCATGTATACATCATGTGATGAGGTGGCAGTCCAGTGCCTTATAGGCGTTAGTTCATGTTCGTCTCCTACATCGTCGTCCATACCGTCGATGTCTTCGGAGTCGAATTCGAGCACGTCGTTTAAATTATCGACAGTGGCTACGAAGTGGGTGGTGGGTGGGTTTTGAATTTCTTCATCATCCGCATCCCAACCTTGCTGACCGTAGTCCGGCCAGGGCTCTCCTAATAAAGAGAGAGACTTTAGTGAATTCAGAATATCACCGAAGGGCGAGTGCTGAAAGATGTCCGCAGCGGTGAACTCCATAATCGGCGCCCAATCAGATTCGATCGGCAGGGGCGCGGGAGGCTCGGAGTCCGGAAGGGAGTCCGGCACCTTGGAGTCATAGGCTTCGCAAAGGACAAAGATGGTGTTCGGATCGATCGCCGCAGAGATTTCGGCCTCTGAGGCGGCGTCCAACCATCCGTCCTCGATCCGCGTGATCGGCTCCGAACTAAGGGTCGAGGCCGATGTGGGCGCGGCCTCCAAAGCACTGTTCGGCGGTAGAGCTAAATCATGCCCTTCGTGACAGTGCGGCACACTCGGCTGCGGCTTGAATACGTCGAAGATCAAATCCCCGCGGATGTCAGCCGTGTAGTTCAGACTTCCAAATCTGACCTGATGGCCAGGGGCGTAGCTTTCAATCTTCTCTAGATGGCCAAGCGAATTGGCCCGCAGTGCAAAGCCGCCAAATACAAAGATCTGCCCGGGGAGAAAAGTCTCACCCTGGACCGCATCACTGTTGATGACCGGAGAAGCCATCGGGCCTAAAAGTGACGACATAGAGGAACTCTCAATGAAAGCACCAATGTCGGTGTCAAAACCGGCGGATCTCGGGTAGGGGGTCCCGAACTGTGCGTCTAGGCGGATGGTAACAGGAGACAAGGGACACGATGTTTTTACCCAGGTTCGGGCCCTCTCGATGGAGGTAAAACCCTACTCCTGCTTGATTAACATTGATGATATGGGTAGTACAAGAGTAGATCTACCACGAGATCAAGGAGGCTAAACCCTAGAAGCTAGCCTATGGTATGATTGTTGTTCTGTTGTTCGTCCTATGGACTAAAACCCTCCGGTTTATATAGACACCGGAGAGGGCTAGGGTTACACAGAGTCGGTTACAATGGTAGGAGATCTACATATCCGTATCGCCAAGCTTGCCTTCCACGCCAAGGAAAGTCCCTTCCGGACACGGGACGAAGTCTTCAATCTTGTATCTTCATAGTCCAGGAGTCCGGCCGAAGGTATAGTCCGGCTATTCGAACACCCCCTAATCCAGGACTCCCTCAATGGGCACCGGATGTGGGCCTGGGTGAGCACAACCCACCAAGGGGCGCCTGGGCTCCCTAGCACGCCCAGGTGGGTTGTGGCCACCTAGTGGGCCCGCTCTGGTAGTTATTTGCTCCAATATTCATCATATATTTGATAAAAAATATCCGTGAAGTTTCAGCTTGTTTGGAGTTGTGCAGAATAGGTGGCCTGACGTAGCTTTTTCAAGTCCAGATTTCTAGCTGCCGGAATTCTCCCTCTTTGTGTGTACCTTGCATATTATGATAGAAAAGGCGTTAGAATTACTCCAAAAAGCAATATTATGGATAAAAACATCATAAATAACAGTAGGAAAACATGATGCAAAATGGACGTATTGGGAATGGGTCGGCGCATTGGGCCACCGTTTTTGTCCGCGGCGATCCAAACGGACGTGTGCGGACGAAATGGATCGCCTGGTTGGAGTTACTCTAATTAACGATAAACGGACAAAAAGTGTAGGTTTAATTTATTTTATTCTTTATCATGTAAATGGTGCAATAAACGATGCCCGCAAATCCTGTTTAGTTAGCTCGATAATTCATTTTCCCTGAAAAAAACCCTTTATTGAACTGTTAGACCCGTAGGTGGTTAAATGTGATTAAACAGGACCCGGTTACATCCCTATTTGTTATGACATCCAATCACAAGACAAGTACTAGCACAGAGCCATATGGATGTGGACCACGACAACGGGAGGAACATAAAACTAATTTTCATCAATTCGACCTAAAAAAACAATGAAACCCTCCTTCCCAATATGTAAGATGCGTTTGACTTTGCACGATATTAGTATATACCAAAGTATATGGAGTCGACATATATAAATTGTATCACCGTATTTATCTTGCAAAAAAGATATTGCATATGTATTTATAATAATTATGTATACATGCAATAAGTGATGATCATAGTCAAAACTTGTGCGATGAAGATCAGAAAAAGTAAAGCACGCCTAATATTTTAGAAAGGAGGGAGTAGGTATTTGGCGGATGGACCTCACCAAACATATTGTTTTCATGATGCATTCTTGTCCATCGCTCCACATAGGCTCTTAGGGATTCGAAAATTGTTTGAACACAATCCATGAAAATTACTAACTTTGTGGAATCAGTTAAACAAGATGAACTATCAAAATCTTAGCTCATCTCCACATGCTTTGTTTGAAGTGCTGTTAACACTTTTACGTGAGTTCAATTATAGAAAAGCTCAAAGAAACCCTTTATGTACCTTATGCTTGTTTCTTCTTCGTGATCGTCTTTCCCCTTCCATGTGTTTGTCGGAAATCTTTAGTTTTACTCCTATATTGGTCTTGGTGGCTAGGCATAGGAGCAAGGCAAATTCTCCTTTTCCTATTTATAGACTCCATTCCTATCATTCTTCAGTGGTGCACTTCTTCTCCTCCATTTCCTAGCGTGAGATACATACTTTTCTGCCAATTCACCTTTTGAAATGACATTAATTATTCCCATCCTCAGCATCCAGGGCTTCTTAGCAGTTTCGGCGAGCTTCTGCCAATCTCAAAGGCTTTATTGGGTGGTCAATCTTTTTTTCTTCTTTAACACACCTTCTCAGGCAATGATCTACCGGTTCCTTCGTCATATGGTTATACTTCCTTCATGGTGTTGGCTCCCTTGAGCTCTTCTAGGATGATATATTATTTATCTATGTCACTTTTGTGAGTTGTTTAGAGGTTGCTTCTTCCAGCAAGGCTATGTAGTTAGTGGCCCCCGGTGTTTTATCCCGTCAGTGGCAAGTCATATGTTGGTCAGCATTGAGAACACTTTGAATCTTTCGATACAACTATTGACATGCAAATGTGACACGTAGGTTTGTCTTAGTCGGTGGTGTGTGCACGTGCCCTCATAAAGCCCTCACAAGGGTTAGTGTGTTTCTTTTTCCTTTGTGTCTATTATTGGGTTGTATTTTATCTTCCCGAAACCTTATGTGTGTCCACATGGTTCGCCTCTCTTTTTAAAATGGGTTTTTATCAGTTATGCCACCGGTTGTGTCCCACTACTCAGTTTCACCACTAGGAATTTCAACTACTCAAAAATGCCATCGCTTCGTTAGACACATGCTCAAAAATGCCACTAGACACCGTTATTGTGATCTAAAATCTCTTTTGCCATGTTATACTGACATAAATACCTATGAACCAACATGCCAACTTCCCTCTATCTCACTATAATAAAGTGTGGGGCCCACTTGATCCCAACAACGTTCTTATTTTCCTGCAAAATTATTCGCTTGGTTACCCCTGACAAGTGGGGCCACACTTATCATTCTGAGATAGAGAGAACTGACATGTGGTTCTAGGCTTTTTTTTTGTCATATAACATGGTCAACGGGTTTGACGTGAAAATAACAATGTCTAATGGCATTTTTTAGCAAACATCTAACAGAATGATGGCATTTTTAGATATCTAATGGCATTTTGAGCAAGCCTCTCACGGATCGATGGCATTTTTTAGCAGTTATAACTTCTAATGGCAAAACTGAGTAGTGGGACACAACCGGTGGCATAAATGATAGAAACCCTTTTAAAATATATGGGACTTTATTGTTAAAATGTATACTATTATTATATGTAAACCAATAAAATCAAAATGGTGGCAACATGATGCTACCTTGATTGTTGTGAAAAAAAGAAGGGGAAGGGGAGGAGATGCTACCTTGTTTATTTCTTGAAGGACTCAAATCTATTCATCACATCAGTAGTACAAGAAACTCCTAAAAGTAAAAGAAAAATGCATCGAGGTCCCAGGGGACTAATTGTAACACCCCGGATGTAACTTACCATATTTGTAACTCCAACTCTTGCCATTTTCGACTATGTCTTATTAGATTCCCTTCGTGGTTGGGTTTTGTCTTTGTTTTGCATTTTGTTCTTGTCATGCATTTCATATCATGTCATCATGTGCATCTCATGCATCCGAGCATTTTCTCCGTATCCCCGTTTTATGCATATGATATATTGAAATGTTCATCATGATGTGCTCTTCATTTTGTTACATTGTGATCTGCTTGTTTGAGGTCATATTGATGCCCAAATCTCTGATGCGAGAGTGCTATAAAATGTTAGGTGCTGATTCTTACCAGATTATGAGGTTTTGTCATTTTTGTTGCATTTGATGTGTGCATCTTATGGGTATGATCTCTACATGTGTTTTGGGCTATGCCATGCCATCTTTGCAGGGGCGTATGCCATGTATTTTTGTGATCTATGTGGTTACTAGCACAAGCATGCAAACTAGACATCGTGATATTGGTGATTTCAGGGACTTAGAATTTCACTTATTTCCCTGTTTTATTTTTATGCCATGTATTCATGTTGCTACAGTGAGATACATGTCTCTTTTGAGTATATTCTGTAAGTATGTTTTGGACATATGGATGTGCTCTATCCAACCTTGCTCCTGGTTGCAATTATGGGGTGTCCTAGCATGACTCAGTCTTGCTCTACTTTTGCTATAAAATGTTCCTGGCAGATTGTTTACGTGTTAATCAAATTTGCCAAGGTTGTTGTAGTTGATGCATGCATGCTATGAGGTTGTTCTTGCCTTGGTTAGTTTCATGAACATGTCTTCTTGCTGATGTCATGCTTATCTTGTCATGCAATGCCTTGTGATGAGTGAATCAGGCTCGCAAAGTTGCCTTCATGCTGCTGTTTGTGCCATGCTCTATTTTTTCTGCCAAGTCTAAATCTGTAACGAAACTTGCTACGTTTACATGGGCGCCATCATATCTTCTGTGCCATTTTGGCTCATGATCAGTAAGGGACGTTTTTTCTATGCATTTAGTAGGTTCATTCCATGCCTTTTTTTCTATGTTGTGTTCCTGTAGCATGTTGTTAGCTTGCTCTAAACATGTCTTCCTGATGTTAATTCCTGGCATGTTGCACTTTTTCCATGCTTGTTTGAACCTGCTCTTGTATGATTTAGCCGTAGCTCAGTGGTCATCTTTTGTCAAGCATCTTTAGTACATCACTGCCATATTCTTTGTTGTTATGTTGGAGTGCAGTAGCTTAGTTTCTTGTTGCATACAAAGTGGCATCGTGTTGTTAATCGCAGAATCGTGACATCCTTGTTTTGCATATCATTTGCAAACCATGCATCCGATTCCGGTGATCTTTATATCGATTTCAACCAAAATCATCTCATCTTTCCAGCGGCATACTTGGTTTGCCAAGTTGATGCCTTGTCCAACCTTTTTCCCTCCGGAGTACCCATATGCATTGCACATCATATCTTGCATTCCATGCCATGTCTTGCATCATGTTGCTTGTGCATTGCACCGTGATTGATTGTTGTTCCGTTGCTTGTGTTCTTGCTTTGGGTAGAGCCGGGAGACGAGTCCATGAACGAGGAACCTGTTGAGAACGCTTACGAGGATCAAGCTTTCGACAACTCTGAGAATTTTGCAGGCAAGATGACCATACCCTCGAAACCTCTTCTATCTTTGCTTGCTAGTTGTTCGCTCTTTTGCTATGCTGTGATACCTACCACTTGCTATATCATGCCTCCCATGTTGCCATGTCAAGCCTCTAACCATCCTTTCCTAGCAAACCGTTGTTTGGCTAAGTTACCGCCTTTGCTTAGCCCCTCTTATAGCGTTGTTAGTTGCAGGTGAAGATGAAGTTGGTTCCATGTTGGAACTTGGATATTTTGGGATATCACATATCTCTTACTTAATTAATGCATCTATATACTTGGTAAAGGGTGGAAGGCTCGGCCTTATGCCTGGTGTTTTGTTCCACTCTTGCCGCCCTAGTTTCCGTCATACCGGTGTTATGTTCCTTGATTTTGCGTTCCTTACGCGGTTGGGTGATTTATGGGACCCCCTTGACAGTTCGCTTTAAATAAAACTCCTCCAGCAAGGCCCAACCTTGGTCTTACATTTGCCTACCTAAGCCTTTTCCCTTGGGTTTTCGCGAGCCCGAGGGTCATCTTTATTTTAGCCCCCCCCCCCCCCCGGGCCAGTGCTCCTACGAGTGTTGGTCCAAACCGAGCAGCCTGCGGGGCCACCACGGGGAAACTCGAGGCCTGGTTTTACTCGTGTTGGGGAACGTAGTAATTTCAAAAAAAATCCTACGCACACGCAAGATCATGGTGATGCATAGCAACGAGAGGGGAGAGTGTTGTCCACGTACCCTCGTAGACCGAAAGCGGAAGCGTTATATCAACGCGGTTGATGTAGTCGTACGTATTCACGGCCCGACCGATCAAGCACCAAAACTACGGCACCTCCGAGTTCTAGCACACGTTCAGCTCGATGATGATCCCCTGACTCCGATCCAGCAAAGTGTCGGGGAAGAGTTCCGTCAGCACGACGGCGTGGTGACGATCTTGATGTTCTACCATCGCAGGGCTTCGCCTAAGCACCGCTACGATATGACCGAGGTGGAATATGGTGGAAGGGGGCACCGCACACGGCTAAGGAACGATCACGAAGATCAACTTGTGTGTCTTGGGGTGCCCCCTTGCCCCCGTATATAAAGGAGGTGATGAAGCTATGTACCAAGGGTAGGGGCATGGACCTGTCCTAAGTGCCATACCCAAGGACATCCCTAGAAGAAGTCACCTTTCAGTCGACTTGGAGGTATCCCACTCGACGGATTCAAGACACTCGACCATGACGCTATCACTCGACCACGAAGAAAGCACTCGACTGCAAGGAGTTCTACAGTCACTCCGCACACAAATGGTCGGTCATTAAGTAGCTCTTATGGTCATTATAGCACTTTATTAGGGGCGCTACCAGTAACGCCCAGCCTTAATGTACTTTAAACCCTGCATTACTGAGGGCTCGAGGGGCCTGGCGAACTCTATATAAGCCACCCCCCTCCTCAGTATCAAGGGTTCGCACCCCTGTTATTCTTACACACATAATCCAATCGACCGCCTCCGGGCACCGAGACGTAGGGCTATTACTTCCTCCGGGAAGGGCCTGAACTCGTAATCCTTGTGTGCTTACAACTTCTACATAGCTAAGATCTAGCCTCTCCATACTTACCCCCCTACATCACTGTCAGACTTAGAACCACGACAGTTGGCGCCCACCATGGAGCGGGAATCTTAGCGCTTAATTGTAGAAGTTGCGATTTTTTTCCGATCTCCTTAATCATGGTTTCGGGCGGAGTTTTGGTGGAGGGTCGCGATATCCGTCTTGGCGCGCTCACGTTCATCGCCGACGACTCCGCTTGGCTTCAGGAGGCTCCACTCGACATCGACGCGCTCCCCGTCCGCGGGGCGACGCACTTCCGCGCATGTGTTCGTGGCGTCCTCTTGCGGCAGCCGTCGACCCAGTATCGGTCTGCTCCCGTGTCATCTCCCCACCTTGTCTCTCGCCGGTGCAAGCGCTCTGGTCGATCGAGACTTCAGAGGTGGGTGAGGCATGCGGTGGCTCGCTAGTCGGCCACCCCACAAGTCGCGGCAATCGAGCCCGACGAATCTCTCTACGACCTGTTCGACCTGTCGACTGGCTCCGCAGAGACCGCATCCGAATGCGACAGCATTGACCCTGCGGCGGAGGTTCTGGCAATTGATGGGACACGCAGCCCTCCCGGTTTTCCCCGTACCGACGGAGGCGCGGGTGGGGGCGATCCGTCGCATCCCCACGAAGAGTATCTCCCCGAGCCTCTCACGTCGTTGCAGCGAGAGGAGCTTCGCCGCCGGAACATGGATGCACTCCACACTCCTATCGTTGGAGAAACCCCCGAGGCCCGGGCCTTGGAGGACGCGCGCTTGGCTAACTTGGCCGAGCGCACTCGACTGGAGAATCTCCAGCGAATACTCGACGAGCAGGCGCGTCAGCGGGCTCCCGAGTCCAGTCGACATCAGCTCTTCCCGCCTAAGCAGGTATATCGAACTCCAGTTCAGAATTTGGCAGCCGCAGCCCGAATAGCAGAATTGATTCAGCCCTCTCAGTCAGAGGCTGGCAGGGGCTTGTTGCAAATCAGAGCGTTGCTCCGGGCAGCAGGAAACCAGAATTCCACTGTTTCTCAGTCGCGGAATAGGATCCACAGTCGGTCCGTTGCAGCGGATACAGTGCAGTCGGCTCACAGCCCAAGATCACCCCCGAGGCGTGAGGGACGTGGGGACCGACACGATCAGTACAGAAGAAATGAGCAGTACGATCACCGATTCGATCGTGACGATCGACGTCGAGTGCCAACCCCTCCCCCGAGGAGTGGGTCATATGCGCCTCGACAGCAGGATGACAGATGCCCTCATAGTGTTGGGCGGAGGATTCCAGTCGACCCCAGGGAACCAGGCTTTGACGCGATATCCATCCTCGTTCAAGGTTTGGTCGACAGGAACAGAGCTCACCGAGAAGGCCACGACAGAGATGCGCCTGCCAGCAGCAGAGTACATGTTTCAGGGCCAGAGTGTTTCAGTCGAGCCATCAGAGCCGCAGTAATTCCTCCCAATTTCAGGTTGGCGACTGGAGTCAGCAAGTTCACCGGTGAGTCTAAGCCTGACACTTGGCTCGAAGACTACCGAGTGGCTGTCCAGATTGGCGGTGGCAATGATGAGGTGGCTATGAAGCATTTGCCTCTCCTGTTAGAGGGCTCGGCCAGAGCGTGGCTGAATCAGTTAGCACCCAGCAGCATCTACACTTGGGAGGACCTCTCCCGAGTGTTTGTCACAACCTTTGAAGGAACATGCAAGCGACCGGCAGGCCTTACAGAATTGCGGTCTTGCGTGCAGAAACCGAATGAAACCCTGAGGGATTACATCCAGAGGTGGATCACTTTGCATCACACAGTTGAGAATGTACCAGATCATCAAGCAGTTTGTGCCTTTAAAGAAGGTGTTAAGAACAGAGAATTGAATCTGAAGTTCGGTCGGACCGGAGAAATGTCTCTAAATCGGATGATGGAGATTGCCACCAAATACGCTAACGGTGAAGATGAAGATCGACTCCGGAGTGGCAAGCAGAAGGCAGTCGCCCAGGAAACCGGAGGCAATTCCAGTCGGAAACAGAAGCGGAAGGCCGAGCCGGCCACTCCTGGGGAGGCCCTGGCCGTAACTCAGGGAAAATTCAAGGGAAAACCCAAGGGGCCTTGGAACCCCAAGAAAGTTAAGAATCAAGATGGAAATGATGTTTTGGATCTGCCATGTCACATTCACGCCAAGAAAGATGAAGAGGGTAAACTCATTTACCCAAAGCATACCACTCGACAGTGTCGGTTCCTGATCCAACAGTTTCAGGGCAAACAGTCCAAAGACAAGGAAAAAGAGTCAGACAAAGTTGAGGACAAGGAAGATAGTGACGATGGATACCCCCAAGTCAATTCCACCTTGATGATTTTTTGCTGATGTTGAAAGCAAAAGTCGACTGAAAGTCATTAACCGTGAAGTGAATATGGTTGCCCCGGCAACACCCAGTTATCTGAAGTGGTCTCAGACTGCCATCACATTCGACCAGTCCGATCACCCTACGCACATTGCCACCCCTGGGAGGCAAGCTTTGGTGGTCGACCCAGTTGTTGAAGGCACTCGACTGACCAAAGTCCTGATGGATGGTGGCAGCGGCCTGAACATATTGTATGCAGAAACGTTGAAAGGGATGGGCATTCCGATGTCCAGGCTCAGTACCAGTAACATGAGCTTCCATGGAGTCATTCCCGGGAAGAAAGCCGAGTCACTCGGCCAGATCGCTCTTGATGTGGTTTTCGGTGATTCAAAGAATTACCGCAAGGAAAAGTTGACATTCGAGGTTGTGGACTTCCAAAGTGCTTATCATGCTATTTTGGGCAGGCCAGCTTATGCACGCTTCATGGCTCAACCATGTTATGTGTATCTCAAATTGAAGATGCCTGGCCCCAGAGGTGTGATCACTGTTACGGGCAATCGGAAGAAAGCAGAAGAGTGTTTTCAGAAGGGCTCACAAATTGCCGACGCCCAGATGGCAGTGGTCGAGTTGCAAGAGTACCAGAAGACTGCAGATCAGAGTGAATTGCTACGGGCCAAGAAGCCTGCTTCAGAGTCAGCATTTCAGTCGTCCGGTGAAACGAAGCCAGTTCACATTCACCCGACCGATCCCAATGCAGCTCTAACTCACATCTCAACGACGCTCGATTCCAAATAGGAAGAAGCGCTCATCTAGTTCCTCCGTGAGAACTGGGACATCTTCGCATGGAAGCCTTCTGACATGCCTGGAGTTCCCAGGGGACTGGCTGAGCACCATCTACGAGTCGACCCGAAAGTTAAGCCGGTGAAGGAACATCTTCGATGGTCCGCCGTCCAGAAGAGGAAAGCTATTGGCGAAGAGCTGGCTCGACTCTTAGCAGCAGAATTCATCAGAGAGATTTACCACTCCGAGTGGCTCGCCAATGTTGTCATGGTCCCCAAGAAGGACAAGTCACTTCGCATGTGCATTGACTTTAAACATATCAATCGGGCCTGCCCAAAAGATCATTTCCCTCTCCCCCGCATCGACCAAATAGTCGACTCGACCGCGGGGTGTGAGCGTTTGTCTTTTCTGGACGCCTATTCAGGGTACCATCAGATCCGTCTGTATGGACCCGACAAGATCAAAACGGCTTTCATCACTCTGTTCGGGTGCTTCTGTTATGTCACCATGCCCTTCGGCCTCAAGAATGCTGGAGCCACGTTCATGAGGATGATTCAAAAGTGTTTGCTCACTCAGATTAGTCGGAACGTGGAAGCATACATGGATGATATTGTGGTCAAGTCACGGAAAGGTTCCGACCTACTGACTGACCTTGCTGAAACCTTTGCCAACCTCAGGAGGTATGATATCAAGCTCAATCCATCAAAGTGCACATTCGGGGTTCCAGGTGGAAAGTTACTCGGTTTTCTCGTTTCCGAACGAGGAATCGACGCCAATCCCAAAAAAGTTGGCACCATACTCCGGATGAAGCGTCCTGTGCGTGTGCACAATGTCCAGAAGCTTACAGGTTGCTTGGCCGCTCTAAGTCGATTCATTTCTCATCTCGGTGAAAAGGCGTTGCCTCTTTACCGACTGATGAAGAAGTCTGACAAGTTCGAGTGGACTCCAGAAGCTGATGCAGCGTTTGCAGACCTCAAAGCTCTGCTCTCCACCCAGCCGGTGCTTGCTACCCTAATCAGTAAAGAGCCTCTGCTGCTTTACATTGCAGCCATGGGACAAGTTGTCAGTACAGTACTTACGGTCGAGTGGGAAGAAGAAGGAAAGGCCTTCAGAGTTCAGCGCCCAGTATATTATGTGTCTGAAGTTTTGACTCCTTCAAAGCAAAGATATCCTCATTACCAGAAGCTTGTATATGGGATTTATATGACCACGAAGAAGGTTGCACATTACTTCTCTGACCACTCCATTACAGTCATCAACGACGCCCCACTGTCAGAGATTCTGCACAACAGAGATGCAACTGGTCGAGTGGCAAAGTGGGCGATTGAACTCCTTCCCTTAGATATCAAGTTTGAAGCAAAGAAGGCTATCAAGTCCCAAGCAATTGCAGATTTCGTCGCCGAGTGGATTGAACAGTAGCTTCCGACTCAAGTTCACTCGGAGCACTGGACCATGTTCTTCGATGGATCTAAGATGCTGAATGGTTCCGGTGCTGGGGTAGTACTGGTCTCCACCCGAGGAGATAAGCTCAGATACGTTCTCCAGATTCACTTCGATTCCTCCAATAATGAAGCAGAATATGAAGCACTTTTGTATGGGTTGCGCATGGCCATTTCACTCGGCGTCCGTCGCCTCATGGTCTATGGCGACTCAGATTTGGTAGTTAATCAGGTGATGAAGGAGTGGGACGTCAGAAGTCCAGCTATGACTGGCTACTACAACGCAATGAGAAAGTTGGAAAAGAAATTTGAGGGGTTAGAGCTTCATCACATCCCCCGACTGAAAAATCAAGCAGCTGATGATTTGGCAAAGATAGGCTCCAAGAGGGAAGCCATTCCCAGCAATGTGTTTTTGGAGCACATTCACTCGCCGTCAGTCCAGGAGGATCCTTTTACAGAAGAAGCCCCGCAGCCAAAAAGCGCCACAGATCCGACTGAAGTCGAAGTTCCTGCTGTGGTCGACCTAATCATGGAAGTCTTGGCAATCACTCCCGACTGGACGATACCGTACATCGCATATATCTTGAGGAAAGAACTCCCAGAGGAAGAGGAAGAGGCTCGACAGATCGTCCGTCGATCCAAAGCCTTCACAGTCATAAAGGGGCAGTTGTATAGAGAAAGCGCCACTGGAATCAGTTAGAAGTGTATAACACCAGAAGAAGGTCAAATAATCCTTGATGATATCCACTCGGGGACCTGTGGTCACCATGCGTCCTCTCGGACCATTGTGGCTAAAGCATACCGAGCGGGGTTTTACTGGCCAAGAGCAAATGAAATGGCAAAGGAGATAGTCGACAAGTGTGAGGGGTTTTAGTTCTACTCCAACATGTCGCACAAGCTTGCATCAGCCCTGAAGACCATTCCACTCGTCCGGCCCTTCGCTGTATGGGGCCTGGATATGGTTGGTCCACTGAGAACAAGCAGGAGCGGTTTCACACATGTGCTTGTGGCAGTCGACAAGTTTACCAAATGGATTGAAGCTGCCTATCAAGAATCTGGATGCTATCACTGCTATCAGTTTCATTAGGGAGTTAACATTCAGATATGGAGTCCCGCATAGCATCATCACTGACAATGGGTCAAACTTCGATTCAGACAAGTTCAGAGCTTTTTGCGCCTCTCAAGGCACGCGAGTCGACTATGCGTCGGTCGCACACCCCCAGTCGAATGGACAAGCTGAAAGGGCAAATGGTCTGATCCTCAGGGGGCTAAAACCCCGGCTGATGCGTGATCTCAAGCACGTAGCAGGTGCATGGGTCAACGAGCTTCCGTCAATTCTGTGGGGATTAAGGACCACCCCGAATCGGTCGACTGGAAGAACTCCGTTCTTTCTGGTTTACGGAGCCGAAGCAGTCCTGCCGAGTGATCTACTTCACAACGCACCCCGAGTTGAGCTCTACACCGAAGATGAAGCAGAACAAGCCCGGCAAGACGCAGTCGACCTCCTGGAAGAAGAAAGAGAAATGGCAATGATCCGATCGACCATTTATCAGCAAGACTTGCGTCGATTCCATGCCAAAAACGTGAAGAGCCGAGCTTTCCAAGAAGGAGATTTGGTCCTCCGAGTGGATCAACAGAAACCGCACAAGCTTGCTCCTACTTGGGAAGGCCCCTTCATCGTCACC
Source organism: Aegilops umbellulata (assembly GCA_032464435.1). Lineage (NCBI taxonomy): Eukaryota > Viridiplantae > Streptophyta > Magnoliopsida > Poales > Poaceae > Aegilops > Aegilops umbellulata. The sequence continues at coordinate 114,294,537 of CP136056.1, forward strand.
AGAGTCCTCCACAATGGAGCGTATCACCTTTACAATGTGGACCGTCAGATCGATGAGCCACGAGCTTGGAATGCGGAGCTACTCCGCCCCTTTTACACTTGAATTCTCACTCGGATGAGATGTAATAAGAAAGACTTCTGTAGTTCATTTTTATCAAAGACAAGAGTGTTCCGATTTCCCCTATAATTGATGTCACTTTTGTTTGCGTATGAAATCCCCCAGTGGGTGACTTAGCTGCAAATCCGTTTCGCCTAAGTTCGCAAAAAAAATCCTACCGAGTGGTGAGCCAGACTCCCACTCGGGGGCTTAGCTGTAGCCCAGTGCTCGCCTAAGTTTGAAAAATCCTATCGAGTGGCGAGCCAGACTCCCACTCGGGGGCTTAGCTGCAGCCCAGTGCTCGCCTAAGTTTGAAAAATCCTACCGGGGGGCGAGCCAGACTCCCACTCGGGGGCTTAGCTGCAGTCCAGTGCTCGCCTAAGTTTGAAAAATCCTACCAAGTGGTGAGCCAGACTCCCACTAGGGGGCTTAGCTGCAGCCCAGTGCTCGCCTAAGTTTGAAAAATCCTACCGAGTGGCGAGCCAGACTCCCACTCGGGGGCTTAGCTGCAGCCCAGTGCTCGCCTAAGTTTGAAAAATCCTACCGAGTGGTGAGCCAGACTCCCACTCGGGGGCTTAGCTGCAGCCCAGTGCTCGCCTAAGTTTGAAAAATCCTACCGAGTGGAGAGCAAACCTCCCACTCGGGGGCTTAGATGCAGCCCAGTGCTCGCCTAAGTGTTTAAAAATCCTACCGAGTGGAGAGCAAACCTCCCACTCGGGGGCTTAGCTGCAGCCCAGTGCTCACCTAAGTTCGAAAAATCATGCCGAGTGGAGAGCAAACCTCCCACTCGGGGGCTTAGCTGCAGCCCGGTGCTCGCCTAAGTTTGAAAAATCCTATCGAGTGGAGAGCAAACCTCCCGCTCGGGGGCTTAGCTGCAGCCCAGTGCTCGCCTAAGTTTGAAAAATCCTACCGAGTGGTGAGCCAGACTCCCACTCGGGGGCTTAGCTGCAGCCCAGTGCTCGCCTAAGTTTGAAAAATCCTACCGAGTGGTGAGCCAGACTCCCACTCGGGGGCTTAGCTGCAGCCCAGTGCTCGCCTAAGTTTGAAAAATCCTACCGAGTGGAGAGCAAACCTCCCACTCGGGGGCTTAGATGCAGCCCAGTGCTCGCCTAAGTGTTTAAAAATCCTACCGAGTGGAGAGCAAACCTCCCACTCGGGGGCTTAGCTGCAGCCCAGTGCTCACCTAAGTTCGAAAAATCATGCCGAGTGGAGAGCAAACCTCCCACTCGAGGGCTTAGCTGCAGCCCGGTGCTCGCCTAAGTTTGAAAAATCCTATCGAGTGGAGAGCAAACCTCCCGCTCGGGGGCTTAGCTGCAGCCCAGTGCTCGCCTAAGTTTGAAAAATCCTACCGAGTGGTGAGCCAGACTCCCACTCGGGGGCTTAGCTGCAGCCCAGTGCTCGCCTAAGTTTGAAAAATCCTACCGAGTGGAGAGCAAACCTCCCGCTCGGGGGCTTAGCTGCAGCCCAGTGCTCGCCTAAGTGTTTAGAAATCCTGCCGAGTGGAGAGCAAACCTCCCACTCGGGGGCTTAGCTGCATCCCAGTGCTCGCCTAAGTTTGAAAAATCCTACCGAGTGGAGAGCAAACCTCCCGCTCGGGGGCTTAGCTGCAGCCCAGTGCTCGCCTAAGTTTGAAAAATCCTACCGGGTGGAGAGCAAACCTCCCACTCGGGGGCTTAGCTGCAGCCCAGTGCTCGCCTAAGTTTGAAAAATCCTACCGAGTGGAGGGCAAACCTCCCACTCGGGGGCTTAGCTGCAGCCTAGCGCTCGCCTAAGTGTAAGTGCATCTAGTGCCCCTTAGTGATTTTGGTGTATTGAAGACTTATAGGTTAAGTATCTAATGCGTTTATGAGTGTACACAGATCTATATGTCTATGAGGAGGTTGATATTTACAGAGAAAGTCGACCCCTGAAAATGAAGTTCTTCGACTGAAGACTTTGATATACTGAAGACTTTCTGAAGACTTTGAAAGTGAAGAAATTGGTGTGACCTTGAAGACTTGGTATTCATTTGAGGAACATGAAGCGTGAAGACTTTTGTTTTCGTAGTTTCATTTTCTCTTTCTTGAGTCATAGGAAACACCGTACTGTTAAAGGGTGTCGAGGAAATACTAAGGAGAAAATTTCCATGTGATGCTCAACTCAAATCCTACACCTACCAATCCCTTTGAGTGAACCCATTGGAAATCTCATAGAGTTCAGTCAATTTCTTCAGTGACAGAGACGCAGTTCTTCTGGTCACTGAGGACTTTGCTCTGACTGAGGAGTTAGGAATTCGCCAGTGCGAATTGCCTACACAGTGAGGAACATGATAGCCCTGAGGAATTTGTACCTCAAATTTCCGACCGTTGTTGTGCTGCGCACCAGCTGTCCTAAAATATCTTGTCCACCTAACGGTCATATCATTGAAGGGCATTTATGTCTTACCATGTCGGGCTGCTCCCTAGGCTATAAATAGCCGCCCCCTACAACCACTAGCTGGTTGGCTGCTCCGCGAGAACTTGACACTTGTCATTTGAGAGCAACCCATCCTCCGAGGACTTTGAGCGAAAATCATCAAGTGAGGAAAATCCAAACCCCAAACCCAAAGTGATTGAGCATCATTGAAGAGATTGATCCTGCATGGATCCGACGCTTGTTACGTTTGAAGACTGTGCTTCTTCCAGATTGTTAGGCGTCAAGGTCTAGAGCATCCAAGAGGAATTGTGGATCGCCGAGTGACCAAGTCTGTGAAGGTTTGGAAGTCACCTGAAGACTTACCACGAGTGATTGGGCGAGGACTGTGTGTCCTTAGCTCAAGGAGAATATGGTGAGGACTGTGTGTCCGGGACTAGGTGTCCTCGAGTTTTAATACTCAGCCGCTCCAACCAGATGTACAACTGAGACAGCAGTTGGAACTGGTCTACCAAATCATTGTCTTCACCAAGCTTACTGGTTCTATTTCCTCAACTCTTTCATTTCCTCAGTAGTGTGCTATTTGTGTATCATATCTGTGTTTGAAAACTTTGACTGAAGACTTTCTCAATTTCCCCAGTTCAATTTCTTCAGTCTGTTTATCTTCAACTTGTGTTATCCTGTGTTTACGCTTTCTGTACTTTGTGTGTGTGTCTTCATTTATCATGACGACCATGCTAGGATTCTGTTATGTTTTCATCTGAGTACTTATTCCGCTGCTAGTAGTTCTTCGCTAAGGAATTTCCTCACGAGCAAATTCCTTAGTGAAGAATTTCATAAAAATCACCTATTCACCCCCCTCTAGTCGATATAACGCACTTTCAATTGGTATCAGAGCAAGGTACTCTCTTGTTCTGTGTGATTTTGGTTTAACCGCCTGGAGTTTTAGTTATGTCGACCGCAGGTATAATCAAGGTCTCTGCTGGGTGTCCTACCTTCGATGGGACGGACTATCCCTACTGGAAGAATAACATGCGAATGCATCTTGAGGCAATTGATAACGATCTCTGGTACGTTGTGGAAAATGGTGTTCCCTCCATCACTCCCTCACTGAACGCTACCGATGTGAAGAGATTCAAGCAACTCGACTCCCAAGCGAAGAATATCATATGTGGCCATCTGAGTAAGGGTCAGTATGGTAGAGTGAGTGCTTTGGAAACTGCAAAGCTTATCTGGGATAGGCTATCCAAGGTCAATGAAGGAGTTTCAACTCAGCGTGACTCTCGAGTTGATGTTCTTCGCAATCTCTTCAATCGCTTCAAAAGACTCGACAATGAAAATGTGCAACAAACCTTCGATCGCCTCACTGACATCTCAAATGAGCTTCAAGCACTTGGTGCCACTGACATCATCGACCATGAGGTGGTGAAGAAATTGCTGAGATCGGTTGATTCCTCATTTGACACTCTGGCACTGATGATACAAGAGCGTGGTGATTACAAGTCACTTGACCCCGCTGATATCCTTGAGAGGCTAAACACTCATGAGTTCCAGCTTGCTGAGAAGAGAGATCTCTACGGTACAAGCTATAGCAGATCACGTGCACTGAAGGCCAAGGTAGTATCTGAGTCCGAAGATGAAGACTCTAGTAGCAGCCTTGGTGATCCTAAAGAACTGAGTCGTGATCTAGCACTGCTTGTGAAGAAATTCCAGAAGTTCTCAAGACGTGGTCGCTTTGGAAAACCCTCAAGGAGCAATGATTCCTCATCCAGTGACTATAAGAAGAGGCTCTGTCACAAGTGCAAGAAACCAGGATATTACATCCAAGACTGTCCTCAGTGGGAAAAGGAATCAAGGAAGAAGAAATACAAGGATTACAGTTCTGATGATGCGAAGAAAAAGAAGAAGTCCTCAAAATCTTCATCATCAAAATCCTCAAAGTCTTCGTCTCACAAGAAGAGTAGCTCCAAGAAGGCTCGGGCATTCATTGGCAAGGAAATGGACTCTGAGGCTGAATCTGAAGAAAATGAGGAAGAGGAACAATCTGAAGATTCTGAGTCTGGTGTGGCAAGCCTAGCCCTCGCTACTGCATTCGTCAGCAAATCCATCGTCAACACTGAAGAAAGTGATCTCTCCAACAAGGCTGATCAAGGGAGTGATGACTACGCTCCCACCTATTGCTTCATGGCAAAGGGTGCCAAGGTACTCAAATACGCCTCCTCTGAATCTAGCGATGATGAATCTGATGAAAATCTTAAGCCTAGCTACTCTAAACTTGCTAAGATTGTTGTGCAACAACAAAAGGCTTTTGAAAAGGTTCAAAACATGCTAGACAAAAGTGATGATATGTTGGGTGAAGAATTGGATCGCACTAAGGCCTTAACTGAAAATCTTCAGAGACTTCAGACCAGGTTTGACAATCTTCAAAATCATCATAACACTCTCTTATCTGATCATGAGAAGCTTTCTTATGAATATCTTCAAAAGAAGCAAGATCTTGAGAAGCTGAGAGAGAGTTATGAAGATCTTCAGAAGGAGCGCGATTCATTACTTGCTCAACAAATCAGCGCTGCTCAGGAAGAATTTATTCCTCCATGTTTAAAATGCATTGAACGAGAATCTGCTAATTCCTCACCTGAATGTTCAAATGCTTCAAATGTTACAAATTCTTCACCTGCCTCTGCTATCACTAATTCCTCATCTGAGGACATTGCTAGTATTACTGACGATGCAGGACTGAAGGAATTGTACATAACAGGCATGTACAAAAGCATCAAAGGGCATCAGACTCTTTGTGATGTGCTTAAAAAGCAGATCCTCAATAGGAACCCTAGGAAAGAGGGTATTGCCTTTGAGAGGAAACTCAATGCTGATGGTACATATTGGAAGCCTGAGCAGTACCCCAAAACCTCATGGGTTGCTTCAAAGGGACCTCCAGTTGATCCATCTAATTTATCTGGCTATACATGTGAATCTTCTCATTCTTCTGATGAGTCTTTTGACTCCAACTATAAACTGTTCAAAAATCAGAATGGTGAAGTATTTGCTAGATATGTTGGCACTAACTGCAGGAACGGTTCCCCTGTGAAGAAAATCTGGGTTCCCAAAAGGCGCCTTGAAAGTCTTCAGGTGAATGTCCTCATGACACCACCTGTGAAGAAAAGGAACCTCAGATCAAATTCTTCATATGGATCCAAGTCCTCATACGGACCAAATTCCTCAAGGGGATCAAATTCCTCACATGGATCAAAGTCCTCATATGAACATCATCATGCTAACAACTTTGTTTCGCAGGGAAGAGCCAAGGGCTATGAATATGAGCATTATTCTTTACATTATTATGTTCATAAGTCCTCGAAGAATTTCTCTGCTTATGCATATGCCTACCCTAACCCCTCTTATGTGAAACGAAATGGTTTGGCTGCTTTGCCACCATTCTCATATGGAGCTCGCAAAGTGATGAACTCTTTGCCACCCCTTCAGATGTTGGTGGTGAAGAAAAAGAACTAATCCCTTCTGCAGGGTCAGGTCTCCAGACGTGCAATAACGTCTGAAGAATTTGCTGGGGACCTGACAAAAATGCCTGAAAGGACGCAGGCTAACCATGATGAAATGAACTTTCATTTCACACGTCCTCCCTCTGTTTTATCTATCTACTACTTGATGAAATTGATCTGATGAATTGTGATATCATAGTCTTCACTGCTGAAGTATATGAGGTCGTAAGTTGCACTAATTCATCTGCAGGATGATCAACCCAAAGCCACTGAATGGGTACTTGATAGTGGATGTACAAATCACATGACTGGTGACAAGAATCTGTTGATGGATGTTCCCTTATCAGCGTCACACATGAAGCATATCATCTTCGCTGATAAAAGCAAAAGTCAGGTATTGGGTCTTGGTAAGGTTGCTATCACAAAGGATCGACACATGGACAAAGTCATGCTTGTTGAGTCCTTAGGATATAATCTTATGTCTGTCTTAATGCTTTGTGATCTTGATATGGTTGTTGTCTTTGGCAAGTATCGTTGTGTTGTGATTATGGAAGATGACAATTCCAAAGTCTTCGAAGGCTTTAGGAGAGGAGACTTGTATATTGTTGATTTCTCTGTAGATTCACAACCAGCCGTGTGCCTACTTGCAAAAGCTTCAGAAGGATGGCTATGGCATCGACGACTTGGTCATGCAGGCATGAGGAATTTGAACACGCTTGCGAAGAAGAAGCATGTCATTGGCATTGAGAATGTCAAATTCCTCAAGGATCACTTGTGCAGTGCCTGTGAAGCTGGAAAGATGACAAAGGCCAAGCATCCAGCAAAGACTATCATGACCACTACTCGTCCATTTGAATTGCTTCACATGGATCTCTTTGGTCCTAACCATTATTCCTCTGTTTCGAATGAAGCATCTCAATATGGCTTTGTTATTGTTGATGATTACTCTCGTTACACATGGGTACACCTTGTCTCTTACAAAACTGAAGTGCAGGAAGTCTTCAAACGATTTTCCTCGAGGGCTTGAACCAACTTTGGTGTGAAGATTAAGCACATCAGAAGTGACAACGGCACTGAGTTCAAGAATCCGGGTCTCGATGACTACCTTGATGAACTTGGTATTACTCATGAGTTATCTGCTCCTTATACTCCTCAACAGAATGGCGCCGTGGAGCGCAAGAACAGGACTCTTGCTGAGATGGCTCGCACTATGCTCGATGAGTACAAAACCCCTCGTCGTTTCTGGGTTGATGCAATTGATACTGCGTGCCATATCATCAACAGAGTATATCTTCACAAATTCTTCAAGAAGACTGCATATGAACTCCTCACTGACAAGAAACCTAATGTGAGTTATTTCAAAGTCTTCGTTGCTAAATGCTGGATTAGAGATCCTCATCACAACTCTAAATTCACACCGAAAGCACATGAAGGTTTTATGCTTGGTTACGGAAAGGACTCGCACACCTACAGAGTCTTCAACAATGTTCTTCACAAGATTGTTGAAACTGTAGATGTGCGGTTCGATGAAACTAATGGCTCACAAAGAGATCACCTACCCTCTGTGTTAGATGAACCTGCACCTAAGGATTCAATCAAGCACAAGGCTACTGAAGATGTCATTCCTACTGAAGAATCTGCTGAAGAATTCATTCCAGAACATGAAGAACATCGAGCTGATGCACTTGAAGAAAATGCTGAGGAAATTGATGGTGAAGAAAATGCTGATCAAATTCCTCAACGACAACCAGCTCACCCTCGCGTTGCAAAAGAAGTGCAAGTGGAGAAGATCATCGATGACATTAGAGCACCAGGTCCTCTCACACGCTCAAAAGCTTCACATCTATCTAACTTTTGTGGGCACTTTGCTTTTGTCTCTATCACAGAGCCCACTAAGGTAGATGAAGCGTTTCTGGAGCCTGAGTGGATTCAGGCCATGCAAGAAGAATTACATCAGTTCAAGCTCAACAACGTATGGGAATTAGTCGATCGTCCCGATCCTCGCAAGCATAACATCATTGGCACAAAGTGGATCTACCGCAACAAGCAAAATGAAAATGGTGTTGTGGTGAGGAATAAGGCACGACTAGTAGCTCAAGGCTACACACAGGTTGAAGGAATTGATTTCGATGAAACTTTTGCACCTGATGCTAGACTTGAGGCTATTCGCATATTGCTTGCTTATGCTAACCATCATGATATCATCTTACACCAAATGGATGTGAAAAGTGCATTCCTCAATGGTAAGCTTGAGGAAGAAGTATATGTTGCTCAACCACCAGGTTTTGAAGATCCAAAGCATCCTGACAAAGTATTCAGACTTAACAAGGCCCTCTATGGCCTCAAGCAGGCCCCATGGGCGTGGTATGATACATTGAAGAAATTCTTCACGAAGAAAGGCTTCACACCCGGTTCACTCGATCCCACTCTCATTACTAAATCATATGATGGTGAATTGTTTGTGTGCCAAATATATGTTGATGATATTATCTTTGGATGTATTGAGCAACGTTATAGTGATGAATTTGCCTATATGATGAGAGAAGAATATCAAATGTCTATGATGGGAGAGTTGAAATTCTTCTTAGGTCTTCAAATTCGTCAATAGCGCAATGTCATATTCATATCTCAGGAAAAATACCTCAAGGATGTCCTGAAGAAATTCGGCATGCAAGATTGCAAAGGCATCAAAATTCCTATGCCCACAAATGGTCAACTATGCACTGATGAAAATGGTACTGACTTCGACCATAAGGTATACCGCTCCATGATTGGTTCTTTATTGTACTTATGTGCATCTAGGCCAAATATAATGCTTAGTGTTTGCATGTGTGCACGATTTCAAGCTGCACCGAAGGAATCACACCATAAGGCTGTGAAGCATATTCTTCGATATCTAGCTCACACACCAACACTAGGATTATGGTATCCCAAAGGCTCGGATTTTGATCTCATTGGATATTCAGACTCTGACTATGCTGGTGACCGTGTGGATCGCAAGTCAACATCTGGTACTTGTCATTTCCTCAGACGATCCTTGGTCTGTTGGTCCTCAAAGAAACAGAACTGCATATCACTGTCTACTGCTGAAGCTGAGTACATTGCTGCTGGTTCTTGCTGTGCTCAAGTGCTATGGATGAAGCAAATGCTCAAGGACTATGGCATCAACGTGAAGAATGTGCCTCTCCTCTGTGACAATGAGAGTGCCATCAAGATTGCTCACAACCCAGTTCAGCACTCGAAGACAAAGCACATTCAGATTCGTCATCATTTTCTTCGTGATCATGTGTTGAAGGGCGACATTTCTATTGAGCATGTGAAGACTGAAGAACAGCTAGCCGATATCTTCACTAAGCCCTTGGATGAGAAGAGATTTTGCAAGTTGCGGTCTGAGCTAAATATCTTAGAATCTTCGAATGTACTTTAAAAAGGCACTCATCCTAACACTTATGCAAAATTGATGACTTAGATGTGCAACACATGAAGAAATGTTTTTCTTCAACCAATGAAGAATAACACTCTAAGTGTGAAGAAATTAATGAAGAATTTGATTCTCAGAACCCTACGACAATTGTACGCGGTGTCTGAAATTATCATTCTTACACGGTGGGTCACGCCACCACAAAAGTTGAAAATCTTCAATATGAGTTTTTCCTCAACTTTTGAAATTCTTCAGTTTTTCAAATTCTTCAAACTTTACAAAGTCTTCACTTGTGCCGTAGTTTTTCTTCATTGGCTATATATATATATGAGTTTATGTCCTCTACAGCATTCACTTATAGCTATTTCTTCAAGTTGGAACTTTTCTCCTAAGTGAATGTGATCGGACCCTTCCCCTCTATGCTATACTCAATCCAATCTATTCACAAATTCTTCATGTGCGTTCTATTTGAAACTCATTCAAATTCTTCACTGTGTCCTTGTCAGCTGAAGAAATTGCGAACGGAAAGTTAAAACTAATCTTATCCAAACTTTCGGTTTTGCCGCTCAAACCGTTTCGCATCCCACGATGGATTATTTTATCCACCCACGATCTTACACGATCTCCACCACACAGTACGTGGGTGACACATGTCGCAAGAAGGAGAACGGTCAGGGGCACGTTCGTCCTAAATCTTCGGACAAACAGTTTTTCACCGCGGCTATAAATACCCCCTTCGCCATCCTCACTTCTTTTACCCCGCTCGATCTCACTCCCTCGCTCGAGCTCTCCAAACCCTAGCGTCGTCGCTACTCCATCGTCGCCGGTGAGGAAGAGCTTCACTGCCTCGACCTCGTCGCCGTCGTACTCGCGTCGACCGCGGAAATCTTCACCTCCGCCGCCGCCGTAGACGTCTTCCTCCGCCAAGTTAGGGCGTGGAAGATCTGCATCGACGAACTTCACTGTTCCAACTCCCAGTTCATTGTGTTCTTCGCTCAGGGTAATTAAAAGCTAATTTTACTGCCGACGTTGATTCGAAATTTTTCTACAAAATCTTCAAAGGTGTTTTATTCTTCAAATCCTCACACACAAAACACCTCACATGTTATCTGCTCTTGATTCATTTCCCTAAGCCTCAAATTTCTTCAAAGATTCCTCAATTGTGTGGATCTTCGATCTATACAACTCTGGAACCTAAGATATAAAGCGCTTAGTGAAATTCCTCAAACTTGTTCTTTATGAAAAACCCTCTGAGAACGCATATGACCTCTTCAAATTCCTCGCAACTATACTCTGTTCACAGGTACACATGTCCGCTGCTGAATCTTTAGGTTCTCATAACCTTAACTCGTTTGCAGCGTTCCTCGAAGAAAAGTTGCATACTTCTTCAGAGAATTCAATTGTTCAAATTCCTCATCTGAAGAAAATGGATGAAGGTAAAAGACCACAGAAAGGAGGAAAGAAGCTTGAGGTTATGACAGCTTTTGAAATACCTGAGGACATCTATGATGAGTACTGCACGCCTGATGAAGCCAAGTTTGGCAAAGAAGATAAGAATCAGCGCAAGGTGCAAATCCAGAGGATTGAAAGGAGATGGGCATGTGAATGGAGGGAATACAGATATGTAACTCCAAAGTACATGAAGAAATTTGCAGTAAACCCTCCATGCCAAAGACCTCCATTGGCACCTGGCCAATTGGCTGATCCCACCAGCATCAAGCGTGGTGAGGAATTTCCTAAAGAATGGGCCAAGCGCCAAGCTAAACTGGCAAGGCAAGCCAGAGAAGCAGTGAGGAAATTCAATGAAGACTCTGCTGCTACTGCTACTGCCACTGAGGCCTCAGTCAAGCCGAAGAAAGCGATGCTAAAGAAGCCCGCTCGCAAGCCAAGTGCTTCATCTTCAATGCCCTCATGGCCAAGTTCCTCAGCTGCGCCCTCACGGCCAGAATCTTCAAAATCTTCAAAGCAAATTCCTCATGCTGCTCCTGCTCCACCAAAGTCCTCAGCTGTCCCGACAAAGTCCTCAGCACCTGTGCATCTGGCCTCATGCCAAAGGACGACTGGCATCTCTATTGCCTCTGGTGTCTCAGCTAGTTCTTCAGCTGCACCAAATTCCTCAGCAAGACCCTCACTGCTGAAGAAAAAGGCTACTGCTGGACGCGTCACTCGCACCAGTCCTCAGAAGAAGCAGGTAGTCTTCACTGTGCCATCTGATGATGATGAAGTTGATGAGGAAGAACTTACTGAAATCATCAGGGACCGACAAGAACGGGCTGCTAAAGCCAAAGGCACACATGTGCCCCTGCTATTGGATCCAAAGGCGATCCTAGATTATATTGATCTCTGGCATAAGGATCCTCACACACCTATGCCTGATTTCAAGCTGACACCTGGTCAAAGTCACATGTTGACTCACTTCATCCAAGAGGAGAAGTGGAAATATGATAAGGCTAGAGAGATCAAGAAATCGCAGTACCGCAAAGAGAAGCTACTGAAGAAAAATGTTCTCACAATGAAGCCTGAGGAACTTGTCAAGATGCAGGCTGACATCAAAGCCCTCAGCGACAAATTTGACTCCTACTATGCTGATTGGCAAGGAGCCAAGGTCAGATTTGTGAGGCTGACTGATACCTTCACCAAGGGTGCAGCCTCAACGCCACAATTTCCTCAAGCTGAAGCATCTGTTCAGCAAACTGAAGAACATGCCAGCACTGCTGATGAAGTTCAGGCTGCTGAAGAAAATGCTAGTTCCAAGGCTGATGACTCTGCTCCAGTCGTTGATGAAATTGCCAGGGCATCCACTAGTGGTGCGCCTGAAGAAATTGAAGAAACCAGGGCAACTGCATCAGTTGCGCCTGAGGAAAATCAACCAGATTCCTCAGCTCCACCTGTGCCTATGCCAACTCCAATTCTTCCATCTGCATTGGATGTGAGGAAAACAAAGGCTGCAGAACGAGCTGTTGTGAAGAAAAGGAAGGCATCCAATGCTTCAGAATCTTCAGCTCCCAAGAAGATGAAGCCGATGACAAGCTCTTTTGCAAATCCCATTGATGTCATTCCTATCTCCTCTGTGCCATCAAAGGACCTTGTTCCTTTTGGTGAAGATTATGAGATCCCTAGTGGATCAGATGAAGAAACTCAATCTGCTGCTTCGTCAGAGCAGATTGATGAAGAAATTGAAGCGGATGCAATCCCTTCAACCCCAATGGTCTCATCACCAATGCCTCAGTTTGATGCTGAAGAGGCTGGTGTTGAAGAAATTGATGATGAAGATGTGGATATTGGAAGCACCACTCCTGTGATGAATGACGACTTTTGGGAAAGTCAGCATCCCAATTCCCCACTCTTCACTCCCCTGCAGCAAATTCCTCACTCTCCTTCACCAACAGTACAATTGGGCTCTGAAGAAACTCATCCCACTGCATCTGTGAATGAAGAAATTCCAGCCACTAGTGCTGAAGAAACTGCTGCTGATACAGACAAGGTGACTGCACCTGAGGAAAATCCTGAAATTCCTCAGCCTGAAGAACCTGAGATCGTGATTCCTGAGGTCGTGATGCAACTCACTGACACTCCTCTGCCAAGGCCAAAGGATCCGTTCTCACGAAAACAGAAATTCAAGGCTGAAGACTTCTATGGTGAGCACGTGTTCTTCACTGAATACAACCCATATGACTCTGCTCGCATAAGGAAGAGGCGTTTCTGGACTGCCAGCCAAGCAAATTTCTATTCCTCAGTGCTTTACAACAAAGACAAAGTCTTCGACCATGCTCATATTCCTCACGTGGATATGGAGTCTTTGCCGTGCCTCACGCCAGTGCTCAGTGTTCTTCACGACGCTGGGCTGCTCAATTTCTGCACAGATATATGCGATTGGAATGAAGAACTTATTCTTCAATTCTATGCAACGTTGCACATCACCGGCAACTCTGAAGATATCAATTCATGGGTTTTGGACTGGATGACTGACAACACCCACCATAAGGCCCATGCATCTGAATTGCTTCGGGTCCTTCCTCTGAGTCCACCCACTGAAGATGCTCGTTGTGTGTACAACGAACCTGAGCTTTCAAATTATTATATGCAAGTGCTGATGAAGCCTTTGAAGCCAGGGCAAGCTCCTAGAACCAATTTCCTCGTCAAGGAATTGCTGTATGTGCCAAGGATTGTCTATCGCATTCTGACGAAGACAATGAGTCCCATCAAAGGCCACGACTCGTCTGATGAAGAAGTCGTTGGCATCATGAAGAATCTGCTTTTCAACATCATCCATGGTGTTCCCGTCAACTTCCATGATTTCTTCATGAGGACTCTGGCCAACATTGCTATGTCACCATTTGAGCTGAAGCCTTATGCACCTTGGATAATGAAATTCATCAGGATAAGGTCTTCACTCAGCTACAAAGCTGAAACGCTCAACCACTGCAGCTACTTGCCTCCCATTGAAGTCCTCAAATGGACATTTTCCTTGGCTGAAGAAAAAGGCAAGGCCACTGCTGTGATAGATGAAGGCATTCGTCCATTGGATGGCCAATTTTGCAAAGCTGCATCTTACTCCACCAATGACGACTCTGCCACACATGACTCTGCTGCTAACACTGCCAAGCCAAATCCGCAAGCCACAGCACCCAGGGTGATGACTGACCGTGAGTTACTCCTCAGTCTTCATCAAAAGGTTGATCGCAATCACAAATGGGTCAAGCGTCAGTTTGGTTCAATTCTTCACAACATGACTTCCACACATAATGCAGTGAAGAAAAACCACTACTACCTTCATGAAACCCTCAACCGCACCTGGGCTGTTCTATCTCAAGCGTACAGTGCTGATGATTTGAAGCAAATGGGTCTCAACGAAGAATTTGCCTGGTCTGCACCTCCTCCGAAGAAATAAAAGAAGGTCCCAGTTCCTTCTTTGGTGGCCAGTTCATATTCTTCATCGCGTGAGACTGATGAAAATGAAGACTTGGACGACACTGCAGCAGGCCCTACTTCAACGACCGACCCCAACAACGCTGGCACTCCTTCATCAACTTGAAAATCTTCAGGGGCGTTAGTCCTCAGATTTTTGATCCTTTTGGTCATTTGATGACAAAGGGGGAGAAATCTGAGTTAGTCTTCAAGCGGGTCTATAATAAGGGCTTATTCTTTTTTTTGCTAAGTTACAACTCTCGTTCTTCCGAAACTTTTATTGGATCGAGTTGTAATCTTAAGTCCGATGGTGCGCTGATACTTTTGTTGCACTATGCTTTGATACCTAGATACGCTATTCTGCATGCTTATTCCTCGTTAATATTATTGCACGCATGCCGAATTACATCAGGCACCATATTTCATCATGCATTTCAAATTCTTCATATTATACATCAAATGCGTGTATGAATTACAAGATATAGGGGGAGATCTCCATGATTCAACTCTTCAAGTGTGCATTGCTTCAAAAGCAAATTCCTCACTATGCACATCTTCAGGGGGAGTTCTTCTATATCTTGCAATCAAATTCCTCAATATCAGTATTTACACTTCATATATTTATCCCCATTGAAAACTTAACCTATGTTGTCATCAATCACCAAAAAGGGGGAGATTGTAGGTGCATCTAGTGCCCCTTAGTGATTTTGGTGTATTGAAGACTTATAGGTTAAGTATCTAATGCGTTTATGAGTGTACACAGATCTATATGTCTATGAGGAGTTTGATATTTATAGAGAAAGTCGATCCCTAAAAATGAAGTTCTTCGACTGAAGACTTTGATATACTGAAGACTTTCTGAAGACTTTGAAAGTGAAGAAATTGGTGTGACCTTGAAGACTTGGTATTCATTCGAGGAACATGAAGCGTGAAGACTTTTGTTTTCGTAGTTTCATTTTCTCTGTCTTGAGTCATAGGAAACACCGTACTGTTAAAGGGGGTCGAGGAAATACTAAGGAGAAAATTTCCATGTGATGCTTAACTCAAATCCTACACCTACCAATCCCTTCGAGTGAAGCCATTGGAAATCTCATACAGTTCAGTCAATTTCTTCAGTGACAGAGACGCAGTTCTTCTGGTCACTGAGGGCTTTGCTCTGACTGAGGAGTTAGGACTTCGCCAGTGCGAATTGCCTACACAGTGAGGAACATGATAGCCCTGAGGAATTTGTACCTCAAATTTCCGACCGTTGCTGTGCTGCGCGCCAGCTGTCCTAAAATATCTTGTCCACCTAACGGTCATATCATTGAAGGGCATTTATGTCTTATCATGTCGGGCTGCTCCCTAGGCTATAAATAGCCGCCCCCTACAACCACTAGCTGGTTGGCTGCTCCGCGAGAACTTGACACTTGTCATTTGAGAGCAACCCATCCTCCGAGGACTTTGAGCGAAAATCATCAAGTGAGGAAAATCCAAACCCCAAACCCAAAACACCTACAAACCCAAAGTGATTGAGCATCACTGAAGAGATTGATCCTGCGTGGATCCGACGCTTGTTACCTTTGAAGACTGTGCTTCTTCCAGACGGTTAGGCGTCAAGGTCTAGAGCATCCAAGAGGAATTGTGGATCGCCGAGTGACCAAGTCTGTGAAGGTTTGGAAGTCACCTGAAGACTTACCACGAGTGATTGGGCGAGGACTGTGTGTCCTTAGCTCAAGGAGAATACGGTGAGGACTGTGTGTCTGGGACTAGGTGTCCTCGAGTTTTAATACTCAGCCGCTCCAACCAGATGTACAACTGAGACAACAGTTGGAACTGGTCTACCAAATCATTGTCTTCACCAAGCTTACTGGTTCTATTTCCTCAACTCTTTCATTTCCTCAGTAGTGTGCTGTTTGTGTATCATATCTGTGTTTGAAGACTTTGACTGGAGACTTTCTCAATTTCCTCAGTTCAATTTCTTCAGTCTGTTTGTCTTCAACTTGTGTTATCCTGTGTTTACGCTTTCTATACTCTGTGTGTGTGTTCATTTATCATGACGACCATGCTAGGATTCTGTTATGTTTTCATCTGAGTACTTATTCCGCTGCTAGTAGTTCTTCGCTAAGGAATCTCCTCACGAGCAAATTCCTCAGTGAAGAATTTCATAAAAATCGCCTATTCACCCACCCCCCCTCTAGTCGATATAACGCACTTTCACTAAGTACGGAACACATCCCAATCCGCAAGGACGGCAAGATGCGGATCGACTGTTACCTTCTCCTTCGTAGCTACATCACAAATACGAAGTTATTTCGAGTGAAGATCAAGTTCCACTCGACAAATAATTCATGAAGATATTCGACGATAAATCAAGTTCAGATAAGACCCAAAGGTCCCAGACCTCAGGTCAAAGTACTCGAGCCCTCGGCTCGACAGAGTTTAACGGTTACAAAATCCACTCGGCATTCCGAGGCAAATTTAAAGTGAAGCATGAAAGTTTTTATTCCTCAGGCGGAGGACTGGAAGGGGCGACGAACTCGTCCAAGTCGATCCCGTCTGCAATACGGGTGGCAGCTGCAATGAAAGTCTCCATGAAGTCCTGAAAGCTGAGCTTCCTGGTATTGGCAACTTGGATGGAGGCCAACTTTTCCTCTCGCACCTCCTTGCAATGGACGCGGACTAGAGACAGAGCGACATCAGCACCACACCTTGCGGAGGATTTCTTCCATTCCGTCACTCGACCAGGAACGTCATTCAGTCGAGTCATCAGAGACTCGAGATCATTCGGAAGCGTTGCCTTGGGCCAGAGCGATGTGTCGATCTGCGACACCGCAACCTTCAGTCGGGCCAGATAATCAACCACGTTGGCAATACGAGACTCCAGTCGGAGCACGTTCATAGCAGCCTCGTCCTTCACGAGAGAATTGGCGGGGTCCAAGCCTGGCTCCACTCGACCGGTCTCCTCTTCAAAGTTCTGGTAGAATTCTGTAAACACGATTCAAGAATAAGACAGTGGGTCTACACGAGTTTGGTTACTGCAAGCCAGTCAGGTGAAGATTGTTACCCTCAAGCATGATGAACAACTTCTTGGCGAGTCCCCCAAGATAAGCCTCAAGATCGTTCTTCTTCCCTGCCAGTTCGCTTGCCTTGTCATTCAGAGCAATCTTGTTGTTCTTCAGACGGCTGACCTCCTTATTAGCTGCGTCGAGAGCAGCTTTCAGTCTAGAGTTCTCCTGTTCAAGAGTACCGACTGAAGCCAGCTTTTCTTCAGCAAGCTTCGTTTTGTTCAAGGCCTCCTTTTGCGCTTCGGCAAGATCTTAATCCTTCTTCTTCAGAGTTTGTTCCAGTTTATCTGCGGCACATCGAGTGAGATCAACATCAAGAATAGACAAGAAAGAAAAGTCACTCATCAAGAATGGAGAACCTCACCAGCCGTACCTTTTGCTTCTTCTCGCGCCTTCTGCAAGTTCTCTTGAGCAAGCTTCAAGTCAAGGTTGAGCTGGATCTGCTTATTCTCCAACTCAGTATAGCGAGCTACAAGTTCGCAGGATTTCTGCAAAAAATCAGTCGACAGACGCTCAAGATAAGTTGCTTCCGAGTAACTAAGAGATAATGATGGCGTTTCTAAGACTACAGCCGAATCAAAAACATTCGACAGTAGTCTCAGGGACTACACCCAGTGGGTGCACTCAGCGTGCCCCCATTGTTTTAAAAAAAATTCGACTGCCCGCAGTCGACCGGATACAGTTCCATTCGGCATGGCCTGACCAGCCCGAGCGAAGAAGTACAACTATAGCAACACAATATAAAGACTACAGTCGACTGCCAGCAGTCCACCGTAGTCTTGGGGACTACACCAAGTGGGTGCACTTTTCGTGCCCCCACTCGCCCAAGAATTGGCAGACACACCCAGCGGGTGTACAGATATAAATATCTTAGGAAAAGAGATTCTTCAAACAGCATATCGTAACAGAACAAGTGTTGAGTCGACTGACCTGGACGTTGCTCTGAAGAGCTGAACTCGCGTCATAAGCTGCTTGGCTGGCTTCCCGAACCACTTTCACTTGCTCCATCATGATTCCCGCCTGGCGTATAGCCTCTTTTGCGGCACCCACTTGGTCCTCAGGGACGGGGTATGTGGCAAAAAGCGAAGGCGGATTTGCAGTCGACGTCGAAGGCCGCACGCTCGTCAGAGGATCAGCGAAAGTCACGGAAGTCCGAGTGGTATCACCACCATCCCGAACTACAGCCTCAGACGCCGGAGCAGATTGGGGGGTCTTGCCAGCCGACGCCCTCCTGTCCCTTCTCACCCTCAGCGTCACGTCGTCGTCATCATCAGGGAGGTTAATAACATGAGGAGGAGCTACAAGAAAATTTCAATCGACCAGAGATGTAAGAAATATTCAGTCGACTCACGGCGGAACATCAGTAATCGTACCAGGGTTGGAAGTAACATCATCTTCCATCTCTTGATCATCGTCCTTGGCGGAGATCTCAGAAGTAGCAGCACTGCAAATTTCAAAAGTCAGTCAGTTGGCTCAATGAATCGACCAAGGATCTGTCCACGGTCGACAAAGGGAAACAAGTTCTATTATTACCCAGAAATGGTGGGGACAGTCATCTTCATCTTGGGCAGGGCCTTGGGCGGCTTGGACGGCGTCGCGCGTGGGTGCTTGGGAGCTCTTTCAGTCAGCGTAGGAGAAGAGGTCCGAGGGTGTTTCGACGACTGCCCAACAGGAGCAGTCGCCTTACCACGTTCCCGCGTAGGGTCGTGTGTAAGCTTGGATCGCCTCTCCGAGCGGGGGGGGTTCAGCTTCCTCCTCCTCTTCTTTGCTGGAGTCGACGTCGTCGTCTCCCTCTCCTTCGCCGTCAGATTCCCACTTGTCGTGTTCGTCTCCACTTTCACCTCCGCTCGCCTCCCCTTCCTCAGCCTGCTCCTGTGCTCCGTTGGGTGTCGAGTACATCTCAGTAGTTGCCTGGAGAACGACAGACAAGACAAAAGTCAATCGACCGATTCAAAGAGGACTAGTGAAGAAAGCAAGATCTCAGTCGGGAACATAAAGCCAGACCTGGTCCACTTCGTATGTGTTGTCGAGTGGAGGAACCCTCCTGGATCCTCGGGGGATGTCTTTGTTCCCTGTGATGCTCGACAGCCACCCTTCCAGCATCTCATCAGTGACCTCCTCGGGGTGAATCCGAGTGGTGTCTTCAAGACCCGAGTACATCCACATCGGGTGGTCACGAGCCTGAAGCGGTTGGATGTGCCTCCGAAGGAAGACCTCCAGCAAGTCCATGCCGGTCACACCCTCGCGGACAAGCTGAACCACTCGACCAACCAGCACTTTGACTTGCGCCTTTTCTTCCGGCGCCACTTTCAGAGAAGCAGGTTTTTGAGCTCGGTCCAGAGAAAAAGGGGGAAGCCCAGTCGACTGTCCTGGGGTCGCCTGGTCTTTACAGTAAAACCAGGTCGACTGCCAACCACGGACCGACTCAGGGAAAGTGATAGATGGAAAATAACTTTTTCCCCTCGTCTGGATCGCAAGGCCCCCGCACAGCTGGATCATCTGCGTCCTTTCATCACTCGACTTGGCCTTCTTGACCGATTGGGAGCGGCAAGTGAAGATGTGCTTAAAGAGTCCCCAATGGGGGCGGCAACCCAAGAAACTTCCACACAAGGAAACGAAAGCAGCAAGATACACGATGGAATTGGGAGTGAAGTGATGGAGCTGCGCTCCGAAGAAGTTCAAAAAGCTCCGGAAAAAAGGATGAGGAGGTAGAGAAAATCCGCGATCGATATGGGTGGCGAGGAGGACGCACTCACCGTCAAGAGGCTGGGGTTCGACTTCTTTCCCCGGGAGACGCGCGGCTTCGTGAGGAATGACTTCCCCCTCGACCATATCATCAAGATCTTCCTGCCGAATCACCGACGGCATCCAGTCGCCCTGGATCCAGCCCTTGGGCAGAGCAGTCCTCGAGGAAGATCTGCCCCGAGCAGACTTCTTCCCCTTCCCCTGCACCGCCGCCTTCTTCGCGCGCTCCAGGGCGGACGTCTTGTCCTTCACCATCGTCGTCGGTGAGGCTCGAACAAGGCCTACGGCACCAAGATGAGGGCGGAGGTGGCGGAGGAACTCGCGAAGGGAGAAGGAAAGGTGGAGGCGCACTGTTCGGGAGTCCTGAGCCGGCAGTTTATAAGAGGTCGCACCCGAGTGGCTGACTAGTAGGCCCGGGCAATCCTGTCAAATCCCGCAGCAGACGCGCGTGCGGTACGTGGCAAAAAAGGTGGCGCGGAAATCGAGGAGCTTCCGCCTTATCACATCCGATTACTGCGGCCGCCCCCGTCCCGCGCGCTTCCCGAAATTCAAATCCCGCAAAATCCGCGGGTCGCAGAACAATTCGTCAGACAGAAGATCCCTTTCACGCCATCACTCGGGACTTCACAAGTAAGGAAATTCACTTGACAAAAGGCCTAGAATGGATCAAGGCGACTGAAAGAGGTTGACGACGTCATCCGTGACAACTGATCCAAAGCAAGGCACTCATGTAACACAGAGAACCAGCCGGAAGGGTCCCCAACTCCTTCCCACTCAAACCTCGATCCATTCGGGGGCTAATGATGAAGCTATGTACCTAGGGTAGGGGCATGGACCTGTCCTAAGTGCCATACCCAAGGACATCCCTAGAAGAAGTCACCTTTCAATTGACTTGGAGGTATCCCACTCAACGGATTCAAGACACTCGACCATGACGCTATCACTCGACCACGAAGAAAGCACTCGACTGCAAGGAGTTCTACAGTCACTCCGCACACAAACGGTCGGTCATTAAGTAGCTCTTATGGTCATTATAGCACTTTATTAGGGGCGTTACCAGTAGCGCCCAGCCTTAATGTACTTTAAACCCTGCATTACTGAGGGCTGGAAGGGCCTCGCTAACTCTATATAAGCCACCCCCCTCCTCAGTATCAAGGGTTCGCACCCCTGTTATTCTTACACACATAATCCAATCGACCGCCTCCGGGCACCAAGACATAGGGTTGTTACTTCCTCCGAGAAGGGCCTGAACTCGTAATCCTTGTGTGCTTACAACTTCTACATAGCTAAGATCTAGCCTCTCCATACTTACCCCCCTACATCACTGTCAGACTTAGAACCATGACAGGAGGGAGGGGGAGGTGCGGCCGGCCCCTAGGGGTGCGCCTGGAGGAGTCCTACTCCCACCGGGAGTAGGACTCCCCCCTCTTGCCTTGTTGGAGAAGGAAAGGGGAAGGGGGAAAGAGGAAAGGGGGGCGCTGCCCCCCCCCCTTCCTTGTCCTATTAGAACTAGGGGAGGGGGCGCGCGGCCTGCCCTGGCCAGCCCTCCTCTTCTCCCTTAGGGCCCATGTAGGCCCATTAACCCCCGAGGGGGTTCCGGTAACCCCCCGGTACTCCGGTAAAATCTGATTTCACCCGGAACGATTCCGATATCCAAATATAGGCTTCCAATATATCAATCTTTATGTCTCGACCATTTTGAGACTCCTTGTCATGTCCGTGATCACATCCGGGACTCCGAACAACCTTCAGTACATCAAAACATATAAACTCATAATAAAACTGTCATCATAACGTTAAGCGTGCGGACCCTACGGGTTCGAGAACAATGTAGTCATGACCGAGACACGTCTCTGGTCAATAACCAATAGCGGAACCTGGATGCTCATATTGGCTCCCACATATTCTACGAAGATCTTTATCGGTCAGACCGCATAACAAAATACGTTGTTCCCTTTGTCATCGGTATGTTACTTGCCCGAGTTTCGATCGTCGGTATCTCAATACCTAGTTCAATCTCGTTACCGGCAAGTCTCTTTACTCGTTCCGTAATACATCATCTCACAACTAACTCATTAGTTGCAATGCTTGCAAGGCTTATGTGATGTGCATTACCGAGAGGGCCCAGAGATACCTCTCCGACAATCGGAGCGACAAATCTTAATCTCGAAATACGCCAACCCAACATGTACCTTCAGAGACACCTGTAGAGCTCCTTTATAATCACCCAGTTACGTTGTGATGTTTGGTAGCACACAAAGTGTTCCTCTGGTAAACGGGAGTTGCATAATCTCATAGTCATAGGAACATGTATAGGTCATGAAGAAAGCAATAGCAACATACTAAACGATCGAGTGCTAAGCTAACAGAATGGGTCAAGTCAATCACATCATTCTCCTAATGATGTGATCCCGTTAATCAAATGACAATTCATGTCTATGGCTAGGAAACATAACCATCTTTGATCAACGAGCTAGTCAAGTAGAGGCATACTAGTGACACTCTGTTTGTCTATGTATTCACACATGTATCATGTTTCGGTTAATAAAACTCTAGCATGAATAATAAACATTTATCATGAAATAAGGAAATAAATAATAACTTTATCTAGGGCATATTTCCTTCAGTCTCCCACTTGCACTAGAGTCAATAATCTAGTTCACATCACCATGTGATTTAACACCAATAGTTCACATCTTTATGTGATTAGTTCACATCTCCATGTGAATAACATCCAAAGGGTTTACTAGAGTCAATAATCTAGTTCACATCGCTATGTGATTAGCACCCAAAGAGTGATCATGTTTTGCTTGTGAGAGAAATTTAGTCAACGGGTCTGCTAAATTCAGATCCATATGTATTTTGCAAAATTCTATGTCTACAATGCTCTGCACGGAGCTACTCTAGCTAATTGCTTCCACTTTCAATATGTATCTAGATTGAGACTTAAAGTCATCTGGATTAGTGTCAAAACTTGCATTGACGTAATCCTTTACGACGAACCTTTTTGTCACCTCCATAATCGAGAAACATATCCTTATTCCACTAAGGATAATTTTGACCGCTGTCCAGTGATCTACTCCTAGATCACTATTGTACTCCCTTGCCAAAATTAGTGTAGGGTATACAATAGATCTGGTACACAGCATGGCATACTTTATAGAACCTATGGCTGAGGCATAGGGAATGACTTTCATTCTCTTTCTCTCTTCTGCCGTGGTCGGGCTTTGAGTCTTACTCAATTTCACACCTTGTAACACAGGCAAGAACTCTTTCTTTGACTGTTCCATTTTGAACTACTTCAAAATCTTGTCAAGGTATGCACTCACTGAAAAAACTTATCAAGCGTCTTGATCTATCTCTATAGATCTTGATGCTCAATATGTAAGCAGCTTCACCGAGGTATTTCTTTGAAAAACTCCTTTCAAACACACCTTTATGCTTTACAGAATAATTCTACATTATTTCCGATCAATAATATGTCATTCACATATACTTATCAGAAATGTTGTAGTGCTCCCACTCACTTTCTTGTAAATACAGGCTTCACCGCAAGTCCGTATAAAACTATATGCTTTGATCAACTTATCAAAGCGTATATTCCAACTCCGAGATGCTTGCACCAGTCCATAGATGGATCGTTTTAGCTTGCATATTTTGTTAGCATCCTTTGGATCGATAAAACCTTCAGGTTGCATCATATACAACTCTTCTTCCAGAAATCCATTCAGGAATGGAGTCTTTACATCCATTTGCCAGATTTTATAAAATGTGGCAATTTGCTAACATGATTCAGACAGACTTAAGCATCGCTACGAGTGACAAGGTCTCATCGTAGTCAACTCCTTGAACTTGTCGAAACCTTTTGTGACAATTCTAGCTTTGTAGATAGTAACACTACTATCAGCGTCCGTCTTCCTCTTGAAGATCCATTTAATCTCAATGGCTCGCCAATCATCGGGCAAGTGAATCAAAGTCCATACTTTGTTCTTATACATGGATACTATCTCATATTTCATGGCCTCAAGACATTTCGCGGAATCTGGGCTCATCATCACTTCCTCATAGTTCGCAGGTTCGTCATGGTCAAGTAACATGACCTCCAGAACAGGATTACCGTACCACTCAGGTGCGGATCTCACTCTGGTTGACCTACGAAGTTCGGTAGTAACTTGATCTGAAGTTACATGATCATCACCATTAGCTTCCTCACTAATTGGTGTAGGAGTCACAGGAATAGATTTTTGTGATGAACTACTTTATAATGAGGGGGCAGGTACAGTTACCTCATCAAGTTCTACTTTCCTTCCACTCACTTCTTTCGAGAGAAACTCCTTCTCTAGAAAGGATCCATTCTTAGCAACAAATGTCTTGCCTTCGGATCTGTGATAGAAGGTGTACCCAACTGACTCTTTGGGTATCCGATGAAGACACATTTCTCTGATTTGGGTTTTGAGCTTATCATGTTGAAACTTTTTCACATAAGCATCGCAGTCCCAAATTTTAAGAAACGACAACTTTGGTTTCTTGCCAAACCATAGTTCATACGGTGTCGTCTCAACAGATTTAGATGGTGCCCTTTTAACATGAATGCAGTTGTCTCGAATGCATAACCCCAAAATGATAGTGGTGAATCGGTAAGAAACATCATTGATTGCACTATATCCAATAAAGTACGGTTATGACGTTCGGACACACCATTATGCTGTGGTGTTCCAGGTGGCATGAGTTTGTGAAACTATTCCACATTGTTTTAATTGAATACCAAAACTCGTAACTCAAATATTCGTCTCCGCGATCTGATCGTAGAAACTTTATTTTCTTGTCACAATGATTTTCCACTTCACTCTGAAAGTCTTTGAACTTTTCAAATGTTTCAGACTTATGTTTCATCAAGTAGATATACCCATATCTGCTCAAATTATCTTTGAAGGTCAGAAAATAACGATACCCGCCGCGAGCCTTAACACTCATCGGATCGCATACATCAGTATGTATCATTTCCAATAAGTCAGTTGCTCGCTCCATTGTTCCGGAGAACAGAGTCTTAGTTATCTTGCCCATGAGGCATGGTTCGCAAGCATCAAGTGATTCCAAAAGCCCATCAGCATGGAGTTTCTTCATGCGCTTTACACCAATATGACCTAAACGGCAGTGCCACAGATAAGTTGCACTATCATTATTAACTTTGCATCTTTTGGTTTCAATATTATGAATATGTGTATCGATATGATCGAGATCCAACGAACCATTTTCATTGGGTGTGTAACCATATAAGGTTTTATTCATGTAAACAGAACAACAATTTATTCTCTTACTTAAATGAATAACCGTATTGCAATAAACATGATCAAATCATATTCATGCTCAAAGCAAACACCAAATAACACTTATTTAGGTTCAACATTAATCCCGAAAGTATAGGGAGTGTGCGATGATGATCATATCAATCTTGGAACCACTTCCAACACACATCGTCACTTCACCCTTAACTAGTTTGTGTTCATTCTGCAACTCCCGTTTCGAGTTACTACTCTTAGCAACTGAACCAGTATCAAATACCAAGGGGTTGCTACGAACACTAGTAAAATACACATCAATAATCTGTATATAAAATATACCTTTGTTCACTTTGCCATCCTTCTTATCCGCCAAATACTTGGGGCAGTTCCGCTTCCAGTGACCGGTCCTTTTGCAGTAGAAGCACTTAGTCTCAGGCTTAGGACCAGACTTGGGCTTCTTCACTTGAGCAGCAACTTGCTTGCTATTCTTCTTGAAGTTCCCCTTCTTCCCTTTGCCCTTTTCTTGAAACTAGTGGTTTTGTCAACCATCAACACTTGATGTTTTTCTTGATTTCTACCTTCGTCAATTTTAGCATCACGAAGAGCTTGGGAATCGTTTTTGTTCTCCCTTGCATATTATAGTTCATCACGAAGTTCTACTAACTTGGTGATGGTGACTAGAGAATTCTGTCAATCACTATTTTATCTGGAAGATTAACTCCCACTTGATTCAAGCGATTGTAGTACCCAGACAATCTGAGCACATGCTCACTGCTTGAGCTATTCTCCTCCATCTTTTAGCTATAGAACTTGTTGGAGACTTCATATCTCTCAACTCCAGTATTTGCTTGAAATATTAACTTCAACTCCTGGAACATCGCATATGGTCCATGACGTTCAAAACGTCTTTGAAGTCCCGATTCTAAGCAGTTAAGCATGGTGCACTAAACTATCAAGTAGTCATCATATTGAGCTAGCCAAACGTTCATAACGTCTGCATCTGCTCCTGCAATATGTCTGTCACCTAGCGGTGCATCAAGGACATAATTCTTCTGTGCAGCAATGAGGATAGTCCTCAGATCATGGATCCAATCCGCATCATTGCTACTAACATCTTTCAACTCAGTTTTCTCTAGGAACATATCAAAAATAAAACAGGGGAGCTAAACGAGAGCTATTGATCAACAACATATATATGCTAATACTACCAGGACTAAGTTCATGATAAATTAAAGTTCAATTAATCATATTACTTAAGAACTCCCACTTAGATAGACATCCCTCTAATCCTCTAAGTGATCACGTGATCCAAATCAACTAAACCATGTCCGATCATCACGTGAGATGGAGTAGTTTCAATAGTGAACACCACTATGTTGATCATATCTACTATATGATTCACGCTCGACCTTTCGGTCTCCGTGTTCCGAGGACATATCTGTTATATGCTAGGCTCGTCAAGTTTAACCTGAGTATTCTGCGTGTGCAACTGTTTTGCACCCGTTGTATTTGAACGTAGAGCCTATCACACCCGATCATCACATGGTGTCTCAGCACGAAGAACTTTCGCAACGGTGCATACTCAGGGAGAACACTTATACCTTGATAATTTAGTGAGAGATCATCTTATAATGCTATCGTCAATCAAAGCAAGATAAGATGCATAAAAGATAAACATCACATGCAATCAATATAAGTGATATGATATGGCCATCATCATCTTGTGCTTGTGATCTCCATCTCCGAAGCACCGTCATGATCACCATCGTCACCGGCGCGACACCTTGATCTCCATCGTAGCATCGTTGTCGTCTCGCCCATCTTATGCTTCTACGACTATCGCTACTACTTAGTGATAAAGTAAAGCATTACAGGGCGATTGCATTGCATACAATAAAGCGACAACCATATGGCTCCTGCCAGTTGCCGATAACTCGGTTACAAAACATGATCATCTCATACAATAAAATTTAGCATCATGTCTTGACCATATCACATCACAACATGCCCTGCAAAAACAAGTTAGACGTCCTCTACTTTGTTGTTGCAAGTTTTTACGTGGCTGCTACGGGCTTAGCAAGAACCGTTCTTACCTACGCATCAAAACCACAACGATAGTTTGTCAAGTTGCTGCTGTTTTAACCTTCGCAAGGACCGGGCGTAGCCACACTTGGTTCAACTAAAGTTGGAGAAACTGACACCCGCCAGCCACCTGTGTGCAAAGCACGTCGGTAGAACCAGTCTCGCATAAGCGTACGCGTAATGTCGGTCCAGGCCGCTTCATCCAACAATACCGCCGAACCAAAGTATGACATGCTGGTAAGCAGTATGACTTATATGGCCCACAACTCACTTGTGTTCTACTCGTGCATATGACATCTACGCATAAAACCTGGCTCGGATGCCACTGTTGGGGAACGTAGTAATTTCAAAAAAAATCCTACGCACACGCAAGATCATGGTGATGCATAGCAACGAGAGGGGAGAGTGTTGTCCACGTACCCTCGTAGACCGAAAGCAGAAGCGTTATAACAATGCGGTTGATGTAGTCGTACGTCTTCACGGCCTGACCGATCAAGCACCAAAACTACGGCACCTCCGAGTTCTAGCACACGTTCAGCTCGATGACGATCCCCGGACTCCGATCCAGCAAAGTGTTGGGGAAGAGTTCCGTCAGCATGACGGCGTGGTGACTATCTTGATATTCTACCATCGCAGGGCTTCGCCTAAGCACCGCTACGATATGACCGAGGTGGAATATGGTGGAAGGGGGCACCGCACACGGCTAAGGAACGATCACGAAGATCAACTTGTTGGGGAACGTAGTAAATTTTAAAAATTTCCTACGCACACGCAAGATCATGGTGATGCATAGCAACGAGAGGGGAGAGTGTTGTCTACGTACCCTCGTAGACCGGAAGCGGAAGCGTTATATCAACGCCGTTGATGTAGTCGTACGTCTTCACGATCCGACCGATCCAAGCACCGTTACTCCGGCACCTCCGAGTTCTTGGCACACGTTCAGCTCGATGACGATCCCCGGGCTCCGATCCAGCAAAGCGTCGGGGAGGAGTTCCGTCAGCACGACGGCGTGGTGACGATCTTGATGTTCCACTGTCGCAGGGCTTCGCCTAAGCACCGCTACAATATGACCGAGGTGGAATATGGTGGAGGGGGGCACCGCACACGGCTAAGGAACGATCACGAAGATCAACTTGTGTGTCCATGGGGTGCCCCCTGCCCCCGTATATAAAGGAGCAAGGGAGGGAGGAGGCCGGCCCTAGGTTTGGGCGCGCCAGGGGAGTCCTACTCCCACCGGGAGTAGGATTCCACCTTTCCTAGTCCAACTAGGTCAAGGGGGGAAAGAGGGGAAGAGGGGAAGGAAGGGAGAGAGGGGCCGCGCCCCAAACCCCTTGTCCAATTCGGACTGGGCTTGGGAGGGGCGCGCGCCACCTCCTGGTCCTTCCCACTAAGGCCCATCAAGGCCCATTGCTTCTTCATCGTATTCCCGTAACTCCCCGGTACCTCCGAAAATACCCGAACCACTCAGAACCCTTCCGATGTCCGAATATAGTCGTCCAATATATCGATTTTTACGTCTCGACCATTTCGAGACTCCTCGTCATGTCCCCGATCCCATCCGGGACTCCGAACTCCTTCGGTACATCAAAACTATAAACTCATTATATAACTGTCATCGAAACCTTAAGCGTGCGGACCCTACGGTTCGAGAACAATGTAGACATGACCGAGACACATCTCCGGTCAATAACCAATAGCGGGACCTGGATGCCCATATTGGCTCCTACATATTCTACGAAGATCTTTATCGGTCAGACCGCATAACAACATACGTTGTTCCCTTTGTCATCGGTATGTTACTTGCCCGAGATTCGATCGTCGGTATCCAATACCTAGTTCAATCTCGTTACCGGCAAGTCTCTTTACTCGTTCCATAATACATCATCTCGCAACTAACTCATTAGTTGCAATGCTTGCAAGGCTTAAGTGATGTGCATTACCGAGAGGGCCCAGAGATACCTCTCCGACAATCGGAGTGACAAATCCTAATCTCGAAATACGCCAACCCAACATCTACCTTTGGTGACACCTGTAGTACTCCTTTATAATCACCCAGTTATGTTGTGACGTTTGGTAGCACCCAAAGTGTTCCTCCGGCAAACGGGAGTTGCATAATCTCATAGTCATAGGAACATGTATAAGTCATGGATAAAAGCAATAGCAACATACTAAACGATCGGGTGCTAAGCTAATGGAATGGGTCATGTCAATCAGATCATTCAACTAATGATGTGACCTCATTAATCAAATAACAACTCCTTGTTCATGGTTAGGAAACATAACCATCTTTGATTAATGAGCTAGTCAAGTAGAGGCATACTAGTGACACTCTGTTTGTCTATGTATTCACACATGTATTATGTTTCCTGTTAATACAATTCTAGCATGAATAATAAACATTTATCATGAATTAAGGAAATAAATAATAACTTTATTATTGCCTCTAGGGCATATTTCCTTCAGTCTCCCACTTGCACTAGAGTCAATAATCTAGTTCACATCGCCATGTGATTTACCAGCAATAGTTCACATCACCATGTGATTAACACCCATAGTTCACATCGATATGTGACCAACACTCAAAGGGTTTACTAGAGTCACTAATCTAGTTCACATCGCTATGTGATTAACACCCAAAGAGTACTAAGGTGTGATCATGTTTTGCTTGTGAGATAATTTTAGTCCACGGGTCTGTCACATTCAGATCCGTAAGTATTTTGCAAATTTCTATGTCAACAATACTCTGCACGGAGCTACTCTAGCTAATTGCTCCCACTTTCAATATGTATCCAGATTGAGACTTAGAGTCATCTAGATCAGTGTCAAAACTTGCACCGACGTAACCCTTTACGACGAACCTTTTGTCACCTCCATAATCGAGAAACATATCCTTATTCCACTAAGGATAATTTTGACCGCTGTCCAGTGATCTACTCCTAGATCACTATTGTACTCCCTTGCCAAACTCAGTGGTAGGGTATGCAATAGATCTGGTACACAGCATGGCATACTTTATAGAACCTATGGCTGAGGCATAGGGAATGACTTTTATTCTCTTTCTATCTTCTGCCGTGGTCGGGCTTTGAGTCTTACTCAATTTCACACCTTGTAACACAGGCAAGAACTCTTTCTTTGACTGTTCCATTTTGAACTACTTCAAAATCTTGTCAAGGTATGTACTCATTGAAAAAACTTATCAAGCGTCTTGATCTATCTCTATAGATTTTGATGCTCAATATGTAAGCAGCTTCATTGAGGTCTTTCTTTGAAAAACTCCTTTCAAACACTCCTTTATGCTTTGCAGAATAATTCTACATTATTTCCAATCAACAATATGTCATTCACATATACTTATCAGAAATGCTGTAGTGCTCCCACTCACTTTCTTGTAAATACAGGCTTCACCGCAAGTCTGTATAAAACTATATGCTTTGATCAACTTATCAAAGTGTATATTCCAACTCCGAGATGCTTGCACCAGTCCATAGATGGATCGCTGGAGCTTGCATATTTTGTTAGCACCTTTAGGATTGACAAAACCTTATGGTTGCATCATATACAACTCTTCTTTAATAAATCTATTAAGGAATGCAGTTTTGTTTATCCATTTGCCAGATTTCATAAAATGCGACAATTGCTAATATGATTCAGACAGACTTAAGCATAGATACGAGTGAGAAACTCTCATCGTAGTCAACACTTTGAACTTGTCGAAAACCTTTTGCGACACTTCTAGCTTTGTAGATAGTAACGCTACTATCAGCGTCCGTCTTCCTCTTGAGGATCCATTTATTTTCTATGGCCTGCCGATCATCGGGCAAATCCATCAAAGTCCATACTTTGTTCTCATACATGGATCATATCTCAGATTTCATGGCCTCAAACCATTTCGCGGAATCTGGGCTCATCATCGCTTCCTCATAGTTCGCAAGTTCGTCATGGTCTAGTAACATGACTTCCAGAACAGGATTACCGTACCACTCTGGTGCGGATCTCACTCTGGTTTACCTACGAGATTCGGTAGTACCTTGATTTGAAGTTACATGATCATCATCATTAGCTTCCTCACTAATTGGTGTAGTAGTCACAGGAACAGATTTCTGTGATGAACCACTTTCCAATAAGGGAGCAGATACAGTTATCTTATCAATTTCTACTTTCCTCCCACTCACTTCTTTCGAGAGAAAACTCCTTCTCTAGAAAGGATCCATTTCTTTGGCAACGAATGTCTTGCCTTCGGATCTGTGATAGAAGGTGTACCCGACAGTCTCCTTTGGGTATCCTATGAAGACATATTTCTCCGTTTTGGGTTTGAGCTTATCAGGATGAAACTTTTTCATATAAGCATCACAATCCCAAACTTTAAGAAACTACAACTTTGGTTTCTTGCTAAACCATAGTTCAGATTGTGTCGTCTCAACGGACTTAGATGGTGCCCTTTTAAACGTGAATGCAGCTGTCTCTAATGCATGATCCCAAAACAATATTGGTAAATCGGTAAGAAACATCATAGATTGTACTATATCCAATAAAGTACTGTTATGACGTTCGGACACACCATTATGCTGTGGTGTTCCAGGTGGCGTGAGTAGTGAAACTATTTCACATTGTTTTAACTGAAGACCAAACTCGTAACTCAAATATTCGTCTCCGCGATCAGATCGTAGAAACTTTATTTTCTTGTCACGGTGATTTTCCACTTCACTCTGAAATTCTCTGAACTTTTCAAACATTTCAGACTTATGTTTCATCAAGTAGATATACCCATATCTGCTCAAAACATCTGTGAAGGTCAGAAAATAATGATACTTGTTGCGAGCCTTAATTTTCATCGGACCACATACATCGGTATGTATGATTTCCAACAAGTCAGTTGCTCGCTTCATTGTTCCGGAGAACGGAGTCTTAGTCATCTTACCCATGAGGCATGGTTCGCAAGCATCAAGTGATTCATAATCAAGTGATTCCAAAATTCCATCTGCATGGAGTTTCTTCATGCGCTTTACACCAATATGACTTAAACAGTAGTGCCACAAACAAGTTGCACTATCATTATTAACTTTGCATCCTTTTGGCTTCAATATTATGAATATGTGTATCACTACGATCGAGATTCAACGAACCATTTCGTTGGTGTGTATAACCATAGAAGGTTTTATTCATGTAAACAGAACAACAATTGTTCTCTAACTTAAATGAATAACTGTATTGCAATTAACATGATCAAATCATATTCATGCTCAACGCAAACACCAAATAACACTTATTTAGTTTCAACACTAATCCCGAAAGTATAGGGAGTGTGTGATGATGATCATATCAATCTTGGAACCACTACCAACACACATCGTCACCTTGCCCTTTAACTAGTCTTTGTTCATTCTGCAACTCCCGTTTCGAGTTACTAATCTTAGCAACTGAACTAGTACCAAATACTGAGGGGTTGCTATGAACACTAGTAAAGTACACATCAATAACATGTATATCAAATATACTTATGTTCACTTTGCCATCCTTCTTATCCGCCAATCACTTGGGGTAGTTCCGCTTCCAGTGACCAGTCCCTTTGCAGTAGAAGCACTTAGTCTCAGGCTTAGGACCAGACTTGGGCTTTTTCACTTGAGCAGCAACTTGCTTGCCGTTCTTCTTGAAGTTCCCCTTCTTCCTTTTGCCATTTTCTTGAAACTAGTGGTCTCGTCAACCATCAACACTTGATGTTTTTCTTGATTTCTACCTTTGTCGATTTCAGCATCACGAAGAGCTTGGGAATTGTTTTCGTCATCCCTTGCATACTATAGTTCATCACGAAGTTCTACTAACTTGGTGATGGTGACTAGAGAATTCTGTCAATCACTATCTTATCTGGAAGATTAACTCCCACTTGATTCAAGCGATTGTAGTACCCAGACAATCTGAGCACATGCTCACTAGTTGAGCTATTCTCCTCCATCTTTTAGCTATAGAACTTGTTGGAGACTTCATATCTCTCAACTCGGGTATTTTCTTGAAATATTAACTTCAACTACTGGAACATCTCATATGGTCCATGACGTTCAAAACGTCTTTGAAGTCCCGATTCTAAGCCGTTAAGCATGGTGCACTAAACTATCAAGTAGTCATCATATTGAGCTAGCTAAACGTTCATAACGTCTGCATCTGCTCCTGCAATAGGTCTGTCACCTAGCGGTGCATTAAGGACATAATTCTTCTGTGCAGCAATGAGGATAAACCTCAGATCACGGATCCAATCCGCATCATTGCTACTAATATTTTTCAACACAATTTTCTCTAGGAACATATCAAAATAAACACAGGGAAGCAACAACGCGAGCTATTGATCTACAACATAGATATGCTAATACTACCAGGACTAAGTTCATGATAAATTAAAGTTCAATTAATCATATTACTTAAGAACTCCCACTTAGATAGACATCCCTCTAATCCTTTAAGTGATCACGTGATCCAAATCAACTAAACCATAACCGATCATCACGTGATATGGAGTAGTTTTCAATGGTGAACATCGTTATGTTGATCATATCTACTATATGATTCACGCTCGACCTTTCGGTCTCCGTGTTCCGAGGTCATATCTTATATGCATAGCTCGTCAAGTATAACCTGAGTATTCCGCGTGTGCAACTGTTTTGCACCCGTTGTATTTGAACGTAGAGCCTATCACACCCGATCATCACGTGGTGTCTCAGCACGAAGAACTTTTGCAACGGTGCATACTCAAGGAGAACACTTCTTGATAATTTAGTGAGAGATCATCTTATAATGCTATCGTCAATCAAAGCAAGATAAGATGCATAAAAAGATAAACATCACATGCAATCAATATAAGTGATATGATATGGTCATCATCATCTTGTGCTTGTGATCTCCATCTCCGAAGCACCGTCATGATCACCATCGTCACCGGCGCGACACCTTGATCTCCATCGTAGCATCGTTGTCGTCTCGCCAATCTTATGCTTCCACGACTATCACTACCGCTTAGTAATAAAGTAAAGCATTACATCGCGATTGCATTGCATACAATAAAGCGACAACCATATGGCTCCTGCCAGTTGCCGATAACTCAGTTACAAAACATGATCATCTCATACAATAAAATTTAGCATCATGTCTTGACCATATCACATCACAACATGCCCTGCAAAAACAAGTTAGACGTCCTCTACTTTGTTGTTGCAAGTTTTACGTGGCTGCTACGGGCTTAAGCAAGAACTCATCTTACCTACGCATCAAAACCACAACGATAGTTTGTCAAATAGACTCCGTTTTAACCTTCTCAAGGACCGGGCGTAGCCACACTCGGTTCAACTAAAGTTGGAGAGACAGTCTTCCGCAAGCCATCTATGTGCAAAGCACGTCGAGGGAACCGGTCTCGCGTAAGAGTACGCGTAAGGTTGGTCCGGATCGTTTCGTCCAACAATACCGCTGAACCAAAGTATGACATGCTGGTAGGCAGTATGACTTGTATCGTCCACAACTCACTTGTGTTCTACTCGTGCAAATAACATCAAACCATAAAACCAGGCTCGGATGCCACTGTTGGGGAACGTAGTAAATTTTAAAAATTTCCTACGCACACGCAAGATCATGGTGATGCATAGCAACGAGAGGGGAGAGTGTTGTCTACGTACCCTCGTAGACCGGAAGCGGAAGCGTTATATCAACGCCGTTGATGTAGTCGTACGTCTTCACGATCCGACCGATCCAAGCACCGTTACTCCGGCACCTCCGAGTTCTTGGCACACGTTCAGCTCGATGACGATCCCCGGGCTCCGATCCAGCAAAGCGTCGGGGAGGAGTTCCGTCAGCACGACGGCGTGGTGACGATCTTGATGTTCCACTGTCGCAGGGCTTCGCCTAAGCACCGCTACAATATGACCGAGGTGGAATATGGTGGAGGGGGGCACCGCACACGGCTAAGGAACGATCACGAAGATCAACTTGTGTGTCCATGGGGTGCCCCCTGCCCCCGTATATAAAGGAGCAAGGGAGGGAGGAGGCCGGCCCTAGGTTTGGGCGCGCCAGGGGAGTCCTACTCCCACCGGGAGTAGGATTCCACCTTTCCTAGTCCAACTAGGTCAAGGGGGGAAAGAGGGGAAGAGGGGAAGGAAGGGAGAGAGGGGCCGCGCCCCAAACCCCTTGTCCAATTCGGACTGGGCTTGGGAGGGGCGCGCGCCACCTCCTGGTCCTTCCCACTAAGGCCCATCAAGGCCCATTGCTTCTTCATCGTATTCCCGTAACTCCCCGGTACCTCCGAAAATACCCGAACCACTCAGAACCCTTCCGATGTCCGAATATAGTCGTCCAATATATCGATTTTTACGTCTCGACCATTTCGAGACTCCTCGTCATGTCCCCGATCCCATCCGGGACTCCGAACTCCTTCGGTACATCAAAACTATAAACTCATTATATAACTGTCATCGAAACCTTAAGCGTGCGGACCCTACGGTTCGAGAACAATGTAGACATGACCGAGACACATCTCCGGTCAATAACCAATAGCGGGACCTGGATGCCCATATTGGCTCCTACATATTCTACGAAGATCTTTATCGGTCAGACCGCATAACAACATACGTTGTTCCCTTTGTCATCGGTATGTTACTTGCCCGAGATTCGATCGTCGGTATCCAATACCTAGTTCAATCTCGTTACCGGCAAGTCTCTTTACTCGTTCCATAATACATCATCTCGCAACTAACTCATTAGTTGCAATGCTTGCAAGGCTTAAGTGATGTGCATTACCGAGAGGGCCCAGAGATACCTCTCCGACAATCGGAGTGACAAATCCTAATCTCGAAATACGCCAACCCAACATCTACCTTTGGTGACACCTGTAGTACTCCTTTATAATCACCCAGTTACGTTGTGACGTTTGGTAGCACCCAAAGTGTTCCTCCGGCAAACGGGAGTTGCATAATCTCATAGTCATAGGAACATGTATAAGTCATGGATAAAAGCAATAGCAACATACTAAACGATCGGGTGCTAAGCTAATGGAATGGGTCATGTCAATCAGATCATTCAACTAATGATGTGACCTCATTAATCAAATAACAACTCCTTGTTCATGGTTAGGAAACATAACCATCTTTGATTAATGAGCTAGTCAAGTAGAGGCATACTAGTGACACTCTGTTTGTCTATGTATTCACACATGTATTATGTTTCCTGTTAATACAATTCTAGCATGAATAATAAACATTTATCATGAATTAAGGAAATAAATAATAACTTTATTATTGCCTCTAGGGCATATTTCCTTCACAACTTGTGTGTCTTGGGGTGCCCCCTTGCCCCCGTATATAAAGGAGGGAGGGGGGAGGTGCGGCCAGCCCCTAGGGGTGCGCCTGGAGGAGTCCTACTCCCAACGGGAGTAGGACTCCCCCCTCTTGCCTTGTTGGAGAAGGAAAGGGGAAGGGGGAAAGAGGAAAGGGGGGCCCCCCCCCTTCCTTGTCCTATTCGGACCAGGGGGAGGGGGCGCGCGGCCTGCCCTGGCCGGCCCTCCTCTTCTCCCTTAGGGCCCATGTAGGCCCATTAACCCCCGGGGGGTTCCGGTAACCCCCCGGTACTCTGGTAAAATCCGATTTCACCCGGAACGATTCCGATATCCAAATATAGGCTTCCAATATATCAATCTTTATGTCTCGGCCATTTCGAGACTCCTCGTCCTGTCCATGATCACATCCGGGACTCCGAACAACCTTCGGTACATCAAAACATATAAACTCATAATGAAACTGTCATCGTAACGTTAAGCGTGCTGACCCTACGGGTTCGAGAACAATGTAGACATGACCGAGACACGTCTCCGGTCAATAACCAATAGCGGAACCTGGATGCTCATATTGGCTCCCACATATTATATGAAGATCTTTATCAGTCAGATCGCATAACAAAATACGTTGTTCCCTTTGTCATTGGTATGTTACTTGCCCGAGATTGGATCGTCGGTATCTCAATACCTAGCTCAATCTCGTTACCGGCAAGTCTCTTTACTCGTTCCGTAATACATCATCCCGCAACTAACTCATTAGTTGCAATGCTTGCAAGGCTTAAGTGATGTGTACTACCGAGAGGGCCCGGATATACCTCTCCAACAATCGGAGTGACAAATCCTAATCTCAAAATACGCCAACCCAACATGTACCTTCAGAGACACCTGTAGAGCACCTTTATAATCACCCAGTTACGTTGTGACGTTTGGTAGCACACAAAGTGTTCCTCCGGTAAACGGGAGTTGCATAATCTCATAGTCATAGGAACATGTATAAGTCATGAAGAAAGCAATAGCAACATACTAAACGATCGAGTGCTAAGCTAACGGAATGGGTCAAGTCAATCACATCATTCTCCTAATGATGTGATCCCGTTAATCAAATGACAACTCATGTCTATGGCTAGGAAACATAACCATCTTTGATCAACGAGCTAGTCAAGTAGAGGCATACTAGTGACACTCTGTTTGTCTATGTATTCACACATGTATCATGTTTCTGGTTAATACAATTCTAGCATGAATAATAAACATTTATCATGATATAAGGAAATAAATAATAACTCTATTATTGCCTCTAGGGCATATTTCCTTCAACTCATAGCTTGACTTATCCGGTGTGCCTTGAGAATGAGATACGTGCGACTCCTATCGGGATTTGTCGGCACATTGGGCGGCTTTGCTGGTCTTGTTTTACCATTGTTGAAATGTCTTGTAACCGGGATTCCGAGTCTGATCGGGTCTTCCCTGGAGAAGGAATATCCTTCGTTGACCGTGAGAGCTTATGATGGGCTAAGTTGGGATACCCCTTCAGGGTATTATCTTTCGAAAGACGTGCCCGCGGTTATGTGGCAGATGGGAATTTTTTGATGTCCAGTTGTAGAGAACTTGACACTTGACTTAATTAAAATACATCAACTGCGTGTGTAGCTGTGATGGTCTCTTTTCGGTGGAGTCCGGGAAGTGAACACGGTTTGGGTTATGTATGAATGTAAGTAGTTTCAGGATCACTTCTTGATCACTTCTAGCTTCATGACCGTGCGTTGCTTCTCTTCTCGCTCTCTCTTGCGTATGTTAGCCACCATATTTGCTTAGTGCTTGCTGCAGCTCCACCTCATTACCCCGTCCTTCCTATAAGCTTAAATACTCTTGATCTCGCGAGTGTGAGATTGTTGAGTCCTCATGACTCATAGATTCTACCAAAAAAGTTGCAGGTGTCGACGATACCAGTGCAGGTGACGCAACCGAGCTCAAGTGGGAGTTCGGCGAGGAACGTGGTTGTTACTATGTTTCTTTCCCTGATGATCAGTAGTGGAGCCCAGTTGGGACGATCGGGGATCTAGCATTTGGGGTTGTCTTCTTTTATTTTGGTTCCGTAGTCGGACATTGATTGTACTCTAAATGATGTATGTTTAATTTATGTATTGTGTGAAGTGGCGATTGTAAGCCAACTCTTTATCCCATTCTTGTTCATTACATGGGATTGTGTAAAGATGACCCTTCTTGCGACAAAACCACCATGCGGTTATGCCTCCAAGTCGTGCCTCGACACGTGAGAGATATAGCCGCATCGTGGGTGTTACACTAATCAACTTCTTTCTCCAGAATGGGCAATGTCATGCTGCCGCGGCTCTCTCTCTCCATCGTTAGAATCACCCAATCGTTGTTGATTAAGAAGAAGTAATCGAGGCAACAGTCGTGCCGGACTAGCTCCATGGAGAAGAACCTGTCGAAGTCATCGCCACTAGAAGATTCTCAAATAAAAGACTTCAATGTACAAAAAAGCTCACAAGCATCACGCTGGCACTGGAAGCCGCACTAATATGACAAAGAGGAGGCTAGTGGACCAAGCTGTAGAGGGAAGCCGTGTTAACCACGTCGACAAATTCCTATAAATTTTAACATCGGGGGGCCATAGAGGCCGCCGGAAATCTAGGCCAACGCAACATCAATGCACCGCAACAAAAAATCTTCGTGATGGGGAGTTTTGACGGAATTTTATTCAGCAAGTCGTGACGGCACTGCCGCCACGTAAGAATATCTCTTCTAGGTTTTGGATAGTAGAGAAACTTTCAGATGGTTCTTCAAATTAGTACCGCCTTCAAGATACTAACTTGTTGCATGATCAAAGTAATAAGTAGCGTTTGGAAAACCTAACATTAATCAGAAGGTAGCTCAGAAGTTTGAGCGATGGAGGTCGATGGAAGTACGGATCGATGATGAGTGTACTCAAGGATGACTCACTGGAGAAAATTTTTGTGCTTCGGATTGGGTTTTTATAAAATCTAAAACAAAATATTGTGACCATGAACCTCATGGCCTATGACTAGGGAAAAGGAACATACATGATTTACATGACAAACCCACCCGAACCAAGGATGTATCCTTCGTCTCGTGGCTCCCAGGCACATAGGCGACTAGGGTTCCCCCTGCCTCCTGTCAACACCACCGCTGGTCTGCTTCGTCTTTTTGGTCCCAAGGCCATGAAGGCGAGGTGGATCCCGACCCCTATCGGCGGAAGGGCTCCTAATCCATTTTAGGTGTTTTTTTAGCTTGGTTAGGATTTTTGCCCTTCTTAGAAAGGCGGGGCGGCGACATCCAGGGTAGTGTGTCTACGGCGGATCTCGCGGGATTCTGTCGGTGTTTGTCTATGATGGAATTGCTTGGGTCGGGTCTTCATTCGTCTGTGTTTGTGTGTTTACACGTTGGATCCTTTCGATCTATGCTTTTCCTCATTGGCGACAATTGCTATTATGGTGAGCCAGTCTTGTGGGGCCTTAGAGCATCTCCAACAATTCCCATGAAAAACTCCCGATAAAAATGATTTTATGGGGTGTCCATATAATTGAGGGTAAGTTATCTTGTGAGGTCTTTTCTCGGTCCCTATAAACATCTTCACCTAAAATCCATTTTTTTTCTATTTCCCATAAACAAAGCATACAAATGGCACATGCATGGCGGCCGGTCAACAAGGGACTCGTCGGGGTCCTATAACTTCAATGGTTGCCTCCCGCCAAAGTTTACGCGAAGGCTCATCTTCCTCTAGATAAAATGGGAAGTTGGTCAGGATTTACAGGATCGTGTAAAAATAATGCGCGTTTACGAAAACTGTTTGAGAGGTTTTTGGCCTAACTCCCATAAATACTGGTTACTTTCGAGATAGGGAACTGTTCGAGATGCACTTAGCACGATGACTTTTCGACTGTCCGCTACAACAAAGTTTGTCCGATTCCGAAGCTGTGCGCTTTCAACTTGCTTCATTTAGGGCATGTTCTGAATCTCTCCAACTCTAAGCTTCAGAGACTCCGAGGAAATCATGTCGAATGCATTAGCTTCAAGAAGCAAAAATTATCGAAGCTCTCCTGGGCCATAGTGCAATTTTGTGAAGCAAGAAAACCCAAGCTTTGTGTTTAGAAGAATATGAAATTCCACCTATTTACGATCAGTATGCCACCACCTCGAGGCGCATGAACCCCTTGAGGCCTCACCTAAACATTTTCCTTTCCTTTGCCCCACGTTCGCGCATCGTCCTCGTCCTCTCTCTCAAACCCTCCCACCATCGCGCCGCCAGGGTTGCTCCCCCATCGCCGGCTGGATCCTCTCCTCCGCCTATAGATTCAGCCATCCCAACCCGTTTCCTGCCGGATCCCATCCTCAGGGCCGCTAGTCACGTCGTCAGCGAGGAGCAGCAACACCATGGGAAGGAGGAGCTTGCCTGAACACCATTGATGCCTCTCGAACCCCTTCTGAGCCAACAGCAGGACTTGATGAACGAGCCTCCTCTCCCGCAATGGGCTTCTTCCAAACAGGCTTGCAGTCCCACCAGCTGGGCTGCCGGCGAAGCTATAGTGCTTCCGAACGGTTTCCCGGAACCATGTGAAGTGAGAAGCCAAGCAAGAAGCTGAATTTGAAAAGTTTTTGAGAAGCTGTAGGACATTAGAACATGCCCTGATTGTAGTCGTTGCTAGGTGTATACGATTTTGGATGCAATTTCTGTTACTTCAGGTGTTTTTTTACTACCATGACAATTAATGTGACAAATAGATTGAAAAGAATATGGAAATCACTTAAATTCAACCGGATGATTTTCTGGAAAGATCAGTCGCGTCTCTAGCGAGCCACGCGTCCTGGTCTTACTCCCACACACATCGATAGCCCAGCCCATCCTTATCCTCTAGCGCTTTCCTTTCCCCACCACTCATTCTTTCTTTCCCCAAATTCAGCACAGAGCCACAACTTGCAGCAATTGCCGGCGATGCGAGTCCCCTGATTGCTGCGAGCGGACGGCGTCCTCCCCACGCCTTCTTCCTCTCCGATCGGCAGAGCTGTTGCTACCACGAGTGGCCGCCGCTGCGCTGGAATGGTGGGATGGACCCTTGCAGTAGGCAGGTTGCGGCTGGCCTTCCATCATCGGCTGGCTGCGGATCTCTCGCCGGAGCGGCATCCCTCGTGGTGGTGCAAAGCAATGTCCAGCGCGACGCGCTCGTGGTGCTGCCGGCGCTCGATGCAACGTGCTTCGCTCGCGGTGCTGCAGGGAGGTGCGCCCTGGGTTGCAACGGAGCGCTACCGAAGGGTGCACTGGAGCGTCGTGTGGGTCGTCGAAGTTCCATCGGGGCTGCATTGAAGCACGTCGGAGCTGCAATGAAGTGTCGTGGGGCCGTTGAAGCTCGTCATGTATTGCAATGGAGGGGATTGCAATGGAGCACCACCGGCGTCGCCGGTGTTGCCATGGAAGCTGCTGCGCTGGGT
The DNA here is from genome assembly GCA_032464435.1 of Aegilops umbellulata. Lineage (NCBI taxonomy): Eukaryota > Viridiplantae > Streptophyta > Magnoliopsida > Poales > Poaceae > Aegilops > Aegilops umbellulata. The sequence goes on from CP136056.1 coordinate 114,336,779, forward strand.
GTTGCCATTTTGAGCAGCACCCAATGATGCGATGCAGCAGTTGCCGTAGGCTCCGGTGTTGCGATGCACCGGTTGACGGCGGCTCCGTGCTGCGAGATTGCCGACAGGTAAAGACGCTGGATCATGGGCGTGGTGAATGGAAGAACAGAGAAAGAAGACAACGACTTTGTTTGTTGAGGAAGAAGAGAGTGACTCTGTTTGTTGAGATCGCACTGCCACCATCCATCGGATCGGACGGCTGGCTAGGCGGCTTAATTTTGTAACAAATCAATCGGAAATTTGAGAGATTGGAATCCCTTTTGAAATCGGGCAATTAGGGGAGAAGCTCCTCCAAATTTGCCACCAACCTGCTCGTGTCTCCCCAAATCGCGCCCCAGCCCCCAAACGGAAAACTCTCGAACCCGTAAAGGCTCCGCTTCTTCTCCAAGCTCCTCACCTCACCGCCAGCTTTGACCTCGCCGGCGTCCACCCAAATCCGCCCCGCCCATGGCTCAGACCACCCAATAGTTCTCGCCACCTCCCCCATGACGTCCGAGCGCCCGCTCATCGACGTCGCCTCCCCGCACCCGCCGGCGGCGGCGTCGCAACTCCCGCCGTCGCAGCCGGAGCCTCCCGTTCGCGCTGACCACCTGGGCTTATCCGTTGAGGTCCCGGACCCCTTCCGCTCCTCCCGCCGCGACCAGCCCGACCCGTCCGCGTCGGAGCGGGAGCTCCACGAGGGGGGTGAGTACCGCGCCGTCGCTGTGGGGGAGCCCTCGCCGGAGTTTGCCGGCAACGCTGTCCGGACGGCCAAGTACTCCGCGCTCACCTTCCTGCCGCGCAACCTGTTCGAGCAGTTCCGACGGCTGTCGTACGTCTACTTCCTCGCCATCACCGTGCTCAACCAGCTCCCCCAGATCGCCGTCTTTGGCCGTGGCGCGTCTGTTCTCCCGCTGGCCTTCGTGCTCTTCGTCACCGCTGTGAAGGACGCCTACGAGGACATCCGCCGCCACCGCTCCGACCGCAGGGAGAACAACCGCCTCGCCGCCGTCCTCGCGCCACAAACTGCCGGCGAGTTCCTCCCAAAGAAATGGAAGCACATACGCGTCGGGGACGTCGTGCGCGTCGCGTCCAACGAGACGCTCCCGGCCGACATGGTGCTGCTCGCCACTAGTGACCCCACTGGCCTCGCGCACGTCCAGACCGTCAATCTTGACGGGGAGACCAACCTCAAGACGAGGTATGCCAAGCAGGAGACGCAGTTGAGGTTCTCTCACGACGGCCACGTAGCTGGTATGCTGCATTGCGAGCGGCCCAACAGGAACATTTATGGGTTCCAGGCGAATTTGGAGATCGACGGCAAGCGTGTCTCACTCGGACCGTCCAACATTGTGCTCCGTGGTTGTGAGCTCAAGAATACCACCTGGGCAATAGGGGTTGTGGTTTATGCTGGAAAGGAGACTAAGGTCATGCTCAATAACTCTGGGCCGCCATCCAAGCGTAGCCGCTTGGAGACTCAGTTGAATCGGGAGACAGTCATATTGTCCATTATGCTCATTGGGATGTGCATAACTGCATCAGTGCTCGCAGGGATTTGGCTGCTGAATCACCAGCGGGAGCTTGAGTTCACCCAATTCTTTAGAGAAAAGGATTACACAACCGGGAAGAACTACAATTACTATGGAATCGGAATGCAGATATTCGTTACATTCCTCATGGCCGTCATAGTGTATCAGGTCATCATTCCTATCTCATTGTATATATCAATGGAGTTGGTACGACTTGGGCAAGCATATTTCATGGGCGCCGACAATGACTTGTATGACGAATCGTCAAGGTCCAGGTTCCAGTGCAGGGCTCTGAATATAAATGAGGATTTGGGGCAGATTAAGTATGTTTTCTCTGATAAGACAGGGACGCTGACAGAGAACAAGATGGAGTTCATGTGTGCATCCATTCACGGAGTTGATTACAGTTCTGGCAAACCTGCATGCGGGTCCTCAGTTGTAGGTACGATGACTTTAATTTATATTACTTGTTTGATGTTGCTGTTTCCTAATAAGACCTCTTATTTGCTGGTTTTGGTCAGTTGATGATCTTCTGTGGACACCAAAAATGGCAGTTAGGACTGACCCTCAGCTTTTGAAGTTATTGAACAATGACAGCTCAAGTGAGGAAGCAAAGCTTGTCCTTGAATTCTTCCTTGCTCTTGCTGCCTGCAATACAATTGTGCCACTTGTCCTGGACACTAGAGATCCTAAACAAAAGTTGATTGACTATCAGGGTGAGTCTCCTGATGAGCAGGCACTAGCTTATGCTGCAGCATCTTATGGCATTGTGCTTGTTGAGCGAACATCTGGTTACGTAGTGATCGATGTCCTTGGTGACAGACAGAGGTAAGATAGCTCTCAACTTTCGCTTTGTGACCATTGTATTTGGCAATACTTCATGAGTGTGTTTTCGTTAGAACTTAGTACCGGCTATCTAACTGAAATGCAAAATTTTGTGATATCAAAAGTTATTATGTGACTAGGAGTGGAGGGACACTATGATCCTTGATCTCTTCATCTCTAGAAAACTATAAGCAGACATACTGCCTGTGTAGTCTCCTACAGTCTAGGGCAGCTGGTAGTTGGTAGCATCAAGCATATGATTAGGGCTAGCACGAATGTTTTTATGCCTTTTGCTTTGTAATGTTACTGATGTCATTTCCGACCCAAAAAGAACTAACGAGTAGATCCTAAGGTTATTAACGTGACATTAGGGCTTGTGCCACACCCAGTGCTGAAAGCTCCCACACAAGGTGGGGTCTGGGGAAGGGAATTTCTAGACAGCCTTACCCGTGCATAATAATTCTGCAAGGAGGCTGATTTGAACCCAGGACTCTACTACTGTGCCTGGCCTGCCCTTCAACTGTTTGGCTGGGAGGAACTTCCAAATTTGAACAGTGGTAGGAAATTCGTTTGTCAATTTAGAAAATTATTTTAATTATACAGGGCCAATAGGCAAATATGTGAGTTATCAGTCCATACAATTTTGCTGTTTTTCATTCTTCTGTGTGAGTCAGTTGTCAAGTGGAACTGTACACGTCAAGTTGACATCTATTTTAGGAGTTATCTCCATTACCAATTCAGTGTGTCAAATTGTATTCGTTGGGGCTTTGTCCCATAGTAGGTGTTTCGATGTCAAGCATTCTGCAGTGGGTTCCCCGGCGATGCTGAACTCACTCTCCCCTTTCCCTCTGCTTCTGGACTTGGAACTGCTGTATTTCCGTTATTTGCTTAACGGAAAGGGGTTATGCCCGGTTAAAAAAAAATGTCATTTTGGACATGTCTTAAGTCAAACTTTAAAACATGGACTACAGATATTGTTCCAAATATTTAGATTGAGAACTTCTAAATCATACGTTCGGATTTGTCTCGAAAGTATATTCATATAATGTAATGATTTTCCATAATTAGCGGTCAAAGGTAAATCTCGAAGACCAGTTCAGTATTCAAAATGAAATGTATTTGTGATATGGAGGGAGCAATATATTTTGCAACATGCGGTGCGATTCATTTCACACTTGACCCAAATTTAATACTCCCTCTGATCCATATTAATTGTTGCTGGTTTATTAATTGTCACTTGGCTTACGTGCCAGTACTAATCTACTATCTCATATCCTTTACGTGCCAGTTTTGATTCAATAGATCATTAGCACGCTTGGCTTACAGTTCTGATGTATCCTGCCGGTATGTAATGTGCAGATTTGATATATTAGGACTTCATGAGTTTGATAGTGATCGTAAGAGGATGTCTGTCATTGTCGGCTGCCCTGATAAGACTGTTAAGTTATATGTCAAAGGTGCAGACAGTTCAATGTTTGGAATTATCAACAAATCATTAGAGCTGGACAATGTTCGTGCTACAGAAGCACATCTCCACAAATATTCATCACTTGGCCTAAGAACTCTTGTTGTTGGTATGCGTGAATTGAGTCAACCTGAATTTGCGGAGTGGCAGTTGGCATATGAGAAGGCTAGCACAGCAGTACTTGGCAGGGGAAATTTACTCCGATCAATTGCAGCCAATGTAGAGTGCAATATCCACATATTGGGGGCCTCTGGGATTGAAGATAAGCTTCAAGATGGGGTACCAGAAGCAATAGAATCTCTTCGGCAAGCAGGCATGAAAGTTTGGATTTTAACAGGGGATAAGCAGGAGACAGCAATTTCTATTGGCTACTCTTGTAAGCTGCTGACGAGTGACATGACACAAATTGTGATAAATAACAATTCTAAGGAGTCTTGCAAGAGAAGTCTCGAGGAAGCACTTGCAAGAACTAAGGAGCACAGAGTTGCTTCGCCAATTGGCTCACCGTATCCAGTGTTAGCATCAGAATCTTCTGGTACAGTTCTTGCTTTGATTGTGGACGGTAACAGCCTTGTTTACATACTTGAGACAGAGTTGCAAGAAGAGGTACTACTCGTCCATATGTAGTTCTATCAATGCTGTACTAATTTTCTTTTGTCCTTCTCAGTGATAAGATCATCTTATAAAGATGCCATAACTGACACATGGTCTGTCTTATTTTGTTGTGATAGCTTTTCAAAGTAGCAACAGAATGTGGTGTTGTCTTATGTTGTCGAGTGGCTCCTCTACAAAAGGCAGGCATAGTTGCGCTTATCAAAAACAGGACAGATGATATGACCTTAGCAATTGGTGATGGTATACCCTCCTGCTTCCTCTATTATGTTACATTTTTATTTAGGAGACAACGTGTGCATTATTAATACTGTTTACTTAACCTGTGACATTCAGGAGCAAATGATGTTTCAATGATTCAAATGGCTGATGTTGGGGTTGGTATCAATGGCCAAGAAGGAGGACAAGCTGTTATGGCATCAGATTTTTCTATGGGACAATTCAGATTCTTGGTTCCTCTTCTATTAGTTCATGGTCACTGGAATTATCAAAGGATGGGTTACATGATCCTTTACAACTTCTACAAGAATGCCACATTTGTCTTGGTTCTTTTCTGGTAAGGTTTTTTTAGAGGGGTCAAATACTTCATTACTGGGAAAATGTTACTACTAGTTTTGGTCAGAAAACAACTTGGCGGCTATTGAAATCATCCATATATTTTCTGGAAAATGTGGAGACCTATAATTTTCTAGTGTTACATATAAGAAGAGTACCTTGGCATTATAAATTTATGACCATATTTTTTTTTGCGGTGATATGATAATAATTTTATGGTCAGAAATTATTACCATATTTTTTTTTAGTTGGTTGAATTATTCAAAAAATATTGTATGGATCACCTCTTTATTTTTCCTATTTTTTGCATGGATAGTTAAAAAATATAGCCCCCCAAAATAATGCTTATGATGTGATCTCAGGTATGTGCTTTATACATCATTCACTTTGACGACTGCTATCACCGAATGGAGTAGTCTCCTGTATACTGTGCTTTATACATCCCTTCCAACAATTGTTGTTGGTATTCTTGACAAGGATCTTAGCAAGTCAACACTGCTAGCTTACCCAAAGCTTTATGGATCTGGCCAACGGAATGAGAAGTATAATTTGAATTTGTTTGTCCTCAATATGCTTGAAGCACTTTGGCAGAGTTTGGTTGTGTTCTACATACCGTATTTTGCATATCGACAAAGTACTATAGGCATGTCTAGTCTTGGAGATTTGTGGGCACTTGCATCAGTCATTGTTGTAAATATGCAATTGGCCATGGACATCATTCGGTGGAATTGGATTATACATGCATTCGTATGGGGGACGATAGCAGCAACAGTGATTTGTCTCTTTGTGATAGATTCGATATGGGTTCTTCCTGGTTATGGGTAAGTGCTTCACCTCCCACATCTTATTGCTGATGCCATTATTTTTGTATTCCATGCGATAGCTGTGAAGTTGACAAAAAAGATGCAGTAGTCTTTAAAACCTTTAAAGGTATTCTGACTGTTTTCTCCATTGGACATATACGATTGCAAGTTTCCTGCAACATGTGTTTGTATTATAAGGGATGAGTTCTCCGAAGAAACGAAATAAACTCTGAGCTGTTATAACTGCAATTGGGAGGCCGAGCTTGTGATGTGTAGATTCTGATTCGACGTGCCCCTTGTGATAATAAATCAACAGGCAGCATCTCACCCGTGCGCATGGCCCTTGCTCTTTTGTTTCATTCCAGCATAACATTTTGTTTATTTCCTTTGCACTATAATTCTTTTAGAATACATAGATTAAATGCTATCTTTTTCTTTGCAAGCATCTCTGGGCTTCTTACAAGTAAAATGAGCTATTTGCCCATGTTTTCTTGAGTGGGATTTCTGATAAGTGCAACACCTGTTGCTCTTGTTTATGATTATCTATAATAGATGCAACCAACTGACACCAAACACTAATTTCAGGGCCATCTATCACATAATGGGGCAAGGCTTGCTTTGGTTACTGCTGCTTATCATTGTTGTCACAGCAATGGTCCCACATTTTGCAATCAAGGCTTTCTCAGAGCATTTTGTTCCCAGTGATACTCAAATCGGCCGAGAAATAGAGAAGTTTGAGGCTTTAAATCAGGTGAACCATTCGGAAATTCCAATGCGAAAGTTTTCATGACCCTTGCAGGGGAATTGCATATAGTGTTACTATTGTTTCTTATATTCTGTTTCTTTTGTTCGTTTCCGCCCTTTCAGTGTGTATACGGGCCATTCATTTGTTAACGGCAATAGATTTAGCCTCCAGGGTGTGTGTATGTATGTATTCTATCTAACATTTACTGAAAAGGAAATATAAATTGTTGACGTCCAAGAATTTGTGTCATAAGGTGAATGGGTGAATACTGCGATGTATATTATCACTTATTCTTCTATCTGAAATATGTATTGTTGCTCATATGTTTTGTGCCATTGTTGCTCGTGCTGGTCTAACCCTTTTTTTTATAAATGCACTTAGATATGTTTGAGCATACAATGGGCACATGAGCATCCATGGTTCACATCACATACTATATTCAGATTTGTCTACATCAAACAGAGTTGGTTCCATTTCGGTTCCTGAATTAAGCATTTGGAGAAGGTTGGCATAACAATCATTTCATAAACTTGAGAACATGTTAGCTACATACAAACATCAGAGCATCAATCCTCCTAAAACGGAAGAGAACATCATAAGTAACATTTTGGCTCCATCAATGTAAGCGCTATAGGTCTCATGCTTGCAGATGGAGCACGCTCTGAATTCCAGCAGACATAGTTCTCTATGTTTCGCTGACCATTTCGATGCACCATGCCACTTTCCAAACTTGACCAGTGCTTAGAAAACTCGCTGCATGTTTTACATAAATATACTCCCTGAATAAGCAGAAACATCTGACGAACCTACACAATGGCTGAACAAAAAGTGGAGCACTGGTAGATCTTTAATTGATTTGAGTTGGCTGTAGGAGTGCCTGCAGTCTAGGAACATATAAACTCAAGACGATGCCCTGCAAAAAACACTGACCATACTGGGCATATCCCCCTTCCTTTGGACAACACTCATGGCTGATGGCATTGGTTAGAAACAAAAGATCAAGCTTCTCAAGTCCTCTCCTGAAATGACTGAGATCAAGCTTCTCAAGTCCTCTCCTGAAATGACCGAGAGCGCGAAAAGGCCGCTGGATTGGCCTGCAGAGCCTGTGGAGATTCTGGTGTCTTGTCATTTTTTAGAACCTTCATCTGGAAAGGCTCAAACATGCCTTTCTCATCAGGTTTGATGCCTAGAGTATCCCGTACCGAACTCTTTGTGGTCTCAGCTGGGTCATCAATTCTTAGAGTTTTAGGGACCTGTACGTTGTTTTCCCTATCCTCTTCTTGCAGGTCTGCTTCTCTTGAATGCTTTCCAAGTGTAGGAGAATTGTCCTCTGAGCATGTGATTTTGTTTGGAGGGCCATTACTTCCAGGACATGGTGAACTCCACATTCCATTAGGCCAACCAGGAATGCAGCTCCAAAGTGGTGGTGGCATCATAGGAAAGGAAACAACAGGCGTGCAAATTCCTGGAGCTGCCATCATCAATGGAGGCGCCCACGGCGGCAGACCGTGCTTCACATTTTCCAACCCTTGAATGGGCCCTGTTGAGCACTGAGCAGCTGCCATGACAGCAATACTGTTCCATCCAGGACTCCAGGGAAACACCAAAGCAGGTCCGTGAGGGTGAGGCAATGTGATGCCATTATAGTATCCTAACACATTGCTCGGCTCTTTTTTAACTGCGCTATCCGGCGTCTGATTTTCTGAGCAACCCGACACTGTCGCTGGAGATGGACATGATTGTTCTTCGCTATTATCACCAGAGGCCAAGGAAACAAGGTGAGTATCCTTCTGTTCTTCAATATTATGGATTGAAGACATAGGCTTACAAACTGGCACTTGAGATCCGAACTCCTTTACTGTTTCATTTTCTTTAATTGGCCCTGGAAGAACCTGCGGTAAAAGTGGAAGAGCTAGATGGTGGATCTCATTGGAAACATCTCCGGGAGCAGCTATGTTAGCATCACATGACATCATAGCATGGCGGAAGTGAGAGGCATGCTTATTTCTGCGTCTTCCAGAACCTACAGGGACATTCCTAATATTTCCACCAGCAGTCCAATACCTCTGGCAATTCCTGCAGAAGTGCCTGGGCTGGCTAACATTGTAATTGTTGAAGTAGCAGAACTTTGTTTCCATGCTATTGCAGCGAGGGCATGGCACGATTATATCAGGCTTCTTGAGTACCTTGTCTTGGCCAGATCCATCAGACCCAGTTTTAATCTCCTCAGATTTGAAACCAGTTCTCACTTCCACCCCATGTTTGCTGATAGCTTGATCATTCTGCTCTCTATTCTTGGAACAGAAAGGAGTTGCTTCGACATTCAAAAGCTTGTTTGAGACACAAGGCATGACATCATTGCTGTTTGCATCATTTCCAAGCTTGGTGACAACCTGAAAAATATTATTTAACATGCATGAAATAGATAATTCAAATTGGTATACCATAATTTTGTTAGTGCCGACAGAGAGAATGCAAAATTGAGCATAGTTCATGTTGAGTTAGCTACAAACATAGGCAATAAGAAGTTAAAGTTTTACAAAAAATCAATGCTGATCAGGTTACTGTTATTTTCTCAAATTACTATAAGGCACAGAAATATGGCATACTGGAAACAATGCAGACACCGCTGGCATAAGAGAGTACGAGACTACGGAAGATTTTATCATAGTAGCTGCTAAAATTATGTGATGTCATAACATCTACTTGATATCATAGCTGATTTAAACAAGCAACACATTCTTCAGTCATGTACAATTTAGTTTCATGTTTATCCATGAATTGCATGCCTCACTATGTTTGTTCATGTTCAGGTGTTAAGCGTTGACTCATATTACCAATAATTTCCCCTGTGTACTGCCCCTTTCTTTACAATATTCAGTTGTCCGTTTCTCTGTTATACTTGCAATCGTGGAACTCTTTCATACTTGGGGTTAAGAACTAGTACCTTTCAAGGAACCAGGGGTGTTACTGGAGGAATAGTAAGGCACTTCTGTTTCACGATAAGCACTAGATCCAAGGTGGTACTACCATGGTGCAAGGGTACCCAGCTCTTCTTTTGCAAAAGAAGAGTAATTTGCACGGCAAGTGTTTTTGGGAGATTTTATCAGTCTTCACTGCACAATGGGCCAACGATAAGCTCCTCCGGTAAGTCCTTGACCCCCTCACGGTCCCTAGCTATATATCATTTCCCTTTTTGCGCAACTGCCTAAATACTAACAACACACTATACTTGTTATAACAAAAAAAAAGTTCTATGTACAGGGGCAAGATAGAGCTGGTCAATGTATACTCCATATGCAGTAATTTCTTAAAATAACCCTTTGTAACAATCAGACAAAATTATGGATCCGAACTGCAGTAATTTCTTATAGGAACCTTCAAAGAGCTAGTAAAAATAATAAATCAAACAACGATATTTGAAATCCTGGCTCTGCCATGGACTAGATTAAGAGCTAGAGCTACTTAAGACAAAAGTACCAGAACCATTGACTACTGTGCATGTATTTACCTATAACACGATATGCACATGAGTAGGCTTTGCATTTCCACGTAGGTTGCAAAATCATTTGGTGGAATTAGTTTGGTATTTGATATTGGTTAAAATGCACATATAATATTAAATGATTCGCTTGACGCTATGTTGATCAGTATCTATGACAGATGTTTTGAATTAAATAATAATTCCAACTGGTTGGCATAGTTTTGGTTCTATCGTGAAGCATAAATGAATTTCATGAGCACCAGTGTCCATAGCAGAACTGTTTGCAAACCAAGCTTCCCTCTAGTTCAACTTAAGAGTAGAAGCAATGTTTTTCTACGACTGCAATTAAGGGCTTGTTTCCTAAAATTCAGCTTTGATTTAGAAGACACAAGCCAAACGGGGTAGCTTCACAATATGCCGCTTCGTAAAAAAATTAGGATATGGGGACCAACTCCCTGTTTTTTGTGAAACTCTTCAGGGGTGCTCCAAAAAAACTCCAAAAGCTGGAGTTGGGAAAAAAATTACCCTTTCGTTTCTCCCCACGTCAAATAGATCTTTTCCACCAAATTGCCATTCTTGAAGCTAGAGTTAACTGGAAGCTAGACATTCTCTTTGGTCTTTTTGATGGAGCCGCAACTCCCGTGTGAAACTGCTCCAAAATGAATTTGGTCGACTAAAACTGATTTTCGTGGAGCGGAGCAGTCCCAATCAGGCCCTAAGCATTTAGATTCTGTTGGGCTTTCGTAGCCACCGGGCAAAACACCGGCTTAGTCTTACTAATAAAGATGAATTTTATCTTAACAATCTCAGTGCAAACGTATTTGATCAAAGAAGTTGAAGTTCCGTTTTTCATTTGGCAAGGAAAGGCTAAATGAAGGAATCCTTATGGACATAGGGATTTATTTAACCGTTTCCTTTCTCAATAGAGAACTGTTTCCTTTTAGTACACCTTTTCAAGATGGAGACTATCAAGGACAAGCAGGCTGGTAGCACATACCAATCCAAGGCACTGCTGTCTACATCTTGTCAAATCAAGAAGGCCCTTGGTAGGGTAGGACACAAAGATAGCCCGAAATTAATTGCATGAACCCTAGTTAGGAAGACCAAGAAACGTAATTGAATGGTGGAGACAAACATAATTATAGGAGGTTTTGAAGAGCGAGTAAGCAGACTCCCCTCTGTTGTCGAAAAGGGTGGGTTTGGATAACAAAGGGAAAGGGTCCATTCATTTATATGGTTCAAACACGCATCAAGCAGAATGGCAGCAAAAGGATAAAAAACAGTTTGAAAAATAACAACAATAGAAATGGTTCCTGAAGAACACTAGTAGCAATTAACCGGTGGCCTCTTGGGAGGGGAAGACGGAGCTGCAATGCCACCTTTCCAAAAAAAAGAAAAACGAAGCTGTAACGCAAAGACCTAAACAAAACCAGCCGCACATTTGACAGCACAAAGCCGCCAAGAAAGAAGAAGAGCGCATCAAATCGGCAAGTGAAAGGAACCGGAGAAGTCCCCCGCCGTGTCCAAGGAAAAGGAACTAACCTCGGCCGCGGCGTCGAGGAGCGGGATGGTGCGGCCGAAGAGCTTAATGGCGGCGTCCCCCCGGTCCCTAAGCGCGGCCATGGCGGCGTCCCGATCTCGGGTGGTGGGTGTATGGCATGTCACTGGGCCTGGGGCTGGGTCAGGCGGGTTGGAGTAGGCGGTGAGCGAACTGGAGATGGAAGTCCCACAAATAATTGTGCGTGGATGGGCGAGCCAAAAGTGCAGCCTAGCCTAGCCTACTTTTGGGGCTTTTGCACCGGGGCAGCCGGTAAAAGTCACAAAGGCAATGCACCCACGCAAAAGATTATCTACTTTCTTTCTTCCAATGAATCATACGCACGATTATCCTAACCCGAGCAGGTCCATTTTTTGACGGGAAAGTCAATTTGGTTACTACTAGTACTGACCCTGTTTTGAGTCTCTGATTTTGGCTTTTGGACAGGGGACTGAGTAAAGGATGGACTTATTGGTCAGGTACGAGGCCTAGGCGTGAGAAAAAATATTCTCCGCTACTGTGGATGCAGTAAGAAATTTTTGCCACTAGTCCTACTCCTACCACTGAGGCTGAGCACCGAGATATTGGGCATATTGGTTGCGGAAACAGTGAACGTGATCTCTGGCGCACACGCACAGCACAGAGGAGCAGTGACCGGGTGCACCCGGTTGCGCGCCAACCATCCCTGGTGGCAGATCCACGTCAGCCGCCGCTTTTTGCGAGCCGACGCAACGGCAGCGCGTCGCTTTTGCACAAATGCAGTGGGCCCCACTTGGACAAAGCGCTTCCTCGCTTTTTATCAAAAATCAATTCTATTTTACTCCTGGTGCTGTTCTACCCTTTCCAGAAGGTTCTTGGTTCGGGTTATAGTCACAGTGACATTTGATCGAAGAAAGTGACAACGCAATTAGTGAAAAATAAATCGTGTTCGAAGCCTAAAATGGATACGCGATCGAACGAATCCCCGTGTAAGCACAAGCTAGGTACTCCCTCCGTTCGGTAATAGATGACCCGGTGGCACTTTTTGCGAAATGGTCCTTCTCATTTCTCCGACCAATCCCGCGGTCCTCGCTCGTCACTCACCGTCTTCTCGCCCCCCACACAGCTCCGTCGCCCACCGTCTTGGCTCTTCGGTGCCGCCCCACGCCGCCTTCCTCCCTCCCCCACCCCATGCCGCCTTCCTCCCCCGAACCACCCTGCCATGCCGCCGCCTCGTCCCCCTCCTCGTTCCCCACCATCTCAAGGTTCGATTTTTGCTGGGCGCCGGTGGTTGAGCTGCGGGCAGATCTGCGGGCGGCGGCCTGGAGCGGCAGTACGCGAGGAGAGGAGTGTCCGGCGTCTCCCTCGACGTCGCAGAGCAAGGGCGCGCCGCCGGCCCGGTGGTGCTCCTCCACGGATTCCACCAAATTGCCCGCAGACACGTCACCAGATTCCACCAGACGCGCCGACGCCTCTCAGCCGCCGGAGACGGCGCTCCCCGCAGCGGAAGGCCCCGGAGACGAGGAGGGGGAGGGGGAGAAATGCCGCATCTGCTGCCTCCCGGCCGAGGCGAACCGCCCCCTGCGCCTGCCGGGGCAGCATCAGGTTCGTCCACGACGACTGCCAGCTCCGGTGGCTCACCACCCGCCAGCGACCCCGCTGCGAGGTATCGCCTCCAGTCATCTCCCCTCGCCCGCTTTGAATGGTTGCCAAGTTCATGTTGTTGCTGTGGCTGCGCGTGCTTTATTTCGTTCAGGTTCAGTCCCGTGTGCCACTAGAGTTTCAGTCCCGTTTTGACATGATTCCTCACCAAAAATGTCCCCTTTTGCAATGTGATATATGATCCCCTTCATCATGTTGTTGTGTGCCTGTGACCCACCCTTTGCACAACTAATTTCTACCCCAACTACTGAGAGATGTCTTTTGATTCCTTGTGCTGACCCTTGTCAATTGTCATTGCCATTGCCATGATTCCTCACTGAAACTATCTATGGATGGATATTACTGTATCATGCATAGAGGATCGAGCATACATGCAGCTCTCCACCTATTCCAGTAATCTAAAGACTCAATACATTAGAGGCCATTCCCATCATCCTACCAGCTCAAGCAACATGTTCAACAGCAAATACTGCAGGCATGACTTTTGGTTTGAATTCTGAAAAGAAGACTAACAAACAGAGCAAGCATACAACTGAGATGGATTGATATATCTTTCCCTGTTTTGTTCATGACACAAATTGTTGTATCTTTGGCTGAAAATTTGCAGGTTCTCACTCTCTAACATCCTTTACACCAATGATTGCTCACATTTTTTAGAAACACCAGAATACATAACCACCATCTAAAACCAGTTAGGACAAATGACTCTAGAAAGTTCAGGGTCTATTGTTTTATAGTCAGTGTTAGTGTTCTAGTCAGACCAAACACCATAGTTCAGTGCTCAGGATAGTTTTTTGCTTGAATGACTAAATCAATTTATAAAACAATCTAAATGTTGTTTAGCTTGAATTGTCACTTTCATAATGTCATGCATCTTACCACTGATGTGTTTCTAGAAGAAAAAATTATTACTCCTAATTCATGCTCACACAATCATACAAATTAATTCACATAGTTATTGACACAGAGATTGCCATGTTGCTAATAAAAAAATTGCATCATCCTTTCCTTTCATATACAGTAATAAGATTTGTTGGAGTTTACACACAATCTGTGCTCTTATCCTGTGCTCGTATCCTATGCTCTTCCCGGTCATAAAGAATGGAAATGATTGTGTGAAATTTAACACATTACCGGCCTGCCAACTGCTTCCGTTATCCTGCTGAACACAACCTTTGCAAGGACGCACGAAATTGCTCCTTTCCCTTTCTCTGCTTCTTTCCCTTTCTTTGCTTGGAGGGTGCTGCTGCTCTTCTTTCTCTTTCTCTGCTTCGAAGGTGGTGGTGCTGCTGCTACTGCTTGTAGGGTAATGCTGCTTGGAGGATGTTGCTGGTCTTCTTTCCCTTTCTCTGCTTCTTTCCCCTTCTTTGCTTGGAGGGTGCAGCTGCTCTTCTTTCTCTTTCTCTGCTTCGAAGGTGGTGGTGGTGGTGCTGCTACTGCTTGTAGGGTACCGCTGCTTGGAGGATGTTGCTGGTCTTCTTTCCCTTTCTCTGCTTGGAGGCTGCTGCCGCTCCTCTTTCTCTTTCTTTGCTTCAAAGGTGCTGTTGTTGCTGCCTCGAGGTCTGCTGCTGCTATAAGTGCTAAGGTTTGCTCAACTAGCTTAGCGTCTAAAGAGAGAGCAATAGGAAGCCTTCCTTCTTGCTGTCGGCTCTCTTTTTGCATGTGAGGAATCTTGTAGCCTATCCCTCCTTTTTCTCTCATAATCTCTCTCATGCATGATTGCAGTGACACGAAGCTTCGAGCTAACATGTTGACATCCTAGTTTTGATATTCTTCCTCCACGCCTTCTATCAATTCCCTTATGCTTTGAGGTGCTCTGCAATCGGTATGCGACTGGAGAGACCTGAAGAAGCATAGATCAAGAATATTCAGGTCGGGGCTGTTTGGAGGTTGCTGGATCAACTTGATATCTAGACCGGTCTGTTCTACGGCCCGTCGAAAAACCTCGTCACTAGGCTTAAGATGCGGTGTAGCATTATCTTGCTGGATAAAGATGGTCCGTTCTTCATCTTCATCAGGCCACATGTCATGGATAGCTGGAATCAGTTTCTCACACATATAAAGCCTCATTACATCTCTTGTAACTTTCAATGATTTGAGTTCAAGTGTCCCTCTTTCTCTATTTTCACTCCTTCTTTGAGCCGGAGACTCTGTGACAAAGGCCCAAATGCCTATCTTTCCATCAAACGTGACGACACCAACATTGCCATATCTTGGTTTAGCCACGACCGCAAGAAACATCACCTTCGCGATGCTATCCTTATGATGCAAGGTGCGTAAGGGATCAGGTTCTTCGGGAAGCAGCAAGTAGCCGTTCTCCTCCTGTGTCAGATTGAACCATTTCTAATCCATATAGACTATGTCATCTAATTCCCGGAAATGAGGCCAGGGAGTTCTCAGCCAATTCTCATCAGCCATAGAAATGCAAAATCTCAATCTCTCAATCTCGTTGGCTGGCTTTATCATGGGCCTTAGTTTGTTAGTGTTGCACCTCAACTCACCCAACACGAACCTTGCGTGTAAGGTCGTGCAGCTTACACCCAGAGACCTTGCTAGACTTCGAAATGTCCTCCGTCTATTTAGTGGGATTGTCGCCATCCTCGACAGGTCCAGATCTTTCGGCTTATGGCCGACTCTACTTTTCTTTTGGTTCGAGACATCAACTCCCTTCCCTTGTGCAATTTGGCGATTTGCTCTTCTCCATATTCTGCTAACAGTGCTTAGGCTTGTTTTCAGTAGGTTGGCAACGAGCTTCTTGTCTGTTTTCACTACTTGTCCATCTTTGTTCTTGATTACTTTGAGAGCAAAATAAACACCAAATCTCTCCTTATTTGTCAGTTCTCTGCTTTTTGGAGGCTGAACACATTCAAGTTGTACTTCTTCTTGAGGAAACAAATTCAGATCTGGTACTTGTTTTTCTTGAGGATTCCAATTCAGATCTAGTACTTGTTCATGAGGAATGAAATGTAAATCTGGTTCTTCTTGTTCTTCTTGAGGAGTCCAATTCATATCTTGTTCTTCTTGAGGAAGCCAATTCAGATCCGGTACTTGTTCTTCTTGAGGATTCCAATTCAGATCTGGTACTTGTTCTTGAGGAATGAAATGTAAATCTGGTTCTTCTTGTTCTTCTTGAGGAGTCCAATTCATATATCGTTCTTCTTGTTCTTCTTGAGGAAGCCAATTTAAATCTGGTTCTTCTTGTTCTTCTGGTTCTTCAAGTTCCCAATCATCATCTTGCCGAGGACTCATGTTGAGATCAACACCAAACATAATCGTAGTGGTGGAGATGACACAACTTGAGCTCACTGTGACACGTAAGTTGAAAAGAAGAGTCATAAACTGTGATAAACTTTAGGCGTTCATCCAATTTATCTTTACTTTAGTTTGTGCAAATAAAGAATGAAAATAATAATTGAGGATTATTACAAAGACAGAAATGTGTTGAAAATGGATGACATCATGAGTGTCACTGCTCTTCTTATATACTGAATTTTTTCTTAACTTTGCAGGGTGTCATCACCAAAAGGATGTCATCAATTGAGGAAATGGCAGGAATGAATGTTCATCCTGGTTATAGTTACAGCAGCAGGGGACAAGCACTTGCTCTGGAGTACGCAATTAAAATTCTTGCATTGCAGGGGATTATTGCTTTGCTTCATGACCTCTCAGCCAGTGCATCAAGTACCTCGGTCCGGTAAGTAGTGTTTACAGTCACTGATAGCAATGCATATAGGGTGGCTACCAGCCTAACAAAGTGTGTTTAAACTGTGCAGAAGGAAAGGGAGGACTATGAGGTCGTAATTGAGGACAACAAGTTCTTGTACAAGAAGAACCGGTAAATAACTGACACGTCCTTCGGTCCGAGGGATGCAAAGTGGATCTTTGTTCTTAGCACAACTAAGACCTTGTATGTTGGTTAGGTAAATATACACATCATATAGGCAAACCTAACATAGTCATCTGTAGAAATGCCAGTTCAGTGTGTGATATGAATCTTGCCATTGTAAATTGCAGAAGAAGAAAGGTAAATTTCAGTTTTACATCCAGTTTTATTAGGCAACATGCTGACACCACCTGAACTTTGTTGTTGTCAGGCTATTTGGCCTCACAGTGGTCACTACCGCCCCAAAGAGGAGAATTTCCAGGAGTTCAAAAGCTTCCTCAATGCCAACTTGGTGGCAAGAAGCAGCAGCAGCGGTAGATGCAGAGACGAGATGCAGGGACGCCTGTAATGACCCCTGTGGCCACGAACCTGGCCGTGGAGATGCAGGGACGCCTGCCCATGCTACAGCAAGGAGGAGGGGAAGATGGAGCCGCGGCGCCTGAGCCTGGCAGCGGCGGAAGATGGAGGCCCGGCGCCTGAGCCTGGCACCGGCGGAAGATGGAGCCGCGACACCTGAGCCTGGCAGCGGCGGAAGATGGAGGCCCGGCGCCTGAGCCTGGCAGCGGCGGAAGATGGAGCCGCGGCACCTAAGCTTGGCAGCGGCGGAAGATGGAGGCCCAGCGCCTGAGCCTGGTAGCGGCGGAGACAGAGCTCGATGTGCTGGAGTCGCCGGCGCTGTCTTGCTGCCGGCGATGGAGCTGGAGGTACTCAGAGGTGGGGAGCTCGAGGTGCTGGGTGCGGGAGCTCGAGGAGCTGACGCCGGCGACGGGGTCCTAGTGCTGGGGATGGAGCTCGAGGTTCTGGCCGACAGGAGATCGAGGTTCTGGCCGGCAGACGGAGGTTCCCCGCGGTGGATCGCGACGAGCGTACGAAGCGACGAGCGGATGGAGAACTGGGTACTGGATTGTAATGATTTCAAATTTTGAAAGGGTCTTATTGTAAAATTGATTTGTTCACGATTCCTCCACCCCGGAGTCATCTATTACCGAACGGAGGGAGTATATAACAAAACCACGTCTTTTCTTTCAGGGAACAAGATTGCCCTAGCAGTCGACGAATGATTATGATTACAGTCGAACTGCAGCATATCGCCTAATTAAGAATAACTTAAAGCAACTACAACGCGCCGACCCATTTTGTTCTCTCGCGTCCATTTGAATCGCAGCGGACAGAAAAATCGGCCCAACGCACTGATCCAAACGGATGCGCGTCCGCTATTTGTCCGCCTGCCGACCCATTTACGGTCCAATTTTGAGCCTCATTTGCGTCGGCGCGGACACGAGACGAACACGCGTGCCGCGGCCAACTACTCCCCCTCGCCCGCCAGTCAGTGGCAAAGCATCTACCATTTCTCTTCATTTTTCCAAAACCCTCCCGACCACGCGCTCCCGGCCACTCGCCATGGACGACGCACTCGATGTTGCGGACGGCCTCGCCTCCCTCGCCTCATCCGGCATCACTTTCGCCCCCTTGGGCAAAGGCAAGCCCCGCGCCCCCGCAAGACCGCCGCCGCACCCAAGAAGAAGGAGCAACTGACGCCTGAGGAGCGGGCTGCGGAGTCGGTGAAGAGGAAGGGTCGAAGGCATGCGGCAGACGCAAGGGATGAAGCAGCCGCCGCCGCGTAGCAGGAGGAAACCAACGCCCGCGTCGCGGCGGCAACGTGGGAGGCCCTGATCTACCTAGGGTTAAACCCTGGCTAGCTCGGGCTCGTCAACGCTGCCGTGGCCATGGTCAGCACCAGCTCGTCCGTGTTTCCTCGGATGGTGCTGCCAAAGTCGCCTCACACGTCGGCGACGCACCCGATTCCTGGCTTCCACATCTACCTGCAAGCCTCCCAACTCTCCGGCGAATGCTCGCGGGAGGTGAGCGTGGTGGCGCCTTCCACGCCCGCGCCCCCGCGCCAATCGACCTCAACGCCATGTTGGTGGCCGGTGACGAGGATACGTACCTAGGGTAGGGTAACTTATCATACCTGAGGTACCCAATCAAGGACATGACTCCTACAATGAAAGACATTCTAAGAAGTATCAACATTTCAGTCGACCTGGTCAGCCCAGTCGACGGACACGAGCGTACTCGACCAGAAGCACAAGCAGTCGACCATGAAGACAGCCACTCGACTATAAGAAGACCTAAAGGCACTGCCTACAAACGGTCATCTCATAAGTAGCTTTTATGGCCTTCATGGTCCTTTATTACAGGCGTTACCAGTAACCCCCTCTCTTTATGTACATTAAACTCCTTGTAACGTGGGCTGGCTGGGGTCCTGGCAAACTCTATATAAGCCACCCCCCTCCACTAGGACAGGGGTTCGGAACTTTGTAACACACACACACATAATCCAGTCGACTGCCTCCGGGCTCCGAGACGTAGGGCTGTTACTTCCTCAGAGAAGGGCCCGAACTCGTAAAACTCCTTGCGCATACAACTACTCCATAGCTAGGATCTTGCCTCTCCATACTTACCCCCCATTCTTACTGTCAGACTTAGAACCACGACAGTTGGCGCCCACCGTGGGGCAGGTGTTCTAGCGATTTGTTGGAGGAGTTGGGATTCTTTCACCCCACATCATGTTTTCGAGCGGAGTCATGGTCGAGAGCCGCGAGATCCGTCTCGGCGCTCTCTCCTTCATCGTTGACAACTCTGCTTGGCTGTAGGAGGCTCCACTCGACGTGGACGCGCTTCCCGCCCGCGGAGCCACGCATTTTCGCGCATGCGTCCGCGGCGTCCTCCTGCGGCAACCGTCGACCCAGTACGGGTCGGCATTCGTTTCGCCATCGTCGTCATCAGTTTCCCACCGGCGCAAGCGCACCGGTCGGTCGAGACTCCAGCGGTGGGTGAAGCACGCACTGGCCCGCCAGTCGGCCATCCCCCAAGTCGCGGCAATCGAGCCCGACGAGTCACTCTACGGCCTGTTCGACCTATCGACTAGCTCCGTAGAGACTGCGTCCGAGTGCGACAGCAGTGATCCAGCGGCGGAAGTACTAATGGTCGACGGACCACGTAGTCCCCCCGGATTCCCCCACACCGAAGAGGTTGCCGCAGGGGGGATTCCGGTGCGGGGCCACGAAGAGTACAGGCCCGAGCCCCTTACCTCAGTGCAAAGGGAGGAACTCCGTCGCCGGAACATGGACGCCCTTCACACTCCTATCGTTGGAGAAACCCCTGAGGCACGAGCCCTGGAGGAGGTGCGCTTGGCCAACTTGGCTGAACGTACTCGACTAGAGAATCTCCAGAGAGCACTCGACGAGCGCGCACGACCGCCCGTTCCCGAGTCCAGTCGTCGTCGCCTCTTCCAGCCGCCGACCCAGGTATACCGTACCCCGATTCAGAATTTGGCAGCTGCGGCTCGCATAGCGGAGTCGATCCAGCCTTCACAGTCAGAGGCAGGGAGAGGTCTGTTGCAGATCAGAGATTTGCTCCGTGCAGCGGGTGACCAGAATTCAGCCGTATCTCAGTCGCGCAACAGGATTCACAGTCGATCCGTCGCTGCGAATTCCATTCAGTCGGCTCATAGTCCAAGGTCGCTCCCGAGGCGTGAAGGACACAGAGGCTGGCACGAGAGTCAATACCAAGGGCACGAGCGATATGAGCACCGATTCGATCGCAACGATCAACGTCGAGTGCCTTCTCCTGCCCCAAGAGCGGGGTCGTACGTTCCTCGACGGCAAGAGGACAGACGCCAGTTCAGTACTGGGCGAAGGGTCCCAGTCGACCCCAGGGAACCAGGCTTTGATGCGAGATCCATCATCGTTCAAGGTCTGGTCGACCAAAATAGAGCTCACCGAGAAGACCGTGACAGAGGCGCACCGTCCAGCAGCAGAGTTCACGTCTCAGGTCCCGAGTGTTTCAGCAGAGCAATCAGAGCTGCAGTGATTCCTCCCAACTTCAGGTTGGCGACTGGAGTCAGCAAGTTCACCGGAGAGTCCAAGCCGGACACATGGCTCGAGGATTACCGAGTGGCTGTTCAGATCGGAGGCGGCAATGACGAGGTGGCCATGAAGCATTTGCCCCTCATGTTGGAAGGATCAGCCAGAGCGTGGTTGAATCAGTTGGCTCCCAGCAGTATTTATACTTGGGAAGATCTAGCCCAGGTGTTTGTCAGGACATTCGAAGGGACTTGCAAGCGACCGGCAGGGTTGACAGAATTGCAGTCATGTGTTCAGAAGTCGAGTGAAACCCTGAGGGATTATATCCAAAGGTGGATCACTCTGAATCACACGGTCGAGAATGTGTCCGATCATCAGGCAGTTTGCACCTTCAAGGAAGGCGTCAGAAACAGGGAGTTAAGTTTGAAGTTCGGTCGAACCGGGGATATGACCCTGAGTCGAATGATGGAAATCGCCACCAAGTACGCGAACGGAGAAGAGGAAGATAGACTCCGGAGTGGCAAGTATAAGGCAGCCGCTAATGAGGCCGGCGGAGGACACTCCAGTCGGAAGCAGAAGCGCAAGGCCGAGCCAGTCGCCCCCGGGGAAGCCTTAGCTGTGACCCCAGGGAAGTTTAAGGGGAAACCCAAGGGTCCTTGGAACCCCAAGAAAGTGAAAGACCAAGACGGGAACGATGTGATGGACTTACCATGCCACATTCACACGAAGAAAGATGAAGAGGGAAATCTCATTTACCCTAAGCATACCACTCGACAATGTCGACTCCTGATGCAACAGTTCCAAGGGAAGCAGGCCAAGGACAAAGAGAAAGAGTCGGACAAAGTTGAAGACAGGGAAGACAGCGGTGAAGAATACCCCCAAGTCAATTCCACTCTGATGATTTTCGCTGATGTCGAAAGTAAGAGTCGACTGAAGGTCATCAATCGCGAAGTAAACATGGTCGCTCCGGTGACACCCCATTACCTGAAGTGGTCCCAGACCGCCATCACCTTCGACCAGTCCGATCATCCGACTCATATTGCCACCCCAGGGAGGCAAGCGTTGGTGGTCGACCCAATTATTGAAGGCACTCGACTGACCAAGGTTCTGATGGACGGCGGCAGTGGGCTAAACTTGTTGTATGCAGAGACGTTGAAGGGGATGGGCATTCCGATGTCCCGACTCAGCCCCAGCAACATGAGCTTCCACGGAGTCATTCCTGGGAAGAAAGCTGAGTCACTCGGTCAAATCACTCTCGACGTCGTCTTTGGTGACTCGAAGAATTTCCGGAAAGAAAAGTTAACCTTTGAGGTCGTGGATTTTCAGAGTGCGTACCACGCCATTCTTGGGAGGCCAGCCTATGCTCGTTTCATGGCTCGACCATGCTACGTATACCTCAAGCTGAACATGCCTGGCCCCAAAGGTGTAATCACCATCGTTGGCAATCGGAAGAAGGCAGAGGAGTGCTTCCAGAAAGGCGCCAAAATTGCTGATGCTCAGATGGCCAAGATAGAGATACAAGAGTACCAGAAGACTGCGGATCCGAGTGAGTTGTTACGAGCCAAGAAGCCCGCCACGGAGTCAGCATTTCAGTCGACTAGTGAGACCAAGCAAGTCCACATCCACCCGACCGATCCAAATGCGGCTCCAACCAACATCTCCACTACACTCGACTCCAAATAGGAAGAAGCGCTCGTCCAGTTCCTCCGTGAGAACTGGGACATCTTTGCATGGAAGCCTGCTGACATGCCAGGTGTGCCCAGGGGACTGGCTGAGCACCGCCTTCGAGTCGACCCAAAGGTCAAACCAGTCAAGGAGCATCTCCGACGGTCCGCCGTTCAGAAGAGAAAGGCCATTGGCAAAGAAGTGGCCCGACTCCTAGCAGCAAAATTCATTCGCGAGATCTACCACTCCGAGTGGCTCGCCAATGTTGTAATGGTCCCTAAGAAGGACAAATCGTTGCGCATGTGCATCGATTTTAAGCATATCAATCGGGCCTGCCCGAAAGATCATTTTCCTCTTCCTCGCATCGACCAAATAGTCGACTCGACTGCAGGATGCGAGAGGTTATCTTTTTTAGATGCTTACTCTGGATACCATCAGATCCGTCTGTATGGACCCGATGAAATAAAAACAGCCTTCATCACCCCATTTGGGTGTTTCTGCTATGTTACCATGCCTTTCGGTCTCAAGAACGCCGGAGCTACATTCATGAGAATGATTCAGAAGTGCCTAATCACTCAAATCAGTCGGAATGTAGAAGCATACATGGATGACATAGTGGTCAAGTCACGAAAAGGTTCCGACCTGCTGACTGACCTAGCTGAAACTTTTGCCAATCTCAGGAATTATGATATCAAGCTCAATCCGTCGAAGTGCACATTTGGAGTCCCTGGAGGAAAGTTACTCGGTTTTCTTGTTTCCGAACGAGGAATCGACGCTAACCCCGAAAAAGTTGGCACCATACTCCGGATGAAACGCCCCGTGCGTGTGCACGATGTCCAGAAACTTGCTAGATGCTTGGCCGCTTTAAGTCGATTCATCTCCAGGCTCGGTGAAAAGGCGCTGCCTCTTTACCGACTGATGAAGAAGTCAGACACGTTCGAATGGACTCCAGAAGCTGATGCAGCATTTGCAGAGCTAAAAGCTTTGCTCTCCACCCAGCTGATGCTTGCTGCTCCTGTCAGCAAAGAGGCATTGTTGCTTTACATAGCAGCCACGGGACAAGTCGTTAGTACCGTTCTTACGGTCGAGCGGGAAGAGGAAGGAAAGACCTTCAAAGTTCAACGCCCAGTTTATTATCTCTCTGAAGTTCTGACCCCGTCGAAGCAAAGATATCCCCACTATCAGAAGCTTGTTTACGGGATTTACATGACCACGAAGAAGGTTGCTCATTATTTCTCTGATCACTCTATCACAATCGTCAGCGACGCTCCATTATCGGAGATTCTTCATAACAGAGATGCAACCGGTCGAGTGGCGAAATGGGCAATTGAACTTCTTCCTCTTGATATCAAGTTCGAGGCAAAGAAAGCTATTAAGTCCCAGGCAATAGCTGATTTCCTCGCCGAGTGGACCGAGCAGGAGCTTCCGACTCAAGTTCACTCGGAGCACTGGACTATGTTTTTCGATGGCTCCAAGATGCTGAACGGATCCGGTGCGGGGGTTGTACTGGTTTCCCCCCGAGGAGATAAGCTCAAGTATGTCCTCCAGATTCACTTTGATTCCTCCAACAATGAGGCAGAGTATGAAGCGCTTCTATACGGATTACGTATGGCCATTTCACTCGGCGTCCGTCGCCTCATGGTCTACGGCGACTCAGATCTGGTTGTTAATCAAGTGATGAAGGAGTGGGACGTCCGAAGCCCATCCATGACGGGATATTGCAGCGCAGTGAGGAAGCTGGAGAAATGATTCGAGGGGTTGGAGCTCCATCATATACCCCGACTGAAAAATCAAGTTGCAGATGATCTGGCGAAGATAGGGTCCAAAAGGGAGGCCATCCCTAAAGATGTGTGTTTGGAGCACATTCACACACCATCAGTGCAAGAAGATCCTTTCACAGAAGAGCCTCCACAACCAAAAAGCGCCTCTGACTCGACCGAAGTGGAGGTTCCAGCTGTGGTCGACCTGATTATGGAAGTTATGATCACCACTCCCGATTAGACAGTGCCGTACATTGCGTATATCATGAGAAAAGAGCTCCCAGAAGATGAAGAAGAGGCTCGACAGGTCGTCCGTCGATCCAAAGCCTTTACAGTAATCAAAGGGCAGCTATACAGAGAAAGCGCGACTGGAGTTGGTCAGAAGTGCATCACACCTGAAGAAGGACAGATAATTCTTGAGGACATCCACTCGGGGACCTGTGGCCATCATGCGTCCTCTCGGACCATCATGGCCAAAGCATACCGAGCGGGTTTTTACTGGCCAAAGGCGAACGAAATGGCAAAGGATATAGTCGACAAGTGCGAGGGGTGCCAGTTTTATTCCAACATGTCTCACAAGCCCGCCTCCGCCTTGAAGACCATTCCACTCGTCTGGCCTTTCGCTGTCTGGGGTCTAGACATGATCGGACCACTGAGAACTGGTAGGAGTGGCTTCACCCACTTGTTGGTTGCAGTCGACAAGTTCACGAAGTGGATAGAAGCCAAACCCATAAAGGACCTCGACGCAAGCACTGCCATCAGTTTTATCAGGGGATTGATATTCAGATATGGAGTTCCGCACAACATCATCACGGATAATGGATCAAACTTTGATAATGACAGATTCAAAGCCTTCTGCGCCTCTCAGGGCACTCGAGTCGACTACGCTTCAGTTGCTCATCCTCAGTCGAATGGACAGGCCGAACGCGCGAATGGCCTCATCCTCAAAGGACTAAAACCCCGACTGATGCGTGATCTCAAACACGCAGCAGGCGCCTGGGTCGACGAACTTCCGTCAGTTCTATGGGGGTTGAGGACCACCCCTAACCGGTCGACTGGAAGAACACCATTCTTTCTGGTCTATGGAGCCGAAGCGGTTTTGCCGAGCGACCTGCTCCACAACGCGCCTCGAGTCGAGTTATATTCCGAAGCAGAAGCAGAACAGGCCCGGCAAGATGCAGTCGACCTCTTAGAGGAGGAAAGAGAGATGGCTCTAATCCGCTCGACCATCTACCAGCAAGAGTTGCGTCGGTTCTACGCCAGAAATGTGAAGGGTCGAGCCTTTCAGGAAGGAGATTTGGTCCTCCGCGTGGATCAGCAAAAACCTCACAAACTTGCCCCGACCCGGGAAGGCCCCTTCGTCATCACCAAAGTCCTGCACAACGGAGCGTATCACCTCTACAACACCGATCGACGGATCGACGAGCCTCGAGCATGGAACGCGGACCTGCTCCGTCCTTTTTACACTTAAAAACTCACTCGACTGAGATGTAATAAAAGTACCTCTGTAGTTCTTTTGTTTCAAGCAAAAGACTGCTATTTCTTTTTCTGTTTGTTTAAATTTCCCCCAGTGGGTGACTTAGCTGCGAATCCGCTTCGCCTAAGTTTTCAGGAAATCCTACCGAGTGGAGAGCAAGTCTCCCACTCGGGGGCTTAGCTGCGAATCCGTTTCGCCTAAGTAATTGAAATCCTACCGAGTGGAGAGCAAACCTCCCACTCGGGGGCTTAGCTGCAGTCCAAGTACTCGCCTAAGTTTGAAAAAATCCTACCGAGTGGAGAGCCAGCCTCCCACTCGGGGGCTTAGCTGCAGTCCAAGCACTCGCCTAAGTTTGAAAAAATCCTACCGAGTGGAGAGCAAACCTCCCACTCGGAGGCTTAGCTGCAGTCCAAGCACTCGCCTAAGTTTGAAAAAATCCTACCGAGTGGAGAGCAAACCTCCCACTCGGGGGCTTAGCTGCAGTCCAAGCACTCGCCTAAGTTTGAAAAAATCCTACCGAGTGGAGAGCAAACCTCCCACTCGGGGGCTTAGCTGCAGTCCAAGCACTCGCCTAAGTTTGAAAAAATCCTACCGAGTGGAGAGCAAACCCCCACTCGGGGGCTTAGCTGCAGTCCAAGCACTCGCCTAAGTAATTGAAATCCTACCGAGTGGAGAGCAAACCTCCCACTCGGGGGCTTAGCTGCAGTCCAAATACTCGCCTAAGTAATTGAAATCCTACCGAGTGGAGAGCAAACCTCCCACTCGGGGGCTTAGCTGCAGTCCAAGCACTCGCCTAAGTAATTGAAATCCTACCGAGTGGAGAGCGAACCTCCCACTCGGGGGCTTAGCTGCAGTCCAAGCACTCGCCTAAGTAATTGAAATCCTACCGAGTGGAGAGCAAACCTCCCACCCGGGGGCTTAGCTGCAGTCCAAGCACTTGCCTAAGTAATTGGAATCCTACCGAGTGGAGAGCAAACCTCCCACTCGGGGACTTAGCTGCAGCCCAGTGCTCGCCTAAGCCATTTTGACAGACACCATCGCGGCGATGAGCATCGTGCAAACCAGGCAGCCTCTGAGGGAACAACGAATAGCAGCCTCTGAGGGAACAACGAATAGTAGATCGGCGGATCAAGTCACGAAGACATCCAACGTCGAGCCATGTTCGGATAAAATCAAAAGATCCTAGATCGCAAATAAAAGTACTCGAGCTGAGAGCCCGACGGAGTTTATCAAATACATAAACCACTCGGCATCCCGAGGCAAATTTAAGGTAAAGCACAACAGTTTTTTACTCTTCTGGCGGAGGGCTTGATGGCGCAACGAATTCGTCCAAGTCGATCCCGTCTGAGATTCGAGTGGCAGCAGCGATGAAGGTCTCCATGAAATCCTGAAAATTATGCTTCCTGGTATTGGCAACCTGGAGAGCAGCCAGCTTCTCCTCTCGCGCCTCCTTGCAGTGGACACGAACCAGTGACAGAGCCACATCAGCACCGCACCTAGCAGAAGACTTTTTCCATTCTCGCACTCGACCTGGAACATCACTTAGTCGAGTGACCAAGGATTCAAGGTCGTTCTGAAGGGTCTCTTTGGGCCAGAGTGCGGAGTCGATCCGCGACACAGCAGCTTTCAGTCGAGCCAGGTAGTCCACCACACCAGCGATACGGGATTCCAACCGGAGGACATTCATGGCCACTTCATCCTTCACAGGAGAATTGATAGGGTCCAGGCGGGTCTCCACTCGACTGGTCTCTTCCTCAAAATTCCGGCAGAATTCTGAAAGAAGTTTCGACAGAGCAAAACTGTAACCAAATGGTGAGTCGACAACAACAATATTAATCGCACAAAGGGGGTTACCTTCAAGCATGAGGTATAGCTTCTTGGCAAGACCCCCAAGATAATCCTCCAAGTCCTTGTGCTTCCCCGCCAGCTGGCCGATCTTGTCGTTCAGAGTACTCTTGTCAGTCTTCAGTCGAATCGCTTCCCTATTGGCCGCGTCAAGAGCAGACTTCAGCCTAGCGTTCTCGTTCTCAAGATGGCTGACTGAAGCAAGTTTCTCTTCAGCGAGCTTTAACTTCTCCGCAGCTGCCTTTTGCGCCTCCGCAAGGTCAAGATCTTTCTTCTTCAGGGCCTTCTCTAGTTCGTCTGCAAAGCAACAACAGACACAGAGTTCAGAACGGGCAGAGGAACAGAGATAGACGTCGAGTCCTCACCAGCCATACCTTTTGCTTCATCCTTCGCCTTCTGCACGTTTTCCTGAGCAAACTGTAAATCAAGATTAAGCTGGATCTGCTTATCCTTCAGATCAGCGAGCTGAGCAACAAGCTCACAAGACTTCTGCAAAGAGTCAATCGACAAAGGGTATCAAAGACAAGTTACTCCCGAGTGACTGAAAGAAAGAGCACAACACTTCTAAGACTACAGCCGAATCAAAACATTCGACAGTAGCCTCGGGGACTACACCCAATGGGTGCACTCAGCGTGCCCCCACCGGTTTTCCTTGATTTCCACTCGACCCAATCCGATCAGTCGAGTGAGGAAGTTTGAAAGCATAAAGACCGCAGTCGACTGCCAGCAGTCGACCGTGGCCTTGGGGACTACACCCAGTGGGTGCACTCAGTGTGCCCCCACCGGTTTTCCTTGATTTCCACTCGACCCAATCCGATCAGTCGAGTGAGGAAGTTTGAAAGCATAAAGCGTGGCCTTGGGGACTACACCCAGTGGGTGCACTCAGCGTGCCCCCACCGATTTTCCTTGATTTCCACTCGACCCAATCCGATTAGTCGAGTGAGGAAGTTTGAAAGCATAAAGACCGCAGTCGACTGCCAGCAGTCGACCGTGGCCTTGGGGACTACACCCAGTGGGTGCACTCAGCGTGCCCCCACCAATGAAAAATTTCAGATCAACAGCACCCAGTGGGTGTACAACGCAAGTGAAGACCAACTAACCTGGACGTTCTGCTGCAACGCCGAGCTGATGTCATAGGCCGCTTGACTGGCATCCCGAGCCGCTTTGGTCTGCTCCATCACGAGCCCCGCCTGACGTATAGCCTCCTTAGCAGCACTCACTTGATCCTCCGGGGTCTGGTAGGCGGCGAAGAACGAGGGCGGGTCGACCAGTGGGGGAGCAGTCGACGACGAAGGCCGGGCAGTTGTCAGTGGTTCAGCAAAAGTCACAGTAGTCCGGGCGGTGTTGTCACCCCCTTGGACCACCGCCTCAGCAGTCGACGCGGTCTGAGGAGCCTTGTCGACCGGGGCCCTCCCGCCTCTCCTCCTAAAAGGCCTGAGCGGCACTTCCGCCTCCTCCTCATCATCCGGAAGGTCAATAATGTTGGTCGTAGCTACAAAAGTTCAGAAATGAATATCCAATCGACTCAGCAGTTAAACAGTCGGATCGTGTCAAAGATTATATCTAAGTTGGAAGTGACGGCGTCCTCCATCATCTCATCGACATTCTGGATGGAAGTCTCGGAAGTAGCGGCGCTGCACGATTCCAAGCAAATAATTTGAAAGTGAATCGACTAAGAATCCGTTCTAGTCGACTCAAGAAAGATAAAAACAGTCACTTACCCAGAGATGACAGGGATGGCGACCCTGATCTTGGGCAAGGCCTTGGGTGGCTTGGTCGGGATGGCTCTGGGCTGCTTGGGTGCCTTCTCAGTTGGGGCCGGCGACGCGGTCCGAGGGCGCTTGGATGACTGGCCCACCGGAGCACTCGACTGACTGCGCTCCACGGCGGGATCCTGAGCGTTCTTGGAGCGTCTCTCGCGTCGAGGAAGGTCGACCTCCACCTCTTCATCTTCATCACCCGAGTCGTCGCTGGCCTCCTCCTCTACGTCACCATCAGATTCCCACTCCTCGACTTCACCTCCATCCTCACTTCCTTCGCCTCCACTCCCTCCTCCTTCAGATACTTGCTCCTGGTTCCCATTCGGCATCGAATACATGTCGTTGATCTCCTGCAAGACAACGGGCAGAGCAAAGATCAGTCGACTTATCGCAAGCCAGTTACTAGACGGAGTGAAAATTTCTGTCGGAAGAAGTAAAACGTACCTTGTCTGTCTCCATCATCCCATCAAGCGGAGCAATCCTACTAGAACCCCTGGGGTTGTCCTTATTCCCGGTCATGCTGGTCAGCCAGCTCTCCAGTACAGAAGCCTCGACCGCCTCCGGGTGGATCCGAGTGGTGTCGTCGGACCCGGAATACAACCACATCGAGTGATCCCGAGCCTGGAGAGGTTGGATTCGTCGCTGGAGGAAGACTTCGAGCAAGTCCATGCCGATCACGCCTTCCCGAACCAACTCAACCACTCGACTGACTAATACCTTCACCTGAGCCTTCTCCCCTGGAACCACTTTCAAAGAAGCGGGTTTCTGCACTCGGTCCAAGGTAAAAGGAGGAAGGCCGGTCGAGTGGCCAGGGGTCGGCTGGTCCTTGCAGTAGAACCAAGTCGACTGCCACCCGCGCACGGAATCGGGAAGCGTCATGGGAGGAAAACAACTCTTACCCCTCGTCTGGATCCCGAGGCCCCCGCACATCTGGATCACCTGCGTCCTTTCCCCGTCCGGGTTGAGCCTTTTAACCGACTGGGATCGGCAAGTGAAGATATGCTTGAAGAGGCCCCAGTGAGGTCGACAGCCTAAGAAACACTCACACAGAGACACGAACGCAGCAAGATAGACTATGGAGTTGGGCGTGAAATGGTGGAGCTGCGCTCCGAAGAAGTTCAGAAAGGCCCTAAAAAAGGACTCGGGGGCAGGGAAAACCCCCGGTCGACATGGGTGGCTATCAGGACGCACTCACCCTCGCGAGGTTTCGGCTCCGTCTCCTTCCCAGGGAGGCGAGCAGCCTTGTAGGGAATGAGTCCCCCCTCCACCATGTCGTCGATATCCGCTTGAGTAAGGATGGAGGGCATCCAATCCCCCTGTAACCAGCCGGACGGCAGAGCGGCCCGCGAGGACGACCCGCCTCGGCCAGATTTCTTCCCCTTACCCTTTGCCGCGGCCTTCTTCGCGCGTTCCGCCGCCCCCGTCTTGTCCTTCCCCATTGTCTCGAACGAGGTCTTGGCCGAGTGGCGGTGTCGAGATTGCAGCGAAGAGCGAGGCTGAGGCTTACGGACGAAGGGAAAAGAAAAACAAGGGCGCTCAGTGAAAAAAAAATCCAAATCATTACCTTATATAAGGCCACACCCGAGTGGCTGATCAGTGGGCCTGCGCCCCCCAGTCAAATCCCGCAGCAGGCGCGCGCGCAGTACGTGGCGAAAAAGGTGGCGCGGAGATCGAGGCGCCCTTGCCTTATCCAGCCGATTCGCGCGATTTTCTCCGTCCGGTGCGCTTCCCAATTTTCAAATCCCGCAAGATCCGCGATCGACAGGACGGTTTGTCAGACGAAAAGATCCGTTTCCTTAAGTCTCCCAAGAGACTCGTCACGTAAACACACTCGACGGTAATATGAAACCACTCGACGGACATCTGAATGGATCAAGGCAACTGAAGAATGGGTTCCCACCGTAACTTCCATTTATCCAAAGACAGATGCAACCGAAGCATGGAGGTTGAGTCGGAAGCATAGGCTCGGCCCCATTCTCACTTAACCCCTGACCCATTCGGGGGCTAATGACGAGGATACGTACCTAGGGTAGGGTAACTTATCATACCTGAGGTACCCAATCAAGGACATGACTCCTACAATGAAAGACATTCTAAGAAGTATCAACATTTCAGTCGACCTGGTCAGCCCAGTCGACGGACACGAGCGTACTCGACCAGAAGCACAAGCAGTCGACCATGAAGACAGCCACTCGACTATAAGAAGACCTAAAGGCATTGCCTACAAACGGTCATCTCATAAGTAGCTTTTATGGACTTCATGGTCCTTTATTACAGGCGTTACCAGTAACCCCCTCTCTTTATGTACATTAAACTCCTTGTAACGTGGGCTGGCTGGGGTCCTGGCGAACTCTATATAAGCCACCCCCCTCCACTAGGACAGGGGTTCGGAACTTTGTAACACACACACACATAATCCAGTCGACTGCCTCCGGGCTCCGAGACGTAGGGCTGTTACTTCCTCAGAGAAGGGCCCGAACTCGTAAAACTCCTTGCGCATACAACTACTCCATAGCTAGGATCTTGCCTCTCCATACTTACCCCCCATTCTTACTGTCAGACTTAGAACCACGACAGCCGGTACCTCGTCATCCAGAGGGGCGAGGAAACGCGCGTGGGAGATGCCAGCCGACGTGCTCCCCGACGCCTGCAATTTGTTCGACAGAATGCCGGGGGGCGGCGGCGACGGCGAGACGACCAACCATCTCATGAAGAGCATCATCTCTGGGGGTGGTGCGGCGGCCGCCGGTTGGCTATGATCCCGATGTGACCCAAAGCCAAGACGGCCGAGGGTCGTTCACGCCGGCGACCTATGATCAAGCTGGCATGCACGACGCCTTCATGCAAGATCAGGTCGGCCTGGACCTGGACGGCTTCCCCGCTCAACCACGAGTTTCCAAAGGACTACGGCCTCGAGGAAGAGAATGAGTTGGACATCAACAGAGAGCCTTTGTTCGAGGACGAGCTTGCCAACCAAGCCATCGGGGCGAAGCTGAGCGCAAGAGCAAGCGGACGAAGACATACACGGCGTCCGAGGACAAGCTCCTTTGTGAGTGTTGGAGGGACATTGGGTGAGGCCCCAAGGTCGGTGCCGAAGAAAAGGCATCAACCTCTTGGATTCGTGTCCATCGTGAGTTTCATGATCGCAAAGAAGTTTGCGCCGTACCAAATGCATAGCATGCACAGGTGGGCGTCCATTTCAAAGCGATGGAGGGTGATACAACAAGAGTGCAACAAGTTTTGTGCCACTCTTGAGAGCATCAAGGCACGCCCCGTGAGCGGCATGCATGCAAGACATGGTATGCATGCGCGCCCCTCTTCGTTTTTCATTATCTTTATGATATCCATTTGCCCATATGCTTACATGCTATTCATTTGTATGCATTCCAAGCTTTGGAGGCATTTAAGGTCCAACATGATTGGCAAACCTTTCAACCTCTCCCATTGTTGAAGGGTCATCAACGGGGAGGAGAAGTTCAAGGCGCAATATGCCGCCCTCATGGCGCGTGGGGGGAAGAAGGCCGTGGAGGAGGTTGGGGAGAGCGAGAAGTCACAGCCGCGGAGGAAGAACAACTCCAAGAAGGAGGACAAGCGAGATGCGGTGTCGAGCACCTTGATCGCAACCGTGGAGGGCATGATGACCAAGAAGGACTCAAGGGAGGAGAAGCGTCGGCAAGACAAGGTAGAGCAAATGAACGCTTTCATGAAGATCCAAACGAGGATGCTTGAGATGGAGGCGGAGAAGCAAGCCAAGATGCTACAGACCGAGGCCGCCAATGCCAAGACCAAGGCGAAAGAAATGACTCTCGCTAGCATGATGGCAGGGGCGGAGATCATGAAGGTGGACCTCAACACCGTGTCACCGAGGGAGATGCCATGGTTCGAGAAGATGGAGGCCGACATGCCCAAGTTCGACAACGAGTGATCTATGGCGGCGACCGCCATCCCTTTTTTGTATGCCGGACAAGTGTGCTGGTATGACCACGGCCGAGATGACGTGGTTGAATCTTTCGCTCCTTTTTGTGTGCTGGCACGTGTGCCGGCCGCTGGCAAGTGCGCCAGCATGAGCTGTGTGATGTTTTTTTTGGAGTTGGCATTGTATGCCGGCCGATGACATAACGCCGGCATGAACTTTAGGCAACGGCATAGCCGCTGACAATGATCTACAACCATGGGTCTTTTCAAATTTGTGCGCCGACATGAAATGGGTCGCGAGCGTCCGATGCACTACCGATCAAAATTATTAATAGAACGGACCTGAGCAGGCAGCTGATTTAAACGGGTAAAAAATTTATCATCGTCCATTTAAGTCTGCGTGTTGGAGTTGCTCTTGAGTTTTGCACTGTGTAGCGGTGCTTGTGTTGAGCGTGCGGGTCACTGCCACATGACCCATGTAGAGATGAGAGATGGCCTGATCTGAATCTGTTAGCCTTTTGGACCCGCAAACCGAGACATGGCAAGATAAAGTAAAAGCGACCGCAAGCACGGAACTGAAAATCGCTAGTACTTTTTTTAGGGGAAAATCGCTAGTACTGTACAAAACAAGGCGGGCACAGGAAAAGTAGCAGCACACTTTTGCAGCGTAGGGGAAAGTCGCAGCAACCAGCTTTCCGCTCCGGGCCCACACGTTCTGCTCTTGCTCTCCTCTCCTCTCCTCTCATCACGCCGGAGCGGAGTGGTCCGCCGTGCAGTCACCGCCTCCGCTATGTGAGCACGACTGTGTGTCTACATCTTTATGGCTGGGGAAGTGTTTGTGGCCGGGGCGCCGGCCGAATCGTTGCGCCGGTCGCGCTCCGTGTGTTGGATCTCTTTTGATTCAAGGACGCTGTCTGCGCCACGTGTCATCATAGACCCATATATTTTTAACGCGCACGTATTATCCCTTCCCCAGATTTTCCTGCAACCGCACGGGGGCGTCATTTCGGTGCGAGGAGGCAGGGCGACCGGCGGGCGACGGGCTTGTTGGCGCTTGGAGATCAGGAGCGGCGGCGGCCCAGGGCGGATCTCGATTCTCCAGCGATCTATGGCTCCCCCGGATGGTAACTCTCCCCTCCTGCTTTCCCTTTCGTTGTTGTCTCCCCCTCCCCCGTTGGCTTTAGGGTTAGGGCAGGTTATGGTGCGGGCGAGCCGTTCGTGTTCCTGCGGGCCGGCGCCGGCGTCGGCACGGACGGGGACGGGGTGGTGTTCCCGCGGGTCGAGGGAGCGGGCGGGGTGGTGTTCCCGCGGGCAGAGGGAGGGGGCGGGGTGGTGTTCCCGCGGGCAGATGGAGGGTGCGGGGTGGTGGATTTGAATCTTCTATTCGCTAGGGATTTGGGATGGATTGGGATTAGGATTTGGGATTTTGTTCATCCACGAACTATCGGATACAGGGAAATGGTATTGCTAAGTTTAAATGGTCACTGGACACTTCCGAGGGGATTTTGTGAGGAACATTTTGTTTTAGATGATACAGTAGAACAGAGTAAACTTCAAATCACCATGTGAAGATGCATGCACACTGCTGTGTTTGTATTTTTGTGTTGTATATACGGCCGAAACCAACTTTGCACTTTTGCAAATGTACGTGCACTTTGTCTAAGATCATCATCTGCAAGCATGTAGGAGTACTAGAGTTTACCAGCAAATGTACTAGATCAATATGTATTCCGAACCCTTTTTTTGCGTATGATGAACCAAGTTTGAACTCCGCAGCCCAACACCCCTGCTTCTGAATCAAGGATCATTCAGATTTGATTGCTGAAACTAGAACGAACAGAAATGAATTCATCTCTGAACATGAATCTTATAGGACGGATTTACCAGTAGCTTACACAGAGTGACGGAGTTATGACCGGCCTTGCGCCGAACGCGTGTTCACAGCAGCAGAGTTACACGAAACATGTGAACTCTTACTTATGTATCTCAAGCTCCAGCGATGAATAGAATGATGCTGAAAATTAACTTGTTTGAGATCCTAAAGGAACCACACACCGCATAGAGGCATCCTTGTTTGCCATGTAATTTTGTAAATAGGTTTCTTGGTGCTGCAAAATCTCCTAGGTTTTATTCTATAGCAGACGTACTTGTATAAATGCTAATTTTAGAGTGCAATGTTTTATCCTGTACATTTTTTGTGTGCTTCTATGTTTCATAGGTTTTACAGATTTTTTTAGGTGTTCATGTATGTTTTTTCCTAGCTACTAATGATGCAGTTTTAGGGTTTTATTGACTTGTTTTTTTCCTTTTTGTAGATGTCGCAGGCACCGCTGGTGAGAATGAGGGGAGTAAGAAGGCTAAGAAGAAGAATAAGAGAAAAAGGCAATCTATGTGGCTTTAAGTCAAGGTTTAACTCAAAAAGGCTGGCTGAGATTGGGAAGCAAGTAACACCAGAAAAATAGAGAATCATAAGGGAGGGACCGTTTAGAGACTTGTTGGACATCTGGTCTTTCAAGGTGCCCCATGAGCTCATTGAGTTTGTTGTGATGAACACGAATCACATACTCTCTGAGTTCAAACACAAGAACAAGTCCATCACCTTCAGCAAGCTCATGGTGAAAAGGATTTTCAACGTGCCATCCGGTGATAGACCCGTGAAGCTTCTTAAGAAGAGTGATCAGCATGATCTTCGTAGCATATACAAGGAGGGGAACAGGGCTCCAATCGCCCATGTTGTCAAGTTGCTCACTAGTTGCAGCGACGAGGACGTGGTTATGATAAATAGGACTTGGACACTCCTTTCATTGGCAACGGTTTTGTGCCCAGGCACTGGCAATATGGTGAATCTCGAGTATCTAGCTTCCTTGGAAGATATGTCTTTGGTGCATGAATTCGCTTGGGATGAGCACTTATTGGCACGAGCGATGGAGGAGGTTGGAGTCTTTCAAGATAAGAAGAGGATGCAAGCAAATACAGAAAAAGCAACAGAGTTTCAGATCGCTTCATGCCTCCCCATGTTAGTAGTATGCAACGCAACATTATGAAATACCTCCATCTTCTTTCTTTGCTGCATGAAACCTTCTGTACATTTCTATAGCTCACATTTATGTTTTTGTTGGCTAATGTCCTTTTTCCATTCTATGTAGATCATATACATGGATCATATTGATATCCCGGCTGGCCTCCCAAATGAGCATGCCATTGATTATTCCGTGCCGAGGATACGCTTTGTTTGCCAAAAGGATTTTGATTGGTTGGATAAAGTTGACAAGAACAAGCTCACTCTTGTCCAACCTTTCTATGGGAAACACACCCAAGTAATTTTGCTACATCCCGCCTATGTATTTTCCTTTGCCAATGGAGTATTAACATCCCCCTGTTTTTTGCTCACTGAATTTGCATTTAGCAATCTTTGCTTTTCCATTTAGGTTATGGCAGCCTTCTTATTTGTCACCCCTCATGTTTTGTTTTCCTAGATCCGGAGTTTGTGCAACACCCCCTATGCAGCACAACTCATGGGACAGGAAGTTGGTGCTGAAGCAGCCAGTGGGCAGGGAGTTAGTGCTGAAGCACCTAGTGGCCAAGGAACTAGTGGCCAAGGAAGCCAAATTCAAGGTGCTGACATTCAAGCAAAGGACTCTCAATCAAACGAGGCTCAACAAAATGTTGATGCTGAACCACACCTATCATCATCGCTCAACGATTGGCTGCAACAATCATTCCCTAGCATGCAAGATCTAAGGGTACTCTTTCCCAATCTACACTATCTTTTTCTTTGTATTCATTTCCTGTTTACCTTTGGCTTTGCATTATTTACTATACCCAGTTGCAAGTGTATATTTTGTTTGCTGCATCCCTCATTCTGATGTGATACAACCATGTTCTATTTTTGCTTCATATGTGGTTTAATTTCATACCTAC
Source organism: Aegilops umbellulata (assembly GCA_032464435.1). Taxonomy (NCBI): domain Eukaryota; kingdom Viridiplantae; phylum Streptophyta; class Magnoliopsida; order Poales; family Poaceae; genus Aegilops; species Aegilops umbellulata. The sequence goes on from CP136056.1 coordinate 114,374,088, forward strand.
TAGGCTTTTTTGTTGCATCCATATGTCTAGTGTGCTATAACTACATTCTGCTTTTTGCTTCAAACATATCATAATCTTGCTACATCCATATCAATAATTTGCTACCTAGAGCATCAATAATTTGCTACCTAGAGCTATAGACCATTTGTTTTTTTTATGCTTCATCCATGACAGTAAATTGCTACAATCACACTGTTTATTCGATACATAGCGACACAACAGCACACCTACCTGTTTCTCGCTTCATCCATACCTCTAATGTGCTACACCCATATTTGTGTGTTTTTACATCCATACTTCTCAAAATCTGGATATACTTGTCACTAAAAATGTTGGACACTTGCCTTCTTGTAGGTACCAACTCAGTTTCAAATGCTCTACGACAAGCACAAGGGTATTTTTGCAGCAGAGGTGGATGGTGTAGTAGGCAAGTTTGGACAGTGTTTAAAGGAATTGCAGTGCAACCGGATGGCCGCTCTCCTTCGTGATGTTGGAGACGCCATCACAACTACCAATGAGCCCAACTTTTCCTTTGAAGCACCTATCATGGACGAATGTCGCGGAAAAGAGAATGATGCTAAAGCTGCAAATTCCGACATTGGTGCTCAAGCTCAAGCTCAAGGTACAACACCTAGCATCAACAAGGATGAAGTCACCGAATTGAACCTAGAAGTTGCAACAGAGGCTGCGGAAACTCGTGAGCAACAAAGAGTGAGTTTCGAGATGGAAGGCAATGCCTCACCTCACAGCCCCCCACTCTTCTATGATGCACCCAGGAGTGAGACAGCCGACATTTGGGACGACGAGCCACCCTGTGAGTTGTTCCCAAAGGGCTCCGAAGACTATGCGATGATGCATTCGATGGATGAGCCTACAATTAAGAAGAGCACGGTCAGCTCCACATGCAAACATCCCCGTGTTTACTGTTTCAGATGATGATGACAGCCCAAGTATGCTTCCTTCCTCTTGCATCATTTCTTTTTGTTTTTCTCCATATCATTTTTTCACATTTGTGTGATTCCAGCAAATTCTTTTTGTACAATCTCTTGCAAACTCATCCATCTTTATTTTTTTGCTACAGCTCCTAAGATGGTCGCTACAGAAGAGCATTTTGCTGATGCAAGCAGTGGCCCTAGCACACATGACAAGAACACTAGGAAGAAGAGAATGGCCAAAGTTCCAGCCATAAAAAATACCAAGGCAAAGAAGCAAAAGGTCGACAAGGCTGCAGAAATGTACGAAAGGTTTGTAAAGCATGGGAAACCATTGAGGAAATCACAACCCAATGAACAAGTGTGAGCTACCTAAGCCCTGTCTGTTTTTTGCTTTCTATTTTTTATTTTTTCTGCTCGAAACAAATGATTCATTCTGTTGCATCTATGGTAACAGGACACCTTTCATCAAGCTAGGTGGATTTTTCATTGGATACAAGAAATTCCTTGTATGCTTCAAGCCTCGCGGGGATATGAATGATGAGGTTATGTCACTATGTATCAAGATGAACAACATCGCATCCCGTGCAGCAAAAGAAAGGGAGCTGAAGAAATACATTTTCTCAGTCCACGCGGGGGTAAGTTTTTGTAGAAACAAGCAATGCTTCATTCCTTCCTTTCTTTCACATTTTCGTTGCAACACACACTAACCATTTTGTTGTATCTTTCAAGTAGATCCTACTAAAACAAGACCCATCAACTTTCCAACCAGCAAAACTCATGGCTGAGCTTGAAAGGGCTATGAAAGTGTTCAAGGTTCAAAAGTTTGACCTCGTAAGTTTCACGAAGCTTTCTTTTGTTCCACACCACAAATAACTTACAAATATGATCCAATGATGCGACGCGGCTGTAACATTTTTTACATGTTCTAAGTACCTTTTTGCCTTTCTTTTGTTTTTTGCAGCTCTTTTTCACAATTGTTCATGATCGCCATTGGATAGTTGTTTGCGCAAACTTGCTTCACAAGCAGTGGAATGTATTTGACTCAATCCATTCAAAAGGAAAACAATCTCCTTTGAAGAAGCAAGCCAATAACCTGGTAGGCTCATGCTCTCTAATTTTTTCTGTTTACCCTTCTGATTCATCTACATAAATGCCCTATTGTCATCTTTACACACCTCATTTTATTTTTGAAACTTTTGTGTGTGTTTTCGGTGCTAGATCACAAACTTTGCAACCCTCGCACAAGAGTGCAGCGAATTCGATGTCAATGTTGGATCCTTCGCCCGTGTTGACCTAGAGGATTACCCAAAGCAAGATACCCTGTGAGTTTTCTTTTTGAATTTTGCTTCAATCATGTGTTCCATTTCAACATTTTGTTTTTTCAACTACACATGGGAAGTATGACGGAGAACTTTTTTTATCTCACAGATGTGATTGTGGCTTTTTTGGGCTCAAATATGTGGAGAACTATGATGGGAAGTCAATGAGAGAGTTCAAGCAGGTACACATTTTTTATTTTTTGTCTTGTCATTTTGTTACAATCTACTTTCTTTGTTTTCAATACTCATGCAACAGAAGAATACCATATTTTGTTTTTGCTTCATATGTGGTTCAAGTTCGTACCTACTAGGCTTTTTTAGCTACATCCATATGTCTAGTGTGCTACAACTACATTTTGCTTTTGCTTCATCCATATCATAATTTTGCTACATCCATATCAAATTTTTGCGGTGGATGGGATGTGAACCTTTTGCATTCATCACTCATGCAACACAAGAATAACTAGTATCATACTTGTTTACTTTTTGTTTTCAATACTCATGCAACACAAGAATAACTAGTATCATACTTGCTTACTTTTTGTATTCATTTTTTACAGGAAGACATGGCGCGATACCGCATGGATGTGGCATACAACCTTTTCAGTCACCCAATGAACAATGCCCCAAAGGAGCGGGCATTCAAGGATGAGTTGGCGGTTGATTTTCTGGAAGGTTCAAGACGAACAAGCTTGTTTCTTCATTAGGTCTAGATCATGTCCGAGGTGGTAGCATTCTGATGGGATAAGAGTAGTGCGCGTTCGTATGTAAACTGTTGATACCTCCAGCAAACATATGTGTCCTTTTGGTATGTAAACCAATGATAACTTGATATTTGGATGATGCACTTATGTTTTTAATGGATGCGTTCTTCTGTTTGCCAACATGATCATGCATTGACAATGTTTTTTGTTTTGCTGGTTCTAAAATATGAAAATATTTCAAACTTCATCCATCGAAGTTTCAAGGGAATCTCTGTGCATTTCCCCCCTCAAAACATATTTTCTGAAAAATAATATGTGAATGCTACTTTTTGTCACACACTTAAATTGCTGGAAGCTCACAGGACATAGCTACAACCTTCTGTTAGATTTGTTGCAGAGCCAAAATATATATTTTTACCTGCAAATTAGCTACGTCCCTACAATATTTTTGCTGGAAGCATAATATAAATAAGCTTCCTTTCCCAACTTTTTGCTGTACAGCTAAATCTACACTTTAAATCATTCAAGGCCTTTTCCTTTTCAAACTTGTTATTTTGCTTCAACCATATTTTAAAAAGCTTCAACCATGTTTGCAAAAAGCTTCAACCATGTTTCCTAAAAGTTGCAACCATATTTTGAAAAAGTTTCAACCATACTTTCAAAAAGTTTCAACCAAAATTTTCAAAAGCTTCAACCATGTTTCCTAAAAGCTGCAACCTTGTTTACAGAAGCTTCAACCATGTTTTTAAAAAGGTGGAACCATGATTTTTTCAGAAATCTTCTAAACATGTTTTTCTTAAAGCTTCAAGCATGTTTCCTAAAAGCTTCAACCATATTTTCAAAAGGATTCAACCATGTTTTTCAAAAGCTTCAACCATGCTTTTTCAAAAGCTTAAAACACGTTCTTTTTAAACATGGATCAAGCTGTGGTTACAACAACCATTGAGTACTATTTTTTTTTAAAATAAATAAGGAAAAACCCACATTCTGCTTTTTGCAAAAAATTCTACAAATTTTGGCACCATCATACTACAAAAAGTAAGCTCTCACAAACATATAACAATAAGAATTTTTTTAAATCAACTCTTGTAAAAAGCAACATTCTGCTTTTTTCAAACCACGCATGTAGTAATATGTTGCAACCCCACAAAACAAACATTCACAGCTAGTCAACACAACTTTTTATCATAAGTCATAGGGTGTTACAAGGCAATTCATCATTTTTCCCTCATGAAAATATCCTAAAGTGTAAGGATTGTTTCGACACCCGGAGCTTTCGCGCTCGCACTCGCAGCAAGAAAATCTGCAAGGAGTTGGCAATCCTTCACGTTGTGATCTTCATCTTCGCAATATTTGCATGGAGTCTTCTTTTCCCTTGGCTTTGGAGCTTTCTTCGTTTTCGCCGCGTCCTTCTTTGCTTTCTTCTTCATTTCATCTTCTCGAATCTCAATTAGTGCCTTCCTGCGCTTCCGTTTCTCCTTTGGCCTCCCCTTCTTTGCTGACTTTGGTGGGTTCCGCAGTCCTATGGGGGGTGGATCCCGCTGACCTGTACTTGGACCCCCTGAGACTTGTTCATTTCCTGCATGACCTTGGGCTTCTTCGTCTCCTGCAACCCCATCAGTTTCTCTAGCTTTTATTGCAGCAACCCCAACACTGCCCTGATCAATTAGCCCAGAGACAAAACTATAAGCTTCATCATTAAAGCATGCATCAGAAGCGAGTTTCCCAAACTTTCGACATAGAGATTTAAACTTTAGGGTGTTTGTCGTGGGGACGCCAAAATACATAGCTCTATGCCCATCGCCCGGTTCAGGCGCAAGGTCGATTGCTCTCTTAGACCATCTTGGAAGCATGTAAGTCACAGGTATCATTTGCACGTTCAGGTGCACCATGACACGGATGATATGTGGGCAGATCAGCCCACACATCTCAAACATGTTGCAGGTGCACATGTATGTCTGATCTTTAGGAGCAACACGCACCATGTACACTTTTGGGTTGACGCCATAATTTGCAACAAGGTGAAACCAGATGACATACCCTTGCAGATGATACTGTTGGGGAACGTAGTAATTTCAAAAAATTTCCTACGCGCACGCAAGATCATGGTTATGCATAGCAACGAGAGGGGAGAGTGTAGTCTTCGTACCCTCGTAGACCGAAAGCGGAAGCGTTATATCAACGCGGTTGATGTAGTCGTACGTCTTCACGATCCGACCGATCCAAGCACCGTTACTCCGGCACCTCCGAGTTCTTGGCACACGTTCAGCTCGATGACGTTCCCCGGGCTCCGATCCAGCAAAGCTTCGGGGAAGAGTTCCATCAGCACGACGGCGTGGTGACGAACTTGATGTACTACCGACGCAGGGCTTCGCCTAAGCACCGCGACAATATGATCGAGGTGGAATATGGTGGAGGGGGGCACCGCACACGGCTAAGGAACGATCACGTTGATCAATTGTGTGTCTTGGGGTGCCCCCCTGCCCCCGTATATAAAGGAGCAAGGGGGGAGGGCCGGCCGGCCCTAGGGGCGCGCCAAGGGAGGGGGAGTCCTCCTCCTAGTGGGAGTAGGACTCCCCTTTCCTAGTCCAACTAGGAGGGGGAAGGGGGAAAGGAAGGAGAGGGAGAGGGAGAGGGAAAGGGGGCCGCGCCCCCCTCCTTGTCCAATTCGGACTCCTCATGGGGGGGGGGGCGCCACCTCCTCGTGCGGCCCTCTCTCTCCCCTCGCGGCCCAATAAGGCCCATACTTCCCCCGGGGGGTTCCGGCAACCCCTCCGACACTCCTGTAATATCCGAAACCTCTCGGAACCATTCCGATGTCCGAACATAGCCGTCCAATATATCAATCTTTATGTCTCGACCATTCCGAGACTCCTCGTCATGTCCGTGATCACATCCGGGACTCCGAACTCCTTCGGTACATCAAAATGCATAAACTCATAATAACTGTCATCGTAACCTTAAGCGTGCGGACCCTACGGTTCGAGAACAATGTAGACATGACCGAGACACGTCTCCGGTCAATAACCAATAGCGGGACCTGGATGCCCATATTGGCTCCTACATATTCTACGAAGATCTTTATCGGTCAGACCGCATAACAACATACGTTGTTCCCTTTGTCCATCGGTATGTTACTTGCCCGAGATTCGATCGTCGGTATCCAATACCTAGTTCAATCTCGTTACCGGCAAGTCTCTTTACTCGTTCCGTAATACATCATCCCGCAACCAACTCATTGGTTGCAATGCTTGCAAGGCTTATGTGATGTGCATTACCGAGAAGGCCCTGAGATACCTCTCCGACATTCGGAGTGACAAATCCTAATCTCGAAATACGCCAACCCAACAAATACTTTCGGAGACACCTGTAGAGCACCTTTATAATCACCCAGTTACGTTGTGACGTTTGGTAGCACACAAAGTGTTCCTACGGTAAACGGGAGTTGCATAATCTCATAGTCAAAGGAACATGTATAAGTCATGAACAAAAGCAATAGCAACATACTAAACGATCGGGTGCTAAGCTATTGGAATGGGTCATGTCAATCAGATCATTCAACTAATGATGTGACCTTGTTAATCAAATGACAACTCCTTTGTCTATGGTTGGGAAACTTAACCATCTTTGATTAACAAGCTAGTCAAGTAGAGGCATACTAGTGACACTCTGTTTGTCTATATATCCACACATGTATTATGTTTCCGGTTAATACAATTCTAGCATGAATAATAAAAATTTATCATGATATGTAAGGAAATAAATAATAACTTTATTATTGCCTCTAGGGCATATTTCCTTCAGATACTGCATACCATAGCCTATTGATTTAGCCAATAGTTTCTGAAACTTGGAAAATACCTCTCTGGTATAGAAATCTGCAGCTTGCTTTTCAATGTTGTAACTGCAAACAAAAAAAGCTTCCAACATCAATAAGAATTGCTACATATGTTTCAAAGAAATGCTGCAACCACACTATACTGGAAAACTAAAAAAATGCTACATGACTTTGGACTTACTTGCCCCTGAGTGGCGGCCTCGTCGCTTCATTGATGAAGCCAGCATTGTCTTCACGATCAATCATTAGCTCCTGGCAAAGCTCAAACTGCTGGACAAATGTCCAAACTGAGTCTCCATGACGATTTAAAGTCTTGAAGTAGGAATTCAGGCCCTCGGACCGCCCGGTTGTTCCTGTGAATGGGAAGAACTTATTCCTAAAGTACACAGGAGCCCACATCTTCCTGCTGTCCCACATGTTCTTGAGGTGTTTCTTATCAGCCACACCAAACTCCTCAACCATCTGCTTCCACCATTCTTCAAACTCCTCAACGGTATCTGAATCATTGATGCAACCATAGAATGCTTCAACAAAAGGCTCATCCTTGCCTAGCATCTTCCCTAGTTTCGTCCTTGTAACCCGGAGGACGTGCCACTAGCAACATCTATGTGTTGAATGTGGAAATACCATTGAGATGGCTTTAGCCATCGCCTGGTCTTGATCATTCATAATGTTCAACGAATGCTCGTTATTCATTGCCAACATCCATTGCTGGAAGACCCACTTGAAAGTTTCGATGGTCTCATCAGGCAACAAAGCGCACCCCAAGCAAACAGTATGTGTGTGGTTGTTAATGCCAACAATCGGAGCAAAGGGCAAGTTGTAGCGATTTGTGCAGAATGTGGTGTCGAAAAACACACAATCTTTCTACTTTGGATACAAGGCCCTTGTTCTCCCATCAACCCAGAAAAGTGCCCTAACAGCTCCATCTTCTTCTAGCTTCGAGAAAAAGAAGTTGGGATTCTCCACTTGTCTTCTCTCAAAGTACTCGATTGTCAGAGCCAAATCACGCTCTGACAGGCCCCTTCGCAGCTTTGCTCTTGCATTTGTCACATCAGTCTTCACATATGGCAAACTCCTTGGATCGCAACACCGTGCATCTCCAAGCAAGCCCATCATATTAGCCGTTGATATGTTGCGATAGTGCAGCGAAGTGATGTATTGCATGTCTGCACCGGGGATCTTTCTGTGAGAGCGGCAAAATCTCCGATGCCCCCTTTGCAACATCAGCTGGTGTGTGTGATCGGCCTCAAAAACTGTCACAACCCAGCTACCGTCTTTGAGGCTAACACCCATACGAGCCTTGCAATCATACCGCTCCAACCGGTTTCTTCACCTCTTGTCGCTCACATCCATATAGATGCCAGCTTGTTTGCTTGGAGATTTTTTATTACTAGCATAGCTCCTATCAACATCATCACTTTGATTTGTTGCAGCCCCGTCAGAAATGCTTCCACCAACATTCTTCGAAGGATCTTTCCGTGAGTGTATGCACTAAAAAACTCTATAGATTAGGATGCGCTTCTGCTCCAAGCTATTTTTCCTACTATGCTTTGACGTCACAATGCGAGTTCCAAAGCCCATCTTTGAAGCATATTCATTGTAAACACGCTGAGCTTCTTCAACATTGTCAAAAATCATTCCAACAAAAGGGAAAACTGGCTGTGATGATATATCTTCGTCTGGTTCATCAACAAGTGTTGCAGCATTTCCATTGGCATTGTCACCGGCCACACGGGCATTGCAATGGTTTGGAGTTGCACCATCCGTGTTCAGCTGCAAGGAATCGTCACTATCATGTCCCAGAGTATCATTCAGATCAATGCCATCATCTTCTTCTTCATGTGCAACATTTTGCATATCATCATCAAGGAAAATCAATGGCTCCACAACAATATTCTGCAACAAAATCAGCACCCAAGTCAGTTTTTTTGCTGCATGAAAAAACATGCAAAAAAACACAAACAAAAAAAGTGGATGCGGCATGTCAATCACAATTCCAAAACAACTCCTACATGCAACATTTTAGGATGTAGCATGTAACATCCAACAAGTAGCACGTAGCAAATGCAACACATACTTGTAACATTTTACTAGCAGACAACAGGAAAATGCTAGCATTAATTGACAACATATCAGAAACATTACACAAAATAGCAAACACAAGTATGTTGAGAACATCTCTTTCTAATCTCATGCTCATCAATTGAAATCAAAGTTTGCAACATTTTTTTGTGAACATAAGGATCTAGGGTTGCAATTGGAAATCATACCAGATCAATTTCATCCCGTCCATGCCGTGCTGCATCTTGGAAGACCACACCAGGATTGTAGTACCGTTGCAGCACCGGTCCACTACCACCAGGGCATTGACTCCTCAGGGGACTTCGGCCATGAACGGCAGCGGAGCTCGAGCCCAAATCCATGGAGGCAAGGAGGTCATTACGGATGTAAGACATGATTCAGCCACGAGGAAGCAATTGCAAGGCCGCTTGATATATGGGGGAGCCCCTCCTCTACGTGATTCGGCTGCGAGGAACTTAAAACAGGCGGATCCGGCCGCCGCCGCCGCGGATCGGGGATGGGAAGACGCGGGGGATCCAGCTTCCCTGTTTTTCTGGTTGTGGCTGTTCATACAATGGTTGCAACAAAGCGTGTCTTTTTGCTACAACGGTTGGCTTGGTACACACTCGCGCGCAGATCTAACGGTTCACGCTAACCGCATCGGATGGCTCGGGTTCGACCGACCCAACAGTTGGGCCGGTGTGCCAGCGCAGATCGCTGCCCTTATGGCTGCCGGACTCACATGCGGGGCATCATGGGCCCGGTCTGGGGGCCGAGACGGACTGCTTCACCACCACCACCATAAAAGGAAGCAAACAATTGCCAACTTGTTTACTGCATTAATGCAAGTTACGACCTGGAAAACACAGAGTAAAATGTTGGTCGGCTCAGAAACATCAACGAATTGAAACAAATCGGGTTTTACATAGAGCTTATAGAAAACAGTCAAACATTTAGAATTGAATTGTACTAGCATCCACGGTTCTGCAACATTTTTTTCTTCGAAAACGTAGAGTCCTTGTTTTAAGTTTGACGAATTGCTGAAACTAAATTGTGCGGTTATTCACACACAAAAATTACATCATGTGGTAAATAATCACATCGCATTCTAGCCCTAGCAAATGGTAACCACCACGAAATAGAAAAGCTACACTACATAAAATAAACACATGGGTTGTGGTGGCGAGTGGTAACGTGTAGTATCTGAGCCGTTACCAGGCGGGCAAACAGGCAGAGATGATCAAGAAACGAGTGGCTATCAGGTGCTCACCGAGGAAACCAAAGTTAAAGATACTCTCACAACTCACCAAGGAAGAAAAAAGACCATGCAACTGAACAACAGGCAAAGGCATACGTGTGCGGTGCTCTTTACATTTGCCAAGAACCTGTTTTGAACGGAGCAAGTTAGGCCAACTCCAACAGTAACGCCGAATGAACGACAAAACCAGGGCCGGTCCTGAGATTTCAGGGGCCCGGAAGAAACTAAATTCGAGGGCCCTTAAAAGGTGAGTGTGTGTGTATATATGTAATTTTATCAATAAACACTTATGAATCCAAAATACATTCACATCAAATATTATACTTATAGGTATCACCTTATTTTCATAGGTTCTCGTACTACCTTACACAATGTGGACGCCTAGGGGTCAAACATGTGAAACCTTGGAGTCAAATGGCACCGCACATAGGCACAGTAATTCCGGATCTTGGAGATCAAGCGTCACACATAGGCCTGGTCATGGTCATAGGGGTGAATCAAGAGATCTGTTTTTGAAAAAGCAAACGTAAAGATTTCTCACAAAAATATACCAATATTTGATATTCATATCAATAATGATTGTGTTGCAAGTGTACCTACATTTCTGTACAGAAAAAGTCCAACAATACACACTTTCTTCATACCTGCATAATGGTAACAAGATTCAGTAAACTGTTCACCCATCACTCCCAGTTGTGATACTTCTTGTAGAAGACTATAGGATGCAACTCAATTGTATTCTATCGGAGTCGGTTATATATACAGGTGGTGTCTTGCGTGACAAGCCAACTAACCCTACAATATCTCTAGAGATCAATCTATACAAGGCTAGAGATAATAGGAGAATCAGTCGGAAATAAATACAAAGATATCACGTTTCAACACCCCCCCGCAGTCGAAGCGTCGGCATTGGAGATGCAAAGACTGGAATGGAACTCCTGGAATGCAGCGGTAGGCAATCCCTTGGTCATGATATCGGCAAACTGTTGGGTGGTCGGTACATGAAGAACACGAAGCTGACCCAACTGAACCTTCTCGCGTACAAAGTGAACATCGAGCTCAATGTGTTTGGTGCGCTTGTGCTGCACCGGATTAGCCGCGAGATAGATGGCCGACACGTTGTCACAGAAGACCACAGTAGCCTTCGGAAGAGAAATCCAAAGCTCACCGAGAAGATGACGAAGCCAACAAGTCTCCGCAACTACGTTGGCGACAGCTCGGTACTCGGCCTCAGCACTCGAACGGGAGATAGTAGGCTGCCGCTTAGAGGACCAGGAGACCAGAGAATCCCTGAAGAAGACACAATAGCCAGACGTGGAACGTGGAGTGTCTGGACAGCCAACCCAATCCGCATCAGTATAAGCAAGAAGCTTAGTCGAGGCAGATGCACGGAGACGAAGACCGTAGGTTGGGGTGCCACGAATGTACCGAAGAATGCGCTTGACCAAAGACCAGTGAACATCACGGGGCGAGTGCTTATGCAAGCAAACTTGCTACACTGCAAACTGGATGTCTGGTCTGGTGAGCGTGAGGTATTGAAGGGCGCCCACAATGCTGCGGTAAAGAGCGGCGTCGGTGGCAGGCTGGCCGGTGGTGGCGGAAAGCTTGGGCTTGGCCTCAGCAGGTGTGGCGGCTGGCTTGCAGTCAGTCATGCCGGCACGATCCAGAAGATCAAGAGCATACTGTCCCTGATGTAGAAAGAACCCAGTGGCATCATGTCGCACATTAATGCCGAGGAAGAAGTGCAACGCACCGAGATCCTTCAGCCGAAACTCAGAACCGAGACGACCAATGATGTCGCGAAGAGGATCCGCTCGGGAGGCAGTGATGACAATGTCATCAACATAGAGTAGAAGCATAGCCACATGATCAGCTCGATGCAGCACGAACAGCAACGTGTCAGAGGTGGTGCTGCGAAACCCGAGAATACCAAGGAACCCGGCGATGCGCTGGTACCAGGCGCGCGGGGCCTGTTTGAGGCCATATAATGATCGTGACAACAGGCAGACATCATCCGGTCGCTGAGGGTCAACGAAGCTAGTCGGCTGCTGACAGAGGACTCGCTCCTGAAGATGACCGTACAAAAAAGCATTGTTGATGTCGAGCTGATGTACGGGCCAGTGACAAGATGCAGCCAGCTGAAGAAACACATGAATCGTGGCGGGTTTAACGACAAGAGAGAAGGTCTCAGAGAAGTCAACACCGGCACGTTGTGCAAATCCACGGACAACCCAACGAGCCTTGTACCTGTCCAGAGAACCATCCGGGAGGAGTTTGTGACGAAAAACCCACTTGCCCGAGATGATGTTTGCTCTAGGGGGACAAGGAACAGGGGTCCAAGTCCGGTTGGCGACAAGAGCATCGTACTTAGCACGCATAGCGGCAGTCCAATGCGGATCACTCAACGTAGAACGCACCGATCGTGGAACCGGAGAGAGGGTTGTGATGCTGAGGTTGTGGTAGCGCGGGTTCAGCTGGTGCACACCGGCCTTGGCGCGCGTCACCATATGATGGTGAGGCGGTGAGGGAGGTGGGCGTGGACCGCAGCGCCGAGGGCCCACAACAACTGGCTCGAATGACGAGGAAGATGCCGGCGAGCCCACGGGTGTTGGTGTTGAGGGCGTCGGCGAGGCATGAGAAGACCTGGCAGACGAGGCCGAGAGGGTCGGCTCCTCCAGAACCGACAGGGAGCCAGGAGGCTCTGGCTCGGTCGTAGACGGTGATGAGGGCGCAGACGGGCCCGAAGTGCCCGGCTCCTCCTGAGCCAACGAGGCGCCCGAGAGCCTAGCTGGGGTCGCGCCCGACTCCGCCAGAGCCGAGAGGTGGCGACCCAGCGAGGCATGGGAAGCCGGCTCCTCCAGAGCCAAGAGGCGGGGGCCCAGCGTGGCCGGGGAGGCTGACTCCTCCTGAGTCAGCGGAGGAAACACCGAGGGCGGCGAGGCCGCAACCACGCCTGACCGGCGAGGTGGTGGGAGCGCAAGGGCTCCACGAGTCCGTCGAGGAGAGGTGTCCAGAGATGGCGAGGGACGCGGCGCTGCCTGCTGAAACGGAAAAACAACCTCATCAAAATAAATGTGCCTAGACACGATCACACGATGGGACTCCGGGTCGTAGCAACGGAAGCCTTTTGTGTTTGGTTGGTAGCCAAGATAGACACAAGCAATGGAGCGAGGCGCCAACTTATGTAGTGTCGTGGTGGTGATATTAGGATAACAAAGGCAACCGAAAACATGAAGATCATCATATGACGGAGGTGATCTGAATAAGAGGTGATGAGGGGTGTAGTTCCATCGGGGTTTGCAAGGCCGGATGTTAAGAAGAAGAGTAGCTGTGGCGAGGGCATCGGGCCAGAACCGAGCAGGCATGTGTGCGTGGAAGAGCAATGCGCGAACACTCTCATTAAGAGTGCGGAGAACACGTTCGGCACGACCGTTTTGCTGAGATGTGTATGGACATGTGAGGCGAAAAATGGTGCCATGAGTGGATAAAAGGGTGCGAATAGCGAGGTTATCAAATTCCTTTCCGTTGTCGGTTTGAAGATGGGCAATGGTGCGGTGAAAGTGGGTGGCAACATAGGCGTAAAAAGCATGAAGGGAGGAAGCGACGTCGGATTTGCGGCGCAACGGAAAGGTCCAAGTGAAATGATAAAAATCATCCAAAATCACAAGGTAATATGATAAACCCGAATTGCTAGGCACGGGAGATGTCCAAACATCACAATGAATAACATCAAAAGGAAAAGTAGCAATTGATGAGGAAGTTGAAAACGGCAAACGAACGTGTTTTCCTATGCGACAGGCATGGCAAGTGTGTGCCTCCGATTTATTACATGAAAAAGGAAAAGTCTGCAAAACTTTATGAAGAGCGTCGGCGCCGGGATGACCAAGTCGAGTATGCCAGAGAGCGACGTCGGCGTGGAGAGCGACAGGATCACTGCTTGTCGTTTGGCCACATGGGTCGCCGGGGGAATCACATCGGTGCAGAACCTTCCGGGAGTGAGCATCCTTGACAGAAAAACCATGTTTGTCAAACTCAACGGTAACAGGAAGTTCACGAGTAAGAGTACGAACATAACATAAATTTTTGTTTAAGGATGGAGACACAAGTACGTTATTGAGAGGTAAGGAAGATGATGAGAGAGGGAGGGAGGACGCGCCGTGGTGGGTGATGGGATGCGTAGATCCATCACCGACAACGATGCGAGAAAAAAGAGGGTACGGAGAGACACGAGAGAGGATACCGGGGTTCGACGCCATATGAGCAGCGGCGCCTGTGTCCATGTACCAGTCCCCAACAACGGAGTAGTTGCTTGGGGAAGGGGCGGCGTGGAGGGCGGTTAGGAGCGCCAGGTCGTAGGTGTAGCCGGTCGATGGAGCGCCGTAGGAAGGTGACATGGCAGCGCCGTGAGCCATGGTCCTGTTGTACGCCGAAGAGCCGCCAGGGCCGGAGCCACCCGGCGCGGCCAAGAGAGCCTGATGAAGACCCGGGCGAGGACCAAGTAGGCCCGGAGCAGGCGCCCGCGGAAGTGGCATCGAGTAGGCGTGCACCACCCCCGTCCAGGGGTTGTACCCCATGAGCCAGGGCGGGGGTGCCGCGAGCTGAGCAGGAGCGGATGGAGCCGCCTGGTGGGGCTGAGAGCCGCCGTTGCGGCCACGGCCGTCGCGACCTCCCCGCCTCTTCTGGCGGCCCTAGTCAGGGGCGGCGGGCGGCTGTGGAGCCGGCGCGCGGGGAGGCTGCGGGGGGAGGAGGGGGGGGGGGAGGAGGCCCTTGACGGTGCCGGCGTGGAGGGCGGCGGGAGGAGCTTGCCACCCCGCGTGACGGAGACGCTTCTCCTCCATGCAAAGATACGTGACCGCCTTGGCGTACGTCGGCGCGATGAGGGAGAGGTTGGCGGCGGATTGGCCGAGGTCGGGGTGGAGGCTGCGAAGTAGGTTGGTGAGGAGGACAGAGTCGTCGATGTTCATGCCGACATCGCGAAGCTCGTCCGCGAGAACCTTCATCCGCGTGCAGTACTCATCGATCGAGAGATCGTTTTGCTGCATGGTGAAAAAATCACCTTGGAGGAAGACACGGCACTGGAGTTGATTGTCGAGGAAGAGGTCGCACAACCGTGTCCACATAGCGTACGCCGATGGATCACGAGAGTTCACCATGTTGAATAGACCTGGAGAGATGGTGAGAAAAAGCCACTTGACGATGCAGGCGTCCACAGCAAGCCACTCGTCGTCGTCCTTCATGTCGCGGATGTCGACGCTGCCATCAACATGCTCGATGAGGCGGAAGGAGCGGAAGAGAAGCGCGAAGTAGGTGCGCCATGCGCTGTAGGAAGGAGAGTCAAGGTCGAGGATGACGGGAACGTGGTCGTTGATGTGGAGCTCGTTGAGGCGATCAGAGGTGAAGGCAGTACCGGCGAAGGAGCCGGCATCGGAGATGTCGGGTTTGGAGCGAGACATGGTGGTGGCGTCGGCTGGAGAGTAGGAGGGAGAGACGGCGGTGGCGGCTACAGAGGAGGGAGTAGCGGCGGCGGCATGAGAGGGTTTAGGGCTTGGTGTGGCGGCGGCGGCTGCTATAGGAGGAGTGGCAGCGGCGGCAGCGGCGTAGGAGGGTTAGGGTTTGGGTGCAGCAGCGGCGGCGTGTGGAACAGGCGGCGGCGGCAGGGAGAGAGGGGCGACGGCAGCGTGGGACGCGGCGGCGGCCTAGAGCGGAAGCGAGAGAGATCGGTAGAAAACTGATACCATGTAGAAGACTATAGGATGCAACTCAATTGTATTTCATCGGAGTCGGTTACAATATATACAGGTGGTGTCTTGCGTGACAAGCCAACTAACCCTACAATATCTCTAGAGATCAATCTATACAAGGCTAGAGATAGTAGGAGAATCAGTCGGAAATAAATACAAAGATATCACGTTTCAACACTTCTAAAGCAAATTAAGTTCAAATAAGATATAACTGCCTTGCTCCTTTTTCAGGTTTTACTATTACTCTACGTAAGCCTTTCGTGAAATTTCACATATATAACATTAGGTTCACCAGACAGGAGAGCAAATAAGACGTTGAGCTTTTTCATCACATACCAATTATGTATTACATGGGCAAAACATAACTGATTAGATTATGATGTAGGTATGCGAAACTGGGGATGTGACGATGAGATGAGAATTGGTAAGGAAGGATAGGATCGAAGCATACAGTATTGGGGCTGAAGCAGAAGGACTTGCACGAATCGGTCGACTTACTCGTCCAAAGTACACCATCACTACGGCAGGGGGCCTCACCGCGGTGCGTTGTGGTCTCATCTGATCTGGGGGTTTGCGTGGAGGAGTGGGCTACAACTGTTCGCTAGAATCACACGATCACGGCGTACGCGTCGCCTGTCACTGTGGCAAGGCCCGGTACGGTAGAGTGCCTACCCAGCCAGGATGGGCCCCTTGGAATTGGGGGCCCGGGGGGCCGCCCCGTTCGCCGCCCTCCAGGACCGGGCCTGGACAAAACGGGTGTCCGTATCCATTTTAGCCCGTCCGTCACGCAGCCGCATCCCAACTTGTCCACATCTCCTATGAACACTTAAAAAAACAGCTACATATTTTAAATAACACACATAAAACATAATTAAACATCAACATAAATTTAAAATTGACCAAGCTAACCCCGGACACACATTTAAACATAACTTAAACTAAAAACATGAAAAAAAAGAGATAGATTAAACGCCGCAGCCGTGGTCATCTTGGATGTCACCGTCGTCTTCACACGCCGCCGTCCTCGTCGTCGTCCATGGTGAGGTCGAACACAATGGTGGCTGCCAGAGTGGGCCGGTAGCCCCTATGGTGGTTGCTGGGCCGGAGGTGCCGGGACCACCTCCTCCCGTGGAGATGGCTCCTGCTCTGGTGATCGTGGCGGATGCGACCGCGCTTGGGTCATGGCGCCTGTCCATTTGACTCAAAACAGACACATACAGACCAGATAGGGTCCTGCATTGAAGTTATCCTTAGTGTATGGTATCCAAACGGTCCCCAAATGTCCGGACGGATGACCCGATTACTGACATATCATCAAAAACCAACCCAACCGGGCCGTAAACCGTCCTCAAACGCTCGGGCAGTCCGGCACCCCTCATATTTAGCCTAAAAATGAGGCGGATATGGGGCTGCTCGGCCCATTCGTCATATCGGCTTGGCCCAGCCTGGCCCATGCGTACCCCATAAATATCCTCATCCGGAAAACCCTAGACCGCAGTCAATCTGAACTCCACTTCAATCCCCTCTTCATTCACTCCACTTCTGATCCCCTCCGAACCCATTCAATGGCCGACGACTGAAGCAACGCTACCTCTGGTGGGGAATCCGGCTCCAACGGCGACTGGACTGCTGCGTGAAGCGGAGCCCGACCATGGCCGGACAGCCACCGCGTCGGCCATCTCCGGCGCCGTGGACGACCAGCTCCACCTCTGGCCCACCAAGTGCGGGTTCCACGCAGCGACGGGCAGCTCCTCCACCATCTCCTCTTGCACCTCCTCCTTGACGACAATGTCTAGCACTAGGATGGTGACGTCCCCGGCCGCAGAGAGGGACAACTGGGTTTTGAGGCCCTCCCATTGGCGTTCGTCAAGGGTGGTCATGGAGTCCTCCACGACCCGCCTCTTGAGCTCGGCCTCCTCCTCCTAGGTCATGGGAGGTGGTGGCGAGGGGGATAGGTACGGAGATGGCGCCGGCATGAGGCCGCGCCCACGCGTACGCTTGCGCGTTGGGGGCGGGATCAGAGCACACGCAGGATGCGACCGCCGCGGGCTCGGAGGACGACCAACAAAAAAGGATTACCGTCGCAGGTCATGATCATTGTGGAGCCACGTATTCCATAGCGACAAATATACGGCGTACATGCGGCCGTAGAGCAGATCTGGCGGCAGGCAGACGCGGCGCCGGTTGATCTCCTCATGTCGGGCGCGGCCGCTCACCGGCACCGATGGGATTGGCACCTGACCCGCAGAGAGATGACAATTGTTCGGGAGGTGGGCATCGCTGCATGAGAGTGGTGTCACCGTCTCTCAACCTTGTCGGTAGATGTCGGCACCGATGTAGGGTCGTCTGTGCTGCGGGGCCGGCGGCGGCAAGATATGCGGGCAGTGTGGAGCTGGTGGAGCGGCGCGACCGAAGGACGACCGTGCTTCATAGTCGTGTTTCCCCCTGCTGATCCAATGCTACCCTATGGTCGCCGACGAGGAGGGGCTTTGGGCGGCTAGGGTTTACCCGCTCATGTCGGGGCTCGAGGAGGCAACCGGTCTCGAAAGTGGAAGCTATGGACTGTTCGATCCATGGCTTCCACATTAAGAAGGATGACGACCGGGGCAACTCGGTGGCTAATAGTCGAGGCCCTCCATGCGTGCGCAGTTAATTTGGGCGGTGGAGGTAGGTGGGCGACAGCCACACATCCCGGAGGCGGACGAGAAGCGAGCAGGTGCGCGTCCGTTTGCTAGTTGTCCGTTTGGACGCAAATCAGGAGCAAGTCTTCTCTGGAAATGTGGCGAGCCGGACGCGAAATGAACAAAATTTGCGGATGCGACCGCGCTTGGGTCGTGGCGCCTATCTGTTTGGGTCAAGACGGATACACACGGACCAGATGGGGTCCTGCGTTGAAGTCGTACTTAGTGCATGTTATCCAAACCATCCACAAACATCCGGACGGACGGCCAGGTTATTGACCTATCATCAAAAACAACCCAACCGGGCCTTAAACCGTCCTCAAATGCTCAGGTAGTCCGGCGCCCCTCATATTCAGCCTAAATATGGGGAGGATATGGGGCTGCTCGGCCACGTTTGTCAGGTCGGCTTGGCCCAGCCTGGCCCACGCGTGCCCCCCAAATATCCTCATCCGGAAAACCCTAGATCGCAGTCAATCCAAACTCCACTTCAATCCCCTCTCTGTTCACTCCACTTCTGATCCCCTTCGAACCCATTCGATGGTCGATGAGGGAAGCAACGCTGCCTCTGGTGGGGAATTCAGCTCTGACGGCGACTGAGCGCGCCTGCTGCGTGAAGTGGAGCCCAACGATGTGGAGGAGGTCTCCTTCCGAACCACGTTTAGGCGTTCGTAGCTCGACCAAGGCGAACCCGGTAGCGGCGGATCTACTTCGTCAGCGTTCAATGCCCATCGACGCAGCGCGACGATGTCGCCGGCCGGCCCGCCCGATTTGCAACTCCGGCCACTCTACTCCGTTCCTTCTAGTACACCGCCCACCACCATCCTTTGCTCCGGAAGTGGTACCCGTCCACCGCTGGGTCCTCGTGCCCAGCCTCGCGGGGACGGCCAAGTCCGAGGCATGAGTACCCCGGCGTGAGCGGCAGTGGGCGAGGGAGAGGGCAGCGACGGAGGAGACGTTGTCCGCGCGTAGGTCACGCGCAAGCGTGCTGGTCAATCTCGAGGCCGCGCTCCTCGCGTCGGTCCTCCGCCGCTCTCTCGCGATGGTGTAGACGGATGCGAGGCGCCTCCGCCGCAAGAATTCCAAGGCGCTTCGACTCGCCATCGAGTTGTTGGAGCGCGAGGCAAACAAGGAGGGGGCGGCGAAGACGGTCCACCATGCGAAGGAGTAGGACCGCCTGCTCCATAGGCTGTCGGGTAAAAGGTGTTGCTCCGGCTCCGACCCGACGGGCAACCTCCAGCTCCGACGACGACGCACCTCCGCACGTCGACGCCTACATGAAGGAGGGGCACAACCGCGCCAACGAACAAAAGGTGAAGGACGGCGAGGAAATGGTGATTTCCTCCGCCCTCCCCCATTTTATTTATGTTTTATTATTTTGTAGTATGAATTTGCACTGTCTGCAGATGAACCTTCGATGAACTATGTGCTTTTGTTCAGCAATGAAATAATGACCTGGCTAGTTGATTATGTTTATACTTTATACTTAGCGTTGCATGGGTTGCATGAGTTTGAGGTTTCAGATATGAGGCGTGCCCGGTTAGTGCCCGCGGACGCGCTCGGGCACACCCGCGGGCGTTCGAGGGGCCAGATTTTCCAAGTCCAGTTGTAGATGCTCTTACAGTGTACTACTTTCTATGATCTAAAATAATAATTTACCTATAAATTATCTGCAAATATATATTGCATAAGAGCATTGTACTTTAAGAAAAAAATTGAGCAGCGCTGCACGTCAGTTTTTTTTGAAAAGGAGGTCATCCCCCGGCCTTTGCATCAGAAAGATGCGTGCAACCACTTTATTAGATCAAGTCCAACAAAAAAGTCTGGTCTGCAAAGTACAGCTCACAAAAGGAGCAATAGTAAAAAGTAAACAACTGAAAGCCACAACCGGCTGGATGAAAGGACACTAAGGACCTATCCTATTATGCGACCGCCATCCAAACCGGTTGAATATAGCCCGTGCTATCATCTTCCATCGGTTGCACCCAGTAGCCAGCTACTCCCTGGAGGCCATAGGAGTAAGTAACGACCACGTATAGATCCATGTCGTAGCCCTGAAGATAACCTGCAAGAAGTTAATCATAGATAGTCTGTTAAAAATCATATCATTCTTGCAGTTCCATATAGCCCAAAGAAGTGCGCATATTCCAATCCGAATACTAGACGCAATATGAGTAGTAACTCCGTTTAGCCACGTCCCAAACAACGCTTCAATGCTATCTTGAGGGATAATGTTAAAGGCTATATGAACAGACCGCCAAAGTAACTTCATGAGAGGGCAATCAAGAAATAAGTGTCGGATTGTTTCATCGCGAACACAAAAACAACAACGCGAACTACCTACCCATCTCTGCTTTAATAAGTTATCTTTGGTAAGGATCACCTGCGTGTGTACATACCATATAAAAATCTTAATTTGCAAGGGAACCTGAGCTCTCCAAATGTGGATCAATCGTGGGATTGGGCCAGAATTTATGAGATCTAAGTACATCGATTTGACTGTGAACACACCATTACCCATTATCTTCTTGTTCAAAGTATCTCCCTGATCTGAGAGTTGAACGTCCATCAACCTCCTTACTAAGTGTAACCAGGAGTTCCATCATTCCCCTACTAGGGACCTCCTGAACTGGATATTCAAAGGTACCGTCTGCAAAACCGTTGCTACGTAATCCTCCTTACGTTGAGCAATATGATATAGGGAAGGATATTGTAGAGCTAGCGGTGTGTCGCCTAACCATGTATCCTCCCAAAATCTTGTTGTTGTTCCATCCCCAACAATGAATTTCACCCTATGGAAGAAAGTTTATTTCACTCTCATGAGTCCCTTCCAAAATGGTGAATCATTAGCTCTTACGGTAACCTAGGCAAGAGTTTTAGAGTGCAAATATTTATTTCTGAGGATTTGTGCCCACATACCCTTGGATTCCTGTGATAACTTATGGAGCCATTTTCTCAATAGGCATTTATTTTTAACCTCGAGGTTCTTGATCCCAAGACCCCCTGGTCTTTTGGTTGACAAATAACATCCCATCTTGCTAGGCGATACCTTGTCTTAACCTTGTCTAACTGCTAGAACAAACGAGATCGCTAGAAGTCTAATCTCTTGCGTACCCCTTTGGGCACCTCAAAAAAAGATAGAAGGAACATTGGCATACTTGTGAGTACCGAATTTATCAATACTAGTCGTCCTCCATAAGACATAAGCTTACCCTTCCAGCAGCTTAGTTTCTTCTCGAATCAATCCTCGATACATTTCCATTCTTTATTAGTTAATTTCCTGTGGTGAATTGGAATGAATGCCTAGATAACTGAACGGTAATGATCCCAGTTCACAACTGAACAGGTGCTTGTAGTTGTCTTGGTCATCTTTGGCGCTACCAAAGCAAAACAATTCACTCCCGTGAAAATTGATCTTTAGACCAGACAATTGTTCAAATAGGCATAAAATTAGCTTCGTATTTTTGGCCTTTGCGAGGTCGTGCTCCATGAAGATAATGGTGTCATCCACATATTGTAGGATAGACATGCCCCCATCCACCAAATGGGAAACCAGACCACCTACCAAGCCTTTCTCCTTGGCCCGATCTATGAGAACTGTCAACATGTTTGCCACAATGTTAAAAAAATCGGAGACATCGGGTCTCCTTGTCTCAGGCCTTTATGCGTTTGAAAATAATGTCCAATGTCATCATTCACCTTTATCTCGACACTACCTTTCTGGACAAAAGAATCCACCTGATTCCTCCATGTCCCATTAAAGCCCTTCATGCGCATGGCTTGCTATAGAAATGGCCATTTAACCTTGTCATATGCCTTATCAAAATCCACTTTGAATATTACCCCATCGAGTTTCTTCGAGTGGATTTCATGTAACGTTTCGTGTAAGACAACTACCACTTCTAGGACGTGTCTTCCAGGCATAAAGGAAGTCTGACTTGGTTGCACACCCGAATGGGCAATCTGAGTCAGTCTATTGGTGGCCACTTCTGTAAAGATCTTGAAACTCACATTCAAGAGACATATGGGCCTGGATTGCTCAACGTGAATTGCTTCCTCTTTGTTTGGCAGAAGTGTAATCCTGCCAAAATTTAAATGGAACAGTTGCAGATGCCCATTAAAGAGATCATGAAACATAGGTATAAGATCATCTTTCATGATGTGCCAACATTTCTTATAGAATTCTGCCGTAAGCCCATTCGATCCCAATGCCTTATTGGGTTTCATTTGAGCGATCGCCTCAAAAACCTCCTTCTCAGTAAAAGGTGCAGAAAGAATCTCATTTTCCTCTGACCGCAACTGAGGAATATCCTCAACTACATGCTCATCTAGGTTCAGCCAAACAACTGCTTTTAGTAGTTGGATATATATAGCTTCAGATTCTCGTGACCCACAACTATTCCCTCATCTTGCTGAAGCTGGATAATCTTCTTTCTCCTATGCTTGCCATTAGCAATCATATTAAAAAACTTGGTGTTGTCATTCCCTTGGACGACCTTAAGGACCTTAGCATGTCAGGCCCATTTCATTTCCTCTTCTCTAAGCAAAGCACGCAATTTCAACCCGGCCTCCGACTTAACTACCTGCTTTGACTCGTCCAGCAGATTCTGTCGGATTTCGGGTTCCGGCAGACCCTTGAGGTTCGAACACTAGGGCGCGCGCAGAGATTTTGCCTTCTACCTACCAGTACCCCACCGCCACGCTAAGATCTAAGCTATGAAAAGAACAACACAAGAGACATATGATTTATACTAGTTCGGGCCACCATTGTGGTGTAATACCCTACTCTAGTTTGTGGCATGGTGGATTGCCTCTTGGGCTGATGATGATGAGCAATACAAGGAAGAACAGCCTCGCGAGGGTCTGTTCTTAGCTGGGGCGATGAACTGCTAGGAGGAGTTCAGTCACCCTTCCCTCTCTGATTCTCACTCTGACTCCAATTCAACTCTAATTCTCTGTCCTTTTCTGGATCTGCCTCTACCCTGGGGGTGGCTAGTCCTATTTATATGCAAAGGCCCTGGGCCTCTTCCCAAATATTGAGCGAGAAGGGTGCCAAAAATTGGCAATTTTGAAGGGGAACATCTGGTACACTTATCCTGACTAAAGTTGGTCCTCGCCTGCCAAAGGCTCTGGTGGTGACGTTGGCTTGGGCTCCACAATGACTTCTTCCCTGCCGTTGGGCTGGTCTTGGTCTCGTTGCACCAAAATGGGTGCCTTTGCTTGATGCTCTCTCCCGCGCTTGCTCCCTTTGCACCAAAGAGGAAAGGAGGACACTGCGCGGGCTGGCGCCCACCTGGCGCCCTTGGTCGTCATGGCTTACGTCCCGGGCACCTCGTGAGGTACCCCGCCTTGATCTCTCCGCCTCCTCGTGAGCCAGCCTGATGAGGTCGTGCCTGAGGAAGCTCCATGTCGTCCGCCCCGCGAGGCTTGGCCCCTCGCAAGGGTCTTGGGTCTGTGTTGATGAAGATGGGCCGTGCTGGGCCCCCCTTTGAGCCACGCCGCAGGCCGCAGGCAGGCAAGTCTGGGGACCCCCGTTCCCAAAACACCGACAGTAGCCCCCGGGCCCAAGGCGCGCCCGGACTTGGCTATGCAGTGAGGCGAAAGGGCAAGGGCGAAGCGCCGCGGGCCCTAACAGCCTGTGGCCTTGGGCGCCGCGTGGCGGTTGATTGGACGTGGGCGCCTCAGCAACCGCGCGAGTTGATAAAGGAGCGGTATGTGCCTAGGCTTTTATTTTTTGCTTTCTCCGGTTGCTGCTCAGATCCCCTTTCTTGCACCTCTCCTTCCTTCCTCCAAAACTTCCAGATCTACTTCGACCGCGTGACCTTGGAAGCCATGGCGCCTCGTTAGTCCCTGGCCGGAGCTTGGTACTCGTCTGCCCTGGACCCGCCGAACGTGTTGGAGGCGAGCCTCGCCCGGTTGCGCCGGATGGCGGCGGCGCAGGGCATCGACGGGGCGAAGGCGTTCAAGCCCGGCTCCGCCACCCCTGTGGGCCAGGGGAGCACCTTCTATCCGTTCTTTGCAAGCGCCATTGCTGCTGGCCTGGTGCCCCCCTTCTCCGAGTTCTTCTTCTCTGTCCTCCGCCATTATAGGCTACAGGCTCTGCATCTCCACCCCAACTCCGTCCTTCTCCTGGCAATCTTTGCCTATTACTGCGAGGCTCACGTAGGGGTGCAGCCCTCAGTGGCCTTGCTGCGCCACTACTTCTACCTCCAGACCTCCCGCGGTCCTGCTTCCGCGTGCGCGAGCTTCGTCGCGTACAGTGGCGCCATCGCCATTTCGAGCCCCAGGAAAAGGATTGAGGGCTTCAGGAGCAAGTGGATCTTGGTAGATGCTGGGCGCATCCACCCTCGGCTGATCTTGCCCACGGAGCAACCCGTGAGCTCCAGCGATTGGGGTCGAGCGGAGCTTGCGGACCCCCGCGCGAAGCTGGTGTTGGAGAAGATGGACGCGGATCTGAAGCCGGCCAACATGGCGGCGGCGAAGCTGACCTGTGCGTCGCTGCTGAGGGAATTCCTGGAGCACTAGCTGGCTCCGCTTTGGCGGTACTCACTTCCGATGTGGAGGCCCCATCTGAGCCCCGCGGCCTTGGCGGACGAAGATCTGGCCGCGGTCCTCCAATCTCTGGTCGGGGGCGAGGTGGCGAGGTTGGAGGGCGCTCCTACGTCCTTGTTCCTCTGCGGCGACTGGGAGCAGGTAGTGGAGTCCATGCCCGTCTTCAACGGGGACGGGCCCGTGCCCATGAAAGCTCCCGAGGACCCGGTGGACGTGTCCTCCGACAACTCCAGCGAAGAGGAGGAAGGAGGGGAGCGGGAAAAAGGGCCTGACTCCGAGGCGACCAACGAAGAGTCGAGGGCTCCCTTCCCCCAGCGCAGGCCCCGCGCTCTCTGCCTCTCTCTGAGCAATGATGACGAGGATGATGACGAGCAGGGCGGCGGGAGCTTGCCCCCGATCCTGAAGAAGGACAGGACCGGGCTGATCTCCCGCGGGTCTGCCCCGGCCCCGAGGCGGACCGCAGACGCGCCTTCCGCCCCCGAGCTTCCCGAGGTTGACCCTTCCAGCCGGCTTTCGGGCTTCAAGTTTGGCCGCAGGCTACTTGAGCCCACTGGCGACGACCCGTAAGCGCTTGATTCTTGTCTTTATTTCTTGTTCTGCTGCTGAGGCTTGACGTTCGCATCTCTTGGATAGGCTGGCGCCTTTAGCAAAGAAGCTGAAGGGAGCTCCTGAGGTTCCATCCGGGGCAGCGCCTCTGCCCGCGAAGGAAGGTGACCGCGACGCACGGGCCTCTCCTGCCCGATCGTCCTCGCGAGGCCAGGCTGAGCTGGCTAGGGCAAGCTCAGCCCCCATGGCCCAAGCGACTCCCGATGTGCCTTCGCCTGCTGCCGCCTCCGCAGCCGTGGGAGCGCAGCAGGCTTCGCCTCAGGATGCTGTGGTTGTGCAGCCGCCTTCTCCTCCTACTCCACCGACTGCTGTCTCTCCAACTCCTCCTGCCGTTCTGGATCGTGCTGCTGCTGAACTGGACCGGCTACGGCAAGATCTTCTTGGCGCCGACCCTCGCTTGGTGGCCGGGCGCTTGGAGCTAGCTTCAGGATGGATTCGCTCTGATGCTTCAATCCGGGTGGCGCTGGTCCAGGCCTCGACGGCTTGCGATGAGGAGAGGCAAGCCGTCCTTGAGGCGAAGGCTACTCGCGACGCAGCCCTGGGGGAGGTGGTCGTCGTCCGTGGTCGCTGCAGGGAGCTGGAGGACGAGCTGAAGGCCTGTGGGACCAGCTCACGAAAGAGGCCCGCCTTCGCCAAGAGCAAGAAGAAGGCGTGAAGGCTCGCGAGGCGGCCGTCAAGGGCCAGGAGGCCAAGCTCAAGAAGCGCCATGACCGCCTAGGCGCGCTGGAGTAGGAGTTGGGGGCGAGGAAGGTCGAGCTGGACAACAAGGCCCAGGTTCTTGCCGAGGACCGCGTGGCCTTCGCAGAGATGGAGGAGAAGGCACGCTCCTCGCTGAAAACGCTTTACGATAGTGGCCTGGAGAGCCCGCTGGCTGGCACCAAGGACGGCCCCGGCAAGCTGCTTCCCTTCCTGGTTCGCGCTCTTGAAGATGTCGCCCTTGGCCTTGGCCCCACGGCCGAGGCCGAGGCGCGTGTCCTGTTTTCTACAGCGCTGACGCGGGTCTTCACCCACATCTACCTTCGTGATCCCAGCATCGACCTCGACAGCCTGCTGGAGCCAGCAAGCGGCGAGCGTGCCGCTGCCGCTGCCGAGGCCGTGAAGGGTCGTGCGGAGGCTCTGCTGGGGAAGTTCCGGGCCTTCAGCACCAAGCCGAAGCGAGGCGCTGCCGACCCTGCTGCTCCATGAGGCGAACCCACTCCGCGCTGCTCCACCGTCGTCAAGTGGTTCCGTTGTGGCTCCTGTCCTACCTTTAATTCCTGCACATGTACCATGCCTCGGGGAGGCGTTTAAACTTGCGTCTGGCATTGAGATAACAGTGAGGACTGTAATATTTGCTTTTGAATTCCTTGAAATTCGCGCTATTCCTTCCTACTTGCTTATGTTCTATGCCGGCAGAGCCTGGCCCCGCGCGTACCTCACCCAGCATTAGCCCCGACCGGAAACCAGGACGGGACCAAGGAGTGAGGGGCTACGTGACAAGTGAGGCTCCTGAGTCGCGATGCTCAGGAGTCCCCCTTGGCGCACGAACAACAAGTAGGGAGGTGATCCTTGAAGTTTACGCTATTCCTTCCTACTTGCTTATGTTCTACGCCGGCACAGTCCGGCCCCGCGCGTACCTCACCCAGCATTAGCCCCGACCGGAAACCAGGACGGGACCAAGGAGTGAGGGGCTACGTGACCAGTTAGGCTCCTGAGTCGCGATGCTCAGGAGTCCCCCTTGGCGCGCGAACAGCAAGTAGGGAGGTGAGATGTGGGTGGATCTATCGTTCTACGTCTGCAGAGCCCGGCCCCGCGCGTACCTCACCCAGCGTTAGCCTTTCGGAACTAAGGAGTGAGGGGCTACCTGCCCAGTTAGGCTCCTGAGTCGCGATGCTCAGGAGTCCCCCTTGACGCTCAAACGACCTTCGTACCTTGGCTCCGCTCGGGGAGAGGCACGCGACAAACCAGGCCTGGGGGGGGGGCTGGCTGGGTGGCATGCGTCTGGGCGTGACCCAGGCGCAGCCCCCGTGCCCAGCCCCCTCGCGCGGCACTCACGAGGGGAGGCGTTATGATGAGGCTAGACACTGAGCTCTGGGCTCCCTGAGGTTGATGCGGCCCGGGGGCCACCCTCAGTTGTTTATCACCAGCGCGGAGCATAGCGCTTCCGTATGTGTACGGGCATAGCCGCTCCTCGGCAGTGTCGTCAGCCAGCGCGGAGCATGGTGCTTCCACTGGTACGTGGGAGGGGGCACCCCTCCGGGAGGAGCCCCCGGGGCATGTACAACCCCTCTCTGACACGTGGCTGGCACGGTAGGGCCTGGCGAGGTGTATCTGGGCACCCGTGAGCCAGCGCGGGACTCCGGGGCCCTACCTCTAGGTGGGTTGCACCTGTCACTGGGCCTTATCTTGTGATGTGTTCCTGCAAATTTGGTTAGATGCCTGCACTCTACGTCCTCGGGTCCCGGCCCTCAAGCTGGTCTCAGCCGTCACTGGTATGCCAGGTCGCGATGCCGTGGACAAGGCCAGAGGGTGAGGGCTGGAGAGCCAGTAAGAGCCCTGAGTCGCGATGCTCAGGTACCCCCCTTTAACGTGCAAGTGGTCGGCATGGAGAAAAAGAGGTGCCGTGGACCGGCATCAAATAATGAAGCATGGTGGGTCGAACGCATAGCTGGAAATAAACGCAAAAGGGATATATGCCGCTGGGTGTGGCCCGAGTGGCGCCCCCAACAAAGTAAGCTAACAACATGAACAAAAAGGGATACATGCCGCAGGGACGGACCCACGCGGCCTGGGAATAATGCAGCCCTGGGGGGCGCTCCCAGCTGGAAATGAAACTTGAAATATGTCACCTGATGATGTTGAGGACGAATGAGTGTTGACGTAGCAGACTTGGTGGGTTGCGGAAGCCGATTCTCACGAGCCCCCAGGCCCAGGGGCCTCGCGAGGCTCCGGAGGCGCTGGTGCCTCCTCGCGGACCGTCTCCATCTCCGCCAAGGCTACGGAGCACCTGGCCTCTTGAGGCTCCGTGATGCCCCTCATGAGTCGCTGGTACGTGGCAGCCGCGTTCGTCAAGCCGTAAGGCATGCGAATGTAGCTGTGGGGTGGACCTTCGCAGCGCCCTACTCGCGAGGGCCAGAGGCGCTCCAGAGAGGCGACTCGATTGAGCCCTGGTATGTCGATGCAGACGCGCAACCCACCATCCTCGCCTGGATGGGGAGCCACAGCTGGTAGGCGGCGGCCGCCTCTCATGACTCTTGACTCCTGCAGCTCCTGAATGGCCTTGCTGACGAACTCCTGAGGGTCCGGCCCTCCTTACCTTACTCCTTCTTGAGGGAAACGTGCTTCGAAACACACTCCATGTGGTGCCCAAGCGCCTCCCTCGTGACCTTAGCCAGGTCGGCGGCCCTCCAGGGGAGAGCCCCCGAGCCCTGCCTGAGGAGGGCGCCGGGCGCGCTTTCCTATGCGATGGAAGGAGGATCCCCCTGGGCAGGCGCGGGCCCTGAGGGGCCTGCCTCCCGAGGGGCCGGGCCGGACGATGTCTTCTTCTTCTTGGGTGTGGTCTCGGGAAGCCTCCTCCTTTCGTGATCCGGGTCTTCCAGTGATGCGGCCTGAAAGGCTCGTTCCAGGGAACACACCGCGTCCTTCTCTTCACAGGGCACCATGATGACTCCACAACTTCCTGGCATCTTGAGGACGTTGTAGCCGTGGTGAGTTACGGCCATGAACTTGGCCAGCGCTGGGTATCCAAGGATGGCGTTGTACGGCAGGCGAATGTGAGCGACGTCGAAGTTGATGAGCTCGGTGCGGTAGTTGTCGCGTGTCCCGAAGGTGATTGGGAGGCGGACCTGCCCAATCGGGACCGTGGAGCCGTCGGTGACTCCGGAGAAGGGCTTGGTTGGCTGAAGCTAGTTGTAGGGCACTTGGAGATTGTTGAATGTTTCCACGGATAGGAGGTTGAGCCCTGCCCCGCCATCGATGAGGGTCCTGGTGACCAGCACGTTGCTGATGATTGGGGAGCAAAGCATCGGGAGGACTCCGGCCGTGGCCGCACACTTGAGCTGATCCGCTGAGCTGAACGTGATGGTGCACGCCGACCACCTGAGTGGGCGCGTGGCTTCGAGCTTAGGGAGGACTGCATTTACTTCACGGGCGAACTGCTTGAAGATGCGCTGAGAGGCTGGGGCTTGAGCTCCACCCAGGATGCACACGACGGCGCGCGGCTCCTGGAAGCCCCCAGCCCCCTTGTCCTGATGGCAGTCCTTGTTTCTCCTTGGCTGCGGCGGCAGCGGAGGGAGGCCTGCGTTGCCTTGCGGGCGATCCTCACGAGGCTGATCCCTCCAGTCTCCCTCGCGAGGCGGGTCTTGCCAGCGGTCCTCGCGAGGTCGATCGCGCCACCCTTGGCGCAGGCCGTGGTCTTCCCAGCGTCCTGCGTTCCTTCCTCCTCCTCGGCCGTAGCCCCGGTCACCGTGGTCGGGACGATGGCCGATCCTTCCTTCTCGCACGGCTCGGAGCTCTTGACATTCGTTGGTGTTGTGGGTGTGGAGGTCATGGTACACACAGTACCAACTGCCCTTGGAAGACTCGGGCTGATCTCTGCCCTGCTTGGTGTCTGGTTCTGCCGCGAGCACGGCAGCTCCCTTGTGCTTCACATCCTTGGCCTTGAGCTTCTTCTCTTCTGGGTCCGCGGCAGGCAGCTCGAGGAGGGAGAGGCACCCTTCCTCAGCCCTGGCGCACTTGGTCACCAAGTTGAACAGCTCCAAGGAAGTGCACATGTCTTCATGCATCGCCAGCTCCTCCTTCATCTTGACGTCGCGCACGCCGTCGGAGAAGGCCGAGGTGATGGCCTCCTCGGTCACCTTGGGAATCTTGAGGCGTGCGTTGTTGAAGCGCTGGATGTACTTCTGCAGGGTCTCCCCAGGTTGTTGCTTGATGCGGCGCATGTTGCTCACGGCGGGTGGTCGGTCACGAGTACGTTGGAAGTTGGCGATGAAGCGGGTGAGCATCTCGTCCCAGGAGGAGATCGTGCCTGGAGCCAGGTGCGGGCCCCGTCCTTGAGCGCCATGGGAAACCAGTTCGCCATGACCTTCTCGTCTCTGTTGGCAGCTTCGATGCCCAGCTCATAGAGCTGGAGGAACTCCGCAGGGTCGACCGTGCCGTCGTAACGAGGAGGCAGGTCTGGCTTGAACTTGCCGGGCCACGTGACGCTGCGTAGTTCGGTGGTGAAGGCACGACAGCCTGCTGTGGCCACGGGAGGCCTTGGGTGACGAAGAGCTTGGTCTTGCAGGTCCCCATGCGCTGCAGCTGGGAGTAGCGCGGGGTATTGACGTGCGGGAGCAGGAGCATGGTCGCGACATGCTGGAGCAGGGAGTGCCCGGGCAACTTCTTGCGGGCGAGGGACTTCTTGGCAGCTCTGCTCTTGCCGCGCTGGCACCTGACGGAACGGGTCCCGCCCAGGGGCCACGCACCTTGGAGCCAGGGCGTCCTCTTGAGGAGGAGGCGGCTGGGGCGCCCCCAGAGCTTCGTTGCCCACGCGGGGCGGGGTGCGGTGCAGCGGAAAGGATGGCGCGGGAGAGCCCCCTGCGGTGCAGACGAGCTCGGCGACGCGGTCGAGCCATTCTTCGTAGGCGTCATCGACGGGACGATAGCGCAGGAGCTCGTTTGCCGCGATGAGCGTAGCTTGAGCCTCCATGGGTGCGCGGAGCGCGCGGGACGAAGAACTAGCTGGGGTGAGCGAGGGAGTAGCGGTGCGGCCGTCTTGCCACACGGACGGATGCTGAGACGGCGCTTGCTGCTCGTTCCCCGCCGGGCCGGTGGCGGCGTTGACGGCAGGTCCTATTTCTGGATCTGCCTCTACCCTGGGGGTGGCTAGTCCTATTTATAGGCAAAGGCCCTGGGCCTCTTCCCAAATATTGAGCGGGAAGGGCGCCAACAATTGGGCATTTTGAAGGGGAACATCTGGTACACTTATCCTGACTAAAGTTGGTCCTCGCCTGCCAAAGGCTCTGGTGGTGACGCTGGCTTGGGCTCCACAATGACTTCTTCCCTGCCGTTGGGCTGGTCTTGGTCTTTTTGCACCGAAATGGGTGCCTTTGCTTGATGCTCTCGCCTACGCTTGCTCCCTTTGCACCAAAGAGGAAAGGAGGACACTGCGCGGGCTGGCGCCCGCCTGGCGCCCTTGGTCGTCATGGCTTGCGTCATGGGCACCTTGTGAGGTACCCCGCCTTGATTTCTCCGCCTCCTCGCGAGCCAGCCTGATGAGGCCGTGCCTGAGGAAGCTCCGTGTCGTCCGCCCCGCGAGGCTTGGCCCCTCGCGAGGGTCTTGGGTCTGTGTTGATGAAGATGGGCCTTCTGGGCCCCCCTTTGAGCCACGCCGCAGGCTGCAGGCAGGCAAGTCTGGGGACCCCCGTTCCCAGAACGCCGACAGATTCGTTTCCGCTCTCAGATCTAGCGTCTGAATCAGCTGGATAAGCCATTAATTCTCTTGTTTATAAATCCCACTCTCATTTCTGGCCCAACCCCTCAAGAATTGTCTTAGGTGTCTAATCTTATTCTGCCAGCGCTCCATGTGGGATCTACCTGCAACAGGTCCAGCCCACTCTCTTGCCACCATCTCTATAAAATTTTCTTTTTCGAACCAACTGAGTTTGTAAGCGAAAATATTTTTATTGCCAATATGAGTTGCTTCATCCGAGTCAACTAACAAGGGCGTGTGGTCGGAAAACGCCCTCTGCATCGCGTGTACCGATACCAGTGGGTATTTCTGTTCCCATTCCACACTCGCAAGCACCCTATCTAGCTTCTCATAAGTAGGAGTAGGAAGAGTGTTTGTCCAGGTAAACTATCTACCCGTGAGTTCTATCTCCCTAAGATTAAGACTCTCAATGATCATATTGCACATAAATGACCACCGTCCATCAAAATGATCATTGTTTTTTTTCCTTCCTTCCTCCTAATGATGTTAAAATCACCCCCACTAATATTGGCAATCTTTCATCCCCACAAATCCTAACCAGATCGGCCAAAAAATCCGGTTTAAATTCAGGTTAGGATGTGCCATAAACCGCCACTAAGGCCCATCGGAAACCATCCAATTTAGACCTAACCCGGAACTTAACCGCATAGTCTCCTCGTACCACGTTTAGTACCTCAAGCGTTTCGCACTTCACCCCCAAGAGATCCCGCCAGACTCCCCTCATGGCGGTAGGCAGTGCCAATCAAAATCAATGCCACCAGTAAGTGAGCCGAGGAATTGTGAAGTGAAGTTATCTCTACCAGTTTCAAGAAGTGCGATGAAATCTTGTTTATCTTCGATGGTTGTTTTAGTCAGGAACCTTTTCTTAGCCAAGTCTGCTAGACCTCTGCTATTCCAAAAGATCCCTTTCATATTTCATCATGGAATTTTTTGTGAGTTTCACTCTCGCACTTCTACGGACCGCCGGCGTTGGATAAATCTTCCTCTTCCATGATCGTTTAGGTTTATCTAATGCCGACACCTCCTCTACACTATTTATAGTCTATTGTACCCCCGCCTACAATGACGGCGGGTCAACTGGTTGCATAGACGCCGCATCTTCTGCCTCTCCTTCGGCATCTGAGGAAGGCATCATTCTGTCACAAAAGTTCTCTAGCATAGAGATACCCAAGTTATTAATATCAGCATCCGACATTGGTTTAACTACCACTAACACGCAGATCAACTAGGAAGCTCTCTCAGCCTCTAAGTCTAAAATATCATTAACTGATTTAGCAATTTCTTTCCCATTAGACCCAAGTGAGACTCCTATGTCATGTGCCTTACTAATGACCTCATGTTCAGAAAAATGCAAAATAGAGCATTGCTTATTAACCGATATACCTGTCTGAGTCTCGACATCCCTAAGCTTCGCGGCCCTCATAGTACGCCCAAGCTGAAAGTCGTCAGCATCTGGCTGGTCCTGAACCCGGCTGCTGACACGCCTGCCAGACAGCACCGGGTCCGGATGTCCACCAAATGCGATCACCTCCTCCTTAGTCCAGACCCATGGTGACTGGACCGACTCCACGAGGCCTTCTGGCCTGGCAAGTACAGGTGAAGGGGAGGAGGGGGGTCTGACACCTCCAGAGCCTCCTCCCATATCTCCCACCGCCTGTAGAGACGCTCCAGCTAACGTCAGTGAAGACGGTGTCGGAGAAGAATGCGTGGGTGAATCGGGGGCCACCTTCCCATAACTCACCCTCGCAGGGGAATCCTCCAGACGCCTCGCTGGGGTCTGAAGCGCGTGCACCAGCGTAGGTGCAGGACTCACCGGGGCCTTCTGCCCAGTCACGTTCCTCCGCCCCTCGTCATCCATCCTTGGCCTTGGGCTGCGTGCTAAACTCCACTGACCAGAGACACCCCCAACTTCGCTGTCAGGGACCCCTCCGTCGGTGTCAAAGCCGGCAGATATCGGGTAGGGGGTCCCGAACTGTGCGTCTAAGGATCAAGGGTAACAGGAGGCAGGGGACACAATGTTTACCTAGGTTCGGGCCCTCTTAATGGAGGTAATACCCTACTTCCTGCTTGATTGACTTTGATGAGTATAGAGGTTACAAGAGTTGATCTACCTCGAGATCGTAATGGCTAAACCCTAGATGTCTAGCCTGTATGATTATGATTGCCTCTACGGACTAAACCCTCCGGTTTATATAGACATGGGAGGGGCTATGGTTGTACAGAGTCGGTTCACAGAGAAAGGAATCTTCATACCCGCATGCCAAGCTTGCCTTCCACGCCAAGGAGAGTCCCATCCGGACACGGGGGAAAGTCCTCCGTCTTGTATCTTCACAGCCCATCAGTCCGGCCCACGTCACATAGCCCGGACGCCCGAGGACCCTGTCATCCAGGACTCCCTCAGTAGCCCCTGAACCAGGCTTCATAACGATGTCTCCGGCGTGCAGATTGTCTTCGGCATTGCAAGGCGGGTTCCTCCTCCGGATATTTTGAAGTAGCTGACCAACAAAAACTATGTCCCGATCTGTTTAACAGTCACAACCTCACCGCCACCAGGGCATTATACATAATCAAAAATTGTTATATGTCTTCGCTGATAGTTTTGCTGGCAAGACGTTACGTCTAGCCTCTTTATTATTTCAAATCGCTTTTCAATCTCCCGTTTCGCATTTCGAGACGCAGCCTCCGGTGACATGTCTTGTCAAAACAGAGATCGTGTCCTCTTATCATGGGATTCTCATCAATACGGGCATGGGTAATCCAACCGTGCTGTCCGCACGACCCCTTGGGAATAGGTGAGTTTTAAGGCTCGTGGGGGGACGCTCTATACTCACGGCCTTTATAAGGAGATAAGAATCCTAACTTTTCACCCCACGCCTTCTTCTTCCTCAGCCCATCCACCCTCAAGCTCCAACGCCCAAGCTTCGATCCCTTCCGTCCCCAGAAAACACTCTAGCCATGTCCGGATCTGGAACACAGGGCAAGTGGATGGCTTCCTCCGTCACGGAGGAGAACATCAAGGAGCTCCGGGAAGCGGGGTATCTAGCCAAGGAAATCGCCCACCGCCTTCCGGCCAAGAAATAGATCGTCCCTACTCCGGAGCCCCATGAGAGGGTAGTATTCATTCCTCATTTCCTTCGCGGACTAGGGTTTCCCCTCCATCCTTTTGTCCGCGGCCTTATGTTTTACTACGGGTTAGATTTCCACGATCTTGCCCCGGATTCCTTCATCAACATTTTGGCGTTCATCGTCGTATGCGAGGCGTTCCTCCGCATTCCCCCCACTTTGGCCTATGGCTCAAGGTTTTCAATGTGAAGCCGAAAGTGGTGGATGGTCAGCACGCGGATTGTGGAGGCGCAACGGTGAGCAAGCTTCCCAACGTCACCTGGCCCAAGGGCACCTTCGTGGAGACCGTGAAGGGATGGCAGCAGGAGTGGTTTTACATCACCAAACCTCGTGAGTCCACATGGGCCGCTCCCTCCGAATTCAAGTCTGGGCCTCCAATGCGGCTGACATCCTGGCTCAACAAGGGCCTGGACTGGGCGTCATCCGATGAGGTGATGATGCTGCAGAGGCGCGCCAAGAGCATGGTAGACAAGAATACCAGTCTTGCCAGCGTGATCCAGGTGATGCTCTTCCGTCGGATTCTCCCTTGTCAGGCACGTCAAGAGTTCATGTGGGAGTTCAACCGGCCGGTCCCCGGACCCTGCAGCGGTTTTTTGGCACGAAGCACGAAGACATGTGGAAGCTGCTTTTCAAGACCCAAAAGTCGTGGCCGGAGACAACCGAAGACCTCGTCTACGACTGCACCCACGCTGCAACCCCCGTAAGTTCTTTGATAACCTTACTTTGCAAGTCCAAGGAGCATACTAAACTCCCCATACTCTCCACATGGCTGGACGAAGAAAGCAGAATGGATTCACAGTCCGGCTTCGCTGCTCGAAGACCCAGCTATTCCTCTGTTGATGAGGATGCCCGTCCCAGCGCCGTACCAGGTGCCGGAAAAGAAGGCCAAGAAGAAGGGCAAGGAGGCCAAGAGTGGCCTCCGCAGTAAAGGTGTTTCAGACATAGTGTCCGAAGGCACTGAAACTCTCTCCTCCCCTGATGAAGAGGAAGAGGAGGAGGAAGAGAGCAACCCCCCCCAAAGGGGAGAAGAAGAAAAGGGCAGCTTCCACTGATCTAGAGGCGGAAGCGTCCAAGAAAGGGAGAGCCTCCCTTACGGATGACTCCGAGTCGG
Organism: Aegilops umbellulata; assembly: GCA_032464435.1. NCBI lineage: Eukaryota > Viridiplantae > Streptophyta > Magnoliopsida > Poales > Poaceae > Aegilops > Aegilops umbellulata. Next base: position 114,410,468 of record CP136056.1, read on the forward strand.
ACGCCGACGAGTGGTGCCCCAGGCCGAAGCCCCTAGCCGGATTAATTACTCAAAGGTATATATATATATATATACATATACATATATATATATATATGTATATATATATATATCCGGCTTCTTTGCCTTGTGGTTGTAATACGTTAAATTGTGCGCTGCAGTGCGGTTCATGTCCTCCCCTAGCGACCTTCATCTTCTGGGAAGTCGTTGGGTCCGAACATGATGGAGAGCGTGTCACCTCCACCAGCCTCCTCCCCACTGCTGCGGATAACACCGAGGTGTTGTCCCTAAGGACCCTTTCGGGAAAGGGAGAGGTGTAGGAGGCTGCCAAGACGGCGCCAAAGCGTGATACCCCTACAGCCGAGAACATGGGGGAACCGACCGCCATGGAGACTGGAGACGGCGGCCATGTCTAGTTTGGCCCCCAACCAAATGTCATTCCGGACACCCACACGGCTCCGGCGTCAGATGAGAAGCCTCCTTCGAAAGAAGGGGGCGCGCCCACCCCAACGACGACTTCTGTCAATGCCGATGTGCCGGACACTCTGATGGGGGCGCTTCAGAGCGCCACCATTGTGGAAGAGCATCGTACCCTTATGGGTACAGTGATTGCAAAGGTTCAGTCCACGAAAAGTGGATTGAATGAAGCCTACACTAGCCTTCTGAGAGGCTTTGAGGTATGTGAAATAATGCTTTTTAGCTATGTATAAGAGGAACACATGTGTATAGATGGTAGCCCTTGAGACTCTGTTCGGTGTTCACAAAGAAAAGCCAAACAGAGGGTCTAATAATTCATCCAGGATATTAACATACATATCTGTTTGAAAAACAGGCTGTGATGCAGGCGTCAGCTTCCCATGCCGCCGAAGCATCCAAGCTGAGGCGGAAGTTAGAGGAAAAACAAGGTATGTAACACCGAAAACATGTTTGAAATGAGATCAGCTCTGAATTGTTATCTTAATGAGCTATTATAATAATGCTCATAGCTGATGCGGCGGAGGTCGAGACCCTCAAGAACGCGCTGGCCAAAGCCAAGAAGGAGGCGGAGGAGGAGCGAGCCTCAAGCCTGAAACATGAATCGCGGGTGGAGGAAGTCCAACAAGAGCTCAATGATGAAATAGGCAAATGTAAGTCCTTAGAGCGCAAGATTTCAAAGAAAAATTCCGAACTTGCTAAGGCACTCCAAAGTGCACAGGAAGCCCAGGCCGAAGCCCAAAGCACTGTCCCGGATATCCAAGAGGCAAAGCAGATTGCGGAGGGTAAGGCCTTTAACATGCAGAGCAAATTCGTGAGAAAAAGGTATATCTTGCTAACCCAAATTTGGAGTTCTCCAAGAGCGTTTGCGGACCTGCCTTGGAGTATTGCTGATGCTGCAGAGTTCTTCTAAGCCGAAGAGGGGAGTTCAACGGAGAAGCTATTCTGGTCACAGTACCTTGCGCCAGAGCATCCCGTGCCCCTCAGCGATCAGCTGAAGCAGTTGACCGAACTGCATAGGGTAGCTGAATTGGCTATGAGGGATGTTATAATCCGTCTTCGGCCCGCCGAACCCATGCCCAATAGCTACTTCAGTCTCGTGAAGCGGCTGGTCAGTGCCTGCCCTCGGCTTGATGCCGTAAAGCAGTCGGTCTGCATCGAAGGTGCACGGATGGCTTTTGCCCGTTTCAACGTGTAGTTGGGCGAAGATGAATGCCGTCAAGCTTGCAACCGAGGGACCGCCCACGGGCAAGGAACACCGCATGCCGGAGCGGTATTTCAACAATGTCCACGAAGGATCTCGCATTGTAGAGGGCTAGTGCTCGAAGGACATTATTTTTGAATGAATGTAACTTGACTGTCCAAACTATGTATTATGAAACAAGCTTATGTATAATATGTTGTTTGTCTTACCTCAAATGTTTTCCTCCCGTGCGTCCTTTTATGATATCTGAGAGTTGGCCAGTTGTCGGCTTCAGCCCCCACGTAGGTAGTATGGGGGTGTTCGGAATAGCACCTAAACACACTTGACCCATCAGGTTTGGTCCATGAAGGAGGTGTTAGTGCAGCGAACCAGGCAATCAGACTATGTGGCTTTATCACTCTCACTTAACCATAAGAGTTTGACAATGAGGTTGTAGGTGCAGCCCCTGGTGTGATTCAATTATTTGAACTTGGGTGCTGTGGATGCCTGACCTGGCGAAGACCGGTCCCTCGTAGAATGCAGAAAAAAATCACAAGAGATTTATAGTTAGTCTCCGAATAGCTGACCAGCTCTCGCCGCACCATGACAGTCAGTTTTCGGCTTTTTCTACTGAGGTGTTTATCCAGATGAGCAGGATACACAATCGCAGTAGTTCTCCCTTTACTGCCTTAGCCGGACAAGCAGAACGTAAGACAATAATCATAGGAGCCGGGCAAACCAACTATTGACCAAAGACATGAACCGTAGCTGGTGCATATAATGCTTAATTCGTGACGCCGAATTGTACTAAAAAAGTGTTCGGACTTACTATTATTTATTGAAGCCATGTACGTGGCCAAATGGAGCCCCTGGCAATTTAAGTCGAGCCAAGGTGTTCGTGGCAACAGGACAAAGAAGAGAGAATACAGATTAAGGAATAAGCCAGCATCGAGTAGCTTGGGCGAAAAAACTGTTTCCATTATTGTCTGCTTGATACGTCAAAACATATTTTTACAAATAATTCTATAAGTATTGAGGCTATTTTACATGCCGAGCACGAGGGAAAGCTACGTATGGGTCCTAAAAAGAAGGCGGCGATCTTTAAAGATCCTTTAGATGCTCTGTCACGTAGCTACGCTGCTTTTTCCCTTGGCGTAATATCCTTCGAAAGGATCAACAATCGGGTTTTCAGGACGGGCTTAGAAAAAGGCCCTTGGTACCGCCGAAAGATGACGTGGGTTGTAAGGAACCTGTAAAAATAAATAACAGGGGAAAAGAAATATCAGGGTGCAGATAGGGTCGAGCCGTATTCTGGACTATATCTTTACTATGCATCCATCGTTGCCCATGGTATCTTTAGCACGTAGTGATGTACGCGTGGTATGTATGCCGCAATTCGGTTGGGGCTGCGATGGAGGCCAAATTGCTAGTCGATCTCCTGACGGGCTGGACTATCGTGCTGAGGGGTAGTCTGAACTCGTTTGATAGTGTCCGAGGACTTGGCCACCGATGTAATAGTTGGCTTGATAAGGCCACCCCGTATTTCCGCTGCTAGGGCCACGGTGTGCTCCTCAGTACGGAGGGAGCGTTCAATGTTTCCACTGACTATTATAATACCGCGTGGTCCGGGCATCTTGAGTTTGAGATAGGCATAGTGCGGGACCGCATCGAAGCGAGTGAATGCGGTTCGTCCGAGCAGTGCATGGTAGCCACTGCGGAAGGGAACGATGTCGAAGATCAAGTCTTCGCTGCGGAAGTTGTCCGGCGAACCGAAGTCGACCTCCAATGTGATTGATCCTATGCAGCGGGCCTCTACAACAGGTATTGCTCCTTTAAAGGTAGTTTTAGTGGGCTTGATTCTTGATGGATCAATACCCATCTTGCAGACTGGGTCCTAGAGCAGGTTAAGGCTACTGCTGCCGTCCATGAGGACTCGCGTAAGGTGGAATCCATCGATGATTGGGTCAAGGACTAATGTGGCCGAACCTCCGTGACGGATACTGGTCGGATGGTCCCTGCGATCGAAGGTGATCGGACAGGCCGACCATGGGTTGGATTTTGGGGTGACTGGCTCTATCGCATAGACGTCCCTTAGCGTGCGCTTGCACTCCCTCTTGGGGATATGAGTGACGTATATCATATTCACCGTTTTGACTTTAGGGGGAAATTTCTTCTGTCCCCCTATTTTCGGTGCGCGAGGTTCCTCATCATCATCCTTGCAGGGCGACCCTTTCTCCTTATGTTCGGCATTTAACTTGCCGACCTGTTTGAAGACCCAACAACTTCTGTTGGTGTGGTTGGCAGGCTTGTCAGGAGTGCCGTGGACAAGTATTCGGTCCAGGCTTGATGAACCGTCTTTGTTTCTTTTGAATGGCTTCTTCTGTTGACCGGATTTGGAGCCACTGAATCCAGCGTTGACCGCCGTGTCCTCTGTATTATCATTGTTGCTTCGATGCTTATGTTTGTTGCATCGGGGCCTTCCGTTGCCGTTTCTAGCTTCAGAAGTGCCAGGGTCGATGGTATCTTCGCCCGCGCAAAAGCGGGTCATTACTGCTGTAAGGGCTGCCATGGACTTCGGCTTTTCTTGGTCGAGGAGTCGGGCGAGCCATTCGTCGCAGATGCTGTGTTTAAAGGCCGCTAGGGCTTCAGCGTCCGGACATTCAACTATCTGGTTTTTTAATTAGGAACCTGGTCCAGAATTTCCTGGCCGACTCTAAGGGATGTTGGACTATATGACTGAGGTCATCAGTATCCGGAGGTCGGATATAAGTGCTTGGAAGTTGTCTCTAAAGGCATCTTCCAAGTCTTCCCAGCTTCCAATAGAGTTTTCTGGGAGGCTGTTTAACCAGTGTCGAGCTGGCCCCTTAAGTTTAGGGGAAGGTATTTGATGGCGTGTAGATCATCACCGCGAGCCATGTGAATGTGGAGAAGAAAATCTTCAATCCATACTGCGGGATCTGTTGTGCCGTCGTATGATTAAATGTTCACGGGTTTAAACCCTTCTAGGAATTGGCGCTCCATTACCTCATCGGTGAAGCATAGGGGGTGTGCGGCGCCTCTGTATCGGGCCATGTCACAATGTAGTTCGGATGAAATCTGTATGCGGTTTTCGGCCCGGGCGTGGTTATGCTTGTCGCGCCAGGCACGATAAAATCTTCGTCACCGAGGCTCACGTCATCCTTGGAGAGTGGTAGATAGTTGCTATCCTCCGAGTCTCTGTTCCCTGCTTGCTTGTCAGGGTCGACTTGCCCGTCCTCCCGATCATCCTGTTCGGATGTTGGTTCGATGGGGTCTTCTTGGTCTTCGACGTTCTCCGAAGTATCTTTGTTTCCGGTGCCGGTATTACTGTCGTTTTCATGACGCGATTTAGAGCGGCGCCGCTAACGTCGACGTTTGGATTGTATCACAGGAGGTTTATCCTCGACTGGGTCCTTCTCCTCATCGTCATCGCCTTGTTCAGGTGTGTCCACCATGTACACGTCGTGTGAGGAAGTGGTCGTTCAGCGTCCGGTGAACCACGGATTTTGGGCCTGCTCCTCTCCGACTTCGTCGTCCATACCGTCGATGTCTTCGGAGGCATAGTCAAGCATGTCGGTTAGATCCTCGACAGTGGCTATAAAGTGGGTGGTGGGTTGGAAGTAAAATTCCCTATTTTCAGCCCCTAGCCCTGGCTAGGCGCAATTCGGAAGCGATTCCTCTGTGATGGCAAGGGATCGCATTAAGTCTAGAGCCTCGTTAAAGAGTGAGGTTTGGACGGGGACCGAAGTTCCCTAGCCGAGCTTGCATGACGTGGACTTCTAGGGTTCAGAGCTAGTGTCCGGAGAAGAGCCTGGCTTTGTGATGACTGCCGGTGGCGCTATCCTCTCCGGTTCTCCAGTGTTGAGCTCTATAGCCGCAGAGAGTCCGGCGGGCTCTAGACTCCCATCTTCGGACCCAAGTGAGACTCCTATGTCATGTGCCTTACTAATGACCTCATGTTCAGAAAAATGCAAAATAAAGCATTGCTTATTAACCGACATACCTTTCTGAGTCTCGACGTCCCTAAGCTTGACGGCCCTCATAGCACACCCAAGCTGAAAGTCGTCGGCATCTGGCTGGTCCTGAACCCGGCTGCTGACATGCCTGCCACACATCACCTGGTTTGGATGTCCACCAAATGCGATAACCTCCTCCTTAGTCCAAAGCCGTGGTGACTGGACCGACTCCCCGAGGCCTTCAAGCCTGGCAAGTACAGGTGAAGGGGAGGAGGGGGGTCCGGCGCCTCCAGAGCCTCCTCCCATATCTCCCACCGCCTGTAGAGACGCTCCACCTAACGTCAGTGAAGACGGTGCCAAAGAAGAACGCGCGGGTGAATCGGGGGCGACCTGCCCATAACTCACCCTCGCCGGGGTCTGAAGCGCGTGCACCAGTGTAGGCGCAGGACTCACCTGGGCCTCCTTCCCAGTCATGTTCGTCCGCCCCTCATCGTCCAACCTCGGCCTCGGGTTGCGCGCTGAACTCCACTGACCAGAGACACCCCCAACTCCGCTGTTAGGGACCCCTTTGTCGATGTCAAAACCGGCAGATCTCGAGTAGGGGTCCTGAACTGTGCGTCTAAGGATCAAGGGTAACAGGAGCCAGGGGACACAATGTTTACCCAGGTTCGGGCCCTCATAATGGAGGTAATACCCTACTTCCTGCTTGATTGACTTTGATGAGTATAGATGTTACAAGAGTTGATCGACCTCGAGATCGTAATGGCTAAACCCTAGATGTCTAGCCTGTATGATTATGATTGCCTCTACGGACTAAACCCTCAGGTTTATATAGATGCGGGAGGGGTCTAGGGTTGTACAGAGTCGGTTAACAGACAAATGAATCTTCATATCCGCATGCCAAGCTTGCCTTCCATGCCAAGGAGAGTCCCATCTAGAGACGGGGGAAAGTCCTCCATCTTGTATCTTCACGGCCCATCAGTCCGGCCCACGACACATAGCCTGGACGCCCGAGGATCCCGTAATCCAGGACTCCCTTAGTAGCCCCTGAACCAGGCTTCAATGACGATGTGTACGGCGTGCATATTGTCTTCGGCATTGCAAGGCGGGTTCCTCCTCCGGATACTTTGAAGTAGCTGACCAACAAAAACTATGTCCCGATCTGTTTAACAATCACAACCTCACCGCCACCAGGGCATTATACTTAATCAAAAAACGCGATATGTCTTCACTGATAGTTTTGCTGGCGAGACGTTACGTCTAGCCTGTTTATTATTTCGAATCACTTTTCAATCTCCCATTTCACGTTTTGAGACGCAGCCTCCGGTGACACGTCTTGTCAAAATAGAAATGGTGTCCTCTTATCACGGGATTCTCATCAATACGGGCCAGGGTAATCCAACCGCGCCGTCCACGCGACTCCTTGGGAATAGGCGAGTTTTAAGGCTTGTGGGGGGATGCTCTATATTCACGGCCTTTATAAGGAGATAAGAATCCTACCTTTTTACCCCACGCCTTCTTCCTCAGCCCATCCGCCCTCGAGCTCCAACGCCCAAGCTTTGATCCCTTCCGTCCCCAAAAAACACTCTAGCCATGTCCGGATCTGGAACGCAGGGCAAGTGGATGGCCTCCTCCGTCATGGAGGAGAACATCAAGGAGCTCCATGAAGCGGGGTATTTAGCCAAGGAAATCGCCCACCGGTTTCCGGCCAAGAAACAGATGGTCCCTACTCTGGAGCCCCATGAGAGGGTAGTATTCATTCCTCATTTCCTTCGCGGACTAGGGTTTACCCTCCATCCTTTTATCCGTGGCATCATGTTTTACTACGGGTTAGATTTCCATGATCTAGCCTGAATTCCTTCCTCAACATTTCGGCGTTTATCATCGTATGTGTCAGCGTTCTAGGAACGGGGGTCCCCAGACTTGCCTGTCTGCGGCCCGTGGCGTGGCTCCTCTAGCGGCCTGGTACGGCCCATCTTCACCGGCAAACACTCAAGACCCTCGCGAGGCGGACGACACAAGACCTCCTCAGGGGCGGCCTCACCAGGCTGGCCCGCGAGGAGCGGAAGATCAAGGCGAGGGGCACCTCGTGAGGTTCCCGTGATGTGAGCAATGACGACCAAGGCCAGGCGGGCGCCAGCGGGCACAGATTGCTCGTTTCCTCTTTGGTGCTAAAGGAGCAGGCGCAGGCGAGGATTACCGACACATCAGGCAAAGGTTTCGATATTGGTGCAGCGAGACCAAGATCAGCAGGACGGCAGGACGGAGGTCACCATGGAGCCCACGATGGCGTCACCACCAGAGCCTTTGGCAGGCGAAGACCACCTTTTGTTAGGATAGCTTATACTAGTTGTCCCCCTTCAAATTGGCCGTTGTGGGATCTAGTGGTGGGCATAAAAACCGACCAACTGAATACCGAACCGATGCCGAAACCGAAAACACCGAATTTTTGATTTTTGCTGCAGATATATTGAAATTCGGTTTTTATGTTTAATAACCGAACTTAAATCGGCTGGTTCAGTGTTTAACCGATAAATGAAGCATACACAGAAGTCCCCAGATATCCATAGTACAAGGCTCCCACACGGCCGCACTAATCGCTAAATGCCAACGAGAAGTCGACGGAATTCCAGTACGAGGCTCCCCACGTCCGCACGTCTCGCCAGTTTTTTTATATTTTATAGAAAAGCACGTCTCACGCCAATCGCTCACACCTCACGGCCGCACACTTTTTTTTAGGACATCATCGCCACGCACATGTCTAGCCACATAGCTTACGAATGGCCTAGCCAAGGTGTGGTACGTGGGCCTGTCCAACTAATTGCAAGGCCCAAATGAAACAACTACTACTTCCATTGCCTGATGAAGTGTGTAGCGGCTGGAGTTTCACCTGTTTAGTCCCACATCGCTCAGCTAATCTTCAAGGGCGAAGGTGCTCCTCTATATAAGAGGTCGTGATGCAGACTGAAGAAGCGCTCGCTGTACCTTTCCAGCAACAATGTAACCAATCGGTATAAACTGAAAACCGAACCGAACTGGTCGGTTAACTGAATTATCGGTTAGTAGTTTTTTACTATCTTATGCGGTTTTTGGTTTTGCTAACCGAAGTTTGAAAAGAACCGAACAGTATAAACCGAATTTTCGGTTTCTGCCAAATGCCCAGCCCTAGTGGAATCCCTTCCCACCTAAACATTTGGGAAGAGAACCCGGGCCTCTATAAATAGGACTAGCCACCACCATAGGAGGGGACGGATGATTCAGATCATCCCCAACCACACAAGCTCACCGAGCTCAAGAACACCTCTCCCCAAGAGGCTGTTCTTCCCTTGTACTTGTTTATCCTCAGCCTGTAAGGCAATCCACCACACCACACTAAGAGTAGGGTATTACACCACATCGGTGCCCTGAACCAATATAAACTCTTGTGTTCCTTTGTTCTTTGGGTTCGGTGAGCTGAGCTTTGAGATCGCGGTGAGAGCGTGAGGTAGGGGAGAGAAATCTTCGTGCGCACCCCAGAGTTCAAACCTCAAGGGTTTTGCCGGAACCCGTAATCCGACATTTGGCGCGCTAGGGGTGCACCGAAGCTTTCCTTCCATCCATCCACGCCCCGCTGCCTCCACGCTTTGTCCCCATGGCCGGCGTTGCTCTTCCGACTGGAATGATGGATGCCCACGGCGGCGCCAGGGGGCTCAGAGCTTTTACCCCCGCCTTGCGACGGGTACAGTGGTCGTCCAAGTTCAAGCCGGAGATGCTGCCGCGTTACGACGACGCGGCGGAGCCGACGGCCTTCTTGCTGGCATACGAAGAAGCCGTCCTGGAGGCTGGAGGCGACGACAAGGTCATCGCCAACTGGTTCCCCATGGCCATCGCTAGCGCATCGCGCGCCTGGCTTCTCACCCTCCCAGGATCCTCAGTGGCATGTTGGGAGGAGCTGTGCGGCCTCTTCGTCACACGGTTTGCGGCACCGGCGCCCATCGCCGTCGCATCCCTCCTCGGCGGCTCACAAGCACCGCCCTCAGACTGTCACACCAAGTAGTTCTTCCGCCAGATTGGTGCCACCTCCGTGCAGCAAGGAGCTCCCCCAGGTTGGGCAAAGCCCAAGGCCGACCTCATCTTCGACTCGAGGGATCACCCCGTCACCACCACCAGCTCGGGCGTGCTCCCAATGCTTTGCACGCCCACCATCTGCAACATAGCCGTCACCAAGACCCTCATCGACGGCGGGGCTGGCCTTAATGTGCTCCTCGTGGAAACTTTCGGCTTGCTTAATGTGCCGCATGAACGGCTTCATCCCACCAAGCCCTTCTCCGGAGTCAGCGGCGGCTCCACCAGCCCCCTGGGGCAGATCCGCCTCCTCGTTACTTTTGGCACCCGTGACAACTACCGCACCGAGCTCATCGACTTCGACATCGCCCGCATTGGCCTCCCATACAACGCCATCCTCGGGTGTCCGGCCCTGGCTCAGTTTATGCCAGCGAATCATCCGACCTACAACCTCATGAAGATGCCTAGGAGCAAGGGCGTCCTCACCGTAGCTAGAGACACCAAGGAGGCTCTGGCGGCGCTCAAGCTCGCCCTCAAGGCTGCCGCGGTAGCACACCCGACCGATGAGGCCATCCCCGGAGCTAAGGGGGCCACACCGGCGAAAAAGAAGCAACTGTTCACTCAGGATCGAGCCGAAACGAAGCAGGTTCCGGTTGAGGAGGATGGGTCCTCGGGAGCCACCTTCACCATAGGCGCCAACCTCGACCGAGACCAAGAAGAGGCATTGGTGAAGTTCCTGCGCACGAACAAAGATGTATTCGCCTGGGAGCCCAAGCAGCTGGTAGGGGTCCCGAGATGGGTAATCGAGCATCACTTAAGGGTGTGTCCCAATGTGCGCCCAGTGAAGCAGAAGGCACGGCGGCAGTCCACAGAGAAGCAGTCCATCATCATGCAAGAAACTCGCAAGTTAGAAGCAGTAGGTGTCATCTATGAGGTCCGCTACTCGGAATGGCTAGCGAACCCCGTCGTCGTGCCCAAGAAAGGCGGGAAGGAGCGCATGTGCGTTGACTTCACAAACCTCAACAAACCTTGCCCCCAGACCCATTTCCGCTCCCGCACATCGACCAGATCGTCAATTCCACCGCCGAGTGTGACCTACTGTGTTTCCTAGACGCGTTCTCAGGCTACCACCAAATCAAGATGGCAATAAAAGATGTGGAGAAGACGGCCTTCTTAACCCCATGCGGAGTGTACTGCTACACCTGCATGCCGTTCGGATTGTGCAATGCAGGGGTGACCTTCCAGCGGTTGATGCACACCGCACTAGGCCAGCAGCTGGGGAGGAACGCAGAAGCCTATGTCAACGACATCATGGTAAAAACTCGGGAGGCGAGGACTCTTATTCAGGACCTGGAGGATACTTTCGCTAGCTTGCGTCAGGTGGACCTGCGGCTCAACCCGGAGAAGTGCGTGTTTGATGTCCCTTCCGGCAAGCTGCTGGGTTCCCTTGTGTCGCACCGTGGGATCGAGGCCAACCCGGAGAAGGTCAAATCAATAGAAGACATGAGCCCACCGCAGACCCTGAAGGAAATGCAGAAGCTCGCAGGCCGCGTGACCTCGATGGGACGCTTCATCTCCAAGCTTGGGGAGCGTGCCTTGTCGTTCTTCAAGCTGATGAAGAAGAAGGGCCCGTTCGAGTGGACCCCAGAGGCCGACCAGGCATTCCAAGACCTCAAGAGATACTTGACTAGCCCGCCGGTGATGGTAGCACCTCGCCCCCTTGAGCCCCTGGTGCTTTACCGGGCCGCCACGCCCTACTCGGCAAGTCCGGAGTTGGTAGCTGTCCAGGAAGAGCTCCAGGTCAAGGGCACACGGCATAATGCCGCACCTACGGACAAGACAACACAAAGCCAAGATAGCCCCACCAAAGCCATGGCAACACCAGTAGATGACCAAGCCCTGCAAGACGGCGCTGCAGGGCCTGTGGAGGCCCTGATAGCTGACCAAGCTCCTGAGGACCCCTCGCCTCAGGAGGTGTCCCAACCTATTTAGGCCTCGGACCCCGTCGACGCTCCCGCGCTTGTCGAGCACCCGATGTACTTTGTCAGCACAATGCTAAGGGACGTAAGAGCACGATACCCCATGCCTCAGAAGCTCTTGCTCGCGCCCTTGGTGGCCTCACGTAAACTGCACCACTACTTCCAAGGTCACCCGATCAAGGTCGTCTCGGCCTACCCATTGGAGAGGGTACTCCGGAGCCCCAACGTTGCAGGAAGAGTCGCTGAATGGAACATCGAGCTGCAAGCATTACAGCTGGAGTTTAGCACAACCAGGGTCATCAAGGGAGTCGCGCTCGCCGACTGAGTGGCGGAATGGACCGACACCCCAGAGTTTGAAGCAGGTGAGGACCGATCCCTCTCGCCAGGAGGTGAAGCACCATATGTCTGGGTCATGTATTTTGACGGTGCGTTCGCACACCATGGCGCGGGGGCTGGAGTAGTGCTCATCTCACCCACTCAGGATAAGATCTACTACGCAGTGCAGCTCTGCTTCCAGCAAGGCGAGAAGGTCTCCAACAACATCATGGAATACGAAGGCCTTTAAGGCTACGGTGGCCCTGGGGGTGAAGCGCCTCACCATCAGGGGCAACTCGCAGCTCCTCGTCAACTTCTCCAACAAGGTATATGAGCCGAGGGACTAGCACATGGAGGCATACCTCGCGGAGGTACACAAAATGGAAAAGCAGTTCCTGGGCCTGGAGCTGCAGCACGTGCCCCGTGGCACTAACAAGGAGGCCGACGACATCGCCAAAAGGGCATCCAAGCGCCAGCCCCAAGAGCCTGGCGTCTTCGAGGAGCGGCTCTTCAAGCCTTCGGCAGCACCTCCGCCTTCGGGGCCGGCGCCGCCTCTGGAGGAATTCCGCCAGCCACCAACCTCGGGAGCCCCTGCCCGCGGCCCGACCTCGGGGGCGCGCCTGCTCCTGGTGCTCGAGCCTCCGGAGGGGTGCTGGACCAAGGAGTTCAAGGCATACCTGGTGCAAGGAGTGCTGCCAGAGAATGAAGAGGACGCAGAGCATGTAGCCCGGCAGGCTACAACATATTGCATTCAGGACGGTGAGCTTTACAGGAAACGGCCAAATGATGTTTCTTTGCGGTGCATCTCCAGGAAGCAAGGGAGCGAGCTGCTAGCCGACATACACGCCGGGGACTGTGGGCATCATTCATCGTCGCGCACCCTGGTCGGTAAGGCATTCTGCAGTGGGTTCTACTGGCCCATGGCACTCAATGACGCGACCGAGCTGGTGAGGTCCTGCGAGGCCTGCACGAACCGGTACTAAAGGTTGTCCTATATAAACCCTTCATCCACTAGCACTCTGTCCTTCCCCCTTTCCCTCTCCCTCTCCTCTGTTCTTCCCTTCTTCCTCTCGAGTTCATCACAAAATTTGCCCAAAATTTGTCAAGATTTGCAGGCCCCCATCCATTCAAATGATCACAAAGGTTAGCAACTTTGCCCTTTCATCTCTCATTGCTAGATTAGCTCTTGCATTGGTTTATATAGTGAATAATTGTGGGTTTTAGTAATTTGGGAGGAATTATATGTGGTAGTATTTGATTTATATGCAAATTGAGGTCAAAATAACACTTAGTTTGCATATGTAGGTGTGGTTTACTTAGTGCCTTCTAAATCTCCGTTGTAACCACCGTCGATCGCCTGCACCGTCCCGTCGCCGGCACCACCTTGTGGTGAGCCTCTTGTTCATGAAATTTTGTATAAAAATTTATGTTTGTGTGATTTGGATATATAGTTACTCGTATAATTATCTTACCCGTACGTTGTTTGTTATACATAGTGCCATGGTTATGATATCCGTCCCCGTCGGCCCTCGTCCTTGTTATGATTCGGATGTGGTATATTCTCTTTTAAAACTAGTTGCATTTCGTGTTTATGACAAATTATGCCCATCAAGTTGACATAGATATTTTTTCTAGGAGGTATGTGAACCGGAAATTCCAACCGACCCTATTGTCAAGAGGTTAAATTTAGTTGAAAGAGAAAATGAGTACTTGAAAGAAAAATTGAAAAGAATTGAGGGGGTGAAGATGGAATTGGAGTTGCATGTTGCCGATGTCGTCGATAATCACAAGATCAAGATGGAGAAAATGCGCTTGAAGATTAGAAAGATTAGAAAATATGCCATCGATAGGGAGGCTTGGTATCATTATGCTGTTGGATCAATTGTTACCTTAGTTGTGATATTGATCGCATTTGTTGTTGCATTTAAATGCTTTATCTAGAGAGTTATTTGTTTGTTGCATTTAAGTGTTGTATGAACTTTATGTATGAACTTGTATTAATTTGGTGTTTTTGGTGCTGTGTATTGATGATGAGCCGACAATGGATGTACGAGGACCGATGCTCTCCCGAGTTCATTAATGGCGTGCAAACTTTTCTGCTTGCAGCTGAGGCAAACAAGCGGGCGGATGGTTTTATGCCTTGTCCATGTGCTGTCTGTAAGAATGGTCAAAATTACTCTAAGTCAAGAACCATTCACGTCCACCTGTTTAAGTCCGGTTTCGTGCCCCACTATAATGTTTGGACCAAGCACGAAGAAACAGGGGTTATGATGGAAGACAATGAAGAAGAAGAGGACGACGACAACTATCCTGGCCATGGGTTCCCTGAATACGATGATACAACAATGGGGGAAGAAGCTGAGCCGGTAATGCGGGAAGAAGCTGAGCCGACAATGCGGGAAGAAGCTGAAGAAGAGGCATCAGATGAGCCCGTTGATGATCTAGGTCAAGCCATTGCCGATGCAAAGAGAAACTGCGCAAGTGATTTTGAGAAGAAGAAGTTGCAGCGCATGTTAGAGGATCGCAAAAAATTGTTGTACCTGAATTGCGTAGGTGACAAGAAAAAGCTGGGCACCACACTGGAATTGCTGCAATGGAAGGCAGAGAATGGTGTATCTGACAAGGGATTTGGAAAGTTGCTGGTAATGATAAAGAATATGCTTCCAAAGGACAACGAATTGCCCGAGAGTACGTACGAAGCAAAGAAGGCTGTCTGCCCTATAGGGTTAGAGGTGCAGAAGATACCTGCATGCCCTAATGATTGCATCCTCTACCGCGGTGAGTATGAGGATTTGAACGCTTGCCCGGTATGCGGTGCATTGCGCTATAAGATCTGCCGCGATGACCCTGGTGATGTCGAGGGCGAGCGCCCCAGGAAGAAGATTCCTGCCAAGGTGATGTGGTATGCTCCTATAATACCACGGTTGAAACGTTTGTTCCAAAACAAAGAGCATGCCAAGGCGATGCGATGGCACAGAGAAGACCGTAAGAAAGACGGAAAGTTGAGAGTACCCGCTGACGGGTCACAGTGGAGAAAAATTGAAAGAAAGTACGGGAAGGAGTTTGCAGATGACGCAAGGAACGTATGGTTTGGTCTAAGCGCAGATGGCATTAATCCTTTTGGTGAGCAGAGCAACAACCATAACACCTGGCCTATGACTCTATGTTTGTATAACCTTCCTCCTTGGTTGTGCATGAAGCGGAAGTTCATTATGATGCCAGTGCTCATCCAAGGCCCTAAGCAACACAACAACGACATTGCTGTGTACCTAAGGCCATTAGTTGAAGAACTCTTACAACTGTGGAATGGAACAGGTGTACGTGCGTGGGATGAGCACATGGGGGAAGAATTTGACCTAAAGGCGTTGCTGTTCGTGACCATCAATGATTGGCCTGCTCTCAGTAACCTTTCAGGACAGACAAACAAGGGATACCGTGCATGCACGCACTGTTTGGACGATACCGACAGTGTATATTTGGCTAATTGTAAGAAGAATGTGTACCTGGGACATCGTCGATTTCTTCCAAGCAGGCATCCCGTAAGAAAGAAAGGCAAGCATTTCAAAGGTGAGGCGGATCACCGGATGAAGCCTCGCCACCGTACTGGTGCTGATGTACATGATATGGGCAAGGATTTGAAGGTGGTCTTTGGAAAGGGTCCTGGTGGACAACCTGTTCCGAATGACGCTGACGGACGCGCACCCATGTGGAAGAAGAAATCTATATTTTGGGACCTGCCCTATTGGAAAGACCTAGAGGTCCGCTCCGCAATCGACGTGATGCATGTGACGAAGAATCTTTGTGTGACCCTGCTTGGCTTCTTGGGCGTGTTTGGGAAGACAAAAGATACACCTGAGGCACGGGAGGACCAGCAACGTATGCACGGAAAAGATGGCATACATCAGGGTCATGCAAGCTACACTCTTACCAAAGAAGAGAAGGAAATCTTCTTTGAATGCCTGCTCAATATTAAGGTACCGTCTGGCTTCTCGTCGAATATAAAGGGAATAATAAACATGGCAGAGAAAAGTTCCAGAACCTAAAGTCTCATGACTGCCATGTGATTATGACGCAATTGCTTCCGGTTGCATTGAGGGGGCTTCTACCGGAAAACGTTCGATTAGCCATTGTGAAGCTATGTGCATTTCTCAATGCAATCTCTCAGAAGGTAATCAATCCATAAATCATACCAAGGTTAGAGAATGATTTGGTGCAATGTCTTGTCAGTTTCGAGTTGGTGTTCCCACCATCCTTCTTCAACATCATGACACACGTCCTAGTTCACCTATGCGAAGAGATTAACGTTTTGGGTCCTGTATTTCTACACAACATGTTCCCCTTTGAGAGGTTCATGGGAGTCTTAAAGAAACATGTTCATAACCGTGCTAGGTCAGAAGGAAGCATCTCCAAGGGCCATGAAAATGAGGAGGTCATTGAGTTTTGTATTGACTTTATTCCAGACCTTAAGCCGATTGGTGTTCCTGAATCGCGGCAAAAGGCCAGACTGGATGGAAAAGGCATGCTAGGAGGGGAACAAATAATATGTATGGACGGGCATTCTCTCACTGAAGCACACTACACAGTTCTACAGAATTCCGCCTTGGTGGCTCCGTATATGGATGAACACAAGAATTTGCTACGCTCCAAACACCTGGAGCGGTCTGATGACTGGATTACACGTGAACAAACCAGGAGTTTCGCCAGCTAGTTGCAGACACATACCATGCATGACGCCTCTATTGAAGATGACCTGTACTTGCTGTCCCAGTTACCATCTTCGAATATAATGACTTTCAAAGGGTATGAGATAAATGGTAATACATTTTACACGATCGCCCAAGATAAGAAGAGCACCAACCAAAATAGTGGTGTCCGCTTTGATGCAGAAACCAAGACGGGAAAGGAAACATATTATGGTTATATACAGGACATATGGGAACTTGACTATCGACTTGGTTTGAAGGTCCCTTTGTTTTGGTGCAAATGGGTCAATATGACACGAGGCGGGGTAACGGAAGACCCGCAATATGGAATGACAACAGTGGATCTCAACAATCTTGCGTATGCAGACGAACCATTCATCCTAGCCAGTGATGTGGCACATGTTTTCTATGTGAAGGACATGTCTACCAAGCCGAGAAAAAGAAAAGATAAGGAAGCGAATGCATCGTACGATGAGCCAAAGCGGCACATAGTTCTTTCTGGGAAGAGAAACATCGTGGGAGTGGATGACAAGACAGACATGTCAGAAGATTATGAAAAGTTTGATGAAATTGCTCCATTCATAGTGAATATTAACCCGAGCATCCCGTTAAATGATGAAGATTTTCCATGGTTACGGCGCAAAGGGACACACGCGAAGAAAAAGTTTCACACCCAAAGATCTGGGATGTGATCGGCTTCACTATCATCACTTTCTTCTGTGTTTCACACCCAGGAGGGAATCTTTGTAATAGTTAGGGCAGTTATGTGTTTTGGAATTTGAAACGCGAAGAAATTTTATGTGCAAACAAATTCTTTCATGCCTTTACTGATTTTTAAAGTTAAGTTGTTCACAATTTGAAAACTATTCAAAATTTAAACTAGTCAAATTTGAAACTATTCAAATTTGAAAACTATGGGCACTAACAGAAAGCTTGTAATGTTTTGTACCTAAAGCAAAAATATTCACAAAGAAGCTCTAAATACAGAAAAACAACTCAAAAATAAATAAAACAAAAATAAATAAAGCAAAAAATATGAAAATAAAAAGCCCGCCTACTGGGCCAGAGCGGCCTGCATACGACTAGAAACCCAGCGTGTTGTTGGGCCAGGATGCAGGCCCGCAAAGGCCCAGTAGGCCCACAGGGCAGCACAGAACATGTAGGCCTAGTAGGCCTGCTTTGGAGAGGAGCTCGAGAGAGCTACCGGACGGGGGCTTATAAACCAGTGCGGACGCCCCTCGGCTAGCGAGGTGGGACTAAACTTGACGCACCGCACCTGCGCCAGCACACCCCCTTTTGTACCGGGTCGTGGCACCAACCAGTACTAAAGGTGGGGTCTTTAGTACCGGTTGGAGCCACCACCCGGTACCAAAGGGGGTCGCTTCCCGCCGCATGGGCTGGCCAAAACAGGCCTTTAGTACCGGTTGGTGGCTCCAACCGGTACTAAAGGTGCCTTCTATATATACAACACTTCAAAAAATTTCATTCTCCCTTTGTTTCTTCCTCTGTTTCCCCATTGAAGCACCGCCCGCCCCGATCGATCGACGCCATCGCCGACCCCGTCCCCGTCGCCGCCCCTGTCCCCGTCGCCGCCCCCGTCCCCGTCGCCACCCTCGTCTCCGTCGCCGTCCCGGGCCCGTTGTCGGATCACGGGTTCCGGGAGACCCTTAAGGTTCGAACTCTGGGGTGCGCGCGGAGATTGTGCCCTCTACCTCTCCGTCTCGCAAGGATCTAAACTACAGAAAGAACATCACAAGAGACACAGAGTTTATACTGGTTCGGGCCACCGATGTGGTGTAATACCCTACTCCAGTGTGGTGTGTGGATTGCCTCTTGGGCTGATGATGATGATGAACAGTACAAGGGAGAACGGCCTCGCGAGGGCCTATTCTTGGCTAGGACGATGAACTGCTGGGAGGAGTTCAGCCGCCCTTCTCTCTCTTTCTCTACTTGTTCTCTGCTTGCTCAGATTCTAGATACCCAATCGTCGATCCGGCGTGCTTGATTGCTAGATGCCTCTACCCCGGGGACGGCTAGTCCTATTTATAGGCAAAGGCCCTGGGCCTCTTCCCAAATATTGAGCGGGAAGGGCGCCAACAATTGGCCAATTCGAAGGGGAACATCTGGTACACTTATCCTGACTAAAGTTGGTCCTCGCCTGCCAAAAGCCCTATGGTGACGCCGTTCTGGGCTCCATGGTGACCTTCTTCCCACCGTTGGACTGGTCTTGGTCTCGTTGCACCGAAATGGGTGCCTTTGCTTGATCCTCTCGCCTGCGCTTGCCCCCTTTGCACCAAAGAGGAAAGGGGGACGCTGCGCGGGCTGGCGCCCGCCTGGCACCCTCGATCATCATGGCTTGTGTCATGGGCACCTCGCGAGGTACCCCGCCTTGATCTCTCCGCCTCCTCGTGAGCTAGCCTGAGGAGGCTGCGCCTGAGGAAGCGCTATGTCGTCCGCCCCGCGAGGCTTGGCCCCTCGCGAGGGTCTTGAGTCTTATGTTGATGAAGATGGGTCGCGCTGGGCCCCCATTTGAGCCACGCCGCAGGCAGGCAAGTCTGGGGACCCCCGTTCCCAGAATGCCGACACCCGTCCCTGTCGCGCCGTCCCCGCGTCGCCGCCCCCGCGTCACGCCCCGGCCCGTCGCCGCCCCCGGCCGTCGCCTCGCCGTCGCCGTTGCCCCGCTGTGAGCTCTCCCCCTCTAACCCCTCTCCCTCGCCCCCGGCGGCCACCATGGGCGCCGCCCCTCCCCGAGCCCATACACACACACAAGCATGATGAACACACACACACACGCATATATATATGTATGGATGCATGTATATATTAGTATATACGTATTTTGTATGTTTAATTAGTTTAGATTTTTTAGATTATTATTTTTTCACTAGTATATATGTATGAATGCATGTTAGATGGATATAATTAGTGTTAAATTAGTATGGAATTTTTTTATATAATGTTGTTTTTTTTCTGTTTTTTAATGGATGTATAGAAGTTGTTTTTTCTGTTTTTACTGTTAGATGCTTAATTAGTATGAAATAGCATATAGAATTTTGACATATGCAATGATAGCATAATTAGTGTTATATAGAAATGTTAGAAATTTTAGTTATCAAAATCCAATCATTAAAAAAATGTTACTTCTTGCGGGCATATAGCTAGTATTTGTTCTCGACGATGCACGGCCCGCATCCTCCCCGTCGACCCTTCCGCGACGACGTCCGGCTGACCCATGTCCGGGACTAGGCTCCGCCGGGCTGGCACTGGGAGGTGCTGCCTGGAGGGGCGCGCCGCTTGATGAGGAACCTGACCCCGGGTCCCGTCGTCGACCCTGATCTCCTTTGGTGGCATTTGTGTGGGCCACTTTCGGTGCGGAGGGAGCCGGCCCCGCCGGAGGTGGTACGTCGCCATGTCAGGGAGGAGGACGAGCACGTCCATCGCTACATGGTTGCGTTAGAGGGTGGCAGGTTCTCCAATACCTGGCAGGTTCTTCAGGGATCTCACTTGAGCTATGATCATGTGAGGGTTCCTTCTCTTTGGGTGTCCACCGCCCGCGCCGCAGGAACCGCGAGTGTCCTAGATTCTTCTATAGTATTCAATCTTTATTAGCTACCTAGCCAGTGATGTATTCGATATATAATATTCGAGACGATGTATTCGAGATTATATATTATTCGAGACGATGTATTCGAGATTATATCTATTATTCGAGACGATGTATTCAAGATTATATCTATTATTCGAGACGACGTAATTTGAATACTAAATTGTTTTATATTTCTTTTGGATTAGTTAAATAAAAGCTATGGCGCACAATACCGGCAGAGAGGGAGAACATGCCATGTTCGATATGATACGCCATCCTCGCGGGCCAGATGATGATCAGAATGAAGAAGATTATGACGGCTCCGAATTTCTAAACAACACCGGGGAGGGTGATATGATATTCGATCGCGACGACCGAATTGATGAAGTCATGAACTATGATTATGATGATGATGAAGAAAATGTTGATCTTGAAACAACAAAGACCGGCGAGGTATATATATTTATATAAGCAGGCATCTGGTGATCATCACATGTTTTAAATGACTTGAAGATATATTAACGAATCGATCTTTCTTCTTTCAGCCATCTGGATCGAGCAAATCTTCAGGCA
This sequence comes from Aegilops umbellulata, assembly GCA_032464435.1. Classification (NCBI taxonomy): domain Eukaryota; kingdom Viridiplantae; phylum Streptophyta; class Magnoliopsida; order Poales; family Poaceae; genus Aegilops; species Aegilops umbellulata. Next base: position 114,431,299 of record CP136056.1, read on the forward strand.
ACAAGACGAAACGAGGCCCGAACAAAAAGTTGAAGGAGGGCGTAAAGTACAATATCGAGGCCATCAAACCTAATGGCAAACCATTAGCACCTAAGAAGATTGTGGACAAGTTCATTCGTCAGTGTGGAGTTCTTGTGAAGGACCAACTCTCGATCTCCCTTCAAGAATGGAGAGAGCCAGCAAAGCCACGTCCAGATCTTACTTTTGTCGATGACAGACAAAAAGGTCTGCTTTGGGAAACTCTCATGGAACATTTCACCCTACCAGATCATTTCACAGATGCAGATGTGGAGAAATTCAAGGACGCTGCTCTTAAGAAGATGGCGGTTGCATTCAAGAACCACAAGAATCGTGAATGGGACAAGTACGTCAAGGGAGGAAGGAAGACTCCAGTATTCGAGGGAACACTAGAGAAGCAAAGTGCTCATTGGGACGATTTTGTGAAATTCAAGGATTCGGAATTAGCTAAGGAACGGTCGAGAATAAACAAGAAGAATGCCGAAAAAAGGATAAGTTCCATAAGCTGGGGCCAGGTGGCCACGCGGTGGCAATGCCTAAGTGGGATAAGTCTGAGAAAGAGATGGAGGATGCAGGTGTCACTCCGATTACTAGGAGCTGGCCCCCCAGGTGCAGGACTTGGTTCTTTGCGCATGGGGGGGAGTTGGACCCGAAGACAGGCAAAGTTTCGACGAAGGCATGTCTGAACGGAGCCGACGATAAGCTACTTGTTGCAATAGAAGAGGCTCGATCGGCAGTGTTCCAGCCCAACAGAGAGAACGACGAGCTTACGCGTGCCCTGGGAAATCCTGAACACCCGGGAAGAACACGAGGCAAGGGCGCTATTCCGTGGTATGAGGGGTTTTCGGACTGGAACGCCGACTACAGAACCCGTGCGAGAAAGAAGATTGCGGAGGAGAAGAAGAGGAAGATGGAGGAGGAGAAGAGGAAGCTGGACTACGAACGCCTTCAAGGCCTAGAAGCAAGGCACGCAGACTTGGTAGTCAAATTCCAGCGGCACCAGGAGCAGATCGACTCACTTAGCCAGCAAAGGGGGTCTCAGCAGCTGCAGCAGCTAGCGGATGATCCAACATTGGATAGCACCGCCCATCCATGCCGAGAAGCAGCGTGGGTTCCGCCCCGGGCGACGCAATGCTGGATAGATACCCCGTGGATGACATCATGGAGAACACTAACTGCGAGCTACACTTCAAAATGAAGAACATGTCCATCAAGGTGGTGGACGCCGTTTCTTTTACAAATCCCCGCGAGGCAACCTTCCATTGCAACCAGATTCCAGCGGGCTATGCTCGTGTCTTGGTTGATGAGGTGGTGGACCCATATTCGGGGCTACAGCTTGACATTCCTGGAGGTGACGACGAGCACACATTGGGAGAGGCCATACATCGTGTCATCCTATGGAGAAAGGATTGCATCGTCTTTCGAAGGCCACCGACACCGCGTCACCCGACTCCTCGTCGAAGTCGCCACCGAGTCAGCAGACTCCCGCTCCTCCAAGTCCACCAACGCGTGAGGCCACTCCTCCTCCTCCAAGTCCGGCAAAGTGTTAGGCCACTCCTCCAAGTCCGACACAGCGTCAGACGTCCACTCCTCCTCCAAGTCCGGCACAACTTCAGGCCACTCCTCCTCCAAGTCCGGCACATCTTCAGGCCACTCCTCCTCGTCCAACTCAGCCACGTCAGCTGTCTCCGCCACCTCAGCAATCGCAGAAGAGACACGCCGCAACTATGGTGCGTAGCGGTACGAGTTGAGGTAGTACAGGAAGTACAGGCGGAGGCAAGCGATGTAAATATGGTCCAAGCCTCGCGCCTCTTCAGCAGAGGCCTTATGACAAGTCCGAGGAGGAAACCGGAGCCATATCAAAGGCCGAGGTGGAAGCCCATTTTGCACCGAAACGGCCATCGCCGCCAAGGGAGAAAGTGCCTGAGGAAAAGATTGACCACTTCATTCGTATGGCTCAACCACCAGCTCCCAAGACTGTTGACAGAAGGAGGCGAGCTCGAGCTCGAGCAAACAACAAGCAGCTGTCAAAAACTGCAGGAAAACCGTTCCCCAGCTAGGAGAACAGGCCGCGCAATTGATCCCCCCGCTTGTTGTGCCAACAACACATAAGAGTACACGCGCCCAATATTATTGTGGGCAAACCGTTAACGTACCCGGGGTGGGCAATGTGGTAATAACCGAGGAGCATACAACGTAGGCTGAAATTCTCAAGATCACTGTTGGACAACTCCTCGAGATCGAGCCCATGCCTGTGCTTAGAGAGGAGGAAATAAAACGGAAATATGTCCGGGTCCAACCTTTGGTCGAGCCAGACGAGGTCAAGAAGCTCCCAACGAGAATGTATGAATTGCATCAATGGTACATGGACATTACCAAGATTTCAAATCGAGAGTCCCTCATGGTGGATGTGAAGAAGGATCATTACTACCATGAGAAAGCTGTGTCCGTTGAGTATTCTAAACTGTTTCAGTTATACAATCAAGATGCACTCGACAAATCTATCGTCAGTTGCTATTGTCTGTAAGTGATTTCTTTCTGTAATTTAAGTCTCAAGCTAGCTGTAGTGATCCTTTTGATCAATCATTACCTGTAATTATCCTCACTATATTCTTTTCTGTGGTATTATGCAGGATGAAGATGTATGAAATGAAAAAAGGTGGATGCTATGGCATTGGGTTCATTGACCCAAACACCGTTAATGAATACACATGGAAAATAGATGCATATTATGAAAAAAGTGTAGAGGACAGCATGCTAGAGTTCTTGAAGCGCCTCAAATACAATGAAGATATACTACTTCCTTACAACTTCTAGTGAGTCACACTGTCTTGTACTACAAATTCTCTGTTTTTGCCTACTAGCGAGCTACATGTTTTTGCTTACATATGCCCGCTTAATTAAGACATGCAAACATGTGTGCATGCAGATTTCACTGGATCTTGTGTATCATTAAAGTTGACGCCGGAACAGTTGAAATACTGGACTCACTACTCAAAATAAAAACTGACTATAACATCTTGTATGGGATAGTCAACAGGTAATTTCAATCATTATTAACTATATATCTCGGCCTATTTAGTTCATCATTTCCTGATATGAACTATTTAATAACCCCTTTATTCATTTTCTTTGTCGGCGGGCAGGGCTTGGGAAAGGTTCATCAGCGTCACTCCAGGCCAATGGAAGAGAAAGATGAAATGGTTTCGACCCAAGGTAAGTAATTAAGTAGTACTAGCTAGCTGCCATCTCTTTAATTATCATGCTTGATTAATTATTATCTGATCAAATTCCATTCTCGTAAAGGCCCTTCAGCAGGCGCAGGGGACTGATCTGTGTGCATACTGCATATGCGAGAACATTCGCATGATGGTGTCCGAAAGGAGCAGATCTCAAAGACAGGAATGGGTACATTTGTCAGAACACTATTCACAATTTTTACACCATTATTGATATCTATTTACACAACTAATACACATGCATATTTTGATCTCCTTCTTAACAGTTCACAGAGGTGCGGGACAAGCTCCTACAAACGGAGCGCGTACAAGCACTTCAAGAGGAAATAGCGGGATTTTTGCTCGACCAGGTCATAAATCCGAACGGAGAATACTATTACACGCTACCGCCCCCATGAACCACTTCCAATTGTCATCGTGCTCTGAAGGCACCAATTAGGCTAATGCCACTGGCTCTGAAGGCAACATTGTAGGAGAAATTGTATATAGCTAGCTAATTGTATATATATACATGTGTGTATGTGTGAATTAATATGGTGGTTTGTGAGACATTTGATGATATATATATGATTGGTTCTACTAGAAATTCTATATATATATGCATAACGTGTACAATGTGTAGTATCGTAAAATACCAGCAAACGAAAAAGAATTAAATGGAAAACACAAAATTAAATGAAAAAGAAATCATAAACCCAAACCCCCCCAACCTTTTAATACCGGTTGGTGTCACCAACTGGTACTAAAGGGTTCCCGGCCCCCGGAGCTGGCTCGTGCCACGTGGTTGCCCTTTAGCACCGGTTCGTGCTGAACTGGTACTAGGGGGGGCTTTAGTGCCCACACTTTAGTGCCGGTTACCGAACCGGCACTAAAGGGCCTTACGAACCGGTGCTATTGCCCGGTTCTGCACTAGTGAAGGCCCAGTGCCTGTGAAGGTCTCCGCTCGTGACACTCTCACGTAATAATGAGTGGGGCTGTACATGCCCCAGAGTCTCCGGAGTGCCGCCCTCGGGCCTCGGGGGCTCCCTCCCACGTCCTAGTGGCAACACTTAGCTCCGCGCTGGTGAGAAGACTAGACTATGTGTCGGAGGCGGTTGTTCATTTGCTTTCCATAGTTGGTTTGCCCCTTTTTTATGGAATTTGGAGTCTGGTGTTCTCTATCAATTGCTCGGCTAGGTTTTCCTTTCCTTTTGCTGCCTTTTAGCTCGTCCCTTGTTTTACGCCTGGGAGGGCGGCAGTTGCCCGACGCTCTCCCTCGCGTGCCTCGCGTGGGGGCTCGGCAGGTGTGTGCACACCTGGGCTAGCCCAACCGCGGACACACCTCACCGAAGCTCTGTCACTCAAGAGCTCCGGCTCTCCTAATCTTCGCAAGGCGCCCTCGATTGAGCTCGTGCTTGGTGCTCCCCCCTAAGTTCGTGCCCCACGGGTACCGCTACATGGTGCACCAGGCCGTGACCAGCCCATGGCTGAGGCCTCGCACAGAGAAGGATAAGCATTCAACGGATGACCTAACAATTTTTGCAGCTTTACGACGACTCCCGAGGTCAACAGCTCCCAAGCCGGCAGCTGGGAGGTGTCAGCAAGTCCTAGAAGCCGCACCACGAGACGTGAAACTACCCCGGGCGCACCAAGCTAAGTTATTCCCCTGCACCTACATGAAGCACGAATGCCACAACACGACACAGGAACGATAAACATAACATAGCAACTTGGAAATCTCGTTACATGCCCTTGCAGGGCCCCATACTTGTTTCTTTTTGAAATGCAGGAAGAAAGAACAGAACAAGAAAAAAGCAGCACACGCACCCGCACCAGCTCGCGAGGGTAGACCCTCAGCACCCTCCTGGACCCAGCCAGACCCCTCCTCGGGCTTCACTAGGGCGCGGAGACGAGACGACCCACCACTGCCCTCAAAGCGGGCACGGCGGTGTGGCGGCTCATCGTAGCCGCCGCCGCTAGAGCTGCCGCCGGAGGAGGGGCTGCCGTAGGTGGAAGAACCGCGACCGGCACCGAGGGTGAGTTCATCTTCCCCCTCGTCACGGCTATCGCCAAGGCCGAGCACCTCGCCGTCGTCGTTATCCTCAGGGCAGCATCCGACGCGGCGACCATCTTCCCCGAATACCGTCACGTAGAGGGTCGCGTCGCCGTCATAATTGAAGTGGAGGGCGCACCGACTGCCCAGGCCACGCACGCGGGCAAACATCTACCAACCGTGGGCTAGGGCGATGTTGCCCCCATGACGGATACCTCCACCACAACCCATGAAGCCTTGTTGCAGCAGCCATCCGCCTGCAGCCCGAGTCCGCCTGTACCCGTGGCCGGCAGTTCGCTGGCGAAGGAGCATGGGAGATGAAGCCAGGTGTTGGCCAGGTTCTCTGACCACATGACAAACCCGGCAGCACCTCCACTGGGTGGAAGCGCGGCCGGGGAGGCCGCGCGACCATGGCGCGCCTCCCTTCATCGACGGGGCTGCCGCGACCTGGGCGGCCTCCACCGCGCGAAGAAGCGCCGCCGAGGCCGCGAGGGGCCACGGCGGGGGTCGCGACGTGCTTGCGTGGGCGACTGCGTCCCCTCTTAGGCGGTGGCGAGTCGGGCCCCTCCTGGCGGGCTTTCCCTTTCTCTACGGCCGAGAACCTCTTCATCGGCGCCATGGGTGTCGCTGCTAGCAGTGAAGCAAGGAAGAATAAGCAAGCGGAACGGGAAGAGATGGGTGACGGGGGCTCTGCCCCTCCCCCTTTATAGCAGGAGAAGGCCAACCGGCGACCCCCACGATCGCAGGTAATGATTGTTTTTTCTGCATGCACCAGGGACTTGTCAAGTCGGGCAGATGTCGAGGCAGCGTGGGGAAGCGGAGACGCCCACGTCTCATTAGTCGCCACACGTCAATCAAGGCCGCAGGCAGTTGGGGCCCACGGTGCTTCGCACTTGCCCCTTGGCTTCGCCTTGAAGCCAAGTCTGAGCGCGCCTTGGCCCGGGGGCTACTGCCGGCATTCTGGGGACGGGGGTCCCCAGACTTGCCTGCCTGCGGCCCGCGGCGTGGCTCCTCTAGCGGCCTCATACGGCCCATCTTCACCGGCAAACACTAAAGACCCTCGCGAGGAAGACAACACAAGACCTCCTCAGGGGTGGCCTTACCAGGCTGGCTCGCGAGGAGTGGAGAGATCAAGGCGAGGGGCGCGTCGTGAGGTTCCCGTGACATGAGCCATGACAACCAAGGCCAGGCGGGTGCCAGCAGGCGTAGAGTACTCGTTTCCTCTTTGGTGCTAAAGAAGCAGGTGCATGCGAGGAGTCCCGGGGCATCAGGGAAAGGTTTCCATATTGGTGCAACGAGACCAAGACCAGCAGGACGACAAAACGGGGGTCACCACGGAGCCCACAACGGCGTCACCACCAGAGCCTCTGGCAGGCGAAGACCACCTTTTGTCATGATAGCTTGTACTAGTTGTCCCCCTTCAAATTGGCCGTTGTGGGATCCCTTCCCACGTAAACATTTGGTAAGAGGACCCGGGCCTCTATAAATAGGACTAGCCACCACCATAGGAGGGGACGGATGATTTAGAGCATCCCCAACCACACAAGCTCACCGAGCTCAAGAACACCTCTCCTCAGGAGGCTGTTCTTCCCTTGTACTTGTTCATCCTCAGCCTACAGGGTAATCCACCACACCACACTGGAGTAGGGTATTACACCACATCGGTGGACCGAACCAGTATAAACTCTTGTGTCCCTTGTTCTTTGGGTTTGGCGAGCTGAGCTTTGAGATCGCGATGAGAGCGTGAGCTAGGGGGAGAGAAATCTTCATGCGCACACCAGAGTTCAAACCACAAGGGTTTCACCGGAACCCGTAATCCGACAGTATGCGAGGCGTTCCTCCGCATCCCCCCCCACTTCGGCCTATGGCTCAAGGTTTTCCATGTGAAGCCAAAAGTGGTGGATGGTTAGCACGCGGATTGCGGAGGTGCAATGGTGAGCAAGCTTCCCAATGTCACTTGGCCCAAGGGCACCTTCGTGGAGACTGTGAAGGGATGGCAGCAGGAGTGGTTCTACGTCACATAACCTCGTGAGTCCACATGGGACGCTCCCTCCGAATTCAAGTCCAGGCCTCCAATGCGGCTAACATCCTGGCTCAACAAGGGCCTGGACTGGGTGTCGTCCGACGAGGTGATGACACTGCAGAGGTGCGCCAAGAGCATGGTAGACAAGAATACCAGTCTTGCCAGCGTGATCCAGGTGATGCTCTTCCGCCGGATTCTCCCTTGTCAGGCGCATCAAGAGTTCATGTGGGAGTTCAACCCGGCCGGTCCCCGGACCCTGCAGCGGTTTTTCGGTGCGAAGTGGATGGCCTCCTCCGTCACGGAGGAGAACATCAAGGAGCTCCGGGAAGCGGGGTATCTAGCCAAGGAAATTGCCCACCGCCTTCCGGCCAAGAAATAGATCGTCCCTACTCCGGAGCCCCATGAGAGGGTAGTATTCATTCCTCATTTCCTTCGCGGACTAGGGTTTCCCCTCCATCCTTTTGTCCGCGGCCTTATGTTTTACTACGGGTTAGATTTCCACGATCTTGCCCTGGATTCCTTCATCAACATTTTGGCGTTCATCGTCGTATGCGAGGCGTTCCTCCGCATTCCCCCCACTTTGGCCTATGGCTCAAGGTTTTCAATGTGAAGCCGAAAGTGGTGGATGGTCAGCACGCGGATTGTGGAGGCGCAACGGTGAGCAAGCTTCCCAACGTCACCTGGCCCAAGGGCACCTTCGTGGAGACCGTGAAGGGATGGCAGCAGGAGTGGTTTTACGTCACCAAACCTCGTGAGTCCACATGGGCCGCTCCCTCCGAATTCAAGTCTGGGCCTCCAATGCGGCTGACATCCTGGCTCAACAAGGGCCTGGACTAGGCGTCATCCGATGAGGTGATGATGCTGCAGAGGCGCGCCAAGGGCATGGTAGACAAGAATACCAGTCTTGCCAGCGTGATCCAGGTGATGCTCTTCCGTCGGATTCTCCCTTGTCAGGCGCGTCAAGAGTTCATGTGGGAGTTCAACCGGCCGGTCCCCGGACCCTGCAACAGTTTTTTGGCATGAAGCACGAAGACATGTGGAAGCTGCTTTTCAAGACCCAGAAGTCGTGGTCGGAGACAACCGAAGACCTCGGCTACGACTGCACCCACGCTGCAACCCCCGTAAGTTCTTTGATAACCTTCCTTTGCAAGTCCAAGGGGCATACTAAACTCCCCATTCTCTCCGCAGGGCTGGATGAAGAAAGCGGAACAGATTCACTGTCCGGCATCGCTGCACGAAGACCCAACTATTCCTCTATTGACGAGGATGCTGGTCCCAGCGCCGTACCAGGTGCTGGAAAAGAAGGCCAAGAAGAAGGGCAAGGAGGCCAAGAGTGGCCTCCTGAAACGCCCTCGATGCGGCTATATCTCCCACGTGTCGAGGCACGACTTAGAGGCATAACCGCATTGAAAGCAATGTCGCAAGTGAGGTAATCTTCACACAATCCATGTAATAAATAAAGGGGAAAGATACATAGTTGGCTTACAATCGCCACTTCACACAAGTACATAAATAACATCCATCAAACAGATTACACTCAAGGTCCGACTACGGCACCAAAATGAAAGAAGACTACCCCAAATGCTAAACAGATCCCCGGATCACCCAACTGGGCTCCACTACTGATCATCTGGAAAAGAAACATAGTAACGGCCACGTTCCTCGTCGAACTCCCAAGTGAGCTCGGTCGCGTCATCTGCACTGACATCGTTGGTACCTGCAACTGTGGTGATAATATCTGTGAGTCACGGGGACTCAGCAATCTCACACCCGCGAGATCAAGACTATTTAAGCTTAAAGGTGGGAAAGGGGTTTATGAGGGGGAACTGCATCAAGCGACTAGCATATGGTTGCTACAGCGCAAAAGAGAGCGAGAAGAGAAGGCAAAGCACGGTCGAGAAACTAGAAGTGATCAAGAAGTGATCCTGAACAACCTACGTCAGACATAACTCCAACAACCGTGTTCACTTCCCGGACCCCGCCGAGAAGAGACCATCACGGTTACACACGCGGTTGATGTGTTTTAGTTAAGGTCAACTTCGGGTTTTCTACAACCGGACATCAACAAATTCCCATCTGCCTCATAACCGCGGGCACGGCTTTCGAAAGATAATACCCTGCAGGGGTGTCCCAACTTAGCCCATGATAAGCTCTCACGGTCAACGAAGGATATTCCTTCTACCGGGAAGACCCGATCAATCTCGGAATCCCGGACTACAAGACATTTCGACAGCAATAAAACAAGTCCAGCAAAACCGCCCGATTGTGCCGACAAATCCTGATAGGAGCTGCACATATCTCGGTCTCAGGGCACATCCGGATAAGTCAAGCTACGAGTAAAACCAGCCCTCGAGTTGCCACGAGGTGGCCCCGCAGGTTGCTCGGTTCGGGCCAACACTTAGAGAAGCACTGGTCCGGGGGGGGGGGGGGGGGCTAAATAAAGATGACCCTCGGGCTCGCGAAAACCCGGGGGAAAAAAAGGTAGGTGGTGGCAAATGGTAAAACCAATGTTGGGCCTTGCTGGAAAAGTCTTATTCAAAGCGAACTGTCAAGGGGGTCCCATAAATCACCCAACCGTGTAAGGAACGCAAACTCCGGGAACATAACACCGGTATGACGGAAACTAGGGTGGCAAGAGTGGAACAAAACACCAGGCATAAGGCCGAGCCTTCCACCCTTCACCAAGTATATAGATGCATTAATTAAGTAAGAGGTATTGTGATATCCCAACAAGTAAACGTGTTCCAACAAGGAACAGCAAATCCATGTTCCAACAAGGAACAAACTTCATCTTCACCTGCAACTAGCAACGCTATAAGAGGGGCTGAGCAAAGCGGTAACATAGCCAATCAACGGTTTGCTAGGACATGGATGGTTAGGGGCTGACATAGCAATATAGGAGGCATGATATAGCAAGTGGTAGGTATCGCAGCATAGGCATAGCAAAAGAGCGAGCAATCTAGCAAGCAAAGATAGAAGTGATTTCGAGGGTATGGTCATCTTGCCTGCAAGGTTCTCAGAGTTGTCGAAAGCTTGGTCCTCGTAAGCGTTCTCAACGGAATCCTCGGTCACGTACTCGTCTCCCGGCTCTACCCAAGACAAGAGAACAAGCAAAGGAACCAATATCAACCACGATGCAATGCGCAAGCAACATGATGCAAAACATGGCATGATATGCGAGAGGTGATATGCAATGCGTATGCATGCTCCGGAAGGACAAGGATGAACAGGGCATAATCTTGGCAAACAAAGCATGCCAATGGATAGATGAGGTGATTTCGGTTGAAATCGATATAAAGATCACCGGAATCGGATGCACGGTTTGCAAATGGCAAGCAATATAAGAATGACACGAATCTGCCATAAACAGCATGATGCTACTTAGCAAGCAACAAATAATTAAGCTACTGCACCCAAACATATCAACAAAGCATATGAAAGTAATCTACTCAAGATGCACGACAAAAGATGAACACTGAGCTACGGCTAAATCACATCATAACAGGTACAAACAAGCATGGCAAAAGTGCAAAAGATAACAGGTTCACAGACTTAGTGAAATAATCAACATAGCAGAAACTAACATCAGGATGACATGTTCAGAGCAATAAAACAACATGCTACAGGTTCAGAACATAGCAAAGAAAGGCATGGCATGAATCTGCTCATAGCACTTGACAGGCGGAGCTGCGGAAACGGAGCTGCGGATGCAAAGTTATGGCATGATGAAGATGCGATGATGATGATGAAATTACAGGACTTAGAGAAAAATCGGGCTCGGGGAAGTCAACCCTCACGGCACGCGGCCCGAGGTTCACCGGGCGGATCTCGCCGGCGGGAGGCGAGGGACGGCGAGGGGGGCAGCGGATCCGGCCGGATCTCGCCGGATCCGGGCGCGGACGGCGAAGGGGCGGCGGTGGCGGCGCGCGCAGCCGCGGGCGGAGGCCGGCGACGTCGCGGGAGGCGAGGCGGCGACGGCGCGGCTCCTGGGCGGCGCGGGCGGCGGGCCTTGCGGCGGCAGGCGGCGGACGCAGAGCGCGGAGGCGGGCGGCGGCGCGGGAGCTCGGCGCCGGGCGCGCGGCTCCGCGGGAGGGCGGCGGCGGCGGGCCGAGGGGGCCGGCCCCGGGCCCGGGCGGGCCGGTGCGGCGGGGGAGATGGAGCGCCACGTGGCACGCTCCCACTGGCCAGGGCGCGCCGGCGGCGGGACAGGTGGCGGCGGAGCACTGTGCGGGCGTGGATTTCGAGGAGGGATTAGGGTTTCGGGGTGTTTTGCCCGCAAATGGAGGAGGGGGAGGCCTTTTTATAGATAGGAGGAGCTAGGAGGCTCCAAACGGAGTGCGGTTTTCGCCCACGCGATCGTGATCGAACGGCGGAGGACATGGGAGTGACTTAGACGGGTTATTGGGCTGTTTAGAAGGGGTGTTGGGCTGCAACACACACGAGGCCTTCACGGTTACCCGGTTAACCGTTAGAGTACCAAACGAACTCCGATTGACCCGAAACTTGACAGGCGGTCTACCGGTGCTATACCAAGGCCACATGTCAAACCTCGGTCCATTCCGAGAATGTTTAATACCCGCTCACGAAGAAATGTAAAAGGGGACGCCGGGAGTCATAGGAGCGCCGGATTGCAAAACGGACAACGGGAAAGATGCTCGGATTTATGAGACGAACACGTATGCGAATGCGATGCACATGATGACATGAAATGAAATGCATGACATGACCAAAATGCAAAACGGAGAGAACCCAACCACGGAGGAAATATCATATCACAATGCCGAAAATGGCAAGAGTTGGATTACAAATATGGCAAGTTACATCTGGGGCGTTACAACACACCACCACTATGAGAGGATCTCGTCCCGAGATCTAGGACTGAAAGAACTCCGGATACTCAGAACGTAGGTGGTCTTCACGCTCCCAGGTGGCCTCTCGGTCTGAATGATGTGACCATTTCACTTTGAGGAATTTGATTGACTTGTTGCGAGTCTTGCGCTCAGTTGTCTCAAGAATAGCAACTGGGTGCTCATGATAAGACAAATCTTCTTGAAGATCAGTCTCTTCGAAGTTGATGGTGCGCTCAGGCGTCTTGAAGCACTTGCGAAGCTGTGACACGTGGAAAACATCGTGCACATTTGCAAAGTTGGAGGGAAGCTCAAGTTGATAGGCTAGATCGCCTCGTTTACCGATGATCTTGAAAGGACCCACGTATCGCGGAGCAAGTTTCCCCTTGATACCGAAGCGACGAGTTCCTTTCATTGGAGAGACGCGGAGGTAAACATGGTCTCTGATCTCGAATGCCACATCTCGGTGTTTGCTGTCGTAATAGCTCTTCTGGCGCGATTGCGCGGCTTTGAGGTTCTCACGAATCACCTTGCACATAGCCTCAGCCTCTGAGATCAAATCATTGCCGAGCAATTGACGTTCACCGGTTTCAGACCAGTTGAGAGGAGTACGGCACTTTCTGCCATAGAGGATCTCGAATGGGGCTTTGCCCGAGCTGGCTTGAAAGCTGTTGTTGTAAGAGAACGCAGCATAAGGAAGACAATCCTCCCACTTCATGCCGAAAGAGATAACACAGGCTCTGAGCATATCTTCAAGAATTTGATTGACACGCTCGACTTGTCCACTAGTCTGAGGGTGGAACGCTGTGCTGAAGCGGATGTTGGTGCCCATGGCCGTCTGAAAAGAATCCCAAAACTTGGAGGTAAAGATGCTGCCACGGTCTGAAGAGAACAATTGTGGAATGCCATGCAAGGAGACAATTCTGGAGGTGTAGAGCTCTGCCAGCTGCGCTGCTGTGATAGACTCTTTGATAGGAAGAAAATGAGCCACTTTGGTGAGCTTGTCGATGACGACGAAGATAGCATCATTTCCACGCTTGGACTTAGGAAAACCAGTCACGAAGTCCATTTCGATATGATCGAACTTCCATTCAGGAATAGCAAGAGGTTGGAGAAGTCCAGCTGGTCGTTGGTGTTCTGCTTTCACCCTTCTGCAGACATCACACTCATTCACGAATTGAGCAATTTCTCGCTTCATTCGAGTCCACCAATACGACTGCTTGAGGTCATGGTACATCTTCGAACTTCCAGGATGAATTGACAGAAGAGAATTGTGCGCTTCATTCATAATGACTTTACGAAGATCACCCTTTGGAACCACGATCCGGTCCTCGAAGAAAAGAGTATCTCTGTCATCAACTCGATAGCACTTGTATTTGGGGATGCTCTTTTCAATACCACGTTTCACCTTCTTCACCATGGTATCCAACAGTTGTGCCTCACGAATTTGATCTTCCAAAGTAGGAGAGACAATGAGGTTGGCAAGAACACCTTGAGGAACAACTTGGAGATTCAACTTGCGGAAAGCTTCACAAAGATCCGGTTGAAAAGGCTTGAGGATTAAGCTGTTGCAATAAGCCTTTCTGCTCAAAGCGTCTGCAATCACATTCGCCTTGCCTGGAGTGTAATCAATACTCGGATTATACTCTTGAATCATTTCGACCCATCGAGTCTGTCTGAGGTTGAGATGAGGCTGAGTGAAGATATACTTGAGACTCTTGTGATCTGTGAAGATGTCCACTTTCCTTCCCAACAGGAGATGTCTCCATGTTATTAGTGCGTGGACAACTGCCGCCAACTCAAGATCGTGAGTGGGGTAGTTCCTTTCATTGGGCTTCAGCTGGCGAGAGGTATAGGCAACAACCTTCTTCTCTTGCATTAACACAGCACCGAGGCCCTGGAGAGAAGCATCACAGAATACTTCATAAGGCTTGGATTCATCAGGAGGAGTCAAAAGGAGCAGTGACAAGTTTCTCTTTGTGAGTGTTGAAAGCAACGTCACACTCAGGAGACCAGACATATTTCACATGCTTCTGGAGGAGGTTGGAAAGAGGCTTTGCAATCTTGGAGAAATTCTCAACGAATCTTCTGCAATAGCTTGCAAGTCCAAGGAAACTGCGAAGCTGCTTGACATTCTGAGGAGGATTCCAATTCAAAACTGCAGACACCCTCTCTGGATTAACAGCGATGCCCTTGGCAGAGATGATATGACCAAGATAAAGAAATTCATCAAGCTAGAATTCACATTTGGAGAACTTCGCATATAATTGATACTCTCTGAGCTTGTCGAGTACCAATCGCAAATGTTCGGCATGATCCTTCTTATTCTTGGAGAAAACCAAAATATCATCGAGATAGACCAAGACAAATTCGTTGATGTAGGGGTTGAAGATGAAATTCATCAAGCGAGTGAAATACGGAGGAGCATTGACGAGGCCGAAAGACATGACAGTATATTCATAAGAACCAAAGCTTGTTCTGAATGCTGTCTTGGGAATATCTTCTTCACGAATGCGAATCTGATGATAACCCATACGAAGGTCAAGCTTGGAGAACACCTTAGCACCTTTGAGTTGCTCAAATAGCTCATTGATGTTGGGAAGTGGGTACTTGTTCTTGATAGTCTTCTTGTTCAATGGACGGTAATCGACGCAAAGTCGGTCCGTGCCATCCTTCTTCTTGACAAAAAGAACACCACAACCCCAAGGAGAAGAACTCGGTCTGATCAGACCCAGACGTTCTTGTTTATCGAGTTGAATCTTCAATTCCTTGAGCTCATCTGGTCCAAGCTTGTAAGGACGCTTGCAAACGGGTTCCGTGCCAGGCTCAAGCTCAATAACGAATTCAACTGGCCGACGGGGAGGCATACCCGGAAGCTCTTCTGGAAAAACATCTTGGTACTCACATACGACTGGAATCTGAGAGATAGCCTCCAATTCATCATTCTCATTGAGAGAAAACAACCGAATGGTATCATCACGAGAAGCATAGATGATCACATCGTTCGAAGTGTGAGTCAATTTGATTTCCCTGGCAGCACACTCAAGCTGAGCCTTGTGCTTAGAAAGCCAGTCCATCCCGAGAATGAGATCAATATCAGAATCATCAAGAACAATTGGTTTAGACAAGAATTTGTAGTCACCCATCTTGATAGAAACATTGGGAACCACCAAACTAGAGCTCAAACGTTTACCAGGAGAAATGACAGGCATGGGTCTATCCAAATTTGAAGAAGTGAACTCATGCTTGGCGAAAAATGGTCTTGACATGAAACAAAGCGATGCACCAGTATCCAATAAGACTTTTGCAGGAATATCATTAACAGGAAGATTACCCATGATCACTTCAGAAGACTCCTCTGCTTGAGCTGCATTCAACATGTTCACCTTGGCATGCTTAGGATTATGCTTGACCACTGCATTGCTGGAAGATTTCACAGGAGGAGGAGGCGGAAGGCGCCTCTGGTTGAAGCACTTGTTCGCATAGTGACCCTTCTGCTGACATTTGTTACAAGTCACCTCTGAGAGCGGACGATGATAAGGAGCGCTTGGCCTTGGAGCTTGGTTCTGAGACTTGTTCTGATAACCAGGGTTGGGTGGGTGGGAAGATCCACGACCACTTGAGTTCTTCTGCTGATAAGGCTGGCGGAACGGAGGAGGAGGAGGCAACCAGAACTTCTGTTGCTTAGCTGCCACAAGTGAAGAAGAAGAAGACTGAACTGCGTCTCTGACTCTCTTCTTAGAAGCCTCACACTTGAGCTGAGCAGCTTCTTGTTTCAGTGCCATGTTGTAGAATTCATCATACTTTAATGGCTCGAAAAGCACGAGAGCAAGTTGCAGATCTTCTCTGAGACCACGCCTGAACTGGTAGATCATACTCTTCTCATCAGGAATGTCTTGCCTTGCAAAACGAGAGAGTTTCTGGAACTGAGTGTTGTATTGATAGACAGACATGGTGCCTTGCTTGAGATTGCGGAATTCCTCACGCTTAAGCTCAACAACACTTTCTGGAATGTGGTGCGCTTTGAAATCACGACGGAAATCATCCCAAGTGATCACACGACCTCCTCTGGAATCTTTGTATTGCTGAAACCACTTAGCAGCTTGATCTTTGAGTTGAAAAGAGGCAAACTTGACAAAGTCCTCAGGTCTGACATTGCTGCACTCGAAATGCTTGCTGATGTCCACTAGCCAATCATCTGCGTCTGTGGCCTCGACACAGTAGCTGAAGGTCTTTGGCTGATTAGCAAGGAACTGGTTCAGTGAAGCGAAATGCGGCTGATTGTTGCCTTGGCCTTGATTCTCTTGATTAGCTTGCCCTTGGTTGCGATCTTGCAAGAGCTGAATCAGAATCTGAGCATTGGCATTTGTGGCAGTCATCAGGGCCTGCCAAGCTTCCGGAGGCGGAGGTGGTGGCGGAGGGTTAGCCTGGTTCCCTTCATTGCGTTCCGGATTCTGACGTGTTGGTGGAGCCATCCTGAAGAGGGTGACATCCATTAGCATCTTGACAGAGATATATTGAAGCTGAATCAAAGGAACGACATTGCAACATATAGTCTTCACAATAAACATCCGAACAAGAATGAACGAATGAATTCCAATGTAAAATATCACGCTTCCATAAGCTGAGAAGCCACTTAGAACATGGTATGGAATAAAACCAACAAGGTACGGAAGTGAACAAATACTTGGTAAGGATTACCCAATCACAAACCAAATATCTGCGGAAGAAATACTAGAGCTACAAGAATACCCACTTATAAACTCCCGAAACTTTCCGGTTATGCAATCAGGTGTTGGGGATACAGGGGAAGCATAATATCTCACCCAAACTAGCAAATCCTACAACCAGCTGTATCCATCCTTCAACACATAACCAAGAAACCTTCGGAAATCGTCTACCTCAACCTTCGAAAAGCATCCGTTATACAAGTCATGGCAATACCCCTGCACTCGCCACAGTACTGGGCTATCAGGGTTATCTCACCAACAACTGTACAAAAGAGATTTTCGATGTCGGCGTACTAAACTCAGGTATTCCAAAACCGCAACGATAAAATTATGACGACAACACCTCGGAGCTCAACTCCCCGGGACACTGCCACAACCCCTAAATGTCAGGAGGCAACCAAGACAATGTTGTCATCATAAAACCATCGGAACGATTGTAATATACCCGCGTGATCCTAAATTTTTTTTAGTGAAATTTGAGAAGAGAAGAGTCAAAACTCTACGTCAGGAAGCCTCACCAGAAGGTCGAAGGGACTGGGAAGTAAAAAGAATTCCTGAACTCTCCGATATATAATTCCTAAATGACTCAAAACATTTTTTCTAGACACAACTCGGCCACTAAAGACGATCAAACAGTGGGGGCTCCTAAGGTCGGGAAAGGCTCTGATTACCAACTTGAAACGCCCTCGATGCAGCTATATCTCCCACGTGTCGAGGCACGACTTAGAGGCATAACCGCATTGAAATCAATGTCGCAAGTGAGGTAATCTTCACACAATCCATGTAATAAATAAAGGGGAAAGATACATAGTTGGCTTACAATCGCCACTTCACACAAGTACATAAATAACATCCATCAAACAGATTACACTCAAGGTCCGACTACGGCACCAAAATGAAAGAAGACTACCCCAAATGCTAAACAGATCCCCGGATCACCCAACTGGGCTCCACTACTGATCATCTGGAAAAGAAACATAGTAACGGCCACGTTCCTCGTCGAACTCCCAAGTGAGCTCGGTCGCGTCATCTGCACTGACATCGTTGGTACCTGCAACTGTGGTGATAATATCTGTGAGTCACGGGGACTCAGCAATCTCACACCCGCGAGATCAAGACTATTTAAGCTTAAAGGTGGGAAAGGGGTTTATGAGGGGGAACTGCATCAAGCGACTAGCATATGGTTGCTACAGCGCAAAAGAGAGCGAGAAGAGAAGGCAAAGCACGGTCGAGAAACTAGAAGTGATCAAGAAGTGATCCTGAACAACCTACGTCAGACATAACTCCAACAACCGTGTTCACTTCCCGGACCCCGCCGAGAAGAGACCATCACGGTTACACACGCGGTTGATGTGTTTTAGTTAAGGTCAACTTCGGGTTTTCTACAACCGGACATCAACAAATTCCCATCTGCCTCATAACCGCGGGCACGGCTTTCGAAAGATAATACCCTGCAGGGGTGTCCCAACTTAGCCCATGATAAGCTCTCACGGTCAACGAAGGATATTCCTTCTACCGGGAAGACCCGATCAATCTCGGAATCCCGGACTACAAGACATTTCGACAGCAATAAAACAAGTCCAGCAAAACCGCCCGATTGTGCCGACAAATCCTGATAGGAGCTGCACATATCTCGGTCTCAGGGCACATCCGGATAAGTCAAGCTACGAGTAAAACCAGCCCTCGAGTTGCCACGAGGTGGCCCCGCAGGTTGCTCGGTTCGGGCCAACACTTAGAGAAGCACTGGTCCGGGGGGGGGGGGCTAAATAAAGATGACCCTCGGGCTCGCGAAAACCCGGGGGAAAAAAAGGTAGGTGGTGGCAAATGGTAAAACCAATGTTGGGCCTTGCTGGAAAAGTCTTATTCAAAGCGAACTGTCAAGGGGGTCCCATAAATCACCCAACCGTGTAAGGAACGCAAACTCCGGGAACATAACACCGGTATGACGGAAACTAGGGTGGCAAGAGTGGAACAAAACACCAGGCATAAGGCCGAGCCTTCCACCCCTCACCAAGTATATAGATGCATTAATTAAGTAAGAGGTATTGTGATATCCCAACAAGTAAACGTGTTCCAACAAGGAACAGCAAATCCATGTTCCAACAAGGAACAAACTTCATCTTCACCTGCAACTAGCAACGCTATAAGAGGGGCTGAGCAAAGCGGTAACATAGCCAATCAACGGTTTGCTAGGACATGGATGGTTAGGGGCTGACATAGCAATATAGGAGGCATGATATAGCAAGTGGTAGGTATCGCAGCATAGGCATAGCAAAAGAGCGAGCAATCTAGCAAGCAAAGATAGAAGTGATTTCGAGGGTATGGTCATCTTGCCTGCAAGGTTCTCAGAGTTGTCGAAAGCTTGGTCCTCGTAAGCGTTCTCAACGGAATCCTCGGTCACGTACTCGTCTCCCGGCTCTACCCAAGACAAGAGAACAAGCAAAGGAACCAATATCAACCACGATGCAATGCGCAAGCAACATGATGCAAAACATGGCATGATATGCGAGAGGTGATATGCAATGCGTATGCATGCTCCGGAAGGACAAGGATGAACAGGGCATAATCTTGGCAAACAAAGCATGCCAATGGATAGATGAGGTGATTTCGGTTGAAATCGATATAAAGATCACCGGAATCGGATGCACGGTTTGCAAATGGCAAGCAATATAAGAATGACACGAATCTGCCATAAACAGCATGATGCTACTTAGCAAGCAACAAATAATTAAGCTACTGCACCCAAACATATCAACAAAGCATATGAAAGTAATCTACTCAAGATGCACGACAAAAGATGAACACTGAGCTACGGCTAAATCACATCATAACAGGTACAAACAAGCATGGCAAAAGTGCAAAAGATAACAGGTTCACAGACTTAGTGAAATAATCAACATAGCAGAAACTAACATCAGGATGACATGTTCAGAGCAATAAAACAACATGCTACAGGTTCAGAACATAGCAAAGAAAGGCATGGAGTGAATATACTCATAGCACTTGACAAAAGTCCCTTACTGACCATAAGACAAAAAGGATCATAGGATATGATTACACCCATGACAATTAAGCAAGTTTCGTTACAGGATTCAGACTTAGCAGAAAAACTGGACATGGCAGAAAACTGATAACGAATAGGCATGTTCGTGAGCTCGATGCACTCACTACAGAGCAATTCATGATAAAATAATCATACATACATCAATAAGACATGGCATAGTAACTAGAAATGGCAAGAATAACATCATATCATGCAAGGATCCACTACACCAAGCTTGGCAAAATCGAATAACATGTGAACAATCTGCCAGCAACATTTTGAAGCAAAAGTAGAGCTCGATTGACTCAAGCTATGGCACTCCATAATTGCAAACAAAGGCATGGATGGATAGAGCGAATACTCAAGTTAAAACTTCCCTTACTGATCATGCTCAAATTATGCATGGATCCCTCGGAAACAACATGAACACAAGGCATAAAAATAACAGCAGTCAGGGACTTAGTGAAATACTAAGTCTCTGGAATCAGCAACATCAAATGACCTAGTTTGCATGCTTGTGCTAGTCACCACAAGTATCACAAAAATACATGGCAAAAACCTCTGGATAGGTAACATGGCATATTACAAAACTCATGTAGGACTCAACTTCATAGGAGGTACACCTCAATCATGGCAAAAATGACAAAAGTGCATGTTCAGATAAGATCCAGCAGCTAACATCAACTAGCCCTCTTCTAACAGCATTTCGGGCATCAATATGACACCAAATGAGAATGATGCAATGGAACAAAGTGATGTACTCTTCGGGGCGAAAAATTTGACATATTATACGCACGAAACGGAGCTGCGGACGCAAAGTTATGGCATGATGAAGATGCGATGATGATGATGAAATTACAGGACTTAGAGAAAAATCGGGCTCGGGGAAGTCAACCCTCACGACACGCGGCCCGAGGTTCACCGGGCGGATCTCGCCGGCGGGAGGCGAGGGACGGCGAGGGGGGCAGCGGATCCGGCCGGATCTCGCCGGATCCGGGCGCGGACGGCGAGGGGGCGGCGGTGGCGGCGCGCGCAGCCGCGGGCGGAGGCCGGCGACGTCGCGGGAGGCGAGGTGGCGACGGCGCGGCTCCTGGGCGGCGCGGGCGGCGGGCCTCACGGCGGCAGGCGGCGGACGCAGAGCGCGGAGGCGGGCGGCGGCGCGGGAGCTCGGCGCGGGGCGCGCGGCTCCGCGGGAGGGCGGCGGCGGCGGGCCGAGGGGGCCGGCCCCGGGCCCGGGCGGGCCGGTGCGGCGGGGGAGCTGGAGCGCCACGTGGCACGCTCCCACTGGCCAGGGCGCGCCGGCGGCGGGACAGGTGGCGGCGGAGCACTGTGCGGGCGTGGATTTCGAGGAGGGATTAGGGTTTCGGGGTGTTTTGCCCGCAAATGGAGGAGGGGGAGGCCTTTTTATAGATAGGAGGAGCTAGGAGGCTCCAAACGGAGTGCGGTTTTCGCCCACGCGATCGTGATCGAACGGCGGAGGACATGGGAGTGACTTAGACGGGTTATTGGGCTGTTTAGAAGGGGTGTTGGGCTGCAACACACACGAGGCCTTCACGGTTACCCGGTTAACCGTTGGAGTACCAAACGAACTCCGATTGACCCGAAACTTGACAGGCGGTCTACCGGTGCTATACCAAGGCCACATGTCAAACCTCGGTCCATTCCGAGAATGTTTAATACCCGCTCACGAAGAAATGTAAAAGGGGACGCCGGGAGTCATAGGAGCGCCGGATTGCAAAACGGACAACGGGAAAGATGCTCGGATTTATGAGACGAACACATATGCGAATGCGATGCACATGATGACATGAAATGAAATGCATGACATGACCAAAATGCAAAACGGAGAGAACCCAACCACGTAGGAAATATCATATCACAATGCCGAAAATGGCAAGAGTTGGATTACAAATATGGCAAGTTACATCTGGGGCGTTACACCTCCGCTGTAAAGGTGTTTCGGATGTAGTGTCCAAAGACACTAAAACTCTCTCCTCCCCTGACGAAGAAGAAGAGGAGGAGGAAGAGAGCAACCCCGAGGTGTTGTCCCAAAGGACCCTTCCGGGACAGGGAGAGGTGCAGGAGGCTGCCAAGACCGCGCCAAAGGGTGATACCCCTGCAACCGAGAACATGGGGGAACCGACCGCCATGGAGACTGGAGACGGGGGCCATGTCTAGTTTGGCCCCCAACCAAATGTCATTCCGGAGACCCACACGGCTCCAGCGTCAGATGAGCAGCCTCCTTCGAAAGAAGGGGGCGCGCCCACCCCACCGGCGACTTCTGTCAATGCAGAGGTGCCGGACACTCTGATGGGGGCGCTTCAGAGCGCCACCATTGCGGAAGAGCATCTTACCCTTATGGGTACGGTGATTGCAAAGGTTAAGTCCGCGAAAAGCGGATTGAATGAAGCCTACACTAGCCTTCTGAGAAGCTTTGAGGTATGTGAAATAATGCTTTTTAGCTATGTATAAAAGGAACCCATGTGTATAGATAGTAGCCCCTGAGACTCTATTCGGTGTTCACAAAGAAAAGCCAAACAGAGGATCTAATAATTCATCCAGGATATTAACATACATATCTGTTTGAAAAACAGGTTGTGATGCAGGCGTCAGCTTCCCATGTCGCTGAAGTGTCCGAGCTGAGGCGGAACTTTGAGAAAAAACAAGGTATGTAAAACCAAAAATATGTCTGAAATGAGATCAACTCTGAATTGTTATCTTAATGAGATTTTATGATAATGATCATAGCTAACGCAGCGGAGGTCGAGACCCTCAAGAACGCGCTGGCCGAAGCCAAGAAGGAGGCAAAGGAGGAGCGAGCCTCCCGCCTGAAACATGATTCGCGGGTGGAGGAAGTCCAACAAGAGCTCAAGGATGCCATAGGCAAATGTAAGTCCTTACATCACAAGATTTCGGAGCAAAATGCCGAACTTGCTAAGGCACTACAAAGTGTACAGGAAGCCCGGGCCGAAGCCCAAAGCGCTATCCGGGAGATCGAAGAGGAAAAATAGATTGCGGCGGGTAAGGCCATTAACATGCAGAGAAAATTCGTGAGAAAAAGGTATATCTTGCTAACACAGATTTGGAGTTCTCCAGGAGCGTTTGCGGACCTGCCCCGGAGTATTGCTGATGCTGCAGAGTTCTTCCGAGCCGAAGAGGGGAGTTCAACGGAGAAGCTATTCTGGTCGCAATACCTTGCGGCAGAGCATCCCGTGCCCCTCAGCGATCAGCCGAAGCAGTTGACCGAACTGCATAGGGTAGCCGAATTGGCCATGAGGGATGTTATAATCCGTCTTTGGCCCGTCGAACCCATGCCTAGTAGCTACTTCGGTCTCGTGAAGCGGCTGGTCAGTGCGTGCCCTCGTCTTGATGCCGTAAAGCGGTCGGTCTGCATTGAAGGTGCACTGATAGCTTTTGCCCATGTCAAGGTGCAGTGGACAAAGATGAACGCCGTCAAGCTTGCAACCGAGGGACCGCCCGCCGGCAAGGAACATCGCACGCCGGAGCAGTATTTCGACGATGTCCCTAAAGGATCCCGCATTGTAGAGGGCCAGTGCTCGAAGGACATTATTTTTGAATGAATGTAACTTGATTGTCCGAACTATGTATTATGAAACAAGCTTATGTATAATATGTTATTTGTCTTACCTCAAAACTTTTCCTCCTGTGCGGCTGTTAATGATATATGAGAGTTGGCCAGTCGTCGGCTTCAGCCCCCACGTAGGTAGTACAGGGGTGTTCGGAATAGCACCTAAACACAGTTGACCCATCAGGATTGGTCCGTGAAGGAGGTGTTAGTGCGGCGAACCAGGCAATCCGACTAGGTGGCTTTATCGCTCTCACTTAGCCATAAGAGTTTGACAATGAGGTTGTAGGCGCAGCCCCTTGTGTGATTCAATTATCTGAACTTGGGTGTCGTGGATGCCTGACCGGGCGAAGACCGGTCCCTTGCATAGTGTGGAAAAAATCGCAAGCGATATGTAATTGATCTTCGAATAGCTGACCAGCTCTCGCCGCACCATGATAGCCAGTTTTGGCTTTTTCTACTGAGGTGTTTATCTGGATGAGCCGGAAATACAATTGCAGTAGTTCTCCCTTTACTGCCTTAGCCGAACAAGCAAAACGTAAGACAATAACCACAGGAGCCGGGCAACCCAACTATTGACCAAAGACATGATCCAGAGCCGATGCATATAATGCTTAATTCATGACGCCGAATTGTACTAAAAAAGTGTTCGGACTTACTATTATTTATTGAAGCCATGTACGTGGCCAAATGGAGCCTCTTGAGATTTAAGTCGAGCTCAGGTGTTCGTGGAATACAGATTAAGGAATAAGCCAGCACCGAGTAGGTTGGGCAAAAAAAACTGTTTCCATTATAGTCTACTTGATACGTCAAAATGTATTTTTACAAATAATTCTATAAGCATCGAGGCTATTTTACATGCCGAGCACGAGGGAAAGTTGCGTATGGATCATAAAGAAGAAGGCGGCAATCTTTAAAGATCCTTTAGATGCTTTGCCACGTAGCTATGCTGCTTTTCCCCTTGGCGTAATATCCTTCGGAAGGATCAACAATCGGGTTTTCATGACGGGCTTAGAAAAAGGCCTTTGGTACTGCTGAAAGATGACGTGGGTTGTAACAAACCTGTAAAAATAAAAATAAGGGGAACAGAAATATCAGGGTGCAGATAGGGTCGAACCGTATTCTGGACTATATCTTTACTATTCCTCCATCGTTCCCATGGTATGTTTAGCGCGTAGTGATGTACGCGTGGTATGTATGCCGCAATTCGGTTGAGGCTGCGACGGAGGCCGAATTGCTAGTCGAGCTCCTAATGGGCTGGACTATCATGCTGAGGGGTAGTCCAGACTCGTTTGATAGTGTCTGGGGACTTGGACGCCGATGTGATAGTTGGCTTGTTAAGGCCACCCTGTATTTTTGCTGCTAGGTCCGCGGTGTGCTCCTCAGTATGGAGGGAGCGTTCCATGTTTCCATTGACTGTTATAACACCACGTGGTCCGGGCATCTTGAATTTGAGATAGGCATAGTGCGGGACCGCATTGAAGCGAGCGAACGCGGTTTGTCCGAGCAGTGCATGGTAGCCACTGCGGAAGGGGACGATGTCGAAGATCAAGTCTTTGCAGCGGAAGTTGTCCGGCAAACCAAAGTCGACCTCCAATGTGATTGAGCCCGTGCAGCGGGCCTCTACAACAGGGTATTACTCCTTTGAAGGTAGTTTTAGTGGGCTTGATTCTTGATGGATGAATACCCATCTTGCAGACTGTGCCCTAATAGAGCATGTTAAGGCTACTTCCGCCATCCATGTGGACTCACGTAAGGTGGAATCCATCGATGATTGGGTCGAGGACTAATGCGGCCGAACCTCCGTGACGGATACTGGTCGGATGGTCCCTGCGATCGAAGGTGATCGGATAGGACGACCATGGGTTGAATTTTGGGGCAACTGGCTCTATTGCATAGATGTCCCTTAGCGCGCGCTTGTGCTCCCTCTTGGGGATATGAGTGACGTATATCATATTCACCGTTTTGACTTCAGGGGGAAATTTCTTCTATCCCCCTGTTTTCGGTGCGTGAGGTTCCTCATCATCATCCTCGCTGGGGACCCTTTCTACTTATGTTCAGCATTTAACTTGCCGGCATGTTTGAAGACCCAACAACTTCTGTTGGTGTGGTTGGCAGGCTTGTCAGGAGTGTCGTGGATCTGGCAAGGTCGATCAAGTATTCGGTCCAGATTTGATGAACTGTCTTTGTTTCGTTTGAATGGCTTCTTCCGTTGATCGAATTTGGAACTACTGAATCCGGTGTTGACAGTCGTATCCTCTGTATTATCATTGTAGCTTCGACGGTTATGTTTGTTGCATTGGGGCCTTCCGTTGTCGTTTCTAGTTTCGGAAGTGCCAGGGTCGCTGGTACTGTTGCTGCCGTGGGCTAGCCAGCTATCTTCGCCCGCGCAAAAGCTAGTCATTAGTGCTGTAAGGGCTGCCATGGACTTCGGCTTTTCTTGGTCAAGGTGTCGGGTGAGCTATTCGTCGCGGATGCTGTGTTTAAAGGCTGCTAGGGCTTCGACGTCCGGACAGTCAACAATCTTGTTCTTTTTAATTAGGAACCTGGTCCAGAATTTCCCGGCCGACTCTCAGGGATGTTGGACTATATGATTGAGGTCATCGGCATCCGGAGGCCGAATATAAGTGCCTTGGAAGTTGTCTCTAAAGGCATCTTCCAAGTCTTCCCAGCTTCCAATAGAGTTTTCTGGGAGGTTGTTTAACCAGTGCCGAGCTGGCCCCTTAAGTTTTAGGGGAATGTATTTGATGGCGTGTAGATAATCACCGCGAGCCATGTGAATGTGGAGAAGAAAATCTTCAATCCATACTGCGGGATCTGTTGTGCTGTCGTATGATTAAATGTTCACGGGTTTAAACCCTTATGGGAATTGGTGCTCCATTACCTCATCGGTGAAGCATAGGGGGTGTGCGGCGCCTCTGTATCGGGCCATGTCACAACGTAGTTCGGATGAAGTCTGTATGCGGTTTTCGACCCGGGCGTGGTTATGCTTGTCGCGCCAGGCTTGCTAGCCGTCTTCTCACACCGCGGCATGCCCTCGCGATCCGTAGATTGATCTGGTCTGCCTGCTCTATTTTCTAGGTCCCATCGTAGGTCATATGTGTATCCCGAGCTGTTGTTTCTCTGCTTTTATGGCGAGGTGGTGCAGGCTGGTGTTCGGCTTGAGTTGTCGTTCTGTCCCAGCCACGATTAAAGTGCTCTTCAGGCTTCTTGCCGTGGCTATTAGCCGGTGCTTAAAGTGCTCTTGTTCGAGGGGTTCCTCTAGCATGATAAAATCTTCGTCGCCGAGGCTCACGTCGTCCTCGGAGAGTGGTAGATAGTTGCTATCCGCCGAGTCTTCGTTCCCTGCTTGCTCATCTGGTTCGACTTGCCCGTCCTCCCGATCATCCTGTTCGGATGTTGGTTCGATGGGGTCTTTTTGGTCTTCGGCGTTCTCCGAAGTATCATTGTTTCCGGTGCCGGTATTGCTGTCTTTTTTGTGACGCGATTTAGAGCGGCGCCGCTGATGTAGATGTTTCGGTGGTATCTCAGGAGGTTTATCCTCGACTGGGTCCTTCTCCTCATCGCTGTCGCCTTCTTTTGGTGTGTCCACCATGTACACGTCATACGAGGAAGTGGCTGTCCAGCGTCTGGTGAACGGCAGATTTTGGGCCTGCTCCTCTCCGGCATCTCGTCCATATCGTCGATGTCTTCGGAGGCATAGTCAAGCATGTCGGTTAGATCCTCGACAGTGGCTATACAGTGGGTGGTGGGTGAGAAGTAAAATTCCCTATTTTCAGCCCCTAGCCCGGGCTGGGCGCAATTCGGAAGCGGTTCCTCTGTGATGGCGAGGGGCCGCATTAAGTCCAGAGCCTCGTTTAAGAGCGAGGTTTGGACGGGGACCGAAGTTCCCTGGTCGAGCTTGCATGATGCGGACTTCGAGGGTTTGGAGCTAGTGTCCAGAGAAGAGCCCAACTTTGTGATGACTACCGGTGGCGCTATCCTCTCTGGTTCTCCAGTGTTGAGCTCTATAACCGCAGAGAGTCCGGCGGGCTCAAGACTCTCGTCTTCGGACCCAAGTGAGACTCCTATGTCATGTGCCTTACTAATGACCTCATGTTTGAAAAAATGCAAAATAAAGCATTGCTTATTAACCGACATACCTGTCTGAGTCTCGACGTCCCTAAGCTTGGCGGCCCTCATAGCACTCCAAGCTGAAAGTCGTTGGCATCTGGCTGGTCCTGAACCCGGCTGCTGACACGCCTGCCAGACAGCATCGGGTCCGGATGTCCACCAAATGCGATCACCTCCTCCTTAGTCCAGACCCGTGGTGACTGGACCGACTCCATGAGGCCTTCTGGCCTGGCAAGCACAGGTGAATGGGAGGAGGGGGGTCTGGCGCGTCCAGAGCCTCCTCCCACATCTCCCACCGCATGCAGAGACGCTCCAGCTAACGCCAGTGAAGACGGTGCCGGAGAAGAACGCGCAAGTGAATCGGGGGCCACCTGCCCATAACTCACCCTTGCCGGGGAATCCTCCAGATGCCTCGCCGGGGTCTGAAGCGCGTGCACCAGCGTAGGCGAAGGACTCACCTGGGCCTCCTACCCAGTGACGTCGTCCTCCCCTCGTTGTCCATCCTCAGCCTCGGGCTGCGCACTGAACTCCACTGACCACCCCCTACTCCGCTGTCAGGGACTCCTCTGTCAGTGTCAAAACCGGCAGATCTCGGGTAGGGGGTCCCGAACTGTGCGTCTAAGTATCGAGGGTAACAGGAGGCAGGGGACACAATGTTTACCCAGGTTCGGGCCTGCTAAAATCCTCAAAAAATATGCGCTCGGCAGGGTTCGATCTCAGGATCTCGTGTACCTGTGCGAGCATTTCTAGCCAAAGAAGCTAACACCCGATCTTGACACGATACTATCGCGAGACTATAAGAACTAAAGACAGCGGCAAATCTGAAACTTCTAAAATTTCGAACATGAACATTTTTCAAAAAAGGAATATTTTTAGAAACACTAACACTTTTCAAATCCGTGAACAATCTTTTGAAAACTCAGCTATTTTGAAAAAGACGGAATTTTATTGAATCTGTGAACAAGGATTGAAATTCTGAACACGATTTGAAAATGTGAACAGATTTCTAAAATAATAACATTTTTTAAAAGAGGAACGTTTTTTCAAACACTTAAACAAAATTTGAGAAAGCGAACAATTTTTTGAATTTGCAAACAAATTTTGAAAACATGAATTTTTTTGTATGTGTGAACAAATTTTAAGAGGAACAAATTTTGAAATTTCCAAACATTATTTGAATTTATGAACAAATTTAACAAAATTGAAAACTTTTTGCCAAAAATGAACAGTTTTTAAATCTCGCGAATAAATTTAAACATGTAAAAAAATTGGAAACACAAACATTTTTTAAAAAGTTGCAAATATTTTTGAACTTGAAATTTTTTGTTCTTTTATACAAAAAAACAAATATGAATATTTGATGAAAATGGGAACACTTTTCAAATTACGTGGACAATATTTATGGAAAACCCGAACATTCTATATAGGACAATTTTTTCCTACTACCGGGTGTAGTTACTTCCACTTTTGTTTTATACGTTCTAGATAGTATCTATCAAATCGTAGAGTATGTACGCGTAGTATGTAGTATATAAGAATGTTTAGGTAGTATATATATACTACTTTTTTGGTAGTATGTACCATATTTCATGCATACTTCATTTCGCGTACAAATATGTACGTATTTCACAAATAAAATAAAACTATAAGCTCACTTACAATTTTTTCATATAACTCACTTTGGAGTATCTTAGGTATAGTATATGAACATAATAAAAATAATAAAGAAGAGTATATACTACTACATGATAGTATATAAGAAATGGGTGTAGCTACACCCGGTAGTAGGATGCATTTTCCCTATATATATATATATATATATATATATATATATATATATATATAGTAACCACATGGTAGTATATGAGACATGTGGGGTAACTACCACCGGGTGGTAGGATGGATTTTTCCTACAAGCATTGGTAGTTACCACCACTTATGTTTTGTATGTTGTACGTAGTATCTGTCAAATTCGATATTATGTACGTGTATTATGTAGTATATAACAATGATTAGGTAGTATATATACTAATTTTTAGGTAGTATGTACCATTTTTTAGTATGCTCTTTTTTACGTACAAATATGTACGTATTTCACAAATATAACAAAAATTATAGGCTCATATGCAATTTTTTCATTTAACTTGCTTTGAAATATCTTAGATGTAGTATATGAACATATTTAAAATAATAAATATTATATATAGTAACCACATGGTAGTATATGAGACATGTGGGGTAACTACCACCGGGTGGTAGGATGGATTTTTCCTATATATATATATATATATGATTATTATGTTTTTGCCACCTGGGGGCATTGTCACCCCTTTGGCTTCCGTTTGATCTGCCTTTGAGATCCGTGTAGCATCTTTTAGGCCTGCCATTGATTAGTCCTCTATTTGTCTAATAGCACTGAGACGAGTTCGTTACCATTAAGTAGTAACCAGATCAAATGTTGGTACTGTGTATACGCATGGATCTATTTTTGAGGAATCTTTTTTGAGTTCATGGAGAACTTCTTCTAGATAATAAAAGTCTTAATCACAAACCAACTTTTTTGTACTATTATAGAAAGTTAGTAAGTTATTGTATTTTTCATACTATCAGGGAATCTTTTTGGTTAAGTATTCATCATCTCACATTTTGATACCCCTAATCTGACACATACTCTCCTGGAATCATATTAGTGTGATCATTATCATGCGTCATTAATTGAATCCTGATGGAGGAACGATGATAGCATAGTGTTCGCACAAATCACGAGGCATGCATTGAACGGAGATAACATGGGGTGGCACTACCACCCAGAGGGGTGGCATAGTCAACGGGTGTTAAAAAATCCACACTTATATATAGGGTGGGTCTATTCTAATAACACCCCTTAAGACCTTATTCTAATAACACCAGAGCCTTATTCTGATAACACCTCCCACCAGATCGCCGCCGCCCCTCCCCTCCCGGCCTTCTACCGCGGCAGCGGCCTGGGAGCACCGCCGCCCCTCTCCTCCCGGCCTTCTACCGCGGCAGCGGCCTGGGAGCGCCGTCACCCTCCCCTCCTGGCCTTCTTTCGCGGCAGCGGCCTGGAAGCGCCGTCGCTCTCCCCTCCCGGCCTTCTTCCGCGGCAGCGGCCTGGCAGCGATGCCGCCCCTCCCCTCCCCGCTTTCTCCCACGGCGGTGTCCTGGGAGCGCCACCGCCCCTCCCCTCCCGGCCTTCTTCCACGGCAGCGGCCGGCAGCGACGCCGCCCCTCCCCTCCAGGGCTTCTTCCGCGACAGCGGCCAAGCAGCGCCACCGGCCATCGCCGCTCGACCTTCTTCCGCATCAGCAACCGAGCAACGCCTCCGCCACCAGCATATCGGCCTTCTTCCACGGCAGCACGTTGGTAGCGCCGCCCCCAAACTCCTCCAGGCCTGCAAGCTGTACTTCATCAGATGTGGATTGGTGCTGCATCGACATCAAACCAATTCGAGCAAGGAGGACTATGCGCAAGGTTCCTTCATCAACGGCAACTTCTTTGATTAAGTCTGCAACGACCTTCAGAGCAAATCCTCCGTCTCCGTTCACCTTGAGCAACGTCCAGACCGCTCATGAACTTCTGAAGGGCAAGTGGACTGCACAGGCGAACGAGAAAGTTGTGCAGACGGACGAGAAGAGAACTTCTTCCTGCAAATGCAAGAAATCACTGCAACACGAGGTAAGCAGTACACTTCCTCAACCATATCAGTTTAGTTATTCCAGACAAAGGAGTACACGCAGTCCAGTGCGCCTACAAAAACGATGCAGTGCGGTTGCTTCGGTTCGTTTTGGGGGAAAATGCAGTGAACTTGCTCGGTTATGCAGTACGCTTGTGTAGGTTCATTACGGACAATGATGCAGTGCGGTTACTTCAGTTCACATTTGTAACACATTGCAGTTCGCATGATTCAGTTCATTTTGCCTGACAATGCAGCTTGGTCATTTTGTGTGTAGGAAATGAGGTTCAGCAGATACAAAATGCCGCGCATAATTGACAACCCAGGGAACAACAACTTTCAGAAGAGTAAAGCTTCTTCTGAAAGAGATACTGGCTGGGTTACCCCTGAGATTCCTTGAGGATTCTTCACGACAGCAAACAGGATGCACTACTCTCCGGAAGAGGATTTTTTCCAGGGAGAAGAGGTAGTTGAGGATGACGACGATGTCACCTTCATCTGGGAGGGCACTCACCAACAGGAGGATGAAGATGATGACGACGAAGATGAGCCAATAACAGTTCTCAACCTAGAGTATAAGCATGAGTTCACTATGTTTGGACAGCATGTCTGAACAGACAATGATGATGAAGTTGAACACGATGTTGAACAGATGATGAATATGATTATGACCATGATGATATGCCACTGCTCCAAAATTTTCAAACCAATCCACTGAGACATCGTCACAACGCTGGATTACCACCACGTCCACCTACTGCACCACAAAACAGAGCTCAGTGTCCACCTGCTGCACCAAAAAACAGAGCTCCAAGCAGAGCTGCTGCATCAACTTCGACAAAGCGACCACCAATGGTGCCTCGGTGAAAAGTCAACAGCAGGTACAAATCCTCCTCACTGTTGCCGCCGCAAGATCCTCAGCTACACAGATCTGCTATAACCCCACCATGTCCAATACAACCCGGCGAGATGCAAACACCATCGGGTGAACGTCTCTACACACATGTAAGTTTATGTTCTGAAAATAATAATAATAATAGTTGCAGTCCATTCAGATAACATTGCAGTGCCCACTGATATTTATTGTGAGGTTTGACCTAGCATCTAATACATTGGATTCTTCTAAAAACTTAGGAACACTACAAATGCTTCTTTAAACTCATATGCACTCCTCGTATTTAAAAAACA
Source organism: Aegilops umbellulata (assembly GCA_032464435.1). NCBI lineage: Eukaryota > Viridiplantae > Streptophyta > Magnoliopsida > Poales > Poaceae > Aegilops > Aegilops umbellulata. Next base: position 114,463,812 of record CP136056.1, read on the forward strand.
GAATAGAACAAATTATCTCATAGAGCATTGCGCTTAATGCAGGATAAAAACATGCCACTGAACATCATAGCTGCCGCTGGAATGAAGTTCACCACATACGACAAGGCATGGGACTTTTACAACAATTATGCAAGATGTGCAGGGTTTGGCATACGCCAGAGGGCACAACACAAGTCAAATACCTACATTGTCTGCTCAAGAGAAGGGGCGCACAAGCAGACTGTGTCAGATTATCAAAGGAAATGTCAGAAGACATCAAAAAGGATTGACTGCAAGGCAAAGATTAGAGTCAAAAAGAGGAAGGACGGCAAATTTGTGATAGAAATGGTTGAACTCAACCACAATCACAAGATGCTGGAAAGCCCCGGCATGCTTTTGCACAAGCAATCGCACAAAAAAGACGATCCTTTGATAAACCAGTTAGTGAAAGACATGCAACTAGACAACCACACCCATGCTCAGATGATGTCAACGCTGCAGCGTATGTCCGGTGGTCTGCAGTACATGGGACGTACTAGCCACGACTGGGTAAACAAGTAAGCACATCACAGAACATATCCATTGAGCATCCTGCCGGTAATTATTTCATGTTTGATGAGATGCGTTTGCATTGCATTTGAAAATGCAGGAAACAAAAGTTTGCCAGAGAAGAGTCCCAAGATGACGTAAAGAAACTTTTGGATTTCTTCGAGAATATGCAGAAGATAAACCCAGAGTTTTTCTATGATTATGAGGTTGATGCAGATAACCGTGTAAGAAACATCTTTTGGGCCAACGCAAGTTGCAAAGGATCGTATGAAGATTTTGGAGACTGTGTTACATTTGACACGACGTATAAAACTAACAAATTCCACATGCTGCTGGGAGTCTTCGTGGGAGTGAACCATCATCTACAGAGCACCATATTTGTTGTTGCACTCGTGCGAGATGAAACAATACCTTCATTCGAGTGGGTTTTCAAAACATTTCTGAGGTGTATGAACAACAAGCATCCCATCTGCATGCTCACAGGTACAAAAAGGAACAAACACCTGCATACTTACATTTGTTTGGTGCGTTTATATTTCTTCCATCTATTTTACACACACAAACAACTTAATAAAAGACACTATTTGTGCCTTTTCAAACCAGTGTTCTTCGATGAAGGCAGCATTAAAAACTATCCTCCCACATACTCTCCATAAGTTGTGTCGGTGGCATATCATGAAGAAGTACAAAGACCACCTCACCTTACTGTATAAGGCACACGAGAAACTTAAAGATGACCTCAATGCGGTGCTGAACCACCCACTAATGCCGTCAGAATTTGAACGAGCATGGAAGGACCTCATTCAGAGATACAACTTGCAAGACGATGAAGTGATGAATTCTCTGTGGAAAGACAGGCACAAGTGGATCTCGGCTTACTACAAGGAAATTTTCTGTGCTCGGATGACTTCCACACAGAGAAGCGAGAGCATGAACCGCATACTGAAGAAAAACTTTGTCAAAGAGAAGCATGATCTCCATCTGTTTGCTCAGTAGGTGGACAAGTGCATTCAGACCAGGAAGGCCCTCGAGCATGCAGAGACAGTAGCAAATGAGGTAAAACAAATGTCACTTAAAAACTGCTAAAAAATATAACTACAAAATCAAACAATTTTTTCATTTATCTGGTTCGTAACAGTGCATTTATGATCATGCAGTCAGAGGTAAAGACATCAACCCAGTTTGGGTTCGATGTTCAGTTATCAAAAGTGTATACAAGGGCAGTGTTTGCAGATTTGAAAGAAACACTCTACCGTAGCACTGCATTCAGAGCAGAACGATGCCCTGAGAATCCGACAAAGTATCTCGTACACCACTACAACAGATCAGATGCATTTGACTGGGCAAGGCATAATTTCCAAGTGGTCGCCGATGAACAGAAAGGTGTCTACGAATGTGAATGCAAACTCTGGACACACACATGTGACGCTCCTATCACAAAAAAAATCTACATGCATGACTAATTCCTAAAACCAAATGAAGTTCACTTCTTTAAAATGAACAAATAAGGAAAAAATATGTGTTTATTAATTTCATGCAGTTCACTTACAAAACAAAGTGATCGTGTGTTGTCTGCAGGGCTCTTTTGCGTCCATGTGTTATGCATGCTTTCTCATTTGAGAGTACTCAAGATTCCTGAGGTGTACATCATGAAAAGATACACCCGTAACGCAAGATCAGATGCAACGTTTGACAGACGAGACTATGAACAAACATCACCAGATGGAACCTTGCTTTTTTGCCGTAGGAAATTGCTGACAGAAACATTAATGGACCTTGCAAACAGAGCGACAAGGTCCGACGCTGGGTGCCACAAAGCGCTGTCTGGTATGGGGGCACTGATCAAGGAAGTTGATGTGCTCAACAAAGAAGAAGAAGCAGCAGCAAAACTAAAGCAAGCAGAGAAATCCCAGCATGAAAATAATGCCGAGCAGGTAGAAAATACAGAACACAGCGGAACTGGTGCTATCAAAAAAGAAATAATTCTTCCACCTCCTGTTTCAAACACAAGAGGAAGGAAGAAAGGGGGTGACGCAACCCAGAAAAAGGTTGCATGCAAGGAGAAAAATGATGACAAAAACAGTAAGCCTCAGCCTGAGCTGGACAGTGATGGTCACCCGCCGGGAATAAACAGGTGCAAGACATGTAATGAAATCAGCGGCCACAATTCCAGGACATGTACAAAAAGACATGAACAAGAAAAGCGAGGACACGGCGATGCACAACAAAACAGAAATTCCACTCACAACACTAAGAAATGGACGAAACCGAGACGCTGTAGCATCTGCAAAAAGAGGAAGAGACACAATTCAAGAACCTGCCCAAAAGAACAAGATCAGAAAATGAGGAAGACGACGAAGAAGAAAGAAAAGAAGAAGATGGTGACACAAATGAAGAAGAAATGGCTTATGAAGAAGCAGATGAAGAAGAGGAGGAAGAAGGTAGTGAAGAGGATGAAGAACATGAAGAAACTGAAGAAGCAGTGGCTTGTGAAGAAATAGATGATGAAGATGAGGAAGAGCAAGAAGAGGAGGAAGAAGAGACTGAAGAGGACGAAGAACATGAAGAAACAATGCAAAAAAGACCACCACAAGGGAATGCTGTTGTACAGAAACAACCGAGAACGACATCACTTTCAAAAAAGAAGGTAGGAGCATGAAAGGATGCAGTTCACATCACCAAAAAAGGAAAGCAGCCATCAACCAGCATGCGGGGAGCAAGGAAGGATGCAGTTCACATCACCGAAAAAGGAAAGCAGCCATCAACCAGCACGCGGGGAGCAAGGAAGGATGCATTCCACATCACCGGAAAAGGAAAGAAGCCATCAACAAGCACGTGGGGAGCAAGGAAGGATGCAGTTCACATCACCGGAAAATGAAAGCAGCCATCAACAAGCACGTGGGGAGCAAGGAAGGATGCAGTTCACATCACCGAAAAACGAAAGCAGCCATCAACAAGCACGCGAGGGACTACAAACACAACGGTGCAGAGACAAGAACCAGCAACACCGCCACAGAAAACAAAAGAAAGTGCAACATTAGGCACACTCCAATCACCGCGGAGAAGCAGCAGGTTAACGACCAAATAGATGAACTTCAATAAATTAATCATATGCGTAGCAGTTTGCTTATATACATGACTTATGTTTCAGTTTAAATTTTGTGTAAACACAAATTTCCCACTGACTATGAGTTATTCAAATAAACCATTTAAAGAGAAATGGTGTATAGAATATACCATATATATAGCAGTATGGAGTAAAACTTTGACACATATTTAATCCAAAAACAATGTAAAGAATGCAGTTAGCACACTGGAAGCACGAAGTTCAGAAATATTAATTGAAGCAGCTCAGATCACAAAAGTGCTTATTACAAAACACATCAAAAAGATGATGTGTTCGACACGCAAAAGTAATTATTACAAATCAACCTCATAACCTTAACCAATCACGTCAAACTTGATTCTAACCGTACGATCCTCGAGTTCAAATAAGTTCAGGACAACAACTTGCTCAGACTTCAGGCCACTATCAATCACAAATTCCTTCCACCCTTTCTGCAGACACATCCGCCCGTCAACGCCTACACGGTACTTGGCTGGTTGAAGGTGTCCATTACCAAGAACAACTTGGAGAATTCCCTTCTTCTTGAGCCAGAGATACCTAACAGCTCATTGCAGAATTTTCTGCAAAAAATCAGTACAGATTAAACACAATCTAATGTGTAGTGCGGAACTTGGAAACAAGAAGTACGGTTACAACTATTATGAAGATCTTGAGACTACCTGCATGTAGTACAAAACATACTAGTGGGGAAAATTGTGGAAACTATTACTTTTCATCTAGTATCAAAGCAGTACACTTCAATAAAACAAAAAAAGTACATTCCTAAAAAACTATAAGATCAGACTTGAATCGAATAATACAAAAAAAAGAAAACACAAATAAAAAATCAGATCAAAGCGAAAAATACCATCTTGTAGTGAGTCTAAACATCTGTTGGCGTAAGCTGATGGACAAAAGGACTTGTGCGGCCAAGACCACGGCGAAGCAGGGCGGAATGGAACGCGGAAACGTTGATGTGGCCCATATCCAATCCTTCTGTGAATACTGTGCCATATGCAAGCTGCTCAGCTCGCCCAGCTCGGCACAATACCTTCCCCCCACGACGAGCATGACGTGCCTGCGAGCAAGCTGAGCAATCGCAGTGCGTCGGCACACCAGAACCATGCCCACAACACGAGATTCGCGCAGGGGCCTGGAGCCATCGCAACAAAAACCTATAAAAGGTAAAAAAATAAAGAGAGGCTATAGAAAGGAGATAAGTTGCGGCTAGAGGAGAAATGAGCTGCAAAGGAAGGGTAGAAGTTGGCCTACATTTATAGGAGAGGAATGCAAAAAGGTCAAAACTGAAAATTAAAGACGAGTTACTGAAAATGACGTTACCAAGAATGAAGGACAATCAATAAAGGTTTATGTTACCAAAACAAAAAGTCTTACCAGGAAGTTCTACAAAGACTTTGACTGCACAAATTCCCGCGAACTAACCGCAGAGCATTAAATAATAATTCTCTGAAAAATTATAATTCACAAACCATTTTATGTGTGCAGTTCTTCAAAGTATTAGTAGGAAGTTCACTATATGTGTGCATGAAGTGCAGTACATGCTCAAAATGAAGCACAAAAAAGCACTATCGCGCAGTGCACAAAAGCAGAATTAGTGCACCTGATGCAGTCCTTATCTGTAAGCCGTGAAGTCCGCAGCGTTGGCAAAACGAGTCACAACTTCAACACAAAAAGAAGCATGCAGGCAGTGAAAAAATGTATACACCTCAAGCACAAGACCATGAAGAAAAGCAGTGCATAGAGGCAACAAAGAAGTGCACACCCTTACCAATCCAGTGCACAAAAAATGTAGCGCAAAAACATATGCATTACGGAATGCGTACACATGCAGTCAAGAACACTGATCAATTCAGTGCAAGCATGATTTGCTAAGCAGTGCGCACCCTTACATCAAAAAAATAAACAAAATTAGAAAAAAATCGACCACCCAAGTGGATCTTGCCCCAGCCAGTCTCGTAGTAGGTCTGCGCCCATAGCAGGCGAGTCGTTCTGAGCCACGTTGCGTTGGGCCAGGCGCACTTGGGCCCACAGGTCATAGAGCATATAGCATATAGCGCCGTGTATAAGCGCTCAAATAAGTAACCAAAGGAGTTCGATACAGCAGCCGCGTCAGCGCTTATAAACAGGTCGGGCGCGCCTTCCGCGGGCGAGGTGGGACTAAACATTACGCCACACGCAGCGCACAGGTAAACGGCCGTGCTACCAGGCAGACTTGGGCCCAAATATGTCTTCACTTCCCGAACACAGCCCAATAAGGCCCATTAAGAAAAAACAATAACTTCAAAAAAATGTGGGGGCCCCCCAACCCCCCTTACCCCTCCCGTAAAGGGACTGCAGTAAGTACAGGAAAAAAATTGATGCAGTACGCAGTACTACAAGGATGCAGTCCTTTTAGGTATACGAAGCAGTACGGTTTAAAAAATCAAGTTGCGGATTACCTACATGAATGAAAACACGGTATAGAACACAGTGAAAAACTCATAAAAATGCGGAATACATTATACTTTATTCAGGGGCTCCAGCAAGGACACGCAAAAAATACTGTGAAGTACGCAACTCTAGACACCATGCAGTTCTCCGTTGCACATGATGCAGTGCGGTACTACAACAAATGCAGTTTCGTTGTCACGCAGGATACATATAAACGTCACAAGCCCACGATCACAGACGCAACACCAACCCACGATCTGCACATACCGCATCGACGCCGAGATCGTGCAGTTCATCTGCTGCGGCCATCCCACACCGCGCCTCCCCTTAAATTCAGACCCCTGCCATAGGCCATCTCATCCACAAACAACACAAGTACCCATCGCGCTGCCACCAAATCGTTCCGTCACATCCATCTCCACGCAAAAACACCAAGCCCCACTACCGGCTCTCGCGTTCGCCGACGAGTACAAGGACGTGGAGGCCGTGGAGGCACATGGCAACACCAAGTTGCACGTCATCCACACCAACGACGAGAAGCAGGTGGCGATCAGCCTCGCGCAGTACGAGTGCCACCTCAGCCTCCAGCGCCACAAGATCGTCGGCATTGATCTTGAGTACAACAACAAGCCTGAAGCGACGCAGAAACCCGCACTCTGCCAACTCTCCATTGGCAAGAAACACCCGGTGCTGCTCTTCCAACTGAGCGCCGCTGAAAGGTGCACCGTCTTCGACAACTTCCTCGCCGACCCTATGTACACCTTTGCAGGCTTCTCCGTCGACGGCGACAAAAAAAGGCTGGATCGCGTTAATCTGGAGGTCGCCAACTTTGTCGACATCCAGAAGGAGTGGAGGGTGCCCGAGGCAACCAAGGAGTTGGACTCCCTTGGAGACGTCTCCGGCATGCTCATCGACGACTACTACAACAACATGAAGAAGAAGATCACCGACGACGAGCACAAGCACTGGGCCACCCTGCCTCTGTCCAGGAGGCACATCGAGTACGCTGCAAAGGACGCCTACGCAGCGTACGAGATATGGAACCACATCACCCTCACTCAGGACGGGCTTCGCCGTGCAAAGCTGGAGAAGGAGCAGCCACCCAAGAAGCGCGCCAGGACCAGCTGGGGATGGGGAGACGCTGCATGCTCTGACTGGTGAACAAGAAGATGGTGCCGGCCAAAGATCCACCAAGGCCATCGTCGTTTTAGAATTGTCATCAAATTTGCTTTATGTTGTTTGCTTATGTATCGTTAGTTTGCTTGTGATCATTTGCTTTTGCTGAACTTAGTTTACTTCCCATGCAGAATCGCTTGTAATGATGTGAACTTTGATTATGTTAGATTGCTTTCTGTTGAAATTAGTTCGCTAATGATGAACTTATCATACAGAATGCATGTGACAATTTGTTTTCTGTTGTTTGCTCATGTATCATTAGATTCGAGCAGTATGCAAAAAAGGACACATGTAGTGCAAGTTGTGTACCAATGCGGTACAGACTTTGTCTAAATGAAGTTTACACATACCCAACAAAATACTGCACGCCCCTAAAATTTGGAAAAACAAATAGATAAGAGAAAAAACACAAAAAAAGAAAAATGCAATCTGCATATGTACTGCCGAAAAATATGAACCTGCAGCACACAAACGAAATCAATGCAGTACAAGAATGATTTACTAAGCAGTGCACTCCCCCCACATTGGGAAAAAAATAACGTAAGAGCAAAAACACGAAAACAAAAAATGAGAACTGTGCATGTAATACGTACTGACTGCACATGCAGTACAGAGCGTTGATCAGTGCAGTGCACATGTGGTTTACAAAGCAGTGCACGCCTCTACATTGAAATAAACGTAGTGCGGAAATATACGAACGTGCAGTACATGAACATAATCAAATGGAGTACACATATGTTTACTAAGTAGTGCACTCCCCTACACTAAAAAAAAGATTACAAAAGAGCAAAAACAAGAAAACAAAAAAATGAGAAAATGTACATGTAGTAAGGAATGCTTGCACATGTAGTACATAACACTGATCAATGCAGTGTAAGGATGGTTTCATAAGCAATGCACGCCCTCAAATTGAAAAAAAAGAAAAATAGAAAAAAATTGACCACCCAGGTACAGCCGGCCCCAGCCAGTCTCGTAGTAGGTTTGCGCCAATGGGAGGCGAGTCGTTCTGAGCCACGATGCATAGGGTCGGGCGCACAAGGGCCCACAGGTCAGAGAGCATAGAGCAGTGAACACCGTGTATAAGCGCTCAAATAAGTAACCAGGGGAGTTCGATACAGCGGCCTCATCAGCTCTTATAAATAGGTCGGGCGCGCCTTCCGCGGGCAAGGTGGGACCAAATTTTAGGCTGCACATAGAGCAGCGGAAACTAGCCGTGCTCACAGGGCGTCTTGGGCCCAATGCACTTCACCCCACGAACACACAGGCCCACAAGGCCCACTAAGAAAAAACAATAACTTCAAAAAATAAAACATCGAAGCAAATTAGAAAACATTTTTAAATGAATAACAACAACAAAAGAAAAGTGTGCGTGCGCACAGCCAGAAACTATAGTTCGTTATTAAATAAAATAGAACGCAGGAAGCCAGTAGTAAAGGTACAAAATGCAGTCTACCACGACAAACAATGCAGTTCTCCAGTAAGTATTTTTTTCTGACATACAGTTCTCCTTCTACTGCATTGCAGCGTGGCTTAAAAGAAAAATGCAGCTCTGTTAGTTAAGCAAGGCAATGCGTTATAAAATAATGAACTGCATGAAAGAACTCCATCAATAAAATGTGCGTATATCTGTATCAATCCTAATCCTACATAATTCAGCGCACGAAGAATAAATTTCATTTCCATGCAGTACACTATGTGGACGTACGCAGTTATGTTCTGATATAAAAAGAAGTGCACTTAATAGGAAAATTCACCAAAAACACAATCATCACATTTTCTGACAGTTGCGTGCATACCTAAACAAGTCACAAAAAAAGAGGACACGATGTTCCGGATTTCCAACGCACTAACAGAGCATCCTCATAGCAGGACCTCTCTGTAGTTGCCATGTAACTTAAAACAGAGCCCCACCATGCTACCACCCCGCTCCACCTCTCCCACGTCCTGTCAAGGAGAGCAGATGAGAGCACATGAGAAAACTCTACTGCTTCGTACTCCAAAAAACCCCATTGCATCTTCTTCTCCACAATTCCTTTCACCAACCGCTTCTCTCCAGAACAAACACGAGAGAGCAGAGGATAGTCATGGCGGATGCACCTCTTTACAAGCAGTGCCGCAGGTACACCAGGGAGCTCCATGACGTCGATCTCCACGGCAACCACAAGCTCCATGTCATTTGCACAAGCAAGGGTGAAGACGTGGACAAGATGTTGTCCACGCTCAGGAGGAAGCTCAGCGGAATGCCTGTCAAACTAGTCGGCGTTGATGTCGAGTACACGCACTACGTGAAGCCACAGCGGGCAGCAGTGCACCAGCTATGTGTAGAAAAAGAATGCCTTGTCTACCACATCTCTGCAGCTAAAGACAGGTCAGAATGTAACTATCAATCTGTACTATTGATTGTCAATATTGATTTTAAATTTTCTTCACTGCAATCACCACTATTTAAACTTTGGTTTTCATTTTTTGAAAACCATGGCATCTGAATTCATTGACTGTTTTCATCTGGCTCCATGTATGTCACTCATGTCTACACACAGTTTTATTTTGTTTTACAAAATACAAAATATTTGACTGAACAATGGAAAACTGTAACATTACTATAGAAAACATGTATGAAATCCAGTTCAAGAAATACAATCATGCACAAAACATGCATTGTTTATGCAATATATTATCAGGTTTACTAGTTATGATGAACAAAGTATTAGCAACTACTCAACGCAACAGATTCAGATACTCATATTGCAATTCAGTTTCAGAAAAAACAAAAAACATTGGTACTCCTAAGAAAATAAACTATATTCACTCTATACAAACATCTTGCAGGCCAATGGAACTAGACAAATTCCTCATGAATGGTGAGTACACCTTCGTCGGATTCGCCATTGAAGGAGACAAAGGCAAGCTGAAGCTATCTGGTTTGGAGATAAACTCCGACAACTACATCGATATTCAGGTGGAATGGAGAGACCCATACAATAAAAAGAAGTTTGACTCTTTGGCTGATGTTGACGGCAGGATGATAGACATTCACTACCATGACATGAAGAAAAAAATAACCGCAAGGAGGACCATACTCTGTGGGGATTCTGCCCACTTCCAGAAAAGCTTATCAAGTATGCAGCAATAGATGCATTCGCAACATATGAGTCATGGAGAATCATCTACGATGTCACCATGGGACTGGACAGGGCAAAAAGAGACAAAGAAGAAAATCAGAAGAAGAACAAGGCTGTAATCCTCGACTCGGAGCCCGCTGCGTTCTTTGAGGATGAACGGTTGGACGTCACCTCGGGGGCTGCGATCTTGAAGGCGATCGAGCCGAACGCCAGCCCCGCGCTCCGCACGGCCCATGACTCCAAGGAGTCGGATTCTTCTCCGAACTCCGGGCCTCCCGTGCCCCTGCCGATCGAATCCGATTGGGCGCCTATAATGGAGTTCACCGCCGCGGACATCTTTCAGTACTCACCTTTCGGTGATATCCTGAATTCTCTCAAGTCTCTCTCTCTATCAGGAGAGCCCAGGCCGGACTATGGTCTGCAAGGTTGGGATTCGGACGACGAAGAATTTCAAAGCCCACCCACCACCCACTTAATAGCCACTGTCGATGATTTAACCGACATACTTGACTTTGGATCCGAAGACTTCGACGGTATGGACTACGAAGATGGAGACGAACAGGAACCAGCACCTATAGGGCGCTGGACCGCCACCCCACCTAACATGTATTCATGGTGGATACCCCAAAGGAAACGACAACGAGGAAAAAGGGGACGAAAAAAGGGATAAACCCTCCGAAAAGCAATCAAAGCGGCGACGAAAACGCCGAGCCAAGCCCCGCCTCGATCAAGACCCAGCCATAGAGCAGGATGAGCCGGTAGACGACGAGCATGCCTCAGAGCAACCGTCCAAACAGGGCAACGCGGATAGAGAGGACAGATAGCCCTCCCCCGGCCATAACAGAACTCCGGACGATCTCACGCCGGATAAAACCACGGAGCAGAAGAATCTCCATGAAAGGCTCGTTGCCACAGCACTCCGCCTGAAAAAGCAGAAGCGGAAGCTAAAGACGGCGGAACATGCACTCAGAATAAGATGGAGCAAGGTAATCAAGACCGCAGACAAATAAGGCGGCAGCCGCCGCACTAAAAGCTATCCGAAGAGAAAACTACTGCCCGAATTCGACCAAGAGGCCCTAGAGCCCTCGCATTCAAAAAATAAAAAAGCCACACGGTCGGATAGACGACCCCACGGCCACCATAAAATGGCAAGCGGCACCGCACTCAATGCGGCATGCGACCCAATTAAAGACTCGCATCATGGCCCAGCCAGGTCCATTTACGGGCCAAGAAAGCAAGCTCTCACAAGCAATGCAAAAAAGCCATCATCAGAATCCGGCACACCCAAATATAGGGGCGCCGCACACCCCCTATGTTTCACCGATGAGGTCCTGGAATATGAATTTCCAGAGGGATTCAAACCCGTCATCATAGAGACGTACGATGGAACAACAGACCCCGGAGTGTGGATCGAGGATTATATCCTCCACATACATATGGCTAGAGGAGATGATCTCCACGCCATCAAATATTTACCCCTTAAGCTTAAAGGGCCAGCCCGGCACTGGCTTAAAAGCCTTCCCGAAAACACAATTGGAAGTTGGGAAGAGCTCGAGGATGCTTTTCGAGCAAATTTTCAAGGGACCTATGTCCGCCCCCCGGACGCAGAGGATCTCAGTCACATAACTCAACAGCCCGGAGAATCAGCTCGGCAGTTCTGGAACAGATTCCTTACTAGAAAGAATCAGATAGTGGATTGTCCAGACACCGAAGCCTTAGCAGCTTTCACGCATAATGTCCGAGACGAATGGCTCGCCAGACACCTCGGCCAGGAAAAGCGAAGAACAATGGCCGCACTCACAAGCCTCATGACCCGCTTTTGCGCAGGAGAGGACAACTGGTTGGCACGATGCAGCCCCAACGACCCAAGTACATCCGAAATCAGGGATGGAAATGGAAAACCGCGATGAAATAAGGACTATCGCCGAACCAAAGAAAAAAGTCCGAAGAGCACGGCAGTCAATGCCGGATTCAAAAGCTCACGGCAAAATCAGACAAAACCACCCCTTTAGGATAATAGGGACGATCCGTCCAGCTTAAACAGAATCCTGGACAGAATATGTCAGATACACGGTACTCCTGGGAAGCCTGCCAATCACACCCACAGAGACTGTTGGGTTTTTAAACAATCCGAAAGGCTTAACGCCGAACACAAGGGGCTCGATACACCAAGCGAAGACGAGGACGAACCCCAGAAGCAGAACACCAGGAAATAAAAGAACTTCCCACAAGAAGTTAAAACAGTGAACTCACTTCACGTAACAAAACGTGTGGGACCCATAAAGGTACGCACAATAAAACCTATCCCTCAGGGGTCCCGCCACTGGTTATTAAAACCAATCATTTTTGATCAGCTAGATTATTCTAGAAATATCAAAAACGCAGGCCGGACTGCCCTGATACTCGATCCAATAATTGACGGATTCCAGTTTACCAATGTCCTTATGGACGGCGGCAGTGGACTAAACCTGATATATCAGGATACAATCCACCGCATGGGCATAAACCCAGCAAGAATCCGCCACAGCAAAACCTCCTTTCAAGGGGTAGCACCGGGCCCGGACACCCATTGTATGGGTTTTCTCCGGCTTGCAGTCATATTTGGCTCTGCCAGTAACTCCCGTCGTGAAAAGCTGACCTTCCATGTCGTCCTGTTTTCAAGTCGCTATCAAGCACTAATGGGACGTGGAGCTTTCGCTCGCTTTAACGCAATACCGCACTACACATCTCTCACCTTTAAGATGCCCGGTCCACGAGGCATCATCTCTTTAAAGGGAGCGCACTAAAATACGCCTCCTCCAAACGGAGGATTGCGCGGCCGCTTAAACAGCCGCACAATAAACTGGCCTCGCCAGCCAAAAGACTTTTTTTATATAAGTCATTAAAGGCCACGGACCCGGACTAAATGAGTTCGGCACAAGTCCATCATCAACGCAGGCTTAAAACGCCATATACCCCCGTACCGGGGGCTATACGCAGAGACAATAAAGCTCAACTTTATATATTTTTTACTTTATATTTTGTTTATTATCTTTTTGTTCTGCACGACCCATTTTCAATTCAGTTCCTCTCTTTTATGGATGAACGTCGTGCGGCGCCCGTCCAGGACACGGCACAGCGGAGACACAGGTGTAGACGTGCAGTAGGGACCCATCCTAAGGATTCTTTTTAGATTAAGACCCTGCGTAAACCTTTTTTACTGTCTCTTGCTGCTATACATCCCCTGGTTTTTTCTACTATAACCAAGGAGGAGGCTGGCGTTTTGGCATGTGGCCACGCCAGAATTTTTGCTCGTACCTGGACACTAGGGGCTCTTTTTTTAAGGGTGTTGTTTCACCCGCACTCATAAAGACCGAACACCTTAGGGAGTGTTCGGCGTTGCGAGTTTTGGCACTATATGCATCAGCTCCGAATCATGTCTTTGGTCAAATGTTGGGTTGCCCGGCTCCTGAGTTCGGCTACCTTACGTTCCGCTCTATCGACTAAGGTAGCGCCAGGAGAACTACTGCGATTGTGCCCTGGTTCGGCCGGGTGAGCACCTCAGTAGAGAAAGCCGAAAACCGACTGTCATGATGTAGCGCGAGACTGGTCGCCACTCGATGACTTATAGGAATTTATCGGATTCCTCCGCTTTGACGAAGGGCCGTTTCCCGGTCAGGCACGTATGCGCCCCGAATTCGGACAAGCGCAGTTGCCACTAAGGGGCTACCTAAAGAGTCCCACTGTCAAGCTCCTATGGCTAAGTGAAAGTGTTAAAGCATTATAATCTGGTTGCCTAGCCCGCTGTGCTATCACCTCCTTTGTAGGACCAAGACGTTGGGTTAAGTGTGAAAATGCGTCTTCTGCATGCACCCCCACACTATGTGCGTGGGGGCTGAAGCCAACGACTGCAATCTTTCAGAATTTATATATTAAAACGGCCGCACAGGAGGTGTTCTTAATAGTTGAAGGCACAAGTCTAAAAAATGCCACTGCAATTTATCAAAATGCTGTTTTATGATTACATATGCTATCATAATATAGCATCCTTCGAGCACTGCGTCTCTATTACGCGAGCGCCTTCGAGGACTTCCTCAAAATAGTGCTCGGAAGGTATTCGGCTTTTATCCGAATCCTGGGACGCAACAATGGTGGCTCCATATCTGCCCAGTATGTCTTGACACGGGCAAGAGCCAGCCGAGCGCCCTCTATGCACGCTGACCCCTTCATAGCATCGACACGTGGCACCACGTCTAGCAATTGCTGCACCAAGCTAAAATAACTCTTTGGCTTCGATCTGCCCGGACACAGATGATCCATGACGTACTTCATGGCGAGTCCGGACAACCTATCCAGTTCGGCCCATTGGGCCAGGCGATCGTCCACTGCTAGTGGACGCTCTGGATTGATGAATTGCCGCCAAAAGAGCTTCTCCACTTCATGATCCTTTTTATCTTGAAAGTGTTCGGTCGCATCAGGAGCACTAGCCGCCAAATCCAGATAGGTGTCCTCTACACTCCACATCCGGTTTAACGGGGCAAACTTCGGATCACAAAATTTTCTCCGCAGCGAGAAGGGCTTTCCATCCGTAATTTGTCCGGCTTGACGCAACTCTTCCTTTGCCGCTCTCATTATAGAGCGGGCGTCCTTGGCGTCAACAACAACCTTCTCTAAGCTCGTTTGCCTCGCCCGACCCTCTTCTTCAAGAAGCTTGCAACGGTCAGTAGCACTCTTTAACTTTATGGCCATATCAGCCATCTCCTCCTTGCTTCGGCAATGGGCAGCCTGTTCGGCTTTCAGCTCTTCAAAGGCTTTCACGGCAGCCGCATCGCTTTTCCTGGCTTGTTCCTTCGCTCGGGCGAGTTCGGCCCTAAGACCCTCCACGGCGGCCGCACCATCTGCGTCAAGCATACATACGGTAAGATATTGACATAAAGATCCTCTTACTAACCATCGCCCGATGATTTCAATACCTTGAGCATCATCAAGCCGCTTGTTAACAAGCGCGATGTCGGCTTCTTCCTCATCAAGTTGTCGCTTCAGTTCGGCAAATTCACGAGTCCGGCTTGACTCCGTACAATCCGCCACCTACATATAAAGGTGCCACTTAACGGACCTGGGATTAAGATCCTCTGCGCGCCGTTAATTTTAACGACGCACAGAGTCTCAGGGGCTACTATATACACAGGGCGCACTTTATTTATGCGCAACTAACACAAGTGTACATTATTTAAAACGTACCTCAAGGCCTGCTAGTAAACTTTTGACAGCCTCGTGCAATCCGCTTTCTGCGGATGACATCTTTTCAATCACCGTGTTCATCAACACACGATGCTCCTCTGAGACAGAGGCTCGCCCCAGCAGAATCTTTAGCTCCTCCGGCCGAACACCAGATGGTGCCGGACTCGTCCCATGGCCTCCCTCAAAGTCCGGACACGGAGAACCTCGGGGGGGGGGGGCACATGGCCACCTTCCGCCCCTGTCGGATCCGGAGAAATCCTCCGTGATGACACTTCAGCGTCGCCCGCCTTGCTAGGCGATACAGAAGGAGGAGGCGACCCGCTCTCCATCATCTCCGAAAGAAGATCCCCCGAGGACGAGTTCTGCTGAGAAGGGCTGAGGTCCGAACTACAAAGTAAGGTTTCGGTTAAAACTTCTCAGATATAAATCAAGGATTTCTCTTAAAAGAAAAAATCTTCTTCTACTTACGGCTCGCTGGAGAGCTGGTCCCTTTGAGGGTTTATTTCGGCCGAGGGGCTCCCCGACGTCGGGCCTTCTGACAAGGATTCTTTCCCCCGCTTCGAGGCTACGGTCTCCGGGTCGTCAGAGGCGGCCCTTTTCTTTCCCTTAGGAGAGGAATTATCGATTCCCCCCCTTTGGAATGGCCTCTTTCGAGGAGGCCATGGTTTCCTTGTCCTCCCGCTTATTTCCCTCCAAAGGCACTACCTCCAGCATCCTGACTAGCATGGGATCCAGCCTAGTTTCGGGAAGGGGAGCCGGACACCTGATCAGCTTCGCCTTCACTATCCACTCCTGCTTAAAAGGAGAAGCGCTGTTAAGAGCGAGTCAATTATGCGGATAGAAGGTCCGGGCACAAGGTCACTTACTTGAGTATCCGGGCGATTGCGGCTTAAACCCACATCCTCGGTCAAATCCGGACTCACTTCTTGTGATCCGAAGAACAGTTTATACATCTCCGCGGGCGTCGCGCCCATAAAATCCCGGAGAACTCGCGGTCCCTCTGGATTGAACTCCCACAGGCGAAGGGGGCGACGTTGGTCGGGCAGTGTCCGGCGAATCAGCATGACTTGTGTCACCTTGACCAGGTTGAGGTCTCCTTCCAAGAGATCCTTAATGCGGCCCTGCAGCAGAGGTACGTCTTTTGGCAAGCCCCGATCTAGCCCTGTGTTGATCCACGACGCTAACCGCGGTGGGGGACCCGAGCGAAAGGCAGGAGGCGCCACCCATGCGGTGCCCCGAGGAGCGGTGATATAGAACCACTCCTGTTGCCATAAGCCAAGCTCCTCTTGAAAAGCGCCCTCGGGCCATGGAGCATCGGCATTTCTTTTTATAGTAGCGCCTCCGCACTCTGCGTGGCGCCCCTCGATCATCTTTGGTTCTACTTTGAAGGTCTTGAGCCATAATCCGAAGTGAGGGGTAACACGGAGGAACGCTTCGCACACAACAACGAACGATGAGATATGGAGGATGGACTCCGGAGCTAAGTCGTGGAATTCCAGCCCATAATAAAACATCAGCCCCCTTACAAAGGGATCCATTGGGAAGCCTAATCCCTGAAGGAAGTGGGATATGAATACCACACTCTCACCGGGCTGAGGGCTAGGGATCACCTGTCCTTGAACAGGCAACCTGTGCGAAATCTCGCCGGCCAGGAATTTAGCTTCCCTGAACATTAATACGTCCTCCTCCGTAACGGAGGAGGGCATCCATCGGCCTTGGAGGTCGGAGCCGGACATTGTCGAAGGTCCGGTGCGCCTGGAATCTGGAAGCCTAGGGTGTTGGAACTCGAGGCGACAGGCGAGCTCGTTTTGAGAATAGAAGAGGGGAAAAGGATCTTGGTCTCTTTATAAGAGGCAGAATATCAAGAGCCCTCCCCGTAACCGTCTTGGACTAGCCTTTAATTAAGGCAAAACGTGCTAACGGGCACGACTGGGTTACCCACGTCCGTATTAATGAGAATCCTGTTAAAAGGGGCACACAATCTCTGCTTTGACAAGACTTGCCAAGGAAACCGCCTTGCTAAACACGCTGAGGTGGAACAATGAAAACAATTTATATAAAGAGCTTGGCCGCAGTGTTATGACGCACTGCAGAATACGTCAGCAGATTTGATTTGTGTTAATATTATTCTCTATATGGCAATATGTGGAAACTTATTTTGCAGAGCCGGACACTATTTTTGGTGTTTGTAATATTCTTTAAGAACTTGGAGGAGGAACCCGCCTTGCAATGCCGAAGACAATCTGCGCGCCGGACTCGTCGTCATTGAAGCCTGGTTCACGAACTACTGAGGGAGTCCTGGATTAGGGGGTGTTCGGATAGCCGGACTATACCTTCAGCCGGACTCCAGGACTATGAAGATACAAGATTGAAGACTTCGTCCCGTGTCCGGAAGGATCTTTTCTTGGCGTGGAAGGCAAGCTAGGCGTGTGGATATTCAAGATCTCCTACCATTGTAACCGACTCTGTGTAACCCTAACCCTATCCGGTGTCTATATAAACCGGAGGGTTGTAGTCCGTAGGACAACTATCATCATACACAATCATAGCATAGGCTAGCTTCTAGGGTTTAGCCTCCTTGATCTCGTTGTAGATCTACTCTTGTACTACCCATATCATCAATATTAATCTAGCAGGAGTAGGGTTTTACCTCCATCGAGAGGGCCCGAACATGGGTAAAATAAAGTGTCCATTGTCTCCTGTTACCATCCGACCTTGACGCACAGTTCGGGACCCCCTACCCGAGATCCGCCGGTTTTGACACCGACACTAACCTTGAGGAATGTTCTTTGAATTTGCACTTGGCGGATTCTACTATTAAAAAGCCTATGGGAAGAATTAATGATGTTCTTTTTCTTGTAAATAGGAATTATGTGCCCATAGATTTTATTGTTCTTGATATTGATTGCAATCCGTCTTGTCCAATTATTCTTGGTAGGCCGTTTTTACGCACTATCGGTGCCGTGATTGATATGAAAGAAGGCAATATTAAGTTCCAATTTCCTTTGAGGAAGGGTATGGAAAACTTTACTAGAACTAGAATTAAGAAACCTTATGAATCAATCATGAGGGCATCTTATGGATCTCGAACCAAAGATGACAATACTTAGATCCTTGCTTTATGCCTAACTAAGGGCGTAAAACTATAACACTTATTGGGAGGCAACCCAATGAATAAATTTTATTTTTGCTTTTTGCTTTCTGTTCTCGAGTGTTAGCACAATTATGCTACTGTTATTATTGTGTTTTTTGTGTTTTAATTAGTGTTTGTGCCAAGTAGAACCGATAGGATCTTCTTGGGTGATAGTTGTTTGATCTTGCTGAAAAAGACAGAAACTTTGCGCTCACAAAAATAATTCTCATTTTTTATCAGAATGTTCTTTTGCCCTGATTCTTTTTGCATAATATTAATATACAAATTTCCCAGGTCGTCCTATTTTTTCAGAATATTTGGAGTTCCAGAAGTTTTCGTCTAAGTTAGATTGCTGACTGTTTTGTTTTGACATATTCTGTTTTCTTTGTGTTGTGTGCTTATTTTGATGGCTCTATGGTTTTCTTTGATGTGTTTTTACCACAGAAAAGTTGAAATACAGTAGATATAATACAAAAACAAAATATGAATTGATTTTATATAGTACTTATAGTAGTGGTTTGCTTTCTTACACTAACGGATCTCACGGAGGTTTCGTTGAGTTTTGTGTGATTGAAGTTTTCAAGTTTTGGGTTATCTTACGATGGGTGAAGGAAGGATAGAAGAGCCTAAGCTTGGGAATGCCCCGGAATCCCAAGCTATTATCCAAAAATGAGCAACCAACTAAGCTTGGGGATGCCCCCGAGTGGCATCCCCTCTTTCTTCTAACAACCATCGGTATTTTACTCGAAACTATATTTTTATTCGTCACATGATATGTGTTTTGCTTGGAGCGTATTGTATGATATGAGTCTTTTCTTGTTTTATTTTGTATTTCAAGTCATCAATCCTTGCTGGACACACCTATTTGGGAGAGCCAAAATTATGTCATGACTTGTTAGAATTGGTCCCTATGCTTCACTTAAATGTTTATGAGCAATGGACTTGCTCTAGTGCTTCACTTATATCTTTTTGAGCATGGTGTGCTTTAGTATTTTTGAAGAAATGCTCTCTTGATTCACTTAGATTTATTTGAGAGTTAGTAAAATTTTCAAGAAATTCTCTCTTGCTTCACTTAAATTAATATGAGAGAAAGAAAAAAAATTATGCTCTTGATCTTCACTTATACTTGTTTGAGCTTGTGAAAAGCAACACATGAAAATTAGTCCCAAAGTGATAGATATCCAAGAACGGTATAAAAAAACTTTCATGAAGATCATTGGAAAAAATAAACTTGATTCTTAGTAATAGTTTTGAGATATGATGATGTGATATGTGAGTAATGTTGGCGAGTAACTATGCTTTAGTAAGAATATTGGTGTTAAGGTTTGTGATTCCCTATGCAAGTACGAAAGTCAATAGTCATGCAATGAAAATTATATCCTACTTGTGGTGCATTATTCGGTGTTATTTATGCTTAATGCTTGCTTATGAGATTATCTGTTTCTTGGTTGGTCGCTTCTCAATCTTTTGCTAGCCTTCATTTTGCACTAAGTATGATCTCTACTTGTGCATCCAAAAACCCTTAAACAAGTTTTGCCACATGAGTCCACTATATCTACTTATATGCGGTATTCTTTTGCCGTTCTAAGCAAATTTGTATGTGCCTGATGTCTACTACGCAACCTTCTTCTTGTAGACGTTGTTGGGCCTCCAAGTGCAGAGGTTTGTAGGACAGTAGAAAATTTCCCTCAAGTGGATGACCTAAGGTTTATCAATCCGTGGGAGGCGTAGCATGAAGATGGTCTCTCTCAAGCAACCCTGCAACCAAATAACAAAGAGTCTCTTGTGTCCCCAACACACCCAATACAATGGTAAATTGTATAGGTGCACTAGTTCGGCGAAGAGATGGTGATACACGTGCAATATGGATGGTAGATATAGGTTTTTGTAAACTGAAAATATAAAAACAGCAAGGTAACAAGCGGTAAAAGTGAGCGTAAACGGTATTGCAATGATAGGAAACAAGGCCTAGGGTTCATACTTTCACTAGTGCAAATACTCTCAACAATAATAACATAATTGGATCATATAACTATCCCTCAACATGCAACAAAGAGTCACTCCAAAGTCACTAATAGCGGAGAACAAACGAAGAGATTATGGTAGGGTACGAAACCACCTCAAAGTTATTCTTTCCAATCAATCCGTTGGGCTATTCCTATAAGTGTCACAAACAACCCTAGAGTTCGTACTAGAATAACACCTTAAGACACAAATCAACCAAAACCCTAATGTCACCTAGATACTCCAATGTCACCTCAAGTATCCGTGGGCATGATTATACAATATGCATCACACAATCTCAATTCATCTACTCAAACCAACACATAGAACCTCAAAGAGTGCCCAAAGTTTCTACCGGAGAATCACAACGAAAACGTGTGCCAACCCCTATGCATAGGTTCATGGGCGGAACCCGCAAGTTGATCACCAAAACATACATCAAGTGAATCACGTGATGTCCCATTGTCACCACAGATACGCACGGCAAGACATACATCAAGTGTTCTCAAATCTTTAAAGACTCTATCCGATAAGATTACTTCAAGGGAAAAAATCAATCCATTTCAAGAGAGAAGAGGGGGAGAAGAAACATAAGATCCAACTATAATAGCAAAGCTCGCGATACATCAAGATCGTGCCAAATCAAGAACACGAGAGAGAGAGATCAAACACATAGCTACTGGTACATACCCTCAGCCCCGAGGGTGAACTACTCACTCCTTGTCATGGAGAGCACCGGGATGATGAAGATGGCCACCGGTGAGGGTTCCCCCCTCCGGCAGGGTGCCGGAACATGGTCCTGATTGGTTTTTGGTGGCTACAGAAGCTTGCGGCGGCGGAACTCCCGATCTAATTTCCGTTCTGGAAGTTTTAGGGTACGTGAGTATATGTGGGTGCAGGAAGTACGTCGGTGGAGCTTCAGGGGCCCCACAAGGCAGGGGGCGTGCCCTAGGGGGTGGGCGCGCCCCCCACCCTCGTGAGCACCTCCCTTGGCTCCTGACGTGGGGTCCAAGTCCATCCGGTAGCTTTCCTTCCAAAAATAACTTCTCCAGTTGATTTCGTTCCGTTTCGACTCCGTTTGATATTCCTTTTCTTCAAAACACTGAAATAGGCATAAAACAGCAAATCTGTGCTGGCCTCTAGTTAATATGTTAGTCCCAAAAATAATATAAAAGTGGATAATAAAGCCCAATATTGCCCAAAACAGTAGATAATATAGCATGGAGCAATCAAAAATTATAGATACGTTGGAGAAGTATCAAGCATCCCCAAGCTTAATTCCTGCTCGTCCTCAAGCAGGTAAATGATAAAAAAGAATTTTTTATGCGGAGTGCTACTTGGCATAATTTCAATGTAATTCTTCTTAATTGTGGCATGAATATTCAGATTCGAAAGATTCAACACAAAAGTTCATATTGACATAAAAATAGTAATACTTCAAGCATACTAACAAAGCAATTATGTCTTCTCAAAATAACATGGCCAAAGAAAGTTATCCCTACAAAATCATATAGTCTGGCTATGCTCTATCTTCACCACACAAAGTATTTAAATGATGCACAACCCCGATGACAAGCCAAGCAATTGTTTCATATTTTTGACATTCTCAAAAGTTTTTCAATCTTCACGCAATACATGAGCGTGAGCCATGGATATAACACTATATGTGGAATAGAATGGTGGTTGTGTAGAAGACAAAAAGGAGAAGATAGTCTCACATCAACTAGGCGTACCAACGGGCTATGGAGATGCCCATCAATAGATATCAATGTGAGTGAGTAGGGATTGCCATGCAACGGATGCACTAGAGCTATAAGTATATGAAAGCTCAAAAAGAAACTAAGTGGGTGTGCATCCAACTCGCTTGCTCACGAAGACCTAGGGCATTTTGAGGAAGCCCATCATTGGAATATACAAGCCAAGTTCTAAATGAAAATTCCCACTAGTATATGAAAGTGACAAAATGAGAGACTCTCTATTATGAAGATCATGGTGCTACTTTGAAGCACAAGTGTGGTAAAAGGATAGTAGCATTGCCCCTTCTCTCTTTTTCTCTCATTTATTATTATTTTTATTTTTTTATTTGGGCCTTTCTCTTTTTTTGGCCTCTTTTTTTCGCCCGGAGTCTCATCGCGACTTGTGGGGGAATCATAGTCTCCATCATCCTTTCCTCACTGGGACAATGCTCTAGTAATGATGATCATCACACTTTTATTTTCTTACAACTCAACAATTACAACTCGATACTTAGAACAAAATATGACTCTATATGAATGCCTCCGGCGGTGTACCGGGATATGCAATGAATCACGAGTGACATGTATAAAAGAATTATGAACGGTGGCTTTGCCATAAATATGATGTCAACTACATGATCACGCAAAGCAATATGACAATGATGAAGCGTGTCATAATAAATGGAACGGTGGTAAGTTGCATGGCAATATATCTCGGAATGGCTATGGAAATGCCATGATAGGTAGGTTGGTGGCTGTTTTGAGGAAGGTATATGGTGGGTGTATGATACCGGCGAAAGGTGCGCGGTATTAGAGAGGCTAGCAGTGGTGGAAGGAAGAAGGGTGCGTATAATCCATGGACTCAACATTGGTCATAAAGAACTCATATACTTATTGCAAAAATCTACAAGTTATCAAAGCAAAGTATTATGCGCATGCTCCTAGGGGGATAGATTGGTAGGAAAAGACCATCACTCGTCCCCGACCGCCACTCATAAGGAAGACAATAAATAAATAAATCATGCTCCGACTTCATCACATAACGGTTCACCATACGTGCATGCTACGGGAATCACAAACTTTAACACAATTATTTCTCAAATTCACAACTACTCAACTAGCATGACTCTAATATCACCATCTTCATATCTGAAAACAATTATCAAGCATCAAACTTTTCTTAGTATTCAACACACTCAAAAGAAAGTTTTACAAATCTTGAATACCAAGCATATTATTATTTTTAAGCAAATTACCATGCTACTTAAGACTCTCAAAATAATATAAGTGAAGCATGAGAGTTCATCTATTTCTTCAAAATAAAACTACCACCATGCTCTAAAAGATACAAGTGAAGCACTAGAGCAAACAACTAACTACTCCGAAAGATGTAAGTGAAGATCAATGAGTAGTCGAATAATTATGCAACTATGTGAATATTCTGTAACATTTAAGAATTTCAGATCTTGGTACTTTATTCAAACAGCAAGCAAAGCTAAAGAAAATAAAATGAAGCTCCAAGCAAAACACATATCATGTGGTGAATAAAAATATAACTCCAAGTAAAGTTACCGATGAACGAAGACGAAAGAGGGGATGGCTTCCGGGGCATCCCCAAGCTTAGACGCTTGGTTATCCTTGAATATTACCTTGGGGGTGCCTTGGGCATCCCCAAGCTTAGTCTCTTTCCACTCCTTCTTCCATAGTCCATTAAATCATTACCCAAAACTTGAAAACTTCACAACACAAAACTTAACAGAAAACTCGTGAGCTCCGTTAGTGACAGAAAACAAAACACCACTTCATGGTACTGTATTGAACTCATTCTTTATTTAAATTGGTGTTAAAACTACTGTATTCCAACTTCTCTATGGTTTATAAACTATTTTACTAGCCATAGAGTCATCAAAATAAGCAAACAACACAAGAAAAGCAGAATCTTTCAAAAACAGAACTGTCTGTAGTAATCTGTATCAAAAGTATGCTTATGGACCTCCAAAAATTCTAAAATAAATTAGTGGACCTGAAGAATTTTTCTAGTAATCATCTGCAAAAAGAATCAACTAAATAGTACTCTCCAGTAAAAAGTTGAAGCTAATCTCGTGAGCGCTAAAGTTTCTGTTTTTTATAGCATGATCATAAAGACTTCACCCAAGTCTTCCCAAAGGTTCTACTTGGAACAAACACTAATTAAAACACAAAACCACATCTAAGCAGAATCTCGATGGATTATTTATTCCTAAACAGAACCAAAAAGCAAGAAACTAAAATAAAATTGGGTTGCCTCCCAACAAGCGCTATCGTTTAATGCCCCTAGCTAGGCATGATGATTTCAATGATGCTCACATAAAAGATAAGAACTGAAACATAAAGAGAGCATCATGAAGAGTATGACTAGCACATTTAAGTCTAACCCACTTTCTATTCATAGGGATTTTGTGAGCAAACAACTTATGGGAACAATAATCAACTTGCATAGGAAGGTAAAACAAGCATAACTTCAAGATTTTAAGCACATAGAGAGGAAACTTGATATTATTGCATTTCCTACAAGCATATATTCCTCCCTCATAATACTTTTAAGTAGCATCATGAATGAATTCAACAATATAATCAGCACCTAAAGCATTCTTTTCATGATCTACAAGCATATAAATTTTATTACTCCCCACATAAGCAAATCTATTCTCATCGATAGTAGTGGGAGCAAACTCAACAAAATAACTATCATGTGATTGAAAATTAAGATCAAGATCACAAGTTTCATGGTTATCATTATTCTTTATAGCATACATGTCATCACAATAATCATCATATATAGGAGGCATGCTTTCATCATAGTAAATTTGCTCATCAAAACATGGGGAACAAAAAATATCATCTTCATCAAACATAGCTTCCCCAAGCTTGTGGATTTGCATATCATTAGCATCATGGATATTCAAAGAATTCATACTAACAACATTGCAATCATGGTCATCATTCAAAGATTTAGTGCCAAACATTTTAATGCATTCTTCTTCGAACACTTTGGCACAATTTTCCTTTCCATCATACTCATGAAAGATATTAAAAAGATGAAGCACTCAATTCCATTTTTTAGTTTTCTTTTATAAACTAGACTAGTGCTAAAACAAGAAACAAAAAGATTCGTTTGCAAGATCTAAAGATATACCTTCACTTACCTAGCCTCCCCGGCAACGGTGCCAGAAAATAGCTTGATGTCTACTACGCAACCTTCTTCTTGTAGACGTTGTTGGGCCTCCAAGTGCAGATGTTTGTAGGACAGTAGCAAATTTCCCTCAAGTGGTTGACCTAAGGTTTATCAATCCGTGGGAGGCGTATGATGAAGATGGTCTCTCTCAAGCAACCCTGCAACCAAATAAAAAAGAGTCTCTTGTGTCCCCAACACACCCAATACAATGGTAAATTGTATAGGTGCACTAGTTCGGCGAAGAGATGGTGATACACGTGCAATATGGATGGTAGATATAGGTTTTTGTAAACTGAAAATATAAAAACAGCAAGGTAACAAGCGGTAAAAGTGAGCGTAAACGGTATTGCAATGATAGGAAACAAGGCCTAGGGTTCATACTTTCACTAGTGCAAGTTCTCTCAACAATAATAACATAATTGGATCATATAACTATCCCTCAACATGCAACAAAGAGTCACCCCAAAGTCACTAATAGCGGAGAACAAACGAAGGGATTATGGTAGGGTACGAAACCACCTCAAAGTTATTCTTTCCAATCAATCCGTTGGGCTATTCCTATAAGTGTCACAAACAGCCCTAGAGTTCGTACTAGAATAACGCCTTAAGACACAAATCAACCAAAACCCTAATGTCACCTAGATATTCCAATGTCACCTCAAGTATCCGTGGGCATGATTATACAATATGCATCACACAATCTCAATTCATCTACTCAAACCAACACATAGAACCTCAAAGAGTGCCCAAAGTTTCTACAGGAGAATCACGACGAAAACGTGTGCCAACCCCTTTGCATAGGTTCATGGGCGGAACCCGCAAGTTGATCACCAAAACATATATCAAGTGAATCACGTGATATCCCATTGTCACCACAGATACGCACGTCAATACATACATCAAGTGTTCTCAAATGTTTAAAGACTCTATCCGATAAGATTACTTCAAGGGGAAAACTCAATCCATTTCAAGAGAGAAGAGGGGAAGAAGAAACATAAGATGCAACTATAATAGCAAAGCTCGTGATACATCAAGATCATGCCAAATCAAGAACATGAGAGAGAGAGAGATCAAACACATAGCTACTGGTACATACCCTCAGCCCCGAGGGTGAACTACTCCCTCCTCGTCATGGAGAGCGCCGGGATGATGAAGATGGCCACCGGTGAGGGTTCCCCCATCCGCCAGGGTGCCAGAACAGGGTCCCGATTGGTTTTTGGTGGCTATAGAATCTTGCGGCGGTGAAACTCCCGATCTAATCTCTGTTCTGGAAGTTTTAGGGTACGTGAGTATATATGGGTGCAGGAAGTATGTCGGTGGAGCTTTGGGGGCCCCACGAGGCAGGGGGCGCGCCCTAGGGGGTGGACGCGCCCCCACCCTCGTGAGCACCTCCCTTGGCTCCTGACGTGGGGTCCAAGTCCTTCCGATAGCTTTCCTTCCAAAAATAACTTCTCCAGTTGATTTCGTTCCGTTTCGACTCCGTTTGATATTCCTTTTCTTCGAAACACTGAAATAGGCATAAAACAGCAAATCTGGGCTGGGCCTCCGGTTAATAGGCTAGTCCCAAAAATAATATAAAAGTGGATAATAAAGCCCAATATTGCCCAAAACAGTAGATAATATAGCATGGAGAAATAAAAAATTATAGATACGTTGGAGACGTATCAGTGCCATTTCTAATTTTCAAAATAAACTTCTCTTTTGTGTGTTTGTTTCTCTCGTGGAGCAGTGATGGGTGGCTAATATTTTCCATGCTAGATGTGTTATTCTCACGATGAGTGTTTATTCACTTGTCATTGAACGAGTAAGGCAAAGGTATTAGGGATGCCCAGTCCCCAAATGCAAAAAAGTTGAATTTACTTTATGTTGTCAAATAATAAATTTCTTGGAAAGTGTTGGTATGGAGGGGAACCGTGGATACGACTAGCCATGGAAAGTGAGAGTATGGTGGAAAAAGGAATAAACTTTATTTTCTGTTTGGGAACCGCCTATGATAGATATAGCATGGAAAGTGTTCGGAACTGTAAGTCATTTTCGTTTGTGGGATGGATACACCTCCCAAAATGTTTTTATCTCTAAGTTTTTCACTTTGAGCTCTGGCACCTCTACAAATCCCTACTTCCCTCTGCGAAGGGCCTTTCTTTTACTTTATGCAGTTTTTATTTTGAGTCTCCATCTTCTCTTATAAAAGCACCAACTAGGAGGCAATATGATCGTACTTAAGTATTGGGTGTAGCTAATATTCGAGTGTGTTTCACGAATGGATCAATGTTTGAGAATGATGGGCTAGGGATAACTTATTTTAGCGTTGATATTTTGAAAGACATGGTTGCTTGTTGATATGCTTGAGTATCTAAATTATTATGTCAAAACTAGACTATTGCTTTGAACAGCTAAAAGTCCAAATGTCCATGCTATAAAGAAAAGAAATATGGTATGACATGTTAGGCAGCATTCCACATCAAAATTACTATTTTTATCACTTACCTACTCGAGGACAAGTTGGAGTTAAGCTTGGGGATGCTGATACGTCTCCAACGTATCTATAATTTTTGATTGTTCTATGCTGCTATATTATCAATCTTGGATGTTTTACAATCATTTATAGTCATTTTATATCATTTTTTGGTACTAACCTATTGACATAGTGCCATGTGTTAATTGATGTTTTTTCCATGTTTTTTACATCACAGAAAATCAATATCAGACGGTATCCAAATGCCCCAAAACTTTACAGAGAATTTTTTGGGCCAGAAGGAACACAACAGGCCTTGGCTGCGCCTAGGGGGTGCCCCGAGGGGGGCACAACCTACCAGGGCGTGCCAGTAGGCCCAGGCGCGCCCTGGTGGGTTGTGCCCACCTCGGGTGCCCCCCAGACCGCCTCTTTGCTGTATAAATACCCCAATATTCGAGAAACCCTAGAGGAGTCGACAAAATATTCCTCCAGCCGCCACAGAGTCCAGAACCACCAGATCCAATCTAGACACCATCTCGGATGGGGTTCACCGCCTCCATTGGTGCCTCTCCGATGATGCGTGAGTAGTTCTTTGTAGACCTTCAGGCCCGTAGTTAGTAGCTAGATGGCTTTCTCTCTCTCTCACTGGATTCTCAATACAATGGTCTCTTGGAGATCCATATGATGTAACTCTCTTTGCGGTGTGTTTGTTGGGATCTGATGAACTTTGATTTTATGATCACTTATATTTTTGTATCCATGAAAGTTATTTGAGTTTCTTTGATATCTTATATGCATGATTGCTTATAGCCTCGTATTTCTTCTCCGATATTTGGGTTTTATTTGGCCAACTTGATCCATTTATCTTGCAATGGGAAGAGGTGCTTTGTAGTGGGTTCGATCTTACGATGCCAGATCCTAGTGACAGAAAGGGAAACGACACACATATATATATGGCTACTACTAAGCATAAAACGATGGGTCTATCTCTACATAGATAGATCTTGTCTACATCATGTCATCGTTCTTATTGCATTACTCCATTTTCGATGAACTTAATACACTAGATGCATGCTGGATAGCGGTCGATGTGTGGAGTAATAGTACTAGATGCAGGCAGGAGTCGGTCTACTAATCTTGGATGTGATGCCTATATAATGATCATTGCCTGGATATCGTCATAATTATTTGAAGTTCTATCAATTTCCCAACAGTAATTTGTTTACCCACCATTTGCTATTTTTCTCAAGAGAAGCCACTAGTGAAACCTACGGCCCCCGGTTCTTCTTTCTTATATATTTGCCTTTGCGATCTACTTTTTCCTTGCATTTATTTTCAGATCTATTAACCAAAAATACAAAAATACCTTACTGAATTTTTTCCTTATTTATTTTATTTAGCGTTCGTTCTATCAATTTACTACAAATTTATCTCACGTCCGTTTGCCACTTGATGCGTCGTACCCCGAAAGGGATTGACAACCCCTTTAACACGTCGGGTTGCGAGGATTTGTTATTTGTGTGTAGGGGTTGTTTACGTTGTGTTGCTTGGTTCTCCTAATGGGTCGATAACCTTGGTTTCATATCTAAGGGAAATACCGACCGCCGTTGTGCTGCATCATCCCTTCCTCTTTGGGGAAATACCGACGTAGCTTCAAGCGACATCAATCCTACTAGGACTAGGAGTCCTAGTAGGATTCCCCCCTTATGGCGCCCCCCTTAGGGCCGGCCTCCTCCCTCTCCCTCCTTTATATACGTGGGCAGGGCACCCCTTGGAGACAAATCAATTGTTCTCTTAGCCGTGTGCGGTGCCCCCTCCACAGTATACTACTCCGGTCATAGCGTCGTAGTGCTTAGGCGAAGCCCTGCGCGGATCACATCACCATCACCGTCACCACGGCGTCGTGCTGTCGGAACTCTCCCTCGACCCTCTACTGGATCAAGAGTTCGAGGGACGTCATCGAGCTGAACGTGTGCTGAACATGGAGGTGTCGTGCGTTTGGTACTAAGATCGGTTGTATCGTGAAGACGTTTGACTACATCGACTGCGTTAAACTAACGCTTCCACTTTAGGTCTACGAGGGTACGTGGACACACTCTCCCCCTCTCGTTGCTATGTATCTCCTAGATAGATCTTGCATGATCGTAGTAATTTTTTTGAATTTGTATGCTATGTTCTCCAACATGCATAACTATTGACTTTACGTGCATGCAATTTGGAGAACATAGCATACAATAGTTATGCACGTAAAGTCAATAGTTATGCATGTTGGAGAACATAGCATACAATTTCAAAAAAAATCCTACGATCATTCAAGATCTATTCAGGAGATTCATAGCAATGAGAGGGGGAGAGTGTGTCCACGTACCCTCGTAGACCTAAAGTGGAAGTATTAGTTTAACGCGGTTGATGTAGTCAAACGTCTTCACGATACAACCGATCTTAGTACCAAATGCACGACACCTCCGTGTTCAGCACACGTTCAGCACACGAGGTTTTGTTGAATAGTACAATAAAGCAAATCACTACTTTAAGTACTGTTGCAAACCCATTCATATTTTATTTTTGCATTATAGCTACTGTATTCTAACTTCTCCATGGCTTATACCCCCGATACAATCCATAGTTTCACCAAAACAAGCGAAATAATGCATCAAAAACAAAGTCTTTCAAAAACAAAACAATCTGTAGCAATCTGAATGTGTCCCATACTTCTGTAACTCCATTTTTTTGAAAAATCAAGACAACGTGGAAATTTGTATATAAATCATGTTTAAAAATTTCAGAATCAGAAAATTTTAACAATTCTGCTACTGGACGCAAAAGTTTCTGTTAATGCATAGGATCAAAGCAACTACCACCCAAATCATCCCAAAGGCTTTGCTTGGCACAAACACAAATTTACACTAAAACACAATCATAACACTAGCATAATTGTGTGCTTATTGAAAAACAACAAAGGATTTTTTAAAGGATAACTATTGGGTTGCCTCGCAACTAGCGCTATTGTTTTACGCCCCTAGCTAGGCATAATGCATAGTTTCAAGTGTTGTCATATTTGGTTTTAGTTCCATAGGTAGCCCTCATGCTTGATTCATATGATGGCTTAATTTTCTTTCCGGGGAAGTGTTCCATACCCTTCTTTAATGGAAACTAAAATTTTATATTCCCTTCTTCCATGTCAATAACGACACCTATAGTTCATAATAAAGGTCTACCAAGTATCATGGGGCAAGACGGATTGCATTCAGTATCAAGCACAATAAAGTCAACGGGCACATAATTCCTATTTTCAAGAATAAGAGCATCGTTAATTCTACCCAAAGGCTTTTTAATAGTAGAATACGCCAAGTGCAAATTCAGAGAACATTCATCCAAATTGGTAAAACCTAGCACATCACATAAAGATTTTGGAATTGTGGAAACTTGCACCCGAATCACATAAAGCATTACACTCATAATTTTTAATCTTGACTTGAATGGCAGGTTCCCATTCATCATATAATTTTCTAGGAATTGAAATCTCTAATTCTAACTTTTCTTCTAAAGCTTTCATCATCGCTTCTACAATATGTTTAGTAAAAGCCTTATTTTGTTCATAAGCATTGGGTGAACTTAGCATGGATTGCAACAAAGAAATACATTCAATCAAGGAACAACTATCATAGTTAAATTCTTTGTAATCCAAAAGAGTGGGCACATCACTAGTTAAAGTTTTTACCTCTCCAAACCCACTTTTATCAAATTTTTCATTAGGATTTTCACCCTCCGTATTATGAGGATGCCTTCTAACTTAAGTTGACTCCTCTTCAGTCGCCTTTTCATCAATTTTAAAATTACTAAACAAACACTCAATGTAAGAAACACCAATTAATCATTTTAATATCTTCACCGTTACTACGAAATAAATCGGGCGGGAACGCTTTTTCCAAGAATTCTGGCTTAGCCCTTAGCTTAGCGGTTCTTTCTCTACTTTCATCCATGGAGACATAAATAGATTTAATTGATTCACTAATATAAATCTTGGGTGGCAAAATTTTAACTTTAAGAATTTCCACTTCATGAACAATTCTATCCATACTTCTAGACATATCATCAAGTTTATTCAATTTTTCTTGTATCATAGTGTTGAAAACCTTTTGAGCAGTAATAAATTCTTTAATATTACTTCAAAGATCAGAGGTCATACTATTATTATTATAATAATTACCATAGGAATTGCGATAATTATTAGAGTAATTTCGAGGAAATGCCCTAGGATTAAAATTACCTCTATAAGCATTACTATTACAATTGTTCCGTGAGACAAAATTCACATCTACGGGATCATTATTTTTCTTAATCATAGTGGAGAAAGGCGCATCGTTAGGATCAATAGGAGCATTTTTACTAGCAACCAATTACATAAGTGCATCAACTTTATCACTCAAAGTACTAATTTCTTCAACAGAATTCACTTTTTTACTAGTAGGAGCTCTTTCAGTATGCCATTGTGAATAATTTGCCATAATATTACAAGCAATTTAGTAGCTTAACCCAATGTAATCTCCATAAAAGTACCCCCTGCGGCGGAACCTAAAAGATTTCTAGAAACAAAATTCAATCCCGCATAATTTTTTTGCATAATCATCCACAAACTTAAGCCATGAGTAGGGCAATTTCTTATCATTAGTTTCATTGTTTCCCAAGATTGGGCAACATGTTCATGCTAAAGTTGCTTAAAATTCATAATTTGATTTCTAAGGGAAATAATTTTTGCGGGAGGGAAATACTTGGCAATAAAAGCATCTTTACACTTATCCCAATATTCAATACTATTTCGTGGCAAAGATGAAAACCAAGTTTTAGCATGATCTCGTGGTGAGAAAGGAAATAATTTTAATTTCACAATATCATTGTCCACATCTTTTTTTCTATTGCATGTCACACAATTCAATGATGGTGTTTAGATGGGATGCAGCATCCTCATTAGGACTACCAGAAAATTGTTCTTTTATCACAAGATTCTAATATCACAAGACTCCGCACTATTGGCTAGAGGAGCAATCGGAGTACAAATAAAATCATTAGTATAAGTTTTGGAAAAATCACACAATTTTGTATTTTCTAGAGACATCATGACTACTGATAACCCACAAGTATAGGGGATCAATTGTAGCCTTTCTCAATAAGTAAGAGTGTCGAACCCAACGAGGAGCTAAAGGTAGAATTTATATTCTCTCAAGTTCTATCGACCACCGATACAACTCTACGCACGCTTGACGTTCGCTTTACCTAGAACAAGTATAAAACTATAAGTACTTTGTAGGTGTAAAGGGATAAGTTTGCAAGATTATAAAGAACGCGTAAATAAAAGCTGGGGGCAGTTTAGATAAAGGAACAACTAAGTTAGTTTTAGTAGAGAGATTTTTTTCACAAGAAAGTTATTTTTCCCTAGGCAATCGATAACTAGACCGGTAATCATTATTGCAATTTTATATGAGGGAGAGGCATAAGTTAACATGATTTCTCTACTTGGATCATATGCACTTATGATTGGAACTCTAGCAAGCATCCGCAACTACTAAAGATCATTAAGGTAAAACCCAAGCATGGCATTATAAGGTATGAAGTCCCCTTTACTCCCATACACAAACAACCTACTTACTCGGGTATGTGCTTCTGTCACTCACGCCGCCCACCATACGCGAATCATGAACATATTGCAAACCCTACAAAGGGGATCCCTCACACTTGCGTGAAACAGAGAGCACCATAGGACAACACCAATAATAAATCATACAACTCAAATCAATCATGATCATCAATCAACCCATAGGACAAAACAGACCTACTCAAACATCATAGGATAGCCACATATCATTGGATAATAATATATAGCATTAAGCAACATGTTTAAGTAGAGATTACAACAGGGACAAGAGGTGTTACACCGCTGCATAGAGGGGGAGAGAGTTGGTGATGACGGTGGCGAAGTTGTTGGTGTAAATCGCCATCACGATGATGGCCCCGACAGCGTTCCGGCGCCACCGGGAGAGAGGGGGAGAGAGCCCCCTTCTTCTTCTTATTCCTTGACACCCCTAGATGGGAGGAGTGTTTCCCCTCTGGTCCATGTCCTCCATGGAAACAGAGGGGCAGGATCCCCTCCAAGATTGCATCTCTCTCTGTGTTTCTCTTCTGTTTCGTGTTTCTGTTTTCTAGCCTTTCACCGTTTCTTAAATATTCCGAGATCCGTAACTCCGATTGAGCTGAAATTTTAACACAGTTTTTATCTGGATATAAGCTTCCTTGCGGCTGAAGGGCACCTCCAACCGACCTTTGGGGTGGCCACAAGCCTGCCAGGCGCGCCCTGGATAGGGGGGGCGCACCCCTAGGGCTTATGGGCCCCTCGGGCATTGTCTCGCATAGATTCCACTTCCCAAATCACATAGATTCCAAAATAATTCTCTGTAATTTTTTATCATGTTTGGACTTCATTTGATATGGATATTCTGCGAAAAAAAACATGCAACAAATAGGAACTGGCACTCGGCACTGGATCAATATGTAATTCCTAAAAATAATATAAAATGTTGCCAAAAGTATATGAAAGTTGTAGAATATTGGTATGAAACAATACAAAATTATAGATACGACGGAGACGTATCAGCATCCCCAAGGTTAATTCCCGCTTTTCCTCGAGTAGGTAAATGATAAAAAAGGTAATTTTTGATGTGGAATGCTACCTAGCATAATCTTGATCATATAATCTAATCATGGCATGAATATTAAGACACGAGTGATTCAAATCAAAAGTCTATAATTTGACATAAAGACATAAATACTCAGGCATCCCAACAAACAATCATGTCTTTCAATGTATCAATGCTAAAGAATTTTATCCCTACAAAATCATATAGCCTTGTCATGCTCCATCTTCTTAACACAAAGTATTTACCATGCACAACCCCGATGACAAGACGAGCAATTGGTTCATACTTTTTAACGCGCTTTAGCTTTTTCAACTCTCACGCAATACATGAGCATGAGCCATGGATATAGCACTATGGGTGGAATAGAATGCGGTTGTAGGGATCAACAGGAGAAGGAAGAAATTCTCGCATTAACTAGGCGGATCAATGGGCTATGGAGATGCCCATCAATCGATATCAATGCGAGGAGTAGGGACTACCATGCAACCGATGCACTAAGAGCTATAAGTGTATGAAAGCTAAGACTGAAAACTAAGTTGGTTTGCATCCAAATTGCTTTCTCATGAAGACCTCGGGCATTTGAGGAAGCCCATCATCAGAATATACAAGCCAAGTTCTATAATGAAAAATTCCCACTAGTATATGAAAGTGACAAAATGAGAGACTCTCTATTATGAAGATCTTGGTGCTACTTTGAAGCACAAGTGTGGTAAAAGGATAGTAGCATTGCCCCTTCTCTCTTTTTCTCTCATTTTTTTATTTTTTTATTTTTTATTTGGGCCTTCCTCTTTTTTTGGCCTCTTTTTTTTCGTCCGGAGTCTCAT
The DNA here is from genome assembly GCA_032464435.1 of Aegilops umbellulata. Taxonomy (NCBI): domain Eukaryota; kingdom Viridiplantae; phylum Streptophyta; class Magnoliopsida; order Poales; family Poaceae; genus Aegilops; species Aegilops umbellulata. The sequence goes on from CP136056.1 coordinate 114,499,473, forward strand.
CCCGACTTGTGGGGGAATCATAGTCTCCATCATCCTTTCCTCACTAGGACAATGCTCTAATAATGATGATCATCACACTTTTATTTACTTACAACTCAATATTACAACTCGATATCTAGAACAAAATATGACTCTATATGAATGCCTCTGGTAGTGTACCAGGATGTGCAATGATCTAGCATAGCAAAGATATCAAAAAACTGACAAGCCATGAAAATATCATGCTAGCTATCTTACGATCATGCAAAGCAATATGACAATGAATTATCAAGTCATCTATATGATGATGATGGAAGTTGCATGGCAATATATATCGGAACGGCTATAGAAATGCCATAATAGGTACGTATGATGGCTGTTTTGAGGAAGATATAATGAGGCTTATGGGTGATAGAGCATATCATATCATGGGGTTTGGATGCACCTTCGAAGTTTGCACCAACTCTCGAGGTGAGAAAGGGCAACGCACAGTACCTAAGAGGCTAGCAAATTGCGGAAAGGTAAGAGTGTGTATAATCCATGGACTCGCATTAGTCATAAAGAACTGACATACTTATTGCAAAAGTTTATTAGCCCTCGAAGCAAAGTACTACTATGCATGCCCTAGGGGGATAGATTGGCAGGAAAAGACCATCGTTTATCCCCGACCGCCACTCATAAGGAAGACAATCAATAATAAATCATGCTCCAATATCATCGCATAAAGGGAGACTATACATGCATGCTTCAGGAATCACAAACCTTAACAATAATATTCTTACTAAACCACAATCATTCACTAGTACCTCCCACATATTACCATATCTATATTGCAAAAATATTGCAAGGAATCAAACATATCATATTCAGTGATCTACAAGTTTTATGTAGGATTTAATGACTAACCATATGAATGACCAATTCCTATTGACTCTCTAAATAGATATAAGTGAAGCATGAGAGTTTAATTCTTTCTATAAAAGATTTGCCCACGCTCTAACGAATATAAGTGAAGCAAAAGAGCATTCTTCAAATGGCAGTTTTCTATGTGTAGAGAAACAGGCAATCTGAACTTCAAATGATATAAGTGAAGCACATGAAGCATTCTATAAAGCCATACTCAAAAGATACAAGTTAAGTGCAAAGAGCATTCTATAAATCAACCAAGGACTTTCTCATACCAGAATGGTGCATTATTAAAAGGAAAGAAACAAAGAGCACACGATGCTCAAAGAATTTACGCATATCATGCGACGAATAAAAATATAGCCCCAAGTAAAATTACCGATGGTCGTTAGAAGAAAGAGGGGATGCCTTTCGGGGCATCCCCAAGCTTAGTTGCTTGGGAGTCCTTGAATATTACCTTGGGGTTCCTCGGGCATCCCAAGCTTAGGCTCTTACCACTCCTAATTCCTTCATCCATCGTGATCTCACCCAAAACTTGAAAACTTCAATCACACAAAAATTAACAAAACCCTTGTGAGATCTGTCGGCGTTCTGGGAACGGGGGTCCCCAGACTTGCCTGCCTGTGGCCTGCGGCGTGGCTCAAATGGGGGCCCAGCGCGGCCCATCTTCATCAACATAAGACTCAAGACCCTCGCGAGGGGCCAAGCCTCGCGGGCCGGACGACACATCGCTTCCTCAGGCGCGGCCTCCTCAGGCTGGCTCACGAGGAGGCGGAGAGATCAAGGCGGGGTACCTCGCGAGGTGCCCATGACGCAAGCCATGACGATCGAGGGTGCCAGGCGGGCGCCAGCCCGCGCAGCGTCCCCCTTTCCTCTTTGGTGCAAAGGGGGCAAGCGCAGGCGAGAGGATCAAGCAAAGGCACCCATTTCGGTGCAACGAGACCAAGACCAGTCCAACGGTGGGAAGGAGGTCACCATGGAGCCCAGAACGGCGTCACCACAGGGCTTTTTGCAGGCGAGGACCAACTTTAGTCAGGATAAGTGTACCAGATGTTCCCCTTCGAATTGGCCAATTGTTGGCGCCCTTCCCGCTCAATATTTGGGAAGAGGCCCAGGGCCTTTGCCTATAAATAGGACTAGCCGTCCCCGGGCATTCGGCATCTAGCAATCAGGCACGCCGGATTGACGATTGGGTATCTAGAGTTTGAGCAAGCAGAGAACAAGTAGAGAAAGAGAGAGAAGGGCGGCTGAACTCCTCTCGGCAGTTCATCGTCCTAGCCAAGAACATGCCCTCGCGAGGCCGTTCTCCCTTGTACTGTTCATCATCATCATCAGCCCAAGAGGCAATCCACACACCACACTGGAGTAGGGTATTACACCACATCGGTGGCCTGAACCAGTATAAACTCTGTGTCTCTTGTGCTATTCTTCCGGTAGTTTAGATCCTTGCGAGACGGAGAGGTAGAGGGCATAATCTCAGCGCGCACCCCAGAGTTCAAACCTTAAGGGTCTGCCGGAACCCGTGATCCGACATTTGGCGCACTAGGTAGGGGTGCGCCGGAATCTGTCTTCCACCGCTTCGTCCTTCTCCGGCCGCTGCACCCATGTATGGCGCCGGTCGGGCCCGCGTCGCCCCAGCAGCCCTCGCCGGTGGGCATTCTCGTCGTCCCCCATCGCCCGCCGTCAACACCACCACCCGCCCGGCGGGAAACAAGCAGCAAGCACCACCCCAGTGTCGGGGGATATCTGCCTCCACGAGCACCTATGGGGACGGAGCCCCTTGTCGGTATGGCGGGGGGCGGAGGTTGCACAAAGAGCAGATCGAGGCGACAGACACACACACAACGATTTTACCCAGCTTCGGGCCGCATGGATGCGTAAAACCCTACTGCTGCTTGTCTCGTTGATTCGAGTTCTTGCTTTGGAGCGCAAGAAGCTACAGTAAGTTGGAGCTGGACGTAGACGAGGGTCTACTAGGTGTCCTCCTTCGGTGTGGATCCCTCCTAGGGTTTGATCCCCCCTAGGGTTTGATCCCCCCCTAGGGTTTGATCCCCCTCCTACGTGCGCATGGGCCTCCTTTTATATGCTAAGGGGCTTCCCACAGGTAGCGACGCAGGTGAGGGCAAAAATGGCAAGGAACTGTGCGAACAGTGGCCGCACAGTGCTATCGCACCTAACTCTGACGGCGGGGGACAAAGGCATTAAATGCCCGTCTGGATCGCCTGAACAGTGCCGAGGCAGACCGTTAGGGGCGCCTCTGCTTGCCACGGGGGCGACTCTGCCAACGTCGCATGCCATGCGCGCGCCCCAGGTTGCGCGGCGGCCCGCCACGTGTCTCCGGGGAAGCTCCAGAGTGACGCGTGGGCAGGTGAGCTGGAGCGCATGCCTGAGGTGGTGGTTTGCCGCGGCAAGTGGCTTGCCGCGGTAGTTGTCTTGCCGCACCTGAGAGCTTGCCTCTCGTCAGGCCTTGCCGGGGCGCGCGGAGCGCTGCGGCGGGCTTCTCTTGGTGTGCCTTGGTTCGGCCGTCTCGGCGAGCTCCTCCCGCCGGGGCCTTGGTGCTTCGGCTTAGTCGTCCCGGCAAGCTCCTCTTGCCGGGGCCTTGTCGCCTTGGCTTAGTCGTCCCGGCAAGCTCCTCTTGCCGGGGCCTTCCCTTCTCGGCCCGGCAAGCTCCTCTTGCCGGGGCCTTCCCTTCTCGGCCCGGCAAGCTCCTCTTGCCGGGGCTTGGCCTTCTTGGCTCGATCATTTGGCCTTCGCCCGGCCCAGAAAGGGCCGTGGAGACTATTGTCGCTCCCCCGACAAGCCTTTCCGCGGGACGCTACTACTGCCCGTGCACAAGTTCGGGGTACTAAGGTACCCCTACTTTAGTACACCGACACCCAGCATCCGCCTATGCGATAGGGTGACTACGCCACAACATCGACACCTCCGGTCGTTGCGGCCCGCCTGGGCGGCTCGCAAGCGCCGCCCACGAGTCGCCATGTCAAGCCGTTTGCCTGCTGGGTCAGCACCGTTTTCGCACGGCAGGGGGCTTCCTCGGACCGGGCGGCGCATGAGGTCGATCTGACCTTCAACTCGGAGGACCACCCCACCAACTTGGCCGGCTCGGGCACGCTCCCCCTGTTGTGCACCACCACCATCTGCCAGGTGTCCGTCACCAGAACCCTCATCGACGGCGGCGAGTGCCTCAATGTGCTCTTGGTCGAGACCTTCAACCTCCTCTGCATACCCCGGGAGCGGCTGCGGCCCAGTCGATCTTTCTCGGGCGTCGGGGGCGGATCATCCGACTCCTTGGGACAGATCCGGCTCCCGGTAACCTTCGGCACCTACGACAACTTCCGCACGGAGATGGTCGACTTCGACATCGCCCCCATCGGCCTCCCTTACAACGCCATCCTCGGTTACCCGGCACTGGCTCAGTTCATGGCCGCCACGCACCCGGCGTACAACCTCATGAAGATGCCCGGGAGCAGTGGTACCCTCACCGTGCACGGAGACACCGGGGACGCCCTGCAGTACTCAAGCTCGCCTTCAAGACGGCGGCATCGGCACAGCCAGCCGACGCGGAGACCCCTGAGCCCAAGGGGGCTGCGCCCGCCAAGAAAAAGCAGTTGTTCACCCAGGACAAGGCAGAAACCAAGCAGATACCCGTTGACGAGGACGGGTCCTCCAGTGCCACTTTCACCATAGGCGCCAACCTTGAGCCTGAGCAGGAGGAGGCCTTGGTCAGGTTCCTGCACGCGAATAAGAAGGTGTTCGCTTCGGAGCCCGATCAGTTGGCAGGGATCCCCAGGAGTGTCATCGAGCATCACCTCAACGTGTGCCCGAATGTGCGCCCCGTGAAGCAGAAGGCCAGATGGCAATCCGCAGAGAAGCAGGCCTTCATTGTCCAAGAGACCCGCAAGCTAGAAGCCGCTGGGGTCATTCGCGAGGTCCGATACCCGGATTGGTTGGCCAACCCCGTCGTTGTGCCCAAGAAGGGGGGGAAGGAACGCATGTGTGTCGACTTCACCAACCTCAACAAGGCATGCCCGCAAGATCCGTTTCCGCTCCCCCGCATCGACCAGATCGTCGATTCCACCACGGAGTGCAACCTGCTATGCTTCCTGGACGCCTTCTCCGGATATCACCAGATCAAGATGGCGGTAGAAGACGTTGAGAAGACCGCCTTCCTGACCCCGTGCGGGGTATACTGCTATACATGCATGTCGTTTGGACTGCTTAACGCAGGGGCGACCTTTCAGCGGCTGATGCACATCACCTTGGGCCCGCAACTCGGAAAGAATGTCGAAGCCTACGTTGATGACATTGTGGTGAAATCTCGGGAGGCCAAGACCCTGATACAAGACCTGGAGGAGACCTTCGCGAGCCTCGACGCAGTAAACCTGCAACTCAACCCGGAGAAATGTGTGTTTGGCGTCCCCTCGGGCAAGCTCTTGGGCTTCCTCGTATCCCATCGTGGCATCGAGGCCAACCCAGAGAAGGTCAAGGCAGTCGAGGACATGAGTCCGCCAAAGACCCTCAGAGAAATGCAGAAGCTCACTGGGCGCGTGACCACGCTAGGGCACTTTATCTCCAAACTGGGGGAGCGAGCGCTGCCTTTCTTTCAGCTGATGAAGAAAAAGGGGCCCTTTGAATGGACTGAAGAGGCAGATAAGGCGTTTCAAGATCTCAAGAGGTACCTGACCAGTCCCCGAGTCATGGTGGCTCCGCGCCCTCAAGAGCCCCTGCTGCTCTACCTCGCCGCCATTCCCTACTCCGCCAGCGCAGCCTTGGTGGCAGTTAGGGAGGAGCGCCAAGTCAAGATCGCAGCGGCAGCCCGAGGCAAGGCAAAACGGGAGCAAGGAAAGTCTGCACAAGCCACAACCACAGTTGAGGAGGGTCAGCTGCCGAAGAGTGCACCGGAGGCAGGAGAAGCCACACGCCCGGATGGTCCACCTCCCGAGGCCACGTCATCTCATGAGGCGCCCTTACCTCCCGAGGGCGCCGCAACCCCAGATGCTGTCGGCCTTGTTGAGCATCCAGTCTACTTTGTTAGCACGGTGCTACGGGACACGAGGGCACGGTACCAATGCCTCAGAAGCTCCTCCTCGCGCTACTAGTGGCCTCGCACAAGCTACGTCACTACTTCCAGGACCATCCCATTAAGGTCGTCTCATCGTACCCCCTGGAGAGAGTGCCCAGGAGCCCTAACTCAGCTGGAAGGGTCGCCGAGTGGAACATAGAGCTGCAGGCATTTCAGCTCGAGTTCAGCACAACTAGGGTCATCAAAGGAGCAGCGTTAGCGGATTTTGTGGCGGAATGGGCAGAGGCACCAGGCCTCAAGGACAACGAGGATCGGTCCCTCTCTCCAGGGAGTGAGGCGTCGGAAGGCTAGGTCATGTATTTCGATGGGGCGTTCTCCAGGCACGGTGCGGGGGCTGGCGCGGTGCTGATACCACCCACTCAGGATAAGCTCTACTATGCCGTACAACTCTGTTTCCAGGAAGGTGAAAAGGTCTCCAACAACATAGCAGAGTATGAGGGTCTGATAGCCGGATTAAAGGCCGCAGCAGCTCTGGGGTGAAGCGCCTCACCGTCAAGGGCGACTCGCAGCTCCTTGTCAACTTCTCCAACAAGGTGTACGAGCCGAAGGATGAGCATATGGAGGCCTATCTAGCGGAAGTCCGCAGGATGGAAAAGCAGTTCTGGGGGTTGGAGCTGAAGCACGTGCCCCGTGGCACCAATCAGGAAGCTGACGACATAGCTGGACGGTCATCCAGGCGGTTGCCGCAGGAACCAGGCGTCTTTGAAGAGCGGCTCTTCAAACCTTCAGCATAGCCGACGTTATCAAACATCGCTCAGCCTCGAGAGGAGCTCCCTCGGCCGCCAGCCTTGGGAGCCCCGATCTATGGACCGACCTCAGGAGCGCGCCTACACCTGACGATGGAACCTTGGGAGGAGTGCTGGATCACAGAACTCCGGAGCTATTTAACACAAGGGGCCCTACCGGAAAAGGAAGAGGAAGCGGAGCGTGTGGCGCGGCAGGCCACGGCATACTACATCAGAGATGGAGAGCTTTACCGGAAGCAACCAAATGATGTATCTCTGCGCTGCATCTCCCGGGAGCAAGGAAAGGAACTACTGGAGGACATACACGGCGGAGACTGCGGACATCACTCATCATCACTAACCCTCGTCGGCAAGGCATTCCGTAGCGGGTTCTATTGGCCCACCGTGCTCAACGACGCAGTCGAATTAGTAAAGGCTTGTGAGGCCTGCCAGTTTCATTCCAAGCAGATCCATCAACCGGCGGGGGGCTTGCAGACTATACCCCTCTCGTGGCCATTCGCAGTTTGGGGGTTGGATATTCTGGGCCCGTTCCCTGAGGCGCCAGGGAGATACCGCTACCTCTACGTCGCCATTGACAAGTTCACCAAGTGGGCAGAAGTGGAGGCCGTCTGTACCATCCCCGCTGGTTCCGCGGTCAAGTTCATCAGGGGTATCGTGAGCCGATTCGGGGTGCCGAAAGGCATCATCACAGACAACGGTTCGCAGTTCACCAGTAATCTCTTCAAAACATACTGTGCTGACCTTGGGACGCAGATATGCTACGCTTCGGTGGCCCACCCGCGAAGCAATGGGCAGGCCGAACGAGCCAACGCGGAGGTCCTGAGAGGCCTCAAGACCAGGACGTTCAAGAAGAAGCTGGAGGCCTGCGGCAGATGTTGGTACGACGAGCTATAGTCTGTGTTGTGGTCCATCCGCACGATCGTGACCAAACCAACTGGGGAGACCCCGTTCTTCCTGGTCTATGGAGCTGAAGCAGTCCTCCCTCACGAGGTCAGGCGTCGCTCCGCGCGGGTCCTAGCGTTCAACGAAGCGCAGCAGGATGCCATGCAGGGGATGAACCTCGTACTGGGGGAGGGACGCCGCCGGGAAGCCGCGTTGCGAGCGGCAAGGTACCAACAAGCGCTGTGACGATATCACTACCGCAACATCCGCCCCAGGACCCTCGAGGTAGGAGACCTCGTGCTCAGACGGGTTCTCTCCAGGGAGGGGCTGCACAAGCTCTCTCCCATGTGGGAGGGCCTGTTCAAGGTTGTTCATGTTTCCAGGCCAGGCTCCGTGAGCTTGGAGACTCAAGAGGGGGAGCCGATCCAGAACGCGTGGAACATCCAGCACCTTCGGAGGTTCTACCCCTAAGCCTGTGAAGAAGGCGAACGCCTGTGAAGACCTTCCCTTTCAGGAAAAAGGCCTAGAACCTGTGAAGAAGGCGAACGCCTGTGAAGACCTTCCCTTTTTTGGAAAAGGCCCAGAGCCTGTGAAGAAGGCGAACGCCTGTGAAGACCTTCCCTTTCAGGAAAAAGGCCCAGAGCCTGTGAAGAAGGCGAACGCCTGTGAAAACCTTCCCTTTTTTGGAAAAGGCCCAGAGCCTGTGAAGAAGGCAAGTGCCTGTGAAGCTGATCACCTCTAGGGAGAAAGGCCCGGAGCCTGTGAAGAAGGCCAATGCCTGTGAAGCTCGCCACCCCGTGACACTCTCACGTAATAATGAGTGGGGCTGTACACGCCCCGGAGTCTCAGGAGCGCCGGCCTCACGCCCTGGGACTCCCTCCCACGCCCAGTGGCAGCACTTAGCTCCGCGCTGGTGAGAAGACGTTGAAGACTAGATTAGGTGCCAGAAGCGGCTTTTTTATTTGCTTTCCGCAGTTGACGTGTTTATTTGCATCTGAAGTCTTATCGGAACTATCGCCGTCGTTGATTTGTGGTTCATCGATTTTCGCTCCTCGTTTTGGTTCCTCTCATGAAGGGCCTCGCGAGGGATGGAACTCGAACGCCCTCGCGAGCGCTTCTGCTCTAGCTGCTTAAAGGTTTCACAGCCCGGGCTCTCTACAGGAGCACCCCCCCTAGTCCGTGCCCCACGGGCACCGCGACACACACACACGGCCTGGGTCGGTCACCCCCCCGGCTGGGGCCGAAAACTACCTACGCGCGGGCACATAGTTGAAAAGCGCAATAATAAAAGCAAGGTAATAGCCACGACGGCAATGATTCTTAACACGCCCCCGCGGGGCTCCATGCAGCTGTTTTATCTTACACAGGAAGCAAAAGGAAAAGGAAAGGGCGAGCCCGGCGCGGCCCGCCTCACATCGGCCTGCGGAGGCGACCCGGGCTACCTCCGGGCCTCAGGCAGACTCCCTCTCGCGCTTCACCGGGGCGTAACGGCAGGCGGACGAACCGCCGCCTCCCAAGCAAGCTCGACAGCGAGGGGGCTGATTGCTGCCACCACTAGAGGAGTCGCTTGAGGAAGAGCTGACGAAGCTGGGGGAGTCACGGACGCCGCCGTCCGCGCGGGCGCTGTCTCCTCCATCACCGTCGGGGCGGGGCCCCCGTCCGCGGTCGTCTTCCTCGGGGCAACACCCCGCGCGGCGACCGTCTTCCCCAAACACCCTCACGTAGAGGGTGGCGTCGCCATCAAACCTGAAGTGTAGGGTGCACCGGCGCCCCAGGCCACGAGCGCGGGCAAACGCCAGCCAGCCACGAGTTAAGGCCAATCCCCCGTTGGCGGAGACCTCCAGCGCAGCCCACGAGGACCTGCTGTAGCAGCCCTCTGCCTGGAGCCAGAGGTCCCCTGGAGCACCGGCCGGGAGTTCACCAAGGAGGAAGCGAGGGAGTTGGAGCCGGGCACCGGTCGGCTCCGCCGACCAGACGACGAACTCCGGCAGCACCTGCGCAGCGCGAAAGCGTGGCCTGGGGGAGCGCGCAACCCAGGCGCGTCACCCGGCCACAGCGGCTCGCCCACCAACGCGTTGGGAGCCGTCCCCATGACAACCAAACGCTACCGGGGCAACCACCGGATGCTTCCGAGGGCGCCCACGACCGCGCTTGGGCGGAGGAGAGGCAGGGTCAACCTGGAGGGCCTTCCCATTTTCCGCGGGCGAGTACCTCCTCGATGGAGCCATGAAGGAGAAGGAGAAGGCAAGAAGAGATGGACTGGAAGGGCACGCGCGGTGCCGTACTTATAGCAGGCGAAGGACAACTATCGGCCTCCACGATCACAGGTAATCATTACACCATTTGCATGCAGGGACTTGTCCAATCCGTGCGGTCACCAAGGCGTCGTGGGGAAGCGGAGACGCCCACGTCCAATCAACCGCCATGCGGCGCCCAAGGCCGCAGGCAGTTAGGGCCTGCGGCGCTTCGCCCTTGCCCTTTCGCCTCTCGGCACGGCCAAGTCCATGCGCGCCTTGGCCCCGGGGGCTACTGTCGGCGTTCTGAGAACGGGGGTCCCCAGACTTGCCTGCCTGCGGCCTGCAGCGTGGCTCAAATGGGGGCCCAGCGCGGCCCATATTCATCAACATAAGACTCAAGACCCTCGCGAGGGGCCGAGCCTCGCGGGGCGAACGACACATCGCTTCCTCAGGCGCGGCCTCCTTAGGCTGGCTCACGAGGAGGCGGAGAGATCAAGGCGGGGTACCTCGCGAGGTGCCCATGACGCAAGCCATGACGATCGAGGGTGCCAGGCGGGCGCCAGCCCGCGCAGCGTCCCCCTTTCCTCTTTGGCGCAAAGGGGGTAAGCGCAGGCGAGAGGATCAAGCAAAGGCACCCATTTTGGTGCAACGAGACCAAGACCAGTCCAACGGTGGGAAGGAGGTCACCATGGAGCCCAGAACGGCGTCACCACAGGGCTTTTGGCAGGCGAGGACCAACTTTAGTCAGGATAAGTGTACCAGATGTTCCCCTTCGAATTGGCCAATTGTTGGCACCCTTCCCGCTCAATATTTGGGAAGAGGCCCAGGGCCTTTGCCTATAAATAGGACTAGCCGTCCCCAGGGCATTCGGCATCTAGCAATCAGGCACGCCGGATCGATGATTGGGTATCTAGAGTCCGAGCAAGCAGAGAACAAGTAGAGAAAGAGAGAGAAGGGCGGCTGAACTCCTCCCAGCAGTTCATCGTCCTAGCCAAGAACAGGCCCTCGCGAGGCCGTTCTCCCTTGTACTGTTCATCATCATCATCAGCCCAAGAGGCAATCCACACACCACACTGGAGTAGGGTATTACACCACATCGGTGGCCCGAACCAGTATAAACTCTGTGTCTCCTGTGTTGTTCTTCCGGTAGTTTAGATCCTTGCGAGACAGAGAGGTAGAGGGCATAATCTCAGCGCGCACCCCAGAGTTCGAACCTTAAGGGTCTGCCGGAACCCGTGATCCGACAGGATCTGTTAGTATAATAAAGCAAATCACTATTTTAAGTACCGTTGCAAACCCATTCACATTTTATTTTTGCATTATAACTACTATACTCTAACTTCACCATGGCTTATATCACCAATACAATCCATAGATTCATCAAAACACGCAAAAAATGCAGCAAAAACAAAATCTTTCAAAAACAGAACAGTCTGTAGCAATATGAACATTGACCATACTTCTGTAACTCCAAAAATTTGGGAATATTAGGACAAAATAAAAAATTGTATGGTAGTACTCTGTAAAGTTTCAGAAACTTTTGACATTCCAGTAAAAAATGTAAATTCACGCACCACAGCCAAAGCTTCTGTTTTTGCACTACACATACCAAACAAGCAATCTATTCATCCTAAAGTAAAATCTTGGCACATTATTTTTATAATACAATGGATTTGTACAAGGGTATAATTACTTTTGTTGAAAAGTTTCTGTAATTCAAGTTTTGCAAAGTTTTCGTGGGCATGAACAAAGTTCAAGGAGCTCCAGTACTTCAATGATTCTCGTCTTTCTTACTTTCACTTTCATTTTTGAAAAGTTTTAGGTTCCCCTCTATATATTTTTTAAAACTTTATAAAAGTACTCAACAGAAGGAAATAACTCTCTAGAACTTTCGGGTTGTCTCCTTGGCAGCATATTCTTTAAAGCCATTAAGCTAGGCATAAAGTGCTCAAGTAGTTGATCCACCCGGACACAAGGTATATCAAAGCCAATTTTAATCAACAATGATTTATATTTTAGTATTGAGCACAAAGGAACATGAATCATGCAACAATGAAGTCTAACTCTCTTCCTATGCATTGGCATGTCATAAAAGAACAATTGATGCACACAAAGTAAAGGCAGATACATAGTATAAATAGTTTCTTGCAATTTTATCGTATTGGAAACATAGATAGGTGGACATGTGGTTCCTCTCTCATAATAATTGCAAGTAGGAGCATCAAGCACATGCGTATTATATCTATTAAAATCATCATGTGTAATGGTAGAACTGTTGGGGAACATTGCATGGAAAACAAAAAAAATTCTATGCACATGCAAGATCTATCCATGGAGATGCATAGCTACGAGTGGGGGAGAGCATCTACATACCATTTTAGCTCGCTAATCATTATCAACACGGTTGATGTACTCGTACACCTTCACGATCCGTCCCGATCGAGTACGAAACATACAACACCTCCATGTTCAGCACACGTTCAGCTCGATGAGGTCCTCGCCTTCTCGATCCAGCAAGAGAGGCGAAGTAGTAGATGAATTTCGACAGCACGAGGACGTGGTGACGGAGGTGGTGACACTACCCGCAGGATTTCGTCAAGCACAATGGATGTGGACGGAGGAAGAACTAGAACTAGAGGGAGATGGGGCGCCGCACACGGCTTGGGGATCGTGGTGTGTGTTGCCCCTCTCCCTCCTCTCATATATATAGGTGGGGGATGAGGGGAGGAAGCCTAGGGTGCCCACAAGGGGGCACGCGGCCAGCCCTAGGGCCAACCCTGGCCGTGCCCCTTCCTTCTTTGACGCTAGGGGAGAAGGCATGAGGGGAGGCGCCCCCTTTCCTTTCTCTCATGTGGAGGGGAAGGCAGGAGGGGCTAGCCCTCCTCCCTTTCCTTCCCTAGGGCCGGCGGCCTAGAGGTGGGGCGCACCAGCCCCTTGTGGGCTGGTGTGCTTCACTCGTTGGCCCAATAAGCCTAATAAATCCACATAGCCTTCCTGGAACCCTTCCGGTGATCCGATAAATACTCGGTACATTCTGAAAACTTTCCGGAGACCAAATAGTATCGTCCTATATATCAATCTTTACCTCTGGACCATTCCGGCGCTCCTCGTCATGTACGTGATCTCTTCCGGGACTCCAAACAACATTCAATCACTATTTCACATAACTCATATAGTACTATATCATCAACGAATGATAAGCGTGTGGACCCTACAGGTTCGAGAATGATGTAGACATGACCAAGACGCTTGTCCGGTCAATAACCAATAGCGGGACCTGGATGCCCATATTGGTTCCTACATATTCTACGAAGATCTTTATCGGTCAAACCTTTATGACAACATACGTAGTTCCCTTTGTCTGTCGGTATGTTACTTGCCTGAGATTCGATCGTCGGTATCTCCATACCTAGTTCAATCTTGTTACCAGCAAGTCTCTTTACTCGTTCTGTAATACATCATATCATAGCTAAATCCTTAGTCACTTTTCTTGCAAGCTTCTTGTGATGCTGTATTACCGAGAGGGCCTAGAGATATCTCTCCATCACAAAGAGTGACAAATCCCAATCTCGATCCATGCCAACTCAACATACACCTTCGGAGATACTTGTAGAGCATATTTATGATCACCTAGTTACGTTGTGATGTTTCATAGCACACAAGGTATTCCTTTGGTATCCGGGAGTTGCATGATCTCATGGTCGAAGGAATATGTATTTGACATTAACAAAGCAGTAGCAATAAACTCAACGATCATATGGTAAGCTAACAGATGGGTCTTGTCCATCACATCATTCTCCTAATGATGTGGTCCCGTTATCAAATGACAACTCATGTCTATGGTTAGGAAACCTTAACCATCTTTGATCAACGAGCTAGTCTAGTAGAGGCTCACTAGGGACACGGTATTTGTTTATGTATCCACACATGTATTTAAGTTTCCAGTCAATACAATTCTAGGATGAATAATAAACCTTTATCATGAATAAGGAAATATAATAGTAACCACTTTATTATTGCCTCTAGGGCATATTTCCAACTGTCTCCCACTTGCACTAGAGTCAATAATCTAGTTCACATCGCCATGTGATTAACACCCAAAGAGTTCACTAGAGTCAATAATCTAGTTCACATCGCCATGTGATTAACACCCAAAGAGTTCACTAGAGTCAATAATCTAGTTCATGTCGCCATGTGATTAACACCAAAAGAGTTCACTAGAGTCAATAATCTAGTTCACATCGCCATGTGATTAACACCCAAAGAGTTATAAGGTGTGATCATGTTTTGCTTGTGGGAGAAGTTTAGTCAATGGGTTTGCCACATTCAGATCCATTTGTATTTTGCAAATTTCTATGTTTACAATGCTCTACATGGAGCTACTCTAGCTAATTGCTCCAACTTTAAATACATATCCAGATTGACTCAGAGCCATCTAGATCGAGGCCAAAGCTTGTATCGACGTAACCCTTCATGACGAACTCTTTATCACATCCATAACCGAGAAACATTTCCTTAGTCCTCTTAGGTAACTAAGGATAATTTTGGCCGCTGACCAGTGATCCACTCCTGGATCTCTATAGTACCTCCTAGCCAAACTCATGGCAAGGCACACATCAGGTCTGGTACACAGCATGGCATACATAATAGAACCTATGGCTGAAGCATAGGGAATGACTTTCATTCTCTATCTATCTTCTGCCGTGGTCGGGCTTTGAGTCTGACTCAATTTCACACCTTGCAACACAGGCAAGAACCCCTTGTTTGACTGGTCCATTTTGAACTTCTTCAAAACTTTGTCAAGGTATGTGCTTTGTGGTAGTCCTATTAAGCGTCTTGATCTATCCCTATGGATCTTTATGCCCAATATATAAGCAGCTTCACCAAGGTCTTTCATTGAAAAATTCTTATTCAAGTATCCTTTTATGCTATCCAGAAATTCTATATCATTTCCAATCAGTAATATGTCATCCACATATAACACTAGAAATGCTACAAAGCTCCCACTCACTTTCTTGTAAATACAGGCTTCTCCGTAAGTCTATATAAAACCATATGCTTTCATCACATCATCAAAGCGTATATTCCAACTCCGAGATGCTTGCACCAGTCCATAAATGGATCGCTGGAGCTTGCACACTTTGTTAACACCTCCAGGATCGACAAAACCTTTTGGTTGCATCACATATAACTCTTCTTTAAGAAACCATTAAGGAAAGCAGTTTTGACGTCCATTTGCCATATTTCATAATCATAAAATGCAGCAATTGTTAACATGATTTGGACAGACTTAAGCATCGCTACGGGCAAGAAAGTCTCATCGTAGTCAACCCCTTGAACTTGTCGAAAAACTTATGCAACAAGTCGATCTTTGTAGACAGTGATATTTGAAGGAAATATGCCCTAGAGGCAATAATAAAGTTACTATTTTATATTTTCTTATATCAAGATAAATGTTTATTATTCATGCTAGAATTGTATTAACCGAAAACTTGATACATGTGTGGATACATAGACAAAACATAGTGTCCCTAGTAAGCCTCTACTAGACTAGCTCGTTAATCAAAGATGGTTAAGTTTCCTAACCATAGATATGTGTTGTCATTTGATGAAACGGGATCACATCATTAGGAGAATGATGTGACGGACTAGACCCATCCATTAGCTTAGCATATTGATCGTCTAGTTTTATTGCTATTGCTTTCTTCATGTCATATACATATTCCTTTGACTATGAGATTATGCAAATCCGGATACCGGAGGAATACCTTGTGTGCTATCAAATGTCACAACGTAACTGGGCAATTATAAAGATGCTCTACAGGTATCTCCGAAGGTGTTTGTTGGGTGGGCATAGATCGAGATTAGGATTTGTCACTCCGAGTATCGGAGAGGTATCTCTGGGCCCTCTCGGTAATGCACATCATAATAAGTCTTGCAAGCAATGTGACTAATGAGTTAGTTGCGGGATGATGTATAACGGAACAAGTAAAGAGACTTGTCGGTAACGATATTGAACTAGGTATGAAGATACCGACGATCAAATCTCGGGCAAGTAACATACCGATGACAAAGGGAATAATGTATGTTGTAATTACGGTACGACCGATAAAGATCTCTGTAGAATATGTGGGAACCAATATGAGCATGCAGGTTCCATTGTTGGTTATTGACCAAAGAGGTGTCTTAGTCATGTCTACATAGTTCTCGAACCCATAGGGTCCGCACGCTTAACATTTGATGACGATTTTGTATTATATGAGTTATGGGATTTGGTGACCGAATGTTGTTCGGAGTCCCAGATGAGATCACAGACATGACGAGGAGTCTGAAATGGTCGAGAGGTAAAGATTCATATATTGGACGATGATATTCGGACACCGGAAGTGTTCCGGGGGTACCGGGTACATATCAGGTCACCGGAAGGGTTTCCGGGCATCCCCGCGGCATCTACATGGGCCTAATGGGTCAAGAAGGGGACAAACCAGCCGCTAGGGGGCTGGTGTGCCCCATGTAGGCCAAAATAGGGGGGAAGGAAAGAGGGGAAGAGAGAAAGGAAGGGGAGCAATTCGGCCTCCCCCTTCCTTCTCTCCTCCCTCCTTCCTGACCCCTCCGGATGAATATGGAAGGGGGAGGCCGAATTGGGAGGCGCCCGAGTAGGTTGCCTCTCCTCCCCTCCAACCTATATATATATGTATATATATATATGTATGTATGAAGGGGGCACCGCTAGAACACACTGAAAGTACATGTAGTCCCCATGTGTGGTTTTGGTAATTAATGACAATCCTTATGGACTAATGTTTGCATTGAGATATACATGTGAAGGAAATTCCCATTTGGAATGCGTGAAAAATATTGGATGAATTGAAGGATGAAATCCATGAACACAAATATATGCATTAAGACTCGATGATGAATGACAATTCCAATGAAGAAACAATGGCATTAAGTTATATATGAAGGCGTGTTCCTTCACCGAGGCAAGAAGGAGATTGAATGGATTCAGAATGAATGCCATATACATACAATTGTTCATCAAGACTAAGCTCAATGATTGAATCAAATATGATCAAGATGAATTCCATGTGACAAACAAGATGTGATCTATATGGAATTCACTGAAGGATCTCAGAGGTTTTCATGCTTAGGCTTATTGGATGAATTCCATTGTTGAACAGTAGCCGGTGGAGTAGCGCACGGTGGAGGCTACATGAACAGGAGCTCATGGATGAACAGTCGCAGGTGGAGGCTGGAGGAGGTCGACGGTGGATGAACGGTAGCCCGTGGAGGCTGGAGGGGGTCGACGGTGGAGATGCACAGTGTCCCGTGGAGTCCCGTTTTGTGGTACGCCACACCCCTCCCGATGAACAGGACCCCCGTTTCGACTATAGCGCTCCAACACAAGTCCGTTTCGTCGGTTTTGCGGTACGCCACACCCCTCCCGATCAACAGGACCCCCGTTTCGACCGTAGGAGGTCCGTTTCCTCCGTTTTGCGGTACGCCAGACCCCTCTCGGTGAACAGGATCCCGTTTCAAACGTGGCCGGTCGAACACAAGGTCGTTTCCTCTGTTCTGTGGTACGCCAGGACTCGTTTCCATCAGCTGTTCCGTCCAAGCAAGTTGGCTCACACGCGTTCCGTTGCCTCCCGATGAACACGACGCATTCCGTTGCCTCCCCATGAACACGACAACGACGCTATTTCTCCGTTCTGACCCAGCCATGTACACAAGCCCTGGCCATACGTACGCGTGAGTAGGCGTTCGAGACCCCGCACATATGTATGTACCTGGTCGTATTTACTTTCTTGCACCCTGGCCGCTATATGTACGTGTACATGCTACGTGTGCGCCTCTATTACGACACGTGCGCGCCTCTACATCGACCAGTATGTACGTACACGTTCGCGACCAGAATGACAATGCTACGTACGCTTCGACCAGGTTGGTCCCGACTATCAGCCACTTCCTTGCCTGCGAAGATGTAGCTGATGGGTCCCAGCTGTCAGGGGGGCGAATCATTGTTTTGCCCGGACGCACTTCCTTGCATGCGAAGATGTAGCTGGTGGGTCCCACCTTGGGACCCACCTTGGTGGGAGGCTGACTTGTGGGCCTACTAAGTTGACGGGGACGGAGTGCTTTGTCAACTTAGTCAATATGAACGATTCTAGCTCCAGTGACCCTACAATGTCAATCCAACGGCCGTAGTGCTTCTTCAACCTCTGGACTTCTTGCTCCAGCCGCCCAAAGCAGCGCCGGTCGTGCCACAGGCTCCTGCCTCCTGCGGCCGGCTGTGCTGCCGCGGAGGCCTCACTGCCCCCTACTACTCCCACCGCTGGCCAGGCCCTGCAGCGCATTTGGTGGGTCCCCGCTGTCAGGTGGAGGAATAATTATTTTGCGCGTAATAAGGAGGCACTTCCTTGCTGCGACCGTGGACCCAGCTGTCAGCCTCTCCACGTACAGTACTCTTCCAATGGAAGTTGTTCCTTGACCACGTTGACCATGCCGCGCCGAGAGCACCAGGGCGGTGGACGACGGTGAGGCCTAGGAAGGGGACGACGCGGAGCCGGGGAAGATGCGGCAGTGGAAGCCCGCGCGGAGAGGAGTACGAGGGTTCACTGGTTCGGCTGCGGTGTGAGGCTGCCGTCGCCGCAGGGCCTGGCCAGTGGTGCGAATAGTAGGGGGCAGTGAGGCCTCCGTGGCAGCACAGCCGGCCACGAGAGGCAGGAGCCCGCGACACGACCGACGCTGCTTTGGGCGGCTGGAGCAAGAAGTCCAGAGGTTGAAGAAGCACTACGGTCGTTGGATTGACATTGTACGGTCACTGGATCTAGAATCGTTCATATTGACTAAGTTGACAAAGCACTCCGTCCCCGTCAACTTAGTAGGCCCACAAGTCAGCCTCCCACCAAGGTGGGTCCCAACTAGCAGGGGGAGTATTCATTTTTTTGTGCGTAATAAGGAGGAATTTCCGGTGGTCCGAGCTGACAGCGGGGGGAACGCTTTTTTTGCGAAATACGGTGGCCCGTCCGGTGGGTCCCAGCAGTCAGGGGGGAAACGTTTTTTTCGCCAAATGGTGGCCCGTCCGGTGGGTCCCTGCTGTTAGATGGAGGAATAATTATTTTCCGCATAATAAGGAGGCACTTCCTTGCGGCTGTCGTGGACCCAGCTGTCAGCCTCTCCACGACAGTACTCTTTCGATGGAAGTCGTTCCTTGACCATGTTGACCACGCCGCGCCGAGAGCACCAGGGCGGTGGACGACGACGAGGCCTAGGAAGGGGACGACGCAGAGCCTGGGAAGACGTGGCAGTGGATGCCCACGCGGAGAGGAGTATGAGGGTTCACTGGTTCTGCTGCGGTGTGACGCTGTCGTCGCCGCAGAATAACAGGGGGTGTGGGTGAGTAGAGGGATGCCCTGGCCAGCGGTGGGAGTAGCAGGGGGCGGTGAGGCCTGCACGGGAGGCGGGAGTAGGCGGTCCCGCCGGCGCTGGATTTGGCGGCTGGAGCAAGAAGATCAGAGATTGAACAAACACGACGGTCGTTGGATTGACATCCAACGGTTACGTCTACTAGAATCGTTTGTTGACGTATATAATAACTAAAAAAAAATCTTGCATACGCGTCAACTTAATCGGCCCATAAGTCAGACCATTCCCTCTTTTTTTAATAATTTATATATAGCTCATTGCGACTTCTTATGCAATTTATTGCAGTCCGTTTTTTCTGTTGGCCAGGGCCAATTTCGCATATTTCTGTGGGTTCCAAACAATTTTGATACCGAAATGTCGAGCCAGATTTAAAGTACTTTGAAGATATATTTAAATTAGGTTAGTGCCCAGTGAAATAGGAATCTAAAAATGTGAAAAAATTCAGAAATTATAAAGTAATTGCCAATTTGTCATCTGTTTTTATATTTACAACCCATTTCATATTACTTTGAAGATTTGCAGGCGTCTTGAAAGAGTTGCAGCCCATCAGGGCGTTGAAAAATAAGTAGGCCTGGATTGGGTATTCTTCCGAAAAAATAAACTGGGCTCATTTTCACAAAGAAAAAATAGCTGGGATGGTCACATGGTGAACATAAAATATAAACCTGGGCTAGACGGGCCACAGCCCAGTTCAAACCCTGCTTCGTCACAACAATAACAAAAAAAAATACTGCTCGAGCTGCTACGTCCCAAGTGTCAGCTGATCTTGTGTTGTTCTCTTGTCTATTGACTATATACGCTCACAATGTCTTGGGTCCCAGATGTCAGGAAAACACTAGGAGGAAGCATTTTATTTTTCCATACGCTAACATGGTGGGCCCTAATGTCATCTTCTCCACGTACTTCTGCCGATTCCTGTTGTTTGTTAACCATGTTGACAACACGAGAGGGTGGCGCCGTGGTGAGTGCACGAAAGTGCGTGGAGGACGATGGCGAGGCCTCAGACGTCGGCGTTAATGATTTAGGAGACAGTGGGGCGGCGATGCGTGTGCTGAGGCGCAGCCAGCCGTGGGAGGCGGAAGCAGGCGGCCCCGTCGGCGTTGGTTTGGTTTTGGCGGCTGGAGGAAGACAGGACTGAAGAAACACGACAGACTATAAAAGCAGCAGGAGTACTTAACAACCTTAACTGAAACCAGCAGGGGCACTTAACAACCATAGCTGAAAGTAGTATGAGTACTTATACAGGTTCAACCGTACAAAGCACACTTCGAACAGTGCTACTTTGCCTACAGTTAACCAAGGGTGAGGCTGCCAAGCCCCAGGACAAGGCCCAGGCGCCACCCCGCGCATCCACAACCTTCTAAAAGCGGCTTCATCTCGCAATGTGGTCAATAAAAAGGATATTCACTTTCGATCCATGGAAAAGTAGGAACATAATCTCCTGTCCTATTCTCCAAGATGGACGGGCCTTCATTATTTGAGACCACCCATGAATAAGTATCTTTTCATCTCCAAGGGGAATGGAGTAGGTTGACATAAACATCATGTTGTGACCAAGCGCAAGTCTGACCCGACCATGGTCAGGCATCTGTATAGGAACAATAGAACTGGGCATTTTCTGTTTCAAGAAGATCATAGCTGTAAAACTATGTATAAGCAATAGATTATGAACAACATATATAACAGAAAATAGCTCGTACCATAAGTTTCTGGACACAGTTGGACCTGTTCAATGAGTGCAGCAGTGGCACATATATCCCACGTGGCCTTTCACCATTGAAACGCCCCACAAGGACCTCATGACATTCAATGAAGTGTAGGAACTTGTGGATGTCGTCCCACTCAAATTCAGTGCCATCAGTAACAGCCAAGTTCTTGTGGATGTCGTCCCACTCAAATTCAGTGCCATCAGTAACAGCCAAGTTGTTACAGAATAACAAACGAGCAGCCTGCTTAACTCTGAAAAAATCTACATGTGCCACCAATTATAGCAAAATATTAGTTAGAAGTAGCATCTTCGTGAGAGATTCGTTGCTACTTCTAAAGTTAAATTGTGAACAGTTAGATAGATAGGTGGATTAAGAAGTAATCGAGGCAACAAGCAAGAACCAGATACAAACCTAACATGGATGAAAAATTGGAATGACGTCAGGGTGGAAGATCACATTGAAGATGAGACTAGGTTCTTCTATTTCCATCAACATTCGTGCGCCAACTTTCAGTCCGTAACACTTGAGAAAGTTTATCCAAGTTCGCCCATAAAAAAGCAGCGATCTTCTTGGTTCATGAACCCAACTTGAAACTTATATCCATGGCTTGTCTTCGCTGTTACCATTAAACTGGTGTATCAGTTATGGCAAGGCCGAGCATCTTGAGTACATGTGTTCTGGCAGAGCAAGGAATGCACTGCAGGAAAAATAATCTGAGAACACAATGTATTCCCTATATCCAAATCTAGAAATACTTTCCTCCTTCACGTCAGTGTTGACCATGGTACTAGTACCTTTTATCCAAATATAGCAATCCAAATTTCCAAATTAGTCGACATCATGTTCAAAAAACCCCACCCTCCCGGATAGAAAAGAGGATTCTAGGAACATATTGTGCGCGTTTTAAAATCCTGTGTTAGGATGAGAAGGAACTAGTGTGGCGTGTCGCCGAGGGCGCAGAAACCTGTACGGTCCTCGCACTTTGGGCACTGCAAATGAAACACACTAGATTTAGTAGGAAGAAAAATGCATCGACGGCGGCGGCTGCCATCCTAGGAGTACCCGCGACCAAGGGACTTGGATTTATCGGGGATGGATGAAGAATTCATACCAGGTTCTCCATGAGAAAACCCTATGCAATCGCCGAGTGGGGGTTTTCTTTGAACAAGCAGACATGGGAGAAGGGATTCAGGCCGAGTGAAATATTGCCGCTTCGTCCATCCAGCTTACTGCTAAAGCTGGAATGGTGGGTTTTTTTGTGATTTGATGGCTCATTGGGCATTAATGCGGCCCTACGACCGAGGTGTGTCTATCGTGCAGTTGTGCACTCTAATTTGGTGCATATGGCATGCGGACCCCATTGCCGGATGCCCCACATATCAGCACCAGGAAGTAGAAAGACAAGAGTAACTAGTTATTACACATAAATATATTTTTGACAAGATATATTCCCTCTGTAAAGAAATATAAAGATCTTTTATATCACAACTTTATACATAAGAAAAATCAAGGGGAATATATATAACATATATAATTATAAAAAACATATTTTTTAACACGGTATAGACGAGTTGGTGATGATGGTGTGCCTGTCATCCTGCAATATAGGCCGTCCGATTTATATCTGACGGATAGGAAGGAAACTATGGCAATTTTGCAAAAAGGTACCCACACACCTCTCTGCATTTGCAAATAAGGCCTTCCCTCGTTCATCCTTTTCTCTCACAAGATAAAATACTCATACAAATGCATCTTGATGTTACGTGCAACGCACTAGCATTATGGGGGTTTAGCTGAGAAATACTCAGACAGGCTCACGGTTCTGGACTTTGGGCCATAGGCCGGTGGGCCTGCATGTTTGGGGGCCCATGTGTTCTACCTCAGCGCTTTTCATATTGCAAGCGGTCGGTATGGCGCTGGTTTTAGATGGTATCGCAAGGCAAATACACAAAATTGAATAAAGCACATCAGCTATTGGAATGAAATCAAACGACAGTTCCTAACCAACAATCAGAGTTGCAATTCTATCAATGATACTGTCGTACTACTTATACACACAGAACACTTGTTTCACCATGCCAGAGTATTACATCAAAATCTCTCGGCGGATAGATCAGTTCGGCAGTACTGAATAATTTCAAAGTTGATTTGGACCAGCTCTCCATGCCGAGAAAGTTCGATTTTGACATCATCCCCTACCACAAGATATGATTTGGATTTGAACCTTGACCATCCTTTAGCATCAATCATCATGCGACCATCCTTTGTACTTACGATATATTGAGCAGGTTCATTCACACCAAGGCTACGCATGGTAATAGAAACTTGGCCGCTGTCGCCCGGATTGTTGAACGACTCCCTCGTTGCTCTAGGAATTCTCTGTTTGCAAACAAGAAGACATACCCAAACAGTTAGATCAACACAACGAATCATGCGAAACAACGTGGAAATAAAAAAAGAACGAAACACTTGGGCGGCCAATGCTTACCAAGAAGGTGGACATGTCGGTTTTTGTAAGGACTTTGGTATATGAAGTGCGAACTGCAGCCCAGTCTGTTGTTGGTGCAACTACTCGTTCGGTTCCCACTGCACGGGCCAGAGCAAATGCAAGTGCAAGTGTTGGTGCAGGTGCCGAAGCCACTGCTGCTGCCGGAGATGGTGCTCCTTGTAGAGCTAGTGCCAGTGTCGGAGCAGGTGCTGGTGTCGATGCCTGATCCTCCGGTAGATCAGCCTGATCCGCTGACACGGTCGGTGTCCAATTCTCAGCTGGATCAGACTGAGTTGTGCCGCTGTTAGTGCTAGAGCAACTGCCGATGCTCGATCCATTGCTGAAGGTGGTAACGATGTGCGAGACAGCGGCGATCATGTTTGGTCTGCTATGATCAGCTTTCTAACTTGACTAGGCTTCGTGACCGTGATCCAGTTTTTTTCTTCATTTCTTTTGAACGTGAGAAGGACTAATTGTGGTGTTTTTGTTAAACCAAACTGCAGTTCATCATAGGGATTCAACTTGTACTCAGACAACAGACTTATCCAATTTTTTCCAGTAATATAAGTGATGGACAGTGCCTTCGTTACTGGCACGACATAAGAAGTGAAACCTGCAAAAATAGCCATCGTAGAGCAAACCAAACGGTTTATTCTGTGATGAATGTCACATGGAAAAACCTGCATCGTAAAATTGCAGGAAAAGAAAGAAAACATGACATTAAATCAATAATATTTAGATAGTAAATCAATAAGATTTACTTCATGTGACACGAGTGAATCCTTACCAGGAAATCACAATGTTGAAGTACTAAACAGAAGATTGATCGTCCAACTACGGGTGGCATGCAGGGGCCCCGCCTACTCCCACAAGCAGGACAGTCCAAAGGTTGTGACAAATCGTATGGACCGAACATCCATGGGACCGGAAATCCTGGTGGGTGCGATAAACCCTGCAATGCATACAGATATTGGAGTGTAACCATAACTGATAAACCGTCCTCACAAAAAAGATGGTCTGGATACTTCAAAATGTACAGACTGAATGGAGTGGACAGACATTAACATAGACCGTTCTCAGGACTGACCACACACCAATAGCGGCAGTACTAATAAACAATACAGGGTTCACAAACACAAATCAAGTACTGAACAACAGTACTTACTACAGACAAGCAAAGTTGCACTAATTAAAATCTGCAGACTATTTCTTGTGACCGACCTACGGGATGAACCCCGCATAACTGACTAGGCCATGAACCTCGTGAGAGATGTCTACATGCACCATCACCATCTTGTCAACCTTGGAGAACCTAACAAAGTGGTCTTTCCACTCATAAACATGATCATGAAGACAGGCCACATCAGATTTGTTGGGAAACTTTACAAGAACCACACCCTTCGTAATTGAAGGCACAGCCAGGAAATTGTTGTGGTCAAGTACAGCCTCGAGAACACGCCTGACAACAATGCTACAGGAAAATACTAGTTCAAGACACATGGCGACAAGGACACATCAGCTGGATAGTTTAGCAGTAGAACTCATCCTCAGGTCTTCCAGTTCACACGGCATGACTTTGAGAACTTCATCTCCACCGCGGACCTGGTTCTAATTCAAACAGAAACCATATTTTATTACTACCTCCGTTCAGAAATATAAAATGATTTCCGATATTATACTCCATATATGACTGCATATACACATAGAAATGAGTGAACAAAGACACTAGAACATGTCTTCGAAGGCATGAGAGCAGAGGGATTACTTGCAATATCCATAACACAAGTTACTGAGGAAAATATACCCTCTTCAAAGGTAGCATTGATGTTCATAAAGTACTCCCTCCGTCCCAAAATTCTTGTCTTAGATTTGTCTAGATATGGATGTATCAAGTCACATTTTAGTATTAGATACATCTGTATCTAGACAAATCTAAGACAAGAAATTTGGGACAGAGGGAGTAGTTGAAAGTAATCTATAAGAAACCAGTGTCAACCTCTCGCATGTTTTGGTCAAAAGAGGAATTTAGAACCGTCATTTGGCACACAAAAATCACATGCAAGATCACCCAGAAAGTTGTACTACTAGTACTAGTATTGCGTGTTAGATGAAAAAACACAATCAAGATCGAGAAAAAGATCGTAAACAAAAGATATTACCTGGACTTGCTTAATGAGGGATCCCGGAGAGGGGGGCTTGGACAGGGCGATGGCTTTGAGCTTGTCTGCGGTAGTCTCGGCAGGGTGCTTGCGCTTATTCGTACCATGATCCTCGACGGTTTTGACCAGAGCCATAGACATCACTTCGACCGGTGCTCCAGCGTCCATCAAGAAACTGTCAAATAGAAATAAAATAAAAGAAACCATAATCACAAACCCAAAATAAGAAAAGAGAGGTTGTTATAAGATCAGTCTCGGGGTTGCAAGACCGGGCCTTGGCCAGAATCAACACCATTGATGCGCTCACCTTTCCTTCTTTGGGAGAGAAGTGCAATGGCAGAAGCAGGTCGGGGTTTTCTTGAAGAAATGAGGAGTAAGATGAGGGAGAAGCGAGGGTTGGGTAGAGAGGAAGCTGAGAGAGAAGAGTGAAATGATGGTTGCTTCGTCCGTCCAACTTACTGCTGGAAATGAGGGGTTTTTGAGATTTGACGGCTCATTGGGCATTACTGCGGCGCTTCGATCGGGGTAGTCTACCGTCACTCTACTACGGAGTAATTTTGTGCATGGCTAGTGGACCCCGATGCTGGCTGTCCCACACGTCGGCGAAAGTGAGTAATTTAGTGCATGGCTGGAGGAGGATCCGCACGTTAGAGCGTGTCCACCGTTTTTCTGAAGAAAAAAATGATTACAACAAGCGTTTCCACTCTTACGACGGAGGAGTGCGAAACACGGCAGCCACTTGAACATACACAATGCTCCTACTACTAGGCATGTGCAGTGGTTCATATGTCAGTACTACATAATCTTGTTTCTAGTGTAGTAAGATATGATGACAACATATGATGTTGTGCGCATGTCAACTATATGAACAGTAATGTAGTAACGTAGTACCACTTTCTCGACTGTCCGGTCGAGAATGAACAGTGAGATCAATGTTAACAGAACTAGGTCTACAATGCATGGAGAGTACGGTGCTACAGTACTCCACAAAATATGAACCATATGAAGCACGAATAGTGTTAGGCAGGGTGTATGAAGGGTGCATGGGATGGGAGCAAAAGTTCCCTTCTCGACCCACTTTTGGGTGTTTGGCAGAGTGCATGAAGGGTGCATGAGTCCACACTAGCAGGTTAACACAAATACACGAAGAGGAAACAACTACTCCGTCTAGGTGTGTAAGTCATCTTACGTTGTGCACTACGACCATGGCATGGAGGAAAACGAGAAAACTTAATGTCTTTTTGCTAATTAATAGCACTGCATGCAATGAACTAACCACTACATGTCATGTTTATTAGTCTCAAGTCATTGAAAGCATGCACGCCCCACGTCTCTTATTGATTGATATGTCACAAAACAAGAAACAGGGAGGGAGTTAACGGACTGTGCCTAAGTGTTTTGGGATTATTTGGTTTTCGTAAGGTGACTTACACACTATATTGAGATGAGAATGCAACCAAACACACCCACACACTTTGTGCTACAGTGACTGATTTGCACCGTCTAAGTTTGATCCAACGGTCATGTTGTGCCGAGACATGGACATACCCATGCAGCAGGCGCCTAAACACCACCGAAGTCCCTCTGCTTCTCGAGGCGCACGACGTTGGTGATGCAGGGGCGAAACGGCTGAAAGGCAATGCAATCTACAGGAAGGCGGAGGGAGCCAGCCGAGGAGCGGGGAATCTTTTGGTTTTCACCATGGTAAAACACCAGTCGACGACTTTTCACATCAGGGAGCGGTGGGTTTTACAGGCAGAGTCATCATGACTAATTGCTGTCGCGCCTGCTCCCGTCAATCCAAAAATTAAAAATCCTACCGCGCGTGCTCCCGTCAATCAAAAAATTAAAAATCCTGCTGCACTCAAACACCACAGCAACATCGCGGTGGATGCTTAAATTTACCTGCTGGAAAGTAGATAAAAAAGGGGTGGAAAAAATGTGGCAGCGGCCTAGCTAATCGGTCGAACTAGCCGAACTAGCTAGCCACCGTGCTTCACTGATGTACTCGGCGGGAAAAGTGGTCTTTCATGATTTGACGACTCATTTATTTACTTGCTTCGGCGAAAATGCGCGGTAGGGCGTCCCACTCAGGAAGAATATATGCGTGCACCACCCGGGAGGACCCCGAAACCGCGCGGTAGGGTGTGCCATGTCTCGGCACGGAGGAAAAATGTGCGTGTAAAAATTTACTGTATCAGACGTAGTACCTATGGTTCGACCCCGGGACCTAGCCAGTCGGTCAAAAATACCCCACTAGCCACACAGCTTCATCATGCCAACATGGCACGGAGGATAGGTGTGGTTTGCTCCGTCTCGACCAGCAAGAACGTCTCTTGTTCTAGGCAATTCTTCTATTTTCTAAGCTTTTTTAGTTGTAATAGCACCACGGAAAGCTAGCGCCGCTCTTCATGTGTGCCCGTGCAAAGGTTAGATGATGGAGAGAAGAGAGAAATTGCAGACCTGGGACCCACCAGTAAGTGAGTCAACGGCCATGCACGTGTAGTCGAGGCACTCCCTCTACTCTACTCAACGTAATACTGTATAAAATCAAGTTATGGGACAAAGCCAACAACCGTTGTTGTTTCAGGCTATCGACTTACGCTTTGTAGTCCAGGTTGCCAGTTCGAATCTCGTCTTTCAGATTTGTTAGTTTTAGGTCCAAATTTGATTAATGACAGGTGGGATCCCCGTGTGTTGTTCCGATATTTCAGTGTAGGGTGGTTTTTCTGAACAAACACTTTGCGCGGTTAGACAAGTAACGGCACAAGTTACACGTATTTTGCAAGTTTACGAACAAAAATAACAGCGGCATAGAATATCACATCCACCCCGCAGCTTAGATGCTATGGTGATATGAGTTTTTACAACGTTGGAAGTGAGATCCAATGGCTTGGGAGTAGTCTTTGTAATTATGCGCAATTTCCAAACTCTCCAAAGGTTTTTTTGCAAATAAAACATTCAAGCCTCGTGTGTGCCGCCGCATCTTGGATCCAACGGCTCCCCGTTGCTCATATTAGGTGCTCCCCGTAGCTTAATTACCCGCTACGATGATATGAGAATCTTGGTCATATGATCAGTGATCAGATGGCACATGCGTAGTACTTGTACTTTCTGTGCAATTCCCAAACTCTCTCAGCCGTATATTGCAAAAACATTCAAACCTCCTACTTTGGGCCGTTAGATCTCCGTGAACTCATATCACCATAGAATCTACGGTGCGGGAGCACCTCATATTCTCCCGTGCGAGAAAACATAAGGTGCTCTCGCAGCTTGGATGCTATGGTGATACGAGCTTCGAGGTCGTTTGATCTGAGATACAATGGCATCTGAGCAGTCTTTGTGCTTGTAAGTAGTGGTCGAACTCTTTGGGGGCTTTTCTGCGAAAAGCCATTTGAACCACCGAGGAGGCATTGGGTCACAAATCCAACGGCTCCGAAGAGCTTGTATCACCAAAGCATCTAAGGTGTGGTAGCACATGATATTCTTACATATAGGAGAATATGATGTCCTCCTTCATCTTAGATGCTATGGTGATACGAGCTTCGAGGTCGTTGGATATGGGATCCAAGGGCATCTGAGTAGTTTTTGTACAAATTGTGTGCAATTCTCAAACTCATCAAGGTTTCCTGTAAAAATATTAAGACATCATGTGAGCTGCTATATCTCAGATCTACAAGCTCCAAAACAACTCGTATCGGCATATAGCATCTAAGGTATGGGGGCACATGATATTCTCCTGGGGAGGAGGGGCGGGGGTGCACAACCAATCGGTGGTTGGGAGGGTGGGGACAAATATAATCTAAACAACCCTGAACAGAGCTTCGCAATTTTATCTAAGGTCGAGGGGGTGACCCCCGACAATCATAGCTCCTCCTAATTAATAACAACATTTGCATGTACTGTAGTACTAGACTTAATATTCATGTTTCAGTTTCATGTTCGTTTTAAATATTGAATTGAGGACCATGCATGTCTTACATTTTACTCCCTTCGTTCCTAAAGATTAGTGTTTTTAGGGATTTCAAGTGGACTGGCACATACGGATGTATATAGACATATTTTAGAGTGTAGATTCACTCATTTTGCTCCGTATGTAGTCGCTTGTTGAAGTCTCTAAAAGACTAATATTTAGGAACAGAAGGAGTATTTTTGAACTCGTGTCATACATGCATGGTTTGGAAAAATAGATGCACTATACTTATTGGATTGTTGTTATGTTTGTGTGCGGGAGTCTCTGTGTGTGTGTGGTCATATGCTTGATACATACAAAGTTTTCTCACATCCATATTGTTCATCTTTTAAATTTTAATTTGCATTGAAAAACATAGCAGGTATACCATGAAATGTGAAATCCACGTTGAGATCACTATATCACAAACTCACTCTAATTCAACAACTCGTTATAGATCAATTACCACGTTGAGATTAGTATTTGCAAGGAAAATACGGGCATTGTAATACACATAGATTCGTTCGGCAACTTAAAAGGTTCCTTTCGTATGCTCGAATTGTAGGACCCAACGGCGTACCAGCCAGACCTTGGCTCGTGTTGATCCTAAAAAAATAAAAAATAAAAAAATCGGGCTCGTGTCCTTCTGGTGGCATGCGTGGTACACACATTAGGCAACCCCGACCAGTCGAGTCTGCGTGTTTTGAGTCGAAATATCTGGCGGCCAGAATTCCAGCCCTAGGAAATTCCCCTCATTTCCCTGGTCCATAATGACTACCGATGAACAACGGAGGGATGCTTTAGTAACTAGACAATGTTGTGTTGAAAAATAAGGTAACTAGACAACGTTACCTACCATGCCGAGCACGGTTCAATTCCCTCGGTCGCCGCTCGCCAAGGTCACCCCTCAACTGCATTGCCTAGTACTACTACTACTACACCAGGATGAGCACAGAATTGAGCCCGTTTGTTCGTGCCTAGTACTTGAGTTAATATATCAGGCAATGCACTGGTACGGAGGGATTATCCTTTTGCTGAAGTCTAACTAAGAAAAATGTTTGACCAAATCCTTTCTTAAGAAATACAACATGACAGATGTATGGCTTGAAAACTTATTGCATGATGCAGGTTATGATATTGTTTCGAATCCTGGATCTTAAATTTTAGAAAATCCAAAAGTGACCATAAATTCTTGAAACTGAGCATGGTCACGTGATATGGCACTTTTATTACTTCGTAATTTTTTCTTCAATTTGAGACAAGCTGCTTATGACAAGTTGCACAAATGAAGAGCCAAGGTATTTCGGAACAAAGACCTGTCACGTTAAGGCGAATGCTTTCACTATTGAAACCGTGGGCGTTTAGGTGCCGCCACGAGTCCCGCTTCTCATCGGCTGGTGCCGTCCGAGCAAGCGTGTGAGTCGATGGGAGGCGTGCGAGCAGACCGCTGCGCCGACTCACAGGGAGGCGTGCGAGCAGACCGTTGTGCAGGCTCACCGGGAGGCAAGCCCTTTGACCAGGCTCCGCCGCCCACCTTCGTCCCAACTGCTCCCACTTTTAATGTCGTCGGCGCCGTAGTTTAAAATCAACCCCATACTACCCGGTATCTCTACAATCTTCTTTCTTCTTCTCCGATTCTCCTGTCGTCTACCTCCAACCAGCCTGACCTAAATGTACGCCATGCCGCATCACGATGTTGTGCCCTTAGTCTTCCAGTTTCCTGAGGAAGACACCCAGCCGGAGTCTCAAGAACATAAGGCGCTTTGGGGCGAGCTTGAACTGGCCTTGCGGGAAGACGTCGCGCCTGTCCCCGCTCCCATTCCGGCTCCCGTCGCCCCGACTGCGCCAACGCCCATCCCCGTGGCATTGATGGGCTGGGAGCCGCACATTGTCGCCGAGCTTGATGCCACGGGGTTCCACGAGGTCCCAGCCGACTTTCACGCCCCCATGCACCTGCTAGCGCATGCACCTGCGCGTGCACTGACGCACACGCCCGTGCCAGTGCCCGTGCACCTGCCAGCGCATGCACTGACATGCGTGCCTGTGCACACGAATGTCTCCGCCGCGCCGTTGACAGCGTCTGTCCCCGCGTGGGTGCCAGTGCCCCCCTCAGCGGCATGCATGGGCGCCGTCGACCGCTTCCTTGCACCAACGCCAGTCGCCTCCTCCTGCCAGTTGACTCGCTCCTGGAGGCCTAAGTCTAGAACATTGTGGCCTTCCTTGAAGCTAGGGCCAATGTCCAGGAGTACGCCAACAACGGCGCAAGACGCCGCCGTCACCGTTAGTCAGTGGCCCGACGACACACAGAGCACGGCATAGGAGCCTCTTCCCACCGCAAGACGCCCCCGCCACCGCCGCGTAATCTAAATTTTCCATGAAAAATGTTCGGATTGCCATGCTTAAAATCCGAACGTTTATCATTTCCGTTTATTTTGGATCGATCATTGTATAATTTAAAGTTGGAGTCAGACTGAACGAAATCTATGGTTTGATCGATTGAAGGTTCTGCTAGAGTCGTATCAAATTAAATATAAAATGCCATCAAGCCACATGTATTCCTTGTCATCCAACGACCTAGACTGCTTCAATGTCGAGCGCTCAACACGTTTAGCGTGCAGTTAATTTCATGCCAAAAATAGTGCTAATCACATAATAACATGCAAATAATATCCAACTTAATATCCTCATGCACTTAATATACTTCCAAATTAACATGCATTGCACGTACATACTGACTAGTGCTGCTAGCACATGAAACTGGTGCCGTAACTTATGAATGCGTCCAGATATGGTCAACGGCAACATCGCCCGCGAGTGCTTCGTGTTTGCCCGTGCGTCTAAACGCAGAAGGGGAGGAGAGAGAGAGAGAGTGAGAGAGCACACATGGAACCCACTAGTAAGTGAAGGCGAATAATACTAAAAATAATATTACATGTTACCAATTGAATAGGCTATGGTAATATAAAAACATTATGTGAACAAAGGGAGGTACAACAAACATTGTTGTTCTATGTATGTTGCCTATTGACGTGCGACTTGAAGGCCCTGGTCGCATGTTCGATCCTCGTCCTTTATTTTTTAATTTGTATATGGGTCCAAATTTGTTTCATTACATGTGGGCCCCTCGGTGTGTAGTTTGTAGCACATTAATTTGTGGGTCCAAATTTGTTCCATTCCAAGTGGACTATCAGTGTGTAGTGTGTAGAATATGATCCTA
Organism: Aegilops umbellulata; assembly: GCA_032464435.1. Classification (NCBI taxonomy): domain Eukaryota; kingdom Viridiplantae; phylum Streptophyta; class Magnoliopsida; order Poales; family Poaceae; genus Aegilops; species Aegilops umbellulata. The sequence continues at coordinate 114,532,260 of CP136056.1, forward strand.
ACAGTGATTCTGAGCTAGAGGGAGACCTAAGTCAATGTAGCTCCCTAGTGGAGGAGTCATAGGAAGATGCCCTATCTTATTCACCCATCAAGGTTCTTGCTCTAACTTTCCAAGGTTATATTTGTCGCACATATCTTGCAACTGATGCTTTGCATTGCTTCTACTTTGCTGAACTGCCATTAGCTTAGTTTACACATCGTGTATGTGAATACGGCCTGCCCATCCATTTTCAGTACACATTCCATCTGTCATCATACCATATTTATCCATTCAAATGCTGTTCTTGTGTATCAGACGTTCAAAAGTATGAGGGCGATTGCTGATCGTGGAGGAGCACAAGCAAATTATTTGGAAAAGGTAGTGGCACGTGATAGTTGCAATATCACCTGACCCACAAAACACCCGCAGACTCTAGCCCTACTACACTGGTCATTTCTGATGCCCCAACTCACCAGACCCCAACTGCAGCAAACATTGTGATTATACCAGTTAACATAGCACCAGCTCTACGACGCAAAACCCCCATTCCAGCAAAGAGTACACCAAATCCAGTTAGCAAATCCTTTTTCGAACCAGAGAGATCCCCAATTGCAGCAAATAGGACCCCTGTTCCATTTCTTCCCAGTTTAGAAGACAAAGCTTATATTGTTGTCAGGAACTTTGTGCACATCTTTCCTTCATGGAAAGATTATACCGCAGACACAGAACAATTTCCAGTCTTCCTCCGCAACTTACGCGTAAGTAATGTACTAATGTTATTCATGGTCATTACTGCATATGTTTCTGCTGACAGAAGACACAAGATTTCATTCTTTTAAATAGGCGAGGACCAAACTGGATTGTGAAGACGAGCAAGGGTTGGTTGCGCTTTTCAAGTACTCGTCGATGAAGTATCGTTCCTACCTGAGGCAAGCGCACTTCGATGGCAAGCCTCTAAACGAAATTTCTGTAAAGTCTCTGGTGCTACATTTATCCGACAGTGACTGGAATAATCTTGTTACACATTATTCCCGGCTGCAGCGTAAGGTACTATCTATGATATCACATCCCAATTTGAACTACATTTCTGCATTTGCCTTAACGTCTCACTTGTACGAAAACTATTAGCAGAAGAACATTCATTCTCAAGGGACCACAGAATCTCTCAACTGTACTGCACACTGCATTGCTCTTGTGAGTACCTCTTGCCCTGTATGACCATACTTACTTTCATAGCTGTTTGATTATGTAGCATCACTGCACATGTTAGCCTCGTTATCATCCATTTGGTGGACATTATAAGATCTGTATGGACTCTTACATAAATTTAGAATCAACCCAACGCTTTTGAAGAGGTTTAGCTTTGTAGTCCTCTTGTAAGGACTGAACGTCATCTATCACTGTACTTACATTAACAGCTACTCCCTCCGTCCCATAATATAAGAACGTTTTGTACAGTACACTAGTGTTCAAAACACTCTTGTATTATGGGAAGAGGGATTGCTTTATTGTGTAGCATTCTGCATCTTATCTCCCTCGCCCACCATTTACTAAAAAAGATCAGATCTATAGTTAATCTTACTAAAAAGTAGAATACACAGACAATGCCAGTGCAGAGGTGTAGCCCATTGCTCTTGTCAGTACATTTTTCTTGTAATGCTTGTACTTCCAGGGATTGGTAGTTGATTATGTAGCATCAATCTGCGTCTTATCTTCATTATCCTCTATCCCTTCCAGTATTATCATATCTATAATTACTCTCTACAAAGTGTAGAGTACAGGCAATGCTTATGAAGAAGATTATGTGCTGAAATTCTTGAGTTATCCTTCCCTTGACATGGAGAAGGGCATTATAAAGCCGGTGTTAACTGTTAATGTAAGTCAGTCCTTCTAAAGCCTTTATCCTCCACTGCTGTTTAATTTGCTCATACTCCCTATGGTTTACTGTTGTTTAGTTTGTTGTTTCTACCAAAATGCATGTTCGCAAGAACCGTAAGTTCTAAGTTTTACTTGTAAAACCAAATTCCTTATTCATACCATGCACATTACTCAATACTCCCTATATGTATGCTTGTTTTTGTGGATCTATAATCCAGTGTGTGGTGAAGTAGCCCACGTTTGCACCTTGTCATCTCCTGTTTTATCTTACTGATGTGGCTCATGATATGAACAACATGCCATGCACATTAACAAAAATAGATACAATGATTTTCTTTGCCCTTCATCTATGCTTGTTATGTTGACATGGTAATCCAGTAGTGTGGTGAAACTCCGCGCATTATGAACAATGCCAAATTATGCTATTAATATTTTGAACTTACTCTTCATTTTCTAATTTGAAATTGGATGGAATTGACAGCACAGTTATCAGCTTTGTTTATACACGTGCAAAACCTGTCGTCTCTCTGCTTTGTTTTCGGGTGATATGCCTGATGGCATGCACATGTCTGCTGAAGGCTGTGCGACAAACCCAATATATATTGCAGCAAAGAAGGCAAAACATCTTGAAGATAGCAAGACAACCCCAAAGTCTTGTCTTGATGCAGTGTTCAAGTTACTTGAGACTAGCAGTCAGACAAGCTCACATAATTCGTTGTCTGAATCAGTTCGACTTCTTCAGTCTCAAGTTCTAGCAGAAAGGCATTCTGCAACTCAACTTCGACTTGAAGTCCTATCTCTAAGAAAGATTGCGGAGACAACAATGAGAATCTCATCACTAAACAGCTACACCTGGAAGCTATGACCGACATGCTAGGCCGGTCTCACAACCTTGCTCAGCAGCTTGCGCAGCAGTTCCCGCGCAAGGCTAACCTTTCTTGATCTGTCTTGGATGTGGTTTCGGTTCAGTATTATTTTGTTACACTTCAATGGTGCCCAGTTTTTGTAATCTGCTTCTTCATTGCGCTTTATGATCACTGGTGGCGAACTTCGATGCCAAGTGGATGTAATATACCATAAATCCTTTATTGTATAGTGTAGGTTTATTCTTAGTTACTATGCCATAGTTTCTTTATTTTATAGAGTAGGTTTGTTCTTAATTCCTATTAGTTGCTACCATCATTCGCTATCTGCAAAAAATCAGATGTAGTCGACCGGGCCGAAACATTCGCCTCTAACGGGACTGGTGTTTAGCGGGCCACAGCCGGCCTGCATCTTTCTTGGGCCCGAATGATTGGGGCCTTCACACTTTGCACGAGGCCCACAACTTACACCGACCTATATTTTAGTTGGGCCTTTTGTGGACCCAGCGCTTAGTTTGGCCAGGTAGCGTTGGGCCATTAACAGGCTGAATATTGTATTGGCCTGTTACGACCAGATGAAACCATGGGCCTTTAGCAGGCCAAAATGCATATTGGGCCTCAATTTTCACTAGTCGCCGACGGGCCTTCAGCAGGCTGAAATGTAGACCGGGCTTTTTTGGGCCCAGTTATATCACGGGCAGTTACTTGAAACATATCTCGGGCCTTAGTTGGCCCACTGATATCATGGGCCTTTAAGAGGCCAAAATCTTAGTACAGACATCAATGGGCCGAATTATGCGACAGGCCTTTAACAGGCCCAGAGTCACGTTGGGCTTAACTGTTGCCACCTTTATCACGTCCCATTAGTGGGCCCGATGTCCCGTCGGACCATATATGGCCCATGGGCAGCACGGGCCATTCCTAGGCCGAAAGTCACACCGGGCTGAAATGGGCCCATGTCTACATCGAGCCTCTAACAGGCCGAATGCCACTGGCCTGTAATTGGGCCCAAATATTTGGCGAACAATTAATGGGCCAGATTTGGCTTCGGGCCATAAATGGGCCCAAATATTCGGCGAACAATTAACGGGCTAGATCTGGCTTCGGGCCGTAAACTGGCCTTTATTAAGCAGGCCGTTATTGGGTTGGCCCACTAGTACCTGAGTAAGTACTACGGGCCTTTGACTGGGACGACCTTTTTAACCTATATGGGCCTCTGTTGGGCCGTGCCACGTGTCGACATATCATAGGTGCTTTGGTGCCAATGGGTAGATGACATCTATCCCAACGGTGAGCCGACACGTGTTTCCTCCAGCCAATGATGATTTTACACGTGGAAAATCCCCATTGGTCGGAGCTGTTAACGGGTTATCGGATCCAAAACTGGACCCGATAGCTTAACGGTGTTCCGTTACGGTGGATGCCACGTGTCGGTCACCCTTGACAAAAGCACTTCTGTGACGCGCGATTTATCGTCATGGAAGTGGACACTTCCGTGATGATAATTTTGGTAATGTCATGGAACACTTCTACGACAGCACAGGTATGACTATCTTGATTCTGTCATAAATTTTTCATGGATGTACATGCATGACAGAAAACGTGACCTACTGTGACAAACACGTATCATCACAGAAGTGTATTTTTTTGTAGTGCAAGGGGGACACGATGTTTAGCCAGGTTCGGGCCCTCTTAATGGAGGTAAAACCCTACTTCCTGCTTGATTGACTTTGATGAGTATAGGGGTTACAAGAGTTGATCTACCTCGAGATCGTAATGTCTAAACCCTAAATGTCTAGTCTATATGAATTTTGATAGCCTCTACGGACTAACCCTCCGGTTTATATAGACACCGGAGGGGCCTAGGGTTGTATAGAGTCGGTTTACAGAAGAAGGAAACTATACATCCGGACGCCAATCTTGCCATCCACGCAAAGGGGAGTCCTATCCATACACAGGGGAAGGCCTTCTACCTTGTATCTTCACGGCCCATCAGTCCGGCCCATATCACACAACCCGGACACAGGAGGGCCCCTTAATCCAGGACTCCCTCAGTAGCCCCTAAACCAGTCTTCAATGACGATATGTTCGGCGCGCAGATTGTCTTCGGCATTGCAAGGCGGGTTCCTCCTCTGAATACTTTAAAGCAATCTTCTGAATAAAAGAACCTTATCCGGCTATGCACGACAGTCACAACCCTCAACCACAAAGGCAAAATACTTAATCAAAATAATGTTTGTCAATTAACAACTTTTTCGGCGAAACGCTATGTCTGGCCTCTTTATCATTTCGAACCATTTTTTGGCCTCTCGCTTCGTGTTTCGAGGCGTGGCCTCCATTGATACCTCTTGTCAAAGCAGAGATCGTGTAAACTTATTGCGGGATCCTTATCAATACGGGTTTGGGTATTCCAACCATGCCATTCACTTATATAAGTGGATAAAAATCCCTAGTTTCACCCCACGCCTTCTTCCTTCTCCTATTTCCCCGTCCTCAAGCTCCAGCGCCCAAGCTTTGGTCTTTCCCACCGCCACCAACCTCTCCAACCATGTCCGGATCTGGCTTGAAGGGCAAGTGGGAGGCCTCCTCCATCACGGAGGACATAAATGACCTCCGGGAGGCGGGGTACTTGTCTGCAGACATTGTACACAGGTTCCCTGCCAAGGAGCAAGTCATCCCCAGCCTGGAGCCAGGCGAGAGGGTTGTGTTCATCCCTCACTTCCTTCGCGGACTAGGGTTTCCCGTTCACCCCTTTGTCCACGGCCTCATGTTCTATTACGGTCTATATTTTCATGATCTAGCCCCAAATACTTTCCTCCACATCTCGGCGTTTATCGTCATGTGTGAGGCGCTACTCTGCATCCCCCCACACTTCGGCCTATGGCTAAAAGTCTTCAACGTGAAGCCGAAGGTGGTCGACGGGCAGCATGCGAACTGGGGCGGTGCCATGGTGAGCAAGCTCCCCAACACCACTGGGCCTAAAGGGGCCTTTGTGGAGACCATCAAAGTGTGGCAGCAGGAGTGGTTCGACATCACCGAACCTCACGGCGCGAGATGGGCAACCACTCCTGAGTTTAGATCCGGACCTCCTATGCGGCTCGCATCACGGACCAGCAAGGGTCTGGACTAGGGGTCAACCGCGGAAGTGATGACGCTGGAGAAGCGCATCAGAAATATGATAAGCAAGAACACCAGTCTCACTGATTTGAAGCATTTCTTTGGCATGACGCACAAAGAGATCTGGAAGCTGCTCTTCAAGGCCCAGATGACGTGGCCCGAGAAAACCGATGACATCGGCCTCGACAGCGCGAATCCGGCCACTCCGGTAAGTATTTTATTGAACATACGCTTGGTCCATAAATCCTCAGGCATAATGAGTTTTCTATCCCTCTCACGGGGTTGGACAGTGAAGGCGGAGTGGATCAAGTGTATTGCGCCACTGCCTGAAGACCCAGCCATTCCCCTGCTAATGCGGATGCTAGTCCCAGCGCCATATTAGGCACCGGAGAAGAAGGCCAAGAAGAAGGGCAAGGAGGCCAAGGTGGCCTCCGCCGTAAAGGCACTTCGGACACAGTGTTCGTAGAGGCCGAAGTCCTCTCCTCCCACGAGGGAGATGAAGACGAAGAGGAGAAGGAGGTGGAAAGTGGATCTCCCCTCAAGGGGAGAAAAAAGAAAAGGGCAGCCTCTGCAGACCTGGAGGAGGGGGCGTCCAAGTGGGAGATGTCGGATTCGGGGTTCCGTAGACCTTTGAGAGGTTCGAACTCTGGGGTGTGAGCTAAGAACTCCTTCTTCCCAATCCTCCTACTCAACAATCCACAGCCTAGCTCGACGAACCCAAGGGACATGAGATGCAGCAGTTTATCCTGGTTCAGGCCACCTTGCGGTGTAATACCCTACTCCTGCTTTGTGGCGGATTGCCTCGAGGGGCTGAGGGATGAACTAGTACAGTGGTTGAACAGCCTCAGCAGGTGAGGTGTTCTTGAGCTCAATGAGCTAGTGGGTGAGAGGGTGATCTGAATGATCCGTCCTCCTCTATGGTGGTGGCTAAGTCCTATATATAGTGGCCTTGGTCCTCATCCCAAATGTAGGCGGGAAGGGATCCTACAACGGCCAAATTTGAAGGGGGGAAACTAGTACAAGTTATCCTGACAAAAGTAGTCTTCGCCTACAAAAGGCTCTGGTGGTGACGCTGCGGTGGGCCCCACGATGATCCCGTCCTACCATCCTGACGGTCTTGGTCTTGTTGCACCGATATGGAAACCTTTGCTTGATTCCTCGAGACCCTGTGCCTGCGCTTTCCTCCTTAGCACCAAAGAGGAAACTGGTACACTGCGCCTGTTGGCGCCCGCCTGGCCTTGGTCATCATGGCTCACGTCATGTGAACCTCGCGAGGTGCACCTTGCCTTGATATCTCCGTTCCTCGGGAGCCACCCTAGGGAGGTCTTGGCGTTGTAACACCCCGAGGATCATGCTACACTAACCCACCATGATGATGCTAAGCTACTGTGAATTTCAATGATAATCATCTTGGGATAATATCTCATTTCAAATTCCTCTCTGAAAACAAGTCAAAGTCACAATGCAAAATGAGTTTGCTCAAAACTTGCTAGAAAAATGTCCGTCATTTGACAAATATTCCATAACATTTATTTGTTAAGGAACACAACATCACTCTTGTGCAAAGCTGTGCTTTGGCAATCATAACAACATCATTTAAGCATTTTTTAAATGCTATCCTATTTATGGAAAATTCAAATGAACTCCAAAATTGCACAAACTTTTTGTGGCACTGCAGAATATTTCATAGTATTTTTGTGGCCAAGCTCCACTTTTATACAAGGTCATTTGGTGGCTTGAATTATTGCAAAATTGTTGCTGTAAAATAAAACAGAAACATAAAATACAAAAGCTTTTAAAAGAAAAAAAAAGAGACCCCCCGCTCAGTGCCCCCATCCCATCGCTCAGCGCCCCCATCCCATCGCCCCTTTGCCCTCGTCCCAACCCCGCCGCCTCTCCCCGGCGACCGCGCCGCCCCACTCCTCGACACCGGCGCCTCGCCTCGTTACCGACCCTGAAGCCGCCGGATCGAGCCGCGCCCCGCCGCCTGGACACCGCCGCCCCAAGTCGCCGCCACCCGACGCCGGCCACCTCGACACCGCCGCTCGTCGCTCGCTACCTCGTCTCCCCGAGCCCACTGACGCCCCCTTGAGCTCGCACGCGACCTCCCCTGTGAGCCCCTTGCCCAATCCCCCTCCGCCTCCCACCGTAGGTCGCTGTTCGCGCTCCGACCATGCTCCGCCCTGGACGCGTCGCCCCGTGCCTTTGCGCGGCCTCGCCGTGGTTGCCCACCACCATGTGTGGCTGCGCCCGCGCCGAGACCGCTCCTGTCCCCTACTGCGCTGCTCTGCCTGCTGCTTCCGCTGCTGCCGCTCGCCCCGCCCCGTGCTATGCTGCACCCCGTCCTGCTGGTCGGGGTTACCAGCTCCTCCCGCCGTGGCCCTCGCACCCCGCTGCGGCAAGCCCTGCCGTGGCCATGGCCTCGCCTCGCCCCGGGCAGACTACGCGCGCCTGTTACGCCCGTCGCCCGCAACCGCAGCCCGGGGCTCTGCCCCGTTAGCCCGCGCCCGTTAAGGCCTCTAGGCCTATGACAAAGGGCCCCACGATCCCCCCCAAAAAAGGAATTTTCTAAAAAATAAATAATTAAAAATATTAATTAATTAATTAATTAGCTTAATTAATTGTGTTAACTAACCTAATCAATTAACTAATATAATTAACCCTGTTTAGTTAGCCTTAGTCTATGACAGGTGGGTCCCGCTGGACCCACGGGCCAGGTTTGACTCTGGTCAGCAGGGTTTGACCTGCTGATGTCATGGTGATGTCATTCTGACATCACCTTTCAATGTTCTGGATAATGTTCAGTTTAAATAATTAAATAAATTTCAAAAATGCCTATAAGTTTGAAAAATCATAATAACTAATCCGTAACTCGTATGAAAAAGTTTTCTACATGAAAGTTGCTCAGAATGACGAGACGAATCCGGATACATGGTCCGTTCATCCTCCACACATCCCTAGCATAGAGAATCTACAGCTTTCCCCCTCCGTTTCATCTGTCCGAAAAATGCAAACATCGGGAAATCTTTCCTGGATGTTTCCCCCCTTCCACGGCACCGCGTTAGCTCTGCCTGTTGTCCTGTTATGCACTTGCTTACTATGTATTTACTATTTCTTCCCCCTTTTCTCTCCGGTAGACCCCGAGACTGCCGCTGATGCCACTGTGATCGACTACGCCGACGACGACCCCTTCTTCTTGTCTAAGTAACCAGGCAAGCCCCCCCTTTGACCATCCCGATATCGCCCATCCCATTCTCTCATGCTTGCATTAGATTTTGCTACTGTTATTGTTTGCTCCTATTCTGATGCATAGCCTGCTTTTGTATCTACTGTTGTACCTTGCCTGCTTATCCTAAACTGCTTAGTATAGGTTGGTTAGAGACCCATCAGTGACCCCCCCACTTGACCCGACTGCCCCGCTGGATTATCAGAAGACCCGATCAACGGGATCGAAGACCAGGCCCCGACACCGCACATCACTTTCCCCTTTTGTTGCTCGACTCTGCAGAGTTACCATCGAGTGCCGAGGGTGGAACCTATACATCACTCCTGATGAGATCTCTGTAGTGTAACTATTCGGCCGGGGTCATAGAGGGTGATTTCCTCCTTAACCACTTCCGATACCGCTCTGTCGTGCAACCCCTCAAGTGTGAATCGAGTGAGAATCCGTTCTGGTGTTGGACTTCGTAAGGGCCTGCCTTGTTGAAGGAGGTAGCTAGGTCTGCTCACCGGTCGCCCTCGCAACGTGCAGGAGTTCCCGGGGAGATGGCCCATGACCCCTGGGGGCATAGGTTTAGTCCGGCGTGCTGGCCTCTCTATTAAGTCTAGGTCGGGTTGCGGCGTATTGTTTGGCCGAGGCCGGGCATGACCCAGGAAAGTGTGTCCGGCCGGAGTTAATCGAGCGTGGTGGGTAAGTTGGTGCACCCCTGCAGGGAAGAAAACATCTATCGATAGCCTGTCCTACGGTAACGGACACTTGGAGTTGTATCCCGATCGATACAATTAGAACTGGATACTTGTGATGAGAACTGGATGGTGATGAGTAATGGATTGTGATTGTAACTGGATAGTATGGCTCTAGGATTTCTTTCTCGCAGGGAGTCGAGAAAGGATCTCTGGCTGAGGTTGATAACACCACTACTACTTTACTTTATGCTACTCTACTCCCTCCTGTTGCTGCAAGATGGTGGTTTCCAGAAGATGGTAGTCTTCGATAGGCAAGGCTTTCCCCTTCTCTTCTGGCATTCTGCAGTTCAGTCCACATATACTACCCCTTTTCATTGATACCGATGCATATGTAGTGTGGATCCTTGCTTGCGAGTACTTTGGATGAGTACTCACGGTTGCTTTGCTCCCCCTTTTCCCCCTTTCTTCTTCTTTCCGGTTGATGCAACCAGATGTCGGAGCCCAGGAGCCAGATGTCACCGCTGATGCTTACTACTACGTGGAGGCCGCCGCCGACTAGGAGTAGTTAGGAGGCTCCCAGGGAGGAGGCCTTGCCTTTTCAATCGTAGATGCTTTTGTGCTAGCCTTCTTAAGGCAAACTTGTCTAATCTATGTCTGTACTCAAGTATTCTTGCTTCCGCTGACTCTTGTGTTTTAGAGCTTATGTATTCGAGCCCTCGAGGCCCCTGGCTTGTAATATGAAGCTTGTATTATTTTAATTTGTGTCTAGACTTGTGTTGTGATATCTTCCCGTGAGTCCTTGATCTTGATCGTACACATTTGCGTGTATGATTAGTGTACGATTGAATCGAGGGCGTCACAAGTTGGTATCAGAGCCGACTACCTGTAGGTAGCCCCCTTTCCAACTCCTTGGCCGAAGTTGAGTCTAGTCATCCAAAACTATTTTACTAACTGGCTGTGTGGCTTACCGGCCCACGTCGTCATTGGGTGGTATTAGGATCTTTTTATTCCTCGTCTATACTCTGGGACTCTTATCTCTCGGCTATTCGGGTTAAACATTTTACTAACTCTGACATTAGGTTCTCGTACCCACTTCCTCCCGGAGAGCCCCGACCTTACCGATGATCACTTGCTTCGCCAGAAGATTCTGCGGTTACTCCTCGATGTTTCTCGAGACTCTGTGCACACTGCCTTACAGTTCCTGACCACCGGTAATCCTCGTGAATAACCTCCTTGCTGTTTGTACCTTCATCCCTAGTTGCTCATGTTGTTACAAGATACCCCTAGCACTCTCCGTTGTTCCGAGAATCCTTGTGCCTTCTGCTTTGCAGCTTCTTTTTGCACTAAGGATAATTCACTTAACCGGGGTCCGCTCATCCCCAGTAGTTCATATGCTTTTCAAAATACTTGGAAATACTACCCGATCTTCCAAGTATCCTCTTCAAACTATTGCTCTGCAAATACTTGTCTGCTTGCATTATGGATGCTTTCCATATTTGTAGCAATATTCATTAGTATCCTTTGACACCGTCATTTTGATCCTATTGATTCAACATGTGTGTGAAGGCACACAATCATCAGTGATCCTTCTATATCTTTTGGCTCAGACGTCATTTTGAACATGAGCTGGTTCTCGACCAATCTATTTGTCATCAATTGTGCCCCTAGGTCTATTCTACTTATCCATCCTTGATCAGAGCGTCTGCTTCTGATCCTTTGTTTAGGAAATCATAATTCCTTTGTTATCTAAGCATCGAATTATTCAGACGTTCTATAATCCGATGCCTTTACATTCTTTCTTCCTCTGATTGAGTACCGATACTCACATCAGCTCCATTGTGGACCAGCAGGCCCATTGCCGGGCTGTTATCCGACAACATCCTTCATATGCAATAACCTTGTGAGCCTTTCCTCGGATACATAAAGCCTTTGGTAAATTGTATCCTCTCCTTTTGTCAACCATGCTCTGCTTCGAGCTTGTGTTGTTTACTTTTGAAGTTTGTGGAATAGGTTCCTAAGATGCCCCTATGGGTTGAACCTATGCCTCCCCTAATCCGTTTGAACCCGAGAGTTTTTAACGAGTCTTACTCTTTTGGTGTTTTGCCAGATAACTTTTCAACACTACAACTTCATTAAACGCGAGAAGTGAATGAAAGGTTATGCATTGAAGAAGTGGGAGTCGACCTTGAACTTTGTGTTCATGCCCATGGACCCGATGTGGAACTTATCATGGAAGCTTCTTGTGATAATAATAATCCCCTTGTTATAAGTTCATCTGGTAACTATGTTTGGTCCTTTGCAACCGTGGTTCTGACCATGATTGTTCCCCTTTGATTCCATTTCTCGGACAAATTAAAATACTTGTCTTCTATAGATCTTTTCATCTGTCCAACCTCTATTTCGATCTACCTCGAGTGTTGCCCCCTGTTATCTTGAGGATATTGTGTCATTGCACTACCTCTTGTGAATTCTCATTGGAACGATACTCCATCACATCATTCCTAGCCTGATCGGCTATATCATTATCGAGCTAATTTTAACTATGCTATTCGGTCCTTCTGCTGGAGCACAACTTCCAACGACGAGCTATGCTTACGTCGATCTCCCTCATCTTATCTTTTCACCTCAAACAACAAGCTTGAATTCGAGCTTGTGTCGCACCCGTGGTTCCAATAACCTTTCGCTTTATCATTCCTTTGACTTGATGTCATCGCCGATCGATTACATCTTTATGAAATCTCTCGACAAATGTGTCATGATCATCATCAACATTCTGAGCTCTTCCAGGATATCAATCGAATTCATGATGAGAAATACCATCCTTGCCCCTCGATGATTTGTGTTATCATCAACAACATTCTTGCCTCCCCAACACGAATTTGTTCATATAAATTTTGGGAATACATCCTTTTTGGCATGTTGATGGATTTTTGCTGAAACCATCGGCCACCTCCTCATCTTCCCTGATAAAATTGCATGAGGTGTTCAAGTAATTCCCGATGGATCCTTTGTGTTCCCAAGGTCCGGCCTTTACCTGATGACAATGTCAATGCTATCCAAAAGTATGACTGTGTTACTCCGAACATCATTAAGAACATTGGAGGCGCAATGCTAAATGTTTCTTGATCAATTATCCACACACCGATGTATGGGTAATATCATGATTTTTCCCTCACCCCTTTATCTAAATGCTTTTGAACTTGCTGTCATATCATGTATATCCTGCTCCGCTTCCCCTTGGGAAGGATATACTCCCAATTCTTGTGTATAAGCACCTTTTCCTTTCCATTGGTCTGGTTAAACTAATAACCACATTTTCCTTTCCATTGTTTTGTTTAACCTTTCTTGTGATCTTTATGATCTAAGCAGTAATAGTTTCCTGCTTATGTAAACACCTCGGTGTAAAATTTGTCAATAAGACCTTGTTATCATTTCTGTTGACATTTCGGTAACCACCGATGGACGAGAACTTCGCCTACAGGTCCGCCTCATTCAATGAGCAGGAAAATAGTTCTCTCCGTCCCTCGCCCTTGGTTCCAACGTGTTGACAACATAACTGACAGTCTATCATCTGACATGCCTTGCTATCGACCCCCTTTCTACTTCTAACCCACATGGTGGGCTCATAACCCACAGTTCCACAGGATCGGAACCTGACTCTCCTGTATATCCTTTTATTACGAAGTATCATTTGCTCTTGGCTTTGTGTTTTGTCACGAGCCACCTTCCGAGATATGATCTATTCCCGATGCTCTGAACCCCCTGCTCACACTCTGTTCAGGCATCGATCGTTTGTCGATTCGCTTGAAACTTCCTATTGTACCTTCATATTTTGCTCTCGATGTTTTCTTAAGTTTCAACTCGAGAGATACTTCTGCCACATTCCTTGAATTGTTTACCAGACAATTAACCTTATAAGGGTCAGTTCTCCCGAAGTTACTCTTTACTTCACCACTTAAATCTCGGGACGAGATTTCTTGTAGTGGAGGAGATTAGTAACACCCCGAGGATAATGCTACACTAACCCACCATGATGATGGTAAGCTACTGTGAATTTCAATGATAATCATCTTGGGATAATATCTCATTTCAAATTCCTCTCTGAAAACAAGTCAAAGTCACAATGCAAAATGAGTTTGCTCAAAACTTGCTAGAAAAATGTTCGTCATTTGACAAATATTCCATAACATTTATTTGTTAAGGAACACAACATCACTCTTGTGCAAAGCTGTGCTTTGGCAATTATAACAACATCATTTAAGCATTTTTTAAAATGCTATCCTCCTTAGGAAAAATTCAAATGAACTCCAAAATTGCACAAACTTTTTGTGGCACTGCAGAATATTTCATAGTATTTTTGTGGCCAAGCTCCACTTTTATACAAGGTCATTTGGTGGCTTGAATTATTGGAAAATTGTTGCTGTAAAATTAAACAGAAACAGAAAATACAAAAGCTTTTAAAAGAAAAATAAAAGAGACCACCCCGCACTGGACCTCAGCCCAGCTGGCCATCCAACCAGGCCGGCCCACCTAACCCTCCATAACCCCCCACCGTGACCTAACCCTATCCCACGACCCCCCACTCTCCCCCGCACGTCTCTCCCCTCTCCCTTCCAGCGCCGCAACACACCCAGCGCCCCCATCCCATCGCCCCTTTGCCCTCTTCCTGACCCCGCCCCCTCTCCCCGGCGACTGCGCCGCCCCACTCCTCGACACCGGCGCCTCGCCTCGTTACCGACCCTGAAGCCGCCGGATCGAGCCGCGCCCCACCGCCTGGACACCGCCGCCCCAAGTCGCCGCCACCCGATGCCGGCGGCCTCGACACCGCCGCCCGTCGCTCGCTACCTCGTCTCCCCGAGCCCACTGCCGCCCCCTCGAGCTCGCACGCGACCTCCCCTGTGAGCCCCTTGCCCAATCCCTCTCCGCCTCCCGCCCTAGGACGCCGTCCACGCTCCGACCTTGCTCCGCCCTGGACGCGTCGCCCCGTGCCTTTGCGCGGCCTCGCCGTGGTTGCCCGCCACCATGTGTGGCTGCGCCCGCGCCGAGACCGCTCCCGTCCCCTACTGCGCCGCTCTGCCTGCTGCTTCCGCTGCTGCCGCTCGCCCCGCCCCGTGCTATGCTGCACCCCGTCCTGCTGGTCGGGGTTACCAGCTCCTCCCGCCGTGGCCCTCGCACCCCGCTGCGGCAAGCCCTGCCGTGGCCACGGCCTCGGCTCGCCCCTGGCACACTACGCGCGCCTATTACGCCCGTCGCCCGCAACCGCAGCCCGGGGCTCTGCCCCGTTAGCCCGCGCCCGTTAAGGCCTCTAGGCCTATGACAAAGGGCCCCACGATCCCCCCCAAAAAAGGAATTTTCTAAAAAAATAAATAATTAAAAATATTAATTAATTACCTTAATTAATTGTGTTAATTAACCTAATCAATTAACTAATCTAATTAACCCTATTTAGTTAGCCTTAGTCTATGACAGGTGGGTCCCGCTGGACCCACGGGCCAGGTTTGACTCTGGTCAGCTGGGTTTGACCTGCTGACGTCATGGTGATGTCATTCTGACATCACCTTTCATTGTTCTAGATAATGTTCAGTTTAAATAATGAAATAAATTTAAAAAATGCCTAAAACTTTGAAAAATCATAATAAATAATCCGTAACTCGGATGAAAAAGTTTTCTACATGAAAGTTGCAAACAAACGACGAGACGAATCCGGATACGTGGTCCGTTCGTCCTACACACATCCCTAGAATAGAGAACCTACAGCTTTCCCCTCCGTTTCATCTATCCAAAAAATGCAAACATCGAGAAATTTTTCCTGCATGTTTCCCCCCTTCCACGGTGCCGCGTAGCACCGCGTTAGAACACGTCTAGCTCTGCCTGTTGTCCTGTTATGCACTTGCTTACTATGCATTTACTATTTATTCCCCCTTTTCTCTCCGGTAGACCCCGAGACTGCCGCTGATGCCACTGTGATCGACTACGTCGACGACGACCCCTTCTTCTTGTCTGACCAACCAGGGAAGCCCCCCCTTTGACCATCCCGATATCGCCCATTCCATTCTCTCATGCTTGCATTAGATTTTGCTACTGTTATTGTTTGCTCCTATTCTGATGCATAGCCTGCTTTTGTATCTACTGTTGTACCTTGCCTGCTTATCCTAAACTGCTTAGTATAGGTTGGTTAGAGACCCATCAGTGACCCCCCACTTGACCCGACTGCCCCGCTGGATTATCAGAAGACCCGATCAACGGGATCGAAGACCAGGCCCCGACACCGCACATCACTTTCCCCTTTTGTTGCTCGACTCTGCAGAGTTACCATCGAGTGCCGAGGGTGGAACCTATACATCACTCCTGATGAGATCTCTGTAGTGTAACTATTCGGCCGGGGTTATCGAGGGTGATTTCCTCCTTAACTACTTCCGATACGGCTCTGTCGTGCAACCCCTCAAGTGTGAACTTCGAGGGTGGTTCCTCTTACGTTCACCTTGATGATTACATCTAGTGGAATCCGTCAAGGGTGATTCCTCAGGTTTTCCCCTCGGTGTTAGACACACAGTTACTATGGTTACTATGACTTTGCACTGGTCCCTGGTACTAAAGACGGGTTGGCCCTGAGGGGTACCCGCGCGAGTTTAATTGCGAGTGATGTGGAGTCGGGCGGACCTGAAATGTGCCCGCGAGATAATTACGAGGCGTGGCCGGGCATTCCTCGGCCTTGCCGCAAGTCCTCGAGACGGGGCAACGGGGTCACATCATTCGTGAGTCTCTGCTTGTTACCGCACGTTCCTAATCCATTACGATTTGGATATTTGATCCGAGGGGCCTCTGGCCTGATAGCACTAACCATCACGTGCGCATAGTATGGGTGTTCTGCGTCGTATACATCAGCTGAAGCTTAATAGACGTCAGCGACTGAGCGGCGCGCGCCGGGTTGGACTGCGTAAGTGCTTGCCTTGTTGAAGGAGGTAGCTAGGTCTTCTCACCGGCCGCCCTCGCAACGTGCAGGAGTTCCCGGGGAGATGGCCCATGACCCCTGGGGGCATAGGTTTAGTCCGGCGTGCTGGCCTCTCTATTAAGTCTAGGTCGGGTTGCGGCGTATTGTTCGGCCGAGGCCGGGCATGACCCAGTGTCGGTGTACTAAAGTAGGGGTACCTTAGTACCCCGAACTTGTGCACGGGAGTCGTAGCACCCCGCGGCAAGGCTTGCCAGGCGACCGCCAAAACTCTCCATGGTCCCTCCTCGGGCCATCCAAGAACAAAGTATTTAAGCCAAGGCCCCGGCAGGAGGAGCCTGCCGGGAAGGCCACCCGAAGAGAGCAAGACCTCGGCAAGAGGAGCTTGCCGGGACGGCCGCTCGAAGCACAAGGCCCCGGCAAGAGGAGCCTGCTGGGAAGGCCGACGAAGGCACGACAAGAGACCTGCTGCGACGCGCCATGCGTCCCAGCAAGGACCGGTGAGCGACAAGCTCCCGGGCGCGACAAGGCACCAACCGCGGCAAGGCGCTTGCCGCGGCAAGTCACCACCCCGCGCCTGCGCTCCAGCTCATCCACCCCACGCGTCGCTCTGGGGCCATTCCAGGCGTACGTGGCGAGAGGCTGCGCAGCCAGGGGCATGCGGTGGCGAAGCAACGCTGACAGAGTAGCCATCGTGGCAAACGGTGGTGCTCCTGACGGTCCCTTTTCTGCACTGTTTGGGCAACCCAGACGGGCATTTAATGCCCTTGTCCCCTGCCGTCAGAGTTAGGTATGATAGCATTGTGCAAACAGTTGTACCCAACACAGCGTTTTCCAGTTTTACCCCCGCCTACGTTGCCACCTGTGGGTAACCCCTTGCACATATAAAAGTAGGCCCCATGCGCAACATGAGGGGAGGAGGCCATTCACGCTCGGTCTCGCCAGTGGCTCGCGTGTAATGTAGCACCACACGCTCCCGAGCAAGAACACAATACAAAACCACAAAGCAGCAGTAGGGTTTTACGCATCCGTGCGGCCCGAAGCTGGGTAAATCCCCTTGTGTGCATCGCCTCGATCCGCTCTTCGCGCGACCTCCGCCCCCCGCCGAACCAAGAAAGGGGCTCGGTCCCCATAGGTGTTCGAGGAGGCACATTTCCGCCGACATCTTTGGCGCGCCAGGTAGGGGGCGTCGAAGTTGTGCGAACCTGATCCGGTGTCTGCACAGGCTAGATCTCCATCATGTTCGTCGACATGCCACCGAAGAAGAAGGTTCCGGAGGTGGCTGGTCCGTCCGCGTCGAACCCACCGCCCCTGGAGCAAACGGGTGGTGGGGACGGCAACGGCGGTGGAACGGGCGCCACCGAGCCAGCTCATGGTGCCACGGCGTCCGAACATGCACCGCGCCCCTCTCAGGAGGCACGGGACCAGCAACGTCTTGGCACTCACGGTACCATACGCTCGCTGGACCCAGATCGAGCCGACGGATCCCAGGGCGCTCAAGGCCGGCACTCACACCAACGCGCTGGCGCGAGCGTGGCGCGACTGCCTGGTCCGGGTGTTGCTCCTTCTAACGTAGTTAGAAGTTCGAGCACATCCCGCTCCACGCGCCGTTCGCCACCGCTGCCCGCCACTCCAGCAGAAGCCCTGGCGCGAGCTCAACTGCTCCTAGACTACCCTCCAACAGCGGACAAGCTCAACGACTGGAGGGCCATGATACAGAGCCTCATCGGTTTCGCTAATGGCGACACCCCGCGGCAGCACAGTGCGTTGCAGCCGCGGCAGGTCGGCCAGGCAAGAACCGATGGCGCCAAGACCGGTGGGGGCGCGACCACCGTGCACTCCCCGCCCCAAAGGCCAAGATCGCCGACTCGCCGGAACCATCACGACAACGACTCCACCGCGTCGTCGAATCCACGAACTCGTCGCGATCAACGCCAAGTTCTTCACGAGCGAGAGCAAGAGGACGCTCGTACTCGCATCGAGCGTCGGAGAGAAGCGCGGCGTCAATCAGACCAGCGCGCTGGGCCCTCTGTCGACATGCATGCGCCCGGGGGACCAGGCGACCTGCCGTACGCGGTAGGCTGCCCTGCGTTCACCCGTGAGCTGCGGCAAGTCCAGTGGCCCAGCACGAAGAATTTCAAGCCAGACGTACCAGAGAAGTACGACGGCAAGTCGCATCCGTCGGAGTTCATCAGCATCTACACCATTGCGGTGCAGGCTGCTGGGGGGCGGGACGACAAGATCCTTGCCAACTACTTCCCGTTGGTACTCAAATCCAACGTCAGATGCTGGCTCATGCACTTGCCGGATAACTCCATAACCTCCTGGACTTACTTGTGCCATCAGTTTGTTGGCGCCTTTACAGGCGGCCACAAACCCCATGGCCAAGCGAGCGACCTTCATCTGCTCGTCCAGAAGGAAGGGGAATCCTTGCGCAAGTTCATCCAGAGATTCAGCCGCGTACACTACAACATCCCAGACGTCCACCCTGTCGCGGTTATCAGCGCGTTCCATCAGAACGTGCGTAACCGCAGGATGCGGGAGGAGATGGCGATGTGCAAGATCAAAGACGTCAGCGAGCTATATGCCCTGGCCGACAAGTGTGCACGTGCTGAGGAAGGGAGGAAACTCCTCAGAGAGAACACTGGGGCAGGAGAATCTGACAGTGAAGATACCACCCCGGCAAGGAAGAACCGGCGGCGGAGCAACAGGAAGAAGAAGAGACAAGAAGTACTGGTTGTTGAGCAGTCCGGCGATGAAGGCGCCGCCAAGAAGGCCCAGGTTGGTAGCTCCGGCAAGGAGGTTGCCGGATGCGCCAACTGCCAGGCTGTGGCGGTCGCTGACAAGCGGGACGGCACCAACAAACAGTACTGCAAGATCCACCGCACCAAGGGCCATGACCTCCAGAGCTGCAAGCAGGTCGAGCGGCTCGTCGAGCTGCAAAAGGCCGAGTACGAACGACGCGACAAGGAGAGAGCCCGGGGAGGTGGCGGTGGATCGGGCACGAAGCGCCCCGGCCAGGGAGGACACCGCGACAAGGACAAGCAGCGGCAAACGGACAGACCTCCCCGTGGCCGCGACAAGAACGAAGACGACGATGAAGACGAAGACAAGGATGACGTCGAGACCAGTGAGCAGGAGTTTCAGAAAGCCACAGAGGTCTTGTGCGTAGACGGCGGTGCTTCCCTGCATACTTCTCACCGCCAGCTCAAGCAGTGGGCGCGGGAAGTCAATGCAGCGGAACCACCCGTCGAGTCGCGCAAGCCTCTGAAATGGTCTAGCACGCCTATCATCTTCGATATTGAGGACCACCCTGACCGCACAACTGCGATCGTGTGCTTGCCGATGTTGGTCTCGCCAATAGTCCGCAACCTCAAGGTCACCAAGATGCTAGTCGACGGCGGGGCCGGCTTGAACCTGATATAACGCCCTCGATGCGGCTATATCTCCCACGTGTCGAAGCACGACTTAGAGACATAACCGCATTGAAAGCAATGTCGCAAGTGAGGTAATCTTCACACAACCCATGTAATACATAAGGGAAAGAGATACATAGTTGGCTTACAATCGCCACTTCACACAATACATGAGTAAAGCATTACATCATACAGATACAATGAAGGTCCGACTACGGAACCAAAATAAAAGAAGAAACCCCAAAAGCGACAAAGGTCCCCGATCGACCCCAACTGGGCTCCACTACTGATCGACTAGAACGAAACAACACAACGAACACGATCTTCATCGAGCTCCTCCTTGAGCTCGGATGCGTCACCTGCACAGTTTCATCGGCACCTGCAAACTGGTTTTGGAAGTATCTGTGAGTCACGGGGACTCAGAAATCTCACACCCGCGAGATCAAGACTATTTAAGCTTAAAGGTAGGACAGGGTAGTGAGGTGGAGCTGCAGCAAGCGACTAGCATATATGGTGGCTAACATACGCAAATGAGAGCGAGAAGAGAAGGCGAAAGCACGGTCGAACAACTATGATCAAGAAGTGATCCTGAAACTACTTACGTCAAGCATAACTCCAACACCGTGTTCACTTCCCGGACTCCGCCGAGAAGAGACCATCACGGTTACACACACGGTTGATGTATTTTAATTAAGATCAACTTTGGGTTTTCTACAACCGGACATTAACAAATTCCCATCTGCCACATAACCGCGGGCACGGCTTTCGAAAGTTCAAACCCTGCAGGGGTGTCGCAACTTAGCCCATTATAAGCTCTCGCGATCAACGAAGGATATTCCTTCTCCCCGGGAAGACCCGATCAGTCTCGGAATCCCGGCTACAAGACATTTCGACAGTAATAAAACAAGTCCAGCAAAGCCGCCCGATGCGCCGACATCCTGATAGGAGCTGCACATATCTCGTTCTCAGGGCAACACCGGATGAGCAGTCCGTACAACTAAAACCAGACCTCAAGTTTCCCTGAGGGGGCGCTGCAAAGGGCTCTAGTTCGGTCCAACACTTAGACAAGCATTGGCCCGGGGGGGGGGGCTGAATAAAGATGACCCTCGGGCTGGCCGACCCAAGGGAAAAGGGATAGGTGGTAGGCAAATGGTAAAACCAATGTTGGGCCTTGCTGGAAAAGTCTTATTCAAAGCGAGTTGTCAAGGGGGTCCCATAAATCACCCGACCGCGTTAGGGACGCAAAATCCGGGAACATAACACCGATATGACGGAAACTAGGGCGGCAAGAGTGGAACAAAACACCAGGCATAAGGCCGAGCCTTCCACCCTTTACCAAGGATATAGATGCATTAATAATATAAGAGGTATTGTGATATCCCAACAAGTAAACATGTTCCAACAAGGAACAACATCTCCATGTTCCAACAAGGAACAAACTTCATCTTCACCTGCAACTAACAACGCTATAAGGGGGGCTGAGCAAAGCGGTAACATAGCCAAACAACGGTTTGCTAGGACAAGGTGGGTTAGAGGCTTGGTTTAACAATATGGGAGGCATGATAAGCAAGTGGTAGGTATCGCAACATAGGCATAGCAAAAGAGCGAGCATCTAACAAGCAAAGATAGAAGTGATTTTGAGGGTATGGTCCTCTTGCCTGAAATCCCGCAAGGAAGAAGAACGAGTCCATGAAGAAGACAAACGGATGAAGACGATCGAATCCTCACAACTCTAGAACGAAACCGAAGCTAACGAGAGAGGCAACCCGGAAACAAACAAACAACATAGTAAACAACCATCACATAAACATGGCATGATGCACAATCAAGTATGATGCATGTCCGGTTTAACTAGCATGGCATGGCAAAGTGCAACAAACAACACTACAAGTTAAGTGGAGCTCAATATGCAATGAGTTGCATATTGATAAAACACCACAAGACTTATTTAGTTCTCTCTCGTTTAGGTACCCAACAATATGAAATGTTATTAAACATGGCAAGGGCGAAGCATATGAAAACTACCTATCTAGGCAAGTTTAAATGAGGCCGGAACAACAAACAACAATTCCGGAAAATCCTCATGTGCATATTTATGGATTAGGTATTGTTCTGCCCTAAACACAATTTTAATGTTGTTAAACAGGAAAATAAAGTGCAACATGTTAATCTATGCATTTTTCTACCCCATTTACATATAAAGTTTATTAAATTCCGAGTTACGGTTATTTAGCTATGAATTAAACCATTTTAACATGGCATTTAGCAAAATAAATGCAAACAACAATTATAAACTTTTTAAATGTTGTTATCATGATGCGGATGACAATTTCAAGTTTTATGCAATTATTATGAAAATTTTGATAAGAGCATTAAGAAGCATTTGTCATCGTGGCGGAAAGAAAGTGTGCCACGACAACGAATCCGAAAATGGTGCCACGGCAACATATCGATTCCGGTACTCATGGAGATACCGGTGCAAAAGGAAGCGTGCGGATGCGAGTTGAGCAAGATGGTGGGGTGATCCCGAATACCGGGTTCCCACGAGACGATGGCATGGCAACGAGTGACAATTCAGACACGGTGAAAACGGTGCATCTCATATAACCCGCATTCGTTCTCGGAAGGTCGTCTCGGGGTTATACCTTCGAAGCGTGCATTTCGGAGTGAATCGAGTTCGTAGAGGAAGTAGTTGTTCTCGTGGCGGTAGTCGTTCATGTTCACGTAACACGGGTTTTCGGCGACGGTCGTCGTACATGGTTCGGAGGCGTTCGAGTCATCGGTAGAGGAACTTGGCGGACCATGTAGTCGAACTTGGCGCATCCGAAGGGGTACATGACGAAATCCACCTCGGATGTAGTCGTACACGTGTAATCGGACTTGGAAAAAATGCACACCGGCTGCAGTCGTGGTACTTGGCGCTTGCGGTGTGTTGCTTGGGGGCAACAAGGGGTACTTGGCAGGTTCCCCACGAAGATGCATCGATGGCGCTCGAAGGCAGCAGCGAGGAGGCGAACGAGGCCGCTGGGACTCGAGCGATGAGTGGCGTGCGGCTGCTGGCGGACGGCTGGGCTCCGGCGAGTCCCCCCATGGACCGGGACGAGGAAACCGCGGCCTCGGGCGCATGTGCAGGGGAGCACCGGGTCGGGAGGCGCGGGATACGCGCCGGGCGGCGAAGCGGAGCAGTGGGCGGCTCCACGGGCCAGACGGCAACGAGGTGCTCGGCGACGCAGGGTCCGGCGGTCGCGGGATTGAGGGCGAGGAGGAGGGGTCGCGACGGCGGTGGCGAGGCAGGGGGAACGGGACGAGGGCGCGGCGCTCCTGCTGGGCGCGGAGGACGACAGCTGCGGGCGTGGGGTCCCGCTCCTTTCTCTGGCGATGCAAGGAAGAAGGAGGGGGTCGAGGGAGAGGGGCGCTGCGAGGGAGATGGAGGCGCTGCGGGAGGGAGAGGGAGATGGCTTCTGGCGGCGGGAGGTGGAGACGAGGGAGAGAGGAGAGATGCTCGCTAGGGTTTGGGAGGGAGTAGGCCTTGGAGGCTGGCCCAGTATAGAGGGGGGCTGCGCCTAGGGGGAGGGCGCCGGCTGGGCCTTGGGCCACTTAGGCTACGGGGAAGGATGGGCCGGCTTGGCTGACTGCTCTCTCTCTCTCTCTCTCTCTCTCTCTCGTGTAAAACTATTGCAATAACAGGAAAAAACAAAGAAAGAAAGGAGAGAGAAGAAAAAGGAAGGAGGTGTTAGGGGAAGAAGTTGGACATGCGGATAATTATCCCGGACTCACAAAAATGAGTTTGATCCAAGAAAATAGAAGTTGGCGCGAAAGCAAGATTTAAATTCAAACCCATTTGAATTTAAATCAAATGGTTTGAACTAGGACAAAGTTTATGAAAGGCCAAAAATGTTGAGATGTTTATATGGAGCTCCGGAAAATGATGAAGAAATTATGGGCAAGGCTGGAGACCAAGAGTTAAGGTAACAAAGGCATTGGGCATTATTTGCACGTGTGTTATGATCAATTCCAAATAATTAAATATTTATAATAGCTCCCTAATAAGAGTAGGAGACTTTGAATATGTTTTAAAGAGAAATCACCATGTGAATTCCCTCGATTTAAATAGATCAAAAGATCTATGCAATTTATTTAGTTGAGGTTTTTTTAAAAAGGGGTTGCATGATGACATGATGCAATGCACATGATGCAAGGATGAATGCAACGAACAAAACAAATCACACGACGAAACTCGGAGTAGCTGGAAGTCTTCTGGAGCGTCGGTCTTGGCGCATCACACCTGATCTCCTCCACTGTGCTCCGGAAACTCCAGGTCCCCAACAGCGAGCTCGAAGAGACCGGCACGTTCCAAGGAATCAACCCGGGAAGGAGCAAGCCGAAGGGGAAGATAACGTTGCCAGTAACATTTGGCAGCGAGCTGAACTTCAGGACAGAGAGGATCACTTTTGACGTTGCCGATTTTCCGTTGCCCTACAATGGAATTCTCGGCCGTCCAGCGCTCGCCAAATTCATGGCGGCCTCTCACTACGCATACAACATGCTCAAGATGCCAGGCCCGATAAGCGTCATCTCTGTCCCCGGCGACAAGAAGGATGCCCTTATCTGTGCCGACAAAATCTACCGGGAAGCAGCAGCCGCAGCGGATCACAAGCCGCTTGCCGCCGAAGCTCCCGGAGGGAAGAAGAAGACCAAGCCCGGCAAGTGCTCTGGTGCCCACTCCGGCAAGCGCACCTCTTCGGAGTGCTGCGCTACCGTCGAGGACGCGCCATCGAGCTCCACCGGCAAGAGTAAGAAGACAAAGGCAGCTCTGCCAACGACCAAGAAGGTGTCCGCCAAGGAGGACGGCACTGGTGGTACCTTCACCATCAATGCCACTCTCGACTCCAAATAGGAAAGCGCGCTCGTTGCTTTCCTGCAGGCGAATGTCGATGTGTTTGCCTGGCAACCATCTGACATCCCCGGCGTTCCCAGGAAAGTGATTGAGCACCACCTCGCCGTCTGTCCTCACGCGCGGCCCATCAAGCAGAGAGTCAGGAAGCAAGCGGTGGAGCGCCAAGAGTTCATCGCAGAAGAGATCAAGAAGTTGGAAGCGACAGGCCTCGTCAGAGGTGTGCTCCATCCGACGTGGTTGGCCAATCCTGTTGTCGTGCGCAAAGCAAATGGGAAATGGAGGCTTTGCATCGACTTTACTGATGTTAACAAAGCTTGTCCCAAGGATCCCTTTCCCTTGCCGCGCATTGACCAGATTGTTGACTCCACGGCCGGATGTGACCTGCTTTCATTTCTTGACGCCTACTCAGGATACCATCAGATCTTCATGGCTGAAGAAGATGAGGAGAAGACCGCATTCATCACTCCATGTGGCACGTACTGTTTCGTACGGATGCCTTTCGGTTTGAAGAATGCTGGTTCGACGTTTGCGAGGGTTGTCCATACCGCTTTTGAGCCACAAATCCACAGAAATGTGGAAGCCTACATGGATGACATAGTGGTCAAAAGCAGGGACAGGGCAACCCTGATTCAAGATTTAGAAGAGACCTTCACGAACTTGCGCAGGATAAGCCTCAAGCTCAACCCCGAGAAGTGCGTGTTTGGAGTCCCTTCCGGCAAGCTTCTCGGGTTCTTCGTGTCTCAGCAAGGAATCGAAGCCAATCCAGACAAAATCAAGGCCATCGAGCAGATCGAAGCACCAACACGCGTCAAGGATGTATGAAGGCTTGCCGGCTGCGTTGCGGCTCTCAGCAGGTTTATTTCCAAGTCTGCAGAACGCGCCCTGCCATTTTTCAAAGTTTTGAAAAAGGCGGGTCCAGTGAAATGGACTCCGGAAGCGGAGGCTGTGCTGCAAGACTTGAAGAAATACCTATACTACGCTCCAATACTTGTCGCGCCTAAACCACAAGAGAAGTAGCTACTGTACCTGGCGGCAACCAATCAAGTGGTTAGTGCTGCGTTAGTAGCGGAGAGGGAGGCAGATGATGAGCCAGCAACCGCGGCAAGCACGTCCAGCGACAAGCAGGGGGCTTCCCCGACAAGCTCTGGCCCCGACAAGGATGAATCTGCGCGGGAGCAAGTGGAGGTGCAGAAGAAGAAAATGGTGTAGCGCCCAGTTTACTTTGTCAGCTCCCTTCTGCAGGGGGCTAGGTCAAGGTACTCTGGTGTGCAGAAATTGCTTTTCGGCCTTCTCATGGCCTCGAGAAAGCTGCGCCATTACTTCCAAGCACATGAGATTACAGTTGTCACCCGCTTTCCGCTGAAGAGGATACTGCAGAATCCAGAAGCAACAGGCAGGATTGTCGAGTGGGCGCTGGAACTGTTGAGCTTCGGTCTCAAGTTCGAGAGCACCTCGACTATCCAAAGCAGAGCCTTGGCAGAGTTCATAGCGGAGTGGACACCGACGCCAGACGAAGAAATCCCAGAGACGAGCAACCCCGCCAAAGAAGCAAGCAAAGAGTGGTTGATGTATTTTGATGGTGCCTTCTCGCTGCAAGGCGCCGGTGCTGGCGCGTTGCTTATCGCGCCCACCGGAGAGCACCTCAAGTACGTAGTCCAGATGCACTTCCCCAAGGAGCAAGCAACCAACAATACTGTAGAGTATGAAGGTTTGCTCGCCGGTCTCAGGATCGCGGCAGAACTTGGGATCAAGAAGCTCATTGTTAGGGGTGACTCGCAGCTTGTCGTCCGCCAAGTGAACAAAGATTACCAGAGTCCGTTGATGGAAGCGTACGTTGATGAAGTGAGGAAGCTAGAAGAGCGCTTTGACGGCCTGCAAATGGAACATGTTCCAAGAGCTGAGAACGACATTGTTGATGGCATGTCAAAGTGCGCATCACTTAGGTTACCTGTGGAACCAGGAACCTTTGTGCTCAAGCCGACTCAGCCATCCGTGACACCATCAACCGGATAGAGCAAGAAGAGGAAGTTGGTCTCCGGCGACTATCTTCCGGCAGAGCTCCCTGGAGCCGCCGCCAAGAAGGTCCCCAAGATCGACGCCAAGAGCGCGAGGAGCTGTCTGCTCCGGCAAACCCCAGGGTTTGTTCCGTAGAAGTAGGCGCTCCCGACAAGTTTTGCCCCAGCAAGCTTGCCGGGGAACGTCGAGCTCCGGCTGAGCCCCAGATCCTCGCCATAGAAGCGGACGTTCCCGCAGCAGCAGATGTGCCTTCAGTCCTTCTTGTCGAGCCACAGGCTCCAGCATGGGCGCAGCAGATAGTCCATTTCCTCCAGAACGGAGAACTTCCCGAAGAACAAGAAGAAGCGGAAAGAGTAGCCTGGCGCTCGAGTATGTACCAGTTCGTCGACAACACGCTGTACAGAAGAGGGCGCAACGGTGTGAAATTGAAGTGTATTTCCCGGGAAGACGGACAAAAGCTGTTGGCAGAGATACATGGAGGCATATGTGGTCACCACATTGGCGCCAGAGCACTTGCCGGCAAAGCGTTCCGGCAAGGTTTCTTCTGGCCGACAGCCCTCCAGGATGCAACTGCACAAGTAACCAAGTGTGAAGCGTGCCAGTTCCATTCCAAGCAGATACACCAGCCAGCTCAAGCTCTCTAGATGATCCCTTTATCCTGGCCATTTTCGGTCTGGGGGCTCGACATCCTCGGCCCCTTCCCCCGAGTTGTCGGGGGCTTTGAGTACTTGTACGTCGCAATCGACAAGTTCACAAAGTGGCCGGAAGTGGAACCAGTGAGGAAGGTGACAGCACAGTCAGCAGTCAAGTTCTTTAGGTCGATTGTTTGCTGCTTCGGGATCCCCAACAGGATCATCACCGACAACGGTACGCAGTTCACGAGCCGCGCCTTCATGCAATACGTCCAAGATCTCGGCGCCAAGGTCTGATTCGCTTCTGTTGCTCATCCCCGGAGCAACGGTCAAGCGGAAAGGGCCAATGCCGAAGTGCTGCGCAGGCTCAAGACGAGAACTTTCAACAGGCTGCACAAGTGCGGAAGAAACTGGATCGAGGAGCTGCCGGTGGCTCTTTGGTCGATCAGAATGACGCCAAATCGAGCCACTGGCCAGACACCATTTGCTCTAATCTATGGAGCAGAAGCAGTTACCCCCACAGAACTCGTATACGGGTCACCTCGAGTGCTCGCTTATGATGAGCTTGAGCAAGAGCGGCTGCGTGAAGATGACGCGTTGCTCCTTGAGGAAGATCGTCTTCAGGCTGCTGTGCGAGCCTCTCGCTACTAGCAAGCTTTGTGTCGCTACCATAGCCGCAAAGTTAAAGCCAGAAGCTTCGAGGAAGGCGACCTTGTTCTTCGGCGCGCTCCGTCCGCCAAGAATCATAACAAGTTGACGCCGAAGTGGGAAGGCCCTTACCGGGTGAGACGAGTCACGAGGCCTGGCGCTGTCTGCCTCGAGACCGAAGATGGCACTCCGGTGAGCAACTCATGGAATATTGAGCATCTTCGTAAGTTTTACCCGTAAGGCGCGGTTGTCGGGCCCCGCCCGGCAACCAACCTTTTGTACAAGTCTTGCCGTTGTTGCATGTAATCCTTTGTACAAAGCCAGGCGCAGACCCTGAGCAGCAGTAAATGAAGCGCTGGCGCCCTAGGTTTTAGCATGCATGCTGAGTCGAGTCTCGTCCTTGGTTAGGGTTGATAGTGCCTAACAGCTGCTAACCCCTAGCTTAGAGGACGAGTCTGCGTCTTTTTCCTGTTCTTTCGTTTCCTTTGGTTCGCAGGGTTTTGCATATCCTGGCCAGACCGCTTAAGGACAAAGAAGAGAAGAAGGGCGTACCAGCATCTGGTCCCCGGCAAACCAATGTTGCCGGGGGCTGCAAGTACGAGGATTCGTCCGCGGCAAGCCAAAGTTGCCGGGGGCTGCAATCCCAGATAAGTTTTTCATCCCTTGTCATGCATTCTCTTATGGACTGAGGAATGCGAAAACCTTGTTTTTTCCTAAAAAGCTACCGTGCTCCCTTAACTCTGAGCCCCGGAGCGCGTTCCTGGGGCTAGTTTTGGTAGCAGCCGTGGCGGCAAAGGAACGGAATGAGGAGCCCGAATCCGCCTCATCCCTACCTCCGCCAAAGGCGTGAGGAAGGTCGAGTGGCGCGGGAAGACGGCAGGGCCTGTTGCCGGGCAAAGAAGTGTCTATCTTAACGACATAAAGGATTCGCTCCTTGGCGTGGGTTTTACCCATGGGACAAATGGCCCGGCAAACATCCCCTTTTCATTAAAAACATTCCGCTCAGGTACAGTTCAGAGAGAATGAAAAACATGAAAGATGGGATTACAAGTTTTAAACACAGCTAAGGCCCGAGGGCTTACAGATTGAAAAAAAAGATAAGATGCCCGTAATCCCTTTCTTGTCTCTCTCCTCAGGAGGTAGGACAAGGAGGCGAAAAGGGCAAAAGGGGCGCCTAGGCGAGCTACGGGTGGCAGAAGACACCAACAGAACGCCCCGGGGGCCGGCTGAAAGCTGGACGGTGACGGCGGCGCCGAAAGGAGGGCTCGACGGGGCGGCAGGACGTCAGCATGCTGTCGAGGGCACCTCGCCCTCGTATTCCGACTTGACGGCCTTGCCGCCAGCCCTCTTCCTCTTCCGCAAACTCGCCACGCCAGCCGCCAAGGAGACGACCCCGGGAAGCTCAACGAGCCGGCAACACAGATGATAGGGTCGCCGGTGCCACACGGAGCCGCAACCGACGCCTAGTCGGACCCGTCATCCCGACGACCGCTACCCTCGTCGTCGCTGTCGCTCTCCTCCTCGTCACTCTCGCTCGAGGAGGAGCCTTCGCTGTCGGAGGAGCTATCCACGCAGCACCGGGCCCGCGTCCCGAAGCACCCGAAGACCTTGACGGAGAGGAGGTCGCCCTCCATCAACTTAAAATGGAGGGTGAACCCCTCCATCAAGCTGTGGATACGGGCGAACGTCTTCCACCCTCGACCAAGATACATCACGCCGGGGGCTGGGGACTCAACGTTGAACCGCGTGCCGCTGATCCCGCAGCCCCTCATGCGCAGTCTTAGCGTCTCGGGTTGTTCCATCTCCATCACGCTCGCGAAGGGAGCCAGGAGACGGAGGCGACGACGAGGCGCCTGGCGCAGCCTGATGAATAACTCGCAAGGGTCGTCCCCGATGTGGACTGCCGTGAGAAGAGGGGCCGCTGGCGGAGGCGAGGCCGGCGCGTCGCCCCGTCCGCCTCGTCCCTGAGCGCCTCGGCCTCGCCCATGACCTCGTCCACGACCTCGCCCCTCCCCCTTCCCCTTATGGTTGGCTCTGCCACCGCGGGTGCAAGGGGAGGAGGGGCGCGTTGCCTAGCGGCGACCCTCGCCGCCACCGATGAAGGACCAGGATTCCCTTTTTCCATGGCGAATGGAGAGAGGGGATCAGAAGCTGAAGAGAAGCAAAGATGGAGGAGTGTGGGTTTTCGTCGCCCCCCCTCTTGCTCTTTATAAAGGAGCAGGGTGGGGGCTCGACCGCCCCGCTCGGCCAATCAAGACGCAGGAAGGGCAGGCGACTGGGACCGGCCTGCTGCCTCGGCCCGGTTTCCTGCCTCCACTGTCCGCGACCCCAGGTGCATGGGAGCCGCGTGGCTGGCGTGCAAGACCCAGCCGACGGCTGAGGCGACCTCCCCTCGCCCCGTGATCATGGGGAGCGGATGCCTCGGAAACCGTGCCTCGGCCACGTCCAGCAAACGAGCCGCGCCTCCACGCCTCCCTCCACTTATGGAGATAGCGCGAACCATCCCCCTTTATTGCGACATGACGCATGCCTGCGGGGCTCAGCCCCGCGCACGCCGCCCACGTCACGCACGCCTCTCCCCACGATGCCGCGTTCGACGCGTGCCGTTCGGGGAGGACGTGGTGGATGCAGAAGAAGATGCAGCATGACCCAGGCCACGCGTGCCCGTGCACTGTTTTGGGCCTGGCCCAACAGCGCTCGGCACCGTGTATGGCCCAGGCCCGGGGGCTCCTGTCGGTGTACTAAAGTAGGGGTACCATAGTACCCCGAACTTGTGCATGGGCAGTCGTAGCACCCCGCGGCAAGGCTTGCCAGGCGACCGCCAAAACTCTCCATGGTCCCTCCTTGGGCCATCCAAGAACAAAGTATTTAAGCCAAGGCCCCGGCAGGAGGAGCCTGCCGGGAAGGCCACCCGAAGAGAGCAAGGCCCCGGCAAGAGGAGCTTGCCGGGACGGCCGCTCGAAGCACAAGGCCCCGGCAAGAGGAGCTTGCTGGGAAGGCCGACCAAGGCACGACAAGAGACCTGCTGCGACGCGCCACGCGTCCCAGCAAGGACCGGTGAGCGACAAGCTCCCGGGCGCGACAAGGCACCAACCGCGGCAAGGCGCTTGCCGCGGCAAGTCACCACCCCGCGCCTGCGCTCCAGATCATCCACCCACGCGTTGCTCTGGGGCCATTCCAGGCGTACGTGGCGAGAGGCTGCGCAGCCAGGGGCATGCGGTGGCGAAGCAACGCTGACAGAGTAGCCATCGTGGCAAACGGTGGCGCTCCTGACGGTCCCTTTTCTGCACTGTTTGGGCGACCCAGACGGGCATTTAATGCCCTTGTCCCCTGCCGTCAGAGTTAGGTATGATAGCACTGTGCAAACAGCTGTACCCAACACAACGTTTTCTAGTTTTACCCCCGCCTACGTTGCCACCTGTGGGTAACCCCTTGCACATATAAAAGGAGGCCCCATGCGCAACGTGAGGGGAGGATGCCATTCAAGCTCGGTCTCGCCAGCGGCTCACGTGTACTGTAGCACCACACGCTCCCGAGCAAGAACACAATACAAAACCACAAAGCAGCAGTAGGGTTTTACGCATCCGTGCGGCCCGAAGCTGGGTAAATCCCCTTGTGTGCATCACCTCGATCCGCTCTTCGCGCGACCTCTGCCCCCCGCCGTACCAAGAAAGGGGCTCCGTCCCCATAGGTGTTCGAGGAGGCACATTTCCCCCGACACCCAGGAAAGTGTGTCCGGCCGGAGTTAATCGAGCATGATGGGTAAGTTGGTGCACCCCTGCAGGGAAGAAAACATCTATCGATAGCCTGTCTTACGGTAACGGACACTTGGAGTTGTATCCCGATCGATACAACTAGAACTGGATACTTGTGATGAGAACTGGATGGTGATGAGTAATGGATTGTGATGATAACTGGATAGTATGGCTCCAGGATTTCTTTCTCGCAGGGAGTCGAGAAAGGATCTCTGGTCGAGTTTGATAACACCACTACTACTTTACTTTATGCTACTCTACTCCCTCCTGTTACTGCAAGATGGTGGTTTCCAGAAGATGCTAGTCTTCGATAGGCTAGGCTTTCCCCTTCTCTTTTGGCATTCTGCAGTTCAGTCCACATATACTACCCCTTTTCATTGATACCGATGCATATGTAGTGTAGATCCTTGCTTGCGAGTACTTTGGATGAGTACTCACGGTTGCTTTGCTCCCCCTTTTCCCCCTTTCTTCTTCTTTCCGGTTGATGCAACCAGATGTCGGAGCCCAGGAGCCAGATGTCACCGCCGATGCTTACTACTACGTGGAGGCCGCCAATGACTAGGAGTAGTTAGGAGGCTCCCAGGCAGGAGGCCTTGACTTTTCGATCGTAGATGCTTTTGTTCTAGCCTTCTTAAGGCAAACTTGTCTAATCTATGTATGTACTCAGATATTGTTGCTTTCGCTGACTCTTGTGTTTTCGAGCTTATGTATTCGAGCCCTCGAGGCCCCTGGCTTGTAATATAAAGCTTGTATTATTTTAATTTGTGTCTAGAGTTGTGTTGTGATATCTTCCCGTGAGTCCTTGATCTTGATCGTACACATTTGCGTGTATGATTAGTGTATGATTGAATCGAGGGCGTCACAGCGTCATCCGCCTTGCGAGGCTTGGCCCCTCGCGAGGGTCTTGAGTCATTGTTGCTGAAGCTGAGCCATAGCGGGCCGTTGACAGAGCCACACCGTGGGCTGCAGGCAGGCAAGTCTAGGTACCCCCATTCCCAGGACGCTGACAGTAGCCCCCGGGCCCAAGGCGTGCTCGAACTTGGCTTCGAGGTGAAGCCAAAGGGCAAGGGCGAAGCACTGCGGGCCCCAACCGCCTGCGGCCTTGGTCAATGCGTGGTGATTGAAGGGACATGGGCGCCTCCACTTCCCCACGTCGCCTCGGCAACCGTCCTTGTTTGGTAAAAAGGTTGTCGTCCGCTGCCAAGCTTTCATTGCCTCCTCTTCATTTTGCTCCTGATCCCCTTTCTCCTTCTCGCCCGGAAAGCTCCCAGATCCATCGAAACTCTCCCCAAGCCCGCAGCCGATGGCCGCTCACATGGAAATGACCGCGCGCTCACGCTCCTGGTTCGAGCCTGCCCTGAGCGCTTCTACAGTCACGGAGAAGAACCTTGCCGCCGTGCTCCTAGTGACGGCGGACAACAGTAACGAGGGTGGCTCCGTCAAGCCGGAAACCTTGGGCGGTACCTTCTATCCCTTCTTCTTGCACAACGTCTTTGTGGGGCTAGTCCCCCTTTCTCCGGCTTCTTCTATGCCATCCTTCGCCATTACAATCTCCATGCCCTTCATCTTCATCCCTACTCCGCCCTCCTCATGTCGATCTTTGCCTTTTACTGCAAGGCATTCATGGGGGTCATGTCGTCGGTGGCGTTGCTCTGCCATTTATTCTACCTCTGGGTCAAGGAGGGCCAGTGCTTGGCGTGTGCCAACTTCGTTGCCGCCAACGGCAGCAACACGATCTCGCGAGCTTGGAAGAAGGTAGAATACTTCAGGAACAAGTGGGTCCTTATGGATGCCCTGCGCTCCTACCCTCAGCTGGCACTGCCGACTGGGATGCCAGTGCCTCACGAGAGATGGAACCACGAGAAGCTCACCGATCCCTGGGTGGAGCAGTTGATGGAAAGGATGATGGCCGACCTGAAGCCAGACAACCCGAAAGCGAAGACGCTGACGGGGGCCATGATTGTCAAGGAATTCCTGACACAGCGCCTGGCTCCGCTCCAGGAACGCTCGTGCCCCTTGTGGAAGCTTGTAGACAAGGAAGGCGAACTCCACCTGCGCCCGGGCGACCTGCCCGAAGAGGAGCTGAACAAGGTCCTGCGCCTCCTGGTCGGGAAGGACCAAGGTCGCCCGCCTGATACCCATCTGCCGCTATACCGCCGCCCAGATGGGGCAAAGATCGCCGCCGTCATGCCTGCCTTCAACGAGCGCGGGCTCGTTCCACTGGTGCCTACTTGGCCCCCAGTCTCCCCGGTGACGTTGTCCTCCGGCTAGTCTGACCAAGAGGAGAGGTATGACTCGGAGGCGACCCGAGAGGGGGCGGGGGAGACTTCTCCTCTACGCTAGAACGATCTCCTCCGCACCCTCCCTCTAGACAAGGACACCGATGAGCACCCGGTGAGGGAGTCGCCGCACTCCGCCGGGGTCACCACGAGGTCCCAGGGCACTCGTCCGAAGAATCTAAAGCAACGGGTGCCGAAGAAGAGCATGTCGGCACCCGTCCCGCGAGGTGGCGCCTCTGCCTCGTCGCCGGTCGAAGTTGCTGCAGGCCCGTGCATCGCACCATCGTCCACTGCTGGGGTTCGTGCGCGGGTGCCCCAGTCCATGAAGGCTGCGGGCGTGGCACTCCTGAAGAGGACGAGTGATTACGCCGCCGTGGACCAGTAAGTGCTCCACCTTGATCCTTGTTTCCTGCTCCAGCTACTGTATCTTGATACCTCCCTTTTGTACGGGTAGGCCGATGCCGGTGATGAAGAAGAAGAAGGAGACGGCCGCGGCCCCCGCGACCCAGCAGCCTGTCGTGGTCCCCGAGACCCAGCAGCCTGGTGTGGTTGCACCACCTTTGCCGAAGGAGGATGGGGCCAGTTCGCGTGCTCCTGTGATGGGGTCATCCTCCCGAGTCCCGACCTCACGAGGAGGTGGTTCCTGCGGCCGAGGCGACCCTGAGGACACTCGCCCTCACCTCGCCTGCTGAAGTCCCGAAGGCTCCGGAGTTCCCGGCTCCTCCTGCCGCACCTGATGCTCTGGAGGAGACTCTCTCCATGCTGACACAACTTCACGGCGATCTCCAAGGCGCCGACCGTGGCCTGGCGTCGGGGCGCCTGGAGCTGATCTCGGGATGGCTGTGGTCTGATGCGTCCGTCAGGGCGGCATGGAGCCATGCCGTAACGGCCTCCAAGGAAGGTGAACAGGTTGCTGGCCTGGCCGCGGCAACCCACGACGTGGCGTTGAAGGATGTTGAGATTGCCAAGGAGCGCTGCCGGGTGGTGGAGGCCAGGCTGGAGACCCTGCGCGACGAGCGTGCCACCGAGGCCCACCAGCACGAGGCACGGGAGGAGGAGTTGAAGGCTCGAGAAGACGATGTCGCTGGTCGAGACACCGAGCTAGAGCAATCAGCGCGGGAGCAGGCCATGGAGCGTGACCGCTTGGAGAAGCTAAAGGGGGAGGTGGAGGCGGAGAAAACCCGACTGGAGGCCAAGGTGAAAATCCTTGCCATCATTCGTGCCGCCTTTGATTCTCTTGAGTAGAGGTCTTGCGAGGCACTGCGGGACCTCTACGGGAGGGGGTTGAAGAAGCCGTTCGTGCCTGCTGAGGAAGGCCCCACCGAGCTGCTTCCCCAGCTGGTCTTGGTGCTTGAGAAAATTGTCCTTGGGGTCGGCTCCATGGTGGAAGGAGAGGCCCGCGTGCTCTCCGCTTCAGCTATGACGTGCGTCTTCAGGCACCTCCATCTTCGCGACCCCGACACCAACTTAGGAGCCCTGCTTGAGCCTACGGAAGAGGAGCACTGCACCGCCGCCGAAGCTATGAAGGACCAGGTGGAGGCCCTACTGCAGAAGTTCCTCGCCGTCGATGGACCCTACACCCCCGGCTGATGGCGCCACCGAACCTACAGCCACAACCGATGGTACTGGTGACGGCGACGTTGTCGATGACGGGGCGCTTCTTGCGGGCGATGCAATGCCCATGGATGAAGAGGCTTGCTGGCGGCGCTTCCCTCCATTTTTATTTCCTGCATCATGCACCATGCCTCGTGGAGGTGTTAAAACTTTATGTGTTCTGCACCTTAAGAGACGGCGTTTATTGTAATAATTTTCTAGGGTTTTGCGATTTCCTTCCCGCTTGCTTGGTGTTCTGCGTCGGCAGGGCCCGACCCCGCGCATACCTCAGCTACCGTTGGGTCGTCCGGATCACCAGGACGAGACCAAGGGGTGAGGGGTTACGTGACCAGTTAGGCTCCTGAGTCGAGATGCTCAGGAGTCCCCCTTGACGTACAAACAGCCCGCGGGGAGGAGATGCGAGAGTAGGCCTTAGCGTTCTGCGTCGGCAGGGCCCGGTCCCATGCATACCTCGGCCACCGTTGGGTCGTCCGGATCGCCAGGACGAGACCAAGGTGTGAGGGGCTACGCGACCAGTTAGGCTCCCGAGTCGCGATGCTCAGGAGTCCCCCTTGACGTACAAACATACCTCCATACCTTTCCTCACCAAGGTCCTGCTTGGGAGGGGCGCGCGATGACCAGTTCTGAGGGACCTGGCAGGGTGGCGTGCGCTAGGCGTGACCTGAGTGTAGCCCCCGTGCCCAGCCCCCTCGCATGACTCTCCCGAGTGGAAAGTCTTGTGATGAGGCTAGACACTGAGCCTTGCGGCTCCCAGAGGTTGATGCGGTCAGGGGGCCGCCCTCAGTTGTTTATCACCAGTGCAGAGCATGGCGCTTCCACACTTGCACGGGCATAGCCGCTCCTCGACCGTGTCGACTGCCAGCGCGGAGCATGGTGCTTCCACTGGTGCGTGGGTGGGGGATCCCTGTGAGTGGAACCCCCGGGGCGTGTACATCCCCGCCCTCACACGTGGCTTGCACGACAGGGCTAGACGAGGTGTGTCTGGGCACTCCTGAGCCAACATGGGACTCACGAGGCCCCACCTCAAGGGGGCTTGCGCCTAAATTTGATTCTTGACAGCTGTGATGGCCCTGCGAGGTGGTTAGACAACCTGCAACGAATGAATCTCTTGAGGTGATCACATGAGAAGGCCAAACACCAATGACCAGGAGGTGACGTGAATGGGACTGGCCCGCCAGACAGAGCTCAGTCGTTGGGTTTATCGACGCTGCTGGGACGGACCCGAGCACAGACGCTGTGCCTAGTCTTCTCATGCGAAAATCCTGAAGAAAGACAACCGGCGCGCGGCTCCCGTGGTGGCGAGGCACCGAGTCATGCGCCCTAGCTCATCCGCCCGCGATTAGCTCATGCGAGAACAAGGCACCAAGGACCACGAGAGGTGACGTACATGGGAGCTGGCCTACAAGCCAGAGCTCAATCTCTTGGATTTAGCAACTCTACAGGGACGGACCCGAGCACAGACGCAGTGCCAGCCCTTAGTCATGAGGCGGTCGTGGGTGGGTTCGTAAGGACGTACGACATTCAAGATATCGAAGTACCGGGCAGACATATATGTAGGATCGGAAGTATGTCTAGAGGGGGTGATTAGACTACTTGACGAAATAAAAATCTAGCCTTTTCCAAATTTTAAGTCTTGGCAGATTTTAGCAACTTCGAACAAGTCAAGCAATCAACCTACACATGCAAGTCTAAGAGTATAGCAGCGGAATGTAAAACATTGCATATGAAGGTGATGGGAGGAGTTTGGAGAGGGCAAACGGGATGTAGATGCGGAGATTTTTTCCGTGGTTCCGATAGGTGGTGCTATTGTACATCTACGTTGATGGTGAATTCAAGCCATGAAGGGCTATCGTACATCCACAATTGTAGCAATTACGCTCATGACTTGAAGATCTTTTGTCATTGTAAGACCTTGACTTGGAACTTCTTTCCTTGCTTCTACTCTTGTAGAAGTTGTTGAAGTTATTCACCATTAGGCTCAATTCCTCATTGAATGTTTGTTTCTCACTTGATGATGTAGGAGCATCACATGAGGCTTTGTAACCACCACTTGACTTGTTGTGAATCTCTTCCTTATCCTTGAGTGACATCTCATGAGCAACAATTCTCCCAATGACTTCTGTTGGCTTTAGATCTTTGTAATTGGGCATCATTTGGATCAATGCGCACACGGTATCATATTTTCCATCCAAGGATTTTAGGGTCTTCTTGATGATGAATCTATCGGTCATCTCCACACTTCCTAAGCTGGCAATCTCATTTGTGATGAGAGCAACCCTAGATTACATTTCAGCGACACCTTCACCATCCTTCATTTTGAACTTGTCAAGTTGACTTTGAAACACATCCAATTTGGATTCCTTGACGGAGTCGGTACCTTCGTGCGTATCAATCAAAGTATCCCAAATTTCCTTTGCATTCTCAAGACGGCTGATTTTGTTGGATTCTTCAGGGCACGATCCGTTGAAGAGGATATCGCAGGCTTGAGCATTGTATTGTAGCATCTTCAACTCTTACGCGGTAGCTTCATGGTTTGGTTCTCTCCCATCAAAGAATTCACCTTGCAAGCCAATACACACAATAGCCCAAACGGCGGGGTTATGTCCAAGAATATGCATTTTCATCTTATGCTTCCAACTAGCAAAATTAGTACCATGAAAGTAAGGACCTCTACGGTGGTAATTTCCCTCGCTAGACGCCATACTCTCCTAGGTTGTGAAACCAAGGCTATGATCACCAAAAGCTATGGAAATCAAGGAAAATGGAGACCAAAGCTCTGATACCACTTGTAGGATCGAGAGTATGTCTAGAGGGGGGTGATTAGACTACTTGACCAAATAAAAATCTAGCATTTTCCCAATTTTAAGTCTTGGCAGATTTTAGCAACTTAATTAGAACAAGTCAAGCAATCAACCTACACATGCAAGTCTAAGAGTATAGTAGCCGAATGTAAAACATTGCATATGAAGGTGAAGGGAGGAGTTTGGAGAGGGCAAACGCAATGTAGACACGGAGATTTTTTTCCGTGGTTCCGATAGGTGGTGCTATCG
This sequence comes from Aegilops umbellulata, assembly GCA_032464435.1. Lineage (NCBI taxonomy): Eukaryota > Viridiplantae > Streptophyta > Magnoliopsida > Poales > Poaceae > Aegilops > Aegilops umbellulata. The sequence continues at coordinate 114,571,259 of CP136056.1, forward strand.
TACATCCACGTGGATGGAGACTTTAACCCACGAAGGGTAACGGTTGCGCGAGTCCATGGAGGGCTCCACCCATGAAGGGTCCATGAAGAAGCAACCTTGTCTATCCAACCATGGCCACAGACCACGAAGGACTTGCCTCACTTGGGTAGATCTTCACGAAGTAGGCAATCTCCCTGCCCTTACAAACTCCTTGGTTCAAGTCCACAATATTGCCGGAGGCTCCCAAGTGACACCTAACCAATCTAGGAGACACCACTCTCCAATAGGTAATAGATGGTGTGTTGATGATGAACTCCTTGCTCTTGTGCTTTGAGTGATAGTCTCCCCAACACTCAACTCTCTCTCACAGATTTGGATTTGGCGGAAAGATGATTTGAGTGGAAAGCAACTTGGGGAAGGCTAAAGATCAAGATTATTGTGGTTGGAATGGGATATCTTGGTCTCAACACATGAGTAGGTGGTTCTCTCTCAGAAAATGAATGCTGGAAGTGTAGGCATGTTCTGATGGCTCTCTCCATGAATGAAGAGTGGCGGAGGGGTATATATAGACTCCACACAAAATCTAATAGTTGCACACAATTTACCAAACTTGGTGAGACCGAATCATGAAACTCGGTCAGACCGATTTAGTTCAAAATGTGAACGATAGGCTTTTCGGTGGGACCAACATGTCAACTCGGTGGGACCGATTTCATCAGGGTTAGGGCATAATGTAATCTCGGTGAGACCGATCACATAAACTCGGTAGGACCGATTTCTGTAATAGGCAAACAGAGAGTTGGTCAGGCAAAATCGGTGGGACCGATTCGCTCATTTTGGTGAGACCGAAACGTTATGAAAGGGAAATAGAGAGTTTGCATTGCGAACTCAGTGGGACCGATTGCTCATCTCCGTTGGACCAAAACATTACGAAGGGAAACAGAGAGTATGCAATCCCATCACGGTGAGACCCAGATCCCTATCGGTGAGACCGAAGTGACTAGGGTTTCTGGCAGTGGCTATGTCATATAAACTCGGTGGCGCCGGATAGATCAAATCGGTAGGGCCGAGTTTGACTTTTGGTTTGGGACATATGTGGATATGAGAAAGTGGTTGAGGGCTTTTGGAGCATATCACTAAGCATTTTGAGCAAGCAAGCTATTAAGCAACACCTCACCCCCTTTTAATAGTATTGGTTTTTCCTATGGACTCAATGTGATCTTGGATCACTAAAATGAAAATGTAGAGCCTTGAGCTTGAGCCAATATGTGTCCTTAGCATTTTGAGGGGTCCACATTCCTAATCCATGCCATGCCAAATCATTGAACTTTCTGAAATGATCACCTTGAATTAGCATTAGTTCAATGAGCTATATGTTGTTAGTAATTACCAAAACCACCCAGGGATAGTTGCACTTCCAATCTCCCCCTTTTTGGTAATTGATGACAACATATAGATCAAAGCTTCAACAAATGATAATAAGATTGAAATGAATTGTCACTTTGAGAAGTATGTGATAAGCAAGAGTTCCCCCCTAAATTTGTGCATTATTTAAAATTTACTTTTGAATGCAAATGCAGAATTGATTAGGATCATGGGTGACTCGTCCATGTCACATACATCTTGGTGGAGCGCTCAAAATTGTAGGAATTAAAACATGCACTCATCACCAAGCAAAGTGAATGATCATATATGAGATATAGAAGATAATATCATCCAAGCAAATATTAAAGTAGAATATGATCAAACACATGATCATACAAGTATCTCACACACAGACATAAAGAGTATCAAACGAGCACACAAAAAAGTATCAAGCAAATAGCAAGAGAGACAAAGAAGCAAAACACACTCTCTCGAAGCCTATGATCTATACATTTCTCCCCCTTTGGCAAGAGTTACCAAAAAGTTTGAAAATGCATAGTGCTATGCGTCTCTCTAGGCTTGGTCTTTGGGAGGTGGTGTAGAGAGAACTCCAAGGACGAAGGCATCAGTAGATGTTGTTGGAGCTGGTGGAGTGGCAACTGGAGGTGGCACTGAAGCTATTGCTGCTGGTGCTGAAGTAGTTGCTCTAGTGTGAGCCATGGGTACTGCAGCAAACCTCTGACCTCTAGGCACTCTCTGAAAAGCATCTGTGGTAGCCTTCCCTTTCTTCTGTTGTGCTTCCTCCTGGAGCTGCTCAACAACTGTCTGTATCTCTATTACTTTCAGATCAATATCATAGAACTTGGTCTCAATGATCCTCTCCAAGCTCTCCTGATTCTGAGTAGGGGTGGCCAAGCCCTTCCCAATCCTAAAAGTTGCTTGAATCAGATAAGCTAGCTGATCTTGTTTTGACTTTAGAAAAACTTGATATGCCTCCTCAACACTTGGCATCTTTGTAGTCTTCTCAGCATTTGCCTTTTCTCTCTTCTCTTGTGCTTGCACAGATGTAGGATCATCCTCATTCATCACAACTGTGTTATCCTCAAATTATGGTCTCAAAGGTAAGTGCTCCTTGTCCAACAAATAAGTGCCTATGCCCATCTTGGAGTTGATGAGCACCTGAATGAGTGGAGCATACCCAAAGATCTCTTCTGATCTACAGTTGTCCTCTTGATTGTCTCAACAATCAGACTCATGACCATGAATTTTTTAGGAACATCAAATATCTGCAGCAAGTTGATTGAATGTCCTCTGATCATCTTGTGATCTCCATATTTGGGCAACAAAGTATGCCTCAAGATTGTGTTGATTGTAGCTAGACCAGACAACAAGTAATGTATAGATCCAAATCTATGTGTATCCAAGGCTTTGTCTGGGATCTCTATGTACATGTTTGCCATAGAGTTGTGGTCTTTCTTCTTCTTGGCATAGACATCCAAATCATCCTCATGCTCTTCAGGGGCTTTGATCAACTTGGCCCACTCATCAACAGTTGACTGGTACCTTGTACCCTCAGACATCCATACAATTCTACCATCTGGATAGAAATGAGCTGTAGAATAGAACTGCATAATGAGCTCATCATTCCATTTCGTAAGCTTCTGTCCCACAAACTTCTCAACTCCACAAGCTTTGAGGCTTTCATGTACTCCTAGAAAATAGTCTTCATTCTTATCAATGAATTCCCAATCAACCCACTTCATATCATAGACTATAGGCTTCTTCTCAAGCAGAATGGTTTCACAGAAATCTTGTTGTTCTTTGGTGTGGAATCTGTAGTCCACAACAGTCTTCCTTCTCACAACATATGGATCAGACTGTCTCCAAATTCTCAGACATGCATCCTTCCTAATGCTCATATCCTCTGCCACTGGATGACTGTCATTATGATCTGGAATCTTTGGTTTAAGCTTCCTTAGCGCTTGAGCTTCAGCATCTTCTTCTTCCATCTTAGGCACTGGGGCCTTGTTCTTCTCTTTAGCTGGGATGTTCCTAGTGCTCCTCTTGGGCTTAAAAGTCTTTTGAGCTTGAGGAGTAGCTTTGGGGGAAGTCTTGGGCTTTGAAGGAGCAGCCCCTGACTTAATATCATCCCCCATAAGCTTTTGGTACTTGGGTGCTGGTGCAGGATCCTCTTCCTCTTCATCTTCTTCTGCTGGATCTCTAAACATGGAGGATCTCCCAATGACTCTGGCAGTGGTCTTGTTGACCCTCTCTTTCCTCTTCTTGCCCTCACTAGCCTCCTTTGGTTCAAGTGTGAACTCCATGGTTTCCTGAGTGGAGGCCCTGGCCTTAGACATTGGAACTCTCTTAGCTGGTGCCTTCTTGTGCAAACCAGGCTTTGTTGTAGCAGCAGTACCATATTCCTTCTTCAGGACTTTCTTCTTGGAGCTAACTTCCACCTTTGTAGCCACATAGTCCTCATACTCAGAATTTGAGGTTCCCTTCTTCCTTGATCTAGTGGCTACCTTGGGCAAATTGCTTGGAGTGCTCCTACTGCCCTCATCACAGATGCTTGAGGGACTAGTGCCCTCACTCATGTGCACTTGCTCTTCTGATTTGTTCTGGCTATCACTCTGGTAAGACATTCTGGCAAGCAAACTGACACCAGACCCTGTGAATAGATATAGATGAGATAGAGTGGATGAGCATCACAAAGTGCAGAGTTTTTACAAAACAGATGAGTCAAAAACTTAGTTTTAGTTCTCCACAGAAAGCATTTCGGAGATACCGATTCGTTAAACTCGGTGACACCGAAGCAACTTTTGGAGTCTAAACTAGTGAACTTGGTCAGACCGAGTCATAGTTTGGTGGCTCCGAGATTGCTAGGGTTTCACAGAGAGTTGAATTCGATCGCACCGATTTGCAGCTTTCAGTTAGACCAAAAAGTGCAAGTGCAATGGCCTAAGCCAAATCGGTGAGACTGATTTCAACAACTCGGTCGGTCCGAGATGAGTTCGGCGGAAACCTAACCCTAAATTTTCAACTCAAACCTAACCTAAAGGAAGTTTTCTCTGGATAGATTGATCTCATATGTGGTAAAGAACACGGCATCGCATTGTGCTAAGAATCAGAGTAAGGAATTAGCACAAAAGTTCGAAGTCATACCCTAGTTTGGCGGTGAGTTTTCTATGGCGGCAATGGTGGGGTTGAATCCCGTTGACGGCAACGGTGGGGTTGAATCCCGTCGACGGCGATAAAAACTAGCGGCGGGAGGTCGCTGGCGACGAGAAGACAGTCCGGAGACCCGAGGTGGCAGAGCAGGACACGCGGGCTGAGGAGTTCTGAAGAAATTTCCAAAATCTCACCCGTGGGTTTATATATCCTGACCCTATCGGTGTGACCGAGTGGAACAACTCGGGGGCACCGAGATGCAGAATCGCAAGCGGTTACTGCAACTTGGTGTGACCAAAAAGTTCAAATCGGTTGCACCGAGGTTGAAAACCTAGATCAACTCAGTGAACTCAGTGTGACCGAAGAAGATGGATCGGTATACCGAAATGCATAGAGAGGTTTTGGAAGTTTAAGTCTATAACAAATCGGGGACTCCGAGTGCTCCTCACATAGAGTGGTTCAAATCTGACTTGATCGAACTTTGTGATGTTGCATGAATAGAGTTTGAGACAAAAAAAGCATAGGTAGCTAGAAGAAGTTCTTAGGCATTCCTGTCCATCCACTTGGCAAAATAGAAAAGAGCCAAACAATCAAAGCAACAAGTGGATGTCCTCGAATGAGAAAAATATGCTATCAACATGCTCACACAATAAAATGGCAAATGAAATATGTGACAAAGCATGCACAAACACGCTAGCATCTATCAAACAATTGGCGATGACTAGGTCATCTATATATGAGTATATTGACTTAGGAAATATGTGAACATTTGATCATAGGTCATACTCATCGTTTAAGCACAAGTGGGGTTACCACTTTTACATAAAGCATTGTCGTGTTCACACCATTAGAGTTGCTTTAGCTCAATTGATTAGAGTAAAGCTCCACCTAGATGTGATATCCCCCCTAAGAGGGATGAACTAACCTTGGGTTTTGTCAATGATGACTTCATGTTGATGTTGAAGATGTGGACGCTCAATGCTGATGTAGATCATTCGGAGCAATCCATTGGAGTGAGTTGCACTTTCAATACCTACACGGGTTAGTCCCACAAGGAACAAACAAGGATATTCATAGACATAGAGTGATGTACACACACAAGATGATGTCCATGAAAGCATGAGGTTACCTTGTCCCTTGTCTTACCAACAAGAGGGTTTGTGACTCCTAGAACTAGTGCATGATGTGGAACTTTCTTTGCACTTGTCCACGCCAAAATGATATGAGTGAAGTATGTTGGCGGAGTCACCCTCAAGAACTCTCTAGTTCTTCTTCTTTGGGATCCACATCATCTTGATGGGAACCCTTGGAGTTGTAGCCGTACTTGATGAAGTAGAACTTGATGTAGTATTGGGAACCCACATGAACAAGGCCTTAGGAGCTTCTTGAAATGCATAAATCTCCTCTTGAAGCTTATCCTTGCCTTTTTTTCTTGTGGTCTTGTGGTGGAAGATCACCTTGAGATTGTGTCCCTTGGAAAGAAGTAGCTGTTGGGGAACGTAGTAATTTCAAAAAAAATCCTACGCACATGCAAGATCAGGGTGATGCATAGCAATAAGAGGGGAGACTGTTGTCCACGTACCCTCGTAGACCGTAAGCAGAAGCGTTATGAGAATGTGGTTGATGGAGTCGTACGTCTTCACGATCCGACCGATCCAAGTACCGAACGCACGGCACCTCCGAGTTCAGCACATGTTCAGCTCGGTGACGTCCCACGAACTCCGATCCAGCAGAGCTTCGAGGGAGAGTTCCGTCAGCACAACGGCATGATGACGGTGATCATGATGCTACCGACGCAGGGTTTCGCCTAAGCACCGCTACGATATGACCGAGGTGGATTATGGTGGAGGGGGGCACCGCACACGGCTAAAAAGTCAATGATCAATTGTTGTGTCTATGGGGTGCCCCCTGGCCACCTATATAAAGGATGGAGGGAGGAGGAGGCCGGCCCTCATAGGGCACATCCAAAGTGTGGAGTTCTACTAGGACTCCCTAGTCCTAGTAGGATTCCACCTCCCACATGGAATAGGAAAAAGGGAAGGGAGAAGGAGAAGGACGGAAGGGGGCGCCCCTTTCCCTAGTCCAATTCGGACCAGTCCATGGAGAACGGGCGCGGCCACCCTTGAGGCCTTTCTCTCCTTTCCCGTATGGCCCATTAGGGCCCAATACGAATTCCCGTAACTCTCCGATAATCTTTTCGATGTCTGAATATAGCCTTCCAATATATCGATCTTTATGTCTCGACCATTTCGAGACTCCTCGTCATTTCCCCTATCTCATCCGGGACTCCGAACAAACATCGGTCATCAAATCACATAACTCATAATACAAATCGTCACAGAACGTTAAGCGTGCGGACCCTACGGGTTCGAGAACTATGTAGACATGACCGAGACTCATCTCCAGTCAATAATCAATAGCGGAACCTAGATGCTCATATTGGTTCCTACATATTCTATGAAGTTCTTTATCGGTCAAACCGCATAACAACATACGTTGTTCCCTTTGTCATCGGTATGTTATTTTCCCGAGATTCCATCGCTGGTATCTCAATACCTAGTACAATCTCGTTACCGGCAAGTCTCTTTACTAGTTCCGTAATACATCATCTCGCAACTAACTCATTAGTTACATTGCTTGCAAGGTTTTTAGTGATGTGTATTACCGAGAGGGCCCAGAGATACCTCTCTGATACTCGGAGTGACAAATCCTAATCTCGATCTTTGCCAACCCAACAAACACCTTTGGAGACACGTGTAGAGCATCTTTATAATCACCCAGTTGCGTTGTGATGTTTGATAGCACACAAGGTGTTCCTCCGGTATTCGGGAGTTGCATAATCTCATAGTCATAGGAACATGTATAAATCATGAAGAAAGCAATAGAACATAGTAAACGATCAAGTGCTAAGCTAACAGAATGGGTCAAGTCAATCACATCATTCTCTAATCATGTGATCCCGTTAATCAAATGACAACTCATGTCTATGGCTAGGAAACTTAACCATCTTAGATTCAACGAGCTAGTCAAGTAGAGGCATACTAGCGACACTCTGTTTGTCTATGTATTCACACATGTACTAAGTTTCCGGTTAATACAATTCTAGCATGAATAATAAACATTTATCATGATATAAGGAAATATAAATAACAACTTTATTATTGCCTCTAGGGCATATTTCCTTCAGTATCCCACTTGCACTAGAGTCAATAATCTAGTTCACATCGCCATGTGATTTAACACCAATAGTTAACATCATCATGTGATTTAACACCAATAGTTCACATCACCATGTGATTAATGTCCATTGTTCACATCACCATGTGGCCAACACTCAAAGGGTTTACTAGAGTCAGTAATCTAGTTCACATCGCCATGTGATTAACACCCAAAGAGTACTAAGGTGTGATCATGTTTTGCTTGTGAGAGAAGTTTAGTCAACGGGTCTGCCAAATTCAGATCCGTATGTACTTTGGAAATTTCTATGTCTACAATGCTCTGCACGGAGCTACTTTAGCTAATTGCTCCCACTTTCAATATTTATCAAGATTGAGACTTAGAGTCATCTGGATCAGTGCTAAAACTTGCATTGACGTAACCTTTTACGACGAACCTTTTGTCACCTCCATAATCGAGAAATATATCCTTATTCCACTAAGGATAATTTTGACCGCTGTTTAGTGATCTACTCCTATATCACTATTGTAATCCCTTGCCAAACTCAGTGTAGGTATACAATAGATCTGGTACACAGCATGGCATACTTTATAGAACCTATGGCTGAGGCATAGGGAATGACTTTCATTCTCTTTCTATCTTCTGTCGTGGTCGGGCTTCGAGTCTTACTCAACTTTACACCTTGTAATACAGGCAAGAGCCCTTTCTTTGACTGATCCATTTTGAACTTGTTCAAAACTTTACCAAGGTATGTGCTTTGTGAAAGTACAATTAAGCGTCTTGATCTATCTCTATATATATTTATGCCCAATATGCAAGCAGTTGCACCGAGGTCTTTCATTGAAAAACTCTTATTCAAGTATCCCTTTATGCTATCTAGAAATTCTATATCATTTCCAATCAACAATATGTCATCTACATATAAGATTAGAAATGCTACAGAGCTCCCACTCACGTTCTTGTAAATACAGGCTTCTCCAAATGTATGTATAAAACCATATGCTTTGATCACACTATCAAAATGTTTATTCCAACTCCGAGAGGCTTGCACCAGTCCATAAATCGATAGCTGGAGCTTGCACACTTTGTTAGCACCCTTTGGACTGACAAAACCTTCTGGTTGCATCATATACAACTCTTCTTTAAGAAATATCCATTTAAGGACTGCAGTTTCGAATCCATTTGCCAGATTTCATAAAATATGGCAATTGCTAACATGATTCGGATGGATTTAAGCATCGCTACAGTTGAGAAAATCTCATTGCAGTCAACACCTTGAACTTGTCGAAAAACCTTTTATGACAAGTCGAGTTTTGTAGATAGTAACACTACTATTAGTATCCATCTTCCTCTTGAAGATCCATTTATATAATATGTCTTGCTGACCATCGGGCAAGTCCACCAAAGTCCACACTTTGTTCTCATACATGGATCCCATCTTAGATTTCATGGCCTCAAGCCATTTCACGGAATTTGGGCTCATCATCGCTTCCTCATAGTTCGTAGTTTCATCATGGTCTAGTAACATGACTTCCAGAATTGGATTACCGTACCACTCTGGTGCAGATCTTACTCTGGAAGACCTATGAGGTTCGGTAGTAACTTGATCTGGAGCTTCACGATCATCATCATTAGCTTCCTCACTAATTGGTGTAGGAATCACAGGAACTGATTTCCGCGATGAACTACTTTCAAATAAGGGAGCAGGTACAATTACCTCATCAACTTCTACTTTCCTGCCAATCACTTCTTTCGAGAGAAACTCATTCTCTAGAAAGGATCCATTCTTAGCAACGAATATCTTGCCTTCGGATCTGTGATAGAAGGTGTACCCAACAATTTCCTTTGGGTATTCCATGAAGACGCACTTCTCCGATTTGGGTTCGAGCTTATCAGGCTGAAGCTTTTCACATAAGCATCACATCCCCAAACTTTAAGAAATGACAACTTTGGTTTCTTGCTAAACCATAGTTCATAAGGCGTCGTCTCAACAGATTTTGATCGTGCCCTATTTAAAATGAATGCAGCTGTCTCTAATGCATAACCCCAAAACGATAGTGATAAATTGGTAAGATACATCATAGATCGCACCATATCCAATAAATTGCGGTTACGACGTTTGGACACACCATTACGTTGTGGTGTTCCATGTGGTGTGAGCTGTGAAACTATTCCACATTGTTTTTAAATGAAGGCCAAACTCGTAACTCAAATATTCTCCTCTATGATCAGATTGTAGAAACTTTATTTTCTTGTTACGATGATTCACCACTTCACTGAAATTCTCTGAACATTTCAAATGTTTCAGACTTGTGCTTCATTAAGTAGATATACTTATATCTGCTCAAATCATCTATGAAGGTCAGAAAATAACGATACCCGCCACAGGCATCACACTCATTGGACCACATACATCGGTATGTATTATTTCCAACAAGTCAGTAGCTCGTTCCATTGTTCTGAACAACGGAGTTTTAGTCATCTTGCCCAAAAGGCACGGCTCGCAAGCATCAAATGATTCATAACCAAGCGATTCCAAAAATCCATCTTTATGGAGTTTCTTCATGCGCTTTACACCAATATGACCCAAACGGCAGTGCCACAAATAAGTTGCACTATCATTATCAACTTTGCATCTTTTGGCAACAATATTATGAATATGTGTATCACTACGATCGAGATCCAACAAACTATTTTCATTGTGTGTATGACCATCGAAGGTTTTATTCATGTAAACAGAGCAACAATTATTCTCTAACTTTAGATGAATAACCGTTTTTCAATAAACATGATCAAATCATATTCATGCTCAACGCAAACGCCAAACAACATTTATTTAGGTTTAACACTAATCCCGAAAGTATAGGGAGTGTGCGATGATGATCATATCAATCTTGGAACCACTTCCAACACACATCGTCACTTCACCCTCAACCAGTCTCTGTTTATACTCTAACTCATGTTTCGAATTACTAATTTTTAGCAACCGAACAAGTATCAAATACCCACGGGCTACTATAAACACTAGTAAGGTACACATCAATAACATGTATATCAAATATACTCTTGTTCACTTTGCCATCCTTCTTATCCACCAAATATTTAGGGCATTTCCACTTCCAGTGACCATTTCCTTTGCAGTAGAAGCACTCAGTTTCAGGCTTTAGTCTAGCTTTGGGCTTCTTCACGGAAGTGACAACTTGCTTGCCATTCTACATGAAGTTCCCTTTCTTTCCCTTTTCCCTTTTCTTGAAACTAGTGGTCTTGTTAATCATCAACACTTGATGCTCTTTCTTGATTTCTACCTTCATTGATTTCATCAAAATGAAAAGCTCGGGAATCGTTTTCGGCATCCCTTGCATACTATAGTTCATCATGAAGTTCTACTAACTTGGTGATGGTGACTAGAGAATTCTGTCAATCACAATCTTATCTGGAAGATTAACTCCCACTTGATTCAAGTGATTGTAGTACCCAGACAATCTGAGCACATGCTCACTGCTTGAGCTATTCTCCTCCATCTTTTGGCTATAGAACTTGTTGGAGACTTCATATCTCTCAACTCGGGTATTTGCTTGAATTATTAACTTCAACTCCTGGAACATCTCATATGGTCCATGACGTTCAAAACGTCATTGAAGTCCCGATTCTAAGCCATTAAGCATGGTGCACTAAACTATCATGTAGTCATCATATTGAGCTAGCCAAACGTTCATAACATCTGCATCTGCTCCTGCAATAGGTCTGTCACCTAGCGGTGCATCAAGGACATAATTCTTCTGTGCAGCAATGAGGATAATGCTCAGATCACGGATCCAATCCGCATCATTGCTACTAACATCTTTCAACTTAGTTTTCTCTAGGAACATATTAAAAAACAGGGGAGCTAAACGCGAGCTATTGATCTACAACATAGATATGCTAATACTACCAGGACTAAGTTCATGATAAATTAAAGTTCAATTAATCATATTACTTAAGAACTCCCACTTAGATAGACATCCCTCTAATCATTTAAGTGATCACGTGATCCAAATCAACTAAACCATGTCCGATCATTGATAACCCACAAGTATAGGGGATCACAACAGTATTCGAGGGTAGAGTATTCAACCCAAATTTATTGATTCGACACAAGGGGAGCCAAAGAATATTCTCAAGTATTAGCAGCTAAGTTGTCAATTCAACCACACCTGGAAACTTAGTATCTGTAGGAAAGTGTTTAGTAGCAAAGTAATATGATAGTGGTGGTAGCGGTAACAAAAGAGTAAAGAAAGCAAAGTAATATTTTTGGTGTTTTGTAGTGATTGTAACAGTAGCAACGGGAAAGTAAATAAACGTAAACCAGTATATGGAAAACTCGTAGGCACCGGATCAGTGATGGATAATTATGTCGGATGCGGTTCATCATGTAACAGTCATAACATAGGGTGACACAGAACTAGCTCCCATTCATCAATGTAATGTAGGCATGTATTCTGAATATAGTCATACGTGCTTATGGTATAGAACTTGCATGACATCTTTTGTCCTACCCTCCCGTGGCAGCGGGGTCCTATTGGAAACTAAGGGATATTAAGGCCTCCTTTTAATAGAGAACCAGAACAAAGCATTAGCACATAGTGAATACATGAACTCCTCAAACTATGGTCATCACCGGGAGTGGTCCCGATTATTGTCACTTCGGGGTTGCCAGATCATAACACATAGTAGGTGACTATATACTTGCAAGATAGGATCAAGAACTCACATATATTCATGGAAACATAATAGGTTTAGATCTAAAGTCATGGCACTCGGGCCCTAGTGACAAGCATTAAGCATAGCAAAGTCATAGCAACATCAATCTCAGAACATAATGGATACTAGGGATCAAACCCTAACAAAACTAACTCGATTACATGATAAATCTCATCCAACCCATCACCGTCCAGCAAGCCTACGATGGAATTACTCACGCACGGCGGTGAGCATCATGAAATTGGTGATGGAGGATGGTTGATGATGACGACGGCGACAAACCACCCTCTCCGGAGCCCCGAACGGACTCCAGATCAGCCCTCCCGAGAGTTTTTAGGGCTTGGCGGCGGCTCCGTATCGTAAAACGCGATGATTTCTTCTCTCTTATTTTTTTTCTCCCCGAAAGCCAATATATAGAGTTGGAGTTGGCGTCGGAAGGCTTCCAGGGGGCCCACGAGGTAGGGGGCGCGCCCTAGGGGGGGCGCCCCCCACCCTCGTGGACAGGGTGTGGGCCCCCTGGCCTTCATCTTTGGCCAGGATTTTTTATTTATTTTGGTAAGACATCCCGTGGAGTTTCAGGTCATTCCGAGAACTTTTGTTTTCTGCACATAAAACAACATCATGGCAATTCTGCTGAAAACAACGTCAGTCCGGGTTAGTTCCATTCAAATCATACAAGTTAGAGTCCAAAACAAGGGCAAAAGTGTTTGGAAAAGTAGATACGACGGAGACGTATCAACTCCCCCAAGATTAAACCCTTGCTTGTCCTAAAGCAATTCAGTTGACAAACTGAAAGAGAAAAAGAAAACTTTTACAAACTCTGTTTGCTCTTGTTGTTGTAAATATGTCAAGCCAGCATTCAAGTTTTCAGCAAAGATTATAACTAACCACATTTGCAATAATTCTCAGGTCTCACAATTACTCATATCAATAGCATAATCAACTAGCAAGCCATAATAATAAATCTCGGATGACAACACTTTCTCAAAACAATCATAATATGATATAACAAGATGGTATCTCGCTAGCCCTTTCTGAGACCGCAAAACATAAATGCAGAGCACCTTTAAAGATCAAGGACTGACTAGACATTGTAATTCATGGTAAAAGAGATCCAATCATAGTCACACCCAACATAGATTAATAGTGATGAATGCAAATGACAGCTGTGCTCTCCAGCTAGTGCTCTTTAAAAAGAGGGTGATAACTCAACATAAAAGTAAATAGATAGGCCCTTCGCAGAGGGAAGCATGGATTTGTAGATGTGCCAGAGCTCGGTTTTGAAATAGAGATAAATAATATTTTGAGCGGTATACTTTCATTGTCAACGTAAGAACTAAGAGATGGCGATATCTTCCATGCCACACACATTATAGGCGGTTCCCAAACAGAATGGTAAAGTTTATACTCCCCCTCCACCAACAAGCATCAGTCCATGGCTTGCTCGAAACAACGAGTGCCTCCAACATACATCAGGTCCCAGGGGGAGTTTTGTTTGCAATAAATTTTGATTTAGTTTGCATAAAGCATGGGACTGGGCATCCCGGTGACCAGCCATTTTCTCGTTAGTGAGGAGCGGAGTCTACTCCTCTTGAGAATAACCCGCCTAACATGGAAGATAAGGGCAGCCTTGGTTGATACATGAGCTATTTGAGCATACAAAACATAATGTTTATTTGAAGGTTTAGAGTTTGGCACATACAAATTTACTTGGAACGGCAGGTAGATACCGCATATAGGAAGGTATAGTGGACTCATCTGGAATAACTTTGGGGTTTAAGGGATTGGATGCGCAAGCAGTATTCCCGCTTAGTACAAGTGAAGGCTAGCAAAAGACTGGGAAGCGACCAACTAGAGAGCAACAACAGCCATGTACATGCATTAAAATTAATAAACATTGGATGCAAGCATGAGTAGGATATAATCCACCATGAACATAAATATCGTGAAGGCTATGTTGATTTTGTTTCAACTACATGCGTGAACATGTGCCAAGTCAAGTCACTTAAATCATTCAAAGGAGAATACCACCCCATCATACCACATCATAATAATCTCAAGAGCATGTTGGCACGCAAGGTAAATCATTATAACTCATAGCTAATCAAGCATGGCACAAGCAACTATGATCTCTAATTGTCATTGCAAACATGTTTATTCATAATAAGCTGAATCAAGAACGATGACACATCATATTTACAAAAACAAAAGAGGTCGAGTTCTTACCAGCTTTTCTCATCTCAATTAGTCCATCATATATCATCATAATTGCCTTTCACTTGCACGACCGAACGATGTGGATAATAATAAGAGTGCACGTGCATTGGACTAAGCTGGAATCTGCGAGCATTCAATAAACAAGAGAAGACAAGGCAATATGGGCTCTTGGTTAAATCAACAATAAAGCATATAAGAGCCACTTCAACAATATAATCATGGTCTTCTCCTACTGACCTCCCAAAAAAAGAAAAAGAAATAAAAACTATTTACACGGGAAAGCTCCCAACAAGCAAAAGAAAAACGGGAAATATTTTTGGGTTTTCTTTTTAATTACTACTACAGCAAGAAAGTAAATTACTACTAATTTTTTTGTTTTTTCTTAAGGTGTATCAAACACACAAGAATAAAGCAGGAAAAAGAAAATAAACTAGCATGGATATTACAGTGAAAAAGTATGAGCACCGACATCTAGCAATGATGTGTGTGAACATAAATGTAATGTCGGTGAGAAATACGTACTCCCCCAAGCTTAGGCTTTTGGCCTAAGTTGGTTTATTTCCAGGGGTAGCCTGGCGGATATCCGTAGGTGTAGCTGTGGTCGTACTGCGACGAAGAAAAGCTGGGATCATACTGTGATGTGGAAGACTCTGACTGCCATTGGCTGACAGCCATCTCTGGATCCCAAGAATAAACAGATTATCGTGGAGGCTCAACTTGTGGTTCCGGTTCCGGGGCTGGTGCAGGATTTTTGTAAGCTTGGACGACAACTCACGTAACGAGATAGGGTCCTACAAAATTAAACAAAGAAGGAGCAGGCAACGTAATAGTTTCAAGATGATGTTTATCAAAGTATAACTTATATTTGAGCTCTGCATCCCTACCCTCAAGAAGAAAATCATGTGATGTCATACTCTTATAGTCTAGATAAGCACTAGGCAGCAATTTCTCTTCTTTCTCATGAAGCCTAATAGCTATGTTAAAATGTGCAGCGAGGCGTGAAGCATAAATGCCTCCAAAGATGGGACCCTTAGTACGGTTCATACTTAACCGTCTAGCAATAATTCCGCCCATGCTAACAGTGTTATCGCGGTATAAACCATGGAACAAAATAATAATATCAGGAACATTAAGGTTCCCACAGTTCCCTAGACCAATCAAGCAACGACTAGCAAATAAGGCAAAATAGCGTAATACAGGAAAATGTATGCTAGTAATTCTTGCATCAGAAACCTTCCTGGTTTCTCCAACAGAGATAAGGTTAACAAATGGTTCCACCTCTTTACGAGGTGGTTCCTCTAAGATACCCTCAGGGGGTATGTTGCATACTGCACAAAATTCAGACAATGGCATTTTCTTCACAACATCATATAAATGAAACACTACGGAAGGAGGTGATTGAAGGAAATATGCCCTAGAGGCAATAATAAAGTTATTATTTATTTCCTTATATCATGATAAAGGTTTATTATTCATGCTAGAATTGTATTAACCGGAAACATAATACATGTGTGAATACATAGACAAACAGAGTGTCACTAGTATGCCTCTACTTGACTAGCTCATTAATCAAAGATGGTTATGTTTCCTAACCATGAACAAAGAGTTGTTATTTGATTAACGAGATCACATCATTAGTTGAATGATCTGATTGACATGACCCATTCCATTAGCATAGCACCCGATCGTTTAGTATGTTGCTATTGCTTTTATCCATGACTTATACATGTTCCTTTAACTATGAGATTATGCAACTCCCGTTTACCATAGGAACACTTTGTGTGCTACCAAACGTCACAACGTAACTGGGTGATTATAAAGGTGCTCTACAGGTGTCTCCGAAGGTACATGTTGGGTTGGCGTATTTCGAGATTAGGATTTGTCACTCCAATTGTCGGAGAGGTATCTCTGGGTCCTCTCGGTAATGCACATCACATAAGCCTTGCAAGCATTGCAACTAATGTGTTAGTTGTGAGATGATGTATTACGGAACGAGTAAAGAGACTTGCCGGTAACGAGATTGAACTAGGTATTGGATACCGACGATCGAATCTCGGGCAAGTAAACATACCGATGACAAAGGGAGCGACGTATGTTGTTATGCGGTCTGACCGATAAAGATCTTCGTAGAATATGTAGGAACCAATATGGGCATCCAGGTCCCGCTATTGGTTATTGATCGGAGACGTGTCTCGGTCATGTCTACATTGTTCTCGAACCGTAGGGTCCGCACGCTTAAGGTTTCGATGACAGTTATATTATGAGTTTATGAGTTTTGATGTACCGAAGGAGTTCGGAGTCCCGGATGAGATCGGGGACATGACGAGGAGTCTCGAAATGGTCGAGACGTAAAGATTGATATATTGGACGACTATATTCGGACATCGGAAGGGTTCTGAGTGGTTCGGGTATTTTCGGAGGTACCGGGGAGTTACGGGATTACGGGAGAAGTAATGGGCCTTGATGGGCTTTAGTGGGAAAAGGAAAAAGGCTGCTGCGCCCCCCCTCCCTCTAGTCCGAATTGGACTAGGGAAAAGGGGGCCGGCCACCTCTCCTTCTCCTCCTATTCCTTCTCCCTTCCTCCCCTCTTGGTGGACTCCTACTAGGACTTGGAGTCCTAGTAGGAATCCATATCCTGGCCGCACCTTTGCCTTGGCCGGCCTCCTCCTCCTCCATCCTTTATATACAGGGGCAGGGGGCACCCCATAGACACACAATTGATCAACGTGATCGTTCCTTAGCCGTGTGCGGTGCCCCCCTCCACCATATTCCACCTCGGTCATATTATCGCGGTGCTTAGGCGAAGCCCTGCGCCGGTAGTACATCAAGATCGTCACCACGCCGTCATGCTGACGGAACTCCTCCCCGAAGCTTTGCTGGATCGGAGCCCGGGGATCGTCATCGAGCTGAATGTGTGCCAAGAACTCGGAGGTGCCGGAGTAACGGTGCTGTGATCGGTCGGATCGCGAGGAGAACGTACGACTACTTCCTCTACGTTGTGTCAACGCTTCCACTTCGGTCTACAAGGGTACGTAGACAACACTCTCCCCTCTCGTTGCTATGCATCACCATGATCTTGCGTGTGCGTAGGAAATTTTTTGAAATTACTACGTTCCCCAACAGTGGCATCCGAGCCTAGGTTTTTATGGTTTGATGTTATTTGCACGAGTAGAACACAAGTGAGTTGTGGACGATACAAGTCATACTGCCTACCAGCATGTCATACTTTGGTTCAGCGGTATTGTTGGATGAGATGACCCGGACCAACCTTACGCGTACGCTTACGCGAGACCGGTTCCCTCGACGTGCTTTGCACACAGATGGCATGCGGGAGACATCTCACCAACTTTAGTTGAACCAAGTTTGGCTACGCCCAGTCCTTGAGAAGGTTAAAACGGAGTCTATTTGACGAACTATCGTTGTGGTTTTGACGCGTAGGTAAGATGAGTTCTTGCTTAAGCCCGTAGCAGCCACGTAAAACTTGCAACAACAAAGTAGAGGACGTCTAACTTGTTTTTGCAGGGCATGTTGTGATGTGATATGGTCAAGACATGATACTAAATTTTATTGTATGAGATGATCATGTTTTGTAACCGAGTTATCGGCAACTGGCAGGAGCCATATGGTTGTCGCTTTATTGTATGCAATGCAGTCGCGATGTAATGCTTTACTTTATTACTAAGCGGTAGTGATAGTCGTGGAAGCATAAGATTGGCGAGACAACAACGATGCTACGATGGAGATCAAGGTGTCGCGCCGGTGACGATGGTGATCATGACGGTGCTTCGAAGATGGAGATCACAAGCACGAGATGATGATGGCCATATCATATCACTTATATTGATTGCATGTGATGTTTATCTTTTATGCATCTTATCTTGCTTTGATTGACGGTAGCATTATAAGATGATCTCTCACTAATTATCAAGAAGTGTTCTCCCTGAGTATGCACCGTTGCGAAAGTTCTTCGTGCTGAGACACCACGTGATGATCGGGTGTGATAGGCTCTACGTTCAAATACAACGGGTGCAAAACAGTTGCACACGCGGAATACTCAGGTTATACTTGACGAGCCTAGCATATAACAGATATGGCCTCGGAACACGGAGACCGAAAGGTCGAGCGTGAATCATATAGTAGATATGATCAACATAGTGATGTTCACCATTGAAACTACTCCATCTCACGTGATGATCGGACATGGTTTAGTTGATTTGGATCACGTGATCACTTAGAGGATTAGAGGGATGTCTATCTAAGTGGGAGTTCTTAAGTAATATGATTAATTGAACTTTAATTAATCATGAACCTAGTCCTGGTAGTATTAGCATATCTATGTTGTAGATCAATAGCTCGCGTTGTTACTTCCCTGTGTTTATTTTGATATGTTCCTAGAGAAAATTGTGTTGAAAAATGTTAGTAGCAATGATGCAGATTGGATCCGTGATCTGAGGTTTATCCTCATTGCTGCACAGAAGAATTATGTCCTTGATGCACCGCTAGGTGACGGATCTATTGCAGGAGCAGATGCAGACATTATGAACGTTTTGCTAGCTCAATATGATGACTACTTAATAGTTTAGTGCACCATGCTTAACTGCTTAGAATCGGGACTTCAAAGACGTTTTGAACGTCATGGAGCATATGAGATGTTCTAGGAGTTGAAGTTAATATTTCAAGCAAATACCCGAGTTGAGAGATATGAAGTATCCAACAAGTTCTATAGCTAAAAGATGGAGGAGAATCGCTCAACTAGTGAGCATATGCTCAGATTGTCTGGGTACTACAATCGCTTGAATCAAGTGGGAGTTAATCTTCCAGATAAGATAGTGATTGACAGAATTCTCTAGTCACCATCACCAAGTTAGTAGAACTTCGTGATGAACTATAATATGCAAGGGATAACGGAAAATATTCTCAAGCTCTTCGCGATGCTAAAATCAACGAAGGTAGAAATCAAAGAAAAACATCAAGTGTTGATGGTTGACAAGATCACTAGTTTCAAGAAAAGGGCAAAAGGAAAGAAGGGGAACTTCAAGAAGAACGGCAAGCAAGTTGCTGCTCAAAGTGAAAAAGCCCAAGTATGGTCCTAAGCCTGAGACTAAGTGCTTCTACTGCAAAGGGACTGGTCACTGGAAGCGGAACTACCCCAAGTGATTGGCGGATAAGAAGGATGGCAAAGTGAACATAAGTATATTTGATATACATGTTATTGATGTGTACTTTACTAGTGTTCATAGCAACCCCTTAGTATTTGGTACTAGTTCAGTTGCTAAAATTTAGTAACTCGAAACGGGAGTTGCAGAATGAACAAAGACTAGTTAAAGGGCAAGGTGACAATGTGCGTTGGAAGTGGTTCCAAGATTGATATGATCATCATCACACACTCCCTATACTTTCGGGATTAGTGTTGAAACTAAATAAGTGTTATTTGGTGTTTGCGTTGAGCATGAATATGATTTGATCATGTTAATTGCAATACAGTTATTCATTTAAGTTAGAGAACAATTGTTGTTCTGTTTACATGAATAAAAACCTTCTATGGTCATACACACCAATTAAAATAGTTCATTGGATCTCGATCGTAGTGATACACATATTCATGATATTGAAACCAAAAAGATGCGAAGTTAATAATGATAGTGCAACCTATTTGTGGCACTGCCGTTTAGGTCATATTGGTGTAAAGCGCATGAAGAAACTCCATGCTGATGGGATTTTGGAATCACTTGATTATGAATCACTTGATGCTTGCGAACCATGCCTCTTGGGCAAGATGACTAAAAATGCCGTTCTCCGGAACAATGGAGCAAGCAACAGATTTGTTGGAAATCATACATACTGATGTATATGATCCGATGAATATTAAGGCTCGCGACAAGTATCATTATTTTCTAACCTTCACAGATGATTTGAGCAGATATGGGTATATCTACTTGATGAAACATAAGTCTGAAACGTTTGAAAAGTTCAAAGAATTTTAGAGTGAAGTGAAAATCATCGTGACAAGAAAATAAGGTTTCTACGATCTGATCGCGGAGACAAATATTTGAGTTACGAGTTTTGGTCTTCAATTAAAACAATGTGGAATAGTTTCACAAATTCATGCCACCTGGAACACCACAGCATAATGGTGTGTCCGAACGTCATAACCGTACTTTATTGGATATAGTACAATCTATGATGTTTCTTACCGATTTACCAATATCGTTTTGGGATCATGCATTAGAGACAGCTGCATTCACGTTAAAAGGGGCACCATCTAAATCCGTTGAGACGACACCGTATGAACTATGGTTTAGCAATAAACCTAAGCTGTCGTTTCTTAAAGTTTGGGGCTGCGATGCTTATGTGAAAAAGCTTCAACCTGATAAGCTCGAACCCAAATCGGAGAAAAGTGTCTTCATAGGATACCCAAAGGAGATTGTTGGGTACACTTTCTATCACAGATCCAAAGGCAAAATCATTGCTAAAAATGGATCCTTTCTAGAGAAGGAGATTCTCTCGAAAGAAGTGAGTGGGAGGAAAGTAGAAAACTTGATAAGGTAATTGTACCTTCTCCCTTATTGGAAAGTAGTTCATCACAGAAATCTGTTCTTGTGACTACTACACCAATTAGTAAGGAAGCTAATGATAATGATCATATAACTTCAAGATCAAGTTACTACCGAATCTCGTAAGTAAACCAGAGTGAGATCCGCACCAGAGTGGTACGGTAATCCTGTTCTGGAAGTCATGTTACTAGACCATGATGAACTTGCGAACTATGAGGAAGCGATGATGAGCCCAGATTCCGCAAAGTGGCTTGAGGCCATGAAATCTGAGATGGATCCATGTATGAGAACAAAGTGTGGACTTTGATGGATTTGCCCGATGATCGGCAAGCCAAAGAAAATAAATGGATCTTGAAGAGGAAGACGGACACTGATAGTAGTGTTACTATCTACAAAGCTAGAATTGTCGCAAAAGGTTTTCGACAAGTTCAAGGTGTTGACTACCATGAGAGTTTCTCACTCATATCTATGCTTAAGTCTGTCCGAATCATGTTAGCAGTTGCCGCATTTTATGAAATCCGGCAAATGGATAAACAAAACTACATTCCTTAATGGATTTATTAAAGAAGAGTTGTATACGATGCAACTAGAAGGTTTTGTCGATCCTGAAGGTGTTAACAAAGTATGCAAGCTCCAGCGATCCATCTATGGACTGGTGCAAGCATCTCGGAGTTGGAATATACGCTTTGATGAGTTGATCAAAGCATATAGTTTTATACAGACTTGCGGTGAAGCCTGTATTTACAAGAAAGTGAGTGGGAGCACTACAGCATTTCTGATAAGTATATGTAAATGACATATTATTGATCGGAAATAATGTAGAATTATTCTGTGAAGCATAAAGGAAGTATTTGAAAGGAGTTTTTTCGAAGAAGGACCTCGGTGAAGCTGCTTACATATCGAGCATCAAGATCTATAGAGATAGATCGAGACGCTTGATAAGTTTTTTCAATGATTACATACCTTGACAAGATTTTGAAGTAGTTCAAAATGGAACAGTCAAAGAAAGAGTTCTTGCCTGTGTTACAAGGTGTGAAATTGAGTAAGACTCAAAGCCCGACCACGGCAGAAGATAGAAAGAGAATGAAAGTCATTCCCTATGCTTTGGCCATAGGTTCTATAAAGTATGCCATGCTGTGTACCAGACCTATTGTATACACTACCCTGAGATAAGCAAGGGAGTACAATAGTGATCTAGGAAGTAGATCACTGGACATCGGTCAAAATTATCCTTAGTAAAATAAGGATATGTTTCTCGATTATGGATATGACAAAAAGGTTCGTCGTAAAAGGTTACGTCGATGCAAGTTTTGACACTAATCTAGATGACTCTAAGTCTCAATCTAGATACATATTGAAAGTGGGAGCAATTAGCTAAAGTAGCTCCGTGCAGAGCATTGTAGACATAGAAAATTGCAAAATACATAACGGATCTGAATGTGGCAGACCCGTTGACTAAATTTCTCTCACAAGCAAAACATGATCACACCGTAGTACTCTTTGGGTGTTAATCACATAGCGATGTGAACTAGATTACTGAATCTAGTAAACCCTTTGGGTGTTGGTCACATATCGATGTGAACTATGGGTGTTAATCACATGATGATGTGAACTATTGATGTTAATCACATGGTGACGTGAACTAGATTATTGACTCTAGTGCAAGTGGGAGACTGAAGGAAATATGCCCTAGAGGCAATAATAAAGTTATTATTTATTTCCTTATATCATGATAAAGGTTTATTATTCATGCTAGAATTGTATTAACCGGAAACATAATACATGTGTGAATACATAGACAAACAGAGTGTCACTAGTATGCCTCTACTTGACTAGCTCATTAATCAAAGATGGTTATGTTTCCTAACCATGAACAAAGAGTTGTTATTTGATTAACGAGATCACATCATTAGTTGAATGATCTGATTGACATGACCCATTCCATTAGCATAGCACCCGATCGTTTAGTATGTTGCTATTGCTTTTATCCATGACTTATACATGTTCCTTTAACTATGAGATTATGCAACTCCCGTTTACCATAGGAACACTTTGTGTGCTACCAAACATCACAACGTAACTGGGTGATTATAAAGGTGCTCTACAGGTGTCTCCGAAGGTACATGTTGGGTTGGCGTATTTCGAGATTAGGATTTGTCACTCCAATTGTCGGAGAGGTATCTCTGGGTCCTCTCGGTAATGCACATCACATAAGCCTTGCAAGCATTGCAACTAATGTGTTAGTTGTGAGATGATGTATTACGGAACGAGTAAAGAGACTTGCCGGTAACGAGATTGAACTAGGTATTGGATACCGACGATCGAATCTCGGGCAAGTAAACATACCGATGACAAAGGGAGCGACGTATGTTGTTATGCGGTCTGACCGATAAAGATCTTCGTAGAATATGTAGGAACCAATATGGGCATCCAGGTCCCGCTATTGGTTATTGACCGGAGACGTGTCTCGGTCATGTCTACATTGTTCTCGAACCGTAGGGTCCGCACGCTTAAGGTTTCGATGACAGTTATATTATGAGTTTATGAGTTTTGATGTACCGAAGGAGTTCGGAGTCCCGGATGAGATCGGGGACATGACGAGGAGTCTCGAAATGGTCGAGACGTAAAGATCGATATATTGGACGACTATATTCGGACATCGGAAGGGTTCTGAGTGGTTCGGGTATTTTCGGAGGTACCGGGGAGTTACGGGATTACGGGAGAAGTAATGGGCCTTGATGGGCTTTAGTGGGAAAAGGAAAAAGGCTGCTGCGCCCCCCCTCCCCTCTAGTCCGAATTGGACAGGGAAAAGGGGGCCGGCCACCTCTCCTTCTCCTCCTATTCCTTCTCCCTTCCTCCCCTCTTGGTGGACTCCTACTAGGACTTGGAGTCCTAGTAGGAATCCATATCCTGGCCGCGCCTTTGCCTTGGCCGGCCTCCTCCTCCTCCATCTTTATATTCAGGGGCAGGGGGCACCCCATAGACACACAATTGATCAACGTGATCGTTCCTTAGCCGTGTGCGGTGCCCCCCTCCACCATATTCCACCTCGGTCATATTGTCGCGGTGCTTAGGCGAAGCCCTGCGCCGGTAGTACATCAAGATCGTCACCACGCCGTCGTGCTGACGGAACTCCTCCCCGAAGCTTTGCTGGATCGGAGCCCGGGGATCGTCATCGAGCTGAACGTGTGCCAAGAACTCGGAGGTGCCGGAGTAACGGTGCTGTGATCGGTCGGATCGCGAGGAGAACGTACGACTACTTCCTCTACGTTGTGTCAACGCTTCCACTTCGGTCTACGAGGGTACGTAGACAACACTCTCCCCTCTCGTTGCTATGCATCACCATGATCTTGCGTGTGCGTAGGAATTTTTTTGAAATTACTACGTTCCCCAACAGTGATTCCTTAGGGAAAAAGTAGAAGTTTTGCACAAAAGTATTTGTGAGTAAGAGATACTGTGGACGTTGGTCGTGGACGAAGTCGGTGAGGCCAGCATTCTCAATCAATGAATAGAAATCCTCATAAATCCCGGCCTGTGTCAAAAAAATTATCAGAAGGCCATTCACACGGGCGGATCTCCGCGGTACGAGGCAAATTATATTTGGGCCTCTGTGCTTCTTCATTTTGTTTCTCCTTTGAGCTTCGGCTCGATGAGCCCCAAATTTTTAGTAATTTCAAACAAAAGTGAACCAACTTCAATAAAACTGATAGCAACTACTCCTACAAGTGCCTAGAGCCTATATCAAGCATTAGAACTACTTGGAACCATATAAATTTGACATGCAAGCTCAAGAACATGGTCACCTATGCAGCATAAATTTGCAAAGAATAGAGCACTAGAACAAAAACTAATTGGACCAATGGAGGAGTCACATACCAAGGAACAATCTCCCCAAGCAGTTTTGCGAGAGGTGCTTTGAGCAAGGAGATCGAAAATCACAGCAAAGAGGGCTGGAACTCGTGCTTGAGTTGGTTTTTCGTGTTTGTGTGAGAAAGAGGAAGAAGATGGGTGCTGGGATAAGTGGAGGAGGGCCACCGTGGGCCCACGAGGCAGGGGGGCGCACCCTTCACCCTCGTGGCTAGGTGGCAGCTCCGCCCGCTGTAATTTTTGCACAGTAAATCCTCAAATATTCCCGAAAAAATCATATTAAATTGGCATGTCATTCTGAGGACTTTTATTTTCGGGATATTTTTATATTGCACGGATAAACCAGGAAACAGGCAGAAAATACTATTTTTACTTTTTTTTCTACTAAATAACAGAAAGTATAGAGAAGGTACAGAAGGTTGTGCCTCTAGTTTCATCCATCTCATGCTCATCAAAAGGAATCCACTAACAAGGTTGATCAAGTCTTGTTAACAAACTCATTCCGATAATCATGAAACCGGAGAAATTTCGAATAACACTAGGTTACCTCAACGGGGATATGAGCATCCCCAATAATAAGTATATCATATTTCTTCTTGACAGTAGGAAGAGGAAATTCAAAATCTCCAAATATAATCGACGGAATTTTTCCAATAGAGTTGATACTGTGGATTTGAGGTTGCTTCCTCGGAAAGTGTACCGTATGCTCATTACTATTAACATGAAAAGTGACATTGCCTTTGTTGCAACCAATAACAGCCCCTGCAGTATTAAGAAATGGTCTTCTAAGAATAATAGACATACTATCATCCTCGGGAATATCAAGAATAACAAAGTCCGTTAAAATAGTAACGCTTGCAACCACAACAGGCACATCCTCACAAATATCGACATGTATAGAAATTGATTTATCAGCCATTTGCAAAGATATTTCAGTAGGTGTCAACTTATTCAAGTCAAGTCTACGATATAAAGAGAGAGGCATAACACTAACACCGGCTCCAAGATCACATAAAGTAGTTTTAACATAATTTCTTTTAATGGAGCATGGTATAATAGGTACTCCTGGATCTCCAAGTTTCTTTGGTATTCCACCCTTAGAAGTATAATTAGCAAGCATGGTGGAAATTTCAGCTTCCGGTATCTTTCTTTTATTTGTAACAATATCTTTCATGTACTTAGCATAAGGATTCATTTTGAGCATATCAGTCAATCACATACGCAAAAAGATAGGTCTAATCATTTCAGCAAAGCGCTCAAAATCCTCATCATCCTTTTTCTTGCATGGCTTGGGAGGAAAAGGCATGGGTTTCTGAACCCAAGGTTCTCTTTCTTACCATGTTTCCTAGCAACAAAGTCTCTTTTATCATAACGTTGATTCTTTGATTGTGGGTTATCAAGATCAACAGCAGGTTCAACTTCTACATCATTATCATTACTGGGTTGAGCATCATCATGAACATCATCATTAACATTTTCACTAGGTTCATGTTCATCACCAGATTGTGTTTCAGCATCAGACATTGAGATATCATTTGGATTATCAGGTGGTTCAGCAATAGGTTCACTAGAAGTTTGCACAATTCTATCATTTTTCTTTTTCTTCTTTTTAGAAGAACTAGGTGCATCAATATTATTTCTCTGAGAATCTTGCTCGATTCTCTTAGGGTGGCCTTCAGGATACAAAGGTTCCTGAGTCATTCTACCAGTTCTAGTAGCCACTCTAACACCATAATCGTTTTTCTTACTATTCATTTCATCAAGCACTTCTTTTTGAGCTTTAAGTACTTGTTCTACTTGAGTGGTAACCATAGAAGCATGTTTGCTAACAAGTTTAAGTTCACCTCTAATATTAGCCATATAATCACCCAAGTGTTTAATCATATTGGAATCGTAATTTAGTTGTCTACCGAAATAAGCATTGAAGTTTTCTTGTTTGACAATAAAGTTATCAAACTCTTCTATGCATTGTCTAGCAGACTTATAGTGAGGAATATCACCTTCATCAAATCTATAGAGAGAATTTAGCTTTACTACCTGTGTTGGGATATCGTTATCAGGAGGTTCTTCAATAAATAAAGGATTGAGATCATATGTTTCTTCGACAGGCGGTAAATTAAGACCATGTATTTCTTCAATAGGAGGTAAATTCTTAACATCTTCAGCTTTAATAACTTTTTCTTTTATAGATTTGTTTGCCTCTTGCATATCTTTGGGACTGAGAAATAAAACACCTCTCTTCTTCGGAGTTGGTTTAGGAATAGGCTCAGTAATTGGAGCAGGAGCTGGCTCAGGAGGTGCCCAATTATTTTCATTTGTCAACATATTATTCAATAGAATTTCAGCTTCATCCGGTGTTCTTTCCCTGAAAAGAGAACCAACACAACTATCCAGGTAATCTCTGGAAGCATTGGTTAGTCCATTATAAAAGATATCAAGTATTTCATGTTTCTTAAGAGGATGATCAGGCAAAGCATTTAGTAACTTCAGAAGCCTCCCCCAAGCTTGTGGGAGACTCTCTTCTTTAATTTGCACAAAATTGTATATTTCCTTTAAAGCAGCTTGTTTCTTATGAGCAGGGAAATATTTAGCAAAGAACTAATAAATCATATCCTGGGTACTACGCACACAACCAGGATCAAGAGAATTAAACCATATCTTAGCATCACCCTTTAATGAGAACGGAAATATTTTCATGATGTAAAAGTAGCGCGATCTCTCATCATTAGTAAACAGGGTAGCTATATCATTTAATTTAGTAAGATGTGCCACAACAGTTTCAGATTCATAACCATGAAAAGGATCAGATTCAACCAAAGTAATTATATCTGGATCAACAGAGAATTCATAATCCTTATTAGGAACACAAATAGGTGAAGTAGCAAAAGCAGGGTCAGGTTTCATTTTATCTCTAAGTGATTCTTTGTCCATTTAGCTAATCACCTCTTGAGCTCATATCTATCTTTGCAAGCTAAAATAGCGGTAGAAGATTCCATATCAAAAACATTACCCTCAGGAATAACAGGCATATCTTCATCATCACTTTCATCATTATATTCAGATTCAATAATTTCTTTCTCTCTAGCCCTAGCAACTTGTTCATCAAGAAATTCACTAAGGGGCACAGTAGTATCAGGCATAGAAGTAGTTTCATCATAAGTATCATGCATAGCAGAAGTGGCATCATCAATAACATGCGATATATCGGAACGAATAGCAGAAGCAGGTTTAGGTGTCGCAAGCTTACTCATAACAGAAGGTGAATCAAGTGCAGGGCTAGATGGCAGTTCCTTACCTCCCCTCGTAGTTGAGGGATAAATTGTTGTCTTAGCGTCTTTCAAGTTCTTCATAGTGTCCAACAGATATAAATCCCAAGTGACTCAAAGAATAGAGCTATGCTCCCCGGCAACGGCGCCAGAAAAAGGTCTTGATAACCCACAAGTATAGGGGATCGCAACAGTTTTCGAGGGTGGAGTATTCAACCCAAATTTATTGATTCGACAAAAGGGGAGCCAAAGAATATTCTCAAGTATTAGCAACTGAGTTGTCAATTCAAGCACACCTGGAAACTTAGTATCTACAGCAAAGTGTTTAGTAGCAAAGTAATATGATAGTGGTGGTAGCGGTAACAAAAGAGTAAAGAAAGCAAAGTAATATTTTTGGTGTTTTGTAGTGATTCTAAGAGTAGCAACGGGAAAGTAAATAAACGTAAACCAGTATATGGAAAACTCGTAGGCACCCGATCAGTGATGGATAATTATGTCGGATGCGGTTCATCATGTAACGGTCATAACATAGGGTGACACAGAACTAGCTCCAATTCATCAATGTATTGTAGGCATGTATTCCGAATATAGTCATACGTGCTTATGAAAAAGAACTTGCATGACATCTTTTGTCCTACCCTCCCATGGCAGCGGGGTCCTATTGGAAACTAAGGGATATTAAGGCCTCCTTTTAATAGAGAACCGGAACAAAGCATTAGCACATAGTGAATACATGAACTCCTCAAACTATGGTCATCACCGGAAGTGGTCCCGATTATTGTCACTACGGGGTTGCCGGATCATAACACATAGTAGGTGACTATAGACTTGCAAGATAGGATCAAGAACTCACATATATTCATGGAAGCATAATAGGTTCAGACCTGAAATGATGGCACTCGGGCCATAGTGACAAGCATTAAGTATAGCAAAGTCATAGCAACATCAATCTCAGAACATAATGGATACTAGGGATCAAACCCTAACAAAACTAACTCGATTACATGATAAATCTCATCCAACCCATCACCGTCTAGCAAGCCTACGATGGAATTACTCACGCACGACGGTGAGCATCATGAAATTGGTGATGGAGGATGGTTGATGATGACGACGGCGACGAATCCCCCTCTCCGGAGCCCCGAACGGACTCGAGATCAGCCCTCCCGAGAGTTTTTAGGGCTTGGCGGCAGCTCCGTATCATAAAACACGATGATTTCTTCTCTCTTATTTTTTTCTCCCCGAAAGCTAATATTTAGAGTTGGAGTTGGCGTCGGAAGGTTTCCAGGGGGCCCACGAGGTAGGGGGCACGCCCTAGGGGGGCCCACCCTCGTGGACAGGGTGTGGGCCCCCTGGCCTTCATCTTTGGTGAGGATTTTTTATTATTTTTTATAAGACATCCCGTGGAGTTTCAGGTCATTCCGAGAACTTTTGTTTTCTGCACATAAAACAACATCATGGCAATTCTACTGAAAACAACGTCAGTTCGGGTTAGTTCCATTCAAATCATACAAGTTAGAGTCCAAAACAAGGGCAAAAGTGTTTGGAAAAGTAGATACGGCGAAGACGTATCAATCATCACGTGAGATGGAGTAGTTTTCAATGGTGAACATCACTATGTTGATCATATCTACTATATGATTCACGCTCGACCTTTTGGTCTCTAGTGTTGAGGCCATATCTGCATATGCTAGGCTCATCAAGTTTAACCTGAGTATTCTGCGTGTGCAAAACTAGCTTACACCCATTGTATGTGAACGTAGAGCTTATCACACCCGATCATCACATGGTGTCTCAGCAAGAAGAACGGTCGCAACGGTGCATACTCAGGGAGAACACTTATACCTTGAAATTTTAGTAAGGGATCATCTTATAAAGCTACCGCCGAACTAAGCAAAATATGATGTATAAAATATAAACATCACATGCAATCAAAATATGTGACATGATATGGCCATCATCATCTTGTGCCTTTGATCTCCGTCTCCAAAGCATCGTCATGATCTCCATCGTCACTGGCATGACAACATGATCTCCATGATCTTGATCTATATCAATGTGTCGTCACATGGTCGTCTCGCCAACTATTGCTCTTGCAACTATTGCTATCGCATAGCGATAAAGTAAAGAAATTATTTGGTGCTTGCATCTTATGCAATAAAGAGACAACCATAAGGCTTCTGCCAGTTGCCGATAACTTCAAGAAAACATGATCATCTCATACAACAACTTATATCTCATCACATCTTGACCATATCACATCACAACATGCCCTGCAAAAACAAGTTAGACGTCCTCTACTTTGTTGTTGCAAGTTTTACGTGGCTGCTACGGTCTTAGCAAGAACCGTTCTTACCTACGCATCAAAACCACAACGATTTTTTGTCAAGTATGTGCTGTTTTAACCTTCAACAAGGACCGGGCGTAGCCACACTTGATTCAACTAAAGTTGGAGAAACTGACACCCGCCAGCCACTTGTGTGCGAAGCACGTCGGTAGAACCAGTCTCGTGTAAGCGTACGCGTAATGTCGGTCCGGGCCGCTTCATCCAACAATACCGCCGAATCAAAGTATGCCATGCTGGTAAGTAGTATGACTATTATCGCCCACAACTCACTTGTGTTCTACTCGTGCATATAACATCTACGCATAAACCTGGCTCTGATACCACTGTTGGGGAACATAGTAATTTCAAAAAAAATCCTACGCACACGAAAGATCATGGTGATGCATAACAACGAGAGGGGAGAGTGTCGTCCACGTACCCTCGTAGACCGTAAGCGGAAGCGTTATGAGAACGCGGTTGATGTAGTCGTATGTCCTCACGATCTGACCGATCCAAGTACCAAAGGCATGACACCTCCGAGTTCAGCACACATTCAGGTCGGTGACGTCCCATTAACTCTGATCCAGCAGAGCTTCGAGGGAGAGTTCCGTCAGCACGACGGCGTGATGATGGTGATGATGACGCTACCGACGCAGGGCTTCACCTAAGCACCGCTACGATATGACAGAGGTGGATTATGGTGGAGGGGGGCACCGCACACGGCTAAAAGATCAATGATCAATTGTTGTGTCTATGGGGAGCACCCTGGCCACGTATATAAAGGATGGAGGGAGGAGGAGGCCGGCCCTCATAGGGCGCATCCAAAGTGTGGAGTCCTACTAGGACTCCCTAGTCCTAGTAGGATTCTACCTCCCACATGGAATAGGAAAAAGGGAAGGGAGAAGGAGAAGGAAGGAAGGGGGCGCCCCCTTTCCCTAGTCCAATTCGGACTAGTCCATGGAGAAGAGGAGCGGCCACCCTTGAGGCCTTTCTCTCCTTTCCCGTATGGTCCATTAAGGCCCAATACGAATTCCTGTAACTCTTCGGTACTCCGAAAAATATCCGAATCACTCGGAACCTTTCCGATGTCCGAATATAGCCTTTCAATATATCGATCTTTACGTCTCGACCATTTCGAGACTCCTTGTCATGTCCCCGAACTCACCTGGGACTCCGAAGAAACTTCGGTCATCAAATCAAATAACTCATAATACAAATCGTCACAGAACGTTAAACATGCGGACCCTACGGGTTCAAGAACTATGTAGACATAACTGAGACTCATTTCCAGTCAATAATCAATAGCGGAACCTAGATGATCATATGGGTTCCTACATATTCTACGAAGATCTTTATCGGTCAAACCACATAACAACATACGTTGTTCCCTTTGTCAACGGTATGTTACTTGTTCGAGATTCGATCGTCGGTATCTCAATACCTAGTTCAATCTCGTTACCGGCAAGTCTCTTTATTTGTTCCATAATACATGATCCCGCAGCTAACTCATTAGTTACATTCCTTGCAAGGCTTATAGTGATGTGTATTACCGAGAGGGCCTAGAGATACCTCTCCGATACTCGGAGTGACAAATCCTAATCTCGATCTATGCCAACCCAACAAACACCTTCGGAGACACCTATAGAGCATCTTTATAATCACCCAGTTATGTTGTGACGTTTGATAGCACACAAGGTGTCGTGGAATTGTCACGGCAGATGTCCTAGTGTAAGGACTTAGTCGCGAGGCCAACGCATCTATGTGGTAGCTTGAAGGGGTTGAGTGGAATCGAGAGACGCAGCACACAAGACGAGGATTTAGATAGCTTCGGGCCCCGGGAAACATCATCTGGTAATAACCCTACGTGATGTTTGTGGCTAGGTCTCATTATAATCACGAGGGAGTCGCCGTAAGCCGGCTCTCCTCTTTGTGTCTAGCCCTAGATATTATCTCTTGTTGCCTCCCCTCTTGGGGAGCCCTGCCCCTCCTTATATAAGTTAGAGGGGCGGGTTACATGTGGAGTTCTAGTAGGACTATAACTAGTCTATCTTCTCTTACAAGTTGATTACAAGTCCGATTCTTGCTTCCTCGTAAAGGAAATATTCGTCATCCCTTTGTTCTTAACCCGGCCCATCATAACGTGAGCCAGGCTTCTGGGCTTTGGGCCTTGTTGTCCATCTGACCCGCCCGCCGGGTTACTAATGAGTCGCCAAGATCGGGCAGGTTATCTGTTAATCGCCAAGCTCCGGGCGGGTCACCAGTGAGTCGCCAATTTCGGCCGGGTCATACCGCGGGGCATATCCCCGACATTAGCCCCCAGTTTAATTTGGATTTATCCATGTTAAACTGATCATGTAAAATAAACACAAGAACAAACTTGATAGATTGTGCTCCGGGTTAAATTTTGGTAAGCCATCACCTGATCATCTTTAAATCCTTGTCATTTCCTTCTTGATACATGCGCATGAACTCATAGTAAATTTCCTTTAATAGATATGTTCAAACTTTGTGAATGCAAAAAATCCAGATACTTCTTTTGAGAAATCTGGGTCAATAGGCCAGCTTCAGAGTCAATTTGCTGGCATTGGTCTCTTGTAGAGAAATATTGTAAGAAATTATTCCACTTGAATCAGCTTCCAAAGCGCCGACTTAAAACATATTGGTCTTGAAATACTCATCTGATATTCAGCCGGCTTGAAGATGTAAAAATTGCCGGTTTATCATTACCAAAAACTGCCGGATTATAAAACAGACGATGCCGGGTCATAATTGTTGTTGACACCGGTTTATGTAATTGATCCTCCTAATTTGCTCAAAACTGATAATTTGAAGATTTTTCTCCCTTATATCCATATTACCTGTAGCCCCCAAGTCTTGAGCAGGACAAAGTGATGGTTTAAGACTTGCTCCAATAAATGTTGCAACCTTGAAGAAATCCGGTTTATTCATCTCAATCATATAAACTGAATATTCCACACATGTAGCCCCCAAGTGCTGGGTTGTCATGCTTGCAGCAACCTGGGACTTGTAATTGCTTTATGCTCATGAAAACTTCAATCAGTGTAGCCCCCAAGGGTCGGGTCATTATGCAATAATGAGCAGGGACTTTGTAGATATAACCATGTAAATTTGAACATCAATGTGTAGCCCCCAAGGGCCGGCTTAGTAAGATAATACTGAGCTGAGACTTTGTATATAATTGATAATAACATCATATAATATAGTCTCCACCATGGGGCTTGAACCCACGTCCACAAGGTCAAGAGCTTTGTACTCCACCAACTGAATAGTGGACCGTTCAATATAATGGATTAATGCTTGTGTACCTTGAATTTTTGACAGGAGCAATTGGTAGCCCCCAAGGGCCAACTCATTTAGAATGTGATAAGTCGGGTCTTCAATAAGTTGAGCAAAAAATGACTTTGCATTAGCCCCCAAGTGCCATGGTGCATGCTGGCAGTGATATGGGACTTGCATATTTGATATAATCCCAATCTGAATAATGTAGCCCCCAAGTGCCGGATCGTAAGCCTGCAGCGACTCAGGACTATTCCATCCATTATAGAATAAATCATATCCATTGATAAAAATAATAGCCGTTGCGCTAAAGCGACTTTGAAAGCCTCAATGATAACACTAGTTATTGATAATCACAATAGAAATCCAGCCATGTTGGCTATTCAAGATTTGAATAATATAATCCGGTATGAAACCCTCAATCATTCAATATCATCATGAAAATCCAGCCAGTTTTGGCTATTCAAGATTTGAATAGCTCATCGGTTGACAAGTAAATCCGGAGTTTAAATACCTGGCGGCTCTTGGCCGATGACGACTTAATGCGCATTTATTGTAAGCCGGAATTTTTGTAACCCGATGGCCTATAGCCCTTGAGAAAATCAA
This sequence comes from Aegilops umbellulata, assembly GCA_032464435.1. Lineage (NCBI taxonomy): Eukaryota > Viridiplantae > Streptophyta > Magnoliopsida > Poales > Poaceae > Aegilops > Aegilops umbellulata. The sequence goes on from CP136056.1 coordinate 114,605,824, forward strand.
TAATTGATAACCCTTTTGAGACACCAATTTCAGTGATGAGCTTGGACTGAAACATTTATATAAGTCATAATTCTCCAAATCCTGCACCGAGTTTAAACAACATATGCCCTAGCAACTTAACGTCAAGAGCCAGGGCGGGTAACCACCCAAATGTAGTCTTACCTTGCACACAAGTTGATCACAAGAACCCTTGGCGGTTTACCGCAAGGCGGGTCATAATACCTCACATATAACCACTGTGATATTGAATTTGTACTGTCGGTTTACATGACCTGTGCAGTAAGGGTGATAACCCAATCTTTAGAAGCCAATACTTCCACATAGATGATGATTGTCATAAGCTGGCGACTTATAGTCGAAAAGTCAAGCCGGGTTAAGCATAAAACACTTATATACATTTGAGATATAATCCAAAAAAGGTCTCAAGTCAAACCCAAAATTGTTCGCAAAAAAGACTTAAAAAATTTAAGGCTTCTGATTCGTATACAATCAGAAAACCGTTCCAAAGGGGTTGAGCTTAGATTCGAATACGATCATATAGCCCCCAGTGGCTTTGGTGTTGCCGATCAAGAGGGTACCGACAGCTATGTTCTCTTTGGTTCGAATACGACCTATGTTTGAACAGGAAGCCCCCAAATGACCTTGAGAGTTGTTTAACAACGCTGATTCGAATATGATCCACGTCGGACCCAAAAGAGGTTAAGCTATGATTCGGATACGATCAAGAAGCCCCCTAGTGAGTTTGGTAGTGTGTCGATCAAAAGGGTTTCGACAGCTATGTTCTCTTTGGTTCGAATACGAACTATGTTTGAACAGGAAGCCCCCAAGTGACCATAATAAGATAAGCCGTAAGGCAGGATACCTATGTTTGAACCGTGCATCATGGCAGCAAGTTCTTTTTGGCAACCTTTAATTTTCTTAGAACTCGAACTTGCGAGAGATTAATTCTTTTTGAACCGGAACTTTAAACTGGATTTGAAAGCTTCAAAAATTTGTGAGGGACAAATTTACCTTGAGCCAGATTTTGAACCGGATTTGAGAGCTTCAAAATTTCGTGAGGGACAAATTTACCTTGGGCCGGGTTTTGAACTGGATTTTGAGAGCTTCAGTGCTTTGTGGGAGAAAGATGTCTCTTGAACCGGATTTTAAACCAGAATCCTTATTTTGAGCCGGAAATCTTCTGATGGATTTTAAATTTTCATCGATCTAGCAGTAATCTCCGGGGCCGGGTTATTTTTCCCTTCAATGACCCGGAGTTCTTGAATTTATTTAAATCGGTTAATTTTGCCGAGTCATACCATTGTAGCCCCTGAGTCTCAAGACGACTCAAGGACTTGGCTTGAGATTCTCCATATTTGACCATAGCAGAAATTGTATATCATTGGCGTTGATAGCGCGATGTGAATCCACGGAAGGTTGAGGTGACTGCGGCGGGTTATAAATGATCCCATATGAGCCGTGTCAGCAACTCGGCCAAATGGCTCCTTCCAACGGGCTGTTTGAAGTTTAACCAAAATGTAGTGGCGGCGACTTATGCGACTGCCCATTAAACCATCCAGTGCAGACGGCGGCTGATAATATATGATAATTTGCCTCCAAATTGTTGGAAGAAAACCGGGCTTCCGAAGTAGTGACTTGGTCATATTCAATAAACAGCTCATCCAGACAAGTGCGGCCCGGTGTGTTGATGTAGACTAGGCCGTGAGAAACGGACGGTAAAGACGACCGTAACATCAGAGACGACACAAACAGATGAGTCGGTCGTGGCACTGTAAGTCGGTGCGGGCGAGTTAACCAAGTCGTTTTGATGTAGTGGACAATTTCCCTGCATCAACAATATTGCAGACCAAGGCAAAGATAAACTGCTCTTTGACAAAAATAATATGTGCCAATAGAATATATTTTAGATGGATACCACCTGACTCGTTCGGACAGTAAATGAGTCGGCTGCGGCGTTGTAAGCCGGTGCGGACGGAAGAGTCGATCGCGGTGTTGTAAGCCGGCGCGGACGAGCGAGTCGGCCGCTGCGTTGGAAGCGGCGTAGACGCGTGTGAATCGGCCGCGGGCGCGGACGACAAGTCAACCGCGTGCGTTGATGTAGTGGGGGTGACGACTCTCTTGTACGCGCTAGTGCAAAAAATAATATTGGCGCACGTCCCTTTGCGACACCTTTGTAACGAATAATAGTCATGCGAAAAAAATAGCACAGACCAGAGTAATTATTCTCAAACAATTTAATATGCACTGATAACATATATAGAAAAGATAGCACCTGATATTTTTTGTCGGATAATCATGGATACTGGTGTTAAATAATGGTGGATATTGTTGGATAACACTTTGGCACTAGAGTAGTACTACTGCCGTTGCTATCTCCTTGGATATTGAGCTTTGAGGAGAAGTGATAAACAGAAATTATGCTGACTCCTTCTGTATCTGAAAGTGGAGATGGCAGTGGCCAGCAAACCATGTAAACAACCGGGACGTTGTGGGCTACCGCTGATGATTTTTTTATGCGCGACGCCACTGTTACTGCCCTTTTCCACGCTTGATGGACTGCTACTGATGATTGTTTTTGAAGTGCCATAGGCTTCTACATGACCGTGCCTCCTTTGCCTTTCTTTTTCTCCATCAAGCAATGGAACGCCTGGATGGCAGCTGGTGTGAGCGCGACGGGAGGTGGAGCAGCCAGCTTGGGGCAAGGTCGTCAGTGGCAGCAAGGTGCACTGGCGGCTCGGAGGAGGTGAAGCACACTGGCATCTCGGCACAGGCAGAAGTGGCCTAACGCGGCCGCGGGGGCAGCGGAATCAACCAGGCGCGGTTGTGGTCGAGGCCCGCGGCAATCTGGCCGCAGTAGTGGTGGTGCATCAGCGGAGGCCGTGTCTCCGTTTGTTTCCGGGTGACGGTCAACTCGGCTTACTGGCGACTTAATATAACCCCGATGGCTCAAAGCGGCATGGCAACGGGGCTCAGCGCGGCACAGTACGACTCACCACACCGGCTCATCGCAGAGACAACGACGATTTGAAGACGAGGTCTCAATGGAGGAGCAGCGAGGCAATGGTAGAGGCTGGGGTAGCTTCACAGCGACAGCGGTCTAGTGCAGCGGCAACGGTGATTTTGCTGATCTCTGTTTCATGCTCTTCCAAAAAATTATACTGTACTTCTTTTTTGCATGATCTCAATCTTGGTCGTGGCGGCTCGGTGGAGGCGTGACGCGACGGTGCACGGGAGCCTGGTGCGGCGGCTCACCGCAAACCGCGAAGGTGATAGCGGCAGAGGCAGGCTTGGTCTGTAACGTCACGGAGAGGTGAAGGCGGCTTGGGCAGTCGGGCGCGTAATCCGCAGCCAGTAGAGGAACGGAGGGCCGGTCTAGCGACTCAGCGCAGGACAGTATGGAAGGAGCGGAGACCCGGAGCAGCGGCTCAATGATTTTGATCACAAAACAACAAATTCGCCGGTTGTGCCCATAGTTGTCCCATGGCGGGTTATGCCGCATGGTTGTAATTGATCGGATCTTTCTTCAACCAATGAAATCACCAGTTTCTTGATTCCTTGAGTAGATCCCTTCAAAAGGGCGGCTCTATGCAGTGGCGGAGACTAGTAACCGCGAGGGCGGCTCTCGCAGGTGCAGAGGCGGCTCACCGCGGCCGGACAGAGCAGGAGTAGCGACTCGACGGGTTAGCCGCTGATTTCATAGCAGCGTTAGCGCTTGGTTCAAAGGTTTTCTTCAACATCAAGGAGCAGATCGGGTCAGATAGAAATAGAGCTTCAGTTATGGATTCAGCCGTGCCCCTGCCACAAGTGGACATGTACTTAGATCCAAAACGGGCCTCCGCGGAAAAAGCGAGTCAAAAACGCGGCCGCGGTGCTGCGTGTACGGCGAAGGAGCCCGGTTTGCTGCCTTATCCTTTTCCGGGTCGTGGTCGTTTAGTTTCTGATGTTGGATGGTTTCACATAGGATTACCCCTCCTTTTGATTTGATTGGTCAACTTTACCTTCACATAGAAAGTAACAACCATGAAACGCCTTTGGTTTTGCCGGACGCCGCCGCTGCGGAATTTCCTTGAGACTATATCGCCACAGCAGAAACCTCGTGTCCATTAACTTGCAACTTGACGAATCTTTCAAGGCTGATCCCCACAAAAAATCTATGTCACCTCTTAATCTCAATCTCGTACGTTGTTCCGGCTGTTTACCACAGAGATCATGTAGATCCTTCTAAATTGGTTACTTTTCACTAGGAAAATTGCGACCTTCTCGAAGCCCTGCAAAAGATCCCTTCAAGAACTCAACACCACCGTGCGCAGGCCTCACGGTGGGCGCCAACTATCGTGGAATTTTCACGGCAGATGTCCTAGTGTAAGGACTTAGTTGCGAGGCCAACGCATCTATGTGGTAGCCTGAAGGGGTTGAGCGGAATCGAGAGACGCAACACACAAGACGAGGATTTAGACAGCTTCGGGCCCCGGGAATCATCATCCGGTAATAACCCTACATGCTGTTTGTGGCTAGGTCTCATTATGATCATGAGGGAGTCGCCGTAAGCCGGCTCTCCTCTTTGTGTCTAGCCCTAGATATTATATCTTGTTGCCTCCCCTCTTGGGGAGCCCTTCCCCTGCTTATATAAGTTAGAGGGGCGGGTTACATGTGGAGTCCTAGTAGGACTATGACTAGTCTATCTTCTCTTACAAGTTGATTACAAGTTCGGGTCTTGCTTCCTCGTAAAGGAAACATTCGTCATCCCTTTCTTCTTAACCCGGCCCATCATAATGTGAGCCAGCCTTCTGGGCTTTGGGCCTTGTTGTCCATCTGACCCGCCCGCCGGGTTACTAATGAGTCGCCAAGATCGGGCAGGTTATCTGTGAATCGCCAAGCTCCGGGCGGGTCACCAATGAGTCACCAATTCCAGCCGGGTCATACCGCGGGGTATATCCCCGACACAAGGTGTTCCTCATGTATTCGGGAGTTGCATAATCTCATAGTCATAGGAACATGTATAAGTCATGAAGAAAGCAATAGCAACATACTAAATGATCAAGTGCTAGGCTAACAGAATGGGTCAAGTCAATCACATCATTCTGTAATGATGTGATCCCATTAATCAAATGACAACTCATGTCTATGGCTAGGAAACTTGACCATCTTTGATTCAACAAGCTAGTCAAGTAGAGGCATACTAGTGACACTCTGTTTGTCTATGTATTCACACATGTACTAAGTTTCTGGTTAATACAATTTTAGCATGAATAATAAACATTTATCATGATATAAGGAAATATAAATAACAACTTTATTATTACCTCTAAGCCATATTTCCTTCAGTAGGATCATACTTCTCTTGTTGAGGAACAAACTTCATCTTGGGGTATTGATCTTCTTCCCACTCAACTCCATTGGCATTGAACTTTCGCTCAAAACCAACACCATGATTCTTTTGGTGCCTTCCTTGCTTGCGTACAATTTCCTCAAATTTCTTACTCCCAGCAAGGCTCTTGTAAACACCTGTCTCTATGATTCCCTTCAATAAGCTATTTTCTTGCTCAAGTGTAACTTGGCTAAGAGAATCGTTAGTGGAATCAAGAGAACTACTAGAGGCAACAACATTGGATTTAACATGATTGTTGTTACTACTAGAAGAAGAATCTGTCTTACTCTTGTTGCTAAATTTAACTTGTGGCATGTAAGTAGACAAGAGTAAACGCTTGGCAATGTAAGAAGAACTTTTCTTGCAAAGATCATCATTGATCGCTTTTAAGAACCCATGCTCTTGCTCAAGGTTGAGCTTTTCAAAGTGTAACTTCTCATGAGTCTTTAAAAGTTCTCGATTATCTTCCAAGGTAGTTTCATGAGCTAACTTAAGAGTGGTTAGTGCTTTAGTTAGACGCTCAATCTCCTTATTATCATCATCATTCGTTTCATCTTGATTAGCATGATTAAGAGCAAATTCAACATAGTTTTCATCACTAGAGTTTTCAATAAGTAAATCGTTATCACCTAGCAAATCATCTTCATCACTATTGAAATCAACATACTCGGGGTGTGATAACTTTGGGCCTTTAGCCATGAAGCATCTCCCAATTCCTTCATTTGGTGAGTCAAATATGTCGTAGGAGTTGGTTGACACAAGTGCTAGACCAGCAACACCTTATTCTTGAGTATATTCTTGTAGCAATTATGCTCACGACTTGAAGATCTTTTGGCATTGTAGGACCTTGACTTGGAACTTTTCTCCTTGCTTCTACACTTGTAGAAGTTGTTGAAGTTCTTCACCATTAGGCTCAATTTCTCATTGAAGGTTTGTTTCTCACTTGATGATGTAGGAGCATCACATGAGGCTTTGCAAGCACCACTTGACTTGTTGTGAAACTCTTCCTTATCCTTGAGTGACATCTCATAAGCAACAATTCTTCCAATGACTTCTGTTGTCTTGAGGTCTTTCTAATTGGGCATCATTTGGATCAATGTGCACACGGTATCATATTTTCCATCCAAGGCTCTTAGGATCTTCTTGATGATGAATCTATCGGTCATCTCCTCACTTCCTAAGCTGGCAATCTCATTTGTGATGAGAACAAGCCTAGAGTACATTTCAGTGACACCTTCACCATCCTTCATTTTGAACTTGTCAAGTTGACTTTGAAACACATCCAATTTGGATTCCTTGACGGAGTCGGTACCTTCGTGCATATCAGTCAAAGTATCCCAAATTTCCTTTGCATTCTCAAGATGGCTGATTTTGTTGAATTCTTCACAGCACAATCCGTTGAAGAGGATATCGCACGCTTGAGCATTGTATTGCAGCATCTTCAACTCTTCTGCGGTAGCTTCACAGTTTGGTTCTCTCCCATCAAAGAATTCACCTTGCAAGCAATTACACACAATATCCCAAACGACGGGGTTTTGTCCAATATATGCATTTTTGTCTGATGCTTCCAACTAGCAAAATTAGTACCATGAAAGTAAGGACCTCTACCATGGTGACTTTCGTCGCTAGACGCCATACTCTCCTAGGTTGTGAAACCAAGGCTATGATCACCAAAAGCTATGGAAATCAAGGAAAATGGAGACCAAAGCTCTAATACCACTTGTAGGATCGAAAGTATGTCTAGAGGGGGTGATTAGACTACTTAGCCAAATAAAAATCTAGCCTTTTCCCAATTTTAAGTCTTGGCAGATTTTAACAACTTAATTAGAACAAGTCAAGCAATCAAACTACACATGCAAGTCTAAGAGTATAGCAGCGGAATGTAAAACATTGCATATGAAGGTGAAGGGAGGAGTTTGGAGAGGGCAAACTGAAAGTGCGTTATGTCGACTAGAGGGGGGTGAATAGGCGATTTTTATGAAATTCTTCACTGAGGAATTTGCTCGTGAGGAAATTCCTTAGCGAAGGAATACTAGCAGCGGAATAAGTACTCAGAAGTAAACATAACAGATTACATGCATGGTCATCATGATGAAATGAAGACAAACACAGAGTACAGAAAGCGTAGGCACAGGATAACTCTAGATGAAGACAAACAGACTGAAGAAATTGAACTGAGGAATTTGTGGAAGTCTTCAGTCAAAGTCTTCAAACACAGATATGAACAAACAGACAACACAGTAATGAGGAAATGAAGGTGTTGAGGAAATGGAACCAGTAAGTTTGGTGAAGACAATGATTTGGTAGACCAGTTCCAACTGCTGTCTCAGTTGTACGTCTGGTTGGAGCGGCTGAGTATTTAAACTCGAGGACACACAGTCCCGGACACCCAGTCCTGAGCACGCAGCTCGGGACACCAAGTCCTCACCGTATTCTCCTTGAACTAAGGACACACAGTCCTCGTCCAATCACTCGTGGTAAGTCTTTAGGTGACTTCCAAACCTTCACAGACTTGGTCACTCGGCGATCCACAATTCCTCTTGGATGCTCTAGACCTTGACGCCTAACCGTCTAGAAGAAGCACAGTCTTCAAAGGTAACAAGCGTCGGATCCACGCAGGATCAATTTCTTCAGTGATGCTCAATCACTTTGGGTTTGTAGGTGTTCTGGGTTTGGGTTTGGATTTTCCTCACTTGGATGATTTTCTCTCAAAGTCCTCGGAGGATGGGTTGCTCTCAAATGACAAGTGTCAAGTTCACACGGAGCAGCCAACCAGCTAGTGGTTGAAGGAGGCGGCTATTTATAGCCTAGGGAGCAGCCCGACATGAGAAGACATAAATGACCTTCAATGATATGACAGTTAGGTGGACAAGATATTTTAGGACAGCTGGCGCGTGGCACAGCAACGATCGGAAATTTGGAGTACAAATTCCTCAGGGCTATCATGTTCCTCACTGTGTAGGCAATTCGCACTGGCGAATTCCTAACTTCTCAGTCAGAGCAAAGTCCTCAGTGACCAGAAGAACTGCGTCTCTGTCAGTGAAAAAATTGACTGAACTGTATGAGATTTCTAATGGCTTCACTCGAAGGGATTGGTAGGTGTAGGATTTGAGTTGAGCATCACATGGAAATTTTCTCATTAGTATTTCCTCGACCCCCTTTATCAGTACGGTGTTTCCTATGACTCAAGAAGGAGAAAAATGAAACTACGAAAACACAGTCTTCATGCTTCACGTTCCTCGAACGAATACCATGTCTTCAAGGTCACACCAATTTCTTCACTTTCAAAGTCTTCAGAAAGTCTTCAGAAAGTCTTCAGAAAGTCTTCAGAATATCAAAGTCTTCAGTCAAAGAACTTCATTTTTAGGGGTCGACTTTTACTGTAAATATCAAATTCCTCATAGACCTATAGACCTGTGTACACTCATAAACACATCAGATGCTTAACCTATAAGTCTTCAATACACCAAAATCACTAAGGGGCACTAGATGCACTTACAATCTCCCCCTTTTTGGTGATTGATGACAACATAGGTTAAGTTTTCCACGGGGATAATTATATGAAGTGTAGAACCTGATATTGAGGAATTTGATTGCAAGATATAGAAGAACTCCCCCTGAAGTTGTGCACAGTGAGGAATTTGCTTTTGAAGCAATGCACACTTGATGAGTTAAATCATGGAGATCTCCCCCTATATCTTGTAATTCATACACGCATTTGATATATGATGTGAAGAATTTGAAATGCATGATGAAATATGGTGCCTGATGCAATTCAGCATGCGTGCGATAACATTAATGAGGAATAAGCATGCAGAATAGCGCATCAAAAGTATCAGAGCTCAAGCATGTATCAAAGTATCAGAGCACCGTGCACCATAGGGTTTAAGATTACAACTCGATCCAATAAAAGTTTCGGAAGAACGAGAGTTGCAACTTAAAAAAAATATGCCCTTATTATAGACCCGCTTGAAGACTAACTCAGATTTCTCCCCCTTTGTCATCAAATGACCAAAAGGATCGAAACTGAGGACTAACGCCCCCGAAGATATTCAATTTGATGGAGGAGCGCTAGTGTTGTTGGGGTCGGTTGTTGAAGTAGGGCCTGCTGCAGTGTCGTCCAAGTCTTCATTTTCATCAGTGTCGCGTGATGAAGAATATGAACTGGCCACCAGAGAAGGAACCTTGACCTTCTAGAATTTCTTCGGCGGAGGTGCCAACCAGGGAAATTCTTCTTTGAGGCCCATGTTCTCTAAATCTTCAGCACTATATACTTGAGACAGAACAGCCCAGATGCGGTTGAGGGTTTCATGAAGGTAGTAATGGTTTTTCTTCACTGCATTATATGTGGCAGTCATGTTGTGAAGAATTGAACCAAACTGACGCTTGACCCATTTGTGATTGCGATCAACCTTTTGATGAAGACTGAGGAGTAACTCACGATCAGTCATCACCCTGGGTGCTGTGGCTTGAGGATTTGTCTTGGCAGTATTAGCAGCAGAGTCATGTGTGGCAGAGTCATCATTGGTGGAATAAGAAGCAGCCTTGCGAAATTGACCATCCAATGGACGAATGCCTTCATCTATCACAGTAGTGGCCTTGCCCTTTTCATCAGCTGAGGAAAATGTCCTTTTGAGGACTTCAATAGGAGGCAAGTAGCTGCAGTGGTTGAGAGTTTCAGCCTTGTAGTTGAGTGAAGACCTTGTCCTAATGAATCTCATAATCCAAGGTGCATAAGGCTTCAGCTCAAATGGTGACATAACAATGTTGGCCAGAGTCCTCATGAAGAAATCATGGAAGTTTATGGGAACGCCATGTATGATATTGAAAAGCATATTCTTCATGATGCCAAAAATTTCTTCATTGGAAGAATCGTGTCCTTTGATGGGACATATTGTCTTCGTCAGAATGCGATAGACAGTCCTAGGCACATACAGCAATTCCTTGACGAGGAATTTGGTACGAGGTGATTGCCCTGGCTTCAGAGGCTTCATGAGCACTTGCATATAGTGGTTTGACAGTTCAGGTTCATCATACACGCAACGTGCATCTTCAGTGGGTGGACTAAGAGAAAGGCAGCGAAGCAATTCAGTTGCTGGGGCCTTGTAATGTGTATTTTCAGTCATCCAGTCCAGAACCCATGAATTGACATCTTCAGAGTTGCCAGTGATGTGCAGTGTAGCATAGAACTGAAGAATAAGTTCTTCATTCCAATCGCATATATCTGTGCAGAAGTTGAGTAGCCCAGCGTCGTGAAGAACACTGAGGACTGGCGTAAAGCACGGCATTGATTCCATATCCACGTGAGGAATATGTGCATGGTCGAAGACTTTGTCTTTGTTGTAAAGCACTGAGGAATAGAAGTTTGCTTGGCTGGCAGTCCAGAAACGCCTCTTCCTTATGCGAGCAGAGTCATACGGATTGTATTCAGTGAAGAATACGTGCTCGCCATAGAAGTCTTCAGCCTTGAATTTCTGTTTGCGTGAGAATGGATCCTTTGGCCTTGGCAGAGGAGTGTCAGTGAGTTGCATCACGACCTCAGGAATCACAAGCTCAGGTTCTTCAGGCTGAGGAATTTCAGTATTTTCCTCAGGTGCAGTCACCTTGTCTGTTTCAGCAGCAGTTTCTTCAGCACTAGTGGCTGGAATTTCTTCATTCACAGAAGCAGTGGGATGAGTTGCATCAGAGCCCAATTTTATGGTTGGTGAAGAAGAGTGAGGAATTTGTTGTAGGGGAGTGAAGAGTGGGGAATTGGGATGCTGACTTTCCCAAAAGTCGTCATTCATTACTGGAGTTGTGCTTCCAATATCCACATCTTCATCATCAATTTCTTCAACACCAGCCTCTTCAGCATCAAACTGAGGCATTGGTGATGAGACTATTGGGGTTGAAGGGATTGTATCCACTTCAATTTCTTCATCAATATGCTCTGAGGAAGCAGCAGACTGAGTTTCCTCATCTGATCCACTTGGGATCTCATAATCTTCACCAAAAGGAACAAGGTCCTTTGATGGCATGGAGGAGATAGGAACAGCATCAATTGGATTGGCAAATGAGCTGGTCATGGGCTTCATCTTCTTTGGTACTGAAGATTCTGAAGCACTTGATGCTTTCCTTTTCTTCACTGCAGCTCGCTCTGCAGCCTTGGTTTTCTTCACATCTAAAGCAGAGGGAAGAATTGGAGTTGGAGTTGGTGCAGGTGGAGCTGAGGAATCTGCTTCATTTTCTTCAGGCACAACTGATGCAGTTGCCCTGGTCTCTTCATTTTCTTCAGGCGCACCACTAGTGGATGCCCTGGCAATTTCATCAACGGCTGGAGCAGAGTCATCAGCCTTGGAACTAGCATTTTCTTTAGCAGCCTGAACTTCATCAGCGGTGCTGGCATGTTCTTTAGTTTGCTGAACAGATGCTTCATCTTGAGGACTTTGTTGCTTTGAGGCAGTACTCTTGGTGAAGGTATCAGTCAGCCTCACAAATCTGACCTTGGCTCCTTGCCAATCAGCATAGTACGAGTCAAAGTTGTCGCTGAGGGCTTTCATCTCAGCCTGCATCTTGACAAGTTCCTCAGGCTTCATTTTGAGAACATTTTTCTTCAACAGCTTCTCTTTGCGGTACTAGGATTTCTTGATCTCTCTGGCCCTATCATATTTCTACTTCTCCTCTTGGATGAAGTGCGTCAGCATGTGACTTTGGCCAGGTGTCAGCTTGAAATCAGGCATAGGAGTGTTGGGATCCTTGTGCCAGAGATCAATATAGTCTAGGATCGCCCTTGGATCCAAAAGCATGGGCACAGGTGTGCCTTTGGCTTTAGCAGCCCTTTCTTGGCGGTCTCTGATGATTTCAGCGAGTTCTTCTTCATCAGCTTCATCATCACCAGAGGGCATAGTGAAGACCACTTGCTTCTTTGGACTTGGGCGAGTGCCGCGTCCAGCGGTAGCCTTTTTCTTCAGTAACGAGGGTCCAGCTGAGGATTTTGGTGCAGCTGAGGAACTAGCTGAGACACCAGAGGCAATAGAGATGCCAGTTGTCCTTTGGCATGAGGCCAGATGCATAGGAGCTGAGGACTTTGTGGGAGCAGGAGCAGCATGAGGAATTTGCTTTGAAGATTTTGAAGATTCTGGCCGTGAGGGCGCAGCTGAGGAACTTGGCCGTGAGGGCATTGAAGGTGAAGCACTTGGCTTATGAGTAGGCTTCTTCATCATTGATTTCCTCGGCTTGGCAGAAGCCTCAGTGGCAGCAGCAGCAGTAGATTCTTCATTGAATTTCCTCACTGCTTCTTTTGCTTGCTTTTGCAGTTTACGCTGGCGCTTAGCCCATTCTTGAGGAAATTCCTCACCTCTTCTGATGCTAGAGGGATTAGCCACTTGGCCAGGTGCCAGTGGAGGGCATTGACATGGAGGGTTTACGGCGAATTTCTTCATGTACTTAGGAGTAACATATCTGTACTCCCTCCATTCTCTTGCCCATCTCCTTTCAATCCTCTGTATGCGCACCTTGCGCTGATTTCTATCTTCTTCAGGAGGTGTGCAGTACCCAGCATAAATGTCCTCAGGGATTTCAAATGCAGTCATGACCTCTGGTCTCTTTCCTCCTTTCTGCGGCCTTTTACCTTCAGCCATTTTCTTCAGATGAGGAATTTGAACAATGGAATTCTCTGAAGAAGTATGCAACTTTTCTTTGAGGAACGCTGCAAATGAGTTAAGCTGATGAGAACCTAAGGATTCAGCAACGGACATGTGTACCTGTGAACAGAGTATAGTTGCGAGGAATTTGAAGAGGTCATATGCGTTCTCAGAGTTTTTTTTATATAGAACAAGTTTTGAGGATTTTGACCAGATTCGTCTTGAGGAATTTCACTAAGCTCCATATATATCTTAGGTTCCAGAGTTGTATAGATTGAGAATCCACACAATTGAGGAATCTTGAAGAAATTTAGACTTAGGGAAATGAATCAAGTACAGAGAATAAGTGAGGTGTTTTGTGTGTGAGGATTTGAAGAATAAAAACACCTTTGAAGATTCTGTAGAAAAACTTCGAATCAAAGAGGGCAATAAAAATAGCTTTTAATTACCCTGAATGAAGAACACGACGAACTGTGAGTTGGAACAGAGAAGTTCGTCAATGCAGATCTTCCACGCCCTAACTTGGCGGAGGAAGACGTCTACGGCGGCGGCGGAGGTGAAGATTTCCGCTGTCGGCGCGAGTACGTCGGCGATGAGGTCGAGGCAGTGAAGCTTTACCTCACCGATGACGATGGAGTAGCGACGGCGCTAGGGTTTGGAGAGCTCGAGCGAGGTAAAGGAAGTGAGGATGGCAACGGAGGGGTATTTATAGCCGCAGTAAAAACTGCTCGTCCGAAGATTTAGGACTAACATGCCCCTGGCCGTTCTCCTTCACTTGACATGTGTCACCCACATACCGTGTAGTGGAGATCGTGTAAGATTGTGGGTGAGTAAAATAATCCATCATGGGAAGTGGAACGGATTGCGCGGCAAAACCGAAGGTTTGGATAAGATTAGTTTTAACGTTCCGTTCGCAATTTCTTCAGCTGACAGGACACATTGAAGAATTTGAACGAGTTTCAAATAGAACGCACATGAAGAATTTGTGAACGGACTGGATTGAGTATAGCATAGAGGGGAAGGGTCCGATCACATTCACTTAGCAAAAAAAATTCCAACTTGAAGAAATAGCTATAAGCGAATGCTGTAGAGGACTTAAACTCGTGTGTATATATATATATATATATATATATATATATATATATATATATATATATATATATATATATATATATATATATATATATGTATATATGGCAAATGAAGAAAAACGATGGCACAAGTGAAGACTTTGTAAAGTTTGAAGAATTTGAAAAACTGAAGAATTTCAAAAGTTGAGGCAAACTCAAATTGAAGATTTTCAACTTTTGTGGTGGCGTGACCCACCGTGTAAGAATGATGATTTCAGACACCACGTACAATTGTCGTAGGGTTCTGAGAATCAAATTCTTCATTAATTTCTTCACACTTAGAGTGTTATTCTTCATTGATTGAAGAAAAACGTTTCTTCATGTGTTGCACATCTAAGTCATCAATTATGCATAAGTGTTAGGATGAGGGCATTTTCAAAGTACATTCAAAGATTCTAAAATATTTAGCTCACACCGCAACTTGCTAAATCTCTTCTCATCCAAGGGCTTAGTGAAGATATCGGCTAGTTGTTCTTCAGTCTTCACATGCTCAATAGAAATGTCGCCCTTCAACACATGATCACGAAGAAAATGATGACGAATCTGAATGTGCTTTGTCTTTGAGTGCTGAACTGGGTTGTGAGCAATCTTGATGGCACTCTCATTGTCACAGAGGAGAGGCACATTCTTCACGTTGACTCCATAGTCCTTGAGTGTTTGCTTCATCCATAGTAGTTGAGCACAGCAAGAACCAGCAGCAATGTACTCAGCTTCAGCAGTAGACAGTGATACGCAGTTCTGTTTCTTCGAGGACCAACAGACCAAGGATCGTTCGAGGAAATGACAAGTACCAGATGTTGACTTGCGATCCACACAGTCACCAGCATAGTCAGAATCAGAATATCCAATGAGGTCAAAGTCTGAGCCCTTGGGGTACCATAATCCTAGTGTTGGTGTGTGAGCTAGATATCGAAGAATATGCTTCACAGCCATATGGTGTGATTCCTTCGGTGCAGCTTGAAATCGTGCACACATGCAAACACTAAGCATTATATCTGGCCTAGATGCACATAAGTACAATAAAGAGCCAATCATGGAGCGGTATACCTTGTGATCGAAGTCAGTACCATTTTCATCAGTGCATAGATGACCATTTGTGGGCATAGGAATTTTGAGACCTTTGCAGTCTTGCATGCCGAATTTCTTCAGGACATCCTTGAGGTATTTCTCCTGAGATATGAATATCCCATTGTGCTGTTGACGAATTTGTAGACCTAAGAAGAATTTCAATTCTCCCATCATAGACATTTGATATTCTTCACTCATCATATAGGCAAATTCATCACTATAACGTTGGTCAGTACAGCCAAAGATGATATCATCAACATATATTTGGCACACAAACAGTTCACCATCATATGATTTAGTAAAAAGAGTGGGATCGAGTGAACCGGGTGTGAAGCCTTTCTTCATGAAGAATTCCTTCAATGTGTCATACCACGCCCGTGGGGCCTGCTTGAGGCCATAGAGGGCCTTGTTAAGTCTGAAGACTTTGTCAGGATGTTTTGGATCTTCAAAACCTGGTGGTTGAGCAACATATACTTCTTCCTCAATCTTACCATTGAGGAATGCACTTTTCACATCCATTTGGTATAAGATGATATCATGATGGTTAGCATAAGCAAGTAATATGCGAATAGCTTCAAGTCTAGCAACAGGTGCAAAAGTTTCATCGAAATCAATTCCTTCAACCTGTGTGTAGCCTTCAGCTACTAGTCGTGCCTTATTCCTCACCACAACACCATTTTCATCTTGCTTGTTGCGGTAGATCCACTTTGTACCAATGATGTTATGCTTGCGAGGATCGGGACGATTGACCAGTTCCCACATGTTGTTGAGCTTGAACTGATGTAATTCTTCTTGCATGGCCTGAATCCACTCAGGCTCCAGAAATGCTTCATCTACCTTAGTGGGCTCTGTGATAGAGACAAAAGCAAAGTGCCCACAAAAGTTAGATAGATGTGAAGCTTTTGAGCGTGTGAGAGGACCTGGTGCTCTAATGTCATCGATGATCTTCTCCACTTGCACTTCTTTTGCAATGCGAGGGTGAGTTGGTTGCCTTTGAGGAATTTGATCAGCATTTTCTTCAGCATCAATTTCCTCAGCATTTTCTTCAGGTGCATCAGTTCGACGTTCTTCACGTTCTGGAACGAATTCTTCAGCAGATTCTTCAGTAGGAATGATATCTTCAGTAGCCTTGTGCTTGATCGATTCCTCAGGTGCTGGTTCATCTAACACAGAAGGTAGGTGCTCTCTTTGCGAGCCATTAGTTTCATCGAACCGCACATCTACAGTTTCAACAGTCTTGTGAAGAACATTGTTGAAGACTCTGTAGGTGTGCGAGTCCTTTCCGTAACCAAGCATGAAACCTTCATGTGCTTTCGGTGCAAATTTAGAGTTGTGATGAGGATCTCTAATCCAGCATTTAGCACCGAAGACTTTGAAATAACTCACATTGGGTTTCTTGTCAGTGAGGAGTTCATAGGCAGTCTTCGTGAAGAATTTGTGAAGATACACTCTGTTGATGATATGGCACGCAGTATCAATTGCATCAACCCAGAAATGACGAGGGGTTTTGTACTCATCGAGCATAGTGTGAGCCATCTCAGCAAGAGTCCTGTTCTTGCGCTCCACGACGCCATTCTGTTGAGGAGTATAAGGAGCAGATAATTCATGAGTAATACCAAGTTCATCAAGATAGTCATTGAGACCCGAATTCTTGAACTCAGTGCCATTGTCACTTCTGATGTGCTTGATCTTCACACCAAAGTTAGTTGAAGCCCTCAAGGAAAATCGTTTGAAGACTTCCTGCACTTCAGTTTTGTAAGAGACAAGGTGCACCCATGTGTAACGAGAGTAATCATCAACAATAACAAAACCATATTGAGATGCTTCATTAGAGACAGAGGAATAATGGTTAGGACCGAAGAAATCCATGTGAAGCAATTCAAATGGATGAGTAGTGGTCATGATAGTCTTCGCTGGATGCTTGGCCTTGGTCATCTTTCCAGCTTCACAGGCACCGCATAAGTGATCCTTGAGGAATTTGACATTCTCAATGCCAATGACATGCTTCTTCTTCGCAAGCGTGTGCAGATTCCTCATGCCTGCATGACCAAGTCGTCGATGCCATAGCCATCCTTCTGAAGTTTTTGCAAGTAGGCACACGACAGGTTGTGAATCTGCAGACAAATCAACAATATACAAGTCTCCTCTCCTAAAGCCTTCGAAGACTTTGGATTTGTCAGATTCCATAATCACAACACAACGATACTTGCCGAAGACAACAACCATATCTAGATCACAAAGCATTGAGACAGACATAAGATTGTATCCTAAGGACTCAACAAGCATGACTTTGTCCATGTGTCGATCCTTAGTGATAGCAACCTTACCTAGACCCAATACCTGACTTTTGCTTTTATCAGCGAAGATGATATGCTTCATGTGTGATGCTGATAAGGGAGCATCCATCAACAGATTCTTGTCACCGGTCATGTGATTTGTACATCCACTATCAAGTACCCATTCAGTGGCCTTGGGTTGATCATCCTGCAGATGAATTAGTGCAACTTACGAACCTCATATACTTCAGTAGTGAAGAATATGACATCACAATTCATCAGATCAATTTCATCAAGCAGTAGAACCGATAAAACAGAGGGAGGACGTGTGAAATGAAAGTTCATTTCATCATGGTTAGCCTGCGTCCTTTCAGGCATTTCTGTCAGGTCCCCAGCAAATTCTTCAGACGTTACAGCACGTTTGGAGACCTGACCCTGCAGAAGAGATTAGTTCTTTTTCTTCACCACCCACATCTGAAGGGGTGGCAAAGAGTTCATCACTCTGCGAGCTCCATATGAGAATGGTGACAAAGCAGCCAAACCATTTCGTTTCACATAAGAGGGGTTAGGATAAGCATATGAATAAGCAGAGAAATTCTTCGAGGACTTATGAACATAATAACTTGAAGAATAATGCTCATATTCATAGCCCTTGGCTCTTCCCTGCGAAACAGAGTTGTTAGCACGATGATGTTCATATGAGGACTTTGATCCATGTGAGGAATTTGATCCTCTTGAGGAATTTAGTCTGGATGAGGACTTGGATCCATATGAAGAATTTGGTCCATATGAAGAATTAGATCTGGGGTTCCTTTTGTTCACAGGTGGTGTCATGAGGACATTCACCTGAAGACTTTCAAGGCAGCTCTTGGGAACCCAGATTTTCTTCATAGGGGAACCGTTCCTGCAGTTAGTGCCAACATATCTAGCAAATACTTCACCATTCTGATTTTTGAACAGTTTATAGTTGGAGTCAAATGACTCATTAGAAGAATGAGAAGATTCACATGTATAGCCAGATAAATCAGATGGATCAACTGGAGGTCCCTTTGCAGCAACCCATGAGGTTTTGGGGTACTGCTGAGGCTTCCAATAAGTACCATCCGCATTAAGTTTCCTCTCAAAGGCAATACCCTCTTTCCTAGGGTTCTTGTTGAGGATCTGCTTTTTAAGCACATCACAAAGAGCCTGATGCCCTTCGAGGCTTTTGTACATGCCTGTCATGTACAATTCCTTCAGCCCTGCATCGTCAGTGATACTAGCAATGTCCTTAGATGAGGAATTAGTGATAGTAGAGACAGGTGAAGAATTTGTAATATTTGAAGCATTTGAACATTCAGGTGAAGAATTAGCAGATTCTCGTTCAATGCATTTTAAACATGGAGGAATAAATTCTTCCTGAGCAGCGCTGATTTGTTGAGCAAGTAATGAATCGCGCTCCTTCTGAAGATCTTCATAACTCACTCTTAGCTTCTCAAGATCTTGCTTCTTTTGAAGATATTCATAAGAAAGCTTCTCATGATCAGATAAGAGAGTGTTATGATGATTTTGAAGGTTTTCATGCTTAGTCTGAAGTCTCTGAAGATTTTCAGTCAAGGCCTTAGTGCGATCCATTTCTTCACCCAACATATCATCACTTCTGTCTAGCATGTTTTGAACCTTTTCAAAAGCCTTGTGTTGTTGCACAGCAATCTTAGCAAGTTTAGAGTAGCTAGGCTTAAGATTTTCATCAGATTCATCATCACTAGATTCAGAGGAGGCATATTTGAGTACCTTGGCACCCTTTGCCATGAAGCAATAGGTGGGAGCGTAGTCATCACTGCCTTCGTCAGCCTTGTTGGTGAGATCACTTTCTTCAGCGTTGAAGATGGATTTGCTGACGAATGCAGTAGCGAGGGCTAGGCTCGCCACACCAGACTCAGAGTCTTCAGATTGTTCCTCTTCCTCATTTTCTTCAGATTCAGCCTCAGAGTCCATTTCCTTGCCAATGAATGCCCGAGCCTTCTTGGAGCTGCTCTTCTTGTGAGACGAAGACTTCGAGGATTTTGATGATGAAGATTTTGAGGATTTCTTCTTTTTCTTTGCATCATCAGAACTGTAATCCTTGTATTTCTTCTTCTTTGATTCCTTTTCCCACTGAGGACAATCTTGAATGTAATGTCCTGGTTTCTTGCACTTGTGACAAAGCCTCTTCTTATAGTCACTGGTTGAGGAATCGTTGCTTCTTGAGGATTTTCCAAAACGACCACATCTTGAGAACTTCTGGAATTTCTTCACAAGCAGTGCCAAATCATGACTTAGTTCTTCAGGATCACCAAGGCTGCTATCAGAGTCTTCATCTTCGGACTCAGATACTACCTTGGCCTTCAGTGCACGTGATCTGCCATAGCTCGAACCGTAGAGATCTCTCTTCTCAGCAAGCTGGAACTCATGAGTGTTTAGCCTCTCGAGGATATCAGCGGGGTCAAGTGACTTGTAATCAGCACGCTCTTGAACCATCAGTGCCAGAGTGTCAAATGAGGAATCAAGCGATCTCAGCAATTTCTTCACCACCTCATGGTCGGTGATGTCAGTGGCACCAAGTGCTTGAAGCTCATTTGAGATGTCAGCGAGGCGATCGAAGGTTTGCTGAACATTTTCATTGTCGAGTCTTTTGAAGCGGTTGAAGAGATTGCGAAGAACATCAACTCTAGAATCACGCTGAGTTGAAACTCCTTCATTGACTTTGGACAGCCTATCCCAGATAAGCTTAGCAGTTTCCAAAGCACTCACTCTACCATACTGTCCTTTGCTCAGATGGCCACATATGATATTCTTCGCTTGGGAATCGAGTTGCTTGAATCTCTTCACATCGGTAGCGTTCAGTGAGGGTGAGACAGAGGGAACACCATTTTCCACAACATACCAGAGATCGTTATCAATTGCTTCAAGATGCATGCGCATCTTGTTCTTCCAGTAGGGGTAGTCTGTCCCATCAAAGGTAGGACACCCAGCAGAGACCTTGATCATACCTGCGGTCGACATAACTAAAACTCCAGGCGGTTAAACCAAAATCACACAGAACAAGGGAGTACCTTGCTCTGATACCAATTGAAAGTGCGTTATGTCGACTAGAGGGGGGGTGAATAGGCGATTTTTATGAAATTCTTCACTAAGGAATTTGCTCGTGAGGAAATTCCTTAGCGAAGGAATACTAGCAGCGGAATAACTCCTCAGAAGTAAACATAACAGATTACATGCATGGTCATCATGATGAAATGAAGACAAACACAGAGTACAGAAAGCGTAGGCACAGGATAACTCTAGATGAAGACAAACAGACTGAAGAAATTGAACTGAGGAATTTGTGGAAGTCTTCAGTCAAAGTCTTCAAACACAGATATGAACAAACAGACAACACAGTAATGAGGAAATGAAGGTGTTGAGGAAATGGAACCAGTAAGCTTGGTGAAGACAATGATTTGGTAGACCAATTCCAACTGCTGTCTCAGTTGTACGTCTGGTTGGAGCAGCTGAGTATTTAAACTCGAGGACACACAGTCCCGGACACCCAGTCCTGAGCACGTAGCTCGGGACACCAAGTCCTCACCGTATTCTCCTTGAACTAAGGACACACAGTCCTCGTCCAATCACTCGTGGTAAGTCTTCAGGTGACTTCCAAACCTTCACAGACTTGGTCACTCGGCGATCCACAATTCCTCTTGGATGCTCTAGACCTTGATGCCTAACCGTCTGGAAGAAGCACAGTCTTCAAAGGTAACAAGCGTCGGATCCACGCAGGATCAGTTTCTTCAGTGATGCTCAATCACTTTGGGTTTGTAGGTGTTCTGGGTTTGGGTTTGGATTTTCCTCACTTGATGATTTTCGCTCAAAGTCCTCGGAGGATGGGTTGCTCTCAAATAACAAGTGTCAAGTTCACACGGAGCAGCCAACCAGCTAGTGGTTGAAGGGGGCGGCTATTTATAGCCTAGGGAGCAGCCCGACATGATAAGACATAAATGCCCTTCAATGATATGACAGTTAGGTGGACAAGATATTTTAGGACAGCTGGCGCGTGGCACAGCAACGGTCGGAAATTTGGAGTACAAATTCCTCAGGGCTATCATGTTCCTCACTGTGTAGGCAATTTGCACTGGCGAATTCCTAACTCCTCAGTCAGAGCAAAGTCCTCAGTGACCAGAAGAACTGCGTCTCTGTCACTGAAGAAATTGACTGAACTGTATGAGATTTCCAATGGCTTCACTTGAAGGGATTGGTAGGTGTAGGATTTGAGTTGAGCATCACATGGAAATTTTCTCCTTAGTATTTCCTCGACCCCCTTTATCAGTACGGTGTTTCCTATGACTCAAGAAGGAGAAAAATGAAACTACGAAAACACAGTCTTCATGCTTCACGTTCCTCGAACGAATACCATGTCTTCAAGGTCACAACAATTTCTTCACTTTCAAAGTCTTCAGAAAGTCTTTAGAAAGTCTTCAGAATATCAAAGTCTTCAGTCGAAGAACTTCATTTTTAGGGGTCGACTTTTACTGTAAATATCAAATTCCTCATAGACCTATAGACCTGTGTACACTCATAAACACATCAGATGCTTAACCTATAAGTCTTCAATACACCAAAATCACTAAGGGGCACTAGATGCACTTACACAAACGCAATGTAGACACGGAGATTTTTTCCATGATTTCGATAGGTGGTGCTCTCGTACATCCATGTTGATGGAGACTTCAACCCACGAAGGGTAACGGTTGCGCGAGTCCACGAAGGGTCCACGAAGAAGCAAACTTGTCTATCCCACCATGGCCATCGCCCACGAAGGACTTGCCTCACTAGGGTAGATCTTCACGGAGTAGGCGATCTCCTTGCCCTTACAAAGTCCTTGGTTCAACTCCACAATCTTGAAGGAGGCTCCTAAGTGACACCTAACCGATCTAGGAGACACCACTCTCCAACAAGTAATAGATGGTGTGTTGATGATGAACTCCTTGCTCTTGT
This sequence comes from Aegilops umbellulata, assembly GCA_032464435.1. Lineage (NCBI taxonomy): Eukaryota > Viridiplantae > Streptophyta > Magnoliopsida > Poales > Poaceae > Aegilops > Aegilops umbellulata. The sequence goes on from CP136056.1 coordinate 114,628,283, forward strand.
GCATCAAATGATAGTCTCCCCAACACTCAACTCTCTCTCACAGATTTGGATTTGGCGGAAAGATGATTTGAGTGGAAAGCAACTTGGGGAAGGCTGGAGATTAAGATTCTTGTGGTTGGAATGGAATATCTTGGTCTCAACACATGAGTAGGTGGTTCTCTCTCAAAAAATGAATGCTGAAAGTGTAGGCATGTTCTGATGGCTCTCTCCATGAATAAAGAGGGGTGGAGGGGTATATATAGCCTCCACACAAAATCTAACCGTTACACACAATTTACCAAACTCGGTGAGACCGAATCATGAAACTCGGTCAGATCGATTTAGTTCAAAATGTGAACGTTAGGCTTTTCGGTGGGACCGACATGTCAACTCGGTGGAACCAATTTCATTAGGGTTAGGGCATAGCGTAATCTCAGCGAGACCGATCACATAAAATCGGTAGGACCTATTTCTGTAATAGGCAAATAGAGAGTTGGTCAGGAAAACTTGGTGGGACCAATTCGCTCATTTCAGTGAGACCAAAACATTACGAAAGGGAAACAGAGAGTTTGCATTGCAAACTCAGTGGGACCGCTCGCTCCTCTCGGTTGAACCGAAACGTTACGAAGGGAAACAGAGATTTTGCAATCCCATCTCGGTGAGACCCAGATCCCTATCGACGAGACCGAAGTGACTAGGGTTTCTGGTAGTGGCTATGTCAAATAAACTCGGTGGCGCCGGATAGATCAAATTGGTAGGGCCGAGTTTGACTTTTGGTTTTGGACATATGTGGATATGAGAAAGTGGTTGAGTGTTTTGGAGCATATCACTAAGCATTTTGAGCAAGCAAGCCATTAAGCAACAACTCACCTCCTTTTAATTGTATTGGATTTTCCTATGGACTCAATGTGATATTGGATCACTAAAATGAAAATGTAGAGCCTTGAGCTTGAGCCAATATGTGTCCTTAGCATTTTGAGGGGTCCACATTCCTAATCCATGACATGCCAAATCACTGAACTTTCTGAAATGATCATCTTCAAATAGCATTAGTTCAATGAGCTATATGTTTTTAGCATTTACTAAGACCACCCAGGGATAGCTGCACTTTCAATATAATAATCATAAAGCAACTCATGGGCAGAGGTAAAGCTAGTTCGGATGGATGCAAGAACGATACATGCCGTAGGGACAGACCCACGCGGCCTGGGGATGATGCAGCCCATGGGGCGCCCCCAACAGAGCGACTAGAAGATGCAAGAAAGATACATGCCGCAGGGACAAGCCCATGCGGTCTGGGATAATGCAGCACAATGGGTGCCCCCAACAGAATAAACTGGAAAATGTCACCTGGCACCACTGTTGAAGAGATGTTGAAGTAGCTGGAGACGTGTGCTGAAGGGCTGCTCCTCACGAGCCGCCTAGGTCCTGAACCTCGGGAGGCTCTGGAGGCTCGGGTGGCTCGTGAAGAATTGTATCCATCTCCGCCAGGACCGCATGGTGCCTGGCCTCTTGAGCCGCCATGATGTTTCGCAGGCGTTGCTGGAAGGTAACTGACGCGGTCGGTAGGCCGAAGGGCATGCAAACTTAGTTGTGACGTGGACCCTCTCACACCGACCAACGCGCGAAGGCCAGAAGTGCTCCTGGGATGCGGCTCTGTTGAGCCCTGGAATGTTGACGTAGACGCGCAGCTCATTGTCCTCGCCAGGACAAGGGGCCGCGCCAGGTGGTAGGTGGCGGTCGCCGCGCATGGCTCACGCCTCCTGAACCTCCTCGGTTGGCTTGGTGATGAACTCCTGAGCATCTGGCACCTGGTGCCTTGTACCCTTGTGAGGGAAGTGTGTGATGAAGCATGCCTCCATGTGGTTCCTGAGGGCCTCCCTCGCGACGTTGGCTAAGCCAGAGGCCCTCCTGAAGAGAGCCCCTGAGCCCAGCCTAAGGAGGGCGTCGGGCGCGCCTTACTATGCGAGCGAGGGAGGCGCCCCATCCGTGGGCGCAAGTCCTGATTGGTGCCCCTGGAGACACCGCTCTCCTAAGGTTCTTGGTGGAGCAGCTGCCTCTTCTTCTTGGGGACAGCCTCAGGAGGGTAGATGGCACCTTCGTTGTCTGGGTCTTCGATCGCCGCAGCTTGGTAGGCGCGGTCGAGCGAGCACAATGGGTCCTTCTCCTTGCAGGCGATCGTGATGATGTCGCGGTTCCATGGCATCTTGAGGACGTTGTAGCCATGGTGAGTTACCGCCATGAACTTGGCCAGGGCCGGATATCCAAGGATGGCGTTGTACGGAAGGCGGATGTGTGCGACATCGAAGTCGATGAGCTCGGTGCGGTAGTTGTCGTGTTGGCCGAAGGTGACAGGGAGGCGGATCTGCCCTATCAGAGTAGTGGAGCCGTCGGTCACTCCTGAGAAGGGTTTAGTGGGCTGCAGCTGATCATATGGCCCCTAGAGGCGGTCGAAAATCTCGACGAAAAGAACATTGATCCCCGAACCGCCATCGATGAGGGTCTTGGTGACAAGGACATTGCTGATAACCGGCGAGCAGAGCATCGGGAGTGCGCCGACAGTTGCCTCGCACTTGAACTGGTCGGACGAGGTGAAGGTGATGGTGCACTTGGACCACCTGAGTGGACGCGTGGCCTCGAGCCCGGGGAGGGCCGCGTTCACTTCACGAGCGAACTGCTTGAAGATGCGCTGGGGGGCTGGGGCCTAAGCACCACCCAAGATGCAGGCGATGGCACGAGGCTCCTGGAAGCCCCCAGCCCCTCGTCCTGGTGGTGGTCGTCGTTCCTTCTTGGTGGTGGTGGCAGCGGAGGGAGGCCGTCATTGCCCTGAAGACGGTCCTCACGAGGCTGGTCTCTCCATATGCCCTCGTGAGGCTGGCCTTGCCACGGTCCTCATGAGGCTTGTTGCGCCACTCTTGGTGGGAACCACAGCCGTCCGAACGTCCTCCACTTCTGCCTCCTCCGCGGCCGTAGCCTCGATCGTTGCGCTTGGGGCGTCGACCGAGGCGCCCATCACGAATGGCCCTGAGATCCTGACAATCATTGGTGTTGTGGCTGTGTATGTTGTGGAAGACGCAGAATGGACGACTGCCCTTGGATGATTCTGGGTGGTCGCGGCCGCGCTTCATTTCTGGTTCAGCCGCGAGCACGGCATCCCCCTTGCGATTCACGTCCTTGGCCTTGGCTTTCTTGTCTTCTTGGTCGGTCGTTGGGAGTTCGAGAACAGAGAGGCGCCCTTCCTCATCCCTCGCGCACTTGGTTGCCATGTTGAACATCTCTAGAGTCGTGGACAGGTCCTCGTGTATGGCAAGCTCCTCCTTCATCTTGACATCGTGGACGCTATCAGAGAACACTGAGATGATCTCTTCGTCCGATACCTCGGGGATCTCGAGGCGCACGCTGTTGAAGCGCTAGATGTACTTTAGTAGGGCTTCCCTTGGCTGCTGCTTGATGCGCTGCAGGTCAGCCGTGGCAGGCGGGCGGTCACGAGTGCCCTCGAAGTTGGCGACAAAACGCTCACGCGTCTCGCCCTAGGAGGAGATCGACCCCGCGGGCAGATTCAGGAGCCATGAGCGCGCGCCATCCTTGAGGGCCATGGGAAACCAGTTCGCCATGACCGTTTCGTCGCTGCTGGCCGCCTCGATGCTCAGCTCGTAGAGCTACAGGAACTCCGCAGGGTCGGGGGTGCCGTCGTAGTGTGGAGGCATGTTGGCCTTGAACTTGCCCTGCCAGACGACGCTGTGTAGCTTAGGGGTGATGGCGTGGCAGCCTGCTGTGGTCACGGGAGCCCGTCATGGAGGTGGAGCCTGACCTTGGTGCACACGCGCCACCACTGCAGGTGGTGCGTGGTCTTGACGAGGTGCCGGAGGGAGCGGTGGAGCACCAGCTTGCAGCCGTTGGACCTCCCGACAGCTTCTTCGCGTGTGGGCGCCCTACATGGTGGGTCACGCCGTGGGGCCGCGTGTCTTGGACTGAAGGCGACGTCCTGACAGGGAGGTGGCGGAGGCGCTCCATGGGCTACATCACTCGCAGCAGGCGGTGGGCGAGGTAACGAGAGGGACGGTGTAGGCGTGCCCCCAGCCGCGCTGACTAGCTCGGCGATGCGGTCCAGCCAGTCTTCGTAGAGGTCGTCGACTAGGCGGTAGCGTAGGAGCTCACGTGCCATGAGCAACGCAGCCTGCGTATTCTCCAGGCCATGATGAGTGTGGGATGACGAGCCGGCCAGAGTCAGCGCGGGGTGGCGGTGCATCCAGCCGCACGGAGGGGTGCAGCGACGAACCCTGCTACTCGTGCCCCACCGAGCCGGTGCCGGTGTTGGCGGCGGTGATGGAGAACGATGGGGAGGCCCGCTGACGGGCGCCGTCTGGGCAACGCAAGCGGCGAGAGCGGCTCGATGCTCAGCACGGGTTCGACGAGCATCATCCATGGAGATAGTGGAGTAGTGGCGAGTCGATCGATAGAAGAGAGACTTCGACGCACCCCTGCCTGGCACGCCAAATGTCAGATTCGGGGTTCCGCACACCCTTGAGAGGTTCAAACTCTGGGGTGCGTGTGAAGAACTCCTTCTTACCAATCCGCCTTCTCAACAATCCACAACCTAGCTCGATGAACCCAAGGGACCAGAGACACAACAGTTTATCCTGGTTCGAGCCACCTTGCGGTGTAATACCCTACTTCTGCTTTGTGGTGGATTCCCTCGAGGGGCTGAGGGATGAACTAGTATAGTGGTTGAACAGCGTCATGAGGTGAGGTGTTCTTGAGCTCAATGAGCTAGTGGGTGAGAGGGTGATCTGAATGATCCGTCCTCCTCTATGGTGGTGGATAAGTCCAATATATAGTGGCTTTGGTCCTCTTCCCAAATGTAGGTGGGAAGGGATCCTACAACGGCCAAATTTGAAGGGGGACAACTAGTACAAGTTATCCTGACAAAAGTAGTCTTCTCCTGGAAAAGGCTCTTGTGGTGACACTGCGGTGCGCTCCGCGATGACCTTCGTCCCGCCATCCTGGCGCTCTTGGTCTTGTTGCACCTATATGGAAACCATTGCTTGATTCCTCGGGACCCTGCGCCTGCACTTGCCTCCTTAGCACCAAAGAAGAAACTGGTACACTGCGCCCGCTGGCGCCCGCCTGGCCTTGGTCGTCATGGCTCACATCATGTGAACCTTCCGAGGTGCACCTTGCCTTGATATCTCCGCTCCTCGGGAACCAGCGTAGTGAGGCCGCCCCCAGGGAGGTCTTGGCGTCGTCCGCCTCGCGAGGCTTGGCCCCTCGCGAGGGTCTTGAGTCATTGTTCCTAAAGCTGGGCCATACCGGGCCGTTGGCAAAGCCACGCCATGGGCCGCAGGCAGGCAAGTCTGGGTACCCCGTTCCCAGGACGCCGACAGGAGAAGATAACCCTCTCGGATGGTTCGGATACGGATGCCGAACACACCCCCAAGAGGCGTCCCAGGGAAAATCCCCTGGCCACATCGTAAGTGTCAAAGGATACTTTACAGACGTCCGGTCTTTTATGGTTTCAATATAACATACTGTGTTGTCTGTATTTCAGTCCGGCCCGCAACCTCCCCCAACCATCAGTATCTGAGGGGAACTCTCTGGCACCGGAGATGGTGGAGAGCGAGACGCCTCCACAAGCCTCTCCGCCAGCCATCATGGATGACACCGAAGGTCCTCTCTGGGCCACAGAGAGGTGAGGAAGGCTGCCAATACGGCACCTGAGGGTGAGGCCTTGCCTGCCGAGAACATGGGGCGTGCAACCCCCATGGAGACTGACAGTGGGGGCCCTGACCAGTCCAGTTTCTAGTCGAACACTGTTCTGGAGACCCATGTGGCTCCGGAATCGAGCGAGCAACCCCCTTTGAAGGAGGGGGAGCGCCGACTCCGATGGCAACCTCCACTAATCCGGAGGCGCCGAATACCCTGGTGGAGGCACTACAACATGCTGCCATCATGGAGGAGCACCGCACCCTGATGGGTGCTGTGGTTGAGAAGGTCCAGTCCGCAAAGAGCGGGCTGAACGAAGCCTTCACCAGCCTACTAACAGGCTTCGAGGTACGCGTCGTAATACTCTTAGACGCTTTTCATATGATGGAAATATGCCCGTATATAGATAGTAGCCCCTGAGACTGTGTTCAGTTTTGAAAAAAGCCGAACAGAGGATCATATAGTATTCAGAAGAGGTGACATACTTGTCTATTTTATAACAGGCTTCCCTGTTGGCGGCAACCGCCCATGCCGCTCAAGTTTCCGAACTTAAACGGAAGCTCAAGCTAGCTGATGATGATATCGACCGCATTAACAAGCGGTTCGATGAGGCGCAAGGTATGTATAAAAGAGATCTTGTATGCCTGAAGTGATATGCAAATTCAGAGTTAAGCTCATGCATTGCGATAAATATGATTGCAGGTTGCGCGGCTGTCGACACCCTTAAGAGCACCCTTGCCCAATCCAAGGAGTAGGTGAGGGCAAGCAAACGACCGCTATGAAGCGCTGCGGATTTAAAGACCGAACATGTCACCCGGCCCTAGCACGAGGAGAGGGTGGCCAAAGTGGAGCAAGATCTCAAGGACGCCATCTTCAAGTGTGAGGGCTTAGAGGAGAAGAGTGCGGCCCAAGCGGTCGATCTCGCCAAGGCCCTCCAAGAGGCCAAGGAGGCGCGGACCAAGTCCCTGGCGGCTCGGGAGGAGATCCGGCAAGGAACAGATAGTGGCTGGTAAGCCCTTTCTTTTGTAGAGTATATTTGGCGGTCAAAGATATGCCTTGCTCACTCGGCTGTGGAGTTCTCCACATGCCTTTGTGGATCTATCGAAGAGTGCTACCGACGCCACGCAATTCTTCCAGGCCCAGGAGGGGCACACGATGGAGAAGCTCTTCGGGTCACAGTTCCTTGCGCTGGAGCGTCCGGCGCTATTCAACAACCATATGATGCAGCTGGCGGAGCTGCACAGGATGTCCAGCTTGGACATGAAGGACGCTATAGTCCGGCTTTGGCCAACCGAACCCATTCCGAGCAGCTACTTCGGCCTGGTGAAGCGGCGCGCCGATGCACTGCCCCGAGTTGAAGCTCTAAAGAGCTCGGCGTGCATATAGGCTGCGCGGATGGCCTTTGCCCATGTCAAGATGCAGTGGACGAAGATGAAGGCCACCATCGTGGCGACCGAGGGTCCACCGGAAGGCAAGGACCACCGCAAGCCGAAGCGATATTTTGACGACATCCTGGAGGGTGCCCAAATAGTAGAGGGCCAGTGCTCAAAGGTATCATGTTTGAGTGAATGTAATAAATTTATCCAGACTATGTGTTATGACCCGAGGCCTGTAATATATGTATTCTTTTATCTGAGATTACTTTCCTCCTGTGCGGCCGTTTATTAATCTTGAGAGTTTGCCAGTCGTCGGCTTCGGCCCCCACGTAGATGCTATGGGGGTGTTCGGAATAGCGCATGATCACACTTGACCCAACGTCTTGGTCCGTGAAGGAGGTGTCTGCGCAGCGAGCCAGGCAATCAAAATATGCGGCTTTATCACTTTCACTTAGCCATAGGAGTTTGACGGTGGGACTAAGTACTAGCCCCTGGTGCGTATGCGGCTATCCGAACTGGGATGCCTTAGGCGCGTGACTAGACAAAGGCCGGTCCTTCGTATAAGATGGAAGAAATCGGAAGAGATTTATAGTAAGTCACCAAATCGCTGACCAGCTCTTGCCGCATCATGACAGTCAGTTTTTGGCTTTCTCTACTGAGGTGCTTGACCGGACGAACCAGAAACACAATTGCAGTAGTTCTCCCTTTACTACCCTAGCCAAACGAGCAGAACGTAAGGTAGTAAACACATGAGCCGGACAACCCAACTATTGACCAAAGGCATGATTCGAAGCTAATGCATATACTGCAATATTCGGGACGCCAAAATATACAAGAGTGTTTGGACTGTTTGAAAATATAGGTGGACGAATAGAGCCCCTGGAATTTAAGCTGTACCAACCCTTGTTCTCTATTGGTTTATTTCATAATCTACCCAAGCCTCGCGGGGTGGACGACCCAGTGCTTCCTCAGGCACGACCTCGTCAGGCTGGCTCACGAGGAGGCGAAGAGAACAAGGCGGGGTACCTCGCGAGGTGCCCATGACGCAAGCCATGACGACCAAGGGCGCCAGACGGGTGCCAGCCCGCGCAGTGTCCTCCCTTTCCTCTTTGGTGCAAAGGAGGCAAGCGCTGGCGTGAGGATCAAGCAAAGGCATCCATTTCGGTGCAACGAGACCAAGACCAGTCCAACGGTGAGAAGGAGGTCATCGTGGAGCCCAGAACGGCGTCACCACAGGGCCTTTGGCAGGCGAGGACCAACTTTAGTCAGGATAAGTGTACCAGATGTTCCCCTTCGAATTGGCCAATTGTTGGCGCCCTTCCCGCTCAATATTTGGGAAGAGGCCCAGGGCCTTTGCCTATAAATAGGACTAGCCACTCTCAGGGTAGAGGGGCGAGCATCGAACAATCAGGCCAGCAGAACCCAGGATCAGAGCAAGCAGAGAGCGAAGAGAGAAAGAAGAGAAGGGCGGGTGAACCCCCCCTAGCAGTTCGCCCCCCTAGCCAGGAGCAGACCCTCCGAGGCTGTTCTCCCCTATATTGTTCATCATCACCAGCCCAAGAGGCAATCCATCCACCACAAACCAGAGTAGGGTATTACACCACAACGGTGGCCCGAACTAGTATAAACTTTGTGTTCCTGGTGCTGTTCTTTCGGTAGTTAGATCCTTGCGATACAGAGGGGTAGAAGGCGTAATCTCCATGCGCACCCCAGAGTGCGAACCTTAAGGGTCTGCCGGAACCCGAAATCCGACATTTGGCGCGCCAGGTAGGGGTGCGCCGGAGTCCACCTCTCTACCACTCCGCGTCCCGTCGCACCGCCATCACCATGTCCGGCGACCAGGCGGGCAACCAAGATCCATGGGCGGCGTGGCCCGCCCGCGCGGAGCCGCCCGCCTCGGGCAACCCCGCGCTCCAGGCAGCTCGCGGTCCGCAGGGCGCTGCGGGCCGCGGGCGGCGCGGACAGGCTTCAGCAACCCTTACGCCGCGGCAAGCGCAGTTGGCAGCAAGGGCCTCCAATCATGCCGCGGCCACGACACTGTACACTCGCCGGGAGCAAGCGAACTCGAGGGCCGCGCTCACGGTGGCCCGAGAGTTGCTGCAGTGTAGGCTGCTGGAAGGCGGCTGCGACGTGCTGCTGGAGCGGGTCGCCGAACTCCTGGGCTTCGCCGCTTCGGGGGCTGCAGGAGAGGGGCAGGGACCCTACATCACCACCGCGGCGTTCGGAGCAAGGTGTTCTCAGGAGGTAGGCCCTCCGCTGGGGAGGTGCCTGAGGGCCTGCCCCTGGTGGAGGACCCGTGGTCGTCGGGGGAACCGCTGGCGACCGCTCTACCCCACCAGCGGCGTCCTGGTTTTCGGTCGTCGTTGGTGGCACTAGAGTGTGGCGCAAGGCGGGGCCCTCGTCTGGCGATATGAAGCAAGGCCGGTACCTGTGAAGAAGGCCCAGTGCCTGTGAAGCTCGCCGCCCCGTGACACTCTCACGTAATAATGAGTGGGGCTGTACACGTCCCGGAGTCTCAGGGGTGCCGGTCTCAGGCCCTGGGGCTCCCTCCCATGCCCAGTGGACAGCACTTAGCTCCGCGCTGGTGAGAAGACGTCCAAGACTAGATTAGGTGCCGGACACGGCCATTTGCCTGCTTTCATTGCCTTCTTTTTGGTTGTAACTTTTCCCCTGCTGGATTTAAGTTGGATTCTAATTTGAGGTTTGCGTGCGTTCGGGTAAGGGGTGCTTAGTCTCGTTCGAGCTATTTCTCGCGTTCTGGTTACCGCTTCACCACAGCTGCCCCCCCCTCGCGAGCCCCTCGCGAGTCGGGCCGGGCCAGGCTCGTGCGCAGCCCAAACTGTCGTTATTGCTCCTTCTCGGGAGGACTTTCCGATACCCGCGGAGGATGCCCCTTTATAAAAAGGCCCGGAGCCTGTGAAGAAGGTGAATGCCTATGAAGCCATCGCGTTCATAAAAAGGCTCGGAGCCTATGAAGAAGGCGAATGCCTGTGAAGCCATCGTGTTTATAAAAAGGCCCGGAGCCTGTGAAGAAGGCGCATGCCTGTGAAGCCACCGCGTTTATAAAAAGGCCCGGAGCCTGTGAAGAAGGCGAATGCCTGTGAAGCTATCGCGTTTATAAAAGGCCCGGAGCCTGTGAAGAAGGCGAATGCCTGTGAAGCCATCGCGTTTATAAAAAGGCCGGAGCCTATGAAGAAGGCGAATGCCTGTGAAGCTATCACGTTTATAAAAGGCCCGGAGCCTAATGAAGAAGGCGAATGCCTGTGAAGCCATCGCGTTTATAAAAAGGCCCGGAGCCTGTGAAGAAGGCGAATGCATGTGAAGCTATAGCGTTTATAAAAGGCCCGGAGCCTGTGAAGAAGGCGAATGCCCGTGAAGCCGTCGCGTTTATAAAAAGGCCCGGAGCCTGTGAAGAAGGCGAATGCCTGTGAAGATATCGCGTTTATAAAAAGGCCCGGAGCCTGTGAAGAAGTGGAATGCCTGTGAAGCTATCGCGTTCATGAGAAGGCCCGGAGCCTGTGAAGAAGGCCAGCGCCTGTGGAGCCCCTCACTAACAGCACCTACGTGTCCTACGATTTCAACTGGAGAACACTCAGGACACCACGTCCTCCCACGAGCCGCCTCGGGGCTTGCGTGAAACAAAGGTAAACCAGCAAGCCGCCAGGCGCGGGTGCTCGCGCAACACAATAGCTGCTAATACGATCTACACAAATTTTACATGAGGGGACCCCCCTCCCAAAATGCTCTCACGACCGTCAGGCCAAACACCCGAGTTCTATCCATGCAGGGCAAAAGACAGGAGCAACACAAAGTCAGTCTGACAAATCCCCCAAGGCATCCTCGGGAGCACCTTCTGAACCGCCGCTGGCATCGCTGGATTCGCCACCGCTACCTGCATCGTCACCAGCGGCGTCAAGGCCATCCACCACACCGCCTTCGTCGGCAGCCACGATCACATCGTCGTCATCCGAAGTGAAGGCCTTCACAATAGCGTCCATGTTGTTTTCCACCTAGTCCGCCAGGTTGCCTCGGACGGCCTGGGGGACTGGGGCGATGACGGCGTCGAAGTCGAAGTGGGGATCCATGTCTTGAAGATGGCTGAAGACACGGGAAAAGGCGCGCCCGAGCAGGGTGCGGCTCCTCTCCTCCACCAACCTGTCGGCCCTGACTGACCGCGCCTCCAGCTGCGTCACCACGGCGGTGAAGAACTGCAGGTGGCCGGCATAGTTGATCGTGTGCGGCTCGCCGACAGTTGCCTCGCAGATGTTGCCCAAGGCTGTGTTAGCCCTCTCCCTGAGCGTAGCCAGCATGGGGCCATGCACGTGCTCCAGGACCTGCCGCTGGCGTATCTCATCAGCGTTCTGGCGCTTGACAGCCTCGGCCTCTTCCGCCCGCTGACGAAGACGGAGTACCTCGGCCTGAAGGGCGGCCGATTCCTTTTGCGCTGCCTCAAGGGCTGCCCGGGAAGCGTCGACCCGCCGCGTCGCCTCATCCCGTTGGGCCCTCAGGGCTGCGGTTCTTCCCTCAGCCTCGACCCGGATCAACTCCAGCTTCCTCTCGAACTCGCGCTCGAGGCCTTGGCGCGTTATCGCCACCCGACGACCAACCTCCTCCAGGACACGTGCCTCCCGCGCAGCAACTTCATCTTCTGCCTACGTCACCAGGCGCTCCCTCGTCTCCAACCGCTCGTACTCGCGGGTGCGTTCGGCGGCCTCTAGCGTCAACGCCTCCTCACATCTCTGGAGCTCAGCTGGGTCGCCAGAGGCCACCCTCATCGACGCAAGGGCCGCCTCGCGCAGTTCTACCTGCTCCTCTAGCGAGTGGCATCGGGCCAGGAGCTCCCGAGCCCGCTCCCCCGCTGCCTCTCGCCGTCGGTCGGCCCCGAAGGCCTCTTCAGCGGCCTGGGATCGGGCCACCCGGGAGGCCTCCAGCGACGCATTCGCTTCTTCGTCTTCAAGGTCGCGCTGGTGGCGCGCGAGGGCGACGGTGGCCTCCAGCTCGCGCCTCTCCGCGGCCAGGCGCAGGCCCTCGGCCTCCAGGCGCGCGTCTTCTTCAGCGAGCTCCTCCCCAAGCAGGTCTATCACGTTGCTTGCCCTTCGAAGGAATTCGTGGCGGCGAGCGCGGCGCTCCCGAGCACGCTCGCGCACGTCTCTCGCACCATCATCAGCCCCAGGCACGCGCCTGGGAGCACGAATCATCGCTCCTCCTCCGGGCAGGGGGCTGGGGGCTGGCGCCCCCACAACGGCCGGGCGCGCCACGCCAGAAGCTCGGCCTGGGGCCGGCACGTCTCCAGAAGAAGGGCGCAGGGGGCGCCTCAGCCAGTCGCAGCCCGCGACCAGATGAGAAGCCCATGGCTGGCTGGCCATGCCAAGAGAGGGCCCGCAGAGGAAGATCGCAGGAAGAGAAGGGCTGCGGGGCACCTCAGGGCGGTCCGCCCCTTCGTTCGTCCTTACCACAAGAGCCGTGCTGCTCGGGACGTTTTGGGGCGACGGGGGAGGTGAAGCCAAAGGAGGCGGCACCTCAGCGGCTTCCACGACCTCGACAGGGAGAGGCCTGCAAAGCAAGGGTCAGCAGACGCAACAAGGGGATCAGGAGCCAGGAAAGGAGAAGGCTTACTCGTCGGTGGCGAAGTACTTCCGGCGCTTCAGCAAGCGACAAGGGAAGTCATCACCCAGGGCCTCCCTTTTCCTCCGAAGGGCCTCAAAGTCCACACGAAAGCGGCCCAGGAGAAGAGCGCAAGGATCAACCCACGACGAAGGCGAAGCAGCAGCGCTATCCGCATCAGGGGCGCCTGCCTGGCGCGTGCTGCCAATCACCTCAGCAGAAGATGCGGCCGGGGCCTCGGGAGCCTCGGCCCCAGGCGCTGGGAGCAACTGCTCGCCACCCACAGCCTCTGCAGCATGAGCCTCAGGAGCTGCTTCCTCGAGGGCATCGCCAGGCGCAGTCTCCTCCTCGGGAGCCTCATCAGTCTCCGTCATCTCATGTCTCCCTGCCCCGCCGCTCGAGGAGGACTCGCCTTGACCGACCGGAAGGGCGGTCACCACCATAGGGTTCTCGCGAGGCCCTTGGAGGCCGGCGGGGTGCAACCCCCATTCATCGAAGGAGGGCATCTACTTCACGAAGTCGTCCCTGTTCTGGCAGAGGTACAGCAGGGCCCCTCCTCTCTTGATGCTGCCCGGGTTGGGGTCGTCAGCCAGGACCAAGAGCACGGTCCTTAGCGCCGCGGGCGTCAGGTCTTCTTCCTGGAGCCTCATGCGGTGTCCATGCCCGCTGAAAGCCCACATTCGGCAAGAGTGGCGTTGGAGAGGGGCGATGCGGCGTAACAAGAACTCCTTCACCACTTTGGGTGCCATCACGCTGAGCAACCTCAAGGACGCAAAGCGGCGCCAGATGAAGGCGAGCCGGGGGCTCACGAGCGTCTCCTGGCCCCATCCCGAATTGGGTGCTGCAGGGGAAGTCGGCTTCGCCAGCAGGGGGCTGGGCACCACGACATCAACGTACAACCACCGCTCGCGGAACCCAACTGAAGGTGGAGGAAGCTTGAAGTCAATCCCAGAGGCCGCAGTCTCGGACGCGGCAACGAAGCTCACACACACTGAGCATTGAGTGGGGTCAGTAAGGCGCAAAGAGAAGAAGTGGTGCAGCAAGGCAACGGAGGGAGGGATGCCCATTATCGCCTCGCAAACAAAAGCAAAGACCGAAAGAAGGGTGGTGGATTTGGGACCCAAATGAATCATATGGATCTGGTAATGGGAGAGGACGGCCTTGAAGAAATCAGAAAAGGGGGGAACCAGACCCGCCCACAAGGCATCGACGAAATAATGGACCTTAGTGATTATCCTGTCAGTAGGGAAGTGAGACGTAGACTAGGCCGTCGTCCTCCCGCACTCGTTGAAGGTGGTGGCCAGAGCCGGGCTGAGCTTACCCAGGCACTCTTGATTGAGTATGATCGATTTGCCGATGGCGGGGTTCACCGACGGCGGCGAGCGGGACGGAGTCATGGGTTTCTTCCCTTTCTCCTTCTTCGTCGGAGCCATGGCGATGGAAAGGAGGGGGAAGATGAGAGATGGGATTGGAGACAAGAGTCGGAGGTCGAAGGGAGGAAGGATAGGGGACGGTCGAGCTATAGGAAGGGGAGCGGCTGTGTACAACTATGAATCCACATAGCAAGGCACAAAATAAGGAAGCGTGGGGGAACAGTGCCGCCCACGTCCAATCAACCGCCACGTGGCGCCCGAGGCCGCAGGCTGTTAGGGCCCATGGCGCTTCGCCCTTGCCCTTTCGCCTCTCGGCACGACCAAGTCTGGGCGTGCCTTGGGCCCGGGGGCTACTGTCGGCGTTCTGGCAACGGGGGTCCCCAGACTTGCCTGCCTGCGGCCCGCGGCGTGGCTCAAAGGAGGCCCAGCGCGGCCCAACTTCATCAACACGAGACCCAAGACCCTCGCGAGGGGCCAAGCCTCGCGGGGCGGATGACACTGCGCTTCCTCAGGCACGACCTCATCAGGCTGGCTCACGAGGAGGCGGAGAGATCAAGGCGGGGTACCTCGCGAGGTGCCCATGACGCAAGCCATGACGACCAAGGGCGCCAGACGGGCGCCAGCCCGCGCAGTGTCCTCCCTTTCCTCTTTGGTGCAAAGGGGGCAAGCGCTGGCGTGAGGATCAAGCAAAGGCATCCATTTCGGTGCAACGAGACCAAGACCAGTCCAACAGTGGGAAGAAGGTCATCATGGAGCCCAGAACGGCGTCACCACACGGCCTTTGGTAGGCGAGGACCAACTTTAGTCATTATAAGTGTACCATATGTTCCCCTTCGAATTGGCCAATTGTTGGCGCCCTTCCCGCTCAATATTTGGGAAGAGGCCCAGGGCCTTTGCCTATAAATAGGACTAGCCACTCTTAGGGTAGAGGGGCGAGCATCGAACAATCAGGCCAGCAGAACCTAGGATCAGAGCAAGCAGAGAGCAAAGAGAGAAAGAAGAGAAGGGCAGGTGAACCCCCCCTAGCAGTTCGCCCCCCTAGCTAGGAGCAGACCCTCGCGAGGCTGTTCTCCCCTATATTGTTCATCATCACCAGCCCAAGAGGCAATCCATCCACCATAAACTAGAGTAGGGTATTACACCACAACGGTGGCCCGAACTAGTATAAACTCTGTGTTCCTGGTGCTGTTCTTTCGGTAGTTAGATCCTTGCGATACAGAGGGGTAGAGGGCCTAATCTCCGCGCACACCCCAGAGTTTGAACCTTAAGGGTCTGCCGGAACCCAAAATCCGACAGGGTCTAAGGAAAAGGTAGTCTTGAAGATCCCATGGACATCCTGCCGCACGTTTGCGCCGCTTTCACCTTGGTGAAAAAATCCTTTGAGAGGAGCAGTCCACGGTCGTTTATATGAAACGGGCCTGGAAAGAGCTCTTGCACGATCGTAGAATAGCTATGTTTTAATGCACCTGTGGTATGAAAAAAAGGATCAAAGAAGAAAGGTTAAGGTAAAATAGGGTCGAGCCGCACTATAGACCTTGTCAGCATTGTGCCTCAGTTGTTGCCCAGGGTATTTTGAGTGCGTAATTATGCAAGCACGGTACATATGCCACGGTTGTGTGGGGCGATCGATGAAGGCGAAACAGCTCGTCGAACTTTGGATCAACAGAGCTGTCATTCTGCAGAGTAGGCCTGACTCGCCTAGCAGTGTATGAGGCCTTGATGGTTGATGATTTATTCGGCTTAATGAGACCGCTCTGTACCTCGGCTGCAAGGGCCGCGGTGTGCTCCCTAGTATGGAGGGAGCGCTCCATGTTTCCATTGACTGTTATAACGTTGCGGGGTCCAAGCATTTTGAGCTTTAAGTAAACATAATGCGGGACTGCATTGAAGCGGGCGAAGGCGGTTCGTCCGAGTAGTGCGTGATAACCACTGCGGAAGAGGATGATGTCAAAAATCAATTTTTCGATTCGGAAGTTGTCCGGTGAGCCGAAGACTACTTCCAATGTTAATGAACCCGTGCAGCGGGCTTCAATGCTGGGTATCACTCCTTTAAAGGTGGTGTTTCTAGGGTTGATTCTTGATGGGTCAATACCCATTTTATGACCAGTGTCTTGATAAATCAAGTTAAGACTGCTGCCGCCGCCCATAAGGACTCGAGTGAGATATTGGATGGAGGACTAGACCTACCGAACCTCCATGGCGGATACTGGTTGGGTGGTCCCTGCGATCGAAGGTGATCGGACAAGCCGACCACGGGTTGAATTTAGGGGCGACAGGCTCTATGGCGTAGACGTCCCTTAGTGCACGCTTGCGCTCCCTCTTGGGGATATGCGTGACATATATCATATTCATTGTTTTCACCTCACGGGGAAATTTCTTTTGTTCCCCTGTGTTCGGTCGGCAGGGTTCATCATCGTCCTCGCTTGGCGGCCCTTTCCCCTTATGTTCGGTATTTAACTTACCGGCCTCTTTGAAGACCCAACAGTTTCTGTTGTAATGATTGGCAGGCTTGTCCGGGGTGCCATGAATCTGGCAAAGCCGATCGAGTATTTTGTCCAAATTAGATGGACCATCTTTATTTCCTTTGAATGGCTTCTTCCGCTGATCGGATTTGGAGCCGCTGAATGTGGCGTTAACCGCTGTCTCTTCAGTTTCTTCATTGTTGTTTCGACGCTTATGTTTGTTGCGTTGTGGCCTCCCATTGCCATCTCTGGCTTCGGAGGTGCCAGGGTCATCAGTACTGTTGCTGCTATGAGCCAACTAGCTGTCTTCTCCCGCGCAAAAGAGGGTCCTGAGTGCGGTAAGGGCTGCCATAGACTTCGACTTTTCTTGACCGAGGTGTCGGGCGAGCCAGTCGTCACGGACAATATGTTTAAAGGCCGCGAGGGCTTCTGCGTCCGGACAGTTAACGATTTGGTTCTTTTTAATTAAGAACCTAGTCCAGAGTTTGCAGGCTGACTCTCCGGGTTGCTGGACTATGTGGCTAAGGTCATCGGCATCCGGAGGCTCGACATACGTACCTTGGAAATTGTCTCGAAAGGCATCCTCCAAATCTTCCCAGCTGCCAATGGAGTTCTCTAGGAGGCTGCTTAACCAGTGTCATGCTGGTCCTTTAAGCATAAGGGGTGTGCGACACCTCTGTATCGGGCAACATCACGACGGAGTTCGGATGACATATGTGTTCGGTTTTCAGCCTGGGTGAGGTTGTGCTTATCGCGCCAAGCTTGATGGCCGTCGTCTCGCGTTGGAGCACGCCCCCTTGATCCATAGATTGATCTGGCCTAACCGGCTCTATTGTCCAGGTCCTGGCATAAGTCGTAGGTGTAGCTTGGAGCTGCCGCCTCTTTGCCTCGATTGCGAGGTGGTGCGGGCTGATGTTCGGCATAAGTAGCTGCTTTGTCTCATCCACGTGGTGGTCGGTCTGGCTCATCAGCATGATTATGTCTTGACGGTATTGACTCAAAGGCCTCCTCATCGAATTGTGGCAGTAGCCGACGCTTCGGATAACTCTTTGTTGGGCGCTCGAGGCCATATTCCTCGGCACCTAGGACCGGGGTCCATCTGTGTTGAGGATATCCTGTTCAGCTTGAAGCTGTTGCCGTTTCTTTTTTAGGCTTCTCGCGGTTGCGATTAGCTTCTGCTTAAAGTGTTCTTGCTCGAGAGGTTCCTCTGGCATTAAGAAGTCTTCGTTGCTGAGGCTGACATCCTCCTCGGAGACCAGTAGATAGTTACTATCCTCTGAATTCTCATTCCCGACCGGCTCGTCGGGGTTAACTTGTCCCTCCTCCCAATCATCCTACTCAGAAGCAGGCTCGGCGGGGTCTTCGTGATCTTCAACATCGTTGTCGGATTTCGGGTTTCGGAAAAAACCCTTGATGGTCGAACACTGGGGTGGGCACGAAGATTTCCCCCTACCTAATCACGCCCTCAACCTCGCCGCAATCTCAAGGCCTAGCTCGACGAACTCGCAACACGAGAGACATGAGATTTATACTGGCTCGGGCCACCATTGTGGTGTAATACCCTACTCCAGTGTGGTGTGGTGGATTGCCTCTCGGGCTGAGGATGAATAGTACAAGGGGAAGAACAGCCTCCTGAGGTGAGGTGTTCTTGTGCTTGGTGAGTGTGAGGATGATCTGAATCAGTTGTCTCCTACTGTGGTGGCTAGTCCTATTTATAGAGGCCCTGGTCCTCTCCCCAAATATTGAGTGGGAAAGTAGCCAACAACGGCCAATTTGAAGGGGGACAGCTAGTACAAGCTATGCTGACTAAAGGTGGTCTTCGCCTGCCAAAGGCTCTGGTGGTGACACCGCCTTGGGCTCCACGGTGACCTCCGTCCTGCCGTCCTGCTGGTTGGTCTTGTTGTACCGATATGGAAACCTTTGCCTGCTGCCTCGATACTCCTCACCTGTGCTTGCCTCCTTAGCCCCAAAGAGGAAACAAGGACACTGTGTGCGCTGGCGCCCACCTGGTCTTGGTCGTCATGGCTTTCGTCATTGGAACCTCGTGAGGTTCGCCTTGCCGGTATCTCTCTGCCCCTTACGAGCCAGCCTCGTGAGGCCACTCCCGAGGAGGTCTTGTGCCGTCCGCCTCATGAGGCTTGGCCCCTCGTGAGGGTCTTGAGCGTTTGCTGGTGAAGACGGGTCGTACTGGGCCGCGAGTGGAGCCACGCCGCGGGCCGCAGGCAGGCAAGTCTGGAGACCCTCGTTCCCAGAACGCCGACAGTAGCCCCCGGGCCCAAGGCGCGCTTGGACTTGGCTTCGATGCGCAACCAAAGGGCAAGTGCGGAGCGCCGCGTGCCCCAACAGCCTGTGGCCTTGGTCGACGCGTGGCGATTGATCGGACGTGGGCGTCTCCGCTTCCCCACGCTGCCTCGGCAACTGCCCGACTTGACGAGTCCCTGCTGCATGCAGAGAAATATCATCATTACATGTGATCGTGGGGATCGCCGGTTGGCCTTCTCCTGCTATAAATGAGGAGGGGGCAGAGCCCCCGTCTCCCATCTCTTCCCATTCCGCTCGCTTCTCCTCCCTTTCTCCATTGCCAGTGGTGACTCCATGGCGCCGATCCGAAGATTCTCGGCCGCAGAAAAGGGAAAACTCCCCGTGATGAGCCCGAGCCTCTTCCGCCGAAGAAGAGGCCGGTCCACCGTCATGACATAGTCGTCAGGGAGGAGGTGACAAGTCCTTGGTACGAGCGGCCACCTCCTGGGTATCCGTAGCCCTTATATGCCCAAGCCGAGGGCTCAGGAGGAAGAGGCGGCAAGCGGCATCGCCCATGCCGCGGCTGTGGTCGCCGCGCAATGGTGGCGCACGCCGTCACCCTAGGGGCCCATGTCGTGGAATCCTCGCACAAACTCGTGCTGTGGGTGGCGATGCCTCCGCGCTCCTGGATCCACTTCCCCCAGTTCTTCTCCGCCGAGATGCCGCCGAAGGGGCCCCTCGAGCTATGGCTGCAGCACGCCGACTGCGACGCCCCGGTGACCGGAGCGGAAGTGGAAGTTGTCTCCCAGGGTAATATCTTCTTGACCCGCGGCTGGGGCGAGGTCGCCCGGGTTTGCCGCGTAGAAGGCCACCTTGCGATCCACTTCAGGTACGATGGCGCCTCCACCATGTTCTTCAAGGTCTTCGACGCGGAAGGCCGTCACTTGGAGTGCTGCCCCGGAGAGGGCCGCCTGAACGGTGCCATAGCAGGAGATGGGCCCGCCGCCCACCTCGCCAGCGACTCATCTAGCAGCAGTGGCGCCGCTTGGGAGTCCATCGATTGTCCCAAGCCCTGCGAGACTCCGGAGATGAGCGACGATAGCTACGTGCCCCCGAGCTCTCGCCGAGCTCGGAGCAAGGCCGCAGCATCCGGCCGCCACCGTCGCTGATCTGGATGGCGTCGGCGCTGGCCTCACATGGCCCACTGTTGATGATGGCGTCGGCTGCGCTGGCGTGTGTAGATAGGGCTCCTTGAGTTTCCTTTCTTTTGTTCCCTGCGAGGAATCGAAACGAACCCTGTGGGGGCGTGTAAAGAACCTGTAATGTCTTTTGTTGGCATTATCCTTATTATGAAATTGTGCGAGCACGTGTCCTGTTATGGCCCAGTCTCCCCTTTCTATCCTCGCGATAGCTTGGTGCTCTACGCTGACATGTCCCGGTCCCTAGGCAGGCTGCAGCCGTCGCTGGTATGCCAGGTCGCGATGCCGTGGTCAAGGGAAGGAGGTGAGCGACCCGAGGTCCAGTAAGAGCTTCTGAGACGCGATGCTCAGGAGGTCCCCTTTAGCACGCAAGTGGCCACCGGGGGGTAAGAAAGGGAGGCGACGTTGCCGTGGCAGGGCTGCAGCAAGTGAGAATCCCATGTCGTGACGATTAGTTAGTTCGATCACGAAACTTATCTTGGCAGTCTGGAGTCGTTTCCTTGAGTTGCACCAGACTTGTGCGTCGACGGTCATGGCGCAGCTAGGTTAGGCCCGTGCATGCTTCCCCTTCATTCCCATGCTCTCCTTCGTTCTCTACGTCCTTAGGTCCCGGCCCTCGAGAGAGCTCAGCCGCCTCTCGTATGCCAGGTCACGATGTCGTGGTCAAGGCCAGGGGTGAGGCATGGAGAGCCAGTAGGAGCTCTTGAGTTGCGATGCTCAGGAGGCCCCTTTTAACACGCAAGCAAATCGCATGGGAGAAGAAGGAGCCCGAGGTACCGCCTACTGCTGTCCTCGGGGGGGGGGGTCCGGGGGGCACAGATTGCCATTATGATTGTCGGCCGACCACTGGTCACTTCATAAGAGAATCAAGGCACTGAGGGCCTGGTGAGGTGACGCGCGCGGGGCGTGCCGCGGGCCATAGCTCGACCGCTCAGATTTATCGACATTGTCGGGACGAATCCAAGCACAAGCGTCGTGCCAGCGTGAACAGCTCCCGTGCTAGGTGACAACCAAGCAGGTGATAACCATGGATAGATTATGCATGAGAAGCAAACTAGCTTAGGTAAATGCAAGAGCGATACACGCTAGTCGGCTGGACCCGAGCGGCTTGGGGATGATGCAGCCCGAGGGGCGCCCCCAACAAAGTAAGCTAAAGATGCAAAGGGATACATGCCACATGGATGGACCCACGTGGCCTGGGAATGATGCACCCCGAGTGGCGGTCCCAGATAAATAAACTTGGAAAATGTCACCTGGTTCTGTTGTTGAAGGAATGTGCGTGTCAGATTTTGGGTTCCGGCAGACCCTTGAGGTTCGAACACTGGGGTGCACGCGGAGATCTCTCCCCTACCGATCTACGTCCGATCCTCTCGTGCGAACTAAGATGAAAACGATGAACAACACAAGGGACACGGGGTTTATACTGGTTCAGGCCACCGTTGTGGTGTAATACCCTACTCTAGTGTGTGGTGTGGTGGATTGCCTCTAGGGCTGATGATGAACAGTACAGGGGAAGAACAGCCTCGCGAGGGATGTTCTTGAGCTGGTGCGGTGTGTTCTACTTGGTCTGGATCTCTCTTTCTCTACCAGCCCATTGGATGTCTCTACTCTGTGGTGGCTAGCCCTATTTATAGAGGCCCTGGGCCTCTCCCCGAATAATTGAGCGGGAAGGGCCCCAACAATTGGCCATTTTGAAGGGGAACATCTAGTACAAGTTATCCTGACCAAAGGTGGTCTTCGGCGGCCAAAAGCACTGGTGGTGACGCCGTCTTGGGCTCCATGGTGACCTCCGTCCGGCCGTCCGGCTGGTCTTGGTCTCCTTGCACCGGAATGGTAACCTTTGCCTGATGCCTCGGCCTGTGCTTGCCCCCTTTGCACCAAAAGGGAAACAAGGACTCTGCGCAGGCCGACACCCGCTTGGCGCCCGCCTGGTCTTGATCGTAATGGCTTGCGTCACGGGATCCTCGCGAGGTACCCTTGCATTGATCTCTTCGCCTCCTCGTGAGCCTGCCTCAGGAGGCCGCTCTTGAGGAAGCTTCTTGTCGTCCGCCCCGCGAGGCTCGGCCCCTCGCGAGGGTCTTGAGCTTGAGCTGATGAAGATGGGCCACGCTAGGCCCCCACTTGAGCCACGCCGCAGGCCGCAGGCATGCAAGTCTGGGGACCCCCGTTCCCAGAACGCCGACAGTAGCCCCCGGGCCTAAGGCGTGCGCGGGCTTGGCTTAGCAAAGAAGCGAAGGGGCAAGCGCGAAGCGCCGCGTGCCCTAACAGCCTGCGGCCTTGGGCGCCGCGTGGCGGTTGATTGGACTTGGGCGTCTGCACTTTCCACGACGCCTTGGCAACTGCACGACTCACAAAAGGGGATGCCCGGGCCAGGCTTACTTACCCTGCTCTCGTCCGTCTTGCCCTAGATCCCCTTTCTCTTTCTCCTTCCTCTTGCTCACGAAATCGTCCAGATCCGTCTCAATCCTTCGCATCCGGCACGCCATGGCGCCTCGCAAGTCTCCGGCTAATGCTTGGTACTCGCTGGCCCTGGATTCCCCGAATTTGTCGGAGAAGAACCTCGCCCTCGCGCGCCTGATGACAGGTGCGCAGGGCAGCAAGGGGGCGACCGTGCTCAAGGTCGGCTCCGACCAGCCTGAGGGCAAGGGGAGCACCTTCTATCCGTTCTTCGTGAGCGCCATTGTCGCCGGTCTGGTGCCTCCTTTCTCTGAGTTCTTTGATGCCGTTCTCCGCCAATACAACTTGCAGGCTCTGCATCTCCACCCCAACTCTGTCCTTCTCCTGATGATTTTCTCCTATTATTGCGAGGATCATGTTGGTGTGAAGCCCTCGATGGCTTTGCTGCGCCACTT
The DNA here is from genome assembly GCA_032464435.1 of Aegilops umbellulata. Lineage (NCBI taxonomy): Eukaryota > Viridiplantae > Streptophyta > Magnoliopsida > Poales > Poaceae > Aegilops > Aegilops umbellulata. The sequence goes on from CP136056.1 coordinate 114,651,072, forward strand.
CTTCTCCCTCCGGGTTTCTAGCGCCCAAGTCTCCGCATGCGCGAGCTTCATCGCGTACTCTAACTCGAACGCCATCTCGAAGCCTGGGAAGAGGATCAAAGGCTACCGGAGCAAGTGGGTCATGATGGATGTCGGGCGCATTCATCCTCGTCTGGTATTGCCCACGGGGCAGCCTAAGTCCTTTGACGCATGGTCCCGCGCGGAGCTCGTCGACCCTCGTGCGAAGGCGGTGTTGAGGAGGATGAACACGGACCTGAAACCAAGCAACTTGGGGGCGGCCAAGAAGACCGGGGCCTCGCTCATGAGGGAGTTCTTGGAGCACCGGGTGGCTCTGCTCCAGGAGCACTCGCTCCCACTGTGGAGGCTTGGTAGGGAGGACGCCGCCCTACGCCTGAGCTCTGAGGCGTTGACCGACGAAGACCTGGCCGCGGCCCTCCATTCCTTGGTTGGGGGAGACGAGGCGAGTCCGGTTGGCGCCCCCGTCCCCCTGTTCCTTCGTGACGATTGGGAGCAGGTGGTGAACGCCATGCCCACCTTCAACGGCGAGGGGCTGGTGCCCGCGGTGGCTCCCGAAGATCTGGCAGTCCTGGCGACGGTGAACTTGTCCTCCGACAGCTCTAGCGGGGGAAAGGGGGAAGAGGAGGTGGAGGAGGAAGCGTCTGACTCGGAGGAGACTGGCGAGGACTGGGGGGAGTCCTTCCCTCGGCGCAGGTCCCGGGCCCTCTGCTCCATGCCGGACGACGACGAGGTTGGCGCCAGGCGAGGAGGGGAGGGTTCTTCCTCGGTCACGAGGAAGGCAGGTCGAGCCTGGTTCCCCCAGGGTCTGCTCTGGTCCTTGGGGGGTCCAAGGCCGGCTCCATCCCTCTCGACGCGCCTTCTGCTTCCGGGCCCACCAAGGCTGACCCCTGCTGCAGGCTCTCGGGCTTCAAGTTTGGTCGGAGGTTGCTTGAGTCCACGGACAACGTCCAGTAAGTGCTCGATTTAGGCTCCTCTTGGTTGCTACTGCTGAAACTTGACGTTCGCCACTTCTTTTTACCAGGTCGGCACCTGCGGCCAAGAGGTTGAAAGAGGCTTCTGCAGCCCCGCTTGGGGCGAACCCGTCCGCTGGGGCGGCGCCTTCGGCCGCTGGGGGAGAGGACGGAGAGGCCCGCGCCTCTTCGATCCAGCCGCCCTCGCGAGGCCAACTGGGGCACCACGGCGAGGAGTCAGCCCTCGTGGCCCCGCTGGACTTGGAATCGACTGTGCCTGACGCTGTGGCTGAGGCGGCCAAGGCTCAGGAGGTCCCTCCCGGCCAAGCCGTGGTCACGCTGCCATGTCCTCCGCCTGCTCCATAGGTTCTTGTCTCTTCTGCTCCCTCTGATGCTGTCCTGGACCAGGTTGCCAGTGAGCTGAGCCAACTGCGGGAGGATCTCCTGAGCTTGGACCCTCGTCTGGTGGCCGGGCGCCTGGAGTTGGCTTCTGGCGGGGCTTGTTCTGCCGCCTCTATTCGAGCGGCGCTGAGCCAGGCTGTGTCATCTTCTGATGAGGAGAAGCGGGCCACTAACCAAGCCAAGGCCGCTCGCGATGCTGCCCTGGGCGACGTTGCAACTGACCAGAACCGCTGCAATACGCTTGAGGCTGAGCTGCAGGGCCTGCGCGACAAGCTCGCCAAGGAGGTGCACAGCCGGAAGGAGAAGAAGAAGGAGATGAAGGCCAGGGAGGCCGCCGCCATGGACCGGGATGCCAAGCTCGACGACCGCCACAGCCGACTGGAGACGCTGGAGCGGTCGCTGAAGGCAGAGAGGACCGAGCTGGACGCCAAGGCGAAGGTCCTGAGGGAGGACCGAGTGGACTTCGCGAAGCTGGAGAAGAAGGCCCGTGGCATACTGAAGACGCTGTATGAGAGCGGCCTAGAGGAGCCGTTGGCTGGTGCAGAGGACGGCCCGCCAAGCTACTCCCCTTCCTGGTTGATGCGCTTGAGGACATTGCAGGCGGCCTTGGCCCCACGGTCAAGGCCGAGGCGCGTGCCCTGTCTTTCGCGGCGCTGACACATGTCCTCAGCCATGTCTACCTTCGCGACCCCAACATTTACTTCGACAGCCTGCTGGAGCCCGTGAGCGGCAACCGTGCCGCCGCTGCCGCCGAGGCCGTGAAAGGTCGAGCCGAGGTTTTGCTGGGGAAGTTCCGCTCCAGGAGCGTCCTGCCCGGGCGTGGCGCCGCCGGCCTTGCGTCCTCGAGAGGCGAAGCCATCCAACATGACTCCACCACCGGTGACGACGTTACTGGGGAGTGATCCTTCGCGATTTCCATCCTATTTTATTCCTGCACATGCACCATGCCTCGCGGAGGCGTTTAAATTTGTGTTTTGGCGTTGTGGAACAATTTTATGGCTTGTAATATTTGCTTCAAATTTCCTGGAATTTGCGTTTTCCTCTCCTACTTGCTTGCGCTCTACGCCGGCAGGGCCGGCCCCGCGCGTACCTCACCCAGCGTTAGCCCCGACCGGAAAACAAGGACGGGACTACAGAGTGAGGGGCTACATGGCAAGTTAGGCTCCTGAGTCGCAATGCTCAGGAGTCCCCCTTGACGCGCGAGCAACAAGTAGGGAAGGGGGAGGCGAGGAGTGGATTGACCGTTCTACGTCGACAGGGCCCGGCCCCGCGCGTACCTCACCCAGCATTAGCCCCGACCGGAAACCAAGGACGTGGCTAAGGAGTGAGGGGCTACGTGACCAGTTAGGCTCCTGAGTCACGATGCTCAGGAGTCCCCCTTGATGCTCAAACGGGTTTCGTACCTTGGCTCCACTCGGGGAGTGGCGCGCGACGACCAGGTGTGGGGGACTTGGCTGGGTGGCGTGCTCGGGCGAGGCCCGGGCGTAGCCCCCGTGTCCAGCCCCCTCACGCGGCACTCCTGAGGGGAGGTGTTGCGGTGGTGCCGGACACTGAGCTCTGGGCTCCCTGAGGTTGGTATGGCCGTGGGCCGCCCTCAGTTGTTTATCACCAGCGCGGAGCATAGCGCTTTCATATGTGTACGGGTATAGCCGCTCCTCGGCAGTGTCGTCAGCCAGCGTGGAGCCTGGTGCTTCCACTAGTGCGTGGGAGGGGGCTCCCCTCCGGGAGGAGCCCCCGGGGCATGTACAACCCCACCATGATGAAAGCACAAGTGCTCCTCAGGTGGTTTTGGTAATTAATGTCAACATATCTCTTGTTGGACTAACGTTTTTATCTAGTATATTTTAGATAAGTTCAACAATGGAATGGCATGGACAAAAGGCTGTGGGAACTCCTTCAAGATGCTAAGGACAAAGGATTGGCTAAAGCTCCAAGCTCAAGACTCTTCATTTTACATTTTAGTGATCCAAGATCACATTGAGTCCATAGGAAAAGCCAATACTATCAAGGAGGGATGATGTGTTGCTTAATGAGCCTCTTGCTCCATGTGATCAATGATATGCTCCTAAACCCTCAGCTACTTTCCCACTTCCACATATGACCTAAACCCAAAGTCAAACTCGGACCTACCGATTCTTTCTATCCGGCGCCACCGAGTTTCACATGTCATAATCCACTGCCAAACCCTAGCAAATCGGTTTCACCGATAGGGATCTCGGTCTCACCGAGATGGGATTGCAATCTCACTATGTACGTCCATTGTCAAAATCGGTCTCACCGAGTTTAGGCAATCGGTACTACCGAGATTACAATGCAAACTCTCTGGTTAACTCATTACCAAAATCGGTCCAACCGAGTTTAGTAATCGGTCCCACCGAGTTTGCCTGACCAACTCTCTGGTTAGCTTATTACCAAAATCGGTCTCACCGAGTTGGTGTAATTGGTCTCACCGAGATTACGTTATGCCCTAACCCTAACCATATCGGTCCTACCGAGATGCATGTCAGTCCCACCGAAAATCTCTAACGGTCACTAGGTTTACCTTTTCGGTCCGACCGAGTTTGTTGACTCGGTCCCACCGAGATTGGTAAATTGTGTGTAACGGTTGGATTTTAAGTGGAGGCTATATATACCCCTCCACCTCCTCTTCATTCGTGGAGAGAGCCATCAGAACACATCTACACTTCCAACCCATATGTTCTGAGAGAGAACTACCTACCCTTGTGTTGAGGCCAAGATATTCCATTCCTACCATATGAATCTTGATCTCTAGCCTTCCCCAACTTGCTTTCCACTCAAATCTTCTTTCCACCAAATCCAAATCCTGTGAGAGAGAGTTGAGTGTTGGGGAGACTATTATTTGAAGCACAAGAGCAAGGAGTTCATCATCAACACACCATTTGTTACTTCTTGGAGAGTGGTGTCTCCTAGATTGGCTAGGTGTCACTTGGGAGCCTCTGACAAGATTGTGGAGTTGAACCAAGGAGTTTGTAAGGGCAAGGAGATCGCCTACTTCGTGAAGATCTACCGCTAGTGAGGCAAGTCCTTCGTGGGCGATGGCCATGGTGGGATAGACAAGGTTTCTTCTTCGTGGACCCTTCATGGGTGGAGCCCTCCGTGGACTCGCGCAACCGTTACCCTTCGTGGGTTGAAGTCTCCATCAACGTGGATGTAGTATAGCACCACCTATCCGAACCACGGGAAAACATCCGTGTCTCCAATTGCGTTTGAATTCTCCAAACCCTTCCCTTTACATTCTTGCAAGTTGCATGCTTTATATTCCGCTACTCATATACTCTTTGCATGCTTGCTTGATATGTATTGTGTATGTTTAAATTGTGCCTAAAACTCCACTCAAATAGAAAAAGCTTAAAAACTGCAACTTTAGCACTAAGTGTCTAATCACCCCCCCTCTAGACACATCTACTTCTAGATCCCACACCTGACACGTGGCCGGCACGGTAGGGCTAGGAGAGGTGTATTTGGGCACCCGTGAGCCAGCGCAGGACTCACGAGGCCCTACCTCGAGGCGGGTTGCGCCTGGCTCTGGGCCTTTATCAACTGATGTGTTCCTGCAGGGTTGTTAGAATGCAAATGCTCTACGTCCTCAGGTCCTGGCCCTCGAGCGAGCTCAGCCGCCACTGGTATGACAGGTCGCGATGCCGTGCAAGGCCAGGGGGTGAGGGCCGGAGAGCCAGTAGGAGCCCATGATTCGTGATGCTCAGGTACCCCCCTTTTAACGTGCAAGCGCTTTGCATGGCGATAAGAAGTGGGCGAAAACTTACAGGAACCAGATTTAGCGTGAAAGAAACCGCCGCCGGGTCGGGCCCGAGCGGCGTGGAGGTGATGCAGCCTGAGGGGCGCCCCCCAACAAGGTAAGTAAAGAACATAAATAAAATGGATACACACCGCGGGGACGGACCCACGCGGCCTGGGAATGGTGCAGCCCTGTGGGCGCTCCCAGCTGAAGGTAGAACTCCGAGAGATGTCACCTGATGCCGTTGAAGACGAAGTGATGATGAGGAAGTGAGCGATGCGCGGTGAAGACGTCGGCCCTCACGAGCGCCCATGCCCTGGCGCCTCGGGAAGCTCCGTGGGCTCAAGCGGGTCCTCGAGAGCCATCTCCATCTCTGCCAGGACCGCATGGTGCCTGACCTCCTGAGCCTCCAGAATGCTCCCCAGCAGGCGCTGGCAAGCAGCAGCCGTGTTCGGCAGGCCAAACAGCATGCGAACGTAGTTCTGAGGTGGCCCCTCACAACGCCCCACGCGCGAAGGCCAGAAGCGCTCCTGAGACGCGGCTCGGTTGAGCCCCGGGACGTCGATGCAGACGCGCAGCCCTCCATCCTCACCTGGATGTGGGGCTACGGCGGGCAAGCGGCGGCTGCCGCGCATGACTCTTGACTCTTGTAGCTCCTGAGTGTTTCTTGCGACGAACTCCTGAGGGTTTGGTCTTCCTTGCCTTGTACCTTCCTGAGGGAAGCTTGCCTGAAAGCAAGCCTCCAAGTGATGCCCGAGCGCCTCCCTCGCGACCTTGGCAAAGTCGGTGGCCCTCCAAGAAAGAGCCCCCGAGCCCTGCCTGAGGAGGGCGCTGGGCGCGCCTTCGATGCGCGAGAGGGTGGTGCTCCCTAATCGAGCGCGGAGCTTGACGCGACACCCCTGGAGGCGCCAGCCCCCTTGTGGCTTGAGACTGGCGAGGTCTTCTTCTTTTGAGGGTCGCTTCGAGAAGTCTCCCGCCCCTGTGATCTGGGTCTTTGATTGCTGCGGCTTGGAACACGCGCTCCAGTGAACACACTGTGTCTCTTTCTTCACAGGGCATGGTGATGACTCCACCACTTCCAGGCATCTTGAGGACATTGTAACCATGGTGGGTCACTGCCATGAACTTGGCTAAGGCCGGGTACCCAAGGATGGCGTTGTACGGTAGGCGGATGTGAGCGACGTCGAACTCGATGAGCTCGGTGCGGTAGTTGTTGTGTTGCCCGAAGGTGACTGGAAGGCGCACCTGCCCAATTGGAATAGTAGAACCATCGGTGACTCCTGAGAAAGGCTTGGTGGGCTGAAGCTGATCGTATGGTACTTGGAGCTCGTCAAACGTCTCGACGGACAGGACGTTGAGTCCTGCGCCGCCATCGATGAGGGTCCTGGTGACCTGCACATTGCTGATGACTAGGGAGCAAAGCATCAGGAGGACTCCGGCCGTTGCCGCGCACTTGAGCTGATCCGCTGAGCTGAACGTGATAGCGCACGTAGACCATCTGAGGGGGCGCGCGGCCTCAAGCTTGGGAAGGACTGCATTCACCTCGCGAGCAAACTGCTTGAAGATGCGCTGCGAGGCTGGGGCCTGGGCACCACCCAAGATACAGGCAATTGCGCGCGGCTCCTGGAAGCCCCCAACCCCATCGTCTTGATGATGGTCTTCATTCCTCCTTGGCGGTGGCGGTAGAGGAGGGAGGCATGAGTTGCCGTGCGGGCGGTCCTCGCGAGGCTGGTCCCTCCAGCCTCGCTCGCGAGTCTGGTCCTGCCAGCGGTCCTCGCGAGGGCGGTCACGCCATCCTTGGCGCGGGCCACGGTCTTCCCATCATCCTCCACCTCTTCCTCCTCCTCGGCCATAGCCCCTGTCGTTGCGCTCGGGGCGTCGGCCGATTCGCCCATGTCGCACGGCTCTGAGCTCTTGACATTCGTTGGTGTTGTGGGTGTGGGGGTCGTGGTACACGCAGTTGCGTCCACCCTTGGATGACTCAGGCTGGTCCCTGCCTCGCTTGGTGTCTGGTTCCGCTGCTAGCACAACAGCTCCCTTGCGCTTCACGTCTTTGGCCTTGAGCTTCTTCTCTTCTGGGTCGGCTGCCAGGAGCTCGAGAAGAGAGAGGCGCCCTCCCTCAGCCTGGGCGCACTTGGTCGCCAAGTTGAACAGCTCCAGGGATGTGCACAGGTCTTCATGGATTGCTAGCTCCTCCTTCATCTTGATGTCGCGCACGCCGTCGGAGAAAGCTGAGATGATGGCTTCCTCAGTCACCTTGGGGATCTTGAGGCAAGCATAGTTGAAGCGCTGGATGTACTTCTGCAGGGTTTCCCCTGTCTGTTGCTTGATGCGGCGCAGGTCGCTCACGGCCGGGGGTCGGTCGCGAGTGCCCTGAAAGTTGGCGCGATGAAGCGGCTGCGCATCTCGCTCCAGGAGGAGATCGTGCCGGGGGCCAGGTTCAGGAGCCAGTGCGGGCACCGTCCTTGAGCGCCATGGGGAACCAATTTGCCATGACATTTTCGTCCCCGTTGGCGACTACGATGCCCAGTTCGTAGAGCTGTAGGAACTCTGCGGGGTCCGTCGTGCCATCGTAGCGAGGAGGGAGGTCAGGCTTGAACTTGCCTAGCCATGTGACGCCGCGCAGCTCGGGGGTGAAGGCGAGGCAGCCCGCTGTGGCCACCGGCGCCCTTGGCTGGTGCTGGACTTGCTCTTGTAGGTCACCACGCGCCGCCGCTAGGGGCAGCGCGGGGTCTTGTCGTGGAGGCGCTAGGACGCGATCTCGCGCGCCGGCGCCGGGAGCGCGCGAGCACCTTCTCGGGGACGTGGGATCTCTCAGCAGCTCCCTTCTTGCTGCGCTGGCGCCGGACGTGGATGGTCTCGCCCTGGGGCTGCACGCCTTGCAGCCAAGGCGCATTCTTGGGGAGGAGGTGGCGGAGGCACCTCCTGTTCATCACCTCCAGCGCGGAACAGAGGGCGAGGCAGCGAGGGGACCACAAGGGGGAGCCCCCTGCGGCGCTGACGAGCTCGGTGGTGCGGGCGAGCCAGTCCTCGTAGAGGTCATCAATGGGGCGGTAACACAGAAGCTCTTTTGCCAAGAGCAGTGAGGCGCACACATCCATGGGGGCGCGACGGGCGTGGGACGACGAGCCAGCTGGGGTGAGCGACGGGGTGGCGGTGCGGCCATCCCGCCGCACCGAAGGATGCTGGGACGAGGCGTGCTGCTCGTTCCCCGCCGGGCCGGTGGCGGCGTTGGCGGCGGGCGACGGGGAACGACGAGGGGGGCAACTGACGGGCGCCGTCTGGGCGACGCGGGTGGCGAGAGCAGCCCGGCGCCGTCGGATTTTGGGTTTCGGCAGACCCTTGAGGTTCGAAAACTGGGGTGCGCACGGAGATTTCTCCTTCTACCTACCTTTACCCCTCCGCCACGCTAGGATCTAAGCTATGAAAAGAACAGCACAAGAGACACAGGGTTTATACTGGTTCGGGCCACCATTGTGGTGTAATACCCTACTCCAGTTTGTAGTGTGGTGGATTGCCTCTTGGGCTGATGATGATGAGTAATACAAGGAAGAACAGCCTCGCGAGGGTCTGTTCTTGGCTGGGGGATGAACTGCTGAGAGGAGTTCAGTCACCCTTCTCTCCCCGATTCTGATTCCTATTCCTTTCTCATTCTACCTGCCTCTACCCTGGGGGTGGCTAGTCCTATTTATAGGCAAAGGCCCAGGGCCTCTTCCCAAATATTGAGCGGGAAGGGCACCAACAATTGGCCATTTTGAAGGGGAACATATGGTACACTTATCCTGACTAAAGTTGGTCCTCGCCTGCCAAAGGCTCTGGTGGTGACGCCGGCTTGGGCTCCACAATGACTTCTTCCCCGCCGTTGGGCTGGTCTTGGTTTCGTTGCACCGAAATGGGTGCCTTTGCTTGATGCTCCCGCCTGCGCTTGCTCCCTTTGCACCAAAGATGAAAGAAGGACACTGCGCGGGCTGGCGCCCGCCTAGCGCCCTTGGTCATCATGGCTTGCGTCACGGGCACCTCGTGAGGTACCCTGCCTTGATCTCTCCGCCTCCTCGTGAGCCAGCCAGATGAGGCCGCGCCTGAGGAAGCTCCGTGTCGTCCGCCCCGCGAGGCCTGGCTCCTTGCGAGGGTCTTGGTTTTGTGTTGATGAAGATGGGTCGTGCTGGGCCCCCCTTTGAGCCACGCCGTGGGCCGCAGGCAGGCAAGTCTGGGGACCCCCGTTCCCAGAACGCCGACAGGAGCCCCCGGGCCCAAGGCGCGCCTGGACTTGGCCGCGAAGTGAGGCAAAAGGGCGAGGGCGAAGCGCCGCGGGCCCTGACAGCCTGTGGCCTTGGGCGCCGCGTGGCGGTTTATTGGACGTGGGCGGCACTGTTCCCCCACGCCCCCTTATTTTGCGCCATGCTAGGTGGACTCATAGTCGTACACAGCCGCTCCCCTTTCTGCTCGAGCTCCCTCTGTCCTTCCTCCTCTCGCACTCCAGCTTCTGTTTTCAATCCAGTCTCGAACCTTTCCCCCTCCCTTCCCATCGCCATGGCTCCGACGAAGAAGGGAAGAGTGAAGAAACCCGCGCCTTCGCCTCGCTGACCGCCGTTGGTGGCCCCCGCCATCGACCGGTCGATCATAATCAATCGAGAGGGCTTGGGCAAGGTCAGCTCAGCTCTGGCCACCATCTTCAACGAATGCGGGAGGACGACGGTCTGGCCCGCGTCTCACTTCTCCATCGACAGGATAATCACTGAGGTCCGGTATTTCGCTGACGCCCTGTGGGTGGGTCTGGTTCCCCCCTTTTCTGATTTCTTCAATGCCGTGCTTTCCCACTATCAGATCCACATGATGCACCTGGGTCCTGAATCCATCTCCGTCCTTTTGGTTTTTGCCTTTGTTTGCGAGGCAATGATGGGCATCCCTCCTTCGGTTGCCTTGCTGCGCCACTTCTTCTCTTTGCGCCTTGTCGATCCTACCCAATGCTTGGCGTGTGTGAGCTTCGTTGCCGCGTCTGCGACAGCGGCCTCGGGGATTGACTTCAGGCTCCCTCCGCCCGCGGTTGGGTTCCGCGAGCGGTGGCTGTATGTGGATGTAGGGGTGCCCAGCCCCCTGCTATCAGAGCCAACTTCACCTGTCGTCCCCAATTCGGGCTGGGGCCAGGAGACACTCGAGAGCCCCCGTCTCGTCTTCGTCTGGCACCGCTTCACGTGCTTGAGGTCGCTTGGCGTGATAGCGCCCAAGGTGGTGAAGGAGTTCATGCTTCACCGCATTGCTCCTCTCCAACGCCACTCCCGCCGGATGTGGGCATTCAGCAGGCGTGATGATCGTATGAGGCTCCAGGAAGGGGATCTGATGCCTGAGGTGCTGAGGACAGCGCTCTTGATCCTGACTGGGGACCCCAACCCTGGCAGCATCCGGCAGGGAGGAGCTTTATTGTACCTCTGCTAGAACAGGAGCGACTTTGTGAATCAGATGCCTATCTTTGATGAGTGGGGGCCGCGCCCCGCCGGCCTCCAGGGGCCTCGCGAGAACCCAGTGATGGTGACTGCCCTTCCAGTCGGCCAAGGCGACTCTTCCTCCAGTGGCGGAGCAGGGAGGCATGAGGCGCCAAGGCCGAGGGGGCTCCCGGCGGGGTGACAGCGCCAGGCGATGTTCATGAAGGAGCAGCTCTTGGGGCCCATGCCGCTGAGGCTGAGGGCGGCGAGCAGCTGCCCTCAGCGCCTGCGGCTGAGGCTCCTGAGGCTCCAGCTGCTCATTTTGGCGAGGCGACCGGCAGTGCGCACCAGGCAGGCGCCCCTGACGCGGATCGCCTTGATGCTTCGTCCTCGCCGCAGGTTGATCCCTGCGCTCAACTCTTGGGCCGCTTCCGCGTGGACTTTGAGGCCCTCCGGAAGAAGAGGGATGCCCTGGGCGACAATTACCCTTGTCGCCTGTTGAAGCGTAGGGAAGTACTTCACCACTGATGAGTAAGCCTTCTCCCTTTCCAGCTCCCGATCCTTCTGTTGCTTTTACTGATCCTTGCTCCGCAGGCCCCTTCCAGCTGAGCTCGCGGAGATGGCTGAGGTGCCATCCCCCTTGGCTTCGCCCCTCCTGCCGTCCTCAAGTGCTCCGAGGAGCAGAGCCCTTGTGGTGAGGGCGATCGGAGAGGCGAACCGCCCCGAGGCGCACCAAGGCCCTGCGCACCTCGCGAGCCTCCTTCACAGGCCCTCTCGCGACATAGCCAGCGTGCCGTGGGCTTCTCGCCTGGTCGTGGACTGTGATTGGTTGAGGAGCTCCCTGCGCTCTTCGTTTGGGGACGGGTTGGCTCCAGGCCGGGCTTCTGGCGTGACGTGCCCAGCCGTCGCGAGGGTGCCAGCCCCCAGCTGCCTGCCCGGAGGGGGAGCGCTGATTCGTAGCACCCTGCGCTTGCTTGGGGTAGATGATGGTGTGGAAGACATGCTCGAGCGCGCCCGGGAGCGTCGCGCTCTTCGCCAAGGATTCTCCGAAGGGCGGCTGACGCGGTGAACCAGCTTGGTGAGGAGCTTGCTGATGAAGACGCGCGCCTTGAGGCCGAGGGCCTGCGCCTAGCTGCAGAGAGGCGCGAGCTGGAGGGCGCCATCGCCCATGCGCGCCATCAGCGCAATCTTGACGACGAAGAGGCCAAGGCGTCGTTGGTGGCCTCTCGTGAGGCCCGATCTCGGGCCGCTGAGGAGGCCCGGGAGGCCGACCGGTGGCGAGAGGCGATGGAGGAGCGGGCTCGGGAGCTCCTGGCCCGGTGCCACTCCCTGGAGGAGCAAGTGGAGCTGCGCGAGGCAGCCCTTGCATCGATGAAGGTGGCCTCTGGCGACCCAGCAGAGCTCCAGAAGCGCGAGGAGGCGCTGACGCTGGAAGCCGCCGAACGCGCACGCGAGTACGAGCGTCTGGAGACGAGGGAGCGCTTGGTGACGCAGGTGGAGGATGATGTCGCTGCACGGGAAGCCCGTGTCCTGGAGGAGGTCGGGCGTCGAGTGACGATGGCGCGCTTGAGCCTCGAGCGCGAGTTCGAGGAGAGGTTGGGGTTGATCCTGGTCGAGGCTAAAGGTAGGACCGCCGCCTTGAGGGCCAAGCTGGAGGAAGCGACGCGGCGGGCCGATGCTTTTCGGGCTGCCCTTGAGGCAGCGCAAGGGGAGTCAACCACCTCTCAGGCCGAGGTGCTCCTTCTTCGCCATCAGGTGGAGGAGGCTGAGGCCGTCGCGCGCCAGAACGCGGACGAGATACGTCAGCGGCGGCTCCTGGAGCATGAGCACGGCCCCAAGATCGCCACACTCCGGGAGAGAGCCAACACGGCCTTGGGCAACATCTGCGAGGCGGCTGGTGGCGAGCCGCACGCAGTCAACTACGCCGGCAACCTCCAGTTCTTTGCTGACGTGGTGTAGCAGCTGGAGGCTCGATCGGTAAGGGCTGACAGGTTGGTGGAGGAGAGGATCGGCGCCCTGCTCGGGCGCGCCTTTTCTCGCGTCTACAGCCATCTCAGAAACATGGATCCCCACTTCGACTTTGACGCTGCCATCGCCCCAGTCCCCCAGGCCATCCGAGACGACCTGGCGCACTAGGTGGAAGACAATGTGGATACCCTCGTCAGGGCCTTTGCTTCAGACAACGACGGCGTGATAGTGGCTGCCGACCAGGGCGGCATGGTGAACGGCCCCGACGCTGCTGGCGGCAACGCAGACAGCGATGGCAAGCCCAGCGACGCCAGCAACGGTTCGGGAGGTGCTCCTGAGGACGCATTGGGGGATTTATCCGACTGATTATGCATCGTTCCTGTTTTCTTACCCTGCACGAATAGAACTCGGGTTTTGGCCTGATGGTTGTGAGAGCATTTTGGGAGGGGGAGCCACTCATGTAAAACTTGTGTTCAGCGTATTAGTAGATGTCACATTGCCCATGCGCATGCGCCTAGTGGCGGGCCAAGCGACGTAATGGTTGGCTAGTTTACCTCTGTTCCGTGCGGGCCCTGAGGCAGCCTGTGGGAGGCTGTAGCGTCCCGAGCGTTCCTTGACCGAATCCGTGGGATCTGCAATAAAAGACCCTCCTGAGAGGACGTGGCGGCGGCAGTCTGGGCTGCGCACAAGCTAGGCCTGACTCGGCTCGCGACGGGCTCACGAGGGGAGGCAGCTGAGGCGAAGTATAACCGAAACGCGAGAAATTGCTCGAACGAGACTAAGCACCCCTTCCCCAAACACACGCAAATCTCAAATTTGAATCCAACTTAAATCCACCGGGGGAAAGTGACAACCAAAGGGGAAAGCAATGAAAGTAGATAAAAGGCCGCATCCGGCACCTAATCTAGTCTTGGACGTCTTCTCACCAGTGCGGAGCTAAGTGCTGCCACTGGGCATGGGAGGGAGCCCCAGGGCCTGAGGCCGGCACCCCTGAGACTCCGGGGCGTGTACAGCCTCACTCATTATTACGTGAGAGTGTCACGGGGTGGCGAGCTTCACAGGCACTGGGCCTTCTTCACAAGTACCGGCCTTGCTTCATATCGCCAAACGAGGGCCCCGCCTTGCGCCACACTCTAGTGCCATCAACAACGACCGAAAACCAAGACGCCGCCAATGGGGTAGAGCGGTCGCCAGCGGTTCCCCCGATGACCACGGGTCCTCCGCCAGGGGCAGGCCCTGAGGCACCTCCCCAGCAGAGGGCCTACCTCTTGAGAACACCTTGCTCCGAATGCCGCGGTGGCGATGTCGGATCTCGGCCCCTCTCCTGCAGCCCCCTGCGCCCTCCTCCCGAGGGGTAGGAGACTGTGGGAGCGGGGCAGCTGCTCGCTGCGGCGACCTGCACCTCCTGCGATCCATGATTAGCGTATGCTTGCTCCTGAGGAATTAGCAGTACCCGATAATCGTTGCCTCCAGCGTGGCCAGTGGGACCGTCCCGGGGCTCTCGGAAGAGCTCAGCTTCTGGCGCCTCATCCCCCTAGCTTTGGCTGAGGAGCGAGCCTTGTTCGCCCTTGGGCAGGTGCCCTTGGTCCATCATGCGGGGCACGTATTCTTCTGGCGCCGTCATCTCGAAGGCCACGCCATAGTGCTCCGTGTGCCATGCAGCTCTGCTTGACGCGCCGACCGTGGGGTGGTAGCACGGCTACCCACTTGGGCCGTGTGCCGCGTCGAGTCCTTCTTCTTCGCGGACCGGGAGCGGGGGCAGCGCCGCCGCTGATCCGGTGCCGACAGCTTCGCTGGCATCGGAGCAGCCTTGGAACCCGTGGGAGCGCGCGGAGCCCCCGCGCGGGCCGCCCAGGGCTTGAGATGGGAGCTGGGTGCAGAAGAGGTGAGCCCCCGAGGCGGCGAAGCCCAGGAGCTCTGCCACCCGCTCCAGCAGCACGTCACGGCCATCCTCCAGCAGCCTGCACTACAGCAGCTCTCGGGCCACCGTGAGCGCGGCCCTCGAGTTCGCGTGTTCCCGACGGGTGTACGGTGTCGTGGTCGCGGCGTGATTGGAGGCCCTTGCTGCCGACCGCGCCTGTCGCGGTGTGAGAGCGGCCGAAGCCTGTCCGCGTCTCCCGTGGCCCGCAGCGCCCTGCGGATCGCGAGCTCCCTGGGGCACGGGGTCGCCCGAGGCAAGCGACTCTGCGCGGGCGGGCCACGCCGCCCAAGGATCTGGGTAGCCGGCCTGGTCGCCGGACATGATGATGACGACGCGATGGGACACGGGGCGGCAGAAGGTGGATTCCGGCGCACCCCTACCTGGCGCGCCAAATGTCGGATTTCGGGTTCCGGCAGACCCTTGAGGTTCGAACACTGGGGTGCGCGCGGAGATTTCTCCCTCTACCTACCTGTACCCCTCCGCCTCGCTACGATCTAAGCTATGAAAAGAACAACACAAGAGACGCAGGGTTTATAATGGTTCGGGCCACCGTTGTGGTGTAATACCCTACTCCAGTTTGTGGTGTGGTGGATTGCCTCTTGGGCTGATGATGATGAGTAATACAAGGAAGAACAGCCTCGCGAGGGTCTGTTCTTGGCTGGGGGGATGAACTGCTGAGAGGAGTTCAATCACCCTTCTCTCCCCGATTCTGATTCCTATTCCTTTCTCATTCTACCTCCCTCTACCCTGGGGGATGGCTAGTCTTATTTATAGGCAAAGGCCCTGGGCCTCTTTCCAAATATTGAGCGGGAAGGGAGCCAACAATTGGCCATTTTGAAGCGGAACATATGGTACACTTATCCTGACTAAAGTTGGTCCTCGCCTGCCAAAGGCTCTGGTGGTGACGCCGGCTTGGGCTCCACAATGACTTCTTCCCCGCCGTTGGGAAGGTCTTGGTCTCGTTGCACCGAAATGGGTGCCTTTGCTTGATGCTCCCGCCTGCGCTTGCTCCCTTTGCACCAAAGAGGAAAGAAGGACACTGCGCTGGCTGGCGCGCACCTGGCGCCCTTGGTCGTCATGGCTTGCGTCACAGGCACCTCGTGATGTACCCCGCCTTGATCTCTCCGCCACCTCGTGAGCCAGCCTGATGAGGCCGCGCCTGAGGAAGCTCCGTGTCGTCCGCCCCGCGAGGCCTGGCTCCTCGCGAGGGTCTTGGGTTTGTGTTGATGAAGATGGGCTGTGCTGGGCCCCCTTTGAGCCATGCCGCGGGCCGCAGGCAGGCAAGTCTGGGGACCCCCGTTCCCAGAACGCCAACAAGCGCCAAATGTCGGATTTCGGGTTCCTGCAGACCCTTGAGGTTCGTACACTGGGGTGCGCACGGAGATCTCTCCCTTACCGATCTACGTCCGATCCTCTCGTGCGAACTAAGATGAAAACGATGAACAACACACGGGACACGGGGTTTATACTGGTTCGGGCCACCGTTGTGGTGTAATACCCTACTCCAGTGTGTGGTGTGATGGATTGCCTCTGGGGCTGATGATGAACAGTACAGGGGAAGGACAGCCTCGCGAGGGATGTTCTTTAGCTGGTGCGGTGTGTTCTACTTGGTCTGGATCTCCCTTTCTCTACCAGCCCGTTGGATGTCTCTACTCTGTGGTGGCTAGCCCTATTTATAGAGGCCCTGGGCCTCTCCCCAAATAATTGAGCGGGAAGGGCGCCAACAATTGGCCATTTTGAAGGGGAACATCTAGTAGAAGCTATCCTGACCAAAGGTGGTCTTCGGCTGCCAAAAGCACTGGCGGTGACGCTGTCTTGGGCTCCATGGTGACCTCCGTCCAGCCGTCCGGCTGGTCTTGGTCTCGTTGCACCGGAATGGTAACCTTTGCCTGATGCCTCGGCCTGTGCTTGCCCCCTTTGCACCAAAAGGGAAACAAGGACTCTGCGCAGGCGGGCGCCCGCCTGGCGCCCGCCTGGCCTTGATCGTCATGGCTTGCGTCACGGGATCCTCGCGAGGTACCCTTGCATTGATCTCTCCGCCTCCTCGCGAGCCTGCCTGAGGAGGCCGCTCTTGAGGAAGCTTCTTGTCATCCGCCCCGCGAGGCTCGGCCCCTCGCGAGGGTCTGGAGCTTGAGCCGATGAAGATGGGCCACACTGGGCCCCCACTTGAGCCACGCCGTAGGCTACAGGCAGGCAAGTCTGGGGACCCCCGTTCCCAGAACGCTGATAGTGCGGGCAGCTGAAGACGCGTGGTGAAGGGGTTGCACCTCACGAGCCACGGGGACCCTAAGCCTCGGGAGGCTCTGGGGGTCCAGGCGCTTCCTTGAGGACCATCTCCATCTCTGCCAGGACGGCATGGTGCCTGGCCTCCTGAGCTGCCAGGATGCTCAGCAGGTTGCGCTAGAAGGCGGGCGCCACGCTCGGCAGGCCAAAAGGCATGCAAACGTAGCTATGAGGCGGGCCCTCGCAGCGGCCCACGCGCAAAGGCCAGAAAAGCTCCTGAGACGCGGTCCTGTTGATCCCTGGGATGTCGATGCAGACGGGCAACCCGCCATCCTTGCCTGGATGGGGAGCCGCGCCAGGTGAGCGGCGGTCGCTGCGCATGGCTCTTGCATCCTGCAGTTTCTGAGTGGTCTTGGCAATGAACGCCTGAGCGCTGGGCGCTCCGCGCCTAGTGTCCTCCTGAGGGAAACGTGCTGCGAAGCACGCCTCCACATGGTGCCCGAGCGCCTCCCTCGTGACGTTGGCAAGGTCAGAGGGCCTTCAGAAGAGAGCCCCCGAGCCCTGCCCGAGGAGGGCGCCGGGCGCGCCTTCCTATGCGAGGGAGGGAGGTGCCCCAGGCGCGGGCGCTGATCCTGACGTGGCTCCACTTGCGGCGTCGCTCTCCTGAGGCCCTGAGCGGAGTAGCTACTTCTTCTTCTTGTTGGGAACGACCTCAGGAGGGTATTGTGCTGCATTGCTGTCGGGGTCTTCGATTGATGCTGCTTGGAAGGCGCGCTCGAGGGAGCACATCGCATCTCTCTCTTTGCAGGGGACTATGATGATCCCGCCGCTTCCTGGCATCTTGAGGACGTTGTAGCCGTGGTGTGTCACTGCCATGAACTTGGCCAGGGCCGGGTACCCGAGGATGGCGTTGTATGGCAGACGGATGTGGGTGACGTCAAAGTCGATGAGCTCGGTGCGGTAGTTGCCGCGCTGTCCGAAGGTGATAGGGAGGCATACCTGCCCTATCGGCATGGTGGAACCATCGGTCACTCATGAGAAGGGCTTGGTAGGCTTAAGCTGATCGTAGGGCACTTGAAGGCTGTCGAACATCTCGACGGACAGGATGTTAAGCCCTGCGCCACTGTCTATGAGGGTCTTGGTGACTTGTACGTTGCTGATGACGGGAGAGCAAAGCATTGGGAGGGTGCCAGCAGTGGCCGCGCAATTGAGCTGGTCTGCAAAAATGAAGGTGATGGTGCACTTGGACCACCTAAGCGGGCATGTGGCCTCGAGCCTGGGAAGGACTGCGTTCACCTCGCAACCAAACTGCTTGAAGATTCGCTGAGAGGCTGGGGCTTGAGCTCCGCCAAAGATGCAGGCGATAGCCCGCGGCTCCTGGAAGCCCCCAGCCCCCTTGTCCTGATGGTGGTCGTCGTTCATTCTAGGTGGCGGCGGCAGCGGAGGAAGACCAGCGTTGCCCTGGGGACGGTCCTTGCGAGGCTGATCCCTCCAGGCGCCCTCACGAGGCTGGTCTTGCCAACGGACCTCACGAGGCCGGTCACGCCACTCCTGGCGAGGGCCAGGGTTGTCCCAGCGTCCTCCACCATGTCCTCCTCCTCGGCCGTATCCCCGAACGTTGCACTCGGGGAGTAGACCGAGGCATCGATCTCGAATGGCCCTGAGCTCTTGACAGTCAGTTGTTAGTGTTTTGGCTGTGAACGTTGTGCAAGGCGCAGAATGGCCGGCTGCTCTTGGATGACTCGGGCTGGTCCCGGCCGTGCTTCATGTCCGGCTCCGCTGCGAGTACATCCACTCCCTTGCACTTCACGTCCTTGGCCTTGGCTTTCTTCTCCTCTAGGTCGGCAGCTGGGAGCTCGAGAAGGGAAAGGCTCCCTTCCTCAGCCCTTGCGCACTTGGTCACCAGGTTGAACAACTCCAAGGACGTGCACATCTCCTCGTGGATGGCGAGCTCCTCCTTCATCTTGACGTTGCAGACGCCATCAAAAAACACAGAGATGATGGCCTCGTCCGTCACCTTGGGGATCTTGAGGCGAACGTTGTTGAAGCGCTGGATGTACTTCTGGAGGGTCTCCCCTGGCTGCTGCTTGACGCGGCGCAGGTCGCCCGCGGCCAGAGGGCGGTCGCGAGTGCCCTGGAAGTTGGCGACAAAGCGGTCGTGCATCTCGTTCTAGGAGGAGATGGAGCCTGGGGGCAGGTTTAGGAGCCATGAGCGGGCACCATCCTTGAGAGCCATGGGGAACCAGTTCGCCATGACTTTCTCATTGCCGTTGGCCGCCTCGATGCTCAGTTTGTAGAGCTGCAGGAACTCCGCGGGGTCGGGGGTGCCGTCGTATCATGGAGGCAGGTCTGGCTTGAACTTGCTCGGCCATGCGACACTACGCAGCTCAGGAGTGAAGGCGCGACAGCCCGCGGTGGCCACCAGGACCCTTTGCTGATGCGGAGCCTGCCCTTGATGTCCGCACACCGCCACCGCAGGTGGCGCACGGTCTTGTCGCAGTGGTGCTGGGAGCGCGGGAGCATTTTCTTGCGGACGAGGAACTTCTTGGCAGCTTCCTTCTTCGCGCATGGGCGCCCGACGCGGCAGGTCGCGCCGGGGGGCCGCACGCCTTGGCGCCAGGACGCCATCTTGGTGCGGAGGTGGTGGAGGTGGCGCTCCGTGAGCCACGTCGCCCGCAGCTAGCGGAGGGCGAGGCAGCGAGAGGGATGGCGTAGGGGAGCCCCCTGTGGCGCTGACGAGCTCGACGATGCGGTCCAGCCAGTCCTCATAGAAGTCCTCGACGGGGCGGTAGCACAGGAGTTCGCGTGCCATGAGCAATGCGGCTTGTGCATCCGTGGGAGCGCGACTAGCGTGAGATGACGTGTCGGGTGGGATCAGCGACGGAGTGGCTGTGCGGCCGTCCCGCCGCACCGAGGGGTGCAGTGAGGACGCTTGCTGCTCGTTCCCCGCCGAGCCGGTGACGGCATGGGCGGCAGGTGACGAAGAACGATGGGGAGGCCCGCCGAAGGGAGCCGTCTGAACGACGCAGGCGGTGGGGGCGGCTCGGCGCTCAGCGCGAGCTCGACAAGCGTCTGACATGGATGCGATGACGAGACAGGACGCGGATCGATGGATGGAAAGCTTCGGCGCACCCCTACCTGGTGCGCCAAATGTCGGATTTCGGGTTCTGGCATAACCCTTGAGGATCGAACACTGGGGTGCGCACGAAGATTTCCCCCTACCTAATCACGCCCTCAACCTCGCTGCAATCTCAAGCCCTAGCTCGACGAACTCGCAACACGAGAGACACGAGATTTATACTGGTTCGGGCCACCATTGTGGTGTAATACCCTATTCCAGTGTGGTGTGGTGGATTGCCTCTTGGGCTGAGGATGAACCTTACAAGGGGAAGAACAGCCTCCTGAGGTGAGGTGTTCTTGTGCTTGGTGAGTGTGAGGATGATCTGAATCAGTTGCCTCCTACAGTGATGGCTAGTCCTATTTATAGAGGCCCTGGTCCTCTCCCCAAATATTGAGCGGGAAGGGAGCCAACAACGGCCAATTTGAAGGGGGCAACTAGTACAAGCTATACTGACTAAAGGTGGTCTTCGCCTGCCAAAGGCTCTGGTGGTGACACCGTCTTGGGCTCCACGGTGACCTCCGTCCTGCCATCCTACTGGTCTTGGTCTCATTGCACCGATATGGAAACCTTCGCCTGATGCCTCGATACTCCTCGCCTACGCTTGCCTCCTTAGCACCAAAGATGAAACAAGGACACTGTGCGTGTTGGCGCCCGCCTGGTCTTGGTCGTCATGGCTTACGTCATTGGAACCTCACGAGGTTCGCCTTGCCTTGATCTCTCCGCCCCTCACGAGCTAGCCTGGTGAGGCCGCTCCCGAGGAGGTCTTGTGACGTCCGCCTCGCGAGGCTTGGCCCCTCACGAGGGTCTTGAGCATTTGCTGGTGAAGACGGGTCGTACTGGGCCGCTAGTGGAGCCACGCCACGGGCCGCAAGCAGGCAAGTCTGGGGACCCCTGTTCCCAAAACGCCGTTAATCGTCTGGAGTGTTATTGTCTCCGGTGCCGGTATTGCTTTCCTTTTCACGACGCGATTTTGAGCGGCACCGCTATCGTCCATGTTTCGGTGGTGCCTCGACGGGCTTGTCCTCGCTCAGATCCTTCCTGCCATCATCGTCATCCTTTTTAGGTGTATCCACCATATACATATCATATGTGTAGGTGGCCGTCCAGCGCCCGGTGAAGGGCGGATCTTGGCCTGCTTTTTTCTCCGGCGTCATCGTCCATACCATCTATGTCTTCGGAGGCGTAGTCAAGCATGTCGGTTAAGTCTTCGACAGTGGATACCAAGTGGGTGGGGGCTGGAACACAAAATTTCCTGCACTCAGCCCCTAGTTCAGGATGGGCGTGGTTCCGAGGTGATACTTCCGTAATGGCGAGGGATCGCATTAAGTCCAAGGCCTCGCTTAGGAGCGAAGGCCGGATGGAGAACCAAGGACCTGCGGGGCTGGGCATGGCAGATTCTACCAGGTTGTGCTCACTAGACGCAGACCTTGAGAGTTCTGAGTTGGCATCCGGTGACAAGGAGAGTCCTGCTTAATTCAAGGCTTGCCGAAGACATAGTTGCCTCTGGGTTTTTAGCAAAGAGCTCCATAGTGGGAGAGAGTCCGGTGGGTTCCAAACCCCCGTCCTCGGATGAGGTGGTCTGCTCTGCATCTAGGGCCAGGGCAGGGATGGTAGTTGGTCTTTGAGCGGTGCCTCATGATGGACCCGACGGGTTTCCTTCTTGGAGAGGAGGAACAGTGGTCGAGGCCATGAACCCTTCGAAGATCAAGTCTCCTCGGATATCGGCGACGTAATTCAGGCTCCTGAATCTGACCTGATGACTAGGGGCGTAGCTGTCGATCTGTTCAAGGTGACCGATTGAATTGGCACATAGAGGGAAGCTGCCGAACACAAAAAGTTGACCGGGGAGGAAGGTTTTCGTGGAAACAACATCGTTGTTGATGATCGAACGAGCCATTGAACCTTCTACCGACGACATAGTGGAACTCTCAATGAAAGAACCAATGTCGGTGTCAAAACTAGCCGATCTCGGGTAGGGGTTCCCGAACTGTGCGTCTGAGGATCGAAGGTAAAGGAGACAAGGGGGACACGATGTTTACCCAGGTTCGGGCCCTCTTAATGGAGGTAAAACCCTACTTCCTGCTTGATTGGCTTTGATGAGTATAGGGATCACAAGACTTGATCTACCTCGAGATCGTAATGGCTAAACCCTAGACGTCTAGCCTATATGAACTTTGATAGCCTCTACGGACTAATCCTCCGGTTTTATAGACACCGGAGGGGCCTAGGGTTGTATAGAGTCAGTTTACTAAAGAAGGAAACTATACATCTGGACGCCAATATTGCAATCCACGCAAAGGAGAGTCCTGTCCAGACACGGGGGAAGGCCTTATCTTCACGGCCCATCAGTCCGGCCCATATCACACAACCCCGACACCCGAGGACCCCTTAATCCATGACTCCCTCATCGGTGACGATGGAGATCATGACGGTGCTTTGGATATGGAGATCAAAGGCACAAGATGATGATGGCCATATCATGTCACATATTTTGATTGCATGTGATGTTTATCTTTTATGCATCTTATTTTGCTTAGTACGGCAGTAGCATTATAAGATGATCCCTGTCGGATCACGGGTTTCAGCAGACCCTTAAGGTTCGAACTCTGGGGTGCGCGCGGAGATCAAGCCCTCTACCTCTCCGTCTCGTTAGGGTCTAAACTACTGCAAGAACAACACAAGAGACACAGGGTTTATACTGGTTCGGGCCACCATTGTGGTGTAATACCCTACTCTAGTGTGGTGTGGTGGATTGCCTCTAGGGCTGATGAGGAAGAACAGTACAAAGGGGAACGACCTCGCGAGGGTCTGTTCTTTCCTAGGGGATGAACTACTGGGGGGAGTTCGATCGCCCTTCTCTCTCTGTCTGCTGCCTATCTAACTGATTGTCGGGTTGCTCTCTCGATCTTCCCATTCTCTAGATGCTCCATCCGGTTGCCCCTACTCTGGGGGCGGCTAGTCCTATTTATAGGCAAAGGCCCTGGGCCTCTTCCCAAATATTGAGCGAGAAGGGCACCAACAATTGGCCAATTTGAAGGGGAACATCGGGTACACTTATCCTGACTAAAATTGGTCTTTGCATGCCAAAGGCTCTGGTGATGATGTCGGCTTGGGATCCACAGTGACTTCCTCCTTCTCGTGGAGCTGGTCTCAGTCTCGTTGCACCGAAATTGGTGCCTTTGCTTGATCCTCTCGCCTGCGCTTGCCCCCTTTGCACCAAAGAGGAAAGGGAGGACGCTGCGCGGGCTGGCGCCCACCTGGCACCTTTGATCGTCATGGCTTGCGTCATGGGCACCTCGTGAGGTACCCCACCATGATCTCTCCGCCTCCTCGCGAGCTAGCCTAAGGAGGCCGTGCCGGAGGAAGCGCCGTGTCGTCCGCCTCGCGAGGCTTGGCCCCTCGCGAGGGTCTTGAGCCTTGTGTTGATGAAGATGGGCTACGTTGGGCCCCCACTCGAGCCACGCCGCAGGACGCAAGTAGGCAAGTCTGGGGACCCCCATTCCCAGAACGCCGACAGTAGCCCCCGGGCCCAAGGTGCGCACGGACTTGGCCGTGCCGAGAGGCGAAAGGGCAAGGGCGAAGCGCCGCGGGCCCTAACAGCCTGCGGCCTCGGGCGCCGCGTGGCGGTTGATTGGACGTGGGCGTCTCCACTTCCCCACGACGCCTCGACGACCGCGCAGATTGGGCAAGTCCCTGCATGCAAACCATGTCATGATTACCTGTGACCGTGGAGGCCAGCGGTTGGCCTCCGCCGGCTATAAGTACGGCACCGCGCGTGCCCTCCTAGTCCATCTCTTCTTGCCTCCTCCTCGCCTCGGTTCTTGCTCCGTCTTGGTGATATGGCTCCGATTCGCCGGTTCTCCGCGGCGGAGAAGGGAAAGGCTCCTCAAGAGGTACCTGACCCGCTCCCGCCGAAGAAAGGCCTGCCTTGCGCGGCCGAGACGAGGAGAATCGCCTGGTGGCGCCTAGGCCTTGGTACGAGCGGCCTCCGCCGGGGTTCCCGCTCCCCTTGTATTCCCACATCGAGGGCTCCAGAAGAGGAGACGCAGATCCCCTCAGCCAGCGCCGTTGGCGGCGCCGGAGGGTCACGAAGGTGTTGATTGTTCCTCCTGGAGTCCACACTGAGGGCTCCTCCCGCGAGCTCGTGCTCCACGCCGCCATGCCTCTGCGGACTTGGATCCGCCTTCCTCCCTTCTTCGCCTCCGCCTTCCAGCAGGTGAGACTCCTGGAGCTGTGGCTGCAGCACGCCGACTGCAGCACTGCCGCGACCGGGGCAGAGGTAGCGCTCACCGCCCCGGGCGAGGTCTTCATGACTCGTGGCTGGGGTGAAATCGCTCGGTGCTGTAGAACGAAGGGCGCCCTCACGATCCACTTGGAGTACGATGGCGCTTTGGTGATGTTCTTCAAGGTCTTCGACGCGAACGGTCGCCGGCTGGAGTGCTGCCCCGGGGGAGGCGGCCAGGACCTTGCCACGGCGACGGCTGGGCCCGCCAATCGCCCCCAGGACAGCTCCGCGAGTGATGGGAGCGCCGGAGGATCCAGTGATCCCAGTGAGGTCTTCGCGACGCCGGAGATGAGCGACGACAGCTACGAGCCCGCGAGTCGACGCCGCTCCCGGAGCAGGGCAGGCTCGCTTGGTCGCCGTCGATCCTGATCTGGATGGGGTTGGCGCCGGTGATGGCCGGCCCACTGTTGATGATAGCATCTTTTGCGAAGGCACGTGTAATTAGCACCCTTTAGGATCCGTTCCCTGCGAGGAATCACATGGTGCCCCACAGGGGCTTGTAAGGTGGCAGCGATCCTTGTTGTTAGTATGTAACCCTTGCTATGGATTTGTGTGAATCGTGATTTCCATCATAGTTTGGTTCTCCCTTTCGCACCTCGCTAGGCCTTTGTGCTCTGCGTCGACAGGTCCCAGTCCCAAGGCGGCGTCAGCCGTCGCTGGTATGCCAGGTCGCGATGCCGTGGTCAAGGCCAGGAGGTGAGCGACCCGGGGTCCGGTAAGAGCCCCTGAGTCGCGATGCTCAGGAGGTCCCCTTTGGCGCTCAAGCAGCCGTCGCTTGGTGAGAAAGAGAAGGAACGTCACTAGCACGGAGTCGCCTTAGGTGCGGGGGTAGTGCCACGATAGCCAACGCTTTGGATGGTGACTTATCTTTGGGATAGGAGATTGCCCTCAGCGTGCCGCCGGGTCCGCGGGGTAGCTGAAAGGAGCTGCTTGACGAGGTCCTCGCGTGCCCCTTCTCCCTCGCCTCTGCTCCCCTTTCTGCTCTACGTCCTCGGGTCCTGGCCCTCGAGCTGGTCTCAGCCGTCGCTGGTATGCCAGGTCGCGATGCCATGGACAAGGCCAGAGGGTGAGGGCTGGAGAGCCAGTAAGAGCCCTGAGAAACGATGCTCAGGCACCCCCCCTTTAACGTGCAAGCGGTTCGCGCGGGCGAGGGTGAAGGAAACGCCGTGAGGGCTTTGGCTAGCAAGGCTTCCTCTAAGGATCCTACAAATTTACCATGAACAAAGAAGACAGGGCTGCCATAGCGGCGATTATTTGACCGTTAGTCGCTCGGGAGCTCGCTAGTTGGAGCGGGTGAGGTGTGTATGGGCACCCGTGAGCCAGCGCGGGACTCACGAGGCCCTACCTCTAGGCAGGTTGCGCCTGGCGCTGGGACGTCTCTTGATATATATTCCTGCAAAATCTGGTTAGATGTCGGCGCTCTACGTCCTCGGGTCCCGGCCCTCGAGCTTGTCTCAGCCGTCGCTGGTATGCCAGGTCGCGATGCCGTGGACAAGGCCAGAGGGTGAGGGCTGGAGAGCCAGTAAGAGCCCTGAGTCGCGATGCTCAGGCACCCCCCCTTTAACGTGCAAGTGTTTGACATGAAGAAGAAGGGCACCGCAGACGGCATCGAGTAATGATGCATAACTGGAAATAAATGCGGAAGGGATACACGCCGCTGGGTCTAACCCGAGCGACCTGGGGATGATGCAGCCCGAGGGGCGCCCCCAGCAAAGCAAGCTAACGATTGAAAAGCTAAAAAGAGATACATGCCACAGGGACGGACCCACGCGGCCTGGGAATGACGCAACCCTGGGAGGGCGCTCCCAGCCGAGAATGAAACTTAAAAGATGTCACCTGAAGATGTCGTTGATGCAATGGCGCTAGTGCGGCAGACTCGGTAGGCTGCGGAAGCCGATCCTCACGAGCCCCCAGGCCCGGGGGCCTCGGGAGGCTCCGGAGGCACTAGCGGCTCCTCGTGAGCGGCCTTCATCTCCGCCAGGGCTGCGGACCGCCTACCTTCTTGCACCTCCAAGATGCCCCTCATGATGTGCTGGTACGCCACAGCCACGCTCGGCAGGCCATAGGGCATGCGAACATAGCTGTGGGGTGATCCTCCGCAGCGCCCCACTTCTGAGGGCCAGAGGCGCTCCGTCGTGGCGATCTGATTGAGCCCTGGTATGTCGACGCAGACACGCAGCCCACCATCCTCGCCTGGATGGGGAGCCATAGCTGGTGGGCGATGGCAACCCCTCATGATCCTTGACTCCAGTAGTTCTTGTATGGCCTTGCTAACAAACTCCTACTGGTCTGACCTTCCTTTCCTGGCTTCATTCCGAGGGAAGCGTGTTTCGAAGCACGCCTCCACATGGCGCCCCAGCGCCTCCCTCGTCACCTTGGCGAGGTCGGTGGCTCTCCAGGTGAGAGCCCCCGAGCCCTGCCTGAGGAGGGCGCTGGGCGCGCTTCCCTATGCGATTGAAGGAGGGTCCCCCTGGGCGAGCGCGGTCCTTGAAGGGCCTGCCTCCTGAGGGTCTGAGTCTGATATTGTCTTCTTCTTCTTGGGGGTGGTCTCAGGAAGCCTCCTGCTTCCGCGATCTGGGTCTTCTAGTGACGCGGCCTGAAAGGCTCGCTCCAAGGCACACACTGCATCCTTCTCTTGACATGGCACCGTGATGACGCCGCCGCTTCCTGGCATCTTGAGGACGTTGTAGCCATGGTGAGTCACGGCCATGAACTTGGGCAGTGCCGGGTACCCGAGGATGGCGTTGTACGGCAGGAGGATGTGGGCGACGTCAAAGTCGATGAGCTTGGTGCGGTAGTTGTCGTAGGTGCCGAAGGTGACTGGGAGGCGGACCTGCCCGATCGGGATCGTGGAACCGTCGGTGACTCCGGAGAAGGGCTTGGTTGGCTGGAGCTGGTCATAGGGCACTTGGAGGCTGTTGAACGTTTCCACGGACAAGACATTGAGCCCTGCCCCTCCGTCGATGAGGGTCCTGGTGACCAGAACGTTGCTGATGACTGGGGAACAAAGCATTGGGAGGACTCCGGCTGTGGCTGCGCATTTGAGCTGGTCTGCTGAGCTGAACGTGATGGTGCAGGCCGACCACCTGAGGGGACGCGCTGCTTCAAGCTTGGGGAGGACTGCATTCACTTCGCGAGCAAACTGCTTGAAGATGCGTTGGGAGGCTGGGGCTTGAACTCCGCCCAGGATGCAGGCGATGGCGCGAGGCTCCTGGAAGCCCCCAGCTCCCTCGTCTTGGTGGCGGTCTTCATTCCATCTCGGCTGAGGCGGCAACGGCGGCAGGCCTGGGTTGCCGTGGGGGCGATCCTCACGAGGCTGATCCCTCCAGTCCCCCTCACGAGGCGGGTCGCGCCAGCGGTCCTCGCGAGGTTGGTCGCGCCAGCCTGGACGTGGGCCGCGGTCTTCCCAGCGTCCCGGGTTCCTTCCTCCTCCTCGGCCGTAGCCCCGGTCAGCACGGTCAGGGCGCCGGCTGACTCTTCCTTCTCGCACGGCGCGGAGTTCTTGGCATTCATTGGTGTTGTGGGTGTGGAGGTCGTGGTACACACAGTACCGGCTGCCCCTGGAGGATTCAGGCAGATCCTTGCCCCGCTTGGTGTCCGGTTCTGCCGCGAGCATGGCAGCCCCCTTGCGCTTCACGTCCTTGGCCTTTGGCTTCTTCTCTTCTGGGTCTGCGGCAGGCAGCTCGAGGAGGGAGAGGCGTTCCTCCTCAGCTCTGGCGCACTTGGTCGCCAGGTTGAACAGCTCCAGGGAGGTGCAGAGGTCTTCATGCATCGCCAGCTCCTCCTTCATCTTGACGTCGCGCACGATATCAGAGAAGGCCGAAATGATGGCTTCTTCAGACACCCTGGGGATCTTGAGGCGCGCGCTGTTGAAGCGCTGGATGTACTTCTGCAGGGTCTCCCCAGATTGCTGCTTGATGCGGCGCATGTCGCTCACGGCGGGAGGCCGGTCGCGGGTACCTTCGAAGTTGGCGATGAAGCGGGTATGCATCTGGTCCCAGGAGGAGATCGTGCCTGGGGCCAGGTTCAGGAGCCAAGTGCGAGCACCTTCCTTCAGTGCCATGGGGAACCAGTTCGCCATGACCTTTTCGTCCCCGCTGGCAGCTTCGATTCCCAGCTCGTAGAGCTGGAGGAACTCCGTGGGATCAGTTGTGCCGTCGTAGCGAGGAGGCAGGTCCGGCTTGAACTTGCCGGGCCACGTGACGCTACGCAGCTCGGGGGTGTAGGCGCGGCAGCCAGCGGTGGCCGCGGGAGGTTTTGGTTGAGGGAGAGCTTGGCCTTGTGGGTCCCCTTGCACTGCAGCTAGGAGCAGCGCGGGGTCTTGACGTGCCGGAGCTGGAGCAGGGTCTCGGCGAGCCGGGGCCAGGAGCGCCCGGGCGGCCTCTTGCGGTCGCGGGACTTCTTGGCAGCTCCGTTCTTGCTGGGCCGGCGAATGGCAGAGCGGGTTCCGCCGAGGAGCTGCGCGCCTTGGGGCCATGACATCTTCTTGGAGAGGTGGTGGCTGGAACGCCCCCGGGGCTTCATTGCTCATGCGGGGAGGCGTGCGGCGCAGTGGTGCGGAAGGCGCGGGAGAGCCCCCTGCGGCGCGGACGAGCTCGGCGACGCGGCCGAGCCACTCCTTGTAGATGTCGTCGGCGGGGTGGTAGCGCAGGAGCTCGTTCGCCGCGATGAGCGCAGCTCGAGCCCCCAAGGGCGCGCGCAGCGCGTGTGACGAAGAACCGGCTGGGGTGAGCGACGGAGTGGCGGTGCGGCCATCCCGCCGCACGGACGGGTGTTGAGAGGACGCTTGCTCCTCGTTCCCCGCCGGGCCGGTGGCGGCGTTGACGGCGGGCGACGGGGAACGACGAGGACGCCCCCCGATAGGGTCCGTCTGGACGGCGTGGGAGGCGATGGCGGCCCGGCGCTCGGCGCGGGCCCGACGAGCGTCAGACATGGATGCGGTGGTCAGAGGAGAGCGAAGCGGTGGAAGACTGCTTCCGGCGCACCCCTACCTGGTGCGCCAAATGTCGGATCACGGGTTCCGGCAGACCCTTAAGGTTCGAACTCTGGGGTGCGCGCGGAGATCAAGCCCTCTACCTCTCCGTCTCGTTAGGATCTAAACTACTGCAAGAACAACACAAGAGACACAGGGTTTATACTGGTTCGGGCCACCATTGTGGTGTAATACCCTACTCCAGTGTGGTGTGGTGGATCGCCTCTAGGGCTGATGAGGAAGAACAGTACAAAGGGGAACGACCTCGCGAGGTTCTGTTCTTTCCTAGGGGATGAACTACTGGGGGGATTTCGATCGCCCTTCTCTCTCTGTCTGCTGCCTATCTAACTGATTGTTGGGCTGCTCTCTCGATCTTCCCGTTCTCTAGATGCTCCATCCGGTTGCCCCTACTCTGGGGGCGGCTAGTCCTATTAATAGGCAAAGGCCCTGGGCCTCTTCCCAAATATTGAGCGGGAAGGGCGCCAACAATTGGCCAATTTGAAGGGGAACATCGGGTACACTTATCCTGACTAAAGTTGGTCTTCGCCTGCCAAAGGCTCTGGTGATGACGCCGGCTTGGGCTCCATAGTGACTTCCTCCTTGTCGTGGAGCTGGTCTCGGTCTCGTTGCACCGAAATGGGTGCCTTTGCTTGATCCTCTCGCCTGTGCTTGCCCCCTTTGCACCAAAGAGGAAAGGGAGGATGCTGCGTGGGCTGGCGCCCGCCTGGCACCTTTGATCGTCATGGCTTGCGTCATGAGCACCTCGTGAGGTACCCCACCTTGATCTCTCCGCCTCCTCGCGAGCTAGCCTAAGGAGGCCGTGCCGGAGGAAGCGCCGTGTCGTCCACCTCGTGAGCCTTGGCCCCTCACAAGGGTCTTGAGCCTTGTGTTGATGAAGATGGGCTACGTTGGGCCCCCACTCGAGCCATGCCGCAGGGCGCAGGCAGGCAAGTCTGGGGACCCCCGTTCCCAGAACGCCGACTATCCCTTACTAAAATTTCAAGGTATAAGTGTTCTCCCTGAGTATGCACCGTTGCGACAATTCGTCGTGCCGAGACACCACTTGATAATCGGATGTGATAAGCTCTACATTCAGATACAACGGGTGCAAGTCAGTTTTGCACATGCGGAATACTCAGGTTAAACTTGACGAGCCTAGCATGTACAGACATGCCGAATGGTCGAACGTGAATCATACAATAGATATGATCAACATAGAGATGTTCACTATTGAAAACTACTCCATCTCATGTGATGATCGAACATGGTTTAGTTGATATGGATCACGTGATCATTTAGATGACTCGAGGGATGTCTATCTAAGTGGGAGTTCTTTAGTAATATGATCAATTGAACTTAATTTATCATGAACTTAGTCCTGATAGTATTAGCAAATTATGTGATAGGTCAATAGCTCGCGATGTAGCTCCCCGTTTATTTTTTATATGTTCCTAGACAAAAATAAGTTGAAAGATGTTAGTAGCAATGATGAGGACTGGGTTCGTGATCTGAGGATTATCCTCATTGCTGCATAGAAGAATTATGTCCTTGATGCACTGCTAGGTGCCAAACCTATTGCAGGAGCAGATGCAGACGTTATGAACGTTTGGCAAGCTCTGTCTGATGACTACTTCATAGTTTAGTGCTCCATGCTTTACGGCTTAGAACTGGGACTTAAAAAATGTTTTGAACGCCGCGGAACATATGAGATGTTACAGGAGCTGAAATTGGTATTTCAGACTCATGCCCAAGTCGAGAGTTATGAGACCTCTGACAAGTACTTTGCCTACAAGATGGAGGAGAATATCTCAACCAATGAGCATGTGCTCATAATGTCTGAGTACTACAATCACTTGAATCAAGTGGGAGTCAATCTTCCAGATAAAATAGTGATTGACAGAGTTCTCTAGTCACTATCACCAAGTTACTGGAACTTTGTGATGAACTATAATATGCAAGGGATGACGAAAACGATTCCCAAGCTCTTCGCGATGCTGAAATCGGTGAAGGTAGAAATAAGGAAAGAACATCAAGTGTTTATGGTTAACAAGACCACTAGTTTCAATAAAAAAGGCAAAGGAAAAGAAAGGGAACTTCAAGAATAATGACAAGCAAGTTGTCACTCGCATGAAGAAGCCCAAAGCTAGACCTAAGCCTGAAACTGAGTGCTTTTACTACAAATGGAATGATCACTGGAAGCAGAACTACCCCAAATACTTGGCGGATAAGAAGGATGGCAAAGTGAACAAAGGTATATTTGATATGCATGTTGTTGATGTGTACTTTACTGGTGTTCATAGTAACCGCGGGGTATTAGATACCGGTTCAGTTGCTAAGATTAGTAACTCAAAATAGGAGTTGCAAAATGAACAGAGACTAGTTAAGGGCGAGGTGATGATGTTTGTTGCAAGTGATTCCAAGGTTGATAAGATCACCATCGCACACTCCCACTACCTTCGGGATTAGTGTTGGACCTAAATAAATGTTATTTGGTGTTTTCATTGAGCATGAATATGATTGGATCATGTTTATTGCGATGGGTTTTTCATTTAAGACAGAGAATAATTGTTGTTCTGTTTACATGAATAAAACCTTATATGGTCATACACTCAATATAAATGGTTTATTGAATCTCGATCATGGTGATACACATATTCATAATATTGATGCTAAAAGATGCAAAGTTGATAATGATAGTGTAACATATCTGTGGCACTACCGCTTAGGTCATATTGGTGTAAAGCGCATGAAGAAACTCCATGCAGATGGGATTTTGGAATCACTTGATTATGAATCATTTGATGCTTGTGAACCATGCCTCATGGGCAAGATGACTAAGACTCCGTTCTCCGAAACAGTGGAGTGAGCCACTGACTTATTGAAAATAATACATACCGATGTATTGCGGTCCGATGAGTGTTGAGGCTCATGGCGGGTATCATTATTTTCTGACCTACACAGATGATTTGAGCAAATATGGGTATATCTACTTAATGAAACATAAGTCTGAAACATTTGAAAAGTTCAAAGAATTTCAGACTGAAGTAGAGAATCATCGTAACAAGAAAATAAAGTTTCTACGATCTGATTGTGGAGGCGAATATTTGAGTTAAGAGTTTGGGCTTCATTTAAAACAATGTGGAATAGTTTCACAACTGACACCACCTGGAACACCACAGCGTAATGGTGTGTCCGAACGTCATAACCGTACTTTATTAGATATGGTACAATCTATGTTGTCTCTTACCGATTTACCACTATCATTTTGGGGTTATGCACTAGAGACAACTGCATTCACGTTAAATAGGGCACCGTCTAAATCCATTGAGACGACACTGTATGAACTGTGGTTTGGCAAGAAACCTAAGCTGTCGTTTCTTTAAGTTTGGGGTTGCGGTGCTTATGTGAAAAAGCTTCAGCCTGATAAGCTCGAACCCAAATCGGAGAAGTGTGTCTTCATAGGATACCCAAAAGAAACTGTTGGGTACACCTTCTATCACAGACCCGAAGGCAAGATCTTCGTTCTAAGAATGGATGCTTTCTAGAGAAGGAGTTTCTCTCGAAAGAAGTGAGTGGGAGGAAAGTAGAACTTGATGTGGTAATTGTACCTTCTCTCGAATTGGAAAGTAGGTCATCATAGAAAACCGTTCCCGTGATGCCTACACCAACTAGAGAGGAAGCTAACGATAATGATCATGAAACTTCAAATCAAGTTACAACCAAACCTCATAGGTCAACCAGAGCATGTTCCGCACCGGAGTGGTACGGTAATCCTATTCTGGAAGTCATGTTACTAGACTGTGATGAACCTACGAACTATGAGAAAGCGATGATGAGCCCAGATTCCGCAAAATGGCTTGAGGCCATGAAATGTGAGATGGGATCCATGTATGAGAACAAAGTGTGGACTTTGGTTGACTTGCCCGATGATCGGCAAGCTATAGAGAATAAATGGATCTTCAAGAGGAAGAATGACGCTGATGGTAATGTTACTGTCCACAAAGCTCGACTTGTCGCAAAAAGGTTTCGACAAGTTCAAGGAGTTGACTACGATGAGACTTTCTCACCCATAGAGATGCTTAAGTCCATCCGAATCATGTTAGCAATTGCCATATTATGAAATCTGGCAAATGGATATCAAAACTACATTCCTTAATGAATATCTCAAAGAAGAGTTGTATATGATGAAACCAGAAGGTTTTCTCAATCCTTAAGGTGCTAAACATCTCGGAGTTGGAATATACGCTTTGATGAGTTGATCAAAGCATATAGTTTTATACAGACTTGAGGTGAAGCCTGTATTTACAAGAAAGTGAGTGGGAGCGCTACAGCCTTTCTGATAAGTATATGTTAATGACATATTGTTGATCAGAAATGATGTAGAATTTTCTGAATAAGAAGTTTTCAATGAAAAACCTCGGTGAAGCTGCTTACATATTGGGCATCAAGATCTATAGAGATAGATCAAGACGCTTGATAATTTTTTTCAATGAGTACATACCTTGACAAGATTTTGAAGTAGTTCAAAATGGAATAGCCAAAGAAGGAGTTCTTGCCTCTGTTGCAAGGTATGAAGTTGAGTAAGACTCAAAACCCGACCACGGAAGAAAATAGAAAGAGAATGGAAGTCAATCCCTATGCCTCATCCATAGGTTCTATAAAGTATGCTATGTTGTATACCAGACCTATTGTGTACCTTGCCATGAGTTTGGCAAGGGGGTAGAATAGTGATCCAGGAGTGGATCACTGGACAGCGGTCAAAGTTATCCTTAGAGGACTAAGGAAATATTTCTCGGTTATGGAGGTGATAAAGAGTTCGTCGTAAAGAGTTACGTCCATGCAAGCTTTGACACCGATCTGAATGACTCTAAGTCTCGATCTGGATACATAGGAAAGTGGGAGCAATTAGCTAGAGTAGCTCCATGCAGAGCATTGTAAACATAGAAATTTGCAAAATACATACGGATCTGAATGTGTCACACCCATTGACTAAACTTCTCTCACAAGCAAAACATGATCACACCTTAGTGCTCTTTGAGTGTTAATCACATAGCGATGTGAACTAGATTATTGACTCTAGTAAGCCCTTTGGGTGTTGGTCACATGGCGATGTGAACTATGGCTGTTAATCACATAAAGATGTGAACTATTGGTGTTAAATCACATGGCGATGTGAACTAGATTATTGACTCTAGTGCAAGTGGGAGACTGAAGGAAATATGCCCTAGAGGCAATAATAAAGTTGTTATTTTATGTTTCCTTATATCAGGATAAATGTTTATTATTCATGCTAGAATTTTATTAACCGGAAACTTGATACATGTGTGGATTCATAGACAAAACACAGCGTCCCTAGTAAGCCTCTACTAGACTAGCTCGTTAATCAAAGATGGTTAAGTTTCCTAACCATAGACATGTGTTGTCATTTGATGAACGGGATCACATCATTAGGAGAGTGATGTGATGTACAAGACCCATCTATTAGCTTAGCATATTGATCAGTCAGTTTTATTGCTATTGCTTTCTTCATGTCATATACATATTCCTTTGACTATGAGATTATGCAACTCCCGGATACCGGAGGAATACCTTCTGTGCTATCAAACGTCACAATGTAACTGGGTGATTACAAAGATGCTCTATAGGTATCTCTGAAGGTGTTTGTTGGGTTGGCATAGATCGAGATTAGGATTTGTCACTCTGAGTATTGGAGAGGTATCTCTGGGCCTTCTCGATAATGCACATCATAATAAGCCCTGCAAGCAATGTGACTAATGAGTTAGTTGCGGGATGATGTATTATGGAACGAGTAAAGAGGCTTGTCGGTTACGAAATTGAACTAGGTATGAAGATACCGACGATCAAATCTCGGGCAAGTAACATACCGATGACAAAGGGAATAACGTATGTTGATATTACGGTACGACCGATAAAGATCTTTGTAGAATATGTGGGAACCAATATGAGCATCCAGGTTCCACTGTTGGTTATTGACCGGAGAGGTTTCTCGGTCATGTCTACATAGTTCTTGAACCCCTAGGGTCCGCACGCTTAACGTTCGATGACGATTTTGTATTATAGTATGAGTTATGTGATTTGGTGACCGAATGTTGTTTGGAGTCCCGGATGAGATCACCTACATGACAAGGATTCTCGAAATGGACGAGAGGTAAAGATTCATATATTGGACGATGATATTCGGATACGGGAAATGTTCCAGGGGTACCGGATACATATCGGGCCAACGGAAGGGGTTCCGGGCATCCCACGGGCAACTACATGGGCCTAATGGGCCAAGAAGGGGACAGACCAGCCCCTAGGGGGCTGGTGCGCCCCATGTAGGCCAAAGTAGGGGGAAGGAAAGAGGGGAAGAGAGAAAGGAAGGGGAGCAATTCGGCCTCCCCCTCCTTGTCTCCTCCCTCCTCCTTTCTTCCCCCTCCGGATGAATATGGAAGGGGGAGGCCAAATTGGGAGGCGCCCAAGTAGGATTCCTCCTACTTGGGGCGCTCCTTGGCTGCCTGTCCTCCCCTCCAACCAATATATATGAATGGGGCACCGCTAGAACACACAACATTGATTCCTAGCCGTGTGTGGCGCCCCCGTCCATAGTTTACGCCTCCGGTCATATTCGGGTAGTGCTTAGGAGAAGCCCTATGCGGATCACTTCACCATCACCGTCGCCATGCCGTCATGCTGACGAAACTCTCCCTCGACACTTTGTAGGATCAAGAGTTCGAGGGACGTCATCAAGCTGAACGTGTGCAGAACTCGGAGGTGCCGTATGTTCGGTGCTTGATCGGTCAGAACGAGAAGAATTTCGACTACATCAACTGCATTGTCAAACGCTTCCACTGGAACAGGAACAAATCCTATGGAAATGTCATTCCAAAGCTGATGGAGGACATCATGCGGGAGATAGAACTGCTCACAAGGTATTGCAATCTAGTTTTTACTAGCCTACTCTCTTCAAGGATGCCCAAAAGTTTGTTCTATATTGTGATGAATGTCAAAGAATTGGTAATATCGGTAAGCGTCAGGAAATGCCTATGAATTATTTACTTGATGTTGAACCATTTGATGTTTGGGGTTTTGATTATACATGACCTTTTCCTTCCTCTAATGGGTATACACATATTTTGGTTGCTGTTGATTATGTTACTAAGTGGGTAGAAGCTATTCCAACTAGTTGTGTTGATCACAACAGTTCCATTAAAGTGCTTAAATAAGTTATTTTCCCAAGGATTGGAGTCCCTAGATATTTAATGACTGATGGTGGTTCACACTTTATACATGGTGCTTTCTGTTAAATTCTTGCTAAATGTGATGTAAACCATAGAATTGCATCACCCTATCATCCTCAATCTAGTGGTCAAGTTGAACTTAGCAATAGAGAAATAAAATTAATATTACAAAAAAACTGTCAATAGGCCCTGAAAGAATTGGTCTAAGAAATTGGATGATGCACTTTGGGCCTTGTCGGTGTCAAAACCGGCGGATCTCGGGTAGGGGGTCCCGAACTATGTGTCTAGGCGGATGGTAAGGAGACAAGGGACACGATGTTTTTACCCAGGTTCGGGCCCTCTCGATGGAGGTAAAACCCTACTCCTGCTTGATTAATATTGATGATATGGGTAGTACAAGAGTAGATCTACCATGAGATCAGAGAGGCTAAACCCTAGAAGCTAGCCTATGGTAAGATTGTTGTTGTCCTGCGGACTAAATCCTCCGGTTTATATAGACACGAAGAGGGCTAGGGTTACACAGAGTCGGTTACAATGGAAGGAGATATACATATCCGTATCGCCAAGCTTGCCTTGCACGCCAAGGAAAGTCCCATCCGGACACGGGACGAAGTCTTCAATCTTGTATCTTCATAGTCCAACAGTCCGGCCAAAGGTCATAGTCCGGCTATCCGGACACCCCCTAATCCTGGACTTCCTCAGTAGCCCCTGATCCAGGCTTCAATGACGACGAGTCTGGCGCGCAGATTGTCTTCGGCATTGCAAGGCGGGTTCCTCCTCTGAATACTTCATAGAAGATTTTGAACACAAGGATAGTGTCCGGCTCTGCAAAACAAGTTACACATTCCACCGTAGAGAGTAATATTTTCACAAATCTAATTTGCTGACGTATTCTGTAGCGTGACATCACACCACAGCCAAGCCTTTATTCGAATCATTTTTATAGTCCCACCTCAGCGCGTTTTGCGAGGCGGTTTCCTTGGCACGTCTTTGTCAAAACAGAGATCGTGTCCCCTTTATTTATGGGATCCTCATCATTACGTACGTGGGTAACCCAGGCGTGCCCGTTGGTATATCCCCTCGATCAAAGGTGAGTCCCAAACGGTCACGTGTAGGGCGCTTGGTATTCAACCTCTTATAAAGAGACCAAGGCCTCCCTCCTTTCTTTCGATCTCAATCGAATCCGCCTCTCGCCTCGAGTTCAAACACCCAAGGCCCCAGATTTTAGGCGCTTCAGACTTTTGATGATGTCCGGCTCCGACCTTCGAGGCCGATGGATGCCTTCCTCCGTTACGGAGGAAGACGTGCTAAAGCTGAGAGAGGCCAGGTTTTTAACCGGCGAAATCTCGCATAGGTTGCCTGCTCAAGGATAGGTTATTCCCACTCCCAAGCCTGGTGAGAGCATGGTGTTCGTGTCTCACTTCCTCTGAGGGCTAGGCTTCGTGGCGGATCCCTTCGTGAGGGGGCTCATGTTTTATTATGGGCTGGAATTTCATGACTTAGCTCCGGAGTCCATCCTCCACATCTCATCGTTCATCGTTGTGTGCGAAGCCTTCCTCCGTATTACTCCTCACTTCGGACTGTGGCTTAAGACCTTCAAAGTAGAGCCGAAGATGATCGAGGAACGGCACATGGAGTGCGGAGGCGCTGTTATAAGCAAGAAAGCTGACGCTCCATGGCCCGAGGGCTCTTTTCAAGAGGAGTTCAGCTTATGGCAACGAGAGTGGTTTTATATCACAGCTCCCAGGGGCACCAAGTGGGTGGCGCCGCCTGCATTCCGCTCGGGTCCCCCGCCACGACTGGCGTCATGGGTTAATAAGGGGCTGGACTGGGGGCCGGCAAAGGACGTGCCCCTGTTGCAGGGACGCAACTGAGTTCTCCTAGAAAGAGACATCAGTCTGGTCATGGTGGCGCAGGTTATGTTAATTCGCCGAGTTCTGCCCTGCAAACGTCGCCCCCTCCACCTGTGGGAGTTCAATCCGGAGGGACTGCGAGCTCTCCAACATTTTCTTGGCATGACACCCGTGGAGATGTACAAATTGTTCTTCGGACCACAAGTAGTGTGTCCGGATTCTACGGCGGACGCAGGCCTTAGCTGCAATCGTCCGGATACTCAAGTAAGTAGCCCTGTGCCCGGACACACCATCCGTTCATTTATCACACATCACCCTTAAAAGAGTTTTCCTTGAAACAGGAGTGGGTAGCGAAGGCGAAGTTAATCAGGTGTCCGGCCCCCCTTCCCGAGACCTCGCCGGTTCCCGTCTTAATCAGGATGCTGGAGATCGTGCCTTCGGAAGAAAGCAAGGGGGGGACAAGGAAGCTACTGCCCTCTTGAAGGAGGCTGTCCGGAAAGGAGGAATCAAAAATTCCTCTACTCAGGGGAAGAAGAGGACCACCTCTGAAGACCCGGAGCCATGGTCTTAAAGCAGGGGAAGAAATCTTCGCCAGAGGGTCCTGTGCAGGGGGATACCTCGGCCGTACTGTGCCCTCAAGGGGATCAGCCCTCCACCGAGCCGTAAGTAGAAAGGAGGTTTAAAATGAGGGAAATCCTTGCTTTATTTCTGAGGAAAAATAATCGAAAATTTACATTGTAGTTCGGACCTTGGCCCTTCTCAGCAGAGCTCGTCTTCGAGGGATCTTCTTCCGGAAATGATGGAGAGCGGAACGCCTCCCCCTGCCGTTCCGCCTTACGAGAAGGGCGACCCTAAGGTATCGTCGCGGAGGGTTTCTCCTAATCCGGCAGGGCCGGAAGGCAGTCATATGGCCCCCCAAAGCCCTCCGTGTCCGGCCTTTGAGAAAAGCCATCGAATGAGTCCGGCACCGCCTGGTGCACGGTCGGAGGAGCTGAAGGATCTGCTAGGGTGGGCGTCTATCTCAGAGGAGCACCGTACATTGATGGGTATGGTAATTGAAAGGATTTCGTCCGCGGAGAGCGGGTTGCACAAGGCTGTATGGAGTTTACTGACCGGTTTTGAGGTACGCGAAGTGATGTACCTTTTGACAGTTCCGCATATTTAAGATGCGCCTTGTGTAGATAGTAGCCCCTAAGACTCTGTGTGCTGTCTAAAGAGACGGCACGCAGAGGATCATAATCCCAGGTATAATTTGCCGCCTTCGTATGTAGGTGGCGAAGTGTCCGGTGGCCGGCCGAACTGATGAATTTGCCGAGCTAAAACGGCAACTCGACGTGGCAGATGCCGACATCGCACTTGTCAACAAGCGGCTTGACGAGGCACAAGGTATGTGATTTCTCCGGAGACACTTGGTAAGAGGACCTTGATGCCAGTATCTTACAATGTGTGCACTTAATGCAGATGGGGCTACCACCATGGAGGACCTTCGGGCGGAACTTGCCTGAGCCAAGGAGCAAGCCAGGAAAAGCGATGCGGCCGCGCTAAAGGCGGTTGAGGAGCTGAAAGCCGTACAGGCTGCTCACTGCCGAAGCAAGAAGGAAATCTCCGAGATGGCTGTGAAGCTAAAGAATGCTGCTGATCGCTGCAAGCTTCTTGTAAAAGAAGATCGGGCGGAGCGGACGGACCTAGAGAAGGCCTCTACAGTGGCCAAGGATGCTCGTTCTGCGATGAGGGCAATGAAGGAGGAGCTACGTCAAGCCGGAGATATCACGGCTGGAAAGCCCTTTCTGCTGCGGATGAAGTTCGGAGATCCTAAATATGCTCCATTGGACCAGATGTGGAGTTCGGCGGACCCATATCTGGATTTAGCTACGAGTGCCGCTGATGCGGCCGAACACTTCCGAGATCAGAAAGATTGCAAAGTGGTAAATCTCTTCTGGTCGTAGTTCCACAATCTAGAGCGTCCACTTCCGTTAACCAATCGTTTGGCCGAATGGGCTGAGCTGAATAGGTTATCTGGACTCGCCATGAAGGATGTCGTGGATCATCTGTGGCCGGAAAGGCTAGAGACGAATAGTTATTCTAGCTTGGTGCAGCAGTTCCTTGGTGCAGTGCCACATATCAACGCGATGAAGAGGTCAACATGCATAGAGGGAGCGCGGATGGCCCTTGCCTGTGTCAAGACCTACTGGGCGGAGATGGAGGCCATCGCTGTTGCATCCCAAAATTCGGACGGAAGCCGAGTACCTGCCAAGCACTATTTTCAGGAAGTTCTGCAAGGCGCTCGTCTAATAGAGACGCAATGCTCGAAGGATATTATGTTCAAATAACATGTATTATTGTAAAACAATATATTGATGAATTGTAGAGGCTTTTTTATACTTGTGCCTGCAAGAATTATAACACCTCATGTGCGGCCGTTAATGTATACGTGTATATAATCTGAAAGATGGCAGTCATCGGCTTCAGCCCACACGCATATAATGCGGGGGTGTTCGCAAAAGGCGCATTTTCACACTTGATCCAACGTCTTGGCCCATGAAGGAGGTGATAGCGCAGCGAACTAGGCAATCGGACTATAATGCTTTATCACTTTCACTTAGCCATAGGAGTTTGACAATGAGGCTACTATATAGCCCCTGGTGGCGACGCGCTCGCCTGAACTCGGGGCGCGTGTGTGCCTGGTCGGGAAACGGCCCCTCGTTAATGCGGAGGAATCCTGAGGATTCCGATAGGTCATCGAGTGGTTGAGCAGTCTCACGCTGTATCATGATAGTTAGTTTTCAGCTTTCTCTATTGAGGTGCTCGCCTGGCTGAACCGGGGCACAATCGCAGTAGTTCTCCTGGTGCCGCCTTAGCCGATAGAGCGGAACGTAAGGCAGCAAAACACAGGAGCCGGGTGTTGGTGTCAAAACCGGCGGATCTCGAGTAGGGGGTCCCAAACTGTGCGTCAAGGTCAGATGGTAACAGGAGACAAGGGACACTTTATTTTAACCAGGTACGGGCCCTCTCGATGGAGGTAAAACCCTACTCCTGCTAGATTAATATTGATGATATGGGTAGTACAAGAGTAGATCTACCACGAGATCAAGGAGGCTAAACTCTAGAAGCTAGCCTATGGTATGATTGTGTATGATGATGGTTGTTCTACGGACTACAACCCTCCGGTTTATATAGACACCGGATAGGGTTAGGGTTACACAGAGTCGGTTACAATTGTAGGAGATCTTGAATATCCGCACGCCTAGCTTGCCTTCCACGCCAAGAAAAGATCCTTCCGGACACGGGACAAAGTCTTCAATCTTGTATCTTCATAGTCCTGGAGTCCGGCTGAGGGTATAGTCCGGCTACCCGAACACCCCCTAATCCAGGACTCCCTCAGTAGCCCCCGAACCAGGCTTCAATGACAATGAGTCTGGCGCGCAGATTGTCTTTGGCATTGCAAGGCGGGTTCTCCTTCAAAATTTGTGTACCTGCGGGTATAACGTCTGATTTTTATAATGCAGGGCTCCTTGGCTTTCACGCCCAATAATGGCCGCCTTCCA
The DNA here is from genome assembly GCA_032464435.1 of Aegilops umbellulata. NCBI lineage: Eukaryota > Viridiplantae > Streptophyta > Magnoliopsida > Poales > Poaceae > Aegilops > Aegilops umbellulata. Next base: position 114,692,748 of record CP136056.1, read on the forward strand.
CGTGTCAAACGAATGCGAAAAGCTGGGGCGGTTTCAAGCCCCTAGCCGTATAAACGAGCCGCCCATTTAACAGGATGGGGATTCAGATCCAAACCACACCTTCCCCTTCCGCGAGAAATCATCAGAGCGTCTCCAGCAAAGATCCATTCCAACATGGCCAGCCGCCGTAGCTCCTCCTCTCGCCCTTCCAGTCCTATCCCTGGAGACTGGGAGAGTTGTTCCATCCCGCATAGGAAATTAGTGTCGCTCCAAGCCAAGGGATTTCTCCCTCAAGCCTACATGGTCTCGGTCCGAGCCGGACTCACCACTTATCAAGGCGGAAAACAAGCAGAGAACTCACCTAGTCCCTCCAAAGGGGAGCGGGTGTGCCTGGTCCCTTATCTAATAAGGGGACTGTGATTTCCAATTCATCCCTTTCTCCGCGGGCTTCTGGAGTTCTATGGCCTCCAGCTGCACCACCTTACGCCCGGCTCCGTGTTACACATCGCGGGCTTCGTTGCTCTTTGCGGGCTATTTTTAGGCGTCGAGGCTCATTTCGCGTTGTGGAAGAAGGTATTCTGCCTGGTGCCCCGTTCCCAAGAGGGGTCCATATATCAAGTGGGCGGAGCCGAAGTATGGCGCATCGCCGGGACCGGATATCCGTCCGGAACCTCGAAGAAGGCGTCCGAGGACTGGCCTTCAGAATGGTTTTATATAGACGACGTCCCCCTGCTGGACCCTATCCGGGCCGGTCTCCCTGAGTTCAACAACGCTCCCCTGAAGAAACGCCTGAGTTGGCGCCCTCGGAGCTCTCAGAGAGAGAATAACAGAGACGTCCTTTACTTAATGGGTCGGATTAAGCTACTGGCTCATTCCGGACTAACCATGATTAAAGTCATGGCCATATGCATTATGCGGGGGGTGCAGCCGCTCCAATACAGAAGCCACCCCATGTGGGATTTCAACGGGGAAGATGACGCCACCCGTTACAGCCGTAAAGGGCCGGACTCGCCTGCCGCTCTAATGAAGATCTTACCCTCTTTGTACAAGGGAGAAGAAGAGGAATTCCTCCGCGTCGAACCGCAGGGCGGATTTTCCATGTATAGTCCTCCGAATTGGGTAAGCGGACAATCGTGCTTCCCTGTTCATTTTACATTCTCATGATTAAATAGGTAGTCTAACGACTTCAATGCAGGACCTGCGTCAGGAGGTAAAAAACATAAACAACCGTCCTCCACAGCCAGAGGACCCAGAACGGTCCCTCGATCCGGACTCCGAAGAGGATCCGGACTTAGCGGTGGAGCTTATCGACGGAGTGTTTTATCAGCTAAGCAAGGACAATACCTTGGTAGCTATTATAGCTGACTACCCAGGGTTAATCCCGGCCTCCCAGGTGACAAATACCGGAGCTTTACCCCTTAAGAGGGGTTCCGTTTTCACGGGTTTGGTTGTTCTGACAGCAACCGTGCTTTGTAGGGGAGATTCCCGAGGCGGGAAGCCGACCCTGCTACAGCTAGCCGGCGGGGGGCCGCAGGGCCCCGTGGGGCAAAAAGGAACGTAGTCCGGACTGAGGTGCCAGAGCAAAGGTATGGCGTACCCTCTCTTTTTCCCTGGTGTTTTACTCCTCCAGGGTATATTAACATTCGGGCTATCTTCAGGACGAAGAGACCTCGCCGGACCATATCCGGAGAGGTTGCCAATCGCGCCTCCACTAGCCAGACTCCAACGCCCGGCCCGGAAGCGGAGGCCCGAGCAAGGCATGCACCGGACGCTCCTCCATCATAGGATGCGGACAAGCTGTTTGCCACCCATTCCGAGGTGGAGAGTGCCATGAACCACAGGCGTCGCCGGACAGTTCTTCGCGACGCTTGTTTCTCCCAGGAGGCTTTAAATGCCTTCAATTCAGGAGACGCGTACCTCCGTGCTGCTCAAAATGGTTTAGCCAGAGCCACGGAGCAGTATGTAAAAGACATACGGGTAAGAAAATTTTGGTAAGTATAGATATGCCAGTAGCCCTCGAGACTTGAAGCAGTGGAAATAACTGATTCGAGAATCATATAACATGCAGTTTCTTACCGAGAAGAACACCGCGCTGTCCCAGGAGCTGGAGAGGTGCAAGGCCCAACTAGAGGCCGCACTAACGGTAGCAGGGGGTCTAAAGAGACCTCTGCAGGTAAACAATACACCAGAATATTTAGTATTGTGCAGATTTAAGTGCCAATCTGACAAATGGTATTGCAGATGGCACCGGACTCGATCCGGACAGGCAACAGCTTCTACGCCAGTTAAAGGCTGGTGAAAGAATGCTAACAAAGGTGAGGCGGGAGAAGAATGATCTCCAGGATGCCAACACCAGGCTGGATGTTGAACTAAAAGATGTTCGTGGCCAGCTGTCGGACTCCAATAAGGAGAATCAGCGACTTCGACGCGACATTTTTAGTAAGTGCTTAAGTGAACTCTTGAAAAAGGAGTTCAGCGAGGAAGATGACTAACAGAGTTATGTCTGTAGGTATGCTGACAGGTCGTCCTGCAGAGGAGATGTTCGGTTCAACGGGCGATCTTCTTCCCGAACTCTCGCAACTGCACAAACGAGTTCGGCAGGCGATGCGAGGTATTGCCCAAGCCTTGTGGCCTGCCCACTCCATACCTGAGGGCCTTGGAGAACTTGCAGAGAAGTTGAAGGGAGCTCGGCGGCGCTTTCGGTTGTGGAGTATATCGGCCTGCCGGCAGGGCGCTAGGGAGGCCTGGGCCATGGTGAAGACCCTCTTTACGAAATCTGACCCCAATCACATGGCCGAGGTCGGACCGGTGGGGCCTGACGGGAAGTAGATCCCTGTGAGCTTAGTGTATGGCCAGGTAGAATTGGCCGCACAGTATTCCCAGCAGGACTGTAAATTAGACAGCCTGTTAGATGGTATAGAGGAGGAATACAATCAGTCAGGATGACTATGTAATTTATAATTGACATGTGTAATGCCTTCTAGCCGGATTGTAGATCGTTTGTCGTTGCCGGCCTTTTTGCTTCGATGTCAGGACCCCGATCCTAAGTCACACCGATCTAGCATGTAACACATCATATCACTTTGCGGCCTCACGCACGGTATTCCCACGGGTGCCACCTTACCTGGCCCGGGACCGTTTGCGCCTTTTGGCTCACGTATATGACAGTGTCGCTAGCATCCATACGACAAAGAACCCGGGCCGACATGGCTAGTCGTGAACCCAAAGCGGCACTAACCCATGAGGACAGGCATACATGAATCACATCGAGCATCTCGGTCATCAACGTGTGAATCCGGGCTGTAGCACTGGGCTAACAGGACTCCGGTAACCCGGGCTGTAGCAGGCTGGGCAGGACTCCGGAAGTCACCGCGTGACATTTCCCCGAAGGGACAGACACAGGAACGAAGTGAAACACATGCCGGCCAGTCAAGTGTTCCGAGCAGTAGTGCTGGGCTAGCAGGACTCCGGTGAATCGGGCTGTAGCGGACTACTATCGCTCAGAAGCACTAGACTACATTTCCCCATATGATAGGCTGCTAAGGATAAACAACTAGATAGTCGGATCCCACTCATACCAAGCATTTCAATCATACACACAATATGCCCGATATGAGTAAATACAACATGGCATCACAACATAACTCTACGACTCAAAGTATTTATTCATTAGGCTCCGAGGAGCGAGATATTACAAACATGGGTCTCATGACCCAATATTCAGAGCATACAAGCAACAAGCACATGCGGAAGCTTAACATGTCTGGGTACAGACATCTACAAATGAAAAAGGCTGAGAAGCCTGACTATCTACCAGATCCTGCCGAGGGCACAAGATCGTAGCTGAGGTATCAAGCTAAACGTCGAAGTCCACACGGAACTACTAGCGAGACTGATGTCTCTCTGCAAAAACATAAAATAGGCAAACGTGAGTACAAATGTACCCAGCAAGACTTACATCAGAACTAACTACATATGCATCAGTATCTAAAGGGGGTGGTGGAGTTTGACTGCAGCAAGCCAGCTTTGACTCGGTGGCTATCCTGAACTACGACTGCAAGTAATTCTTTTGAGGTGGCGCACACGAGTCCACATATTCACCATATCAATACACCACTATGGATCCGCTCCCGTCTCCCTACGAGAAGGCCATCCATAGCACTCACGCTTATCTTGCACATTTTAGAGTATCCACTTTCACTTGTCTATGAACTATGCAAGGGGTCCAAGTTTCCATATCCGAGGAATCCGGCTATTCGAATAGATAATGATAACCCTGCAGGGGTGTACTTCTTCACACACGCTCTCGCCACTTATCGCCCTGTACACGTCATGTACCTCGGCAACCTTCAAGCGGAAGCCGGGCGAGGGAGTCGGCCACGACCTGACTAACCACACAAGTCTCTAGTCCAGGTTTATCGCCTATTCGGGTTCCATCCGCAAGGAGATCCGGCCGGGGTGTCGCTCACGGCCCCAAACGATGTGTACAGGGTTCCAAGCCCACCAAACGGGCGGCGCTTGGTCTACCCGGCCACGGTGCCTAGTCTGTCCCAAGCCCACCTGTACAGGGTACCACTTGGTAGACTACTAACACTACCTACAAACACCAGAAACTAGTTGCAACTCCTGGACAGAGATCAAGTTGATTAATAAGTCGAGAGAGCTTGGAGCGCCCGGAGCCCAATGTGTGGTAGTAACTGTTCATGGATCACAAACACAGAACTCAGTTCCTGAGGACGGCTGCAATGAGACAACCCACCATGTACTCCTACATGGCCTCTCACCGCTACCTTTACCAAATCGTGTTCACACACTTAGCTCTCATCATTAGGACATGTTCACCACATTCCAATTCATTCCCGATGAATCAGACCCGACTCAACTCTAAGCAATAGCAGGCATGACAAACAAGCATGAATGAGTAGGCACATCAGGGCTCAAACAACTCCTACTCATGCTAGTGGGTTTCATCTATTTACTGTGACAATGACAGGTCATGCAGAGGATAAGGGGTTCAACTACCGCAGCATGTAACAGTTGAATCGTTGTTGTCCTAATGCAGTAAAAGAGAGCAGGAGCGAGAGAGTGGGATTGTATCGGAATGAACAAGGGGGTTTTGCTTGCCTGGCACTTCTGAAGATAATAAAGTTCTTCATCGGTGTCATCGATCACGTCGTCGGATCCACGTCTATCGAGAGGGGACAATGCCGGCAACACAGAAAGAAATACAATCAATGCAATGCACAATATGATGCATGCTATGACATGGCAATATGAATGTGTTTTGGCTAATGCAAGCTAGAACAGATTGAGATGAGTCCATTTGAACCAAAGATTCAAATGCAAACCCATTTTAAGAGGTCATATTAGTGCTTTACCTTGTTTCACCTAAACAGCAAGGTTAAAGTGTTCTAACATGCATGAAAATGGTACAGATGGATAGATTGGATTTTTATGATCATTTTTCATATATAAATCTTTGCATTTGGAGCTACGGTTGAATTTCTATGAATTTTAGAAGTTAGTACTATTTTCTGGAATTTCCTGTATAAAAATAAATCCAGAAAATGTAATACTACGTCAGCATGACGTCGGGGTGACGTCAGCAGGTCAAAGGCGCCAGCCCAGGTCAAACCTGACGGCTGGGACCCACATGTCAGTGTCTTAACTAATTAAAAGGGTCGGTTAACACTAACTTAATCCTAAATCTAGATTAATTAGGGGCCTGGGCCCACGTCAGTAAGTCATGGGGGTCAAACCCCCGGTCAACCGGGGTCAAGCCCACCGGACTTGGTCCACAGCTCGACGCCGGCAACGGCGTACACGGCGGAGGGCGTCGGGTTTCGCCCTCAGGCGACCAAAAGGACGCCGAAGGGGCTCTGCGTGGAGTTGGGCGTGCGCCGCCTCCAGGAAAACACACGAGAGGGGCCGGGGTGGCCGGAGTCGACGGCACCGACGAGCGGAGCGATGTCGGAGTTCGGACGTCGACGGACTCGACGCCGCAGGGCACGGCAGGAGCAGCAGGTGGTTGCAACGGCCCCGTGGTGACGCGCTATGCGCGGTGATGTGCTTGGTTTTGAGCTCCAGTGGAGGTGGCCACGGCGGCGAGGAGCTCAGGCGGCGGCGCGCTTCGAATCCAATGGAAAAGGCGGCTACGACGAGGAAAACTCCATGGGGTTAGGGGGAAGCGACGGGAAGCTCACAGCGCATCCGATGGAATCGTCAGAGAGCTCGGGGACGGCTTGGTGACGGCGAATCCGTCGATGGAGTCCGGCGGCCGTGCTCGGGGAAGACGACTCATGGCGGCGATTGGGGGCTCCCGTGGTGGCGTGGCTCGGGGTGGAAGAAGGAGGGGGTTGAGGCGGAGCCTCTGGGCAGGTCAGAAGAGCGAGGGGAAGGCGGTGGCTGCAGCTACGATGAACGGCGGCGACGAGCTCGCTCGGCTTCGGGGGAGAGAGAGCGAGAGAGGCGAGGCAGGGAGAGAGGGGAGCGGTCGAGGGGGTCCAGGGGGCGCGTGGCGTTGTGGAGGGAGTCCAGGGCGATGAGGGGGCAGCCAGGCAGGCAGCTGCCGGCGTGGCACGCCGCGGCGCCGTGGTTGTCTTCTCCTCTGCCTTCTGGCAGGAGGAAGAAGACGCCCGTGCCCTCGGTGGGCTGGCCTGCTAGCTGGGCCGCCAGCTGGGCCGACCAGGTGGGCTGCGCAGGTAAGCCAGTAAGTCTCTCTCTCTCTTTCTAATTGTTTTTGTTTTTCTATTTCTTCTGCAACTTTAGGGCTTTTATTAAAATACTAGAACTAACTCAAAAATCATGAAACTTCTCAAGGCTACTGTTTGGAATATTTCCAACAGTAAAGATTTTAGTTCATGATTATTTGAGCATTTAAAATATTTTATAGCATTTAAATGCCCAAATTCAAATAGCATATGATTTAATTCAAAAATCCAGAATGGCCTAGAAATATGTGCATGACTTTTGGCAGAGGTTTTCACCTTTAACAAAAATCATGAACTTTTCTTAAGGGCATTTGGGATTATTGAAAATATTTTTATTTTGATCCTAATTGCATTCCATTTGGTGCTAGGGTTTGTCATCCCCATTTCAAAATTAAATGGAATTTAATCATGATGCCAGATGATGATGCAAGGACAAGCAAGGCTAATGCTAGGGCTGTGACAACTCACCCCCACTAAACAAGAATCTCGTCCCGAGATTCAAGACGTGAGGTAAGAAGACAAAGGGGACACAAAGCTCGCACAATCTTCACGATCCAGGTTGCACTTCATAAGAATGTTGATTCGTTCATCATCTTTTATTATGACATCCTTTCCTTTGAGAACTTCATCCAACATGGCGACAAGAGAGCAAGACAACCTCACAAGAATGGACCATCCTTCTTAATGAACACAAAATCAACTCACAGAATGAGACGTAGAAACATCCCGAGTTGTGACACAAGACACATCGAGAGGGATGAGGGAACAAACGACGGGGTTTGATTTGGTGGGCAAAAATTCCACGCTTAGAAAGATGGTGGATGGTGTCAGGGTGGCGAGGAAATAATTGCCATGAACCCGTAACGGGGCAACCTTGGGAAAGGTGTCTCATAGAGTTATTCCCCTAAGTGGCCAAAAGAATTACTTTTGATACAACATCATTGAAATTCTTTGTACCAGCCTAAGGCAATCACAAACGATCGTGTGAATGAATTCGAAGGATTGGCATACCCATACCAGAATGGATGATGTGGACTACCTTGTTGAAGACAACGCAATGGATGATTTTTGCTTATCACCGGAAATGGATGGGACCATGACATGAACACTTTTGAAAATGATTCTAAACAGTAATTGCTGAGGTGCAAGCTGGGAACAAAATGCAAATGCTGGAAATGATTTTGGTAACTGGGAAAGAAAACTCACAGTCGAGAGTGATTCCCCTGTTTGAGTGGTTATAGGGTAATCGAAGAAACTGAGAGCACGAGAATTCCTAGGAAGCAACTTCTACCATAAGTCACACAAAATCCTCATGGAAAATTGGTCAAATAGTACAATCAAGATACTACCATGATAGATCTTCCGGCTAGGTGTGTCGGCCAGACATCAACCTTGTCGATACCTACATAATAGATCTTGGAAAAGTTCCAACCATCATATCTGCCTGAGATTCAGATCTGGTTGGTAACGGAATATTTCAGACAGCCTGTTTGGAAAAGAAAGTTTGCAACACAACCCGACGAGATGACGCTGCGAGATTCTCGGGAAATGAACTACGATAGCAACCTCCAAAATATGAGCTGGTTCTGCTACAAACCTGTGAACATGTTGTCCAAACAAGCATGACCACGTAGTAGTCTTATAATAAAACACTATCGAGTTCTGGTCGGGAACCATCATTGAGGATAACGAAGTCCTTGCATAAGTCATGATTAGCTCTTAAGAAGGAACTTCTTTTCCTTGAACAAATCAATCAGTGGCTTTGTGTGCTAGGGATACACATAGAATGAAGGTAGCTAGTCTCACAAACCAATGTATACCTCGCACATGCATAACTGACTTGGGATGACTCCGAAGGAAGCCAAAGACAATCCTTCTCAAACTCACGGCGACAACTTACACCTAATGCACGTGAACTTGGAGAAAGTCACTTATTTCATCCAAGCATAAGCTTCATGAACGGAACACGAAAACATTGCTTACAAAGTTTTCAACACTAGGTCGATATTCAACATGAATCATGGGGGAGACAAATTGCTGCTGATGGGCTCAACAACAACTCATCGAAATTTCCATATCACTGGACTTCCACCATCATGTGAACACGGTGATAGCATTAGCCAGACCAAAAGATGTAATGGTGTATGCTCGAGGAATCAACCACGAGTAAGACAACATTACGAACATCGTTGGTTCTGACTTGACTTGACGATAGCCCATACTCAAGTCAAAGTTTTGACAAGGCAATAAATCCAACAACTGATCACGAGGACCAATCGATGAAGATATCATCTTCCTTCAACACACACACACACACACAAAAGATATCCCTTAGCATGAACTAAGTTAGTCAAGCTTTTATCTTCCAACTCTCCAAGTTGTTGTTTAGCTCAACCAACTAGCTCAGGGGCATCCAACACAGATTCTTGTAGAAAGGGTGGTTTACAAGAACCCAACTTGATCACGAACTCAACATAGCGGTCAGGTGACAACCTGGTGATACTTCCGAGAAGATATTCAGAATATCACAATCCACCGATATGTTACTAAGCTCGAGAACAGACTTGCTTTTCAGGGCAAGACGATATGATCAAAAGAGCAAGGGTTTGGCAAAATCCCAACTCGTTGATCGAAGAGTGCACCAGAAATAAGGACTAGGTAGCACGATCAATCTTAGGATGATGATTTAATATCCAACACGCCAAGAATGAGGATATTGTCCATTCACTACCAAGCAACGAGTTGCTCGGAGTATTGATTTCACACATCACAATTCATTTGTCGGCATTCCGGTTACAACAACACAGGACCCGAAATGAATAGTGATAGCGAGAGGTATCACTGCGTCAAGAATTCATAAGAGGTGGTGCAATTCTCATGATACTCTTGACATAAAGATGGTAACACTCCACGGTAGAACAGAACAAAAGCTGGATTGGCATTTTGATCTGCAGATCACAACTGCTTTGACCCAACCCTGGATATGGATGAGGTACTGGAGCTTGTTCCTCCTAGTCATTCTGGAATAGAATGGCTTGACAGACCACCAGAATATTAGGCATCGATGAACGAATGCACGCATACTCTTGACTATCAATTGATAGAAGGTCAGAAAATGACTAAGGAGGGACAAATCGAAGGAACATATGTTTTTCTGAGTTGTGGATGCATGGATTAGTATGTCAAACGAGTTCAACGAATTTCTTCCGGATAATCCATGTGGAAAGGTAGGACTGGCAGATTCACAATTATGGATGGAGAACTCCTCAAGAGTACTCTGATTGTGAGCTTTTGGTTCAAAGAACTTCTGCCTTAATGGTTCATGGTATTTGGAAGAAGGAAATACCACGGACCTTGAGGACTAATGCAAAGGTTACTAATATCTTAAGGGAACTAGCAAATACTAACAACATGAAGTAGGGTGAATCTCGGGTTCGAAAACCCAGGAATAGAATACCTACTAACTAAATGGCCTCACAGGATGCTTTCGAGAATGGTGGCCAGAATCATCACACCGGAAACACAAAACATTGCTAGATTACTAGGTGACTCCCTAAAACACCTAGGGTCATAATAATAGCTCCAACATATATGTCGAGGCAACAGAGTACCTCAACTCACCGATTAGTGTGCTTGTTCTGACCAAAAAGGACATCAGGAACGGTGAGAAAGGATTTGCAAATGCATCAGACTATTTAGAGACCTGGGATGACTCGGGCAGCATAACGGCTGTAAATGCTCAGAAAGATTTGAGACATCCTGCAAAATGGTGGCATAACCACTCAACATCACAATATCAAGGTTCTGAGGCCAGCTATGAACATATGGAAGTAGTAGGAACTGAATTGAGGCTTGAACTCAACAATCCTAGGCAACTACGGTTTAGTAACACGTCATCCTGAGAGATAGAAGAGAAGCCTAGTTCTTAATCCCCGTAGAAGAGAAGAGGTTGACTCAGATCAGAAGGCCATGAGGTATAAGAAGTAAAAAGAGCCTTACGTTCCCTTCCACAATCAATTCCCTTATATAACTAAAGCATTTCTAGACTCAACTTCGACCAGTTTGGCTTGGTAATCCTACAGGCAGTCAGGCTCTGATACCAACGCTGTCAGGACCCCGATCCTAAGTCACACCGATCTAGCATGTAACACATCATATCACTTTGCGGCCTCACGCACGGTATTCCCACGGGTGCCACCTTACCTGGCCCGGAACCGTTTGCGCCTTTTGGCTCACGTATATGACAGTGTCGCTAGCATCCATACGACAAAGAACCCGGGCCGACATGGCTAGTCGTGAACCCAAAGCGGCACTAACCCATGAGGACAGGCATACATGAATCACATCGAGCATCTCGGTCATCAACGTGTGAATCCGGGCTGTAGCACTGGGCTAACAGGACTCCGGTAACCCGGGCTGTAGCAGGCTGGGCAGGACTCCGGAAGTCACCGCGTGACATTTCCCCGAAGGGACAGACACAGGAACGAAGTGAAACACATGCCGGCCAGTCAAGTGTTCCGAGCAGTAGTGCTGGGCTAGCAGGACTCCGGTGAATCGGGCTGTAGCGGACTACTATCGCTCAGAAGCACTAGACTACATTTCCCCATATGATAGGCTGCTAAGGATAAACAACTAGATAGTCGGATCCCACTCATACCAAGCATTTCAATCATACACACAATATGCCCGATATGAGTAAATACAACATGGCATCACAACATAACTCTACGACTCAAAGTATTTATTCATTAGGCTCCGAGGAGCGAGATATTACAAACATGGGTCTCATGACCCAATATTCAGAGCATACAAGCAACAAGCACATGCGGAAGCTTAACATGTCTGGGTACAGACATCTACAAATGAAAAAGGCTGAGAAGCCTGACTATCTACCAGATCCTGCCGAGGGCACAAGATCGTAGCTGAGGTATCAAGCTAAACGTCGAAGTCCACACGGAACTACTAGCGAGACTGATGTCTCTCTGCAAAAACATAAAATAGGCAAACGTGAGTACAAATGTACCCAGCAAGACTTACATCAGAACTAACTACATATGCATCAGTATCTAAAGGGGGTGGTGGAGTTTGACTGCAGCAAGCCAGCTTTGACTCGGTGGCTATCCTGAACTACGACTGCAAGTAATTCTTTTGAGGTGGCGCACACGAGTCCACATATTCACCATATCAATACACCACTATGGATCCGCTCCCGTCTCCCTACGAGAAGGCCATCCATAGCACTCACGCTTATCTTGCACATTTTAGAGTATCCACTTTCACTTGTCTATGAACTATGCAAGGGGTCCAAGTTTCCATATCCGAGGAATCCGGCTATTCGAATAGATAATGATAACCCTGCAGGGGTGTACTTCTTCACACACGCTCTCGCCACTTATCGCCCTGTACACGTCATGTACCTCGGCAACCTTCAAGCGGAAGCCGGGCGAGGGAGTCGGCCACGACCTGACTAACCACACAAGTCTCTAGTCCAGGTTTATCGCCTATTCGGGTTCCATCCGCAAGGAGATCCGGCCGGGGTGTCGCTCACGGCCCCAAACGATGTGTACAGGGTTCCAAGCCCACCAAACGGGCGGCGCTTGGTCTACCCGGCCACGGTGCCTAGTCTGTCCCAAGCCCACCTGTACAGGGTACCACTTGGTAGACTAATAACACTACCTACAAACACCAGAAACTAGTTGCAACTCCTGGACAGAGATCAAGTTGATTAATAAGTCGAGAGAGCTTAGAGCGCCCAGAGCCCAATGTGTGGTAGTAACTGTTCATGGATCACAAACACAGAACTCAGTTCCTGAGGACGGCTGCAATGAGACAACCCACCATGTACTCCTACATGGCCTCTCACCGCTACCTTTACCAAATCGTGTTCACACACTTAGCTCTCATCATTAGGACATGTTCACCACATTCCAATTCATTCCCGATGAATCAGACCCGACTCAACTCTAAGCAATAGCAGGCATGACAAACAAGCATGAATGAGTAGGCACATCAGGGCTCAAACAACTCCTACTCATGCTAGTGGGTTTCATCTATTTACTGTGACAATGACAGGTCATGCAGAGGATAAGGGGTTCAACTACCGCAGCATGTAACAGTTGAATCGTTGTTGTCCTAATGCAGTAAAAGAGAGCAGGAGCGAGAGAGTGGGATTGTATCGGAATGAACAAGGGGGTTTTGCTTGCCTGGCACTTCTGAAGATAATAAAGTTCTTCATCGGTGTCATCGATCACGTCGTCGGATCCACGTCTATCGAGAGGGGACAATGCCGGCAACACAGAAAGAAATACAATCAATGCAATGCACAATATGATGCATGCTATGACATGGCAATATGAATGTGTTTTGGCTAATGCAAGCTAGAACAGATTGAGATGAGTCCATTTGAACCAAAGATTCAAATGCAAACCCATTTTAAGAGGTCATATTAGTGCTTTACCTTGTTTCACCTAAACAGCAAGGTTAAAGTGTTCTAACATGCATGAAAATGGTACAGATGGATAGATTGGATTTTTCTGATCATTTTTCATATATAAATCTTTGCATTTGGAGCTACGGTTGAATTTCTATGAATTTTAGAAGTTAGTACTATTTTCTGGAATTTCCTGTATAAAAATAAATCCAGAAAATGTAATACTACGTCAGCATGACGTCGGGGTGACGTCAGCAGGTCAAAGGCGCCAGCCCAGGTCAAACCTGACGGCTGGGACCCACATGTCAGTGTCTTAACTAATTAAAAGGGTCGGTTAACACTAACTTAATCCTAAATCTAGATTAATTAGGGGCCTGGGCCCACGTCAGTAAGTCATGGGGGTCAAACCCCCGGTCAACCGGGGTCAAGCCCACCGGACTTGGTCCACGGCTCGACGCCGGCGACGGCGTACACGGCGGAGGGCGTCGGGTTTCGCCCTCAGGCGACCAAAAGGACGCCGAAGGGGCTCTGCGTGGAGCTGGGCGTGCGCCGCCTCCAGGAAAACACACGAGAGGGGCCGGGGTGGCCGGAGTCGACGGCACCGACGAGCGGAGCGATGTCGGAGTTCGGACGTCGACGGACTCGACGCCGCAGGGCACGGCAGGAGCAGCAGGTGGTTGCAACGGCCCCGTGGTGACGCGCTATGCGCGGTGATGTGCTTGGTTTTGAGCTCCAGTGGAGGTGGCCACGGCGGCGAGGAGCTCAGGCGGCGGCGCGCTTCGACTCCAATGGAAAAGGCGGCTACGACGAGGAAAACTCCATGGGGTTAGGGGGGAAGCGACGGGAAGCTCACAGCGCATCCGATGGAATCGTCAGAGAGCTCGGGGACGGCTTGGTGACGGCGAATCCGTCGATGGAGTCCGGCGGTCGTGCTCGGGGAAGACGACTCATGGCGGCGATTTGGGGCTCCCGCGGTGGCGTGGCTCGGGGTGGAAGAAGGAGGGGGTTGAGGCGGAGCCTCTGGGCAGGTCAGAAGAGCGAGGGGAAGGCGGTGGCTGCAGCTACGATGAACGGCGGCGACGAGCTCGCTCGGCTTCGGGGGAGAGAGAGCGAGAGAGGCGAGGCAGGGAGAGAGGGGAGCGGTCGAGGGGGTCCAGGGGGCGCGTGGCGTTGTGGAGGGAGTCCAGGGCGATGAGGGGGCAGCCAGGCAGGCAGCTGCCGGCGTGGCACGCCGCGGCGCCGTGGTTGTCTTCTCCTCTGCCTTCTGGCAGGAGGAAGAAGACGCCCGTGCCCTCGGTGGGCTGGCCAGCTAGCTGGGCCGCCAGCTGGGCCGACCAGGTGGGCTGCGCAGGTAAGCCAGTAAGTCTCTCTCTCTCTCTTTCTAATTGTTTTTGTTTTTCTATTTCTTCTGCAACTTTAGGGCTTTTATTAAAATACTAGAACTAACTCAAAAATCATGAAACTTCTCAAGGCTACTGTTTGGAATATTTCCAACAGTAAAGATTTTAGTTCATGATTATTTGAGCATTTAAAATATTTTATAGCATTTAAATGCCCAAATTCAAATAGCATATGATTTAATTCAAAAATCCAGAATGGCCTAGAAATATGTGCATGACTTTTGGCAGAGGTTTTCACCTTTAACAAAAATCATGAACTTTTCTTAAGGGCATTTGGGATTATTGAAAATATTTTTATTTTGATCCTAATTGCATTCCATTTGGTGCTAGGGTTTGTCATCCCCATTTCAAAATTAAATGGAATTTAATCATGATGCCAGATGATGATGCAAGGACAAGCAAGGCTAATGCTAGGGCTGTGACATTCGACTTCGGGACCTGACGGTCCAGAGTGTGTCCGAATACCATAACAGTTATATAAGAACCGAGGTATGCATGGAGACCAGGCATAGGGGTCATTAGTGCTTTATCAGACAAGTGCCCAACTAGTTATGTTATATTACATGGTTAGTAAGAAACATCTTCCAGAGAGAATAGTTCCGTCAAGGGTTCCTTTCGCTGGGGTGGCGTGCCCTGAAGTGCACGTCCGGACTGCAAATGCAGGAAAACATCTGGGGGTATGTATAAGTAAAAAAAGGTTCATCTTTAGTTCACCGACCGAATATTCCATTAAGAACGCTAGCTTTCGTCTTCACCCAATCTGAGGTACACATCCGGCTTATCCGGCAGTAGCAATCGCAGAGGTGCTCCCTTTACCGCCTAGCCGAACAATCGGGAACGTAGGGGTAAGCACAGGAGCCAGGCAACCCAGCTTGGCCAAAACTTAAGTCATATCGATGCATATAATGGTGAAGAAAAGGTGCATGCGGAAGTCTGACGCATGCGTTGGGTGTGAAACCCATATAAACAAGCTTCTGTTAAAGAAGCCCCCAGGTTTAAGGAGCACGGGTAGCGTGTCACATGATGAGCCTTTAAGGGCTGTAAAAGGAAAGATTGGGAGGAGACAAAATAAAAACAGAAAAATATATATATAAATGGATAGAGGAAGGAGACAAACCCAGAGTTCGGCGCTAGGCATAGAATCTCCGGAGACGTGTTGCGTTCCATGGGTTCGGCTCGAGTCGGTTATCCGACGCATCTCGCAGGCGGTACGCTCCACTAGTCAGGACTTGGTCAATTATGAAGGGACCTTCCCATTTGGGCTTGAGTTTGTCCTTTTTCTTATCCGGCAGGCGTAGAACTAGTTCGCCAACGTTGTAATTTTCGGCCCGTACTTCTCTGCTTTGATATCTTCGAGCCTGCTGTTGATAAAATGCGGAACGGGCTTTAGCCACGT
Organism: Aegilops umbellulata; assembly: GCA_032464435.1. Taxonomy (NCBI): domain Eukaryota; kingdom Viridiplantae; phylum Streptophyta; class Magnoliopsida; order Poales; family Poaceae; genus Aegilops; species Aegilops umbellulata. The sequence goes on from CP136056.1 coordinate 114,708,663, forward strand.
CGCGCTCCTCCTCTAAGGCGTACAGGTTGTCCTGTCGATCAAGCTCGGCTTCTCTTTCTTCGTACATGCGCACTCGAGGTGAGTCATGAATTATGTTGCAGGGCAGAACTTCCTCTGCGCCGTACACCATAAAGAATGGTGTGAATCCGGTGGTACGATTCGGCGTGGTTCGCAGCCCCCAGAGTACGGAGTCGGGCTCCTCCACCCAGTGCGTATTAGATTCCTTGAGGGACCGCACTAGTCTGGGTTTAATGCCGCTCATGATGATACCATTTCCACGTTCGACCTGACCGTTAGTTTGTGGGTGATAGACAAAAGCATAGTCGAGCTTAATGCCCATGTTTTCGCACCACAGCTTTACTTCGTCGGAGGTGAAGTTTGTGCCGTTATCGGTGATCATATTGTGGGGGACACCGTAATGGTTTATGACCCCGGATATGAAGTCTATCACAGGTCCGGATTCGACCGTCTTAACAGGCTTGGCTTCTATCCATTTGGTGAATTTATCCACCATGACCAATAAGTATTTTTTCTTGTGGGTTCCACCTTTAAGGGGTCCCACCATATCAAGCCGCCAGACCGCAAAAGGCCAAGTGATGGGGATAGTTCGGAGGGTGTTGGGCGGCATATGGCTTTGGTTTGCAAAGAGCTGTCAACCGACGCATCATTTGACTAAGTCATGAGCGTCTGCTCGGGCCGTCGGCCAATAAAAGCCCGTACGGAAAGCCTTGCTTACAAGGGACCGAGCTGCGGCATGGTGGCCACCGAGTCTGGCATGAATTTCAGCCAACAGACTCCGCCCTTCCTCTTCGGAGAAACATCTTTGAAGAACTCCTGTAGTGCTTTTCTTATATAGCTCTCCCTCGTGGACTTTATAGGATTTAGATCGCCGCACTATGCAGTGTGCCTCGTTTTGATCCTCTAGGAGTTCCTGCTTAGTAAGGTAGGCTAGGAATGGTTCTGTCCACGAGGCGATGACCGCCATTATTACGTGGGCTGAAGGTGTGATTTCGGTGGCAGGGCCTCCGATTATGTCGGATTGTTCGGCGTCGGGTTGTGCGGTTGTGTCCGGACTATTATCCGAGGGTTCCCCCTCCCATGCTACAGATGGCTTGAATAATATTTCTAAGAAGATGTTGGGAGACTGCATCTCGTTTTGCTCCGATGCGTGCCAGGACGTCCGCTGCCTGATTATTTTCTCGGGCTATATGGTGAAACTCCAGTTCCTCGAACCGAACTGACATTTTTAGGATGGCATTGCGATAAGCTGCCATTTTTGGGTCTTTGGTGTCGAAGTCGCCATTTATTTGGGATATCGCGAGGTTTGAGTCCCCGCGTACTTCCAGGCGTTGAATGACCATGGATACTGCCATCCAGAGACCATGTAGAAGGGCCTCGTATTCGGCTGCATTGTTGGAGTCCGTGTACATAATTTGGAGTACATATTGGACTGTGTCTCCTGTAGGGGACGTCAAAACGACGCCAGCCCCCAGTCCTGCCAACATTTTGGAGCCGTCGAAATGCATGATCCAGTTTGAATATGTGTCGTACTCTTTAGGGAGTTCGGCCTCTGTCCATTCGGCAACGAAGTCGGCTAGGACTTGCGATTTAATGGCTCGCCGTGGTTTGTAGGTTATGTCGAACGGGAGGAGCTCTATGGCTCATTTTGCTATCCGGCCCGTTGCATCGCGGTTGTTGACAATATCGTTGAGTGGTACTTCCGAGGCTACTGTTATAGAACACTCTTGAAAGTAGTGTCGTAGCTTCCAGGATGCCATAAACACCGCGTATGCAATCTTTTGGTAATGCGGGTACCGTGATTTGCATGGTGTGAGGACAGTGGACACATAGTAAACCGGCCTTTGAAGGGGCAGCTTGTGTTCATCCGTTGCCCGCTCGACAACAAGTACTGCGCTAACAACTTGATGAGTTGCGGCAATGTACAATAGCATGGGTTCGCCAGTGTTCGACGCGGCCAGGACTGGGTTTGTTGCCAAGATGGCCTTTATTTCCTCGAGTCCGGCCGTGGCAGCGTCTGTCCACTCGAAGTGTTCGGTGCGCTTGAGGAGGCGGTATAGGGGCAATGCCTTTTCTCCCAGGCGGGAGATAAAGCGGCTTAAAGCCGCCACGCATCCGGTGAGTTTCTGTATTTGTTTGAGGTCTTTTGGGACATCCAATTGTGACAAAGATCGGAATTTAGCCGGGTTTGCCTCAATTCCTCTACCGGATACAATGAAGCCCAGGAGCTCTCCGGCTGGAAAGCCGAAAACGCATTTTTCCGGATTGAGCTTAATGTCGTATTTTCGGAGGTTGTCGAATGTGAGCCTCAAGTCGTCTACTAGAGAGTCGACATGTCTTGATTTAACGACCACATCATCTACGTACGCCTCCACTATTTTGCCGATCTGGTTTGCCAGGCATGTTTGAATCATGCGTTGATATGTTGCGCCGGCGTTTTTAGCCCAAAGGGCATTGTGTTGAAGCAGAATGGGCCGTATGGTGTGATGAATGTTGTTGCGGCTTGGTCTGATTCTGCCATCTTGATTTGATGGTAACCGGAGTATGCGTCGAGGAAGCACAGCGAATCGTGTCCTGCAGTGGCATCGATGATTTGATCTATTCGAGGGAGGGGGAAGGATCCTTTGGGCAAGCCTTATTAAGGTCTTTGAAATCGACACACAGGCGCCAGGATTTGTCCTTCTTTGGTACGATCACCAGGTTCGCTAGCCAGTCCGGGTGTTTTATGTCTCTAATGAATCCGACCTCCAATAGCTTGGCTAGCTCCTCTCCCATAGCCTGTCTCTTTGGTTCGGAGAAACGCCGAAGGGCTTGTTTGACAGGTTTGAATCCTTTCTGGATATTTAGGCTGTGTTCGGCCAACCTGCGTGGGATTCCTGGCATGTCTGAAGGGTACCAAGCGAAAATGTCCTAGTTCTCTTGTAGGAACTCTCGCAGTGTGGCGTCTACATCAGGGTTCAGTCTTGCCCCGATGGAGGCTGTTTTATTGGGGTCCGTTGGGTGGACCTGGAATTTGACTATTTCGTCCGCTGGTTTGAAGGATGTGGATTTGGATCTCTTATCGAGTATGACATCATCCCTATTGACCATGGATCGCAGCGCAGTCAGTTCTTCGGCCGCTAAGGTTTCGGATAGTGCCTCGAGGGCCAATGCGGCTGTCTTGCTGTCGGCACGGAGTGCTATGTCTGGATCACTAGCGAGAGTGATAATTCCATTTGTCCCAGATATCTTAAGCTTCATGTACCCGTAATGGGGTATAGCTTGGAAAACTGTGAAAGCCTCCCGTCCTAGTATAGCGTGATATCCGCTTTTGAATGGGGCCACCTGGAACGTGATCTGTTCGGACCTGTAATTATCCGGCATGCCGAATACCACATCTAGTGTGATCTTTTCGGTGCAGCGCGCTTCCTGACTGGGGATTATTCCTCTAAAAGTTGTGCTGCTTCGCTCAATGCAGTTCCAGTCTATTTCCATCTTTTGGAGGGTTTCCTCGTAAATGAGGTTCAATCCGCTGCCTCCGTCCATGAGTACCTTTGCGAGGCGACAACCGTCCACTATGGGACTGAGGACCAATGCGGCTGGTGCTCTGGCTGTTCGAAATTTAGGTTCGTCGCTCGCGTTGAAGGTGATAGCAGTATTACTCCATGGGTTTATTGTCGCCACTTGATAGACTTCAGTGAGGCTGCGGAGTGTTCTTTTTCGCATGTTATTTGATGCGGAAGTCTCAAAGACTGTGAGAACGGAACTGAAATTCTCGGGCTGGTTTCCTTCGACCTCTAGAATTAGGAGGTCCTCGCCAATTTTGGCCACCTGCCGAAGTATCCAACATGCCCTGAGGCTGTGAGTTGGGGTGGCATCCTCTGCACTATGAATCTTGCAGGGTCCATCTAGCCACTTTTCTAGTACGGTTCCATGCCCTCTAAAGGGTTTTGATTTTTTGGTATTTAGTCTGGGCGCCTTACTGTGGTGCGCCCTCTTAATTCGGACGGGATTGCTATTCAAGGCCGAATTATCCCAAAATTTTATTTCGGTTTTCCAAGCACTTTCCATCGCACAGTATTTTTGTACTATGGACGCCAAGTCAACAAAGTGTGTAATATTACGACGACTTACGACGTTGAGTATTCCCTTGTCCGTGCAGTTACTGCAAAAGATTGAAATTGCGTCTCCCTCGCGGCAGTCCTTTATCCTGTTCATAACCAGGAGGAATCTGGCCCAGTAATGATGTACTGTTTCTTCGGGCATTTGCCTGATTTGGGAGAGATCGCTTAAGATCGGGCGGGCGGGTGTCGTTGAATCTGATACTTCGCCCAGTTTGCTGTTCGGCGGCCGAAGAACTTCCGGATTCTGAGATCCGGAGTCTTGTATGTTATCCGATTTGACTGATTTTAAGCTCAGGTCTTGGATTGTATCCTCCCCTCCGCGGATATCCGGCATGGAGGGTTTAGGAATTCGGACGTAGCTAGTCCTTAAGATAGATGAAGGGTCGCCGCATTGTGTCTCCACCACAGCAACGTGGTGGGTGACTTGGGGAGAGTTAATTTCTCTTAGATCGGGTTATGCCCAACCTGGTCGTAATTTGTAGTGACACCCAGTGCGGCGATGCGATCCAGGAGCTCGTTTACAGAAGAGAGCTCCATCGGATCCGATTGCTCGGCGAGTTCTGAGCCGACGTGGAGGTTGCTTTCGATGACCCGGGAGGTCACCGTCGGCGCAACAGCCGAACAGGTGGTTGCGAGAAAACCACCTAGCCAGAGAGTTTGGCCGACAGCCGAGGCTCCTTTTGTAATGGCGCTGTCTTTAAAGACGGGAAGAGGCATCCTTCCTGATCGCGACGGCACAGAGGAACTCTCAATGAAAGCACCAATGTCGGTGTCAAAACCGGCGGATCTCGGGTAGGGGGTCCCGAACTGTGCGTCAAGGTCAGATGGTAACAGGAAACAAGGGACACTTTATTTTACCCAGGTTCGGGCCCTCTCGATGGAGGTAAAACCCTACTCCTGCTAGATTAATATTGATGATATGGGTAGTACAAGAGTAGATCTACCACGAGATCAAGGAGGCTAAACCCTAGAAGCTAGCCTATGGTATGATTGTGTATGATGATGGTTGTTCTACGGACTACAACCCTCCGGTTTATATAGACACCGGATAGGGTTAGGGTTACACAGAGTCGGTTACAATTGTAGGAGATCTTGAATATCCGCATGCCTAGCTTGCCTTCCACGCCAAGAAAAGATCCTTCCAGACACGGGACGAAGTCTTCAATCTTGTATCTTCATAGTCCTGGAGTCCGGCTGAGGGTATAGTCCGGCTACCCGAACACCCCCTAATCCAGGACTCCCTCACCGGGCAAACCCAACATTTGACCAAAGACATGATTCGGAGCTGATGCATATAAGGCCAAACTCGCGACGCCGAACACTCCCTAAGGTATTCGATCTTTATGAAAACGGGCTGAATAGTGCCCTTGGTAATAAGCCCCTGGTGTCCATGTACGCGCAAAATTCTGACGTGGCCACATGCCAAGACGCCAGCCTCCTCCTCGGTTATACTGAGAATACGGGGGATGTGTATCAACAAGAGACAGTAAAAAAAGGTTTACGCAGGGTCTTAATCTAAAAAGAATCCTTGGAGCGGGTCCCTACTGCACGTCTGCGCCTGTGTCTCCGTTGTGCCGTGTCCTAGCCGGGTATAGCATGGTGTTCATCTGAAAGAGAGAGGAACTTAGTTGAAAAAGGTCATGCAAAATGTACGTTATACTAAATAAACAAAGTATAATTCAAAAAGGGTAAAATTGAGCCTTATTGTCTCTTGTTTTACATGCGTGGAGCCCCTTGTACAGGGGTATACGGCTATTAAGCCTTTATCAATTGTATGTTTACGTCGGACTCGTCTAGCCGCGTCTGTGGTCTTAACGACCTATTTAGGTGCTTTGTTTGGTGAAGCCATTTTAGTGTGTGGCTGTCAAGGCATCCGCACAGTCTTCCGCGCGGGGGAACACTCAATATTTCCCTTTAGAGACATGATGCCTCGTGGACCAGGCATCTTAAGCGTGAGAGACGCATAATGCGGTATTGCGTTAAAGCAGGCGAAAGCTTCGCGTCCCAGTAGTGCTTGATAGCCACTTGAAAATGGGGCTTTGTGAAAGGTTAGCTTTTCGCTACAGAAGTTATCGGGGGAACCAAACATAACTTCTAGTAGGAGGAAACCCGTGCAACGGGCATCTGGGCCTGGCGTTACTCCTTTAAAGGAAGTGTCGCTATGGCGAATTTTTGTTGGGTCCATCCCCATTTTGCGGACTGTGTCCTGATATAGCAGGTTTAAACCACTGCCGCCGTCCATCAGGACTCGTGTAAAGTGGAATCCGTCAATTATCAGATCTAACACCAAGGCAGCCCAGCCTGCGTGCCGGATACTTCCGGAGTGATCCTGATGGTCGAAGGTGATTGGCTGTAACAACACTGGCGAGACTCCTTTGTGATAGGCCGCATGGCGCATATCTCTATAGGAGCCACTTCGTTTTCCCCTTGTGTCACGTGAAGTAAATTTACTGTTTTGACTTCTTGTGGGAATTTCTTTTGTTCCCCAGTGCTTTGTTTGTGGGGTTCATCATCGTCTTCACTTGGTGTATCCAGCCCCTTGTGTTCGGCATTAAGTTTGGCGGATTGCTTGAAGACCCACATTCTCTATGGGAATGATTTGCGGGCTTCCCGGGGGTGATGTGGATTTGACATATCTTGTCTAGGATTTTGTTTAAATTAGACAGTTCGTCCCTATTATCTTTAAGCGGCAGCTTTTGCCGACCCTGCCGAGAGCTTTTGAATCCGGCGTTGACCGTCGTGCTCTTCGGGCTGTTTCCCTTATTCCGGCGCTGGTCTTTGCTGCGTCGTGGCTTTCCATTTCCATCCCTGACTTCGGATGTACTTGGGTCGCTGGTGCTGCGTCTTGCCAACCAGTTGTCCTCTCCCGCGCAAAAACGGGTCATGAGGCTTGTTAATGCGGCCATTGTTCTTGGATTTTCTTGGCCGAGGTGCCTGGCGAGCCATTCGTCTCAAACACTGTGTTTGAAAGCTGCTTGGGCTTCGGCGTCCGGACAGTCGACTATCTGGTTCTTTTTAGTAAGAAATCTGTTCCAGAGCTTCCGGGCTGACTCGCCGGGTTGTTGAGTTATATGACTTAAATCGTCTGCATCCGGTGGTCGGGCGTAGGTCCCTTGAAAATTTTCCCGAAAAGCATACTTCCAATGGTGTTTTCAGGAAGGCCTTTAAGCCAATGCCAGGCTGGCCCTTTGAGCTTGAGGGGTAGGTATTTATGGCGTGGAGGTCGTCTCCTCTGGCCATGTGGATATGGAGGATATAATCCTCAATCCAGACTCCAGGGTTTGTCGTTCCGTCGTATGCCTCTATGTTTACGGGTTTGAAGCCCGCTGGAAATTCATGGTCCAGCACCTCATCGGTGAAACACAAGGGGTGTGTGGCACCCCTGTATTTGGGTGTGCCGTGATGTTCGGATATTTGTTGTGTTGCATTGCTTATTGGAGTTTGCTTTCTTGGCCAGTAGATAGATCTGGCTGGGCCATCTTTTTGATGCGAATCCTTGGGTGGATCGCGTGCTGGCATGTGTGCGGCGCCGTTTGCCGCTCTATGTTGGCCATGGGGTCGTCTAACCGACCGGGTGGCTTCGTTATTTTTTGAATGCGGGAGCTCTAAGGCCTCGTCATCAAATTCAGGAAGTAGCCTTTGCTTCGGGTAGCTCTTTGTGTGGCGACTGCTGCTGTATTTGTCTGCGGTGTTGAGTACTTTGCTCCATCTGATTCTGAGTGCATCTTCCGCAGTTTTGAGCTTACGCTTCTGCTTTTTCAGGCTGGCGCAGTGGCGACAAGCCTTTTGTGGAGGCTCTTCTGCTCCAGGAGCTTGTCCGGCGTGAGGTCGTCCGGACTGTTATCTTCGCCGGGGACGGGTTGTTCGGTTTGTTTATCCAAGTTACCTTGTTCGGACAGTTGCTCGATGCCATGTTCATCGTCCGCCGGCTCACCCTGCTCTGTGGCTGGGTCTGTATGACCGCTGTCTCTGTCGAGGCGGGGCTTGGAGCGGCGCTTACGCCGCCGCTTTGACAGCTTTTCGAAGGAACGATCCTTCGTTGCGTCCTTCCGTTCTTCGTCGTCATTTCCTTTGGGTGTGTCCACCATGTATACATCGTAGGATGGGGTGGCTGTCCAGTGCCGTGTGGGCGCTGGTTCCTGTTCGTCTCCTACATCGTCATCCATACCGTCGATGTCTTCGGAGTCGAAGCCTAACATGTCGGTTAAATCATCGACAGTGGCTACGAAGTGGGTGGTGGGTGGGCGTCGAATTTCTTCGTCGTCCGCATCCCAATCCTGCCGGTCATAATCCGGCCAGGACTCTTCTGACAAAGAGAGAGACTTTTGTGAATTAAGAATGTCACCAAAGGGCGAGTGCTGAAAGATATCTGCGGTGGTGAATTCCATGATCGGCGCCCAACCGAATTCGATCGGCAGGGGCGCGGAGGGTTCGGAGTCTGGAGAAGAGTCCAGCACCTTGGAGTCACGGGCTTCGCAGAGGATAATGCTTGTGTTCGGCTTGATCTCCATTGAGACTGCAGCACCCGCGGCGGGGTCTAGCCACCCGTACGCGATCGGCACAGTTGGCTCCGAGCTAAGGGTCGGAGCTGATGCGGGTGCGGCCTCCAGGGCACTGTTCGGCGGCAGAGTTAAATCATGCCCATCGTGACAGTGCGGCGCGCCCGGCTGTGGCTCGAATCCGTCGAAGATCAAGTCCCCACGGATGTCGGCCGTGTAGTTCAAACTTCCAAATCTGACCTGATGGTCAGGGGCATAGCCTTCAATCTGCTCCAGATGGCCAAGCAAATTAGCCCGCAGTGCAAAGCCGCCGAATACAAAGATTTGTCTGGGGAGAAAAGTCTCACCCTGGACCGCATCATTGTTGATGATCAGAGGAGCCATCGGGCCTAAAGGTGACGACACAGAGGAACTCTCAATGAAAGCACCAATGCCGGTGTCAAACCGGCAGATCTCGGGTAGGGGGTCCCGAACTATGCGTCTAGGCGGATGGTAACAGGAAACAAGGGACACGATGTTTTTACCCAGGTTCGGGCCCTCTCGATGGAGGTAAAACCCTACTCCTGCTTGATTAATATTGATGATATGGGTAGTACAAGAGTAGATCTACCACGAGATCAGAGAGGCTAAACCCTAGAAGCTAGCCTATGGTATGATTGTTGTTGTCCTACGGACTAAACCCTCCGGTTTATATAGACACCAAAGAGGGCTTGGGTTACACAGAGTCGGTTACAATGGAAGGAGATCTATATATCCGTATCGCCAAGCTTGGCTTCCACGCCAAGGAAAGTCCCATCCGGACATGCAACGAAGCCTTCAATCTTGTATCTTCATAGTCCAACAGTCCGGCTATCCGGACACCCCCTAATCCAGGACTCCCTCAGGCCTACAGAACAGCTTATAAACATCGCATGGGTATGTCCCTTTATAAAATGGTTTACGAAAAAGCTTGTCATTTGCCTCTTGAGTTAGAACATAAAGCTTATTGGGCAAACAATTAAACACTACATCTCAGGTATGCCTATTAATGTTGAAAGCAATATTATTCAAACCATTACACTGGAGGAACACACAAGAGAAACCTTCCGGAACACTCCAGAATAGTGAAAAAGAGGAGGTATGTGATACGGTAAGTACACGGACTCAGGAAAATCCACAAAAATATTTCTATTAGTTTTTGAATATTACAAAAATTAGGAAAATAAGAAATAACCAGGAAGGCAACAAAGGATGGCACAAGGCTCCTGGCGTGCCCAGGTGGGTTGTTCCCACCTTGGGAATCCTTCCCGACTCCATTTTCCCCTTGTTTTGCTTGTTTCCCAAGATAAAAATCTTTATATCCCCCCAAACGTATTGACCACTGTATCACCGAGAAATCCTCTGCACTTCTTTCTTGCTGCTTTTCCGACAGATCTGAAGTATGTCGTTTCAAGATTTGGAGGAGGAGAGCCCTGTTTCTCACCAACCTCTTGATCTCAATGTCTTTAAGAAGACCTTTCCATATTTTTGGTTCTCGTATGATGAGGAAGACACCGATTCGGACGATAACCCTCCCCGATTTTGGCAGGATAGCAGGGCAGCCTTATGCAAGAAGATCTTGAAGCTTGAGCTGAAGAATGAGGATATTAGGGATGATAACTTCAGCCTCCGATGCAAGCTGGAGAAAGAGAACATGTCCTCATCTACACCACCACCTTCTTCTTCACCACCAAGGGAGATTTGAGTTCACGGGTATGGGAACTCCCCTTGGCTTGTGCCAAGCTTGGGGGAGGTGCCCCAGTATCGTATCACACCACCTTCTTGCCTTTATTTATATTAGTTCAATCTTTAGTTATCTTTTGAGTTAGTTGAATAAAATTTTAGTTCGATCTATCTTCGTGTGTTTGCTTAGTGATCTATCTATCTATCTAATCGTGTGCGAGATATATAATAAAGAGTAGTTTGAGTTTTGCTTTCTTTACTTTTATGTTTCAATCAAAATAAAAATAAATAATGAAAGAGATCATATGATAATCTTATGTTAAGTGATGACATCACATAAAGAAAAGTACAAGTGGTAAAATTTATTGGAGATTGACAAATAAAGCATTGGTCAATGATGCAATTCAGGATAGAATTAATAAGGGAAGAGAAGATTCACATGCAAATACACTATCTTGGACATCTTTTACGATTGTGAGCCCCCATCAAAATATTATATGCCAAAATTGTTGATGTTGGACAAGGAAGACAACGTAATGATTTATGTTTGTTCATATTCACATAAAAGTTATATTGTCATAGATCCTTTAACACATGGCGCTTGCTCAATATTTTTGCTAGACAAAAATTCCGCGCTAAGTAGAGATACTGCTTGTGCATCCAAAAACCGTTAAACACAAAATCTTATTTTGAGAGTCCACTATACCTATCTAAGGATTGAGTAAGCTCCTTGAAGTAAGTTGTCATTGGTGTGATAAGGCAAAAAAATTCTTCTAAAAGTGTTGGATCATTTAGTGTAAGAGAAAATTGAGCGTTGTAAGAACTTGTGGTGGCAAAGTAATAAAGGCGACAGACTGCATAATCAGGGTTGCTATCGTAAGGGGCAATATAATGTGACATTATTTGGCATCAAGAGATTGAGCATACAAACCAAAAAGCGCATGACAACATCCGCTTCCCTCTGCGAAGGGCCTATCTTTTACTTTTATGTATTTACTTTTATGCAAGAGTCAAAGTATTCTTCCCTATTCCTTTTTATTTTCTTTTTTGCAAGCATCATGTGGTGAGGAAATATATAGGCACATATACCCAGTTGGATATGAGTGAGCATGAGTTATTATTGTTGACATCACCCCTGAGGTGAATATGTTGGGAGGCAAAACTATAAGCCCCTATCTTTCTATGTGTCCGGCTGAAACTTTTTGCTCATGTGTATGAGGTGAGTGTTAGCAATCATAGAAGATTATATGATGGTTGAGTGAAAGAACTTGCGGCGCCCCCATGTTTGATTTTGGTAATTGATGACAATCTCTATGGACTAATGATTGCCTTGAGTTATATTTGAAGGATTTGTCCATAGGTTTTTCTTGAAGTCCATTTGTTGGTTTCAAGGAGTTTATAAGTTGACCATGGTGCTATTAAGGAATCATCCAAAGATTGGTCATGTGAGTGTTGAGCTTATTGCAATCATGTCTTGAAGAAGAAGATTGTGTGAACATTCATGTTTACCTTCAAGACATCATCTTAATGGAGAAAGTTGGAAAGATTCAAGGATGATCAAGACTATGTACAAAGAGTGACTCAAGTTGATCAACTCACAAAGCGTAGAAGATGTACCGAGAGGGATCAAGTGATCCTATGGTATGGTAAGCATTGTCCATTACACTTTGTGTACTAAGCCATGGTCTATGTGAGAGTTCTATGTGGGTTAGGTATGTGTCCATGGGCTTGCGTCAAGAGGAAGATATCATACAACCCATGGAGAGGATGACATCAAGTGGTGATCATCATCAAGATTGTCGTGTGCAAGTTCAAGTGGAGCATCATGAAGAGATCAAGTGCTTGAAGTTTGCCGTCCATTGTGGTGACAATGGACTTGTGAAGATGTGCGGAAGAGTGGCTCACCCATAGTGGTTTATGGGGGAGCAATCAACTAGTCTTCATCCAGCCAACGCAATCAAGAAATGTGGTCCAACTTGAGGGAGTCAAGATCGTCATCATCTAGCTCAGGTGGACTATGTGCAAGGCAAAGGTTTGCCCTTGATAGATTTTCTATTTTACCGGTCTCATGGTGGTAGTTGGGAGACCGGGTTATAGGATCGATTGACGTACTATCAAGGGGGGCTCTCGATGAGTAGCTTGATCGTATCGTTCGTAGAGAGCTCAACCATTGCATCCTTGCATCATATTTATTGGTTCTTGTTTGGTTCTTCTCCTTGTGAGTTTTGGAGCTTATGGTCATCTTGATGACAAGCTCGAGTTCATCGAAAACAGAATTCACATGCATCTTCTATGATGTTTTCGATATTGGAGGTTATGTCGGTTCTTCTCTGTTGGAAGTTTCACTCCTCTATATGTTTCACATACCTCCTCTTCTGTTGGATAGTATTTGTCGTCTTCTATCCAACAAGCTTGCTCATTTCGGAGCTCATTTGCAAAAGTTGTGGCAGTTCTGGTTTTCCTGTGCATCTGTTTTTCTTGGAAGTAGCTTCAGGGAGGCGCCAGCGGAAGTACTGCTGGGCTGGAGCGGCAGTACCTCTTATAGCTACAAGCGGTAGTACCGCCCATGGCCACAAGCGGTAGTACGGCTCCGATTCCATGCTGGTACCGCCTCGACTCAAGACCTGCGTGTCTCGTGTCAGGTTCAGTGGCAGTAACAATGACAGTAGGAGCGGCAGTACCTCCCGTACTACCGCTGCTAGTGTCGCTCAGTGGCCCTCTCCTCTGTTCTTTCTCCCGTAGGCGTTGTGCGAGATTCCAACGGTAGTACCGCTGGGCCGAGCGGTAGTACTGCTGCGGCCAGCTGCAGTACCGCTCCCTAGAGCAGTAGTACCGCTCGCTGCAGGCTGAGAATGGGGATAACGGTTGGATATTTATCCCCCCTATAAAAGGGGATCTTCATACCCATTGCGCCTTATCCTTTGAGCTCGTGTTCTTCCCCCATTGTTGACCTTCTTCGAGCTTGCTATCTCTCAATCCCTCCATGGATTCTTGCTAGTTTTGGGGGGAAAAGAGAGAGGAGATCTAGATCCACATTTCCACCAGTCTCTTTCTCCTCTATGTGAGGGGAACCCTTTGGATCTAGATCTTGGAGTTCTTGGTGTTCTCCTTCTTGTTCTTCCTCCCATATTCCTCCATAGATTTTTTTGCTTTGGTGGTATTTGAGAGTGAAGGACTTGGGCACTCTGTGTGCCCTTGCCATTGCATTTGGTGCATCGGTTTGGGTTCTCCATGGTGATACGTGGAAGTTACAAGTTGAGAAGCTTATTACTCTTGGGTGCTTGGTACCCTAGATCTTGTTCCTCTTGGGTGCTTGGGCGCCCTAGACGGTTGGTGGTGTTCGCAGCTCAATCATTGTGGTGTAAAGCTCCAGGCAAGCGTCGGGGTATCCAACTAGGTTGTGGAGATTGCCCCAAGCAATTTGACGGGTTTCGGTGACCGCCCCCAAGGGTAGCCAAAGTGTACGGGTACGGTGACCGCCACCAAGGGTTGCCATTTGTACGGGTTCGGTGACCGCCCTCAAGTGTCCCTTAGTGGAATCACGGCATCTTGCATTGTGTGAGGGCGTGAGGAGATTATGGTGGCCCTAGTGGCTTCTTGGTGAGCATTGTGCCTCCACACCACTCCAAACGGAGATTAGCATCCGCAAGGGCGTGAACTTCGGGATACATCGTCATCTCCACGTGCCTCGGTTATCTCTTTCCCGAGCCCTTTACTTGTGCACTTTACTTTGTGATAGCCATACTGTTTATTTTCATATATCTTGCTATCACCTAGTTGTTTATCTTGCTTAGCATAAGTTGTTGGTGCACATAGGTGAGCCTAGTTGTTGTAGGTTTTGTACTTGATAAATTAATCGCTAGGTTTATTCCGCATTTGTTCAAGCCTAAACCGTAATTATTTTAAAGCGCCTATTCACCCCCTCTAGGCGACATCCATGATCTTTCATTGAGTATGTGGACTTGCCAAAAGGCTCTGATATGAGACCCTTCCTGAAAAGATGATGAATTGTAGTTGCAAAGTTGACTGAGAACATAGTTTGTTGGTTTTCAATAGAGTTTATGCTTTTACTTCGATGTTGTTATGAATTGTTACTTGTTCATGAGAAATTATACGATAAAGTTATGTGATAAAGTTTGTTGTTGTTATAATAATAAGCATGATGCTTCTATGTCCGTATTTTGTTTTTATTGACACCTCTCTCTCTAAGCATGTGGACATGTTTTTCGATTTCGGTTTTCGCTTGAGGACAAGCGAGGTCTAAGCTTGGGGGAGTTGATACGTCCACTTTGCATCATGTTATCTTACTATTATTTATAATGTTTTTATGCATAATTATGCTTTATGGAGTAATTCTAATGCCTTTTCTCTCATAATATGCAAGGTTTACACAAAGAGGAGAATGCCGACAACTGGAATTCTGGACCTGGAAAAGCTATGTCAGAGTTACCTATTCTGCACATCTCCAAATGAGCTGAAAATTTACGGAGAATTATTTTGGAATATATAAAAAATACTAGAGCAAATAACTACCAGAGGGGGCCCACCTGGTGAGCACAAGACACCAGGGTACGCCCTGGTTGGTTGTGCTCAGCACGTCCCACCTCCGGTGCCCATCTTCTGGTATATAGGTCATTTTGACCTAGAAAAAAAATCAGGAGAGGACTTTCGGGACGGAGCACCGCCATTTTGATGCAGAACTTGGGCAGGAGCACTTTTGCCCTCCGGCAGAGCGATTCCGCCGGGGGAACTGTCAGGACCCCGATCCTAAGTCACACCGATCTAGCATGTAACACATCATATCACTTTGCGGCCTCACGCACGGTATTCCCACAAGTGCCACCTTACCTGGCCCAGGACCGTTTGCACCTTTTGGCTCACGTATATGATAGCGTCGCTAGCATCCATATGACAAAGAACCCGGGCAGACATGACTAGTCGTAAACCCAAAGTGGCACTAACTTACAGGGACATGCATACATGACCCAGCAACGAACGTGTCGGTCATCAGCGAGTGAATCCGGGATGTAGCAGCTGGGCTAACAGGACTCCGGAGAATTCGGGCTGTAGCAGGCTAATAGGACTCTGGTAGACACCGCGTGACATTTCCCTAAACGGACAGAGACAGGAACGAAGGACACATGCCGACCAGCCTAAGTGTTCTGGAGCAGTAGCACGCTACCATGGCTTAGTGGAAGCACTAGGATTAATTTCCTGGTAAGAGAGGCTACCAAGGATAAACAACTAGGTTGTCGGATCCCACACAAACCAAGCATTTCAAATCGTACACACAATATGCTCGATATGTGCAAATACAACAAGGCATCACAACATAACTCTATGACTCAAAGTATTTATTCATTAGGCTCCGAGGAGCCAAGTATTACAAACATGGGTCTGATGACTCGGCATTCAAGTCATACAAGCAACAAGTACAAGTGGAAGCTTAACTTGTCTGAGTACAGACAACTAGAAAAGAAAAGGCTGAGAAGCCTGACTATCTACAAGACCCTACCGAGGGCACAAGATCATAGATGAGGGAACAAGCTAAACGTCGAAGTCCACATGGAACTACTAGCGAGACGGAAGTCTCTCTACAAAACATAAATTAAGCAAACATGAGTACAAATGTACCCAGCAAGACTTACATCAGAACTAACTACATATGCATCGGTATCAACAAAGAGGGTGGTGGAGTTTAAATGCAGCAAGCCAGCTTTGACTCGGTGGCTATCCTAAACTACGACTCCAAGTAACTCTTTTGAGGTGGCGCACACGAGTCCACATATTCACCAATCAATACACCACTATGGATCCGCTCCCGTCTCCCTACGAGAAGGCCATCCATAGCACTCACGCTTATCTTGCGCATTTTAGAGTATCCACTTTCACTTGTCTATGAATTGTATAGGCAACCCAGAGGTCCTTTACCGCGGACGTGGCTATTCGAATGGATGATTTATAACCCTACAGAGGTGTACTTCTTCACACATGTTTCCACCACTTAGCGTCTGCACGCGACATGTGCTCGGTAGACTTCAAGCGAAAGCCGACGTGGGTGTAGACCATGACCTGACTAACCACACAAATCTCTAGTCCAGGTTTATCACCTATTCAGGTTCCATTCGCAGGGAGTCCGGCCGAAGTTTCCAAATATGGCCCCGAGCAATGTGTATAGGGTTCCGCGACACCAAAGGGCGCCCGGCATACCCGGCCACGTGCCTACCGCATCACAGCCCACCCCACGGGTCAGCGCTGTGCACGGCCTCCAGCATACTACAAACACCAGAAGCTACTTGCAACTCCTGGACAGAGGACAGGGGCGGTTAATAAGTCGAGCGGGGTCATATTTCAGGGCCCAACGTGTGGTAGTAGATGTTCATGGATCACCAACATAGAACTCAGTTCCTAAGGACGGTTTCAATGAGACAACCCACCATATACTCCTACAAGGCCTCTCACAGCTACCTTTACCAAATCTTGTTCACACACTTAGCTCTCAACCGTAGGACATGTTCACCACATTCCAATTCATTCCCGATGAATCAGACCTAACTCAACTCTAAGTAGTAGCAGGCATGACAAACAAGCATGAATGAGTAGGCACATCAGGGCTCAAACAACTCCTACTCATGCTAGTGGGTTTCATCTATTTACTGTGGCAATGACAGGTCATGCAGAGGAAAAGGGGGTTCAACTACCGTAGCAAGTAACAGATGAATCGTTGTTGTCCTAATGTAGTAAAAGAGAGCAGGAGCGAGAGATTGGGATTTTATCAGAATGAACAAGGGGGTTTTGCTTGCCTGGCACTTCCGAAGATAGTATAGCTCTTCATCGGTGTCATCGAACTCATCGTCGGAACCACGTCTACTGAGAGGGGGCAAACATCGACAAACAAGAGGGGACACAGTCAATGCAATGCAACAATATGATGCATGATTATGACATGGCAATATGCTGTGATTTGAGCTATGCAACTAGCAACAAAAGGGTTTGGGTTGATTTGAACCAAAGGTTCAAATTCAAATTCAAATTATGAATTCCAAAGTGCATTAACATGTTTTGAACTATACAACAAGGTTAACTTGCTTTAACATGCATGAAACCAGTATCAATGTATAGATTGAATTTTTCTGATCATTTTTCATATATAATTTATTTCATTCTAAGTTACGGTTGATTTTCTATGATTTTTAGAATTTTAGGATATTTTCTAAAATTAATAAATCATTTCTGATTTATTTTAAATCCAGAAAGTATTTATGGTGTCAGCATGACATCATCATGATATTAGCAGGTCAACGGGGCTAGTCCAGGTCAAACCTGACGTGTGGGGTCCACACGTCAGTGACACAGGTCTGGTTAGTGTCGCTGACAGGTGGGCCTGGTCAATGGCCACGTCAGCAGGGTCAAAGATGACGCGTGGGGCCATTGTGTTTAATTAAAACTAAACAGAACTAAACCAAGTTTAATTAGGCAGCGAGGCCCGGCTGTTAGAGTCACTAGGTATTAACTAACTGCGTCATTGGCCCTAACTAGTCTACCACGTCATAGGATTAACTCCGTCGATAACCGGAGCGCGGCGGCGATGCCAATCTGGCCAACTCCGGCGTCGACTAGACACGAGGCTGGGCGCGTTCAAAATCCTGTGATGCGGCACATATAATGGTGGCCACGGTGTGTGCTGGGACGGCGTGCAACAGCGGCGGCGACGAGCTGGGCGGCGGCCGGAGCTTGGGCGTCGGTCGTTTTGCTGCTGTAACGGGCAAACGGAGGCACTAGCGAGGCACTATGAGGTGCGGGGAGTGTGTTTGGCACCAGCGCGTGACCAAAAGGTCACCGGAGTGACGCCAGCATCGAGCTCGTGCGGCGGAGCATCTCGGCTCCGGTAGAGGAGGCGACTAGAGGTCGAAATCGAGTATGGAATTAGGGGGAAATGAAGCAGGGGCTCACATGGAGTCAGTAGGGAGTCTCAGCAAGCTCGGGGAGGTCCGGACGGGGGCACAACGGCGATGGTGATCCGGCGGCCGTGCGCGGAGTAGACGGTCGATGGCGTCGTTGCGGTACGTCCGAGCTCGTGTACTTCGACTTGGAGGAGCATCGGGTCGTCTCAGAGCTCGTGGGCATGTAGGAGGGTGAGGAAGGGCCGGTGACCACGGTGAACGACGACGGTGGCGATGGGCGAGTTCGGGTCTGCTCGGGAGAGGGGCTAGAGGCCGAGGGAGAGATCAGAGAACGAGGGGAGAGGCAGAGGGGGCTGCGGGGCGTCTCCAGACGCGTCGGTGGTGCCTCGGTGGCAAGCAGGAGGTGGTAAGGGCGGCGCGCGGGTGACAGGCAGCAGCCTACCTGCTCTGGCGGAAGGTTGGTGATGACCGACACTGTGGGCTAGTGGGCCGCGCAGTGCTGGGCTAGCTAGGGCGCCAGATGGGCTGCAGGTAAGTTAGGTAGGCTTTCTGTCCTTTTCTTTTTATTTCCGTTTTCTAATTCTTCTGTAATTTTTGGGCTTTAATGAAAATACTAAAACTAACTCAAAAATAATGAAACTGCTTAAGCCCACTCTTTGGAATATTTCCAACAGTAAAATTTAGTTCATAATTATTTGGACATTTAAAATATTATATAGTATTTAAATGCCCAAATGAAAACAGAGTATGATTTAATTGAGTGACCATATGATGTCCTAGAAATATGTGCACCACTTTTGTTAGAGGTTCCCGACGATGGCAAATATGATGAACATTTTAGACGGGCATTTCAGTTTCATTTAAAAAGTATTTTAGTAACCCTAGTTGGATTAAGTGGTGTTGGGGTTTCTGCTATCCCCATTTCAATGTTTATGAAGAATTTAAACATGATGCAGTCACTCTAATGCATGCACTGACTAGGGTTGTGACAGGAACATTCCTCCCGGAGGGGGAAATCATTGCCATCATCATCACCGTCAATTCTCTCATCCTCGGGAGGGCAATCTCCATCAACATCTTCAACAGCACCATCTCCTCTCAAACCTAGTTCATCTCTTGTGTTCAATCTTTGTACCAGAACCTCGGATTGGTACCTGTGGGTGACTAGTAGTGTTGATTTCATCTTGCAGTTGATTACTATATGGTTTATTTGGTGGAAGATTATATATTCAGATCCATTATGCTATTTAATACCCCTGTGATCTTGAGCATGATTATCATTTGTGAGTAGTTACTTTTGTTCTTGAGGTCACGGGAGAAGTCATGTTGCAAGTAATCATGTACCTTGATATGTGTTTGATATTTTGATGATATGTATGTTGTGATTCCCTTAGTGGTGTATTGTGAACGTCGACTACATGTCACTTGACCATATTTGGGCCTAAGGGAATGCATTGTGGAGTAGTTATTAGATGATGTGTTGCTAGAGTGACAGAAGCTTAAACCCTAGTTTATGCACTACTTTGTAATGGACCGATTTGGATCCAAAAGTTTAATGCTATGGTTAGATTTTATCTTAATACTTTTCTCATAGTTGTAGATGCTTGCGAGGGGGTTAATCATAAGTAGGAGGTTTGTTCAAGTAAGAACAACACCTAAGCACCGGTCCACCCACATATCAAATTATCAAAGTAGTGAACACGAGTCAAATCAACATAATGAAAGTGACTACACGAAATTCCCATGTACCCTCAAGAACGCTTTGCTTATTATAAGAGACTGTTTTGGCCTGTCATTTTCCACAAAAGAATTGGGCCTTGCCGCACTTTACTTACCTTATTGTTACTTGCTTGTTACAAATTACCTTGCTATCAAACTACTCGTTACTTACAATTTCAGTGCTTGTAGAAATTACCTTGCTGAAAACCACTTGTCATTTCCTTCTGCTCCTTGTTGGATTCGACACTCTTACTTATCCAAAGGACTATGATTGATCCCCTATACTTGTGGGTCATCAGTCACCTAGCGGTGCAATTAGGACATAATTCTTCTATGCACCAATGAGGATAATCCTCAAGTTACGGACCAAGTCCGTGTAGTTGCTACCATCATCTTCAAATTAGCTATGTCTAGGAACGCATTAAAATTCAAGGGAACGGTAGCACGGGCCACTAATCTACAACATAGATATTCAAAAACTATTAAGACTAAGTTCATGATAAATTTTAGTTCAAATAATCAAATTACTAATGAACTCCCACTTAAATCAACATCCCTCAAGTTGTCTTAGTCATATATGATCCAAATCAACCAACCCATGTCCAATCATCACGTGAGATGGGGGTAGTTTTCAATGGTGAACATCTCTATGTTGATCATACCTACTATAAGACTCACATTCGACCATTCGGTCTCCAGTGTTTCGTGACCATGTCTGCACATGCTAGGCTCGTCAAGTTTAACCCAAGTATTCTGCATGTGCAAAATTGGCTTACACCCGTTGTATGTGAACGTAGAGTCTATCACACCTGATCATCACGAGGTGCTTCGAAACGACGAACTTTGGCAACGGTGCATACTCAGGGAGAACACTTTTATCTTGAAATTAAGTGAAGGGATCATCTTATAATGCTACCGTCGTTCTAAGCAAAATAAGATGCATAAAGGATAAACATCACATGCAATCAAAAATATGTGACATGATATGGCCATCATCATCTTGTGCTTTTGATATCCATCTCCAAAGCATCGTCATGATCTCCATCGTCACTGGCACGACACCTTGATCTCCATCGTAGCATCGGGGTCGTCTTGCCAACTATTGCTTCTACAACTATTACTAACACATAGCGATAAAGTAAAGCAATTACATGGCACTTAAATGATTGACACGCAGGTCATACAATAATTAAATACAACCCTAAGGCTCCTGCCGGTTTTCATACTCATCGACATGCAAGTCGTGAACTTACTGCAAAACATGTTCATCTCATACATTAACATATATCACATCATATCTTGACCATATCACATCACAACATGCCCTGCAAAAACAAGTTAGACGTCCTCTACTTTGTTGTTGCAAGTTTTACGTGGCTACTACGGGCAACTAGCAAGAACCGTTCTTACCTACACAAAACCACAATGGTGATTATCAAGTTGCTATTTAACCTTCTACAAGGACCGCCGTAGTGAAATCTGATTCAACTAAAGTAGGAGAAACAGACACCCGCCAGCCACCTTTATGCAAAACAAGTTGCATGTCAGTCTGTGGAACCGGTCTCATATGCGTGAACATGTAAGGTTGGTACGGGCCGCTTCTGCTGGGAAACGTTGCCTAGAAAACAATTTTTTTCTACGCACACGCAAGATCTATCCATGGAGATGCATAGCTACGAGAGGGGAGAGTATGTCTAAGTACCCTCATAGACCATAAAGCGGAAGCGTTATCAAGGCGATTGGTGTAGTCGACCACCTTCGCGATCCAACCGATCAAGCACCGAACGTACGGCACCTCCGCGTTCAGCACACGTTTAGCACGATGACGTCCTTGCCTTCTTGATCCAGAAAGATGGGCGACGTAGTAGATGAGTTCCGGCAGCACGATAGCGTGGTGACGATGGTGATGCAACTCTCTCCGCAGGGCTTCGCCAAGCACTATGAAAATATGACCGATGATGGACTAGAGGGAGAGGGGCGCCACAAATGGCTTGGGGATCATGTTGCTTGTTGTCCCTCTCCCTCCACACACACACACACACACACACACACACACACACACACATATATATAGGTGGGGGAGGAGGGGAGGCAGCCTAGGGTTCCCCCAAGGGGCCGGCGGACACCTTGGGCCTTGCCCTAGCTGCGCCCCTTGCCTTTTTAGGTGCTCGGGGAAAGGCAGGGAGGGTGGCGCCCCCGTTTCCTTTTCTCCCATGAGGAGGGGAAGGCAGGAGGGGCTAGCCCTCCCCCTTTCCTTCCCTATGTCCGTCGGCCAAGGAGAGGGTGCGCCATCCCCTTGTGGGCTGGTATGTGCCTCCCCTTGGCCCATTAGGCCCATATATTCCCCGTAGGTTTCCCGAAACCCCTTCCGGTGACCCGATGAATACCCGGTACATCCTGAAACCTTTTTGGTGACCAAATGGCATCATCCTATATGTCAATCTTTACCTCCAGACCATTCCAGAGCTCCTCGTCATGTCCATGATCTCATCCGGGACTCCGAATAACATTCGGTAATCAACTCACAAAACTCATATAATACTACATCGAAAATGAATGTTAAGCGTGAGGACCCTACGGGTTTGAGAATGATGTAGACATGACCGAGACGCCTCTCCAGTCAATAAGCAATAGTGTGACCTGGAAGTCCATATTTCTTCCTACATATTCTACAAAGATCTTTATCTGTCAAACCTTTACGACAACATACGTACTTCCCTTTGTCTATCAGTATATTACTTGCCCGAGATTCGATCGTCGGTATCTTCATACCTAGTTCAATCTCGTTACTAGCAAGTCTCTTTACTTGTTCCGTAATACATCATCTCATAACTAACTCCTTTGTCACTTTGCTTGCAAGCTTCTTGTGATGTGTATTACAGAGAGGGCCCAGAGATACCTCTCCAATACACACAATGACAAACCCCAATCTCGATCCATGCCAACTCAACAAACACCTTCGGAAATACCTATACAACATCTTTATGATCACCCAGTTACGTTGTGATGTTTGATAGCATACAAGGTATTCCTCCGATATCCGGGAGTTGCATGATCTCATAGTCAAAGGAATATGTATTTGATATTTAAAAAGCAGTAGCAATAAACTAAACAATCATACGCTAAGCTAATGGATGGGTCTTGTCCATCACATCATTCTCCTAATGATGTGATCCCATTACCAAGTGACAACACATGTCCATGGTTAGGAAACCTTAACCATCTTTGATTAACGAGCTAGTCTAGTAGAGGCTTACTAGGGACACGGTATTTGTTTATGTATCCACACATGTATTTAAGTTTCTGATCGATACAATTATATTATGAATAATAAACCTTTATCATGAATAAGGAAATATAATAATAACAACTTCAATATTGCCTCTAGGGCATATTTCCATCAGTCTCTCACATGCACTAGAGTCAATAATCTAGTTCACATTGCCATGTGATTAACACCCATAGTTTACATTGCCATGTGACTAACACCCAAAGAGTTTACTAGAGTCAATAATCTAGTTCACATTGCCATGTGATTAATACCTAAAGAGTACTAAGGTGTGATCATGTTTTTCTTGTGAGAGATGTTTAGTCAATGGGTCTGTCATATTCAGATCCGTATGTATTTTGCAATTTTCTATGTCTACAATGCTCTGCATGGAGCTACTCTAGCTAATTGCTCCCACTTTAAATACGTATCCGAGACTCAGAGTAATTCGAATCGGTGTCAAATCTTGCATCGATGTAACCCTTTATGACAAACTCTTTATAACCTCGATAACCAAGAAACGTTTCCTTAGTCCTGTTAGGTAACTAAGCATAATTTTGACCGGTGTCCACTGATCCACTCCTGGATCACTATTTTACCCCGTTGCCAAACTCATGGCAAGGCACACAATAGGTTTGGTACACAACATGGCATACTTTATAGTACCAATGGCTGAGGCATAGGGAATGACTTTCACACTCTCTCTATCTTCTGTTGTGTTCGAGCTTTGAGTCTTACTCAACTTCACACCTTGCAACACAGGCAAGAACCCTTTATTTGACTGGTCCTTTTTGAACTTCTTCAGAACTTTGTCAAGGTATGTGCTTTGTTAAAGTCCTAGTAAGCGTCTTGATCAATCCCTATAGATCTTGACGCCCAATATATAAGAAGCTTCTCTGAGATCTTTCATTGAAAAATTGTTGTTCAAGTATCCTTCTATGCTATTCAGAAATTCTATATCATTTCCAATCAGTAATATGCCATCTACATATAATATCACAAATGCTACAGAGCTCCCACTCATTTTCTTGTAAGTTTAGGCTTAACCATAAGTCTGTATAAAACCATATGCTTTGATCACATCATCAAAGCGTATATTCCAAATCCGAGATGCTTGCACCAGTCCATAGATGGATCGCTGGAGCTTGCACACTTTGTTAGCACCTTTAGGATTGAAAAAACCTTCTGGTTGCATCATGTACAACTCTTTTTTGAGAAGTCCATTAAGGAATGCAGTTTTGACATCTATTTGCCAGATTTCATAATCATAAAATGCGGCAATTGCTAACATGATTCGGACAGACTTAAGCATCGCTACGGGTGAGAAAGTCTCATTGTAGTCAACCCCTTGCATTTGTGGAAAACCTTTTGCGACAAGTCGAGCTTTGTAGACAGTGACATTACCATCAGTGTCCATCTTCTTCTTGAAAATCCATATACTCTCAAAGGCTTGCCGATCATTGGGCAAGTCCACGAAAGTCCACACTTTGTTCTCATACATGGATCCTATCTCAGATTTCATGGCCTCAAGCCATTTATCGGAATCTGGGCTCATCATAGGTTCATCATAGTTTGTAGGTTCACAGTGGTCTAATAACATGACTTCCAGGACAGGATTACCGTAACACTCTGGTGCGGAACGTGTTCTTGTCGACCTACGAGGTCTAGTAGTAACTTGATCCAAAGTTTCATGATCACCATCATTAGCTTCCTCTCTAGTTGGTGTAGGCATCATGGGAACGGTTTTATCTAATGTGCTCCTTTTCGATTCGAGAGAAGGTACAATTACTTCATCAAGCTCTACTTTCCTCCCACTCACTTCTTTCTAGAGAAAATCCTTCTCTAGAAAGGATCCATTCTTGGCAACAAAGATCTTGCCTTCGGATCTGTGGTAGAAGGTGTACCCAATAGTTTCCTTAGGGAATCCTATGAAGATGCACTTCTCCCATTTGGATTCAAGCTTATCAGGCTGATGCCTTTTGACATAAGTGTCGCATCCCCAAACTTTAAGAAACGACAGGTTAGGTTTCTCGCCAAACCACAGTTCCTACAACGTCGTCTCAACGGATTTAGACGGTGCCCTATTTAATGTGAATGCAGCTGTCTCTAATGCATAACCCCAAAATGATAAAGGAAAATTGGTAAGAGACATCATAGATTGCACCATATTTAATAAAGTGTGGTTACGACGTCTGGACACACTATTATGATGTAGTGCTCTAGGTGGCATGAGTTGTGAAATAATTCCACATTGTTTTAAATGAAGGCCAAACTCGTAACTCAAATATTCACCTCCATGATCAGATAATATAAAATTTATTTTCTTGTTAAGATTTTTCTCTACTTCACTCTGAAATTCTTTGAACTTTCAATTGTTTCAGATTTGTGTTTCATTAAATAGATATACCCATACCTACTCAAATCATCTGTAAAGGTTATAAAATAATGATACCCTCCGCGTGCCTCAACATTCATCGGACCGTATACATCGGTACGTATTATTCCCAGTAAGTCATTATCTTGCTCCATTGTTCCGGAGAACGGAGTTTTAGTCATCTTGCCCATGAGGCATGGTTCACAAGTATCAAATGATTCATAATCAAGTGGTTCCAAAAGTCCATCCGCATGGAGTTTCTTCATGCGCTTTACACCAATATGACCTAAACGATAGTGTCATAAGTATGTTGCACTATCATTATCAACTTTGCATCTTTTGGCATCAATATTATGAATATGTGCATCATTACGATTGAGATTCATATAAATAGAACAACCATTATTCTCTGACTTAAATGAATAACCATCTCACAATAAACAAGATCCAGATATAATGTTCATGCTCAACGCTATCACCAAATAACAAATATTAGGGTCTAAAACTAACCTGAAGGTAGATGTAGAGGTAGCGTGCCGATGAGGATCACATCAACCTTGGAACCATTCCTGACGCGCATTGTCACCTCATCGTTCGCCAATCTTCGTTTATTCTACAACTCCTGTTCTGAGTTACAAATATGAGCAACTGAACCAGTATCAAATACCCAGACCCTACTATGAGGATTAGTAAGGTACACATCAATAACATGTATATCAAATATACCTTTGTCCACTTTTCCATCCTTCTTATCTGCCAAGTATTTGGGGAAGTTCTGCTTCAAGTGACCATTCCCTTTGCAGTAGAAGCACTCAGTTTCAGGCTTGGGTCCTGTTTTGGGCTTCTTCACGGGAGCGTCAACTTGCTTGCCATTCTTCTTGAAGTTCCCTTTCTTTCCCTTGCCCTTTTTCCTAGAACTAGTGGTCTTGTTAACCAGCAACACTTGATGCTCCTTCTTGGTTTCTACCTCCACGGCCTTAAGCATTGCGAAGAGCTCGGGAATCGTTTTCGTCATCCCTTGCATATTAAACATCACTATGAAGCCTTTGTAGCTTGGTGGCAGTGATTGAAGAACTCTGTCAATAACAATCTCAACTGGAAGATCAACTCTCAGCTGAGTCAAGTGGTTATGATACCCAGACATTTTAAGTATGTGTCCACTGACAGAAGTATTTTCCTCCATCTTACAACTATAGAACTTGTTGAAGACTTCATATCTCTCAACTCGAGCATTTACATGAAATATTAACTTCAGTTTTCGGAACATCCCATATGCTCCATGGAGTTCCAAACGTCTTTGAAGTCCCAGTTCTAAGCCATAAAGCATGGCACAATGAACTATTGAGTAGTCATCAGATCGAGCCTGCCAGACGTTCATAACATTTGCAGTAGCTCCTACAGTAGGTCTGTCACCTAGTGGTGCATCAAGGACATAATTCTTTTGTGCAGCAATGAGGATAATCCTCAAGTTACGGACCTAGTCCGTGTAGTTGCTACAATCATCTTTCAACTTAGCTTTCTCTAGGAACGCATTAAAATTCAGGGGAACGGTAGCACAGGCCATTGATCTACAACATAGACATGCTAAAACTATTAAGACTAAGTTCATGAAAAATTAAGTTCAATTAATCAAATTACTAATGAACTCCCACTTAAAATAACATCCCTCAAGTTATCTAAGTGATACATGATCCAAATCAACTAACCCATGTCCGATCGTCACGTGAGATGGGGTAGTTATCAGTGGTGAACATCTCTATGTTGATCGTATCTACTATACGACTCACGTTCGACCTTTCGGTCTCAAGTGTTCCGAGACCATGTCTGTACATGCTAGGCTCGTCAAGTTTAACCCAAGTATTCTACATGTGCAAAATTGTCTTACGCCCGTTGTATGTGAACGTAGAGTCTATCACACCCAATCATCACGAGGTTCTTCGAATAGACGAACTTTGGCAATGGTACATACTCAGGCAGAACACTTATATCTTGAAATTAAGTGAAGGGATCATCTTATAATGCTACTGTCATTCTAAGCAAAATAAGATGCATAAAGAATAAACATCACATGTATTCAAAATATGTGACATGATATGGCCATCATCATCTTGTGCTTTTGATCTCCATCTCCAAAGCATCGTCATCATCGCCATCATCACCGGATCGACACCTTGATCTCCATCATTGCGTCGGGGTCATCTCGCCAACTATTGCATCTACAACTATTGCTAACGCATAGCGATAAAGTAAAGCAATTAAATGGCGCTTGCTTCTCAAACAATAATTAAGAGACAACCCTAAGGCTCATTCCAGTTGTCGATATTACAAAACATGATCATCTCATACAAACGTATATCACATCACATCTTGACCATATCACATCACAACATACCCTCGGAAGCAAGTTAGACGTCCTGTACTTTGTTGTTGCAAGTTGTACGTGGCTACTACGAGCAACTAGCAAGAATCGTTCTTACCTACGAAAAACCATGATACGTCTCCAACATATCTATAATTTATGAAGTATTCATGCTATTATATATTATGTTTTGGATGTTTAATGGGCTTTATTATACACTTCTATAATATTTTTGGGACTAACCTATTAACCGGAGGCCCAGCCCAAATTGTTGATTTCTTGCCTATTTCAGTGTTTCAAAGAAAAGGAATATCAAACGGAGTCCAAACGGAATGAAACCTTCAGGAGGGATTTTTGGAACGGAAGCAATCCAGGAGACTTGGAGTAGACGTCACGGAAGCTTCGAGGAAGCCACGAGGCAGGGAGGCATGCCCTACCCCCTGGGCGCGCCCCCACCCTCGTGGGCCCCTCGTGGCTCCCCTGACTGACTTCTTTCGCCTATATATGTCCATATACCCTAAAAACATCGAGGAACAGAATAGATCGGGATTTCCGCCACCGCAAACCTCTGTAGCCACCAAAAACCAATCGGGACCCTGTTCCGGCACCCTGCCGGAGGGGGATCCCTCACCGATGGCCATATTCATCATCCCGGCGCTCTCCATGATAAGGAGGGAGTAGTTCACCCTCGGATCTGAGGGTATGTACCAGTAGCTATGTGTTTGATCTCTCTCTCTCTCTCTCTCTCTCTCTCTCTCTCTCGTGTTCTTGAGATGGTGCGATATTGATGTATCGCGAGCTTTGCTATTATAGTTGGATCTTATGATGTTTCTCCCCCTCTACTCTCTTGTAATGGATTGAGTTTTCCCTTTGAAGTTATCTTATCGGATTGAGTCTTTAAGGATTTGAGAACACTTGATGTATGTCTTGCATGTGCTTATCTATGGTGACAATGGGATATCACGTGCTTCACTTGATGTATGTTTTGGTGATCAACTTGCGGGTTCCATAACATTGTGAACTTATGCATAGGGGTTGTCACACATTTTTGTCTTGACTCTCCGGTAGAAACTTTGGGGCATTCTTTGAAGTACTTTGTGTTGGTTTCAATAGATGAATCTGAGATTGTGTGATGCATACATATAATCATACCCACGGATACTTGAGGTGACATTGGAGTATCTTGGTGACATTAGGGTTTTGGTTGATTTGTGTCTTAAGGTGTTATTCTAGTACGAACTCTTGAATAGATCGATCCAAACGAATAACTTTGAGGTGGCTTCGTACCCTACAATAATCTCTTCGTTTGTTCTCTGCTACTAGTGACTTTGGAGTGACTCTTTGTTGCATGTTGAGGGATAGTTATATGATGCAGTTATGTTATTATTATTGAGAGAACTTGCACTAGTGAAACTATGAACCCTAGGCCTTGTTTCCTAGCATTGCAATGCCGTTTGTGCTCACTTTTATCATTAGTTACCTTGCTGTTTTTATATTTTTAGATTACAAAAACCTATATTTACCATCCATATTGCACTTCTATCACCATCTCTTCGCCGAACTAGTGCACCTATACAATTTACCATTGTATTGGGTGTGTTGGGGACACAAGAGACTCTTTGTTATTTTGTTGCAGGGTTGTTTGAGAGAGACCATCTTCAACCTACGCCTCCCACGGATTGATAAACCTTAGGTCATCCACTTGAGGGAAATTTGCTACTGTCCTACAAACCTCTGCACTTGGAGGCCCAACAACGTCTACAAGAAGAAGGTTGCGTAGTAGACATCAAGCTCTTTTCTGGCGCCGTTGCCGGGGAGGTGAGTGCTTGAAGGTATATCTTTAGATCTTGCAATCGAATCTTTTAGTTTCTTGTTTTATCACTAGTTTAGTCCATAAAAGAAAACTAAAAAATGAAATTGAGGGTGCCTCATATGCTTCATCTTTTTAATATCTTTCATGACAATAAGGATTCCGATGATTGTGCTCAATTGCTAGAGGAAGAATGCATTAGAATTTTTGGCACTAAATCTTTGAATGATGAGCTTGATTGCAATGTTGTTAGTATGAACTCCTTGAATATCCATAGTACTAATGATGATTGCACTAGTCATGATGAAAATGTCTCTTGTAAGCATGTCAACTTTTGTGGAGTGCATAGAGCTTGCAAGTACACACCAAATAGGGAAAATAGATTTAGCAAGAAGCATAAGTATTTGGAAACTAAATGGTTGCAGGAAAGGCTAGATGTTTGTGCTGAAAATTTAAACTTTTTTGCCGTCCTTGTGAACTTTGCAATAAACGTGATCATTTCAATACCCAATGCAAATTGTTTCATGATCGTATCGTGTCCAAAAATTTTGACGACTTGATTTCCCAATATCCTCCTATTATTTCTTATGATGAATAAGGTAACGATGGGGAGCCTTCTATTCAACCAATCTCATCAATAAGGAGCTCAAAAAAGAGGGTTAAACCCACACATGATGTGAAGAAGAAAAAGAAAAGACGGAGAAGCAAAGGTAGAAAGGTATCCCTCCCAAATTATGTTGCTCCTACTACTCATTGTGATGATGATAATTGCTATACTATTGGTGCTATCCACACTATTAATGATGAGAGTGATTATGCTTATGATATGAAAAGGCCCAAGCTTGGGGATGCTATGTTTGATGGGAATGACAAGTTTGAGAATATACTTGCTGCAATTAATGTTTGTCCCAAGCTCGGGGATGCTATGTTTTATGAAGATGATGTTTTTAAGATGGTTACATTGATGAAAGTGGGTTTGGAAGAGTGTCAAATTTAGGAAGTAATGATCGCACTATTTTGGAGGTGTTGAATCTTATTTTCACAATTATGAAAGTGTATTTGGAGAGGTCATGACTTTATTAGTAATGATTCCACTATCTTGGAAAGAGCTTTCAATCGATTATGATGAGAACAAAGTTGCTACCTATGATGATTATTGTGATGATATTTATGCTATAAAGAGTAGTGATGATTATGTTTAAAAATTGTCATGATTATGATTACCCTTTTTCTGAACACTACTGTCGGTGTACTAAAGTAGGGGTACCTTAGTACCCCCAGACTTGTGCACGGGCAGTTGTAGCACCCTGCGGCAGGGCCCGCCCAGGAAGCGCCAAGAGAAGACCAAGGCCCCCGGCAAGAGGAGCTTGCCGGGCCAAGAAGACAAGGCCCCCGGCAAGAGGAGCTTGCCGGGCCAAGAAGACGAGACCCCGACGAGAGGAGCTTGTCGGGAAGGCCGAACCCAGGCACCACAAGAGAAGCCCGCCACGGCGCGCCATGCGCCCCGGCAAGGCCTGATAGCCGGCAAGCTATCAGGCACAGGAAGACAACCCCCGCGGCAAGCCACTTGCCGCGGCAAATCGCCACCTCAAGACTGCGCTTCGGCTCGCCCGCCCACGCGTCACTCCGGGGCTTCCCCCAAGGGCACGTGGCGGGGCACCGCGCAGCCTGGGGTATGCGGTGGCATGCAGCCACCATCGTGGCGAGCGGTGGCGCACCTAACGGTCCGCCTCGGTGCTGCCCGGGCGACCGTGACGGGCATTTAATGCCCTTGTCCCCTACCGTAGGTATGATAACACTGTGCCGCACTGTAGCGCCACTGTTCCCGCACTGTTACAACTACCACCCCTTTTACACTTTTACCCCTTTCTCTTACGTTGACACCTGTCGGTGACCCCTTTGCGCTATAAAAGGAGGCCCGTGTGCAACGTAGAGGGGGGTCGGACATTCGGACATCCAGGGGTTCCGGGGTTCCGAGGTTCGGAGATTTGGGATCCAGACAGCCATACGCTCGGTGCAGCTAGCTCTCCAAGCTCCCGAGCTCCCCAGTTCAATACAACCAAGCAGGAGTAGGGTTTTACGCGTCCATCGCGGCCCGAACCTGGGTAAACCGCCCGTGTGCTCGCCTCGATCTGCTCTCTGTGCTCCCTCCGCCCCCCTCACCGGACAACGAAAGGGGCTCCGGCCCCATAGGTGCTCGCGGGGGACTCGGTCCGCCCCGACATCTTTGGCGCGCCAGGTAGGGGGTGCGTCGAGGTTGTGCGGATCAGATCCGGCGCTCGCGCGAGCGCGCTCTTCGTCAGCTTCTCCGAATTCGCTAGCTTCATCAACACCATGGCCCCGAAGAAGAAGGCTTCGGAGGTCGCGGGCCCGTCCGCGTCTCTTCCACCGCCTCCGGAGCCAACGGTGGGCGGGGGAGACGCCGTCGGAGGGGTGGCCACCGGCGAGAACACTCGCGGTGCTACCAAATCCAAGGACAGGGCGGACGACCGAGCCTCGGCCTCCGAGGACGCGCCGCATCCGTCCCAACAAACGACGACCCAGCAGCGCCATGCCACGGCAGGTGGCATCCGCTTGCTGGACCAAGGGCAAACTGGAGGTTCACGGGACGCCCCGGGCCCCCGTCCGGACACGGGCAAGGCGAAGGCGCCGGGGAGGGACCCCGCTCCTTCTAACATTGTTAGGAGTCCGAGCGTATCCCGCTCCTCGCGCCACTCTCCCCCGCTCCCCTCCACTCCGGCAGAAGCGCTCGCGAGAGCGCAACTGCTCCTCGACTACCCTCCAGCGGCTGGCAAGGCCGAAAGCTGGAGGGCCACCATCCAGAGCCTGATCGCCTTCGCCAACAACGACACGCCGCAGCAGCCGGCGACCTCACGGCCACGGCGGGTCGAGAAGACGAAGGCCGACGGCGACAAGACCACCGAGGGTGCGACCACCATGCACTCCCCGGCGCAGAAGCAGAAGACGCCTCCCCGCTGGAGCAACACCGACGACGGCTCTACAGCGTCGTCAGACCCGCGGACTCGCCGGGACCAGCGCCGAGTCCTCGACGAGCGGCAGCAAGAAGACGCTCGAACAAGGATTGAGCGCCGCCGAGAAACTCGGCGGCAGTCAGACCAGCGGGCTGGGAACGCTGTCGACGCGCACGCGCCCGGTGAACCAGGTGACTTACCGTACGCGGCAGGTTGCCCTGCGTTCACCCGTGAGCTGCGGCGCGTCCGGTGGCCCAGCACGAAGAACTTCAAGCCCGACGTACCGGAGAAGTACGACGGCAGGACGCACCCCTCGGAGTTTCTCAGCATCTACACGATCGCTGTACAAGCTGCCGGGGGGCGCGACGAGAGGATATTGGCGAACTACTTCCCGCTCGTGCTTAAGTCGAACGTTCGTTCGTGGCTTATGCACTTGCCGGAAGGCTCCATTTCTTCCTGGGCGGATCTTTGCCATCAGTTTGTTGGCGCCTTCACAGGCGGCCACAAACCTCATGGCCAGGATAGCGACCTCCACATCCTAGCCCAGAAGGAAGGAGAACCCCTGCGCAAGTACATCCAGCGCTTCAGCCGCGTGCATTGCAACATCCCCGACGTTCACCCTGCCGCGGTTATCAGCGCGTTCCACCAGAACGTGCGTAACCGCCGCATGCGTGAGGAGATGGCCATGACCAAGATCCGGGACGTCAGCGAGCTATATGCCCTGGCTGACAAGTGCGCGCGCGCGGAGGAGGGGAGGAAACTCCCCGGGGAGGATGCTGGCGCAGGAGAAAGCGACAGTGACGACACCGCCCCGGCGAAGAGAAGCCAGCGGCAGAATAATAGGAGGAAGAACAAGAAAGAGGTGCTTGCCGTCGAGGAGTCCGGCAAGGAGGCTCCCGCCAAGCAAACGCAGGCTGGCGGCTCCGGCAAGGAGCCTGCCCCTGTGGCGGCAGCCGACAAGCAGGACGGCTCCGACAAGCAATACTGCAAGATCCACCGCACCAAGGGCCACGATCTCTCCAACTGCAAAAGCGTCGAGAACCTCGTCGTGCAGCAGAAGGCTGAGTACGAGAGGCGCGACAAGGGGAAGGCCCAGGGTGGAGGTGGCGAACCAAGCAAGAAGCGGCCGCCCATCGGCCGGGGAGGACGCCGCGGCAAAGCCAAGCAGCGGCAAGGCGATCGGCCTCCCCGGGGCCGCGACGAAGATGAAGAAGACGACGACGAAGACGTGGAAGACGAAGATAACAGCGAGCAGGAGTTCCAGAAGGCCACGGAGGTCCTATGCGTTGACGGCGGCGCCTCTCTGCACACCTCCCACCGCCAGCTTAAGCAGTGGGTGCGAGAGGTGAACGCAGCAGAGCCGCCCGTGGAGTCGCGCAGGCTCCTCAAATGGTCCAGCACGCCCATCATTTTCGATCTTGAGGATCACCCCGACCGCACAACCGCGGTCGGGTGCTTGCCGATGCTGGTCTCACCCACCATCCGCAACCTCAAGGTCACCAAAATGTTGGTAGACGGCGGGGCCGGGCTGAACTTGATCTCCTCCGCTGTGATCAAGAAACTCCAGATCCCAGACGGCGAGCTCGAAGAGACCGGATCTTTCCAAGGAATCAACCCGGGGAGGAGCAAGCCCAAAGGGAAGATTACGCTGCCTGTGACCTTCGGCGGCGAGCTCAACTTCAGGACTGAGCGTATCACGTTCGACGTCGCTGATATCCCGTTACCATACAATGGGATCCTCGGCCGTCCCGCTCTCGCCAAGTTCATGGCAGCTTCCCACCACGCCTACAACGTGCTCAAGATGCCGGGGCCGATAAGCGTCATCACTGTCCATGGCGACAAAAAGGACGCGCTTATCTGCGCCGACAAGATCTACCGGGATGCAGCAGCCGCGGCAGAGAAGGACACACTTGCCGCTGAAGCCCCCGGGCGGAAGAAGACAAGGACCAAGTCCGGTAAGTGCTCTGGGGCCCACCCCGGCAACCGCACCTCTTCGGAGTGCTGCGCCGCCGTCGAGGACGCTCCATCGAGCTCCACCGGCAAGTACAAGAAGGGAATGACCGCTCCTCCGGCAACCAAGAAGGTGTCCGCCAAGGAGGACGGCACTGGCGGTACCTTCACCATCAGTGCCACGCTTGACAGCAAATAGGAAAGCGCGCTCGTTGCCTTCCTGCGGGCGAATGACGACGTGTTTGCATGGCAACCGTCCGACATCCCCGGTGTTCCCAGGAGGGTGATTGAGCACAAGCTCGCTGTCTGTCCTCACGCGCGACCCGTCAAGCAGAAAGTGAGAAAACAAGCCGTGGAGCGCCAAGAATTCATCAGCGAAGAGATCAAGAAGCTAGAGGCGGCAGGCCTAGTGAGAGGTGTGATCCATCCAACGTGGCTGGCCAGTCCGGTCGTCGTGCGCAAAGCCAATGGGAAATGGAGACTGTGCATGGACTTCATCGATGTGAATAAAGCATGTCCCAAGGATCCGTTTCCCTTGCCGCGCATTGACCAGATTGTTGACTCCACTGCCGGATGTGAGCTACTCTCTTTTCTTGATGCATATTCAGGCTACCACCAAGTCTTTATGGCCAAAGAAGATGAAGAGAAGACCGCATTTATCACTCCGTGCGGCACCTATTGCTTCATACGCATGCCGTTTGGACTGAAGAATGCGGGATCAACGTTTGCAAGGGTAGTGCACACTGCTTTCGAGCCACAGATCCATAGGAACGTGGAGGCCTACATGGATGACATCGTGGTGAAGAGCAGGAGCAAGGAAACCCTGGTCCAAGATCTGGAAGAGACATTTCAGAACCTGCGCAAGATACAGCTCAAGCTGAACCCCGAGAAGTGCGTTTTCGGAGTCCCCTCCGGCAAGCTTCTCGGGTTCTTTGTGTCACGGAGGGGGATTGAAGCTAGTCCCGACAAGATCAAAACCATCGAGCAGATCGAAGCCCCAGAGCGCGTCAAGGACGTCAGAAACTTGCAGGTTGTGTGGCCGCCCTCAGTCGGTTCATTTCAAGGTCTGCAGAACGCGCCCTGCCCTTCTTTAAAATCTTGAAGAAGGCAGGCCCCATGCAGTGGACTCCAGAAGCGGAGGCGGCGCTGCAAGATTTGAAAAGGTACCTATCCTCCACTCCAATACTTGTCGCACCTAGACCACAGGAGAAGTTGTTGCTATACCTAGCGGCAACCAACCAGGTGGTTAGTGCTGCGTTAGTGGCGGAGAGGGAGGCCGACGAGGAGCCTATACCACCTACAAGCGAGTCCAGCGACGAGCGGGGGGCTGCTCCGGCAAGCTCTGGCCCCGACAAGGACCACCCTGCGCAGGAACAGGATGGAGCGCGGAAGAAGATGGTGCAGCGCCCGGTGTATTTTGTGAGTTCCCTCTTGCAGGGGGCTAGATCAAGATACTCCGGGGTGCAGAAATTGCTTTTCGGCCTCCTCATGGCCTCGAGAAAGCTGCGCCATTACTTCCAAGCACACGAGATAACAGTAGTCACTCGCTTTCCGCTGAAGAGGATATTGCACAATCCCGAGGCAACAGGCAGGATCGTCGAGTGGGCGCTGGAGCTGTCGAGCTTTGGGCTCAAGTTTGAAAGTACTTCAACCATACAGAGCCGAGCTTTGGCAGAATTCATAGCTGAGTGGACCCCGACGCCAGATGGAGAAGCCCAAGAAACAAGCGCGCCCGTACAAGAAGCAACAAGCGAGTGGGTAATGTACTTCAATGGTGCCTTCTCGCTGCAAGGCGCCGGCGCTGGCGTGGTACTCATCGCGCCCACCGGAGAGCACCTCAAGTATGTTATCCAGATGCACTTCCCAAGAGAGCAAGCAACCAACAATACTGCTGAGTATGAAGGCTTGCTCGCCGGCCTCAGGATTGCGGCCGAACTTGGGATCAGAAAGCTGATTGTGCGGGGAGATTCTCAACTGGTGGTCCGGCAAGTCAACAAGAGCTACCAGAGCCCTCTGATGGAAGCTTATGTGGATGAAGTGAGAAAGCTGGAAGGACACTTTGAAGGGCTGCAAATGGAGCACGTCCCGAGAGCTCAGAATGAGATAGCAGACGGCCTTTCGAAGTGTGCTTCGTTGAAGTTACCTGTGGAACCAGGGACCTTCTTACTCAAGCTGACTCAACCATCCGTTACACCATCAGTTGGGCAGTCCAAGAAAAGGAAGTTGGTCTCCGGCGACTACTTGCAGGCGGACCTTCCTGAGACCGCCGCCAAGGTCCCCAAGATCAACAACCAGAACGCCGAGGGACAGCCCGCTCCTGCGGATCCCAGGATCCGTCCAGTCGAAGCAGGTGCCCCCGATAAGCCTTGCTCCGGCAAGCAGATCAGCAGTCTGAACGACGAGGGACAGCCCGCTCCTGCGGATCCAAGGATCCGTCCAGTCGAAGCAGGTGTCCCCGATAAGCCTTGCTCCGGCAAGCGGATCAGCAGTCTGAACGCTGAGGAACAGCCCGCTCCTGCGGATCCGAGGATCTTAGTACCCCTACTTTAGTACACCGACAGGAGCCCCCGGGCCTGGGCCACACACGGTGCCGAGCGTCGTTGGGCCAGGCCCTAACAGTGCACGGGCACGCATGGCCTTGGTCGCGCTGCTCCTTAACTCCGCACCCGTCGCACCTTCCCCAGGCGGCGCGCGCTTATCGCGGCGTCGTGGGGGCGAAACGCCCATTCCCTCTTTAAGTGGAGGGAGGTGCGGAGGCGCGGCTCGATAAATGAACGGGGGTGAGGCGCGGCTTTCGAGGCGTCCGTTCCCCATAATCACGGGATGGGGAGAGGTCGTCCCACCCGTCGCCTCGGTTCTGCGCGCCCACCACGCGGTCCTCATGCACTCGGAGTCGCGGCGGCGGAGGCAGGGAGTCGGGCCGGTGCGGGTCGATGCAGTGGGTCGGCCCCAGTCGCCTGCCCTTCCTCCGCTTCTATTGGAGGAGCGAGGCGGCCGCGGTCCCACTCCGCCCCTTTATAAGGAGCGAAAGGGGGCGACGGAAATCCGCACTCCATCTCCTTCCTCCTTCTGCTTCTGGTTTCCTTCCCCCATCTGTGATGGAGGGGGGGAACCCTGGTTCTTCTTCGGTTGCCGCGAGGGTGTCTGCTAGGCAACGCGCCCCTCCTCCCCTTGCGCCCGCGGCGGCGGAGCCGGTCGTCGGGGGAAGAGGGAGAGGGCGAGGTCGCGGACGAGGTCGTGGACGGGGCCGAGGCGCTCGGGGCGGACGGATCGGTGCGCCGTCCTAGCCCCCGCCAGCGGCTCCGTTCCTTCCCGCGGTCCATCTCGGGGACGACCCCCGTGAGTTCATCATCAGGCTGCGCCGGGCGCCTCGTCGCCGCCTCCGGCTTCCCGCTCCATTCGCGAACGTGTTGGAGGCGGAGCAGCCTGAGACGCTAAACCTGCGCATGAGGGGCTGCGGGATCAGTGGGACGCGAGTCCACGTCGAGCCCCGAGCCCCCGGCGTGGTGT
Source organism: Aegilops umbellulata (assembly GCA_032464435.1). Taxonomy (NCBI): domain Eukaryota; kingdom Viridiplantae; phylum Streptophyta; class Magnoliopsida; order Poales; family Poaceae; genus Aegilops; species Aegilops umbellulata. The sequence goes on from CP136056.1 coordinate 114,746,850, forward strand.
GTCTGGGCCGCGGGTGGAAGACGTTCGCCCGGATCCACAGCTTGACGGAGGGGTTCACCCTCCACTTTAAGCTAGTGGGGGAGGACCTCCTCTCCGTCAAGGCCTTCTGGGGCTTCGGCATCCGGGCCCGGTGCTGCGAAGATAGCTCCTCCGACAGCGAAGGCTCCTCCTCGAGCGAGAGTGACGAGGAGGGGAGCGACAGCGACGACAAGGGGAGCAGCCGCCGGGATGACGGGTCCGACTAGGCGTCGGTCGCAGCTCCGTGTGGCACCGGCGGCCCCATCGTCCGCGCCGGGCTCCGTGAACTCCCCGGGGTCGTCTCCTTGGGCGGCTGGCGTAGGGGGGCTGCTGAGGAGGACGGAGGGCGGGCGTCGAAGGCCGCGAAGTCGGAGTACGGGCCGACTTCGGCAGCTGGCTGACGCTCCGGTGCCTCGTGTTCCAGATGCGCCCCAGACGCCGTCATCACCCTTGCTCTCGGTGACGACCACCGGGGTCTTCTCTTCGGCCCGGCAAGCTCCTCTTGCCGGGGGCTTGATCTCCTCGGGCGGCCGGAGTGGCGAGGCTGGGGAAGAGGAAGAGGCTGGCGGCAAGGCCGCTGCCTCATCTTCCAGCTCTGCCTCCGGCGCCTCCGTCTTCTTCAGCCTCCGGAGACCCCCGGGCGGAGCCCCCGGATCTTCTCTTGGTGCCTTCTGCCACCCGTAGCTCATCTAGGTGCCCCTTTCGCCCTCTTCGCCTACTTGCCCTACCTCCTGAGGAGAGAGACAAGAAAGGGATTACGGGCACCTTATCTCTTTTCAGCTTGTAAGCCTTCGGGCCTTAGTTGCGTTTAAGCCTTGTAATCCCTCTTTTCATGTTTTTCATTCTCTCTGAACTGTACCTGAGTGGAATGTTTTTAATGAAAAGGGGATGTTTGCCGGATCATTTGTCTCGCGGGTGGAAACCGCGGTAAGGAACGAATCCTTTACATCGTTAAGATAGACAGTTTCTCGTCCGGCAACAGGCCCAGCCGCTCCCCCGCATTGCTCGACCTTTCTCACGCCCTTGGCGGAGGCGGGGAGCAGGCGGGTTCCGGCCCCTCGCTTCCCTCCCCCTTGCTGCCGCGGCTGCTATCGAAACGGGCCCCAGGAACGCGCTCTGGGGCTTGCCGCTAAGAGAGCACGGTAGCTTTTCAGGAGGAAAGGAGGCTTTCAAATTCCACAGTTCATAAGAGAATGCATGATGAGGGATGCAAAAACTTATCTGAGGTTGCAGCCCCCGGCGACTCTGGCTCGCCGGGGCGTAGGTGTTGGCTCGTCCTTCTCCTCTTCCTTGTCCTTGAGCGGCCCGGCAAGGACATTCAATTCCTGCGAGCCAAAAGGGAAAGGACGGGAAAAAGACGCGGACTCGACCTCTAAGTTAGGGGTTAGCGACAGTTAGGAACTGACAACCCTAACCAAGGACGAGACTCTGACTCAGCATGCATGCTAAAATCTAGGGCGCCAGCGCTTCTTTATCTTCGGCCAGGGGCTTCGCCTGGCTTTGTACGAGGGCTTAAATGCAACATCGGCAAGGCCTGCACAAACCGGTGGTTGCCGGAGCGGATCACGGCAACCGCGCCTTATGGGCGAAACTTGCGAAGATGCTCTATGTTCCCAGGAGTTGCTCACTGGTAGGCCCTCTTCGGTCTTGAGGCGGACAGCGCCAGGCCTCGCGACTCGTCTCACCCGATAAGGGCCTTCCTGCTTCGGCATCGACTTGTTATAATTCTTGGCCGACTGAACGTGCCTAAGAACAAGGTCGCCTAACAGGGCAACTTTATCTGATGCCAGGGGCTTCGCCTGGCTTTGTACAAGGGGTTACATGCAGCAGCGGCAAGGCCTGTACAAACCGATGGTTGCCGGAGCGGATCACGGCAACCGCGCCTTATGGGCGAAACTTGCGAAGATGCTCTATGTTCCCAGGAGTAGCTCACTGGTAGGCCCTCTTCGGTCTTGAGGCGGGCAGCGCCGGGCCTCGCGACTCGTCTCACCCGATAAGGGCCTTCCTGCTTCGGCGTCGACTTGTTATAATTCTTGGCCGACTGAACGTGCCAAAGAACAAGGTCGCCTAACAGGGCAACTTTATCTGGTGCCAGGGGCTTCGCCTGGCTTTGTACAAGGGGTTACATGCAACAGCGGCAAGGCCTGTACAAACCGATGGTTGCCGGAGCGGGTCACGGCAACCGCGCCTTATGGGTGAAACTTGCGAAGATGCTCTATGTTCCAGGAGTTGCTCACTGGTACGCCTTCTTCGGTCTCGAGGCGGACAGCGCCAGGCCTCGTGACTTGTCTCACCCGATAAGGTCCTTCCCACTTTGGCGTCAACTTGTTGGAATTCTTGGCCGACTGAGTGCGCCGAAGAACAAGGTCGCCCTCTTCGAGACTCCTGGCCTTGACCTTGCGGCTATGGTAGCGACGCAAGGCTTGCTGGTATCGAGCAGCTCGTACCGCAGCCTGGAGACGTCCTTCCTCAAGGAGCAGCGCGTCGTCTTGGCGCAGCCGCTCTTGCTCGAGCTCGTCATAAGCGAGCACCCGAGGAGATCCGTATACGAGCTCCGTGGGGATAACTGCTTCCGCTCCATAAACTAGAGCAAAGGGTGTCTGTCCGGTGGCTCGACTCGGTGTCGTTCTGATTGACCAAAGAGCCGCCGGCAGCTCCTCAATCCAATTTCTTCCGCACTTGTGCAGCCTGTCGAAGGTCCTGGTCTTGAGTCCGCGCAGCACTTCAGCGTTGGCCCTTTCTGCTTGACCGTTGCTCCTGGGGTGAGCAACCGAAGCGAAACAGACCTTGGCGCCGAGATCCTGGGCGTATTGCATGAAGGCGCGACTTGTGAATTGCGTCCCGTTGTCGGTGATGATTCTGTTGGGGATTCCGAAACGGCAGACGATCGACCGGAAGAACTTGACTGCTGCCTGCGCGGTCACCTTCCTCACTGGCTCCACTTCTGGCCACTTCGTGAACTTGTCGATTGCAACGTACAAGTACTCGAAGCCCCCGACGGCTCGGGGAAAAGGGCCGAGGATATTGAGCCCCCAGACCGAGAAGGGCCAGGATAAAGGGATTGTTTGGAGAGCTTGAGCTGGCTGATGAATCTGTTTTGCATGGAACTGGCACGCTTCACACTTGGTTACTAGTGCAGTTGCATCTTGGAGGGCTTCTTGCCAGAAGAACCCTTGCCGGAAGGCTTTCCCGACAAGTGCTCTCGCGCCAATGTGATGGCCGCATATGCCTCCGTGTATCTCTGCCAACAGCTTCTGTCCGTCTTCCCTGGAGATGCACTTCAATCTGACACCGTTGAGTCTCCTTCTGTACAGCTCGTTGTCCACGAACTGGTACATACTTGACTGCCTGGTGATCTTCTCCATCTCTTCTGGGTCGTCGGGAAGTTCTCCAGTTTGCAGAAAACGGACGATCTGCTGCGCCCATGCCGGAGCCCGGGGCTCGACGGCAAGGACTAAAGGCATGAAGGCCGCTGCGGGGACCCCGGCTTCTACGGCAAGAACCTCTGGTTCCGCCGGAGCCGGTGATCCCCCGGCAAGCTTGCCGGGGCAAAGCTTGTCGGGAACCCCCGCTTCAACTGGACAACTACTCTTTTAACGTGGAAACAATTTATAGTATTCGAGTCTCTTATGATACTCCCACTATTCCGATTGAGAATTTTTTTGCTTATGTAGAGAGGAGTAAATTCTCTATGCTTGTAGATCATGAAAAGAATGCTTTATGTGATAGTTATATTATTGAATTCATTCATTATGCTACTGAAAATTATTATGAGGGAGGAATATATGCTTGTAGGAATTGCAATAATATCAAGTTTCCTCTCTATGTGCTTAAAGTTTTAAAGTTATGCTTGTTTTGGCTTCCTATGCTAGTTGATTATTGTTCCCATAAGTTGTTTGCTCACAAAATCCCTATGCATTGGAAGTGGGTTAGACTTAAATGTGCTAGTCATATTCTTCATGACGCTCTCTTTATGTTTCAATTCTTATCTTTTAGGTGAGCATCATTGAAATCATCATGCCTAGCTAGAAAGGCATTAAAGAAAAGCGCTTGTTGGGAGACAACCCAATATTTACCCCTACTGTTTTTGTGTGTTCACATGATTAAGCTACTGTAGTAATCATGTTTTATAGCTTTTGTTTCAATAAAGTGCCAAGTAGAACCTATAGGACCTTCTTGGATGATAATTATTTGATCTTGCTGAAAAAGACAAAAACTTTCTTCTCACGAAACCAATTGTTAAAAATCACCAGAACGTGATAAAATAATGATTCCAATTGCAGTAGATCAATAATCAAATTATCTAGGTCTTCCTATTTTGGCAGATGTTTCTGAGTTCTAGAAGTTTGCGTTTGATACAGATTACTACAGACTGTTCTGTTTTTGGCAGATTCTGTTTTCTATGTGTTGTTTGCTTATTTTGATAAATCTATGAATAGTATCGGAGGATATGAACCATAGATAAGTTGGAATACAGTCGATATTACATCAATATAAATTTAGAATGAGTTCACAACAGTACCTAAGTGGTGATTTATTTTCTTATACTAATGGAGCTTACGAGTTTTCTGTTAAGTTTTGTGTTGTGACGTTTTCAAGTTTTGGGTAAAGATTCGATGGACTATGGAATAAGGAGTGGAAAGAGCCTAATCTTGGGTATGCCCAAGGAACCCCAAGGTAATATTCAAGGACAACCAAGAGCCGAAGCCTGGGGATGCCCCGGATGGCATCCCCTCTTTCGTCTTCGTTCATCGGTAACTTTACTTGGAGCTATATTTGTATTCACCACATGATATGTGTTTTGCTTGGAGTGTAATTTTATTTTGTTAGTATTAATTGATGTTATTTATAATAATGTTTTGCATCTCTTTTTTCAATAAAAATGTCAAGGATAGCCTTTACCATGCTTATTTTGCAAGTATACATGTTGCTGTTTCAAAACAGAAAGTTTACCGCTGTTTCAAAAATTCCCTAGAAAAGTCAGAATGTGATAAAATGTTGAAACATTTTGCATAATAAGACCTGATAAATTTACTACAGTGGAAATTTTCTTTCATAATTTTTGGAGCTAGGGAAGTAAGGGTTTTGTTGCATTCTTTACAGACTATCCTGTTTAGGCAGATTGCTGTTATGTTTGCATTGTTTGCATATGTTTGCTTGTTTAATAATTCTATTTGAGGATAGGACTATTAAATATGCAGAGGCATTCAGTATGCAATGTTGAATAATAATTTTAGTGATTTTGTACAGTAGAGTATGATAAGGTTTTTGCATTGGTCTATACTAACTTATCTCACGAGTCCTTGTTGAGTTTTGTGTGGATGAAGCTCTTGAGATTTAGGGAGACCGTGATATGAGAGGAATTAAGGAGACACAAAAGCTCAAGATTGGGGATGCCCAAGGCATCCCAAGATAATATTTCAGGAAGTCTCAAGCGTCTAAGCTTGGGGATGCCCCGGTTGGCATCCCACCTTTCTTCTTCAACAACTATCGGTTAGTTTCGGTTGATTCTAAGTTTTTGCTTCTTCACGTGATGTTTGTTATCCTTGAAACGTCGTTTTATTTTGTTTTGCTTGCTGCTTGAATAAAATACCAAGATCTTAAATTCTTAAATGAGAGAGAGTCTTCACATAGCTACATAATTATTTAACTACTCATTGATTTTCACTTATATCTTTTTGGAGTAGTTTGTCATTTACTCGTGTGCTTCACCTATATCCTATGAGTAAATGGTTGAATGAGCGAATATCATAAATCTGAAATTATATATGTTTCATATGCTTATCCCATGGGGAGTAATGACTTCACATATAAGAAGTAGAGGTGGTAAATTTATTTAAGGTTAGCAAACATTGTATTGGTCACTTGAACAATTCATGAAAGAATATTGAGGGAAGAGAGATTTCACATATAAATATACTATCTTGGACATCTTTTATGATTGTGAGCACTCATTAAAATATGACATGCTAAAAGGTTTATGTTGGACAAGGAAGACAACGTAATGGGTTATGTTTTCTTATATCCAAAATAAAGTATATTGCCATGGATCATCCAACATGCTGAGCTTGCCTTTCCCCTTCATGCTAGCCAAATTATTTGCACCAAGTAGAGATACTACTTGTGCTTCCAAACATCCCTTAAACCAGTATTGCCATGAGAGTCCACCATACCTACCTATGGATTGAGTAAGATCCTTCAAGTAAGTTGTCATCGGCGCATGCAATAACAATTGCTCTATAAATATGTATGATCTATTAGTGTGGAGAAAATAAGCTTTATACGATCTTGTGATGTGGAAGGAATAAAACCGACAGACTGCATAATAAAGGTCCCTATCACAACTGGCAATATAAAGTGACGTTCTTTTGCATTAAGATTTTGTGCATCCAACTATAAAAGCGCATGACAACCTCTGCTTCCCTCTAGGAAGGGCCTATCTTTTATTCTTGTCTTATACCTTATGCAAGAGTCATAGTTATCTTCACCTTTCCTTTTTACATTTCATCCTTTGGCAAGCATATTGTGTTGAAAAGATCTTGATATATATATCCAATTGGATGTAAGGCATCATGAACTATTATTGTTGACATTACCCTTGAGGTAAAAGGTTGGGAGGCGAATCTATAAGCCCCTATCTTTCTCTGTGTCTGATTAAAACTTTGAACCCATAAATATCACGTGAGTGTTAGCAAATGTGGAAGACTAAATGATAGTTGAGTATGTGAAGTTTGCTGAATCAAAGCTCTGACATAGTCCCTTCCTGAAAATAAGATGAATTGTAATTGTTTGATGACTAATAACACCGTTTGTTAGTTTTCAAGAAAGTTTATGATCTCTACTTTAACATGTGAATAGATAATGAAAATTTTTTATGAGATGAGCTACTGTTATGACATATGATGATGCTAGAAAAGGTGATTGAAATTATCGTTGATCAAACTTGTGCACCTACTAGCATTCACACTTCATAAATTATTTCTTTTATCATTTACCTACTCGAGGACGAGCAGGAATTAAGCTTGGGGATGCTGATACGTCTCCAACATATCTATAATTTATGAAGTATTCATGCTATTATATATTCTGTTTTGGATGTTTAATCGGCTTTATTATACACTTTCATATTATTTTTGGGACTAACCTATTAACCAGAGGCCCAGCCCAAATTGTTGTTTTCTAGCCTATTTCAGTGTTTTGAAGAAAAGGAATATCAAACATAGTCCAAACGGAATGAAACCTTTGGGAGAGTTATTTTTGGAATGGAAGCAATCCAGGAGACTTGGAGTAGACGTCAGGGAAGCTTCGAGGAAGCCACGAGGCAGGTAGGTGCGCCCTACTCCCTGGGCGCGCCCCCACCCTCGTGGGCCCCTCGTGGCTCCCCTGACCAACTTCTTTTGCCTATATATGTCCATATACCCTAAAAACATCGAGGAACAGAATAGATCAAGAGTTTCGCCGCCGCAAGCTTCTCCATCCACCAAAAACCAATCGGGACCCTGTTCCGGCACTTGAGGTGACATTGGAGTATCTAGGTGACATTAGGCTTTTCGTTGATTTGTGTCTTAAGGTGTTATTCTAGTACGAACTCTTGAATAGATCGATCCGAACGAATAAATTTGAGGCGGTTTCGTACCCTACAATAATCTCTTAGTTTTTCTCTGCTATTAGTGACTTTGGACTGACTCTTTGTTGCGTGTTGAGGGATAGTTATATGATACAATTATGTTATTATTGTTGAGAGAACTTGCACTAGTGAAAGTATGAACCCTAGGCCTTGTTTCCTAGCATTGCAATACCGTTTGTGCTCACTTTTATCATTAGTTACCTTGCTGTTTTTATATTTTCAGATTACAAAAACATATATCTACCATCCATATTGCACTTGTATCACCATCTCGTCACCGAACTAGTGCACCTATACAATTTACCATTGTATTGGGTGTGTTGGGCACACAAGAGACTCTTTGTTATTTGGTTGCAGGGTTGTTTGAGAGAGACCATCTTCAACCTACGCCTCCCATGGATTGATAAACCTTAGGTCATCCACTTGAGGAAAATTTGCTACTGTCCTACAAACCTCTGCACTTGGAGGCCCAACAACGTCTACAAGAAGAAGGTTGCGTAGTAGACATCAAACCACAACAGTGATTATCAAGTTTGCAATTTTAACCTTCTTCAAGGACCGATCATAGTCAAATTTGATTCAACTAAAGTAGGAGAAACAGACACCCGCCAACCACCTTTATGCAAAACAAGTTGCATGTCAGTCGGTGGAACCGGTCTCATGTGCATGGACATGTAAGGTTGGTCCGGGACGCTTCATCCCACAATTCCGCTGAATCAAAATAAGACGTAGGTGGTAAGCAGTATGACCATCACTGCCCACAACTCTTTTGTGTTCTACTCGTGCATATCATCTACGCATAGACCTGGCTCATATGCCACTGTAGGGAAACATTGCATGGAAAATAAAAAAACGTACGCACACGCAAGATCTATCCATGGAGATGCATAGCTAAGAGAGCGGAGATTATGTCTATGTACCCTCGTAGACCGTAAAGCGGAAGCGTTTATCAACGCAGTTGATGTAGTCGAACACCCTCGCGATCCAACCGATAAAGCACCGAATGTACGACACCTCTCCATTCAGCACACGTTCAGCTCGATGACGTCTTCGCCTTCTTGATCCAGCAAGAAGGGCGAAGTAGTAGATGAGTTCCGGTAGCACGATAGCGTGGTGATGGTGGTGATGTAATTATCTCCGCAAGGCTTCGCCATGCACTACAAAAATATGACCGAGGACGAACTAGAGGGAGAGGGGCACTGCACATGGCTTGGGGGTCATGGTGGCTCATGCCCCTCTCCCTCCACACATGTATAAGGTGGCGGGGGAGGAGGGGAGACAGCCTAGGGTTCCCCCAAGGGGTCGACGGCCACCTTGGGCCTTGCCCTAGCCATGCCCCCTTGCCTTTTTAGGCGCACGGGGAAAGGCAAGGGAGGGTGCCCCCTTTGCTTTCTCCCATGAGGAGGGGAAGGCAGGAGGGGCTAGCCCTCCCCCTTTCCTTCCCTAGGGCCGGCGGTCAGGGAGAGTGCGCGCCAGCCCTTTGTGGGTTGGTGTGTGCCTCCCCTTGGCCCATTAGGCCCACATACTTGTCGTAGGTCTCCCAGAACCCCTTCCGGTGACCGATGAATACCCGGTACATCCCGAAACCTTTCCGGTGACCAAATGGCATCATCATATGTATCAATATTTAACTCCGTATCATTTCGGAGCTCCTTGTCATGTTCATGATCTCATCCGGGACTCTGAACAACATTCCGTCATCAACTCACATAACTCATACAATACTATATCATCAACGAACGTTAAGCGTGCGGACCCTACGGGTTCGAGAATGATGTAGACATGACCGAGACGCCTCTTCAGTCAATAACCAATAGCGGGACCTGGATGTCCATATTGGTTCCTACATATTCTACGAAGATCTTAATCGGTCAAACCTTTATGAAAACATACGTAATTCCCTTTGCCTGTCGGTATGTTACTTGCCCGAGATTCAATCGTTGGTATCTTCATACCTAGTTCAATCTCGTTATCGGAAAGTCTCTTTACTCGTTCCATAATACATCATCTCATAACTAACTCCTTAGTCACTTTGCTTGCAAGCTTCTTGTGATGTGTATTACCGAGAGGGCACAGAGATACCTCTCTGATACACGGAGTGACAGATCCCAATCTTGATCCATGCCAACTGAACAAACACCTTCTGAAATACCTGTAGAGCATATTTATGATCACCCAGTTATGTTGTGACGTTTTATAGCACACAAGATATTCCTATGGTATCCGGGAGTTTCATGATCTCATAGTCGAAGGAATATGTATTTGACATTAAGAAAGCAGTAGCAATAAACTAAACGATCATATGCTAAGCTCACAGATGGGTCTTGTCCATCACATCATTCTCCTAATGATGTGATCCCGTTATCAAGTGACAACACATGTCCATGGTATTTGTTTATGTATCCACACATGTATTTAAGTTTCCGGTCACTACAATTCTAGCATGAATAATAAACATTTATCATGAATAAGGAAATATAATAATAACAACTTTAAGATTGCCTCTAGGGCATATTTCCATCAGCTTTATCCCACAATGCCCCCGAATCAAAATAAGACATTGGTGGGAAGCAATATGAACCTCACCGCCCACAACTCCTTTGTGTTCTACTCGTGCATATCATCTATGGATAGACCTGGCTCATTATGCCACTTTGGGGAACGTTGCATGGAAAACAAATAAAATTCTACGCACACACAAGATCTATCCATGGAGATGCATAGCTACGAGAGGGGAAGAGCATCTACACACCCTTGTAGATCGCTAAGTAGAAGTGTTTATCAACGCGGTTGATGTAGTCGTACACCTTCATGATCCGTCCCGATCAAGTACCGAATGTATGACACCTCCGCGTTCAGCACACGTTCACCTCGATGACATCCTTGCCTTCTCGATCCAGCAAGAGAGTCGATGTAGTAGATGAGTTTTGGCAGCACGACGACGTGATGAAACTATCTGCAGGGGTTCATCAAGCACAACGGATGTGGACGGAGGAGGAAGTAGAACTAGAGGGAGATGGGGCACCGCACATGGCTTGGGGATCGTGGTGTGTGTTGCCCCTCTCCCTCCTATTATATATATAGGTGGGGGAGGGGAGGCAGCCTAGGGAGCCCCCAAGGGGGCCGGCGGCCAGCCCTGGCTGTGTCGCCCTTCCTTCTTTGGCGCCCGGGGAGAAGGCAGGAGGGGATGCGCCCCCCTTTCCTTTCTCTCGTGTGGAGGGGAAGGCAGGATGGGCTAGCCCTCGTCCCTTTCCTTCCCTAGGGCCCTCAGCCTAGAGGTGGGGTGCACCAGCCCCTTGTGGGCTGGTGTGCTTCCCTCGTTGGCCCAATAAGCCCGGAACCCCTTCTAGTGATCCGATAAATACCCGGTGCATTCTGAAACCTTTCTGGAGATCAAATACTATCATCCTATATGTCACTATTTACCTACGGACCATTCTGGAGCTCCTCGTCATGTCCGTGATCTCATCCAGGACTCCGAACAACATTTGGTCACTATTTCACATAACTCGTACAATACTATATCGTCAACGAACATTAAGCGTGCAGACACTATAGGTTCGAGAATGATGTAGAGATGACCTAGACGCCTCTTCGGTCAATAAAAAATAGCGGGACCTGTATGCCCATATTGGTTCCTACATATTGTACGAAGATCTTTATCCATCAAACCTTTATGACAACATACGTAGTTCCCTTTGTCTGTCGGTATTTTACTTGCCCGAGATTCGATCGTTGTTATTGACGATGACATGTACCTAGGGTAGGGCCATAGGCCTGACCTAAACACCCTACCCAAGGACACAGCCCTAGAGTCAAGAACATTCAAAGTACAACAGAAGATACCGACTGAAATCACCTTGGAGTGCAATCCACTCGACGAGCTATCCCACTCGGATATCCCAATTCCAGTCGACCAAGATAGAGTCACTCGACAACACGAAGAATGACTCGGAGTACCGAAGGTCTAATGCCACTCCAGGATGGCAACGGTCAGGCGTTCACTCCGTCTTCTTAAAGATCATCATAGTCATTTATTGCTAGCGTTACTAGTAACGCCCCTGCCTTAACATACATTGAACCCTGTGTAACTGAGGGCTGGAGGGGCCTGACGCACTCTATATAAGCCACCCCTCCTCTTGCACAAGGGTTATCACCCCTGTAACTCTCACGAATAATCCAGTTGGCAAGCCTCCGGGCACCGAGACGTAGGGCTATTACTTCCTCTGAGAAGGGCCTGAACTTGTAAACCTTATGTGTACAATCTTGCCGAAGCTAGGACCCTGCCTCCTCCTACGTACCCCCTATTCTTACTGCCAAACTTGCTCCCACGATAGTTGGCGCCCACCGTGGGGCCGGCATCTTAGTGACTTCCGGTGAGGTTGCAGTTTTTTCGATGTTCATCAACATGGTTTCCGGCGGTGGTTTGGCTTTTGGTAATGAGATCCGTCTCGGCGTGCTCGTCTTTGTCGCTGACGACTCTGCCTTGCTCCAAGAGGCCCCCTCGATGTTGAGGCCCTTCCCTTCAGCAGGGCGGCGCACTTCCGCGTGAGTGCCTGTGGCGTCCTCCTGCGGCAGCCGTCGACCCAGTATCGGTCGGCTCCTGCGTCATCCACTCTCCCTGATGTACGCCGCTGCAAGCGATCCGATCAGTCGCGGCTTCAGCGATGGGTGAAGCATGCGGTGGCTCGACAGTCGGCCACCCCTCAAGTCACAGCAATCGAGCCCAACGAATCTCTCTACGGTCCATTTGACCTGTCGACTGGTTCCGCAGATGCTCTGTCTGAGTGCGGAAGCAACGATCCCGCGGTGGAAGTCTTCATGGTCAACTCCCGTTTGCAGCCCGCCTAGTTTCCGTCGCAACGGCAGCGACGGTGATGGTGATCACCCGTCGTACATTCATGATGAGTATGAACCCCAAGCCCTCACTTCGGCACAGAGGGAAGAGTTGAATCGCCGCAACATGGAGGCACTCCGGACCCCCATCGCAGGGGAGACTTCCGAGGCTCGGGCCTTGGAGGCTGCTCGCCTGGCCACCTTGGCTGAGCGCACGTGTCTGGAGAATCTTCAACATTCACTCAACGAATGCGCCCGCCGACAGATCCCTGAATCCAGTCAACAGCCTCGACAATTGTTTCCGCCTGAAACTCCGGTATACCGTACTCCAGTCCAGAACCTTGCAGCTGCGGCACGTATAGCAGAATCAATTTAGCCATCTCGTTCAGAAGCTGGTAGAGGTTTCCTGCAGATCCGAGTGCTGCTCCGAGCGGCGGGTGAACAGAATTTAGCTGTTTCTCAGTCGCATAATAGGATCCATAGCAGATATACGGTTGCACACATGGTTCAATCCTCTCACATTCCAAGATCGCCTTTGCGGCATGACGATCGTGGGCACCACTAGGATCAGTACCTAGATCGGGGCCACGGACAGTATGATCATTGATACGCCCGTGATGACCACCGTCGAGTGCCTACGGCCCCTTCGAGTGGCGGATCGTACACGCCCCGACGGTATGATGGCAGGCGCCCATATGGTGATGAGCGGAGAGCTCCAGTCGACCCAAGAGAGCCTGGATTTGATGCGAGATCACTTCTCGTACAAGGTTTGGTCGACAGGGGCCGAGCACACAGAGAAGGGCAAGATAGAAACCGTCCGAGTGGAAGCAGAGTACATGTTTCTGGACCTGAATGTTTTAGCAGAGCCATCTGAGCTGCAGAGATCCCTCCAACTTCAGGTTGGCGACGGGCGTGAGTAAGTTCACCGTTGAGTCGAAGCCCGACACTTGTCTAGAAGATTACCGAGTGGCAGTGCAGATTGGTGGAGGCAATGATGACGTAGCCATGAAGCACCTCCCCCTGATGCTCGAGGGTTCAGCAAGAGCTTGGTTGAGTCAGTTGGCCCCTGGAAGTATTTTCAGTTGGGAAGAGTTGGCCCGAGTGTTTATCAAAACATTTGAGGGCACGTGCAAGCGACCTGCTGGATTGACTGAATTGCAGCACTACATCTAGAAACAGAATGAGACTTTGAGAGACTTCATCCAGAGATGGACTACTCTTCATCATACTGTAGAAAATGTGTCAGAACACCAGGCAGTTTGTGCCTTCAAAGAGGGCGCTCGGTATAGAGACCTCAACCTGGACTTCGGTCAGTCAGAAAGATGTCCCTGGCACGAATGATGGAAATAGCCACTCGATACGCTAACGGCAAAGAGGAAGACCGACTCCACAATGTCAAGAATAAACCAATCGCCCAAGACACTTGAGGAGGAAATTCCAGTCGGAAGCAGAAGCGCAAGGCTAAACCTACAGGTCCTGCTGAGGCCGCAGTTTTGAATCAAGGGAAGTTCATGGGAAAGCCTGAAGGGCCATGGATCCCCAAAAAAGTGAAAGATCAAGCGGGAAACGATGTTATTGATTTGCCGTGTCACATACACACCAAAAAAAGATAAAGAGGGTAACTTGATTCTGTCAAAGCATACCACTCGATAGTGTCGACTCTTGATTCAGAGTTTCCAGGAGGGTCAGCCCAGTGACAAAGAGAAGGAATTTGATAAGGAAGAAGATAAAGAGGAAGATGATGGTTACCCCAATGTCAATGCTACTTTAGTGATTTTGGCTGATATCGAGAGCAAAAGTCGATTGAAAGTTATAAATAGAGAAGTGAACATGGTTGCTCCAGCAACTAAAACTTATTTGAAGTGGTCAAAAACTCCCATTACATTCGACCAGTCTGATCACCCAGCGCACGTTGCTATCCCCGGGCGGCAAGCGTAGGTGGTCGACCCAATCGTTTGGGGCACTGGACTGACCAAGGTTCTGATGGATGGTGCCAATGGTTTGAACATTTTGTATGCTGAGACCCTCCAAGGGATGGGCATCCCAATGTCCAAGCTCAGTGAGAGAAACATGCGATTCCACGGAGTCATTCCAGCAAAGAAAGCAGACTTACTTGGTCAGATCACTCTTGATGTGGTTTTCGGTGATTCAAAGGATTACCGCAAGGAAAAGTTAACGTTTGAGGTGGTGGATGTCCACAGTGCTACCATGCTATTCTGGGCAGGCCTGCATATGCTCGTTTTATTGCTCGACCATGTTACGTATACCTCAAGTTGGAGATGCCTGGACCCAAGGCATGATCCAAGTCACAGGGAATTGGCAAAGAGCGTAACAGTGCCTCCAGAAGGGCTCAAAGATTGCCAATGAACAGATGGCAACAGTGGAGATGGAAGAATACAACAAGAAAGCAGATCCGAGTGAGTTGTTGCGAGCTAAGAAGCCTACTTGAGAGTCCGCATTTCAGTAGGCCGGTGAGACGAAGCCCGTTCATATTCACCCGACTGATCCCAATGTTGCTCCCACGCACATCTCAACAACACTCGATGTCGGATTACGGGTTTCGGCAAAACCCTTGAGGTTCGAACAGTAGGGTGCGCACGAAGATCTCTCTCCCCCTAGCCCACTCTTGCAATGATCTCAAGGCCTAGCCCGCCGAACCCAAGGAACAAGGGACACAAGAGTTTATACTGGTTTGGGCCACCGATGTGATGTAATACCCTACTCCAGTGAGGTGGATTGCCTTGTAGGCTGAGGATGAACAAGTACAAGGGAAGAACAACCTCTTGAGGAGAGGCGTTCTCATGCTTGCTGAGCTTGTGTGGTTGGGGATGATCTCGATCGTCCTCGATCCGTTGCCTCCTACGGTGGTGGCTAGTCCTATTTATAGAGGCCCTGGTCCTCCTCCCAAATGTTTAGGCGGGAATGGATCCCACAACGGCCAATTTGAAGGGGGGCAGCTAGTACAAGCTATCCTGGCAAAATGTGGTCTTCGCCTGCCAAAGGCTCTGGTGGTGACGCCATCATGGGCTCCGCGATGACCTCCGTCCTACCATCCTGTTGGTCTTGTTCTCGTTGCACCGATATGGAAACCTTTGCCTCATGCCTCGGGACTCCTCGCCTGCACCTGCCCCTTTAGCACCAAAGAGGCAACCGGTACTCTGCGCCCGCTGGCGCCCGCCGGGCCTTGGTCGTCATGGCTCACGTCACGGAAACCTTGCGAGGTGCCCCTCACCTTGATCTCTCCGCTCCTCGCGAGCCAGCCTAGTGAGGCTGCCCCTCAGGAGGTCTTGTGTCGTCCGCCTTGCGAGGCTTGGCCCCCCGAGAGGGTCTTGAGTGTTTGCTAATGAAGATGGGCCATACCAGGTCGTTAGTGGAGCCACGCCATGGGCCACAGGCAGGCAAGTCTGGGGACCCCCGTTCCCAGGACGTCGACAGTAGCCCACGGGCCCAAGGCACGCTCGGACTTGGCTTCGAGGCGAAGCCAAGGCCAAGTGCGGAGCGCCATGGGCCCCAACAGCCTGCGGCCTTGATTGACGTGTGGTGATTGACGGGACGTGGGCGTCTTCGCTTCCCCAAGCTGCCCCGGCAACTGCCCGACTTGACGAGTCCTTGGTGCATGTAGAAAATCCATCATTACCCGCGATCGTGGGGGTCGTCGGTTGGCCTCCTCCTGCTATAAATGGGCAGGGAGTGGAGCTCCCGTTGCCCATCTCTTCCTCCATTCCTCTTGCTCCTTCTTCTTTGCTTCACGGCCTCGCCGTGTCACCCATGGCACCGATACGGCGGTTCTCCACCACAGAGAAGGGAAAAAATCCCCGTGAAGAGCTTGGGCCACTCCCGCCGAAGAAGAGGCTGGCCCGCCTTCGCGACGTTGTCTTGAGGTGGGAGGTGACGAGGCCATGGTACGAGTGGCCTCCTCCCAGCTACCCGTTGCCTGTGCACGCCCAGGCGCAGGGCACCGGAGAGGGAGGCGGTGGCTCGCGGCGCTCGCGCTATGGCCAAGGTAGCCATGCTGTGGTGATGCGCGCCGCCTCCCCGCCAACCCACGCCGAAGGCTCCTCGCGTGAATTTCTGGTGTGGGCGCCGATGCCGCCGCGCACGTGGATTTGACGTTCTTCACCGCGGAGATGCCGCCGAGGGGGCCTCTCGAGCTATGGCTGCAGCACGCCGAGTGTGCCACCCCGGAGACGGGAGCGGAGGTCGAGGTCGTCGCCCCAGGCAAGATCTTCATGACTCGCGGATGGGGCGAGGTCGCCCGTGTCTGCCGCACGGAGGGCACCTTCACCATCCCTTTCGAGTACGACAACACCTCCACGTTATTATTTTGGGTGTTTGACGGGGAAGGCCACCGGCTGGAGTGCTGCTCGAGAGGGAGCCTTCAGGGGGGCGCGACGCCTAGCGCCGGCCCCGCCGACAGTCCCTACAGCAGCAGCGATGACACATGGGAGTCCAGCGGTTCTACGGAGCCTGACGAGACCCCAGAGACGAGTGACAACAGCTGCGTGCCCCCGAGCTCCCGCCGTGCCCAGAGCGCAACGGCGGCGTCCGCTCGTCGTCGCCGCTGATCTGGATGGGGTTGGCGTCGGTCTCCGGTGGCCCACTGTTGATGATGGCGTCGGCGGCGATGCTCGTAGATACAGCTCCCGATAGTCTTCTCCTTTTGTTCCTGGCGAGGAATCAAGATGGACCCCACAGGGGTGTGTAAAGAATCTGTAGTGCCTTTTGTGTCAATATCATCCCCATTATAAAAGCTTATGTTCGCGCGTCTTGCTTCGGCTTGGTTCCCCCTTTCCATCCTTGCGGTAGCCTGGCGCTCTACGCTGACAGGCCCCAGTCCTCAGGCAGGCTTCAGCCGTCGCTGGTATGCCAGGTCGCGATGCCGTGGTCAAGGCCAGGAGGTGAGCGGCCTGAGGTCCGGTAAGAGCCCCTGAGGCGCAATGCTCAGAGGGTCCCCTTAGCGTGCAAGCAACTCCCAGAAGGTAGGAAAGGTAGGTGGAGTCGCCGTAGCAAGGCTGCACAGGCTAGGAATTCTGCGTTATGGTGCTAGGCTGACTCGACTGCGTGACTTATCTTTGGCAACCTTGGATTGATTCCTTGGGCTGCGTCCATCCTGTGCATCTGCGGTCGTGGTGCTGCCAGGTCGGGACCACGTCAGGTCCTTCCCCCTCTCGCGCTCTCCTGAGTGCTCAGCGTTCTCGGGTTTCGACCCTCGAGCAAGGCTCAGCCGCCGCTGGTATGCCAGGTCGTGATGCCATGATCAAGGCCGAGGGGTGAGGGATGGAGAGTTAGTAAAATCCCCTGAGGTGCGATGCTCAGGGGCCCTCCCTTCCACACGCAAGCGAATCGCATGAGAGGAGGAACGAGCCAATGGTACCACCTGTAGCTAGAGCTCTGGACGTTCCTGCAAGTTAGCTGAAGAGGGAACATAGCCCGTGGTCGCGCCGGCTACCCAGAGGTAGATCGTCCCATAGAGAGACGAGGGAACTGAGGATCTAGTGAGGTGACATGCGCGGAGCGGGCCGCGGGCCAGAGATCTATCTCAGATTTGTCAGTGTTGCAGGGACGGACCCGAGCACAAGCGCCGTGCCGACGCGTGGGGCTCTCACCGCAGAGCAGATAGGAGGTTAGTTAGCAGTGCGGGATGCCGCGAGGTGCAATCAAGCAGGTGATAATCGTAGGGAAACCATGCAAGGAGATAAGCTATTTTAAATAGATGCAGGGACGATACATGCCACTTGGACGGACCCGAGCGGCCTGGGATGATGCAGCCTGAGGGGCGCCTGAGGGAGTCCTGGATTAAGGGGTCCTCGGGCGTCCAGACTATGTATCATCGGCCGGACTAATGGGGCTACGAAGATACAAGACAGAAGACTTCTTCCCGTGTTCGGATGAGACTCTCCTTTGCGTGGATTGCAAGCTTGGCGTTCGGATATGTAGATTCCTTCCGTTGTAAAGCGACTTTGTACAACCCTAGGCCCCTCCGATGTCTATATAAACCGGAGGGTTTAGTCCGTAGAGGCGATCATAATCATACACACTAGACATCTAGGGTTTAGCCATTATGATCTCTTGGTAGATCAACTCTTGTAATCCTCATATTCATCAAGATCAATCAAGCAGGAAGTAGGGTATTACCTCCATCAAGAGGGCCCAAACCTGGGTAAACATCGTGTCCCCCATCTCCTGTTACCATCGACCTTAGACGCACAGTTCGGGACCCCCTCCCCGAGATCCGCCGGTTTTGACACCGACACTGGTGCTTTCATTGAGAGTTCCATTGTGACGTCAAAGACAGAATTGGTGGCTCGCCTTGTTATCAAGGAAGGTATCACCTCCGGAGGATCCCTGGCTCCAGGCCAAACCCTCCGGCTGGGCAGTTTTACCATGACCACCCATGCGGCCGTCAAGCCGACGATGACTACTCAGATCATCGAAATTCGTCTCCGTATCGACTCCGAATACTCCAAACGAATGGATCCGGTGGAGCTGTTGTCCTTAAATGAACTCTTGGATCGCATCGCCGCCATGGGGGTCGCTATAGACTATGATCGGATTGGGCTTATACCTGATCAGAAAAAAATCAATTCTCCACCGATCACCCATCAGATAGCGGTCGTAGAGGAGTGATACATCTCCAACGTATCTATAATTTTCTATTGTTCCATGCTATTATATTATTTGTTTTGGATGTTTAATGGGCTTGACTAAGAACTTTTATATTATTTTTGGAACTAACCTACTAACCCAAGGCCTAGTGCAAATTGCAGTTTTTTGCCTATTTTAGTGTTTCGCGGAAAAGGAATATCAAACGGAGTCCAAACGGAATGAAACCTTCGGGAGAGTTATTTTTGGAACAAACCTGACCCGGGAGACTTGGAGTGGACGACAAGAAAGAAGCGAGGAGGCCAAGAGGCAGGGAGGCACGCCTGCCCCCCGGGCGCGCCCCCACCCTCGTGCGCCCTTTGCAGCTCCACCGACCTACTTCTTCCTCCTATATATACCCATATACCACGAAACCATCCAGGAGCACCACGAAACCCTATTTCCACCGCCGCAACCTTCTGTACCCATAAGATCCTATCTTGGGGCCGTTTCCAGTGCTCCGCCGGAGGAGGAATCGATCACGGAGGGCTTCTACATCAACACCATCGCCTCCCCGATGATGTGTGAGAAGTTTACCACAGACCTTCAGGTCCATAGTTATTAGCTAGATGGCTTATTCTCTCGCTTTGGATCTCAATACAAAGTTCTCCTCGATCTTCTTGGAGATCTATTCGATGTAACTCTTTTTGCGGTGTGTTTGTCGAGATCCGATGAATTGTGGGTTTATGATCAAGATTATCTATGAACAATATTTGAATCTCCTCTGAATTCTTTTATGTATGATTGGTTGTCTGTGCAAGTCTCTTCGAATTATCAGTTTGGTTTGGCCCACTAGATTGATCTTTCTTGCAATGGGAGAAGTGCTTAGCTTTGGGCTCAATCTTGCGTTGCTCGATCCCAGTGACAGTAGGGGAAACAACACGTATTGTATTGTTGCCATCGAGGATAAAAATATGGGGTTTATATCATATTGCTTGAGTTCATCCCTCTACATCATGTCATCTTGCCTAATGCGTTACTCTATTATTCTGAACTTAATACTCTAGATGCATGCTGGATAGCGGCCGATGTGTGGAGTAATAGTAGTAGATGCAGAATCATTTCGGTCTACTTGTCGCGGACGTGATGCCTATATACATGATCATCCCTAGATATTCTCATAATTATGCACTTTTCTATCAATTGCTCGACAGTAATTTGTTCACCCACCGTAATACTTATGCTATCTTGAGAGAAGCCACTAGTGAAACCTATGGCCCCCGGGTCTATTTTCCATCATATTAATATCCTGTCAACTAGCTATTTCTATCGCTGTATATTTTGCAATCTTTACTCTTAATCCTTATCATAAAAATACCAAAAATATTATCTTATCATCTCTATCAGATCTCACTTTTGTAAGTGGCCGTGAAGGGATTGACAACCCCTTTATCGCGTTGGTTGCAAGGTTCTTATTTGTTTGTGTAGGTACGAGGGACTTGCGTGTGGCCTCCTACTGGATTGATACCTTGGTTCTCAAAAACTGAGGGAAATACTTATGCTACTTTGCTGCGTCACCCTTTCCTCTTCAAGGGAAAACCAACGCATGCGCAAGAGGTAGCAAGAAGGATTTCTGGCGCTATTGCCGGGGAGTCTACGCACAAGTCAAGACATACCAAGTACCCATCACAAACTCTTATCCCTCGCATTAGATTATGTCGGTGTACTAGAGTAGGGGTACCCTAGTATCCCGAACTTGTGCACGGGCAGTCGCAGCGTCCCACGGCAAGGCTTGCCAGGTGACCGTCAAGGTCCTCCGTGGTTCCTTTGGAGCCATCCAAGAACAAAGTGTTTAAGCCAAGGAGACAAGTCCCCGGCAAGAGGAGATTGCCGGGAAGGCCACTCAAGGCACAAGACCCCGGCAAGAGGAGCTTGCCGGGAAGGCTAACCAAGGCATCTCAAGGAACTTGCCGCGACGCGCCACGCATCCCGGCAGGACCCGGCGAGCGACAAGCTCCCGGACGCGGCAAGACAACGGCCGCGGCAAGGCGTTTGCCGCGGCAAGCCACCACTCTGTACCTGCGCTGCAGCACACCCACCTCCGTGCCGCTCTGGGACCCTTCCAGGCGTACGTGGCGGGAGGCTGTGCAGCCAGGGGTACACTGTGGCATGCGGCGCTGACAAGATCGCCATCGTGGCAAGCGGTGGCGCCCCTGACGGTCCCTTTTCTGCACTGTCTGGGCGACGTAGATAGGCATTTAATGCCTTTGTCCCCTGTTGTCAGGGTTAGGTATGATACACTGTGTAGGTAGCTGTACCTACTGCAACACCTTTCCATTTTTGCCCTTGCCTATGTTGCCACCTGTTGGAGACCCCTTGAGCATATAAAAGGAGGCCCATGCACAACGTGGGGAAGGGGATGAACAGTAGAACACTCACGCTCGGTCTAGTTAGCTGCTGGTGTGTACTGTAGCACTCAGCGCTCCCGAGCAAGAACTCAATACAATCCACAAAGCAGCAGTAGGAGTATTATCTCTCCGGAGAGCTCCGAAGCTGGGTAAAACCCCTTGTGTGCCTCGCCTCGATCCGCTCTTTACGCGACCTCCGCCCCCCGCCGAACCGAAAAGGGGCTCCGTCCCCATAGATGCTCGCGGAGTCAGAATCCCCGACATCTTTGGCGCGCCGGGTAGGGGGCGTCGAGGTTGTGTGAACCCGATCCAGCGTTCGCACGAGCTAGATCTTCATCGACTTCATCGACATGCCGCCGAAGAAGAAGACCTCGGAGGCGGTTGCTCCGTCCGCGTCGAACCCACCGCCGCCAGAGCAAATGGCTGGTGGGGAAGACGCCGGCGGAAGAACGGGCGTCGACGAGGTAGCCCACGGTGCCGCCAGGTCCAAGGACAAGGTTGCGCTGCCCGGCGGCGGCGTAGCAGGCTCCCACGACGACCGGGCGTCAGTGGATGCTCCGCGCCTATCTCAGGAAGCGCGGGACCGGCAGCGTCGTGGTACTCACGGTACCATACGCTCGCTGGACCCAAATCGAGCTGGCGGATCTCGGGATGCTCAAGGCCAGCATGCACGCCAACGTGCTGGCGCGAGCAAGGCACAGTCGCCTGGACGGAATACTGCTCCTTCTAATATCGTTGGAAGTCCGAGCATATCCCGCTCCTCGCACCGTTCGCCACCGCTACCCGCCACTCTAGCAGAAGCTTTGGCGCGAGCTCAACTGCTCCTAGACTTCCCTCCAACGCCAGACAAGATCGACGACTGGAGGGCCACCATTCAGAGCCTCATCGGCTTCGCCAACAGCGACACTCCACGGCAGCCGACTACATCGCAGCCGCGGCAAGCCAGCCAGGTGCGAGCCGAGGGCGACAAAACCGGTGGGGGTGCAACCACCGTGCACTCTCCGCCTCGAAGGCCAAGATCGCCGAGTCGCCGGGTCCACCACGACAGCGACTCCACCGCTTCATCAGATCCGTGAACTCGTCACGATCAGCGCCACGTTCTTCACGAACGACAGCAAGAAGACGCTCGTACTCGCATCGAGCGCCGCAGAGAAGCGCGACGTCAATCAGACCGGCGCGCTGGGCCCACTGTCGACATGCAAGCGCCAGGGGAACCAGGCGACCTGCCGTACGCGGTAGGTTGCCCTGCGTTTACTCGTGAGCTGCGACAAGTCCAGTGGCCCAGCACGAAGAATTTCAAGCCAGACGTACCAGAGAAGTACGATGGCAGGCTGCATCCATCGGAGTTCCTCAGCATCTACACCATCGCGGTGCAGGCTACCGGGGGGCGAGACGACAAGATCCTTGCCAACTACTTCCCGCTGGTGCTCAAACCCAACGTTAGGTCCTGGCTCATGCACTTGCCGGAAAACTCAATATCTTCCTGGGCAGACCTATGCCATCAGTTTGTCGGCGCCTTTACGGGCGGCCACAAACCTCATGGCCAGGAGAGTGACCTTCACCTGCTTGCCCAGAAGGAAGGAGAGCCCCTGCGCAAGTACATCCAGAGATTCAGCCAAGTGCAACGCAACATCCCAGATGTCCACCCTGCCGCGGTCATCAGCGCGTTCCATCAGAACGTGCATAACCGCAGGATGCGGGAGGAGATGGCGATGTGCAAGATCAGAGACGTCAGCGAGCTACATGCTCTGGACGACAGGTGTGCACGCGCTGAGGAAGGGAGGAAACTCCCCGGAGAGAATACATGAACAGGAGGATCTGACAGTGAGGATGCTGCCCCGGCAAATAAAAACCGGCGGCGAAACAACAGGAAAAGGAAAGGCAAAGATGTGCTAGTTGTTGAGCAGTCCAGCAATGACGGTGGCGCCAAGAAAGCCAAAGATGGTAGCTCCGGCAAGGAGGTTGCCGCATGCGCCAACTGCCAGGCTGTGGCGGCTGCCGACAAGCAGGACGGCACCAACAAACAGTACTGCAAGATCAACCGCACCAAGGGCCATGACCTCCAGAGCTGCAAGAAGGTCGAGCAGCTTGTCGAGCTACAAAAGGCCGAGTATGAGCGACGCGACAAGGAGAAAGCTCAAGAAGGTGCTGGAGGATCCGGTACGAAGCGCACCGGCTGGGGAGGACGCCGCGGCAAGGCCAATCAGCGGCAAGGAGACAGACCTCCCCACGGCCGCGACAAAGATGAAGACGACGACGATGAAGACATGGATGATGACGAAACCAGTGAGCAGGAGTTTCAGAAAGCCACAGAGGTCTTGTGTGTTGATGGCGGTGCTTCTCTGCATACTTCGCACCGCCAACTCAAGCAGTGGGTGCGGGAAGTCAATGCGGCAGAACCACCCGTTGAGTCAGGCAAGCTTCTGAAATGGTCCAGCACGCCTATCATCTTTGATATTGAGGACCACCCTGATCGCACAACTGCGGTCGGGTGCTTGCCGATGTTGGTCTCACCAACTATCCGCAACCTCAAGGTCACTAAGATGCTAGTTGACGGCGGGGCCGGCTTGAACCTAATCTCCTCCGCTATGCTCCGGAAACTCCAAGTCCCTGACAGCGAGCTCGAAGAGACCGGTACATTCCAAGGAATCAACCCGGAAAGGAGCAAGCCGAAGGGGAAGATCACGCTACCGGTGACATTTGGTAGAGAGTTGAACTTCAGGACGGAGAGGATCACTTTTGACGTTGCCGATTTTCCATTGCCTTACAATGGAATTCTCGGTCGTCCAGCGCTCGCCAAGTTCATGGCGGCCTCTCACTACGCGTACAACATGCTGAAGATGCCAGGCCCGATAAGTGTCATCTCTGTCCATGGCGACAAGAAGGATGCTCTTATCTGTGCCGACAAGATCTACCGGGAAGCAGCAGCCGCAACGGATCGCGAGACACTTGTCGCTGAAGCTCCCGGGGGGAAGAAGAAGACCAAGTCCGGCAAGAGTTCTGATGCTCACTCCGGCAAGCGCACCTCTTCGGAGTGCTGCGCTACCGTCGAGGACGCACCATCGAGCTCCACCGGCAAGTGTAAGAAGACAATGGCAGCTCCGCCAGCGACCAAGAAGGTGTCCGCCAAGGAGGACGGTGCTGGTGGTATTTTCACCATCAGTGCCACTCTCGACCCTAAATAGGAAAGCGCGCTCGTTGCTTTCCTGTGGGCGAATGTCGATGTGTTTGCGTGGCAACCGTCTGACATCCCCGGCGTTCCCAGGAAAGTAATTGAGCACCACCTTGCAGTCTGTCCTCATGCGCGGCCCGTCAAGCAGAAAGTCAGGAAACAAGCAGTGGAGCGCCAAGAATTCATCGCAGAAGAGATCAAGAAGTTGGAAGCAGCAGGCCTTGTCAGAGGAGTGCTCCATCCAACGTGGTTGGCCAATCCTGTAGTCATGCGCAAGGCAAACGGGAAGTGGAGGCTTTGTATCGACTTTACCGACGTCAACAAAGTTTGTCCCAAAGATCCATTTCCCTTGCCGCGCATCGACCAGATTGCTGACTCCACGGCTGGATGTGACTTGCTTTCATTTCTTGACGCATACTCAGGATATCATCAGATCTTCATGGCAGAAGAAGATGAGGAGAAGACCGCATTCATCACTCCATGTGGCACGTAATGTTTCGTACGGATGCCTTTCGGTTTGAAGAATGCTGGTTCAACATTTGCAAGGGTAGTCCATACCGCATTTGAGCCACAAATACACAGAAATGTGGAAGCCTACATGGATGATATAGTGGTCAAGAGCAGGGACAAAGCAACTCTGATTCAAGATCTAGAAGAGACTTTTGCAAATCTGCGCAAGATCAGCCTCAAGCTCAACCCCGAGAAGTGCGTGTTTGGAGTCCCTTCCGGCAAGCTTCTCGGGTTCTTCGTGTCTCAGAGGGGAATTGAAGCCAATCCCGACAAGATCAAGGCCATTGAGCAGATCGAAGCACCGAAGCGCGTCAAGGATGTGCGGAAACTTGCCGGCTGCGTGGCGGCTCTCAGCAGGTTTATCTCTAAGTCTGCTGAGCGCGCCTTGCCGTTTTTCAAGATTTTGAAAAAGGCAGGTCCAATGAAATGGACTCCAGAAGCGGAGGCTGCGCTGCAGGACTTGAAGAGATACCTGTCCTCCACTCCAATACTTGTCGCACCTAAGCCACAAGAGAAGTTGTTGCTGTATCTGGCGGCAACCAACCAAGTGGTTAGTGCTGCGTTAGTAGCGGAGAGGGAGGCTGATGATGAGCCAGCGACCGCGGCAAGCGCATCCAACGACAAGTTGGGGGCTTCCCCGACAAGCTCTGGTCCCGACAAAGATGAGTCTGCGCAGATGTGCGAAGAGATACAGCAAAAGAAAATGGTGCAGCGCCCAGTCTACTTTGTCAGTTCCCTTCTGCAGGGGGCTAGGTCAAGGTACTCTGGTGTGCAGAAACTGCTTTTCGGCCTTCTCATGGCCTCGAGAAAGCTGCGCCATTACTTCCAAGCACATGAGATAACAGTTGTCACTCGCTTTCTGCTGAAGAGGATACTGCAGAATCCAGAAGCAACAGGCCGGATTGTTGAGTGGGCACTAGAACTGCCAAGCTTTGGCCTCGAGTTTGAGAGCACTTCAACTATCCAAAGCAGAGCATTGGCAGAATTCATAGCAGAGTGGACGCCAACACCAGATGAAGAAATTCCAGAAACGAGCATCCCCGTCAAGGAAGCAAGCAAAGAGTGGCTGATGTACTTTGATGGTGCTTTCTCGCTGCAAGGCGTCGGTGCTGGCGTGCTGCTTGTCGCACCCACCGGAGAGCACCTCAAGTACGTAGTCCAGATGCACTTTCCCAAGGAGCAAGCAACAAACAATACTGCAGAGTATGAAGGATTGCTTGCCGGTCTCAGGATCGCGGCAGACCTTGGGATCAAGCAGCTCATTGTCAGGGGTGACTCGCAGCTTGTCGTCCGCCAAGTGAACAAGAATTATCAGAGTCCGTTGATGGAAGCTTACGTTGATGAAGTGAGGAAGATAGAAGAGCGCTTTGTCGGCCTACAGATGGAACATGTTCCAAGAGCTCAGAACGACATTGCTGATGGCCTGTCAAAGTGCGCAGCACTTAAGTTACCTGTGGAACCAGGGATCTTTGTGCTCAAGCTGACTCAACCGTCTGTGACACCATCAACTGGACAGAGCAAGAAGAGGAAGTTGATTTCTGGTGACTATCTTCCGGCAGAGCTTCCCGAAGCCACCGCCAAGAAGGTCCCCAAGATCAACGCCAAGAGTGTTGAGGAGCAGTCTGCTCCGACAAGCCCTAGGGTTTGTTTCGTTGAAGCAGACACTCCCGACAAGTTTTGCTCCGGCAAGCTTGCCGGGGAACGTCAAGCTCCGGCTGAGCCGCAGGTTCTCGCCGTAGAAGCGGATGTTCCCGCAGCAGCAGATATGCCTTTAGTCCTTGTCGTCGAGCCACAAGCTCCGGCATGGGCACAGCAGATCGTCCGTTTCCTCCAGACAGCAGAACTTCCCGAAGAGCCAGAAGAAGCGGAAAGAGTAGCCCAGCAGTCAAGTATGTACCAGTTCGTCGACAACGCACTGTACAGAAGAAGACTCAACGGTGTGAAATTGAAGTGTATTCACCGGGAAGATGGACAAAAGCTGTTGGCAGAGATACATGGAGGCATATGTGGTCACCACATTGGCGCAAGAGCGCTTGCCGGCAAAGCTTTCCGGCAAGGTTTCTTTTGGCCGACAGCCCTCCAGGATGCAACTGCACAAGTAACCAAGTGTGAAGCGTGCCAGTTCCATTCCAAGCAGATACACCAGCCAGCTCAAGCTCTCCAGACGATCCCTTTATCCTGGCCATTTTCGGTCTGGGGGCTCAACATCCTCGGCCCCTTCCCCCGAGCAGTCGGGGGCTTTGAGTACTTGTACGTCGCGATCGACAAGTTCACAAAGTGGCCGGAAGTGGAACCAGTGAGGAAGGTGACAGCACAGTCAGCAGTCAAGTTCTTCAGGTCGATTGTTTGCCGCTTCGGGATCCCTAACAGGATCATCACCGACAACGGTACGCAATTCACAAGCCGCACTTTCATGCAGTACGTCCAAGATCTTGGTGCCAAGGTCTGCTTCGCTTCGGTTGCTCACCCCAGGAGCAACGGTCAAGCGGAGAGGGCAAATGCTGAAGTGCTGCATGGACTCAAGACCAGGACTTTCGACAGGCTGCACAAGTGCGGAAGAAACTGGATCGAGGAGCTGTCGGTGGTTCTTTGGTCGATCAGGACGACGCCAAATCGAGCCACTGGCCAGACACCTTTTGCTCTAGTCTATGGAGCAGAGGCAGTTATCCCCACAGAACTCGTATACGGGTGACCTCGAGTGCTCGCTTATGATGAGCTTGAGCAAGAGCAGGTGCAACAAGATGACGCGCTGCTCCTTGAGGAAAATCGTCTTCAGGCTGCTGTGCAAGCTGCTCGCTACCAGCAAGCTTTGTGCCGCTACCATAGCCGCAAAGTTAACGCCAGAAGTCTCGAGGAAGGCGACCTTGTTCTTCGGCGCGTTCATTCCACCAAGAATTCCAACAAGTTGACGCCGAAGTGGGAAGGCCCTTATCGGGTGAAACGAGTCACTAGGCCTGGCGCTATCCGACTTGAGACCGAAGATGGCATTCCGGTGAGCAACTCCTGGAACATTGAGCATCTTCGTAAGTTTTACCCGTAAGGCGCGGTTGTCGGACCCTGTCCGGCAACCACCTTTTTGTACAAGTCTTGCCGCTGTTGCATGTAATCCTTTGTACAAAGCCAGGCGCAGACCCTGAGCAAAGATGAAGCGCTGGCGCCCTAAGTTTTAGCATGCATGCTGAGTCGAGTCTCGTCCTTGGTTAGGGTTGACAGTTCTTAGTAGCGGCTAACCCCTAACTTAGAGGTCGAGTGTGCGTCCTTTTGCCGTTCTTTCGTTTCCCTTGGTTCGCAGGGCTCGCACATCCTGGCTGGACCACTTGAGGACGAAAAGGAGGAGAAGGACGGACCAACATCTGGACCCCGGCAAGCCAGTGTTGCCGGGGGCTGCAAAACCCCGGCAAGCCAGTGTTGCCGGGGGCTGCAAGTGCAAAGACTCACCCACGGCAAACCAGAGTTGCCGGGGGCTGCATTCTCAGATAAGTTTTTCATCCCTTATCATGCATTCTCTTATGAACTGAGGTATGCGAAACCTCGTTTCTTCCTAAGAAGCTACCGTGCTCCCCTACCTCTAGGCCCTGGGCTCGTTCCTGGGGCCAGGTTTGGTCGTAGTCGCGGCAGCAAAGGAACGAAACGAGGAGCCTGAACCCGCCTCATACCTGCCTCCGCCAAAAGCGTGAGAAAGGTCGAGCGACGCGGGAACAAGGCAGGGCCTGCTGCCGGGAAAGGAAGTGTCTATCTTAAAGATATAAAGGATTCGCTCCTTGACGTGGGTTCCACCCACAAGACAAGTGACCCGGAAAGCATCCCCTTTTCATAAAAAAAAGCATTCCACTCAGGTACAGTTCATAGAGGATGAAAAACATGAATAATGGGATTACAAGTTTTAAATGCAGCTAAGGCCCAAGGGCTTACAAATTAAAAAGAGATAAGGTGCCCGTAATCCCTTTCTTGTCTCTCTCTTCAGGAGATAGGTCAAGGAGGCGGAAAGGGAAAAAGGGGCGCCTAGGCGGGCTACGGATGGCAGAAGACACCAAGAGAACATCTCGGTGGTCGTCCAAGGGCGGGATGGTGATGGCGACGCTAGAGGCAGGGCTCGAAGACGAGGCGGCAGGACGTCAGCACGCTGTCGAGGGCGCCGTGCCCTCGTACTCCGAGTTGACGGCCTTGTCGCCTGCCCTCTTCCTCTTCCGCAGCCTCCCTACGACAGCCGCCCAAGGAGACGACCCCGAGAAGCTCGAGGAGCCGGCGACACGGATGATGGGGTCGCCGGTGCCACACGGAGCGGCGCCCGACACCTAGTCGGACCCGTCATCCTGCCGCCCGCCACCCTCGTCGCTGTCATTGTCCTCCTCGTCACTCCCGCACGAGGAGGAGTCTTCGCTATAGGAGGAGCTCTCCACGCAGCACCTTGCCCGAGTCCCGAAGCACCCGAAGACCTTGACGGAGAGGAGACCGCCCTCCATCAGCTTAAAATGGAGGGTGAGCCCCGCCGTCAAGCTGTGGATACGGGTGAACGTCTTCCACCCTCGACCAAGATACATCACATTAGGGGCCAGGAAATCAACGCGGACTCGCGTACCGCTGATTCCATAGCCCCTCATGTGCAACCTCAATGTCTCGGGCGGATCCAACTCCATCTCGCTCGCAAATGGAGTCGGGAGACAAAGGCGACGACGAGGCGGCCGACGCAGCCTGATGAAGAACTCGCAAGGGTCGTCCCCGATATGGTCCGACACGGGAAGAGGAACCGCTGGCGGAGGCGGGGCCGGCGAGCTGCGCCGTCCACCTCTTGCCCGAGCGCCTCGCCCTCGCCCTCGACCTCGCCCCCTCCCTCTTCCCCTTGTAGCTGGCTCTGCCACCACGGGTGCGGGAGAGGGAGGGACGCGTTGTCTAGCGGTGACCCTCGTCGCCACCGGTGAAGGACCAGGGTTCCCTTTCTCCATGGCGAATGAGAGAGAGGGGAGCAGAAGCTGAAGGAAAGAGGAGATGAAAGAATGCGGGCTTCCGTCCCCCCCATCCCGCTCCTTATAAAGGAGCGGGGTGGGGGCTCGGCCGCCCCGCTCAGCCAATCAAGACACGGAAGGAGAAGGGAACTGGGCCCGACCCGCTGCCTCGACCCGTGACGGCCCGGTTTCCCGCCCCCACCGTTCGCCACTCCAAGCGCATGGAGGCCACATGGCAGGCGTACAGAGCTGAGGCGACAGATGAGGCGACCTCTCCCCACCCCGTGATCATGGGGAGTGGACGCCTCGAAGACCACGCCTCCATGCCTCCCTCCGTTTATGGGGAAGGTACGAACCGCCAGGAGGTGGGCGTTTCACTTTTCCGAATAAAGGAACCACCCACGATCTCTCCCACGATGCCGCAATCGACGCGTGCCGTTCGGGGAGGGCGCGGTGGATGCGGAATAAGATACAACATGATCCAGGCCGCGCGTGCCCGTGCCCTGTTTTGGGCCTGGCCCAACAGCGCTCGGCACCGTGTATGGCCCAGGCCCGGGGGCTCCTGTCAGTGTACTAGAGTAGGGGTACCCTAGTATCCCGAACTTGTGCACGGGTAGTCGCAGCGTCCCGCAGCAAGGCTTGCCAGGTGACCGCCAAGGTCCTCCGTGGTTCCTTTGGAGCCATCCAAGAACAAAGTGTTTAAGCCAAGGAGACAAGTCCCCGGCAAGAGGAGATTGCCGGGAAGGCCACTCAGGGCACAAGACCCCGGCAAGAGGAGCTTGCCGGGAAGGCTAACCAAGGCATCTCAAGGAACTTGCCGCGACGGGCCACGCGTCCCGGCAGGACCCGGCGAGCGACAAGCTCCCGGACGCGGCAAGACAACGACCGCGGCAAGGCGTTTGCCGCGGCAAGCCACCACTCTGTACCTGCGCTCCAGCACACCCACCTACGTGTCGCTCTGGGACCCTTCCAGGCGTACGTGGCGGGAGGATGTGCAGCCAGGGGTACACTGTGGCATGCGGCGCTGACAAGATTGCCATCGTGGCAAGCGGTGGCGCCCCTGACGGTCCCTTTTCTGCACTGTCTGGGCAACCTAGATAGGCATTTAATGCCTTTGTCCCCTGCCGTCAGGGTTAGGTATGATACACTGTGTAGGTAGCTGTACCTACCGCAGCACCTTTCCATTTTTGCCCTTGCCTACGTTGCCACCTGTTGGAGACCCCTTGAGCATATAAAAGGAGGCCCATGCACAACGTGGGGAAGGGGACGAACAGTAGAACACTCACGCTCGGTCTCGTTAGCTGCTGGTGTGTACTGTAGCACTTAGCGCTCCCGAGCAAGAACTCAATACAATCCACAAAGCAGCAGTAGGAGTATTATCTCTCCGGAGAGCTCCGAAGCTGGGTAAAACCCCTGATGTGCCTCGCCTCGATCCGCTCTTTGCGCGACCTCCGCCCCCCGCCGAACCGAAAAGGGGCTCCGTCCCCATAGATGCTCGCGGAGTCAGAATCCCCAACAGATTATTTGCCATTTGCCTCTCGTTTTCCTCTCTCCCACTTCACCCTTGCCATTTTATTCGCCCTCTCTTTTCGTTCCCCTCTTTTTCGCTTGCTTCTTGTTTGCTTGTGTGTTGGATTGCTTGCTTGTCACGATGGCTCAAGATAATACTAAATTATGGAGGCGGTCCACTTCTCCTCCTCCTCCTAGGCTCTCCTCCTCCTAGGCTCTCCCGCAGGTGGCCACTCCGGCCTCTGCGACCACACCATCCCGCCGGTGGCCGCTCTGGCCCCAGCGGCTACCCCTCTCGCTGGTTGCCACTCCGGCTATGGTGGCCACCCCTTCTCCTGCCACTCTCCACTCCGAGTGTGGCAGCCACCATCTCTTCTAGTTTCTCTATTTTGGAGCTGGAGTTGAGGCTATGGCCATGGATCCTCCTTCCCTCAACTTTGCAAGAGGTAAAGACTTTCAGCGTTCTATGAGGGAGAAGTTTGGCCATCCTGTGGTTTTCTCGCCTGGTTTTCGCCAACGTGAGTTCATTTTGGTGGTCTCTTTCTGTCGAGCTCTCTTTCGGTTGGATTGTCACATGGTTAGCGTCACCCTTCAATCCTGTTTTGGTGGTTATCCACAAGGTTTTCGCGTCCATCATCTAAAGGACAGATCCTTCAAGTTCTCGGTTGCTTCTAAAGCTGTGGGTTTTGAGATCTATAATCATGGCCGCGTGGTGGAAAAGGATTTTGAATTAGTGTTTAATCTCTGGGGTTTCGGCGTCCCCAACTGGTTACGTGAAGAGCAACTTTTCTATCATGAGGAGGACTCTTCTTGGACTTTGGTAACCAAAGGTACGCGTGCTCGCACTGTTGCTGCCTCCACTAGCTCCGGCGATCAACTCCGGCCGTCGGTTTTTGCTCGCCTTGCGAATTTTCCAAGCTCCAGCAATAATGTGGTCTCCGACAATAATGCGGCCTCCGTCAATAACTCTTCATCAATACAGCATCTTAATACCTCAGGAGAGGTTCACACTGCGGTTTCTCAGGGCGGCAATCACGGTTTTTCAAATGGAGTGCTTACGTGCTATGCTTGTGGTTTAGTGGGCCACTTTTCCAGGGAATGTCACGCTCGAAGGCCACCTGGGCTGTTCCCATTCCTTCGGTTTGCTACGTTTGATAGCCCGCCTGATGAGGCTTGGAACATGGATGCAGTCCAGGACTGGTTTAGGTTTGTCGGCCCGGCCCGCGACCCTCCGGTGGTTTCCTCTTTTAGCGAGCTTGCCATGGGATCTTTTCCTAATTTCCAGCCTCGATTGGCACTTGCCTCCTCAACTTCTCCACAGTCTGCCTATGTTTCTCCACAGCTACCAAACTCTTCTCCTGTCACCTCTGGCTCGCCGGTGACAGAGTGCGTCTCTGCGGCTTCTCCGATGGCCAACATTCCGATCGACCCGCGGCCGTTTGTGCCACACGGCTTCGCTATTCAGCAGATTCCGGGCCGCAATGGGGTGGCTCGTGTGGTGCTTCCGCATCGTCCTCGCCGCCATGAAGACTGGGCTATCGCGACTATCCATCCTCTCCCAGCTGACGCGCCGTTCCCCAATGTAAGAGATGTTCTCGAAGAATTTATCGTTGAGCATAGGCAGCTTGGGCTGCGAGACATCCAGCGATGCCCGTTTGGTGAGGCGTATGTGCGTTTTCACTCGGGTCAGAGATAGGGACAAGCTTGTGTTGGATAGCCTGCATGAATTTGGCGACGTTTTCATTTCTTTTGTGAAGCATGACGAGGGCAGGAACCATAGGCGGGTGCATTTCAATAGAACAGTTTGGTTGCTGCTGACTGGAGTTCCGTTCGATTTTCGAAACACTGAAGACTTGGCCTGGGCTGTCAGTATCTTTGGCCGCTTGATTTCTTGGGACAAGGAGGACGAGCACATGGGCCGCATTGTGGTCAAGGCTCGTGTTTTGAATTTGGATATAATCCCTAAGAGCTTGAGATGGTTAGAGGGAGATGAGTTTGAAGATGATGGTTGGTCCTCTTCCATTGAAGTGTTGGCTAATGAACTTCTGGGTGGAGGCCCAGCAGATGAAGACCCAATTCCACCAGATAATGAGGATCCGCATCCATTGCCAGAGAATGCTTTACCTGGTGCTGGTTTTCATGATGTTGCACCCAATAACAACAATTTAAATGCTCAGCAAGAAGACAACTGGGAACAAGAGGACAACTGGAATATTACACAATAAGAAAACATGCAGGCACCTCTTGACGACATTCTGGATGTTGTGCAGCATGAGGAAATAGCTTGGGCTGATGGTGAGGAGTTAGTGCCTGTTTTCAGTAACAGTAGCCTTTCTTCAGACATGTCTTTTTCTGAACGAGTTAACTCCAACATTTCTATGCCACCTGTGATTGCTGAGAATGTTCTGCACAATGATGTTGCACTCATGGCCCTGCCCCCTCCTGCCAATGTGGTGGCAAATGGGCTTCAAAATATTATTCAAGCATACCTTTCAGATGAAGAAGAGCCAAATGGGTTGCCTGTGCAATATGAGGTTGCTGCATCTGATGAGGCTGCCCCCCCTGTTCAGTTAAATCAGCTGCCTCCTTTGGATGCTATTAATTCCTCTGAGGTTGCAGTGGCTGATGCTAGCTCTGAAGAGCAAGACTTGGGCCCTAATTCTGCTGCTCAACAAATTTTCCCAACTATGGAGAACAATTTGCCTGTTGTGCAAGGTTTTGAGGCTGACTTGGCAGTTGCAGTTGGTTCTTCTGTTCAGGTCCTTCAGTCTAGTCCTCCTCACATCAATACTCTTAGAGGAGGGCTGGATCCTGTCACCAATATAGAGCATGTTCAGTCTGGTCTACAAGGTAAATGGGTAAATCAGATCAATGAGCATTTCACCATGGCTCCCTCTCTTCTAGGTTTGAAATGCATCCAGCTTGCTGCCACTGCAGATAATGACAAACTGATGTCTGAAGAAGGTCTCTTGTTGTGGAAGAAGCACTTTCAGGAGCAGTCTGAGGATAAACACTCCACATTTACTGTTAACATTCCTGTAAGTTGGTTCAACTTCATTGTCCACCTTCTATTGACTCCTGATAAGT
Organism: Aegilops umbellulata; assembly: GCA_032464435.1. Taxonomy (NCBI): domain Eukaryota; kingdom Viridiplantae; phylum Streptophyta; class Magnoliopsida; order Poales; family Poaceae; genus Aegilops; species Aegilops umbellulata. The sequence continues at coordinate 114,781,542 of CP136056.1, forward strand.
TTGATTGGACTGTGAATATCCTTAAGTCTGGGATGTGGGAACTCTTTTCTGCTATTGAGAACATGGAGCAAGCTATTCTATTTCATATACCTGCTAAATGCCCTGCTTCACATGCTCCTATTTTTCAGGCCATTGCTCTAGAGAATCAGGGTGCTCAGGATAAGGGCAAGGAGAATGTTGAGGTGGCTTCCAACATGCAGGATGTGGACTCTCAGGCCCTTCTGCAGCCTTTTGGCAGTGACAACCTCAGGAAGAGAAGGAGTGGTAAAACCCCTCTAGTGGAAACTGAGGTAAGGAGAAGTGACAGAATTAAAAAAGCCAATGATGGATTTAAAAGAAATTCCTACACAAATAATAGTTGTTTGCCCTGTCATGCTATTCCTCCTGTCATTCAAAACTCAGTTGTTAGAAACCTCACTGCCTCTTTCTGTAAGGTTGCTGAGGGGGAGCTGGACAGCAAGCTGGCCAAGAAACCAAGGAGAAAGCTTGATGAGGACCTGGTCAAGGTGCCCTTGGCCACTGGAGAAGATAACACAACAACATCTCCATGATGATTACAAGACTTCTTTGGGCTAGTGGTTGGGGGGTAATTGGGAGGAAGTGTCATATGCCCTTTTGGTTAATCTTATTTGCAGTGTAAACTTTGAGTTCTGGTACTTTAAGCAACTCTTTGCTCTGGGGATGTCTTATCTTGAAGGAACCTTTGTGGTGTATGTTACTTGGATGTACTGTTGGCTTTGTCTTATGTTGTGCTCCAGTATTTCAGATGATCTTTTACCCACCTTAATATTGAGTCAAGTGCTGGTGCTTGGCCTAGGTTGCAGTCCTCATTTCTGTTTCCATGAATAATACAAATAGAAGTTGGAACATTCTGAATTGGAACATTAGAGGGATGAACTCTCAAGATAAATGGCTGGCGTTAAGACAGAAAATTGATGAGAGTGATTGCAATATCCTGTGCTTACAAGAAACTAAGAGAGAAAACTTTGATACCACTTACTTAAAAAACTTCTGTCCTAATAGAATCAATAAGTTTGCTTTCCTCCCCTCTGTTGGGGCATCTGGGGGTCTCCTTGTGGCATGGAATGGCACTCAATTTGCTGGAGAAGTAATTTCTCAGAAAAGATTCTCACTCTCCATTCAGTTCACCAGTTTACTCTCCAATCAGTCCTGGGTTCTCACAAATATCTATGGTCCTTGTGATCCTCAAGATAAACATGAGTTCATTGAGTGGTTTTTGAATATTCATATGCCTGATGATGTGGATTGGATTCTTATGAGAGATTTCAACTTCATGAGGGACCCATCTGACAGAAATAAACCTGGTGGAGATGTAAATGAAATGCTCATGTTTAATGAAGCAATTAGTAACCAAGGCTTATTAGAACTACCTCTGCATGGTAGGAAATTTAGTTGGAGTAACATGCAGCAAAATCCTCTGCTGGTCAAGCTTGACTGGTTTTTCACTTCATCTTCTTGGATGACCACATTCCCAAATACTATGGTTCTACCTCTTGCAAAACCAATTTCAGATCACTTGCCTTGTGTCATCAAAGTTGGCACCTCAATTCCCAAGGCAAAAGTATTCAGATTTGAGAATTACTGGTTGCAACACTCAGACTTCAAACAGGTAGTTCAGGCTGCATGGAATATCCCAGTTGGGAACATGGATTCAGTCAAAAGGTTGAATGCAAAGTTTAAAAATTTGAGGAGAGCTTTCAAGTTATGGGCCAGGTCCCTCTCTTGTCTGAAAACTCAAATTGCTAAAATCAATGAACTCATTTTCCTTTGGGATTTTTTTGAGGAGTTCAGACCACTGGATACTTATGAATGGAATTGCAAGACTCTTCTTAAAGAACACTTGCTAGTCCTTTTGAGGAACCAAAAGATTTATTGGAAACAGAGGGGAAAAATCAAAGGGGTAAAGTTTGGGGATGAGAATACCAAATTCTTTCATACCAAGGCTTCTATCAATCACAGACATAATCATATTGTTGTCTTACAAAATGATGATCAAGTTGAGATTTCAGATCATGCTGGGAAAGCTGCTATACTATGGGACACTTATAAGAAAAGAATGGGGACTTCTCTCAAAACTTGCATGCACTTTGACTTGCAGTCATTGTTTCACCAAAGACAGGACCCCTCACTTTTTGAATCTTTGGAATTACCTTTTTCTGAAGATGAAATCAATGAAGTTGGGAAAGAATTACCTATGGACAAATCACCTGGTCTTGATGGCTTCAATAACGAGTTCTTTAAATCCTGCTGGGACATAATTAAAGGAGATGTGCTCAACTTCATTTTTGATTTCCATGCTGGACAAATCTCTTTGGAAAGTTTGAACACCTCCTTTATTACTCTGATTCTAAAAGGAAATTCACCTCTCACAGCAAATGATTTCAGGACAATCTCTCTCCTCAATTGCTGTCTCAAGCTAGTCACTAAAATTCTGGCAAACAGGTTACAGAAAATCATCCTAAAGCTGGTTCACATTAACCAATATGGCTTCCTCAAAGAGAGATCTATTCATGACTGCTTGGGTTGGGCTTATGAATACTTGCATCAGTGCCATAAATCAAAGGAAGAGATTATTGTACTGAAATTGGATTTTGAAAAGGCTTTTGACACCATAGAACATTAGGCAATTCTGGATATTTTAAAAGCTAAAGGTTTTGGAGATAGATGGATTAATTGGATCAACATGTTGTTCACTTCTGCCTCATCTGCCATTCTGCTAAATGGTGTTCCTGGTAAAAAAAATTATTGCCTCAGAGGTGCGAGACAAGGAGACCCTTTGTCACCTCTGCTGTTTGTTCTTGCTGCAGATCTTCTCCAGTCAATCTTCAACAAGGCCATGCAAATGGGTTTACTATCCTCTCCACTGCAAGTGAACTCCTGCCCTGATTTCCCAATAGTTCAGTATGCAGATGACACTTTGGTATTCCTTCAAGCTGATGCAAAACAACTGCACTGCCTCAAAGCCCTCCTCAATACTTTTGCAGATGCCACTGGACTGAAAGTTAATTACACTAAATCTAGTCTCATCCCACTCAATATACCTGAGGAGAAAGTTGAGATTCTGATCAACACTTTCCAATGTTCTAGGGCATCCTTTCCTTTTCAATATTTAGGTGCACCTCTGGGTATTTATAAACCTACTGTGGAGCAATGCTTGCCTTTGGTCACAAGGTTACAGAAGAAACTCATGGGCTTATCTTCTTTTTTGACCATGGCTGGAAGACTACTATTGGTAAAATATGTTCTCAACTCCCTGTTGATTTATCTAATGGGATGTCTTGATGTCCCTGTCACCATCAAAGCCCAAGCAATTAATTTGTTGAGGCATTGCCTCTGGAGAGGCCCTGATTTGGAGGACCATAAGCCTGCCATGGTGGCTTGGAATACTGTTTGTAGGCCAAAGGATCAAGGGGGATTGGGAGTGATGGACATCTTTGTCCAAAACAAAGCTTTGCTTCTCAAGAATCTACACAAGTTCTATAACAGACATAACACCCCTTGGGTTAATTTGATCCGGGAAACACATTACAGTGATGGTTCATTGCCTGGCAATAGTTGGACAGGATCCTTTTGGTGGAAAGCTAATCTTAAGCTCATTGACAACTTCAAATCCATGGCTAGATGTCACATTGGAGATGGTAAAAGTAGTTTCTGTTGGTCAGATCTTTGGCACTTAGCCTGCCTAAAGGACATGTTCCCTCATCTGTTTTCTTTTGTGAAAAATAGTAACTCCACTGTGCATACCATTATTCACACTGAATTTCTGGAGGATCTCTTTCACTTACCATTGACAGTGCAAGAATTCCAAGAATTTGAAGCAATGGAAGACATCTGTATAACATTGAGGGGTTCTGAATATCTGGATTGTACTGACACCTGGAGCTATATTTGGGGAAGTGATCAATTTTCTGTTGCAAAGGCATATAAACTAATGATGGGAGTAAAAATAGTGCCACCCCAATTCAACTGGATTTGGAATAGCTCTTGTCAACCCAAGCACAAGGTGTTTTTTTGGAGGCTACTGCATGACAGACTCAACACCAGGAATCTTCTTAGAAGGAAAACTTTTCATTTGAACAGCTACAATTGTGCTGTCAACAATTGCCAGCAGGAGGAAACACTTCAACACCTCTTTTGGACATGTCCTTTTGCTGCACATTGTTGGAATATGATTTGCCCTTCTAGACAGGCAAATGTCTCAGTTCTTGAAGCTTTTGCTGATCTAAAACAAAAACTTCATGTGCCTTTCTTCATGGAAATAATCATCCTAGCTTCATGGGCCATCTGGATCTCAAGAAACAACCTCATTTTTTAAGGCATCCAACCAAGCTTCCAGGGATGGAAAGTCATCTTCTTAGAGGAACTCAATTTGCTGAGGTTCAGGATTAAGAAAAGCTATGCTGCAGCTTTTGGCCTATGGCTTGACAGCCTTGTCTTGTAATATTTTGTATTATAGTAGCTGCTAGCTTCTGTTTTCCTCTTTCTTTTCTTTCTTCTTTCTCTCTTTCTTTTTCTTCTCTTCTTTTCTTTTCTTCTTGGCCTATCTCAAGCCTTTTGTACTTCTGGACACCCTTTTTTAACTTTATAATAAAAATTGCAGTGGGGTATTGCCCTACTGTGTATAGTCAAAAAAATACTAAATTATGGATGATCATACAAAAAATTTATGCCGGATTAAATTTTGCTTCTAGAAATCTTTTAGATTCGGCCTCGGGAGACACTTTTATGGAAATCACTTTAGGAGAAGCTACTAAACTCATAGATAATATTATGGTTAATTATTCTCAATGGCACACTGAAAGATCTACTAGTAAAAAGGTGCATGCAATTGAAGAGATTAATGTTTTGAGTGGAAAGATGGATGAACTTATGAAATTGTTTGCTAATAAGAGTGTTTCTTTTGATCCCAATGATATGCCTTTGTCTACTTTGATTGAGAATAATAATGAATCCATCGATGTGAATTTTGTTGGTAGGAACAATTTTGGTAACAATGCTTATTAAGGAAACTTTAATCCTAGGCCGTATCCTAGTAATTCCTCTAATAATTATGTTAATTCCTACAACAACTCTTACGGAAATTTTAATAAGATGCCCTCTGATTTTGAGACTAGTGTTAAAGAATTTATGATTTCTCAAAAGAATTTCAATGCTTTGCTTGAAGAAAAATTGCCTAAGATTGATGAGTTGGCTAGGAACGTGGATAGAATTTCTCTTGATGTTGATTCTTTGAAACTTAGATATATTCCACCTAAGCATGATATCAATGAGTATCTCAAAGGTATGATAATTTCCATTGATGAGTGCAAAGAAAGAACCGCTAGGATGCGTGCTAAAAAAGATTCCTTTGTGAAAGCATGTTCTTCTAGTTTTCATGATAATAAGGATGAAGATCTAAAAGTGATTGATGTATCTCCTATTAAATATTTGTTTTGCAATATGAATCTTGATAATGATGGGACTGGAGATGAGTCAATCTTATTTAAAAGGCGTCCCAATGATTCGGAGTTTTTAGATCTTGATGCAAAAAATTGTAAAAGTGGTATTGAAGAGGTCAAAACTTTACATAGCAATGAACCCACAATTTTGGATTTCAAGGAATTTAATTATGATAATTGTTCTTTAATAGATTGTATTTCCTTGTTGCAATCCGTGCTAAATTCTCCGCATGCTTATAGTTAGAATAAAGCTTTTACCAAACATATCGTTGATGCTTTAATGCAATCTTATGAAGAAAAGCTTGAATTAGAAGTTTCTATCCCTAGAAAACTTTATGATGAGTGGGAACCTACTATTAAAATTAAAATTAAAGATCATGAATGCTATGCTTTGTGGGATTTGGGTGCTACTGTTTCCACGATTCCAAAAACTTTGTGTGATATGTTAGGTTTCCGTGAATTTGACGATTGTTCTTTAAACTTGCACCTTGCGGATTCCACCATTAAGAAACATATGGGAAGAATTAATGATGTTCTTATTGTTGCAAATAGGAATTATGTGCCCGTAGATTTCATTGTTCTTGATATAGATTGCATTCCTTCATGTCCTATTATTCTTGGTAGACCTTTCCTTAGAACGATTGGTGCAATTATTGATATGAAAGAAGGGAATATTAGATTCCAATTTCCATTAAGGAAAGGCATGGAACACTTTCCTAGAAAGAAAATAAAATTACCTTATGAATCTATTATGAGAGCCACTTATGGATTGCATGCCAAAGATGATAATACCTAGATCTATCCTTGCCTTTATGCCTAGCTAGGGGCGTTAAACGATAGCGCTTGTTGGGAGGCAACCCGATTTTATTTTTGTTTTTTGCTTTTTGGTTCTTTTTAGTAATAAATATTTCGTATAGCTTCTGTTTAGATGTGGTTTTATGTTTTAATTAGTGTTTGTGCCAAGTAGAACCTTTGGGAAGACTTGGGTAAAGTCTTTTTTATCTTGCTGTAAAAAACGGAAACTTTAGCGCTCACGAGATTAGCTACAACTTTTTACTGGAGATTGAATTTAGTTGATTCTTTGTGCAGATTATTAATAGATAAATTCCTCACGTCCAGCAATTTATTTTATAATTTTTGGAGTTCCAGAAGTATACGTTTGATACAGATTACTACAGACTATTCTGTTTTTGACAGATTCTGTTTTTCGAGTGTTGTTTGCTTATTTTGATGAATCTATGGCTAGTATCGGAGGTTATGAACCATAGAGATGTTAGAATACGTTAGGTTTAACACCAATATAATAAAATAATGAGTTCATTACAGTACCTTATGATCGTGATTTGCTTTCTTATACTAACGGAGCTCATGAGATTTTGTGTTAAGTTTTGTGTTGTGAAGTTTTCAAGTTTTGGGTAAAGATTTGATGGATTATGGAACAAGGAGTGGCAAGATCCTAAGATTGGGGATGCCCAAGGCACCCCAAGGTAAAATCCAAGGACAACCAAAAGCCTAAGCTTGGGGATGCCCCGGAAGGCATCCCCTCTTTTGTCTTCATCCATTGGTAACTTTACTTGGAACTATATTTTTATTCACCACATGATATGTGTTTGGCTTGGAGCGTCTTGTATGATTTGAGTCTTTGCTTTTTAGTTCACCACAATCATCCTTTCTGTACACACCTTTTGGGAGAGACACACATGTATCGGAATTTATTAGGATACTCTATGTGCTTCACTTATATCTTTTGAGCTAAATAATTTTGCTCTAGTGCTTCACTTATATCTTTTTAGAGCACGGTGGCGGTTTTATTTTATAGAAATTATTGATCTCTCATGCTTCACTTTTATTATTTTGAGAGTCTTTTAGAACAGCATGGTAGTTTGCTTTATAAAATTAGTCCTAATATGATGAACATCCAAGATAGGTATAATAAAAACTATCATATAGAGTGCATTGAATACTATGAGAAGTTTGAAACTTGATAATTGTTTTGAGATACGAAGATGGTGATATTAGAGTCATGATAGTTCAGTAGTTGTGAATTTGAGAAATACTTGTTCTAAAGTTTGTGATTCCCGTAGCATGAACGTATGGTGAACCGTTATGTGATGAAGTCGGAGCGTGATTTATTTGTTGATTGTCTTCCTTATGAGTGGCGGTCGGGGACGAGCGATGGTCTTTTCCTACCAATCTATCCCCCTAGGAGCATGAGCGTAGTACTTTGTTTCGATAACTAATAGATTTTTGCAACAAGTATGTGAGTTCTTTATGACTAATCTTGAGTCCATGGATTATACGCACTCTCACCCTTCCACCATTGCTAGCATCTCTGATACCGCGCACCTTTCGCCGGTATCATACACCCAACATATATCTTCCTCAAAACAGCCACCATACCTACCTATTATGGCATTTCCATAGCCATTCCGAGATATATTGCCATGCAACTTACCACCATTCCATTTATTATGACACGCTTCATCATTGTCATATTGCTTTGCATGATCATGTAGTGGACATCGTATTTGTGGCAAAGCCACCATCATAATTCTTTCATACACGTCACTCTTGATTCATTGCATATCCCGGTACACTGCCGGAGGCATTCACATAGAGTCATATTTTGTTCTAAGTATTGAGTTGTAATTTTTGAGTTGTAAGAAAATAAAAGTGTGATGATCATCATTATTAGAGAATTGTCCCAAGTGAGGAAAGGATGATGGAGACTATGATTCCCCCACAAGTCGGGATGAGACTCCGGACGAAAAGAAAAAAAGGCCATAAAAAAGAGAAAGGCCCAAATAAAAAAGAGAGAACGGACAATGTTACAATCCTTTTTCCACACCTGTGCTTCAAAGTAGCACCATGATCTTCATGATAGAGTCTCCTATGTTGTCACTTTCATATACTAGTGGGAATTTTACATTATAGAACTTGGCTTGTATATTCCAATGATGGGCTTCCTCAAAATGCCCTAGGTCTTCGTGAGCAAGCGAGTTGGATGCACACCCAATTAGTTTCTTTTGTTGAGCTTTCATACACTTATAGCTCTAGTGCATCAGTTGCATGGCAACCCCTACTCACTCACATTTATATCTATTAATGGGAATCTCCATAGCCCGTAGGTACGCCTAGTTGATGTGAGACTATCTTCTCCTTTTTTGTCTTCTCCACAACCACCATTCTATTCCACATGTAGTGCTATGTCCATGGCTCACGCTCATGTATTGCGTGAAGATTGAAAAAGTTTGAGAACATCAACAGAATGAAACAATTGCTTGGCTTGTCACCGGGGTTGTGCATGATTAAATACTTTTTGTGATGAAGATAGAGCATAGCCAGACTATATGATTTTGTAGGGATAACTTTCTTTGACCATGTTATTTTGAGAAGACATGATTGCTTTGTTAGTATGCTTGAAGTATTATTATTTTTATGTCAATATTAAACTTTTATCTTGAATCTTTCGGATCTGAAAATTCATGCCACAATAAAGGAAATTACATTCAGGAATATGCTAGGTAGCATTCCACATCCAAAATTCTGTTTTTATCATTTACCTACTCGAGGACGAGCGGGAATTAAGCTTGAGGATGCTTGATACGTATCCAACGTATCTATAATTTTATTGTTCCATGCTATTATATTATTTGTTTTGGATGTTTAATGGGCTTTACTAAGCACTTTTATATTATTTTTGGGACTAACCTACTAACCCAAGGCCAAGTGCAAATTGTTGTTTTTTTGCCTATTTCAGTGTTCCCTAGAAAAGGAATATCAAACGGAGTCCAAATGGAATGAAACCTTCGGGAGAGTTATTTTTGGAACAAACATGATCTAGGAGACTTGGAGTGGACGTCAAGAAAGAAGCGAGGAGGCCACGAGGCAGGGAGGCGCGCCCCCGCCCTCGTGGGCCCCTCGTAGCTCCACCGACCTACTTCTTCCTCCTATATATACCCATATACCCCGAAACCATCCAGGGGCACCACGAAACCCTATTTCCACCGCCACAACCTTCTGTACCAGTGAGATCCCATCTTGGGGCCTTTTCCGGCGCTCTGCCGGAGGGGGAATCGATCACGGAGAGCTTCTACATCAACACCATAGCTTCTCCGATGATGTGTGAGTAGTTTACCACAGACCTTCGGGTCCATAGTTATTTACTAGATGGCTTCTTCTCTCTCTTTGGATCTCAACACAAAGTTCTCCTCGATTTTCTTAGAGATCTATTCAATGTAACTCTTTTTGCGGTGTGTTTGTCGAGATCCGATGAATTGTGGGTTTATGATTAAGATTATCTATGACCAATATTTAAATCTCCTCTGAATTGTTTTATGTATGATTTGTTATCTTTGCAACTCTTCGAATTATCAGTTTGGTTTGGCCTACTAGATTGATCTTTCTTGCAATGGGAGAAGTGCTTAGCTTTGGGTTCAATCTTGCGTTGCTCCATCCCAGTGACAGTAGGGGAAACAACACGTATTGTATTGTTGCCATCGAGGATAAAAATATGGGGTTTATATCATATTGCTTGAGTTCATCCCTCTACATCATGTCATCTTGCCTAATGCGTTACTCTATTATTCTGAACTTAATACTCTAGATGCATGCTGGATAGCGGTCGATGTGTGGAGTAATAGTAGTAGATGCAGAATCGTTTCGGTCTACTTGTCGCGGACATGATGCCTATATACATGATCATGCCTAGATATTCTCATAATTGTGCACTTTTCTATTAATTGCTCGACAGTAATTTGTTCACCCACCGTAATACTTATGCTATCTTGAGAGAAGCCACTAGTGAAACCTATGGCCCCTGGTCTATTTTCCATCATATTAATCTCCCGTCAACTAGTTATTTCTATCGATGTTTATTTTGCAATCTTTACTTTTAATTTTTATCGTAAAAATACCGAAAATATTATCTTATCATCTCTATCAGATCTCACTTTTGCATGTGGCCATGAAGGGATTAACAACCCCTTTATCGCGTTGGTTGCAAGGTTCTTATTTGTTTGTGTAGGTACGAGGGACTTGCGTGTGGCCTCCTACTGGATTGATACCTTGGTTCTCAAAAACTGAGGGAAATACTTATGCTGCTTTGCTGCATCACCCTTTCCTCTTCAAGGGAAAACCAACACATGCTGAAGAGGTAGCAAGGAGGAAAACAACAACTCTTCCTCTATGTTGAAGACAAACTATGTTCGGATCTCCGAGCTCGAAGAGCCGGTTACCTACCTGCAGAACGACTCTCCCAGTCCTCCGAACCTAGAGTCGGACGATGGGTGTGAAAAATCAGTTTACATCCCGGAGTCCGAACTATTAAGATCAGAAGTTTTTCAAACTCTGGACCCCAAATTGGGTCAGGGTTCGGATTTAAAGCCACCCACCAACCACAAGCAATATTCGCCAAGCACTTCCGACCCTCCGGATACATGCGAACTCATGTGCATATGGTAGCAGTCTCAGGAAACAGTCCATCACTTTTGGGCCAGGTTCCTCCTTGTCAAAAACAAGATTAAAGATTGCCGCGACGAGGACACGATTTCAGTATTCTAAAATAATTGCGCGGAAAAGGGAATCCTCAACACCATCAACCGCCGTTGCGTATTACACTTCGATGACTTGGCAACCATGGTATAGAAGTTTTGCGCAATGGAAGGCGCCTAGAAAACTCAGACAGCTCGCTGGGAACCCCCGTTTTTCACTCAACCCCTCGGGCGGGCAAAAAGGGTGCACCCTCGCGCGGCACCTGGCCCCATATTGATGAAAATTAAGCCCATCACGGGATGCGGAACCGTTCTGGAGGGATGGCTTGATAAGCCATGCAAAATACACATGACACCGGACACCGAACCAACCCACAGCCTTAGAGTATGTTGGATACTCCGGCAAGTGGCTAAAAGCAGCGAGGATATCCTCACCAAAAACACCTCAAAGCAACGTCCCCCGGATGACGACGACCTCAGAGTATTGACGGTCTTCGAGACTTTCGCTTCAAAAAAGCGCAAGAGAGCACTCCGCGACCTCGCCAAAGTCTGCCAAGTCGCAGCAATAAACCCCTGGAATGACACGGCCATCACTTTCAACGCCAGTGTCGAACCAAGATTTTGGTCAGTCCGGGCACCAGCCGCCTCGGTCCTCAATCCAATTGTGGATAGCTTTCGGCTGACTAAAGTGCTCATGGACGACGGCAGCGGGCTAAACCTCATCTACGAGGACACACTCAATACAATGGAAATAGACAGGAGCCGCATCGAGCAAAGTAATACGACCTTTTGAGGAATCATCCTCGCCCGGGAGGCGCGGTGCGCGGGGAAAATCACACTTGATGTGGTATTCGGCACGCCGGAGAACTACCGGTCCGAAGAAATAACCTTCCAAGTGGCCCCTTTCAACAATGGATATCACGCCTGTTGGGGCGAGATGCATTCACATGCTTTCAAGCCATACCTCACTACGTGTATATGAAGCTCGTGATGCCCGGGCCCAACGGTATTATCACTCTCGCCAGTGATCCGGACATAGCCCTCCGCGCCGGAAAAAATCGCATCTCTGGCCCTCGAGGCACTGTCCGAGGCCCTTGATGACCCACAAGTATAGGGGATCTATCATATTCCTTTCAACAAGTAAGAGTGTCGAACCCGACGAGGAGCAGAAGGAAATGATAAGCGGTTTTCAGAAAGGTATTCTCTGCAAGCACTGAAATTACAGATAGTTTTGTGATAAGGTAATTTGTAACGAGTAACAAGTAGCAAGTGTAAATAAAGTGCAGCAAGATGGCCCAATCCTTTTTGTAGAAAAGGACAAGTCTGGACAAACTCATATATAGAGAAAAGCGCTCCCGAGGACACATGGGAACTATCATCAAGCTAGTTTTCATCACGCTCATATGATTCGCGTTCGGTACTTTGATAATTTGATATGTGGGTGGACCGATGTTTGGGTGTTGTCCTTACCTGGAAAAGCATCCCACTTATGATTAACTCCTATTGCAAGCATCCACAACTACAAAAGAAGTATTAAGGTAAACCTAACCATAGCATAAAACATATGGATCCAAATCAGCCCCTTACAAAGCAACGCATAAACTAGGGTTTAAGCTTTCTTCATTCTAGCAACCCATCATCTACTTATTACTTCCCAATGCCTTCCTCTAGGCCCTAACAATGGTGAAGTGTCATGTAGTCAACGTTCACATAACACCACTAGAGGAGAGATAACATACATCTCATCAAAATATTGAACGAATACCAAATCTTCTTTTACAGTGTGTTTGTTGAGACCGATGAATTGTGGGTTTATGATCAAGTTTATCTATGAAGAATATTTGAATCTTCTCTGAATTCTTTTATGTATGATTGGTTATCTTTGCAAGTCTCTTCGAATTATCATTTTGGTTTGGCCTACTAGATTGATGTTTCTTGCAATGGGAAAAGTGCTTAACTTTGGGTTCAATCTCGCAGTGTCCTTTCCCAGTGACAGTAGGGCCAGCAAGGCACGTATTGTATTGTTGCCATCGAGGATAACAAGATGGGGTTTATATCATATTGCATGAGTTTATCCCTCTACATCATGTCATCTTACTTAAAGCGTTACTCTGTTCTTATGAACTTAATACTCTAGATGCATGATGGATAGCAGTCGATGTATGGAGTAATAGTAGTAGATGCAGGCAGGAGTCGGTCTACTTGTCTCGGACGTGATTCCTATATACATGATCATACCTAGATATTCTCATAACTATGCTCAGTTCTGTCAATTGCTCAACAATAATTTGTTCACCCACCGTAATACTTATGCTCTTGAGAGAAGCCACTAGTGCAACCTATGGCCCCCGGGTCTATTTTCCATCATATTAATCATCCAACACTTCGCTATTTTCATTGCCTTTTATTTTACTTTGCATCTTTATCATAAAAATAAAAAAATATTATCTTATCATATCTATTAGTTCTCACTCTCGTAAGTGACCGTGAAGGGATTGACAACCCCTTTATTGCGTTGGTTTCAAGGATTTATTTGTTTGTATAGGTGCGAGGGACTCGTGCGTGGCCTCCTACTGGATTGATACCTTGGTTCTCAAAAACTGAGGGAAATACTTATGCTACTTTGCTGCATCACCCTTTCCTCTTCAAGGGAAAACCAACGCAGTGCTCAAGAGGTAGCACAGGGCCACCAGGGGGCCCACGCGGTAGGGGGCGCGCCCAGGGGGGTAGGGCGCACCCCCCACCCTTGTGACAAGGGTGTGGGCCCCCTTTGGTATTTTCTTTGCTCAATATTTTTTATTATTTCCAAAAATAACTTCCGTGGAGTTTCAGGCTTTTGGAGTAGCGCAGAATAGGTCTCTAAAATTTGCTCCTTTTCCAGCCCAGAATTCTAGCTGCCGGCATTCTCCCTCTTTATGTAAACCAAGTAAAATAAGAGAGAATAGGCATAAGTATTGTGACATAATGTGTAATAACCTCCCATAATGCAATAAATATCGATATAAAAGCATGCTGCAAAATGGACGTATCAGCCCTCGCGGCCGAAGAGTTAACCGCACTACACTCCACGGTGGGCAGGGACGACGTAATCCTTGATGAGCGGCCCAAATCCACCTCTTTCAAACCAGCAGATGAAATAGTCAAATTTCAAGTCCACCCAATGGACCCCAAGAAGACAACTTCCATCGGGGCACAACTAGACCCAATGGTTGACGCCGCACTATGAGCGTTCCTACGTGAAAACTGGGACATATTCGCCTGGCACCCTTCTGATATGCCAGGGATCCCACGCAGGCTGGCCGAACACAGCCTCAATATATTGAAGGGATATAAGCCGGTCAAGCAAACACTGCGGCGCTTTTCCGAACCCAAACGACAAGCTATGGGGGAGGAGCTAGCCAAGTTAATCGAGGCCGGATTCATCAGAGAAATAAAACACCTGGACTGGCTAGCAAACCTGGTGATGGTGCCAAAGAAGGATAAATCCTAGCGCCTGTGCATCGATTTCAAAGACCTCAACAAGGCCTGCCCTAAGGATCCCTTCCCCCTCCCCCGCATCGATCATATTATCGATGCTACCGCAGGACACGACTCACTATGTTTCCTCAACGCATACTCCGGATACCATCAAATCAAAATGAAGGAGTCCAATCAAGCCGCAACGGCATTCATTAGCCTATACGGGACTTTCTGCTTCAACACTATGCCCTTCGGGCTCAAAAACGCCGGCGCTACCTACCAACGTATGATTCAAACATGCCTGGAGAAACAAATTGGCAAGACAGTTGAAGCGTATGTGGATAACGTCGTCATCAAGACTGGGCACGTCGAGTCATTAATAGACGACCTGCATCTCACATTCGACAACCTCCACACATATGACATCAAGCTCAATTCGGAAAAGTGTGTTTTCAACGTTCCCGCTGGAAAACTGTTGGGCTTCATTGTTTCCAATAGAGGAACTGTGGCAAATCCAGCCAAAATCCGGGCTTTGTCACAATTGGCTATACCAACAGACCTTAAACTGGTCCAAAAACTAGCCGGATGCATGGCAGCTTTAAGCCGCTTTATCTCCAGATTAGGAGAAAAAGCATTGCCACTTTATCGCCTTCGTCGATGCACCGACCACTTCGAATGGACGGATGCGGCAACGGCTGGACTGGAAGACATAAAGGCTCTTTTAGCGAGCAACCCAATCCTAGGCGCGCCAAGCGTCGGTGAACCAATGTTATTATACATCTCTGCAGCACACCAGTTGGTGAGCGCGATACTCATCGTTGAACGAGAGGCGGATGGACACAAATTCGTACTCCAGAAACCGGTATACTACGTATCCACCGTCCTCACACCATGCAAATCCCGGTACCCTCATTACCAAAAGATAGCATATGCGGTCTTCATGGCATCCCGGAAGCTACGACACTACTTCCAAGAGTGCTCTATCACGGTGGCTTGCGAAGTACCACTCAATAACATAATAAACAACCGCGACGCTACGGGCCGAATTGCTAAGTGGGCCATTGAGCTCCTCCCATTCGACATAACATACAAGCCGCGCCAAGCCATTAAATCCCAAGTATTGGCCGACTTCATCGCCGAATGGACAGAGGCCGAACTCCCTAAAGAGTATGGCACATATTCCAACTGGGTAATGTACTTCGATGGCTTTAAAATGCTGGCCGATTTAGGAGTAGGTGTCGTTTTAACGTCCCCCACTGGAGGCACAGTCCAGTACGTACTCCAAATATTATACACAGACTCCAACAATGCAGCCGAATACGAGGCCTTATTGCATGGTCTTCGGATGGCTACCTCCATGGGCATACAACGCCTGGAGGTGCGTGGGGATTCAAATCCTGCAATATCCCAAATAAATGGAGACTTCGACGCCAAAGATCCGAACATGGCGGCCTCTCATAACGTCGTACTCAAAATGTCGGCTAGGTTCGAGGGACTTGAGTTTCATCATGTGGCTCAAGAAAGTAATCAAGCGGCGGATGTCCTTGCTTGCATGGGCGCCAAGCGTGACCCCGTCCCACCTAACATCTTTCTGGAAAGGCTCTTCAAGCCTTCTGTGGTATGGCAGGATGAGAGCAGCAACACCTGTCCGGACTAGATTACACTCCTAGATTCCGAACACAATACCGATATCATCGGAGCCTCAGCCACCGAGGTAACATCATCGGCCCATCTAATAATGGCAGTAATTGCCCCATGGACCGAACCCTTCTTGGCCTACCACAATAGGCGAGAGGTCCCTGAGGACCAGAATGAGGCTCGCTGCATTGTTCGGCGCTCGAAATCCTACAAGGTCCATAACGGAGAGTGTCGGTTCTATATCCGGCGTATCTCATAGTAGGGGTCCTAAGCTAGGCGTCTTGGAGCGATGGGTAACAGGAGACGAGGACCACGGTGTTTACCCAGGTTCGGGCCCTCTCTAAGAGGTAAAGCCGTACTCCTGCTTGATTATATTCGATGTGGGTATAGTACAGAGTACATGTATCTACCATGAGACTGTAATAATGAATATTAGATTGTCTATTAGCTAGCCTGGCCTTGGTTTATATAACACACCAGAGGCCTAGGTTTAGGAGAGTCCTCGTCTTGTGCGCCAAGTCTCGTGGGATCTTCCTTGTATGCAGCACGGGCAACCTGAAGTGGCCCATGAGTGAACCGCCATGGGGGTCCTTGGCCCGATCCGGCTGGTCGGGAGACGATGTGGTGAGTACCCCCTAGTCTAGGACACCATCAGTAGCCCCCTGAACCGGTCATCAAGTTGTGGACACTCCTCGATTCTTCCGAATTGTTATTCATCTTCGGTCGTGGGTCTTGAAAACTGGTTCAATAAATCTTCTCATCTTCGATCTTGAGGATCGCCGAAGTGCATTCGAAGAGTTTACACATTGGGTATTCGAGGAGCCCCTTTAAGTTTCTATCCTTTATCAATGCCTTGTTATTTTTATGCCACACCTCAGGTTTGAAGTTGTTCCCGGGCGACAGTGTCCTCTTGCATACGAGCTCCAACGCCGGACTATATTCGAGGTATCTTTTGCAGTCGAGCACCAACGCCAGACCGCTTCAGAGCTCCAACGCCGGAATATATCCGAGCACCAACGCCGGACTGTATCTGAAGAGTATTGTTACACCCGAGCTCCAATGCCGAACTATGTCCAAGCTCCAATGCCGGACTATATCCGAGCTCCAACGCCGGACTATGTCCAAGCTCCAACGCCGGACTGTATCCGAGCTCCAACGCCGGACTATATCCGAGGTTTCATAGATCACCTTGGTTCAAAAAAGTTGAAGGAGTTTAGCCGAGCTTAATGCCGGAAATGCCCTCTATGGAGCCAGCCACTAGCGCCCGAGGTTTATGCCGGACTGCTTTTGAGGTGTTGCACCACCCCGTCTGTGGGCCGATTTTTTCTCAATATTTTTTATTGGTGCAATTTATTCTCTGCCGAGATATATAGCCAGTAGCCCTCAAGGTGTGTATCAATCTAAAACCCGAGATGCACCTGAAGAATGACATAAGACCGCTGATCCCAGTAGCCCCTGAGACTCAGGTTGATTCGAAAAATCGGCCTGAGGATCAACTCCTAGCTCGGCAGAATACTTCGGGACACAAAAAGCGGTGTGCAAAGTCCTCGAGACTCAGGTTGGGTGCAGCCGACCAACCTGAGGATCATAATCTCCTCGACAACCATATTGCACTTCAAATTTTCTGCATTGGATTGTCGATGCAGTAGCCCCTGAGAATTGGGTTGGGCAAAATGGCCGACCCTAGGATCGTACCTCCTCGGGAACAAGTCCAACTTCCATGTATGTTTTGACAATACCGAGGTGGAGTTCAGCAGGAAAGATGCCAAACTGTAGTTTTAGAAAAGAGTTTCACGCCGAACACCTCAACCAAGAGAGTGTCCCGCTTCCTGAAACATAAAATAGGTGAAAGATGTTATAAGCTCAAAAAAAGGCCAACAAACATGCGTAAAAAACTTTACATCTAGATCGAATCAAGTTGTTTTGGTGCCAATACGAAATTGGTCTTAAAATTGTACTTCCGTCGTGCTTTGACATGACACATCTGATCTCTAGACTTCAAGTCGGTCAGCCTTCGGCTTCAACCTCCCTATCCCGAAGGCGGAGTGTTTCTCAGGCCAGTTTAGCGAACTAAACGCGAGCAGCTTTAGAAAGAAACCAGGCTAC
The DNA here is from genome assembly GCA_032464435.1 of Aegilops umbellulata. Classification (NCBI taxonomy): domain Eukaryota; kingdom Viridiplantae; phylum Streptophyta; class Magnoliopsida; order Poales; family Poaceae; genus Aegilops; species Aegilops umbellulata. Next base: position 114,799,696 of record CP136056.1, read on the forward strand.
CTGGCTATTGATCGTACACCTGAGTCGAGAAAGGAGTGGTAGAAAAAGACTGTACAGCGACTAAGAAGAAAACATCTATTATAAAATGGCTCATACTAATTTAAGAGCTCCCATGTGACTTGGGTAAAAGAATTTTATGTATAATGATTGTATGTACCGAGGTACTTATATAATATCTGTGTTCACCCGAACTTTAAACATGTCTTAATCGACAGTCGGCTTCTCCCTCTTCGGCCAAGGGCCGAAAAATGTTATGTACTCCACCCATCGAGAATATCGACGGTGTATCCGATAACCAGGCAATCAGGACATAAGGCTGTAACAGACAAAGCGCGCTTATGGAACTTATGCTATATTACTGACGAAGTGTAAGAAGCATCTTCGAAGAAAATAGTACCCCCACCGATACCTTTCTTCGGTTGCTCATTGTTACTATGAGACTTGTGCAATAGATTTTTTTTGTATTCATGAGTTCCGTTGTGTGCCGACCATGATCGAAAACAATAAGAGCGCTAGCTTTCGTCTTCACCCAGTTTGAGGTCCGAGCTGGGATGACCCGATCGTGACAATCGTAGAGGTGCTCCCTTTACTCCCTAGCCGAACAATCGGGAACGTAGGGGTAAACACAGGAGCATGGCAACCCAGCTTGCAGAACACTTAAGTCAACATGGTGCATATTGTGGCGTAATTCACGAACAAGGAACGAAGTCATACAAGTATAATCATATGCAAGAGGAAATGCTTCATAAAGGAAGTCCCCCAAGTAAACGGGGTATTTGAATTTGTTTGGACCAAACAAAGTTTTGACAAAGAAAGTTTTTCGCAAATTACTTTTTATCAAAAAAGTATAATGCCTGACCGAACCGAACAAAATTTAAAACTGAAATTTTTTGAGCATGAAAGCGACATAGCTGGTTAATGTGCTCGGTGTGACATGGGCCGAGCTTGTAGCGGCTCAAGGTCCCAACCCCCAAGCCGGTCTTGACGTACACGAGCGAAGAGCTCGGATTGATGAAGTGATAGCATGACAGTGCCGAAGTGCCGAGGCAAAGCCCCCGGTCCGGCCGAGGAGACGGAGTAATTCGGCAGCATGACAATGAAGCCCCCACGTCAGTCGGCGTGTCGAAACAGGTCGGCATGGTGGACGTCAGTTGATGAAGCAACGACGCGATAATGGCAACACAGGGTATCACACCATGGTGACGGTGGAATTTAGTTGATGGAGGCAAGACGACGACTCCGTACGCCAAGGTGACTGCGTGATGCAGCAAAAATTAATTATCTGCACACATAAGATAGTGCAAGGCAGAAGTAATAATAATAGAGTAAAAAAATTCGTTGCATAATTAATATTTTATGCAAAGTGAGTAATAAAATAAATATGTCTCGTGTGCCGAACACTCAATGAGGTAGACCTCTCTCAGCGATGCTGAAGTCCCTGAGGCAACCGAACATGTAGGTAAGGCAGTTTGACCAACAGGGTGATCACGCGAGTCGATTTATGCTGATTGGGACGACGATGTCGGCTTGCCGAAGTGACCGCGTGACGCAATCGAAGTCGATTACATAGAGACACGCGTCGAAGTGACACCATGACTTGGACGACACAGGCGGGACGACGACTTCGGCTTGACGAGGTGTTAGCGTGGTGTGATGCCCGGAGACTGACGCTTCAGAAGACTTTCATATTTTCGTGATCACGGTGTGCTTCTTTTGTGCTTGATATTCTATTTTTTCATTGCATCATGTCATCATGCCATCATGTCATTAATCTTTGCATCTGAACTCAACTAATAAATTGCAGAGATGGTTGATCTATTTAAATCGAGGGAAGGATGACTTCTCTTTATAACATATCCTCCCAATATTAGGGAGCTATATTAAATATTTCTTTAATTTGAAAATCACCATAACACACTTTCGTTTTAGTTACATGCCTCTTCTGCTTCAAGTTTCGCCTCCAAACCTTGTCAATAACTTCTTTCTCCATCTATTGATGCTTCCCCTAAAATCTCAATATTTTTGGACCTTTCAAATGCCCACTTCTTATTCCAAACTCACTTGAATTTAATTCAAACAAGTTCGAATCCAATCTTCACACACACGCTCTCTTCTATTTTCTTGGATCAAGCACATTTTTGTGAGTCCGGGAAAAGTATCCGCGTGTCCAACTTTTTCCCCTAACCTCTCTTTCTTTTCTTTCTTATCTCTGTTTTATTTTTATTTTCTTTAGAGTGGGTGAGAGAGAGAAGCCCAGCCGCCACTTGTATCCATCCGGACCAGTTGGCCCAAGGCCCAGCTCCGGCGCCCTTAACCCTAGCCAATCCCCTCGCGCAACCCTCCTCACGATGGGGGATTTGATTATTTGCCACTTATTACTTTGCACTTTGACAATTTTCCACTCCTTACATTGGATTTGATTTTTTGCCACATCTTACTTTGAACTTTAATTGTTTGCCCTTTTCCCTCTAAAAACAATTCTTTCAAAAGTATTTGATGGTATATGTTTGATATATACCCAAAGCCAGTGACCACATTGCCCTTTGTGCATGTTTGACTGAAGACCGAGCCCTTCACGTGAAATTCCCCAAATTCCTCCCCGCCAGCTAGGCACTCCTTGCAGCCGCCCTTGCTGCTCTTCGGCGCCGGCCCTTGCTGCTCCCCCCCCCCCCCCCCCCCCCCCCCGTCGCTGAACTTGCAGCTCTCTGGCGCCGCCCCTTGCTCCTCCCTGCCACCAGCACAGGCTCCTCGTTCCTCCCCATGAGCAACAACAATAGCAGCACGGGCGCCATGAGTACGACGAAGGCAAGTGCCGGCCACGAGCACGATGCACGCGGGGCCCTGCCGTCAAGAGTCAGCAGCAGCTCCATGACGCGTGTCCCACGGGAGAGGAGCTCGTTGCCTCATTCCCCATCCCCGGTGGTCCTCGACGGCGACGCCCCCGTGTTCCTGGGCGGACGCGTCCACGCAGATGAATGAGGGGCGCGGTCCTCACCATGGCGAGTGAGGACCGTGCCGGCCATGGTGAGCTCGGTGCAGAGGCGTGCGGCCTACCTGAGATGCCAACCCTGACGACAGGCAGGCTCACGTGACGCCGCGGGGCTCCTCCATGGGCGGCAAGTCAAGCCGCCTTGCCGTCGCTTCGGATTTATGCTCCTCGCCGATCCGCATGTCGCGTCCCAGGAATCGCTCCTCGAGCTCCGGGCGTACGCGGCGCAGGCTCCCCTCCTCCCCCCGTTTCACGCCGACGATGTACGAGCGAGAGCCAGGGTGTGTTGGACGACGGCGACGGAGACAACGAGGCGACGGGTTCATTATCTCTCCTGTTCGTGCTCGTGCGCTTGTGCAGCCCGTGCTGCTGCTGCTTGGTTGCCGTGCTAACTAGCCTTGCTGGTTGCTAGTGTTGATGCTGCAGCTTGCTTGCTTGCTTGTCCGTGCTGCTGTGTCGGCACCTGCGTTGCCGGGAGTATCCGCCGTGGTCACCACTATCTCTCTGGAAGTACGGACGAGAGAGAGAGAGAGAGAGAGAGAGAGAGAGTTGGGGAACGGGGAGAGACGCTGTGTGTGGTCAATGGGGTAGAGCAGGGACAAACTTGTCTTTCCTCATGGGCAAGGGCAAAAAATCAAAATCCAAAGTAAGATGTGGTAAAATATCAAATCAAATGTAAGCAGTGGCAAATTATCAGAGTGTAAAGTAATAAGGGGCAAATAATCAAATCCCTCCCTCTCGATCTCTCACTCCACTCTTTCCCTCGCGCCGCCACTCATAGGGACAAGCCCCTCCATCCTCATCCCATTCAGGAGAAGCTCCCGACCTCAACCTCCTCCCTCTCGCCCCTCTGCAGCCTCCATGAGCGCCTGGGCCTACTTCGTCGTCTCGTTGCTTGCCACGACCGCCGCTGCGGAGCTCCCAGCTCCAGCAGCCATTGCTGCAGTCCAGCGCCCCTCCTCCTCATCACCGTCTCCCTGCCTCGCCTGCGCTGTCGGCGTCAACTACAGCAGCGGACCGGAGCCCCTGCCTTAGTTGCCGTCCACTTCGTTCCTCTGCTCCGCCCCCTCCTCAGCTCCGCCTCCCCTACTTCGGGCCAAGGACGTCGCCGACAACGACGTCGCCACCATCATCGCGCGCTCGCAGCGCTCGACCCCCTGCCCGAGTCCAGGCCATCGCCGCGCCTTCTTGCCTCCTCCACACCCCTCCGCCGTTCACCTCCGGAAGCCACGACTTTTCCCCCATCCTGCTGCTTCACCTCGCCGAGCCTCGTGCCTGCTTCCTGCCACTGACCACCACCAGTGCCACCTTGCTGCTGCCCACTCGAGGCCCTCATGTTGCTTCATTTCGGTGACCATTTGGACCGCCAAGTTCGACTATGATCCATCAAGACCATCGTGTTCGTCAACATGAGTACGACCACGGACGGCTACCTGCGGATGGATTTCGTCAAGTTCAACGACGACCTGTGAAGCACATGGGTACATTAGGTTCCTCTCCGAACATGAACGACTACCATCGCCGAGACCACAAGTACCACGACAACCCCCAAGGGATTTGAATTCGTCAAGTTCCTCTTCGAAACGTGAACCACTACTTCCCACTACGACCCATGTACTACTACTTCCACTACGACCGTCCCGAGAACGCCTACTTCCCCTACATCCCGCCGAACTCGATCCGTTCCGCAAATGAACGCTTCAAAGGTATAACCCCGAGACGTCGTCCTTGAACAAATGCATGTTGTATGAGATGCTCATGTTTGCACCGTGTCCGAATTGTCACTCGTTTCCATGCCACTAACTTGTGGGAACCCGATAGTCGGGAGCACCCCACCATCTCTAGCATGTTCCGCACATCCCCACACTTGTTCCTTTGCACCAGCATCTCAATCGAGTTGCCGGAATCGGGATGTTGCCGTGGCACCATTTCCGTTTCACCGCCGTGACACCTTTTTCCTTCCGCCATGGAGACAAATGCTTCATATCATGATCATGTCAACATTTTCATAAAAAATGCTTAAAACTTGCATATGTCATCCGCATCATGATAATAACATTTAAAACGTTTAAAATTGTTGTTTGCTTTAAATTGCTAAATGACATATGGGGATTCTCCGGAATTGTTGTTTATTATTTCCGGCCTCATTTAAACTTGCCTAATTAGTTAGTTTAATTATGCTTCACCTCTTGCCATGTTTAACAACATTTAATATTGTTGGGTACATAAACGAGAGTGAACTAAATGTTTGAAATGTGGTGTTTCGTCAATATGCAACTCGTTGCATATTGAGCTCCACTTAATTTGTAGTATTGTTTGTGCACTTTGCCATGCCATGCCTCATTAAACCGGACATGCATCATACTTGATTGTGCATCATGCCATGATTATGCTTGGTTGTTTACCATGTTGTTTGCTTCTTTCCGGTTTGCTTCTCTCGTTAGCTTCGGTTTCGTTCCGGAGTTGTGAGGGTTCGTTCGACTACGTCCGTTTGTGTTCTTCATGGACTTGATTTTCTTCCAAGCGGAATTTCAGGCAAGATGACCATACCCTCGAAATCACTTCTATCTTTGCTTGCTAGTTGTTCGCTCTATTGCTATGCCGCGCTACCTACCACTTGCTATATCATGCCTTCCATATTGCCATGTCAAGCCTCTAACCATCCTTTCCTAGCAAACCGTTATTTGGCTAAGTTACCGCTTTTGCTCAGCCCTTGTTATAGCGTTGCTAGTTGCAGGTGAAGCTGAAGTTTGTTCCATGTTGGAACATGGATAGGTTGGGATATCACAATATCTCTTATTTTAATTAATGCACCTATATACTTGATAAAGGGTGGAAGGCTCGGCCTTATGCCTGGTGTTTTGTTCCACTCTTGTCGCCCTAGTTTTTGTCATACCGGTGTTATGTTCCTTGATTTTGCGTTCCTTACGCGGTTGGGTGTTATGGGAACCCCTTGACAGTTCGCTTTGAATAAAACTCCTCCAGCAAGGCCCAACCTTGGTTTAACATTTGCCACCTAAGCCTTTTTCCCTTGGGAGTCGCGCTCCCGAGGGTCATCTTTATTTTAACCCCCCGGGCCAGTGCTCCTCTGAGTGTTGGTCCAAACTAGAGCACCGTGCGGGACCGTCCCTTGGCAACTTGGGTTATGTTGGTACCTGTACACTTCGCTCATCCGGTGTGCCCTGAGAACGAAATATGTGCAGCTCCTATCAGGATTTGTCGGCACAGTCGGGTGGTCTGGCTGGTCTTGTTTTACCATTGTCGAAATGTCTTGTAACCGGGATTCCGAGTCTGGTCGGTCCTTCCCGGGAGAAGGAATATCCTTCGTTGACCGTGAGAGCTTGTGATGGGCTAAGTTGGGACACCACTGCAGGGTATTATCTTTCGAAATCCGTGCCCGCGGTTATGTGGCAGATGAGAATTTGTTAATGTCCGGTTGTAGAGAACTTGACTCTTGACTTAATTAAAATGCGTCAGCCGCGTGTGTAGCCATGATGGTCTCTTTTCGGCGGAGTCCGGGAAGTGAACACGGTTTGGGTTATGTATGAACGTAAGTAGTTTCAGGATCACTTCTTGATCACTTCTAGCTTCTCGACCGTTGCGTTGCTTCTCTTCTCGCTCTTATTTGCGTATGTTAGCCACCATATTTGCTTAGTGCTTTCTGCAGCTCCACCTCATTACCCCTTTCCTGCCCAAAGCTTAAATAGTCTTGATCTCGCGGGTGTGAGATTGCTGAGTCCTCGTGACTCACAGGTTCTACCACAACAGTTACAGGTGCCGACGATACCATTGCAGGCAACGCAACCGAGCTAACTTGGTCGTTACTATGTTACGTTTCCTGATGATCAGTAGTGGAGCCCGGTTGGGACGATCGGGGATCTAGCATTTGGGGTTATCTTCTTTTCATTTGGATTTGACCGTAGTCGGTCTCTGTGTGTATTTTGAATGATGTATGTTTAATTTAAGTATTGTGAAGTGGCGATTGTAAGCCAACTCTCTCTTTATCCCATTCTTGTTCATTTCACGGGATTGTGTGAAGATGATCCTTCTTGCAACAAAACCTACAATGCGGTTATGTCTCCAAGTCGTGCGTCGACACGTGAGAGATATAGCCGCATCATGGGCGTTACATGCGGCCCCACCTAAATATATTGCCTGCACACACAAAGTAGAGCAATCAGGAAATAATAATAATAATAATAATAATAATAATAATAATAATAATAATAATAATAATAATAATAATAATAATAATAATAATAATAATAATAAAAGGTGCATAATTAATTTATGCGAAGTGAAAAAGTTTTGATAAATATGGCCTGGGTGCTAAGGCTAGCTCGACGGTGCGATGGCGTTGTGGAACGACGATGCCGACGAAGGTCAGCCTTCCCAGGTGACAGGGAGAAGCTGGTCGTACCAATTCTAGGTACAACGTCGGTACAATTTCTCTGCCAAACTAATGCAGTACATGCCAACAGAAAATATTCTGTGTATAATAGTGCTAAATAAATAATTTGGAAAAATAAAACCTGAACGCCAGCAGGGACGGCCGTAGCAGACCGCAGCAAACGGATGACCTGATCCGTGCCGAGCATGCGTTGTGTGCTCGAGGTCATTATCTTCACGTCATTGCTATGTCAATACCAAGAAAAACATGTGTCGCTCCTATTACGTGGACATCAGGCTGCAAGTGGGACGCTCCGCGGGACGCCCGCATCACCCCGCATCAGCCCGCATAATTTAGTGGGCTTATGCGGGCTTGCCACATAACATGCAGTTTTGTTCGTGGTTGCCGCTCGTCCCACATAATTTCAGGTCGTATTCCCACGTATCTCTCTCTGTGTGTAACGGCTTCACATACGAGTCCTACTACAACGTTCTGTACGTGCCTTGTATTTAGGATCGTGAGCTACTAGTTAGCAGGTTGTTATGCCCCGCCTGCATGTTTGCATTAAATTCAGTTAAGAATTAGCAGGCTTAGGGATTCAGATTGACAATATTTGAAACATCAGAATCTGACGATCAGATGATCTGCATAAAGATCTAAGTATATGTGAAGATTCAGATTATTTACTACTTGGATCCTTACAATATTGAAAGGCAACAATCAACTAGCAGTCCAGCTACATGGATCGGATCCTCTTTGCTATCCCCACGTCAGGATGAATAGATAGGATATGCGGCAGTCCCAGTAATGCAGATATGCATATGCACTTTGCACAACACACGGAGGCAGCAGGTAGTACTGAACCATGCTAGCTCGCAGTGAATATGGCTGATGAACAGGGTAAATTTCTTGCGGAAACGATTCCACTTGTTCAACCGTTCAGGGCCATCCAGTAGCTAGGCCATGCGGTGTAACAACAGCGATGCGCGTCCATGATGGAACTGGACGGCGGTCTTGCGACCATGGCGGAACTGGACGGCGGCGGCGCCTTAATCATCATCACTGCATAACCACGGAAACGTGGGCTTGATGCGGACGCCGCGGAACAGCCCACATATCCCACATATCTGGCAGCTCCATCCGCGGGCGTCCACGAACGTTGATTTTGTGGGTTTTTATGTGGGCGCCGCGGGCAGCCCGCGTCCATTTGCAGCCTGACGTGGACACAAGCAGCCCTAGTAATAGTAGGCATACTTGCATGTGGGAAGTGCATAAAAGGAAGATGATTAGCGAAAGGGTTTGGCTAGGAATCATCTAGATGTGACATAGCTATGTCACATCTAAGTATGTCATCACACAACATCAGCAAAAAAAATTTAAAAAACATTTTATACAAATCTTGAAGCCCCTAATTATGTGGTGAACTACTTAGATGTGACATTCTTAAAAAACATCTAGATGTGAATTAGTCATTCTGTTAGCGAAAGCATAGATTGCCTTGTAATTAAATAATGAAGGAAAGAGAAAAAATTATCGGATCTCCCTATGACTGCGCTGAGCCGAACTATTGTTGGCATCACATGCATGTTGTGTACAGTACTGTGTCATCTCCTCAGTTGGTTCACCAGTTGGTTCACCGTCGTTTGGATTGCTTTTCTTTTTCTGATCGTTGACCTTGACGAGGTGTCTGTCGGTCGGCGCACGGTAAACCGGGCTGTCGAGAAGATAGCCAGGTTGAAGCGGCGCGGAGGAGCTCTCTTAACAATGAGCCGAACTTATCAAGGCAAGCTCGCACAATGGTCCGACCTCGAAAATTAGGAAACGATTAGTATCATGCATTTTTTGATAAGTACGTATCCGAAGAAAGACTACTTATTAAAGTAGTCTATTACCTCAAGGCTTATAATTAAATAAGGAAAAAAGATAATTAAATAAGGAAAAAATAGAGAGAAAAGTTGGCTCTCCCTCATGATCTCCTAGTGCGCATAGCACTTTTGGAGAGAAAAGTTGGCTTTGGATAGTCTATCAGGTGAAGTTGCAGCCACGCCCTCGAAGTAGGAGCGCCAGATTTGACTTCTCCGTCCCCTGCCGAACAGAATTGATTTCTCCGGAAACCAGCAATATGTGCTGTTGGGTGGACGCAGCTAAACTTAGATCATAATCGATCTTAGACGAACCTGCTAAATAAAACAGCGAACCAAAAAAATAATTTTCAAAGGATTTGATCTGTGTGGAATAGATCAAGCTGGAAAAGATTTATTTATGCGAAATAAATTATAAAATAGATGTGGCCTGGCGCGAGGCTGTTGTCGACACAGCACGTCAGCGCGATAAGGCGACGAAATCCAAACTCGCAAGGTCGCTCAAGTTACGGACGCAATACGCGTGGGGCAGCGACGGCATATCAGATCGCCTAGAAACGGTGGCAGCAACGTAGGCCGGATTGCAGACCTGGATCTTCAAGTGTGGAAATCTAAAAAGAATTGTTAAGCACAATAATCCATTAAGGGCCGCATATATGCACTAGTAGTACTAGCATCAGACCACTTGGGATTTGACGGTCTACACAGGGGTTACAATATAGCAAAGCTAAAGCCAACTAGTAGTAGCACATGAGCGCGCAGATCATGAAAGACAAACCATTAAGTATAACTCAATTAAATAATAAGGAGGAAGGAGGATGGAATCTTCGTGTGTTGCCGCCGATGTGAGCTCCTGTTGGCCGGCCCTCCCTAGACAGGTTTGCATGGGCAACACGTTCTGTGTGGTCTCCTCGGCTGCGTAGCCGGTGCTTAGATCGCGTTTTTGTTGGTCCATCTAGCGAGTCTGCCAAGTTTACGCTGCTGGTTTACAAGCGCGTTTCACTAGACCCTTTATGGCATGCAAAGGTAGTTCGGATCTGATGTATCACCAGACGACGGATACAACCGCTACTGCTGAGATTTTTATGATCCGATCTGACTGCAAACAAATAGCACGACACTGCAATGATTTTGCAGGAAAGAAAAATCATATTGAATAGATCTGACTGAAGAAATATCACCTGATCATCCCACCGATCTGCGACGACACCTAGCAGGCTCTCAATGAAAGCACCAATTGGGTAACAGAAGACGAGGAACACGGTGTTTACCCAGGTTCGGGCCCTCTCTAAGAGGTAAAACCCTGCTCCTGCTTGATTATATTCGATGTGGGTATAGTACAGAGTACATGTATCTACCTCGAGACTGTAATAATGAATATTAGATTGTCTATTGACTAGCCTGGCCTCGGTTTATATAACACACTAGAGGCCTAGGGTTTAGGAGAGTCCTCGTCTTGTGTGCCATGTCTCGTGGGATCTTCCTTGTATGCGGCACGGGCTACCCAAAGTGGCCCATGAGTGAACCACCATGGAGGTCCTCGGCCCGATCCAGCTGGTCGAGAGACGACGTGGTGAGTACCCCCTAGTCTAGGACACCGTCAGAGAGCTCTACAAGAAAAGTTCGACCGAAGTCCTTCAAAGTGTATCTCCGAAGAAGAAGGACGATAGCTCCTAGCCGAAATCCATGCTGGTCTCGGCGGTCACCATGCCGTAGCTTGGGCCCTTGTAAGTAAGGCCTTCCGTACAGGTTTCTTTTGGCTGACGGCCCGAGCAGATGCACAGGACCAGGTCCAACGTTGTGTCGGATGCCAACTCTTCGCTAATCAAAGCCATATGCCGCCTACTGCCCTACAAATAATCCCCATTAATTGGCCTTTTGCGGTCTGAGGGCTTGATATGGTCAGACCACTTAAAGCAGGAAGCCATAAGAAAAAATATCTGCTAGTCATGGTTGATAAATTCACCTAATAGATAGAGGCCAAACCGGCCGAAGCCGGACCGGTGATAGACTATATATCCGGTGTCATGCACCATTATGGTGTCCCACACAGCATCATCACCGATAATGGCTCCAACTTCACAGCCGATGAAGTGAAAACCTAGTGTGCTAAATTGGGCATTAAGCTCGATTACGCCTCGGTCTATCGCCCAAAAACAAACGGTCAAGTCGAACGAGCTAATGGTCTTATTATGAGCGGCATTAAGCCCAGACTAGTGCGATCGTTGAAAGAATCAGATAAGCACTAGGTTGAGGAGCTCGACTCCATACTCTGGGGGCTGCGGACCACGCCCAATCGCACTACCGGATACACACCATTCTTCATGGTGTACGGCGCAGAGGCCGTTTTGCCTAAGACATTATTCATGACTCACCTTGAGTGCGCATGTATGAAGAGAGAGAGGCTGAGTTGGATCAGTAGGACAGCCTAGATGCCTTGGAGGAGGAGCGCGACGTTGCAGAAGCCAGTTCGGCATTCTATCAACAACAGGCTCGCAGATATCAAAGCAGAGAGGTGCGGGCCAAGACTTACAATGTTGGTGAACTCGTTCTACGCTTACTAGAGAAGAAAAAGGACAAACTCAAGCCCAAGTGGGAGGGTCCCTTCATCACAGATGAAGTTCTCACTGGAGGAGCGTACCGCCTGCGTGATGCATCGGACAATCGCCTAGAGCCGAACCCATGGAACGCTGCCAGACTCCGAAGATTCTACGCCTAGAGCCGGACTCTTTGTTCATTTTCTTCTCCCTTTGTCTCCATTTTTTCCTCTCTTTAACCCTTTTTTTCTCTAGCTTTAAGCTCTTGTGCGGCTAAATCACGCAACTATGACATACACATCCTTAAATGTGTACGCCCATAATGCTTGGGGGCTTCTTTTACAGAAGCTTATTATTATTATTTTCCGAGCATCAGGCTCCACACATATGTGTCCTTTTCCTCATATGTACATTTTCTTCGCCATTATATGCATCGTTATGACTTAAGTTTTTGCCAAGCTGGGTTGCCTGGCTCCTGTGCTTATGCCCTACGTTCCCGTTTGTTCGACTAGGGCATAAAGGGAGCACCTCTGTGATTGTTACAGCCGGGTCATCCGGACGTATACCTCAGACTAGGTGAAGCCGAAAGCTAGCGTTCTTAAGAGCGTTCTTAAGGGAATATTCGGTCGGCGGACTAAAGTTATTTTACATTCATTACACTATGAACCCCCGGATGTTACGTATACTGCGATTTTTCGATCACAGTTCAGACATGCATACTAACACATGTTCACCCAGGGAAAGGAACCCCTAACAGAACTATTCTCCTTGGAAGATTTTTCTTACAATCAAACATGTAATATAACATAGCTAGCCGGATACAACTTGTCTGTTCAAGCAACTATGACCCCTATGTCTGGTTTCCACGCATATCCCGGTCTGTATTGCCGCTCTGGTATTCGGAAACACTCCGCACCTTCGGGTCCATAGGTCGAACCGAAAAGTTCTGCCATGACAATTCTTTTACAATCCGGCTAGGGACAAATTTGTCAATTGAAGTACATAGTCACTTAGACTCAAAAAATTCTTCCTCTATGCCGTCTAACAAGTTGTCTAGTTTATAATCCTATTGGGAAAATTTGGCGGCTATCTTTACTTGGTCATATACTAGACTAACTGGAATTTCTTTTCCATCTGAACCCTGAGGTCCGACCCGGGCCATATGATTCATATCAAGCTTGGTGTACCATGTTTTTACCATGGCCCAGGCCTCTCGTGCACACTCTCGGCAGGCCGATATCTTCCATAATCAAAAGCGCCACCGAGCTCCTTGGAATAGCTTCACGAGCTCCTCGATACTTCCTGGAGGAGAGGCAGATGGCCACAAAGCCTTGGCAACACTCCGCATTGCTTGCCGGGCCCGCTCATGCAGTTGGGATAGCTCTTGCAGCATGTCGCCTTGAGAGCCGGACATTTCCTCTTCGGGACGGCTAGTCAGCATACCTGCAGACATAAATCTGTTAGATCATTTCTTCGCTGAATTGCATGAAGGCATGTTCAAAGGCATACTGAATATGCCGCCTCGTAGCCTCTTATTGTCCTTCATGGTGTCAGCTAGCTGGGCTCGCGCATCTTTTAGCTCTTCGCCCAGTAGGGAGTTCGAATCTTGCAGCTTGTTTTTATCATACCTAACCCGTGTCAGCACACGTTCGCCCACGACCAGTTGCCTTTTAGCCTCTTGTTCACCCGCCTGCGCGACTTTCAGTTCCTCTTTCAGTTGATCTGATAATCCTGCCATGGGAAATACAACAGTATTAATATTACTGGTATATGATCATACTTTTCTCAATGGAGGGGAACATTACCAAGCAGTGCCTCCTTGGATTTCTCTAGTTCGGCAGTTGCCGCAGCTAGCTGGGTTTGGCACTTTTCCAGCTCTTGAGACAGCAGGTTGTTCTTCTCTATGAGTACCTGATGAGACAATGATCCTTAAATCAGTTCTATTAACAACTTCAAGTCTGGGGGGCTACTGGTATATGATCACCAGATCTGTACAATTCGCACTTACCCGCATATCTTTCAAGTGATGTCTGTTGCTCAGGTAAGCCCACCCCGAGCAGCTCGGATGTATGCATCAGCCGAGCTAAAGGCATTGAATGCCTCTTTTGTGAAACCAGGGTCGCGGAGAGCGGCCCTCCGGCTCCGGTGATTCATGGCGCTCTCCACTTCCGAGTTCGTGACGGATACATCATCGGAATCCTCTGCAGGTGGACAATCTAGTGTCATTCCCGTGTCAGCCTCTGTCCTTAATGCAGGGTCTGGAACCTGACTGGTGGAGGCATGACCGGCAAGATCCCCGGACATAGTCCGGCGCACGCTCTTCCTGATAAGACACAACGGACAGTGTCACAATTCGATGTGATTGCCAAGGGGCATATTTATAAAAACCATACCTCTTGGATGAAGGCTCGACCGTGTTTTCATTTGCCTTCCTCTTCGAAGGCTTGCCCGGCACGGGCGCCGCTCTCTTGTGAGTCGCTTCTGGTGCGGCATGGCACGCCGAGCGCCTCCCCTTTGGAGCACGAGACAGTGCGGTGGGTGAGGCAGAACGAGGAAGCTCATTCAGAGGAAATGTCTCCTGGCTACTTACATGTGAGGCAGGAAGGAGGCCAGGGTAATAGGCCACGATGGCCACTTCTGTGCCATCATAGCTCGCCTGGTAGAAAACTCCCTCTTGGAGTTCTACAAATATGTCCGGATCCTCATCAAATCTGGGATCAAGGTCGCGATTATGGTCCTCTGGCTGCGGAGTGGGGCTGTAAATCCCCGCGATAGCCTTCCGCCATTCCGGTTAGAAAAGAATGAGTAAATGTCAATTAAACATGACTCGAGGAAGGGATTGAGTGATGATGTGGGATTAAAAGCTCACCCAGCTAGGGCGATTGTACATGGAGAATCCCTCTTAGCGCTTAAGGCAAGTGAACTCCTCTCTCTCCCCTTTATACAGATCGGCCAATATTGTGACCAGGGCAGCAGGGGTGTCCGGACCTTTATGTCCGCAGCGTGAGGCGTCGTCTTCCCCATTATAGTGCCACATAGGGAATCCTCTGAATTGGAGTGGCTGAACACCCCACACTATGGAAGTTGCCATTACCTCGATTATTGATAATCCGGACTGAGCAAGTGTCCTTCTCTTGCCCATTAACTGATGGACTTCTGCGCTATCCTCCTCCTCGAGGCTCCGAGGACGCTAGCTGTGGCATTTCTTCAACAGAGCACTTGAAAATTCGAGAAGACCCATTCGAACTGGGTCAGGGAGAGCGACATCCTCGATATAGAACCATTCTGAGGGCCACTCTTTGGACGCCTTCTTCAGCGTGCCGGACAGGTATCCGGTCCCGGCTATGCGCCATACCTCGGCCTTCCCACCTCGAATACCGATCCTTTTGGGTACGAGGGGCGAGGCAGAATAGCTTCCTCCATAACTCAAAATGGGCCTCACAGCCCAGGAATAGCTCGCAAAGAGCTACAAAACCCGCAATATGCAGGATGGAGGCCAAAGTGAAATTGTGTAGTTGGAGGCCGTAATACTCCAGGAGTCCTCGGAGGAAAGGGTGGATGGGGAACCCAATGCCTCGTAACAAGTCAGAAATGAAGCACACTCGTTCCCCCTGGTTGGATTGGGGAAAGTTTCCGCCTGGGCTTCACCATCAAAGGAGGTCAATCCTGCCCGAACAGGGACTAGATTCGCGGGGGGAAGAAATCCCTGCATTTGAAGCTTAATCAGCTGATCTTGGGGTACAGAACATCTCTCCCAATTGCCTTTTTAGGAGCCGTGGGGGCAGGGGGAAGAACTGGGAACGCTAGCCATGTTGGAGTGGTTTGTCCTAGCGAGCTCTAAGGATTTTCTGCTTGGCGTGGAATGGGATCTGAGATCCAATCTCTTTAAATAGATGCCTTTCTTACATGGCCGGGGTGTTATGTGCAAAAAATACCTGACCTCTCTTATTCACTCGACACGTGGAAGCAAAAGCAATGGAGGCGTAGAAGCCAAAGGGTGTGACATTAAAACACAAACCAAGTACAGTTTCTCGGGTCAGGTACTTTGAAGTAATCGAAGAAGGAACCTGCCTTGCAATACCGAAGACAATCATCGCGCCGGATACATCATCATTGATGCTCGGTTCGGGGGCTACTGAGGGAGTCCTGGATTAAGGGGTCCGGACTATGTAACATGGGCTGGACTAATGGGCTACAAAGATACAAGACATAAGACTTCTTCCCGTGTCCAGATGGGACTCTCCTTTGCGTGGATGAAAAGCTTGGCATTCGGATATGTAGATTCCTTCCTTTGTAAACCGACTCTGTACAACCATAGGCCCCTCCAGTGTCTATATAAACCGGAGGGTTTAGTCCGTATAGGCGATCATATTCATACATGCTAGACATCTAGGGTTTAGCCATTACGGTCTCGTGGTAGATCAACTCTTGTAATCCTCATATTCATCAAGATCAATCAAGCAGGAAGTAGGGTATTACCTCCATCAAGAGGGCCCGAACCTGGGTAAACATCGTCTCCCCCGTCTCCTGTTACCATCGACCTTAGGCGCACAGTTCGGGACCCCCTACCCGAGATCCGCCGGTTTTGACACCGACAGCGCCCCCGACAGAGTAAGCTAAAGATGCAAAAAGATACATGTCGCAGGGACAGGCCCGTGCGACCTGGGAATGGTGCAGCCCGATGGGCACTCCCAGCTGAGTAAATCGGAAAATCTCACCTGGTACCGTTGTCGAAGGAGTGTTGAGGTAGCTGAAGGCACGCGCTGAAGGAGTCGCTCCTCATAGACCACCAGGATTAAAGATTAAAGATTGAGGTAGCTGAAGGCACACGCTGTCGAAGGAGTATTGAGGTAGCTGAAGGCATGCGCTGAAGGAGTCGCTCCTCATGGACCACCAAGATTAAAGAAAATCTCACGGACCACTTTTGGGCCAGGTTCCTCCTTGTCAAAAACAAGATTAAAGATTTCCATGACGAGGACGCGATTTCATTATTCTGCAATAATTGCGCGAACAAAGGAATCCTCAACGCCATCAACCGCCATTGCGTATTACAGTTCGATGACTTGGCAACCATCGTATAGAAGTTTTACGCAATGGAAAGCGCCTAGAAAACTCAGACAGCTCGTTGGGAACCCCCGGTTTTCACTCAACCCCTCGGGCGGGCAAAAAGTGTGCACCCTCGCGCGGCACCCAGCCCCATATTGAAGAAAATTAAGCCCATCACGAGACGCGGAACCATTCTGGAGGGATGTCTCGATAAGCCATGCAAAATACACACGACACCGGACATCGAACCAACCCACAGCCTTAAAGCATGTTGGATACTCCGGCAAGTGGCCAAAAGCGGCGAGGATATCCTCACCAAAAACACTTCAGAGCAATGTCCCCCGGATAACGAAAACCTCAGAGTATTGACGGTCTTCGAGACTTTCGCTTCAAACATAGCGCAAGAGAAATCCACGACCTCACTGAAGTCTGCCAAGTCGCAGCAATAAACCCCTGGAACAACACGGCCATAACTTTCAACGCCAGTGTTGAACCAAGATTCCGGTCAGTCCGGGCACTAGCCGCCTTGGTCCTCAATCCAATTGAGGATGGCTTTCGGCTCACTAAAGTGCTCATGGACGGTGGCAGCAGGCTAAACCTCATCTACGAGGACACACTCAATAAAATGAAAATAGACAGGAGCCGCATCGAGCAAAGTAATACGACTTTTCGAGGAATCATTCCCGGCCGGGAGGCGCGGTGCGCGGGGAAAAACACACTTGATGTGGTATTCGGCACGCCGGAGAACTACCGGTCCGAAGAAGTAACCTTCCAAGTGGATATCACGCCTGTTGGGGCAAGATGCGTTCACACGCTTTCAAGCCATACCTCACTACTTGTATATGAAGCTCATGATGCCCGGTCCCAGCGGTATTATCACTCTCGCCAGTGATCCGGATATAGCCCTCCGCGCGAAAAAACCCGCATCTCTGGCCCTCGAGGCACTGTCCGAGGCCCTTGATGACCCACAAGTATAGGGGATCTATCGTAGTTCTTTCGATAAGTAAGAGTGTCGAACCCGACGAGGAGCGGAAGGAAATGATAAGCGGTTTTCAGCAAGGTATTCTCTGCAAGCACTGAAAATATCGGTAACAGATAGTTTTGTGATAAGGTAATTTGTAACGGGTAACAAGTAACAAGTGTAAATAAAGTGCAGCAAGATGGCCCAATCCTTTTTGTAGCAAAGGACAAGCCTGGACAAACTCTTATATAGAGAAAAGCGCTCCCGAGGACACATGGGAATTATCGTCAAGCTAGTTTTCATTACGCTCATATGATTCGCGTTCGGTACTTTGATAATTTGATATGTGGGTGGACCGGTGCTTGGGTGCTGTCCTTACTTGGACAAGCATCCCACTTATATTAACTCCTATTGCAAGCATCCGCAACTACAAAAGAAGTATTAAGGTAAACCTAACCATAGCATGAAACATATGGATCCAAATCAGCCCCTTATGAAGCAACACATAAACTAGGGTTTAAGCTTCTGTCACTCTAGCAACCCACCATCTACTTATTACTTCCCAATGCCTTCCTCTAGGCCCAAACAATGGTGAAGTATCATGTAGTCGACGTTCACATAACACCACTAGAGGAGAGACAACATACATCTCATCAAAATATCGGATGAATACCAAATTCACATGACTACTAATAGCAAGACTTCTCCCATGTCCTCAGGAACAAACGTAACTACTCACAAAGCATATTCATGTTCATAATCAGAGGGGTATTAATATATATAATGGATCTAAACATATGATCTTCCACCAAATAAACCAACTAGCATCAACGATAAGGAGTAATCGACACTACTAGCAACCTACAGGTACCAATCCCACGCTATCAGACAAAGATTGGATACAAGAGATGAACTAGGGTTTTAGAGGAGATGGTGCTGGTGAAGATGTTGATGGAGATTGGCCCCTCCCGATTAGAGGAGCATTGGTGATGACGATGGCGATGACTTCCCCCTCCCGGAGGGAAGTGTCCTCGGCAGAACAGCTCCGCCAGAGCCCTAGATTGGTTCCGCCAAGGTTCCACCTCGTGGCGGCGGAGTCTCGTCCCGAAAGCTTGCTTCTGATTTTTTTCTCGGACGAAAGACTTCATATAGCAGAAGATGGACACCAGAGGGCCACCACACCACACACTGGAGTAGGGTATTACACCACAACGGTGGCTCGAACCAGTATAAATGTCGTGTCCCTTGTGTTGCTCATCGTTTTCACCTTAGTTCGCACGGGGAGACCAAACGTAGATCGGTAAGGGAAAGATCTCCGTGCGCACCCCAGTGTTCGAACCTCAAGGGTCTGCCGGAACCCGAAATCGGACATTTGGCGCGCCAGGTAGGGGTGTGCTGGAATCTTTCCTCCTCCGCGTCATGCTCCGCTGCTTCACCGCCCAGATGTCAAGCAACCCAGCCGCCGACGCCGCCCGCTGGGCGGCGTGGCCCACCCACGCCGTGTCGCCGTCTCAGGGCGACCTCACCCTTGCGCCTCAGGCAGCTCGCGCTCCGCAGGGCGCTGCGGGGCGCGGGCGACGCGGCCAGACGCCGCCTGCCCTCACGCCGCGGCAGGTGCGGGCCGCAGCAAGGGCCTCGAACCATGCCGCTGCCACAGCGCCGTACACCCGGCGGGAGCAGGCGAACTCCAGGGCCGCGCTAACGGTGGCCTGAGAGCTACTACGATGCCGCTTGCTGGAAGGCGGCCGCGACGTGCTGCTGGAGCGAGTGTCCGAGCTCCTGGACGCCGCCGCCTCAGGAGCACCCCCTTTCTGCATCCAGCTGCCGCCCCAGGCCCAGGACGGATCGCATGGCGGCGTCGTGCGTGCTCATGCCACTCCAAGCGGACTTCCGGGCTCGTCGAGCGCCAACGCCACCATCAGTATCGGGCGGCAGGTCACGCCGACCCTTCCTCAGGCCGGAGAAGGGATGCACGCCGCAGCCTTCGCCTTCGGCGGACCACCGCTCCATCACTCCCAAGGCGACGCTCCCAACCAGATTGCATGGCGCGCGGGGCGCTACGGCGGGGCCCATGAGGTGGTGGCTCCATAGGCTTATGTCCCTCGCATGATGGATCAGGGACGCACGCTGGAAGAAGATCATGGCTCGTTCCTCGGGCCCGGCTGGGACGACGAGACGCCGGAAGCTGAGCTCTTTCAGGGACCCCAGGAGAGCCTCGACAACCGCGCCGACAGCGGCAACTATCGGGTACCACTCATTCCTCAGGAGCCAGCTTACGCTAACCATGGGTCGCATGAGGTACAGGTCGCCGCAGCAGATGGCTGCCCTAATGCTGCGGCCTCCTACTCCTCAGGAGGAGGGCGCAGGGGGCTGCAGGAGAGGGGCCGAGATCAAGGCTCGCCCTCGCGGCGGTCGGAGCAAGGCGTTCTCAGGCGGTAGGCCCTCTGCCAGGGAGGTGCCCCATGGCCTGCCCCTGGCAGAGGAACCGTGGTCGTCGGGGGAACCGCTGGCGACCGCTCTACCCCGTTGGCGTCGTCCTTGGTTTCCGGTCGCCGCCAATGGTAGCAAAGTGTGGCGCAAGGCGGGGCCCTCGTCTAGCGATATGAAGCAAGGCCAGTACCTGTGAAGAAGGCCCAGTGCCTGTGAAGCTCGCCGCCCCGTGACACTCTCATGTAATAATGAGTGGGGCTGTACACGCCCCGGAGTCTCAGGGTGCCGGCCTCAGGCCCTGGGGATCCCGCCCACGCCAAGTGGAAGCACTTAGCTCCGCGCTGGTGAGAAGACGTCGAAGACTAGATTAGGTGCCGGACGCGGCCTTTTGCCTTTTTTGCTTCTTCTTGGTTGACGAGTTCCTTCGTTTTGGATTTAAGTTGGATTTGAATTCGAAGCTTGCGTGCGTTGGGGAAGGGGTGTTTAGTATCGTTCGAGCAACCTCTCGCATTGTGATTTCGGCTTTACGCCCCAAGCTAGTGACGGCTGCCTCCCTCCTCCTCACGAGCCCCTCGTGAGCTGGGCTGGGCGGGCACGCCCACAACCAGGACCACTGTCCCTGCTCCCTCTCCGAAGGTTCTCATCGCAGGATCGGCGCCCCCTTGCAGGCCAGTTCAGGGCTCGCCCAGAGCTGAAAGGTAAACAAATCAACAGAACCATCGCCAGGCTAGCGACCAAACTCACACACAACGTTGTACTCGCCAGAGTACCGGTACAAATCTTTACATGAGGGGCTTCCCCTCCCAAAATGCTCTTACACTCTTCAGGGCCAAGCCCGAGTCTTCCTGTGCAGGATAAACCGCGGAGACATGCAGTCAGTCGGACATATCACTCACCGTGTCTTCTGGAGCGTCCCCAGGAGCATCACTGGTATCACTGATGCCGTTGCCCCCGTCACCTGCGTTCCCGTTAGCACTGGGCCCGTCTACAACACCGCCTTCGTCAGCACCTACGACTACACCGTCGTCATCAGCCGAGAAGGCCCGGACAAGGGCGTCCACATGCTCTCCACCCATTGCGCGAGGTCGCCCCAAACAGCTATGGGCACGGGTGCTATGGCGGCATCGAAATCGAAGCGGGGGTCCCTTTCCTGCAGATAGCTGAAGACACGGGAGAAGGCGCGCTTAAGCACGGCTCGGCTCCTCTCTTCGACGAGCCAACGGGCCCTCTCGGAGCTATTCTCCAGGAGCGTCACCACATCGGTGAAGAACTGAAGGTTGCCGGCGTACTTGGTCTCATGTGGTTCCTTAGTAGAGGCCTCACAAATCTCACCTAAGGCCGAGTTGGCCTTCTCCCTGAGCGTTTGAAGCATGGGAGCATGCTCGTGCTCCAGGAGCCTCCGCTGGTGGATCTCGTCCTCATTCTGCCGAGCGGTCGCTTCTGCATCAACGACCCTCTGCCGAAGAAGAAGCAGCTCATCCCGGGAAGAGGACAGCTCCGCCCGCGCCGCATCGAGGGCGGCTGCGGAGGAATCCGTACGACGCGCCTCTTTAACCAACTTGGCCTTGATGGCCGCTGTCCTGCCCTCGGCCTCGGCGCTGATCAGCATCAACTTCGCCCCGTATTCACGCTCGAGGACCGAGCGGGCGCCCGCCACGCGGCGGTCGACCTCTTCCTGGATCCGGACCTCGCGGGCCGCCACGTCGTCCTCCGCCTGGGCCGCCAGGCGCTCCCTCGTCTCCAACCGCTCCTAGTCAAGGCTGCGCTCGGCGGCCTCGAGCGTTATCGCCTCCGGAGCTCCGCACGGACGACGGCGGCCTCCTGCATCGACCCAAGGGCCGCGTGGCACAGCTCCACTTGCTGCTCCAGGGAGTCCCTCTGGGCCTGGAGCTCCCATACGCGCTCCTCTGCGTCCCTGTGCTGCCGGTCTGCCTCCCGGGCCTCCTCGACGGCCAGGGAGCAGGCCTCCCACGACGCCGCTAGCAACACTTCGGCCTCCGCGTTGTCGCGATCGCGTTGGTGGCGCGCGAGGGCAATGGCAACCTTCAACTTGTGCCTCTCCTCAGCTAGGCGCAGGCCTTCGGCCTCAAGGTGCGCATCTTCGGCGGCAAGCTCTACCCCGACTCGGTTTACCGCATCCGCTGCCCCCTGGAGGAACCCCTCACGAAGGACGCGACGCTCGCGAGCGTGCCTGAGCACATCTTCCGCGTCACCCTCCTCCGCTGAAGCATGCGGAGGGCCCCAAGGTGGCAAGCCCCCGCCAGGCGTGGGGCTGGGGGCTGCCACCCCATTCGTCGCCGAACAAACCCCTTCGGGAGCCCGGCCAGGCGTCATTTCACTCAAGGAGGAGGAGCCAAGAGCAGACTTTAGCCATTCACCTTCTATGATCAGAGGGAAGGCGCAGAGCAAACTTGGCGCGCCCCAAGAAGACTCGTGAAGAGGGGGCATCGTGTGAACGGGTTCGGGGTGCCCCGCGAAGTAGATCACTCCGCCAACCGGTCCAGCGACAAGAGTGCCATCGGAGCTCGGCGGGCCTGGAGCCAGTAAAGGGGGCGAGGCCGCGGGGGCCGGCTCCTGGGTCGACGCGGTGGATTTAGCGAGATGGGACCTGAAGAGCCATAATCAGCAACAAGGGCAACAGAACAAATGAGCAAGGAAAGAAGAAGGCTTACTCGTCCATGGCGAAGTACTTCCTGCACTTCAGCAGGCGGCAAGGGCGGTCACTGCCATCTGAGGCCTCCTTCCTCTTGCGAAGGGCCTCGAAGTCTAAGTGAAACCGACCCAAGCGCCTGGGACGGGGGTCGTCCTGAGACAAAGGAGATGCCTCAGGATTATCGGCGCCGGAGGAGTCAGCTTTATGGGTATCTTGGGGCATCGCCTCGCAAAGAACGGCTGGGGGCTCGGAAGCCCCAGCCTCGGGAGCCGAAGACTTGGACCCTGCATCGACCACCGCCTCGGGGCGGGCCCCCTGAGGCGTCGTCTCCGAAGCTTCACGCGGCGCCTCGGCAGCGGCCACCTTGGCTCCATTTGGCTCTTCACTCACCCGGTCGCCTGAGGAGGAACCGCTGCGGGCGATGGGGGGAACTATCACAGCAACAGGGTTCTCGCGTGGCCCTGTGAGGCCAGCTGGGCGCAAGCCCCACTCGTCGAAGCTGGGCATCTGCCTCACGAAATCAGCCCTGCCGGAACAAAGGTACAGAAGGGCGCCACCGCTCCATATGCTACCCGGGGAGGGATCACCAGTCAAGACTCGAAGCACCGTCCGTAGCACTTCGGGCGCCAAGTCGTCCTCCTGAAGCCGCATGCGGTCTCCGCGTCCCGCAAAGTCCCACATCCGGCGAGAGTGACGCTGGAGAGGAGCGACGCGGCACAAAAGGAACTCCCTCACCACCTTGGGAGCTGTCAAATTGAGCGCCCTCAAACCCTCGAAGTGGCGCCAGACAAAAGCGAGCCAGGGGCTCGTGAGCGGTTCATGACCCCAGCCTGGGTTGGGAACAGCAGGCAAGGTCGGGTGAGAGAGCAGGGGGCTGGGACCCCGACGTCCACATACAGCCATCGCTCTATGAACCCAGCCTGAGGAGGCGGAAGGCCAAAGTCAATCCCTGAAGCAGCCGTCTCAGGCACGGCGAAGAAGCTTACACACCCCAAGCATCGAGTAAGATCACTCAGGCGCAGAGAGAAGAAGTGGCGCAGCAGGGCAACAGAAGGAGGGATGCCAACCATCGCCTCGCACATGAAAGGAAGACAGCCAAAAGGGTAATGGACTCCGGCCCGAGATGCATCATGTGGATCTGATAATGGGAGAGCACAACATTGAAGAAAGCAGAAAAGGGGGAACCAGACCCGCCCACAGGGCATCGGCGAAGAATCGGACCTCCGTGACGGTCCTAGCGAGAAAGGCGCGGGATGCAGGCCAAACCATGGTCCGGCCGCACTCATTGAAGGTGGAAGCAAGGGAGGAGCGGACCTTGTCCAAGGCTTCTAGGCTGAGTATGATTGACCGATCGACGGCGGGGGCCACCGCTGGAGGCACGCATGACGAAGGCGAAGGCTTCTTCCCCTTTCCTTTCTTCGCCGGCGCCATGGCGTTGGAGAGGGGAAGGAGTTCAGGCCGGATTGGCGGCGGAGGTTGGAGCTCGGAGAAGAGGGAAAGGTAGGAGGCGACTGGGCAGCCAAAGAAGGAACAACTATGTGCACAACTACGGGTCCACTTAGCCGTGCGTATGACAAGGCGTCGTGGGAAGTGCAGGCGCCCACGTCCCATCAACCGCCACGCGGCGCCCAAGGCCGCAAGTTGTTAGGGCCCGCGGCGCTTCGCGCTTGCCCCTTCGCTTCTTTGCTAAGCCAAGCCCGCGCGCGCCTTCGGCCCGGGGGCTACTGTCGGCGTTCTGGGAACGGGGGTCCCCAGACTTGCCTGCCTATGGCCCACGGCATGGCTCAAGTGGGGGCCCAGCGTGGCCCATCTTCATCAACACAAGCTTAAGACCCTCGCGAGGGGCCAAGCCTTGTGGGGCCGACGACGGGAAGCCTCCTCAAGTACGTCCTCATCAGGCAGGGCTCGCGAGAAGGCGGAGAGATCAATGCAAGGGTACCTCACGAGGATCCAGTGACGCAAGCCATGACGATCAAGGCCAGGTGGGCGCCAGGCGGGCGCCGGCCTGGGCAGAGTCCTTATTTCCGCTTTGGTGCAAAGGGGGCAAGCCCAGGCTAAGGTATCAGGCAAAGGTTACCATTCCAATGCAACGAGACCAAGACCAGCCAGGCGGGCGGACGGAGGTCACCGTGGAGCCCAAGACGGCGTCATCACCAGAGCTTTTGGCAGCCAAAGACCACCTTTGGTCACGATAACTTGTACTAGATGTTCCCCTTCAAAATGCCCAATTGTTGGCGCCCTTCCCGCTCAGTTATTTCGGGGAGAGGCCCAGGGCCTCTATAAATAGAGCTAGCCACCACAGAGTAGGGAGAGATTGATCCGGGCATAGGCATAGAGAAATCTGATAGAGCCTAAGTAGAGTGAGAGAGAGAGAGAGGCGACTGGACTAACCCAAGTAGTTCATCGCACCAGCCCAAGAACACCTCTCGCGAGGCTGTTCTTCCTTTGTACTATTCATCATCAGCCCTAGAGGCAATCCACCACACCACACACTAGAGTAGGGTATTACACCACAACGGTGGCCCGAACCAGTATAAATCTCGTGTCCCTTGTGTTGCTCATCATTTTCACCTTAGTTCGCATGGGGAGACCAAACGTAGATCGGTAGGGGAAAGATCTCCGCGCGCACCCTAGTGTTCGAACCTCAAGAGTCTGCCGGAACCGGAAATCCGACATACACATATCATTTTCATGGTCTAGCAAATATTGTTCTAAAGGATCAGTAGGAGGTACGGAAATAGAAGCAAGACCAATAATTTCATGTTTACTAAGCAATTCCTCATCACGAGGTTGTCTACGAAATTTAGAAAAATTAAACTCATGAGATATATCATCCAAACCAATAGTAACAACATCCTTCTTGCAATCTATCTTAGCATTAACAGTATTCAAGAAGGGTCTACCAAATATAATGGGACAAAAGCTATCTTGAGGGGAACCAAGAACAAGAAAATCAGCAGGATATTTATCCTTCCCACACAAGACTTCAACATCTCTAACAATCCCAATCAGTGATATAGTATCTCTATTGGCAAGCTTAATGGTAACATCAATATCTTCTAACTCAGCGGGTGCAATATCATGCATAATTTCTTTGTATAAGGAAATAGGTATTGCGCTAGCACTAGCATCCATATCACATAAGCCATGATAACAATGATCTCCTATTTTAACAGAAATAACAGGCATGCCCACAACAGGTCTATGTTTATCTTTAGCACCAGGTCTAGCAATTCTAGCAGTTTCGTCACAGAAGTAAATAACATGCCCATCGATATTATCAGCCAAGTGATCTTTAACAATAGCAATATTAGGTTCAACTTTTACTTGCTTATGGGGTGTATAAGTTCTAATATTGCTTTTACGAACCATAGTTGAAGCTTTAGCATGATCCTTTATCCTAACAGGGAAAGGTGATTTCTCAACATAAGTAGTGGGAACAACAGGATCATTATAACTGATAGACTTTTCTTCAACTTTAATAGGAGCAACTACTTTTACTTCAATGGGAGGAGTATATTTAAAACACTTCTCCTTAGGGAGATCAACATGAGCAGCAAAAGATCCACAAAAAGAAGCTGCTATCTCAGAGTCAAGTCCATATTTAGTGCTGAATTTACGGAAAACATCGGTATCCATAAAAGATTTAGCACAATCAAACTTAGGTGTTATACCTGACTCCTTACCTTCGCCGAGATCCCAATTTTCAGAGTTGCATTTAATTCTTTCCAATAAATACCATTTGAATTCAATAGTCTTCATCATAAAAGAACCAGTACAAGAAGTATCGAGCATGGTGCGATTGTTGTCAGAAAGCCGAGCATAAATTTTTTGAATACTCATTTCTCTTGAGAGCTCATGATTGGGGCATGAATATAACATTGACTTAAGCCTCCCCCAAGCTTGAGCGATACTTTCTCCTTCACGAGGCCAAAAATTATATATATAATTACGATCATGATGAACAAGATGCATAGGATAAAACTTCTGATGAAATTCCCATTTCAATCGCTTGTAGTCCCATGATCCATATCATCACATAGCCTATACCATGTCCATGCATCTCCCTTCAAAGATAAAGGGAAGACCTTCCTCTTGATAACATCATTGGGCATACCTGCAAGCTTAAATAATCCACAAACTTCATCCACATAGATTAGGTGCTCATCAGGATGTAATGTTCCATCTCCTTCAAAAGGATTAGCTAGCAGTTTTTCTATCATACCCGAAGGAATTTCAAAGTAGATATTTTCAGTAGGTTCAGTAGGTTGAGGAGCAACTATTTGCTCTATCGGTCGGGGTGAAGATACCCCGAACAAGCCCCTTAAAGGATTACTTTCCATAGTAACAAGTGACAGTAAATTTTAGCACACTATATAAATTTTTCCTTACCAAATTCCACCTACCAAAGAAGCTTCACTCCACGACAACGGCACCAGAAAAGAGTCTTGATGACCCACAAGTATAGGGTATCTACCGTAGTCCTTTCGATAAGTAAGAGTGTCGAACCCGACGAGGAGCAGAAGGAAATGATAAATGCTTTTCAGTAAGGTATTCTCTGCAAGCACAGATAGTTTTGTGATAAGGTAATTTGTAACGGGTAACAAGTAACAAGTGTAAATAAAGTGCAGCAAGATGGCCCAAACCTTTTTGTAGCAAAGGACAAGCCTGGACAAACTCTTATATAGAGAAAAGCGCTCCGAGGACACATGGGAATTATCGTCAAGCTAGTTTTCATCACGCTCATATGATTCGCGTTCGGTACTTTGATAATTTGATATGTGGGTGGACCGGTGCTTGGTACTGTCCTTACTTGGACAAGCATCCCACTTATATTAACTCCTATTGCAAGCATCCGCAACTACAAAAGAAGTATTAAGGTAAACCTAACCATAGCATGAAACATATGGATCCAAATCAGCCCCTTACAAAGCAACGCATAAACTAGGGTTTAAGCTTCTGTCACTCTAGCTACCCATCATCTACGTATTACTTCCCAATGCCTTCCTCTAGGCCCAAACAATGGTGAACTGTCATGTAGTCGACATTCACATAACACCACTAGAGGAGAGACAACATACATCTCATCAAAATATCGAACGAATATGAAATTCACATGACTAAAAAATAGCAAGACTTCTCCCATGTCCTCAGGAACAAACGTAACTACTCACAAAGCATATTCATGCTCATAATCAGAGGGGTATTAATATGTATAATGGATATGAACATATGATCTTCCACCAAATAAACCAACTAGCATCAACTACAAGGAGTAATCAACACTACTAGCAACCTACAAGTACCAATCCCAGGCTATGAGACAAAGATTGGATACAAGAGATGAACTAGGGTTTTAGAGGAGATGGTGCTGGTGAAGATGTTGATGGAGATTGCCCCACCCCCTGATGAGAGCAGCGTTGGTGATGAAGATGGCGATGATTTCCCCCTCCCGGAGGGAAGTGTCCCCGGCAGAACAGCTTCGCCAGAGCCCTAGATTGGTTCCACCAAGGTTCCGCCTCGTGGCGGCGGGGTCTCGTCCCGAAAGCTTGCTTCTGATTTTTTGTCGGACGAAGGACTTCATATAGCAGAAGATGGACACCAGAGGGCCCCCAGGGGGCCCACGAGGCAGGGGGCGCGCCCCCACCCTCGTGGCCAGGGTGTGGGCCCCCTCTGGTATTTTCTTCGCTTAGTATTTTTTGTTATTTCCAAATATAACTTCTGTGGAGTTTCAGGACTTTTGGAGTTGCGCATAATAGGTCTCCAATATTTGCTCCTTTTCCAGCCCAGAATTCCAGCTGCCGGCATTCTCCCTCTTTATGTACACCTAGTAAAATAAGAGAGAATAGGCATAAGTACTATGACATAATGTGTAATAATAGCCCATAATGCAACAAATATCGATATAAAAGCATGTTGCAAAATGGACGTATTAGCCCTCGCGGCCGAAGAGTTAACCGCACTACGCTCCACGGTGGACAAGGACGACGTAATCCTTGATGAGCGGCCCAAATCCACCTCTTTCAAACCAGCACATGAAATAGTCAAATTTCGGGTCCACCCAACGGACCCCAAGAAGATAGCTTCCATCGGGGCACAACTGGACCCAATGGTTGACGCCGCACTATGAGCGTTCCTACGCGAAAACTGGGACATATTCTCCTGGCACCCTTCTGATATGCCAGGGATCCCACACAGGATGGCCGAACACAACCTCAATATATTGAAGGGATATAAGCCGGTCAAGCAAACACTGCGGCGCTTTTCCAAACCCAAACGACAAGCTATGGGGGAGGAGCTAGCCAAGTTAATCGAGGCCGGATTCATCAGAGAAATAAAACTACTGGACTGGCTAGCAAACCTGGTGATGGTGCCAAAGAAGGATAAATCCTGGCGCCTGTGCATCGATTTCAAAGACCTCAACAAGGCTTGCCCTAAGGATCCCTTCCCCCTCCCCGCATCGATCAGATTATCGATGCTACCGCAGGACACGACTCACTGTGTTTCCTCGACGCATACTACGGATACCATCAAATCAAAATGAAGGAGTCCGATCAAGTCGCAACGGCATTCATTACCCCATACGGGCCTTTCTACTTCAACACTATGCCCTTCGGGCTCAAAAACGCCGGCGCTACCTACCAACGTATGGTTCAAACATGCCTGGAGAAACAAATTGGCAGGACAATTGAAGCATATGTGGATAATGTCGTCATCAAGACTGGGCACGTCGAGTCATTAGTAGACGACCTGCGTCTCACATTCGACAACCTCCACATATATGACATCAAGCTCAATCCGGAAAAGTGTGTTTTCAGCGTTCCCGCTGGAAAACAGTTGGGCTTCATCATTTCCAATAGAGGAATTGAGGCAAATCCAGCCAAAATCCGGGATTTGTCACAATTGGCTATACCAACAGACCTTAAACAGGTCCAAAAACTAGCCGGATGCGTGGCAGCTTTAAGATGCTTTATCTCCAGATTAGGAGAAAAGGCATTGCCACTTTATCACATTCGCCAACGCACCGACCACTTCGAATGGACGAATGCAGCAACGGCTGGACTGGAAGAAATAAAGGCTCTTTTAGCGAGCAACCCAATCCTGGCCACGCCAAGCATTAGTGAACCAATGTTACTATACATCTCTGCAGCACACCAGGTGGTGAGCGCGGTACTCGTTGAACGAGAGGTAGACAAACACAAATTCGCACTCCAGAAACCAGTATACTACGTATCCACCGTCCTCACACCATGCAAATCCCGGTACCCTCATTACCAAAAGATAGCATATGCGGTCTTCATGGCACCCCGGAAGCTACAACACTACTTCCAAGAGTGCTCTATCACGGTGGCTTGCGAAGTACCACTCAATGACATAATAAACAAACGCGACACTATGGGCCGAATTGCTAAGTGGGCCATTGAGCTCCTGCCATTCGACATAACTTACTAGCCGCGCCAAGCCATTAAATCCCAAGTATTGGCCGACTTCGTCGCCGAATGGACAGAGGCCGAACTCCCTAAAGAGTACGACACATATTCCAACTAGGTCATGTACTTCGATGGCTCTAAAATGCTGTCCGGTTTAGGAGCAGGTGTCGTTTTAACGTCCCCCACTAGAGACACAGTCCAGTACGTGCTCCAAATATTATACACAGACTCCAACAATGCAGCCGAATACGAGGCCTTATTGCACGGTCTTCGGATGGATACCTCCATGGGCATACAACGCCTGGAGGTGCACGGGGATTCAAATCCCACAATATCCCAAATAAATGGAGACTTCGATGCCAAAGATCCAAAGATGGCGGCCTATCGTAACGCCGTACTCAAAATATCGGCTAGGTTCGATGGACTCGAGTTTCATGATGTGGCTCGGGAAAGTAATCAAGCGGCGGATGTCCTTGCTCGCATGGGCGCCAAGCGTGACCCCGTCCCGCCTAACATCTTTCCGGAAAGGCTCTTCAAACCATCTGTGGTATGGCAGGATGAGAGCAGCAACACCAGTCCGGACCTGATTACACTCCTGAATTCCGAACACAATACCGATATCATCGGAGGCTCACCCACTGAGATAACATCATCGGCCCATCTAATAATTGCAGTAATTACCCCATGGACCGAACCCTTCTTGGCCTACCACAATAGATGAGATCTCCCTGAGGACCAGAATGAGGCTCGCTGCATTGTTCGACGCTCGAAATCCTACAAGGTCCATAACGGAGAGTGTCGGTTCTATATCCGGCGTATCTCGTAGTAGGGGTCCTAAGCTAGGCGTCTTGGAGCGATGGGTAACACGAGACGAGGAACACGATGTTTAGCCAGGTTCAGGCCCTCTCTAAGAGGTAAAACCCTACTCCTGCTAGATTATATTCGATGTGGGTATAGTACAGAGTACATGTATCTACCACGAGACTCTAATAATGAATATTAGATTGTCTATTGACTAGCCTGGCCTCGGTTTATATGACACACCAGAGGCCTAGGGTTTAGGAGAGTCCTCGTCTTGTGCGCCAAGTCTCATGGGATCTTCCTTGTATGCGGCACGGGCTACCCGAAGTGGCCCATGAGTGAACCGCCATGGGGGTCCTCGGCCCGATCCGGCTGGTCGGGAGACGACATGGTGAGTACCCCCTAGTCTAGGACAGAGTCAGTAGCCCGCTAAACCGGTCTTCAAGTTGGGGACACTCCTCGATTCTTCCGAACTGTTCTTCATCTTCGGTCATCGGTCTTGAAAACCAGTTCAACAAATCTTCTCATCTTCGATCTTGAGGATCGCCGAAGTGCATCTGAAGAGTTTACACGTCGGGTATCCGAGGAGCCCCTTTAAATTTCCGTCCTTTATCAATGTCTTGTTATTTTTATGCCACACCTCGGGTTTGAAGTTGTTCCCGGGCGATAGTGTCCTCTTGCATCCGAGCTCCAACGCCGGACTGCATTCGAGGTATGTTTTGCAGCCGAGCACCAACGCCAGACTGCTTCCGAGCTCCAACGCCGGAATGTATCCGAGCTCCAATGCCGGACTGTATCCGAAGAGTATTGTTACAGCCGAGCTCCAATGCCGAACTATGTCCAAGCTCCAATGCAGGACTGTATCCGAGCTCCAACGCCGGACTATGTGCAAGCTCCAACGCTGGACTATATCCGAGCTCCAACGCCGGACTATATCCAAGCTGTCATAGATCACCTTGGTTCAAAAAAGTTGAAGGAGTTTAGCCGAGCTTAATGCCGGAAATGCCCTCTATGGAGCCAGCCACTAGCGCCCGAGCTTTATGCCGGACTGCTTCTGAGGCGGTGCACCACCCCGTCTGCGGGCCGATTTTTTCTCAATATTTTTGATTGGTGCAATTTATTCTCTACCGAGATATATAGCCAGTAGCCCTCAAGGTGTGTATCGGTCTAAAACTCGAGATGCACCTCAAGGATGACATAAGACCGCTAATCCTAGTAGACCCTGGGACTTAGGTTGATTCGGAAAATTGGCCTGAGGATCAACTCCTAGCTCGACAGAATACTTCGGGACACAAAAAGCGGTGTGCAAATTCCTCGAGACTCATGTTGGGTGCGGCCGACCAACCTAAGGATCATAATCTCCTCGAAAACTATATTGCACTTTAAATTTTTCTGCATTGGATTGTCGATGCAGTAGCCCCTGAGAAGTGGGTTGGGTAAAATGGCCGACCCTAGGATCGTACCTCCTCGGGAACAAGTTCAACTGTCATGTATGTTTTGACAATACCGAGGTGGAGTTCAGCAGGAAAGATGCCAAACTGTAGTTTTAGAAAAGAGTTTCACGCCGACACCTCAACCAAGAGAGTGTCCCGCTTCCTGAAACATAAATTAGGTGAAAGATGTTATAAGCTCCAAAAAAAGGCCAACTAAAATGCGTAAAAAACTTTACGTCTAGATTGAATCAAGTTGTTTTGGTGCCAATACGAAATTGGTCTTAAAATTGTACTTCCGTCGTGCTTTGACATGACACATCTGATCTCTAGACTTCAAGTGGGTCAGCCTTCGGCTCCAACCTCCATATCCCGTTTAGTGAACTAAATACGAGAGGCTTTAGAGGGAAACCAGGCTACCTGGCTATTGATCATACACCTGAGTCGAGAAAGGAGTGGTAGAAAAAGACTGTGCAGCGACTAAGAAGAAAACATCTATTATAAAATGGCTCATACTAATTTAAGAGCCCCCAAGTGACTTGGGTAAAAGAATTTTATGTATAATGATTGTATGTACCGAAGTACTTATATCGTATCTGTGTTCACCCGAACTTTAAACATGTCTTAACCGACCGTCAGCTTCTCCCTATTCGGTCAAGGGCCGAAAAGTGTTATGTACTCCACCTGTCGAGAATATCGATGGTGTTTCCGATAATCAGGCCATAAGGCTGTAACAGACAAAGCGCGCTCATGGAACTTATGCTATATTACTGACGAAGTGTAAGAAGCATCTTCGAAGAAAATAGTACCCCCACCGATACCTTTCTTCGGTTGCTCATTGTTACTATGAGACTTGTGAAATAGATTTTTCGTATTCATGAGTTCCGTTGTGTGCCGACCATGATTAAAAACAATAAGAGCGCTAGCTTTCGGCTTCACCCAGTCTGAGGTCCGAGCTCGGATGACCCGATCGTGACAATCGCAGAGGTGCTCCCTTTACTCCCTAGCCGAACAATCGGGAATGTAGGGGTAAACACAGGAGCAAGGCAACCCAGCTTGCGAAACACTTAAGTCAACATGATGCATATTGTGGCGTAATACACGAACAAGGAACGAAGTCATACAAGTATAATCATATGCAAGAGGAAAGGCTTCATAAAGGAAGCCCCCAAGTAAACGGGGTATTTGAATTTGTTTGGAACAAACAAAGTTTTGACAAAGAAAGTTTTTTGCAAATGACTTTTTGTAAAAAAAGTATAATGCTTGACCGAACCAGAAAAAATTTAAAACTGAAAGTTTTTAAGCCTGAAAGCGACATAGCTGGTTAATGTGCTCGGTGTGAGGTGGGCCGAGCTTGTAGCGGCTCAAGGTCCCAACCCCCATGCCGGTCTTGACGTACCCGAGCGAAGAGCTCGGTTTGATGAAGTGATAGCATGACAGTGCCGAAGTGCCGAGGCGAAGCCCCCGGTCCGGCCGAGGAAAACAGAATAATTCGGCAGCATGACAATGAAGCCCCCACGTCAGTCGGCATGTCGAATCAGGTCGGCATGGTGGACGTCAGTTTGATGAAGCAACGATGCGATAATGGCGACACAGGGTATCACACCATGGTGACGGTGGAATTTAGTCGATGGAGGCGAGAGGACGACTCCGTACGCTGAGGTGACTGCGTGATGCAACAAAAATTAATTATCTGCACACATAAGATAGTGCAAGGCAGAAGTAATAATAATAGAGTAAAAAAATTCGTTGCATAATTAATATTTTATGCAAAGTGAGTAATAAAAGAAATATGGCATGTGTGCCGAACACTCAATGAAGTAGAGCTATCTCAGCGATGCCGAAGTCCCTGAGGCAACCGAACATGTGGTATGGCAGTTTGACCAACAGGGTGATCACGCGAGTCGATTTATACTGATTGGGACGACGATCTCGGCTTGCCGAAGTGACCGCATGACGCAATCGAAGTCGATTACACAGAGACACGCGTCGAAGTGACACCACGACTTGGACGACACAGGCGGGACAACGACTTCGGCTTGCCGAGGTGTTAGCGCGGCCCCACCTAAATAGATTGCCTGCAAACACAAAGTAGTGCAACCAGGAAATAATAATAATAATAATAATAATAATAATAATAATAATAATAATAATAATAATAATAATAATAGATGCATAATTAATTTATGCAAAGTGAAAAAGTTTGGTAAGTATGGCCTGAGTGCTGAGGCTAGCTCGATGGTGTGATGGCGTTGTGGCACGGCGATGCCGACGAAGGTCGGCCTGCCCAGGTGACAGGGAGGAGCTGGCCGTACCAATGCTAGGTACAACATCGGTACAATTTCTCTGCCAAAATAATGCAGTACATGCCAACAGAAAATATTCTGTGTATAATAATGCTAAACGAATAATTTTGAAAAATAAAACCCGAACGCCAGCAGCGACGGCTGTAGCAGACCGCAGCAAACGAACGACTTGATCCGTGCTGAGCATGCGTTGTGTGCTCGAGGTCATTATCTCCCCATCATTGCTATGGCAATACCAAGAAAAACATGTGTCGCTCCTATTACGTGGACACAAGCAGCCCTAGTAATAGTAGGCGTACTTGCATGTGGGAAGTGCATAAAAGAAAGATTATTAGCGAAAAGCATAGATTGCCTTGTTACTAAATAATGAAGGAAAGAAAAACAATTATCGAATCTCCCTGTGACTGCGCTGAGCCGAACTAATGTCGGCATCACATGCATGTTGTGTACAGTACTATGTCATATCCTCAGCTGGTTCACCGCCGTTCGGATTTCTTTTCTTTTTCTGGTCGTTGACCTTGACGAGGTGTCTGTCGGTCGGCGCACGGCAAACCGGGCTGTTGAGAAGATAGCCAGGTTGGAGCGGCGCGGACGAGCTATCTTAACAATGAGCCGAACTTATCAAGGCAAGCTCGCACAATGGTCCAACCTCGAAAATTAGAAAACAATTAGTATCATGCATTCTTTGATAAGTACGTATACGAAGAAAGATTGCTTATTAAAGTAGTCTATTTCCTCAAGGCTTATAATTAAATAAGTAAAAAAGATAATTAAATAAGAAAAAAAAGAGAGAGAAAAGTTGGCTCTCCCTCATGATCTCCTAGTGCACATAGCAATTTTGGAGAGAAAAGTTGGCTTCGGATAGTCTGTCAGGTGAAGTTGCAGCCACGCCCTCGAAGTAGGAGCGCCAGATTTGACTTCTTCGTCTGCTGCCGAATATAATTGATTTCTCCCAAAACCAGCAATATGTGCTGCTAGGTGGACGCAGCCGAACTTAAATCAAAAAAGATCTTAGACAAACCTGCTAAATAAAACAATGAACCAAGAACAATAATTTTCAAAGGATTTGATCTGTGTGGAATAGATCAAGCTAGAAAAAATTATGTACGCAAAATAAATTATAAAATAGATGTGGCCTGGCATGAGGCTGTTGTCGACACAGCACGTCGGCGCGATAAGGTGACGAAATCCGAACTCGCAAGGTTGCTCAAGTTACGGACGCAATACGCATAGGGCAGTGACGTCATATCAGATCGCCTAGAAACGGTGGCAGCAACGTAGGCCGGATTGCAGACTTGGATCTTCAAGTGTGGAAATCTAAAAAGGATTGTTAAACACAATAATCCATTAAGGGCCGCATATATGCACTAGTAGTACTAGCATCAGACCACATGGGATTTGACGGTCTACAGAGGGGTTAGAATATAGCAAAGCTAAAGCCAACTAGTAGTAGCACGTGAGCGCGCAGATCATGAAAGACAAACCATTAAGAATAACTTTATTAAATAATAAGGAGGAAGGAGGATGGAATCTTCCTGTGCTGCCGCCGATGTGAGCTCCTGTTGGTCGTCCCTCCCTAGACAGATTTGCATGGGCAACACGTTCTGTGTGGTCTCCTTGGCTGGGTAGCCGGCGCTTAGATCGCGTTTTTGTTGGCCCATGTAGCGAGTCTGCCAGGATTACACTGCTGGTTTACAAGCGCGTTTCACTAGATCCTTTACGGCATACAACCGCTGCTGCTGAGATTTTTATGATCCGACTGCAAACAAATAGCACGACACCGCAACGATTTTGCAGGAAAGAAAAGTCATATAGAATAGATCTGACTGAAGAAATATCACCTAATCATCCCATCGATCCGCGACGATCACCTAGCGGACTCTTAATGAAAGCACCAATGTTGGTTCTATATCCGGCGTATCTCGTAGTAGGGGTCCTAAGCTAGGCGTCTTGGAGCGATGGGTAACAGGAGACGAGGAATACGGTGTTTACCCAGGTTCGGGCCCTCTCTAAGAGGTAAAACCCTACTCCTGCTTGATTATATTCGATGTGGGTATAGTACAAAGTACATGTATCTACCACGAGACTGTAATAGTGAATATTAGATTATCTATTGACTAGCCTGGTCTCGGTTTATATAACACACTAGAGGCCTAGGGTTTAGGAGAGTCCTCGTCTTGTGAACCAAGTCTCGTGGGATCTTCCTTGTATGCGGCACCGCTGCCCGAAGTGGCCCATGAGTGAACCGCCATGGTAGTCCTCGGCCCGATCCAGCTGGTCGGGAGACGACATGGTGAGTACCCCCTAGTTTAGGACACCGTCAAAGAGCTCTACAAGAAAAGTGCTACCGAAGTCCTTCAAAGGTGTATCTCCGAAGAAGAAGGACGATAGCTCCTAGCCGAAATCCATGCTGGTCTCGGCGGTCACCACGCTGCAGCTCGGGCCCTTATAAGTAAGGCCTTCCGTACAGGTTTCGTTTGGCCGACGGCCCGAGAAGATGCACAGGACCTGGTCCAACGTTGTGTCAGATGCCAGCTCTTCGCTAATCAAAGCCATATGTCGCCTACTGCCCTACAAACAATCCCCATTAATTAGCCTTTTGCGGTCTGGAGCCTTGATATGGTCGGACCCCTTAAAGAAGGAAGCCATAAGAAAAAAAATATCTGCTAGTCATGGTAGATAAATTCACCAAATAGATAGAGGCCAAACTAGTGAAAATGGTCGAAGCCGGACCGGTGATAGACTTTATATCTGGTGTCGTGCACCATTATGGTGTCCCACACAGCATCATCACCGATAACAGCTCCAACTTCACAGCCGATGAAGTGAAAACCTGGTGTGCTAAATTGGGCATTAAGCTTGATTACGCCTCAGTCTATCACCCACAAACAAACGGTCAAGTCGAACGAGCTAATGGTCTTATTATGAGCGGCATCAAGCCCAGACTAGTGCGATCGTTGAAAGAATCAGACAAGCACTGGGTTGAGGAGCTCGACTCCGTATGGGGCTGCAGACCACGCCCAATTGCACTACCGGATACACACCATTCTTCATGATGTACGACGCAGTGGCCGTTTTGCCTACGACATTATTCATGACTCACCTCGAGTGCGCATGTATGAAGAGAGAGAGAGGCTGAGTTGGATCGGCAGGACAACCTAGATGACTTGGAGGAGGAGCGCGACGTTGCAAAAGCTAGTTCGGCATTCTATCAACAACAGGCTTGCAGATATCAAAGTAGAGAGGTGCAGGCCAAGACTTACAATGTTGGTGAACTTGTTCTACGCTTGCCAGGGAAGAAAAAGAACAAACTCAAGCCCAAGTGGGAGGGTCCCTTCATCATAGATGAAGTTCTCACTGGAGGAGCGTACCGCCTGCGTGATGCATCGGACAATCGTCTAGAGCCGAACCCATGGAACGCTGCCAGACTCCGAAGATTCTACGCCTAGAGCCGGACATTTTGTTCATTTTCTTCTCCCTTTGTCTCCATTTTTTCCTCTCTTTAACCCCTTTTTTCTCTAGCTTTAAGCTCTTGTGCGGCTAAACCGCACAACTATGACATACACATCCTTAAATATATACGCCCATAATGCCTGGGGCTTCTTTTACAGAAGCTTATTATTATTATTTTCCGAGCATCAAGCTCCACACATGTGTCCTTTTCCTCATATGTACCTTTTCTTCGCCATTATATGCATCATTAGGACTTAAGTTTTTGCCAAGCTGGGTTGCCTGGCTCCTGTGCTTATGCCCTACGTTCCCGTTTGTTCGGCTAGGGCATAAAGGGAGCACCTCTATGATTGTTACAGCCAGGTCATCCGGACGTGTACCTCAGACTGGGTGAAGCCGAAAGCTAGCGTTCTTAAGGGAATATTCGGTCGGCGGACTAAAGATCTTTTACATTCGTTACACTATGAACCCCCGGATGTAACGTATACTGCGATTTTTCGATCACAGTTTGGACATGCATACTAACACATGTTCACCCAGGGAAAGGAACCCCTAATGGAACTATTCTCCCTGGAAGATGTTTCTTACAATCAAACATGTAATATAACATAGCTAGCCAGATACAACTTGTCTGTTCAAGAAACTATGACCCCTATGCCTGGTTTCCACGCATACCCCGGTCTGTATTGCCGCTCTGGTATTCGGAAACACTCCGCACCTTCGGGTCCATAGGTCAAAGCGAAAAGGTCTGCCATGACAATTCTATTACAATCCGGCAAGGGACAAATTTTTCAATTGAAGTACATAGTCACTTAG
Organism: Aegilops umbellulata; assembly: GCA_032464435.1. NCBI lineage: Eukaryota > Viridiplantae > Streptophyta > Magnoliopsida > Poales > Poaceae > Aegilops > Aegilops umbellulata. The sequence goes on from CP136056.1 coordinate 114,838,797, forward strand.
ACTCAAAAACTACTTCCTCTATGTTGTCTAATAGGCTGTCCAGTTTACAATCCTATTGGGAAAATTCGACGGCTATCTTTACTTGGTCATATACTAGACTAACTGGAATTTCTTTTCCATCTGACCCCCGAGGTCCGACCCGGGCCATATGATTCGGATCAAGCTTGGTGTATCGTGTTTTTACCATGGCCCAAGCCTCTCGCGCACCTTCTCGGCAGACTGATATCTTGCATAATCAGAAGTGCCACCAAGCTCCTTGGAAGAGCTTCACGAGCTCCTCCATACTTCCTGGAGGAGAGGCAGATGGCCACAAAGCCTTGGCAACACTCCGCATTGCTTGCCGGGCCCGCTCGTGCAGTTGGGATAGCTCTTGCAACAGGTCGCCTTGAGAGCCGAACATTTCCTCTTCGGGACGGCCAGTCAGCATACCTGCAGACATAAATCTGTTAGATCATTTCTACGCTGAATTGCATGAAGGCAAGTTCAAAGGCATACTGAATATGCCGCCTCGTAGCCGCTTATTTTCTTTCACGGCGTCAGCTAGCTGGGCTCGCACATCTTTTAGTTTTTCTCCCAGGAGGGTGTTGGAATCCTGTAGCTTGTTTTATCATCCCTGACCCGTGTCAGCACATGTTCGCCCGCGGCCAGTTTCCCTTTGGCCTCTTGTTCACCCGCCTGCGCGACTTTCAGTTCCTCTTTCAGTTGATCTGATAATCCTGTCATGGGAAATACAACAGTATTAATATTACTGGTATATGATCATACTTTTCCCAATGGAGGGGAACATTACCAGGCAGTGCCTCCCTGGATTTCTCCAGTTCGGCAGTTGCCGCAGCTAGCTGGGCCGACACTTTTCTAGCTTTTGAGGCAGCAGGTTGTTCTTCTCTGTGAGTACCTGATTATACAATGATCCTTAAATCAGTTGTATCAACTGCTTCAAGTCTCGGGGGCTACTGGTATATGATCACCAGATTTATACAATTCACACGTACCCGCATATCTTTCAAGTGATGTCTGTTGCTCGGGTAATGTAACGCCCTGGATGCAACTTTCCATATTCGTATTCTCCAACTCTTGCCTTTTCCAGAGATGCGATATGATAATTCCTTCGTGCTTGGGTTTTTGTTTTTGTTTTGCATTTTTGTTCATGTCTTGCATCTCATCTCTTTGCTTCATGTGCATTGCATCATGGCATCTTGCACCCCTTTCTAAGACTCAAGTAAATAAACCGTATGGATCTTCGGTCCATTTAAATCGAGGGAATTCACATGGTGATTCTCTTTAAAACATATCCTCTCGATATTTAGAGAGCTATAATAAAAATATTCCATTTTGGAATTCACCATAACACACTTGCAAATAAATCCCAATGCCTTTGTTATCTCAATTCTTGGTCTCCAACTCTACCCATAAATCCTTTCGTCATTTTCCGGAGCTTCACCAAAAATCTCAACATTTTTGGACTTTCCTTTTACCTAGTCCTAGTTCAAACCTATTTGAATTAAATTCAAATGAGTTTGAATTTAGATCTTTCAATCATGGCATTTTCTATTTTCCTGGAACAAGCGCATTTTTGTGAGCCCGGGAAAATTGTCTGCGTGTCCAAATTCTTCCTCTAACCTTCTCTTCTCTCTTTTCCTTTCTCTTATTTCTCTGTTTTGTTTTTTTTTATTTTTTCATTAGTGAGAGAGAGAGAGAGCCCAGCCCAGCTGCCCAGATGGCCTCTGGCCACTTCTTCTCTACCAGGCCGGCCCATTTGGCCAAGGCCCAGCCGCCCCACCAGCTCTAACCCTAGCCCGCTCTGCCTCTCTCTGCCTCGATCCCCAACTCCCCTGCCTCCTTCCTCTTAGCGCCGTCGCCAGGGAGCGCACGCCCGCGCATCCGCTCTCTCCCGATCCCCCTCTCGATCCCGCGCGCCTCCCCCTCCTGCATCACGCCCCGTCGCCGGAGCCATGTCAAGCCGCCGTCCTCTCCCCGCTGGCAGGGCCCCGTCCCCAACTCTGGCGCGCCAAGCTCGCCGCCTCCCTGCCATGACCGCGTGCCGCCCCTCTCCTCCGAGCTCCGCTCGACCTCCCACTCTCGGCGCCGTCCAAGCCCATTCCTGGCCGGATCCGGACGCCCAGCTTCTCAGGAAGTCGCGCCGTCCGCCTCTGATCTCGACTCCGACGAGATCCGGGCATTCCCGCGCTGGAGCCGTCCTTCCCGCACCGTCGCGGCGCCACCTCCTCTGCATCGACCTCGCCTCCCCAAGCCCATCGGCTATCTCGAGCAGCGTCGCCGCCTCCTACCTCCTCTGCTTCAAGCTGGCGCGCCGTTCCCCTGCTTCCGCGTGCGAGCATGCGAGGACGAAGACCAGCGCCAAGTCCCGCTTCCGTTGACTGCCTCCTCGCTCGATCTGGTCGAGTCGTCGACCACGACGCAGCAGGCCCAGCGCTTCTTCAGACCCGAGCCGACCACCGCGCCGAATGCCAAGTACAGGATGTTGACCCGCGAAGCCCTGGACGCCATGTACCACAACCAATGTGTTCCGTTTCATCTCTGTCGAGACCAATAGGACGCCAAGTACCAGGATGACGAAGACCCAGCAAGTTCATCTACGGGCGTGTACCACGACGCCGGAGCCCTCGGATCCGTCAAGTCCGACTACGACACAAACGGCTACACGATGACTCCGAAGTACATGGATACGCCAAGTTCCGCTTCGAACGTGTACGACTACACCTGGTGATGCGACAAGTACCCCGACACCGTGTACCTCTACCGTCATCTCCGGAAACGCCAAGTACCCCTACGCACGAAGACGCCAAGTCCGTTTCGGGATTCATCAAGTACCGCTACCGATGGCTCGAACGTCTACGATACGTGAACCACTACCGTCGCGAGAACGACTACTTCCCACGACGACCCGTGAACGACTACTTCCTCTACATCGTACCGAACCCGAACCGCTCCGAAATGCACGCGTCGAAGGTATAACCCCGAGAAGTCCTTCCGAGAACGAATGTTGTGTGATGTATGAGTTGAACCGCGTGTTTGCACCGTTTGCGGTTGTTCGTTGCGATGCCGCTCTTTTGCCATGCTACCGACTTGTGGGAAACCCGGTAACCGGGATCACACCATCTTCTATCACGTGTCACGCTCTCGCCACGTTTCCTTTTGCACCGGTATCTTCATGAGTTCCGGAACCGATATGTTGCCGTGGCACCATTTTCGGATTCGTTGCCGTGGCACACTTTCTTTCCGCCACGGTGACAAATGCTTCATAATGCTCTTGTCAACATTTTCTTAAAATTGCTTAAACTTGCATATGTCATCCGCATCATGATAACAACAATTAAAATGTTTAAAGTGTTGTTTGTTTAAATTTGCTTAAATGCCATGCTAAAATGATTTATTTCATAACTAAATAATCGTAGCTCGGATTTTAATAAACTTTATATGTAAATGGGGTAGAATTTTGCCTAGTTTAACATGGTGTCATCATCTTGCATGTTTAATAACTATAAAATATGGTTTAGGGAAGAACAGTACCAAACCTAATATATGCATATGAGGAGTTTCCGGACTTGTTGTTCTGTTGTTCTGGCCTCATTTAAACTTGCCTAGATAGGTAGTTTTCATATGCTTCACCCCTTGCCATGTTTAATAACATTTAATATTGTGGGGTAGCCTAAACAAGAGTGAACTAGATAAATGTTGTGAAGTTTCGTCAATATGCAACTCGTTGCATATTGAGCTCCACTTAACTTGTTTTGTTTGTTGCACTTTGCCATGCCATGCCTCATTAAACCGGACATGCATAATACTTGGTTGTGCATCATGCTATGTTTATGTGATGGTTGTTTTACTATGTTGTTTGTTTCTTTCCGGGTTGTTTCTCTCGTTAGCTTCGGTTTCGTTCCGTAGTTGTGAGGATTCGTTCGACTAAGTCCGTTTTTCTTCTTCATGGACTCGTTCTTCTTCCTTGCGGGATCTCAGGAAAGATGACCATACCCTCGAAATCACTTCTATCTTTGCTTGCTAGTTGTTCGCTCTTTTGCTATGCCTATGCTGCGATACCTACCACTTGCTTATCATGCCTCCCATATTGTTAAACCAAGCCTCTAACCCACCTTGTCCTAGCAAACCGTTGTTTGGCTATGTTACCGCTTTGGTCAGCCCCTCTTATAGCGTTGATAGTTGCAGGTGAAGATGAAGTTTGTTCCTTGTTGGAACATGGAGATGTTGTTCCTTGTTGGAACATGTTTACCTGTTGGGACATCACAATATATCTTATTTAATTAATGCATCTATATACTTGGTAAAGGGTGGAAGGCTCGGCCTTATGCCTGGTGTTTTGCTCCACTCTTGCCGCCCTAGTTTCCGTCATATTGGTGTTATGTTCCCGGATTTTGCGTCCCTAACGCGGTCGGGTGATTTATGGGACCCCCTTGACAGTTCGCTTTGAATAAGACTTTTCCAGCGAGGCCCAACATTGGTTTTACCATTTGCCTCACCACCACCTACTTTCCCTTGGGAGTAATTAACCCAAGGGTCATCTTTATTTAGCCCCCCCGGGCCAGTGCTTCTCTAAGTGCTGGTTCGAAACGAGCAGACTGCGGGGCCCCCGCGAGGAAACTCGAGGCTTGGTTTTACTCGTAGGATGTCTCATCCGGATGTGCCCTGAGACCGAGATATGTGCAGCTCCTATCAGGATTTGTCGGCACAATCGGGCGGCTTTGCTGGACTTGTTTTATTACTGTCGAAATGTCTTGTAGCCGGGATTCCGAGACTGATCGGGTCTTCCCGGGGAGAAGGAATATCCTTTGTTGATCGCGAGAGCTTATCATGGGCTAAGTTGGGACACCCCTGCAGGGTTTGAACTTTCGAAAGCCGTGCCCGCGGTTATGTGGCAGATGGGAATTTGTTAATTTCCGGTTGTAGAAAACCCGAAGTTGATCTTAATTAAAATACATCAACCGCGTGTGTAACCGTGATGGTCTCTTCTCGGCGGAGTCCGGGTAGTGAACACGGTGTTGGAGTTATGCTTGACGTAAGTAGTTCTAGGATCACTTCTTGATCATAGTTGTTCGACCGTGCTTTTGCCTTCTCTTCTCGCTCTCATTTGCGTATGTTAGACACCATATATGCTAGTCGCTTGCTGCAGCTCCACCTCACTACCCTGTCCTACCTTTAAGCTTAAATAGTCTTGATCTCGCGGGTGTGAGATTGCTGAGTCCCCGTGACTCACCAGATACTTCCAATACCAGTTTGCAGGTGCCGATGAATCCGTGCAGGTGTCGCACCCGAGCTCAAGGAGGAGCTCGATGAAGTTCTTGTCCTTTATGTTGTTTCGTTCTAGTCGATCAGTAGTGGAGCCCAGTTGGGGTCGATCGTGGACCTTTGTCGCTTTTGGGGTTTCTTCTTTTATTTTGGCTCCGTAGTCGGGCCCTGATTGTAACTGTATGATGTAATGTTTTATTCATGTATTTGTGTGAAGTGGCGATTGTAAGCCAACTATGTATCTCTTTCCCTTATGTATTACATGGGTTGTGTGAAGATTACCTCACTTGCGACATTGCTTTCAATGCGGTTATGCCTCTAAGTCGTGCTTCGACACGTGGGAGATATAGCCGCATCGAGGGCGTGACAGGTAAGCCCATCCCGAGCTGCTCGGATGTATGCATCAGCCGAGCTGAAGGCATTGAATGCCTCTTTTGTGAAACCAGGGTCGTGGAGAGTGGCCCTCCGGCGCCGGTGATTCATGGCGCTCTCCACTTCCGAGTTCGTGACGGATACATCATCTGAATCCTCTGCAGGAGGACAATTTGGTGTCACTCCCATGTCAGCCTTTGTCCTTAATGCAGGGTAGGGAACCTGACTGGTGGAGGCATGACCGGTAGGATCCCCGGACATAGTTCGGTGCACACTCTTCCTTATAAGACACAGCGGACAGTGTCACAATTCGATGTGACTGCCAAGGGGCATATTTAAAAAACCATACCTCTTGGATGAAGGCTCGGCCATGTTTTCATTTGCCTTCCTCTTCGAAGGCTTGCCCGGCCGGATACATCGTCATTGGGGCCCGGTTCGGGGGCTACTGAGGGAGTCCTGGATTAAGGGGTCCCCGGGCATCCGGACTATGTAACATGAGCCGGACTAATGGGTTACGAAGATACAAGACATCAAACTTCTTCCCGTGTCCGGATGGGACTCTCCTTTTGCGTGGATGGCAAGCTTGGCGTTCATATATGTAGATTCCTTCCTTTGTAAACCGACTTAGTACAACCATAGGCCCCTCCGGTTTCTATATAAACCGGAGGGTTTAGTCCGTGGAGGCGATCATAATCATACAGGCTAGACATCTAGGGTTTAGCCATTACGGTCTCGTGGTAGATCAACTCTTGTAATCCTCATATTCATCAAGATCAATCAAGCAGGAAGTAGGGTATTACCTCCATCAAGAGGGCCCGAACCTGGGTAAACATCATGTCCCCAGTCTCCTGTTACCATCAACCTTAGACGCACAGTTCGGGACCCCCTAGCCGAGATCCACCGGTTTTGACACCGACAGCACCCCCGACAGAGTAAGCTAAAGATTCAAAAAGATATATGCCGCAGGGACAGGCCCACGCGACCTGGGAATGGTGCAGCCTGATGGGCACTCCCAGCTGAGTAAACCGGAAAATCTCACCTGGTACCGTTGTCGAAGGAGTGTTGTGGTAGCTGAAGGCACGCGCTGAAGGAGTCGCTCTGCACGGAACACCAGGGCCCTGAGCCACAGGAGGCTCTGGGGGCTCGGATGGTTCCTTGAGGACCGTCGCCATCTCCGCCATGACTGCGTGATGCTTGGCCTCCTGAGCCGTTAGGGTGCTCCATAAGCGGTGCTGGAAAGTGACAGCCGTGTTCGGCATGACAAATGGCATGCAAACATAGCTATGAGGTGGACCCTCGCACTGACCAACGCATGAAGGCCAGAAGCGTTCCTGAGATGCGGCCCTGTTGAGCGCTGGAATGTCGATGCAGACACATAGCCTGCTGTCCTCACCAGGATGGGGAGCTACGCCGGGTGGTGGGCAGCGGTCGCTGCGTATGGTCCTTGCCTCGTGAAGCTCCTGGTTCGCCTTGCCGATGAACTCCTGAGCACCGGGCGCTCCTCGCCTACTGCCATTCTGTGGGAAACGTGCGGCGAAGCACGCCTCCACATGGTGCCTGAGCGCCTCCCTCGTGATGTTGGCTAGGTCTGAGGCCCTCCAGAAGAGAGCCCCCCCGAGCCTTGCTCGAGGAGGGCGTCGGGCGCCCCTTCCTATGTGAGGGAAGGAGGCGCCCCAACTGCGGGCGTGGATCCCGATGTGGTGCCGCTGGAGACGCCGCTCTCCTGAGGCCCTGGGCGGAGTAGCCGCTTCTTCTTCTTGGGGATGGCCTCAGGAGGGTACGGGGTGCCTTCGTTGTCGGGGTCTTCGATCACTGCGGCTTGGAAGGCACGCTCGAGGGAGCACACCGCATCTCTTTCTTCGCAGGGGACCGTGATGACTCCGCCGCTTCCTGGCATCTTGAGGACGTTGTAGCCGTGGTGGGTCACTGCCATGAACTTGGCCAATGCTGGATACCCAAGGATGGCGTTGTACGGCAGACGGATATGGGTGAGGTCGAAGTCAATGAGCTCGGTGCGGTAGTTGTTACGCTGGCTAAAGGTGGCAGGGAGGCGGACCTGCCCTATCAGGGTGGTGGAGCTGTCGGTCACTCCAGAGAAAGGCTTGGTAGGCTGTAGCTGATCGTATGGTACTTGGAGGCTATCGAATGTCTTGACGGACATGACATTGAGCCCTGCGCCGTTGTCGATGAGGGTCTTGGTGACTTGGACGTTGCTGATGATGGGTGAGCAAAGCATCGGGAGGGCGCCGGCAGTAGCCGCGCATTTGAACTGGTCCGGCGAGCTGAAGGTGATGGCGCACTTGGACCACCTGAGTGGGCGCGTGACCTTGAGCTTGGGAAGGGCCGCGTTCACCTCACGAGCAAAATACTTGAAGATGCGCTGGGAGGCCGGGGCCTGAGCATCGCCCAAGATGTAGGCGATAGCGCGCGGCTCCTGGAAGCCCCCAGCCCCCTCGTCCTGATGGTAGTCGTCGTTCCTTCTCGGCGGTGGCGGCAATGGAGGGAGGCCAGTATTGCCCTGAGGACGGTCCTCACGAGGCTGGTCCCTCCAGGTGCCCTCACGAGGCTGGTCCTGCCAGTGTGCCTCGCGAGGCCGGTCGCGCCTGAGGGAGTCCTGGATTAGGGGGTCCTCGGACGGCCAGACTATATACTTTAGCCGGACTGTTGGACTATGAAGATACAAGATTGAATACTTCGTCCCATGTCTGGATGGGACTTTCCTTGGCGTGGAAGGCAAGCTTGGCAATACGGATATGTAGATCTCCTCCCTTGTAACCGACTCTGTGTAACCCTAGCCCCCTCCGGTGTCTATATAAACCGGAGGGTTTAGTCCGTACGACAACAACAATCATACCATAGGCTAGCTTCTAAGGTTTAGCCTCTATGATCCCATGGTAGATCAACTCTTGTAATACTCATATCATCAAGATCAATCAAGTAGGAAGTAGGGTATTACCTCCATCGAGAGGGCCCGAACCTAGGTAAACATCGTGTCCCCTGCCTCCTATTACCATCCGCCTTAGACGCACAGTTCGGGACCCCCTACCCGAGATCCGCCGGTTTTGACACCGACATTGGTGCTTTCATTGAGAGTTCAACTGTACCGTCACCGTAAGGCTTGATGGCTCGTTCGATCATCGGCAACGATGCGATCCAGGGTGAGGTTTTCCTCCCCGGACAGATCTTCGTATTCGGCGGCTTCGTACTGCGGGCCGACTAGCTTGGCCATGTGGAGCAGATCGAGAGCTATGCCCCTGGCCATCAGGTTAGGTTCAGAAACTTGAACTATACTACCGACATCCGCGGAGACTTGATCTTCGATGGATTCGAACCCATGTCAGGTGCGCCGCACAATCACGACGAGCATGACTTAACTCTGTCGTCAGACAATGTTCGGGAGATCACACCTGCAACTACTCCGGCCCTCAATCCGAAACAAATTGTGCCATCTGAGGACGGGTGGATAGACCCCGCCACGGAGGCTGCACCCTCAGTGGCGATAGAGCCGAATACTGACTTCACCTCCTACGAGAACCGTGTTGCCGAACTATTGGATTCGTCCCTGGCCACGGGCTCCGAGCCGCATGTTGGAAATATGCCCTAGAGGCAATAATAAAAGCATTATTATTATATTTCCTTATTCATGATAATTGTCTTTATTCGTGCTATAATTTTGTTATCCGGAAATCGTAATACATGTGTGAATAACAGACAACAACGTGTCCCTAGTAAGCCTCTAGTTGACTAGCTCGTTGATCAACAACTAGTCATGGTTTCCTGACTATGGGCATTGGATGTCAATGATAACGAGATCACATCATTAGGAGAATGATGTGATGGACGAGACCCAATCCTAAACATAGCATAAGATCGCATAGTTCGTTTGCTAGAGTTTTCCAATGTTGAGTATCTTTTCCTTAGACCATGAGATCGTGTAACTCCCGGATACTATAGGAGTGCTTTGGGTGTACCAAACGTCACAACGTAACTGGGTGACTATAAAGGTGCACTACAGGTATCTCCGAAAGTGTCTGTTGGGTTGACACGGATCGAGACTGGGATTTGTCACTCCGTATGACGGAGAGGTATCACCGGGCCCACTCGGTAATGCATCATCATAATGAGCTCAATGTGACCAAGTGTTTGGTCACGGGATCATGCATTACGGTACGAGTAAAGTGACTTGCCGGTAACGAGACTAAACGAGGTATTGGGATACCGACGATCGAGTCTCGGGCAAGTAACATACCGATTGACAAAGGGAATAGTATACGGGGTTGCTTGAACCCTCGACATCGTGGTTCATCCGATGACATCATCGAGGAACATGTGGGAGCCAACATGGGTATCCAGATCCCGCTGTTGGTTATTGCCCGAGAGCCGTCTCGGTCATGTCTGCATGTCTCCCGAACCCGTAGGGTCTACACACTTAAGGTTCGGTGACGCTAGGGTTATTAGGAAGACTTGTATGTGATTACCGAATGTTGTTCGGAGTCCCGGATGAGATCCCGGACGTCACGAGGAGTTCCGGAATGGTCCGGAGGTAAAGATTTATATATGGGAAGTTGTCATACGGACACCGGAAAGGTTCGGGGGCATATCGGTATTGTACCGGGGCCACCGGAGGGGTTGCGGGGGTCCACCTCTCCCGGAGGGGCTTATGGGCTGTATGAGGAAGGGAACCAGCCCAAAGTGGGCTGGTGCGCCTTCCCCCCAAGGGCCCATGCGCCTAGGGTTCGGGGGAACCCTAAGGGGCCGCCCCCCCTCTAGATCCCATCTAGAGGGGCCGGTCCCCCTTGCCCCTCCCCTATAAATAGTGGGGGTGAGGGGAGGGCAGCAACAACTCAAGGCGCAGCCCCTCCCCTCCCCAACACCTCTCCTCCTCCGTACGTGCTTGGCGAAGCCCTGTCGGAGTATTGCTGCACCAACAACACCACGCCGTCGTGCTGCCGTTGGAGTAATCTTCCTCAACCTCTCCTTCCTCCTTGCTGGATCAAGACGGAGGAGACGTCATCCATCCCGTACGTGTGTTGAACGCGGAGGTGCTGTCCGTTCAGCACTTGGTCATCGGTGATCCGAATCACGGCGAGTACGACTCCATCATCACCATCCCCTTGAACGCTTCCGTGCGCGATCTACAAAGTGGTATGTAGATGCAATCTCTCTCCCATGACTCGTTGCTTAGATGAACTCATAGATGGATCTTGGTGAAACCGTAGGAAATTTTTTAATTTTCTGCAACATTCCCCAACAGTGGCATCATGAGCTAGGTCTATGCGTAGTTCTCTATTGCACGAGTAGAACACAATTTGTTGTGGGCGTAGATGTTGTCAACTTTCTTGCCGCTACTAGTCTTATCTTGCTTCAGCGGTATTGTGGGATGTAGCGGCCCGGACCAACCTTACACGTACGCTTACGTGAGACCGGTTCCACCGACTATCATGCACTAGTTGCATAAGGTGGCTGGCGGGTGTCTGTCTCTCCCACTTTAGTTGGAGCGGATTCAATGAAAAGGGTCCTTATGAAGGGTAAATAGAAGTTGACAAATCACGTTGTGGCTTTCACGTAGGTAAGAAAACGTTCTTGCTAGAACCCTAATTCACCCACGTAAAACTTGCAACAACAATTAGAGGACGTCTAACTTGTTTTTGCAGCAAGTGCTTTGTGATATGATATGACCAAAGTTGTGATGAATGATGAATGATCTATATGTGATGTATGAGATGTTCATGCTATTGTAATAGGAATCACGACTTGCATGTCGATGAGTATGACAACCGGCAGGAGCCATAGGAGTTGTCCTTATTTTCTGTATGACCTGCGTGTCATTGAGAAACGCCATGTAAATTACTTTACTTTATTGCTAAATGCGTTATCCATAGTAGTAGAAGTAATAGTTGGCGAGCAACTTCATGGAGACATGATGATGGAGATCATGGTGTCAAGCCGGTGACAAGATGATCATGGAGCCCCAAGATGGAGATCAAAGGAGCTATGTGATATTGGCCATATCATGTCACGTTTATTATTTGATTGCATGTGATGTTTATCATGTTTTGCATCTTGTTTACTTAGAACGACGGTAGTAAATAAGACGATCCCTCATAATAATTTCAAGAAGTGTTCCCCCTAACTGTGCACCGTTGCGACAGTTCGTTGTTTCGAAGCACCACATAATGATCGGGTCTGATAGATTCTAACGTTCACATACAACGGGTGTAAGACAGATTTACACATGCAAACACTTAGGTTAACTTGACGAGCCTAGCATGTACAGACATGGCCTCGGAACACAGAAGACCGAAAGGTCGAGCATGAGTCGTATAGAAGATACGATCAACATGAAGATGTTCACCAATGTTGACTAGTCCGTCTCACGTGATGATCGGACACGGCCTAGTTGACTTGGATCATGTAATACTTAGATGACTAGAAGAGGGATGTCTATCTAAGTGGGAGTTCATTAAGATGAACTTTATTATCATGAACTTAGACTAAAATATTTACAATATGTCTTGTAGATCAAATGGCCAACGTAGTCCTCAACTTCAACGCGTTCCTAGAGAAAACCAAGCTGAAAGACGATGGCAGCAACTATACGGACTAGGTCCGGAACCTGAGGATCATCCTCATAGCTGCCAAGAAAGATTATGTCCTACGAGCACCGCTAGGTGACGCACCTGTCCTCCCTGTAGAACAAGACGTTATGAATGCTTGGCAGTCATGTTCCGATGATTACTCCCTCGTTCAGTGCGGCATGCTTTACAGCTTAGAGCCGGGGCTCCAAAAGCGTTTTGAGAGACATGGAGCATATGAGATGTTTGAAGAGCTGAAAATGGTTTTCCAAGATCATGCCCGGGTCGAGAGATATGAAGTCTCCGATAAATTCTTTAGCTGTAAGATGGAGGAAAATAGCTCTGTCAGTGAACACATACTCAAGATGTCTGGGTTGCACAACCGCTTGACTCAACTGGAAGTTAATCTCCCGGATGAAGCGGTCATTGACAGAATCCTCTAGTCGCTTCCACCTAGCTACAAGAGCTTTGTGATGAACTACAACATGCAGGGGATGGTAAAGACCATTCCTGAGGTATATGCTATGCTGAAATCAGCAGAGGTAGAAATCAAGAAGGAGAATCAAGTGTTGATGGTGAATAAAACCACTAAGTTCAAGAGGGGCAAGGGTAAAAAGAACTTCAAGAAGGACTGCAAGGAAGTTGCCACGCCCGGTAAGCAAGTTGCCGGGAAGAAGCCAAAGAATGGACCCAAGCCCGAGACTGAGTGTTTTTATTGCAAGGGAAGTGGTCACTGGAAGCGGAACTGCCCCAAATACTTAGCGGACAAGAAGGCCGGCAAAACAAAAGGTATATGTGATATACATGTAATTGATGTGTACCTTACCAGTACTCGTAGTAGCTCTTGGGTATTTGATACCGGTGCAGTTGCTCACATTTGTAACTCAAAGCAGGAGCTGCGGAATAAACGGAGACTGGCGAAGGACGAGGTGACGATGCACGTCGGGAATGGTTCCAAGGTCGATGTGATCGCCGTCGGCACGCTACCTCTACATTTACCTACGGGATTAGTTTTAAACCTCAATAATTGTTATTTAGTGCCAAGTTTGAGCATGAACATTGTGTCTGGATCTCGTTTAATTCGAGATGGCTACTCATTTAAATCCGAGAATAATGGTTGTTCTATTTATATGAGAGATATGTTTTATGGTCATGCTCCGATGGTTAATGGTTTATTCTTAATGAATCTCGTACGTGATTATACACATATTCATAGTGTGAATACCAAAAGAGTTAAAGTTGATAACAATAGTCTCACATATTTGTGGCACTGCCGCCTTGGTCACATAGGTGTCAAACGCATGAAGAAGCTTCATGCAGATGGACTTTTAGAGTCTCTTGATTATGAATCATTTGACACGTGAGAACCATGCCTCATGGGTAAAATGACCAAGACTCCGTTCTCAGGAACAATGGAGCGAGCAACCAACTTATTGGAAATCATACATACCGATGTGTGCGGTCCAATGAGTGTTGAGGCTCGCGGTGGCTATCATTATGTTCTCACCCTCACTGATGACTTGAGTAGATATGGGTATATCTACTTAATGAAACACAAGTCTGAGACCTTTGAAAAGTTCAAGGAATTTCAGAGTGATGTTGAAAATCAACGTGATAGAAAGATCAAGTTTCTACGATCAGATCTTGGAGGAGAATACTTGAGTCACGACACACTTAAGAAAATGTGGAATAGTTTCACAACTCACGCCGCCTGGAACACCTCAGCGTAATGGTGTGTCCGAACATCGTAATCGCACTCTATTAGATATGGTACGATCTATGATGTCTCTTACCGATTTACCGCTATCTTTTTGGGGCTATGCTTTAGAGACTGCCGCATTCACTTTAAATAGGGCTCCGTCGAAATCCGTTGAGACGACATCGTATGAATTATGGTTTGGGAAGAAACCTAAGCTGACGTTTCTAAAAGTTTGGGGATGCGATGCTTATGTGAAGAAACTTCAACCTAAAAAGCTCGAACCCAAGTCGGAAAAATGCGTCTTCATAGGATACCCTAAAGAAACTATTGGGTATACCTTCTACCTCAGATCCGAAGGCAAGATCTTTGTTGCCAAGAATGGATCCTTTCTAGAGAAAGAGTTTCTCTCGAAAGAAGTAAGTGGGAGGAAAGTAGAACTTGATGAAGTGTTACCTCTTGAACCGGAAAATGGCGAAACTCAAGAAAACGTTCCTGAGGTGCCTGCACCGACTAGAGAGGAAATTAATGATGATGATCAAGATACTTCTAATCAAGCTCCTACTGAAATTCGAAGGTCCACAAGGACACGTTCCGCACCAGAGTGGTACGGCAACCCTGTCTTGGAAATCATGTTGTTAGACAACGGTGAACCTTCGAACTATGAGGAAGCAATGGCGGGCCCGGATTCCGACAAATGGCTAGAAGCCATGAAATCCGAGATAGGATCCATGTATGAAAACGAAGTATGGACTTTGACTGACTTGCCCGTAGAGCGGCGAGCCATAGAAAATAAATGGATCTTTAAGAAGAAGACAGACGCGGATGGTAATGTGACCATCTATAAAGCTGGGCTTGTCGCTAAGGGTTATCGACAAGTTCAAGGAATTGACTACGATGAGACTTTCTCACCGGTAGCGAAGCTAAAGTCCGTCCGAATCATGTTAGCAATTGCCGCATTCTATGATTATGAGATATGGAAAATGGACGTCAAAACGACATTCCTTAATGGTTTCCTTAAGGAAGAATTGTATATGATGCAGCCAGAAGGTTTTGTCGATCCTAAGAATGCTGACAAGGTGTGCAAGCTCCAACGCTCGATTTATGGGCTGGTGCAAGCATCTCGGAGTTGGAACATTCGCTTTGATGAGATGATTAAAGCGTTTGGGTTTACGCAGACTTATGGAGAAGCCTGCGTTTACAAGAAAGTGAGTGGGAGCTCTGTAGCATTTCTCATACTATATGTAGATGACATACTTTTGATGGGAAATGATATAGAACTCTTGGACAGCATTAAGGCCTACTTGAATAAGAGTTTTTCAATGAAGGACCTTGGAGAAGTTGCTTATATATTAGGCATCAAGATCTATAGAGATAGATCGAGACGCCTCATAGGTCTTTCACAAAGCACATACCTTGATAAGATATTGAAGAAGTTCAATATGGATCAATCTAAGAAGGGGTTCTTACCTGTGTTACAAGGTGTGAAATTGAGCTCAGCTCAATGTCCGACCACGGCAGAAGATATAGAAGAGATGAGTGTCATCCCCTATGCCTCAGCCATAGGTTCTATTATGTATGCCATGCTGTGTACCAGACCTGATGTAAACCTTGCCGTAAGTTTGGTAGGAAGGTACCAAAGTAATCCCGGCAAGGAACACTGGACAGCGGTCAAGAATATCCTGAAGTACCTGAAAAGGACTAAGGAAATGTTTCTCGTTTATGGAGGTGACGAAGAGCTCGTCGTAAAGGGTTACGTCGACGCTAGCTTCGACACAGATCTGGATGACTCTAAGTCACAAACCGGATACGTGTATATTTTGAATGGTGGGGCAGTAAGCTGGTGCAGTTGCAAGCAAAGCGTCATGGCGGGATCTACATGTGAAGCGGAGTACATGGCAGCCTCGGAGGCAGCACATGAAGCAATTTGGGTGAAGGAGTTCATCACCGACCTCGGAGTCATACCCAATGCGTCGGGGCCAATCAAACTCTTCTGTGACAACACTGGAGCTATTGCACTTGCCAAGGAGCCCAGGTTTCACAAGAAGACCAGGCACATCAAACGTCGCTTCAACTCCATTCGTGAAAATGTTCAAGATGGAGACATAGAAATTTGTAAAGTGCACACGGATCTGAATGTCGCAGATCCGTTGACTAAACCTCTCCCTAAGGCAAAACATGATCAGCACCAGAACTCTATGGGTGTTCGATTCATCACAATGTAACTAGATTATTGACTCTAGTGCAAGTGGGAGACTGTTGGAAATATGCCCTAGAGGCAATAATAAAAGCATTATTATTATATTTCCTTATTCATGATAATTGTCTTTATTCGTGCTATAATTGTGTTATCCGGAAATCGTAATACATGTGTGAATAACAGACAACAACGTGTCCCTAGTAAGCCTCTAGTTGACTAGCTCGTTGATCAACAGATAGTCATGGTTTCCTGACTATGGGCATTGGATGTCAATGATAACGAGATCACATCATTAGGAGAATGATGTGATGGACGAGACCCAATCCTAAACATAGCATAATATCGCATAGTTCGTTTGCTAGAGTTTTCCAATGTTGAGTATCTTTTCCTTAGACCATGAGATCGTGTAACTCCCGGATACTATAGGAGTGCTTTGGGTGTACCAAACGTCACAACGTAACTGGGTGACTATAAAGGTGCACTACAGGTATCTCCGAAAGTGTCTGTTGGGTTGACACGGATCGAGACTGGGATTTGTCACTCCGTATGACGGAGAGGTATCACCGGGCCCACTCGGTAATGCATCATCATAATGAGCTCAATGTGACCAAGTGTTTGGTCACGGGATCATGCATTACGGTACGAGTAAAGTGACTTGCCGGTAACGAGACTAAACGAGGTATTGGGATACCGACGATCGAGTCTCGGGCAAGTAACATACCGATTGACAAAGGGAATAGTATACGGGGTTGCTTGAACCCTCGACATCGTGGTTCATCCGATGACATCATCGAGGAACATGTGGGAGCCAACATGGGTATCCAGATCCCGCTGTTGGTTATTGCCCGAGAGCCGTCTCGGTCATGTCTGCATGTCTCCCGAACCCGTAGGGTCTACACACTTAAGGTTCGGTGACGCTAGGGTTATTAGGAAGACTTGTATGTGATTACCGAATGTTGTTCGGAGTCCCGGATGAGATCCCGGACGTCACGAGGGGTTCCGGAATGGTCCGGAGGTAAAGATTTATATATGGGAAGTTGTCATACGGACACCGGAAAGGTTCGGGGGCACATCGGTATTGTACCGAGGCCACCGGAGGGGTTCCGGGGGTCCACCGGGAGGGGCCACCTCTCCCGGAGGGGCTTATGGGCTGTATGAGGAAGGGAACCGGCCCAAAGTGGGCTGGTGCGCCTTCCCCCCAAGGGCCCATGCGCCTAGGGTTGGGGGGAACCCTAAGGGGGGGCGCCCCCCTTGCTTGGGGGGCAAGCCCCTTCCCCTTGGCCGCCGCCCCCCCTCTAGATCCGATCTAGAGGGGCCGGCCCCCCTTGCCCCTTCCCCTATAAATAGTGGGGGTGAGGGGAGGGCAGCAACAACTCAAGGCGCAGCCCCTCCCCTCCCCAACACCTCTCCTCCTCCGTACGTGCTTGGCGAAGCCCTGTCGGAGTACTGCTGCACCAACAACACCACGCCGTCGTGCTGCCGTTGGAGCAATCTTCCTCAACCTCTCCTTCCTCCTTGCTGGATCAAGACGGAGGAGACGTCATCCGTCCCGTACGTGTGTTGAACGCGGAGGTGCTGTCCGTTCAGCACTTGGTCATCGGTGATCCGAATCACGGCGAGTACGACTCCATCATCACCATCCCCTTGAACGCTTCCGTGCACCATCTACAAAGTGGTATGTAGATGCAATCTCTCTCCCATGACTCGTTGCTTAGATGAACTCATAGATGGATCTTGGTGAAACCGTAGGAAAAATTTTAATTTTCTGCAACGTTCCCCAACACCGCATGCGTCCGTGCCTATCGAATCTGACTGGGCACCGATCATGGAGTTTACCTCTGCGGATATCTTTTAGCACTCGCCTTTTGGCGATGTGCTAAATTCGTTAAGGTCTCTCTCCTTGTCAGGAGTACCTTGGCCAAACTATGTCCGGCTAGAATGGGATGCAGACGACGAAGAAATTCGCTCCCCACCCACCACCCACTTAGTAGCCACTGTTGACGATTTGGCCGACATGCTCGACTTCGACTTCGAAGACATCGACGGTATGGATGACGATGCAGGAGATGAATAGGAACCACCGCCCACAGGGCGCTAGACCGCCACCTCATCACACGATATATACATGGTGGATACACCCAAAGAAAACAATGACGAGGAACGGAAGCATGCAGCGAAGGATAGCTCCCTCGAGAAGCAACCAAAGCGACGGCGTAGGCGCTGCTCCAAATCCCGCCTCGGAAAAAACAGCGATAACAACACAAGAGAAAATAACACCCCGGTCGACTCTAGAGGAGACGACAACATTGACCCAGTGATAGAGCAGGATGAACCAGCGAACGACGAACATAGTACGGATCAGTTGTCCGAACACGTCGACACCGAGGATAAAGCTCATCAACCTCTCTCCGGAGAGGAAAATAGTCCGGACGACGATGCACACGTCATCCCGGAAAGGCACTTGGAAAAAGAGAACCTATTGCCAGCGCGAGGAGTCTAAAGAAGTAGAAGCAAAGGCTTAAGACCGTGCAAAATACGCTCAACAGTAGATGGAACAAAGTGCTCGACACTGAAGAAAAGTATGGTGGTAGTTGCCATACCAAGAGCTATCCAAAGCGCAAGCTGTTGCCCGAGTTCAATGATGAGGCCGTAGAGCCTACACAGCCGAAGAATAAAACGGCCGATCAGCCGGATCGACCACGTTGTGGCCGCGATAGGGCGGCTAACGGGGCTGCACATAAGTCTACACACGATTTACGTGAGGACTTGCACCAAAAATCCGGTATGACCAGGTCCATCAATGGATCTAGGAAGCGTGCTCCGGCACAAAATCAAAACCGAATACTACAACCGTCTGAACGCCACGATACATCCAAATACAGGGGTGCCACACACCCCCTATGCTTCACCGATGAGGTACTGGATCATGAATTTCCAGAGGGATTCAAGCCCGTGAACATAAAGGCGTACGACGGAACGACAAACCCTGGGGTCTGGATTGAGGACTTCATCCTCCATATCCATATGGCTCGCGGAGACGATCTCCATGCCATTAAATACCTGCCCCTCAAGCTGAAAGGACCAGCTCGGCACTGGCTGAAGTGCCTCCCCGAAAATTCAATAGGAAGTTGGGAGAAGCTTGAGGATGCTTTTAGGGCCAATTTTCAAGGGACTTATGTCCGACCTCCGGACGCATAGATTTAAGTCAAATAATTCAACAGCCCGGAGAGTCAGCCCGAAAGCTTTAGAACAGATTTCTCACTAAGAAGAACCAAACCGTCGACTGCCTGGATGCCGAAGCCTTAGTAGCTTTCAAACACAGTGTTCATGACGAATGGCTCGCCAGACACCTCGGCCAGGAAAAACCAAGGACAATGGCAGCCCTAACAAGCCTCGTGACCCTCTTTTGCGCGGGCGAAGATAGCTGGCTGGCTCGTAGTAGCACCAGCGACCCAGGCACATCTGAAGTCAGGGATGGTAATGTAAAACCACGACGCAGTAAAAGCAAGCGTCGAAATAACGAAGACAACCCAGCCAACACAACGGTACACGCTGGATCCAGGGGCTCTCGACCCGGTCAGTGAAAGAAGCCTTTCAAAGGCAACAGAGATGGACCGTCCAGCCTCAACAAGATTCTAGACAAATTATGTTAGATTCACGACACCTCCGACAAACCTGCGAATCACACCCACAAAGAATGTTGGGTCTTCAAGCAGGCCGGCAAGCTAAACGCCGAACACAAGGGGAGGGAGACACCAAGTGAAGAAGAGGATGAACCTCGTCAGCAAAGCACTGGGGGACAGAAAAAATTCCCACCAGAGGTCAAAACAGTGAACATGATTCACGTAATAGAAAGAAAGGGCAAACATGCACTCCAAGACACATGCGTCGTAGAGCCCGTCACCCCCAAGTTCAACCCTCGGTCGGCCTGCCCAATCACCTTTGATCGTCGGGATCACCTGACAAGTATCCGGCACGGAGGATTGGCTGCCTTGGTGCTAGACCCAATTATCAACGAATGCCATCTCACCCAAGTCCTCATGGACGGTGGCAGTAGTCTTAGTCTAATATATCAGGACACAGTCCGCAAAATGGGGATAGACCGACAAGAATCTGCCAAAGTACTACTACCTTTAAAGGGGTAATACCAGGCCCAGAGGCCTGTCGTACAGGCTCTCTAGTACTAGAGGTTGTATTCGGTTCCCCCGACAACTTCCGAAGTGAAAAGTTAACCTTCGACATTGCTGCATTCTGAAGCGGCTATCAAGCACTACTCGGAAGAACAACTTTCGCTCGTTTTAATGCAGTACTGCATTACGCTTATCTTAAGCTTAAGATGCCCGGTCCACGTGGCATCATCTCAGTTAGTGGAAATATTGAGCGTTCCTTACGCGCGGAAGAACGTGCGGCGGCTTTAACAGCCAAACACTAAAACAACCTCTCCAACCAGAATAAATGATCGGTCGTCAAGACCACGGACACGGCTAGACGAGTCCGGCGCATTACTAGCTATAACAACTTAGATAAACCTGAGATTGGTTTGATGATTATACCCCCATAGGCGGTACCAGGGGCTTCCCGCGTGTAAAAAGGACTAGTTTGGCTCAACTTTACTTATCTTGAATTTTAATGGTTTATTGAGTATAACCAATTTTTCGCATGACAACTTTCACCTAAGTTCTTCTCTTTTACAGATGACAATCGTGCTACACCCTTCCAGGATACGGCACAATGGAGATACAGGCGCAGACGTGCAGCAGGGACCCGCTCAAAGGTTTCTTTTCAAATTAAGACCCAGTGTAAACCTTTTTTACTGTCTTTTGTTGCTTCACATCCTCCGGATACTCAGTATAACCGAGAAGGATGCTCAAGTTATTGGCATTTCGCCACGTCAGAATATTGCATGTACCTGGACACTCGGGGTTCATTATCAAGGGCATTGCTCAGCCCGGTATATGTTATAAAAGACCGAATACCTTAGGGAGTGTTCGGCATCGCGAGTTTGGCCTTATGTGCATCAGCTCCGAATCATGTCTTTGGTCAAATGTTGGGTTTGCCTGGCTCCCGTGTTTTGCTACCTGACGTTCTGCTCTATCGGCTAAGGTGGCATCAGGAGAACTACTGCGATTGTGCCCTGGTTCATCCGGACGAGCACCTCAGTAGAGAAAGCCGAAAACTGACTGTCATGATAAAGCGTGAGACTGGTCAACCACTCGAAGACTCATCGGAATCTTTGGGATTCCTCCGCGTTAACGGAGGACCGGTTTTCCCGGTCATGAACGTATGCACACCGTATTCGGATAGCCGCGGAAATACCAGGGGCTATATAGTAGCCCCACTGTCAAACTCCTATGCTTAAGTGAAAGTGTTAAAGCAATATAGTCCGATTGCCTCGTTCGCCGCGCTACCACCTCCTTAATGGACCAGAACGTTGGATCAAGTGTGAAGACGCGCTTTTGCGAACACCCCCGCATTATATGCGTGGGGGCTGAAGCCGACGACTTCAAACTTTCAGGATATATATATATATATATATATATATATATATATATATATATATATATATATATATATATATATATATATTTATATATATACATAGACGACTGCACAGGAGGCATAACAATACTTTCAGGCAAAAGTATAAACACAACCTTTATAATTCAAATAACATTGTTCTTACAATGGGGATACATGTCACTAGAACATAATATTCTCGCACTGAGCCTCTATTAAACGAGCGCCTTCAAGGACTTCTTCAAAGTAGTGCTCGGCCGACACTCGGCCTACGACCGAACTCTGGGTTGCAATAGCGGTGGCCTCCATCTTTGCCCAGTATGTCTTGACACGGGCAAGAGCCATTCGCGCACCCTCTATGCACGCCGACCTCTTCATAGCGTCGATATGCGGCATAGCACCAAGGAATCGTTGCACTAAGCCAAAATAACTATTCGGCCTAGGTCCTTCCGGCCAAAGATGATCCACAACAGATCTCATGGCTAGCCCAGACAACCTATGGAGCTCGACCCACTGCCATTCGCTCATTTAACAGCAGCGGACGCACTGGAACATTGAACTGTGACCAGAACAGTTTTTCCACTTAACAATCTTTTTGATCTTTGAAAAACTCCGCCGCATCAGCAGCACTCGCTGCCAAATCCACGTATGCGTCTACAGAACTCCATAATTGATCAAGAGGGGCATACTTAGGATCTCCGAGCTTTGTCCACAACAAAAAGGGCTTCCCAGCCGCGATATCTCCGGCTTGACGTAGCTCCTCCTTCGCCGCTCTGATTTTAGAGTAGGCGTCCTTGGCTGCTACAATGGCCTTCTCCAGGTCCGTCATCTTCGTTCGACTTTCCTTTTCAAGAAGCTCGTAACGGTCGGCGGCATCTTTCAACTCAAAAGCCATCTTGGCTATTTTATTCTTGCTTTGACAATGCGCAGCCTGTTCGGCTCTCAGCTCTTCGACCACCTTTAGAGCGGCCGCATCACTCTTCCTGGCTTGTTCCTTGGCTCGGGCAATTTCCGCCCGAAGGGTCTCCACGGTGGCAGCCCCATCTGCAGACACAACATATTAAAGATACTAGCATCATGCTCCTCTTAATATGTGTTGATCACCAGAGAAAACACATACCCTGTGCCTCGTCAAGCCGCTTGTTTACAAGCACTATGTCGGCATCTGCCGCATCAAGTTGCCGCTTCAGCTCGGCAAACTCACTAGTCCGGTTAGCCAACGGACCTTCAGCCACTGATACGTCTCCGTCGTATCTATAATTTTTGATTGTTCCATGCCAATATTATTCAACTTTCGTATACTTTTTGGCAACTTTTTATACTATTTTTGGGACTAACATATTGATCCAGTGCCCAGTGCCAGTTCCTGTCTGTTGCATGTTTTTGGTTTCGCAGAATATCCATATCAAACGGAGTCCAAACGGTATAAAAATTGACGGATATTTTTCTTGGAATATTTATGATTGTTGGGAAGAAGAATCAATGCGAATCGGTGTCCGAGGTGGGCACGAGGTAGGGGGGCGCGCCCTACCCCCCAGGCGCGCCCCTGACCCTTGTGGCCACCCCGTAAGGCGTTTGGTGCCCTTCTTTCGCTGCAAGAAAGCTAATTTCTGGATAGAGATCGTGTCCAAAATTCAGCCCAGTCGGAGTTACGGATCTCCGGGAATTTAAGAAACGGTGAAGGGCCAGAAAACAGAACGCAGAAACAGAGAGAGACAGAGAGACAGATCCAATCTTGGAGGGGCTCCCGCCCCTCCCACGCCGTGGAGACCATGGACCAGAGGGGAAACCCTTCTCCCATCTAGGGGGAAGGTCAAGGAAGAAGATGAAGGAGGGGGGCTCTATTCCCCTCGCTTCCGGTAGCGTCGGAGTGCCACCGGGGGCCATCATCATCACCGCGATCTACACCAACACCTATGCCATCTTCACCAACAGCTCCATCACCTTCCCCCCTCTATCTACAGTGGTCCACTCTCCCGCAACCCGCTGTACCCTCTACCTTAACATGGTGCTTTATGCTTCATATTATTATCCAATGATGTGTTCCCATCCTATGATGTCTGAGTAGATTTTCGTTGTCCTATCGGTGGTTGATGAATTGCTATGATTGATTTAATTTGCTTGTGGTTATGTTTCTGTCCTTTGGTGCCCATCATATGAGCGCACGCGTGGATCACACCATAGGGTTAGTTGTATGTCGATAGGACTATGTATTGGAGGGCAAGAGTGACAGAAGCTTCAGCCTAGCATGGAAATTGATGCATACGGGATTGAAGGGGGACCGATATATCTTAATGCTATGGTTGGGTTTTACCTTAATGAACGTTAGTAGTTGCGGATGCTTGCTAATAGTTCTAACCATAAGTGCATAGAATTCCAAGTAAGGGATGACATGCTAGCAGTGGCCTCTCCCACATAATACTTGCTATCGGTCTAGTAAAGTAGTCAATTGCTTAAGGGACAATTTCGCAACTCCTACCACCACTTTTCCACACTCGCTATATTTAATTTATTGCTTCTTTACTTACAACAGCCCCTAGCTTTTTATTTACGCTCTCTTTATATTCTTTCAAGCCTATCCAAAAAGACCTACAAAGTACTTCTAGTTTCATACTTGTTCTGGGTAAAGCAAACGTAAAGCGTGCGTAGAGTTGTATCGGTGGTAGATATAACTTGAGGGAATATTTGTTCTACCTTTAGCTCCTCGTTGGGTCCGACACTCTTACTTATCGAAAACTGTTGCGATCCCCTATACTTGTGGGTTATCAAGACCTTTTTCTGGCGCCGTTGCTGGGGAGTTATAGCGTGGGGTGAATATTCTCGTGTGTGCTTATTTGCTTTATCACTAAGTAATTTTTATTTGCAGTTCTTAGTTGTTTTCTATCTTTAGTTGTACCTACTGAACCAATGGTTGAAGAACCACTCAAAATCTATCACACTGCTGAAGCTTATTACTTGTATCATCTTTGATCCCTTTGTGCTCGTGCTGAAACCCCAACTAGCTTAGTTGAGGGCAGATCTTTAGATGAGCATGCTTGTTATGTGCGACACTGAATATCTGAAAAAGGGAAAATTCTATTGGGTCAAATTTATCGTTTGCAATGCTATGCTTGGAATTTATGTTATCTATATGATTTTACTTGTTGTTCTGAAAACCCTAAGAAACACCTTCCCTACCAATGTGAGTTTAGTGATAATGGAATTGTATCTTCGTATGCTAAGGGTGTTTATAATTACTACGATGTTCAACAAATTGAAGAATTTGTTGCTTTTAAGGGTGCTTACGAAATTGCTTCTTTGATTGAAAAGTATGGTGCTACTCTTTACAAATCTGAAAATTTTGCCATACTTAAATATTGCTATGATAATTATGCTTCTAATGCCTATGTTGAACCATATATTGAGCACTACTCTGCTGTCCAAGAAGAGACTAATATTTTGCATGAGTCTATGGAAGAAGAAATTGTGAGCTCATTGGATGAAAAAGATGATGAGGAGAGCGAAGAACAAAAGGAGGAAGAGCAGATTAGCTACCCGTGCCATCCTTCTAATGAGAGTAACTCTTCACCTCATACATTGTTTAATTTCCCTTCGTGCTTACCGATGGATGATTGCTATGATGATTGTTATGATCCCGTTGATTCTTTTGAAATATCCCTTTTTGATGATGCTTGTTATGCTTGCGACCAAGATGCCAATATGAATTATGCTTATGGAGATGAATTTGCTATAGTTCCTTATGTTAAACATGAAATTGTTTCTATTGCACCCACGCATGATAGTCCTATTATTTTTTTGAATTCTCCAAACTATACTATATCGGAGAAGTTTGCACTTATTAAGGATTATATTGATGGGTTGCCTCTTACCGTTGCACATGATGATTTTGATAGATATAATATGCATGTGCTTGCTGCTCCTACTTGCAATTATTATGAGAGAGGAACTATATCTCCACCTCTCTATGTTTCCAACACGATAAAATTGCAAGAAACTGCTTATACTATGCATTGGCCTTTACTTTGTGTGAATGAATTGTTCTTTTATGACATGCCGATGCATAGGAAGAGAGTTAGACTTCGTAATTACATGATATATGTTACTTTGTGCTCACTACTAAATTACAAATCATTGCTAATTAAAATTGGCTTTGATATACCTTGGGATCTGGGTGGATTCACTACTTGAGCACTATATTCCTAGCTTAATGGCTTTAAAGAAAGCGCTGCCAGGGAGACAACCCGGAAGTTTTAGAGAGTCGTTTATTTCTGTTGAGTGCTCTCATATAGTTTAAAAACAACAAAAATAAAGAGGGAAACCCAAAACTTTTTCAAAAAGGAAAGTGAAAGTGAGAAAGACAAGCATTGTTGAAGTGGGAGAGCTCCTTGAACTTTGTTCATGCTCACGGCAACTTTGTGAATCTTGATTACAGAAAATTTTCAACAAAAATAATTATACCCTTATACAATTCCATTGTATTATAAAAATAATGTGCCAAGGTTTGCCTTTAGGATGTTTACAATACTTGTTGATTTGTATGGTGCAGGACAGAAACTTTGGCTGTAGTGCACGATTTTTAATTTCTTTCTGGAACGTCAAATGGTTCTGATTCTTTTTGCACTGTCTTTCTATACAAAGCTTTTAATTTTCCTAATTTTGGCAGAATTTTTCAAGTATCATAAGTATGGTGAATGTTCAGATTATTACAGATTGCTCTGTTTAGACAGATTCTGTTTTTGATGTATAGTTTGCTTGTTTTGATGAAACTATCAATCTATATCAGTGGATTAAGCCATGAAAAAGTTATATTACAGTAGACACAATGCAAAAACAAAATATGAATTGGTTTGCAACAGTACTTAGAGTAGTGATTTGCTTTATTATACAAACGGATCTTACCGAGTTTTTTGTTGAAGTTTTGTGTGGATGAAGTTTTTGATGATCGAGGAGGTCTTGATGTGAGAAGAAGGAAGAGAGGCAAGAGCTCAAGCTTGGGGATGCCCGAGGCACCCCAAGTAAATATTCAAGGAGACTCAAGCGTCTAAGCTTGGGGATGCCCCGGAAGGCATCCCCTCTTTCTTCAACAAGTATCGGTATGTTTTCGGATTCGTTTCGTTCATGTGATATGTGCAATCTTGAAGCGTCTTTTGCATTTAGTTTTCCTTTTTTCTTTTATGAACCATGCTGGTATGAGATGTTCCTTGGCTTATTTATAGAATGCTCTCTGCACTTCACTTAAATCTTTTGAGTATGGCTTTATAGAATGCTTTGTGTGCTTCACTTATATCATTTGAAGTCTGGATTGCCTGTTTCTCTTCACTTAGACAACCACCATTTGTAGAATGCTCTTTTGCTTCACTTATATTTGTTAGAGTGTGGGCATATATTTTGTAGAAAGAATTAAACTCTCTTGCTTCACTTATATCTATTTAGAGAGATGACAGGAACTTGTCATTCACATGGTTAGTCATAAAATCCTATATAAACTTGTAGATCGCTGAATATGATATGTTTGATTCCTCAATAGTTTTGCGATATAAAGATGGTGATATTAGAGTCATTCTAGTGGGTAGTTGTGGATTGTAGAAATACTTGTGTTGAAGTTTGTGATTCCCGTAGCATGCACGTATGGTGAACCGTTATGTAACGAAGTCGGAGCATGAGTTATTTATTGATTGTCTACCTTATGAGTGGCGGTCGGGGACGAGCGATGGTCTTTTCCTACCAATCTATCCCCCTAGGGGCATGCGTAGTAGTACTTTGCTTCGAGGGCTAATAAACTTTTTCAATAAGTATATGAGTTCTTTATGACTAATGTGAGTCCATGGATTATACGCACTCTCACCCTTCCATCATTGCTAGCCTCTTCGGTACCGTGCATTGCCCTTTCTCACCTCGAGAGTTGGTGCAAACTTTGCCGGTGCATCCAAACCCCGTGATACAATATGTTCTATCACACATAAACCTCCTTAGATCCTCGTCAAAACAGCCACCATACCTACCTATTATGGCATTTCCATAGCCATTCCGAGATATATTGCCATGCAACTTCCATCATCATATACATGACTTGAGCATTTATTGTCATATTGCTTTGCATGATCGTAAGATAGCTAGCATGATGTTTTCATGGCTTGTCTGTTTTTTGATGTCATTGCTACCCTAGATCATTGTACATCCTGGTACACCGCCGGAGGCATTCATATAGAGTCATATCTTTGTTCTAGATATCGAGTTGTAATGTTGACTTGTAAGTAAATAAAAGTGTGATGATCATCATTATTAGAGCATTGCCCCAGTGAGGAAAGGATGATGGAAACTATGATTCCCCCACAAGTCAGGATGAGTCTCAGGACTTTATGAAAAATAAAAGAGGCCAAAGAAGCCCAAATAAAAAAAGAGGCCAAAGAAGCCCACCAAAAAATAAAAATGAAAATGAAAAAAATGAGAGAAAAAGAGAGAAGGGGCAATGTTACTATCCTTTTACCACACTTGTGCTATAGAGTAGCACCATGTTCTTCATATAGAGAGTCTCCTGAGTTATCACTTTCATATACTAGTGGGAATTTTCATTATAGAACTTGGCTTGTATATTCCGATGATGGGCTTCCTCAAATGCCCGAGATCTTCATGAGCAAGCAAGTTGGATGCACACCCACTTAGTTTCCAGTTTTAGCTTTCATACACTTATAGCTCTTAGTGCATCCGTTGCATGGCAATCCCTACTCACTCACATTGATATCTATTAATGGGCATATCCATATCCCGTTGATACGCCTAGTTGATGTGAGTCTTTCTCCTTTTTTGTCTTCTCCACAAAACCTCCACCATCATATTCTATTCCACCTATAGTTTTATGTCCATGGCTCACGCTCATGTATTGCGTGAAAGTTGAAAAGGTTTGAGAACGTCGAAAGTATGAAACAATTGCTTGGCTTGTCATCGGGGTTGTGCATGATGTGAATATTTTGTGTGGTGAAGATGGAGCATAGCCAGACTATATAATTTTGTAGGGATAACTTTCTTTGGCCTTGCTATTTTGAAAAGACATGATTGCTTTATTAGTAGGCTTGAAGTATTATTGTTTTTATGTCAAATGATTGACTATTGCTTTGAATCACTCATGTCTTAATATTCATGTCGTGATTAGATACATGATCAAGATTATGCTAGGTAGCATTCCACATCAAAAATTATTTTTTTATCATTTACTTACTCAAGGACGAGTAGGAATTAAACTTGGGGATGCTGATACGTCTCCGTCGTATCTATAATTTTTTATTGTTCCATGCCAATATTATTCAACTTTCATATACTTTTTGGCAACTTTTTACACTATTTTTGGGACTAACATATTGATCCAGTGCCCAGTGCCAGTTCCTGTCTGTTGCATGTTTTTGGTTTCACAGAATATCCATATCAAACGGAGTCCAACGGGATAAAACTTGACAGAGATTTTTTTGGAATATTTATGATTTTTGGGAAGAAGAATCAACGCGAACCGGTGTCCGAGGTGGGCACGAGGTAGGAGGGCGCGTCCTACCCCCCAGGCGCGCCCCTAACCCTCGTGGCCACCCCGTAAGGCGGTTGGTGCCATTCTTTTGCCGCAAGAAAGCTAATTTCCGGATAGAGATCGTGTCGAAAATTCAGCACAATCGGAGTTACGGATCTCCGGGAATTTAAGAAACGGTGAAGGGCCAGAAAACAGAACGCAGAAACAGAGAGAGACAGAGAGACAGATCCAATCTCGAAGGGGCTCCCGCCCCTCCCACACCATGGAGACCATGGACCATAGGGTAAACCCTTCTCCCATATAGGGAGAATGTCAAGGAAGAAGAAGAAGGAGGGGGGCTCTCTCCCCCTCGCTTCCGGTGGCACCGGAGTGCCACCGGGGGCCATCATCATCACCGCGATCTAGACCAACACCTCCGCCATCTTCGCCAACATCTACATCACCTTCCCCCCTCTATCTACAGAGCTCCACTCTCCCGCAACCCGCTGTACCCTCTACTTGAACATGGTGCTTTATGCTTCATATTATTATCCAATGATGTGTTGCCATCCTATGATGTCTGAGTAGATTTTCGTTGTCCTATCGGTGGTTGATGAATTGCTATGATTGATTTAATTTGCTTGTGGTTATGTTGCTGTTCTTTGGTGCCCATCATATGAGGGCACGCGTGGATCACACCATAGGGTTAGTTGTATGTTGATAGGACTATGTATTGGAGGGCAAGAGTGACAGAAGCTTCAGCCTAGCATAGAAATTGATGCATACGGGATTGAAGGGGGACCAATATATCTTAATGCTATGGTTGGGTTTTACCTTAATGAACGTTAGTAGTTGCGGATGCTTGCTAATAGTTCCAATCATAAGTGCATAGAATTCCAACTAAGGGATGACATGCTAGCAGTGGCCTCTCCCACATAATACTTGCTATCGGTCTAGTAAAGTAGTCAATTGCTTAAGGGACAATTTCGCAACTCCTACCACCACTTTTCCACACTCGCTATATTTAATTTATTGCTTCTTTACTTACAACGGCCCCTAGCTTTTTATTTACGCACTCTTTATATTCTTGCAAGCCTATCCAAAAACACCTACAAAGTACTTCTAGTTTCATACTTGTTCTAGGTAAAGCAAACGTTAAGTGTGCGTAGAGTTGTATCGGTGGTCGATATAACTTGAGGGGATATTTGTTCTACCTTTAGCTCCTCGTTGGGTTCGACACTCTTACTTATTGAAAACTGTTGCGATCCCCTATACTTGTGGGTTATCGGCCACCTGCACATGAAGGCGGCATGATTATTACCTGGGACTATGATCCTCTATCTGCCGCCATTTTTGACAGTAACCAGAGTCTCAGGGGCTACTATCTGCATAGGGCACACCTAGCGTGTGCAGTACTATAAAAAACATATACTACTTTGCGTACCTCAAAGCCTCTCAGCAGGCTCATAAAAGCTTCATGCAACCCGCTTTCGGCGGATGAAATCCTCTCAACCACCATACCCATTAGCGTACGATGCGCTTCTGAGATAGCCGCTTGCTCCAGAAGATTCATCAATGTGTCGGGTCGCACACCGGACAGTCCCGACCTCTTTCTGTTGCTCTCCTTAGGAGCCGAATACTCCGTACTTCGGGTGGCCGAAGGGTTACCCTCTGGCATTGGCGGATCAGGAGAAACCCTCCGTGACGACACCTCAGGGTCGCCCGCCTCATGAGGTGGGGAAGCATGGGGAGGTGTTTCACTCTCCATCATCCCCGAAAGAAGATCCCCCGAAGACGAACTTTGTTGAGAAGGGCTACAATCCGAACTATATGACATATGCTTGGTTATTGTCCTCAGAAATAAAGCAGGATATTTTTACTATGAAGTACTTTTGTTTACTTACAGCTTGATGGAGGGTTGATCCCTGAGGGAGTCCTGGATTAGGGGGTGTTCGGATAGCCGGAGTATACCTTCAGCCGGACTCCAGGACTATGAAGATACAAGATTGAAGACTTCGTCCCGTGTTCGGAAGGATCTTTTCTTGGCATGGAAGGCAAGCTAGGCATGCGGATATTCGAGATCTCCTACCATTGTAACCGACTCTGTGTAACCCTAACCCTATCCGGTGTCTATATAAACTGGAGGGTTGTAGTCCGTAGGACAACCATCATCATACACAATCATACCATAGGCTAGCTTCTAGGGTTTAGCCTCCTTGATCTCGTGGTAGATCCACTCTTGTACTACCCATATCATCAATATTAATCTAGCAGGAGTAGGGTTTTACCTCCACCGAGAGGGCCCGAACCTGGGTAAAATAAAGTGTCCCTTGTCTCCTGTTACCATCCGACCTTGACGCACAGTTCGGGACCCCCTACCCGAGATCCGCCGGTTTTGACACCAACATTGGTGCTTTCATTGAGAGTTCCTCTGTGTCGTCGCTTTTAGGCCCGAGGGCTCCTTTGATCATCAACAACGATGAGGTCCAGGGTGAGACTTTCCTCCCCGGACAAATCTTCGTCTTCGGCGGCTTCGCTCTGCGGGCCAATTCGCTTGGTCATCTGGAGCAGATCGAAAGCTACGCCCCTGGCCATCAAGTCAGGTTTGGAAGCTTAAACTACACGGCTGATATCCACGGAGACTTGATCTTCGACGGGTTCGAGCCACAGCCAAGCGGGCCGCACTATTTCGAGGGGCATGATATAGCTCTGCCTCCGAATAGTACCCTGGAGGCCGCACACGCTCCGGCCCCGATCCTTGACTCGGAGCCCGCTGTGTTCTCCGAGGATGAACGGTTGGACGTCACCTCGGGGGCTGCGATCTCAAAGGCGATCGAGCCGAACGCCAGCCCCGTACTCTGCACGGCCCAGGACTCCAAGGAGCCGGACTCTTCTCCGAACTCCGGGCCTTCCGTGCCCCCACCGATCGAATCTGATTGGGCGCCTATAATGGAGTTCACCGCCGCGGACATCTTTGAGTGCTCACCTTTCGGTGATATCCTGAATTCTCTCAAGTCTCTCTCTTTATCAGGAGAGCCCAGGCCGGACTATGGTCCGCGAGGTTGGGATTCGGACAACGAAGAAATTCAAAGCCCACCCACCACCCACTTAATAGCCACTGTCGACGATTTAACCGACATGCTTGACTTCGGCTCCGAAGACTTCGACGGTATGGATGACAAAGGAGGAGACGAACAAGAACCAGCACCTGTAGGGCGCTGGACCGCCACCTCGTCATATGACATATATATGGTGGATGCTCCAAAGGATGCGGATGGCGATGGAACAGCGGAAGACGACAACTCGAAAAAACCGCCAAAACGCCGGCGCCAATGGCGCCGCTCTAAATCCCACCACAGCAGAAACGGTGATTCTGGCACGGGAGATAATACTACCCCGAACAACGCCGAAGAACACCAGAACCAGCAAGATTCGGGGCAGGAAGATGGAAAAGCCAGCCCTCAGGAGAGAGCGGCAGAGCAAGAGGTTGAGGATGATAACTACATGCCTCCCTCCGAAGACGAGGCAAGCCTCGACGACGATGAATTCGTCATACCATCAGACCCCGCCGAACAAGAGCGTTTTCAACGCAGGCTTCTAGCCACGGCCAACAGCCTAAAGAAAAAGCAGCAATAGCTTAGAGCTGATCAAGATTTGCTAGCTGATAGATGGACTGAAGTCCTTGCGGCCGAAGAGTATAAACTCGGGCGCCCCTCCAAAAATTATCCTAAGCGCAGGCCGCTACCCCAATCAGAGGGGGAAGCATATGACATGGCAGACCGGCCACCCCATGGCCGCGACAGAGAGGCCTGTCGAACCCTTAAGCAAGCCATGCCCCGGTGCCGTTCAAATAAGGCACGGGAAAACGAGCCAGACCTGCGAGACGTACTGGAGGATAAAGCAAAGCAAACAAGATCGATCTATGGATCGCGCGGACGCCCGACGACACGTGATGATCTTCACTTCGGACACAATAAATCCGGCCGGGCCGAACACAGCAGGCACAGCTCTTCCGAGCTGCGTCGTGACATAGCCCAGTATAGGGGCACCGCACACCCACTATGCTTCACAGATGAAGTAATGGATCATAAAATCCCAGAGGGTTGCAAACCCGTCAACATCGAGTCGTATGATGGTACGACAGATCCGGCAGTATGGATTGAGGATTATCTCCTTCACATCCACATGGCACGTGGCGACGATCTACACGCTATCAAATATCTCCCCCTTAAGCTCAAGGGACCAGCCCGGCACTGGCTTAACAGCCTACCAGCAGACCAGAACCGGCCAGGCAATTCTGGACACGGTTCCTAACAAAGAAAAATCAGATAGTCGATTGTCCGGACGCAGAGGCCCTAGCAGCCTTCAAACATAACATCCACGACGAGTGGCTTACCCGGCACCTGGGATAGGAAAAGACGAAAACCATGGCAGCCCTCACGACACTCATGACCCGCTTTTGCGCGGGCGAAGATAGCTGGCTAGCTCGCAGCAACAACTTATCGAAGAAGCCCGGTAATCCGGATACCAAGGACAAAAGTGGCAGGTCACGTCAAAATAATCAAAAGCGCCGCGTTAGCAGCGACAGCAATGAGGATACGGTAGTTAATGCCGGATTCAGAGGCTATAAATCCGGTCAGCGGAAAAAGCCATTTAAAAAGAATACCCAGGGCCCGTCTAGTTTGGACCGGATACTCGACCGCTCGTGCCAGATTCATGGCACCCCCGAAAGGCCAGCCAATCACACCAACATGGATTGTTGGGTGTTCAAGCAGGCAGGCAAGTTAAGAGCCGAACACAAAGACAAGGGGCTGAATAGCGACGACGAGGAGGAGCCCAGGCCGCCGAACAACAATGGACAGAAAGGGTTTCCCCCACAAGTGCGGACGGTGAACATGATATACGCGACCCACATACCCATGCGGGAGAGGAAGCGTGCGCTACGGGACGTATACGCGATGGAGCCAGTCGCCCCAAAGTTCAACCCATGGTCCTCCTGCCCGATCACTTTCGATCGAAGGGACCACCCCACTAGCATCCATCACGGCGGTTTTGCCGCACTGGTCCTCGACCCAATCGTGGACGGATTTCATCTCACAAGAGTCCTCATGGACGGCGGCAGTAGCCTGAACCTGCTTTATCAGGATACAGTGCGGAAAATGGGCATAGATCCATCAAGGATCAAGCCCACAAGGACGACCTTTAAAGGCGTCATACCAGGTGTAGAGGCCAATTGCACAGGCTCGATAACACTTGATGTGGTCTTCGGATCTCCGGATAACTTACGAAGCGAAGAGTTAATCTTCAATATAGTGTCGTTCCGCAGTGCCTATCATGCCCTGCTCAGACGAACCGCATTCGCTAAATTCAATGCTGTGCCGCACTACGCATATCTCAAGCTCAAGATGCCAGGCCCTCGATGAGTAATTATGGTCAGCGGAAACACATAACGCTCCATCCGTACGGAGGAGCACACGGCGGCCCTCGCAGCGGAAGTACAAAGCAGCCTTTGAAGGCAACTCTCCAGTCCGGCCGTTAAAAAACCGGACAATGCAAAGCGCTCCCGGAGTAACCTGCAATAAGACCACCTGGCACGATCGGAGCAAGCATAGCAATACGGCTCCGACCCCAACCATCGCAACATAGCGGAGCAAGTACCTCGAGTACACAATTACGCCCTTCAAATTCCATGGGCACAGGGGGAGGGGCACATTAACGGCATGCCTACAACACGGCGTCAAACGTACTAGGGGCTGCTGGATTTTTCTTTTTTTTTTTACTTTCGGGACTCCATACTCTGGATAACCTGTTCGGCATTGTTGCCACACAGACGATGGAAGATCTAGGAAAGCAGACAAAGCTACGCCGCATTCCGGAACTCTCAGGTGGTCTCCATTTCGAGCGATATATCTGTTTCTAAATTCCGCGGCCTGTGCCTGGTCAGGACATGTTAAATAGTCTAATATCTTTTTTGCTCATCGCAATACTTGTATCGTTCGGCTTTGATAGATAGCCTCTTTATAAAACAATGCATAGCTTTTTGTCTATTTTTTGCATTATCCTCTTTTGAATATATATATATTTATTACATAACATGATAGCACCCATACACCATGGTACGGCAAACCACGCCAGGGGCTTCATTACCATTTTATCTGGTGTGAAAAGTCCGTACACTTTCACAAGTGCGGCACCCCGAACTTATAGCACTATATGCATCGGCTCCGAGTCATGATTTTGGTCACATGTTGGGTTTGCCCGGCTCCTATGTTTTGGTGCCTTACGTTCCGCTTTATCGGCTAAGGTAGCACTAGGAGAACCACTGCGATTGTGCCCCAGATCAGGTGGGTTGAGCACCTCAGTGGAGAAAGCTAAAACAGACTGTCATGATAAGGCGTGAGACCGTTCGCTGTTCGAGAGGTTTTTCGAGTCCTTAAAGGCTTATGCCGCTTTGAGCGAGGAGCTGGCTATGTCCGGCCAAAGGCGTGGATAGCGCCCGAATTCGGCCTTCCGAACTAGGGGCTTGGCCGAAATTTAAAATTATAACGTTCTATGGCTAAGTGAGAGTGTTCAAGCATTATAGTACGATTGCCTGGTTCGTTGTGCTGAGCGCCTCCCTCGAAGGACCCAACTATGGGAACAACAGCCCTCAGGTTTATCCCGAACACCCCAGCACTAGTGGCATGGGGGCAGAAGCCGACGACTGGCCATCTCTCAAATTTTTGATAAACGGCCGCACAGAAAATAATATTTTGAATTCAATAAGCATTGCTTCGCGCATATGAACAAGTTTTCAGCGCACAGGATACAAACGAGCGAGTTCACTCAAATATTACATCTTTAGTACATTCATCCGCGACAAGGCGGGCTCCGGCAAGAACTTCCTTGTAGTAGTTCTCGGGCTTGCGATGCTCCTTCCCCTGCGGCGGCCCGTCCTTCACCAGCTTCTCTCCGTCTAGCTTACCCCAGTGTACCCTTACACGGGCAAGGGCCCTCCGGGCACCTTCAATGCAGACGGAGCACTTGATGACCTCAAGCCGTGGACAGGCCTCCACCAGCCGCCGCACCAGCTCGAAATAGCTCCTAGGCAGGGCCTCTCCAGGCCACAGCCGAACTAGTAAGCCCTTCATGGCCTGTTCGGCCGCCTTGTGGAGCTCGACCAGCTGTTTCAGCTGATCGCTTAAGGGCACAGGGTGTCCGGCCTCAGAATACTGAGACCAGAACACACTCTCCGTCGAGCTGCCCTCTTCAGCTCGGTAGAACGTGGCGGCGTCGGATACGCTGCGGGGAAGATCGGCGAATGCCCCTGGAGAACTCCGGATTCGGGTAAGTAATAGGTAGTTTACTTTTATATTCCTACTTTGCATTAAGAATGCCTTACCCGTTGCTATCTTTTTCACCTCCTCCAACTCTTGGAGGGCCTTTTGGGCTTCGGCCTTGGCACTCTTGGCGGTCTTGACGGCCGACGCGAGCTCGGATGCTTGCGTTTTTGACTCAAGCTCCAAACCCTCATGTTTTGTCATGAGAGCTTGCAGCTCTTGCTGCACCTCGTCGACCTGAACCCCAAGCCTTTCTCGCTCGGCGCGCTCTTCGGCCATTTTCTTTTCGGCCTCTGCCAGCACCTGCTTGAGGGTTGCCACCTCGGTTGCGGCCCCTACAATAAGCAGTACAATCCTGTTATTTCTTTCTGCAATCAAGCCTCTCTATAGGCACCTTTTTTTTTCTTTTTTAGGTATTTATTACCTTCCTTCTCCTCGAGCTGCCGTTTGGCAAGGCCGAGCTCTTGCTCGGTCCGCCCGAGGTCCTTTTTAAGGACATGCACCTGCGCAGTCAGTGCGGCGGTGGACAGCAGTGAAGCCTGCATACGCATATTTGACCTTTTTTGTTAGACTCCTGCGAAAATTACTAGATCCTCTATCCGGCTTTTCTTTCCGAACACCGAACCGAGCATCAGGGGCTACTGTCTATGCGGTAAATAATTTGACATATTTTTACTTACCTCGAAGCCTATTAGAAGGCTAGCGCAAGCTTCATTCAGTCCGCTCTTGGCGGACTGAACCCTTTGGATCACTGTACTCATAACAGTACGGTGCTCCTCATCGATGGCGGCGCCCTTAAGCACCTCCAACAGATTGTCCGGCGCCTCCGATTGGATGGAGGCCGCCGGCTCAGACGGCTTACTCCTCTTGGAAGGAGTTCGCCCACCGCGGACCGGGACTGTCGAGTCCGGCGCGGTGTCCGGCACAAAGCCAGACTTGGAGCCCTGGGGGTTTCATCCCCTTTACTCCTGGGGTCCGGAGGATTGCCTTGTGGCTCCTCCAGGACCATCTCCTCCTGCCCCGAAGCTTGGCGGGGCGCCACTTCGGCGTCGTCCGCCCCGCAGGGGGAGACCGCGGGCGGAACAGAGTTCAGGTCCGACGAATCTAGGGAGTCGCTCGAAGAATCGTCGAGTCCGGCCCGGGGCGGGCTGCATAAATTACGTTCGATATTAGGGAAAGCCGCGCATTAAAAGAATATCATGAGTCACTCTGGTATGTAAACACTTACGATGTCGCTGGACGCTTGGTTCGGTCCAGCCACTCCTCTCCGCCCTCTTCGGCGTCGTGGGAGTAGTCCGACGGAGGGGTTTTCCTTTTCCTCGACCCCTCGGCCTCCCCTGTTGGGGCGGCCTTCTTCCTCTTTGCTCCCCTCACTGGGGGGGGGAGAGCTTCCTTGTTCCTCCTCCTCGTTTTCACGAGAGGAGAGCGTTGCGGACTCGTCAGATGACGAGTCCGACACCACCATGTTGCGGGAACTTTTTCGAGTCCCGGTGGTTTTCTTCTTCTTGGCCTTCCTCTCCGGCACCACGTAAGGTGCCGAAGCCATCAGCTTCACCAAGAGAGCTGGGGCCGGGTCTTCGGGCAGAGGAGCTGGACAGTTAATTGGTCCGGATACCTCCTGCCAAGCCTGTCAAAGGTAAAGGGAGTTTAGATCCCGCATAGAGTTAATCTATGAAGAAGAGCTTAACGAACCTATCAAAGGTATAGATAGCTTACCTCGCTAGCGTTACGCTGCGAGTTGTATCCGCGATCCTCGGAGGCGGATGTGGGGGACTCGGCGCCTTTGGTCATCACCTTCCAGACGTCTTCATACGTCGTGTCGAAGAGCCTACTGAGGGTTTGGTGCTGCGCCAGGTCGAATTCCCACAAAGTAAAATCCCGTTCTTGGCACGGGAGGATCAGGCGAACGAGTATGTCCTGGACTATATTGATAAGCCGGATTGGCTTGTTCACCAGGGACTGGATGCACGTTTGCAGCCCAGTCACTTCTTCATCGTTGCCCCACGACAGGCCCGTCTCTTTCCAGGACATGAGCCGTGTGGGAGGTCCGGATCTGAACTCGGGGGCCGCGACCCATTTCGGATCGCGGGGCTCGGTGATGTAAAACCACCCGGCCTGCCACCCCTTTAGGGACTCCACGAAGGAGCCATCGAACCAGAGGACGTTGGCTATCTTGCCAACCATAGCGCCTCCGCACTCCGCCTGGGTGTCGGACACCACCTTGGGCTTGACGTTGAAGGTCTTGAGCCAGAGGCCGAAGTGGGGGCGGACGCGGAGAAAGGCCTCACACACGACGATAAACGCCAAGATGTTGAGAACAAAGTTCGGGGCCAGATCGTGGAAATCCAGGCCGTAGTAGAACATGAGCCCCCGGACAAATGGGTGAAGTGGAAAGCCCAGTCCGCGGAGGAAGTGGGGAAGAAAAACTACCCTCTCATGGGGCCTTGGGGTAGGATGAAGCTGCCCCTTCTCAGGAAGCCGATGCGGGATGTCCTTGGACAAGTATCCGGCTTTCCTTAACTTTTTTACTTGAGCCTCCGTAACGGAGGAGACCATCCACTTGCCTCCCGCTCCGGACATTGTTGGAGAAGGTTGAGGTAGGAAGAGCGGACTTGGGCGCTGGAGCTTGAGTTCGCGGGAGATGGATTGGCAAAGGAGGAAGAAGGCGTAGGTTAAAAAGGTGAATCCTTATCCCTTTATATGAGCAGGTACGGTTAGGCGTCCCCACCTACCTAATAAAACTCACTTGCCTCCCGAACTCCGTGGTAAATGGCGTGGTTGGGTTACCCACGTCCGTATTAATGAGAATCCCGTTAAAGGGGGCACATGATCTCTGCTTTGACAAGACGTGCCAAGGAAACCGCCTCGCTAAACACGCTGAGGTGGAACAATGAAAGCAACTTGTATAGAAGGCATGGTCGCAGTGTTATGACGCACTGCGGAATACGTCAGCGGATTTGATTTGTGTTAATTCTCTATATGGCAGTATGTGGAAACTTATTTTGCAGAGCTGGACACTATTTTTGGTGTTTATAATCTTCTTCAAGAACTTGGAGGAGGAAGCCGCCTTGCAATGCCGAAGACAATCTGCGCGCCGGACTCGTCGTCATTGAAGCCTGGTTCAGGGGCTACTGAGGGAGTCCTGGATTAGGGGGTGTTCGGATAGCCGGACTATACCTTCAGCTGGACTCCAGGACTATGAAGATATAAGATTGAAGACTTCGTCCCGTGTCCGGAAGGATCTTTTCTTGGCATGGAAGGCAAGCTAGGCGTGCGGATATTCGAGATCTCCTACCATTGTAACCGACTCTGTGTAACCCTAACCCTATCCGGTGTCTATATAAACCGGAGGGTTGTAGTCCGTAGGACAACCATCATCATACACAATCATACCATAGGCTAGCTTCTAGGGTTTAGCCTCCTTGATCTCGTGGTAGATCCACTCTTGTACTACCCATATCATCAATATTAATCTAGCAGGAGTAGGGTTTTACCTCCACCGAGAGGGCCCGAACCTGGGTAAAATAAAGTGTCCCTTGTCTCCTGTTACCATCCGACCTTGACGCATAGTTCGGGACCCCCTACCCGAGATCCGCCGGTTTTGACACCGACAATCCCCTTGCGGGCACTGTGCGGTAAGGATACCCTTAGGGGCAGGACCCTCTGGCGAAGATTTCTTCCCTCGTTTGGAAACCATTGTTTCCAAGTCTTCAGAGGCGGTCCTCTTCCTTCCCCGGGGAGAGGAAATTTCAGATTCTTCTCCCCGGTTATCCTCCTTCGCGGAGGTGCTAATTCCCCCGGTTTGGATGAGGCCCGCTTTCAGCCTCTTTATTCCCCCCTTTATCTTCCCCTGAGGGCGCTTGATAAGCCGCAAGCTCCAGCATTCTGGCCAGTTCTAGATCTGCTGAGCCTTCGAGAATGGGGGGCGAACACCTGATCATCTTCGCCTTTTTTACCCAGTCCTGGTCAAAGAGCGACTTTTCAAAATGATGTTATGATAAATAAAGAGACAACATGTTCGGCCGAAGGACTACTTACTTGGGTATCTGGACGATTGTAGCTCAGACCCGCATCCTCGGTGGTGTTCGGACACTTTATTTGTGATCCGAAGAACAATCTGTACATCTCTTCGAGCGTCATGCCGAGGAAGTGCTGAATAGCTCGTGGTCCTTCCGGGTTGAACTCCCACATACGGAGAGGTCGATGTTTGCAAGGCGGGACTCGACGAACTAGCATGACTTGCATTACCATGACCAGGTTGACATCTCTCTTGAGGAGATCTCGGATGCGACTCTGCAATATCGGGACATCATTTACTGGCCCCCAGTCCGGCCCCTTGTTGATCCATGACGTTAGTTGTGGCGGGGGGGGGGGGGGGGGGGGGCGAGCGAAAGGCAGGGGCGGCCACCCACTTAGTACCGCGGGGAGCTGTGATGTAAAACCACGCCCGTTGCCATAAGCTGGATACCTCCGGGAAGGAACCCTTTGGCCATGGAACATCGGCGCCTTTGCTTATTACAGCTCATCCGCATTCTGCGTGTCGCCCATTAATCGTCTTCGGCTCCACATTAAAGGTCTTGAGCCACAAGCCAAAGTGTGGGGTGACGTGGAGGAAGGCCTCACACACGACGATGAACGACGAGATGTGAAGGATGGAATCCGGGGCCAGGTCATGGAAATCCAGCCCGTAATAGAACATGAGCCCCCTAATAAAGGGATCTAGACTAAGGCCTAGCCCTCGGAGGAAGTGAGAGATGAATACGACGCTCTCGCCGGGTTTGGGAGTGGGAATGACCTGGCCTCGATCGAGCAGGTAGCCTGTGCGAGATTTCGGCGGTCAGATACCTGGCTTCTCTTAGCTTCTTGATGTCTTCCTCTGTGACAGAGGAGGGCATCCACCGACCTTGAAGGTTGGATCTGGACATGGTTGAAGGTCCGAAGCGCCTAGCCTGAGCCTTGGGTGTTGGAACTCGAGGTGGGGGGAGGGTTCGATTGAGTGCGAGAAGAAAAAGGACATGCCTTGGCCTCTTTATAAAGAGGGTGAATATCAAGCGTCCTCCGTGTGGCCATTTGGAACTTGCCTAAAATCGAGGAGTCATACCAACGGGCACGATTGGGATACCCACATCCATATTGATGAGAATTCCGTAATAAGGGGGACACAATCTCTGCTTCGACAAGACATGCCAATAAAATCGCCTCGCAAAACGTGTAGTGGCAGGCTGATTGAGAAAAACGGTTCGAATAAAGACCAGGCCGTGGTGTGATGCCACGTTATAAAAAGTTGTCAGCATATTAGATTTGTGGAAATATTATTCTCTGTATGCTGGTATGTGGAACTTGTTTTGCAGAGCCGAACACTATCCTTGTGTTCAAAAACCTTCTATGGAGTATTCGAAGGAAGAACCCGCCTTGCAATGCCGAAGACAATCTGCGCACCGGACTCATCGTCATTGAAGTCTGGTTCAGGGGCTACTGAGGGAGTCCTGGATTAGGGGGTCCTCGGACGGCCGGACTATATACTTTAGCCGGACTGTTGGACTATGAAGATACAAGATTGAAGACTTCGTCCCGTGTCCGGATGGGACTCTCCTTGGCGTGTGTAGGATCGGAAGTATGTCTAGAGGGGGGGTGATTAGACTACTTGACCAAATAAAAATCTATCCTTTTCCCAATTTTAGTTCTTGGCAGATTTTAGCAATTTTAACATAAGTCAAGCAATCTCACATGATTCAAGCAAGCATGCAAAAGAGTTTATGAGCAGCGGAAAGTAAAGCATACAACTTGCAAGAATGTAAAGGGAAGGGTTTGGAGGATTCAAACGCAATTGGAGACACGAATGTTTTTGGCGTGGTTCCGATAGGTGGTGCTATCGTACATCCACGTTGATGGAGACTTCAACCCACGGAGGGTAACAGTTGCGCGAGTCCACGGAGGGCTCCACCCACGAAGGGTCCACGAAGAAGCAACCTTGTCTATTCCATCATGGCCGTCGCTCACGAAGGACTTGCCTCACTAGCGCTAGATCTTCACTAAGTAGGCGATCTCCTTGCCCTTACAAACTCCTTGGTTCAACTCCACAATCTTGTCGGAGGCTCCCAAGTGACACCTAGCCAATCTAGGAGACACCACTCTCCAAGAAGTAACAAATGGTGTGTTGATGATGAACTCCTTGCTCTTGTGCTTCAAATGATAGTCTCCCCAACACCCAACTCTCTCTCATAGGATTTGGATTTGGTGGAAAGAAGATTTGAGTGGAAAGCAACTTGGGGAAGGCTAGAGATCAAGATTCATATGGTAGGAATGGAATATCTTGAGCTCAACACAAGTGTAGGTGGTTCTCTCTTAGAAAATGTGTATTGGAGGTGAAGATCTGTTCTGATGGCTTTCTCCATGAATGAAGAGTGGGTGGAGGGGTATATATAGCCTCCACACAAAATCTAACCGTTACACACAATCTGCTAAACTCGGTGGGACCGAATCATTAAACTCGGTCAGACCGATTCAGCAAACCTAGTGACCGTTAGGATTTTCGGTGGGACTGAGATGCAACTCGGTAGGACCGATATAGTTAGGGTTAGGGCATAACGTAATCTCGGTGTGACCGATTACACAAACTCGGTGAGACCGATTTTGGTAATAAGCTAACCAGAGAGTTGGTCAGGTAAACTTGGTGGGACCGATTCGCTCCTTTTGGTGAGACCGAAATGTTACGAAAGGGAAACAGTGAGTTTACATTGCAATCTTGGTGGGACCGATCGCTCACTTCGGTTGGACCAAAACGTTACGAAGGGAAACAGAGAAATTGCAATCCCATCTCGGTGAGACCAAGATCCCTATCGGTGAGACCGATTTGCTAGGGTTTGTGGCAGTGGCTATGACATGTGAAACTCGGTGGCTCCGGATAGAAAGAATCGGTGGGGCCGAGTTTGACTTTAGGTTTGGGTCATATGTGGATATGGAAAGGTAGTTGAGGATTTTGGAGCATATCACT
This sequence comes from Aegilops umbellulata, assembly GCA_032464435.1. Taxonomy (NCBI): domain Eukaryota; kingdom Viridiplantae; phylum Streptophyta; class Magnoliopsida; order Poales; family Poaceae; genus Aegilops; species Aegilops umbellulata. Next base: position 114,882,224 of record CP136056.1, read on the forward strand.
AAGCACATGAAGCAAGAGGCTCATTAAGCAACACCTCATCCCTCCTTAATAGTATTGGCTTTTCCTATGGACTCAGTGTGATCTTGGATCACTAAAATATAAAATGTAGAGTCTTGTTCTTGAATCTTGAGCCAATCCTTTGTCCTTATAATTTTGAGGGATCCACTTTCCTCATCCATGCCATGCCATCCATTTAGCTTTTCTGAAATATTCATCTTGGAATAATGTTAGCTCAATGAGCTATATGTTGTTAGGAATTACCAAAACCTCCCAGGGATAGTTGCACTTTCAATCTCCCCCTTTTTGGTAATTGATGACAACATATAGATCAAAGCTTCGACAAATGATTATAAGAATGGAATATATCGTCGTTTTGAGAAGTATGTGATAAGTAAGAGCTCCCCCTAAATTTGTGCATATTTAAGATTTGCTTTGGACTGCAAATGCACAAAGAGTTAGGATCATGGGTTACTCTTCCATGTCACATACATCTTGGTGGAGCGCTCAAAATGATAAGAATTAAATGCATGCACTCATCACCAAGCAAAGTGAATGATCAACATAAAGATAAACTGATATCCAACAAGCATTAAGTGTAGCTTATGATCAAACACATGATCATCAATGTCTCACAAATTGCGGCATAGTACCTCAAGCACTCAAAAGCAAATAAAGTTCAACCAAAAGACAAGAGAGAACAAATGCAGACTCTCTCACTCGAAGCCTATGATCTATACATTTTTCTCCCCCTTTGGCAACAAGTTACCAAAAAGTTCATAGAAAATGCATAGGACTAAACGACTCTCAGGCTTGGTCTTCAGTTGGTGGAGTCCGGATAACGCCAAGGACGAAGGCTTCGATAGAAGTGGTCGGAGCTGGAGCTGGTGTAGGAGCTGGAGCTGGTGGAACTGAAGCTGTAGCTGGTGCAGAAGTGGTGGCTCTGGTGTCAGGAACTGGCACTGCAGATGATCTCTGAGCTCTGGGCACCCTGGCAAATGCATCAGTTGTGGTCTTGCCCTTCCTCTCCTGCATATCTTCTTGTAGTTGTTCCACAGCAGACTGGACCTCTGTCACCTTCACATCTAGGTCATAGAACTTTTGTTCCATGATTCTTTCCAAACTCTCTTGGTTTCGAGTCAGGGTGGCCAATCCTTTCTCAATTCTCAGAGTGGATGCTATCAGGTAACTGAGCTGCTCCTGCTTGTTCTTCAAGAAGTACTCAGATGCCTCCTCTTGAGTTGGCATCCTGGCAGCTTTCTCCATCTTTGCCTTCTCCTTCTTTGCTTGAGCATGCGCGGATGATGGTTCATTATCATTCATGACAACCTGATTGTCTTCAAAGTCTGGATGGATGGGCAGGTGTTCCTTGTCCAGCAGATATGTGCCTGTGCCCATCTTTGAGTTTATCAGCTCTTGAATTTGTGGGGCATATCCACAGCTCCTCTTCTGATCAGCTGCTGTCCTCTTAATGGTTTCTACCATGAGGCTCATAACCTTGAATTTCTGTGGCACATCAAATATGTGAAGCAAGTTTATTGCATGGCCTCGGATCATCTTGTGATCACCTGACTTGGGCAATAGAGTGTGCCTCAGAATCCAGTTGATAGAGGGCAGCCCTGATAGAAGATAATGCACTGAGCCAAACTTGAAAGTATCAAGTGCCTTGTTTGGGATCTCCTTGTACATGTTGGACATGGAATTGTGATCCATCTTCTTCTTGACATATATGTCCACGTCATCTTCCTGCTCTTCTGGGGCATTGATGAGCTGTGCCCACTCAGCAACTGTTGACTGATATCTGGTTCCTTCTGACATCCACACAATCCTGCCATCTGGATAGAAGTGTGCTGTGGAGTAGAATTGCATGATTAGCTCTTCATTCCACTTTGTGAGCTTCTGCCCAACAAATTCTGCAACTCCACAACCCTTGAAGCTGTAATACACTCCAGGATAGTGCTCTTCATTTTCCTTGATGTATTCTCAATCTACCCATCTCATGTCACAAACTATAGGCTTCTTATCTGGTAGCACTGTCTCATAGAAGTCTTGATGTTCCTTGGTGTGAAACCTGTAATCCACAGCAGTTCTTCTTCTTGAAGCATATGGATCTGCTTCTCTCCACTTCCTCAGCCCTGAATCTCTTCTAATTTTCATGTCCTCAGCCACAGGATGAGCATCATTGTGGTCTGGGATCTTGGGCTTAAGCTTCCTGAGCACTTGACCTTCTTCTTCTTCAGCAATGTCAGGCACTGGGGCCTTGTTCTTTTCAGCAGCAGATATGTTCCTGGTGTTCTCTTTGGTTTTGGCTTTGGAGCTGGAGCAGTAGACTTAGCAGCAGCTTTGGGTGCTTCTTTGGGCTTAGATGAAGTAGCCCTTGACCTTATAGCATCACCCATGAGTTTCTGTGCCTTGGGTGCTGGTGTAGCAACCTCTTCTTCCTCTTCTTCATCTGAGGAATGCTTTTCAAACTCAGCCATTGGATCAACCTTCTTGCACCATCTGCCCCTTTTTCTTTCCTTCTTTTCCTTCACAGCCTCATCTTCTCCAGTTGACTTGGAGGGATTCTGAGAGGATGCTCTTGCTTTGGACATTGGTTGTCTCCCTGCTATCCTTTTGATTTTCAGTCCTGGCTTTGTGGCTGCAGTTGAGCCAAACTCTTTCTTGAGCACCTTTCTCTTGGATGTGGCTTCCTCTTTTGCCACATAGTCCTCATTCTCTAATTCAGAGGTTCTCTTCTTGCTTGCTGTAGTGGCAGCTTTAGGCAGATTGCTTGGGGTGCTCCTCCTACCCTCATCTGAACTGCTAGAGGGACTAGTGCCCTCACTCAAATGAACCTGTTCCTCAGATCTGTTCTGGCTATCACTCTGATCAGACATGTTGAAGTTCAGACTGCTAACCCTGTGAATAGTTACTAGATGAGATAGAGTGGATGAGCATCACAAAATGCAGATATTTTTGGAAAAGAATGAGTCAAAAAGTTAGTTTTAGTTTTTCACAAAAAGCATTTCGGATCGACCGATTTGCAAACTCGGTGATACCGAAGCAGCTATTGGAACCAAAACTGGTGAACTTGGTCAGACCGAGTCACAGTTCGGTGGTACCGAGAGTGCTAGGGTTTCACAAAGTCCTGAACTCGGTCTCACCGATTTGTAATTCTCGGTCAGACCGAGAACCACATGTGCAATGGCCATGGCCGGATCGGTGGAACCGAGTTCCGCAACCCGGTGGGTCCGAGATGGTTTCGGCGGAAACCTAAACCTAAATTTTCGAATCTCAACTATTCTAAGGATTGTTTTGACTGGATAGGGGTGTTTCAATCGTAGCAAGATTCATAAAGAACACAATGTGCTAGGAATTGGACGGGGAATAGCACTGTGATCGAGTCCATACCCTAGTTCGGCGGCGGACTCGCTACGGCAGCAACGGCGGAGATGAAATTCCGTTGACGGCGGCGGAGACCAGCGACTGGAGGCGGCTGGCGACGAGGAGGACGATCCGGAGACCCAGGAGGCAGAGCGAGCTATGCGCGGGCGAAGAGGTTCCGAAGAAATTTCAAATTTTTTGCCCGTGAGTATATATAGCCCGACCCTGTCGGTGTGACCGAGTGGAACAACTCGGTGGCATCGAGATGCATAACTGTTGACAGTTATTGCAACTCGGTGTGACCGAAAAATTCAAATCGGTTGCACCGAGGTGAAAACATACATCAACTTAGTAATCTCGATATGACTGAAATGGAGGAATCGGTCAGACCGAAAAACACAAGGAAGTTTTGGAAGTTTAAGTCTATGACAAATCGGGGACTCCGAGTGCTCCTCACACAGAGTGGTTTGAATCTGACTTGATCAAATTTTGTGATGTAGCATGAATAGAGTTTGAGACGAGAAAAGCATAGATAGCTAGAGAAGGTTCTTAGGCATTCTTATCCATCCACTTGGCAAAACAAAAGAAAACCAATCAATTAAAACAACAAGTGGATGTCCTCGAATGAGTAAAATATGCACTCAACATGCTCACAAAATAAAATGGCAATTGAAATATGTGGCAAAGCATGCACAACCAATTCTAGCATCTATCAAGTAGTTGGCGATGACTAGGTCATCTATATATGAGTATATTGACTTAGGAGTCAAATGAGAACATTTGATCATAGGTCATACTCATCGTTTAAGCACAAGTGGGGTTACCACTTTTACATAAAGCATTGTTGTGTTCACATCATTAGAGTTGCTTTAGCTCAATTCTTAGAGTAAAGCTCCCCCTAGATGTGGTATCTCCCCTAAGAGGGATGAACTAACCTTGGGTTTTGTCGATGATAACTTCATGTAGATGTTGAAGATGTGGATGCTCAATGTTGATGTAGATCAATTGGAGCTATCCATTGGAGTGAATTGCACTTTCAATACCTACATGGGTTAGTCCCACAAGGAACAAACAAGGATATCCATAGACATAGAGTGAAGCACACATAAGATGATGTCTATGAAAGCTTTTAGGTTACCTTGTCCCTTGACTTACCAACAAGAGGATTTGTGACTCCTTGAACTAGTGCAAGTTATGGAAGTTGATTGCACTTGTTCTTGCCAAAATGATAAGAGTGAAGTATGTTGGCGGAGTCACCCTCAATGACTCTCTAGTTCTTCTTTTGGATCCACACCATCTTGATGGGAATCCTTGGAGTTGTAGTCGTACTTGATGAAGTGGAACTTGAAGTAGTCTTGGGAATCCAATTGACTAAGGTCTTAGGAGCTTCTTCAAATGCATCGATTTCCTCTTGAAGCTTGTCCTTGCCTTTTTGCTTGTAGTCTTGTGGTGGAAGATCATCTTGAGCTTGTGTCCCTTTGAAAGAAGTAGGATCATACTTCTCTTGTTGAGGAACAAACTTTGTCATGGGGTATTGATCTTCTTCCCATTCAACTCCATTGGCATTGAACTTTAGTTCAAAACCAACACCTTGATTCTTTCGGTGCCTTCCTTGCTCGCGTACAATTTCCTTGAATTGCTTACTCCCGGCAAGGCTCTTGTACACTCCTTTCTCTATAATTCCCTTCAATAGGCTATTTTCTTGCTAAAGTGTAACTTGGCTAAGAGAATCATTAGTGGAATCAAGAGAACTACTAGAAGCAACAAAATTGGATTTAACATGATCATTGTTACTACTAGAGGAAGAATCCTTTTTGTTCTTTTTACTAGACTTGACTTGAGGCATGTAAGTGGATAAGAGTAAACGCTTGGCAATGTAAGAAGAACTTTTCTTACGAAGATCATCACTGATAGCCTTTAAGAACTCATGCTCTTGCTCAAGGTTGAGCTTTTCAAAGCGTAATTTTTCATGTGTTCTTAAAAGTTCTTGATGATCTCCTAAGATAGTTTCATGAGCTAACTTAAGAGTGTTTAGTTCTTTAGTTAGAGCCTCAATCTTCTCCTTATCATTGTCATTCGTTTTATCTTGATTAGCATGATTAATTGACGTTTCATCATAGTATTCATCACTATAGTTGTCAACAAGTAAATCATCATCACCTAACAAGTCATCTTCATCACTATTGAAATCAACATACTCGGGGTGTAATACCTTTGGGCCTTTAGCCATGAAGCATGTTCCAACTCCTTCATTTGGTGAGTCAAATATGTCGTAGGATTTGGTTGACACAAGTGCTAGACCGGCAACACCTTCATCTTGAGTATATTCGGAATCGTAGTGATAACTTCTTTCGGAGTGGTTGTCGGAGTCGGAGCCGGATACCCATTCACCAACATGAGCTTGATGTCTTTGTTTTGTGTAGCTCCTTGATGACCTTTCCTTTCTTTCCGAATCCTTGCTTCTCCGTGAGTATCTTCGTTCATAACGATCATCTCTACTCCTTCTTTCTCTAGATGGTGATTCCTCTCTTCGGCTTCTTCTTTTGGGAGAGTCTTCTCTTTTCTTGTAGGGAGCCGTACACTCATTCTAATAGTGTCCGGGTCTTCCGCAATTGTAGCAGTTTCTCTCTCGACTAGAAGATCTTTTGTCATTTTAGGACCTTGACTTGGAGCTTCTATCTTTGCTTCTACTCTTGTAGAACTTGTTAAAGTTTTTCACCATTAAGCTTAATTCTTCATTGAAGATTTGCTTCTCACATGATGAGGTGGGGGCTTCGCATGAGGCTTTGTAAGCACCACTTGATTAGTTGTGAAGTTCCTCTTTATCCTTGAGTGACATCTCATGAGCAACAATTCTTCCAATGACTTCCGTTGGCTTGAGATCTTTCTAATTGGGCATCATTTGGATCAATGTGCACACGGTATCATATTTTCCATCCAAGGCTCTTAGGATCTTCTTGATGATGAATCTATCGGTCATCTCTTCACTCCCTAAGCCGGCAATCTCATTTGTGATAAGAGCAAGCCTAGAGTACATTTCAGCGACACCTTCACCATCCTTCATTTTGAACTTGTCAAGTTGACTTTGAAGCACATCCAATTTGGATTCCTTGACGGAGTCGGTACCTTCGTGCATATCAATTAAAGTATCCCAAATTTCCTTTGCATTCTCAAGACGGCTGATTTTGTTGAATTCTTCGGGGCACAATCCGTTGAAGAGAATATCACAAGCTTGAGCGTTGTATTGTAGCATCTTCAACTCTTCCGGTGTAGCTTCACGGTCTGGTTCTTTCCATCGAAGAAGTCACCTTGCAAACCAACACACACAATAGCCCAAACGGCGGGGTTATGTCCAAGAACATGCGTTTTCATTTTATGCTTCCAACTAGCAAAATTAGTACCATCAAAGTAAGGACCTCTATGGTGATAATTTCCCTCGCCAGACGCCATACTCTCCTAGGTTGTGAAACCAAGGCTATGACCACCAAAAGCTATGGAAATCAAAGCAAATGGAGACCAAAGCTCTGATACCACTTGTAGGATCGGAAGTATGTCTAGGGGGGTGATTAGACTACTTGACCAAATAAAAATCTATCCTTTTGCCAATTTTAGTTCTTGGCAGATTTTAGCAATTTTAACATAAGTCAAGCAATCTCACACGATTCAAGCAAGGATGCAAAAGAGTTTATGAGCAGCGGAAAGTAAAGCATACAACTTGCAAGAATGTAAAGGGAAGGGTTTGGAGGATTCAAACGCAATTGGAGACACGAATGTTTTTGGCGTGGTTCCGATAGGTGGTGCTATCGTACATCCACGTTAATGGAGACTTCAACCCACGGAGGGTAACGGTTGCGCGAGTCCACGGAGAGCTCCACCCACGAAGGGTCCACGAAGAAACAACCTTGTCTATTCCATCATGGCCGTCGCCCACGAAGGACTTGCCTCACTAGCGGTAGATCTTCACGAAGTAGGCGAACTCCTTGCCCTTACAAACTCCTTGGTTCAACTCCACAATCTTGTCGGAGGCTCCCAAGTGACGCCTAGCCAATCTAGGAGACACCACTCTCCAAGAAGTAACAAATGGTGTGTTGATGATGAACTCTTTGCTCTTGTGCTTCAAATGATAGTCTCCCCAACACTCAACTCTCTCTCATAGGATTTGGATTTGGTGGAATGAAGATTTGAGTGGAAAGCAACTTGGGGAAGGCTAGAGATCAAGATTCATATGGTAGGAATGGAATATCTTAAGCTACACAAGTGTAGGTGGTTCTCTCTCAGAAAATGTGTATTGGAAGTGAAGATCTGTTCTGATGGCTTTCTCCATGAATGAATAGTGGGTGGAGGGGTATATATAGCCTCCACACAAAATCTAACCGTTACACACAATCTGCTAAACTCGGTGGGACCGAATCATTAAACTCGGCGGGACCGATTCAGCAAACCTAGTGACCGTTAGGATTTTCGGTGGGACTGAGATGCAACTCGGTAGGACCGATATAGTTAGGGTTAGGGCATAACATAATCTCGGTGTGACCGATTACATAAACTCGGTGAGACTGATTTTGGTAATAAGCTAACCAGAGAGTTGGTCAGGTAAACTCGGTGGGACTGATTCGCTCTTTCCGGTGAGACCAAAATGTTACGAAAGGGAAACAGTGAGTTTACATTGCAATCTTGGTGGGACCGATCGCTCACTTCGGTTGGACAGAAACGTTACGAAGGGAAACAGAGAAATTGCAATCCCATCTCGGTGAGACTGAGATCCCTATCGGTGAGACCGATTTGCTAGGGTTTGTGGCAGTGGCTATGACATGTGAAACTCGGTGGCTCCGGATAGAAAGAATCGGTGGGGCCGAGTTTGACTTTAGGTTTGGGTCATTTGTGGATATGGAAAGGTAGTTGAGGATTTTGGAGCATATCACTAAGCACATGAAGCAAGAGGCTCATTAAGCAACACCTCATCCCTCCTTAATAGTATTGGCTTTTCCTATGGACTCAATGTGATCTTGGATCACTAAAATATAAAATGTAGAGTCTTGTTCTTGAAGCTTGAGCCAATCCTTTGTCCTTATAATTTTGAGGGATCCACTTTCCTCATCCATGCCATGCCATCCATTGAGCTTTTCTGAAATATTCATCTTGGAATAATGTTAGCTCAATGAGCTATATGTTGTTAGGAATTACCAAGACCACCCAGGGATAGTTGCACTTTCAGCATGGAAGGCAAGCTAGGCAATACGGATATGTAGATATCCTCCCTTGTAACCGACTCTGTGTAACCCTAGCCCCCTCCGGTGTCTATATAAACCGGAGGGTTTAGTCTGTAGGAAAACAACAATCATACCATAGGCTAGCTTCTAGGGTTTAGCCTCTACGATCTCGTGGTAGATCAACTCTTGTAATACTCATATCATCAAGATCAATCATGCAGGAAGTAGGGTATTACCTCCATCGAGAGGGCCCGAACCTGGGTAAACATCGTGTCCCCTGCCTCCTGTTACCATCCGCCTTAGACGCACAGTTCGGGATCCCACTACCCGAGATCCGCCGGTTTTGACACCGAATGCGCCACTCCTGACGAGGGCCGCGGTCATCCCAGCGTCCTCCACTTCGTCCTCCTCCACGGCCGTAGCCCCGGTCACTGCGCTCGAGGCGTCGACCAAAGTGTCCATCTCAAATGGCCCTGAGCTCTTGGTAGTCATTGGTGTTGTGGTTGTGTACGTTGTGGAAGGCACAGAACGGATGGCTGCTCTTAGACGACTCGAGGTGGTCCCGGCCGTGCTTCGTGTCCGGCTCTGCTGCGAGCACGGCTACTCCCTTGTGCTTCACGTCCTTGGCCTTGGCTTTCTTTTCTGCTGGGTCGGCAGCAGGGAGCTCGAGGAGGAAGAGGCGCCCCTCCTCAGCTCTTGCGCACTTGGTTGCCATGTTGAACATCTCCACAGCCGTGCATAGCTCCCTGTGGATGGCGAGCTCCACCTTCATATTGACATCGTGGACACCATCAGAGAATGCTGAAATGATGGCCTCGTCCGTCACCTTGGTAACCTTGAGGCGAACGATGTTGAAGCATTGGATGTACTTATGCAGCGTCTCTCCTGGCTCGTGCTTGATGCAGGGCAGGTCACCTGCAGTCGGCAGGCGGTCACGAGTTCCCTAGAAGTTGGCGACGAAGCGCTCGCGCATCTCACCCCAGGAAGAGATTGACCCCGGGGGCAAATTCAGGAGCCACGAGCGAGCACCATCTTTGAGAGCCATGGGAAACCAGTTCGCCATGACTTTCTCGTCACCGTTGGCCGCCTCGATGCTCAACTCGTAGAGCTACAAGAACTCCGCAGGATCGGGGGTGCCGTCGTAGCGCGGGGGCAGGTCTGGCTTGAACTTGCTTGGCCAACCGACGCTACGCACCTCTGCAATGAAGGCACGGCAGCCTGCTATGGCCACCAGGGCCCGTCGCAGGGGCAAAGCTTGATCCTGACGCCCACACTCCACCACCGCAGGCGGCACGCGGTCTTGATGTGGTGGCGCCGGGAGCGCGGGAGCGTTTTCTCGCGGTCGGGGAACCTCTTGGCAGCTTCCTTCTTCCCGCGCGGGCGCCCGGCGCGGCGAGTCACGTCGAGGGGCCGCGCATCTTGGTGCCAGGACGCCGTCTTGGCGCGGAGGTTGCGGAGGCGCTCTGTGAGCTACATCGCCCGCAGCTGGAGGAGGGCGAGGCAGCAACAGGGATGGTACGGGGGAGCCCCCAGCGGCACTGACAAGCTCGGCGATGCGGTCGAGCCAGTCCTCATAGAGGTCATCGACCGGGCAGTAGCGCAGGAGCTCGCGTGCCATGAGCACCGTGGCCTGCGCGTCCGTGGGTGCGCGACGAGCGTGGGATGATGAACCGGCCGGAGTCAGTGATGGGGTGGCGATGCGGCCGTCCCGCCGCTCAGAGGGGTGCAGCGATGATGCTTGCTGCTCGTTTCCCGCCGGGCTGGTGGCGGCGTTGACAGCGGGTGATGGAGAACGACGGGGAGGCCCGCCGACAGGAGCTTTCTGAGTGACACAGGCGGCCAGGGCGGCCCGGCGCTCAGCGCGGGCTCGGCAAGCGTCCGCCATGGACGCGGTGGAGCAGTGGAGCGTGGATCGACGGAAGAAAGGCTTCAGCCCACCCCTACCTGGCACGCCAAATGTCAGATTATGGGTTCCAGAAAAACCCTAGAGGTTCGAACACTGGGGTGCGCACGAAGATCTCTCTCCCCCTAGCCCACTCTAGCAACGATCTCAAGGCCTAGCCCGCTGAACCCAAGGAACAAGGGACACAAAAGTTTATACTGGTTCGGGCCACCGATGTGGTGTAATACCCTACTCCAGTGTGGTGTGGTGGATTGCCTTGTAGGCTAAGGATGAACAAGTACAAGGGAAGAACAACCTCCTGAGGAGAGGCGTTCTCGTGCTTGCTGAGCTTGTGTGGTTGGGGATGATCTTGATCGTCCTCGATCCATTGCCTCCTACGGTGGTGTCCAGTCCTATTTATAGAGGCCCTGGTCCTCTTCCCAAATGTTTAGGCGGGAAGGGATCCCACAACGGACCATTTGAAGGGGGGCAGCTAATACAAGCTATCTTGACAAAAGGTGGTCTTCGCTTGCCAAAGGCTCTAGTGGTGACACCGTTGTGGGCTCCGCGATGACCTCCGTCCTGCTATCTCGCTGGTCTTGGTCTCATTGCACCAATATGGAAAACTTTGCCTGATGCCTCGGGACTCCCGCCTGCCCTGCCCCTTTAGCACCAAAGAGGCAACCGGTACTCTACGTCCGCTAGCGCCCGCCTGGCCTTGGTCGTCATGGCTCACGTCATGAAAACCTTCCGAGGTGCCCCTCGCCCTGATCTCTCCGCTCCTCTCTAGCAAGCCTAGTGAGACTGCCCCTGAGGAGGTCTTGTGTCGTCCGCCTCGCGAGGCTTGGCCCCCCGCGAGGGTCTTGGGTGTTTGCTGATGAAGATGGGCCGTACCAGGCCGTTAGTGGAGCCACGCCGTGGGCCGCAGGCAGGCAAGTCTGGGGACCCCCGTTCCCAGGACGCCGACACTCGACAACAAATAGGAAGAAGTGCTCATCCAGTTTCTCCGTGAGAACTGGGACATCTTCACATGGAAACCATCTGACATGCCGGGTGTACCCAGGGGACTGGCTGAGCACCGTTTGTGTGTTGACCCAAAAGCAAAACTTGTCAAGGAACATCTCCGTCGGTCTGCCGTGGAGAAGAGGAAGGCAATTGGTGAAGAGGTGGCTCGACTTCTGGTAGCTAAGTTCATCCGTGAGGTATACCACTCCGAGTGGCTCGCCAATGTTGTCATGGTCCCCAGGAAAGACGATTCACTTCGTATGTGTATCAATTTCAAGCACATCAATCGGGCCTGCCCGAAAGATCGCTTCCCTCTCCCCCGCATCGACCAGATTGTTGACTCAACTACGGGGTGTGAGCATTTGTCCTTTTTGGATGCGTATTCCGGGTACCATCAGATCCCACTGTATGGACCCGATGAGATAAAAACAGCCTTCATCACCCCATTCGGGTGCTTTTGCTATGTTACCATGCCCTTAGGTCTCAAGAATGCTGGCACCACGTTCATGCGCATGATTCTGAAGTGCCTGCTCACTCAAATCAGTCAGAACATGGAACCATACATGGATCATATCACGGTCAAGTCACGTAATGGTTCTGACCTGCTGACTGACCTTGCTGAAATCTTCGCCAACTTAAGAAGATATGATATCAAGCTCAGTCTGTCAAATTAGACATTCGGAGTCCCAGACGGAAAGTTACTCGGTTTTCTTGTTTCCGAACGAGGAATCGACGCAAACCCGGAAAAGATTGGAGCAATTCTCCGAATGAAACTCCTTGTGCGTGTGCATGATGTGCAGAAGCTTACAGGTTGTTTGGCTGCATTGAGCCGATTCATCTCTCATCTCGGTGAAAAGGCATTACCTCTTTATCGACTGATGAAGAAGTCTGATAAGTTCGAGTGGGCTCCTGAAGCCGAAGTAGCATTTGTAGAGCTCATAGCCCTGCTTTCCACCCAGCCGGTGCTTGCTGCCCCAGTTAGCAAAGAGCCTCTACTGCTATATATCGCAACCACTGGACAAGTAGTCAACACAGTGCTCACAGTCGAGCGGGAGGAAGAAGGCAAAGCCTATAAATTCAGTGGCCAGTGTACTATATCTCTGAAGTCTTGACTCCATCCAAGCAAAGGTATCCACATTACCAGAAGCTTGTCTACGGGATTTATCTGACCACAAAGAAAGTTGCACATTACTTTGCAGACCACTCGGTTTCAGTCGTCAGCGATACTCCATTATCCGAAATCTTGAAAAATCGAGATGCAACCTGTCGAGTGGCCAAGTGGGCAATTGAACTCCTCCCTTTGTATATCAAGTTCGAAGTAAAAAAAGGTGATCAAGAATCAGGCAATAGCAGATTTTCTGGCCGAGTGGATTGAACAGCAGCTACCGACTCAGATTCACTTGGAACATTGGACTATGTTCTTTGATGGGTCCAAGATGTTCAATGGTTTTGGTGCTGGAGTGGTCCTAGTGTCCCCAAGAGGTGACAACGTCAGTTATGTTCTCCAGATTCACTTTGACTCTTCAAACAATGAAGTTGAGTATGAGGCACTCATATATGCATTGTGTATGGCCATCTCACTCGGCGTCCGTCTCCTGATGGTCTACGGTGACTCAGACTTGATGGTCTATCAGGTAATGAAGGAATGGGATATCAGGAGCCTAGCTATGACTGGTTACTACAATGCAGTGAGAAAGGTAGGGAACAAGTTCGAGGGGTCAGAGCTCCACCACATACCCCGTATCAAGAATCAAGCAGCCGATGATCTGGTGAAGATAGGTTCCACTCGGAAACCTATTCCCGGTAATGTGTTCTTGGAGCATCTCCACACCCCGTCAATTCAAGAAGATCCTTTTATGGAGGAGCCCCTGCAACCGATAAGTTCAACTACTCCGACTGAGATTGAAGTTCCCGCAGTAGTCGACTTGATCATGGAGGTTTTAGTGATCACTCCCAACTAGACGGTGCCATATATTGCATATCTGCTCAGGCAGGAGCTGCTAGAGGATGAAGATGAGGCCCGCCAAATCATCCGCAGATCCAAAGCCTTCACAGTGATAAGTGGACAACTTTGCAGAGAAAGTGTTACGGAGTGGCTCAACATTGCATCTCTCTAGAAGAAGGTCGATTGATCTTGAATGAGATTCACTCGGGGACCTGTGGTCACCACGCGTCCTCTCGGACCATCGTGGCCAAAGCATATCGAGCAGGATTTTACTGGCCGCGTGCGAATGAGATGGCTAAAGATATCGTCGACAAGTGCGAAGGCTGCCAGTTTTACTCAAACATGTCTCACAAGCCTGCATCTACCTTGAAGACTATTCCACTCGTCTGGCCATATGCAGTTTGGGGATTGGACATGGTTGGACCTTTCAAGACCGCCAGAAGTGGTTTCACTCATTTTCTCATGGCAGTCGACAAGTTCACCAAATGGATCGAGGCCAAGCCTATGAAGAATCTTCACTCAAGCACTGCCATTAGTTTCATTAGAGAGCTGGTATTCCGATATGGAGTCCCTCACAGCATTATCACAGATAATGGCTCCAACTTTGATTCTGATGAGTTCAGAGCATTCTGCGCTACCCAAGGTACTTGGGTCGATTACTCGTCCATTGCGCACCCGCAGTCGAATGGACAGGCTGAGAGGGCGAAGGGCTTGATCCTGCAAGGGCTGAAACCCCGTTTGATGCGCGATCTCAAGCATGCAGCTGGAGCTTGGGTGACTGAGTTGCCATTTGTTTTATGGGGGTTGAGGACGACACCCAATCGGTCGACTGATCGAACCCCTTTCTTAATGGTGTATGGTGTTGAAGCTGTGCTTCCGAGTGATTTGCTGCACAATCCCCCCCCCCCCCCCCGAGTGGAAATCTTCTCAGAAGCTGAAGCAGAACAGGCATGCCAAGATGCAGTTGATCTCCTAGATGAAGAACAAGAGATGGCTCTGATCCGGTCGACCATCTATCAACAGGACATGCGTCGATTTTCATGCCCGTAATGTCAGGGGCCGAGCATTTTAGGAAGGAGACCTTGTGCTCCGAGTGCACCAGAAACGGCCTCACAAGCTTGCTCCGGCCTGGGAAGGGCCCTTCATCATCACCAAGGTGCTGCACAACGGGGTGTATCACCTCTACAACGTAGCCAAGAAAGAAGACGAGCCACGCTCGTGGAATGCAGATCTGCTCCACCGTGTCGGATTTCGGGTTCCGGCAGACCCTTGAGGTTCGAACACTGGGGTGCGCGCGGAGATTTCGCCTTCTACCTACCTGAACCCCACCGCCTCGCTAAGATCTAAGAACAGCACAAGAGACACATGGTTTATACTGGTTCGGGCCACTGATGTGGTGTAATAACCTACTCCAGTTTGTGGTGTGGTGGATTGCCTCTTGGGCTGATGATGATGAGCAATACAAGGAAGAACAACCTCGCGAGGGTCTGTTCTTGGCTGGGGCGATGAACTGCTAGGAGGAGCTCAGTCACCCTTCTCTCTCTGATTCTTTTTCTGCCTCTACCCTGGGGGTGGCTAGTCCTATTTATAGGCAAAGGCCCTGGGCCTCTTCCCAAATATTGAGCGGGAAGGGCGCCAACAATTGGCCATTTTGAAGGGGGACATCTGTACACTTATCCTGACTAAAGTTGGTCCTCGCCTGCCAAAGGCTCTGGTGGTGACGCTGGCTTGGGCTCCACAATGACCTCTTCCCTGCCGTTGGGCTGGTCTTGGTCTCGTTGCACCGAAATGGGTGCTTTTGCTTGATGCTCCCACCTGCGCTTGCTCCCTTTGCACCAAAGAGGAAAGGAGGACACTGCGCTGGCTGGCGCCCGCCTGGCGCCCTTCGTCGTCATGGCTTGCGTCACGGGCACCTCATGAGGTACCCCGCCTTGATCTCTTCGCCTCCTCGCGAGCTAGCCTGATGAGGCCGTGCCTGAGGAAACTCTGTGTCGTCCGCCCTGCGAGGCTTGGCCCCTCGCGAGGGTCTTGGATCTGTGTTGTTGAAGATGGGCCGTGCTGGGCCCCCTTTTGAGCCACGCAGCAGGCCGCAGGCAGGCAAGTCTGGGGACCCCCGTTCCCAGAATGCCAACAGTAGCCCCCCGGCCCAAGGCGCGCCCGGACTTGGCCGTGCAGGGAGGCGAAAGGGCAAGGGCGAAGCGCGACGGGCCTTAACAGCCTGCGGCCTTGGGCGCCGTGTGGTGGTTGATTGTACATGGGCGGCATTGTTCCCTCACGCCCCTTATTTTGCGCCATGCTAGGTGGACTCGTAGTCGTACACAGCCGCTCCCCTTTCTGTTGCTTGAGCGCCCTCTGTCCTTCCTCCTCTCGCACTCCAGCTTCTGTTTTCAACCCAGTCTCGAACCTTTCCCCCCTTCCCATCGCCATGGCTCCGACGAAGAAGGGAAGAGGGAAGAAACCCGCGCCTCCGCCTCGCTCGCCGCCGTTGGTGGCCCCCGCCGTCGACCGGTCGATCATAATCAATCGAGAGGGCTTGGGCAAGGTCAGCTCGGCTCTGGCCACTATCTTCAACGAATGCGGGAGGACGACGGTCTGGCCCGCGTCTCACTTCTCCATCGACAGGATAATCACTGAGTTCTGGTATTTCGCTGACGCCCTGTGGGCGGGTCTGGTTCCCCCCTTTTCTGATTTCTTCAATGCCGTGCTTTCCCACTATCAGATCCACATGATGCATCTGGGTCCTGAATCCATCTCCCTCCTTTCGGTCTTCGCCTTTGTTTGCGAGGCAATGATGGGCATCCCTCCTTCGGTTGCCTTGTTGCACCACTTCTTCTCTCTACGCCTTGTCGATCCTACCCAATGCTTGGCGTGCGTGAGCTTAGTTGCCGCGTCTGAGACAGCGGCCTCGGGGATTGACTTCAGGCTCCCTCCGCCTGCAGCTGGGTCCCGCGAGCGGTGGCTGTATGTGGATGTAGGGGTGCCCAGCCCCCTTCTATCAGAGCCAACTTCGCCTGTTGTCCCCAATTCGGGCTGGGGCTAGGAGACGCTCGAGAGCCCCCGGCTCGTCTTCGTCTGGCACCGCTTTGCGTGCTTGAGGTCGCTTGGCGTGACATCGCCCAAGGTGGTGAAGGAGTTCCTGCTACGCCGCATTGCTCCTCTCCAACGCCACTCCCGCCGGATGTTGGCCTTCAGCGGGCGTGGTGATCGTATGAGGCTCCAGGAAGAGGACTTGACGCCTGAAGTGCTGAGACAGTGCTCTTGATCCTGACTGGGGACCCCAACCCTGGCAACATCCAACAGGGAGGGGCCTTGCTGTACCCCTGCCAGAACAGGGGCGATTTTGTGAATCAGATGCCTATCTTTGATGAGTGGGGGCCACGCCCCGCAGGCCTCCAGGGGCCTCGCGAGAACCCAGTGATGGTGACTGCCCTTCCAGTCGGCCAAGGCGGCTCGTCCTCAAGTGGCGGAGCAGGGAGGCATGAGGCGCCAGAGGCTGAGGGGGCTCCCGGTGGGGTGACAGCGTCGGGCGATGTTCATGAAGGAGCAGCTCTTGGGGCCCATGCCGCTGAGGCTGAGGGCGGCGAGCAGCTGCCCTCAGCACCTGCGGCTGAGGCCCCTCAGGCTCCAGCCGCTTCTCTTGGCGAGGCGACTGGCAGTGCGCACCAGGCAGGCGCCCCTGACGCGGATCGTCTTGATGCTTCGTCCTCGTCGTAGGCTGATCCCTGCGCTCAACTCTTGGGCCGCTTCCGTGTAGACTTTGAGGCCCTCTGGTAGAAAAGGGAGGCCCTGGGCAATGATTACCCTTGTCGCCTGCTGAAGCGTAGGAAGTACTTTGCCACTGATGAGTAAACCTTCTCCTTTTCCAGCTCCCGATCCTTCTGTTGCTTTCACTGATCCTTGCTCCGCAGGCCCCTTCCAGCCGAGCTCGCGGAGGCGGCTGAGATGCCATCCTCCTTGGCTTTGCCCCCTCCACCGCCCTCAGGCGCTCCGAGCAGCAGAGCCCTTGTGGTGAGGGCGATCGGAGAGGCGAACCGTCCCGAGGCGCATCGAGACCACGCGCACCTCGCGAGCCTCCTCCGCGGGCCTTCTCACGGCATAGCCAGCCTGACGTGGGCTTATCGCCTGGTCGTGGACTATGAGTTGTTGAGGCGCTGTCTGCGCTCTTCGTCTAGGGGCGGGCTGGCTCCAGGTCGGGCTTCTGGCGTGGCGTGCCTGGCCGTCGCGAGGGTGCCAGCCCCCAGCCCCCTGCCCGAAGCGGGTGTGCTGATTCGTAGCCCCCGGCGCTTGCTTGGGGCAGATGATGGTGTGGAAGACGTGCTCGAGCGCGCCCGGGAGCGTCGCGCTCTTCGCCAAGGATTCCTCCGAAGGGCGGCTGACGCAGTGAACCAGCTTGGTGAGGAGCTTGCTGATGAAGACGCGCGCCTTGAGGCTGAGGGCCTGCGCCTGGCTGCAGAGAGGCACGAGCTGGAGGGCGCCATCGCCCTTGCGTGCCATTAGCTTGATTTTGACGATGAAGAAGCCAAGGCGTCGCTGGTGGCCTCTCGTGAGGCCCGATCTCGGGCCGCTGAGGAGGCCTGGGAGGCCGACCGGCGGCGAGAGGCGACGAAGGAGCAGGCTCGGGAGCTCCTGGCCCGGTGCCACTCACTTGAGGAGCAAGTGGAGCTGCACGAGGCAGCCCTTGCGTCGATGAAGGTGGCCTCTGGCGACCCAGCAGAGCTCTAGAAGCGTGAGGAGGTGCTGACGCTGGAATCCGCCGAACGTACACGCGAGTATGAGCGTCTGGAGACGAGGGAGCGCTTGGTGACGCAGGCGGAGGATGATATCGTTGCACGGGAAGCCCGTGTCCTGGAGGAGGTTGGGCGTCGGGTGGCGATGGCGCGCTCGAACCTCGAGCGCGAGTTCGAGGAGAGGCTGGAGCTGATCCGGGCCGAGGCTGAAGGTAGGACTACCGCCTTGAGGGCCAAGCTGGAGGAAGCGACGCGGCGGGCTGATGCTTTCCGGGCCGCCCTTGAGGTAGCGCAAGGGGAGTCGACCACCTCCCAGGCCGAGGTGCTCCTTCTTCGCCATCAGGTGGAGGAGGCTGAGGCCGTTGCGGGCCAGAATGCGGACGAGATACGTCAGTGGCGGATCCTGGAGCATGAGCATGGTCCCATGCTCACAACGCTCCGGGAGAGAGCCAACACAGCCTTGGGCAACATCTGCAAGGCGGCTGTTGGCGAGCCGCACGCAGTCAATTACGCTGGCAACCTCCAGTTCTTTACTGAAGTGGTGACGCAGCTGGAGGCGCGGTCAGTCAGGGCCGACAGGTTGGTGGAGGAGAGGAGCCGCGTCCTGCTCGGGCGTGCATTTTCTCGCGTCTTCAGCAATCTCAGGAACATGGATCCTCACTTCGATTTTGACGCCGCCATCGCCCCGGTCCCCCAGGCCGTCTGAGACAACCTGGCGCACTGGGTGGAAGACAATGTGGACGCCCTCATCAGGGCCTTCGCTTCAGACAACGACGGCGTGATTGTGGCTGCCGACGAGGGCGGCGCTGTGAACGGCCCTGACGCCGCTGGCGGCAACGCAGACAGCGATGGCGAGTCCAGCGACGCCAGCAACAGTTCGGGAGGTGCTCCTGAGGACGCATTGGGGGATTTATCCGACTGATTATGCATCGTTCCTGTTTCCTTACCCTGCATGAATAGAACTCAGGTTTTGGCCTGATGGCCGTGGGAGCATTTTGGGAGGGGGAGCCCCTCATGTAAAACTTGTGTTCAGCATATTAGTAGATGTTACATTGCCCATGCGGCTACGCCAAGTGGCGGGTTGAGCGACGTGCTGGTTGGCTAGTTTACTGTGGGGACCCCGACTCATAAGTCGTGATCACCGAATGCACGTGTACAATGATCCGAGAGATCAATGCTCACTGAACACACAGAAGCTGAATAACAAGAGTCTTACATCCATACATACCGTATTACACAAGTAGGACCATTATGGTCAAGTCTTGAGTATAACATTGGAGCGGAAATCTTCATTGATAACTTGGACCCATGCCATCTGCCTTAACCCTACAGGCATTTTGACTGGGAAGCGTCCTAGCTCGCATGCTCGTCACCTCAGTATTCTTCATCATATCCTGTTCTTTCATGCCTGGCCAATAAAATAACCAGTGGCAAGCCAATGAGTACTTTGAATGTACTCGCAAGCAACCCATGTTTTGGTTCAAGGTACAACAATGCATGATATAGGTAAATTTTTGCGGAAAGCTAGTTTTGAGTGCGGTGACATGTTCAACAACTTGTAAGACATGCATCAGGAGAATTCAAGTAACCATGAGGACAGGTTACAGATATCAACACAAAAAAGAGTGTACATCAACCCAACTCAATCATGTCAAGTCCTTTGACTTGACTCAAGTAGTTCTTCCCACTTATCCAAACACACACAATGGTTTGTAACATGTGGATGTAGCCCAAGAGCGGTTACCCAACTGTCCTTGACCGTGGACACGGCTATTCGAATAGTTTTACACTCTGCAGAGGTTGCACACTTTACCCACAAGATCCGGGGAACTTCCGTGTCATCCACGACCCGCGATACCTCAAGTACCCGGGGTAAGCACCCCATCACTATCTTTCCCTAGACGACACTAACATGGAGTCCACTCGATTGGTAGTAACCCCCGTGCCCAACATTTCACAACTTAAAATTTGTGGAGCCTCGCTCCTATATTCATCACATACCACTGGCACGGGGTACCAACGGTGTGTCCGGTGCCCCATAAAAATGTTCTTGGCCGCCCTACCAGGCACGACCCCGTCCCGAGAGAGAGAGAGCACCAACTCTCCCCCGTCACTAGTAATGCGGGCTCCAAGCTAGTATCGGCCTAGGTAATCAATAATGCCCTTTCCCATATAAGGGTAGAGTGGTTGCGCATGTAAGGTTGGAATAACGGTCGCAACTTAAACCAATCCGTTTTTGAAAGCAACACACACACACTTGCCTCGGTACACCACTTCGTCATCAAGTGGTTACCCATCCCATTATCTCCCTCGGGCATAAGTGGCACCCGACGGGGTTTTCGAAAAGTCCTTTGAAAATACTTTGTCTCCATCACCATGCATATTCACGTCCCTTTTTGCGTAGCAACTACTTTAGCATCCTATCTACTCCCACCAGCATAACCCTCATAGGAAGGTAGGGTCATGCATAATGCAAGTACCAATGAGGAAGTAAAGAAGGCAACCCACTAAAGTGGTTACCATCTCATCATGATTTCGATGCAAGCAATAAAAGTGCCATATGACATGCATAAAAAGGGTTTCATAGACATGGTCAAAGGGCTGCTTGCCTGTTTTAACAAAGTCTTCGAGGTCTTCAATTATCTCTGGTCCAACTCCGAGCTTTCGTCTACTTCGTCAACTATCATCGAAAGCATCCATAATAAGCAACACAACAAGGTAGAAAATAAAAGTGCTCTAAAAATATTGATTTGACTTTTCTAGGACACCTCTAGTTTTATGAAAAATAACCAGAGTGGTTTCATTGGAATTGGCTCAGTGGATATTTCTAAACATTTTGATATGATGGAATAAAAGGGTTTATGGATTTGCAAGAAGTGTACAGAAACATATTTTTGAAAAATGAGCAAAGGCACCCATTTAACAAAGGATGATTTTAGAAGCATCTAGGAATTGGTTTCACTGGATTTGGAGTTCAAATGAATTTCCTATGTATTTGCAAAGTTGATAAATATGAAGAAATGGCTCAATAATTTATGTGGTACAGAAGGTATTAATAAAAATGTTCATAAACTAAGTTATGAACTTAGGAACACCTAGGAATTTGAATCATGGAATTTGGATCTAAAATGGGCTCTCTGTGATTTTCTAAAGTTTATGACAGAGATGGAAAAAATGGGATTTGATAATTGTTTGTGAAGAAAATATTTATGGAAAAATGTGCAAATTGCACCATGTGATAGGTCAGGAATTTATGAACTTATAGAAATTAGAATCATCAAATTTGGACTTAGAATAAATAATCTATGGATTTTACAAGTTATCTGGGAAAAAGAAAATAAGAAAAGGGTTATACCCTTATTCTCCGCACTGGGCGAGAGATAGGCATTGGGCCGGCCCAGCTGCGCGGGTGGCAGGGCGACGTCGAAGGCGCCCACGCGGAGTGCGCCTTCGCTGCTGGGACGCGGGAGACGTCGAACCCGCCTCCACTTGCCAGCGTGGCCCGGTGGCCGGGCCACTGACGAGCGGGCCTCGCCTGCACGTTCGTCCTCAACCTCCCGCGCGGGCTCGAAGGGCAATAGAGAGGTGTTCGACGCCGGCCGCCGGCGCTACATGGCGTCTCCGGCGATGCTCCGCCCACCTGCGTGCTCAGGGGAGAGTGGTGCATCCGATGAGGTACTCCATGGAGGCAGGGGTGGTCGGATGCGGGCGGTGCATCGCCCGCGGCGGACGGAGGCGGCGGTGAGGTTGGGGCATGGCGCTGCAGCCGCGGAGAGGACGAAATGAAGAGGGGAAGATATGCATGATGGTGGTGGAGATGTTCTGAGGCCATGAGGTGGAGAGGAGGGGCTCGAGTTGGCACGAATTTAAGCCGAGGCCGACGGCAAGGCTCCGGCCATGGTGGTGGATGGAGGGCACGGGAGGAGGTGCGGATTGGTCTAGGGGGTGCACAGGAGAGAGTCAGAGCAAATGGAGCAGAGAGGAGGGCCTGGGATGGCCTTTAGTAGCCAGCCCGTGGCTCACCGTGGACGTGGCGAATGGGTGGCCGCGGCAACGGCTCGGGCGGCCAGGAGGGAGGGAGTGAGGTTGTCTACGACGTTCGTGGGGGTGGAGTAGGGTGCTAGGAAGAGAGAGAGGGAGCGGGGCAAGGCTCTGGTGCTCGCGCGTGCGAGGCCATGCATTGGCCAAGCCGGGAGGCTCTGGGCACGCGCCGCAGGAGGTGACAGAGAGGGAGAGACGAGGGGGCCTGCACGATGGCGTGTTGCGGACGTCGAGGCACCTCGACTGGCGCGAGGGTGAGGCTCGAGGTGGTGGGGGAGCACGGCGTCAACCGTCGGGAGCACGCTGACATGCTCCAGAGCGCGCAAATGGCCGGCACCCATGGCTTTTTCTCGCGTCCTCACGCGCCCACTTGTGTCTGGAAGCTGCAGGTGGGAGTAAACCATGTGAGAATGGCATTGGATGCCCTGGGGATCCACTGGAGTGAGGAGGGAGGTTGAGAGAGAGAGAAATGGTGCTGTCCAGGGAGGGAAAAAGAGCTTTTCACCCCCATAATCATGGCTCCTTGGTCAGTGAAAGATGCAGGGGTTAGAGGAGGACCAGATGATGCTGTGGCAAAAAGCTTAGCTCATGGAGATTAGTGGAAATGGCCATAACATGCATTTTAAATTTCTGCCAGAAGGTGTTTGATGGTGGTTTGGTCAAGAAGATGATTTCCATTTGCCATGATACTCCACAGGGTGAAATGTCACATATAATTAGGATCTTCCACCAATTTTGAGCTCATTTGGGCAAAGTAGCCAATGTAACTTTGGTAAACCCTAGAAATCAGCAGAAATGGCTTTACCAAGATTTAGTCATGCAAATCTATTCTCCTTGATGCACCACTTGGTGTAGTGTCATCATTTGAGGATCTGAACATGCTCACAAAAGTTGGGGTCAAGGAGAGATACTTGGCAGTACAAACTTGTTCAAATTTGATTCTGGTCAGAGAGAGTTTTGGGGTACTTTGATCAAGATAAAATTCTCTCCAACTTGTTCCATTTGGTCTAGATTCATTATTACACCATTTGAGAATGTGCACCAAGTTTGAGAGCATTTGGACATGTTTGACAGTGCAAAGCTGTTCAAACTTGAAAAAGGACAGAAGTGGTTTTGAGAGGGTTTCATGGGGTTATACTATTCTCCATGACATGGTACTTGGCAAGATCATCAAGAATGTCATATGTGACATGTTAGAATTTTCTTGGATTTTTATGAAAATATTTCCTGTAGAAATATTTCAAATCCTTGAAATGAGCAGAAATGGTTTTGGGAGGTTTTGTCCAATATTTTGATCATGACCATGTGTTGAAACTCATATATATGGAAAATATATGTCCATTGAGTCTCCCTAATTTTTCTCAAATATTTCTAAAGCTTTAAAACAATTTTAACCTATTAAAGACCATTTCTGGCCTTAAGAAAAATCCTTTAAATAAAATAGGAAAATAACTTTTAAAATTATATTTTTGTGGTTTCTGGGTAACCTATATCTAATAGGAGTCAAAAATATTTTTGGAAAGATTTTTACTGCCCTTAATTGAGTACTTGCAGTGCAAACCTCAATCAAGGGGTTTTTGGAAAGCTAATTTTTGAAAATACTATTTGGCCAAATTATTTTTGTAAGAAAATACTATATTGCACTATACACATGGCATGATCATTGGGAAAAGGTTTTGGATCAAGGAGAAGGAGTATAAGAGTTGGAGGATTTATTTGATTTTTAGAGCACTAGCAAACAACAATCAAACATTCAATCAAAGCAAAGACAAAACACTCAAAAGTTTTTGTCAAACCACATTTTATCATGATTTATTAGCTTAAGTGTTGTGGCATGAAAATCAGGGTGTGACATTTACCTTCGTTCCATGCGGGCCCTGAGGCTGCCTGTGAGAGGCTGTGGCGTCCCGAGTGTTCCCTGATCGAATCCGTAGGATCTGCAGTAAAAGACCCTCCTGAGAGGACACGGCGGAGGCAGTCTGGGCTGCGCGCAAGCTAGGCCTGACCCGGCTCGCAAGGGGCTCACGAGGGGAGGCAGCTGAGGCGAAGTGGTAATCAAAACGCGAGAAATTGCTCGAACGAGACTAAGCTCCCCTTCCCCGAACACAAGCAAATCTCAAATTTGAATCCAACTTAAATCCAGCGGGGGAAAGTGACAACCAAAGGGAAAAGCAATGAAAGCAGGAAAAGGCCGCGTCCGGCACCTAATCTAGTCTTGGACGTCTTCTCACCAGCGCGGAGCTAAGTGCTGCCACTGGGCGTGGGAGGGAGCCCCAGGGCCTAAGGCCGGCACCCCTGAGACTCCGGGGCGTGTACAGCCCCACTCATTATTACGTGAGAGTGTCACGGGGCGGCGAGCTTCACAGGCACTGGGCCTTCTTCACTGGTACCGGCCTTGCTTCATATCGCCAGACGAGGGCCCCGCCTTGCGCCACACTCTAGTGCCATCAACGACG
The DNA here is from genome assembly GCA_032464435.1 of Aegilops umbellulata. Classification (NCBI taxonomy): domain Eukaryota; kingdom Viridiplantae; phylum Streptophyta; class Magnoliopsida; order Poales; family Poaceae; genus Aegilops; species Aegilops umbellulata. Next base: position 114,906,853 of record CP136056.1, read on the forward strand.
ACCAGAAACCAGGATGCCGCCGATGGGGTAGAGCGGTCACCAGCGGTTCCCCCGACGACCACGGGTCCTCCGCCAGGGGCATGCCTTGAGGCACCTCCCCAGCAGAGGGCCTACGTCCTGAGAACACCTTGCTCCGAACGCCGCGGTGGTGATGTCGGATCTCGGCCCCTCTCCTGCAGCCCCCCGCGCCCTCCTCCGGAGGGGTAGGAGACTGTGGGAGCGGGGCAGCTGCTCGCTGTGTCGACCTGCACCTCCTGCGATCCATGATTAGCGTATGCTTGCTCCTGAGGAATTAGCGGTACCCGATAATCATTGCCTCCAGCGTGGCCAGTGGGACCGTCCTGTGGCTCCTGGAAGAGCTCGGCTTCTGGGGCCTCGTCCCCCCAGCTTGGGCTGAGGAGCGAGCCTTGTTCGCCCTCGTGAGGGTGCCCTTGGTCCATCATGCGGGGCACATATTCTTGTGGCGCCGTCATCCCGAAAGCCGCGCCGTAGTGCTCCGCGTGCCATGCAGTTCCGCTTGGCGCGCCCACCGTGGGGTGGTATCACGGCTGTCCGCTGGGGCCGTGGGTCGCGTCGAGTCCTTCTTCTTCGCGGAACGGGAGCGGGGGCAGCGCCGCCGCCGGTCCGGCGCCGACAGCCTCGCTGGCGTTGGAGTAGCCTTGGAGCCCGCGTGCGCGCGCGAAGCCCCTGCGCTGGTCGCCCTGGGCTTGAGATGGGAGCTGGGTGCAGAAAGGGTGAGCCCCCGAGGCGGCGAAGCCCAAGAGCTCTGCCACCCGCTCCAGCAGCACGTCGTGGCCACCCTCCAGCAGCCTGCACTGCAGCAGCTCTCGGGCCACCGTGAGCGCGGCCCTCGAGTTCGCCTGCTCTCGGCGGGTGTACGGTGTCGTGGTCGCGGTGTGATTGGAGGCCCTTGCTGCCGACCGCGCCTGCCGTGGTGTGAGAGCGGTCGAAGCCTATCCGCGTCGCTCGCGGCCTGCAGCGCCCTGCGGTCCGCGAGCTGCCTGGGGCGCGGGGTCGCCCGAGGCGAGCGGCTCTGCGTGGGCGGGCCACGCCGCCCAAGGATCTGGGTTGCCCGCCTGGTCGCCGGACATGGTGACGACGACGCGATGGGACACGAGGTGGCAGAAGGTGGATTCCGGCACACCCCTACCTGGCGCGCCAAATGTCGGATTTCGGGTTCCGGCAGACCCTTGAGGTTCGAACACTGGGGTGCATGCGGAGATTTCGCCTTCTACCTACATGAACCCCACCGCCTCACTAAGATCTAAGCTATCAAAAGAACAACACAAGAGACACAGGGTTTATACTGGTTCGGGCCATCGATGTGGTGTAATACCCTACTCCAGTTTGTGGTGTGGTGGATTGCCTCTTGGGCTGATGATGATGAGCAATATAAGGTAGAACAGCCTCGCGAGGGTCTGTTCTTGGCTGGGGCGATGAACTGCTAGGAGGAGCTCAGTCACCCTTCTCTCTCTGATTCTTTTTCTGCCTCTACCCTGGGGGTGGCTAGTCCTATTTATAGGCAAAGGCCCTGGGCCTCTTCCCAAATATTGAGCGGGAAGGGCGCCAACAATTGGCCATTTTGAAGGGGGACATCTGGTACACTTATCCTGACTAAAGTTGGTCCTCGCCTGCCAAAGGCTCCGGTGGTGACGCCGGCTTGGGCTCCACAATGACCTCTTCCCTGCCGTTGGGCTGGTCTTGGTCTCGTTGCACCGAAATGGGTGCTTTTGCTTGATTCTCCCGCCTGCGCTTGCTCCCTTTGCACCAAAGAGGAAAGGAGGACACTGTGCGGGCTGGCGCCCACCTGGCGCCCTTGGTCGTCATGGCTTGCGTCACAGGCACCTCGTGAGGTACCCCGCCTTGATCTCTCTGCCTCCTCGCGAGCCAGCCTGATGAGGCCGTGCCTGAGGAAATTCTGTGTCGTCCGCCCCGCAAGGCTTGGCCCCTCGCGAGGGTCTTGGGTCTGTGTTGATGAAGATGGGCCGTGCTGGGCCCCCTTTTGAGCCACGCCGCAGGCCGCAGGCAGGCAAGTCTGGGGACCCCCATTCCCAGAACGCCAACACACCGTTTTTTACCTAATCACTCGGATCGATGAGTTGTAATAAGAATCCTTCAGTTTGCTTATCAAAGACATGATTTTTGCAGAATCTTAACGATTGTTTTCACGTAAGCATGGGTGTTCAAATCCCCCAGTGGGTGGCTTAGCCGCGAACCCGATTCGACTAAGTTACAAAAACACTTTGAGTGAAGAGCAACCCTCTCACTCGGAGGCTTAGCCGTGAACCCGATTGGCCTAAGTTACAAAAACACTCCGAGTAAAGAGCAACCCTCTCAATCGGGGGCTTAGATGCAACCCCGTACCCGCCTAAGTTTCGAAAACACTCCGAGTGAAGATCAACCCTCTCACTGGGGGGCTTAGCTGCGAACCCGATTTGCTTAAGTTACAAAAACACTCTGAGTGAAGAGCAACACTCTCACTCGGGGGCTTAGCTGCGACCCCGTACTCGTCTAAGTTTCAAAACACTCTGAGTGAAGTGCAACCCTCTCACTCGGGTGCTTAGCCGTGAACCCGATTCGCCTAAGTTATAAAAACACTCTGAGTGAAGAGCAACTGATGACCCCCAAGTATACGAGATCAATTGTAGCTCTTTTCGATAAGTAGGAGAGTCGAACCCAACGAGGAGCACAAGGAAATGACAAGTAGTTTTCAGTGAGGTAATGTCTTCAAGTGATGAAATTGTAAGTAGCGAGTAGTTTGATAGCGAGGTAATTTGTAACAAGCAAGTAATGATAATAGTGACAAGTATGCAGCAAGGTAGCCCAATCCTTTTAAGGCAAAGGACAGGCCGAAACGGTATCTTATAATAAGCAAAGCGTTCTTGAGGGTACACGGGAATTTCATCTAGTCACGTTCATCATGTTGGTTTGATTTGTGTTCGCTACTTTGATAATTTGATATGTGGGTGGACCAGTGTTGTTCTTACTTGAACAAACCTCCTACTTATGATTAACCCTCCCGCAAGCATCCGCAACTACGGGAAAAGTATTAAGAATAAATTCTAACCATAGCATTAAACTCTAGGATCCAATTGGTCCCTTATGGAATAGTGCATAAACTGGGGTTTAAGTCTCTGTCACTCTCGCAGCCCACCATCTTTTTACTACTCCGCAATGCATTCCGTTAGGCCCAAATATGGTGAAGTGTCATGTAGTCGACGTTCACATTGCACCACTAAGGGAATCACAACATACATACTATGAAAATATCGAACACATATCAAATTCACATGATTACTTGCGACATGATTTATCCCGTGACCTCTAGAACAAAGGCAACTACTCACAAACAATAAACATGCTCATGATCAGAGGGGTATTAATATGCATAATGGCTCTGAACATATAATCTTCCACTAAATAAACCATATAGTAATCAACTACTAGATGTAATCAACACTACTAGTCACCCCCTAGCACCAATCTATAGTTCCAGTAACAAGATTGAATACAAGAGATGAACTAGGGTTTGAGATGAGATGGTGCTGGTGAAGATGTTGATGGAGATTGCCCTCCCCAAGATGGGAGAGTTGTTGGTGATGATGATGACGACGATTTCCCCCTTCGGGAGGGAAGTTCCCCTGGCAGAATCGCTCCGCCGGAGGGCAAAAGTGCTCCTGCCCAAGTTCCGCCTCAAGACGGCGGTGCTTCATCCCAAAAGCCTCCCCCCTTATTTTTTCTAGGTCAAAATGACTTATATACCAAAAGATGGGCACCGAAGGTGGGCCGAGGAAGCCACAACCCACCAGGGCGTGCCAGAGAGGCCTGGCGCGCCCAGGGGGATTGTGCCCACCTGGTGGCCCCCTCTGGTGTTTATTGACTCTAGTATTTCTTAAATATTCCATAAAAAATCCTCATGGAGTGTCGTGGAATTTTCACGGCAGATGTCCTAGTGGAAGGACTTAGTTGTGGAGCCATCGCGACGTGGTTAGCTTAAAGGGGTTAAATGGGACAAAGGACACGAGGAGTTTATACTAGTTCGGCCCCTTGCAGTGAAGGTAAAAGCCTAATCTAGTTTGAGGTGGTATTGCTAGGGTTTCGATTTCCAGGGAGCGAATACGCTTAGCCTGTCTTTCGATATGTCGTTTCTTGCCCTAAGGCGCTGCCGGGTCGTTCCCCTTATATACATGGGTTGACGCCCCGCGGCCTACAGAGTCCCGGCCGGCTCATACAAACGTGTCCGGCCCGGTAACTTATCTTACATGCCTTACAATACAAGTTACATATACATGGTGGTTGACACTTACGGGCCTTAAGCCGCCTTTAGGTTTGGGCCCTTTAACATGCCTGCTTCATGAACCGCCATCTTCAACATACTCATGGGCTTTGTCTAGACGAAACTCCATTGGGATAACCCGACCCCTCTTGGGCATGTCATATCCAATAGTCATATCCCCAACATTAGGCACCAGGTTAATTCGAACTTGTTCATGTCAATCTCCAACACTTAGAAAAAATCTTTCTTCATCTTCCTGTGAGATGTTGTAACCCACCATGACGTCACCTCCTGAAATTGCGGTAACACGCCATGAAGTCACCTGTTATTAATACCACATACAACCCAAATCTTAATAAATCTTCTCTTTTAATGAACCTCCGAAAATCAAGGCATTCGTTCCGTCACATATCCACTTCTTTGTCTCCTCGATTCCCGCGCCTGCCACTTATCCTTCTAGTCCTATAAATAAGGCCACGGATCCTCTTTCCATTCTCCCCCTTTGCCTTCTCGTCTTCGTCTTTCTCCTCGCAACTATCCAGTGCGCCCGAGCTCCGCCGCCATCGAGCTTCGTCCACTGCCTCAACTCCGGCCACTGCATCACCCTGAACAAACTAGAAGACCGTGGCGCCCCTCCGCTGTCCATCAGCGTTGGTAAGCATTCACCTTTCCTCTTAATAGATCCGTCTTAGGGTTTCCTTGTTCGTCGGTGTTCATCACCGTTCCTCCTTCTCTTTCCTAGATTGCATAGCTTTGATCTGAAAACAACACATATCTTGTGTAGTAGAAGTTTTAGCACTTGTTTTTTGATATCAGAATATATCCTCATTGCAACAGATCTCATCTGGGCACCCCCACTTTTCTGCTGCCGCCACCTTAGGTTTATATTTTATTTCTTTTTTCTGAACTGCCGCAGATGCGATCTTATAGCTATAATCTGTAAAACCTGTTTGTCCCAACACTTAGTAAAATTCACTCGTGCCAGATCTTAAATAGCAATGCTTGTCATGGTGGCTTAGATCACTGGCTTATAATTACCCACATATCATTAGGCCCCATTTAAGCCGCCATTCTGAATATATACTGTAGCTTTTACTTCCGGCTTAATGAATCAATTTGAACCGGCAAAATTTTTCTTTCCTTTAGGCTTCTTCACAATGCTGCCAAAGATAGTCACTTCATGTAACTGGGTTCCCTCCATTGTCACTCACTACTGCAGGATGCTGCTAACGCGACACTACGATCAGAGACCCTTCGAGAAACTATGTGCGATGCCATAATCACAAACGGTGTTGTATGAAAAACCATCAAAAAAGGTGAAAACGTTTGCGATGGAGGATGCATCAAACATGGTTTAGATTTTAGTTGCGTGTGCGATCCAGGGAATACTGTTCAGTCGAATGAACTGTTTGCGATGAGGCGGAACAAAAGAAACGGGCAGCCTGATGAAGGCATGTGTGATATAGAGCATACGGTTCACTCGGATGAACTGTTTGTGATTAGGTAACACAAAAGAAACGGGCGGCCACATGAAGGTGTGTGCGATATACAGCATACGGTTCACTCGGATGAACTGTTTGTGATTAGGCAACACAAAAGAAACGGCCAGCCAGATCAAGGTGTGTGTGTGATTGAGGGCATACACTTTAGAAGGATTAACTGTTTACGATTAGGCAACAGAACAGAAACGGGTAAGCTAGATCAAAGTGTCCGTGATTGACGGCATACATTTCACATGGATGAACTGTTTGCGATTAGCCACAGTTAGATAGATCAACGTGTGTGCGCTAGACGGGCACACCCATTCTAATTAAAAGACGTGTGCTGACATTGCCTATTGCGGTGCACCCTATGGTGCAAACACCACGTACGCGGCTGAGAAGGCGTACGTGCCCACATTACGCCTTCCGGGAATAGTGTCGCACTTATATCCATCAGTAAATTTTGAGCATGCATCCCGTCACATTCCAAATTGCAAACCTGTTCACCCCGATCAAAACCTAAATGGTTTCCCACTTAGGAGCATATTACTACACGGTTATAAATACTACTACTCCAAGATGACTGCACATTCCTCCTCAACTCCTCATCCAGAAAAAGTCAAAAACAAAAAGTCATTCATCATCGTTCCCTTGCATCCGCCATGGCCAACATGAGTTCTGGGTCAAGAGATTGCGACCAGGGAGAGGCGAGCCTGGAAGCGGGAGCACGAGAGATGTCCCGCCTCGCCGCGATAGCAGCCAACATGTGCCACTGCACGGCCGTAGCAGCAGAGAGGTCCCGCCGCGCCGCCGAAGCAGCACGGAGGACCCGCCGCACCATCGATGCAGTAGACTGATCTGACCGCGCCGCGGAAGTAGAAGAGATGTCCTGCTGCGTCGTGAATGCAGTAGATATGTCCTCCCTTGCCGTGGCGGCCTGGGAAAATGCCTCGTGGGCAGGGGAGGACTCTTACAGGAACATGCATGCCCTCATCCATTGGCAAATGGATCAGATCTCCAGGTGGGCGAGGTTGCAGGATGACCTGGAAGCCTCGTTTGAACAGTCTACCAACGTCATCCGGCAACTAAATGAGAGCAATGAGAAGCTCCGGGCCGAGCGTGATCTGCTGAGGGCAAAGATCGTCGAAAGTGTGGAACAGGAGGAGGGGACCACTGCCTTGTTGAAGAGGACCGGTGTCATCGTCGAGAAACTTATGGACGAGAATAACAAGCTGCGCATCGAGCGCAGAAGGCTGGTGGAGGAATCCATGGATGCTCTCAAGCAGCATCTTGAGGACAAGAAAGAGATCATCACCGCTCGTTGCGGAGACTAGTTCCCGCGGCCTGTAGCAACGCATCGAGAAAGTAGAGATTAGCGAGCCAGATAATTGTCTTCCTTCTTCTTTTGCCCTTGTGTATTTCAGGCATTGCCGCATGTGGCTTTTTTTAATTATGTTTCTAAATATGTAAGACAATTATTATCCACTGTCATCGTCCTTATATTCATCATGCTTGCTATAGGTCACAGTCAATGCTATATAGGTTCGTCGAATCTTACATCAAGTTCCGCGCAAAACCTTATTTTCATATCTTCATTTTTCTCTCTTAAATCTCAGACCAGTGAGACATATAGCCACGCCGTAGAACAGGTGCTCGGACGCCATTAATGGAAACATTGGGAGGGAGGTGCGCAGCGGGTAGCGGTCAAAGGGCTCTCCTCCTGATAAGCACACACAGGGATCTGATCGCACGCCTCCGTACTCAAATAGCTACCCCGCACGACACCTCCTAGCCAATAAAAAATGGGGACGCGTGGCCGCACGTAATTTTCTTTACAATAATGGCCGCACGTAATTGGAAAGTCGGACGCCCACGGTTTCAATAATACTTGTGTTTCCAATTTGTAACGTGACAACACTTGTTCCAAAATGACTTTGTTGATTGTTAATGTGTGGGCCTTCGCAAATCAGATAGAAAAATTACCATAGCATGTTGATGCCATGTCATGAGACCATGCCAAGTTTCATGATTTTTAGGTGTGTTTTGGAATTACAAGAATTAAAAAACCAAGTTTCTCAATCTTTCCGGCCGAGCCACAACGCCCAGATGTTTGAATTTCACTCGCATCTCTTGCATGGGACCTAGAAATTCACCCAAGGACACACATGTGATTTTTCAAACAACTTTGGTGCACTAGAGCATGTGCTTGTAGTTCAAATTTGAATTATGCACATTAAATGCCCGTAAACTCAATTAATGTATAAAAAAGGCCAAACAAACCCAGAATAATTCCAAAATTTAGCACGGTACTTCTATTTGGTCTAATATGGCTTTGTAAAAAAAATTAAGGCGGGAGAAGGCAGTGTACGTATGTCGTTTCGCACACGCAGGTGACACATTCCCTCTCGGAACCACGACCTTCTTGAGGGAAGCTCCGGTTTGCAAGAAGCTTACACCAAGGCTTGTCCCAATTCGGCAAAAAATATTACCACAGCATGTTGGTGCCATGTCATGACACCATGCCAAGTTTCATGATTTTCAGGCGTGTTTTGGAATTATAGAAATTAAAAAACCAAGTTTCTCAATATTTCTGGCCGAGCCACGATGCCCAGATGTTTGAAGTTCACTCCCATGTCTTGCATGGGACCTAGAAATTCACCCAAGCACACACATGTGATTTTTTGAAAAACTTTGGTGCACACGAGCATGTGCTTGTAGTTCCAATTTGAATTACGCACATTAAATGCCCAGAAACTCAATTAATGTATAAAAAAGGCGAGACGAGCCCGGAATAATTCCAAAATTTAGCACGGTACTGCTATTTGGTCTAATCTGGCTGTGTAAAAAAATAAGGCGGGAGAAGGCAGTGTACGTATGTAGTTTCACACACGGAGGTCAAACATTCCCTCTCGGAACCACGAGCCTTCTTGATGGAAGCTCCGGTTTGCAAGAAGCTTACACCAAAGCTTGTCCCAATTCAGCCAAAAAAATTTACTGTAGCATGTTGGTGCCATGTCATGAGACCATGCCAAGTTTCATGATTTTCAGGCGTCTTTTGAAATTACAGTAATTTAAAAACCAAATTTCTCAATCTTTCCGGCCGAGCCACGACGCCGAGATGTTTGAATTTCACTCCCATCTCTTGCATGGGACCCAGAAATTCACCCAAGGACACACATGTGATTTTTCAAATAACTTTGGTTCACTGGAGCCTGTGCTTGTAGTTCAAATTTGAATTATGCACATTAAATGCCCAGAAACTCAATTAATGCATAGAAAAGGCGAAACGAGCCCGGAATAATTCCAAAATTTAGCATGCTACTTATATTTGGTCTAATCTGGCTGTGTAAAAAAAATAAGGCGGGAGAAGGCAGTGTACGTATGTCGTTTCGCACACGGAGGTGACACGTTCCCTCGCGGAACCACGAGCCTTCTTGAGGGAAGCTCCGGTTTGCAAGAAGCTTACACCAAAGCTTGTCCCAATTTGGCCCAAAAAATTACCGCAACATGTTCGTGCCATGTCATGAGACCATGCCAAGTTTCATGATTCTCAGGCGTGTTTTGGAATTACAGGAATTAAAAAACCAAGATTCTCATTGTTTCCGGCCGAGCCACGACGCCTAGATGTTTGAATTTCACTCCAATCTCTTGCATGGGACCTATAAATTCACCCAAGGACACACATGTGGTTTTTCAGCAACATTGGTGCACTGGAGCCTGTGTTTGTAGTTCAAATTTGAATTATGCACATTAAATGCCCAGAAACTCAATTAATGTATAAAAAAGGTGAAACGAGCCCGAAAAAATTCCAAAATTTAGCACGGTACTTCTATTTTGTCTAATGTGGATGTGCAAAAAAATTAAGGTGGGAGAAGGCAGTGTATATATGTTGTTTCGCACATGGAGGTGACACGTTCACTCTCAGAACCACGAGACTTCTTGAGGGAAGCTCCGGTTTGCAAGAAGTTTACACCAAAGCTTGTCCTAATTCGGCCAAAAAATTTACCGCAGCATGTTCGTGCAAGGTCATGAGACCATGCCAAGTTTCATGATTTTTAGGCGTGTTTTGGAATTGCAAGAATTTAAAAACCAAGTTTCTCAATCTTTCCGGCAAAGGCACGACGCCCAGATGTTTGAATTTCACTCCAATCTCTTGCATGGGACCTGGAAATTCACTCAAGGACACACATGTGATTTTTCAAACAACTTTCGTGCACTGGAGCCTGTGCTTGTAGTTCAAATTTGCATTATGCACATTAAATGCCCAGAAAATCAATTAATGTATAGAAAAGGCGAAACCAGCCCGAAATAATTCAAAATTTTAGCACGGTACTTCTATTTGGTCTAATCTAGATATGCAAAAAAATTAAGGCGGGAGAAGGCAGTGTACGTATGTCGTTTCACACACGGAGGTGACACGTTCCCTCTCGGAACCACGAGCCTTCTTGAGGGAAGCTCTGGTTTGCAGGAAGCTTACACCAAAGCTTGTCCCAATTCGGCCAAAAAAATTACTGCAGCATGTTCGTGCCATGTCTTAAGTCCATGCCAAGTTTCATGATTTTCAGGCGTGTTTTGGAATGACAGGAATTAAAAACCAAGTTTCTCAATCTTTCCGGCCGAGCCACGACGCCCAGATGTTTGAATTTCACTCCCATCTCTTGGATGGGACCTTGAAATTCACCCAAGGACACACATATGATTTTTCAAACAACTATGGTGCACTGGAGCACGTGGTTGTAGTTCAAATTTGAATTATGCACATTAAATGCCCAGAAACTCAGTTAATGTATAAAAAGGCCAAACGAACACGGAATAATTCCAAAATTTAGCACGATACTTCTATTTAGTCTAATCTGCCTGTGTGAAAAAATTAAGGCGGGAGAAGGCAATGTACGTATGTCGTTTCGCACACGGAGGTGACACGTTCCCTCTCGGAACCAGGAGCCTTCTTGAGGGAAGCTCCGGTTTGCAAGAAGCTTACATCAAAGCTTGTCCCAATTCGGCCAAAAGATTTACTGCAGAATGTTGGTGCCATGTCATGACACCATGCCAAGTTTCATGATTTTCACCCGTGTTTTGGATTTACAGGAATTAAAAAACAAGTTTCTCAATCATTCCGGCTGAGCCACGACACCCAGATGTTTGAATTTTATTCCTATTTCTTGCATGGGACCTATAAATTCACCCAAAGACACACTTTGGTGAATTGGTGCATGTGCTTGTAGTTCAATTTTGAATTATGCACATTAAATGCCCAGAAACTCAATTAATGAATAAAAATGCCAAACAAACCCGGAACAATTCCAAATTTAAACACGACACTCATGTACTGGTTGCATATTCACTGTACGTAAATGTTCTAGCAATTCAAACACCATCCTTTCCCTCTGTAACACCATTTTGTCCCTCAAAACACAATGAAACAAATCAGGTATACCACAACCAGTTTACTAGAAAGAATCGTGTGGGATGCAATATAAAATATCTTGGCGCACCGTCTTGTCTGGCTTATGCAGGAAACTTCATCGTCTTCAGTCAACCGCCGCCTCTTGAACCACACTTGCGCGCCAGTTTCTCGCGACAGCGAGCGAATTTTTTTGCCACCGCAGAAATATCTATCTCCTCGCCCCCTCCCTCCTACCAAAAGCCACATTTCCACTGTTCCTCCTTGCTTTCCAAGTTCAAACCTTCACTACTGCTTACTGGCAGCTCAGCCTCCTCGCCGGCGACCCTTCTTCTTGCAGCGCCGGCTCCTCGCCGGCTAACCTTCTTCTTGCAGCGTCGCCTCCTCGCTGGCGACCCTTCTTCTTGCAGTGTCGCCTCCTTGCCGGCGACCCTTCTTCTTGCTGTGTGGCCTCCTCGCCGCCGACCCTTCTTCTTGCTGCACGGCCTCGTTGATATGGTCAGGTAATCCACAACCCACCCACACCATCCACTTCCGTTCGCTTCCCACATGCCCCGACTGATGGAGCGACACCTTATACCGAAATCACCGCCCTCCTCCTCCAATTAAGAGCTGCCCACAGCCATTTTACACGCAGTATAACATGGAGCTGAGTAGCATGCGGCCGCACGCGCGAACAAGGTCGCTATGTGTCATGGTGGGCGCACGGCAGATGCCAAGGGATGGCTAAAGAGAGGAGGACGCTCGAGGGCACTGGTGGGATTCAGAGGCGAGGTCGGCATGAGCGAGCGCGGGACGCAAGACATACTCAGGTTCGGGGCTCTCCGGAGAGATAACACCCCTAGTCCTGCCGAGTGTGGTTTATATGTAACAGTACAAAGTTGCTCCTAGAGCTGTATGGAGGAAGAAGGAGGTCTGGCCAAGGCTTAGGCTGCTCCCTCTCCTTAGGTGTTGCTTGCTAGTTGTGTGAGTGGGTGGATGGGTGTGTGTATCATTGCTTGCCCGCATGCATGAGGGTTCCTGGGGGGTTTTATAGGTCAGCCCCCCAGGGGTACAAGGGTAATGTTACAAAGCCATAGGGCCGGGTTGTGAGTGTCCAGGAACCCTGTGCTTGGACCCGTCGGGTTCGTCGGGCGTGGGCCCCATGCGCCTAGGGGGCACTTTGTGCCGTCTTGTCGGTCATCAGGGCGTGGCCGAGTCGAGTTGGCCACAGTGGCGCTCCGTCAGGTTGTTGTCTGTTGGCGTCATGGGTGACGTCTGGTGCACTGTTGCCACGCCAGCCCTAGTTAGCGGGTAGGTGGGCGGCACTGTTGCCTCGTCCGGCTGACCAGAGGCATGGGCGGGGCACTGTGGCTTCGGTCATCAGTTGGTGGAGACTCGTCCCATCGTCCGGCTGGGATGGGACGGCCGCTGACCCTTGGCCAGGTTTGGAGAACACGCCAAGGGTGGTGCTGGCTTGTTGGGGATGTCCTGAGGTTGGTTGTTGGGGCCGAGTTGAGGAGTCTGGCTGGGTTGCAGAGCTCGGCCGAGTCGCAGGGCTTGGCTGGGTTGAGCGACCAGGGTCAAGTGCGAGCCGGATTGAGGGGCGATGCTGGCCCCGTCATTTTTGAAAAGGATCCGGGTTCCGTTGCCTGCCTGGGGTTCATCCCCCCGACAATAGTCCCCGAAGCTTTGAAGGTACGCCGTCTTCGGGTGGGAGGGCCTTCGGAGTTTCCCCCTTGCAGAGGCGGATTTTGTGACCGCCGAGTCCGGCAACACCCACTGTGTGCTGGCTTTCGGAAGCCGGATCATGGCATCCCGCCCGTGGTGGGAAACTGATGAGTTCGATGAATCTTGGGCAATCTTTTGGGCTTCGCGCGGCCGCCACGTGGTGCCTGGGAGCCGGAGGGGCCTGACAAGCCACGCGTGTGACGGGACAGGGCGACGGCCTGGGCCCCGCCGCCGCGCACCCTCGGCCCACGTGCGCAGATTTATTGCAGCGTCCGCGGGTCGTTTGCCATTCTCCAGGCAGTTATTGCATGCGTACGTGCGCACTTATTGCGGGGAAGTGGGAGGGGCGAGCGCAAACGATCCCACTTCCCCATGTTTCAAATCGTGGCCTGTAAATTGGGGGCGAAGGGAGTGGCGGAGATCATTCACGCTCGCGCACCCTGCCTCTTCATCCTCCCTTTGCTTCTGACGACCGCCGCTATCTGCGACGGATGCTATCTTGAGCAGAGCTCTCTTGCCATCTTCTTCCTTCTTTCTTTCGCGCTCGGGTCGATGGCGCTGCTGCAGGATCGTGGATGTGTTCGATCTCACTCTTGACGACATCGCCTACCTCCGTGACACCAGGCGCCTGCCGAGGACGGAGGAGGTCGAGGCGCGCCTCCCGTAGGGCGAGCGGGATCCGCGGCCCGAGGGCTCGGAGCGGGTGGTCTTCCTGCTGCACTTCAAGCGCGGGTTTGAACTGCCTGCGAGCGGCTTCTTCCGTGATTTTCTGGAGTTCTTCGGGCTCCAACCCCACCATCTTGGCGCCGGCGCGATCATGCAGCTGTCCGACTTGGTCACCCTCTGCGAGGGGTACCAAGGGGTCGAGCCTTCGATCGACCTCTAGGTGCGCTTCTTCTCCCTGAAGCAGCAGGGGCCGAAGGCCGGGGAGATGTCCGAGTGCGGGGCAGCCATCATCACCAAGCGGTCGGGCGCCAACTACCCGAGGATGCCGCTGGAGGATTCTGCCAAGAAATGGCAGAACTCCTTCTTCTACGTCCGCAACCTCAGCGAGGACCGCATCAACCTTCTGCCGTTCATCAACTCGCCACCGTGGGGGAAACAGAACTGGGGGTAATACCTCAAGCACCCGTCGCAAGAGGTGCTCAACCTGTGCGAGCGGGTGTCGGTGATCAAGGAGCGGGAGAAGCTCACCGGCACCAACCTCATCACCGCCTTCATCGTCCGATGGGTGCTGCCGCTGCAGCAGCGCAGTCACCTTATCGGCTAGATGACCGGCCTCCAGGACCCCAACCGCATGGCGAACACGCGGCTGGCAGCGGACCAGGTCGCGCGCTGGGTCAACGACATCTCCAATGCCAACTTGGGGGTTGATTGGGAGTTCGAGAAGGCCCCGTACAGCCATGCGAACCCGGCACCGTTGGTGAGTCCCTGGTCTCCGTACGCGGCCGCTTATTGATTTTTACTACACAACCTTCTTCTTGCAGACGTTGTTGGGCCTGCAAGTGCACAGGTTTGTAGGACAGTAGCAAATTTCCCTCAAGTGGATGACCTAAGGTTTATCAATCCGTGGGAGGCGTAGGATGAAGATGGTCTCTCTCAAGCAACCCTACAACCAAATAACAAAGAGTCTCTTGTGTCCCCAACACACCCAATACAATGGTAAATTGTATAGGTGCACTAGTTCGGCGAAGAGATGGTGATACACGTGCAATATGGATGGTAGATATAGGTTTTTTTAAACTGAAAATATAAAAACAGCAAGGTAACAAGCGGTAAAAGTGAGCGTAAACGGTATTGCAATGATAGGAAACAAGGCCTAGGGTTCATACTTTCACTATTGCAAGTTCTCTCAACAATAATAACATAATTGGATCATATAACTATCCCTCAACATGCAACAAAGAGCCACCCCAAAGTCACTAATAGCGGAGAACAAACGAAGGGATTATGGTAGCGTACGAAACCACCTCAAAGTTATTCTTTCCAATCAATCCGTTGGGCTATTCCTATAAGTGTCACAAACAGCCCTAGAGTTCGTACTAGAATAACACCTTAAGACACAAATCAACCAAAACCCTAATGTCACCTAGATATTCCAATGTCACCTCAAGTATCCGTGGGCATGATTATACAATATGCATCACACAATCTCAATTCATCTACTCAAACCAACACATAGAACCTCAAAGAGTGCCCAAAGTTTCTACAGGAGAATCACGACGAAAACGTGTGCCAACCCCTTTGCATAGGTTCATGGGCGGAACCCGCAAGTTGATCACCAAAACATATATCTAGTGAATCACGTGATATCCCATTGTCACCACAGGTACGCATGGCAAGACATACATCAAGTGTTCTCAAATCTTTAAAGACTAAATCTGATAAAATAACTTCAAAGGGGAAACTCAATCCATTACAAGAGAGAAGAGGGGGAGAAGAAGCATAAGATCCAACTATAATAGCAAAGCTCGCGATACATCAAGATCGTGCCAAATCAAGAACACGAGAGAGAGAGAGAGAGCGAGAGAGAGAGAGAGAGAGAGAGAGATAGAGATCAAACACATAGCTACTGGTACATACCCTCAGCCCCGAGGGTGAACTACTCCCTCCTCGTCATGGAGAGCATCGGGATGATGAAGATGGCCACCGGTGAGGGATCCCCTCTCCGGCAGGGTGCCGGAACAGGGTCCCGATTAGGTTTTTTGTGACGCCCCCGATTCAATCGTACACTAATCATGCACGCAAATGTGTACGATCAAGATCAGGGACTCACGGGAAGATATCACAACACAACTCTACAAATAAAATAAGTCATACAAGCATCATAATACAAGCCAGGGGCCTCGAGGGCTCGAATACAAGTGCTCGATCATAGACGAGTCAGCAGAAGCAACAATATCTGAGTACAGACATAAGTTAAACAAGTTTGACTTAAGAAGGCTAGCACAAACTGGGATACAGATGGAACGAGGAGCAGGCCTCCTGCTTGGGATCCTCCTAACTACTCCTGGTCGTGGTCAGCGGGCTGCACGTAGTAGTAGGCACCTCCGGTGTAGTAGGAGTCGTCGTCGACGGTGGCGTCTGGATCCTGGGCTCCAGCATCTGGTTGCGGCAACCGGGTAGAAGGGAAAGGGGGAAAAGGGGGAGAAAAGCAACCGTGAGTACTCATCCAAAGTACTCGCAAGCAAGGAGCTACACTACAAATGCATGGATATATGTGGAAAGGGCCATATCAGTGGACTGAACTGCAGAATGCCAGAATAAGAGGGGGATAGCTAATCCTGTCGAAGACTACGCTTCTGGCAGCCTCCGTCTTGCAGCATATAGAAGAGAGTAGACTGAAGTCCTCCAAGTAGCATCGCATAGCATAATCCTACCCGGCGATCCCCTCCTCGATGCCCTGTTAGAGAGCGATCACCGGGTTGTATCTGGCACTTGGAAGGGTGTGTTTTATTAAGTATCCGGTTCTAGTTGTCATAAGGTCAAGGTACAACTCCGGGTCGTCCTTTTACCGAGGGACACGGCTATTCGAATAGATAAACTTCCCTGCAGGGGTGCACCACATAACCCAACACGCTTGATCCCATTTGGCCGGACACACTTTCTTGGGTCATGCCCGGCCTCGGAAGATCAACACGTCGCAGCCCCACCTAGGCACAATAGAGTGGTCAGCACGCCGGTCTAAACCTATGCGCGCAGGGGTCTGGGCCCATCGCCCTGAGCACACCTGCACGTTGCGTACGCGGCCGGAAGCAGATCTAGCCCCCTTAATACAAGTGCGAGCTTACGATCCAATGCGGCGCGCGCCACTCAGTCGCTGACGTCAAGAAGTGCTTCGGCTGATACCACGACGCCGAGTGCCCATATCTTTCCCGCGTAGTTGGTTAGTGCGTATAGACCACATGGCCAGACTCAGATCAAATACCCAGATCTCGTTAAGCGTGTTAAGTATCCGCGAAAGCCAACAGGGCCAGGCTCACCTCTCACCCAGGTAGCCCCGAACTGCCCTGCCGCTCCGCCACAAAGATCCACACAGAGGGCCGTCAGGACAAAGGTCCTTTCAGCCCCCAATCCGTGAATCACTCGCGGGTACTCCTCGAGCCAACCCGACTTTGGTCACCACATGTATCATGTTTAATATAAAGTATATACCCGTGATCAACTCCCGAGTGATCACGGCCCGATAGTATAGCACAGCAGACGGACAAGAATGTAGGGCCACTGATGGAAAACTAGCATCCTAAACTAAGCAGGTAGGATTGCAGGTACATGTATCAACAGTAGTAACAAGGACATGCTATGCATCAGGATAGGAATAACGAAAGCAGTAACATGCTATACTTCTCTAATGCAAGTAGTATAGAGGAGAGTAGGCGATATCTGGTGATCAAGGGGGGGCTTGTCTGGTTGCTCTGGCAAGAGAGAGGGATCGTCAACTCCGTAGTCGAACGGGGCAGCAGCAGCGTCGGTCTCGGTGTCTAGCGAAAGAAGAGGGGGAAGAAACAATGAATATTTAAACAAGCAGATGCATAGTGATGCATTACATGACAAGTAACGGCGTTAGAGGTGCCCTAACGCGGTATTGGATGATACCAGTGAAGGGGGGAAACATCCGGGAAAGTTTTCCCGGGGTTTCGCGTTTTTGAGCAGAGGAGCCGGAGGGGGAAAAGTTGCGTGTTTAATATGTTAGGAATGTGTAGTGGACGAACGGGCTGCGCATCCGGGTTTGTCTCGTCGTTCTGAGCAACTTTCATGTTGAAAATATTTTAATCCGAGTTACGGATTAAAAGATATGATTTCCTAAAGGTTTTATTAATTTCTGGAATTTAATTAATTAATTAATTTGAAATTAGATTTATGACATAAGCATGATGTCATGCTGACGTCAGCAGTCAACAAAGTTGACTGGGTCAAACTGACATGTGGGTCCAGTGGGACCCACCTGTCATTCCCTGATTAGGTTAATTAGGGTTTAACTAACTAATTACTGTTTTGATTAAACTAAAAGTTAATTAGGTTAATCTAATTATGATTAATTAACTTAATTAATTCTTTAATTAATATTTTAATTATTATATTTATTATTTATTTTTCTTTTAAAAAAAGGTTCCAGGGGCTGGGGCCCCTTTGTCATTGGCACATAGCCTAACGGGCGCGGGTGCTACGGTTGCCGCGGGTACGGGCGCTGGGCGTCGGTGCCCGACTAGGCGAGCGTCCAGATCGACAGGCAGAGGGGGTGCCAGCCATGGGCGTGGCGAGGCCGCCGGCGCCCACGACGCCGGCCAAGGGAACGGAGTGCGGCACTATGGGAGGGCGGTGACGGGCGTTCGGCGCGGCAAGGCCTCGCGGGAGAGGAGGAGAGCGGGGCGGTCGGAGCGCCGGAGTTGGCCGCGGACATGGCGGCGTCGCCGGTGCAGGGGGTGCAGAAGCAGGGCAAGGCGAACGGCGGCGAGCATGGAGGAGCCGGCGACGGGTGCGGCAACGCATGGGGCTGCGACGGCAGCATGTAGCAGCGGGCGAGGCCGCGGGAAGCATCGGCAGGGGGGCGGGGCAGTAGGCAGAGCGGCGAGTGAGGCGTGCAAGGAGGGAGGCCACGATGGGCGCGGGCCGCGAGCGCGGAGCGGCCAGGGCGCTGCCGGAGCCGTTCGGAGCAAGGGGGGGTTCATGGGCGGCGCGGGGGGTGCGGCAAAACGGCGCGGCGACGTGGTCGGGGGCGCGCGCGCGGAGGCGTGGCCAGATCTAGTGACGGGAGAGAGGGGAGGGGCGCAGCTCATAGGGGGGTGTAGGGACTAGGGCATGGGCGTGGTGGAGGGCGGGGAGGCCGATGGGGACGTCGCGTCGCAGGGGTGGCAGACCGGCAACGCGGCGATCCAGCAGGGAAGCGGCGCCGGTGAAGTAGCAGAGGCGACGGGCGGCGTCGAGCGCCGGGGCGGCGAGGGCGCGGTCACCCCGATCCCGATCTGGATCGGGGGAGTGAGGGGGGAGCGAGTGAGGGTGGATCGGGGGGGAAGTGGGGTGCGGGGTAGGTTAGGGTTTCGGGGGTTAGTGGATAAGGGGAGGGGGTGGCCAGCCGGATGGGCCTGGTGGGTGAATTGGGCCGGCCCGTTGGGTCTGTTGGCCCAGGGGGGGTCTGCTCTTTTTTTTTTCTTGTTTTATATTTGCTTTGTTTTCTTATCTTTTATTTATTACTTTTCTGTTTAAATTCATTAAAAGTAATTAGGCATTTTATAGAAAGGTGTTTGCTGCACCATAATTACCTTTGTATTATTTGGTGCACTCCGAACATTTTTGTTTTAATTTTTGGAAACTTTTATTGTTATCAATAATTTGAATTTGAATTTAGAACGGTTTCGAATTATTGCGAGGATAGCAACAGTAACCGAGGTGTCATGGCACGATTAGAGTGGGATTACTGTAGCATGATTATCCGGGCGTTACAAATCTCCTCCACTACAAGAAATCTCGTCCCGAGATTTAGGAGGTAGAAGGAAACAATGCGGGGTATTCATCACGCAGGCGATCCTCGCGTTCCCAGGTGGCTTCATCTTCAGAATGGTTCGACCACTGGACCTTGAGGAACTTGATCGCCTCCTGACGAGTGCGGCGTTCAGCTTGGTCAAGAATGCGGACCGGTTGCTCTTTATAGGAGAGGTCCTGTTGCAATTCAAGCACTTCATGATCCACTGCTCGGATTGGGTCCTTGAAGCAGCGTCGGAGTTGTGACACGTGGAACACATCGTGAACCAGTTGATAAGCCACTTTTCCACGCCTCTCGAGAATAGTGAAAGGACCAATATAGCGGGGAGCTAGCTTTCCTTTGATCCCGAAGCGGTGTGCACCCTTCATTCGTGTAACTCGAAGATAGGCCTTTTCGCCAGGTTGATAGACCATGTCTTTATGATGGCGGTCATAATTACTCTTTTGGCGTGACTGAGCAGCCTTGAGATTCTCGCGAATAATGCGGACTTGTTCTTCGGCATGTTGGATAATATCCGGACCAAAGAGTGGACGTTCCCCAGTTTCTGACCAGTTCAAAGGGGTTCGACACTTTCGTCCATACAACACTTCGAAGGGGGCCATCTTCAGACTAGCCTGATAGCTATTATTATAAGAGAACTCAGCATACGGGAGCGATTCCTCCCATTTCTTGCCGAAGGAAATAACACAAGCCCGAAGCATGTCTTCAAGAACTTGGTTGACACGTTCAACTTGCCCTTGAGACTACGGATGAAAAGCAGTACTGAATGATAGATGAGTTCCCATAGGTTCTTGGAAACTTGCCCAGAATCTTGAAGTGAATAAGCTGCCATGATCCGAACTGATAACCAGGGGAATACCGTGAAGTGAAACAATTCTGGACATATAGAGAGTTGCAAGCTGACTAGCAGTGATAGTTTCCTTGACCGCCCGAAAATGTGCAACTTTAGAAAGCCGGTCAATGACGACAAGAATAGCATCATTACCTTTCTACGATTTGGGAAAACCAGTGACGAAGTCCATTTCAACATGGTCCCATTTCCATTCAGGAATAGAGATAGGTTGCAGAGTTCCAGCAGGACTTTGATGTTCTGCTTTGATACGACGGTAAACGTCACACTCGGCAACATAGCGAGCAATGTCTTGCTTCATGTTAGACCACCAGAATCTTTGACGAATGTCCTGGTACATCTTTGTACTACCAGGATGGATACATAGGGGTGTATCATGAGCCTCTTTCATAACCTTCTGAGACATATCCATGTTTTCCCTCTTACTCGGAACTACTAGGCGACCCTTGAAGAACAAGGTCCCAGCGTCATCAACGGTGAAGAATGAGGGCTTTCCTTGTGCGATATAACGTTTAATCCTCTCCACTTCATCGTCACATTTCTGTATCCATTTGATGGTTTCCACAAGATCTGGCCTAGCAACCAGTGTATTGAGAGAACCTTTGGGGACAACATGGAGGTTCATCTTGCGAAACTCCTTAGGAGGGGGGGCGAGTGCACCCGGAGGAACAATATGGAGGTTCAGCTTCCTGAATTCTTCAACAAGCGAGGGCTGAACTTTGTGAACCTGGAGATGGTTGCAGTAAGACTTGCGGCTCAAGGCATCAGCCATTACATTAGCCTTGCCTGGTGTATAGGAAATACCCAAGTCAAAGTCTGCTACGGTCTCCATCCATCTCTGCTGACGGAGGTTCAGGTCTGGCTGAGTAAACAGATACTTCAGACTTTGATGGTCGGTGAAGATCTCTCAACGATTACCGAGAAGGTAATGTCGCCACTGCTTCAATGCATGAATGACAGCAGCAAGCTCGAGGTCGTGAACTGGATAGTTCTCTTCATGAGGGCGCAATTGACAAGAGGCATAGGCAATCACTCTGCGCTCTTGCATTAGGACACATCCCAATCCTTGGCGGGAAGCGTCGCAGTAAATGACGAAGTCCTTCTTTGTATCAGGTGGAGCTAGCACTGGGGCAGAAGTCAACTTGTCCTTGAGTGCTTGGAAGCTCTCCTGACATTTGTCTGTCCATTGGAACTTGACGCCCTTGTGCAACAGATTAGTCAAAGGCCTGGCAATCTTGGAGAAGTTCTCGACGAATCGACGGCAATAGCTGGCGAGACCGAGAAAACTTCTGACTTGCTTGACATTATTCGGAGGAGTCCAATCAAGAATAGCCTGAACTCGTTCAGGGTTAACGGCAATACCATCCTTAGAGATGACATGCCCAAGATAGGTTACTTCAGGAAGCCAGAATTCACATTTAGAGAACTTGGCATACAGCTGATGCTCTTGTAGATTTTCCAGCACAAGTCGAAGATGTTCAGCATGTTCTTCTTCGTTCTTGGAAAATACCAGGATATCATCCAGATAAACCACGACGAACTTGTCGAGGTAATCCATGAATATATAGTTCATCAGGCGAGGGAAGGTGGCTGGGGCATTGGTTAAGCCGAAGGACATGACAGTGTACTCGTATGAACCATAACGAGTCACGAAGGCGGTCTTTGGGATATCCTCTTCATGAACACGGATCTGGTGGTAACCCAACCTCAAGTCGAGTTTAGAGAACACTAATGGACCAGCCAGTTGATCATACAGATCATTGATCCGAGGAAGAGGATACTTGTTCTGAATGGCAGCCTGGTTAATAGGACGGTAGTCTTGGACCAGTCGGTTTGTCCCATCCTTCTTCTTGACAAAGAGAGAAGGTGCCCCCCAAGGAGAGCAACTTGGACGAATGAAACCATTTTGAAGAGATTTGTCGATTTCCTCCTTAAGCTCAAGGATTTCATGCGGTGGCATCTTGTAGGGTCGCTTGGCAATAGGAGTGGTGCCTGGTTTCAAGTCGATGACGAATTTGACAGCTCTAGCAGGGGGAATCCCTGGAAGTTCTTCAGGAAAGACGTCGAGGAAGTCACGCACGACGGGAATGTTTTCAATGCCCTCGAGTGGTGCAGGGTTTAATGCATTCTAGGCATAGAGCCTTGCCTCGGCATTTTGCACGAGGCGAGCATGGTATGTAACTATTTCATCTGAAGGATGTAGCAGATGGACGGTCTTAGTGGCACAAACTATGGAAGCAGTATGCGCTTTCAACCAATCCATCCCCAGAATGAGGTCGATGTTAGACGTCTTCAGGATAATGGGCGAGGCATAGAATTCCAGCCCTTCGATTTCCACGGGGACGTCGAGGCCAACCATGGAGGTTTGACATTGTCCCACGAGGGTTTTTACCACCACCGAAGTGTTCATCTCCTTACATTTAACGTCGCGCTTGTATGCAAAATCTTCTGACATTAGTGAATGCGATGCTCCTGTATCGAATAAAACAGATGCAGGTACTAAATTTACGAGGAGTGTACCCATCACAGTGGCAGGCTGGTCTTGAGCTTCGTTCAGATCAACGTGGTTGGCATGAACACGACCATAAGACTTGGCATTGTTGTTGCGGTTCTGGTTGTTTCCACGGCCAGCTGCAGGAAGGGCCAGTTGATTCTGATGGCAATCCCTAGCACGGTGACCTGGTTGACCACACTTGTAGCACAGGCCATTATTGGGAGTGGAAACAGGAGCTTGGGGTGGTGGAGCTGGAAGTCTTGGCTGCCTAGCAGGAGTAGTAGGCAGACGAGGTGCAGCATTGGACTGCCTTGGGGCAGGTGCATTCGGCTGGTACATGCTGTTGGGAATCCATATCCTGCGCTTCTGGGAGGACGGGCCCGAAGAGGAGCCCGTGTCATGGCTGCGCCTGTGAGAGCTTTGGCATTCCTGCAGACCAGTTTCGACATTGATGGCCTTGTTCACCAAGGTGGCGAAATCAGCAAAGTCGTGCACTAGAAGTGCGAGCTTGATGTCAGCTTGAAGGCCGTCACGGAACTTCTCCTGTCTGCGTGCATTAGTTGCAATGTCCTCTTCAGCATAGCGGGACACGTCCAGAAACTCTCGCTGATAAGCTTCAACAGTTTTGTTGCCTTGGATGAGGCTGCGGAACTCACGCTTCTTCCGGTCCATGACTCCCTGAGGAATGAAGCGGGCACGGAAAGCAGCTTGAAAGTCTGGCCAGGTGATGATTGTTCCAACTGGCAGAGTACGCCTGTGGCTGTCCCACCATTGAGCTGCGGGTCCCTTCAGGAAGAAGGAAGCAAACGTGACATAGCTGGCATGGGCTACATCAGCAGA
Source organism: Aegilops umbellulata (assembly GCA_032464435.1). Classification (NCBI taxonomy): domain Eukaryota; kingdom Viridiplantae; phylum Streptophyta; class Magnoliopsida; order Poales; family Poaceae; genus Aegilops; species Aegilops umbellulata. The sequence continues at coordinate 114,930,389 of CP136056.1, forward strand.
CTCCATCTCATAGGTGATGTCACGGAGCCAGTCATCAGCGTCCAGAGGCTGAGTTGAGCTGCGGTACACAGTTGGGTTCAGGCGCATGAAATCCTGTAGAGTTACTGTGTTTGGCTGCTGGTTCATATTGGGGCGAGGAAACTGAGCCATCAAGTTCTCCATGAACTGGTGATTCATCTCAAGCTGTTGGATCATACCAGCCATGTACTCAGGGGGTGGTGGGAAGTTGTCACCCCGACCACGACCACCTGGTTTAACCATCCTGCTAATATATAACAGGGGTAGTTCAACATTTGAGAATATTTGCAAAGACAAGAATCATTCAAGACGAAACATGCATAATGAAAGCACCATGATAGATACCACATAATAGTTGGCACATCTTACAAAAGAGATCATGCACAGGGTTCGATACATAGAGTTCAGTACATAGACTAAGACATCATAAGCGACACGCAGGCTCGCGGCGAATGCATCTAACATAAGCAAGCAAGTCTACATCAGTCCCACACGACACTGCGGAGGTAGTGTAGCCTGAAAGCTGGTAGTGTGGCAACGGGTACACCACGTCGGCAACCTGGGGTCCGCGGGTGCTCTGGTGCTGAACCCGACGCTCAAGTGGCAGAAGAGGACCAAGTGCGGGAGAGTAGCCTCCCACCTCTGGCCAACCAACACCCTGGGGCATCACGGTCCTGGCTGGGTAGATAGCAGAACGCGGCAGCTCCCCAGATCTGACAAAGGGGTGTAACATCGTCAAAGCACGGTAGAGGTGCTGACGAGTGCTGTACAACTCGTGGCGAAGAGCTCGGTTAGCTCGATCCAGCCCATCAGCATGCAGAACAAAGTTCTGATGGTGGAAGGGCTCGCGGGTGACAGTGGAGTAGGCAGCAGTGTAGTAACCCTCCGCACCAATATCAGATGCGATAGCAATGTGCCTGAAGGGGGAGGTGTCCAACTCCCGGTACTCCCTACGAAGGCATGTCAGAGCAGCATAGGCAGCATCGTGAACTGCCATATCGATGGTCACCCCAACACCATAAGTGGTGTGCAGCACAGTAGTGGAGTCATACTCCCGAGAGTAGAGGTGGACGGTGGCTCGGTACTGCTCCTGGTTAAAGTCCTGGTACTCCTCGGTAACGGTGTACTCGGGGTGCCAGCGATAACCCAGATTGGTCATCATCTCAGCTAGCACGGCCGATGATCCCGAGGCGCCAATGGCCGCCGTGTGGCGCACGACCTGCCTCGTGGGTTCCATCTGAAAACAAAGATGTTTCAAAGGAGTCAAATGACAGTGTGGAAATTGTGCAAAACACTATCCTAAGGAATAACTATGGCTTTTATCCAACTTTGGGGTGAATGTCGTCACGGGATCCTAGTGTCAGAGTTAGTAAATTCGTTTAACCCGAGTAGAAGAGAGTTCAGAGTCCCAGAGTAAAGGTCGAGGAGTAAAAGATCCTAGTACCACCCGATGGCGACGTGGGCCCGTAAGGCACACAGCCAAGTTAGTAAAAGTTTTTGTAATGTCTAGACTCGACTTCGGCAAAGGAGTGTGGAAGGGGGATTCCTACAGGCAGTCGGCTCTGATACCAACTTGTGACGCCCCCGATTCAATCGTACACATTTGCGTGCATGATTAGTGTACGATTGAATCGGGGGCGTCACATTTTTGGTGGCTACAGAGGCTTGCGGCGGCGGAACTCCCGATCTAATCTCCGTTCTGGAAGTTTTACGATACGTAGGTATATATGGGCGCAAGGGGTACGTCGGTGGAGCTTCGGGGGCCCCACGAGGCAGGGGGCGTGCCCCAAAGGGGTTGGCACGCCCTGGGGCACGCCCCCCACACTCGTGGGCAGCTCCCGTATCTTTTGACGTGCACCCCAAGTTTCCTGGGTCTTATCCGGTGAGAAAATCACGTTCCAAAAAGGATTTTTCTGTTTGGACTCCGTTTGATATTCCTTTTCCTCGAAACACTGAAATAGGCATAAAACACCAAATCTGGGCTGGGCCTCCGGTTAATAGGTTAGTCCCAAAAATAATATAAAGGTGGATAATAAACCCCAATATTGCCTAAAACAGTAGATAATATAGCATGGAGCAATCAAAAATTATAGATACGTTGGAGACGTATCACTTATCTTCTTCTTCGCCCCGACGCAATGCGAGAGGTGCTTCTGAACGCCATCCGGCATCCTTACGACCGGGCGCGGGCGCAGGTGGTGCGGGTTGCCTCGGAGGAGCCCGAGGCCCATGGCGGAGGGGAGGCGGCCGCCGCTGATACAAGCGCAGGGCGCCGAGCAGGTGAGTCTTGTTTACATTTCTTGAGTCGCTGGTTATGGGACGACTTTGGGGATGCTGACGCGAGTCGCTAATGTAGCGGCGCCGGGTGGAGGAGGCGGCGGCGCGGCCGGAGCCGGGTCATCTCGGGGGGCGGCGAAGGCGAGGCGCCCGGATGGGAAGGATAGCGTCCCGCCGTGGGCCCCATCCACGAAGCACGCGGCGGACCCGACCGAAGGTGCGAAGCCGCCCGCCAACAGGAGGCGCGGCGCTCCGCCGGAGAGGGCGGCAAGGCCCGCCGTTCTAGTGGTGTCAGGGTAAGTGACACTTTTTGTTCAAGCCGACTCAGCGTAACCATTTTTGTCTTGTGCTTCAGGTCGCCAATCTCGCTGGCGCTGGCGGCGGCGAATGCTGCGTCCGCTGAGGGCGCCGTGTTCCGGAGGAGCCGATCCAGCACCATTGACCGGGAGGAGGAGGAGGAGCGGCCGGACCCGGACCTTAGTCTGGACCCGGCCAATGCCGAAGGCTTGGCTTGGCAGGACCGGAACCGGGCCGAGGCGGAGCTGGAGGCGGCGTCGACCCAGGCCTGGGTCGGCGCCGCGGTTGTGTGGGCGCGAGCCGGCGAAGAGCTGGCATGGCGGGAGATGCCGGCGGGGACGATTGTGGCGGCTACGGTTTTCGTACCGTCGTCGAAGGGGGAGCACGGCCAAGGCGGCCGTGCGGACGTGATGGACCTCGACCGGGAGGTCGTAGTTGTCGAGGACGGCACCCCGCCGCCGACCAACGTGGTCGAGCGGGCGGGGGCCGGTGGAGGCGGCGGCGGCGCCGTCTTGGAGGAGGCGGCGCGGACGGCGTCAGAGGGGGCGTCTCGGACACCGGCGAGTGAGGCGCCGCCAGTGATGGAGCCTCAAGCAGCTCCGCCCACCAAGCCGGCGTCGGTGCCGGAGAGGGCGCTGGAGAAAGCGCCGGCTTCAAGGGAGGCGGCCGGTGGAGAGCACGCCCTGGTGCTCAGATCTGGAGGACGCCGCGTGGCTGAGCCACGGCCGTCGCGGAGCGGGACCAGGAGGTCCTCTTCGGAGCTCCGACCCAGGAGGAGGCGGCGATGGCCGCCGTGACCCGCCGCCTGCATGGGCGGACGAACCGAATCCAGGCCTTTGCCCAGGCCGAGGTCGAGGCGACGCAGGAGCTGGAGCGCGCCGTCTTCGTAAGTTTTCGTTTGCATTCTGCTTTTCTCTTTTCATCATTTTCTCCTTTGTGGGGGCACGCCAGCGCACCCACTGGGTGTAGCCCCCGAGATTCGGGCCAACTGCATAGCAGTTGGGTCGAATCTTATCTTGTTGTCTTGCGCTGATCGTTTCCTTCTGCAGCAACTTGACTCCTACCGAGTCAACGTCTTTAACCGGCTCCTTGAGACGCACCGGCGTCTCAAGGAGAGACTCGCCGCCAAGGAGGAGGAGCTCCGCGTTGCGGCAGGTATTTCTCTTTCATGCTCTTTTCTAGTGGGGGCTTGCTAGCGCACCCATTGGGTGTAGCCCCCGAGATTTGGGCCAACTACGTAGCAGCTGGGTCGAATCTTAAAATAGTACTTGGTTGCTGAGTTCTTCATGTGCAGCCGAGGTGCTGTCTTGGAAGACCCGGCTGATTCGGGCTGGTTTTCCCTATGACCGGCTTGTCGCAGACGTCAGCCGGCTCAGGGCCGAGGTGGAGAAGGCAAAGGCGGAAGCGACGAGAGCCCGGCAAGCGCTTGACGAGGCCAGCCGGCTACGGGAGCAGCCGCGGGTGACAAGAGCCGCCTCGAGCCCGAGGTGGAGCACCTCAAGGCGGAGGCCGCCAAGGTCATGGAGGCGCAGCAGGCCCTTGCCGAGGTGGACCAGCAATGCGGCAAGCTGGCCGACGACAAGGGGCAGCTCTAGGCCGAGGTGGAGCGCCTGAAGGCGCTGGTGGCCACGGCGGAGGAGACTCGGCACGGGGAGACCCGCCTCCATGAGGAGGCCGTGAAGGAGGACGAGGACAAGGACGCTGAGCTGAAGGCGGCCCTTGCCAAGGTCGCCGACCTGGAGAAGGCGCTGGAGGAGTGTGACCGCACTATTGCCCGGGAGCGACGCGGTACATTGCTTGAAGCGCAGCACTTGGAAGAGTCCTTCTCCAGTAAGTGCTTTCCTTTGGTTTCATTGTTGCCGGGTTGGGACTCCGGCTTCTCTTCCTTAGTAATTTTCTTCTGACTTGCTTTTCTTCTTAGCAGGGGCCTTTCTGGAGACACGCCAACTGGCGAAGGAGGCGGTCCGCTTCTAGCGCGACCCGCAAGGGATCATCGGCTCCGGGACTGACCCACGGGTGGCATGGACCTTCCCGGAGATTGTCGCTGCTGGAGAGGCCCGTCTGCGAGCCTTGAGTGAGCAGATGGGGCGGCTTTCTGAGGCCGGCACGGCGATGGCGGCGGCCCTCTGGCCGGGTGCCATCGCGCCGACCAGCTTCCCGCGGCTAGCGCGGTCATTGGAGGCGGGCCCGGACCGCCTTCACGAGGGGTGGGTTTCCGCCGCTCACGCCGGCGTGGAGATGGCGCTCCGGTTCATGGTGTCGTGGCATCCGGACTTGGCGCTGGATGTGTTGATGGTCCAACTAACCGGCTCGGAGAGCCAGCTGCAGGCGGAAGCCGGAAGGATCGCCGCCCGGGCCAGCTAAATCGTCGGGTTCGCCTTCCATGACATGTTCCGGCCGGAGCGAGCGGAGGATGGCGGAGTCGTGCCCGCCGACGACTACGGCCTGCTTTTGGACGAACCGGAGGGCAGCTCTGAGAAGACGGACATCTACCGTGATGCGAACGCCGGGGAGGAGGACACCGGCACCTCGGCGGATGCGGGGGTTGGGCGCTCTGGCGGAGGCGATGCCTGACTTTTAACTTAGCAAATTATTTTGTTAGGTAGCAGGTTCACCCACTCACTGGGGGTTGATTGGGTGTAATGAACTCTGGCCTTGGGCCTGTTTGAGGGGAGCGTACGAAATGTTGACCGTGAGCGAAACACCCACTGGGCCGGCTGGTGGCAGCCGGTCATGCGGCAACTCAAAGTGGTGAGGCCGGGTCAAGGAATCCGGCGGTAAGCGGAAACTTCATGGATGCCTGCGCTTTTTCTTTTCGTCTTTAGAGCCGTTTTCTTGCAACTCTCCCCTTTGGGCTCCCCCCCCCCCCCGAGTCTGACGGCCAAGGCTCTGGTCCGTGACAAGGGGTTCGGCCTTTGAGAGGAGCGTTCAATACTTAGTATTTCAAAACATTGAGGCGAGCGAAACACCCACTGGGACGGCTAGCGGCAATCCGGCGGGGCCGGGTTGGCGAGCAGCCGGTCGTGCAGCAATTCAAAGTGGCAGGGCCGGGTTGGGCGACCCGGCGGTTCTTCACTTAGTGTTCGTGGCGCGCTGGTGCTTTTGGTCTCATGTGCTTGCCAGCCGATAGCCGAAGCTGGATCTGCGGCTTAGGGCGAAGCGAGGGGCTATGGCGATCCAACGCGTTTGAGAACCGCTAAGAAAAATGATGGGTGGCCAAGCCGGCTAGCCCCCGGGTCGAGCGAGTCAATCCGGTGGCCGAGTTTGACTTAAGAGTAAAGTAGTGCAGAAATGTAGGAGACACAATAACTTGGTCGCATAGGGGGCAGCCCCCGAGCGTCGTTCGGGGACCCCATAGTTTCAAACGGTTACAAAAGGCAGCGATACATATGTGCACCCGGCTAACTGTAAAACGGGTGGAGGAGCTCTGCATTCCATGGCCGGGTTGTTTCTTTGTCAGCGGTGTCCCTATTGCGCTTGTTTTTCTTGCTTGCGTCGATGAGGTAGTACACGTTGCGATCGCACAAGGCCTTGCTAACGATGAAGGGGCCCTCCCATGGGGAGGATAGCTTGTGTTGGCCAGTCTGCTCTTGGACGAGTCGGAGGACAAGGTCTCCCTCTCAGAAATCGAGGGGCTTGATCTTCTTGCTGTGGTAATGCCTCAGACCTTGTCGGTAGATGGCTAAGCGACTGAGCGCTAGGAGACGTGCTTCTTCGAGCAGGTCGGCGCTGTCTTCGCGGGCTTCCTTCGCTTCGGCTTCCGTGTACATGGTGACGCGCGGTGAGTCAAACTTGACGTCGGTCTGGATGACGGCTTCTACTCCGTAGATGAGGAATAACGGGGTGAACCCGGTCAACCTGTTTGGCGTGGTGCGGAGACTCGAGAGGACGGCCGGCAACTCGTGAAGCCAACTGCCGGGTGAACGGACGAGTGGCTCGACGAGTCGCGGTTTGATGCCAGATAGGATGAGGCCGTTGGCCCGCTCGACCTGGCCATTGGACTGTGGATGTGCAACGGAAGCCAGGTCGAGGTGGATGCCGGAGGCGGAGCAGTACTGCGCGAGCGCGCCCTTGGCAAAGTTGGTGCCATTGTCCGTGATGATGCTGTTCGGCACACCATGATGTCCTTGATAAATCGAACGGCCGTTGGACAGTCCAGCTTCTTGATTGGCCTTGCTTCGATCCACTTGGTGAACTTGTCCACCACCACCAGAAAATGCGTCATGCCGCCTACAGCGGTCTTGAAAGGTGCCACCATGTCGAGTCCCCAGACCATGAAGGTCCAGGCGATCGGGATGGTCCGGAGTGCGGACGCCGGCTGGTGGCTGCGCTTGCTGAAGCGTTGGCACCCCACACACTTGAGGATGAGAGACTCTGCGTCTTCGAGGGCCGTGGCCCAGTAGAAACCATGGCGGAAAAGCCTTGGCCACCAAGGACCGCGAGGCGGCGTGGTGCCCACACTCGCCCTGGTGTATGTCGTGGAGGATCTCAATGCACTTGTCCTGCTCGACGCAACATTGGAACACGCCGGTGTAGCTGCGCTTGACGAGCTCATTGTTGATGATGATGTAGGCAGACGCTCGGTGCTGCACTTGCCGGGCTTTGGTCTCGTCCATGGGAAGGACCCCGTTTTCCAGGAACTCCGAGATGGGCAGGGCCCAGGATGGTGCCGCGACCCCGGCGAGGACAGCCGTCACGACGGGTTCCGGGGTGGCAGCCGCCGAGCCAGGTTCAACGACCCTTGGGCCGGATTGGTGTGTGGCCGGGCTGGCTGGAGCAGTCCCCGGACCAATTCGAAGCGCGGCCGGGTCAGTTGGAGCGGTCCCCGAGCCGGGTTGAGGCGCGGCCGGGTCGGTTGGAGCAGTCCCCTGGACGGGTTGAGGCGCGGCCATGTCGTCTGGGACATGGATGGACTCGGAGTCCGGAAACGGCTTGATGGACGGCTTGTGCAGATGCTTGAGGGAGACGCCGAATGGAATGGACATCCGGGACGAGGCGATCTTGGCGAGCGTGTCGGCCGCTTCATTCTCTCCGCGCGGGACGTGGTGGAACTCACAGCCCGGGAAGAATCCGGATAGCTTCTGGACGAGGAAGTGGTAGCTCGCCATTTTGGAGTCATGGGCGTCCCACTCGCTGGAGCTCTGCTGCACCACCAGGTCTGAGTCGCCGTAGTACAGGATGCACCGGATGCCGAGTTCCTTGGCAAGCCGGAGGCCGTGCACAAGGGTTCATACTCGGCGACGTTGTTGGAGGTGGCGAAGTGGATCTGCAGCGTGTATTTGAGCCGGTCCCCCTTGGGGGAGAACAGCATAATGCTGGCCCCTAGACCGAGTCGCATCTTCGAGCCATCGAAATGCATGCGCCAATGCGTCGAGTCCGGTGGCGGCGGGAGGTACTGGGTCTCGGTCCAGTCGACGAGGAAGTCGGCCAAAGCCTAGGACCTGATCGTGGAGCGGGGCTCATAGATGATGGTGTGGCTAGCTAGCTCAAGCACCACTTGGCGACCCGGCAAGAGGCATCCCGGCACCCGATGATTTCGCCGAGAGGGGTCGTGCTAACCACGGTGACGACATGCTCTTGGAAGTACTGCTTCAGCTTCTTGGCGGTGAAGTACACGTAGTAACACATCTTCTGGTAATGCGGGTAGTTTTGCTTCGAGGCGGAAAGCACCTCGCTCAGCTAGTAGACGGGACGCTGGACGGCTTGGTCCTTGTCCTTCTCTGGTCGCTCGACCACCATTACGACCTTGTCCAGCATGCGAGGTACTCGCGGCCGGTTTCCGCCGGCCCCTGCACGCACATGGCGAGCTGACTGGGGCGGCCGGGTCGCTTGTAGGTGCCGGCGAAGTTGTGCATGAAGGCTTGCTCAAAGTCGACCCATGTGTTGATGCTGCCAGCCGACAGACTGTTCAACCAGGTGCGGGCCGACCCCTGGAACATGAGGAGTGTGTAGCGCACGGCGTGGCGGTGGTTACCGCCGGTGAAGCCGATGGCGGTGGTGTAGTAGGTGAGCCAGTCCTCTGGCTTCACGGTGCCGTTGTACTTAGGGGTGTTGAGGGGGAGCGTGAACCCTTTGGTGAAGGGTTCGCCCTGGATGCGTGGCCCGAAGCAAACCGGTCCGACGGGGCCGGTCTCTTCTAGCTCCTCGGAGAGGGCGAGTCGGTCAAGGCGATGACGGGCATCGGTGTCGTGGATGGCGTGCGGGCTCAGCCGGTCGGTGACCGTGCCACAGGGGGCCGGGTCGCGTGCAGTCGGATGTCGGCCGGGTTGGAGCAGGGGGTCGAGGTGGTGCCGGGCCTCCAAGGCCGGCTCGTCCTCCAAGATGCCAGCAGCCATCGGCGCGGGGTTGCGTCGGGTCCGGGTGCGGCTGGAGTGCGCCTCACCGGGTGGTGAAGATGTCGTGTGCTGGTTGTCGCCGTGCCCAGCGACTCGGACGGAGCCGGATCCGGCTGGCTTGGCGAGCTGGTTGAGGCGGTCCTCCTGTGCGTTGGCCGCGACGAGGAGGTCGTTCACCCACTTGAGGCGATCCTGCAGCTCCTCGCCCGTGAGCTGATCCAGGCTGACCGCGGCCGCCTGGGCGGCACACATATTCTTCACGGGAGTCTCGTAGACAGGAGGGAGGGCGCAGAAGGTGCGCCCGATCGGACCCCCCCGGGCTCGCACGTCGGCGACCCGGCTTGGCTCGGCGGCGGTAGGCGTGAAGCCGTAGGAGGCGTCGCGCTCCAGCTGGGCAGAGTCAAGGTGACGCTGCATGGTAGCGAGTGTCTCGGTGAGGTCCAGCAGGCGCTGGCGATCCTCGTTGAGACGAGTCCGGGCCTCGGCGATGTTGGAGGCATTGATATCGGTGCCGATGGGAACACGGAGGCTCTGCATTGTGGCGCGCAGCGGTTGGGCGAGCCGGCCCTATCCGCCCCGGCCTTAGCTTTGGCGGCCTTCCTCGCCGCGCTCGATGAGGAGGAGGCGCCTGTGTCGGTGACGAAAACCTCCACGCAGAGACCCATCGCTCCGGCGGGAGTGCCGTCGTTGATGGAAAGCGGGGAGTCGGAAAAGCTAAGTACCTCGCAGGGGTACTCGTCATCCGTAGGCGCATCGGAGATGCGCAGCGTGGCGAAGGAGGCGGCGAGTGCATCAATGACGTCATCTGCCTGCATGACGGGCTCGTCGGAGTCGGAGAAGATCCCCGTCTGAAGCATGCTCCCGGCTAGGACCTCGAGCTACCCCACGGTGGGCGCCAACAATCGTGGAGCGTGCACGGAAGATGCCAAGGGATGGCTAAGGAGAGGAGGAGGCTCGAGGACACTGGTGGGCTCCAGAGGCGAGGTCGACATGAGCGAGCACGGGAAGCAAGACATACCCAGGTTCGGGGTTCTCCGGAGAGATAACACCCCTAGTCCTGCCGAGTGTGGTTTATATGTAATAGTACAAAGTTGCTCCTAGAGCTGTATGGAGGAAGAAGGAGGTCTGGCCAAGGCTTAGGCTGCTCCCTCTCCTCTGGTGTTGCTTGCTAGACGCGTGATTGGGTCGATGGGTGTGTGTGTTGCATTGCTTGCCCGCATGCATGAGGGCTCCTGGGGGTTTTATAGGTTAACCCCCTAGGGGTACAAGGGTAATGTTACAAGGCAGTAGGGCCGGGTTGTCGGTGTCCAGGAACCCAGTGCTGGGACCCGCTGGGTTCACCGGGCGCGGGCCCCATCCGCCTAGGGGGCACTTTGTGCCGTCTTGTCGGTCATCAGGGCGTGGCCGAGTCGAGTCGGCTACAGGGGCGCTCCGTCAGGTCACCGCTTGCCGGCGTCATGGGTGACGTCAGGTGCACTATTGCCACGCCAGCCCTGGTCAGCGGGTAGGTGGGGGCACTGCTGCCTCGTCCGGCTGACCAGAGGCATGGGCGGGGCACTGTGGCTTCGGTCATCAGTTGGTGGAGACTCGTCCCATCGTACGGCTGGGATGGGACGGCCGCTGACCCTTGGACGGGTTTGGAGAACACGCCAAGGGCGGTGCTGGCTTGTTGGGGAAGTCTTGAGCTTGGTTGTTGGGGCCGAGTTGAGGAGTCTGGCCGGGTTGTAGAGCTCGGCCGGGTCGCAGGGCTTGGCCGGGTTGAGCGACCCGGCTAAGTGCAAGCCGGATTGAGGGGCGATGCTGGCCCCGTCATTTTTGAAAAGGATCTGGGTTCCATTGCCTGCCTGGGGTTCATCCCCCGGACAATATGGCTGACATGCGTGTCGACCACCAGATCTTGGAGGAGCACCTCGTCTTCAAGGCCACCGTCGACACCGCCGCGCGGTTGTCTACTTTAAAGTACAGTTCGTGATGTTTTCTCGAGGCCACCGCCAGTGCCTTCTAGTTAGTTTTCCTCTGTAATGTTAATATGCAATCTAATGTTCAGTTAATAGTTTGGTCCTCTGAAATGTAATGTTCAGTTAACACTTTGGTCCAACAATTGCTACATTTCGTAGTACTATTCTCAAGCATTCTTAGTTTTGTTAACTGTCTTATCTTCTAGTACATGTTTCTATTCTGCAATGTCGTGCTCAGTTAACTATTTTGGTCCATTTGGTGTGTTGTCCATTTAACTGTTTGGTTTAGTTCTGCAATTTGATTTTCATTTGTTGTGGGTACAATTTTGTATTGTTATGCATGTGACACAAATCGAATTTGGTTGTACTCAATACATATTGTACTGATTGTATGGCAACTCTCAGTTAACCTGATCAAGATCTTCCTTATGTGTGTTGCAGGGAAACAATGGGAGACACTGCAGTTTACCATCGAGGTTTGTTCAAGCAGGGTCCTTTGGCTAATAGCACATTATTGTGCAGTTGCAGGAATCATTCTAATATTTAGGTTTCTTACAATTTGGTCTTGCACATGTAGGTCCTGCTGTCAGAGGCTTAGACCCACTGTTCGACCCATTTTGCATATGGGGAAATGAGATGTCCATGAATATCAGTCAAGTCAAGAAACTTAGAAAGATTGTTAGGATGAAGAAACTTGCGACAAATAATAGCAAGATCTTTGTTTGCACAATGAAGAAGACATAAGTCAACTATAGGATGGTACCAACTCTTTTACCTTGTTTTTACCCCTTGCGCCATTTCACAATTTACAACAGCAATTTATGCATAACTTAGTTTTTAGTATTTTTCAAAGCAGTTCACCGATGATTACCTCTCAAACCACCTACATGGTCAAGAGGCGAGGAAGGTATTCATTCAACACCCACGGTACAATATTGACGTCTTGCTGAAGAGGACGAAGTTTGGGTGGGCAATTATCCATAGCCACTGGCCTAAAGTTGCAAGGACATTCAACATCACTGAAGGCTCAATATTTGCCTTCCGCTTCTGCAGTTTCCCAGATGAGATTCATCTGTCTATTTACCGTGTATGATGCTACTTTCCAAATGTTTTTGATGCTGCATGTGAAACTTGGTGTTGTTGTGTAATGGCGTAACTGAGTGCCGAAACTATCTGATGTAATTCGATTATGAAATCCTGATTGCGTTTATACGGATATGAAATATCTGGCGTGTTTTATAAGAAATATCAGTTTGATTAGTACATGGATTATCAATAATAGGCTAATTACCCTTCTTATTGTGGTTTTCTATTGCAAACGGTTACTCAGACAGCACCGTGGGAGATGAACTTAAACAACCCGCAAGGTTTCTAGAAAGTAGGCGTGTTCGATCAACTAACAATCACACACGGCTTCCGGCAATGAACTGTTTGCGTTAGGCCACCTTGCACACACGTTTCCACACAAAGAACTGTGTGGGATGTACATAATGTATGTATGGAAATGATTTTCTAGGATTCACCGTGTGGGATGTACATACCTACGGAAATGATTTCTGGGATTCACCGTGTGGGATGAACATACCTACGGAAATGATTTCTGGGATTCATCGTGTGGGATGTACATACCTACGGAAATGATTTCTGGGATTCACCGTGTGGGATGTACATACCTATGGAAATGATTGGGTTTCCATGCCTCGCCCGATCGCACACGGCCCAGGCCTGGGTCCCACGAGGGCCTATCCCCGACGATTTCTGGGTCATGTGGGAAGGACCCACCTACCACCCACACTCACTTGGCGACGGTTCCAAATGCCATCGCGGAAAGGGGTTTTAAACCATTTGTTTAGGACGTCGTTGTACCAGTGACTGAGAACACATTCAGAGATTTTGTCGAAATTGGGTACTTGCCAGCAAAAAATGTCATGCACTACCACGCCCCTGATCCAGGCGAAGAAAGACCTCAGCCAAAGAATGACGAAGTCATTGTTTTTAGTGATCACATGAATCGGGGCTTCTCTGCGCCCGGTTCTAAATTTTTCCAAGGCGTTCTGCACTTATTTCAACTCCATCCTCAAGACATCGGACCCAATTCCATGTCAAACATCTGCAACTTTCAAGTCTTCTATGAAGTATACCTTCAAGAGGAGCCAAGCGTCAAACTCTTTAGGGATTTTTTATTTAAACTGCCAAAACGAGTTTACGAACGGACCCAGCTTGGAACTTGGCGGAATCTCAAACCAACGAAGAAGAGATGCCATCTTCCCTTATGCTTTCCTGCCGAGTCACCCCAAGGATTGGAACCAGACATGGTTTTACTGCAAAGATACCTCTCCGGCTGACGAGAATCCACTGCCGGGTTACCGTGTCGAACGCCTGGACCCAAAGCATAATCTTCCTGAAAAACTTACCACTGCCGAACGTGCAAAGCTTGCTCCCACCCTTGCAAAGGTTAAAGCTCTGCTAGAAAATGGGTTAACTGGCATTGACTTGGCCAGGTGCTGGGTTCCTTCGCGGATCATACCCTTGAGTATCCAGCCCGGCTTAATGTGCACTTACACTGGTGGTGTAAAGGATCCACTGCGCCACAACTCTGCGGAATTAACTGACGAGGCAATTAACGAAATGACCAAGTACCTTCTGAATGAAGATCCGGAAGATTGCAGTAAAGTGGGTTTGAACCCTTTCTGCAAACTTAACCCGTCACCGGATGTGAGCCTCTGAACTCACTTACTTTTACCTCATTATTAAAATACTTTATTAACTCCACCTCTGATGATCTTTACAGGCTGAATCTGACTTTTGGAAAAAGAAATATGATCATGAAGTTGCCAAGAAGGTCAGGGCTGCGAAGAAAGCCACCAAGAAAACCGCCAAGAAAACCACTAAGAAGAATAAGAAGAAACCAAGCGCCTCTGATATGTTTGAACTGAATGACAGCTCTGAGTTGGAGGTAGCCCTTGACTCCCTTGGCTCCTTTTTCAATCACCTTATTGACACTGACTATTACAAGATGACATGGCGGCCCGCCAAGTAGTTGAAGAAGAGGTAACTATTATTTCCTCCGGCTCAGAACCATTGCCAAGACAGAAACTTCGACAAGTAACCCGGGAAGTAAGGTTTTCACACCCCTTGGCTCATTTAGATCCTTGACACCCCAAGCAGTTGAAGAAGAGAAGCAAAGCACGGGCGTGAAGCTAGAAGTGACCAAGAAGTGATCCTAGAACAACCTACGTCAGACATAACTCCAACACCGTGTTCACTTCCCGGACTCCGCCGAGAAGAGACCATCACGGTTACACACGCGGTTGATGTGTTTTAATTAAGGTCAACTTCGGGTTTTCTACAACCGGACATCAACAAATTCCCATCTGCCTCATAACCGCGGGCACGTCTTTTGAAAGATAATACCCTGCAAGGGTGTCCCAACTTAGCCCATTATAAGCTCTCACGGTCAACGAAGGATATTCCTTGTACCGGGAAGACCCGATCAGTCTCGGAATCCCAGACTACAAGACATTTCGACAATGGTAAAACAAGACCAGCAAAGCCGCCCGAATGTGCCGACAAATCCCGATAGGAGCTGCACATATCTCGTTCTCAGGGCACACCGGATGAGCAGTCCGTACAACTAAAACCAGACCCCAAGTTTCCTTGAGGTGGCGCTGCAAAGCGCTCTAGTTTGGGCCAGCAATCGAAGGAGAACTGGCCCGGGGGGGGGGGGGGGGGGTTAAAATAAAGATGACCCTCGGGCTCGCGAAAACCCGGGGGAAAAGGCTTAGGTGGCAAATGGTAAAACCAAAGTTGGGCCTTGCTGGAGGAGTCTTATTCAAGGCGAACTGTCAAGGGGGTCCCATAAATCACCTGAGGGAGTCCTGGATTAGGGGGTGTTCGGATAGCCAAACTATATCTTCAGCCGGACTCCAGGACTATGAAGATACAAGATTGAAGACTTCGTCCCGTGTCCGGAAGGTTCTTTCCTTGGCGTGGAAGGCAAGCTAGGCGTGCGGATATTCAAGATCTCCTACCAATGTAACCGACTCTGTGTAACCCTAACCCTATCCGGTGCCTATATAAATCGGAGGGTTGTAGTCCGTAGGACGAACACATCATAACCATCATCATACCCATAGGCTAGCTTCTAGGGTTTAGCCTCCTTGATCTCGTGGTAGATCTACTCTTGTACTACCATATCATCAATATTAATCTAGCAGGAGTAGGGTTTTACCTCCATCGAGAGGGCCCGAACCTGGGTAAAATAAAGTGTCCCTTGTCTCCTGTTACCATCCGACCTTGACGCACAGATTGGGACCCCCTACCCGAGATCCGCCGGTTTTGACACCGACATTGGTGCTTTCATTAAGAGTTCCTCTGTGCCGTCGCAATCAGGAAGGATGCCTTTTCCCGTCTTTAAAGACAGCGCCGTCACTGAGGGAGCTTTGGCTATCGACCAACCCCTCCGGTTGGGTGGTTTTCTCATGACCGCCCGTTCGGCCATTACGCCGACGGTGACCTCTCGGGTCGTCGAAAACAATCTCCGCGCCAGCTCGGAATTGGCCGAGCAGCTAGATCCGGTGGAGCTCTCCTCCATAAACGAGCTCCTGGATCGCATCGCCGCCTTGGGGGTCGCTACAAACTACGACCAGGTTGGGCCTAAACCCGATCTAAGGGAAATCAACTCTCCCCAAGCCACCCATCATGTTGCTGTGGTGGAAACACAATGCGATGACCCTTCATCAATCTTAAGGACCAGTTACGTCCAAATTCCGGAACCCTCCATGCCGGATATCCACGGAGGGGAGGATACAACCCAAGACCTGGACTTGGAACCAGGCAAACCGGAAAACATACAGGACTCCGGATCTCGGAATCCGGAGGTCGTTCGGCCTCCGAACAGCAAACCGGGCGAAGTATCAGATCTAATGAATTCCGCCCGTCCGATCTTAAGCGATCTCTCCCAAATCAAGCAGATGCCCGAAGAAACAGTACATCATTACTAGGCCAGATTCCTCCTGCTTATGAACAGGATAAAGGACTGCCACGAGGGAGACGCGATTTCAATCTTCTGCAGTAACTGCACGGACAAGGGGATACTCAACGCCATAAGTCGTCGTAATATTACGCGCTTTGCTGACTTGGCGTCCATAGTACAAAAATACTGTGCGATGGAAAGTGCTCGAAAAACCGAAATTAAATTTTGGGATAATCCAGCCTTAAATAGCAATCCCGTCCGAATCAAAAGGGCGCACTACAGCAAAGCGCCCGGATTAAATAAAAAATCAGAACCCTCTAGGGGGCACGGAACCGTGCTAGAAAGGTGGCTCGATGGACCCTGCAAGATTCATAGTACAGAGGATGCCACCCCAACTCACAGCCTTAGGGCATGTTGGATACTCCGGCAGGTGGCCAAAATTGGCGAGGACCTCCTAAATCCAGAGGTCGAAGGAAACCAACCCGAGAATTTCAGTACCGTTCTCACGATCTCTGAGACTTTAGCATCAAATAACATGCAAAAAAGAACACTTCGCAGCCCCGCCGAAGTCTACCAAGTAGCGACCATAAATCCATGGAGCAATACTACCATCACCTTCAATGCGAGCGACGAACCTAAATTCCGAACAGCCAGAGCGCCAGCCGCATTGGTTCTCAGTCCCATAGTGGACGGCTGTCGCCTCGGAAAGGTACTTATGGACGGAGGCAGCGGATTGAACCTCATCTACGAGGAAACCCTCCAAAAGATGGAAATAGACTGGAACCGCATTGAGCGAAGCAGCACAACCTTTAGAGGAATAATCCCCAGTCAGGAAGCGCGCTGCACCAGAAAGATCACACTAGATGTGGCATTCGGCACGCCGGATAATTACAGGTTCGAACAAATCACGTTCCAGGTGGCCCCGTTCAGAAGCGGATATCACGCTATATTAGGACGAGAGGCATTCACAGTTTTCCAATCCATACCCCATTACGGGTACATGAAGCTTAAGATGCCTCGGCCAAACGGAATTATCACTCTCGCTAGTGATCCGGACATAGCACTCCGCGCCGAAAACAAGACAGCCGCATTGGCCCTCGAGGCACTATCTGAAACCTTAGCGGCCAAAGAGCTGACGGCGCTGCGATCCACGGTTAGCAGGGATGATGTGATACTCGATAAGAGATCCAAATCCACATCCTTCAATCCAGCGAACGAAACAGTCAAATTCCAGGTCCACCCAACGGACCCGAATAAAATAGCCTCCATCGGGGCACAATTGAGCCCTGATGTAAACGCCGCACTGCGCTAGTTCCTACGAGAGAACTGGGATATTTTCGCTTGGCACCCCTCAGATATGCCAGGAATCCCACGCAGGCTGGCCGAGCACAGCTTAAATATCCAGAAAGGATTCAAACCTATCAAACAAACCCTTCGGCGTTTCTCCGAACCAAAGAGACAGGCCATGGGAGAGGAGCTAGCCAAATTACTGGAGGCCGGATTCATTAGAGATATCAAACACCCGGACTGGCTAGCAAACCTCGTAATGGTACCAAAGAAGGACAAATCCTGGCGCCTGTGTGTTGACTTCAAAGACCTTAATAAGGCCTGCCCAAAGGATCCCTTTCCCCTCCCTCGAATTGATCAAATCATCGATGCCACCGCAAGACACGATTCCCTGTGTTTCCTCGACGCATACTCTGGTTACCATCAAATAAAGATGGCAAAATCTGACCAAGCTGCAACAGCATTCATCACGCCATACGGCCCATTCTGCTTCAACACAATGCCCTTTGGGCTCAAAAACGCCGGCGCGACATATCAGCGCATGATTCAAACATGTTTGGCAAACCAGATCGGCAAAACAGTGGAGGCGTACGTAGATGATGTGGTCGTTAAATCAAGACATGTCGAATCTCTAGTAGATGACTTGAGACTTACATTCGACAACCTGCAAAAATACGACATCAAGCTCAATCCGGAAAAATGTGTCTTCGGCGTCCCAGCCGGAAAGCTCCTGGGCTTCATTGTATCCGGCAGAGGAATTGAAGCAAATCCAGCTAAAATCCGAGCTCTGTCACAATTGGATGTCCCAAAAGATCTCAAGCAAATTCAGAAACTCACCGGATGCGTGGCGGCCTTAAGCCGCTTCATCTCCCGCTTGGGAGAAAAGGCACTACCCCTTTACCGCCTCCTTAGGCGCACTGAACACTTCGAGTGGACGGACGCTGCCACGGCCGGATTCGAGGAAATAAAGGCCATCTTGGCAACAAACCCCGTCCTGGCCGCGCCGAATACCGGCGAACCCATGCTATTGTACATTGCCGCAACCCATCAAGTTGTTAGCGCAGTACTTGTCGTCGAACGGATAACGGACGGACATAAATTACCCCTTCAAAGGCCGGTTTACTACGTGTCCACTGTCCTCACACCATGCAAATCACGGTACCCGCATTATCAAAAAATCGCATACGCGGTATTCATGGCATCCCGGAAGCTACGACACTACTTTCAAGAGTGTTCTATTACAGTAGCCTCGGAAGTACCACTCAACGATATTATTAACAACCGCGATGCAACAGGCCGGATAGCAAAATGGGCCATAGAGCTCCTCCCGTTCGATATAACCTACAAGCCATGGCGAGCAATTAAATCGCAAGTCCTAGCCGACTTCGTCGCCGAATGGACAGAGGCCGAACTCCCAAAAGAGTACGGCACTTACTCAAACTGGATCATGCATTTCGACGGCTCCAAAATGCTGGCCGGACTGGGGGCTAGCGTCGTTTTGACGTCCCCTACAGGAGATACAGTCCAATATGTACTCCAAATTATGTACACGGACTCCAACAATGCAGCCGAGTACGAGGCCCTTCTACATGGCCTCCGGATGGCGGTATCCATGGGCATTCAACGCCTGGAAGTACGCGGGGACTCAAACCTCGCGATATCCCAAATAAATGGCGACTTCGACGCAAAAGACCCAAAAATGGCAGCTTATCGCAATGCCGTACTAAAAATGTCAGCTCGGTTCGAGGGACTGGAGTTCCATCACATAGCCCGAGAAAATAATCAGGCAGCGGACGTCCTGTCACGCATTGGAGCAAAACGAGATGCAGTCCCCCCAACATCTTCTTAGAAAGATTATTCAAGCCATCCGTAACATGGGAGGGGGAACCCTCGGATAATAGCCCAGGCATAACCGCACAACCCAATGCCGAACAATCAGACATAAACGGCGGCCCCGCCACCGAAATTACACCCTCAGCCCACGCAATAATGGCGGTCATCGCCCCGTGGACAGAACCATTCCTAGCCTACCTTACTAGGCAGGAACTCCCCGAGGACCAAAACAAGGCACGCTGCATAGTGCGGCGATCTAAAGCCTATAAATTCCACGAGGGAGAGCTATATAAGAAAAGCACTACAGGAGTCCTTCAAAGGTGTATCTCCGAAGAGGAAGGGCGGAGTCTGTTGGCTGAAAATCATGCCGGACTCGGTGGCCATCACGCAGCGGCTCGGTCCCTTGTAAGCAAGGCTTTCCGTGCTGGCTTCTATTGGCCGACGGCTAGAGCAGACGCTCAGGACCTAGTCAAACGGTGCGTCGCTTGCCAGCTCTTTGCCAACCAAAGCCATATGCCACCCAACGCCCTCCGAACTATCCCCATCACTTGGCCTTTCGCGATCTGGGGGATCGATATGGTGGGACCCCTTAAAGGCGGAACCCACAAGAAAAAATACTTATTGGTCATGGTGGATAAATTCACCAAATGGATAGAAGCCAAGCCTGTCAAGACGGCTGAATCCGGACCTGTGATAGACTTCGTATCTGGGGTCGTACACCGTTATGGTGTCCCCCACAGCATTATCACCGATAACGGCACAAACTTCACCTCTGATGAAGTAAAGCTGTGGTGCAAAAACATGGGCATTAAGCTCGACTACGCTTCTGTCTATCACCCACAAACTAACGGTCAGGTCGAACGTGCAAATTGTCTCATCATGAGCGGCATCAAACCCAGACTAGTGCGGTCCCTCAAGGAATCTGATATGCACTGGGTAGAGGAGCTCGACTCCGTACTCTGGGGGCTGCGAACCACGCCAAATCGTACCACCGGATTCACGCCATTCTTTATGGTGTACGGCGCTGAGGCGATTCTGCCCTGCGACATAATTCATGACTCACTCGAGTGCGCATGTACGAAGAAAGAGAAGCCGAGCTTGATCGGCAGGACAACCTAGACGCCTTAGAGTAAGAGCGTGACGTGGCTAAGGCCCGTTCCGCATTCTATCAACAGCAAGCTCGAAGATATCAAAGCAGAGAAGTATGGCCCAAAAATTACAACGTTGGTGAACTAGTTCTGCGCCTGCCGGATAAGCAAAAGAACAAACTCAAGCCCAAATGGGAAGGTCCATTCATAATCGACCAAGTCCTAACTGGTGGAGCGTACCGCCTGCGAGATGCGTCGGACAACTGACTCGAGCCGAACCCATGGAACGCCACACGTCTCCGAAGATTCTATGCCTAGCGCCGGACTCTATGTTTGTCTCCTTCCTCTGTCCATTATTTACATTTATACCTTTTTTTACTTTGTCTACCACTCTTTTCTTTTCTAGCCCGTAAAAGGCTCATTATATGACGCGCTATCCGCGCTCCTTAAACCTGGGGGCATCTTTAACAGAAGCTTATCTATATGGGTTTCACACCCAACGCATGCGTCAGACTTCCGCATGCACCTTTTCTTCGCCATTATATGCAACGATATGACTTAAGTTTTGGCCAAGCTGGGTTGCCTGGCTCCTGTGCTTACCAATACATTCCCAATTGTTCGGCTAGGCGGTAAAGGGAGCACCTCTGCGATTGTTACTGCCGGATAAGCCGGATGTGTACCTCAGACTGGGTGAAGACGAAAGCTAGCGTTCTTAAGGGAATATTCGGTCGATGAACTAAAGATGAACCTTTTTATTTTATACATTCCCCCAGATGATCTTCTGCATTTGCAGTCCGGACGTGCACTTTAGGGCACGCCACCCCAGCGAAAGGAACCCTTAACGAAACTATTCTCTCTGGAAGATGTTTCTTACTAACCATGTAATATAACATAACTAGTTGGGCACTTGTCTGATAAAGCACTAATGACCCCTACGCCTGGTCTCCATGCATACCCCGGCTTTTATATAGCCGTTATGGTATTCGGACACACTCCGGACCGTCAGGTCCCGAGGTCGAAGCGAAAAGGTCGGCAACGACAAAAGATCTACAATCCGGCTAGAAGGCATTACGCATGTCAATTATAAATCACATAGTCATCTTGACTGATCGTATTCCTCCTCTATACCATCTAACAGGCTGTCTAATTTACAGTCCTGCTAGGAATACTTTGCGGCCAGCTCTACCTGGCCATACACCAAGCTCACAGGGATCTCCTTCCCGTCAGGCCCCACTGGTCCGACCTCGGCCATGTGATTGGGGTCCGACTTCGTATAGCGGGTCTTCACCATGGCCCAGGCCACCCTCGCGCCTTGTCAGCAGGCTGATATCTTCCACAACCGGATGCGCCGCCGAGCTCCTGTCAGCTTCTCCGCAAGCTCTCCAAGGCCCTCGGGCGTGGAGTGGGCAGGCCATAAGGCCCGGGCAACCCCTTGCATTGCCTGCCGAATTCGTTTGTGCAGTTGCAGGAGTTCGGGGAGAATGTCACCCGTAGAACCGGGCATCTCCTCTGCAGGACGACCTGTGAGCGTAACTACAGACATAATTCTGTTATTTGTCTTCCTCGTCAAACTCCTTTTTTTTCAAAGGGTTCGCTCAAGCACTTACTAAATATGCCGCGTCGAAGACGCTGATTCTCCTTCGTGGAGTCAGATAGCTGGCCACGAACGTCTTTCAGTTCAACATCCAGCTTGGTGTTGGCATCCTGAAGATCATTCTTCTCTCGCCTCACCCTTGTCAACGTACTCTCGCCGGCCTTTAACTGGCGTAAGAGTTGTTGCCTCTCCGGATCTAGTCCGGCACCATCTGTAACATTAATTGTCAGATTCGCACATAAGCCGCACAATACTAATCTCTCAAAGTATATCATACCTGAGGGGGTCCCTTTGGGCTCCCCTGTTGCGGCTAGTGCGGCCTCTAGTTGGGCCTTGCACTTTTCCAGCTCCTGGGACAGCACGGTGTTCTTCTCAGTAAGAACCTACATATTCTATGATCCTTAAATCAGTTAGTTTAACTGTTTCAAGTCTCGGGGGCTACTGGTATATATATATTTAAATTTTCTTACTCGTATGTCTTTCACATACTGCTCCGTGGCTCTGGCTAAACCATCTTGAGCAGCACGGAGGTACGCATCTCCCGAATTGAAGGCGTTTAAGGCCTCTCGGGAGAAACAAGCGTCGCGTAGAACTGTCCGGGGACGCCTATGGTTCATGGCGCTCTCCACTTCTGAATTTGAGGTAGATAGCCGGTCCGCGTCCTCTGTTGGAGGAGCGTCCGGCGCAAGCCTGGTGTTTGTCCCCGCCTCCGGACCAGACGTTGGGGCCTGGCTGGTAGAGGCGCGGTTGGCGGCCCCTCCGGATATAGTCCGGCGAGGCCTCTTCGTCCTGGAAACAGTACGGATGTTAACATGCCCTGACAGAATAACGCCAGGAAGACAGAGGGCACGTTATACCTTTGTGCCGAACTCTCAGTCCGGACTTCATCCCTTTTTACCCCACGGGGCCCGGCGGCTCCTCGTTGACTAGCCGCCGCAGGTTCGGCCTCCCTCCTCGGAAATCTCCCCTGTAAAATATGGTTGTCGTCAGAAACATCGGAATATGTAAGGACAGATTCTCTCTTGCGGGAATAAACACTCCGGTTTCTGTCACCTGGGAGGCCGGGATTAACCCGGGATAATCAACCGTAATGGCCACCAAGGTATTATCTTTGCTTAACTGGTGGAACACCCCGTCGATGAGCTCCACCGATATGTCCGGATCCTCTTCGGAGTCCGGATCGAGGGACCGTTCTGGGTCCTCAGGCTGTGGAGGGCAGCTGTTGATATCCTTTACCTCCTGTCGAAGCTCCTGCATTGAAATCACCAGATTACGTATCTAGTCACGGGAGCATTAAATAAGCGGGCAAGTGCAATTGTTCACTTACCCAACTTGGAGGTTCATACATAGTGAATCCGGCCCGCGGGTTGACGTGGAGGAAATCCCCCTTTTCTCCCTTGTACAAAGATGTTAGAATCTTTACTAGAGCGGCAGCTGTGTCTGGCCCCTTGCGCCCGTAACGGGTGGCGTCATCCTCCCCGTTGAAATCCCACATGGGGTGACTCCTATATTGAAGCGGCTGCACCCCCCGCATAATACATGCGGCCATGACTCCAATCATGGTTAGTCCGGAATGAGCCAACAGTCTTATCCGGCCCATGAGGTAAAGAACGTCTCTGTTGCTTTCTCTCTGAGAGCTCCGCGGACGCCAACTTAAGCGTTTCTTTAAGGGAGCCATGCTGAACTCAGGGAGGCCGACCCGGACAGGGTCTGGCAGCGGGACGTCGTCTATGTAGAACCATTCTGAAGGCCAGTCCTCGGACGCCTTCTTTGGGGTTCCGGATAGGTATCCGGTCCCGGCGATGCGCCATATTTCTGGTCCGCCCACTTGGTATATAGACCCCTTCTGAGAACGGGGCACCAAGCAGAACAACCTCTTCCACAATGCAAAATGAGCCTCGACGCCTAAAAATAGCTCGCAAAGGGCAACGAAGCCTGCAATATGTAGCACGGAGCCAGGCGTGAGGTTGTGCAGCTGGAGACCGTAGAACTCCAGAAGCCCGCGGAGGAATGGATGAATTGGAAATCCCAGACCCCTTAATAAATAAGGGACGAGGCACACCCGCTCTCCTTTAGAAGGATTGGGGGTGCTCTCCGCTTGCTTGCCGCCGTTGTAGGTGGCGAGTCCGGCTCGGACCGGGACCATATATGGTTGGGGAAGGAATCCTTTGGCCTGCAGTGACACTAGCTCGCTTTGTGGGATGGTGCAACTCTCCCAGTCTCCGGATTTGGGGCTGGAGGGGCGAGGGGAGGAGCTACCACGGCTGGCCATGTTGGAATGGACCTTTGCTGGAGACGCTCTGATGATAACTCGCGGGGATAAGAAGATGTGGTTTGGATCTAGATGCCCATCCCGTTAAATAGGCGGCTCATTTATATGACCAAGGGTGTGAATATAAAAACACCCCCGGGCTTTTCGCATTCGTTCAACACGTGGAAGACGACAATTATTGGGCATCGAGACCGAGGAGCGCTACGGACATTATTCATACAGGAACACAAGATTCGGAGGGGGAACCCACCTTGCAATGCCGAAGACAAATTTGCGCGCTGGACTCGACGTCATTGAAGCCTAGTTCGGGGGCTACTGAGGGAGTCCTGGATTAGGGGGTGTTCGGATAGCCGAACTATATCTTCAGCCGGACTCCAGGACTATGAAGATACAAGATTGAAGACTTCGTCCCGTGTCCGGAAGGTTCTTTCCTTGGCGTGGAAGGCAAGCTAGGCGTGCGGATATTCAAGATCTCCTACCAATGTAACCGACTCTGTGTAACCCTAACCCTATCCGGTGCCTATATAAACCGGAGGGTTGTAGTCCGTAGGACGAACACATCATAACCATCATCATACCCATAGGCTAGCTTCTAGGGTTTAGCCTCCTTGATCTCGAGTTAGATCTACTCTTGTACTACCCATATCATCAATATTAATCTAGCAGGAGTAGGGTTTTACCTCCATCGAGAGGGCCCGAACCTGGGTAAAATAAAGTGTCCCTTGTCTCCTGTTACCATCCGACCTTGACACACAGATCGGGACCCCCTACCCGAGATCCGCCGGTTTTGACACCAAGTTCAGGCCCAACCCTAGAAGCTAGCCTATTACGTCGTTAGGGTTACACAGAGTCGGTTAATCTTCGTAGGGGGTCATATGTCAGCTCGGTTCGAGGGACTGAAGTTCCATCACATAGCCCGAGAAAATAATCAGGCAGCGAACGTCCTGGCACGCATTGGAGCAAAACGAGATGCAGTCCCCCCCAACATCTTCTTAAAAGCGGTAACATATCAGCACCGTGTAAGGAACGCAAGATCAAGGAACATAACACCGGTATGACGGAAACTAGGGTGGCAAGAGTGGAACAAAACACCGGGCATAAGGCCGAGCCTTCCACCCTTTACCAAGTATATAGATGCGTTAATTAAAATAAGAGATATTGTGATATCCCAAGATAATCATGTTCCAACATGGAACAAACTTCATCTTCACCTGCAACTAGCAACGCTATAAGAGGGGCTGAGCAAAGCGGTAACATAGCCAATCAACGGTTTGCTAGGAAATGATGGTTAGAGGTTTGTCATGGCAATATGGGTGGCATGATATAGCAAGTGGTAGGTGTCGCAGCATAAGCATAGCAAAAGATCGAGCATCTAGCAAGCAAAGATAGAAGCGATTTCGAGGGTATGGTCATCTTGCCTGCAAAGGTCTCAGGGTTGTCGAAAGCTTGATCCTCGTAAGTGTTCTCAACAGGTTCCTTGTTCACGTACTCGTCTCCCGGCTCTACCCAAAACAAGAACACAAGCAAAGGAACAACTATCATCCACCATGCAATGCGCAATCAACATGATGCAAAACATGGCATGATATGCGAGATGTGATATGCAATGCATATGCGTGCTCCGAAAGGAAGAAGGTGAGCAAGGAATAATCTTGGAAAACCAAGTATGCCACTGGAAAGGTGAGGTGATTTCGGTTGAAATCGATATAAAGATCACCGGAATCGGATGCACGGTTTGCAAATGACAAGCAAAACAAGAACGACATATTTCTGCGTTTAACAACATGATGCCACTTAGCATGCAACAAGAAATTAAGCTACTGCACCCAAACATATCAGCAAAGCATATGGCAGTGATCTACTCAGGATGCTCGACAAAAGATGAACAATGAGCTATGGCTAAATCACACCACAACAGGTTCAAACAAGCATGGCAAAAGTGCAAAACATATCAGCTTCACAGACTTAGTGAAAATACTATCGTGCCAGAAATTAACATCAGGATGACATGTTTAGAGCAAGCAAACAACATGCTACGGGAACACAATATAGAAAAGCAAGGCATGACATGAATCTGCTCAAAACATAAAACAAAAGTCCCTTACTGACCATGAGCCAAAAAGGACCAGAAAATATAATAGCACCCATGTCAATTAAGAAAATTGGACATGTCAACAACAGATAACAAGTAGGCATGTTTACGAGCTCGATCCACTCACTACAGAGCTTTTGATGATAAACTAAGCATACACCCACAAAGAAGACATGGCATAGAAGCTAATAATGGCAAGAACAACATCATAGCATTCAAGGATCAACTACAACAAGCTTGGCAAAATCGAATAACATGTAAACAATCTGCCAGTAACATTTTATAGCAAAGTAGAGCTCGATTGACTCAAGCTATGTCACTCCATAATTACAAACAAATGCATGGATGGATAGAGAAAATCCATATGTTCAAAACAACCTTACTTATCATGCTCAAAATAGGCATAGATCTCTTTGTAACAACAAGAACACATGGCATAAAAATAACAGCAGGGAATAACTGTGAAATTACCAAGTCTCTGAAATCAGCAACATTATCATCCCTAGTTTGCATGCTTGTGCTAGTCACCACATAGATCACAAAAACACATGGCATACAACCCTGGAAATATAGCATGGCATATTACAAAACACATGTAGGGCTCAAGTTCATAGGGTACACACATCAATCATGGCAAAAATGACAAAAGTGCATCTACTGAAACAGATCTGAAACTAACATCACATAGCCCTATTCCAACAGCATTTCGGGCGTCAAGATGAGCTCAAATGAAAATGATTCAATGAGATGAAATGATGTACTCATCAAGGCGAACAATTTGACATATTACACGCACGAAACGGAGCAGTATGCAGCAAGTTATGATGCGATGAACATGGCATGATTATGCAATATATTTCGGGACTGGGAAAAATTCAACCTCCGAAAAACTCAGATCTAGGGTTCCTCCGCGGCACGCGAACCGAGGCGGCCGGGATTTCGCCGGAGAGCTACGGGGGAAGGCGGCGGAGGTCGGAGCAGGCCGGATCCGGGCGACGGCTCGCCTGATCCGGGGACGGGCGGCGCGGGAGGCGCGACGGCCGAGGCGGCTTGCGGCGGCGGCGGGGCGGCGGTGCAACGCGGCGGAGGCGGGGCTCGCAGGCGGCGCGGGCGCGATGGCAGGGGCGCGCGGGGGTGAACAGCGGCGGAGGAGGCCGGGCGGCTGCGCGCGGCCGGGAGGCGGCGGCGGCCGACGGGAGCGTGCGCGCCCGCGGGCGAGGCGGCCCATGCGACGGCGGCGCGGTGCTTGCCGCGCGGGCCAGATCTGGGCCCGGCGGGCCGCAGTGGAGGAGGCGGTGAAGTGGGCGCGAGTGCCCACGTGGCAGCCCCTGATTGGGCGACGGCGGCGGCTGGATTTCGTCCGGCCGGACCGGACGTGTCCGGTGGCGGGCAGAGGAGCGGGGCTAGGGTTAGGGGTGGAATGATCCGAAAATTTCGGGGGAGGTGTGTTTTTATAGGTAGGAGGAGCTAGGAGGCTCCAAATTGAGCACGGTTTTCGGCCACGCGATCGTGATCGAACGACCTAGAGGATGGGAGTGACTTAGATGGGTTATTGGGCTGTTTTGGAGGGGTTTTGGGCTGCAAACCAAAAGAGGCTTTCACGGTTACCCGGTTAACCGTTGGAGCATCAAACGACCTCCGAATGACCCGAAACTTGACAGGCGGTCTACCGGTGCTATACCAAGGCCGCTTGTCAAACCTCGGTCCATTCCGAGAAAGTTTAATACCCGCTCACGGAAAAAGGTAAAAGGGGACGCCGGGGAACATAGGAGCGCCGGATTGCAAAACGGACAACGGGGAAAAAGCTCGGATGCATAAGACGAACACGTATGCGAATGCGATGCACATGATGACATGACATGAAATGCATGACAAGGACAAAATGCGAAATTAAGGGAAACCCAACCACGGAGGGAATATCATATCACATTGCCGAAAATGGCGAGAGTTGGAATTACAAATATGGCAAGTTACATCCGGGGTGTTATAGTGACCAAGCCGACAGAAAATCCTAAAGTCGTTGAACCGGAGCAACAAGTTCCAGTACCAGATGTCTCTGAAAAGCAACCAGAAGACACTGCCTATAATGTTCCGCCAGAAATTCCTGACCTCTCCAGCGACCAACCAAAACTCAATCCTTTAAATATCGAATCATCAAGCCACTTAAGCCGTCGGAAACTCATACTGATGACGTTATGATCACTGGCACCGGTTTTACAGAACCGGGAAATCCAACTATCTTGGCCAAGCACTCTGCCAAACAAGAGGTTATTGAAAGGCGGAAAGTAAGGTTTGATGTCTCCCATTATGCACAATTGAGCAGAAGTGAAATACTCTCTGGCTACCCTCAACCAAGTACACTCCAGCCGCGATCTTGAAATCGATATGGTGAAGCAAATGCATCAAAAATATGAGGTATGAATTCCTGCTAAAATAAGTTACATCCACCTTGCCAGCCCCCAAGTCTATTGGGTATGATTAATTTAAATATATTGTAGACTTTTGAAGAATCGTGAACATCTTTGTAAAATCCTTCAAAAGACCGGTTTTCGTCTTTATAATTGAACCGGATTCTTAAAAAAATAACTTTGCATCCATAGCCCCCAAGGGCCGGTTTAATCAGCATGAATGAGCCGTTCATGTTCACCATTGTTTATAAAGAGAGCTTACCTGTATAGCCCCCATAACCCGGCTGTGATTGTTTACGACAAAACCAGGTTATCATAAAGCAATAAGGAGACATAAGCGATATGCATTAGCCCCCAAGTGCCAAGTACTCTTCCTTGCAAGGTGCTTGGGACTTACTGTCATGAACCGTTGTATGATAAAATATTTCGACAGGCATTAGCCCCCAAGTGCTAGGTGTTGTTGCTTGCAAAAGACTTGGGACTTATATTCCTGTAATCCGGATATGAATGTTGTTGCAATTTTGTGCTTGTACAGGATGCCACTGCTGATCTTCAATCACAATTGTCTGATGCAAAGACCCAGCTGAAGAATCAAGAATCTGAGACCCGAAAAGCTGAGTCAAAATTACAATTTAGCATGGCTGAAACGAAAAAGCTGAAGACCAGTTTTGAGGCGGACAAAAACACTTGGGCTGAAGAAAAGACTGCTTTGACGCAGCAAGCTGAAAAAGCGGAGGCGACTCTTCAAGAGGTAACCACCGAGCTCACCGGTTTCAAACACCGTGTATCCCAGATGGTTTCTGCTATCTTTGGTGAGTCGCCTTTTTAAGCATCAAAAGTGAATCTTTTCCTTGATAGTACAAACCACCTCTAACTAATCTATGATTTACTCAGGTCCCAGGAGCATTAATTTTAACCAAGATATGCTTGTGAAGCTCAAAGCTGTTTACACTCTTGTTGAATAGCTATACACTGGAGCTCAGCATGCACTGGCCACAATTTCTCCAACGAATCAAGCACCTACTCTCTTGATAGATGTCTTGAAAAAAAATTATGTGCTGCCTGCTAGGATTAACGAGATGAAGCGATCATCTGTAAGAGCCGGCGCCGTGACATCTTTGAGTCGGGCCAAAGCATGGGTTCCAGAACTAGACTCGATTGATGTAGCCACTGGGTACCCAAGTTTAAAAGAAGATGGTACTCCGTTTGATCAAAAGGACTTTGCGGCTTGCGTGAAAGAAATACGTCCAACAGCGACTCTGGTTGCCAATGACTCGGACCTTTCAAAGTACCATCCGGATTATAACAGGGAGAATCAGAAGATGCCTACATCGGCTTATAGAGTGATGGATCTAATCCCTTCAATCCGTAAGCATACTTTTGCCCCTGAAGATGAGCCGTCTGAACTTATAGATGATGAAGCTGAATTTCAAGCTTTATGTGGCATCGATTGGTCATCTCCAAATTTCCAGACGGCAAAAGAGGACGAAGAACCGAAAAAGGATGATCCAAAAGCCTCAAGTCATAAAGGCCAAGAGGAGTGAACAGCCTGGCAGTTTATATATTTTATCCTTGGAAAAAACACTTGATCTTATTTGGCTCATGGAGTCATGTAATAGAGTAGTGAAACTTTAACCTGTCGTGCCATCGTGCATGTTTCTGTTTTGCGCAATACCGCTGATCCGCCAGCTTAAGAATCTATCACTTTATGCTTATGATAGTGTTGATTTATGCAGATCAGATTGATCGTTGCCTTGCACACAAACAGATCGCAAGTGCCCTGGCGGTATCATGATACCGAATTGAAACCACTGGGGATAGATAGTCCATAACCAGGGCCGATTTAACCACAATGTTTGACATAATTGTTAAAATAAAAAATCATACCTGTGGTGTGTACTTGAACTGCCGGCTTATGAGCTCCATGCAGTGAGAGTTTTTAGAGTTATAACTCTAAACATGAGATTATGATTCTGTGGCGACTTAGAGTCTGCCATCCTGGCGGGTTGCAATGACCCGAAGATGCATCAAATATGAGACATAAATAGGGAAGCTTGGACCGATTTGCAAAAACCAAATGCAAGAAAAATAGATTATATACAAAGAAAAAAATAGGAAATCAAAAATTTGAGGCTTTTGCAGGCCGCCAAGCCAAAGTTTCTTCTTCAATGAAACTAGCCTGATGGCCACTGGAAGGTACGCGCTTTCCGTGAGCCAGCACTCACATTACCCAATCGACATTTGAACCCAGATAAGTTCAGGTCTTATTTAAAGATAGACTTATCAGGAGTACGCGGGGTCGGAGTAGCATCATGCATCACAGGCCGATTTATCCAAGTTTCAAGGAAGGCGGCTTATGAGCCTGGATCTATCCTAACTATCTGTAAGCCGTGCTCTGACATAACAAGCTCATGATCTTTGGTGAATACACCGTAAAAGATTGATTGTTAAGAGTTTGGCAGGTCAATCAGGATTACCTGATGAAGAAGCAGATGGCATACAGGTAGGATGACCCGAAAAGGTTATGTCCTCTTTGGTGAATACACCTATGTTTGAACAAGATAACCTGGTCAAGAGGGTAGTAACACCATGTTCTCTTTGGTGAATACACCTATGTTTGAACAGGAAGCCCCCAAGTGACATATTTACGAGTTGTGTTTGTTGGGGATCTATGTTTGAGCTGTGCTATGCATCGAAACTCTCTTTGATCCCTGTAATTTGGGCGTCAAGCCTCTTAAGTGAACATGTAAGACGATGATAAAGACTTAGCTTTGAAGAAGTGAAACGATAGAGGCCCTGAATTATCAGGGATGCCGGCTTTGTTATGCTACTTATAATATATACATCGTCAAACTATGTACATCATGAGAGCCGGTGGCTCAAGTATAGTAGGGCCGGAGATAAGCAATATTCCACGGCCGACGGGTCTCCTCCTCTGATTTGCGTGAGTCCTTGTGGTCTCGAACGTTGATAAGATAGTTCGACCCATTATGTAGATTCTTGCTGACCACAAAAGGTCCTTCCCAAGGCAGGGACAGTTTATGCATATCAGTTTGATCCTGGATAAGCGGGAGCACCAAGTCGCCTTTTGAAAGGTTCTGGTTTTGATCCAGCGGCTGTGATAATGACGTAGGTCTTGCTGATGAATCGCTGAACGAGCCACCGCGAGATCACTCTCCTCATCCAACTGGTCAAGTGCATCCTGACGTGCCCTTTCATTATCAGCTTCGACGTAAGCCGCCACATGGGATGAATCGTGACGGATGTCACTAGGGAGATCCGCCTCTACTCCATAAACCATGAAGAAAGGTGTGTACCCCGTAGATCTGTTAGGGGTTGTATTAATACTCCATAACACTGAAGGTAACTCCTCCACCCAACAGCCTGGTGTTCTTTGCAAAGGAACCATAAGCCGGGGCTTGATGCCTCGCAGAATCTCTTGATTAGCTCGTTCCGCTTGACCATTGGACTCGGGGTGAGCCACGGAGGAAATAACAAGTCGAATGTGCTCTCGTTGACAAAATTATTTCATAGCACCTTTAGACAGATTAGTGCCATTGTCCATTATAATGCTATGTGGAAAGCCAAAACAGAAGATCACCTTCTTAATGAACTAAACCGCCATTGCTGCATCACACTTGCTAACCAGCTCTGCTTCAACCCGTTTAGTAAACTTGTCAACTGCCACCAAAAGGTGGGTCTTCTTATCTTTGGACCCCTTAAAAGGCCCAACCATATCGAGCCCCCAGGTAGCAAGCGACCAAGTAATTGGAATCATCCTCAACTCTTGAGCCGGCACATGAGCTCGTCGTGAAAACTTCTGACAAGCGTCACATTTGCTGACCAAATCCTCAGCATCAGCATGAGCTGTCAACCAATAAAACCCGTGATGAAAAGCCTTGGCTACAAGAGATTTAGAGATGGCATGATGACCACAATCTCCTTCATCAATCTCTCACAGAATCTCACAACCTTCTTCAGGAGAGACGCAACGTTGAAACGCCCCTGTGACACCGCGATGGTGCAACTCCAAATTGACAATTGTCATTGACTTAGACCGCCGGGTTATCTGCCTCGCCAAGATATTATCCTTAGGCAACTCGCCCTGGGTCATGTAAGCTAAATACGGAACCGTCCAATCAGGAATGGCGTGAAGAGCCTTCACCAATTGTACTTCCGGGTCAGGGATAGCAAGATCCTCCTCTGTAGGTAATTTGACAGAAGGGTTAAACAGAATATCCAGGAACGTGCTAGGTGGCACCAGCTTATGCTGAGACCCTAACCGGCTTAAAGTATCAGCTGCCTCATTCTTCTAGCGATCAATATGCTCAACTTGGTAACCCTTGAAATGACCCGCAATAGCATCAACCTCTCAATGATAAGCCGCCATGAGTGGATCCTTGGAATCCGAAGTGCCGGAAACCTGCTGAGCTACCAGATCTGAGTCGCCGAAGCACCTCACCCGGCTTAAGTTCATCTCGTTAGCCATCCGAAGACCATGGAGCAAGGCCTCATAATATGCTGCATTGTTAGTACAAGGGAAAATTAACCGGAGAACATAAGAAAATTTATCACCTCGTGGGGAAGTTAAGACAACTCCGGCCCTCGAGCCTTCCAACTTCCTTGTCGGTGTACTAGAGTAGGGGTACCCTAGTATCCCGAACTTGTGCACGGGCAGTCGCAGCGTCCCACGGCAAGGCTTGCCAGGTGACCGCCAAGGTCCTCCGTAGTTCCTTTGGAGCCATTCAAGAACAAAGTATCTAAGCCAAGGAGACAAGTCCCCGGCAAGAGGAGCTTGCCGGGAAGGCCACTCAAGGCACAAGACCCCGGCAAGAGGAGCTTGCCAGGAAGGCCAACCAAGGCATCTCAAGGAACTTGCCGCGACGCGCCACACGTCCCGGCAGGACCCGACGAGCGACAAGCTCCCGGACGCGGCAAGGCGTTTGTTGAGGCAAGCCACCACTCTGTACCTGCGCTCCAGCACACCCACCTACGTGTCGCTCTGGGACCCTTCCAGGCGTACGTGGCGGGAGGCTGTGCAGCCAGGGTACACTGTGGCATGCGGCGCTGACAAGATCGTCATCGTGGCGAGCAGTGGCGCCCCTGACGGTCCCTTTTCTGCACCGTCTGGGCGACGTAGATAGGCATTTAATGCCTTTGTCCCCTGCCATCAGGGTTAGGTATGATACACTGTGCAGGTAGCTGTACCAACGGCTGCACCTTTTCCATTTTTGCCCTCGCCTATGTTGCCACCTGTCGGTGACCCCTTTAGCATATAAAAGGAGGCCCATGCGCAACGTAGAGGGAGAAGACGAACAATAGAACACTCACGCTCGGTCTCGTTAGCTATTGGTTTGTACTGTAGCACTCAGCGCTCCCGAGCAAGAACTCAATACAATCCACAAAGCAGCAGTAGGAGTATTATCTCTCCGGAGAGCTCCGAAGCTGGGTAAAACCCCTCGTGTGCCTCGCCTCGATCCGCTCTTTGCGTGACCTCCGCCCCCCGCCGAACCGAGAAGGGGCTCCGTCCCCATAGGTGCTCGCAGAGTCAGAATCCCCGACATCTTTGGCGCGCCAGGTAGGGGGCGTCGAGGTTGTGTGAACCTGATCCGGCGTTCACACAAGCTAGATCTTCATTGGCTTCATCGACATGCCGCCGAAGAAGAAGGCTTCAAAAGCGGCTGATCCGTCCGCGTCGAACCCACCGTTGCCGGAGCAAACGGCTGGTGGGGAGGACGCCGACGGAAGAACGGGCGTCGACGAAGGAGCCCACGGTGCCGCCAGGTCCAAGGACAAGGCTGCGCTGCCCGTCGGTGGTGTAGCAGGCTCCCACGACGACCGGGCGTCCGTGCATGCTCCGCGCCCATCTCAGGAAGCGCGGGACCGGTAGCATCATGGTACTCACGGTACCATACGCTCGCTGGACCCAAATCGAGCTGGCGGATCTTGGGATGCTCAAGGCCAGCATGCACGCCAACGTGCTGGCGCGAGCGAGGCACGGTCGCCTGGACGGAATACTGCTCCTTCTAACATCGTTGGAAGTCCGAGCATATCTCGCTCCTCGCACCGTTCGCCGCCGCTACCCGCCACTCCAGCAGAAGCTTTGGCGCGAGCTCAACTTCTCCTAGACTTCCCTCCAACGCCAGACAAGATCGACAACTGGAGGGCCACCATTCATAGCCTCACTGGCTTCGCCAACGGCGACACTCCACGGCAGCCGACCACATCGCAGTCGCGGCAAGCCAGCCAGGTGCGAGCCGATGGCGACAAGACCGGTGGGGGTGCAACCACAGTGCACTCTCCGCCCCGAAGGCCAAGATCGCCGACTCGCCGGGTCCATTGCGACAACGACTCCACCGGTTCATCAGATCCACGAGCTCGTCGTGATCAGCGCCACGTTCTTCACGAACGACAACAGGAAGACGCTCGCACTCGCATCGAGCGCCGAAGAGAAACGCGGCGTCAGTCAAACCGGCGCGCTGGGCCCACTATCGACATGCATGCGCCAGGGGAACCAGGCGACCTGCCGTATGCGGTAGGTTGCCCTGCGTTTACTCGTGAGCTGCGGCAAGTCCAGTGGCCCAGCACGAAGAACTTCAAGCCAGACGTACCCGAGAAGTACGACGACAGGTTGCATCCGTCAGAGTTCCTCAGCATCTACACCATCGCGGTGCAGGCTGCCGGGGGGCGAGACGACAAGATCCTTGCCAACTACTTCCCGCTGGTGCTCAAGCCCAACGTCAGATCCTGGCTCATGCACTTGCCGGAAAACTCCATATCTTCCTGGGCAGACCTATGCCATCAGTTTGTCGGCGCCTTTACGGGCGGCCACAAACCTCATGGCCAGGAGAGTGACCTTCACCTGCTTGCCTAAAAGGAAGGAGAGCCCTTGCGCAAGTACATCCAGAGATTCAGCCAAGTGCAACATAACATCCCAGATGTCCACCCTGCCGCGGTCATCAGCGCGTTCCATCAGAACGTGCGTAACCGCAGGATGCGGGAGGAGATGGCGATGTGCAAGATCAGAGACGTCAGCGAGCTATATGCTCTAGCCGACAGGTGCGCACGCGCTGAGGAAGGGAGGAAACTCCCCGGAGAGAATACAGGAACAGGAGGATCTGACAGTGAGGATGCTGCCCCGACAAATAAAAATCGGCGGCAGAACAACAGGAAGAGGAAAGGCAAAGATGTGCTAGTTGTTGAGCAGCCCGGCAATGACGGTGGCGCCAAGAAAGCCAAAGATGGTAGCTCCGGCAAGGAGGTTGCCGCATGCGCCAACTGCCAGCTGTGGCGGCGCCGATAAGCAGGACGACACCAACAAACAGTACTGCAAGATCCACCGCACCAAGGGCCATGACCTCCAGAGCTGCAAGAAGGTCGAGCAGCTTGTCGAGCTGCAAAAGGCCGAGTACGAGCGACGCGACAAGGAGAAAACCCAAGCAGGTGCTGGAGGATCCGGTACGAAGCGCACCGACCGGGGAGGACGCTGCGGCAAGGCCAATCAGCGGCAAGGAGACATACCTCCCCGCGGCCGCGACAAAGATGAAGACGACGACAACGAAGACATGGATGATGACGAGACCAGTGAGCAGGAGTTTCAGAAAGCCACAGAAGTCTTGTGTGTTGACGGCGGTGCTTCTCTGCATACTTCGCACCACCAACTCAGGAAGTGGGTGCGGGAAGTCAATGCGGCAGAACCACCCGTTGAGTCACGCAAGCTTGTCAAATGGTCCAGCACGCCTATCATCTTTGATATTGAGGACCACCCTGATCGCACAACTGCGGTCGGGTGCTTGCCGATGTTGGTTTCACCAACTATCCGCAACCTCAAGGTCACTAAGATGCTAGTTGACGGCAGGGCCGGCTTGAACCTGATCTCCTCCGCTGTGCTCCGAAAACTCCAAGTCCCTGACAGCGAGCTCGAAGAGACCGGCACATTCCAAGGAATCAACCCGGGAAGGAGCAAGCCGAAGGGGAAGATCACGCTGCCGGTGACATTTGGCAGTGAGCTGAACTTCAGAACTGAGAGGATCACTTTTGACGTTGCCGATTTTCCATTGCCTTACAATGGAATTCTCGGCCGTCCAGCGCACGCCAAGTTCATGGCGGCCTCTCACTACGCGTACAACATGCTGAAGATGCCAGGCCCGATAAATGCCATCTCTGTCCCTGGCGACAAGAAAGATGCTCTTATCTGTGCCGACAAGATCTACCGGGAAGCAGCAGCCGCAACGGATCGCGAGACACTTGCCGCTGAAGCCCCCCGGGGGAAGAAGAAGACCAAGTCCGGCAAGAGTTCTGATGCCCACTCCGGCAAGCGCACCTCTTCGGAGTGCTGCGCTACCGTCGAGGACGCACCATCGAGCTCCACCGGCAAGTGTAAGAAGACGATGGCAGCTCCGCCAGCGACCAAGAAGGTGTCCGCCAAGGAGGACGACACTGGTGGTACCTTCACCATCAGTGCCACTCTCGACCCTAAATAGGAAAGCGCGCTCATTGCTTTCCTGCGGGCAAACGTCGCCGTGTTTGCGTGGCAACCGTCTGACATCCCCGCCGTTCCCAGGAAAGTAATTGAGCACCACCTTGCCGTCTGTCCTCATGCGCGGCCCGTCAAGCAGAAAGTCAGGAAACAAGCAGTGGAGCGCCAAGAATTGATCGCAGAAGAGATCAAGAAGTTGGAAGTAGCAGGCCTTGTCAGAGGAGTGCTCCATCCGACGTGGTTGGCCAATCCTGTAGTCGTGCGCAAGGCAAACGGGAAGTGGAGGCTTTGTATCAACTTCACCGATGTTAACAAAGCTTGTCCCAAAGATCCATTTCCCTTGCCGCGCATCGACCAAATTGTTGACTCCACGGCCGGATGTGACTTGCTTTCATTTCTTGATGCATACTCAGGATACCATCAGATCTTCATGGCAGAAGAGGATGAGGAGAAAACCGCATTCATCACTCCATGTGGCACGTACTGTTTCGTACGGATGCCTTTCGGTTTGAAGAATGCTGGTTCAACATTTGCAAGGGTAGTCCATACTGCTTTTGAACCACAAATACACAGAAATGTGGAGGCCTACATGGATGAAATAGTGGTCAAGAGCAGGGACAAAGCAACTCTGATTCAAGATCTAGAAGAGACTTTTGCAAATCTGCGCAAGATCAGCCTCAAGCTCAACCCCGTGAAGTGCGTGTTTGGAGTCCCTTCCGGCAAGCTTCTCGGGTTCTTCGTGTCTCAGCGGGGAATTGAAGCCAATCCCGACAAGATCAAGGCCATTGAGCAGATTGAAGCACCGAAGCGCGTCAAGGATGTGCGGAAACTTGTCGGCTGCATGGCGGCTCTCAGCAGGTTTATCTCTAAGTCTGCTGAGCGCGCCCTGCCGTTTTTCAAAATTTTGAAAAAGGCAGGTCCAATGAAATGGACTCCGGAAGCGGAGGCTGCGCTGCTGGACTTGAAGAGATACCTGTCCTCCACTCCAATACTCGTCGCACCTAAGCCACAAGAGAAGTTGCTACTGTATCTGGCGGCAACCAATCAAGTGGTTAGTGCTGCGTTAGTAGCGGAGAGGGAGGCAGATGATGAGCGAGCGACCGCGGCAAGCACATCCAGCGACAAGCAGGGGGCTTCCCCGACAAGCTCTGGTCCCGACAAAGATGCATCTGCGCAGATGTGCGAAGGGATACAGCAGAAGAAAATGGTGCAACCGCCTGTCTACTTTATCAGTTCCCTTCTGCAGGGGGCTAGGTCGAGGTACTCTGGTGTGCAGAAATTGCTTTTCGGCCTTCTCATGGCCTCGAGAAAGCTGCGCCATTACTTCCAAGCACATGAGATAACATTTGTCACTCGCTTTCCGCTGAAGAGGATACTGCAGAATCCCGAAGCAACAGGCAGGATTGTTGAGTGGGCACTGGAACTGTCAAGCTTTGGCCTCAAATTTGAGAGCACTTCAACTCTCCAAAGCAGAGCATGGGCAGAATTCATAGCAGAGTGGACGCCAACACCAGATGAAGAAATTCCAGAAATGAGCATCCCCGTCAAGGAAGCAAGCAAAGAGTGGCTGATGTACTTTGATGGTGCTTTCTCGCTGCAAGGCGTCGGTGCTGGCGTGCTGCTTGTCGCACCCACCGGACAGCACCTCAAGTACGTAGTCCAGATGCACTTTCCCAAGGAGCAAGCAACAAACAATACTGCAGAGTATGAGGGATTGCTTGTCGGCGTCAGGAACGTGGCAGACGTTGGGATCAAGCAGCTCATTATCAGGGGTGACTCACAGCTTGTCGTCCGCCAAGTGAATAAGAATTACCAGTGTCCGTTGATGGAAGCTTACGTTGATGAAGTGAGGAAGCTAGAAGAGCGCTTTGTCGGCCTACAGATGGAACATGTTCCAAGAGCTCAGAACGACATCGCTGATGGCCTGTCAAAGTGCGCAGCACTTAAGTTACCTGTGGAACCAGGGATCTTTGTGCTCAAGCTGACTCAACCGTCCGTGACGCCATCAACTGGACAGAGCAAGAAGAGGAAGTTGATTTCTGGTGACTATTTTCCGGCAGAGCTTCCCGAAGCCGCCGCCAAGAAGATCCCCAAGATCAACGCCAAGAGTGCTGAGGAGCAGTCTGCTCCGACAAGCCCTAGGGTTTGTTTCGTTGAAGCAGACGCTCCCGAGAAGTTTTGCTCTGGCAAGCTTGCCGGGGAACATCAAGCTCCGGCTGAGCCACAGGTTCTCACCATGGAAGCGGATGTTCCCGCAGCAGCAGATATGCCTTTAGTCCTTTTCCTCAAGCTCCGGCATGGGCGCAGCAGATAGTCCGTTTCCTCCAGACAGGAGAACTTCCCAAAGAGCCAGAAGAAGCGGAAAGAGTAGCCCAGCAGTCTAGTATGTACCAGCTCGTCGACAACGCACTGTACAGAAGAAGACTCAACGGTGTGAAATTGAAGTGTATTCCTCGGGAAGATGGACAGAAGCTGTTGACAGAGATACATGGAGGCATATGTGGTCACCACATTGGCGCAAGAGCGCTTGCCGGCAAAGCTTTCCGGCAAGGTTTCTTTTGCCCGACAGCCCTCCAGGATGCAACTGCACAACTAACCAAGTGCGAAGCGTGCCAGTTCCATTCCAAGCAGATACACCAGCCAGCTCAAGCTCTCCAGACGATCCCTTTATCCTGGCCATTTTCGGTTTGGGGGCTCGACATCCTCGGCCCCTTCCCCCGAGCAGTCGGGGGCTTTGAGTACTTGTACGTCGCAATCGACAAGTTCACAAAGTGGCCGGAAGTGGAACCAGTGAGGAAGGTGACAGCACAGTCACCAGTCAAGTTCTTCAGGTCAATTGTTTGCCGCTTCGGGATCCCTAACAGGATCATCACCGACAACGGTACACAATTCACGAGCCGCACCTTCATGCAGTACGTCCAAGATCTTGGCGCCAAGCTCTGCTTCTCTTCTGTTGCTCACCCCAGGAGCAACGGTCAAGCGGAGAGGGAAAATGCTGAAGTGCTGCGTGGGCTCAAGACCAGGACTTTCGACAGGCTGCATAGGTGCGGAAGAAACTGGATTGAGGAGCTGCCGGTGGTTCTTTGGTCGATCAGGACGACGCCAAATCGAGCCACTGGCCAGACACCTTTCGCTCTAGTCTATGGAGCAGAGGCAGTTATCCCCACGGAACTCGTATACGGGTCACCTCGAGTGCTCGCTTATGATGAGCTTGAGCAAGAGCAGTAGCGACAAGATGACGCGTTGCTCCTTGAGGAAGATCGTCTTCAGGCTGCTGTGCGAGCTGCTCGCTACCAGCAAGCTTTGCGCCGCTACCATAGCCGCAAAGTTAACGCCAGAAGTCTCGGGGAAGGCGACCTTGTTCTTCGGCGCGTTCATTCCGCCAAGAATTCCAACAAGTTGAGGCCAAAGTGGGAAGGCCCTTATCGGGTGAAACGAGTCACTAGGCCTGGCGCTGTCCGCCTTGAGACCGAAGATGGCATTCCGGCGAGCAACTCCTGGAACATCGAGCATCTTCGTAAGTTTTACCCGTAAGGCACGGTTGTCGGACCCTGTCCGGCAACCACCTTTTTGTAAAAGTCTTGCCGCTGTTCCATGTAATCCTTTGTACAAAGGCAGGCGCAGACCCTGTGCATAAATAAAGCTCACGTGCTCCGCACACCTTGTCAATTTCATGCTTTTTTGCATGAATTATCTGACACTTTGTGCAGCGAACACCCCGAGTAAGCAATAACGAGCCATAAGGCTCCACATCATTATTTTCTCTACTTTCTTTTTTCTTTCAAGGAAATGAAGGCTCCTTCACCCAGAAGTTTGCCGGGGGGAAGGGGAAGATAATGGTATGGACCAGGCGTCGTTCAAGAAAGTTTCGCCTTGCCGGGAAGCAAACGACAGAAAAGCTAAGTTGCCAAAGCTTGAGCAATCAGATGTCTTTAAATTTTCTAACTTATCTTCCTTGAACGACCATGCTTTGTATGGAAAACCTATGCACGAAGGAACCGGCTCGTGGCTAGTTGCGCCCTTACTTTGTTTCGAGTTCGCTCAACAGTTTAAGTGTGCTGCGACTAGAGTCGCACCCTTACTTTGTTTCGAGCCCGCTCAACAACTTAAGCGAGCTGCGACTAGTTACGACAAGGTTTCTTGTCGGCAACGGCACTGCCAGCAGGCTACTGACGTCCCGCACTCAGCGCTCGCAGCAAAGGTGCCTACGCCGGCAAGTTTCCTAAAAGCGTAGGGCAAAAACATACAAAGGAAGGAATCAAGTAAAGGAAATAACATTGCAATTGCTACCCAAAATAAAGTCATATATTACGAGATAGCTTGTCACGGCTCTAATAGACTGTTTTTCATAACATAATTAGCAGCGACAAGAAAAGAAGAAAACGGGCGGCCAAGTCCACGCGATCGCCCTCAACCCTCTTGATCCCGCTCACCTTGTCCACAATGGGTGCGACAAGGTCCTTGAGCGCCTCTAGATCAGCTTCCGCCGGCAGGGATCTGAGGACATTGGTGAGGTTGAGGCCCGGGTTGCGGAAGGCTACCTTCACCAACACCTTCTGAACAGCTCCCGCGCAGATCTTGCGCGACTCGTCGGCCAGCTGCTTTGGGATCCTTTCCCGGAGTCGCTGGAGGGCCGTCGCCACGCCTTTGAAGAACAGAGTGAGCTTGGCACTGGATGGGAGGGTCTCATCGGAGGGATACCTGAGATCCCCCATCCCCAGCTGCACCAGCTCCTTGTCGATGTCTGCAGCAGCATTCACAAGACCCTCCGTCCACTGCTCCACAGTCTCTCTAAAATCATTCTGGGTGGCGGCAATGCTCTCCAGCAGCGCCTTGTCGGCCTTGATCTCCTTCTTCAGGGACGCCTCCTGCTCCCTGGCGCCGTCCAGCGTCTTGGTAAAAGCAGCCAGCTTCAGCTCAAGATCGGCGTTGGAATCCTTGGCGGCGCTAAGCTCCTTGATCTTCTCGGCGAGACGACCCTGCAGCTCGCCGAAGGTGTAGGCGTCCTTCTCGCGCTCATGCTTGAGCGCGGCAAGCGCTTCACCGCTCGCATTAAGATCAGCCTCCAGCTGCGCCACCTTCGTCTCCAGCTCCTTCTTGGTGGCCTCGGCAGCTGCGGCAGCGTCCTTTGCTTCCTTGAGAGCTCTGCTGAGTGTTTGCTCGCGCGCGGCAAGCTCCTCTTCGTGGCTGTCCAGGCTGGCCTTCAGCTACACCAACTCGCCCTCCCGCGCAGATAGTTCCTCAGCGGCAAGCCGCTGTTGCTCTGCAACTTCTGCCTTCTCGAGGATGAAGGCCTTCTGCGCCTCATCAAGCTACACACGCTCAGCCGCCAGCGACCGGAGAGCTGCCTGGTGGAGACCTCGGAG
Organism: Aegilops umbellulata; assembly: GCA_032464435.1. Lineage (NCBI taxonomy): Eukaryota > Viridiplantae > Streptophyta > Magnoliopsida > Poales > Poaceae > Aegilops > Aegilops umbellulata. The sequence continues at coordinate 114,972,668 of CP136056.1, forward strand.
CTCCTCCGCGTGTTTCTCCATGTCCAGCCCCGCCTTCGCGACAAGCGCTTCGCGGGACTCCAGTTTGGCTTGCCGAGCGCGGTAGAGCGACACCAGCTTCCGCAGGAGTCGCTCCTCCTCAGGCTCGTTGCTGCTACCGCCTGGCGCGTCGACCAGCGTCAGCCCAGCGGAGGCGAGCACCTCCGCGTCAAAGTTTTCTCCTTCGACCGGCGCCCTGGACGTTGACGCCTAGGGGAGGTTGATGAAGACGCCATCGACGGCCTTCAAGTAGACGCCTGGCTGGGGCTCTTCGGAGCCTGGCGTTGCGGCAGCGGCAGGAGGATCGGCGGTCGGTGTAGCGCCTGTCGCTCCTGCGGCCTCAGGGTCGTCAGTGCGATCACCGGACCCCTCGTCAGCTGCTGCGGCGGCAGTCTTGGCGGCCTCTTCGCCGGCGGGATCATTAGCGCCAACCCCTTCTTCGGTGGCAGCGGCATCATCAACAGCAACCTAGGTCTCCATCGGCTCCACAGTAGATGGATCTGACGGCCGGAAAAGGAAGAAAAGTCAAGCAAATATCCAAAAAGAAGAACCCAAGGGAAGTTTAGAAGCAAGGAGTACCGGTACCAGGCTCGGCAGTTGGGATCTCCGCTGCCGGGGGGTCGCTGGTACTGTCCCTTGCCGGAGAGCTCTCCCTCGTTGGAGACTTCTCCCTTGCCGGGGAGCTCTCCCTTGTCGGAGACTTCTCCCTTGCCGGGGAGCTTTCCCTTGTCGGAGGATTCTCCCTTGCCGGAGAACTCTCCCTCGGCGGCATAGTCGAAGCAGATGGCATGTCAGGGGCGGCATCCGGACGCTCCTGATGGGGCTGCTCTGCTCCTACACAAGCCAACAGTCAGATATCAGCAAGCAAAGAGTATCCATGCGTGCCTAACAGCGGGAAGTAAACCATATACTTACGCTGGGGGCTGCGCTGGGGGCTGCTCTGAAGAACAGCTGTCGGGTCCGGCAAGTTTGTCTCGGGCGCACCCCCTGCTGGCACGGTGGGATCATCCTCGATGACAATCACCGGGACCTTGGCTCTCTTTGCCATTCTCTGGGCCAGAGTCCTAAAAAGGAATAAGTTCAGAGTAGAGCAAATCAGATACAAGACAAGACAACAAGTATTGAAGACATACAAGTACAACAAGAATCTTACTCTTCTTCTTCCTCGTCGGAGCTGAGCGCGGAGAAGTCAAAGCCTGGACCACCTCCGGCGCGAGGAGGCGGAGGAGTAGGATCCCTTGGCCGCTTGGCGGGAGCTGGAGCGGTGGGCCGGGAGGACCCCGCCCCAGTTGCCGCTGCAGCGTGAGGTGCTTCCACGGCAACAGAACTTGCCGCGGTGGAGCGTGTCGTGCGGCGCGGCGGGGGTTGACTTGCCCGCCGCTCCGCTACGTCCCCGGCCTTGCGAAGACGCCTTCTTGGTGGAGCCGGGGGCTCTGCTTGTGGAGCCGGGGGCTCTGCTTGCGGCAAGCTGTCCGAAGACGAAGAGGAAGAGGAGCCGATCTCCAACGAGCCGCTCGTATCCTCAGCAGGCCCGCTCGGCCCGACGTCATGTCCGGCAGGCTCTCCCTTGCCGGCCAGATCCTCTCGCTCGGCAAGGCTTGCCGCCTCTGCTTCCTCTGCCTCCTCCACGGTGAACCCAAACTCGCCCGCAGCTGCGGATGTCGCCGCCTCTTCCAGCCTGGTGGCGATGCGCTTGAGCTCATCGTCGGTGGTGTCCCGGGTGAGGCCCCTCTTCTCATCGGCTTCGATCGGCACTTCTATCAAGTTGTCGAAGAACGCCCGCACGACATCATCTGCAAGCTCTATCCAGGCTGGATCAATTCCATGCGAGTCGCACAGCGGCATCATTGCACGGATGCGGTCGAGCGCGGAGTTGTTGCACAGCGGAACGACGCCCCTCGGCAACCTGAACACTTCAGGATGCTGTGGGTTGTACTTGAACAGCTCCTTGAGCATCGCGTTGAGCTCCAGGACAGTGAAGTTGAAGTTGAGGCCCGGCCGCAACCTCATGATATCCGCCGCATTCTGGAACACCCAGGCGGGTCTCCTCCTCTCATGCAGGGGGGCGATGCGGCGGCGGAGGAAATCTGTGCCAACTGCTCCTACAGTAAGCCCGGCAAGCCTGAGGCGTAGGATCCGGGTGACGGCAATCTTCAGTCTGTCATCTTCCGGGGCCAGGCTACTCCAATCACTGCCGCGCACTACTGGGGTTTCGCGTAGAGAAGTAAACGGCTGCGGGTTCTCCTCGACAATCTGGCACCAGTCCGCCCTCCACTCCTCCCACTTGCCGCGGAACTCTCCATCCAGATAAGCGTCCTTCTTCCCGGCTTTCGAGATCCAGGCGATTCCGCCAGATAAAGGCTCTCCTCTCTCAACCCGAGGCGAAAAGAAATGGCGGAAAAGGGCTACGTTTGGATGGATTCCGACAAAGTTTTCGCAGAGATGTGCGAAAATGGCCATGGTCAGGACAGCATTGGGGGTGAAGTCAAGGAGGTGGAGCCCGTAGGAGTTCATGACGTCACAAAAGAATTCAGAAAAGGGGAGGGGCAGAGCCCGCAGTAGAAGAACAAGGCGAAGAAAGGGTACCCAGTGGGCTCTTTATCCCAAGCAGCGGCTGGGAGTACCTTCGTGCCCGGATGCGCTCGCGTCCCCATCGACTAGAAGAGGTAGAAGTCCTCCTTCAGCTCTTCCACCTCAAGCCTCGGAGGGAAGATTGCCCGCTCCTTTCGCAGCGCCGCGAGCCGCTGCACCTCGGCCGACTTCGCCTTCTCCGCTTTTGGAGCCATGGCGGGAATGGTGAGGGAGGACGACGGCGTTGGTGTTGCTGGTGGCGATGGGGGCGGGGCGCTGCTCTCCTTCGGCTTTGGGAAGAAGGGGAGTGGCGGAGATTCTCGAGGAAGGAATAGCAACGGGAAGATGGGCGAACCGCCCCTGTTTCCCCTACTTATAAGGAGGGAGGGGGCGGACGGTCCGCCTTTCCGAATAAAGAACCACCCACGACCTCTCCCACGACGCCGCAATCGACGCGTGCCGTTCGGGGAGGGCGCGGTGGATACGGAGTAGGATACAGCGCGATCCAGGCCGCGCATGCCCGTGCCCTGTTTTGGGCCTGGCCCAACAGCGCTCGGCACCGTGTATGGCCCAGGCCCGGGGGCTCCTGTCGGTGTACTAGAGTAGGGGTACCCTAGTATCCCGAACTTGTGCACGGGCAGTCGCAGCGTCCCGCGGCAAGGCTTGCCAAGTGACCGCCAAGGTCCTCCATAGTTCCTTTGGAGCCATTCAAGAACAAAGTATCTAAGCCAAGGAGACAAGTCCCCGGCAAGAGGAGCTTGCCGGGAAGGCCACTCAAGGCACAATACCCCGGCAAGAGGAGCTTGCCGGGAAGGCCAACCAAGGCATCTCAAGGAACTTGCCGCGACGCGCCACGCGTCCCGGCAGGACCCGGCGAGCAACAAGCTCCCGGACGCGGCAAGACAACGGCCGCGGCAAGGCGTTTGCCGCGGCAAGCCACCACTCTGTACCTGCGCTCCAGCACACCCACCTACGTGTCGCTATGGGACCCTTCGAGGCGTACGTGGCGGGAGTCTGTGCAGCCAGGGGTACACTGTGGCATGCGGCGCTGACAAGATCGCCATCGTGGCGAGCGGTGGCACCCCTGACGGTCCGTTTTCTGCACCGTCTGGGCGAATTAGATAGGCATTTAATGCCTTTGTCCCCTGCCGTCAGGGTTAGGTATGATACACTGTGCAGGAAGCTGTACCAACCACGACACCTTTTCCATTTTTGCCCTCGCCTACGTTGCCACCTGTCGGTGACCCCTTTAGCATATAAAAGGAGGCCCATGCGCAACATAGAGGGAGAAGACGAATAGTAGAACACTCACGCTCGGTCTCGTTAGCTGCTGGTGTGTACTGTACCACTCAGCGCTCCCGAGCAAGAACTCAATACAATCCACAAAGCAGTAGTAGGAGTGTTATCTCTCCGGAGAGCTCCGAAGCTGGGTAAAACCCCTCGTGTGCCTCGCCTCGATCCGCTCTTTGCGCGAACTCCGCCCCCCGCCGAACCGAGAAGGGGCTCCGTCCCCATAGGTGCTCGCGGAGTCAGAATCCCCGACATGCATCGATCCTTCAAAGTGAATAGTTGAATATGTGTTATCCGGCTTTTCTTTAGGCATCTGCAACTCTGTCCAATCATTGATGAAATCCACTAGTGCTTGTGACTTGATGGCCGTACGAGGCACATACTTTAAACCATGGGGTCCAAGCTCAATGGCCGACTTGGCTACCCGGCCTGTGGCTTCTCTATTTTGGATGATATCCCCCAAAGGAGCAGAACTAACCACAGTAATGGGATGACCCAGAAAATACTGCTTGAGTTTTTGTCTCGCCATGAAAACCCCATACACAAGCTTCTGCCAGTGCGGATACCTCTACTTGGACTCAATAAGTACCTCGCTAATAAGATAAACCGGCCGTTGAACCGGATATTCCTTGCATGTTTCCTTCCTCTCCACCACAATAGCAACACTAACAGCTCGGCTATTGGCAGCCACATATAACAACAAAGGCTCTTTATGAATGGGAGTAGAAAGAACGGGCGGCTCAGCCAACTGTCTCTTCAGATCCTCAAACACTGGATTAGCAGCATCACTCCGAACAAAGTGATATGTTTTCTCCATCATCTGGTAGAGAGGGATAGTCTTCTCACCTAACCGGCTAATGAACCGGCTTAAGGCCGCAATACGACCTGCCAAACGCTTAACATCATTAACGCATGCCGGTTTCACGAAGGAAGTAATAGCCTTGATCTTCTCCGAGTTAGCTTCAATGCCTCGGTTAGAAACCAGAAACCCCAAAAGCTTACCCGCCGGTACACCAAAAACATAGTTGGTCAGGTTAAGCATCATTTTATAAACCCGGAGATTGTCAAACATCTCCTTCAGATCATCAATCAGGGTGTCCTTCTTCCTGGATTTCACTACAATGTCATCTACGTAAGCATGAACATTACGCCAAATTTGATTGTGAAGGAAATTCTGCACACATCAATGGTAAGTCGCCTCGATACTCTTGAGCCCAAAAGGGATAGACACATAAAAGAAGGCTCCAAACGGAATAATGAAAGTTGTCTTCTCCTGGTCCTTAACTGCCATCTTGATCTGATGATAACCAGAGTAAGCATCCAAAAAACTCAAACGCTCACAACCCGTCGTAGCATCAATGATTTGATCAATACGAGGGAGAGCAAACGGATCAGCCGAATAAGCCTTGTTTAAGTCCGTGTAGTCCACACACAGTCGCCAAGTGCCATTCTTCTCAAGCACCAACACCAGATTAGCCAACCACTCAGGGTGAAAAGCTTCAACGATAAACCCGGCCACCAAGAGCCGGGCCACTTCTTCACCGATGGCCTTCCGCCTCTCCTCATTAAAACGACGAAGAAATTGCTTGACCGTCTTAAACTTTGGATCAATATTGAGAGTGTGCTCAGCGAGTTCCCATGGTACACCCGGCATGCCTGAAGGCTTCCATGCAAAGATGTCCCAGTTCTCACGGATAAACTCGATGAGCGTGCTTTCCTATTTTGGATCCAGATTAACACTGATGTTGAACTACTTAGATGAGTCGCCTAAAACAAAATCAAGCAGTTTAGTGTCATCTGCCGACTTAAACTTTAGTAAAGGATCATGCTCTGTGGTTGGCTTTTTTAAGGACGTCATGTCCGCCGGGTCAACATTGTCCTTATAAAATTTCAGCTCCTCCGTTGCACAAATAGACTCAGCATAAGCAGCATCGCCCTCTTCACACTCTAAGGCCACCTTGCGACTCCCATGCACTGTGATAGTGCCCTTGTAACCTTGCATCTTAAGTTGCAAGTAAACATAACAAGGCCTCGCCATAAATTTAGCGTAAGTCTGCCGCCCAAACAGAGCATGATAAGGGCTCTTGATTTTAACCACTTCGAAGGTTAGGGTCTCAGATCTAGAATCATACTCATCTCTGAAAGTAACCTCCAAAGATATCTTACCCACTGGCTACGCCGACTTACCCGGCACCACACCATGAAAAACGGTGTTTGATGGCTTAAGATTTTTGTCGGTCAGTCCCATGCGACGGAAGGTTTCATAGTAAACTATATTAATGTTGTTGCCTCCATCCATGAGCACCTTAGTAAATTTATAGCCCCCAACCTGAGGCGCCACCACTAGAGCCAGGTGACCCGGATTGTCAATGTGGGGCGGGTGATCCTCACGACTCCATACAATAGGTTGCTCCGACCACCGCAAGTAATGTAGCACCATCGGCTCAATAGCATTCACCACCCTCTTATGAAGCTTCTGATCCCACTTACACAAGCTAGTAGTGAAGACGTGGTACTGCCCACTATTCAATTGCTTCGCGTTGCTCTGATAACCAGACTGTTGCTGCTGCTAATTCCCCTGATTATTCTGCTAGTTGTAACCACCTTGATTGCCTTGGCCGTGAAACCCGGAATTTGAGCCGCCGCCTCCATAACCCGGACCATGAGAGCCGGACCCTGAACCGCAGTTCGGGCCACGGTTGTGCTAGAAAGACTCCCTGAAGTGTCTCATGATACTGCAATCCTTCCATAGATGGGTAGACGGCTTCTCCTACGTTCCGTGCTTGGGACATGGCTGATTCAATATTGCTTCAAGGTCAAATTTTGTCCCTTGAGCCGGCCTCCCCTTACGATGCTGGTTATAATTCTGTGCACCGGTGTTAGCAACAAAATCATCAGCTTTGCGCTTACCGTTGCCGCCCTGATTGGCAGGGTTGTACTGCTGTCCCTTCATGCCGCTACTCTTCTTTCCCTTTCCCGATCTTTCATCCTTAGAGTCGGGGTCCTTGGTACTATCAGAGTCGGCATACTTGACAAGAGCCTCCATGAGCTCCCCCATGTTGCTGCAATGACGCTTAAGCCGCCCAAGCTTCTGCTTGAGTGGAATGAAACGACAATTTTTCTCCAACATTAGAACCGCTGAGCCGACGTTGATGTTATCTAAAGAATGTATGACAGTCGAGACCCGGCGCACCCAACTAGTCATTGATTAGCCCTCAGCTTGAACACTGGAAACCATATCCACGATCGACATAGGCTGCTTGCACATATCCTTGAAATTCTGGATAAACCGGGCCTTCAGCCCTGCCCATGACTTGATGGAGTTCGCCGGCAGCCCCTTCAACCAAGTACGAGCCGTCCCTTCCAGCATCATGGTGAAATACTTAGCGCATGCAGGCTCACTAACATCCAGCATCTCCATAGCCATCTCATAACTCTCCACCCAAGCCTCAAGGGGCTGATCTGCTATGTAGTTAGGCACTTTACGAGGGCCCTTGAAATCCTTGGGCAAACGCTCGTTTCACAGAGCCGCCGCTAAACACGGCACACCCCAAGCTGTGGAGGTCGCACCTGCCTCCTCTGAAGTCACTGGGTAAACCGATGCGTGTAGATGAACCACCAGCTGAGCCGCCAGCTCAGCCTCCCGACGCGCTCTACCCTGGTCCACCAAATTCTAGGCATTGGTACCGTTGTGCGCCGAGTCATGCCCATGAGGTTGGTTACTGAGGGAGTCCTGGACTAAGAGGTCATCGGGCATCCGGCCTGTTATCCATGGGCCAGACTGATGGGCTGTGAATACATGAAGGCCGAAGACTGTACCCGTGTCCGGATTGGACTCTACTTGGCGTGGAAGGCAAGCTTGGCGACCGATTATGAAGATTCCTTCTTATGTAACCGACTCCATGTAAACCCTAGATCCCCCCGGTGTCTATATAAACCGGAGGGGTTAGTCCAGAAGGCATAGACACATTACCATAGTCATACAGGCTAGACTTCTAGGGTCTAGCCATTACAATCTCGTGGTAGATCAACTCTTGTAATACTCATATTCATCAAGATCAATCAAGAAGGAAGTAGGGTATTAGCTCCATAGAGAGGGCCCGAACCTGGGTCAACATCGTGTCCCCCGTCTCCTGTTACCATCGATCCTAGATGCATAGTTTGGGACCCCTACCCGAGATCCGCCGGTTTTGACACCGACAGTTATGGCACTGCTCAGTACTTGAAACCGTCGATGAGTCAATGTGCCTGTTGTAGCTCTGGCTTGGACGAGGGGTCGAATGAATCCGATCACGACTATAAGAATAAGCCTGCTGCTGTACCAGCGCTGTCTGAAGAAGTTCCCTGCCCTTCGGGTTTTAACCGCCGTCGGAGTCTCGCCCTCGACTGGCAGAGCCACCAGTCGCGTCACTACAGCAATCATGTTGTCCAAAGGGTTGGAATAATGACCCGACGGTGTCACCACATGCTGAGGCGGGGTGTTATTCATACGCGGAGAAACTGTCATGTGTGGCTGAACCGGCACTCCACCCCCTAGCGCTTCAGTCATCTGGTTTATCATTGGCGGGTTACTGGCCCCCACTCTGGGTGTGTTGAAGAGATTCCTCGACTCATAAACCGAGGGTAGACGAATCCGGTGTTTTCTCCTCAAGACTTCATTTGAAGCGTTCTGATCCACCATGAGCCGGTATAAATTCGCTTGAATCTGCCGCGCTTGGGTGTTCAAAACGGCTCGCTCTGCAGTCATCCTAGTGTTTTCCATCGCCAGCTCTACTTTGGCTAGCGCTATCTCATCACGTAGCTTATCCACATCCACCTTATGTTGTTCCTGGTTATCCGGGGTTACCTCCACCCCCATAAGCATTGACAGATCCTCCAATAGATTCGTTAAAACCTCAGCCGGCGGGCGTGCTGACTCACTAGCGCCTGCTGTCGGAACCGCCGCTGCACTGGAAGTCATAGCCGGCGCGGCTGTCGAACCGAGAACCGGCTGGGTGCCAGCCATAAAGATCGCTATCCTGTTCGGCGGCTCACGGGGGTCTGGAATACTGTCGCCATCAGAACAGCCCCCAAGCCGTCCGTCTTGTAGTTGATACATTGAGTTGGTCTCTCCCGTGGATTATTCACCATCAGAGTAGATGGTCGTCTCACCGCTAGACACAGAGCCTTCCAATTTAGCCCCATGGATGAATCCAACAAAGGCACGCTTCACGGCGGGTTGAACCTGGGTGGGTCGTGCACACTGAGCCATCTCGATGATGTCGGTGCAGATGTCCGGCTTAGGCCCAGTTCGCCGATCTTGCCGATGAAGACGTGGATTTTGCCAAAGGGGACCCGGTACCCGTACTCAATTGAGCCGGCCTCGGGGCCCCATCCTGCATCGTCTATGTAGAGCTTGCCACAACGAATGTTGGTCATCCGGCCCACAGCGTATCCCTTGATCCCATCGAAGCTGCCCTTCAAGAACTCAAAACCACCATGTGCAGGCCCCACGGTGGGTGCCAACTGTTGTGGAGTTGTCACGACAGATGTCCTACTGGAAGGACTTGGTTGTGGAGCCATTGCGACGTGGTTAGCTTAAAGGGGTAAACGGGACAAAGGACGCGAGGAGTTTATACTAGTTCGGCCCCTTGCGGTGAAGGTAAAAGCCTAATCCAGTTTGAGGTGATATTGCTAGGGTTTCGATTACTAGGGAGCGAATACGCTTAGCCTGGCTTTCGATCTGTTGTTTCTTGCCCTAAGCCGCTATCGGGTCGTCCCCTTATATACATGGGTTGACGCACCGCAACCTACAGAGTCCCGACCGGCTCATACAAATGTGTCCGGCCCGGTGACTTATCTTACATGCCTTATAATACAAGTTACATATACATGGTGGTTTACACTTACGGGCCTTAAGCCGCCTTTAGGTTTGGGACCTTTAACAAGCCTACTTCATGAACCGCCATCTTCAACATACTCATGGGCTTTGTCTAGATGAACCGCCATTGGGATAACCCAACCCCTCCTGGGCGGGTCATATCCAATAGTCATATCCCCAACATGGAGTTTCAGCTCATTTGGAGATGTGCAGAATATGTGGCCTGACGTAGCTTTTTTAGGTCCAGATTTCCAGCTGCCGGAATTCTCCCTCTTGTTCTGTACCTTCTAAATTATGAGAGAAAAGGCATTAGAATTACTCCAAAAAGCATTATTATGGATAAAAACATTACAAATAACAGCAAGGAAACATGATGAAAAATGGACGTATCAACTCCCCCAAGCTTAGACCTCGCTTGTCCTCAAGCGAAAACCGAAATCGGAAAACATGTCCACATGCTTTGAGAGAGAGGTGTCGATAAAAACAAAACACGGACATAGAAGCATCATGTTGATTATTCTAGTAGCAACAAAAATTAACATAGGACTTTTATCAAAGAACTTGCATCATATACTTCATATAGTTTTGCCTCGCAACATATTCACCTCAAGGGTGATGTCAACAATAATAACTTGTGCTATCTATATTCAGCTGGACATATGTGCCTAGATCTTTCCTCACCACATGATGCTTGCGGAAAGGGAAAATAAAAAGGAATAGAGGGAAAACTTTGACTCTTTGCATAAAAGTAAATACATAAAAGTAAATACATAAAAGTGAAAGATAGGCCCTTCGTAGAGGGAAGCAGAGGTTGCCATGTGCTTATTTGTTTTCATGCTCAATCCCTTAGTGCAAGAGAATGTCACGTTGTATTGCCCCTTAAGATGACAACCTTTATTATGCAGTCTATCGCTTTTATTTCTTTGTCATCCAAGTTCATACAACGCTCAATTTTCTCTTACACTAAGTGATCTTACATATTTAGAAGCAATTTTTATTGCCTTTTGGCACCGATGACAACTTACTTGAAGGATCTTGTTCAATCCATAGGTAGGTATGGTGGACACTTGAAAAAGATTTGGGTTTAAGGGTTTTTGGATGCACAAGTACTATCTCTACTTAGTGCGGAATTTTTAGCTAGCAAAGATAGGGGCAAACACCACATGTTGAAGGATCTATGACAATATGACTTCTACGTGAATATAAACAAACATAAATCATTAAGTTGTCTTCCTTGTCCGACGTCAACAATTTTGGCATATAATATTTTGATGAGGGCTCATAATCACAAAAGGTTTCTAGGATAGTATATTTATATGTGAATCTTCTCTTCCTTATTAATTCTTTCATGAGTTGCATCATTAACTAATGCTATGTTTCTCAATCTCTAATAAAATTTTCTTACCTATTGTCGGTGTCAAAACCGGCGGATCTCGGGTAGGGGGTCCCGAACTGTGCGTCTAGGCGGATGGTAACAGGAGACAAGGGACACGAAGTTTTACCCAGGTTCGGGCCCTCACGATGGAGGTAAAACCCTACGTCCTGCTTGATTAATATTGATGGTATGGGTAGTACAAGAGTAGATCTACCACAAGATCAAGGAGGCTAAACCCTAGAAGCTAGCCTATGGTATGATTGTTGTATGTTGTGTTGTCCTATGGACTAAAACCCTCCGGTTTATATAGACATCGGAGAGGGTTAGGGTTACACAAAGTCGGTTACAATGGTAGGAGATCTAAATATCCGCATCGCCAAGCTTGCCTTCCACGCCAAGGAAAGTCCCATCCGGACACGGGACGAAGTCTTCAATCTTGTATCTTCATAGTCCAGGAGTCCGGCTAATGGCATAGTCCGGCTACCCAGACACCCCCTAATCCAGGACTCCCTCAGTAGCCCCTGAACCAGGCTTCAATGACAACGAGCCCGGCACGCAGATTGTCTTCAGCATTGCAAGGCGGGTTCCTCCTCCAAGTACTTCATAAAAGATTGTTAACACTAAGGATAGTGTCCGGCTCTGCAAAATAAGTTTCCACATATTGCCATGGAGAGAATAATATTTGCACAAGTCTAATCTGCTGACGTATTCCGCAGCGTGACATCACACTACGGCCAAGCCTCTATTCGAATCGTTTTCACTTCCCCACCTCAGCGCATTTTGCGAGGCAGTTTCCTTGGCACGTCTTGTTAAACCAGAGATCGTGTCCCTCATTTACGGGATTCTCATCAATACGGACGTGGGTAACCCAACCACGCCATTTATCACAGCGCTTGGAGACAAGCGAGTTTTACCAGGCTGGTGGGGACGCTTAACTGCATCCGCCCATATAAGGGGATAAGGATCCACCTTTCTACCTACGCCTTCTTCCTCCTTTGCCTATCCATCTTCCACGCACTCGAGCTCCAACGCCCAAGCCCGCACTTCCCACCTCAACCTTCTCCAGCCATGTCCGGAGCGGGAGGCAAGTGGATGGTCTCCTCCGTCATGGAGGGCCATATCAAAAAGCTGAGGAAAGCTGAATACTTGTCTAACGACATCGCGCACCGTTTCCCGAAAAGGGGCAGCTCCTCCCCACCCCAAGGCCCCATGAGAGGGTTGTATTCCTTCCCCATTTCCTCCGCGGACTGGGTTTTCCTCTCCACCCATTCGTCCGGGGGCTCATGTTCTACTATGGCCTGGATTTCCACGATCTGGCCCCGAACTTCGTCCTCAACATATCGGCGTTTATCATCGTGTGCGAGGCCTTCCTCCGTATCCGCCCCCATTTCGGCCTTTGGCTCAAGACCTTCAACGTCAAGCCGAAGGTGGTGTGCGGTAACCAGGCGGAGTGCGGAGGCGCCATGGCGGGTAAGATAGCCAACGTCCTATGGCTCGAGGGCTCCTTTCTGGAGACCCTGAAGGGGTGGCAATCGGGATGGTTTTGCATCGCCGAGCCGCGCGACCTTGAGTGGGTCGCAGCCCCCGAGTTTTGATCCGGACCCCCTACGCGGCTCACATCCTGGAAAGAGACGGGCCTGACATGGGGCAACGAGGAAGAGGTGACTGGACTGCAAACATGCATCCAATCCATGGTGAACAAGCAGCTCAAGCTTGTCAATGTAGTCCAGGTTATGCTCGTCCGCCGGATCCTCCCGTGTCAACAACGGGCCTTCAACCTGTTGGAGTTTGACCCGGCGCAGCACCAAACTTTGAGTAGGCTCTTTGACACGACGTACGAAGATGCCTGGAAGGTGCTATTCAAGGGCGTCGAGGCTCCCGCATCCGCTTTCGAGGATCGCGGATTCAGCACACGGCGTCAAGCTAGTGCGGTGAGTTATCTTTTACCTTTTATAGGACATTTGTTTCTCATAGTTTGACTCTATGCGGGATCTAAACTCCCTTACCTTTGACAGGATTGGTAGGCGAAGTCTGGACAGATCGACTATCCGGCTCCTTCGCCCGAAGACCCAGCCGACGCTCGTTTATTGAAGCTGCTGGTTCTGGCACCTTATGTGGTGCCGGAGAAGAAGGCCAAGAAGAAGGCCACGGGGAGTCGAAAGAGTACCCGACATATGGAGGTGTCGGATTCATCATCCGACGAATCTGAGACGCACTCCTCCCGTGAAAACGAGGAGGAAGAAGAAACCTCTCCCCCTCCAGCGGGGGGAGGAAAGAAGAGGAAGGCCGCCCTAATAGGGGAGGCCGAAGGGTCCAAGAAGGGAAAGACCCTCCCTCCGGACTACTCCACCGACGCCGACGAGGGCGAAGAGGAGTGGCTGCACAGGGCCAGGCGCCCAGCGGCATCGTAAGTATTCGGACACTAGAGTAACTCACAGCATTCCTTTGTTGCACATCTTTTTCGTATGTCAAATATAATTATGCAGTCCGCCCAAGGCCGGGCTCGACGAGTCGTCGAGCGGCTCCCTGGATTCGTCGGACGTGAATTCTTTTCCGCCCGCTACCTCCCCCCGCACTGCGGACGACGCCGAAGTGACATCGCAACAAGCTCCGGGCCAAGAGGAGGTGGTCCTGGAGGAGCCGCGAGGCGACCTCCCGGACTCCAGGAGTGAAGGGGACAAGACCCCCCAGGGCTCCAAGTTCGGCTTTGAGCCGGACACCGCGCCGGAATCTTCAATGGTTCCGGACTGCAGTAGGCGAACTCCTTCCAAGAGGAGCAAGCCTTCTGAGCCGGCGGCCCCCGTCCAACCGGAGGCGCCGGACAATCTGCTGGAGGTGCTTAACGGCGCCTCCATCGACGAGGAGCACCGTACTATTATGAGTACGGTGATCCAGAAGGTTCAGTCCGCCAAGAGCGGACTGACTGAAGCTTGTGCCAGCCTTCTAACAGGCTTCGAGGTAAGTAAAAACTATGTAAAAGTATTACCGCACAGACAGTAGCCCCTGATGCTCTGTTTGGCGTTCGGAAAGAAAAGCCGAATAGAGGATCAAATAATTTCGCAGGAGTCTAACAAAAAATGAGTCAATATGCGTGTGCAGGCTTCGCTGCTTGCGACCGCCGCACTGACTGCGGAGGTAGGCACCCTGAAGCAGGGTCTCGAGCGGTCCGAGCAAGAGCTCGGCCTTGCCAAGCTGCAGCTCGAGGAGAAAGAAGGTAAGAGATACCTTATAGAAAAATATATAAAAAGATGCAATTCCAAAAATGACAGGATTGTGCTGCTTATGACAGGGGCCACAACTGAAGTGGCGACCCTCAAGCAGGCGTTGTCCGAGGTCGAGAAGAGAGCAGACTCGGAGTTGAGCGAGAGAAATTTGAGGTGTAGGTCGGCAAGGCGCGACAAGAGCTTCAGGCTCTCATGAAAAAACATGAGAGTTTGGAGCTTGACTCGAAGACGCAAGCGTCCGAGCTCGCGGCGGCCATCAAAATTGCCAAGTCTGCCAAGGCCGAATCCCAGAAGGCCCTCCAAGAGTTGGATGCGGTGAAAAAGATAGCAGCGGGTAAGGCATTCTTTATGCAAAGCAGATATATAAAAGTAAGCTACTTGTGGAGCTCTCCAGGGGCATTCGCAGATCTTCCCCTAGCGTATCTGATGTCGCCGCATTCTACCGAGCCGAGGAGGGCAGCTCGACGGAGAAGGTGTTCTGGTCTTAGTATGCTGAGGCTGGAGACCCTATGCCCCTGAGCCACAAGATGAAGCAGCTGGTCGAGCTCCACAAGGCGGCCGAACAGGCCATGAAGGGCCTCATAGTTCGGTTGTGGCCTAGAGAGGCCCTGCCTGGGAGCTATTTCGGACTGGTTCAGCGGCCTGTCCAAGGCTTGAAGTCATCAAGCGCTCCGTCTGCATCGAAGGTGCCCGGAGGGGCCTTGCCCACGCTAAGGTGCACTGGGGCAAGCTGGACGGTGAGAAGCTTGTGAAGGACGGGCCACCGCCGGGGAAGGAGCATCGCAAACCCGAGAACTATTATAAGGATGTTCTGAAGGGTGCCCGCCTTATGGCGGATGAATGTACCAAGGATGTAATTTTTGAATGAACTCGCTCGTGTTGTCCTGTGCGCTGAAAATTTGTTCATGTGCGCTAAGCAATGCTTTTTGAATTTAAAATATTACTTTTTGTGCGGCCGTTTATCAAAAATTGAGAGATGGCCAGTCGTCGGCTTCTGCCCCCATGCCACTAGTGCTGGGGTGTTCGAGATAAACCTGAGCGCTCTTTTTCCCATGTTTGGGCCCTTCGAGGGAGGCGCTCAGCACAACGAACAAGGCAATCGGACTATAATGCTTGAACACTCTCACTTAGCCATAGAACTCTATAATTTTAAATTTCGGCGAAGCCCCTAGAATTCGGAAGACCGAGTTCGGGGCGCTATCCACGTCTTGGCCACACAGATCCGGTTCCTCGCTCTAAGCGGCATAAGTCTTTAGGGACTCGAAAAGCCTCTCGAACAGCGACCGGTCTCTCGCTTCATCATGACAGTCAGTTTTAGCTTTCTCTACTGAGGTGCTCAGCCCAGCTCAACTGGGGCACAATCGCAGTAGTTCTCCTAGTGCTACCTTAGCCGATATAGCAGAACGTAAGGCACCAAAACATAGGAGCCGGGCAAACCCAACTATTGACCCAAGACATGATTCGGAGCCGATGCATATAATGCTATAAGTTCGGGGTGCCGCACTTGTTAAACTGTTCGGACTTCTCACACCATATTGAGGGGTACTGAAGCCCCTGGCGTATTTGCCGTACCCAGTGTACGGGTGCAACATGTCATTGATGAACATATATTTGGAAAAAAGGTAATGCAAAAAATAGATAAAGACTACGCACTATTTAAAAGGGCTGCGATCAAAGCAGAACGATACAAATAGCGCGATAAGAAAAAAGTTGGACTATTTAACATGTTCGGTCCAGGGGCGGGCCGCGGAACTTATATGCAAAACAGGTATATTGCTCGTGATAGAGACCACCTGGGAGTCCATAATGCGGCATGGCTTGTCTGCTTCCCTAGTTCTTGCATCGTTTGTGCGACAGTTGAATTGCCGAACAGGTCGTCCGAAGTATGGAGTCCTGAAAGTAAGAGAAGATAAAGAAAGAATTCGGCAGGCCCTAGTACGGTTTAAGCCGTGTTTTGGGCGTGCCGTGATGGTGCCCCTTCCCCTGCGCCCATGGTATTTTGAGAGCGTAGTTATGTACGCGAAGCACTGGTTTTGCTATTTCGCGAGGGCTGGGGTTAGGGTCGCATTGCTACGCATGCTCAGAACGTGCCAGGCGGTCTTGTTGTAGGTTACTCCGGGCGCACTTAACAGCGTCTGACCTTTTAACGGCCGGACTGGAGAACTACCTAGAGAGGCTGCTTTGTACTTCCACTGCGAGGGCCGTCGTGTGCTCCTCCGTTCGGAGGGAGCGTTCGATGTTTCCATTGATCGTGATTACTCCTCGAGGGCCTGGCATCTTGAGCTTGAGGTATGCATAGTGCGGTACCGCATTGAACTTTGCAAATGTGGTTCGCCCGAGCAGTGCGTGATAGCCACTGCGGAACGGGACTATGTCGAAGATTAACTCTTCGCTTCGGAAATTATCCGGAGATCCAAAGACCACTTCAAGTGTGACTGAGCCTGTGCAGTTGGCCTCTACACCTGGTATGACGCCTTTAAAGGTCGTTTTGGTAGGCTTAATCCTCGAGGGATCTATGCCCATTTTCCGCACAGTGTCTTGGTAAAGCAGGTTCAGGCTGCTGCCGCCGTCCATAAGGACTCTTGTGAGATGAAATCCGTCAATAATTGGGTCTAGAACCAATGCGGCGAACCCGCCATGACGGACGCTAGTGGGGTGGTCCATTCGATCAAAAGTGATCGGGCAGGAGGACCATGGGTTGAACTTTGGGGCGACTGGCTCTATCCCGTATACGTCCCGTAACGCACACTTCCGTTCCCTCTTGGGGATGTGGGTTGCGTATATCATGTTCACCGTCCGCACTTGTGGGGGAAAACCCTTTTGTCCACTGTTGTTCGGCGGCCTGGGCTCCTCCTCGTCGTCGCTACGTAGCCCCTTGTCTCTATTTACAGCATTTAACTTGCCTGCCTGCTTGAACACCCAACAATCCCTGTTGGTGTGATTCGCTGGCTTTTCGGGGGTGCCATGTATCTGGCACAAGCGGTCGAGTATTTGGTCCAAGCTGGACGGGCCCTGAGTATTTCTTTTGAATGGCTTTTTCCGCTGACCGGATTTGTAGCCTCTGAATCCGGCATTGACTACCGTATCCTCGTTGATGTCGCTGTTAACGTGGCGCTTTTGCTTGTTCCGACGCGACCTGCCACTTTTGTCCTTGGTATCCGAATTACCAAGGTTCTTGGGTAAGTTGTTGCTGCGAGCTAGCCAGCTGTCTTCTCCCGCACAGAAGCGGGTCATGTGTGTCGTGAGGGCTGCCATAGATTTTGGCTTTTCCTGTCCAAGGTGACGGGCAAGCCACTCGTCACGGATATTATGCTTGAAGGCTGCTAGGTCCTCTGCGTCCGGACAGTCGACTATTTGGTTTTTCTTTGTTAGGAACCGTGTCCAGAATTGCCTGGCCGATTCCTCTGGCTGCTGAATTATGTGGCTTAGGTCATCGGCATCTGGTGGTCGCACATAGGTACCCTGGAAATTGTCGAGGAATGCGGCTTCCAGGTCCTCCCAAGAACCGATTGAATCTGCTGGCAATCTATTAAGCCAATGCCGGGCTGGTCCCTTAAGTTTGAGCGGGAGGTATTTGATGGTGTGTAGATCACCGTCGCGGGCCATGTGGATATGAAGGAGATAATCCTCGATCCATACCGCAGGATCTGTTGTGCCATCACATGA
This sequence comes from Aegilops umbellulata, assembly GCA_032464435.1. NCBI lineage: Eukaryota > Viridiplantae > Streptophyta > Magnoliopsida > Poales > Poaceae > Aegilops > Aegilops umbellulata. Next base: position 114,990,672 of record CP136056.1, read on the forward strand.
TTCGATGTTCATGGGTTTGAAACCCTCAGGGATTTTATGATCCATCACTTCATCTGTGAAGCATAGTGGGTGTGCGGTGCCTTTGTATTGGGCTATATCACGACGCAGCTCGAATGAGCTTTGTCTATTGTGTTCGGCCCGGCCGGATTTGTTATGTCCGGAGTGACGATCCCCGTCACGTGCCGTGGGGCGCCCACGCGATCCGTAGATCGATCTTGTTTGTCTTGCCTTGTCCTCCAGTATCTCTCGCAGGTCTGGCACATTTTCCCGTGCCTTAGTATGTTTTGAGCGGCGCCGGGGCACGACTTGAGTGGAGGGTCGAGAGGCCTCTCTGTCACGGCCACGAGGTGGCCGGTCGGCCATGTGATGCGCTGGTGATGTAGGTTTAGGTGCTTCCTCCTCTAATCGGGGTAGCAGCCTGCGCTCTGGGTAACTCTTGGAGGGGCGTTCGAGTTCATACTCTTCGGCCGCAAGGACTTCAGTCCATCTGTTGGCTAGCAAATCTTGATCAGCTCTAAGCTGTTGCTACTTTTTCTTGAGGCTGCTTGTCGTGGCCATAAGCCTGCGTTTAAAACGCTCTTGTTCGGCGGGACCCTCTGGCACGATGAATTCGTCGTCGTCGAGGCTTGCCTCGTCTTCGGAGGGAGGCATATAATTATCATCCTCAACCTCTCTGTCTGCCGCTCTCTCGTGAGGGCTGGCTTCTCCATCCTCCTGTGCTGAATCTTGCTGGAGGGGGTGTTCTTCGGCACTATCCGGAGTATTATTATCTCCCATGCCGGAATCACAGTTTTTGCTTTGGCGGGATTTAGAGCGGCGCTGCTGACGCTGGCGCTTGGGTTGTTTCTTGGAGGTGTCATCCCCCGCTGTTCCATCGCCATCTCCATCTTTTGGAGTGTCCACCATATATATGTCGTACGATGAGGTGGCCTTCCAGTGCCCTATAGGTGCTGGTTCTTGGTCGTCTCCTGCATCGTCGTCCATACTTTCGATGTCTTCGGAGTCAAAGTCGAGCATGTCGGTTAAGTCATCGAAAGTGGCTACGAAGTGGGTGGTGGGTGGGCTTTGAATTTCTTCATCGTCCGTGTCGGTGTACTAAAGTAGGGGTACCTTAGTACCCCAGACTTGTGCACGGGCAGTCGTAGCGCCCTGCGGCAAGGCCCGCCCCGGAAGCGCCAAGAGAAGACCAAGCATTCAAGACAAGGCCCCCGGCAAGAGGAGCTTGCCGGGCCAAGAAGACAAGGCCCCCGGCAAGAGGAGCTTGCCGGGCCAAGAAGACAAGACCCCGGCAAGAGGAGCTTGCCGGGACGACTGAGCCCATGTAAGGCCATCCAAGAACAAAGTATACGAGACAGAAGATCGAGCCCCCGACAAGAGGAGCTTGTCGGGAAGGCCGAACCCAGGCATCACAAGAGAAGCCGGCCGTGGCGCGCCAAGCGCCCCGGCAAGGCCTGATAGCTGGCATGCTATCAGGCACAGGAAGACGACCCCCGCGGCAAGCCACTTGCCGCGGCAAGATCGCCACCCCAAGACTGCGCTCCAGCTCGCCCGCCACGCGTCGCTCCGGGGCTTCCCCCGAGGGCACGTGGCGAGGCACCGCGCAGCTTGGGGCATGCGGTGGCATGCAGCCGCCATCGTGGCGAACGGTGGCGCACCTAACGGTCCGCCTCGGTGCTGTCCAGGCGACCGTGACGGGCATTTAATGCCCTTGTCCCCTACCGTCAGAAGTAGGTATGATAACACTGTGCCGCACTGTAGCACCACCGTTCCCGCACTATTACAGCTACCACCCCTTTTACACTTTTACCCCTTTCTCTTACGTTGACACCTGTCGGTGACCCCTTTGCGCTATAAAAGGAGGCCCGTGTGCAACGTAGGGGAGGTTCCCGGTTCCGGGGTTCGGAGATTCGGCATCCAGACAGCCATACGCTCGGTGCAGCTAGCTCCCCAAGCTCCCGAGCTCCCCAGTTCAATACAACTAAGCAGGAGTAGGGTTTTACGCGTCCATCGCGGCCCGAACCTGGGTAAACCGCCCGTGTGCCCGCTTCGATCTGCTCTCCGCACTCCCTCCGCCCCCCTCGCCGGACAACGAAAGGGGCTCCGGCCCCATAGGTGCTCGCGGGGGGACGCCCGTCCGCCCCGACATCTTTGGCGCGCCAGGTAGGGGGCTGCGTCGAGGTTGTGCGGATCAGATCCTGCGTTCACGCGAGCGCGCTCTTCGTCAGCTTCTCCGAACTCGCTAGCTTCATCAACACCATGGCCCCGAAGAAGAAGGCTTCGGAGGCCGCGGGCCCGTCCGCGTCACTCCCACCGCTGCCGGAGCCAACGGTGGGCGGGGGAGACGCCGTCGGAGTGGTGGCCACCGGCGAGAACACTCGCGGTGCCACCAAATCCAAGAACAGGGCGGACGACCGAGCCTCGGCCTCCGAGGACGCGCCGCATCCGTCCCTTCAAACGACGACCCAGCAGCGCCATGCCACGGGAGGTGGCATCCGCTTGCTGGAACAAGGGCAAACAGGAGGTTCGCGGGACGCCACGGGCCCCCGTCCGGATACGGGCAAGGCGAAGGCGCCGGGGAGGGACCCCGCTCTTTCTAACATTGTTAGGAGTCCGAGCGCATCCCGCTCCTCGCGCCACTCGCCCCCGCTCCCCTCCACTCCGGCAGAAGCGCTCGCGAGAGCGCAACTGCTCCTCGACTACCCTCCAGCGGCTGGCAAGGCCGAAAGCTGGAGGGCCACCATCCAGAGCCTGATCGCCTTCGCCAACAATGACACGCCGCAGCGGCCGGCGACCTCGCGGCCCCGGCAGGTCGAGAAGACGAAGGCCGACGGCGACAAGACCGCCGGAGGTGCGACCACCATGCACTCCCCGGCGCAGAAGCAGAAGACGCCGCCCCGCTGGAACAGCGCCGACGACGGCTCCACAGCATCGTCGGACCCGCGGACTCGCCGGGACCAGCGCCAAGTCCTCGACGAGCGGCAGCAAGAAGACGCTCGAACAAGGATTGAGCGCCGCCGAGAAACTCGGCGGCAATCAGACCAGCGGGCTGGGAACGCTGCCGACACGTACGCGCCCGGTGAACCAGGTGACTTACCGTACGCGGCAGGTTGCCCTGCGTTCACCCGCGAGCTGCGACGCGTCCGGTGGCCCAGCACGAAGAACTTCAAGCCCGACGTACCGGAGAAGTACGACGGCAGGACGCACCCCTCGGAGTTTCTCAGCATCTACACAATCGCTGTACAAGCTGCCGGGGGGCGCGACGAGAGGATATTGGCGAACTACTTCCCGCTCGTGCTTAAGCCGAACGTTCGTTCGTGGCTTATGCACTTGCCGGAAGGCTCCATCTCTTCCTGGGCGGATCTCTGCCATCAGTTTGTTGGCGCCTTCACAGGCGGCCACAAACCTCATGGCCAGGATAGCGACCTCCACATCCTAGCCCAGAAGGAAGGAGAACCCCTGCGCAAGTACATCCAGCGCTTCAGCCGCGTGCATCGCAACATCCCCGACGTTCACCCTGCCGCGGTTATCAGCGCGTTCCACCAGAACGTGCGTAACCGCCGCATGCGTGAAGAGATGGCCATGACCAAGATCCGGGACGTCAGCGAGCTATATGCCTTGGCTGACAAGTGCGCGCGCGCGGAGGAGGGGAGGAAACTCCCCGGGGAGGATGCTGGCGCAGGAGAAAGCGACAGTGACGACACCGCCCCGGCGAAGAGGAGCCAGCGGCGGAATAATAGGAGGAAGAACAGGAAAGAGGTGCTTGCCGTCGAGGGGTCCGGCAAGGAGGCTCCCGCCAAGCAAACGCAGGTTGGCGGCTCCGGCAAGGAGCCTGCCCCCGTGGCGGCCGCCGACAAGCAGGACGGCTCCGACAAGCAATACTGCAAGATCCACCGCACCAAGGGCCACGATCTCTCCAACTGCAAAAGCGTCGAGTACCTCGTCGTGCAGCAGAAGGCTGAGTATGAGAGGCGCGACAAGGGGAAGGCCCAGGGTGGGGGTGGCGAACCAAGCAAGAAGCGGCCGCCCGTCGGCCGGGGAGGACGCCGCGGCAAGGCCAAGCAGCGGCAAGGCGATCGGCCTCCCCGGGGCCGCGACGAGGATGAAGAAGACGACGACGAAGACGTGGAAGACGAAGATAACAGTGAGCAGGAGTTCCAGAAGGCCACGGAGGTCCTTTGCGTTGATGGCGGCTCCTCTCTGCACACCTCCCACCGCCAGCTTAAGCGGTGGGCGCGAGAGGTGAACGCAGCAGAGCCGCCCGTGGAGTCGCGCAGGCTCCTCAAATGGTCCAGCACGCCCATCATTTTCGATCTTGAGGATCACCCCGACCGCACAACCGCGGTCGGGTGCTTGCCGATGCTGGTCTCACCCACCATCCGCAACCTCAAGGTCACCAAAATGTTGGTAGACGGCGGGGCCGGGCTGAACTTGATCTCCTCCGCTGTGATCAAGAAACTCCAGATCCCAGACGGCGAGCTCGAAGAGACCGGATCCTTCCAAGGGATCAACCCGGGGAGGAGCAAGCCCAAGGGGAAGATTACTCTGCGGTGACCTTTGGCGGCGAGCTTAACTTCAGGACTGAGCGTATCACGTTCGACGTCGCCGATATCCCGTTACCATACAATGGGATCCTCGGCCGTCCCGCTCTCGCCAAGTTCATGGCGGCTTCCCACCACGCCTACAACGTACTCAAGATGCCGGGGCCGATAAGCGTCATCACTGTCCATGGCGACAAAAAGGATGCGCTTATCTGCGCCGACAAGATCTACCGGGATGTAGCGGCCGCGGCAGAGAAGGACACACTTGCCGCTGAAGCCCCCGGGGGGAAGAAGACAAAGACCAAGCCCGGTAAGTGCTCTGGGGCCCACTCCGGCAACTGCACCTCTTCAGAGTGCCGCGCCGCCGTCGAGGACGTCCCATCGAGCTCCGCCGGCAAGTACAGAAAGGGAATGACCGCTCCTCCGGCAACCAAGAAGGTGTCCGCCAAGGAGGACGGCACTGGCGGTACCTTCACCATCAGTGCCACGCTTGACAGCAAATAGGAAAGCGCGCTCGTCGCCTTCCTGCGGGCGAATGACGACGTGTTTGCATGGCAACCGTCCGACATCCCCGGTGTTCCCAGGAGGGTGATTGAGCACAAGCTCGCTGTCTGTCCTCACGCGCGACCCGTCAAGCAGAAAGTGAGAAAGCAAGCCGTGGAGCGCCAGGAATTCATCAGCGAAGAGATCAAGAAGCTAGAGGCAGCAGGCCTAGTGAGAGGTGTGATCCATCCAACGTGGCTGGCCAATCCGGTCGTCGTGCGCAAAGCCAATGGGAAGTGGAGACTGTGCATAGACTTCACCGATGTGAATAAAGCATGTCCCAAGGATCCATTTCCCTTGCCGCGCATTGACCAGATTGTTGACTCCACTGCCGGATGTGAGCTACTCTCTTTTCTTGATGCATATTCAGGCTACCACCAAGTCTTTATGGCCAAGGAAGATGAAGAGAAGACCGCATTTATCACTCCGTGCGGCACCTATTGCTTCATACGCATGCCGTTTGGACTGAAGAATGCGGGATCAACGTTTGCAAGGGTAGTGCACTCTGCTTTCGAGCCGCAGATCCATAGGAACGTGGAGGCCTACATGGATGACATCGTGGTGAAGAGCAGGAGCAAGGAAACCCTGGTCCAAGATCTGGAAGAGACATTTCAGAACTTGCGCAAGATACAGCTCAAGCTGAACCCCGAGAAGTGCGTTTTCGGAGTCCCCTCCGGCAAGCTTCTCGGGTTCTTTGTGTCACAGAGGGGGATTGAAGCTAACCCCGACAAGATCAAAGCCATCGAGCAAATCGAAGCCCCAGAGCGCGTCAAGGACGTCAGAAAGCTTGCCGGTTGTGTGGCCGCCCTCAGTCGGTTCATTTCAAGGTCTGCAGAACGCGCCCTGCCCTTCTTTAAAATCTTGAAGAAGGCAGGCCCCATGCAGTGGACTCCAGAAGCGGAGGCAGCGCTGCAAGATTTGAAAAGGTACCTATCCTCCGCTCCAATACTTGTCGCACCTAGACCACAGGAGAAGTTGTTGCTATACCTAGCGGCAACCAACCAGGTGGTTAGTGCTGCGTTAGTGGCGGAGAGGGAGGCCGACGAGGAGCCCGTACCACCTACAAGCGAGTCCAGCGACGAGCGGGGGGCTGCTCCAGCAAGCTCTGGCCCCGACAAGGGCCACCCTGCGCAGGAACCGGATGGAGCGCGGAAGAAGATGGTGCAGCGCCCGGTGTATTTTGTAAGTTCCCTCTTGCAGGGGGCTAGATCAAGATACTCCGGGGTGCAGAAATTGCTTTTCGGCCTCCTCATGGCCTCGAGAAAGCTGCGCCATTACTTCCAAGCGCATGAGATAACAGTAGTCACTCGCTTTCCGCTGAAGAGGATATTGCACAATCCAGAGGCAACAGGCAGGATCGTCGAGTGGGCACTGGAGCTGTCGAGCTTTGGGCTCAAGTTTGAAAGTACTTCAACCATACAGAGCCGAGCTTTGGCAGAATTCATAGCTGAGTGGACCCCGACGCCAGATGGAGAAGGCCAAGAAACAAGCGCGCCCGTACAAGGAGCAACAAGCGAGTGGGTAATGTACTTCGATGGTGCCTTTTCGCTGCAAGGCGCCGGTGCTGGCGTGGTACTCATCGCGCCCACCGGAGAGCACCTCAAGTATGTTATCCAGATGCACTTCCCAAGAGAGCAAGCTACCAACAATACTGCTGAGTATGAAGGCTTGCTCGCCGGCCTCAGGATTGCGGCCGAACTTGGGATCAGAAAGCTGATCGTGCGGGGAGATTCTCAACTGGTGGTCCGGCAAGTCAACAAGAGCTACCAGAGCCCTCTGATGGAAGCTTACGTCGATGAAGTGAGGAAGCTGGAAGAACACTTTGAAGGGCTGCAAATGGAGCACGTCGCGAGAGCTCAGAATGAGATAGCAGACGGCCTTTCGAAGTGTGCTTCGCTGAAGTTACCTGTGGAACCAGGGACCTTCTTGCTCAAGCTGACTCAACCATCCGTTACACCATCAGTTGGGCAGTCCAAGAAAAGGAAGTTGGTCTCCGGCGACTACTCGCAGGCGGACCTCCCTGAGACCGCCGCCAAGGTCCCCAAGATCAACAACCATAACGCCGGGGAACAGCCCGCTCCTGCGGATCCCAGGATCCGTCCAGTCGAAGCCGGTGTCCCCGGTAAGCCTCGCTCCAGCGAGCTGATCAGCAGCCTGAACGCCGAGGGACAGCCCGCTCCTGCGGATCCGAGGATCCGTCCAGTCGAAGCAGGTGTCCCCGATGAGCCTTGCCCCGGCGAGCGGATCAACAATCCGAACGCTGAGGAACAGTCCGCTCCTGCGGGTCCGAGGGTCCGTCCAGTGGAAGCAGAGGTTCCCGACAAGCTTTGCCCCGGCAAGCTTGCCGGGGGATCACCGGCTCCGGCTGAACCAGAGGTTCTTGCCGTAGAAGCCGGGGGCCCCGCAGCGGCCTTCATGCCTTTAGTCCTTGCCGTCGAGCCCCGGGCTCCGGCATGGGCACGGCAGATCGTCCGTTTTCTGCAAACTGGAGAACTTCCCGACGACCCAGAAGAGGTGGAGAAGATCACCAGGCAGTCAAGTATGTACCAGTTCGTGGACAACGAGCTGTACAGAAGGAGACTCAACGGTGTCAGATTGAAGTGCATCTCCAGGGAAGACGGACAGAAGCTGTTGGCAGAGATACACGGAGGCATATGCGGCCATCACATTGGCGCAAGAGCACTTGTCGGGAAAGCCTTCCGGCAAGGGTTCTTCTGGCAAGAAGCCCTCCAAGATGCAACTGCACTAGTAACCAAGTGTGAAGCGTGCCAGTTCCATGCAAAACAGATTCATCAGCCAGCTCAAGCTCTCCAAACAATCCCTTTGTCCTGGCCCTTCTCGGTCTGGGGGCTCGATATCCTCGGCCCTTTTCCCCGAGCCGTCGGGGGCTTCGAGTACTTGTACGTTGCAATCGACAAGTTCATGAAGTGGCCAGAAGTGGAGCCAGTAAGGAAGGTGACCGCGCAGTCAGCAGTCAAGTTCTTCCGGTCGATCGTCTGCCGTTTCGGAATCCCCAACAGAGTCATCACCGACAACGGGACACAATTTACAAGTCGCGCCTTCATGCAATACGCCCAGGATCTCGGCGCCAAGGTCTGTTTCGCTTCGGTTGCTCACCCCAGGAGCAACGGTCAAGCAGAAAGGGCCAACGCTGAAGTGCTGCGCGGACTCAAGACCAGGACCTTCGACAGGCTGCACAAGTGCAGAAGAAATTGGATTGAGGAGCTGCCGGCGGCTCTGTGGTCAATCAGGACGACACCAAGTCGAGCCACCGGACAGACACCTTTTGCTCTAGTCTATGGAGCGGAAGCAGTCATCCCCACGGAACTCGTATACGGATCTCCTCGGGTGCTCGCTTATGACGAGCTCGAGCAAGAGCGGCTGCGCCAAGATGACGCGCTGCTCCTTGAGGAAGGACGTCTCCAGGCTGCGGTACGAGCCGCTCGATATCAGCAAGCCTTGCGTCGCTACCATAGCCGCAAGGTCAAGGCCAGGAGTCTCGAGGAGGGCGACCTTGTTCTCCGGCGCACCCAGTCGGCCAAGAATTCCAACAAGTTGACGCCAAAGTGGGAAGGACCTTATCGGGTGAGGCAAGTCACGAGGCCTGGCGCTGTCCGCCTCGAGACCGAAGAAGGCGTACCAGTGAGCAACTCCTGGAACATAGAGCATCTTCGCAAGTTTCACCCGTAAGGCGCGGTTGCCGTGACCCGCTCCGGCAACCATCGGTTTGTACAGGCCTTGCCGCTGCTGCATGTAACCCCTTGTACAAAGCCAGGCGAAGCCCCTGGCGCCAGATAAAGTTGCCCTGCTAGGCGACCTTGTTCTTAGGCCCGTTCAGTCGGCCAAGAATTATAACAAGTTGACGCCGAAGCAGGAAGGCCCTTGTCGGGTGGAACGAGTCGCGAGGCCCGGCGCTGTCCACCTCAAGACCGAAGAGGGCCTACCAGTGAGCAATTCCTGGGAATATAGAGCATCTTCGCGAGTTCCGCCCACTAGGCGCGGTTGCCGTGATCCGCTCCGGCAACCATCGGTTTGTACAGGCCTTGCCGCTGCTGCATGTAACCCCTTGTACAAAGCCAGGCGAAGCCCCTGGCACCAGATAAAGTTGCCCTGTTAGGCGACCTTGTTCTTAGGCACGTTCAGTCGGCCAAGAATTATAACAAGTCGACGCCGAAGCAGGAGGGCCCTTATCGGGTGAGACGAGTCGCGAGGCCCGGCGCTGTCCGCCTCAAGACCGAAGAGGGCCTACCAGTGAGCAACTCCTGGGAACATAGAGCATCTTCGCAAGTCTCGCCCATAAGGCGCGGTTGCCGTGACCCGCTCCGGCAACCACCGGTTTGTGCAGGCCTTGCCGATGTTGCATTTAAGCCCTCGTACAAAGCCAGGCGAAGCCCCTGGCCGAAGATAAAGAAGCGCTGGCGCCCTAGATTTTAGCATGCATGCTGAGTCAGAGTCTCGTCCTTGGTTAGGGTTGTCAGTTCCTAACTGTCGCTAACCCCTAACTTAGAGGTCGAGTCAGCGTCTTTTTCCCGTCCTTTCCCTTTGGCTCGCAGGAATTGAATGTCCTTGCCGGGCCGCTCAAGGACAAGGAAGAGGAGAAGGACGAGCCAACACCTACGCCCCGGCGAGCCAGAGTCGCCGGGGGCTGCAACCTCAGATAAGTTTTTGCATCCCTCATCATGCATTCTCTTATGGACTGTGGGATTTGAAAGCCTCCTTTCCTCCTGGAAAGCTACCGTGCTCTCTTAGCGGCGAGCCCCAGAGCGCGTTCCTGGGGCCCGTTTCGATAGCAGCCGCGGCAGCAAGAGGGAGGGAAGCGAGGGGCCGGAACCCGCCTGCTCCCCGCCTCCGCCAAGGGCGTGAGAAAGGTCGAGCAGTGCGGGGGAGCGGCTGGGCCTGTTGCCGGGCGAGAACTGTCTATCTTAACGATGTAAAGGATTCGTTCCTTACCGCGGTTTCCACCCGCGAGACAAATGATCCGGCAAACATCCCCTTTTCATTAAAAACATTCCACTCAGGTACAGTTCAGAGAGAATGAAAAACATGAAAAGAGGGATTACAAGGCTTAAACGCAACTAAGGCCCGAAGGCTTACAAGCTGAAAAGAGATAAGGTGCCCGTAATCCCTTTCTTGTCTCTCTCCTCAGGAGGTAGGGCAAGTAGGCGAAGAGGGCGAAAGGGGCGCCTAGATGAGCTACGGGTGGCAGAAGGCACCAAGAGAAGATCCGGGGGCTCCGCCCGGGGGTCTCCGGAGGCTGAAGAAGACGGAGGCGCCGGAGGCAGAGCTGGAAGATGAGGCAGCGGCCTTGCCGCCAGCCTCTTCCTCTTCCGCAGCCTCGCCACTCCGGCCGCCCGAGGAGATCAAGCCCCCCCGGCAAGAGGAGCTTGCCGGGCCGAAGAGAAGACCCCGGTGGTCGTCACCGAGAGCAAGGGTGATGACGGCGTCTGGGGCGCATCTGGAACACGAGGCGCCGGAGCGTCAGCCAGCTGTCGAAGTCGGCCCGTACTCCGATTCGCGGCCTTCGACGTCCGCCCTCTGTCCTCCTCAGCAGCCCCCCCCTACGCCAGTCGCCCAAGGAGACGACCCCAGGGAGTTCACGGAGCCCGGCGCGGTCGATGGGGCCGCCGGCGCCACCCGGAGCTGCGGCCGACGCCTAGTCGTACCCGTCATCCCGGCGGCTGCTCCCCTCGTCGTCGCTGTCGCTCCCCTCCTCGTCACTCTCGCTCGAGGAGGAGCCTTCGCTGTCGGAGGAGCTATCTTCGCAGCACCGGGCCCGGATACCGAAGCCCCAGAAGGCCTTGACGGAGAGGAGGTCCTCCCCCACTAGCTTGAAGTGGAGGGTGAACCCCTCCGTCAAGCTGTGTATCCGGGCGAACGTCTTCCACCCGCGGCCCAGACACACCACGCCGGGGGCTCGGGACTCGACGTGGACTCGCGTCCCGCTGATCCCGCAGCCCCTCATGCGCAGGTTTAGCGTCTCAGGTTGCTCCACCTCCAACACGTTCGCGAATGGAGCGGGAAGCCGGAGGTGGCGACGAGGCGCCCGGCGCCGCCTGATAATGAACTCACAGGGGTCGTCCCCGAGATGGACCGCAGGAAGGAACGGAGCCGCTGGCGGGGGCGAGGGCGGCGCACCGATCCGTCCGCCCCGAGCGCCTCGGCCCCGTCCACGACCTCGTCCGCGACCTCGCCCTCTCCCTCTTCCCCCGACGATCGGCTCCGCCGCCGCGGGCGCAAGGGGAGGAGGGGCGCGTTGCCGAGCAGACACCCTCGCGGCAATCGAAGAAGAACCAGGGTTCCCCCCCTCCATCGCAGATGGGGGAAGGAAACCAGAAGCAGAAGGAGGAAGGAGATGGAGTGCGTATTTCCGTCGCCCCCTCTCGCTCATTATAAAGGAGCGGAGTGGGACCGCGGCCGCCCCGCTCCTCCAATAGAAGCGGAGGAAGGGCAGGCGACTGGGGCCGACCCACTGCATCGGCCCGCGCCGGCCCGACTCCCTGCCTCCGCCGCCGCGACTCCGAGTGCATGAGGACCGCGTGGTGGGCGCGCAGAACCGAGGCGACGGGTGGGACGACCTCTCCCCATCCCGTGACTATGGGGAACGGACGCCTCGAAAACCGCGCCCCACCCCCGTTCATTTATTGAGCCGCGCCTCCGCACCTCCCTCCACTTAAAGAGGGAACGGGCGTTTTCGCCCCCACGACGCCGCGGTAAGCGCGCGCCGCCTGGGGAAGGCGCGGCGGATGCGAAGTTAAGGAGCAGCGCGACCAAGGCCATGCGTGCCCGTGCACCGTTAGGGCCTGGCCCAACAACGCTCGGCACCATGTGTGGCCCAGGCCCGGGGGCTCCTGTCGGTGTACTAAAGTAGGGGTACCTTAGTACCCCAGACTTGTGCACGGGCAGTCGTAGCGCCCTGCGGCAAGGCCCGCCCCGGAAGCGCCAAGAGAAGACCAAGCATTCAAGACAAGGCCCCCGGCAAGAGGAGCTTGCCGGGCCAAGAAGACAAGGCCCCCGGCAAGAGGAGCTTGCCGGGCCAAGAAGACAAGACCCCGGCAAGAGGAGCTTGCCGGGACGACTGAGCCCATGTAAGGCCATCCAAGAACAAAGTATACGAGACAGAAGATCGAGCCCCCGACAAGAGGAGCTTGTCGGGAAGGCCGAACCCAGGCATCACAAGAGAAGCCGGCCGTGGCGCGCCAAGCGCCCCGGCAAGGCCTGATAGCTGGCACGCTATCAGGCACAGGAAGACGACCCCCGCGGCAAGCCACTTGCCGCGGCAAGATCGCCACCCCAAGACTGCGCTCCAGCTCGCCCGCCACGCGTCGCTCCAGGGCTTCCCCCGAGGGCACGTGGCGAGGCACCGCGCAGCTTGGGGCATGCGGTGGCATGCAGCCGCCATCGTGGCGAACGGTGGCGCACCTAACGGTCCGCCTCGGTGCTGTCCAGGCGACCGTGACGGGCATTTAATGCCCTTGTCCCCTACCGTCAGAAGTAGGTATGATAACACTGTGCCGCACTGTAGCGCCACCGTTCCCGCACTATTACAGCTACCACCCCTTTTACACTTTTACCCCTTTCTCTTACGTTGACACCTGTCGGTGACCCCTTTGCGCTATAAAAGGAGGCCCGTGTGCAACGTAGGGGAGGTTCCCGGTTCCGGGGTTCGGAGATTCGGCATCCAGACAGCCATACGCTCGGTGCAGCTAGCTCCCCAAGCTCCCGAGCTCCCCAGTTCAATACAACTAAGCAGGAGTAGGGTTTTACGCGTCCATCGCGGCCCGAACCTGGGTAAACCGCCCGTGTGCCCGCTTCGATCTGCTCTCCGCACTCCCTCCGCCCCCCTCGCCGGACAACGAAAGGGGCTCCGGCCCCATAGGTGCTCGCGGGGGGACGCCCGTCCGCCCCGACAGTCCGTATCCCAACCTTGCTGACCGTAGTCCGGCCAGGGCTCTCCTGATAAAGAGAGAGACTTTAGTGACATCAGGATGTCGCCGAAGGACGAGCGCTGGAAGATGTCCGCAGCGGTGAACTCCATGATTGGCGCCCAATCGGATTTGATCGGCAGGCGCGCGGAGGGCTTGGAGTCCTGAGAGGAATCCGGCCCCTCGGAGTCACGGGCCTTGCGGAGTGCGGGGCTGGTGTTCGGCTCAATCGCCTTTGAGATTGCAGCCCCCGAGGCGGCGTCTAACAGCTCATCCTCGATCGGCGCAGCCGGCTCCGAATTAATGGATGGAACCGAAGCGTGTGCGGCCTCCAGGGCACTGTTCGGCGGCAGAGCTAGATCATGCCCATCGAGACAGTGCGTCGCGCTCAGCTGTGGCTCGAATCTGTCGAAGATCAAGTCCCCGCGGATGTCATACGTGTAGTTTGAACTTCCAAAACTGGCCTGATGGCCAGGGGCGTAGCTTTCGATCTGATCCAGATGGCCAAGCGAATTGGCCCGCAGTGCGAAGCCGCTGAAAACGAAGATCTGTCCGGGGAGAAAAGTCTCACCCTGGACTGCATCGTTTTTGATGATCGAAGGAGCCATCGGGCCTAAAAGCGATGACACAGAGGAACTCTCAATGAAAGCACCAATGTCGGTGTCAAAACCGGCGGATCTTGGGTAGGGGGTCCCGAACTGTGCGTCTAGGCGGATGGTAACAGGAGACAAGGGACACGAAGTTTAACCCAGGTTCGGGCCCTCTCGATGGAGGTAAAACCCTACGTCCTGGTTGATTAATATTGATGATATGGGTAGTACAAGAGTAGTTCTACCACGAGATCAAGGAGGCTAAACCCTAGAAGCTAGCCTATGGTATGATTGTTGTATGTTGTGTTGTCCTACGGACTAAACCCTCCGGTTTATATAGTCACCGGAGAGGGTTAGGGTTACACAAACTCGGTTACAATGGTAGGAGATCTAAATATCCGCATCACCAAGCTTGCCTTCCACACCAAGGAAAGTCCCATCTGGACACGGGACGAAGTCTTCAATCTTGTATCTTCATAGTCCAGGAGTCCGGCTGATGGAATAGTCCGGCTACCCAGACACCCCCTAATCCAGGACTCCCTCACCTATACTTTTCCTTATGTGGTGCTATCACCTACCATAGGATTAGTATATAACCTTATTGATTTATTTCCCTTCTTTTATTTATTTCCTTTCTCTTTTTATTTCTTTCTTATTTATTTTCTTTATTTGCAACATGAAAGTAAAGAAAGCAAAAACTCAAACTAACTTTATTGTATAACTTGCACACAATAACAATGATAGATCACTAAGCAAACTCTAAAAGAAGAAAAGATCGAATTAAACTTTATTCTTCTAAGCAAAAGATTTAACTAAGATAAGTAAAAGTAAAAAGATAGTGGGATGATACGGTGCCGGGGCACCTCCCCCAAGCTTGGCGGAAGCCAAGGGGAGTGCCCATACCCGATACTCAGTTCTCCTTTGGTGGTGGAGAAAGTGATGGTGGTGATGAAGCGATCTTGTCTTTAAGGGCCAAGAGATCCTGCAGCCGACGGATGATGCTCTGAAGATAGATGATATGCTCTTGATGCAGAATATTTTTGCGAGTGGGACACTTATTTTGTATGCGAACCATTTCAAAGGCACGAAAATCTTTAATGTCAGCATGAGTAAGGTGAGTAAGATAGGGTTTAAGGATATCTTCCTCCTCCTCCTCCTCGGCCAACAGTGCTTGTGTTGCCACCGGGGATGGATCCATGACAGTTTCCTTGCCCTTGTCTCCTTTGATAGCGTCCGTGGGCTCCTCCCTCTTCGTCTTGATCTTCATCAGCCAAGAATCTTCTTCCATGTGGTTGGAGGAGTAGGAAGACATGATGCCCAACTTGACAAATCTGACCAGAAACAGCAAGAAAAGTGAATAGAGGATTTTCTCCGCGGTATGGTGGTTAATAGGTTCGGGAAGTATATATAGATTTTTTTGGTCTTGGAGGACAAGCATATGGAAGAAAAACGGAATACGGGAGGTGTCCCAGGTGGGCACAACCCACCTGGGCGGGCCAGGCAAGCCTGGCGCGCCCTGGTGTCTTGTGCCCACCAGGGAACGCTTCCTGGTAATTTCTTTATTCCCAAAATTCTAACATATTCCAAAACTGAAAAAAATATTTTTGCAGATTTTTTGGAGTCAGTTTACTTACCGTATTACGTACCTCCTTATTTTGACGATTCTGGAGTGTTCCGAAAGGACTCTTTTATGTGTTCTTCCAGTGTCAAAGTTTGGATAATATTGCTTTCAACATTAATAGGCGTACCTGAGATATAATGCTTTATTCGTTGCCCGTTGACAACCTTCGGGTTAGTGCCTTCGAAATTACTTTTTTGATGGCTCCAGACCGGTAAATCTCCTCTATGATATAGGGCCCTTCCCATTTTGAGAGTAGTTTGCCTGCAAAGAATCTAAAACGAGAGTTGTACAAAAGAACATATTCTCCGACTTTAAACTCACGTTTTTAAATTATTTTGTCATGTGATACGTCTCCAATGTATCTATAAACTTTTATTGTTCCATGCTATTATATTATGCATCTACGATGTTTTATATGCATTTATATGATATTTTATATGATTATTGGGACTAACCTATTAACCTAGAGCCCAGTGCTAGTTTCTGTTTTTTCCTTGTTTTTGAGTTTTACAGAAAAGGAATACCAAACAGAGTCCAATTGACGTGCCAATTTTTGATGATTTTTTATGGACCAAAAGAAGCCCCCGGAGTAAAAGAGTTGGGCCAGAAGAGTCCCGAGCCATCCACGACGGTGGAGGGCGCGCCCCATGCCTCATGGATGACTCGGAGACCCCCCCCCCCGACGTGAGACCGACGCCAAAAATTCCTATAAATACAGAAACCCCTGAAAAGAAACCTAGATCAGGAGTTCTGACGCCGCAAGCCTATGTAGCCATCAAAAAACAATCGGGACCCTGTTCCGGCACCCTGCGGGAGGGGGAATCGTCACTGGTGGCCATTTTCTTCATCCCGGCGCTCTCCATGACGAGGAGGGAGTAGTTCACCCTCGGGGCTGAGGGTATGTCCTAGTAGCTATGTGTTTGATCTCTCTCTCGTGTTCTTGATATGGCACGATCTTGATGTATCGCGAGCTTTGCTATTATAGTTGGATCTTATGATGTTTCTCCCCCTCTATCTTCTTGTAATGGATTGAGTTTTGCCTTTGAAGTTATCTTATCGAATTGAGTCTTTAAGGATTTGAGAACACTTAATGTATGTCTAGCGTGTGGTGACAATGGGGTATTCTATTGATTCACCTTATGTATGTTTTGGTGATCAACTTGCGGGTTCCATGACCTTGGGGATCTATGCATAGGAGTTGGCACACGTTTTCGTCTTGACTCTCTGGTAGAAACTTTGGGGCACTCTTTGGAGTGACTCTTTGTTGCATGTTGAGGGACTGTTATATGATCTAATTATGGTATGTTTGTTGAGAGAACTTGCACTAGTGAAAGTATGAACCCTAGGCCTTGTTTCAAAGCATTGCAATACCGTTTATGCTCACTTTTGTTACTAGTTACCTTGCTGTTTTTATATTTTCAGATTACAAAAACATATATCTATCATCCATATTGCACTTGTATCACCATCTCTTTGCCAAACTAGTGCACCTATACAATTTACCATTATATTGGGTGTGTTGGGGACACAAGAGACTCTTTGTTATTTGGTTGCAGGGTTGTTTGAGAGAGACCATCTTCATCCTAGGCCTCCCACGGATTGATAATCCTTAGGTCATCCACTTGAGGGAAATTTGCTACTATCCTACAAACCTCTGCACTTGGAGGCCCAACAACGTCTACAAGAAGAAGGTTGTGTAGTAGACATCATCATGCCATCTTTTAACTTTTTCTTTAAATAACTTTGCATTTTCATATGCTTGGGTCCTCCATTCATCTAATGAGCTTATATCAAATAACCTCTTTTCACCAGCAAGTTTGAAATCATAGTTGAGTTCTTTAACTACCTAATATTCTTTATATTCTAACTCAAGAGTGAAAGCACAAGTGCTCCATGGGTGGTTTTGGTAATTAACGTCAAGATATCTCTTATTGGACTAACACCTTTACCTAGTATGTTTCAGATAAGTTCAACAATGGAGTGGCATGGACTAGAGGATGTGGAGCCCCTTCAAGATGCTAAGGACAAAGGATTGGCTCAAGCTTCAATATCAAGACTCTACATTTTCTATTTTAGTGATCCAAGATCACATTGAGTCTATAGGAAAAGCCAATACTATCAAGAGGGGATGAGGTGTTGCTTAATGGCTTGCTTGCTCAAAGTGCTTAGTGATATGCTCCAAAACCCTCAACTACCTTCCCACATGCACATATGACCTAAACCAAAAGTCAAAAGCGGCCCCACCGATTCTTTCTATCCGACGCCATCGAGTTTCAGATGTCATAGCCACTGCCACAAACCCTAGCAAATCGGTTTCACCCATAGGGATCTCGGTCTCACCGAGATGGGATTGTAATCTCTGTGTGTATGTCCATTACCAAAATCGGTCTCACCGAGTTTGAGCAATCGGTACTACCGAGATTACAATGCAAACCCTCTGGTTAGCTTATTACCAAAATCGGTCCCACCGAGTTTGTGTAATCAGTCTCACCGAGTTTGCCTAACCAACTCTCTGGTTAGCTTATTACCAAAATCGGTCCCACCGAGTTTGTGTAATCGGTCACACCGAGATTACGTTATGACCTAACCCTAACCATATTGGTCCTACCGAGTTGCATCTCAGTCCCACCAAAAATCCTAAGGGTCACTAGGTTTGCTGAATCGGTCCGACCGAGTTTAACCATTCGGTCCCACCGAGTTTGGCAAACTGTGTGTAACGGTTAGATTTTGTGTGGAGGCTATATATACCCCTCCACCCACTCTTCATTCGTGGAGAGAGCCATCAAAACATATCTACACTTCCAATACACATTTTATGAGAGAGAACTACCTACTCATGTGTTGAGGTCAAGATATTCCATTCCTACCATATGAATCTTGATCTCTAGCCTTCCCCAAGTTGCTTTCCACTCAAACGTTCTTTCCACCAAATCCAAATCGTGTGAGAGAGAATTGAGTGTTGGGGAGACTATCATTTGAAGCACAAGAGCAAGGAGTTCATCATCAACACACCATTTGTTACTTCTTGGAGAGTGGTGTCTCCTAGATTGGCTAGGTGTCACTTGGGAGCCTCCGACAAGATTGTGGAGTTGAACCAAGGAGTTTGTAAGGGCAAGGAGATCGCCTACTTCATGAAGATCTACCGCTAGTGAGGCAAGTCCTTCGTGGGCGACGGCCTTGATGGAATACACAAGGTTGCTTCTTCATGGACCCTTCGTGGGTGGAGCCCTCCGTGGACTCGCGCAACCGTTACCCTCCGTGGGTTGAAGTCTCCATCAACGTGGATGTATGATAGCACCACCTATCGGAACCACGACAAAAACATCCGTGTCTCCAATTGTGTTTGAATACTCCAAACCCTTCCCTTTACATTCTTGCAAGTTGCATGCTTTACTTTCCACTGCTCATATACTCATTGCATGCTTGCTTGATATGTATTGTGTTTGTTAAACTTGTGCTTAAACTCCACTTAAACTTAAGAATATTAAAAACTACAACTTTTGGCACTTCGTGTCTAATCACCCCCTCTAGACACCTCTTCTCGATCCTTTCAATTGGTATCAGAGCTTTGGTCTCCATTGCCTTGGTTTAAACACCTTTGGAGGAAGATGGATGTGTCTACTTTGGGGAGTCTTAGACATAGAGTGCCTATTCTTGATGGAGAATACTTTCATGAGTGGAAAAATGAAATGCTTGAGATTTTTAATGAATATCATTTGAACAAGTACATTACTAGCCCTTGTGCACCTCATATTGATCCCTTGCATCCCACACCCAAAGAAGATATTGACATGATTCGCAATCTTAGAACCATCAATCTTATCATAAGAGGATTGCCAAAAAATTTGATTGCTAGCTTGCCTACTCTTGAGTGTGCCTATACCATATGGAGATTTCTTGAGGAACGATTTCCAGATTATTCCTTGAAAAATTTAGACGAAATTCTCCATAAGTCTATTGCTTTGAGTAAGATGAACTCTAGTGATCCTAGCTTTGGTGATTGTCTGTTTTAGCTTACCAATCTCATGCGTGCTAAAGGAAATGTTGGAATCATTAGCGATATCATATCCGAAGCTATTAGAATTCATAAAGGTAACCGTTGCGATGATCATTTATCTAATGAATTACCCTCTCTAGGAATTAATCAATCACAAGATGGTATTGAACATGGATACTATGATGAAGATGATGATAGTGAATATGATCTTTATGATGCAATGAGGCATTTTGGTCTTATGGCAAATCTTTGCGGCTGCATGGCTGGAGGAAAGGAATGGGTCCTTGATAGTGGATGTACTGATCATATGACCGGAGATGAAGATATGTTCTGTGGGCTTGCTGAAAACAACGGCCCTCGAAAATATGTCACTTTTGGTGGTAATTCAAAGGGTAAGGTGGTTGGCCTTGGTAAGGTGGCCATCTCACATCATAGCTCCATACAAAATGTCATGCTCATTGAATCCCTTGGATACAATTTACTTTCAGTTTCTAGACTTGCGGATTTCGGTTTCAATGTCTTATTCACTGAAGAAGATTGCCAAGTGTTTCGTAGAGACAATCATAAAATGGTCTTTACCGGTATACGTAGAGGAGATCTTTACATTGTTGATTTCACTAAAAAGGCTCAACCTAAAACTTGCTTAATTGCTAAATCTTCTAAAGGCTGGTTGTGGCATAGAAGACTAGGTCATGTTGGTGTGCGAAATCTTGATAAGCTTATTAAAGGTGATCATATCCTTGGAATAAAAGATGTCACATTTGACAAGGATAGACTTTGTAGTGCTTGTCAAGCAGGGAAACAAGTTGGAGGAAGTCATCGCGCGAAGAACATCATGACCACAAGAAGACCACTCGAGCTACTTCACATGGATCTCTTTGGTCCAAATGCCTACAAGAGTCTCGGTGGTAACTCATTTGGTCTAGTCATAGTTGATGATTTTTCAAGGTTTACGTGGGTGTTCTTTCTTGATGACAAATCACAGGTCCAAAAGATCTTCAAAAACTTCGCTAGGAAGGCCCAAAATCAGTTTGACGTGAAGATCAAGAAGGTTCAGAGCGACAACGGAACGGAGTTCAAGAATGCAAATGTGGACACCTTTCTTGACGAAGAAGGGATTTCACATGAGTTCTCGGCTACGTACACACCTCAACAAAATGGAGTTGTTGAAAGGAAGAACCGGACTCTTATCGAGATGGCAAGAACGATGCTTGATGAGTACAAAATGCCAAAGCACCTTTGGGCAGAAGCGGTTGAGACAGCTTGTCATGCAACAAATCGCTTGTATCTTCACAAGCTACTCGGCAAGACGGCATACGAGCTCCTCACCGGTAACAAACCCCAAGTTGGATACTTTCGAGTATTCGGCTCAAAGTGCTACATTCTTGATAAGCATCGTCGTTCTAAATTTGCTCCCAAGTCTCATGAAGGTTTCCTACTTGGTTATGGCTCAAACTCTCACACTTACCGTGTCTACAACAATTTCACCCGAATGGTTGAAGAGACGGTAGATGTGAAGTTTGATGAATCTAACGGATCGCAAGTAGAGCAATTGCCAATTGATGTAGGAGACAAAGTCCCTTCGGAAGCAATTCAAGACTTGTCCATTGGTAGGATTCGTCCAACGGAAGTGAAGGAGAGTACCTCGTCCATCCAAGTGGAAGCTTCTACCTCACGACAAGGTGAACCAAGAGTTGATACGGAAGCATCCACAAGTGGGACACGCCAAGATGAAGAAAACGAGGAAGTACACCAAGATGAACATCAACAACCTCCTTCTCCACCACGACTAGAGAACGACAACGTCAACAATGAAGAAGGCCAAGAAGAAGAACAAGATGAAGAGGATGTTCCACCCCGACCCAAGCAAAAGCTTTCATGAGTTCGAGCAAGAATTGCCAAAGATCATCCCGTCGAGCAAATCTACAATGATATCCAAACCGGGAGAATCACTTAATCTAAAACTCGTTTAGCTAACTTTTGTGAACATTACTCATTCATCTCTAGCATTGAACCTATGAAGGTAGAAGAGGCATTGGAGGATCCAGACTGGATAAACGCTATGCATGAAGAGCTACACAACTTTGAGAGAAATCAAGTGTGTACATTGGTCGAGAAGCCCGACAACAACCACAACATCATTGGTACCAAATGGGTGTTTCGCAACAAGCAAGATGAAGATGCACAAGTGGTTCACATCAAAGCACGTCTCGTCGCCCAAGGCTACACACAAGTTGAAGGTATGGACTATGGTGAGACATATGCTCCCGTTGCTAGACTTGAGTCCATTCGCATCTTACTTTCTTATGCTAATCACCATGATATCACCTTGTACCAAATGGACATTAAAAGTGCTTTTCTAAATGGCAAAATTGAGGAGGAAGTTTATGTTAAGCAACCTCCCAGCTTCGTCAATCCTAAGAAACCTAATCATGTTTACAAACTTCACAAAGCCCTTTATGGTCTTAAACAAGCTCCTAAAGCATGGTATAAATGCTTGACCAAGTTCCTTATTGAAAAAGGCTTTGAAATTGGTAAAATTGATTCTACTCTTTTTACTAAAAGGGTTAATGGAGAACTACTTGTGTGCCAAATTTATGTTGATGATATCATATTTGGTTCAACTAACCCTCAATTTAGTGAGAAGTTTGGAAAGCTAATGTCGGAGAAGTTTGAGATGTCTATGATGAGTGAACTCAAATTCTTTCTCGGTTTGCAAATCAAGCAAACTAAGGAAGGTACCTTTGTCTCTCAAACGAAGTACACCAAGGACTTATTCAAGAAGTTCAATATGCAAGAATGCAAAGGTATGACTACACCCATGCCTACTAGTAGACATATTGATTTGACCAAAGATGGTGAACCGGTTGATCAAAAGGTTTATCGCTCTATGATTGGTTCATTGTTATATCTATGTGCCTCTCGTCCCGACATTATGCTAAGTGTGTGCTGTGTGCACGATGTCAAGCTGCTCCTAAAGAATGTCATCTTAAGGCTGTGAAAAGGATAGTGAGATACCTAATCCATACACCAAATTTTGGCATTTGGTATCCTAAGAGGTCCTCTTTTGATCTTGTTGGCTACTCCGATTCGGACTATGCCGGAGACAAGGTTGATAGAAAGTCCACTTTGGGTACTTGTCAATTCCTTGGTAGATCTCTTGTGTCTTGGTCTTCCAAGAAACAAAACTCGGTATCCTTATCCACCGCCGAAGCGGAATACATTGCCGTTGGTCCATGTTGTGCTCATTTACTTTGGATGACCCAAACTCTTAAAGATTATGGGATATATGTGAAACATGTTCCATTGCTATGTGACAATGAAAGTGCTATTAAGATTGCTCACAATCCCGTGCAACATTCTCGAACTAAGCATATTGAAGTTCGTCATCATTTCATTCGAGATCATGTTGCAAAAGGGGACATTAACCTTAAGGATGTTTGCACCGATAAGCAATTAGCGGATATATTCACTAAACCACTTGATGAGAAAGTGTTTTGCAGGTTGAGAGGTGAATTGAACATCATTGATGCTTCAAACTTGGAGTAGGAACTCCATTTGATACATGCGTGGCATGAGCCTATGACTAATGCTCCATGTCGATCCGCGACACTGTCACTTTCAGTTGAGCAAGATAGTCCAAAACACTGGCGAGGCGGGAATCCAGTCGCAACACATTCATGGCAGCTTCGTCCTTGGCGGGGGAATTGATAGGGTCCAAACTTGTCTTGATCCACCCGGTTTCTTCCTCGAAGTTCTGGCAGGATTCTGCACACACACAAAAAGGTGTTGAAGTGACAGTAACATATGGAAAAGTTCCCTGCAACCAGTTGGATAAAAAAAGTACCTTAAAGCATGAGGAACATCTTCTTGGCAAGACCTCCAAGATAAGTTTCCAGTTCATCTCTCTTCCGAGTGAGAACATCAACTCTGTCTGCCAAGGCCACCTTCTCCTCCTTCAGCTACACGACCTCTTTCTTCACTTCATCAACAACGGTTTTCAACTTGGCGTTCTCTTCTTCCAACTTCCCGACTGAAGCCAGCTTCTTGTCAGCGAGTTCAGTCTTTTCCCGCGCCGTCTTCTGAGCCGCAGCAAGGTCAAGATCCTTCTGCTCCAGAGCCTGCTTCATTTTGTCTAAATAAATAACATTCTTCAGACAAGCTTGGATCTGACGGTTTTCACTATGCACATCTGCTCGAGTGGAATCACTCGGTTTAAAGGTTGAAAGGAAAAGATGGCAAGGCTAGCAGTCGGCAAATTGTTACCTCCCATGAGGGCTGCTTCATTTTGGGCCTTCTTCAAGTTCTCCTTGGCCAACTCCAGATTGAGTTTGAGCTGAATCTATTTCTTCTCCAACGTGGCAAACTTAGATCCAAGCTCACAGGATTTCTCCAATCAATAAACAAGATATGTCAGTCCCCAAAAACAAGGATTTGTCACTTCCGAGTGATAAGACGCAAAGTCAGATTGTTATGGCAAAAAGAGCTCTAAGACTACTGTCGAATCAAACATTCAACAACAGTCTCAGGGACTACACCCAGTAGGGGCACTCAGTGCACCCACTGGTTTGATTGCCCACACGACACAGTCCAGCAGCATGAGTGGAAGGAGTAAAAAACACACAACAACAACAACAACAACAACAACAACAACAACAACAACAACAACAACAACAACAACAACAACAACAACAACAACAACAACAACAACAACAACAACAACAACAACAACAACAACAACAACAACAACAACAACAACAACAACAACAACAACAACAACAACAACAACAACAACAACAACAACAACAACAACAACAACAACAACAACAACAACAACAACAACAACAACAACAACAACAACAACAACAACAACAACAACAACAACAACAACAACAACAACAACAACAACAACAACAACAACAACAACAACAACAACAACAACAACAACAACAACAACAACAACAACAACAACAACAACAACAACAACAACAACAACAACTACTACTACTACTACTACTACTACTACTACTACTACTACTACTACTACTACTACTACTACTACTACTACTACTACTACTACTACTACTACTACTACTACTACTACTACTACTACTACTACAACTATTCTCAGACCACCGCCGACTGCCCGCAGTCGGCCGCGATCTCGGGGACTACACGTAGTGGGTGCACTTAGCGTTCCCCCACTGGTTCAGTTCCCACTCGGCACGACCTGTCTAGACCGAGTGGAAGTACTATAGACAAACACTTCGCAAAGACCCCCACCGAATCAAACATTCGACGGCGGTCTCGGGGACTACACCCAGTGGGTGCACTCAGCTTGCCCCCACTGGTTCGAGAGTTCACTCGACACGACCTGGTCGACTCAACTGAAAGAGCTACAAAGCAAAAGAGAAACACCCAGTGGGTGTACAAATACAAGGTGCAAACTCATGATGGATGCACATAAGGTTCCAAAACGCTCATTCACGGACATCTTACGAATAATAAAGCAGCAGTTTTCAAGTAGCATATCCTAACAAAGGCAAGATCAAGCTGAAAGCCAATCGGAAATCAACTTACAATCCCACTTACTCGGAGTTGGTTTGAAGGGCAAAGCTGGCATCATAGGTAGCCTTGCTGGTTTCGTACACCACCTTCATTCGGTCCATCATTAGGCCTGCTTGGATCATGGCTTCCTTGGTTGTGCCTACCTGGTCCTCTAGGACATGATGAGCAAAAAAGGTGGAGCTGGTGGAATAGATGAGGTAGCCGGAAGAGCTGAAGCCTGGGGTTGCACAGTTGGAGCAGGGGCCTGAGCAGTCGACGCCGAAGGCCGATCAGTCGACACAGGACCAGCAAAAGAAACAGAAGTCCAAATTGGATCTCCAAGTTGCTGAATGACTGGTTCTAATGCTGATGTCGAGTGAGACACTTTGCTGGCAGGCACCTTCTTGCTCAAAGTCCTACCCTTACCCCATCTTGTTATCCTCGATGGCAACAATACAATATGTGCCTTGCTGCCCCTACTGTCACTGGGAAAGGACACCGCAAGATTGAACCCAAAGCTAAGCACTTCTCCCATTGCAAGAAAAACCAATCTAGTAGGCCAAACCAAACTGATAATTCGAAGAGACTTGCAAAGATAACCAATCATACATAAAAGAATTCAGAGAAGATTCAAATATTGCTAATAGATAATCTTGATCATAAACCCACAATTCATCGGTCTCAACAAACACACCGCAAAAAGAAGATTACATCGAATAGATCTCCATGAGAGAGGGGGAGAACATGTATTGAGATCCAAAAAGAGAGAAGAAGCCATCTAGCTACTAACTATGGAACCGAAGGTCTGAGGTAAACTACTCACACTTCATCGGAGGGGCTATGGTGATCATGTAGAAGCCCTCCGTGGTGGATTCCCCTTCCGGCGGAGCTCCGGAACAGGCCCCAAGATGGGATCTCGTGGGTACAGAAGGTTGCGGAGGTGGAATTAGGTTTTTGGCTCCATATCTGATCGTTTGGGGGTACGTAGGTATATATAGGAGGAAGGAATACGTCGGTGGAGCAAAGGGGGGCCCACGAGGCAGGGGGCGCGCCCTAGGGGGGCGCCCTCCATCCTCGTGACCGCCTCCCTCCTTTCTTGACGGAGGGTCCAAGTCTCTTGGATCATATCTGTTTAGAAAATCACGTTCCCAAAGGTTTCCCGTTTGGACTCCATTTGATATTCCGTTTCTTCTAAACACTGAAATAGGCAAAAAACAACAATTCTGGGTTGGGCCTCCGGTTAATAGGTTAGTCCCAAAAGTAATATAAAAGTGGAAAATAAAGCCCAATATGGTCCAAAATAGTAGATAATATAGCATGGAGCAATCAAAAATTATAGATACGTTGGAGACGTATCAGGCATCCCCAAGCTTAATTCCTGCTCGTCCTCGAGTAGGTAAATGGTAAAAAGGGAATTTTTGATGCAGAGTGCTACTTGGCATAATTTCAATGTAATTCTGCTTAATTGTGGTATGAATATTCAGATCCGAAACATTCAAGACAAAATTTCATATTGACATAAAAATAATAATACTTCAAGCATACTAACCAAGCAATTATGTCTTCTCAAAATAACATGGCCAAAGAAAGTTATCCCTAAAAAATCATATAGTCTGGCTATGCTCTATCTTCACCATATAAAGTATTTAAATCATGCACAACCCCGATGACAAGCCAAGCAATTGTTTCATACTTTTGACATTTTCAAAACATTTTCAATCTTCACGCAATACATGAGGGTGAGCCATGGATATAGCACTATATATGGAATAGAATGGTGGTTGTGGAGAAGACAAAAAGAGGGGAAGATAGTCTCACATCAACTAGGCGTATCAACGGGCTATGGAGATGTCCATCAATAGATATCAATGTGAGTGAGTAGGGATTGCCATGCAACGGATGCACTAGAGCTATAAGTATATGAAAGCTCAACAAAAGAAACTAAGTGGGTGTGCATCCAACTTGCTTGCTCACGAAGACCTAGGGCATTTTGAGGAAGCCCATCATTGGAATACACAAGCCAAGTTCTATATTGAAAAATTCCCACTTGTATATGAAAGTGACAAAATTAGAGACTCTCTATCATGAATATCATGGTGCTACTTTGAAGCACAAGTGTGGTAAAAGGATAGTAACATTATCCCTTCTCTCTTTTTCTCTCAATTTTTTCTTTATTGTTTTATTTGGGCCTTTTCTCTTTTTTTATGGCCTCTTTTTTTCGTCTGGAGTCTCATCCCGACTTGTGGGGGAATCATAGTCTCCATCATTCTTTCCTCACTTGGGACAATGCTATAAAAATGATGATCATCACACTTTTATTTTTCTTACAACTCAACAATTACAACTCGATACTTAGAACAAAATATGACTCTATGTGAATGCCTCTGGCGGTGTACCGGGATATGCAATGAATCAAGAGTGACATGTATGAAATAATTATGAATGGTGGCTTTGCCACAAATACGATGTCAACTACATGATCATGCTAGCAATATGACAATGATGGAGCGTGTCATAATAAACGGAACGGTGGAAAGTTGCATGGCAATATATCTCGGAATGGCTATGGAAATGCCATGATAGGTAGGTATGGTGGCTGTTTTGAGGAAGGTAATGTTGGGTGTATGATACCGGCAAAAGGTGCGCGGTATTAGAGAGGCTAGAAATGGTGGAAGGATGGGAAAAGTGCGTATAATCCATATACTTATTGCAAAAATCTAGAAGTTATCAAAGCAAAGTATTACGCGAATGCTCCTAGGGGGATAGATTGGTAGGAAAAGACCATCGCTTGTCCCCGACCGCCACTCATAAGGAAGACAATCAATAAATAAATCATGCTCTGACTTCATCACATAATGGTTCACCATACGTGCATGCTACGAGAATCACAAACTTTAACACAAGTATCTCTCAAATTCATGACTACTCAACTAGCATGACTCTAATATCACCATCTTCATATCTCAAAACAATTATCAAGCATCAAACTTTTCTTAGTATTCAACGAACTCAAAAGAAAGTTTTACAAATCTTGAATACCAAGCTTATTATTATTAAGCAAATTACCATGCTATTTAAGACTCTCAAAATAATCTAAGTTAAGCATGAGAGATCAATAGTTTCTATAAAACAAATCCACCACCGTGCTCTAAAAGATATAAGTGAAGCACTAGAGCAAAACTATTTAGCTCAAAAGATATAAGTGAAGCACATAGAGTATTCTTTCAAATTCCAAATCATGTATGGCTCTATCAAAAGGTGTGTACAGCAAGGATGATTGTGGTAAACTAAAAAGCAAAGACTCAAATCGTACAAGACACTCCAAGAAAAACACATATCATGTGGTGAATAAAAATATAGCTCCAAGTAAAGTTACCGATGGAAGTGGACGCAAGAGGGGATGCCTTCCGGGGCATCCCCAAGCTTTGACTGTTTGGTGTACCTGGATTATCTTGGGGGTGCCATGGGCATCCCCAAGCTTAGGGTCTTACCACTCCTTGTTCCATAATCCATCAAAAGATTTCAGACAAAACTTGAAAACTTCACAACACAAAACTCAACAGAAATCTCGTGAGCTCCGTTAGCGAAAGAAAACAAAAGACCACTTCAAGGTGCTGCAATGAACTCATTCTTTATTTATATTGGTGTCAAACCTACTGTATTACAACTTCTCTATGGTTTATAAACTATTTTACTAGCCATAGATTCATCAAAGTAAGCAAACAACACACGAAAAACAGAATATGTCAAAAACAGAACAGTCTGTAGTAATCTGTAACTAACGCAAACTTCTGGAACTCCAAAAAATCAGCCAAAATAGGAAGAGCTAGGCCATTTGTTTATTGATCAACAGAAATTGGAATCCTTATTTTATCACGTTCTGGTGATTTTTAACAATTGTTTTCGTGAACAGAAAGTTTCTGGAAATTACAGCAAGATCAAATAACTATCATCCAAGAAGATCCTATAGGTTTAACTTGGCACAAACACTAATTAAAAGATAAAACCACATCTAAATAGAAGGTATATGGATTATTTATTCCTAAACATAAAGAAAAAACTAAAAACTAAAATAAAATTGGGTTGCCTCCCAACAAGCGCTATCGTTTGACGCCCCTAGCTAGGCATAAAAGTAAGGATAGATCTAGGTATTGTCATGTTTGTTAGGCAGTCCATAAGTGGCTCTCATGATAGATTCATATGTTGATTTTATTTCCTTTCTAGGGAAGTGTTCCATGCCATTCTTTAACGGAAATTGGAATCTAATATTCCCTTCCTTCATATCAATAATTGCACCAATCGTTCTAAGGAAAGGTCTACATGGAATAATAGGGCAAGAAGGATTGCAATCTATATCAAGAATGATAAAATCTATGGGCACATAATTCCTATTTGCAACAATAAGAACAGCATTAGTTCTTCCCATAGGTTTCTTAATAGTGGAATCCGCAAGATGCAAGTTTAGAGAGCAATCATCAAAATTACGAAAATCTAGCAAATCACACAAAGTTTTGGGAATAGTGGAGACACTAAATCACATAAAGCATAAAATTCATGATCTTTAATCTTAATTTTAATAGTCGGTTCCCACTCATCATAAAGTTTTCTAGGGATAGAAACTTCCAACTCAAGTTTTTCTTCATAAGATTGCATCAAGGCCTCAACGATATGTTTAGTAAACGCTTTATTTTGACTATAAGCATGAGGAGAATTTAGCACGGATTGCAACAAGGAAATACAATCAATTAAAGAGAAACTTTATAATTAAATTCCTTGAAATACAAAATAGTGGGTTTAGCAACATCTAGGGATTTACTCTTTTCAATACCACCTTTATCAATTTCATCATCAAGATCTAATAACTCCGAATTTTTGGAACGCCTTCTAGGTAAGGGTGGATCATATTCAGTTTCATCAAGATTCATATTGCAAAACAAAGATTTAATAGGGGACAAATCAATAACTTTTAGATCTTCATCTTGATTTTCATAGGTATTGGAAGAACACGCTTTAATAAAGGCATCTTTCGTAGCACGCATCCTAGCGGTTCTTTCCTTGCACTCATCAATAGAAATTCTCATGGCTTTGAGAGACTCATTGATATCATGCTTAGGAGGAATAGATCTAAGCTTTAAAGAATCAACATCAAGAGAAATTCTATCAACGTTCCTAGCCAATTCATCAACTTTAAGCAATTTCTCTTCAAGCAAAGCATTGAAATTCTTTTGTGAATTCATAAACTCTTTAACACTAGTCTCAAATTCAGAGGGCATCTTATTAAAATTTCCATAAGAGTTGTCGTAGCAATTTCCATAATTATTAGAAGGATTACTAGGATAAGGCCTAGGATTAAAATTCCCTCTATACGCGTTGTTACCAAAATTATTCCTACCAACAAAATTCACATCCATAGATTTATTATTATTCTCAATCAAAGTAGACAAAGGCATATTATTATGCCGGGGAAATCTGGCTCCTCGAGCACCTACGGGGACGGAGCCCCTTCTCGGTTCGGCGGGGGGCGGAGGTCGCGCAAAGAGCGGATCAAGGCGAGGCACGCGAGGGGTTTTACCCAGCTTTGGAGCTCTCCGGAGAGATAATACTCCTAATGCTGCTTTGTGGATTGTATTCAGTTCTTGCCTCGGAGCGCTGTGTGCTACAGTACACACCAGCAGCTAACGAGACCGAGCGGGAGTGTTCTACTATTCGTCCTCCTGGGGGCGATCCCCTTCTACGTTGTGCATGGGCCTCCTTTTATATGCTCAAGGGGTCTCCAACAGGTGGCAACGTAGGCAAGGGCAAAAATCGAAAGGTGCTGCGATAGGTACAGCTACCTACACAGTGAATCATACCTAACCCTGACGGCAGGGGACAAAGGCATTAAATGCCTATCTACGTCGCCCAGACGGTGCAGAAAAGGGACCGTCAGGGGCGCCACCGCTTGCCACGATGGCGATCTTGTCAGCGCCGCATGCCACAGTGTACCCCTGGCTGCACAGCCTCCCGCCACGTACGCCTGTAAGGGTCCCAGAGCGACATGTAAGTGGGTGTGCTGGAGCGCAGGTACAGAGTGGTGGCTTGCCGCGGCAAACGCCTTGCCGCAGCCATTGTCTTGCCGCGTCTGGAAGCTTGTCGCTCGCCGTGTCCTGCCGGGACGCGTGGCCCATCGCGGCGAGTTCTTTGAGATGCTCTGGTTGGCCTTCCCGGCAAGCTCCTCTTGCCGGGGTCTTGTGCCTCGAGTGGCCATCCCTACAAGCTCCTCTTGCCGGGGACTTGTCTCCTTGGCTTAAATACTTTGTTCTTTAATGGCTCCAAAGGAACCATAGAGGGCCTTGGTGATCACCTGGCAAGCCTTGCCGCGGGGTGCTGCAACTGCCCGTGCACAAGTTCGGGATACTAGGGTACCCCTACTCTAGTACACCGACAGGAGCCCCCGAGCCTGGGCCATACACGGTGCCGAGCGCTGTTGGGCCAGGCCCAAAACAGGCCATGGGCACGCGTGGCCTGGGTCACGTCGTGCCTTACTCCGCATCCACCGCACCCTCCCCGAACGGCACGCGTCGATTGCGGCGTCGTGGGAGAGGTCGTGGGTGGTTCTTTATTCGGGAAAGTGAAACGCCCGCCTCCTGGCGGTTCGTATCTTCCCCATAAACGGAGGGAGGCGTGGAGGCATGGTCTTCGAGGCGTCCACTCCCCACGATCACGGGGTGGGGGGGAGGTCGCCTCACCCGTCGCCTCAGCTCTGTACGCCTGCCACGCGGCCTCCATGCGCTTGGAGTGGCGAACGGTGGAGGCGGGAAACCGGGTCGTCACAGGTCGAGGCAGAGGGTCGGGCCCAGTTCCCTGCTCCTTCCGTGTCTTGATTGGCTGAGCGGGGCGGCCAAGCCCCCACCCCGCTCCTTTATAAGGAGCGGGATGGGGGGGGGGACGGAAGCCCGCATTCTTTCATCTCCTCCTTCCTTCAGCTTCTGCTCCCCTCTCTCTCTCTCATTCGCCATGGACAAAGGGAATCCTGGTCCTTCAACGGTGGCGACGAGGGTTGCCGCTAGACAGCGCGTCCCTCCCTCTCCCGCACCCGTGGTGGCAGAGCCAGCCGCAAGGGGAAGAGGGAGGGGGCGAGGCCGCGGGCGAGGTCGAGGGCGAGGCCGAGGCGCTCGGGGAAGAGGTGGACGGGGCAGCTCACCGGCCTCGCCTCCGCCAGCGGTTCCTCTTCCCGTGGTGGACCATATCGGGGACGACCCTTGCGAGTTCTTCGTCAGGTTGCGTCGGCCAGCTCGTCGTCGCCTCCGTCTCCCGACTCCATTTGCGAGCGAGATGGAGTTGGATCCGCCCGAGACACTGAGGTTGCACATGAGGGGCTGTGGAATCAGCGGTACGCGAGTCCGCGTTGATTTCCCGGCCCCTAATGTGATGTATCTTGGTCGAGGGTGGAAGACGTTCACCCGTATCCACAGCTTGACGGCGGGGCTCACCCTCCATTTTAAGCTGATGGAAGGCGGTCTCCTCTCTGTCAAGGTCTTTGGGTGCTTCGGGACTCGAGCAAGGTGCTGCGTGGAGAGCTCCTCCGATAGCGAAGACTCCTCCTCGGGCGGGAGTGACGAGGAAGACATCGACAACGACGACGAGGGTGGCGGGCGGCAAGATGACGGGTCCAACTAGGTGTCGGGCGCCGCTCCGTGTGGCACCGGCGACCCCATCATCCGCGTCGCCGGCTCATCGAGCTTCTCGGGGCCGTCTCCTTGGGCGGCTGGCGTAGGGAGGCTGCGGAAGAGGAAGAGGGCAGGCGGCAAGGCCGTCAACTCGGAGTACGAGGGCACGACGCCCTCGACAGTGTGCTGACGTCCTGCCGCCTCGGCTTCGAGCCCTCTTCCGGCGCCGCCATCACCATCCAGCCTTTGGACGGCCACCGAGATGTCCTCTTGGTGTCTTCTGCTTCCCGTAGCTCGCCTAGGCGCCCCTTTTGCCCTTTTCGCCTCCTTGCCCTACCTCCTGAAGATAGGGACAGGAAAAGGATTACGGGCACCTTATCTTTTTTTAATTTGTAAGCCCTCGGGCCTTAGCTACATTTAAGACTTGTAATCCCATTATTCATGTTTTTCATTCTCTATGAACTGTACCTGAGTGGAATGCTTTTTAATGAAAAGGGGATGCTTGCCGGGTCACTTGTCTTGTGGGTGGAACCCACGCTAGGGAGCAAATCCTTAATATCTTTAAGATAGACACTTTTTTCCCGGCAGCAGGCCCTACCGTCTTCCCACGTCGCTCGACCTTTCTCACGCTTTTTGCGGAGGCAGGGAGGAGGCGGGTTCAGGCTCCTCGTTTCCTCCCTTAGCTGCCACGACTACGACCAAGCCCGGCCCCCGGGAACGAACCCTAGGGCCTAGAGTCAAGGGAGCACGATAGCCTTTAGGAAGAAACGAGATTTCGCATACCTCAGTCCATAAGAGAACGCACGATAAGGGATGAAAAACTTATCTAAGATCGCAGCCCCCGGCAATTCTGGTTTGCCGTGGGTTAATCTTTGTACTTGCAGCCCCCGGCAACACTGGCTTGCCGGAGTCTTGCAGCCCCCGGCAACATTGGCTTGTCGGGGTCTAGATGTTGGTCCGTCCTTCTTCTCCTTTTCGTCCTCAAGTGGTCTGGTCAGGATATGCGAGCCCTGCGAACCAAGGGAAATGAAAAGAACGGCAAAGGGACATAGACTCGACCTCTAAGTTAGGGGTTAGCCGCAACTAAGTACTTTCAACCCTAACCAAGGACGAGACTCGACTCAGCATGCATGCTAAAACTCAGGGCGCCAGCGCTTTATCTTCGCTCAGGGTCTGCGCCTGGCTTTGTACAAAGGATTACATGCAACAGCGGCAAGACTTGTACAAAAAGGTGGTTGCCGGACAGGGTCCGACAACCGCGCCTTACGGGTAAAACTTACGAAGATGCTCGATGTTCCAGGAGTTGCTCACTGGAAATCCATCTTCGGTCTCCAGGCGGACAGCGCCAGGCCTAGTGACTTGTTTCACCCGGTAAGGGCCTTCCCACTTCGGCGTCAACTTTTTGGAATTCTTGGCGGAATGAACGCGCCGAAGAACAAGGTCGCCTTCCTCGAGACTTCTGGCTTTAACTTTGCGGCTATGGTAGCGGCGCAAAGCTTGTTGGTAGGGAGCAGCTCGCACAGCAGCCTGAAGACGATCTTCCTCAAGGAGCAGCGCGTCATGTTGCCGCAGCTGCTCTTGCTCAAGCTCATCATAAGCGAGCACTCGAGGTGACCCGTATACGAGTTCCGTGGGGATAACTGCCTCTGCTCCATAGACTAGAGCGAAAGGTGTCTGGCCAGTGGCTCGATTTGGCGTCGTCCTGATCGACCAAAGAACCACCGGCAGCTCCTCGATCCAGTTTCTTCCGCACTTGTGCATCCTGTCGAAAGTCCTGGTCTTGAGTCCATGCAGCACTTCAGCATTTGCCCTCTCCGCTTGACCGTTGCTCCTGGGGTGAGCAACAGAAGCGAAGCAGACCTTGGCGCCAAGATCTCGGACGTACTGCATGAAGGTGCGACTCGTGAATTGTGTACCGTTGTCGGTGATGATCCTATTAGGGATCCTGAAGCGGCAAACAATCGACCTGAAGAACTTGACTGCTGACTGTGCTGTCACCTTCCTCGCTGGTTCCACTTCCGGCCACTTTGTGAACTTGTCGATTGCGACGTACAAGTACTCAAAGCCCCCGACTGCTCGGGGGAAGGGGCCGAGGATGTCGAGGCCCCAAACCGAAAATGGCCAGGATAAAGGGATCGTCTGGAGAGCTTGAGATGGCTGGTGTATCTGCTTGGAATGGAACTGGCACGCTTCGCACTTGGTTACTTGTGCTGTTGCATCCTGGAGGGCCGTCTGCCAAATGAAGCCTTGCCGGAATGCTTTGCCGGCAAGTGCTCTTGTGCCAATGTGGTGACCACAAATGCCTCCATGTATCTCTGCCAACAGCTTCTGTCCATCTTCCCGGGGAATACACTTCAATTTCACTCCGTTGAGTCTTCTTCTGTACAGTGCGTTGTCGACGAACTGGTACATACTCGACTGCTGGGATACTCTTTCCGCTTCTTCTGGCTCTTCGAGAAGTTCTCCTGTCTGGAGGAAACGGACGATCTGCTGTGCCCATGCTGGAGCTTGTGGCTCGACGACAAGGACTAAAGGCATATCTGCTGCTGCGGGAACATCCGCTTCTACGGCGAGAACCTCCGGCTCAGCCGGAGCTTGACGTTCCCCGGCAAGCTTGCCGGAGCAAAACTTGTCGGGAGCGTCTGCTACAACGAAACAAACCCTAGGGCTTGTCGGAGCAGACTGCTCCTCAGCACTCTTGGCGTTGATCTTGGGGACCTTCTTGGCGGCGGCTTCAGGAAGCTCTGCCGGAAGATAGTCACCAGAAATCAATTTCCTCTTCTTGCTCTGTCCAGTTGATGGCGTCACAGATGGTTGAGTCAGCTTGAGCACAAAGATCCCTGGTTCCACAGGTAACTTAAGTGCTGCGCACTTTGACAGGCCGTCAGCAACGTCGTTCTGAGCTCTGGGAACGTGTTCCATCTATAGGCCGACAAAGCGCTCTTCTAGCTTCCTCACTTCATCAACGTAAGCTTCCATCAACGGACTCTGATAATTCTTGTTCACTTGGCGGACGACAAGCTGCGAGTCACCCCTGACAATGAGCTGCTTGATCCCAAGGTCTGCCGCGATCCTAAGACCGGCGAGCAATCCTTCATACTCTGCAGTATTGTTTGTTGCTTGCTCCTTGGGAAAGTGCATCTGGACCACGTACTTGAGGTGCTCTCCGGTGGGTGCGACAAGCAGCACGCCAGCACCGACGCCTTGCAGCGAGAAAGCACCATCAAAGTACATCAGCCGTTCTTTGCTTGCTTCCTTTACGGGGATGCTTGTCTCTGGAATTTCTTCGTCTGGTGTTGGCGTCCACTCTGCTATGAATTCTGCCAATGCTCTGCTCTGGATAGTTGAAGTGCTCTCAAACTTGAGGCCAAAGCTTGACAGTTCCAGTGCCCACTCAACAATCCTGCCTGTTGCTTCTGGATTCTGCAGTATCCTCTTCAGCGGAAAGCGAGTGACAACTGTGATCTCATGTGCTTGGAAGTAATGGCGCAGCTTTCTCGAGGCCATGAGAAGGCCGAAAAGTAATTTCTGCACACCGGAGTACCTTGACCTAGCCCCCTGCAAAAGGGAACTGACAAAGTAGACTGGGCGCTGCACCATATTCTTCTACTGTATCCCTTCGCACATCTGCGCAGATCCTTCCTTGTCGGGACCAGAGCTTGTCGGGGAAGCCCCCTGCTTGTCGCTGGATGTGCTTGCCGCGGTCGCTGTCTCATCATCGGCCTCCCTCTCTGCTGCTAACGCAGCACTAACCACTTGATTGGTTGCCGCCAGATACAGCAGCAACTTCTCTTGTGGCTTAGGTGCGACGAGTATTGGAGTGGAGGATAGGTATCTCTTCAAGTCCTGCAGCGCAGCCTCCGCTTTAGGAGTCCATTTCATTGGACCTGCCTTTTTCAAGATTTTGAAAAACGGCAGGGCGCGCTCAGCAGACTTAGAGATAAACCTGCTGAGAGCTGCCACGCAGCCGGCAAGTTTCCGCACATCCTTGACGCGCTTCGGTGCTTCAATCTGCTCAATGGCCTTGATCTTGTCGGGATTGGCTTCAATTCCCCTCTGAGATACGAAGAACCCGAGAAACTTGCCGGACGGGACTCCAAAAACGCACTTCTCGGGGTTGAGCTTGAGGCTGATCTTGCGCAGATTTGCAAAAGTCTCTTCTAGATCTTGAATCAGAGTTGCTTTGTCCCTGCTCTTGACCACTATGGCATCCATGTAGGCTTCCACATTTCTGTGTATTTGTGGCTCAAAAGCACTATGGACTACCCTTGCAAATGTTGAACCAGCATTCTTCAAACCGAAAGGCATCCGTACGAAACAGTACGTGCCACATGGAGTGATGAACGCGGTCTTCTCCTCATCCTCTTCTGCCATGAAGATCTGATGGTATCCTGAGTATGCATCAAGAAATGAAAGCAAGTCACATCCGGCCGTGTAGTCAACAATCTGGTCGATGCGCGGCAAGGGAAATGGATATTTGGGACAAGCTTTGTTAACATCGGTAAAGTCGATACAAAGCCTCCACTTCCCGTTTGCCAACCACATGATTGGCCAACCACGTAGGATGGAGCACCCCTCTGACAAGGCCTGCTGCTTCCAGCTTCTTGATCTCTTCTGCGATGAATTCTTGGCGCTCCACTGCTTGTTTTTTGACTTTCTGCTTGACGGGCCACGCGTGAGGACAGACGGCAAGGTGGTGCTCAATTACTTTCCTGGGAACACTGGGGATGTCAGACGGTTGCCACGCAAACACATCGACATTCGCCCGCAGGAAAGCAACGAGCGCGCTTTCCTATTTAGGTCGAGAGTGGCACTGATGGTGAAAGTACCACCTTCTTGGTCGCTGGCGGAGCTGCCATCGTCTTCTTACACTTGCCGGTGGAGCTCGATGGTGCGTTCTCGACGGTAGCGCAGCACTCCGAAGAGGTGCGCTTGCCGGAGTGGGCATCAGAACTCTTGCCGGAATTGGTCTTCTTCTTCCCCCTGGGAGCTTCAGCGGCAAGTGTCTCGCGATCCGCTGCGGCTGCTGCTTCCCGGTAAATCTTGTTGGCACAGATAAGAGCATCTTTCTTGTCGCCATGGACAGAGATGACACTTGTCGGGCCTGGCATCTTCAGCATGTTGTACGCGTAGTGAGAGGCCGCCATGAACTTGGCGAGCGCTGGACGGCCGAGAATTCCATTGTAAGGCAATGGAAAATCGGCAACGTCAAAAGTGATCCTCTCAGTCCTGAAGTTCAGCTCGCTGCCAAATGTCACCGGCAGCGTGATCTTCCCCTTCGGCTTGCTCCTTCCCAGGTTGATTCCTTGGAATGTGTCAGGCTCTTCGAGCTCGCTGTCTGGGACTTGGAGTTTCCGAAGCACAACGGAGGAGATCAGGTTCAAGCCGGCCCTGCCGTCAACTAGCATCTTAGTGACCTTGAGGTTGCGGATAGTTGGTGAGACCAGCATCGGCAAACACCCGACCGCAGTTGTGCGATCAGGGTGGTCCTTAATATCAAAGATGATAGGCGTGCTGGACCATCTCAGAAGCTTGCGTGATTCGACGGGTGGTTCTGCCGCATTGACTTCTCGCACCCACTGTTTGAGTTGGCGGTGCGAAGTATGCAGAGAAGCACCACCGTCAACGCACAAGACCTCTGTGGCTTTCTGGAACTCCTGCTCGCTGGTCTCGTCATCATCCATGTCTTCGTCGTCATCGTCTTCATCCTTGTCGCGGCCGCGGGGAGGTCTGTCTCCTTGCCGCTGATTGGCCTTGCCGCGGCGTCCTCCCCGGCCTGTGCGCTTCGTACCGGATCCTCCAGCACCTGCTTGGGCTTTCTCCTTGTCGCGTCGTTCGTACTCGGCCTTTTGCAGCTCGATAAGCTGCTCGACCTTCTTGCAGCTCTGGAGGTCATGGCCCTTGGTGCGGTGGATCTTGTAGTACTATTTGTTGGTGCCGTCCTGCTTGTCGGCGGCCGCCACAGCCTGGCAGTTGGCGCATGCGGCAACCTCCTTGTCGGAGCTGCCATCTTTGGCTTTCCTCTTCCTGTTGTTTCGCCGCCGGTTTTTATTTGCCGGGGCGGCATCCTCGCTGTTAGATCCTCCTATTCTTGCATTCTCTCCGGGGAGTTTCCTCCCTTCCTCAGCACGTGCACACCTGTCGGCCAGGGCATACAGCTCGCTGACGTCTCTGATCTTGCACATCGCCATCTCCTCCCACATCCTGCGGTTACGCACGTTCTGATGGAACGTGCTGATGACCGCTGCAGGGTGGACATCTGGGATGTTGCGTTGCACTTGGCTGAATCTCTGGATGTACTTGCGCAAGGGCTCTCCTTCCTTCTGGGCAAGCAAGTGAAGGTCACTCTCCTGGCCATGAGGTTTGTGGCCGCCCGTAAAGGCGCCGACAAACTGATGGCATAGGTCTGCCCAGGAAGATATGGAGTTTTCCGGCAAGTGCATGAGCTAGGACCTGACGTTGGGTTTGAGCACTAGCGGGAAGTAGTTGGCAAGGATCTTGTCGTCTCGCCCCCCGGCAGCCTGCACCGCGATGGTGTAGATGCTGAGGAACTCTGACGGATGCAACCTGCCGTCGTACTTCTCTGGTACGTCTGGCTTGAAATTCTTCGTGTTGGGCCACTGGATTTGTCGCAGCTCATGAGTAAACGCAGGGCAACCTACCGCGTACGGCAGGTCGCCTGGTTCCCCTGGCGCATGCATGTCGACAGTGGGCCCAGCGCGCCGGTCTGATTGACGCCGCGTTTCTCTTCGGCGCTCGATGCGGGTACGAGCGTCTTCTTGCTGCTGTTCGTGAAGAACGTGGCGTTGATCGCGACGAGTTCGCGGATCTGATGAAGCGGTGGAGTCGCTGTCGCGGTGGACCCGGCGAGTCGGTGATCTAGGCCTTCGGAGCGAGGAGTGCACGGTGGTCGCACCCCCACCGGTCTTATCGCCATCGGCTCGCACGTGGCTGGCTTGCCGCGGCTGCGATGTGGTTGGCTGCCGCGGAGTGTCGCCGTTGGCGAAGCCGATGAGGCTCTGAATGGTGGCCCTCCAGTCATCGATCTTGTCTGACGTTGGAGGGAAGTCTAGGAGCAGTTGAGCTTGCGCCAAAGCTTCTGCGGGAGTGGCGGGCAGTGGTGGCGAACGGTGCGAGGAGCGGGATATGCTCGGACTTCCAACGATGTTAGAAGGAGCGGTATTCCGTCCAGGCGACCGTGCCTCGCTCGCGGCAGCACGTTGGCGTGCGTGCTGGCCTTGAGCATCCCGAGATCCGCCAGCTCGATTTGGGTCCAGCGAACGTATGGTACCATGAGTACCACAACGCTGCCGGTCCCTCGCTTCCTGAGACGGGCGCGGAGCATCCATCGACGCCCGGTCGTCGTGGGAGCCTGCTACACCGCCGACGGGCAGCGCAGCCTTGTCCTTGGACCTGGTGGCACCGTGGGCTTCATCGTCGACGCCCGTTCTTCCGTCGGCATCTTCCCCACCTGCCGTTTGCTCCGGCGGCGGTGGGTTCGACGCGGACGGAGCAGCCGCCTCCGAAGCCTTCTTCTTCGGCGGCATGTCGATGAAGTCAATGGAGATCTAGCTCGTGCGAATGCCGGATCAGGTTCACACAACCTCGACGCCCCCTACCTGGTGCGCCAAAGATGCCGGGGAAATCTGGCTCCTCGAGCACCTATGGGGACGGAGCCCCTTCTCGGTTCGGCGGGGGCGGAGGTCGCGCAAAGAGCGGATCGAGGCGAGGCACGCGAGGGGTTTTACCCAGCTTCGGAGCTCTCCGGAGAGATAATACTCCTACTGCTGCTTTGTGGATTGTATTCAGTTCTTGCTCGGGAGCGCTGGGTGCTACAGTACACACCAGCAGCTAACGAGACCGAGCGGGAGTGTTCTACTGTTGGTCCTCCTGGGGGCGATCCCCTTCTACGTTGTGCATGGGCCTCCTTTTATATGCTCAAGGGGTCTCCAACAGGTGGCAACGTAGGCAAGGGCAAAAATGGAAAGGTGCTACAGTAGGTACAGCTACCTACACAGTGAATCATACCTAACCCTGACGGCACGGGACAAAGGCATTTAATGCCTATCTACGTCGCCCAGACGGTGCAGAAAAGGGACCGTCAGGGGCGCCACCGCTCGCCACGATGGCGATCTTGTCAGCGCCGCATGCCACAGTGTACCCCTGGCTGCACAGCCTCCCGCCACGTACGCCTGGAAGGGTCCCAGAGCGACACGTAAGTGGGTGTGCTGGAGCGTAGGTACAGAGTGGTGGCTTGCCGCGGCAAACGCCTTGCCGCGGCCGTTGTCTTGCCGCGTCTGGAAGCTTGTCGCTCGCCGGGTCCTGCCGGGACACGTGGCGCGTCGCGGCAAGTTCTTTGAGATGCTCTGGTTGGCCTTCCCGGCAAGCTCCTCTTGCCGGGGTCTTGTGCCTCGAGTGGCCTTCCCGGCAAGCTCCTCTTGCCGGGGACTTGTCTCTTTGGCTTAAATACTTTGTTCTTCAATGGCTCCAAAGGAACCACAGAGGGCCTTGGTGATCACCTGGCAAGCCTTGCCGCGGGGTGCTGCAACTGCCCGTGCACAAGTTCGGGATACTAGGGTACCCCTACTCTAGTACACCGACATATTAGGATCAGAAGAAACACTCTTAATAGCAAATAATTTCATAAGTTCATCCATCTTTCCACTCAAAACATTGATTTCTTCTATCGCATGCACTTTTTTATTAGTAGATCTTTCAGTGTGCCATTGAGAATAATTAACCATAATATTATCTAGAAGTTTAGTAGCATCTCCTAAAGTGATT
Organism: Aegilops umbellulata; assembly: GCA_032464435.1. Taxonomy (NCBI): domain Eukaryota; kingdom Viridiplantae; phylum Streptophyta; class Magnoliopsida; order Poales; family Poaceae; genus Aegilops; species Aegilops umbellulata. Next base: position 115,031,863 of record CP136056.1, read on the forward strand.
TCCATAAAAGTGCCTCCCGCGGCCGAATCTAAAAGATTTCTAGAAGCAAAATTCAATCCGGCATAAAAAATTGTGTAATCATCCATAAATTCAAACCATGAGTAGGACAATTACGTATCACTAATTTCATTCTCTCCCAAGCTTGTGCAACATGTTCTTGATCAAGTTCCTTAAAATTCATAATATCGTTTCTAAGAGAGATGATCTTAGCGGGAGGAAAATACTTAGAGATAAAAGCATCTTTGCACTTGTTCCAAGAATCAATACTATTTTTAGCCAAAGACGAAAACCAAGCTTTAGCACGATCTCTAAGCGAAAAAGGAAATAGCTTCAATTTAACAATATCATTATCGACATCTTTGTTCTTTTGCATATCACATAAATCAATGAAGCTATCCAGATGAGTAGCGGCATCTTCACTAGGAAGGCCGGCGAATTGATCTTTCATAACAAGATTCAAGAAAGCAGTATTGATTTCACAAGATTCAGTATTGGTAAGAGGAGCAATTGGAGCGCTAAGGATATCATTATTGTTTGTATTGGTAAAGTCACACAATTTGGTATTATCTTGAGCCATCGCGACAAACAAGCAATCCAACACATGGGCAAACAAAAGCAAGCGAGAAAAAGGCAAACGGAAAAGAGAGGGCGAATAAAACGGCAAGGGTGAAGTAGGGGAGAGGAAAACGAGAGGCAAATGGCAAATAATGTATTGCGAGAGATAAGGGATTGTGATGGGTACTTGGTATGTTGAATTTTGCGTAGACCTCCGCGGCGACGGCGCCAGAAAACTTCCTACTACCTCTTGAGCACTGTGTTGGATTTCCTTGAAGAGGAAAGGGTGATGCAGCAGAGTAGAGTAAGTATTTCCCTCGGTTTTTTAGAACCAAGGTATCAATCCAGTAGCAGGCTACGCGCGAGTCCCTCGTACCTACACAAAACAAATAGCTCAATGCAACCAACGCGATTAGGGGTTGTTAAGCCCTTCACGGTCACTTACGAGAGTGAGATATGATAGATAATATTTTTGGTATTTATGGTATAGAGATGCAAAGTAAAATAAAAAGGTAAAGTAAAAAAGCAAAGCAATAATAATGTGATGGAAGATTGATATGATGAGAATAGACCAGGGGGCCATCGATTTCACTAGTGGCTTCTCTCAAGAGCATAAGTATTCTACTGTGGGTGAACAAATTACTGTTGAGCAATTGACAGAATTGAGCATAGTTATGAGAGTATCTAGGTATGATCATGTATATAGGCATCACGTCCGAGACAAGTAGACCGACTCTTGCCTGCATCTACTACTATTACTCCACTCATCGACCGCTATCCAGCATGCATCTAGAGTATTAAGTTCAAGAAAACAGAGTAACGCCTTAAGCAAGATGACATGATGTAGAGGAATAAATTCATGCAATATGATAAATAACCCATCTTGTTATCCTCGTTGGCAACAATACAATACGTGCCTTGCTGCCCCTACTGTCACTGGGAAAGGACACCGCAAGATTGAACCCAAAGCTAAGCACTTCTCCCATTGCAAGAAAAACCAATCTAGTAGGCCAAACCAAACTGATAATTCGAAGAGACTTGCAAAGATAACCAATCATACATAAAAAATTCAGAGAAGATTCAAATATTGTTCATAGATAATCTTGATCATAAACCCACAATTCATCGGTCTCAACAAACACACCGCAAAAAGAAGAATACATCGAATAGATCTCCACGAGAGAGGGGGAGAACATTGTATTGAGATCCAAAAAGAGAGAAGAAGCCATCTAGCTACTAACTATGGACCCGAAGGTCTGAGGTAAACTACTCACACTTCATCCGAGGAGCTATGGTGATGATGTAGAAGCCCTCCATGGTGGATTCCCCTACCGACGGAGCTCCGGAACAGGCCCCAAGATGGGATCTCGTGGGTACAGAAGGTTGCGGCGGTGGAATTGGGTTTTTGGCTCCGTATCTGATCGTTTGGGGGTACGTAGGTATATATAGGAGGAAGTAGTACGTCGATGGAGCAAAGGGGGGCCCACGAGGCAGGGGGCGCATTAATGAGGTCGCATGCTGGTTCGGTTAGTCTCTGTACATAGTCCGGCGAACGCCGCATCCGGAGCGCGGACCGACCTGTGAATTCAGGCTTTGCCACGCCTTTACTGCATCACGCCGACGCCCTGCATCGACATCGACTTCGGCGCCAGGCCATATTTCTTTTATTACTCATTTTGCATAAATTATTCATTATGCAACGATTTTTTATTTATCATTAGTACCATTATCTCCCGTTTGCACTATTTTTGTGCACAGGAAAATGATCCGGGGACTTCGGCGTCACTCTGCCGGTCTGCATTGACCGTGCTATGTCACCACTTCGACGTGTCGAGCTCTCCGCTCCGCCACCTCGGGACCAGCTTGAGGGATAGAACCTTGTCCCGCATCAAGCTCGGACTGCGAACACATTAACCAGCTAAGTCGCTTTCATGCTCAAAGCTTTAATTTCTAACTTGTGTTCGGTTAAATCAAGCGTTATACTTTTTTGAAAAAAAAAGTTGCTTGTAAAAAAAATTTCTTGTCCTAACTTTGTTCACACATACTTGACGCGCTACTCGCGCTCATTATACCTGGGGGCTTCTTTAACAGAAGCTTATTAATACGGGCTTTATGCCCAACACATGTGTCACACTTCCGCATGTACCTTTTATTCACCATTATATGCATCGATATGACTTAAGTTTTGGCCAAGCTGGATTGCCTGGCTCCTGTGCTTACCCCTACGTTCTCGATTGTTCGGCTAGGTGGTAAAGGGAGCACCTCTGCGATTGTTACTATCGGGTCAGCCGGATGTGTACCTTAGACTGGGTGAAGCCAAAAGCTAGCGTTCTTAAGGGAATACTCGGTCGGTGAACTAAAAGATGATTTCTTACCTATTTATTTACCTGCCCCCAGATGCTTTTCTGCTCATTTCGCAGTCCGGACATGCACTTTAGGGCATGCCTCCCAGGGAAAGGAACCCCTAATGAAACTATTCTCCCTGGAAGATGTTTCTTACTAACCATGTAATATAACATAACTAGTTGGGCACTTGTCTGATAAAGCACTAATGACCCCTACGCCTGGTCTCCACGCATGCCCCAGTTTTTATAACCGTGAGGGTATTCGGACACACTCCGGACTATTGGGTCCAGAGGTTGAAGCGAAAAGGTCCGCTGCGACAAACAATCTACAATCCGGCTAGAAGGCATTCTACATGTCACCTTACATTATATAGTCAACTTTTACCCAAGTCACTTGGGGGGCTCTTATGTTTATTTGAGCCGTTTCATACTAAGTGTTTTTCTTCTTAGTCATTGCAAAGTTATTATTATTTATCACTCCTTTTTCCGACACGAGTGTGCGGTCACTAGCCGGGGAGCCTAATTTCTCTCTCAAACGCCGCTAGAGTTTAGTTTGCTAAACTGGCCTGATGAGAAGTACTCCGCCCTCGGGATAGGAAGTTGAAGCCGTAGGCTAACCTGCTCGAAGTCTTGAGATAGGATGTATCATGTTAAAGCACGACAGAAGCACTTCTTTTTTCTAAGACCAATTTTCGGGTTGGCACCGAACACTTGATATCGTTCGGACGTCATGTTTTTACTGACGTTTCTTGGTTTTCTAAGCTTTCTGGCACTTTTAAACTATTTGTGCTTTTCCAGCATTAGTCTCGCAGTGCAACGTCGGACACCTTTTAGGGATTCAGCAAAAACATTCTCAGATATTGCTATATATGCATCGGTTTCAAATTGTGTCTTCGGTCAATAGTTGGATTTCCCGGCTCCCGCACTTGCTTCCTACGCTCCGTTTTGTTCGGCTAAGTGTGCAAAGGGAGAACCACTGCGATTGTGCTTCCAGCTCACACGATTACGCACCTCAGTGGAGAAAGCCGAAAACTGACTGTCACAATAAGCGTAAACTGGTCAGCGATCCGATGACTATGTTAAATAACATGCCGTTCATAACATTGGCTGAAGTGTTTACGGCTTGACCTCGACTATCGCCGAACACTACCGGGGGCTATTAACTAACCTCCCAAACTAAATCCTCGATATTTTGCTCTTGCATTGGAGCTGAGGTTTTATGATCATGCTTAGCATGACAACCCAAAGAAAGGAACCAATAGCGGGACTACTTTCTTTGGAAGACATTTCTTCTGTTAAACAATAATATACCATATCTCTCCGCGTACCTTTGTTTATAAAACCGTATCGCCAGATTGCCTTGTTTGTCGTAAATCTTTGCCCTCATGAAGGCTTTATAAAGTAAGACAAACACTCCTCGGCTACTGGCCGAGGAGGTGGAAGCCGATGGTCGGTCAACAAAGTTTTATTCAATGTGGATCCGAGCATTAATGACATAAAGTACTTGGATACATAGAGTCATTACACATAATTTGTGATTTTACTATGGATATTGATCCTTAATTCGGTCACCCGTGCCCACATTAAGGCTCGGGGGCTACTGGGCTTTGGGCTTATTATTTAAACATATTAAAGGGGCACATCGATCCCCTGATCTGTTGTTGCCACCCGGCCAGTGTCTCGGGGGCTACTGCATTTCTTGTCCAATGTAGAAAATTTTATGTGCAATATAGTTTCCGAGGAGATTTTGATTCTCAGGTTGGTCGGCCGCACGCAACCTGAGTCTCGAGGACTGAGCATGCCGCTTTTAGTGTCCCAAAGTATTCTGCCAAGCTTGGACTTGATCCTCAGGACGATTTTGCAAATTAACCTGAGTCTCAGCGGCCATGGGGATCAGCGGTCTTATGTCATCCTTCATGTGCATCTCGGGTTTTAGACTGATACCCACCTTGAGGGCTACTGGCTATATATCTCGGCAGAGAATAAATTGCACCAATAAAAAATAGTGACAAAATTCGGCCCACATTCGGGGTGGTGCACCACGTCAGAAGCAGTCCGGCATAAAGCTCGGGCGCTAGTGGCTGGCTCCATAGAGGGCATTTCCAGCATTAAGCTCGGATAAACTCCTTCAAACTTCTTTGAACCAAAGTGATTTACGACACCTCGGATACAGTCCGGCGTTGGAGCACGGATACATAGTCCGGCATTGGAGCTTGGATACAGTCCGGCGTTGGAGCTCGATACATAGTCCGGCGTTGGAGCTCGGATACATTCCGGCATTAGAGCTGGGAAGCGGTCCGGCGTTGGTGCTCGGCTGCAAAAGATACCTCGAATGCGGTCCGGCGTTGGTGCTCGGTTGCAAAAGATACCTCGAATGAAGTCCGGCGTTGGAGCTCGGACGCAAGAGGGCGCTGCCTCCCGGGAACAACTTCAAACCCGAGGTGTGGCATAAAAATAAACAAGGCATTGATAAAGGCCGGAAACCTAAAGGGGCTCCTTGGATACCCGACGTGTAAACCCGTCGAATGCATTTCGGCGATCCTCAAGATCGAAGATAAAGAAGATTTGTTGAACCAGTTTTCAAGACCGACGACCGAAGATGAAGAACAGTTTGGAAGAATCAAGGAGCGTCCCTAACTTGAAGACCGGTTCAGGGGGCTACTGACGGTGTCCTGGACTAGGGGGTACTCACCACGTCATCTCCTGATCTGTTAGATTGGGCCGAGGACCCCCATGGCCGTATACTCATGGGCCAGTTCGGACAGCTGCCGCATACATGGAAGATTCCACAAGACTTGGCGATCAAGACAAGGACTCCTCCCCACCGGCGTATTCGGCTAGGACTCTTGTTATCCTAGGCCTCTGGTGCATTATATAAACCGAGGCCAGGCTAGTCGATAGAAGATATACAACATCATCATACACAATCATACCATAGGCTAGCTTCTAGGGTTTAGCCTCCTTGATCTCGTGGTAGATCTACTCTTGTACTACCCATATCATCAATATTAATCTAGCAGGAGTAGGGCTTTACCTCCATCGAGAGGGCCCGAACCTGGGTAAAATAAATTGTCCCTTGTCTCCTGTTACCATCCGACCTTGACGCACAGTTCGGGACCCCCTACCCGATATCCGCCGGTTTTGACACCGACAACGGGCATTGGTTGAGTAATAGGAACTTGTGTTGGTGTAGATGTTGAAGTAGCTTGATGGTCTGTGAAGCTTCCATCTTCTTCTTCATCATCATGAGGTTCTTGTTCCATTGGAAGAAGTGCACCGACACCCATGGTCAAGATATCTCGAGAGGTATCTTCTTCACCTACATCACTTACACTACTAGAAAAAGGGCTATAGGTGGGATTGACACTAATGGCGGACCAGATAGGTAGTGCGCCATTAGTATATACTAATGGCGCACCACAGTCCAGTGCGCCATTAGTGTTGAAAGTACTAATGGCGCACCTTGCCTAGGGTGCGCCATTAGTATCCTAATTTTTTTTGAACTAGCACGTCTGTCCAAACACACTAATGGCGCATCCTGGCACGGTGCGCCATTACTAGTTGTAACTAGTAATGGCGCACTGGTACCAGAGTGCGCCACTAATGCTGTTTTTTTAATTATATTTTTTATTCCTTTTGTTGGAAAACTACTAATGGCGCACTGTCCCACCGTGCGCCATTACTAGTTCAAACTACTAATGGCGCACCGTTGGAGAGTGCGCCATTAGTATGATTTTTTTTTCTTTTTTTTCGCAAAACTACTAATGGCGCATCAGATAGAGGTGCGCCATTAGTAACCTGGATTACTAATGGCGCATTTACTGCTGGTGCGCCATTAGTAAGTGGTCAGCAACAAGATATTTTGGGCAGCCTCTCCTACCCACACTCACTTTCTCCCCACTCCATTCTCTCCACCTTCTCCTTGTCTCGGGTGCCTCCTCTTTTTCACCTCATTTCCACCATAGATTCATTGAAATTAAGTGGTTAAATTACCTTGTTTTGATAGGTAAGTAAGGGGGGAAGCTATATTTATGTTGTTCTCCCTACAACAATTTGCACATGCACTTTTTATGGCCTAGCTAGATCTATGTATGTTCGTGGTGTTGCATATGTTTGTGGTGTTGCATATGTGTTTGTGTTTGGAGGTGTACCGGTATTTGAAATGCGATAGTTGCCAATATTTTGCCGGAATGTTGATTCATTTCCGTTTCGGCGATAATTTTGGCATTAAGCATTCTTTTTGGTCCTATTTTTAGGGAAAGTCATGCCAAATTTTTTCTTGGTTCTAAAATATCGTTTTGCTCTACCCCGCAGGCAACCATGGTCCGCACGATGACCGAAGGCATCGTGAATAGGTTTTTGAGGTCCGCAAAGGCCGAGATGCTTCAAAAGAATGAGACGGAGATAAGATGTCCGTGTCGAAGATGCAAGCTGGAGAGCCTTATTGCGGACCCGGATTCCGGGCAGGTGCGGGACCACCTGCTTTTGCGTGGTTTCATGGATGGCTATCGGTGGCAAGGTGATGAAGATGACTACGAAGTCGTCCATGGGGGCCGGGCAAGAAATGAGGAAGGGCAGCAAGGCAACCACCGCGGCTCGGGCGGGCGAGAAGGCGAAGAATCCCCAGGAGATGATCACGACGGTGATGCTGTACACAGTCATCATGTAGAAGATGCAGGACATGATGATGAGGAAGATGGCGCCAGAGCAGACGACGGGCATGATCATAAAGATGATGATGCCGGCGGAGCATACGACGGTGGACCATTGATGGGCTGGGTGCAGGACCCTTATATTCAAGAGCTGCTTCTCAAGCAGACGGATAACACAAGAGCCGCCGCCTGATAGAAAGCCAAGGTGGATCAACTTGAGTTAGACGCGGTTACTCCATTGTATGAAGGATGCAGGCCCGAGGATACCCGCTTGAAAGTAACGCTCATGGCTCTGGAGATGAAGGTAAAACACAAAATGACCGACGCATGCTTCGACGAGAACATGTCATTCTGGCACGAACGTCTTCCAAAGGGGAACAAGTGCCCGACCAGTTTGGAGGAGGCGAAGAAAATCGTGTGTCCTCTGGATTTACCGCACGTGAAATACCATGTCTGCATGAACAATTGCATCATTTATCAGGATGAGCACGCGGAGTCTACCATATGTCCGGTGTGCGGCGTCACTCGATACAAGAAGAGGAAGAAAGCTCCTCGAAAAGTGGTGTGGTACTTTTCGATCACTCCTCGTGTGCAGCGGTATTTCGCGGATCCTAAGGTAGCAAAGCTCCTGCGTTGGCACGCGGATAGGTAGGAGAAGAAGCGAGAAGATGACGCAAATGATCCGGAGATAGATAAAAAGACAAGATGCTGAGTCACCCTAAGGATGCGAGCCAGTGGCAAGCGTTGAATTTTGAATACCCAGAATTTGGGAAGGATCCAAGGAACATCGTGCTAGGCGCGAGCACCGATGGAGTCAATCCGTTTGGCAGCCAGAGAAGCACACATAGCACCTGGCCTGTGTTTGTGTGGATGTACAACCTTCCCCCCTGGTTGTGCATGAAGAGGAAGTACATTCACATGAGTATGCTAATTGAAGGGCCGAAACAACCAGGGAACGACATCAATCTGTATCTGGGGCTGCTGAAGGAGGAGCTACACACGCTGTGGAAAACGCTAGCCAATACGTGGGACGCCGCAGAGAAAGAATATTTCCCTATGAGAGCCGCACTGCTCACGACGGTGCACGACAATCTCGGTTACGGATATCTCGCGGGGCAGGTATTCCATGGATTTTCTGGATGCGTACGGTGCATGGATGACACAACGTATCACCAGCTAGATAGAGATCCCGGGTCTTCGAAAACCATGTTCATGGGACATCGAAGGTGGCTTCGCGACGATGACCCGTGGAGGAAACGCAAGGATCTGTTCGATGGTGAAACCAAACCCCGAAAACGCCCGTGTATGAGGAGCGGCGAGGAAATAGACAAGTTGTTGAAAAATTGGAAAGACTGCCCACTGCCGGGAAAGAAGCAAAAGGCGCCAGAGCCGGGAAAAAAGCGAAAGGCGCCAGAGCCGCTGCTGAAGGTATGGAAAACGAGGTCTGTTTTCTGGGACTTGCCGTACTGGAAGATCCACCGTGTGCCTCACAGCCTTGATGTCATACATATCACGAAGAACGTGTGCGAGAGTCTGCTTGGTACCCTGCTCAACATGCCAGAGAGGACCAAAGATGGGCCGAAAGCAAGGGCAGACTTGAAATCAATGGGCATCAGGCAGGAGCTTCACGCAATATATGATTATGATGATGATGATGATGATGATGATGATGATGATGATGATGAGGCGAAGCAGGACACAGAAAGTCGTCTCAAAGGCAAAAAGGCCAAGAAGACCGGAAATGACTACCCTCCCGCGTGCTTCACTCTAAGTCAGGAGGAGATCGAGCAGTTTTTCACCTGCCTCCTAGGAGTAAAACTTCCTTACGGTTACGCGGGGAAGATAAGCAGATACCTAGACCCAGCGAAGCAGAAGTTCAGCGGGATGAAGTCTCACGACTGTCACGTGCTGATGACGCAGATACTTCCAGTTGCAATCCGTGGGATCATGGACGCGCACGTCCGTGAAACGCTATTTGGCCTATGCAACTTCTTCGACGTCATCTCTCGGAAGTCGATTGGCGTGAGGCAACTCAGAAGACTACAGGAAGAGATCGTGGTGATACTATGCGAGCTTGAGATGTACTTCCCGCCCGCATTCTTCGACGTTATGGTGCATCTGCTGGTCCATATAGTGGAGGATATCATCCAGCTCGGGCCGACGTTCCTGCACAGCATGATGCCGTTCGAAAGGATGAATGGTGTCATCAAAGGATACATTCGCAACATGTCACGTCCAGAGGGAAGCATAGCCAGGGGCTTTCTGACCGAAGAGTGCATCTCGTACTGCACGAATTATCTAGGCATCGAGAACCCCGTTGGTCTGCCCGTCAACAGGCACCTCGGCAGGCTTGCTGGATGGGGTCACCGTGAGGGTCGCCGCGAAATGCATGTCGACTTCGAGGGTTGACTCGCCGACTTTGAAAGAGCAAACCTAGTCGCGCTACAACACATAGACGTGGTCGATCCTTGGGTGGTAGAGCACAAAACCTTTATTAAGAAGACGTACAATGACCGAGGCCAACAGAGGACGGACGGAGATATACTCAAAGAGCACAACTCATGTTTCATGCGTTGGTTCAAGTAGAAGCTTCTGTCGTACCCTTTACATGAGGATTCTTCCACGGAAGAACAACTCATATTCGCCTTGTCACAGGGCGCCGAGCACAACCTGATGACCTATGAGGCGTACGATATCAACGGCTACACATTCTACACCGAGGCCAAGGACATGAAGAGCGATGGTTATCAGAACTCCGGGGTAACGATGGAATCCTACACCGGTAACGACAAGGACAGATACTACGGAAGGATCGAGGAGATCTGGGAGCTGAGCTACGCTGGAGAGAAGGTCCCAATGTTCCGTGTCAGATGGGCCAAGAGCGTCCTAAAAGAAGACCGGTATTTCACCACCATGGTTATACCCGAAGCCAAATCCAAGACCGCGGGCGCAAACGTCACCGCGAAAAATGAGCCATGGGTACTGGCTTCCCAAGTGGACCAATGCTTCTTCATTACCGACCCGTCAAAGACCAGTCGTGTTGTCGTGAGGAGAGGCAAAAGGAAGATCATCGGAATGGATGGAGTAGCCAATGAGCAAGACTTCGACAAGTACGGCGACCCGAGGATCGAACATGACGACGATGATGAGGTAGCAGCATACACCACAAGAAGAAGCAGGACCACCCTACCTAAAGGACGTCCGTTCCACAGAAGAACTCCATTTGTGAAAAAGAAGGGCAAGAAGATTGTATTTAATTAAATCGTAGCCTTCATTTTTCGATTGTATTTCATGGGCACTTTTTGAACTATCATGAATATTTTTAAATTTCATGGACACTCGATCTCGATTCCCCACCATCTCGATCGCTATCCCAACTCGCCAGATCCGGTCCCACTCACCGCCGAGCACCCCCCGGTCCACCGGCCGCCGCCGCCGACCCCCCGCACCCTCGATTCCCCTACTCAACTGCCGCCGACGACCCCCCGCACCCCTCCCCTACTCAACCGCCGCCGCCGACCCCCTGCACCCTCCCCCGCTCCACCGGCATTACTGTTTGATGATATTTTTTAAAAAATTATTACTGTCTTATAAAAAAATATTACTGTTATGATTTAAACAAGTTTGAACATATTTAAACACAAATAAGTATCAAACAACATTTTAAATGCATAAAAAAATTTTGTGGAGCCTGGGAATCGAACCCAGGACCTCCTGGTGTGAGAACTAGTTGCTGACTAGTCGAGCTAGTAGAGAAGACTTGATGTGGATCAGGTTAGGTGGGAGATAAACCTGTTGGCTCGAGCTGAAATAAAAAAAATACTAATGGCGCACCAGGGTGAGGTGCGCCATTAGTATGGATGTACTTATGGCGCACTGAGGGGTGGTGCGCCATTAGTATTGTTAGGCCCCCATCCATACCCTTTAGTCCCGGTTGGGGAGGCGGACCGCGACTAAAGGGTACCCTTTAGTCGCGGTTGTTGTCCCCAACCGCGACTAAAGGGTCTTTCTGCGCCCACACCTATCCCCTCTCTCTCCCTCGCCCTCGCCCTCGATCCCCTTCCCCTCTCCTCTCCCGACGCCGCTGCCCCGCCGCCTCGACGCCGCCCCGTCGTCCTCGTCTCCGCCCCGACGCCCCGACGCCGCGATGCCGCCCTCTCCTCTCCCGACGCAGCCGCCCCGCCGCCCCGTCGTCCTCGTCTCCTCGGCGCTGCTCTCCCCGTCGCCCCGCCGCCCTCGTCGCTGGTGGCCCGGATGCCGCCCCGTCCACACCACCGTCGCCGGAGCACCACCACCACCCGGACCTCGTTGCCTCCCGGACCTCGTCGCACCACCACCCGGACCTCGTCGCCCCACCTCGTCGCCCTGTCCAGACCACCGCCCCCGTGAGCTCCCACTCCTCCTCTCCCCCTCTCTCCCTCCCCCGTGAGCTTCTTACTTTACTGCTACATGCTGTTAGTGCAGTGCAAGTGCAAGTTTAGTGCAGTGTAAAATTTAAAGAATTATACTGTTAGTTTAGGTAAATTTCAAGTTCAAGGTTAGTGCAGTGCAAGTTTAAAGAATTATACTGTTAGTTTAGGTAAAATTTTGTGCATTTTTCAGTGTAATTTAAGTGTAAGTTCCAGTGAAATTATAGTGTAATTTCAATGTAGTTAATTTAGGGCATTTCATTATCAGTGCCACTATATTTCCCAGGACATTTAACATCACAATTTCATGGTTATTACAGTGTAATTTCAAGGTTCTTGCAGTGTCAGTGCCACTATACTTTACCTATGTCTTATTTGCAGTCCATAGTTCTTGATTGGAGGCATAATTTCTTTCTTTTTTTTGCGAAAGAGTAGAGGCTTAATTTCTTCTCTCTGATAACTATTGCACACACTAGTGCTAGTTGATTGTTGAAAGGACGCATCTTCTCTGCTGATTGATAAGCCCATATATTACTTCTATTTATATAATCGGCAATCGGCATAACTATTTGATGTACTGCATAGAAGGACATAAAGCCTCTCCCTTCCTTTTTCTGGTGTTCAAACCTGTACGACAAGATGGTTGTTTGCTTACTGTTTTATCTGTTATAGTGACTAAACATCAATGTATATGCTACTTTCTGCTTGCCCTAGGTTCTAATGAAGATCTTCACCTTGTTAGCTGCATATAAGAACATTGTTTTTGTTTTTATAGATTTAGGAAAAAAAGTCTGGTATATTACTATTATTTCCAATTATTAGAAGGAACGACATTATACTAGTTTTATATGTGCTGGAAGGAGGATTGCTTTATTTCGACAATCCTATTATTCTCCCTTTTCTACGAGATTCCTGCTGTGTTTGTAGTAAGGTAGTATATTTCACCGCTTAACTTTTGAACTGAAGGTGCATTGAACATAAAACAAAAAAGTCAAGTTGCCATCAGTTGATCATCCTACTTGTGTCTAGCTTAGTAGGTTCTTGCAGTGTAATTCTACCCTTGGTAATAAATTTTGATGAGCACAATTTTTTGAGCAAGCATAGATGAAAGCATCCACCTTTGGTGATTGCTAGAGTAGAAATGGTTTGTAATTAGCTTTTTAAGTCGGTTAGTAACCTTTGGTGTATGCTTATATGCTTTACGGCATATTTGCTGTACTCACAATATAATATAAATGTATGAGCATACCTTATGTCGTCAATGCAGACAACAGTTCCTTGTAATGTACATACTCTTCCTTCTTTGCTTTTGGAGGAATGTCATTTCCTTATATCTTGTGCTGATGCTACTTAGTATTTTCTCACATCTTGAAGCTGGAAAGATAATACTCTGTTTACCCTTTTTCATTTTTGCATATGGATAACTCTGTTTACCCGCCTTCTCATCTTGAGGCTAGTGTATGGTGTTTGCTTTATTCTGTCATCATTTGTAACTATGTCACAAATAAATTGTTCCTTCTTCTGTATTTGACAAGTAATGACTGTTGATAAGCTGAGGCATGTATTAAGCTGTTTCTTTGCTCTGAATCACTTGTGATGCCTCTGAATTACTTATGATCACATTGAGAAAGACTTCTAAAGATGATGATCATCTTTTACAGAAAACAATTTGTGAAGATTTTGCTAGTTTGCTGGGTTTTGTCTCCGACCAGTGTGTCGTGATGAATTTGCAGGTACCCCGAGAGGCCCTTGAGTTTGCCGGAATGTCGATTAACTTCCGTTCCGGCAAATTCGGGTACTCCATATGTCCTATTTTCAGCAAAGGTCATGCTGAAATTTTCCGTGAATTTTAGCATGACTTTGCTAAAAATAGGACATATGGGGTACTTGTGACTAATGCATGGGCCGGGGTATCTTAGTAGTTAATTAAGTAGGATCAAGTGCCCCGGCGTACTTGTGACTAATGCTTAGGCTTTTATTGTGCCTCGGCATCGAAAAACCCTCAATGATAAAAGCTTAGATTTTAGGATGCCTCGGTGTCGACAAACCCTAAATGATGAGACCATGATCTTGTTCCTTGATAATAACCAACTTTTTGACCAAACTTTGTTTCTAGTTAGAGAGAAACATGGCCCACAACGATGAGGCCGGGGGTTCGGGCGGCAAGGCATTCTGGGAGCTGTCCCAGGAGATGGAGGAACAACCTCACTTGTATGAGGACACCGCCTTCCCCACCGATCCTGAGACCACTGATGGTGCCGCCGAGGATGCCACCACTGATGATGGCGGCGCACGCACAGATGGCAGCTAGAAGAGGCAACGGAAGGACCGGCGCCCGACCGTGCTCCGCACACTCAAGGAGGAAGTTACTGAAGTGGACTCCGACGGGAATCCAACGACGCCCGCACGAATAGTCAAGGGGTACTCGCTTCAGCTCGGGTGCATTCTCCGGAGCACCGTCTCGATCAACACCGAGAACCTGAGGCATCCTGACCGAGGGAATTTGCGCAACCTCCTCTTCACGAAGCTGCACGAACGATACAAGTTCCTCGCTAAATTTGAAAACACAAGCCTCAAAGGGAATAAAGTGAACAATGCTGCCCTCACGAAGATGAGCAAGGCCCTGTCTACTTGGAAAAGCAATGTGAAGAGAATGATCGAGAAAGGTGAGAGTTATGAGAAGATCAAGGAGAAAAATCCTTCGATCACCGAAGATGACTACAACGACTTCAAGATCAATTGCTCGAGCACCGCACACTCCCAATCAAGTCAGTGGGGGAAAGAAATGCGGGAGCTGAACTTAGGGGAACACACACTCGGTCCCGGCGGTTATAGAGTGGCGGAGCCTATATGGGACAAGGAGGAGGCGGACCGTGCCGAGCAAGGCCTACCGCCCCTCTTCGATAAATACGGTGACAAGCAGACCAGGAACTATGTCAGGGCCCGGTACAAGAAGGACCCGAAAACAAAGGAGCTTACCACGGATCCGAAGACCAGGGCGCTTGAGCTTGTTCTGGTAAGGAATACACCCCCGCGTAATTAGCTCCATATGGTTGCATTCTAATTAATGAAGCCAAATTTCTAAATGGTTCACATTCCTTCCGCAGGCGACAGAAAGTAGTAGCGCGGGGTCGACTAAGAGCAACCCTTGGGACACCACTCTAAATAGGGCGTTGAATGTAATGAAGAACAAGGATAAGCTCAGTAAGCCGACGTCAGCTGGTCGTGTGGCCGGCAAAGGCTTGTCGACAAAATGGGGGTCATACTATAACACTGGTGGGCGAAAGGAGAAAAAGACCAGCTCGGAAAGCCAGGCGCGCGAGGTTCAAGAACTCAAGGCACAGGTGGCGCGGATTCCGGAGATTGTCCAAGAGCAAGTGCAACAACAACTCGGAGCGACGATCACCGCCATTCTGCCTACCTTGATCCAGGGGTTGAGTGCGTGGATTGCGGGCGGCCAACAGGGGCCGCCCCCGATTCCTAGCTTCACGGCCAGCAACTCGCAGAACGCGATGGCGGGGCCATTGGTGTCTCCGACGCCGGCACGGGAGCTTAATGCACCCGGGTGTACGCCGGCCGGCACCTCTGCAGCAAGCGGCCCCTCCGTCAACTGCACGCCCGCCGTTGGCGGTGCCTCGACATCAGCCGAGCTCGACGCCATCATCACGGTAACTAATTAAGCCTCTCTCGGCCGAGGACTTCATCTCCTTGCCTTTGACTGGGCATCCCTGACGCCCTACATGTTTTCGCAGGGCGCCGCCGACGTTCCGTGCACTCTCCTGCACTTCGTGAACAATGAGTTGGTCGATGTCGCCAAGGGAAAAATCGTTCAACCGGGCAACCCCTTGTTCCACGGTACCCAGATGCCACCCAACGTGTTTAGGGTTCAACTGGTTCGGGTGCTGCCAGGCTGCGACGAGTGGTTACCTCCGATTCGACCCGTCGGGGCCGACGATGATGACGTGATAACCCTCAGCGCCTGCCTGAGCTGGCCCCTGCTTTGGCCGAACAGCCAGATTCGTTTGGGGGCGGGGGACACCACCCCAAAGACAACACCGCCAGTCGTGCCGGCGCCAAGTCGGCCCCATGGCAAGACCGCCGCAACGGTGCCGGACATCCATATGCCACTGGATCCAAACATGCATATGGCACAGGATCAGAACGACGACGACGAAGATACATTTGCCAACGTCGATCGGTACTTTGCCGATCATGGGTACGATGGCGACTTCATGGGGCCTCCTTCTCAAGAACCCAACCCAACAAAAGACGTGCGCGATCTAGCTGGTACCGCGGAGAAGCCAAGTTGCAACAGGCGTCGTCTGTCGTTTAGCTCTCAGGAGACGCCTCCAGCTGCCGACTTCACCGAGCCTCAGATAGGCGAGGTGCGAAATATCTCAGCCCCAACACACTCAAGAAGGCGGTCTGTGAGCAGAACTCGGTCCCATTACAGGAGAAGAAGAAGGCACGCAAAAGAAAGACTAACAAGGGTGCGGGCCAGCCGTCACCGAGTACGATCCGTGCTCAGTACGGGCCACCTTCACCTGAGGATTTAATGAGGAGGGTGCATGTCGCGGGTAGGCCGATGCTGCCGAGAAATATGCTTGATGTTGCAGCCGGTGCTATGCGGAGTCTGCATGACAGTGTTCTTTCTTTGGAGAAGCGGCATCTCAGAGACAAGGATGTGGCATACCCGGTTTTCGTGGCCAAGGTGCCAGAGGGAAAGGGCTTTGTGGATAACTACATCGGGGGTACGATCGTCCTGCGGTTTGATGACATCCATGCTATGTTGAACCTTCATCCGCTGCACTACACCTTCGTTCGGCTATTTTCGCTGAGTATGGAGATGCGGATCATTCGCGACAAGACCCCAGAATAGTCGACCCCTTCTACATGCGTGCCAAGATCTTGGGCAGCGCTGGGGACCGGCAAGTCGCGAGTTCTTACCTCGAAGGCGTCATTCTGGCAAACCCAGATAAGGATAACTTCCTCGTGCCTTACTTTCCCGAGTAAGTCCTCCCCTCAACCGCCCCGTAACATACGAATTCTTAGATTTCGATCGTTTTTCTTTTAACATTCCGTGTTTTCTGCAGTGACACACATTGCACGCTCATCCTCCTAAGCCCCAAATATTCCATGGCCACGTATTTCGACCTGGACCGTCAGTCGAACGTAGACTACACAAATGTCAAGAAGGTTCTTGATGATGTTCTCCCCGGCTATGCCCAATCTGGAGGCACCTTCAACAGGCCTATTTGTAAGTACGGCAAGCACGTGTTCTCCCACAATACGACGTTCTGCTGCGTCAAGCAGCCGCCTGGCGGTCAGAAGGGTGCCTACTACACCATCCATCACATGCGGGCGATCGTACGGGACCATCATCAACTTCTGCTACCGAGTAAACTCAAAGATTGGGCCACGAGCGTGTCGGCAATCCAGGACGCGGACATCAGACAAGAATTCTTTCGCATCCAGTCGGAGTTTGCGGAAATCATCCATCAAGATGTCCTTCGTACCTCGGGGCAGTTCTACCTCAGAAATCAACCGTCCAACAGTGAGATAGACGGAATGCTACAAATGCAGGCTGACAACGCCCGTAATTTCATGACTTCCACGATAGACGGCGGCTTCATCCATGCTCCGGTCCCTTGAGTCGAGTCGAAAGCAGTGATGATGTGTCTAGTTCTGAAACATCGATTGGCTCATGTTGTAATTAAACTTTAATGAACTTGTAGTATGTATCTTTGGTTTCGAGAGTCGTTCAACTTAGATGTAATTGATGCTATTAATGTCTTGCTTTTCTCTTTCGATTGTTCTGTTGCATACTTATATATTGCTTCTGTATTGTCTGTGAATTGGTACTAACGTTTCGTTTCGCTAGTGCATAGCGATGCCGTCGTATGTCGTGTACAAGGGTAAGGTTCCCGGAGTCTACGACGACTGGGAGGAGTGTCGGAGACAGGTTCACCGATTCAGCGGAAACAGTTACAAAGGGTACACCACTTGGGCCGAGGCTGAATCTAGATACGCCCGCTATCTAGCACGAGAGGGGAGGGAGCGTTGGAGGAACCGGATGAAGACGAGTTTCATCGTGATGATGCTCATCGTGATGACCGCAGCTCTCTTCTATGTGATGGTAGTTTAGATGATCGATATCGACTTGTAATGTGAAGACAAACTCGCTACTCGCGGTCTCGAGACTTGTAATATAATGTTCTATCTTTGTTCGGTCTTTTCAATTCGGAGACTAATGTGATGAATTGTATTTGGAGACTAATATGATGAAATGTATTCAGAGACTAATATTCTATTGTATTCGATGAATCTGTTGTTGATGTGTGCTGTCTATATTTTGTCCAATTATACATTTTGTAACCTGTGCAAAAAAACAGAAAATAAAAAATTAAAAAAACCTAATATTCATACTAATGGCGCATCACATAACAGTGCGCCATTAGTATTCCAGAGGATACTAATGGCGCATCCTTATGCAGTGCGCCATTAGTATGCCGAGGTTACTAATGGCGCATCGCCCTGTGGTGCACCATTAGTATACCAAAGCACCTGGCTATACATGGCCCTGGGAGGCATACTAATGGCGCACCATTTCCTATACTAATGGCGCACCTTTGGTGCGCCATTAGTATACCAGATACTAATGGCGCACCAGTGGTGCGCCATTAGTAAGTATTACTAATGGCGTGCTACTAATGGCGCACCACTAATGCGCCATTAATGGCCAAATTAGGTGCGCCATTAGTAGCCCTTTTTCTAGTAGTGTTAGATCAACTTGCTCCACATGGGAGCCATTAAATTCATCAAACACCACGTCACAAGTTTCTACAACACATCCATTGGATTTGTTGTAGACTCTATAGGCGTGAGAGTTTGATCCATACCCAACAAATATGCCCTCAGTTGTTTTGGATTGAAATCTCCCTAACCGTTCTCTTTTGTTGAGGATGAAGCATTTACAACCAAATACGTGAAAGTACTTGACATTTGGCATGTTCTCGGTTAGGAGTTAATATGGAGTCTTTTCCAATATTTTGTGAAGGAAGAGTCGGTTTGATGCATGGCATGCGGTGTTGACAGCCTCGGCCCAAAAACTATGTGGCGCCTTGTATTCATCCAACATGGACCTTGCCATCTCCACAAGTGTTCGGTTCTTCCTTTCTGCTACACCATTTTGTTGGGGAGTGTATGCAGATGAATATTGATGCTCAATCCCTTCATCACTAAGAAATTCTTGGTGTAGTTCTTGAACTCAGAGCCATTATCACTTCTTATTGCCAAGATTTCTTTGTCAAACTTGCATTGAGCTTGCTTGGCAAATTCAATGAAGGTGATCTTCGTCTCGTCCTTGGACTTGAGCAAAAAACCATGTATATCTTGAGTAATCATCAACAATGACAAGCCCATACTTTTTCCCACCAAGACTATCCCATGACGGAGGCCCAAAAAGATCCACATGAAGGAGATCCAAGGGTCTTGAAGTAGACACAATATTCTTGGGTGGGTGCTTTGATTGATGTTGCTTCCTGGCTATGCATCCACTACACACATGATCTTTCTCAAAAGAGACATTTGTTAGTCCAAGGATGTGATTACCCTTTGAGAGATCTTGAAGATTTCTCACGCCTACATGGGCTAGCCGGCGATGCCATAGCCACCCCTTGTCGGCCTTGGCCATTAGACAAGTTGCATGGAATGTGCTCTCTTTCGAGAAATCAACCGTGTAAAGGTTGCCATCCAACTCTCCAACAAAGGCCACTTCGAGAGTATCTCTCTTAACGACTTTCACATCCGTTAGTCCAAATAGTGTATCATAACCAACAGAAGCCAATTGGCGAACAGGAAGTAAATGATATTTAAGGGATTGGACAAGCATGACATTTGCAAGAGACATGTCATTTGTGATAGCCACCTTACCCAACCCGAGTACATGTCCTTTTGATTATCCACCAAACATAATGCTCATAAATGGTTGAATAGCTTCCATGAAATCGTAGAGAAATTCGCTATCTCCGGTCATATGATTGGTACATCCACTATCAATCACCCATTTTACTCCACCGGAGAAGGCAACCTACACACAATTATTACTTGGTTAGAGGCACCCATTTTGCAATGGGACCTCTCAAGTTAATCACAAGGTTCTTAGGGACCCAAATAGCATAAAACCGAAATGCATTTCCAGGACCAACAAACTTTGCATAAACTTCTCCATCCTTAGTCTTACGAAGTACATAGGATGGAGGAATGAACTCTTTTGGCTTGTTGAGAGTGGGCATGCCCGTTGTGGCCTTCCCACTAACGACCTTACCTTTCTCCTTGTGCCCTTCTCGTACAAAAGCTTTTTTTAGAGGGGTGGTGCACTTTTGAGAGGACATCTTGTTCTTGCTTGTGCTTGGGTCAAACCCGAGTCCCTCTTTGGCAAACACTTCATTGTGTTGTCTCAACACCTCATTAAGGTTCTTTTGCCCTTGGACACATGTCTTGAGCCCTTTTTCGATTTGTGCTTTGAGAAAATGGTTCTCCTCAAGAATAGATGCTAGATCACTACTAGAGTTAGTAGAACAAGCATCAACATTGATAATAGGAGAAGAGTAAGCCTTGGCTAGAGTTTCAAGATAAGTAAGCTTGAGTGTCTCAAAACTCTTTGAAAGAAGGGCGATCTCTTCTTCCTTAGTCTTGAGGGACACAGATAGGAGCTCACAATCCTTAGAGAGAGAAGCATTAGACTTCTCAAGCTTACTTTTATCATTCATCAACTCTTCGCAAGAGTCAATAGCGTTTTTCAAGGAGGAAAGATCTTTAGTATGAACATCAATGTTTGCACCAATTTTTAAGCATGGTTCATCATTTCGTGCTTCCTCGTATTGGACTTTCCGCTCAAGGATTTCATATTTTTCCCTTTTCTCGTTGACGAGGGTTTCGAGTTCCTTAATGGAAATGGTGTGCTTACTCACCATCTCCATAAGCATATGAAACATAGTGAGCTTCTTTCCTTTAAGGGAGAACATGAACTTATTTAGTTTAGCAAGCATAGGATCATTTATATCATCATCCTCATAACTATCCTCCACATCAAGATACTCATCACTAGGAGTAGGAGGAGTGAAAAGAGGAGGGTTTGATCATGGGGTTACCTTGACCTTGTCAGGAGAGTGTTGGTCCTCTGCATCTTCTACCACGGCCTTCGCCATGGCGCACTTGTGAGTGTTGCCCTTGTAGTCCTTCATGTAGTTGTAGGTGACAACATCACCACTCTTGTTGACTAGCCTCAATGTGTTCTGAGAATCTTGAGCAACTCCGGTAACACAACTAACATCATCCGGATCGGATTCTTCTTGAGCAACCATTGCTTTCCCATCTCTCTTCTTGAGCTTGGAGTTCAAAGGATTTGGCAACTTCTTATTGGGAAAGGTCTTGGGAAACCTTGGTTTATCTTCTCTCTTCTCATAAGGGCACTCGTTGGAGAAGTGGTTGGTTTCTTCACAGTTGTAGGATTTTCTTACTTTCTTCAACTATTGTGTGCGTGTGGTTGCTCGTGGTTGAGGCTACCGCGGCGCGCTCTGCTCCCGTCCCGTCCAAGTCGGTGTTAGCAGAAATCATAGACAAAGCAAATCACACAGCTCATTAGCAGCAATAATATGTGTTATTATTCGTCTTCGCACACATTTCTGATTACGGACCTATTTGCCGCGTATCGCACACATCTTGTTCAGTTGAACTGTTTCTGTTGTCTTGGCTCATCGCAAATAGTTCATCCAAGTGAACTGTTTGCCCTACATCGCACACACCTTGATCTGGCTGACCGTTTCTATTGTGTTGCCTACTCGCACACAGTTCATCTTAGTGAACTGTATGCCTTATATCGCATGCACCCTCATCTGGCTGCCCATTTCTGTTGTTCTACCTAATCGCAAATAGTTCTACTGAATTAACCGTTTGTCACGCATCGCACACGCAACTCAATCTGAACCGTGTTTGATGTCACCACCATCGCAAATGTTTTGTATCTTTTTTTATGGTTTTATTTCATCACCGTTTGTGATTAATGCATCGAACATAGTTTCATCGAAGGGTCTCTGGTTGGACTGTCGCGTTTGGACCAACCTGAACTAGTGACATCAAAGAGAAATCGGGCTCAACAGCTAAGTAGCCGAACTCTTTTTTGTAAACACTACCGTAATTAGTAAGATTGTATTTCTTCACCCAACCACTATATACTCTGGTAGATGCATGTAAAATTTGGAATTATTGTATATGTTGTAACCTCTATAAATTTTGTCTATATGGAAACTTAGGATTCTTACATGATGACAATGAAAGAAATATGCCCTAGAGGCAATAATAAAGTTGTTATTTATATTTCCTTATATCATGATAAATGTTTATTATTCATGCTAGAATTGTATTAACCGGAAACTTAGTACATGTGTGAATACATAGACAAAACAGAGTGTCCCTAGTATGCCTCTACTTGACTAGCTCGTTAATCAAAGATGGTTATGGTTCCTGGCCATAGACATGTGTTGTCATTTGATGAATGGGATCACATCATTAGAGAATGATGTGATGGACAAGACCCATCCGTTAGCTTAGCATAATGATCGTTAAGTTTTATTGCTATTGCTATCTTCTTGACTTATACATATTCCTCTGACTATGAGATTATGCAACTCTCGAATACCGGAGGAACACCTTGTGTGCTATCAAACGTCACAACATAACTGGGTGATTATAAAGATGCTCTACAGGTGTCTCCGAAGGTGTATGTTGGGTTGGCATAGATCGAGATTAGGATTTGTCACTCCGTGTATCGGAGAGGTATCTCTGGGCCCTCTCGGTAATGCACATCACTATTAGCCTTGCAAGCAATGTGACTAGTGAGTTAGTTGCGGGATGATGCATTACCGAATGAGTAAAGAGACTTGCGGTAACGAGATTGAACTAGGTATCATGATATCGACGATCGAATCTCGGGCAAGTAACATACCGATGACAAAGGGAACAACGTATGTTGTTATGCGGTTTGACCGATAAAGATCTTCATAGAATATGTAGGAGCCGATATGAGCATCCAGGTTCCGCTATTGGTTATTGACCGGAGATGTGTCTCGGTCATGTCTACATAGTTCTCGAACCCGTAGGGTCCACACGCTTAACGTTCGATGACGATTTGTATTATGAATTATGTGATTTGATGTACTAACGTTTGTTTGGAGTCCCGGATGAGATCTCGGACATGACGAGGAGTCTCAAAATGGCCGAGAGGTAAAGATTCATATATTGGAAGGTTGCATTTGGACATCGTAATGGTTCCGAGTAATTCGGGCATTTTTCCGGAGTACCGGGAGGTTACAGGAACCCCCCGAGGAAAGATATGGGTCTTATGGGCCATAGGAGGGAGGCTAACCAGCCCACAAGGGGCTGGTGCGCCCCCCACAAGGGAGGAGACCTAATTGGACTTGGGAAGGGGGCTCCACCCCCTTTCCTTCTCCTACTCCCTCTCCTTCCCCTTTTCCCCTCCGATAGAAGGAAAAAAGGGTGGGGCCGAATCCTACTAGGACTGGAGTCCTAGTAGGACTCCCCTCTCCCTAGCGCGCCCCTTGTTGGCCGGCCTCCTCCTCCCCTCCTTTATATACGGGGGCAGGGGGCACCCCAAAGGCACAACAGACAATCTCTTAGCCGTGCGCGGTGCCCCCCTCCACAGTTCAACACGTCAGTCATATCATCGTAGTGCTTAGGTGAAGCCCTGCGCCGTTAACTTCATCATCACCGTCGCCACGCCGTCGTGCTGATGGAACTCTCCCTCGTCCTCAACTGGATCAAGAGATCGAGGGATATCATTGAGCTGAACGTGTGCTAAACGCGAAGGTGCTGTACGTTCGGTGCTATGGTCGGTTGGATCGTGAAGACGTACGACTACATCAACCGCGTTGGTAAACACTTCTGCTTTCGGTCTATGAGGGTACGTGGACACACTCTCCCCACTCGTTGCTATGCATCTCCTAGATAGATCTTGCGAGATCGTAGGTAAATTTTTTGAAATACTGCATTCCCCAATAGTGGCATCCGAGCCAGGTCTATGCGTAGATGTTATATGCACGAGTAGAACACAAAGAGTTGTGGGCGATAATAGTCATACTGCTTACCAGCCTGTCATACTTTGATTCGGTGGTATTGTTGGATGAAGCGGCCCAGACCGACGTTACATGACCGCGTTCATGAGACTGGTTCTACCACCGTGCTTCGCACACAGGTGGCTAGTGGGTGTCTGTTTCTCCAACTTTAGTTGAATCGAGTTTGACTATGCCCGGTCCTCGTTGAAGGTTAAAACATCACACTTGGTGAAAAATCGTTGTGGTTTTGATGCGTAGGTAAGAACGGTTCTAGCTAGAAGCCCATAGCAGCCACGTAAAACTTGCAACAACAAAGTAGAGGACGTCTAACTTGTTTTTGCAGGGCTTGCTGTGATGTGATATGGTCAAGACATGATGATATATAAATTGTTGTATGAGATGATCATATTTTGTAAATGTTATCGGCAACTGGCAAGAGCCATATGGTTGTCACTTTATTGTATGAATTGCAATCGCCATGTAATTGCTTTACTTTATCACTAAGCGGTAGCGGTAGTCGTAGAAGCAATAGTTGACGAGACGACAACGATGCTACGATGGAGATCAAGGTGTCAAGCCAGTGACGATGGTGATCATGACAGTGCTTTTGAGATGGAGATCAAAGGAACAAGATGATGATGGCCATATCATGTCACATATTTTGATTGCATGTGATGTTTATCTTTTATGAATCTTATTTTGCTTAGTACGACGGTAGCATTATGAGATGATCCCTTACTAAAATTTCAAGGTATAAGTGTTCTCCCTGAGTATGCACCATTGCGACAGTTCTTCGTGTTGAGACACCACATGATGATCGGGTGTGATAAGCTCTACGTTCACATACAAGGGGTGCTAGCCAGATTTGCACACGTAGAATACTCTGGTTAAACTTGATGAGCCTACCATATACAGATATGGCCTCGGAACACAGAGATCGAAAGGTCGAGCATGAATCATATAGTAGATATGATCAACATAGTGATGTTTACCATTGAAAACTTCTCCATCTCACGTGATGATCGGACATGGTTTACTTGATATGGATCACGTGGTCATTTAGATGACTAGAGGGATGTCTATCTAAGTGGGAGTTCTTTAGTGATATGATTAATTGAACTTTAATTTATCATGAACTTAGTCTTGATAGTATTTGCATATCTATGTTGTAGATCAATAGCTTGCGATGTAGCTCCCCGTTTATTTTTTATATGTTCCTAGAGAAAAATAAGTTGAAAGATGATAGTAGCAATGATGCGGCCTAGATCCGTGATCTGAGGACTATCCTCATTGCTGCACAGAAGTATTATGTCCTTGATGCACCGCTAGGTGACGGACCTATTGGAGGAGCAGATGCAGATGCTTTGAACATTTGCCAAGCTCGGTATGATGAGTACTTGATAGCTTAGTGCACCATGCTTTACGGCTTAAAACCATGACTTAAAAAATGTTTTGAACGCCAAGGAGCATATAAGATGTTCCAAGAGCTGAAATTGGTATTTCAAACTCATGCCCGAGTCGAGAGGTATGAGACCTCTGACAAGTACTTTGCCTACAAGATGGAGGAGAATAACTCAAAAAGTGAGCATGTGCGCAGAATGTCTGAGTACTACAATCGCTTGAATCAAGTGGGAGTTAATCTTCCAGATAAGATAGTGATTGACAGAGTTCTCTAGTCACTATCACCAAGTTACTGGAACTTCATGATGAACTATAATATGCAAGGGATGACGAAAACGATTCCCCGAGCTCTTCATGATGCTGAAATCGGCGAAGGTAGAAATCAAGAAAAGCATCAAGTGTTGATGGTTGACAATACCACTAGTTTCAAGTAAAAGGGCAAGGGAAAGAAAGGGAACCTCAAGAAGAATGGCAAGCAAGTTGCCACTCACATGAAGAAGCCCAAAACTAGATCCAAGCCTGAAGCTGAGTGCTTCTACTGCAAAGGAAATGGTCACTGGAAGCGGAACTGCCGCAAAAAACTTGGCGGATAAGAAGGATGGCAAAGTAAACAAAAGTATATATGATATACATGTTATTGATGTGTACTTTACTAGTGTTCATAGTAGCCCCAGGGTATTTTATACTGGTTCATTTGCTATGATTAGTAACTTGAAACATGAGTTACAAAATGAACAGAGACTAGTTGAGGGCGAGGTGATGATGTATGTTCGAAGTGATTCCAAGGTTAATAAGATCACTATCGCACACTCCCTTTACCTTCGAGATTAGTGTGAACCTAAAATAAATGTTATTTGGTGTTTGTGTTGAGCATAATATGATTGGATCATGTTTATTGCAATACGGTTATTCATTTAAGTCAAAGAATAATTGTTATTCTGTTTACATGAATAAAACCTTCTGTGATCATACACCCAAGGTGAATGGTTTATTGAATCTCGATTGTAGTGATACACATATTCATAATATTGAAGCCAAAAGATGCAAGGTTAATAATGATAGTGCAACTTATTTGTCAGGACCCCGATCCGAAGTCACATCGACCTAGCCGGTAACACCTCATATCACTTTGCGGCCTCACGCAAGGTATTCCCACTGGTGTCGCCTTACCATGGCCCGGGACCGTTTGCGCCTTTTGGCTCAAGTATATGATAGTGTCTCTAGCATCCATATGATAGAGAACCCGGGCCGACATGACTAGTCATGAACCCAAAGTGGCACTAACTTACGGGGACATGCATACATGAATCAACGTCGAGCATGTCGGCCAGCAGCGTGCGAACCCGGGCTGTAGAACTGGGCTAACAGGACTCCGGCGAACCGGGCTATAGCAGGCTAGGTAGGACTCCGGATGTCACCGCGTGACATTTCCCCGAAGGTACAGACACAGGAACGAAGTGAATCACATGCCGGCCAGTCAAGTGTTCCGGAGCAGTAGTGCTGGGCTAGCAGGACTCCGGTGAAATGGGCTGTAGCGGACTACTATGGCTCATGGAAGCACAAGACTACATTTCCCCATAAGAGAGGCCACCAAGGATAAACAACTAGGTTGTCGGATCCCACACATACCAAGCATTTTCAATCATACACACAATATGCTCGATATGTCTAAATACAACATGGCATCACAACAAAACTCTACGACTCAAGTATTTATTCATTAGGCTCCGAGGAGCGAGATATTACAAACATGGGTCTTAGGACCCAACATTCAGAGCATACAAGTCAAAGCACATGCGGAAGCTTAACACGTCTGAGTACAGACATCTACAAATGGAAAAAGGATGAGAAGCCTGACTATCTACCAGATCCTGCCGAGGGCACAAGATCGTAGCTGAGGTATCAAGCTAAACGTCGAAGTCCACACGGAACTACTAGCGTGACTGACGTCTCTCTGCAAAACATAAAATAGGCAAACGTGAGTACAAATGTACCCAGCAAGACTTACATCAGAACTAGCTACATATGCATGAGTATCAACAAAGGGGGTGGTGGAGTTTGACTGCAACAAGCCAGCTTTGACTCGGTGGCTATCCTGAACTACGACTGCTGGTAAATCTTTTGAGGTGGCACACATGAGTCCACATATTCACCATATAAATACACCACTATGGATCCGCTCACGTTTCCCTATGTGAAGGCCATCCATAGCACTCACACTTTTCTTGCGAGTTTTAGAGTATCCACTTTTACTTGTCTATGAATTGTACAGGCAACCCAGAAGTCCTTTTTCACGGACACATCTATTCTATTCGAATAGATGATGTTAACCCTGTAGGGGTGTACTTCTTCAAACACGCTCTCGCCACTTACCACCATGTACACGTCGTGTATATCGGCAACGTTCAAGCGGAAGCCTGGCGAGGGAGTCGGCCACGACCTGACTAACCACGCAAGTCTCTAGTCCAGGTTTATCACCTATTCGGGTTCCATATGCAAGGAGATCCGGCCGGGGTGTCGCTCACGGCCCCAAACGATGTGAGCAGGGTTCCCAAGCCCACCATCCGGGTGCCACTTGGTACACCGTGCCACTGCACCTAGTCTGTCTCAAGCCCACCTGTACCAGGTGCCACTTGGTAG
The DNA here is from genome assembly GCA_032464435.1 of Aegilops umbellulata. NCBI lineage: Eukaryota > Viridiplantae > Streptophyta > Magnoliopsida > Poales > Poaceae > Aegilops > Aegilops umbellulata. The sequence continues at coordinate 115,059,996 of CP136056.1, forward strand.
ACTACTAGCACTACCTACAAACACCAGAAACTAGTTGCAACTCCTGGCAAAGATCAGGTTGATTAATAAGTCGAGAGGGGCACTTAAGCATTCCAATGCGTGGTAGTAACTATTCATGGATCACAAACACAAAACTCAGTTCCTGAGGACAGTTTGAATGAGGCAACCCACCATGTACTCCTACATGGCCTCTCACCGCTACCTTTAGCAAATCGTGTTCACACACTTAGCTCTCAATAGTAGGACATGTTCACCACATTCCAATTCACCCCCGATGAATCAGACCTGACTCAACTCTAAGCAGTAGCAAGCATGACAAACAAGCATGAATGAGTAGGCACATCACGGCTCAAACAACTCCTACTCATGCTAGTGGGTTTGATCTATTTACTGTGGCAATGACAGGTCATGCAGAGGAAAGGGGTTCAACTACCGCAACATGTAACAGTTGAAACGTTATTGTCTTAATGCAGTAAAAGAGAGCAGGAGCAAGAGAGTGGGGTTGTATCGGAATGAACAAGGGGGTTTTGCTTTCCTGGCACTTCTGAAGATAGCATTGGTTCTTCATTAGTGTCAAAGATCACATCGTCGGTAGAACATCTATCGAGGGGGGGAACAACCACCGGCAAACGTGTGACACCCCTGATTCAATCGTACACTAATCATGCACGCAAATGTGTACGATCAAGGTCAGGGACTCACGGGAAGATATCACAACACAACTCTAAAACATAAATAAGTCATACAAGCATCATAATACAAGCCAGGGGCCTCGATTGCTCGAATACAAGTGCTCGATCGTAGACGAGTCAGCGGAAGCAACAATATCTTAGTACAGACATAAGTTAGACAAGTTGCCATAAGATGGCTAGCACAAACTGGGGATACAGATCAAACGAGGCGCAGGCCTCCTGCCTGGGATCCTCCTAACTACTCCTGGTCGTCGTCAGCGGGCAACACCTAGTAGTAGGCACCTCCGGTGTAGTAGGACTCGTCGTCGACGGTGGCGTCTGGATCCTGGGCTCCAACATCTGGTTGCGACAACCAGGTAGAAGGGATAGGGGGAAAAGGAGGAGAAAGCATCCGTGAGTACTCATCCAAAGTACTCGCAAGCAAGGAGCTACACTACATATGCATGGGTATATGTGTAAAGGGCCATATCGGTGGACTGAACTGCAGAATGCCAGAATAAGAGGGGGATAGCTAATCCTGTCGAAGACCATGCTTCTGGCAACCTCCGTCTTGCAGCATGTAGAAGAGAGTAGACTGAAGTCCTCCAAGTAGCATCGCGTAGCATAATCCTACCCGGCAATCCCCTCCTTGTCTCCCTGTTAGAGAGCGATCACCGGGTTGTATCTGGCACTTGGAAGGGTGTGTTTTATTAAGTATCCGGTTCTAGTTGTCATAAGGTCAAGGTACAACTCCGGGTCATCCTTTTACCGAGGGACACGGCTATTCGAATAGATTAACTTCCCTGCAGGGGTGCACCACATAACCCAACACGCTTGATCGCATTTGGCCGTACACACTTTTCGGGGTCATGCCCGGCCACGGAAGATCAACACGTCGCAGCCCCACCTAGGCACAACAGAGAGGTCAGCACGCCGGTCTAAACCTAAGTGCACAGGGGTCTGGGCCCATCGCCTTGAGCACACCTGCACGTTGCCTGGGCGGCCAGAAGCAGACTTAGCAACCTCTAGTACAACGGAAGTCACGTTACGTGGCCCAATCTGGCGCGCGCCGCTCAGTCGCTGACGTCACGAAGTGCTTCGGCTGACACCACGACGCCGAGTGCCCATAACTTTCCCACGTAGTTGGTTAGTGCGTATAGGCCAGTAGCCAGACTCAGATCAAATACCAAGATCTCGTTAAGCGTGTTAAGTATCCGCGAACGCCGACAAGGCCAGGCCCACCTCTCACCTAGGTAGTCTCAACCTGCCCTGTCGCTCCGCCACAAAGATCCACACAGAGGGCCGTCGGGACAAAGGTCCTTTCAGCCCCCAATCCGTGAATCACTCGCGGGTACTCCTCGAGCCAACCCGACTTTAGTCACCACATGTATCATGTATAAAGTATAGTATATACCCGTGATCAACTCCCGAGTGATCACGGCCCGATAGTATAGCACAGCAGACGGACAAGAATGTAGGGCCACTGATGGAAAACTAGCATCCTATATTAGGCATGTAGGATTGCAGGTAAAGGTAACAACAGTAGTAACAAGGACAGGCTATGCATCAGATAGGAATAACGGAACGCAGTATCATGCTACACTACTCTAATGCAAGAAGTATAGAAGAGAGTAGGCGATATCTAGTGGTCAGGGGGGGGGCTTGCCTGGTTGCTCTGGCAAGAGAGAGGGGCCGTCAATTCCGTAGTCGTACTGGGTAGCAGCGGCGTCGGTCTTGATGTCTAGCAAGAGAAGAGGGAGAAGAAACAATAAATATTTAAGCAAGCAGATGCATAGCGATGCATGACATGACAAGTATCGGTGCTAGGGGTGCCCTATCGCAGTATGAGGTGATATCGGTGAAGGGGAATAACATCCGGGAAAGTATCCCCGGTGTTTCACGTTTTCGAGCAGAGGAGCCAGAGGGGGAAAGTTGCGAGTTTGATATGTTAGGGGTGCGTGGCGGACGAACGGGCCGCGTATCCGGGTTCGTCTCGTCGTTCTGAGCAACTTTCATGTTGAAAATATTTTAACCCGAGTTACGGATTAAAATATATGATTTTCTAAAGATTTTATTAATTTATGGAATTTAATTATTTATTTAAATTAATTCGAAAATGAATTAATGACATCAGCATGATGTCACGCTGACGTCAGCAGTCAACAGAGTTGACTGGTCAACCTGACCAGTGGGTCCCACTGGTTAGTGACACATTTTAATTAAACAGTTTAATTAATCTAATCAAAATTAATTAGGGGGTGGGCCCCATTGTCATTGATTGATAACAGTTAATTAGGTTAATCTAATTATGATTAATTAACTTAATTAATTCCTTAATTAATTAATTTAATTATTGATTAATTAATTACTATTTTTAATTAAAAACGTTCTGAGGGCGGGGCCCTCTTGTCATAGGCCCATAGGGCGTATTGGGTATGGGCGCAGGGGCGCATCTGGGCGGGCGTAACAGCCCGAATCGAGGGGATGCGGGTGCGGGCGCCGGCGCGGCGCCGACGAGGCCACGGCGGAGCGGGATGGCAAGTGCGTCGGCGGTCGCAGGGGTAACAGAGCGGCGTACAAGGGAGGCCGGAGGGGGTAGGCGGCAGCGCGGGCGCGCGGGGAAGCACGCGGCAGGGGCATGGAGCGTCGTGGTCGGGAGCAACGGCAACGCGGTTGCCGCGGGCTCGGGAGGCAGGGCCGTGCGGGGCAGGGGGCGAAGCTGACGGTGAGGGAGGTGGCTGCGCATAGCAGCAGGGGCGAGAAGGGAGGCGGCTGCGGGGCGCGGCCGGCGAACAACGGCAGCAGCGCGCGGGCTGCGAGCATGGTTGGGGCGGTGGCCGACTACAGTTGGGGGTGACGCGGGCACGTTGCGGGAGAGTGGGTGCGTGTGGTGAGCGCGTGCGCGCGGGGGAGTAGCGGGGCGCGGCGGTGCATCACGTGGCCTATGTGGCCGTGACGAGCGGGGCGGCGTGCGGGCAGCGGGGCAAGGCGAGGCCAAGAGGGCGCGGGCCGGCGCAGGGGCACGCGCGAGCGCGGCCTCGGCGCGGCCGCTTCGGGTCAGAGGACGTGCGAGCGGTGTGGCGGGCGAGCAGGGGAGCAAGGCCACGGGCGGGCCGGGCGTGCGGTCGCGGCGAGCACGCATCGGGCGCGGCCAAGTGCGGGACAGAGAGGAGGGGAGGGGCGAGGCGAAGCTCATATCGAGGAGCAGGGACGGGGCAGTGAGCTCGGGGAAGGTTGGGGGGACAAGCGGCGGAGTGGGAGGCAGTCCTGCGAGGCGGCGGCGTCCTGGCGTGGGGGCGGCGAGCTCCGGGCATCGGCGTCGGGCCCGATCTGATCTAGATCAAGGGGAGGGGGTGCGTCGTGGGGGGGAGTGGGTGGTGGCCGGTTAGGGTTTGGGGGAGGGAGTGGATAAGGAGGGGGTAGTGGGCCGGCCGGCTGGGGCTGGAGGGTGAATGGGCCGGCTCGCTGGGTTTGCTGGCCCAGGGGGGGTCTTCCTCTCTCCTTTCTTCCAATTTTAGTTTTAGTTTTTCTGTTTTGTTTTTATTTATTTGCTTTTTTGTTTTAAATCATTTTAAATTATTTAGACATTTTATAAAAATGTGTTTGCTGCACCATAATTACCTTTGTAATATTTGGCAACCACCGAACATTTTTGTTTCAATTTTTGAAAACTTTTAATGCTTGCCTATATTTTAAATTTTAATGTGAATCGTTTTTGAACTAACTCGAGTTTATCAACAGTAACCGAGGTGACGTGGCATTATTTGCAGAGGTTACTGTAGCTTGATTATCCGGGCGTCACAAAACAAGAGGGAACACAATCAATGCAATGCAACAATATAATGCATGAATGTGACTTGGCAATATGTTGTGATTTGAGCTAATGCAACTAGAACAGAAGGGGTTTGAGTTATTTTGAACCAAAGGTTCGACTTTAAACTCAAATTATGAATTCAAATAGTGCATTATCATGTTTTGATCTAAACAGCAAGGTTAAGTTGTTTAACATTAATGATACCGTTACAGGTGGATAGATTAGATTTTTCTGATCATTTTTCATATATAAATCTATTCATTCTGAGCTACGGTTGAATTTCTATGATTTTTAGAAGTTTTAACTATTTTCTGGAATTTTCTAAACGTTTTCTGATTTATTCAAATTTCAGAAAATAGTTACAGCGTCAGCATGATGTCAAGATGACGTCATCAGGTCAACACAGCTGACCGGGATCAAACCTGAGCCGTGGGTCCCACATTCTAGTGTCACTATGCTAATTAGGTTTAGATTTAAACTAAACAAAACTTAATAGGGCTGGCCCCACCTGTCATAGACCCAGGGGGTCATTAGGTTAGTGCCTAATGGCGTTTTTGCCGGAGTGAGGCCACCGGCCATGGCCAGACGCGGCAGAGGTGCTCAGGAATCGCCCACAAGGCTCGGTTCGAGGCGTGCTTGGGCTCGTTGGAGAGCCCACGCTGGCGCGCGTCGAACGGTGGCGGTGGTCGGGCCTGTGGTGGCCGGAGGCGACGGCAAGGAGCTCGGCAGCAGCGGTCGGAGCTCGGGCGTGAGCATGGGCAGTGTTGCGGTGCGCAGACGAGCGAGGCAATGGGCTAGCGGGGCGCTACGCGTTGCAGGGAGCAAATTGGACTCGCCGGGGTGACCATTTGGTCACCGGAGCTGCGTCGGCGACGAGCTCAGGCAGCGGCGCGTTCAGGCATAGGCGGTCCAGTGGCTACGGTGGCCTACGAGGAAGAAAACAAGGATGGTCGGGGTCAGAGGCTCAAAGCGAGTCGGGAGAGCAGGTCGGCGAGCTCGGAGACGGTCCGGAGCGGGCGGTGCGGCGAAGGGGATCTCCGGCGACCAAAGGAGGAAGAAGGGGTCGGGACGATGCTTCGAGGTGTCCGGCATTACGTAGCTTAGCGAGGAGGTCGAGGACGACACGGCGGAGCTTCTGGACCTGGCGGCAGGGCGAGGGAGGCCTGGTGGCCACGGGGGTGCTCGTCAGTGTTCTCGGGCAGTCGCGGCAATCGCGGGAGAGAGAGACAGAGGAGGAGATGGGGACGACGAAGAGTGGGAGGGGGTCGGGGAGGCGCCGAGGAGGCTCTTCGAGGCGCTGCGCTGGCGCGAGCGAGGGCAGGCAGGCAGGGTTGTGGCGTGGCGAGCTCGGCAGCGTCGCGGTGTCCCTCCTCTGCCTAGTGGCAGAGGTAGGCGATGACTGGCACCAGGCCAGTGGGTTGGGCTGGCCAGGTAAGAGGCCCAGGTAACTCTCTCCCTCTCTTTTCTTTATGTTCTATATTTTTCTGCAATTGTTTTGTATTTGGTTTTCTAACCAAACCAATTTTTATGCTTCTCAAAGTTATTAGGTGGACTTAGGAAACTAGTCCAGAGCCACATGCAAACTTCCAAAATTATTGGGCTTATATCTAATGTATAGTAAATATAAACCCAATTCAAATGGCTAGTGAATTCATTCAAAGGCCCAAAAATAATTATTTCTGTGATTCCAAAAATATTGGTTTGAATTTTAGCTCTTGCCAATATTTTCACAGAATAACAGGAACATTTTCTTGGACCCATTTGAGAAGATTTTAATGTTGATCATTTTTAAAAGGTTTCTAAGGCTTTGAAAATTACCTCAATTCAATTTCCTTGAAATTTAAACATGGTGCATGCTCACTAGTGCAACTATTACACTCAGATATTCTAGGGCTGTGAAAACTCACCCCCACTAAACAAAAATCTCGTCCCGAGATTCAAGAAGTGAAGTAAGAAAACAGAGGGGTCAGAAAACTATCATAGTCTTTCTCGATCCAACTACCCTTCTTGAAGATATCGATACATTGCATCACATTGATCTAGACGTCTTTGTTTTCGAGATCTTCATTCAACACGATGACGACGGAAGGAAACTCTACAGGATTGATCTTCTCGAAGATCGACCTATTCAAGATCAACTAGCGGAATGAGATGTTGAACATCTCAAGTTGAGACACAAGGTACCCATCGAGATGGATGGGAAGATGACGGAGGTTCAATTTGGTAGGCACAATTCCACTCTGAAGTAGGATGGTGTATGGTTTCAAAGTAGCGAGGAGATAATTGCCATGATTCCACAACGGGGCACCTTGGGAGAGGTGTCTCGTAGAATTATTACCTTAAGTGGCAAAAAGAATTACTTTTGATCCATAGATCATTGAAACTCTTTGTACCAGCCTGAGGTAAATCACAATTGATCGTTTGAAAGAATTCGAGAGGATGGTATACTCAGTTTGGAAAGGAAACTACGGTTATAGAACAACTCGGCAAATGGAAGGAACATTCCAGTTGATACCAAGGATATAACCTAGTGACTGAGCGTTCTTTCAAGAACTTGAGCATTTCCATATACATCAAGGTTTTACCAACATCTATGCCAAGATCCTAGTGACACCTCGTACTACCATGATGAATAGCGATGGAGGATGCAGGTGCAGAGGAGGACAACACTTCCTCAGATTTTACCTTGACGACGCCAAGGAAACAAAATCTGGATGATCGGCCAAGAGACATTCAGCACTCCGCTTCTAATGTTCTCCTTGATGTACCAGCTTAACTCAATATTATTCGGTATCTGGAACATCAAATAAAGGTCTAACTTTGGGGGCACAAACACCCATAAGGATCAACTTTTAGTATAGATCATACGAAATCCTCATGGAGAAGATGGTCAAATTGCTTAATCAAGAAGCTACAATAATAGATCTTCCGGCTAGGTGTGTCGGCCGACATCAACCTTGTGGGACCTACATTAGATCTTGGAAAAGTTCCAACCATCATATCTGCCTGAGATTCAGATCCGATTGGTAATGGAATATTTCAGACAGCATGTCTGGAAAAGAAAGTTTGCATCACAACTCGACGAGATGACCGTACGAGATTCTCGGGAATTTACTACGATAGCAAGCTCCAAAACACGAGTTGGTTCTGCTACATACACGTGAGCATGTTGTCCAAGACAAGAATGACCACATAGTAGCCTTATAATAAAACATTATCGAGTTTAGGTTAGGTTCCATCATCAAGGATTTCGAAGTCTTTACGCGCGCTAGACTTCTTTTCCTTGAACAAGCCAATAGTGGCTTGTTGTTCTAGGGAATACATATGGAGTGGAGGTAATTAATCTACCAAACCATAGAATACATTTGCACATGCATAACTGACTTGGGATGGTACCAGAGGAAACAACTCGAACTCACGGCGACAACTTACACCAAATGCACATGAATTAGAGGAAGTCACTTCTTTCATTCAAACATAGACTTCATGAACGAGCACAAGTTTCCAAGACAATCTTCATGTTCAACATGAATCATGGATAAGATAAAGATGTTGCCAATGGGCTCAACAAAAATTCATCCATGTTTTCATATAAATTGAATTCGACAACTATGTGAACAAGGTGATAGCATTGGTCAGACCCAAAAGATATAATGATGTATGCTCAAGGAAACAACCACGAGTAAGACAACATTACGAACATATGTTGGTTCTAGTTTGATTTGACGATAGCCCACACTCAAATCAAGGGTTGGATAATACAATAGCGCCGACAATTGATCATGAGGATCAATCGATGAAGATACCATCTTTCTTCAACTAACACACAAACACAAGGATATCCCTTTGGAACGAACTAAGTTAGGCATGCTTTTATCTTCCAACTCTCCAAGTTGTTGTTTAGCTTAACCAACTAGCTCAGGGGTATCCAACACAGATTCTTGGAGAATGGGTGGTTTACAAGAAACCAACTTGATCACGAGCTCAACATAACAGCCAGGGGACAACCTGGTGATACCTCCAAGAAGATAATCGGAAAATCACGAACCACCGATATGCTATTAAGCTCGAGAACAATCTTGCCTTCCAGGCAAGATGATATGATCAAAAGATGTCGCGACCGGTTTTCCAGACATTAAATTCCAGAAAATGGCCGTCGAGCTCATCAGCCCCAGGATTACTGTTAGCTGATGAGGCACCAACTTGTTACAGAAATTCCAAGCAAAGGTACAAAATATGAAGTACAAGACCATTGTGGCCTATAAGTACAACCAATGGTTTCTAGTGGTTGAGAGCGGAAGCGGTTTGTGGATCCCACAGCTATGGGACTCCATTTCCCACGGGAACAGCTGACCAGGATAACTCCTATCTTCACGAGGCTGCTATCACCGCTGCTCAGGTTCCGAAGCTGTCGTCGCAACGCTCCTCTCCAAGCAAGCAATCTGGCCAAGACAATAGCCAGGGACAAGCCAGTGAGTACTTTGAATGTACTCGCAAACATTAAGAGCACGGGTATAATATAATCGTTGATGCTCATGCTTTGCAACATCCATACACTCACTTAATTAGTCATAAAATGATTGTCTTGATGTATGCAAACAGGTCATTCATATGCAACCGGAAATTTATGCAATGGCCATATAGAGGTAATAAATACTGGGTGCCAAGCGAGTGTCTGAAAGACTCCTCGAGCGGAAAATGTGAAATAATAAATACTGGTGCCAAACGAGTGTCTGAAAGACTCCTCGAGCGGAAAATGCATAATAATAGATATTGGTGCCAAACGAGTGTCTAAAAGACTCCTCGAGCGGAAAATGCAGAATAATAGATATTGGTGCCAAACGAGTGTCTGAAAGACTCCTCGAGCGGAAAAATGCAGAATAATAATGCCACAGTCGGGCGTCTGAGCGACACCACAGAAAGGGCTTTAAAAGAAATGCCACAGTCGGGCGTCTGAGCGACACCACAGAAAGGGCTCTTAAAAGAAATGCCACAGTCGGGCGTCTGAGCGACACCATAGAAAGGGCTTTAAAAGAAATGCCACAGTCGGGCGTCTGAGCGACACCACAAAAAGGGCTTTAAAAGAAATGCCATAGTCGGGCGTCTGAGCGACACCACAGAAAGGGCTTTAAAAGAAATGCCACAGTCGGGCGTCTGAGCGACACCACAGAAAGGGCTTTAAAAGAAATGCCACAGTCGGGCGTCTGAGCGACACCACAGAAAGGGCTTTAAAAGAAATTAATCATAGTGAATATCCCGGAGGTAGAACCATCCCAGAGACATTCGATGATAACAATAATAATCATGGGTTAGTCAACAATAGTAATAATCATAATCATCACAAGTCACAAGTAGTAATTCCCGTTCTGGTTCAACCATTTCACCTCCGAAGACCGACACTAAGACCGACGCTTGACCCATCCCAGACTGTAGTCCTTAACCATGGACACGGCTATTCGAATAGGTTTAATCTCTGCAGAGGGTGTACTCTTTACCCACGAGTAACGGATTCCTTTAGTCCATCGGGACTAATTCCGTCTACGGTCTTTTAGTTGAAAACACGCCTAGCTTGCACACACCAGCTTAACTCATCGGTGTCTGGAATCACCCACGACACTTGTCAAGCAAAACTCTAAGTGGGGAGGCTACAACCTCGCGTAGCATGGGATCAAATTTATATCGCGCGCTCTAAGGGGTGGCCTCCCCTCTCGGTCCCAACCGGAAACACCCATGCCCCCTGACCAGATGGCATGCCTACCGGCTACAACCGATATCTTCCACCATGGCCTCTCTGTACGGTGTGTGCTGGGAAGGGGTTGACAACTTACTGAACCGTACCCTACCTGCGGTAGGGACGAGTGGTAGCACGAGGCAAGTATGGGGGTTACTGGAACAAGACTCGATCTGCGGTCGACTCAGGAGGTTCATAAGTTCCCTGCATGACATGTATATCAAATATAATACAATTGAAGAAATCTCCACTCAATGTACCTTACCATGCCATACCGGACATAACCGCCCCGACGAGGGCCGGCAACAAGCTCACGCGTACCCAAGGTCGAGGCTTTCCCGGATTCCTTTCCGATATGCATGCAAGGCACATGAGGATGATTACCACCACAATCATTTTCATTTCCAATAGCAAGGAAATCGTTGATATGCTTCCATGCAAATGATCATGTCACATGAAATATCAATTCCACCGGAATGAGGTGATGTTATAAATGTGTCAACCAACACATCAAAATATATTATGCCAGGGTTCAAGATGCTTGCCTTGAAGTTGTGGAGGGGTGAGGTGTTCTCCAAAATCTTTGAAAGTCTCTTCCCTCTCTCCAAAAATCCTATTTTAAAAAATATTTGAATTAACACACATTTCAAAACAGTACAAAAAGTTGTTTTGGAAAATTTTCAAATAAATCTCAAAATAAACTAGATCAAATTTGAGGAAGGTAGGAAAAAGAAGCAACTCATTTGGAGTTGTATTTAAAAAGTTATAGGCAGTCAAAGATCTGGTCAAAATCTGTTTTAAAAACAAATCAGAAAAGAAAACGTTTCAGAGGGGAATATGCTTTCGGAGCGGGGAGACGTACTGGGGGAAATACGCCTTCACTTAAACACGTGGATGGCGCGGTGAGTCACTGACAGTGGGTCCAGGGGGGCCCACTAGTCAGGTTTGACTAGTCTTCTCCCTCTCTTTCCTCTGTCCGAGCGGAGGCGGAGCTCCGGCGATCGTCGCCGGCGACTGGCGGCTCCTCGCGGGGCTCCGAGGGCGGGGATGGATCCGCCACTCCGGGGCGGTCCTCCTGGTGGTCGCCTGGCGGGTGGGGGCAGAGGGAGCTGCCGGCGGCGAGCTCCTCGGCGGAGGTGGCCTCGGGAGCAAAGTGCCATTGGGGCTGCGGTGGCTCCCGATCAAAATTGAGCAGGGGGAAAGGTTCGCGGAAGGATGAGGAGGCTTCTGGTGGAGAGAGTGGAGAGGGGGAGGTCCTGGTGGTGCCGGAACGGCAGGGGCAGTGGCGGTGGTCGGAGTTGCCGGAGATGGGGAAGAAGACTTCCCTGGGTCGAATGCGGGCTAGGGGAACGCCATAGGGGTGGACTGAGGTCGCCTGCGAGCGGGAACGGGCTCGGGGACTCCTTAAATAGGCGTGGCAAGGCGGTTCCGCGGCGGCCGTGGATAAGCTCTCCGGCGACCGCCATTCTGTAGCTAGGGGCGTCGTGGCGGCGACGAGCGCTAGGCGACACCTTGTGGATGAGCTTGCGCTGTTACAGGGGCCAGGTGGCGAGCGGGAGGGGCTTGGGTGGCGCTGCACGGAGAAGGGGCTGTCGGCCGACGCCGGCGTGCCGCCAAAAAGGCTCTGGCGGTGGCGCTGTAGGGCGCCAGGGGTGGTTGGCGTGTAGTGGCGAGGCGTGGGGTGCGTGGTGAGGTTCTCCCGTGCGGGCCAAGGCAGGAGGTGCGACGCGGCGGCTCGGTTGCACGCGGCTGCAATAGGCGCGCTCTGGGCGCGCCTAGCGCACGCTCACCAGCTGCTCGGCGAAATGCCAGGGCACGCTAGGTGGTTCGGTTGGAGCTGGGGTTTAGCAGGTCTAGGTTAGGGGAAACAGGGAGTCTAGTGGACATGCCTGTTTGATCAGAGGTGCAAGATCATAGTGCAATGACAAGCATCATGCCAAAACAGATCATGCCTACAAGGTGTTTGACACAATGCCAAGGGCACTTAGGCAAGTCTTGGAGTGGTCAAAATCTCCAGATCAGTGTCTCCTTGGATGCACAAGAGGGTGGGGAGGTTAGTTTGGCAAAAGGAAAAACTTGTTAGTGTAAGTTTTGCAGAATTACAATTCTGGACAGGAAATAAATGGCATCATTTCATGAACCAAAATTGCTCCAAAGGGGTGCATGCTCCTGGACTTAGGGGTTTGGTAGGGAGGATTATGAGCATGAGAAAACACAAGGTCACTGGAGCAAGAAATAATAGGGTTGCAGTAGAAAACACCAGTCTGGTCCAGAATGAAGGTGATGATGATTCACTCAAAATTTGCAAATAACATCACTGGGTTTTTGCATAAAGTTGAATCATATGGTATCACTAACATCCCATAATTTTGGTAGAGGCTAGAAGAAAATATTTTTATGGGTTGCAGTGCAAAAATGCCCACTGGACCAGAGAAGAAGAAAGGGTGTAGAGCTCAAAATATTTCATGAAATAAAGATGTTTTTGCATAAAAGCTATTTAATAACCTCACATGACCTCTCCAAATTTTGGTGGGAATTTTAAGTGAATTTATCAAATGGTTGTAGTTCAAATATGGCCATTTAACCTTGAAAAACCATTTTCAAGAAAGTGAAGATCAAGCAACTTAATTGAGCAATTAGTTGCACTGATAAAAGTAAAGTTTTTCTAGAGAGGTTAAACAAGTCCAATAACATATTTGAAAAGTCCACACTTAGGGGAAAACTCCACAATGACAAGGTTAAAGATAAAAAGGGAGCTCAGAAAATAAAGTTTTTTTTTATCCTGGCAAAATTTAATTAATAAAACAAGGCCAAAAATTTTGGGGTGTCACAGAACTACCCCCCTTAAGAAAAATCTCGTCCTCGAGATTTGTTAAAAGTCGCATAAGAAAGTATTGTATGCAACCAAAAATAAAGTGGCTACAGTAAGAGGGCAATAAGTGACGAAAACCACAGTGTGAAATACTGGTGCTGTGCGGAGAAAGATCTACGGTCTGAGACAAAAACGCGAGATTTCTACGCTGGGTATAAATTTAGAATAAAGTCTAAATCTAAATATACGCTGGTCGTACCCGGGAGCACAGTGCTCTCTCTGGCCGACAGGTGGACCCGGGGCCCACAGTCAGCCTCTTCTCCTCCCTCTGGCTCTTCTTCTTCCTCTCTCCTGCGCGCTTTCTCCACCGGCGGTGCATAGCGCGTGGGGCATCTAGGCCATACCGCGGTAGTGCGCGGCGTGCTAGCTGCCGGAGCAGCGTGTACTCACCTCGCGGGCCAGCGCGCTGTCGGCACTGCTTGCGGATTCACCTCTGAACACCGGCGATCGGGCGACGAGCGGCGTTGGTGGACTTCGCCCACCGTGCACCGAGTCGAGCTATAAAACGACCGGGGTGCTCCTCTCTTCTCCTCATCTCTGGCCGTGCTTCTCCCCTTCCTTCCTCCTCCATTACTGCTTGCAGAAGCTCGGGCGAGGCTCTAATGGCGGAGGCGATGCCGAACTGGTACGCGATCTTGATATGCGGAGGGCTGGCGACACTGCTGGCGCTCTCCGTGCTCCTGTGCGCGATGATCCTCGATGATCGTCACGACGCTGCTGCTCGGGTGTTGGATCTCCACGGCGGTGGTGATCACGAAGATTAGGTGGGATGCCGGGTGCTAACCGTGGTTAGGAGAGGGGTTAGCCAGCTGCAACACTGTTGCAAAGTTTCGTAAACGGTGCACGTGTGTGTGTCCGAGTGTTTGCGGTTGTGGGTTAGTTGTTGTCGTTGTGCTTGCGTGAAATCCACGTTATGAGAAAGTGCCGAAGTATCGACTCAGAAAAAGATGTCCCACTCGCGGAAGAAAACAGTAATGCAACAGAATCACTCATATTAATCGAAATTAACAAAATAACACACTTAAAGCACACACTAAGCTCCACGCACAAGTTACAATACGCAAATAAAGGTTGCAATAAATAACGTAGCAGCGACGTTTATAATGCAAACGGTAACTGGATGGGGTCCAGAGAAAATGTTTCTGGTACTGAGACACATTCTTCCTCTATCGGAGAAAGCGGATTGACTAGCCGATGCATGTGTCTCTCCTGGTCGGGCCTCAGTGATCTGCCGATGGCGATCTGAGGATTTAAGTCTGCGAGGCTCTGGAGATAACCCATCACGCGTTGGATCAAACTCTCTTGAGCGATGACATACTGGACAAGGTTGGCCAGGACGGGGTCTCTCTCGATTTGCACACCGGGAAACGATGTTACTCCTCCGGGCGCCGCACGGCTTGGGAAGTAATAATACCCACGCTCGCTAGCATAGGGTACCGCGAATCGAAGGCGAGCAAGTGCTTCGCAAGCCGCAGCTTCCACGGCCATCTGTGGGGTTGGCATAGATTTCCCCACGAAGGAAACCTCTGTTGGGTCTTGGTCTGAGTTCACGGGGGGAATGTGCACTGCTGCCCAGTATCTCGAGGTGGAAGAGGTGATCCTCGATTTGAACAGCTCGTACTGGGGTGGCTGGGTAGCGCCCATGGTACTGCAGGTAAAATCCCACAATATCTTAACAAAACTACCCGGGGTTGCATCTGGGGTTCTCAGGTAAATGCTGGGGTTCGGCATGGCAAGAAATGGTTGTGAGGGCGGTGCACACGGTGAATGGTGCTTGGCAAGGTCACGCGGTGGCCTTCTTATAGCACTGGAGCTGGATCATTTTTACCGTGGTGAAGGGTAATGAAATTTCCAGCTCTGATCCGGAAGTCAAAGCCACCAATACACATATTTCACCGAGGTGACATGTTATTGTGTGTGTGGGGGGGGGGGTTGTCGGGAAGGTTTTTGGTAGCTGCGCCGGGGTAGCAATCTCACACCGCGCACTGGGCGTTTAACCGAGGTTATCCTTTAAGCAGAGGCATGACAACAGGCAGCGTTTAAACACCAGGCCACACGATTACATAGCGAGGATACACTGGGACTCGATACAGCTCGGGTTACTTAGTCTACTTCGTTCACATCCATGCGGGCGTGCCTTGTGGATGCCGAGACTTCTCCACGGGTCTCGCCGTCGGAATTGACTGGAGTGGGTTGAGGGGCTGCAGGCTCGGGGTAGCGATGATGGCCATCTCGAGGATTGCTGGCCACAACTCCGTTGGAGTGTGTTCCCAAAATGCGACGTAGCACTTCTGGGGTTATCGCAATACCTTGGCCGATGGCTGGGGTAGACCTCAGGGGCTCGATCGGTTGTCCAAACAGCACGACTGGGTTGTCGACGTTGGGCTCGTCCTCTCCTCTTGCCGGGGCTCGACGAACCAGCTCTCCACGAGCTGCGATGAGATCAATTGTGACCTGATCACACAGTTCTTCCAGTGCACTTACATAGCGCACCAGGTGCAACAATGCAGGATCTGTCTCAAGATCTCCGTTGGCAACTTGGGGTGATCTACCATACCCTTCACGCCTGGGGTAGTAGTGGAACGAGCGACAGTCAACTCTTGGCGACAAGTGCCGGAGATGAACTATAGCCTCTCGAGCAGCTAGTTGGATGGCTTGTGGCTCAAAGGAAGTTGTTCTTCCGGTGAACCTGTAGGGGCGTTCGGGTGCGAGACCCCTACCGTAGATGTGTACAGTGGCCCAGAATTGACGGCTTTCACCGCTTACGGGCCCTTGGTACACAACATATTCTGGGGGTTCTTCTAATGCATAGGCACGACGAGTGAGGTTTGCGAGTATGGTCACAAAACCTCCAAGGTTGGTCGATGTGGTCTCATGGTGCACAATAGGACCAGGCATTGAGGCTTAGGTTAGGATAGCGGCCGGGCTGTGCTGGGTTGAGACTAGCGTGCCCTTTTTATAGAAAAAGGGGACGGAGTCTTCCTTCGCACGCTTGCGCGAAAGGACTATTTAGGGGGCCGGTCACTGGCGCGTGATTGACGGCTAGGCTGGTAGGTTGGGCAGCGACTGCAAAAAGGTGTCGGGTCACTGTAGGGCTATCTTGCAGGAGGAGCTTGGCTGCGGGTTTGGTTATGGCTCGGTGGTTTGGCATGCCTAAGTTTATTGACCTGGCTAGGATAGGATTAGCCAATGGTCAGCCTGGCTCTGATACCAAGTCTGTCGCGACCGGTTTTCCAGACATTAAATTCCAGAAAATGGCCGTCGAGCTCATCAGCCCCAGGATTACTGTTAGCTGATGAGGCACCAACTTGTTACAGAAATTCCAAGCAAAGGCACAAAATATGAAGTACAAGACCATTGTGGCCTATAAGTACAACCAATGGTTTCTAGTGGTTGAGAGCGGAAGCGGTTTGTGGATCCCACAGCTATGGGACTCCATTTCCCACGGGAACAGCTGACCAGGATAACTCCTATCTTCACGAGGCTACTATCACCGTTGCTCAGGTTCCGAAGCTGTCGTCGCAACGCTCCTCTCCAAGCAAGCAATCTGGCCAAGACAATAGCCAGGGACAAGCCAGTGAGTACTTTGAATGTACTCGCAAACATTAAGAGCACGGGTATAATATAATCGTTGATGCTCATGCTTTGCAACATCCATACACTCACTTAATTAGTCATAAAATGATTGTCTTGATGTATGCAAATAGGTCATTCATATGCAACTGGAAATTTATGCAATGGCCATATAGAGGTAATAAATACTGGGTGCCAAGCGAGTGTCTGAAAGATTCCTCGAGCGGAAAATGTGAAATAATAAATACTGGTGCCAAACGAGTGTCTGAAAGACTCCTCGAGCGGAAAATGCAGAATAATAGATATTGGTGCCAAACGAGTGTCTGAAAGACTCCTCGAGCGGAAAATGCAGAATAATAGATATTGGTGCCAAACGAGTGTCTGAAAGACTCCTCGAGCGGAAAAATGCAGAATAATAATGCCACAGTCGGGCGTCTGAGCGACACCACAGAAAGGTCTTTAAAAGAAATGCCACAGTCGGGCGTCTGAGCGACACCACAAAAAGGGCTTTAAAAGAAATGCCACAGTCGGGCGTCTGAGCGACACCACAGAAAGGGCTTTAAAAGAAATGCCACAGTCGGGCGTCTGAGCGACACCACAAAAAGGGCTTTAAAAGAAATGCCACAGTCGGGCGTCTGAGCGACACCACAGAAAGGGCTTTAAAAGAAATGCCACAGTCGGGCGTCTGAGCGACACCACAGAAAGGGCTTTAAAAGAAATGCCACAGTCGGGCGTCTGAGCGACACCATAGAAAGGGCTTTAAAAGAAATTAATCATAGTGAATATCCCGGAGGTAGAACCATCCCAGAGACATTCGATGATAACAATAATAATCATGGGTTAGTCAACAATAGTAATAATCATAATCATCACAAGTCACAAGTAGTAATTCCCGTTCTGGTTCAACCATTTCACCTCCGAAGACCGACACTAAGACCGACGCTTGACCCATCCCAGACTGTAGTCCTTAACCATGGACACGGCTATTCGAATAGGTTTAATCTCTGCAGAGGGTGTACTCTTTACCCACGAGTAACGGATTCCTTTAGTCCATCGGGACTAATTCCGTCTACGATCTTTTAGTTGAAAACACGCCTAGCTTGCAAACACCAGCTTAACTCATCGGTGTCTGGAATCACCCACGACACTTGTCAAGCAAAACTCTAAGTGGGGAGGCTACAACCTCGCGTAGCATGGGATCAAATTTATATCGCGCGCTCTAAGGGGTGGCCTCCCCTCTCGGTCCCAACCGGAAACACCCATGCCCCCTGACCAGGTGGCATGCCTACCGGCTACAACCGATATCTTCCACCATGGCCTCTCTGTACGGTGTGTGCTGGGAAGGGGTTGACAACTTACTGAACCGTACCCTACCTGCGGCAGGGACGAGTGGTAGCACGAGGCAAGTATGGGGGTTACTGGAAGACTCGATCTGCGGTCGACTCAGGAGGTTCATAAGTTCCCTGCATGACATGTATATCAAATATAATACAATTGAAGAAATCTCCACTCAATGTACCTTACCATGCCATACCGGACATAACCGCCCCGACGAGGGCCGGCAACAAGCTCACGCCTACCCAAGGTCGAGGCTTTCCCGGATTCCTTTCCGATATGCATGCAAGGCACATGAGGATGATTACCACCACAATCATTTTCATTTCCAATAGCAAGGAAATCGTTGATATGCTTCCATGCAAATGATCATGTCACATGAAATATCAATTCCACCGGAATGAGGTGATGTTATAAATGTGTCAACCAACACATCAAAATATATTATGCCAGGGTTCAAGATGCTTGCCTTGAAGTTGTGGAGGGGTGAGGTGTTCTCCAAAATCTTTGAAAGTCTCTTCCCTCTCTCCAAAAATCCTATTTTAAAAAAATATTTGAATTAACACACATTTCAAAACAGTACAAAAAGTTGTTTTGGAAAATTTTCAAATAAATCTCAAAATAAACTATATCAAATTTGAGGAAGGTAGGAAAAAGAATCAACTCATTTGGAGTTGTATTTAAAAAGTTATAGGCAGTCAAAGATCTGGTCAAAATCTGTTTTAAAAACAAATCAGAAAAGAAAACGTTTCAGAGGGGAATACGCTTTCGGAGCGGGGAGACGTACTGGGGGAAATACGCCTTCACTTAAACACGTGGACGGCGCGGTGAGTCACTGACAGTGGGTCCAGGGGGGCCCACTAGTCAGGTTTGATTAGTCTTCTCCCTCTCTTTCCTCTGTCCGAGCGGAGGCGGAGCTCCGGCGATCGTCGCCGGCGACTGGCGGCTCCTCGCGGGGCTCCGAGGGCGGGGATGGATCCGCCACTCCGGGGCGGTCCTCCTGGTGGTCGCCTGGCGGGTGGGGGCAGAGGGAGCTGCCGGCGGCGAGCTCCTCGGCGGAGGTGGCCTCGGGAGCAAAGTGCCATTGGGGCTGCGGTGGCTCCCGATCAAAATTGAGCAGGGGGAAAGGTTCGCGGAAGGATGAGGAGGCTTCTGGTGGAGAGAGTGGAGAGGGGGAGGTCCTGGTGGTGCCGGAACGGCAGGGGCAGTGGCGGTGGTCGGAGTTGCCGGAGATGGGGAAGAAGACTTCCCTGGGTCGAATGCGGGCTAGGGGAACGCCATAGGGGTGGACTGAGGTCGCCTGCGAGCGGGAACGGGCTCGGGGACTCCTTAAATAGGCGTGGCAAGGCGGTTCCGCGGCGGCCGTGGATAAGCTCTCCGGCGACCGCCATTCTGTAGCTAGGGGCGTCGTGGCGGCGACGAGCGCTAGGTGACACCTTGTGGATGAGCTTGCGCTGTTACAGGGGTCAGGTGGCGAGCGGGAGGGGCTTGGGTGGCGCTGCACGGAGAAGGGGCTGTCGGCCGACGCCGGCGTGCCGCCAAAAAGGCTCTGGCGGTGGCGCTGTAGGGCGCCAGGGGTGGTTGGCGTGTAGTGGCGAGGCGTGGTGTGCGTGGCGAGGTTCTCCCGTGCGGGCCAAGGCAGGAGGTGCGACGCGGCGGCTCGGTTGCACGCGGCTGCAATAGGCGCGCTCTGGGGTTTAGCAGGTCTAGGTTAGAGGAAACAGGGAGTCTAGTGGACATGCCTGTTTGATCAGAGGTGCAAGATCATAGTGCAATGACAAGCATCATGCCAAAACAGATCATGCCTACAAGGTGTTTGACACAATGCCAAGGGCACTTAGGCAAGTCTTGGAGTGGTCAAAATCTCCAGATCAGTGTCTCCTTGGATGCAGAAGAGGGTGGGGAGGTTAGTTTGGCAAAAGGAAAAACTTGTTAGTGTAAGTTTTGCAGAATTACAATTCTGGACAGGAAATAAATGGCATCATTTCATGAACCAAAATTGCTCCAAAGGGGTGCATGCTCCTGGACTTAGGGGTTTGGTAGGGAGGATTATGAGCATGAGAAAACACAAGGTCACTGGAGCAAGAAATAATAGGGTTGCAGTAGAAAACACCAGTCTGGTCCAGAATGAAGGTGATGATGATTCACTCAAAATTTGCAAATAACATCACTGGGTTTTTGCATAAAGTTGAATCATATGGTATCACTAACATCCCATAATTTTGGTAGAGGCTAGAAGAAAATATTTTTATGGGTTGCAGTGCAAAAATGCCCACTGGACCAGAGAAGAAGAAAGGGTGTAGAGCTCAAAATATTTCATGAAATAAAGATGTTTTTGCATAAAAGCTATTTAATAACCTCACATGACCTCTAAATTTTGGTGGGAATTTTAATTGAATTTATCAAATGGTTGTAGTTCAATTATGGCCATTTAACCTTGAAAAACCATTTTCAAGAAAGTGAAGATCAAGCAACTTAATTGAGCAATTAGTTGCACTGATAAAAGTAAAGTTTTTCTAGAGAGGTTAAACAAGTCCAATAACATATTTGAAAAGTCCACACTTAGGGGAAAACTCCACAATGACAAGGTTAAAGATAAAAAGGGAGCTCAGAAAATAAAGTTTTTTTTATCCTGGCAAAATTTAATTAATAAAACAAGGCCAAAAATTTTGGGGTGTCACAAAAGAGCGAGGGGTTGATACAATCCTAACTCATTGATCGAAGGGTGCACCAAGAAAATGGACCAGGTAGCACAATCAATTTTAGAATAGTGGTCCAATAACCAACATGCTAAGAATGATATTATTGTCCATTAACTACCAAGCAACAGGACTGCTAGGAGTATTGAGTTCACACATCACGATTCACTTGTCGGCGTTTCGGTTACAATAACACGAAACCGAGGAAATAATAATGATGGCGAGAAGTATCACTGTATCAAGAGTTCATAGGATGGAGTGCAATTCCCATGATAATCTTAGTATAAAGATGGTAATACTCCAAGGTAGAACAGAACAAACGCTGGATTAATATTTGATCTGCGGAACACAACTGCTTTGACCTAATCCTGAATATGGATGAGGTACTCGAGTTTGTTTCTCCTAGTCATTCTGGAATAGAATGGCTTGATGGACCACAAGAGTAATAGGTATCGATGAACGAATGCACACATACTCTTGACTATCAATTGATAGACGAGGGTCAGAATACAACTAAAGAGGGACAACTCAAAGGAACATATAACTTTATGAGTTGTGGATGCATAGATTAGTATGTCGAACCAAGTTCAACAGGTTTCTTCTGGATAACCCATGCAGAGAAGGTAGAACTAACAGAGTCATAGCATAGGGTCGAGAACTCGTGAAGAGCACTCTGGTTGTGATTTTTCGGTTCCGCGAGGAACTTCTGCCATAAGTAGTTCACGATATTTGGAAGAAGGATATACCATGAACCTCGAGGACTATCGCAAAGGTTGCTAATATCCTAAAGGACCTAGCAACACTATCAACATGAGGTAAGTAGGGCAAATCTCGAGTTCAGAAACCCAGGAATAGAATACCTACTAACTAAATGGCATCATGGAATGCTTTCGAGAATAATGTCCAGAATCATCACACTGGGGATACAAAACATGGCTAGTTTACTAGGTGACTCCCTAAGACACCTAGGGTCATAATAATAGCTCCAACATATATGTCGAGGCAACAGAGTACCTCAACTCTCCGATTAGTGTGGTTAAACTGGCCCAAAGAAACATCGGGAACGGAAAGAAGGAAGTTGTGAATGCATCAGATTATTTAGAAACCTGGGATGACTCGGACATCATAGCAGCTATAAATGCCCAAAAATATTTGAGACATCCTACAAATAGTGGCATGACCACTCAACATCACAATATCAAGGTTCTGAGACTAGCTATGAACATACGGAAGTAGTAGAAACTAAACTGAGACTTGAAACTATAAATTCTATAAGTCTATGGATTAGTAACATGTCATCCTGATAGATTGATGAGAAGGCCTAGTTCTTAATCCCCATAGAAAAGTAGAGGTTGACTCAGATCGGAAGGGCATAAGGTAAAGGAGTAAAAAGAGCCTTACAATCCCTTCCACAATCAATTCTCCTATATAACTAAAGAATTTCTAGACTCAACTTCGACTAGTTTGGCTTGGTAATCCAACAGACAGTCAGGCTTTGATACGAAAGCTGTCAGGACCCCGATTCCAAGTCACATCGATCTAGCCGGTAACACCTCCTATCAATTTGCGTCCTCACGTACGGTATTCCCATGGGTGTCGCCTTACCATGGCCCGGGACCGTATGCGCCTTTTGGCTCATGTATATGATAGTGTCGCTAGCATCCATATGATAGAGAACCCGGGCCAACATGACTAGTCGTGAACCCAAAGTGGCACTAACTTACGGGGACAGACATACAATAATCAACATCGAGCATATCGGTCAGCAACGTGCGAATCCGGGCTGTAGCACTGGGCTAACAGGACTCCGGCGAACCGGGCTGTAGAAGGCTAGGCAGGACTCCGGATGTCACCGCGTGACATTTCCCCGAAGGGATAGACACAGGAATGAAGTAAATCACATGCCGACCAGTCAAGTGTTCCGGAGCAGTAGTGCTGGGCTAGCAGGACTCCGGTGAACCGGGCTGTAGCGGACTACTATGGCTCATGGAAGCACAAGACTATATTTCCCCATAAGAGAGGCTACCAAGGATAAACAACTAGGTTGTCGGATCCCACACATACCAAGCATTTCAATCATACACACAATATGCTCGATATGTGTAAATACAACATGGCATCACAACAAGACTCTACGACTCAAGTATTTATTCATTAGGCTCCGAGGAGCGAGATATTACAGACATGGGTCTCAGGACCCAACATTCAGAGCATACAAGTCAAAGCACATGCGGTAGCTTAACATAAATGAGTACATACATCTACAAATGGAAAAAGGCTGAGAAGCCTGACTATCTACCAGATCCTGCCGAGGGCACAAGATCGTAGCTGAGGGATCAAGCTAAACATCGAAGTCCACACGGAACTACTAGCGTGACTGACGTCTCTCTGCAAAACATAAAATAGTCAAACGTGAGTACAAATGTACCCAGCAAGACTTAAATCAGAACTAGTTACATATGCATCAGTATCAACAAAGGGGGTGGTAGAGTTTGACTGCAGCAAGCCAGCTTTGACTCGGTGGCTATCCTGAACCATGACTGCCGGTAACTCTTTTGAGGTGGCGCACACGAGTCCACATATTCACCCTATCAATACACCACTATGGATCCGCTCCCGTCTCCCTACACGAAGGCCATCCATAGCACTCACGCTTATCTTTCGAGTTTTAGAGTATCCACTTTCACTTGTCTATGAACTGTACAGGCAACCCAGAAGTCATTTTCCGCGGACACGGCTATTCGAATAGATGATGTTAACCCTGCAGGGGTGTACTTCTTCACACACGCTCTCGCCACTTACCACCATGTACACGTCGTGTATCTCGGCAACCTTCAAGCGGAAGCCTGGCGAGGGAGTTGGCCACGACCTGACTAACCACGCAACTCTCTAGTCCAGGTTTATCGCCTATTCGGGTTCCATCCGCAAGGACGTCCGGCAGGGGTGTCGCTCACGGCCCCAAACGATGTGAGCAGGGTTCCCACGCCCACCATCTAGGTGCCACTTGGTACACCATGCCACTGCACCTAGTCTGTCCCAAGCCCACCTGTACCGGGTGCCACTTGGTAGACTACTAGCACTACCTATAAACACCAAAAACTAGTTGCAACTCCTGGACAAAGATCAGGTTGATTAATAAGTCGAGATGGGCAGTTAAGCATTCCAATGTGTGGTAGTAACTGTTCATGGATGACAAACACAGAATTCAGTTCCTGAGGACGGTTTCAATGAGACAACCCACCATGTACTCCTACATGGTCTCTCACTGCTACCTTTACCAAATCGTGTTCACACACTTAGCTCTCAACAGTAGGACATGTTCACCACATTCCAATTCACCCCCGATGAATCAGACCTGACTCAACTCTAAGCAGTAGCAGGCATGACAAACAAGCATGAATGAGTAGGCACATCAAGGCTCAAACAACTCATACTCATGCTAGTGGCTTTCATCTATTTACTGTGGCAATGACATGTCATGTAAAGGAAAGGGGTTCAACTACCGCAACATGTAACAGTTGAAACGTTGTTGTCCTAATGCAGTAAAAGACAGCAGGAGCGAGAGAGTGGGATTGTATCGGAATGAACAAGGGGGTTTTGCTTGCCTGGCACTTCCGAAGATAGCATTGGGTCTTCATTAGTGTCAACGATCACAGCGTCGGAACAACGTCTATCGAGGGGGAAACAACCACCGGCAAACAAGAGGGAACACAATCAATGCAATGCAACAATATGATGCATGAATGTGACATGGCAATATGCTGTGATTTAAGCTAATGCAAGTAGAACAGAAGGGGTTTGAGTTATTTTGAACCAAAGGTTCAACTTTAAACTCAAATTATGAATTCAAATAGTGCATTATCATGTTTTGATCTAAACAGCAAGGTTAAGTTACTTAAACATGCATGAAACTAGTACAGATGGATAGATTAGATTTTTCTGATCATTTTTCATATATAAATCTTTTCATTCTGAGCTACGGTTGAATTTCTATGATTTTTAGAAGTTTTAACTATTTTCTGGATTTTTCTAAACCTTTTCTGATTTATTCAAATTTCAGAAAATAGTTACAGCGTCAGCATGACATCAAGATGACGTCATCAGGTCAACACAGCTGATCGGGGTCAAACCTGAGCCGTGGGTCCCACATTCCAGTGTCACTGTGCTAATTAGGTTTAGATTTAAACTAAACAAAACTTAACAGGGCTGGCCCCACCTGTCATGGACCCAGGGGGTCATTAGGTTGGTGCCTAATGGCGTTTTTGCCGGAGTTAGGCCACCGGCCATGGCCAGACGTGGCGGAGGTGCTCGGGAATCGCCCACACGGCTCGGTTCAAGGCGTGCTTGGGCTCGTTGGAGAGCCCTCGCTGGCGCCCGTCGAACGGTGGCTGTGGTCGGGCCTGTGGTGGTCGGAGGCGACGGCGGGGAGCTCGGCCGCGGCGGCCGGAGCTCGGGCGTGAGCGTGGGCAGTGCCGCGGTGCGCAAATGAGCGAGGCGATGGGCTAGCGGGGTGCTACACATTGCACGGAGCATATTGGACTCGATGGGGTGACCATTTGGTCACCGGAGCTGCGTCGACAACGAGGTCAGGCGGCGGCGCGTTCGGGCGTAGGCGGTCTGGTGGCTAGGGCGGCCTACGAGGAAGAAAAGAAGGATGGTCGGGGTCAGAGGCTCCCAGCGAGTCGGGCGAGCAGGTCGGCGAGCTCAGAGACGGTCCGGAGCGGGCGGTGCGGCGAAGGGGATCTCCAGCGACCCGAGGAGGAAGAAGGGGTCGGGACAATGCTTCGAGGCGTCCGGCGTTGCGTAGCTCAACGAGGAGGTCGAGGATGACATAGCGGAGCTTTTGGACCTGGCGGCAGGGCTGGTGGCCACGGGGGTGCTCGTCGGCATTCTCGGGCGGTCGCGGCAATCGCGGGAGAGAGAGACAGAGGAGGAGATGGGGACGAGGGAGAGTGAGAGGGGGTCAGGGAGGCGCCGAGGAGGCTCTTCGAGGCGTTGCGCTAGCGCGGGAGAGGGAAGGCAGGCAGGGTGGTGGCTTCGCGAGCTCGGCGGCGTCACGGTGTCCCTCCTCTGCGTACTGGCAGAGGTAGGCGATGACTGGCACCAGGCCAGTGGGCTGGGCTGGCCAGGTAAGAGGCCCAGGTAACTCTCTCCCTCTCTGTTCTTTATGTTCTCTATTTTTCTGCAATTGTTTTGTATTTGGTTTTCAAACCAAACCATTTTTTATGCTTCTGAAAGTTATTAGGTGGACTTAGGAAACTAGTCCAGACCCACATGCAAACTTTCAAAATTATTGGGCTTATATCTAATTTATAGTAAATATAAACCCAATTCAAATAGCTAGTGAATTAATTCAAAGGCCCAAAAATAATTATTTCTGTGATTCCAAAAATATTGGTTTGAATTTTACCTCTTGCCAATATTTTCAGAGAATAACAGGAACATTTTCTTGGACCCATTTGAGAATATTTTAATGTTGGTCATTTTTAAAAGGTTTCTGAGGCTTTGAAAATTCCCTCAATTCAATTTCCTTGAAATTTAAACATGATGCATGCTCACTAGTGCAACTATTACACTCAGATATTCTAGGGCTGTGACATTATTTGTGGCACTGTCGTTTAGGTCATATTGGTGTAAAGCGCATGAAAAACTGCATTGTGGTGGGCTTTTGGAATCACTTGATGCTTGCGAACCATGCCTCATGGGCAAGATGACTAAGACTCCGTTCTCCGGAACAATGGAGCGAGCAACTGACTTATTGGAAATAACACATACTGATGTATGTGATCCGATGAGTGTTGAGGCTTGCGGCGGGTATCGTTATTTTCTGACCTTCACAGATGATTTGAGCAGATATGGGTATATCTACTTGATGAAACATAAGTCTGAAACATTTGAAAAGTTCTAAGAATTTCAGAGTGAAGTGGAAAATCATCGAACAAGAAAATAAAGTTTCTACAATCTGATCGCGGAGACGAATTTTTCAGTTACGAGTTTGGTCTTTATTTGAAACAATGTGGAATAGTTTCACAACTCACGCCACATGGAACACCACAGCGTAATGGTGTGTCCGAACGTTGTAACCGTACTTTATTAGCGATCTATGATGTATCTTACTGATTTACCGCTATCGTTTTGGGGTTATGCATTAGAGATAGCTGTCGGTGTCAAAACCGGCGGATCTCGGGTAGGGGGTCCCGAACTGTGCGTCTAAGGCGGATGGTAACAGGAGGCGGGTGACACAATGTTTACCCAGGTTCAGGCCCTCTCGATGGAGGTAATACCCTACTTCCTGCTTGATTGATCTTGATGATATGAGTATTACAAGACTTGATCTATCACGAGATCGTAGAGGCTAAACCCTAGAAGCTAGCCTACGGTATGATTATTGTTTTCCTACGGACTAAACCCTTCGGTTTATATAGACACCGGAGGGGGCTAGGGTTACACAGAGTCGATTACAAGGGAGGAGATCTACATATCCGTATTGCCAAGCTTGCCTTCCACGCCAAGGAGAGTCCCATCCGGACACGGGACAAAGTCTTCACTCTTGCATCTTCATAGTCCAACAGTCTGGCTAAAGTACATAGTCCGGCTGTCCGAGGACCCCCTAATCCGGGACTCCCTCAGTAGCCCCTGAACCAGGCTCCAATGACGATGAGTCCGGCGCGCAGATTGTCTTCGGCATTGCAAGGCGGGTTCCTCCTCCGAATATTCCATAGAAGGTTTTGAACACGAGGATAGTGTCCGGCTCTACAAAACAAATTCCACATACCACCGTAGAGAGAATAATATTTCCACAAATCTAATCTACTGAAAGCTTTTCTTAATGTGACGTTCTGCCGTGATCTGGTCATGACAAACCGTTTTTCCGAGCCTGCCACTACACGCGTTGGGAGGCAGTTTTGTTGGCACATCTTGTTAAAGCAGAGATCGTGTCCCTCTTTTCACGGGATCCTCATCAATACGGGTGTGGGTAACCCAACTGTGCCCGCTGGTATGACTCCTCGATTTTAGGCAAGTTCCATACGGTCGTGCGGAGGGCGCTTGATATCCACCCTCTTTATAAAGGGGGTCATGGCCTGTCCTTTTCTCCTTACGCTTGATCTTTCCCTCCTTCCACCTCGAATTCCAGCACCCAAGGCGGAGGCCAAGCACTTCGGACCTTCAATCATGTCCGGATCCAACCTTCAAGGCCGGTGGGTGGCCTCCTCCTTCACAGAGGAGGACATCAAGAAGCTAAGAGAGGCCAGGTATCTGACCGCCGAAATCTCGCACAGGCTGCCTGCTCAAGGGCCGGTCATCCCCACTCCCGAACCTAACGAGAGTGTCGTATTTGTTTCCCACTTCCTCCGAGGGCTGGGCTTTAGTCTTGATCCCTTTGTTAGAGGGCTTATGTTCTATTACGGGCTCGATTTCCATGATCTGGCTCCGGATTCCATCCTTCACTTCTCGTTGTTTATTGTCGTGTGTGAGGCCTTCCTCCGCATCGCCCCACACTTCGGCTTATGGCTCAAGACCTTCAATGTGAAGCCGAAGTTGATCGAAGGGCAACACACAGAGTGCGGAGGCGCCATAATAAGCAAAGGCGTCGATGCACTATGGCCAAAGGGATTTTTCCCTGAGATGTCCAACTTATGGCAGCGGGAGTTGTTTTACATCACGGCTCCCCGAAGTTTTAAGTGGGTAGCTGCCCCTGCCTTCCGTTCGGGCCCTCCGCCACAACTGGTGTCATGGGTCAACAAGGGGTTGGACTGGGGGCCGGCTAATCACGTGCCGACATTGCAGAGTCACGTCCGGGATCTCCTTAAGAGAGATGTCAGCCTTGTCAAAGTAATGCAAGTCATGCTAGGTCGTCGGGTCCTGCCATGCCAACGTCGATCTCTCCATACGTGGGAGTTCAACCCTGAAGGACCGCGAACCATTCAGCAATTCTTCGCTGTGACGCTCGAAGAGATGTACAGATTGTTCTTCGGATCACGAATGAAGTGTCCGGACACCACCGAGGATGCGGGCCTAAACTGCAACCGTCCAGGCACCCATGTAAGAAACCCTTTTGGCCGAACATGTTGTCTGTTTATTTATCACAACATCATTCTGAAAAGTCGGTTGAGGGAGTCCTGGATTAGGGGGTGTTCGGGTAGCCGGACTATACCTTCGCCGGACTCCTGGACTATGAAGATACAAGATTAAAGACTTCGTCCCGTGTCCGGAAGGAACTTTCCTTGGCGTGGAAGGCAAGCTAGGCGATGCGGATACTCAAGACTCCTACTATTGTAACCGACTCTATGTAACCCTAACCCTATCCGGTGTCTATATAAACCGGAGGGTTGTAGTCCGTAGGACAAGAATCATCATCATACACAATCATACCATAGGCTAGCTTCTAGGGTTTAGCCTCCTTGATCTCGTGGTAGATCTACTCTTGTACTACCCATATCATCAATATTAATCAAGCAGGAGTAGGGTTTTACCTCCATCGAGAGGGCCCGGACCTGGGTAAACATCGTGTCCCTTGTCTCCTGTTACCATCCGGCCTTGACGCACAATTCGGGACCCCCCGAGATCTGCCGGTTTTGACACCAACATTGGTGCTTTCTTGAGAGTTCCTCTGTGTCGTCGCCTTTAGGCCCGATGGCTCCTTTGTCCCCGGACAGATCTTCGTCTTCGGCGGCTTCGCTCTACGGGCCAATTTGCTTGGTCGTCTGGAGGAGATCGAAAGCTACGCCCCTGGCCATCAAGTCAGG
The DNA here is from genome assembly GCA_032464435.1 of Aegilops umbellulata. Lineage (NCBI taxonomy): Eukaryota > Viridiplantae > Streptophyta > Magnoliopsida > Poales > Poaceae > Aegilops > Aegilops umbellulata. The sequence continues at coordinate 115,089,438 of CP136056.1, forward strand.
TTTGGAAGCTTAAACTACACGGTTGATATCCGCGGAGACTTGATCTTCGACGGGTTCGAGCTAGAGCCAAGCGCGCCGCACTATCTCGAGGGGCATGATCTAGCTCTGCCTCCGAACAGTGTCCTGGAGGCCGCACACGCACTGGTTCCGACACTTAACTCGGAGCCTATTGCGCCAATTGAGGATAAGCGGTTGGACGTCACCTCGGGGGCTGCTATCTCAAAGGCGATCCAGCCGAACACCAGCCCCGCACTCCGCGTGACCCGTGATCCCGAGGGTCCGGACTCCTCCCCGGACTTCGAACCCCCCGCGCCCCTGCCAGCCGTAGCCGATTGGGCACCGATAATGGAGTTCACCGCCTTGGACATCTTTCAGCACTCGCCTTTTGGCGACATCCTAAATTCTTTCAAGTCTCTCTCTTTATCAGGAGAGCCCTGGCCGAATTACGGTCAGCGAGGATGGGATACAGACGATGAAGAAATTCAAAACCCACCCACCACCCACTTGGTAGCCACTGTCGACGATTACACCGACATGCTTGACTTCGGCTCCGAAGACTTCGACGGTATGGACGACGAGGTAGGAGACGAACAGGAACTAGCACCTGTAGGACGCTGGACGGCCACCTCGTCATATGCCGTATATATGGTGGATACTCCGAAGGATGGAGACGGCGATGGAACAGCGGGGGATGACACCTCCAAGAAACAGCCAAAGCGCCGACGTCAGCGGCGCCGCTCTAAATCCCGCCAAAGCAAAAACGGTGATTCCGGCACGGGAGATAATACTACCCCGGATAGCACCGAAGAACACCCAACCCAGCAAGATTCAGCGCAGGAAGATGGAGAAGCCAGCCCTCATGAGAGAGCGGCAGAACGAGAGGTTGAGGATGATAACTATATGCCTCCCTCCGAAGACGAGGCAAGCCTCGATGACGACGAATTCGTCGTACCATCAGACCCCGCCGAACTAGAGCGTTTCAAGAGCAGGCTTTTAGCCACGGCGAACAGCCTAAAGAAAAAGCAGCAACAGCTTAGAGCTGATCAAGATTTGCTAGCTGATAGATGGACTGAAGTCCTTGCGGCCGAAGAGTACGAACTCGAGCGCCCCTCCAAGAATTATCCTAAGCACAGGCCGCTACCCCGATCAGAGGAGGAAGCACCTACATCACCGACGCACGACATGGTAGACCGGCCACCTCGCGGCCGCGACAGAGAGGCCTATCGAACCTCCACCCAAGCCATGCCCCGACGCCGCTCAACCAAGGCACGGGAAAATGCGCCAGACCTGCGAGATGTACTGGAGGATAAAGCAAGGCAAACAAGATCGAAATACGGATCACGCAGGCACCCGACGACACGTGACGATGATCTTCACTCCGGACACAATAAATCCGGCCGGGCCGAACACAACAGACATAGCTCTTCCAAGCTGCGTCGTGACATAGCCCAGTACAGGGGCGCCGCACACCCACTATGCTTCATAGATGAAGTAATGGATCATAAAATCCCAGAGGGTTTCAAACCCATAAACATCGAATCATACGATGGCACTACAGACCCGGCGGTGTGGATCGAGGATTATCTCCTTCACATCCACATGGCACGTGGCGATGATCTACACGCCATCAAATACCTCCCTCTCAAACTCAAAGGACCGGCCCGGCACTGGCTTAACAGCCTGCCAGCGGACTCAATCGGTTCTTGGGAGGACCTGGAAGCCGCATTCCTCGACAACTTCCAGGGCACTTATGTGCGACCACCGGATGCCGACGACCTAAGCCACATAATTCAGCAACCATAGGAATCGGCCAGGCAATTCTGGACACGGTTCCTAACAAAGAAAAACTAGATAGTCGACTGTCCGGACGCAGAGGCCCTAGCAGCCTTAAAGCATAACATCCGCGACGAGTGGCTTGCCCGGCACCTGGGACAGGAAAAGCCGAAATCCACGGCAGCCCTCACGACGCTCATGACCCGCTTTTGCGCGGGCGAAGATAGCTGGCTAGCTCGCAGCAACAACTTATCAAAGAACCCTGGTAATTCAGATACCAAGGACAAAAGTGGCAGGACACGTCGAAATAAGCAAAAGCGCCGCGTTAGCAGCGACAACAATGAAGATACGACAGTCAACGCCGGATTCGGAGGCTATAAATCCGGTCAGCGGAAAAAGCCATTTAAAAAGAATACTCAGGGACCATCCAGTTTGGACCGAATACTCGACCGCTTGTGCCAAATCCATGGCACCCCCGAAAGGCCAGCCAATCACACCAACAGGGATTGTTGGGTGTTCAAGCACGCAGGCAAGTTAAGAGCCGAAAACAAAGACAAGGGGCTGCATACCGATGACGAGGAGGAGCCCAGGCCTCCGAACAACAATGGACAGAAGGGGTTTCCCCCACAAGTGCGGACGGTGAACATGATATACGCAACCCACATTCCCAAGAAGGAGCGGAAGCGTGCGCTACGGGACGTATACGCAATGGAGCCAGTCGCCCCAAAGTTCAACCCATGGTCCTCTTGCGACCACCCCACTAGCATCCGTCATGACGGCTTTGCCGCATTGGTTCTCGACCCAATCATCGACGGATTTCATCTCACAAGAGTCCTCATGGACGGCGGCAGTAGCCTGAACCTGCTTTATCAGGATACAGTGCAGAAAATGGGCATAGATCCATCAAGTATTAAGCCCACAAGAACGACCTTTAAAGGCGTTATACCAGGTGTAGAAGCCAACTGTACAGGCTCCGTAACACTTGATGTGGTCTTCGGATCTCCGGATAACTTCCGAAGCGAAGAGTTAATCTTCGACATAGTCCCGTTCCGCAGTGGCTATCACGTCCTGCTCGGACGAACCGCATTTGCCAAATTCAATGCGGTGCCGCACTACGCATACCTCAAGATCAAGATGCCAGGCCCTCGAGGAGTAATCACGGTCAACGGAAACACCGAACGCTCCCTCCGTACGGAGGAGCACACGGCGGCTCTCGTAGTGGAAGTACAAAGCATCCTTTTTAGGCAACTCTCTAGTCCGGCCGTTAAAAAGCCAGACGCTGCCAAGCGCGCCCGGAGTAACCTACAACGAGACCGCCTGGCCCGTTCTGAGCAGGCGTAGCAATGCGGCTCCAACCCCAGCCATCGCGACATAGCGGATCTAGTACCTCGCGTACATAATTACGCCCTTGAAATACCATGGGCACAGGGGAAGGCGCATAACAACGGCATGCTCCCAATACGGCTTAAAACGTACTAGGGGCTGCGGGATTCTTTTTATTACTTTCAGGACTCCACATTTCGGACGACCTGTTCGGCAATTCGGCTGCCGCACAAACGAAGATCCAGGGAAGCAGACAAAGCTACGCCGCATTATGGAATTCTCAGGTGGTCTCTATTACGAGCGGTATATCTGTTCCGAACTCAATTCTGCGGCCTGCCCCTGGTCAGGACATGTTAAATAGTCTAATATCTTTTAACTTATCGCACTACTTGTATCGTTCGGCTTTGATGAATAGCCTCTTTATAAACAATGCATAGCTTTCTGCCTATTTTTTGCATGATTCTCTTTTAATAAATATGTTTATCAAATAACATGATCGCACCCGTACACCATGGTACGGCAAACACGCCAGGGGCTTCAGTACCCTTCGATCTGGCGTGAGAAGTCCGTATACTTTCACAAGTGCGGCACCCCGAACTTATATCAATATATGCATCGGCTCCGAATCATGACTTGGGTCAATAGTTGGGTTTGCCCAGCTCCTATGTTTTGGTGCCTTACGTTCCGCTATATCGGCTAAGGTAGCACTAGGAGAACCACTGCGATTGTGCCCCGGTTCAGCTGGGTTAAGCACCTCAGTGGAGAAAGCTAAAACTGACTGTCATGATAAGGCAAGAGACCGGTCGCTGTTCGAGAGGTTTTTTGAGTCCCTAAAGACTTATGCCGCTTCGAGCAAGGAGCTGGCTCTGTCCGGCCAAAGGCGTGGATAGCGCCCCGAATTCGGTCTTCCGAACTAGGGGCTTCGCCGAAATTTAAAATTATAAAGTTCTATGGCTAAGTGAGAGTGTTCAAGCATTATAGTCCGATTGCCTGGTTCGTTGTGCTGAGCGCCTCCCTCGAAGGACCCAACCATGGGAAAAAGAGCGCTCAGGATTATCCCGAACACCCCAGCACTAGCGGCATGGGGGCAGAAGCCGACGACTGGCCATCTCTCAATTTTTTATAAACGGTCGCACAGAAAATAATATTTTAAATTCCATAAGCATTGCTTAGCGCATATGAACATGTTTTCAGCGCACAGGATAAACACGAGCGAGTTCATTCAAATATTACATCTCTAGTACATTCATCGCAATAAGGCAGGCACCAGCAAGAACATCCTTGTAGTAGTTCTCGGGCTTGCGATGCTCCTTCCCCTGCGGCGGCCCGTCCTTCACCAGCTTCTCTCCGTCAAGCTTACCCCAGTGCACCTTTGCACGGGCAAGGGCCCTCCGGGCAACTTCGATGCAGGAGGAACGCTTGATGACCTCAAGCCGTGGACAGGCCTCCACCAGCCGCCGCACCAGCCCGAAGTAGCTCCCAGGCAGGGCCTCTCCGGGCCACAGCCGAACTAGGAAGCCCTTCATGGCTTGTTCGGACGCCTTGTGGAGCTCGACCAGCTGTTTCAGCTGATCGCTCAAAGGCACAGGGTGTCCGGCCTCAGAATACTGAGACCAGAACACACTCTCCGTCGAGCTTCCCTCTTCAGCTCGGTAGAATGCGGCGGCGTCGGATACGCTGCGGGGAAGATCTGCGAACGCCCCTGGAGAACTCCGGATTCGGGTAAGTGACAAGTAGTTTACTTTTATATTCCTACTTTGCATTAAGAATGCCTTATCCGCTGCTATCTTTTTCATCTCCTCCAACTCTTGGAGGGCCTTTTGGGCTTTGGCCTTGGCACCCTTGGCGGTCTCGAGGGCCGACGCGAGCTCGGATGCTTGCGCCTTTGACTCAAGCTCCAAGCTCTCATGTTTTTTCATGAGAGCCTGCAGCTCTTGCTGCACCTCGCCAACCTGAGCCCCAAGCCTCTCTCGCTCGGTGCGCTCCTCGGCCGTTTTCTTTTCGGCCTCAGTGAGCGCCTGCTTGAGGGTCACCACCTCATTTGTGGCCCCTACAATAAGCAGTACGATCCTGTTATTTTTTTTTTGCAATCACGCCTCTCTATAGGCACCTTTTTTCTTTATAGGGTATTTCTTACCTTCTTTTTCCTCGAGCTGCCGTTTGGCAAGGCCGAGCTCTTGCTCGGTCCGCCCGAGGTCCTTCTTTAGGACTTCCACCTGTGCTATCAGTGCGGCGGTGGATAGCAGTGAAGCCTGCATATGCATATTGACTCTTTATTGTTAGATTCCTGCGAAAATTAATAGATCCTCTATTCGGCTTTTCTTTTCGAATGTCGAACAGAGCATCAGGGGCTACTGTCTATGCGGTCATATTTTGACATATTTTCTACTTACCTCGAAGCCTGTCAGAAGGCTAGCGCAAGCTTCAGTCAGTCCGCTCTTGGCGTACTGAACCCTTCGAATCACCGTACTCATAATAGTACGGTGTTCCTCGTCGATGGAGGCGCCGTCAAGCACCTCCAGCAGATTGTCTGGCACCTCTGGTTGTACGGAGGCCGTCGGCTCAGAAGGCTTGCTCCTCTTGGAAGGAGTTTGCCTACCGCGGACCGAAACTGTTGAAGAGTCCGGCGCGGTGTCCGGCACAAAGCCGGACATGGAGCCCTGGGGGGTCTTGTCCCCTTTATTCCTGGGGTCCGGGAGGTCACCTTTCGGCTCCTCCAGGACCACCTCCTCCTTCCCCGGTGCTTGTTGCGACACCACTTCGGCGTCGTCTGCAGTGCGGGGGGAGACAGCGGGTGGAACTGAGTTCACGTCCGACGTATCCAGGGAGCCGCTCAACGAATCGTCGAGTTCGGTCCGGGGCGGGCTGCACAAATCACATTCGACATTAGGGACAACTGTGCATTAAAGGAATATCATGAGTCACTCTGGTATGCGAATACTTACGATTTCGCCGGACGCTTGGCCCTGTCCGGCCACTCCTCTCCGCTCTCTGCGGCGTCGTGGGAGTAGTCCGGCGGAGGGGTCTTCCTCTTCCTAGACCCCTTGGCCTCCCCCGATGGGGTGGCCTTCTTCTTCTTCTTTTCTCCCCCCACTGGGGGGGAGAGCTTTCTTCTCCCTCCTCATCGTTTTCACGAGAGGAGGGCGCCTCGGACTCATCAAATGACGAGTCCGACACCACCAAGTTACGGGCACTCTTTCGAGTCCCGGTGGTCTTCTTCTTCTTGACCTTCTTCTCCGGCACCACGTAAGGTGCCGGAGTCAGCAGCTGCACCAGGAGAGCTGGGGCTGGGTGTTCGGGCAGGGGAGCCGGACAGTTAATTGGTCCGGATATCGCCTGCCAAGCCTGTCAAAGGTAAGGGAGTTTATATCCCGCATAGAGTTAATCTATGAAAAAGAGCTTAATAATCCTGTCAAAGGCATAGATAGCTTACCTCGCTAGCGTGACGCTGCGTGCTGTATCCGCGGTCCTCGGAAGCGGATGCGGGGGCTCCAGCGCCTTTGATTAGCAACTTCCAGACGTCTTCATACGACGTGTCGAAGAGCCTGTTAAGGGTTCGGTGTTGCGCCGGGTCGAACTCCCACAAATTGAAATCCCGTTGTTGGCATGGCAGGATCAGACGAACGAGCATGACCTTGACAATATTGACCAGTCGGATTGGCTTGTCTACCAGGGACTTGATGCAGGTCTTCAGTCCGGTCACCTCTTCCTCGTTGCCCCACGACAGGCCCGTCTCTTCCAAGACACAAGCCACGTGGGGAGTCCGGATCTGAATTCGGGGGCTGCGACCCATTCCGGATCACGGGGCTCGGTGATGTAAAACCACCCGGCTTGCCACCCCTTTAGGGTCTCCACAAAGGAGCCCTCGAACCAGAGGACGCTGGCTATCTTGCCAGCCATAGCACCTCCGCACTCCGCTTGGCTGCCGTGCACCACCTTGGGCTTGACGTTGAAAGTCTTCAGCCAAAGGCCGAAATGGGTGCGGATGCGGAGGAAAGCCTCACACACGACAATAAACGCCGAGATGTTGAGGATGAAGTTCGGGGCCAGATCGTGGAAATCTAGGCCGTAGTAGAACATGAGTCCCCGGACGAATGGGTGAAGTGGAAAACCCAGTCCGCGGAGGAAGTGGGGAAGGAAAACTACCCTCTCATGGGGCCTTGGGGTGGGGAGAAGCTGCCCCTCCTCAGGAAGCCGGTGCGGGATGTCCTTGGACAGGTATCCGGCTTTCCTTAGCTTTTTTACTTGAGCCTCCGTAACGGAGGAGACCATCCACTTGCCTCCCGCTCCGGACATTGCTGAAGAAGGTTGAGGTGGGAAGAGCGGGCTTGGGCGCTGGAGCTTGAGTGCGCGAGAGATGGATTGGCAAAGGAGGAAGAAGGCGTAGGCGAAAAGGTGGATCCTTATCCCCTTATATGGGCGGATGCGGTTATGCGTCCCCACCTACCTAATAAAACTCGCTTGCCTCCCAAGCGCCGTGGTAAATGGCGCGGTTGGGTTACCCACGTCCGTATTGATGAGAATCCCGTTGAAAAGGGGCACACGATCTCTGCTTTGACAAGACGTGCCAAGGAAACCGCCTCGCTAAACGCGCTGAGGTGGAAAAGTGAAAACAATTTGTATAAAGAGCTTGGCCGCAGTGTGTTGACGCACTACGGAATACGTCAGCAGATTTGATTTGTGTTAATATTATTCTCTCTATGGCAACATGTGGAAACTTATTTTGCAGAGCCAGACACTATTTTTGGTGATTACAATCTTCTATGAAGGACTTGGAGGAGGAACCCGCCTTGCAATGCCGAAGACAATCTGTGCGCCGGACTCGTCGTCATTGAAGCCTGGTTCAGGGGCTACTAAGGGAGTCCTGGATTAGGGGGTGTTCGGGTAGCTGGACTATACCTTCGCCGGACTCCTGGACTATGAAGATACAAGATTAAAGACTTCGTCCCGTGTCCAGAAGGAACTTTCCTTGGCGTGGAAGGCAAGCTAGGCGATGCGGATACTCAAGATCTCCTACTATTGTAACTGACTCCGTGTAACCCTAACCCTATCCGGTGTCTATATAAACTGGAGGGTTGTAGTCCGTAGGACAAGAATCATCATCATACACAATCATACCATAGGCTAGCTTCTAGGGTTTAGCCTCCTTGATCTCGTGGTAGATCTACTCTTGTACTACCCATGTCATCAACATTAATCAAGCAGGAGTAGGGTTTTACCTCCATCGAGAGGGCTCGAACCTGGGTAAACATCGTGTCCCTTGTCTCCTGTTACCATCCGGCCTTGACGCACAGTTCGGGACCCCCTACCCGAGATCCGCCGGTTTTGACACCGACATCGGTCATTGAGCAGGACTGGATAAAAAAGGCGAAGATGATCAGGTGTTCGGCCCCCCTTCCCGAAGGCTCACCGGATCCTGTACTAGCCAGGATGCTTGAGCTTGCGCCTTATCAAGCGCCATCACGGGAAGATAAAGGGAGGAATAAATAAGCCGAAAGCGGGCCTCACTCATTATTCATCCAAACCGGATGAATTAGTTCCTCCGCGAAGGAGGATAACCGGGGAGAAGAATCTAAAATTCCCTCTCCCCAAGGAAGGAAGAGGGCCGCCTCTGAAGACTTGGAAACAATGGTTTCCAAACGAGGGAAGAAATCTTTGTCAGGGGGACCTACCCCGGAGGGCATCCTTATCGAACAGTGCCTGCAATGGGCCAGCCCTCCACCAAGCTATAAGTAAACAAAACTACTTTGTAGTAAATATATCTTACTTTATTTCCGAGGACAATAACTGAGACGTATGTCTTGTAGTTCGGATCGTAGCCCTTCTCGACAAAGTTCATCTTCGGGGGATCTTCTTCCGGAGATGATGGAGAGCGAAACGCCTCCCCATGCCTCCCCACCTCACGAGGCGGACGACCCTGAGGTGTCATCACGGAGGATTTCTCTTGGTCCGCCAAGGCCAGAAGGTAACCCTTCGGCCGCCCGAAGTCCAGAGTATTCGGCTCCTAAGGGGAGCAACAGAAAGAATCCGGAACTGTCCGGTGTGTGACCGGATGCATGATACGTCTCCGTCGTATCTACTTTTCCAAACACTTTTGCCCTTGTTTTGGAATCTAACTTGCATGATTTGAATGGAACTAACCCAAACTTATGCTGTTTTTAGCAGACTTTCCATGGTGTTATTTATGGCAGAAACAAAAGTTCTCGGAATGACCTGAAACTCCACGGAACATCTTTTCGGAAAATATTAAAAATACTGGAAGAAAAATCCATGTCAGGGGGGCCACACCCTATCCACAAGGGTGGGGTGCGCCTGCCCCCCCTGGGCGCGCCCCCTACCTCGTGGGCCCCCTAACGCTCCACCGACCTCAACTCCAACTCCATATATTCACTTTCGGGGAGGAAAAAATCAGTGAGAAGGATTCATCGTGTTTTACGATACGGAGCCACCGCCAAGCCCTAAAACCTCGCGGGAGGGCTGATCTGGAGTCCGTTTGAGGCTCCGGAGAGGGGGATTCGTCGCCATCGTCATCATGAACCATCCTCCATCACCAATTTCATGATGCTCACCGCCGTGTGTGAGTAATTCCATCATAGGCTTGCTGGACGGTGATGGGTTGGATGAGATCTATAATGTAATCTAGTTAGTTTTGTTAGGGTTTGATCCCTAGTATCCACTATTATGACAACCTGGTTTTATCCCTCTCTTATTTGGTTGATTTTTCATTTGAAAATTTTGGAAACTTGGAGTTCTTGAATCCTTTCATTTGGACTTAAACACTTGGGCATCCTTGGCTTTTACCGAATTGCTTCACTTCCCTCCTAAATCATCATTTCACTTCTGACCCACCCCAAAATAATCTTTGGAATATTTTTATTAAATGAAAAATATTCATTTTCTCTCAAAAACCCTAAACCAAATCTGTTTGCTTCAAAGCAACCCCAATTTTTATGGCTCAGAAAATCCTGAGATAATTCACAAATATTCTAGGAACCCTAGGGCACCTCCCTGAGCAAAAATATTTCATCACTTTTTGGAATATGTTTGCTAGAGAAAATCTTTTCTGTTATGGAAAGAAATGGTGGTTTCTAAAGCAACTACCATTTTACTTACTCCATTTGACCTGAACTTTCTTGTGCTTATTTTACCTTAGTAACTCTAAGCTAGCCTCCAAAGCACAGCTCCAAACCCCCAGCCATTTGATCACAGTAACATCACAAAGTTACTGGCCAGAAACTTACTTGGTGGGTGAAAACTTCTCTACTGCACCTGGATCCAAACCAAATCGTGGTAACACTCAAAACTACCACGAACAACATGCCAGACATCAAGTTTATGCTTAGATCGACTTGATGTCATAGTTCACGTAGTGACCGCGTTCGTCCAGGTATGCTGGCATGCGGCCGACGCGCTCTGCGACGCACCCGGGCCTCTGTTGCTCGCGTGCTCGTTTCCCCGCCTGCCCAACCTTGCCAAAACTCGCCACCATCATTGTCTCGATACCCTTAACTCCTCCCTGGCACTCGCCGACGCCGGGCGCCATGGACAGCTGTCCACCGGAGGAGCCCGAAGCACCCTCGCCGCTCGCCTATAAATAGAGCCCTCCCCAGCCTCCTCGAGCATCATCCAGCACTTCCACACACTCCATGATCGAGTAGGAAGCCATAGCCCGACCGGGCAGGCCTCGGGCCGCCGTCCTTGAGGTCGAGCTTGCCGGCAATCCCCTCTGGTCACCGGAGTAGCTCCAGCCCCTCCCAGGCCTGGGCGATCCCTCCAGGGCCTCCGCCTCTCTCCGGTGAGTCCGTCTCGCCCGCTTGGAGCCCCTGGAGTGGCCTCTGCTCGCCATCTTCCTCAACTCTGACGACCTCCTCGTTCTGCCTCCGCTTGCGAGCTAGATTCCGACACCGTCTAACCACCCATAGCCACACTACGGGTACGGGCAGGTGCGCCTCGACCCCCTCTCTAAATCCCTCCCTCTCGTTTTGGCCAAGGAGCCCTCATCGCCGGCGAGAGCTCCGGCGAAGCCGCGGCCGTCTTTGTCTCTCTCTCCCTCTCCCCCACCTGACTAGCGGGGCCTGCTAGTCAGCCACTCAGTATGCGCATGAAGCGGTACAAGTGGTGGCGCCCCTAGGCTTTACGCCTTCGACGTCACCCCCCAGTCTTTTTCTTTTATTCAAATTCATTTGAATTTATAGAACACTTCAAACGGTTATAACTTTTTAACCATAAGTCCAAATGAATTGATTATTTTTGCATTGTGTTCATTGAAAAGAAATCTAGCAGCTCACCAAAGATGAGATTTTCCTGAGCTGTTTAGAATTTCTGGTAATTTTCAGAAGTGTTCTTGATATTTTCTTTTTGTGTTTAAAATTATTTTCAGAAGATGAGGCTTGTCTTGAGGATCACCAGGAGGCTTGTGAACCTCATCTGCACTAAGGCAAGGCACAGCAACATTTTCATGATGCCATTGCAATATTTGTGATTTTCTTACTTGAATGAAATGATTAATCCATGCATTTAATTAATTATTGAGTTATTTGTATTCTGTTAAATATTCGTTAGTTGTTATGCTTGATTTACAGAATAGTTGAAACTAGTTTAATTGGGTAAAGTAAGTTAAGATTTATTTGATGTGATGTTAGAAATAATTTTGTATGCATGTTAGTAATTATTTAAAGCTTTGTGTTTGCCTTCATAAAGTGATAAAAAATTGTTAGAAAATATTCCGTTAAATACTTGTTTAATCATATTATTTGTCTTACTGAAGGTTTTGAACCCAACTTATTGATAAAGAAATTAAGAGTTGTGATAATGAAATATTTTTGTCATGCATATGAAAAATTTATCGGAGTTACTTGCATGTGTAAGAAATTAATAAAACTTGTTGCAAAATGTCATGGTTAAGTTGTGAGTAATTTTGAGCAAGTAGAGTAATATGAGATGTTGACGTTTATGCTTGGTGTGTATATGGAGGACATCGGTCATTTTTATCATTATGTGATGCATGTGTTGTTTTACATTTCATGGCATGCTATGACACCGGTCATTTTAGTTTACAGTTGAACCTAAATATAACTCAACCCGAATATACCGTTGACTGGGTCATGGTGCCGCTGAATCGAGTTTCTTTCCAGTGCAACCACATTTGCCTTTATGGGAAGGCCTTGACATTGACACGGCCTCTGGTCGGTTCCTCCATCTAGGGAAGGTTATGTCATGCTTGCCCTGGCCCGGTAAGCAGACATAATCTTGTGTGCTCGTTGATGAGATTATGGTACCGAGTCCCCGAGTGGGAGTTGAGGGAGTCCTGGATTAGCGGGTGTCCGGATAGCCGTACTATACCTTCAGCCAGACTCCAGGACTATGAAGATACAAGATTGAAGACTTTGTCCCGTGTCCCGAAGGGACTTTCCTTGGCGTGGAAGGCAAGCTTGGCAATACGGATATGTAGATCTCCTACCATTGTAATCGACTCTGTGTAACCCTAACCCTCTCCGGTGTCTATATAAACCGTAGGGTTTTAGTCCGTAGGACAACATACAACAATCATACCATAGGCTAGCTTTTAGGGTTTAGCCTCCTTGATCTCGTGGTAGATCTACTCTTGTACTACCCATATCATCAATATTAATCAAGAAGGATGTAGGGTTTTACCTCCATCAAGAGGGCCCGAACTGGGTAAAACTTCGTGTCCCTTGTCTCCTGTTACCATCTGCCTAGACGCACAGTTCGGGACCCCCTACCCGAGATCCGCCGGTTTTGACACCGACATTGGTGCTTTCATTGAGAGTTCCTCTGTGCCATCGTCATCAGGAAGGATGCCTCATCCCGTCTTTAAAGACGGCACCGTTGTCAAGGGAGCTTTGGCTGTCGGCCAAACTCTCTGGCTGGGTGGTTTTCTTATGACCGCCTGTTTGGCTGCTGCGGCGACGATGACCTCTCGGGTCATCAAAAGCAATCTTCATGTCAGTTCGGAACTCGCCGAGCAGTTAGATCCAATAGAGCTCTCTTCCATGAACGAGCTCTTGGATCGCATGGCCGCCCTCGGGGTCGCTATAGATTATGACAAGGTTGGGCCTAAACCCAATCTAAGAGAGATTAACTCTCCCCAGGTCACCCATCACGTTGTCGTGGTAGAAGGGCAGTGCGGTGACCCTTCATCTATATTAAGGACTAATTACGTCCGGATTCCCGATCCCTCCAGGCCGGATACCCGCGGAGGGGAGGATATAGCTCAAGACCTGAACTTAGAATCAGGCAACGGGCTAGACTCATTGGATAACATCCAAGAACCTAAACTTCAGAGTTCGGAAACTCCTTGGCCTCTGAGTCTCAGATCGGGTGAGGTTTCGGATTTAATTCCACCCACCCACCCGAACATAAGCGATCTATCCAAAACCAGGCAAAAGCCCGAAGAAACAGTACACCATTACTGGGCCAGATTCCTCCTGGTTATGAACAGGATAAAGGACTGCCGCGAGGAAGACGCAATCTCAATCTTCTGCAATAATTGCACGGACAAGGGAATCATAACACCATAAGTCGTCGTGATATTACACGCCTTTCTGACTTGGCGTCCATAGTACAAAAGTATTGTATGATGGAAAGCGCCTGGAAAACCGAAATAAAATTTTGGGATAATCCGGCCCTAAATAGAAACCCCGTTCGCAACAAAAGGGCGCATCATAGACACCAGGGTTAAACACCAAAAAACAAAAACCCTCTGCAAGGCATGGAACCGTACTGGAAGGATGGCTTAATGGACCCTGTAAAATTCACAGTACAGAGGGCGCCACGCCAACTCATAGCCTTAGAGCATGTTGGATACTCCGACAGGTGGCCAAAATTGGCGAAGATCTCCTAATTCCAGAGGCCGCAGAAAGCCACCCAAGGGTCACCAGTACAGTCTTAACAATCTTCGAGACTTTCGCATCAAATATTATGCGAAAAAGAACACTCCGCAGCCTCGCCGAAGTCTACCAAGTAGCAACAATAAACCCATGGAGTGACACGGCTATTACTTTTAATGCCAGTGATGAACCTAAATTCCGAACAGCCCAAGCACCAGCAGCACTAGTCCTCAGTCCAATAGTGGACGGCTTTCACCTCAGCAAGGTAATCATGGATGGAGGCTGCGGATTGAACCTCATTTACGAGGAAACCCTTCAAAAAATGGAAATAGACTGGAACCACATTGAGCGAAGCAGCACAACCTTTAGAGGAATAATCCCCAGTCGGGAAGCGCGTTGTACAGGAAAAATCACACTAGATGTGGTGTTCATCACGCCGGATAATTACAGATCCGAAGAGGTTACGTTTCAAGTGGCCCCGTTCAGTAGCGGCTACCACGCTCTGCTAGGACACGAAGTGTTTACAATCTTCCAAGCAATACCCCATTACGGGTACATGAAGCTCAAGATGCCCGGGCCGAACGGAATTATCACTCTCGCTAGTGATCCGGACATAGCACTCCGTGCCGAAAATAAGACAGCCGCATTGGCCCTTGAGGCACTATCCGAAGCCCTAGCGGTTGAAGAACTGACTGCGTTGCGCTCCACGGTGAATAAGAATGATGTGATACTCGACAAAAGATCCAAGTCCACTTCCTTTAAACCAGCAGACGAAATATTCAAATTCCAGGTCCATCCAACGGACCCCAACAAGACAGCTTCCATCGGGGCACAATTAAACCCTGATGTAGACGTTGCACTGCGAGAATTCCTATGGGAGAACTGGGACATTTTCGCCTGGCACCCTTTAGACATGCGAGGAATACCACGCAGGTTAGCCGAACACAGCTGAAATACCCTAAAAGGATTCAAACCTGTCAAACAAGCTCTTTGGCGTTTCTCCGAACCTAATAGACAGGCCATGGGAGAGGAGCTAGCCAAGCTATTGGAGGTCGGATTCATCAGAGATATAAAACATCCGGACTGGCTAGCAAACCTGGTGATGGTACCAAAGAAGGATAAATCCAGGCGCATGTGCGTTGATTTTAAAGACCTTAACAAGGCTTGACCAAAGGATCCCTTCCCCCTCCCCCGCATCGATCAAATTATCGACGCTACCGCTGGACACGATTCATTGTGTTTCCTCGACACATACTCCGACTATCATCAAATTAAGATGGCAGAGTCATACCAAGCCGCAACGGCATTCATCACACCATACGGCCCATTCTTCTTCAATACAATGCCCTTCGGGCTCAAAAACGCCGGCGCAACATATCAGCGCATGATTCAGACATGTCTGGCAAACCAGATCGGCAAAACAGTGGAGGCATACGTAGATGATGTGGTCGTAAAAACAAGACATGTCGAAACTCTAGTGGACGACTTGAGGCTCACATTTCATAATCTCCGAGCATATGACATCAAGCTCAACCCAGAAAAATGCGTTTTCGGAGTTCCAGCCGGGAAGCTCTTGGGCTTCATTGTATCCGGTAGAGGAATTGAAGCAAATCTAGCCAAGATCCGAGCCCTGTCACAACTGGATATCCCAAAGGACCTCAAACAAATAAAAAAATTAACAGGATGTGTGGCGGCTCTAAGCCGCTTTATCTCCCGCCTGGGAGAAAAGGCTCTACCTCCTTACCACCTCCTCCGGTGCACCGAACACTTCGAGTGGACGGATGCCGCCACGGCTGGACTCGATGAAATAAAGGCCATATTGGCAACAAACCCAGTCCTGGCCGCGCCAAACATTGGCGAACCAATGCTATTGTACATTGCAGCAACCCATCAGGTTGTAAGCGTAGTGCTCGTCGTCGAACGAGAAACGGACTGACACAAATTCCCCCTTCAAAAGCCGGTCTACTACGTGTCCACTGTCGTCACTCCATGCAAATCACGGTACCCGCATTATCAAAAGATTGCATACGCGGTATTCATGGCATCCCAGAAGCTGCGACACTACTTTCAAGAGTGTTCGATAACAGTAGCCTCGGAATTACCACTCAACGATATTATAAACAACCGCGACGCAATGGGCCGGATTGCAAAATGGGCCATTGAGCTCCTCCCGTTCAACATAACTTATAAGCCACGACGATCTATAAAATCGCAAGTTTTGGCCGACTTCGTCGCAGAATGGACGGAGGCCGAACTCCCTAAAGAGTACGGCACATATTCAAACTGGATCATGCATTTCGACGGCTCCAAAATGTTGGCTGGTCTAGGGGCTGGCGTCATTTTGACATCCCCCACAGGAGAAGCAGTTCAATATGTACTACAGATTATGTACACAGACTCCAACAATGCAGCCAAATACGAGGCCCTTCTACATGGTCTTCGGATGGCAGTATCCATGGGTATTCAACGCCTAGAGGTGTGAGGGGATTCGAACCTCGCAATATCCCAAATAAATGGAGACTTTGATGCTAAGGATCCAAAAATGGCAGCCTATCACAACTCCGTCCTAAAAATTTCAGCTCGGTTCGAAGGGCTTGAATTTCATCATATAGCCCGGGAGAACAATCAGGCGGCAGATGTCCTGGCACGCCTCGGCGCAAAACGCAACGCAGTCCCCCCCAACAAGGTAGCTCGAATTTCATCATATAGCTCGAATTTCTTGGAAAGGCTGTTCAAGCCATCCGTAGTATGGGAAGGGCAATCCGGCAATAACAGCCCGGACTCAACCGCACTGCCCGATGCCGAACAATCTAACACAATTGGAGGCTCTGCCAATGAAATCACACCTTCAGCCCACGTAATAATGGCCGTCATCACCCCGTGGACAGAACCATTCCTAGCCTACCTTACTAGGCAGGAACACCCAGAGGACCAAAACGAGGCATGCTGCATAGTGCGGCGATCTAAAGACTACAAAGTCCATGAGGGAGAGCTTTATAAGAAAAGCACTACCAGAGTCCTTCAAAGGTGCATCTCCGAAGAGGAAGGGAGGAACTTGCTGGCTGAAATTCATGCCGGACTCGATGGTCATCATGCTGCAGCTCGGTCCCTTGTAAGCAAGGCTTTCCGTACAGGCTTTTATTGGCCGACGGCCCGAGCAGACGCTCAGGACCTAGTCCAACGATGCGTCGGTTGCTAGCTTTTTGCAAACCAAAGCCATATGCCACCCATCGCCCTCCAAACCATCCCCATAACTTGGCCCTTTGCGGTCTGGGGGCTTGACATGGTGGGACCCCTTAAAGGTGGAACCCACAAGAAAAAAAACTTACTGGTCATGGTGGATAAGTTCACCAAATGGATAGAAGCCAAGACTGTTAAGATGGCAGAATCCGGACCGGTGATAGACTTCATATATGGGGTCGTACACCATTATGGCGTCCCCCACAACATCATCACTGATAATGGCACAAACTTTACGGCCGATGAGGTAAAACTCTGGTGCAAAAACATGGGCATCAAGCTCGATTATGCTTCCATCTATCACCCACAAACTAACGAACAGGTCGAACGTGCAAATGGTCTTATCATGAGCGGCATCAAACCCAGATTAGTGCGGTCCCTTAAGAAATCTAACACGCGCTAGGTAGAGGAGCTCGACTCCGTACTCTGGGGGGCTGCGGACCACGCCGAATCACACCACCGGATACACACCATTCTTCATGGTGTACGGCGCAGAGGCAGTTTTGCCCTGCGACATAATTCATGACTCACCTCGAGTGCGCATGTACGAAGAAAGAGAAGCCGAGATCGATCGGCAGGACAGTTTGGACGCCTTGGAGGAGGAGCGCGACGTGGCAAAAGCCCGTTCCGCATTTTATCAACAGCAGGCTCGAAGCTATCAAAGCAGACAAGTACGGGCCAAAAATTACAACGTTGGAGAATTAGTTCTACGCCTACCGGACAAGAAGAAGGACAAACTCAAGCCCAAGTGGGAAGGTCCCTTCATCATTGACCAAGTCCTGACTGGTGGAGCGTACCGCCTGCGAGACGCATTGGATAACCGACTCGAGCCGAACCCATGGAACGCAGCCCGTCTCTGAAGATTCTATGCCTAGCGCCGGACTCTGTGTTCGTCTCCTTCCTTTGTCCATTTTTTATACTTTCTATCTTACATTTCTCTCCTTCTCCCCTTACTTTCTATTATAGCCGTTAAAGGCTCAATAAGTGACGCGCTACCCGTGCTCATTAAACATGGGGGCTTCTTTCAACAGAAGCTTATTCATATGGGCTTCATGCCCAACACATGTGTCACACTTCCACATGTACCTTTATTCACCATTATATGCATCGATATGACTTAAGTTTTGGTCAAGCTAGGTTGCCTGGCTCCTGTGCTTACCCCTACGTTCCCGATTGTTCGGCTAGGTGGTAAAGGGAGCACCTCTGCGATTGTTACTGCTGGGTCAGCCGGATATGTACCTCAGACTAGGTGAAGCCGAAAGCTAGCGTTCTTAAGGGAATATTCCGTCGGTGAACTAAAGATGATCTTTTCACTTAATTATCTATGCACCCCCAGATGATTTTTTCTGCGTCCTTTTTGCAGCATGGACATGCACTTTAGGGCATGACTCCCAGGGAAAGGAACCCCTAACGGAAGTATTCTCCCTGGAAGATGTTTCTTACTAACCATGTAATATAACATAACTAGTTGGGCACTTGTCTGTTCAAGCACTAATGACCCCTACACCTGGTCTCCACGCATACCCCGGTTCTTACATAACCGTATGAGTATTCGGAGACACTCCGGACCGTCAGGTCCCGAGGTTGAAGCGAAAAGGTGGGCCATGACAAACGATCTACAATCCGGCTAGAAGACATTACACATGTCAATTAAAATTACATAGTCATTCTGACTGATTATATTCCTCTTCAATACCGTCTAACAGGCTGTCTAATTTACAGTCCTGCTAGGAATACTTTGCGGCCAATTCTACTTGGTCGTATACTAAGCTTAGAGGGATCTCCTTCCCATCGGGCCCCACAGGTCCGACCTCAGCCATGTGGTTCGGGTCAGCCTTTGTGTATCGCGTCTTTACCATGGCCCAGGCCTCCCTAGCACCTTGACGGCAGGCCGATATCTTCCACAATCAGAAGCGCCGCCGCGCTCCCTTCAGCTTCTCTGCAAGGTCTCCAAGGCCCTCGGGCATGGAGAGGGATGGCCATAAGGCTTGGGCAATGCCTTGCATCGCCTGCCGAACTCGCTTGTGAAGTTGCGAGAGCTCGGGAAGAAGGTCACCCGTAGAACCGGGCATCTCCTCTGCAGGACGACCTGTTAGCATACCTACAGACATCACTCTGTTAGTCGACTTCCTCGCCGAACTCTTTTTTTTCAAAGTTCGTTCAAGCACTTACTAAATATGCCGCGTCGAAGCCGCTGATTCTCCTTAACGGAGTCCGACAGCTGGGCACGAACATCTTTCAGTTCAACACCCAGCTTGGTGTTGGCATCCTGAAGGTCATTCTGCTCCCGCCTCACCTTTGCCAGCACGCTCTCGCCAGCCTTTAGCTGGCGTAGGAGTTGTTGCCTATCCGGATCTAGTCCGGCGCCATCTGCAATTTCATTTGTCAGATTTGCACATATGCCGCACTTCACACTTACCTTTTTGAAGCATATATTACCAGAGGGGGTCTCCTTAGGCTCCCCCGTCGTGGCTAGTGCGGCCTCAAGTCGGGCTTTGCACTCTTTTAGCTCCTGGGACAGTTGGGTATTCTTCTCTGAAAGAACCTGCATATTACATGATCCTTAAATCAGTTATTCTCACTGCTTCAAGTCTCGGGGGCTACTGGTATATATAACCATTAAAATTTTCTCACCCATATGTCTTTTACATATTGCTCCGTGGCTCTGGCTAGACCATTCTGAGCGGCACGAAGATATGCATCTCCCGAATTGAAGGCGTTCAACGCCTCTTGGGAGAAACAGGCATCGCGAAGAACTGTCCGGCGACGCATGTGGTTCATGGGACTCTCCACCTCGGAATGGGTGGCAGACAGCCTGTCCGTGTCCTCTGTCGGAGGAGCGTCCGGTGCGCGCCTCGTGTTCGCCTCTGCCTCCGGTCCGGGCTTTGGAGCCTGGCTGGTGGAGGCGTGATTGGCAACCTCTCCGGATATAGTCCGGCGAGGTCTCTTTGTCCTGAATAGAGCACAAGTGTTAATATGCCTTGAAGGAATAACACCTGGGTATAAGAGGGCGCGCTATACCTTTGTGCCGGCACCTCAGTCCGGACTTCACTTCTTTTCACCCCACGGGGCCCCGCTGCCCCTTGTTGGCTAGTCGCCGCAGGTTTAGCCTCCCGCCTCGAGAATCTTCCCTGCAAAACACGGTTGTTTCAGGAAACTGAAAACACGCGAGGATGGATTCCTTTTCGAGGTGCTGGGACTCTGGTCTCAGTTACCTGGGAGGCCGGAGTAGCCCCGGGTAATCAGCCATAATGGCCACCAGGGCATTGTCCCTGCTCAGCTAATAAATCACCCCGTCAATCAGCTCCACGGATAGGTCCGGATCCTCTTCGGAGGCCGGATAGTGGGACCGTTCTGGATCCTCGGGCTGCGGGGGAGGGCTGTTTATTTCCTTTACTTCCTGGCACAGTTCCAGCGTTTTAATCATCAAACTATATAACTAATGATGGGAATATAAAACGGATGGGCAAGTAAAATTGTCCACTTACCCAACTCAGAGGATTGTACATAGTAAATCCACCCTGAGGGTTGATGCGGAGAAATTCCTCCTCTTCTCCCTTGTACAAAGCGGGCAAGATCTTTATTAGAGCGACAGCCGAGTCCGGCCCCTTGCGGCCGTGACGGGTGGCGTCATCCTCCCCGTTAAAGTCCCACATGGGGTGGCCTCTATACTGAAGCGGTTGCACCCCCCGCATGATGTATATGGCCATGACTCCGATCATGGTTAGTCCGGAATGAGCTAGCAGTCTTATCCGGCCCATCAGGTAAAGGACGTCCCTGTCACTTTCTTTCTGAGAGCTCCGTGGACGCCAGCTTAGGCGCTTCTTCAGGGGAGCACTGTTGAACTCAGGGAGGCCGATCCGAACGGGATCCGGCAGCGGGACATCCTCTATATAAAACCATTCCGAAGGCCAGTCCTCGAACGCCTTCTTTGGGGTTCTGGATAAATATCCGGTCCCGGCGATGCGCCATACTTCGGCTCCGCCCACTTGATATATTGACCCCCTCTAAAAGTGGGGCACCAGGCAGAATAGCCTCTTCCACAACGCGAAGTGAGCCTCAACAACCAAGAACAACTCGCAAAGGGCTACGAAGCCCGCGATATGCAAAATGGGGGCAGGCGTGAGGTTGTGCAGCTGGAGGCCATAGAACTCCAGAAGCCCCCGGAGAAATGGATGAATTGGAAATCCGAGTCCTCTTATTAGATATGGGACAAGGCATACCCGCTCTCCTTTGGAGGGATGGGGGGCGTTCTCCGCTTGCTCTCTGCCATTATAGGTAGCAAGTCCGGCTCGAATCGGGACCATATAGGCCGGGGGGAGGAATCCCTTGGTCTGGAGCGACACTAGCTCTCTATGCGGGATGGAACATCTCTCCCAGTCTCCAGGCTTAGGACTGGAAGGGCGAGAGGAGGAGTTGCGACGGCTGGCCATGGTGGAATGGACCTTTGTTGGATGCGCTCTGGTGAATACTCGCGGAAGGGAGAAGGTGTGGTTTGGATCTAAATCCCCATCCCTTTAAATAGGGGGCTCATTTACGCGGCTAGGGGTGTGAATGTAAAAACACCCGGACTTTTCATATTCGTTCGACATGTGGAAGGCGGCCATTATTGGGCGTAGAAGCCAAGGAGCGCTACATTCACAAGAAACAGGGCATTACTCAACAGGTACACAGAATCTGGAAGAGAACCCGCCTTGCAATGCCGAAGACAATCTGCGCGTCGGACTCATCGTCATTGAAGCCTGGTTCGGGGGATACTGAGGGAGTCCTGGATTAGGGGGTGTCTGGATAGCCGGACTATACCTTCAGCCGGACTCCACGACTATGAAGATACAAGATTGAAGACTTCGTCCCGTGTCCGGAAGGGACTTTCCTTGCCGTGGAAGGCAAGCTTGGCTATACGGATATGTAGATCTCCTACCATTGTAACCGACTCTGTGTAACCCTAACCCTCTCCGGTGTCTATATAAACCGGAGGGTTTTAGTCCGTAGGACAACATACAACAATCATACCATAGGCTAGCTTCTAGGGTTTAGCCTCCTTGATCTCGTGGTAGATCTCCTCTTGTACTACCCATATCATCAATATTAATCAAGGAGGACGTAGGGTTTTACCTCCATCGAGAGGGCCCGAACCTGGGTAAAACTTCGTGTCCCTTGTCTCCTGTTACCATCCGCCTAGACGCACAGTTCGGGTCCCCCTACCCGAGATCCGCCGGTTTTGACACCGACAGGAGTGTTTTGACCACGACGGTGGTCGGGCTGTCTTTCGTAGACACGGGGCCACGCAGGACCGGCCCGTTGGGGAGTTGGGTCGGAGTGGCCGAGAGAGTGATGTGGCAATGGAGGGGTTTTGTCGGAATGCCATCGGTCCACCCGAATGGGAGTGCGACGCCATGGGTTCCATGGTGTAGGTACAGTGCGCTACCTCTGCAGAGTGTATAATCTATCGATAGCCGAGTCCACAGTCACAGACACCTCGTAGTAGGTCCCACCATGAGTCAACGATTAATAAAAATTGCACACTAAGCTGTAAACTTTGCATTGTTGAGGATGGCAGAAAGGCCATCGAGGGAGTTGGGACCAGATATTGGTCGTGGTTGTGATCGCCGTAAGGTTCACGAGTCATTTTGCTAAATACCATGTTGGTGGTGTGTTTATGGTACCATGTTGGTGGTGTGTTGTGATCTGAGGATGATCACGGTTGGTAAGTTTCCCTGAAGGACGTTCGAGTATGATCACAGCATGTTGGCATGTAGTGTTGCATCATTAATAATTGGTTAAATATCATGATATTGTGTATCAGTATGATTATGCCTGTGGTGAGCTTGCAAGTACATTCAATGTACTGACCTGGCATTCATGCCAGATTTCAGGAAAGTACCATTGGAGAAGAGCGTTGTTCGAGTCTAGATCGGGTCCACATCGGTGTCCCTGTGATATGGAGCTTCCGCTACGACGTTATTCCGCTGCCATGTACTTGTTCGGATTGAGGCCCCTTTATGTACACATATTGTTCAGCCGCACCGAGTGTGCTGCTTGGCCTCGACAGCTGTTGTAATATAACTCTATTCCGCTAGCATCAATAAAGCGGTTGTTTTCTGTACCAATATGTTGTGTGTTGCCAGAAGACATGGTCTCTGGGCTAGCAATGCAGGGTAAACCGGTCGCTCTGAGCCGGGGTGCCACAACGATAGGTATCAGAGCCGCGCTGACTGTAGGCCATGCTAGACTACGAAGTGTTAACTGTACGCTAGGCGCGAGTAAATTTGAGTGCCGGTAGCAGTTATAGCTGGTTGTTGCATTGTAGTCATTTGATTATTATTGTTATGCTAACCTGCTAATGGTAGTGAGTGTAGATGGCTCTGGTGCCGTATCCGTGCCAGTTGCAGTTGATGCCATACATGTCACCTCACCTTATCCGCAACGTGTGGCATCGGTTGTACCCTCACGGAGACGAACCAGTCTACCGTGTGTACTGGGAGCGTCTAGCTGACTCAGTGTATGAGTATCACGCAGAGGTTACTCTGCTCACAAGTTCCGATTCTGGCTCTTACACTCATACTTCTCGGAGCGGTTACGCCTCCATCGCCTCTCAGGCTGTCCAGTTTGCCACATTTGAGGTCCTTGTCGAGCTTTGTTATACCGAGGTCCAAATGCAGCACCACCCAGGTTTCTATTACTACCCATCTTTGCACGACAACGGTCGTGTCCATTTCCCTCTCGTTGATCTGGAGTCTGATAGTGTTGCTAGCCATCTTGATCGCTATATCACTGCTAGCTATCTGATGATCCACGAGCTGGCTCGAGAGCTAACTCCTGCCCGTACTCCTTTAGCCACTACTTTGGTCACTGCTAGATCCGCCACTACTCCGTCCTCACTGGGATTTACCTCTTATGTCCCAGTTAGCTCTAGCTCCCCTATTTTGCAGGTTACTCCCCCGAGTGGCACGGGCGTCTCGGCGGTGAACCCTCTCAATGCTCCGGCCGAGTGGGTCTCACTCCTCGCTACTCCTGCAGCCCCGATGCTTCATCCTACCCCTGCCCCTGAGGGAGAGCCCTCGAGGCAGCGTCGTCGTGTTACCTTTAACCCGGAGGTTTCCGTTAACCACGTCAGTTCGGGATCCGAGACCGCTTCAGGGGAGGAAATCGCAGCACCAGCAGAGCAGTAGTGTCTTTGAGTATCCGCAGTCGTCTAGATGATGTACAGATGTAGTTGTACAAGTCGTGATGCTTCATGTATGAGAGTAGTGGAACCAGTCATGTTGTTTATCTTTAATGTATGAGTCTATGTATAATTATGTTGGGACTTTAATCATCGTATTTTCTTCGCTTGTTTGTTTTTTTTTTCGAGATTTGTCGCTGGCTTTTCCGCAACTTTATTTTTGGGTATTTCTCATCTCGATTGTGTTGTCTTGGGAAAAATTCACAATAGGATGACGCGGGGAGGCAGCAGGAGCAACGTTCGTGAGGGAACTCCTGTTCGTCGTTCCGCACGACAGACAGGACATTCTCCCGAGTCGTGCGTTCATCCACCACCTCCACCGCCTGATCCTCCCTCCACCGAACAAGTTCTGCGAATGTTTGAAGAGAAAAGGAACAATGATCTGACTGAAATATTGAGCAGTGTGCAAGCTATGGTTGGACAGAATTAAAATCAGAATGGTCATCACTCAAAGCTGTCAGGTTTTCAGAGGACCAATCCACCCAGTTTCAGTCAGATTGTTGATCCATTGGATCCAAACGATTGGTTGCGCACCATGGATAAAAAGCTTGAGATTGCTCGTACTAAAGGAAATGATAAAGTTCCATTTACAACTCATGACCTCGAAGGCGCAACTGCCATATGGTGGGAAAATACAAATGCCATGTGGCCGATTGAGGAGGAAGTCACCTGGGAAAAATTTAAGGATAAGTTCCGAAAATATCATATCCCTACCGGACTTATGAAGGCCAAACAGCGTGAATTTCTCGCGCTTGTCCAAGGAAATCAGTCTGTAGCTGAGTATCTGCAAAAACTCAATCATTTGGCCCATTACTCTCTATATGACGTAGCCACTAAAGAAAGGAAGATTGACAGATTTCTTGGAGGTTTAAATCCGCAACTTCGGTGTGCTCTCAGTATGTTTGATTTCACAGATTTCCAAACTCTGGTGGACAAGGCGTTCATTGCTGAACGGGAGCACAAGCTTATATCAGATAATAGGCTTGCTAACAACAACAACAAGCGCAAGCTTGAGCCAAAGAAGGATGGGCAACCTGTGCAAAAGGCTCGTACCTAGCAGCAAACTCAGGTGGAATACAGGCCAAATTGGCAGCAGAATGTTAACAGGACCACCACTCAAGTCAAGAATATTGTGACCAATCCAACTCATGAGGAGCGCCAGCGCAATAATTCTTGTTTTATTTGCGGACAGCATGGACATTATGCCAAACAGTGCCCCAAGAGCCACGAGATGAATGCCCTAAGCAGACCACAAGTCAACTTTATGGAATCAGGGCCAACCCAGCAACACTTCACTGGGCACGTGCCTCATATCTCCGTCGATGAAGCCCAAGAGAAGCCAGAAGTCGTCATTGTTATGTTTTCTGTTAATGACATACCTGCCATAATTTTATTTGACTCTAGGGCTTCCCATTCTTTTATTTCTCGGAGTTTTACTGCCCAAAATAATTTTCCTTGCACAATTTTGGGCAAAAATATGCTGGTACAAACCCCGGGATCTGTAATCAAGAGAAATCTAGTCTGCCGTGACCTGGAGATCAATATCAACGGAATGTACTTTCCAACATCTCTGATAATCATTGAGTCTGAGCAATTGGATATCATATTGGGTATGAATTGGTTGACCAAATATCAAGTTTGCATAAACTACGCAACCCGAGAAGTCAATTTGACCAGTCTTGATGGGCAGCTCACCAAGTTCTATGCTCGCAAGCATATACCCAAGCCAGAACTAGTTTGCACAGCTATGGTTGGATAGGAATTTATTCATGTGGTCAGTGAGTACCCTTATGTGTTCCCATAAGAACTGCCAGGCATGCCACCAGATCGGCAACTAGAGCTTGCAATAGATCTTGTGCCCGAAACCGCACCGCTCTACAAGAAGTATTATCGGATGCCCTCATCAGAATTAGTGGAGCTAAAGAAACAGCTTGACGAATTACTCCAGAAAGGTTATATTCATCCCAGCTCTTCACCGTGGGGGTCACCTGCAATTTTCGTGGGCAAAAAGGATGGTAGTCTTCGTATGTGCATAGACTACCGCCAGTTGAATGAGGTCACCATCAAAAATAAATATCCGCTGCCAAGGATTGACGATCTGTTTGATCAGCTCAGTGGGGCTAAAGTATTCTCAAAGATCGATTTACGAACCGGATATCATTAGCTCAAGATTTAAAAGGAGGATATTCCTAAGACCGCATTCACTACACGGTACGGTCTTTACGAATATACCGTAATGTCCTTTGGTCTCACCAATGCCCCTGCCTTCTTCATGCATATGATGAACAAAGTGTTCATGGACTTCCTCGACAAATTCGTGGTAGTCTTCATCGACGACATCCCCATTTACTCAAAGAGTGAAGAAGAGCATAAGGATCACCTCCGAGCAATGCTACAATGACTCCGCAACCATCAGTTATACACCAAGTTTAGTAGGTGCGAATTTTGGCTCAAGCAAGTTGGTATTCTCAGACATGTACTATCCTCCGAAGGTATAGCCGTGGACCCGAGCAAAGTAAAGGATGTGCTCGATTGGGTGCCGCCCACGACTGTAACACAGATCTGGAGTTTCCTCGGATTGGCTGGGTACTATCATCGTTTCATTGAAGGGTTTTCCAAAATTGCTAAACCCATGACAGACCTGCTCAAAAAGGATACAAAGTTTACGTGGACAGAGGACTATGAGAAGAGTTTTAATGAGCTAAAGACACGGCTGACAACCGCACCTGTATTGACTCTTCCAGACATTTATCGCAGCTTCGATGTGTACTACGATGCCTCCAGATAAGGTATTGGTTGCGTATTGATGCAAGACCGCAAGGTAGTAGCATATGCATCACGCCAGCTACGACCCCATGAGGGAAATTATCCTACTCATGATTTGGAATTGGCTGCAGTGGTTCATGCATTAAAAATTTGGAGACACTACCTCATTGGAAAAAGGTGCCAAATTTTTACCGACCACAAAAGTCTCAAGTACATTTTCACTCAGCCAGATTTAAATCTACGTCAGCGACGATGGCTAGAGTTGGTCACGGATTATGACCTTGGAATAAATTACCATCCAGGAAAGGCCAACGTCGTTGCCGATGCGCTCAGTCAGAAGCCCATCAGCTTAAATGTCGTGTTAAAATCATTGCCTACCGAACTTCAAGAGGAGATCGCTCAGCTCAACTTGGTCATCGTGGATGCTGGTCTCGCTAATATTTTGGAAGTTACCCCCACACTTGAGATGGAAATACACAAGGCCCAGCCAGGTGACGCCGAGCTACAAAAACATGCCAAGGGCCAGGTGGCAAGGCAACCCCCAGATTTCTCCAAGGACAAATTTGGTACCCTCCGATTCCGTGGACGAATTTGTGTACCCAATCAACCATACTTGAAGAAGAAGATCTTGTCACAAGCACTCGAATCCTCGTATTCCATTCACCCGGGAGGTATGAAAATGTATGAAGACCTTAAATAAATATTCTGGTGGGATGGAATGAAGAAAGACATTGCCTATTTTGTAGCCTGTTGCGACATATGCAACAAGGTGAAAGCAGAACATCAGAAGACAGTCGGACTCCTCCAACCGCTGCCAGTTTCACAGTGGAAATGGGATGACATTTGCATGGATTTCATTACAGGATTGCCTAAGACTCAGCGAGGCAAAGATGCAATCTGGGTTATAGTAGACACCCTCACCAAGGTTGCTCACTTCATTCCGATCAGCACCAGATACAAAGCAGATGAACTTGCACAACTGTATGTATTCAGAATTGTTAGTCTGCATGGAGTACCCCAAACTATCACTTCCGATCGAGGTTCTTTGTTTACCAATGCTTTCTGGTCCCGTCTCCATCAAGCTTTGTGGATGGCACTAAAATATAGTACTGCCTATCACCCTCAGACAGATGGACAAACAAAGCGGGTAAATCAAATAATCGAAGATATGTTGCGAGCCTGCGTGCTAGCCAACGGAGCTAAATGGGAAGATTGCTTGCCATATGCCGAGTTCTCTTATAACAATAGTTTTCAGACCAGTCTAAAGATGTCAGCATATGAAGCTCTGTACGGCCGTAAGTGCCGCACTCCTCTAAATTGGTCTCAAGCTGGAGACAGCCATATCTTCGGAACAGATCTCATGATGGAAGATGAGAGACAAGTTAGGGAAATCAGAGACAGACTACAATTGGCCAAGTCCCGTCAGAAGAGTTATTATGATGCAAAGCATCGGCAAGTCAGCTTTGAACCCGGAGAACACATATACCTCTGAGTCACTCCTATGAAAGGAGTTAAGAGATTTCAGACTCGAGGAAAGCTGGCACCCAGATTCATTGGTCCATTCCCGATTATGTCTCGAGTGGGTACGGTTGCATATCAACTGGAACTACCTCCGGAATTGGCTGACATACACAACATGTTCCATGTTTCGCAATTGAGACGATGCATAACTTATGAAGAAAGACCGTTCAAAATTTTGGATCAGATGGAAAGGGTCACTCGCAACAAAGTTAGAAAATTTTACAAGGTTCAGTGGGAGCATCACACAGAGTCAGAAGCAACTTGGGAGCGGGAAGAATTCCTTAGGGAACAGTATCCAGAGTGCTTTTCCCAAGTTACCGAATCTCAAGGACGAGATTCATTCTAAGTGGGGGAGGTTTGTCACAGCCTGGTTTTTGCCCTCTCTTATTTGGTTGATTTTTCATTTGAAAATTTTGGAAACTTGGAGTTCTTGAATCCTTTCATTTCGACTTAAACACTTGGGCATCCTTGGCTTTCACCCAAGTGCTTCACTTCCCTCCTAAATCATCATTTCACTTCTGACCCACCCCAAAATAAACTTTGGAATATTTTTCTTAAATGAAAAATATTCATTTTCTCTCAAAAACCCTAAACCAAATCTGTTTGCTTCAAAGCAACCCAAATTTTTAAGGCTCAAACAATCCTGAGATAATTCACAAATATTCTAGGAACCCTAGGGCACCTCCCTGAGCAAAAATATTTCATCACTTTTTGGAATATTTTTGCTACAGAAAATCTTTTCTGTTCTGGACAGAAATGGTGGTTTTTACAGCAACTACCATTTTACTTACTCCATTTGACCTGAACTTTCTTGTGCTTATTTACCTTAGTAACTCTAAGCTATCCTCCAAAGCACAGCTCCAAACCCCCAGCCATTTGACCATAGTAACATCACAAAGTTACTGGCCAGAAACTTACTTGGTGGGTGAAAGCTTCTCTACTGCACCTGGATCCAAACGAAATCGTGGTAACACTCAAAACTATCACGAACAACATGCCAGACATCGAGTTTATGCTTAGATCGACCTGATGTCATAGTTCACGCAGTGACCGCATTCGTCCAGGCGTGCTGGCATTCGGCCGACGCGATCTGCGACACGCCCGAGCCTCTGTTGCTCGCATGCTCGCTTCCCCTCCTGCCCAACCTTGCCAAAACTCGCCACAATCATCGTATCGATACCCTTAACTCCTCCCTGGCACTCACCGACGCCGGAGCTCACCCAAGCGAGCACGGGCAAGGTCCGGCCAGCCCAACAGTGCGAAGCACACTATGCTCGTCGCCACCCTCTTGATCTTGTGCTCGTCTCCGCTCGCCCACAGTGGCCACGTGACCTCCATCGCCTTCTCCCCCTCTCACTGATGCCGTTCGTAGTCAGGCGTCGTGGACAGGTGTCCACCTACGGAGCCCGAAGCACCCTCGCCGCTCGCCTATGTATAGAGCCCCCCCCAGGCTCCTCGAGCATCATCCAACACTTCCACACACTCCACGATCGAGTAGGAAGTCGTAGCCCGGCCGGGCTGGCCTCGGGCCGCCGTCCCCGAGTTCGAGCTCACCGGCGATCCCCTCTAGTTGCCGCAGTAGCTCCAGCCCCTCCCAGGCCTGGGCGATCCCGCCAGGGCCTCCGCCTCTCTCCGGTGAGGCCGTCTCGCCCTCTTGGAGCCCCTGGAGTGGCCTCTGCTCGCCGTCTCCCTCAACTTCGATGACCTCCTTGTTCTGCCTCCGCTTGTGAGCTAGATTCCGACGCCGTATGACCACCCCTAGCCACGCTACTGGTACGGGCAGGTGCGCCTCGACCCCCTCTCTAAATCCCTCCCTCTCGTTTTGGCCAAGGAGCCCTCGTCGCCGGCGAGAGCTCCGGCGAAGCCGCAACCGTCTTTGTCTCTCTCTCCCTCTCCCCCCACCTGACTAGCGGGGCCCGCTAGTCAGCCACTCAGTACGCGCATGAAGCGGTACAAGTGGTGGCGCCCCTAGGCTTTACGCCTTCGACGTCACCCCCCAGTCTTTTTCTTTTATTCAAATTCATTTGAATTTATAGAACACTTCAAACGGTTATAACTTTTTAACCATAAGTCCAAATGAATTGATTATTTTTGCATTGTGTTCTTTGAAAAGAAATCTATCAGCTCACCAAAGATGAGATTTTTCTGAGTTGCTTAGAATTTCTGGTAATTTTCAGAAGTGTTCTTGATATTTTCTTTTTGTGTTTAAAATTATTTTCAGAAGGTGAGGCTTGTCTTGAGGATCACCAGGAGGCTTGTGAACCTCATCTGCACTAAGGCAAGCCACAACAACATTTTCATGATGCCATTGCAATATTTGTGATTTTCTTACTTGAATGAAATGATTAATCCGTGCATTTAATTAATTATTGAGTTATTTGTATTCTGTTAAATATTGGTTAGTTGTTATGCTTGATTTACAGAATAGTTGAAACTAGTTTAAGTGGGTAAAGTAAGTTAAGATTTATTTGAGGTGATGTTAGAAATAATTTTGTATGCATGTTAGTAATTATTTAAAGGTTTGTGTTTGCCTTCATAATGTGATAAAAATTTGTTAGAAAATATTCTGTTAAATACTTGTTTAATCATATTATTTGTCTTACTGAAGGTTTTGAACCCAACTTATTGATAAAGAAATTAAGAGTTGTGATAATGAAATCTTTTTGTCATGCATATGAAAAATTTATCGGAGTTACTTGCTTGCGTAAGAAACTAATAAAACTTGTTGCAAAATGTTTTGGTTAAGTTGTGAGTCATTTTGAGCAAGTAGAGTAATATGAGATGTTGAGGTTTATGCTTGGTGTCTATATGGAGGACATAGGTCATTTTTATCACTATATGATGCATGTGTTGTTTTACATTTCATGGCATGCTATGACGCCGGTCATTTTAGTTTAAAGTTGAACCTGAATATAACTCAACTTGAATATACTGTTGACTGGGTCATGGTGCCGCTGAATTTTCAAGTGCAACCACATTTGCCTTTATGGGAAGGCCTTGATTCGGTCCATTGACATGGCCTCTGGTCGGTGCCTCCATCTAGGGAAAGTTATGTCGTGCTTGCCCTGGCCCAGTAAGTAGACATAATCTTGTGTGCTCGTTGGTGAGATTATGGTACCGAGTCCCCGAGTGGGAGTGTTTTGACCACGACGGTGGTCGGGGTGTCTTTGGTAGACACGGGGCCACCCAGGACCAGCGCGTTGGGGATTTGGGTCGGAGTGGCCGAGAGAGTGCTGTGGCAATGCAGGGGTTTTGTTGGAATGTGCCGGTGGAAACAACACCTATGGGATCACAAGAATCCCTACTACAGTTGCGGGGCGCGGGGCTGTGAAAAGAGCGGATCAAACAAATAGCACGCGGTTCCTTTACCCAGGTTCGGGCCGCAGGGATGCGTAAAACCCTACTCCTGCTTTGGTGGATTGTATATCTGTGTTCTCGAGCTAGCTATGGGGCGTCGAGAGCTCCAAAAAGCCGAATCCTCCTCCTGGTCCCCTGGGGCCTCCTTTTATTGAGAAAGGGTTTGCCACAGTGGCACACGGGAGGTGGAAAGGGTACAGTGACACGAGGTTATCCCTCGCATTACATGACAAGGCGCATTTAATGCGCCTTGCTTAGGTGTCCTTGCTTTATCGGGGGCGAGGGGGAGCCCTGTCTTGTCCGTCGCCGCCCCTTCTCGCGTCGACACGCGCCCTGTCTAGCAGTGCTTACGACGCCATGTAGGCGGGCAGGCAGTTGAAGTGGCGCAGCGGTGGGTCTCCACGAGGATTTGCATGCTGCCACGCAGGTGCCTGCCCAGCTGGTTGGGTTGGCAGCTGCATGCGAGCGGTGGCGGAGGTGCGACTGGCGTGGGCCTGGTGGTGGTCCCACGGGCGTTCATGGCAAGGGCCTTGCCGTGGCCCCGGCAAGGGTCTTGCCGGGGTCCCGGCAAGGGTCTTGCCGTGGCGCCTGCTGTCACCCCCCGGCAAGGCTCTTGCCGGGGGCCTTGTGGTCCTCCTTGGCTGGGATCCCGCCAAGGATCATCGTCTTCTAAAGTGTGCATCTGATCTTGAATGTCTTCACAAAGATCTGCATTCCACCACGGGGATGCCTCCCGAATCCTTGCCCCATGGGGGCAGTGGACTCAAGGGTGACCCGCTCCGTAGGTGTGGGGCGAGCTGCCACGGCAAGAGCTTGCAGAAACCGCCCTCTGGCAAGGATCTTGCCGGGGGGGCCTGCTTCGTCCCCTTCGCTCTTTGTGGTCTTGGTCTTGGTGTCGTCCTGCTTCTCTTCAGCTTCGGCCTTACCTTGGCTTACCTCCCTTGCCGTGCTCAGTGTGGTGGCGCCCGTGGCTCGGACTGCCCGTGCACAGTTACAGGGGTACAAAAAGCATACCCCACCTTTTTGTACACCGACAGGAGCCCCCGGGCCTGGGCAACACATAAGCGCAGCGCGTTGTTGTGCTAGGCCCAAAAACGGTGCGCGGGCAGGCGGGGCGGTTTTTATCATTGTAAGTTCTTCGAGCGCTGCGCCTCGCACGCTTCCCGCGCGTGGCGCGGCGTGGGGAGGCGTGTGTGATGTGGGGGGCATGCGTGGGGCTGAGCTTTGCATGGATGCGTCACGTCGCAGTAAAAAGGGGCGGTTCGTGCCTTCCCCATAAACGGAGGGAGGCGTGGAGGCGCGGCCCATTTACTGAACGGGGCCGAGGCGCGGTCTTCAAGGCGCCCACTCCCCATGATCACGGGGCGGGGAGAGGTCGCCTCACCTGTCGCCTCGGTCCTGCATGCCCGCCACATGGCTTTCATGCGCTTGGGGTGGCGATCGGTGGAGGCGGGAAACCGGGCTGCGGCAGGACGGGGCGGCGGGTCGGCCCCAGTTCCCTGCGCCATCCGCGTCTTGATTGGCTGAGCGAGGCAGCCAAGCCCCCACCCCGTTCCTTTATAAAGAGCGGGAGGGGGGATGGCGTCCCGCATTCTTTCATCTCCTCCTTCCTTTAGCTTCTGCATCTCCTTCCATCCGCCATGGAGAAAGGGAATCCTGGTCCTTCGATGGTGGCGACGAGGGTCGCCGCTCGACAACGCGTCCCTCCAGCCGCGAGGGGAAGGGGGAGAGGGCAAGGTCGTGGGTGAGGCCGAGGTGCTCGGGGAAGAGGAGGACGGGGCGGCGCGCCGGCCTCGCCCCCGCCAGCAGTCCCTCCCCCCATGGAGGGCCACATTGGGGACGACCCTTGCGAGTTCTTCGTCAGGCGGCGCCGGCTGTCTCGCCGTCGCCTTCGTCTCCCAACCCCATTCGCGTGGGAGATGGAGCTGGATCCGCCGGAATCGCTGCGGCTGCACATGAGGGGCTGCGGGATTAGCGGCACGTGAGTTCGCATTGACTTCCCAGCCCCTCACGTGATGTATCTTCGTCGGGGGTGGAAGTCGTTCGCCCGTATCCACCGCTTGACGGAGGGGCTCACTCTCCTTTTCAAGCTGATGGAGGGCGTCCTCCTCTCCGTCAAGGTCTTCGGATGCTTCGGGACTCGCGCAAGGTGCTGCGTGGAGAGCTCTTCTGATAGCGAAGACTCCTCCTCGAGCGGGAGTGACGAGGAAGACAGCGGCAGCGACGACGAGGGTAGCAGGCGGCAGGATGACGGGTCCGACTAGGTGTCGGGCGCCGCCTTGTGCGGCACCGGTGACCCCATCATCCGTGTCGCCGGCTCCCTGAACTCCTCGGGGTCGTCTCCTTGGGCGGCTGGCATTGGGAGGCTGCGGAAGAGGAAGAGGGCGGGCGGCAAGGCCGTCAACTCAGAGTACACAGGCACGACGCCTTCGACATGTGCTGACGTCCTGCAGCCTCGTCTTCGAGCTCTACCTCCTGCGCTGCCATCATCATCCAGCCTTCGGACGACCACCGAGACGTTCTCTTGGTGTCTTCTGCCACCCGTAGCTCGTCTAGGCGCCCCTTTTGCCCTTTTCGCCTCCTTGACCTGCCTCCTGAGGAGAGGGACAAGAAAGGGATTACGGGCACCTTATCTCTTTTTAGTTTGTAAGCCTTCGGGCCTTAGCTGAATTTAAAGCTTGTAATCCCATCATTCATGTTTTTCATTCTCCATGAACTGTACCTGAGTGGAATGGTTTTAATGAAAAAGGTATGCTTGTCGGGTCATTTGTTTGCGGTTAGAACCCACGTCAAGGAGTAAATCCTTGATATCTTTAAGATAAACATTTCTTGCCCGGCAGCAGGCCTTGCCGTCTTCCCACGTCGCTCGACCTTTCTCACGCTTTCGGCGGAGGCAGGGATGAGGCGGGTTCAGGCTCCTTGTTCCATCCTTTCGCTGCCGCGACTACCACCAAACCTGGCCCCAGGAACGAGCCCTGGGGCCTAGAGTTAGGGGAGCACGGTGGCTCTAGGAAGAAACGAGGTTTCACATACCTCAGTTCATAAAAGAATGTATGATAAGGGATGAAGAACTTATCTGAAGCTGTAGCCCCCGGCAACTCTGGTTTGTCGTGGGTGAATCTTTGTACTTGCAGCCCCCGACAATACAGGCTTGCCGAGGTCTAGATGCTGGTCCATCCCTCTTCTCTTTTTTTCAACCTCAAGTGATCCGGCAAGGATATCCACGAGCCCTGCGAACCAAAGGAGACAAAAGAACGGCAAAGAGACGCACACTCGACCTCTAAGCTAGGGGTTAGCCGCCGCTAAGCACTATCAACCCTAACCAAGGACGAGACTTGACCTAGCATGCATGCTATAACTTGGGGCGCCAGCGCTTCATTTATTTATGCTCAGGGTCTGCGCCTGGCTTTGTACAAAGGGTTACATGCATCATCGGCAATGGTTGTACAAAAGGTGGCTTGCCGGGAGGCCCGACAAGCCGCGCCTTATGGGTAAAACTTGCGAAGATGCTCAATGTTCCAGGAGTTACTCACCGGAACGGCATCTTCGGTCTCCACGCGGACTACACCGGGCCTGGTGACTCATATTACCCGATAAGGGCCTTCCCACTTCAGCGTCAACTTGTTGGAATTCTTGGCCGATTGAACGTGCCGAAGAACAAGGTCACCTTCCTCAAGGCTTCAGGCATGGATCTTGCGGCTATGGTAGCGGCGCAAGGCTTGCTGGTAGCATGCTGCTCTCACAGCCGCCCGAAGACGATCTTCCTCAAGGAGCGTTGCGTCATCTTGCCGCAGTTGCTCTTGCTCAAGCTCATCATAAGCGAGCACTCGAGGTGACCCGCATATGAGTTCAGTGGGGACAACTGCTTCTGCCCCGTATACCAGGGCAAAGGGTGTCTGGCCGGTGGCTCGATTTGGCGTCGTCCTGATCGACCAAAGAACCACCGGCAACTCATCAATCCAGCGCCTTCCGCTCTTGTGCAGCCTGTCAAAGGTCTTGGTCCGTAGTCCTCGCAGCACTTTAGCATTTTCCCTCTCAGCTTGACCTTTGCTCCGCGGGTGAGCAACGGAAGCGAAACAGACTTTGCTGCCGAGGTCTTGGATATATTGCATGAAGGTGCGGCTTGTGAACTGGGTGTCGTTGTCGGTGATGACCCTGTTGGGCACGCCAAAATGGCACACTAGTCCTTTGAAGAACCTGACGGCTGACTGAGCTGTGACCTTCCTCACTGCCTCCACCTCCGGCCACTTTGTGAACTTGTCGATTGCAACGTACAAGTACTCAAAGCCCACGACAGCGCGGCGGAAAGGGCCTAGTATGTCGAGCCCCCAGACCAAGAAGGGCCAGGAGAGAGGAATGGTTTGAAGGGCTTGAGCTGGCTGATGAAGCTTCTTTGAATGGAACTGACACGCTTCACACTTGGTGACTAGTGCCGTTGCATCCTGGAGGGCGGTGGGCCAGAAGAAGCCTTGCCGGAATGCCTTGCCGGCAAGAGCCCTTGACCCAATGTGGGATCCACATATGCCTCCGTGTATCTCCGCCAACAACTCTAGTCCT
Organism: Aegilops umbellulata; assembly: GCA_032464435.1. Lineage (NCBI taxonomy): Eukaryota > Viridiplantae > Streptophyta > Magnoliopsida > Poales > Poaceae > Aegilops > Aegilops umbellulata. Next base: position 115,126,050 of record CP136056.1, read on the forward strand.
TCCTCTCAAGGGATACACTTCAATTTCACACCTTTCGGCCTCTTCCTATACAGGACGTCATCGACGAACTGGTACACGGCAGAGCGACGGGCTACTTTTTCCGCTTCTTCCTGCTCCTCGAGAAGTTCCCCCGTTTGGAGGAATCGGACGATATGTTGTGCCCACGCTGGAGCCTGGGGCTCGACGGCGAGGACTAAAGGCGTTTCCTCCACCAGAGGAGCGGCTGTCTCGACGGCAAGAGCTTGACACTCCGCCGGGGACAGCCATCCCGAGGCGGGCTCAGTGTTCCCGGCAACATCCTTGCCGGCGGCTCCTGGGAGCTCGGCGAGAAAGTACTTGCCGGGCCCTGATTTCCTCCTCTTGTTCTGCTCTGTTGATGGATCAATGGATGGCTGAGTTAGCTGAAGCACAAAGGTACCTGGTTCCACGGGTAGCTTGAGGGCAGCGCGCTTTGATAGGTAGTCGGCGATGTCGTTCTCCGCTCGGGGAACGTGTTCAGCCTGTATACCGTCGAAGCACTCTTCCAGCTTTCTCACTTCATCAACATAGGCCTTCATCAACGGGCTTTGGTAATCCTTGTTGACTTGCTTGACGACAAGCTGCGAGTCACCCATGACGATGAGTTTCTTGATTCCGAGCTCCGCCGTTATCCTGAGACCGGCAAGCAGCCCCTCGTACTCTGTTGTCTTGTTGGTCGATGCCTCCCTGGGGAAGTGCATATGGACCACGTACTTGAGGTGCTCTCCGGTGGGCGCGACTAGCAGTACGCCAGCCCCGGCGCCTTGTAAGGAGAAAGCTCCATCAAAGTACATGATCCAATCGCAACTTGCCTCCTTGCCAGGGAGAGCAGTCTCTTGGGCTCCTTCATCAGGCGTTGTGGTCCATTCTGCAATGAACTCCGCCAGGATTCGGCTTTGAATCGTCGAAGTGCTTTCAAACTTGAGACCAAAGTTGGACAGCTCTAGTGCCCATTCCACAATCCTTCCCGTTGCATCCGGATTGTGCAATATCCATTGCAGGGGGAGGCGAGTGATGACAGTGATCTCGTGTGCCTGGAAGTAATGACACAGCTTCCTTGAGGCCATAAGAAGGCCGAAGAGCAGTTTCTGCACACCGGAGTACCTTGACCTAGCCGCCCGCAGGAGGGAACTAACAAAGTAGACCGGGTGCTGCATCATTTTCTTCCTCGGCAACACTTCAACCGGCCGGGTCGTCTCTGCATTAGTGGTGTCAGGCTCTGTCGCTGCCATTGCCTCGTCGTCAACCTCTCTCTGCGCCACTAGTGCGGCACTGACCACCTGGTTCGTTGCCGCTAAGTACAACAGCAACGGCTCCTGGGGCCTAGGCGCGACTAGTGTTGGCGCGGAGGAGATGTACCTTTTCAAATCTTGCAGTGCTGCTTCGGCTTCTGGCGTCCACTCCACCGGGCCTGCCTTTTTCAGGATTTTGAAAAAGGGGAGGGTGCGCTCGGCAGACTTGGAAATGAACCTGCCCATGGCAGTGACACAACCAGCAAGCCGACGCACATCCTTGATTCGCTTGGGTGCTTCAATCTGCTCTATAGCTTTGATCTTGTCTAGATTGGCCTCTATCCCATGCTGTGGCACAAAGAACCCAAGAAGTTTGCCGGACGGGACTCCGACGACGCACTTCTCAGGGTTTAGCTTGAGGTTGATCTTGCGCAGGTTTGCGAATGTTTCTTGCAATTCTGCGATGAGGGTTGCCCTGTTCTTGGTTTTGACCACTATGTCATCCATATAAGCCTCCATGTTTCTATGGAGCTAGGGTTCAAAACCAATCTGGACTGGCCTTGCAAATGTTGAACCAACACTCTTCAACCCGAAAGGCATCCGTATGAAACAATGCGTACCACATGGGGTGATGAATGCTATTTTCTCTTCGTCTTCTCTCGTCATGAAAATCTGGTGGTAGCCGGAGTAGGCATCAGGGAATGACAACATATCACACCCAGCCGTGGAGTCAACAATCTGGTCAATGCGCGGCAACGGGAAGGGGTCTTTAGGGCAAGCCTTATTGATATCCGTGTAATCAATACACAACCTCCACTTCCCATTCGCCCTGCGCACTACGACCGGATTGGCCAACCACGTCGGATGGAGCACCCCTCTTACCAGACCCGCTGCCTCCAGTTTCCGGATCTCTTCTGTGATAAACTCTTGTCATTCCAAAGCTTGCTTTCTGACCTTCTGCTTGACGGGCCGCGCATGAGGACAGACAGCAAGGTGGTGCTCAATCACCTCCCTGGGAACGCCGGGGATGTCGGAAGCTTGCCAGGCAAACACATCAACATTCGACCGCAGGAAGTTGACGAGCATGCCTTCCTATTGGTCGTCGAGGGTGGAGCTTATGGTGAAAGCTCCTCCTGTGCCGTCCTCATTGACAGAAACCTTCTTGGTTCCCAGCGGAATGGCCCTGGGTTTCTTGTTCCTGCCGGTGGATCTCTCTGGCACGTCCTCGACGGCGGCGCTACACTCCAAAGAGGAACGCCTGCCGGAGTGGGTGTCCCAGGTCTCACCGGGCCTCTTCTTCTTTCCAGCAGTAGGAGCAAGTGCCCTAGAGGCGGCAGCTGCTGCAACTGCTTGCTGGTATAACTGATCAGCGCAAATCAGCGCATCTTTCTTCTCTGAGGGGATGGTGATGATCGTCACAGGGCCTGGCATCTTCAGGGTGTTGTAGGCATAGTGTGACGCCGCCATGAACTTGGCCAGTGCTGGGCGGCCAAGGATCCCGTTGTAGGGCAAGGGGATCTTGGCAACATCGAACACGATCCTCTCCGTCCTCTAGTTCAGGTCACTTCCGAAGGTCACGGGAAGCGTGACCTTTCCCTTGGGCTGGCTTCTTCCCGGGTTGACCCCCTGAAACGTGCCTGTCTCCTCGAGGTCTCCATCAGGAATCTACAGTTTCTCGATCACGGCAGGCGAGATCAAGTTCAGACTGGCCCCGCCATCGATAAGCATCTTCGTCACCTTGAGGTTGCGTATTGTTGGCGAAACCAACAATGGCAAGCACCCGACCGCAGTAGTGTGATCGGGGTGATCCTCGGTGTCGAAAATGATAGGTGTGCTGGACCACTTCAGCGGCTTCTGGGCATCGAATGATGGCTCTGCCGCCGTAATCTCTCGCGCCCACTGTTTAAGCTGGCGGTGAGAAGTATGCAGCGAGGCGCCGCCGTCGACGCACATGGCCTCCGTAGCTTTCTGAAACTCTTGGCTGCCAGACTCATCGTCCTCTTCGTGATCGCCGCCTTCTGGCTTCTTGTCACGGCCCCGGGCGGGCCTCTCCTGCTGCTTATCCTTGCCGCGGCGGCCCGCCTGGCCATCATGCTTCTTGCCGGACCCCTCAGCACCATCTTGACCCTTCTCCTTGTCCCGCCTCTTGTATTCAGCCCTCTGCTTCTTAGCGAGGAGCTCAACCTGTCGGCAGTCTTGGAGAGCGTGGCCTTTGGTGTGATGGATCTTGCAGTATCGCTTTTCGTAGTTTCCTGACTTCTCGGCAGCCGCCAAGGCCTGGCAAGCGACACATCCGGCAATCTCCTTGTCGGGGTCATCTGCCTTGGTTTTCTTGGTGGAGCCGGTGTCATCAGATCCCTCGACGGCAAGCACTGCTTTTCCTTTGCGCTTCCGGTTGCGGCGCCAGCCTTTATTCGCCGGGGCGGCAATATCCTCATCCGAGGAGTCGGTTTCCACGCCGGCATCTTCGCCGGGGTACTTTCTTCCTTCCTCAGCTCGGGCACATCTGTCTGAGAGAACATAGAGCACTGCCACACCTTTCACCTTGTTCATCCCCAGCTCTTCGTGCATCTTGCGGTTACGCATGTTCTGATGGAACACGCTGATGATGGCGGCAGGATGAACATCAGGGATGTTGTACTGTATCCGGCTGAACCTCTGAATATACTTGCGGAGACTCTCGCCTCCCTTCTGGGGAATGACGTGCAGATCGCTCGCTTGGCCGTAAGCTTGGTGACCGCCAGTGAAGGCACCCACGAACTTGTGGCACAAATCCGACCAGGAGGAAATGGAGTCTACCGGCAAGTGCATCAACCATGACATGGCGTTGGGTTTAAGAGCCAACGGGAAGTAATTCGCAAGCACCTTGTCGTCGCGGGCTCCGGTAGCCTACATCGCGATGGTGTAGATGCTGAGGAACTCGGACGGGTGGGTCTTGCCGCCGTACTTCTCGACCACGTCAGGTTTGAAGGTGCGGTGAGTGGGCCACTAGAACTGCCGCAACTCACGGGTAAAAGCCGGACAGCCCACCTCGTAAGGCAGGCCTCCAGGGCTCTCCGGTGTCGGGTGGTTCACAGCAGGCCCCGCTCGCCTGTCTGACTGGTGGCGCGCTCCGCGCTGGCGCTCGATAGTGGTTCGAGCGTCTTCATGTTCCGATCTCGAAGGACCTGGCGCTGGTCACAGTGGGTCCGTGGGTCGGATGACGCTGTGGAGATTTCGCCGCCCATAACGTCGCGACGGGCAAGTGTCCGCGACACCGGGCGAGGAGAAGGCGAGTGCACCATGGTCGCGGCGCCGCCAGCTTTCCTGCCACTAGTACATGGGACTCCGTTGGAGCATCGACCCGGGGGCCCCGCCGGACTCGGTTCGTCTTTGTTGGCCACCGCAACAAGACTTCGGATGGTGGCTCTCCATTCGTCGAGTTTCCCCGTAGTGGGAGGAAAGTCGAGGAGCAACTGCGCGCACCAGGGCTTCTGCTGGCGTCGGTGGCAGCGAAACCTGCACGGATCGCGACGCGCTTTGACTCCTGACCATGTCAGAAGGAGCTCTATCATGACCGCGCGGTCGCACGCCATCTTCACCAGCGCCTCGGCGAGCGGGCAGGTCTTCTACATCCCGGGGGTGGCGTTCGGGGCTTTTCCCGTGGCGACGCCCGGGGTCTTTCGGGTGATCACGCCGCTCGTCGCGCGCCGCTTGATAAGAACGCGCCGTCGGCGCCGGAGTGGGAGTCTTGGAGGCCCTCGCGCCGCCAGCAGGCGGGGCAGCAGCGATCGTGGGAGGCCCCGCGCCACCTGCGGAGGGCCCGGCTCCGTCTTTGGATTTGGTGGTGTGCTGCCCGTTACCAGGCGCACGAACATCGCCCGCCTCCCAAACTCCGGCTGCTGGGACGGTGTTGGTGTTCGCGAACAGCGCCCCGGGTCCTTTCTGCGACCGGTCCGCTGCTCGCCCGTGTCGGGACGGGATGCCCGGCGTCCGACGGGCCAACCGCCACCGTCGTCTTCTTCTTGGGCGCCATGACGATGAAGAAGCGTCGAACTAACTTCTCAAGCCGATTCTCACCGCTGCGCCCCCTACCCGGCGCGCCAAAGATGTCGGTGGAAACGACACCTATGGGATCACAAGAATCCCAACTGCGGTTGCGGGGCGCGGGGCTGTTAAAAGAGCGGATGAAACAGATAGCATGCGGTTCCTTTACCCAAGTTCGGGCCGCAGGGATGCGTAAAACCCTACTCATGCTTTGGTGGATTGTATATCTGTGTTCCCGAGCTAGCTATGGGGCGTCGAGAGCTCCAAAAAGCCGAATCCTCCTCCTAATCCCCTGGGGCCTCCTTTTATAGAGAAAGGGGTTGTCACAGTGGCACACCGGAGGTGGAAACGGTACACTGTCGTGAGGTTATTCCTCGCATTACATGACAAGGCGCATTTAATGCGCCTTGCTTAGCTGTCCTTGCTTTATTGGGGGCGAGGGGGAGCCCCGTCTTGTCCGTCGCCGCCCCTTCTCGCGTCGACACGCGCCCTGTCCAGCAGTGCTTACGACACCATGTAGGCGGGCAGGCAGCTGAAGTGGCGCAGCGGTGGGTCTCCACGATGATTTGCATGCCGCCACGCAGGTGCCTGCCCAGCTGGTTGGGTCGGCAGCTGCATGCAAGCGGTGGCGGAGGTGCGACTGGCGTGGGCCTGGTAGTGGCCCCACGGGCATTCATGGCAAGGGCCTTGTCGCGGCCCCGACAAGAGTCTTGCCGGGGTCCTGGCAAGGGTCTTGCCATGGCGCCTGTCACCCCCGGAAAGGCTCTTGCCGGGGGCCTTGTGGTCCTCCTTGGCTGGGATCCCGCCAAGGATCATCGTCTTCTAAAGTGTGCGTCTGATCTTGAATGTCTTCACAAAGATCGGCATTCCACCACGGGGATGCCTCCCGAATCCTTGCCCCATGGGGGCAGTGGACTCAAGGGTGACCCGCTCCGTAGGTGTGGGGCGAGCTGCCATGGCAAGGGCTTGCAGAAACCGCCCTCCGGCAAGGATCTTGCCGGGGGGGCCTGCTTCGTCCCCTTCGCTCTTTGTGGTCTTGGGCTTGGAGTCGTCCTGCTTCTCTTCAGCTTCGGCCTTACCTTGGCTTACCTCCCTTGCCGTGCTCAGTGTGGTGGCGCCCGTGGCTCGGACTGCCCGTGCACAATTATAGGGGTACAAAAAGCGTACCCCCCTTTTTGTACACCGACAGAATGTCGTTGGTACACCCGAATGGGAGTGCGAGGCCATGGGTTCCGTGGTGTGGGTATAGTGTGCTACCTCTGCAGAGTGTATAATCTATCGATAGTCGAGTCCACGGTCACGGACACCTCGTAGTAGGTCCCACCATGAGTCAACGATTAATAAAAATTGCACACTAAGCTGTAAACTTTGCATTGTTGAGGATGGCAGAAAGGCCATCGAGGGAGTTGGGACCAGATATTGGTCGTGGTTGTGATCGCCGTAAGGATCACGAGTCATTTTGCTAAAGACCACGTTGGTGGTGTGTTTATGGTACCACGTTGGTGGTGTGTTGTGATCTGAGGATGATCACGGTTGGTAAGTTGTCCTGAAGTACGTTCGAGTATGATCACAGCATGTTGGCATGTAGTGTTGCATCATTAATAATTGGTTAAATATCATGATATTGTTTGTCATTATGATTATGCCTGTTGTGAGCTTGCAAGTACATTCAATGTACTGACCTGGCGGGTCATGCCAGATTTCAGGAAAGTACCATTGTAGAGGAGCGATGTTCGAGTCTAGATTGTGTCCACATCGGTGTCCCTGTGATATGGAGCTTCCGCTACGACGTTATTCCGCTGCCACATAGTTGTTCAGATCGAGGCCCATTTATGTCCACTAAATAATGTACATATTGTTCAGCCGCACCGAGTGTGCCGCTTGGCCTCGACAGTTGTTGTAATATAACTCAGTTCCGCTAGCATCAATAAAGCGGTTGTTTTCTGTACCAATATGTTGTGTGTTGCTAGAATACATGGTCTCTCGGCTGGCAATGCAGGGTAAACCGGTCGCTCTGAGCCGGGGTGCCACAACTATGTTCTGAGATTGATGTTGCTATGACTTTGCTATGCTTAATGCTTGTCACTAGGGCCCGAGTGCCATGATTTCAGATCTGAACCTATTATATTTTCATGAAATGTGAGTTCTTGATCCTATCTTGCAAGTCTATAGTCACCTACTATGTGTTATGATCCGGCAACCCCGAAGTGACAATAATCGGGACCACTCCCGGTGATGACCTTAGTTTGAGGAGTTCATGTATTCACTATGTGTTAATGCTTTGTTCTGGTACTCTATTAAAAGGAGGCCTTAATATCCCTTAGTTTCCATTAGGACCCCGCTGCCACGGGAGGGTAGGACAAAAGATGTCGTGCAAGTTCTTTTCCATAAGCACGTATGACTATATTCGGAATACATGCCTACATTACATTAATGAATTGGAACTAGTTCTGTGTCACCCTATGTTATGATTGTTACATGATGAACCGCATCCGGCATAATTCTCCATCACCGATCCAATGCCTACGAGCTTTTCACATATTGTTCTTCGCTTATTTACTTTTCCGTTGCAACTGTTACAATCACTACAAAACCCAAAAATATTACTTATGCTATCGTTACCGTTACTTCCATATTACTTTCCTACTAAACACTTTGCTGCAGATACTAAGTTATCCAGGTGTGGTTGAATTGATAACTCAAATGCTGATACTTGAGAATATTCTTTGGCTCCCCTTGTGTCGAATCAATAAATTTGGGTTGAATACTCTACCCTCAAAAACTGTTGCGATCCCCTATACTTGTGGGTTATCAAGACTATTTTCTGGTGCCGTTGCCGGGGAGCATAGCTCTATTCTTTGAGTTACTTGGGATTTATATCTGCTGGTCACTATGAAGAACTTGAAAGACGAGAAAACAAAAAACTATCCCTCAACTACGAGGAGAGGTAAGGAACTGCCATCTAGCTCTGCACTTGATTAACCTTCAGTTTTGAGTAAGCTTGCGACACCTAAACCAGTTTCTGCTATTCGTTCCGATATGTCGCATGTTATTGATGATGCCACTTCTGCTATGCATGATACTTATGATGAAACTACTTCTATGACTGATACTACTGTGCCACTTGGTGAATTTCTTGATAACAACTTGCTAGGGTTAGAGAGAAAGAAATTATTGAAACTGATAATATTGATGAAAGTGATGATGAAGACTCTCCCCCTAATAAATATGAATCGCCTGTTATTCCTGAGGGTTATGTTTTTGAAAAAGAAGCTGCTTTAGCTATTTTAGCTTGCAAAGATAGATACGAGCTTAAGAGGTTATTAGCTAAATGGAAGCAGCAATCTCTTAGCGCTAGAATGAAACCTGACCCTGCTTTTGCTACTTCACCTATCTATGTCACTGATAAGGATTATGAATTCTCTATTGATCCTGATATAATTACTTTGGTTGAATCTGATCCTTTTCATGGCTATGAATCTGAAACTGTTGTGGCACATCTTACTAAATTAAATGATATAGCCACCCTGTTCACTAATGATGAGAAATCTCGCTACCTTTATATCCTTAAGATATTTCCATTCTCATTAAAGGGTGATGCTAAGATATGCTTTAATTCTCTTGATCCTGGTTGTGTGCGTAGTCCCAAGGATGTGATTTATTACTTCCCTGCTAAATATTTCCCTGATCATAAGAAACAAGCTGCTTTGAGGGATATATATAATTTTGTGCAAATTGAAGAAGAGAGTCTCCCACAAGCTTGGGGGAGGCTTCTCAAGTTACTTAATGCTTTTCCTGATCATCCTCTCAGGAAAAATGAAATACTTGATATCTTTTATAATGGACTAACCGATGCTTTCAGAGATTACCTGGATAGCTGTGTTGGTTCTGTTTTCAAGGAAAGAACACCGGATGAAGCTGAAATTCTATTGAATAATATGTGGACAAATGAAAATAATTGGACACTTCCTGAGCCAGCTCCTGAGCCAATTCCTGAGCCTATTCCTAAACCAACTCCGAAGAAGAGAGGTGTTCTATTTCTCAGTCCTGAAGATATGCAAGAGGCAAAGAAATCTATGAAAGAATAGGGTATAAAAGCTGAAGATGTTAAGAATTTACCACCTATTGAAGAAATAAATGGTCTTAATCTACCGCCTGCTGAAGAAATATATGATCTTAATCCATTACCTATTAAAGAAACTCATGGTCTTGATAACCCGACACAGGTAGTAAAGGTAAATTCTCTCTATAGATATGATAAAGCTGAAATCCCTCCTACTAAAATTGCTAGCCAATGTATGGGTGAGTTTGATAACTTTATGCTTGAGCAAGAAGATTTCAATGCTTATTTCGTTAGACAATTAAAACAAAATGCTTATATGATTGAACACTTGGGTGATTATATGGCTAATGTTAAGGGTGAACTTAAACTTATTAGTAAACATGCTTCTATGGTTACCACTCAAGTAGAACAAGTACTTAAGGCTCAAAATGATTTGCTCAATGAATTAAATAGTAAGAAAAATGATTATGTTGTTAGAGTGGCTACTAGAACTGGTAAAATGACTCAGGAACCTTTGTATCCTGAAGGCCACCCTAAGAGAGTTGGACAAGATTCTCAAAGAAATAATATTGATGCACCTAGTCATTCTAAAAAGAAGAAAAAGAAAAATGATAGGACTTTGCATGCTTCTAGTGAACCTATTGCTGAACCACCTGAGAATCCAAATGATATCTCTATTTCTGAAGATGAAAAACAATCTGGTAATGAACATGAACCTAGTAATAATGTTAATGATGATGTTCATGATGATGCTCAACCTAGCAATGATAATGATGTATAAATTGAACCTATTGTTGGTCAAGATAACCCACAATCAAAGAATCAACGTCATGATAAGAGAGACTTTGTTGCTAGGAAACATGGTAAAGAAAGAGAACCTTGGCTTCAGAAACCCATGCCTTTTCCTCCCAAACCATCCAAGAAAAAGGATGATGAGGATTTTGAGCGCTTTGCTTAAATGATTAGACCTATCTTTTTGCGGATGCGATTAACTGATATGCTCAAAATGAATCCTTATGCTAAGTATATGAAAGATATTGTTACAAATAAAAGAAAGATACCGGAAGCTGAAATTTCCACCATGCTTGCTAATTACACTTTCAAGGGTGGAATACCGAAGAAACTTGGAGATCCAGGAATACCTACTATACCATGCTCCATTAAAAGAAATTATGTTAAAACTGCTTTATGTGATCTTGGAGCCGGTGTTAGTGTTATGCCTCTCTCTTTATATCGTAGACTTGATTTGAATAAGTTGACACCTACTGAAATATCTTTGCAAATGGCTGATAAATCAACTGCTATACCTGTCAGTATTTGTGAGGATGTGCTTGTTGTGGTTGCAAACATTACTATTTTAACGTACTTTGTTATTCTTGATATTCCCGAGGACGATAGTATGTCTATTATTCTTGGAAGACCTTTTTTGAATACTGCAGGGGCTGTTATTGATTGCAACAAAGGCAATGTCACTTTTCATGTTAATGGTAATGAGCATACGGTACACTTTCCGAGGAAACAACCTCAGGTCCACAGTATCAATTCTATTGGAAAAATTCCATCGATTATTTTTGGAGGTTTTGAATTTCCTCTTCCTACTGTCAAGAAGAAATATGGTATTCTTATTATAGGGGATGTGCATATCCCTGTTGAGGTAACATAGTGTTATTCAAAATTTCTCCGGTTCCATGTTATTCGGAATGAGTTTGTTAACAAGACTTGATCAACCTTGTTAGTGGATTCCTTTTGATGAGCATGAGATGGATGAAACTAGAAGGCACGACCTTTTGTACCCTCTTTCTACTTTCTGTTATTTAGTTGAAATAAAGTAAAAATAGTATTTTTCTGTCTATTTTCTGTTTATCTGTGCAATATAAAAATACCCCGAAAATAGAAGTTCTCCAAGTGCCCTGAAAATGGAATATGATTTTTTCTGGAATATTTGAGAATATCTGGCACTGAGAACACAGCGGGAGGGGCAAGCACCTAGCCACGAGGGTGGAGGGCACGCCCTACCCCCTGGGCACACCCCTGCCTCGTGGGCCCATGGTGGCTCCCCTCCACTTATTCCTGCACCCACACTCTTCTTCTTCCTCCCAAAAAAATCACCATCCAGCTCAAGCACGAGTTCTAGCTCATTTTGCTGCGATTTTCGATCTCCTTGCTCAAAGCACCTCTCACACAACTGCTTGGGGAGATTGTTCCTTAGTATGTGACTCCTCCATTGGTCCAATTAGTTTTTATTCTGGTGCTTTATTCATTGCAAATTTGTGCTGCGTAGGTGACCATGTTCTTGATCTTGCATGTCAAATTTATATGGTTCACTTTTATTTGAAGTTACTAAAAATTTCAGAAATTTTCAGAAAATAATGAAGAGATTTTTGAGGGGCTCATCGAGCGAAAGCTCGAAGGAAAAGCAAAATGAAGAAGCACAGAGGCCCAAATATAATTTGCCTCGCACCGCGGAGGTTTGGCCGTGTGAATGGCCTTCCGATGATTTCTTGAGAGAAGCCGGGATTTATGATGATTTCTATTCATTGGCTGAGAATGCAGGCCTCACCGACTTCCTTCGCGATGAACGCAATCAGTATCTCTTACTCACCAATACTTTTTTGCAAAACTTCTACTATTATCCTAAGGAAACACCTCCTTTAGTGGAGTTTCATTTATATGATGTTGTTAAGAAGATGCCACTAGATGAATTTTGCAAGGTTTGCAAAATACCTTTTGAGGGTAGTTTAGATGAACCACATCGTAAAGATGTGGATGGGTTTATTGACACTATTACTGTAGGGGAAACTAGGAAGGTTTCCGATGCAAGAATCACTAGCATACATTTTCCTGTTTTACGCTACTTTGCCATATTTGCTAGTCGTTGCTTAATTTGTCGCGGAAACTATGGAAACCTTAGTGTTCCTGATATTATCATCTTGTTCCATGGTTTATTCCGCGATAACACTATTAGTATGGGCGGAATTATTGCTAAACATTTAATTTTGAACCGTACAAAGGGTCCCATCTTTGGAGGTATTTGTGCTTCACGCCTTGCTGCACATTATAACATACCTATTAGGCACTATGAAAGAGAAGAAAAATTGTTGCCCAATGCTTATTTAGACTATAAGAGTATGATAGAGCATGACTTTATTGTTAAGAATAGGGAAGGGGCGCTTAAATACAAATTGTTCTTTGACAAACATCACCCTGAGACTATTATCCTGCCTTTTCCCTCCTTGTTTAATTTATCTACAAGTCCGTATCTCGTTCCGTGGGCGGCCATTCACGCCTACCGGAACCATACACCAGTCGTGGAGCCGGAACCGCAATTTGAGCCTCCACGACAGTCTAACTACCAGTGGAATCTGGAGATGATTTCCAGCCAGTGGCAATCAGAGTCTTCTTCATCTCAGTACGACCCCGGCTACAACTATGGATATCGGCCAGGTCATCCATGGATTTGAACCAACTTAGACCAAAAGCCTAAGCTTGGGGGAGTACGTATTTCCCACTCACATTACATTCATGTTCACACACACACTCATTGCTAGATGTCGGTGCTCATACTCTTTCATTGTATTATCCATGCTAGTTTATTTTCTTTTTCTGCTTTCTTCTTGTGTGTTTGCTAAACCTTAAGAAAAACCAAAAAAATTAGTGTAACTTTTAGTTAGTCTACTTTTCTTGCTGTAGTAGTAATAATTAAAAGAAAACCCAAAAAGATTTCCCGTTCTTCTTTTGCTTGTTGGGAGCTTTCTCGTGTAAATAGTTTTATTTCTTTTCTTTGGGGTCGCTAGGATAAGACCATGATTAAATTGTTGAAGTGGCTCTTATATGCATTATTGTTGATTTAACCAAGAGCCCATATTGCCTTGTCTTCTCCTGTTTATTGAATGCTCGCAGATTCCAGCTTAGTACGATGCACGTGCACTCTTATTATTTTCACATCATTCGGTCGTGCAAGTGAAAGGCAATTATGACGATATATGATGGACTGACTGAGATGAGAAAAGCTGGTATGAAATCGGCCTCTCTTGTTTTTGTAAATACGATTAGTACATCGTTCCTGATTCAGCCTATTATGAATAAACATGTTTGGAATGACAATTAGAGATTATAGTTGCTCGTGCCATGCTTGATTAGCTATGAGTTATAATGGTTTACCTTGCGTGCCAACATGCTATTAAAATGGTTGTGATGTGGTATAGTTGGGTGGTATCCTCCTTTGAATGATTTAAGTGACTCGACTTGGCACATGTTCACACATGTAGTTGAAACAAATCAACATAGCCTTCACGATATTTATGTTCATGGTGGATTATATCCTACTCATGTTTGTACTCAATGTTTATTAATTTTAGTGCATGTTCATGACTGTTGTCGCTCTCTAGTTGGTCGCTTCCCAGTCTTTTGCTAGCCTTCACTTGTACTAAGGGGGAATACTGCTTGTGCATCCAATCCCTTAAACCCTAAAGTTATTCCATATGAGTCCACCATACCTTCCTATATGCGGTATTTACCTGCCGTTCCAAGTAAATTTGTATGTGCCAAACTCTAAACCTTCAAATGAAATTCTGTTTTGTATGCTCGAATAGCTCATGTATCAACTAGGGTTGTCCGTATATTCTATGCTAGGCGGGTTATTCTCAAGAGGAGTGGACTCTACTCCTCACTCACGAGAAAATGGCTGGTCACCGGGATGCCCAGTCCCATGCTTTATGCAAACTAAATCAAAATAATTTCAAACAAAACTCCCCCTGGGACTGTTGCTAGTTGGAGGCACTCGTTGTTTTGAGCAAGCCATGGATTGATGCTTGTTGGTGGAGGGGGAGTATAAACTTTACCATTCTATCTGGGAGCCGCCTATAATGTGTGTAGCATGGAAGATATCGCCATCTCTTGGTTGTTGTGTTGACAATGAAAGTATGCCGCTCAAAATATTATTTATGTGTATTTCAAAACCGAGCTCTGGCACCTCTACAAATCCCTGCTTCCCTCTGCGAAGGGCCTATCTATTTACTTTTATGTTGAGTCATCACCCTCTTATTAAAAAGCACTAGATGGAGAGCGCTGCTGTCATTTGCATCCATTACTATTAATTTATATTGGGTATGACTATGACTGGATCTCTTTTACCATGAATTACAATGTCTAGTCAGTCCTTGATCTTTAAAGGTGCTCTACATTTATGTTTTGCGGTCTCAGAAAGGGCTAGCGAGATACCATCCTGTTATATCATATCATGATTATTTTGAGAAAGTGTTGTCATCCGAGATTTATTATTATGGCTCGCTAGTTGATTATGCCATTGATATGAGTAAACATGAGACCTAAGAGTTATTGTGAATGTGGTTAGTCATAATCTTTGTTGAAAACTTGAATGCTGGCTTTACATATTTACAACACAAAGAGCAAACAAAGTTTGTAAAAGTTTTTCTTTATCACTTTCAGTTTGTCAACTGAATTGCTTGAGGACAAGCAATGGTTTAAGCTTCAGGCAGTTGATACGTCTTCATCGTATCTACTTTTCCAAACACTTTTGCCCTTGTTTTGGACTCTAACTTGCATGATTTGAATGGAACTAACCCGGACTGACGCTGTTTTCAGCAGACTTTCCATGGTGTTATTTATGTGCAGAAACAAAAGTTCTCGGAATGACCTGAAACTCCACGGAACATCTTTTCGGAAAATATTAAAAATACTGGAAGAAAAATCCACGCCAGGGGCCCAGACCCTGTCCACGAGGGTGGGGGCGCGCCTGCCCCCCTGGGCGCGCCCCCCTACCTCATGGGCTGTAACGCCCCGAGACCGATGCTCCCGAAACCTTCCATGTTTTTTTTGTTTTCGTTGTGTGTATTTATTTATTTGGTTGCATTCATCGTCGCATCATCCGCATTGCATCGGCACTCGTTGTCGTCATTGTTTTAAAACTTGCATCCGTTCGTAGTTGCCGCTTCACCCTCGCCTCCGTTGACGTTTCTCAGACCAACCGTTCTTTTGGTGTCCGACCATTTGAGCCTCTCTGCACAATGCACAACCCCCCCCCCCCTAGTGTGCGCTTCCGAAACTGCCCCGGACCCGAACCGGGCTGTCATTTCTGTTGGATCTGGATCATCCCCAAACGTCTACAAAACATCACCGTTTTCTTATTTGGACTCCCTAGCCTACTTTTCCGTCCGCTCGATTTCGATCGGAGGGACGAAATTAACCCTGCCCTAGTCCACTTGCTATATATAAGACCACCACCTACCTAATCTAGTCTAACCCTAAAACCTAGGGATCTGTCCCATCAATCCCGTGTCCGCCGCCGCCACCCACCCGAAATCTCTTGAGATCCATCCCCTCCTCTGTTTCACACCAGTCATCCAAATCCAGCCAATTCCATCGATCCATTCGTCCACCGCTCCACCACCTCACCTCGACGACCGGCGCCACTGCCGATGACCACCTCCAGTAGTTCTCGCGCCATGGCCATCCCAAGCTTGGCCCGCGTGCCCCGAGGGAACGCACAAGGCTGTCCTCCTCGTCCCCGCACCTCTGCTTTGCCATGGATTGGCCTCATCGTCGCCCTCGTCCGAGAGCACCCGATGCTCCTGCCTCCTCCTCGTCGCCCGCGCCTACAGCTCCTCGCCGGAGCAGGCAACCGGACTGCATCACCAGGCCGTGCCCTCCTTCTCCTCCTTCCCCGCTGCTCTCTCTCTCTCTCTGAATCACTCTCCCTGTCCCGTTGTTCCTCGCAGGGAGCCATGGCCGCCGGCTACCGAAGCAGCAGCAGTCTCGAGCGTCGCCCGACCCTGCTTCCACCTCGTTTCTCACCGGAGCAAGCCCCACCACACCGTCCGCCGGCGCCCTGACCTCCTCATCGCCCGAGCGCCTACAGAGAACCCCGCAGGTTCCTGTCGACATGGACGACCTCCTCGTCGCCCGTCCGTCGTCTAAGGCTCCGCGACCGCGCCAAGTCCACCGCCGTCCTCTGCATCACGCCTCTGCCCGTCTTCCGCATCGCCCGCTCGCCCGCGCCTCACGTTGACCGCGACCACCTCCACGCGCCTGGACCATCTCCCCTTCGCCCGTTGACCGGTCCAACTCTCCATCGATCTGGGGTGAGCAGCTTCCCCAGCCCAGAGTGCTCAGATTCGGCCCGTTGTGTATTTTTTCCTGCTGCTACGATTTTAGCTTTTCCTGAGATAATAGTTTTGCAGAAAACCCCTTCATGATCATGCATATAATAACTCTCCCACCATGCATCATATGTAAAAACTTAATATATGAAATATGCTTAGAATTGCATCTAGTTTCATAATATGTCATTTCCATCCATGTTTAAAATGTTTAAAATGAGGTTTGCTTATATTTGCCTATTGCCATGTTAAAATGATTTAATTCATAACTAAATAACCGTAGCTCCGATTTTAATAATCTTTATATGTAAATGGGGTAGAATTATGCATAGATTAACATGGTAGCATTACCTTGCATGTTTAACAATTCTAAAATATGCTTTAGGACAGAACAGTACCAAATCCATAAATATGCACATGAGGATTTTCCGGAAATATTGTTTGTTGTTCCGGCCTCATTTAAACTTGCCTAAATAGTTAGTTTTCATATGCTTCATCTCTTGTCATGTTTAACAACATTTAATATTGATGGATACATAACCGAGAGAGAACTAAATAATCGTATGTGGTGTTTCGTCAATATGCAACTCGTTGCATATTGAGCTCCACTTAATTTGTAGTGTTCTTTGTTGCACTTTGCCATGTCATGCTCATTAAACTGGACATGCATCATCCTTGGTTGTGCATCATGCCATGTTTATGTGATGGTTGTTTACTATGTTGTTTGCTTCTTTCCGGTGTTGGTTCTTCGGGTTAGTTCCGTTAACGTTGCGATTATGAGGATTCGTTCGACTACGTCCGTTTGTCTTCTTCATGGACTCGTTCTTCTTCCTTGCGGGATTTCAGGCAAGATGACCATACCCTCGAAATCACTTCTATCTTTGCTTGCTAGATGCTCGCTCTTTTGCTATGCCTATGCTGCGATACCTACCACTTGCTATATCATGCCACCCATATTGCCATGTCAGCCTCTAACCATCCATGTCCTAGCAAACCGTTGATTGGCTATGTTACCGCTTTGCTCAGCCCCTCTTATAGCGTTGCTAGTTGCAGGTGAAGATGAAGTTTGTTCCTTGTTGGAACATGATTATTTTGGGATATCACAATATCTCTTATTTTAATTAATGCATCTATATACTTGGTAAAGGGTGGAAGGCTCGGCCTTATGCCTGGTGTTTTGTTCCACTCTTGCCACCCTAGTTTCCGTCATACCGGTGTTATGTTCCTTGATTTTGCGTTCCTTACACGGTTGGGTGATTTATGGGACCCCCTTGACAGTTCGCTTTGAATAAGACTCCTCTAGCAAGGCCCAACTTTGGTTTTACCATTTTCCACCTAAGCCTTTTTCCCCCGGGTTTTCGCGAGCCCGAGGGTCATCTTTATTTTAACCCCCCCGGGCCAGTTCTCCTTCGATTGCTGGTCCAAACTAGAGCCACTTGCGGTGCCGCCCTGAGGCAACTTGGGGTATCTTCGGTTTCCATACGTAGTGTTCATCCGGATGTGCCCTGAGACCGAGATATGCGCAGCTCCTATCAGGATTTGTCGGCACAATCAGGCGGCTTTGCTGGATTTGTTTTATTACTGTCGAAATGTCTTGTAGTCCGGGATTCCGAGACTGATCGGGTCTTCCCGGTAGAAGGAATATCCTTCGTTGACCGTGAGAGCTTATAATGGGCTAAGTTGGGACACCCCTGCAGGGTTTGATCTTTCGAAATCCGTGCCCGCGGTTATGTGGCAGATGGGAATTTGTTAATGTCCGGTTGTAGAAAACCCGAAGTTGATCTTAATTAAAACACATCAACCGCGTGTGTAACCGTGATGGTCTCTTCTCGGCGGAGTCCGGGAAGTGAACACGGTGTTGGAGTTATGCTTGACGTAAGTAGTTTCAGGATCACTTCTTGATCATAGTTGTTCGACCGTGCTTTGCCTTCTCTTCTCGCTCTCATTTGCGTATGTTAGCCACCATATATGCTAGTCGCTTGCTGCAGCTCCACCTCATACCCTTTACCCTACCTATAAGCTTAAATAGTCTTGATCTCGCGGGTGTGAGATTGCTGAGTCCCCGTGACTCACAGATACTTCCATAACCAGTTTGCAGGTGCCGATGAAACCGTGCAGGTGACGCACCCGAGCTCGAGGAGGAGCTCGATGAAGATCTTGATCGTTGTGTTGTTTTGTTTCAGTTGATCAGTAGTGGAGCCCACTCGGGACGATCGGGGATCTGTGTAGCATTTGGGGTAGTCTTCTTTTATTTTGGTTCCATAGTCGGACCTTGATTGTATCTGTATGATGTAATGCTTTATTCATGTTTTGTGTGAAGTGGCGACTGTAAGCCAACTATGTATCTCTTTCCCTTATGTATTACATGGGTTGTGTGAAGATTACCTCACTTGCGACATTGCTTTCAATGCGGTTATGCCTCTAAGTCGTGCTTCGACACGTGGGAGATATAGCCGCATCGAGGGTGTTACAAGTTGGTATCATTCACCTCTTACTATTCATTTGTTCCGGAGTGATGAAGATATCTCAGAAGATTCAAGTTTCCATTCTCAATTCACTCAAGTTCTTTTGAGGATGCTATCTCATTCAAGCCATTTAATTCAACCGATGCAATCTCTCCTTTCAAGCAATCGTTCAACGGTGGTTCTTTTGAGTGGGCCCTAACCCACAGGTCTTTTTCCAGGATCTTACCTGACCTTCGAATTTATCGGGAGTGATTCCCAAATTCTTTTCAAACGTTGACGTAAGAATAAATTTTCATCAGTCATATGTCTTTCTCCAAGATCTTTCAAATCCTTTTCATCGTTGGGTCAACCTTTACATATTTTCATCCCGGAGTATCTCAACAATTCATGGTGGTGTTTCTCATCGTCATTCTCAACATTTGAAGACCGAAGAAGAGTTTCTCTTAAATTTTGCTCCATTCTCTTCAAGATTCATGGTTCTAGCTTGATGCCATCCTCTCATAATTGTTTTCGATTGTGAGAATTCTTTTCACCCATCCGGAGCATTTCATAAGTCTTTTCAGTTTGATTCTCCGGAGCCCATCATCTCAGAATTATTCATTCAAGCTTTCAGCTCTCGTTCTCCAAATCTTACTATGCATCTTTCAATATTCTCTAATCAGTTCATGATCTCTTTGTTCTCATGTATCTAAATCCTAGCAAGCATCTTCGTTCATTTGCTAATTCTTCCCGGTGTTTCCTTATCTTTTCTTCGTTCATTTTCAATTCTTACGACGGTTCGTTCAAGATCCTTCTTCCTTTGTTATCATATAGATTCATTCTTTCTTTCCAAATTCTACCGGTGGTTCGTTGAAGACCTTCCCAAATTTGCGACATATCTACCTTGATCCTTTCCACGAGAATAAGTAGTATGCCAAAGCCGTTGCTTGTCATCAATTTAAATTGGTGAAGGATAAGCATAATGTAATTCTTATTCTTGTTTCATCGAGTAAATTCTATTCCTTATTCCGGAGGTTCTTCAAATTCTGGATTTCAATTGTTTCACCTTATCTTCCTCGGAGTTCCAAGCTCTCACAATTATATCACCACGGAGATCCATCTAATCATTGCAAGGCTTCACCTTGTGTTCAACTTCTCTTTCTTCCTATCATCCTTTTATTGCCGGAGTTCTTCATGGAGGCTCTACATGGTGGTTTATCAAGGACCCTTTTCATTCTTCAATTGTTCATCAAGATTTCTCTCAGAGTCAAGATGCGTCAAGCTATACTCTAAATTAAACAGGGTGCTTAACACTTGTTTTGTTTGGAGGAGTTCAAGCATTTCTTCATCTTGCATTCCGAAGTGCAATTCTTTCTACCTTATTTTTTTTGAGATGGTGTTATGTCATCCTTGGCAATTTCTCCTCATGCTTCACGATTCACATGTTGTCAAGAATGAGATATTTTAAATCCACCAATCTATCCATTGGAGTTATCTTGGGTTATATTTCACTTAAAGCTTTCCCTAAGGATTGTTGCTATTGTGGTGCTTCTCAATGACCCAAGCTTGCTCTTTATCCTCTTGGTGGAACAAGTTTTCATCTCTTCGTTGATCTCAAGCAAGCAATTGTTTTCGCTAGTGGCAGAAGTTCACCTCAAGTTTTGAGATGTCTCAATAAGCCCACGAGGATCATATCTTTTCGTTGTTGGTTTTCCAACGACTCCACTCAATCCTTATTTTTAAAGATGCTCTCTCAAATCCATTTGAGGTGGTACATGTTGTTTTCTTCTCCATTCTTTCTTTCTTTCCAATGATCTATCTTCTAATTTTTTCTTCCGAAAGCATTGTGAGGTTGCTGATCTGGAGTCCGTTCGGGGCTCCGGAGACGGGGATTCGTCGCCGTCGTCATCATCAACCATCCTCCATCACCAATTTCATGATGCTCACCGCCGTGCGTGAGTAATTCCATCGTAGGCTTGCTAGACGGTGCTGGGTTGGATGAGATCTATCATGTAATCGAGTTAGTTTTGTTAGGGTTTGATCCCTAGTATCCACTATGTTCTGAGATTGATGTTGCTATGACTTTGCTATGCTTAATGCTTGTCACTAGGGCCCGAGTGCCATGATTTCAGATCTGAACCTATTATGTTTTCATGAAATGTGAGTTCTTCATCCTATCTTGCAAGTCTATAGTCACCTACTATGTGTTATGATCCGGCAACCCCGAAGTGAAAATAATCGGGACCACTCCCGGTGATGACCTTAGTTTGAGGAGTTCATGTATTCACTATGTGTTAATTCTTTGTTCCGGTACTCTATTAAAAGGAGGCCTTAATATCCCTCAGTTTCCATTAGGACCCCGCTGCTACGGGAGGGTAGGACAAAAGATGTCATGCAAGTCCATTTCCATAAGCACGTATGACTATATTCGAAATACATGCCTACATTACATTGATGAATTGGAGCTAGTTCTGTGTCACCCTATGTTATGATTGTTACATGATGAACCGCATCCGGCATAATTCTCCATCACCGATCCAATGCCTACGAGCTTTGCACATATTGTTCTTCGCTTTCCGTTGCTACTGTTACAATCACTACAAAACCCAAAAATATTACTTTTGCTATCGTTACCATTACTTCCATATTACTTTGCTACTAAACACTTTGCTGCAGATACTAAGTTATCCGGGTGTGGTTGAATTGACAACTCAACTGCTAATACTTGAGAATAGTCTTTGGCTCCCCTTGTGTCGAATCAATAAATTTGGGTTGAATACTCTACCCTCGAAAACTGTTGCGATCCCCTATACTTGTGGGTTATCAACGCACTGATGAATCTTCTGGAGCAAGCGCCTATCTTAGAGGTGCATCGTACATTAATGGGTACGGTGGTTGAGAGGATTTGTTCCATCGAGAGTGGGTTGCATGAAGCTTTTATGAGCCTGCTAAGAGGCTTTGAGGTACGAAAGTAATATATAAAAATTTTGACGGTACCGCACATGCTAGGTGTGCCCTATGCAGATAGTAGCCCCTGAGACTCTGGTTGCTGTCCAAAGGCGGCAAACAGAGGATCATAGTCCCAGGTAATGATCACGCTGCTTTCATGTGCAGGCAGCTGAGGGTCTGGTGGCTGGCCGTACTAGTGAGTTTGCTGAATTGAAGTGGCAACTTGATGCGGCAGATGCCGACATCGTGCTTGTAAACAAGCGGCTTGACAAGGCACAGGGTATGTATTCTCCGGTGGTCAATATATAGTAAGAGGAGCATGATGCTAGTATCGGTCATATGCTGTGATCGCAGATGGAGCTGCCGCCGTGGAGACCCTTCGGGCATAGCTTGCCCGAGCCAAGGAACAAGCCAGGAGAAGTGATGTGGCCTCCCTAAAGGCGGCCGAAGAGTTAAGAGCCGAACAGGCCGCTCATAGCCAGAGCAAAGATAAAATAGCCAAGATGGTTGTTGAGTTGAAAGATGCCGCCGACCGTTATGAGCTTCTTGAAAGGAAAGTCAAACAAAGATGGCGGACCTAGAGAAAGCCATGGTAGCAGCCAAGGAAACCCGCTCTAAAATCAGAGCCTCGAAGGAGGAGCTACGTCAAGTCGGAAATATCATGGCTAGGAAGCCCTTTTTGTTGTGGACGAAGTTCGGAGATCCTAAGTATGCCCTTCTGGATCAATTATGGAGTTCTACAGACACGTACTTGGATTTGGCAGCGAGTGCCGCTGATGCGACCAAGTTTGTCAAAGATCTCACGAAGTGGAAAAGTTGTTCTGGTCGCAGTTCAATGCTCCAGCGCGTCCACTGCTGTTAAATGAGCAAATGGCCGAGTGGGCCGAGCTCCATAGGTTGTCTGGAGTTGCCATGAGGTCTGTCGTGGATCATCTATGGCCGGAAGGACCAAGGTCGAATAGTTATTTTGGTCTAGTGCAATGATTCCTTGGCGTAGTGCCGCATATCGACGCTGTAAAGAGGTCGGCGTGCATAGAGGGTGCGCGGATGGCTCTTGCCCGTGTCAAGACATACTGGGCAGAGATGGAGGCCACCGCTATTGCAACCCAGACCGGCCGCAGGCCAGGTTTCGACCGAGCACTATTTTGAAGGAGTCCTAGAAGGTGCTCGTTTGATAGAGCCTCAGTGCTCGAAGAGTGTCATGTTCGAGTGGCATGTATCCCAATTGTAAAAACAATGCTATTTGAATTATAAAGGTTGTGTTTATACTTTTGCCTGAAAGTATTATGATGCCTCCTGTGCGGTTGTTTATGTATATATATATATATATATATATATATATATATATATATATATATATATATATATATATATATATATATATATATATATATATATATATATATATATATATATATATATATATATATATATAACCTGAAAGTTTGCAGTCGTCGGCTTCAGCCCCACACATATAATGCGGGGGTGTTCGCAAAAGCATGTGTTCACACTTGATCCAACGTCTTGGTCCATTAAGGAGGTGGTAGCACGGCGAATGAGGCAATCGGACTATATTGCTTTAACACTTTCACTTAGCCATAGGAGTTTGACAGTGGGGCTACTATATAGCCCCTGGTACTTCCGCGCTCATCCAAGTACGAGGCGCGTACGTACATGACTGGGAAAACCGGCCCTTCGTTAATGCGGAGGAATCCCGAAGATTCCGCTAAGTCATTGAGTGGTTGACCAGTCTCGCGCCTTATCATGACAGTCAGTTTTCGGCTTTCTCTACTGAGGTGCTCATCCGGATGAACCAGGGCACAATCGCAGTAGTTCTCCCGGTGCCACCTTAGCCGATAGAGCAGAACGTAAGGTAGAAAAACGCGGGAGCCGGGCAAACCCAACATTTGACCCAAGACATGATTCGGAGCTGGTGCATATAAGGGCAAACTCGCGACGCCGAACACTCCCTAAGGTGTTCGGTCTTTATAACATATACCGGGCTAAGTAATGCCCTTGATAATGGACCCTAGATTTCCAGGTACGTGCATTAGTCTGACGTGGCCAAATGCCAACAACGCCAGCATCCCTCACGGTTGTGTTAGGTATCCGGGGGGTGTCAAACAACAAGAGACAGTAAGAAAGGTTTACACCGGGTCTTAATCTAAAAAGAAACCTTTGAGCGGGGCCCTGCTGCACGTATGCGCTTGTGTCTCCGTTGTGCCGTATCCTGTAATGGTGTAGCACGATTGTCATCTGTAAAAGAGAAAAAACTTAGATAAAAGTCTTCGTGCGAAAAACTGATTATTCTCATTAAAATTAATCTAAATGAGGTCAAGCCGAACTGTGGTCCTTTTTACATGCGGAAAGCCCCTGGTACCGCCTATGGGGGTATATCCATCAAACCAATCTCAGGTTTATCTAAGCTGTTACAGCTAGTGGTGCGTCGGACTCGTCTAACTGTGTCTGCGGTCTTGATGACCGACCATTTAGTCTGGTTGACGAGGCCATTTAGTGTTCGGCTGCTAAAGCCGCCACACGTTCTTCCGCGCGTAAAGAACGCTTAGTGTTTTTGCTAACTATGATGGTACCACGTGGACTGTTCTTCCGAGTGGTGCTTGATAGCCGTTTCGGAATGGAGCGATGTCGAAGGTTAACTTTTCACTTTGGAAGTTGTCGGGAGAACTGAATACAACCTCTAGTACTAGAGAGCCCGTACAGCGGGCCTCTAGGCCTGGTATTACTCCTTTAAAGGTAGTATTGCTTTGGCTGATTCTTGTCGGGTCTATCCCCATTTTGCGGGCTGTGTCCTGATATATCAGATTAAGACTACTGCCGCCATCCATAAGGACACGGGTGAGATGGTATCCGTCGATTATTGGGTCGAGCACCAAGGCAGCCAACCCTCCATGCCAGATACTAGTCAGATGATCCCTGCGATCAAAAGTGATCGGGCAGGCCGACCAAGGGTTGAACTTAGGGGTGACGGGCTCTACGGCGCATATGTCTCGGAGTGCGTGTTTGCTCCTCCTTTTTATTACGTGAATCATGTTCACTGTTTTGACCTCTGGTGGGAATTTTTTCTGTACCCCAGTGTTTTGCTGGCGAGGCTCATCCTCGTCTTCACATGATGTCTCTCTCCCCTTGCGTTCGGCGTTTAGCTTGTCGGCCAGCTTGAAGACCCAGCATTCTCTGTGGGTGTGATTTGTAAGTTTGTCGGAGGTGCCATGAATCTGGCATAATTTGTCTAGAATCTTTTTTAGGCTGGATGGTCCATCTCTGTTGCCTTTGAAAAGCTTTTTCCGTTGACCGGGTGAGAGCCCCTAAATCCGGTGTTTACCGCCGTATTGTCTGGGTTGTCTTCGTTATTTCGACGCTTGCTTTTACTGCGTCGTATTTTTCCATTGCCATCCCTGACTTCGGATGTGCCTGGGTCGCTGGTGCTACTACGGGCCAGCCGGCTATCTTTGCCCGCGCAAAAGCGGGTCATAAAGCTTGTTAGGGCTGCCATTGTCCTCGGTTTTTCTTGGCCGGGGTGTCTAGCGAGTCATTCGTCGCCGACGCTGTGTTTGAAATCTGCTAAGGCTTTGGCGTCGGGGCAGTCGACGATTTGATTCTTCTTAGTGAGAAATATATTCCAAAGCTTTCGGGCTGACTCTCCGGGCTGTTGAATTATATGACTTAAATCGTCTGCGTCCGGAGGTCGGACATAGGTCTCTTGAAAGTTAGCCCTAAAAGCATCCTCAAGCTCCTCCCAACTTCCAATTGAATCTCCGGGGAGGCTCTTCAGCCAGTGTCGGGCCGGTCCTTCCAACTTGAGGGGTAAGAATTTGATGGCGTGGAGATCATCTCCGCGAGCCATGTGGATATGAAGAATAAAGTCCTCAATCCAGACCCCAAGGTCTGTCGTCCCGTCGTATGCCTCTATGTTCACGGGTTTGAATCCCTCTGGAAATTCGTGATCCAGCACTTCATCGGTGAAACATAGGGGGTGCGCGGCACCTCTGTATTTGGATGTATCACGGTGTTCTGACGGTTGTTGTATTCGGTTTTGATTCTATGCCGGGGCGCGCTTCCTAGATCCGTAGATGGACCTGGTTATCCCTGCTTTTTGGCACGAGTCCTCACATGGATCGTGTGCTGACTTATGCGCAGCATCGTTAGCCGCCCTATTGTGGCCACAGGATGGTCGATCCGGCTGATCGACCGTTTTATTTTTTGGCTGTATGGGCTCTAGAGCCTCGTCATCGAATTCAGGCAGTAGCTTGCGCTTTGGATAGCTCTTTGTGTGGCGACTGCCATCGTACTTTTCTTCACTGTCAAGCACTTTATTCCATCTATTGATGAGTGTATTTTGCACGGCCTTAAGCCTTTGCTCCTGTTTCTTCAGACTCCTCGCGGTGGCAATAAGCCTTTTTTGGAGGTTCTCTTGCTCCAAGTACCTTTCCGGGATGATGTGTGCATCGTCGTCCGGACTGTTCTCCTCTCCAAAGACAGGTTGATTAGCTTTACCCCCGGCGTCACCGTGATCGGACAGCGGCTCCGTACTATGTTCGCCGTCCGCTGGTTCATCTTGCTCCATCGCTGGATCCATGTGGTTGTCGTTTCTTTCAGATTCGACCGGGGTATTATTCTTTCTTGCGTTGTTATCATTGTTTTTGCTGAGGCGGGATTTGGAGCGACGCCTACGGCATTGCTTTGGTTGCTTCTCGAGGGAACTATCCTTCGCTGCATCCTTCCGCTCCTCGTCATTGTTTTTTGTGGGAGTATTCACCATATATATATCGTGTGATGAAGTGGCTGTCCAGCGCCCTGTGGGCGGTGGTTCCTGTTCCTCTCCTGCATCGTCGTCCATACCACCGATGTCTTCGGAGTCGAAATTAAGCATGTCGGTTAAATCGTCGACAGTGGCTATTATGTGGGTGGTGGGTGGGTGATGTCTACTACACAACCTTCTTCTTGTAGACGTTGTTGGGCCTCCAAGTGCAGAGGTTAGTAGGACAGTAGCAAATTTCCCTCAAGTGGATGACCTAAGGTTTATCAATCCGTGGGAGGCGTAGGATGAAGATCTTTTCTCTCAAACAACCCTGCAACCAAATAGCAAAGAGTCTCTTGTGTTCCCAACATACCCAATACAATGGTAAATTGTATAGGTGCACTAGTTCGGCAAAGAGATGGTGATACAAGTGCAATATGGATGGTAGATATAGGTTTTGTAAACTAAAAATATAAAAACAGCAAGGTAGCGAGCGGTAAAAGTGAGCGTAAACGGTATTGCAATGATAGGAAACAAGGCCTATGGTTCATACTTTCACTACTGCAAGTCCTCTCAACAATAATAACATAGTTGGATCATATAACTATCCCTCAACATGCAACAAAGAGTCACTCCAAAGTCACTAATAGCGGGGAACAAACGAAGAGATTATGGTAGGGTATGAAACCACCTCAAAGTTATTCTTTCCAATCAATCCATTGAGCTATTCCTATAAGTGTCACAAACATCTCTAGAGTTCGTACTAAAATAACACCTTAAGATACAAATCAACCAAAACCCTAATGTCACCTAGATACTCCAATGTTACCTCAAGTATCCGTGGGCATGATTATACGATATGCATCAGACAATCTCGATTCATCTATTCAAACCAACACATAGAACCTCAAAGAGTGCCCCAAAGTTTCTACGGGAGAATCACGACGAAAACGTGTGCCAACCCCTATGCATAGGTTCCCAATGTCATGAAACCCGCAAGTTGATCACCAAAACATACATCAAGTGCATCAATAGAATAACCCATTGTCACCACGGTTATCCCACGCAAGACATACATCAAGTGTTCTCAAATCTTTAAAGACTCAATCTGATAACATAAATTCAAAGGGGAAACTCAATCCATTACAAGAGAAGAGGGGGAGAAGAAACATAAGATCCAACTATAATAGCAAAGCTCGCGATACATCAAGATCGTGCCAAATCAAGAACAAGAGAGAGAGAGAGAGAGATCAAACACATAGCTACTGGTACATACTCTCAGCCCCGTGGGTGAACTACTCCCTCTTCGTCATGGAGAGCGCCGGGATGATGAAGATGGCCACCGGTGAGGGTTCCCCCCTCCGGCAAGGTGCCGGAACAGGGTCCCGATTGGTTTTTGGTGGCTACAGAGGCTTGCGGCGGCGGAACTCCCGATCTAATCTCTGTTCTAGAAGTTTTACGATACGTAGGTATATATGGGTGCAGGAGGTACGTCAGTGGACCGAAGGGGGGGCACGAGGCAGGGGGCGCGCCCCCTACCCTCGTGAGCACCTCCTTCATCTTCTGACGTAGGGTCCAAGTCTATCTGGTAAGTTTCCTTCCAAAAATAACTTCTCCAGTTGATTTCGTTCCCTTTCGACTCCGTTTGATATTCCTTTTCTTCGAAACACTGAAATAGCCATAAAACAGCAAATCTGGGTTGGGCCTCCGGTTAATAGGTTAGTACCAAAAATAATATAAAAGTGGATAATAAAGCCCAATGTTGCCCAAAACAGTAGATAATATAGCATGGAGCAATAAAAAATTATAGATACGTTGGATACGTATCAGGCATCCCCAAGCTTAATTCCTGCTTGTCCTCGAGTAGGTAAATGATAAAAAAACAATTTTTGATGCGGAGTGCTACTTGGCATAATTTCAATGTAATTCTTCTTAATTGTGATATGAATATTCACATCCGAAAGATTCAAGACAAAAGTTCATATTGACATAAAAATAATAATACTTTAAGCATACTAACAAAGCAATCATGTCTTCTCAAAATAACATGGCCAAAGAAAGTTATCCCTACAAAATCATATAGTCTGGCTATGCTCTATCTTCACCACACAAAGTATTTAAATCATGCACAACCCCGATGACAAGCCAAGCAATTGTTTCATACTTTAACATTTTCAAAACTTTTTCAATCTTCACGCAATACATGAG
Organism: Aegilops umbellulata; assembly: GCA_032464435.1. Classification (NCBI taxonomy): domain Eukaryota; kingdom Viridiplantae; phylum Streptophyta; class Magnoliopsida; order Poales; family Poaceae; genus Aegilops; species Aegilops umbellulata. The sequence goes on from CP136056.1 coordinate 115,154,864, forward strand.
CGTGAGCCATGTATATAGCACTATATGTGGAATAGAATGGTGGTTGTGGAGAAGACAAAAGGGGAGAAGATAGTCTCACATCAACTAGGCGTATCAACGGGCTATGGAGATGCCCATCAATAGATATCAATGTGAGTGAGTAGGGATTGCCATGCAACGGATGCACTAGAGCTATAAGTATATGAAAGCTCAACAAAAGAAACTAAGTGGGTGTGCATCCAACTTGCTTGCTCATGAAGACCTAGGGCATTTTGAGGAAGCCCATTATTGGAATATACAAGCCAAGTTCTATAATGAAAAATTCCCACTAGTATATGAAAGTGACAAAATAGGAGACTCTCTATCACAAAGATCATGGTACTACTTTGAAGCACAAGTGTGGTAAAAGGATAGTAGCATTGCCCCTTCTCTCTTTTTCTCTCATTTTTATATTTTTTTTTATTTTTTTATTTGGGCCTTTTCTCTCTTTTTTTATGGCCTCTTTTTTCTCTCTTTTTTTTATTTTTTGTCCGGAGTCTCATCCCGACTTATGGGGGAATCATAGTCTCCATCATCCTTTCCTCACTGGGACAATGCTCTAATAATCATGATCATCACACTTTTATTTTTCTTACAACTCAACAATTACAACTCGATACTTAGAACAAGATATGACCCTATATAAATGCCTCCGGCAGTGTACCGGGATATGCAATGAATCAAGAGTGACATGTATGAAAGAATTATGAACGGTGGCTTTGCCACAAATACGATGTCAACTACATGATCATGCAAAGCAATATGACAATGATGGAGCGTGTCATAATAAACGGATCGGTGGTAAGTTGCATGTCAATATATCTCTAAATGGCTATGGAAATGCCATGATAGGTAGGTATGGTGGCTGTTTTGAGGAAGGTATATGGTGGGTGTATGATACTGGCGAAAAATGCGCGGTATTAGAGAGGCTAGCAATGGTGGAAGGATGGGAAAAAGTGCGTATAATCCATGGACTCAACATTAGTCATAAAGAACTCATATTTGCAAAAATCTAGAAGTTATCAAAGAAAAGTATCACGCGCATGCTCCTAGGGGGATAGATTGGTAGGAAAAGACCATCGCTCGTCCCCGACTGCCACTCATAAGGAAGACAATCAATAAATAAATCATGCTCCGACTTCATCACATAACGGTTCACCATACGTGCATGCTACGGGAATCAAAAACTTTAACACAAGTATTTCTCAAATTCACAACTACTCAACTAGCATGACTCTAATATCACCATCTTCATATCTCAAAACAATCATAAATAATCAAACTTCTCATAGTATTCAACACACTCATAAGAATTCTTACAAATCTTGTATGCTTAGCATATTAGGATTATTTAAGAAAATTACCATGCTATTGAAGACTCTAAAAATAATATAAGTGAAGCATGATAGTTTGTCTATTTCTTCAAAATAAAACTACCACCATGCTATAAAAGATATAAGTGAAGCACTAGAGCAAATGGCAAACTACTCCGAAAGATATAAGTGAAGATCAATGAGTAGTTGAATAAATATGTAACTTTGTGAAGACTCTCCCATTTAAGAATTTCAGATCTTGGTATTTTATTCAAACATCAAGAAAAGCTATAGAAAACGATATTTCAAGGATAGCACACATCATGTGAAGAAGCAAAAACTTAGGTTCAACCGATACTAACCGATAATTGTTGAAGAAGAAAGGTGGGATGCCTACCGGGGCATCCCCAAGCTTAGATGCTTGAGACGTCTTGAAATATTATCTTGGGTTGCCTTGGGCATCCCCAAGCTTGAGCTTTTGTGTCTCCTTAATTCCTCTCATATCATGGTTTCCTAAATCTCAAAAGCTTCCTCCACACCAAACTCAACAACAACTCGTGAGATAGGTTAGTATAAACCAATGCAAAACCTCATCATTTTCTACTGTAACAAATCACTAAAATTATTATTCAACATTTCATACTAAATTCCTCTGCATATTTAATACTTCTATCATCAAATAGAATCATTAAACAAGCAAACATATGCAAACAATGCAAACATAACAGCAATCTGCCAAAACAGTACAGTCTGTAAAGAATGCAAGATTCATCATACTTCCGTAACTACAAACATTAAAAAAGAAAATTCCAACTGTAGTAAATTTATCAGATCTTATTATGCAAAAGGTTTCAACATTTTATCACATTCTGACTTTTCTAGGGAATTTTCGCAACAGCGGTAAACTTTCTGTTTTCAAACAGCAACATGCATACTTGCAAAATAAGCATGGCAAAAGCTATCCTTGATACTTTTATTGAAACTAGAGATGCAAAACACAATTCTAAATGACATAAAGCAAAAACTAACAAAAGTAAATGACGCTCCAAACAAAACACATATCATGTGGTGAATAAAAATATAGCTCCAAGTAAAGTTACCGATGAACAAAGACGAAAGAGGGGATGCCTTCTGGGGCATCCCCAAGCTTACATGCTTGGTTATCCTTGAATATTACCTTGGGGTGCCCTGGGAATCCCCAAGCTTAGGCTCTTACCACTCTTTATTCCATAGTCCATCGAATCTTTACCCAAAACTTGAAAACTTGACAACACAAAACTTAACAGAAAACTCGTGAGCTCCGTTAGCGAAAGAAACAAAACACCACTTCGAGGTACTGTAATGAACTCATTCTTTATTTTTATTGGTGTTAAACCTACTGCATTCCAACTTCTCTATGGATTATAAACTATTTTACTAGCCATAGATTCATCAAAATAAGCAAACAACACAACGAAAACAGAATCTGTCAAAAAGAGAACAGTCTATAGTAATCTATAACTAACGCAAACTTCTGGAACTCCAAAAATTATAAAATAAATTGGTGGACCTGAGGAATTTTTCTAGTAATCATTTTAAAAAAGAATCAACTAAAAATGACTCTCCAGTAAAAAAATAGCAAATCTCGTGAGCGCTAAAGTTTCTCTTTTTTACAGCATGATCATAAAGACTTCACCCAAGTCTTCCCAAAGGTTCTACTTGGAACAAACACTAATTAAAACATAAAACCACGTATTAACAGAAGCTAGATGAGTTATTTATTACTAAACAGAACCAAAAAGCAAGAAACTAAAATAAAATTGGGTTGCCTCCCAACAAGCGCTATCGTTTAATGCCCCTAGCTAGGCATGATGATTTCAATGATGCTCACATAAAAGATAAGAATTGAAACATAAAGAGAGCATCATGAAGAATATGACTAGCACATTTAAGTCTAACCCACTTCCTATGCATAGGGATTTTGTGAGCAAACAACTTATGGGAACAACAATCAACTTGCATAGGAAGGTAAAACAAGCATAACTTCAAAACTTTAAGCACATAGAGAGGAAACTTGATATTATTGCAATTCCTACAAGCATATGTTCCTCCCTCATAATAATTTTCGGTAGCATCATGAATGAATTCAACAATATAACCAGGACCTAAAACATTCTTTTCATGATCTACTAGCATAGAAATTTTATTAATCACCACAGAAGCAAAACTCTTCTCATGAATAATAGTGGGAGCAAACTCAACAAAATAGCTATCATGTGATTGAAAATTAAGATCAAGATGACAAGTTTCATGGTTACCATTATTATTTATAGCATAGGTGTCATCACAATAATCATCATATATAGGAGGCATGCTTTCATCATATTAAATTTTCTCATCAAAGCTTGGGGTGCAAAAAATATCATCTTCATCAAACATAGCATACCCAAGCTTGTGGTTTTGCATATCATTAGCATCATGGATATTCAAGGAATTCATACTAACAACATTGCAATCATGCTCATCATTCACATATTTTAAGCCAAGCATTCTATGTAATTCTTCTTCTAGTACTTGAGCACAACCTTCTTCCAGCATTCTATGTATTTTCCTTCCCATCATTTTCACGAAAGATATTAAGAATTCCATTTTTAGTTTTCTTTTATAAACTGAACTAGTGCTAAAACAAGAAACAAAAAGATGTGATTGCAAGATCTAAAGATATACCTTCAAGCACTCACCTCCGCGCACCAGAAAAGAGCTTGATGTCTACTACACAACCTTCTTCTTGTAGACGTTGTTGGGCCTCCAAGTGCAGAGGTTTGTAGGACAGTAGCAAATTTCCCTCAAGTGGATGACCTAAGGTTTATCAATCCGTGGGAGGCGTAGGATGAGGATGGTCTCTCTCAAACAACACTGCAACCAAATAGCAAAGAGTCTCTTGTGTCCCCAACACACCCAATACAATGGTAAATTGTATAGGTGCACTAGTTCGGCGAAGAGATGGTGATACAAGTGCAATATGGATGGTAGATATAGGTTTTTGTAAACTGAAAATATAAAACCAGCAAGGTAGAGAGCGGTAAAAGTGAGTGTAAATGGTATTGCAATGATAGGAAACAAGGCCTATGGTTCATACTTTCACTAGTGCAAGTCCTCTCAACAATAATAACATAGTTGGATCATATAACTATCCCTCAACATGCAACAAAGAGTTACTCCAAAGTCACTAATAGCGGGGAACAAACGAAGAGATTATGGTAGGGTATGGAACCACCTCAAAGTTATTCTTTCCAATCAAACCATTGGGCTATTCCTATAAGTGTCACAAACAGCCCTAGAGTTCGTACTAGAATAATACCTTAAGATACAAATCAACCAAAACCCTAATGTCACCTAGATACTCCAATGTTACCTCAAGTATTCGTGGGCATGATTATACGATATGCATCACACAATCTCGATTCATCTATTCAAACCAACACATAGAACCTCAAAGAGTGCCCCAAAGTTTCTACCGAAGAATCACGATGAAAACGTGTGCCAACCCCTATGCATAGGTTCCCAATGTCACGAAACCCGCAAGTTGATCACCAAAACATACATCAAGTGGATCACTAGAATAACCCATTGCCACCACGGTTATCCCACGCAAGACATACATCAAGTGTTCTCAAATCTTTAAAGACTCAATCCGATAACATAACTTCAAAGGGGAAACTCAATCCATTACAAGAGAGAAGAGGGGGAGGAGAAACATAAGATCCAACTATAATAGCAAAGCTCGCGATACATCAAGATCGTGCCAAATCAAGAACACGAGAGAGAGAGAGAGAGAGAGAGAGAGAGAATCAAGACCCGCATGTTGGTCACCAAAACATACATCAAGTGAATCATGTGATATCCCATTGTCACCACAGATACGCACGACAAGACTTACATCAAGTGTTCTCAGATCATTAAAGATTCAATCCGGTAAGATTACTTCAAGGGGAAAACTAAATCCATTACAAGAGAGTAGAGCGGGAGAAGAAACATAAGATCCAACTACAATAGCAAAGCTCGCGATACATAAGATCGTGCCAAATCAAGAAAACGAGAGAGAGAGAGAGAGATCAAGCACATAGCTGCTGGTACATACCCTCAGCCCCGAGGGTGAACTACTCCCTCTTCGTCATGGAGAGCGCCGGGATGATGAAGATGGCAACCGGTGAGGGTTCCCCCCTCCGGCAGGGTGCCGGAACAGGGTCCCGATTGGTTTTTGGTGGCTACAGAGGCTTGCGGCGGCAGAACTCCCGAGCTAATCTCCGTTCTGGAAGTTTTACGATGCGTAGGTATATATGGGTGCAGGAGGTACGTCGGTGTACCGAAGGGGGTGCCCCCTACCCTCGTGAGCACCTCCTTCATCTTCTGACGTAGGGTCCAAGTCTATCCGGTAGGTTTCCTTCCAAATATAACTTCTCCAGTTGATTTAGTTCCGTTTCGACCCCGTTTGATATTCCTTTTCTTCGAAACACTGAAATAGGCATAAAACAGCAAATCTGGGTTGGGCCTCTGGTTAATAGGTTAGTCCCCAAATAATATAAAAGTGGATAACAAAGCCCAATGTTGCCCAAAACAGTAGATAATATAGCATGGAGCAATCGAAAATTATAGATACGTTGGAGATGTATCAGTGGGGAACGAATTTCTTCGTCGTCCGCTTCCCAATCAAGCCGGACACAGTTCGTCCAAGGGCCTCCTGACAAGGAGAGATACCTTAATGAATTTAGCACATCGCCAAAGGGCGAGTGCTGAAACATATCCGCGGAGGTAAACTCCATGTTCGGCGCCCAATCAGATTCGATAGGCATGTATGCAGGCGGTTCAGGGCCTTGGCCGGGGACGAATCCGAGGATTCGGCGACGCAGGTCCCATAGGAGGTGAAGTCAGTATTCGGCTCTATCGCCACTGAGTGTGTGGCCTCCGAGGCATGGTCCATCCACCCGTCCTCAGACGGCGCAATCTATTCCGGATTGAGGGCTGGAGTAGTTGCAGGTGTGATCTCCAAAACACTGTCCGACGGCTGAGCTAAGTCATGCTCGTCGTGACAGTGCGGCGCACCTGACATGGGCTCGAATCCGTCAAAGATCAAGTCTCCGCGGATGTCGGTAGTGTAGTTTAAATTTCCAAACCTGATCTGACGGCCAGGGGCGTAGCTCTCGATCTGCTCGAGATGGCTAAGCGAGTTGGCCCGCAGTACAAAGCCGCCAAATACGAAGATCTGTCCGTGGAGGAAAACCTCTCCCTGGATCGCATCGTTGTCGATGATCGAAGGAGCCATCAAACCTTGTGGTGATGGCACAGTGGAACTCTCAATGAAAGCACCAATGTCAGTGTCAAAACCGGTGGATCTCGTGTAGGGGGTCCCGAACTGTGCGTCTAAGGCGGATGGTAACAGGAGGCGGGGGACATGATGTTTACCCAGGTTCGGGCCCTCTCGAAGGAGGTAACACCCTACTTCCTGCTTGATTGATCTTGATGATATGTGTATTACAAGAGTTGATCTACCACGAGATCGTAGAGGCTAAACCCTAGAAGCTAGCCTATGGTATGATTGTTGTTTTCGTACGGACTAAACCCTCCGGTTTATATAGACACCGGAGGGGGCTACAGTTACACAGAGTCGGTTACAAGGGAGGAGATCTACATATCCGTTTTGCCAAGCTTGCCTTCCACACCAAGGAGAGTCCCATCCGGACACGGGACGAAGTCTTCAATCTTGTATCTTCATAGTCCAACAGTCCGTCTAAAGTATATAGTCCGGCTGTCCTAGGACCCCCTAATCCAGGACTCCCTCAATAGCTAGATTGACATTAAATAGGGCACCATCTAAATCCGTTGAGGCAACATCATATGAACTGTGGTTTGGCAAGAAACCTAAGCTTTCGTTTCTTAAAGTTTGGGGCTGCGATGCTTATGTGAAAAAGCTTCAACCTGATAAGCTCGAACCCAAATCATAGAAATGTGTCTTCATAGGATACCCAAAGGAGACTGTTGGGTACACCTTCTATCACAGATCCGAAGGAAAGATATTCGTTGCTAAGAATGGATCCTTTCTAGAGGAGTTTCTCTCGAAAGAAGTGAGTGGGAGGAAAGTAGAACTTGATGAGGTAATCCTATTCTCGAGGACATGTTACTTGACCATGATGAACCTACGAACTATGAGGAAGCGATGATGAGCCCAGATTCCGCAAAATGGCTTGAGGCCATGAAATCTGAGATAGGATCCATGTATGATAACAAAGGATGGACTTTGGTTGACTTGCCCGATAATCGGCAAGCCATAGAGAATAAAATGGATCTTCAAGAGGAAGACGGACGCTGATAATAGTGTTACTATCTACAAAGCACGACTTGTCAAAAAGGGTTTTTGACAAGTTCAAGATGTTGACTATGATGAGATTCTCTTACTCATATCGATGCTTAAAGTCTGTCCGAATAATGTTAGCAATTGCCACAATTCATGAAATCTGGCAAATGGATGTTAAAAACTACATTCCTTAATGGATTTCTTAAAGAGGAGTTGTATATGATGCAACAATAAGGTTTTGTCAACCCTAAAGGTGCTAACAAAGTGTGCAAGCTCCAGCAATCCATCTATGGACTGGTGCAAGCATCTCGGAGTTGGAATATACGCTTTGATAAGGAGATCAAAGCATATGGTTTTATGCAAACTTGCGGTGAAGCCTGTATTTACAAGAAAGTGAGTGGGAGCACTACAGCATTTCTGATAAGTATATGTGAATGACATATTGTTGATCGGAAATGATGTAGAATTTTTCTGGAAAGCATAAAGGAGTGTTTGAAAGGAGTTTTTCAACAAAAGTCCTCGGTGAAGCTGCTTACATATTGAGCATCAAGATCTATAGAGTTAGAACAAGACGCTTGATAAGTTTTTTCAATGAGTACATACCTTGACAAGATTTTGAAGTAGTTCAAAATGGAAGAGTTAAAGAAGGAGTTCTTGCCTGTGTTGCAAGGTGTGAAGTTGAGTAGAGACTCAAAACCCGACCACGGCAGAAAACAAAAAGAGAATGAAAATTCATTCCCTATGCCTCAGTCATAGGTTCTATGAAGTATGCTATGTTGTGTACCAGACCTATTGTGAACCTCACCATGAGTTTGGCAAGAGGGTACAATAGTGATCCAGGAGTGGATCACTGGACAACGGTCAAAATTATCCTTAGTGGAATAAGGAAATATTTCTCAGTTATGGAGGTGATAAAGAGTTCGTCGTAAAGAGTTACGTCTGGATCAGTGTAAAAGCTTGCGTCGACGTAACTCTTTACGATGAAATCTTTATCACCTCCATAACCGAGAAATATTTCCTTAGTCCTCTAAGGATAATTTTGACCGCTGTCCAGTGATCTACTCCTGGATCACTATTGTACCCCCTTGCCAAACTCATGGCAAGGTACACAATAGGTTTGGTACGCAGCATGGCATACTATATAGAACCTATGGCTGAGGCATATGGAATGACTTTCATTCTCTCTCTATCTTCTACCGTGGTCAGGTTTTGAGTCTTACTCAACTTCACACCTTGTAACACGGGCAAGAACCCTTTCTTTGACTGATCCATTTTGAACTTGTTCAAAACTTTGTCAAGGTATGTGACGGTGTCCTGGACTAGGGGGTACTCACCACATCATCTCCCGACCAGGTGGGTCGGGCCGAGGACCCCCATGGCGGTTCACTCATGGGCCACTTCGGGCAGCCCGTGCCGCATACAAGGAGTATTTCACAAGACTTGGTGATCAAGACAAGGACTCCTCTCCACCAACGTATTCGACTAGGACTCTTGTTATCCTAGGCCTCTGGTGCATTATATAATCCAAGGCCAGGCTAGTCGATAGATCATTATGACATTACTCATCATACCCTTAAGTCTTAGACCATGACATATGATCTCGAGGTAGATCAACCCTTGTAAGCCGATATTCATCAAGATCAATCAAGCAGGAAGTAGGGTATTACCTCGATAGAGAGGGCCCGAACCTAGGTAAACATCGTGTCCCCTGTCTCCTGTTATCATCAATCCTTAGACGCACAGCTTGGGACCCCCTACCCGAGATTTGCCAGTTTTGATACCGACAATGTTGCTTTCATTTAGAGTTCCGCGGTGTGATCGGCAAAAGGATCAATGGCTCGCCTGCAGATCAACTGCGACATCAGCGTCTTCGTCGCCGCCTCGACTGGTCACCTTGGCTGGACCGAGGACTGTGCCCTACCTCCAATCATCATGTTTGGACGAGGGCCTTCATCAACATCAACTCCGATCTCTATCAAGATCATGGAGGAATCATCCATGGAGCTCGGGGGCTCAACGTCAGCATTGTCCTCAGGCGACCATGTTGTTTTTCTGGACAGTGAATTTGTATCCGCCGCCACCGCCTCCTCAAGTGTCGTTTTAATGATTGCTTCGATAGAATTCTACGAAATTGAGTCTACAACAACCCTAGAAAATTTCGTCGAGTTCTGATGGAAGTATCTCTGGCAATCTACGATATACCGGAGCCCTGTCAAATCTAGACGGGAATCTGGACGAGTTTAGGGCGTGGTTTCTAGAGCCCAGCTCGGAGGTCCTTTGGAATATACAACCGTTCATTTGCTGCGGAATTCCCATATCTACCACCCATCAAAATTTCAGCTCGATCCGACCGTCCAAACTCCGGGAACCTTTCGATTAGTGCATCACTTTTCAGATCTGTTTTCTGCGCGAGAACAAATCCGACCTGAGTTCATGTTTTTTATGAATGGGATTTCGGACATCCTTTTTGAAGGAAGTTTTGTATGGGGTATTGTGTTTTGTTCCGAGACACATCCCGCTAATTTTAAAGTCTTTTCCCTCTTCACCATCGCGTCGGTGTCAAACCAGCCCGACAACGTTGTTGTAAAGACGCCGACCTGCGCTAGACACGTCGTCGCTTTGTTGAGTAGAGCTCAACTTCTTAGGATCATCATCTCGGCAAGCCGAACAAGATTTCGGCATCGCAAAGGATAAATAATCGCCAACATCGCCGCCCCACGGACTACACGGAGCGGGCACACCGGCATCGCCGCACGGTCACTTCATCAAGCCGGTATAAACCACGTCACGAGTTACAACCTGCATCGGCATGGCCGCACCGTTGCTTCTTCGAGCCAGTGTCCATCACGCCAAACTACTACAACACCTTGGCTGACATGGCATCTGGTACGTCTCCTTACCGACCTGCTCCGTCACCTCGTCTGGACCGGGAGCTTCGCCATCCCTTCATCAACCTACTCCGGAGATTTCGGCATTGTCAGCCGACCAGCTTCATCGCGTTAGTTCGACCGGGGGCTTTGCCTCGGCGAGCCAAACTTTACCAGCATCGCCATGCCTTCCCTTCACCGCCCATCAGGCAATGGGTATGCGGATCGAGTCCCAATTTTGGGAGTCACTTTTCTTCGGACTGCTAAAACAAATAAACCAGGTGCTATTAATCCTAGCAATTTTTCTTGTTTGGGCTTATTTTCCCAAGGAATTATTACTCTGGTTTGTTGCATCATCTGTACACAGGTCTATCAAATGGTGTCCGCATTAACGAAGGTCGCGTGGTGGTTCGGTCAGTTTCCGTACATAGTTCGACGAACGCCGCATCCGGAACTCGGACCAACCTGTGAATTCAGGCTTTGCCACGCCTTTACCGCATCACGCCAACGCCCTGCATTGATATTGACTTCGGCGCCAGGCCACATATCTTTAAATAAATTATTTTGCATAAATTAATTACGCGAGGATTTTTATATATTTATATTACTATTGTTGGCCTGCACTATTTTACATGTGCAGGTAATGGACTTCGACCGCGTCACGTGGTCTCTTCGGCAAGCTGACGTCGTCGTCCCAATCGGCGTAAATCGGCTCGCATGATCACCTTGTTGGTCGAGTTGACATACCGATGTGTTCGGTTGCCTCGGGGACTTCGGCATCGCCGAGAGAGCTCTACCTCATCGAGTGTTCGGTGCATAGGCCATATTTCTTTTATTACTCACTTTGCATAAATTATTTATTATGCAACAATTTTTTAAATTTATTATTATTACTATTATCTTAGGTTTGCACTATTTTTTGTGCATAGGAAAATGATTCGGGTCGGGCAGTGTTGTCACCTCGGCGTACTGACATACCACGTCACCTCGGCTGGACGGGGGGCTTCGTCAACACTTCATTAACCCACGCCGGGGACTTCGGTGTCACTCTACCGGCCTGCATTGGCCGTGCTATGTCACCACTTCGGAGTGCCGAGCTCTTCGCTCCGCCACCTCGGGACCAGCTTGGGGGATGGAACCTTGTCCCGCCACAAGCCCGAATCGCATCATCAACACCGAGCACATTAACCAGCTAGGTCACTTTCATGCTCAAAGACTCTCAGTTTTAAATTTTGTTCGGTTCGACCAAGCATTATTATTTTTTTGGCAAAAAGTTGTTTGTGAAAAAATTCCTTGTCAGAACTTTGTTTGAGACACACAAATTAAAATACCCCCTTTACTTGGGGGCTTCCTTTATGAAGCCTTTCCTCTTGCATATGATTATACTTGCATGGCTTTGTTCCTTGTTCGTGTATTACGCCATAATATGCACCATATTGACTTAAGTGTTCCGCAAGCTGGATTGCCTTGCTCCTGTGTTTACCCCTACGTTCCCGATTATTCGGCTAGGGAGTAAAGGGAGCACCTCTGCGATTGTCACGATCGGGTAATCCGAGCTCGGACCTCAGACTGGGTGAAGCCGAAAGTTAGCGCTCTTATTGTTTTCAGTCATGGTCGGCACACAACGGAACTCATGAGTACAAAAAATCTATTGCACAAGTCTCATAGTAACAATAAGCAACCGAAGAAAGGTATCGGTGGGGGTACTATTTTCTTCGAAGATGCTTCTTACACTTCGTCTGTAATATAGCATAAGTTCCCTTAGCACACTTTGTCTGTTACAGCCTTATGGCCTGATTGCCTGGTTATCGGAAACACCGTCGATATTCTCGACAGGTGGAGTACATAACACTTTTCGGCCCTTAACCAAAGAGGGAGAAGCCGACGGTCGTTAAAGACGCGTTTAAAGTTTGGGTGAACACAGATATGATATAAGTACTTCGGTACATACAATCATTATACATAAAATTCTTTTACCCAAGTCGCTTGGGAGCTCTTAAATTTATGTGAGTTTTTTTTATAATAAGTCTTCTTCTTCTTGATCTTTGCAAAGTCTTTTTCTACCGCTCCTTTTTTGACTCGAGTGTATGTTCAATAGCCGGATAGCATGTCTTCTCTCTAAAAGCCGCTCGAGTTTAGTTCGCTAAACTGGCTTCGGAGAAGTACTCCGCCTTCGGGATAAGGAGCTTGAAGGTGTAGGCTGACCCGCTTGAAAGTCTTGAGATCGGATGTGTCATGTTAAAGCACGACAGAAGCACAATTCTTTTCTTTTTTTCTCCAATTTACGGATTGGCACCGAACACTTGATCTAGTTCGGACATCAAGTTTTTACTGAAGTTTTTTGGTTTTCCAAGCCTATGGCACTTTTAAACTATTTGTGTGTTTCGAGCATAAGTCTCGCAGTGCAACGCCGAACACCTTTAGAGATTCGGGAAAAACATTCTCGGATATTGCTATATATGCATCGGCTTCGAATCGTGTCTTCGGTCAATGGTTTGGTTGCCCGGCTCCTGTGCTTGCCTCCTACATTCCACTTTGTTCGGCTAGGTGTGCAAAGGGAGAACCACTGCGATTGTGCTTCCAGCTCGCATGGTTAAGCACCTCAGTGGAGAAAGCCGAAAACTGACTGTCACAATAAGCGTAAACTGGTCAGCGATCCGGTGACGGTGTTAAATGACGGGCCATTCATAACAAGGGCCGAAGTGTTTACGGCTTGACCTCGACTGTTGCCGAACACTAACCGGGGGCTAGTAGCTAGCCTCCCAACTTTAAGCTCCTATGACTAAGTGAAAGTTATAAAGCCCGCATATCTGATTGCCTCGTTTCCGCTAACACAACCGCCTTCGGGCACCGAGACGTCGGCTAAGGGTTGTTTGTTATTGCGGAAACACCATGCATAGCATCTACAAGGGGGTGGAAGCCGATGATGGGCCACTCTCAACTGATAAACGGTCGCAACAGAGTCAAAATAAACATATCATCAGCGTTTGTATTTAATATACGAGGGTCGCCTTCCGCAATCATTGTTGTAAAGCCATAAATATGCATCAATTTGATTTAAGATTTTCACCAAGCTGGGATGCCTGGCTCCTGTGCTTACCCCTACGTTCCCGATTGTTCGGCTAGGCGGTAAAGGAAGCACCTCTGTGATTGTTACTACCGGGTCATCCGAGCTAGTACCTCCGACTGGGTGAAGCCAAAAGCTAGCGATCTTAAAGGATATAATTGGTTGGCAACGACGGAAGTGAAAATTTAGGTCTGCTATAGACCACATAGTTCGGGAACTTTCCCCAAACTAAATCCTCAATATTTTCCACCCACATTGATCGGAGGTGAGGTTTCATGATCATGATAAGCATGACGGCCCAAATAAAGGAACCGATAGTGGGACTATTTTCTTTGGAAGATGTTTCTTACGTTAACCCGTAATATAACATATCTCTCCGTGTACCTTCGTTTATAAAACCATATGGCCAGATTGCCTTGTTTTCCATAAATCAATATGCCCCTATAACGGCTTTATAAAGTAGGAAAACACTCCTCGACTACTGGCCAAAGAGGTTGATGCCGATGGTCGGTCAACAAAGTTTTGTACAATACGGATTCGAGCATTAATGATGTAGAGTACTTGGATACATAGAATCATTACACATAATTTGTGATTTTACTATGGATATCGATCCTTAATTCGGCCACCCGTGCCCACATTAAGACTCAGGGCTACTGGGCTTTGCGCTCACTATTTAAAAATATTAAAGGGGCACATTGATCCCCTGATCTAGTGTTGCCACCCGACCAGTGGCTCGGGGACTACTGCATTGCTTATTCGATGCAGAAAATTCAAAGTGCTCAGTGTTCGACATAACTGAACTATGGGCAAATACGTCTTCAGATAACAATAGGTACCATCTGGACCTATCTGGCGTCAAGCTAATATATTGCGGCAACTTCTCAAGACCCTATCCCAAGGGCCCGTTCGTCGGTCACTATTATCTCTAATATATTACACTGTGTTTCTATTCCTATGTATGCTGCCGAGCTAGGAGTTGATCCTCAGGCTGGTTTCGCGCATCAACCTGAGTCTCAGGGGCTACTAGGATCAGTGGTTTCATGTTTTCCTTCAGGTGCATCTTGCGTTTTTAGACTGACACACACCTTGAGGGCTACTAGATATACATATACTGGCCATATATCTCGGCAGAGAATAAACTGCACCAGTCAAAAATATTCACAAAAAATCAGCCTGCGGTCGGGGTGGTGCACCACCTCGGAAGCAGTCTGGCATAAAGCTCGGGCGCCAGTGGCTGGCTCCGTAGAGGGCATTTCCGGCATTAAGCTCAGCTAAACTCCTTCAAATTTTTTGAAACCAAGGTGATCTATGACACCTCGGACATAGTCCGGCGTTGGAGCTCAGATACAATCCGGCGCTGGAGCCCGGATACATTCCGGCGTTGGAGCTTGGAAGTGGTCTGGCGTTGGTGCTCGGCTGCAAAAGATACCTCGAATGTAGTCCGGCGTTGGAGCTCGGACACAAGAGGACACTGCCGCCCGGGAACAACTTCAAAACCCGAGGTGTGGCATAAAAATAACAAGGAATTGATAAAGGCCGAAAACTTAAAGGGGCTCCTCGGATACCCGACGTGTAAACTCTTCGGATTCACTTCGGCGATCCTCAAGATCGAAGATGAGAAGATTTGTTGAACAAGTTTTCAAGACCGACGACTGAAGATGAAGAACGAATCGGAAGAATCGAGGAGCGTCTCTAACTTGAAGACCGGTTCAGGGGGCTACTGACGGTGTCCTGGACTAGGGGGTTCTCACCACATCATCTCTCGACCAGGTGGGTCGAGCCAAGGACCCCCATGGCGGTTCACTCATGGGCCACTTCGGGCAACCCGTGCTGCATACAAGGAGTATTCCACAAGACTTGGTGATCAAGACAAGGACTCCTCTCCACCAACGTATTCGGTTAGGACTCTTGTTATCCTAGGCCTCTGGTGCATTATATAAGCCAAGGCCATGCTAGTCGATAGATCATTATGACATTACTCATCATACCCTTTGGTCTTAAACCACAACATATGATCTCGAGGTAGATCAACCCTTGTAACCCTATATTCATCAAGATCAATCAAGCAGGAAGTAGGGTATTACCTCGATAGAGAGGGCCCGAACCTGGGTAAACATCGTGTCCCCTGTCTCATGTTACCATCAATCCTTAGATGCACAGCTTGGGACCCCCTACCCGAGATCTGCCGGTTTTGACAACGACAGTATGTGCTTTGTGAAAGCCCTATTAAGCGTCTTGATCTATCTCTATAGATCTTGATGCCCAATATATAAGTAGCTTCACCGAGGTCTTTCATTGAAAAATTCTTATTCAAGTATCCTTTTATGCTATCCAAAAATTCTATATCATTTCCAATCAATAGTATCTCATCCACATATAATATCAAAAATGCTACAGAGCTCCCATTCACTTTCTTGTAAATATAGGCTTCACCACAAATCTGTATAAAACCATATGCTTTGATCACCTTATCAAAGCGTATATTCCAACTCTGAGATGCTTGCACCAGTCCATAGATGGATTGCTGGAGGTTGCACACTTTGTTAGCACCTTTAGGATTGACAAAACCTTCTGGTTGCATCATATACAACTCTTCTTTAATATCCATTAAGGAATTTAGTTTTTGACATCCATTTGCCAGATTTCATAATCATAAAATTTGGCAATTGCTAACATGATTCGGACAGACTAAAGCATCGCTACGGGTGAGAAAGTCTCATCGTAGTCAACTCCTTGAACTTTGTCGAAAACCTTTTGCGACAAGTCGAGCTTTGTATATAGTGACATTACTATCAGCCTCAAGCTTCTTCTTGAAGATCCATTTATTCTCAATGGCTTATCGATCATCGGGCAGTCCACGAAAGTCCTCACTTTGTTCTCATACATGGATTATATCTCAGATTTCATGGCCTCAAGCCATTTATGGAATCTAGGCTCATCATAGCTTCTTCATAGTTCGTAGGTTTGCCATGGTCTAGTAACATAACTTCCAGAATAGGATTACCATACCACTCTGGTGCGGAACGTGCTCTGTTTGACCTATGAGGTCCAGTAGTAACTTGATCTGAAGTTTCATGATCATCATCATTAGCTTCCTCTCTAGTTGGTGTAGGCATCACGGGAATGGATTTCTCTAATGTGCTACTTTCCAATTCGAGAGAGGGTACAATTACCTTATCAAGTTCTACTTTCCTCCCACTCTCTTCTTTCGAGAGAAACTCCTTCTCTAGAAATGTTCCATTCTTGGCAACAAAGATCTTACCTTCGGATATATGGTAGAAGGTGTACCCAATTGTTTCCTTAGGGTATCCTATGAAGACGCACTTTTTCGATTTGGGTTTGAGCTTATCAGGCTGAAGCCTTTTGAAATAAGTGTCACAACCCCAAACTTTAAGAAACAACAACTTAGGTTTCTTGCAAAACCAAAGTTCATATGGTGTCGTCTCAATGGATTTAGACGGTGCCCTATTTAACGTGAATGCAGCTGTCTCTAATGCATAACCCCAAAACGATAGTGGTAAATCGGTAAGAGACATCATAGATCGCACCATATCTAATAAAGTACGGTTACGACGTTCGGACACACCATTATGCCGTGGTCTTCCAGGTGGCGTGAGTTGTGAAACTATTCCACATTGTTTTAAATGAAGGCCAAACTCGTAACTCAAATATTCGCCTCCGTGATCAGATCGCAGAAACTTTATTTTCTTGTTACGTTGATTCTCCACTTCATTTTGAAATTCTTTGAACTTTTCAAATGTTTCAGACTTTGTGTTTCATTAAGTAGATGTACCTATATCTGCTCAAATCATGTGTGAAGGTCAGAAAATAATACCCGCTGCATGCTTCAACACTCATCGGACCGCATACATTGGTATGTACTATTTCAAATAGGTCATTGGCTCGCTTCATTGTTCCGGAGAACAGAGTTTTAGTCATATTGCCCGTGATGCATGGTTCGCAAGTATCAAATGATTCATAATCAAGTGATTCGAAAAGCCCATCTGCATGGAGTTTCTTCATGATCGTTACACCAATATGACCTAAACGGCAGTGCCACAAATATGTTGCACTATCATTATCAACTTTGCATATTTTGGCATCAATATTATGAATATGGGTATCACTACAATCGAGATTCAATAAACCATTTATATTCAGTGTACGACCATAGAAGGTTTTATTCATGTAAACAGAACAACAATTATTCTTTGACTTAAATGAATAACCGTATTGCAATAAACATGATCCAAACTCATGCTCAACGCAAACACCAAATAAAATTTTTTTTAGGTTCAACACTAATACCGAAGGTAAAGGGAGTGTGCGATGGTGATCTTATCAACCTTGGATTCACTTCCAACACACATCGCCACCTCGTCCTTAACTAGTATCTTGTTCATTTTGCAACTCCTGTTTCGAGTTACAAATCTTAGCAACTGAACCAATATCAAATACCCAGGGACTACTATGAACACTAGTAAAGTACACATCAATAACATGTATATCAAATATACCTATGTTCACTTTGTCATCCTTGTTATCCGCTAAGTTTTTGGGGCAGTTCCGCTTCGAGTGACCATTTCCTTTGTAGTAGAAGCACTTAGTTTCAGGATTGGGTCGATCTTTGGGCTTCTTCATGGGAGTGGCAACTTGCTTGCCATTCTTCTTAAAGTTCCCTTTCGTTCCCTTGCCCTTTTTCCTTTAACTAGTGGTCTTGTTAACCATCAACACTTTATGCTATTTATTAATTTCTACCTTCGCCTATTTCAGCATCGCGAAGAGCTTGGGAATCATTTTCGTCATCCCTTGCATATTATAGTTCATCACAAAGTTCTAGTAACTAGAGAACTCTGTCAATCACTATATTATCTAGAAGATTAACTCCCACTTGATTCAAGCGATTGTAGTACCCAAACATTCTATGCCATGCTCACTAGCTGAGCTATTCTCATCCATCCTGTAGGCAAAGTACCTGTCAGAGGTCTCATACCTCTTAACACGGGCATGAGTCTACAATATCATTTTCAGCTATTGGAACATCTCATATGCTCCATGGCGTTCAAAACATTTTTGAAGTCCCGGTTCTAAGCCGTAAAGCATGGTGCACTAAACTATCAAGTAGTCATCATACTGAGCTTGTCAAACATTCACAACGTCAGCATCAGCTCTTGCAATAGGTCTGTCACCTACCGGTGCATCAAGGACATAATTATTCTGTGCAGCAACGAGGATAATCCTCAGATCACGGACCCAGTCTGCATCATTGCTACTATCATCTTTCAATTTTTTTCTAGGAGCATATCAAAAAAAATATAGGAGCTATATCGCGAGCTATTGATTTACAGCATAGATATGCAAATACTATCAGGACTAAGTTCATGATAAATTAAGTTCAATTAATCAAATTACTTAAGAACTCCCACTTAGATAGACATCCCTCAAGTCATCTAAATGATACGTGATCCAAATCAACTAAACCATGACCGATCATCACGTGAGATGGAGTAGTCATCAATGCTGAACATCTCTATGTTGATCATATCTACTATATGATTCACGTTCGACCTTTCGGTCTCCAGTGTTTCGAGGCCATGTCTGTACATGCCAGGCTCGTCAAGTTTAACCCTAGTATTCCGCATGTGCCAAACTGTCTTGCACCCGTTGTATTTGAACGTAGAGTCTATCACAGCCGATCATCACGTGGTGTCTCAAGACAACAAACTCTCGCAGCGGTGCGTACTCAAGGAGAACACTTATACCTTGAAATTTTAGTTAAGGGATCATCTTATAAGGACACCGCCATACTAAGCAAAATAAGATGCATAAAAGATAAACATCACATACAATCAAAATATGTGACATGATATGGCCATGATCATCTTGTGCTTTTGATCTCCATCTCCAAAGCATCATCATGATCTCCATCGTCACCGCCTCGACACCTTGATCTCCATCGTAGCGTCATGGTCATCTGGCCAACTATTGCTTCTACAACTATCGCTAACGCATAGTCATAAAGTAAAGCAATTACATTGCATTTGCATTTCATACAATAAAGACACGACTGTCGGTGTCAAAACCGGCAGATCTCGGGTAGGGGGTCCCGAACTGTGCGTCTAGGCCGGATGGTAATAGGAGACAAGGGACACGAAGTTTACCCAGGTTCGGGGCCTCTCGATAGAGGTAAAACCCTACTCCTGCTTGATTAATATTGATGATATGGGTAGTACAAGAGTAGATCTACCACGAGATCAAGGAGGCTAAACCCTAGAAGCTAGCCTATGGTATGATTGTTGTATGATGAAGTTGTTCGACGGACTAAAACCCTCCGATTTATATAGACACCGGATAGGGTTAGGGTTACACAAATTCGGTTGTAATGGTAGGAGATCTCGAATATCCGCATCGCCAAGCTTGCCTTCCACGCCAAGGAAAGTCCCATCTGGACATGGGACGAAGTCTTCAATATTGTATCTTCATAGTCCAGGAGTCCGGCTGAAGGTATAGTCCGGCTACCCGAACACCCCCTAATCCAGGACTCCCTCAGTAGCCCCTGAACCAGGCTTCAATGACGACGAGTCCGGCGTACAGATTGTCTTCGGCATTGCAAGGCGGGTTCCTCCTCCAAGTTCTTCATAAAAGATTGTAAACACCAAGAGTAGTGTCCGGCTCTGCAAAATAAGTTTCCACATATTGCCATAGAGAGAATAATCATTAACACAAATCTGATCTACTGACGTATTCTGTAGCGTGACATCACACTACGGCCAAGTCCTTATTCGAATCATTTTCACTTCTCCACCTCAGTGCATTTTGCGAGGCGGTTTCCTTGGCACGTCTTGTCAAAGCAGAGATCGTGTCCCCTTTATTTACGGGATTCTCATCAATACGGTCGTGGGTAACCCAATCGTGCCCGTTAGCACGTTTCCTCGATTAAAGGCGAGTCCAAAATGGTTACGGGGAGGGCTCTTGGTATTCAACCTCTTATAAAGAGACCAAGGCCTTACTCCTTTATCCAATCTCAAATGAGTTCGCCCCATCGCCTCGAGTTCCAACACCCTAGGCTCCAGATTCCAGGCGCTTCGGACCTTCAACAATGTCCGGCTCCGACCTTCAAGGACGATGGATGCCCTCCTCCGTCACGGAGGAGGACGTGCTAAAGTTGAGAGAAGCTAAGTTCTTGACCGGCGAAATTTCGCATAGGTTGCCTGCTCAAGGGCCGGCCGTTCCCAGTCCTCAGCCTGGTGAGAGCGTGGTGTTCATATCTCACTTCCTTCGGGGGTTAGGCTTCCCAATGGATCCCTTTGTGAGGGTGCTGCTATTTTATTACGAGCTGGAATTTCACGACTTAGCTCCGGAGTCCATCCTCCATATCTCCTCTTTCATCATCGTGTGTGAAGCGTTCCTCCGTGTTACCCCTCACTTCGGATTATGGCTCAAGACCTTTAAAGTGGAGCCGAAGATGGTCGAGGGACGGCACGCAGAGTGCGGAGGCGCTGTTATAAGTAAGAATGTTGATGCTCCCTGGCCCGAGGGCTCTTTTCAAGAGGAGCTCGGCTTATGGCAACGGGAGTGGTTCTATATCACCGCTCCCAGGGGCACCAAATGGGTGGCGCCGCCTGCCTTTCGCTCGGGTCCCCCACAACAGCTAGGGTCATGGGTCAATAAAGGCCTAGACTGGGGGCCATCTCAGGACGTGCCTTTGTTGCAGGGCCGAATCAGGGATCTCTTGGAAAGAGACCTCAACTTGGTCAAACGTGATGCAAGTTATGCTGATTCGCCGAACCTTGCCCGGCAAACGTCGCTCCCTCCGCTTGTGAGAGCTTAATCCGGAGGGACCACGAGTTCTCCAACATTTTATGGGCGCAACGCCCGTGGAGATGTACAAATTGTTCTTCGAATCACAAGCAATGTGTCTGTATTTAACCGAGGATGCAGGTTTAAGCTGCAATCGCCCGGATACTCAAGTAAGTAACCTTGTGCCCGGACTCGCTATCCATATAATTGTCATAAACCTGCCCCTGAAAGAGCTGTTCTTTTAAACAGGAGTGGATAGCGAAGGTAAAGCTGATCAGGTGTCCGAATCCCATTCCCGAAACCAGGCCGGATCCCGTGCTTGTCAGGATGTTGAAGATAATGCCTTTGGAGGGAAGTAAGGGGATGGACAAGGAAACTATGGCCTCCTCGAAGGAGGCTGCTCCGAAGGGAGGAACCGACAATTCCTCTCCTAAGGGGAAGAAGAGGGCCGCCTCTGACGACCCGGAGACCATGGCCTCAAAGCGGGGGGGGGGGATCCTCGTCATAGGGCCCGACGCCGGGGAGTTCCTCGGCCGAACTACGCCCTCAAAGGGATCAGCCCTCCAGCGTGCCGTAAGTAGAGAAAGATTTTCCTTTTGAGGGATGAGAGGAATCCTTGATTTATATCTGAGAAGATTAACCGAAATTTTACCTTGTAGCTCGGGCCTCAGCCCTTCTCAGCAGAGCTCGTCTTCGGGGGATCTTCTTCTGGAGATGATGGAGAGCGAGATGCCTCCCCCTGCTGTACCGCCTAGCGAGGCAGGCGACCCTGAAGTGTCGTCACGAAGAGTTTCTTCGAATCCGGCAGGGGAGGAAGATAGCTATGTGGCCCCCCAAGATTCTCCGCGTCCGGCCTTCGAAAGAGGCCATAGGACAAGTCCGGCACCGTCGGGTGCTCGGCCGGAGGAGCTAAAGATTCTGCTGGGGCGAGCTTCCATCTCAGAGGAGCACCGTGCCTTGATGGGCACGGTGATTGAAAGGATTTCATCCACAGAAAGCGGATTGCATAAGGTCGTCAAGAGTTTACTGACGGGTTTTGAGGTACGTTAGATAATGTACACTTTTGTCAGTTGCGCATAAGTAAGATGCGCCCTGTGTAGATAGTATCCCCTGAGACTCTGTGCGTTGTCAAGGAATGACGGCATGCAGAGGATCGTAATCCCATGTATAAGATGTCGCCTTTGAATGTAGGTGGCGAGGTGTCTGGAATCGAGCCGAACTGATGATTTTGCCGAACTAAAGCGGCAACTGGACGTGGCAGATGCCGACATTGCGCTTGTCAACAAGCGGCTTGACGAGGCTCAAGGTATGTAATTCCTCGGGCGGCATCGGGTAAGAGGAGCTTCGTGCCATTGTCTTACGATGTGTGTTCTTAACGCAGATGGTGCGGCCGCCGTGGAGAGTCTTAGGGCAAAACTTGCCCGAGGTAAAGAACAAGCCAGAAAAAGCGATGCGGCTACCGAGAAAGCCCTTGAAGAGCTAAGAGCCGAACAGGCTGCTCACTGCCGAAGCAAGGAGGAGATGGCCGAGATGGCCGTGAAGTTAAAGGGCGTTGCTGACCGTTGTAAACTTCTTGAGAAAGAAGACCGGGCGAGACAGACGGACTTAGAGAAGGTCGTTGCCGATGCTAAGGACGCTCGCTCTGCGATGAGAGCTGCGAAGGAGGAGCTGTGTCAGGCCGAACAGATTGTGGCTGGAAAGCCCTTTATGCTGCGGAGGAAGTTTTGCGATCCGAAGTTTGCTCCATTAGACCGGATGTGGAGTGTGGAGGACGCCTATCTGGATTTGGCAGCAAGTGGACGATCGCCTGGCTCAATGGGCCAAACTGAATAGGTTGTCCGGACTCGCCATGAAGTATGTCATGGGTCATCTGTGGCCGGAGAGATCGGAGCCGAAGAGTTATTTCAGCTTGGTGCAACAATTCCTTGACGCGGTGCCGCGTATCAATGCGATGAAGAGGTCAGCATGCATAAAGGGCGCACGGATGGCTCTTGCCCGTGTCAAGACATACTGGGCAGAGATGGAGACCACCGTCGTTGCGTCCCGAGGTTCGGACAAAAGCCGGGTACCCTCCGAGCACTATTTTCAGGAAGTCCTTAAGGGTGCTCGTGTAATAGAGAAGCAGTGCTCGAAGGATGCTATGTTATGATAGAATATGTAATTATAAAGCAATATTTTGATAAATTATAGTGGCCTTTTATACTTGTGCCTTCAAGTATTGGGAACACCTCCTGTGCGGCCGTTTTAAGATATATATATATATATATACAAAATCTGAAAGATGGCAGTCATTGGCTTCAGCCCCCACGCACATAGTGCGGGGGTGCTCGCAGAAGACGCATTTTCACACTTAATCCAACGTCTTGGTCCTACAAAGGAGGTGATAGCGCAGCGGGCCAGGCAACCGGACTATAATGCTTTAACACTTTCACTTAGCCATAGGAGCTTGATAGGGGGACTATTTAGGTAGCCCCTTGGTGGCGACTGCGCTCGCCCGAGTTCGGGGCGCGTATGTGCCTGGCCGGGAAACGACCCTTCGTTAAAGCGGAGGAATCCTATAGATTCTGGTAGGTCATCGAGTGGCTGACCAATCTCACGCTACATCATGACAGTCAGTTTTCGGCTTTCTCTACTGAGGTGCTCGCCCGGCCTAACCGGGGCACAATCGCAGTAGTTCTGCTGGTGCTACCTTAGCCGATAGAGCGGAACGTAAGGTAGCCGAACTAAGGAGCCGGGCAACCCAACATTTGACCAAAGACATGATTCGGAGCTGATGCATATAATGCCAAAACTCGCGACGCCGAACACTCCCTAAGGTGTTCGGTCTTTGTAAGTGCGGGCAAAACAACACTCTTTATTAAAAAGCCCCTAGTGTCCAGGTACGCGCAAAAATTCTGACGTGGCCACATGCCAAGACGCCAGCCTCCTCCTTGGTTATAGCAGAGAAAACCAGGGGATATGTAGCAACAAGAGACAGTAAAAAAGGTTTACGCAGGGTCTTAATCTAAAAAGAATCCTTAGGACGGGTCCCTACTACACGTCTGTGCCTGTGTCTCCGTTGTGCCGTATCCTGGACGGGCGCCGCACGACGTTCATCTGTAAAAGAGAGGAACTGAGTTGAAAATGGGTCGTGCCGAACAAGATTTTAAAATAAACAAAGTATAAAGTAAAATATATAAAATTGAGATTTGTTGTCTCTTATTGTATATGTACGGAGCCCCTAGTGCGGGGGTATATGGCCACTAAGCCTGCATCGATGATAATTTTGTACCGAACTCGTCTATCCGCGTTCGTGGTATTTAATGACCTATTCCGAAGTTTTTGGCCGGTGAAGCCATTTTACTGTGGGGCTGTCAAAGCGGCCGCACGGTCCTCCGCTTGGGGGAGGCGCACTTCAATGCTTCCCCTTCAAAGAGATGATGCCTCGTGGACCGGGCATTTTAAGCGTTAGAGATGCATAATGTGGTATTGCGTTAAAGCGGGCGAAAGCTTCGCGTCCTAGTAGTGCTTGATAGCGACTTGAGAATGGGACGGTGTGGAAAGTTAGCTTTTCGCGACGGAATTTATCAGCATAGCCGAATATAACTTCAAGCCGGAGAAAACCCATGCACCGGGTGTCCGGACCTGGCGTTACCCCTTGAAAGGAGGTTTTGCTGTGACGGATTCTTGTTGGGTCTATCCCCATGTGACGGATTGTGTCCTGATATATCAGGTTTAGTCCACTGCCGCCGTCCATAAGGACATTTGAAAACTTGGCTCTGCCAATTATTGGATCGAGTACCAAGGCAGTCCAGCCTGTGCTCCTGGTACTTCTTGAATAATCCAGATGATCGAAGATGATTGGTTTTGACAACCAGTGGCGGGACCCCTTTAGGATGGGTCGTGTGGCGCGTACCTTTATGGGAGCCGCACGTTTTGTTATATGAAGTAGGTTTACTGTTTTTACTTCTTGTGGGAAATTCTTCTGTTTCCTGGTGCTCTGCTTTTGGGGTTCGTCCTCGTCTTCACTTGGTGTTTCGAGCCCCTTGTGTTCGGCGTTGAGTCTGCCGGATTGTTTGAAAACCCAACAATCTCTGTGGGTATGGCTAGCAGGCCTCCCTGGAGTACTGTGTACTTGACATATCCTATCTAGGATTTTGTTTAGGTTGGATAAATCATCTATGTTATCCTGGACGGGCGCCTTTTTCTGATTCTGCCGTGAGCCTTTGAATCCGGCGTTGACTGCCGTGCTCTTTGGACCGTTTTCCTTAGTCCGGCGACGTTCCTTGTTGCGTCGTGGATTTCCGTTTCCATCCCTTGTTTTGGATGTACTTGGGTCGCTGGTGCTACATCTTGCCAACCAGCTGTCCTCTCCTGCACAAAAGCGGGTCATGAGGCTTGTTAATGCGGCCATTGTTCTTGGCTTTTCTTGGCCGAGGTGTCTGGCGAGCCACTCGTCTCGGACATTGTGCCTAAAAGCTGCTAGGGCTTTGGCGTCCAGACAGTCGACTATCTGATTCTTTTTAGTAAGAAATCTATTCCAGAACTGCCGAGCTGACTCTCCGGGCTGTTGTGTTATGTGACTGAGGTCGTCAGCATCCGGAGGACGAACATAAGTCCCTTGAAAATTTGCTCGGAAAGCGTCCTCAAGCTCTTCCCAGCTTCCAATTGTGTTTTCAGGAAGGCTTTTAAGCCAATGCCGGGCTGGTCCTTTAAGCTTTAGTGGTAAATATTTGATGGCGTGGAGATCATCTCCTCTAGCCATGTGTATGTGGAGGATGTAATCCTCTATCTAGACTCCAGGGTCTGTTGTCCCATCACATGCCTCTATGTTTACAGGTTTGAATCCCGCTGGAAATTCATAATCCAGGACCTCATCGCTGAAACATAGGGGATGTGCGGCGCCCCTGTATTTGGGTGTGCCGGATTCTGATAACGGTTTTATTGCATTGCTTACGAGAGCTTGCTTTCTTGGCCCATAAATGGACCTGGCTGGGCCATGTTTTTGATGCGAATCCGTAAGTGGGTCGCGTGCCGGCTTAAGTGCGGCGCCATTTGCCGTTTTATGCTGGCTATGGGGTCATCTATCCGACCGTGTGGCTTTTTTACTTTTTGAGTGCGAGGGCTCTAAGGCCTCTTCGTCGAATTCAGGCAGTAGCTTTCGCTTCGGATAGCTTTTAGTGCGGCGACTATCGCCGTATTTGTCTGCGCTGTTGATTACTTCACTCCATCTGATCCTGAGTGCATCTTCTGCAGTCTTGAGCTTCCGCTTTTGTTTTTTTAGGCTGCGTGCGGTTGAAACGAGCCTCTTGTGGAGGTTCTTCTTCTCCGCGGGTTTATCCGGCGTAAGGTTGTCCGGAATGCCATTTTTGCCAGGGGAGGGATGCTCGGTTTCTTCATCCGGGCTGCCCTGTTCGGACGGTTGCTCTAGGGCATGCTCGTCGCCTGCTGACTCATCCTGCTCTATGGCTGGGTCTGTATCGAGGCTGGGCTTGGGTCGGCGTTTACGCCGACGCTTTGATTGTTTTTCGAGGGATTGATCCTTCGTTCTATCCCCGTTTTCCTCATGGTCGCTACCTTTAGGGGTATCCACCATGTACACGTCATGTGGTGAGGTGGCCGTCCAATGCCCTATAGGCGTTGGTTCATATGTGTCTCCTGCATCTCGTCCGTACCGTCGATGTCTTCGCAGTCGAAGTTGAGCACGCCATTTAAATTGTCGACAGTGGCTACCAAGTGGGTGGTGGGTGGGCTTTGAATTTCTTCATCGTCCGTATCCCATCCTCGCTGACCGTAGTCTGGCCAGGGCTCTCCTGATAAAGAGAGAGACTTTAGAGAATTTAGGATGTCGCTGAAGGGCGAGTGCTGAAAGATGTCCGCGGCGGTGAACTCCATTATCGGCGCCCAATCGGATTCGATTGGCAGGGCGCGGGGGGTTCGGAGTCCGGAGAGGAATCCGGATCCTCGGAGTCACGGGTCATGCAGAGTGCGGGGCTGGCATTCGGCTCGACCGCCTTTGAGATTGTAGCCCCCGAGGTGACGTCCAACTGCTTATCCTCGATTGGCGCAATAGGATCCGAATTAAGGGTCGGAACCGGTGCGTGTGCGGCCTCCAGGGCACTGTTCGGCGGCAGATCTAGATCATGCCCCTCGAGACAGTGCGGCGCGCCTGGCTGTGGCTCGAATCCGTCAAAGATCAAATCCCCGCGTATATCTGCCGTGTAGTTTAAGCTTCCAAACCTGACCTGATGGCCAGGGGCGTAGCTTTCGATCTGCTCCAGGTGGCCAAGCGAATTGGCCCGCAGTGCGAAGCCGCCGAAGACGAAGATCTGTCCGGGAGAAAAGCCTCACCCTGGACCGCCTCGTCATTGATGATCAAAGGAGCCATCGGGCCTAGAAGTGACGACACAGAGGAACTCTCAATGAAAGCACCAATGTCGGTGTCAAAACCGGCGGATCTTGGGTAGGGGGGCCCGAACTGAGCGTCTAGGCCGGATGGTAACAAGAGACAAGGGACACGAAGTTTACCCAGGTTCGGGCCCTCTCGATGGAGGTAAAACCCTACTCCTGCTTGATTAATATTGATGATATGGGTAGTACAAGAGTAGATCTACCACGAGATCAAGGAGGCTAAACCCTAGAAGCTAGCCTATGGTATGATTGTTGTATGATGAAGTTGTCCTACGGACTAAAACCCTCCGGTTTATATAGACACCGGATAGGGTTAGGGTTACACAAAGTCGGTTTACAATGGTAGGAGATCTCGAATATCCGCATTGCCAAGCTTGCCTTCCACGCCAAGGAAAGTCCCATCCGGACACGGGACGAAGTCTTCAATCTTGTATCTTCATAGTCCAGGAGTCCGGCTGAAGGTATAGTCCGGCTACCCGAACACCCCCTAATCCAAGACTCCCTCAACGACCATAAGGCTCCTGCCGGTTGTCGATGACCTTTACCAAACATGATCATCTCATACAATAACATATATACAATCATGTCTTGACCATATCACATCACAACATGCCCTGCAAAAACAAGTTAGACGTCCTCTACTTTGTTGTTCCAAGTTTTATGTGGCTGCTACGGGCTTCTAGCAAGAACCGTTCTTACCTACGCATCAAAACCACAATGGTGATTTATCAATTTTGATGTTTTAACCTTCAACAAGAACCGGCCGCGGTCAAATTTGATTCAACTAAAGTAGGAGAAACAGACACCCGCCAGCCACCTTTATGCAAAACTAGTTGCATGTCTGTTAGTGGAACCAGTCTCATGAATGTGGTCATGTAAGGTTGGTCCGGGCCGCTTCATCCAACAATACCGCCGAATCAAAATAAGACATTGGTGGTAAGCAGTATGACGATCACCACCCACAACTCTTTGTGTTCTACTCGTGCATATCATCTACACATAGACCTGGCTCGGATGCCACTGTTGGGGAACGTAGCATGCAATTTCAAAAAAAATCCTACGCTCACGTAAGATCTATCTAGGAGATGCATAGAAATGAGAGGGGGATAGTGTGTCCACGTACCCTTGTAGACTAAAAGCGGAAGCGTTTGACAACGTGGTTGATGTAGTCGAACTTCTTCTAGCTCCGACCGATCAAGCACTGAACGTACGACACCTCCGAGTCCTGCACACGTTCAGCGCGATGACGTCCCTCGCCTTCTTGATCTAGCAAGGTGTTGAGGAAGTAGATGAGTTCCGTCAACACGACGGCATGGTGACAGTGATGGTGAAGTGATCCGCACAGGGCTTCGCCTAAGCACCACGAGAATATGACCGGGGTGTAAACTATGGAGGGGGCACCGCACACGGCTGAAAATTGATGTTGTGTGTGTTCTAGGCGCCCCCTCCCCACATATATATAGGTTGGAGGGTAGGAGAGGCATCCAGGGGCACCCTAGGGTTGGCCGCCACCTCCTAGGGGCCCTGCCTTGCCCTGCGCCCCCATTTCCATATATGCATGAAGGGGAAGGAAAGAGGGGGTGAGGGAAGGAAGTGGGAATCCTAATCCACACTTTCCTTTCCCTTCCCCCTTTCCTTCACAATGCCCATATGGCCCATAGGATTGTCGGGGGTACCCGAAACACCTTCTGGTGATCTGATACTCTCCGGAACACTTACGATGTCCGAATACCATCATACTATGTATCAATATTTACCTCTCGACCATTTAGAGACTCCTCGTCATGTCCGTGATCTCATCCGGGACTCCGAACAACATTTGGTCACCAAATCACATAACTCATATAATACTAAATCGTCATCGAGCGGACCCTACGGGTTCGAGAACTATGTAGACATGACTGAGACACCTCTCCGGTCAATAACCAATAGAGGAACCTGGATGCTCATATTGGCTCCTACATATTCTACGAAGATCTTTATCGGTCGAACTGTAATGACAACATACGTTATTCCCTTTGTCTATCGGTATGTTACTTGCCCGAGATTCGATTGTCGGTATCTTCATACCTAGTTCAATCTCGTTACCGGCAAGTCTCTTTACTCGTTCCGTAATGCATCATCCTGCAACTAACTCATTAGTAACTTTGCTTGCAAGGCTTCTTATGATGTGCATTACCGAGAGGGCCCAAAGATACCTCTCCGATACTCGGAGTGGGAAATCCTAATCTTGATCTATGCCAACTCAAAAAACACCTTCGGAGATACCTGTAGAGCATCTTTATAATCACCCAGTTACGTTGTCATGTTTGATAGCACACAAGGCATTCCTCCGGTATCCGGGAGTTGCATAATCTCACAGTCGAAGGAATATGTATTTGACATGAAGAAAGCAATAGCAATAAAACTGGACGATCATTATGCTAAGCTAACGGTCTTGTCCGTCACATCATTCTCCTAATGATGTGATCTCGTTCATTAAATGACAACACATGTCTATGGTTAGGAAACTTAACCATCTTTGATTAACGAGCTAGTCTAGTAGAGGCTTACTAGGGACACGGTGTTTTGTCTATGTATCCACACATGTATTAAGTTTTTGGCTAATACAATTCTAGCATGAATAATAAACATTTATCATGTTATAAGGAAATATAATATAACAACTTTATTATTGCCTCTAGGGCATGTTTCCTTCAAAAAGTACTAGAAGGTGTCAAGAATGCCCTGCGAGAGCAACATGATGAAATTGGAAGTCTGAAATTGGGCCCGTTATATCTGCATAACCGTCTTGAATCAATGACACACTGCCCCTATAGAGCAACAAGAAGAACCTGACCTCATCAAGAATGCGAAGGATGTGAAAACCCTGGATCTCGAAAATATGATTGATGATATTGTTGGATTGCTAAAGTTAATCGCCTGGAGTATGTTGCCAGGATCCTATGAGATGTGAGAAATGAAACTAATTCATACTCCCTCTGTTCCTAAATATTTGTATTTTTGGAGATTTCAAATGGACTACCACAAACAGATGTATATAGGCATATTTTATAGTGTAGATTCATTCATTTTACTCCGTAAGTAGTCACTTGTTGAAATCTTTAGGAACTTAGGGAGTACGTGTCTAATTTTCATTTTGTGTTTGTGCCCCATGGTTGGCTATTGTAATGTCTTAGACAGTTTGTTTGACAATTACGTAGTTTGCGGTTTAATAAAAGTAGCGAGTGATGAATTCGGATTAAAATTCAAATTTTGCATGAGTTCGTATGATGGTCATGCCTAAATACTATGATGGTCATGAACATTGGCACAAGCATATGGTCCCACATGTAAGAAGCCACGTCGCCCATGTATGGACCCGCCTGCCAGCATCCACATCAACACAACAATGGGCCCACATGTCAGAATTGTTGTCCAACTAGAAGACACACCGTCGCCAAAAAAACAATGCCTAGTCCCACGTGTAAGCAACCATGTCAGCATCTTTTGGACCCATGTGTCAGCAGCGTTAACCGTTCAAAACTGACAAAGACTTATTACCGACGCAACTGTCAGGGATAAAACCCATGGTGGACCCACATGGAAGCAGCAACGTCAGCAACTGTTGGCCGCATGTCAAAATCTTTAACCGGTCAAACTAGTGGACGAATCGCCAATGAAAAATTATCGTTGCCAAAAAGGTCTTAGGCGACAGTTTGGGCAATCATAGGTGACATTCTGGGTCGAGCATCTTAGGTGTTGTCCTCAGTGTCCCACCCTTGGTTGACGATGGAGGGGTGCCCCTTGTTGGTCCCTTGGCTTTTTAACCATGGGGGCGAGGAAGCCGTGTAGCTAAGCATTGGAACATCATTGTCTGATCACGGGTTCCGGCAGACCCTTAAGGTTCGAACTCTGGGGTGCGCGCGGAGATCGTGCCCTCTACCTCTCCGCCTCGTGAGGATCTAACTACTGCAAGAGCAACACAAGAGACACAAGGTTTATACTAGTTCGGGCCACCATTGCGGTGTAATACCCTACTCTAGTTTGTGGCGGGTGGATTGCCTCTTGGGCTGATGAGGAAGAACAGTACAAAGGGGGAACGGCCTCGCGAGGGCCTGTTCTTGGCTAGGGGATGAACCGCTAGGGGGAGTTCGATCGCCCTTCTCTCTCTCTAGATGCTGGATTCCGTCCCCCCTACCCTGTGGGTGGCTAGTCCTATTTATAGCCAATGGCCCTGGGCCTCTTCCCAAATATTGAGCGGGAAGGGCGCCAACAATTGGCCAATTTGAAGGGGAACATCTGGTACACTTATCCTGACTAAAGTTGGTCTTTGCCTGCCAAAGGCCCTGTGGTGATGCCGTCCTGGGCTCCATAGTGACCTCCTTCCCACCGTTGGACTGGTCTTGGTCTCGTTGCACCGAAATGGGTGCCTTTGCTTGATCCTCTCGCCTGCGCTTGCCCCCTTTGCACCAAAGAGGAAAGGGGGACGCTGCGCGGGCTGGCGCCCGCCTGGCACCCTCGATCGTCATGGCTTGCGTCATGGGCACCTCGCGAGGTACCCCACCTTGATCTCTCCGCCTCCTCGCTTGCCAGCCTAAGGAGGCCGTGCTTGAGGAAGCGATGTGTCGTCCGCCTCGCGAGGCTTGGCCCCTCGCGAGGGTCTTGAGCCTTGTGTTGATGCAGATGGGCCACGCTGGGCCTCCATTCGAGCCACGCCGCAGGCCGCAGGCAGGCAATTCTGGGGACCCCCGTTCCCAGAACGCCAACAGTAGCCCCTGGGCCCGAGGCGCGCATGGACATGGCCGTGCCGAGAGGTGAAAGGGCAAGGGCGAAGCACCGCGGGCCCTAACAGCTTGAGGCCTCGGGCTCCGCGTGGCGGTTGATTGGACGTGGGCGGCACTGTTTACCCACTCTCCCTTATTCTGCGCCACGCTAGGTTGCCCCACAGTTGTACACAGCCGCCCTTTTCCTTGTTGCTTGACCGTCTCCTGCTCTTCCTCCCTCCGAACTCTGACCCTTGCTTCCAATCCCATCTCGCATCTCCTCTCTTCCGCCCGCCGCCATGGCTCCAAAGAAAGGGAAGGGGAAGAAGCCTGCGGCTCCATCTCGCCCGCTGCCGCCGGTGGTGCCTGCTGTCGGCCGCTCAATCATACTCAACCTGGAATGCCTGGGCAAGCTCAGTCTGGCTCTGGCCACCGCCTTCAACGAGTGTGGGAGGACGACGGCGTGGCCTACGTGTCACCTCCCCACTGATAGGATAATCACCGAGGTCCATTACTTTGCCGACGCCTTGTGGGCGGGTTTGGTGCCTCCCTTCTCTGATTTCTTCAACGCCATCCTCGATCATTATCAAATCCACATGATGCATCTGGGTCCTGAGTCCATTGCTCTCCTTTCAGTCTTCGCTTTTGTTTGTGAGGCGATGGTGGGCATCCCTCCTTCTGTTGCCCTGCTGCGCCACTTCTTCTCCTTGCATCTTGCCGACCCCACGCAATGCTCGGCATGCGTGAGCTTCGTAGCTTCGCCCAAGACCGCAGCCTCTGGTATCGACTTCGACCTCCCTCTGCCTTCAGCCGGGTTCCGCGAGCGGTGGTTGTACATTGATGTCGGGGTACCCATCCCCCGGCTCGTGAAGCCGACATCGCCTGATGTGCCTAATTCTGGCTGGGGCCAGGAGACGCTCGTAAGTCCCCGGCTTGCCTTCATCTGGCACCGCTTCATGTCCTTGAAGAAGCTTGGCGTAACGGCGCCCAAAGTGGTGAAGGAGTTCCTATTACGCCGCATTGCCCCTCTCCAACGCCATTCTCGTCGAATGTGGGCCTTCAGCGGGCATGGTGACCGCATGAGGCTTCAGGGAGAAGACCTGACGCCCGAGGTGCTGAGGAAGGTGCTCTTGGTCCTGACAGGCGATCCCAACCCTGGGGGTGTCCGGCAGGGGGGAGCCTTGCTATACCTCTGCCACAACAGGGATGACTTTGTGAGGCAGATGCCCCCCTTCGACGAGTGGGGGCTACGCCCTGTCGGCCTTCAGGGGCCTCGCGAGAACGCTGTGGTGGTGATTTCCCTTCCGGTCGGCCTGGGTGAATCCTCCTCGAGTGGTGGCGCAGGGAGGCAGGAGACAGCGGGGGTCGAGGGAGCCGCCGACGATGTGACCGCACCTGGCGATGCTCTTGATGGGGCAGCTCACGAGGTCCGCTCTGCCAAGGCCACAGGTGAGGTGCTGCCGCCTCCAATGCTTGAGGCCGAGGCTCCTGAGCCCCCGGCCGTGATCTCTGACGAGGCAACTGCCCACGCGTATCAGACATGCGCCCTTGACGCAAGTGGCCTTGGCGCTCCGTCCTCTTCGCAGGCTGATCCCTGTGCATCTCTCCTGGGCCGTTTCCATGTGGACTTTGAGGCCCTCCGGAGAAAAAGGGAGGCCCTGGGCGACGACTTCCCTTGCCGCTTGCTGAAGCACCGGAAGTACTTTGCTATCGATGAGTAAGCTTCTCCTTTTCTGTTCCTTATCATGTTTGCCGCATCCGCTAATCCTTGCTCTACAGGCCTTTGCCTACTGGGCTCGATGAAGCCGCCGAGTCGACGCCTTCCTTGACTCCGTCTCCTCCGCCACCCCTGGGTGTCTCGAGCATCACTGCCCTTGTGGTTTGGGTAGGTGACGGCGCGGACCGCCGCACAGCGCGCGGCGACTCCCCCGTTCCCGCGATCTCCTTCCGTGGGCCTTCCCTCAACATAGGCGGCCTGCCGTGGGCTTCCCGTCTGGTCGTGGGCTGCGACCGGCTGAGGCACCTCCGGGGCCCTTCTCCTGAGGTCAGGTTGGACTCAGGTCGGGCTTCTGATGCGGCGCGGCCGGCCATCGTGAAGGCGCCAGCCCCCAGCCCCGTGCCCGGGGCCGGAGCGATGATCCGGGGTCCTCGACGCCCGCTTGGGGCGGATGATGGCATGGCAGACGTGCTTGAGCGTGCTCGGGAGCACCGTGCCCGTCGCCACGAATTCCTTCGGAGGGCGAGTGGCGCCGTAGACCTGCTCGGGCAGGAGCTCGCTGAGGAAGACACGCGCCTGGAAGCCGAGGGCCTGCGCCTGGCCGCAGAGCAGCGCAAGCTGGAGGCCGCCGCTGCCCTCGCGCGTCGTCAGCGCGACCTTGATGACGAAGGAGCGAAGGCGTCGCTGGAGGCTTCCCTGGCGGCTCGGTCTCAGGCCGTTGAGGAGGCCTGAGGAGCAGACCGACGGCGAGGAGCAGCAGAAGAACAGGCTCGGGAGCTCTTGGCCTGGTGTCGCTCGTTGGAGGAGCAAGCGGAGCTGCGCGAGGAAGCCCTTGCATCGATGGAGGTGGCTTCTGGCGACCCGGCTAAGCTTCAGAAGCGCGAGGAAGCGTTGGTGCTGGAGGCCGCCGAACGCGCTCGCGAGCACGAGCAGTTGGAGACGAGGGAGCGCCTAGTGACGCAGGCGGAAAACGATGTCGCCGCGCGAGAAACGCGTGTCCTGGAGGAGGTTTGCCGTCGGGTGGCGACAGCACGCCAAGGCCTCGAGCGTGAGTTCGAGGGGAAGCTGGGGATGATCCGAGTCGAAGCTGAGGGTAGAACCGCCGCCTTGAGGGCCCAATGGATGAGGCGACGTGACGAGCGGACGCCTCCCGGGTCGCCCTTGAGGCAGCGCAGAAGGAGCTGGCCACCTCCCAGGCCGAGGTGCTCCGCCTTCGCCAGCGTGTGGAAGAGGCCGTGGCCGTCGAGCGTCAGAATGCCGACGAGATACGCCAGCGGCAAGTCCTGGAGCACGAGCACGGCCCCATGCTCACCAAGCTCAGGGAGAGGGCTAACATTGCCCTGGGCAACATCTGTGAGGCTGCCGTGGGCGAGCCGCACACGATTAACTACGCCGGCAACCTGCAGTTCTTCACCACCGTGGTGACACAGCTGGAGGCACGGTCGGTCAAAGCCGATAGGTTGGTGGAGGAGAGGAGCCGCGCCCTGCTCGGGCGCGCCTTTTCCCACGTCTTCAGCCATCTTCGGAACATGGATCCCCACTTCGACTTCGACGCTGCCATCGCCCCAGTCCCTCAGGCCGTTCGAGGTGACCTGGCTGAATGGGTGGACAGCAACGTAGATGCTCTCGTCCGGGCCTTCACTTCTGATGATGACGATGTGGTGGTGGGCGCCGACGAAGGTGGCGTGGTGGAGGACCCCAATGCCGCTGATGGGGGCGCGCACAATGAGGGTGAGTTCAGCGACGCCAGCGACAGCTCGGGAGGCGCCTCCGGGGATGCATCGGGGGATTTGTCAGATTGATCATGTAATATCCCTGTCTTCCTACCCTGCATAGATAGAACTCAGGCGTTTGGCCTGACGGTCGTGAGAGCGTTTTGGGAGGGGAAGCCCCTCATGTAAGAACTTGTACCCATTATATCAGTGGTAATTAAATCGCACGCGAGCCCAACGGTAGGCTGGTTTACCCTTGTTCCTCGCTGCCTACGGAGCTGCCTGCTGGAGGGCGTCACGTCTCGGGTGCTGCTTAGTTGAACCCTCAGGATGTGGGGTTGTTGTTGACTGGAAACCCCACGGGCGTGGGCCTTCCTCACAGGCCCAGGGCCTTCTCCCGAGCGGGACAGCTTCACAGGCGTTTGCCTTCTTCACAGGCTCAGGGCCTTCTCCAAAAAGAGACGATCTTCACAGGTGTTCACCTTCTTCACAGGCTCAGGGCCTTCTCCCGAGCGGGACGTCTTCACAGGCATTCGCCTTCTTCACAGGCTCCGGGCCTTCTCCCGAGAGGGACGTCTTCACAGGCATTCACCTTCTTCACAGGCTCCGGGCCTTCTCCCGAGCGGGACGCCTTCACAGGCATTCGCCTTCTTCACAGGCTCCGGGCCTTTCATGAGAAAACGATCTCTGCAAGCACCAAAGGTCACCTCGCGAGGGAGCGACAGCGGCAGTCTGGGCTGTGCTTGAGCTAGGCCTGGCCCGGCTCGCGAGGGGCCCGCGAGGGGAGGCAGCTGTGGTGAGATGGTGACCAAAACGCGGGAAACGATTCAAACAAGACCAAGCACCCCTTCCCCGAATGCACGCAAAGCTCAAATTCGAATTCAACTTAAATCCAGCGGGGGAAAAAGGTTACAACCAAAGGAAGAGGGCAATGAAAGCAAACAAAAAGGCCGCGTCCGGCACCTAATCTAGTCTTCGACGTCTTCTCACCAGCGCGGAGCTAAGTGCTGTCCACTGGGCGTGGGAGGGAGCCCCAGGGCCTGAGGCCGGCACCCCTGAGACTCCGGGGCGTGTACAGCCCCACTCATTATTACGTGAGAGTGTCACGAGGCGGCGAGCTTCACAGGCACTGGGCCTTCTTCACAGGAACCGGCCTTGCTTCATATCGCCAGACGAGGGCCCCGCCTTGCGCCACACTCTAGTGCCACCAACGACGACCGGAAACCAGGACGCCGCCGGTGGGGTAGAGCAGTCGCCAGCGGTTCCTCCGATGACCACGGGTCCTCCGCCAGGGGCAGGCCCTCAGGCGCCTCCCCAGCGGAGGGCCTATCTTCTATGAACGCCTTGCTCCAAACGCCGCGGTGGTGATGTAGGATCTCTGCCCCTTTCCTGCAGCCCCTTGCGTCCTCCTCCCGAGGGGTAGGAGGCCGCAGGAGCGGGGCAGCTGCTTGTTGCGGCGACCTGCACCTCCTGTGATCCATGATTAGTGTATGCCTGCTCTTGAGGAATTAACGGTACCTGATAGTCGTTGCCTCCAGTGTGACCGATGGAGCCGTCTAGGGGTTCCTCGAAGGGCTCGGCCTCTGGCGTCTCGTCCCCCCAGCTGGGGCTGAAGAGTGAGCCCTGTTCGCCCTCGTGAGAGTGCCTTGGTCCATCATGTGGGGCACGTATTCCTCTGGCGCCACCACCCCGAGTGCTGTGCTGCAGTGCTCCATGCGCCATGCGGCGTTGCTTGTCGTGCCCACCGCGGGGTGGTAGCGCGGTTGGCCGCTGGCGCCGTGGGCCGCACTGAGCCCCTCTCCTTCGCGCGCCGGGGGCGGGGGTAGCGCCACCGCCAGTCTGGTGATGGCGGATTCGCCGGTGCTGGGGTAGTCTTGAGGCCCGCGCGGGTGCGCGGGGCCCCCTCGTGCGCCGCCCTGAGCTTGAGGCGGAAGCTGGACGCAGAAGGGGTGAGCCCCCGAGGCGGCGAAGCCCAGGAGCTCGGCGACCCGCTCCAGCAGCTCGTCGCGGCCGCCCTCCAATAGCCTGCACTGCAGCAGCTCCCGTGCTACTGTGAGCGCGGCCCTCGAGTTCGCCTGTTCCCGGCGGGTGTACGGTGTCGTAGTTGCGGCGTGATTGGATGCCCTCGCTGCCGACCGCGCCTGTCGCGGTGTGAGGGTCGCAGAAGCTTGCCCGCGTCGCCGCGGCCCGCAGCGCCCTGCGGACCGCGAGCTGCCTGCGAAGCGGGGTCACGCAGAGCGGGAGGCTCCGCGCAGATGGGCCACGCCGCCCATGGGCCTTGGTTGCCCGCCTGGTCGCCGGACATGGTGACGGCGACGCAATGGGAGACGGAGCGATGCGAGGGCAGATTCTGGCGCACCCCTACCTGGCGCGCCAAATGTCGGATCACGGGTTCCAGCAGACCCTTAAGGTTCGAACTCTGGGGTGCGCGCGGAGATTGTGCCCTCTACCTCTCCGCCTCGTGAGGATCTAACTACTGCAAGAGCAACACAAGAGACACAGGGTTTATACTAGTTCGGTCCACCATTGCGGTGTAATACCCTACTCTAGTTTGTGGCGGGTGGATTGCCTCTTGGGCTGATGAGGAAGAACAGTACAAAGGGGGAACGGCCTCGCGAGGGCCTATTCTTGGCTAGGGGATGAACTGCTAGGGGGAGTTCGATCGCCCTTCTCTCTCTCTAGATGCTGGATTCCGTCCCCCCTACCCTGTGGGTGGCTAGTCCTATTTATAGGCAAAGGCCCTGGGCCTCTTCCCAAATATTGAGCGGGAAGGGTGCCAACAATTGGCCAATTTGAAGGGGAACATCTGGTACACTTATCCTAACTAAAGTTGGTCTTCGCCTGCCAAAGGCCCTGTGGTGACGCCGTCCTGGGCTCCATGGTGACCTCCTTCCCACCGTTGGACTAGTCTTGGTATCGTTGCACCGAAATGGGTGCCTTTGCTTGATCCTCTCGCCTGCGCTTGCCCCCTTTGCACCAAAGAGGAATGGGGGACGCTGCGCGGGCTGGCGCCCGCCTGGCACCCTCGATCGTCATGGCTTGCGTCATGGGCACCTCGCGAGGTACCCCGCCTTGATCTCTCCGCCTCCTCGCGAGCCAGGCTAAGGAGGCCGTGCTTAAGGAAGCGCCGTGTCGTCCGCCTCGCGAGGCTTGGCCCCTCGCGAGGGTCTTGAGCCTTGTGTTGATGCAGATGGGCCACGCTGGGCCTCCATTCGAGCCATGCCGCAGGCCGCAGGCAGGCAAGGGACCCCCGTTCCTAGAACGCAGACAATCATGACCGGAGGGAAGCGTTCCCCTAGTCTTTGGCATTTTTCTCCACGTCCGAGGTTTGAACCTCAGCAATGGGTACATTAATCTCCTCCCCGACACCAGACGTCAGAGGAGGAGGCTGTGATGTGACCTCCCCAAGCTCTTTTTGGACAAGGGAAGGAGTATGCGGCGTCTTGGAGGAGCTCGCGGCAACTGAAGACCTCGGAACGCCATCACCGCAGTCCTCGCCTGGGAGGTCGCACTATGCCCTATAAAAGGAAGAAAAACAAGGATAATAATATGTGACTTTGGTCGCATTACCAAAAAGAGTGAGTTTGTTAGAGCACTCACCTATGGGCGGATGGGCATTCGCGGAGGCGGCGTGACTCCTCGGAAGAGTCCAAGCTAATCCACTCCATAGGCACTAATGTCTACTACGCAACCTTCTTCTTGTAGACTCGTGTTGGGCCTCCAAGCGCAGAGTTTTGTAGGACAGTAGCAAATTTCTCTCAAGTGGATGACCTAAGGTTTATCAATCTGTGGGAGGCGTAGGATGAAGATGGTCTCTCTCAAATAACCCTGCAACAAAATAACAAAGAGTCTCTTGTGTCCCAACACACCCAATACAATAGTAAATTGTATAGGTGCACTAGTTCGGCGAAGAGATAGTGATACAACTGCAATATGGATAGTAGATATAGGTTTTTGTAATCTGAGAATATAAACACAACAAGGTAACTAGTAACAAAAGTGAGCAAAAACGGTATTGCAATGCTTGAAAACAAGGCCTAGGGTTCATACTTTCACTAGTGCAAGTTCTCTCAACAATGATAAGATAATTAAATCATATGGCAATCCCTCAACGTGCGAGAAAACTCACTCCAAAGTTCCTATCACGGAGAACATAGGATGAAATTGCTTGTAGGGTACGAAACCACCTCAAAGTTATTCTTTCTGATCAATCCATTGAGCTATTCCTATAAGTGTCACAAACAGCCCTAGAGTCGTAGTAAAATAACACCATATGACACACATCAATGAACCCTAATGTCACCTAGATACTCCAATGTCACCACAAGTATCCGTGGGTCAATTGTACGATATGCATCAAAACAACTTCAGATTCATAATATTCAGTCCAACACAAAGAACCTCAAAGAGTGCCCCAAGATTCCTATTGGAGAAACAAGGATGAAAACATGCATCAACCCCTATGCATAGATTACCCCAATGTCACCTCGGGAATACGCAAGTTGAGTACCAAAACATACATCAAGTGAATCAATAGAACACCCCATTGTCACCACGGGTATCCCACACAAGACATACATCAAGTGTTCTCAAATCCATAATAGTATTCAATTCAATAATAGTGAAACCTCAAAGGTAAAACTCAATTCATCACAAGAAGTTAGAGGGGGAGAAACACCATATGATTCAACTATAGTAACAAAGCTCGCGGTACATCAAGATCATGCCAAATCAAGAACACAAGAGAGAGAGAGAGAGAGAGATCAAACACATAGCTACTGGTACATACCCTCAGCCCCGAGGGTGAACTACTCCCTCCTCATCATGGAGACCGCCGGGATGATGAAGATGGCCACCGGTGATGGTTTCCCCCTCTAGCAGGGTGCCGGAACAGGCTCCCGATTGGTTTTTCATGGCTACAGAGGCTTGCGGCAGCGGAACTCCTGATCTAGGTTTATTTCCGGGGGTTTCTATATTTATAGGAATTTTTGGCATCGGGAACAAGTCAGGAGGGGTCCAAGAGGCGATGACAAGGCAGAGGGCATGCCCTCCACCCTAGTGGATGCCTCGTGGCTCCTCTGGTCCATCTCCGGTACTCTGTGGGCTTCTTTTGGTCCATTAAAAATCGTCATAAAGTTTTTGCTCGTTTGTACTCCGTTTGGTATTCCTTTTCTTAAAACTCAAAAACAAGGAAAAGTAGAAACTGGCACTGGGCTCTAGGTTAATAGGTTAGTCCCAAAAATCATATAAAATAGCATATAAATGCATATAAAACATCCAAGATAGATAATATAATAGCATGGAACAATAAAAAATTATAGATACGTTGGAGACGTATCAAGCATCCCCAAGCTTAATTCATGCTCGTCCTCGAGTAGGTAAAGGATAAAAACAGAATTTTTGATGTGGAATGCTTCCTAACATATTTATCTATGTAATTTTCTTTCTTGTGTCATGAATATTCATATCCATAAGATTCAAAACAAAAGTTTAATATTGACATAAAAAAATACTTCAAGCATAGTAATAAAGCAATCATGTCTTCTCAAAATAACATGGCCAAAGAAATTTATCCCTACAAAATCATATAGTCTGGCTATGCCCCATCTTCATCACACAAAGTATTCAATTCATGCACACCCCTGATGACAAGCCAAGCAATTGTTTCATACTTTTGATGTTCTCAAACCTTTTCAACTTTCACGCAATACATGAGCGTGAGCCATGGATATAGCACTATAAGTGGAATAGAATATGGTGGTTGTGGAGAAGACAAAAAAGAAGGAGATAGTCTCACATCAACTAGGCGTATCAACGGGCTATGGAGATGCCCATCAATAGATATCGATGTGAGTGAGTAGGGATTTGAAGGAAATATGCCCTAGAGGCAATAATAAAGTTGTTATTTATATTTCCTTATATCATGATAAATGTTTATTATTCATGCTAGAATTGTATTAACCGGAATCTTAGTACATGTGTGAATACATAGACAAACAGAGTGTCACTAGTATGCCTCTACTTGACTAGCTTGTTGAATCAAAGATGGTTAAGTTTCCTAGCCATAGACATGAGTTGTCATTTGATTAACGGGATAACATCATTAGAGAATGATGTGATTGACTTGACCCATTCCGTTAGCTTATAACTTGATAGTTTAGTATATTGCTATTGCTTTATTCATGACTTATACATGTTCCTATGACTATGAGACTATGCAACTCCCAAATAACTAAGCGTGCTACCAAACGTCACAACGTAACTGGGTGATTATAAAGGTGCTCTACAGGTGTCTCCGATGGTACTTGTTGAGTTGGCATAGATCGAGATTAGGATTTGTCACTCCGATTGTCGGAGAGGTATCTCTAGGCCCTCTCGGTAATGCACATCACTATAAGCCTTGCAAGCAATGTGACTAATGAGTTAGTTACAGGATGATGCATTAGGGAACGAGTAAAGAGACTTGCCGGTAACGAGATTGAACTTAAGATACCGACGATCGAATCTCGGGCAAGTAACATACCGATGACAAGGGGAACAACGTATATCGTTATGCGGTTTCACCAATAAAGATCTTCGTAGAATATGTGGGAGCCAATATGAACATCCGGGTTCCGCCATTGGTTATTGACCGGAGACGTGTCTCAGGCATGTCTACATAGTTCTCGAACCCGTAGGGTCCGCACACTTAACGTTCGGTGATGATTGGTATTATGAGTTTTATGTGTTTTTATGTACCGAAGATAGTTCGGAGTCCCGGATGTGATCACACACATGACGAGGAGTCTCAAAATGGTCGATATATAAAGATTGATATATTGGATGACTATATTCGGACACCGGATGAGTTCCAGGGGTCACCGGATAATTATCGGAGTGCCGAGGGGTTATCGGAACCCCCGGGGGAACTAAGGGGCCAACATGGGCCTTGTGAGAGAGAGAGGAGGGGGCCATAAGGCTGGCCACCCGCCCCCCCTTGAGGAGTCCGAATTGGACAAGGAGGGGGCGGCACCCCCACTTCCCTCCCTCTCTCCCTCTCCTTCCTTTCCCCTTCCTCCTCCTAGTTGGACTGGGAAAGGGGGAGTCCCACTCCTACTAGGAGGAGGACTCCTCCCCTCATTGGCGCGACCCAAGGGCCGGCCGGCCTCCCCCTTGCTCCTTTATATACGGGGCATGAGGGCACCTAGAAAAAACAGCAGACATTGTCTTAGCCGTGTGCGGTGCCCCCCTCCACCATAATCCACCTCGGTCATATCATTGCGGTGCTTAGGCGAAGCCATGCTCCGGTAGATTCATCATCACCGTCATCATGCTGTCGTGCTGACAAAGCTCTCCCTCGACACTCAGCTGGATCGAGAGTTCATGGGATGTCACCGAGCCGAACGTGTGCAGATCGCGGAGGTGCCATACTTTCAGTACTAGGATCGGTCGGATCGTGAAGGCATACGACTACATCAACTGTGTTGCCATAACACTTCCGCTTACGGTCTATGAGGGTACATGGACTACACTCTCCCCTCTCATTGCTATGCATCACCATGATCTTGCGTGTGCGTAGGAATTTTTTGGAAATTATTGCGTTCCCCAACAGGATTGCCATGCAACAGATGCACTAGAGCTATAAGTTTATGAAAGCTCAAAAATAAACTAAGTGGGTGTGCATCCAACTTGCTTGCTCATGAAGACCTAGGGAAATTTGAGGAAGCCCATCATTTGAATATACAAGCCAAGTTCTATCATGAAAAAAAGTTCCCACTAGTATATGAAAGTGACAACATAGGAGATTCTCTATCATGAAGATCATGGTGCTAATTGGAAGTACAAGTGTGGAAAAAGGATAGTAACATTGCCCCTTCTCTCTTTTTCTCTCTTTTTTTGTTTGGCTTCTTTGGCCTCCCTTTTATTTTTTCCTCATATGGGACAATGCTCTAATAATGAAGATCATCACACTCTTATTTACTTACAACTCAATAATTACAACTCGATACTTAGAACAAAATATGACTCTATATGAATGCCTCCGGCGGTGTACCGGGATGTGCAATGACTCAAGAGTGACATGTATAAACATTATGAATGGTGGCTTTGCCATAAATACTATGTCGACTACATGATCATGGAAATCAATATGACAATCATGAAGCGTGTCATAGTAAAACGGAACGGTGAAGTTGCATGGCAATATATATCAGAATGGCTATGGAAATGTCATAATAGGTAGGTATGGTGGCTGTTTTGAGGGAGGTATATGGTGGGTGTATGGTACCGGCGAAAGTTTCAC
Source organism: Aegilops umbellulata (assembly GCA_032464435.1). Classification (NCBI taxonomy): domain Eukaryota; kingdom Viridiplantae; phylum Streptophyta; class Magnoliopsida; order Poales; family Poaceae; genus Aegilops; species Aegilops umbellulata. The sequence continues at coordinate 115,199,108 of CP136056.1, forward strand.
GGTACTAGAGAGGCTAGCAATGGTGGAAGGGTGAGAGTGTGTATAATCCGTGGACTCAACATTAGTCATAAAGAACTCACATACTTATTGCAGAAATCTATTAGTCATTGAAACAAAGTACTACGCGCATGCTCCTAGGGGGGTAGATTGGTAGGAAAAGACCATTGCTCGTCCCCGGCCACCACTCATAAGGAAGACAATCAATAAATAAATTATGCTCCAACTTCATTACATAACGGTTCACCATACATGCATGCTACGGGAATCACAAACTTTAATACAAGTATTTCTACAATCCACAATTACTCACTAGCATGACTCTAATATCACCATCCTCATACCTCAAAACAAACATAAGGAATCAAACTTCTCATAGTATTCAATGCACTTAATATGAAAGTTTTTATTATATCCCTCTTGGATGCCCACCATATTAGGACTAAATTCATAACCAAAGCAAATTACCATGTTGTTTCAATACTCTCAAAATAATATAAGTTAAGCATGATAGTTCATCAATTTCTTAAAAATAAAACCACCGTCGTGCTCTAGAAAGATATAAATGAAGCACTAGAGCAAATGACAAACTACTCCAAAAGATATAAGTGAAGATCAATGAGTAGTCGAATAATTGTGTAAGTATGTGAAGACTCTGTAACATTTAAGAATTTCAGATCTTGGGATATTATTCAAACAGCAAGCAAATCCTAGAAAATAAAATGACGCTCCAAGCAAAACACATATCATGTGGTGAATAAAAATATAGCTCCAAGTAAGGTTACCGATGAACGAAGACGAAAGAGGGAATGCCATCCGGGGCATCCCCAAGCTTAGGCTCTTGGTTGTCGTTGAATATTACCTTGGGGTGCCTTGGGCATCCCCAAGCTTAGGCTCTTGCCACTCCTTCTTGCAAACTCCATCGAAACTTCACCCCAAACTTGAAAACTTCACAACATAAAACTTAACAGAAAACTCGTAAGCTCCATTAGTATAATAAAGCAAATCATCATTTAGGTACTGTTGTGAAGTCATTCTAAATTTATATTGGTGTTGTATCTACTGTATTACAACTTCTTCATGGTTCATACCCTCCGATACTACTCATAGATTCATCAAAATAAGCAAACAACACATAAAAACAGGATCTGTCAAAAAGAGAATAGTCCGTAGTAACCTGGAAACTTTCCATACTTCAGTAACTCCAAAAATTCTGAAAAATTAGGACAGTGTAGGAAATTTGTATATCAATCTTGTGTAAAAATTCAGAATATCACGCTCCAGTAAATTTTCAAAATTCTGCAAATGAACGCAAAAGTTTCTGTTTTTGCATAGAATCAAGTCAACAATCATCCACACTAGCCCAAAGGCTTTACTTGGCACTTTATTGAAACAAAAGCTATAAAACATGATTAGTACAGTTGCTTAATAATGTGAACACACGAAAATAGTAGGGGTAAATGTTGGGTTGTCTCCCAACAAGCGCTTTTCTTTAATGCCTTTCTAGCTAGGCATGATGAATTCAATGATGCTCACATAAAATATAAGAATTGAAACATAAAGAGAGCATCATGAAACATATGAATAGCGCATTTAAGTCTAACCCACTTCCTATGCATAGGGATTTTGTGAGAAAATAATTCATTGGAACAAGAATCAACTAGCATAGGAAGGTAAAGCAAGCATAACTTCAAGATTTTCAACGCATAGAGAGGAAACTTGATATTATTGCAATATGTAAAAGCATATGTTCCTCTCTAATAATAATTTTCAGTGCCATCCAGAATGTCGACAATATAACCATCACATAAAGCATTATTTTCATGATCCACAAGCATAGAAAAATTACTACTCTCCACATAAGCAAATTTATTCTCATGAATAGTAGTGGGAGCAAACTCAACAAAATAACTATCATGTGAGGCATAATCCAACTGAAAATTAAAATCATCATGACAAGTTTCATGGTTACACTACAAAAGAAATACACTTCCGTGATGATACGTGTTTGTCACAGTAGGTCGCTTTTTTGTCATGCATGTACATCCATGACAAATTTATGACAAAATCAAGATAGTCATACCTGTGATGTCGTAGAAGTGTTCCATGACATTACCAAAATTATCATCATGGAAGTGTCCACTTCCATGACAATAAATCGCGCGTCACAGAAGTGCTTTCGTCAAGGGTGACCGACACGTGGCATCCACCATAACGGAACGCCGTTAAGCTATCGGGTCGGTTTTTGGATCCGACAACCCGTTAACAGCCCCGACCGATGGGGATTTTCCACGTGTAAAATCATCATTGGCTAGAGGAAACACGTGTCGGCTCATCGTCGGGACAGATGCCATCCACTCACTGGACAGAAGGCGCCTATGATACGTCGACACGTGGCACGGCCCAACAAGTTTAAATGGGGCGGCCCAACTAAAGGCCCACAAGATTTTGCGGACCATAATGGGCCAACCTAGCTAAAGGCCCACGAGATTTTGTGGACCATAATGGGCTGGCCCAGCTAAAGGACCACAAGATTTTTCGGGCCATAATGGGCCGGCCCAGGTAAAGGCCCACAAGATTTTTGTGTGCCGTAATGGGCCGGCCTAAGTAAAGTCCCACAAGATTCTTGCAGATCATAATGGGCCGGCCCAGCTAAAGGCCCACGAGATTTCACCGACATTAATGGGCCGGCCCAGCTGTAGGCCCATAGGATTTTGAGGACCCTAGTAGGCCGGCCCATTAACTGCCTGCCATGTTAATGCCGGCCCATATTTGATCCGGTCCATTAATGGCCTGCCACGCTCCGGGCCTAATAGTGGCCCATATGAGATCCGGCCCGTTAAAGGCCTACCATGTTCTGGGCCAAATTATAGCCCAGATCAGGTCCGGCCCTTTAAGAGGCTTTGGTCTCAATTATGGCCCATATCAGATTCGGCCCGTCAACTGGACACTATGCTTTTGGGCCCACTTGCTAAAGGCCCACTTAGTAATTCGGCCTGATATTAGTTTTGGCCTGTTAAGGGGTCGTTTAACATTTCGTCCCTATATTAATTTTAGCCTGTTAAAAGCCCGTCATATAGTTGGGCCTAACTACGGCCGGATTTGCATCCGGCCTGGTCGGAGCCGATATCTGATTGGGCCAAACAAGGACCGAGACAAATTTTCGTCCTGTTAAAAGCCCGTGATTTGATTCGCACAATCATGGGTCGGGGTTCATTTCGGGCTGCTGCCGGCCCGTGAGCTGATCGGCACGTTTCAGGCCCAACCTACATCGTGATTGCATGACGGCCCGATTATGTACCGTAATTTTACGGTTTGGCCTGTTTACTGCGAAGACAGGATATATATACAGCAAAATAACTGCAGCATCGTGAATAAGAAAAAACCTATACTATACAATAAAGAAATTACGGCATATTACATCCACTGGGCATCAAAGTTCGCCACTATGATAATAAAGCACAAGCAGACAGCAGATTACATACACTGGGCATCAAAGATCGCCACCAGTGCAAATAAACACGCCGACAAAATAATATACAAAATCGACAGCACTTAAATAGAGTTCAAGAAAGGTTAGCCCTGTTGGGGAGCTGCAGCGCAAGCAGCTGAGCAAGATGATGAGACTACGCTTGTTCAACACTTATATCTTCCTCACTCTGAAAGATAAACAAGCAGACAGATGACAGATTTTGCACATAAAAGTATCAGTGCTGACAATTCATCACATTTCTTACTGACGAATAAAGTGACACAGTTTAAATTTGCATTAACACAATATGGTATTGTTCAGGTCAAGACATGGCAGGAAATGACATTGTGAAGGAGTTGGCAGCTTCACGACACCACTGGATTACAGATCAAGAACTCATAAGTATCAATGGTTAGTGTGCTGTCAATTTATACCATTTCGGATTGGCAAATAAAGAGACGGTTTAGATAATAGTAGAATGATATGACATTGTTCATAGTTAAGACATTGGAGAATATGACATTGTGCTGTAGTGGGTAGGTTCACCACACCACATGATTACAGATGAAGAACAGAAGCATACATGCAGTGCAAAAGAAGATCACTTGCTCTGTATAGTTTAATTTACATGGTATGAAGAAGGAACTTGGTTGTACAACTGAAAACTTAAATTGAGAAAGGACGAACTTTTGTTTATGAACTACATATAATAAACTTTAAACAAGCAATTTGATGCAAACACCAAAAATAAACAGCTGTTGCAGTCATGCCTAACCAAATATATACAACAAAGTTTGAAGGTTTGATATGGACAAACTTACATTATTGGTGAAGACAGGCTCTATAAAGGCCTTGTCCATGCTGATGGGGGGGCAATTCAAGAAGTTTACCATAGAATCTACTTCAAAAGCATTGCCTTTATTCTACATTTTGTTAAGAGTAAATATAGATGTGATAATATACGAAAAAATGGAGAATATTTAAGATAAGATGAAGAGTGATGCTACATAACCAAGTAGCTATAAATGTAAGTGCAGCGATACAGGCAAAAGGTACAACCAAGAGCAATGCACAGCTAAACTTCTTCAGTACCAACCTTATGGTAAGAGTAAATATAGATCTGATGTGTAGAAAATGGAGGGCAAAGGAAAATAAGCTGCAGAGTGATGGTACATGAACAATTACTTGTCATTATAAGTACACTGATAAAGGACAACATGTACTTACAAGAACAATGTAGAGCTAAAAAAACATTTGCATTTGATATATTCTACACTAATGTAACCATTCATACAGATCAGATAAATTGGAGTGAACAATTGATAAGCAAGCTATCATGCATACTGCTGTCACATAATGAACCAGGTATGTATGCAAGTACAGTGATACAGGACAACAGGTACTAAGAAGAGCAAAGCAGCGGGCAGCATATTTGCGATATCCTGTCGATCTTGTCAAACCGGAATTCTTCTTCGAGCAGATTTCCTACAAAAAAGATCTGTAAGGCACATGCGGAAAAGTAGAAGTTCAAATTGTCATGTAATTTCATAGACAGTACCTCATCCTGGGAACGAGACCAGTGCATAACAAGGTTTTTCCATTCAATGTCTTCTAAATTTAGCACAGGAGACTTCACCAGAAATTCATTTATAGACTTGCCATCAAAGTGTGATTTCCTCAGGTAACACCGATACTGCTGCAATGCTTCTTTGAAAAGCACAAGCAAGCTTTGCACGTCATGACTATCCACATTGACCCTCGCCTAGTTACAACAATGTACTGTAAATCATTGATGTGTTCAATCAGCAGAAAACAGGAAAATAATAACCATGAATAATAGCACTTACATGTAAGTTGGACAGGAAGATGTAAAAATGGTGTTTGTCTTCACAATAATCTTCCCATGATGGGAATATATGCACATAGTCCCTAACAACATCGAAAGCATTGTCTTTTAAACTGGGAATAAATGGAATGGGGTTCCAATCTGCAGGAATTGGCTGTCTTTGCAGTTGGGATAGGTCTTCGGCCGGTGGACTTGCTATACTTTTTGCTGGAGTGGGATTTTTCTGTGGTACAGCTGGTTCCATGGCAAATGAAATCGGTATACCTTTTGCTGGAGTGCAGGTCCTGTGTGCTGGGGCTAGTGGTGTGGCCAGTGAATTATGGGTACAGTCTGCTGGAGTCGGTCCTACGTTTTGTGTCACTGGTTGTACAACCAATATAAGTGGGGTGTTGTCTGATTTCTCCGGCACCACCACCTTTTTCAAGGACTTTGCTGGTGCTCCTTCAGGTTCGGCAATCACCCTCTTCCTTTTTGATGTCTGATGCACAAGAACAACATTTGAGTGGAAAAACATGGTATGATGACAGATGGAATATGTATTGATAATGGATGGGCATGGCATCTCGACATATATGATGAGTAAGCTAAGGAAACGGCGGTGCAACAAAGTAGAAGAAATGCAAGACAACATATGGAAGATACGCGCAATCAATAAAACCTTGCCAAATTAGAACAGGCACCTTGATGGGTGAACAGGACATGCCATCTGCCTTTGACTCCTCGAGGTTAGAATAGTCATTAGGATGATATTCTGAACAGGAATCAACAAGTGGGGAGCGTACGAGTTTCATTGCTTACAGAATGGCACTCAATGCCTTGGTGCCAATTTTGTAAGTCATTGCAGTGTTCCACAATATTCTTCTGATGCGCGGATTCTGGTATTCACTATAATTGCGTATGATATCTGAGAACCATGAAAACATAAATAGTTGTGAGATTATCTTTGTAATGCAGATGATATTCTAATATAGGGGCGCCCCTGTAAACACTTGTGTGATATAACTGGATTCTGATGAGAGAGCTCATGTGTGCTGTAATATGGTGCGTGCATTTATATAATCTGGCACAAGTACACAAAAAATAGGCTCCAGAAGTAAGGATAGCTGGCAGATGATAGGTTCATAATATACTGTATAGAGAGTTTATTGACAAACCATGATAATAAGAGCACACAGCAACTAGGCAGATCATAGTGTACATAACAGGGGTACACCATAACCAGGATATATAAATCGGGAAAGTGGAACTAGCTGGAAACTACGGTGTTGTATTGCCGCTAGTAATTGAAAGCCTATCGATCACGTACAAGCCAGCTCTATCAGCTGTTGACTGCAGATGTCCCTGCTCCCCTTCCTGACAAGGAACATACTGTGCTTCCCATACAGAACACCGCATGGGCCGCCGGCCGAACCACCGGCCCCACCACCTGTGTTCCTCCGCCACCCCCACCCCCGCCCCCACCCGCGTTGAGTTTTCTTCGTTCGACGAGGCCCCACCACCGCCCCCAACAACCACCGCCCCCAACAACCACCGCCCCCACCCGAGCCCCTTAGATCGCACCGGCGAACTCCGGCGAGCTCTGAAAAATCGACTGACCCAATTTTGAAATTTAGTCTACTGTAATTTAACTAGTGTGGAATATAAAAGGGGGAAACCATAAGCATTGCGAGTATGGTGTTGAGCGTGCCATGGCGGATCTGAAGGTGCAAATCGGACAAAGGCAACTTCACAACCAAGACAAGAAATCAGAGTAAAGCAGTGGCGATCTATTTTCTTGCTGCGATAAATAAGTTGAGCAGATACGAAAGAGTACCGCCTCTAGTGCAGCGCCGTGTACGCATCTGCTAAGAATTTGACGGTGCTGCGGTAGCGATGGCTGTCGGCGACGTGGAAGCAGATCTAGGAGGGTAGACGGTGGCGGCGGGGTGCGGTGGACGAGACGGTCGTAGGAGCGGCGCGGCAAGGTGGACGACGGCGGGGATGAAGCGAGAGGATGGGATGCAAGGATCCCGGTCCGAAGCCGTGGATGAGAGAGGTCGATCTCTTGTAATGGACGGCGGTGTCAGGGTATCAGCTTCGGCATGGTGGAGGAGGACGACGGTGGATGGGGTGGCGGACGGCAGCGGCGGACGGAGGAGGGTGGGGTGGAGAGGGTGTTTTGGCGCCCACGGAGTACGAATGGGGAAAAGGGAGGTAGAGAGGAAGGGGGAACCATGTATTCAGGGCGCGCTTGTCTCAAATGCGAGGAAATTTACAAACTTAGCCCCCGTTTCAAATTTCTACTACATCACAGCAACACTAGTCGGTTGGGGATAGGACGGTAATCTTGTTGGGGAACGTAGTAATTTCAAAAAAATTCCTACGCACACGCAAGATCATGGTGATGCATAGCAACGAGAGGGGAGAGTGTTGTCGACGTACCCTCGTAGACCGAAAGCGGAAGCGTTATATCAACGCGGTTGATGTAGTCGTGCGTCTTCACGATCCGACCGATCCAAGCACCGTTGATGTAGTCGCGTGGGTCAGCGGAGAGGCCCGGGGCGACGAGGCGGAGCTCTTGGGCTAGTCAGGGAGGCGAGGGGGAGGCGGTGGCTACGGTGAACGGCGCCGGCGGCGACGAACTCGCTTGGTGGAGCTCGACGGAGGGGAATGGAGGAGGGGATCGACTCGGGAGAGAGTGAGAGGGGCCGGGGAGGGTACGTGTCGGCGTCCAGGGCGTCCAGAGGGGGAAGGGGGCAGCCAGGCAGGGAGGAGGTGGCCGGGTGTGTGCCGGTGCGCGGTGGCCACACGCCTCGCGTCCTTCTGGCGCGAGGTGGGAGACGGTGGTGGCTCTGGTGGGCTGGGCCGCCAGGTGGACTGGCCAGCCGGGTCGGCTAGGTAAGCGGCTGGGCTTCTCTCTCTCTGCCCTTTTCTAATTTCCTTTCTATTTTGCTATTTTCTGTAAATTTTTTTGATTTAGTTTTAGAAACTAAATCATTTTTATAAATCCTGAAAATTGTTTTGGGCATTAACTTAAATATTACAGAGGCCCTTAGCTATTTCCAGAATATGTTGGAGCAATTAAAATTATATACAGAATTTAAGTGCCCCAATTCAAATACAATATGGTTGATTCAAATACCAAAATGTCTGGAAAAATATCCATCATCACTGGATATGGTTTTCACCTTTTTCCATTAATCATGAACATTTTTGCAAACCAGTTTGGGTTCTTTGAAAATATTTTGAAGTTGAACCTATTTGCATTGTTTTAGTACTAGGGGTTCGATCAATCCCCATTTCAAATTTCATGAAATTTAAACATGATGCATGGATGCAATGCCACAAGCTACAAGCAAACTCTAGGGCTGTGACAACTCAACATGATGCATGGATGCAATGCCACAAGCTACAAGCAAACTCTAGGGCTGTGACAACTCACCCCCACTAAACAAGAATCTCGTCCCGAGATTCAAGACGTGAGGTAAGAAGACAGAGGGGTCGCAAGTTACCACAACCTTCTCGATCCAACTGCCCTTCTCGAAGAAGTAGCTTCATTGCATCATATTGATCTTGACGTCCTCGCCTTGAGACCTTCATCCAACACGATGGCGACAGAAAGAAACTCTATAGGAAACGATCTCCTCGAAGATCGAGCATTAAAGATCAATTCGTGGAATGAGATGTTGGAACATCTCGAGTTGAGACACAAAACACAACGAGAGGGATGGAAAAACATCGACGGGGTTTGATTTGATGGGCAAAAGTTCCACACTTAGAAAGATGGTGGAGGGTGTCACGGTAGCGAGGAAAATTGCCATGATTCCATAACGGGGCACCTCAGGGAAGGTGACTCGCAGAAATATTCCCTTAAGTGGCAAAAAGAATTACTTTTGATACTAAGATCATTGGAACTCTTTATTCCAGCCTAAGGCAATCACAAACGATCGTTTGAAGGAGCTCGGAAAGGTGACATACTCGGACTAGGTTGGATGATGTGGACTACCTTGTTGAAGACAACGCAATGAATGGTTTTGCTTGCGCGTGCTCTCAAGAACTTGAGCTTTTCCATATTCATCAAGGTTCTACCAACATCCATGTCAAGGATCTTGGCAACACAACATACTACCATGATGAATAGTGATGGACAATGCAGATGCAAAGGAAGATAACACCTTCTCCGATTTCACCTTAGCGAGGCCAAGAAAACAAAACCTGGGTGATCGACCGAGAGACATTTAGCACTCCGCTTCTAATGTTCCCCTTGATGTGCTAGCGTAACCCATTAACAGATATGGTTTGATATCTAGAACATCAAGTAAAAAGGTTGGACTTCGGGAGAACAAGAATCCACAAGGAATAACTATGGAAGTAAATCCTGCGAGATCCTTATGGGGAGGTGGCCAACTTCCTCAATCGAGATACTACGATAATAGGTCTTCTGGCTGGTGTGTTGGCCACAACATCCACTTTACCGGGTTACGGAGAGACCAATATTATGGTTCTCGGGAAACGTTCCAACCATCATATTTGCCTGAGATTCAGATCTGGTTGGAAACAGGATTTTTCAGACAACATGTCCAGAAAAGAAAAGGTTGCAACACAAGTCGACGAGATAACGTTGTGAGACTCTCGGGAGATGAACTACGATAGCGAGCTCCAAAACATGAGCTGGTTCTGCTAAACACATGTGAACACGCTTTCCCAGACAAGCATGACCACATGGTAGTCTTACAACAAAACACTACCGAGTTCAGGTGGGGGAACCATCATCTAGGGTAACGAAGTCTTGTGCATGACCTAGGATTTGCACAACAACTCCTTTTCCTAGAACAAATCAGTCAGTGGCTTGGTGTGCTAGGGATTACCACGGAGTGGAGGTAATTAATCTACCAAACCATAGAATACTTCGCACGTATGCATGCCTGACTTGGGATGATTCCAAGGGAAACAAAACAAACCTTTCTCGAATTCATGGCGGCAACTTACACCTAAAGCACATGAATTCGAGGAAGTCACTTCTTCCATCCAAGCATAGGCTTCATGAACGGAACACGAAGGCATTGCTTACAAAGTTTCCAACACTAGGTTGATGCTCAACATGAATCATGGGGGATACAAAATGCTGCTGATGAGCTCAACAACACCTCATCGGAATGTCCATATCACTGGACTTCCACCATTATGTGAACAATGTGTTAGTATTGGTCAGACCAAAAGATGTAATGGTGTATGCTCGGGGGACCAACCACGAGTAAGACAACATTACGAACATCATTGGTACTGATTTGATTTGACGATAGCCCATACTCAAATCAAAGTTTTGACAAGACAATAGATCCAACAACTGATCACGAGGACCAGTCGATGAAGATATCATCTTTCTTCCACACACACTCAAAAGGATATCCCTTAGAAATGAACTAAGTCGGACAAGCTTTATCTTCCAACTCTCCAAGTTGTTGTCTAGCTCAACCAACTAGCGCAGGGATATCTAACATAGATTCTTGGAGAAAGGGTGGTTCACAAAGAACCAACTTGATCACGAGCTCAACATAACAGTCTGGGGACAACCTGGTAATACTTTCGAGAAGATATTCGGAAAATCACGAACCACCGATATGATACTAAGCTCGAGATCAATCTTGCTTTTCAGGGCAAAACGATATGATCAAAAGAGCAAGGGATTAAATAATCCTAACTCATTGATCGAAGAGTGCACCAGAAATAAGGACTAGGTAGCACGATCAATCTTAGGATGATGATTTAGTAACCAACACGCTAAGAATGAGAATATTGTCCATTTACTACCAAGCAACGAGTTGCTCGGAGTATTGATTTCACGCAACACGATTCACTTGTCGGCATTCCGGTTGTGACAACACGGAACCGAGGAATGAACAATGATGGCAAGAAGTATTACTGCGTCAACAATTCATGAGAGATGGTGCAATTCTCATGACCATCCTGACATAAAGGGGGTAATACTCCGAGGTAGAACAGAACAAAAGCTGGATTGGCATTTTGATCTGTGAAGTACAATTTCTTTGACCCAATCCGAGAAATGGATGAGGTACTGGAGCTTGTTTCTCCTAGTCATTCCGGAATAGAATGGCTTTGACGGACCACAAGAATAATAGGCATCGATGAACACGAATGCACAACTATTCCTGACTATCAATTGATAGACTAGGGTCGGAATACAACTAAGGGAAACAACTCGAGGAGCATATAACTTCATGGGTTGTGGATGCATAGGTTAGTATGTCAAACGAGTTCAACAAATTTTCTTCCGGATAACCCATGCAGAAGAAAAAGGACTGGCAGATTCACAATATGAATGGAGTACTCCTCAAGAGCACCCTGGTTGTGATCTTTCGATTCAAAGAACTTCTGCCTTAATGGTTCATGATATTTGGAAGAAGGAAATACCACGGACCTCGAGGACTAATGCAAAGATTATTAATATCCTAAAGGAACTAGCAACACTATCAACAGGAAGAAAATAGGGTGAATCTTGGGCTCAAGAACCCAGGAGTAGAATACCTACTACCTAAGTGGCATCACGGGATGCTTTCGAGAATGGTGGCCAGATTCAACACACTGGGAACACAAAGCATGGACAGATTACTAGATAGTTTCATAAGACACCTAGGGTCATAACAGTAGCTCCAACATATACATCAAGGCAACGGAGTACCTCAACTGACCGATTAGTGTGCTTATTTTGACCAAAAAGGACATCGGGAACGGAGAGAAAGGATTTGCAAATGCATCAGAATATTTAGAGACCTGGGATGACTCGGACAGCATAACGGCTGTAAATGCTCAAAATGATTTGAGACATCCTGCAAAATAGTGGCATAACCACTCAACATCATTGTATCAAGGTTCCGAGACCAGCTATGAACATATGGAAGTAGTAGGAACTGAACTGAGGCTTGAACTCAACAATCCTAGGCAACTATGGTTTAGTAACACGTCATCCTGAGAGATAGAAGAGAAGCCTAGTTCTTAACCCCCGTAGAAGAGAAGAGGTTGACTCAGATCAGAAGGCCATGAGGTATAAGGAGTAAAAAGAGCCTTACGTTCCCTTCCACAATCAATTCCCTTACATAACTAAAGCATTTCTAGACACAACTTCGACCAGTTTGGCTTGGTAATCCTACAGGCAGTCAGGCTCTGATACCAACGCTGTCAGGACCCCGATTCTAAGCCACATCGATCCAGCATGTAACACATCATATCACTTTGCGGCCTCACGCACGGTACTCCCACGGGTGCCACCTTACCTGGCCCGGGACCGTTTGCGCCTTTTGGCTCACGTATATGATAGTGTCGCTAGCATCCATATGACAGAGAACCCGGGCCGACATGGCTAGTCGTGAACCCAAAGCGGCGCTAACCTATGAGGACAGGCATACATGAATCACATCGAGCATGTCGGTCATCAACGTGTGAATCCGGGCTGTAGCACTGGGCTAACAGGACTCCGGTAACCCGGGCTGTAGCAGACTAGGCAGGACTCCGGATGTCACCGCGTGACATTTCCCCGAAGGGACAGACACAGGAACGAAGTGAATCTCATGCCGGCCAGTCAAGTGTTCCGAGCAGTAGTGCTGGGCTAGCAGGACTCCGGTGAACCGGGCTGTAGCGGACTACTATCGTTCAGAAGCACTAGACTACATTTCCCCATATGATAGGCTGCCAAGGATAAACAACTAGATAGTCGGATCCCACACATAGCAAGCATTTCAATCATACACACAATATGCTCGATATGTGTAGATACAACATGGCATCACAACAAGACTCTACGACTCAAGTATTTATTCATTAGGCTCCGAGGAGCGAGATATTACAAACATGGGTCTCATGACCCAACATTCAGAGCATACAAGTCAAACACATGCGGAAGCTTAACATGTCTGAGTACAGACATCTACAAATGAAAAAGGCTGAGAAGCCTGACTATCTACCAGATCCTGCCGAGGGCACAAGATCGTAGCTGAGGTATCAAGCTAAACGTCGAAGTCCAAGCGATACTACTAGCGAGACTGAAGTCTCTCTGCAAAAACATAAATAGGCAAACGTGAGTACAAACGTACTCAGCAAGACTTACATCAGAACTAACTACATATGCATCAGTTTCAATAAAGGGGGTGGTGGAGTTTGACTGCAGCAAGCCAGCTTTGACTCGGTGGCTATCCTGAACTATGACTGCGAATAACTCTTTTGAGGTGGCGCACACGAGTCCACATATTCACCATATCAATACACCACTATGGATCCACTTTCGTCTCCCTACGAGGGGGCCATCCATAGTACTCACGCTTATCTTGCGTATTTTAGAGTATCCACTTTCACTTGTCTATGAACTGATATAGGCAACCCAGAAGTCCATAACCGCGGACACGGCTATTCGAATAGATGATGTTAACCCTGCAGGGGTGTACTTCTTCATACATGTTTCCACCACTTAGCGTCTGCACACGACATGTGCTCGGCAGACTTCAAGCGAAAGCCGACGTGGGTGTAGACCACGACCTACCTAAACACTCAAGTCTCTAGTCCAGGTTTATCGCCTATTCGGGTTCCATCCGCAGGGAGTCCGGCCGAGGTTTCCACTAACGGCCCCGAACGATGTGAACAGGGTTCCCGAGACACCAAACGGGCGAGTCGGTACACCGTGCCACGTGCCTACCGCAACACAGCCCACCCCGATGGTCAGCGCCGCGTGCGGCCCCCAGCATACTACAAACACCAGAAACTACTTGCAACTCCTGGACAGAGGACAAGGGTGGATAAGAAGTCGAGCGGGGTCATATTTCAGGGCCCAATGCATGGTAGTAGCTGTTTCATGGATCACAAACACAGAACTCAGTTCCTGAGGACGGCTTCAATGAGACAACCCACCATGTACTCCTACATGGCCTCTCACCAATACCTTTACCAAATCGTATTCACACACTTAGCTCACACACAGTAGGACATGTTCATCACCATACCAATTCATTCCCGATGAATCAGACCCGACTCAACTCTAAGCAGTAGCAGGCATGACAAACAAGCAAGAATGAGTAGGCACAACAGGGCTCAAACAACTCCTACTCATGCTAGTGGGTTTCATCTATTTACTGTGGCAATGACAGGTCATGCAGAGGATAAAGGGGTTCAGCTACCGCAGCAAGTAACACATGAATCGTTGTTGTCCTAATGCAATAAAAGAGAGCAGGAGCGAGAGAGTGGGATTTTATCGGAATGAACAAGGGGATTTTGCTTGCCTGGCACTTCTGAAGATAATAAAGTTCTTCATCGGTGTCATCGATCTCGTCGTCGAAACATCGTCTACTGAGAGGGGACGGTTACCGGCAAACAAGGAAGAAACGCAATCAATGCAATGCAACAATATGATGCATGATCATGACATGGCAATATGCTGTGATTTGAGCTAATGCATCTAACTATGACTTAAATGAAGTTGGTTTGAATACATGATTCAAATTCCAACTCCATATGTGATTATTTAAATGCCTATATTTGCTTTGTCCAGAACAGAGGACAAACATTGTTCAAACATGCATGAAAATGGTACAGATGGATTCCTTGAATTTTTCTGATAATTTTTCATATATAAATTATCTCCATTGGAGTTATAGATTATTTTCTACGATTTTTCAAAGTTTTGGATATTTTCTGAAATAAATAAATCATTTAAGATTTATTTAAATTCCAGAAAAAGATTACTGCGTCAGCCTGACATCATCATGACGTCAGCAGGTCAACGGGGCACGGTCCAGGTCAAACCTGGACGGTGGGGCCCGCGTGTCAGTGTCATTAGACTAACTAATTTCAGTTAGTACTAATCCTAGTTAATTAGCGGGGTGGCCCCACATGTCAGTGAAATAACGGGTCATTAGTCCTAACCTGTTTTAGTCAGAGGCGGGGCCCACGTGTGTTGACCCCAGGGAGGTCAAACCCCGGGTCAGACGGGTCAAACCCGCCGGCGGCTCGTCGCCGGCGAGGCCAGGCGCGGCGGAGCAGCGCGGAATTCGCCTACGGGGCGCGGTTTGGCGCGCGGAGCACGTCTACGTGATGCGGGAAGTGAGCCGCATCGAGTGGTGGTGGTGATTGGCCTCGGGGTCGCTGGAAATGTCGCCGGCGACGACCTTGGCGGCTGCCGAAGCTCGGGCGAGGTCGGAGTTGGCGCTAGGGGGCACAGCAGGCCGAAAGGGTGGGTGCTACGGACTCCTACGAGTACGGTGAAGACGATGGCGTGCTCGGAATCGAGCCATCGTGGCTGTGGCCACGACGGCGACGTGCAGTGGCGGCGGCGGGTGAGGCCGAGCTCGGTGTGGTCGTTGTGGTGCGCAAGAAGGCAAACGGAGAGGGGGAGAAGGGGCAGGAGCTCACAGCGGGGTCGGAGAGGGAGTCAGTGAGCTCGGGAAGGTCCTGGCGGCGCCGAATCAACCGGAGGCGGCTCGGGTGCCCGAGGTTGAAGACGAGGGCGAGGTCGGCGCTCGAAGGCGTTTGGAGTCGCGTGGGTCAGCGGAGAGGTCCGGGGCGACGAGGCGGAGCTCTTGGGCTAGTCAGGGAGGCGAGGGGGAGGCGGTGGCTACGGTGAACGGCGCCGGCGGCGACGAACTCGCTTGGTGGAGCTCGACGGAGGGGAATGGAGGAGGGGATCGACTCGGGAGAGAGTGAGAGGGGCCGGGGAGGGTACGTGTCGGCGTCCAGGGCGTCCAGAGGGGGAAGGGGGCAGCCAGGCAGGGAGGAGGTGGCCGGGTGCGTGCCGGTGCGCGGTGGCCACACGCCTCGCGTCCTTCTGGCGCGAGGTGGGAGACGGTGGTGGCTCTGGTGGGCTGGGCCGCCAGGTGGACTGGCCAGCCGGGTCGGCCAGGTAAGCGGCTGGGCTTCTCTCTCTCTGCCCTTTTCTAATTTCCTTTCTATTTTGATATTTTCTGTAAAAAAATTTGATTTAGTTTTAGAAACTAAATCATTTTTATAAATCCTGAAAATAGTTTTGGGCATTAACTTAAATATTACAGAGGCCCTTAGCTATTTCCAGAATATGTTGGAGCAATTAAAATTATATACAGAATTTAAGTGCCCCAATTCAAATACAATATGGTTGATTCAAATACCAAAATGTCTGGAAAAATATCCATCATCACTGGATATGGTTTTCACCTTTTTCCATTAATCATGAACATTTTTGCAAACCAGTTTGGGTTCTTTGAAAATATTTTGAAGTTGAACCTATTTGCATTGTTTTAGTACTAGGGGTTCGATCAATCCCCATTTCAAATTTCATGAAATTTAAACATGATGCATGGATGCAATGCCACAAGCTACAAGCAAACTCTAGGGCTGTGACAACTCAACATGATGCATGGATGCAATGCCACAAGCTACAAGCAAACTCTAGGGCTGTGACAACTCACCCCCACTAAACAAGAATCTCGTCCCGAGATTCAAGACGTGAGGTAAGAAGACAGAGGGGTCGCAAGTTACCACAACCTTCTCGATCCAACTGCCCTTCTCGAAGAAGTAGCTTCATTGCATCATATTGATCTTGACGTCCTCGCCTTGAGACCTTCATCCAACACGATGGCGACAGAAAGAAACTCTATAGGAAACGATCTCCTCGAAGATCGAGCATTAAAGATCAATTCGTGGAATGAGATGTTGGAACATCTCGAGTTGAGACACAAAACACAACGAGAGGGATGGAAAAACATCGACGGGGTTTGATTTGATGGGCAAAAGTTCCACACTTAGAAAGATGGTGGAGGGTGTCACGGTAGCGAGGAAAATTGCCATGATTCCATAACGGGGCACCTCAGGGAAGGTGACTCGCAGAAATATTCCCTTAAGTGGCAAAAAGAATTACTTTTGATACTAAGATCATTGGAACTCTTTATTCCAGCCTAAGGCAATCACAAACGATCGTTTGAAGGAGCTCGGAAAGGTGACATACTCGGACTAGGTTGGATGATGTGGACTACCTTGTTGAAGACAACGCAATGAATGGTTTTGCTTGCGCGTGCTCTCAAGAACTTGAGCTTTTCCATATTCATCAAGGTTCTACCAACATCCATGTCAAGGATCTTGGCAACACAACATACTACCATGATGAATAGTGATGGACAATGCAGATGCAAAGGAAGATAACACCTTCTCCGATTTCACCTTAGCGAGGCCAAGAAAACAAAACCTGGGTGATCGACCGAGAGACATTTAGCACTCCGCTTCTAATGTTCCCCTTGATGTGCTAGCGTAACCCATTAACAGATATGGTTTGATATCTAGAACATCAAGTAAAAAGGTTGGACTTCGGGAGAACAAGAATCCACAAGGAATAACTATGGAAGTAAATCCTGCGAGATCCTTATGGGGAGGTGGCCAACTTCCTCAATCGAGATACTACGATAATAGGTCTTCCGGCTGGTGTGTTGGCCACAACATCCACTTTACCGGGTTACGGAGAGACCAATATTATGGTTCTCGGGAAACGTTCCAACCATCATATTTGCCTGAGATTCAGATCTGGTTGGAAACAGGATTTTTCAGACAACATGTCCAGAAAAGAAAAGGTTGCAACACAAGTCGACGAGATAACGTTGCGAGACTCTCGGGAGATGAACTACGATAGCGAGCTCCAAAACATGAGCTGGTTCTGCTAAACACATGTGAACACGCTTTCCCAGACAAGCATGACCACATGGTAGTCTTACAACAAAACACTACCGAGTTCAGGTGGGGGAACCATCATCTAGGGTAACGAAGTCTTGTGCATGACCTAGGATTTGCACAACAACTCCTTTTCCTAGAACAAATCAGTCAGTGGCTTGGTGTGCTAGGGATTACCACGGAGTGGAGGTAATTAATCTACCAAACCATAGAATAATTCGCATGTATGCATGCCTGACTTGGGATGATTCCAAGGGAAACAAAACAAACCTTTCTCGAATTCATGGCGGCAACTTACACCTAAAGCACATGAATTCGAGGAAGTCACTTCTTCCATCCAAGCATAGGCTTCATGAACGGAACACGAAGGCATTGCTTACAAAGTTTCCAACACTAGGTTGATGCTCAACATGAATCATGGGGGATACAAAATGCTGCTGATGAGCTCAACAACACCTCATCGGAATGTCCATATCACTGGACTTCCACCATTATGTGAACAATGTGTTAGTATTGGTCAGACCAAAAGATGTAATGGTGTATGCTCGGGGGACCAACCACGAGTAAGACAACATTACGAACATCATTGGTACTGATTTGATTTGACGATAGCCCATACTCAAATCAAAGTTTTGACAAGACAATAGATCCAACAACTGATCACGAGGACCAGTCGATGAAGATATCATCTTTCTTCCACACACACTCAAAAGGATATCCCTTAGAAATGAACTAAGTCGGACAAGCTTTATCTTCCAACTCTCCAAGTTGTTGTCTAGCTCAACCAACTAGCTCAGGGATATCTAACACAGATTCTTGGAGAAAGGGTGGTTCACAAAGAACCAACTTGATCACGAGCTCAACATAACAGTCTGGGGACAACCTGGTAATACTTTTGAGAAGATATTCGGAAAATCACGAACCACCGATATGATACTAAGCTCGAGATCAATCTTGCTTTTCAGGGCAAAACGATATGATCAAAAGAGCAAGGGATTAAATAATCCTAACTCATTGATCGAAGAGTGCACCAGAAATAAGGACTAGGTAGCACGATCAATCTTAGGATGATGATTTAGTAACCAACACGCTAAGAATGAGAATATTGTCCATTTACTACCAAGCAACGAGTTGCTCGGAGTATTGATTTCACGCAACACGATTCACTTGTCGGCATTCCGGTTGTGACAACACGGAACCGAGGAATGAACAATGATGGCAAGAAGTATTAATGCGTCAACAATTCATGAGAGATGGTGCAATTCTCATGACCATCCTGACATAAAGGGGGTAATACTCCGAGGTAGAACAGAACAAAAGCTGGATTGGCATTTTGATCTGTGAAGTACAATTTCTTTGACCCAATCCGAGAAATGGATGAGGTACTGGAGCTTGTTTCTCCTAGTCATTCCGGAATAGAATGGCTTTGACGGACCACAAGAATAATAGGCATCGATGAACACGAATGCACAACTATTCCTGACTATCAATTGATAGACTAGGGTCGGAATACAACTAAGGGAAACAACTCGAGGAGCATATAACTTCATGGGTTGTGGATGCATAGGTTAGTATGTCAAACGAGTTCAACAAATTTTCTTCCGGATAACCCATGCAGAAGAAAAAGGACTGGCAGATTCACAATATGAATGGAGTACTCCTCAAGAGCACCCTGGTTGTGATCTTTCGATTCAAAGAACTTCTGCCTTAATGGTTCATGATATTTGGAAGAAGGAAATACCACGGACCTCGAGGACTAATGCAAAGATTATTAATATCCTAAAGGAACTAGCAACACTATCAACAGGAAGAAAATAGGGTGAATCTTGGGCTCAAGAACCCAGGAGTAGAATACCTACTACCTAAGTGGCATCACGGGATGCTTTCGAGAATGGTGGCCAGATTCAACACACTGGGAACACAAAGCATGGACAGATTACTAGATAGTTTCATAAGACACCTAGGGTCATAACAGTAGCTCCAACATATACATCAAGGCAACGGAGTACCTCAACTGACCGATTAGTGTGCTTATTTTGACCAAAAAGGACATCGGGAACGGAGAGAAAGGATTTGCAAATGCATCAGAATATTTAGAGACCTGGGATGACTCGGACAGCATAACGGCTGTAAATGCTCAAAATGATTTGAGACATCCTGCAAAATAGTGGCATAACCACTCAACATCATTGTATCAAGGTTCCGAGACCAGCTATGAACATATGGAAGTAGTAGGAACTGAACTGAGGCTTGAACTCAACAATCCTAGGCAACTATGGTTTAGTAACACGTCATCCTGAGAGATAGAAGAGAAGCCTAGTTCTTAACCCCCGTAGAAGAGAAGAGGTTGACTCAGATCAGAAGGCCATGAGGTATAAGGAGTAAAAAGAGCCTTACGTTCCCTTCCACAATCAATTCCCTTACATAACTAAAGCATTTCTAGACACAACTTCGACCAGTTTGGCTTGGTAATCCTACAGGCAGTCAGGCTCTGATACCAACGCTGTCAGGACCCCGATTCTAAGCCACATCGATCCAGCATGTAACACATCATATCACTTTGCGGCCTCACGCACGGTACTCCCACGGGTGCCACCTTACCTGGCCCGGGACCGTTTGCGCCTTTTGGCTCACGTATATGATAGTGTCGCTAGCATCCATATGACAGAGAACCCGGGCCGACATGGCTAGTCGTGAACCCAAAGCGGCGCTAACCTATGAGGACAGGCATACATGAATCACATCGAGCATGTCGGTCATCAACGTGTGAATCCGGGCTGTAGCACTGGGCTAACAGGACTCCGGTAACCCGGGCTGTAGCAGACTAGGCAGGACTCCGGATGTCACCGCGTGACATTTCCCCGAAGGGACAGACACAGGAACGAAGTGAATCACATGCCGGCCAGTCAAGTGTTCCGAGCAGTAGTGCTGGGCTAGCAGGACTCCGGTGAACCGGGCTGTAGCGGACTACTATCGTTCAGAAGCACTAGACTACATTTCCCCATATGATAGGCTGCCAAGGATAAACAACTAGATAGTCGGATCCCACACATAGCAAGCATTTCAATCATACACACAATATGCTCGATATGTGTAGATACAACATGGCATCACAACAAGACTCTACGACTCAAGTATTTATTCATTAGGCTCCGAGGAGCGAGATATTACAAACATGGGTCTCATGACCCAACATTCAGAGCATACAAGTCAAACACATGCGGAAGCTTAACATGTCTGAGTACAGACATCTACAAATGAAAAAGGCTGAGAAGCCTGACTATCTACCAGATCCTGCCGAGGGCACAAGATCGTAGCTGAGGTATCAAGCTAAACGTCGAAGTCCAAGCGATACTACTAGCGAGACTGAAGTCTCTCTGCAAAAACATAAATAGGCAAACGTGAGTACAAACGTACTCAGCAAGACTTACATCAGAACTAACTACATATGCATCAGTTTCAATAAAGGGGGTGGTGGAGTTTGACTGCAGCAAGCCAGCTTTGACTCGGTGGCTATCCTGAACTATGACTGCGAATAACTCTTTTGAGGTGGCGCACACGAGTCCACATATTCACCATATCAATACACCACTATGGATCCACTTTCGTCTCCCTACGAGGGGGCCATCCATAGTACTCACGCTTATCTTGCGTATTTTAGAGTATCCACTTTCACTTGTCTATGAACTGATATAGGCAACCCAGAAGTCCATAACCACGGACACGGCTATTCGAATAGATGATGTTAACCCTGCAGGGGTGTACTTCTTCATACATGTTTCCACCACTTAGCGTCTGCACACGACATGTGCTCGGCAGACTTCAAGCGAAAGCCGACGTGGGTGTAGACCACGACCTACCTAAACACTCAAGTCTCTAGTCCAGGTTTATCGCCTATTCGGGTTCCATCCGCAGGGAGTCCGGCCGAGGTTTCCACTAACGGCCCCGAACGATGTGAACAGGGTTCCCGAGACACCAAACGGGCGAGTCGGTACACCGTGCCACGTGCCTACCGCAACACAGCCCACCCCGATGGTCAGCGCCGCGTGCGGCCCCCAGCATACTACAAACACCAGAAACTACTTGCAACTCCTGGACAGAGGACAAGGGTGGATAAGAAGTCGAGCGGGGTCATATTTCAGGGCCCAATGCATGGTAGTAGCTGTTTCATGGATCACAAACACAGAACTCAGTTCCTGAGGACGGCTTCAATGAGACAACCCACCATGTACTCCTACATGGCCTCTCACCAATACCTTTACCAAATCGTATTCACACACTTAGCTCACACACAGTAGGACATGTTCATCACCATACCAATTCATTCCCGATGAATCAGACCCGACTCAACTCTAAGCAGTAGCAGGCATGACAAACAAGCAAGAATGAGTAGGCACAACAGGGCTCAAACAACTCCTACTCATGCTAGTGGGTTTCATCTATTTACTGTGGCAATGACAGGTCATGCAGAGGATAAAGGGGTTCAGCTACCGCAGCAAGTAACACATGAATCGTTGTTGTCCTAATGCAATAAAAGAGAGCAGGAGCGAGAGAGTGGGATTTTATCGGAATGAACAAGGGGATTTTGCTTGCCTGGCACTTCTGAAGATAATAAAGTTCTTCATCGGTGTCATCGATCTCGTCGTCGAAACATCGTCTACTGAGAGGGGACGGTTACCGGCAAACAAGGAAGAAACACAATCAATGCAATGCAACAATATGATGCATGATCATGACATGGCAATATGCTGTGATTTGAGCTAATGCATCTAACTATGACTTAAATGAAGTTGGTTTGAATACATGATTCAAATTCCAACTCCATATGTGATTATTTAAATGCCTATATTTGCTTTGTCCAGAACAGAGGACAAACATTGTTCAAACATGCATGAAAATGGTACAGATGGATTCCTTGAATTTTTCTGATAATTTTTCATATATAAATTATCTCCATTGGAGTTATAGATTATTTTCTACGATTTTTCAAAGTTTTGGATATTTTCTGAAATAAATAAATCATTTAAGATTTATTTAAATTCCAGAAAAAGATTACTGCGTCAGCCTGACATCATCATGACGTCAGCAGGTCAACGGGGCACGGTCCAGGTCAAACCTGGACGGTGGGGCCCGCGTGTCAGTGTCATTAGACTAACTAATTTCAGTTAGTACTAATCCTAGTTAATTAGCGGGGTGGCCCCACATGTCAGTGAAATAACGGGTCATTAGTCCTAACCTGTTTTAGTCAGAGGCGGGGCCCACGTGTGTTGACCCCAGGGAGGTCAAACCCCGGGTCAGACGGGTCAAACCCGCCGGCGGCTCGTCGCCGGCGAGGCCAGGCGCGGCGGAGCAGCGCGGAATTCGCCTACGGGGCGCGGTTTGGCGCGCGGAGCACGTCTACGTGATGCGGGAAGTGAGCCGCATCGAGTGGTGGTGGTGATTGGCCTCGGGGTCGCCGGAAATGTCGCCGGCGACGACCTTGGCGGCTGCCGAAGCTCGGGCGAGGTCGGAGTTGGCGCTAGGGGGCACAGCAGGCCGAAAGGGTGGGTGCTACGGACTCCTGCGAGTACGGTGAAGACGATGGCGTGCTCGGAATCGAGCCATCGTGGCTGTGGCCACGACGGCGACGTGCAGTGGCGGCGGCGGGTGAGGCCGAGCTCGGTGTGGTCGTTGTGGTGCGCAAGAAGGCAAACGGAGAGGGGGAGAAGGGGCAGGAGCTCACAGCGGGGTCGGAGAGGGAGTCAGTGAGCTCGGGAAGGTCCTGGCGGCACCGAATCGACCGGAGGCGGCTCGGGTGCCCGAGGTTGAAGACGAGGGCGAGGTCGGCGCTCGAAGGCGTTTGGAGTCGCGTGGGTCAGCGGAGAGGTCCGGGGCGACGAGGCGGAGCTCTTGGGCTAGTCAGGGAGGCGAGGGGGAGGCGGTGGCTACGGTGAACGGCGCCGGCGGCGACGAACTCGCTTGGTGGAGCTCGACGGAGGGGAATGGAGGAGGGGATCGACTCGGGAGAGAGTGAGAGGGGCCGGGGAGGGTACGTGTCGGCGTCCAGGGCGTCCAGAGGGGGAAGGGGGCAGCCAGGCAGGGAGGAGGTGGCCGGGTGCGTGCCGGTGCGCGGTGGCCACACGCCTCGCGTCCTTCTGGCGCGAGGTGGGAGACGGTGGTGGCTCTGGTGGGCTGGGCCGCCAGGTGGACTGGCCAGCCGGGTCGGCCAGGTAAGCGGCTGGGCTTCTCTCTCTGCCCTTTTCTAATTTCCTTTCTATTTTGCTATTTTCTATAAATTTTTTTGATTTAGTTTTAGAAACTAAATCATTTTTATAAATCCTGAAAATAGTTTTGGGCATTAACTTAAATATTACAGAGGCCCTTAGCTATTTCCAGAATATGTTGGAGCAATTAAAATTATATACAGAATTTAAGTGCCCCAATTCAAATACAATATGGTTGATTCAAATACCAAAATGTCTGGAAAAATATCCATCATCACTGGATATGGTTTTCACCTTTTTCCATTAATCATGAACATTTTTGCAAACCAGTTTGGGTTCTTTGAAAATATTTTGAAGTTGAACCTATTTGCATTGTTTTAGTACTAGGGGTTCGATCAATCCCCATTTCAAATTTCATGAAATTTAAACATGATGCATGGATGCAATGCCACAAGCTACAAGCAAACTCTAGGGCTGTGACAACTCAACATGATGCATGGATGCAATGCCACAAGCTACAAGCAAACTCTAGGGCTGTGACAACTCACCCCCACTAAACAAGAATCTCGTCCCGAGATTCAAGACGTGAGGTAAGAAGACAGAGGGGTCGCAAGTTACCACAACCTTCTCGATCCAACTGCCCTTCTCGAAGAAGTAGCTTCATTGCATCATATTGATCTTGACGTCCTCGCCTTGAGACCTTCATCCAACACGATGGCGACAGAAAGAAACTCTATAGGAAACGATCTCCTCGAAGATCGAGCATTAAAGATCAATTCGTGGAATGAGATGTTGGAACATCTCGAGTTGAGACACAAAACACAACGAGAGGGATGGAAAAACATCGACGGGGTTTGATTTGATGGGCAAAAGTTCCACACTTAGAAAGATGGTGGAGGGTGTCACGGTAGCGAGGAAAATTGCCATGATTCCATAACGGGGCACCTCAGGGAAGGTGACTCGCAGAAATATTCCCTTAAGTGGCAAAAAGAATTACTTTTGATACTAAGATCATTGGAACTCTTTATTCCAGCCTAAGGCAATCACAAACGATCGTTTGAAGGAGCTCGGAAAGGTGACATACTCGGACTAGGTTGGATGATGTGGACTACCTTGTTGAAGACAACGCAATGAATGGTTTTGCTTGCGCGTGCTCTCAAGAACTTGAGCTTTTCCATATTCATCAAGGTTCTACCAACATCCATGTCAAGGATCTTGGCAACACAACATACTACCATGATGAATAGTGATGGACAATGCAGATGCAAAGGAAGATAACACCTTCTCCGATTTCACCTTAGCGAGGCCAAGAAAACAAAACCTGGGTGATCGACCGAGAGACATTTAGCACTCCGCTTCTAATGTTCCCCTTGATGTGCTAGCGTAACCCATTAACAGATATGGTTTGATATCTAGAACATCAAGTAAAAAGGTTGGACTTCGGGAGAACAAGAATCCACAAGGAATAACTATGGAAGTAAATCCTGCGAGATCCTTATGGGGAGGTGGCCAACTTCCTCAATCGAGATACTACGATAATAGGTCTTCCGGCTGGTGTGTTGGCCACAACATCCACTTTACCGGGTTACGGAGAGACCAATATTATGGTTCTCGGGAAACGTTCCAACCATCATATTTGCCTGAGATTCAGATCTGGTTGGAAACAGGATTTTTCAGACAACATGTCCAGAAAAGAAAAGGTTGCAACACAAGTCGACGAGATAACGTTGCGAGACTCTCGGGAGATGAACTACGATAGCGAGCTCCAAAACATGAGCTGGTTCTGCTAAACACATGTGAACACGCTTTCCCAGACAAGCATGACCACATGGTAGTCTTACAACAAAACACTACCGAGTTCAGGTGGGGGAACCATCATCTAGGGTAACGAAGTCTTGTGCATGACCTAGGATTTGCACAACAACTCCTTTTCCTAGAACAAATCAGTCAGTGGCTTGGTGTGCTAGGGATTACCACGGAGTGGAGGTAATTAATCTACCAAACCATAGAATACTTCGCACGTATGCATGCCTGACTTGGGATGATTCCAAGGGAAACAAAACAAACCTTTCTCGAATTCATGGCGGCAACTTACACCTAAAGCACATGAATTCGAGGAAGTCACTTCTTCCATCCAAGCATAGGCTTCATGAACGGAACACGAAGGCATTGCTTACAAAGTTTCCAACACTAGGTTGATGCTCAACATGAATCATGGGGGATACAAAATGCTGCTGATGAGCTCAACAACACCTCATCGGAATGTCCATATCACTGGACTTCCACCATTATGTGAACAATGTGTTAGTATTGGTCAGACCAAAAGATGTAATGGTGTATGCTCGGGGGACCAACCACGAGTAAGACAACATTACGAACATCATTGGTACTGATTTGATTTGACGATAGCCCATACTCAAATCAAAGTTTTGACAAGACAATAGATCCAACAACTGATCACGAGGACCAGTCGATGAAGATATCATCTTTCTTCCACACACACTCAAAAGGATATCCCTTAGAAATGAACTAAGTCGGACAAGCTTTATCTTCCAACTCTCCAAGTTGTTGTCTAGCTCAACCAACTAGCTCAGGGATATCTAACACAGATTCTTGGAGAAAGGGTGGTTCACAAAGAACCAACTTGATCACGAGCTCAACATAACAGTCTGGGGACAACCTGGTAATACTTTCGAGAAGATATTCGGAAAATCACGAACCACCGATATGATACTAAGCTCGATATCAATCTTGCTTTTCAGGGCAAAACGATATGATCAAAAGAGCAAGGGATTAAATAATCCTAACTCATTGATCGAAGAGTGCACCAGAAATAAGGACTAGGTAGCACGATCAATCTTAGGATGATGATTTAGTAACCAACACGCTAAGAATGAGAATATTGTCCATTTACTACCAAGCAACGAGTTGCTCGGAGTATTGATTTCACGCAACACGATTCACTTGTCGGCATTCCGGTTGTGACAACACGGAACCGAGGAATGAACAATGATGGCAAGAAGTATTAATGCGTCAACAATTCATGAGAGATGGTGCAATTCTCATGACCATCCTGACATAAAGGGGGTAATACTCCGAGGTAGAACAGAACAAAAGCTGGATTGGCATTTTGATCTGTGAAGTACAATTTCTTTGACCCAATCCGAGAAATGGATGAGGTACTGGAGCTTGTTTCTCCTAGTCATTCCGGAATAGAATGGCTTTGATGGACCACAAGAATAATAGGCATCGATGAACACGAATGCACAACTATTCCTGACTATCAATTGATAGACTAGGGTCGGAATACAACTAAGGGAAACAACTCGAGGAGCATATAACTTCATGGGTTGTGGATGCATAGGTTAGTATGTCAAACGAGTTCAACAAATTTTCTTCCGGATAACCCATGCAGAAGAAAAAGGACTGGCAGATTCACAATATGAATGGAGTACTCCTCAAGAGCACCCTGGTTGTGATCTTTCGATTCAAAGAACTTCTGCCTTAATGGTTCATGATATTTGGAAGAAGGAAATACCACGGACCTCGAGGACTAATGCAAAGATTATTAATATCCTAAAGGAACTAGCAACACTATCAACAGGAAGAAAATAGGGTGAATCTTGGGCTCAAGAACCCAGGAGTAGAATACCTACTACCTAAGTGGCATCACGGGATGCTTTCGAGAATGGTGGCCAGATTCAACACACTGGGAACACAAAGCATGGACAGATTACTAGATAGTTTCATAAGACACCTAGGGTCATAACAGTAGCTCCAACATATACATCAAGGCAACGGAGTACCTCAACTGACCGATTAGTGTGCTTATTTTGACCAAAAAGGACATCGGGAACGGAGAGAAAGGATTTGCAAATGCATCAGACTATTTAGAGACCTGGGATGACTCGGACAGCATAACGGCTGTAAATGCTCAAAATGATTTGAGACATCCTGCAAAATAGTGGCATAACCACTCAACATCATTGTATCAAGGTTCCGAGACCAGCTATGAACATATGGAAGTAGTAGGAACTGAACTGAGGCTTGAACTCAACAATCCTAGGCAACTATGGTTTAGTAACACGTCATCCTGAGAGATAGAAGAGAAGCCTAGTTCTTAACCCCCGTAGAAGAGAAGAGGTTGACTCAGATCAGAAGGCCATGAGGTATAAGGAGTAAAAAGAGCCTTACGTTCCCTTCCACAATCAATTCCCTTACATAACTAAAGCATTTCTAGACACAACTTCGACCAGTTTGGCTTGGTAATCCTACAGGCAGTCAGGCTCTGATACCAACGCTGTCAGGACCCCGATTCTAAGCCACATCGATCCAGCATGTAACACATCATATCACTTTGCGGCCTCACGCACG
This sequence comes from Aegilops umbellulata, assembly GCA_032464435.1. NCBI lineage: Eukaryota > Viridiplantae > Streptophyta > Magnoliopsida > Poales > Poaceae > Aegilops > Aegilops umbellulata. The sequence goes on from CP136056.1 coordinate 115,227,672, forward strand.
GTACTCCCACGGGTGCCACCTTACCTGGCCCGGGACCGTTTGCGCCTTTTGGCTCACGTATATGATAGTGTCGCTAGCATCCATATGACAGAGAACCCGGGCCGACATGGCTAGTTGTGAACCCAAAGCGGCGCTAACCTATGAGGACAGGCATACATGAATCACATCGAGCATGTCGGTCATCAACGTGTGAATCCGGGCTGTAGCACTGGGCTAACAGGACTCCGGTAACCCGGGCTGTAGCAGACTAGGCAGGACTCCGGATGTCACCACGTGACATTTCCCCGAAGGGACAGACACAGGAACGAAGTGAATCACATGCCGGCCAGTCAAGTGTTCCGAGCAGTAGTGCTGGGCTAGCAGGACTCCGGTGAACCGGGCTGTAGCGGACTACTATCGTTCAGAAGCACTAGACTACATTTCCCCATATGATAGGCTGCCAAGGATAAACAACTAGATAGTCGGATCCCACACATAGCAAGCATTTCAATCATACACACAATATGCTCGATATGTGTAGATACAACATGGCATCACAACAAGACTCTACGACTCAAGTATTTATTCATCAGGCTCCGAGGAGCGAGATATTACAAACATGGGTCTCATGACCCAACATTCAGAGCATACAAGTCAAACACATGCGGAAGCTTAACATGTCTGAGTACAGACATCTACAAATGAAAAAGGCTGAGAAGCCTGAATATCTACCAGATCCTGCCGAGGGCACAAGATCGTAGCTGAGGTATCAAGCTAAACGTCGAAGTCCAAGCGATACTACTAGCGAGACTGAAGTCTCTCTGCAAAAACATAAATAGGCAAACGTGAGTACAAACGTACTCAGCAAGACTTACATCAGAACTAACTACATATGCATCAGTTTCAATAAAGGGGGTGGTGGAGTTTGACTGCAGCAAGCCAGCTTTGACTCGGTGGCTATCCTGAACTATGACTGCGAATAACTCTTTTGAGGTGGCGCACACGAGTCCACATATTCACCATATCAATACACCACTATGGATCCACTTTCGTCTCCCTACGAGGGGGCCATCCATAGTACTCATGCTTATCTTGCGTATTTTAGAGTATCCACTTTCACTTGTCTATGAACTGATATAGGCAACCCAGAAGTCCATAACCGCGGACACGGCTATTCGAATAGATGATGTTAACCCTGCAGGGGTGTACTTCTTCATACATGTTTCCACCACTTAGCGTCTGCACACGACATGTGCTCGGCAGACTTCAAGCGAAAGCCGACGTGGGTGTAGACCACGACCTACCTAAACACTCAAGTCTCTAGTCCAGGTTTATCGCCTATTTGGGTTCCATCCGCAGGGAGTCCGGCCGAGGTTTCCACTAACGGCCCCGAACGATGTGAACAGGGTTCCCGAGACACCAAACGGGCGAGTCGGTACACCGTGCCACGTGCCTACCGCAACACAGCCCACCCCGATGGTCAGCGCCGCGTGCGGCCCCCAGCATACTACAAACACCAGAAACTACTTGCAACTCCTGGACAGAGGACAAGGGTGGATAAGAAGTCGAGCGGGGTCATATTTCAGGGCCCAATGCATGGTAGTAGCTGTTTCATGGATCACAAACACAGAACTCAGTTCCTGAGGACGGCTTCAATGAGACAACCCACCATGTACTCCTACATGGCCTCTCACCAATACCTTTACCAAATCGTATTCACACACTTAGCTCACACACAGTAGGACATGTTCATCACCATACCAATTCATTCCCGATGAATCAGACCCGACTCAACTCTAAGCAGTAGCAGGCATGACAAACAAGCAAGAATGAGTAGGCACAACAGGGCTCAAACAACTCCTACTCATGCTAGTGGGTTTCATCTATTTACTGTGGCAATGACAGGTCATGCAGAGGATAAAGGGGTTCAGCTACCGCAGCAAGTAACACATGAATCGTTGTTGTCCTAATGCAATAAAAGAGAGCAGGAGCGAGAGAGTGGGATTTTATCGGAATGAACAAGGGGATTTTGCTTGCCTGGCACTTCTGAAGATAATAAAGTTCTTCATCGGTGTCATCGATCTCGTCGTCGAAACATCGTCTACTGAGAGGGGACGGTTACCGGCAAACAAGGAAGAAACGCAATCAATGCAATGCAACAATATGATGCATGATCATGACATGGCAATATGCTGTGATTTGAGCTAATGCATCTAACTATGACTTAAATGAAGTTGGTTTGAATACATGATTCAAATTCCAACTCCATATGTGATTATTTAAATGCCTATATTTGCTTTGTCCAGAACAGAGGACAAACATTGTTCAAACATGCATGAAAATGGTACAGATGGATTCCTTGAATTTTTCTGATAATTTTTCATATATAAATTATCTCCATTGGAGTTATAGATTATTTTCTACGATTTTTCAAAGTTTTGGATATTTTCTGAAATAAATAAATCATTTAAGATTTATTTAAATTTCAGAAAAAGATTACTGCGTCAGCCTGACATCATCATGACGTCAGCAGGTCAACGGGGCACGGTCCAGGTCAAACCTGGACGGTGGGGCCCGCGTGTCAGTGTCATTAGACTAACTAATTTCAGTTAGTACTAATCCTAGTTAATTAGCGGGGTGGCCCCACATGTCAGTGAAATAACGGGTCATTAGTCCTAACCTATTTTAGTCAGAGGCGGGGCCCACGTGTGTTGACCCCAGGGAGGTCAAACCCCGGGTCAGACGGGTCAAACCCGCCGGCGGCTCGTCGCCGGCGAGGCCAGGCGCGGCGTAGCAGCGCGGAATTCGCCTACAGGGCGCGGTTTGGCGCGCGGAGCACGTCTACGTGATGCGGGAAGTGAGCCGCATCGAGTGGTGGTGGTGATTGGCCTCGGGGTCGCCGGAAACGTCGCCGGCGACGACCTTGGCGGCTGCCGGAGCTCGGGCGAGGTCGGAGTTGGCGCTAGGGGGCACAGCAGGCCGAAAGGGTGGGTGCTACGGACTCCTACGAGTACGGTGAAGACGATGGCGTGCTCGGAATCGAGCCATCGTGGCTGTGGCCACGACGGCGACGTGCAGTGGCGGCGGCGGGTGCGGCCGAGCTCGGTGTGGTCGTTGTGGTGCGCAAGAAGGCAAACGGAGAGGGGGAGAAGGGGCAGGAGCTCACAGCGGGGTCGGAGAGGGAGTCAGTGAGCTCGGGAAGGTCCTGGCGGCGCCGAATCGACCGGAGGCGGCTCGGGTGCCCGAGGTTGAAGACGAGGGCGAGGTCGGCGCTCGAAGGCGTTTGGAGTCGCGTGGGTCAGCGGAGAGGTCCGGGGCGACGAGGCGGAGCTCTTGGGCTAGTCAGGGAGGCGAGGGGGAGGCGGTGGCTACGGTGAACGGCGCCGGCGGCGACGAACTCGCTTGGTGGAGCTCGACGGAGGGGAATGGAGGAGAGAGTGAGAGGGGCCGGGGAGGGTACGTGTCGGCGTCCAGGGCGTCCAGAGGGGGAAGGGGGCAGCCAGGCAGGGAGGAGGTGGCCGGGTGCGTGCCGGTGCGCGGTGGCCACACGCCTCGCGTCCTTCTGGCGCGAGGTGGGAGACGGTGGTGGCTCTGGTGGGCTGGGCCGCCAGGTGGACTGGCCAGCCGGGTTGGCCAGGTAAGCGGCTGGGCTTCTCTCTCTCTGCCCTTTTCTAATTTCCTTTCTATTTTGCTATTTTCTGTAAAATTTTTTGATTTAGTTTTAGAAACTAAATCATTTTTATAAATCCTGAAAATAGTTTTGGGCATTAACTTAAATATTACAGAGGCCCTTAGCTATTTCCAGAATATGTTGGAGCAATTAAAATTATATACAGAATTTAAGTGCCCCAATTCAAATACAATATGGTTGATTCAAATACCAAAATGTCTGGAAAAATATCCATCATCACTGGATATGGTTTTCACCTTTTTCCATTAATCATGAACATTTTTGCAAACCCGTTTGGGTTCTTTGAAAATATTTTGAAGTTGAACCTATTTTCATTGTTTTAGTACTAGGGGTTCGATCAATCCCCATTTCAAATTTCATGAAATTTAAACATGATGCATGGATGCAATGCCACAAGCTACAAGCAAACTCTAGGGCTGTGACAACTCAACATGATGCATGGATGCAATGCCACAAGCTACAAGCAAACTCTAGGGCTGTGACAACATCGCCATGTGATTTACCAGCAATAGTTCACATCACCATGTGATTAACACCCATAGTTCACATCGATATGTGACCAACACTCAAAGGGTTTACTAGAGTCACTAATCTAGTTCACATCGCTATGTGATTAACACCCAAAGAGTACTACGGTGTGATCATGTTTTGCTTGTGAGAGAAGTTTAGTCAACGGGTCTGCCACATTCAGATCCGTTATGTATTTTGCAATTTTCTATGTCTACAATGCTCTATACGGAGCTACTCTAGCTAATTGCTCCCACTTTAAATATGTATCTAGATCGAGACTTAGAGTCATCCAGATCGGTGTCAAAACTTGCATCGACGTAACCCTTTACGATGAACCTTTTGTCACTTCCATAATCGAGAAACATATCCTTATTCCACTAAGGATAATTTTGACCGTTGTCCAGTGATCTACTCCTAGATCACTATTGTACTCCCTTGCCAAACTCAGTGTAGGGTATACAATAGATCTGGTACACAGCATGGCATACTTTATAGAACCTATGGCCAAGGCATAGGGAATGACTTTCATTCTCTTTCTATCTTCTGCCGTGGTCGAGTTTTGAGTCTTTACTCAACTTCATACCTTGTAACACAGGAAAGAACTCTTTCTTTGACTGTTCCATTTTGAACTACTTCAAAATCTTGTCAAGGTATGCACTCATTGAAAACTTATCAAGCGTCTTGATCTATCTCTATAGATCTTGATGCTCAATATGTAAGCAGCTTTACCGAGGTCCTTCTTCGAAAAACTTCTTTCAAACACTCCTTTATGCTTTGTAGAATAATTCTACATTATTTCCGATCAACAATATGTCATTTACATATACTTATCAGAAATGCTGTAGTGCTCCCACTCACTTTCTTGTAAATACAGGCTTCACCGCAAGTCTGTATAAAACTATATGCTTTGATCAACTCATCAAAGCGTATATTCCAACTCCGAGATGCTTGCACCAGTCCATAGATGGATCGCTGGAGCTTGCACATTTTGTTAGCACCTTTAGGATTGAAAAAACCTTCTGGTTGCATCATATACAACTCTTCTTTAATAGATCCATTAAGGAATGCAGTTTTGTTTTATCCGTTTGCCAGATTTCATAAAATGCGGCAATTGCTAACATGATTCGGACAGACTTAAGCATGGATACGAGTGAGAAACTCTCATCGTAGTCAACACCTTGAACTTGTCGAAAACCTTTTGCGACAATTCTAGATTTGTAGATAGTAACACTACTATCAGCTTCTGTCTTCCTCTTGAAGATCCATTTATTTTCTATGGCTTGCCGATCATCGGGCAAATCCATCAAAGTCCATACTTTGTTCTCATACATGGATCCCATCTCAGATTTCATGGCTTTAAGCCATTTTGCGGAATCTGGGCTCACCATCGCTTCTTCATAGTTCATAGGTTCATCATGATCTAGTAGCATGACTTCCAGAACAGGATTGCCGTACCACTCTGGTGCGGATCTTACTCTGGTTGATCTACGAGGTTCTGTAGTAACTTGTTCTGTAGTTCTATGATCATCATCATCAACCTCCTCACTAGTTGGTTTTGACGTCACAGAAACTGGTTCCTGTGATGTAATGGTTTCCAACAAGGGAATAGGTACAGTTACCTCATCAATCTACCACTCACTTCTTTCGAGAGAAACTCCTTCTCTAGAAAGGATCCATTCTTAGCAACGAATGTCTTGCCTTCGGATCTGTGATAGAAGGTGTACCCAACTGTCTCCTTTGGGTATCCTATGAAGACATATTTCTCCGATTTGGGTTTGAGCTTATCAGGATGAAACTTTTTTCACATAAGCATCACAACCCCAAACTTTAAGAAACGACAACTTTGGTTTCTTGCTAAACCACAGTTCATATAGTGTCGTCTCAACGGATTTAGATGGTGCCCTATTTAACGTGAATGCAGCTGTCTCTAATGCATAACCCCAAAACGATAGTGGTAAATCGGTAAGAAACATCATAGATTGCACTATATCAATAAAGTATGGTTATGACGTTCGGACACACCATTATGCTGTGGTGTTCCAGGTGGCGTGAGTAGTGAAACTATTTCACATTGTTTAACTGAAGGCCAAACTCGTAACTCAAATGTTTTACCTCTGCGATCATATCGTAGTAACTTTTATTTTCTTGTTATGATGATTCTCTACTTCACTCTGAAATTCTTTGAACTTTTCAAACGTTTCAGACTTATGTTTCATCAAGTAGATATGCCCATATCTGCTCAAATCATCTGTGAAGGTTAGAAAATAATGATACTTGTCGCGAGCCTTAATATTCATCGGACCACATACATCAGTATGTATGATTTCCAACAAATCTGTTGCTTGCTCCATTGTTCCGGAGAACGGCGTTTTAGTCATCTTGCCCAAGAGGCATGGTTCGCAAGCATCAAGTGATTCATAATCAAGTGATTCCAAAATCCCATCAGCATGGAGTTTCTTCATGCGCTTTTACACCAATATGACCTAGACGACAGTGCCACAAATAGGTTGCACTATCATTATTAACTTCACATCTTTTGGTTTCAATATTATGAATATGTGTATCACTACGATCGAGATCCAATGAACTATTTTCATTGGGTGTGTATGTCCATAAAAGGTTCTATTCATGTAAACAGAACAACAATTGTTCTCTAACTTAAATGAATAATCGTATTGCAATAAACATGATCAAATCATATTTATGCTCAACGCAAACACCAAATAACACTTATTTAGGTCCATCACTAATCCCGAAAGTATAGGGAGTGTGCGATGATGATCATATCAATCTTGGAACTACTTCCAACTTTCATCGTCACTTCACCCTTAACTAGTCTTTGTTCATTCTGCAACTCCTGTTTCGAGTTACTACTCTTAGCAACTGAACCAGTATCAAATACCGAGGGGTTGCTATGAACACTAGTAAAATACATATCAATAATCTGTATATCAAATATACCTTTGTTCACTTCGCCATCCTTCTTGTCCGCCAAATACTTGGGGCAGTTCCGCTTCAAGTGACCAGTCCCTTTGCAGTAAACGCACTCACTCTCAGGCTTAGGTCCAGACTTGGGCTTCTTCACTTGAGCAGCAACTTGCTTGCCGTTCTTCTTGAAGTTCCCCTTCTTCCCTTTGCCCTTTACTTGAAACTAGTGATCTTGTAAACCATCAACGCTTGATGCTCTTTCTTGATTTCTACCTCCATTGATTTCATCATTATGAAAAAGTTTGGGAGTCGTTTTCGTCATCCCTTGCATACTATAGTTCATCACGAAGTTCTACTAACTTGGTGATGGTGACTAGAGAATTCTGACAATCACTATCTTATCTGGAAGATTAACTCCCACTTGATTCAAGCGATTGTAGTACCCAGACAATCTGAGCACATGCTCACTAGTTGAGCGATTCTCCTCCATCTTTTAGCTATAGAACTTGTTGGAGACTTCATATCCCTCAACTCGGGTAGCTGCTTGAAATATTAACTTCAACTACTGGAACATCTCATATGGTCCATGACGTTCAAAACGTCTTTGAAGTCCCGATTCTAAGCCGTTAAGCATGGTGCACTAAACTATCAAGTAGTCATCATATTGAGCTAGCCAAACGTTCATAACGTCTGCATCTGCTCCTCCAATAGGCCTGTCACCTAGCAGTGCATTAAGGACATAATTCTTCTGTGCAGCAATGAGGATAAACCTCAGATCACGGATCCAATCCGCATCATTGCTACTAATATTTTTCAACACAATTTTCTCTAGGAACATATCAAAATAAACATAGGGAAGCAACAACGCGAGCTATTGATCTACAACATAGATATGCTAATACTACTAGGACTAAGTTCATGATAAATTAAAGTTCAATTAATCATATTACTTAAGAACTCCCACTTAGATAGACATCCCTCTAATCCTCTAAGTGATCACGTGATCCAAATCAAACTAAACCATAACCGATCATCACGTGAAATGGATTAGTTTTCAATGGTGAACATCATCATGTTGATCATATCTACTATATGATTCATGCTCGACCTTTCGGTCTCCGTGTTCCGAGGTCATATCTTATATGCATAGCTCGTTAAGTATAACCTGAGTATTCCGCGTGTGCAACTGTTTTGCACCCGTTGTATTTGAACGTAGAGCCTATCACACCCGATCATCACGTGGTGTCTCAGCACGAAGAACTTTCGCAACGGTGCATACTCAGGGAGAACACTTCTTGATAATTAGTGAGAGATCATCTTATAATGCTACCGTCAATCAAAGCAAGATAAGATGCATAAAAGATAAACATCAAATGCAATCAATATAAGTGATATGATATGGCCATCATCATCTTGTGCTTGTGATCTCCATCTCCGCAGCACTGTCATGATCACCATCATCACCGGCGCGACACCTTGATCTCCATCGTAGCATCGTTGTCGTCTCGCCAATCTTATGCTTCTACGACTATCGCTACCGCTTAGTGATAAAGTAAAGCATTATAGGGCGATTGCATTGCATACAATAAAGCGACAATCATACGGCTCCTGCCGGTTGCCGATAGCTCGGTTACAAAACATGATCATCTCATACAATAAAATTTAGCATCATGTCTTGACCATATCACATCACAACATGCCCTGCAAAAACAAGTTAGACGTCCTCTACTTTGTTTGTTGCAAATTTTACATGGCTGCTACGGGCTGAAGCAAGAACCAATCTCACCTACGCATCAAAACCACAACGATACTTCGTCAAATAGACTCCGTCTTAACCTTCTCAAGGACCGGGCGTAGCCATACTCGGTTCAACTAAAGTTGGTGAGACAGTCTCCCGCAAGCCATCTGTGTGCAAAGCACATCGAGGGAACCGGTCTCGCGTAAGCGTACGCGTAAGGTTGGTCCGGGTCGTCTCATCCAACAATACCGCTGACCCAAAGTATGACATGCTGGTAGGCAGTATGACTTGTATCGTCCACAACTCACTTGTGTTCTACTCGTGCAAATAACATCAAACCATAAAAAACTTGGCTCTGATACCACTGTTGGGGAACGTAGTAATTTCAAAAAATTTCCTACGCACACGCAAGATCATGGTGATGCATAGCAACGAGAGGGGAGAGTGTTGTCTACGTACCCTCGTAGACCGAAAGCGGAAGCGTTATATCAACGCGGTTGATGTACTCGTACGTCTTCACGATCCGACCGATCCAAGCACCGTTACTCCGGCACCTCCGAGTTCTTGGCACACGTTCAGCTCGATGACGTTCCCCAGGCTCCGATCCAGCAAAGCTTCGGGGAAGAGTTCCGTCAGCACGACGGCGTGGTGACGATCTTGATGTTCTACTGTCGCAGGGCTTCGCCTAAGCACCGCTACAATATGACCAAGGTGGAATATGGTGGAGGGGGGCACCGCACACGGCTAGAGAACGATCTCAAGGATCAACTTGTGTGTCTATGGGGTGCCCCCTGCCCCTGTATATAAAGGATGGAGGAGGAGGAGGCCGGCCAAGGCTTGGTGCGGCCAGGATGTGGAGTCCTACTAGGACTCCAAGTCCTAGTAGGAGTCCACCAAGAGGGGAGGAAGGGAGAAGGAAGTGGAGGAGAAGGAAAGGTGGCCGGCCCCCTTTTCCCTAGTCCAATTCGGACTAGAGGGGAGGGGGGGCGCAGCAGCCTTTTTCCTCTTCCCACTAAAGCCCATCAAGGCCCATTACTTCTCCCGTAATCCCGTAACTCCCCGATACCCCTGAAAATACCCGAATCACTCAGAACCTTTCCGATGTCCGAATATAGTCGTCCAATATATCGATCTTTATGTCTCGACCATTTCGAGACTCCTCGTCATGTCCCCGATCCCATCCGGGACTCCGAACTCCTTCGGTACATCAAAACTCATAAACTCATAATATAACTGTCATCGAAACCTTAAGCGTGCGGACCCTACGGTTCGAGAATAATGTAGACATGACCAAGACACGTCTCCGGTCAATAACCAATAGCGGGACCTGGATGCCCATATTGGCTCCTACATATTCTGCGAAGATTTTTATCGGTCAGACCGCATAACAACATACGTCGTTCCCTTTGTCATCGGTATGTTACTTGCCCGAGATTCGATCGTCGGTATCCAATACCTAGTTCAATATCGTTACCGGCAAGTCTCTTTACTCGTTCCGTAATACATCATCCCGCAACTAACTCATTAGTTGCAATGCTTGCAAGGCTTAAGTGATGTGCATTACCGAGAGGGCCCAGAGATACCTCTCCGACAATCGGAGTGACAAATCCTAATCTCGAAATACGCCAACCCAACATCTACCTTTGGTGACACCTGTAGTACTCCTTTATAATCACCCAGTTATGTTGTGACGTTTGGTAGCACCCAAAGTGTTCCTCCGGCAAACGGGAGTTGCATAATCTCATAGTCATAGGAACATGTATAAGTCATGGATAAAAGCAATAGCAACATACTAAACGATCGGGTGCTAAGCTAATGGAATGGGTCATGTCAATCAGATCATTCAACTAATGATGTGACCTCATTAATCAAATAACAACTCCTTGTTCATGGTTAGGAAACATAACCATCTTTGATTAATGAGCTAGTCAAGTAGAGGCATACTAGTGACACTCTGTTTGTCTATGTATTCACACATGTATTATGTTTCCTGTTAATACAATTCTAGCATGAATAATAAACATTTATCATGATTTAAGGAAATAAATAATAACTTTATTATTGCCTCTAGGGCATATTTCCTTCAAATCTCGCATACACCGAATATTTGCCGACGAGAGTTTGTTTTTGGCGCCCACCGTGTATGAATATGAATCGGGGAGGGAGTCGATTTCGGCCAAGGACACACTGTGTTTTGGCGCCCACCGTGTATGAATCCGGGTGAGAGGCGCATTTGGGTGAAATTACAAATGTAACCCTATCGAAACCTATAGAAATTCAGCATATAGGCTTTGCGTGGCAGGGATAGGCAGTAGTGATTTCCATCTCGCAGATTTTGGTTTCGGGTGATTACTGCGACTTTCCCCGCTTCGTTCAAATTTTGTAGAGTGCACGTTTACCATGCCAACTCAATTCGAATCCCATTTGTATTCTTTTTTTGGGCGGGATCCATTTTCAATTGGAATTACATTCTATATACATAATTTTTTATATACTTTCAAAAGCACAACAAAGAATTCTGCTCCTTTATATGTATAATATGATTTACAAATACAATGATCTTGAAATATTAAGGTTGAATTCGAAAGAATTTAACCAAATTATGTTCTACTAAAATGTATGGATCAGTAATATCTACATATAAAATATCATAGATGTGCGTGAATTCATATGAGTATGCATGTTTGATAGATCAATTTTGGTTTGAGTATGGATTACATGTATCATCATCTCGAATTCAAATATTTGAATCCCTTTTTTGTTCACTCCTTTCACGCCCATCTCTCTCGCATGCATGCTCCTTCAGGTTGCTATCACTCTTTTTTCTCCATCTCACCCGCACGCTCACTTCATGTTGCTCCTATCCTCACAAACATGGTCTCTCGACGTCTCCCTTGAGAAGTGTCACACTCTCCCTATCATTATACATTACACGGTTTTCATTATCTCTCACGTCTCTACTGTTCTCTGGTATCACTCGGTACCTAAGCTTTCTTTTTCACCGCCAAACACACAGTCTCCACTCGTCTTTCACTTTGTCTTTCTCTCTATGGGATTCTCTCACACACCCTATATGTCTCTACATATGACTCATACCACTAAAATTACTCTCTCTATCTCTCCTGTAGACACAACATTTGTTGTGGTCTCCTTTTCGTCTCCATCCCAGACTGACATTATTCATTTGTTTACCGATCAGACAACCCCGACTACCGTATCCTCTCTCTCCCTCTCTCACAGACACACACACACACACACACACAACTCCTGCTTCCACTCCCCTTCCCGACTACCGTCTCTCTCTCACACACACAAAACTCTCGCTTTCACACCTCCACTCGTATTTCTCTCACAAACATCTATCGACTAGCTAGCCTCTAGATAGGTCTATACACCCGCACACTCGTGCTTTCACCATCGCATACATGTCTCTCTCTCCCGCTCCTTGTATCCATGTAGATTTTTCTTCCCTTCTTGAGACACGCCCTCTCGATCGTGCACACACACACTATCGCCTCATTTTAAGCTGATACCTATCGCACACACACTCCTTGTGTCTTTGTCACACATGCATTCGGTCCTCCTCCACTCGCCCTCTCTCTCACACACACATGGGCTTTTTGCAACAACTAGCAAGATGCCCATGTGTTGCACGGAACATCAAGATGCATTTGTATGAGTAGTTTATCTTGTGGGGGAAAAGGATGAACGAGGGAAGGCCTTATTTGCAAATGTGGAGAGGGGTGTGGGTATCTTTTTGCAAAATTGCCATAGTTTCCTTCCTATCCGTCAGATATAGATCGGACGGCCTATATTGCAGGATGGCAGGCACACGATCATCACCGACAATGCTTACTATAAGAGTAGCGATAAAAAATAGAGTTGGTGACGATGGTGGGCCTGCCATCCTGCAATGTAGGTCGTCTGATTTATATCTGACGGATAGGAAGGAAAATATGGCAATTTACCCGCACTCTTCACCACATTTGCAGATAGGGCCTTCCCTCGTTCATCCTTTTCTCCCACAAGATCTTGATGTTCTGTGCAACGCACGGGCATCTTGCTAGTAAGAGTAGAAATTAGACATATACCACTTCTCGAATCTTGAAACCAACAACATTCCTCCCTTATCTCATCAAAACCGCCAAAGGAATATATTTTGAGTGAAACATAACATATTTTTAGTGATATACGTATTTCAAAGCTACTTTTTTTCTATCAAATCGGTGAATATGTATTAATCCAGTGGCGGAGACAGGCCTAGGGCAGCTAGGGCTATAGCCCCAGGCCTAGAAACAACTTCCTTTGTAATTTCTTCTTGCAAAGCATAGAAAATCATAGAAGTTTATCACTCAACATAGCACAGCCCCAGGCATAATCTGCATCTATCTCCGCCACTGTATTAATCTACTTTGATCGTGTGGCAACGCATTGGCACATTGCTAGTAGTTATTATAATTTTTTGGACACCAGACAAACGGTGGAGTACATATACGAAGAGAAGAGGCGCACGCACGCAGTCGGCCTCTCGCTGTCTCGCACACATGAGTGTTACGTAAAGGCGACGTTAACAAATAAACCCTAAAACCCTAGGGGCACTATTTCTGCATTCGCGGGTACCGGCTACGTGGTGGAGCACCTTTGTAGGAATAGTCAGCTCGCGTGATAATTTGATCCGTAGGAGTTGATGGTCGGGGCCACAGGTGAATGACTTGGAGCACAGTGGCTCGCCGGTTGCCACAAATCGAGTAGCCATGTTTAAAATATCATTTTTTAGCGGGGTTAAGAGCTCCGATTTTCAATGGTGCGTTATAAGTAGTAAGTAGTTTTTAGAACGATTGGTATGGAGCGAAAATGGAATTCATAGTACTACATACCTCCTTGGCGTATGGTTGTATGGTTTTTTTATGGAGGTTGTATGGGTTTATGTTGCGAAATGTTGAACCAGGTAGTTCTAGGGCAAATACTATGGTTTAGATTTAGATGCTGGTTTTCTTTAATGAAAATCGGAAGGGGAAACCCTTCTACGATTAAAAACACTACTACCTCCATTCTGGTTTACTAGTCCCCGTCGTACTTTGGGTCAAAGTTTGTCCACGAACTTTACATGTAAAATGTGAATGGAAAATGAGATTTTGTTATACCCAAACAAAAAAGGACTGGAGGGAGTGATTGCTCTGACACGGACGCGACCTCTCATAGCGCAGGCATTGAACCGGTGCGCCGGCCAAGAGGGCCGCACTCGCTGCAGGCCGGCTGAGCACGCCTCCTCGTCGCGTGCAACCAGCTTAAGACTGCCCCGCCATGTCCTTCCGCGAGCCGGCAGGCATTTTAGAACACAAAAAATGACTAAAATATAATTAATTTACGCATGGTCTTGACTTGTTATGGTAGTAGGAACTAGTAGAGGATTTTCTTTATTTATAACTCTACTCACTTTTTTTGGCTTTGAAGTGAATCATGGTTGTGGACATTATGTATGAATGTGCAGATATCTGTGAACATGAGTTTGATGTGGAAGTTGAACTTGGAATGTCGGGCTTGCGCGTGAACTATAACATGTCCAATGTTTCGTCTGTTATTGTTTGGAAAGTAATTGATGTTATTACATGACCCGAAAAAAAAACATTTTGTGCCACATCAGTAGATGCACGGACATCACAACAGGCATGCTGACTGGATAAACATTTGAACCTATCTATTATGAAGGAAATTTTGTATTGACAACAGTTTTAGATAGCAGGAGATGCCTAGCCTGCTCTGACTCTGCTAGCTTATTTCTGGCTTCTTCCATCTCTTCTTTGGCTTGGGTGAAGAGAGCATCTGATTGCTCTTTTCGCTTCTTCAGGAACTCAGCTACATTCTCAAGGGCTGCTGCACGCTTTCTTTCAGCCTTTACTAATGCCACGAGGACACGAACAGCTGACGACTCCACCTGGCTTGTGTGTAATCCAGCATCATCTGGGAATTTGCTCCTTGTGTCTAATCCAGCATCATTAGGGAACTGGCACCTTGTGTGTAATCCAGCCTCATTTTGGAAACATGATCTCGAGGTTGACCATACTTCCCTCCTCGCAGGAACTGCATCCTGACATGAAGTTACTTCTTTTTTAGATCAATACTCAAAGCAACCTAGATCCATTTAGTAGAAGCCAGATAAACAGAACTTGAAGAAGTGAATTCAAAAGGAATAAATAAATAAAAACAGACTACAAGGTGAGAACACCCACTTCCTACATCAAGCTAAAAACGAAAGCATTAGGACGATTAAGACTCTTCTTATTACACATCGAAGAACACCACGCTTAAGAGAAACAGAAACTACAACATATACACATCGAAGAACACGAGGCTACACGAAAGTAATTGAAAGGGTGCTACTTACCAAAGCTCGTTTTACAGGTTCGGTGCAGCTCCTCTTTAACTTGCCACGCTCCTTGAAGATGTCCCGAATATCCCGTGTTTGGTCTTCATTGCTCCTCTGCATGTTTGCACTCATGGTTTTAAAATCTCAACATGGCAAGAAAAATATACTACTGGTAATACTCGCGCATCTTGTGGGCAACATTAAAGCACTCGTCTTCCATGTTAGAGCATTTCCAATAAGATAAACTACTCATACAAATGCATCTTGATGCGTGCAATGCATGGGCATTTTGCTAGTTCTAAAAACCTTTCCATCATTTGCCACACTACTGGTTACAGATGAAAAACCTACCCAAGCACAGCACGATACAGGAGCGACGCACAATTACAAGCTGATATTTTGTTGGACAATGGAGGCTATAACCAATTACTTTTACGGGAACAATAGCACCCAGGAAATTTGAAGGGTAGGTATGAACAAAATTGGAACTGCACATGTACTGCTAAGTGATTCAATACACACATTACTAATCGAGGAGGAGAACGATGGTCGTGGCGGCCTCTGTGAGTCATGGTCGGCAACGGGAGTCAGTTCATTGTCCACGACGGTGGTACTTCTGCGCTTGGCGTCGGCTTCCGGAAACAGATCCGAGACCGTGGAAGACGATGCCGGGGAAGAGGCTCCATGTACAACGACGGCGGTGGACCGGCTCCAGTGCGGCGTACGAGGTCGTCGATGAGGCAGATGGGCTGCGGTGGACGAGTGCGCCTATGTAAAGGGGAGGAGCACGAAGGCTGTGGTGCCGTGGAGAAGTCTATTTTGCGGTGGGGGTAGAAATTGGGGAGTATTCAGGTGTACTACTCTGGGTGCCGGGATGGAGTTGGCTGGGTAGGGTGAACCTGAAGTTACGAAAACAGCCCCTACCAAGCGTCATCCGTAGGCCTGTTCCGAAGGCTATGATGGTAACTTCCCATTGCTCGAATCAGGGTCGCGGGAGATTTTCCCGCCGACCTCAAAATTTTGTGACACTGGACTCCCCGTGTGGCGTGTTGAGTGATTCGGCTAAGCAACTAGCGAGTAGTAGTAGCAAACTCTGCATATTGGGTTTGACCGAAGTCAAACTTCCTAAAGTTTGACCAAGTTTATAGAAAATATAAACATTTACCATAACAAATATGTATGATGTAAAAGTACATTCAATAATGAATCTAATGGTATTTATTTGTTATTGTATATGTTAATATTTTTGTTATAAGCTTTCTGAGAGTTTACAAAACTTGACTTTGACCAATGCTAATACGCGGACTTAAATAAAAACGGAGGGAGTACACATTTGTTTTCTTAGTTTGTAGTGAACTAATCATTTGTTGAAATTGTGAAATAAATATATTAGACTATTGACTTTGAATGTAATGGTCTATACAATTCAATAGTTACAATCATTGTCGAAACCCAAGATGTATACAAGGTCTATAGTACTTCACAGCATGCTCAAACTCACATAATCCCAGTCAAATGAGAATATAAATGCATTTCATAGTTATTACTTTGTAGGATGTAACAAGAACAACCATAACTCTACATCAGCCATTATAGAAGCAACATTTTGACATATCCCAATGTGTGAATGAAACGTGTAGAGAGAGCTTTTGAAGATGGAGCAGATATGGCGGGAAATATTGTATGTATGTGGACGAGAGAGTAGGAGACAAACCTAACGAGATAGAGAGATAGAGAGAGAGAGAAAGAGAGGGGAAGAAGTTAGGTCTATGAGAAAGATGCATACATGTAATATGCATGAGATGCGTGTGCATCTGGATTCTGTATACGTGGAAGGAGAAGAGACAACATGTTTGATGAGAGAGCAGGAAAAACATGGACGAGAGGGGAAGGATCTCGTGGGTTGAGGGATTGATAATTTTGTGCGGGGGAGAGAGGGATTGGTAATTTTGTGCAAGAGAGAGAGATGGTGGGGGGGAGGAGTCAGTCAGACGTCGTCACATCACCCTGCTTCCAAATAACCCCGCATTCTCTAGCGCGGTGTGGTCGCCGTCTTCGATCTGCTCGTGGCCCTCTTTGAAGATTGAGGTGTTGTGCATATTGGGGTGCAAAGAAGCACAAGCGAGAGTGGTCGTCGTATAACCTTGGATGGGGATGAATTGTGTGCTCGGGGGAATGTGTGTGTGTGTGTGTGTTGTGCTGCGTGTGTCTGTGTGTGTGTGTGTGTGTGTCAGATATTGAGAGAAAACAAACCTAAGGAGAGAAATGGGTATTCATGAAGAGATTGTGCGGGCCTTGAGGTGGGCAGGGGCCGGGTGAGGGTGTCAAAATGTGCGTGTTGATGCATGTGTTGCATGTCACCGTGCGAGGGATGGACGAATCAAGAGAGATGGTTGTTGTGTTACAGATGCTCCTCTCTCTGTCTCTCTCTCTCCCTCTCTCTCTCTCCCACACACACACAAGTAAACTAGAAGACTGTTCTCTCATGTATACACAACGTATCGGCATCTGTCTATGTCTCATTCATGCATGATCATTTGCACATTCAAACCTCTCTATGTCTGTATCACACGCACACTGTCTCCACATTGCCCTTCCTCCACAACACACATATGGACACATACACACGTACTCTCTCAGCCACACACACAAAATAAGTATTAAAAAAACTAGGGCGCACCTAAAACGTCCAAATCCAAATAAACACGAACTGGAGCTAAATTCAAATATATGGAAATATTGCAGCGTCAAGAACTTTCACAGGAAAAAGAAGTTGAGTAATACTCGAGGATTCTTTTCACACACACAAAAAGGTTCGGTGGATGTCCTTCGAGCGCGACACGGTGATCGACCACGCGGCCGCGGTTCACGTGCTTGCACAGGATTCTATTTCATGGTTGTGGTACTAACTAATAAAAGCGCTGCCTAAGTCTAATGTTTACGTGTAGTAGTATGGTTTTCTTTTAAGTTTGACCAACCTTATATTTAAAACTAAAGTAAGCTCCCACACGCGCACTCATCAATATGCCGCCGCCGTCGTTGCGCATGCCGGCGCCCGCCTGCTCCGGCCAACAATTTCTCGCCCATCACCGCCGTGTCGCCGCCATCCCTATGCCATGAAGCCGAAGGCTCGCCCGCTCACATCGTCTGCAGTCCCTCCTCGCGATGCCGCCGTGCTGCCAAGCACGCGAGCAGTTGGTGGAGCCGCGTCTATGCACGCAGCGTACAAAGAGGAGGACGAGCGCGTGCTCCAGCGCACCGGCGAGGAGGAACTAGCGTGTCATTGTCGTCTCCGCCCGCGCGGAGGAGGCGCGCATGGTGGCTGTCGCGGCGGAAGCCGGTCGTGCGCGCGTCGAGCCCACAAACCGAGTGCGGACGCGGAATCTACCTTCGAGACCTTGAATGCCACGTCGATCCTGCAATCTGAAGGAGCAATTTGGGTCAGTCGACTCATGTGAGCCGTTTGATGCAACATGGATGGCTAGAAGGGCTTCTTCCACCTCTTCTGTCGTCTTCTTCCTTCGCTCCGTCGAACTTCTTTCACAAATCGACTGACCCAAATTATACTACTAGTACGAACGTATTAAGTACAGTAGGAACACGAAGATACGAGCAGTAGTACCAACTGCAAGAAGAACAGTAGTAAGACATTGTACTAGTACTACTGTACGTACTAAAGAGTTCAAATAACGAGCAAGAACATAAACATAGTTCTGCTGGGACTTCAGCACAACACACCCTTGAAAATAAACTAATAAGCAACTAGTCCGCTTGACACTGCATTAGAACCAGCATGAGCGACGACACTGCCACCTACTTGGAGTCCGAGTCCACGTCCTCGACTTCGTCCTCATCCCTCTTCCTCTTCCTCTTCGCCGACGCTTCTTTGCTTGAACCGGACACTGAGCTCTGCTTCTTCATCCAACCCTTGTAGATATTTAAACAAAGGTAGGCATCCATTGCTGCGTACAGGATGTGATCTTCATCTAATGTCTTCGACTCCCATGCATGATGAAACTCGTGATGAGGTTTCTTTAGTTTAGCGTACGAAGTATCAATCATGGCTGCTGCCAGGGTCAGCATTGAAGGTTGAGAGGAGGACACCAAGCTTGCCTTCTGGAGGTTGAAGGGCTGGCCTACAACGAGACCTATCTGACGCAGGACGTCACGGTCATTCTTAAAGCCTACAGTAATGAATTTCACTCTTTTGTCCTTGAGGAAGTTCTTAAAATCCTGGCACTCAACGTCGACATGGCATATGTGGTAGACCAAGCAAACGTTATGTACGCAAACCTGCATCACGGCAGGCTTCTTCCTCTCTTAGTCCTTTAGATCCTTCTCTCATCCCAGGACTATGGTGTACTCAACATCTAGCCCAGCGACCCACTCATCCGTTGAACTGTTGAACATGCGTAGGAGCAAGCAAGTCATGCTTTCACCGTCTCGGATCCACGTGTGTAGATGACGATGAACTAATCGCCGATGATGGCTCAAACCTGGTACTCAACGGCGACCATGGAGATTTGGGAGGCCATGGATTTTGGAGGAGGGTTGGGAGAAGTTGAACTATTGTACCCCGCAAAAAAAACTGGGAGCGAACTAATGTGAAAGGACGGGACGACTGGGAGCAAACTGTTGTAAGGTAGAAGATGGGGACGAGTAGGGCGTGTGAACGGCGTGGGGTTGCTGGCTTGCCCGGTGGATAAACGGCTACAAGCCCCCAAAGAGTTCTCGAGAACTATGCGGGACCCACTAGATGTCATGTCTACTAGACCCATATCGTAGGCCTGACGGTATAGCTTATGCCTGTTCGCACGCCATGCCGGCACGTGGATGTAACTTCACTTAATTCCGTCAAATGTCGTGCCTCCCACGACCTTCGCCTCCCTCACGCGGTCGCGCCCTTGGAGACTTCGACCGGCTATAAATGAGCAATTTTTTTGCCTTTTTTTAGACAAGCAATTTTTTTTGCCTACTCTGCATGCATGAGTGTTTGCAAAGTGTTTGACCAAATTTATACTTTTTTTAACACCACCTTATATTAATTATCCAGCCACACCAGTACACTCATTCGATACAATATTCACCACATAGGGCGGTACATTATTTACAAGAATACCATCTAATCTATTGTCAAAGCTATACTTAGCGATTAAGTGTGCCACCTTATTGGCCGAACGGCTAATCTCTGACAATTGAAGATTGTTGATCAACTTCGAGATGCTCAACACTTTCATCTTCAGGTCACGCATAGCAGACCTGTCAACGCTTTGACAGGCATCAATGAAATCCCACGACCAAATTTATACAAAAAATATCAATATCTACAATACTCCTAAAACACTTAGGCGCGGTGCATTAACTTCTACCTTGTTTCTTGTTTCTTGACATATCAACCAATAGGAGATGTGGGTGTGCATGCTTTTAATGACTTGAGACTACCAAAGACGACATGTAGTGGTTAGTTCATTGCATGTAATGCTATTAATTAGCAAATAAACATTAAGATCTCTCGTTTCCCCCTCCTCATTGGTCACAGTGCACAATCTAAGATGACTTGCTCACCTAGGCGGAGGGAGTACTGATTATAATGAGTATAAGAACTACGTTTTATAATGAGTGTAAAAATATTGATTTGACATTGTGAATGTTGACACATTGTGGAATAGTTTTTGAAGTATGCAAAAGTACTCAACTAGTGATGTCGTTCTCCACAAAAAAAATGTGTTTACCAATGAATGCATGAACACTAGTTACTCTAACCCCCCTCTCTTCTTTAATTCTTTGCCACATCAGCATGTTTGCTATTCCCGTGTGCATGATACCAGCTAAGATACCACCATTATGGCCAGCCATAATCATCGCATGCAATAATTTAGTGCATCTTGAAATATGAACATGTGTTGGGCGTGTTTGTTTTTAATGACTTGAGACTATACCTAGCCCGGCATGCAAGATGACTTATTATGCACCGTTCCCCATACCTGCAGGAAGCCCGTTCGTCTCCAAATCTTTTCCTCTCCATGTGTGGAAATAATATGTCTGCCAAACTCTCCTTCTCCCTTTGGCGGTCCCACCACTCCACCCCGTGTGAAAAAATCTGCATGCATGACTCTCCTCCCCCCACGCTCGTCCAATCCGTTGTGACCGGCAATATTTCCACCCCTTCGCTCCCCCGTAATTTACTCCAACAAATATGCCCACGTAGTTGTTACTTAACCGCGGGTGCATTCGGTCACTGACATATGGGCCCAACAGGGGTCTGGCGCACATGTCAATGACGCAACTGGACCTGCAGTTAAGTCAGTGCAGCTCAGTCCATATCTTACGTAGGTGTGCCATTGCTCGCTATAAATACTGCGCCTCCCATGACATCTCTATCTTCTCCACCTCACGTTCACGTTCATCGCTATCTCCTCCCCCTCCCTCTCACGTCGACCACCATGGCATCGCCCCTCCCAAGCCCTAGGAGCCCCTGGCTACACCGCACGGACGGTCACGCGTCTCCGTTCCGTTCCTCGCCTCCACTAGTCGAGGAGGACGCGTCGGTGTTCCGCTCCTCGCTGCTACGCGACGCGTCGCCGTTCCGTTCCTCGCCGCCACTAGTCGAGGAGGACGCGTCGGTGTTCCGCTCCTCACCGCGATGCGACGCGTCGCCGTTTCGTTCCTCGCCGCCACTAGTCGAGGAGGACGCGTTGGCGTTCCGTTCCTCACCGCGACGCGTCGAGGTGGACGCGTCGGTGTTCCCAATCTCGCTAGCACGCGCGCCAGAGGACGCGTCGGCTCCCCGCTTCAAGGAGAATGCCGCGCCTCCCGCCGAGCCCCCCCCAGCCTTGAGGAGCTTTGGAAAGAAATGGATGTCGCCTTGTGGGACTCTTTGCCTCCAGCAGAGCGCGCCAAAATAGAGGCGGAGAAGAAGGCCGAGGAAGAGAAGCGCACCGCAGAACAAGCTGTCTGGGAGGCCTATGTCGCGTACGAGAGAGTCAGGCAATTGGCTCTTTGGCAGAAGGCTCGTGCGAGGGCCGTGAGGGTGGCAGAGGATGCCCGTGCTGACGCCCTGAGTGCAGTCGGGCCCAAGCGCCTCATCTACGCTTGGCGGTACGTGGACCCGGTGCACGCTTCCAGCGAGGAGGAGTACCTGTTGGCGCCGGATCACCACACCGGTGAGATCGCGCTCGCCCGCCGGCAAGCCGCCAATCAGCACCTCGCGAGTTGCGAGGCTGAGGAAGAGGCGTTGTGTCGGTGCGCTGGGAAACGACCGCGCACCAGGGCACTCGTGGCGCGCCGCAAGCGCTCCTGCGAGCGCCGTGGCTTTTAGGAGGAGTATAATTTTTGTTTCGTAAGGCGATCTCATTAGTTTTGGGACGCAAATGATAAATCCCGAACGTTCAGGAATTTTTAGCGTCCTTAATTAAGTATGTAAAAGGGAAAGTTTGGAAACCTTGTGTATTCGTACGCATTTTGCAAGTACGTGCATATAGCACAAACTTTACTATATACTATCGCACTACACGTCTCTCTCGATATATGCTTGCAGACTGTGCTAGTCCCTCCGTCCAGGTCAATAAGTCATCTTCGGTTGTGCACTGTGACCAAGACGGAGGGAAGACTTATACACCTAGACGGAGGGAGTACTACTATTACTTATGTACGTGCAAATGCACGTTTTAACATTACGATGCGGTTTTTGTAAAAGTAGAAAACCAGCACTAGTCAAACTTGTGAAACGATTCAATGCAAAACAAATGCAAAAATGCTCGTTTGATTGTTTACTTTTAGCTTCCTTCTCTGTGGTTATTTCTCTGTCATAATTTGTACGGAGTATCTCACTGGTTGGAAAGGCATGCAAATTCCCAAACCACTTCCTACACCTTGTACTGAATTTTTTGCCTAACAGGTTGTGCCGTGCAATTGGAATTCCAACTTGAGTACTACTAGTAGTAGGAGTACCAGGGGCCAGTTCTTTTAGGCTTCTAGATTAGTAATCCCATAACTACTACCTCTGTCCTGGTTTATTGGTCCCCATTGTAATATGTGTCAAATTTTTGGTCAAAATTTAGCACAAACTACAATAGTGAGGAATAAACTAGTTAAATCTTTGGTCAAAATTTAGCACAAATTACAATGGTGAGGAATAAACCAGGATGGAATAGTAGTTCAGAAGCCCAAATAAATGAGTGAGGCACCTTATTGTTACTCTCCACTGTGACTAGTCTTGTGGGAAAAGCTGGGGAAGCCGCCAAAAGAACTGGCCCTAGGAGTAGTAGCTAGGGATCGAGTGTGCGAGATGAACCGGAGAAAGTAAATGCAGAGAGATGAAATGCAAAAAAGACGGAGGGATGTGATGGTTGCTTGTCCGTTTATTTTACCAGGCCACTTATTACTGGGAGTGGTTGGGTTTTGTGATATGACGGCTTTACTGCCGCGCCACGAGCGGGGTGAGAGGTGAGACTCCCGTGCAGCGCCGCCCTCTACACTAGTACTACTACTCCCTCCATCCATTTTTACAGGGCCTAACTTGTCAAACTCTCATACCAAGGCATGTCCGCAAAAATAGGAACTGATTTTGGGACTAGTATCTGGATCCCGTGTAATCTTGCATGCAGCCTCCTTTGAATGCCTAGCCGCTGGCCTCCCTTCCTTTAATCCCTCGCATGCAAATTACTCTCCTACCTTTTCTACATGCATGCCCAACCATAATTCCTCAAATCATGCATGCCTTGCTGAAATATAGAGCTCGCTCCTCCTTTGAAAATATGGTGGTGCTATCCATGCATGCAAATCAATGCGACGGTCAGAGCATTTTCACGATGAAGGGACCACGCACGACTTGCAAGAGAAAATTAAGATGGAGATGCCCCGGTTAGTTCATTTGGGTAGGTTTGTTCGGATACTATTTCATCTTTAGAGCTCACAAACATACGGGTGAAACAGATAAAAAGTATCTTTTGCAAACAAAAGCGTTCAACTGTTCAACCTGCATCCAAAACTTGTGAAGAAATAACTCTTATTGTGCTTTGCAGGAAATGATCTTCAAGAATTAGTTTTTGAGTATTCATTGCTATATGTTGGCTACAGATGACATGGCACTTTCTTGTAGCCAACAGTTGGCTATACTATTTAAGTATTAACCATGCCCTTACACACCTAGACGGAGGGATTAAATCAGGATGACTTGGGAGGGGGCAGAGGATATGTAAGAAATGGTTCATCATAAGTCTTTCACCACTACTGTAGTAAAAATTCATACAAGGAAGATTCTAGACTAAAC
Source organism: Aegilops umbellulata (assembly GCA_032464435.1). Classification (NCBI taxonomy): domain Eukaryota; kingdom Viridiplantae; phylum Streptophyta; class Magnoliopsida; order Poales; family Poaceae; genus Aegilops; species Aegilops umbellulata. The sequence goes on from CP136056.1 coordinate 115,252,156, forward strand.
CATAAATGGATACACTTTTATTCATGCGCGATACTCCAATAGAGCAAGATCATGCATGGAAGTCTCCACATGCTTAGACGGCGGATTACATTCAACGAAGACTAATGATCAACATTTAACTTGATAATGCAGATGTCCAGGTGAACCTCCTTGGAGTCCCCGTGCACATCGTTGGGGTTCAAATAACATCGTGCCCTTTCCATGTCCACATCGGCGGGAAAGTCCCAGCTCGGCAGAGTCCAAGTATGCTTGTCGTAGCCAGTGTCGCCGCCCACGTACCTCCGAGGGGTAGTAATAGTGAGCACGCACCCGTACATCGGCCTCATGTCAGCATCAGCGTCAGCGGCGTCGCCCCTGACACACACTACAGAGATGTGGTGGCGGCCTGCGCGGGCCTCACCGGTGGCCACGATCAAGAGGAAGACACTGTCGTCCTCCTCCGAGACTAGCAGGCGGCGCTGATCCTCCAGCGACTTCGGCACGGTGAACGGGTAGCACGTCTCGTACTTGATGTTCTCCGCAAAGGGCCAGCAGTGATTGCCGCGCGCATCCGTGAGGTGATGCACCATGTCCGCCGGCGAGCTACAAAACGGCACCGGGCACTCATAGCAGTAGACGAAGGGCTCCTTGGAGGCATCGACCAGGCCGTCCATGAAACGGGAGTGGCTGTAGGGGACATTCCGCCAGTTGAATATATGAGCAAGTTACTATGAGGTTTAACTAATCATGCGAACTAGCATAGTAGATGAACAGATCGAATCTAGGACACAGACGAGAAACATGAATTCTACCACGATTTCAAACAGGAAGGACAGAAACACATACGGTGCAACGGGAGCAGCACCATTGGCGTTGAGGTTGTCGCCCATGTTGTTGAGGAAGAGGTTGCCGAGGTCGGGGAAGAAGTCGTCGTCGGTGAAGTCGTCGCTGCTAGCAGTCGCGAGAGTGCGCTCCCCAAATTTCAACAGCGCCCGCCAAATGGAGCGCAGGAGGGAGTGGTTGTAGGGGACGTTGCGGCCGCCGAATGGAGCGCAAGAGTAGCCCATGAAGCAGTAGATGGTGCTCCTCCCTAGTCTCTATTCTTATCTCTATCTCTACTACTCTTCTTTGTTTTTTATAATATACTGGTTGTAGTTGTCAAATAGAATAGTACTGTGCCGTCCACTGCGCCGTCCACCGAAGAGTGAAATGCATTGATCGGGGAGTTGTTTATTTTGACAAAGGATGTGGGGGTCATCTCATGTGTAACGGGTATCGATAGGTTTGTTCGGATATTATTTCATCTCTAGAGCTCACAAACATCTGGGTGAAATAGATAAAAAGGTATCTTTTGCAAACAAAAGCGTTCAACTGTTCAACCTGCATCCAAAACTTGTGAAGAAATAACACTTATTGTGCTTTGCAAGAAATGATCTTTAAGAATTAGTTTTTGAGTATCGATTGTTATACATGTTGGCTACAGATGACATGGCACTTTCTTATAGTCAACAATTGGCTATACTATTAAGTAATATTAACCATGCCCTTATACACCTAGACGGAGGGATTAAATCAGGATGACTTGCAAGCGGGCAGAGGAGATGTAAGAAATGGTTCATCGTAAGTCTTTCACCAATACTATAGTAAAAATTCATACATGGAAGATTCTAGACTAAACCATAAACGGATACACTTTTATTCATGCGCGATACTCCAATAGAGCAAGATCCTGCATGGAAGTCTCCACATGCTTAGACAGCGGATTACATTGAGTGAAGAGTAATGATCAACATTTAACTTGATAATGCGTATGTCCAGGTGAACCTCCTTGGAGTCCCCGTGCACCGCGTGGGCGGGTAAAGGATGCCATGGGTTTTCCAAGTCCACATTAGCGGGATAGTCCTAGCTCCCCAGAGTCCAAGTCAATTCGATGAGGCCGGTGTCGCCGCCCACGCGATGCTGAGGGGTAGTAACACTGACCACGCACTCGTACATCGGCCTCGTGTTAGTGTCAGCGTCAGCGGTGTTGCCCCTGACGCACATTACAGAGACGGGGCGGTGGCCTGCGCGGGCCTCGCCGGTGCCCACGATCAAGAGGAATACACTGCCGTCCTCCTCCGAGACTAGCAGGCGGCGGTGATCCTCCAGCAACTCCGGCATGGTGAACGGGTAGCACGTCTCGCACTTGATGTTCTCCGCCAAGGGCCAGCAGTGACCGCTGCACGCATCCGTGAGGTGATGCACCATGTCCGCCAGCGAGCCACAAAACGGCATCGCACACTCATAGCAGTGGACGAAGGGCCTATTATCAGGTTTTTGGATTGTTGGAAATATGAGCAAATTACTATGATATTTAATCTGAATAAATAGGAAATAGATCATGACAGCATTGACAGAGATTAAACTAATCATGCGAACTAGCATAGCAGATGAATAGATCACATACTAGAAACATGAATTCTACCATGATCTCGAATAGGAAGGATAGAATCACATACGGTGTAGCGGGAGCAGCACCGCCGGCATTGACGTTGTTGCCCATGTCGTCGAGGATGAGGTTGCCGAGGTCAGGGAAGAAGTCGTCGTTCACGAAGTCGTCACTGCCAGCAGTCGCGCGAGTGCGCTCCCCAAAAACCTGGTAGCCTCTCTCCCGTACAGGATCACGAGAGGCGGGTTTCCGGAGGCCTGCTGTCCCTTCTCCCGGTGCACACCGAAAGGAGGGATGGAGAAGACTTTCTTGGTGGCGCAATGATCTGGAACGGTGGTGAGAAACTATATAGTGTGGGCCGGGTAGGTCGTGGGAGTATAGCTCTGTCCTCGGCTCGGCTCAATCCCGCAACCCACGGCGCGTCATGACGAGGCGTGGCATGGCAAGGCGAGCGAGGAGGAGGAGCGCGCTTGTAGGTCTCCTCTTCTCATGCTCATACAAGTGGTAGAAGAGCTCACCGCCTACTGGCAAAATTCCAACATCGACCAGGCCGTCCATGAAACAGGAGTGGCTGTAGGAGACGTTGCGCCGGTTGAATATATGAGCAAGTTACTACGAGATTTAATCCGAATAAGCACAAAATAAATCATGACGGTTATAACAGAGATGAAACTAATAATGTGGACTAGCATAGTAGTAGGATACAGAGTAGAAACATGAATTCTACCACGATTTCAAACAGGAAGGACAGAAACACATACGGTGCAACGGGAGCAGCACCGTTGGCATTGAGGTTGTCGCCCATGTCCAAACACCACGTAGACACGGTCTTTGAGCACGGTTCATAGTCGTTCCACGCTCGGGCATTGAAGTTTGTAACTATTTTAGATTAGAATATACTACTCCTCCGGTGCTAGTAGTAGAGCAGAGTCCTACTCTACTACTCTACTCAAGCAAGTTAGGGCATAGCACTGTAGGGAGTACCAGTACTGTGATCACTCAAGCAAGTTGTCTGGCATCGACATGACCCTACGCTGCTGGTATGTGTCTCGTAAGTCAAGCGGCGTGTTGTAGTCATCATCACCTGTCCACTTCCCGCAGCACATAATCGCTTCTCCATCTTTGTCCGCACATAATCTCGTCCAATCTTCCATCCCCGCTAAGGCGCCTCCCCCCTCATCCGAAACCCAAGCACAAACAATGGCAGAACCGAGCAGCGTCCGCTGAAAGAGTGGCTGGAATTCGCTCCCCACAGAGGTAATCAAGCTCATTGTTTTGCGTGTGGACAATCTCAATATCATGCCGCTCGCCGCGTGCTCGTCGGCGCTGTACCGTTTACTCAAAGCCCTCGGGCCAGAGCTTTTTAAGCCAGATCCTTGCTTGTTGATGCCGCCTGATCTTCAGAAACGGTGTGTCACGCAGCATAACGATCGTAGGGTGGCGAGCATCAACCCCCTTGACTGCGATCCGATCCCCATCAGCCTCAACTACATTAACGGTATGTACTAGGTCGGCATGAACACGTCTTGGATGGTGCTCATTGACGGTTGCGGCAGCTGGATGCTCGTGGAGGTCTACACCCGGCGATTGACCCCCCTTCCTTCGATTAACACTGCACTGCTTTGGCACCGCGGCCCAGAATACTCAGAATCTTACAGTAGCCAACATGATACCAAGTTTGATTTGCTCAAGGTTGTAATCTGCCAAGTGCCCACAAGATCTGCGAATTATGAAGACTTCAGGCTAATTGTGTTCTTCAACCGCGGTCTCGCCTATCTGACAGGTCACTGCGGTAAGTGGATAAATCTGCACGTCCATCGCAGGATCACACATCCTCCATGGTTCTCTGATGCCATTGAACACAACGGCTTCATTTACGCTATTGACTCCTTCTATGGCTGGACGTATTGCTGGCCTACTCCAGTCATCGCTACAAACGGTTGTTACAGCAGTATGTTACTTTCCTATGATATCATGATAGCTTGCTTATATTACTGTCAACATTTGCTGAAAAAATATTCATGCTCATAACATGTTGTTCTTAAGATTAACTAAACCAAGAGCCCTTTTTTATTTGACTCCAACTTGATATGATGTTGTAGGCCGCCTGGTGTCCCTACCCTTCCTAATCCCAGAACCTTTCAAAGAAAAGCGGCATGGAAGTTGCAGGTGGTTCCTGGCTCGATCAGACGACAGCGAAAAATTGATGATCGTTCGCACGTACCGGACGTGTTGTTTCACGGAATACAATCACAGTCACTGCAAGGTCTTTGAGCAGGATCCCAGCTTCTCTCGGCCTTCAGGAATTTTTGACTGGAGGCTGGTAAGTAGCCTTGGTACATGCTCTTTGTTTGTCGGACTGAATTATCCGATTAACTAGGAGATAACCGACGGCAAGGATCATTATGGCAGCGCGGTTTCGTTCACCGGGCAAAACTGTGTGTACACAGCGTACCATGCGTCTCTGCATGCACCATACCCTGATATGTGTCGCCACGCTCTGCAGCCCAAAGTAGGAGAGAGGGTCGCAAGTATCAGACTTTGACCTGCTGGCTGGAGTTTCCCCCGTCAGGCACCCATCTGGTTCAAGCCGTCAGCCAATCTCCACAGCTTAATAAATAGTAACGTCTAACTGAGCCAGTTAGTTAGATGCGTACACTTGGTGTAGTACGATCTTTATTTAGTTTGATGCATACACTTGTTCTTTTTTGGTAGCCCTTTTGTAATGATGGCTGATGTTTGGTTTGGAAGAGAGAGCTGCGTCTTCACTCTTCTCGCTTGCTTACTGCTTCTGTTGCACCCCCAGCCCTGGTTGCTGCTGCTGCTATTTTCAATGTACAATCAGTAGTATATTTCGTCTGTTGGTTGAATAAATGTGTTGTTAGAACGACAAATACAATGTTTGGGAAGTCGTTGCATGGTTCGATCCTTTAGTGCCCCGTACCGTACGTAGCGCATACTATTTATCGTACGGAACACTTTTTTTTGAAACTCGGAACACATTTTCCACTTGTTGATAACATGCAGCCCACTGATGAAGGCCCAATAGAGAAGCCCATAATTAACTGGAAGGGAGGCTCTCACATGTATCCAGCCCAGGTACATGCTCATGGTCCCCTAAACATAAATAAGTAAATAAATAAATAAATAAATAAATAAAGGTAAATGCTCATGCACCAGTTCTTTGGGAAAATAGGTAGCCCAGTATTTCTTTTTGAAGAATACCCAAGCTAGGCCTATTTGTTTTCTCCGAATTACTGGGCTGCAAATCTTTCAAGACGAGGAGGGATGCATTCCGGCCTGGCTTAAGAGTATGGTCAATGTCTGTTAAAAGTAATATCAAAAGGGGTTGAAAATTCCAAAAAAAATATAGCAAATGGGATATAAGTTTCTTTTTCTGTTTTTGTTCTTCACTGATATCTTATACGTATTTCATTGGATTTAACATGACATAGTACTAATTTATTTTAAAATTTGTTTTACTATGGCTATTAATTTTTTGATTAAGAATATTTCGTTTCCCAGCAAAAATTTGCGAATTTTCAAAATTTCCCACATAATTAGTTAACTTTTTGACCCTGGTACTGACCAGAAAATGGCCAGCAATTCTAAAAATGGAAAACGGGCTGCAATAAATTCCATATGAATTATAAAATGAGTAAAAATTATAAAAATAATAGCAAATGGGTTGTACACGCCACGGATTTCGAGGCTGACTTTTTTACGCAAGGCTTTGTTAGTGAACACACGATTCTAGCAGCAGTTAGTGTTGGATGTCCATCCAACGGTTGACGTGCTTCTCTAATCTCTGATCTTCCTGCTCCAGCCGCCTAAACTAGCGCCGGCGGGACTGCCTGCTCCCTCCTCTTGTGGCCCGCTGTGATGTCGCGCAGGCTTCCCCGACCCACCCTACTCCCTCCGCTGGCCTGGCCGCACGCAATCAACTGCCTCCTTATTACGCGAAAAAAATTGATTCCTCCCACTGACATCTGGGGCGCACCGGTTGGGAGGCTGACCTGTGGGCCTACTAAGTTGACGCGTATGCAGGGCTTGTGAACTTAGTCAACAAACGATTCTAGCAGCAGTAACCGTTGGATTTGAATCGAACGGTCCTACTGCTTCTTCAATCGCTGCTCTTCTTGCACCAGCCGCCCAAACCAGCGCCGAGGAGACCGCCTGCTCCTGCCTCCAGTGGCCGGCTGGGCTGCCGATGAGGCCTCATCGCCCCCTACTACTCCCACCGCTAGCCAGGCCCTACGGTGACGGCAGCCTCACACCGCAGCCGAACCAGTGAACCCTCATACTCCTCTCCGCGTGGGCATCCACTGTCGCGTCTTCCCCGGCTCCGCGTCGTCCCCTTCCTAGGCCTCGCCGTCATCCACCGCCTTGGAGCTCTCGGCGCGGCGTGGTCAACGTGGTCAACGACATTCCATCGGAAGAGTACTGTACGTGGAGAGGCTGACAGCTGGGTCCATGGCCACAGCCCAGTTTTTTGTGATTTGCCAAGTAAGTCGCTTTGTCAGGCTTGTTGGGCTGCAAATCTTTCAAGACAAGGAGAGCTTTCATTCGGCTGGCCGAGAAAATGGCCCATCAGTAATGAGAAATGGGTTGTACATTTTAAAACACATCAAACCGGCAATTAGTTTCAAGTATCTTTTTTTCATTTCGAGATTGGAAATTACATTAATTTTTATGCATGGAGAATTTGTTGGATTTTATATTGATATACATTTATTTTTAAAATCAGTTTGAATGTGAGTCGAAATTTCGGGATTAAAAACAGTTCGGACTGCACCGAAATATGCAAAATTTCGTATAATTTTTTAACCGTGGTCACAATATGGGTTGTAATGCTAACAAAAAGAATATGGGCTCCAAAAAAACCTTAATAATTAGCAAATGGGCTGTAAATTATTAGAAATAATGGCAGGTGGGTTGTATGCTATTTTCCACAGATTTGAGGCTTTCCTAAAAAAGGTTGACGCACAAGCACTGACTGTTGGATGGCCATCCAACGGCCGTCGTACTTCTTCAATCTCTGCTCTTCCTGCTCCAGCCGCTCAAACAGGCGCTGGCGGGACTGCCTGCTCCCTCCTTCCTGCGGCCGGCTGTGCTGCGGCGCAGGCCTCACAGCCCCACCGTACTCCCATCGCTGGCCTAGCCATCCCTCTACTCACCCACACCTACTGTTATTCTCCGGCGATGGCAGACGAACCAGTAAACCCTCGTACAGTCGTACTCCCCTCCGTGTGGGAAACAACTGCCGAGTCTTCCCTGCCTCTGTGTCGTGCCCTTCCTAGGCCTCGCCGTCGTCCACCGCCCTGGTGCTCTCGGTGCGGCCTGGTCAACGTGGTTAACGACCGACATGCATCTGAAGTGGACTTTATGTGGAGAGGCCGACAACTGGGTCCATGGCCGCACGCAAGGAAATGCCTCCTTATTACGCGCAAAATAATGATTCCTCCACCTGACATCAGGGACCCACCGAAAGGGCCTCTATATTTCGCGAAAAAAATGTTACCACCGCTGACAGCTCGCACCCACCAGCTATATCTTCGCACGCAAGGAAGTGCCTCCTTATTACGCACAAAACAAACGAATACTCCCCCTGTTAGCTGGGACCCAGTATAGTGGCAGGCTGACTTGTGGGCCTACTAAGTTGACGGGGACGGAGGGCTTTGTCAACTTAGTCAATATGCACGATTCTAGCTCCAGTGACCGTACGATGTCCATCCAACGGCCGTAGTGCTTCTTGAACCTCTGGTCTTCTTGCTCCAGCCGCCCAAACCAGCGCCGGTCGTGCCTCGTGCTCCTGCCTCCCGTGGCCGGCTGCGATGCGGCGGAGGCCTCACCGCCCCCTACTACTCCCACCGCTGGCCAGGCCATCCCTCTACTCACCCACACCCCCTGTTATTCTGCGGCGACGACAGCCTCACACCACAGCGAACTAGTGAACCCTCGTACTCCTCTACGCATGGGCATCCACTGCCGCGTATTCCCCGGCTCCGCGTCGTCCCCTTCCTAGGCCTCGCCGTCGTCCACCGCCCTGGTGCTCTCGGCGCAGCGTGGTCAATGTGGTCAAGGAACGGCTTCCATCGGACGTGGACTGTACGTGGAGAGGCTGACAGCTGGCCACGGCCGCAGCAAGGAAGTGCCTCCTTATTACGTGCAAAATAAGTATTCCTCCACCTGACAGCGGGGATCCACCGGACAGGCCACCGTATTTCGCCCCCCTGACTGTTGGGACCCACCAGCTACATCTAAACAGGCAAGGAAGTGCCTGACAGTCGGGACCCACCTGGTCGAAGCGTACGTATCGTTGTCATTCTGGTCGCGAATGTGTACGTACATATATACTGGTGGATGTAGAGGCGCACACGTGTCGTAGTAGAGGCGGCCAGGGTGCAAGAAAGAATACGGCCACGTATGTGTACATACGGGCGGGGACTCGAACGCCTACTCGCGCATACGTACGGCCAGGGCTCGTGTACATGTCTGGGTCCGAACGGAGAAACAGCATCGTCGTCGTGTTCATGGGGAGCCAACAAAATGCGTGGTCGTGTTCATCGGGAGGGCTTGGACGGAACAGGCGATGGAAACGAGGCCTTGCGTACCGCAAAACGGAGGAAACGGCCTTGTGTTCGACCGGCCACGTTCGAAACGGGATCCTGTTCATCGGGAGGGGTCTGGCATACCGCAAAACGGAGGAAACGGACCTTCTACGGTTGAACGGGGGTCTTGTTGATCGGGAGGGGTGTGGCGTACCGCAAAACGGAGGAAACAGACTTGTTTTGGAGCGCTACGGTCGAAACGGGGGTCCTGTTCATTGAGAGGGGGTGTGGCATACTGCAAAACGGGACTCCACCGGATACTGTTCATCTCCACCGTCGACCCCCTCCAGCCTCCACGAGCTATTGTTCATCCACCGTCGACCTCCTCCAGCCTCCAAGGGCTCCCTTTCATCCAGCCTCCACCGCGCGCTACTCCACCGGCTACTGTTCAACCACCCCTCCACCGTCTATAGTTCATCCAGCCCTCCACACCACGGGGTCCTGTTCAACCACCCCTCCATAGGCACCCCTCCACCGTCTACTATTCATCCTGCCCTCCACGGGGTGGTCCTGTTCATCCAGCCCTCCACGGGGTCCTGCTCATCCAGCCCCAACCGGCTCAATCGATCGGGGTCCTGTTCATCCAGAGGCAACACCACGAGGTCTTGTTCATCCACCCCCACAGGGAACTGTTCATCCACCCCCCCCCCCCCCGCAACACTCACTTTTCATCCAGAGGTAGCATCGATCGGCGCCAGTTAGCAGCAGTAGCAAAGGAATCGCTCGATCGGGTTCAGTTAACAGCCATCGATCGATCGCTCGGGTTCAGTAACGCGTAGCCTACAGTGCAATCGCTCGGGTTCAGTTAGAGCCCAACGCCTCGCTCGGGTTCAGTTAGAGCCAACGCCTCGCACACATGCATGTACGTGTACGAGAGGAACACGCATCGCTCGGCCCCCGACCTACAGTGCAACCGGGAACTCCCCAAAATTTACCTCCCCCTCGCTTCTACCACGGTTTTTTTCCGTCATGGACGGCCCAAAGAATGTCATGCAGCTGTGTCTCCGGCCCGCCCAGGACGAAAAGCCCATTTTCTGTCATGATTTTTTGTCATAGAAGTAGGAGCCCACCACATCTATGATGATACCGGGTTTTGTCACAATTATCGTCATAGAAGTGTCATATGTATGACAGAAAAAAAATTCGTTAGCCCAAAATGTCACGGATGTGTCTTTTTTAGTGTTACCATTATCCTTTATAGCATACATGTCATTACAATAATCATCACAGATAGGAGGTTGTCTATGTACAAACGTAGGGGCTCTCCTTTTGACCCCTTTACTTGTGCACGGGCAGTTAGAGCCGCGTGCCGCGGCCACACCTAGCAGGGGAGAGGAAGGAAGCCGGAAAGAAGCTGAAGAACAAGACAACCAAGGCAACGCCAAGACCAGGAACACAAAGAGCAAGAGGGCGAGGTACCCCCCTGGCAAGACCCTTGTCGGGGTGGCCTCCGTGGCCCCGGCAAGAGCCTTGTCGGGGCAACTTGCCCGATGCCAGCAGAGCGAGGCACCCTTGATCCCAAGGGCTCCAAACGCCATCAACAACTACATTGGAACTAAGGCTCGGGAGGCACCTACGTGGTGGCATGCAGATCTTTGTCAAGATCATAAACACACAAGATCAGATGAGGATCGGAAGACGACGACCCTCGGCGGGATCCTAGCCGAGGAGATCCACAAGACCCCCGGCAAGCGCCTTGCCGGGGATGACTGCAACGCCACGGCAAGACCCTTGCCCGGCCCCCGGCAAAACCCTTGCCGAGGGCACCGGCGGGGCCACGGCCAGGCCCGCACCAGCCAACACTCCACCGCCGTCCCCAAGCAGCTGCTAGCTCAACCAGCTGGGCAGGCACCTGCGTGGCGACGGGCGGCCTCTACACCAACTCAGCAAGCACTTGCGTGGTGGCATGCAGATATTCGTGAAGGCCCTGCCACCGCGCCACCTCAGCTGCCTGCATGCCTATATGGCACCGCACGCATCACTTGCTTGGGGCGTGTGTCGAAGCGAGGCGGAGCGGCGACGGACGGGACGGGCCTCGTTCCCGTCCCCGATAAAGCTAATGGACACCTAAGTAGCGCATTTAATGCGCTTTGTCCCGTAACACCGGGCGATAAGCTCGCGCGCTGTACACCTTTCCACCTCCTGTGTGCACTGTGGCAACCCCTTTTGCCTATAAAAGGAGGCCCGTGGCGACCAGGAGAAGGATTCGGCTCTTTGGAACTACGCAGCCACCAGTTCGAGAGCTCAAGAACACTCTGAAATACACACCAAAGCAGGATTAGAGTATTACGCATCCTCACGGCCCGAACCTGAGTAAACGATCTTTGTGCTAGCTCCTAAACCTGCTCTTCTCAGAACCCCACACCCGCCAACCATAGAAGGGATTCCAGTGATCCCATAGGTGTCGTTCCCACCGACATCTTTGGCGCGCCAGGTAGGGGGGCGCAGTTGCGAGAATCTGGTCTAGTAGTTAGCCTAGCGGTTCTTCATCGCCATGGCTCCCAAGAAGAAGACGATCACGGTGATTGGCTCGTCGGGAGCCGAACGGCCCGTGCCAGTACGAGCAAGCAGCGGGCCGGTCACGAACAGAACCCGAGCCGCGGCCCGCGAGCACCAGCATCGCTCTGGCAGTCAGAGCCTGGCGAACGGTGTTGTTTGTGCGCCAGACAATGGGCCGCACGCCGCCAAATCCAAAGATGGGGCTGGGGCCCCCGCAGGCACCGCGGGGCCCTCCAGGGGTGTCGCTGTGCCACCTACGGGCGGCGCAGCAACCTCCAAGATGCCTACGCCAGCGCCCACAGTGCGCTCTTCCCAGGGTGTGAGCGACGAGCAGCGTCACCACGCCGGTGACCCTGGACACCGCCATGGGAAGAGCCTTGTGCGTCATCTACGGGACAAAGGAGGCCAGCATGCCCACCGAAGTGCTGGCGAAAATGGCACGCAGGTGCTGGGCCGTGATAGAGCTCCTTCTAACGTAGTAAGAAGTCGAAGCGCACCAAGGTCCACGCAGATTTTGCCACCACCCATGCCAGCAGAAGCATTGGCGCGCGTCCAGCTACTCCTCGACTTCCCTCCTGCCGCGGAGAAGCTCGACGAATGGAGGGCCACCATCCAGAGCCTCGTCGCTGTCGCCAACAAAGATGATCCGCGACCGGCGGGGCCCTCGGGCCAGCGCTCCGTCGAGACACCACATGCCAGCGATGGAAGGACCGGGGAGCTGCAGCCACAGTACACTCTCCTCCCCCGCGCCAGTTGCTACCGGTGCCGGTCTGTCATGACGACGCTTGTGATAACATTTACCATGGACCCATAGTGACCAGCGCCAAGTTCTTCGAAAACAAACCCATGAAGACGCTCGAACCACCATCGAGCACTTGCGCGATACACGACACCAGTCGGATAAGCGAGCGGGTCCTGCTATGGACCACCAGGCACCGGGGGGCTCCGGCGGCCTACCTTACGAGGTGGGTTGCCCAGCCTTTACCCGTGAGCTGCGGGAGTTCCGGTGGCCGTCCCACTACACGTTCAAGCCCGACGTCGGCGAGAAGTATAATGGCAAGACCCATCCGTCAGAGTTCCTCAGCATCTACACCATCGCGATGCAAGCCACTGGAGCTCGCGATGACAAGGTGCTTGCCAATTACTTCCCATTGGCACTGAAGCCCACCGTCATGTCTTGGTTGATGCACTTGCCAACGGATTCCATTTCTTCTTGGTCGGATATGTGCCATGAGTTCATTGGTGCCTTCACTGGAGGCCACCAAGCTCATGGCCAGGCCAGTGATTTGCATATCATTCCCCAGAAGGAAGGGGAAACCCTACGCAAGTACATATAGAGGTTCAGCCGGGTACAATACAACGTCCCCAATGTTCATCCCGCCGCCGTGATTAGCGTGTTCCATCAGAACGTGCGCAATCGCAAGATGCGTGAAGAGCTGGCGATGAACAAGGTTAAGGATGTGGCCGAACTTTATGTTCTGGCCGATAAGTGCGCCTGGGCTGAAGAGGGAAGGAAGTACCCCAGTGAGGATGTCGGCGCGGAAACCGACTCTACTGATGAAGACATCGCCTCCCCGACGAAGAAGGTCCGGCGTCGCAATAGGAAACGCAAGGGCAAGGCCATGCTTGTCGTCGAGGGATCCGGCGACACCGACGCTGCCAAGAAGGTCAAGGCAGACGACCCCGGCAAGGAGATTGCCGGGTACGCCGCCTGCCGGGCCTTGCCAGCTGCCGACAAGCCAGGAGGCTCCGACAAGCAGTACTGCAAGATCCACTGCACCAAGGGCCACGACCTCTAGAACTGCCGACAGGTCGAGCTGCTCGCCGAAAAGCAAAAGGCCGAGTATGAGAGGCGGGACAAGGAGAAGGGTCAGGATGGTGCCGAAGGATCCGGCAAGAAGCGTGGCGGACAAGGACGCCGCCGCGGCAAGGATAACCAGCATGAGAGGCCCGCTCGGGGCCGTGACAAGAAGCAAGAAGACGATGATCATGACGAGGACGATGAGTCCGGAGAGCAAGAGTTTCAGAAGGCTACGGAGACCATGTGCATCTATATTGGCGCCTCGCTGCACACTTCTCACCGCCAACTCAAGCAGTGGGTGCGTGAGACCACAGCAGCGGAGCCATCATTCGACGCTCAGAAGCCGCTGAAGTGGTCTAGCACGCCCATTATCTTTGACGCCGAGGACCACCCTGATTGCACCACTGCGGTGGGTGTTTGACGTTGTTGGTCTCACCAACGATACACAACCTCAAGGTGAACAAGATGCTGGTTGACGGTGGGGCTGGTCTGAACTTAATCTCGCCCGTTGTGATCAAGAGGCTGCAAATTCCCGACGGAGACCTCGAGGAGACGGGCACGTTTCAAGGGGTCAACCCGGCAAGGAGCCAGCCGAAGGGGAAGGTCACGTTGCCTGTGACGTTTGGAGGCGAGCTGAACTACAGGACGGAGAGGATTGTCTTCGATGTAGCCGAGATCCCTTGCCCTACAATGGGTTCCTCGGCCGCCCGGCACTAGCCAAGTTCATGGCGGCGTCGCATTACGCCTACAACACGCTGAAGATGCCTGGGTCGATGACCATCATCACTGTCCCCTGTGACAAGAAGGATGCGCTGATCTGCGCTGACCTACTCTACCGGGAAGCAGTTGCGGCAACTGCCGCCAAGGCACTTGCTACTGTCGCTGAAGCCCCGGAAGGGAAGAAGAAGACCGGCAAGACCTCTCACACCCACTCCGGCAAGCGCACCTCTTCAGAGTGTTGTGCTACCGTCGAGGACGTGCTAGAGAGCTCCACTGGCAAGAGCAAGAAATCTAGAGTTGCGCCACCAGAGACCAAGAAGGTGTCCGTCAAGGAGGATAGCACGGGAGGGGCTTTCACCATAAGCTCCACCCTCAACAGCAAATAGGAAAGCGCGCTCGTCACTTTCCTGCGGGCGAATGTCGATGTGTTTGCATGGGAAGCATCTGACATCCCCGGCGTTCCTAGGGAAGTGATTGAGCACCATCTTGTTGTCTGCCACCATGCGCGGCCCGTCAAGCAGAAGGTCAGGAAGCAAGCTTTGGAATGGCAGGAGTTCATCACAGAGGAGATCAGGAAGTTGGAAGTAGCAGGCCTGGGAAGGGGAGTGCTCCATCCGACGTGGTTGGCCAATCCGGTGGTGGTGCACAAGGCAAACGGGAAGTGGAGGCTGTGTATTGACTACACAGATATCAACAAGGCTTGTCCTAAGGACCCCTTCCCGTTGTCGCGCATCGACCAGATTATTAACTCCATGGCCGGGTGTGATCTGTTATCATTCCTCGACGCCTACTCGGGCTACCACCAGATCTTCATGACAAGAGAAGACGAAGAGAAGACAGCATTCATCACCCCATGTGGTACATATTGCTTTTTACGAATGCCTTTCAGGTTGAAGAGTGCTGGCTCAACGTTTGCGAGAGCGGTCCAAATTGGTTTTGAACCCCAGCTACATAGAAATATGGAAGCTTACATGGATGACATAGTGGTCAAAACCAAGGACAAGGCAACTCTTGTACAAGACCTAGAAGAGACGTTTGCCAACCAGCGCAAGATCAACCTCAAGCTGAACCCTGAGAAGTGTGTCTTCGGCGTTTCGTCTAGCAAACTTCTCGGATTCTTTGTGTCGCAACGTGGGATCGAGGCAAACCCAGACAATATCAAGGCTATCGAGCAAATTGAGGCGCCCAAGCGGATCAAGGATGTGCGCCGGCTCACAGGCTGCGTTGCCGCCATGAGCCGATTCATCTCCAAGTCCGCCGAGCGCGCCCTTCCCTTCTTCAAGATTTTGAAAAAGGCGGGCCCAATGGAGTGGACCCCGGAGGCCAAAGTAGCACTACAGGATCTGAAGCAATACCTCTCTTCTACACTAGTACTAGTGGCGCCTAAACCACAAGAGCCGTTGCTGCTGTATCTGGCGGCGACAAATCAAGTGGTCAGTGCCGCGCTGGTGGCACAGAGGGAGGTCGATGAAGAGGCAGTGGCAATGGCAGGACCGACGGATGGCACATCAGAGATTCCCCCGGCAGGGCCTGGTGCCGGCAAGGCAAGGCCCCCGGCAGAGTCTGACGCCATCGGGACAGGGCCCACGCAGTCAAGTGAAGTGGTGTAGAAGAAGAAGAAGATGATGCACCCGGTTTACTTTGTCAGCTCCCTCTTGCAGGGGGCTAGGTCAAGGTACTCCGGTGTGCAGAAATTGCTCTTCGGCCTCCTTATGGCCTCGAGGAAGCTGTGTCATTACTTCCAAGCCCACGATATCACTGTCGTCAACAGCCTCCCGTTGCAACGGATACTGCACAACCCAGACGCAACCGGAAGGATTGTGGAGTGGGCCTTGGAGTAGTCAAGCTTTGGGTTGAAGTTTGAAAGTACTTCGACAATCTAGAACAGAGTCTTGGGGGAGTTCATTGCAGAGTGGACCTCAACACCCGACGAAGAAATCCAGGAGACCGCTCTCCCCGGCAAGGAAGCAAGTCGCGACTGGATCATGTACTTTGATGGGGCTTTCTCGCTGCAAGGCACCAGTGCCGGTGTGCTACTTGTCGCACCCACCGGAGAGCACCTCAAGTATGTGATCCAGATGCAGGGAGATGTCCACAAACAACACTGCTGAGTACGAGGGGATGCTTGTCGGTCTCAGGATCGCGGTGGACCTCGGGGTTAAGAAGCTCATCGTCAGGGGTGATTCACAGCTTGTCGTCAGACAAGTTAACAAAGGTTATCAGAGCCCATTGATGGAGGCCTACGTAGATGAGGTGAGGAAGCTGGAGGAGCGCTTCGACAGTATACAAGCGGAGCACGTTCCCCGAGTGGAGAACGACATCGCCGATTACCTGTCAAAGCACGCTGCATTCAAGCTACCTGTGGAACCAGGTACCTTTTTGCTTCGGTTAACTCAACAATCCGTTGAACCATCAACGGAATAGAACAAGCGGAGGAAATCAGGCCCCGGCAAGTACTTCCCTGCTGAGCCCCTAGGGGCCGCCGGCAAGGGTGTTGCTGCGCATTCCGAGCCTGCCAAGGGGCAGCTGGCTCCGGCAGGGCGCCAAGCCCTGGCCGTAGAGACGGTTGCCCCCATGGCAGAAGAGATTCCTTTGGTCCTTGCCGTCGAGCCCCAGGCTCCGGCATGGGCACAGCATACCGTTCGTTTCCTCCAGACAGGGGAACTTCCTGAGGAGCTGGAAGAAGCGGAAAAAGTAGCCCGTCGGTCTGCCTTGTACCAGTTCGTCGACAACATCCTGTACAGGAAAAGACCGAACGACGTGAAATTGAAGTGCATCCCCCGGGAGGAAGGACTGGAGCTGTTGGCAGAGATACATGGAGGCATATGTGGCTCCCACATAGGGTCGAGGGCCCTTGCCGGCAAGGCATTCCGGCAAGGCTTCTTCTGGCCCACCGCCCTCTAGGATGCAACGGCACTAGTAACCAAGTGTGAAGCGTGTTGGTTCCATTCGAAGAAGCTTCATCAACCAGCTCAAGCCCTTTAAACAATTCCTCTTTCTTGGCCATTCTCGGTCTGGGGGCTCAACATCCTGGGCCCTTTCCCCCGCGCTGTCGGGGGCTCTGAGTACTTGTACGTTGTGACCGAGAAGTTCACAAAATAGCCGGAGGTAGAAGCAGTGAGGAAGGTGACAGCACAGTCAGCCGTCAAGTACTTCAAGGGGCTAGTGTGCCGCTTTGGTGTGCCAAACAGAGTCATCACCGACAACGGCACACAGTTCACAAGCCACACCTTCATGCAATACATCCAAGACCTCGGCAGCAAGGTCTGTTTCGCTTCCATGGCACATCCACGGAGCAACGGCCAGGCGGAGAGGGCAAACGCTAAAGTGTTGGGAGGCCTGAGGACAAAGACTTTTGACAGGTTGCACAAGAGTGGAAGGCGCTGGATTTATGAGTTGCTGGCGATTCTTTGGTCGATCAGAACGACGCCAAATCGAGCCACCGGCCAGACATCCTTTCCCCTAGTATATGGGGAAGAAATATGTCAGGACCCCGATCCTATGCCACATCGATCCAGCGTGTAACACATCATATCCCTTTGCGGCCTCACGCACGGTACTCCCACGGGTGCCACCTTCCCTGGCCCGGGACCGTTTGCGCCTTTTGGCTCACGTATATGATAGTGTTGCTAGCATCCATATGACAGAGAACCCGGGCCGACATGGCTAGTCGTGAACCCAAGGCGGCGCTAGCCTATGAGGACAGGCATACATGAATCACATCGAGCATGTCGGTCATCAACGTATTTATTCGGGCTGTAGCACTGGGCTAACAGGACTCCGGTAACCCGGGCTGTAGCAGGCTAGGCAGGACTCCGAATAACAGCGCGTGACATTTCCCCGAAGGGACAGACATAGGAACGACGTGAAACACATGCTGGCCAGTCAAGCGTCCAAGTAGTAGTGCTGGGCTAGCAGGACTCCGGTGAACCGGGCTGTAGCGGACTACTATCGCTCAGAAGCACAAGACTTGCATTTCCCCATATGAAAGGCTGCCAAGGATAAACAACTAGATAGTCGGATCCCACTCATACCAAGCATTTCAATCATACACACAATATGCCCGATATGAGTAAATACAACATGGCATCACAACAGTACTCTACGACTCAAGTACTTTATTTAGAAGGCTCCGAGGAGCCATACATATCATCCATACAGATAGGGGTCACATGACCCAACACTCAAGTCATACAAACATACAAGCACATGCGGAAGCAAAGTAGTCTGAATACAGACTCTAGAAAGGAAGAAGGCTTGACGAAGCCTGTCTATCTACAACGACCCTTCACAAGTCTTGGATCACCACCTGGGTGATAAGTCACTCGTCAACGTCGAGGTCTACATAGAACCCATCAGAGGGGTTGGTGCAGTCGTCTGAAAAACATGATTAAAGCAACATGAGTACGAAGGTACTCAGCAAGTCTTACAACAGGAACCTACTATACATGCACATTCTCAAGAAGGTAGTGGGGTTGTTGCAGCAAGCCAGCTTTGACTCTTGGCTAAGCTATCCTACGATAGACACCACTTGTAAATCATTTGTCGCACACGAGTCCACTATCACCATCACAATACCCCACCGTGGATCCTCTCTCGTCCTCATACGAGAGGGCCATCCGCGGTACTCACACTTATCTGGAGATTTTTAGTAGTATCCATTTAACTTATCTATGAACTGTATAGGTGACCAAGTAGTCCTTTACCGCGGACGCGGCTATTCGAATAGATTTATACCCTGCAGGGGTGTACTTCTTCACACACGCTCTCACCACTTATCGCCGTTTACACGACATGTACTCGGCAACCTTCAAGCGGAAGCCCAGCGAGGGTGTCGGCCACGGCCTACCTAAACACTCAAGTCTCTAGTCCAGGTTTATCGCCTATTCGGGTTCCATCCGCAGGGAGTCCGGCCGAGGTTTCCACTAACGGCCCCGAACGATGTGAACAGGGTTCCGAGACACCAAACGGGCGCCCGGTTGACCCGGCCACGTGCCTACCGCAACACAGCCCACCCCGATGGTCAGCGCCGCGTGTGGCCCCCAGCATGCTACAAACACCAGAAACTACTTTGCAACTCCTGGACAGAGGACAAGCGTGATCAAGAAGCTGAGAGGGTCCATTGGTTTCGGGCCCAATGCGTGGTAGTAGCTGAGTCTTAAATCACACACACAGATCTCAGTTCTTAAGGACGGCCTCAATGAAACAACCCACCATGTACTCCTACATGGCCTTCCATTGATTCCTTTACCAAATCGTGTTCAACACTTCCACACTATTGACAACGATACAATCTTTCACTCCGGATCATCATCCCGATGAGACAGACCTGACACAACTCTAAGCATAGCAAGCATAGCATGGTAGGAACACACACACATGTATTGGCTCAATCAACTCCTACACATGCTAGTGGGTTTCATCTAGTTACTGTGGCAATGACAGGTCACGCAAAGGAAGTGGGTTCATCTACCGTAACACACAACAGTTTGAAACGCGTTGTCTTAATGCAGTAAACTAGGGCAGAAGCGAGAACATGGGTTTGTATCGGAATGATCAACGAGTTGCTTGCCTGAGGGAGTGGTTGTGGGATACTGCCCTTCAGTTGGATATTCGGAGATATCCTCGGAGGCAGAACCTACCACGATGAACACATCGGAACACAATCAAACATGGCGATATGCAACAATATGATGCATGCTATGACATGGCAATATGAATGTGTCCTGACCTAGTGTAAGTTAAACCAGAAGGGAATGAACCCATTTGAACCAAAGATTCAAATGGAAACTCATTTATTAAGATCATATTAGTGTATCATCTTGTAATGCCTAAACAGTGGGTTTAACTTGTTCTGACATGCATAAAACCATCACCAATGGATAGCTTGGATTTTTCTGATCATTTTTCATATATAGAACTTTGCATTTGGAGTTACAGATAATTTTCTATGAATTTTTGAAGTTTGAACTATTTTCTGGATTTTCCTGTATAAGAATAAATCCAGTAATTAATTAATTGCGTCAGCATGAGGTCAGCGTGACGTCAGGGGTCAACGGGGTCGTCCAGGTCAAACTGACCAGTGGGACCCGCATGTCAGTAGTTAGTTTAACTAATTAACTTTAATTAGAACTAATCCAAATAGTTAACAGGGGGCCCCACCTGTCATTGACTCAGGGGAGTCAACGAGGGCCCACCCGTCAACGGTCAAGGGTCAACTCATCGGCGTCTAGCCGCCGGCGAGGCCAGACGCGGCGGAGCAAGTGGATTTGGCCGTTCCGGCCACCAAATGGGGCGCGGAGGGCATCTACGTGGAGCTGGAGCTGACCCGCAACTCTTGGTGGAGTTGGTTGGGGTCGGGGTGGCCGGAGTTGGCGCCGGCGATGAGTTTGGCGGCGCCGGGGCTCGGGTGAAAGTGAAACCGGGGCTACGGGGCACGGCGAGGCGCGTGGAGTGGTGCGTTTGGCCCCTGGGTGTGCGGTGAGGCTAGTGGACAAGGTAGTGCGGCCGTTGGGTGGCCGGAGCCTCGTCGGCGACGAGCTCCGCGGCGGTGCGTGCGGGCGAGCTACATGTAATCGCTACGGGGCTCGAGAGAGAGAACGGGGAGGATGGAAAGGTGGCCAGGCTCACGGTGATTGCAGCGAGCGTCGAGGCGGGCTCGGGGAAGGTCGGAGCTGAGCGGGGCGATGATGGCGATCTCGGCGGCCGGAGTTGGGGAAGACGGGGTTGGGGGCGATTCCAGAGCGGGCGAGCGCTCGGGGCTCGTCTTGCTCGAAGAAGAAGAGGGTGGCGGAGCTCGTGGACACGGTCGGGTGGCGTGGGGACGACGGGGAGCGCGCCTACGACGTAGGTGCGGCGGCGGTGGCGTCGGCCATGGCGAAGGGGAGCGAGGGAGGCGAGGCAGAGGCGAATGGCGTGTCCAGGGCTCAGGGCGACGACGTGGAGCGCGTCCAGGCCAGCGGGGCGACGAGGAGGTGAGGCAGGGCGGCGAGGAGCTGCGTGGCGCTCGCTGGTGCCGGCGTCGAGCACATGCGTGCCTGCCTGGCCGAGCCAAGCAGCTCGCTGGCGCGGCAGCTGGGCTGGGCCGGCAGGTGGGCCGGTTGGCAGGCGCCAAGTAAGTTTCCCTTCTATTTCTCCTTTTCTATTTTTCTGTAACTTTGTGGACTTATTAAAAATACTAAAACAACTCCTAAAATCACCAAACTTCATCTGATCCTTAGTTAGAATAATTCCAGCAAGGAACATTTTAGTTTGGAGATATTTGAGCATTTGAAATATTTTATAAATTTTAAATGCCCAAATTCAAATACTAATGCATTAATTCAATTAGCTTCTGTTGACCTAGAAAAATATGCACCATTTTCGCCAGAGGTTTTAATCCAAGACAAAGAGAGTGAACATTTTAGAAGGGCATTTCAGGTTCATTGAAAATATTTTTAGTAAAACATAGTTGATTTCAGGAGGGGTGCTGGGGGTTCTGCCTTCCCCATTTCAAATTTCTGTCAAAAGTAAACATGATGCACACTCTAATGCATGAGCTAGCTAGGATGTGACAACTCACCCCCACTCAAAAGAATCTCGTCCCGAGATTTAGGTTCCTCCGGAAAGAAGGTGGGGTACTCGAGTCGAAGACGATCCTCCCTTTCCCATGTAGCTTCTTGCTCGGAATGGTGTGACCATAGAACCTTGAGAAACTTGATATTGTGGCGTCGAGTGGTACGCTCGGCTTGATCAAGGATACGAACGGGGTATTCCCGATAAGTGAGGTTATCTTGGAGATCAAGCGTTTCGTGGTCCACTCCACGGATAGGATCCGCGAAGCAACGCCTGAGTTGAGAAACGTGGAAGACGTCATGAACTCTGGAGAGATGCGGAGGTAGTTCCAATTGGTAGGCAACTTCTCCTCGTTTGGCAAGAATGCGAAAAGGTCCAATGTAACGAGGAGCCAATTTTCCTTTGATACCGAATCGATGGGTTCCCTTTAAAGGTGTAACCCGAAGGTAAGCCATCTCGCCGACTTCATAAGCCATGGGCTTATGCTTGCGGTCATACTGATTCTTTTGTCGAGACTGGGCGGTTTTCAACTTCTCACGAATAATGCGAACCTGCTCTTCTGCATCCTGGATCATGTCCGGGCCAAAGAGTTGTCTCTCGCCGGTTTCTGACCAGTTAAGAGGCGTTCGACATTTTCGTCCATAAAGAACTTCGAAAGGAGCTTTACCCAAGCTAGCTTGAAAACTGTTGTTATAAGCGAACTCGGCGAATGGAAGGCACTTCTCCCAATTCATACCGAAAGAGATGACAGAGGCTCGGAGCATATCCTCCAGAATTTGATTGACTCGTTCTACTTGACCACTTGATTGCGGATGGAAGGCGGTGCTAAAGGAGAGACAAGTCCCCATAGCATTTTGGAAACTTTCCCAAAATTGAGAGGTGAAAAGACTTCCACGATCTGAATTAATTTCCAATGGAACACCATGGAGAGATACTATTCGAGAGATGTACAAATCAGCTAGCTGGCTAGCGGTTATACTCTCGCGAACAGGTAAGAAGTGGGCTACTTTGGAGAGACGATCGACAACAACGAAGATAGCATTATTCCCTCTTTTGGTTCTGGGAAACCCGGTAATGAAATCCATACCGATTTTATCCCATTTCCATTCAGGAATCTCCAATGGTTGAAGGGTGCCAGCAGGCCGTTGATGCTCTGCTTTAACACGACGACAGACGTCGCAAGTTGCAATGTATTGAGCGATTTCTCTCTTCATCCTAGTCCACCAAAACCTCTGGCGTAGGTCTTGATACATTTTAGTACTACCGGGATGAATGGTGAGAGGGGATTCATGAGCTTCCTTAAGGATCAATCGCCTCAAGTTGCGTACCTTGGGAACCACTAGACGGTTTCCAAAGAAAACAACACCTTGACCATCAATGGAGAAACAATCTGCAACTCCCTTCTTGATGTTTCTCTTGATACGGGAAATTCCCGAATCCACCTTTTGTGCCTTGATGATCTGATCCATAAGGTTAGGTTTCGCCACCAGGGTGGAAAGGAATCCTCGAGGAACAATGTGAAGGTTAAGCTTATGAAATTCCTCGTGGAGAAATGGTTGACTTTGTTGTAACATCAGGTTGTTACAATAAGATTTACGACTTAGTGCATTAGCCATGACATTGGCTTTGCCTGGGGTGTAAGTTATTCCTAAGTCGTAATCCGAGATCAACTCGACCCAACGTCTTTGCCTGAGATTCAAATCCGGTTGGGTGAAGATATATTTCAAACTTTGGTGATCAGTGTAAATTTCGCAACGATTACCCAGAAGGTAATGTCGCCAGGTTTTGAGTGCATGGACTACTGCTGCAAGCTCTAGATCATGTGTGGGATAATTATCCTCATGTGGACGCAACTGTCGAGATGCGTAGGCAATCACATGACGATCTTGCATGAGTATGCAACCTAGTCCTTGTCGCGAGGCGTCGCAGTAGATAACAAAGTCCTTAGAGAAATCTGGTGGTACCAGCACGGGAGCAGATGTCAGGCGTCTTTTCAGTTCCTGAAAGCTGAACTCGCACTGTGGGGTCCACTCGAACTTTTTATCTTCCTTGAGGAGTTCAGTTAGAGGCTTAGCAACCTTGGAGAAATTCTCGACGAAGCGGCAGCAATAGCTCGCTAAACCAAGAAAACTCCGAACTTGCTTGACCGTTTCAGGTGGAGTCCAGTCAAGGACAGCTTGAACTCGCTCAGGATTGACAGCAATGCCCTTACCAGAGATTACATGGCCCAGATAGGTCACTTCTGGCAACCAGAATTCGCACTTGGAGAATTTGGCATAAAGGCGATGCTCTCGGAGTTTCATCAATACTAGCCTTAGATGTTCGGCATGTTCTTCCTCATTCTTGGAGTAGATGAGTATATCATCGAGGTATACCACGACGAATTTATCCAAGTACTCCATGAAGATCGAGTTCATTAACCGAGAGAAGGTGGCTGGAGCATTGGTTAAACCGAAGGACATGACAGTGTACTCATATTGGCCGTAACGAGTAACGAAAGCCGTTTTGGGAATGTCCCCGTTCTTGATTTTGATTTGATGGTAGCCCAACCTCAAATCCATCTTGGAAAAGACTGAGGATCCAGCGAGCTGGTCATACAGGTCGTTGATCCTGGGGAGCGGATACTTGTTCTTGATAGTGATCAAATTGACAGGTCGATAATCCACAACCATCCGATCCGTACCATCCTTCTTCTTGACGAAGAGGACGGGGCAAGCCCATGGAGATGAACTAGGACGGATGAAACCTTTTTGCAAGGACTCATCGAGTTGTTTCTTAAGCTCAGCTAGTTCTAGGGGTGCCATCTTATAAGGTCTCCTAGAGATTGGGACGGTTCCTGGAACAAGGTCTATTACGAACTCGACATCTCTGTCAGGTGGAACTCCTGGCAGTTCCTCTGGAAAGACATCCGGAAAGTCACGGACTACCGGAATATCTTCAAGGTCTGGAAGGGGATTGGCATTTAGAGAGTAGAGCTGACGCTCCGATACTCGGGTCAAAACATTGACTGTCTTGCCCGATGGATGGGTAAGTTGGACAGTTCTAGTTGAGCAATCAATCTTGGCGTAATGAGCTGACATCCAGTCCATACCCAAGATGATGTTTATGTCCGAAGACTTGAGAGCTATTAGTGACGCGAGAAAAACCAATCTGTCGACAAGAATTTCATTTCCATGGCTGATCCTAGAGGTTTGCCATCTAGAACCGGGAGTTTGAATTTCCATGGAGGTGGGCATGTCACTAAAGGTAGTGTTGTGCAATCGAGCATAGCTCTCAGAAATAAATGAATGAGATGCCCCAGTATCAAGAGAACAGTTGCCGGGTGGCAATTAACAAGGAGCGTACCGAGAACGACATTGGGGTCCTCTTGAGTCTCTTCAGCTGAAACGTAGTTGACATGGCCACGAGCAGTGGTGGCTGGCTTGGCGACAAGCACCTTGGCTGTTGACTTACCACGGCCAACAGACTTTCCGAACTGACTGGGGTTGTTCTGGGGACACTCACGGATGTAGTGGCCCGGCTCACCACACTTGAAGCAAGTTATCGAATTGGGGCGTGGAGCAGCATTGGTAGTGGGTCCACCAAAAGTCTTGGACGGCACATACTGCTGATTGGGGTGAGGCGCCTCAAAGGATGGCCTCGGAGTATACCTGGGTGGCATAGCAGAATTTGGAATCCAGACCCGGCGCTTCTGAGATCCAGAGCCGGATGAAGAACCATAGTCACGGGAGTGCTTGCGTGAAGCTTCAAAATCATTCTGCCCTGTCTCGGCACTGATGGCCTTATTGACTAGCTTCGGAAAGGAAGTGCATTCATGCAGACGAAGGTCACGGCGGAGTTCAGGGCTAAGTCCCTTGCGGAACCTTGCCTGCTTCTTGGCGTTGGTGGATACCTCTTCGGGAGCATAGCGTGCAAGCTTCCCAAACTCGCGACTGTATGCATCCACAGTCAGCTTCCCCTGGGTGAAGTTACAGAACTCCTCCCTCTTGCGATCCATGAGACCTTCCGGAATATGATGCTCACGAAAAGCGGCACTGAAATCAGCCCAAGTAGTGAGTTGGCCGACCGGACACATAGCTTCATAATTCTCCCACCAAAGGCTGGCAGGGCCTTCGAGGTGATAGGCAGCAAAGGTGACTTTATCATCTTCAGCCACGTTGGCAGAACGTAGCTTGTGGGCGATGCTGCGGAGCCAGTCATCCGCGTCGAGAGGTTCGATGGAATGATTGAACTTTGGCGGATACAGCTTGACAAAGTCATTGATGGACACTGGATTGATCCTCTGCTGGCGTGCAGTGTTCTGCTCAATCCGCTCTAACAAACGGTTGGTGTCGCGCCGGTTGCGCTCTGCCTCCAGCATCACTTCGGCCAGAGAAGGTGGTTGAGGCAGACTTTCCTCCCTAGGTGCACTAGCTTCTCCCTGCACCGGAGCGGCAGGGTTGCTGCGGGTGTTGACCATCCTAGGAAAACAAAACAACGATTTAAACCAGGATGGCAAAATCTGGCCAAGGAAGTGCGGAATGTAATGGATAACAAGGAATGCAGAGATGATCATCCGTATGACATGGTAATATAGAAACTGCCATATATATACCAACGGTCATACACATCATACATAGTTTAGTACAAGCTCAAGCTGAAGTACAACTAAGACGAAAGACGTTACATCTCATCGGAGGCATTCCAAGCTCCTATACATTATTTTTCTACACCTCCGGAATTCATACACACTAAGTTATATTCCACAATCACGCAGGACGGTGGACCTACAACTATTACAATACTAGTGAGACTACTACTAGCTCAGGCAGCTCCGTAGTAACCCTCATACAAGTCACCACCCAGACCTGGAAGCGGAACATGGTCATCTGGAAACAGACGGTCCTGAGGAGGTTGCGGACCGTAGGGACTTGGGTGCGGCCTCGGTCCAACAGATGGCGGCAGAAGAGGCCCACGAGGAGGGGTGATGCCTCCCACCTCACGCCATTCCATGAAGTCTGGCAGACTAGCCCGCACAGGGTACAAGTCTCTCGTGTCCATGTATCCGGCTTGCACAGCAGGTGCAAACCTCGTCAAGGTGGCCCAGTGATCAGCACGAGCATTAAAAAGCTCCAAACGCAAGGCCCGGTTTTCACGGTCCTTATCTTCCAACATCTCAGTAGTGGTGCAAAGGAGTGAGTCCTCATGGGATGCATCACTGTACATGCCCTGAAGGTAACCATGCGCCCCAGGGAGGGATGCTGGCATGTAGCGAAATTCAATGTTGCTCAACAAGGCAGTTCTAGCTCGCATGATGGTCATCATCGAGTAGGCTGCATCTTGAACGGACATCCCAATAGTGATACCAAGTCCATAAGAACAGTGGAGTGGTTCCGTGGCTCCGGGATAAGATGGATATATCCTGACCGTGCACAGATATTGGCTTTGGTTGAAGTCTCTAAACTGCTCTTCGATGGTGTATTCAGGGTACCAACGGTAACCTGCCTCCACCATCACTCGAACCAACATGGCGGTATGACCACATATACCGATGCAACGAGTCAGACGAACCACTTGGTTTTGGGGACGGGTAGCCATATGAAAGCACAAAATAGTGCAAAGGCATTAGAATTTCTGGATGAAATTGGACAGCATAACGGCTGTAAGTGCTCAGAAAAAGACTTGAGACATCCACAATAGTTTGCGAAACCACTCAACAACATCATATCAAGGTTCTGGTTCAATTGGCAACATACTAAACTTTAGTAGAACTGAACTGGGTTGTATCCAACAATCCTATAAGTTACTACGGATTTAGTAACATGTGAACCTGATAGAGAGAAGAGAGCCTAGTCCTTAACCCACATGGAATGAGAAGAGAATGACTCAGAATAGAGGGCATAAGGTAAAGGAGTAAAAGAGCCTTACGTTCCCTCCCACAATCAATTCCCCTACATATAACTAAAGCATTTCTAGACTCGAAATCGACCAGTTTGGCTTAGCGAACCTACAGGCAGTCCGGCTCTGATGCCAACGCTGTCAGGACCCCGATCCTATGCCACATCGATCCAGCGTGTAACACAACATATCCCTTTGCGGCCTCACGCACGGTACTCCCACGGGTGCCACCTTACCTGGCCCGGGACCGTTTGCGCCTTTTGGCTCACGTATATGATAGTGTCGCTAGCATCCATATGACAGAGAACCCGGGCCGACATGGCTAGTCGTGAACCCAAGGCGGCGCTAGCCTATGAGGACAGGCATACATGAATCACATCGAGCATGTCGGTCATCAACGTATTTATTCGGGCTGTAGCACTGGGCTAACAGGACTCCGGTAACCCGGGCTGTAGCAGGCTAGGCAGGACTCCGAATAACAGCGCGTGACATTTCCCCGAAGGGACAGACATAGGAACAACGTGAAACACATGCCGGCCAGTCAAGTGTCCAAGCAGTAGTGCTGGGCTAGCAGGACTCCGGTGAACCGGGCTGTAGCGGACTACTATCGCTCAGAAGCACAAGACTTGCATTTCCCCATATGAAAGGCTGCCAAGGATAAACAACTAGATAGTCGGATCCCACTCATACCAAGCATTTCAATCATACACACAATATGCCCGATATGAGTAAATACAACATGGCATCACAACAGTACTCTACGACTCAAGTACTTTATTTAGAAGGCTCCGAGGAGCCATACATATCATCCATACAGATAGGGGTCACATGACCCAACACTCAAGTCATACAAACATACAAGCACATGCGGAAGCAAAGTAGTCTGAGTACAGACTCTAGAAAGGAAGAAGGCTTGACGAAGCCTGTCTATCTACAATGACCCTTCACAAGTCTTGGATCACCACCTGGGTGATAAGTCACTCGTCAACATCGAGGTCTACATAGAACCCATCAGAGGGGTTGGTGCAGTCGTCTGAAAAACATGATTAAAGCAACATGAGTACGAAGGTACTCAGCAAGTCTTACAACAGGAACCTACTATACATGCACATTCTCAAGAAGGTAGTGGGGTTGTTGCAGCAAGCCAGCTTTGACTCTTGGCTAAGCTATCCTACGATAGACCCCACTTGTAAATCATTTGTCGCACACGAGTCCACTATCACCATCACAATACCCCACCGTGGATCCTCTCTCGTCCTCATACGAGAGGGCCATCCGCGGTACTCACACTTATCTGGAGATTTTTAGTAGTATCCATTTAACTTATCTATGAACTGTATAGGTGACCAAGTAGTCCTTTACCGCGGACGCGGCTATTCGAATAGATTTATACCCTGCAGGGGTGTACTTCTTCACACACGCTCTCACCACTTATCGCCGTTTACACGACATGTACTCGGCAACCTTCAAGCGGAAGCCCAGCGAGGGTGTCGGCCACGGCCTACCTAAACACTCAAGTCTCTAGTCCAGGTTTATCGCCTATTCGGGTTCCATCCACAGGGAGTCCGGCCGAGGTTTCCACTAACGGCCCCGAACGATGTGAACAGGGTTCCGAGACACCAAACGGGCGCCCGGTTGACCCGGCCACGTGCCTACCGCAACACAGCCCACCCCGATGGTCAGCGCCGTGTGCGGCCCCCAGCATGCTACAAACACCAGAAACTACTTTGCAACTCCTGGACAGAGGACAAGCGTGATCAAGAAGCCGAGAGGGTCCATTGGTTTCGGGCCCAATGCGTGGTAGTAGCTGAGTCTTAAATCACACACACAGATCTCAGTTCTTAAGGACGGCCTCAATGAAACAACCCACCATGTACTCCTACATGGCCTTCCATCGATTCCTTTACCAAATCGTGTTCAACACTTCCACACTATTGACAACGATACAATCTTTCACTCCGGATCATCATCCCGATGAGCCAGACCTGACACAACTCTAAGCATAGCAAGCATAGCATGGTAGGAACACACACACATGTATTGGCTCAATCAACTCCTACACATGCTAGTGGGTTTCATCTAGTTACTGTGGCAATGACAGGTCATGCAAAGGAAGTGGGTTCATCTACCGCAACACACAGCAGTTTGAAACGCGTTGTCTTAATGCAGTAAACTAGGGCAGAAGCGAGAACATGGGTTTGTATCGGAATGATCAACGAGTTGCTTGCCTGAGGGAGTGGTCGTGGGATACTGCCCTTCAGTTGGATACTCGGAGATATCCTCGGAGGCAGAACCTACCACGATGAACACATCGGAACACAATCAAACATGGCGATATGCAACAATATGATGCATGCTATGACATGGCAATATGAATGTGTCCTGACCTAGTGTAAGTTAAACCAGAAGGGAATGAACCCATTTGAACCAAAGATTCAAATGGAAACTCATTTATTAAGATCATATTAGTGTATCATCTTGTAATGCCTAAACAGTGGGTTTAACTTGTTCTGACATGCATGAAACCAGCACCAATGGATAGCTTGGATTTTTCTGATCATTTTTCATATATAGAACTTTGCATTTGGAGTTACAGATAATTTTCTATGAATTTTTGAAGTTTGAACTATTTTCTGGATTTTCCTGTATAAGAATAAATCCAGTCATTAATTAATTGCGTCAGCATGAGGTCAACGTGACGTCAGGGGTCAACGGGGTCGTCCAGGTCAAACTGACCAGTGGGACCCGCATGTCAGTAGTTAGTTTAACTAATTAACTTTAATTAGAACTAATCCAAATAGTTAACAGGGGGGCCCCACCTGTCATTGACTCAGGGGAGTCAACGAGGGCCCACCCGTCAACGGTCAAGGGTCAACTCGTCGGCGTCTAGCCGCCGGCGAGGCCAGACGCGGCGGAGCAAGTGGATTTGGCCGTTCCGGCCACCAAATGGGGCGCGGAGGGCATCTATGTGGAGCTGGAGCTGACCCGCAACTCTTGGTGGAGTTGGTTGGGGTCGGGGTGGCCGGAGTTGGCGCCGGCGATGAGTTTGGCGGCGCCGGGGCTCGGGTGAAAGTGAAACCGGGGCTACGGGGCACGGCGAGGCGCGTGGAGTGGTGCGTTTGGCCCCTGGGTGTGCGGTGAGGCTAGTGGACAAGGTGGTGCGGCCGTTGGGTGGCCGGAGCCTCGTCAGCGACGAGCTCCGCGGCGGTGCGTGCGGGCGAGCTACATGTAATCGCTACGGGGCTCGAGAGAGAGAACGGGGAGGATGGGAAGGTGGCCAGGCTCACGGTGATTGCAGCGAGCGTCGAGGCGGGCTCGGGGAAGGTCGGAGCTGAGCGGGGCGATGATGGCGATCTCGGCGGCCGGAGTTGGGGAAGACGGGGTCGGGGGCGATTCCAGAGCGGGCGAGCGCTCGGGGCTCGTCTTGCTCGAAGAAGAAGAGGGTGGCGGAGCTCGTGGACACGGTCGGGTGGCGCGAGGACGACGGGGAGCGTGCCTACGGCGTAGGTGCGGCGGCGGTGGCGTCGGCCATGGCGAAGGGGAGCGAGGGAGGCGAGGCAGAGGCGAATGGCGTGTCCAGGGGCTCGGGGCGACGACGTGGAGCGCGTCCAGGCCAGCGGGGCGACGAGGAGGTGAGGCAGGGCGGCGAGGAGCTGCGTGGCGCTCGCTGGTGCCGGCGTCGAGCACCTGCGTGCCTGCCTGGCCGAGCCAAGCAGCTCGCTGGCGCGGCAGCTGGGTTGGGCCGGCAGGTGGGCCGGTTGGCAGGCGCCAGGTAAGTTTCCCTTCTATTTTTCCTTTTCTATTTTTCTGTAACTTTGTGGACTTATTAAAAATACTAAAACAACTCCTAAAATCACCAAACTTCATCTGATCCTTAGTTAGAATAATTCCAGCAAGGAACATTTTAGTTTGGAGATATTTGAGCATTTGAAATATTTTATAAATTTTAAATGCCCAAATTCAAATACTAATGCATTAATTCAATTAGCTTCTGTTGACCTAGAAAAATATGATACCAACACTGTCAGGACCCCGATCCTATGCCACATCGATCCAGCGTGTAACACATCATATCCCTTTGCGGCCTCACGCACGGTACTCCCACGGGTGCCACCTTACCTGGCCCGGGACCGTTTGCGCCTTTTGGCTCACGTATATGATAGTGTCGCTAGCATCCATATGACAGAGAACCCGGGCCGACATGGCTAGTCGTGAACCCAAGGCGGCGCTAGCGTATGAGGACAGGCATACATGAATCACATCGAGCATGTCGGTCATCAACGTATTTATTCGGGCTGTAGCACTGGGCTAACAGGACTCCGGTAACCCGGGCTGTAGCAGGCTAGGCAGGACTCCGAATAACAGCGCGTGACATTTCCCCGAAGGGACAGACATAGGAACGACGTGAAACACATGCCGGCCAGTCAAGCGTCCAAGCAGTAGTGCTGGGCTAGCAGGACTCCGGTGAACCGGGCTGTAGCGGACTACTATCGCTCAGAAGCACAAGACTTGCATTTCCCCACATGAAAGGCTGCCAAGGATAAACAACTAGATAGTCGGATCCCACTCATACCAAGCATTTCAATCATACACACAATATGCCGGATATGAGTAAATACAACATGGCATCACAACAGTACTCTACGACTCAAGTACTTTATTTAGAAGGCTCCGAGGATCCATACATATCATCCATACAGATAGGGGTCACATGACCCAACACTCAAGTCATACAAACATACAAGCACATGCGGAAGCAAAGTAGTCTGAGTACAGACTCTAGAAAGGAAGAAGGCTTGACGAAGCCTGTCTATCTACAACGACCCTTCACAAGTCTTGGATCACCACCTGGGTGATAAGTCTCTCGTCAACGTCGAGGTCTACATAGAACCCATCAGAGGGGTTGGTGCAGTCGTCTGAAAAACATGATTAAAGCAACATGAGTACGAAGGTACTCAGCAAGTCTTACAACAGGAACCTACTATACATGCACATTCTCAAGAAGGTAGTGGGGTTGTTGCAGCAAGCCAGCTTTGACTCTTGGCTAAGCTATCCTACGATAGACACCACTTGTAAATCATTTGTCGCACACGAGTCCACTATCACCATCACAATACCCCACCGTGGATCCTCTCTCGTCCTCATACGAGAGGGCCATCCGCGGTACTCACACTTATCTGGAGATTTTTAGTAGTATCCATTTAACTTATCTATGAACTGTATAGGTGACCAAGTAGTCCTTTACCGCGGACGCGGCTATTCGAATAGATTTATACCCTGCAGGGGTGTACTTCTTCACACACGCTCTCACCACTTATCGCCGTTTACACGACATGTACTCGGCAACCTTCAAGCGGAAGCCCAGCGAGGGTGTCGGCCACGGCCTACCTAAACACTCAAGTCTCTAGTCCAGGTTTATCGCCTATTCGGGTTCCATCCGCAGGGAGTCCGGCCGAGGTTTCCACTAACGGCCCCGAACGATGTGAACAGGGTTCCGAGACACCAAACGGGCGCCCGGTTGACCCGGCCACGTGCCTACCGCAACACAGCCCACCCCGATGGTCAGCGCCGCGTGCGGCCCCCAGCATGCTACAAACACCAGAAACTACTTTGCAACTCCTGGACAGAGGACAAGCGTGATCAAGAAGCCGAGAGAGTCCATTGGTTTCGGGCCCAATGCGTGGTAGTAGCTGAGTCTTAAATCACACACATAGATCTCAGTTCTTAAGGACGGCCTCAATGAAACAACCCACCATGTACTCCTACATGGCCTTCCATCGATTCCTTTACCAAATCGTGTTCAACACTTCCACACTATTGACAACGATACAATCTTTCACTCCGGATCATCATCCCGATGAGCCAGACCTGACACAACTCTAAGCATAGCAAGCATAGCATGGTAGGAACACACACACATGTATTGGCTCAATCAACTCCTACACATGCTAGTGGGTTTCATCTAGTTACTGTGGCAATGACAGGTCATGCAAAGGAAGTGGGTTCATCTACCGCAACACACAGCAGTTTGAAACGCGTTGTCTTAATGCAGTAAACTAGGGCAGAAGCGAGAACATGGGTTTGTATCGGAATGATCAACGAGTTGCTTGCCTGAGGGAGTGGTCGTGGGATACTGCCCTTCAGTTGGATACTCGGAGATATCCTCGGAGGCAGAACCTACCACGATGAACACATCGGAACACAATCAAACATGGCGATATGCAACAATATGATGCATGCTATGACATGGCAATATGAATGTGTCCTGACCTAGTGTAAGTTAAACCAGAAGGGAATGAACCCAGTTGAACCAAAGATTCAAATGGAAACTCATTTATTAAGATCATAATAGTGTATCATCTTGTAATGCCTAAACAGTGGGTTTAACTTGTTCTGACATGCATGAAACCAGCACCAATGGATAGCTTGGATTTTTTTGATCATTTTTCATATATAGAACTTTGCATTTGGAGTTACAGATAATTTTCTCTGAATTTTTGAAGTTTGAACTATTTTCTGGATTTTCCTGTATAAGAATAAATCCAGTAATTAATTAATTGCGTCAGCATGAGGTCAACGTGACGTCAGGGGTCAACGGGGTCGTCCAGGTCAAACTGACCAGTGGGACCCGCATGTCAGTAGTTAGTTTAACTAATTAACTTTAATTAGAACTAATCCATATAGTTAACAGGGGGCCCCACCTGTCATTGACTCAGGGGAGTCAACGAGGGCCCACCCGTCAACGGTCAAGGGTCAACTCATCGGCGTCTAGCCGCCGGCGAGGCCAGACGCGGCGGAGCAAGTGGATTTGGCCGTTCCGGCCACCAAATGGGGCGCGGAGGGCATCTACGTGGAGCTGGAGCTGACCCGCAACTCTTGGTGGAGTTGGTTGGGGTCGGGGTGGCCGGAGTTGGCGCCGGCGATGAGTTTGGCGGCGCCGGGGCTCGGGTGAAAGTGAAACCGGGGCTACGGGGCACGGCGAGGCGCGTGGAGTGGTGCGTTTGGCCCCTGGGTGTGCGGTGAGGCTAGTGGACAAGGTGGTGCGGCCGTTGGGTGGCCGGAGCCTCGTCGGCGACGAGCTCCGCGGCGGTGCATGCGGGCAAGCTACATGTAATCGCTACGGGGCTCGAGAGAGAGAACGGGGAGGATGGAAAGGTGGCCAGGCTCACGGTGATTGCAGCGAGCGTCGAGGCGGGCTCGGGGAAGGTCGGAGCTGAGCGGGGCGATGATGGCGATCTCGGCGGCCGGAGTTGGGGAAGACGGGGTCGGGGGCGATTCCAGAGCGGGCGAGCGCTCGGGGCTCGTCTTGCTCGAAGAAGAAGAGGGTGGCGGAGCTCGTGGACACGGTCGGGTGGCACGGGGACGACGGGGAGCGCGCCTACGGCGTAGGTGCAGCGGCGGTGGCCTCGGCCATGGCGAAGGGGAGCGAGGGAGGCGAGGCAGAGGCGAATGGCGTGTCCAGGGGCTCGGGGCGACGACGTGGAGCGCGTCCAGGCCAGCGGGGCGACGAGGAGGTGAGGCAGGGCGGCGAGGAGCTGCGTGGCGCTCGCTGGTGCCGGCGTCGAGCACCTGCGTGCCTGCCTGGCCGAGCCAAGCAGCTCGCTGGCGCGGCAGCTGGGCTGGGCCGGCAGGTGGGCCGGTTGGCAGGCGCCAGGTAAGTTTCCCTTCTATTTTTCCTTTTCTATTTTTCTGTAACTTTGTGGACTTATTAAAAATACTAAAACAACTCCTAAAATCACCAAACTTCATCTGATCCTTAGTTAGAATAATTCCAGCAAGGAACATTTTAGTTTGGAGATATTTGAGCATTTGAAATATTTTATAAATTTTAAATGCCCAAATTCAAATACTAATGCATTAATTCAATTAGCTTCTGTTGACCTAGAAAAATATGCACCATTTTTGCCAGAGGTTTTAATCCAAGACAAAGAGAGTGAACATTTTAGAAGGGCATTCCAGGTTCATTGAAAATATTTTTAGTAAAACCTAGTTGATTTCAGGAGGGGTGCTGGGGGTTCTGCCTTCCCCATTTCAAATTTCTGTCAAAAGTAAACATGATGCACACTCTAATGCATGAGCTAGCTAGGATGTGACAACTCACCCCCACTCAAAAGAATCTCGTCCCGAGATTTAGGTTCCTCCGGAAAGAAGGTGGGGTACTCGAGTCGAAGACGATCCTCCCTTTACCATGTAGCTTCTTGCTCGGAATGGTGTGACCATAGAACCTTGAGAAACTTGATATTGTGGCGTCGAGTGGTACGCTCGGCTTGATCAAGGATACGAACGGGGTATTCCCGATAAGTGAGGTTATCTTGGAGATCAAGCGTTTCGTGGTCCACTCCACGGATAGGATCCGCGAAGCAACGCCTGAGTTGAGAAACGTGGAAGACGTCATGAACTCTGGAGAGATGCGGAGGTAGTTCCAATTGGTAGGTAACTTCTCCTTGTTTGGCAAGAATGCGAAAAGGTCCAATGTAACGAGGAGCCAATTTGCCTTTGATACCGAATCGATGGGTTCCCTTTAAAGGTGTAACCCGAAGGTAAGCCATCTCGCCGACTTCATAAGCCATGGGCTTATGCTTGCGGTCATACTGACTCTTTTGTCGAGACTGGGCGGTTTTCAACTTCTCACGAATAATGCGAACCTGCTCTTCTGCATCCTGGATCATGTCCGGGCCAAAGAGTTGTCTCTCGCCGGTTTCTGACCAGTTAAGAGGCGTTCGACATTTTCGTCCATAAAGAACTTCGAAAGGAGCTTTACCCAAGCTAGCTTGAAAACTGTTGTTATAAGCGAACTCGGCGAATGGAAGGCACTTCTCCCAATTCATACTGAAAGAGATGACAGAGGCTCGGAGCATATCCTCCAGAATTTGATTGACTCGTTCTACTTGACCACTTGATTGCGGATGGAAGGCGGTGCTAAAGGAGAGACGAGTCCCCATAGCATTTTGGAAACTTTCCCAAAATCGAGAGGTGAAAAGACTTCCACGGTCTTAATTAATTCCCAATGGAACACCATGGAGAGATACTATTCGAGAGATGTACAAATCAGCTAGCTGGCTAGCGGTTATACTCTCGCGAACAGGTAAGAAGTGGGCTACTTTGGAGAGACGATCGACAACAACGAAGATAGCATTATTCCCTCTTTTGGTTCTGGGAAACCCGGTAATGAAATCCATACCGATTTTATCCCATTTCCATTCAGGAATCTCCAATGGTTGAAGGGTGCCAGCAGGCCGTTGATGCTCTGCTTTAACACGACGACAGACGTCGCAAGTTGCAATGTATTGAGCGATTTCTCTCTTCATCCTAGTCCACCAAAACCTCTGGCGTAGGTCTTGATACATTTTAGTACTACCGGATGAATGGTGAGAGGGGATTCATGAGCTTCCTTAAGGATCAATCGCCTCAAGTTGCGTACCTTGGGAACCACTAGACGGTTTCCAAAGAAAACAACACCTTGACCATCAATGGAGAAACAATCTGCAACTCCCTTCTTGATGTTTCTCTTGATACGAGAAATTCCCGAATCCACCTTTTGTGCCTTGATGATCTGATCCATAAGGTTAGGTTTCGCCACCAGGGTGGAAAGGAATCCTCGAGGAACAATGTGAAGGTTAAGCTTATGAAATTCCTCGTGGAGAAATGGTTGACTTTCTTGTAACATCAGGTTGT
Source organism: Aegilops umbellulata (assembly GCA_032464435.1). Lineage (NCBI taxonomy): Eukaryota > Viridiplantae > Streptophyta > Magnoliopsida > Poales > Poaceae > Aegilops > Aegilops umbellulata. The sequence goes on from CP136056.1 coordinate 115,289,300, forward strand.
TACAATAAGATTTACGACTTAGTGCATCAGCCATGACATTGGCTTTGCCTGGAGTGTAAGTTATTCCTAAGTCGTAATCCGAGATCAACTCGACCCAACGTCTTTGCCTGAGATTCAAATCCGGTTGGGTGAAGATATATTTCAAACTTTGGTGATCAGTGTAAATTTCGCAACGATTACCCAAAAGGTAATGTCGCCAGGTTTTGAGTGCATGGACTACTGCTGCAAGCTCTAGATCATGTGTGGGATAATTATCCTCATGTGGACGCAACTGTCGAGATGCGTAGGCAATCACATGACAATCTTGCATGAGTATGCAACCTAGTCCTTGTCGCGAGGCGTCGCAGTAGATAACAAAGTCCTTAGAGAAATCTGGTGGTACCAGCACGGGAGCAGATGTCAGGCGTCTTTTCAGTTCCTGAAAGCTGAACTCGCACTGTGGGGTCCACTCGAACTTTTTATCTTTCTTGAGGAGTTCAGTTAGAGGCTTAGCAACCTTGGAGAAATTCTCGACGAAGCGGCGGCAATAGCTCGCTAAACCAAGAAAACTCCGAACTTGCTTGACCGTTTCAGGTGGAGTCCAGTCAAGGACAGCTTGAACTCGCTCGGGATTGACAGCAATGCCCTTACCAGAGATTACATGGCCCAGATAGGTCACTTCTGGCAACCAGAATTCGCACTTGGAGAATTTGGCATAAAGGCGATGCTCTCGGAGTTTCATCAATACTAGCCTTAGATGTTCGGCATGTTCTTCCTCATTCTTGGAGTAGATGAGTATATCATCGAGGTATACCACGACGAATTTATCCAAGTACTCCATGAAGATCGAGTTCATTAACCGAGAGAAGGTGGCTGGAGCATTGGTTAAACCGAAGGACATGACAGTGTACTCATATTGGCCGTAACGAGTAACGAAAGCCGTTTTGGGAATGTCCCCGTTCTTGATTTTGATTTGATGGTAGCCCAACCTCAAATCCATCTTGGAAAAGACTGAGGATCCAGCGAGCTGGTCATACAGGTCGTTGATCCTGGGGAGCGGATACTTGTTCTTGATAGTGACCAAATTGACAGGTCGATAATCCACAACCATCCGATCCGTACCATCCTTCTTCTTGACGAAGAGGACGGGGCAAGCCCATGGAGATGAACTAGGACAGATGAAACCTTTTTGCAAGGACTCATCGAGTTGTTTCTTAAGCTCAGCTAGTTCTAAGGGTGCCATCTTATAAGGTCTCCTAGAGATTGGGACGGTTCCTGGAACAAGGTCTATTACGAACTCGACATCTCTGTCAGGTGGAACACCTGGCAGTTCCTCTGGAAAGACATCCGGAAAGTCACGGACTACCGGAATATCTTCAAGGTCTGGAAGGGGATTGGCATTTAGAGAGTAGAGCTGACGCTCCGATACTCGGGTCAAAACATTGACTGTCTTGCCCGATGGATGGGTAAGTTGGACAGTTCTAGTTGAGCAATCAATCTTGGCGTAATGAGCTGACATCCAGTCCATACCCAAGATGATGTTTATGTCCGAAGACTTGAGAGCTATTAGTGACGCGAGAAAAACCAATCTGTCGACAAGAATTTCATTTCCATGGCTGATCCTAGAGGTTTGCCATCTAGAACCGGGAGTTTGAATTTCCATGGAGGTGGGCATGTCACTAAAGGTAGTGTTGTGCAATCGAGCATAGCTCTCAGAAATAAATGAATGAGATGCCCCAGTATCAAAGAGAACAGTTGCCGGGTGGCAATTAACAAGGAGCGTACCGAGAACGACATTGGGGTCCTCTTGAGTCTCTTCAGCGGAAACGTAGTTGACATGGCCACGAGCAGTGGTGGCTGGCTTGGCGACAAGCACCTTGGCTGTTGACTTACCACGGCCAACAGACTTTCCGAACTGACTGGGGTTGTTCTGGGGACACTCACGGATGTAGTGGCCCGGCTCACCACACTTGAAGCAAGTTATCGAATTGGGGCGTGGAGCAGCATTGGTAGTGGGGCCACCAAAAGTCTTGGACGGCACATACTGCTGATTGGGGCGAGGCGCCTCAAAGGATGGCCTCGGAGTATACCTGGGTGGCATAGCAGAATTTGGAATCCAGACCCGGCGCTTCTGAGATCCAGAGCCGGATGAAGAACCATAGTCACGGGAGTGCTTGCGTGAAGCTTCAAAATCATTCTGCCCTGTCTCGGCACTGATGGCCTTATTGACTAGCTTCGGAAAGGAAGTGCATTCATGCAGACGAAGGTCACGGCGGAGTTCAGGGCTAAGTCCCTTGCGGAACCTTGCCTGCTTCTTGGCGTCGGTGGATACCTCTTCGGGAGCATAGCGTGCAAGCTTCCCAAACTCGCGACTGTATGCATCCACAGTCAGCTTCCCCTGGGTGAAGTTACAGAATATGATGCTCTCAGCTTCACCCAGGGGAAGCTGACTGTGGATGCATACAGTCGCGAGTTTGGGAAGCTTGCACGCTATGCTCCCGAAGAGGTATCCACCGACGCCAAGAAGCAGGCAAGGTTCCGCAAGGGACTTAGCCCTGAACTCCGCCGTGACCTTCGTCTGCATGAATGCACTTCCTTTCCGAAGCTAGTCAATAAGGCCATCAGTGCCGAGACAGGGCAGAATGATTTTGAAGCTTCACGCAAGCACTCCCGTGACTATGGTTCTTCATCCGGCTCTGGATCTCAGAAGCGCCGGGTCTGGATTCCAAATTCTGCTATGCCACCCAGGTATACTCCGAGGCCATCCTTTGAGGCGCCTCGCCCCAATCAGCAGTATGTGCCGTCCAAGACTTTTGGTGGCCCCACTACCAATGCTGCTCCACGCCCCAATTCGATAACTTGCTTCAAGTGTGGTGAGCCGGGCCACTACATCCGTGAGTGTCCCCAGAACAACCCCAGTCAGTTCGGAAAGTCTGTTGGCCGTGGTAAGTCAACAGCCAAGGTGCTTGTCGCCAAGCCAGCCACCACTGCTCGTGGCCATGTCAACTACGTTTCAGCTGAAGAGACTCAAGAGGACCCCAATGTCGTTCTCGGTACGCTCCTTGTTAATTGCCACCCGGCAACTGTTCTCTTTGATACTGGGGCATCTCATTCATTTATTTCTGAGAGCTATGCTCGATTGCACAACACTACCTTTAGTGACATGCCCACCTCCATGGAAATTCAAACTCCCGGTTCTAGATGGCAAACCTCTAGGATCAGCCATGGAAATGAAATTCTTGTCGACAGATTGGTTTTTCTCGCGTCACTAATAGCTCTCAAGTCTTCGGACATAAACATCATCTTGGGTATGGACTGGATGTCAGCTCATTACGCCAAGATTGATTGCTCAACTAGAACTGTCCAACTTACCCATCCATCGGGCAAGACAGTCAATGTTTTGACCCGAGTATCGGAGCGTCAGCTCTACTCTCTAAATGCCAATCCCCTTCCAGACCTTGAAGATATTCCGGTAGTCCGTGACTTTCCGGATGTCTTTCCAGAGGAACTGCCAGGTGTTCCACCTGACAGAGATGTCGAGTTCGTAATAGACCTTGTTCCAGGAACCGTCCCACTCTCTAGGAGACCTTATAAGATGGCACCCCTAGAACTAGCTGAGCTTAAGAAACAACTCGATGAGTCCTTGCAAAAAGGTTTCATCTGTCCTAGTTCATCTCCATGGGCTTGCCCCGTCCTCTTCGTCAAGAAGAAGGATGGTACGGATCGGATGGTTGTGGATTATCGACCTGTCAATTTGGTCACTATCAAGAACAAGTATCCGCTCCCCAGGATCAACGACCTGTATGACCAGCTCGCTGGATCCTCAGTCTTTTCCAAGATGGATTTGAGGTTGGGCTACCATCAAATCAAAATCAAGAACGGGGACATTCCCAAAACGGCTTTCGTTACTCGTTACGGCCAATATGAGTACACTGTCATGTCCTTCGGTTTAACCAATGCTCCAGCCACCTTCTCTCGGTTAATGAACTCGATCTTCATGGAGTACTTGGATAAATTCGTCGTGGTATACCTCGATGATATACTCATCTACTCCAAGAATGAGGAAGAACATGCCGAACATCTAAGGCTAGTATTGATGAAACTCCGAGAGCATCGCCTTTATGCCAAATTCTCCAAGTGCGAATTCTGGTTGCCAGAAGTGACCTATCTGGGCCATGTAATCTCTGGTAAGGGCATTGCTGTCAATCCCGAGCGAGTTCAAGCTGTCCTTGACTGGACTCCACCTGAAACGGTTAAGCAAGTTCGGAGTTTTCTTGGTTTAGCGAGCTATTGCCGCCGCTTCATCGAGAATTTCTCCAAGGTTGCTAAGCCTCTAACTGAACTCCTCAAGAAAGATAAAAAGTTCGAGTGGACCCCACAGTGCGAGTTCAGCTTTCAGGAACTGAAAAGACGCCTGACATCTGCTCCTGTGCTGGTACCACCAGATTTCTCTAAGGACTTTGTTATCTACTGCGACGCCTCGCGACAAGGACTAGGTTGCATACTCATGCAAGATCGTCATGTGATTGCCTACGCATCTCGACAGTTGCGTCCACATGAGGATAATTATCCCACACATGATCTAGAGCTTGCAGCAGTAGTCCATGCACTCAAAACCTGGCGACATTACCTTCTGGGTAATCGTTGCGAAATTTACACTGATCACCAAAGTTTGAAATATATCTTCACCCAACCGGATTTGAATCTCAGGCAAAGACGTTGGGTCGAGTTGATCTCGGATTACGACTTAGGAATAACTTACACCCCAGGCAAAGCCAATGTCATGGCTGATGCACTAAGTCGTAAATCTTATTGTAACAACCTGATGTTACAACAAAGTCAACCATTTCTCCACGAGGAATTTCATAAGCTTAACCTTCACATTGTTCCTCGAGGATTCCTTTCCACCCTGGTGGCGAAACCTAACCTTATGGATCAGATCATCAAGGCATAAAAGGTGGATTCGGGAATTTCCCGTATCAAGAGAAACATCAAGAAGGGAGTTGCAGATTGTTTCTCCATTGATGGTCAAGGTGTTGTTTTCTTTGGAAACCGTCTAGTGGTTCCCAAGGTACGCAACTTGAGGCGATTGATCCTTAAGGAAGTTCATGAATCCCCTCTCACCATTCATCCCGGTAGTACTAAAATGTATCAAGACCTACGCCAGAGGTTTTGGTGGACTAGGATGAAGAGAGAAATCGCTCAATACATTGCAACTTGCGACGTCTGTCGTCATGTTAAAGCAGAGCATCAACGGCCTGCTGGCACCCTTCAACCATTGGTGATTCCTGAATGGAAATGGGATAAAATCGGTATGGATTTCATTACCGGGTTTCCCAGAACCAAAAGAGGGAATAATGCTATCTTCGTTGTTGTCGATCGTCTCTCCAAAGTAGCCCACTTCTTACCTGTTCGCGAGAGTATAACCGCTAGCCAGCTAGCTGATTTGTACATCTCTCGAATAGTATCTCTCCATGGTGTTCCATTGGAAATTAATTCAGACCGTGGAAGTCTTTTCACCTCTCGGTTTTGGGAAAGTTTCCAAAATGCTATGGGGACTCGTCTCTCCTTTAGCACCGCCTTCCATCCGCAATCAAGTGGTCAAGTAGAACGAGTCAATCAAATTCTGGAGGATATGCTCCGAGCCTCTGTCATCTCTTTCGGTATGAATTGGGAGAAGTGCCTTCCATTCGCCGAGTTCGCTTATAACAACAGTTTTCAAGCTAGCTTGGGTAAAGCTCCTTTCGAATTTCTTTATGGACGAAAATGTCGAACGCCTCTTAACTGGTCAGAAACCGGCGAGAGACAACTCTTTGGCCCGGACATGATCCAGGATGCAGAAGAGCAGGTTCGCATTATTCGTGAGAAGTTGAAAACCGCCCAGTCTCGACAAAAGAGTCAGTATGACCGCAAGCATAAGCCCATGGCTTATGAAGTCGGCGAGATGGCTTACCTTCGGGTTACACCTTTAAAGGGAACCCATCGATTCGGTATCAAAGGCAAATTGGCTCCTCGTTACATTAGACCTTTTCGCATTCTTGCCAAACGAGGAGAAGTTGCCTACCAATTGGAACTACCTCCGCATCTCTCCAGAGTTCATGACGTCTTCCACGTTTCTCAACTCAGGCGTTGCTTCGCGGATCCTATCCGTGGAGTGGACCACGAAACGCTTGATCTCCAAGATAACCTCACTTATCGGGAATACCCCGTTCGTATCCTTGATCAAGCCGAGCGTACCACTCGACGCCACAATATCATGTTTCTCAAGGTTCTATGGTCACACCATTCCGAGCAAGAAGCTACATGGGAAAGGGAGGATCGTCTTCGACTCGAGTACCCCACCTTCTTTCCGGAGGAACCTAAATCTCGGGACGAGATTCTTTTGAGTGGGGGTGAGTTGTCACATCCTAGCTAGCTCATGCATTAGAGTGTGCATCATGTTTACTTTTGACAGAAATTTGAAATGGGGAAGGCAGAACCCCCAGCACCCCTCCTGAAATCAACTAGGTTTTACTAAAAATATTTTCAATGAACCTGAAATGCCCTTCTAAAATGTTCACTCTCTTTGTCTTGGATTAAAACCTCTGGCGAAAATGGTGCATATTTTTCTAGGTCAACAGAAGCTAATTGAATTAATGCATTAGTATTTGAATTTGGGCATTTAAAATTTATAAAATATTTCAAATGCTCAAATATCTCCAAACTAAAATGTTCCTTGCTGGAATTATTCTAACTAAGGATCAAATGAAGTTTGGTGATTTTAGGAGTTGTTTTAGTATTTTTAATAAGTCAACAAAGTTACAGAAAAATAGAAAAGGAAAAATAGAAGGGAAACTTACCTGGCGCCTGCCAACCGGCCCACCTGCCGGCCCAGCCCAGCTGCCGCGCCAGCGAGCTGCTTGGCTCGGCCAGGCAGGCACGCAGGTGCTCGACGCCGGCACCAGCGAGCGCCACGCAGCTCCTCGCCGCCCTGCCTCACCTCCTCGTCGCCCCGCTGGCCTGGACGCGCTCCACGTCGTCGCCCCGAGCCCCTGGACACGCCATTCGCCTCTGCCTCGCCTCCCTCGCTCCCCTTCGCCATGGCCGAGGCCACCGCCGCCGCACCTACGCCGTAGGCGCGCTCCCCGTCGTCCCCGCGCCACCCGACCGTGTCCACGAGCTCCGCCACCCTCTTCTTCTTCGAGGAAGACGAGCCCCGAGCGCTCGCCCGCTCTGGAATCGCCCCCGACCCCGTCTTCCCCAACTCCGGCCGCCGAGATCGCCATCATCGCCCCGCTCAGCTCCGACCTTCCCCGAGCCCGCCTCGACGCTCGCTGCAATCACCGTGAGCCTGGCCACCTTTCCATCCTCCCCGTTCTCTCTCTCGAGCCCCGTAGCGATTACATGTAGCTTGCCCGCACGCACCGCCGCGGAGCTCGTCGCCGACGAGGCTCCGGCCACCCAACGGCCGCACCACCTTGTCCACTAGCCTCACCGCACACCCAGGGGCCAAACGCACCACTCCACGCGCCTCGCCGTGCCCCGTAGCCCCGGTTTCACTTTCACCCGAGCCCCGGCGCCGCCAAACTCATCGCCGGCGCCAACTCCGGCCACCCCGACCCCAACCAACTCCACCAAGAGTTGCGGGTCAGCTCCAGCTCCACGTAGATGCCCTTCGCGCCCCATTTGGTGGCCGGAACGGCCAAATCCACTTGCTCCACCGCGTCTGGCCTCGCCGGCGGCTAGACGCCGACGAGTTGACCCTTGACCGTTGACGGGTGGGCCCTCGTTGACTCCCGTGAGTCAATGACAGGTGGGGCCCCCCTGTTAACTATTTGGATTAGTTCTAATTAAAGTTAATTAGTTAAACTAACTACTGACATGCGGGTCCCACTGGTCAGTTTGACCTGGACGACCCCGTTGACCCCTGACGTCACGCTGACCTCATGCTGACGCAATTAATTAATTACTGGATTTATTCTTATACAGGAAAATCCACAAAATAGTTCAAACTTCAAAAATTCATAGAAAATTATCTGTAACTCCAAATGCAAAGTTCTATATATGAAAAATGATCAGAAAAATCCAAGCTATCCATTGGTGCTGGTTTCATGCATGTCAGAACAAGTTAAACCCACTGTTTAGGCATTACAAGATGATACACTAATATGATCTTAATAAATGAGTTTCCATTTGAATCTTTGGTTCAAATGGGTTCATTCCCTTCTGGTTTAACTTACACTAGGTCAGGACACATTCATATTGCCATGTCATAGCATGCATCATATTGTTGCATATCGCCATGTTTGATTGTGTTCCGATGTGTTCATCGTGGTAGGTTCTGCCTCCGAGGATATCTCCGAGTATCCAACTGAAGGGCAGTATCCCACGACCACTCCCTCAGGCAAGCAACTCGTTGATCATTCCGATACAAACCCATGTTCTCGCTTCTGCCCTAGTTTACTGCATTAAGACAACGCGTTTCAAACTGCTGTGTGTTGCGGTAGATGAACCCACTTCCTTTGCATGACCTGTCATTGCCACAGTAACTAGATGAAACCCACTAGCATGTGTAGGAGTTGATTGAGCCAATACATGTGTGTGTGTTCCTACCATGCTATGCTTGCTATGCTTAGAGTTGTGTCAGGTCTGGCTCATCGGGATGATGATCCGGAGTGAAAGATTGTATCGTTGTCAATAGTGTGGAAGTGTTGAACACGATTTGGTAAAGGAATCGATGGAAGGCCATGTAGGAGTACATGGTGGGTTGTTTCATTGAGGCCGTCCTTAAGAACTGAGATCTGTGTGTGTGATTTAAGACTCAGCTACTACCACGCATTGGGCCCGAAACCAATGGACCCTCTCGGCTTCTTGATCACGCTTGTCCTCTGTCCAGGAGTTGCAAAGTAGTTTCTGGTGTTTGTAGCATGCTGGGGGCCGCACACGGCGCTGACCATCGGGGTGGGCTGTGTTGCGGTAGGCACGTGGCCGGGTCAACCGGGCGCCCGTTTGGTGTCTCGGAACCCTGTTCACATCGTTCGGGGCCGTTAGTGGAAACCTCGGCCGGACTCCCTGCGGATGGAACCCGAATAGGCGATAAACCTGGACTAGAGACTTGAGTGTTTAGGTAGGCCGTGGCCGACACCCTCGCTGGGCTTCCGCTTGAAGGTTGCCGAGTACATGTCGTGTAAACGGCGATAAGTGGTGAGAGCGTGTGTGAAGAAGTACACCCCTGCAGGGTATAAATCTATTCGAATAGCCGCGTCCGCGGTAAAGGACTACTTGGTCACCTATATAGTTCATAGATAAGTTAAATGGATACTACTAAAAATCTCCAGATAAGTGTGAGTACCGCGGATGGCCCTCTCGTATGAGGACGAGAGAGGATCCACGGTGGGGTATTGTGATGGTGATAGTGGACTCGTGTGCGACAAATGATTTACAAGTGGTGTCTATCGTAGGATAGCTTAGCCAAGAGTCAAAGCTGGCTTGCTGCAACAACCCCACTACCTTCTTGAGAATGTGCATGTATAGTAGGTTCCTGTTGTAAGACTTGCTGAGTACCTTCGTACTCATGTTGCTTTAATCATGTTTTTCAGACGACTGCACCAACCCCTCTGATGGGTTCTATGTAGACCTCGACGTTGACGAGTGACTTATCACCCAGGTGGTGATCCAAGACTTGTGAAGGGTCGTTGTAGATAGACAGGCTTCGTCAAGCCTTCTTCCTTTCTAGAGTCTGTACTCAGACTACTTTGCTTCCGCATGTGCTTGTATGTTTGTATGACTTGAGTGTTGGGTCATGTGACCCCTATCTATATGGATGATATGTATGGCTCCTCGGAGCCTTCTAAATAAAGTACTTGAGTCGTAGAGTACTGTTGTGATGCCATGTTGTATTTACTCATATCGGGCATATTGTGTGTATGATTGAAATGCTTGGTATGAGTGGGATCCGACTATCTAGTTGTTTATCCTTGGCAGCCTTTCATATGGGGAAATGCAAGTCTTGTGCTTCTGAGCGATAGTAGTCCGCTACAGCCCGGTTCACCGGAGTCCTGCTAGCCCAGCACTACTGCTTGGACGCTTGACTGGCCGACATGTGTTTCACGTCGTTCCTATGTCTGTCCCTTCGGGGAAATGTCACGCGCTGTTATTCGGAGTCCTGCCTAGCCTGCTACAGCCCGGGTTACCGGAGTCCTGTTAGCCCAGTGCTACAGCCCGAATAAATACGTTGATGACCGACATGCTCGATGTGATTCATGTATGCCTGTCCTCATAGGCTAGCGCCGCCTTGGGTTCACGACTAGCCATGTCGGCCCGGGTTCTCTGTCATATGGATGCTAGCGACACTATCATATACGTGAGCCAAAAGGCGCAAACGGTCCCGGGCCAGGTAAGGTGGCACCCGTGGGAGTACCGTGCGTGAGGCCGCAAAGGGATATGATGTGTTACACGCTGGATCGATGTGGCATAGGATCGGGGTCCTGACAGCGTTGGTATCAGAGGATCCACGGTGGGGTATTGTGATGGTGATAGTGGACTCGTGTGCGACAAATGATTTACAAGTGGTGTCTATCATAGGATAGCTTAGCCAAGAGTCAAAGCTGGCTTGCTGCAACAACCCCACTACCTTCTTGAGAATGTGCATGTATAGTAGGTTCCTGTTGTAAGACATGCTGAGTACCTTCGTACTCATGTTGCTTTAATCATTTTTTTCAGACGACTGCACCAACCCCTCTGATGGGTTCTATGTAGACCTCGACGTTGATGAGTGACTTATTACCCAGGTGGTGATCCAAGACTTGTGAAGGGTCGTTGTAGATAGACAGGCTTCGTCAAGCCTTCTTCCTTTCTAGAGTCTGTACTCAGACTACTTTGCTTCCGCATGTGCTCGTATGTTTGTATGACTTGAGTGTTGGGTCATGTGACCCCTATCTGTATGGATGATATGTATGGCTCCTCGGAGCCTTCTAAATAAAGTACTTGAGTCGTAGAGTACTGTTGTGATGCCATGTTGTATTTACTCATATCGGGCATATTGTGTGTATGATTGAAATGCTTGGTATGAGTGGGATCCGACTATCTAGTTGTTTATCCTTGGCAGCCTTTCATATGGGGAAATGCAAGTCTTGTGCTTCTGAGCGATAGTAGTCCGCTACAGCCCGGTTCACCGGAGTCCTGCTAGCCCAGCACTACTGCTTGGACGCTTGACTGGCCGGCATGTGTTTCACGTCGTTCCTATGTCTGTCCCTTCGGGGAAATGTCACGCGCTGTTATTCGGAGTCCTGCCTAGCCTGCTACAGCCCGGGTTACCGGAGTCCTGTTAGCCCAGTGCTACAGCCCGAATAAATACGTTGATGACCGACATGCTCGATGTGATTCATGTATGCCTGTCCTCATAGGCTAGCGCCGCCTTGGGTTCACGACTAGCCATGTCGGCCCAGGTTCTCTGTCATATGGATGCTAGCGACACTATCATATACGTGAGCCAAAAGGCGCAAACGGTCCCGGGCCAGGTAAGGTGGCACCCGTGGGAGTACCGTGCGTGAGGCCGCAAAGGGATATGATGTGTTACACGCTGGATCGATGTGGCATAGGATCGGGGTCCTGACAAAATAGTTCTCCCCACGGAACTCACATACGGGTCACCTCGAGTGCTCGCTTATGACGAGCTTGAGCACGAGCAGTTGCGGCAACATGACGCGACGCTCCTCGAGGAAGATCGGCTTTGGGCGGCTGTGAGAGCAGCACGCTACCAGCAAGCCCTGTGCCGCTATCACAGCCGCAAGGTACATGCCCGAAGCTTTGAGGAAGGCGACCTTGTTCTTTGGCACGTTCAGTCGACCAAGAATTCCAACAAGTTGACGTCGAAGTGGGAAGGCCCTTATCAGGTAATACAAGTTACTAGGCCCGACGCAGTCAGCCTGGAGACAGAAGATGCTGTCCCAGTGAGCAACTCCTGAAACATGGAACATCTTTGCAAGTTTTAACCATAAGGCGCGGCTGTCGGGCCTCCCGGCAAGCCACCTTTTGTACAAGCTTTGCCGGCAAGGCATGTAACCCTCTGTACAAAGCCAGGCGCATACCCTGAGCATAAATAAACGAAGCGCTGGTGCCCTAAGTTATAGCATGCATGCTAGGTTAAGTCTCTCCCTCGGTTAGGGTTGATAGTGCTTGGCGGCGACTAACCCCTAGCCTAGAGGTCGAGTTCGCGTCTTTCTCTCCTCTTTGGTTCGCAGGGCACATGGACACTTCTGCTGAGCCGCTTGGGAGAAAGGGGACGAACCAGCGCCCCGGCCCCAGCAAGCCAAGACTGTCGGGGGCTGAAGACACAAGGACCCAACCTCGGCAAGCCAAGGTTGTTGGGGGTTGTGGGTTCAGATAAGTCTTTCATCCCCTGTTATGCATTTCCGTATGGAACTGGGACGTGTGAAACCTCGTTTATATTCTTAAACCACCATGCTCCCCTTCTCCTATACCCAAGAGCTATTCCCTAGGTCGGAACCTGGTCGTAGTCGCGGTGGCAAGAAAATGAACGAGGGGGCTAACTCTACTTCACCCCTGCCTCCGCCAAAAGAGTGAGAATGGTCGACTCAAGTGGGGGGACGGCAAGGCCTGTTGCCAACAATGTTTATCTTAAAAATAACAAGGATTCATCCCTTGGCATGGGCCTCGCTCACGTACACAGAAACCCGGCAAGCACCCTTTTTCATTAAAAACATCCCATACAGGTATAGTTCATACGGAATTAAAAACATGAGCAAGGGGATTACAAGTCTTAAAATTAGCATGTGCCCGAAGGCTTACAAACTAAAAAGAGATAAGGTGCCTGTAATCCCTTTCTTGTCCCTCTCCTCATAAGGTGGAACAAGACAGCAGGAGGGCAAAAGGAGTGCCTAGGCGAGGTGTGAGGATCAGAAGGCACCAAGAGAACATCTTGGTGCCGGCAAAGTAGCTGGAAGACGAGGCAGTGGGCCGGCAATACGCGACGAAGGCATCGGTGTCCGCGTACTACGGCTTGACGGCCGCCACCCGCCTTCTTTGCCTTCTCCGGCCCTCCTACGCCAGCCGCCCAAGGAGACGACGGGGAGCGCCCCGATGGAGAGCTTGGCGAGGAAGGCCCTCGACAGGGCGCGTGGCCGAGGGAGGGGCGGCGCGGTTAGTCGGGGTCGGCATCCTGCCGCTCGACTCCCTCGTCGTCACTGTCGTTGTCCTCCTCGTCACTCCCGCTCGAGGAGGAATCTTCATCGTCGGAGAAGCTCTCTAGGCAGCACTTTAAGCGAGTTCCAAGATCTCCAAAGACCTTGGCGGAGAGCAGGCCGCCCTCCATTAACTTGAAGTAGAGGACGAGCCCTACCGTCAGGCTATGGATGCGAGCAAATGTCTTCCACCCGCGGCGGAGGTACATTACATGAGGAGCAGGGAAGTCGACGTCGACCTGTGTGCCGTCGTTCCCGCAGCCCCTCATGTGCAATCTGAGGGTCTGGGGCGGGTCGAGCTCCATTTCCCGAGCAAATGGGGTAGGGAGACGGAGATGACGACGCGGTGGCCAGCGCAGCCTGATGAAGAATTCCCGAGGCTAGTCCCCGACGTGGCCCTCCATCACGGGTGGCATCGCCGGCGGAGGCACGGCCATCGCGCCGCCCCGTCCCCCTTTCCCCCAACCGCCGCGGCGACCTCGGCCTCGCCCCCTCCCCCTTCCCCTCGTGGCCGGCTCCGCCGCTGCGAGCTCGTGGGAAGGAGGAACGCGCTGTCGAGCAGTGACCCTCGCCCCCACCGTTGAAGGGCATGCGCCCCCTCTCGCCATGATGGGTGGGAGGAAGGAGCGGAAGTGGAAGAATATGGATGCTGGGAGAATGTGGGAGTGCCATCCCCCTCCCCCTTCTTATAAAGGGGCGGGGTCAGGGCTCGGCCGCTCCGCTCCACCAATCCGATCATCGGGGCCGCAGGGAATCAGGACCGACCCGCTGCCCCAATCGGCGACGGCCCGGTTTCCCGCCTCCACCGCCTGCCACCTGCATGAAGGGCACATGTTGAGCAAGCAGAGTCGAAGGGACGGGTGAGGCAACCGTTCCCCACCCCGTGATCGTGGGGCTTGGGCGCCTTGAAGACCGTGACCCGAGTCCGCTCAGTAAATGAGTCGCGCCTCCACGCCTCCCTCTTTTTATGGGGAAGGCGCGATCCGCCTCTTTACTGCGATGTGACGCATGCGTGCGGGAACCACCCCACGCATGACCCCCACGTCACGCACGATCCTCAACATCGCGCGTTCAACGTGGGTCGTGGGGAAGCGCAGCGGATGAAGCAGTTACTGCGGTAAAATCCGCCCCACCTGCCCGCGCACCGTTCTGGGCCTGGCCCAACAACGCGTTGCGCTTATGTGTGGCCCAGGCCTGGGGGATCCTATCGGTGTACAAAAGTAAGGGCTCTCCTTTTAACCCATTTACTTGTGCACGGGCAGTTAGAGCCGTGTGCCACGGCCACACCTAGAAGGGCAGAGGAGGGATGCCGGAGAAGCGAAGCACAAGACCACCAAGGCAACACCAAGACCAGGAACACAAAGAGCAAGAGGGCGAGGTGCCCCCCCCCCGGCAAGACCCTTGCCGGGGTGGCCTCCGCAGCCCCGGCAAGAGCCTTGCCGGGGCAACTTGCTCAACGCCAGCAGAGTGAGCCACCCTTGAGCCCAAGTGTTCCAAACGTCGTCAACAACTACATTGGAACCAAGGCTCGGGAGGCACCTCCGTGGTGGCATGCAGATCTTTGTCAAGATCATAAACACACAAGATCATATGAGGATCCGAAGACGAAGACCCTCAGCGGGATCCTAGCCGAGGAGATCCACAAGACCCCCGGCAAGCGCCTTGCCAGGGACGACTGCAATGCCACGGCAAGACCCTTGTCGGGCCCCCGGCAAAACCCTTGCCGAGGGCATCAGCGGGGCCACGGACAGGCCCGCACCAGCCAAGACTCCACCGCCGTCCCCAAGCAGCTGCTAGCTCAACCAGCTAGGCAGGCACCTGCGTGGCGACGGGCGGACTCTACACCAACTCAGCAAGCACTTGCGTGGTGGCATGCAGATCTTCGTGAAGGCCCTCCACCGCGCCACCTCAGCTGCCTGCCTGCCTACATGGCACCGCACGCATCGCTGGCCTGGGCATGTGTCGAAGCAAGGCGGAGCGGCGACGGACGGGACGGGCCTCGTTCCCGTCCCCGATAAAGCTAATGGACACCTAAGTAGCGCATTTAATGCACTTTGTCCCGTAACGTCGGGCGATAAGCTCGCGCGCTGTACACCTTTCCACCTCATGTGTGCCACTGTGGCAACCCCTTTTGCCTATAAAAGGAGGCCCGAGGCGACCAGGAGAAGGATTCGGCTCTTTGGAACTACGCAGCCACCATATCTAGTTCGAGAGCTCAAGAACACTCTGAAATAAACACCAAAGCAGGACTAGGGTATTACGCATCCTCGCGGCCCGAACCTGGGTAAACGATCTTTGTGCTAGCTCCTAAACCTGTTCTACTCACAACCCCGCGCCTGCCGACCGTAGAAGGGATTCCAGTGATCCCATAGGTGTCGTTAGCACCGACAGAGGCATGCTATCATCAAAATAAATTGTCTCATCAAAACTTGGGGGACTAAAAATATCATCTTCATCAAACATATCATCCCCAAGCTTGTATCTTTTCATATCATTAGCATCATGGATATTCAAAGAATTCACACTAACAGCATTGCAATCATGCTCGTCATTCAAAGATTTAGTGCGAAACATTTTATGAACTTCTTCTTCTAACACTTGAGCACAATTTTCCTTTCCATCATTTTCACGAAAGACATTAAAAAGATGAAGCATATGAGGTAACCTCAATTACATTTTTTGTAGTTTTCTTTTATAGACTTAACTAGTGATAAAACAAGAAACTAGAAGAGTCAATTGCAAGATCTAAAGATATACCATCAAGCACTAACCTCCCCGGCAACGGTGCCAGAAAAGAGCTTGATGTCTACTATGCAACCTTCTTGTAGACTCGTGTTGAGTCTCCAAGCACAGAGTTTTGTAGGACAGTAGCAAATTTCCCTCAAGTGGATGACCTAAGGATTATCAATCCGTGGGAGGCATAGGATGAAGATGGTCTCTCTCAAACAACCCTGGAACCAAATAACAAAGAGTCTCTTGTGTCCCCAACACACCCAATACAATGGTGATTTGTATAGGTGCACTAGTTCGGCGAAGAGATAGTGATACAAGTGCAATATGGATAGTAGATATAGGTTTTTGTAATTTGAAAATATATAAACAGCAAGGTAACTAGTAACAAAATTGACCAAAACGGTATTGCAATGCTTGAAACAAGGCCTAGGGTTCATACTTTCACTAGTGCAAGTTCTCCCAACAATGATAACATGATTAAATCATATGGCAATCCCTCAACGTGTGAAAAAAGTCACTCCAAAGTTCCTATCACAGAGAACATAGGATGGAATTGCTTGTAGGGTACGAAACCACCTCAAAGTTATTATTCCCGATCAATCCATTGATCTATTCCTATAAGTGTCAGAAACAGCGCTAGAGTCGTAGTAAAATAACAACATATGACACACATCAATCAACCCTAACGTCACATAGATACTCCAGTGTCACCACAAGTATCGGTGGGTCAATTATACGATATGCATGAAGACAAAATCAGATTCATAATATTCAATCCAACACAAAGAACCACAAAGAGTGCCCCAAGGTTCCTACCAGAGAAACAAGGACGAAAGCGCGCATCAACCCCTAAGCATAGATTACCCCGATGTCACCTCGGGAATCCGCGAATTGAGTGCCAAAACATACATCAAGTGAATCAATAGATCAACCCATTGTCACCACGAGTATTGCTACTTTTTGAGCTTGCGTTGGTTTTTTCCTTGAAGAGGAAAGGGTGATCAGCAAAGTAGAGATAAGTATTTCCCTTATTTTGAGAACCAAGGCATCAATCCAGTAGGAGACAACGCACAAATCCCCAATACATGCACAGAAAATCAAACAACTTGCACCTAATGCGATAAAGGGGTTGTCAATCCCTTCGCGGTTACTTGCAAAAGTGAGATCTGCTAGAGATAGATGAAAGTAAACAAACGGTAAAGTATTTTTTTTGGTATTTTTGGTTTATAGGTGGAAAGTAAAAGATTGCAAAATAGTAGATCGGAAACTTTTATGATGGAAAATAGAAACTTATATGATGGAACATAGACCCGAGGGCCATAGGTTTCACTAGAGGCTTCTCCCAAGATAGCAAATAATACAGTGGGTGAACAAATTACTGCCGAGCAATTGATAGAAAAGCACAAAGTTATGATGATATCTAAGGCAATGATTATGAAATATAGGCATCACGTCCGTGTCAAGTAGACCGAAATGATTCTGCATCTACTACTATTACTCCACACATCGAGTGACTCCTGCCTGCATCTAGAGTATTAAGTTCATGAAGAACAGAGTAACGCATTAAGTAAGATGACATGATGTAGAGGAATTAATTCAAGCAATATGATGAAAACCCCATCTTTTTATCCTCGATGCCAACAATACAATACGTGCCTTGATGCCCCTACTGTCACTGGGAAAGGACACCGCAAGATTGAACCCAAAGCTAAGCACTTCTCCCATTGCAAGAAAAACCAATCTAGTTGGCCAAACCAAACCGATAGTTCAAAGAGAATTATAAAGATATCAAATCATGCATAAAAGAATTCAGAGAAGATTCAAACAATATTCATAGGTAAGCTAATCATAAATCCACGATTCATCGGATCTCGTCAAACACACCGCAAAAGAGTATTACATCGGATAGATCTGCAAGAACGTCAAGGAGAACTATGTGTTGAGAATCAAAGAGAGAGAAGAAGCCATCTAGCTACTAGCTATGGACCCGTAGGTCTGTGGTAAACTACTCACGCTTCATCGGAAGGGCAATAAAGTTTATGTAGAAGCCCTCTGTGATCGAATCCCCTTCCGACAGGGTGCCGGAAAGGAACCTAGATGGGATCTGACGGGTACAGAAGGTTGCAGCGGTGGAAAAGTGTTTTCGTGGATACTTCTGTTGGTTTGGGAATATATGTGAATATATAGGCGAAAGAATTAGGTCAGGGGAGTCACGGGGGGCCCACAAGAAAGGGGGCGCGCCCTCCACCCTTGTGGCCGCCTCGTGGATCCTCCGACTTCATCACCAAGTCTCGTGGGTGTCTTCTGGTCCAAGAAAAATCAAAGTGAAGGTTTTATTCCGTTTGGACTCTGTTTGGTATTCCTTTTTTGCGAAACTCGAAAACAAGGAAACAACATAAACTGGCACTGGGCTCTAGGTTAATAGGATAGTCCCAAAAATAATATAAAATAGCATATTAATGCATATAGAACATCCAAAATAGATAATATAATAGCATGGAACAATAAAAAATTATAGATACAATGGAGACGTATCAAGCATCCCCAAGCTTAATTCCTGCTCGTCCTCGAGTAGGTAAATGATAAAAACAGAATTTTTGATGTGGAATGCTACCTAACATATTTATCCATGTAATTCTTCTTTATTGTGGCATGAATGTTCAGATCCATAAGATAGTACTTCAAGCACACTAGCAAAGCAATTATGTCTTCTCAAAATAACATAGCCAAAGAAAGCTTATCCCTACAAAATCATATAGTCTGGCTATGCTCCATCTTCATCACACAAAATATTCAAATCATGCACAAAGCCAATGACAAGCCAAGAAATTTTTTCATACTTTTGATGTTCTCAAACTTTTTCAACTTTCACGCAATACATGAGCGTGTGCCATGGACATAGCACTATAGGTGGAATAGAATATGGTGGTTATGGAGAAGACAAAAAGAAGGAGATAGTCTCACATCAACTAGGCATATCTATGGGCTATGTAGATGCCCATTAATAGATATCAGTGTGAGTGACTAGGGGTTGCAATGCAATGGATGCACTAGAGCTATAAGGTTATGAAAGCTCAAAACGAAACTATGTGGGTGTGCATCCAACTCGCATGCTGATGAAGACCTAGTGCAATTTGAGGAAGCCCGTCATTGGAATATACAAGCCAAGTTCCATAATGAAAAATTCCCACTAATATATGAAAGTGACATTATAGGAGACTCTCTATCATCAAGATGATGGTGCTACTTTGAAGCACAAGTGTGGTAAAAGGATAGTAACATTTCTCTTTTTTTTCTTTGGCCTTCTCTTATTTTTTGGCCTCTTTTTTTCGTTCAGAGTCTCATCCCGACTTGTGGGGGAATCATAGTGTCCATCATCCTTTCCTCACATGGGACAATGCTCTAATATTGAAGATCATCACACTTTTATTTACTTACAACT
This sequence comes from Aegilops umbellulata, assembly GCA_032464435.1. Classification (NCBI taxonomy): domain Eukaryota; kingdom Viridiplantae; phylum Streptophyta; class Magnoliopsida; order Poales; family Poaceae; genus Aegilops; species Aegilops umbellulata. The sequence goes on from CP136056.1 coordinate 115,308,635, forward strand.
CAAGAATTACAACTCGATACTTAGAACAAAATATGACTCTACATGAATGCCTCCGGCGGTGTACCTGGATGTGCAATGAATCAAGAGTGACATGTATGAAAGAATTTTGAATGGTGGCTTTGCCACGAATACGATGTCAACTACATGATCATGCAAAGCAATATGACAATGATGGAACGTGTCATAATAAATGGAACAATGGAAAGTTGTATGGCAATATATCTCGGAATGGCTTTGTAAATGCCATAATAGGTAGGTATGGTGGTTGTTTTGAGGAAGGTATATGGTGGGTGTATGGTACCGGTGAAAGTTGCGCATCACTAGAGAGGCTAGCAATGGTGGAAGGGTGAGAGTGCGTATAATCCATGGACTCAACATTAGTCATAAAGAACTCACATACTTATTGAAAAAATCTATTAGTTATCGAAACGAAGTACTATGTGCAGCTCCTAGGGGGACTGATTGGTAGGAAAAGACCATCGCTCGTCCGCGACCGCCACTCATAAGGAAGACAATAAATAAATAAATCATGTTCTAACTTCATCACATAACGGTTCACCATACGTGCATGCTACGGGAATCACAATCTTTAACGCAAGTATTTCTACAATCCATAGTTACTCACTAGCACGACTCTAATGTCAGCATCTTTATATCTCCAAACAATCATAAGGAATCAAACTTCTCATAGTATTCAATGCACTTTATATGAAAGTTTTTATTATACCCCTCTTGGATGTCTATCATATTAGGACGAAATTTATAACCAAAGCAAATTACGATACTTTTTACAGACTCTCAAAATAATATAAGTAAAGCATGAGAGTTCAATAATTTCTATAAAATAAAGCCACCGCCGTGCTCTAAAAAGATATAAGTGAAGCACTGGAGCAAAATTGACTAGCTCAAAAGATATAAGTGAAGCACATAGAGTATTCTAATAAATCACGATTCACGTGTGTCCCTCTCAAAAGGTGTGTACAGCAAGGATGATTGTGGCAAACTAAAAATCAAAGACTCATATTATACAAGACGCTCCAAGCAAAACACATATCATGTGGTGAATAAAAATATAGCCTCAAGTAAAGTTACCGATAGACGAAGACGAAAGAGGGGATGCCTTCCGGGGCATCCCCGAGCTTAGGCTCTTGGTTGTCCTTCAATATTACCTTGGGGTGCCTTGGGCATCCCCAAGATTAGGCTCTTGCCAATCCTTATACCATAGTCCATCAAATCCTTACCCAAAACTTGAAAACTTCACAACACAAAACACAACAGAAAATCTCATAAGTTTCATTAGTATAAGAAAATAAATCACCACTTTTTGTATTGTTGTAAACTCATTCTTTATTTATATTGGTGTAATATCTACTATATTCCAACTTTTCCATGGTTCATACCCCCCGATACTACCCATAGATTCATCGAAATAAGCAAACAACACATAGAAAAAAGAATCTGTCAAAAACAGAATGGTCTGTAGTAATCTGGATAGTTCAAATACTTCTGTAACTCCAAAAATAATGAAAACTTAGGACAACCGAGGCAATTTGTATAGCAATCTTGTGTAAAAAAATCAGAATTTAATCACGCTTTTGTGATTTTTAAAAATTATGGGACTGAGCGCGAAAGTTTATGTTTTTCAGCAAGATCAAATCAACTATCACTGTAAGCCATCCCAAAGGTCTTACTTGGCACAAACACTAATTAGAACACAAAAACACATCTAACCAGAGGCTAGATGAATTATTTAATGCAAAACAGAACCAAAAAGCAAGGAACGAAAATTGGGTTGCCTCCCAACAAGCGCTATTGTTTAATGCCCTTAGCTAGGCATTGAGATTTCGATGATCTCACATGAAAGATTGAAACACGAAGAGAACATCATGTAGCATGTGAAAAACACATCTAAGTCTAACATACTTCCTATGCATAGGCATCTTATATGCAAACAAATTATCAAGGAAAGCAAAAACTAGGATATGCAAAGAAGAGGAAAGAAACAATAGTAATCTCAACATAACGAGAGGTAAATTAGTTACATGAAATTTTCTACAACCATATTTTCCTCTCTGATAATAATTACATGTAGGATGATAATCAAATTCAACAATATAACTATCACATAAAATATTCTCAACATGATCCACATGCATGCAAAGTTGACACTCTTCCAAAATAGTGGGATTATCATTAACTAAAGTCATGACCTTTCCAAACCCACTTTTATCAAAAATTTCATAAGGTTGAATATTATCCAAATATGTGGGATCTAAAGCCGACACTCTTCCAAACCCACTTTCAATATTATTGCAAACATTATTATCAATCTTATATTCATCATGGGGCTTCAATAAAATTTCAAGATCATAAGAAGAATCACCCCAATCATGATCATTGCAACAAGTAGTGGACATAGCAAAATTAGCATCCCCAAGATTAGGGTTTTGCATATTATTATCACAATTGACATTAATAGAATTTATAATAAAATCATTGCAATCATGCTTTTCATTCAAGGAGCTATCGTGGATCACTTCATAAATATCATCACAACTTTCAGATCCACAAATTTCAAGCAAAACTTCATAAAGATAATCTAGTGCACTCAACTCACTAGCAATGGGTTCATCATAATTGGATCTCTTAAAAAGATTAATAAGTGGATGAGGATCCATAAACTTTGTTTTTGATTTTCAATAAACACACAATTATACCAAGCAAACGAGCAAACAATCCAAGTAAGACATAAGGGCAAACGAAAAAGACGAACAGAAGAAGGGTGAATTAAAAAGGTAAATCTTTTTGAAAATCGTCTTAGAAGTGGGGGAGAGCAAAACGAGAAGTGAATGGCGAAAATGTAATGCAACAAATGAGAGTTTATGATGGGTACTTGGTATGTCTTGACTTGGCGTAGATCTCCCAGCAATGGCGCTAGAAATTCTTCCTGCTACTTCTTGAGCTTCGTTGTTTTTTCAATTGAAGAGGAAAGGGTGATGCGGCAAACTAGAGATAAGTATTTCGCTTAGTTTTAGAACCAAGGTATCAATCCAGTAGGAGATAACGCACAAATCACCAACACCTGCACAAACAATCAAACAACTTACACCCAACGCGGTAAAGGGGTTGTCAATCCCTTCACGGTTACTTGCAAAAGTGAGATCTGATAGAAATAGATGAAATAAACAAATGGTAAAGTAAATATTTTTGGTATTTTTGGTTTACAGATCGGAAAGACAAAGATTGCAAAATAGTAGATCAAAAACTTATATGATGGAAAATAGAAACTTATATGATGGAAAATAGACCCGGGGGCCATAGGTTTCACTAGAGGCTTCTCTCAAAATAGCAAATAATGCGGTAGGTGAACAAATTACTGTCGAGCAATTGATAGAAAAGCGCAAAGTTACGATGATATCTAAGGCAATGATTATGAAATATAGGCATCACATCCGTGTCAAGTAGACCGAATCGATTTTGCATCTACTACTATTACTCCACACATCTACCGACTGCTGCCTGCATCTAGAGTATTAAGTTCATGGAGAACAGAGAAACGCATTAAGTAAGATGACATGATGTAGAGGAATTAACTCAAGCAATATGATGAAAACCCCATATTTTTATCCTCGATGGCAACAGTACAATACGTGCCTTGCTGCCCCTACTGTCACTGGGAAAGGACACCGCAAGATTGAACCCAAAGCTAAGCACTTCTCCCATTGCAAGAAAAACCAATCTAGTTGGCCAAACCAAACCGATAGTTCAAAGAGAATTACAAAGATATCAAATCATGCATAAAAGAATTCAGAGAAGATTCAAATAATATTCATAAATAAGCTAATCATAAATCCACGATTCATCGGATCTCGGCAAACACACCGCAAATGAGTATTACATCGGATAGATCTCCAAGAACATCAAGGAGAACATGGTATTGATAATCAAAGAGAGAGAAGAAGCCATCTAGCTACTAGCTATGGACCCATAGGTCTATGATAAACTACTTACGCTTCATCGGAAGGGCAATAGAGTTGATGTAGAAGCCCTCCGTGATCGAATCTTCCTCCGGCAGGGTGCCGGAAAGGTCCCTAGATGGGATCTCACGGGTACAGAAGGTTGCGGCTGTGCAAAAGTGTTTTCGTGGATACTTCTAGTGGTTTGGGAATATATGTAAACATATAGGCTAAAGAATTAGGTCAGGGGAGTCACGGGGGGGCACAAGACAGGGGGGGCGCGCCCTACCCCCTTGGGCGCGCCCTCCACCCTTGTGGACGCCTCGTGGCTCCTCCGACTGCATCTCCAAGTCTCGGGTGTCTTCTGGTCCAAGAAAAATCACCGCGGAATTTTTATTCTGTTTGGACTCCGTTTGGTACTCCTTTTCTGCGAAACTCAAAAACAAGGAAAAAACAAAAACTGGCCCTGGGCTCTAGGTTAATAGGTTAGTCTCAAAAATAATATAAAATAGCATATTAATGCATATAAAACATCCAAAACAGAAAATATAATAGCATGGAACAATCAAAAATTATAGATATGTTGGAGACGTATCAGGTATCCCACTCAAGACATACATCAAGTGTTCTCAAAACCATAATAGTATTCAATCCAATAATAGTGAAACCTCAAAGGTAAAACTCAATTCATCATAAGAAGGTAGAGGGGGAGAAACACCGTATGATTCAACTATAGTAACAAAGCTTGCGGTACATCAAGATCGTGCCAAATCAAGAACACGAGAGAGAGAGAGAGAGAGAGAGAGAGAGAGAGAGAGAGAGATCAAACACATAGCTACTAGTACATACCCTCAACCCCGAGGGTGAACTACTCCCTCCTCATCATGGAGACCGCTGGGATGATGAAGATGGCCACCGATGATGGTTTGCCCCTCTGACGGGGTGACGGAACGGGCTCTCGATTGGTATTTCATGACTACAGAGGCTTGCGGTGGCGGAACTCCCGATCTAGGTTTATTTCTAGGGGTTTCTATATTTATAGGATTTTTTGGCGTTGAGAACAAGTCAGGGGGTCCACGAGGTGACGACAGGGCAGGGGGCGCGCCCTAGGGGGGTGCCCTCCACCCTTGTGGATGCCTCGTGGCTCCTCTGGTCCATCTATAATACTCCGTGGGCTTCTTTTGGTCCATAAAAATCATCGTAAAGTTTCAGCTCGTTTGGACTCCGTTTGGTATTCCTTTTCTATAAAACTCAAAACAAGGAAAAAATACAAACTGGCACTGGGCTCTAGGTTAATTGCTTAGTCCAAAAAATCATATACCATAGCATATAAATGCACGTAAAACATCCAAGATAGATAATATAATAGCATGGAACAATCAAAAATTATGGAGACCTAGGCTATCTTCGGACGCTTAGAGACCCGAGGGGAAGCCAACGCCTTGTTTGTCCCTAATGCCGTCCTCTCCCTCTTCCAACATTGAGAAGAGTGAATGTCGCTAGTCTCCTCTGGCTGCTCGAAGTTAGAACCAGAGTCCAACCCATGCTGGCTCTCAACCGAGGGGGTCGGAGGCGCTGTCTCATGTGGCTTGGCCCTTTGCACTGGTCTTCTTGGGCTCCTAGGTCTTCTTAGGCTTGACTGCAACCATGTAGGGGTCCTCGATCAACAACCCATCTAGCACGGGGCTCACGGGCCCCTCACGTTGAGGTGTCGGAGACTTGATCGACTTGAGGCGGGAGCACCACTCCAGCAAAAACATGCATATAAAGCTGACCATTCAGTTAATGAATATGAGGACATTCAAATAGCAAATCAAAGCACTAAAGACATACCTCGACGGTCGGGCATGCTCGGCAGAAGCCGATGTCCTCTCCATCAGTTCAGAACTTGTTGTCCTTGTCCGAGTGCTTGAAAAGGATCTTCCATATCTCGCCGGGGTACTTCCCCTCAAAGAAGCTTTGGATTATTGAACCATTGCTTCCCGACGCATACCGCCATAGGGGGATGCTTGGGCCTAGAGGGGCTGGATCATGTGATGAAGCATCACATGGACCACGTCCACCAGGGTGGCGCCCTCGACAATGACGGCCCTGATCCACTTCTGAAGCGCCGCCACCTCCTCCTGGTTCCCCTAGTCGAGGTTCTTGGTTGTCCACGAATGCAACATTTTAAAAGGTGCAACCGAGAAGGCTGGAACCCCCTCCCGGTCCTCGACGGCACGTTGGTCATTCTGCTTCACCGTTTCTATGAATTTTCCCTTCGGCCGGTCAACATTGTTGAGTTTGCTGATCATGGCCCTCTGCATTCCATGAGATTAGGTCCATTGCTATGTGGCTTGATGTAGAACAGGTTTAGCCAGAGCCTGAAATGGGGCTCGATGCGGAGGAAAGCCTCATAGAAGGTGATGTAGGCGGCTATGTGGAGAATGGAATTTGGGGCTAGATGGTGAAATTTGAGACCGTAGAAAATCAACATGCCCAGAAGAAAGGGGTGAAGAGGAAATCCCAAACCTCAGATGAAGTGGGAAACAAACACGACCCGCTCACCCTCCCGAGGATCTAGAATCCGGGAGGCCTAGCAAATCTAATCGCCACCAAGGGGGAGAGGCATGTGACGACACCCTGGGGAGGGATCTAGCCGCTCGCCCACAGCTCCGTAATATTGCTGGCGGTGATGGCAGAGGCCATCCATATCCCTCTCTTATTCGCGGCCTTCTCCTCAGCCTCCTGAGCTGTGATGCCTTTCCCCTTGCCGGCCATCTCTAGAGGACAGTGGGGATGTGTTTGGGAGATGGAAAGTGAGCTGAGTCGCAAGTCTCTAGGTGTTAGAGCTTGGGAGCTTGAGGCAAGGGAGCAAGGAAGGAAGCTTGAGGTAAATGAGATTCATTTTGTCCCCTTTTATAGGCTAGTAAAAATGCAAAGGGGCACCACATCGTGCAGTAAATCCATGGGTTCCCAATGCGATGTGCAATATATGAGTGTGTAGATTAAGGGGTTTGGTTGATGGGATCACTGAAAATCAGGGGCACGATCCCTTTATCGATTGGACGTGCCAATAGTAGTGACCTCGAGCCATGGTGAACTCGGTGTAATGGCTATGGGACCTCTCGGTTCCAAGGTGAGTGGTCGCGGTTCAGTTTTTGGGTACATGTTGTCAGGACACAACTCAATCTACCCACTACTCCCACGTGGCAAGCCTTCGATGTTAAGCTAAAGGGGTCTTCAGATGCACAAAGGGTCCTTCAAGGAGGGCCTTGTTCAAAGAATGCACCGGTTACCTGGAAAACATCTAATCCTCGAGCCTACACATGGCAACAGTAAAGGAAGACGCCGAAGATGAACCTAAATGACTTACAGAGACCTCAGAGTCCGAGGAATCCTTGAGCATAGAACCATTTCGGAAGTACTAGCCTCCATAGCTGAAGACCTGAAGTTGGAGCTGTTACAAGTAGTGGATCAATGTCCTTGGCTTAAAGACTAGTTCAGGGGCTACTGACGGTGTCCTAGATTAGGGGGTACTCACTTCGTTGGCGTGCCATTCATGGGTCGGGCCGAGGACTCATCACAACTGAAGAATGGGCCATGTTTGTCGTGGCCCTCGATGTACTCAAGATGGGATCTTCCAAAGACTGGGCGCACACTTCAATGCATATTCAAATACTCTGCATGTTTATCTCTAGATGCAACTGACCATGTGTAACCCCTACGTACCCACAGCCCTTATGTAAGTCGAGGGGTTTCGTCCGTAGAGGCAAGATTTTTAGACTCATTCATACGATCTCAAGGTAGATCACATGTACTTTGTACTCCATCCACAGAATATAAACAAGAGTAGGAGTAGGGTATTACCTCTTCGAGAGGGCCCGGACCTGGGTAAACCCCGAGTCCCTTTTCTTCCTGTAACCATCTAGCTGAGACCACCAGCTCAGGATCCCCTACCTGAGACATGCCGAATTTAGTTCGACAGGGAGCCAAATAATATTTATAAGCCTTAGTGTTGACACTACAAAAAATACACTTCCGCGATGATACGTGTTTGTCACAGTAGGTCGCTTTTTTGTCATGCATGTACATCCATGACAAATTTATGACAGAATCAAGATAGTCATACATGTACTGTCGTAGAAGTGTTCCATGACATTACCAAAATTATCATCACGGAAGTGTCCACTTCCATGACGATAAATCGCACGTCATGACCGACATGTGGCATCCACCGTAACAGAACGCCGTTAAGCTATCGGGTCGGGTTTTGGATCCGATAACCCGTTAACAGCCCCGACCAATGGGAAATTTCCACGTGTAAAATTCTTATTGGTCGGACGAAACACGTGTCAGCTCGTCAGTGGGTCAGATAGGCGCCTATGATACATCGACATGTGGCGCCGCCCAACAGAGGCCCAGTCCTGTGAAAAGGCCCGCCCGTTTGACTTGGTCAAAAGCTGGCGGGCCGGCCCATGGAAGCCTATTAACGGCTTGTTCGTATATAGCCCATTTACAGCCCGCTAACCCAAGGCCCGTTACGCCCTATCCGAATTAGGCCCAGTAGCGTCATCTGGGCCATCCAATATGATTCCAGCCTGTTTTCACTTCTGGCCCATGACGTCTTTCGGCCCATATGAGGCCATATGTAACTCTTGGCCTATTAACGGCCTGAGGTGAAACTGGCCCGTAATGAATAGTGTATCACTTTACACCCATTAACGGCCCGTGGTGAAACTGGCCCATAATGAATAGTGTATCACTTTATACCCATTAACGGCCCGTTATTCCATTGGGCCGTTTCTAGCCCATGTTATCTTTCGGCCTTCTCAGAGCCCATTTATTCTTGGGCTCATTTCCAGCATTCGTTTACTTACGGCCCATTACTGTCATTTTCTGCTTGTGGGCCAAATTCAGACAGTGATTACAGTTGGCCCATTTGTGGTACGTTAATACGTTGGGCAGTTTTCATAGCGTCATCAAATACAGCCTATTAACGATGGCCCGTTACGGTCGGCTCATGAATGGACGATTCCAACTCTAGACCGTTTACGGCCATAATGCGGCCTGTTATTGGCCCATGTTTGGCCAATCGATCATACGGCCCGTATAAGGCCCATTGATGATACGGCCCGTAGAAGGCCCATTATTTCTACGGCCCGTAGAAGGCCCACTGTTTCTACGGCCCGTAGGAGGCCCAGTGTCACTACAGTAAATATTAGCCCATGGTTATTGTGGCCTAGTTTTAAAAAATAGGTTATTGCGGCCATAGTTAACCGCAGAAAAAGAACTGCAATGACTACAAGCAAACAAATAAACAAGACAACAAGGAAATAAATAAGCAAGCAACTAACGCTAGGCTATCACGGCTATTACACATATTACATCCACTGGGCATCAAAGTTCACCACCAATGCAAATATAGGGAAGAAAGCAGCATATCATATACACTAGCCGTCAAAATTGGCCACCAATGCAAATAAACGCGGCAGCAAAACAAGAGCATAACTGAAACAACTTCAGAAGAGCTCAAGAAATGGTATCCTGGGTATCCACCATGCTGGCAATAAGCTTAGCAAGCTGATTAGCTTTGTCCTGTTTGGCGCTAAAATCTTCCAACGCTTGTTGTTGCACCAGAAAGTATGCATCTGAATGCTCCAGGGACTTCCGCAGTCCTTCCGCTTCTTCTCGCAGCACAGCTGATCGATGTCTTTCAACTTGTAGTTGAGACTCAAAAAACCAAACTGATTCAGACAGTGAGTTTGAATAGCTTGTGCAAGCGGTAGTGGCCAGTAACTCCAACAATAAACCAAGATAGGATGTGTCACTATCCTGAACCTTATCTGCATTACTTCCTTTACCGTTGCTTAATAAGGCACTCTTCCCCAATATTCTGTCAGCATTCTAAAAGAAGAAACAAGCAGACACATAACAAGTTTAGCATGTACTACTATATGAAACTCATTTCGGTGAACCAGTTCATTAGTAAGGTGGACAGGATTAAACTACCAAGTCTTCTATTGCCAAGTACTAGTACATAATAAAAGCATCAAACAAACATATATCTATGTCCTATGGTAGCAATAGAATCTTAAATTAGAACATTTGTTCTTCAGGTTTAGGTACTTGTTCTACATGAACAGAGTGCAGTAAGATGCAAGAATATAATACTTAAAAATAGAAAATGAGCTCATAGACCTTACCACATTCTTGGTTCGGGACCAGTACAAAACAAGGCATTCCCAATCATCGTCCAGTAAATGTGTCTCAGGAGAACGTAAGGGAATTTGATGAGTTTCTTTGCCGGTGAAGTACGTTTTCTTCAGGTAATTCCGATACTGCCACCAAGCATTCTTGAAGATAGCAGAGGTATTAGCACAGGTTACCTCATCCTGAGTTTCCAAATCGGTCCTTCTCTATAGAGAAAAATGGGAAATTTTGATGTATTATAACCATCATGGAGGTAGGATGTATCGGGTGAAGCAAAGTAATTTACATGAATAACATTACTTACACATAACTCCTGGACAAACACCTGCAACTGGCATTTTCCTTCATCTTCAGTATAATATTTCCAAGATGGGAAGATATGCACATACGATTTAACAACATCAAATGTGATAGATGCTAAACTACGACTAGCTGGTTGTGCTTCCTCCACAGGAATAGGCATACTAACTGGTGGAGTTGGGGTTCGCCGTGATAGTACTGGCCCTTTGGGCACTGGAGCTGCCTTACTAACTGCTCTTGTTTGGGAGCTCTGTGGTGGAGATAGTGCTATGTCAACAGGAACTGGGTTACTATCGGCTGGGGTTGGGGTTAGATTGGGTGAAGCTGGTTCTCCGTCCATCGTAGTAGGGGTACAATCTGCGAGAGTTTGGGTTATGTGTGGTAGGGCTGGTTCTTGTGCATGTACAACCGGGGTGCTATCTCCACCAAGAGGTAGCACTGTTTTATTTGAAGATCGTGTTTTTAGTCCGCTAGATACTGGCATCACCCGCTCCAATTCAAATGGCTGATAAACAGGAAACATAGTTGAATGTACAGACATTGTATGAGAGACAGATGCAATAGATAGTGTGGAAAAAAGAGGGCATGAAATAGTTGACATGTATATTGTTTAACTAAAACGGATAGCATGACTTAATTTCACATATATGATGGCTATCTAAACTGGATAGCATAACATAACATAATTCAAAGATATGATGAATAACTAAACAGGATCGCATGACATAATTCACCTACATGTTATCTAAGTAATCAGGATCGCATCATTTAATTCATATATGTGATTTATATGCTAAACAGAGGGCATTCATTATGATGTCTGAACTAAGAACATGGTGTTGAATATTGTGTATATGATGTCTAAACTATGCAATGCAAGACACTGTATGCATGATATGAACAGTATAACCGTGCCAAGTTAGAGCATACACCTCAGTGGGGGAATAGGACTGGTCATCTGTCTCTGAATCCATCTCTGAGGAGCTATCGGGACCCAACAAGAGATCTGCTTCGACAGGTAGCACTGTCTTCTCTGAAGGCCTTGTTTTCACTCCAGATTTTTCCATCTCCCACCCAAATGGCTGATTCACAGGAAGAGTAGTTTAATGTACAAACATTGTCGACAAATGGAAATGTAATGAAGAAAAGGAAGGGCAAGATATCATTGAAATATATGATGCCTAGTTAAACAGGATGACATTGCACATTTCACATATATTATGGCTGGCTAAAAGACATGAGACTGCATAATTCCCATATATGATATAGAAACTAAACAGGTGGCATTACAGAACATGTCTAAACTAAGCAGATGACATATATGATGTCAAAAGTAGGCACTGCAAGGCAACATATGCATGATATGACTAACATCATCATGCCAAGGTAGAGCAAACACCTTGGGGGGTAAACAGGAGTGGTCAGCGGCGTCCGAATCCGCCTCAGAATAGATATCTTCCTCTAGATTACAATCTGGAGAGGGGTGGGGAGGGTTTGCCATTGAACCCACCATGGAGCGATGTCTGCATGACATTGTATTGCCGCGCAAAACTCTTCTCTTTTTCTCTACATGTTCAGCATGACTGTGTACAATATCTGACATGCATACGAAAAAAATATGGTGAGATTATGTAAGGAGAGCATGCAGAAATTTAGAGTGATGGTAACAACCAGTGGATCGATGTTTTTCCGTTGAACCAAAATAGCCCTAATGGATCGACGTGAATGTATAGTAATAAGTGTCGGCGTTCTGGGAACGGGGTCCCCAGACTTGCCTGCCTGCGGCCTGCGGCGTGGCTCAAATGGGGGCCCAGCGTGGCCCATGTTCATCAACTCAAGGCTCAAGACCCTCGCGAGGGGCCAAGCCTCGCGAGGCAGATGACACGGCGCTTCCTCAAGCACGGCCTCCTTAGGCTGGCTCGCGAGGAGGCGGAGAGATCAAGGCGGGTACCTCACGAGGTGCCCATGACGCAAGCCATGACGACCAAGGGTGCCAGGCGGGCGCCAGCCCGCGCAGCGTCTCCCTTTCCTATTTGGTGCAAAGGGGGAAAGTGCAGGCGAGAGGATCAAGCAAAGGCACCCATTTCGGTGCAACGAGACCAAGACCAGTCCAACGGTGGGAAGGAGGTCAACATGGAGCCCAGGACAGCGTCACCATAGGGCCTTTGGCAGGCAAAGACCAACTTTAGTCAGGATAAGAGTACCAGATGTTCCCCTTCAAATTGGCCAATTGTTGGCACCCTTCCCGCTCAATATTTGGGAAGAGGCCCAGGGCCTTTGCCTATAAATAGGACTAGCCACCCCCAGGGTAGAGGCACCTGATTGAGTATCTAGAGGCATCTGATCGTGTACCAAGAAACCAGCTAGAACGTAGAAACACATTCAGAGAGTAAGAAGGGCGATCGAACTCCTCCTAGCAGTTCATCCCCTAGCCAAGAACAGACCCTCACGAGGCTGTTCTTCCTTGTACTGTTCTTCCTCATCAGCCCAAGAGGCAATCCACCCACCACAAACTAGAGTAGGGTATTACACCACAATGGTGGCCCGAACTAGTATAAACCCTGTGTCTCTTGTGTTGCTCTTGCAGTAGTTAGATCCTTAAGAGACGGAGAGGTAGAGGGCACGATCTCCGCGCGCACCCCAGAGTTCGAACCTTAAGGGTCTGCCGGAACCCGTGATCCGACATTTGGCGCGCCAGGTAGGGGTGCGCCGGAATCTGCCTTCCCATCGCTCCGTCTCCCGTTGCGTCGTCGTCACCATGTCCGGCGACCAGGCGGGCAACCAAGGCCCATGGGCGGCATGGCCCATCTGCGCGGAGCCTCCCGCTCCGGGCGACCCCGTGCCACAGGCAGCTCGCGGTCCGCAGGGCGCTGCGGGCCACGGGCGACGTGGGCAAGCTTCCCTCACACCGCGACAGGCGCGGTCGACAGCGAGGGCCTCCAATCACGCCGCAACTACGACACCGTACACCCGCCGGGAACAGGCGAACTCGAGGGCCGCGCTCACAGTAGCACAGGAGCTGCTGCAATGCAGGCTAATGGAGGGCGGCCACGACGTGCTGCTGGAGCGGGTCGCCGAGCTCCTGGGCTTCGCCGCTTCGGGGGCTCACACCTTCTGCACTCGTCTTCCGCCTCCAGCTCAGGGCGATGCACGAGGAGGCCCCGCGCGCCCCCGCGGGCCTCAAGACTACCCCGGCACCAGCGAATCCGTCGGTGCTGGACTGGCAGTGGCGCTACCCCCGCCCCCGGCGCGAGAAGGACAAGGGCTCGGCGCGGCCCATGGCGCGTGCGGGCAACCGCGCTACCACCCCACGGTAGGCACGGCGAGCAACGCCGCGTGGCGCATGGAGCACTACAGCACAGCATTCGGGGTGGCGGCGCCAGAGGAATACGTGCCCCACATGATGGACCAAGGGCACGCTCACGAGGGAGAACAGGGCTCACTCTTCAGCCCCAGCTGGGAGGAGGAGACGCCAGAGGCCGAGCCCTTCCAGGAACCCCAGGACGGCTCCGTCGGTCACACTGGAGGCAACGACTATCGGGTACCGTTAATTCCTCAAGAGCAGGCATACGCTAATCATGGGTCACAGGAGGTGCAGGTCGCCGCAGCAAGCAGCTATCCCGCTCCTGCGGCCTCCTACCCCTCGGGAGGAGGACGCAGGGGGCTGCAGGAAAGGGGTAGGGATCCTACATCACCACCGCGGCGTTCGGAGCAAGGCGTTCTTAGAAGGTAGGCCCTCCGCTGGGGAGGCGCCTGAGGGCCTGCCCCTGGCGGAGGACCCGTGGTCGTCGGGGGAACCGCTGGCGACCGCTCTACCCCACCGGCGGCGTCCTGGTTTCCGGTTGTCGTTGGTGGCACTAGAGTGTGGCGCAAGGCGGGGCCCTCGTCTGGCGATATGAAGCAAGGCCGGTTCCTGTGAAGAAGGCCCAGTGCCTGTGAAGCTCGCCGCCCCGTGACACTCTCACGTAATAATGAGTGGGGCTGTACACGCCCCGGAGTCTCAGGGGTGCCGGCCTCACGCCCTGGGGCTCCCTCCCATGCCCAGTCGATAGCACTTAGCTCCGCGCTGGTGAGAAGACGTCGAATACTAGATTAGGTGCCGGACGCGGCCTTTTTGTTTGCTTCCATTGCCTTCTTCCTTTGGTTGTAACCTTTTTCCTCCGCTGGATTTAAGTTGAATTCGAATTTGAACTTTGCGTGCGTTGGGGGAAGGGGTGCTTGGTCTTGTTTGAATCGTTTCCCGCGTTCTGGTCACCATCTCACCACAGCTGCCTCCCCTCGCGAGCCCCTCGCGAGCCGGGCCAGGCCTAGCTTGAGCACGGCCCAGACTGCCGCTGTTGCTCCCTCGCGAGGTGACCTTTGGTGCTTGCGGAGATCGTTTTCTCATGAAAGGCCTGGAGCCTGTGAAGAAGGCAAACGCCTGTGAAGCCGTCCCGCTCGGGAGAAGGCCCTGAGCCTGTGAAGAAGGCCCGAAGCCTGTGAAGAAGGCAAATGCCTGTGAAGCCGTCCCGCTCAGGAGAAGGCCCGGAGCCTGTGAAGAAGGCAAATGCCTGTGAAGCCGTCCCGCTCGGGAGAAGGCCCTGAGCCTGTGAAGAAGGCCAATGCCTATGAAGCCATCACGTCTAGGAAAAAGGCCCGGAGCCTGTGAAGAGGGTGAACGCCTGTGAAGACGTCTCACTCAGGAGAAGGCTCGGAGCCTGCAAAGACGGCCCATGCCTCTGGAGTTTCCTGTCAGCAACGACCCTGCATCCCGAGGTTTCAACTGTAAAGCACCCGAGGCGCGGCGCCCTCCAGCAGGCGGCTTTGGAGCCAAGAAGGAACAAGGGTGAACCAGCCTACCGTTGGACATGCGTACGATTTAATTACTCCAGATATATTATATGCGAGTTCTTACATGAGGGGCTCCCCCTCCCAAAATGCTCTCACAACCGTCAGGCCAAACGCCTGAGTTCTATCTATGCAGGGTAAAAAGACGAGGATAGTACATGGTCAATCTGACAAATCCCCTAATGCATCCTCGGGGGCGCCTCCCGAGCTATCGCTGGCGTCGCTGGACTCGCCTTCGCCGTATGCGCCACCATCAACGGCGTTGGGGTCATCCACCACGCCACCTTCGTCGGCGGCCACGATCACGTCGTCATCATCCGAAGTGAAGGCCCGGACGAGAGCATCTACGTTGTTCTCCACCCATTCAGCCAGGTCACCTCGAACGGCCTGGGGAACTAGGGCGATAGCGGCGTCGAAGTCGAAGTGGGGATCCATGTTTCGAAGATGGCTGAAGACGCGGGAAAAGGCGCGCCCGAGCAGGGCGCGGCTCCTCTCCTCCACCAACCTATCGGCTTTGACCGACCGTGCCTCCAGCTGTGTCACCACGGTGGTGAAGAACTGCAGGTTGCCGGCATAGTTAATCGTGTGCGGCTCGCCGACGGCAGCCTCACAGATGTTGCCCAGGGCAATGTTAGCCCTCTCCCTGAGCTTGGTGAGCATGGGGCCATGCACGTGCTCCAGGACTTGCCGCTGGCGTATCTCGTCGGCATTCTGACGCTCAACGGCCACAGCCTCTTCCACACATTGGCGAAGACGGAGCACCTCGGCCTGGGAGGTGGCCAGCTCCTCCTACGCTACCTCAAGAGCGACCCGGGAGGCGTCGGCTCATCGCATCGCCTCATCCCGTTGGGCCCTCAAGGCAGCGGTTCTACCCTCAGCTTCGACTCGGATCATCCCCAGCTTCTCCTCAAACTCACACTCGAGGCCTTGGCGCGCTGTTGCCACCCGACGGCAAACCTCCTCCAGGACACGCGTTTCCCGCGTGGCGACATCATCTTCCGCCTGCGTCACTAGGCGCTCCCTCGTCTCCAGCTGCTCGTGCTCGCGAGCGCGTTCGGTGGCCCCCAGCACCAACGCTTCCTCGCGCTTCCGAAGCCCAGCCGGATCGCCAGAAGCCACCTCCATCGATGCAAGGGCTGCCTCGCGCAGCTCCGCTTGCTCCTCCAACGAGCGACACCGGGCCAAGAGCTCTCGTGCCCGTTCTTCTGCTGCTTCTCGCCGTCGGTCTGCTCCTCGGGCCTCCTCAATGGCCCGAGACCGAGCCGCCAGAGAAGCCTCCAGCGACGCCTTCGCTTCTTCGTCATCAAGGTCGCGCTGACGACGCGCGAGGGCAGCGGCGGCCTCCAGCTCGCGCCGCTCTGCGGCCAGGCGCAGGCCCTCGGCTTCCAGGCGCGCGTCTTCCTCAGCGAGCTCCTGCCCAAGCAGGTCTACGACGCCACTCGCCCTTCGGAGGAACTCATGGCGACGGGCACGACGCCCCCGAGCACACTCAAGCACATCTGCCGCGCCATCATCCGCCCCAAGCAGGCGTCGAGGACCTTGGACCATCGCTCCAGCCCCGCGCAGGGGGCTGGGGGCTGGCGCCCGCACAACGCCCGGCCGCGTCGCGTCAGAAGCCCGGCCTGAGTCCAACCTGACCTCAGGAGAAGGGCCCAGGGGGCGCCTCCGCCAGTCGCAGCCCGCAACCAGACGGGAAGCCCACGGCAGGCTGCCTATGTCGAGGAAAGGCCCGCGGAAGGAGATCGCGGGAACAGAACAGTCACCACGCACTGTGTGACGGTCCGCGCCGTCGCTCTCCCAAACCACAAGGGCAGTGCAGCTCGAGGCACCCAGGGGTGGCGGAGGAGACGAAGCCAAGGAAGGCGTCGACTCGGTGGCTTCATCGAGCTCAATAGGGAGAGGCCTGCAGAGCAAGGATCAGCGGATGCGGCAAGCAGGATAGGGAACAGAAAAGGAGAAGATTTACTCATCGACAGCAAAGTACTTCCGGCGCTTCAGCAAGCGGCAAGGGAAGTCGTCGCCCAGGGCCTTCCTTCTTCTCCGGAGGGCCTCAAAGTCCACACGGAAACGGCCCAGGAGAGATGCACAGGAATCAGCCTGCGAAGAGGACGGAGCACCAAGGCCACTTGCGTCGAGGACACATGCCTGATGCGCACGGGCAGTTGCCTCGCCAGAGATCACGACCGGGGGCTCAGGAGCCTCGGCCTCAAGCATCGGAAGCGGCAGCACCTCACCCGCGGCCTCGGCAGCGCGAACCTCATGAGCTGCCCCATCAGGATCATCGCCAGGTGCGGTCACATCATCCGCAGCTCCCTCGACCCCCGCTGTCTCCTGCCTCCCTACGCCACCACTCGAGGAGGATTCACCCAGGCCAACCGGAAGGGAAATCACCACCACAGGGTTCTCGTGAGGCCCCTGGAGGCCGACAGGGCGTAGCCCCCACTCGTCGAAGGGGGGCATCTGCCTCATGAAGTCACCCCTGTTCTGGCACAGGTATAGCAAAGCTCCCCCCTGCCGGATACCCCCGGGGTTGGGATCGCCTGTCAGGACCAAGAGCACCTTCCTCAGCGCCTCGGGCGTCAGGTCTTCTTCCTGAAGCCTCATGCGGTCACCATGCCCGCTGAAGGCCCACATTCGACGAGAATGGCGTTGGAGAGGGGCAATGCGGCACAATAGGAACTCCTTCACCACCTTGGGTGCCGTTACGCCAAGCTTCTTCAAGGACATGAAGCGGTGCCAGACGAATGCGAGTCGGGGACTTACGAGCGTCTCTTGGCCCCAGCCCGAATTAGGCACAGCAGGCGATGTCGGTTTCATGAGCCGGGGGCTGGGCACCCCGACATCAACGTACAACCACCGCTCGCGGAACCCGGCTGAAGGCAGAGGGAGGTTGAGGTCGATACCAGAGGCTGCGGTCTCGGGCGAAGCTACGAAGCTCACGCATGCCGAGCATTGCGTGGGGTCGGCAAGATGCAAGGAGAAGAAGTGGCGCAGCAGGGCAACAGAGGGAGGGATGCCCACCATCGCCTCACAAACAAAAGCGAAGACTGAAAGGAGAGCAATGGACTCAGGACCCAGATGCATCATGTGGATCTGATAATGATTGAGGATGGCGTTGAAGAAATCGGAGAAGGGAGGCACCAAACCCGCCCACAAGGCGTCGGCAAAGTAATGGACCTCGGTGATTATCCTATCAGGGGGGAAGTGACACGTAGGCCAAGCCGTCGTCCTACCACACTCGTTGAAGGCGGTGGCCAGAGCCGGGCTGAGCTTGCCCAGGCACTCCAGGTTGAGTAAGATTGAGCGGCCGACAGCAGGCGCCACCTGCGGCGGCGGGCGAGATGGAGCCATAGGCTTCTTTCCCTTCCCTTTCTTTGGAGCCATGGCGGCGGGCGGAAGAGAGGAAATACGAGATGGGATTGGAAGCAAGGGTCAGAGTTCGGAGGGAGCAAGAGCAGGAGACGGTCAAGCAACAGGAAAAGGGGCGGCTGTGTACAACTGTGGGGCAACCTAGCGCGGCGCAGAATAAGGAAGTGTGGGTGAACAGTGCCGCCCACGTCCAGTCAAACCGCCACGCGGCATCCAAGGCCGCAGGCTGTTAGGGCCCGCGGCGCTTCGCGCTTGCCCTTTCACCCCTCGGCACGGCCAAGTCCATGCGCGCCTTGGGCCCGGGGGCTACTGTCGGCGTTCTGGGAACGGGTGTCCCCAGACTTGCCTGCCTGCGGCCTGCGGCGTGGCTCAAATGGGGGCCCAGTGTGGCCCATCTTCATCAACACAAGGCTCAAGACCCTCACGAGGGGCCAAGCCTCGCGAGGCGGTCGACACGGCGCTTCCTCAAGCACGGCCTCCTTAGGCTAGCTCGTGAGGAGGCGGAGAGATCAAGGCGGGTACCTCACTAGGTGCCCATGATGCAAGCCATGACGACCAAGGGTGCCAGGCGGGCGCCAGCCCGCGCAGCGTCTCCCTTTCCTCTTTGGTGCAAAGGGGGCAAGCGCAGGCGAGAGGATCAAGCAAAGGCACCCATTTCGGTGCAACGAGACCAAGACCAGTCCAATAGTGGGAAGGAGGTCACCATGGAGCCCAGGACGGCGTCACCACAGGGCCTTTGGCATGAAGACCACCTTTAGTCAGGATAAGTGTACCAGATGTTCCCCTTCAAATTGGCCAATTGTTGGCACCCTTCCCGCTCAATATTTGGGAAGAGGCCCAGGGCCTTTGCCTATAAATAGGACTAGCCACCCCCAGGGTAGAGGCACCTGATTGAGTATCTAGAGGCATCTGATCGTGTACCAAGAAACCAGCTAGAACGTAGAAACACATTCAGAGAGTAAGAAGGGCGATCGAACTCCTCCTAGCATTTCATCCCCTAGCTAAGAACAGACCCTCACGAGGCTGTTCTTCCTTGTACTGTTCTTCCTCATCAGCCGAAGAGGCAATCCACCCACCACAAACTAGAGTAGGGTATTACACCACAATGGTGGCCCGAACTAGTATAAACCCTATGTCTCTTGTGTTGTTCTTACAATAGTTAGATCCTTACGAGACGGAGAGGTAGAGGGCACGATCTCCGCGCACACCCCAAAGTTCGAACCTTAAGGGTCTGCCGGAACCCGTGATCCGACAATAAGTGATGCAACAAGTGTACAACCTCTTTGTCGTAGCCGTGTCGACCTCAGCATCATTGGGTTGGTCGCTGAAGCAGTTGAGGAAGAGGTGGCTGTCGGAGGTGTGGAGGAAGATTTGAGGAATCTGTAGACGGCGTCCAGGGCACTGCTCTGTTGTGATGGATCGTTCTGTCGTTGGAGCAGCTCCGGTGAGCCGTAAGACGTCAAGACTGAAGCAGCACAAGACAGACATCGTCAATCTCAAGTGGGATTCTAATAGCATCTCCAATAGATGATGTAAAATGGATGTAAAATTAACATCACCAAAAACCAACTGACTACAACAGATGAGGTAAAAACTGTTGACTCTGAACTTAACTGTCGAAACTGACATTTACTGTGGAATCTGAATGCTACTGTCGAAACTGAACGCAATGGTAGCAGAGAGGCACTTGACATGTAGTTTAGGGAGGGCCTGCAGTTCATCTTCAACCTGCACCCCCCTGAGCCGCCAGCCACCGCCGGCCGAACCGCCGGCCCCAGCGCCGCCTCGCCGCCCTGAAACAACTCGCCACCGCCGCCCCGGCCAGCCCTCTAGGACCCCCCCCACCCCACCGTGAACCCTAAGATAGATAGTGGGGTACCTCTCCGGCGAGCCTCCGTCCCCGCTGCGGATGGTTCTTCCTTAACTCCGGTGAGCCCCCCCCCCAACCCCTGAAAATCTACTGACCCAAAAGTCGATTCAGTCGACTGAAATGTGGCTTAATCGGAGCAGAGCAGCAGCACGAGCGAGGGGGAGAGCAGCAGCAGCAGTTGGGCGAGCGAGCGATCGAGTGAGAGCCGGAGCAGCAGCAGCAGCAGCAGCAGATCCGGCTGTTATGGACGCCGCCGCCGAAGGGGCCTCGCACTGGGGGAGAGCCTCCGTGGAGATGTCGCCCGCGGCGCCGGCTTCAAGGTAGCCGCTCCATGGGGGTGTGTGTCGGATTTCGGGTTCCGGCAGACCCTTAAGGTTCGAACTCTGGGGTGTGCGCGGAGATTAAGCCCTCTACCTCTCCATATCGCAAGGATCTAAACTACCAAAGGAACAACACAAAAGACACAGAGTTTATACTGGTTCTGGCCACCGGTGTGGTGTAATACCCTACTCCAGTGTGGTGTGGTGGATTGCCTCTTGGGCTGGTGATGAAGAACAATAAAGGGAAGAACAGCCTCGCGAGGGTCTGTTCTTGGCAAGGGGGACGAACTACTAGGGGGAGTTCAGCCGCCCTTCTCTCTCTCTCTCTCTCTCTCTCTCTCTCTCTCTCTCTCTCTCTCTCTCTCTCTCTCTCTCTTTGCTCGCTCTGATTCTAAGTTCTGCTGGCCTGAACACTTGATGCTAGATGGATGCCAGATTGCCGGATGCTCGATTCATCCCTCTACCCTGGGGGTGGCTAGTCCTATTTATAGGCAAAGGCCCTGGGCCTCTTCCCAAATATTGAGCGGGAAGGGCGCCAACAATTGGCCAATTCGAAGGGGAACATCTGGTACACTTATCTTGACTAAAGTTGGTCCTCGTCTGCCAAAGGCCCTGTGGTGACGTCGTTCTGGGCTCCACGATGACCTCCTTCCCGCCGTTGGACTGGTCTTGGTCTCGTTGCACCGAAATGGATGCCTTTGCTTGATCCTCTCGCCTGCGCTTGCCCCCTTTGCACCAAAGAGGAAAAGGAGGACACTGCGCGGGCTGGCGTCCGCCTGGCGCCCTTGGTCGTCATGGCTTGTGTCATGGGCACCTCGCGAGGTACCCTGCCTTGATCTCTCCGCCTCCTCGTGAACCAGCATGACGAGGCCGTGCCTGAGGAAGTGATGTGTCGTCCGCCCCGCGAGGCTTGGCCCCTCGCGAGAGTCTTGGGTCTTGTGTTGATGAAATTGGGCCGTGCTGGGCCCCCTTGAGCCACGCCGCAGGCCACAGGCAGGCAAGTCTGGGGACCCCCGTTCCCAGAACACCGATAGTAGCCCCCGGGCCCAAGGCGCGCCCGGACTTGGCCGTGCCGAGAGGCGAAAGGGCAAGGGCGAAGCGCCGCGGGCCCTAACAGCCTGCGGCCTTGGGCGCCGCGTGGCGGTTGATTGGACGCAAGTGCTTCAACAATCGCGCAGGTTATTAAAGGTGCAGCGCCCGCCCAGGCTTTGCTCTTCTCTTTCTTCGGTTGCTGCTCAGATCCCCTTTCTTGCGCCTCTCCTTCCTTCCTCCTAACTCCCAGATCTGCTCTTCCCGTGTGACCTAGGAAGTCATGGCGCCTCGTCAGCCTCCGGCCGAAGCTTGGTTTTCGCCTGCCCTGGACCCGCCGAATGTGTCGGAGGCGAGCCTTGCCCGGCTGCACCGGATGGCGGCGGCGCGTGGCATCGACGGGGCGCGGGTGTTCAAGGTCGGCTCCGCCACCCCTGAGGGCCGAGGAAGCACCTTCTACCCTTTCTTCATAAGCTCCATTACTGCGGGCTTGGTGCCTCCTTTTTCCGAGTTCTTCCTCGCTGTCCTCCGCCATTACGACTTACAAGCTCTGCATCTCCACCCCAACTCCATCCTTCTCCTGGCGATCTTCGCCTACTACTGCGAGGCTCATGTGGGGGTGCAACCCTCAGTGGCCTTGCTGCGCCACTACTTCTACCTCCGGGTCACCCGCGGTTCCCCTTCCGCATGCGCGAGTTTCGTCGCATGCGGTGGCGCCATTGCCATCTCGAATCCCGGGAAGAGGATTGAGATCTTCAGGAGCAAGTGGGTCTTGGTGGACGCCGGGCGCATCCACCCTCGGCTGATCCTACCCACGGAGCAGCCCGTGAGTTCTGGTGACTGGTCCCGGGCGGAGCTTACGGACCCCCGCGCGAAGCCGGTACTGGAGAAGATGGACGTGGACCTGAAGCCGGCCAGCACGGCGGCGATGAAGCTGACCGGCGCGTCGCTGCTGAGGGAGTTCCTGGAGCACCAACTGGCTCCGCTTCGGCAGTACTCACCTCCGATGTGGAGGCCTCATCCGAGCCCCGTGGCTGTGGGCGACGAGGATTTGACCGCGGTTCTCCAATCTCTGGTCGGGGGCGAGGTGGCAAGGTTGGAGGGCGCACCCACGCCCTTGTTCCTTCGCGACGACTGGAAGCACGTGGTGGATTCCATGCCCGTGTTCAACGGGGACGGGCCCGTGCCCGTGGTGGCTCCCGAGGGACTGGTGGACGTGTCCTCCGGCGACTCCAGCGGAGAGGGGGGCGAGGAGGAGCGAGGAGAGGGCCCTGACTCTGAGGCAACTGATGGAGAGTCTAGGGCTCCCCTTCCCCGGCGCAAGTCCCGTACTCTCCGCATCTCGTTGAGCGATGATGATGAGGGTGACGACGTGCTGGGCAGCGGGAGCTCGCCCCTGATCCTGAAGAAGGACATGACCGGGCTGATCCCCCGCGTGTCCGCCCTGGCTCCGGGGCGATCCGCGGACGCGCCTTGTGCTTCTGAGGTTGACCCCTCCAGCCGGCTCTCAAGCTTCAAGTATGGCCGGAGGCTGCTCGAGCCCTCCAGCGACGACCCGTAAGTGCTCGATCCCTCATCTTTTTGTTCCTTGTTCCGCCGCTAAGGCTTGATGTTTGCTCCTCTTGGATAGGCTGGCGCCCACGACGAAGAAACCGAAGGGGGCTCCCGAGGCCCCATCCGCAGCAACGCCTCCGCCTGCAGGTGAGGGCGATCGTGAGGCACGGGCTTCTCCTGCCCGCTCATCCTTGTGAGGCCTGGCAGAGCTGGCTGGGGAGAGCCCAGCCCCCATGGCCCAAGTGACTCCGGAGGTGCTCCTACCTGCTGCCGCCACCACAGCCGTCGGGGCGCGGTAGGCTCCGCCTCAGGACACTGTGGTCTCGCCGCCGCTACCTTCTCCTCCCGTTCCACCGACCGCTGCTCCCCCAACTCCTCCTGCTGTCTTGGAGCGTGCCGATGCTTCTCCGTTTTCTTCTGCCGTCCGGGAGCGTGCCGTTGCTGAACTGGACCGGCTGCGGCAGGATCTTCTTGGCGCCGACCCTCGCCTGGTGGTCGTGCGCCTGGATCTGGCTTCGGGGTGGATCCGCTCCGACGCCTCGGTTCGGGCAGCGCTGGTTCAGGCCTCGATGGCCTGCGACGGGGAGAGGGAGGCCACCCACGAGGCGAAGACTGCCCGAGATGCGGCCCTGGGAGAGGTGGTTGGAGTCCGTGGTCGTTGCAAGGAGCTCGAGGACGAACTGCAAGGCCTGCGAGACCAGCTCACGAAGGAGGTCCTCCTTCGCCGAGAGCAGGAAGAAGGCATGAAGGCTCGCGAGGCGGCCCTCGAGGACCGGGAGGCCAAGCTCAAGAAACGCCGCGACCGCCTAAGCGCGTTGAAGAAGGAGCTAGAGGCGACGAAGGCCGAGCTGGATGCCAAGGCCCGGGTCCTTGCCGAGGATCGCGTGGCATTCGCGGGCATGGAGAAGGATGCTCGCGCTTCGCTGAAGACACTTTACGAGAGCGGCCTGGAGAGCCCGCTGGCCGGTGACGAGGAAGGCCCCGCCAAGCTGCTTCCTTTCCTTGTTCAGGCCCTTGGAGATGTCGCCCTTGGCCTTGGCCCCACGGCTGAGGCCGAGGCGCATGTCTTGTCTTTTTCTGCGCTGACGCGGGTCTTCGCCCACATCTACCTCCGCGATCCCAGCGCCGACCTCGACAGCCTGCTGGAGCCGGTGAGCGGCGAGGGTGCTGTCGCCGCTGTCGAAGCCGTGAAGGGGCGCGCGGAGGTGCTGCTGGGGAAGTTCCGGGCCTTCAGCACCAAGCCGAAGCAAGGCGCTGCTGGTCCTGCTGCTCCGCGAGGCGAAGCCACTCCGCGCTGCTCCACCGCCAACAAGTGACTCCGCTACTGCTCATGTTCTTCTTTTAGTTCCTGCACATGCACCACGCCTCGGGGAGGCATTTAAACTTGCGTTTGGTACTGAGACGATAGTATGGACTGTAATATTTTGCTTTTAATTTCCTTGAATTTTATGCTTTTCTTCCCTACTTGCTTGTGTTCTACGCCGGCAGAGCCCGGCCCCGCGCGTACCTCACCCAGCATTAGCCCCGACCGGAAACCAGGACGAGACCAAAGGAGTGAGGGGCTACGGGACAAGTTAGGCTCCTGAGTCGCGATGCTCAGGAGTCCCCCTTGGCGCACGAACAACAAGTAGTGAAGCGTGATGTAGGTGTATCTTCCGTTCTACGTCTGCGGAGCCCGACTCCGCGCGTACCTCACCCAGCATAGCCTTTCGGAACTAAGGAGTCAGGGGCTACGGAGCCAGTTAGGCTCCTGAGTCGCGATGCTCAGGAGTCCCCCTTGACGCGCAAACAGCGGGCGATGAGGTGGGATGCAAGCGAGACTACCGTTCTACGTCTGCAGAGCCCGGCCCCGCGCGTACCTCACCAAGCATAGCCTTTCGGAACTAAGGAGTGAGGGGCTACGGGACCAGTTAAGCCCCTGAGTCACGATGCTCAGGGGTCCCCCTTCACGCTCAAACGGCCTTCATACCTTGGCTCCGCTCGGGGAGAGACGCGCGACGAGCCAGGCCCGAGGGGCCTGGCTGGGCGGCGTACGTCTGGGCGTGACCCAGGCGTAGCCCCCTCGCGCGGCGCTCCCGAGGGGAGGCGTTGCGATGAGGCTAGCACTAAGCTCTGGGCTCCCTGAGGTTAACGCGGCCCGGAGGCCACCCTCAGTTGTTTATCACCAGTGCGGAGCATAGCGCTTCCGTATGTGTACGGGCATAGCCGCTCCTCGGCAGTGTCGTCAGCCAGCGCGGAGCATGGTGCTTCTAGTGGTACGTGGGAGGGGGCTCCCCTCCGGGAGGAGCCCCCGGGGCGTGTACAGCCCCGCCCTGACACGTGGCCGGCACGGTAGGGCTAGGTGAGGTGTATCTGGGCACCCGTGAGCCAGCGCGGGACTCACGGGGCCCTACCTCTAGGCGGGTTGCGCCTGGCACTGGGCCGTATCTTGAGACTTGTTCCTGCAAATTGGGTTAGATGTCGGCACTCTACGTCCTCGGGTCCCGGCCCTCGAGCTTGTCTCAGCCGTCGCTGGTATGCCAGGTCGCGATGCCATGGACAAGGCCAGAGGGTGAGGGCTGGAGAGCCAGTAAGAGCCCTGAGTCGCGATGCTCAGGTACCCCCCCCCCTTTAACGTGCAAGTGGTCGACATGGAGAAGGAGAGGTGCCGTGGACAGGCATCAAGTAATCAAGCATGATAGACGAAAGCATAGCTGGAAATAAACGCAAGGGAGATACACGCCACTGGGCCTGGCCCGAGTGGCTTGGGGATGATGCAGCCCGAGGGACGCCCCCAACAAAGCAAGCTAATGACCGAAAAATAAAAAGGGATACACGCCGCAGGGATGGACCCACGCGGCCTGGGAATGAAGCAGCCCTGGGGGGCGTTCCCAGCTGGAAATGAAGCTTGAAGGACGTCACCTGAAGATGTCGAGGATGAAGTGGTGTTGGTGCAGCAGACTCGGTGGGCTGCGGAAGCCGATCCTCATGAGCCCCCAGGCCCAGGGGCCTAAGGTGGCTCCGGAGGCGCTGGTGGCTCCTCGCGAATCATCTCCATCTCCGCCAGGACCGCGGAACGCCTGTCTTCCTGAGTCTCCATGATGCCCCTCATGAGGCGCTGGTATGCAGCAGCCACGCTCGGCAAGCTGTAAGGCATGCGAACATAGCTGTGGGGTGGACCTCCGCAACGCCCCACTTGCGAGGGCCAGAGGCGCTCCACCGTGGCGACCCGATTAAGCCCTGGTACGTCGATGCAGACGTGCAGCCCACCATCCTCGCCTGGATGGGGAGCCATAGCTGGTAGACGGCGGCAACCTCTCATGACTCTTGACTCCTGTAGTTCTTGAATGGCCTTGTTAACGAACTCCTTCTAGTCTGACCTTCCTTGCCCTGCTCTTTCTTGAGGGAAACGTGCTTCGAGGCACGTGTAACGCCCTCGATGCGGCTATATCTCCCACGTGTCGAAGCACGACTTAGAGGCATAACCGCATTGAAAGCAATGTCGCAAGTGAGGTAATCTTCACACAACCCATGTAATACATAAGGGAAAAAGATACATAGTTGGCTTACAATCGCCACTTCACACAAATACATGAATACAACAATACATCATACAGTTACAATCAGGGCCCGACTACGGAGCCAAAATAAAAGAAGAAACCCCAAAAGCGACAAAGGACCAAGATCGACCCCAACTGGGCTCCACTACTGATCGACTAGACCGAAACAACAAAAGGACAAGATCTCCCTCGAAATCCTCCTTGAGCTCGGGTGCGTCACCTGCACGGTCTCATCGGCACCTGCAAACTGGTTTTGGAAGTATCTGGTGAGTCGCGAGGACTCAGCAATCTCACACCCGCGAGATCAAGACTATTTAAGCTTATAGGTAGGGTAAAAGGTATGAGGTGGAGCTGCAGCAAGCGACTAGCATATAGGGTGGCTAACATACGCAAATGAGAGCGAGAAGAGAAGGCAAATCACGATCGAACAACTATGATCAATAAGTGATCCTGAACTACTTACGTCAAGCATAACTCCAACAACCGTGTTCACTTCCCGGACCCCGCCGAGAAGAGACCATCACGGTTACACACGCGGTTGGTGTATTTTAATTAAGATCAACTTCGGGTTTTCTACAACCGAACATTAACAAATTCCCATCTGCCACATAACCGCGAGCACGGCTTTCGAAAGTTCAAACCCTGCAGGGGTGTCCCAACTTAGCCCATGATAAGCTCTCGCGATCAATGAAGGATATTCCTTCTCCCCGGGAAGACCCGATCAGTCTTGGAATCCCAGCTACAAGACATTTCAACAGCAATAAAACAAGTCCAACAAAGCCGCCCGATGTGCCGACATCCTGATAGGAGCTGCACATATCTCGTTCTCAGGGCAACACCGGATAAGTCAAGCTACGAGTAAAACCAGCCCTCGAGTTTCCCCGTGGTGGCCCCGCAGGTTGCTCGGTTCGGACCAACACTTAGACAAGCATTGGCCCGGGGGGGCTAAATAAAGATGACCCTCGGGTTGATCAGACCCAAGGGAAAGGGATAGGTGGTAGTCAAATGGTAAAACCAAGGTTGGGCCTTGCTGGAAGAGTCTCATTCAAAGCGAACTGTCAAGGGGGTCCCATAAATCACCCGACCGCGTTAGGGACGCAAAATCTGGGAACATATCACCGATATGACGGAAACTAGGGCGGCAAGAGTGGAACAAAACACCAGGCATAAGGCCGAGCCTTCCACCCTTTACCAAGTATATAGATGCATTAATTAAATAAGATATATTGTGATATCCCAACAAGTAAACATGTTCCAACAAGGAACAACATCTCCGTGTTCCAACAAGGAACAAACTTCGTCTTCACCTGCAACTAACAACGCTATAAGAGGGGCTGAGCAAAGCGGTAACATAGCCAAACAACGGTTTGCTAGGACAAGGTGGGTTAGAGGCTTGGTTTGACAATATGGGAGGCATGATAAGCAAGTGGTAGGTATCGCAGCATAGGCATAGCAAAAGAGCGAGCAATCTAGCAAGCAAAGATAGAAGTGATTTCGAGGGTATGGTCATCTTGCCTGAAATCCCGCAAGGAAGAAGAACGAGTCCATGAAGAAGACAAACGGACGTAGTCGAACGGGTCCTCACAAACGCGATGATAACGGAATCAACCCGAAGAAGCAACACCGGAAAGAAGCACACAACATAGTAAACAAACAACACATGAATATGGCATGATGCATAAACAAGCATGATGCATGTCCGGTTTAATGATTCATGGCATGGCAAATGCAACAAACAACACTACAATTTAAGTGGAGCTCAATATGCAACGAGTTGCATATTGACGAAACACCACAAACAAGTATTTAGTTCTCTCTTGTTTATGGCTACCCAACAATATTAAATGTTGATTAACATGGCAAGGGGTGAAGCACAACAAAACTACCTATCTAGGCAATTTAAATGAGGCCGGAACAACAAACAACAATTAAAAAACCCTCATTTGCATATATTGAATTTGGTACTGTTCTGCCTAAAACATATTTTAAAGTTGTTAAACAGGAAAATAAAGTGCAACATGTTAAACTAGGCATTTTTCTACCCCATTTACATATCTAATTTATTTAAATCCGAGTTACGGTTAATTAGTTATGAATTAAATCATTTTAACATGGCATAGGAGCAAGTTTAATCAAACATCATTTTAAACATTTCAAACATGGGTGAAAATGACATATTATTAAACTAGACAAAATTCTGAGCAAGTTTCATATATAATTCATTTTAATATGATGCACCGTTGATGAGTTATTAAATGCATGAAGTTTAGGGGTTTTTCTGCAAAACTGCAAAGCTCTGGAAAATTGGACAAATACACCGATCTGAAAAAAAAAACCACTGGGCCGAAACCAGGGGCGGCTGGGCGCTCACCATGGGCCTTGGCCCGGAACTGTGGAGGAGAGAGGCCCGCAAGGGGGTGCGCTGGGCTGGCCTGCCTGTGGCCCACGCGGGCAAGGGCCGCGGTCAACGGGGAGGGCGGCGCGGATCGGGGCTCCTCCCGACCGATCTGGAAGGCGGCGGCGGCCAACGGCGACATCGCCGGCGACGAGCGCGGGAATGGCCGGGACAGACGGGAACGGGCGGATCCGGGCCTGAGGACCCCGGATCCGGCGAGGCTTGAAGACGAGGAGGCCGGCGACGAGGTCTCCAAGGCGGCGGCGGCTCCTACTGCAGAGAGAGAGAGAGAGAGAGAGAGAGAGAGAGAGAGTTCGTGAGGGAGAGAGAAGAACGACGGGAGAGGGAGGAGAAGGCCGGGACGGCGGGGCTCGCCTGGACGGAGGTCGGGGCGAGGCCACGGGCGCTGGGCGGCGCGAAGTCGAGGCGACGGGGCCGCGCACGCCGGCGAGGAGGCGCGGGAGAGGACGGAGCGCTCGGGGCGAGGCCACGGGCGCCTGCGGCGGAGATCCGGGCCCCGGGCAGGCTCCGATGGGCTTCAGCGGGTCTGGCCCGAGCCTGGACGGGCCGCGGCGAGGGGAGCTGCCAGGGGGGGCGACGTGGCGCCCTCTGGTTGGACGGGGCGGCGGCGCTGCCCACTGGGGTGGCGCCACATGGCGACGGCGAGGTGGCGGCGCGGGAGGAGGCCAAGTGGCGGTGGCGGAGCGGATCTGGCGGCGACAAGTGGCGGAGGGAGGCTGGGGAGGCGCTGATTTCGAGGAGGAGGGTGGTCTACTGCCAAAAATGGAAGGGAGGGCTTCCTTTTATAGACAGGATTAGGGTTTGGGGGGTTAGGAGAGGTTTTCGGACCGTGCGATCGCCATCGGACGGCTTCGGGCGTGAGAAGGGGAAGGCTGGGCCTAGGTGAGGGGGTTTTTGGGCTGTGAAGAGAGGTTGGGCTGAGATGAGAGGAGAGGAGTGCAGCCCGGCAACTGTTTCCGGAGACCGAAAACGTCCGACGAAGGTACCGGCAACGGTACCGCTATATGTTTAACGGTTGGGCTATCAAACGGACTCCGAATGCGATGAAATTTGGCAGGCGGTCTGTCTACACTATAATAAGACCGCTCGACAAGTTTCATCCCATTCCGAGAACATTTTTTGCCACTTATAAAATAATATTTCGGACATGCCGCGGGCGCGTGCAAGTGTGTCTGAGATCAGAACGGACAACGGAGAGAATAAATGGGACCGGGACGGATGCAAGTTTTTGAAAACATGATGATGCAATGCGGATGATGACATGGCAAGACGTGACGCGCAAGCAACTGACAAAGCAACCACAGCGAAAAACTGGAGGACAACTGGCACATCGGATCCGGGGCGTTACAGCACGCCTTCACGTGGTGCCCAAGCTCCTCCCTCGTGACCCTGGCCAGGTCGGTGGCCCTCCAGGTGAGAGCCCCCGAGCCCTGCCTGAGGAGGGCGCCGGGCGCGCTTTCCTATGCGATGGATGGAGGGTCCCCTTGGGCAGACGCGGGCCCTGAGGGGCTAAGCCTGACGATGTCTTCTTCTTCTTGGGGGTGATCTCGGGAAGCCTCCTGCTTCCACGATCTGGGTCTTCCAGTGACGCGGCCTGAAAGACTCGCTCAAGGGAACACACTGCATCCTTTTCTTCACACGACACCGTGATGACTCCGCCACTTCCTGGCATCTTGAGGACGTTGTAACCATGATGAGTCACGGCCATGAACTTGGCCAGCGCTGGGTATCCGAGGATGGTGTTGTACGGCAGGCGGATGTGAGCGACGTCGAAGTCGATGAACTCCGTGCGGTAGTTGCTGCGGGCTCCGAAGGTGACAGGGAGGCGGACCTGCCCGATCGGGGTCGTGGAACCGTCGGTGACTCCGGAGAAGGGCTTTTTCGGCTGCAGCTGGTCGTAGGGCACTTGAAGATTGTTGAATGTTTCCACGGACAGGACGTTGAGCCCTGCTCCACCATCGATGAGGGTCCTGGTGACCAGTACGTTGCTGATGACTGGGGAGCAAAGCATCGGGAGGACCCCGGCTGTGGCCGAGCACTTGAGCTGATCCGCTGAGCTGAACGTGATGGTGCACGCCGACCACTTGAGAGGGCGTGTAGCTTCGAGCCTGTGGAGGACTGCATTCACTTCACGGGCAAACTACTTGAAGATGCGTTGGGAGGCTGGGGCTTGAGCTCCGCCTAGGATGCAGGCGATTGTGCGTGGCTCCTGGAAGCCCCCAGCCCCCTTGTCCTGGTGACGATCCTCGTTCCTTCTTGGCTGAGGCGGCAGTGGAGGGAGGCCCGCGTTGCCCTGCAGGCGATCCTCACGAGGCTGATCCCGCCAGTCCCCCTCGCGAGGCAAGTCTCGCCAGCGGTCCTCGCGAGGTTGATCGCGCCACCCTTGGCGCGGGCCGCGGTCTTCCCAGCGTCCTGGGTTCCTTCCTCCTCCTCGGCCGTAGCCCCGGTCGGCACGGTCAGGACGACGGCCGATCCTTCCTCCTCGCACGGCACGGAGTTCTTGGCATTCATTGGTGTTGTGGGTGTGGAGGTCGTGGTACACACAGTACCGACTGCCCCTGGAAGATTCAGGCAGATCCTTGCCCCGCTTGGTGTCTGGTTCTGCCGCGAGCACGGCAGCCCCCTTGCGCTTCACGTCCTTGGCCTTGGGTTTCTTCTCTTCTGGGTCTGCGGCAGGCAGC
Source organism: Aegilops umbellulata (assembly GCA_032464435.1). Lineage (NCBI taxonomy): Eukaryota > Viridiplantae > Streptophyta > Magnoliopsida > Poales > Poaceae > Aegilops > Aegilops umbellulata. The sequence goes on from CP136056.1 coordinate 115,340,688, forward strand.
TCGAGGAGGGAGAGACGCCCCTCCTCAGCCCTGGCGCACTTGGTCGCCAAGTTGAACAGCTCCAGGGAGGTGCATAGGTCTTCATGCATCGCCAGCTCCTCCTTCATCTTGACGTCACGCATGCCATCGGAGAAGGCCGAGATGATGGCTTCCTCAGACACCCTGGGGATCTTGAGGCGCGCACTGTTGAAGCGCTGGATGTACTTTTGCAGGGTCTCTCCGGGTTGTTGCTTGATGCGGCGCATGTCGCTCACGGCAGGCGGCCGGTCACGAGTACCTTGGAAGTTGGCGATGAAGCGGGTACGCATCTGGTCCCAGGAAGAGATCGTGCCTGGGGCCAGGTTCAGGAGCCAGGTGCGAGCTCCTTCCTTGAGTGCCATGGGGAACCAGTTCGCCATGAATTTTTCGTCTCCCCTGGCAGCTTTGATGCCCAGCTCATAGAACTGGAGGAACTCTGCAGGGTCGGTCGTGTCGTCGTAGCGAGGAGGCAGGTCTGGCTTGAACTTGTCGGGCCACGCAACGCCGCGCAGCTCGGTGGTGTAGGCACGGTAGCCTGCGGTGGCCACGGGAGGCTTCGGCTGAGGGAGAGCTTAGCCTTGCGGGTCCCCATGCGCTGCAGCTGGGAGCAGTACGGGGTCTTGACGTGCCGGAGCCGGAGCAGGGTCACGGCGAACCGGAGCAGGAAGCGCCCGGGTAGCCTCTTGCGGTCGAGGGACTTCTTGGCAGCTCCGTTCTTGCTGGGCTGGCGCCTGACGGAGCGGGTTCCGCCCAGGGGCCACGCGCCTTGGAGCCACGGCGTCTTCTTGGAGAGGAGGCGGCTGGTACGCCCCTGGAACTTCATTGCCAGCGTGTGGCGGGGTGCGGCGCAGCGGAGCGGACGGCGCAGGAGAGCCCCCTGCGGCGCGGACGAGCTCGGCGACGCGGTCGAGCCACTCTTCGTAGATGTCATCGACGGGATGGTAGCGCAGGAGCTCGTTTGCTGCGATGAGCGCAGCTCGAGCCTCCAAGGGTCCGCGGAGCGCGCGGGACGAAGAGCCAGCTGGTGCGGGTGATGGAGTAGCGGTGCGGCCGTCTTGCCGCACGGACGGGTGCTGAGACGATGCTTGCTGCTCGTTCCCCGCCGGGCCGGTGGCGGCGTTGACGGCGGGCGACGTGGAACGACGAGGACGCCCACCGACGGGGGCCGTCTGGGCGACGCGGGAAGCGATGGCGGCCCGGCGCTCGGCGCGGGCCCGACGAGCGTCAGACATGGACGCGATGGTCGGCGAGAGCGGAGCGGTAGAAGACAAATTCCGGCACACCCCTACCTGGCGCGCCAAATGTCGGATTTCGGGTTTCGGCAGACCCTTAAGGTTCGAACTCTGGGGTGTGCGCGGAGATTAAGCCCTCTACCGCTCCGTCTCGCAAGGATCTAAACTACCAAAGGAACAACACAAAAGACACAGAGTTTATACTAGTTTGGGCCACCGGTGTGGTGTAATACCCTACTCCAGTGTGGTGTGGTGGATTGCCTCTTGGGCTGGTGATGAAGAACAATACAGGGAAGAACAGCCTCGCGAGGGTCTGTTCTTGGCTAGGGGAACTACTAGGGGGAGTTCAGCCGCCCTTCTCTCTCTCTCTCTCTTTGCTCGCTCTGATTCTAAGTTCTGCTGGCCTGATCGCTTGATGCTAGATGGATGCCAGATTGCCGGATGCTCCATTCATCCCTCTACCCTGGGGGTGGCTAGTCCTATTTATAGGCAAAGGCCATGGGCCTCTTCCCAAATATTGAGCGGGAAGGGCGCCAACAATTGGCCAATTCAAAGGGGAACATCTGGTACACTTATCCTGACTAAAGTTGGTCCTCGCCTGCCAAAGGCCCTGTGGTGATGCCGTTCTGGGCTCCACGATGACCTCCTTCCCGCCGTTGGACTGGTCTTGGTCTCGTTGCACCGAAATGGATGCCTTTGCTTGATCCTCTCGCCTGCGCTTGCCCCCTTTGCACCAAAGAGGAAAGGGAGGACACTGCGCGGGCTGGCGCCCGCCTGGCGCCCTTGGTCGTCATGGCTTGTGTCATGGGCACCTCGCGAGGTACCCTACCTTGATCTCTCCACCTCCTCGTGAGCCAGCCTGACGAGGCCGTGCCTGAGGAAGTGATGTGTCGTCCGCCCCCCGAGGCTTGGCCCCTCGCGAGGGTCTTGGGTCTTGTGTTGATGAAGTTGGGCCGTGTTGGGCCCCCTTGAGCCATGCCGCAGGCCACAGGCAGGCAAGTCTGGGGACCCCCGTTCCCAGAACGCCGACAGTGCGGGATGGAGCACCGTCGGCGCCGAGAGGTCGAGTTAAGGAGAAGGTGCGATGCGATGAGTGTACAACCTCTTTGGTGGCGCCGAGTAGGCCTCGGCTTCATCCGAGGAGTCGGTGAGGATGTTGCGCTTCCGGTGGAGCAGGTTAAGGTGGCGCTGTGGGGATGGAGCAGCCGCGATAGACGAGGCAATCGTCGGAGCAGCTCCTTGGAGGTGGAGGACGGGGCGGCTGAACCGGTGGGATGGCGAGATGGACGACGGATCCTCATCCGGGGAGGTGGACGAGGGACGTCGAGCTGTTGCGGTGGACGACGTCGTCGGGGAAGAGGCTCCGGCTGGGCAGTGGTGACATGGTGGACGGAGGAGGGTGGGGTTTCGCGGCTGGAGCGGAGAGGTTATGGCGGCCTGGGATTTCGAATGGCGAAAAGGGGGTGATGGGAGGGGGTGAAGCATGACTTAGGAACGCGCTTGTCCAAAATTTAGGGTGTGTTACAAAAGTACCCCCCACCGATTTGAACTAGCGTCGCTTTCGGCTCAGGGTTAGAAGGGGGATTTCGCGTGTCGGGATTTGGCAGCTGGAGGGAGTTTTGGCGCGCATTGTAATTTCGGGATAGCAAGGCGCAGGTTGTGAAGGCGCCAGTTTTGGGAGCACGATATCTGAATTTTCGGGATATAACAAGACGCGGGTTGAATTTTAGGGACAAGACTAACGTGTCGTAATATTGTACTTGTATGTACCAAATCAATTCGCACTTCCCTCAACCAAAAAGAAAACGAAAAAAATAAAACTATTCACACCACACAAAGAGAGAGTCTTGCCCCGTTTTACTATACAAATGCTATTCAAAGCTACTCCCTCCTTCCATCTATATAGGGCCTAATGCGTTTTTCGATGCTAACTTTTGGTCAAATATTAGAGCAATGATATATGACATGCAACTTACACAAAGCACACCGTTAAATTCGTCTGTGAAAAGTTCTTTCAATGATATAATTTTCACATTGTGCATGTCATGTACTATTAATCTTGTCAATAGTCAAAGGCGGTCTTAAAAATCTCATTACGCCCAATGTAGATGGAAGGAGGGAGTATGAATCCATGTTATGTCCGATTAAAAAAATTCGCTTGTTGTATAATGCATGTAACCTACTCATACCAACATTTTAGTGCATTCCAAATGTCTATACTACCGCAGCAATTCGAACTAAATTTGAATTCGTTTCTCTATTTCAATAAGAGTCTACAATCATGATTGTTGCCAACTTCAACCATCATAGTTTCCTTGCTATCTGCCAGATATAAATCAGACGGCCTATAATGCAGGATGGCAGGCACACCATCATCAACAACTCCGTTTTTTATAAGAGTAAAGATAAAAAATATTAAATGTAGTATACCATGTTCATAACCACACCATGTGTGTCACCGTTATATATATTCACACATCCGTCGGTTTGAAACACTATGATAAATTCTTCAAATATCCGAATTCACTTTTTATAATGAAGTATATATGATCTCTATTCGTCTTTTACACTCACACAACCCTCTTATCTTTGTAGCTAGCGCTAACTTTCTCTTATGCATGCACACGCCCGCATCCCTCTCACCCTCCCTCAGCATTCTCTAGCTCCATCGTGCAAATTCGTTTAGGTCGTTCACCCATGGTGTGTGTAGGCCCCCAGCTCCTTCTTTACGGCACACATCGATCGATATGCCTCTCTAGCCAGGTGCGCCTAGCACAAACACAAGCTTCCCCTCTTCTCTTGTCACCGTCCATGCCTCACTCCCACCACTCTTTTCATCATTCTCGTACTCGCACACTCCTCCCCCTTGATATAGTATGCCTCTCGTACCACCTCCTACATGCATCCCTCTCTCTCTATCCTTCTCCTCGTGCCTCATTTGCTTCTAACACACACATGCATGTATACCGATCGATCTCCCAACATATACCTAGATCGACTTTAACTACCCCCCCCCATCGATCGACGTACCTCACAAGTTATGTCTCCCCTTTCTCTTACAAAGGGAGATTGATCTTCCTATGTAGTTACGTCTGCTTACCACAGCCACATCGTCCCCCCTCATCATTCGTGCATGCCTCCTGACCCGTCTCTCACACGCACGTGCACAGACAACAAGCAGCCATCTCCTCTCTTATTGATATTACGGGCGTGCCCTCCGTTTGTCTAGCAAGCCTATCCCACCATTTGTTAGAAGCAACTCCACTACCACCCCCTCCAACACTCTAGCTCTGTCTCTCTCCCAACCTTATTCATCTCCTGCACATATGCATGGATGCCGATTGATCTCCCTTAATACATGAGGCAGATCAATCTCCTTAATACATGAGGTAGGCCTCTCTCCTCCTCCACACATATACCAGCCATTGTACCTCTATAGTTAATTGGGCTTCCCTCTTCCCCCACCACAAACAGATAGTCGAGCGCTGCAGGTAGGTATCCATGCCACAGAGACAAACTGCACATGTCCCATCTCACGTTCCAGTAGGCCAGCCACGCTATATTTGTGACGTGGGCACACACAAATTCGATGGCACTCTTTATCGATCGCGCGCGCACACACACACACACACATCATCATCCCTCTCTTCGATTCTATGGACACCTCAAGCCGATGATACCTCCACTCTCTTCTCATGGATCGCCCCCTCTATATATATGTTATATCCAGGACTCTATTTCACACACATTGCATATGTTAAATTTTTTGATTGACCCCCCCCCCACAAAAAAACTCTCAAGAACCCACACACTGTATCTCTCTAGGTTTGTATCTCTCTCACACAACCCCACGTAGGTGGTGTACGTATACAACAAGAGAATAGGTGCACCGTGCACGTACTAACACTTCGTGCCCAGCCACACCCGCGCGGGTACACAGTGGAGCTCATTTCTTTACGAAATGGCAGCCCACATGCTAATTTGAACGCATGTAGTGGTTGTTTACCTAGGGAGGTCGTGTACCACGCGTGCACGAAACAACGTTCGACTTGACGCGTTGCCGCGTTATTTTTAAATAAAGTTATAGCGCTCAATGGCACGTACACAGAATATAAAACGATTTTTATGGAGGAAAAGGTAGTCCGCTCTTCAGAGTATCTCACACAAGGCTCCGGTGGCCTCTCTCTCTCTCACCGTTGGTCACTAATCCGGCCGCATCCCGTCCACCGAGGGAAAGGGAGTGCGGTGGCCTCTCTCTCTCACCGTTGGTCACTGATCCGGCCGCATCCCGTCCGCCGGGGGAAAGGGGGTGCGGTGGCCTCTCTCTCTCTCTCACCGTTGGTCACTGATTCGGCCGCATCCTGTCTGCCGGGGGAAAGGAAGGAAATGCATCGTTTCTCCGTTCGATTGCGCCGAGGCAGCATGTCCCGATCTGCGGTACACGTCGTTCTCTCTGACCAAGATCCGGCGCAGCAGGGCCTACGCCACCTACTCGCAGATTCCGCCCGCCGCCGCTCACCTAATTACATCCCGACGACCTCCAGGTATCCCCTCCGGCCTTTCTCCACTGCTCGTTTTCCCACATTGCTGCATGTGGATCTTCCACAGTTCTTTGCCCAAAATGTAGCTCGTCCGGCGTACTTTCCATATTGCATTCTCGTCCTCACCTCACACCGTTTTAGACAAACACAGCCGTGTTGTTATCTTCCTTTAGGACAAGGAATATGCTTCTTTTTTGTCGTCGCATGTGTCATCAACTGTTATTGGCCAGTAATTGTTTCCTTTCTACCTCTTCTTTGCAAACAGGGTTATCCATTTCACCTCGTTGCTATTGCAACCTTTTGGTGAACTGCACAAATCACTTTTTTCTTAAGAGTGTTTTGTGCAGTTGTACTAAAATGTCACACGGGCAACGTCTCTACATTTCAGTGCGACTGCACAAAGGGATATTGGTTTTGCTCTATCCTCCTCATCCAACTCCGAGCCTAATCTTCTCCAACTAGTTAGTCTTAAGAGAGACCGCAAAGGTGACCGGCTTCTATTTGTGTGTTTATTGTTTCATCAACAGTCCTCTATTATCGTAATCACACTTGATATCTTTGGAATAGGGACGCTCAGCTCTATTTTAGTGGAACTGCACAAAATGATCGGAATGTTGCATGCTCCAGACAGCTACTTTTTCCCAACATGCCTTGTTGATTTAGACAGAGCTGGGGGGACGTTGCTGCCAATGAAAGCATGGATCAATTTAATGCAACACCTTCTCACAACTTTGTCTTCAGTTGTGATTTAATTATTAGCTCTGATCTGCTAATAATTGGCATGCATTAGCAAGGAAGTTAGTTTTTTATTGTTTCCGAAAGAGCATCGATGGCAAGACACGCGAAACAAAAGCTGAAAGCTCACACCATTGTACAATTTCATGTCGCTGGAAAATTATTTGTATAGTACGATCAATTATGCAAACAAATGGTGGAAGCTTGATAGCATTGCCAGAAGCCTCTTCATCATCCGGGTCCATGTGCCATGCACGAAATTATACTCCTTCGTTCCTAAATATTTGTCTTTTTACAAATTTCAAACGGGCATATTTTAGAGTGTACATTCACTCATTTTGCTTCGTATGTGTACTCCCTCCATTCCTAAATATTCTATTCGTCTTAACAGAGATTTCAACATATTTTAGAAAGACAAATACTCTGGAATATATTTAAGAACCGAGGGGGTAGTGCACAACCGCATGGGAGACTCAGCCTGGTCGTTGCGCCGCATTAATAGTGAGTAATGAGCAGTGAAATCATAAGCCCCACCTTTCCCACTGTAAGTTGCTCTGAAGAAGAAACCATCAATACGCTCTTCTTTGAATCCGCTCATACTACTCCATCCGTCACTGTTTATATAGCGCGCTTCAGAAAAAGAAAAAAATCTGTGGGACCAAGGCGACTAGCGATCGGCCTGAAAAATAGCATTGGTAGTTATAGCACGGCGTCTATTACTAGAGGGAATAATGCGTACACACATGCATGCAGTGCTTCCACCCCGGGTACACACATGCATGCACTCCGTAGTAGTATAGTACATGGAGAGAAAATTGTGGACTTGATTGCGGTTACCATGCCCTAATTAATTGAGCATTAAACCAAACGCGTCTAAAGTCTCTCTCGTGGTGGAAATGCATTGAGAGAAATGCATCATAATGAAGCGCGCCCTGTAAACTGTGACGGAGGGTGGAGTAGTACTCCCTCCGTCTAGGTGAGTAAGTCACCTTACGAAATCCAGATTTTCCCAGAACCATAAGGCGTGTAACATTGAATTCTCCTCGATCCCCTCCTAGGCTCATTCACGAGCGCTCTCTTTCCTCCTCGTTTCCCTCCGCTGCCTCGTTCTCCTCCCCGTGGAAACTACTGCATGCATTGCGGCTGTGCGTTGATTAGGGAAAAGATTGAAGACGGTTTTGCATGCGTGCGTTGATTAGGGAGTACGTGGGCCTGCATGGAGAGCTGAAAAGGCATGGGATTAAATGCTGATTTTGCTTTCCCTTGTCCCGGTGTTGTGATTGGAAGTTTAGCTCATCCCGGTGCTCCTCATCGCCCAATCTAAATCCCAGGAGTATGAAGGTGCAAAACCAAGTACGCGTACTAGTACTGCGCTTGGCTCTTCGCCCCTTTCATGAAGTCAAACAATGATGGTACTCCGCATGTTGGGTACTATAGTGTATGCCTCTGACAATCTGATATCGAATGGACTGATGCATGTCCACCGAGGGTAGGTTGCATTAGTCAAAAGGCGTAAGCGAGCTTCACCTTGTCCTACAAGCTTCTCCTTGTTCTGCGAGTTGACGGGACACACCAAAAAGTAGTGCTAGTCCATACTCCCTCCTTTCCGGTTAATATGGCTTAATCTTTATTGCGGGTAAATGACAGAGCTTTATTCATATATAAGCATTCTTAGGACGATCAGCCAAGACACTGGTCACTAGGAAGCCAAAAAAACAAGTAGGAAGCGAGGTGTTTCATCAAGCCAGCTCTCGGCCACATTCAAAGTGCTGCAGGCACGGTTCGCACGAAGATGTGCCGCAAGGTTTGCTGACCTGTTTACATGCTGAATAACAAAAAAAAAGAGGAAATATTACTGAGCGCTACTATCTGTAACAGGATATGAGCCAGAATTAAGCGAGAATTGTGGCGAGTGTTCCATGCAATCAACTTCCATTATCACATGCAAGAACCCTCGAAGAGAACCAAATGTGTTGAAGATTGCTTTATCACATTTTAAAATTATAATAAGGGTGCATACGCTCCTCCATCCGGTTCCTAGTAGTATAGTGTAGTATGCTTTTGGCAATCTGACACCGAATTAACTGTTGCACGTCCACCGCCTGAGCGAGGGAGAGCTTGCATTAGTCAAAAGTTTCTCCTTGTCCTGCGAGCCACCGCGCGCAAGCTTCTCCCGTCCTGCAACCTTCTCCTCGTTCAGCAAGTTGACGGGACACAGCAAAGTAATGCTAGTCCATGCTGCCTCCTCTCCGGTTAACATGGCTTAATTTCAAACGAGATAAATACACTCTCTGTCACTGTATATTTGTAAAAATACGGTCAGTGGACTTCATAATACGCTCATTGCGCTCAATATATATATTTTCCGGTGTTCATATGGTCACTAGCTCAACCTGACTGAGTATGTGTGTGCATGCACGTGTAGGTTGAGCACTTGAGCGTCACCGTGTGTGTTCCGTCGTGTGCTCGGACATGCATGCATTAGGGCGTCGCGCGTGTTTTTGCGTCCATGTGTACGTGTGACTGTTGCATACACGTAGGGGGAGTACGTGTAGGGGCCACTAAGGAGCAGTCAAATCACACAGTAAGTTAGTCGGAAGAAGCAACCATCATTTCACTCTTGAATGACACGTACGCAATATAAAATGGAGCAGCCGCGTGCACCCGGAAGTGGCGCGAGCGACGCTCTCTCGGGCGGCGCGGGCGATGCTCTCTCGAGCAGCGCGCCGCTTCAATGCGGGCGCCAGTGAGAGGTCGCGTCCGCTCTGGCCGGGCATGAATGCGGCACTGACCGTTTCGGGCGGGAAGCACGCGCGGGTGATGAAGAGGGTTCGGGTTGGTCAGGACCGGCCGTGGCAGCGGTCTGGACGTGCGCAAACAAGAGATGTTGTACGTTAATATTGCTGCGTATATAATTAACAACGTAAATAATGTGCCAGTTGGACAAATATGATTGGAGATGGAGATGGAAATGGAATTTCACGTAAACACGGATATGCATGTCTATGTCTATGTGTGTGTGCGCGACGACTCTCACGACCTGGAAGCGGGGGCGTGTTTTTGATCGAGTTTTATTTCTTGGTACGTTAGAAAATCAGTTTGTCTAATTCACATCTAGATGTTATTTAAGGATATCACATCTAAGCTCCCACAAGTATATAATGTAGCAACAAGAAACAAAAAAAACTAGGAAAAGACCACAAACAGAGTGGGCATCAACTTATATGTGACATAACTATGTCACATCTAGATGTGTCCTAGACAGACCCAAAAAAATTGTCCGCCAGTTTTCGTTTCTTTTTTCCGGGAACGCGCGTATTCTATTTAAAACCACTGCTATGGAGAGATTTTTTTACTCCATTATAGCCTCTTGTTTGATAGAGTTTCTCGCAACTCGCTCTCTCACCCTCTCCATATCAAAACAAGATGATAGTGTCCACTCTATCTCTCTCCTCACCGGTGGTCACAGATCTGGCCGAATCCCGTCCGCTGCGAGAGGTGTGGAGGTGCAGCGTTGACGTTGTCGTCGTCGGCGACGGAGGAAGCCGATGCGCACCATCCTCTCGGAGCCAGCGCTGGCGCGGACGAAGATCCTCTGCGCCCTTGTTCGCTACCGTCGTGTGGGCAGATCCCGCCCGCCCGCCTAAACGACATCTCGCCCACTTGAGGTATAACTTCTTGTACTGCTCCAGCTCCCCAGGTCGCTGCGTGCGGGTTTTCTTCTATGCGACTACTCCCCAGCTCCCCATGCATAGTAGCTAGGGTTGGTCGGCTGGTCCAACATCACCTACTACTAGAGGAAATGCCACTCAAAAAGTTGTCCTGATTTATGCCTCGGTGGAGGTATACATGTTGTTTCGACAAAAAGTACATGGTGGTTGTGCAGTCATTGTCCATATGGTGGTAGTACTATCACTGGTTAAATGAAGAAATGCTTTTTTTCTCGGGTATCCTGGTTTAGTTCCCATCAAGATAATTTTGATGCTTCTGTTTGTTGGTGTACTTTTCATTAATTCTTATTGACAATTGAGATGTCGTTGCTAACCCTTTTTTATATTTTTGGAAACAGCGATGCATGTCTCCATACCCGGGCATGTCTTCCTCAATTTTAGTGGAACTGCACAAAATTGGATGGCCATTGTTGTTCCGCCTCACTGTCCTCTGCCACGTGGTTCTTCCTTCCTCGAGCTTGATTACTGAGAAGAAACAGACCACAGTGAGGATTTGTCGAACTTCTTAGGTGCCTCACCCTAACTTGATGCCAAATGGATGATGCATCACCACGATGACCTATCGATGCTCATGGTTGCGCCTCATGGTTGCGTCGGCTGGTGAAGCTGATCGATTTTCGACGAATAACAAGCTGTCTTCCATTAGTAGCTAGTCAAACTTTGTAATACTCTCAAACCTTTCCGGTAATTGAAATTAAATTTCTTTATTTGTACACACTCTCACACGTTTCCGATAATTTGGCGCATGTGTGGTTGTTCACTTAAGGGAGGGTAGTGTACCACACGTGACGGACAGGAAGTGCGACCAGGACGCGTGGGCGTGGATCGTTAGTTCATCGGAAGTAGTACTAGTTTTCTTCACTGTACATTAAATAAAGAGTTTTGTTTCGTACTTACACAATTTAAAACGATTGTCATGGAGAGAATAAGAAAACCACTCCACTATATTTTAGTCGTATACACGAGAGTACTATATGGACGCAGCTTCATTGACTTAGTGGACCTGCCTTTGGATTTACGACAGGTGGGCCCAAAATGTGGCTGGCTCACCTGTCATACAGCCAAAAGCAGGTGTAGTGAAGGCACCGGAGCTCAGTCCGTACTACGGTAGTATATATATAAGCGGGAGCCTCAGCGCTTGTTCACTAGGGTTTGCACTCTCCACACGTTGGCCGCACTACATATATGTTACACGCTGGAGGCTCAGTGTTCATTTGCTAGGGTTTGCTATATTCACAGTCTCTCACCCTCTCTTCACCAGATCTAAACAAGACTGCGTTGGCCTCTTATCTCTCTCCCCCCCCCACAGCTGGTGAAGGAGGCGTCCGTATCCCGTCGCACCGAGAAGGGGAGGAGGTGCAGCGTTCACTCTATCACCTTCGGTGAGGGAGGCAATCCACTGCCGGCTGCGCTGTTCTCTTTCACCCAGCGCCTGTGCGGGAGGGCCACCGACCCCTTCTTCCTCGCTGTCGTACGTAATGTGGGCAGATCCGGCCTCCCTTCGCATGCCTTGCCACATCCCAACGACCCTAAGGTATAAGTTTCTTTGAAACCGTCGTTGCTCTAGCTGCATGTGGATTTTTTTTCGATCTGTAGTCGAATCTAGGTCTTGGTTCAAAGAGGAAAGAAGGGTGCGGTGGGCTGGAGCAAGAATCTAGGACGTGGTTCAATGAGGAAAGGAGGGGCGGAAAGTAGTATAGACTGGCTATCCAGCCGCTTTGTAGGTCGAAAAGGGGAAAAGGGGGTAACCCAGTACACACATCTGTAAGGAACCGATCTCTTTGTTGAAAAGGGAAAGAAACTAGGGGGTCGGGTAGTTTGTGCACGACTAGATTTGCTGCCCTCACATAGGAAGAAGGTTCAAAGAGAACAAATATGGGACAAGCGCATATATGCTGCTTGGCTACATACTCTGCATCACCCATTTATACGTGTGGACGCACATGGTGCTTGCATGTCCCATGCAGCTATTTTGCTGTCGTTAATCTAAGAATGCCGCCGGAAAATTGAAGCAATGCCACTGTTAAAAGTAAATTACATTTTTTAACGAATGTTGTTTCAAGAGAATGTCTCTGTTAATATGAATCAATGCAACCATTTTAAATAAATGATGAATTGAAGCTATTGTATTGCTGTCTTTTCCCATTAAGTAGTGAACAAAAATGGGACCAACCCAGACATGATGCTTGTTGCTTTGTTACAACAAATTCAGCATCACCCCCTTTATAAGCCAGTAATTCATGCCACTCTCAGAATTAACTACTGATCTGTTTTAAGAGAATTTCTCTGTTAATATGAATCAATGCTACCATTTTAGAAATGCTATTGTCCTATACTTTGTTTTACATCAAGATAAGGTAGATGCTTCTTTTTGTGGCCGCATGTTTCATCCTCCTTTACTGGCCAGTAATTGTTTTCTTTTTTGCCTCTTAAAACAGGGATATCTATTCAACTTGTTGCTATAGAAAACTTAAATGTCACACTAGCAAGTTTGCTTGATTTCAGTGCAAATGCACAAAACTTGATTGGATTTCCTATTCGTGTTGGTAGATTCGTATTTTATCTTGGTCGTCTCATGAAAGGTCAGTACAGGCCTTCATCCACATGATTGTGCAGTGTGCTTTGAGATGATGTGCTACTTGTATTGGTACTGTTTTAAATAAATGATGAATTGAAGCTATTGTGTTGCTGTCTTTTCCCATTAAGTAGTGAACAAAAATGGGACCAACCCAGACATGATGCTTGTTGCTTTGTTACAACCAATTCAGCATCACCCCCCTTATAAGCCAGTAATTGATGCCACTCTCAGAATTAACTACTGAATCTTATTACAAAACTGCAACACTTGTTAGGGATTGGCGGGATTACCATTTTTGTAGCCGCATGTTTCATCCTCCTTTATTAGCCAGTAATTGATTCCTTTTTTGCCTCTGTTTATACAGGGATATCTATTCAACTTGTTGCTATTGCGACATTTTGCTTCGCTACGCGTAACACTTTGCTTGATTTCAGTGCAACAACACAAAACAAGATTGGATTTCCTATTCGTGTTGGCAGATTCGTATTTTATCTTGTGTGTGTCATGACAGGTTGGTACTTGCCTTCATCCACATGATCGTGCAGTGTGTTTTGAGATGCTGTGCTACTTGTATTGGTACTTATCGGATTTCGGGTTCCGGCAGACCCTTAAGGTTCGAACTCTGGGGTACGTGCGAAGATTATGCCCTTTACCTCCCCGTCTCACAAAGATCTAACTACTGAAAGAACAACACAAGAGACACAGGGTTTATACTAGTTTGGGCCACCATTGTGGTGTAATACCCTACTCTAGTTTGTGGTGGGTGGATTGCCTCTTGGGCTGATGATGATGAACAATACAAGGAAGAACAGCCTCGCGAGGGTCTGCTCTTAGCTGGGGCGATGAACTGCTAGGGGGAGTTCAGCCGCCCTTCTCTCTCTCTGTTGTCTGGGTCTTTCTAGCTGGCTTCTCGATCTGTCCTCCTACCCTGGGGGTGACTAGTCCTATTTATAGGTAAAGGCCCTGGGCCTCTTCCCAAATATTGAGCGGGAAGGGCGCCAACAATTGGCCAATTTGAAGGGGAACATCTGGTACACTTATCCTGACTAAAGTTGGTCCTCGCCTGCCAAAGGCCCTGTGGTGACGCCGTTCTGGGCTCCATGATGACCTCCTTCCCACTGTTGGACTGGTCTTGGTCTCGTTGCACCGAAATGGATGCCTTTGCTTGATCCTCTCGCCTGCGCTTGCCCCCTTTGCACCAAAGAGGAAAGGGAGACACTGCGTGGGCTGGCGCCCGCCTAGCACCCTTGGTCGTCATGGCTTGCGTCATGGGCACCTCATGAGGTCCCCTGCCTTGATCTCTCCGCCTCCTCGCGAGCCAGCCTGATGAGGCCGCGCCTGAGGAAGCGTCGTGTCGTCCGCCCCGCGAGGCTTGGCCCCTCGCGAGGGTCTTGGGTCTTGTGTTGATGAAGATGGGTCGTGTTGGGCCCTCTTTCGAGCCATGCCGCAGGCCGCAGGCAGGCAAGTCTGGGGACCCCCGTTCCCAGAACGCCGACAGTAGCCCCCGGGCCCAAGGCGCGCTCGAACTTGGTCGTGCTGAGAGGCGAAAGGGCAAGGGCGAAGCGCCGCGGGCCCTAACAGCCTGCGGCCTTGGGCGCCGCGTGGCGGTTGATTGGACGTGGGCGGCACTGTTCCCCCACGCTCCCTTATTTTGCGCCCTGCTAGGTGGACCCGCAGTTGTACACAGCCGCTCCCCTTCCTGTTGCTCGACCGTCCCCTATTGTTCCTCCCTTCGAACTCCGACTCTTGCCTCCAATCCCATCTCACATCTTCCCCTTCCTTCCCATTGCCATGGCTCCGACAAAGAAAGAGAAAGGGAAGAAACCCATGCCTCCGTCTCGCCCGCCGCCGTTGGTGGCCCCCGCCGTCGGCCGGTCGATCATACTCAATCGTGAGTGCCTGGGTAAGCTCAGCCCGGCTATGGCCACCATCTTCAATGAATGTGGGAGGACGATGGCCTGGCCTATGTCTCACTTCCCCACTGACAGGATAATCACTGAGGTTCATTATTTTGTCGATGCCTTGTGGGCGGGTCTGGTTCCCCCCTTTTCCGATTTCTTCAAGGTCGTCCTCTCCCATTACCAGATCCATATGATGCATCTGGGTCCTGAATCCATCACCCTTCTTTCGGTCTTCGCTTTTGTTTGCGAGGCGATGATGGGCATCCCTCCTTCCATTGCCTTGCTGCACCACTTCTTCTCTTTGCGCCTTGCCGACCCCACTCAATGCTCGGCGTGTGTGAACTTCGTCGCCGTGCCTGAGACTACGGCCTTGGGGATCGACTTCAAGCTTCCTTTGCCTTCAGCTGGGTTCCGCGAGTGGTGGTTGTACGTTGATGTCTGGGTGCCCAGCCCTCTACTGGCGAAGCCAACTTCACATGTTGTACCCAATTCGGGTTGGGGCCAGGAGACGCTCGAGAGCCCCGGGCTCGCCTTCGTCTGGCACCGCTTTGTGTTCTTGAAATCGCTCGGCGTGACAGCGCCCAAGGTGGTAAAGGAGTTCCTGCTGCGCCGCATTGCCCCTCTCCAACGCCACTCCCGCTGAATGTGGGCCTTCAGTGGGCATGATGATCGCATGAGGCTCCAGGAAGAAGACTTGACGCCTGGGGCGCTAAGGACAGTGCTCTTGGTCCTGACTGGTGACCCCAACCCAGGCAGCATCCAGCGGGGAGGGGCCCTGTTGTACCTCTGCCAGAACAGGGACGACTTCGTGAAGCAGATGCCCTCCTTTGATGAATGGGGGCTGCACCCTGCTGGCTTCCAAGGGCCTCACGAGAACCATGTGGTGGTGACCGCCCTTCCGGTCGGTCAAGGTGAATCCTCCTCGAGCAGTGGAGCAGGGAGGCATGAGACAGCTAAGGCCGAGGGGGCTCCTGATGAGGTGACTGCGCCTGGTGATGCCCTTGAGGGGGCAACTCCTGAGACCCGTGGTGCCGAGGCTGAGGGCGGCAAGCAGCCGCTCCCACCGCCTGGGGCCGAGGCCCCGGCCGCGTCTTCTGGCGAGGCGATTGACAGCGCGCGTCAGGCAGGCGCCCCTGACACGGATCGCTTTGATGCTCCGTCTTCGTCGCAGGTTGATCGTTGCACTCTTCTCTTGGGCCGCTTCCATGTGGACTTTGAGGCCCTCCAGAGGAAAAGGGAGGCCCTGGATGATGACTTCTCTTGTCGCTTGCTGAAGCGCCGGAAATACTTCGCTACTGACGAGTAAGCCTTCTCCTTTTGTGGCTCCTGATCCCCTTGTTGCGTCTACTGATCCTTACCCCGCAGGCCTCTTCCGGCCGAGCTCGTGGGAGTCGCTGAGGCGCCGCCTCCTTTGGCTTCGTCTCCCCCGTCGTCCCCAAGTGCTCCGAGCAGCACTGCTCTTGTGGTGAGGGCGAATGAAGGGGCAGACCGTCCCGAGGCGCACTGCAGCCCTTCTCTTCCTGCGATCTTCCTTCGCGGGCCCTCTCTTGGCATAGCCAGCCTGCCGTGGGCTTCCCGCCTGGCCGCGGGCTGCGACTGGCTGAGGCGCCCCCTGCGCCCTTCTTCTGGAGACGGGCTGGCCCCAGGCCGGGCTTCTGGTACGGCGCGTCTGGCCGTCGTGAGGGCGCCAGCCCCCAGCCCCCTGCCCGGAGGGGGAGCGATGATTTGTGGCCCCCGGCGCTTGCTTGGGGCAGATGATGGTGTGGGAGACGTGCTCGAGCGCGCTCGGGAGCGCCGTGCTCGTCGCCAAGAGTTCCTTCGAAGGGCGACCGATGCGGTGGACCTGCTTGGGGAGGAGCTCACTGGTGAAGACGCATGCCTGGAGGCTGAGGGCCTGCGCCTGGCCGTAGGGAGGCGTGAGCTGGAGGCCGCCATCGCCCTCGCGCGCCATCAGCGCGACCTTGATGATGAAGAGGCGAAGGCGTCGCTGGAGGCCTCTCGGGCGGCTCGATCCCAGGCCGCTGAGGAGGCCCGGGGAGCCGACCGACGGCGTGAAGCAGCAGAGGAATGGGCTCAGGAGCTCCTGGCCCGGTGCCACTCATTGGAGGAGCAAGTGGAACTGCGCGAGGCGGCCCTTGCATCGATGAAGGTGGCCTCTGGCGACCCAGCTGAGCTTTGGAAGCGTGAGGATGCATTAACGCTGGAAGCCGCCGAACGCACCCGTGAGTACGAGTGGCTGGAGACGAGGGAGCGCCTGGTGACGCAGGCGGAAGATGATGTCGCCGCACGGGAAGCACGTGTCCTGGAGGAGGTTGGTCGTCGGGTGGCGACGGCGCGCCAAGGCCTCGAGCGTGAGTTCGAGGGGAAGCTGGAGTTGATCCAGGTCGAGGCTGAGGGAAGAACCGCAGCCCTGAGGGCCCAACGGGATGAGGCGACGCGGCGGGCCGACGCTTCCCGGGCCGCCCTTGAGGCAGCGCAAAAGGAGTTGGCGGCCTCCCAGGCTAAGGTGCTCCGTCTTCATCAGCGGGTGCAGGAGGCTGAGGCCGTCGAGCGCCAGAATGCTAATGAGATACGCCAGCGGCAGGTCCTGGAGCACGTGCACGGCCCCATGCTTGCTACGATCAGGGAGAGGGCTAACACAGCCTTGGGCAACATCTGCGAGGCGGCTGTCGGCGAGCCGCACACGATCAACTATGCCGGCAACCTGCAGTTCTTCACCGCCGTGGTGACGCAGCTGGAGGCGCGGTCGGTCAGGGTTGATAGGTTGGTGGATGAGAGGAGCCGCGCCCTGCTCGGGCGCGCCTTTTCTCGTGTCTTCAGTCATCTCCGGAACATGGATCCCCACTTCGACTTTGACGCCGCCATCGCCCGAGTCCCCCAGGCCGTCCGAGGCGACCTGGCGCACTGGGTGGAAGACAACATGGACGCTCTTGTCAAAGCCTTCGCTTCGGACGACGACGACGTGATCGTGGTTGCTGACGAGGGCGGTGTGGTGGACGGCCCTGATGCCGCTGGTGGCGACGCAGACAGCGATGGCGAGTTCGGTGATGCCAGCGGCGGCTCGGGAGGTGCTCCCGAGGACGCATTGGGGGATTTGTTTGAGTGAGTATGTATCACTCATGTCTTTTTACCCTGCATGAGTAGAACTCGGGTGTTTGGCCTGATGGCTGTTAGAGCATTTCGGGAGGGGAAGCCCCTCATGTAAAACCTGTATTCATCGTATTAGCAGCTATTATATTGCGCGAGCACCCGTGCCTGGCGACTGGCTGGTTTACCTTTGTTTCGCGCAGGCCCGAGGCAGCCCGTGGGAGGACGTGGTGTCCTGAGTGTTCTCTAGTTGAATTCGTAGGACGCGCAAGTGTCGCTGGCCGGGGGCTTCACAGGCGCTGGCCTTCTTCACAGGCTCCGGGCCTTTTCCCGCATGTGATGGCTTCACAGGCATTCGCCTTCTTCACAGGCTCTGGGCCTTTTCCCTAACGCGATAGCTTCACAGGCATTCGCCTTCTTCACAGGCTCCGGGCCTTTTCCTAAACGC
This sequence comes from Aegilops umbellulata, assembly GCA_032464435.1. NCBI lineage: Eukaryota > Viridiplantae > Streptophyta > Magnoliopsida > Poales > Poaceae > Aegilops > Aegilops umbellulata. The sequence continues at coordinate 115,358,959 of CP136056.1, forward strand.
GATAGCTTCACAGGCATTCGCCTTATTCACAGGCTCTAGGCCTTTTCCTAAACGTGATAGCTTCACAGGCATTCGCCTTCTTCACAGGCTCTGGGCCTTTTCCTAAATGCGATAGCTTCACAGGCATTCGCCTTCTTCACAGGCTCTGGGCCTTTTCCTAAACGCGATAGCTTCACAGGCATTCACCTTCTTCACAGGCTTTGGGCCTTTTCATGAAGGGACATCCTCCGCAGGTACCAGAAAGTCCTCCCGAGAAGGAGCAATAGCGGCAGTCTGGGATGCGCACGAGCCAGGCCCGGCCCGACCCGCGAGGGGCTCGCGAGGGAAGGCAGCTGTGGCGGAGCGGTAACCAGAATGCAAGAAATGGCTCGAACGAGACTAAGCACCCCTTCCCCGAACACACGCAAATCTCAAATCAGAATCCAACTTAAATCCAGCAGGGGAAAAGTTACAACCAAAGAAGAAGTCAATGAAAACAGACAAAAGGCCGCGTCCGCCACCTAATCTAGTCTTGGACGTCTTCTCACTAGCGCGGAGCTAAGTGATGTCCACTGGGCGTGGGAGGGAGCCCCAGGGCCTGAGGCCGGCACCCCTGAGACTCCGGGGCGTGTGCAGCCCCACTCATTATTACGTGAGAGTGTCACGGGGCGGCGAGCTTCACAGGCACTGGGCCTTCTTCACAGGTACCGGCCTTGCTTCATATCGCCAGACAAGGGACCCGCCTTGCGCCACACTCTAGTGCGACCAACGACGACCGAAAACCAGGACGCCGCCAGTGGGGTAGAGCGGTCGCCAGCGGTTCCCCCGACGACCACGGGACCTCCGCCAGGGGCAGGCCCTTAGGCACCTCCCCAGCGGAGGGCCTACCTCCTAAGAACGCCTTGCTCCGAATGCCGCGGTGGTGATGTCGGATCTCTGCCCCTCTCCTGCAGCCCCCTGCGCCCTCCTCCCGAGGGGTAGGAGACTGTGGGAGCGGGGCAGCTGCTCGCTGCAGCGACCTGCACCTCCTGCGATCCATGATTAGCGTACGCCTGCTCCTGGGGAATTAGTGGTATCCAATAGTTGTCGCCTCCAGCGTGGCCGATGGAGCTGTCCCGGGGCTCCTGGGAGAGCTCAGCTTCTGGTGTCTCGTCTCCCCAGCTTGGGCTGAGAAGCGAGCCTTGTTCGCCCTCGTGAGCATGCCCTTGGTCCATCATGTGGGGCACGTATTCCTCTGGCGCCGTCATCCCGAAGGCTATGCTGTAGTGCTCCATGTGTCATGCAGCGCTGCTTGACGTGCCCATCGCGGGGTGGTAGCGCGGCCGCCCACTGGCGCCGTGGGCCGCGCTGAGTCCCTCTCCCTCACGCGCCGGGGGTGGCGCCCCCGTCAGTCCGGCGCCGACGGATTCACTGGCGTTGGGGTAGCCTTGGGGCCCGCGGGAGCGTGCGGGGCCCCCGCGCGTCACGCCTTGGGCTGGAGACGGGAGCTGGATGCAGAAGGGGTGAGCCCCCGAAGCGGCAAAGCCCAGGAGTTCGGCAACCCGCTCTAGCAGCACGTCGCGGCCGCCTTCCAGCAGCCTGCACTGCAGCAGCTCTCGGGCCTCCGTGAGCGCGGCCCTCGAGTTCGCCTGCTCCCAGCAGGTGTATAGTGTCGTGGTCGCGGCGTGATTGGAGGCCCTTGCCGCCGACCGCGCTTGCCGCGGCGTGAGGGTTGTTGAAGCCTGTCCGCGTCGCCCGCGGCCCGCAGCGCCCTGCGGACCATGAGCTGCCTGGGGCGCGGGGTCGCCCGAGGAGGGTGGCTCCGCGCGGGCGGGCCACGCCGCCCATGGATCTTGGTTGCCCGCCTGGTCGCCGGACATGGTGATGACGATGCGACTGGACGCGGAGTGGTAGAGAGGTGGTTTCGGGCGCACCCCTACCTGGCGCGCCAAATGTCGGATTTCGGGTTCCGGCAGACCCTTAAGGTTCGAACTCTAGGGTGCGCGCGTAGATTATGCACTCTACCTCCCCGTCTCGCAAAGATCTAACTACTGAAAGAACAACATAAGAGACACAGGGTTTATACTAGTTCGGGCCACCATTGTGGTGTAATACCCTACTCTAGTTTGTGGTGGGTGGATTGCCTCTTGGGCTGATGATGATGAACAATACAAGGAAGAACAGCCTCGCGAGGGTCTGCTCTTAGCTGGGGCGATGAACTGCTAGGGGGAGTTCAGCCGCCCTTCTCTCTCTCTCTCTCTGTTGCCTGGGTCTTTCTAGGTGGCTTCTCGATCTGTCCTCCTACCCTGGGGGTGACTAGTCCTATTTATAGGTAAAGGCCCTGGGCCTCTTCCCAAATATTGAGCGGGAAGGGCGCCAACAATTAGCCAATTTGAAGGGGGACATCTGGTACACTTATCCTGACTAAAGTTGGTCCTCGCCTGCCAAAGGCCCTGTGGTGACGCTGTTCTGGGCTCCACGATGACCTCCTTCCCACCGTTGGACTGGCCTTGGTCTTGTTGCACCGAAATGGATGCCTTTGCTTCATCCTCTCGCATGCGCTTGCACCCTTTGCACCAAAGAGGAAAGGGAGACACTGCGCGGGCTGGCTCCCGCCTGGCACCCTTGGTCGTCATGGCTTGCGTCATGGGCACCTCATGAGGTACCCCGCCTTGATCTCTCCGCCTCCTCACGAGCCAGCCTGATGAGGCCGCGCCTGAGGAAGCACCGTGTCATCCGCCCCGCGAGGCTTGGCCCCTCGCGAGGGTCTTGGGTCTTGTGTTGATGAAGATGGGCCGTGCTGGGCCCTCTTTCGAGCCACGCCGCAGGCCGCAGGCAGGCAAGTCTGGGGACCCCCGTTCCCAGAACGCCGACAGTACTGTTTTAAATAAATGATGAATTGAAGCTATTGTATTGTTGTCTTTTCCCATTAAGTAGTGAACAAAAATGGGACCAACCCAGACATGATGCTTGTTGCTTTGTTACAACAAATTCAGCATCACCCCCTTTATAAGCCAGTAATTGATGCCACCCTCAGAATTAACTACTAAATCTTATTTCGAAACTGCAACACTTGTTAGGGATTGGCGGGATTACCATTTTTGTGGCCGCATGTTTCATCCTCCTTTATTAGCCAGTAATTGATTCCTTTTTTGCCTCTGTTTATACAGGGATATCTATTCAACTTGTTGCTATTGCGACATTTTGCTTTGCTACACGAAACACTTTGCTTGATTTCAGTGCAACTGCACAAAACGAGATTGGATTTCCTATTCGTGTTGGCAGATTCGTATTTTATAGTTGTCGGTCTCATGAAAGGTCAGTACAGGCCTTCATCCACATGATTGTGCAGTGTGCTTTGAGATGTTGTGCTACTTGTATTTGTACTGTTTTAAATAAATGTTGAATGGAAGCTATTGTATTGTTGTCTTTTCCCATTAAGTAGTGAACAAAAATGGGACCAACCCAGACATGATGCTTGTTGCTTTGTTATAACAAATTCAGCATCACCCCCTTTATAAGCCAGTAATTGATGCCACTCTCAGAATTAACTACTGAACCTTATTTCAAAACTGCAACACTTGTTAGGGATTGGCGGGATTACCATTTTTGTGGCCGCATGTTTCATCCTCCTTTATTGGCTAGTAATTGGTTCCTTTTTTGCCTCTGTTAAAATAGGGATATCTTTTCAACTTGTTGCTATTGCGACATTTTGCTTCACTTAATTTTGGTGGAACTGCACAAAGTTGAGATCTCTATGAGATCTTCCTCACGAGTTGTTTCAAATCTTGGTCTTGAATGGTCAGTACCGACCTTCCTCCGAATTAACTACTGAATCTTAGTTCAAAACTGCAAACACTTGTTAGGGATCGGCATGAGTACAATTTCTGTTAGGGATCGGCCGGAGTACATGTTTAAGAAATGTATTGTTCAGATAATGTCTCTGTTATTATATATCAGTTACAAACTTACAGTGTTTTACAAATGGTAATATCCTGCTTTGTAGTTCTTTCTACATGTTTAACCAAGGTATTGTTAAGATAATGTCTCTGTTAAAATGAATCAATCGCATTGTTTTAGGAATGATACTTTTCTGCTTTTTCGTTCTTTATACATCTTGAAACAAGGCATTGTTAAGATAATGTCTCAGTTAATATGAATGAATCACACTGATTGAGAATTGCTACTCTCCTGCTTTGTTTGCCATTAAGATAAGGTAGATCACTAGATGTTTTTCTTCTGGGAGTACAAGTCATCAACCATTATTTCTCAGTAATTGTTTCCCTTATACCTTTTGTTGCTTACAGGGATATCAAAATTAAAGCTCGGTTTTATTTCGACTTTGATTTTAGTTCAACTGCACAAAAGGAGCCAATGTGTCCAAGGCAAACTGCTGCATTACTGGGTCCAGTTGGTCGTTCCACTTTGCAGAAAGAAGCAGTCACTGTTTGCGCTACATTACAGAAGGAATGACCGAGAAGCTTTACAGAGTATTATTAGACACCGGTGACATGACTAGTCTGCAGACACCATTGGCAATTTAACAACACGTGGAGTGCCTCCACGATCATAGGCATTACATATTTTGAATGGGAAAAGCTTGTCAAAGTTTAATCATTGATGTTAGCAAGAAGCGACAGGACTCCACGATCATAGGCATTACATATTTTGAATGGGAAAAGCTTGTCAAAGTTTAATCATTGATGTTAGAAAGAAGACGTTAGTTTAATATATTGGAATTGGAAAACCTTGTCAAAATTTGCTCATTGATGTTAGCCAGAAGCGTCGAGTGTTTTTTACTATTCCTGTGTTCAGTTTAGAAGTAAATAGTTACTCTGCTGAGATATTCCTGTGTTAAGAGTTTGTTCTGAATATTGTCTATGTAATGCCAGGCCTTGTGTTTGATTGCAAAGTTGAGCTTGGAATGTTGTGGCATGCGGCATCACGAGTTGTTCACCGTGCCTCCTGAGAATAATGCTTTGTATTGTTTTGCATGTCGATCTAATGCCAGTGATTTGCTTATTAAGAAGATCATCCTCTTCTGTTGTTTCCGTGCTTAAGAAGTTCATCGTCTGATGTTTCATTCATAGCATATACGACAAGTCGGGTAGGTTAGACGTGAAACCATATGATCTTCCGACCAACTCATGATATTAGGCTGTGATTGGATCGTCTTTTTTCAACCAAAACCGCTTGTAAAACTGACGCTTGTAAATTAAAGTAGATGGTCTCGGGCGAAGGCGCTTGGTTGGTCGATTTCGACTAGTAAAATATCGGAAGTACTTGACACACGATAAAAACGCTGAATGACACTCGGACGATTGCTAATCCAACCGTTAGCTGATGTTTCAGCCTTGCCCATGGATGCATGATACGCACGTCGTGCATGTATCGTCTGGTAATGTCGTCCATATAGTAGTGCTCATAAAATATACACTGGTCTCTCAAATTACACGCGTAACCCGCCGGTTTTACTTACAGACCTCGGGCCCTCGGTTTCATTACGCCTGTATTTTACGCGTTGTTTTCGATGACGAGTAAATTACACTTGTATGTTAATACAGGTTTGAAATAAACCAGAGCTCCCAAGCGCGGCCTTACCGTTTCATGCCGTCTCAGTTTCTCGAAGGTGCTCATAGGTGTCCGATGATCCTGGCTTCCTGAATGAGTAGCGGGCGCTGTATCAGACCATCCGTAGGGCCCGCGAGGCCCTCTCCATTGTCCTTCGAGTTGTTGCGCTCACCGTGGCGCCGAGCATTGTTAAAATTGTCAACGAACATGAGGATTCAGGAAATGACTTTATTTTGAATGGATGACACTAGGGACCCACTAGGGCCATAGCCGTACGTATGCAAGTGCCCCCTTATTATGTACAACTATATTTTTTTGCTTTCTCTTGGTTTCCTGACATCACGGTCCCACACCATTGTCAACCTATGTAGTCAATATAAATGAGAGAATTGCACAAGGTGCGCCCGACAGCTGGGACCAAGTAGCTCGAGCAGTATTTGTGTTTTTGAGGCGTGAGCACTGCAGAGTTTTTCTTGGCGATGATTTCGTTGTTGTTCAGAGGAGAGCAGGGTATTAACTGGGCGGGCCGTGGCCCGTCTAGCCCAGGCCAGATATCCAGCCCAGATACTAATTTTTTCAAGATGAAAATGGCTAGCCCAGCTATACGTCTTTTTGAGGAATACCCGCTGGGCTGCAAATCTTTCCTAGGAGGGATGCATTAGGCTTAACAGGAAAATGGGCTTTAAAAAATAATAAATGGGATGTAATTATAAAAACTGGGCACTAACTATAAAAAATGCACCAAACACGAAATAATTTTTTAAAATATTATTTATGGATTTTGAAAATCTTAAATTTTCATTGTTGCGCGTGCAATGTTTCGTTAGATTTTTACGTAATACAAATTTATATTTAATGTGACTAGAAATTTCGGGATAAAAATATTTCGGAGCCCATCAAAATGTGGGAAATTTTATTGAATTCTATCTTCAACGGTTGGTTGAAATTATTAATCATTGTCCTACCTAGAAAATGGGTTGTACTTTTAACAAACTGTAAATGGGTTGTTGTAAATTCCATTAGAATTCCAAAATGGGTTGTACATTCTTACAAAACGTAAATGGGCTATAAGTTCTCTGCCACACACTTGTGGGCCTACTAAGTGACGCGTCCCCTAAAAAAATAAGTTGACGCGTATGCAAGGCTTTGCCAACTTATTATAGTCAATACACGGTTCTAGCAGCAGTAGCCGTTGGATGTCTATCCAACGGATGTCGTGCTTCTTCTTCAATTTCGGATATTCTTAGCTTCGGCCGCCCAAAAAATGAGTCCTCCCCCTGACATCTGGGTCGCACCGTTTCGGAGGCTGACCTGTGGGCCTACTAAGTTGGAGCGTACCAAGGGCTTTGTCAACTTTGTCAATAATAAACGTTTCTAGCTTCAGTGACTGTACAATGTCCATCCAACGGTCGTAGTGCTTCTTCAACCTCTGGACTTCTTGCTCCAGCCGCCCAAAGCAGCGCCGGTCATGCCGCCTGCTCCTGCCTCCCGTGGCCGGCTGTGCTGCCGCGGAGGCCTCACCGCCCCCATACTACTCCCACCGCTGGCCAGGCCATCCCTCCACTCACCCACACCCCCTATTATTCTGCGGCGACGGCAGCCTCACACCGCAGCCGAACCAGTGAACCCTCGTACTCCTCTTCGCACGGGCTTCCACTGTTGCGTCTTCCCCGGCTCCGTGTCGTCCCCTTCCTAGGCCTCGCCATCGTCCAGACCACCGCCCTAGTGCTCTCGGCACGGCGTGGTCCATGTGGTCAACGACCGACTTCCATCGGAAGAGTACTGTATGTGGAGAGACTGACAGCTGGGTCCAGGCGGCCGCAAGGAAGTGCCTCCTTATTACGCGCAAAATAATTATTCATCCACCTTCCAGCAGGGACCCACCGGACGAGCCACCTTATTTCGCGAAAAAACGTTTCCCCCTGACTACTCGGACCCACCGGACGGGCCAGCGTATTTTGCGAAAAAAATGTTCCCCCCGCTGTCAGCTCGGACCCACCGGAAGTGCCTCCTTATTACGCACAAAAAAATGAATACTCCCCCTGCTAGCTGGGACCCACCATGGTGGGAGCCTGACTTGTGGGCCTACTAAGTTAACTAGGACGGGGGCCTTTGTCAACTTTAGTCAATATGAACGATTCTAGCTTCAGTGACCGTACGATGTGCATCCAACGGCCGTAGTGCTTCTTCAACCTCTGGTCTTCTTGCTCCAGCAGCCCAAAGCAGCGCCGGTCGTGCCGCATGCTCCTGCCTCCCGTGGCCGGCTTTGCTGCCATGGAGGCCTCACCGCCCGCTACTATTCCCACCGCTCGCCAGGCCGTGCGGCGACGGCAGCCTCACACCTCAGCCGAACCAGTGAACTCTCGTAGTCCTCTCAGCGCACGCGCGGGCTTCCTCTATCGCGTCTTCCCCGGCTCCCCGTCGTCCCCTTCCTAGGCCTCGCCGTCATCCACCGCCCTGGTGCTCTCGGCGCAGCGTGGTCAACGTGGTCAAGGAACGACTTCCATCGGATGTGGACTGTACGTGGAGAGGCTGACAGCTGGGTCCACGGCCGCAGCAAGGAAGTGCCTCATTATTACATGCAAAATAATTATTCCTCCACTTGACAGCGGGGACCCACCGGACGGGCCACCGTATTTCACCCCCCTGACTGCTAGGACCCACCAGCTACATCTTCGCAGGCAAGGAAGTGCCTGACAGTTGGGACCCACCTGGTCGAAGCGTATGTAGCGTTGTCATTCTGGTCGCGAACATGTACGTACATATATACTCGTGGATGTAGAGGCGCGCACGTGTCGTAGTAGAGGAGGCCAAGGTGCAAGAAAGAAAATACGGCCACATATGTGTACATACGGGCGGGGTCACGAACGCCTACTCGCGCATACGTACGGTGAGGGCTCATGTACATGGCTGGGTCAAAACGGAGAAACAGTGTTGTCGTCGTGTTCATGGGTCGGAACGGAATGTGTGGTCATGTTCATCGGGAGGGCTTGGACGGAAGAGGCGATGGAAACGAGGCCTGGCGTACCGCACAACGGAGGAAACGGACCTCCTACGGTCAAAACGGGGGTCCTATTGATCGGGAGGGGTGTGGCATACTGCACAACGGAGGAAACGGACCTCCAACGGTCGAAACGGGGGTCCTGTTGATCGGGAGGGGTGTGGCGTACCGCAAAACGGAGGAAACGGACCTCCTACGGTCGAAACGGAGGTCCTGTTGATCGGGAGGGGTGTGGCGTACCGCAAAACGGAGGAAACGGACTTGTGTTGGAGCGCTACGGTCGAAACGGGGGTCCTGTTCATCGGGAGGGGTGTGGCGTACCGCAAAACGGGACTCCATGGGATACTATTCATCTCCATCGTCGACCACCTCCAGCCTCCACGAGCTGTTCATCCACCGTCGACCTCCTCCATCCTCCACGGGCTCCTGTTCATCCAGCCTCCACCGCGCGCTACTCCACCGGCTACTGTTCAACCACCCCTCCACCGTCTACTGTTCATCCAGCCCTCCACACCACGGGGTCCTGTTCAACCACCCCTCCACGGGCACCCCTCCACCGTCTACTGTTCATCCTGCCCTCCACACCACGGGGTCCTGTTCATCCACCCCTCCACGGGCACCCCTCCACCATCTACTGTTCATCCAGCCCTCCACCACACCACGGGGTCCTGTTCATCCAGAGGCAACGCCACCGCTCACTGTTCATCCAACCCCCCCCCCCCCTGCAACGCTCACTGTTCATCCCATCGATCGGCTTCAGTTAGCAGCAGTAGCCAAGGAATCGCTCGATCGGGTTCAGTTAACAGCCATCGATCGATCGCTCGGGTTCAGTAACGCGTAGCCTGCAGTGCAATCGTTCGGGTTTAGTTAGAGTCCAACGCCTCGCTCGGGTTCAGTTAGAGCCAACGCCTCGCACACACGCGCGTACGTGTACGAGGAGAAACGCGTATCGCTCGGCCCCCGACCTCCCACCGTAACCGGGAAGTCCCCGAAATTTTCCTCCCCCTCGCTTCTACCACAGTTTTTTCCGTCATGGACGGCCCAAAGAATGTCATGCAGCTGCGTCTCCGGCCCGCCCAGGATGAAAAGCCCATTTTCTATCATGATTTTTTGTCATAGAAGTAGGAGCCCACCACATCTATGATGATACCGGGTTTTGTCACAATTATCGTCATAGAAGTGTCATATGTATGACAGAAAAAAAATTGTTCGGCCCAAAATGTCACGAATGTGTCTTTTTTTTTGTAGTGTGAGTTATCAATTCAACCACACCTAAGAGATAACTTTCTTGCAGCAATTTATTAGTGGCACAGTAATATGATAGTAGTGATAGCAGAGTAACAATAACAGCAGCACTAGTAGGAACAAGTTTGTAGCAAGTACAAAAGGAGTAATTGAAACAGTGACAATAGCAGAAAAGCATAGGCATGGAGTAGCGATGGGGTGTTCAGATGAGATTCAATATGCAACGGTCACAACCTAGAGCGATACAAACTAGCTCCAAGTTTTCAGTCATCTGTAGGCATGTATTCCCTATATAGTCATACATGCTTGTGATAAGAACTTGCATAACATCTTTTGGTGTACCCTCTGTGGCAGCGGGGTCCTAGTGGAAGGGTAATTAGGGCACTCCTTTTAATAGAGAACTGGAACAAAGCATTAACACATAGTGAATACAGAACTACTCGAATTAAATTCATCCCTGTAGAGTATCCCAATTATTGTCACTTTTGGGTCTAGGGTTCAAAACGATAACAGGTGCATACAACTTGCAAATATGATCAAGAACTCAAATATATTTATGAAATCATAATAGCTTCAGATCTAAAATCATGGTACTCAAGCCCTAGTGATAATCATTAAGCATAGCAAAGTCATAGCAACATCAATCTCATAACATAGTGGATACTAGGGATCAAGCCCTAACAAATTAAAAAGATTACATATGAAATCTCATCCAAATCCCATATACCTCTAGCATGCCTACAAGACAATTACTCACACAAGATTGTGAGCATCATTAAATTGTTGACGGAGAAGGGTTGGTGCGACGACGGCGATGAATCCCTCTCTCCGAAGCCACAACCGGACTCCGGGTTAGGGTTCCCGGCGGAAAACAAGAGGTGGCTCGCGGCTCCGTATCGGAAAATGCGATGAAACTTTCTCTCCTTTTCTCTGGAAGGATGTGTATTTATAGTGCTAGAATTAGGTCGAGGTGAGGTCCATGGGTCCCACAAGCTCAGGTGGCGCGGCCAAGGGGGTGGTCGCGTCCCTTGCCCTTGTGGCTTCCTGGTGGGCACCCCCAGTAACTCTTGGCTCTAGTATTTTTTATATATTCCAAAATAATTCTGCAAAAACACCCATCTAAAATTTTATTTCTGAACAAAAACAATACCATGGTAGTTCTGCTGAAAACAACGTCAGTCCAGTTAGTTTCATTCAAATCATGCAAAATTAGAGGCCAAAACAAGAGCAAAAGTGTTTGGAAAAGTAGATGCGTTGGAGAGGTATTAACTCCCTCAAGCTTAACTAGTTGTTTGTCCTGAAGTAATTCAGTGGATAAACTAAAAGTGATAAAGAAAGACTTTTACAAACTCATCTGCTTTTGCTGGTGTACATAAGTTTAACTAGTAATCAAATTCCAGCAAGAATCATGGAATAACCATATATATGATAACTCTTAGCAACCACATTTACTCATACACTACTGCAGGTTGCTGCTAACGCGACACTATGATCAGAGACCCTTCGACAAAACTGTGTGCGATGCAATAATCGCAAACAGTGGTGTAAAAGAATCGTCAAAAAAGGTGCAAAACGTTTGCGATGCTGGATGCATCAAACACGGTTCTGATTTTAATTGCGTGTGCAATGCAGGGCATACGGTTCAGTTTAATGAACTACTTGCGATGAGGCGGAACAAAAGAAACGGGCAGCCAGATGAAGGCATGTGTGATATACAACATACAGTTCACTCGGATGAACTGTTTGTGATGAGGAGGAACAATAGAAACGGGCAGCTAGATAAAGGTGTGTGCGATTGATGGAATACGCTTCAGAAGGATTAACTGTTTGCGATTAGGCAACAGAACATAAACGGGTCAGCCAGATCAAAGTGTTTGCGGTTGATGGCATACACTTCACATGGATGAACTGATTGCAATTAGCCACAACAAACAGAAACAGTTAGATAGATCAATGTGTGTGCACTAGACGGGCACACACATTCTAATTAAAAGAATCTTGCGCGATGGTAATAACAAGCGTGCACGGTTGTTGGAACAAGACGTGTGCTGACATTGCCTATTGCAGTGCACCCTATGGTGCAAACGCCACGTACGCGGCCGAGAAGGTGTGCCCACATTACGCCTTCCGGGAATAGTGCCGCACTTATAACCGTAAAAAAACAGCATGCGTCCCGTCACATTCCAAATTACTGCCACACTATATTTAATTGCAAACCTATTCACACCGATCAAAACCTAAATGGTTTCACACTTAGGAGCATATTAGTACTCGTTTATAAATACTACTGCTCCAAGATGACTGCACATTCCTCCTCAACTCCTCATCCACAAAAACAAACAAGTCATTCATCATCGTTCCCTTGCGTCTGCCATGACCAGCGTGAGTTCTGGGTCGAGAGACTGCCACCAGGGAGATGCGAGCATGGAAGCGGAAGCACGAGAGATGTCCCACCTCACCGAAAAAGCAGCCGGCATGTCCCGCCGCATGGCCGTAGTAGCACAGAGGTCCCGCCGTGCCGCGGAAGCAGCACGGAGGTCTCGCCGCGCCGTTGATGCAACAGATGTTGGGGAACGTAGTAATTTCAAAAAAAAATCCTATGCACACGCAAGATCATGGTGATGCATAGCAACGAGAGGGGAGAGTGTTGTCCATGTACCCTCGTAGACCGAAAGCGGAAGCGTTATAACAACGCGGTTGATGTAGTCGTACGTCTTCACAGCCCGTCCGATCAAGCACCGAAACTACGACACCTCCGAGTTCTAGCACACGTTCAGCTCGATGACGATCCCCGGACTCCGATCCAGCAGAATGTCGGGGAAGAGTTCCGTCAGCACGACGGCGTGGTGACGGTCTTGATGTTCTACCGTCGCAGGGCTTCGCCTAAGCACCGCTACAATATTATCGAGGATTATGGTGGAGGGGGCACCGCACACGGCTAAGAGATCAATGATCAATTGTTGTGTCTCTAGGATGCCCCCCTGCCCCCGTATATAAAGGAGCAAGGGGGAGGAGGTGCGGCCAGGCAAGGGGCGCACCAGGAGGAGTCCTACTCCTACCGGGAGTAGGACTCCCCCCCCCCTTTCCATGTTGGACTAGGACTTGGGGGGAAGCAGAGAGAGAGGGGAAAGGAAAGGGGGGCGTCGCCCCCCCTCCTTGTCCAATTCGGACTTGGGGGGGGAGGGGCACGCGTCTGCCCCTTGGCCTCCTCTCCTCTTCCTCCACTAGGCCCATTAAGGCCCATTAGGTTACCGGGGGGTTCCGGTAACCTCTCGGTACTCCGGTAAAATGCCGATTTCACCCGGAACACTTCCGATGTCCAAACATAGGCTTCCAATATATCATTCTTCATGTCTCAACCATTTCGAGACTCCTCGGCATGTCCGTGATCACATCCGGGACTCCGAACAACCTTCGGTACATCAAAACATATAAACTCATAATGAAACTGTCATTGTAATGTTAAGCGTGCGGACCCTATGGGTTCGAGAACAATGTAGACATGACCGAGACACGTCTCTGGTCAATAACCAATAGCGGAACCTGGATGCTCATATTGGCTCCTACATATTCTACGAAGATCTTTATCGGTCAGACCGCATAACAACATACGTTGTTCCCTTTGTCATCGGTATGTTACGTACCCGAGATTCGATCGTCGGTATCTTAATACCTAGTTCAATCTCGTTACCGGCAAGTCTCTTTACTCGTTCTGTAATACATCATCCCACAATTAACTCATTAGTTGCAATGCTTGCAAGGCTTAAGTGATGTGTATTACCGAGAGGGCCCAGAGATACCTCTCCGACAATCGGAGTGACAAATCCTAATATCGAAATACGGCAACCCGACATGACCTTTGGAGACACCTGTAGAGCACCTTTATAATCACCCAGTTACGTTGTGACGTTTGGTAGCACACAAAGTGTTCCTCCGGTAAACGGGAGTTGCATAATCTCATAGTCATAGGAACATGTATAAGTTATGAAGAAGGCAATAGCAACATACTAAACGATCAAGTGCTAAGCTAACGGAATGGGTCATGTCAATCACATCATTCTCCTAATCATGTGATCCCGTTAATCAAATGACAACTCATGTCTATGGCTAGGAAACATAACCATCTCTGATCAACGAGCTAGTCAAGTAGAGGCATACTAGTGACACTCTGTTTGTCTATGTATTCACACAAGTATTATGTTTCCGGTTAATACAATTCTAGCATGAATAATAAACATTTATCATGATATAAGGAAATAAATAATAACTTTATTATTGCCTCTAGGGCATATTTCCTTCAGTCTCTCACTTGCACTAGAGTCAATAATCTAGATTACATAGTAATGATTCTAACACCCATGGAGCCTTGGTGCTGATCATGTTTTGCTTGTGGAAGAGGCTTAGTCAGCGGGTCTGCAACATTCAGATCCGTATGTATCTTGCAAATTTCTATGTCTCCCACTTGGACTAAATCCCGAATGGAATTGAAGCATCTCTTGATGTGCTTGGTTCTCTTGTGAAATCTAGATTCCTTCGCCAAGGCAATTGCACCAGTATTGTCACAAAAGATTTTCATTGGACCCGATGCACTAGGTATGACACCTAGATCGGATATGAACTCCTTCATCCAGACTCCTTCATTTGCTGCTTCCGAAGCAGCTATGTACTCCGCTTCACATTTAGATCCCGCCACAACGCTTTGTTTAGAACTGCACCAACTGACAGCTCCACCGTTCAATGTAAACACATATCCGGTTTACGATTTAGAATCGTCTGGATCAGTGTCAAAGCTTGCATCAACGTAACCATTTACGATGAGCTCTTTGTCACCGCCATATACGAGAAACATATCCTTAGTCCTTTTCAGGTACTTCAGGATGTTCTTAACCGCTGTCCAGTGATCCACTCCTGGATTACTTTGGTACCTCCCTGCTAGACTTATAGCAAGGCACACATCAGGTCTAGTACACAGCATTGCATACATGATAGAGCCTATGGCTGAAGCATAGGGAACATCTTTCATTTTCTCTCTATCTTCTGCGGTGATCGGACATTGAGTCTTACTCAACTTTACACCTTGTAACACAGGCAAGAACCCTTTCTTTGCTTGATACATTGTGAACTTCTTCAAAACTTTGTCAAGGTATGTGCTTTGTGAAAATCCAATTAAGCGTCTTGATCTATCTCTATAGATCTTAATGCCCAATATGTAAGCAGCTTCACCGAGGTCTTTCATTGAAAAACTCTTATTCAAGTATCCATTTATGCTATCCAGAAATTCTATATCATTTCCAATTAGTAATATGTCATCCACATATAATATCAGAAAGGCTACAGAGCTCCCACTCACTTTCTTGTAAATACAGGCTTCTCCAAAAGTCTGTATAAAACCAAATGCTTTGATCACACTATCAAAGCGTTTATTCCAACTCTGAGAGGCTTGCACGAGTCCATAAATGGATCGCTGGAGCTTGCACACTTTGTTAGCTACCTTTGGATCGACAAAACCTTCCGGTTGCATCATATACAACTCTTCTTCCAGAAATCCACTCAGGAATGCAGTTTTGACATCCATCTGCCAAATTTCATAATCATAAAATGCGGCAATTGCTAACATGATTCGGACAGACTTAAGCATCACTACGGGTGAGAAGGTCTCATCATAGTCAATCCCTTGAACTTGTCGAAAACCTTTCGCAACAAGTCGAGCTTTGTAGACAGTAACATTACCGTCAGTGTCAGTCTTCTTCTTGAAGATCCATTTATTCTCAATTGCTTGCCGATCATCGGGCAAGTCAACCAAAGTCCACACTTTGTTCTCATACATGGATCCCATCTCAGATTTCATGGCTTCTAGCCATTTTGCGGAATCTGGGCTCACCATCGCTTCTTCATAGTTCGTAGGTTCATCATGATCTAGTAGCATGACTTCCAGAACAGGATTACCGTACCACTCTGGTGCGGATCTTACTCTGGTTGATCTACGAGGTTCGGTAGTAACTTGATCTGAAGTTTCATGATCATCATCATTAGCTTCCTCATTAATTGGTGAAGGTGTCACAGAAACCGGTTTCTATGATGTACTACTTTCCAATAAGGGAGCAGGTATAGTTAGCTCATCAAGTTCCACTTTCCTCCCACTCACTTCTTTCGAGAGAAACTCCTTCTCTAGAAAGGATCCATTCTTAGCAATGAACGTCTTGCCTTCGGATCTATGATAGAAGGTGTACCCAACAGTCTCCTTTGGGTATCCTATGAAGACACATTTCTCCGATTTGGGTTCAAGCTTATCAGGTTGAATTTTTTTCACATAAGCATCGCAGCCCCAAACTTTCAGAAACGACAACTTTCGTTTCTTGCCAAACCACAGTTCATAAGGCGTCGTTTCAACGGATTTTGATGGTGCCCTATTTAACATGAATGCGGCCGTCTCTAAAGCATAAACCCAAAATGATAGCGGTAAATCTGTAAGAGACATCATAGATCGCACCATATCTAGTAAAGTATGATTACGACGTTCGGACACATCATTACGCTGTGATGTTCCGGGTGGTGTGAGTTGTGAAGCTATTCCGCATTGTTTCAAATGTAGACCAAACTCGTAACTCAAATATTCTCCTCCATGATCAGATCGTAGAAACTTCATTTTCTTGTTATGATGGTTTTCAACTTCATTCTGAAATTCTTTGAACTTTTCAAATGTTTCAGACTTATGCTTCATTAAATAGATATACCCATATCTGCTTAAATCATCTGTGAAGGTGAGAAAATAACAATATCCGCCACGAGCCTCAACATTCATCGGACCACATACATCTGTATGTATTATTTCCAACAAATCTGTTGCTCTCTCCATAGTACCGGAGAACGGCGTTTTAGTCATCTTGCCTATGAGGCACGGTTCACAAGTACCAAGTGATTCATAATCAAGTGGTTCCAAAAGTCCATCAGTATGGAGTTTCTTCATGCGCTTTACACCGATATGACCTAAACGGCAGTGCCACAAATAAGTTGCACTATCATTATCAACTCCGCATCTTTTTGTTTCAACATTATGAATATGTGTATCACTACTATCGAGATTCATCAAAAATAGACCACTCTTCAAGGGTCCATGACCACAAAAGATATTACTCATATAAATAGAACAACCATTATTCTCTGATTTAAATGAATAACCGTCTCGCATCAAACAAGTCCAGATATAATGTTCATGCTCAACGCTGGCACCAAATAACAATTATTTAGGTCTAATACTAATCCCGAAGGTAGATGTAGAGGTAGCGTGCCGACCGCGATCACATCGACTTTGGAACCATTTCCCACGCGCATTGTCACCTCGTCCTTCGCCAGTGTTCGCTTAATCCGTAGTCCCTGTTTCGAGTTGCAAATATTAGCAACAGAACCAGTATCAAATACCCAGGTGCTACTGCAAGCTCTAGTAAGGTACACATCAATAACATGTATATCACATATACCTTTGTTCACCTTGCCATCCTTCTTATCCGCCAAATACTTGGGGTAGTTCCACTTCCAGTGACCACTCTGCTTGCAGTAGAAGCACTCAGTTTCAGGCTTAGGTCTAGATTTAGTTTTCTTCTCCTGAGCAGCAACTTGCTTGTTGTTCTTCTTGAAGTTCCCCTTCTTCTTCCCTTTGACCTTTTTCTTGAAACTAGTGGTCTTGTTGACCATCAACACTTGATGCTCCTTCTTGATTTCTACCTCCGCAGCCTTTAGTATTGCGAAGAGCTCAGGAATTGTCTTGTCCATCCCTTGCATATTATAGTTCATCACGAAGCTCTTGTAGCTTGGTGGCAGTGATTGGAGAATTCTGTCAATGACGCTATCATCCGGAAGATTAACTCCCAGTTGAATCAAGTGATTATTATACCCAGACATTTTGAGTATATGCTCACTGACAGAACTGTTCTCCTCCATCTTGCAGCTATAGAACTTTTTGGAGACTTCATATCTCTCAATCCGGGCATTTGCTTGAAATATTAACTTCAACTCCTGGAACATCTCATATGCTCCATGACGTTCAAAACGTCGTTGAAGACCTGGTTCTAAGCCGTAAAGCATGGCACACTGAACTATGAGTAGTCATCAGCTTTGCTCTGCCAGACGTTCATAACATCTGGTGTTGCTCTAGCAGCAGGCCTGGCACCCAGCGGTGCTTCCAGGATGTAATTCTTCTGTGCAGCAATCAGGATAATCCTCAAGTTATGGACCCAGTCCATGTAATTGCTACCATCATCTTTCAACTTTGCTTTCTCAAGGAACGCATTAAAATTCAACGGAACAATAGCACGAGCCATCTATCTACAATCAAACATAAACAAGCAAGATACTATCAGGTACTAAGTTCATGATAAATTTAAGTTCAATTAATCATATTACTTAAGAACTCCCACTTAGAAAGACATCCCTCTAATCTTTTAAGTGATCACGTGATCCAAATCAACTAAACCATAACCGATCATCACGTGAAATGGAGTAGTTTTCAATGGTGAACATCACTATGTTGATCATATCTACTATATGATTCACGCTCGACCTTTCGGTCTCAGTGTTCCAAGGCCATATCTGCATATGCTAGGCTCGTCAAGTTTAACCTGAGTATTCTGCGTGTGCAAAACTGGCTTGCACCTGTTGTAGATGGACGTAGAGCTTATCACACCAGATCATCACGTGGTGTCTGGGCACGACAAACTTTGGCAATGGTGCATACTCAGGGAGAACACTTTTATCTTGAAATTTAGTGAGAGATCATCTTATAATGTTACCGTCAATCAAAGCAAGATAAGATGCATAAAAGATAAACATCACATGCAATCAATATAAGTGATATGATATGGCCATCATCATCTTGTGCTTGTGATCTCCATCTCCGAAGCAATGTCATGATCACCATCGTCACCGGCGCGACACCTTGATCTCCATCGTAGCGTCGTTGTCGTTTCGCCAATCTTATGCTTCTACGACTATCGCTACCGCTTAGTGATAAAGTAAAGCATTACAGGGCGATTGCATTGCATACAATAAAGCGACAACCATATGGCTCCTGCTAGTTGCCGATAACTCGGTTACAAAACATGATCATCTCATACAATAAAATTTAGCATCATGTCTTGACCATATCACATCACAACATGCCCTACAAAAACAAGTTAGACGTCCTCTACTTTGTTGTTGCAGGTTTCACGTGGCTGCTACGGGCTTAGCAAGAACCATTCTTACCTACGCATCAAAACCACAACGATAGTTTGTCAAGTTGGTGTTGTTTTAACCTTCGCAAGGACCGGGCGTAGCCACACTCGGTTCAACTAAAGTTGGAGAAACTGACACCCGCCAGCCACCAGTGTGCAAAGCACGTCGGTAGAACCAGTCTCGCGTAAGCGTACGCGTAATGTCGGTCCGGGCCGCTTCATCCAACAATACCGCCGAACCAATGTATGACATGCTGGTAAGCAGTATGACTTATGTCGCCCACAACTCACTTGTGTTCTACTCGTGCATATAACATCAATGCATAAAACCTGGCTCGGATGCCACTGTTGGGGAACGTAGTACTTTCAAACAAAATCCTACACACACGCAAGATCATGGTGATGCATAGCAACGAGAGGGGAGAGTGTTGTCCACGTACCCTCGTAGACCGAAAGCGGAAGCGTTATAACAACGCGGTTGATGTAGTCGTACGTCTTCATGGCCCGACCGATCAAGCACCGAAACTACGGCACCTCCGAGTTCTAGCACACGTTTAGCTCGATGACGATCCCTGGACTCCGATCCAGCAGAATGTCAGGGAAGAGTTCCGTTAGCATGACGGCGTGGTGACGATCTGGATGTTCTACCATCGCAGGGTTTCGCCTAAGCACCGCTACAATATTATCGAGGATTATGGTGGAGGGGGGCACCGACACGGCTAAGAGATCAATGATCAATTGTTGTGTCTCTAGGGTGCCCCCTGCCCCGTATATAAAGGAGCAAGGGGGAGGAGGTGTGGCTAGGCAAGGAGCGCGCCAGGAGGAGTCCTACTCCTATCGGGAGTAGGACTCCCCCCCTTTTCCATGTTGGCCTAGGACTTGGGGGAAGGAGAGAGAGAGGGGAAAGGAAAGGGGGGCGCCCCTTGGCCTCCTCTCCTCTTCCTCCACTAGGCCCATTAAGGCCCATTAGGTTACCGGGGGGTTCCGGTAACCTCTCGGTACTCCGGTAAAATGCCGATTTCACCCGGAACACTTCCGATGTCCAAACATAGGCTTCCAATATATCAATCTTCATGTATCGACCATTTCGAGACTCCTCGTCATGTCCGTGATCACATCCGGGACTCCGAACAACCTTCGGTACATCAAAACATATAAACTCATAATGAAACTGTCATCGTAACGTTAAGCGTGCGGACCCTACGGGTTCGAGAACAATGTAGACATGACCGAGACACATCTCCGGTCAATAACCAATAGAGGAACCTGGATGCTCATATTGGCTCCTACATATTCTACGAAGATCTTTATCGGTCAGACCGCATAAAAACATATGTTGTTCCCTTTGTCATCAGTATGTTACTTACCCGAGATTCGATCGTCGGTATATTAATACCTAGTTCAATCTCGTTACCGGCAAGTCTCTTTACTCGTTTCGTAATACATCCCGCAACTAACTCATTAGTTGCAATGCTCGCAAGGCTTAAGTGATGTGTATTACTGAGAGGGCCCAGAGATACCTCTCCGACAATCGGAGTGACAAATCCTAATCTCAAAATATGCCAACCCAACATGTACCTTTGGAGACACCTGTAGAGCACCTTTATAATCACCCAGTTACGTTGTGACGTTTGGTAGCACACAAAGTTTTCCTCCGGTAAACGGGAGTTGCATAATCTCATAGTCATAGGAACATGTATAAGTTATGAAGAAAGCAATAGCAACATACTAAACGATCAAGTGCTAAGCTAACAGAATGGGTCATGTCAATCACATCATTCTCCTAATCATGTGATCCCGTTAATCAAATGACAACTCATGTCTATGGCTAGGAAACATAACCATCTCTGATCAATGAGCTAGTCAAGTAGAGGCATACTAGTGACACTCTGTTTGTCTATGTATTCACACAAGTATTATGTTTCCGGCTAATACAATTCTAGCATGAATAATAAACATTTATCATGATATAAGGAAATAAATAATAACTTTATTATTGCCTCTAGGGCATATTTCCTTCAACAGACTGGTCCGGCCGCACCGCGGAAGCAGAAGAGATGTCCCGCCGTGCCGCGAATGCAGCTGAGATGTCCTCCCGCGCCGCGGCGGCCTGGGAAAATGTCTTGCGGGCAGGCGAGGACTCTTATAGGCACATGCATGCGATCGTCCATAGCCAGATGGATCAGATCTCCGGCTAGGCGGGGTTGCAGGACGACATGAAAGCCTCTTTTGAACAGGCTACCGGCGTCATCCGACAACTAAATGAGTGCAATGTGAAGGACCTGGCCGAGCGCGACCTGCTGAGGACGAAGATCATTGGAAGTGCGGAGCAGCACGCGGAGACCAGTGCCTTGCTGAAGAGGAACAGCGTCATCATCGAGAAACTTATGGACGAGAATGCCATGTTGTGCATCGAGCGCAAAAGGCTAGTGGAGGAATCTGTGGATGCTCTCAACCAGCATCTTGAGGACAAGAAAGAGCTCATCGCTGCTCGCCGCGGAGACTAGTTCCCGCGGCCTGCAGCAACGCATCAAGAAAGTAGAGATCAATGAGCCAGATCGTTGTCTTCCTTCTTCTTTTGCCCTCGTGTATTTCGGGCGTTGCCACATGTGGATTTTTTTAATTATGTTCCTAAATATGTAAGACAGTTATTATCCACTATCATCGTCCTTATACTCATCATGCTTGCTATAATTAGCAGTTGATGCTATATAGGTCCGTTGGATCTTACATCAAGATCCGTGCAAAACTTTATTTTCAGATTTTTATTTTTCTCTCTTAAATCTCAGTCGAGTGAGACATATAGCCATGCCATAGAACAGGGGCTCGGGCGCCATTAATGGAGATGTTGGGAGGGAGGTGCGCGGCGGGTAGAGGTCAAAGAGCTCTCCCCCTGATGAGCACACGCAGGGGTCTGATCGCACGCCTCCCGTTCTCAAATAGCTACCCCGCACGACACCTCCTAGACAATAAAAAAGGGGACGCGTGGCGGCACGTAATTGGTAAGTAGAACGCCCACGGTTACAATAATACTTGTGTTTCCGATTTGTAACATGACAACACTTGTTCCGAAATGACTCTGTTGATTGTTAATGTGTGCGCCTTTGCAAATCGGATAGAAAAATTACCATAGCATGTTGGTGCCATGTCATGACACCATGCCAAGTTTCATGATTTTCAGGCGTGTTTTGGATTTATAGGAATTAAAAAACCAAGTTTCTCAATCTTTTCGACAGAGCCAGGACACCCAGATGTTTGAATTTCATTCCCATTTCTTGCATGGGACCTAGAAATTCGCCCAAGGACACACATGTGATTTTTCAACCAACTTTGGTGCACTCGAGTATGTGCTTGTAGTTCAAATTTGAATTATGCACATTAAATGCCCAGAAATTCAATTAATGTATAAAAAGGGCCAAACGAACTCGGAATAATTCCAAATTTTAGCATGATACTTCTATTTGGTCTAATCTGCCTGTGTAAAAAAATTAAGGCGGGAGAAGGCAGTGTACGTATGTCGTTTCGCACACGTAGGTGACACGTTCCCTCTCGAAACCAGGAGCCTTCTTGAGAGAAGCTCCGGTTTGCAAGAAGCTTACACCAAAGCTTGTCCCAATTCGGCCAAAAAAATTACCGCAGCATGTTGGTGCCATGTCATGACACCATGCCAAGTTTCATGATTTTCAGGCGTGTTTTGGATTTACAGGAATTAAAAAAACCAAGTTTCTCAATCTTTCCGACTGAGCCACGACGCCCAGATGTTTGAATTCCATTCCCATTTCTTGCATGGGACCTAGAACTTCACCCAAGGACACACATGTGATTTTTCAACCAACTTTGATGCACTAGAGCATGTGCTTGTAGTTCAAATTTGAATTATGCACATCAAATGCCTGGAAACTCAATTAATGTATAAAAAAGGCCAAACGAACCCAGAATAATTCCAAAATTTAGCACGATACACTGGTACGCGTTGGTGCTATACAAACAGTTTTTAACCCCTTTCCGCGACGGCATTTGGAACCGTCGCCAAGTGAGTGTGGGCGATAGGGGGGTCCTTCCCACATGACCCAGAAACCGTCGGGGATATGCCCTCCTGGCACACACGCTCGGCAAAATGAGGTCGTGTGCGACCGGCGAGCACTCAAATACAGAAATACATACAGTAGAGCTAAAAATACAATTATGCAGGTGAAATTGTTTCCGGTCGCAAGTACATCCCACACAGTCAGTCCCTGCTAAACGTTTCCGTTCGTATGTACACCCCACACAGTCGCTCCAAGGAAAACGTTTCCGTTCACATGTACATCACACACAATTTTTCCCGTTAAATCATTTGTGATAGCGTTGTCGTTGCACATGATATTAATAATTTTATCGTTTGCGTTATTGAATGCATCACACACAGTGCGTAGAAGAAACTGTGTGGCAAAGGTTGTCCATCACACACAGTTCTTATGTGATAAATGTTTGCGCAAGGTGGCCTAACGCAAACAGTTTTCAAGAGAAAGTCGTGTGTGCATTGGAGACTGATCGCACACATAGTGGATCCTAGAAATGTTTCTGATCTCCACGTATATCGCAGATGTTTTGCTTTCGCAAACCGTGCGCAGTGTAATCCCTAATTCATCCCTAATTTAAAAATCACATGTTTTGAATTTGAAAGTAGGCAATCACTTATTTCATAGCCAACCATGTTTATTACAAATATAGGTTCAACCACGAATCCATAATTTGATGCACGGGTACATATACTGAAGAACTACAGAAGCACCAAGTAAAGAATGATGAACCACAGTTGTACTAAAGACTATAAAGAGGGAGGCGAAAGACATTCTGGTTGCTGGAGAAGGTGAAGCGGAATGCCCATATTGTGCCCTCCTGCATGTGTAATGCGCGCACGACTCTAGGCCAACCCCTTGTGATGGCTGCCCGTCCATCCTTCACTGTCTTCATTAGGACTTGTCGATGCTCATTGTAGTCTGGATGAAATACTTTAACCTTCATTGTGTGTCCACCAATCATGTACTTTGCGAGGTAATCTTGAGTGAACTGCTTCGGGAACCACTGGGAACGAAAAATATTCAGACATTGTTGCCTAACAACTCATTATGGGCAGTAAAAAGAGAAGGATGGAGAGTTTGTAGTTACCATCCTACAGCTCACTATTGTGTTGGATAGAGCATAAACAAATAATTTGCTTGCCACCATTCGTATCTTTTTGCTAATAATCCTTATCAGTTTCCTCACTTGATGCTTGTTCATCAATATCTCATTACCCCATACGCAAAAAGGGTCAATGCGTGGATCCTTTCCAAGGGCATATGTACCTACAAGCAACAAGTTAATATTAGAAGCTAACTAGTGTCCAAGCCTGGATCTATATGCACTACATTATGGAACGACGGGGAGAGTACAAGCCGAGGGATGAAGTTAACCTCGGCGGAAAAAGGTGGCCACTCCCGCTGTTGTCCTGCATAAGTAGTGGAAAGGCATGATAAGTATAGCAATCTTAACATGAAATAAATATAGCAAAGGTAAACAACATCATCTCCAAATGATAGCTTGAATGTGTTGGTTTCAGCATGCTATTAAAGCAGATATAAAATGGAAGGCAATGTTACCGACAGTAGGCTTGATGACCCACAAGTATAGGGATCTATCGTAGTCCTTTCGATAAGTAAGAGTGTCGAACACAACGAGGAGCAGAAGGAAATGACAAGCGGTTTTCAGTAAGATATTCTCTGCAAGCACTGAAATTATCGGTAACAGATAGTTTTGTGATAAGGTAATTTGTAACGGGTAACAAGTAATAAAAGTAAATAAGGTGCAGCAAGATGGCCCAATCCTTTTTGTAGCAAAGGACAAGCCTGGACAAACTCTTATATGAAGGAAAATGCTCCCGAGGACACATGGGAATTATCGTCAAGCTAGTTTTCATCACGCTCATATGATTCGTGTTCGTTACTTTGATAATTTGATATGTGGGTGGACCGGTGCTTGGGTACTGCCCTTCCTTGAACAAGCATCCCACTTATGATTAACACCTATTGCAAGCATCCGCAACTACAAAAGAAGTATTAAGGTAAACCTAACCATAGCATGAAACATGTGGATCCAAATCAGCCCCTTACGAAGTAACGCATAAACTAGGGTTTAAGCTTCTGTCACTCTAGCAACCCATCATCTACTTATTACTTCCCAATGCCTTCCTTTAGGCCCAAACAATGGTGAAGTGTCATGTAGTCGACGTTCACATAACACCACTAGAGGAAAGACAACATACATCTCATCAAAATATCCAACGAATACCAAATTCACATGACTACTTATAGCAAGACTTATCCCATGTCCTCAGGAACAAACGTAACTACTCACAAATCATATTCATGTTCATAATCAGAGGGGCATTAATATGCATAAAGGATCTGAACATATGATCTTCCACCAAATAAACCAACTAGCATCAACTACAAGGAGTAATCAACACTACTAGCAACCCACAGGTACCAATCTGAGGCTTTGGGACAAAGATTGGATACAAGAGATGAACTAGGGTTTTTAGAGGAGATGGTGCTGGTGAAGATGTTGATGGAGATTGACCCCCTCCCGCTGAGAGGATCGATGGTGATAACGACGATGATGATTTCCCCCTCCCGGAGGGATGTTTCCCCGGCAGAACAGCTCCGCCGGAGCCCTAGGTTTGGTCCACCAAGGTTTCGCCTCGTGGCGGCGGTATTTCGTCCCGAAAGCTTCCTTATCATATTTTCCAGGGTGAAAGACTTCATATAGCAGAAGATGGGCACCAGAGGCCTGCCAGGGGGCCCACAAGGCAGGGGCACGCCCAGGGGGTAGGTCACGCCCCCCCCACCCTCATGGCCAGGGTGTGGGCCCCCTCTGGTTGATTCTTTCTCCAGTATTTTTTGTATATTCCAAAATGTGCCTCCATGAAGTTTCAGGACTTTTGGAGTTATGTAGAATAGGTCTCTAATATTTGCTCCTTTTCCAGCCCAGAATTCCAACTGTCGGCATTCTTCCTCTTCATGTAAACCTTGTAAAATAAGAGAGAATAGGCATACGTATTGTGACATTTTATTAAGACATTAAAACTGAGCACTAATCGAGCCCTCTCAGGACATTACCATTTCAAACCATTGGATGCTTGTTGTGGATGTCCGTGGCCGTTAGATTTTCTCGTCGAAGGGTCAGCTATCCTAGAGGGACGCTACTCCGGTAGAAAAATTGATGTGTTCCTATTGATTGGGCCTATGCATGCCCCACGGACCATTCAAGAATGCCCTCTCTTCTGATCTTGTCTCTCGCCTCTCGCCCGACTAACTCCTCCCAAACCCTATCCCAATCCCACCGCCGCCACCCACTCGACTCTCTCCCCCTCTCGATCTGCTCAAGCACTAGCCACTCCCAAGTCTCGCCCTCTCCTTCCCCTTGTCTCTCCCTCTCTCATGGTGTGGACTAGCAGCGGTGCCGGGGAGGCCGGTGAATATCTCCAAGAAGCAGGATGAGGGGGTGGTGACCAATACGTGCATACCAAGGAGCCCTGCGTGGGGCAGTGCCTCTTCAAGACCTCAACACCCTGCTCACCAGCGACAATGCACCCTACGACTGCGAGGTATGGCACATGGTTTTCACATCGGAGGTCCACGTCATGGCGGATATGTTCGCACATGACTTAGCAGAATCTCGGTGACTGGATTCATGGGGTGTGATCTGCTTGCCAGGGAGGTGATGTACCACAAGGGTTAGCCGATCGGTGTGATCACGGGTGTCATGGATAAGAATGGGAAGCTGTAGCACTATTCCATCCCCACTAGGGCGTTGGGGGACTTGGTAGACTCCTGATGCGGCCGCTTTCTCCATATCAGTGACATCTTTGAACCCTGCACCTTGGGCACGCCCCTCTTACAGTGCCACCGCCTCAACTTGGTGATGCATGGAACCACGTACCCAGCGGCAATGACTTCGGTCTGGACATCCGCCTACTAGACCACCACAACTAACGACCATGATGCAGGGTGGCTGCGGTGCTCCATCAGGTCTCAGGTTTGGTCATCCTCTAGGTACGTATCTTAATCCCATGTAGTCATAATTTGGATGATTGTACTTCAGTTCCACGGATGGAATTACTAGATGTTATAGAACTAATGGACTCTAGACTTGACAATGAAGTAATGGAATTCCTGCATGCTAAAACTAATGAATGATTTCTGCATAAACGCTTGCCTTCCTCTTCTCTTTGTTACGCAGGAAAAAACAAGAAAAAACTACAATCGATGCCTTCTTAGTTGTCCTCGATCTTGTAGAGGCAAGTTCAGTTCAGCAAGCTCGACCATTTCAGCTGCTCACCGAATTGTTTCGTGTCACACTGGAGAAAGCCGGAGAAGCCTCCTCTGCATCCTATTGCAATTGGCATCTTCTTTGTGTTACTTTGACCGGTGGAAATACAGAACAAGAAGCACATAGAAGATGATGCATCACTCGTGCTCTAGACACTTCAATTGACGTCGTGTGTTATTGTACAAAACCTACAATTTATGTACATAAAAAACATCAGGTCCATCCTTTTCTTTGGATACTGATTTCTCTTCTCTAATTGAAGGAAAGCTATTATGTTTACTCACTGGTCGAACTAACCACTGAGTCTTGCTGTGAATTTCACATCTCTTCTAATCTCTCTTTATATACTGTAGAATATGATTATCGGGAGATTATCTTTATTACAGAATTCAAACGGATGTTTAAATGCTAATTTAATCAAGTAATTATCTGAATTAACACATATGAAATATATAACTCCATATATTATCATGTTTGACGTACATGACTATATGCTCACACCTTTTATAAACAGATCTAACATTGTGTATGAAAAAACATGGCTTCCAATTGTAAGTGTGTCTTCCTATAAAGAGAATTTTCATATGCAAATAATTAAACATGTAACCCCACTCCCCACTTAACAAAGTTTTGCTTCTGAAGTTGCCAGTCAATAAACTGATAAAGCGAACATAAATAATAATAAAATCTTATGTAGGTAATGTTGTTATTATTTTCTCCTTCATCAATATACACCATGTTATTTACGGGGCAATTATTAACTATTTTGCATTTATATTTGCAACACTACTTATGTTATTATTTTCTCAATTGATTTGCCTTTCTAATAAGTATTTTGTTTGTAATTCAGTGTAAGCAATCGTAAGTTGGTTAAGATGTAACAGAACTTGAGTCATTGTTTCACAACAACCCACTGGCATTTGATATCGAGCTTAAGAAAACTTGCGTTTTTGTAAATCAGATGAAATTATGTAACCTCATATCTAAGCAAGTACAGATTCAGTCATCTATCCGGGTGCAACGCAAGAATATCTGTCCATTAGACTGATGTGTAATTGTTTTACTCGCCAAAATGCATTGAGATTATTCAGATGATAAGTACTCTCCAAAAGTTATTAAATATTTGTACAGCCTATTTTTCTCTTTTTAGTATTCCTCATGTCTCATGTCTTCCCTCAATATTTCTGATTTTTGGTTATCCTGATGTGAACCTTTGCGGGAGTCATTTTAGGACCCAAAAAGATGTCACGATCCATATCAATCATCCTAATTCATATCTCTAAGGAAAAAACTCAAAACACTACTTTTTTGCAGATCAACCGGGCTGGATCTCTCTCTTGAGTTACATACCATTGTATTATTGATTTCTCTCTTTAGTTACATACCATTATGGGGCAAATACAATATTTAAAAGCATTGCAAACAAATGTATACAAGTTACTACTTTTAATCCCTAACAAAGTAGAGCCAAAATAGACAGGCGCTGCAACGCGCGCCATCAATGATCTAGTAATGTGTAATAACAGCCCACAATGTAATAAATATCGATATAAAAACATGATGCAAAATGGACGTATCAACTCCCCCAAGCTTAGACCTCGCTTGTCCTCAAGCGGAAGCCGATAACGAAAAATATGTCCACAAGTTTAGAGATAGAGGTGTCGATAAAATAAAATACAGACATGAGGGCATCATGATAATTCTTATAACAGCAACATATATAAATATTGTCATATGATTTATTATGCTCAAGTAATAATCTATTCACAATGTAAAATATGAATCAGAAACTTCATTGAAAACCAACAAACTATAATCTCGGTCATTGAAGCAATTGCAATTTATCATAACATCGGAAAGAGTCATTATAAGAGCTTTTCAGCAAGTCCACATACTCAACTATCATTTAGTCTTTCACAATTGCTAACACTCACGCAATACTTGTGGGTATGGAGTTTTACTCGGACACAGAGAATGATAGGGGCTTATAGTGTTGTCTCCCAACCTTTTACCTCAAGAGTAATGTCAACAATAATAGTTCATGCTAACTTACATACCCACAATATATATATATATATATATATATATATATATATATATATATATATATATATATATATATATATATATATATATATATATATATATATATATATATATCAGGATCTTTCCAACACAATGTGCTTGCCAAAGGATAAAATATAAAAAGGAAAGGTGAAGATCACCATGACTCTTGTATAGGGTATAAGACAAGAATAAAAGATAGGCCCTTCGCAGAGGGAAGCAGAGGTTGGCATGTGCTTTTATGGTTTCATGCACAAAACCTTAATGCGAAAGAACGTCACTTTATATTACCACTTGCGATATGGAACTTTATTATGCAGTCCATCGCTTTTATTTCTTCCACATCACAAGATCGTATAAAGCTTATTTTCTCCACACTAATAAATCATACATATTTAGAGAGCAATTTTTATTGCATACAACAATGACAACTTACTTGAAGGATCTTACTCAATCCATAGGTAGATATGGTGGGCTCTCACGGGAAAACTGGGTTTAAGGATATTCTGAAGCACAAGTAGTATCTCAACTTGGTGCAAAGAATTTGGCTAGCATGAGGGAGAAAGGCAAGCTCAACATGTTGGATGATCCATAACAATATACTTTATTGCGGATATAAGAAAACATAACCCATTACATTGTCTTCCTTGTCCAACATCAACTCTTTAGCATGTCATATTTTAATGAGTGCTCACAATCATAAAGGATGTCTAAGATAGTATATTTACATGTGAAAACCTCTCTTTCTTTATTACTTCCTATTAATTGCAATGATGACCAAAACTATGTTTGTCAACTCTCAACAACTTTTATTCATCATATTATATGTGAAGTCATTACTCTTCATAAGATCATTATGATCTCTTTAATTCTTTTTATTATTATTTTTCTTTTATTCCCTCTAGGTCATAGCAAGATAACCAAGCCCTTGACTCTAAACTAATCTTTATTATATATAGCTCACGGACTCGATTACATAGAAGGATCATAAAGTAAAACCCAAACTAGATCATACTAAAACTTTATTCTACTAGATCAATATATTACTAAAAGGATGAACTAAGAAAAACGGTAAATATAGGAGTGTGATGGTGATACGATACCGGGGAACCTCCCCCAAGCTTGGAAGTTGCCAAGGGGAGTGCCCATACGCATGTGATTATTTCTCTTTCTTTGGAGGTGGTGATGTGATATTCTTGGCGATGATGCCCCTCGGGATACGATTCTCTTCCTCGAGCTTATTGACTTGCTACTTGAGGTCCATTATTTCCTTACGGAGCTTCACCGTGATGGCTAAAGCTCCTTTCACCCATGGATGTTGCACAGCTGCGGGAGAACAAGTAAAACTCTTTTTCATATTTTCATAATAAAGAAATCTAACATTGGAGGGGATGACCGAGTTTGGAATAGCTGAGCTCTGTAGTTCCCCCATCATGAATCCGTCTCGGAAACGAGAAGTAACTTCTTGATCCTGCTCCATGGCATCTATCCTTTTCAAGTCGGCCTCCATCTCTTCCTCCGTTGATGGCCCAAAGTGGTTAGCATCACTGTTTACTCCTGGTCCCGGTGTCGGATGAGACACCCGGCTCTCCCCGACTGACTCTTGGGAAGATATCTTGCTCTGATCTGCGGCAGAAACAGCTCGAAACAAAAACAGCGGATATTTGCGTGGTACGGTGGTCAAAACCTTTGGGAGATTATACAATGAATTTTTACCAACCAAAAGAAGTATTGTGCAAGAAAACGGAGTCCGGAGGGCACACGAGGTGCCCACGAGGTAGGAGGCGCGCCTAGGGGGGTAGGAAGCGCCCTCCACCCTCGTGGATGCCTCGTGTCCCTTTCGGACTACTTCTTATTTTTCCTATTTTCTTAAATATTCCAAAACGGAGAAAAATTGCCACTAGAACTGTTTTGGAGTCGGTTTACTTACCGTACCACATACCTATTCCTTTTCGGGGTCTAAAACGTTCTGGGAAGTGTCCCTTATATATTCCTCCGGGGTTACGGTTTCAATAAAATTAGTTTCAACATGTATTGGATTACCTGAGATACAATGTTTGATTCTTTGACCGTTCACCACCTTCGGATTTGTGCCTTCGAAGTTGTTGATTTTTATGGCACCGGAACGATAGACCTCCTCGATAACGTAAGGCCCTTCCCGTTTAGAGAGAAGTTTACCTGCAAAAAATCTTAAACGGGAGTTCTATAACAAAACATAGTCACCTACATTAAACTCACGTTTTTGTATCCTTTTTTCATGCCATCTTTTAACTTTTTCTTTAAACAGTTTGGCATTCTCATAGGCCTGGGTTCTCCATTCATCAAGTGAGATAATGTCAAATAGCCTCTTTTCACCGGCAAGTTTGAAATCATAATTGAGCTCTTTAATGGCCCAATATGATTTATGTTCTATTTCGAGAGGTAAGTGACATGCTTTTCCATAAACCATTTTATACGGAGACATGCCCATAGGATTTTTATATGCAGTTCTATAGGCCCACAATGCATCATCAAGTTTCTTAGACCAATTCTTTCTAGATCTATTAACAGTCTTTTGCAAAATTAATTTGATCTCTCTATTACTCAGTTCTACTTGACCACTATACTGTGGGTGGTATGGAGATGCAATTATATTATTAACATCATACTTAGCAAGCATTTTACGAAAAGCACCATGAATAAAATGTGAGCCACCATCAGTCATTAAGTATTTAGGGACTCCAAACCTCGGAAAAATAACTTCTTTAAGCATCTTAATAGAGGTGTTATGATCAGCACTACTAGTTGGAATAGCTTATACCCACTTAGTAACGTAATCAATAGCAACTAAAATATGTGTATAACCATTAGAGGAGGGAAACGGTCCCATATAATCAAAGCCCCAAACATCAAATGGTTCAATAACAGGTGAATAGTTCATAGGCATTTCTTGACGTCTGCTAATATTACCAATTCTTTGACATTCATCACAAGACAAGACAAACTTACGGGCATCCTTGAAGAGAGTAGGCCAATAAAAACCGGATTGCAATAGCTTATGTGCGGTTCTATCTCCAGCATGGTGTCCTCCATAAGCCTCAGAGTGACACTTGCATAGGATCTGTTCATGTTCATGCTCAGGTACACAATGTCTAATAACACCATCTACTCCTTCTTTATAATGGTGTGGGTCATCCCAAAAGTTATGTCTCAAATCATAGAAAAACTTTTTCTTTTGCTGATATGTGAAACTAGGTGGTATAAATTTAGCAACAATGTAATTAGCGTAATCAGCATACCATGGAGTAGTACGAGAAGTATTTATGACATCAAACTGTTCATTAGGAAAGCTATCATCAATAGGTAGTGGGTCATCAAGAACATTCTCTAACCTAGACAAGTTGTCTGCAACGGGGTTCTCAGCTCCCTTTCTATCAATAATATGCAAATCAAATTCTTGTAGCAAGAGAACCCATCTAATAAGTCTAGGTTTAGCATATTTATTTTCCATAAGATATTTAATAGCAGCATGATCAGTGTGAACAGTTACTCTAGAATCAACAATATAAGGTTTGAACTTATCACAAGCAAATACAACTGCTAAAAATTCTTTTCCAGTAGTAGCATAATTTCTTTGGGCACTGTCTAGAGTTTTACTAGCATATTGGATAACATTTAATTTCTTATCAACTCTTTGTCCTAGAACAGCACCTACAACACAATCACTAGCATCACACATAATTTCAAAGGGTAAATTCCAATCAAGTGGCTGAACAATAGGTGCAGAAATCAAGGCTTTCTTAAGTATTTCAAATGCTTCTGCACAATCATCATCAAAGATAAAAGGAACATCTTTTTGTAAGAGGTTAGTCAGAGGCCTAGAAATTTTTGAGAAGTCCTTAATGAACCTCCTATAAAAATCGTCATGACCAAGGAAACTTCTTATACCTTTAATGTCCTTAGGACACGGCATCTTTTCAATAGCATCAACTTTAGCTTTATCAACTTCAATACCTCTTTCAGAAATTTTATGCCCCAAGACAATACCTTCATTAACCATAAAGTGGCACTTTTCCCAATTCAAGACAAGATTAGTTTCTTCACATATCTGCAAAACTCAATCAAGGTTGCTTAAGCAATCATCAAAGGAAGTTCCGTAAACGGAGAAATCATCCATGAAAACCTCAACAATCTTTTCACAAAAGTCAGAGAATATAGCAGTCATACATCTTTGAAAGGTAGCAGGTGCATTACATAAACCAAAAGGCATACGTCTATAAGCAAAGGTACCGAAAGGGCAAGTAAAAGTGGTCTTTTCTTGGTCCTCTTTTGACACGGGTATTTGAGAGAAACCAGAATAACCATCTAGAAAGCAAAAATGTGTGTATTTGGATAATCTTTCTAGTATTTGATCAATGAAAGGTAAAGGGTAATGATCCTTTTTAGTAACTGATGGTATCCTGATCGCAGATCGATCTTGGAAAATACCTTAGCTCCTTGCAATCGATCAAACAGATCATTTATCATCGGCAGTGGATGGCGCTCCTCTCCTCTCCTCTCCCCTCCACCTGCCTCCACCTCTAGCCATAGACTTCTCTAGGCTTTTCAACCATGGATGGACTTCTCCATTGGGATTTCAACCCTGGCATTGCATTTGCCGATCAGGTACATCGAAGGTATGGATCCACGGTGCATTTCTCCCCCTCTCGAGACACTTCGGAGTTCTTTTTGGTGGTGTCATTCTCTTCGGCTTCTTTCTCCCTTACTGAAGAATCAGTTGCTTTGGCTCTACAATGCTATCTTGGGGGTCATCTGAAAGGATTTCGTGTTCTTAATCTCAACAATCGGTCCTTTCGTTTCTCAGTGGCCAATAATAAAGTGGGTCACTTTATTCATGCTCTCAAGGACAGAGTCTGGCCAGATTTCATTTGCCATTTTCATCTTTACAATGGTCACTTTGCTAAGCTCATCAAGTATGAATCGGGCTGGCATGCTGACAAGGAGTTACAAGAAATCTCTGCTCGTTCTCCATTGGCCGTCAAATGCAATTTGGGTTTTCTTAAGGAAAACAGGTTCACGGATCCCCATGCTGCAAAAGAGTTGGGCAAATTCTCTATTGTTCCAATCAAATCCATGGATTTCAAGAACACTCACGTGGCTGAAGCTTCTTCCTCAAAGGCTCAAAATTCAAACCAGACGCAAACAATGCCGGATTCGTCCCGTGATTATTGTCAACAGTCATTACAGGAAGCAATCAAGGTGAACGGAATCAACGATCGGGGGTTTATTGGCAATAATGACAACGACTTTATTGAGGATGGTATTACTATTGATTCTTTCCATTTTTCGGTCAAAGCTTGGTATCCGTCACCTCCTCTTTGTTTCCTGACCTCTGCGCTAACGTATGCTCCCCCAGCTACAACATGGCCCCCTATTCTCTCTCATATTCATCAACAGGATCTTCAACATGTGGGATATGATTTGGATGTTATTATTACCTTGGGCGAAATTTTGGGGTGCCCTGTGCGCAAAATGTCTTCAGTGGGGTCATAATATGCTTACTTGCCAGAACAATATTATCTTCCTTAAATGTTTTCACCCTGGTCACAAATGGGAAGCTTGTGTCAATACTTTGGGTAAGAATAATGAGACGTTGGCATGTAAGGATCTCTTGCAATCCAACAATCAATCAGATCCCTTGACTGCTGTTGACTGCCAACGAAGACGGAAACAGCACAGGCCAAAGACCATCGTCAGATGCACCTTTTGTGGGCATTATGGACACGTGGATGCATCCTGCCTCCAGCAAAATTGGGCCCGCAAATGGCAATGGGTGCCTAAGGGCATTACTATCCCTACCGCTTCGCATTCGTGCGCTCCACTTCCCAATGCAGGGACAGATACCTCCTATGCTCCGCCCGTAGCCGCTCCGCCACGCGCTGCCTCCCACATCGTCCCCAACACCACCGTTGCGCCGCCCACCATGGCCAAATTTCCGGTGAACCCCCTCCTTGTCCTCCCCGGTGGCTGGTCGGTCGAGCCTGGCCCGCTGGATCGCAAGGTGCGGGGGGATATGACAGTCAATCCAATCCCGCCGCTCGTCAACAATCATCTCGCCATCGCCGAAACCAGCAGGTACATCCCCATCCAGCTCCGGGAGGATATGAGGAACCAGATCACTAGTCTACTGCATGAGGCGGAGTTGCCACCTACTGAGGTCTCAGACCATCCATTGGGAATCGGTATGTTTGCTTTTGCGGATTCATTCATCAGAGATACTGTAGTCAATACAACCTTTGAGCTTGATGATGAAGAAGTTGTGATCTCATTTGTCCGCCATAATGCTGCACTTAATATGCATAGAACTTCTTATGGCCCACAAGTTTGGCTTATGTACATTGGATTTCCTGAAGATTATCAAACTGATTTTTATCTACAACGCTCGGTTGATGGATTTGGCCATTTGGTCACTTGGAATAATCCTCGTATGGATCATAGATTTGTTCTGGTTAAAGTTCAGATCATCCACATGCGCCTGATCCCAAAGAGCATGGTCATGAGGCAGCTTGGCGGGGATAGGGATTGTTGGACCTACTCTGTTCATATCCTGAGAGGACAGGACTGGAATGCTCATATTCCAGATGTTCCGCCTGCTGATGAGGAGCCACCACCTGAGAATGGTAATCCGCACCCCATGTTTGGAGATGGACTGAATGCTGAGCAGATATATCAATAGCAGCTTGCAAACTAGTTTGCGCAGAATGGAGTAGGTAATGCTCCAGCTCAGCACAATGGGCAGAATCATGATCACCAGCCTGCGCAATGGATGCCCTGGCCAGTCCCACCGCCACCCCCGGCGCCCCCGGCCCTGGTTAACTATCAGGCCTGGCTCGCTAGTGAGGGTCTTCAGGTTCAGTTTGGTGTGGCTCCGGATGACAATTTGTCTGACAGCTTGGCGACAGTTTGGGCTGACTCTGGCTCTGAACATAGCAGTTCTGGGTCCTCTGCTCCTTTGTCTGATCCTGGTACCTTACAGCTTGTTCCACCTGTTGAGGTTGAGTCTACGACCAGCCCGAGTACCTTGCATGTCTTTGTTGAGATCTCCAATGACAACCTGCAGATTTCCCTTTCGTTGCATGGCAATGCGGTCTCTACTGTTGATTTGGCCACTCCATTATACAGGAGCATTATTCTGCAAGGCCTCTCTCAGTCTATCAGGCATGCTGTCAGCAGTTATGGACCTTGGAGGAATGCCTATGGTTTTCACAGTGATGCTACCATGACTATCAATCACACTCCTATGGTTGTGTCTGTGGATGATGCTAATCTTATTATTCAGACAACAACCACCACCACTGCATCCCCATCCTCTGTGGTCATAACTGAGATTGGTGAGACTCACGGCTCTGAATCTAGCTTGCCTTCAGGTGCTCTTGTGGAGTCTGGGAGTTTTGCATATGATAGTTACAGTGATGGGTTCATCGAAGATGGAACGAACCTTACTGCAAATACCAACCTGATGGTTGACTCACATGCTGCTGCTGGCATCCTAGTGGCCCTACAAGATGACCAGAACTTGGTTAATATTGCACCTAGTCAGTCATCCCCACCTAGCCAACCTCTTGTGCTCACTTGTGGACGTCGAAACAAGCAACTTGTCCCCATCATAACGACTGAAGTCAGGCACAGTACTCGAAGCAACAAATATAATGGGTTTAAGGCCTCTCAGATCTCTGACACTAAGGCAACTACTTCCAAAGTGCTTCCTCGAGTGACTCCTGCTGCTGCTCCCTTACAGATACGCAGCTCTGCAGATCAAGCTCATGCATACAATGTTCCACCTCCTACTCCACTCGTTGTCATGCAGGCTATTGGAACCCAACGCTGTGCGGTACCGGCGGAAGAATTGACTGAAGAAGCGCTTTTGGCGGCCTCCGCCGACAACAACTCCAGCAACGCTTTTACTTGTCAAGATGAAGTGGGCAGGGATGATGTTTCATCCTCTGCATAATTTGCTGCTTTAGCTTTTATGTCTCTTTTGCGTAGTTGGAATGTCCTCTGCTGGAACGTTCGGGGTTTAAATTCGGATGTGAAACAATTAGCGCTCTCCAACGCTATTGCGACTAGTGGTTGTGCAATCGTCTGTTTTCAAGAAACTAAAATGCCTAGCATTGATCTTGCTTCTATTAAGTCATGTTGTCCAAGACGCTTTGATAAATTTGCTTATATCCCCTCTTCTGGTGCTTCGGGTGGTATTCTCACGATTTGGAATTCCGCTTTATTTACTGGCACGGTTGTATCTACTGAAGAATTTGCACTCACAATTAAATTTCAGTCCACTCAATCAGCACAGTCCTGGAATTTAATCAATATTTATGGGCCTTGCTCGGGGGGCGAACGAAAGAATTACACTGATTGGCTCTATAATGTTCATATCCCTGCTGATGAGGATTGGTTACTTCTGGGGGACTTCAATTACATTCGGGCTCCAGATAATAGAAATAAACCAGGAGGTGACATTAACGATATGGCAACTTTCAATGACATCATTCGTAAACAGAATCTTATTGAAATTCCCATCAAAGGACGCTCCTACACTTGGAGCAATATGCAGAAGGAGCCGTTATTGGAACAACTTGACTGGTTTCTCACCTCCATTCATTGGACATCTGCCTACCCTAATACCCTTTTAAAACCTCTAGGTAAACCAACATCTGACCATACACCTTGTGTTGTTACCATTGAAACCAAAATACCCAGATCCAAACTGTTCCGTTTTGAAGCATATTGGGTTTTACACCCGGGTTTCATGGAAGTCGTTCAAAAAGCA
Organism: Aegilops umbellulata; assembly: GCA_032464435.1. Classification (NCBI taxonomy): domain Eukaryota; kingdom Viridiplantae; phylum Streptophyta; class Magnoliopsida; order Poales; family Poaceae; genus Aegilops; species Aegilops umbellulata. The sequence goes on from CP136056.1 coordinate 115,397,171, forward strand.
TGGGCAAAGCCAGTAAAGTCCCCTAATGCCGCGACCACTTAATGCAGAAAATTTAAACACTTGCGGCATGAGCTTAAGATCTGGAGTAGGAATATTTCTAAACTCTTCGTTGCCATTGCAAACTCAAACAAGACACTCAAGGAACTTGATGATATTGAGGACAAAAGGAACCTCACCTTGCCGGAGACAAACTTCAGGAATATTATTAAGAAGCATCTTCTTCGACTTCTTGATTACCAACGTCTGTATTGGAAGAAACGTTGCACCATTAGATGGGTCAAATTCGGTGACGAAAACTCGAAGTTTTTCCAATCTCTAGCCACAGAAAGATTCAGAAAGAACAATGTTTCCTCACTGTTGGCACCGGATGGTACATGTGTTGAAGATCACAATGGCAAAGAATCCCTACTTTTTAACACTTATAAGGAGAGACTAGGAACTGCTGCACCACCAGAGATGCGGTTTGATCTTCCCACTCTCATTGAACCCACCCCTGGTCTCGATTCTCTTACGGTGCCATTTACCCCTGAAGAAATTGACGCAGTGGTCAAAGACATGCCAAGTGATCGAGCGCCAGGCCCAGATGGTTTTAGCGGTATTTTTCTCAAGACTTGTTGGCACATAATCAAACACGATATGTATGAGCTATTTAATGAGTTTTATGAAGGCACCCTCAACCTGGAAAGTATCAATGAAGGCCTCATTACCCTAATTCCAAAAATCAGCTCGCCTTCTACAGTGAACGATTACCGACCGATCACATTACTCAACTGTTGTCTTAAAATGATCACCAAGCTTCTCACAAATCGCCTTCAGAAAATTGTGTTACAAGTGGTTCACCGCAACCAGTATGGCTTCATGAAGGGTCGCTCTATACAGGACTGTCTCGCCTGGGCATTTCGATTTATACATCTCTGTCAAAAATCAAAGCGTGAGATCGTGCTACTAAAGCTCGACTTTGCTAAGGCCTTCGACACCATTGAGCATACGGACATGCTTGACATTATGAAGCACATGGGATTTAATGACCGCTGGCTTTCTTGGATTAGGTGTCTGCTCTCATCGGGCAAATCTTCCATATTACTTAATGGGGTACCAGGACGTGCATTCCACTGTAAGAAGGGGGTGCGCCAGGGCGACCCACTTTCACCACTCATTTTTGTCCTGGCTGCGGATCTACTTTAGGCGGCAATCAACAAAGCATTTCGGCAAGGCCTTCTCCGTCTGCCTTTCCCGTGCCCCGGACAGACGGACTATCCAGTGATACAATACGCCGACGACACGATTGTTCTCCTCCCTGCTTGTGCCACGCAAGCACAAACACTCAAGTCCATCCTGGATGATTATGCAAGCTCCATTGGACTCACAATCAACTTTCACAAATCAACCTTGATCCCCATCAACACGAGTTTGGAGCAAAGTAAGGTCATCGCTGATATTTTTGGCTGCTCAATTGGGACAATGCCATTTACGTACTTGGGATTACCGCTTGGTACCACTAAACCCACCATCCATGATCTCATGCCACTTGTCTGTCATATTGAAAGAAGTCTCACCTCCACAATGTCCATGATGTCTTATGGTGGGAAGCTATCTTTGCTCAACTCTATGGTCACGTCTCTACTCATCTATGCAATGTGTACTCTCAAGTTTACACCCAAGCTTATAGAGATGCTGGATCGAATCCGTAGAAGATGCCTTTGGAGGAAACAAACGGATGAGGGCGAACGTTCAAACTCGCTTGCCGCATGGAACATGGTCTGTATGCCTAAGCAAAGTGGTGGTCTAGGTGTTCTGGACCTCAAAACACAGAATGAAGCCCTGTTACTCAAGTTTCTCCACAAATTCTATAATAAGAAGGATATACATTGGGTTCATCTCACCTGGGACACGCTCTATGATCGAAAAATACCACATGCTTCCAACTCTGACGGATCGTTCTGGTGGCGTGACATACTTAAACTTACACCCATCTTCAGAGGGATCACCAAAGTTAATGTGGTTTGTGGTACGACTACGCTGTTCTGGAAAGACATGTGGCTGGATGACTTACTGATGAAGACTTACCCAAGAGCATTTTCCTTCACCACCTGTGAAGACATCTCGGTTCGTGATTTCTTGACCTGCTCTGGCTACAAGAAACGTTCCACCTACCGCTGTCACCCCAAGATTTTGAAGAAATCAAGGCACTACAACTTGACACCACTCACATGCAACCCATGTCCACTGTTCATGATGTCTGGCATTACCTTTGGGGGGACGCTGAATACACTTCCAAGCAGTTTTACAACTTTGTCTTTCGTGAGACTCGAGCGCACCAGGCTTTTACTTGGCTATGGAAATCGAAGAATACCATGAAGATAAAAGTGTTCGGCTGGCTTCTGATGCATGACAGACTAAACACCCGTAATATGCTCAAGAGGGGACATTACAATGTGGGAGATGATGATCATGATTGTCCACTATGTGACTCACATGTTGAGGAAACCATTAATCACATGATATTTGACTGCCCCTTTAGCGCTCAATGTTGGACCATCTTATCTATTTCATGGATGTTGGACAACTGCCGACTCCACAAGATTGAAACTGCAAAACAGACATGGGATCGGACAATGTTCATGGAGTTTTTTCTAGTTGCTGCATGGAGCATTTGGAAGGAGAGGAACAACTAGGTTTTTAGACATATTGCACCAACTATCTCCTCATGGAAGAATAGATTTATTACTAATTTCTCTCTCCTCACCCATAGAGTGAGGGATAGCCACAAGGAGTTCATTATCTCCTTCCTTGACAATCTGTAATTTTCTTTTGGACTTATCCTTAGATTCTCCCTTTTGGAGCTTTAGCTTTGTAACATGCTTGTATAGCTGACACACTAATTCTTTAATTTAATCACACAGTAGGAGCCTCTCCTACTGTTTTCAAGGTTCAAAAAAAGATGATCCTTTTTAGTAGCTTTATTTAGTTTACGAAAATCAATTACCATTCTATAACCTGTAACGATTCTTTGTGGGATCAATTCATCTTTATCATTAGGAACAACAGTGATACCTCCCTTCTTAGGGACACAATGGACATGACTTACCCACTGACTATCAGCAACGGGATAAATTATACCTGCCTCCAGAAGCTTTAGTATTTCTTTTCTTACCACTTCTTTCATCTTAGGATTTAACCGTCGTTGGTGATCAACAACCAGTTTAGCGTATTTCTCCAATTTTATTTTGTGCTGGCATAGAGTGGGACTAATGCCCTTAAGATCATCAACAGTATATCCAATAGCAGCACGGTGCTTCTTCAGAGTTTTCAATAATTTCTTTTCTTCATGCTATGAAAGTTTAGCACTAATAATAACAGGATATATCTTTTTCTCATCACGATAAGCATATTTAAGAGTGTCAGGTAATGGTTTAAGCTCAAACACGGGATCACCCTTGGCTGGAGGAGGATCCCTGGGGTTTCAACAGGCAAGTTGTGTTTCAAAATAGTTCCCTGTTTAAAGAATACTTCATCTATTTCCCTTCTTTCGTTCATAAACATATCATTTTCATGGTCGAGCAAATATTGTTCTAAAGGATCTTTAGGAGGCACGGCAATAGAAGCAAGACCAATAATTTCATCTTTACTAGGCAATTATTTATCATGGGGTTGTCTACGAAATTTAGCAAAATTAAACTCATGAGACATATCCCCCAAACCACGGGAGGCCGCCACGTGGCGCGCCGCCACCGTCCCCGCCGTCGGCCCGCGAGGCCCGCCGCGGGCCCTCCCGCGCCGCCGACAGGGCCGCGCCCGCGGTCCCGCGCGCCCGCTCCCGCGGCTTCTCCGCGCCGCCGCCTTGCCGGTCGCCGGCCGCCGCCCGGAGCCTCCGCCGCCCGCGCGCCGCCCCGCCGCCCGCGCGCCTCCGCCGCCCGCGCGCCGCCCCACCGAGCTCCGGCGAGCCACCCCAGATCCGATCTCGATCCCGTCGGTTGACTTCTTCCCCCTCAATTTCTTCTAAGTCCTAGATTTTTGCAGTATTGTCTCATGTTCAACGCGTTATATCACTACATCCGTAGCTCCGTTTCGTGCATATAATATGTCAAATCGTTCGCCTCGATGAGTACATCATTTCACCTCATTGCATCATTTTCATTTGAGCTCATCTTGATGCCCGAAATGCTGTTGGAAGAGGGCTATGTGATGTTAGTCTCAGATCTGTTTCAGAACTTGCACTTTTGTCATTTTTGCCATGATTGATGTGTGCACCCTATGAAGTTGAGCTCTACATGTGTTTCGTAATATGTCATGCTATCTTTCCAGAGGTGTATGCCATGTATTTTTGTGATCTTTGTGGTGACTAGCACAAGCATGCAAACTAGGGTACTTAATGTTGCTGATTTCAGAGACTTAGTAATTTCACCAAGTCCTTGCCTGCTGTTATTTTTATGCCATGTGTTCATATTGTTTCCGAGAGATCTATGCCTCTTTTGAGCATGATAAGTAAGAGTGTTTTTATAATATGGATTTGCTATACCCATCCATGCCTTTTTTTGTATTTATGGAGTGTCATAGCTTGAGTCAGTCAAGCTCTACTTTTGCTATAAATTGTTACTGGCAGATTGTTTACATGTTATTCGATTTTGCCAAGCTTGTTGTAGTTGATCCTTGCATGCTATGATGTTATTATTGCCATGTTTAGCTTCTATGCCATGTCTTCTTGATGTATGTATGCTTAGTTTATCATGCAATGCTCTGTAGTGAGTGCATCGAGCTCACGAACATGCCTACTTGTTATCTGTTTTTGACATGTCCAGTTTCTGCTAAGTCTGAAACCTGTAACGAAACTTGCTTAATTGACATGGGCGTTACTACATTTTCTGATCCCTTTTGGCTTATGGTCAGTAAGGGACTTTTGTTAAGTGCTTTTAGTAGATTCATGCCATGCCTTATTTTGCTATGTCCTGATCCTGTAGCATGTTGTTTCATTGCTCTAAACATGTCATCCTGATGTTAATTTCTGGCATGTTGTTATTTTCACCAAGTCTGTGAACCTGTTATCTTTTGCACTTTTGCCATGCTTGTTTGAACCTGTTGTGGTGTGATTTAGCCGTAGCTCAGTGTTTATCTTTTGTCAAGCATCTTGAGTAGATTACTGTCATATGCTTTGTTGATATGTTTGGGTGCGGTAGCTTAATTTCTTGTTGCTTGCTAAGTAGCATCATGCTGTTAATGGCAGATTATTGTCATTCTTGTTTTGCTTGTCATTTGCAAACCGTGCATCTGATTCCGGTGATCTTTATATCGATTTCAACCGAAATCACCTCACCTATCCAGTGGCATACTTGGTTTGCCAAGATTATGCCTTGTTCATCCTTGTCCTTCCGGAGCACGCATATGCATTGCATGTCACTTCTCGCATATCATGCCATGTTTTGCATCATGTTGCTTGCGCATTGCATCGTGGTTGATAGTTGTTCCTTTGCTTGTGTTCTTGTTTTGGGTAGAGCCAGGAGACGAGTACGTGAACGAGGAACCTGTTGAGAACGCTTACGAGGATCAAGCTTTCGACAACTCTGAGAACCTTGCAGGCAAGATGACCATACCCTCGAAATCACTTCTATCTTTGCTTGCTAGATGCTCGCTCTTTTGCTATGCCTATGCTATGATACCTACCACTTGCTATATCATGCCACCCATATTGCCATGTCATCCCCTAACCATCCATGTCCTAGCAAACCGTTGATTGGCTATGTTACCGCTTTGCTCAGCCCCTCTTATAGCGTTGCTAGTTGCAGGTGAAGATGAAGTTTGTTCCTTGTTGGAACATGGACTCGTTGTTCCTTGTTGGAACATGTATACTTGTTGGGATATCACAATACCTCTTATTTAATTAATGCATCTATATACTTGGTAAAGGGTGGAAGGCTCGGCCTTATGCCTGGTGTTTTGTTCCACTCTTGCCACCCTAGTTTCCGTCATACCGGTATTATGTTCCTTGATTTTGCGTTCCTTACACGGTTGGGTGATTTATGGGACCCCCTTGATAGTTCGCTTTGAATAAGACTCTTCCAGCAAGGCCCAACATTGGTTTTACCATTTGCCTACCACCTACTCCTTTTTTTCCCGGGTTTTCGCGAGCCCGAGGGTCATCTTTATTTTAGCCCCCCCCCCCCCGGGCCTGTGCTTCTCTAAGTGCTGGCCCGAACTGAGCTGCCTGCGGGGCCACCTTGTGGAAACTCGAGGCTTGGTTTTACTCGTAGCTAGTCTCATCCGGATGTGCCCTGAGACCGAGATATGTGCAGCTCCTATCAGGATTTGTCGGCACAATCGGGCGGCTTTGCTGGACTTGTTTTATTACTGCCGGAATGTCTTGTAGTCCGGGATTCCGAGACTGATCGGGTCTTCCCGGTAGAAGGAATATCCTTCGTTGACCGTGAGAGCTTATAATGGGCTAAGTTGGGACACCCCTGCAGGGTATTATCTTTCGAAAGCCGTGCCCGCGGTTATGAGGCGGATGGGAATTTGTTAATGTCCGGTTGTAGAAAACCCGAAGTTGACCTTAATTAAAACACATCAACCGCGTGTGTAACCGTGATGGTCTCTTCTCGGCGGGGTCCGGGAAGTGAACACGGTGTTGGAGTTATGTTTGACGTAGGTTGTTCTAGGATCACTTCTTGTTCACTTCTAGCTTCACGACCGTGCTTTGCTTCTCTTCTCGCTCTCTTTTGCGTTGTTAGCCACCATATATGCTAGTCGCTTGCTGCCGCTCCACCTCACTACCCTATCCTACCTTTAAGCTTAAATAGTCTTGATCTCGCGGGTGTGAGATTGCTGAGTCCCCGTGACTCACAGATTCTACCAATACAGTTGCAGGTGCCAACGATGCCAGTGCAGATGACGCGACCGAGCTCACGTGGGAGTTCGACGAGGAACGTGGTCGTTACTATGTGTCTTTTCCTGATGATCAGTAGTGGAGCCAAGTTGGGGAGATCGGGGATCTGTGTAGCATTTGGGGTAGTCTTCTTTCATTTTGGTTCCGTAGTCGGACCTTGAGTGTAATTTGAATGATGGATGTTTATTTATGTATTGTGTGAAGTGGCGACTGTAAGCCAACTATGTATCTCTTTCCCTTATGTATTACATGGGTTGTGTGAAGATTACCTCACTTGCGACATTGCTTTCAATGCGGTTATGCCTCTAAGTCGTGCCTCGACACGTGGGAGCTATAGCCGCATCGAGGGCGTTACAAGTTGGTAATCAGAGCCTTCCCCGACCTTAGGAGCCCCCACTGATTGATCGTTTTTAGCGGCCGAGTTGTGTCTAGAAAAATGTTTTGAGTCATTTAGGAATTATATATCGGAGAGTTTAGGAATTCTTTTACTTCCCAGTCTCCTCATTGCTCTAGTAAGGCATCCTGACGTAGAGTTTTAACTCTTCTCTTCTCAAATTTCACTAAAAAAAATTAGGATCACGCGGGTATCTTAGAATCGTTCCGATGGTTTTATGATGACAACATTGTCTTGGTTGCCTCCCGTCAGCAGGGGTTTTAGTGGAGGTGTCCTGGGGAGTTGAGCTCCGAGGTGTTGTCGTCATAATTTTATCGTTGCAGTTCTGGAATACCTGAGTTTAGTACGCCGACATCGAAAATCTCTTTTGTACAGTTGTTGGTGAGATAACCCTGATAGCCCAGTACTGAGGCGAGTGCGGGAGTATTGCCATGACTCGTATAACGGATGCTTTTCGAAGGTTGAGGTAGATGATTTCCGAAGGTTTCTTGGTTATGTGTTGAAGGATGGATACAGCTGGATCTAGGTATTGTTAGTTTGGGTGATATATTTTGTGTCCCCTGTATCCCCAACACCTGATTGCATAACCAGAAAGTTTCGGGAGTTTATAAGTGGGAATTCATGTAGCTCTAGTATTTCTTCCCGCAGATATTTGGTTCGTGATTGGGTAATCCTTACCAAGTATTTGTTCACATCCGTACCTTGTTGATTTTATTCCATACCTTTTTCTAAGTGGCTTCTCAACTTATGGAAGCGTGATGATTTACTTTGGAATTCATTCGTTCATTCTTGTTCGGATGTTTATTGTGAAGACTATATGTTGCAATTTCGATCCTTTGATTCAGCATGAATATATCTCTTTCAAGATGCTAATGGATGTCACCCTCTTCAGGATGGCTCCGCCAACGCGTCAGAATCCGGAACGCAATGAAGGAAGTCAGGCTAACCCTCCGCCACCATCTCCGCCTCCGGAGGCATGGCAAGCCCTGATGACTGCCACAAATGCCAACGCTCAGATTCTGATTCAGCTCTTGCAAGATCGCAACCAAGGGCAAGGTAATCAAGCGAACCAAGGCCAAGGCAACAATCAGCCGCATTTTGCTACCCTCAATCAGTTCCTTGCTAATCAGCCAAAGACCTTCAGCTATTGTGTCGAGGCCACAGACGCCGATGATTGGCTCGTGGATATCAGCAAGCATTTCGAGTGCAGCAATGTCAGACCTAAGGACTTTGTCAAGTTTGCCTCTTTTCAACTCAAAGATCAAGCTGCTGAATGGTTCCAGCAATACAAAGATTCCAGAGGAGGTCGTGTGATTACCTGGGATGATTTCCGTCGTGACTTCAAAGCTCATCACATTCCAGAAAGTGTTGTTGAGAGTAAGCGTGAGGAATTCCGCAATCTCAAGCAAGGCAACATGTCTGTCTATCAATACAACACTCAGTTCCAGAAGCTCTCTCGTTTTGCGAAGCAAGACATCCCTGATGAGAAGAGTATGATCTACCAATTCAGGTGTGGTCTCAGAGAAGATCTGCAACTTGCTCTCGTGCTTTTTGAGCCATTAAAGTATGATGAATTCTACAACATGGCGCTGAAACAAGAAGCTGCTCAGCTCAAGTGTGAGGCATCTAAGAAGAGAGTCAGAGACGCAGTTCAGTCTTCTTCTTCCTCACTTGTGGCAGCTAAGCAACAGAAGTTCTGGTTGCCTCCTCCTCCTCCGTTCCGTCAGCCTTATCAGCAGAAGAACTCAGGTGGTCGTGGATCTTCCCACCCACCCAACCCTAGCTATCAAAACAAGTCTCAGAATCAAGCTCCAAGGCCAAGTGCTCCTTATCATCGTCCGCTCTCAGAGGTGACTTGCAACAAATGTCAGCAAAAGGGTCACTACGCGAACAAGTGCTTCAACCAAAGGCGCCTTCCGCCTCCTCCTCCTGTGAAATCTTCCAGCAATGCAGTGGTCAAGCATAATTCCAAGTCTGCAAAGGTGAACATGATGAATGCAGCTCAAGCGGAGGATTCTTCCGAAGTGATCATGGGTAATCTTCCTGTTAATGGTATTCCTGCAAAAGTCTTATTTGATACCGGTGCATCGCATTCTTTCATGTCATATCCTTTTGCATCGAAGCACAATTTTGACACAGAGGCGTTACCTAAAGCTTTGCAAGTCGTTTCCCCGGCTAAACGTTTTTTGAGTTCTAGCATGATGGTTCCGAATGTCGGTATCAAGATGGGTGACTATAGATTTCTGGCTAAACCAATTGTTCTTGGTGACTCTGATATTGATCTTATTCTCGGGATGGACTGGCTTTCTAAGCACAAGGCTCAGCTTGATTGTGCTGCCAGGGAAATTCAATTGACTCACTCTTCTGACGATGTGATCATTTATGCCGCTCGTGATGATACCATTCGGTTGTTTTCTCTCAGTGAGAAGGGTGAATTGGATCCTATCTCTCAAATTCCAGTCGTTTGTGAGTACCAAGATGTCTTTCCAGAAGAGCTTCCGGGTATGCCTCCTCACCGGCCAGTTGAATTCGTTATTGATCTTGAGCCTAGCACGGAACCCGTTTGCAAGCGTCCATACAAGCTTGGGCCAAAAGAGCTGAAGGAATTGAAGAAACAGCTCGATGAACAAGAGCGTCTGGGTTTGATCAGACCGAGTTCTTCTCCATGGGGTTGTGGTGTTCTTTTTGTCCAGAAGAAGGATGGCACGGACCGACTTTGCGTCGATTACCGTCCATTGAACAAGAAGACTATCAAGAACAAGTACCCACTTCCCAACATCAATGAGCTATTCGAGCAACTCAAAGGTGCTAAAGTGTTCTCCAAGCTTGACCTTCGTATGGGTTATCATCAAATCCGCATTCGTGAAGAAGACATTCCCAAGACAGCATTCAGAACAAGTTTTGGTTCTTATGAATATACTGTCATGTCATTCGGCCTTGTCAATGCTCCTCCAACATTCACTCGCTTGATGAATTTCATCTTCAACCCCTACACCAATGAATTTGTCTTGGTCTATCTCGATGATATTTTGGTCTTCTCCAAGAATAAGAAGGATCATGCCATACATTTGCGATTGGTGCTCGACAAGCTCAGAGAGTATCAATTATATGCGAAGTTCTCCAAATGTGAATTTTGGCTTGATGAAGTTCTTTACCTTGGGCATATCATCTCTGCCAAGGGCATTGCTGTTAATCCTGAGAAGGTGTCTGCAGCCGTGAATTGGGAACCTCCTCAGAATGTCAAGCAGCTTCGCAGTTTTCTTGGACTTGCAAGCTATTGCCGAAGATTCGTTGAGAATTTCTCAAAGATTGCAAAGCCTCTTTCCAACCTCCTCCAGAAGCATGTGAAGTATGTCTGGTCTCCTGAGTGTGACGTTGCTTTCAACACTCTCAAAGAGAAACTTGTCACTGCTCCAGTGTTGACTCCTCCTGACGATTCCAAGCCTTATGAAGTTTTCTGTGATGCTTCTCTTCAAGGTATCGGTGCTGTCTTAATGCAAGAGAAGAAGGTTGTGGCCTATACCTCTCGTCAGTTGAAGCCCAACGAAAAGAACTACCCCACTCACGATCTTGAGTTGGCGGCAGTTGTCCATGCATTGATAACATGGAGACATCTCCTGTTGGGAAGGAAAGTGGACATATTCACCGATCACAAGAGTCTCAAGTACATCTTCACTCAGCCCAACCTCAACCTTAGGCAAACTCGATGGGTCGAAATGATTCAAGAGTATAATTCGAGTATTGAATATACTCCAGGCAAGGCTAATGTGATTGCAGACGCTTTGAGCAGGAAGGCTTATTGCAATAGCTTAATCCTCAAGCCCTTTCAACCGGATCTTTGTGAAGCTTTCCGCAAGTTGAACCTCCAAGTTGTCCCTCAAGGTTTTCTTGCCAACCTCATCGTCTCTCCTACTTTGGAAGATCAGATTCGTGAGGCACAACTGATGGATACCATGGTGAAGAAGGTGAAACGTGGTATTGACAAGGGCATTTCCAAATACAAGTGCTATCGAGTTGATGACAGAGATACTCTTTTCTTCGAGGACCGGATCGTGGTTCCAAATGGTGATCTTCGTAAAGTCATTATGAACGAAGCGCACAACTCTCTTCTGTCAATTCATCCTGGAAGTACGAAGATGTACCATGACCTCAAGCAGTCGTATTGGTGGACTCGAATGAAGCGAGAGATTGCTCAATTCGTGAATGAATGTGATGTCTGCAGAAGGGTGAAAGCAGAACACCAACGACCAGCTGGTCTTCTCCAACCTCTTGCTATTCCAGAATGGAAGTTTGATCATATCGAAATGGACTTCGTGACTGGATTTCCTAAGTCCAAGCGTGGAAATGATGCTATCTTCGTCGTCATCGACAAGCTCACCAAAGTGGCTCATTTTCTTCCTATCAAAGAGTCCATCACAGCAGCGCAGCTGGCAGAGCTCTACACCTCCAGAATTGTCTCTTTGCACGGCATTCCACAATTGATCTCTTCAGACCGTGGCAGCATCTTTACATCCAAGTTTCGGGATTCTTTCCAGAAGGCCATGGGCACAAACATTCGCTTCAGCACAGCTTTCCACCCTCAAACTAGTGGACAAGTTGAGCGTGTCAACCAAATTCTTGAAGATATGCTCAGAGCTTGTGTTATCTCTTTCGGCATGAAGTGGGAGGATTGTCTTCCATATGCGGAGTTCTCTTACAACAACAGCTTTCAAGCCAGCTCGGGCAAAGCCCCATTCGAGATTCTCTATGGCAGAAAGTGCCGCACCCCTCTCAATTGGTCAGAAACCGGTGAACGTCAACTTCTTGGCAACGATTTGATCTCAGAGGCTGAGGAGATGTGCAAAGTCATTCGTGAGAATCTCAAAGCCGCGCAATCGCGCCAGAAGAGCTATTACGATAGCAAACATCGTGATTTGGCATTCGAGATCGGAGATCATGTCTACCTCCGCGTCTCTCCAATGAAAGGAACTCGTCGCTTCGGTATCAAGGGGAAACTTGCCCCTAGATACGTGGGTCCTTTCAAGATCATCGGCAAACGAGGCGATCTCGCCTATCAACTTGAGCTTCCCCCCAACTTTGCAAATGTGCATGATGTCTTCCACGTGTCATAGCTTCGCAAGTGCTTCAAGACGCCTGAGCGCACCATCAACTTCGAAGAGATTTATCTTCAAGAAGATTTGTCTTATCATGAGCATCCCATTGCTATTCTCGAAGAAACTGAGCGCAAGACTCGCAACAAGTCAATCAAATTCCTGAAAGTGAAGTGGTCACACCATTTAGACCGAGAAGCCACCTGGGAGCGCGAGGACCACCTCCGTTCCGAGTATCCGGAGTTCTTTCAGTCCTAGATCTCGGGACGAGATCCTCTCGTAGTGGTGGAGTGTTGTAACACCCCGGATGTAACTTGCCATAATTGTAACCCAACTCTTGCCATTTTCGGCATTGTGATATAATATTTCCTCCGTGGTTGGGTTTTCCATCTTTTTTGCATTTTGGTCATGTCATGCATTTCATATCATGTTATCATGTGCATCGCATTTGCATACGTGTTCGTCTCATGAATCCAAGCATTTTCCCCGTTGTCCGTTTTGCAATCCGGCGCTCCTATGTTCCCCGGCGTCCCCTTTTACCTTTTTCCGTGAGCGGGTATTAAACCTTCTCGGAATGGACCGAGGTTTGTCAAGCGGTCTTGGTATAGCACCGGTAGACCGCCTGTCAAATTTCGGGTCATTCGGAGGTCGTTTGATACTCCAACGGTTAACCGGGTAACCGTAAAGGCCTCCTGTGTGTTGCAGCCCAAAACCCCTCCAAGACAGCCCAATAACCCATCTAAGACACCCCCATGTCCATCGCCGTTCGATCACGATCGCGTGGCCGAAAACCGCACTCCATTTGGAGCTTCCTAGCCCCCTCTACCTATAAATATAGCCCCTCTCCCGAGATTTGCGGATGAATCCACCCCTAAACCCTAGCCCCGCTCCCTCTCCGCCGTCGGACGTGTCCGGATCCGGCTGGACACCGTTCGCCCGCCGCCCCGCAGCCAACGGGAGGGCGCCACGTGGCCCGCCGCCACCGTCCTCGCCGCCGGCCCGCGAGGCCCGCCGCGGACCCTCCCGCGCTGCCGATCGGGCCGCGCCCGCGGTCCCGCGCGCCCGCTCCCGCGGCTTCTCCGCGCCGCCGCCTTGCCAGTCGCCGGCCGCCGCCCGGAGCCTCCGTCGCCCGCGCGCCGCTCCGCCGCCCGCGCGCCGCCACGCCGCCCGAAGCCTCCGCCGCCCGCGCGCCGCTACGCCGCCCGCGCGCCGCCACACCGCCCGGAGCCTCCGCCGCCCGCGCGCCGCCCCACCGAGCTCCGGGGAGCCGCCCCAGATCCGATCTGGATCCCGTCGGTTGACTTCTTCCCCCTCAGTTTCTTCTAAGTCCTAGATTTTTGCAGTATTGTCTCATGTTCAACGCGTTATATCTCTGCATCCGTAGCTCCGTTTCGTGCATATAATATGCAATGCTCTGTAGTGAGTGCATCGAGCTCACGAACATGCCTACTTGTTATCTGTTTTTGACATGTCCAGTTTCTGCTAAGTCTGAAACCTGTAACGAAACTTGCTTAATTGACATGGGCGTTACTACATTTTCTGATCCCTTTTGGCTTATGGTCAGTAAGGGACTTTTGTTAAGTGCTTTTAGTAGATTCATGCCATGCCTTATTTTGCTATGTCCTGATCCTGTAGCATGTTGTTTCATTGCTCTAAACATGTCATCCTGATGTTAATTTCTGGCATGTTGTTATTTTCACCAAGTCTGTGAACCTGTTATCTTTTGCACTTTTGCCATGCTTGTTTGAACCTGTTGTGGTGTGATTTAGCCGTAGCTCAGTGTTTATCTTTTGTCAAGCATCTTGAGTAGATTACCGTCATATGCTTTGTTGATATGTTTGGGTGCGGTAGCTTAATTTCTTATTGCTTGCTAAGTAGCATCATGCTGTTAATGGCAGATTATTGTCATTCTTGTTTTGCTTGTCATTTGCAAACCGTGCATCTGATTCCGGTGATCTTTATATCGATTTCAACCGAAATCACCTCACCTATCCAGTGGCATACTTGGTTTGCCAAGATTATGCCTTGTTCATCCTTGTCCTTCCGGAGCATGCATATGCATTGCATGTCACTTCTCGCATATCATGCCATGTTTTGCATCATGTTGCTTGCGCATTGCATCGTGGTTGATAGTTGTTCCTTTGCTTGTGTTCTTGTTTTGGGTAGAGCCGGGAGACGAGTACGTGAACGAGGAACCTGTTGAGAACGCTTACGAGGATCAAGCTTTCGACAACTCTGAGAACCTTGCAGGCAAGATGACCATACCCTCGAAATCACTTCTATCTTTGCTTGCTAGATGCTCGCTCTTTTGCTATGCCTATGATGCGATACCTACCACTTGCTATATCATGCCACCCATATTGCCATGTCAGCCCCTAACCATCCATGTCCTAGCAAACCGTTGATTGGCTATGTTACCGCTTTGCTCAGCCCCTCTTATAGCGTTGCTAGTTGCAGGTGAAGATGAAGTTTGTTCCTTGTTGGAACATGGACTCGTTGTTCCTTGTTAGAACATGTATACTTGTTGGGATATCACAATACCTCTTATTTAATTAATGCATCTATATACTTGGTAAAGGGTGGAAGGCTCGGCCTTATGCCTGGTGTTTTGTTCCACTCTTGCCACCCTAGTTTCCGTCATACCGGTATTATGTTCCTTGATTTTGCGTTCCTTACACGGTTGGGTGATTTATGGGACCCCCTTGACAGTTCGCTTTGAATAAGACTCTTCCAGCAAGGCCCAACATTGGTTTTACCATTTGCCTACCACCTACTCCTTTTTTTCCCGGGTTTTCGCGAGCCCGAGGGTCATCTTTATTTTAGCCCCCCCCCCCGGGCCTGTGCTTCTCTAAGTGCTGGCCCGAACTGAGCTGCCTGCGGGGCCACCTTGTGGAAACTCGAGGCTTGGTTTTACTCGTAGCTAGTCTCATCCGGATGTGCCCTGAGACCGAGATATGTGCAGCTCCTATCAGGATTTGTCGGCACAATCGGGCGGCTTTGCTGGACTTGTTTTATTACTGCCGGAATGTCTTGTAGTCCGGGATTCTGAGACTGATCGGGTCTTCCCGGTAGAAGGAATATCCTTCGTTGACCGTGAGAGCTTATAATGGGCTAAGTTGGGACACCCCTGCAGGGTATTATCTTTCGAAAGCCGTGCCCGCGGTTATGAGGCGGATGGGAATTTGTTAATGTCCGGTTGTAGAAAACCCGAAGTTGACCTTAATTAAAACACATCAACCGCATGTGTAACCGTGATGGTCTCTTCTCGGCGGGGTCCGGGAAGTGAACACGGTGTTGGAGTTATGTTTGACGTAGGTTGTTCTAGGATCACTTCTTGTTCACTTCTAGCTTCACGACCGTGCTTTGCTTCTCTTCTCGCTCTCTTTTGCGTTGTTAGCCACCATATATGCTAGTCGCTTGCTGCCGCTCCACCTCACTACCCTATCCTACCTTTAAGCTTAAATAGTCTTGATCTCGCGGGTGTGAGATTGCTGAGTCCCCGTGACTCACAGATTCTACCAATACAGTTGCAGGTGCCAACGATGCCAGTGCAGATGACGCGACCGAGCTCACGTGGGAGTTCGACGAGGAACGTGGTCGTTACTATGTGTCTTTTCCTAATGATCAGTAGTGGAGCCAAGTTGGGGAGATCGGGGATCTGTGTAGCATTTGGGGTAGTCTTCTTTCATTTTGGTTCCGTAGTCGGACCTTGAGTGTAATTTGAATGATGGATGTTTATTTATGTATTGTGTGAAGTGGCGACTGTAAGCCAACTATGTATCTCTTTCCCTCATGTATTACATGGGTTGTGTGAAGATTACCTCACTTGCGACATTGCTTTCAATGCGGTTATGCCTCTAAGTCGTGCCTCGACACGTGGGAGCTATAGCCGCATCGACGGCGTTACACCAAACCAATAGTAACAACATCCTTTTTGCAGTCTATCCTAGCATTAACAGTATTCAAGAAGGGTCTACCAAATATAATGGGACAAAAGTCATCTTGTGGGGAACCAAGAACAATAAAATCAGCAGGATATTTAACTTTCCCACACAAGACTTCAACATCTCTTACAATCCCAACTGGTGAAATAGTGTCTCTATTGGCAAGCTTAATTGTAACATCAATTTCCTCTATCTCAGCAGGTGCAATATCATGCATAATTTCTTTGTATAAGGAATGAGGTATTGCACTTGCACTAGAACCCATATCACATAAGCCATGATAACAATGATCTCCTATTTTAACAGAAATAACAGGCATGCCTACAACAGGTCAATGTTTATTTTTAGTATCAGGTCTAGCAATTCTAGCAGCTTCATCACAGAGGTAAATAACATGTCCATCAATATTATCGACCAAGAGATCTTTAATCATAGCAATACTAGGTTCAACTTTAATTTGCTCAGGGGGTGTAGGTGTTCTAGTATTACTCTTATGAACTACAGGTGAAGCTTTAGCATGATCCTTTATTCTAACAGGGAAAGGTGGTTTCTCAATATAAGCAGTAGGAACAACAGGATCAACATTATAAGTGATAGTCTTTTCTTCAACTTTAATAGGTTCAACTACTTTTACTTCAATGGGAGGATTATATTTAAAACACATCTCCTTAGGGAGATCAACATGAGTAGCAAAGGATTCACAGAAAGAAGCTACTATCTCAGAGTCAAGTCCATATTTAGTGCTAAATTCACGGAAAACATCGGTATCCATAAAAGATTTAACACAATCAAACTTAGGTGTTATACCTGACTCCTTACCTTCGTCGAGATCCCAATATTCATAGTTGCGTTTAATTCTTTCCAATAAATCCCATTTGAATTCAATAGTCTTCATCATAAAAGAGCCAGTACAAGAAGTATCGAGCATGGTGCGATTGTTGAGAGAAAGCCGAGCATAATTTTTTTGAATAATAATTTCTCTTAAGAGCTCATGATTGGGGCATGAATATAACATTGACTTAAGCCTCCCCCAAGCTTGATTGATGCTTTCTCCTTCGCGAGGCCAGAAATTATATATATAATTACGATCATGATGAACAAGATGCATATGATAAAACTTCTGATGAAATTCCAATTTCAATCAGTTGTAGTTCCATGATCTCATATCATCACATATCCTAAACCATGTCAATGCCTTTCCCTTCAAAGATAAAGGGAAGACCTTCTTCTTGATAACATCCTCGGGCATACCTGCAAGCTTAAATAATCCACAAACTTCATCCACATAGATTAGGTGCAAATCAGGATGTAATGTTCCATCACCTATGAAAGGATTAGCTAGCAGTTTCTCTATCATACCCGAAGGAATTTCAAAGTAAACATTTTTAGTAGGTTTAGTAGGTTGAGGAGAAACTCTTTGCTCTACTGGTCGGGGTGAAGATAGCCCGAACAAGGCCCTCAAAAGATTACTTTCCATAGTAACAAGTGACAGTAAATATCAGCACACTATATAATTTTTTCCTTACCAAAGGCGCTTCACTCCCCAGCAACGGCGCCAGAAAAGAGTCTTGATAACCCACAAGTATAGGGGATCTATCATAGTCCTTTCGATAAGTAAGAGTGTCGAACCCAACGAGGAGCAGAAGGAAAAGACAAGCGGTTTTCAGTAAGATATTCTCTGCAAGCACTGAAATTAACGGTAACAGATAGTTTTGTGATAAGGTAATTTGTAACAGGTAACAAGTAATAAAAGTAAATAAGGTGCAGCAAGATGGCCCAATCCTTTTTGTAGAAAAGGACAAGCCTGGACAAACTCTTATATGAAGGAAAATGCTCCCGAGGACACATGGGAATTATCGTCAGGCTAGTTTTCATCACGCTCATATGATTCACGTTCGTTACTTTGATAATTTGATATGTGGGTGGACCGGTGCTTGGGTACTGCCCTTCCTTGGACAAGCATCCCACTTATGATTAACCCCTATTGCAAGCATCCGCAACTACAAAAGAAGTATTAAGGTAAACCTAACCCTAGCATGAAACATGTGGATCCAAATCAGCCCCTTACGAACCAAAGCATAAAGTAGGGTTTAAGCTTCTGTCACTCTAGCAACCCATCATCTACTTATTACTTCCCAATGCCTTCCTCTAGGCCCAAACAATGGTGAAGTGTCATGTAGTCGATGTTCACATAACACCACTAGAGGAAAGACAACATACATCTCATCAAAATATCCAACGAATACCAAATTCACATGACTACTTATAGCAAGACTTCTCCCATGTCCTCAGGAACATGCGTAACTACTCACAAATCATATTCATGTTCATAATCAGAGGGGTATTAATATGCATAAAGGATCTAAACATATGATCTTCCACCAAATAAACCAACTAGCATCAACTACAAGGAGTAATCAACACTACTAGCAACCCACAGGTGCCAATCTGAAGCTCTGGGACAAAGATTGGATACAAGAGATGAACTAGGGTTTTAGAGGAGATGGTGCTGGTGAATATGTTGATGGAGATTGACCCCCTCCCACTAAGAGGACTGATGCTGATGACGATGATGATGATTTTGCCCCTCCCGAAGGGATGTTTCGCTGGCAGAACAGCTCCGGTGCATTATATAAACCAGAGCCAGGCTAGTCACACATGCCCTTTACTAGTATTGTTGAAAATGAATAGAACGTAGGTAATGCTTAAACATCACATTGGATAAATGTGTAAAACTGAAACAAAGGGCATGTGTTAACTACACTAGGAATAACTGGAACCAAATATAGCCGTTCAAACTGGTATTGATGTAGTCGAGCGGCACAGTTCTGACTTGCACATAATGAACAACACATTGTGAATGACTGAAATAAACAAGGCATAAATGACCGGCATAACAACCAAATATAGCCATTGAAAACTGGACAGAGTCTCACTGCAAACCAACCTAACAAGCAAATACAGATAAATAGGGCATATGCTTGAAAACTGGACAAATGCTCACTGCAACCAACCTAACAAGCAGATAAAGATAAACAAGGCATTTGCTTGATAACTGGACAAATGCTAAAAAAAAGCAACCTAACAACCAAATACAGATAAACAAGGCATCTGCTTGATAACTAGACAAATGTTAAAAAAAGCAACCTAACACCAAATACAGATAAACAAGGCATCTGCTTGATAACTGGACAAATGCTCATTGCAACCAAACTAAGAACCAAATACAGATAAACAAGGCATTTGCTCGATAACTAGAAAAATGCTCACTCCAACCAACCTAACAACCAAATACAGATAAACAAGGCATCTACTCACTATAAACAACCAAATATAGCCATTCGTGAAACTGAAGTGGATAATTCATACTTAAACGTCACATAGACCCGTTGAACAATACATTTTTGCATAACCGAAATAATTAAACACGGCACAATTAAAGCACCACACGGCAAATGCTACTACAACAAAGGGTACGGGTTGGCAAGCTAGAAAAGGTAAGATTTGCTGATAGAATGTTGCCTCACATTTCATGGACGGGATCTTTCCAGTTGGAAGAGCACAGACCCATGGTGGGCTCTCTGATGTCACAGATGGGATGTTTCACCTTGGAAGAACCTTCGTGGGTGCCCTCCTCGTGGTCGTGGTTAATGAGATCTGACTTGGCAATTGAGGATCCCAAGCCGCCGCCGTAGAATGTGTCCTTCGGAAATGACAAAATAGGCTCGATGGCATATAAAGCTCGCAAATCCTTGACCGCTTGGCGGAGGAGATCAGCGGCAGGGCCGTCTAAGAGATCGACGGCGGTTGAACCAGAGGGGTTGGGGATGGACCACTTAACCTGTGACATGGCCGGCGTGAAGCCGTCGGCGTGGACGAGCTTGATGTCATAGCCAGCTTTCCCGAGATACAATAATATGCTAGCCTGCTAACATGAAGCCTTCGGCATGGCAACATAGTCAATGTCTTCGCCGGCTTCCGTGGCGACGTGTTGCTCCGGGATCGACAGGCCAGGGCGAACAGCGACCACCTCGCCAACGTCCGCCGGAGAGGCCATGCTAAACCTCTTCTTGGCCGAACGCTCGTCGGGCTCCCCGGGATACGTGTCGAGCTTAGGCTGCGACATTCTGGAGCAGGGGATATGGATCTGGCGGGGAGGGACACCTCAGGCCTCATATAAAAACTCAGGGGGAGTGGGGCGGCGGTATGGGAATCACTGGGTAACCTGAACTTTATTATCTAAGCTAGGAGGAACGGGCAGATCGTCAGGGGTTGGCGGTGGCGTCGGCGGCCATCGCGAGCAAGGGTTCGAGGGGGGAGGGGGAGGGTGGGGACTGTGGAGGGGGGTTGGTGTTTGAGGATACGCCACCGCTACTGAAAATTTTAGTAATGATGGGTGGAGATGGTGGTGGACGAGGGAGGGCGACGGTTCAAATGCCTCAGCTACTGCAATTTTACTATAAGGTCGGTGCTGGAGGAGTGTGGGCGACGGTTGAAGTACGGCGGCTACTAAATTTGGGTAAAGGAATTGATGCGGGGTGGGAGTGCCCAAGATCGCGCACGGTCCCATAACAATAAGCGTGTATGATAATAAGGAAAAGTGGCGCGGATCCGCCGATTTTTGAAACGCTCAAGGCGGTTAGTTTGTTTTTTATATTTCTAGCTAGCTGGTCTATTGCACACAGTTCGTCCTAATCTATAATACCTAAATAGTTCATCCCCACTATATTATTTCTCTTAACATGCAGGCTATCCACATCAGCAGGTTAGCCACATCATCTCTCCACTACTGACTTACAAGTGGGACCAACCAACAATTCACCAGCCTAGTGGACGGCCAACTCAGCGATCAGTTACCGGTTCACAGGACAGACCAGACGCTCAGCAGTGCTATGCATTACACGGACCTCACTCAAATCCCGGTTGAGCCAACCCACCTTGTGCGTTCACTCTCAGCCTCCGGTGTAAATGATGCGTCGTTCGTTTCAACTTCTCGCAATTGATGCGCCATCCACTTCTCCCCAAAACGTTTCAATCCCCCGATCTCCCCACCACAACCATACATTTAAATGGTGGCATGCGAGTACTCATCCGCTTCATCACCTGTGATGGATTTTATTTCCTAACTCCTTCTGGTGGCGGAACGAACTGGAGTCCTTGCTGCCGCTGAAGCCTGCTCGGTGAATCTGAATCCGGATCCCTCTGCTGGTACTCCTTTATTAACCTGAGTTGAACACCCAACGTGATTCATCTTCTTCCCGTACCATGTGGGTTGGACAGGACAAATCTGCAGCCATCTCGGCAATGCGCTTGAAGAAAGATGGACTTGCTGGCATTCCTCGACGCCACCGACGGCGAGCTGTTTCACCTCAAGCATGCGGATGTGGGGGCAGTGGGTCCAGCACCGTGCTATCCGAGCATCGGCCTTGAGGGGCAGGCGAAGACCACCCATCACCGTTTGCAAGAAAAAGGCCATGGTACATGCTCCTAATTCCTCTCCTTCCTAAATCCTACTTAGGATTATTCAGTAAGGAATTAATTCATTGACTGCAAGCTAGGTGACCTGTTGTCTAAAATAACCCAGTTCTCTTTTGTAGTTGAGAATCAGATGATGCTGCTGCGGACATTCAGCCATGCAGTATCTTTGCAAGGGGATCCTATTCTGCTCAGTCTAAGATGGTACGGCCATCTGCCAAACACAAAAAGTTTCTACAAGTAGATGGTGTGCAGTTATTTTGTTCACTGAATCTATCTTATGTTAGAGTATGTATGTGTGAAATTTGCTTACAGATTATGGAAGATGATGGGATGTGTACGTGGACATGAGGGATGAGGCACAACTTTGAGATTTGGAAGAACTGGGGAGGAGTAACCTAATCAGCAAGTGTCGGTACTACTTTACGTTCTGCAGTATGTGGATGTTGATCGATACTAGGTTTGGCTAGCTGGCCGTAAAGATGGTCCAGATAAGCAACGATCTCATGACCGTGAGTGAAGTGGATCTCTGAATATCTATTTGCTTGAAGTATGTGATTTTGCATGTTATTGTCTCTGAACAATTAACCTGCCCGCCTTATCAGTTATTATCAAACGTTGATTTATTATATATTCCGGTTGCCATCCACAACCATGAGCTAGCCATTTTAATACCATATAGTTATATGTTGTTTATTTTATTTTAACAACATTCATAACCATAATTTACCGCAGCAACGTGCGGGGAATCAACTAGTTTCCAAATAAACTTACCCACCTTTAGCTTGCACAGGTGATGGTTTTACAGTGCACTTGCATCGCAAACAGTTAAGCCAGTACCTCCACCCTTTGCTCGCGCTTGCGCAGTCGTGGTGATTTCAGCGCACTTGAATCGCAGACGGTTGAGCCAGTACCACCACCTTAATTTGTTCGCGCTTGCGCGGTCGTGGTGATTTCAGCACACTTGCATCACACACGGTTGAGCCTGTACCTCCACCTTAATTTTCTTGTGCTTGCGCAGGCGGGGTGATTCACATCGCACATGGTTAAGATATTATACCCCGTGTCCGTTGAGGATCATCAGAGTCTTTGCAGCAAAAAATAACATTAGAGAGGGTCAAAAGACAGCCACACCAGCATGTGGCCCAAATATATATGAGTGAAAAGGATGGTCTGTGATGTTCAAAATTCCAATGCACAACTTTGACCGCGCGGGCCCACGGTTGGGCGTGTCGTTGAAGATCAATGAGAGGGACCAGAAGTCAAGAACCACCTGGAAGTGGCCAAATATATGTATGAATATTGGGGATGTTTAAAACTTTAAATACACGATGCATAACTTTGGTGGCACCTACCTTGCAAACCCGAAAGCACCCTAACAGCCACCTAGCTAGGATATATATAATGACATAATGTCGTACCTAGCTAGGATGCTTGGCCCACCACCTCCCACTTCGTGTCAGCGGGGCTGATGCACGTAATGATCGATACGTTGGTCATACATGCATGTCGCCATGACCTACCATAAGACAGACCAATGAATCTATCGTTTTGTCAAATGATAGTTGTTGTTGTCGATAAACCGCTTGGGCCAATAGATTGAACCATCATAAAAATTACACAAGAGGGACCACAAAACCAGCACCTCTTGCATGCGGCCCAAAATGATGTACGTTGGGAAGGAGTGATGTGTGTTTTCAATATAGAATAATGTACAATTTAGATGTGATGCCTACCTCTCGATACAAACAACAACCATGAAGGCAAGGTAGTTAAGGACGAGATACGCAGGGTTTGATGTAGGTCAAACCCAGCAATCCGAGCATCTGGGAGGGAATCCTGACAACGCATGAGCTCGAGCTTTGGTTGACCTACATTTGACGGTGATCGGCCCTAACACGAACTAGGAGGAATTCATTCATGGCCAACACATACCCCTCATTATCGGTCAAAGGGATGATATATATACACTCAGGGAGCCCACAGATATGTGTGTCGTCACAAAAAACCGCACAAGGGAGACGTGGTCGATCAAAAGACCCCGTATACACTGCATGCGGCCCGAAAATATGTATGGGTACGATGGTGTATGATATGTTTAAATCCCAAATGCACAACTTCGATGGGCCACCAACTACATTACAAACCGAACACCGTACCCGACTCCAAGCCTGGTTCAATACGTACGATGTCAGTTTCCCAACTTCGAGGCGGCGTCGGCGGGGGGGGGGGGGGGGGTCGTCCCACGTGCGCTCAAACTTTATTTTGTCTAGCATGGGGCACATATATATATATATATATATATATATATATATAGACACACACATATACATCTATACACCTATATAGTGTGCGAATAACTTTGAAAGTTGGTCATTGGATGAAGCCAATCCGACGATACAGAGATGGCAAATCCGAGCACTATTGGCTGTTGGATATCATCTACATTCCACCAGATTCTGCCACATGTACAATCTAGAAGACTCCATGGTTGAACTTACGCATAATGCACAAACCTCAAAACACAAGCACTTCTCCTTTGTTCTCTAGAATCGTCCATATCTTAATTGCCCAAACTTTTTTTTTAAATGAATTGTCACTTTTTGTTTTTACCTTTACAATGCACAATTCCGTGAATCTTAAAATAGATTTTTTTATAAAACTAATTGATTTTGGATGAGAGGAACTATAAGAATTAAACGAACATCTACATCATGCATATATGGGAGAAGATGCGAGAAACTGATGAGAGAAGTGGCGAGAAACGGTAGCCTGTTTTGAATGAAAACCTAGTAGAGAAGGTAGCGTGAGCTACACGACGCATCCGCACAGTGCTTACCCATGTACTACATGTGCTGTCAAAAGGGCTCAGGTTTGCCGTTCGATCTGGGAGCATCCAACGGTGCACACGTACGATCCGTGGGGTTTGGGTTCTGGCCAGTCAAAACGCACGACTCAGATCGCGCGCGCAGCGGGGGGGAGAATATCATACGGAAACCAACATTCGGTGGAAACCGGTGAAAACCACGAGAAAAAGATGTTTTGAAGTTTCAAAAAAAATTGAAAAAAATGTGGGATGTTAAGAGGATGATGTTTTATTGCCACACAAAATTTCAAGTTGAAACACATTACGAGATGTGAGCTATGAAAAAGACAAAATCAGTGTTGAATAGTGCCGAATAGTAATGTCAC
The DNA here is from genome assembly GCA_032464435.1 of Aegilops umbellulata. Classification (NCBI taxonomy): domain Eukaryota; kingdom Viridiplantae; phylum Streptophyta; class Magnoliopsida; order Poales; family Poaceae; genus Aegilops; species Aegilops umbellulata. Next base: position 115,422,143 of record CP136056.1, read on the forward strand.
TACTCAGGACTGAATTTGTCTTTTTCATAGCTCACATCTCGTAACGTTTTTCTACTTAAAATTTTGTGTCGCAATAAAACATCACCTTCTTAACATCCCACATTTTTTTAAATTTTTATGAAACTTTAAAATATGGTTTCCACGAAGTTTTCATTGAATATCGGCTTTCGTGAGTGAACCTTGTGCTATTTGAAAACATTTCGTGAGAAGAATCTCGGTTTTTAAATCCCTGTAAATCCAAAACTAAGCCGAAAATCATGAAACCTGCCATGGTGTCACGACATGTCACTTATATGTCGAGAATTTTTTTTCGTCCATTATGGCACAAGTTTTATTACAAGCCTCTTACAAACCGGAGCTTCTCTCAAAGAAGCCTCGTGGTTCTAATAGGGAAACGTGTCCCCCTTGTGGGCAAAACATAATCACTACCTCTTTTCGCCTTGTATTTTCTTCTACGGGCAACATGGAATGACAGGATATCCGTGCTGAAATTTAAACTTATTCAGGGTTCGTTTGGCTTTTTATACACTAATTGAGTTTTCTAGGCATTTAATGTCCATAATTCAAATCTGAGCTACAAATACATGCTCCAGTTCACTAAAATGGCTAGAAAAATTATACATGTGTCCTCGGGTGCATGTTTAGGTCTCATGCCAGGGATGAGAACGAATTACAAACGTACCGGTGTCATGGCTCGTCCTCAAACATTTCTAATCTCGGTTCTTAAGTCCCCATAAATCCTAAACTCACCAGAAAGTCATCAAAGGTGGCATGGTGTCACGTCATGGCACATATATGTCGTGGTAAAAACATTGTCCAATTTGGGCCAAGCTTTATTACAAACCTCTTACAAAAACCGGAGCTTCTCTCGAAGAAGCCTCGTTGTACCGATAGGGAAACGTGTTCCCCTTGTGGGCGAAACGTAATCACTGCCTCTTTTCGTCTTGTATTTTCTTCCACGGGCAACATGGAACAACATGATTAGGGCTGGGCGTTCGGTAGAAACCAAAAATTTGGTTTATACCATTCGGTTATTTTGAAAATTCGGTTAGCAAGAATCAAAGCCGAAACAGGCAACCCAAACCAGCTAACCAAAAATTTGGTTAACCGACTGGTTCGGTTCAGTTTTCGGTTTACACCGAAGCTACGTTGTTGCTTACCATGCAGCTGCGAGTGCTTCAGTTTCACCCCGCCCTCTTATATAACCAAGCACCTTGTCTCCTTCAGTCTATCCAGGCGAGGTGGGACTGAAGAATTGACAGTGTCCTGCCACTGGGCACTTCGCTAGCCCACAAAGTACCGTCAGTTGTGTTTGGGCCATGCAAATAGGTGGCCAGCCCATGTTTTATTTTATGTGGGGCTCGGTTAAAAAAATGTAGCACGTGGGGTTGCCTCAATAAGATAAAAAGGTAGCAAGTGGGGGTTGCTCGTATATTATACGGCTACATGCGCGCGCGGCCGCGATCGGTTGATAAGATGCCTGATGGACGCTGTACAGGGAGCTGCATGGAAGGCTGCGTCATGCACGCTTCGGTTTCTTTTTCAGTTAACAGTTTAATACCGAACCGACCAATATGAGTTCGGTTATTGAAAGTAAAAACCGAATTTAGCTGTACCAACAATAAAAACCGAAAATTTGGTTTATTTGGTTACGGTTTCGGTTCGGTATTTGGTTGGTCGGTTTTTATGCCCACCCCTAAACATGATATCCGTGCTGAAATTTAAACTTATTTAGGGTTCGTTTCGCCTTTTTATACACTAATTGAGTTTCCTAGGCATTTAATGTCCATAATTCAAATCTGAACTACAAATACATGCTCTAGTTCACCAAAATGGCTAGAAAAATTATACATGTGTCCTTGGGTGCATGTTTAGGTCTCATGCCAGGAATGGGAACGAATTACAACCGTACCGGTGTCCTGGCTCATCCTCAAACATTTCGAATCTCGGTTTTTAAGTCCCCATAAATCCCAAACTCACCAGAAAATCAACAAAGGTGGCATGGTGTCATGTCATGGCACATATATGTCGTGGTAAAACATTGCCAATTTGGGCCAAGCTTTATTACAAACCTCTTATAAACTGGAGCCTGTCACAAGAACCCTCATGGTTTCGATAGGGAAACATGTCCGCTTGTGGGCCAAACGATAATCACTCCCTCTTCTAGCCTCGTATTTTCTTCTACACGCGACACAGAACAACTGGAGATTCGTGCTGAACTTTGAAATTATTCAGGGTTCATTTGACCTTTTTTATTCATTAATTGAGTTTTCTAGGTATTTAATGTCCATAAGTCAAATCTAAACTACAAATACATGCTCCAGTGCACCAAAATGGCTAAAAAAACGTACATGTTTCCTTGGGGTGCATGTTTAGGTCCCATGGAACGAATGGGAACGAATTCAACCGTCTCGTCATCCTGGCTTGGCCACAAACATTGCGAATATCGGTTTTTAAATCTCTGTAAATCCAAAACTCACCAGGAAATCATGAAACTTGGCATGATGTCACTACATGGTACATATCTTTGTCCAATTTGGGCGAAGCTATATTACAAGCCTTTTACAAACCGGAGCCTGTCGCAACCCTCGTGGTTCCGGTAGGGGAACATGCCCCTCTTGTGGGCGAAATGATAATCGTTGACTCTTCTCGCCTTGAATTTGTTTTCTACAGGCAACATAGAATAACTGGAGTGTCTTGCTGAAATTTGAAATTGTTCAGGGTTCGTTTGGCCATTGTATATATATTACTAATTACTAAGTTTTCTATGCATTTAATGTAGTCCATAATTCAAATTTGAACTACAACCACATGCTCCAGTGAAGCAAAATGGATGGGAAATCGTACATGTGTCATTGGGTGCATGTTTAGGTCTCATTTAAGGAATGGGAATGAATTACAAACTTGTCGTCGTCCTGAAACATTGAGAATCTCGGTTTTTAAATCCCGGTAAGTCAAAAAATCACCCAAAAATCATGAAACTTGGCATGGTTTCATGACATGGCACATATATGCCGTGGTAAAAAAATTGTCCAGTTTGAGAAGAGGCGCACACATTAGTAGCCAACGAAATCCTTTTTGAAACAAAAAGCTGACATGTTAATATTGCAAACGGTTGTATTATATTAACCGTGTCAAAATTTAACCATACTCGATGGCGTGCGTGCAGCTGTTTGATTAGACGGGACGAGCATGAGAAGTCCACCGTGCAGGCTCGACGAGATGCGTGCGAGCAGTCCGCCGCGCAGGCTTGACGGGACGCGTGCATCGTGCCCATCTCGCAGGCTTGATGGGACACGTGCGAGCAGCAAGGTCGCCCATGCTCATCGGGAAGCGAGCTCTTTGACCTCCATGCACCAACCGCCGCCCGCCTCGCTCACAACTTCTCCATTAATGGGTTAATTAAAGCACCTAGACAGAGGGTGTTTGCTTGTGATCCCATGGCAGCATTTGCTTTGTTCGTGTTTTCAACTCGTATTCTGCCCTAATTTAAATTGTCACATAAGGCAACGGATAATACGACCACAAATAAAATGGCAATGGATAATACGACAAAAAAATTACAATGGCGCGGATAATAATTGTCTTACATATTCCGGATAATTTAAAATGCCACATGCGGCAAAGCCCGGAAGACACGGGGGCAAGAGAAGAAGCAAATTGCAGACAACGATCTAGGTAGCTATTGTCTTTACTAGTCGATGGATCGCCGGGCGGAGAAATCCTTGAGCTCCTTCTTCAATTCCTCATGACTTTGCTTGAAAGCAGCCACGGATTCCTCCTCCTCCTACTCGCGCTCAATCCGGAGCTGCCTCAAGCCACCCATCAGTTCCTCGACAACCGATTTCAGCGTCATATCCGAGGCACTGCTCTGGTCATGCAGCATCTTCTAGCCGGCGGCCTCCTTCTCCTTCTCGGCGACCAACTTGAGAAGCTTCACATTGTCACCCATGAGTTGCTCGACGAGGCCGGTCGCCTTGTCAAGCGAGGCATCGCTGATCTTGAGCAGCTTCATCAAGCCGTTGACCAACTCCTACTGCGTAGTGATGCCAGCGAGAATGTCGTCATCGCCGGTGAAGGACTTCAGGAATGCCGGCTCGTCACGATGGCCGACACCACGAATGCGCTTGTGAGAGCCCCCGCGTACCCGTGAGAGCTTGCTCGAGGGCTCCGCGGCGCGCGCGGGACATCTCTGCTGCGGCTGCGGCTTCGCGGCGGGACCTCTCTAGTGCTTCCGCGGCCTTGGTCTTTGTTGCCTGGTTATATGTCCACCCTAAACTCCTCCTACCAGTCATGGCGGAATGACTTGACAGAAAAAACCAGTTTCGTGGGTGATGAGGAGAGGAATTGTGAAGTAATTTTTGAGTGGTGGGTTTTATAGCCCGGTGCTAAGTGTGAACACATATTAGGTTGATAGGTGTGAACAGATTTAGAATTACTCATTGCGTTGTAATCAACAATGTGACGAGAAATAAGGTCAAAATTTATTGATGGCAGAAGGTTGACCACGTGGTTGCTCGCCGTTGAGGCGGCCGTGGCGCGCTCCGCTCTGGCGTCCCTGCGCGCGCTCTGCTCGCCTTTGAGGCAAAATTATAATGGCAACGGTTAATAATTATTAATAATTGTCTTACATATTCAGGATAATTTAAAATTCCAAATGCGGCAAGGCCTAGAACACTCACGACCTACATATGCATACAATTATAATAAAATATAAGCTAAAAGGCTGAGTTGGCGGCCTTCCGACGATGGTCTTCTCGGACTCCATGATCAGCATAGCACCCTTGCGGCCGTTCACTCCAAGTGTCCCGACCCGCCTCCGCCTACGGAGCTGCTGGCGCTAGGTTGCTCTTGGGGCTGTTGGGCCTCTTCCAAAAGAGCTTGACAGTGTGCAATCGCGCGCATGACAATTCCGCGGAACCGCTCCATTTCCATGTCTCTGGACTGGTAGCAAGTTCCGTCGATCACCTGCATCCTCAAGATATCACGTTGGCGATGTTCTACTTCGTCAGGGACGTCAACTCCGCCAAGGATGCGCTCGAGCCTGGCCACCATATCATCGGGATCGAGGTTGACACGGTCGCCGCAGGCAATGATAAAGCCGCAGGCTGCATTTGTCTTGAGTGAATCACAGAGGTCTTCTGCCCATTCCTTGCGGGGCATCAGGCTCTCGATGAGCACTAGTGACGGCGGCTCTTTGGGTGGGTCATCGATCATGCCGCCGAGCAGCTCTGGATCTTTTGCACGGTGGATGGCAAACTGCTCATCACACCTCCTTTGCAATATGTCAATTGGGCTCCTAAGGACTGTGACACCGATATCGCTGTCGATGGGCCATGGTGCCTGCACCGGCCGATGAAGCTCTTGCTCCCCGACCTTCTCCGGCTAGTTCTCATTGCCAAAGATGTAACACAGGTAGGCATCGATGTTGAAGCTTTGGTCGTTGCCTGGCATGCTTGGAATAACTAATGGTAGATGGGTGAGGACTAGATCTTCGCAGAGTGTCGCGGCGGTGCGTTGCCGCCCGGGTTATATGCAGCAAGCCGTTAGCTGGTGGTGGGAAACCGGTGAGGGAATAGGCGTGAATTTTATAATTCATCCATGTGGAGCACGGGAAGCATTCGCTGGAGCGCGGGAAGACTAAGTGAAGCACACACACACAACTCGAATACCGTATTCGGTGCCACGTGTTATTTATCACACAGGTGTTAACATAAGGAAATACATGTGTAACTTACTAATCATCGCACACGAGTACTTGCAGACGCATCGTGTGCGATACTCCTAGCCACCGCAAGCAACTAGTTTGCATTTTTCAAAGTCTTCTGTACACACATAATTGCACATGAACTAACTATATTAACCTTTTGTGTTGTAATTTCTCATCGCAAATAGTTCATACAAGTCGGCTGTTTGCCACGTATCACACACATCTTGTTAAAGTTGAACCATTTCTGTTGCGTTCGCTAATCGAAAATAGTTCGTCCGAGTGAACCGTATGCCCTATATCACACACGCCTTGATCTGGCTAACCGTTTATGTTACACTCCCTAATAGCAAACAGTTCATCGGAGCGAACTGTATGCCGTATATCGCACACACATTGATATGGCTGCCCATTTCTGTTGTTCTGCCTCGTCACAAATAGTTCGAACGGGTTAACCGTGTGCCCTGAATTGCACACGCAACTAAAATCTAAACCGTGTTTGATGGCTCCGTCATCGCAAATGTTTTGCACCTTTTTTGACGGGTTTTTTACATCCCCGTTTGTGATTAATGCATCGCACACAGTTTCATTAAAGGGTCTCTGATCATAGTATCGCGTTAGCAGCATCCTAAAGTAGTGATACTTCTATTTGGTCTAATCTGCCTGTGTAAAAAAATTAAGGCGAGAGAAGGCGGTGTGCGTATGTCGTTTCGCATACGGAGGTGACACGTTCCCTCTCGGAACCACGAGCCTTCTTGAGGGAAGCTCCGGTTTGCAAGAAGCTTATACCAAAGCTTGTCCCAATTCGGCCCAAAAATTTACCACAACATGTTGGTGCCATGTCATGACACCATGCCAAATTTCATGATTTTTAGGCATGCTTTGGATTTACAAGAATTAAAAAACCAAGTTTCTCAATCTTTCCGGCCAAGACACGACACCCAGATATTTGAATTTCGTTCCTATTTCTTACATGGGACCTATAAATTCACCCAAAGACACACATGTGATTTTTCAACAAACTTTGATGCACTGGAGCATGTGCTTGTAGTTCAAATTTGAATTATGCACATTAAATGCCCATAAACTCAATTAGTGCATAAAAATACCAAACTAACCTGGAATAATTCCAAATTTAAACACAACACTCATGTACTAGTTGCATGTTCATGCACGGAAATGTTCTAGCAATTCAAACACCATCCTTTCCCTCTGTAATACCATTTTGTCTTTCAAAACATAATGGAAAAAATCAGGTATACCACAAACAGTTTGCTAGAAAAAATTGTGTGGGATGCGATATAAAATATCTTGGCGCACCATCTTGTCTGCCTTACGGAAGAAGCTTCGTTGTCTACAGTCCACCGCCCCCGCTTGAACCACACTTGCGCACCAGTTTCTCACGACACCGAGCGAATTTTTTTGCCACCGCGGAAATATCTATCTCTCCGTCCCTCCCTCCCACCAAAAGCCACATTTCCACTGTTCCTCCTTGCTTTCCAAGTTCAAACCTTCACTACTGCTTACTGGCAGCCCAGCCTCCTCGCCGACGACCCTTCTTCTTGCAGCGCCGCCTCCTCGCCGGCTACAGTTCTTCTTGCAGCGCCGCCTCCTTACCGGCGACCCTTCTTCTTGCAGCGCCGCCTCCTTGCCGGTGACCCTTCTTCTTGCTGCGTGGCCTTCTCGTCGTCGACCCATCTTCTTGCTGCGGGACCTCGTCGATATGGTCGGGTAATCCACACCCCACCCACACCATCCTCCTCCTTTCCCGTCCCACATGCCCCGACCGACGATGCTACACCTTCCGCCGAAATCACTGTCCCCCTCCTCCAATTAAGCGCCACCCACAGCCATTTTGCACGCAGTATAACGTGGAGCTCAATAGCATGCGGCCGCATGTGCGCACGAGGTTGCTATGGCTGCCATGCGTGTTGACCACTAGATCTTAGAGGAGCACCTCGTCTTCGAGGCCACCGTCGACACTGCCACGCGGCTGTCTACTTTAAAATACAGTTCGTGCTATTTTCTCGAGGCCATCGCCAGTGCCTTCTAGTGATTTGTCCTCTATAATGTTAATATGCAATCTGATGTTCAGTTAACAGTTTGGCCCTCTGAAATGTAATGTTTCAGTTAACACTTTGGTCCAACAATTGCTACATTTCGTAGTACTGTTCTCAAGCATTCTTTTTTTGTTAATTGTCTTATCTTTTAGTACATGTTTCTATTCTGCAATGTCGTGCTCAGTTAACTATTTTGGTTCATTTGGTCTACTGTCCATTTAACTGTTTGGTTCAGTTCTGCAATTTGATTTTCATTTGCTGTGGGTACAATTTTGTATTGTTATGCATGTGAAATAAATCGAATTTGGCTGTACTCAATACATATTCTACTGATAGTATGGCAACTCTCAGTTAACCTGATCAAGATCTTCCTTATGTGTGTTGCACGGAAACAATGAGAGACACTGCAATTTACCATCGAGGTTTGTTCAAGCATGCTCCTTTGGCTAATAGCACATTATTGTGCAGTTGCATGAATCATTCTAATATTTAGGTTTCTTACAATTTGGTCTTGCACATGTAGGTCCTACTGTCAGAGGCTTAGACCCACTGTTCGACCCATTTTGCATATGGGGAAATGATATGTCCATGAATATCAGTCAAGTCAAGAAACTCAGAAAGATTGTTAGGATGAAGAAACTTGCGACGGATAACAGCAAGATCTATGTTTGCACAATGAAGAAGACATCAGTCAACTATAGGATGATACTAACTCTTTTATCTTGTTTTTACCCCTTGCGCCATTTCAAAATTTATAACAACGATTTATGCATATCTTTATTTTCAGTACTTTTCAAAGCAGTTCACCGATGATTACCTCTCAAACCACCCGCATGGTCAAGAGGCGGGGAAGGTATTCATTCAACACCCACTGTACAATATTGAAGTCTTGCTGAAGAGGACGAAGGTTGGGCGGGCAATTATCCATAGCAACTGGCCTAAAGTTGCAAGGACATTCAACATCACTGAAGGCTCAATATTTGCCTTCCGCTTCTGCAGTTTTCCAAATGAGATTCATCTGTCTATTTACCGTGTATGATACTACTGTCCAAAGGTTTTTGATGTTGCATGTAAAACTTGGTGCTATTGTGTAATGGCGTAACTGAGTGCCAAAGCTATCTGATGTAATTCGATTATGAAATCCTAATTGTTGCTAGACGGATATGAAATATCTGGTGTGTTTTATAAGAATTATCAATTTGATTAGTACATGGATTATCAATAATAGGCTTATTACCCTGCTTATTGGGGATTTCTATTGCAGATGGTTACTTAGACAACACCGTGGGCGATGAACTCAAACAACCCGCACGGTTTCTAGAAAGCAGGCGTGTTCGATCAACTAACAATCACACACGGCTTCCGGCAGAGAACTGTTTGCGTTAGGCCACCTTGCACAAACGTTTCCACACAAAAAGACTGTGTGTGATATACATACAAACGGAAATGATTTTCTGGGATTCACCATGTGGGATGTACATATGAACGGAAACAATTGGGTTTCGATGCCCCGCCAGATCGCACACGAGCTCATTTTGCCCCAGCCTGTGAGCCAGGAGGTCCTATCCGCGACAGTTTCTGGGTCGTGTGGGAAGGTCCCCCTATCGCCCACACTCACTTGGCGACGGTTTCAAATGCCATCGCGGAAAGGGGTTAAAATCCGTTTGTATAGCACGTCGTTGTACCAGTGATATCAATAACATAACCAACCAGCGAGCAACAATACTATATCTCAAATATCAACACTTTATCAAAATAACCATCATACAATATGATAGAATGGTATCTCGCTAGCCCTTTCTAAAACCGCAAGACATAAATGCACAGCACCTCTGAAGTTCAAGCAATGACTAAACTTTTTAATTCAACGTAGAAAACACCCAGTCATGCTCACATCCAATATAAATTAGGCCAAATGCATGTTATACTAAGAATGACAATAACACTCTCTATGTTGGTGTTTGAATGAGAAGGTGATGACTCAAGAAAAATAAAAATAAGAATAAAGTAAAAGAAATGCCCTTCGCGGAGGGGATCGAAGATTTAGAATGTGCTAGAGCTCATAAGCTGAAACAGAGATAATTTATTTTGAGAGGCATACTTTTCCTATCAACGGTTTATGATAGAGAATCTCATCATCTTATACGATAATCATGCATGAGAGTGGTTCCCATGCTAACACCCCTCCTCCACCTTTTTATTTCCACAAACCACGGCTAGTCGAATTCACGGGTGCCCACCAACACATCCCGGGAGGAGTACCTTTTATTTGTTTAATTAGTTTAGGACTGGACATTCCATTTACCAACTCTTTTTGTAATATTAAGACAAGTAGATGCCATACGCGCCGATAAGAACACATTATTTATTATAGGCCGGGGCGAGGTTCAGGGGCTCCACAAGACCAGGTGACGCGGCCAGGGGGTGGCCGCCTGCCCCTGCCCTTGTGGTTTCCTGGTGGGCCCCCTTTGGCAACTCTTGGCTCCAATATTTCTTTTATATTTCAACATAATCCTCCAAAATTTCCCATCCAATTCCGAGAATTTTTATTTTTGCATAAAAACAACACCATGGTAGTTTTGTTGAAAACAACGCCAGTCTAGTTTCATTCAAATAATGTAAATTAGAGGTCAAAACAAGAGCAAACGTGTTTGGAAAAGTAAATACGTTGGAGACGTATCACCGGATAACCGATAAAGTGCAACAGTAGAGCGCACCAAAACATGCTGGACGACCAAACCCCACGACGACGAACACTGGGCAGGCAAATGCCCACCCCGATCGGGCAAGAAGATGGAGCAAGAACCCAAGGTCATGCTCATGAGCACCGATGGGCTTGATGCAGACCAAGTGGCCTATCTATTCATGGTGAAGCAACAACTAGTCAGGAGAGGGCTAGGGGGTATGAGTGGAAGTGCAAATGACCATGAGTGATGCTCTATGCTTGGTTTCTATTCTTTGTTTGAATAGTTGTATGTCTGATTTGGAAGTTGTCTTTAAAAATTGAACTTGGAAAATATACAGTTCAATTGAATTTTACTTGTTGAAATCGGCATGATAATTTTTTGATTTTATGTGATGTGAAAATTATGTATTCACAGTGTTTTGCACAAATACATAGGAAAACAGAGGAAAAAACAAGTATAGAGAAAGCTGTACATGACATCTGCTATTGCTAGCCATATGTGAAACCCAACAAATCTATTAGGAAGATTTACTGGGTAGTTGCTTGAGAAGTCAAGATGCTCTTATAACCACGAAGAGAGCCTAACTTGAATGGTTAGGTCATTTGCCGTGGAACCAGTCCACCAGGTTCAAGTTTTAGTCTTGACGCTGGTGCTTGCATTTTTTTTGAAGATGTTTTTGTCACTATGGAGGCACCTGTGTGACTTTTTCAATCTTAAGATGATATACGTCGGCTAAGTCTTTCGGAGGTGCTAATGAGGTAGGTGTGCGCGTTCATGAGTGTATATATGAGCGTGTGCATGTTAAAGAAATATTCTTTATAAGGACCTCTTTGATTCATGAAAACGCAGGTAAAGAAAAAGTATATGATTGGAGTTGCATGCCCATTTGAATTTTATAGAATCAGCAACGGGTGTTTCATGCCACGGGAAAACCAAATGTGAATTGTAAAAAGAGGTAGAAGTGGAGGTTAGATTTTCTATAAAATATAAAAAAATATTTTATAGAAATAATTTCTACGGGATCCAATGCTATGAATTAAAAGACCAAAATAGAAAAAATTCCTAAAGATTTAAATCATATGAAAACATATAAGATTCCTTCGAATTCAAAGGAGCCCCAAGCGTTTCCTTTCGTAAATGACCAATCCTCCTACTTTAAAGCCGCAGCTTCCCAGGGGCCAGCTCGCAAAACTTGTCCTCCCCTCTCTTCCCCGTTTTCCCCTCTCGCCTCTCCCCTCGCCTCCGCTCCGCAAACCCCTCCTCTTTCGCAAACCCTAAGCTCTCGCCCCCGACGCTCCGTTGCCGCTCGAGTCGCCTCTTCACCGCCGTCATGGGCTCAGGTAAACCCTACCCCCGCATTTAGTGCCCTCCGTTTTCATCTTCTCGATTCCCCACGGTCTGGATTGTCGCTGTTTCTCTCTCTCACGAGGGTTTCTTTCCGTGATCGTTTCCTGTTTCTTGGTGCGCGTGGTGCCGATGGTTAGATGCGGACATGGAAGACTACGGTTTCGAGTATTCAGACGACGAGCCGGAGGAGCAAGACGTCGACATCGAGAACCAGTACTACAACTCCAAAGGTTTGGTTCCTTGTGCCAATTTTACTTCCCTTGGTGATCCCTATCCCTGTTTCGAGTAGCGGCCCCGTTACTAGAAGAAACCTCGATTGGAGTATTATTAGTCCAACTTCCTCGTGCATCGTCGTTTTGTACTGGTAGTGGGGTTCCGGCTTGAATTTTGATGTATGGTAATCGCCTTTGTTTGTACTGTGCAGTTGCCAGTTTAGCTGCGAGGTGTGTCCCGTTAAGTGTGAAGTGCGTTTTAGTAAGGACATCAAATGAATAGCTAGAATCTAATTTTGCTTTGGGAGTAAATCTGTTTGTTGAATTGACGCCCGTGTGGTGCTTGTTGGGCCAAGTAGCCCACCCGTGTGTGGTTTGTCTTAGTCCTATCATGCCCTTTCGCAGTTAACAGCTAAAGTTTGTTCCGGCGAACACTTCTGTCTCGACTAAAAGGAAAATACAAGCAGCTAATGGATACGCAAGATAATTGCGGGTAGTCTGTTACCATTTAATTTATATAAGCCAAGCTGCCTTAGAAGTACGGACAATGTGGCTTCGTATATATTTTGAAGCAAGGATAGGAAGACTCTGCTACCCTTCTCATTGCTTTAATCAAGAGTTTCATTCTGACTGCCACACACTTCATTCTTCAGTTCTGCAATAGTATATGAACTATCTGTCCTCCATCTCTTTGTTTTTCCATATTAGTTGAATTAACTGTTTGCTCAAATTGTAAGAGAGAATCGAAATAGTATTTATGGAAAAAGTCTTCATCTTTATAGTTATCATTTATCAATGACCACCACAAGACCAGATGAAGCCTAACATCTTCCCTTTCCTGCCTTCTTAGTGGTTGTTTGGATACTGAGGATTAGTGATGGGATATAGAAAACGAGTTTTTAGCTGATTTCTAGGAAAACCGGTTTTGCTATCCTTTTTGTGAAAAACGTGTTTGTAGAAAACTTTGTTTGGGTTAGAAAATTAATAAACTAGGTCCATAGAGTTTTGTGTTTGGATAGCAAACATTAGCCTTATCCTACCTCGCCCGTGACCTTCCTTACTTTCCCATTGACGAGACTTCCACGCTCGACATCGTACCGTACGAATCCACGGTCCAGACTGCTGCTGTCCTTCCTTCCGGCCACAACGACTCTGCCTGCGACCGACCTCGTCCAGATTTCTTGCCTCCCCCCCCGGCCTCGACTGACTCCGCGCGCGGCCGACGGCAAGGGCTTCCGTTGGCCCCTGAGGTTGTCGCCCTCTCTTGCACTGATCCTTCCTTGGGTCACTTCCCCTCTGAGCTCCACTAATTCTGAACGCAGCCGCCGGCGAGGGCTTTCGATGGTCCCCGAGTTCGTCATCCCCTGAATTGACTCTGCCGCCTGCTGCTTCTCGCGTCCCCTCCGGCCTGCACGACTCCACAAGCAGCCGCCGGCAAGCGCTTGCTCTGCTCTCCGTTGGAATCCAGTTTATATAAATCGTGTTTATGGAATATACCTGAAATCTGAGTTCTTGGAAAGCTAAATTTTCTATATTCGCTGATTAGTTGGAGTTGCCAAACAGGATTTTAGTTTTTTATACCATTTCCCTGGTTTGTGGAGATCTGGTTTTGTATGTACCACCTATCCAAACAACGCCTTAGGTACTATGAGGATTTTTAGGATATTCCCTTTCTTTGATTTGAGAATTCTGTAGTGTTTTCTAGCCTTCTAACTGAATTAGGCTGCTTAAATTCCGCCAGTTGTTTATATCTATAAGATTCTTGTTTTGTGATTTGTTACTAAATACCCTCACGGTGCAATGTGCTGGACTCAGGTTGGAATTAGTTCAAGTTTAAGCTTATAGACTTGTCAAATGTTTTTTTCCTGTGTTTGTACTTAAATTATATAGGAAGAGGCTCGTATGTACTAGTACTTGCTTGCGATAGACAAATGTTTTGGAAACTTGGTCGTATAGAATGGAAAGATACTTGCTAGCCACTGTGATGCCCTAGCCACCTCCTCGATATCCTGCTACCTTTATTTCTTTCCTCCAGGACTTTATCTGGATCTTTTTAGCCGTCATTGACACTGGGAAGCAGAATTGATTGTGATCAATCTGATGCCTCTCTTCCAACCAGTGTCTTGGCTGTCCTACCACTTTTGCAAAGGCCTGGGATCCTGCTAAAAGCTTAATGCTCTACTTTTTTTGGCAGATGCCTTTTAAGAAACATTCTATTTTCAATTTTGTAACATATTTGTTACTCTAACGAAGATGCTTCCAAAGAAACTTGTATGTTCTTCTAAAATGAAAAAAGAAATGCATATGCATTGAGTCTGCACATTTGATTTTACACGAAAGTATGTTTCTTTATCAAATGTATTTTGGTATTTCATTTTCATATACTACACTTCTTTTAATGGAAGATGCCACATCACTGTGTTCAGTTTATACCATTGTCATATTTCGCATCTATTCTATTAGTTTATTTGTTTACCTTAATACACGCGCGCACACACACATAGTTAGATAATATATCTGATTTTGACCACTACCTAGGCTAATGCTGTCTCCACCATCCACTACTTGCTATCGAGATCTGTGCAAAGAGAGAAAAGAGAGGAGATAGAGATTATTGTCACCTCAGTCGTCAGGGTGGACCCCACACACCTGCCACACACAGAACCCACCCAACCTCTCTCTGTCTTGTTCACTCTCCCCATCGCTTTACATGTAAGGGATAATTTTATATATGAAAGATTGTTTGGGTTAGGATAATTTTATTGTTTTCTACATGTAAGGGACTTAACACGTGGTCATCTTTTTTTAGTAGATGGATCAAAATAAAATAGCAGCTTACTCTAAGTGGAAACCAAGTTTTTTTTACTGGTCTTTTAATATGGCAGAACTTAAATACTAGGATTATGGTTTTCCTATTTTGTGCACTTTAGGCAATGTACAATTATTTATTTTATTTATCTATGAAATTTAAGCAAATTTACAATTTCATTAATGTAACACATTCTAGTGGTTGATGGTGTTATGCATATGTTGCTGCATGGTATGATGTTGAATGAGTATCCTTTGCAGGTATGGTTGAGACAGACCCGGAGGGTGCACTTGCTGGTTTTGATGCTGTAGTTCGCATGGAGCCTGAAAAGGCGGAATGGTAAGCATTTTTACCTATTCCGATGCACTATTCTGTTTTATCTGCAATTTCCCTATGTTTGCTCCATCACAATATGAATGCTCAAGTCTATAAAGTGTCCTATCTGATATATGTGCTACTATCTGTTATCCTTAGGTTGGAGCTTGAGGCACTAAGATGTTGGGTGTGTAGATTATATGCTTTGCCCACAAGCTGTCACATGTATTCTGGGCCTATCAGTTAGGACCAAGCGTTGGTTGTGGATAAAGTTAGGTCATAAAATGGAGTCATTGGGACTTAGCCTGATATATGAAATAGCTTGTGCCGCAAGTGGAACTCTTACTGAAGAATTACTTTTTTTTGGATTTTGGAAGCTTTTACACTCTAGGATGAATGTTTTTATTTCGTTAATCAGTTATTTTCACTAGGCAGTAGCTGCTGTTAAGCAACAGAAGATATGCGAAACAACCTTAAACTATGCGATGTATTAGGTTATTAGTTTGTCCTGAGGACCTCGGTGCGTCTATTCATAATTTATTTGGTGGGAGTTCATTTTCAGGTCACTGTAGTCTAGCTGAGGCTAGTAGCAGTTAGATTAACGACAGATTGAAGAAAATGAAAAGAGGCAGCAAATAGAATGCTAGAAAACCAGCTAAAATTTTCATATAGGAGTCAGTGGAACTCTACCATCTTAATGTACTGAACACTTTGCATGCTTAGTTGTTAGCTTATTGGTCAATTCCTTGAAAGCTATTGTCGACATGTTCAGTGCCTGTTACAGGCAGTTCTTGGTCAGGACTGGTATTGTCCTTCTATTAATTGGACATTACTTTGTAAAATTAAGTGCCTTGACCCATGCTTCCAGTGAAGTCACAAAGACAATATTTAATCGGTCTAGTTGAATTATCACTCTTCACCCACACTGTTTCCTCAGTGAATTTAGCTGTTGCATAAATAAACATTTATGTTGAGGTGTCTAATTTTTATCTTTTAATTATATATATGTTCATAGGGGATTCAAGGCTCTTAAACAAACTGTGAAGCTTTATTATAAGCTGGGGAAGTACAAAGAAATGATGGATGCTTACAGAGAGATGTTGACATACATAAAATCTGCTGTGACACGTAACTACAGTGAGAAATGTATAAACAACATAATGGATTTTGTTTCTGGATCTGCTAGTCAGCACTTCAATCTTCTGCAAGAGTTCTACCAGACAACACTTAAAGCTCTTGAAGAGGCAAAAAATGAGGTTAGGTTTGTTGTATTATTAAAACTAGAAAAATATCATGATCTACCAAAGGATTGGTCTTCATGTATTATCATTGTTTGTTGTGCAGAGATTATGGTTTAAGACAAATCTGAAGCTTTGCAAAATCTGGTTCGACATGGGGGAGTATGGTCGCATGAGCAAGGTGCTTAGATATGTTCTTGTCATTACCGATTACTTGCTTCCTTCATTCCTTAGTCTTTATGCATTTAATTCACATATCCTTTTACTGACAGATACTGAAGGAGCTGCATAAGTCTTGCCAAAAGGAAGATGGTTCTGATGACCAGAAGAAAGGCACACAACTTCTAGAAGTCTATGCTATTGAGATTCAAATGTACACTGAAACAAAAAACAACAAAAAGTTGAAGGTTAGTTATCTGTTCTTGTGAACCTTCATTATTGTTTCTTAACTTGTTAGAAAACTTTCACTCTTCTGTTGTGTGCAATTGTGTTTTCGCTGTGCCATCTTCTTGTAAAGCATTATGTGGGCACGGCTAAATGCTATGTGATTGCATACAAAGTTCAGATGTTATTGGCTTGTTTCATCGAAGGATTCTGAACTATTGGCTGATTCTTTTGGGGGTATTTGTCATTCATTGTCATCTGGGATTGGATAGAGTTATAATTTTTTTCTCGCTTAAGGGAAATATGCTTAGCTTTCAGGACAGTAATATCTTGTGTACATCACCGGTCATGGGAGAAAATGGGTTCTTTTTTCAGTTTTGTAACCTGAAACCTGCAATTGTGATATGCTTCATTTGTATTCTTTGCAACATTAGCTTAAGAGCATTAATCTTATTGAGAATTATGCTTCTTTTTGTAGTATAGTGTGTGTCAGAATGAAACGCACCATCTGAATTGAACTGTGTGCTGTTGCAGGAATTGTACCAGAGGGCTCTTTCTATTAAATCAGCAATACCTCATCCAAGAATTATGGGTATAATTCGTGAATGTGGTGGGAAGATGCACATGGCTGAGAGGCAGTGGGCGGACGCAGCGACTGATTTCTTTGAAGCATTCAAAAACTACGATGAAGCTGGCAATCCACGGAGAATCCAGTGTCTCAAGTACTATCATAAGCACATCTTCTCTGTCATAACCCATAACTTTGTATAACTCTTTGTGATAACTATCATAATTTTCCTTTTGCTGTGATTAGATATCTTGTTCTTGCCAATATGTTGATGGAGTCTGAAGTGAATCCCTTTGATGGACAAGAGGCCAAGCCGTAAGACTTCTGATAACACCCTCTTAGGTCTTGTAGGTTGATTTTCATTACTCTCTGTAACTCCTTCCATTTCTGCAGGTACAAAAATGATCCTGAAATCCTCGCAATGACAAACTTGATTGCAGCATACCAGAAGAATGACATCATGGAATTCGAGAAGATCCTAAAGGTCAGTGCTATGCCATTTCCTTGTCTGCCACAATCCTAAACTCTTATTTTGTGGTTCACTGATTCCATTGTAATTTTCGTGCTTTTTTGCCAGAGCAATAGAAGAACAATAATGGATGATCCTTTTATCCGTAATTACATTGAGGACTTATTGAAGAACATCAGAACTCAAGTGCTGCTCAAGCTCATTAAGCCATACACAAGAATAAGGATTCCATTCATTTCACAGGTGAATATTTTACAGCATATCCACACTTTGCTAGCCAGATTTCACTTTTCATATGCACAATATGTGCTTGTTCTCCATCAGATGAACACAAGCAATTTATCGTGATAACAAAATTAACATGAATAATACTTTATGTGCGTGTTCTGCTTTAAAGGGGTTACAGGACATACATCATGAAGGTTGATCATTTCTTTAGTTCTCTTTGTTAACTAAACCATCCCCAGTTCAATTCAAAACATAACAAATGTGCGCACTTAAATATAGCAAAGTAATTGCAGTTCTTTTGCAGCATGGAAGTACAGTTTTGTAAATCATGTCATGTGTGACATTTAGTTCATCTTAACATTGACTGTTTCAATCAACAGTTTGTATTTAGTGGCTAAAGACGCAGTTCATTGTAACATCAACTGTTTGTTTGTGTTTATAGGAGCTAAATGTCCCAGAAAAGGATGTTGAGCAGCTCTTGGTGTCATTGATTCTGGACAACCGTGTCCAGGGCCACATAGATCAGGTGAACAAGCTGCTAGAATGCGGTGACAGGTGCGTACTCCCACTTCCTTACTTTCTTGACATATTCCTCGTGAGCAAGTTCTGAGATTTGCAAATTTTATTCAGGTCAAAGGGAATGCGGAAATATCAAGCCATCGATAAGTGGAATACTCAGCTCAAATCCATTTACCAGACGGTGTCCAACAGAGTTGGGTGAGAGATGGCAGGTTTCCATTAGTACCTGCTGGTTGAGTTGTTTTGGTATCTGGGGGCTTAAATGTGAAGGAGTATCTTGTCCGTGAGGTAGGGATCCTGGATGTGGGTAAAGTAACTTGTCACTGTAATGAACGTAGCACTCCAGTTTGTGGATTATATCCTCTTTTATCTTTTCTGTGATTTGGCCGGCGGGATGCTGGGATTTTGTCCTGTGCTGAAACGGCCCTGCTAGTTCCTATTTCATCCTGCCTAGATTTCACTGTGGTCGAAAACTTGGTATCGATGCGAATAGAGAAATGCACAAAGCTAGCATGGTCAAATATTTAGTTTACTGTGCCACAAATGTCTCAGCTTGCATCATCCTTCGCATATTATTGCCTGGTGTTTGGCATCTCACAACAAGGCATCAAATTTGTGTCAATTGAGAAGGAAGATGGGTAAGCGTATATAGGTGTTATCTCGAGCTTATACGTGCACACGTCTCTCATGCTGAACTTTTGATGAACTAAGGTTCAGATGTTGCATGAATTCACTTTGTCCGAACGTCAATGCCTTGGTAAACCCATCTGCGAGTTGGAGCGCGCTGTAAACGTGTCACAACAACATCTAGTAGCAGCTCATCGTCAATGCCTTGGTAAACCCATCTGCGAGTTGGAGCGCGCTGTAAACGTGTCACAACAACATCTAGTAGCAGCTCATCCTATATACTCCCTCCGGTCCTTTTTACTCTGCATATTAGATTTGTCTAAAGTAACTCTTTAAAGTTTGACAAAGTATCCCCGGTCCTTTTTACTCTGCATATTAGATTTGTCTAAAGTAACTCTTTAAAGTTTGACAAAGTATCCCTGACATACAAAAAATTATTAACATTCACATGACAACACTAGTAACATTAGATCCATCTTGGAATGAATTTTTGTATTATATTTATTAGATTTTATAGGTGTTAATTTTTCTAATATAAACTTGGTTAAACTTAGCAAAATTTGACTTTAGACAAATCTAATATGCAGAGTGTACATAAGTTGATCCTCACTATCCTATTTATCTCAACATACCCACATGCCACCTCATCAAAGACCCACCACTAATGCATGAGAAAAAGTTTTCCATTATTAGTTGATTTCATGCACACTTTTCATCTCACCACGCATGCCACATCATTAAAGGTCCGCTCAAAATGCATGAAATAAGTTTGGACTACGATAACTTCCTAACGTACCATTCTTAGGGCCTGTTCGGTAGCCCGCTGGCTCCCAGCTTTCGCAAAGCTGCGAGCGGAGCTAGCCCGAACGGCCGAGCTCCAAGAAGCTGGATTCCAGGATCGGAGCGGCCCGCATGTACAAAAACTTGGAGCTACGGTTTCAGCGATCTCAGAAATCGGGAATCTGGAGTTGGCATTATTTACCAGCGACTGCCACCGCGAAGTGAATCGAGGGGGTCACGTACTGGTTCGCTACTTCTATTTCCCCTGTACTCGTGTGTTCGACTGGGCCCTAAGCCCACGTTACCTGTTGAGCCGGCTGGGCTCCAGCCCACCCAGCCAAGTTGGCCTGCTGACGCGTACCAGAAGCTGGAGCGAGGAGCCGAACGAATTTCTGAGCGCTAGCGCTTGCGGAAGCTGGCGATTGAGAAAAGAAGCTGGATTTGAGGATTTATCGGAGTTGGGGAGCTGCCGAACAGGCCCTTAGACGGCTTCTGCTCCTAGAAGGGAGGTTGAGCTATTTGATATTTATTTACTACTGTATCCTTCCAAGTCACAATTATAAAATGAAGAAAAGAAAAGAAAGTACATGCATAAGGGTTTGAACTCACGATCTCTACTCTAGATAACGGGCGCTCTAACAAAACAAATTAACTATTTTTTACATTCAAAAATTATCAGCCCTGTTGTACACTTTTTACACATAGGTTATTCGAGAATATTTGGAACATTTTTTTTCTTCAATCAGACTTATCATTAGATGTTGTACATAAATTAATTAGACCTTTATAACTACCAAACATTATGTTTCTTAACATCATACTCGAACGCCTCGGATATTGGCTGAAGCGAGCCATGCGAGTCGAGTGCATGCATGTTTCGTTGTTTCTTCCACATGCATGTGCGTATGTATCACACTCATTGAGAAGGTTAATCACATGCATGCATGTAAGAAAAAATTGATGAGATCACTCTAGATTTTTTTGTATTTGAAAACTTCAAAATATTTTGTAACTCAAAATGTCAGTCCAATCAAAATATTGTTTTCACATAAAAAATATGCGGCGACGAGAGCTTTGAAACTAGATCCCATATCGATATGTTTCATCAAATTTTTTGGGTAAAAAATTACCACGTGTGTGCTAGGTAAGTTATCACCCTTTTGAGACATAAGTTATCACCCTGTTTACACATAAATTATCGGGGCATAAAAATGTTATCTCCAACCTTTTGCCACATGCATATGTATGCATGCATTAGATGACAAAAAAGTCGATGTCATACTAGGTTTTCTTATTAGGAAAACATACCCTTGATATAAGTAAGTTACCACACATGCGCAGTATATATTACCATATTATTTATAGAGAAGTCGGCGGGGTTATTTTTTTAGCAATCTCTCTCCCACGTCCAAAAGTTACACACGTTATTCGTAAATGGGTTATAAGGTCTATGGTGTGCGTTTTACCATGTTATTTACAAATAACTTAATGAAGGTGTGTTTTTCAACAACTCCTCCCCCGTCAAGATTACCGTCGTGTTTGTGCATAGGTTATTAGGTCTGTGTTGCGTATATTACCATCCATTTACACATAGGTTAATGAGTTATATTTTCAACATTTTTTTCCCCATGTTTGAGTTACCCTTTTTTTTACCTAAGTTATCATGTCCACAATACATATATTATCATGATATTTACAAAAAGGTTACCGGGGTTATGTTTTCAACAACCTTCTTTTTCCAGTCAAAGTTACCGCAGTGTTTGTCTTTAAGTTATCATGTCTACCATGTGTCTGTTACCGTACTATTTATACACAAGTTGTCGGGGGTGCACTCAACAACTTTGTTCCACGGGTAAAAAGTTGTCACAGTGTTTGTACCTAAGTTATCAGGTCCGCGCTACATATATTACCGTGTTATTTTACATAAAAGTTAGCGGCGGTATGTTTCCAACAACTCCCCCCCTCCCGGTCAAAGTTACCGTAGTGTTTGCCTAAGTTATCAGGTATGTGGTGTGTCTGTTACCATACTATCTACACATGTTGTCGGGGGTTCATTCAATAACTTTTTTTCCCGGGCAAAAAGTTATCGCAGTGTTTGTACCGAAGTTATCAGGTCCGCGGTACGTATATTATCGTGCTATTTTACACAAATCTTAGCGGCGGTATGTTTCCAACAACTCCCTCCTGCCGGTCAAAGTTACCGTAGTGTTTGTCTAAGTTATCAGGTACTGTTACCATACTATCTACATACTATCTACACACATGAGTATATTCAATAATTTTTTTCCCTGAGCAAAAAGTTATCGCAGTGCTTGTACCTAAGTTATCATGTCCGCGGTACGTATATTACCATGTTATTTTTACACAAAAGTTAGCCGCGATATGTTTCCAAAACTACCCCCTCCTAGTCAAAGTTACCACGGTGTTTGCCTAAGTTATCAAGTATGTCGTGTGTCTGTTACCAACAACACCCCCTCCTCTCGAACATGCAAGAGAAAAACAAAAAAAGATTTTTTTTAACAAATACCAACATGAATAGCAACCCCAATTGAAGTGTTTGTGAAAACATTAATGCAAATCCAGAAAAGAACAGAAAAAATGGTTATTTGGCTCACACACAAGTTAACAAGGTTAACTGTTATGTTTCCATCGATAGCACAACAAATAATTCATGCTGAGTTGATTAGTGCATTGAAGGTGCACACTAGGAGTCATGGGTTCGAGACCCCTTGTACGCGATTTATTTTTCTTTCATCGGCAATTTTAAAAAGGACATCGATATGTTCCAAACGTTCGTGCCTATAGGATCCCATCCCGCCTCCCTACCGCGCGATTCCTTCCTAATCCAGGTCGATCCTATCCCGCCTCCCTCGATTTCTTCCTAATCAGCACGATTCCTTCCTTTCTATTTATCCCACTCAAGAGCGACAAAAAAGAAAATTTGGCTAAAGAGGATTCGAACTCTGCCCTCTTGTATCAAGTACTAATCCAACGACCAACTCACCTTACATTGTTTCTTGTCTAGCAAATTGGAGTTTACCTACTTGATCATTACTTACTGCTGCGTTTTTTTCTAGATATATAAAAAAGGAAATTGCATGCACATGGGATTGAACCCATGACCTCTACTCCAAATGTGCAACACACTAACCAGCTCAACCAACTATAATTGTTGTCTTACTACATATAAACTAGATATTGGAACCTTCTTTACTTTTATATCAAGATTTTCTTTTCTTTTCTTAACTTAAGTTACCAACCCCGAGGGTACATAAAGTTATCAGTCCTATGGTATGATGTTTCAACAACTTTGTTATATTGGGTCAGGGTTACCATGGTGTTGACCATAAATTATCAGGTGTGCGGCATGTAAAAAACCATGTTATCTACACATAATTTATCGGGCTATATTTTTAGCAACTTTTTCTTGGATCAATGTTATCATGATGTTTGTACATAAGTTATCAGGTCCACGGTGCCTAACTTACCATGTTATTTACACGTAAGTTATCGGCAATATGTTTTTTCAACCAATTCTTTTTCCTATGGCTAAAAAAGTTACCGCATTGTTTGTACACAAATTATCAAGTTTGAGGTGCATATATTACCATGTTATTTGCAAATAAATTCACGGAGCTATGTTTTTAACAACTTTTTTCCATGGGTTAAAATTATCGCATTTTTTACTGAAGTTATCATGTGTACGGTGCATATATTACCATGATATTTGCACGGAAGTTACCGGGAGTATGTTTTTCAACAACAACAAAATTATCTAGGTGAAAAGTTATCGCGGTGTTTGTACACGAGTTATCAGCTCAATTGTGTGTATATTATCATAGGAATTACAAAGAAGTTACCGGAGGCACGTTTTTCGACATCTTTTTTCCTAGGTGAAAAAGTTATCGCGATGTTGTACTTGAGTTATCAGCTCTGCAGTGCGATACATATCATGCTATTTACACAAAAATTATCAGGGATGTTTGTACATAAGTTATCACGTACACGGTGCAAATATTACCATACTATTTGGATAGAAGTTACCGACGGTATGTTTTTCAACAACTTTCTTCTCAGGTAAAAAGCTATCACTCTGTTTGTGCATGAGTTATCAACCCACAATAGTAATCGGGGGTATATTTTCGACAACTCCCCCTGGGGGTCAAGCTTATCGCGGCGTTTGCACGTAAGTTATCAGGTCTATGATGTGTATATTACCATACTATCAGACATGTTGTTTTCTCTTAGATCAAAGTTAACCAAAAAAAGGTTTTTGTATGTATGCCTAATTCCATAATTTATAGTCTAGTACGAAATGATGTACTAGAGAAGGCCAACAAACGATAAAGGAGCAACTTTTCTTTTGCTGCAACGGGGTTCAAAGAAGGTCAAATAGAAAATTTTCATTAAAAGACAAGAAAATAATATTAGGTGAGTTGGTTATTGGAATCATTTATAACCGAGCAAACCTGGGTTTGATCCTTGGTGGGCACAATAAAAATAATTTTTTATTCCTTTTATGCTGAGCAATGATCAATACAAGAAAAAACAGCGGAGGGAGTGTTTCGGGTGGAAAAAAAGGAAGTTAGCGATCGAGCAGTGATCAGCATGAAAAAAAGCGGGGGGAGCGTTTCGATCGGGAATAAATTAGGCAGTTACCGATCGGTGGGGGAGATATATCGCGGGAGTTTCCCGATGCTGATCGTGCGGCAAAATAGTCGTTCGGATCTATTCCCAAGATCCGAACGTTCGGAAGTTACATATCCCGAATAAGTTTTCCATTATGTTATCCCACTTATATTCAAAATGTTTTCTGAATACACAATAATCAAATACAATATATAATATTTATTTTTAGCTTTAGTTCATATATTATAAATTCAACTATGGAAGCTTCATACAACCAAATCAGTGAAATATATTGCAATCGATTCTCGTAGCAACGCGCGGGGTATTCTCTAGTTCCAGAAGAGGCGGGGTGAGCATGGACCTACTTTATTGCATGGTTTAGAAAGAGAGATATGAAGGACTAGAAATAAGATGAATGTTGACTTCATGGAGGGAGCAAGCAGACCTATTGACCCTCTACAAGTAGCAAAACTTATTTCAGAGGTTGGTTATGAAGTTGCCCATAAAAACCTGCTTCTTGAAGTTGAGGCCAACCATCAAATGGATCTCTATGACAATTTTAACATGAATGTGTGTATGATG
Source organism: Aegilops umbellulata (assembly GCA_032464435.1). NCBI lineage: Eukaryota > Viridiplantae > Streptophyta > Magnoliopsida > Poales > Poaceae > Aegilops > Aegilops umbellulata. The sequence continues at coordinate 115,447,304 of CP136056.1, forward strand.
TCCGTAGCTAAAGTTTGAGTTTCCAAATAACGCTTCCCGATGAGTAAGTGTTGCAGTTGAAGTCATTGATTATTAGATGAAGTTTGGAAAGATCTAGTAAACAGTGGAAGGATGAGCACTACCAGATAATTCATGCTTAATCTAACATATTCAATTTTTATTATACCATATCGTCAAAACTAAATTTATGCATCAATCCATAGAAGATATGTGCCAACAATAATGAAAAGTCCATATGGCACATACCTGCATATGCTCACATTATCCTGTTCATTCCCGGACCTCGAGATTCCCACCAATCAATGTATACATAGTCGTATTTAATCTTTGTCCTCACTTTATAAACAGTGCCGAGGCCCACTGCACTATCGAATTGAATGAGCCATGTTTGTGGTTCATCGACACGGTCCTTTTTTCTTGTCCGAACGAGACCATGTAGCCACATTGGCAGGACCCGACATTTCATATCCGAACTCAACATTTTCTCAGAGCTGATGTGTCAATTTGCATCGTACTTGGTAAATTGGAAAAACATTCACATCATACTGTCTAGTAAAAAAAGAACCAATTCATTGTCGTTTTCATCTTTTTGACAACATTTAGGTTCGTACGCATTCTGAATTTCATGGAACAGACGAGGGCAGTGACAAATTATAGCATCACCAAATAGATAAAAAGTTTGATATTTTTTCCTTAGTGATCAGCGCGGGTACCCACCTCTTAATCCATTCAGGGGCCTGGGTATCTCGCTTCACGGTCGATTCCCCTGAACCAATAGGGCTATCGTCTCTGATGCCCACCGGTGCTACCTCTTGAGCACTGCGTTGGTTTTCCCTTGAAGAGGAAAGGGTGATGCAGTAAAGCAGCGTAAGTATTTCCCTTAGTTTTGAGAATCAAGGTATCAATCCAGTAGGAGACCACGCACGAGTCCCTCGCACCTACACAAACAAATAAATCCTCGCAACCAACGCGATAAGGGGTTGTCAATCCCTTTACGTTCACTTACGAGAGTGAGATCTGATAGATATGATAAGATAATATTTTTGGTATTTTTATGATAAAGACGCAAGACGCAAAGTAAAATAGAAGGCAATAAAAATAACTAAGTGTTGGAAGATTAATATGATGGAAGATAGACTCGGGGGCCATAGGTTTCACTAGTGGCTTATCTGGAGAGCATTAGTATTACAGTGGGTGAACAAATTACTGTTGAGCAATTGATAGAATTGAGTATAGTTATGAAAATATCTAGGTATGATCATGTATATAGGCATCACGTCCGAGACGAGTAGACCGACTCCTGCCTGCATCTACTACTGTTACTCCACACATCGACCGCTATCCAGCATGCATCTAGAGTATTAAGTTCATGAGAACAGAGTAACGCTTTAAGTAAGATGACATGATGTAGAGGGATAAACTCATGCAATATGATATAAATCCCATCTTGTTATCCTCGATGGCAACAATACAATATGTGCCTTGCTGCCCCTACTGTCACTGGGAAAGGACACCGCAAGATTGAACCCAAAGCTAAGCACTTCTCCCATTGCAAGAAAGATCAATCTAGTAGGCCAAACCAAACTGATAATTCGAAGAGACTTGCAAAGATAACCAATCATACATAAAAGAATTCAGAGAAGATTCAAATATTGTTCATAGAGAAACTTGATCATAAGCCCACAATTCATCAGTCTCAACAAACACACCGCAAAAGAAGATTACATCGAATAGATCTCCACAAGAGAGGGGGAGAACATTGTATTGAGATCCAAAAAGATAGAAGAAGCCATCTAGCTAATAACTATGGGCGCGAAGGTCTGAGGTAAACTACTCACACATCATCGGAGAGGCTATGGTGTTGATGTAGAAGCCCTCCGTGATCGATGCCCCCTCCGGCGGAGCTCCGGAAAAGGCCCCAAGATGGGATCTCACGGGTACAGAAGGTTGCGGCAGCGGAATTAGGTTTTTGGCTCCGTATCTCGTAGTTTGGGGGTACGTAGGTATATATAGGAGGAAGAAGTACGTCGGTGGAGCAACGTGGGGCCCACGAGGGTGGAGGGTGTGCCTGGGGGGGGGGGTAGGTGCACCCCCCTACCTCGTGCCCTCCTGGTTGATTTCTTTACGTAGGGTCCAAGTCCTCTGGATCACGTTCGTTCCGAAAATCACGTTCCCGAAGGTTTCATTCCGTTTGATATTCTTTTTCTGCGAAACTCTGAAATAGGCAGAAAACAACAATTCAGGGCTGGGCCTCCGTTTAATAGGTTAGTCCCAAAAATAATATAAAAGTGTATAATAAATCCCATTAAACATCCAAAACAAAATATAATATAGCATGGAACAATAAAAAATTATAGATACGTTGGAGACGTATCAAGCATCCCCAAGCTTAATTCCTGCTCGTCCTCGAGTAGGTAAATGATAAGAACATAATTTTTGATGTGGAATGCTACCTAGCATAATTTCAACATAATTCTTCTTATTGTGGCACGAATGTTCAGATTTGATATGATTTAAGATAAAAGTTTAATGTTGACATAAAAACAATAATACTTCAAGCATGCTAACTAAGCAATTATGTCTTATCAAAATAACATAGCCAAAGCAAGTTATCCTTACAAAATCATATAGTCTGACTATGCTCCATCTTCCCCACGCAAAATATTCATATCATTACAACCCCAGTTTTAGCCAAGCAATTGGTTCATACTTTTTAACGTGCTTCAGCCTTTTCAACTCTTACGCGATACATGAGCGCAAGCCATGTATATAGCACTATGGTGGAATAAGGTATAATGTAGGGGTTATGTGGGAAGACAAAAAAAGGAGAAAGTCTCACATCAACGAGGCTAATCAATAGGCTATGGAGATGCCCATCAATTGATGTTAATGCGAGGAGTAGGGATTTCCATGCAACGGATGCACTAGAGCTTTAAGTGTATGAAAGCTCGAAAAGAAACTAAGTGGGTGTGCATCCAACTTGCTTGCTCACGAAGACCTCGGACATTTGAGGAAGCCCATCATTGGAATATACAAGCCAAGTTCTATAATGAAATTTCCCAATAGTATATGAAAGTGACAAAATGAGAGACTCTCTATTATGAAGATCACGTTGCTACTTTGAAGCACAAGTGTGGTAAAATGTAGTAACATTGTCCCTTCTCTCTTTTTCTCTCATTTTTTTATTTGGGCCCTTTTCCTCTCTTTTTATGGCCTCTTTTTTTATTTAGTCCGGAGTCTCATCCCGACTTGTCGGGGAATCATAGTCTCCATCATCCTTTCCTCACTTGGGACAATGCTCTAATAATGATGATCATCACACTTTTATTTACTTACAACTCATGAATTACAACTCAATACTTAGAACAAAATATGAGTCTATATGAATGCCTCCGGCGGTGTACCGGGATATGCAATGAATCAAGAGTGACATGTATGAAAGAATTATGAACGGCGGCTTTGCCACAAATACGATGTCAACTACATGATCATGCAAAGCAATATGACAATGATGGAGCGTGTCATGATAAACGGAACGATGGAAAGTTGCATGGCAATATATCTCGAAATGGCTATGGAAATGCCATGATAGGTAGGTATGGTGGATGTTTTGAGGAAGATATAAGGAGGTTTATGTGTGATAGAGCGTATCATATCACGGGGTTTGGATGCACCGGCGAAGTTTGCACCAACTCTCAAGGTGAGAAAGGGCAATGCACGGTACCGAAGAGGCTAGAAAATTCCGGAAAGGTAAGTGTGCGTATAATCCATGGACTCACATTAGTCATAAAGAACTCATATACTTATTGCAAAATTTTATTAGCCCTCGAAGCAAAGTACTACTACGCATGCTCCTAGGGGAAGGGTTGGTAGGAGTTAACCATCGCGCGATCCCGACCGCCACACAAAGGAAGACAATCAATAAATACCTCATACTCCGACTTCGTTACATAACGGCTCACCATACGTGCATGCTACGGGAATCACAAACTTCAACACAAGTATTTTTCAATTCCACAATTACTCAACTAGCACAAGTATGATATTACCATCTTTATATCTCAAAACAATTATCAAGCATCAAATTTCTCATGATATTAATTAAAGCCAATTGACATGCTATTTGAAGATCCTCAAAATAATATAAGTGAAGCATGAGAGATCAATAGTTTTTATAAAACAATTCCACCATCGTGCTCTAAAAGATATAAGTGAAGCACTAGAGCAAAAACTATATAGCTCAAAAGATATAAGTGAAGCACATAGAGTATTCTAACAAATTCCGAATCAAGTGTGACTCTCTCAAAAGGTTTGTACAGCAAGGATGATTGTGGAAAACAAGCAAATAAAGACTTAAATAATACAAGACGCTCCAAGCAAAACACATATCATGTGGTGAATAAAAATATAGCTCCAAGTAAAGTTACCGATGGAAGTAGACGAAAGAGGGGATGCCTTTCGGGGCATCCCCCGAGCTTTGGATTTTAGGTGTCCTTAGAATATATTGGGGTGCCATGGGAATACCCAAGCTTAGGCTCTTGCCACTCCTTGTTCCATAATCCATCAAATCTTTCACCCAAAACTTGAAAACTTCACAACACAAAACTCAGCAGAAAATCTCGTGAGCTCCATTAGCGAAAGAAAACGAAACACTACTTCAAGGTACTGTAATGAACTCATTCTTTATTTATATTGATGTTAAACCTACTGTATTCCAACTTCTATATGGTTTATAAACTATTTTACTAGCCATAGATTCATCAAAATAAGCAAACAACACACGAAAAACAGAATCTGTCAAAAACAGAACAGTCTGTAGTAATCTGTAACTAACGCAAACTTCTGGAACTCCAAAAAATCAGCCAAAATAGGAAGAGCTAGGCAATTTGTTTATTGATCAAAAGAAATTGGAATCCTTATTTTATCACGTTCTGGTGATTTTTAACAATTGTTTTCGTGAACAGAAAGTTTCTGGAAATTACAGCAAGATCAAATAACTATCATCCAAGAAGATCCTATAGGTTTAACTTGGCACAAACACTAATTAAAAGATAAAACCACATCTAAACAGAAGGTAGATGGATTATTTATTCCTAAACAGAAACAAAAAACAATAAAATAAAATAAAATTGGGTTGCCTCCCAACAAGCGCTATCGTTTGACGCCCCTAGCTAGGCATAAAATTGGGTTCCCACTCATCATAAAGTTTTCTAGGGATAGAAACTTCCAACTCAAGTTTTTCTTCATAAGATTGCATCAAAGCATCAATGATATGTTTGGTAAAGGATTTATTTTGACTATAAGCGTGTGGAGAATTTAGCACGGATTGCAACAAGGAAATAAATCTATCAAAGAGCAATTATCATAATTAAATTCCTTGAAATCCAAAATAGTGGGTTCATTAATATCTAGAGTTTTGATCTCTTCAATCCCACTTTTATCAATTTTAGCATAAAACTCCGATTTTTTGGAACGCCTTCTAGATAAAGGTGGATCATATTCAGTCTCATCATTACCAAGATTCATATTGCAAAACAAAGATTTAATAGGGGACACATCAATAACTTTTAGATCTTCATCTTTTTTTTCATAGAAACTAGAAGAACATGCTTTCACAAAACAATCTTTCTTAGCACGCATCCTAGCGGTTCTTTCTTTGCACTCATCAATGGAAATTCTCGTGGCTTTGAGAGACTCATTGATATCATGCTTAGGTGGAATAGATCTCACTTTCAAAGAATCAACATCAATAGAAATTCTATCAACATTCCTAGCCAATTCATCAACTTTAAGCAATTTTTCTTCAAGCAAAGCATTGAAATTCTTTTGCGAATTCATAAATTATTTAACACTAGTCTCAAATTTAGAGGGCATCTTATTAAAATTTCCATAAGAGTTGTTGTAGGAATTACCATAATTATTAGTGGAATTACTAGGATACGACCTAGGATTAAAGTTTCCTCTATACGCGTTGTTACCAAAATTATTCCTACCAACAAAATTCACATCCATAGATTCATTATTATTCTCAATCAAAGTAGACAAAGGAATATCATTAGGATCCTAAGAAACACTCTTAGTAGCAAATAATTTCATAAGTTCATCCATCTTTCCACTCAAAACATTAATTTCTTCTATCGCATGCACTTTTTTATTAGTGGACCTTTCGGTGTGCCATTGAGAGTAATTGACCATAATGTTATCTAGGAGTTTATTAGCTTCTCCTAAAGTGATTTCCATAAAAGTGCCTCCCGCGGCCGAATCTAAAAGATTTCTAGAAGCAAAATTCAACCCGGCATAAATCTTTTGTATAATCATCCACAAATTCAAACCATGTGTAGGGCAATTACGTATCATTAATTTCATCCTCTCCCAAGCTTGTGCAACATGTTCATGATCAAGTTGCTTAAAATTCATGATATCGTTTCTAAGAGAGATGATCTTAGTGGGAGGAAAATACTTAGAGATAAAAGCATCTTTGCACTTATTCCAAGAATCAATACTATTTTTAGGCAAAGACGAAAACCAAGCTTTAGCACGATCTCTAAGCGAAAAAGGAAATAGATTCAATTTAACAATATCATTGTCCACATCTTTCTTTTTTTGCATATCACACAAATCAACAAAGCTATTTAGATGGGCAGCGGCATCTTCACTAGGAAGGCTGACGAATTGATCTTTCATGACAAGATTCAATAAAGCAGTATTGATTTCACAAGATTCAGTATCGGTAAGAGGAGCAATCGGAGTGCTAAGGAAATCATTGTTGTTGGTATTGGTAAAGTCACACAATTTAGTACTATCTTGAGCCATCATGACAAGCAAGCAATCCAACACACGAGTAAACAAGAAGCGAGCGAGAAAGAGGCGAACGGAGAAGAGAGGGCGAATAAAACGGTAAGGGTGAAGTGGGGGAGAGGAAAACGAGAGGAAAATGGCAAATAATGTAATGTGAGAGATAAGGATTTGTGATGGGTACTTTGTCACGCCCAATATGCGACCCTATCCGAGAGGAACTCGAAGGTACCACCAAAGATAGACCTGCATATTGAAACGCTTTTGCAAGGTGGATATCATTACATTGTACCATTACATAATAGTTGGGGATACATACATAAGGCACAGACGCCCCAAGAATACATCAACATACATGAGAACAACATCCGACTACAGATGAAACATAAACAGAAACTCAAACAATATCCACCCTGCTAGCCCAGGCTGCCGACCAGGAACCTAACCCAAGATCGACGATGAAGAAGAAGAACTCCAACACAAGTAAACATTGCTCTCGCATCATGAGCATCGCATAACCTGTAACTGCAACTGTTGTTGTAGTAATCTGTGAGCTACGAGGACTCAGCAATCCCATTACCATGGGTATCAAGACTAGCAAAGCTTAATGGGTAAGGAAGGGGTAAAGTGGTGAGGTTGCAGCAGCGACTAAGCATGTATGGTGGCTAACTTACAAAACAAGAGCGAGAAGAGGAGCTTAGCAAGCGGTCGTCAACTAGTAATGATCAAGAAGTGATCCTGAACTCCTACTTACGTCAAACATAACCCAAAAACCGTGTTCTCCTCTCGAACAACCCCGAAAAGAGACGATCACGGTTTCACACGCGGTTGGTGTATTTTAGAAGAGTTTACCTCAAGTTTACTACAACCGGATATTAACAAATTCCCATCTTCCACATAACCGCGGGCACGGCTCTCGAAAGTTTATACTCTGCAGGGGTGTCCCAACTTAGCCCATCACAAGCTCTCACGGTCAACGAAGGACATTCCTTCTCCCGGGAAGACCCGACCAGTCTCGGAATCCCGGTTACAAGACATTTCGATAATGGTAAAACAAGACCAGCAAAGCCGCCCGAATGTGCCGACAAATCCTGATAGGAGCTGCACATATCTCGTTCTCGGGGCACACCGGATGAGCACTCCGTACAACTAAAACCAGACCTCAAGTTTCCCCGAGGTGGCGCTGCAAAGGACTCTATTTTGGACCAGCACTCGGAGGAGCACTGGCCCCGGGGTGGGGGGGGGGGGATAAAGATGACCCTCGGGCTCCGGAAACCCAAGGGAAAAAGGCTTAGGTGAGGCAAATGTAAAACCAAGGTTGGGCCTTGCTGGAGGAGTTTTATTCAAAGCGAACTGTCAAGGGGTTCCCATAACACCCAACCGCGTAAGGAACGCAAAATCAAGGAACATAACACCGGTATGACGGAAACTAGGGCGGCAAGAGTGGAACAAAACACCAGCCATAAGGCCGAGAGTTCCACCCTTTACCAGGTATATAGATGCATTTTTTAAATAAGAGATATTGTGATATCCCAACATAAACATGATATCCATGTTCCAACATGGAACAACCTACAACTGCACCTGCAACTAGCAACGCTATAAGAGGGGCTGAGCAAAGCAGTAACATAGCCAAACAACGGTTTGCTATGAAGGGTGAAAAGGTTAGAGGTTTTCATGGCAATTTGGGAGGCTTGACAACAAGTGGTAGGTAGCGCGACATAGCGATAGCATCGAGACAACTAGCATAGCAATGATAGTAGTGAGATCCAAGGTGATGGTCATCTTGCCTGAAATCCCGCTAGGAAGAAGAACAAGTCCATGAAGAAGATGAAGCCACGTAGACGAACCAAGCGTAGACGAACGAATCCTCACGATTGCAACGAAACAGGAACTAACGGGAAGGAGCACAACCGAAAAGAAGCAAACAACATGGTAAACACGCATCACATAAACATGACATGATTCTCAAACAAGTATGATGCATGACGAAGCTATATGATACTACTCATGGCAAGAGATGATGCATACAAGAACAACACATCAAAGCAAGTTTAAATGAGGTCGGAAACAACATATAACAATTCTGGTAAGTCCTCATATGCAAATTTCGAAATTGGTCCAGATCTGATTAGAACACAATCTTGAAGTTGTTAAACATCAATTTAAAATGCATCAAGATGATCTACATGGTTTTCTATTCAAGTTACATATAAAGTTCGTTTAATTCAGAGCTACGGCCTAGAAGATATGAGCAAAACAAGTTAAGCATGGCATTGATGCAAAATGCATACAAACATCAAGCAAACACACTTAAAACATGAATGCAATAAGGTAACATGAAACTACCTGCAAAACTAAGTAAGTTTCATATAGAGCACACTCAAAACGGAGCGACGGTTCAACACATACACATGAAACAAGTTTAAAGGACAATCTGTCCAAAACAACAACTAGGTAACTTACAAGCATCAAAACAACATGGTACAACACCTAAACATGAAAGCAAATGGCATGTACGTGATGTACAGGTAAACATGATAAAACAAGAACAATGAGCTATCTCCATAATTCAATAGAAATGCTCAAAAGGACATGACAAGATTGCAAATAATAACAGTTTCACAGACTTGGCAGAAATCACTGGACATGGCAGAATTAACATCAGGTTACAATGTTTAGAGCTATCAAACAACATGTTACAGAAATATATCATGGCAAACAAAGGAATGGAATGTTAATACTAAAGACGAAGAACAAAATTCCATTAATCAACTTATTCCGAAGATCAACAGAAATCATGGTAGCGTCCATGCAAACATGACAAATGATATGACAGATTCAGACTTGGTGAAAATAACAGCGCATGGCAGAAACAACGAAAAGTAGGCATGTTGGTGAGCTTGTACAGCTCCCGACAGAGCATTTCATGGCATGTTAAGTCAACCATCAGTAATATGACATAATTATTAAGCTACAAATGGCAAGAGGGAGTTCATAGGGTGCATGGATCACTAGAAAAACACATGGCAAAACTGAATTTAATGTTAATAGGCTGACAGCAACATTATTTAGCAATTTGAGAGCAGGATTACAGCAAGATAGATCACGCTATAAATGCAACCAAGGGAATGGATGTATAGAGCATAACATTTATAACAAAACATCCTTAGTGAACATCTCCAGAATATGCATGGATTAATGTGTAATATCAAGCAAAGATAGCAACATGATATAACAGTTTCAGCATTGACAGAACATTAACAGCAAGTAGCCTACTTCACGAGCTTGATGCACTCACCACAAGGCACACAAAAATACATGGATTGCATCTATGTAAATATGGAATGAATATGCTTGTAAAATATGTAGACATAGTGCTCAAAGGATGCACACATAAAATGCAACGAAAATGACAAAACAACAAGTTATAACAGCCTCAGCAGGTTAACATCATATAGCACTCTTGCAACGATGATTAGAGCATCAAGATGAACTCAAACAAGCATTCCACAATGTAAAGAAATGAAGAGAATCTCTCATTGAACATTTTCATATATTGTATGTATGAAACGAAGCATCACACATGAAGTTATGACATGACGAACAATGCATGAGAATGTAAGATTTTCGGGACTTCGCAGAAATCACCTTGCGAAAATGGATCTAGGGTTTCGCGGCACGGACTTCGAGGATGACCGGGGTTCTTGCTGGAGTTGAGGGGGAAGGCCGCCGGAGTTCGCGGGGGAGCTCGAGGATGTCGGATGCGGGCCGAATCTCGCCGGATCCGGCCGAATCCCGGCGAGGGCGGCGCGGGAAGGCGCGGGGCACGGAGGCGAGCTCGCCGGAGCTCGCAGCCGGCGAGGTGGCGCAGCACGGCGGAGCGGCGGCGGGGGTTGGCGCGGCGGAGGCGGCGGAGGTCGGGCCGAGCGGTGGCCCGGGGCGAGCTGGAGCGGGGCTCGCGCGGGCGGACGAGGCGGCGCGCGCGGAGGAGCGGGGCAGCGGCGACCGGGCCGTGGGGGCCGGCAATGGGCTTCGGCGGCGCACGGGACGGGCGGCGGTGACGTGGCGGCGCGGGAGTGGCTGAGGCGGCGGGGTTGGCGACGTGGCGGGCGCTGATTGGTCGGAGTGAGGTGGCCGGTGGACACGTCCGGCCGGAGCGGACGTGTCCGGTGGCGTGGAGGAGCGGGGCTAGGGTTTGGACCCGGGATTTCGGGGGAAGGTGCATATTTATAGCTAGAGGGAGCTAGGAGAGACCAAATGGGGAGCGGTTTTCGCCCACACGATCATGATCGAACGACCGAGAGCATGGAGGGGGTTTGGATGGGCTCATGGGCTATGGTGAAGAGGTGTTGGGCTGCAAAGGGAGAGGGGTACCGGGGTTACACAGTTAACCGTTGGGGCGTCAAATGACCTCCAAATGCGACGAAAATTGACAGGCGGTCTACCTTAATAGAGGCAAAGGTGTCCCGTCTTTTGATGAGATGGTGTCTATCGTTTTGGAGGAAGTCGACTTTGAAGATCCGACTATGAACATGCGAGGACGTCGCGCCTTAGCAATCGCTAAACCAACTCCGAGAGGTTATTGACCATGCCGCAGCACAATCAACCTGACCACGAAGGTCTATCCCTGCAAGCAATCGAAGAACAAGCAAGGATATGATAATGCAATCTGAATATTGCGAATATAAATGAAGTGTTGATAAAGGTGGGGATCCGTAAGCGGTCTTGGTCTGGTCGTTGGACACAAACTAAGTACACGAAGTTGCAATGGCTAACTTTTAACTAAACAAATCCCAAGCAAAAAGCTACTAGATGGATCTACTTCTATAGGAGCAAGGGGTGGCGGCCAAGGAGGTGGGAGGACGTCCCAAGGCAGCCTAAAACCAACCCTAGGTCGTACAAGGCTCATGGGCCCAAGTGGAGGTGATGCAACACCTTTGGACTTGTTGTTTGACTCGGATTCTGCTGCAGCGTCAGATTGTTTCATCCATATCTCAATTCTCCGGACGAATTTAAAGGTGAATCCAATTGGAATGGAAACATGACGAAATCTACTTTCCAACAAAAAACGAATCACCCAATTCGGAGTCCGTATGAAAAAGTTATTGCCGTTTTGAGTCAGGTATGTCTGTGCAGTCCGAATCTGAATCCAGAAGGTGAGAGACTTGGACTCTATCTTCTCTTGGCCCAAAAGTGACGTGAAGGGACTTTTTGAACAACACCTAAACTTCTCTTTTTCCCTTATCTTCATATGTGGATTGTACGAATGTCCCATACACCTGCAATTAGACAAAACACAAAAGTGTGTGAAGTATTTTTGTTCTGGATAATATAAATAGATTATTGAATAGTTGACACTAGAAATGACCTTACAAATATGCATGTATGCAATATTTTTGGTCGTATCCAAGGTAGTCATGTCCTCATCATCCTCCCCTTCTTGAAAATAAAGCCGTCCTCAGCGTTGCTTTATATGAAATGTGGCTAACAAAAGAGACAAGGTGTACATGTTGTATATGTATATGTCATCAATTTTTACTTCCCGTGGAATTTGCACATATGACACATGTATACATGAGTAACTTTCATAGTGAATAAAATATAAAGCCAAAATATTATCACAAGAAGTGGAAGGCATGAAAGTATTGCAACTCAGTTTGCACATATAAGTGAAGCTTTTATTCATATGAAAAGATTGACAATATTCATCATTAAACCATCCCAATATTGGTGAATAAACCTTACTTGCATAAAATTTACATGCTACAACATGCTTAAATAAGCCAACATGCAATAAGTCATTTGACACAGAATTATCACCAAGATTAGAGGTCATATCAAAATGATTAAACATTGGTTCTTTTGCATCAACAGTTAATTCATTGGGCGCACTCAAAATTGTGGGTATTTCAGTTGTTTGATCACATGACGCATTCATGACAGTAACATGATTCTCTAAAATAGGTGATGCGCTCAAATCAACAGGTAACTCAACACATAATGTATTCAAGTTAACTAGGCATGCATCATTCTCATGTGAAGTTATATCATCAATACCTTTACAGTTACCTTGTCGCAAAGATGTAGCTGATGTAGGTACGGATGATGGCAATGTACCATACTCTTGAGATGACGTCGCGCTCATTATCTGAGGTGTGGCTGCTCTAGTAGGTGCAACGGTGGAGGAACCAAGCGGTGGTGGTGAGCATGAACTAGAATAGTAGTTGTTGTAGTCACCCAATGCATCCTCCTGTAACTGTCTCTCAAAGGTACAAGCACGAAGATACATACCAGTAATGCAACGAGGAATATACTGAAATCGCGCCTGAATATCATGGTTCAAACCACCAAAAAATCTATTCATTGTATCATCCTCAGATTCTTCTATGTCACAATAATGCATATAAGATTTGAACTCTTGGTAGTAAGCATGAACAGTGTTGTTGCCTTGTTTAAATTGTTCAAATTTGCGAAGCAATTCACGATGATAGTAAGGAGGGAAAAATTGTTGTCTCATTACATCTTTCAAATCTTTCCAAGTTGTAGGTTGGTTATCAATGTTTTTCTTACAATGCACACTCCACCAAACAGAAGCAAAACCAGTAAATGCTCTAGTGACAGCTCGTACTCACTCAAGTTCAGAAAAGTCATGGTGACTAAAAACTTGTTCTACTTCAAGCTCCCAAGCTAGATAAATAGCAGGATTAAATCTACCCTCAAATGACGGTAAAGAGATAACCTGACCATGTGCTTGTGTGTGTTGTCCCAACTCTCGTGATGGTGATGATGTGTCCGTCGTCCAAGAACTTCTGTCTCTGGAACCTGTCATGATTAGTAGAAACAAGAAACAAAATTTGAGAATAATGTTCCTATGAACTACTAGGATGGGGTTGTAAAGTGCTCACAGTAAAGCAAATATCAATATCTTACAAGTTCTTACCATGCGGCAGGTGGTGACAGGCAACCAGCGGTGTCAAATAACTCTGAAGATTGTGTAAAGCGATTGCCAGGGGAACATACGTATACACGGTGTAGAAATATGTGGAGCTGGGTTGGCTATATATGGTAGCAAAAGATTAGCAATAATCAATTCAAAGATGCAATGTTGAATAAACGCTCAACGACGGTACTGTGCTGGTCCTAGGCTAGACCGGACTAGAGACGCGAGCCTAGAACACTAATAAGGTCACGACGTAGCACAAATAGCATCAATAAAGGATATGAAGTAGCTATGGACAACAAGATATAAGTGAAGATCACAATAGCAGTAAAGATAATGATGTGAAACAACTGCCAAGTAGGATATACAACAACTCTCTCTCCAACTTTCCTCTTGAAAAGTTTGAGCAAATTTTCTGATAACTTTTTTCAAAGAATGCTGCTAGCTCAAGCTTTCCAATGCAAAAAGAATCACTCAATTCCGAATTGATATGAGGAGTCAAAGAATTCGAAAACTGGCCTGAAAAACTAGAATAAGATGTGTCCGTGAACTTCGGAGGGCAAAAAGACCTATTTAGAAGCTGATTTGGAGGTGTCAAATATTAAACTAGCCTCTGCAACTATTTAGATGCGTCTCGTCGCTAGCTTTCATTTGAGTACTCGTGGATCCAAAACGGACTCCGTATGAGGATGTTATGCCTGTTTTACTGAACAGTGCACAAAACAGATTCCAATCCGAATTCAACTACGAGAATGAGTCTAGATAGATCCGAATTTTTTTTCTTTTTTTTTCTCACACTTTTTTTCTTTCTCTTTTTTTTCTTTGACTTTTTTCTTTTTTTTCTCTCTTTTTTTCTCTGTCTTTTTTTCTCTCCCTCTTTCCAAGAGAAACTAAATAAGATGCAGATTGGATCAAGCGAAGATGTGAACGACCTCAACTATGATTGTGACAATGAACTATGGGTAACATGTGGTGGAAATTGATGGATGATGTGGTGGGCAGCGGAAGAGATAACGATGCAGCGGCGACGTGACTAATGTGAACAGAACTCGAAACTCTAAACGAACTAGACACTAAGACCAGCAACTCAACACGACGATGCAACCGATAATTCAATAATGCAAACAATGAAAAGAAAACTGCAAAGGTTCAGACTGGCTTGGACAAAGGATGAATAGATCTAACTTTTTTTGTGGCTTTTTCTTGGACTATAGGTAAGAAAATAAATCTAATCTAGAAAAACTGGAAATTCTCACCGAGCAACCTGAAAACTGATACCACTTAATAGAGGCAAAGGTGTCCCGTCTTTCGATGAGATGGTGGCTATCGTTTTGGAGGAAGTCGACTTTGACGATCCGACTACGAACGTGTGAGGACGTCGCGCCTTAGCAATCGCTAAACCAACTCCGAGAGGTTATTGACCACGCCGCAGCACAATCAACCTGACCACGAAGGTCTATCCCTGCAAGCAATCAAAGAACAAGCAAGAATATGATAATGCAATCTGAATATTGCGAATATAAATGAAGTATTGATAAAGGCGGGGATCCGTAAGCGGCCTTGGTCTGGTCGTTGGACACAAACGAAGTACACGAAGTTGCAATGGCTAACTTTTAACTAAACAAATCCCAAGCAAAAAGCTACTAGGTGGATCTACTTCTATAGGAGCAAGGGGTGGCGGCCAAGGAGGTGGGAGGACGTCCCAAGGCAGCCTAAAACCAACCCTAGGTCGTACAAGGCTCATGGGCCCAAGTAGAGGTGATGCAACACCTTTGGACTTGTTGTTTGACTCGGATCCTGCTGTAGCGTCAAATTGTTTCGTCCATATCTCAATTCTCCGGACGAATTTAAAGGTGAATCCAATTGGAGTGGAAAGAGGACGAAATCTACTTTCCAACAAAAAAAAGAATCACCCAATTCGGAGTACGTATGAAAAAGTTATTGCCGTTTTGAGTCAGGTATGTCTGTGCAGTCCGAATCTGAATCCAGAACGTGAGAGACTTGGACTCTATCTTCTCTTGGCCCAAAAGTGACGTGAAGGGACTTTTTGAACAGCACCTAAACTTATCTTTTCCCCTTATCTTCATATGTGGATTGTACAAATGTCCCATACACCTGCAATTAGACAAAACACAAAAGTGTGTGAAGTATTTTTGTTCTGGATAATATAAATAGATTATTGAATAGTTGACACTAGAAATGACCTGACAAATATGCATGTATGCAATATTTTTGGTCGTATCCAAGGTAGTCATGTCCTCATCATACCTACTCTAAAACAACACCGCACGTCAAGTTTCAAACATTCCGAGAACACTTAAATGCCACTCACGAAACAAGGTCTGAGAGGTGCAACGGGCGTGTGTGAGAGTGTCGGAACGCGAAACGGACAATGGAGAGAGAGACCAGATGCAAGTTTTGAAAACATGAGGATGCAATGCAGATGATGACATGGAAAAATGCAACACGCAAGCAAATGACATGGCAAGGACGGCGAATAAACAGAAGACACCTGGCGCATCGAAGTCGGGGCGTTACAACTTGGTATGTTGACTTCTGCGTAGACTCCCCGACAACGGCGCCAGAAATCCTTCTTGCTACCTCTTGAGCACTGCGTTGGTTTTCCCTTGAAGAGGAAAGGGTGATGCAGTAAAGCAGCGTAAGTATTTCCCTTAGTTTTTGAGAACCAAGGTATCAATCCAGTAGGAGACCACGCACGAGTCCCTCGCACCTACACAAACAAATAAATCCTCGCAACCAACGCGATAAGGGGTTGTCAATCCCTTTACGTTCACTTATGAGAGTGAGATCTGATAGATATGATAAGATAATATTTTTGGTATTTTTATGATAAAGATGCAAAGTAAAATAAAAGGCAATGAAAATAACTAAGTGTTGGAAGATTAATATGATGGAAGATAGACCCGAGGGCTATAGGTTTCACTAGTGGCTTCTCTGGAGAGCGTAAGTATTACGGTGGGTGAACAAATTACTGTTGAGCAATTGATAGAATTGAGCATAGTTATGAGAATATCTAGGTATGATCATGTATATATGCATCACGTCCGAGACAAGTAGACCGACTCCTGCCTGCATCTACCACTATTACTCCACACATCGATCGCTATCCAGCATGCATCTAGAGTATTAAGTTCATGAGAATAGAGTAATGCTTTAAGTAAGATGACATGATGTAGAGGGATAAACTCATGCAATATGATATAAACCCCATCTTGTTATCCTCGATGGCAACAATAAAATACGAGCCTTGCTGCCCCTACTGTCACTGGGAAAGGACACCGCAAGATTGAACCCAAAGCTAAGCACTTCTCCCATTGCAAGAAAGATCAATCTAGTAGGCCAAACCAAACTGATAATTCGAAGATACTTGCGAAGATAACCAATCATACATAAAAGAATTCAGAGAAGATTCAAATATTGTTCATGGATAAACTTGATCATAAACCCACAATTCATCGGTCTCAACAAACACACCGCAAAAGAAGATTACATAGAATAGATCTCCACAAGAGAGGGGGAGAACATTGTATTGAGATCCAAAAAGAGAGAAGAAGCCATCTAGCTAATAACTATGGACGCGAAGGTCTGAGGTAAACTACTCACACATCATTGGAGAGGCTATGGTGTTGATGTAGAAGCCCTCCATGATCGATGCCCCCTCCGGTGGAGCTTCGGAAAAGGCCCTAAGATGGGATCTCACGGGTACAGAAGGTTGCGGCGGTGGAATTAGGTTTTTGGCTCCGTATCTGGTAGTTTGGGGGTACGTAGTATATATAGGAGGAAGAAGTACGTCGGTGGAGCAACGTGGGGCCCACGAGGGTGGAGGGCGCGCCTGGGGGAGGGGGGGTAGGCGCGCCCCTACCTCGTGCCCTCCTGGTTGATGTCTTGACGTAGGGTCCAAGTCCTCTGGATCACGTTCGTTCCGAAAATCACGTTCCCGAAGGTTTCATTCCGTTTGGACTCCGTTTGATATTCTTTTTCTACGGAACTCTAAAATAGGCAAAAAACAGCATTCTGGGCTGGGCCTCCGGTTAATAGGTTAGTCCCAAAAATAATATAAAAGTGTATAATAAAGCCTATTAAACATCCAAAACAAAATATAATATATCATGGAACAATAAAAAATTATAGATACGTTGGAGATGTATCAACCGGATTCTGCATCTCCACCCTGCTGGCGTCCACCGTAGCCACTGAGAAATCTCCTTCCCCTGCATCTTGCGCGCGATCAACCTCTGCAACTTTGCCCAAGTCCATGGCTTCCTCAAAGATTGTGAGCCTACAATTATGGTTCTAAGCAATCAACATAAGACCCCCAATTTTGTGAAAGCAACCTAACAGTTTCGATCGCGAGCCGGCAAGAGGACCATACCTGCATACCGGATCCACTGGGTAGCCACCTTGTTGGATCACGTAATCGATTTTCGTCGGCTGCTCCATTGCACTGGATTCATCTTCGCTGAACCTCTCACCACATGCCGCCGAAATGCTCTACCCCCATGAACTGTATCTCGAGTAGGCAGACATACAAGGTTTGATGCATGAAGTAAAACACAAGACCCATTGGCATAGTTACGGTAGCAACACGAATTTTGGACCATGGTCTTTCTTACGAGGCAGGTGTTGTACCACCGGTCCCGATTACAGGCAACCACGGCGCCTGTCCATCGCCCTCCAACTGGGCCCCCCAGTCGGGCTGGAACAAAAGCTTGTAGCTCACGAGCTTAATGAGCGCTCGGTAGTTCGACTCATACAACTTGGTGCTTGCTTCTTAATGAACATAGCCAATCACCAATTTTAGCTTGTTAAGCTTAACGAGTTTAACGAGCGAGCTAAGGAGTTCCATAAGTAGCTCGTTAAGCTCGTTAATAACAACACAACATATATTTTCATCTTACATGACAAAATTTTCATAGCACATCAGCCATTCTATTCAATCTAATCTACATATTAGGTAACAAACTAGTGCATTTCCTTTTGTAGTCAACATATTCCTTCTTAAAAACCACATCTACACACTCATTCTGGATATCGTAATACATCAGAATCTGTTAGCAAGCGCTCACGAGCTTAACGAGCTTCAAACGATCCGAGCCGAGCAGGATTTTCTGCTCATTAATCTTAACGAGCTTAACGAGCCGAGCAGTTTGTTAATCCATCCCTAGCCCCCAGTCATACATACACACATTGTATAGCGCCCAAACGCTGATTACTAGGGTTCGCTCCAATAATCATTAAATGCAGTGGCACGAATCCACATGCTGTACTCAGTGGTCCATATAGTATGACATATATGCCGGTATGAGCCATATCGCTGCTCTCCAACAATAAAGCAAACTGAAGTGATGTGAAACTCCACAAAACTATTGGCTCTAGATGCTACATTGCAGTTATCACTGTAAGGTAAGCACTTCAACTTCCTACATGCAAATTATCATATTTTTCATAAGTAAATGGCCTGTGGAAATAAAGTTTATCATGTCCTGTTTGATGTACTAGTGTAATGAGCAAAAACAGAAACCTACAACTGTTGAATTTTTTGAAGCAACCCACATCAGAAAGAAGGACGGGGTCAAGAGTGAGATTGCAACAACGACACTCGTAAGCATTCTGCAATTTTTAGATTTCACTTGTAATGTGCCACCCAAAATATTATTTTCTAACATTGTACCAACAATGCTTCAATCATATTGCAAAAGGAAATGAAGGAAAAGAAAAATGCAACTTCAGGAAAAGGTGAAGAGCCAAAAAACAGATGTGCAAATTGTTGCAGAGGTTCTCAAGGACGTTACCAAGCATAGCACGTTCCTTGCAAGCATGGGAGTGTCATCTGCCTCCAGATTGAAGAGAGGCTTGTAACTCAGGAGCTAGCTGTGAGATCAACAACTGACATGTATCAACAAGAGCTGAATGCAAGAATAGTAGCATAGCAATAGGAAATTGAAGAGATGAAAACAAAGAAGAAAGATGAAATTGCAACTCTTAAGAAGGAATAAGAGGATAAATCTATTTCTATGAAAAAGAAGCAATCATAACTGGAAGGAGCTTTTGGTTTTCTCGTAAGGAAGATGCACGGCGGCTCTGATAACATCATGTCACAACCCACTTAGGGGGGGCTCTAACAACATCATGTCGCAACCCTAATGGTGGTCTTCTTCGTCCAGAAACTCTGGTCGTCCCTTATTATATTTTCTAATGTGTGGTACTCTATCTGTTTTCTTTCATGTCGTGTGTGATACTTCCTCGGTTGGCTAATCATTATTATAATTGTGTCAATCATGTCTGTTTTTCAGTGTTAACGGAAGTCATTCCATTCTCATTTTTGAAAAATTACTAATTTTGAAGCTCAAATTCAAATTTAAATTTGGTTTCCAGTTGCAACATTGAACAAACTGTGACAGTAATAGTGATGGAAATGTGTGCCGTCACTAGCTTCCGAATCCACATGTAAGCAACCACGTCAACATCCTATGGGCCCACATGTCAGGATCTTTGACCGGTTAAATTTGATTGTTACTGAGAGCCACCGTCAGTGATAAAACCTCGGCCAAGCCCAACTGTAAGGTGCCATGTTGGCATATTATTAGCTCATATGTCAGAAATGTTGACTGGTGAAACATGGTGGGTCGGTTGTTAGTGATGTATGTATTTTCACCGAAAACTATGTTGAGGGATGAGCAAGTCGTATATAGTGATGATTCTAGTGACATTTTTTGGCCATCGCAGAGCTTCGGCTACGGATTTGGGTTCGCCACCTAAGACATGATCTTGCGTGACAGAGGAAGTGGTACTGTCAAGATTTTATTTTTTGTGACAACGCTTTGGTGATGGTGATGGCCGAATAAATTCACCAGGGTATTTTCTGCGACGAAACATAGTTTTACGTGACACAAGTGAAATGCCACAAAATAGAGCAAACATTCTACTGTTCTAAGTAGATTTACAAAATGCTGTAAATGTTGTTTGAAAAAAAACATTGCATGGTGTCATCATGCCTGTGCTCACTAGAATATGTGGTTAAAAATTCAATGTGTTAAGCAAAAGTTATGAGA
Organism: Aegilops umbellulata; assembly: GCA_032464435.1. Classification (NCBI taxonomy): domain Eukaryota; kingdom Viridiplantae; phylum Streptophyta; class Magnoliopsida; order Poales; family Poaceae; genus Aegilops; species Aegilops umbellulata. The sequence continues at coordinate 115,468,115 of CP136056.1, forward strand.
TGTGTTAACGACCTATCGATGTCAGGGGAGATTCGTAGGTTCGAAAGAGGGGAAGTGTCCGATGTGTGAGGGGGCTAGGTAGTGTTGCTAATTTCGTGACCTAAAAATCTTGTATACATCTAATGCAGACAAATCAAACATGCATATCCAATTTTTGTATATGTGAGATGGGTTTGCTAGTTTAGAACAACATAATATGTTAGTGCTGTTAGGAGCGGGTTTTCATGCCCGAACGCTGCTAGTGTGATGTTTAGCAGCGTTTACCATCAAAGGTGCACACTGCTAATCAAACTTTAAGATTTTAAGTAGATTTACAAAATGTTGTAAATGCTCTTTGAAAAAATAACTTTGCATGGTGTAATCTTGCATTTGATCACTAGATATGTGGTTAAAAATTTGATGTGTTACACAAAATTATGAGATATGTTAATGACCTGTCGATGTTAGGGGAGATTCGTTGGTTCGAAGGGGGAAGTGTCCGATATGTGAGGGGGCCAGGTAGTGTTGCTATTCGTGTGACCTAAAAATCTTGTACTCATCTAATGCAATCAAATGAAAGTTGCACCTCCAATTTTTTGATTATATGAGGTGGGTTTTCTATTTTAGAACAACATAGTATATTAGTGCAATAGCAACGTGTTTTCTGTTTAGCAGTGTTTACCATCCAGGGTGCACGCTGCTAATCAAACTTTAAGATTTTAAGCAGATTTACAAAATGTTGTAAATGTTGTTTGAGAAAAATAAACTTTGCATGGTGTCATCATGCATGTGATCACTAGATATGTGGTTAACAATTTAATGTGTTACGCAAAAGTTATGGGATATATTAACGACCTATTGATGTAAGGGGAGACTCGTAGGTATGAAGGGAGGAAGTGTCCGATTTGTGAGGGGGCAAGGTTGTGTTGCTACTTTTTGCAACCTAAAAATCTTTTACACTTCTAATGTGGACAATCAAAGCCACATCTCCAATTTTTTGTTTTATATGAGGTGGGTTTGCTATTTTAGAACAACATAATATATTAGTGCAGTTAGGAGCGTGTTTTTTTGCCCGAACACTGCTAGTGTGATGTTCAACAACATTTAGCATCTAGGGTGCACACCACTAATCAAACTTTAAGACTTTAAGTGACGGGGTCCTGTACCTAGGATACCTAACGTAAGGGAGCCCGGCTACGCCAAGCGTGTGGGTCCCACTAGGCCCAACGCTGGAGGAAAACCCTAAGGAACCAGAGGCAATCTTCGTAATCGCCAAGATCGGACGCCGGCAGTACAACAGACTCACCTACCCCCCGTACAAACTCTAGACCTCCCCTACCTATACAAAGGGAGGTCTAGGGATTCATTCATCATCCAACCTTAGATCCAAACTCTCGGTAGAAATCCCATACACCATTGTAATCCTCTGCATGGGGTATCCCCTCACCATGAATAACAAGAAGAAGCAGGGTGTACGGTACGACTCTTCGGAGGCTCGAACCTAGGTAAACTATGCGCGCGAACTCCATTCCGGTACTTATGATCTCATCATGAACCCTACCGAGGGATTTGATGATAAAACGCTCCGTCAGTTGGAGTGCCAGGTTGGGGCAACACTGATCGGAGACCTAACCCGGTGCGGAGAAACAGAAAAGGCCGGCGATGTCCAGTCAAGCCATTGCCTCACGTTCAGCTCTTTTGAGGTGGTCGCTGATGGATGAGGACAATTCCTTAACATCTCACCTTCACTCCTTGTCAACCGCATGTATGATGAGCAAGGGCGGGCCAAGGGGTTTACGATCGCCCGAACCACCTTGCATGGAGATGCATCATGCGGGCTCCGCCCAGCCTCCATGAACATGGTATTGACGACAGTGGATACACACGAAACCAGAAGCTCCCACGATGCATGATCTATGCGGCAGAAAACACAGTGCTTTTAGGACTAATTTTCAAGGGACCATGTCCGACCTCCGGATGCAGACGATTTAAGTCATATAATTCAACAGCCCGAAGAGTCAGCCCGGAAGCTTTGGAACAGATTCCTCACTAAGAAGAATCAAATTGTCGACTGCCCAGACGCCGAAGCCTTAGCGGCTTTCAAACACAGTGTCCAGGACGAATGGCTCGCCAGACACCTCGGCCAGGAAAAACCGAGGACAATGGCAGCCCTAACAAGCCTTATGACCCGCTTTTGCGCGGGCGAAGATAGTTGGCTGGCCCGTAGTAGCACCAGCGACCCATGCACATCTGAAGTCAGGGATGGCAATGGAAAACCACGACGCAATAAAAGCAAGCATCGAAACAACGAAGACAGCCCAGACAACACGGCGGTAAACGCCGGATTCAGGGGCTCTCGACCCGGTCAATAGAAAAAGCCATTCAAAGGCAACCGAGATGGACCGTCCAGCCTAAACAAGATTCTAGACAAATTATGTCAGATTCATGGCACCTCCGACAAACCCGCAAATCACACCAACAGAGAATGCTGGGTCTTGAAGCAGGCCGGCAAGCTAAACGCCAAACACAAGGGGAGGGAGACACCAAGTGAACACGAGGATGAGCCTCGCCAGGAAAACACTAGGGGACAAAAAATTCCCACCAGAGGTTAAAACAGTGAACATGGTTCATGTAGCGAGGAGGAGCAAATGCGCACTCTAAGACATATGTGCCGTGGAGCCCGTCACCCCCAAGTCCAACCTTTGGTCGGCCTGCCCGATCACTTTTGATGGCAGGGATCACCCGACTTGTATCCGGCACGGAGGATCAGCTGCCTTGGTACTAGACCTAATAATTGACGGATACCATCTCACCCGAGTCCTTATGGACGGTGGCAATAGTCTTAATCTGATATATCAGGACACAGTCCACAAAATGGGGATAGACCCAACAAGAATCAGCCAAAGCAATACTACCTTTAAAGGAGTAATACCAGGCCCAGAGGCCCGCTGCACGGGCTCTCTAGTACTAGAGGTTGTCTTCGGTTCTCCCGACAACTTCCGAAGTGAAACGTTAACCTTCGACATCGCTCCATTCCGAAGCGGCTATCAAGCACTACTCGGAAGAACGGCCTTTGCTCGTTTTAATGCAGTACCGCATTACGCTTATCTTAAGCTTAAGATGCCCGGGCCACATGGCATCATCATAGTTAGCGGAAACACAGAGTGTTCCTTACGTGCGGAAGAACGTGTGGCAGCTTTAGCAGCCGAACACTGAACGGCCTCTCCAATCAGAATAAATGATCGGTCGTCAAGACCGCGGACACGGCTTGACGAGTCCGGCGCACCCCCAGCTGTAACAGCCCAGATAAACCTAAGATTGGGTCGAGGGATATACCCCCGTAGGTGGTGCTAGGGGCTTCCCGCATGTAAAAAGGACTATAGTTCGCCTTGACCTATTTTATATTGAATTTTAATGGTTTATTAAGAATAACCAATTTTTAGCACGAAGACTTTTACCTGGGTTTTTCTCCTTTTCAGATGATAATCGTGCTACACCCTTCCAGGATACGGCACAGCGGAGACACAGGCACAGACGTGCAGCAGGGCCCCGGTCAAAGATTTCTTTTTAGATTAAGACCCTGTGTATCTTACTGTCTCTTGTTGCTTCACACGCTCCGGATACTCAACACAACCGAGAGGGATGCTGGCGTTATTGGCATTTCGCCATGCCAGACTAATGCACGTACCTAGAAATTCAGGGTTCATCATCAAGGGCGTTACTCAGCCTGGTATATGTTGTAAAGTCCGAATACCTTAGGGAGTGTTCGGCGTCGCGAGTTTGGCCTTATATGCACCAGCTCCGAATCATGTCTTTGGTCAATAGTTGGGTTTGCCCGGCTCCCATGTTTTGCTACCTTACATTCCGCTCTATCGGCTAAGGTCGCACCGGGAGAACTACTGCGATTGTGCCCTGGTTCATCTGGACGAGCACCTCAGTAGAGAAAGCCGAAAACTGACTATCATGATAAAGCGCGAGACTGGTCAACCACTCGATGACTCAGCGGAATCTTCGCGATTCCTCTGTATTAACGAAGGGCCATTTTCCCGGCCATGTAGGTACGCGCCCTGTATTCGGATGAGCGCGGAAGTACCAGGGGCTATATAGTAGCCCCACCGTCAAACTCCTATGGCTAAGTGAAAGTGTTAAAGCTATATAGTCTGATTGCCTTGTTCGCCGCGCCATCACCTCCTTAATGGACCAAGATGTTGGATCAAGTGTGAATACGCGCTTTTCCGAACACCCCCGCATTATATGCGTGGGGGCTGAAGCCGACGACGACAAACTTTCAGGTTATATACATACATAAACTGCCGCACAGGAGGCATCATAATACTTTTAGGCAAAAGTATAAAAACAACCTTTATAATCCAAATAGCATTGTTTTTACAATTGGGATACATGTCACTCGAACATGATACTCTTCGAGCACTGAGCCTCTATTAAACGAGCACCTTCTAGGACTTCTTCAAAATAGTGCTCGACCGAGATCTGGCCTACGGCTGGATCCTGGGTTGCAATAGCGGTGGCCTCCATCTCTGGCCAGTATGTCTTAACACAGGCAAGAGCCATCCGTGCACCCTCTATGCACGCTGACCTCTTTATAGCATCGATATGCGGCACAACACCAAGGAATCGTTGCACTAAACCAAAATAACTATTTGGCCTTGGTCCTTCCGGCCAAAGATGATCCACGACAAACCTCATGGCAAGTCCGGACAATCTATGGAGTTCAGCCCACTCGGCCATTTATTAATTTAACAGCAGCGGACGCGTTGGAGCATTGAACTGCGACCAGAACAACTTTTCCACTTCATGATCTTTTTGATCTTTGAAAAACTCAGTCGCATCAGCAGCACTCGTTGTGAAGTCCAAGTACGCATCTGCAGCATATCATAATTTATCCAGAGGGGCATACTTTGGATCTACGAACTTCGTCCGCAACAGAAAGGGCTTCCCATCCATGATATTTCCGGCTTGATGAAGCTCCTCCTTTGCCGCTCTGATATTAGAGCGGGTTTCCTTGGCTGCTACCATGGCTTTCTTCAGGTCTGCTGCTTTCGCTTGGCTTTCCTTTTTAAGAAGCTCATACCGGTCGGCAGCATCCTTCAGCTCAACAACCATCTTGGCTATTTTATCTTCGCTCTGGCGATGAGCAGCTTGTTCGGCACTTAACTCTTCGGCCGCCTTTAGGGTGGCCGCATCGCTTCTCCTGGCTTGTTCCTTAGCTCGGGCAAGCTCCGCCCGAATGGTCTCCATGGCGGCAGCTCCATCTGCAGTCACAACATATTACAAATACTAGCATCATGCTCCTCTTAATATCTCTTGACCATCGGAGAATACATACCCTGTTCCTCGTCAAGCCGCTTGTTTACAAGCACGATGTCGGCATCTGCCGCATCAAGTTGCTGCCACAGTTCGGCAAACTCACCAGTCCGACCAGCCACCGGACCCTCAGCCACCTGCACATGAAGGCAACATGATCATTACCTGGGACTATGATCCTCTGTTTGCCGCCTTTGGACAGCAACCAGAGTCTCAGGGGCTACTATCTGCATAGGGCACACCTAGCGTGTGCGGTACCATCAATATATATATATTACTTTGCGTACTTCAAAGCCTCTTAGCAGTCTCATAAAAGCTTCATGCAACCAACTTTTGGCGGATGAAATACTCTCAACCACCGTACCCATTAAAGTACGATGCGCCTCTGAGATAGCCGCTTGCTCCAGAAGACCCATCAGTGCGTCTGGTCGTGCACCGAATAGTCCCGGACTCTTTTTGATTGCTCTCCTTAGGAGCCGAATACTCTCGACTTCAGGTGGCCGAAGGGTTACCTTCCGGCCTTGGCGGATCAAGAAAAATCCTCCGAGACGACACCTCAGAGTCGTCCGCCTCATGAGGCGGGGAGACAGGGGGAGGCGTTTCGCTCTCCATCATCTCCGGAAGAAGATCCCCCGAAGACAAACTTTGTCGAGAAGGGCTACGATCCGAACTGCAAGACATACGTCTCGGTTATTGTCGTCAGAAATGAAGCAGGATATATTTACCAAAAGTACTCTTGTTCACTTACAGCTCGGTGGAGGGCTGATCCCCTTGCGGGCATTGTGCGGTAAGAATGCCCTCCAGGGCAAGGCCCCCCTGGCGAAGGTTTCTTCCCTCGTTTGGGAACCCTTGTTTCCAAGTCTTCAGAGGCGGTCCTTTTCCTTCCTTGGGGAGAGGGATTTTCAGATTCTTCTCCCCGATCATCCTCCTTCGCGGAGACACTAATTCCCCGGTTTGGATGAGTAATGCGTGAGGCCCGATTTCGGCTTCTTTATTCCTCCCTTTATCTTCCCGTGATGGCGCTTGATAAGGTGTGAGCTCAAGCATCCTGGCTAGTATAGGATCTGATGAGCCTTCGGGAAGGGGGGCCGAACACCTGATCATCTTCGCCTTTTTATCCAGTCCTGGTCAAAGAGCGATTTTTCAGAATGATGTTAGGACAAATGAAAAGACAACATGTTCGGCCGCAGAATTACTTACGTGGGTGTCTGGACGATTGCAGTTTAGACTCGCATCCTCGGTGGTGTCCGGACACTTTATTCGTGATCCGAAGAAAAATTCATACATCCCTTCGAGCGTCACGCCAAAGAATTACTGAATAGTTCACGGTCCTTCCGGGTTGAACTCCCACATACGGAGAGGTTGACGTTGGCATGGTAGGACCCGACGAACTAGCATGACTTGCATTACCTTGACAAGGCTGACATCTCTCTTGAGGAGATCTCGGATGCGACTATGCAATGTCGGCACGTCATTAACTGGCCCCCAGTCCAGCCCCTTGTTGACCCATGACACCAGTTGTGGCGGGGGGCCCGAACGGAAGGCGGGGGCAGCTACCCACTTAGTACTTCATGGAGCTATGATGTAAAACCACTCCCGCTGCCATAAGTCGGACATCTCCGGGAAGGAACCCTTTGTCCATGGAGCATCGACGCCTTTGCTTATTATGGCACCTCCGCATTCTGCGTGTCGCCCATCGATCATCTTCGGCTTCACAATGAAGGTCTTGAGCCATAAGCCAAAGTGTGGGGTGATGCGGAGAAAGGCCTCACACACGATGATGAACGACGAGATGTGAAGGATGGAATCCGGAGCTAGATCATGGAAATCGAGCCCGTAATAGAACATAAGCCCTCTAATAAAGGGATCGAGGCTAAGGCCTAGCCCTCGGAGGAAGTGGGAAATGAATACGACACTCTCGTTGGGTTCGGGAGTGGGGATGACCTGCCCTTGAGCAGGCAGCCTGTGCGAGATTTCGGCGGTCAGATACTTGGCTTCTCTTAGCTTCTTGATGTCCTCCTCTGTGACAGAGGAGGCCATCCACCGGCCTTGAAGGTTGGATCCAGACATAATTGAAGGTCCGAAGCGCTTAGCTTGAGCCTTGGGTGTTGGAATTCCAGGTGGGGGAAGGGAAGGATCGAGCACGAGAAGAAAAGGACAGGCCTTCGCCCCTTTATAAAGAGGGTGAATATCAAGCGTCCTCCGCGTGGCCATTTGGAACTTGCCTAAAATCGAGGAGTCATACCAGCAGTCACGATTGGTTTACCCATACCCGTATTAATGATAATCCCGTGATAAGGGGACATGGTCTCTCCTTCAACAAGAAGCGCCAAGAAAACCGCCTCGCAATATGTGCAGTAGCTGGTTGAGAAAAACGGTTTGAATAATGACCGGGCCATGGCGTGATGTCACGTTATGAAAAGTTGTCAGCAGGCTAGATTTGTGGAAATATTATACTCTCTACGGTGGTATGTGGAATTTGTTTTGCAGAGCCGTACACGATCCTTGTGTTCGAAATCTTCTATGGAGTATTCGGAGGAAGAACCCGCCTTGCAATGCCGAAGACAATCTGCGCGCCGGACTCATCGTCATTGAAGCCTAGTTTAGGGGCTACTGAGGGAGTCCTGGATTAGGGGGTCCTCGGACAGCCGGACTATATTCTTTGGCCGGACTGTTGGACTATTAAGATACAAGATTGAAGACTTCGTCCTGTGTCCGAGTGGGACTCTCCTTGGCGTGGAAGGCAAGCTTGGCAATTCGGATCTATAGATCTCCTCCCTTGTAACCGACTATGTGTAACCCTAGCCCCCTCTGGTGTCTATATAAACCGGAGGGTTTAGTCCGTAGGACAACAACAATCATAATCATAGGCTAGCTTCTAGGGTTTAGCCTCTACAATCTCGTGGTAGATCAACTCTTGTAATACTCATATAATCAAGATCAATCAAGCAGGAAGTAGGGTATTACCTCCTTCGAGAGGGCCCGAACCTGGGTAAACATTGTGTCCCCCGCCTCCTGTTACCATCCGCCTTAGACGCACAGTTCGGGACCCCCTACCCAAGATCCGCCGGGTTTGACACCGACAGTGGACACCCAAAGAGAAGGAACCATCACAGGATCATAGCTCCAGTGAGATCCCTGAAGAACCTGCTAGGTATTGTCGGACCTGCCCTCCAACGCAACCATGTAGCGATGGACGTGCTCGTCCTCCTCGCTGACATGGTGACGTACAGTGGCGGAGCTAGAGTTTGAGATCAAGGTGGTCCGCGCCCAAAAAAAATTCATAAGAAATATCACATGCGAATGTTCTAACTAAACAATATCAAATAGAAATAGATCAATATGGTCTTTCAAACACACGAAAATTCTCAATTAAGTCTAATTTTTTATAAACATGGCTACATAGTACATACTACATGGACCATACATACCTTGAGAAGTTCTTCCATTAATTCTTTGGCCACATCTGGTATGGCCCCTGCCTTTTTCTTCCCTATCTTCATAGCTTCTCTTTGAAAAAGAGAAACAATGTCTCCGGTCCTCTTCATTCATCAACAGTTCTGCAATAAGAATTTCTATCATTAACGCTATTTGGAGCCAAAATTATGTGCCAAATAATGCATGTGTCCAGTTCATCCATAGGATTGGATAGCACAACAAAAACACAAACCCTAAATCAGAAATTGGGGAAGCCGAAATTTAGTATTTGATAACTTCAATTGGGCTGACTTGTTGACTTGCTGCCGCCGGAATGAGGCACTTGGGGCACTCGGCGGCCGCCGTCGGCTGTGCAGCCACGCAGCCGGCAAGGGCGCAGTGGCATAGGGCAAGGGCAGGGGCGCACACAGCTCTCTTTCATAGGGAGGCGGAAGGACTGAAGGAGAGGCGGGATCCTCCTGGTGGCTGGGCTCCGGCCGATGACTGGCGAGGGCGAGGCAGGGCACGACCACGTGGCTCTGGGAGGGTGTCGGGACGAGGCGGCTGTGCCCTCGCTCGTTGTGGACGACAGGACGATAGGGCCTAGCTTGGGCTGCGGTTGTTCGTGGATCAGGCAAAGTTTTATTGGGCCAATTGTTTTTCTCTGGCCCAGTCAAAAATTCATAGGTATATAAGCGGATCCAAAATCCCAAGGTGGGCCGCGGCCCACCCTGGCCACCCTGTAGCTCCGCCCCTGATGACGTACCACCTCCGCGGTGTCCGAAAGCCTCGGCATCGTCACTGTCCCACGCGACCGCCACCAAACAAGGATCGGGTCAACGACGGGCTGGCTCCTCACCAACCTACGCCCCCGGAAGGTAGCACCTCCCAATACCAGTCCGGCGGAGCCCAGTCCCGGACATGGCCCCTCTGATCAAGCCGGCCTCCTCCGCCGAGTCGACGACAAGGATGCGGGATAAGCATCGTCGACGTTGATGTGGGAATAATTGCTTGAACTAAAAAAAGAAACTAGTGCTATTAATTTTCTTGCTAAAAATAAACTACTTCTATATATAGTAAAATAAAGTAGTTTTCTTAAATCAACTAGTTCAACTACTACTAAGAACTTAATTACTATAAATAAAATAAAGTAGTACTTACTAAAAATAAACTATTTCCATATATAGTAAAATAAATTAGTTTTATTAAATCAACTAGTTCAACTACTAAGGACTTACTATAAATAAAATAAAGTAGTACTTACTAAAAATAAACTACTTCTATATATAGTAAAATAAAGTAGTTTTATTAAATCAACTAGTTCAACTACTAATTAAGCACTTACTATAAATAAAATAAAGTAGTACTTACTAAAAATAAACTACTTCTATAGTAAAATAAAGTAGTTTTATTAAATCAACTAGTTCAACTACTAAGCACTTACTATAAATAAAATAAAGTAGTACTTACTAAAAATAAACTAGTTTAAATAGTTCTATTATTTATCGACCCCCCCCTCATGTCGAAGTTATCGGGGAGGGGGTATATCGAGAACGACATACCCGATAAAAAATAAGAAGAGGAAGAAGAAGAAAAAAAGAGGAGAAGAAGAAAGGAATAGAGGAGAAGATCGAAGAAAAAAAAGAAGAAAAAAAGAGGAGGAGAAGAAGAAAACTACTTTGTTTTATTTCCTTCTTCTTCTCTATTCGTTTCTTCTTCTCCTCTTTCTTCTTCTTCTTCTTTTTTCCTCTTCTTATTTATTTCTGCTCTTTTTTCCTCTTCTTCTCCTTCTTCTTCTCCTTCTTCCTCTCCTTCTTTTTCTTCTTCTTCTTCCTTCTTTCCTTCTTCCTCTTTTCTTCCTTTTCTTTATTTCACTTTTTTCTCTACACTAACCTAAAATGCACTAACCTAAAATCGATATCTACTAATAACCTAAATAAAAAAAATCTGAAACATCAGGACATATAATCATATATACACACATACGTATAATCACACATATATACATATAATCTGAAAAAAACATAGGGGGCGCGGCGGCAGCGGCCAGTACAGGGAGGAGGAGGAGGAGGAGGAGGGGATCGGGGCGACGCTCACAACGGGCGCGGCGACGGCGTCAGTGCAGGGCGCGGCGACGGCGACGAGGTGGCAGGGCCGGCGGTGTCGGGGCAGGGGTGGCGCGGGGCGGCGTCGGGGCGGCGCGGGACGGTGTCGGACGCAGGGCGACAACGGCGACGGCGAGGCAGAGGGGCAACCTGGCGGCATCGTCGGGGCGGGGAAGATGAACTGAATGAAATTTTTTCACAAGTGCTGAATATATAGCCAGAGCTTTTGTCCAGGTTCATGGTACCAACCGGGACCAATGCCCCCCATTAGTCCCGGTTCGTGGCACCAACCGGGACCAAATGTCTCTTTTCAGCAGCCCAAAGGGCGGGAAACAGAGGCCTTTGCTCCCGGTTGGTGGCACAAACCGGGACTAAAGGGTGGGCATTGGTACCGGTTGGTGGCATGAACCGGTACCAATGCATACCTTTAGTCCCGGTTGGTGGCACCAAACGGGACTAAAGGCCTTGTGCTGCCCGCGTCACGGCACAAAAGTTTAGTCCCACCTCGCTAGTTGAGGGAGCTCGAGAGTGGTTTCTAAGCCCCACTCCCGCTGCCCTCTCGAGCTCCTCTCAAATGCAGGCTTTCGGGCCTAAACACACTGTATCTGCCTGTGGGCCTGCTGGGCCTTCTGCGGGCCTGAATCCTCGTCCAACTAGCTGGGTTTCTAGTCGTATTCAGGCCGTGGTGGCCCAGTAGGTGGCATTATTATTATTATTATTATTTTTCCAGTTTTTTTGTTTTCTTTGTTGCTTTTTTATTTTGTTATAGTTTATTTTATTTTGTTTTATTTTGTTTCTACTTATTTATTTTATAAAAGTTTGTTTTATAAAAGTTTATTTTATTTTGTTTCTACTTATTTATTTTATTTTATTTTGTTTCTACTTATTTATTTTATTTTCTTTTCTGCCTTTTGTACTTATTTTATGAAAATTCCTTTTGCTTTTAATGTTTTGAACAAAAAATACTTCGATAATTCTTTCTACTTATTTATAAAAGTTTAATTTGTTTCTACTTATATATTTTTATTAAAGTTTATTTTATTTTATTTGGTTTCTACTTACATCATCAATTTTCAACCCTTTCTGACTTCATTTGTTATTTTTCATGCATTTACTGATTATTTTGAGCTATAAGACCCTGAAATTGAAAAGCATTTCAAATGAACTCTGAAAAGGTTGAAAGTTGGCATGGTATCATCATTTCATCCACACAGCATGTGCAAGAAACTTGAGAGGGTTCTGGATGCATTTCGTGTACAAAACGAACAATCTCTTTCGAAGTATCAGGATTTCATACGGAAACTCGTCTGTTACAAAGGGATTTCCTGTTTTAAACTTATTTGAACTCCTGACTTTTTGTGTGTTCGAAATGCACCATTCAAAGCCACATCATCAATTTTCAACCTTTTCTGACTTCATTTGTTATTTTTCATGCATTTACTGATTATTTTGAGCTATAAGATGCTGAAATTGAAAAGCATTTGGAATGAACTCTGAAAATGTTGAAAGTTGGCATGGTATCATCATTTCACCCACATAGCATGTGCAAGAAAGTTGAGAGGGTTACGACAAAAACTGGATGCACTTCGTGTACAAAACGGACAATCTCTTTCGAAGTATCAGGATTTCATACGGAAACTCGTCTGTTACAAAGGGATTTCATTTTTTAAAACTTATTTGAACTCCTGACTTTTTGTGTGTTCAAAATGCACCATTCAAAGCCACATCATCAATTTTCAACCCTTTCTGACTTCATTTGTTATTTTTCATGCATTTACTGATTATTTTGAGCTATAAGACCCTGAAATTGAAAAGCATTTCAAATGAACTCTGAAAAGGTTGAATTTTGGCATGGTATCATCATTTCACCCACATAGCATGTGCAATAAAGTCGAGAGGGTTACGGCAAAAACTAGATGCACTTCGTGTACAAAACGGACAATCTGTTTCGAGATATCAGGGTTTCATACGGAAACTCGTCTGTTACAACAGGCATTTCAAATGAACTACGAAAAGGTTCAAAGTTGGCAAGGTATCATCATAATAGTTGTGGAGAGAAAGTCTTCACTTTTTCTTCGCTTGTGTCCTTTGCTTATTGCACCGTAACCATGGATAATCTTCATCGTTTATCAGGATGCTTGGGTCAGCCTTGACTTTGAAGGGAGGAAATTCATGAAACTTTTCATAATCTTCAGACATGTCTGTCTTGCCCTCCACTCCCACGATGTCCCTTTTTCCTGAAAGAACTATGCAGCGCTTTGGCTCATCGGATGATGTATTCACTTCCTTATCTTTTCTTTTTCTCGGTTTGGTAGACATGTCCTTCACATAGATAACCTGTGCCACATCATTGGCTAGGACGAACGGTTTGTCAGTGTACCCAAGATTGTTCAGATACACTGTTGTCATTCCGTACTGTGGGTCTACCTGTACCCCGCCTCTTGACAGATTGACCCATTTGCACTTAAACAAAGGTACCTTATAATCATGTCCGTAGTCAAGTTCCCATATGTCCACTATGTAACCATAATATGTATCCTTTCCCCTCTTGGTTGCTGCATCAAAGCGGACACCGCTGTTTTGGTTGGTGCTCTTTTGATCTTGGGCGATCGTGTAAAATGTATTCCCATTTATCTCGTATCCTTTGTAAGTCAATATAGTCGAAGATGGTCCCCTGGACAACGAGTACAGCTCCTCACAAACAGTGTTGTCACCACTGAGATGTGTTTCCAACCAACTGCTGAAAGTCCTGATGTGTTCACATGTAATCCAGTCGTCGCACTACTCCGGGTGTTTGGAGCACAGACTGTTCTTGTGTTCATCGACATATGGGGTCACCAAGGTAGAGTTCTGTAGAACTGTGTAGTGTGCTTGAGACCAAAAATGCCCGTCCCTGCATATTATTGAGTCCCCTCCAAGCATGCCTTTTCCAGTCAGTCTCCCCTCATACCGCGATTTAGGGAGACCTATCTTCTTAAGGCCAGGAATGAAATCAACACAAAACCCAATGACATCCTCTATTTGATGACCCATGGAGATGCTTCCTTCTAGCCTAGCGTGGTTACGAACATATTTCTTTAGGACTCCCATGCACCTCTCAAAGGGGTACATATTGTGTAGAAATACGGGCCCCAGAATGACAATCTCGTCAACTAGATGAACTAGGACGTGCGTCATGATATTGAAGAAGGATGGTGGGAACACCAGCTCGAAACTGATAAGACATTGCGCCACATCACTCCTTAGCCTTGGTATGATTTCTGGATCGATCACCTTCTAAGAGATTGCATTGAGGAATGCACATTGCTTCACAATGGCTAATCGGACGTTTTTCAGTAGAAGCCCCCTCAATGCAACCGGAAGCAGTTGCGTCATAATCACGTGGCAGTCATGAGACTTTAGGTTCTAGAACTTTTTCTCTGGCATATTTATTATTCCCTTTATATTCGACGAGAAGCCAGTCGGGACCTTCATACTAAGTAGGCATTCAAAGAAGATTTCCTTCTCTTCTTTGGTAAGAGCGTAGCTGGCAGGACCTTCATACTACTTTGGAGGCATGTCGTCTTTTTCGTGCAAACGTTGCCGGTCCTCCCGTGCCTCAGCTATATCTTTTGTCTTCCCATACACACCCAAGAAGCCTAGCAGGTTCACGCAAAGGTTCTTCGTCACATGCATCACATCGACCGAAGAGCAGACCTCTAGGTCTTTCCAGTAGGGTAGGTCCCCAAATATAGATTTCTTCTTCCACATGGGTGCGCGTCCCTCAGCGTCATTCAGAACAGCTAGTCCGCCGGGACCCTTTCCAAAGATTACGTGTAAATCATTGACCATAGCAAGTACGTGATCACCGGTACGCATGGCGGGCTTCTTCCGGTGACCTGCCTCGCCTTTGAAATGCTTGCATTTGTTTCGACATTGATGGTTGGTCGGAAGAAATTGACGATGGCCCAGGTACACATTCTTCCTGCATTTGTCCAGGTATATACTTTCGGTGTCAGCTAAACAGTGCGTGCATGCGTGGTATCCCTTGTTTGTCTGTCCTGAAAGGTTACTGAGAGCGGGCCAATCGTTGATGGTTACAAACAGCAACGCGTGCAGGTTAAATTCCTCTTGTTTGTGCTCATCCCACTTACGTACACCGTTTCCATTCCACAGTTGTAAAAGTTCTTCAACTAATGGCCTTAGGTACACATCAATGTCGTTGCCGGGTTGCTTAGGGCCTTGGATGAGAACTGGCATCATAATGAACTTCCGCTTCATGCACATCCAAGAAGGAAGGTTATACATACATAGAGTCACGGGCCAGGTGCTATGATTGCTGCTCTGCTCCCCGAAAGGATTAATGCCATCCGCGCTTAAACCAAACCATACGTTCCTTGGGTCACCTGCAAACTCAGCCCAGTACTGTCTCTTGATTTTTCTCCACTGCGACCCGTCAGCGAGTGCTCTCAACTTCTCGTCTTTCTTACAGTCCTCACTGTGCCATCGCATCAACTTGGCATGCTCTTCGTTTCTGAACAGTCGTTTCAACCGTGGTATTATAGGAGCATACCACATCACCTTCGCAGGAACCCTCTTCCTGCGGGGCTCGGCGTCAACATCACCAGGGTCATCTCGTCTGATCTTATACCACAATGCACCGCATACCGGGCATGCTTTCAAATCCTTGTACGCACCGCGGTAGAGGGTGCAGTCATTAGGGCATGCATGTATCTTCTGCACCTCCAATCCTAGAGGGCATACGACCTTCTTTGCTGCGTACGTACTATCGGGCAATTCGTTATCCTTTGGAAGATTCTTCTTCAATATTTTCAGTAGCTTCTCAAATCCTTTGTCAGGCACAACATTCTCTACCTTCCACTGCAGCAATTCCAGTATGGTACCGAGCTTTGTGTTGCCATCTTCGCAATTGGGGTACAACCCTTTTTTGCGATCCTCTAACATGTGATCAAACTTCAGCTTCTCCTTTTGACTTTCGCATTGCGTCCTTGCATCGACAATGACCCGGCGGAGATCATCATCATCGGGCACATCGTCTGGTTCCTCTTGATCTTCACCAGCTTCCCCCGTTGCAACATCATCGGGCACATCGTCTGGTTCCTCTTGATCTTCAGCAGCTTCCCCCGTTGCAACATCACCGTATTCAGGGGGCACATAGTTGTCATCATCCTCTTCTTCTTCGCCATCTTCCATCATAACCCCTATTTCTCCGTGCCTCGTCCAAACATTATAGCGTGGCATGAAACCCTTGTAAAGCAGGTGGGTGTGAATGATTTTCCGGTCAGAGTAAGACTTCGTATTCCCACATTTAGGGCATGGACAACACATAAAACCATTCTGCTTGTTTGCCTCAGCCACTTCGAGAAAATCATGCACACCCTTAATGTACTCGGAGGTGTGTCTGTCACCGTACATCCATTGCCGGTTCATCTGCGTGCATTATATATAATTATGTGTGTCAAAAGTAAGAAAATTAGACAAGTATCTATGTAAAGTAAGAATTTTTTCTTTCACAAAGAATATAAGAACAAGAGGCTCATGACGGTGGTGCCGGTGACGAGATCGGCGCGGGCGATCGACGGCGGTGAAGACGGGGACGAGGCATGACAGACTGCTAATATAAACCTAGAAAAATCTCGAAAAAAATGGAGCTCGGAGGTCGAGCTTCGAGAGGAGAAAGCTTAACTAGTGTGGCTCAGGCATTTCATCGAACACCTCATCTGCATAGGAGGTGAGCTAGAGCACCCAATGCCCTCCCGCTTGCCGGCCAGCAAAAAACAGAGCACTGTGGAGTGCTCTGCTGCGGAGATGGGGTATATATAGGCAACTCATTTGTCCCGGTTCGTGGCTGGAACTGGGACTAAAGCTCCCCCTTCTGTCCCGGTTCGAGCCACGAACCGGGACCAATGGCTGTGGGCCAGGAGCGAGGCCCATTGGTCCCAGTTCGTGCCTAGAACCGGGACAAATGGGTCCACACGAACCGGGACCAATGCCCACGAGGCCCTGGCCGGCCCCTTGGGCTCACGAACCGGGACTAATGCACCCCATGGGTCCCGGTTCGTGCAGAACCGGGACTAATGGGCTGGCCAGGCCTGAACGAAAGCCCTGTTTTCTACTAGTGAGTAAGTAATAAAGAAAGAGAGGCTTCACATATAAATATACTATCTTGGGCATCTTTTGTAATTGTGAGCACTCATTATAGTATGACATGCTAAAAAGTTGATGTTGGACAAGGAAGACAACATAATGGGTTATGTTTTCTTATATCCGAATAGAAGTTATATTGTCATGGATCATCCAACATGTTGAGCTTGCCTTTCCCTCTCATGCTAGCCAAATCTTTGCACCAAGTAGAGATACTACTTGTGCTTCCAAACATCCCTAAAACCATTTTTGCCATGAGAGTCCACCATACCTACCTATGGATTGAGTAAGATCCTTCAAGTAAGTTGTCATCGGTGCAAGCAATAAAAATTGCTCTCTTAATATGTATGGTCTATTAGTGTGAAGAAAATAAGCTTTATACGAACTTGTGATATGGAAGAAATAAAAGCGACAAACTGCATAATAAAGGTCTTTATCACAAGCGACAATATAAAGTGACATTCTTTTGCATTAAGATTTTGTGCATCCAACCATAAAAGCGCATGACAACCTCTGCTTCCCTCTGTGAAGGGCCTATCTTTTACTTTTATCGTCTACCCTTATACAAGATTCAAGATGATCATCACCTTTCCTTTTTAGACTTTTCCTTTGGCAAGCACTATGTTTTAGAGAGATCCTAATATATATATCCACTCAGATGTAGGTTATCATAAGGTATTATTGTTGACATTACCCTTGAGGTAAAAGGTTGGGAGGCGAAACTATAAGCCCCTCTCTTTCTCTGTGTCTGATCAAAACTTTGTACCCATAAGTATCGCGCGAGTGTTAGCAATTGTGAAAGATTAAATGATAGTTGAGTATGTGGACTTGCTGAAAATTTCTTATATTGACTCTTTTCGATGTTATGATAAATTGTGTATGGTTCAATGACTGAGATCATAGTTTGCTGTGAAGATTCTGACTCATGATTTATCTTGTGAAAAAATTGTTACTTTAACATAAGAAATTATACGGCATTATATGTTGTTGTTCTAAAGATGATCATGATGCCCTCATGTCCGTATTTTATTTTATCGACACCTCTATCTCTAAACATGTGGACATATTTTTCGATTTCGGCTTTCGCTTGAGGACAAGCGAGGTCTAAGCTTGGGGGAGTTGATACGTCCATTTTGCATCATGCTTTTATGCTGATATTTATTGCATTATGGGCTATTATTACACATTATATCACAATACTTATGCCTTTTCTCTCTCTTATTTTATAAGGTCTACATGAAGAGGGAGAAGGCCGGCAGACAGCTGGAATTCTGGACTGGAAAAGGAGCAAATATTAGAGACCTATTCTGCACAACTCCAAAAGTCCTGAAACTTCACGGAGAATATTTTTGGAATATATAAAAATATTGGGCGAAGAAAGCACCAGAGGGGGCCACCAGCCAGCCACAAGGGTGGAGGGTGCGCCCAACCCCCTGGGCGCGCCCCCCGTCCTTCTGGGGCCCCTGGCAGGCCTCCGATGCCCATCTTCTGCTATATGGTGTGTTTTGACCTGGAAAAAAATCAGAAGGAAGCTTTCGGGACGAAGCACCGCCGTCTCGAGGCGGAACTTGGGAAGAACCAATCTGGGGCTTCGGTGGAGCTGTTCTACCGGGGAAACTTCCCTCCGGGAGGGGGAAATCATCGCCATCGTCATCACCAACGATCCTATCATCAAGAGGGGGTCAATATCCATCAACATCTTCACCAACACCATCTCCTCTTAAACCCTAGTTCATCTCCTGTATTCGATCTTGGTCTCAAAACCTCAGATTGGTACCTGTGGGTTGCTAGTAGTGTTGATTACTCCTTGTAGTTGATGCTAGTTGGTTTATTCAGTGGAAGATTATATTTTCAGATCCTTAATGATAATTAATACTCCTCTGATTACGAACATGAATATTCTTTGTGAGTAGTTACGTTTGTTCCTGAGGACATGGGAGAGGTCTTGTTATAAGTAATCATGTGAATTTGGTATTCGTTCGATATTTTGATGAGATGTATGTTGTCTTTCCTCTAGTGGTGTTATGTGAACGTCGACTACATGACACTTCACCATTATTTGGGCCTAGGGGAAGGCACTGGGAAGTAATGAGTAGATGACGGGTTTCTAGAGTGACAGAAGCTTAAACCCTAGTTTATGCGTTGCTTCATAAGGGACCAATTTGGATCCATATGTTTCATGCTATGGTTGGATTTATCTTAATTCTTCTTTCGTAGTTGCAGATGCTTGCGAGAGGGGTTAATCATAAGTGAGAGGCTTTTCCAAGAAGGGTAGAACCCAAGCACCGGTCCACCCACATATCAAATTATCAAAGTAACAAACGCGAATCATTTGAGCATGATGAAAACTAACTTGACAACAATTCCCATGTGTCCCCGGGAGCACTTTGCTTTATATAAGAGTTCGTCCAGGCTTGTCATTTGCTACAAAAAGGATTGGGCCACCTTGCTGCACCTTGTTTACTTTTGTTAGTTGTTACCGTTATGAATTATCTTATCACAAAACTATCTGTTACCAATAATTTCAGTGCTTGTAGAGAATACCTTGCTGAAAACCGCTCGTCATTTCCTTCTGCTCCTCGTTGGGTTTGACACTCTTACTTATCGAAAGGACTATGATAGATCCCCTATACTTGTGGGTCATCAGGGGTTGCCGCCTCTCACGTGTCCTAATGGATGGAGGCAGTGGCCTCAATACCATCTTTACCAACACCCTAGAGAAGATGAAGATCTCACTGTCCAGTCTGAAGAGATCGGATGTGGGCTTCCACGAGGTGGTGCCAGGCCGCCCGATCCACCACCTTGGGCGGTTCGAGCTCGGGGTCGTCTCCGGAGACGAGCACAACTATCAAAGCGAGTCCATCCAGTTAGACGCCACTCCATTCTAGAGCGGTTACCATGCAATTTTGGGTAGTCCCACATACGTGAAATTCATGGTGGTCCTGTCTTACGCCTATCTGTAGTTAAAGATGCCGAGCCCGAACGACATGATCACCGTAATGGGGAGCTCAGAAAAAAGACCACGAGGCTGAAGTGGCCAACATGAGCTCGCCGAAGCGGCCTTGGATTTGGCCGAGCTCGCCAAAATAAGAAACAGAATAGGGCCATCGGAGGCCCGGGCCCGTGTTCCAACTGGCCAAACAAACAAAGAAATTCTAGGTAGACCCGAAAGATCCTAGCAAAATAGCAACAATCGGCGGAGATCTGTTGGAGAGCCAGGAAGCGGAGCTCCATGCCATCCTTTTAGTAAATTGGGATATATTCACCGGGAAGCCAGCAGACATGCTAGGGGTGCCGGCCAGCAAGGCCGAACACTAGCTAACACTACAAAAAAAAGACACATCCGTGACATTTTGGGCCGAATGATTTTTTTCTGTCATGCTTATGATACTTCTATGACGATAATTGTGACAAAACCCGGTATCATCATAGATGTGGTGGGCTCCTACTTCTATGACAAAAAATCATGATAGAAAATGGGATTTTCATCCTGGGCGGGCCAAAGATGCAACTGCATGACATTCTTTGGGCCGTCCATGATGGAAAAAACCCGTGGTAGAAGCGAGGGCGAGGAAAATATTGGGGAGTTCTCGGTTATGGTGGGTGGTCGGGGACGAGCGATGCACGTTTCTTTTGTACACGTACGCGCGTGGATGCGAGGCGTTGGACTCTAACTGAACCCGAGTGAGGCGTTCACCTACTAAACCCGAGTGATTGCATTGCAGGCTATGCATTACTGAACCCGAGCGATCAATCGATCTGGCTGTTAATTGAACCCGATTGAGCGATTCCTTCGCTACTGCTGCTAACTGAAGCCGATCGAACCTGCTACCTCTTGATGAACAGTGAGCATTGTTGGGGGGTTGGACGAACAGTTCCCGGTGGGGGTTGGATGAACAAGACCCCATGGTAGTAGAGTGTAAGTGCATCTAGTGCCCCTTAGTGATTTTGGTGTATTGAAGACTTATAGGTTAAGTATCTAATGTGTTTATGAGTGTACACATGTCTATAAGTCTATGAGGAGTCTGATATTTACAGAGAAAGTCGACCCCTAAAAATGAAGTTCTTCGACTGAAGACTTTAATATTTTGAAGACTTTTTGAAGACTTTGAAAGTGAAGAAATTGGTGTGACCTTGAAGACTTGGTATTCATTCGAGGAACATGAAGCGTGAAGACTTTTGTTTTCGTAGTTTCATTTGCTCTTTCTTGAGTCATAGGAAACACCGTACTGTTAAAGGGGGTCGAGGAAATACTAAGGAGAAAATTTCCATGTGATGCTCATCTCAAATCCTACATCTACCAATCCCTTCGAGTGAAGCCATTGGAAATCTCATACAGTTCAGTCAATTTCTTTAGTGACAGAGACGCAGTTCTTCTGGTCACTGAGGACTTTGCTCTGACTGAGAAGTTAGGAATTCGCCAGTGCGAATTGCCTACACAGTGAGGAACATGATAGCCCTGAGGAATTTGTACCTCAAATTTCCGACCATTGCTGTGCTACGCGCCAGCTGTCCTAAAATATCTTGTCCACCTAACGGTCATATCATTGAAGGGCATTTATGTCTTATCATGTCGGGCTGCTCCCTAGGCTATAAATAGCCGCCCCCTACAACCACTAGCTGGTTGGCTGCTCCGCGTGAACTTGACACTTGTCATTTGAGAGCAACCCATCCTTCGAGGACTTTGAGCGAAAATCATCAAGTGAGGAAAATCCAAACCCAAACCCAAACACCTACAAACCCAAAGTGACTGAGCATCACTAAAGAGATTGATCTTGCGTGGATCCGATGCTTGTTACCTTTAAAGACTGTGCTTCTTCCAGACGGTTAGGCGTCAAGGTCTAGAGCATCCAAGATGAATTGTGGATCGCCGAGTGACCAAGTCTGTGAAGGTTTGGAAGTCACCTGAAGACTTACCACGAGTGATTGGGCGAGGACTGTGTGTGCTTAGCTCAAGGAGAATACGTTGAGGACTGTGTGTCCGGGACTAGGTGTACTCGAGTTTAAATACTCAGCCGCTCCAACCAGATGTACAACTGAGACAGCAGTTGGAACTGGTCTACCAAATCATTGTCTTCACCAAGCTTACTGGTTCTATTTCCTCAACACTTTCATTTCCTCATTACTGTGTTGCATGTTTGTTCATATCTGTGTTTGAAGACTTTGACTGAAGACTTTCTCAATTTCCTCAGTTCAATTTCTTCAGTCTGTTTTGTCTTCATCTAGTGTTATCCTGTGTTTACGCTTTCTGTACTCTATGTTTATCTTCATTTCATCATGATGACTATGCTTGGATTCTGTTATGTTTTCATCTGAGTACTTATTCCGCTGCTAGTAGTTCTTCGCTAAGGAATTTCCTCACGAGCAAATTCCTCAGTGAAGAATTTCATAAAAATCGCCTATTCACCCCCCTCTAGTCGATATAACGCACTTTCAATTGGTATCAGAGCGAGGTACTCCCTTGTTCTGTGTGATTTTGGTTTAACCGCCTGGAGTTTTAGTTATGTCGATCGCAGATATGAAGAAAGTGACATGCCCCATCTTTGACGGTCACGAGTATCCCAAATGGAAGGCCATGATGAAAAAGCGTCTCATGGTGATGAACAATGAGCTCTGGACCGTCACTGAGATTGGTCTGACCGATCTATGCAAGATGGCGGAAGCTGATGACATTCGCAAGTACACCCACCTCAACCTCACAGCGAAGGCCGTCATCTGCTCCAGTCTATCTTGAAATCAGTTCAGGAACGTCATGCATCTCGATCAGGCGAAGCTTATCTGGGACCGTATCTCTGATGTTTATGAAGGCCATCGAACCTATCATGATCCTTGGTTTGAGGACTTCAAGAAATCTCTCAAGACAATGACATCTGAACCAGAATCATCCTCCTCCTCACCATGCCTCATGGCAGATGGTGAACAGGTAACTGAATGCTATGTGTCTGAATCCAGTGATGAGGAATCTGGTGATGAAATTGGAACCAGTTATGTCAAACTTGCCTCACTTGCTGCTAAACAAAAAAAGAGCTTTGGAAAGGGCTAACAACATGCTTAGTAAGAGCAATGATATGTTGAGTGAAGAAATGGATCAGTCTCAAGCTTTGGCTGAAAGTCTTCAGAGACTTCATTCTAAGTATGACTCCCTTCAAGATCAGCATAACTCTCTCTTGTCCGATCTTGAGAAGATAAGAGTGAGTTATGAAGATCTTCAGAAGGAGCCCGATTCATTACTTGCTCAACAAATCAGCGCTGCTCAGGAAGAATTTATTCCTCCATGTTTGAAATGCATTGAACGAGAATCTGCTAATTCCTCACCTGGATGTTCAAATGCTTCTAATGTTACAAATTCTTCACCTGTCTCTGCTATCACTAATTCCTCATCTGAGGACATTGCTAGTATCACTGACGATGCAGGGCTGAAGGAATTGTACATGACAGGCATGTACAAAAGCCTCAAAGGGCATCAGACTCTTTGTGATGTGCTTAAAAAGCAGATCCTCAACAGGAACCCTAGGAAAGAGGGTATTGCCTTTGAGAGGAAACTCAATGCTGATGGTACATATTGGAAGCCTGAGCAGTACCCCAAAACCTCATGGGTTGCTGCAAAGGGACCTCCAGTTGATCCATCTAATTTATCTGGCTATACATGTGAATCTTCTCATTCTTCTGATGAGTCATTTGACTCCAACTATAAACTGTTCAAAAATCAGAATGGTGAAGTATTTGCTAGATATGTTGGTACTAACTGCAGGAATGGATCTCCAATGAAGAAAATCTGGGTTCCCAAAAGGTGCCTTGAAAGTCTTCAGGTGAATGTCCTCATGACACCACCTATGAAGAAAAGGAACCCCATATCAAATTCCTCATATGGACCAAACTCTTCATATGGATCCAAGTCCTCATACGGACCAAATTCCTCAAGAGGATCAAATTCCTCACATGGATCAAAGTCCTCATATGAACATCATCGTGTTAACAACTATGTTTCGCAGGGAAGAGCCAAGGGCTATGAATATGAGCATTATTCTTCAAATTACCTTGTTCATAAGTCCTCGAAGAATTTCTCTGCTTATTCATATGCTTACCCTAACCGCTCTTATGTGAAACGAAATGGTTTGGCCGCTATGCCACCATTCTCATATGGAGCTTGCAGAGTGATGAACTCTTTGCCACCCCTTCAGATGTGGGTGGTGAAGAAAAAGAACTAATCTCTTATGCAGGGTCAGGTCTCCAGACGTACTGTAACGTCTGAAGAATTTGCTGGGGACCTGACAAAATGCCTGAAAGGACGCAGGCTAACCATGGTGAAATGAACTTTCATTTCGCACGTCCTCCCTCTATTTTATCTGTCCTACTGCTTGATGAAATTGATCTGATGAATTGTGATATCATATTATTCACTGCTGAAGTATATGAGGTCGTAAGTTGCACTAATTCATCTGCAGGATGATCAACCCAAAGCCACTGAGTGGGTACTTGACAGTGGATGTACAAATCACATGACTGGTGACAAGAATCTTTTGATGGATGCTCCCTTATCATCATCACATATGAAGCATATCATCTTCGCTGATAAAAGCAAAAGTCAGGTATTGGGTCTAGGTAAAGTTGCTATCACAAAGGATCGACACATGGACAAAGTCATGCTTGTTGAGTCCTTAGGATACAACCTTATGTCTGTCTCAATGCTTTGTGATCTTGATATGGTTGTTGTCTTTGGGAAGTATCGTTGTGTTGTGATTATGGAAGCTGACAATTCCAAAGTCTTCGAAGGCTTTAGGAGAGGAGACTTGTATATTGTTGATTTCTCTGCAGATTCACAACCAGCCGTGTGCCTACTTGCAAAAGCTTCAGAAGGATGGCTATGGCATCGACGACTTGGTCATGCAGGCATGAGGAATTTGCACACGCTTGCGAAGAAGAAGCATGTCATTGGCATTGAGAATATCAAATTCCTCAAGGATCACTTGTGCGGTGCCTGTGAAGCTGGAAAGATGACAAAGGCCAAGCATCCAGCAAATACCATCATGACCACTACTCGACCATTCGAATTGCTTCACATGGATCTCTTCGGTCCTAATCACTACTCCTCTATTTCAAATGAAGCTTCTCAATATGGCTTTGTTATTGTTGATGATTACTCTCGTTACACATGGGTACACCTTGTCTCTTACAAACATGAAGTGCAGGAAGTCTTCAAACGATTTTCCTCGAGGGCTTCAACCAACTTTGGTGTGAAGATTAAGCACATCAGAAGTGACAATGGCACTGAGTTCAAGAATTCGGGTCTCGATGACTATCTTGATGAACTTGGTATTACTCATGAGTTATCTGCTCCTTATACTCCTCAACAGAATGGCGTCGTGGAGCGCAAGAACACGACTCTTGCTGAGATGGCTCGCACTATGCTCGATGAGTACAAAACCCCTCGTCGTTTCTGGGTTGATGCAATTGATACTGCGTGCCATATCATCAACAGAGTATATCTTCACAAATTCTTCAAGAAGACTGCTTATGAACTCCTCACTGACAAGAAACCCAATGTGAGTTATTTCAAAGTCTTCGGTGCTAAATGTTGGATTAGAGATCCTCATCACAACTCTAAATTTGCACCGAAAGCACATGAAGGTTTTATGCTTGGTTACGGAAAGGACTCGCACACCTACAGAGTCTTCAACAATGTTCTTCACAAGATTGTTGAAACTGTAGATGTGCGGTTCAATGAAACTAATGGCTCGCAAATAGAGCACCTACCTTCTGTGTTAGATGAACCAGCACCTGAGGATTCTATCAAGCACAAGGCTACTGAAGATGTCATTCCTACTGAAGAATCTGCTGAAGAATTCATTCCAGAACGTGAAGAACGTCGAGCTGATGCACCTGAAGAAAATGTTGAGGAAATTGATGCTGAAGAAAATGCTGATCAAATTCCTCAACGACAACCAGCTCACCCTCGCGTTGCAAAAGAAGTGCAAGTGGAGAAGATCATCGATGACATTAGGGCACCAGGTCCTCTCACACGCTCAAAAGCTTCACATCTATCTAACTTCTGTGGCACTTTGCTTTTGTCTCTATCACAGAGCCCGCTAAGGTAGATGAAGCATTTCTGGAACCTGAGTGGATTCAGGCCATGCAAGAAGAATTACATCAGTTCAAGCTCAACAATTTATGGGAACTAGTCAATCATCCCGATCCTCGCAAGCATAACATCATTGGCACAAAGTGGATCTACCGCAACAAGCAAGATGAAAATGGTGTTGTGGTGAGGAATAAGGCACGACTAGTAGCTCAAGGCTACACACAGGTTGAAGGAATTGATTTCGATGAAACTTTTGCACCTGTTGCTAGACTTGAGGCTATTCGCATATTACTTGCTTATGCTAACCATCATAATATCATCTTATATCAAATGGATGTGAAAAGTGCATTCCTCAATGGTAAGCTTGAGGAAGAAGTATATGTTGCTCAACCCCCAGGTTTTGAAGATCCGAAACATCCTGACAAAGTCTTCAGACTTAACAAGGCCCTCTATGGCCTCAAGCAGGCCCCACGGGCGTGGTATGATACATTGAAGGAATTCTCCATGAAGAAAGGCTTCACACCCGGTTCACTCGATCCCACTCTCTTTACTAAATCTTATGATGGTGAACTGTTTGTGTGCCAAATATACGTTGATGATATCATCTTTGGCTGTACTGACCAACGTTATAGTGATGAATTTGCCTATATGATGAGTGAAGAATATCAAATGTCTATGATGGGAGAGTTGAAATTCTTCTTAGGTCTTCAAATTCGTCAACAGCGCAATGGCATATTCATATCTCAGGAGAAATACCTCAAGGATGTCCTGAAGAAATTTGGCATGCAAGATTGCAAAGGCATCAAAATTCCAATGCCCACAAATGGTCATTTATGCACTGATGAAAATGGTACTGACTTCGATCATAAGGTATACCGCTCCATGATTGGCTCTTTATTGTACTTATGTGCATCTAGGCCAGATATAATGCTTAGTGTTTGCATGTGTGCCCGATTTCAAGCTGCACCGAAGGAATCGCACCATAAGGTTGTGAAGCATATTCTTCGATATCTAGCTCACACACCAACACTAGGATTATGGTATCCCAAGGGCTCGGATTTCGATATCATTGGATATTCAGACTCTGACTATGCTGGTGACCGTGTGGACCGCAAGTCAACATCTGGTACTTGTCATTTCCTCGGACGATCCTTGGTCTGTTGGTCCTCGAAGAAACAGAACTGCGTATCACTGTCTACTGCTGAAGCTGAGTACATTGCTGCTGGTTCTTGCTGTGCTCAACTGCTATGGATGAAGCAAACGCTCAAGGACTATGGCATCAACGTGAAGAATGTGCCTCTCCTCTGTGACAATGAGAGTGCCATCAAGATTGCTCACAACCCAGTTCAGCACTCGAAGACAAAGCACATTCAGATTCGTCATCATTTTCTTCGTGATCATGTGTTGAAGGGCGACATTTCTATTGAGCATGTGAAGACTGAAGAACAGCTACCCGATATCTTCACTAAGCCCTTGAATGAGAAGAGATTTAGCAAGTTGCGGTGTGAGCTAAATATCTTAGAGTCTTCGAATGTACTTTGAAAAGGCACTCATCCTAACACTTATGCAAAATTGATGACTTAGATGTGCAACACATGAAGAAACGTTTTTCTTCAATCAATGAAGAATAACACTCTAAGTGTGAAGAAATTAATGAAGAATTTGATTCTCAGAACCCTATGACAATTGTACGCGGTGTCTGAAATCATCATTCTTATACGGTGGGTCACGCCACCACAAAAGTTGAAAATCTTCAATTTGAGTTTTTCCTCAACTTTTGAAATTCCTCAGTTGTTCAAATTCTTCAACTTGCAAAATCTTCACTTGTGCCGTCGTTTTTCTTCATTGGCTATATATAAATATGAGTTTATGTCCTCTACATCATTCACTTATAGCTATTTCTTCAAGTTGGTTTTTTCTGCTAAGTGAATGTGATCGGACCCTTCCCCTCTATGCTATACTCAATCCAATCTGTTCACAAATTCTTCATGTGCATTCTATTTGAAACTCGTTCAAATTCTTCACTGTGTCCTTGTCAGTTGAAGAAATTGCGAACGGTACGTTAAAACTAAACTTATCCAAACTTTCGGTTTTGCCGCTAAAACCGTTCCGCATCCCACGATGCATTATTTTACTCACCCACGATCCTACACGATCTCCACTACACAGTACGTGGGTGACACATGTCGTGAGAAGGAGAACGGGCAGGGGCATGTTCGTCCCAAATCTTCGGGCAAACAGTTTTTCACCGTGGCTATAAATACCCCTGTCCCCTTCCTCACTTCTTTTACCCCGCTCGATCTCACTCTCCCGCTCGAGCTTCCGAACCCTAGCGCCACCGCTACTCCATCGTCGCCGGTGAGGAAGAGCTTCACTGCCTCGACCTCGTCGCCGTCGTACTCGCGCCGACCGCGGAAATCTTCACCTCCGCCGCCGCCGTAGACGTCTTCCTCCGCCAAGTTAGGGCGTGGAAGATCTGCATCGACGAACTTCACTGTTTCAACTCTCAGTTCGTCGTGTTCTTCGTTCAGGGTAATTAAAAGCTACTTTTACTGCCCTCTTTGCTTCGAAACTTTTCTACAAAATCTTCAAAGGTGTTTTATTCTTCAAATCCTCACACACAAAACACCTCACAAGTTATCTGTTCTTGACTCATTTCCCTAAGCATCATTTTCTTCAAGATTCAATTGTGTGGATCTTCGATCTATACAACTCTGGAACCTAAGATAAAGCGCACTTAGTGAAATTCTTCAAGACGCATCTGGTCAAATTCCTCAAACTTGTTCTTTATGAAAAACCCTCTGATAACGCATATGACCTCTTCAAATTCCTTGCAACTATACTCTGTTCACAGGTACACATGTCCGCTACTGAATCATTAGGTTCTCATCAACTTAACTCATTTGCAGCGTTCCTTGAAGAAAAGTTGCATACTTCTTCAGAGAATTCAATTGTTGAAATTCCTCAACTGAAGAAAATGGCTGAAGGTAAAAGGCCTCGGAAAGGAGGAAAGAAGCTTGAGGTTATCACTGCGTTTGAAATCCCTGAGGATATTTATAAAGATTACTGCACGCCTGATGAAGCCAAGTTTGGCAAAGAAGATAAAAATCAGCGCAAGGTGCGCATTCAAAGGATTGAACGGAGATGGGCACGTGAATGGAGGGAGTACAGATACGTCACTCCAAAGTACATGAAGAAATTTGCACTGAACCCTCCATGCCCAAGAGCCCCATTGGCACCTGGCGAAGAGGCTGATCCCACTAGCATCAAACGCGGTGAGGACTTTCCTGAGGAATGGGCCAAACGCCAAGCTAAATTGGCAAGACAAGCCAGAGAAGCAGTGAGGAAATTTAATGAAGACTCTGCTGCTGCCACTGAGGCCTCTGTCAAGCCGAGGAATTCGATGCTCAAGAAGCCCGCTCGCAAGCCAAGTGCTTCACCAGCAATGCCCTCACGGCCAAGTTCCTCTGTTATGCCCTCACGGCCTGAAACTTCAAAGTCTTCAAAGCAAATTCCTCAAGCTGCCACTGCTCCTCCAAAGTCCTCAGCTGATCCGACAAAGTCCTCAGCACCTGCGCATCCTGCCACATGCCAAAGGACTGTAGGCACCCTATTGCCTCTGGTGTCTCAGCTAGTTCCTCAGCTGCACCAAGTTCCTCAGCTGGACCCTCTCTGCTGAAGAAAAAGGCTACTGCTGGACGCGGCACTCGCCCAAGTCCCAAGAAGAAGCAGGTAGTCTTCACTGTACCGTCTGATGATGATGAAGCTGATGAAGAAGAACTTGCTGAAATCATCAGGGACCGCCAAGAAAGGGCTGCTAAAGCCAAAGGCACACCTGTGCCCCTACTGCTGGATCCAAGGGCGATCCTCGATTACATCAATCTCTGGCATAAGGATCCCAACACACCTATGCCTGACTTCAAGCTGACACATGGCCAAAGTCACATGCTGACTCACTTCATCCAAGAGGAGAAGTGGAAATATGATAGGGCCAGGCAGATCAAGAAATCGCAGTACAGGAAAGAGAAACTGTTGAGGAAAAATGTTCTCACGATGAAGCCTGAAGAACTCATCAAGATGCAAGCTGACATCAAAGCCCTCAGCGATGACTTTGATGCATACTATGCTGACTGGAAAGGAGCAAAAGTCAGGTTTGTGCAACTGACTGAGAAATTCACCAATGTTGCAACCCCATCGCAACAAGAAGTTCCTCAAGCTGAAGCATCTGTTCAGCAAACTGAAGAACATGCCAGCACCGCTGATGACTTTCAGGCTGCTGAAGAAAATGCAAATTCCAGGGCTGATGAATCCACTCCAGCTACTGAAGAAACTGCCAGGGCATCCACTAGCGGTGCACCTGAAGAAACTGAAGAAGTAAGGACAACTGCATCAGTTGCTCCTGAGGAAAATCAACCAGATTCCTCAGCTCCACATGCGCCTACACCAGCTCCTATCCTTCCATCTGCATTGGATGTGAAGAATACCAAGGCTGCAGAGCGAGCTGCAGTGAAGAAAAGGAAAGCATCAAGTGCTTCAGAATCTTCAGCCCCAAAGAAGATGAAGCCCATGACCAGCTCCTTTGCCAATCCAATTGATGTTGTTCCTATCTCATCAATGCCATCAAAGGACCTTGTTCCTTTTGGTGAAGACTATGTGATCCCAAGTGGATCAGATGAAGAAACCCAGTCTGCTGCTTCCTCAGAGCAGATTGATGAAGAAATTGAAGTGGATGGAATCCCTTCAACCCCAATGGTCTCATCACCAATGCCTCAGTTTACTGCTGAAGAGGCTGGTGTTGAAGAATTAGAGGATGAAGATGTGGACATTGGAAGCACAACTCCGTTGATGAATGACGACTTTTGGGAAAGTCAGCATCCCAATTCCCCACTCTTCACCCCACTGCAGCAAATTCCTCACTCCCCTGCACCAACTGTTCCGATGGGCTCTGAAGAAACTCATCCCACTGCATCTGTGAATGAAGAAATTCCAGCCACTAGTGCTGAAGAAACTGCTGCTGATACTGAAAAGGTGACTACACCTGAGGAAGAACCTGAAATTCCTCAGCCTGAAGAACCTGAGATCGTGATTCCTGAGGTAGTGATGCAACTCACTGACACTCCTCTGCCAAAACCAAAGGATCCGTTCTCAAGGAAACAAAAGTTCAAGGCTGAAGACTTCTTTGGCGAGCACGTGTTCTTCACTGAATACAACCCTTATGACTCTGCTCGCATAAGGAAGAGGCGTTTCTGGACAGCTAGTCAAGCAAATTTCTATTCCTCAGTGCTTTTCAACAAGGACAAAGTCTTCGACCATGCACATATTCCTCACGTGGATATGGAGTCTATGCCGTGCTTCACGCCAGTCCTCAGTGTTCTTCACGATGCTGTGCTGCTCAATTTTTGCACTGACATATGCGATTGGAATGAAGAACTCATTCTTCAGTTCTATGCAACATTGCACATCACCGGCAACTCTGAAGATGTCAATTCATGGGTTCTGGACTGGATGACTGAGAACACCCATTATAAGGCCCCAGCATCTGAATTGCTTCGTGCCCTTCCTCTGAGTCCACCGACTGAAGATGCACGTTGTGTTTACAATGAACCTGAGCTCTCAAATCACTATATGCAAGTGTTGATGAAGCCTTTGAAGCCAGGGCAGGCCCCTCGAACCACATTCCTTGTCAAGGAATTGTTGTATGTGCCTTGGACTGTCTACCGCATTCCGACGAAAACAATGAGTCCCATCAAAGGCCACGACTCAAGTGATGAAGAAGTCATTGGCATCATGAAGAATATGCTTTTCAACATCTGTCATGGCATTCCCGTCAACTTCCATGATTTCTTCATGAGGACTCTGGCCAACATTGCTATGTCACCATTTGAGCTGAAGCCTTATGTGCCATGGATCATGAGATTCATCAGGACAAGGTCTTCACTCAGCTACAAAGCTGAAACTCTGAACCACTGCAGCTACTTGCCTCCCATTGAAGTCCTCAAAAGGACATTTTCCTCAGCTGAAGAAAAGGGCAAGGCTACTGCTGTGATAGATGAAGGCATTCGTCCATTGGATGGTCAATTTTGCAAGGCTGCTTCTTATTCCACCAATGATGACTCTGCCACACATGACACTGCCGCCAACACTGCCAAGCCAAATCCTCAAGCCACAGCACCCAGGGTGATGACTGATCGTGAGTTACTCCTCAGTCTTCATCAAAATGTTGATCGCAATCACAAATGGGTCAAGCGTCAGTTTGGTTTAATTCTTCACAACATGACTGCAACACATAATGCAGCGAAGAAAAACCACTACTACCTTCATGAAACCCTCAACCGCAGCTGGGCTGTTCTGTCTCAAGTCTACAGCGCTGATGATCTGAAGCAAATGGGTCTAAACGAAGAATTTGCCTGGTCTGCACCTCCTCCGAAGAAATACAAGAAGGTCCCAGATCCTTCTTTGGTGGCCAGTTCATATTCTTCCTCGCGTGAGACTGATGAACATGAAGACTTGGATGACATTGCGGCAGGCCCTACTTCAACAACCGACCCCAACAACGCTGGCGCTCCTTCATCAACTTGAATATCTTCAGGAGCGTTAGTCCTTAGTTTCGATTCTTTTGGTCATTCGATTACAAAGGGGGAGAAATTTGAGTTAGTCTTCAAGCGGGTCTAGTATAACGCCCTTATATATCGTTTTTTTGCTAAGTTACAACTCTCGTTCTTCCGAAACTTTTATTGGATCGAGTTGTAATCTTTAAACCCGATGGTGCGCTGATACTTTTACTGCACTAGGTTCTGATACTTTTGATGCTCTATTCGGCATGCTTATTCCTCGTTAATATTATTGCACGCACGCTGAATTTCATCAGGCACCATATTTCATCATGCATTTCAAATTCTTCATATTATATATCAAATGCGTGTATGAATTACAAGATATAGGGGGAGATCTCCATGATTCATCTCTTCAAGTGTGCATTGCTTCAAAAGCAAATTCCTCACTATGCACAACTTCAGGGGGAGTTCTTCTATATCTTGCAATCAAATTCCTCAATATCAGGATTAACACTTCATATATTTATCCCCGTTGAAAACTTAACCTATGTTGTCATGAATCACCAAAAAGGGGGAGATTGTAAGTGCATCTAGTGCCCCTTAGTGATTTTGGTGTATTGAAGACTCATAGGTTAAGTATCTAATGTGTTTATGAGTGTACACAAGTCTATAAGTCTATGAGGAGTCTGATATTTACAGAGAAAGTTGACCCCTAAAAATGAAGTTCTTCGACTGAAGACTTTGATATTTTGAAGACTTTCTGAAGACTTTGAAAGTGAAGAAATTGGTGTGACCTTGAAGACTTGGTATTCATTCGAGGAACATGAAGCGTGAAGACTTTTGTTTTCGTAGTTTCGTTTTCTCTTTCTTGAGTCATTGGAAACACCGTACTGTTAAAGGGGGTCGAGGAAATACTAAGGAGAAAATTTCCATGTGATGATCATCTCAAATCCTACCTCTACCAATCCCTTCGAGTGAAGCCATTGGAAATCTCATACAGTTCAGTCAATTTCTTCAGTGACAGAGACGCAGTTCTTATGGTCACTGAGGACTTTGCTCTGACTGAGGAGTTAGGAATTCGCCAGTGCGAATTGCCTACACAGTGAGGAACATGATAGCCCTGAGGAATTTGTACCTCAAATTTCTGACCGTTGCTGTGCTACGCGCCAGCTGTCCTAAAATATCTTGTCCACCTAACGGTCATATCATTGAAGGGCATTTATTTCTTATCATGTTGGGCTACTCCTTAGGCTATAAATAGCCGCCCCCCTACAACCACTAGCTGGTTGGCTGCTCCGCGTGAACTTGACACTTGTCATTTGACAGCAACCCATCCTCCGAGGACTTTGAGCGAAAATCATCAAGTGAGGAAAATCCAAACCCAAACCCAAACTCCTACAAACCCAAAGTGATTGAGCATCACTAAAGAGATTGATCCTGCATGGATCCGACGCTTGTTATCTTTGAAGACTGTGCTTCTTCCAGACGGTTAGGCATCAAGGTCTAGAGCATCCAAGAGGAATTGTGGATCGCCGAGTGACCAAGTCTGTGAAGGTTTGGAAGTCACCTGAAGACTTACCACGAGTGATTGGGCGAGGACTGTGTGTCCTTAGCTCAAGGAGAATACGGTGAGGACTGTGTGTCCGGGACTAGGTGTCCTCGAGTTTAAATATTCAGCCGCTCCAACCAGATGTACAACTGAGACAGCAGTTGGAACTGGTCTACCAAATCATTGTCTTCACCAAGCTTACTGGTTCTATTTCCTCAACACTTTCATTTCCTCATTACTGTGTTGCATGTTTGTTCATATCTGTGTTTGAAGACTTTGACTGAAGACTTTCTCAATTTCCTCAGTTCAATTTCTTCAGTCTGTTTTGTCTTCATCTAGTGTTATCCTGTGTTTACGCTTTCTGTACTCTGTGTTTATCTTCATTTCATCATGATAACTATGCTTGGATTCTGTTATGTTTTCATCTGAGTGCTTATTCCGCTGCTAGTAGCTCTTCGCTAAGGAATTTCCTCACGAGCAAATTCCTCAGTGAAGAATTTCATAAAAATCGCCTATTCACCCCCCCCTCTAGTCGATATAACGCACTTTCATAGAGGTCGTTGCCGCTAGATGAACATGACCACGATCGAGCCGGTTGGGGGTGGATGAACATGACCCCGTGGAGGGCAGGATGAATAGCAGCCGGTGGAGGGCTGGTTGAACAGTAGCCGGTGGAGGGCTGGATGAACTGTAGCCCGTGGAGGGGTGGTTGTACAGGACCCCATGGAGAGGGCTGTTTGAACAGTAGCCGGTGGAGGAGCAGTGGACGCTAGATGAACATGAGCCCGTGGATGAACAGTAGCTGGTGGAGGCAGGAGGGAGACACCGTGGATGAACAGTCGTATGTGGAGGCTGGAGGAGGTCGACGGTGGATGAACAGTAGCAGGTGGAGGCCGGTGGAAGTCGACGGTGGATGAATAGTAGCCCGTGGAGGCCCTTTTTGCAGTACACCACACCCCTCTCGATGAATAGGACCCCCGTTTCGACCGTAGGCGCTACAAAACAAGTCCGTTTCCTCCGTTTTGCGGTATGCCACACCCCTCCCGATCAAAATCACCCTGTTTCGATAGTAGGAGCTCGGACACAAGTTCGTTTCCTCTGTTTTACGGTATGCCATACCCTTCCTGATGAACAGGACCCCTTTTCAACCGTACGCGGTCGAACACAAGGCCGTTTTCCTATGTTTTGTGGTACGCCATACCCCGTTCCGGCTGTTCCGTCCAAGCCAGTAGGCTCCCATTGAACACGACCCATTCCGACCAAGTCTGTTGCCTCCTGATGAACAGGACGCGTTCCGACCCAGTCACTTGGCTCCCGGTGAACACGACGCTCTTTCCTCCGTTCCGACCCAGCCGGTTGGCTGCCGATGAACAGGACGCCGTCGCTAGCTCTCCATGTACACGAGCCCTGGTCGTACATATGCGCAAGTAGGCGTTTGAGACCCCGCCCGTATGTATGTACGTGGCCTTATTTACTTTCTTGCACCCTGTCTGTACGTACATGTACATGCTACATGCGCGCCTCTACTACAACACGTGCCCTTCCTTACTCGGCCATGGTTCATCGCTGAAGCCTGCAGACAGACCGATCGACCAGTATGTATGTACATGTTCGCGACCAGAATGACAACGCTACGTACGCTTCGACCAGGTGGGTCCCGACTGTCAGGGAGGATAAGGAGTGAAACGCCCTCGATGCGGCTATATCTCCCACGTGTCGAGGCACGACTTAGAGGCATAACCGCATTGAAAGCAATGTCACAAGTGAGGTAATCTTCACACAATCCATGTAATAAATAAAGGGGAAAGATACATAGTTGGCTTACAAACGCCACTTCACACAAGTACATAAATAACATCCATCAAACAGATTACACTCAAGGTCCGACTACGGCACCAAAATGAAAGAAGACTACCCCAAATGCTAAACAGATCCCCGGATCACCCAACTGGGCTCCACTACTGATCATCTGGAAAAGAAACATAGTAACGGCCACGTTCCTCGTTGAACTCCCAAGTGAGCTCGGTCGCGTCATCTGCACTGACATCGTTGGTACCTGCAACTGTGGTGATAATATCTGTGAGTCACGGGGACTCAGCAATCTCACACCCGCGAGATCAAGACTATTTAAGCTTAAAGGTGGGAAAGGGGTTTATGAGGAGGAACTGCATCAAGCGACTAGCATATGGTGGCTACAGCGCAAAAGAGAGCGAGAAGAGAAGGCAAAGCACGGTCGAGAAACTAGAAGTGATCAAGAAGTGATCCTGAACAACCTACGTCAGACAAAACTCCAACAACCGTGTTCACTTCCCGGACCCCGCCGAGAAGAGACCATCACGGTTACACACGCGGTTGATGTGTTTTAGTTAAGGTCAACTTCGGGTTTTCTACAACCGGACATCAACAAATTCCCATCTGCCTCATAACCGCGGGCACGGCTTTCGAAAGATAATACCCTGCAGGGGTGTCCCAACTTAGCCCATGATAAGCTCTCACGGTCAACGAAGGATATTCCTTCTACCGGGAAGACCCGATCAATCTCGGAATCCCGGACTACAAGACATTTTGACAGCAATAAAACAAGTCCAGCAAAACCGCCCGATTGTGCCGACAAATCCTGATAGGAGCTGCACATATCTCGGTCTCAGGGCACATCCGGATAAGTCAAGCTACGAGTAAAACTAGCCCTCGAGTTGCCACGAGGTGGCCCCGCAGGTTGCTCGGTTCGGGCCAGCACTTAGAGAAGCACCGGTCCGGGGGGGGGGGGGCTAAATAAAGATGACCCTCGGGCTCGCGAAAACCCGGGGGAAAAAAGGTAGGTGGTGGAAAATGGTAAAACCAATGTTGGGCCTTGCTGGAAAAGTCTTATTCAAAGCGAACTGTCAAGGGGGTTCCATAAATCACCCAACCGTGTAAGGAACGCAAACTCCGGGAACATAACACCGGTATGACGGAAACTAGGGTGGCAAGAGTGGAACAAAACACCAGGCATAAGGCCGAGCCTTCCACCCTTCACCAAGTATATAGATGCATTAATTAAGTAAGAGGTATTGTGATATCCCAACAAGTAAACGTGTTCCAACAAGGAACAACAAATCCATGTTCCAACAAGGAACAAACTTCATCTTCACCTGCAACTAGCAACGCTATAAGAGGGGCTGAGCAAAGCGGTAACATAGCCAATCAACGGTTTGCTAGGACATGGATGGTTAGGGGCTGACATAGCAATATAGGAGGCATGATATAGCAAGTGGTAGGTATCGCAGCATAGGCATAGCAAAAGAGCGAGCAATCTAGCAAGCAAAGATAGAAGTGATTTCGAGGGTATGGTCATCTTGCCTGCAAGGTTCTCAGAGTTGTCGAAAGCTTGGTCCTCGTAAGCGTTCTCAACGGAATCCTCGGTCACGTACTCGTCTCCCGGCTCTACCCAAGACAAGAGAACAAGCAAATGAACCAATATCAACCACGATGCAATGCGCAAGCAACATGATGCAAAACATGGCATGATATGCGAGAGGTGATATGCAATGCGTATGCATGCTCCGGAAGGACAAGGATGAACAGGGCATAATCTTGGCAAACCAAGCATGCCACTGGATAGATGAGGTGATTTCGGTTGAAATCGATATAAAGATCACCGGAATCGGATGCACGGTTTGCAAATGGCAAGCAATATAAGAATGACACGAATCTGCCATAAACAGCATGATGCTACTTAGCAAGCAACAAATAATTAATCTACTGCACCCAAACATATCAACAAAGCATATGAAAGTAATCTACTCAAGATGCACGACAAAAGATGAACACTGAGCTACGGCTAAATCACATCATAACAGGTACAAACAAGCATGGCAAAAGTGCAAAAGATAACAGGTTCACAGACTTAGTGAAATAATCAACATAGCAGAAACTAACATCAGGATGACATGTTCAGAGCAATAAAACAACATGCTACAGGTTCATAACATAGCAAAGAAAGGCACGGCATGAATCTACTCATAGCACTTGACAAAAGTCCCTTACTGACCATAAGCCAAAAAGGATAAGAGAATACGATTACACCCATGACAATTAAGCAAGTTTCGTTACAGGTTTCAGACTTAGCAGAAAAACTGGACATGGCAGAAAACTGGTAACGAATAGGCATGTTCGTGAGCTCGATGCACTCACTAAAGAGCAATTCATGATAAACTAAGCATACATACATCAATAAGACATGGCATAGTAACTAGACATGGCAAGAATAACATCATATCATGCAAGGATCCACTACACCAAGCTTGGCAAAATCGAATAACATGTAAACAATCTGCCAGCAACATTTTGAAGCAAAAGTAGAGCTCGATTGACTCAAGCTATGGCACTCCATAATTGCAAACAAAGGCATGTATGGATAGAGAAAATACTCAAGTGCAAAACTCCCTTACTGATCATGCTCAAATTATGCACAGAACCCTCGTAAACAACATGAACACATGGCATAAAAATAACAGCAGTCAGGGACTTGGTGAAATACTAAGTCTCTGGAATCAGCAACATCAAGTGACCTAGTTTGCATGCTTGTGCTAGTCACCACAAGTATCACAAAAATACATGGAAAAAACCTCTGGATAGGTAACATGGCATATTACAAAACTCATGTAGGACTCAACTTCATAGGAGGTACACCTCAATCATGGCAAAAATGACAAAAGTGCATGTTCAGATAAGATCCAGCAGCTAACATCAACTAGCCCTCTTCTAACAGCATTTCGGGCATCAAGATGACTTCAAATGAGAATGATGCAATGGAACAAAACGATGTACTCTTCGAGGCGAACAATTTGACTTATTATACACACGTAACGGAGCTACGGATGCAAAGTTATGGCATGATGAAGATGCGATGATGATGATGAAATTACAGGACTTAGAGAAAAATCGGGTTCGGGGAAGTCAACCCTCACGGCACGCGGCCCGAGG
This sequence comes from Aegilops umbellulata, assembly GCA_032464435.1. Classification (NCBI taxonomy): domain Eukaryota; kingdom Viridiplantae; phylum Streptophyta; class Magnoliopsida; order Poales; family Poaceae; genus Aegilops; species Aegilops umbellulata. The sequence goes on from CP136056.1 coordinate 115,507,232, forward strand.
TTCACCGGGCGGATCTCGCCGGCGGGAGGCGAGGGACGGCGAGGGGGGCAGCAGATCCGGCCGGATCTCGCCGGATCCGGGCGCGGACGGCGAGGGGGCGGCGGTGGCGGCGCGCGCAGCCGCGGGCGGAGGCCGGCGACGTCGCGGGAGGCGAGGCGGCGACGGCGCGGCTCCTGGGCGGCGCGGGCGGCGGGCCTCGCGGCGGCAGGTGGCGGACGCAAGGCGCGGAGGCGGGCGGCGGCGCGGGAGCTCGGCGCGGGGCGCGCGTCTCCGCGGGAGGGCGGCGGCGGCGGGCCGGTGCGGCGGGGGAGCTGGAGCGCCACGTGGCACGCTCCCACTGGCCAGGGCGCGCCGGCGGCGGGACAGGTGGCGGCGGAGCACTGTGCGGGCGCGGATTTCGAGGAGGGATTAGGGTTTCGGGGTGTTTTGCCCGCAAATGGAGGAGGGGGAGGCCTTTTTATAGATAGGAGGAGCTAGGAGGCTCCAAACGGAGTGCGGTTTTCGCCCACGCGATCGTGATCGAACGGCGGAGGACATGGGAGTGACTTAGACGGGTTATTGGGCTGTTTAGAAGGGGTGTTGGGCTGCAACACACACGAGGCCTTCACGGTTACCCGGTTAACCGTTGGAGTACCAAACGAACTCCGATTGACCCGAAACTTGACAGGCGGTCTACCGGTGCTATACCAAGGCCACATGTCAAACCTCAGTCCATTCCGAGAATGTTTAATACCCGCTCACGAAGAAATGTAAAAGGGGACGCCGGGAGTCATAGGAGCGCCGGATTGCAAAATGGACAACGGGAAAGATGCTCGGATTTAGGAGACGAACACGTATGCGAATGCGATGCACATGATGACATGAAATGAAATGCATGACATGACCAAAATGCAAAACGGAGAGAACCCAACCACGAAGGAAATATCATATCACAATGCCGAAAATGGCAAGAGTTGGATTACAAATATGGCAAGTTACATCTGGGGCGTTACAACACACCACCACTATGAGGTGGTCTTCACGCTCCCAGGTGGCCTCTCGGTCTGAATGATGTGACCATTTCACTTTGAGGAATTTGATTGACTTGTTGCGAGTCTTGCGCTCAGTTGTCTCAAGAATAGCAACTGGGTGCTCATGATAAGACAAATCTTCTTGAAGATCAATCTCTTCGAAGTTGATGGTGCGCTCAGGCGTCTTGAAGCACTTGCGAAGCTGTGACACGTGGAAAACATCGTGCACATTTGCAAAGTTGGAGGGAAGCTCAAGTTGATAGGCTAGATCGCCTCGTTTACCGATGATCTTGAAAGGACCCACGTATCGCGGAGCAAGTTTCCCCTTGATACCGAAGCGACGAGTTCCTTTCATTGGAGAGACGCGGAGGTAAACATGGTCTCCGATCTCGAATGCCACATCTCGGTGTTTGCTATCGTAATAGCTCTTCTGGCGCGATTGCGCGGCTTTGAGGTTCTCACGAATCACCTTGCACATAGCCTCAGCCTCTGAGATCAAATCATTGCCGAGCAATTGACGTTCACCGGTTTCAGACCAGTTGAGAGGAGTACGGCACTTTCTGCCATAGAGGATCTCGAATGGGGCTTTGCCCGAGCTGGCTTGAAAGCTGTTGTTGTAAGAGAACTCAGCATAAGGAAGACAATCCTCCCACTTCATGCCGAAAGAGATAACACAGGCTCTGAGCATATCTTCAAGAATTTGATTGACACGCTCGACTTGTCCACTAGTCTGAGGGTGGAACGCTGTGCTGAAGCGGATGTTGGTGCCCATGGCCGTCTGAAAAGAATCCCAAAACTTGGAGGTAAAGATGCTGCCACGGTCTGAAGAGATCAATTGTGGAATGCCATGCAAGGAGACAATTCTGGAGGTGTAGAGCTCTGCCAGCTGCGCTGCTGTGATAGACTCTTTGATAGGAAGAAAATGAGCCACTTTGGTGAGCTTGTCGATGACGATGAAGATAGCATCATTTCCACGCTTGGACTTAGGAAAACCAGTCACGAAGTCCATTTCGATATGATCGAACTTCCATTCAGGAATAGCAAGAGGTTGGAGAAGTCCAGCTGGTCGTTGGTGTTCTGCTTTCACCCTTCTGCAGACATCACACTCATTCACGAATTGAGCAATTTCTCGCTTCATTCGAGTCCACCAATACGACTGCTTGAGGTCATGGTACATCTTCGAACTTCCAGGATGAATTGACAGAAGAGAATTGTGCGCTTCATTCATAATGACTTTACGAAGATCACCCTTTGGAACCACGATCCGGTCCTCGAAGAAAAGAGTATCTCCGTCATCAACTCGATAGCACTTGTATTTGGGGATGCTCTTTTCAATACCACGTTTCACCTTCTTCACCATGGTATCCAACAGTTGTGCCTCACGAATTTGATTTTCCAAAGTAGGAGAGACAATGAGGTTGGCAAGAACACCTTGAGGAACAACTTGGAGATTCAACTTGCGGAAAGCTTCACAAAGATCCGGTTGAAAAGGCTTGAGGATTAAGCTGTTGCAATAAGCCTTTCTGCTCAAAGCGTCTGCAATCACATTAGCCTTGCCTGGAGTGTAATCAATACTCGGATTATACTCTTGAATCATTTCGACCCATCGAGTCTGTCTGAGGTTGAGATGAGGCTGAGTGAAGATATACTTGAGACTCTTGTGATCTGTGAAGATGTCCACTTTCCTTCCCAACAGGAGATGTCTCCATGTTATTAGTGTGTGGACAACTGCCGCCAACTCAAGATCGTGAGTGGGGTAGTTCCTTTCATTGGGCTTCAACTGGCGAGAGGTATAGGCAACAACCTTCTTCTCTTGCATTAACACAGCACCGAGGCCCTGGAGAGAAGCATCACAGAATACTTCATAAGGCTTGGATTCATCAGGAGGAGTCAAAACTGGAGCAGTGACAAGTTTCTCTTTGAGAGTGTTGAAAGCAACGTCACACTCAGGAGACCAGACATATTTCACATGCTTCTGGAGGAGGTTGGAAAGAGGCTTTGCAATCTTGGAGAAATTCTCAACGAATCTTCTGCAATAGCTTGCAAGTCCAAGGAAACTGCGAAGCTGCTTGACATTCTGAGGAGGATTCCAATTCAAAACTGCAGACACCCTCTCTGGATTAACAGCGATGCCCTTGGCAGAGATGATATGACCAAGATAAAGAACTTCATCAAGCCAGAATTCACATTTGGAGAACTTCGCATATAATTGATACTCTCTGAGCTTGTCGAGTACCAATCGCAAATGTTCGGCATGATCCTTCTTATTCTTGGAGAAAACCAAAATATCATCGAGATAGACCAAGACAAATTCGTTGATGTAGGGGTTGAAGATGAAATTCATCAAGCGAGTGAAATACGGAGGAGCATTGACGAGGCCGAAAGACATGACAGTATATTCATAAGAACCAAAGCTTGTTCTGAATGCTGTCTTGGGAATATCTTCTTCACGAATGCGAATCTGATGATAACCCATACGAAGGTCAAGCTTGGAGAACACCTTAGCACCTTTGAGTTGCTCAAATAGCTCATTGATGTTGGGAAGTGGGTACTTGTTCTTGATAGTCTTCTTGTTCAATGGACGGTAATCGACGCAAAGTCGGTCCGTGCCATCCTTCTTCTTGACAAAAAGAACACCACAACCCCAAGGAGAAGAACTCGGTCTGATCAGACCCAGACGTTCTTGTTTATCGAGTTGAATCTTCAATTCCTTGAGCTCATCTGGTCCAAGCTTGTAAGGACGCTTGCAAACGGGTTCCGTGCCAGGCTCAAGCTCAATAACGAATTCAACTGGCCGACGGGGAGGCATACCCGGAAGCTCTTCTGGAAAAACATCTTGGTACTCACATACGACTGGAATCTGAGAGATAGCCTCCAATTCATCATTCTCATTGAGAGAAAACAACCGAATGGTATCATCACGAGAAGCATAGATGATCACATCGTTCGAAGTGTGAGTCAATTTGATTTCCCTGGCAGCACACTCAAGCTGAGCCTTGTGCTTAGAAAGCCAGTCCATCCCGAGAATGAGATCAATATCAGAATCACCAAGAACAATTGGTTTAGACAAGAATTTGTAGTCACCCATCTTGATAGAAACATTGGGAACCACCAAACTAGAGCTCAAACGTTTACCAGGAGAAATGACAGGCATGGGTCTATCCAAATTTGAAGAAGTGAACTCATGCTTGGCGAAAAATGGTCTTTACATGAAACAAAGCGATGCACCAGTATCAAATAAGACTTTTGCAGGAATATCATTAACAGGAAGATTACCCATGATCACTTCAGAAGACTCCTCTGCTTGAGCTGCATTCAACATGTTCACCTTGGCATGCTTAGGATTATGCTTGACCACTGCATTGCTGGAAGATTTCACAGGAGGAGGAGGCGGAAGGCGCCTCTGGTTGAAGCACTTGTTCGCATAGTGACCCTTCTGCTGACATTTGTTACAAGTCACCTCTGAGAGCGGACGATGATAAGGAGCGCTTGGCCTTGGAGCTTGATTCTGAGACTTGTTCTGATAACCAGGGTTGGGTGGGTGGGAAGATCCACGACCACTTGAGTTCTTCTGCTGATAAGGCTGGCGGAATGGAGGAGGAGGAGGCAACCAGAACTTCTGTTGCTTAGCTGCCACAAGTGAAGAAGAAGAAGACTGAACTGCGTCTCTGACTCTCTTCTTAGAAGCCTCACACTTGAGCTGAGCAGCTTCTTGTTTCAGTGCCATGTTGTAGAATTCATCATACTTTAATGGCTCGAAAAGCACGAGAGCAAGTTGCAGATCTTCTCTGAGACCATGCCTGAACTGGTAGATCATACTCTTCTCATCAGGAATGTCTTGCCTTGCAAAACGAGAGAGTTTCTGGAACTGAGTGTTGTATTGATAGACAGACATGGTGCCTTGCTTGAGATTGCGGAATTCCTCACGCTTGAGCTCAACAACACTTTCTGGAATGTGGTGCGCTTTGAAATCACGACGGAAATCATCCCAAGTGATCACACGACCTCCTCTGGAATCTTTGTATTGCTGAAACCACTCAGCAGCTTGATCTTTGAGTTGAAAAGAGGCAAACTTGACAAAGTCCTCAGGTCTGACATTGCTGCACTCGAAATGCTTGCTGATGTCCACTAGCGAATCATCTGCGTCTGTGGCCTCGACACAGTAGCTGAAGTTCTTTGGCTGATTAGCAAGGAACTGGTTCAGTGAAGCGAAATGCGGCTGATTGTTGCCTTGGCCTTGATTCTCTTGATTAGCTTGCCTTTGGTTGCGATCTTGCAAGAGCTGAATCAGAATCTGAGCATTGGCATTTGTGGCAGTCATCAGGGCCTGCCAAGCTTCCGGAGGCGGAGGTGGTGGCGGAGGGTTAGCCTGGTTCCCTTCACTGCATTCCGGATTCTGACGCGTTGGTGGAGCCATCCTGAAGAGGGTGACATCCATTAGCATCTTGACAGAGATATATTGAAGCTGAATCAGAGGAACGACATTGCAACATATAGTCTTCACAATAAACATCCGAACAAGAATGAACGAATGAATTCCAATGTAAAATATCACGCTTCCATAAGCTGAGAAGCCACTTAGAACATGGTATGGAATAAAACCAACAAGGTACGGAAGTGAACAAATACTTGGTAAGGATTACCCAATCACAAACCAAATATCTGTGGAAGAAATACTAGAGCTACAAGAATTCCCACTTATAAACTCCCGAAACTTTCCGGTTATGCAATCAGGTGTTGGGGATACAGGGGAAGCATAATATCTCACCCAAACTAGAAAATCCTACAACCAGCTGTATCCATCCTTCAACACATAACCAAGAAACCTTCAGAAATCGTCTACCTCAACCTTCGAAAAGCATCCGTTATACAAGTCATGGCAATACCCCTGCACTCGCCACAGTACTGGGCTATCAGGGTTATCTCACCAACAACTGTACAAAAGAGATTTTCGATGTCGGCGTACTAAACTCAGGTATTCCAAAACCGCAACGATAAAATTATGACGACAACACCTCGGAGCTCAACTCCCCGGGACACTGCCACAACCCCTAAATGTCAGGAGGCAACCAAGACAATGTTGTCATCATAAAACCATCGGAACGATTGTAATATACCCGCGTGATCCTAAATTTTTTTTAGTGAAATTTGAGAAGAGAAGAGTCAAAACTCTACGTCAGGAAGCCTCACCAGAAGGTCGAAGGGACTGGGAAGTAAAAAGAATTCCTAAACTCTCCGATATATAGTTCCTAAATGACTCAAAACATTTTTTCTAGACACAACTCGGCCACTAAAGACGATCAAACAGTGGGGGCTCCTAAGGTCGGGAAAGGCTCTGATTACCAACTTGAAACGCCCTCGATGCGGCTATATCTCCCACGTGTCGAGGCACGACTTAGAGGCATAACCGCATTGAAAGCAATGTCGCAAGTGAGGTAATCTTCACACAATCCATGTAATAAATAAAGGGGAAAGATACATAGTTGGCTTACAATCGCCACTTCACACAAGTACATAAATAACATCCATCAAACAGATTACACTCAAGGTCCGACTACGGCACCAAAATGAAAGAAGACTACCCCAAATGCTAAACAGATCCCCGGATCACCCAACTGGGCTCCACTACTGATCATCTGGAAAAGAAACATAGTAACGGCCACGTTCCTCGTCGAACTCCCAAGTGAGCTCGGTCGCGTCATCTGCACTGACATCGTTGGTACCTGCAACTGTGGTGATAATATCTGTGAGTCACGGGGACTCAGCAATCTCACACCCGCGAGATCAAGACTATTTAAGCTTAAAAGGTGGGAAAGGGGTTTATGAGGGGGAACTGCATCAAGCGACTAGCATATGGTGGCTACAGCGCAAAAGAGAGCGAGAAGAGAAGGCAAAGCATGGTCGAGAAACTAGAAGTGATCAAGAAGTGATCCTGAACAACCTACGTCAGACATAACTCCAACAACCGTGTTCACTTCCCGGACCCCGCCGAGAAGAGACCATCACGGTTACACACGCGGTTGATGTGTTTTAGTTAAGGTCAACTTCGGGTTTTCTACAACCGGACATCAACAAATTCCCATCTGCCTCATAACCGCGGGCACGGCTTTCGAAAGATAATACCCTGCAGGGGTGTCCCAACTTAGCCCATGATAAGCTCTCACGGTCAACGAAGGATATTCCTTCTACCGGGAAGACCCGATCAATCTCGGAATCCCGTACTACAAGACATTTTGACAGCAATAAAACAAGTCCAGCAAAACCGCCCGATTGTGCCGACAAATCCTGATAGGAGCTGCACATATCTCGGTCTCAGGGCACATCCGGATAAGTCAAGCTACGAGTAAAACCAGCCCTCGAGTTGCCACGAGGTGGCCCCGTAGGTTGCTCGGTTCGGGCCAGCACTTAGAGAAGCACTGGTCCGGGGGGGGGGGCTAAATAAAGATGACCCTCGGGCTCGCGAAAACCCGGGGGGAAAAAGGTAGGTGGTGGAAAATGGTAAAACCAATGTTGGGCCTTGCTGGAAAAATCTTATTCAAAGCGAACTGTCAAGGGGGTTCCATAAATCACCCAACCGTGTAAGGAACGCAAACTCCGGGAACATAACACCGGTATGACGGAAACTAGGGTGGCAAGAGTGGAACAAAACACCAGGCATAAGGTCGAGCCTTCCACCCTTCACCAAGTATATAGATGCATTAATTAAGTAAGAGGTATTGTGATATCCCAACAAGTAAACGTGTTCCAACAAGGAACAACAAATCCATGTTCCAACAAGGAACAAACTTCATCTTCACCTGCAACTAGCAACGCTATAAGAGGGGCTGAGCAAAGCGGTAACATAGCCAATCAACGGTTTGCTAGGACATGGATGGTTAGGGGCTGACATAGCAATATAGGAGGCATGATATAGCAAGTGGTAGGTATCGCAGCATAGGCATAGCAAAAGAGCGAGCAATCTAGCAAGCAAAGATAGAAGTGATTTCGAGGGTATGGTCATCTTGCCTGCAAGGTTCTCAGAGTTGTCGAAAGCTTGGTCCTCGTAAGCGTTCTCAACGGAATCCTCGGTCACGTACTCGTCTCCCGGCTCTACCCAAGACAAGAGAACAAGCAAATGAACCAATATCAACCACGATGCAATGCGCAAGCAACATGATGCAAAACATGGCATGATATGCGAGAGGTGATATGCAATGCGTATGCATGCTCCGGAAGGACAAGGATGAACAGGGCATAATCTTGGCAAACCAAGCATGCCACTGGATAGATGAGGTGATTTCGGTTGAAATCGATATAAAGATCACCGGAATCGGATGCACGGTTTGCAAATGGCAAGCAATATAAGAATGACACGAATCTGCCATAAACAGCATGATGCTACTTAGCAAGCAACAAATAATTAAGCTACTGCACCCAAACATATCAACAAAGCATATGAAAGTAATCTACTCAAGATGCACGACAAAAGATGAACACTGAGCTACGGCTAAATCACATCATAACAGGTACAAACAAGCATGGCAAAAGTGCAAAAGATAACAGGTTCACAGACTTAGTGAAATAATCAACATAGCAGAAACTAACATCAGGATGACATGTTCAGAGCAATAAAACAACATGCTACAGGTTCAGAACATAGCAAATAAAGGAATGGCATGAATCTACTCATAGCACTTGACAAAAGTCCCTTACTGACCATAAGCCAAAAAGGATCACAGAATATGATTACACCCATGACAATTAAGCAAGTTTCGTTACAGGTTTCAGACTTAGCAGAAAAACTGGACATGGCAGAAAACTGATAACGAATAGGCATGTTCGTGAGCTCGATGCACTCACTACAGAGCAATTCATGATAAACTAAGCATACATACATCAATAAGACATGGCATAGTAACTATACATGGCAAGAATAACATCATATCATGCAAGGATCCACTACACCAAGCTTGGCAAAATCGAATAACATGTAAACAATCTGCCGGCAACATTTTGAAGCAAAAGTAGAGCTCGATTGACTCAAGCTATGGCACTCCATAATTGCAAACAAAGGCATGGATGGGTAGAGCAAATACTCAAGTTCAAAACTCCCTTACTGATCATGCTCAAATTATGCATAGATCCCTCGGAAACAACATGAACACATGGCATAAAAATAACAGCAGTCAGGGACTTGGTGAAATACTAAGTCTCTGGAATCAGCAACATCAAGTGACCTAGTTTGCATGCTTGTGCTAGTCACCAAAAGTATCACAAAAATACATGGAAAAAACCTTTGGATAGGTAACATGGCATATTACAAAACTCATGTAGGACTCAACTTCATAGGAGGTACACCTCAATCATGGCAAAAATGACAAAAGTGCATGTTCAGATAAGATCCAGCAGCTAACATCAACTAGCCCTCTTCTAACAGCATTTATGGCATCCAGATGACTTCAAATGAGAATGATGCAATGGAACAAAATGATGTACTCTCCGAGGCGAACAGTTTGACATATTATACGCACGAAACGGAGCGACGGATGCAAAGTTATGGCATGATGAAGATGTGATGATGATGATGAAATTACAGGACTTAGAGAAAAATCGGGTTCGGGGAAGTCAACCCTCACGGCACGCGGCCCGAGGTTCACCGGGCGGATCTCGCCGGCGGGAGGCGAGGGACGGCGAGGGGGGCAGCGGATCCGGCCGGATCTCGCTGGATCCGGGCGCGGACGGCGAGGGGGCGGCGGTGGCGGCGCGCGCAGCAGCGGGCGGAGGCCGGCGACGTCGCGGGAGGCGAGGCGGCGACGGCGCGGCTCCTGGGCGGCGCGGGCGGCGGGCCTCGCGGCGGCAGGCGGCGGACGCAAGGCGCGGAGGCGGGCGGCGGCGCGGGAGCTCGGCGCGGGGCGCGCGGCTCCGCGGGAGGGCGGCGGCGGCGGGCCGCGGGGGCCGGCCCCGGGCCCGGGCGGGCCGGTGCGGCGGGGGAGCTGGAGCGCCACGTGGCACGCTCCCACTAGCCAGGGCGCGCCGGCGGCGGGACAGGTGGCGGCGGAGCACTGTGCGGGCGCGGATTTCGAGGAGGGATTAGGGTTTCGGGGTGTTTTGCCCGCAAATGGAGGAGGGGGAGGCCTTTTTATAGATAGGAGGAGCTAGGAGGCTCCAAACGGAGTGCGGTTTTCGCCCACGCGATCGTGATCGAACGGCGGAGGACATGGGAGTGACTTAGACGGGTTATTGGGCTGTTTAGAAGGGGTGTTGGTCTGCAACACACACGAGGCCTTCACGGTTACCCGGTTAACCGTTGGAGTACCAAACGAACTCTGATTGACCCGAAACTTGACAGGCGGTCTACCGGTGCTATACCAAGGCCACATGTCAAACCTCGGTCCATTCCGAGAATGTTTAATACCCGCTCACGAAGAAATGTAAAAGGGGACACCGGGAGTCATAGCAGCGCCGGATTGCAAAACGGACAACGGGAAAGATGCTCGGATTTATGAGACGAACACGTATGCGAATGCGATGCACATGATGACATGAAATGAAATGCATGACATGACCAAAATGCAAAACGGAGAGAACCCAACCATGGAGGAAATATCATATCACAATGCCGAAAATGGCAAGAGTTGGATTACAAATATGGCAAGTTACATCTGGGGCGTTACAAGGAGGCACTTCATTGCATGCGAAGATGTAGCTGGTGGGTCCCAGCAGTCAGGGGGAAACGTTTTTTTCACAAAATATAGTGGCCCGTCCGATGGGTCCCTGCTGTCAGGCGGAGGAATCATTATTTTGCGCGTAATAAGGAGACACTTCCTTGCTGCGGCTGTGGACCCAGCTGTCATCCTCTCCATGTATAGTACTCTTCCGATGGAAGTCTGTTCCTTGACTACATTGACCACGCCGCACCGAGAGCACCAAGGCGGTGGATGATGGCGAGGCCTAGGAAGGGGATGACACGGAGCCGGGTAAGACACGACAGTTGTTGCCCACACGGAGAGGAGTACGAGGGTTGACTGGTTCGGTTGTGGTGTGAGGCTGCCGTCGCCTCAGAATAATAAGGGGTGTGAGTGAGTAGAGGGATGGCCTGTCCAGCGATGGGAGTAGTAGGGGGTGGTGAGGCCTCTGCGGCAGCACATCCGGCCACGGGAGGCAGGAGCAGGCGGCACGACCGGTGTTGATTTGGGCGGCTGGAGCAAGAAGACCATAGGTTGAAGAAGCACTGCGACCGTTGGATGGACATCGTGCGGTCACTGGAGCTAGAATCGTTCATATTGACTACGTTGACAAAGCCCTCTGTAAGTGCATCTAGTGCCCCTTAGTGATTTTGGTGTATTGAAAACTTATAGATTAAGGGACTAATGCGTTTGTGAGTGTACACAGGTCTATAAGTCTATGAGGAGTTTGATATTTACGATGAAAGTCGACCCCTAAAAATGAATGTCTTCAGCTGAAGACTTTGGCTTTCTGAAGACTTTGAAAGTGAAGAAATTGTTGTGACCGTGAAGACTTGATATTCATGCGAGGAATATGAAGCGTGAAAACTTTTGTTTTTGTAGTTTCGTTTTCTCTTTGTTGAGTCATAGGAAACACTGTACTGTTAAAGGGGGTCAAGGTAAAACTAAGGAAAAGTTTCCAAGTGATGCTCATCTCAAAATCCTACACCTACCCAATCCTTTCGAGTGAAGCCATTGGAAATCTCGTACAATTCAGTCAATTTCCTCAGTGACAGAGACGAAGATCTTCTGGTCTCTGAGGTATTTGTTCTAACTGAGGAGTTAGGAATTTGCTAGTGCGGATTGCCTACAAGTGAGGAACATGATAGACCTGAGGAATTTGATACTCAAATATCCGACCGTTGCCGTGCTACGCTCCAGCTGTCCCAAATTACTACCCACCTAACGGTCATATCATTGAAGGGTATTTATGTCTTATCATGTCGGGTTGCTCCCTAGGCTATAAATTGTTGCTCCCCTACAACCACTAGCTGGTTGGCTGCTCCGAGAGAAATTGACACTTGTCATTAAGAGCATCCCATCCTCCGAGGACGTTGAGAGAAAATCATCAAGTGAGGAAAACCCAAACCCAAACACCTACAAACCCAAAGTGATTGAGCATCACTGAAGAGATTGTTCCTGTGTGGAACCGATGCTTGTTACCTTTGAGGATTGTGCATCCTCCAGACGGTTAGGCGTCATGGTCTAGAGCATACAAGAGGAAATTGTGGATCGCTGAGTGACCGAGTTTGTGAAGGTTTGGAAGTCACCTGAAGACTTACCACGAGTGATTGGGCGAGGTCTGTGTGATCTTAGCTCAAGGAGAATACGGTGGACTGTGTGTCCTCAGGTTTAAATACCTAGCCGCTCCAACCAGACGTACAACTGTCACAACAGTTGGAACTAGTCTACCATTTCATCGTGTTCACCAAGCTACTTGTTCTATTTCCTCAACCCTTTCATTTCCTCATTCTTGTGTTGAAGTACTTGATCGTTACTGTTTGAAGACTTTGACTGAAAACTTTCTCAATTTCCTCAATCTTATTTATTCAGTCAGTTTGTCTTCAACCTGCTTATCCTGGTTATACGCTACTTGTACTCTGTGCTTGTTTTCATTTCATCATGATGACTGTGCTTCTGTTCTGTTGTGCATGCATCTGAGTACTTATTCCACTGCTAAGTAGTTCGTTTCTTAGGAATTTCCTCAACTTGAAATTCCTTAGTGACGAATTTGTAAAAAATGCCTATTCACCCCCCTCTAGTCGATATAACGCATTTTCAATTGGTATTAGAGCGAGGTACTACCTTGTTCTGTGTGATATTGCTCTAACCACCTGGAGTTTTAGTTATGTCGACTGCAGGCATGATCAAGGTCTCAGCTGGGTGTCCTACCTTCGATGAGACGGACTACCCCTACTGGAAGAATAAGGTGCGAATGCATCTTGAGGCAATTGGCAACGATCTCTGGTACGTTGTGGAAAATGGTGTTCACTCCGTCACTCCTACCATTAACGCTGCTGATGTGAAGAGATTCAAGCAACTTGACTCGCAAGCGAAGAATATCATATGTGGCCATCTGAGCAAAGGGCAGTATGGCAGAGTGAGTGCTTTGGAGACAGCTAAGCTTATCTGGGATAGGCTGTCAAAGGCCAACGAAGGACTCTCAACTCAACATGACTCTCGAGTTGACGTTTTTCGCAATCTCTTCAACCGCTTCAAAAGACTCGACAATGAAAATGTTCAGCAAACCTTCGATTGTCTCACTGACATCTCAAGTGAGCTTCAAGCACTTGGTGCCACTGACATCACCGACCATGAGGTGGTGAAGAAATCGCTGAGATCGCTTGATTCCTCATTTGACACTATTGCACTGATGATACAAGAACGTGGAGACTACAAGTCACTTGATCCTGCCGATATCGTCCAGAGGCTAAACACTCATGAGTTCTAACTTGCTGAGAAGAGAGATCTCTATGGTCCGAGCTATGGCAGATCACGTGCACTGAAGGCCAAGGCAGTCTCTGAATCTGAAGGTGAGGATTCTGGTAGTAGCCTTGGTGATCCTGAAGAACTGAGTCAAGAGCTAGAAATGCTCGTGAGGAAATTCCAGAATTTCTCAAGGCGTGGTCGCTTTGGTAATTCCTCAAGAGGTGATGACATGAGATCAGATTCCTCATCTCGTGACTACAAGAAGAGAACTTGCCACAAATGCAAGAAACCGGGACATTACATTACTGATTGTCCTCAGTGGGAGAAGGAATCAAAGAAGAAGAAATACAAGGATTACAGTTCCGATGACTCAAAGAAGAAGAAGAAATCTTCAAAGTCTTCATCGTCAAAATCTTCGAAGTCTTCATCTCACAAGAAGAGCAGCTCCAAAAAGGCTCGGGCATTCACTGGCAAGGAAATGGACTCTGAGGCTGAGTCTGAGGAAAATGAGGAAGAGGAGGCATCTAAGGAGTCAGACTCTGGTGTGGTGAGTCTATCCCTCGCTACTGCTTTCATCAGCAAGTCCATCTTCAATTCTGAGGAAAATGACTTCCCAAACACTGCTGACGACAACGATGATGACTACGCTCCCACCTACTGCTTCACAGAAAAAGGTGCCAAGGTACACAAATACCCCTCCTCTGAATCAAGTGAGAATGAATCTGATGAAAACCTCAAGCCCATCTATTCTAAACTTGCTAAGATTGCTGTAAAGAAACAAAAGGCTTTTGAAAAGGTTCAAAACATGCTTGACAAAAGCGATGACCTGTTGGGTGAAGAAATGGATCAAACTCAAACTGAAAATCTTCAAAGACTTCAGTCTAAGTTTGACAACCTTCAAAGTCATCATAACACTCTCTTAGCTGATCATGAGAAGCTTTCTTGTGAGTTTCTTCAAAGAAAGCAAGATCTTGAGAAGCTAAGGGTGAGTTATGAAGATCTTCAGAAGGAGCGTGATTCATCACTTTCTCAATAGATCATTTCCGCTCAGGATGAATTCATTCCACCATGTTTGAAATGCATTGAACGTGAATCTGCTAATTCTTCACCTGAAAGTTCAAATGCTTCTATTGCTGCAAATTCTTCAACTGTCTCTGTTGTCACAAATTCCTCATCTCAGGATACCACTAGTTTCACTGACAATGCAGGGCTGAAGGAATTGTATGTGACAGGCATGTACAAAAGCCTCAAAGGGCATCAGGCTCTTTGTGATGTGCTTAAAAAGCAGATCCTCAACAAGAACCCTAGGAAAGAGGGTAATGCCTTTGAGAGGAAACTTAACAGCGATGGGGCCTACCAGAAACCTGAGCAGTATCCCAAAACCTCATGGGTTGCTGCGAAAGGACCTCCCGTAGAGACATCCACTTTATCTGGCTTGACATGTGAATCTTCATATTCTTCTGATGAGTCATTTGACTCCAACTATAAACTGTTCAAAAATCAGAATGGTGAAGTATTTGCTAGATATGTTGGCACTAACTACAGGAATAGGCCCCCTATGAAGAAAATCTGGGTTCCCAAAAGGTGCCTTGAAAGTCTTCAGGTGAATGTCATCATGACACCACCTATGAAGAATAGGAACCTCAGATCAAATTCTTCATATGGACCAAAGTCTTCATATGGATCCAAGTCCTCATATGGACCAAATTCCTCACATGTATCAAACTCCTCATATGGGTCAAAATCCTCACATGAACATCATCGTGCTAACACTTTTGTTTCCCAAGGAAAGCCTAAGGGATATGAATATGTGCATTATTCTTCAAATCATTATGTTCGTAAGTCCTCGAAGAATTTCTCTGCTTATTCATATGCTTACTCTAACCCCTCTTCTGTGAAACAAAGTGGACTGGCTTCTATGCCACCTTTCTCTTATGGAGCTCGTAGAATGATGAACTCTTTGCCACCCCTCCAGATGTGGGGGGTGAATAAAAGGAACTAATCTCTTATGCAGGGTCAGGTCTCCAGACAAACTTAATTGTCTAAAGAATTTACTGGAGACCTGAACATGCTTGAAACGACGCAAACTAATCATGAAGAAATGAATTTTTCATTTCTCACATCCTCGTACTGCTATATCTGTTGTATTGCTTGATGAAATTCAAATATGATGAATTTGATGTCATATTCTTCACTAATGAAGTATATGAGTTCATAAGATGCACTAATTCATTTGCAGGATGATCCACCCAAAGCCACCGAGTGGGTCCTCGATAGTGGATGTACAAATCACATGACTGGTGACATGAACTTATTGATGGACACTGCTTTATCTCCATCACATCTGAAGCATATCACCAACGCTGACAAAGGCAAGAGCAAGGTATTGGGTCTAGGTAGGGTTGCGATCTCAAAGGATCGACACATGGACAAAGTCATGCTTGTCGAGTCCTTAGGATTCAACCTCATGTCTGTCTCAATGCTTTGTGATCTTGATATGGTTGTTGTCTTTGGCAAGTATCGTTGTGTTGTGATCATGGAAGCTGACCATTCCAATGTCTCTGAAGGCTTTAGGAGAGGAGACTTGTATATTGTTGATTTCTCTACAGGACCACAACCCGCCACATGTCTACTTGCAAAAGCTTCATAAGGCTGGTTATGGCATCGACGGCTAGGTCATGCTGGCATGAGGAACTTGCACACACTCGTGAAGAAGAAGCATGTCATTGGCATCGAGGGTGTCAAATTCCTCAAGGATCACCTGTGTGGAGCTTGTGAAACTGGAAGGATGACCAAGGCCAAGCATCCCTCAAAGACTATCATGACTACCACACATCCATTTGAATTACTTCATGTGGATCTCTCCAGCCCTACTCACTATGCCACATTCACTAATGCTGCATCTTTATATGGCTTTGTTATTGTTGATGACTATTCTCGTTATACATGGGTGCATATCATCACTTACAAAACCGAAGTGCAGGAAGTCTTCAAACGATTTTCCTTGAGGGCTTCAACAAACTTCAGTGTAAAGATCAAGCACATCAGAAGTGACAATGGGACCCAGTTAAAGAATACTAGTGTTGATGACTATCTTGATGAACTTGGTATTACTCACGAGTTATCTGCTCCTTATACCCCTCGGCAGAATGGCATCATGGAGCGCAAGAACAGGACTCTTGTTGAGATGGCTCACACTATGCTTGATGAATACAAGACGCTTCCTCGCTTCTGGCCTGAGGCACATCATCAACAAGGTATATCTTCACAAATTCTTCAAAAAGACCTCATGTGAACTCCTCACTGACAAGAAACTCAATGTGAGTTATTTCAAAGTCTTCGGTGCTAAATGTTGGATTAGAGATCCTCATCACAATTCTAAATTTGCACCGAAAGCACATGAAGGTTTTATGCTTGGTTACGGAAAGGACTCGCACACCTATAGATTTTTCAACACTGTTCACCACAAGGTTGTTGAAACTGTAGATGTGCGATTCGATGAAACTAACGACTCACAAGAGAGCACCTACCTCCTGTGCTAGATGAAATGTCACCTCAGGAATCCATTAAGTTCAAGGCCACTGAGGATGTCATACCTACCGAAGAATCTGCTGAAGAAGTCATTCCAGAACGTGAAAAACATCATGCTGCTGCACCTGAGGAAAATGGCTCTGAAGAAAATTCTGAGCCCACTCAATGTCGTCAACCCGCTCATCCTCACGTCGCAAATGAAGTGCAGATTGAGAAAATCATCGACGACATCAAAGCACCAGATCCTCTCACATGCTCAAGGGCTTCACATTTGTCTAAATTTTGTGGGCACTTTGCTTTTGTCTCTATCACAGAGCCCACCAAAGTAGATGAGGCATTTCTGGAGCCTGAGTGGATTCAAGCGATGCAAGAGGAATTACATCAGTTCGAGCTCAACAATGTCTGGGAACTTGTCAAGCGACCAGACCCACGCAAGCACAATGTCATTGATACCAAATGGATCTACCGCAACAAGCAAGATGAAAATAGCTTTGTGGTGAGGAATAAGGCTCGTCTTGTAGCTCAAGGCTACACACAGGTTGAAGGACTTGACTTTGATGAAACTTTTGCACCTGTTTCTAGACTTGAGGCTATTCACATATTGATTGCTTATGCTAACCATCATAATA
This sequence comes from Aegilops umbellulata, assembly GCA_032464435.1. Classification (NCBI taxonomy): domain Eukaryota; kingdom Viridiplantae; phylum Streptophyta; class Magnoliopsida; order Poales; family Poaceae; genus Aegilops; species Aegilops umbellulata. The sequence goes on from CP136056.1 coordinate 115,524,815, forward strand.
TCATCTTATATCAAATGGATGTGAAAAGTGCATTCCTCAATGGTAAGCTTGAGGAAGAAGTATATGTTGCTCAACCCCCAGGTTTTGAAGATCCAAAGCATCCTGACAAAGTCTTCAGACTTAATAAGGCCCTCTATGGCCTCAAGCAGGCCCCTCGGGCGTGGTATGATACTTTGAAGGAATTCCTCATGAAGAAAGGCTTCAAACCCGGTTCACTTGACCCAACTCTTTTCACCAAAACCTATGATGATGAATTATTCATTGTCACAACCCTAGAGTTTTCTTGTAAGTATTGCATTAGTGAGCATCCATGCATCTTTTTAAATTCAAGGAATTTGAATTGAGGGAATTTTCAAAGCCTCAGAAACCTTTTAAAAATGATCAACATTAAAATCTTCTGAAATAAGTCCAAGAAAATGTTCCTGTTATTCTGTGAAAATACTAGCAAGACGTAAAGTTCAAACCAGTATTTTTGGAATCTCAGAAATATTTATTTTGGGAATTTGAGTTAATCCAATAATTATTTGCATTGGACTTATATTTATTATATATTAAATATTGGTCCAATACTTGTGAAATTTCGTATGTGGCTCCGTACTAGTTCCCTAAGTACACATATTGAATTTCAGAAGTTTATAAAGTGATTTGGTAGTTAAACCAAATCAAACAAACTGAACAAATAGGAAAGAAAAACAGTAGAGAGAGAGAGAATAACCTGGCCCAGCACTGTGCAGCCCATCCGGCCCACAGTGCCAATCATCGCCTACCTCACGCCAGAAGCACGCGAGGCGTGTGGCTGCGACGCGCCCGACCACCTCCTGCCTCTCTTCCTGTCTCCCCGTCACCCTGAGGATGCCACGCAACCCCCTTGATCGCCTCTCACTTTCCCCTCTCTCCCTGGACCTCCTCCCCTCCTCTATCTCTCGGCCCCAAGCGAGACCGAGAACTGTCGGCGCTGCTGCTCGCCGTAGCCGCAGCCACAGCCACCCACTCGCCCTCTCGACGCGTCCAAAAGCTTCGCTGCAATGCCCCACATCTCCAAGCTGACGCGCTCGAGCCCGTATGCAGTCATAGTATAGGATAGCCACTGAGTCAAAGCTGGCTTGCTGCAGTTAAACTCCACCACCCCCTTTGTTGATACATATGCATATGTAGCTAGTTTTGATGTAAGTATTGCTTGGTATATTTGTACTCACGTTTGCTTAATTTATGTTTTGCAGACAGACTTCAGTCTCACTAGTAGTCCCGCGTGGACTTCAATTTTTAGCTTGTTACCTCAGCTACGATCTTGTACCCTTGGGAAGGTCTTGTAGATAGTCAGGCTTCTCAGCCTTTTTCATTTGTAGTTGTTTGTACTCAAACAAGTTAAGCTTCCGCATGTGCTTATTTCTTGTTTGACTTGAATGCTGGGTCATCAGACCCATGTTTGTAATATCTGGCTCCTCGGAGCCTAATGAATAAATACTCTGAGTCATAGAGTTTTGCTGTGATGCCATGTTGTATTTGCACATATCGAGCATATTGTGCGTATGTTACTGAAATGCTTGGTATGTATGGGATTCGACAACCTAGTTGTTTATTCCTGGTAGCCTCTCTTACCGGGAAATGTTTCCTAGTTCTTCCACTAAGCCATGGTAGCTTGCTACTACTCCGGAACACTTAGGCTAGCCGGCATGTGTCCTTCTTCGTTCATATGTCTGTCCCTTCGGGGAAATGTCACGCGTTGTTCCTTTAAGTCCTTGTAGCTTGCTACGACTTGGGTTCATACGTTGATGACCGACACGTTTGTTGCTGGGTCATGTATGCCTGGCCCTGTAATTTAGTGCCACCTTGGGTTTACGACTAGTCATGTCGGCCCGGGTTCTCTGTCATATGGATGGTAGCGACACTATCATATACGTGAGCCAAAAGGTGCAAATGGTCCCGGGCCAGGTAAGGTGGCACCCATGGGAATACCGTGCGTGAGGCCGCAAAGTGATATGAGGTGTTACATGCTAGGTCGATGTGAGTAAGGATCGGGGTCCCAACAGCTTTGGTATCAGAGCCTGACTGCCTGTAGGACTACCAAGCCAAACTGGTCGAAGTCGTGTCTAGAAATGCTTTAGTTATATAAGGGAATTGATTGTGGAAGGGAACGTAAGGCTCTTTATACTCCTTTACCTTATGCCCTTCAGATCCGAGTCATACTATCTTTCCTACAGGGTTAAGAAACTAGGCTTTCTATTCTTTCTATCAGTATCATGTGTTACTAATCCATAGACTTATAGGATTGATGGATTCAAGTCTCAGTTCAGTTTCTACTACTTCTGTATGTTCATAGCTGGCCTCAGAACCTTGATATTGTGATGTTGAGTGGTCATGCCACTATTTTGCAGGATGTCTCAAATCTTTTTGAGCATTTACAGCCGTTATGTTGTCTGAGTCATCCCAGGCTTCGAAATAGTGTGATGCATTTGCAACTCCCTTCTTTCCGTTCCTGATGTTTCTTTGGGCCAGTTTAACTAGACTAATCAATGAGTTGAGGTACTCCGTTGCCTCGACATATATGTTGGAGCTATTATTATGACCCTAGGTGTCTTAGAGGATCACTTAGTAATCTAGCCATGTTTTGTGTTCCCAGTGTGATGATTCTGGCCATCATTCTCGAAAGCATCCCGCGATGCCATTTAATTAGTAGGCATTCTATTCCTGGGTTTTTGAACCTGAGATTCACTCTACTTATCTCATGTTGATAGTGTTTGCTAGTTACTTTAGGATATTAGTAACCTTTGCGATAGTCCTCGAGGTTTGTGGTATTTCCTTCTGTCAAATAGCATGAACTACTTATGGCAGAAGTTCCTCATTGAACCGAACGATCACAACCAGAGTGCTCTTGATGAGTTCTCCATTCTGCATTGTGAATCTGCCAGTCCTCCTCTTCTGCATGGGTTATCCCAGAGAAATATGTTGAACTCGTTCGACATACTAATCTATGCATCCACAACTCGAAAAATCATATGTTCCTTGGGTTGTCCCTCTTTAGTATATTCTAACCTCTGTCTATCAATTGATAGAAAAGAGTATGCGTGCGTTCGTTCGTGTTCATCGATGCCTTTTACTCTTGAGGTCTGTCAAGCCATTCTATTCCAGAATGACTAGGAGAAGCAAACTCCAGTACATCATCCATTTCTTGGATTGGGTCAAAGTAGTTGTATTCCGCAGATCAAATGCCAATCCAACTTCTATTTTGTTCTACCTCGGAGTTTTACCCCCTTTATGTCAAGAATATTATAGGAATTGCACAACCTCTTGTGAATTTTTGACGTAGTGATACTTCTCACCATCACTATTCATTCCTTGGTTCCCGTGTTATTGTAACCGGAGTGCCGACAAGTGAATTGTGATGTGTGAAATCAATATCCTAGCAACCCTGTTGCATGGTAGTTAATGGACGATAAATTTCATTCTTAGCGTGTTGGTTATTGAATCATCATCCTAAGATTGATCGTGCTACCTAGTCCATATTTCCTGGTGCACTCTTCGATCAATGGGTTAGGATTGTGTCAATCCCTTGCTCTTTTGGTTATATCATCTTGCCCTGAAAAGCAAGATTGTTCTCGAGCCTAATAACATATCGGTGGTTCGTGATTTTCCGAATATCTTCTCGGAAGTATCACCAGGTTGTCAGCTGACCGATATGTTGAGCTCGTGATCAATATGGTTTCTTGTAAACCACCCTTTCTCCAAGAATTTATGTTGGATACTCCTGAGCTAGTTGGTAGAGCTAAACAACAACTTGGAGAGTTGGAAGACGAAAGCTTGTCCCACTTAGTTCATTTTGAAGGGATATCCATGTGTTTGTGTGTTAGTCGAAGAAAGATGATATCTTCATCGATTGATCTTCGTGATCAGTTGTTGCATCTATTGCTTTGCCCAAACTTTGATTCAAGTGTGGGTTATCATCGAATCAAATCAGGACCAACAATTCTCGTAATGTTGTCTTACTCGTAGTTGTTTCCTCGAGCACACACCATTACATCTTTTGATTCCGACAAATGCTATCACCGTGCTCACATAATTATGGAATACCATCTATATGGAAACCTCGATGAATTGTTGTTGAGCCCATCAGCAGCATTTTGTCCCCTCCATGATTCGTGTTGAACATCAAGCTAGTGTTGGAAATCTACATAGGCATTATCTTCATGCTAGCGTGAACATCAAGCTAGCATGGACTTCAATGTTTAGCTTGTTACCTCAGCTACGATCTTGTACCCTTGGGAAGGTCTTGTAGATAGTCAGGCTTCTCAGCCTTTTTCATTTGTAGTTGTTTGTACTCAGACAAGTTAAGCTTCCGCATATGCTTATTTCTTGTTTGACTTGAATGCTGGGTCATCAGACCCATGTTTGTAATATCTGGCTCCTCGGAGCCTAATGAATAAATACTCTGAGTCATAGAGTTTTGCTGTGATGCCATGTTGTATTTGCACATATCAAGCATATTGTGCGTATGTTACTGAAATGCTTGGTATGTATGGGATTCGACAACCTAGTTGTTTATTCCTGGTAGCCTCTCTTACCGGGGAATGTTTCCTAGTTCTTCCACTAAGCCATGGTAGCTTGCTACTACTCCGGAACACTTAGGCTAGCCTGCATGTGTCCTTCTTCGTTCCTATGTCTGTCCCTTCTGGGAAATGTCACGCGTTGTTCCTTTAAGTCCTTGTAGCTTGCTACGACTTGGGTTCATACGTTGATGACCGACACGTTTGTTGCTGGGTCATGTATGCCTGGCCCTATAATTTAGTGCCACCTTGGGTTTACGACTAGTCATGTCGGCCCGGGTTCTCTGTCATATGGATGGTAGCGACACTATCATATACGTGAGCCAAAAGGTGCAAACGGTCCCGGGCCAGGTAAGGTGGCACCCATGGGAATACCGTGCGTGAGGCCGCAAAGTGATATGAGGTGTTACATGCTAGGTCGATGTGAGTAAGGATCGGGGTCCCAACAGCTTTGGTATCAGAGCCTGACTGCCTGTAGGACTACCAAGCCAAACTGGTCGAAGTCGTGTCTAGAAATGCTTTAGTTATATAAGGTAATTGATTGTGGAAGGGAACGTAAGGCTCTTTATACTCCTTTACCTTATGCCCTTCAGATCCGAGTCATACTATCTTTCCTACAGGGTTAAGAAACTAGGCTTTCTATTCTTTCTATCAGTATCATGTGTTACTAATCCATAGACTTATAGGATTGATGGATTCAAGTCTCAGTTCAGTTTCTACTACTTCTGTATGTTCATAGCTGGCCTCAGAACCTTGATATTGTGATGTTGAGTGGTCATGCCAGCATTCTGCATTCTGAATCTGCCAGTCCTCCTCTTCTGCATGGGTTATCCAAGAGAAATATGTTGAACTCGTTCGACATACTAATCTATGCATCCACAACTCGAAAAATCATATGTTCCTTGGGTTGTCCCTCTTTAGTATATTCTAACCTCTGTCTATCAATTGATAGAAAAGAGTATGCATGCGTTCGTTCGTGTTCATCGATGCCTTTTACTCTTGAGGTCTGTCAAGCCATTCTATTCCAGAATGACTAGGAGAAGCAAACTCCAGTACATCATCCATTTCTTGGATTGGGTCAAAGTAGTTGTATTCCGCAGATCAAATGCCAATCCAACTTCTATTTTGTTCTACCTCGGAGTTTTACCCCCTTTATGTCGAGAATATTATAGGAATTGCACAACCTCTTGTGAATTTTTGACGTAGTGATACTTCTCACCATCACTATTCATTCCTTGGTTCCCCTGTTATTGTAACCGGAGTGCCGATAAGTGAATTGTGATGTGTGAAATCAATATCCTAGCAACCTTGTTGCATGGTAGTTAATGGACGATAAATTTCATTCTTAGCGTGTTGGTTATTGAATCATCATCCTAAGATTGATCGTGCTACCTAGTCCATATTTCCTGGTGCACTCTTCGATCAATGGGTTAGGATTGTGTCAATCCCTTGCTCTTTTGGTTATATCATCTTGCCCTAAAAAGCAAGATTGTTCTCGAGCCTAATAACATATCGGTGGTTCGTGATTTTCCGAATATCTTCTCGGAAGTATCACCAGGTTGTCAGCTGACCGATAGTTGAGCTCGTGATCAATATGGTTTCTTGTAAACCACCCTTTCTCCAAGAATCTATGTTGGATAATCCTGAGCTAGTTGGTAGAGCTAAACAGCAACTTGGAGAGTTGGAAGACGAAAGCTTGTCCCACTTAGTTCATTTTGAAGGGATATCCTTGTGTTTGTGTGTTAGTTGAAGAAAGATGATATCTTCATCGATTGATCTTCGTGATCAGTTGTTGCATCTATTGCTTTGCCCAAACTTTGATTCAAGTGTGGGCTATCATCGAATCAAATCAGGACCAACAATTCTCGTAATGTTGTCTTACTCGTAGTTGTTTCCTCGAGCACACACCATTACATCTTTTGATTCTGACAAATGCTATCACCGTGCTCACATAATTATGGAATACCATCTATATGGAAACCTCGATGAATTGTTGTTGAGCCCATCAGCAGCATTTTTTCCCCTCCATGATTCGTGTTGAACATCAAGCTAGTGTTGGAAATCTACATAGGCATTATCTTCGTGCTAAACCATGAGGTATATGTTCGGATGAAATAAGTGACTTCCTCTAATTCATGTACATTTGATGCAAGTTGCCGCCATGAATTTGAGAAAGTCAATGTTGCTTCCTCTGGAGTCATCCCAAGTCAGTCATGCATATGTGCGAAGTATTATGTGGTCTGGAGACTTGCAACCTTCATCCTATATGTATCCCTAGCACACCAAGCCACTGATCGACTTGTTCAAGGAAGAGAAGTCTATGCTTGGGATCTAATCCATGGACTTGCATAAAGACTTTTAAATCCTGGGTGATGGATCCTAACCAGAACTCGGTAGTGCTTTATTGTAAGACTACTATGTGGTCTTGCTTGTCTGGGACAACGTGTTCACATGTGTGTAGCAGAACCAGCTCATGTTTTGGAGCTTACTACCATAGTCCATTTCCCGAGAATCTCGCAACGTCATCTCTTCGATTTGTGTTGTGAACTCTATTTTTCAGACATGCTGAGTCTGGAATATCTTGACACCAACCAGATCTGAATCTCAGGCAGATATGATGGTTGGGACGTTCCCAAGAATTATAATGTTGGTCTCTTAAAACCAATAAGTGGATGTCATGGCTACACACTTATCCGGGAGATCTATTATTGTAGTATCTCGAGTCAGCAAAATTGGCCATTCTTCTATGAGGAGTTGGTATGACTTAGTCTATAAGTTATTCCTTATGGGTTCCTTATGTTCCCGAAGTCCGACCTTCACTTGATGTCCATGCGGATGCTATCAAGCATGGCAGTGATAGCTAGAACATCAAGGAGAACATTACAAGCAGAGTGTTAAATGTCTTTGGTCAATCTTTCAGATTTTTGTGTTCTTGGCATTGTTGAGGCAAAATCCAAGAAAGTGTTGTTTTCCTTTGCATTTGCATCGTCCATCACTATTCGTCATGGTAGTATGATGTGTTGCCAGGATCCTCGGCACGGATGTTGGTAAGACCATGATGAATATGGAAATTCTCAAGTTCTTGAGAGCACGCTCACACACTAGGTTATATCCTCGGTATCAATTGGAATGTGCCTTCTGTTTGCCGAGTTTCCTTATAACTCTAGTTTCCTTTCCAAACTGAGTATGCCATTCTTTCAAATTCCTTCAAACGATCGGTCAAGATTTGCCTTAGGCTGGTAGAGATTTTTAATGATCTATGGCTCAAAAGTAATTCTTTTTGCCACTTAAGGGAATAATTCTATAAGTTACCTTCCCTAAGGTGCCCCGTTATGGTATTAAGGGCAACTAACTCCTTGCTACTTCGAAAACTCCTTCGCGATCTTAACCAAGCATGGAATTATTGCTTACTAAACTGAACCTTAATCATCTGTTATTTTTCCATCCCTCTGATGTGTGTTTTGAGTCTCAACTCAAGAGGTGTTTTTACATCCCACTCCATTTGTTGATCTTGAGTTGCTCGATCTTCAAGAAGATCCATTCTTGTAGAGCTTCCTTTTGTCATCATCGTGTTCGATGAATATCTCGAAAGTAAAGACGTCAATACCAATATGATGCAATGAATCAATATCTACGATGAGCGCAGTTGGATCGTGAAGATTGTGTTAGCTTTGTGTCCCCTCTTCCTCTTACCCTATGCTTGAATCTCGGGACGAGATTCTTGTTTAGTGGGGGTGAGTTGTCACAACCCTAGATTTTTCTTGTAAGTATTGCATTAGTGAGCATCCATGCATCTTTTTAAATTCAAGGAATTTGAATTGAGGGAATTTTCAAAGCCTCAGAAACCTTTTAAAAATGATCAACATTGAAATCTTCTCAAATAAGTCCAAGAAAATGTTCCTGTTACTCTGTAAAAATACTGGCAAGACGTAAAATTCAAACCAGTATTTTTGGAATCTCACAAATATTTATTTTAGGAATTTGAGGTAATCCAATAATTATTTGCATTGGACTTATATTTATTATATATTAAATATTGGTCCAATACTTGTGAAAGTTTGTATGTGGCTCTTTACTAGTTCCCTAAGTCCACATGTTGAATTTTAGAAGTTTATAAAGTGATTTGGTAGTTAAACCAAATCAAACAAACCGAATAAATAGGAAAAAAATAGCAGAGAGAGAGAGAGAGGGATTAACCTGGCCCAGCACCGTGCAGCCCATCCGGCCCACAGTGCTAGTCAACGCCTACCTCGCGCCAGAAGGACGCGAGGCATGTGGCTGCAATGCGCCCAGCCACCTCCTGCCTCTCTGCCTGTCTCCCCGTCGCCCTGAGGATGCCACGCAACCCCCTTGATCCCCTCTCACATTCCCCTCTCTCCCTGGACCTCCTTCCCTCCTCTATCTCTCGGCTCCAAGCGAGACCAAGAACCGCCGTCGCTGCTGCTCGCCGTAGCCGCAGCCACCCACTCGCCCCCTCGACGCGTCCAAAAGCTTCGCTGCAATGCCCCACGTCTCCAAGCTGATGCGCTTGAGCCCATACGCGCTGCATCGTCGGCATTGGCTTCGTCTTCTTCCTCGGGATCCAACGAACGCCATCACCGCTCCGTCGTCTGCAAGCCTTCGCCGAGCCCCTCAAGCCTCCTGTCTGAAGCGCTGTGAGCTCCTGCGTCCAACCCCCTCTTCTCGAGCTCAAATTACGCCCCATAGCCGTCACCCCCTTGCCGACCGAATCGCGCCACTGCCTGGCCTCGACGCCGACGTGGCTCCGGTGACCAATTGGTCCCGTGCGTGTGCCCATTGTGCTCGTAGCAATACCTAGTGCCTCTCTAGCCTGCTACTTTGCTCGAACGCAAACCATAGCGCCAAACCCGCAACCACCCGAGCTCCGGCCACCGCAAAGCTCATCACCAACACCTCTACAGGCCACCCAGCTCTAGCCACCACCTCCATTTTATGCGGCTCACTACCAGGAGAACGTAGGAGAAAACCATGCATCGAATGGTGCTCTGTGGACGATTTTCGAAGCCCTCCACCGTATCAGACCTCGCCGACGGCTTAACACTGGTGGGTTTGACCCCCCTGACTGGGCTTGACCCACTTTGACCTCGGCTGGAGCCCGCTGAGTCAATGATATGTGGGGGCCCGCCTCTGACTAAAATTAGTTTAGGGTTTTAGTTAGTGCTAATTACCACAGTCAGGGGGTAATTACCCCACCAACTAAATCCTTGTCACTCACACTGGGCTCCACTGCCTAGCTAATCCACGGTTTAAAACTAAACCTTTTTAATTAAAGCTACAACCACTGACATGTGGGTCCCGCAGGTCAGCTTTAACCTGGAAGGGTTTGTTGCCCAGCTGACCTCATTGTGACGTACTGCTGATGCAGTAAAGCTTTTCTAGTATTTAAAATAAATCAGAAATGATTTATTTATTTCAGAAAATGTGCTAAACTTCTAAAAATCATAGAAATTCAACCGTAACTCCAAATGAAATAAGTTATATATGAATAATTATCAGAAAAATCCAGTCTATTCATCTGTACTATTTTCATGCATCTTAGAACAACTTTTGGCTATTGTTTAGGACAAATCAAAGAATGGCATTTAAATAACCATATGTGGAGTTTGAATTTGAACCTTGGGTTCAAACCAACTACACTTAATTGTGTTGCTAGTTGCATTAGGCCAAATCACATCATATTGCCATGTCATAATCATGCATCATAATTGTTGCATTGCATTGATTGTGTTCTTCTAGGTTTGACGGTATTTGTCCCCTCTCAGTAGACGTGGTTCCGACGATGTGATCGATGACACCGATGAAGGACTATACTATCTTCAGAAGTGCCAGGCAAGCAGAAACCCCTTGTTCATTCCGATACAATCCCACTCTCTCGCTCCTGCTCTCTTTTACTGCATTAGGACACCAACGATTCAACTGTTACATGCCGCGGTAATTGAACCCCTTTCCTCTTCACGACATGTCATTGCCACAGTAAATAGATGAAACCCACTAGCATGAGTAGGAGTTTTTTGAGCCCTGATGTGCCTACTCATTCATGCTTGTTTGTCATGCCTGCTATTGCTTAGAGTTGTGTCAGGTCTGATTCATCGGGGATGAATTCGAAAGTTGTGAACATGTCCTACTGTTGAGAGCTAAGTGTGTGAACACGATTTGGTAAAGGTAGCGGTGAGAGGCCATGTAGGAGTACATGGTGGGTTGTCTCATTGAAACCATCCTCAGGAACCGAGTTCTGTGTTTGTGATCCATGAACAGCTACTACCACACATTGGGTTCCGGTAACTCGACCCCTCTCAGCTTATTAATCAACCTGATCTATGTCCAGGAGTTGCAACTAGTTTCTGGTGTTTGTAGGTAGTGCTAGTAGTCTACCAAGTGGCACCCGGTATAGGTGGGCTTGGGACAGACTAGGTGTAGTGGCACGGTGTACCAAGCATCGCCCATTTGGTGGGCTTGGGAACCCTGCTCACATCGTTTGGGGCTGTGAGTGACACCCCGGTCGGATCTCCTTGCGGATGGAACCCGAATAGGTGATAAACCTGGACTAGAGACTTGCGTGGTTAGTCAGGTCGTGGCCGAGACCCTCGCCAGGCTTCCGCTTGAAAGTTGCCGAGATACATGACATGTACATGGCGGTAAGTGGCGAGAGCGTGTGTGAAGAAGTACACCCCTGCAGGGTTAACATCATCTATTCGAATAGCCGCGTCCGCGGTAAAGGACTTCTGGGTTGCCTGTACAGTTCATAGACAAGTGAAAATGGATACTCTAAAATGCGCAAGATAAGCGTGAGTGCTATGGATGGCCTTCTCGTAGGGAGATGGGAGCGGATCCATAGTGGTGTATTGGTATGGTGAATATGTGGACTCGTGTGCGCCACCTCGAAAGAGTTACTTGCAGTCGTAGTACAGGATAGCCACTGAATCAAAGCTGGCTTGCTGCAGTTAAACTCCACCACCCCCTTTGTTGATACAGATGCATATGTAGTTAGTTTTGATGCAAGTCTTGCTGGGTACATTTGTACTCATGTTTGCTTAATTTATGTTTTGCAGAGAGACTTCAGTCTCACTACTAGTTCCGTGTGGACTTCGATGTTTAGCTTTTTACCTCAGCTACGATCTTGTACCCTTGGGAAGGTCTTGTAGATAGTCAGGCTTCTCAGACTTTTTCATTTGTAGTTTTCTATACTCAGATGTAACGCCCTCGATGCGGCTATATCTCCCACGTGTTGAGGCACGACTTAGAGGCATAACCGCATTGAAAGCAATGTCGCAAGTGAGGTAATCTTCACACAATCCATGTAATAATAAGGGAAAGATACATAGTTGGCTTACAATCGCCACTTCACACAAGTACATAAATAACATCCATCAAACAGATTACACTCAAGGTCCGACTACGGTACCAAAATGAAAGAAGACTACCCCAAATGCTAACAAATCCCCGGATCACCCAACTGGGCTCCACTACTGATCATCTGGAAAAGAAACATAGTAACGGCCACGTTCCTCATCGAACTCCCAAGTGAGCTCGGTTGCGTCATCAGCACTGACATCGTTGGTACCTGCAACTGAGGTGATAATATCTGTGAGTCACGGGGACTCAGCAATCTCACACCCGCGAGATCAAGACTATTTAAGCTTAAAGGTGGGAAAGGGGTTTATGAGGTGGAGCTGCAGCAAGCGACTAGCATGTGGTGGCTATAGCGCAAAAGAGAGCGAGAAGAGGAGGCAAAGCACGGTCGTGAAGCTAGAAGTGATCAAGAAGTGATCCTGAACAACCTACGTCAGACATAACTCCAACAACCGTGTTCACTTCCCGGACCCCGCCGAGAAGAGACCATCACGGTTACACACGCGGTTGATGTGTTTTAGTTAAGGTCAACTTCGGGTTTTCTACAACCGGACATCAACAAATTCCCATCTGCCTCATAACCGCGGGCACGGCTTTCGAAAGATAATACCCTGCAGGGGTGTCCCAACTTAGCCCATGATAAGCTCTCACGGTCAACGAAGGATATTCCTTCTACCGGGAAGACCCGATCAATCTCGGAATCCCGGACTACAAGACATTTCAACAGCAATAAAACAAGTCCAGCAAAACCGCCCGATTGTGCCGACAAATCCTGATAGGAGCTGCACATATCTCGGTCTCAGGGCACATCTGGATAAGCGAAGCGTACAGGAGCCAACATAACCCAAGTTGCCAAGGGACGGCCCTGCACGGTGCTCTAGTTTGGACCAGCAATCGAAGGAGAACTGGCCCGGGGGTTTAAAATAAAGATGACCCTTGAGTCTGCAGAACCCAAGGGAAAAAGGCTAGGTGGCGAATGGTAAAACCAATGTTGGGCCTTGCTGGAAAAGTCTCATTCAAAGTGAACTGTCAAGGGGGTCCCATAAATCACCCAACCGTGTAAGGAACGCAAACTCCGGGAACATAACGCCGGTATGACGGAAACTAGGGTGGCAAGAGTGGAACAAAACACCAGGCATAAGGCCGAGCCTTCCACCCTTTACCAAGTATATAGATGCATTAATTAAATAAGAGGTATTGTGATATCCCAACAAGTAAACATGTTCCAACAAGGAACAACAAGATCATGTTCCAACAAGGAACAAACTTCATCTTCACCTGCAACTAACAACGCTATAAGAGGGGCTGAGCAAAGCAGTAACATAGCCAAACAACGGTTTGCTAGGACATGGATGGTTAGGGGCTGACATGGCAATATAGGAGGCATGATATAGCAAGTGGTAGGTATCGCAGCATAGGCATAGCAAAAGAGCGAGCAAACTAGCTAGCAAAGATAGAAGTGATTTCGAGGGTATGGTCATCTTGCCTGCAAGGTTCTCAGAGTTGTCGAAAGCTTGGTCCTCGTAAGCGTTCTCAACAGGATCCTCGTTCACGTACTCGTCTCCCGGCTCTACCCAAGACAAGAGAACAAGCAAAGGAACCAATATCAACCATGATGCAATGCGCAATCAACATGATGCAAAACATGGCAAGATATGCGAGAGGTGATATGCAGTGCGAATGCATGCTCCGGAAGGACAAGGAAGAACAGGGCATAATCTTGGCAAGCCAAGCATGCCACTGGATAGATGAGGTGATTTCGGTTGAAATCGATATAAAGATCACCGGAATCGGATGCACGGTTTGCAAATGGCGAGCAAAACAAGAATGACACGAATCTGCCATAAACAGCATGATGCTACTTAGCAAGCAACAAATAATTAAGCTACTGCACCCAAACATGGCAACAAAGCATATGACAGTAATCTACTTAAGATGCACGACAAAAGATGAACACTGAGCTTCGGCTAATACACATCATAACAGGTTCAAACAAGCATGGCAAAAGTGCAACTTATAACAGATTCACAGACTTAGAGAAATAACAGCAAGTCAGGAAAACAACATCAGGATGACGCGTTCAGAGCAACGAAACAACATGCTACAGGTTCAGAACATAGCAAAATAAGGCATGGCATGAATCTACTCAAAGCACTTGACAAAAGTCCCTTACTGACCATAAGCCAAAAAGGACCAGAAAATATGATTACACCCATGTCAATTAAGCAAGTTTCGTTACAGGTTTCAGACTTAGTAGAAAACTGGACATGGCAGAAAACTAATAACGACTAGGCATGTTCGTGAGCTCGATGCACTCGCTACAGAGCAAGTCATGATAAACTAAGCATACATACATCAAGAAGACATGGCATAGTAACAATACATGGCAAGAATAACATCATATCATGCAAGGGTCAACTACACCAAGCTTGGCAAAATCGAATAACATGTAAACAATCTGCCAGTAACATTTTGAAGCAAAAGTAGAGCTCGATTGACTCAAGCTATGGCATCCCATAATTGCAAACAAAAGCATGGATGGATTAAGCAAATACTCAGGTCCAAAACTCCCTTACTGATCATACTCAAATTATGCCTATATCTCTCAGAAACAACATGAACACATGGCATGATAATAACAAAAGTCAGGGACTTAGTGAAATCACCAAGTCTCTGAAAACAGCAATATCATCATCCCTACTTTGCATGCAATTTATAGCCACCTCAAGCATCACAAAAATACAAAGCAAAATTCCCTGGAAAGGTAACATGGCATATTACAAAACACATATATAGCTCACCCTCATAGGAGGTACACATCAATCATGGCAAAAATGACAAAAGTGCATGTTCGTGATAAGATTCAGCCACTAACGTCAACTAGCCCTCTTCTAACAGCATTTCGGGCATCAATATGACTTCAAATGAAAATTATGCAATGGAACAAAATGATTTACTCTTCGAAACGAACAAAATGACATATTATACGCGCGAAACGGAGCTGCAGATGCAAAGTTATGGCATGTCGAAATATTAAGAAAGAGGAGAGAAGTCAACGGTGGCGCGGAGTTCGAGGTTCGCCGGCGCGGGTCGCCGGAGGAGCGCCGGAGGAGGCGGGGGAAGGCCGGATCTGGGCCTCTCCGGCCGGACCTCGCCGGATCCGGCCCGGATCGGGGCGGTGGAGGCAGGCAGGGGCGGCGCCGGGCGCGGCGGGGCGCGGGGCGGCGGCGACCGGGCGAGGCGGCGGCGACCGGGCGAGGCGGCGGCGCACGGCGGGCGCGAGCAGGCGAGGCCGCGGGCCGGCGCGGTAGGAGGCGGGCGGCGCGGCTGGGCCGCGGGGGGCCCGCCTGGGCCCCGGCGGGCCGGCGCGCGGGCGGCGGCGCGGGGAAGTGGGCGCGGGCGCGGGCGAGTAGGAAGGCGCCACGTGGCGGCGCGGAACAGGTGGCGGCGGCGGAGGGATCTGGCGCGGATTTCGAGGCGAGCTTAGGGTTAGGAGGTGGTTTTTGACCCGGATTTGGAGGGGGAGGTGTTTTTATAGCTAGAAGGAGCTAGGAAGCTCCAAACGGAGTGCGGTTTTCGCCCACGCGATCGTGATCGAACGGCGGAGGACATGGGAGTGACTTAGATGGGTTATTGGGCTGTTTTGAAGGGGTGTTGGGCTGCAACATACGCGAGGCCTTCACGGTTACCCGGTTAACCGTTGGAGTACCAAACGAACTCCGATTGACCCGAAACTTGACAGGCGGTCTACCGGTGCTATACCGAGGCCACATGTCAAACCTCGGCCCATTCCGAGAATGTTTAATACCCGCTCACGAAGAAATGTAAAAGGGGACGCCGGGAGACATAGGAGTGCCGGATTGCAAAACGGACAACGGGAAAGATGCTCGGATTTATGAGACGAACGCGTATGCGAATGCGATGCACATGATGACATGATATGAAATGCATGACATGACCAAAATGCAAAACGGAGAGAACCCAACCACGGAGGAAATATCATAGCACATAGCCGGAAATGGCAAGAGTTGGGTTACAAATAAGGCAAGTTACATCGGGGGCGTTACAACACACCACCACTACGAGAGGATCTCGTCCCGAGATCTAGGACTGAAAAAACTCCGGATACTCAGAACGTAGGTGGTCTTCACGCTCCCATGTGGCCTCTCGGTCTGAATGATGTGACCATTTCACTTTGAGGAATTTGATTGACTTGTTGCGAGTCTTGCGCTCAGTTGTCTCAAGAATAGCAACTGGATGCTCATGATAGGACAAATCTTCTTGAAGATCAATCTCTTCGAAGTTGATGGTGCGCTCAGGCGTCTTGAAGCACTTGCGAAGCTGTGACACGTGGAAGACATCGTGCACATTTGCAAAGTTGGAGGGGAGCTCAAGTTGATAGGCTAGATCGCCTCGTTTGCCGATGATCTTGAAGGGACCGACGTATCTGGGAGCAAGTTTCCCCTTGATACCGAAGCGACGAGTTCCTTTCATTGGCGAGACGCGGAGGTAAACATGGTCTCCGATCTCGAATGCCACATCACGGTGTTTGCTATCGTAATAGCTCTTCTGGCGCGACTGCGCTGCTTTGAGGTTCTCACGAATCACCTTGCACATGGCCTCAGCCTCTGAGATCAAATCATTGCCGAGCAATTGACGTTCACCGGTTTCAGACCAGTTGAGAGGAGTACGGCACTTTCTGCCATAGAGAATCTCGAATGGGGCTTTGCCCGAGCTGGCTTGAAAGCTGTTGTTGTAAGAGAATTCAGCATAAGGAAGACAATCCTCCCACTTCATGCCGAAAGAGATAACACAGGCTCTGAGCATATCTTCAAGAATTTGATTGACACGCTCGACTTGACCACTAGTCTGAGGGTGGAAAGCTGTGCTGAAGCGAATGTTGGTGCCCATGGCCGTCTGAAAAGAATCCCAAAATTTGGAGGTAAAGATGCTGCCACGGTCTGAAGAGATCAATTGAGGAATGCCATGCAAGGAGACAATTCTGGAGGTGTAGAGCTCTGCCAGCTGCGCTGCTGTGATAGACTCTTTGATAGGAAGAAAATGAGCCACTTTGGTGAGCTTGTCGATGACGACGAAGATAGCATCATTTCCACGCTTGGACTTAGGAAAACCAGTCACGAAGTCCATTTCGATATGATCAAACTTCCATTCTGGAATAGCAAGAGGTTGGAGAAGTCCAGCTGGTCGTTGGTGTTCTGCTTTCACCCTTCTGCAGACATCACACTCATTCACGAATTGAGCGATCTCATGCTTCATTCGAGTCCACCAATACGACTGCTTAAGGTCATGGTACATCTTTGAACTTCCAGGATGAATAGACAGGAGAGAGTTGTGCGCTTCATTCATAATGACTTTACGAAGATCACCCTTTGGAACCACAATCCGGTCCTCGAAGTAAAGAGTATCTCTGTCATCAACTCGATAGCACTTGTATTTGGAAATGCCCTTGTCAATACCACGTTTCACCTTCTTCACCATGGTATCCAACAATTGTGCCTCACGAATTTGATCTTCCAAAGTAGGAGAGACAATTAGGTTGGCAAGAACACCTTGAGGAACAACTTGGAGATTCAACTTGCGGAAAGCTTCACAAAGATCCGGTTGAAAGGGCTTGAGGATTAAGCTGTTGCAGTAAGCCTTTCTGCTCAAAGCGTCTGCGACCACATTAGCCTTGCCTGGAGTATATTCAATACTCGGATTATACTCTTGAATCATTTCGACCCATCGAGTTTGCCTGAGGTTGAGATGAGGCTGAGTGAAGATATACTTGAGACTCTTGTGATCTGTGAAGATGTCCACTTTCCTTCCCAACAGGAGATGTCTCCATGTTATTAGTGCGTGGACAACTGCCGCCAACTCAAGATCATGAGTGGGGTAGTTCCTTTCATTGGGCTTCAACTGGCGAGAGGTATAGGCAACAACCTTCTTCTCTTGCATTAACACAGCACCGAGGCCCTGGAGAGAAGCATCACAGAATACTTCATAAGGCTTGGATTCATCAGGAGGAGTCAGAACTGGAGCAGTGACAAGTTTCTCTTTGAGAGTGTTGAAAGCAACGTCACACTCAGGAGACCAGACATATTTCACATGCTTCTGGAGGAGGTTGGAAAGAGGCTTGGCAATCTTGGAGAAATTCTCAACGAATCTTCTGCAATAGCTTGCAAGTCCAAGAAAACTGCGAAGCTGCTTGACATTCTGAGGAGGATTCCAATTCAAAACTGCAGACACCCTCTCTGGATTAACAGCGATGCCCTTGGCGGAGATGATATGACCAAGATAAAGAACTTCATCAAGCCAAAATTCACATTTGGAGAACTTCGCATATAATTGATACTCTCTGAGCTTGTCGAGTACCAATCGCAAATGTTCAGCATGATCCTTCTTATTCTTGGAGAAGACCAAAATATCATCGAGATAGACCAAGACAAATTCGTTGATGTAGGGGTTGAAGATGAAATTCATCAATCGAGTGAAATACGGAGGAGCATTGACGAGGCCGAAAGACATGACAGTATATTCATAAGAACCAAAGCTTGTTCTGAATGCTGTCTTGGGAATATCTTCTTCACGAATGCGAATCTGATGATAACCCATACGAAGGTCCAGCTTGGAGAACACCTTAGCACCTTTGAGTTGCTCAAATAGCTCATTGATGTTGGGAAGTGGGTACTTGTTCTTGATAGTCTTCTTGTTCAATGGACGGTAATCGACGCAAAGTCGGTCCGTGCCATCCTTCTTCTTGACAAAAAGAACACCACAACCCCAAGGAGAAGAAATCGGTCTGATCAGACCCAGACGTTCTTGTTTATCGAGTTGAATCTTCAATTCCTTGAGCTCATCTGGTCCAAGCTTGTAAGGACGCTTGCAAACGGGTTCTGTGCCAGGCTCAAGCTCAATAACGAATTCAACTGGCCTGCGGGGAGGCATACCCGGAAGCTCTTCTGGAAAAACATCTTGGTACTCACAAATGACTGGAATCTGAGAGATAGCCTCCATTTCACCCATCTCATTGAGAGAAAACAACCGAATGGTATCATCACGAGAAGCATAGATGATCACATCGTTCGAAGTGTGAGTCAATTTGATTTCCCTGGCAGCACACTCAAGCTGAGCCTTGTGCTTAGAAAGCCAGTCCATCCCGAGAATGAGATCAATATCAGAATCACCAAGCACCATTGGAGAAGATAGAAATTTATAGTCGCCCATCTTGATAGAGACATCAGGAACTAAAGAGTTTGCTCTCATTGATTTCGCCGGTGAAATAACACCCAACGGTTTATCCAGGTAAGTCCAAGGAAAATCATTCTTTGCAAAGAACGATCTTGACATGAAACAAAGCGATGCACCAGTATCAAATAAGACTTTTGCAGGAATATCATTAACAGGAAGATTACCCATGATCACTTCAGAAGACTCCTCTGCTTGAGCTGCATTCAACATGTTCACCTTGACGTGCTTAGGATTATGCTTGACCACTGCATTGCTGGAAGATTTCACAGGAGGAGGAGGCGGAAGACGCCTCTGGTTGAAGCACTTGTTCGCATAGTGACCCTTCTGCTGACATTTGTTACAAGTCACCTCTGAGAGCGGACGATGATAAGGAGCACTTGGCCTTGGAGCTTGATTCTGAGACTTGTTCTGATAACCAGGGTTGGGTGGGTGGGAAGATCCACGACCACTTGAGTTCTTCTGCTGATAAGGCTGACGGAACGGAGGAGGAGGAGGCAACCAGAACTTCTGTTGCTTAGCTGCCACAAGTGAGGAAGAAGAAGACTGAACTGCGTCTCTGACTCTCTTCTTAGATGCCTCACACTTGAGCTGAGCAGCTTCTTGTTTCAGTGCCATGTTGTAGAATTCATCATACTTTAATGGCTCGAAAAGCACGAGAGCAAGCTGCAGATCTTCTCTGAGACCACGCCTGAACTGGTAGATCATACTCTTCTCATCAGGAATGTCTTGCCTTGCAAAACGAGAAAGCTTCTGGAACTGAGTGTTGTATTGATAGACAGTCATGTTGCCTTGCTTGAGATTGCGGAATTCCTCACGCTTAAGCTCAACAACACTTTCTGGAATGTGGTGCGCTTTGAAATCACGTTGGAAATCATCCCAAGTGATCACACGACCTCCTCTGGAATCTTTGCATTGCTGGAACCACTCAGCAGCTTGATCTTTGAGTTGAAAAGAGGCAAACTTGACAAAGTCCTCAGGTCTCACATTGCTGCACTCGAAATGTTTGCTGATGTCCACGAGCCAATCATCAGCGTCAGTGGCCTCGACACAGTAGCTGAAGGTCTTTGGCTGATTAGCAAGGAACTGGTTCAGTGAAGCGAAATGCGGCTGATTGTTGCCTTGGCCTTGATTCTCTTGATTAGCTTGACCCTGGTTGCGATCTTGCAAGAGCTGAATCAGAATCTGAGCATTGGCATTTGTGGCAGTCATTAAGGCTTGCCAGGCTTCCGGAGGCGGAGGTGGTGGCGGAGGGTTAGCCTGATCTCCATCATTGCGTTCCGGATTCTGACGCGTTGGTGGAGCCATCCTGAAGAGGGTGACATCCATTAGCATCTTGACAGAGATATATTGAAGCTGAATCAAAGGAACGAAATTGCAACATATAGTCTTCACAATTAACATTCGAACGAGAATGAACGAATGAATTCCAATGAAAATTATCACACTTCCAAAGCTGAGAAGCCACTTAGAACATGGTAAGGAATAAAATCAACAAGGTACGGAAGTGAACAAATACTTGGTAATGATTACCCAATCACAAACCAAATATCTGCGGAAGAAATACTAAAGCTACATGAATTCCCACTTATAAACTCCCGAAATTTTCTGGTTATGCAATCAGGTGTTGGGGATACAGGGGAAGCATAATATCTCACCCAAACTAGCAAATCCTACAACCAGCTGTATCCATCCTTCAACACATAACCAAGAAACCTTCGGAAATCGTCTACCTCAACCTTCGAAAACACATCCGTTATACAAGTCATGGCAATACTCCTGCACTCGCCACAGTACTGGGCTATCAGGTTATCTCACCAACAACTGTACAAAAGAGATTTTCGATGTCGGTCGTACTAAACTCAGGTATCTCAAAACCGCAACGATAAGATTATGACGACAACACCTCGGAGCTCAACTCCCCGGGACACTGCCACAACCCCTAAATGTCAGGAGGCAACCAAGACAATGTTGTCATCATAAAACCATCGGAACGATTGTAATATACCCGCGTGATCCTAAAAAAAATTTTAGTGAAATTTAAGAAGAGAAGAGTCAAAACTCTACGTCAGGATGCCTTACCAGAAGGTCGAAGGGACTGGGAAGTAAAAAGAATTCCTAAACTCTCCGATATATAATTCCTAAATGACTCAAAACTTTTTTTTCTAGACACAACTCGGCCACTAAAGACGATCAAACAGTGGGGGCTCCTAAGGTCGGGAAAGGCTCTGATTACCAACTTGTAACGCCCTCGATGCGGCTATATCTCCCACGTGTCGAGGCACGACTTAGAGGCATAACCGCATTGAAAGCAATGTCGCAAGTGAGGTAATCTTCACACAATCCATGTAATAATAAGGGAAAGATACATAGTTGGCTTACAATCGCCACTTCACACAAGTACATAAATAACATCCATCAAACAGATTACACTCAAGGTCCGACTACGGTACCAAAATGAAAGAAGACTACCCCAAATGCTAACAAATCCCCGGATCACCCAACTGGGCTCCACTACTGATCATCTGGAAAAGAAACATAGTAACGGCCACGTTCCTCGAACTCCCAAGTGAGCTCGGTTGCGTCATCAGCACTGACATCGTTGGTACCTGCAACTGAGGTGATAATATCTGTGAGTCACGGGGACTCAGCAATCTCACACCCGCGAGATCAAGACTATTTAAGCTTAAAGGTGGGAAAGGGGTTTATGAGGTGGAGCTGCAGCAAGCGACTAGCATGTGGTGGCTATAGCGCAAAAGAGAGCGAGAAGAGGAGGCAAAGCACGGTCGTGAAGCTAGAAGTGATCAAGAAGTGATCCTGAACAACCTACGTCAGACATAACTCCAACAACCGTGTTCACTTCCCGGACCCCGCCGAGAAGAGACCATCACGGTTACACACGCGGTTGATGTGTTTTAGTTAAGGTCAACTTCGGGTTTTCTACAACCGGACATCAACAAATTCCCATCTGCCTCATAACCGCGGGCACGGCTTTCGAAAGATAATACCCTGCAGGGGTGTCCCAACTTAGCCCATGATAAGCTCTCACGGTCAACGAAGGATATTCCTTCTACCGGGAAGACCCGATCAATCTCGGAATCCCGGACTACAAGACATTTCAACAGCAATAAAACAAGTCCAGCAAAACCGCCCGATTGTGCCGACAAATCCTGATAGGAGCTGCACATATCTCGGTCTCAGGGCACATCTGGATAAGCGAAGCGTACAGGAGCCAACATAACCCAAGTTGCCAAGGGACGGCCCTGCACGGTGCTCTAGTTTGGACCAGCAATCGAAGGAGAACTGGCCCGGGGGTTTAAAATAAAGATGACCCTTGAGTCTGCAGAACCCAAGGGAAAAAGGCTAGGTGGCGAATGGTAAAACCAATGTTGGGCCTTGCTGGAAAAGTCTCATTCAAAGTGAACTGTCAAGGGGGTCCCATAAATCACCCAACCGTGTAAGGAACGCAAACTCCGGGAACATAACACCGGTATGACGGAAACTAGGGTGGCAAGAGTGGAACAAAACACCAGGCATAAGGCCGAGCCTTCCACCCTTTACCAAGTATATAGATGCATTAATTAAATAAGAGGTATTGTGATATCCCAACAAGTAAACATGTTCCAACAAGGAACAACAAGATCATGTTCCAACAAGGAACAAACTTCATCTTCACCTGCAACTAACAACGCTATAAGAGGGGCTGAGCAAAGCAGTAACATAGCCAAACAACGGTTTGCTAGGACATGGATGGTTAGGGGCTGACATGGCAATATAGGAGGCATGATATAGCAAGTGGTAGGTATCGCAGCATAGGCATAGCAAAAGAGCGAGCAAACTAGCTAGCAAAGATAGAAGTGATTTCGAGGGTATGGTCATCTTGCCTGCAAGGTTCTCAGAGTTGTCGAAAGCTTGGTCCTCGTAAGCGTTCTCAACAGGATCCTCGTTCACGTACTCGTCTCCCGGCTCTACCCAAGACAAGAGAACAAGCAAAGGAACCAATATCAACCATGATGCAATGCGCAATCAACATGATGCAAAACATGGCAAGATATGCGAGAGGTGATATGCAGTGCGAATGCATGCTCCGGAAGGACAAGGAAGAACAGGGCATAATCTTGGCAAGCCAAGCATGCCACTGGATAGATGAGGTGATTTCGGTTGAAATCGATATAAAGATCACCGGAATCGGATGCACGGTTTGCAAATGGCGAGCAAAACAAGAATGACACGAATCTGCCATAAACAGCATGATGCTACTTAGCAAGCAACAAATAATTAAGCTACTGCACCCAAACATGGCAACAAAGCATATGACAGTAATCTACTTAAGATGCACGACAAAAGATGAACGCTGAGCTTCGGCTAATACACATCATAACAGGTTCAAACAAGCATGGCAAAAGTGCAACTTATAACAGATTCACAGACTTAGAGAAATAACAGCAAGTCAGGAAAACAACATCAGGATGACGCGTTCAGAGCAACGAAACAACATGCTACAGGTTCAGAACATAGCAAAATAAGGCATGGCATGAATCTACTCAAAGCACTTGACAAAAGTCCCTTACTGACCATAAGCCAAAAAGGACCAGAAAATATGATTACACCCATGTCAATTAAGCAAGTTTCGTTACAGGTTTCAGACTTAGTAGAAAACTGGACATGGCAGAAAACTAATAACGACTAGGCATGTTCGTGAGCTCGATGCACTCGCTACAGAGCAAGTCATGATAAACTAAGCATACATACATCAAGAAGACATGGCATAGTAACAATACATGGCAAGAATAACATCATATCATGCAAGGGTCAACTACACCAAGCTTGGCAAAATCGAATAACATGTAAACAATCTGCCAGTAACATTTTGAAGCAAAAGTAGAGCTCGATTGACTCAAGCTATGGCATCCCATAATTGCAAACAAAAGCATGGATGGATTAAGCAAATACTCAGGTCCAAAACTCCCTTACTGATCATACTCAAATTATGCCTATATCTCTCAGAAACAACATGAACACATGGCATGATAATAACAAAAGTCAGGGACTTAGTGAAATCACCAAGTCTCTGAAAACAGCAATATCATCATCCCTACTTTGCATGCAATTTATAGCCACCTCAAGCATCACAAAAATACAAAGCAAAATTCCCTGGAAAGGTAACATGGCATATTACAAAACACATATATAGCTCACCCTCATAGGAGGTACACATCAATCATGGCAAAAATGACAAAAGTGCATGTTCGTGATAAGATTCAGCCACTAACGTCAACTAGCCCTCTTCTAACAGCATTTCGGGCATCAATATGACTTCAAATGAAAATTATGCAATGGAACAAAATGATTTACTCTTCGAAACGAACAAAATGACATATTATACGCGCGAAACGGAGCTGCAGATGCAAAGTTATGGCATGTCGAAATATTAGAGAGGAGAGAAGTCAACGGTGGCGCGGAGTTCGAGGTTCGCCGGCGCGGGTCGCCGGAGGAGCGCCGGAGGAGGCGGGGGAAGGCCGGATCTGGGCCTCTCCGGCCGGACCTCGCCGGATCCGGCCCGGATCGGGGCGGTGGAGGCAGGCAGGGGCGGCGCCGGGCGCGGCGGGGCGCGGGGCGGCGGCGACCGGGCGAGGCGGCGGCGACCGGGCGAGGCGGCGGCGCACGGCGGGCGCGAGCAGGCGAGGCCGCGGGCCGGCGCGGTAGGAGGCGGGCGGCGCGGCTGGGCCGCGGGGGGCCCGCCTGGGCCCCGGCGGGCCGGCGCGCGGGCGGCGGCGCGGGGAAGTGGGCGCGGGCGCGGGCGAGTAGGAAGGCGCCACGTGGCGGCGCGGAACAGGTGGCGGCGGCGGAGGGATCTGGCGCGGATTTCGAGGCGAGCTTAGGGTTAGGAGGTGGTTTTTGACCCGGATTTGGAGGGGGAGGTGTTTTTATAGCTAGAAGGAGCTAGGAAGCTCCAAACGGAGTGCGGTTTTCGCCCACGCGATCGTGATCGAACGGCGGAGGACATGGGAGTGACTTAGATGGGTTATTGGGCTGTTTTGAAGGGGTGTTGGGCTGCAACATACGCGAGGCCTTCACGGTTACCCGGTTAACCGTTGGAGTACCAAACGAACTCCGATTGACCCGAAACTTGACAGGCGGTCTACCGGTGCTATACCGAGGCCACATGTCAAACCTCGGCCCATTCCGAGAATGTTTAATACCCGCTCACGAAGAAATGTAAAAGGGGACGCCGGGAGACATAGGAGTGCCGGATTGCAAAACGGACAACGGGAAAGATGCTCGGATTTATGAGACGAACGCGTATGCGAATGCGATGCACATGATGACATGATATGAAATGCATGACATGACCAAAATGCAAAACGGAGAGAACCCAACCACGGAGGAAATATCATAGCACATAGCCGGAAATGGCAAGAGTTGGGTTACAAATAAGGCAAGTTACATCGGGGGCGTTACATCAGACAAGTTAAGCTTTCGCATTTTCTTATTGCTAGTATGACTTGAATGCTGGGTCATCAGACCCATGTTTTGTTGTGATGCCATGTTGCATTTGCACATATCGAGCATATTGTGTGTATGTTAATGAAATGCTTGGTATGTGTGGGATACGACAACCTAGTTGTTTATTCTTGGTAGCCTCTCTTACCGAGAAATGTCTCCTAGTGCTTCCACTAAGCCATGGTAGCTTGCTACTGCTCTGGAACACTTAGGTTGGCCGGCATGTGTCCTTCTTCATTCATGTGTCTGTCGCTTTGGGGAAATGTCACGCGTTGTTCCTTTAAGTCCTTGTAGCTTGCTATGACTTGGGTTCATACGTTGATGACCGACACGTTCATTGTCGGGTCATGTATGCCTGTCCCTGTAAGTTAGTGCCACCTTGGGTTTATGACTAGTCATGTCGGCCCGGGTTCTCTGTCATATGGATGCTAGCGACACTATCATATATGTGAACCAATAGGCGCAAATGGTCCTGGGCCAGGTAAGGTGGCACCCGTGGGAATACTGTGCGTGAGGGCGCAAAGTGATATGAGGTGTTACATGCTAGGTCGGTGTGACTAAGGATCGGGGTCCCTACATTCGTGTGCCAAATATATGTTGATGATATTATCTTTGGCTGTACCAACCAATGTTACAGTGACGAATTTGCCTATATGATGAGTGAGGAATATCAAATGTCTATGATTGGAGAATTGAAATTCTTCTTAGGTCTTAAAATTCATCAACAGCGCAACGACATCTTCATATCTCAAGAGAAATACCTCAAGGATGTGTTGAGGAAATTTGGCATGCAAGATTGCAAAGGCGTCAAAATCCCTATGCCCACAAATGGCCATCTATGCACTGATGAAAATGGTATTGACTTCGATCAAAAGGTATACCGCTCCATGATTGGCTCTTTATTGTATCTACGTGCATCTAGGCCAGATATTATGCTTAGTGTTTGCATGTGTGCCCGTTTTGAAGGTACACCGAAGGAATCACACCATAAGGCTGTGAAGCATATTCTTCGATATCTAGCTCACACTCCAACACTTGGATTATGGTATCCCAAGGTCTCGACTTTTGATCTCATTGGATATTCCGACTCTGACTATGCTGGTGATTGTGTGGACCACAAGTCAACATCAAGCACATGCCATTTCCTCGGACGACCCTTGGTATGTTGATTCACGAAGAAGCAGAACTGCGTATCACTCTCTACTGCTGAAGCTGAGTACATTGCTACTGGTTCGTGCTTTGCTCAATTGCTATGGATGAAGCAAACCCTCAAGGACTACGACATCAATGTGAAGAATGTGCCACTCTTCTGTGACAATGAGAGTGCCATCAAGATTGCTCATAAGCCAGTTCAGCACTCGAAAACAAAGCACATCGAGATTCGTCATCATTTTCTTCGAGATCATGTGTTGAAGGGCAACATCTCTGTTGAGCATGTGAAGACTGAAGAACAGCTAGCCAATATCTTCACAAAGCCCTTGGATGAGAAGAGATTTAGCAAGTTGAGGTGTGAGCTAAATATCTTAGAATCTTCGAGTGTTCCTTGAAAAGGACACACATCCTAACACATATGCAAAATTGATGACTTAGATGTGCAACACACGAAGTAACATTTTTCTTCAATCAATGAAGACTAACCCTCTAAGTGTGAAGAAATTAATGAGGAATTTGATTCTCAGAGCCCTACGACAATTGTACGCGACGTGTGAAATCATCATTCATATACGGTGGGTCACGCCACGAACAAAAGTTGAAAATCTTCAATTTGAGTTATTCTTCAGTTTTTGAAATTCCTCAGTTGTTCAAATTCTTTAACTTTGCAAAGTCTTCACTCTTTCCAACTATGTTATTCATTGACTATATATATTTGAGCTTTCAGTCCACTACAACATTCCCTTATCGCTATTTCTTCAAGTTGATTCTTCTGCTAAGTGAATGTGATCGGACTCTTCCCCCTCTATGCTTAACTCAACCCAGTCTGTTCACAAATTCTTCATGTGCATTCTATTTGAAACCCGTTCAAAATCTTCACCGTGTCCTTGTCTGCTGAAGAATTTGCGAACAAAATATTAAATTTTCATATCTCAATTTTTGGCTTTTGCCGCTCAAATCGTTCCGCATCCCACGATGAGATTATACTATTCTCCCTTGATCTAACATGGTCTCCACTTCATAGTACGTGGGTGACACATGTCGCTAGGATGAGAAGTGTTAGGGGCACGTTCGTCCATTTTCCTCGGACGAACGATTTTTCACCTATGCTATAAGTACCCCTCACCCTTCTCAGACCTCATTTACCCTGCTCGACCTCACTCCCCTCGCTCGAGATCTCTGACCTAGGGCCGCCGTTACCTTCCATCGTCACCAGTGAGGAAGAGCTTCACTGCCTCGACCTCGTCGACGTCGTACTCGCGCCAGCCGCGGAAATCTTCACTCCACCGCCACCGTAGCTGTCTTCCGCCGCCAAGTTAGGGCGTGGAAGATTTGCACAGATGAACTTACCATCTTCAACTCCCAATTTGTCGTGTTCTTCGTCAAGGGTAAATAAAATCTATTTTTACTGCCCTTGTTGATTCTGGTGATTTCCACAAAATCTTCAAAAGATGTTTATTCTTCAACTTCCACACCCTTAAACACCACACTTGCATCTGTTCTTGATTTGTTTTTCTAAGCAATTTTTTATCTTAAGATTCCTCAGTTGTGTCAGGATCCCGATCCTAAGTCACACCGATCTAGCATGTAACACATCATATCACTTTGCGGCCTCACGCACGGTATTCCCACGGGTGCCACCTTACCTGGCCCAGGACCGTTTGCACCTTTTGGTTCACGTATATGATAGTGTCGCTAGCATCCATATGACACAGAACCCAGGCCGACATGACTAGTCATAAACCCAAAGTGGCACTAACTTACAGGGACATGCATACATGACCCGGCAACGAACGTGTCGGTCATCAGCGAGTGAATCCAGGCTGTAGCAGTTGGGCTAACAAGACTCTAGAGAATCCGGGCTGTAGCAGGCTAACAGGACTCCGGTAGACACCGCATGACATTTCCCTGAAGGGATAGACACAGGAACGAAGAAGGGCACATGCCGGCCAGCCTAAGTGTTCCGAAGCAGTAGCAAGCTACCATGGCTCAGTCGAAGCACTAGGAGACATTTCCCGGTAAGAGAGTCTACCAAGGATAAACAACTAGGTTATCGGATCCCACACATACCAAGCATCTGAAATCATACACAGAATATGCTCGATATGTGCAAATACAACATGGCATCACAACAAAACTCTACAACTCAAAGTATTTATTCATTAGGCTCCGAAGAGCCAGATATTACAAACATGGGTCTGATGACCCAGCATTCAAGTCATACAAGCAACAAGCACAAGCGGAAGCTTAACTTGTCTGAATACAGACAACTACAAAAGAAAAGGCTGAGAAGCCTGACTATCTACATGACCCTGCCGAGGGCACAAGATCGTAGCTGAGGTAACAAGCGAAACGTCGGAGTCTACGCGGAACTACTAGTGAGACTGAAGTCTCTCTGCAAAACATAAATTAAGCAAACATGAGTACAAATTTACCCAGCAAGACTTACATCAGAACTATCTACATATGCATCAGTATTAACAAAGGGGGTGGTGGAGTTTAACTATAGCAAGCCACCTTTGACTCAGTGGCTATCCTGAACTACGACTGCAAGTAATTCTTTTGGGGTGGCGCACACGAGTCCACATAATCACCAATTAATACACCACTATGGATCCGCTCCCGTCTCCCTACGAGAAGGCCATCCATAGCACTCACGCTTATCTTGCGCATTTTAGAGTATCCACTTTCACTTGTCTATGAACCGTACAGGCAACCCAAAAGTCCTTTACCACGGACGCGGCTATTCAAATAGATCATTTATAACCCTGCAGGGGTGTACTTCTTCACACACGCTCTCACCAGTTACCGCCATGTACACGCCATGTATCTCGACAACCTTCAAGCGGAAGCCTGGCGAGGGTGTCGGCCATGACCTGACTAACCACACAGGTCCCTAGTCCAGGTTTATCACCTATTCAGGTTCCATCCGAAGGGAGTTCGGTCGAGGTTTCCACTTACGGCCCCGAACGATGTGTGCAGGGTTCCCGAGGCACCAAACGGGCGTCCTGGTACACCGTGCCACGTGCCTACCGCATCACAGCCCACCCCTCTGGTCAGCGCTGTGCACAACCTCCAGCATACTACAAACACAAGAAACTACTTGCAACTCCCGGACAGAGGATAGGGTCGGTTAATAAGTTGAGAGAGTCCATTGGTTTCGGGCCCAACACATGGTAGTAGCTGTTCATGGATCACAAACACAGAACTCAGTTCCTAAGGATGGTTTAAAGGAGACAACCCACCATGTACTCCTACATGGCCTCTCACCGCTACCTTTACCAAATCTTGTTCACACACAGTAGGACATGTTCACCACATTCTAATTCATCCCCGATGAATCAGACCTGACTCAACTCTAAGCAGTAGTAGGCACGACAACAAGCATGAATGAGTAGGCACTTCAAGGCTCAAACAACTCCTGAAGATAGTAAACAAGGGGTTTTTTCTTGCCTGGCACTTCTGAAGATAGTAATAGCTCTTCATCGGTGTCATCGAACTCATCGTCGGTATGCGTCTACTGAGAGAGGACAAATACCGGAACAGACAGGAAACACAATTAATGCAATGCAACAATATGATGCATGAATATGACATGGAAATATGCTATTGATTGAGCTAATGTAACTAGCAACCAAATTAAATGAAGTTGGTTTGAATCAAAGATTCGGATTCAACTCCATATGTGAAGATTCAAGTGCCATTTATTTCATTTGCCCTAAAAAGTAGGCATAAGTTGTTCTAACATGCATGCAAATGCCATAAATAGATTCTTCATATTTTTCTGATCATTTTACATATATAAATTATTTTCATTGGAGTTACGGTTGTATTTCTATGATTTTTTGAAGTTTGGAGTATTTTCTGAAATAAATAAATCATTTCTGATTTATTTAAAATCCCAGAAAACATTTACTGCGTCAGCTCTATGTCACTGTGAGGTCAGCGGTCAACAGACCGTGCCAGGTCAAACCTAACGTGTGGGTCCCGCATGTCAGCCTCTCCTCTAACTAAGTTGTTAATTAGCACTAATTTAACCCTGAGCCTAAACTAATTTGGGCCTGGCCCACATGTCAGTGGGTCAGGGGGGAGTCAAACCCCTGCTCAACTGGGTCAGACTCGCCGGCGTTTAGCCGCCGGCGGGGTCAAATACGGCGGTGGTGCTTAGGATTGCTCCTTCGGCGACCAAATCAATGGCGGAGCCCATCTACGAGGACCTAGAGCGCGCGCGCGTTGAGTGGTGGTAGTGGGAGGTGGTGGGGTGGCCGGAATCTCTGTCGGGGTCGACCGTGGCGGCTGCCGAAGCTCGGGCGAGCTCGGGGGTCGAGGCTATAACGGCCGTGGCGATGCGGGGTTGGCACCTACAGCGTCTACGCGGTGCGGCAAGTACGTTGGACGCATGCCCGGGACCAAATGGTCACCAGAGCGTCAACGGTGGTGAGCTCAGGCGGCGGCGTAGTCGGGCAGGAGCGGCACGACGGTTACAGCGGACAAACAGCACAAGGAAAGGGGGGTTCGAAGCGGGAGCTCAAAGAGAGTGCAGCGGTGGCCTCGCCTGCCTCGGGGAAGGGCTAGTGATGTCAGGGCGGCGAGGTCGATCTCGGTGAACCGAGGAGGAAGAAGAGGTCAGGGACGATGTGTCGGGGCGTCTGGCATCGCGTGAGTCGATGGGGAGGACGACGACATCGTGGCGGAGCTTGGGGACAGCTCGGTCAGGCGAGGCGGTGGCTATGGCCGCGGCAACGGCGAGCGGCGGAGATGGTGGTGTTCGGTCACGGGAGAGAAAGGGCGGCATAGGAGAGAATGAGCACGGGAGAGAATGAGAGGGTCCGGGGGGTGTGTGGCGCTCGGAGCCGTCTCCAGAAGCGAGCAAGCAGGCAGGAGGTGGCCGCACGGCGGTGCGCATGCGTGAGGCACGCGCCCGTCCTCCTGGCAAGGAGGAAGACGACAGGAGGAGGTGGCCAGGCGAGCTGGGCCACCAGCTGTGCTGCACAGGACCTGGGCCAGCCAGGTAAGGCCAGGTAACTCTCTCGCTCTTTTATTTGTTTCTGTTTTCTATTTTTCTTTCTTTGTTTTGATTTGATTATAAACCAAACCATTTTAAAACTTTCTGTAAATTTTTATGTGAACTCAGGGAGCTAGTCCAAGGTCACATGCAAACTTACAAAAATATTTGAAATTTATTTCTTATATAACAGAAATAAATCCAACTCGAATATGTTATTGATTTAATTCAAAGGCCCAAAAAAATATCTCTGAGATTCCAAAAATATTGATTTGAGTTTTACCTCTTGCCAATATTTTTAGAGACTAAGAGGAACATTTTCTTGGACTTCTTTGAAAAGATTTTAATGTTGATTATTTCTGAAGTGATTTCTGAGGGTTTCAACTAACCTCAATTCAACTTTTAGAAATTTTAGACATGATGCATGAGTGCAGATGCAACTATTTCACTCAGGTATTCTAGGGCTGTGACAAACCCCACTAAACAAGAATCTCGTCCCGAGATTCAAGACGTGAGGTAAGAAGACAGAAGGGACACAAACTAACACAATCTTCTTGATCCAACTGCCCTTCTTAAAGATGTTGACTCCTTGCGTCATATTGATCTTGGCATCTTTGCTTGCGAGATCTTCACCCAACACGAGGACAAAAGAGCGAGATAACTCTATAGGGATGGATCAACTTAATGATCACAAGATCAACTCATAGAATGAGACGTAGAAATGTCTCTTGAGTTGAGACACAAACATATATGAGGAGCGATGGAAAGAGGCAGATGATGAAGGTTCGGATTTATAGGCAACAATGCCATGCTTAGGTAAGAGTGAAGGGTTTCAAAGTAGCGAGAAGATAATTGCCATGATCTCATAACAAGGCACCTTAGGGGAGGTGACCCGTAGAATTATTCCCTTAAGTGGCAAAAAGAATTACTTTTGATGCATAGATCATTCAAACTCTCTAGACCAGCCTAAGGAAAATCATGAACTATCGTTTGTAGGAGTTTGGAGAAATGGCATACCCGGGTTGGAGAGAGAACTAGAGTTATAAGACAACTCAGCAAATGGAAAGCACATTCCAGATGATGCCGAGGATATAACCCAGTGGTTGAGCTTGCTCTCAAGAACTTGAGCATTTCCTTACTCATCAAGGTCTTACCAACATCCGTGTCGAGGATCCTGGCAACACATCATACTACCATGATGAATAGTGATGGACGATGTAGATGCAAAGGAAGACAACACTTTCTTAGATTTGTCCTTAGCAATGCCAAGGAACAAAACCTGGATGATCGACCGAGAGACATTTAGCACTCCACTTCTAATGTTCCCCTTGATGTACCAGATATCACAATCATGCTTAAAAGCATTAACATGGCCATCAAGTATAGGTCGGGCTTCATAAGCACAAAATCCATAAGGAACAACTTCTAGATTAAGTCGCACGAGATCCTCATGGTGAAGATGGTCAAATTGCTTAATCAAGAAGCTACAATAATATATCTTCCAGCTAGGTGTGTCGGCCAGAACATCAACCTTGTCGGGACCTACATCATAGATCTTGGAAAAGTTCCAACCATCATATCTGCGTGAGATTCAGATCTGGTTGAAAGAGGATATTTCAGACAGCATGTCTGGAAAAGAAAGTTTGCAACACAAACCGACGAGATGACGTTGCGAGATTCTCGGGAAATGAACTATGATAGCAAGCTCCAAAAAGCTGGTTCTGCTACAAACCTGTGAACACGTTTTCCAAGACAAGCATGCCCACGTAGTAGTCTTATAATAAAACACTATCGAGTTCAGGTGGGGAACCATCATCGAGGATATCGAAGTCCTTGCATAAGTCTAGCTCTTAAGAAGAAACTTCTTCTCCTTGAACAAATCAATCAGTGGCTTGGTGTGCTAGGAACACATACAGAATGGAAGCGGCCAACCTATCAAACCATAGAGTACTTCGCACATAGGCGTGACTAACTTGGGATGATTCCATAGGAAACAAAAACAATCTTTCTCGAAATCACGGCCGCAACTTGCATCAAATGCACATGAATTAGGGGAAGTCTCTTCTTTCATCCAAACATGTACCTCATGAGCAGGACACGAAGGCATTGTTTTACAAAGTTTCCAACACTAGCTTAATCTTCATCATGAATCATGGAGAAGATAAAATGCTGCTGATGAGCTCAACAACAAGTCATCAAGATTCCCATGAAGATGGAATTCCACAACTATGTGAACAAGGCGATAGTATTGGTCAGACCCAAAAGATATAATGGTGTATGCTCGAGGGACAACCGCGTGTAAGACAACATTATGAACATCATTGGTTCTGATTTGATTTTACGATAGCACATACTCAAATCAAAGATTGGTAAGATAATAGATCCAACAACTGATCACGAGGGTCAATCGATGAAGATATCATCTTTCTTTAACACACACACACACACACACACACACAAAGATATCCCTTAATGATGAACTAAAGTCAGACAAGCTTCCATCTTCCAACTCTCCAAGTTGTTGTTTAGCTTAACCAACTAGCTCAGGGTATCCAACAAAGATTCTTGGAGAAGGGGTGGTTTAGGGAAAACCCATCTTGATCACGAACTCAACATAACGGCCAGGGAACAACCTGGTGAAACCTCCGAGAATATATTCGGGAAATCACGAACCACCGATATGTTATGAAGCTCGAGAACAATCTTGCTTTTCAAGGCAAGATGATATGATCAAAAGAGCGAGGGATTGACACAATCCTAACTCATTGATCGAGGAGTGCACCAGGAAAAATGGACTAGGTAACACAATCAATCTCAGGATGATGATTGAATAACCAACACGCTAAGAATGAGATTGTTGTCCATTAACTACCAAGCAATGGAGTTTCTAGGAGTATTGATTTCACATGTCATGGTTCACTTGTCGGTATTCCGGTTGCAACAACACGGGACCAAGAAATGAATGATGATGGCGAGAAGTATCACTGCATCAAGAATTCATAGGAGGGGGTGCCATTCCCACAACATTCTTGATATAAAGATGGTAATACTCTAGGGTGGAACAAAACAAAAGCTGGATTGGCATTTTGATCTGCGGAATACAACTGTATTGACCCAATCCTAGATATGGATGAGGTACTAGATTTTGTTTCTCCTAGTCATTCCAGAATAGAATGGCTTGACAGACCACAGGAATAATAGGCATCGATAACACGAACGCACAACTACTCTTGACCAACAATTGACTGACGAAGGTCAGATAACAACTAAAGAGGGACAACTCAAAGGGACACATATCTTTCTGAGTTGTGGATGCATAGATTAGTATGTCGAGCAAAGCTCAACATTTCTTCTGAATAGCCCATGTAGAAAGGGAGGACAGGCAGATTCACAATATAGAATGGAGAACTCATCAAGAGCACTCTGGTTGTGATCTTTTGGTTCAAAAGAACTTCTGCCATAATGGTTCATGGTGTTGGAAGAACGATATACCACGGACCTCAAGGACTATCGCAAAGGTTACTAATATCCTAAAGGAACTAGCAAACACTATCAACATGAAGTAAGTAGGGTGAATCTCGGGTTCAAGAACCTAGGAGTAGAATACCTACTACTAAATGGCATCACGGGATGCTTTCGAGAATGAAGGCCAAAATCATCACTTTGGGAACACTAATCATGGCTAGATTACTAGGTGGTTCGCTAAGATACCTAGAGTCATAATAATAGCTCCAACATGTATGTCGAGGCAATGGAGTACCTCAACTCAACAATTAGTGTGGTTAATTTGGCCCAAAGGAACATCGAGAACGGAAAGAAGGGATTTGCAAATGCATCATACTATTTAGAAACCTGGGATGACTCGGACAACATAACAGCTGTGAATGCTCAAAAAGATTTGGGACATCCTGCAAAATGGTGGTATAACCACTCAACATCACAATATCAAGGTTCTGAGACAACTGCTAAAACACGAAAGTAGTAGAAACTAAACTGAGACTTGAATCCATCAATCCTATAAGTCTATGGATTAGTAACACGTCATCCTGATAGATAGATGAGAAGGCCTAGTTCTTAATCCCCGTAGAAAAGAAGAGATTGACTCAGATCAGGAGGGCATAAGGTAAAGGAGCAAAAAGAGCCTTATGTTCCCTTACCCAATCAATTACCTTACATAACTAAAGAATTTCTAGACTCAACTTCGACCAGTTTGGCTTCATAATCCTACAGGCAGTCAGGCTCTGCTACCAAAGTTGTCACGACCCCGATCCTAAGTCACACTGATATAGCATGTAACGCATCATATAACTTTGCGGCCTCATGCACGGTATTCCCACGGGTGCCACCTTACTTGGCCCGGGACCGTTTGCGCCTTTTGGCTCACGTATATGATAGTGTCGCTAGCATCCATATGACAGAGAACCCGGGCCGACATGACTAGTCATAAACCCAAAGTGGCACTAACTTACAGGGACAGACATACATGACCCAGCAACGAACATGTTGGTCATCAGCGAGTGAATCCATGCTGTAGCAGTTGGGCTACCAGGACTCTGGAGAATCCGGGCTGTAGCAGGCTAACAGGACTCCGGTAGACACCGCGTGACATTTCCCCGAAGGGACAGACACAGGAACGAAGAAGGACACATGCCGGCCAACCTAAGTGTTCCGGAGCAGTAGCAAGCTACCATGGCTCAGTGGAAGCACTAGGAGACATTTCCCGGTAAGAGAGGCTACCAAGGATAAACAACTAGGTTGTCAGATCCCACACATACCAAGCATTTCAAATCATACACACAACATGCTCGATATGTGTAAATACAACATGGCATCACAACAAAACTCTACAACTCAAAGTATTTATTCATTAGGCTCCGAAGAGCCAGATATTACAAACATGGGTCTGATGACCTAGCATTCAAGTCATACAAGCAACAAGCACAAGCGGAAGCTTAACTTGTTTGAGTACACACAACTACAAAAGAAAAGGCTGAGAAGCCTGACTATCTACAAGACCCTGCCGAGGGCACAAGATCCGAGTCCACGCGGAACTACTAGTGAGACTAAAGTCTCTCTGCAAAACATAAATTAAGCAAACATGAGTACAAATGTACCCAGCAAGACTTGCATCAAAACTAACTACATATGCATCTGTATCAACAAAGGGGGTGGTGGAGTTTAACTGCAGCAAGCCAGCTTTGATTCAGTGGCTATCCTGTACTACGACTGCAAGTAACTCTTTCGAGGTGGCGCACACGAGTCCACATATTCACCATACCAATACACCACTATGGATCCGCTCCCATCTCCCTACGAGAAGGCCATCCATAGCACTCACGCTTATCTTGCACATTTTAGAGTATCCACTTTCACTTGTCTATGAACTGTACAAGAAACCCAGAAGTCCTTTACCGTGGACGCGACTATTCAAATAGATCATTTATAACCCTGCAGGGGTGTATTCATCACACACTCTTGTGGCACCCCGGCTCAGAGCAACCGGTTCACCCTGCACTGCCAGCCCAGAGATCAAGTCTTCTGGCAATACACAACAACTTGGTACAGAAACAACCGCTTTATTGATGCTAGCGGATTACATAAGTCTGATATTACATCGCGATACGAGGCTAAGCGGCACGCACGGTGCTGCTGAATAGTATGTACATTATTTAATGAACATGACGAGGGCCTCGACGCACGAACTACGCGGCAACAGAAGAACAACGCAGTGGAACTCCATAGCACAGGGACACCGACGTGGACACGACCTAGACGCGAGATGCACTCCGATGCGAATCGACTTGCCTGAAAGCTGGCATGACACGCCAGGTCAGTACATTGAATGTACTTGCAAGCTCACAACAAACATAAGCATGAAGACAGACAATATCTTGACAATTAATCAAATTAATGCAAAAGCAAGAATTACTAAGCATGCAATGGAACCAATACGCGCACCGAGTCTCACAGACTCGCTTACCAGACGATTACCTCGTAACAAAGCGGTGACCATACCGGGGTCACAACTGAAAACCAACCGCATATGAACAACTCGAGAGTTCATGAAACACACAACATCGGAACAATCATTTAGTTTGCAAGATTAATAATAAAAGTTGATCCATGGTGTGACTTACTTCCAAGCTATGCCCATAACCGGGGACGCAGCTATTGATAGATTAAATACACTCTGCAGAGGTAGCGCACTTTACCCACACTACGAAACACATGGCCTCGCACTGCCATTCGGGTGGACCAAAGTGTTCCGACGAAACCCTTCCTTTCTCATGGCACTCTCCCGGCCACTCCGACCAACTCCGTCTCAGGGCTAGGTCTTCGATGGGTCCGTTCCTACCAAAGGCACCAATGGCCACCGTCGTGGCAAAACGGTCCCAAACGGGGACAAGGTACCATAAAAACAAAAATGAGCACACAAGGTTATGTCTGCTTACCGCGCCAGGGTATGCACGCCCATAACCTTCCCTCGCGGGAGGCACTGGTGAGAGGCACAACAAAGGACCGAATCAAGACCTTCCCATAAGGTAAATGTGGTCGCACTGAGTAAAAACCCGATTCAGTGGCACCATGATGTGATCAACATCATATTCAAGTTGAACTTAATCAAGTTTAACTTTGATAAAAACTTTTTATACAAACATGATACTTTGACATAATTATGCAACTAACCGACATGCAAAGCAAACAACACATAGATATGGATCGAACTTATCAACACAATTAT
Source organism: Aegilops umbellulata (assembly GCA_032464435.1). Lineage (NCBI taxonomy): Eukaryota > Viridiplantae > Streptophyta > Magnoliopsida > Poales > Poaceae > Aegilops > Aegilops umbellulata. The sequence continues at coordinate 115,563,378 of CP136056.1, forward strand.
CTTGCAATACCTAGGATCAAAAACCTTACTAGACCTAATTCATTTTTATTATCCACACTATCTTTATTAGCTCATCACTTATATGAAAATGTCACTTAGTAAAAGAATTATCATTCTCTACCATAGCAACCTATCTAATGCAAAATTTTATTCTACTTGACCAAAAAAGTTCATGCAATTAACCAGTAACTAAAACAAGCATATCAAGCATGATAAAGTAACTAGAAATTAACAAAATTTATTTATCAAATTTTAAATGCAATTAAAACTCATATTCAAGTAGAAAATCATAGATATTGAAATAACACCATCCAAATGCTGGTGTGGCTTGCCTTAGTGTAGAGGGGGATCACACCCCTCTTCGTTTGCTTCAAGACAAACTTCTCCTTCTGAAAATAATTAAACACCACAAAAAAAATCAAAAGCCATTCTAAAAATCACCAGAAATTCTAGACAACAAGGAAAAATCCACGTTTTGGTGTGCTGCTAGAGCTTTCTGAAACAAAGACAATGCAAATCATTTGGACTTATGGTTTAGAAATAGTGGCTGGTCAAAGTTTCGGTCAATTTCTGAATAAATTTGAATTAAACAGAAATTCCTGGGGGGTGACGTAGAAGGCATAAAATATAAATATGCCTCCACTCGTACCGCTTCAGGCGCGCGTGATGAGGCTGATGGGCGGCCCCCGCACGTCAGGAGGGAGAGAGGTGAAACGAGATCCGAACACGACGACACTTCACCGGAGTGCACGCCAGCGAGGAGGGGGTCTGAGGCTAGTTTAGAGGGATAGGTTGAAGCTGGGCTTGCGGCGCACCTGCCCGTACCCATGGCCCGCGGTGGGATGGTCGGAGCTGCTCGCGGTCAAGCTCGCAAGCTTCGGTGGCGGACAGGGTTCGCCGAAGTGGATGAAGACAACGGCTAGAGGCGGCTCCGGGGGCTCAACAGCATCCAGACAGCACCAAGAGACCTCCAATGGCACACCCGAGCAGCTGGTCGACCTCGAGAGGCACCGGAGCGAGGTGGCCGAGCTGCGGAGGTCGCCGGAGTTCTCCGTTCGGGGCAGACGGCCAGAGGCCTACCCGACCGGGCTATGGCCCTTCTACATGTTCGTGGCGGTGGTGAGGAGTGGTGCGTGGCTAGGAAACGAGGAGGGGGGCTCTATATATAGCCGGAGCAAAGGTGGGGTAACGTGTCACCGCCGGAGCTCTCTGGAAGCCGGCGAACGGCGATGAAGCGCTCTAGTGCAAGGGGGCAAGCGTGCAGCGTTGCTGTGGGAGGCTGTCCACGCTCGTGGACGAGCACAGATGTAGGGGTGAAGCGGACAAGTGCACGCGCGCACTATGGCTTTTGGCCGCGACGTGCTCGTTCTTGCTGCGGCGTCTCCGGCGTCGGCGAGCGCCAGGGAGAGGTCAAGGGTGATGGGTCGGGGCTGGTGGCGTGGCGCGGCAGGCGTCAGCGAGCGCTGGATTGAGCACGCGTTGAACAGAAGAGATGTCGACACCCAGAGCGCGTCGAGTAGCTGCCAGGCACCGTGTCTTCACGTGGTCACCATGCTGGCATGGTCAAGACGACGCCCAAACGCTGCCAAACATTGTCTAAGCTCTAGTCCACGCAGTGTTTAGTCTAGGAAAGTTGAAAGCTCATACCCAGGCCGACCAGAATTGACTCAAACATGCTGGCAAGTTTCTGACCAGAAACTTGGTCGCCAAGTTTGGCTAGCTTCTATATGGCCATTAGGGCTGATCTCCTGGGGTTTAGGTTTTCTTAGGAGGGTAGTTAAGCTCAAGAAAGATCACGGCCAAAAGATCAAGGAAAAATGTACTTGCTGTACAAACTGGAATTTTGAGCCAGAAGAGAAATGATTTTCTATAGCAAAAATATTACAGAAAGTCATGTAATATTTTTGCTTGGTAAGATGTGCCAAGGTCCAAAGAATATTCAGGATTTATCTCAGATTTTTGGGAGCAATAAAAATGAGGGTTGCTTTGGAGCACAAATTTCTGAATAGAGTTTCAGAGAGGAAAATGAATATTTCTCTTTTATGAAAATATTCATTTGATTATTTTGGGGATTTATCAGAGAAATAAAGTTGAATGAGGAGTAGATAGGTCATTTGGGCGAAAGCTAAGGGTATGCCCAAGTGACAAGTCCATATGAAATGATTCCAAAATCCAAATCAATGGAAGGCAAAAACCAAGTTCGGAACGAGAGAGAAGGCAAATCCGGGAAAAGAGAGAAGGCAAAATCCAAGCTGTCACAAACCGCCCCCACTTAGGATGAATAGATCTATTCCTTTAGATTCGGTTGCTTGGGAAAACAATTCTGTGTATGCAGTCCTTAAAATATCCTCTCTTTCCCAGGTTGCTTCCTCTTCGGTGTGATGCTCCCACTAAATCTTGTAAAACTTTATTTCTTTCCTGCGAGTGACCCTTTCTGTCTGATCCAATATTTTGATTGGCTTTTCCTCGCAAGTCAAATCCTTAGCCAATTATATCTCTGCCATATCAGTCCTTTTCTCCGGTGGCCAGATGCATCTTCTCAGCTGCGAGATATGGAACACATTGTGTACTTCAGACAGTTCCGGTGGCAATTCCAATTGATATGCAACTGTTCCGACTCTGGCCATGACTGGAAACGGACTGATGTATCTGGGTGCCAATTTCTACGGGTCTGAAACCTCTTGACTCCTTTCATAGGGGTGACTCGGAGATATACGTGTTCTCCGGGTTCAAAGCTGATCTGACGGTGTTTGGCATCATAGTAGCTCTTCTGTCATGATTTGGCCAGCTGTAGCCGGTCTCGGATTTCATTGACTTGCTTTTCTGCTTCAAGCATTAAATCAATCCTGAAAATACGGCTGTCTCCGGTTTGAGACTAGTTTAATGGAGTGCGGCATTTCTGGCCATACAGAGCTTCATAGGGTGACATCTTTAAGCTGGTCTGGAAACTGTTGTTGTAGGAAAACTCGGCGTAGGGCAGACAGTCTTCCCACTTGGTTCCTTGGGCCAATGCACATGCCCAGAGCATATCTTTGAGTATTTGATTTACTCGCTCAGTCTGTCCATCTGTCTGGGGATGATACGCCATGTTGTACTTCAGAGCAGTTCCCAAGGCTTGATGTAGTCGAGACCAAAAGGCGGAGGTGAAGAGAGATCCCCTGTCTGAAGTGATAGTCTTGGGTACTCCATGAAGACTGACGATTCTTGACACATATAATTGTGCAAGTTGATTTGCACGGTAGGTGGTCCGGATGGGAATGAAATGTGCCACCTTTGTTAAGGTGTCCATGATGACCCATATGGCGTCGTTTCCTCGGTGAGACCTTGGTAATCCGGTGATGAAATACATGCAGATATCATCCCATTTCCATTGGGATACCGGCAAAGGTTGGAGGAGTCCGGCGGGTTTTTGGTGTTCCGCCTTTACCTTGTTGCATATATCGCAACATGTCACAAAGTATGCGATGTCTTTCTTCATTCCATCCCACCAGAATACCCGATGAAGGTCCTCATACATTTTGGTACCGCCTGGGTGAACTGAATATGGCGCTTCATGTGCTTCTACCAATATCTTCTTCTTCAGACCTTCGAGGTTGGGTATGCAAATCCTTCCTCGAAACCTTAGCGTACCTTATTGATCTCTAGAGAAATCCGGTGCATGCCCTTTGTGCATCTTCTGGACATATATTTTCAATAGTTTGTCATCTGCCTGAGCACTGCGGATTTATTCTTCGAGAGTAGGGGTAACTTCCAATATGTTGGCAAGGAGGGCATCGGTGATCACCAAATTGAGCTGAGTGATTTCTTCATAAAGCTCAGGAGGCAATGAATCCATGAGAACATTAAGGTTGGCTGGTTTGCGGCTGAGGGCATCAGCCACTACATTAGCTTTTCCCAGGTGATAATTTATTCCGAGGTCGTATTCCTTAACCAACTCGAGCCATTTTCGCTGTCGAAGGTTCAAATCGGGCTGAGTGAATATATACTTGAGACTCTTGTGGTCGGTAAATATCTGGCACTTCTTTCCAATCAGATAGTGTCTCCATATCTTCAAAGCGTGCACCACCACGGCCAATTCCAAATCATGAGTGGGATAGTTTTCTTTGTGTTGCCGCATTTGTCGGGATGCATACGCCACAACTTTGCGATCTTGCATGAGTACACATCCAAGCCCGTTTCTGGATGCGTCGCAGTAGACATCAAAACTGCGGTAGATGTCTGGAAGAGTCAGTACTAGTGCGGACGTCAGCCTGATTTTTAACTCATTGAAACTCCGTTCACAGTCCTCACTCCATTCAAACTTCTTATCCTTCTTTAAGAGATCGGTCATTGACTTGGCAATCTGGGAGAATCCCTCAATAAAACGGCGATAGTATCCGGCTAGTCCAAGGAAACTCCAAATTTCTGAGACTGTCGTAGGTGCGGACCAATCAAGTACATCTTTCACCTTGCTTGGATCCACGGATATTCCTTCTGCCGAGAGTACATGCCCGAGAAATCCAACTTGTTGGAGCCAAAACTCACATTTGCTGAACTTGGCATAAAGCTGATGATCACAAAGCCTTTGCAAAACTACTCGGAGATGTTCCTTGTGTTCGTCTTTGATCTTGGAGTAAATGAGGATGTCCTCGATGAACACCACCACAAATTTGTCCAACAAGTCCATAAACACCTTGTTCATCATATGCATGAAGAAGGCTGGGGCGTTGGTGAGGCTGAAGGACATAACGGTATACTCATAAAGACCGTACCGAGTGGTGAACGCGGTCTTAGGAATATCCTCCTTCTTTATCTTGAGCTGATGATATCCGGTCCTCAAATCAATTTTGGAGATTTGGCCCCACTGAGTTGATCAAACAGATCGTCAATCCTTGGTAGCGGATACTTGTTTTTGATGGTGATGTCATTCAGCTGTCAGTAGTCCACACACATTCGTAGACTGCCATCCTTTTTATCCACGAATATCACTGGTGATCCCCATGGTGGCGAGCTAGGGCGGATGTATCCTTTCTGCAGCATCTCATCCAATTGCTTCTTTAATTCCACCAATTCCGAGGAAGGCATCCGATAGTATTTCTTGTGTATCGGTGTAGTTCCAGGCACCAGGTCAATTGCAAACTCCAGTTCTCTGTCGGGTGGCATGCCTGGTAATTCTTCAGGAAATACATCTGGATACTCACTAACCACTGGAATTATCTCCACCTCTTCTGCCACGGTTGTGAAAATCATATCCTTCTTGGGTATACTCTTGCGGGCATAAAAACTCGTGATGCGACCTTCCGTGTTTTTCATGGTATCATCTCTGGTCACGCAGTTGATGCATGCTTGGTATTGGGTTAACCAATTCATGCCCAAAATAATATCCAATTTGCTAGAATCGATGATTATCAGAGATGTTGGAAACTTGACGCCCTTGATGTCAATTTCCAAATTGCGGCAGACCAGATTGCTTCTGAGCAGGGATCCCAGAGATTGTACCAGCATGTGTTTTCCCAAAATCGAGCAAGGAAATTTGTTTTGGGCAGCAAAACTCCGCGAAATAAAAGAGTGGGAATCCCCAGAGTCAAATAAAATTAAGGCAAGTATGTCGTTAACAAGGAACATACCAATGACGACTTCTGGATCCTCTTGGGCTTCGCCTGTGTAGATATGATGGATTTGCCCTTGGATCATATCGGGGGCGGAATACGACTCCATGTAGTTGACTTGCGGATGGAATGGAGTTGTTGATTTGTTGTTCTTGGGGCACTGCCTGGTGTAATGCCATGTTTGTCCACAACTGAAACAGGAGTTGTTGCACTGACAATCTTTGCGCACCGGGCTGGTCACGATATTCTTGACTTGAGTGATAGTCTTGTTGACATTCTGCTGCCAGTTGGGTTTGTGCTCAACCTGAGTCTATTGCCAAGTACGAGCCTTCTGCACTGGTTGCATATCCTTTTTCAGCTCGAATTTGCGCTTGTGGTCATTAATAGCTAGCTTGTTGTCGTGTAGGAGCTTGTGTTCCCTTTCTGCGATGAGGGCCTTGTTCACCAGAGTCAGGAAGTCCGGAAAATCAAACATGCTGAAAGTGCACCCGAGATGCTGATTCAGTCCTCCCAGAAATCTATCGATCTTCCGTTCTTCTGTGGCCACATCATGGAGAGAATAGCGGGCCAAATGGTTGAATTTATTTCGGTACTCGTTGACTGTCATACTGCCTTGAGTGAGGGCGAGGAATTCGCGTTGCTTGATTTTCATAATCCCGGAGGGAATATGATACTTGCGGAAATGATCCTCGTCCGCGGGCCATATTGCCTTAGCATTATCCCACCATATAGCAGCAGCTCCTTCGAGATAATGTGTTGTGAAGGGAACCTTCTCTCCCTCTTCAGTGCGAGCAATCTCCAGTTTACTCTCAATAGTTCGTAACCAATCATCGGTGTCCAATGAATCAATAACTTGGCTGAAGCTGGGAGGCTTGGTTCACTGAAAATCTGATAGCTTGGAATGATGACCATTCTAGTTTCCATTCTGCCCAACCATAGCTTGCACACTTTTCAGTATTTCCAGCAGATCGTTGCTCCTTCTTTCTTCAAACATTCGCAGGATTTGCTCAGTGGACGGCGGATTTGGCGGTGGAGACGCAGGTGGCTGGTATGGCTCGGGGGAATGTCCTGCCTGTCTTGCGGAGCGACGGACAGGGACATCCTCACAAGCTTGACTGTTGTTGCCTCCATGCGTCATCCTATTATTTATTTTTCCCAATACATAGCAACTGTGATGAGAAAATTCCAAAATGGGAGGAAAGCCATCGACAAATCCCGGAAGAAAACAAAGAATGAAAACCAAAGCGAATAAAAGGTTCCAACATAATTATACATAGGCTCAACATGAAAGTAAACATCATAACGGGTCTACTACCCTCATACATGAAACTAAGCCTCATGACACGTGCGATTACACCCATACATCATAATCATGATGAAAGCGACACTCTCACAGTCTACTGCTCGGACTGCACTGCTGCGGGCTCCTCTCCTGAGCCGGACCCAAATCCTGAACTGATAGTAGAGATCTCCGGGTTATGAGAGACGTGACGGCGCTGCCTCGAGGGCTCTCCCTCAAGGGCAGGCAGGGGATGGGATCTAAGCATAGGAGCGGCAGGAGTAGCGACAAGGGAAGCCCACACAGCAGGAGCACTACGAGGGGTCACCGCCAGAGGGTTAACGGTACCCTGCGAAGTCACTGGGGGGAACAGAGGTGGAAGGAACTGGAGTAGTGTAGATGACAGTGGGAAGAGGGTTCCTGGTACGAGCAGTGGCGAGAGCTATCCGGGCACGTGAGAGCTCCCGAGCTAACTCGTAGTTCAGGAGATAACTAGCAGTGATATAGCGAGAAAGGTGGCTAGTGGGACAATTGCACGCTGGATTAATCAAAGGAAAGCGGATACGCCCATTCTCGTGCAGAGATGGGTAGTAGAAGAAACCTGGGTGGCTGTGCATGCGAACCTCGTTGCAGCGCAAGTCTACAAGAGCCTCGATAGCAGCAAACTGAACCGCCTGAGATGGCATAGAAGCAAGACCACCCTTAGTAGAACGAGTGTAAGTGCTGGAAGGGGAACTGTGCTGTAGAGTGACCTCAGCATAATACTCATACAATGCACCGACCAGATGCTCCCGATACACCCGATACTTTGGATCAGCACCCTCTCGATAGAGTCGTCGCCACACGTTCTGAAGTAGGTGCAGCGATGTGTACGGAGCTGGCTCAGGATGGTACAAGATCGGTAATGGAGCCATCTACACTCACAAACCATACGGTTAGTAATAACAACAAATAAACATGCATGCAATGCAGCAACCAATTTCATGACTACCGACACTCAGACGAAGCTATCTACCATTTCACTAATGCACCAACAGTCTAGCGTGCCTACAATCAGCACAACTCTGATACCAAGCGTTGTGGCACCCCGGCTCAGAGCAACCGGTTCACCCTGCATTGCTAGCCCAGAGATCAAGTCTTCTGGCAATACACAACAACTTGGTACAAGAACAACCGCTTTATTGATGCTAGCGGATTACATAAGTGTGATATTACATCGAGATACGAGGCCAAGTGGCATGCACGATGCTGCTGAACAGTATGTACATTATTTAATGAACATGATGAGGGCCTCTATCACAAGAACTACACGGCAGTGGAAGAACGACGCAGTGGAACTCCATAGCACAGGGACACCAACGTGGACACGGCCTAGACGCGAGATGCGCTCCGACGCGAATCGACTTGCCTAAAAGCTGGCATGACACGCTAGGTCAGTACATTGAATTTACTTGCAAGCTCACAACAAACATAAGCACGATGACAGACAATATCATGACAATTAATTAAATTAATGCAAAAGCAAGAATTACTAAGCATGCAATGAAACCAATACGTGCACCAAGTCTCACAGACTCGCTTACCAGACGGTTACCTCGTAACAAAGCGGTGACCATACCGGGGTCACAACTGAAAACCAACCGCGCATGAACAACTCGAGAGTTCATGAAACACACAACATTGCAACAATCATTTAGTTTGCAAGATTAATAATAAAAGTTGATCCATGGTGTGACTTACTTTGAGCTATGCACATAACCGAGGACGCGGCTATCGATAGATTAAATACACTCTGCAGAGGTAGCGCACTTTACCCACACTACAGAACACCTAGCCTCACACTCCCATTCGGGTGGACCAAAGTGTTTCGACGAAACCCTCCCTTTGTCATGGCACTCTCCCGGCCACTCCGACCAACTCCCTCTCAGGGCTAGGTCTTGGGTGGCCCCGTGCCTACCAAAGGCACCAATGGCCACCGTCGTGGCAAAACGGTCCCAACGGGGACAAGGTACCATAAAAACAAAAACGAGCACACAAGGTTATGTCTACTTACTGGGCTAGGGTATGCACGCCCATGACCTTCCCTCGCGGGAGGCACCGGTGAGAGGCTCAACAAAGGACCGAATCAAGACCTTCCCACAAGGTAAATGTGGTCGCACTGAATAAAAACCCGATTCAATGGCACCATGATGTGATCAACATCATATTCAAGTTGAACTTAATCAAGTTTAACTTTGATAAAAACTTTTTATAATGGTACTTTGACATACTTATGCAACTAACCGACATGCAAAGCAAACAACACATAGATATGGATCAAACTTATCAACATAATTATCTTGCAATACCTAGGATCAAAAACCTTACTGGACCTAATTCATTTTTATTATCCACAATATTTTTATTAGCTCATCACTTATATGAAAATGTCACTTAGTAAAAGAACTATCACTCTCTACCATAGCAACCTATCTAATGCAAAATTTTATTCTACTTGACCAAACAGGTTCATGCAATTAACCAGTAACTAAAACAAGCATATCAAGCATGATAAAGTAACTAGAAATTAACAAAATTTATTTATCAAATTTTAAATGCAATTAAAACTCATATTCAAGTAGAAAATCATAGATATTGAAATAACACCATCCAAATGCTGGTGTGGCTTGCCTTAGTGTAGAGGAGGATCACACCCCTCTTGGTTTGCTTCAAGAGAAGCTTCTCCTTCTGAAAATAATTAAACACCACAAAAAAATCAAAACCCATTATAAAAATCACCAGAAATTCTAGACAACAAGGAAAAATCCACGTTTTGGTGTGCTGCTAGAGCTTTCTGAAACAAAGACAGTGCAAATCATTTGGACTTATGGTTTAGAAATAGTGGCGGGTCAATGTTTGGTTCAATTTTTGAATAAATTTGTATTAAACAAAAATTCCGGGGGGGGTGACGTCGAGGGTGTAAAAGTGAAATACACCTCCACTCGTAGCGCTTCGGGCGCGAGTGGTGAGGCTGGCGGGCGGGCCCCGCATGTCAGGAGGGAGAGAGGGGAAATGAGATCCAAACGCGACAGTGCTTCACCGGAGCGCACGCCGGCGAGGAGGGGGTCTGAGGCTAGTTTAGAGGTATAGGATTGAAGCTGAGCTTGCAACGCACCTGCCCGTACCCGTGGATTGCAGTGGGATGGCCAGAGCTGCTCGCGGTCAAGCTCGCAAGCTTCGGTGGCGGACGGGGTTCGCCGGAGTGGATGAAGACGACGGCTAGAGGCGGCTCCGGGGGATCAGCAGCATCCAGACAGCACCAAGAGACCTCCAATGCCACGCCCGAGCAGCTGGTCGAGCTCGAGAGGCACCGGAGCGAGGTGGCCGAGCTACGGAGGTCACCGGAGTTCTTCGGTTGGGGCAGACGGCCAGAGGCCTGCCTGACCAGGTTGTGGCCCTTCTACATGTTCGTGGCGGTGTTGAGGAGTGGTTCGTGGCTAGGAAACGAGGACGGAGGCTCTATATATAGCCGGAGCGAGGGGGGTAACGTGTCGCCACCAGAGCTCTCTAGAAGCTGGCAATGGCGACGAAGTGCTCCAGTGCGAGGGGGCAAGCATGCGGCGTCGTTGTGGGAGGTTGTCCATGCTCGTGGACGAGCATAGGACACAGGGGGAAGCGGACAAGTGCATGCGCGCACTGTGTCTTTTGGCCGTGATGTGCCCGTCCTTGCTGTGGTGTCTCCGGCGTCGGCGAGCGCCAGGGAGAGGTCAAGGGTGATGGGTCGGGGCTGGTGGCGTGGCGTGGCAGGCGTCGGCGAGCGCTGGATCGAGCACGCATTGAACAGAGGAGATGGTGACACCAAGAGCGCGTCGAGTAGCTGCCAGGCACCATGTCTTCACGCGGTCACCACGGTGGCATGGTCAAGACGATGCCCAAACGCTGCCAAACCTTTTCTAAGCTCTAGTCCACGCAATGTGTAGTCTAGGAAAGTTGAAAGCTCATACCGCCGACCAGAATTATCTCAACCAAGCTGGCAAGTTTCTGACCAGAAACTTGGTCGCCAAGTTTGGCTAGCTTCTAGATGGCCATTAGGGCTGATCTCCTGGGGTTTAGGTTTTCTTAGGAGGGTAGTTAAGCTCAAGAAAGATCAGGGCCAAAAGATCAAGGAAAAATGTACTTGCTGTACAAACTGGAATTTTGGGCCAGAAGAGAAATGATTTTCTATAGCAAAAATATTACAAAAAGTCATGCAATATTTTTGCTTGGTAAGGTGTGCCAAGGTCCAAAGAATATTTAGGATTTATCTCTGATTTTTGGGAGCAATAAAAATGAGGGTTGCTTTGGAGCACAAGTTTCTGAATAGAGTTTCAGAGAGGAAAATGAATATTTCTCTTTTATGAAAAATATTCATTTGATTATTTTGGGGATTTGTCAGAGAAATAAAGTTGAATGAGGAGTAGATAGGTCACTTGGGCGAAAGCCAAGGGTATGCCCAAGTGACAAGTCCATATGAAATGATTCCAAAATCCAAATCAATGCAAGGTAAAAACCAAGTCCAGAACGAGAGAGAAGGCAAGTCCGGGAAAAGAGACAAGGCATAATCCAGGCTATCACAATGCTCTCGCCACTTACCGCCACCTACACGTCATGTATCTGGCAACCTTCAAGCAGAAGCCTGGCGAGGGTGTCGACAACGACCTGACTAACAACACAAGTCCCTAGTCGAGGTTTACCGCCTATTCAGGTTCCATCCGAAGGGAGTCCGGCCGAGGTTTCCACTTATGGACCCGAACGATGTGTGCGGAGTTCCCGAGGCACCAAACGTGTGTCCCGGTACACCGTGCCATGTGCCTACCGCATCACAGCCCATCCCCTGGGTTAGCGCTGTGTGGCACCCCGATCCGCATGGAACAGTGGGCCTTCGCACGTCAGCCCAGGATAACACCTGACGCACGACAGGTCCATAATACAACATTCCAGGTACAAGAATATTAATCAAATACATGTATATGAGATTACATCATTGATGAATACAATTATATGGCATAGCCCTAAGGCTATTAAATGACAGCGGAAGTCTTATTGAATGGCGTCGGAAGTCTTGGTTTGGCAGCATAACAACTCTGGCTGGGCTCCACAACTCACAGGACTGGCAAGGTTACGGCCTAGCACGATGGATCAAGCGAACAACTGGGGTATGCCCTACAAAACTGGCATGACACGCCAGGTCAGTACATTGAATGTACTTGCAAGACAACCAAATACATAGCATCCAAACAAGCAGAAGACAAAGCAAGAACCGAGCGCATGCAACAACCTATCTCATATCAATTACTAAACATGGCATGATTAAAATCAACTAAGCATGAACACATCATAGCATCTACTAACATGGCAATAACATGGCATATCAAAACATGCTTATAACATGGTAATAGCAAAACATAGCATATCATCTCAAACGGAGCATAATTTAACATGTCAATCAAAGCATGGCATGGCATCATGGAACTATGCTGAAAATAAACTACCAATAATATCCAATGCAGACATAGCATGTTAACTTTATGCAATCATCTTCTGTTCTGCCTTGGTTTAAATGCAACATATTACTCATGCAATGCAACCAAACTTGTGCATCGAGTCCCTCGGACTCTCTTACCAACGGGTTGCCTTGCAACCAAACGGTGATCTTTCCGGCTATCACAACCATGACCAACACTTGGTCTCCAACACTCACCGAGACCTCGTCTTGTGATCATATCACAACATCGTCGTGACTTCTCCCGACTATCTCATAGTCCAAGTCACCATATTCTCGTTATCACATCTTTATTTACCAACTTAATTATTTCAGGTTTATCCTCCATTTCGACCAAGACCTGATAGTGGGACCTACTACGAACTTTTGCTATCGATAGCCTTAATATACACTCTGCAGAGGTAGCACACTGTACCCACACCACAGAACCCGTGGCCTCGTCATCCCATTCGGGTGGACCAATGGCATTCCGATGAAACCGACCTACTGCCATGACACCCTCCCGGCCACTCCGACCCACTCCCAACTGGGCTGGTCCTGGGTGGCCCGGTGTCTACCAAAGACACACCGACCACTGTCGTGGCCAAAACGCCCCTCACGGGGACCGGTACCAAAATCCTAACAACGAGCACACAAGGTTATGTCTGCCAACCTGATCAGGGTAAGCACGCCCATAACCTTCCCTAGTGGGAGGCACCAGCAAGAGGCACGACAATAGCTCGCATTAAGGCCTTCCCACGAAGGCAAATGTGGTTGCACTGAAAAAAGTTCGATTTGGCGGCACTAGGACTCTATCCTATCGATGACGGAGGGGGTTTGTTATTAATACGTCATTTTAATAACTTCTCCATCATCATGAGCATATTTAACATGAATGCAACAGTGAACATGCAGCATACAAATGCATGGCAAAATATCAAACTTCTCAAGTGCACAACTCTAACATAAAGAACATGACAATAGCATATCAACGGTGCATTTAAAATCCTCATAACATTTTATAACAATGACATGCAAATAAACTAGAGTAGTGACATGACATTATTAATAATAACATTCTAATTAGCATGGCAAAGATATCATGAAGACACAAGCAGGCATGATAGGCATAATGAAATGACTGCAAACGAGAACGATAAGAAACAACTTCAACTACCCACACACAGGGTGCAAGTTCAAGGCTCATGATAAGAGGTTGGCTTGCCCGGGGGTCGACAAATACTCCCGGAAGAAGTGTGAAACGATCGCGGAAAGATTTGCTGGAAACAGTTCTCTCTCGAAGGAGGCTGTTTACGGGCAAGGGCAAAATGGCCATTTTCAGAATGTGCAAACATCAAGAAAATGGTCCCATCGAAAAGGGATCGATGAACAGAGAATTTGAGCATTGGAATCACCTCATTCAGAGTTGCGAGTAAAAAGATACGGAGAATTGAAGCTCAGGGACCTATCGGTGAAAAAGTTTCAGCAAACAGGCCCCTGGAGGAAAAACTGAACGCGCCTTTGGGCCGAATACGTTTTCCGCACAGGGAAACGCATTTTGAGCCGAAGTGCAACGTGATTACGCTTTCAGAACTGGGGACACGTATTATTACCTAGAGGCACCAACGGATGCGTTTCCTCGAAGGGAAAACGTACTCTCGGAGTACGCTTCCACTTATCCACGCTGGCAGTGGCTAGACCGGGGCGAGGTCAACGCCGAGACGCTGCCAGGTGGGACCAGGAAAGGCGCGGGGCTCGCTTGGCCTTCGTCTTCAACCTCCCGCTCTGGATCGAGCGAGGCCGAGGGAGGGGGTCGCCTCGACAGTGGTCGCCGGCACGTCCGGCCACCACACGGGGCGTACGACCTACCCAGACGCTCAGGAGGACGAGGCGCATCTCGAGTTGGGCTCCGTTGCCGGTGACGAGCACTAGAGAGGGAGCCACCTGGCCTGCGGCGGAGAAGGGCTTCGGCCTCCCGTGAACTACGGTCTCCGATGGGGGATACGGACGGGCGAGGAGTCGCGAAGGGTCGCCGGAGTGTGGCGCATCCATCCAGGATGCACACGGGGTGCAGGGGAAGGGCCACGGGCAGGAATGGCTAAGGGGATCAGCGGCAGCTATGGCGGCGGTGGTGGTCGAGGAGGGGCTCCGGAGCGAAATGAGGAGCGTGGGGAGGTGTAGAGGAGGATGGGGAAGCTGCTGCTGATCTCCAGAGGGGGTCGCGGCTCCTTAAATAGCCGGGGCGAGGGCACCCGAGCCGGTGGCCCCCGAGCGAGTTCGGCCACGGCTCTGCCGCGCTCAGCAGTCACGGGGAGGCACGGGAAGGCGACGAGGAGGGTGAGGACGAGCGCCAGGGAGTCACGGAGACGAGCAAGGCTCGAGGACAAGAGGAGGAAGCGGACACCGGCGAGGAAGACGATGATGCACAGGAGCGCACTATTTCGGTCGTTGGCATGGCTCACCGGAGAAGAAAACGAAGGGGGCCAGAGGTCCAGAGGGAATACGACGTCGAGGGGGAACTATTGGGCATTAATGGCGAGGTCAGAGACGGCCGGAGCAGCTATGCCGACGACAACAGTGGCTAGACCACCGTTTTGGCTGGTTACACTCATGGTCACCACTGGCATGGCACGCTCTGGTTTTTTTACTGAGGTAAGATCATGTCTACCGCGTATTCCTTCCAGCGTGGAGTATTACTACGGTAAAGGATCGGGCATAGAAAAATGTATCTGAGTGAAACAAGCTACACAAGTTTGCTGTTGCAAACTTTACCACACTCTAGAGGTTACACCAGATAGGGTAAAAGGTAAAATTGATGTATGGGAGGCTTAGGGTAGAAAGCACTACGGTCCTGGGAGTTTTGAGGTAAAATGGACAACTATTTACCATAGTTGTTGTACAACCACCAAAACTGATCCAGAAACTGAATCATGATGAAGCACTCACTAGGAGTGATGGATTGATCTATAACTTGGCAAAGCCTGATGATTTGAACATACCATGATGCTGTAAAAATTTCATACCAAATGGACTCACCAAAATGGTACTTCCTTCACAGCTATCATTTCTGTCCAAAAACTTCAGAAACATCCTCAGGGCAATTGGCTAAATGAAAGGAGCCCAAATCTTGTGGAGGTGGATCATATAGATAGGAGAAGGCCTGAACAAATTATCAGCCATAATGGAGCAAGATAAAATACACTTGCTTCACAAGCTGAAAATTTGGACAGAAAACAAGAAATTCTTCTGTGCTCACATAGTTCAATTACATGAACTGAATTTCGGTGGAGGCTAATTATTTGAGATACATGAGAGGATGGAAAAGTTTCATCCCATTTGGAAACTCTATGAGGGTACTTCCTTCACAAATTTGTATTCTGGTCAGAAACTTTGAAAAAATGCACAGGGAGCTAGGATGAATGGTTTGAGCTCATCTTTGGTATCCATTGGTTATTTAACAATGTTAAACACCCTGCCAAGTTGCATATCAATTGGACTTAGGAATAAAGCACTTCCTTTGCAAAATTTCAGAGAAGGCAGAAACTTGCATTGGATCATGTGCCAAATTTTGAACTGTACAATCATGAGATTAGGATGGAAATAGTGATTATATATCAAGGACAAGCTCCAAAATTTATGTGGGAATTTTCTCTGCTATAAAAATAGTAGTTCCTTTGGAAAATGGCAGAAATGCAATATTGGCATTAAATAGGAAAAGGCAATTTTCTTTATTTAATTATGGCCAATATACTTGCCAGAGCTTGGATTAGGCATAATTATCAACTCCACCAATCCTCATGAATTTAGGAGATGGCTAGATATGCCTTTGGATTTTATTCCTCGGAAAGGCAAGAAAACGAATAAATCATAATTCAAAAATCTTTCATTGGACTTAGCAATATTTTTGCATATCCAAGGTTCAGAAAGATGGGATGGTCTCTGTAACACCCCGGATGTAACTTGCCATATTTGTAACTCCAACTCTTGCCATTTTCGGCAATGTGATATGATTTTCCCTCCGTGGTTGGGTTTCCCTTCTTTATGCATTTTTTTCTTGTCATGCATTTCATATCATGTCATCATATGCATCGCATTCGCATACGTGTTCGTCTTATGAATCCGAGCATTTTCCCCGGTGTCCGTTTTGCAATCCGGCGCTCCTATGTTCCCCGGCGTCCCCTTTTACCTTTTTCCGTGAGCGGGTGTTAAACATTCTCGGAATGCACCGAGGCTTGACATGTGGCCTTGGTATAGCACCGGTAGACCGCCTGTCAAGTTTCGGGTCATTCGGAGGTCGTTTGATACTCCAACGGTTAACCGGGTAACCGTGAAGGCCTCTTGTGTGCTGCAGCCCAAAACCCCTCCAAAACAGCCCAATAACCCATCTAAGTCACTCTCATGTCCATCGCCGTTCGATCACGATCGTGTGGGCGAAAACCGCACTCCATTTGGAGCCTCCAAACTCCCTCTACCTATAAATATGTGCCTCCCTCGTCCAAATCGCAGTTGAAACCCTAGCAAACTCCTTCCCGCGCAGCCGGGCGCGTCCGCCGCCCCGTAGCCACGTCGCGCGGACCAACCACGGGCCGCCACGTCACTCCGCCGCCGGCCCCGACGAATCGCCGCGCGCAACGTGGGCCGCCGCCACCTCCCACCGCGCCGGCCCGCTCGGCCCGCCGCGGGCCCCCGCGGCCCGTACGCCGCCGCCCGCGCCGCGCCGCCCCGCACCGCGCGCCGCCGCCTCCGTCGTTCCCGACCCCGCCGGCGCCTCCTCCGAGCTCCTCCGCGCCCCTCGCCGGAGCTACTAAGGCCCCGCCTCGATCCGCGCCCCGGCGATCCAGATCTGAGCCAGAGGTTGACTCCCCCCCCCCCCAAATCGCCTAAGTCATTTATTTTCAGTATTTTTGTTGCATGTTCATCGCATCATAACTCTGCACTCGTGGCTCCGTTTTGGGCGTATAGCATGTCGAATTGTTCGCCTCGATGAGTACATCATTTTATATGATTGTATCATTTTCATTTGAGCTCATCTTGATGCCCGAAATGCTGTCGGAAGAGGGCTATGTGATGTTAGTTTCGGATCTGTTTCAGTAGATGCACTTTTGTCATTTTTGCCATGATTGACGTGTGCATCCTATGAACTGGAGTCCTACATGTGTTTTGTAATATGCCATGCTATCTTTCCAGGAGTGTATGCCGTTTATTTTTGTGATCTTTGTGGTGACTAGCACAAGCATGCAAACTAGGGTACATAATGTTGCTGATTTCAGAGACTTAGTATTTTCACTAATTCATGTCCTGCTGTTATTTTTATGCCATGTGTTCATGTTGTTTCGGAGAGATCTATGCCTCTTTTGAACATGATCAATAAGGGTGTTTTGAGTATATGGATTTGTTATATCCATCCATGCCTTTTTTTGTATTTATGGAGTGCCATAGCTTGAGTCAATCGAGCTCCACTTTTGCTATAAAATGTTACTGACAGATTGTTTACATGTTATTCGAATTTTCCAAGCTTGTTGTAGTTGATACTTGCATGATATGATGTTATTCTTGCCATTTCTAGCTTCTATGCCATGTCTTCTTGATGTATGTATGCTATGTTTATCATGTAATGCTCTATAGTGAGTGCATCGAGCTCGTAAACATGCCTACTTGCTATCTGTTTTTGACATGTCCAGTATTCTGCTAAGTCTGAAACCTGTAACGAAACTTGCTTAATTGACATGGGTGCTATTATATTTTCTGGTCCTTTTTGGCTTATGGTCAGTAAGGGACTTTTGTTAAGTGCTTTGAGTAGATTCATGCCATGCCATATTTGGCTGTGTCCTGTTCCTGTACCAGGTTGTTTCCTTGCTCTAAACATGTCATCCTGATGTTAATTTCTGGCATGATAGTATTTTCACCAAGTCTGTGAACCTGTTATCTTTTGCTCTTTTGCCATGCTTGTTTGAACCTGTTATGGTGTGATTTAGCCGTAGCTCAGTGTTCAGCTTTTGTCAAGCATCTTGAGTAGATCACTGTCATATGCTTTGCTGATATGTTTGGGTGCAGTAGCTTAATTTCTTGTTGCATGCTAAGTGGCATCATGCTGTTAATGGCAGAATCTTGTCATTATTGTTTTGCTTGTCATTTGCAAACCGTGCATCCGATTCCGGTGATCTTTATATCGATTTCAACCGAAATCACCTCACCTTTCTAGTGGCATACTTGGTTTTCCAAGATTATGCCTTGTTCATCTTTTTCCTTCCAGAGCACGCATATGCATTGCATACCACATCTCGCATATCATGTCATGTTTTGCATCATGTTGCTTGCGCACTGCATCGTGGTTGATAGTTGTTCATTTGCTTGTGTTCTTGTTTTGGGTAGAGCCGGGAGACGAGTACGTGAACGAGGGACCTGTTGAGAACGCTTACGAGGATCAAGCTTTCGACAAGTCTGAGAACCTTGCAGGCAAGATGACCATACCCTCAAAATCACTTCTATCTTTGCTTGCTAGATGCTCGCTCTTTTGCTATGCCTATGCTGCGATACCTACCACTTGCTATATCATGCCACCCATATTGCCATGTCAGCCTCTAACCATCCATGTCCTAGCAAACCGTTGATTGGCTATGTTACCGCTTTGCTCAGCCCCTCTTATAGCGTTGTTAGTTGTAGGTGAAGACGAAGTTTGTTCCATGTTGGAACATGATTATTTTGGGATATCACAATATCTCTTATTTTAATTAATGCATCTATATACTTGGTAAAGGGTGGAAGGCTCGGCCTTATGCCTGGTGTTTTGTTCCACTCTTGCCACCCTAGTTTCGGTCATACCGGTGTTATGTTCCTTGATTTTGCGTTCCTTACACGGTTGGGTGATTTATGGGACCCCCTTGACAGTTCGCTTTGAATAAGACTCCTCCAACAAGGCCCAACTTTGGTTTTACCATTTGCCACCTAAGCCTTTTTCCCCCGGGTTTTCGCGAGCCCGAGGGTCATCTTTATTTTAACCCCCCCGGGCCAGTTCTCCTTCGATTGCTGGTCCAAACTAGAGCGCTTTGCAGCGCCACCTCAAGGAAACTTGGGGTCTGGTTTTAGTTGTACGGACAGCTCATCCGGATGTGCCCTGAGACCGAGATATGTGCAGCTCCTATCAGGATTTGTCGGCACAATCGGGCGGCTTTGCTGGACTTGTTTTGTTACTGTCGAAATGTCTTGTAGTCCGGGATTCCGAGACTGATCGGGTCTTCCTGGTAGAAGGAATATCCTTCGTTGACCATGAGAGCTTATAATGGGCTAAGTTGGGACACCCCTGCAGGGTATTATCTTTCGAAAGCCGTGCCTGCGGTTATGAGGCAGATGGGAATTTGTTAATGTCTGGTTGTAGAAAACCCGAAGTTGACCTTAATTAAAACACATCAACCGCGTGTGTAACCGTGATGGTCTCTTCTCGGCGGAGTCCGGGAGGTGAACACGGTGTTGGAGTTATGTTTGACGTAGGTTGTTCTAGGATCACTTCTTGATCACTTCTAGCTTCACGACCGTGCTTTGCTTCTCTTCTCGCTCTCTTTTGTGTTGTTAGCCACCATATATGCTAGTCGCTTGCTGCAGCTCCACCTCACAACCCTATCCTACCTTTAAGCTTAAATAGTCTTGATCTCGCGGGTGTGAGATTGCTGAGTCCCCGTGACTCACAGATTCTACCAATACAGTTGCAGGTGCCGACGATGCCAGTGCAGATGATTCAACCGAGCTCAAGTGGGAGTTCGACGAGGAACGTGGTCGTTACTATGTGTCTTTTCCTGATGATCAGTAGTGGAGCCTAGTTGGGACGATCGGGGATCTGTGTAGCATTTGGGGTAGTCTTCTTCCATTTTGGTACCGTAGTCGGACCTTGAGTGTAATTTGAATGATGGATGTTTATTTATGTATTGTGTGAAGTGGCGACTGTAAGCCAACTATGTATCTCTTTCCCTTATGTATTACATGGGTTGTGTGAAGATTACCTCACTTGCGACATTGCTTTCAATGCGGTTATGCCTCTAAGTCGTGCTTCGACACGTGGGAGATATAGCCGCATCGAGGGCGTTACAGTCTCTGGGACCAATTGAGAGGATCAACAGATCCAAGAAAATGAGAGCTCCTTTGTATTCACAAAGGGCATATTCAAATTCCAAAAATTTGGATTAGGGTTTGAGAGGATTTGAGTTGATGCAAATGAGGTCTTGCCCACTGAAAAAGACATGAGCAAGGTTTTGAAAGGTTGGAAGTGACAAAATTTCTCAGAGTCATCCGGCAAACTCAGGAGAAAATTTTGAAAATGAGTGCCAGGAGAGAATAACATCACAAAATTTGATAACCCAATTTTGTGGCTGTTACACGCTGCGCACGGCCTCCAGCATACTACAAACACTAGAAACTACTTGCAACTCCCGGACAGAGGACAGGGGCGGTTAATAAGTCGAGAGGGTCCGTTGGTTTTGGGCCCAACACGTGGTAGTAGCTGTCCATGGATCACAAACACAGAACTCGGTTCCTGAGGACGGTTTCAATGAGACAACCCATCATGTACTCCTACATGGCCTCTCACCGCTACCTTTACCAAAACGTGTTCACACACTTAGCTCACACACAGTAGTACATGTTCACCACATTCTAATTCATCCCCGATGAATCAGACCTGACTCAACTCTAAGCAGTAGCAGGCATGACAACAAGCATGAATGAGTAGGCACTTCAAGGCTCAAACAACTCCTACTCATGCTAGTGGGTTTCATCTATTTACTGTGGCAATGACAGGTCATGCAGAGGAAAGGGCTTCAACTACTGCAGCATATAACAGTTCAATTGTTGTTGTCCTAATGCAGTAAAAGAGAGCAGGAGTGAGAGAGTGGGATTGTATCGGAATGAACAAGAGGGTTTTGCTTGCCTAGCACTTCTAAAGATAGTAATAGCTCTTCATCGGTGTCATCGAACTCATCGTCAAAACACGTCTACTGAGAGAAGACAAATACTGGCAATAGAGAGGAAACACAATCAATGCAATGCAACAATACGATGCGTGAATATGACATGGCAATATGTTGTTGATTGAGCTAATGCAACTAGCAACCAGATTAAATGAAGTTGGTTTGAATCAAAGATTCAGATTCAACTCCATATGTGAAGATTCAAGTGCCATTTATTTCATTTGCCCTAAACAGTAGTCATAAATTGTTCTAACATGCATGCAAATGCCATAAACAGATTCTTCATATTTTTTTGATCATTTTACATATATAAATTATTTTCATTGGAGTTACGTTTGAATTTCTAAGATTTTTTGAAGTTTGGAGTATTTTCTGAAATAAATAAATCATTTCTGATTTATTTAAAATCCCAGAAAACATTTACTTCGTCATCTTTGCGTCACTGTGACGTCAGTGGTCAACAGACCGTGCCAGGTCAAACCTGACGTGTGGGTCCCGCATGTCAGCCTCTCCTCTAAATAAGTTGTTAGTTAGCACTAATTTAACCCTAAGCCTAAACTAATTCGGGCCTGGCCCACATGTCAGTGGGTCAGGGGGGAGTCAAACCCCTGGTCAACTAGGTCAGACTCGCCGGCGTTTAGCTGCCGGTGGGGTCAAATGCGGTGATGGTGCTCGGGATTGCTCCTTCGGCGACCAAATCAATGGCGGAGCCCATCTATGAGGACCTGGAGCTCGCGCGCGTCGAGTGGTGGCAGTGGGAGGTGGTGGGGTGGCCGGAATCTTCGTCGGCGTCGACCGTGGTGGTTGCTGGAGGTCGGGCGAGCTCGGGGTTGAGGCTACAACGGCCACGGCGATGCGGGGTTGGCACCTACAGCGTCTACGCGGTGCGGCAAGTACGTTGGACGCATGCCCGGGACCAAATGGTCACCGGAGCGTCAACGACGGCGAGCTCAGGCGGCGGCGCAGTCGGGCACGAGCAGTGCAACGGTTACAACGGCCAAACAACACAAGGAAATGTGGGTTCGAAGCTGGAGCTCATAGAGAGTGCAGTGGTGGCCTCGGCGGCCTCGGGGAAGGGCTGGTAATGTCAGGGCGGCGAGGACGATCTCGGCGAATCGAGGAGGAAGAAGAGGTCGGGGACGATGCGTCGGGGCATCCGGCGTCGTGTGAGTCGGTGGGAAGGACGACGGCATCGTGGCGGAGCTCGGGGACAACTCGGTCAGGCGAGGCGGTGGTTGTGGCCACGACAACAGCGAGCGGCGGTGATGGTGGTGTTCGGTCGCGGGAGAGAAAGGGCAGCATAGGAGAGAATGAGCACGAGAGAGAATGAGAGGGTCCGGGGGGTGCGTGGCGTCCGGGGGGTGCAGGAAGGAGGTGGCCGCACGGCAGTGCGTGCTCGTCGGGCACACTCCCGTCCTCCTAGCAAGGAGGAAGACGACATGAGGAGGTGGCCAGGCAGGCTGGGCCGCCAGCTGGGCTACACTGGACCTGGGCCAGCCAGGTGAGGCTAGGTAACTCTCTCTCTCTCTCTTTATTTGTTTCTGTTTTCTATTTTTCCTTCTTTGTTTTGATTATATTTACAAACAGAACCATTTTAAAACTTTCTGTAAATTTTTGTGTGAGCTTAGGGAGCTAGTCCAAGGTCACATGCAAACTTACAATAATATTTGAACTTTATTTCTTATATAACAGAAATAAATCCAACTCAAATATGTTATTGATTTAATTCAAAGGCCCAAAATAAATATCTCTGAGATTCCAAAAATATTTTTTTTGAGTTTGACCTCTTGCCAATATTTTTAGAGACTAAGAGGAACATTTTCTTGGACTTCTTTGAAATTATTTTAATGTTGATTATTACTGAAGTGATTTCTGAGGGTTTCAACTAACCTCAATTGAACTTTCAGAAATTTTAGACATGATGCATGAGTGCAGATGCAACTATTTCACTCAGGTATTCTAGGTTGTGACAAATTGTGTGGATTTTCAATCTATACCACTCTGGAACCTAAGTCAAAGAACGCTTAGTGAAATTCCTCAAGATAACCCTGGTCAAATTGCTCAAACTTGATTCTTTTGAAAAACTTCTGAGGATGCATATGACCTCTCCAAATTCTTTGCACCTATACTCTGTTCACAGGTACACATGTCCGCTGCTGAATCTCTAGGTTCTCATCAACTTAACTCATTTGCAGCGTTCCTCAAAGACAATTGCTTACCTCGTCAAAGAATTCAATTGTTCAAAATCCTCAGCTGAAGAAAATGGCCGATGGCAAAAGACCTCGGAAGGGAGGCAAGAGACTAGAAGTGAATGCTGCTTTTAAATCCCTAATGATATCTATGAAGGGTATTACACTCCTGATGAAGCAATTCATGGCAAGGAGACAAAGAATGAGCGCAAAGTGCACATCTAGAGGATAGAGAGGAGATGGGCACGAGAATGGAGGGAGTACCAGATATGTGACTCCCAAGTAAATGAAGAAATTCGTCGTACACTCTCCATGCCCAAGACCTCCACTGGCACCAGGCCAAGAAGCCGAACCCACTAGCATCAAGCATGGTGAGGACTTTCCAAAGTAATGATCCAAGCGGCAAGCCAAGTTGGCCAAAATGGCCAAAAAGCAGTGAAGAAATTCAATGAAGTTTCTGCTACTGCTGCTGAAGCCTCTGCAAGCAAGGCTAAGAAGGCTATGCCAAAGAAGCCTGCTCACAAGCCCAGTTCCTCTGCTGCTGTGCCCTCACGGCCAAGCTCTTCAAAGCCCTCACGGCCTGTTCCTTAAGCCACTTCCTCAAAAGCAGCTCCAGTCCCATATGCAAAATCCTCAGCAACTGTTGCAAAGTCTTCGGCACCTGCGCATCTTGCCGCATGCCAAAGGACCACTAGAAAATCAATTGCTTCAGGAGCATCTGCAAGTTCTTCAGCTCCTCCTCAGTCCTCTTTTGGCCCAATGTTGCTGAAGAAGAAGGCCACTACTGGACGAGGCACAAGGCCAAGTCCTCATAAGAAGCAGGTCGCCTTTCAAGTACCGTCTAGTGAAGACGAAGCTGATGATGAAGAATTGACTAAAATCATCAGAGACAGACAACAAAGAGCCGCTAGAGCCAAAGGCAGTAATGTGCCTCTTCTGCTGGATCCCAAGTTGATCCTTGACTTCATAGACCTCTGGCACAAGGACCCTAACATTCCTATGCCTGATTTCAATCTCACACCCGGCCAAAGTCATATGTTGACGACCTTTATTGGCGGAGAAAAATGGAAGTTTGAAAAGGCCAAGCAATTGAAGAAAGCTCTATACAAAAGGAGCATTTTCTGAAGAAGAATGTTGTCACAATGACTCCTGATGAACTTCTGACCATGGAAACTGAGGTCAAAGCACTCAGTGATGAATTTGATGCATACTATGCAGATTGGCTAGGAGCCAAAGTCAGATTCGTCAAAATGGCGAAGGGATTTACCTCAAATGCTGCAGCTTCATCGCAACATGAAATTCCTCAGGCTAAAGCATCTGCACAGCTAATGATAATCAAGCTGTTGAATAAAATGAGAGCACCAGGGTTGTTGAAGAAGTTCCAACCACTGAAGAAACTGCCAGGGCAGCCTCTAGTGTTGCGCCTGAAGACCAAGCCATGCCATGCCAGTTGAAGCATCTGCTACTGCGCCTGAGGAAACTGAACATGCCAGGGCAACTGCATCAGTTGCGCCAGAAGAAATTGCACCTATTTCCTCTGCTTCTCCTGCACAGATGACAAGCATCAACCTTCCTTCTGCATCAGAAGCGAAGAAAACCAAAGCTGTGGAGTGAGCAGCTATGAAGAAAAGGAAAGCATCTGCAACCTCAGAGTCTTCAGCTCCAAAGAAACTGAAGACTTTGACGAGCTCTTACTCAAACCCAATAGATGCTATTCCAATATCAAGCATGCCATCAAAGGAGATTGTTCCTTTGGTGAGGAATATGTGATTCCTAACTAATCGGATGAAGAAGATCCTTCTGCTGCCACGTTAGAGCATGGATAATATCCCTTCAACTCCGCTGGTATCATCGCCCATGCCTCAGTTCACAGCTGAAGAGGCGGGCATTGAAGAAATTGATTAAGAAGATGAGGATGTGAATATTGGGTCTACAACACCGACTATGAATGATGACTACTGGGAAAGTCATCATCCCAATTCACCACTGACCACACCTCTCCAACAAATTCCTCAGTCCCCTGTGCAAATTGAAGAAATTCATACGGGTTCTGATGGACGTCAAGCTTCACTTCCTTCTGTTCCAGAAGAAGTTCCAGCCGGTAGTGCTGAAGAAATGGAGACTAAGGCTACTGCTGATGACACTGCTCCTGAAATTCCTCAGTCTGTGGCTCCAGAGGCTATGCATCAAGAGGTTGTGAAGACAACATCTGCAAATCTTCAACCCAAGCCACAGAATCCCCACACCAAGAAGCAAAAGTTCAAGGCTGATGACTTCTTTGCTGAGCATAATTTCTTCACTGACTACAATCCATATGACTCTGCCCGACTTCGTCACAAGCGTTTTTGGACTGCCAGCCAGATGAACTTCTATTCCTCGCTGCTGTTTGATAAGGAGAAGATCTTTGACCATGAGCAAATTCCTCATGTGGATATGGAGTCTCTACCGTGCTTCACCCCAGTCCTCAGTGTTCTTCATGATGCTGGGCTGCTCAACTTCTGCACCGACATCTACGAATGGAATGAAGAACTCATTCTTCAATTCTTCGCCATGTTGCACATCACAAGAAATGTTGAAGATATGAATTCGTGGGTATTGGACTGGATGACTGTAAATACTCACTACAAAGCATGGGCCTCTGAATTTCTTCATGCCGTTCCAGTCAGTCCTCCCACTGAAGGTGCAAGGCTCATCTATGCTGAACCTGAACTCTCAGATCATCTGATGCAAGTGCTGATGAAGCCTTTGTAGCCTGAGCAAGCACTAAGGACCAAATTTCGCATCCAGGAATTGCTTTATGTGCCAATGACAGTATATAGAATATTGACCAAAACCCTCACTCTAATCAAGGGCCACAACTCTGATGAAGAAGAGGTTGTTGACATAATGAAGAATTTGCTGTTCAATATCATTCATGGTATTCCTATCAACTACCACGATTTCTTCATGAGGACTTTGGCCAATGTAACTATGTCACCATTTGAATTGAAACCTTACGCTCCCTGGATTATGAGCTTCATCAGATCAAGGTCTTCAATCAACTATAAGGCTGACTGTCAAAATCATCTCAGCTACTTGCCGCCAATTGAAGTCTTCAAAGAGACTATTTCCTCAGCTGATGAGAAGGGAAAGGCTGTTGTCATTGATGAAGGCACTCGCCCATTGGATGGACAGTTTCACAAAGCTGCATCATATTCCACCAATGATGACTCTGCCACACATGATACTGCACAAATGCTTCAAAGCAATATCCTCAAGCCACAGCTCCAAGGGTGATGACTGATCGTGAGCTTCTCCTTAGTCTTCATCAGAAGGTGGATCGCCATCACAAGTGGGTCAAGCGTCAGTTTGGTTCAATTCTTCATAACATGATGATCACGCAAAACACTGTGAGAAAGAACCATTACTACTTGCATGAAGTTTATGATCGCACTTGGGCTATATTGTCTCACCTCTACGATGATGAAGATCTCAAGCAGATGGGCTTCAAACAGGCCTTTGACTGGTCACAACCACCTTCGAAGAAATTCAAGAAGGTCAAAGTTCCTCACTTGGTTGTCAGTTCATATTCTTCATCGTGCGAGACTGATGAAGCCGAAGACTTGAACGACACCATGGCAGGCCCTACTCCAATGGACGACCCCAACAATGCTGGAGCTCCTCCATCGACATCTTTATGGTATTCTTCAGGGGCGTTAGTCCTCACTTTTCGCCCCTTTTGGTCATTCGATGACAAATGGGGAGAAATTTGAGTTAGTCTTCAAGCGGGTCTCTATATATGGGCATTTTTTGTTAAGTTGCAACTCTCTCTCTTTTGAAGTGTTTGTTGATCGAGTTGTAAACTTAAGTCCTATGGTGGTATGATACTTCTGCTCTGTTTTCTGCATGTTATTTCCTCAAGTATGTTAATGCACGCATGCTGAATTACATCAGTCACCATATTTCATCATGCATTTCAATTTCTTCATATGATATTTTAAATGTGTGTATGAATTACAAGATATAGGGGGAGATCTCCATGATTCTACTCTACAATGTGCATTTTCTATTCAAATAAAATTCCTCAAATATGCACATCTTCAGGGGGAGTTCTTCTATATCTTGCAATCCAATTCCTCAGTATCTGTATTTACACTTCATATGTTTATCCCCGTTGAAAACTTAACCTATATTGCCATCAATCACCAAAAGGGGAGATTGTAACTTCATCTAGTGCCGCTTAGTGATTTTGGTGTATTGAAGACTTATAGGTTAAGTGACTAATGCGTTTGTGAGTGTACATAGGTCTATAAGTCTATGAGGAGTTTGATATTTATGATGAAAGTCGACCCCTAAAAATGTATGTCTTCAGCTGAAGACTTTGGCTTTCTGAAGACTTTGAAAGTGAAGAAATTGGTGTGACCGTGAAGACTTGATATTCATGCAAGGAATATGATGCGTGAAGACTTTTGTTTTCGTAGTTTCGTTTTCTCTTTCTTGCGTCACAGGAAACATCATACTGTTAAAGGGGATCGAGGTAAAACTAAGGAAAAGTTTCCAAGTGATGCTTATCTCAAAATCCTACACCTACCCAATCCTTTCGAGTGAAGCCATTGGAAATCTCATACAATTCAGTCAATTTCCTCAGTGACAGAGACGAAGATCTTCTGGTCATTGAGGAATTTGTTCTAACTGAGGAGTTAGGAATTCGCTAGTGCGGATTGCCTACAAGTGAGGAGCATGATAGCCCTGAGGAATTTGATACTCAAATATCCGACCGTTGCTGTGCTACGCGCCAGCTGTCCCAAAATATCTACCCACCTAACGGTCATATCATTGAAGGGCATTTATGTCTTATCATGTCGGGCTGCTCCCTAGGCTATAAATAGCTGCCCCCTACAACCACTAGCTGGTTGGCCGCTCTGAGGGAAACTGACACTTGTCATTAAGAGCATCCCATCCTCCGAGGACTTTGAGCGAAAATCATCAAGTGAGGAAAACCCAAACCCAAACACCTACAAACTATAAGTGCATCTAGTGCCCCTTAGTGATTTTGGTGTATTGAAGACTTATAGGTTAAGGGACTAATGCGTTTATGAGTGTACACAGGTCTATATGTCTATTAGGAGTTTGATATTTACAGAGAAAGTCGACCCCTAAAATGAAGTTCTTCGACTGAAGACTTTGGTATTCTGAAGACTTTGAAAGTGAAGAAATTGGTGTGACCTTGAAGACCTCGTATTCATTCGAGGAACATGAAGCGTGAAGACTTTTGTTTTCATAGTTTCATTTTCTCTTTCTTGAGTCATAGGAAACACTGTACTGTTAAAGGGGGTCGAGGAAATACTAAGGAAAAATTTCCATGTGATGCTCAACTCAAATCCTACACCTACCAATCCCTTCGAGTGAAGCCATTGGAAATCTCATACAGTTCAGTCATATTCTTCAGTGACAGAGACGCAGTTCTTCTGGTGGCTGAGAATTTGTTCTGACTGAGGAGTTAGGAATTCGCCAGTGCGGATTGCTTACACAGTGAGGAACATAATAGCCCTGAGGAATTCGAACCTCAAATTTCCGACCGCTGCTGTGCTACGTGCCAGCTGTCCCAAAATATCTTATCCACCTAATGGTCATATCATTGAAGGGCATTTATGTCTTATCATGTTGGGCTGCTACCCAGGCTATAAATAGCCGCCCCCTACAACCACTAGCTGGTTGGATGCTCCGCGAGAAACTAACACTTGTCATTTGAGAGCATCCCATCCTCCGAGGACTTTGAGCAAAAATCATCAAGTGAGGAAAATCCAAAACCCAAACCCAAAGTGATTGAGCATCACTGAAGAGATTGATCCTGCATGGATCCGACGCTTGTTACCTTTGAAGACTGTGCTTCTTCCAGACGGTTAGGCGTCATGGTCTAGAGCATCCAAGAGGAATTGTGGATCGCCGAGTGACCGAGTTTGTGAAGGTTCAGAAGTCACCTGAAGACATACCACGAGTGATTGGACAAGGTCTATGTGACCTTAGTCCAAGGAGAATACGGTGAGGACAGTGTGTCCGGGACTGTGTCTCCTCAGGTTTAAATACCTAGCCGCTCCAACGAGATGTACAACGGAGACAACAGTTGGAACTGGTCTACCAAATCATTGTCTTCACCAAGCCAACTGGTTCTATTTCCTCAACTCTTTCATTTCCTTAGTATTGTGTTGTGTGCTTGTCATATCTGTGTTTGAAGACTTTTACTGAAGACTTTCTCAATTTCCTCAGTTCAATTTCTTCATATGTTTGTCCTCATCCTGTGTTATCCTGTGATTACGCTTTCTGTACTCTGTGCTTGTCTTCATTTCACCTTGATGACTATGCTTGTCTTCTATTATGTTTACTTCTGAATACTTATTCCACTTCAAGTAGTTCTTCGCTAAGAAATTTCCTCACTAGCAAATTCCTCAGTGAAGAATTCATAAAAATCGCCTATTCACCCCCCCCCCTCTAGTCGATATAACGCACTTTCAATTGGTATCAGAGCAAGGTACTCCCTTGTTCTGTGTGACTTTGGTTTAACCGCCTGGAGTTTAGTTATGTCGACCGCAGGTATGAAGAAAGTGACATGCCCTATCTTTGACGGTCACGAGTATCCCAAGTGGAAGGCCATGATGAAGAAGCGCCTCATGGCTATGAACAGCGAGCTGTGGACCGTCACTGAGATTGGTCTGACCGATCTATGCAAGATGGCGAAAGCTGATGACAATCGCAAATACACTCTTCTCAACCTCACGGCGAAGGACGTCATTTGCTCCTGTCTATCTCAAAATCAGTTCAGGAACATTATGCATCTCAATCACTTGAAGCTTATTTGGGACCGTCTCTCTGATGTCTATGAAGGTCATCAAACCTGTCATGATCCTTGGTTTGAGGACTTCAAGGAATCACTCGAATCCTTGACATTTGAACCAGAATCATCGTCCTCCTCACCATGTCTTATGGCAGATGGTGAAAAGGTAACTGAATGCTATCTGTCTGAATCCAGTGATGATGAATCTGGTGATGAATTTGGACCCAGTTATGTCAAACTTGCTTCTCTTGCCGCTAAACAACAAAGAGCTTTGGAAAAGGTTCAAAACATGCTTAGTAAGAGCGATGATATGTTGGGTGAAGAAATGGATCAGTCAAAAGCTTTGGCTGAAAGTCTTCAGAGACTTCATACTAAGTATGACCCCCTTCAAGATCAACATAACACTCTCTTATCTGATCATGAGAAACTTCCTTATGAATTTCTTCAAAAAAAGCAAGATCTTGAGAAGCTAAGAGTGAGTTATGAAGATCTTCAGAAGGAGCGCGATTCATTACTTGCTCAACAAATCAGCGCTGCTCAGGAAGAATTTGTTCCTCCATGTTTGAAATGCATTGAACGTGAATCTGCTAATTCTTCACCTGAATGTTCAAATGCTTCTAATGTTACAAATTCTTCACCTGCCTCTGCTATCACGAATTCCTCATCTGAGGACATTGCTAGTATCATTGACGATGCAGGGCTGAAGGAATTGTACATGACAGGCATGTACAAAAGTCTCAAAGGGCATCAGACTCTTTGTGATGTGCTTAAAAAGCGGATCCTCAACAGGAACCCTAGGAAAGAGGGTATTTCCTTTGAGAGGAAACTCAATGCTGATTGTACATATTGGAAGCCTGAGCAGTACCCCAAAACCTCATGGGTTGCTGCAAAGGGACCTCTAGTTGATCCATCTAATTTATCTGGTTATACATGTGAATCTTCTCATTCTTCTGATGAGTCAATTGACTCCAACTATAAACTGTTCAAAAATCAGAATGGTGAAGTATTTGCTAGATATGTTGGCACTTACTGCAGGAACGGTTCCCCTATGAAGAAGATCTGGGTTCCCAAAAGATGCCTTGAAAGTCTTCAGGTGAATGTCCTCATGACACCACCTTGAAGAATAGGAACCCCAGATCAAATCCCTCATATGGACCAAATTCTTCATATGGATCCAAGTCCTCATCCGGACCAAATTCCTCACGTGGATCAAATTCCTCAAAAGGATCAAAGTCCTCATATGAACACCATCATGCTAACAACTCTGTTTCGCAGGGAAGAGCCAAGGGCTATGTTCATAAGTCCTCGAAGAATTTCTCTGCTTATTCTTATGCTTACCCTAACCTCTCTTATGTGAAACGAAATGGTTTGGCCTCTATGCCACCATTCTCATATGGAGCCCGCAGAGTGATGAACTCTTTGCCACCCCTTCAGATGTGGGTGGTGAAGAAAAGGAACTAATTTCTTCTGCAGGGTTAGGTCTCCAGACGTGCGTAAACGTCTGAAGAATTTGCTGGAGACCTAAAAATTGCCTGAAAGGACGCAGGCTAATCATGAAGAAATGAACTTTCATTTCTCACGTCCTCATACTGCTTTATGTGTCTTACTGCTTGATGAAATTGATCTGATGAATTGTGATGTCATATTCTTCACTGATGAAGTATATGAAGTTCGTAAGCTGCACTAATTCATCTGTAGGATGATCAACCCAAAGCCACTGAGTGGGTCCTCGATAGTGGATGTACAAATCACATGACTGGTGACAAGAATCTATTGATGGATGCTCCCTTATCACCATCGCATCTGAAGCATATCATCTTCGCTGACAATGGCAAAAGTCAGTCTTCAAAGGCTTTAGGAGAGGAGACTTGTACATTGTTGATTTCTCTACAGGTTCACAACCAGCCGTGTGCCTACTTGCAAAAGCTTCAGAAGGATGTCTATGGCATCGACGACTTGGTCATGCAGGCATGGGGAATTTGCACACGCTTGCGAAGAAGAAGCATGTCATTGGCATTGAGAATGTCAAATTGCTCAAGGATCACTTATGCGGAGCCTGTGAAGCTGGAAAGATGACCAAGGCCAACCATCCAGCAAAGACTATCATGACCACCACTCGACCATTTGAATTGCTTCATATGGATCTCGTCGGTCCTAATCATTACTCGGCAGTCACTAATGATGCATCTCTATATGATCTTGTTATTGTTGATGATTACTCTCGTTACACATGGGTACACATTGTTACTTACAAACATGAAGTGCAGGAAGTCTTCAAACGATTTTCCACGAGGGCTTCAACCAACTTTGGTGTGAAGATCAAGCACATGAGAAGTGATAATGGAACTTAGTTCAAGAATTTAGGTCTCGATGACTATCTTGATGAACTTGGTATTACTCATGAGTTATCTGCTCCTTATACTCCTCAGCAAAATGGCATCGTGGAGCGCAAGAACAGAACTCTTGTTGAGATGGCTTGCACCATGCTTAATGAGTACAAGACGCCTCCTCACTTCTGGATTGAGGCAATTTATACTACGTGCCACATCATCAACATGGTATATCTTCACAAATTCTTCAAGAAGACTGCCTATGAACTCCTCACTGACAAGAAACCCAATGTGAGTTATTTCAAAGTCTTCGGTGCTAAATGCTGGATTAGAGATCCTCATCACAATGCTAAAATTGCACCGAAAGCACATGAAGGTTTTATGCTTGGTTACGGAAAGGACTCGCACACCTACAGAGTCTTCAACAACGTTCTTCACAAGGTTGTAAACTATAGACGTGCGGTTCGATAAAACTAATGGCTCGCAAAGAGAGCACCTACCTTATGTGATAGATGAACCAACACTTTAGGATTCTATCAAGTTCAAGGCTACTGAGGATGTCATTCCTACCGAAGAATCCGCTGAAGAGTTCATTCCAGAACATGAAGATCGTCGAGCTGATGCACCTGAGGAAAATGCTGAAGAAATTGGTGTTGAACAAAATGCTGATCAAATTCCTCAACGCCAACCAGCTCATCCTCGCGTTGCAAAAGAAGTGCAAGTAGAAAAGATCATCGATGACATTAGAGCACCAGGTCCTCTCACACGCTCAAAAGCTTCACATTTATCTAACTTTTGTGGGTACTATGCTTTTGTCTCTATCACAGAGCCCGCTAAGGTAGATGAAGCATTTCTGGAGCCTAAGTGGATTCAGGCCATGCAAGAAGAATTGCATCAATTCAAGCTCAACAACGTCTGGGAACTGGTCAAACGTCCAGATCCTCGCAAGCACAATATCATTGGCACAAAATGGATCTACCGCAACAAGCAAGATGAAAATGGCCTTGTGGTGAGGAATAAGGCACGGCTTGTAGCTCAAGGCTACACACAGGTTGAAGGAATTGATTTCAATGAAACTTGTGCACCTGTTGCTAGACTTGAGGCTATTCGCATATTACTTGCTTATGCTAACCATCATGATATCATCTTATATCAAATGGATGTGAAAAGTGCATTCCTCAATGGTAAGCTTGAGGAAGAAGTATATGTTGCTCAACCCCCAGGTTTTGAAGATCCAAAGAATTCTTTCAAAGTCTTCAGACTCAATAAGGCCCTCTATGGCCTCAAGCAGGCCCCTCGGGCGTGGTATGATACTTTGAAGGAATTCCTCATGAAGAATGGCTTCACACTCGGTTCACTCGATCCTACTCTCTTTACTAAATCTTATGATGGTGAACTGTTTGTGTGCCAAATATATGTTGATGATATTATCTTTGGCTGTACTGACCAACGTTATAGTGATGAATTTGCCTATATAATGAGTGAAGAATATCAAATGTTTATGATGGGAGAGTTGAAATTCTTCTTAGGTCTTCAAATTCGTCAACAGCACAATGGTATATTCATATCTCAGGAGAAATACCTCAAGGACGTACTGAAGAAATTCGGCATGCAAGATTGCAAAGGCGTCAAAATTCCTATGCTCACAAATGGCCATCTGTGCACTGATGAAAATGGTATTGACTTCGATCATAAGGTATACCGCTCCATGATTGGTTCTTTATTGTACTTATGTGCATCTAGGCCAGATATAATGCTTAGTGTTTGCATGTGTGCCCGATTTCAAGCTGCACCAAAGGAATCACACCATAAGGCTGTGAAGCATATTCTTCGATATCTAGCTCACACACCAACACTAGGATTATGGTACCCCAAGGGCTCGGCTTTTGATCTCATTGGATATTCCGACTCTGACTATGCTGGTGATCGTGTGGACCGCAAGTCAACATCTAGTACATGTCATTTCCTCGGACGATCCTTGGTCTGTTGGTCCTCGAAGAAACAGAACTGCGTATCACTGTCTACTGCTGAAGCTGAGTACATTACTGCTGGTTCTTGCTGTGCTCAACTGCTATGGATGAAGCAAACTATTAAGGACTATGGCGTCAACGTGAAGAATGTGCCTCTCCTCTGTGACAATGAGAGTGCCATCAAGATTGCTCACAACCCAGTTCAGCACTCGAAGACAAAGCACATTCAGATTCGTCATCATTTTCTTCGTGATCATGTGTTGAAGGGCGACATTTCTATTGAGCATGTGAAGACTAAAGAACAGCTAGCCGATATCTTCACAAAGCCCTTGGATGAGAAGAGATTTAGCAAGTTGCGGTGTGAGCTAAATATCTTAGAATCTTTGAATGTTCTTTGAAAAGGACACTCATCCTAACACTTATGCAAAATTGATGACTTAGATGTGCAACACATGAAGAAACGTTTTTCTTCAGTCAATGAAGAATAACACTCTAAGTGTGAAGAAATTAATGAAGAATTTGATTCTCAAAACCCTACGACAATTGTACGTGGTGTCTGAAATCATCATTCTTATATGGTGGGTCATGCCACCACAAAAAGTTGAAAATCTTCAATTTGAGTTTTTCCTGAGTTTTTGAAATTCCTTAGTTGTTCAAATTCTTCAACTTTGCAAAATCTTCACTGTCTCCGTCGTTTTTCTTCATTGGCTATATATATATATATATATATATATATATATATATATATATATATATATATATATACATAAACACTATTTTGATCACGAGATCAGAATAATATTCTGATCACAACCCGAACTGCCTGAGTAACGCGTCTGACCTTTCCTGTGAACTAGGTTGAACTTCCGCCAACATCGCCCAAACGGGGCTTGCGATATACCGTTGGAAATCTATGAACATCAGTATCATGACCCAAGTTAAATTTTTGGCAAAATATAAGCGGTTAAAGAGCAGTTTTGAAAACCGTTTTTTCTTCACACAAAAAACGTGAATCGTATTTTTGATCGCATTTCTATACTGTTTATCGGAATGAGGCATATAATATGGCGTTGGAAAGCTGCTGCAAAACCGCTCCTTCCACATGTTGAAAGTTTTCTCTAATTCCCTATAGTTAAAGAGTAATTTGAAAAAACGTATAATTTCATAAACCGAACAGCTGAGTTCGCTTTTTCGATGTCATTTCTAAACGGCTAATCCAATGGAGGCATATGATATGGCATTGGAAAGCTTATGAAAATGCGCTACTTTTTCATCTGGAAAGTGTTTTTCTAATTTTGAATGGTTTAAGAGTAATTTAGCAAATGGTCCAAGTCCTACCGAGTTCGTATTTTCGAGCTAATTTTTTAACCGTGCGTCCAAATTCAAAAAATGATATGGCGTTGGAAAGCTTGAACAAATGCGAAACTTTTTGGTATGTATTATTTCTCCCAATTCTTTACGGTTTTATGTCAGTTTTGAAAATGGCAAAAAACTTATTTTCGCCTTAATTTCTACAAACTTTATCGGAATTGGGAAAATAATATGCCGTTGAAAAGCTACGGAAAATGCGAAACTTTTTCATGTTGATGGTTTTCTCTGATTCCTAGACGTTTTCAAGTAATTTCGAAAACGGCCGAATCATTCGTTCTGCCTCTATCGCGAAACAGATTCTTCAAAAATGCACCGCGTGAAGAACCTGAACTTCTCGGTGCGTGTACCTAAACTTCACTCTGTTTTTCACGTGATTTTTTTGCTCGTAGATCTTCATCCACTCCTTGTAGCTCTCCATCCACTCACGGGAATTGAGCGGGTGATATACCGATGGAAAGCTGTTGTAAACACGCAACTTTCCCGTATTAATCGTTTTTTCATACTCGCGACGAGTTTAAAAGTTTTTCATTTGAAATTCATTTTCTGTAGTAGTTGAACTTCCTGTTGTTTTCACATTGAACTTCTATGACGTATTTTCGTTTGTAATTTTGTCATTCATTCGTCAGTGTTACACAAATGATATTTCTTTTGTACAAACCTCTCTCACAATATTTTTTTTAACTTTCTCCGACCGAGTACTTGAATTTACACAAATAATATTCCTGTCGTTTTGAGGTAAATTAGAAAATGGCGAGATCATGATTTCTGCGTTCATTGCGAACGGAAATGCACTACGTGAAGTAGTAGAACTTCCGGGGCATGTCTGTTTGAACTTCACTTTGTTTTTGACGTGCTGTTTTTTGCACTGCATGAAGTAGTTGAACTTCTGGGGCATGTCTGTTTGAACTTCACTATGTTTCACTTTATTGTATTTTTCTTATATGAAACACACACCATGTAGTACGTGAACTTCCGGTTGTTATCACGTTGAACTTCTCTCTACTTTGAGAGAGTTATTTTAAAACACAAAAAACAACATATTTTTTATGTATTTTGGACATCTAAATACACGGTGAACCTCTCTCACAAGAATGTTTTGAACTTTTCCTCGTCGAGCACTTGAACTTCTAGCAACCATTTTTTCATTTATGAGGTTGTTTTTAAAAGTGCAAAAAATGGCGTTGTGTTTTTTATTTTTTGAACAGGTAAATCCTATGTTTTAATAAACTCCGAACTTCTCTATTATTTCAATTTGAACTTCACCTTTTCTATATTTTTGAATAAAAATTTGTATTGAATTTTTATATGGAAAAAAACCGAACATGGAAATACAAGGTGAACCTCTCTCGCAAGAATTTTTGAACTTCTCCGGACAGAGCACTTGAACTTCTTTCAACAAACCTTTTAAGCTTTTATTTTTCTATACTTTTTATTCTCACCTGAAATGCATTCCTTGCAGTACTTGAACTTCTCGTTGTTTTTACTATGAACTTATGTCAGATTTTTGTGTGTATGTCGTATTACACGCAGTTGAAGGTCGGTCGTCCAGTTTTTGCCATTTTAAAACATGTAATCGAAGGTCGAACGTCCCGCAATATAATTTCTGAACCGTGCACGGAGGTGCACGTGTACTTCTTGCAACAAATCTTAGCACATTTTTCCCATGTGAATTTTGCATACAAACATTTATTTTTGAACTTCTGTTTTTTGTATGTAAGAACTTCTGATTTATTTCAAAAATAATGGAAAAGCATACCCATAGCACAAGCACACCGAACACAAGCACACAGGACCATCTTATAAAATACAAATCCATTTTTTCATATAATTTTGAAATGCTCAACTTTTTTTATTTGAACTTCTAGGTTTTTAAGAAATAGAGCAAATCCTTTTTCAAAATATTTATTCGACTGCTTCGGCTTTTTATTTGAACTTCTCATTTTATTTTCTATAGTACCGGGAAAATACGAGTTTTTCTAGCAAAATTCGAACCGCTTTGGTTATTCAATTTTAATTTCTAGGTTTTTTAGAAACGTTGAAAATCCTTTTTATATGAATTTGTCACTGCTTCGTTTTTATTTTGAACATCTAGTTTTTTCTTTAATAGCGGTTAGAAATTTGAGTTTTTAGTAATCATTGAACCGCTCCGTTAATTTAATTTGAACTTCACATTTTTTTTAGACATGGGAAAATTCATTTCTTTTATAAATTCTGAACTGATCTGTTTTTAAAATTTTGAACTTCTTGTTTTTTTGCTTTAGTATAGGAAAATAATTTGTTTTTTTCATAAGTTTCGAATTAATCCATTTATTGAAGAAAAAATGTGTCAGGAATGCCCTTGAAGTTTTTTATTGCGAACCACCCCATGTTAGGTTTTCGAACATTTTCATTTGTGTTTTCTAAACTTCCTAATCTTATAGTCTCTAAGATCCCAAACTTGCGCAAACTATTTTTTTATTGTTTGTCAAAGCGTACTTCTATTTATTTAGTGAGCAAGCTTCTATATTTTGAAAAGTGAGTGTCTATTTTTTTAATTCACCGAGACATGGACAAATATAAAAGTTGTAAGTTTTTTAGATAGGCAAACAACCTTTTTTTGAACATGTATTAAGACCACACACACACACTGGAGGACGTAGCAACACACACACGCACAAGAGCACACACGAATGCTTAACAAAACAAAAAAAATCTGAGTGCACACATGTGAGCTCGCAACACACATGCAAACGCATGAGCACCCACAAAGTGAGCACACACACAGGAGACATCAC
This sequence comes from Aegilops umbellulata, assembly GCA_032464435.1. Classification (NCBI taxonomy): domain Eukaryota; kingdom Viridiplantae; phylum Streptophyta; class Magnoliopsida; order Poales; family Poaceae; genus Aegilops; species Aegilops umbellulata. The sequence goes on from CP136056.1 coordinate 115,602,147, forward strand.
AGTTTGCACGCACGCACCAAACACACTAGTCTTATTAGTAATTATACTTCATAACGCTCTTTCTTGATTTTGACTTTCATGGAACTCTTCTTTTGAACTTCTGATTCTGAATAAGACTCCGGGCCGTACTTGACTTGACCAAGAGCATCAGCGCTAGCCTCGAAGGAGTTCAGCCGAAGAGCCTCTTGAACGGTAGTGCCATTGAAGAAGTTGAATGCAACATATAGACTGCATCAGCAAACCGTTTCAAAACATAGTCCGGTTGGTTTATGCAAAAAGGGCAACATCTTGTCAGATACTTGCAAAGTTGATTCAGGTAGAATACCGGCTACAGCGGCGCTTCCCAGAAACCTTGTCTGAAATCTAACGCCCTCCTCATCGCTGAATGCAATCACCTGAGGTAAAACCAGGCAGAAAATGAGCACCATGCTCTGTCATGGTGATATGTTCAGACATTCATAATGCATATCTGTGATATAAAGACTATGCCATGATAAGTCAAAACACATGACATCTAACAGGATATGAATCCTGAATATAAAAGACAGCTAGAATAACGAAAGCCAAGCAATTAGCTGATGAGGACATGACTACCTTGAATACGACCAAAAATATTGCATACATACATATTTGTCTGGTGATTTCTAGTGTCAACTATTCAATAATCTATTTATATTATCCAGAACAAAAATACTTCACACACTTTTGTGTTTTGTCTAATTGCAGGTGTATGGGACATTTGTACAATCCACATATGAAGATAAGGGAAAAAGAGAAGTTTAGGTGCTGTTGAAAAAGTCCCTTCACGTCACTTTTGGGCCAAGAGAAGATAGAGTCCAAGTCTCTCACGTTCTGGATTCAGATTCGGACTGCACAGACATACCTGACTCAAAACGGCAAGAACTTTTTCATACGGACTCCGAATTGGGTGATTCTTTTTTTGTTGGAAAGTAGATTTTGTCCTCTTTCCACTCTAATTGGATTCACCCTTAAATTCGTCCGGAGCATTGTGATATGGACGAAACAATCTGACGTTGCAGCAGAATCCGAGTCAAACAACAAGTCCAAAGGTGTTGCATCACCTCCACTTGGGCCCATGAGACTTGTACGACCTAGGGTTGGTGTTAGGCTGCCTTGGGACGTCCTCCCACCTCCTTGGCCGCCACCCCTTGCTCCTATATAAGTAGATCCACCTAGTAGCTTTTTTCTTGGGGTTTTGTTTAGATCAAAAGTTCGTCATAGCTGCAACTTCGCGTACTTCGTTTGTGTTCAACGACCAGACCAAGGCGTCACAGAACCCCACCTTCATTAATAAAGCTTTCCTCTTATATTCGCAATATCCAGATTGCAATCTTAGTTTCTTGCTTGTTCTTCGTTTGCTCGCAGGAAACAGGCCCTCGTGGTCAGGTTGATCGTGCTCCGGCGTGGTCAATAACCCTCGGAAGTTGGTTTAGCGATCGCTAAGGCGCGACGTCTCGCACGTTCGTAGTCGGATCGTCAAGGTCGACTCCCACAGAAACGATAGCCACCATCTCATCGAAATATCGGGACACCTTTGCCTCTATCATTAGCCATGTACACGTCTTCGTCAAGATTAGCATGGGAAGGGACAAACGTTTAGCGAAACACTATTAAAACTAGATTCATTCTGGCCTACATCTATCTTTGCAACTTGTCTGGTTATCTCATTAAAATAGCAGCAGACCTCATGCCTACTTATCTAATCAACACCGCAAAAGTTAGATATGAAACAATTAGAGTAAAATGCATTCATGGTCACTGTATTTGTCCCTCTAGTTCACTTTGGTCCTTGTACTTAAGAATATAGTCAATACGGTCACTATATACCCATCCTCATGATTATACGGTCACCACCTGAAGTATAGCTTCGTATTTTCTCTAGATTGACCGGTCAACTGTCCACCCCCATGGGTCCCATCTATCGGTAAATGGAAGAAAGTAATAAATAAAAAATAAAAAATTGCACGAGCGGTGATTTGATCCCGAATCCTCCCCAGCTCAGAGTCAGGCTCGCGCGAGCTAGCCATCGAGCGCACCACATTGTCTCATGAATCTAGAGCTCAACGCTTTTTGTACATACACATACACGCACCGGTGGTGGCTCAGTCACAGGCACAAACGCAACGCGTGACGCGCGCACACAATCACAATCTCGGGAATTCTGGATTATCTTCGCACGAGAGTTTCAAAATGAATTTTGAAATTCAAAAATATTTAGCGGCAAAATATATTATGTTTAACTCATACTGTATTTTGCATGAACTACATGATGGTCAAGTGGTCAGCATGGATTAGTTACTTACCATCGATGGTCGAGAATTTGGTTTTAATATGAACTCCCACAGCCAGTATTTTTTTTCATATTACGCAAAAGAAAAGTTAAAGACAGTGCCTAGAACTTAGGCTGCAAGATGACATGTTGCGGCTCCTACCGCTATGCCAACTGCTGAGTTATATCCAAACATATATATGAAGCATATTTGACATTGCTTGGTCGTTTAAATTCAAATATTCTAGCATCGTTTTTTACGGGGGTCACTGAAATATCCAGAAACTAGTCGGTTTTCTGAAAATTTTGTTTGAAAAAAAAACCTGGTGACAAATACCCAGCAAACATAGCCGAGTCTGGTGCACGCACACATGCAAAACCAGCGCTAGCAACCACATAATTTCGTGTGCATGTGTATCATGCGTTGTGTGCGTGTGCTCTTCTGTTTAGAAAATAATAAAGGTAATCTATCAACAGAATACAGACGGCGTTGTCGCGTTGATGTCCTAGTGGATAGCGCGAGCGATACTGCGACACTCATCGGGAGTTTGTCAAGTTTGAATCCCCAGAGCTCCTCAAAGTTTTCTTCTCTCTCTCCTTCTTTTCTCCTTTCAGTGACGGGTGGAACCCGCGTGGGAAGAGAGAGAAGACATTGTCACACACTGTGTTTGACCAGTTAACTCAGAAAAATACGAAGCTATACGGAAGGTTAGTGACCGTATAATCATCTAGACTTGTACATAGTGACCGTATTGACCAACTTCTTATGTACGATGACCAAAATGAGCTGGCGGCGCAAGTTTGAGTACCGTGAATGAATTTTACTCAAACAATTAGGCAATAGACACTGTTAAAAGTTAAAACTTTGCTAACGTCATTTAGTAAAACAAAGAAAAAACATCCCGATGGATTATGCTGACTAGAAGCAACTAGTGAACAATAACTAATAAAGCACCCTGAAGTAGTGAAATTAAATACACAAGACAAGGACAAGTTCAGTGCAGATTGGTGTCGTATTTGTGAGACGCATGTGAGTCATCGTGCACCTATGAGCAATAAGTTTTCAGTGCATAGTGCATACGTAGAAGTTGACAGCTTACCTTAGTGGTATCCATCTCTCAAGTAGCAGAAGTACGACAACAAAAACGAAAAAAGGTGGTTTTTTGCAACTGAACTAGACGTCATACTTGTATAAGGGAAATTACTACACGCTTATGCAGGTGCAGAAATCTGAATTATTCAGAGAAGGGAGAAACTCTGAACTTGTAGCTCGATAGAACCCGAACTTCTGCATTCTTTGTGATTTGGGAGTCTGGGTAAGTTAATATCATTGAGGAGCAGCAGCGTAATAGTATACATTTGTGTACAGATCCAAGAGCATAGCTTTCACAAAACTTGTACGAAGATCATCTCCAAAGAAGCAGGGGCCAGGGGACTAGTCGGTTGCAGGAGATGCATCAATTGCAGAGTTGAAGCACGCAAATGGAAGAATCTAAGCAGTCGAAGTATTGTTACAGCGAGAGCACTGCCCGATGCAGTTAGAATGGCTGCACACGCATGAGGATCTGGCCCCGATCCAAAGGGAGTGGCCTTGGAAGAGGAGGCACACAACAGTGCGTGGCCTAGCGGCAGCGCGCATGTGGCCTTGGAGAGCCAAATCAGATAGATGCAGGGGCGGCGCCGGCGGGAGGCCCGTCCAACCACCAGGCGCAGGCGGCCTTGGACCAAGGTGGCGCATCGACGACGGGTCCGGCCCCAGCTCTGGCCGGTGAACTTCGTGAGGCGGCGCAATCGACCTGCATGAGCATGGTGGGGAGACCTGCATGGGATCCCTCCCGGATGGGGATCCGGGGCGGCGCCGGCGCAAGTGGACAGCGGCGGGTGGTTGGCCAGGCCTCGGTCGTCGGGATTTCGAAGATGGCGGCGGATTCAAGAGGAAGGGCAGAAGGCGGCAGGAAGCGGGGTAGAGAGGAGGTGCTGGGGCGGGCGTCGACGGCCGGAGGCACGCCAGAGCCGGATGGGCGGTGGCCGGAGGTGGGCGGGCGGTTTGGTCGTCAGGATTCGGGAGGCGGCGTGGGTGGTGGGCGACGGGGAGGGATGGGCGTGCTTGTTTTTTTGGTTTGGACGCTCCGATCTCAGGAACACCTCATTGCCCTGTATAAAGCGCTGTGATCCAAATAACTATTTTAAAAGGGACCGTGCGTTGCAACGGGAAACAAAAAATATCATAATCAACAAAGGCCATGATAAAATTTTGCTACGTCATCGATAACATTTTGTTCAATTTTATTAACATTTTTTTACTACATGAACTTTTAAAAAAATCATTAACATTTTATGATTTCTCAAACATTTTTTTTCCAAAATTGCAAACATTTTTTGAATACGCGAACATTGTTAAAACAATTACGAACATTTTTTAATCCACAAATATTACAAATGCCCGTGCGTTGCAACGGGCATAAAAACTCGCAAAATATAATTCGTGTGCTATTACGCTCCATTTTTTAAATTCAGTTCTGATAAATGTCCATAATAAGATGACCTTGATTATTACTTTTTGGAGTCTGAATTTTGAATGTTAAGAAGCCACCTTAGCTTTCTTCATAAGATAGAAGAGTAGTGGCTCATGGAATAGTATGTGAATACTTCTTATTTTTTACTTTTCAGAAAAACATGGGTTTTTATTTATTTTAAGAAAGTGAACACTTTATTAAAATTGGATTACGCTGGACATAAGCATCAGAATATATGCGTCGTATGCATGCTAGAGCATCATGTTTTTCCTTGAAGCAATTTAGATAGAAGTAACATGAAGTTAAAGTAAGAGCATTGCTATATACACCATGTTATTCGTCTGACTTCACTCCGTCGATGTCTAGTGACAAAGCATACCACACGGGAAGATTAACCATTGCACTTACATCAGACAATAAAAATGTCGCATATCCAACATTTTCAAAGTAATTTTGGGATGCAATTGTTTCAAGTTTCTTCATAGCATCAATGTTTGGGTCAAAAGGATGTATAAGGTGGTTGCCACGTTCATCCGAACTACCTTCAACATGACCATCTTCAAGGATATCAAGCATGGCATCTTCTTCCTAATACAAAATAACAACTTTATTAAGAATAATTAACTTAGTGGCCATGACATGTAAATGTCTATGTTTTGACACCGATGGTTTCTTATGCACTCGTATAAATCGGAATCAACAAAGCACAGAGATAATTTATGTATTAATTTCATTGGGCGCCCAGGCATATATATTTCTGCCATGTGTGTCCTGACCTATGTAATTAATATGAGTACGTAAAAAAACACAAATAGATGCAAATCCAACTTCAAAAAGGAAAACCAAAATGTATATTCAGAGAGAGAAAATGCATGCATGGCGAGAGTCAAGCGACTTTATTGGTAAATGGAGCGTGTCCCTCCTAGTTAATATACGTAGTTTTTTATTATTACCAAATCTGGTCAATTTAATCAAGTGCTCTCGTGTCCAGAGCCTCGTGTGTCCACCAACCATCTCGCGCGGGTGACGCGTTTCATCTGACCCCAGACTCCCATCGCTGTCTATCCCTCCTCCAACCTTATCTTCTCCCCACCGAAGCTCTAGCGCCTCGCCGCAGCACCTCCTTCTCCCTCGCTTCCTTCCCCTACAGCTCAGTTCTTTCCTTTTTCCTTGGCCATGAGAGCAGGAGAGCATGTCCTCGTCCCTTGTGACCGCCCAGGCCGTCCCTCCCCTCGCTCGCGTGAGGTGCTTCCTCCAACCGCACCCGGAGATGGTGCCCCGAGCCGCTTGAAGTAGGCCAACCAGCAGCCGCCCCTGTTCCTCCTCTCACTCGGCTTCTCCCTCTCCTTCTTCTCTCTCAAATTTTGCCATGGACAACCCCCGCTGCACCCCACCCGCCATCTCCAGCCACCTCTCCGTCGGCCTCGTGCTCCTCCGCCTCGATCCATCCGCCGCGCCACCGGATCCACGCCGGAGCAGCCGGATCCGCAGCCTAGTGCCTCGTTTGCCGTCGGGAGAGACGCCTCACGCAGGCCAGCCGTCTACTCGTCTTCTCTGGGCTTTTTTCCCCTTCTCTCTCTCTCTCTCTCTCTCTCTCTCTCTCTCTCTCTCTCTCTCTCTCTCTCTCTAATATATGTTTTCTCCAGGGAAGGAAGTGGCCATGGAACACAACCCGCAGCATCCCCGTTCTTGCTGCCGGAAACCTCTCCGTCGGCCTCAAGCTCCTCCGCCTCGATCTGTCCGTTCGACCCGTTGCCGACAACCGAGAGTAGTGCCCGTTCGTCCGCCGCGTGGACTGGCTCAGCCCAGCTCGCCCGCTAAAGCCGCCGAGCATCTCGTTTTCCTGCTGTATCGAGGTAGCACTCGTCTGCCTCGCCCCGCACCGCCGCGGTCTCCTTCGCCTCCACCCGCGCCGCCCCTCTTCCTTCTCGTCCGCACCCCTCTCCCTCCCCATCCCTGCCCCGCCCCTCTTCTCCCCGTCCAGCTTCCGCATCACGGAGCGCAGCCACCGGACCGCCGCGAATGGCGAGGAGCAGCATGGGCGTGGGGTCGAGTCGGGGACGCAAGCGTGGTCCTTATCCACTTAAAAGGACTGCGGGTTGAATACCCCAAACCATAGGGTCTTTTTTGTAAAATGTGCGATGACGTACGACAGAAACCCAATTTGCTTTATTATGACTAGTAAGAGGGCCCGTGCGTTGCAACGGGGAAAAATTTTGCACGTCCTAGTTTGTGTCTCTACTTAAATGGCACATATTATGACTAAAATTTGTTGGCGGATCAAAAAAGAGCAATCCGCTTTAGTACTAACTTCCACTTTACACACTTTTTCAACTTGTAATGTAGTGTAATCATGTGTCCTGAAAGAATAGCTTCAAGATCAGAAATAGCTAGCAAGGACCCGAAATCATTTGATCGCCAGCTACTCTGCTCAGCTAGTTGTGACTTCATTTGTACACTTCTTGTGGTTTTTGTTCCTGCATGTCCCGTCGCAAGTGCTCACTCAATAAAAGAGATGAGAGAGATACAGTAGTATTCATAAGAGAATTGATTCACCAACTGATGGTTACTCATCACAATACTCCCTCCATCTTTTTACTCCGCATATAAGTTTTGTGTTGAGTCAAGCTTTACAAACTTTGATCAAATTTATATAAAAAAATATCATCATCTACAATACAAAAATATACATAATATGAAACTAAATTCCATAATGAATCTAAAGATATTTTTTGGCCTTGTAAATGTTGATATGTTTTTTCTATAAGTTTGGTCAAAATAAAGATACCTTGATTTCAGACAAAAGTTATATGCAGACTAAAAGGAAACGGAAGGAGTACATTATAGCTTTGGATCTTTAACTGGAGCACCAGAGTGTACGCAAGCAAGCATTGGTTTGTAACCCACACAAGACCATTTTTTTGACCTACAAAAGAGAGAAAATTAGTCAATATGGGCATCATCCTTTTGCACATATTGTCGGAATGTCGTTCAAATAAATAGCTAGCACGGACCTGAAAGAGATACAAGCATACATTTTTCCAAATATTAGTACAGTACATAGTCCTGGGTAACATTTCTTTCTAAATCATCATGATTACCTGGCAGGATCACAAATTTGTGTTGCTGAAATTTCATGACAACATAGAGGGGATTACAGAAGAGAGCTGCCAAATAAAGAGCTGAAGAAGCCCATCTCATCGCCATATGCCACCTGTTGCAAATTAAAGATAGCTACTACAGGAGCTGATCCACGCTTGGTAGAAGAAAATTACAAGAGTTAACCTGTAAGCCCTCGTAGGATTTAGCAACCATTGCAAGAAAAAACAATATGTCACCAATGAACTCCTGATTACTTCCAGTAACGACTCTCTCAACAGTAGAGTTAATTTCAATAAGAGTTAACCAAAGACCATGATTTCAAGCCTCCTCGTCCACATATTTGAAGCGGAGAACCAACCGACGAAATTCTGGCGAACTAACTACGGAGCACTTTCGGATTCTGGCTTGTTTTCCGTTGAACTGTTTTGAGCAGCAAGACAAAATTATACAGGTATATGTAACAAATGTCTACTGTCAGCAACAGCTATATTTGCTACAGTAAACTGACGAAATAATCCACTCTACTGAATACACCTCCTAATCCTATTTTGCTAGATGCATTTAGCATATCTATTCATGTGTATGCAATTAAGCTAATTGATAACTGAAGAAAAAGCAGAAAAAAATTAGCACTGCAATGTTACAAATCAGCTTTCAGTATGTTCTCCAGGATTACCATTTTTTTCAGAAAAAATAAACCGACACAGGGGCACGTATCGCTGATTAGCTGAAATATAATGCAAAATACATAAAAAAAACAGAGAAATAGTTGGTCTAATGCCTCCAGTTATATAGTTTCAATTCTGGTCATTTTCTTTCTCTACTTTCTTTTCTAAATTATATATATGTGTCTGCTACTCCTAAGATAGTTGTTAAATCTGATCTGCTGTTTCTAGAATATGTGGATGACTGAACCATGTACTGTCATAAACAAAGAAAACATGTATTTGATTTTCCATGGAACTGCTTGAAATCGAAGATATGGACGATGGTGCAGCACAAATCAAATCAGCATCACAGCTTAAACTGAGGTCTGTTTATGATCAGTCTGAAACTCTACTCGATAGGCTGAATATACACAATGAAAAACAGGTTTCAGTGAGATTCTCAGATTCACACAGTAAAGTTGCTTAGAACTTTAAGTGAAAAACAATCATGCTATTATTTAGACCCCTTTGTAGTGGAGCATATGTATAATGTGAGAAGTAGATATAGGATAATCATAGAGCTAGGAGTATAAGGATTTTGTGCACTCATCAGAGTAAATATTTTTGAATAGCTCTACTTCTAACTCAGCTAACCAATAAACATGATATGTTTATTAGAACTGTCATAATCTCTGAAGGTATATCCTGTAGTACTAAAAAGTTTTGCCTTTAGGAATTTAGTCTGCTGTGAAGTTCAAAGCAATTTCGTTCATTCTCCGACTCCTGCATTATTTTCAATTGTCGTGCAGAAAAAGAGGATTTGAAAGTAAAGCTTCCATGGCATGCAGAAACAGAGCATGTGGTTGGATCAACAATACAACGACCTACAGTATATACTTGATTTTGGTTTGGATTCAGAAAATATGTACGTTGTTTGTAATTCAGAAATTCATGCTTCATTCATGCGCTACTGCTATTTCATATAGAGGGAGATCAGGGAGGAGAGCAGCAGCCTGCTGCTGCGATTTTGTTCATGCTACTTCTTGGTCACTACTACACATCTATATAGAGAACGCAAAGGACAGAAGGCTGCTGCTTGCTGCTTTAAAGGGGATACATACCTCTGCTGCAGCCGCCGTGGGTGACATTGGACGGCTAAATAGATGATTTTGTTCCTCCGGCGAACTCGGCGCTTCTTCCTCCGGCGAACTCGGCGGCGACATTGGACGTTTCATGACATTTTCGACGGGATTTGATGAAGATTATGGTCCAAGGAGGCAACCTGACGGAGAATCCGACCGAGAACCCTTCAAGTAAAATCCGGGTCGGGCACTCCATTGATTGTGTTGGAGGACACGGTCTCCAATCTTCCATCCAAATCACGACACGGCAGCAGCCCTCCGTTTCTGCCTGCCGCTTCTGCCCTCTGCTGCTGCTGCCCACTGCTTCTACTTGCCACCGCTGCTGCTGCTTGCCATTGCTCCTTGCCGTGAACTCGACGGCGTCCGGGTGCGGGGGCAGGCGAAGACCGGCGCCCGCGAGAAGACAGTGGAGCGCGTCGACGGAGCCGTTGTGGAGGTCATGGGCGCCGAGCTGCTCCACCCACCTCGAGCCGATGCGAGGAAGAGGAAGATAGCTCCGCAGCGGCACCATGGGTGTGCCGACGAGCCCCTCATCGCGTCTGCTGGCCGACAAGCGGGTGCTGTGATGGGGTTTATCTCCAGGCCTAGTTTTTCCAAATTAATTCTTAGTAAATCACATCATGCCAGCTACTAATCGAAATAAAACCAAGCACATATCGGCTCTGCTTATCACAATTGCCAGTAAACTAAATAAACTAACTATATTTAACAAAACGTGCAATGCTCCAAGTTAGCTAGGGACTCAAACCTAAGGGATAGATATATATGAACCTGAAATTGGCTGAAATTTGCTTTGGTTTCCCTCTCAAGAGCCAACCCAGAAATAGAGTCAGCAAACTTTTGTGTATCCTCCATTGTCGATATCAACAGAACCTAGGCAGCATCTGCATCCACCGCACTCGCCATCTGCCCCAACTCTCACTCGCTGCACCATCCATGGTCTGGTCCAAAGCCACCCCAGTTGATAGCACCCACCGTCGTTCGCCGCAAGGGCGTCCTTCACCTGACACACATCCCACTCAGCCTTACCAGCAGTTGCCGCCTTCTCGCACTGGAACCGCCCCTCCAAGACCTCGGTGGTCTCCTCTATCACACAGCCGACAGCTCGCCACAGCTTGTGCATATACTCATACACCTTGTCTGCGTCCAAAACCGTTGCGCTGACCTCATGGAGTGCGGCGAACTTGGGCTCTTCCGGCGATACAGCGGAGGCCGCCATGTGGGCCTCAACTGCGTAGGCCTTTCCAGCCTCCCCGGCGCGCCGGAACGTGGCAAGCACGGGGCTGTAGGACCGGAGGCGCGGCGTGAGGCCGTACTTCTGCCGCATGGTGGAGACGAGCCCGAAGGCCTCGTCGCGCCCTCGGTGTCTGCGGCTACGACGCGGCCGAGCGGGGTGATGCTGGGTGGTGGCCTCAGACGGGGGCGCCCCGGCGTCCAGCATGTGGGCGAACACGCGGCGCGCGGCGGCGGCCGGGTGGACGGGGAACGCGGCGCGCGTCCGTGGAGGCAAGCAAGTGGAGGAGCTGCTCGTACTGGAGCGCGGCGAGGACGAGGTCGGGCGAGGCGGAGGTCGGGCGCCGTGTCCAGGCCGGAGACGGCCGCGTCAAAGGCGGCCATGGCGGCCGCGGCGGCTGCAGTCGGTGAGCGTGCACGACAGGTCGGAGTTGGGCCCTTCCAGCATGTGGACAAGATGAAGAAAGGAGTGCGGGCGGAATTATTACAAAACGCAAGGGTTAATTTATAAAATCGAAACGTTTTCCCGGATCCACTTACGTAGGGACGACGGGTTTAATTATCGAAAACTGCAGGGACTTTTTTGCAAAACTGCTGACGACGGACGACCAGAAGCACTCGGTGCTTTATTAGTAGGTAGAGACTAGTACATATGCCCGTGCGTTGCAACGGGCAAACAAATTGACTTTGTCGACGGCCTCGTCGATCTTCTTGAAGACTATTTCTAGCTCCGCCTGACATTGGCGGTACATTGGCGGTATTGCCAGCAGTCGCGACAGATTTTGGCAGGCAATGCGATAGGAGTTGACCAGCGCCTCCTGCTCGACCTATTCCACATCCGACGCGATTGTCGTGCCAGCGATGAGGTACTCCACTACATTCTGGTGCTCGTTGAGGAGACGGAGGTTGTACTCATGGTCGGCCTGCACCTGCTGGAACAAGGCCTCTTGCTCGGCCAACACCATTTCGGTGTAGTAAGCATGGGCGTCACCCATGGTGATGCCGGCATGGACCGGCGAGGAGGGTGGCGCTGGCTCATCGTCAGTTGCGTCCTCCATTGGGACGTCCGCAATGCCAGCCTCCGTCTGCCCACTGACAGCAATGGCGGTGATCTTCGTCTTCTACTCGGGCGAGAGACTGTCCCAATTGGCTTTGGAGCTCGAGGAGGCTAGGCGGGCGTGGTGCGAAGAGGAGAAAGGGAGCGGAGGATGATGGATGAGGCTATGATGGGCTGGAGTTTAAATATGTTGAGGTTGACATGGCAATCGACGGGGTAGTTAATGGTGGACGACACACAAACAAACGGGCGGCGCTGGAGTAGGTTCCTCGGCAACGGTGCATGTTTAATGTAGGGAGGCGGAACAATGGCCTATCATTTGAATGTGAAGGAGTCGCGTGCACCAGGAAGCGCGCGCGGGCGGCGCTCTTAGCCGAGCCGCCGCTTCAATGTCAGAACGCCAATGAGAGGTTGCGTCGCTCTAACCCGGCATGAATGCCTGGAGCGGTGCTGGCCACTTCGGGTGAGAAGGGACATGGGGAGGGAGGTTTTTTTTGGATGGACCAAGGCAGTCAAAATCAAGCGTGGCAGTGGTTCGGACACCCATAAATCCCCTAATTTGTTTTTGGTTTACGAAAAAAGTAGGTCCGGACAATTGCGGGTTGGCGTTGGAGATGTCCTTACATACTCTTTGAGATTTTAATAATTCATTTATAGTATTTTATAACATTAGCAAAATATTCGAATTCTAATGATTTTTTATTATGTAGTTTTTTTATTTGAAGGTTGTTTGATTTGCAATTCATTCCGAATGTTTTTTCTTTTGCACTATTAAGGCCAAACGCAAGAAAATATCTCCGTACTCCCGTGTCTAGCCTTGTGGTCAAGCGGCCGGCACGTACACCCCCCCATTAGGCCATCACGTGTACCTCCACCGCTTTTAGCCTACCCATTCTTCTCCAGCGAGATGCGTCTCTGTACTCGTCTCCTCTCGCTCCATCTCTCTTTCTCATCCCCATCCAGATGCGCTTCCACTGATATGCGCAGCCGTTGCTTCGACGTTGTAGAGCCGGCGGGATTTGCCGCGATGGGAGTCGGCTGCCGCGGCGAGCGTCGTTCCCAGGCTGCCGGCGTGTGTGAATCTGCCCACAGAAGGGCCACAGCCAGATCCCCCCTCCCCCTCTCCCCCTCTATGTATCTCTCTCTCATTTGCTCATCTCTCGTTTTCTTATCTCTCGATCTAATTCTGTCTAGTGCATTTTTGCAGCCTGATCTGAAGCCTCCTAGTCAAGTCGCCGCCACTCCTCGTTCCAGACCACCGGATCCATAGGGCCGCCGCCGGATCCCGTCCATGTCACGCCTGTGCGTGTCAAGGGACAACTGCCGGAATCCTCCTCCTCGAGGACTTCCCGACAAGAAGCAGCCAGATCTGTCCCCTCCCCTCCGCGTATCTATCTCTCTCTCATTTGCTCATCTCTTGAACTAATTATGTCGAGTGCATTTTTGTAGGCTGATGTGAAGCCTGGTAGTCAAAGTCCTCGCCGCTCCCCCATTGCAGACCACAGGGATCCAGAGGGCCGCCGCCGGATCCGGCCCCCCTCACGGGCCACCCCGCCGGAATCCTCCTCCTCGAGGACTGCCGTCGAGAACCCACCACAACGCTTCGCTTCGCTGGGTTAAATTCGTTGCCTCGCCCAACGATTCAGGATTCTCTTGTTGCTCCTTCGTTTCCTTCTGTCCCATGTATATAAATTGATGAGAATCGTTTTAAGGCAGCGAGGCGGGACAAAAAATCGAACTGAATCAACGCACGACCAAACAGAATTTGAGAATTTGTGTGCGTGCGTGATGGTTGGATGTATAAGCAGAAACTATGTTATTTCTCACGTTAGACATGACCGCGGGATAAATACTGTAAAACACAGGGTCTTTTTTGTAAGAACGAAACGTTTTCTTAGAGAGCCATTTTAAAAAAGGATTGCGGGTTGAATACTAAAATCTGGAGGGGCTTTTCTGCAAAAATAACGACGACGGACGACCAGAAACCTAATTTTCTTTATTATATATATATATATATATATATATATATATATATATATATATGAGTTTATGTCCTCTACAACATTCATTTATGGCTAATTCTTCAAGTTGGTTCTTCTGCTAAGTGAATGTGATCGGACCTTTCCCCCTCTATGCTATACTCAACCCAATCTATTCACAAATTCTTCATGTGCGTTCTATTGAAACTCGTTCAAAATCTTCACTGTGTCCTTGTCAGCTGAAGAAATTGCGAACGGAACTTTAAAACTATTCTTATCCAAATTTTCGGTTTTGCCGCTCAAACCATTCCGAATCCCACGATACATTATTCTATTCACCCACGATCTAACACGATCTCCACTTCACAGTACATGAGTGACACATGTCGTGCGAAGGAGAAGGGTCAAGGGCACGTTCGTCCTAAATCTTCGGACGAATAGTTTTTCACCATGGCTATAAATACCCCCTCTCCCCTTGCTCACTTCTTTTACTCCGCTCGAATTCTCTCTCCCGCTCGAGCTTCTCAAACCCTAGCGCCGTCGCTACTCCATCGTCGTCGGTGAGGAAAAGCTTCACTGCCTCGACCTCATCGCCGTCGTACTCGCGCCGGCCGTGGATATCTTCACTCTACCGCCGCCATAGCCGTCTTCTTCCGCCGGGTTAGGGCGTGGAAGATCTACACAGACGAACTCTACTTCTCCACCTCACTGTTCGTCGTGTTCTTCATTCAGGGTAATTAAAAGTTACTTTTACTGCCCTCTTTGATTTGAATGTTTTCTTCAAAATCTTCAAAGGTGTTTTTCTTCAAATCCTCACACACTAAACACCTCACAAGTCTTCTGCTCTTGATTCGTTTCTCTAAGCATCATTTTTCTTCAAGATTCCTCAATTGTGTGAATCTTTGATCTATACAACTCTGGAACCGAAGACAAAGAAAGCTTAGTGAAATTCTCCAAGACTCATCTGGTCAAATTACTAAAACTTGTTCTTTTTGAAAAACCTTCTGAGAACGCATATGACCTCTCCAAATTCCTCGCAACTATCTTCTGTTCACAGGTACTCATGTCCGCTGCTGAATCACTAGGTTCTCATCAACTTAACTCATTTGCAGCGTTCTTTGAAGAAAAATTGCATACTTATTCAGAGAATTCGATCGTTCAAATTCCTCAACTGAAGAATATGGCAGACGGTAAGAAGCCTCAGAAAGGAGGAAAGAAGCCTGAGGTCATGACTGCTTTTGAAATCCCTGAGGACATTTACAAAGAGTACTGCACACCTGAAAATTAGCGCAAAGTGCGCATACAGAGGATTTAAA
The DNA here is from genome assembly GCA_032464435.1 of Aegilops umbellulata. Classification (NCBI taxonomy): domain Eukaryota; kingdom Viridiplantae; phylum Streptophyta; class Magnoliopsida; order Poales; family Poaceae; genus Aegilops; species Aegilops umbellulata. The sequence goes on from CP136056.1 coordinate 115,617,429, forward strand.
GGAGATGGGCAAGAGAATGGAGGGAGTACAGGTATGTAACTCCAAAGTACATGAAGAAATTCACGCTCAATCCTCCATGCCCAAGAGCTCCATTGGCACCTGGCCAAGAAGCAGATCCCACCAGCATCACACGCGGTGAGGACTTTCCTGAAGAATGGGCCAAGCGCCAAGCCAAGTTGGCCAAGCAAGCAAAAGAAGCAGTGAGGAAGTTCAATGAAGACTCTGCTGCTGCTGCTGCCACCGAGGCCTCTGTCAAGCCTATGAAATCTATGGCAAAGAAGCTTGCTCGCAAGCCAAGTGCTTCACCAATAGTGCCCTCACGGCCAAGTTCCTCAGCTGCGCCCTCACGGCCAGAATCTCCAAAGTCCTCAAGGCCAATTCCTCATGCTGCTCCTGCTCCTTTGAAATCCTTAGCTCCTTAAAAAGCCTCAGCTGTTCCGACAAAGTCCTCAGCACCTGCGCATCTGGCCTCGTGCCAAAGGACTGCAGGCATCTCTATTGCCTCTGGTGTCTCAGCAAGTTCCTCAGTTGCACCAAATTCTTCATCAGACCCCACTCTGCTGAAGACAAAGGCAACTGCTGGACGAGGTCCTCGGCCAAGTCCTAAGAAGAAACAGGTTGCCTTCCAAGTGCCATCTGACGATGAAGCTGATGATGAAGAACTTGCAGAAATCATCAGAGACAGACAAGAAAGGGCCGCTAGAGCCAAAGGCATAACCGTGCCACTGCTTTTGGATCCAAGGGCAATCCTAGACTACATTGATCTCTGGCACAAGGACCCAAACACTCCTATGCCTGACTTCAAGTTTACACCTGGTCAAAATCACATGCTGACTCATTTCATCCAAAAGGAGAAATGGAAATATGAGCAGGCCAGGCAGATTAAGAAGGCCCAGTACAAGAAAGAGAAATATCTGAAGACTAACGTTGTCAAAATGACAACTGATGAACTCATCAAAATTCAGTCTGAAATCAAAACCCTCAGCGACAACTTCAACGCCTACTATGCTGATTGGCAAGGAGCCAAAGTCGGGTTTGTAAAACTGACTGAGAAGTTCACAAATGTTACTGCCCCATCGCAACAAGAAGTTCCTCAAGCTGAAGCTTCTGCTCAGCCCACTGAAGAACATGCCAGCACCGCTGATGACTTTCAGGGTGCCGAAGAAAATGCTAGTTCTAGGGCTGATGACTCCATTCCAGCCACTGAAGAAATTGCCAGGGCATCCACTAGTGATGCGCCTGAAGAAACTGAAGAAGTCAGGGCAACTGCATCAGTTGCGCCTAGAGAAAACCAACCAGATTCCTTAGCTCCTCGTGCGCCTACACCAACTCCAATCCTTCCATCCGCATCAGATGTGAAGAAGACCAAGGCTGCAGAGCGTGCTGCAGTGAAGAAAAGGAAAGCATCAGCTGCTTCAGATTCTTCAGCTCTGAAGAAAATGAAGCCTATGACCAGCTCATTTGAAAATCCAATTGATGCTGTTCCGATTTCAACCATGCCATCAAAGGACCTCGTTCCTTTTGGTGAAGAATATGAGATCCCTAGCGGATCTGATGAAGAAACTCAATCTGCTGCTTCGTCAGAGCAGATTGATGAAGAAATTATAGTGGATGCAATCCCTTCTACACCTGTTGTATCCTCGCCAATGCCTCAGTTCACAGCTGAAGAAGCTGGCGTTGAAGAATTGTAAGATGAAGACGTGGATATTAGAAGTACTATGCCAGTGATGAATAATGACTTTTGGGAAAGTCAACACCCCAATTCTCCACTCTTCATCCCTCTACAACAAATACCTCAGTCCCCTGCACCAACCGTTCAAATGGACTCTGAAGAAACTCACCTCACCTCGTCTGTGCATGAAGAAATTCCAGCCACTAGTGCTGAAGAAACTGCTGCTGCTGCTGATCATATGACAATGCAGACTGCAACTAAAGGGGAACCAAAAATTCCTCAGCCTGATGAACCTGAGATTGCGATTCCTGAGGTCGTGATGCAACTCACTGACACTCCTCTGCCCAAGCCAAAGGATCCGTTCTCAAGAAACCAGAAGTTCAAGGCTGAAGACTTCTTTGGCGAGCATGTATTCTTCACTGACTACAACCCATATGATTCTGCTCGCATAAGGAAGAGGCGTTTCTGGACTGCTAGTCAAGCCAATTTCTATTCCTCAGTGCTATACAACAAAGACAAAGTCTTCGATCATGCACACATTCCTCACGTGGACATGGAATCTCTGCCTTGCTTCGAGCCAGTCCTCAGTGTTCTTCACGATGCTGGGCTGTTAAAGTTCTGCACTGACATATGTGATTGGAATGAAGAACTTATTCTTCAATTCTATGCAACGCTGCACATTACAGGAGATTCTGAAGATGTGAACTCATGGGTGCTGGACTGGATGTCATAAAAATATTCACTACAAGGCACCAGCAAGTGAATTTCTTCGTGCCCTACCACTCAGTCCTCTCCTTGACGGTGCTCGTTGCGTCTACAGCAAACCTGAGCTAACAGATCATTACATGCAAGTGTTGATGAAGCCTTTGAAGCCAGGACAGGCCCCTCGAACCAAATTCCTCGTCAAGGAATTACTGTATGTGCCTCGGACTGTCTATCACATTTTGACGAAGACAATGAGTCCTATCAAAGGCCACGACTCAAATGATGAAGAAGTTGTTGGCATCATGAAGAATATGCTTTTCAATATCATTCATGGTGTTCCCGTCAACTTCCATGATTTCTTCATGAGGACTCTGGCCAATATTGCTATGTCACCATTTGAGCTGGAGCCTTGTGCACCGTGGATTATGAGATTCATCAGGACAAGGTCTTCACTCAACTACAAAGCTGATACTATGAACCATTGCAGCTACTTGCCTCCAATCAAAGTCCTCAAACGGACATTTTCCTCAGCTGATGACAAGGGCAAGGCCGCTGCTGTGATAGATGAAGGCATTCGTCCATTGGATGGTCAATTTCGCAAGGCTGCATCCTATTCAACCAATGATGACTCTGCCACACATGACTCTGCCGCCAACAACTCTGCCAAGCAAAATCCTCAAGCCACAACACCCAGGGTGTTGACTGATCGTGAGTTACTCCTCAGTCTTCATCAAAAGGTTGATCGCAATCATAAATGGGTCAAGCGTCAGTTTGGTTCAATTCTTCACAACATGACCTCAACACATAATGCAGTGAAGAAAAACCAATACTACCTCCATGAAACCTTCAACCATATCTGGGCTGTTCTGTCTCATGTCTACAATGAAGAAGATCTGAAGAAAATGGGTCTCAAGGAAGAATTTGACTGGTCTGCACCTCCTCCGAAGAAATATAAGAAGGTCAAGGTTCCTTCTTTGGTGGCCAGCTCCTATTCTTTATCGCGTGACACTGATGAACATGAAGACTTGGACGACACTGCGGCAGACCCTACTACAACAAACGACCCCGACAATGCTGGGGCTCCTTCATCAACTTGATTATCTTCAGGGGCGTTAGTCCTCAGTTTCGATCCTTTTGGTCATTCGATGAAAAAGGGGAGAAATTTGAGTTAGTCTTCAAGTGGGTCTATTATATGGGCGTTTTTTTGCTAAGTTACAACTCTCGTTCTTCTGAAACTTTATTGGACCGAGTTGTAAACTTAAACCAAATGGTGGTCTAATACTTCTGCTACGTTATTCTGCATGCTTATTCCTCGTTAATATTATTGCACGCATGCTAAAATTCGTCAGTCACCATATTTCATCATGCATTTAAAATTCTTCATATCATATGTTAAATGCGTGTATGAATTACAAGATATAGGGGGAGATCTCCATGATTCAACTCTTCAAGTGTGCATTGCTTCAAAAGCAAATTCCTCACTATGCACATCTTCAGGGGGAGTTCTTCTATATCTTGCAATCAAATTCCTCAATATCAGTTTTTACACTTCATATGTTTATCCCCGTTGAAAACTTAACCTATATTGTCATCAATCACCAAAAAGGGGGAGATTGTAAGTGCATCTAGTGCCCCTTAGTGATTTTGGTGTATTCAAGACTTATAAGTTTAGGGACTAATGCATTTATGAGTGTACACAGGTCTATAAGTCTATGGGAAGTTTGATATTTACAGAGAAAGTCGACCCCTAAAAATGAAGTTCTTCGACTGAAGACTTTGGTAGTCTGAAGACTTTGAAAGTGAAGAAATTGGTGTGACCTTGAAGACTTGGTATTCATTCAAGGAACATGAAGCGTGAAGACTTTTGTTTTCATAGTTTCATTTTCTCTTTCTTGAGTCATAGGAAACACCGTACTATTAAAGGGGGTCGAGGAAATACTAAGGAAAAATTTCCATGTGATGCTCAACTCAAATCCTACACCTACCAATCCCTTCGAGTGAAGCCATTGGAAATCTCATACAGTTCAGTCATATTCTTCAGTGGCAGAGACACAGTTCTTCTGGTCGCTGAGGAATTTGTTCTGAATGAGGAGTTAGGAATTCGCCAGTGCGGTTTGCCTACACAGTGAGGAACATGATAGCCCTGAGGAATTTGAACCTCAAATTTCTGACCGCTACTGTGCTACGCGCCAGTTGTCCCAAAATATCTTATCCACCTAACAGTCATATCATTGAAGGGCATTTATGTCTTATCATGTCGGGCTGCTCCCTAGGCTATAAATAGCCGCCCCCTACAGCCACTAGCTGGTTGGCTGCTCAGAAACTGACACTTGTCATTTGAGAGCATCCCATCCTCCGAGGACTTTGAGCGAAAATCATCAAGTGAGGAAAATCCAAAACCCAAACCCAAACACCTACAAACCCAAAGTGATTGAGCATCACTGAAGATATTGATCATGCGTGGATCCGACGCTTGTTACCTTTGAAGACTGTGCTTCTTCCAGATGGTTAGGCATCATGGTCTAGAGCATCCAAGAGGAATTGTGGATCGTCGAGTGACCGAGTTTGTGAAGGTTCGGAAGTCACCTGAAGACTTACCACGAGTGATTGGACGAGGTCTGTGTGACATTAGTTCAAGGAGAATACGGTGAGGACTGTGTGTCCGGGACTGTGTGTCCTCAGGTTTAAATACCTAGCCGCTCCAAACAGATGTACAACTGAGACAACAGTTGGAACTGGTCTACCAAATCATTGTCTTCACCAAGCCAAGTGGTTCTATTTCCTCAACTCTTTCATTTCCTCGGTATTGTGTTGTGTGCTTGTCATATCTGTGTTTGAAGACTTTGACTGAAGACTTTCTCAATTTCCCCAGTTCAATTTCTTCAGTCTGTTTGTCTTCATCCCGTGTTATCCTGTGATTACGTTTTCTGTACTCTGTGCTTGTCTTCATTTCACCATGATGACTATGCTTGTCTGTTGTTATGTTTACTTCTGAGTACTTATTCCGCCGCAGGTAGTTTTCGCTAAGGAATTTCCTCACTAGCAAATTCCTCAATGAAGAATTCATAAAAATCGCCTATTCACCCCCTCTAGTCGATATAACGCACTTTCACAAACCCAAAGTGATTGAGCATCACTAAAGAGATTGTTCCTGTGTGGAACCGACGGTTGTTACCTTTGAGGACTGTGCATCCTCCAGGCGGTTAGGCGTCATGGTCTAGAGCATCCAAGAGGAATTTTGGATCACCGAGTGACCGAGTCTGTGAAGGTTTGGAAGTCACCTGAAGACTTACCATGAGTGATTGGGCGAGGTCTGTGTGATCTTAGCTCAAGGAGAATACGGTGAGGATTGTGTGTCCTCAGGTTTAAATACCTAGCTGCTCCAACCAGACGTACAACTGGCACAGCTGTTGGAACTGGTCTACCAAATCATCGTCTTCACCAAGCTACTGGTTCTATTTCCTCAACCCTTTCATTTCTTCATTCTTGTGTTGAAGTACTTGATCATTACTGTTTGAAGACTTTGACTGAAGACTCTCTCAATTTCCTCAATACTATTTCTTCAGTGAGTTTGTCTTGAGCGTGCTTATCCTGGTTATACGCTACTTGTACTATGTGCTTGTTTTCATTTTATCATGATGACTGTGCTTCTGTTCTGTTATGCATGCATCTGAGTACTTATTCCGCTGCTAAGTAGTTCGTTTCTTAGGAATTTCCCCACCTTGAAATTCCTCAGTGACGAATTTGTAAAAATCGCCTATTCACCCCCCTCTAGTCGATATAACGCACTTTCACCCTTCGTCCGCGTTAACTTAGTAGGCCCACAAGTCAGCCTCCCACTATAGTGTGTCTCATCTAGCATGGGGAGTATTCATTTTTTTGCGTAATAAGGGGACACTTCCTTGCATGCAAAGATATAGCTGGTGGGTCCGAGCTGTCAGCGTGAGGAACATATTTTTCGTGAAATACAGAGGCCCTTCCGGTGGGTGCCAACTATCTGGTAGAGGCATCATTATTTTGCACGTAATAAGGAGGCATTTCCTTGCATGCGGCCGTGGACCCAGCTGTCAGCCTCTCCACGTAGAGTCCACTTCCGATGGATGTCGTTCGTTGACCATGTCGACAACGGCTACGCCGAGAGCACCAGGGCGGTGGACGACGGCGAGGCCTAGGAACGGAATGACACGGAGCCAGGGAAGACTCGACGGTTGTTTCCCACGCAGAGGGGAGTACGAGGGTTTACTGGTTCGTCTACCGTCGCTGGAGAATAATATCAGGTTTGGGTGAGTAGAGGGATGGCCAGGCCAGCAACTGGAGTAGGGTGGGGGGGGGGGGTGAGGCCTGCGTGGCAGCACAATTGACCACGGGAGGAGCGAGCAGGCAGTCCCACCGACGCTTGTTTAGCGGTTGGAGCAGGAAGAGCAGATATTGAAGAAGCATGACGACCATTGGATGGACATCCAACAGTCACTGCTCTAATGTGTTGACTAAGTTGACACGGCGTTGCGTGTGCGTCAACCTTTTTTAGGAAAGCGTACGCGCCAACTTATAGTAGGCGCACAAGTCAGCCTCATATCTGTGGAAAAAAACATACAACCCATCTGCCATTATTTCTAATAATTTATAGCACATTTGCTAATTCTTAAGGTTTTTTTGGAGCCCATATTTTTTTGTTAGCATTACAGCCCATATTGTGGCCACGGTAAAAAAATTATATGAAATTTTGCATATTTCGGTGCGCTCTGAACTGTTTTTAATCCCAAAATTTTGAGTCACATTCAAACTAATTTTAAAAATAAATTTATATCAATATTAAATCCAAAAAATATCCACGCATAAAAATCAATGGAATTTAAAATCTCGATTTTTTTTGAAACTAATCGCTGGTTTGATGTGTTTTAAAAATGTACAACCCATTGCTCATTACTGATAGCCCATTTTCTGGGCCAGCCGAATGAAGCTCTCGTCGTCTTGAAAGATTTGCATCCCAACACAACTGACAAAGCGACCTACTTAACAAAGCACAAAAAACTGGGCTAGCCATTTTTTGAAACAAAAAAAATACTGGGTTGGTCTTGTGGTAAACATAAAAGAAAAGGCTGTCTAGACAGACCAGAGTGCCCCGCACAACCTAGTTGACACCCTGCTTCCGTCTCAAAAACAAAAATAACTAGGCGAGCTGCTGGGTCCCTGGTGTCAGCCGCTCATTGTGCAATTCTCTCGTTTATTGACTACGTTGACAATGGCATGGAACATAGATGTCAGAAATCCATTAGGAGGAACCTTTTTTGGCTTTTAATAAGGAGGCACTTGCTTGCGTACTGCCATGACCTTAGTGGGTCCCTGCTGTCATCCTCTCCACGTACAATCATCTCCTGATTGTGTATGCGTCAACCTGGTAGGCCGACAAGTGAGCCTCTAAACCTGTGGCGGACAAATACAACCCATTTAAAAAAATAACAGCCCATTCCATACGTTCAAATGGAAAGTTCAACATTCAGAGCAAAGTAACAGGTCTGATCCAGATATAGAGTACTGAACATCCACGTTGACAACCATCATAGCCAAGTTAACTATCTACTCCCACTAATACTCTAGTAGTGTACAAGTACTAACTTACTCTTAGCTAACTAGACGATGCCGGCCGCCATCTGCGGTACACGCTAAACACCGGCACCGACGTCCTCCACGTCGCCTCGGACTTGCCAGAGGTGCGATAGGGCGCGTTGCTTGCGCGTGTTGGCCCTTTCCATGCCGGCGTGGTCCACCGAAGCTTCGACTTCTAAGCAGAAAACCCACTTGACGAGATAGTAGTAAAATTCGGCGTCACGAGCACCTGCGTGCCCGACATCCTCCAGGGCTATTTGCCGGCCCCGACCTCCACGTAGTTGGGCCAGTTGCGGGCGCTCTGCTTGCGACTGAGAGTGTCGGTGCACTGCTGCCCCATGCCTCGCTAGTGGCGCAAATCGGTGATACGCTGCTCCTCCGCCAGGTGGTCGCGCTCCAACAAGTCCTCATACTCCGCATTGCCATCTAAAGACCGATAGAATGCGTCCTCCCTCCGTCTGCCTTCCGGTGAAAAACCGAACACTAGTTCCGGCAGTGACCGCCTCCGGTGTCGCCTATTGCAGACGGGAGGGGCATCACAGACGTGGCGAGAGCGAGGATAAGTGGCGAGCGACATCGGGCAAGTGGGGGCTTATGAGGATAGGGCGATTTGGGTGATGGTGCCACCGGAGAACGCTAGAAAACAGTAATTATAGGCGAAAGGTAGGTGAACCAGCATGTCACGGGAAACGCGACGGTCATCGCGGTCATCGGAATTCAATGCATAAGCAGGCATGGCTTAGCATGCCAGCTTGCCATGGAAAACTAGAAAATTGAAATTATGACTGTGTCGTCCCGTCCTGTCCCGTCAGTGGTGCGTCCTGTCCGTGCTGGGTCGCACTCGGCATGATGGTCAAATGAATGTGCTCGATTCATCCAGTTGATGTACGCGCGTGATTCGCTAGTTATTCGCATAGGATCGAGTCAGTCGGATAGTGTATGTGTAGGGTCGCAATAGCGGATGAACATTCGCTGGGAGATAAGGCATTTGCAAACATTTTTGTTGGCAGTTTCTTCAGATTCGCATGGCATTTTCTTCAGAACAGCGTGTGATACGTCTCCGTCGTACCTATAATTTTTTATTGTTCCATGCCAATATTATTTAACTTTCATATACTTTTTGGCAACTTTTTATACTATTTTTGGGACTAACATATTGATCCAGTGCCCAGTGCCAGTTCCTGTCTGTTGCATGTTTTTGGTTTCGCAGAATATCCATAACAAACGGAGTCCAAACGGGATAAAAACGGACAGAGATTTTTTTTGGAATATTTGGAAAGTCTGGAAGAAAGATCACCGTGAAACGGTGTCCGAGGTGGGCACGAGGTTGGGGGGCGCGCCCTACCCCCCCCCCCCCCAGGGCGCGCCCCTGATCCTCGTGGTCCACCCGTAAGGCGGTTGATGCCCTTATTCGGCCGCAAGAAAGCTAATTTTTGGTAAAAAAATCACGACGAAGGTTTCAATCCAATCGGAGTTATGGATCTCCGGATATTAAAGAAACGGTGAAAGGGCAGCAGAATAGAACGCAGAAACAGAGAGAGACAGAGAGATAGATCCCCGGAGGGGCTCTCGCCCCTCCCATGCCATGGAGGCCAAGGACCAGAGGGGAAACCCTTCTCCCATCTAGGGAGGAGGTCAAGGAAGAAGAAGACAAAGGGGCCCCCTCTCCCCTTCTCTTCCGGTAGCGCAGGAACGCTGCCGTGGCCATCATCATCATCACCGCGATCTACACCAACACCTCCGTCATCTTCACCAACATCTCCATCACCTTCCCCCTCTATCTACAGCGGTCCACTCTCCCAGAACCCGCTGTACCCTCTACTTGAACATGGTGATTTATGCTTCATATTATTATCCAATGATGTGTTGCCATCCTATGATGTCTGAGTAGATTTTCGTTGTCCTATCGGTGGTTGATGAATTGCTATGATTGATTTAATTTGCATGTGGTTATGTTGCTGTCCTTTGGTGCCCATCATATGAGCCCGCGCGTGGATCACACCATAGGGTTAGTTGTATGTTGATAGGACTATGTATTGGAGGGCAAGAGTGATAGAAGTTCAACCTAGCATAGAAATTGATGCATACGGGATTGAAGGGGGACCAATATATCTTAATGCTATGGTTGGGTTTTACCTTAATGAATGTTAGTAGTTGCGGATGCTTGCTAATAGTTCCAATCATAAGTGCATAGAATTCCAAGTCAGGGATAACATGCTAGCAGTGGCCTCTCCCACATAAAACTTGCTATCGGTCTAGTAAAGTAGTCAATTGCTTAAGGGACAATTTCGCAACTCCTACCACCACTTTTCCACACTCGCTATATTTACTTTATTGCTTCTTTACTTACAACAGCCCCTAGTTTTTATTCTCGTGCTCTTTATATTCGTGCAAGCTTATCCAAAAACACCTACAAAGTACTTCTAGTTTCATACTTGTTCTAGGTAAAGAGAACGTAAAGCGTGCGTAGAGTTGTATCAGTGGTCGATAGAACTTGAGGGAATATTTGTTCTACCTTTAGCTCCTCATTGGGTTCGACACTCTTACTTATCGAAAACTGTTGCGATCCCCTATATTTGTGGGTTATCAGCGTATCAGTTTCTTTAGAGGTAGGCATTTTTATTCAAAAAACTGCCACTTTGGATCTTGCATCGCAACTAAAACTGTCAGGAGTGCATTAGTAGGCTAGCTAGTGATCGACCAGTAACTTGTAAACACTGAGCAAACAGAAATAAGGAACTGACAGTAACTTGTAAACACTGAGAACATAGAAATAAGTATCATGTTGTGCACAGTAGTAAGAGCCAATCCGTTCGAAATGTTCACACAAGACTCACTGGCCTGACATTGTAATATGTTCACATTAGTAGTCCAAATTGACAACCAACTAGTACGATTCTCATACATAAGGAACTGTTGTGATTACCGCTAATAGGAAAGAAGTTTCACCTTGATGAGTAGCTTCTCCGTGCACGGAAAGCATGTAAGGAATCCAACAACTTGATCCAGATTGGGGCCGATAGATTTTATTGCCAAGATCTTCACTATGCGCATAGACTGGGTCAAGCTTGTGGGAATCATTTTCTGGATGACAGTCGTAAATACATCAAGAAGAAATTTAAAATGTGAATTTCAAGAAGACAGAGAAGAAGATGAGTGTTGTACCTGAACGGTTACGGATCCAATAAAGAGTTCAGAGAATTTGGCTGACGAGTATACCAACGCTGTCAGTTTCGGTGCGTCAAAGACCCTGATTTTTGTTGGACTTTCTAGATCAGATACAAGTAATCTCTCAAGGAAAGGCGCATTCTCAATGACCATAATGTGGAACAGCTGGAGTGATCTCTTCCCAATTGATGTCTTGTTGCGGGGCCAGCAAGACACATAAATCCATCGGAGATTCGTCGAGGCGATGTGGAGGCTAATGAACACGTGGATCTGCTAAAGACGAACGTACTCGAGTGCATTACAGCTGCGGAGCAGGTGCTCCATAGCCTTCTTCGAGATGCCAACGTCGAAGAGGTCGAGCTGCTTGAGTTGAGGGAGAAGAAGGGCGGGCGCAATCTGGGGAAGATTGCAGGAGCTGAAGCTAGCACGGCGCGGCGTTGGCGTGAGGTGGAGCGTGCATGGCGGCACAGAGCAACATCGTCCAGCTTCAAACCTGAGCTCCTTGAGCTGATCTAGAGCGGGGGATAAGAACCACTCATCGAACTTGGCTTGGACCATGCAGTTGGTACTGAGCATGCGGATGTCAAGGCGTCTGGCTGGCCCAAGGTGCAATGAAAGGATCTTGGTGACTGCGGCCATGCGTTTGCAATCCCTGTCGCAGAGTCAGCTGTCGACAGTGAGGTTGATGGGGACGCGGCGCCAGAGGGGGCGCCACCACCGGGAGAGCAGGGTGGTCCGCACGACAGATTTGGTAGGGAGGAGGCCGATGATGACGAGTAGCATGTCATTGGGAAGGCTGCTGATGAAATCCAGGCTCGCCGGATGCGGTTTTGGCTCGAGCCGTCTCCGCTTGTTGGCTGCCTCGCCGTCCATCTCAGCCGGCGGTGACGCCGGTGTACACGTGTGCTGGTGTGTATTGTGTGTTGGGTGTGCGCAAGTGTGTCCTTCTGTGCATGCCGCCGCGTAGTGGTGAAGTGTGCGTGAGTGCGTCCTTCACGCGGAAGAAGTGTGCCCTCAATTTACTAGCGTGCGGGGTGCTACGCCGAGTGGTTTTAACTTTGTTTACTTCACCGCGTGTCAGATGGGCCTCTAGTTTAGTTATTTTCCCCCACTGCCACATGGGCCAACACACGAAGATAGAGAACACGAGCTGACGAGGCAGCATGTGGACTGGTTGACCGGTTAACTAAACAATATATGAGCTATACGCTGACATAGTGACCGTATAATCCCTTGGTATAGAGAGTTTGAGTGAGAGGGGAGGCCCGTGAGAGATAGTAGAGAGAGAGAAAGAGCTACTCCCTCCATTCGATAATGTAGTGCCTACATTTTTTAAGTCAAACTTTTGAAACTTTGACCAAGTTTATAAATAAATTACTTATATATCTACAATACCAAAGTTAAATGATAGTATGAAGTAAGTACATGTTGTGATGAATCTAATTATCGTTCCAAATGTAAATGTTTTTCTCCACATATACTTGGTCAAACTTTTCTGAGGTTTGACTTTTCAAAACATCCATATGCTTATGGATGTGAGAGAGTACCAAACTAGAGAGAGAGAGAGAGAGAGAGAGAGAGAGAGAGAGAGAGTGTGTCTGAAATAGAAAGAGTGACCGAAAAAGTGTGTGTGCGTGTGGGAAAGAGACATGGACAACACGCGATAAAAGTAGAGAAAAAGCGTGTGTGTCTTATGCAAACATATCACTCATGCATCTTCGATAGCGGAAGTGAGGTGAGGAGATAGTGTGTGGTTGTTTGCAACCGAGACAGAAAGACCCCTAGCACGTGGATAAGAAAGGTGTGACAAACAAGGGAGAGAGGTCGAGAGAGACGTATGGAGAAAATGCAGACATGGGGAGGACAGAGTGTATGTTTGTGATAGAGAGATCCCCTGGAGATTGTGATGGACTACATGGGTGGGAGATCAAATGACAAGGTGTGTGCATGATAGAAGATACCCCAAGAGATATCGATATAGACATATGGATGGAAGGAGACAATACGTGTGTTCCTGATGGCTAGTGAGAGATAGTCATACTTAGGTGGGGAGTGTGTGCACCTATGATGGAGTGAGGGATTATGGTACTTAGGGGGTGCCTGTCACATAGAGAGAGAACAAGGGCGAAGAGTGTTAGATGGGTCTATGTAGCATGAGCGAGATATGTGTATGTGTGAACCAGTGAGATATAAAGTTTGAGAGAGATAGGGGAGCCTCGATACGTCTGAGTGGTGTGTCAGATAGCTGAGAGGGGGAAAGAGATATTCCATCCGCTCGATAATGCAGTGCATACAAATTTCTTAGAAGTCAAACTTTTGAAACTTTGACCAGGTTTACGTAAATATTATTTATATCTACAATACCAAAGATACAACATACGAAACTACATCTCATGATGAATCTAATGATATATGTTTCCCGTTCTAGATGTAAATGTTTTTCTCCACGTACATGGTCAAACTTTGTGATGTTTGACTTTTCAATAATTCTATATGCTATGGACCGAAGAGAGTGCCTAAGTCGAGAGAGATCAAGTGCGTGTGAAGGAGAATGAGTGATTGTGCAAAAAGAGTATGCGTGTGATAGAGAAAGGGACACCAAAGGATAAATTAGAGAGAGAGTGTGTGTGTTCGTTTCTTATGCAAACATATCACGCATGCATCTCCGAGATAGAAAAGTGAGGTGAGGAGATACGCGAAGATAGCTAGTGTGTGATTGTTTGCAATGGAGAGAGACACCCCTATAGCACATGTCGAATAGAGGTGTGGCCAACACGGAACAAAGGTCGAGAGGGACACATGGAGAAGATGGACACATGGGGAGGGAGAGAGGGTGTGTTTGTGATAGAGAGATCCCCTCGAGATCGTGAGGGGACTGTATGGGTGGGAGATCGAGGGACGAGGTGAGTGTGTGATAGAAAGATGCCCCGAGAGAAATCGAGATAGACCATGCACACGTTTATGATGGAGACTAAGAATTAGCTAGTCATGTTGTGATAGGGGGAACTGCATGTGCCTACAATTGAGTGAGAGATCATCATACTTGGCTAGGCGTGAGATTGTGTGTGTGTGAATGTGAGATGGAGAGAGAACGAGGGAGAGAGATATAGTTTTAGATGGGTCTATCGAGTGCAAGTGAGATATGCATGTGTATGTGTGACCCAGGGAGATGGAGAGTTTGAGAGAGAGAGCGAGAGAGAGGGAAGAGCTCCGAGACGGCAGAGTGGTGCGTGAGAGAGTTACGGACAACGAGCCAGGGAATTTGTGTGCGTACGATGAGTGCACCCAAGATATTTAGCTTGGACTATAGAATCATACATAGTGTGCGAGGGGGACCTATACATGGAGTGTGCATGCAAACTAGAAAGACCCCCCCCCCACACACACAAAGAGAGAGAGATAGAGAGAGAGGGAGAGAGACCAACAAGGTTTGTGTTTGGATGCGTGTGATAGAATTGAAGATTGTCGGCAAGAGAGAGAGCAGGAGTCTAGGAGAGGGGGAGGTCGCGTTTGATGCATCAAAGACTGATATAAACCATGTTTCGATATAAACTTGCATTCAAATATTTAAATTGGAGAACATGTTGTCTGCAATCCAGACATGAACGGAGATATGTGTATCAAACAAGTTCATTAATTTGACTTTCAACATGTTCATGGTGTACTATAATACTGTACAACATGCTACTCGATTGAGGTGTTCAATTTTGGATTTAGTTCACTATTTTGACTTGGTAAACGAGCTATTTCATTGAATCGAGATATTTCATTCTGGGTTTGATTCTCATTTTTAGTGGGTCAACTATTTGTCATATAGTAAATCGTTAGCAACGAGCATGTAAAAACACATTAGTCCCGAGCATCATCTCTCCATATAAAAAAGAAGTGGCAAGCTAATATTTTAAAATTTGATTCGAATCGACTTGGTAAGGTAGACGTGGATGCTCATTCTCCCAAAATTTGAACGAACCGCTAAACACCCCCTGCTCGGTGGAATTCGCCCGAGCAAATAAATGGGAGACACGGAATTACCGGCCTATGTGGGACACGCATCAATTGGCCCGTTCTACATCGAGGGTAGGTTCGTAACTTCATCCAAGCGCACCTTCTCCTTGGCTGAAATGTTATGTGCCGCATAATTCATAAACCATGGGCGGCAAAACACCCTCTCCTCGCCCGAAATCGATCGCGCCGACTATTTCAAAACACACCCTCCTCGTCCGAAATCGCTCACACCGACTATTTCAAAACACGCCCTCCTCGCCCGAAATAGCTCGCGCCCACTATTTCAAAACACGCCCTCCTCGCCCAAAATCGCTCGCGCCCACTATTTCAAAACACGCCCCTCCTCACCCGAAATCGCTCACGCCCACTATTTGGGAGAAGCAAAGTTACTCTACTATCCCCGACCCTCAGTACATAGACCCAAGCCGAGAAGCCTAAATGCAGGGGTAGAACTGTAACTCCCCCCACATTTCAAACAAATGCGTCTGTAAGACATGGTTCCCCCTCCCAATTCCCCATTCATACCTCGTGGGTGCCAAATCACCTTCTCCCGGGAAGCTCCCTTCTCCCCAGCCGCGAAACCTCAACCCCTCCTCCATGGAGCCCCCGCCATACCAAATTCAACGTCGCCCTCCTCCCCAATGCTGGAGACGTTGTCCATTTGCCGTTGTGCACTCGACCATGTGCCTCTTACTCCGTGCTGCCGGAGCTTCCTCGACGACAGCCGAGCGAACCGTACCGGAGCCGATTCACCCCCGCCGTTGTGCACGGTGCCGAAGCGGCTCCAACTTTGGATGCGTCCAGGGCCTTGGTGCTGCTTCCCCGTAGCCGTCGACTATCGCGACATCTCTGCTTTCCTGCCGCCGGTAGCCACCGCAACCATGCCGGCCTCAGCGACTCAGTAGCTGGAGCTTCCTACTTCACCAGGCCGCAAGATAGGTCGTACCCTGATCTCAAATCACTTTATTTAGGCGTCAGTTGTCTGAATTTTTATTCTGGGCCAATCGATTCCCAATGGGAAGAAGCACCCCTCGAGGCGGCGGAGCTCTTAGGCTGCCAGTTGGCTGGTGTCTAACATAAGGGTGCGGGGGCGCAAGTTCGCCGCGGAAGCAGTGCTTAGATGGCTATCTTAGAGTTGTGTGGGTTGAAGGTACTACCGTTGCCGGATCTAGATGACGGCGAGTCTTTGTGGATTGGCCGGGGCGGTGGCACAACCACGGCAGTGCGGTGGGGCGGGGAGCGGGGTTTTGGTCAGAGCTCTCGTGGCCAGGGATGGCGGAGGCAGGCTGCTTTACCGGTGGTCGCTGGCTCTTCGGGGAAGATTCTGAACAGTGTCAACCGAGATGCACAAGACGGCCATCAACCCATTCGTCATAGATCGGACAGTACCAAAATAAAATAAAATCGTGTGTCCCCAATTTACTCTTCAGTCAACAGATGTGTGACAACTCTCGTACCTTACTGTTGATCTCTTAGGGACTTCTTCAGATCAGAGATATGTGTCGTTCTTAACATTATGCGTTTTCTGCATCTTCAGCCACACCGTCTTCCGACTCACCGCAACTACTCCAACAAGGGAAGCATACACCAGAAGGGAGCTATAGTCCCCACTCAACAGTTCCATGCATCGAATGCGCGTGCCCGACATGGACAGCCTCAACAACTGCAGGGCCATCGACAAGTCAGCACATGATGCTCACTCCTATGGATAGTGGCCATATAGGTTGTACCCTCATCTTACTTGTGTGCAACATTTATGGCTTTGTTATTCATCTAAGCATGGAAAATATATTATCACATTTCATTGTATATTCATGCTGATCTCTTACGGGTCTTGTTCAGGAGTTAACGTTGTTCCATAGTTTAGCTAAGAGACTTGTTCTTTAGATAACATTGTTCAATAGTTATCATCCATCAGCCAATGCTATCCCACATGATAGTGATTATAGTATTATACCACTTCTAGTATTACCTATGTTGTTCTTTAGTACTTTTGTGTGCCATCTAGTTAATCTCGAGTACAAATGAAACATATTCTGTAGCTTTCATATGTGTTCCCCCTTTAGTTTTTGAGACCTGCTGCTGCGAGTTAACCCCAGTCCTACTATTTATGTCGTCTCCTACAGGCACTCATTACATAAATCTAACTACTAGTTGTCTTCCATGTATGTCAGATATAATTGCAAACACTGATTTATCCACAAGAACCTCACGGAGCAATGTAACGGCTGTCGGTGTCAAAACCGGCGGATCTCGGGTAGGGGCCCCCGAACTGTGCATCTAAGGCGGATGGTAACAGAAGGCAGGGGACACAATGTTTACCCAGGTTTAGGCCCTCTCGATGGAGGTAATACCCTACTTCCTGCTTGATTGATCTTGATGATATGAGTATTACAAGAGTTGATCTACCACGAGATCGTAGAGGCTAAACCCTAGAAGCTAGCCTATGATTATGATTGTTCTCGTCCTACAGACTAAACCCTCCGGTTTATATAGACACCAGAGGGGGCTAGGGTTACACAGAGTCGGTTACAAGGGAGGAGATCTACAGATCAGTATTATCAAGCTTGCCTTCTACGCCAAGGAGAGTCCCATTCGGACACGGGGCGAAGTCTTGAGTCTTGCATCTTCATAGTCCAACAGTCCGGCTAAAGTATATAGTCCGGCTGTCCGAGGACCCCCTAATCCAGGACTCCCTCAACGGCCAAGAAACTTGACGTCAATGATACCCAATTTGATGGAACCTGTAAGGCAGTTCTTCAGAAGACATGCAGAAAGAGGATGAATCCTATTCACCCCACAAGATCCTTGCTCTAACTTGGCCCGTGATATGGGTACAACATGCATATAGTGTCCTGGAGTGCATCTACTCTGTTGCAATGCCATGTACTTAGCTGCTGATCATGCATGAAGATATGTCATGCCTTCCTGTTTTTTAGTACCTATTCCATTCATGATAACATGTTTTCAAATTCAAGTATTGTCATTCTACTCTATCGCAATCCCATCTTCTTAGTTTGGACATCATGCTTTTGAATATCTTATGTATTGTTATTCATCAGTATGTACTTCATTTGTCTACCATACCATGTTTTTTACATTGAAGTGTTGTTCTAGTGATCTGTTGCAATGCCATCTTAGTTTCCCAATCATACACGCATATGTTGCCTTAGTGTTTTTCTCTATGTATTTCGCTAGCATACAGTTTTACATTTACAATGTTGTCCTGTCGTATCCCTACACTACAAAAAAATACACTTCCGTGATGATACGTGTTTGTCACAGTAGGTCGCATTTTTTTGTCATGCATGTACATCCATGACAATTTTATGACAGAACCAAGATAGTCATACCTGTGCTGTCGTAGAAGTGTTCCATGACATTACCAAAATTATCATCACGGAAGTGTCCACTTCCATGACGATAAATCGCGCGTCACAGAAGTGCTTTCGTCAAGGGTGACCAACACGTGGCATCCACTGTAACGGAACGCCGTTAAGCTATCGGGTCCGGTTTTGGATCCGATAACCCGCTAACAGCCCCGACCAATGGGAATTTTCCACGTGTAAAATCATCATTAGCTGGAGGAAACACGTGTCGGCTCACCGTTGGGTCAGATGTCATCCATTCATTAGACAGAAGGCGCCTATGATACGTTGACACGTGGCACGGCCCAACAGAGGCCCATTCCTGTGAAAAGGCCGGCCCATTTCACTTCGTCAAAAGGTGGCGGGCCGGCCCACGGAAAGCCTGTTAACGGCATGTTCGCATATAGCTCATTTACAGCCCGCTAACCCAGGGCCCGTTACGACCTATCCGAATTAGGCCCAGTAGCGTCATCTGGGCCATCCAATATGATTCCAGCCCATTTTAAGTTCCGGCCCATGTATGGCCCATGACGTCTTTCGGCCAAGATGAGGCCCTTTGTAACTCTTGGCCCGTTAACGGCCCGTGGTGAAACTGGCCCGTAATGAACAGTGTATCACTTTATACCCATTAACGGCTCATTAATCCATTGGGCCGTTTGCAGCCCATGTTATCTTTCGGCCTTCTCAGGGCCCATTTATTCTTGGGCTCATTTCTAGCATTCGGTTACTTACGGCCCGTTACTGCCATTTTCTGCTTGTGGGCCAAATTCAGCCCATGGTTACAGTCGGCCCGTTTGTGGCCCGTTAATACGTTGGGCCGTTTTCATAGTGTCATCAAATATGACCTATTAATGACGACCCATTATACGAATCCAACTCTAGCCCGTTTACGGCCATAATGCGGTCTGTTTTTGGCCCATGTTTGGCCAATCGATCATACGGCCCGTCTAAGGCCCATTGATGATACGGCCAGTAGAAGGCCCATTGTTTCTACGGCCCGTAGGAAGCCTAGTGTCACTACAGTAAATATGTAGCCCATGTCCTGTTAAAGGCGGGAAACTACTATAGGTTTAGACCCGCTAACGGCCCAAGCTGATTATTGGCCCATGTTTTGGCCCATATGAGTAACGAGCCGGCCTAAAGACCGACAACACTGAGATCCACTGAACCTTCCGGTCTAAATTACAGCATACCGACCAAAGAATAAACCTAGACTATACAACAAAGAAATTACGGCATATTAGGAATCAAAGTTCGCTACCCGGTGATAATAAAGCGCAACATGACCATGGATTACATACACCGGGCATCAAAGGTCGCCACCAGTGCATATAAACGCGCCGACAAAAGAATATACAAAACTGAGAGCACTTCAGAAGGCACTAGACCTGGCAAGCTCGGGCCCCCACAAGCAGCCGAACAAGCTGATGAGACCTCAGTTGTGTCAACGATAGATGCTTCATCCCTAGATGTATGGTACCATAGTGCGCAAGGCAGTCCCCTGATATCTTCATTAGATCTTTGACTTCAAGTCGAAGCTGAGCTGAAGCAAGCCTTTCCGCTTTAAGTTGAGACTGAAGAAGTCGAACTGATTGAGGCAACGACTGCACAGAGGTTGTCACACACCTGCTGGTGAGTAGCTTCAAGTCACTGTCTTCATCAAGACAGGACCTTGGGGTCATCTCACTGTCCTTAAGATGGTTTGGCTCACTATCTTTCCTAAAGTTCTGCCTGGCATAAGAGATACGACGTTGAAAGAGAAACAAGGAGGCACGTAATAGGTTTCACAATTATATAAGCAAATAAATGGATCTGTTCTGCATAAGGAACATGTTTTTACAACTACAATTTAAAACTGGTAGTTGTTGCAAACATCCAATCAAATGTAAACATCAGTGGAGGAAATGATGCCTATCCAAATCTATACTAGAACAAAGTTTGAAGGCCTGAGAAGGATGAACTTACATTACATGTTGACACGGGCTGGTCAAAGCCCTTCTCCATGTTGATGGAAAGATAATTCAATAAATTCCCCAAAGAAAATTATTTATAAGCGTTGCCATTATTCTACATTTTGCAAAGAGTAAATATAGATCAAATAATATTGGAAGAAATAGAGGATAATGAAGCTCATGTGCAGACTGATGATACATAATCAAATAGCAATTAATTAAGTACAACGTTACAAGGCAAAAGGTACTGACAAGAGGAATGCAGGTATCAACGTGTGCAGTGGCATTGGCTTTATTCAACATTTTGGTAAGAGTAAATGTAGATATGATAATTTGGAGAAAATGGAGGGCAGGGCAGATAAGATGCAGACTAATGCTAGACAATCAACTATCTTGCGATGCATGTACAGTAATACCACCACCGTCCGTTATTAGTTGTCGCTCAAATGGATGTATCTAGCACTATTAAGTTCTAAATACATCCAATTGATCAACAATTAATTCGATACAGAGGGAGTACATGACAACAGGTACTTACATGAGCAATCCAGAACTTCATAACCATTGTGTTAATTCTACATTTATCTAAGAGTAAATATAGATCTTATAATTTCAAGCAAAGGAAGGATAAAGAAGCGAACATTTACAGTGATGCTACATAATCAAATGGCAATGAGTGTAAGTATGCTGACAAAGGGTAAGAGGTACTAGCAAGAGCAATGCAGAGCCCAGTATTGTCGTGAGATCCTATGATCCTTTGAGCAAGGAGATTCATCTAAAATTAGTTTTCATACAAGAGAGAAGGTAAGGCACATGCATAAATTTAGGAGTTCAAATTTTGAATTGATATCATAGACAGTACCTGACGCTGGGCTGTCAGCAGTTCTAATAGGGGTTTGGCCACGGGAGTAGCGGTAAAGTCTGTTACAGTTGGGCCTGTGTTTTTTGTGGCTGCTGATCCATCTGATTTAACAAGTATCACTACCTTTTCCAAATACCTAGTTTGTACTCCTTGAGGATCTGCAATCACCCTCTTCCTTTTGGACATCTATTACGAAAGAACAACATTTGACTGGAAAAACATAGTATGACGACACATGGAATAGGTATAGAAAATTGATAGGTATGGCATATACTCATATATGATGCTTAAACTAAGCAGATGGTGTAACAAAGTAGAAGTAATGCAAGAGGTCAGATGCAAAATATGTGCGACCAATACAACCTTGCCAAGTTAGAGCATGCACCTTGATGGGTGAATAAGATAGGTCATCCTCCACCATGCCAAGTTTGTTAGCCAGTGGATCGTTCCGCAATATTCCTCTCGTGCGCCCATTCTCATATTCATTTTGATAATGTTTAGTACCTGACATGCATGAAAACATAAAAACAAGTGAGATTATCTTTGTAATGCAAAAGTGATTCTAATCCAATACTTCCTCCCTGTAAACCCCTTTGTGCTATCTCTGCAACTTCTAAGAGGTGCCATGCATGTTGTAATTTGGTGTGTGCATTAATATAATGTGGCCTACTACTCAAAATATGAGAGCTCCAAAAGTGATGATACTTCGCAGATAACAACTTCAACATATAGTAAAGAAGAACAAGTCGACCTGACCTGACAGATTCAAAATATACTAAGGGAGAATAACTCGACCTGACCAGTCGACCGCAAGAGAAGAGGATCATCTTAAAGGAGAGCAGAAGAGCAAGCAGATTGAAGATATTACTGTTGGGGAACGCAGTAAATTCAAAAATTTTCCTACGCACACGCAAGATCATGGTGATGCATAGCAACGAGAGGGGAGAGTATTTGTCTACGTACCCTCGTAGACCGAAGCGGAAGCGTTGACACAACGTAGAGGAAGTAGTCGTACGTAGAGGAAGTAGTCATACGTTCTCCTCGCGATCCAACCGATCTAAGCACCGAACGTACGGCACCTCCGAGTTCTGCACACGTTCAGCTCGATGACGATCCCCGGGCTCCGATCCAGCAAAGCGTCGGGGAAGAGTTCCGTCAGCACGACGGCGTGGTGACGATCTTGATGTGTTACCGGCGCAGGGCTTCGCCTAAGCACTGCAACAATATGATCGAGGTGGAATTTGGTGGAAGGGGGCACCGCACACGGCTAAGGAACGATCCGTAGATCAACTTGTGTGTCTTTGGGGTGCCCCCTGCCCCCGTATATAAAGGATCCAAGGGGGAGGGGCTGGCCGGCCAGGTTTGGTGCGCCAGGAGAGTCCTACTCCCTCTGGGAGTAGGATTCCCCCCCCCCCAATCCTAGTTGGACTAGGATTGCTCCAAGGGGGAGAGAAAGAGAGAGAGGGGGCGCCCACCTCTCCTAGTCCTAATAGGACTAGGGAAGGGGGGGGAGGCGCGCAGCCCCTAGGGCTGCCCTCTCACCTTTCCTCCAAGGCCCATGTTGGCCCATTATGCTTCCGGGGGGTTCCGGTAACCCTCCCGGTATTCCGGTAAAATCCTGATTTCACCCGGAATGCATCCGATGTCCAAACATAGGCTTCCAATATATAATTCTTTATGTCTCGACCATTTCGAGACTCCTCGTCACGTCCCCGATCTCATCCGGGACTCCGAACTCCTTCGGTACATCAAAACTCATAAACTCATAATATAACTGTCATCGAAACCTTAAGCGTGCGGACCCTACGGGTTCGAGAACAATGTAGACATGACCGAGACATGTCTCCAGTCAATAACCAATAGCGGGACCTGGATGCCCATATTGGCTCCTACATATTCTACGAAGATCTTTATCGGTCAGACCGCATAACAACATACGTTTGTTCCCTTTGTCATCGGTATGTTACTTGCCCGAGATTCGATCGTCGGTATCCAATACCTAGTTCAATCTCGTTACCGGCAAGTCTCTTTTCTCGTTCCGTAATACATCATCTCGCAACTAACTCATTGGTTGCAATGCTTGCAAGGCTTATGTGATGTGTATTACCGAGAAGGCCCTGAGATACCTCTCCGACAATTGGAGTGACAAATCCTAATCTCGAAATACGCCAACCCAACATGTACCTTCGGAGACACCTGTAGAGCACCTTTATAATCACCCAGTTACGTTGTGACGTTTGGTAGCACACAAAGTGTTCCTACGGTAAACGGGAGTTGCATAATCTCATAGTTAAAGGAACATGTATAAGTCATGGATAAAAGCAATAGCAACATACTAAACGATCGGGTGCTATGCTAATGGAATGGGTCATGTCAATCAGATCATTCAACTAATGATGTGATCTCGTTAATCAAATAACAACTCTTTGTTCATGGCTAGGAAACATAACCATCTTTGATTAATGAGCTAGTCAAGTAGAGGCATACTAGTGACACTCTGTTTGTCTATGTATTCACACATGTATTATGTTTCCAGTTAATACAATTCTAGCATGAATAATAAACATTTATCATGATATAAGGAAATAAATAATAACTTTATTATTGCCTCTAGGGCATATTTCCTTCAGTCTCCCACTTGCACTAGAGTCAATAATCTAGTTCACATCGCCATGTGATTTATCAGCAATAGTTCATATCGATATGTGACCAACACCCAAAGGGTTTACTAGATTCAGTAATCTAGTTCACATTGCTATGTGATTAACACCCAAAGAGTACTACAGTGTGACTTTTGCTTGTGAGAGAAGTTTAGTCAACGGGTCTGCCACATTCAGATCCGTTATGTATTTTGCAATTTTCTATGTCTACAATGCTCTGCACGGAGCTACTTTAGCTAATTGCTCCCACTTTCAATATGTATCTAGATTGAGACTTAGAGTCATCTAGATTAGTGTCAAAACTTGCATCGACGTAACCTTTTACGACGAACCTTTTTGTCACATCCATAATCGAGAAACATATCCTTATTCCACTAAGGATAATTTTGATCGCTTGTCCAGTGATCTACTCCTAGATCACTATTGTACTCCCTTGCCAAACTCAGTGGTAGGGTATGCAATAGCTCTGGTACACAGCATGGCATACTTTATAGAACCTATGGCTGAGGCATAGGGAATGACTTCCATTCTCTTTCTATCTTCTGCCGTGGTCGGGTTTTGAGTCTTACTCAATTTCACACCTTGTAATACAGACAAGAACTCTTTCTTTGACTGTTCCATTTTGAACTACTTCAAAAATCTTTTCAAGGTATGTATTTATTGAAAAACTTATCAAGCGTCTTGATCTATCTCTTATAGATCTTGATGCTCAATATGTAAGCAGCTTCACCGAGGTCCTTCTTCGAAAAACTCCTTTCAAATACTCCTTTATGCTTTACAGAATAATTCTACATTATTTCCGATCAATAATATGTCATTTACATATACTTATCAGAAATGCTGTAGTGCTCCCACTCACTTTCTTGTAAATACAGGCTTCACCGCAAGTCTGTATAAAACTATATGCTTTGATCAACTTATCAAAGCGTATATTCCAACTCCGAGATGCTTGCACCAGTCCATAGATGGATCGCTGGAGCTTGCATATTTTGTTAACACCTTCAGGATCGACAAAACCTTCTAGTTGCATCGTATACAACTCTTCTTTAATAAATCCATTAAGGAATGTAGTTTTGTTTATCCATTTGCCGGATTTCATAAAATGCGGCAATTGCTAACATGATTCGGACAGACTTAAGCATAGATACGAGTGAGAAACTCTCATCGTAGTCAACACCTTGAACTTGTCGAAAACCTTTTGCGACAATTCTAGCTTTGTAGATAGTAACACTACTATCAGTGTCCGCTTCCTCTTGAAGATCCATTTATTCTTAATTGCTTGCCGATCATCGGTCAAGGCAACCAAAGTCCAAACTTTGTTCTCATACATGGATCATATCTCAGATTTCATGGCCTCTAACCATTTCGCGGAATCTGGGCTCATCATCGCTTCCTCATAGTTCGCAAGTTCGTCATGGTCTAGTAACATGACTTCCAGAACAGGATTACCGTACCACTCTGGTGCGGATCTCACTCTGGTTTACTTACGAGATTCGGTAGTAACTTGATCTGAAGTTACATGATCATCATCATTAGCTTCCTCACTAATTGATGTAGTAGTCACAGGAACAGATTTCTGTGATGAACTACTTTCCAATAAGGGAGAAGGTACAATTACCTTATCAAGTTCTACTTTCCTCCCACTCACTTCTTTCGAAAGAAACTCTTTCTCTAGAAAGTTTCCGAACTTAGCAACAAAAGTCTTGCCTTCGGATCTGTGATAGAAGGTGTATCCAACAGTTTCCTTTGGATATCCTATGAAGACACATTTCTCCGATTTGGGTTCGAGCTTATCAGGTTGAAGCTTTTTCACATAAGCATCGCAGCCCCAAACTTTAAGAAACGACAGCTTAGGTTTATTGCTAAACCATAGTTCATACGGTGTCGTCTCAACGGTTTTAGATGGTGCCCCTTTTAACGTGAATGCAGCTGTCTCTAATGCATGATCCCAAAACGATATTGGTAAATCGGTAAGAAACATCATAGATTGTACTATATCCAATAAAGTACGGTTATGACATTCGGACACACCATTATGCTGTGGTGTTCCAGGTGGCATGAATTTTGTGAAACTATTCCACATTGTTTTAATTGAAGACCAAACTCGTAACTCAAATATTTGTCTCCGCGATCAGATCGTAGAAATCTTATTTTCTTGTCACGATGATTTTCCACTTCACTCTAAAATTCTTTGAACTTTTCAAATGTTTCAGACTTATGTTTCATTAAGTCGATATACCCATATCTGCTTAAATCATCTATGAAGTTCTGAAAATAATGATACTTGTCGCGAGCCTTAATATTCATCGGACCACATACATCAGTATGTATGATTTCCAACAAATCTGTTGCTTGCTCCATTGTTCCGGAGAACGGCGTTTTAGTCATCTTGCCCAAGAGGCATGGTTCGCAAGCATCAAGTGATTCATAATCAAGTGATTCCAAAATCCCATCAGCATGGAGTTTCTTCATGCGCTTTACACCAATATGACCTAAACGGCAGTGCCACAAATAGGTTGCACTATCATTATTAACTTCGCATCTTTTGGTTTCAATATTATTAATATGTGTATCACTACGATCGAGATCCAATGAACTGTTTTCATTGGTGTGTATGACCATAGAAGGTTTTTATTCATGTAAACGGAACAACAATTATTCTCTAATTTACATGAATAACCGTTTTGCAATTAACATGATCAAATCATATTCATGCTCAACGCAAACACCAAATAACACTTATTTAGTTTCAACACTAATCCCGAAAGTATAGGGAGTGTGTAATGATGATCATATCAATCTTGGAACCACTTCCAACACACATCGTCACCTTGCCCTTTAACTAGTCTTTGTTCATTCTGCAACTCCCGTTTCGAGTTACTAATCTTAGCAACTTGAACCAGTACCAAATACTGAGGGGTTGCTATGAACACTAGTAAAGTACACATCATTAACATGTATATCAAATATACTTATGTTCACTTTGCCATCCTTCTTATCCGCCAATCACTTGGGGTAGTTCCGCTTCCAGTGACCAGTCCCTTTGCAGTAGAAGCACTTAGTCTCAGGCTTAGGACTAGACTTGGGCTTTTTCACTTGAGCAGCAACTTGCTTGCCGTTCTTCTTGAAGTTCCCCTTCTTTCCTTTTGCCCTTTTCTTGAAACTAGTGATCTTGTCAACCATCAACACTTGATGTTTTTCTTTGATTTCTACCTTCGCCGATTTTAGCATCGCGAAGAGCTTGGGAATATTTTCCGTTATCCCTTGCATATTATAGTTCATCACGAAGTTCTACTAACTTGGTGATGGTGACTAGAGAATTCTGTCAATCACTATCTTATCTGGAAGATTAACTCCCACTTGATTCAAGCGATTGAAGTACCCAGACAATCTGAGCACATGCTCACTAGTTGAGCGATTCTCCTCCATCTTTTAGCTATAGAACTTGTTGGAGACTTCATATCTCTCAACTCGGGTATTTGCTTGAAATATTAACTTCAACTCCTAGAACATCTCATATGCTCCATGACGTTCAAAACGTCTTTGAAGTCCCGATTCTAAGCAGTTAAGCATGGTGCACTAAACTATTAAGTAGTCATCATATTGAGCTAGCAAAACGTTCATAATGTCTGCATCTGCTCCTGCAATAGGTCCGTCACCTAGCGGTGCATCAAGGACATAATTCTTCTGTGCAACAATGAGGATAAACCTCAGATCACGGATCCAATCCGCATCATTGCTACTAACATTTTTCAACATAATTTTCTCTAGGAACATATCAAAATAAACATAGGGAAGTAACAACGCGAGCTATTGATCTACAACATAGATATGCTAATACTACCAGGACTAAGTTCATGATAAATTAAAGTTCAATTTATCATATTACTTAAGAACTTCCACTTAGATAGACATCTCTCTAATCCTCTAAGTGATCACGTGATCCAAATCAACTAAACCATGTCCGATCATCACGTGAGATGGAGTAGTTTCAATGGTGAACATCATTATGTTGATCATATCTACTATATGATTCACGCTCGACCTTTCGGTCTCCGTGTTCCGAGGCCATATCTGTATATGCTAGGCTCGTCAAGTTAAACCTGAGTATTCCGCGTGTGCAACTGTTTTGCACCCGTTGTATTTGAACGTAGAGCCTATCACACCCGATCATCACGTGGTGTCTCAGCACGAAGAACTTTCGCAACGGTGCATACTCAGGGAGAACACTTCTTGATAATTTAGTGAGAGATCATCTTATAATGCTACCGTCAATCAAAGCAAGATAAGATGCATAAAAGGATAAACATCACATGCAATCAATATAAGTGATATGATATGGCCATCATCATCTTGTGCTTTGTGATCTCCATCTTCGAAGCACCGTCATGATCACCATCGTCACCGGCGCGACACCTTGATCTTCATCGCAGCATCGTTGTCGTCTCGCTAATCTTATGCTTCTACGACTATCACTACCGTTTAGCAATAAAGTAAAGCATTACATCGCGATTGCATTGCATACAATAAAGCGACAACCATATGGCTCCTGCCAGTTGCCGATAACTCGGTTACAAAACATGATCATCTCATACAATAAAATTTAGCATCACGTCTTGACCATATCACATCACAACATGCCCTGCAAAAACAAGTTAGACGTTCTCTACTTTGTTGTTGCAAGTTTTACGTGGCTGCTACGGGCTTTAAGCAAGAACTCATCTTACCTACGCATCAAAACCACAACGATAGTTTGTCAAATAGACTCCGTTTTAACCTTCTCAAGGACCGGGCGTAGCCACACTCGGTTCAACTAAAGTTGGAGAGACAGTCTTCCGCAAGCCATCTCTGTGCAAAGCACGTCGAGGGAACCGGTCTCGCGTAAGCGTACGCGTAAGGTTGGTCCGGATCGTCTCATCCAACAATACCGCTGAACCAAAGTATGACATGCTGGTAGGCAGTATGACTTGTATCGTCCACAACTCACTTGTGTTCTACTCGTGCAAATAACATCAACCATAAAACCTAGGCTCGGATGCCACTGTTGGGGAACGCAGTAAATTCAAAAAATTTCCTACGCACACGCAAGATCATGGTGATGCATAGCAACGAGAGGGGAGAGTATTTGTCTACGTACCCTCGTAGACCGAAGCGGAAGCGTTGACACAACGTAGAGGAAGTAGTCGTACGTAGAGGAAGTAGTCGTACGTTCTCCTCGCGATCCAACCGATCTAAGCACCAAACGTACGGCACCTCCGAGTTCTGCACACGTTCAGCTCGATGACGATCCCCGGGCTCCGATCCAGCAAAGCGTCGGGGAAGAGTTCCGTCAGCACGACGGCGTGGTGACGATCTTGATGTGTTACCGGCGCAGGGCTTCGCCTAAGCACTGCAACAATATGATCGAGGTGGAATTTGGTGGAAGGGGGCACCGCACACGGCTAAGGAACGATCCGTAGATCAACTTGTGTGTCTTTGGGGTGCCCCCTGCCCCCGTATATAAAGGATCCAAGGGGGAGGGGCTGGCCGGCCAGGTTTGGTGCGCCAGGAGAGTCCTACTCCCTCTGGGAGTAGGATTCCCCCCCCCCAATCCTAGTTGGACTAGGATTGCTCCAAGGGGGAGAGAAAGAGAGAGAGGGGGCGCCCACCTCTCCTAGTCCTAATAGGACTAGGGAAGGGGGGGAGGCGCGCAGCCCCTAGGGCTGCCCTCTCACCTTTCCTCCAAGGCCCATGTTGGCCCATTATGCTTCCGGGGGGTTCCGGTAACCCTCCCGGTATTCCGGTAAAATCCTGATTTCACCCGGAATGCATCCGATGTCCAAACATAGGCTTCCAATATATAATTCTTTATGTCTCGACCATTTCGAGACTCCTCGTCACATCCCCGATCTCATCCGGGACTCCGAACTCCTTCGGTACATCAAAACTCATAAACTCATAATATAACTGTCATCGAAACCTTAAGCGTGCGGACCCTACGGGTTCGAGAACAATGTAGACATGACCGAGACATGTCTCCAGTCAATAACCAATAGCGGGACCTGGATGCCCATATTGGCTCCTACATATTCTACGAAGATCTTTATCGGTCAGACCGCATAACAACATACGTTTGTTCCCTTTGTCATCGGTATGTTACTTGCCCGAGATTCGATCGTCGGTATCCAATACCTAGTTCAATCTCGTTACCGGCAAGTCTCTTTTCTCGTTCCGTAATACATCATCTCGCAACTAACTCATTGGTTGCAATGCTTGCAAGGCTTATGTGATGTGTATTACCGAGAAGGCCCTGAGATACCTCTCCGACAATTGGAGTGACAAATCCTAATCTCGAAATACGCCAACCCAACATGTACCTTCGGAGACACCTGTAGAGCACCTTTATAATCACCCAGTTACGTTGTGACGTTTGGTAGCACACAAAGTGTTCCTACGGTAAACGGGAGTTGCATAATCTCATAGTTAAAGGAACATGTATAAGTCATGGATAAAAGCAATAGCAACATACTAAACGATCGGGTGCTATGCTAATGGAATGGGTCATGTCAATCAGATCATTCAACTAATGATGTGATCTCGTTAATCAAATAACAACTCTTTGTTCATGGCTAGGAAACATAACCATCTTTGATTAATGAGCTAGTCAAGTAGAGGCATACTAGTGACACTCTGTTTGTCTATGTATTCACACATGTATTATGTTTCCAGTTAATACAATTCTAGCATGAATAATAAACATTTATCATGATATAAGGAAATAAATAATAACTTTATTATTGCCTCTAGGGCATATTTCCTTCAATTACAAGTCTTTCTATACAATGTCGGTTGTCCACCCATGATGAACCAGAGCGCACATAGTAATACTATTCCTTCCGGTCTCTCCATATGTGTCTCACATGCATTTTGAAACTAAAGTAGGAACATTTAGCTGACCAATTAAACATCTCTTAGTTTTACTAATATCAGCATAATATCATATTTGAATTTGTACAACTAAGCTTGTTTGGCTCGATGGGTGGAGCAGTGCTATTACGACACGAACCACGTAGGCTGGTCGTGGTCATCATAAAATGGTTAAACCGTAAGCATGATGAGTATAGTGTTGACCGTGGCAGTGGGATGGCAGATCTAAAGCTGCAAACCGCGCAAAGGGTAGTTAGCAACCGATATTTGCTTTGAAATAACAACTAAGATTTGATATGAACAAGAAAGTACAGTCAACAACTGACAAAGAAATGCAATTCTGCTGTCTCTCTATATGTCACGACATGCATTTGGAAACTCAAGTGGGACCTTTAGCTAACCAATTAAATGTGTCTGTTAACTAATATCAATATCATATCACAATCATATTTGAACAACTAAGCTTTGGAATTTTGAGTGTTGTGTTGTTTAGCTTGAAGGGTGGAGTAATGCTAGTATGACAGAAAGCACCTACGCAGATCATAGTAGAGTAGATAAAAGGGGAAAACCCTAAGCATCAAGAGTAAAATAAGGATAGTGGAACTAGCTGGACCAGTGGGTGGCGCACATGCTTTTCAAAACGAATATAGGAACATTAGGTGACCAATTAAACGTTATCTGTTTTAGTAATATGAGCATCATATCAGATGCGTATTTCAACATGTAAGCTTTGGAATTATGAGTGGCATGTTGTTTCGCTTGATGGGTTGAGGTCTTGAGGAGCAGTACTAGCACGAAACAAAGCAGGCAAGCACCTACGATGATGGTAGTGAATATAAAGAGGGGAAACCATAAGCTTTACGAGTATAGTGACCGTGACATGGTGGATCTGAAGGTGCAAACCGGACAAAGCTACTTCGCAACCAATGTTTGCATTCAACTAGCCACTACGATTTGGTACGGACAAGAAAAGTACAATAAACAATTTAAGATCTATTTTCCGGGTGAGATCAATAACTTAAGCACATATGGAAGAGTACCACCTCTCTTGCGACGCCGTGTAGGCCCCTGCTGATACGTTGAGGGTGCTGTGGGTGCGATGGCTGTCGGCGGCGGGGAAGAAGACTTTAGATGGCAGACGGCCGGGTTGGGGGATAAATCCTGTTGTCGTGGACGAGGCGGTCGTAGGAGCGGCAACAACAAAGTGGACGACGGCGCTGATGAAGCGAGACGACGCGATGAAAGGATCCTGGTCCGGCGCCGTGGATGAGAGACGTCCATCTCTTGAAGTGGACGACGGGGTAGGGGTAGCGGCTCCGGAAAGGTGGAGGATGGGGTGGTGGACGGAGGAGGCTGGTGGCAGTGGGGAGGTTGTTGTGGCGCCGACGGTGTATGAATGGGGAAATGGAGGGGGAGGGGCGATCTCAAACTTTGGGACGCGCTTGTCTGAAATTTGGGGAAGTTACGAACTTATCACCCGTTTAAAATTTCGTATATCACGTCGGTTGGGGATAGGACGGTTGTCGGTGTCAAAACTGGCGGATCTCGGGTAGGGGGTCCCGAACTATGCGTCTAGGCGGATGGTAACAGGAGACAAGGGACACGAAGTTTTACCCAGGTTCGGGCCCTCTCGATGGAGGTAAAACCCTACGTCCTGCTTGATTAATATTGATGATATGGCTAGTACAAGA
Source organism: Aegilops umbellulata (assembly GCA_032464435.1). Lineage (NCBI taxonomy): Eukaryota > Viridiplantae > Streptophyta > Magnoliopsida > Poales > Poaceae > Aegilops > Aegilops umbellulata. Next base: position 115,650,025 of record CP136056.1, read on the forward strand.
GTAGATCTACCATGAGATCAAGGAGGCTAAACCCTAGAAGCTAGCCTATGGTATGATTGTTGTATGTTGTCCTACGGACTAAAGCCCTCCGGTTTATATAGACACCGGAGAGGGTTAGGGTTACACAAAGTCGGTTACAATGGTAGGAGATCTAAATATCCGCATCGTCAAGCTTGCCTTCCACGCCAAGGAAAGTCCCTTCCGGACACGGGACAAAGTCTTCAATCTTGTATCTTCATAGTCCAGGAGTCCGGCTAAAGGTATAGTCCGGCTATCGGGACACCCCCTAATCCAGGACTCCCTCAGTAGCCCCTGAACCAGGCTTCAATGACGACGAGTCCGGCGCGCAGATTGTCTTCGGCATTGGAAGGCGGGTTCCTCCTCCAAGTACTTCATAGAAGATTTTGAACACAAAAGACAGTGTCCGACTCTGCAAAATAAGTTTCCACATATTGCCATAGAGAGAATAATATTTACACAAATCTAATCTGCTGACGCATTCCGTAGCGTGACATCACACCACGGCCAAGTCCTTATTCGAATCGTTTTTACTCCCCCACCTCAGCGCATTTCGCGAGGCGGTTTCCTTGGCATGTCTTGTCAAAGCAGAGATCGTGTCCCCTTATTTACGGGATTCTCATCAATACGGACGTGGGTAACCCAACCGCGCCATTTATCACGGCGCTTGGGAGATAAGCGAGTTTTACCAGGCTGGTGGGGACGCTTAACCGCATCCGCCCATATAAGGGGATAAGGGTCCACCTTTTTACCTACGCCTTCTTCCTCCTTTGCCTATCCATCTTCCGCGCACTCGAGCTCCAACGCCCAAGCCCGCACTTCCCACCTCAACCTTCTCCAGCCATGTCCGAAGCGGGAGGCAATTGGATGGTCTCCTCCGTTAATGAGGGACACGTCAAAAAACCGAGGAAAGCCGGATACTTGTCTAACGACATCGCGCACCGGCTTCTCGAAGAGGGGAAGCTCCTCCCCACCCCAAGGCCCCATGAGAGGGTAGTATTCCCTCCCCATTTCCTCCGCGGACTGGGCTTTCCTCTCCACCCGTTCGTCCGGGGGCTCATGTTCTACTGTGGCCTAGATTTCCATGATTTGGCCCCCAACTTCGTCCTCAACATCTCGGTGTTTATCGTCGTGTGTGAGACTTTCCTCTGCGTACGCCCCCATTTCGGCCTATGGCTCAAGACTTTCAACGTCAAGCCCAAGGAGGTGCGTGGCAACCAGGCGGAGTGCGGAGGCGCCATGGCGGGCAAGATAGCCAATGTCCTATGGCCCGAGGGCTCCTTTGTGGAGACCCTGAAGGGGTGGCAATTGGGGTGGTTTTACATCACCGAGCCGCGCGATCCCAAATGGGTCGCAGCCCCCGAGTTCTGGTCCGGACCCCCTACGCGGCTCACGTCTTGGAAAGAGACGGGCCTGTCGTGGGGCAATAAACGAGAGATAACTGGACTGCAAAAATAAATCCAAACCTTGGTGAACAAGCAGCTCAAGCTTGTCAACGTAGTCCAGGTTATGCTCGTCCGCCGGATTCTCCCGTGTCAGCAACGGGGCTTCAATTTGTGGGAGTTCGACCCAGCGCAGCACCCAACCCTGAGCAGGCTCTTCGACACAACGTACGAAGACGCCTGGAAGGTGCTATTCAAAGGCGCTGAGGCTCCCGCATCCGCTTCCGAGGACCGCGGATTCAGAACGTAGCTTCCCGCCGGTGCGGTAAGCTTTTTTTACCTTTTACAGGATGTTGGTTTTTCATAGTTTGACTCTATGCGGGTTCTAAACTCCCTTTCCTTTGACAGGATTGGCTGGCAAAGTCCGGACAGATCGACTGTCCGGCTCCTTTGCCCGAAGACCCAACCGATGCTCGCTTAGCGAAGCTGTTGGCTCCGGCACCTTACGTGGTGCCGGAGAAGAAGGCCAAGAAGAGGGCCACAGGGACTCGAAAGAGTTCCCGGCGCCAGGAGGTGTCGGATTCTTCATCCGACGAATCTGAGACGCGCTCCTCCCATGAAAACGAGGAGGAGGAAGAAGAAACCTCTCCCCTTCCAGCGGGGGGAGGAAAGAAAAGGAAGGCCGCCCCGACCGGGGAGGCCGAAGGGTCCAGGAAGGGGAAAACCCTTCCTCCGGACTACCCCGCCGACGCCGATGACGACGAAGAGGAGTGGCCGCGCAGGGCCAAGCGTCCGGCGGAATCGTAAGCATCCGGGCACCCGAGTAATTCTTAGCATTCCTTTATTGCACAACCTTTCCTTATGTCGAATATGATTATGCAGTCCGCCCAAGGCCAGGCTCGACGAGTCGTCAAGCAGCTCCCTGGATTCATCGGACGTGAATTCACTTCCGCCCGCCACCTCCCCCCGCCCTATAGGTGATGCCGAGGTGGCGTCCCAACAGGCTCCAAGCCATGAGGAGGTGGTCCTGGAGGCGCCACAAGGCGACTTCCCTGACTCCAGGAGTAAAGGGGATAAACCCCCCAGGGCTCCAAGTCCGGCTTTGAGCCGGACACCGCACCGAAATCGTCAACGGTTCCGGACCGCGGTAGGCGAACTCCTTCTAAGAGGAGCAAGCCTACTGAGCCGGCGGCCCCGTCCAACCGGAGGCGTCGGACAATCTGCTGGAGGTGCTTAATGGCGCCTCCATCGACGAGGAGCACCGCACTATTATGAGTGCGGTGATCTAGAAGGTTCAGTCCGCCAGGAGCGGACTGACTGGAGCTTGTGGCAGCCTTCTAACAGGCTTCAAGGTAAGTGCAGGATATATAAAAAATATTACCGCATAGACAGTAGCCCCTGACGCTCTATTTGGCGTTCGGAAAGAAAAGCCGAATAGAGGATCTAATAAAATCGCAGGAGTCTAACAAAAAAAGAGTCAATATGCGTATGCAGGCTTCGCTGCTGGCAACCGCCGCACTGACTGCGGAGGTGGGCACACTGAAGCAGGGCCTCGAGCGGACCGAGCAAGAGCTCGTCCTTGCCAAACGGCAGCTCGAGGAGAAAGAAGGTAAGAAATACCATATAGAAAAAAGAAAATATAAAAGTGCAATTGCAAAAATATGACAGGATTAACATGGTTATTATAGGGGCCACAACTGAGGTGGCGACCCTCAAGCAAGCGTTGGACGAGGCCGATAAGAGAGCGGCCACGGAGGGCTCTGAGCGGGAGAGGTATGAAGCCCAGGTCGGCGAGGTGCGGCAAGAGCTCCAGGCTCTCATGAAAAAACATGAGAGTTTGGAGCTTGACTCAAAGACGCGAGCGTCCGAGCTTGCGGCAGCCATTGAAAATGCCAAGTCTGCCAAGGCTGAATCCCAGAAGGCCCTCCAGGAGTTGGATGCGGCGAAGAAGATAGCGGCGGGTAAGGCATTCTTTATGCAAATCAAATGTGTAAAAGTGAGCTTCTTGTTACTTACCCGAATCCGAAGCTCTCCAGGAGCATTCGCAGATCTTCCCCGTAGCGTGTCCGATGCCGCCGCATTCTACCGAGCCGAGGAGGGCAGCTCGACGGAGAAGGTGTTCTGGTCTCAGTATGCTGAGGCCGGACAACCAGTGCCCCTGAGCGACCAGCTGAAGCAGCTGGTCCACAAGGTGGCCGAACAGGCCATGGAGGGCCTCATAGTTCGGGTGTGGCCTGGAGAGGCTCTGCCTGGGAGCTACTTCGGGCTAGTGCGGTGGCTGGTGGAGGCCTGTCCAAGGCTCAGGGTCATCAAGCGCTCTGTTTGCATTGAAGGTGCCCGTAGGGCCCTTGCTCGTGCTAAGGTGCACTGGGGCAAGCTGGATGGTGAGAAGCTTGTGAAGGACGGGCCACCGCCGGGGAAGGAGCATCGCTGTAACGCCCCGGTTTCGATGCGCCAGGTGTCCGCCGGTTATTCGCCGTCAATGTCGGATGTCGGTGTCAAAACCGGCGGATCTCGGGTAGGGGGTCCCGAACTATGCGTCTAGGCGGATGGTAACAGGAGACAAGGGACACGAAGTTTTACCCAGGTTCGGGCCCTCTCGATGGAGGTAAAACCCTACGTCCTGCTTGATTAATATTGATGATATGGGTAGTACAAGAGTAGATCTACCACGAGGTCAAGGAGGCTAAACCCTAGAAGCTAGCCTATGGTATGATTGTTGTATGTTGTCCTACGGACTAAAGCCCTCCGGTTTATATAGACACCGGAGAGGGTTAGGGTTACACAAAGTCGGTTACAATGGTAGGAGATCTAAATATCCGCATCGTCAAGCTTGCCTTCCACGCGAAGGAAAGTCCCTTCCGGACACGGGACGAAGTCTTCAATCTTGTATCTTCATAGTCCAGGAGTCCGACTGACGGTATATTCCGGCTATTCGGACACCCTCTAATCCAGGACTCCCTCAACGGTAATGTCACATCTCCCAAATATTTGCTGGTAATGATTTCGGGCGAGGAGAGGCTGTTTTGCCGCCCATGGTTGGCGCCCACGGTGTATGAGCGGGGCTGACATGTAGGGCGTTTGTGTCACGTCTGAGGGAAGTTACACATCTGCCCCTATTTAAAATATTAGCCTACATCAATTTTGGACGAGGAGAGTTTGTTTTGCCACCCACCGTGGATGAATGGGGAAATGGAGGGAGAGACACATGTCTTTCGGGCGAGCTTGAATCAAATGTGTTTTGCCGCCCACGTTTGGCGCCCACCGTGTCTGAATGGGCTCAGAGGCCATCGTGTCATGTCTGATTGAAGTTACTAGTCTACCCCTATCGACAGAAGTGTAAATCCGGTCGATAAGGATGTCAAGTGTCAGGGGTAGACAGTAATTTCCATCTCGCAAACACTTGCTTCGGGCAGCCCACAAATGATAGTGGGTGTTTAGACGCTTCGTTCAAAACTTGGGAGAATTAGCATTCATGTTTGCCCTGGGCCTTGGCAACTAAATCCAAATCCATTTTTTATCCGATTACGAATATCCATAGATAATTCTACGTTTTGTTATTTATTTCTTCAAAACCACAACAAAGATTTATTCCACCTTTATATATGATTATGATTTATAAATGACGTGATCTTCGAATTCAGTAGGTTGGATACACTTTGAGTCAAACAGTTATTTCATCCAATACAATATGCTCACACGAAAAACAGTTCACCTTATGTCAATCATACAAGTACTGAGGATTACCTCGCCTAAAAAATTCGGATCGTTACAACACATGGACAACATAGGGGGTCTTACAACATAATCCATTCAGAGACATGACACAACATGCAAGTACAATAATCTATTGACAATTTCAACTGGTATCTAAATAAGAACTGGTATTACCCTGGGCTTTAGATAGCAGAAGCAGCAGGACCTCCTCCGTCTTCAAATGCAACATTCTTACTTCCTCCAATTCTTGGGTTGCTTGCATAATGCGTGTAGCTAATTGCATAATTTCCAGCTTCAAGATCGAGATTACCTCATTCATGGCAGCCACACCATCTCTTTCTGCCTCTAGTAGAGCCTCAAGAACTATAATATCTGTGCTCAAACTGCTCTCTGGCGGTGTTGCCTTTGAACTGCTACCATTCGGTAACATGGATGGCGCACTGCTTCCACAAATAGATTCTGGGGTTGTACATTGTGTCCTAGTGTGAACGGCATCCTGAAAGGTTTCCGCTGGACATAAGTAAGAGATAGTTATCGCATGATCCAGGCAGTAAGCTTACATGGTAAACGACATACAAATTATTGCCGAGCATGGCAAGCTATATTTAAATGGTTCGAAGTAGCATCAGCCTAAAAGAAATTAAAATGGTAAGATGAAACTAGGGATGTAAGTGGCAAATAAATGACATCCGCCAGTCCCATCTAGTTAGTTTTTGCTAGCTCCCTGGTTCATTTTCCTCAAAAAACAAAAACTCTTTTGAACTATCATACCACTAGTGGACTTTAATCGGGATTAAACGGGGCCCAGTTGACATCCCTAGTTGAAAGGGAGTGTACACCGCTAAGTTGCCAAGGCATCTAAGCAGTTGAAATAATCTGAGAAAGCACTTAACAGTATGGCCTCATATAAAATACGAAGACAGTCTTGTGATGAAGTTCAGAGGAAAAGTTAAGGACTCAAATGAACTAGGCATGCATTTCTTTAAGATAGTACAGCAGGCATTGCTGACATATTGGCCAACTCAGGTATAGCCTAACAAGTAACAAACAAGCATTCGAATCAAGCAATATAGCAAAGCAGACAACTGAACTATTTGTAATTCTGTAGGATTACAGGTTGAGGGAACAAGCCAAGAAAGCAGCCCACACGCATTACATTTCACATGTACTAAAACACACTGGCTTACCATATGTTGCTGTGAAGCCTCGCTGCTGTTGCAATGTTCTTTGAAGATATCGTCAGCATCCCGTGGTTGCAAATCTAGTTGTTGTAGTTTATTCTGCACCCTCTATTTAGGTAAATTAATTTTAATCGCATGCACTAGTTCGAATTGATCATCAATGGTTCATCTAAACTAATGAAAGAAGGGTGTGTGCTTACACGACAATATATCTGCTTCACTCTATTTTTGTGCTTGTTCGAGGTGCCAGCCCCAAAAGAAAAAATATTTTGCTTGATGGGGTTGGCAGCTCCATAATTAATAGAAGCATCAAATTAGTCATGCAACTTGGGAATATCAAGAACACACAAAAAAGTAATGAGCAGAGGCTCGGAGCGGTGATGTAATAGCTAGCATCAGAAAATGTAGGGTAAAATGAACAAAAAGCAGCGGAACCACATGCTAGTTTGCTGATGTGTAATTAAGCATAGAGGACATGAAGCAGTCTGATGGAACTAACAGGTGGCATAAGAACAACACCATTATCATAAATATAGCATGCAAGCAGTAAAATAGTAGGCAGTGATATCTAGGAAGTACAGTAATACTTAGGACAAAACTAAAGCATATTAACTATATGTGCACTGGTATGTAATTTTGCACATGTAACATGTTCACTGCCAGAAGTATGGCCCTACAGGTGCAAGCAGAATAATGCGACTCATGAAAAGCTAAATGATGCCCTAAAGAAATTCAAAGGTGCGGTGTTTATGCTAAGAAAGTGAATGTAGGCGCCGGCCGTTGGATAATAGTACCTGATTCTCTGCGGCGTATGGGTATCGTTGGCATACTTAATAGCTAAGGACCGTTGATGGTGCTCGTGTTGCGGTTGAGTTTGGGCCGGTTGTCGCCGTCGCTGAAGCGGCTCCGGTGCTACGGTTGCGGCGCCTGTCGACATACAAGAAAGCACATCTGTGGTAAGTGAAAAGTTGCACTATAAAGAGAAAAACCGAAGGAGTACAGATCGCAATAACCTGATGAGGCTGCGGCTTCGGTAAAGCAGGGCCGGTGGAGTTGAATATGGCGTCCGTGGAGCGGATCCGGTGAAGTGGACAAAGGCTTCGGTGGGCGCGTTGTACAGTGCTTTTGGTGAGGCGGATCTGTTGCGGCAGACGAGGGCTTGTATGAAGGGCCGGTGAAGGGACGGACGAGGGAGTCAGTGAAGGGCCTACACTATGGTGGACGAGGGTGCCAGTTAAGCAGATCCGGTGCGGTGGACCATGATGGCGGTCAAGGAGATATGGAGCGGTGTACAAGCCAGCCGCTGAAGCGGCTCCGGTGAAGTGGTGAGTTGGCAGTTGGGGGTTCCAAGGTGTGGAAGGTAGATTCGTCGGGGTGTGAGGTCCACCACTACGACGGAGGACTAGATTCGGTGGTTTGCCGTGATTGGGGGGGTCGGGGAGGGGAAGGGGAGGGGCTCTGGGGAAGAATGTTGGGGGAAAAGAGGGGAAAACAATGGAGTTACCAAAGCAGCCCTTTTCCGTTCATGTGGCAGGGGTAAAACAGGAATATCACAGGGCTAAACTTTCGGGCGCAAGATATTTCGATGTGAGTGGGAAGTTTGAAAGCTTTTGGCGCCGGAAATTATATTCTGCTCTTGTACGGACGACTATGATATCATGGCCGAGAATTTGTTTGTTTTGCACGCAAAAAAATAGTGCAAGTTTGAAAATCAATGTCTCCAACTCGAAACTTAGATTGTCCATTCAATTAAAATATGGATCATTGAGCTACTACAAGCAAATACCATCATATGGTCCAATTCAAATGAAATTCCAAATGTGTTTATCCTAAATATGATGACAAAAGCAAAAATGTGTATGTGTATGAATAAAGTGGATGATTATAAAGTTTGAACATGCCCGTATGTGTATATCTCTAGGTTTGACATATGAATTTGAAATCACGAAATCCCGGCTTAAAAATGTACCTCCGTTTAAATGAATTACAAAAGCTAATGATGGAGTCGAATTCAAAAATTCCAATCTTAGGTTTGTAATTCTGGTACATCAAAGTATATCACGCATATTCAAAAGTATCGTTATCTCATAGTCCAAACTGTGAAACAAATTGATCAACCTTGAGTGCACACACTATTGACCATGTATATCTCAATTACGCTAAAGTCCCTCAAATATAGACACCTCACTCTTTATCTGAAGCAACCTCCCCCCTCGTCGCCCACCCCCCGCCCCCCCCACACACAGAAGTCGTTCTCTCCCCTAAACATCAACACACGAGCACATTAACACCCCTCTGTCTTCTAAAGTCCGGACCCCAATATAGGTCTCTATCACTTTATCTCTTGGGCATGCACACATCTCTTCCCCCACTCTCTAGGTAGGTCTCCCGGCATCTCTCTTTCCCAAGCACAAGCACTATGTAGAGTGTATCTTTCCCATACACACAAAACGTCGCCCCCAAACGTCTATCTCCCTAGTTATGTGGTTCTCGCACACTCACCTCACACACCACCCCCACTGCAAAACAAGCACACTTTGTCTCCTTGTGCACCACTCTCCTCTTTCTATCTCTCCCACATGCGGACCCGCCCCAGCTCCTCCCTATATACATATATGTCGTGACTCTTTCCATAGCTCCCTAATGTATCATCGTTCTCGATCTCGCACATTGTTCTCTACACCATATATTCTAGATCTCTCATGAAGTCCCTATCACACACACGATGACTCGCTTCCCTTGCGTCTCCGTACATAGACCAATTTCAAATAACATCAACATTGTCTCCCTATCTATACGCCATTTATGGACACAAACGCCCCCTCTCTTCCTCTCTCCCTTTCTCTCTCCATCGCTAGCTCTCTCTCTCTCTCTCTCACACACACACACACACCCCCCTCTCCCACACACAATCGATGTCTCTTCCAAATAGTCTACTCCCCCCGCCCGCACCCATGCTATCCCGCTACTACACATGTCACACCATTCCCCCTTCACTTATACTAGGTTTACATCATTAGTTGTCTCTCTACTCCACATACACACACTCCCTCTCACACACAAACGCGCGCACAAACACACACAGACACGCACAAACACCCATTAATCTAGATCCTCATCTCTCCCCATGTCCGCATGTGTATCTCGCACACTCACTAATTATGTATATGTGTCTCCACGTCAACACAAAGCCCCATGTACATGTCTCTCTATCCTCCACACACATAGACACAAAAAGTCTGTTATCATTGCCTCAGTCTCTAGACATATCACACACGCACACTGTCTCTCTCTCTCTCTCTCTCTCTCTCTCTCTCTCTCTCGCAAACACGCTCAACAAGGGTTTCCCCGTGAATAACTTACCATCTATTCATCAACAGTCATGGCAGTACGGCGAACACGAGACGTGAAAAAGAATAAATCTACACGTGCTTAGACCACCTAGTATGACTACTAGGACTAGAGCAAGCCAAAAAGCGCGCCGCTGTCACCCCCTCCTTATCAGCGACGGGAAAACCTTTGTTTTACACAGTCGAGAAGTCATTGTGCTAAGGCCTCACATGCTGAGGCGTTGAATAGAATGTAGATGCTAGTTTACGGAAACAAGTATCGATAATACGTCTGTATCTCCATACTTATATTTCTTCTCTTATAAAAAACTGAGTTGGTGATGATGGAACGCGTGCCATCTTGCAATGTAGACCGTACGATCTATATCTGACTGATGGAAATTAAACTAAAAGATACCGGCACCCCTCTCCACATTTGCAGACAAGTCCTTCCCTCGTTCATCCTTATCTCCAACAACCTCATTGTTGAGCAATTAAGAAAGGAAGCCTCTGGAACAAACTGGCCTGGTGTCCGCTGCGGCGTCATCAATCCCCATGCCTCCGCTCAGTCCGACCACCGATCATCACCACGCCCCACTCCTCTTCACCTTATCTCCTATTTCTAGAGATATCATTAGGTTTTACACATGGGATTACTCCCGCATGGGTCAATCACAACGAGTGGTTATAAAAAAATGCATCTTGATGTTCCGTGCAATGCATGGATCTTGCTAGTACTCCTACAGAAGACTAAGTTGGTGATGATGGTGTGTCTGACATCCGTCGTTTGTGACCATTAGATCTACATCTAACGACTGTGAGGTAAGTGGTTGCCTTTTCTCACAAACATCCCACTTGTCTACCAATTTGCAGAAAAACCCATAATTAGTATCTTAAAACCAACCACATCCCTCCCTGACCTCACCAAAACAACCCAAGGAATATATTCTAATTGAAACATAATATATCTCTAGTGATATATGTATATCAAAATTAGAGTGTTTTGTATCAAGCTTGTGAATAAGTATTATTCTAATTATGATTCATTGCAACACACATGAACATTGCTAGTATTTCCAACCATGCAAGTTTTTTCCCTAGTACTCCAAAGTTTCGAGTTTTCCATCAAGATATTAGTCACTCATGGTTGATATTTACTTTCAATCATGTACACATATGCACTATGTAACTATCCTTGCTTATTTGGTTCCAAAGCTTAACTTCCACTCCTACTTACAATATGTAGAGTATTTAACAAAAAACTACCACTTTCAACCAGCCCTAGGAAGAATCTATTGTACAAAAAATAGCAAAAACCTACCCAAAATTTCTTAATCCACACCAAAAACTACTACCTACCGATTAGGTTAGTTTAAATCCATTTATGACAGGGTTGGCCCACACGTCTGTGCTGACGAGGCAACTTAAACCAACACATTTTGTTTGACTGTTGACACGAGGGACCCACATCCGACCTTCTATCCCGTTATTCCCCCTCAAAACATTATTTTTCCTGAACATTACTTCAAACAGTGTTGATGCGTGTTCGTCGGTGGCGCCGGTGATGAGCAAGTTGGTCGCCGCTCCGCCGGACGGGTCGGACGCCGCGCTGGCCTCCGCACGGGTTGGCAGGCTGGCCCGAGCGTGACTCACAAGCGAGCAAGCCGCTGCACTGTCCTTTGCTCGAGCCAGATGGCTGGCCTTAGCGCGGGGCGCGCGAGCAAGCCGCCGCGCCGCCGTGCCAATCTAGCTAGCAAACCTTGCAGACAAGCAGCTGGACGGAGCTATCTTGTCTAGCTAGCGGCCGCGAGCGCTGGACGGAGCTAGCATCCGGGCTACCGCAAGATGGGCTCTGCACCACCGGCGGTTTTGACCTCGCTTTCTACCGGCGACGGTAGCTGCGTCCCATGGCCGAGGATGACTAGGTGGACGGGCGGAGGTAGGAGGTCACTCGGGGATCTTTGTGCAAACTGACATGTAGGTCCCACAAGTCATAACGCCCGATCGAATAGAAGGCGTTGACTTAATGGGCGACACAGGCCCTGTTTGGATACTCTAAGTCAGAGGTTAGATTCTAACCCTGAACTAACTCTAACCAAAGTGGTGTTTGGATGGCATGGTTAGATTGACAACAAATGTATCCAAACAGGGCCATGGGTTGAAACGTGCCTATAAAGGCACTTTGCAGAGTAGTCGTTTCTTGGTAGGGCTGGTTGGTAAGAGCATGTACAATGGTTGATAAGGTAGTCTTATCTTAAGTCTGCCACGTATGCAAGTGGTAGTAGTTTCTTAGCATTATTAGTGGTTTATTGCATTAATAGGGGTTTCTTGTAAGGAACAATGTACTACTAGCGACAAAAGGCGATTCTAGGTTGCGTTGTACTCCAACGAGTACTACTAGTGGTCGCGGGAGTGTATACCTCGTTTTGTGGGTTCGATCCCGGCCGAACGCACGGCGGCCTTTTTTTAAAATAGTAACTTCGCTGCGAGCCAATATTTTACACGGGTAGTTTGAGTTTTGAAGTCAAACGGACGTGCGGCACCACAATCTAGGTGCACTGGATAGCCTAGCGACGTGAACGGGTTTTCCTTCCCAGCATCTCGTGGCTTGCGTGCTCTCCCTAGCCGCACCTTGCTTGCAGCTTCCTCATCAGCTAGTAGCATATTTAAACTAGCGCCTCCCAATTAAGTCTGAGGAGTCAGAAAAGCCTGGTGGGGCAATGGGAACTGTGCAATATGGCTCTGTACGTAAAGTGCTCTACTACTACTCTATAGCTTGTCGCGTTGCACGCATGGACTCACTCCATTATCGGCTCTACTATAAAAGAAATTCCTCTTGACGTGTTTTTTTTAAACGGAGGCAAAAGCTTTGCTTCATCTCATTCATAAAGAAGGAACTACTAACAAAGTTCGACGAGATCCATTACTCCTCCACAAATGGAAGCGAATAGCCTAGTCTGGCTGTATCAAATAACTCAAATGTTCTGCCCCCGTAGTAACCGTCGCTGATAAACATGTTGCTAGTGTGTGCATGAGAGGAGCGGCTGAGTAGGCGAGCTACGTGAGAGGAGAAGCTGAATAGAGCACCAACAGTACCCACTAGGCCACTACGCAGGTGTACTTTCCCTGTATTGATAGTACAACGATGGTTCTAGAGAACAGTAGTACCCTCCACTTCCAACTGTAGCTCCTTGGCCCTGAGATTCAAGAGTTCAAAAGTGGTGCACTGTACTAGAAGTACAGTACATAGCACTAGTAGTACCCTCGCACTACTAGTTGAGAAAGTAGTACTAGTACTGCTACAGTATGAGTACGTACCCCTCCGTCACATAATATAATACATCTTTTGCCACTAGTTGGCGTGTACAAAAAATAGCAAAAACATACCCAAAATTTCTTAATCCACGCCAAAAATTACTAGCTAGTGCCAAAAATTTCTTACTAGTGCTATTATTTACTGTATAATGCAATCCCATAACGTCCCATAATGCTAGTACTAGTAGTAAATAATAGCCTCACCCCTTCGCTACAGTTGGAAGGAACGATCTACAGTTTGAAGGGACGAGGCCCTGCGGTTACTACGCTCTTATCTCCTCCTCGCCAGTTCCCCTCCCTCGGAAGAGAAGGCAGTTTCATCACTGCTCCCATGGATTCGCCAGGCGGTTCTCCTCCTCGTCGGGGGTGGGAGACCTTGGATGACGTTCCTCTGGGAGAAATCGCACGCCGCTCCGACGTCCTCACTGCCGCAAGACACGGTGCTTCCTGCACCAACTATTTCAAGACGGTGCTTAAAATGGCTTGGGAAAAGGCCATGCTTGTTGGTCTTCCATGCGTCCTCGAGGAGAAGGTTCTTCTATGGGATAATCCTTCGAATAGTCCACCACTCCCTGGCCATGATTGCATGTCGACTCCGCTAGAGTTGCCGACGTTGAGAGGTAGTCGGATTTTGTCTGATGAGCAGGTCAGTAATGGAGTTTGATCACGTAGTACTTAGTTATTCCATTTCCATCCCGTAATTTCTCCACTACCAACCGTCTTATATATAGGTCTGGGTTGGTGCCAACAAAGATTGGCTTGCATACCTCTAGCCGGATACCACCATCATTTTGCACAACATCCATAGCAGTGCGGCCGTTCCGGTAGACCCCTTCTCCACCATTGGGATCGGCATTCCGGACTGGCTGGGCTTGAATACGTATGATGATGCATACATGAGATTCAAGAAGATAGCAATTGCGGACCCGCGGACAAAGCGACACGGCTACAACGATTACTATCTCATCTCGGTGTTCGACATAAGGATTGCCATCATTGCAAGAGGCAGTAACGGCAGAGGCTGGCGCATGTTGGCGGCGGCAGATCTGTACCCCTACTTGTTCGAAGACGCCGTGCGCCATCTAGGCCGCATCTTCGCGGTGACAAGCCAGGGGACTTGTTTCATCTGGTTGCCATCCTATGGTATGGGAGATTACAAACGGAATGCACAAACCATCATTTGCATCCCTAGCGGTACTCCATTATTTTGCAGGGACCAGTCATCACGCGATCAAAATAAGATCGCCGATCCTGGATGTGCATTTGCATCCGCAATTCGGTCTAACCTGGAACCTTGTAGCTCAATTTGGCATATTGGGTTCAACTATCTTAGCAATCGTTACCCATGGTACCACTGATGTGCAACATGGTCACATAATCTACCACGATCGGACCGTCACCATCTACCCAGGTATTCTATTTTTAACCCTCTCGCCTTCTCTTTCATTGTTGTACTAGTACTCTACTTCCGTACTAGTAGGAGTACTTTTTACCTTAGAGGATGCGTATAGCTAGCTAGGCCCTTGAAGACTTGAACCCACTAGCTGCCACCATTTTTGTTTTTCCATGTCTTACTATCTCATCCATGTAGCCAACAGTGGCTATATATAATAAGCCGGTTATTTTACTTCCTCTATACCGGAGTAGTACTATTTGCCGCACAGTATTACTAACCGCCATATTTGAGCACAACATTATTATGCATGGACCTTGACTATGTATGTCACCATGTGTCTAGATATGAGATGCCGCGTGTACCAGATGAACGACGCCGAGTTCGACCCCCGTGATGCTATGTGGGTGCCGAGGAACACACTTGGAGAGTACTCACTTTTCATTGGGGACAGCTACCCCATTGTGAAGCAGATGCCACCTTCCGTGCACGACACAGAAGGCCTGCCATTCATGAAGCATGGTTGTGTCTTCCGTGCGCACCGCCGGATGAACGACATGCTAGGACACACTATCCCTAATTTATGTCGCTTCAGCTTGGATGAGTCTCCATCGTGTGGAACCGGACTAGAAAGCTGCGACAATGATTCCTGTTCCCCACTGCTATGGATCATGCCATCCATGAAGAACACCTGGGAGTGGAACCTGGAGGAGGACATGTATCCCATCTATAACGTGTAAGTGGAGTACGGTAAATTGTGAACGGTAGCGCTGTGAATATACATAGACTAGTCGTGCACAAATTTATCACATGAATTGGAGATGAACTTGTGTGGCATACTGGCATTTGTCCTTTAGAATTTATTACTAGTAAATCTATTATGTGTATGTGCAACTTGTGTGGTTGTTGCACGGGCTCCAACATGCTCTTTGAGAAAAAAAGGTGGCACAGCTTTGGATATACGTGACGTGGTGGCATCATATAGTAGCATCGTTCGCTATAGTTGTAGTACGCTCCTACTAGGACGACAAATCCTATAAAACCTTGTGCTTAGCTCTTTGCCTCTTCGGGAGGTTCAATAGTTCGTACTCGTGTGAACCTTGCACTTGGCTCTTCGCCTCTTCGCAAGGTCCAACAATGATGATACTACAGTACACATTATGCTTATGGCAATCTGACACCGATTGAACTGCTGCACGTCCATCGCGAGGGCGAGGGAGAGGGAGAGGGAGAGGGCGCGCTATAGTCAAAATCCTCTCCTCGTCCTACGAACCACCACGCGCGTGGGCGAGGGACAGGCGTAGTAAGCAAGCTTCTCCTCGTTCGGCGAGTTGACGGGACACATCAAAGTAGTACTAGTACTAGTCCATACTGCGTCCTTTCCGGTAAATATGGCTTAACTTGAAACGAGAAAAATACACTGGCGGTCAACGTATGTAACAATATGCTCTTTACGGTCACTATATATAGTTTTGCGGTGATTATATGATCACTAGCTCATCGTAGAGCACCGAACTGCACCCTACTGACCGGCCACATAGTCGACGTGGCACTTTGTTGACTGGTTAAATTGTCACCTGGTTTCTGGGTCCCACCTGTCAGTTGGCAGAGCAAAGAAATCAGCTAAAAAACAAAGAGTGTAGTATATCTACACTTCCAATGCATTTAGCCTTTAATATAAATCAATATTGATTGACTAATGCACCAACTTGTGCTTTAGGTATAGGCTACATGTCTATCCTTAATTACAGGATGCAACGACCTTCATTTAATCTTCTTCTCTCAATGGTCGCATGCACACATAACTTTTGGGCGTTAATTATTCCCTGGTCAATGTGTAAATCTCTAAATCTACAGTCTTTCACGGACGTAGGGAGTAGGTTGAGCACTTGAGCGTGAGCGTGTGTGTTGCGTTGTGTGTTGTGTGCCGCATGGGTGCGTGAGTGTTGCGTGCGTCCATGTGTGCGTGTGAGTGTTTCATGTTGCATGCATGCATGCATGCATGGGGCTTACTCCCTCGCATTGACATGTTCATATTTCAAGCTTCCTATGTTCCCTCCATATGGTGATACTCCCTCTGTTCCCAAATACGGAGTAAAATCCTCCCTCTGTTCCCAAATACGGAGTAAAATCCTCCCTCTGTTCCCAAATACGGAGTATTTGTCTTTCTAGAGATTTCAACAAGTGACTACGTACGGAGCAAAATGAGTGAAGTGAGCGTAGAGGCATAGGGATAATGTAGAAAGGAAGTCTTCGCGATCCATTATTCCCCATCTTGGTCAGAGAGAACTATTCAACTAGTCTTCGCAGTGAAGTGACAATACATGCTGCAGTAGATGGGACACTTAATTAATAAGCTAAACTAGCGTGTTGGTGTACTAATTCAGCCTTACCAGTACTGCCATCATGTTTGCCAGTAGAGCACGCTTCTGTCCTCATTAACTGACATATGGGCCCTCTTGGGGTAGACCCACATGTCATCGGTATAACTATTTGCAATCCGAAGGACGGTATATCCTGGTAGTAGTAGTAGTAGCATTGAGATTTAACGCACTTTCTTCCCCGTCTTCCACTCTTCTTCATCCTCTCTTCTTCTTCCTCCTCTCTTCCCCATCGTCGGCCGCACACCATTTCCCCCCGCTCACTGCTCGCCTGCACGCGCTATCTTCCTTGGTAGCTCGTGCATACCATATCCCCCCGCTCACTGTTCGGCCACACGAGGAGAAGCTTCTTCGCTCGCCCACCCGAATCCACTTCCCGCTGGCTCGCAGGCACCGAAAACCCCAATGGCAGAACCGACTGACATGCGGAGCCGCGATTGGAATTCCCTCCCCGATGTTCTCTTGGAGCAGATCTGTAATCGTATGGACCTACTCAGCACCGTCCGTCTGGCCGCATGCTTGGTGTCTTTGTACCGTCTACTCGTCTGCAACCGGCCGGCTCTTTTCAAGACACCCTGCTTGCTGATGACCGATCCTCGCAGGTGGCCCAGACACCGACTTGACGATCCTACGGAGGTTTCCGTGGTGCCCCTCGACATGCTACCACTACCCGTCCACCTGCCCTTCATGCGTGACCACTACTGGGCAGGCATGAAGGCCAACTGGATCGTCCTCATCCACTAATCCGGTAGTCCGTGGCGTCTCGTGGATATCTACGCCCAGCGAGAGATCACCCCTCCATCTTTGGATACCGCCGCCATCGAGCCTCGCGTCCCGCCGGACACTCCTGCCTACTACGCACGAGACGCGTCGAGCTTTTGGCTCGACCTCTGTTTGCTGAAGGTTGTAATCTGCGAAGTGCCCACACCATCAGAAGACTACATGGATTACAAGCTCATTGCCGTCTTCAACATGGTATTAGTCTATCTGGAATCCGGTCGCAATACATGGTTATGGCTCATCGTCGATCCTCTTCACCCAACACTTCTGTTCGATGCTATAGTGCACGATGGCATCGGTTATGCGGTCGAGGCACAGATTGGCTGCCTATACTGGTGGAATCTATCGTCATGTAATTGTTCTATCTCATCTCATCTTTACCTTAAGAATACGACTGCCTGTTCATTGTTACAAATTTAGAATATATAGTATGTCTATAACCACATCATTTCTATATGTTCCTCTCATTTCCTAGATTTTTATGACCACACATGTTATTGTTAGAGTTGATATGAGAACAATTGGTATCTGATGATTGTTAGAATAGATATTATGAGTATAACCTCATGATTGCTATATGTTACTCTCATTTCCAGGATTTTTATAACAACGCATTTTATTGCTTAGAGTTGATATGATAACTGTAGTAAGTGCTATGGTAGAATATGAGTAGGCCCTGTCATATCTGTTTTCCTCTCATTGTTACATGATGTTTGAACCATGATATATTGCTAGAATATGAAAGCCATTGGCTTATTTTTTTAACTTGGGGTATGATTATGACCACGGCATTGCAATTCTCTGTCTATGATATGTGTCACTGTTATAATAATCTTAATTCCACACATACTCTGAACATGATTGTTTATTTTTGTACTTTTGGTCTCCAATTTGAATTGTTGCAACAGACGCAAATGCGCTAGCCTTCATGATTCCAGGACCTGGAATCATACCAGCCGATGGGTGGTGGTTTATCGCTCGTTCAGCTGACGGTGGTCATTTGATGCTCATTTGCACATACCAAATTGACCAAACCATTTCATCAAACCACATGCAGTACAATGCCTAGGGCGTTCATGACATTGATGGCTATGGATGCTTCGTGTTCGAGAAAGATCCCAGCTCCATTGGGCCAGGCGTATTCAACTGGAGGCGAGTTTACAGCCTCGGCAACCACTCCATGTTCCTCGGGCTCAATTATCCGATCATCCAACCAATCATCGATCATATCACCGGCGATGATTACTGTGCTATGCAACTTCCATTCGCCAGGGGGGACTATGTTTACACATCATACCATGGGTTTCATGAATCACCATATCCAGAGATTCGTCGACACAACTTGTTGCGAGATAATCTTCAGTGTGTGAAAGGCAACAAGCTTCCATGCGATGGATGGCTTTTGCAAACCCGACATGCGGCGATGTGGTTCATGCCAACAGCAAATATGCACAACTTGATTCATATTGATATGTAGACTGAGCCATGTATTCTACTGCTGTAGCACGACCCTCTTTTGTTGGACTGTTGTTAGTTTGAAGCACTCCTCTGGTTTGAAGGATAGATACCTTTCTAGGATCAAGTGCATCCTAACTCCCGCAGGATGTACTGATAATGATGATGGAGATGTTGTGCAGTATATATATCACTTAGGCTTCAAGTGTGTACTTGTTAGTTAAACCTATGGTTAAAATGTGACACTAAATACGACTAGTAAGTAGTACAGTAGTAGTACTAGTATACGTCGATCAAATTATTCATCATGTCCACACATTGAATTGACGTGACAACATGCTGCGTGTGAGGTGACACAAGAATCCCGGGGGGGTGTTCGGGTATTCTGGACTTCAGATTTGGAGTACCACTTATCTGTCAAAATCTTTCATCATTCACTTAAAACATTCGATTGATCTTACAATTGAGTACCATATAACTGGAATTAACCCATGCAAGTCGAAGAAGGATTGGCCGGTGCTGCCGGCTGGCGTCAAGTTCGATCCCACGGATCAGGAGCTGATTGAGCACCTTGAGGCCAAAGTGAGTGCTGACAGCGCGAGATCCCACCCTCTCATCAATTTGTTCATACCAACCATCGACAGCGAGCACGGCATATGCTACACCCATCCTGAGAAATTTCCAGGTAAGACACTGATCGGCCGTCTACTTGCACAAACATATTCCTTTGTTTATAGCTCTATTTTTCTTTTTAGACGCAGACCTGGTGAAGCAATTACAATTTGACAGTTAATAAAAAGTGAAACAAGTGACTGCAACATGCAAAAGATGTTATGAAAATGCCAACTACGTACACTAAAACCTGTATTCGACAATACTTCAGGTATCACACTGAGTGGCCTAAGCAAGCATTTCTTCCAGCGCAATTCCAGGGTGTTCAAAAGGGGCACGTGAATGTGCCGCAAGATACAGTCGGAGTGCGGCATGCACGCGATGTGGCACAACACCGGCAATACCTTGCCGGTGATGGTCAACGGCCGACAGACGGGCAACAAAAAGGTTCTGGTGCTGCACACCAACAAGAACTTCGACTAGCAGAGGACCAACTGGGTGATGCACCAGTACCACCTCGGGGACCTGGAGCAAGAGAAGGAGCGGGAGCTGGTCCTCTGCAAGATTTTCTACCATCCGAACACTAGGGCCAGGAGTAAAAATATTATAAGTTAGTTTGGTATTGGTACTTGTACTACCTTGTCGTCCGCAAGTTGGTATTGTTGTTAACGATCTTTTGGTATGAACTTGGCATTTGCTTCCAACCATCATGCCGAGGGTCGACGTGGATATAAAGCTGATTCATTTGTTTCGAAACGAAATTTCAGGCACCTGATTTTTATTTGATGGGTAGCATAAGCACATGTCGTTCGAATTCCTAGTTCTCCAAATTTTTCGAAACAAGTGCATGTTCTTATTATCACACTGAAAAAACAATAACCCTTCTGCATCCCATTTATCAGTCTATACTTGCAGAATTCTCTCGTTTATTGAGCATGTTATTGTTTTTTCAGGTCGAGCAAGTTTCAACTGGGTTGTAGACTGCCCAGGATTGGTTTTGTTTTTAACAGGCCCATCCCATGACGAAAACGGGGCACAAAGATCCAGCAGGTATCTACTGGCCTCTGGCCCGCCAGCATTAGTTATATTTTGTCTTACAACATCCGCAGGCACTTTTTTTACTGAATCAAACACACAACCCATTTCTATTTTCCTCTTGAAACGCATGTCCTACATTCGTTTTCTAATCTCTACCTATAGTTTTACTAGTTTATATACACGTATCATTATATTGAAAATACATAAAATTCACTTTTCATATTTACATCCTTATTTTTGTTGTTGTTTTCCCTCCCAGCGCTGATTTTTTTACCACTGGTTTTCCCTTAAACCAACTCAATTGTCCCACGTCTTATTTGCTTACAAAAACAAAACAATTTTTTGGCAAATCAATAAGTTCATAAAAAATGTTTATCATTTCGGGATTACAAAAGTTCGGACTCCACCGAAATAAGCAAAATAAGGTTGAACTTTTTGACCGTGGTCCTGGGCAGAAAATGGGCTGTACAGATTACTTAAGAATTAGCAAATGGGTTGCAAATTACTAAAAAATAGCAAATGGGCTCTATGTTGTTTGCCACAGATTTGAAGGCTGACTTGTGGGCCTACTAAGTTCAGGCGTACACAAGGTTTATCAAAAAAGAAACTTAGTCAACAATCGACTCTACCAGCATCAGACCGTTAGATGTCAATCTAACGACAATCGTGCTTCTTCAGTCTCTAATCTTCCTGCCCCAGCCGCCCAAACAAGCGCCGTCGGAACCGCATGCTCCCGCCTCTCGTGGCCGGCTGTGCTGCCGGGCAGGCCTCACGGCCCCATCATATACTCGCATCCTTGGCATGTCTATCCCTCTACTCACCCACGCCTCATGTTATTTTCCGGCGACGGCAGCCGAACCAGTCAACCCTCGTACTCTCCACCGCGTGGGAAGCCACTGTCGTGTCTTCCCTGGCTTCATGTCGTTCCCTTCGTAGGCCTCGCCGTCATCCACCACCCTGGTGCTCTCGGCGCAGCGTGGTCAACGTGGTCAACGAACAACATCCATCGGAAGTGGACTGTATGTGGAGAGGCTGACAGCTGGGTCCACGGCCGCACACAAGGAAATGCCTCCTTATTACACGCAAAATAATGATTCCTCCACCTGACATCTGGGACCCGCCGGAAGGGCCTCTGTATTTCGCGAAAAAAGCGTTCCCCCGCTGACAGGTCGGACCCACCAACTATATCTTCACACGCAAGGAAGTGCCTCCTTATTGAGCACAAAAAAATGAATACCCCCTGCGAGCTGGGACACACCACAGTGGGAGGCTGACTTGTGGGCCTACTAAGTTGACGGGGATGGAGGACTTTGTCAACTTAGTCAATATGAATGATTCTAGCTCCAGTGACCGTACGATGTCCATCCAACGGCCTTAGTGCTTCTTCAACCTCTGGTCTTCTTGCTCCAGCTGCCCAAAGCAGCGCCGGTCGTGCCGCATGCTCTTGCCTCCCGTGGCCGGCTGTGCTGCCGCGGAGGCCTCACCACCCCTACTATTCCCACCACTAGCGAGGCCCTGCGGCGACGGCAGCCTCACACAGCAGCCGAACCAGTGAACCCTCATACTCCTCTCCGCGCGGGCTTCTACTGCCGCGTCTTCCCCGGCTCCGCTTCGTCCCCTTCCTAGGCCTCGCCGTCGTCCAGCGCCCTAGTGCTCTTGGCGCGACGTGGTCAACATGGTCAAGGAACGGCTTCCATCGGACGTGGACTGTACGTGGAGAGGCTGACAGCTGGGTCCACGGCCGCAGCAAGGAAGTGCCTCCTTATTACATGCAAAATAGTTATTCCTCCACGTGACAGCAGGGACCCACCAGACGGCCCACCGTATTTCGCGAAAAAACGTTTCCCCCTGACTGCTGGGACCCACCAGCTACATCTTCACACGCAAGGAAGTGCGTCTGGGGAAAAAATGATTCGCCCCATGACTGCTGGGACCCACCAGCTACATCTTCGCAGGCAAGGAAGTGCCTGACAGTCGGGACCCCCTGACTGTTCATCTCCACCGTCGACCCCCTCCAGCCTCCACGGGCTACTGTTCATCCACCGTCGACCTCCTCCAGCCTCCACCTGCGACTGTTCATCCACGGGCTCCTGTTCATCCAGCCTCCACCGCGCACTACTCCACCGGCTACTATTCAACCAGCCCTCTCCACGGGCTCCTGTTCAACCACCCCTCCACGGGCTCCTGTTCATCCAGCCCTCCACCATCTACTGTTCATCTTGCCCTCCACGGGGTGGTCCTGTTCATCCTTCCCTCCACGGGGTCCTGTTCATCCAGCCCTAACCGGCTCGAATGATCGGGGTCCTGTTCATCCACCCCCACCAAGAATTGTTCATCCAACCCCCCCCCCCCCACCCTGCAACGCTCACTGTTCATCCAAAGGCAGCATCGATCGACTGCAGTTAGCAGCAGTAGCGAAGGAATCGCTCGATCGGGTTCAGTTAATAGCCATCGATCGATCGCTCGGGTTCAGTAACGCGTAGCCTGCAGTGCAGTCACTCGGGTTCAGTTAGAGCCCAACGCCTCACTCGGGTACAGTTAGAGCCCAATGCCTCGCACACACGCGCGTACGTATGAGAGAAACGTGCATCGCTCGGCCCCCGACCACCCACCGTAACCGGGACTCCCCGATATTTTCCGCGCCCTCGCTTCTACCATGGTTTTTTCATCATGGACGGCCCAAAGAATGTCATGCAGCTGCATCTCCGGCCCGCCCAGGACGAAAAGCCCATTTTCTGTCATGATTTTTTGTCATAGAAGTAGTACCCCACCACATCTATGATGATACCGTGTTTTGTCACAATTATCGTCATAGAAGTGTCATAAGTATGACATAATTTTTTTCGTTCGGCCCAAAATGTCACGGATGTGTCTTTTTATTGTACTGCTAGGTCTTACATCATACTCCCTCTGGATTACATGTCGCAGAAATGGATAAAAATGGATGTATCTAGAACTAAAATACGCCTAGACCCATCCATTTATATCCGGATGGAGGGAATACATGTCAATATGTCATGCCTTACTATTCTTCAGTACCTGTTCCATCTCTCTGTTGTAGCATGTTTTATAATTGAAGCACCATTCTTTTATATAAGGCATGCAAGGGGAAGATGGCTATGTTATAATCTGAAGGGTTACAAACAAGGTCTTTGCAAAAAAGATACAAACGCCAGGAGATAGTAAACCAACTCCAGTTTTCATAGATACTGCTCCAGCACAGAGAAACCCAACTCCTACTAATAATAAGCAGATTCTAGTGGCCAAAGAACTAGTCCGCTCCAGTCCAGCAAAAATATGTCAACTCCATTCTAAGAAACGTGTGCGTATCCTCGCATCATGAAATTTTGTAGCATTCTGATCATATTTTCTACATGTTTGTTGGTGGGAACGACACCTATGGGATCACTTGAATCCCTTCTAGGATTGGCGGGCACGGGTTTGTGAGAAGAGCAGGTCTAACAAGAAGCACACGGATCGTTTACCCAGGTTCGGTCCGCGAGGATGCGTAATACCCTAGTCCTGCTTTGGTGGATGTATTGAGTGTTCTTGTGTTCTTGAGCTAGCTCCGGGGTGTAACTTGCCCAAAAGAGCCGAATCCCTCTCCTGGTCGCCTCGGGTCTCCTTTTATACAAAAAAGGGGTCCCCACAGTGGCACACAGGAGGTGGAAAGGTCTACAGTGATGTGAGCTTATCGCCCGTATTACAGGACATGATGCATTTAATGCATCGCTTAGGTGTCCCTTAGATTTATCAAGGACGGGAACGGGGGTCGTCCCGTCCGTCGCCGCCTCGCCTTGCTTCGACACGCACCCAAGCCAGCGATGCATGTGGCACCATGTAGGCAGGCAGGCAGCTGAGGTGGCGCAGTGGTAGGGTCTTCACGAAGATCTGCATGCCACCACGCAGGTGCTTGCTAAATTGGCTTGGAAGCCGCATGTTGCCATGCAGGTGCATGCCCAGCTGGTTGGGCTAGCAGCTACATGCGAACGGCGGTGAAGTCTTGGTCGACGCGGGCCTGAATGTAGCCCTGCTGATGTCCTCGGCAAGGGGCTGGCCGGGGGCCCGGCAAGGGTCTTGCCGTGGGGTTTCAGTCGTCCCCGGAAAGGCACTTGCCGGGGGTCTTGTGGATTCCCTCGGCTGGGATCCCACGGAGGTTCGCCGTCTTCTGGTCCTCATCTGATCTCACATGTTCATGATCTTGACGAAGATCTACATGCCACCACGAAGGTGCCTTTTGAGCCCTGGTTCCAACGTAGTTGGTTGGGTCGGAACCCGTGGGCTCAAGGGTGGCTCGCTCTGTTGGTGTTGGGCAAGTTGCCCTGGCAAGGCTCTTGCCGGGGCCGTGGAGGCCGCCTCGGCAAGGGCCTTTCTAGGGGGGTCCAACTCGCCCTATTGCTCTTGGGTGTTTCTGGTCTTGGCGTTGCCTTGACCGTCTTGTGCCTTTGGCTTCTCTCCGGCTTCCCTCCTTTGCCCTGCTAAGTGTGGCCATGGCGCGTGGCTCCGACTGCCCGTGCACAAGTAAAGGGGTACAAAGGAGTGCCCCTACTTTTGTACACCGACAGGAGCCCCAGGGCCTGGGCCACACATAAGCGCGACATGTTGTTGGGCCTGGCCCAAAACGGTGCGCGTGTAGGTGGGGCGGATTTTTACCGCGGTGATTTTTCGTCCACTGCGCTTCCCCACGACCCGCGTTGAACGCGCGACATGGAGGGTCGTGCGTGACGTGGGGGTCATGCGCGGGGTGGTTCACGCACGCATGCGTCACGTCGCAGTAAAGAGGGGGCTCGCGCCTTCCCCATAAAAAGAGGGAGGCATGGAGGCGCAACCATTTACTGGGTGGACTCGGGTCGCAGTCTTCAAGGCGCCCATGCCCCACGATCACGGGGCGGGGATTGGTCGCCTCACCCGTCCCCTCGATTCTGCTCGCTCGCCACGCGTCCTCCATGCAGGTGGCAGACGGTGGGGGCGGGAAACTGGACCGTCGCTGATTGGGGCAGCGGGTCGGTTCTGATTCCCCGTGCCTCCGATGGATGGATTGGATGAATGGGGCAGCCGAGCCCCGACCCCGCCCCTTTATAAGGAGGGGGAGGGGGATGTCATCCCACATTCTCTCTACATCCATCCTCTTCCTCCGTCGCTCCTTTCTTCCACACGCCATGGCGAGAGGGGGAGCTGGGCCTTCGACGGTGGTGGCGAGGGTCGCCGCTCAACAGCGCGTTCCCCCCTTCTCGGGAGCCCGCGAAGGCGGAGCCGGCCACGAGAGGAAGGGGGAGGGGGCGAGGCCGAGGTCGCCGCGATGGTCGGGGGAGAAGGGGGCGAGGCGGCGCGGTGGCCGTGACTTCACCAGCGATGCCTCCAGCGATGGAGGGCCACGTCGAGGACCAGCCCCGCGAGTTTTTCATTAGGCTACGCCAGCCACCGCATCGTCGTCTCTGCCTCCCCACCCCTTTTGCTCAGGAGATGGACCTCGATCCACCCCAGACCCTCAGGCTGCACATGAGGGGCTGCGGGAGCGGCTGCACGTGGGTCGACGTTGACTTCCCCGCTCCTCACGTCATGTACCTCCGTCGTGGATGGAAGACGTTCGCTCGCATCCATAGCCTGGCGACGGGGCTCATCCTCTACTTCAAGTTAATGGAGGGCGGCCTGCTCTCCGTCAAGGTCTTCGAAGATCTTGGAACTCGTCTAAAGTGCTGCGTGGAGAGCTCCTTCGACGATGAAGATTCCTCCTCAAGCGGGAGTGACGAGGAGGACAGCGACGACGAGGGAGTCGGGCGGCAGGATGCCGACTCCGACATCGACTGACCGCGCCACCCCTCCCTCAGCCACGCGCCCTGCCAAGAGCCTTCCTCGTCAAGCTCTCCATCGGGGCACTCCCTGTCGTCTCCTTGGGCGGCTGGCGTAGGAGGGCCAGAGAAGGCGAAGAAGGCGGGTGGCGGCCATCAAATCGGAGTACGCGGCACCGACGCCTTCGTCGCGTATTGCCGGCCCGCTGCCCCGTCTTTCACCTCCTTTCCCGACACCAAGATGTTCTCTTGGTTCCTTCTGCTCCTCATACCTCGCCTAGGCGCTCTTTTCGCCCTCCTGCTATCTTGTTCCACCTTCTGAGGAGAGGAACAAGAAAAGGATTACGGGCATCTCATCTCTTTTTAGTTTGTAGGCCTGCGGGCACTTGTTAGATTAAAACTTGTAATCCCCTTGCTCATGTTTTCTATTCCATACGAACTGTACCTGTATGGGATGTTTTTAATGAAAAAGGGTGCTTGCCGGGTTCCCTGTGCGTGAGCGAGGCCCATGCCAAGGAACAAGTCCTTGTTATTTCTAAGATAAACATTGTCGCCCGGCAACAGGCCTTGTCCCCCCCCCCCCCCCCGCTTCAGCCAACCATTCTCGCGCTCTTGGAGGAGGCAGGGGAGAAGTAGAGTTAGGCCCCTTGTGTATTTCCTAGCCACCGCGTCTGCTACCCGGTTCTGTCCCAGTGGCTTGGGTACAAGAAGAAGGGGCAGTACGGTCATTTCGGAGCGAAACGAGGTCTCATTTGTCCCAGTTCCATATGAAAATGCATAACGGGGGATGAAAGACTTATCTGAATCCGCAGCCCCCGGCAACCTTGCTTTGCCGTGGTTGGATCCTTGTGTCTTCAGCCCCCGGCAGTCTTGGCCTGCCGGAGCCAGAGCGCCGGTTCGTTCTCTTTTTCCCAAGCGGCTCAGCAGAAGTGTCCACGTTCCCTGCGAACCAAACAGAACAGAAAGACGCACACTCGACCTCTAGGCTAGGGGTTAGTCACCACTAAGCACTATCAACCCTAACCGAGGGAGAGACTTAACCTAGCATGAATGCTATAACTTAGGGCGCCAGCGCTTCATTTATTTATGCTCAGGGTATGCGTATGGCTTTGTACAGAGGGTTACATGCCTTGTCAGCAAAGCTTCTACAAAAGGTGGCTTGCCGGGAGGCCCGGCAAGCCGCGCCTTATGTGTAAAATTTGTGAAGATGCTCGATGTTCCAGGAGTTGCTCACTGGGACAACATCTTCGGTCTCCAGGCGGACTGTGCTGGGCCTGGTGACTCGCATTACCCGATAAGGGCCTTCCCACTTCGGTGTCAACTTGTTGGAACTCCTGGCTGACTGAACGTGCCGAAGAACAAGGCCGCCTTCCTCAAAGCTTCGGGCATGAACCTTGCGGCTATGGTAGCGGCGCAAAGCTTGCTGGTAGCGCGCTGCTCTCACAGCTTCCCGAAGACGATCTTCCTCAAGGAGCATTGCGTCATCTTACCGCAATTGCTCTTGCTCAAGCTCGTCATAAGGGAGCACTCGAGGTGACCCGTATATGAGTTCTGTGGGGAGAACTGCCTCTGCCCCATATACTAGGGCAAAGGGTGTCAGGCCGGTGGCTCGATTTGGCGTCGTCCTGATCGACCAAAGAACCGCCGGCAACTCATCAATCCAGCGCCTTCCGCTCTTGTGCAACCTGTCAAAAGTCTTCGCTCTTAGGCCTCGTAACACTTCAGCATTGCCCTCCCCGGCTGGCCATTGCTCCGC
The DNA here is from genome assembly GCA_032464435.1 of Aegilops umbellulata. Classification (NCBI taxonomy): domain Eukaryota; kingdom Viridiplantae; phylum Streptophyta; class Magnoliopsida; order Poales; family Poaceae; genus Aegilops; species Aegilops umbellulata. Next base: position 115,678,171 of record CP136056.1, read on the forward strand.
GGGTGTGCCACGGAAGCAAAGCAGACCTTGCTGCCGAGGTCTTGGATGTATTGCATGAAGGTGTGGCTTGTGAACTGCGTGCCGTTGTTGGTGATGACTCTGTTTGGTACACCAAAGCGGCAAACTAGCCCTTTGAAGAACTTGACGTCTGACTGTGCGGTAACCTTCCTCACTGCCTCCACCTCCGACCACTTTGTGAACTTGTCGATTGCAACATACAAGTACTCAAAGCCCCCGACAACGCGAGGGAAAGGGCCCAGTATGTCGAGCCCCCAGACCGAAAATGGCCAGGAGAGAGGGATTGTTTGAAGGGCTTGATCTGTCTGATGAAGCTTCTTCGAATGGAACTGGCACGCTTCCCACTTGGTTACTAGTTTCATCGCATCCTGGAGGGCGGTGGGCCAGAAGAAGCCTTGCCGGAATGCCTTGCCGGCAAGGGCCCTCGACCCTATGTGGGAGCCACATATGCCTCCATGTATATCTGCCAACAGCCCCAGTCCTTCCTCCCGGGGGACGCACTTCAATTTCACACCGTTCGGTCTTTTTCTGTACAGGACGTCATCCACTAACTGGTACAAGGCAGACCGACATGCTACTTTTTCCGCTTCTTCCTACTCCTCAGGAAGTTCCCCTGTCTGGAGGAAACATACGGTATGTTGTGCCCATGCCGGAGCCTGGGGCTCGATGGCAAGTACCAAAGGCATCTCTTCCACCATGGGGGCAACCGTCTCTACGGCCAGGGCTTGGCGCCCTGCCGGAGCCAGCTGCCCTTTGGTAGGCTCAGAATCCGCGGCAACACACTTGCCGGTGGCCCCTGGGGGTTCGGCGGGAAAGTACTTCCCGGAGCCTGATTTCCTCCGCTTGTTCTGCTTCGTTGATGGTTCGACGGATGGTTGAGTTAACCGAAGCAAAAAGGTACCTGGTTCCACAGGTAGCTTGAATGCAGCACGCTTTGACAGGTAGTCAGTGATGTCGTTCTTCGCTCGGGGAACGTGCTCCTCTTGTATACCGTCGAAGCGCTCCTCCAGCTTCCTCACTTCATCTACGTAGGCTTCCATCAACGGACTCTGACAATCTTTGTTGACTTGTCTGACGACAAGCTGCGAATCACCCCTGACAATGAGCTTCTTCACCCCGAGGTCTGCCACTATCCTGAGACCAGCAAGCTACCCCTCGTACTCAGCAGTGTTGGTGGTGGAAATCTCCCTGGGAAAGTGCATCTGGATTACATACTTGAGGTGATCTCTGATGGGTACGATGAGTAGCACACCAGCACCGGTGCCTTGCAGCGAGAAAGCTCCGTCAAAGTACATAATCCAATCGCGAGCTGTTTCCTTGTCGGGGAGAGTGGTCTCCTGGATCTCTTCATCAGGCGTTGACGTCCATTCTGCAACGAACTCCGCCAGGACTCTACTCTGGATTGTTGAAGTACTTTCAAACTTGAACCCAAAGCTTGATAACTCCAAGGCCCACTCCACAATCCATCCGGTTGCATCTGGGTTGTGCAGTATCCGTTGCAACAGGAGGCGGATGATGATGGTGATCTCGTGGGCCTCGAAGTAATGACGTAGCTTCCTCGAGACCATAAGGAGGCCGAAGAGCAATTTTTGCACACCGGAGTTCCTTGACCTAGCCCCCTGCAAGAGGGAGCTGACAAAGTAAACCGGGTGCTGGATCATCTTCTTCTTCTGCACCACTTCATTGGGTTGTGCGGGCCCTGTCCTGACGGTGTCAGACTCTACCGGGGGTCTTGCCTTGCCAGCACCAGGCCCTGCCGGGGCAATCTCTGACTCGCCATCTACCGGTCATGTCGTTGACACTGCCTCTTCGTCGACCTCCCTCTGCGCCACCAGCACGGCGCTGACCACTTGATTCGTCGCCTCCAGATACAGCAGCAACGACTTTTGCGGTTTAGGCGCCACCAGTACTGGTGTAGAAGAGAGGTATTTCTTCAGATCCTGTAGCGCTGCTTCGGCCACCGGGGTCCACTCCATTGGGCCCGCCTTTTTCAAAATTTTGAAAAAGGGAAGGGCGCACTCGGCAGACTTGGAGATGAATCGGCTCATGGCGGCAACGCAGCCAGTGAGCTGACGCACATCCTTGATCCGCTTGGGCGCCTCAATCTGCTCGATAGCCTTGATTTTGTCTGGGTTTGCCTCAATCCCATGCTGCGACACAAAGAACCCGAGAAGTTTGCCGGGCGGAACGCCGAAGACACACTTCTCAGGGTTCAGCTTGAGGTTGATCTTGCGCAGGTTGGCAAACGTCTCTTTTAAGTCTTGTACAAGAGTTGCCCTGTCCTTGGTTTTGACCACTATGTCATCCATATAAGCTTCCATATTTCTATGTAGCTGGGGTTCAAAACCAATTTGGACTGCCCTTGCAACCGTCGAGCCAGCACTCTTCAACCCGAAAGGCATCCGTAAAAAGCAGTACGTACCACATGGGGTGATGAATGTTGTCTTCTCTTCGTCTTCTCTTGTCATGAAGATCTGGTGGTAGCCCGAGTAGGCGTCGAGGAATGATAACAGATCACACCCTGCCGTGGAGTCAACAATCTGGTCGATGCGTGGCAACGGGAAGGGGTCCTTAGGACAAGCCTTATTGATATATGTGTAGTCAATACACAGCCTCCACTTGCCGTTTGCCTTGCGCACCATCATCGGATTGGCCAACCACGTCGGATGGAGCACTCCCCTCACCAAGCCTGCTGCTTCCAACTTCCTGATCTCCTTTGTGATGAACTCCTGCCGCTCCAAAGCCTGCTTCCTGACCTTCTGCTTGACGGGTCGCGCATGGGGACAGACAACAAGGTGGTGCTCAATCACTTCCCTGGTAACGCCGGGGATGTCGGATGCTTGCCATGGAAACACATCGACATTCACCCGCAGGAAAGTGACGAGCGCGCTTCCCTATTTGCTGTCGAGGGTGGAGCTTATGGTGAAAGCCCCTCCCGTGCCATCCTCCTTGACAGACACCCTCCTGGTCTCGGGTGTCGCAGCTCTCGATTTCTTGCTCTTGCTGGTGGAGCTCTTTGGCACGTCCTCGATGGTAGCACAACACTCCTAAGAGGTGCGCTTTCCGGACTGGGTGCGATAGGTCTTGTCGGGCTTGTTCTTCCCTCTCGGGGCTTCAGCGGCAGGAGCAAGTGCATTGGCGGCATGCCGCTGCAACTGCTTCCCGGTAGAGCAGGTCGGCACAGATCAGCGCATCCTTCTTGTCGCAGGGGACGGTGATGATGGTCATCGGCCCAGGCATCTTCAGCGTGTTGTAGGCGTAATGCGACGCCGCCATGAACTTGGCTAGTGCCGGGCGGCCGAGGATCCCGTTGTAGGGCAAGTGGATCTCGTCTACGTCGAAGACAATCCTCTTCGTCCTGTAGTTCAACTCGCCTCCAAACGTCACGGGAAGCGTGACCTTCCCCTTCGGCTGACTCCTTCCCGGATTGACCCCTTGAAACGTGCCCATTTCCTCGAGGTCTCCATCAGGAACTTGCAGCCTCTTGATCACAACAGGCGAGATCAAGTTCAGACCGACCCCGCCATTGACTAACATCTTGTTCACCTTGAGGTTGCGTATCGTTGGTGAAACCAACAAAGACAAGCACTCGACCGCAGTTGTGCGATTAGGGTGGTCCTCGGTGTCAAAGATGATAGGCGTGTTGGACCACTTCAGTGGCTTCTGAGCGTCGAATGATGGCTTCGCTGCTGTGATCTCACGCGCCCACTTCTTGAGCTGGCGGCGAGAGGTATGCAGCGAGGCCCTGACAACCTACAAGTATAGGGGATCAATTGTAGCCTCTTTCGATAAGTAAGAGTGTCGAACCCAACGAGGAGCTAAAGGTAGAACAAATATTCCCTCAAGTTCTATCGACCACCGATACGACTCTACGCACACTTGACGTTCGCTTTACCTAGAACAAGTATGAAACTAGAAGTACTTTGTAGGTGTTTTTGGATAGGTTTGCAAGAAAATAAAGAGCGCATAAATAAAAGCTAGGGGCTGTTTAGATGAAGACACAACTAAGTTAGTTTTAGTAAAGAGCTTTTTGTCACGAGAAAGTTATTTGTCCCTAGGCAATCGATAACTAGACCGGTAATCATTATTGCAATTTTATTTGAGGGAGAGGCATAAACTAACATACTTTCTCTACTTGGATCATATGCACTTATGATTGGAACTCTATCAAGCATCCGCAACTACTAAAGATCATTAAGGTAAAACCCAACCATAGCATTAAAGCATCAAGTCCTCTTTATCCCATACGCAAACAACCTACTTACTCGGGTCTGTGCTTCTGTCACTCACGCCACCCACCATAAGCAAATCATGAACATATTGCAAAACCTACAACGCGAATCCCTCATGCTTGTGCGAGATGGAGAGCACCATAGGACAACACCAATAATAAAACATGCAACTCAAAACAATCTTGATCATCAAATAGCCCATAGGACAAAACGGATCTACTCAAACATCATAGGATAGCCATACATCATTGGGAAATAACATATAGCGTTGAGCACCATGTTTAAATAGAGAGTACAGCGGGTAAAAGAGGGATTACACCACTGCATAGAGGGGGGAAGAGTTGGTGATGATGGCGGTGAAATTGTTGGTGAAGATTGCGGTGATGATGATGGCCACGACAGTGTTCTGGCGCCACCGGAAGAGAAGGGGAGAGGGGGCCCCTTCGTCTTCTTCTTCCTTGACCTCCTCCCTAGATGGGAGAAGGGTTTCCCCTCTGGTCCTTGGATTCCATGGCGTGGGAGGGGTGAGAGCCCCTCCGAGATTGGATCTGTCTCTCTGTTTCTGCGTTCTTGTCTGCTGCCCTTTCACCGTTAGGGGTATATATGGAGATCCATAACTCTGATTGGACTAAAACCTTCGCCGTGATTTTTTACCAAAAATTAGCTTTCTTGTGGTCGAAGAAGGGCATCAACCACCTTACAGGTGGACCACGAGGGTCAGGGGCGTGCCCAGGGGGGTGGGGCGTGCCCCCTACCTCGTGCCCACCTCAGACACCGTTTCGCGTTGATCTTTCTCCCAGATTTTCCAAATATTCCAAAAATAAGCTCCGTCAATTTTTATCCCGTTTGGACTCCGTTTGATATGGATATTCTGCGAAACCAAAAACATGCAACAGACAGGAACTGGCACTGGGCACTGGATCAATATGTTAGTCCCAAAAATAGTATAAAAAGTTGCCAAAAAGTATATGGAAATTGAAGAATATTGGCATGGAACAATCAAAAGTTATAGACACGACGGAGACGTATCAGCATCCCCAAGCTTAATTCCTGCTCGTCCTCGAGTAGGTAAATGATAAAAAAGATAATTTTTTATGTGGAATGCTACCTAGCATAATATTGATCATATGTCTAATCATGGCATGAATATTAAGACAAGAGTGATTCAAAGCAATAATCTATCCTTTGACATAAAAACAATAATACTTCAAGCATACCAACCAAGCAATTATGTCTTATTGAAATAACATAGCCAAAGAAAGCTCATCCCTACAAAATCATATAGTTTGGCTATGCTCCATCTTCACCACACAAAATATTCACATCATGCACAACCCCAATGACAAGCCAAGCAATTGTTTCATACTTTTGACGTTCTCAAACCTTTTCAACTTTCACGCAATACATGAGCGTGAGCCATGGACATAGCACTATGGTGGAATGAAATATGATGGTGGAGGTTGTGTGGAGATGACAAAAAGGAGAACATAGTCTCAAATCAACTAGGCGTATCAACGGGTATGGAGATGCCCATCAATAGATATCAATGTGAGTGAGTAGGGATTGCCATGCAACGGATGCACTAAGAGCTATAAGTGTATGAAAGCTCAGACTGAAAATTAGTGGGTGTGCATCCAACTTGCTTGCTCATGAAGACCTCGGGCGTTTGAGCAAGCCCATCATCGGAATATACAAGCCAAGTTCTATAATGAAAATTCCCACTAGTATATGAAAGTGAAAACATGGGATACTCTCTCTATGAAGAACATGATGCTACTCTGAAGCATGAGTGTGGTAAAAGGATAGTAACATTGCCCCTTCTCTCTTTTTCTCTCATTTTTTTGGTGGGCTTCTTTGGCCTCTTTTTTATTTGGGATTCTTTGGCCTCTTTTATTTTGATAACCTCACATGGGACAATGTTCTAATAATAATGATCATCACACTTTTATTTACTTACAACTCAATATTACAACTCGATATCTAGAACAAAGATATGACTCTATATGAATGCCTCCGGCGGTGTACCGGGATGTGCAATGATCTAGCATAGCAATGACATCAAAAAACGGACAAGCCATGAAAACATCATGCTAGCTATCTTACGATCATGCAAAGCAATATGACAATGAATGCTCAAGTCATGTATATGATGATGATGGAAGTTGCATGGCAATATATCTCGGAATGGCTATGGAAATGCCATGATAGGTAGGTATGGTGGTTGTTTAGAGGAATATATAATGAGGCTTATATGTGATAGAGTGTATCATATCACGGGGTTTGGATGCACCGGTGAAGTTTGCACCAACTCTCGAGGTGAGAGAGGGCAATGCACGATACCGAAGAGGCTAGCAATGATGGAAGGGTGAGAGTGCGTATAATCCATGGACTTAACATTAGTCATAAAGAACTCACATACTTATTGCAAAAATCTATTAGTCGTCAAAACAAAGTACTAAGCGCATGCTCCTAGGGTGATAGATTGGTAGGAAAAGACCATCGCTCGTCCCCGACCGCCACTCATAAGGAAGACAATCAATAAATAAATCATGCTCCGACTTCATCACATAACGGTTCACCATACGTGCATGCTACGGGAATCACAAACCTCAACACAAGTATTTCTACAATCCACAACTACCCACTAGCATGACTCTAATATCACTATATTTATATCGCAAAACTATTGCAAGGAATCAAACATATCATATTCAGTGATCTACAAGTTTTATGTAGGATTTTATGACTAACCATGTGAATGACCAGTTCCTCTCATCTCTCTAAATAGATATAAGTGAAGCAAGAGAGTTTAATTCTTTCTACAAAATATATGCCCATGCTCTAACAAATATAAGTGAAGCAAAAGAGCATTCTACAAATGGTGGTTGTCTAAGTGAAAAGAAACAGGCAATCCAAACTTCAAATGATATAAGTGAAGCACATGAAGCATTCTATAAAGCCATACTCAAAAGATATAAGTGAAGTGCAAATAGAATTATATACATCAACCAAGGACCATCTCATACCAGCATGTTCCATAAAATAAAATAGAAAACTAAATGCAAAAGACGCTCCAAGATTGCACATATCGCGTGAACGAAACGAATCCGAAAACATACCGATACTTGTTGAAGAAAGAGGGGATGCCTTCCGGGGCATCCCCAAGCTTAGATGCTTGAGTCTCCCTGGATATTTACTTGGGGTGCCTCGGGCATCCCCAAGCTTGAGCTCTTGCCTCTCTTTCTTCTTCTCACATCGAAACCTTCTCGATCATCGAACACTTCATCCACACAAAACTTCAACAGAAAACTCGGTAAGATCCGTTAGTATAATAAAGCAAATCACTACTCTAAGTACTGTTGCAAACCAATTCATATTTTGTTTTTGCATTGTGTCTACTGTAATATAAATTTTTCATGGCTTAATCCACTGATATAAATCGATAGTTTCATCAAAACAAGCAAACTATACATCAAAAACAGAATCTATCTAAAACAGAACAGTCTGTAATAATCCGAACATTCACCATACTTATGATACTTGAAAAATTCTTCCAAACTTAGGAAAAATACAAAATTTGTATAGAAAGACAGTTCAAAAAGAATCAGAACCATTTGACGTCCCAGTAAAAAATTAAAAATCGCGCACTACAGCCAAAGTTTCTGTCCTGCACCGTACAAACCATCAAGCATTGTAAAAATCCTAAAGGCAAACCTTAGCACATTATTTTTATAATACAATGGAATTGTACAAGGGGATAATTATTTTTGTTGAAAATTTTCTGTAATCAAGATTCACAAAGTTGCCGTGAGCATGAACAAAGCTCAAGGAGCTCTCCCACTTCAACAATGCTTGTCTTTCTCACTTTCACTTTCCTTTTTGAAAAGTTTTGGGTTCCCCTCTTTATTTTTGTTGTTTTTAAACTATATGAAAGCACTCAACAGAAATAAATGACTCTATAAAACTTCCGAGTTGTCTCCCTGGCAGCGCTTTCTTTAAAGCCATTAAGCTAGGCATATAGTGCTCAAAGTAGTGAATCCACCTGGATCCCAAGGTATATCAAAGCCAATTTTAATTAGCAATGATTTGTAATTTAGTAGTGAGCACAAAGTAACATATATCATGCAACAACGAAGTCTAACTCTCTTCCTATGCATCGGCATATCATAAAAGAACAATTCATGCACACAAAGTAAAGGCCAATGCATAGTATAAACAGTTTCTTGCAATTTTATCGTGTTGGAAACATAGAGAGGTGGAGATATAGTTCCTTTATCATAATAATTGAAAGTAGGAGCAGAAAGCACATGCATATTATACTCATCAAAATCATCGTGTTCAACGGTAAAAGGCAACCCATCAATATAATCCTTAATAAAAGCAAACTTCTCCGATATAGTGTAGTTGGGAGAATTCAAAAAGATAATAAGACTATCATGCGTGGGTGCAATACCAACAATTTCATGTTTAACATAAGGAATTATAGCAAGTTCGTCTCCATAAGCATAATTCATATTGGCATGTTGGCCACAAGCATAGCAAGCATCATCAAAAAGGGATATTTCAAAAGAATCAACGGGATCATAGCAATTATCATAGCATTCATCCTTCGGTAAGCATGAAGGGAAATTAAACAATGTATGAGTTGAAGAGTTACTCTCATTAGAAGGTGGGAACGGGTGATCAATCCACTCTTCCTCCTTTTGTTCTTCGCTCTCCTCCTTATCTTTTTCATCCAATGAGCTCACAGTTTCATCAACTTCTTCTTCCATAGATTCCTGCAAAATATTAGTCTCTTCTTGGACAGCGGAGACTTTCTCAATAAGTGCATTAATTTCGTAATTGTATTCATAATTCTCATAACAATATTTCAGGATAGCTAAATTTTCAGGTCTATAAACAACATCATCAAAATCTTCAAACTCTTTAAACATAGATTCAATTTCATAAGCACCCATAAAAGCAACAAATTCTTCTATTTTTTCCACATCATAGTAATCATATATACAATTAGCATAAGAAGCTAAGGTTTTATTATCATTAAATTTGCATGAAAAGGGAAGGTGTGGAGCCTTCATCCTAGAGCAACAAGTATAATCATAACTCAAGCATACTTGCCGAGCATACCACTTCAATATATAAATTTGATCCCATAATAGTTTCCCTTTTTGTGTCAAGCGATAATCCCTAAAGTATTAATGTTGATCCAACGCTACTCCCATTACCAAATTGAATGAGGTTTTCTCAGGATTATCAAAGTGGTACATAATATTTTTCACATATTGAGCATCGAGGGTTTTAGGAGGTTCGTCATATCCATGAGTAGCAAGTACACCTAATTTTTTTGGTATTTCTTGTTCCATATCCATAACAAAAGATTGAGAACAACTAAGAACAGCAAATAAAAATTACATTGTGATAAAGCAAACAAGCACAGACGAGAATATTCACCCCACGCTATGACTCCCCGGCAACGGTGCCAGAAAAAAGGTCTTGATAACACACGAGAATAGTTTCCCTTTAGTGGGTCTTGATCACCCCACGATAAGTAAGAGTGTCGAACCCAACGAGGAGCTAAAGGTAGAACAAATATTCCCTCAAGTTCTATCGACCACCGATACAACTCTACGCACACTTGACGTTCGCTTTACCTAGAACAAGTATGAAACTAGAAGTACTTTGTAGGTGTTTTTGGATAGGTTTGCAAGAAAATAAAGAGCGCTCAAATAAAAGCTAGGGGCTGTTTAGATGAATACACAACTAAGTTAGTTTTAGTGAAGAGCTTTTTGTCACGAGAAATTTATTTTTCCCTAGGCAATCGATAACTAGACCGGTAATCATTATTGCAATTTTATTTGAGGGAGAGGCATAAGCTAACATACTTTCTCTACTTGGATCATATGCACTTATGATTGGAACTCTAGCAAGCATCCGCAACTACTAAAGATCATTAAGGTAAAACCCAACCATAGCATTAAAGCATCAAGTCCTCTTTATCCCATACGCAAACAACCTACTTACTCGGGTCTGTGCTTCTGTCACTCACGCCACCCACCATAAGAAAATCATGAACATATTGCAAACCCTACAACGGGAATCCCTCACGCTTGCGCGACATGGAGAGGACCATAGGACATCACCAATAATAAAACATGCAACTCAAAACAATCTTGATCATCAAATAGCCCATAGGACAAAACGGATCTACTCAAACATCATAGGATAGCCATACATCATTGGGAAATAATATATAGCGTTGAGCACCATGTTTAAATAGAGAGTACAGCGGGTAAAAGAGGGATTACACCACTGCATAGAGGGGGGAAGAGTTGGTGATGATGGCGGTGAAATTGTTGGTGAAGATTGCGGTGATGATGATGGCCACGACAGTGTTCTGGCGCCACCGGAAGAGAAGGGGAGAGGGGGCCCCTTCGTCTTCTTCTTCCTTGACCTCCTCCCTAGATGGGAGAAGGGTTTTCCCTCTGGTCCTTGGATTCCATGGCGTGGGAGGGGCGAGAGCCCCTCCGAGATTGGATCTGTCTCTCTGTCTCTCTCTGTTTCTGCGTTCTCTCTTGCTGCCCTTTCACCGTTTCGGGTATATATGGAGATCCGTAACTCCGATTGGAATGAAACCTTCGCCATGATTTTTTACCAAAAATTAGCTTTCTTGCGGCCGAAGAAGGGCATCAACTGCCTTACGGGTGGACCACGAGGGTCAGGGGCGCGCCCAGGGGGTGGGGCGTGCCCCCCTACCTCGTGCCCACCTCGGACACCGTTTCACGTTGATCTTTCTCCCAGATTTTCCAAATATTCCAAAAATAAGCTCCGTCCATTTTTATCCCGTTTGGACTCTGTTTGATATGGATATTCTGCGTAACCAAAAAAAAAGCAACAGACAGGAACTGGCACTGGGCACGGGATCAATATGTTAGTCCCAAAAATAGTATAAAAAGTTGCCAAAAAGTATATGGAAGTTGTAGAATATTGGCATGGAACAATCAAAAATTATAGATACGGCGGAGATGTATCAGGCCCCACCATCGATGCACATGGCCTCTGTAGCCTTCTGGAACTCATGCTCGCCGGACTCATCATCTTCGTCATGATCATCGTCTTCCTGCTTCTTGTCGCGGTCCCAAGCGGGCCTCTCTTGCTGGTTATCCTTACGCGGCGACCTCCTTGGCTGCTATGCTTCTTGCCGGATCCCTCGGCACCATCCTGGCCCTTCTCCTTGTCCCGCCTCTCATACTCAGCTTTTTGCTTCTCAACAAGTAGCTCGACTTGCCGGCAGTTCTGGAGGTCGTGGCCCTTGGTGCGGTGGATCTTGCAGTACTGCTTGTCGGAGCCCCCTGGCTTGTCGTCAACCGCCAAGGCCCGGCAGGCGGCACACCCGGCTATTTCCTTGCCAGGGTCGTCTACCTTGGCCTTCTTGGTAGCGTCGGCGTCCTCGGATCCCTCAATGGCAAGCACGGTCTTATCCTTGCGTTTCCTGTTGCGGCGTCGACCCTTCTTTGTCGGGGCGGTGGTGTCTTCGTCCATGGAGTCGGTTTCCGCACAGGCATCTTCGCCAGGGTACTTCCTTCCCTCTTCGGCCCGGGCGCATTTGTCGGCCAGAACATAAAGTTCAGCCACATCCTTGACCTTGTTCATCGCCAGCTCTTCGCGCATCTTGCGGTTGCGCATGTTCTGATGGAACGCGCTAATCGCGGCGGTGGGATGAACATCGGGGATGTTGTACTGCACCCGGCTGAACCTCTGGATGTACTTGCGCAGGGTCTCCCCTTCCTTCTGGGGAATGATATGCAAATCATTGGCCTGGCCATGAGCTTGGTGGCCTCCGGTGAAGGCACCAACGAACTCATGACCAAGAAGAAATGGAATCCGCCGGCAAGTGCATCAACCAAGACATGACGTTGGGCTTCAGTGCCAACGGGAAGTAATTGGCAAGCACCTTGTCATCACGAGCTCCGGCAGCTTGCATCGCGATGGTGTAGATGCTGAGGAACTCTGACGGATGGGTCTTGCCGGTGTACTTCTCGCCGACGTCGGGCTTGAACGTGCGGTGGGACGGCCACTGGAACTGCAACAGCTCACGGGTAAAGGCTGGGCAACCCACCTCGTAAGGTAGGCCGCTGGAGCCCCCCAGTGCTAGGTGGCCCATAGCGGGTGCCGCCCGCTTATCCGACTGGTGGCGTGTATCGCGCCGGCGCTCGATGGTGGTTCGAGCGTCTTCATGGGCTCGCTCCCGAAGAAATTGGCGTTGGTCGCGGTGGGTCCATGAGTCGGACGACGCTAAGGAAATGTTATCACATGCGTCGTCATGACGGACTGGCATCGGCAGCAGCTCACGCGGGGGAGGAGAGTGTACTGTGGGTGCAGCTCCCCCGGTCCTTCCACCGCTAGCATGCGGTGGCTCGACGGAGTGCCGGCCCGAGGGCCCTGCCGGCCGTGGCTCGTCCTTGTTGGCGACGGCGACGAGGCTCCGGATGGTGGCTCTCCACTCGTCGAGCTTCTCCGTAGCAGGAGGGAAGTCGAGGAGCAGCTGCACGCGCTAAAGCTTCTGCTGGCGTGGGTGGTGGCGAAAGCTGCATGGAGCGTGGCGCGCTTCGACTTCTAACCACATTAGAAGGAGCCCTATCATGGCCCAGCGGCTGTGTGCCATTGTCACCAGCGCTTCGGCGGGCATGCTGGCCTCCCTCGTCCCGCAGATGATGCACAGGGCTCTTCCCGCGGCGGTGCCCAGGGTCACAGGCGTGGTGACGCTGCTCGTCGCGCACACCGTGGGAAGAGCGGGCTGTGGGCGCCTGGGTGGGCGTCCTGGAGGTCGTCGCGCCGCCCGTGGGTGGCACGGCGGCGACCCCGGAGGGCCCTGCGCCGCCTGCGGGGGGGGGCAGCTCCGTCTCTGGATTTTGCGGCGTGCGGCCCGCCGTCTTGCGTACGAACGATGCTGCTTGCCAGGCTCTGACTGCCAGAGCGATGCTGGTGCTCGTGGGCCGCGGCTCGGGTTCGGTGCGCGACCGGCCCGCTGCTCGTCCGCACTGGCATGGGCCGTTCGGCTCCTGACGAGCCGATCGCCGTGATCGTCTTCTTCTTGGGAGCCATGGCGATGAAGAACCGCTAGGCTAACTGCTAGATCAGATTCTCACGACTGCGCCCCCTACCTGGCGCGCCAAAGATGTCGGTGGGAACGACACCTATGGGATCACTGGAATCCCTTCTACGGTTGGCGGGCGCAGTGTTGTGAGAAGAGCATGTATAACAAGAAGCACACGGATCATTTGCCCAGGTTCGGGCCGCGAGGATGCGTAATACCCTAGTCCTACTTTGGTGGATGTATTGAGTGTTCTTGTGTTCTTGAGATAGCTCCGGGGTGTAACTTGCCCAAAAGAGCCGAATCCCTCTCCTGGTTGCCTCAGGCCTCCTTTTATAGAAAAAAGGGGTCGCCACAGTGGCACACAGGAGGTGGAAAGGTCTACAGTGTTGCGAGCTTATCGCCCATATTACAGGACAAGACACATTTAAAGCATCGCTTAGGTGTCCCTTAGCTTTATCGGGGACGGGAACGGGGGCCGTCCCGTCCGTCGCTGCCTCGCCTTGCTTCGACACACGCCCAGGCCAGCGATGCATGTGGCGCCATGTAGGCAGGCAGGCAGCTGAGGTGGCATTGTGGTAGGGTCTTCACGAAGATATGCATGCCACCACGCAGGTGCTTGCTGAACTGGCTTGGAAGCCGCTCGTTGCCACGCAGGTGCCTGCCCAGCTGGTTGGGCTGGCAGCTGCATGCGAATGGCGGCGGAGTCTTGGTCGACGCGGGCCCAGCTGTGGCCCTGCTGATGTCCTCGGCAAGGGCCTTGCCGGGGGCCTGGCAAGGGTCTTGCCGTGGGGTTGCAGTCGTCCCCGACAAGGCGCTTGCCGGGGTCCTGTGGATTCGCTCAGCTGGGATCCCGCCGAGGGTCGCCGTCTTCTGGTCCTCATCTGATCTCACATGTTTATGATCTTGACAAAGATCTGCATGCCACCATGGAGGTGCCTTCCGAGCCCTGGTTCCAACGAAGTTGGTTGGGTCGGAACCCGTGCGCTCAAGGGTGGCTCGCTCTGTTGGTGTTGGACAAGTTGCCCCGGCAAGGCTCTTACCGGGGCCGCGGAGGCCGCCCCGACAAGGGCCTTGCCGGGGGGTCCACCTAGCCCTCTTGCTCTTTGGTGTTTCTGGTCTTGGCGTTGCCTTGACCGTCTTGTGCCTTTGGCTTCTCTCCGGCTTCGCTCCTTTGCCCTGCTAAGTGTGGCCGTGGCGCGTGGCTCCGACTGCCCGTGCACAAGTAAAGGGGTACTAAGGAGTGCCCCTACTTTTGTACACCGACAATGTTTCTTGCCCATCTCTCTTTTGGAAAATAAGCTTAAAGGATAAGAGACTTTCTGCACTAGGTTCGTATTCAAGGAAATTATCTTGCGGGAATTCTCTGTGCTCCAATGCTGATGTAAGTACCTGTTGTATATCACTATATTTTTACATCAGCATGTATTTTGTTAATCAGCGTGGATGCAACCTTTATCTGATCTAAATTTAGTTGTAGCAAAATGTATAATTAAAGGCAACAATGTTAATTTTTGTAAGGAAAACTGCCTGGTAGTTTTGCATACTGAGTTGCATTAGTGTACTATCTCGTATCATGCACATTACTGAATTGTAATGCTGCTTTGGTTGCCCATTCATTCATTGTGTCAATGCTGCTTTCGTATTACCTTACCTGGTTGATGATAGTTGTGCCATATTGTGTTAATTTGGTGTAGGCTGGTGTGGTCCTGTTGCCCAAACGTTCGTTGTGTCAATGTAGTTTTCCTATTATCTTACATGGCCAATGATAGCAATGCTAGTGTGTTAATTTGGTGCAGGCTGCTGAAGATAAGAAGACAAGCTCTGAAAATAGCAAGGCAACCCCATTGTTTCTTTCCAATAAATCTAGGCCAGGTAATATGGCAATAACTCTTGATTAATCTGTTTTGTTCCCCTCCTAATTTATGTTATGATGCAGTGGTTGAGACACTCTCCACTATCAATAATACAAGCCTGCCAAAATTGCCATCTAAATCTGTTCAGTTTCCTCTATCTCGAATGCAATAGAAAAATTTTATGTTTGTGAACCAATTACTAGCTGAAGTAATGATGGAAATGGTGGAGGAATCAGAGGTGCACATTCTTGCGCAACAACAACTGATCAATGTTTTCAGAGATAGTGTAGCAAAGCAGGAAGAACTTGCCCACATGCTTATGGGTGTCATCCGCGCTGAGGTTGCAGATTGTGACGTTGTAGATCATTAGGTTCTGTTCATTTATTTGCACTGGCATCTATCTTTGATTGCCCAGTGGATGTAATTTCCTGTAATATATGCTGGATGTGCAAGTTTTCCCCTGTATGCCGTACCTTTGCTTAGCGCGCCTCGCATTCCAGCTAAATGGTCGCTAGGAAGCTAAAAAAGTAGTGAAATTATTAGTTAGCACGAACAGTCCTGGGCCCTATATGAAGCAGCCCACTGCACTTAATGGGCTTCCCTAATGGGCTCGCAGGGGCCAAAATTCTCATAGGCCTTTGATTGATCGGTCTTGGTCATGTGCATAATTGCTCATCGTAATGGGCTCAAATTATCCAATTGGGCCTACAGACATGTTTGAACTTTAGTGGGCCCATTAAGTTAATGGGACGTTACCAGGCCGAAAGTTAATGCTCAGCCCTGTTACCTCCCGGGTCGTTAACATGCCGACATCAAAGCGGGTAATAGGTGGGCCCATTTGATTTCATGTGCCGTTAACATGCCGATACTAAGGTTGGGCTACATATGGGCCAACTATACTGTGGGCCTTTAGCAGGCCAAAAGAGACAGCGGGCTCGTACTGGACCATGAAGAGCATGGGCCGCTAAGAGGCGAAAGTCAGGTCATACTGTATATGGCCCAACTGTTTTGTGGGCCTTTCTCAGGCGAAAGAGAAACCAAGCTGGTATTGGACCATGAAGAGCATGGTCCGTTAAAAGGCCAAAACTCAGATCCGTCTTCAAATGGCCCAACTCATTTATGGGCCGTCAATAGGCTGAAAGACACACCGGGCCGAAAATTGGCCCACACTTAAATGGGTCGCTAAAAGGCCGAAAGACGTACATCCTGAAAATTGGCACATCCCTTGAATGGGCCGTTAACAGGTCGAAACCACATCGGGCCGATACTGAGCCCAAATATATAGTGGGCTATTAACGGGCTCAAACTGACGATGGGCTGCAATGGTGTCAAATCGTTAATGGGCCGTTGACGGGCCGAATTGGCACATCTCGTATGGGCCGTGGGCTTAAATGGACCTGACACAAGTAGGCCTTATAAGGGCCGGCCTGCTAAATTTTATTGGTCTGGCCTTTTTCACTGGAATGGGCCATTGTTAGGTCTTGCCACGTGTTGACGTATCATAGGCGCCTCTCGTACTATGAGTCGATGACATCTGTCCCAACACTGAGCTGGCACGTGGACCCTCCGGCGAATGAGAATTTAACACGTGGAAAATCCCTATTGGTCGGGGCTATTAACGGGTTACCGGATCCAAACCGAAACCCGATAGCTTAATGGCGACCCGTTATGATGGATGCCACGTGTCGGTTACCCTTGACAAAAGCAATTTTATGGCGCGTGATTTATCGTCATGAAAGTGGACACTTCCATGATGATAATTTTGGTAATGTCATGGAACACTTCTACGATAGCACAAGTATGACTATCTTGATTCTGTCACAAAATCGTCATGGATGTACATGCATGACAGAAAACGTGACCTACTGTGACAAACACGTATCATCACGGAAGTGTATTTTTTGTAGTGTAAATGCCCGCAAGGACGCGAGGCCGGTGAAATAAGACCTACACCCCTTCGCCACAGAGAAGCGGATGGTGATAGGGGAGAAAATAGCATGCCTGCTCGCAGCCAAATTCGTAAGATAGCTCGCGCACCCGGAATGGCTAGCAAACCTCTTAATGGGGTTGAAGAAAAATAACACATGGCGCATCCGCGTGGACTACACTGACCTGAACAAAGCATGCCCCAAGGACCCATTCCCACTACCCTAGATCCAATAGATCATCGACTCCATGGCAGGCTATGAGTGTCGGTGTCAAAACCAGTGGATCTCGGGTAGGGTGTCCCGAATTGTGCGTCTAAGGTTGATGGTAACAGGAGATGGGGGACACAATGTTTACCCAGGTTCGGGCCCTCTCTATGGATGTAATAACCTACTTCCTGCTTGATTGATCTTGATGAATGTGAGTATTACAAGAGTTGATCTACCACGAGATCGTAATGGCTAAAACCCTAGAAGTCTAGCATGTATGTCTATCTGCCGATCTGGACTAAGCCCTCCGGTTTATGTAGACACCGGAGGGGAATAGGGTTGTACATAGTCGGTTACAGAGAAAGGAATCTTCATATTTGGACGCCAAGCTTGCCTTACACGCCAAGGAGAGTCCCGTCCGGACACGGGAGAGAGTCTTCAGTCTTGTATCTTCACAGCCCATTAGTCCGGCCCATGTCCAATAGGCCGGACGCCCGAGGACCCCTTAGTCCAGGACTCCCTCAATGAGCGCCTATGTTTCCTGGACGTGTACTCCGGAAACCACCAGATATAGATGAAAGAGTCTGACCAAGAGACGACCTCATTCATCACGCCATATGGACCCTTCTGCTACATCACCATGCCTTTCGGCCTCAAGAACGCAGGGGCTACATATCAGCGAACAATGCAGAAATGCTTCACAAGCAGATCAAAATTAACACGAGGGTCTATATTGATGACATTGTGGTCAAGTAAAACCAAGATTCAAGTCTTCTCTACGGCCTCCAGCAAACCTTCGACAACCTCCTCAATTTCAACATGAAGCTAAACCCCCAAAAAATGTGTCTTCGGGGTCCCCGCCGGATAATTGATGGGGTTCATTGTATCTGAGCAGGGGATAGAGGAAACCCTGAAAAAATCCAAGCTGTAGTAAACCTTGAGCCTTCGGAGATAGTGTGCGACATGCAGAAGCTCGCAGGATGCATGGCAGCCCTATGCAGATTCGTCTCACGGTTGGGCGAGAAGGCCCTACCCTTGTACCGTCGCCTCAAAATGGGTGAAAAGTTCTATTGGAGTGATGAGGCCAAAGAAGCATTCGAGATCTCAAGAGACTACTACAAATTGAACCCACTCCTGGTTTCCCTAGCCCAAGCAGAAACAATGTTGTTGTATATAGCGACGACCACCGAAGTGGTCAGTGTGGTAATTGTCGTGGAATGGGAGGAGGCCGACAAAGTGCAATGGGTGCAACACCCAGTGTACTACATAAGAGAAGTGCTCACACCCTGCAAGACCAGGTATCCTCACTATCAAAAGATCACCTATGGGGTGTCCATGGCTCCAAGGAAGCCGAGGCACTACTTTCAAGCCAACCCAATAAATGTGGTCAGCCACACACTACTCTCTGACATCATCAACAACAAGGACGCCATAGGCCGCTCGCAGAATGGCAATTGAGCTCCTGCCGTTCGAGCTCTCATACAAGCCACAAACAACAGTCAAATCACACACCATCACCAATTTCCTGGTAAAATGGACAGAGACCTAGCAGGTCCCCAAAAACATCGACCACAAGTACTGGACGATGTACTTCGACGAGTCGATGACAGTGCAAGGGTTGGGAGTTGGATTAGTCCTTGTCTCCCTTAGAGGCAACTCCTGATAACCCACAAGTATAGGGTAACAGTTGTAGCCCCTTTCGATAAGTAAGAGTGTCGAACCCAACGAGGAGCTAAAGGTAGAACACATATTTCCTCAAGTTCTATCGACCACCGATACAACTCTACGCACGCTTAACATTCGCTTTACCTAGAACAAGTATAAAACTAGAAGTACTTTGTAGTTGTTGTAGGATAGGTTTGCGAGATAATAAAGAGCACGTAAATAAAATCTAGGGGTTGATTAGATAAAGAAACAACTAAGTTAGTTTTAGTAGAGAACTTTTTGTCACAAGAAATTTATCTGTCCCTAGGCAATCGATAAGTAGACCGGTGATCATTATTGCAATTTTATATGAGGGAGAGGCATAAGCTAATATACTTTCTCTTCTTGGATCATATGCACTTATGATTGGAACTCTAGCAAGCATCCACAACTACTAAAGATCATTAAGGTAAAACTCAACCATAGCATTAAAGTATCAAGTCCTCTTTATTCCCATACGCCATAACCCACTTATTCGTGTTTGTGTTTCTATCACTCACACAACACAGACAATAAGCAAACCATGAACATAATGCAAACCCTACAGCGGGGATCCCTCACGCTTGCGCGACACGGGGAGCGCCATAGGACGACGCCAATAATAAAACATGCAACTTAAACCAATCACGATCATCAATGAACCCATAGGACAAAACGGATCTACTCAAACATCATAGGATGGACATACATCATTGGGAAATAATATACAGCGTCGAGCACCATGTTCAAGTAGAGATTACAGCAGGGAGAAGATCTGTTACAACGCTGCATAGAGGGGGAGAGAGTTGGTGATGACGGCGGTGAAGTTGGTGGTGTAGATCATCGTCACGATGATGGCCCCGGCGGCGTTCCGGTGCCACCGGGAGAGGGAGGGAGAGCCCCGTCCTTCTTCTTCTTCCTTTGCCTCCCCCTAGATGGGAGAAGGGTTTCCCCTCTAGTCCATGGCCTCCATGGCGGCGGAGGGGCAGGATCTCTCTCTGTTTCCTTCTGTTTCTGCACTCCCAGATTCTGCCCTTTCACCGTTTCTTAAATTTCCGGAGATCCGTAACTCCGATTGGGCTGAAATTTTAACATGATTTTTATCCGGATATTAGATTTCTTGCGGCAAAAGAAGGGCACCAACCGCCTTACGGAGTGGCCACAAGGGCCGAGGGCGCGCCCTACCACCTCGGGCGCGCCCCTGCCTTGTGGACTCCTTGGGCATCGTCTCACGTTGATTCTTTTTCCCAAAAATCACATATATTCCAAAAAAATCTCCGTAAGATTTTATCGCGTTTGGACTTCGTTTGATATGGATTTTCTGCGAAACAAAAAACATGCAACAAACAGAAACTGGCACTGGGCACTGGATCAATATGTTAGTCCCAAAAATAGTATAAAAAATTTGCCAAGAGTATATGAAAGTTGTATAATATTGACATGGAACAATCAAAAATTATAGATACTAGTCGTCAACCCGTGCGAATTCATTCACACGGCTAGTCAATAAGTTGTATGTATTTATTTTGTTGCGTGAAAACATATAGCATGAAGGGGGGAAAAGTGAAACACCCATCCATCCAGTGAAATCACAAGCACATATGACGTGTCATTTTTTTATTAGTTTAATTTGAAGTGACTTAAAAGGAGTCAAAAAATTATTTTAACACTTTTGATTTTATTTTATTTCATTATCCTTGCTTTTATGTATATCCTACATGTGCCTGGCAAGACCAATTTTTTATAATTGTTTTCAGTGATAAACTCATTCCATAATATAGAAACTCGAAGCAAGAGAACATATGTGGCCGAAAAGAGTGATTGATTAGTTGAATTTAAGTTACAGAAAAGGATCCAAAGAATTTCTTCTAACATTTTTTATTTTCTTTTATTTTCATTAACCTTGCTTCTATGTATATTGGATATGTGCTCCCACTAAATATTCCATTACATAGAATTTTGAAGCAAGTAAACATAATAAGAGACCAAAAGAGAGAAGATTTATTGAAAATCAGTGTTTTGAGGCTCATATAAACTACTTGTAGAAATATATATCAGGATGATATAAATCCCTATATACTCTTGTCGATCAATGACATTGTTTCCTATTGGACCAGAGAAGCATGACATATGAACATGGAACTATTGTTGAAAAATCATCTACTTATTAAAAAGACAGAATGCCAAATACTTGTCAGCCCAGTAGTTATATGAAGTAAATTGTTATTTCACATATATATCCTAGACCTATGAAATATATCATTGCTCTAGTTAGTACACAATTTATTTAGTGCTATTCCTGTAGTTATGGGATCCTTCCATCCCCTAAGGATCGTTGGGCCATCAACCATGTATCCTCGCCATGAATGGGCTCCAGCAACGACACGCGTGAGGCCGATACATGAATATCTGTGATTTTGCCACAAGCATGAACAGACAAAAGAGAAAACAGAGATCAACTCTAATAAATAGAAATAGGAAATTATAGATCGATCAGTAGATAAAATCATTGGCGTAAATGCTGCCACAGTAACCTGGTCTCCACGCATCAACGGATGGTGGTCCATACGTTGATGTATTTGCATCAAGACAGAATGAAGACCAAATGCTCATTAGAATTAATTTTAAGTTGGCTTCAAGTTGATCCTGCTTCCTAGCCCCCATGGTAGCCCACATCAATGTTTGGCTCGTGAATTGAGTGCCTGCACCGAGAAAAATTTCTCTAGAGTTCGAGTCATACACAATTTATGCAATTAAATTAAAATGTGAAATCAAACATGCGCATCTAATATGACAATATTCACCAGTTTTTTCATACGTCTATTGACTTATTGGATCTCAGTACGCCCTAGTTTATTATTTAACATGCCTTACTCTAAAAATAATTATTATATTTTCATCACAAAATATAGTATCTTTCTCCTTTATTAACGGTGTGATTCAAAATCTTGTGTGCTTACCAAATCCACGATCTAGAACTCTGTGACATTAATATATCATGATTAATATATCATGATATTTCGTGGAAACCCTGAATGGCTCCTTTGAGGTCGGTTCAAAAGAAGAAAGAAAAAGTGTGTTCTTGAAGTTTCAGAAAAATTATACATGTTGATTTGTACTGTCTACCTTTAAACATTATTATAAAATCCTTTTTTTGTATGTCACACTGAAAGACCAATGCGTGCATCGCTTTTATTTACTGTTTGCTATTTCAGATCCAGAGATAAGTATTTTTTGTATAAACTGCAAACAATTTATTATAATCTAATGCTACGTATACATAATGGACATTTACATGTATGGAAATTTAAGGATTTTTTTGAATTTTAAAGGAGAGATTTGATTTGTTTTAAAAATATATTTGAAGCTCAGGAGCAGAATATTTGCACTCGGTAGCAATCAACCACACCAATTACCTTGGAAAGAAACTAAGAAAAAACGGTGCATGCCATTGTTTCTCCGGCAATAGGACATCAATCCTAGCAGCAGTCATTGGAAAAATATGGCTTGTCTCCTACCGCCGTGTGTGCTTGCCGCCCGCTTGTACATCCCAATAAACATTGTTTAACTTCAGCAGCACAATGGTGCCATCTCAGTATCCAGCCAAAAAACCCGGAGAAGATCATCACAGTTAGTTAGTTGCAGTAGTATATAGAGATAGATAGATAGATAGATAGATAGATAGATAGATAGAGAGAGAGATAGATAGAGAGAGAGAGAGAGAGAGAGAGAGAGAGAGCTGACTTAGTGGATGTGGTCATTAAGAGGCAAACATGACGATGGCTCTCCCTTCTCCCCCCTCCCCCTCTCTCCCTAGGCGCTCTCCGTCCACCCCCGCCCCTCCATCCCCCTCCCCGTCGCCGGTGGCGGCCCGGGCGTCTTCCCCTCCCCTCGCTGATGCGACCCTCCCCCTCCCCCCTGCCCGTGTGCCGGTGCTGTCTTCCCCTCCTCCTCCTCTGCCCGCGTTGGGATCTCGCTTTTGGGCTCTCGCCTCTGATGAGGACGAGTCATGGTCTGCTCCTTCCTCCCCCTGCTGCTCGCCGGCGGGTCCGAGGAGGTTTGTGGCCCTTCCTCTTGCGCCCCGTCCCTGCAAGTTTGCTCCGAGTGGGAGGGGACGACCTCTTGCTGCTGCGGTGCCCGATGAAGGCTGGATCCGGGTTTCTCGTTGTCGGTGCAAGTTCGGTAAGAGCTCGGCTGTATCTTCTGGTTTGGGGATTCTGGGAGCCGCCCCTGATGGGGAGCTTGGTGGCTCCCCATCATCCTCTTCCTCCTGTGGTGATACCCCGTCTGCCGCGCCGTCGGCGGCGGCGCTCCCGGGGCGGTTGGTGCCGCCGGTGTCGCTTGACCTAGATCTGATGGCTGCTCCGTTGGTTTGTGGGCCGCTGGCTAGGCCCTCTGGTGGGGTGGTTGGGCCTCTTGCTGCTGTCCCACCAGGTGGGCCCTCTATTCCCACTCTTTCGTCTGTCTTCGATTTTCCCCCTCTAGGAACTACTGGCCCAGTTAGGGTCCCCGCTGTGTTTGCCTCCTCCCTCCTCTTCGTTGGCCCATTCAACCCGTCGGGCCCAAGTGGGCACGGCTTCGACCGGCTACTTATGGATCCCCCGTGGCTCTTCCCCCCCTTTGCTAGGGTTTCCGGCTTCCGCTGCAGATTTACGCGGCCACCGCTTTCCCATCCGCCGTCTCGTCAGATCTAGCCCTCCTCCTCCCCTTCTCCTCTCCTTTGCTGCGGTGCTGTTAGGACCCCGATCCTAAGCCACATCGATCCAGCGTGTAACACATCATATCACTTTGCGGCCTCACGCACGGTACTCCCACGGGTGCCACCTTACCTGGCCCGGGACCGTTCGCGCCTTTTGGCTCACGTATATGATAGTGTCGCTAGCATCCATATGATAGAGAACCCGGGCCGACATGGCTAGTCGTGAACCCAAAGCGGCGCTAGCCTATGAGGACAGGCATACATGAATCACATCGAGCATGTCGGTCATCAACGTATTTATTCGGGCTGTAGCACTGGGCTAACAGGACTCCGGTAACCCGGGCTATAGCAGGCTAGGCAGGACTCCGAATAACAACGCGTGACATTTCCCCGAAGGGACAGACATAGGAACGACGTGAAACACATGCCGGCCAGTCAAGTGTCCAAGCAGTAGTGCTGGGCTAGCAGGACTCCGGTGAACCGGGCTGTAGCGGACTACTATCGCTCAGAAGCACAAAACTTACATTTCCCCATATGAAAGCCTGCCAAGGATAAACAACTAGATAGTCGGATCCCACTCATACCAAGCATTTCAATCATACACACAATATGCCCGATATGAGTAAATACAACATGGCATCACAACAGTACTCTACGACTCAAGTACTTTATTTAGAAGGCTCCGAGGAGCCATACATATCATCCATACAGATAGGGTCACATGACCCAACACTCAAGTCATACAACATACAAGCACATGCGGAAGCAAAGTAGTCTGAGTACAGACACTAGAAAGAAAGAAGGCTTGACGAAGCCTGTCTATCTACAACGACCCTTCACAAGTCTTGGATCACCACCTGGGTGATAAGTCACTCGTCAACGTCGAGGTCTACATAGAACCCATCAGAGGGGTTGGTGCAGTCGTCTGAAAAACATGATTAAAGCAACATGAGTACGAAGGTACTCAGCAAGTCTTACAACAGGAACCTATTATACATGCACATTCTCAAGAAGGTAGTGGGGTTATTGCAGCAAGCCAACTTTGACTCTTGGCTAAGCTATCCTACGATAGACACCACTTGTAAATCATTTGTCGCACACGAGTCCACTAACACCAGCACAATACTCCACCGTGGATCCTCTCTCGCCATCCCACGAGAGGGCCATCCGCGGTACTCACACTTATCTTGAGATTTTTAGTAGTATCCATTTAACTTGTCTATGAACTGATATAGGCAACCCAGAAGTCCATTACCGCGGACACGGCTATTCGAATAGATCATTTGAAACCCTGCAGGGGTGTACTTCTTCACACATGTTTCCACCACTTAGTGTCTGCACACGATATGTGCTCGGCAGACTTCAAGCGAAAGCCGACGTGGGTGTAGACCACGACCTACCTAAACACTCAAGTCTCTAGTCCAGGTTTATCGCCTATTCGGGTTCCATCCGCAGGGAGTCCGGCCGAGGTTTCCACTAACGGCCCCGAACGATGTGAACAGGGTTCCCGAGACACCAAACGGGCGAGTCGGTACACCGTGCCACGTGCCTACCGCAACACAGCCCACCCCGATGGTCAGCGCCGCGTGCGGCCCCCAGCATACTACAAACACCAGAAACTACTTGCAACTCCTGGACAGAGGACAAGGGTGGATAAGAAGTCGAGCGGGGTCATATTTCAGGGCCCAATGTGTGGTAGTAACTGTATCATGGATCACAAACACAGATCTCAGTTCTTAAGGACGGCCTCAATGAAACAACCCACCATGTACTCCTACATGGCCTCTCATCGATTCCTTTACCAAATCGTATTCAACACTTCACTCTTGTCACCGACACAACCTTTCACTCCAGTTCATCATCCCGATGAGCCAGACCTGACACAACTCTAAGCATAGCAAGCACAGCATGGTAGGAACACACACACATGTATTGGGTCAATCAACTCCTACACATGCTAGTGGGTTTCATCTAGTTACTGTGGCAATGACAGGTCATGCAAAGGAAGTGGGTTCAACTACCGCGACACACAACAGTTTGAAACGCGTTGTCTTAATGCAGTAAACGAGAGCAGAAGCGAGAACATGGGTTTGTATCGGAATGATCAATGGGTTGCTTGCCTGATGGAGTGGTCGTGGGATGCTGCCCTTCAGTTGGATACTCGAAGATATCCTCGGAGGCAGAACCTACCACGATGAACACATCGGAACACAATCAATACATGGCGATATGCAACAATATGATGCATGCTATGACATGGCAATATGAATGTGTCCTGACCTAGTGCAAGTTAAACCAGAAGGGAATGAACCCATTTGAACCAAAGATTCAAATGGAAACTCATTAATTAGGATCATATTAGTGTATCATCTTGTAATGCCTAAACAGTGGTTTTAACTTGTTCTGACATGCATGAAACCAGCACCAATGGATAGCTTGGATTTTTCTGATCATTTTTCATATATAAAACTTTGCATTTGGAGTTACAGATAATTTTCTATGAATTTTTGAAGTTTGAACTATTTTCTGGATTTTCCTGTATAAAATTAATTCCAGTAAATAAAATTACTGCGTCAGCATGAGGTCATGCTGACCTCAGCAAGTCAACAGCCGGTCCAGGTCAACTGACCAGTGGGCCCAGGGGGTTAGTGATTAATTAAACTTGTTTAATTAGTTTTAAACTAATCCAGTGATTAACAGAAGGGGGCCCCACCTGTCATTTACTCATCAGAGTCAACCAGGGCCCACCAGTCAACGGTCAGGGTCAACTCGCCGGCGTCTAGCCGCCGGCGAGGCCAGACGCGGCGGAGCAGAGTGGATTTGGCCGTTCCGGCCACCAAATGGGGCGCGGAAGGCATCTACGCACTCCTGGGAACGAGCCGCGGCTACTGGTGGAGTCAGTTGGGGTCGGGATGGCCGGAGTTGGCGCCGGCGACGAGTTTGGCGGCGTCGGGGCTCGGGTGAAGGTGAAACCGGGGCTGCGGGGCACGGCGAGGCGCGTGGAGTGATGCGTCGGGCCCCTGGGTGTGCGGTGAGGCTAGTGGACAAGGTGGCGCGGCCGTTGGGTGGCCGGAGCTTCGTCGGCGACGAGCTCCGCGACGGCGCGTGCGGGCGAGCTTCGTGCGCTCGTTGTAGGGCACGGGAAGAGGAACGGGGAGGATGGAGAGGTGGCCAGACTCACGGTGAATGCAGCGAGCGTCGAGGCGGACTCGGGGAAGGTCGGAGCTGAGCGGGGCGATGATGGCGATCTCGGCGGCCGGAGTTGGGGAAGACGGGGTCGGGGGCGATTCCAGAGCGGGCGAGCGCTCGGGGCTCGTCTTGCTCGAAGAAGAGGAGGGTGGCGGAGCTCGTGGACACGGTCGGGTGGCGCGGGGACGACGGTAGCTATGGCTACGGCGGCGGAGCGGCGACGGTGGCGTCGGCCATGGCGAAGGAGAGCGAGGGAGGCGAGGCAGAGGCGAATGGCGTGTCCAGGGGCTCGGGGCGACGACGTGGAGCTCATCCAGAGCAGCGAGGCGGCGAGGAGGTGAAGCAGGGCGGCGGGGAGCTGCGTGGCGCTCGCTGGTACCGGCGTCGAGCACCTGCGTGCCTGCCTGGCCGAGCCAAGCAGCTCGCTGGCGCGGCAGCTGGGCTGGGCCGGCAGGTGGGCCGGTTGCAGGCGCCAGGTAAGTATTTCCCTTTTTATTTTCCTTTTCTATTTTTATGTAACTTTGTGGACTTATTAAAAATATTAGACACTTCCAAAATTCACCAAACTGCATCTGGTCCTTAGTTAGAATATTTCCAGCCAGGAACATTTTAGTTTGGAGATATTTGAGCATTTGAAATATTTTATAAATTTTAAATGCCCAAATTCAAATACTAATGCATTAACTCAATGACCTTCAGTTGACCTAGAAAAATATGCACCATTTTTGCCAGAGGTTTCAACCCAAGACAAAGAGGGTGAACATTTTAGAAGGGCATTTCAGGTTCACTGAAAATATTTTTAGTAAACCCTAGTTGATTTCAGGAGGGGTGCTGGGGTTTCTGCCTTCCCCATTTCAAATTTCTGTCAAAAGTAAACATGATGCACACTCTAATGCATGAGCTAGGTGGGATGTGACAACTCACCCCCACTCAAAAGAATCTCGTCCCGAGATTTAGGATCTGACGGAAAGAAGGTGGGGTACTCAAGTCGAAGACGATCCTCCCTTTCCCATGTAGCTTCTTGCTCGGAATGGTGTGACCATTGAATCTTGAGAAACTTGATATTATGGCGTCGAGTGGTACGCTCGGCTTGATCAAGGATACGAACGGGGTATTCTCAATAGGTGAGGTTATCTTGGAGATCAAGCGTTTCGTGGTTCACTGCACGGATAGGATCCGAGAAGCAACGCCTGAGTTGAGAGACGTGGAAGACATCATGGACTCTGGAGAGATGCGGAGGTAGTTACAATTGGTAGGCAACTTCTCCTCGTTTGGCAAGAATGCGAAAAGGTCCAATGTAACGAGGAGCCAACTTGCCTTTGATACCGAATCGATGGGTCCCCTTTAAAGGTGTAACCCGAAGGTAAGCCATCTCGCCGACTTCATAAGCCATGGGCTTATGCTTGCGGTCATACTGACTCTTTTGTCGGGATTGGGCGGTTTTCAACTTCTCACGAATAATGCGAACCTGCTCTTCTGCATCCTGGATCATGTCCGGGCCAAAGAGTTGTCTCTCGCCAGTTTCTGACCAGTTAAGAGGCGTTCGACATTTTCGTCCATAGAGAACTTCGAAAGGGGCTTTGCCCAAGCTAGCTTGATAACTATTGTTATAAGCGAACTCGGCGAATGGTAGACACTTCTCCCAATCTATACCGAAAGAGATGACAGAAGCTCGGAGCATATCCTCCAGAATTTGATTAACTCGTTCTACTTGACCACTTGACTGAGGATGGAAGGCGGTGCTAAAGGAAAGTCGAGTTCCCAAAGCATTTTGGAAACTCTCCCAAAATCGAGAGGTGAAAAGACTTCCACGGTCTGAATTAATTTCCAATGGAACACCATGGAGAGATACTATTCGAGAGATGTACAAATCAGCTAGCTGGCTAGCGGTTATACTCTCGCGAACAGGTAAGAAGTGGGCTACTTTAGAAAGACGATCGACAATAACGAAGATAGCATTATTCCCTCTTTTGGTTCTAGGAAACCCGGTAATGAAATCCATACCGATTTTATCCCATTTCCATTCAGGAATATCCAATGGTTGAAGGGTGCCAGCAGGCCGTTGATGCTCTGCTTTAACACGACGACAGACGTCGCAAGTTGCAATGTATTGAGCGATTTCTCTCTTCATCCTAGTCCACCAAAACCTCTGGCGAAGGTCTTGATACATTTTAGTACTACCGGGATGAATGGTGAGAGGGGATTCATGAGCTTCCTTAAGGATCAATTGTCGTAAATGTTGGTTCTTGGGAACCACCAAGCGGTTCTCGAAGAAGACAACACCTCGTTCATCTATGGAAAAACATTTAGCAACTCCGCTAGCGATGTTTTCCCTGATGCGGGATATGCCCTTATCGCGCTTCTGGGCAGCTATGATTTGATCTGTAAGGTTAGGTTTCGCCACCAGGGTGGAAAGGAATCCTCGAGGAACAATGTGAAGGTTAAGCTTATGGAATTCCTCGTGGAGAAGTGGTTGACCTTGTTGTAACATCAAGTTGTTACAATAAGATTTACGACTTAGTGCATCAGCCATGACATTGGCTTTGCCTGGGGTGTAAGTTATTCCTAAGTCGTAATCCGAGATCAACTCGACCCAACGTCTTTGCCTGAGATTCAAATCCGGTTGGGTGAAGATATATTTCAAACTTTGGTGATCACTGTAAATTTCGCAACGATTACCCAGAAGGTAATGTCGCCAGGTTTTGAGTGCATGGACTACTGCTGCAAGCTCTAGATCATGTGTGGGATAATTATCCTCATGTGGACGCAACTGTCGAGATGCGTAAGCAATCACATGACGATCTTGCATGAGTATGCAACCTAGTCCTTGTCGCGAGGCGTCGCAATAGATAACAAAGTCCTTAGAGAAATCTGGTGGTACCAGTACGGGAGCAGATGTCAGGCATCTTTTCAGTTCCTGAAAGCTGAACTCGCACTGTGGGGTCCACTCGAACTTTTTATCTTTCTTGAGGAGTTCAGTTAGAGGCTTAGCAACCTTGGAAAAATTCTCGACGAAGCGGCGGCAATAGCTCGCCAAACCAAGAAAACTCCGAACTTGCTTGACCGTTTCAGGTGGACTCCAGTCAAGGACAGCTTGAACTCGCTCGGGATTGACAGCAATGCCCTTGCCAGAGATTACATGGCCCAGATAGGTCACTTCTGGCAACCAGAATTCGCACTTGGAGAATTTGGCATAAAGGCGATGCTCTCGAAGTTTCATCAATACTAGCCTTAGATGTTCGGCATGTTCTTCCTCATTCTTGGAGTAGATGAGTATATCATCGAGGTATACCACGACGAATTTATCCAAGTACTCCATGAAGATCGAGTTCATTAACCGAGAGAAGGTGGCTGGAGCATTGGTTAAACCGAAGGACATGACGGTGTACTCGTATTGGCCGTAACGAGTAACGAAAGCCGTTTTGGGAATGTCCCCGTTCTTGATTTTGATTTGATGGTAGCCCAACCTCAAATCCATCTTGGAAAAGACTGAGGATCCAGCGAGCTGGTCATACAGGTCGTTGATCCTGGGGAGCGGATACTTGTTCTTGATAGTGACCAAATTGACAGGTCGATAATCCACAACCATCCGATCCGTTCCATCCTTCTTCTTGACGAAGAGGACGGGGCAAGCCCATGGAGATGAACTAGGACGGATGAAACCCTTTTGCAAGGACTCATCGAGTTGTTTCTTAAGCTCAGCTAGTTCTAGGGGTGCCATCTTATAAGGTCTCCTAGAGATTGGGACGGTTCCTGGAACAAGGTCTATCACGAACTCGACATCTCTGTCAGGTGGAACACCTGGCAGTTCCTCTGGAAAGACATCCGGGAAGTCACGGACTACCGGAATATCTTCGAGGTCTGGAAGGGGATTGGCATTTAGAGAGTAGAGTTGACGCTCCGATACTCGGGTCAAAACATTGAATGTCTTGCCCGATGGATGGGTAAGTTGGACAGTTCTAGTTGAGCAATCAATCTTGGCGTAATGGGCTGACATCCAGTCCATACCCAAGATGATGTTTATGTCTGAAGACTTGAGAGCTATTAGTGACGCAAGGAAGACCAATCTGTCAACAAGAATTTCATTTCCATGGCTGATTCTAGAGGTTTGCCACTTAGAACCAGGGGTTTGAATTACCATGGAGGTGGGCATGTCACAAAAGGTGGTGTTGTGCAAACGAGCATAGCTCTCAGAAATAAATGAATGAGATGCTCCAGTATCAAAGAGAACAGTTGCCGGATGGCAATTAACAAGGAGCGTACTGAGAACGACGTTGGGGTCCTCTTGAGTCTCTTCAGCTGAAACGTAGTTGACATGGCCACGAGCAGTGGTGGCTGGCTTGGCGACAAGAACTTTTGCTGTTGACTTACCACGGCCAACAGACTTTCCGAACTGGCTGGGGTTGTTCTGGGGACACTCACGGATGTAGTGGCCCGGCTCACCACACTTGAAGCAAGTTATCATATTGGGGCGTGGAGCAGTATTGGCAGTGGGGCCACCAAAAGTCTTGGGCGGCACATACTGCTGATTGGGGCGAGGCGCCTCAAAGGATGGCCTCGGAGTATACCTGGGTGGCATAGCAGAATTTGGGATCCAGACCCGGCGCTTCTGAGATCCAGAGCCGGATGAAGAACCATAATCACGGGAGTGTTTGCGTGAAGCTTCAAAATCATTTTGCCCTGTCTCGGCACTGATGGACTTATTGACTAGCTTCGGAAAAGAAGTGCAATCATGCAGACGAAGGTCACGACGGAGCTCAGGGCTAAGTCCCTTGCGGAACCTTGCCTGCTTCTTGGCGTCGGTGGACACCTCTTCGGGAGCATAGCGTGCAAGCTTCCCAAACTCGCGACTGTATGCATCCACAGTCAGCTTCCCCTGGGTGAAGTTACAGAACTCCTCCCTCTTGCGATCCATAAGGCCTTCCGGGATATGATGCTCACGGAAAGCGGCACTGAAATCAGCCCAAGTAGTGAGTTGGCCGACCGGACGCATAGCTTCATAATTCTCCCACCAAAGGCTGGCAGGGCCTTCGAGGTGATAGGCAGCAAAGGTGACTTTATCATCTTCAGCTACGTTGGCAGAACGTAGCTTGTGAGCGATGCTGCGGAGCCAGTCATCCGCATCGAGAGGTTCGATGGAATGATTGAACTTTGGCGGGTACAGCTTGACAAAGACATTGATGGACACCGAATTGATCCTCTGCTGGCGTGCAGTGTTCTGCTCAATCCGCTCTAACAAGCGGTTGGTGTCGCGCCTGTTGCGCTCTGCCTCCAGCATCACTTCGGCCAGAGAAGGTGGTTGAGGCAGACTTTCCTCTCTAGGTGCACTAGCTTCTCCCTGCTCCGGAGCAGCAGGGTTGCTGCGGGTGTTGACCATCCTAGGAAAACAAAACAACGATTTAAACCAGGATGGCAAAATCTGGCCAAGGAAGTGCGGAATGTAATGGATAACAAGGAATGCAGAGATGATCATCCGTATGACATGGTAATATAGAAACTGCCATATATATACCAACGGTCATACACATCATACATAGTTTAGTACAAGCTCAAGCTGAAGTACAACTAAGACGACAGACGTTACATCTCATCGGAGGCATTCCAAGCTCCTATACATTATTTTTCTACACCTCCGGAATTGATACAAACTAAGTTATATTCCACAATCACGCAGGACGGTGGACATACAACTATTACAATACTAGCGAGACTACTACTAGCTCAGACGGCTCCGTAGAAGTCCTCATAGAAGTCACCACCCAGACCTGGAAGCGGAACATGGTCATCTGGGAACAGACGGTCTTGCGGTGCTTGTGGACCATAGGGACTTGGGTGCGGCCTCGGTCCAACAGATGGCGGCAGAAGAGGCCCACGAGGAGGGGTGATGCCTCCCACCTCACGCCATTCCATGAAGTCTGGCAGACTAGCCCGCACAGGGTACAAGTCTCTCGTGTCCATGTATCCGGCTTGCACAGCAGGTGCAAACCTCGTCAAGGTGGCCCAATGATCAGCACGAGCATTAAAGAGCTCCATACGCAAAGCCCGATTTTCACGGTCCTTATCTTCCAACATCTCAGTAGTGGTGCAAAGGAGTGAGTCCTCATGGGATGCATCACTGTACATGCCCTGAAGGTAACCATGCGCCCCAGGGAGGGATGCTGGCATGTAGCGAAATTCAGTGTTGCTCAACAAGGCAGTTCTAGCTCGCATGATGGTCATCATCGAGTAGGATGCATCTTGAACGGACATCCCAATAGTGATCCCGAGTCCATAAGAACAGTGGAGTGGTTCCGTGGCTCCGGGATAAGATGGATATATCCTGACCATGCACAGATATTGGCTCTGGTTAAAATCTCTAAACTGCTCTTCGACGGTGTATTCAGGGTACCATCGGTAACCTGCCTCAACCATCACTCGAACCAACATGGCGGTATGACCACATACACCGATGCAACGGGTCAGATGAACCACTTGGTTTTGGGGACGGGTAGCCATCTGAAAGCACAAAATAGTGCAAAGGCATTAGAATTTCTGGATGAAATTGGACAGCATAACGGCTGTAAATGCTCAGAAAAAGACTTGAGACATCCACAACAGTTTGCGAAACCACTCAACAACATCATATCAAGGTTCTGGTTCAATTGGCAACATACTAAACTTTAGTAGAACTGGACTGGGTTGTATCCAACAATCCTATAAGTTACTACGGATTTAGTAACACGTGAACCTGATAGAGAGAAGAGAGCCTAGTCCTTAACCCACGTAGAAAGAGAAGAGAATGACTCAGAATAGAGGGCATAAGGTAAAGGAGTAAAAGAGCCTTACGTTCCCTCCCACAATCAATTCCCCTACATATAACTAAAGCATTTCTAGACTCGACATCGACCAGTTTGGCTTAGCGAACCTACAGGCAGTCCGGCTCTGATACCAACGCTGTCAGGACCCCGATCCTAAGCCACATCGATCCAGCGTGTAACACATCATATCACTTTGCGGCCTCACGCACGGTACTCCCACGGGTGCCACCTTACCTGGCCCGGGACCGTTCGCGCCTTTTGGCTCACGTATATGATAGTGTCGCTAGCATCCATATGATAGAGAACCCGGGCCGACATGGCTAGTCGTGAACCCAAAGCGGCGCTAGCCTATGAGGACAGGCATACATGAATCACATCGAGCATGTCGGTCATCAACGTATTTATTCGGGCTGTAGCACTGGGCTAACAGGACTCCGGTAACCCGGGCTATAGCAGGCTAGGCAGGACTCCGAATAACAACGCGTGACATTTCCCCGAAGGGACAGACATAGGAACGACGTGAAACACATGCCGGCCAGTCAAGTGTCCAAGCAGTAGTGCTGGGCTAGCAGGACTCCGGTGAACCGGGCTGTAGCGGACTACTATCGCTCAGAAGCACAAAACTTACATTTCCCCATATGAAAGCCTGCCAAGGATAAACAACTAGATAGTCGGATCCCACTCATACCAAGCATTTCAATCATACACACAATATGCCCGATATGAGTAAATACAACATGGCATCACAACAGTACTCTACGACTCAAGTACTTTATTTAGAAGGCTCCGAGGAGCCATACATATCATCCATACAGATAGGGTCACATGACCCAACACTCAAGTCATACAACATACAAGCACATGCGGAAGCAAAGTAGTCTGAGTACAGACACTAGAAAGAAAGAAGGCTTGACGAAGCCTGTCTATCTACAACGACCCTTCACAAGTCTTGGATCACCACCTGGGTGATAAGTCACTCGTCAACGTCGAGGTCTACATAGAACCCATCAGAGGGGTTGGTGCAGTCGTCTGAAAAACATGATTAAAGCAACATGAGTACGAAGGTACTCAGCAAGTCTTACAACAGGAACCTATTATACATGCACATTCTCAAGAAGGTAGTGGGGTTATTGCAGCAAGCCAGCTTTGACTCTTGGCTAAGCTATCCTACGATAGACACCACTTGTAAATCATTTGTCGCACACGAGTCCACTAACACCAGCACAATACTCCACCGTGGATCCTCTCTCGCCATCCCACGAGAGGGCCATCCGCGGTACTCACACTTATCTTGAGATTTTTAGTAGTATCCATTTAACTTGTCTATGAACTGATATAGGCAACCCAGAAGTCCATTACCGCGGACACGGCTATTCGAATAGATCATTTGAAACCCTGCAGGGGTGTACTTCTTCACACATGTTTCCACCACTTAGTGTCTGCACACGATATGTGCTCGGCAGACTTCAAGCGAAAGCCGACGTGGGTGTAGACCACGACCTACCTAAACACTCAAGTCTCTAGTCCAGGTTTATCGCCTATTCGGGTTCCATCCGCAGGGAGTCCGGCCGAGGTTTCCACTAACGGCCCCGAACGATGTGAACAGGGTTCCCGAGACACCAAACGGGCGAGTCGGTACACCGTGCCACGTGCCTACCGCAACACAGCCCACCCCGATGGTCAGCGCCGCGTGCGGCCCCCAGCATACTACAAACACCAGAAACTACTTGCAACT
The DNA here is from genome assembly GCA_032464435.1 of Aegilops umbellulata. Classification (NCBI taxonomy): domain Eukaryota; kingdom Viridiplantae; phylum Streptophyta; class Magnoliopsida; order Poales; family Poaceae; genus Aegilops; species Aegilops umbellulata. Next base: position 115,713,606 of record CP136056.1, read on the forward strand.
CCTGGACAGAGGACAAGGGTGGATAAGAAGTCGAGCGGGGTCATATTTCAGGGCCCAATGTGTGGTAGTAACTGTATCATGGATCACAAACACAGATCTCAGTTCTTAAGGACGGCCTCAATGAAACAACCCACCATGTACTCCTACATGGCCTCTCATCGATTCCTTTACCAAATCGTATTCAACACTTCACTCTTGTCACCGACACAACCTTTCACTCCAGTTCATCATCCCGATGAGCCAGACCTGACACAACTCTAAGCATAGCAAGCACAGCATGGTAGGAACACACACACATGTATTGGGTCAATCAACTCCTACACATGCTAGTGGGTTTCATCTAGTTACTGTGGCAATGACAGGTCATGCAAAGGAAGTGGGTTCAACTACCGCGACACACAACAGTTTGAAACGCGTTGTCTTAATGCAGTAAACGAGAGCAGAAGCGAGAACATGGGTTTGTATCGGAATGATCAATGGGTTGCTTGCCTGATGGAGTGGTCGTGGGATGCTGCCCTTCAGTTGGATACTCGGAGATATCCTCGGAGGCAGAACCTACCACGATGAACACATCGGAACACAATCAATACATGGCGATATGCAACAATATGATGCATGCTATGACATGGCAATATGAATGTGTCCTGACCTAGTGCAAGTTAAACCAGAAGGGAATGAACCCATTTGAACCAAAGATTCAAATGGAAACTCATTAATTAGGATCATATTAGTGTATCATCTTGTAATGCCTAAACAGTGGTTTTAACTTGTTCTGACATGCATGAAACCAGCACCAATGGATAGCTTGGATTTTTCTGATCATTTTTCATATATAGAACTTTGCATTTGGAGTTACAGATAATTTTCTATGAATTTTTGAAGTTTGAACTATTTTCTGGATTTTCCTGTATAAAATTAATTCCAGTAAATAAAATTACTGCGTCAGCATGAGGTCATGCTGACCTCAGCAAGTCAACAGCCGGTCCAGGTCAACTGACCAGTGGGCCCAGGGGGTTAGTGATTAATTAAACTTGTTTAATTAGTTTTAAACTAATCCAGTGATTAACAAAAGGGGGCCCCACCTGTCATTTACTCATCAGAGTCAACCAGGGCCCACCAGTCAACGGTCAGGGTCAACTCGCCGGCGTCTAGCCGCCGGCGAGGCCAGACGCGGCGGAGCAGAGTGGATTTGGCCGTTCCGGCCACCAAATGGGGCGCGGAAGGCATCTACGCACTCCTGGGAACGAGCCGCGGCTACTGGTGGAGTCAGTTGTGGTCGGGATGGCCGGAGTTGGCGCCGGCGACGAGTTTGGCGGCGCCGGGGCTCGGGTGAAGGTGAAACCGGGGCTGCGGGGCACGGCGAGGCGCGTGGAGTGATGCGTCGGGCCCCTGGGTGTGCGGTGAGGCTAGTGGACAAGGTGGCGCGGCCGTTGGGTGGCCGGAGCTTCGTCGGCGACGAGCTCCGCGGCGGCGCGTGCGGGCGAGCTTCGTGCGCTCGTTGTAGGGCACGGGAAGAGGAACGGGGAGGATGGAGAGGTGGCCAGACTCACGGTGAATGCAGCGAGCGTCGAGGCGGACTCGGGGAAGGTCGGAGCTGAGCGGGGCGATGATGGCGATCTCGGCGGCCGGAGTTGGGGAAGACGGGGTCGGGGGCGATTCCAGAGCGGGCGAGCGCTCGGGGCTCGTCTTGCTCGAAGAAGAGGAGGGTGGCGGAGCTCGTGGACACGGTCGGGTGGCGCGGGGACGACGGTAGCTATGGCTACGGCGGCGGAGCGGCGACGGTGGCGTCGGCCATGGCGAAGGAGAGCGAGGGAGGCGAGGCAGAGGCGAATGGCGTGTCCAGGGGCTCGGGGCGACGACGTGGAGCTCATCCAGAGCAGCGAGGCGGCGAGGAGGTGAAGCAGGGCGGCGGGGAGCTGCGTGGCGCTCGCTGGTGCCGGCGTCGAGCACCTGCGTGCCTGCCTGGCCGAGCCAAGCAGCTCGCTGGCGCGGCAGCTGGGCTGGGCCGGCAGGTGGGCCGGTTGCAGGCGCCAGGTAAGTATTTCCCTTTTTATTTTCCTTTTCTATTTTTCTGTAACTTTGTGGACTTATTAAAAATACTTAGACACCTCCAAAATTCACCAAACTGCATCTGGTCCTTAGTTAGAATATTTCCAGCCAGGAACATTTTAGTTTGGAGATATTTGAGCATTTGAAATATTTTATAAATTTTAAATGCCCAAATTCAAATACTAATGCATTAACTCAATGACCTTCAGTTGACCTAGAAAAATATGCACCATTTTTGCCAGAGGTTTCAACCCAAGACAAAGAGGGTGAACATTTTAGAAGGGCATTTCAGGTTCACTGAAAATATTTTTAGTAAACCCTAGTTGATTTCAGGAGGGGTGCTGGGGTTTCTGCCTTCCCCATTTCAAATTTCTGTCAAAAGTAAACATGATGCACACTCTAATGCATGAGCTAGGTGGGATGTGACAGGTGCTCACCATGGACAAGTCTCGGGGCTCGTCGTGCGAGGCTGTGTCGGGCAGTAAGAGGCCACGCGAGGAGTCGCCTGTGTCTGCGGTGGATCTGGAGCTCGAGGCCAAGCTCCGCTCTAAGTTGGAGGCGGAGCAGGCGGCCCGCGAGCAGGTGGCTCGGGACCGTGTGGCCTGGGCTACCGGTCCGGATTGGTCGCAGCGCTCGGAGCGGGGGCGCGCCCCTGGCTCTGGCCCTCCGCGTCCTGGTTCTGGCCCCTCTCCTCCTCCTGTGGTGGATCCATGGGAGGCGGCGGCGGCCTCCGATGGTGGGGGTTCTTCCTCCTCCGGCTCCTTGCCTCTGCTTGGCGCGGGGCACGACGCGCCTGCCCTAGGGCGTTTCCCCCCTCCTCGTCCGGCTCGTGCGGGCGTGGGGTCCCGCCCGCCGCCTCGGTCCTTCGTGGGGGCGGCGCGGCGTCCCTCCGGTCCTCTACCTGGATCTTCCCCCTCGCCGATGGTGGGGGACGGGTTCCTGCCTCCTCCTCCTTCTCTCCCGCATCCCCGCCCCTCCTCTGCCTCCCACAGCAATTCTTCTGCGCTCACCTGCTTCGCCTGCCACAAGCCCAATCACTTCCAATCTCGCTGTACCAACCCTCCGTTCTGCTTGATTTGCCGCTCTGATGGGCACCTCACGGTCAATTGCTCTAATAGACTGAAACCTCCCTCGCTCCTCCAGTTTGGTACTAGCCTCCCTGGCTGTGCCTTCTTTGCTTTTGATAGTGATCTGCCTACTCTGGAGGTGGCCCCTGCACTTTCGAATGCTGCTATTGTTTCTGTGAAGGACCAGAAGATCTCTCCCCAGAATTTACTCGATGGGCTCCAGATCTGGGATGAGGCTGGATGGGATTCGCAAGTGGCTCAGATTTCTGACCATGAGTTTTCAGTTGTGTTCCCGTCCAAGGAGTGTCTGCGTATGATTGCTTCTTGTACTAGCTTTACCCTTCCCCTCAATCAATTGGTCGTCTCGGTCAAGCCGGCAACTTGCAATGGTACGGCGGTTGGCCCTCTTTCTCAGGTCTGGGTTCTGATTGATGATTTACCAGCTGGACTCCGCTCGTCTGCCTTTCTCATGGCGGTGGGGGTTCTAATTGGGAAGCCCATGGAGGTGGATTTGGAATCTACGAATAAGGTTGGCCCCGCTAGGATGAAGATTTGGTGTCTGGATCCGGGTCGTGTTCATGGTTCGGTCGACGTTTTTCCCTCCCCCGACGGTATCAGGCTCAGGGTGCGGGTGGAGGGGGCGGCTGCCTATCAAACCCCTCCTCCCCCTTCTCCTCCTTCTAATCCCACGGATAAACACGATAAGGACGGGGATGGATCGATGGGTGGTAATAACCTGAGTGATGGCTCCAATCTTCGTTTCACCCAATCTGAATGGGATGGATTGGCTGAGTCTGAAAGGGAACTGTTCCAGTCTCAAGATCCTTCTGGTGCTGCCCCTCGGGAGTCTTTGGCGATTCCTCCTACTGATTCCATGGATGTTGCTCCTAATGTTGCTGCTCTGAAGATTCCGTCTGTGTCGGCTACCCCCAAGTCTGGTGCTTGCTCCAACCTCCCGGCTCGCCCGATCTCCCCCACCCGCTCCGGGATTGAGGATCTACCTGCCTCCCCTGAGCGTGATGTGGTGGGTGCCCAGTCTCAAAGGAAGAAGAACTCCTCGGTGCGCAAATTCTCAGCTAAGAGCAGGAATTCTCTGGGCTCTAAACAATCCATTGCCGGTGTCTGTCGTCATCTCGACAAGGATCTCGGGTCCATGTCTCGCTCTGGTCCATCTACGGCTTCCCCCATGCCTCGGGCGCAGGAGATTCGGTCGCCGGCGTCTACGGCTCGCAAAGGTCGGCGTGTGTCCAACTCGGGTGGCTCTGTTCTGGAGCGGGCAAAAAAGTGGTCTACGGCGAAGGATCTTCCTACCCCAGGTATTCATCCCACTCACTACGTTGGTTCTTCTCCGGTTGGCCTGGTTTTACCTTCTCTTTCGGACAATCATCTTTTAAAAGTCATGTCGGATGTGGGAGTGGTGGTTGATTCTAATGTTGGTTCTCCCAGTTCTCTTCTTGCAATTATTCGGGCTAACGAGGCTGCTCAGGCGTCCATTGCTAAAGCTAAAGAGGTTGTTGCCTCCGACGCTACTGTCTCTATTAATCCTCTGGGTCCGAAGGCGGGTGTGGGAGCTGGTAATGGCCAGCCCCAGCCCTGTTCCTCCAGGAGGGGCACTTATAAAAGAGTTAAAACCTGCGCGGCTCCTAGCAGGTCTAGTCTCCGCATTAAGAATCTATCATATAAATGAAAGCTTTATTTTGGAATATTAGAGGGTTCGGCGCTAGAGGGCGTCGTGACCAAATAAAAGATATGATTCGCTCGAACTATATTGACTTCGTGGGGTTGGTTGAAACTTTTAAGGAATCCTTCTCCCCTAATGAACTCTCTGCCATCGTGGGTATGGATAGATTTGAGTGGCATGTATTACCTTCCTTGGGCCACTCGGGTGGGATCTTGATAGGCTCTAATAAGGACATTTTTTATGTTGTTGCTTATGACCATGGGATCTTTTGGGTTAGTGCTGTACTCTGTCTTAAAGCGCTGAATACTCTAATGGAGGTAATTGTGGTATATGGGCCTGCTGATCACTCTATTTCTCCTTTGTTTCTTAACGAACTTTATGTGAAGATCGAATCCTGTAACCTCCCGATGGTTATCGGGGGTGATTTTAATCTCCTTCGCTACCCTTCTGATAAAAACAATGATATCTTCTCTTGGCCTTTGGCGAATGCTTTTAACGAGTTTATTAGCTCCAATGCTATTCGTGAACTTCCCCGGGTTGGAGCCCGCTATACTTGGTCCAATCACCAGGCTAATCCTATTAGATCTGTTCTTGATAGAGTTTTCATTTGTCGTAGGTGGGATTCCCTCTTTTCTAGGGCTTCCCTTGGTGCCAAATGTATTGTTGGGTCTGACCATACCCCTCTAATTGTTGACGACGGCTCTGTTAACCTTAGACCCTCGGCCAGATTTCAATTTGATGCCTCTTGGCTGCTCGTTGATGGTTTTTTTGATATGTTAGCCGCGAAGATATCCCACCTGCTCTCCTCGAATACGCGCTCTTTCGTTCCTCTGGATGATTGGCACTCTTGCTCCTACAATCTGCGTAAGTTTCTTAGAGGTTGGTCTCGCAACCGTGCGGCGGAGGAGCGCCGCTCCAAAGATTTCCTCGAGACCCAAATCTTGGCCCTAGACTTGACTGCCGACTCTGCTGGGCTTTCCGAGGATGGGTGGCTGTGAGGTACAACCTCGAGGCAGCCTTAATGTAGTTGCACCATCAGGCTGAGGTGTATTGGCGCCAGCGGGGCACGCGCAATTGGACGCTAAAAGGCAATTCCCCCACTGCCTATTTTTTTGCCATTGCGAACGGTCGGAGGAGGCGTTGTGGCATCAATAATCTGATCATCAATGGTGTGCGGTCTTCGGACCAATTTGTTATTATGAACCACGTGCGGGACTTCTTCTCTACTTTGCTTGGGGCTAAACCTCCTCTGGGCTTCTCGATCTCCCCTTCTCTCTGGAACATGGGTTTAAAAGTTTCGGCCGAGGACAATGCCTCGTTGATGATTCCCCTATCTGATCAGAAAATCTGGGATATAGTTAACTCTGCTAACCCGAATGCGGCCTCCGGGCCTGACGGCTTTTTTATCCCTTTCTTCCAAAAATTCTGGCCTCAGTTAAGGCAGCTGGTTCAATGTCATACAAGGCTTTTGCCTTGGTTCCATCGATATTTCCCGCTTGAACTACGCCGTCATTACTCTGATCCCCAAGGTCAAGGGGGCTGAATTAATCTCTCAATTTTGTCCTATTGCTCTGATTAATAATTTTGCCAAATTCCCGACTAAGGGCTTTGCTAACCGCCTTTCTCCTGTCGCTCATAGAGTTATTAGCCCCTTCCAATCTGCTTTCATTAAGGGTCATTTTATTTTATATGGTATTCTTTCCTTGCACGAAATTGTGCATGACCTGCATTCTCGGAGCTCTAAAGCGATAATTCTTAAGTTAGATTTTGAGAAAGCCTACGACTCGGTCAGTTGGTCTTTTCTTAAGCAAGTCCTGCTCGCGAAAGGTTTTGATGGAGCTTACGTGCATCATATCATGCAGTTGGTCACTAGTGGCCACACTGCCGTTTCGGTGAATGGGCATATTAGTAGTTTTTTTGCCAATGGCAGGGGTCTCCGTCAAGGGGATCCTGCTTCCCCTGTTCTTTTTAACTTTGTGGCCGATGCCTTCTCTTGTATCCTCACGAGGGCATCTCAATGCGGTCACATTAGTCCGGTGGTCTCTCATTTACTTCCGGAAGGGGTTTCTCACTTACAGTATGCCGACGATACGATCATTATGGTTGAGCTGGATGATGCTTGTATTGCCAATTTGAAATTCATCCTACTTTGCTTTGAAGCGGTCTCTGGCCTGAAGATTAACTTCTCCAAGAGTGAGGTCCTAGTTACTGGTGTTGATCATGCGGAAGCCTTGCGTGTGGCCATGCTTCTTAACTGCTCTTTAGGTTCCTTTCCCTTCAAGTATTTGGGCCTCCCAATTTCCCCTCTTAAACTCCTTGCTAAGGACTTTGCTCTGGCTGTTGCTAAAGTGGGAAACAGGGTTCTTCCATGGCGCGGTAGATACAATACTAACGCTGGCAAGGTGGCCTTAATCAACTCATGTCTTTCATCCCTTCCTATGTTGCTTATGGGTTTTTATCTCCTATCGGCTGGCATTCATGCTGGCTTTGACAAACACAGGGGTGCATTTTATTGGAATGCTGCGGATAATAAGCGGAAATATAGAATAGTCAAGTGGCAGCTTATGTGTCGGCCTAAGAACCTTGGGGGGTTAGGCATTATTAATACGATGGTGATGAACAAATGCTTATTAATTAAATGGTGGTGGAAAATTATGACTACTCGGGCTGATTCTCTTTGGTATTCTATCCTCAAGGCCAAGTATTTCCCTCACTCTAGCCCCTTGTTTGCGTCTGCTAGACGAGAGTCTCAATTCTGGAAGAACCTTGTCAAAGTCAGACCTAATTTTTTGGAGCATGTTAAATTTATCATGGGCAATGGTACGTCGGTTCGTTTTTGGCGGGATTGGTGGTGTGGAGATGCTCCTCTGGCTGCTCAGTTCCTGGTTTTGTTTTCTTACTGTCCTAAGCCGGACATCTCCATCGCGGAGGTGGCGGATAATAATTGGGACCTGGCTTTTCGCCGTTCCCTGTCTCCTGAAGAGTTGGAGGATTGGCAAAGTCTTTCTGCCCTCTTCCCTGTGCTCTCGGAGGCACCGGATTCTGTTATTTGGCCTCATTCGTCTTTTGGCAGGTTTCCGGTCAAGTCGCTTTACTCTAGGCTTATCGGAGGTACCCCCTCGAATAGATTCTCTAATATCTGGAAGTCCAAAGTGCCTCCTAAGATTAAGATATTTCTGTGGCAAGCTTTCAGAGGCCGCCTTCCTGCGGCTGACCAGATTCGCAAGCGCAATGGTCCGGGATCGGAATTTTGTCACCTCTGTGGTGCTCTGGAGATCACGGAACACATCTTTTCCATTGTGTCTTGGCTAAGTTCGTTTGGAGCTGTCAGATCCTGGCTTCAGGTCTCTTGGAATCCCTCGTCCTTCTCTGAGCTTACAACCCTAGCCAAGGTTCTGGTTGGGGTCACCAAGAGGGTGTTCTGGGTTGGCTTGGGTGCCTTATGTTGGGCTCTTTGGATTATTAGGAACAAGTTTACTATTGAGCATATCTTTCCATCTAAACCTGTTGACGTTCTTTTCAAATCTTGTATCATATTGCAGCAGTGGAGATTATTGACTAAAGACGACGATCGGGATGCCATGGACGTGCTCATCGCCAAAATTCGGGCTTCGGCATCCTTCTTCTCAGGGCTGGGCCCTAACGTCTGATCTCTGTTGCGGTGATTATGTCCGTTTGGTGGTAGTCTTCTTTTCCCCTCTGGCCTGTGCCCCGTGTATGGCAGGGTGCCATGTATCGTTCTGAAACTTCTTTCGCCTGCTCCAGGCTTATGTTCGCTGGATTTGCGGTGTTTCGCTAACTGTTCGGGTTGTTTGGGTCTGTGACGCTGCCGTGTGGCTTTATTTATAAAGTCGGGCCAAGGCCTTTTCTCTAAAAAGAGGCAAACATGACAGGCTTTGCATGAAAACAATCTGGATCAAGGTGCAAAGCCATTGACGAAGCTAGTCACATAGCATCGATGTATAAGACGGCACCACCATCTCGTCGACAATGTGGCAGCATGGTGTGCACTGATCGGCCCATACAATGGCACTGCCAATCTCATCAACAACGGCAGCAATAAGAAACGGTGGCGGTGTGACATGCACTGATAGATCCATGCAGCGGCACCACCGTCTAGTCGACAACGGCTGTTGTGTGTCATGTGTGCGCTGCTTTACCCTTTATATCAAGAACAGTAGTATATACCGACTAAAGAAAAGTAGTATATATCAACTAAAAGATTATCTATATATATACTGACTAAAAAAAGTAGTATACTGGTTCACAAAAAAGCTGTTATATATTGCCTTACAAAAAATGATGTATATACTGCCATGCACATACTACTTGGTTGTAGATGTATATAGATATAGTACAATAGTATATACTTGAAATTATTACCTTATATAGTCCCTTTGATGGTAGCATATACCACAAGGAAGATAAAAAAGGAGTCAGCTATTCTAACCAGTTCAAAAATGCAGTATAGAGTCCAAGGAAAAAATGTGGTAAATACTCCATTATCACTAAGTCAGTATATACAATATCACAAAAATATTGTTCTGGTATATACTGATTATTAACACCGTACACTATCCCAAGCTCCCCAAGTTCACAGCAAAAACAGTAAAATGACCGCATATTTTCAAGAGTTTGCAATATAAGCTAACATTTTAGAATCATTTCTATAAACCATATGGTTGGTTTAGCACACAAAGGTTAGTAAGACAGCATATAGAAAATCACAAATGTATTTAGAACTGAAAGTAAATATAAGAAGCATGACCGTATTGTTGGAGATTATTAATCCATGTCCTGTAGGAAAGAAATATCAATGAAGTAGTGTGGTAGCCTTAGCTGTGGTTGAAGGCATAAATCTGATTGAGCAAATTATCAAATACATGCAGGTCCATATGGCTGATGCCATGAGTTCAACAGGAGCCTGAACCCGTAACTGGTGTTGATGATGAACATCTGGCACAAGCTCTGCATCGACAGCTAAAATCATAAGCTGGCTTGGTAAGAAGAAATTCTTCAAACAACACCAATCATATGGCACACACATAAGATTGTGGAATTTCCTTATTAAGGATTGTTCAAACAACACTAATCCTATGGCACACACATCAGACTGTGGTCACATGGATGCTTTCAGATTAGTAAAAATCAAATGTCATGCTATGTCAAGCAGCTTTGAAGCGGCATTAATGATCACATTCTAAAGTGGTCCTCAAGAATCAGGATTAGACATCGACGCTCATAGTCAACGGAGCAGTAGTATTTCTTCAGTGAATTAACATGCTTTTGCCAAAAGATGCTAATCATCCATGTGACCATGTCTCTGTAGCATAAACAGATGAAGCATCAATGATCAGAAATAAATACATGAACGTGGAATTAATTACTCCTTGTGGGAATTAGTATAGATGTATTCTTGGCAAACAAAGCTCAAGTTCTGCATATTAAACTGTAGTACACTGGGCAACAGAAAGCAATGCATTGGGTGTTATTCATGAGCGATAATCCACACAACTATACTGTAGTAAGCTAAATATCAGTTGAGACCATGAAGCATTTTTTTAAAACTAACTAAACCACCAATTGTACAAAATTGTATTGTCAATCCACACAACTATACTGTAGTAAGATAACTAGCAGTTGAGACCATGAAGCATTTCTTTAAAACTAACTAAACCACCAATTATACAAAATTGTATTGTCCTCTACAGAATTCAATCTTGTAGATCACTATCAACTATTAGTCCCAACTGAAGCACCTGTTAAGAAACTAACTAAACCACCATGATTGTTAAAAAAACTATCTGAATCACCATTGCAAAGCCGAAGGACAATAGTATTGACTCAGTTCCTTGCCAAACCATAATTCGTGTGTACGGGAGAGAAGATTCTGCCCACTAACATGGCAATCCAGTGGCACTCCACCTAACACACCCGTGAATCCATTCCACCAAGTTCCATGAGAGAACTTCAGGGAATAAAATTACCTTGCCAAGCAGCCACTTCGAACACGGACGAATTTGCTAAGCGGAGCGTGATCTTCTCCGCGTACTTCTGTGCATCAGCGGTCTTTAGAGTGGAGGGGCACAAAAGGACATTGTTGTCCCATACGTATCGCTGCCGCAGGAGAGCAGAGCGCCTGTTGCAGTAACTACGGACATGACGTTCGGTGGGAGAGGAGGAATTGGAGGTGGAGGAAGATCAACGAATGGAACACAACCCGCCTCACCCTCGTTCCTCGACCAGCCGCAGCACCACCACGCGACTGGAAGCATCCGTCGCCGCATGCTGATCCAAGAGAGAGGACCAAGGAGAGAGATGGTCCACGGTGGCTATGGAGGTGCTGGAATGCAACAGAGGGTGAATGCGGTGAGCAGCAGCGGTGGATGGGGTAGGGAGTGGTGGTGGATGGTCGGTATCAGGGCGGCGGCGGATCCATTGCAGGCCATGGGTGGGATGGTGGGGACGAGGTTAGGGATACGGGAGGGCTTTTTTTTAGCAAATCGGGAGGAGGGCTTCTATTTGTACAACCATGTTGAAAGGACCGTGGGCCTTTTGAGTTTCTTTTCTAAATTAAGCACGTAATTAAGCGAGAATTATATGGGTTAATCTCCGCCGTAATAACTTGGTCCCATTAGATGAACGGCTCATAAATTCTAATTAACTTGGTAATTTCTAGGGAGTCTGTAAATTCTAATTAACGTGGTAATTTTTAGGGAGTTTGTAATTCGTATAGGTATAGATAGATATAGATGATGGAGACGTATCAGCATGTCCAAGCTTAATTTCTGCTCATCCTCGAGTAGGTAAATGATAAATAAGATAATTTTTTATGTGGAATGCTATCTAGCATAATCTTGATCATATAATCTAATCATGTCATGAATATTAAGACACGAGTGATTCAAAGCAATAGTTTATCATTTGACACTAATATAATAATACTTTAAGCATACTAATAAAGCAATCATGTCTTCTTAAAATAACATGGCCAAAGAAAGTTATCCCTACAAAATCATATAGTCTGGCTATGCTCCATTTTCACCACATAAAGTATTTCATCATGCACAACCCCGATGACAAGCCAAGAAATTGTTTCACACTTTTAATGTTCTTAATCCTTTTCAACTTTCACGCAATACATGAGCGTGAGCCATGGATATAGCACTATAGGTGGAATAGAATATGATGGCGGAGATTGTGTGGAGAAGAGAAAAAGAAAGAAAGTCTCACATCGAAACGGCTAATCAACCGGCTATAGAGATGTCCATCAATTGATGTCAATGCGAGGAGTAGGGATTGCCATGCAATGGATACACTAAGAGCTATAAGTGTATGAAAGCTCAAACTAAAAACTAAGTGGGTGTGCATCCAACTTGCTTGCCCATGAAGACCTCGGGCATTAGAGGAAGCCATCATCGAAAAATACAAGCCAAGTTCTATAATGAAAATTTTCACTAGTATATGAAAGTGATAACTCAAGAGACTCTCTATATGAAGAACATGGTGCTACTCTGAAGCACAAGTGTGGTAAAAGGATGGTAGCATTACCCCTTCTCTCTTTTTCTCTCATTTTTTGTTTTCTTTTGTTTTCTTTTTATGCTCCCTTTTTTGGCCTTTTATTATTATTATTTTTCGTCCGGAGTCTCATCCTCATATGTGGGGGAATCATAGTCTCCATCATCCTTTCCTCATCTGGGGCAATGCTCTAATAATGATGACCATCACATTTTATTTACTTACAACTCGATATTACAACTCAATACTAGAACAAAGATATGACTCTATATGAATGCCTCCAGCGGTGTATCAGGATGTGCAATGATCTAGCATAGCAACGATATAAAAAATATCATGTTAGCTATCTTACGATCATGCAAAGCAATATGACAATGAATGCTCAAGTCATTGATACGTCTCCGTCGTATCTACTTTTCCTAATGATTTTCCTCTTGTTTTGGACTCTAATTTGCATGATTTGAGTGAAACTAACCCGCACAGATGCTATTTTCAGCAGAACTACCAAGGTGTTGTTTTTTCTGCAGAAATAAAAGTTCTCGGAATGGGACAAAACTTTGCGAGGATTGTTTACATAATAAAAGATAATTTCCGGAGCCAAGAACCACTGAAGGGGGAACCTGGGTGGGAATAACCCACCAGGGCGCCCCCCCTCCAGGCGCACCCAGGTGGGTTGTCCCCACCTGGTGGCCCCGCAGACCCTGAAACCGACGCTATAAAATCCTATTTTTCCAGAAAAAAATCAAGGAGAAAGAGTTATCGCATTTCACGAGACGAAGCCACCGCCGTCTCCTATTCTTCATCGGGACGCCAGATCGGGAGTCCGTTTGGGGCTCCGGAGAGGGGGGTCTTTGATCTTCGGCATCACCAACCCTTCTCCATCGCCAATTCCATGATGCTCCCCACCGGGAGTGAGTAGTTCCTTCATAGGCTTGCTGGTTGGTGAGGAGTTGGATGACATTCATCATGTAATCTAGTTAGTTTTGTTAGGGCTTGATCCCTAGTATCCACTATGTTCTGAGATTGATGTTGCTATGACTTTGCCATGCTTAATGCTTATCACTTTGGGCCCGGGTGCCATGATTTCATATCTAAACCGTTTATGTTATCACCATTATATCTATGTTCTAGATTCGATCTTGCAAGTTATAGTCACCTATTACGTGTTATGATTCGGCAACCCCGGAGTGACAATAGTCAGGACCACTCTCGGTGATGATCGTAGTTTGAGGAGTTCATGTATTCACCATGTGTTAATGCTTTGTTCCGGTTCTATATTAAAAGGAGGCCTTAATATCCCTTAGTTTCCAATAGGACCCCCCTTCCATGGGCGGGTAGGACAAAAGATGTCATGAAAGTTCTTTCCATAAGCACGTATGACTATTTACGGAATACATATGCCTACATTATATTTATGAACTGGAGCTAGTGCCGTATCGCCCTACGTTATAACTGTCACATGATGAATATCATCCAACATATCATCGATCCTATGCCTACGAATTTCTCTTATATTGTTCTTGCTAAGTTACCACTGCTATCATTACTATTGCACTTGCTACAAAATTACCGTTGCCACTGTTACCGTTACTATTGCTGCTACTACTATTATCAAAACTATCATACTACTTTGCTACTGATCATGTTGCTGCAGATAATTAATCTCCAGGTGTGGTTGAATTGACAACTCAACTACTAATGCTTACAAATATTCTTTGCCCCCTCGTGTCGAACCCATAAATTTGGGTTGAATACTCTACCCTTGAAACTATTGCGATCCCCTATACATGTGGGTTATCAAGACCTTTTTCTAGTGATGTTGCCGGGGAGCATAGCTATATTTGTTGAGTCACTTGGGATTATTATCAAATTTTCACTATGAAGAATTTGAAGGATGCTAAGACTAAGATTTTTTTCCTCTAAGACGAGGGGAGGTAACGAACTGTCATCTAGCTCTGCTTTAGATTCACCTTCTATTATGAGTAAACTTGCAACACCACCACATGCTATCAATCCTGATATGTGGCAAGTTATTGATGATGCTACCTCTTCTATGAATGGTGCTAGTACCTTCCTTGATGATAATGTGCCACTAGGTGAATTTCTTGATGAACAAATTGCTAGAGTAAGATAGCATGATATTGTTGAAACTGATGATGAGCTTGAAACTGAAATCTTGAAACACCTACTAGAACTAGCCCTCCTAGATATGAATTGCCAAAGGTACCAGAAGGTTATGTTATGGGTGAAGAGGCAACTAGAGATATTCTTGCTTGTAAGGATAGAGATGATCTAGAGAAATTATTATGCAAGTATAAAGAAAAATCTTTGAATGCTAGAATGGAATGTGATCCTAAGTTTTCTACTTCACCTATCTTTATTGATGATAAGGATTATAAATTCTCTGTCGACCCAGAGTTAATTACTTTGGTTGAATCTGGTCCTTTCCATGGTTATGAGATTCAAACTGTTCTGACACATCTTACTAAGTTGAAAGACATAGCCACCCTTTTTGCTCATGATGAGAAAATTCGCTATTACTATATCCACAAATTATTTACGTTCTCATTAAAGGGTGATGCTAAAGCTTGGTACAATACTCTTGCTCTTGGTTGTGTGCCTAGTCCCCAGGATATGATTTATTACTTCTCCGAAAAATATTTCCCTACTCATACGAAACAAACTGTCTTGCAGGAAATATTTAACTTTGCGCAAATTGAAGAAGAGAGTCTCCCACAAGCTTAGGGGAGGCTTCTCCAATTGCTTAATGCTTTGCCTGGTCATCCTCTTAAGAAAAATGAAATACTTGATATCTTCTATAATGGACTAACCAATGCTTCTAGGGATTTTCTAGATAGTTGTGCTGGTTGTGTTTTCAGGGAACAGACTATTGGGCAAGCTGAAGAATTATTCAATAACATATTGAAAAATTATGATGATTGGACTCCTCCTAAACCACCTACTAAACCCACTCCGAAGAAGAGGGGTATTTTATATCTCAGTCCTGAAGATATGCAAGAGGCAAAGAAATCTATGAAGGAAAAAAATATTAAAGCTGAGGATGTCAAAAATTTACCTCCTATTGAAGAAATAATGGGCTTGATACACCACCACTGCCTAAGGTGGTAGACGTAAATTCTCTAATGAAATTCAGTGATAATGATAATCCTCACAATATGTACCCTAGCCAAAGCCTTTATGAGTTTGAAAATTACATTAGAAAGCAAGATCACTTCAATGCAAATGTTATGAAACAATTGAAATACAATTCTGATACGATTTTTCGCTTGAGTGACTTGTTATTTAGAATCTCAAATGATGTTAGAGGTGTGGAGAAGCATGCTTCTATGGTTCAAACCCAGTTAGAACAAGTTGCTAAATCTCAAAGAGTGTTGTTAGATGAAATGAATAATAATATCAATGATCATGATGTTAGAGTAATGACTAGAGGAGGTAGGATGACTCGGGAACCACTTTTATTCTGAGGGACACTCAAAAATAATTGAACAAGACTCCCAAAGAGTTACCACTGATGCACGTAGTCCTTCTAAAAAGAAAAAGAAGAAGAAAAATTATAGGACTTTGCATGCCTCTAATGAACCTGAAGTAGAACAACCTCCCGATAATGAAGTTTCTATCTCTGATGCTGAAACTCAATCTGGTAGTGAACACTCACCTTCTGATAATGAAAAAGATAATGATGAGGTTCATGATGACACTCAAACAAACAATAAAGAACCAGACAATGATGTTGAGATAGAACCAGCAGTTGATCTTTGTCGGTGTACTAAAGTAGGGGTACCTTAGTACCCCAGACTTGTGCACGGGCAGTTGTAGCACCCTGCGGCGAGGCCCGCCCAGGAAGCGCCAAGAGAAGACCAAGCATTCAAGACAAGGCCCCCGGCAAGAGGAGCTTGCCGGGCCGAGAAGACAAGACCCCGGCAAGAGGAGCTTGCCGGGACGACTGAGCCCATGTAATACCATCCAAGAACAAAGTATAAGAGACAGAAGATCGAGACCCCGACAAGAGGAGCTTGTCGGGAAGGCCGAACCCAGGCACCACAAGAGGAGCCCGCCGCGGCGCGCCATGCGCCCCGGCAAGGCCTGATAGCCGGCAAGCTATCAGGCACAGGAAGACGACCCCCGCGGCAAGCCACTTGCCGCGGCAAATCGCCACCTCAGGACTGCGCTCCAGCTCGCCCGCCCACGCGTCGCTCCGGGGCTTCCCCCAAGGGCACGTGGCGGGGCACCGCGCAGCCTGGGGTATGCGGTGGCATGCAGCCACCATCGTGGCGAGCGGTGGCGCACCTAACGGTCCGCCTCGGTGCTGTCCGGGCGACCGTGACGGGCATTTAATGCCCTTGTCCCCTACCGTCAGAAGTAGGTATGATAACACTGTGCCGCACTGCAGCGCCACTGTTCCCGCACTGTTACAACTTCCACCCCTTTTACACTTTTACCCCTTTCTCTTACGTTGACACCTGTCGGTGACCCCTTTGCGCTATAAAAGGAGGCCCGTGTGCAACGTAGAGGGGGTTCCGGGGGTTCGGAGATTGGGGATCCGGACAGCCATACGCTCGGTGTAGCTAGCTCTCCAAGCTCCCGAGCTCCCCAGTTCAATACAACCAAGCAGGAGTAGGGTTTTACGCGTCCATCGCGGCCCGAACCTGGGTAAACCGCCCGTGTGCTCGCCTCGATCTGCTCTCCGTGCTCCCTCCGCCCCCCTCACCGGACAACGAAAGGGGCTCCGGCCCCATAGGTGCTCGCGGGGGACGCCGTCCGCCCCGACAATCTTGATAACCCACAAACTAAGAATAAAAGATATGATAAAAGATACTTTGTTGCTAGAAAACATGGTAAGGAAAGAGAACCGTGGGTTCAAAAACCTATGCCCTTTCCACCTAAGTCAACTAAAAAGAAAGATGATGAAGAATTTGAACGCTTTGCTGAAATGCTAAGGCCAGTCTTTTTGCGTACGCGCTTGACTGATATCCTTAAAATGCCTCCTTATGCAAAGTACATGAAAGACATCATCACCAATGAGAGAAAAATACTGGAAGCTAAAATCTCCACCATGCTTGCTAATTATACTTTTAAATATGGAGTACCTAAGAAACTTGGAGATCCGGGAATACCGTCTATACCTTGCTCCATTAAAATAAATTATGTGAAATTTGCTTTATGTGATTTGGGAGCTGGTGTTAGTGTTATGCCTTTCTCTTTATATAAAAGACTTAATTTGAATAAGCTCACACCTACTAAAATATCTTTGCAAATGGCTGACAAATCCACTGCCATACCTATCGGTATTTGTGAGGATGTGCCTGTTGTTGTTACTAATGTTACTATTTTGACTGACTTTGTTATACTTGAGATGCCTGAGGACGACAACATGTCGATTATGCTTGGTAGACCCTTCTTGAATACTGCAGGAGCTGTTATTGGCTGCAATAAAATCAAGGCCACTTTTCATATCAATGGTAATGAGCATACGATGCACTTGCCGAAGAAACAATTCCAAGTGAATGGTATTAATGTTATTGAAAAATCTACGACAATCACTATTGGAAGTTTTCAACTACCTCTACCTACTGTGAAAAACAAATATGAAATGCTTATTGTTGGGGACATTCATATCCCCATTGAGGTAACTTAGTGATTTACGGAAGTTCTTCGGTTTCATGCTAATCAAGAGTGGTTGTTAATAAGACTTGATCAACCTTATTAACGGATCATTTTTGAGAGGTATGAAGTTGATGAATTTAGTAGGCACTACCTTCTGTCCCTAACTTTTGTTTTCTGTTTTTATTAGTTAAATTAAATAAAATGCCATGTTTTGTCTGATTTCTAAATTTTCCGTGGAGTAAAAAATGACCCAATAATAAAAGTTCTCAGAATGCTCTGAAAATTTAATACGATTTTTTCCGAATATTTAAGAATTTGTGGTGCAAATAACATCAGAGGGAGGTGCACCAAGTGGGCACAACCCACTTGGGCGCGCCATGACCCCCAGGTGCCCTGGTAGGTTGTGGTCCCCACGTGGGCCCCCTCACTTATCTCTTCATCCCACATCACCATCTACCTCCAGAAAAAAAATCACCATTGCTCTCTCTATCGTGTTCTTGCTCTCAAACCCGCGGATTTTGATCTCTTTGCTCGAAGCTCTGTTTTCGAAACTGTTTTGGGGGATTGCTGTTTGGTATGTGACTCCGTTTGTCCAATTAGTTTTTGCTTTAGTGGTTTATATTTTGAATAATTCGCTACTCTTGGTGCTACTGTAGATGAACTTGCATGTTGAATTCTTAGAATTTTAAGTAGTTTGAATGCTTGCTATGGCCTCTATGCATCCCTATGAGTAGTTGCTACCAATCTTGTAAAGTTTTGTTGAGAAAATTTTATGGACTAAACATTTCATAATTTTTGTTCATAGGAAAAACATGAGTATCTTTAGGAAGTTTGCTTCCAAGAAGAAATCTAAGGGAGTGATTGGGGAGTCATCTAACAGTGATCTCCATACCCGGACAATGGTGGAGCTACGGCCGTGTGAATGGCCGCATAACCCGTTCATGATAGGGACCAGAATCCTTCAGGAGTTTACACAATATGCTGCTAATGTCGGCCTCACCGACTTCATCGCAGCTGAATGTGAGTAGTATCATCTCCTCTCAAACTCCTTTGTGAATTTTTTTAATTTCCTTCCTAGGAATAATCCCCTTGAAGTGCAGTTTAATTTATATGTTGAATTCCATCAGATACCGCTTACAGAATTTTGTGATATATGCTTGATCCCTTTCGATGGGAGTTTAGGAGAGCCTAGGCCTACAGACTTCAAAGGCTTTTATCGTACTCTGTCTATAGGGGATGAGAGAGGGGTATCGAGTGTCACCGCTGCTAGCTTGCATTTTCTTGTCGTTCATTATTTTGCTCTTTTCATTGCAAAGTGCTTGCTTGCTAGAGAGAAGGTGGGTGCACTCAGTGCCCCAAACCTTGCTGTTTTACGCCGTGCACTCCAAGGCGACACCACTTATAGCTTTTGAGCTATTGTGGCACGCCGCCTCCATATTAATAAATCTAAGGGAAAAATACATGGTGGTATTCACGCTAATCGCTTGGCTAATCGCTTTAACATTCAGATACGCCAGCATGATTACCCTTTGCCCAAGGTTCACCAAGATCGAGCGGCCATGGAACACCACTAGTTTATTGCAGGCGATTACCCTAACATTCCTATTCCTTATAACATGATTTTCAGTGTGAAAACTCATGATATTATCCCATTGCCTGCACCTGCTTTGTTTGATCCTATTGCCACGGGTGGATACAGGATTATGCCTACGGACATCATCGCCTATCGAAACAAGCTAGCTACAACGCAGGCTGAGCCTCAGTAGTGGGATCCACTGGTGCCCGCTCCTCAGCACTTCGACATGGGACCCCATGGTTTCTTCGACTACTGATTACCAAGTTAGGCCAAAAGCCTAAGCTTGGGGGAGTACGTATTTCCACCGACTATACATTCATGAACACATGTTTCATTTGTTGGTGTCTGTCAGATTTCGGGTTCCGGCAGACCCTTAAGGTTCGAACTCTGGGGTGCGCGCGGAGATTATGCCCTCTACCTCCCCGTCTCGCAAAGATCTAACTACTGAAAGAACAACACAAGAGACACAGGGTTTATAATAGTTCGGGCCACCATTGTGGTGTAATACCCTACTCTAGTTTGTGGTGGGTGGATTGCCTCTTGGGCTGATGATGATGAACAATACAAGGAAGAACAGCCTCGCGAGGGTCTGCTCTTAGATGGGGCGATGAACTGCTAGGGGGAGTTCAGCCTCCCTTCTCTCTCTCTCTCTCTCTCTCTCTCTCTCTCTCTCTCTGTTGCCTGGGTCTTTCTAGCTGGCTTCTCAATCCGTCTATCTCTGTCTACCCTGGGGGTGACTAGTCCTATTTATAGGCAAAGGCCCTGGGCCTCTTCCCAAATATTGAGCGGGAAGGGCGCCAACAATTGGCCAATTTGAAGGGGAACATCTGGTACACTTATCCTGACTAAAGTTGGTCCTCGCCTGCCAAAGGCCCTGTGGTAACGCCGTTCTGGGCTCCACGATGACCTCCTTCCCACCGTTGGACTGGTCTTGGTCTCGTTGCACCGAAATGGATGCCTTTGCTTGATCCTCTCGCCTGCGCTTGCCCCCTTTGCACCAAAGAGGAAAGAGAGACACTGCGCGGGCTGGCGCCCGCCTAGCACCCTTGGTCGTCATGGCTTGCGTCATGGGCACCTCGTGAGGTACCCCGCCTTGATCTCTCTGCCTCCTCGCGAGCCAGCCTGATGAGGCCGCGCCTGAGGAAGCGCTATGTCGTCTGCCCCGCGAGGCTTGGCCCCTCGCGAGGGTCTTGGGTCTTGTGTTGATGAAGATGGGCCATGCTGGGCCCTCTTTCGAGCCAGGCCGCAGGTCGCAAGCAGGCAATTATGGGGACCCCCGTTCCCAGAACGCCGACAGTAGCCCCCGGGCCCAAGGCGCGCCCGGACTTGGCCGTGCTGAGAGGCGAAAGGGTAAGGGCGAAGCGCCGCGGGCCCTAACAGCCTGCGGCCTTGGGCGCCGTGTGGCGGTTGATTGGACGTGGGCGGCACTGTTCCCCCACGCTCCCTTATTTTGCGCCCTGCTAGGTGGACTCACAGTTGTACACAGCCGCTCCCCTTCCTGTTGCTCGACCGTCCCCTATTCTTCCTCCCTTCGAACTCCGACTCTTGCCTCCAATCCCATCTCACATCTTCCCCATCCTTACCATTGCCATGGCTCCGACGAGGAAAGAGAAAGGGAAGAAACCCATGCCTCCATCTCGCCCGCCGCCGTTGGTGGCCCCCGCCGTCAGCCGGTCGATCATACTCAATCGAGAGTGCCTGGGTAAGCTCAGCCCGGCTATGCCCACCATCTTCAACGAGTGTGGTAGGACGACGGCCTGGCCTACGTCTCACTTCCCCACTGACAAGATAATCACTGAGGTTCATTATTTTGCCGACGCCTTGTGGGCGGGTCTGGTTCCCCCCTTTTCCGATTTCTTCAAGGCCGTCCTCTCCCATTACCAGATCCATATGATGCATCTGGGTCCTGAATCCATCACCCTTCTTTCGGTCTTCTGTTTTGTTTGCGAGGCGATGATGGGCATCCCTCCTTCCGTTGCCTTGCTGCGCCACTTCTTCTCTTTGCGCCTTGTCGACCGCACTCAATGCTCGGCGTGTGTGAACTTCGTCGCCGCGCCTGAGACTGCGGCCTCAGGGATCGACTTCAAGCTTCCTTCGCCTTCAGCTGGCTTCCGCGAGCGGTGGTTGTACGTTTATGTCGGGGTGCCCAGCCCCCTACTGGCGAAGCCAACTTCGCCTGTTGTACCCAATTCGGGCTGGGGCCAGGAGACGCTCGAGAGCCCCCGGATAGCGTTCATCTGGCACCGCTTCGCATTCTTGAAATCGCTCGGCGTGACAGCGCCCAAGGTGGTGAAGGAGTTCCTGTTGCGCCGCATTGCCCCTCTCCAACGCCACTCCCGCCGAATGTGGGCCTTCAGTGGGCATGATGATCGCATGAGGCTCCAGGAAGAAGACTTGACGCCTGGGGTGCTAAGGATAGTGCTCTTGGTCTTGACTGGTGACCCCAACCCGGGAAGCATCCAGCGGGGAGGGGCCCTGTTGTACCTCTGCCAGAACAAGGACGACTTCGTGAAGCAGATGCCCTCCTTTGATGAATGGGGGCTGCGCCCTGCTGGCTTCCAAGGGCCTCGCGAGAACCCTGTGGTGGTGACCGCCCTTCCGGTCGGTCAAGGCGAATCCTCCTCGAGTGGTGGAGCAGGGAGGCATGAGACGGCTTAGGCCGAGAAGGCTCCCGATGAGGTGACTGCGCCTGGCGATGCCCTCGAGGGGGCAGCTCCTAAGGCCCGTGCTGCCGAGGCTGAGGGCGGCAAGCAGCCGCTCCCAGCGCCTGGGGCTGAGGCCCCGGCCGCGTCTTCTGGCGAGGCGATTGATAGCGCGCGTCAGGCAGGCGCCCCTGACGCAGATCGCTTTGATGCTCTGTCTTCGTCGCAGGTTGATCCTTGCGCTCTTCTCTTGGGCCGCTTCCGTGTGGACTTTGAGGCCCTCCGGGGGAAAAGGGAGGCCCTGGGTGATGACTTCTCTTGTCGCTTGCTGAAACACCGAAAATACTTCGCTACTGACGAGTAAGCCTTCTCCTTTTCTGGCTCCTGATCCCCTTGTTGCGTCTGCTGATCCTTACTCCGCAGGCCTCTTCCGGCCGAGCTCGTGGGAGTCGCTGAGGCGCCGCCTCCTTTGGCTTCGTCTCCCCCGTCGTCCCCAAGTGCTCCGAGCAGCACTGCTCTTGTGGTGAGGGCGAATTAAGGGGCGGACCGTCCCGAGGCGCACTGCAACCCTTCTCTTCCTGCGATCTTCCTTCGCGGGCCCTCTCTTGGCATAGCCAGCCTGCCGTGGGCTTCCCGTCTGGCCGCGGGCTATGACTGGCTGAGGCGCCCCCTGCGCCCTTCTTCTGGAGACGGGCTGGCCCTAGGCCGGGCTTCTGGTACGGCGCGCCTGTCCGTCGTGAGGGCGCCAGCCCCCAGCCCCCTGCCCGGAGGGGGAGCGATGATTTGTGGCCCCCGGTGCTTGCTTGGGGCAGATGATGGTGTGGAAGACGTGCTCGAGCGCGCTCGGGAGCGCCGTGCTCGTCGCCAAGAGTTCCTTCGAAGGGCGACCGGCGCGGTGGACCTACTTGGGGAGGAGCTCGCTGGTGAAGACGCGCGCCTGGAGGCCGAGGGCCTGCGCCTGGCCGCAGGGAGGCGCGAGCTGGAGGCCTCCATCGCCCTCGCGCACCATCAGCGCGACCTTGATGATGAAGAGGCGAAGGCGTCGTTGGAGGCCTCTCGGGCGGCTCGATCCCAGGCCGCTGAGGAGGCCCGGGGAGCCGACCGACGGCGAGAAGCAGCGGAGGATCGGGCTCGGGAGCTCCTGGCCCGGTGCCACTCATTGGAGGAGGAAGTGGAACTGCGCGAGGCGGCCCTTGCATCGATGAAGATGGCCTCCAACGACCCAGCTGAGCTTCGGAAGCGTGAGGAAGCGTTGACGCTGGAAGCCGCCGAACGCACCCGCGAGTACGAGCGGCTGGAGACGAGGGAGCGCCTGGTGACGCAGGCGGAAGATGATGTCGCCGCACGGGAAGCACGTGTCCTGGAGGAGGTTGGTCGTCGGGTGGCGACGGCGCGCCAAGGCCTCGAGCGTGAGCTCGAGGGGAGGCTGGAGTTGATCTGGGTCGAGGCTGAGGGAAGAACCACAACCCTGAGGGCCCAACGGGATGAGGCGATGCGGCGGGCCGACGCTTCCCGGGCCGCCCTTGAGGCAGCGCAAAAGGAGTTGGCTGCCTTCCAGGCTGAGGTGCTCCGTCTTTGTCAGCGGATGGAGGAGGCTGAGGCCGTAGAGCGCCAGAATGCTGATGAGATACGCCAGTGGTAGGTCCTGGAGCACGTGCACGGCCCCATGCTTGCTACGCTCAGGGAGAGGGCTAACACAGCCTTGGGCAACATCTGTGAGGCGGCTGTCGGCGAGCCGCACACGATCAACTATGCCGGCAACATGCAGTTCTTCACCGCCATGGTGACGCAGCTGGAGGCGCGGTCGGTCAGGGCCGATAGGTTGGTGGAGGAGAGGAGCCGCGCCATGCTCGGGCGCGCCTTTTCTCGTGTCTTCAGTCATCTCCGGAACATGGATCCCCACTTCGACTTCGACGCCGCCATTGCCCCAGTCGCCCAGGCCGTCCGAGGCGACCTGGCGCACTGGGTGGAAGACAACATGGACGCTCTTGTCAGAGCCTTCGCTTCGGACGACGATGACGTGGTCATGGCTGCTGACGAGGGCGGTGTGGTGGACGGCCCTGATGCCGCTGGTGGCGACGCAGGCAGCGATGGCAAGTTCAGTGATGCCAGCGGCGGCTTGGGAGGTGCTCCCGAGGAAGCATTGGGGGATTTGTTCGAGTGAGTATGTATCGCTCATGTCTTTTTACCCTGCATGAGTAGAACTCAGGTGTTTGGCCTAATGGCTGTTAGAGCATTTTGGGAGGGGAAGCCCCTCATGTAAAACTTGTATTCATCGTATTAGCAGCTATTATATTGCGCGAGCACCCGCGCCTGGCAGCTGGCTGGTTTACCTTTGTTTCGCGCAGGCCCGAGGCAACCCGTGGGAGGACGTGGTGTCCTGAGTGTTCTCTAGTTGAATTCGTAGGACGCGCAAGTGTCGCTGGCGGGGGGCTTCACAGGCGCTGGCCTTCTTCACAGGCTCCGGGCCTTTTCCCGCATGTGATGGCTTCACAGGCATTCGCCTTCTTCACAGGCTCTGGGCCTTTTCCCTAACACGATAGCTTCACAGGCATTCGCCTTCTTCACTGGCTCCGGGCCTTTTCCTAAACGCGATAGCTTCACAGGCATTCGCCTTCTTCACAGGCTCTGGGCCTTTTCCTAAACACGATAGCTTCACAGGCATTCGCCTTCTTCATAGGCTCTGGGCCTTTTCCTAAACGCGATAGCTTCACAGGCATTCGCCTTCTTCACAGGCTCTGGGCCTTTTCCTAAACGCGATAGCTTCACAGGCATTCGCCTTCTTCACAGGCTCTGGGCCTTTTCCTAAACGCGATAGCTTCACAGGCATTCGCCTTCTTCACAGGCTCTGGGCCTTTTCCTAAACGCGATAGCTTCACAGGCATTCGCCTTCTTCACAGGCTCTGGGCCTTTTCCTAAACGCGATAGCTTCACAGGCATTCGCCTTCTTCACAGGCTCTGGGCCTTTTCATGAAGGGACATCCTCCGCAGGTACCGGAAAGTCCTCCCAAGAAGGAGCAATAGCGGCAGTCTGGGATGCGCATGAGCCAGGCCCGGCCCGACTCGCGAGGGGCTCGCGAGGGGAGGCAGCTGTGGCGGAGCTGTAACCAGAACGCGAGAAATGGCTTGAACGAGACTAAGCACCCCTTCCCCGAACACACGCAAATATCAAATCAGAATCCAACTTAAATCCAGCAGGGGAAAAGTTACAACCAAAGAAGAAGTCAATGAAAACAGACAAAAGGCCGCGTCCGGCACCTAATCTAGTCTTGGACGTCTTCTCACCAGTGCGGAGCTAAGTGCTGTCCACTGGGCGTGGGAGGGAGCCCCAGGGCCTGAGGCCGGCACCCCTGAGACTCCGGGGCGTGTACAGCCCCACTCATTATTACGTGAGAGTGTCACGGGGAGGCGAGCTTCACAGGCACTGGGCCTTCTTCACAGGTACCGGCCTTGCTTCATATCGCCAGACGAGGGCCCCGCCTTGTGCCACACTCTAGTGCCACCAACGACGACCGGAAACCAGGACGCCGCCGGTGGGGTAGAGCGGTCGCCAGCGGTTCCCCCGACGACCACGGGTCCTCCGCCAGGGGCAGGCCCTTAGGCACCTCCCCAGCGGAGGGCCTACCTCCTAAGAACGCCTTGCTCCGAACGCCACGGTGGTGATGTCGGATCTCTGCCCCTCTCCTGCAGCCCCCTGCGCCCTCCTCCCGAGGGGTAGGAGACTGTGGGAGCGGGGCAGCTGCTTGCTGCGGCGACCTGCACCTCCTGCGATCCATGATTAACGTACGCCTGCTCCTGGGGAATTAGTGGTACCCGATAGTTGTCGCCTCCAGCGTGGCCGATGGAGCCGTCCTGGGGCTCCTGGAAGAGCTCAGCTTCTGGAGTCTCGTCTCCCCAGCTTGGGCTGAGAAGCGAGCCTTGTTCGCCCTCGTGAGCGTGCCCTTGGTCCATCATGTGGGTCACGTATTCTTCTGGCGCCATCATCCCGAAGGATGTGCTATAGTGCTCCATGTGCCATGCAGCGCTGCTTGACGTGCCCACCGCGGGGTGGTAGCGCGGCTGCCCGCTGGCGCCGTGGGCCACGCCGAGTCCCTCTCCCTCATGCGCCGGGGGCGGGGGTGGCGCCCCTGTCAGTCCGGCGTCGACGGATTCGCTGGCGTTGGGGTAGCCTTGGGGCCCGCGGGAGTGTGTAGGGCCCCCGCGCGTGCCGCCCTGGGCTTGAGACGGGAGCTGGATGCAGAAGGGGTGAGCCCCCGAAGCGGCAAAGCCCAGCAGTTCGGCAACCCGCTCTAGCAGCACATCGCGGCCGCCTTCCAGCAGCCTGCACTGTAGCAGCTCTCGGGCCACCGTGAGCGAGGCCCTCGAGTTTGCCTGCTCCCGACGGGTGTATGGTGTCGTGGTCACGGCGTGATTGGAGGCCCTTGCCGCTGACCGCGCTTGCCGCGGCGTGAGGGTTGTTGAAGCCTGTCCGCGTCGCCCGCGGCCCGCAGCGCCCTACGAACCACGAGCTGCCTGGGGCGCGGGGTCGCCCGAGGCGGGTGGCTCCGCGCGGGCGGGCCACGCCACCCATGGATCTTGGTTGCCCGCCTGGTCGCCGGACATGGTGATGACGATGCGACTGGACGCTAAGTGGTAGAGAGGTGGATTCCGGCGCACCCCTACCTGGCGCGCCAAATGTCGGATTTCGGGTTCCGGCAGACCCTTAAGGTTCGAACTCTGGGGTGCGCGCAGAGATTATGCCCTCTACCTCCCCGTCTCGCAAAGATCTAACTACTTAAAGAACAACACAAGAGACACAGGGTTTATACTAGTTCGGGCCACCATTGTGGTGTAATACCCTACTCTAGTTTGTGGTGGGTGGATTGCCTCTTGGGCTGATGATGATGAACAATACAAGGAAGAACATCCTCGCGAGGGTCTGCTCTTAGCTGGGGCGATGAACTGCTAGGGGGAGTTCAGCCGCCCTTCTCTCTCTCTCTCTCTGTTGCCTGGGTCTTTCTAGCTGGCTTCTCGATCCGTCTATCTCTGTCTACCCTGGGGGTGACTAGTCCTATTTATAGGCAAAGGCCCTGGGCCTCTTCCCAAATATTGAGCGGGAAGGGCGCCAACAATTGGCCAATTTGAAGGGGAACATCTGGTACACTTATCCTGACTAAAGTTGGTCCTCGCCTGCCAAAGGCCCTGTGGTGACGCCGTTCTGGGCTCCACGATGACCTCCTTCCCACCGTTGGACTGGTCTTGGTCTCGTTGCACCGAAATGGATGCCTTTGCTTGATCCTCTCGCCTGCGCTTGCCCCCTTTGCACCAAAGAGGAAAGGGAGACACTGCGCGGGCTGGCGCCCGCCTGGCACCCTTGGTCGTCATGGCTTGCGTCATGGGCACCTCATGAGGTACCCCGCCTTGATCTCTCTGCCTCCTCGCGAGCCAGCCTGATGAGGCCACGCCTGAGGAAGCGCCGTGTCGTCCGCCCCGCGAGGCTTGGCCCCTCGCGAGGGTCTTGGGTCTTGTGTTGATGAAGATGGGCCGTGCTGGGCCCTGTTTCGAGCCACGCCTCAGGCCGCAGGCAGGCAAGTCTGGGACCCCCGTTCCCAGAACGCCGACAGTGTCCACACTTTTTCTTTGTATTAGCCATGTTAAATTTATTTTCTCGCTTTCTTCTTGTGTGTTTGAAAAACTTTGAGAAAATCCAAAAATATTTCTTGTTACTTTTTTTTCTTTCTAGAGTAGTTAGCTGTAGCACTAAAAGAAACCCAAAAAGATTTCATTGTTCTTATTTTGCTCGTTGGGAGCTTTCCCGTGTAAATAGTTTTTCTCATTTTTGCTTTTCCCTTTTATTTGCTTGTTCAAGAAAACCAAAAACTCCAAAAATATTTCAGTGTGTTTCTCTGAATTTCTTTTCTTTTTATTGAAGTCGTACCGAGGAGAAGACCACGATGAAAATGATGAGTGGCTCTCATATGCATAATTGTTGATCTAACAAAGAGCCCATTTTACCTTGTCTTCTCCTATTGAATAAAATGTTTGCGGATTCTAGCTTAGTCCATGGCACTCTTGCGCTATTATTATTTCATAACATTCGGTCGTGCAAGTGAAAGGCAATAATGACGATATTTGATGAACTGGTCGTGGCAGAGAGAAACGGGTATGAACTCGACTTGTTCTATTTTTGTAAATATGTTTAACCTAGTATCCATGATTCAGCCCATTATGATTAAACATGTTTGCAATGATAATTAGAGATTATAGTTTCTCATGCCATGCACGGAGTGGATAATGACTTATCTTGGTTTTCAACATCACATTAAAATGATTGTGATGTAGTATGATGATATGGTATCCTCCTCTGAATGTTCGAGTGGCTTGACTTAGCACATGTTCATGCATGTAGTTTAATCAAAACCAACATAGCCTCTATGATATTTATGTTCATGGTGTTCATATCCTACTCATGCTAGTGTCCAATTTTACTTATGCATAATGCATGTTCATGACCATTGTTGCTCTCTAGCTGACCTCTTCTCAACCTATTTGCTAGCCTTCGCCTGTACTAAGTGGGAATTCTTCTTGTGCATCAAAAACCTTGAACCCAAGTTATTCCAGATGAGTCCACCAAACCTACCTATATGCGGTATTACCCTATTGTCCTAAGTAAATTTGCATGTGTTGTCTCTAAAAACTTCAAATAAATATCCTTTTTGTGTGCCTGGATCATTCATGGAACGACAAGAGGTAGTCGGTATCTTCCATGCTAAGCGGGTTATTCTCAGGATGAGTGTTTATTCACTCACCATCGCACGAGAAAAGGGCGGTAATAGGGATGCCCAGTCCCAAACTGCAAAAGAATTGATCTTTCAAATAATCAAACAAAAACTCCTACGGAGTGATAACCTTTACTTTATCGCTTGGGAACTGCCACTAGCGTGTTTAGCATGGAAGATATCGATAACTGATGATCGCAAAGTAAACAAGAAGGGTGCATTTCTCAAAATTTCATTTACCTCTGTTTTAAAAACTTGAGCTCTAGCACTGCTGCAAATCACTGCTTCCCTTTGCGAAGGGACTATCTATTTACTTTTATGTTGTGTCATCACCTTCTAAAATAAGCGCCAGAACCTGAGAGCACAGCTGTCATGCTTATGCATTGTGTGTAGCTAATGTTGGGTGCATCATGACTGGATCTTTTCTACCATAAATTACA
Source organism: Aegilops umbellulata (assembly GCA_032464435.1). Lineage (NCBI taxonomy): Eukaryota > Viridiplantae > Streptophyta > Magnoliopsida > Poales > Poaceae > Aegilops > Aegilops umbellulata. Next base: position 115,742,962 of record CP136056.1, read on the forward strand.
ATGTTTAGTCGCTGCTTGAACCTTGGAGGTGCTCTGCATTTATGTTTTGCGGCCTCAGAAAGGGCTAGCAAGATACCACTATTGTCATATTATATCATGGTTGTTTTGATAACGTGTTGCTATTTGAGATATCTTATTATTGCTCGCTAGCTAATCATGTCATCAATATGAGTTAATATAAATTTTAAGAGTTATGTTGGCATGATTAGTTATATTATTGGCTAAAAACCTGGGTGATGTTTAAGATTATTTATGCAAACAAGAGCAAAAGAGTTCGTAAAAGTTTTTCTTTTTTACTTTCAGTTTATCAACTAAATTCCTTGAGGACAAGCAAAGGTTTAAGCTTGGGGGAGTTGATACGCCTCCGTCATATCTACTTTTCCTAACACTTTTCCTCTTGTTTTGGACTCTAATTTGCATGCTTTGAATGAAACTAACCCGGACTGACATTCTTTTCAGCAGAACTACCATGGTGTTGTTTTTTGTGCAGAAATAAAAGTTCTTGGAATGGATCGAAACTTGGCGAGGATTTTCTACATAATAAGAGAGAATTTCTGGAGCCAAGAACCACCGGAGGGGGGGGGGGCACCTAGGTGGGCACAACCCACCAGGGCGCGCCCCCCCTCCAGGCGCGCCCAGGTGGGTGGTCCCCTCCTAGCGGCCTCGCGGACCCTGAAACCGACGCTATAAAATCCTATTTTCCCGGAAAAAATCAAAGAGAAAGAATTATCGCGTTCCATAATACGAAGCCGCCGCCGTCTCCTATTCTCATCGGGAGGCTAGGTCTAGAGTCTGTTTGGGGCTCCGGAGAGGGGGATCTTCGATCTTTGTCATCACCAACCCTTCTCCATCGCCAATTCCATGATGCTCCCCACTGGGAGTGAGTAATTCCTTCGTAGGCTCGGTGGTCGGTGAGGAGTTGGATGAGATTCATCATGCAATCTAGTGAATTTTGTTAGGGCTTGATCCCTACTATGCACTATGTTCTGAGATAGATGTTGCTATGACTTTGCCATGCTTAATGCTTGTCACTTTGGGCCGGGGTGCCATGATTTCAGATCTGAACTGTTTATGTTATCACCATTTTTTCTATGTTCTAGATCCGATCTTGCAAGTTATAGTCACCTACTACATGTTATGATACGTCAACCCCGGAGTGACAATAGTGGGGACCACTCCCGATGATGATCGTAGTTTGAGGAGTTCATGAATTCACCATGTGTTAATGCTTTGTCCTTGTTCTCTATTAAAAGGAGGCCTTAATATCCCTTAGTTTCCAATAGGACCCCACTGCCACGGGACGGTAGGACAAAAGATGTCATGCAAGTTCTTTCCATAAGCATTTATGACTACTTACGGAATACATGCCTACATTATATTTATGAACTGGAGCTGGTGCCGTATCGCCCTAGGTTATAACTGTGACATGATGAATATCATCCAACAAATCATCAATCCAATGCCTACGAATTTCTCTTATATTTTTCTAGCTAAGTTACCACTTCTATCGTTACTGTTGCACTTGCTACAAAATTACTGTTACCACTGTTAGCGTTACTATTGCTGGTGCTACTATTATCAAAACTATCATACTACTTTTCTACTGATCACGTTGCTCCAGATAATTAATCTCCAGGTGTGGTTGAATTGACAACTCAGCTGCTAATACTTACAAATATTCTTTGGCTCCCCTTGTGTCGAATCTATAAATTTGGGTTGAATAATCTACCCTCGAAAACTATTGTGATCCCCTATACTTGTGGGTTATCAGTCATGTATATGATGATGATGGAAGTTGCATGGCAATATATCTTGGAATGGCTATGGAAATGCCATGATAGGTAGGTATATGGTGGCTATTTTTAGGAAGATATAAGGAGGCTCATGTGTGATAGATCGTATCGTATCATGGGGTTTGGATGCACCGGCGAAGTTTGCACCAACTCTCGAGGTGAGAAAGGGCAATGCACGGTACCGAAGAGGCTAGCAATGATGGACGGGTGAGAGTGCGTATAATCCATGGACTCAACCTTAGTCATAAGGAACTCACATACTTATTGCAAAACTTTATTAGCTATTGGAACAAAGCACTACACGTATGCTCCTAGGGGGATAGATTGGTAGGAAAAGACCATCGCTTGTTCCCGACCGCCACTCATAAGGAAGACAATCGAAAACTAAATCATGCTCCGACTTTGTTACATAACAGTTCACCATATGTGCATGCTACGGGAATCACAAACTTCACCACATGTATTTCTACCAATCCACAATTACTGACTAGCATGACTCTAATATCACCATCTTTATATCGCAAAACTATTGCAAGGAGTCAAACATATCATATTCAGTGATCCACAAGTTTTATATAGGATTTTGTGACTAACCATGTGAATGATCAATTCCTGGTAACTCTCTAAATAGATATAAGCGAAGCATGAGAGTTTAATTCTTTCTACAAAAGATCTGCCCATGCTCTAACAAATATAAGTGAAGCAAAAGAGCATTCTGCAAATGGCGGTTTTCTATGTGTAGAGAAACAGGCAATCCAAACTTCAAATGATATAAGTGAAGCACATGAAGCATTCTATAAAGCCATACTCAAAAGATATAAGTGAAGTGCAAAGAGCATTCTATAAATCAACCAAGGACTATCTCATACCAGCATGTTGCATTTATTAAAACAAAAATAAAAAGCACATGACGCTCCAAGATTTATGCATATCAAGTGATGAATAAAAATATAGCTCCAAGTAAAATTACCGATGATCGTTAGAAGAAAGAATGGATGCCTTCCGGGGCATCACCAAGCTTATTTTCTTGGGAGTCCTTGAATATTACCTTGGGATGCCTCGGGCATCCCCAAGCTTAGGCTCTTTCCACTCCTTATTCCTTCATCCATCGTGATCTCAGCCAAAACTTGAAAACTTCAATCACACAATACTTAACAAAACCCTCGTGAGATTCGTTAGTATAATAAAACAAACCACTACTTTAAGTACTGTTGCAAACTCATTCATATTTTATTTTTGCATTGTAGCTTCTATAATATAACTTTTCCATGGCTTATACCACCGATACAATCAGTAGTTTCATCAAAACGAGCAAAACAATGCATAAAAAACAGAGTCTGTCTTAAACAGGACAGTCTCTAGTAATCAGAACATCAACCATACTTATGTAACTCCAATTTTTTGAAAAATTAGGACAAAATAAACAATTTGTATAGAAGTACTGCACAAAAAGTTTCAGAAGCTTTTGACATTCTAGTAAAAAATGTATATTCACACACTACAGCCAAATTTTCTGTTTTTCCACTGCACAAACCAAACAAGCAATCTAATCATCCTAAAGGCAAATCTTGGCACATTATTTTTATAATACAATGGATTTGTACAAGGGGATAATTATTTTTGTTGACAAGTTTCTGTAATCAAGATTCGCAAAGTTTCCATGGGCATGAACAAAGTTCAAGGAGCTCCCCCACTTCAACGGTGCTCGTCTTTCTTACTTTCACTTCTCTTTTTGTAAAAGTTTTAGGTTCCCCACTTAATTTTTTTATTTTTAAACTTTATAAAAGCACACAACAGAAATAAACGACTCTCTAAAACTTGGTGTACAAAAATAGGGGCATGTTTTTGTACCCCTTTACCTGTGCGCGGGCAGTCAGAGCCGCGCCCACGGCCACACCAAGAAGAACAAGGGAGGTGAGCCGGGGTAAGACCGAAGCCCAAGACGATCAAAGCAACGCCAAGGCCAAGACCACGAAGAGCAGAGGGACGAAGCAGGTTCCCCCAGCAAGACCCTTGCCGGGCGGCCTCAGTGGCCCCGGCAAGACCCTTGCCGGGCGGCCTCAGCGGCCCCGGCAAGACCCTTGCCGGGACAGCTCGCCCCACACCAATAGAGCGAGCCACCCTTGAGCCCACGGCCCCCAGCGCCATCATCTACGTGGGACCAAAGCTCGAGAAGGCGCCTCTGTGGTGGCATGCAGATCTTTGTGAAGACACAAACAAGATCAGATGAGGATTAGAAGACGACGATTCTCGGCAAGATCCCTGCAGAGGAAGACCACCAGACCCCTGGCAAGGTCCTTGCTGGGGACGACAGCATGCCGCGGCAAGGCCCTTGCCGGGCCACCCAGCAAGGCCCTCGCCAAGGATGCCAGCGGGGCCAGTGCCAAACCCACACCGGACAAGCTTCCGCCACCGTTCACATGCAGCTGCCAGCCCAACCAGCTGGGCGGGCACTTGCGTGGCAACATGCAGCTCCCAGGCCAACTCATCAAGCACTTGCGTGGCGCATGCAGATCTTCGTGAAGGCTCCATCATCGCGCCACCTCAGCTGCCTGACTGCCTACATGGCACCGCGCACCTCACTGGCCGGGGCGTGTGTCAAGGCAAGGAGGAGCGACGACGGACAGGACGGGCCTCGCCCCCTTCCTCAATAAAGCAAGAGGACACCTAAGCTATGCATTAAATGTGTCTTGTCCTGTAATATGAGCGATAAGCTCAGGGCACTGTACGCCTTTCCACCTCCTGTGTCTCACGGTGACAGCCCCTTTCAACTATAAAAGGAGGCCCATGGCATACTAGAGAGGGATTCGGCTCTTTGGAACCGCGCGCTGTCCGCAGCTAGTTCGAGAGCTCAAGAACTCTCAGAAATACACCCACCAAAGCAGGACTAGGGTTTTACGCATCCTTGCGGCCCAAACTTGGGTAAACGATCCTTGTGTTGTCTACTAGTCCTGCTCTCCTCGCAACCCTGCGCCCCGACAACCGTAGTAGGGATTCTTGTGATCCCATAGGTGTCGTTCCACACCGACAGCTTTGACGTGCCAGATAGGGGGCGCAATTGTGAGAATCCGGTTTGGTAGTTGGCCTAGCAGTTCTTCGTCGCCATGGCCCCTAAGAATAAGACGACCACGGTGATTGGCTCGTTGGGAGCCGAACGGCCCATGCCGGTGCGGACGAGCAGCGGACCGGTCGCAGACAGGACCCGGGCCGCGGCCTGCGAGCACTAGCATCGCCCAGGCAGTTGGAGCCTGGAGAGCGGCGTCGTTCGTGCGCCATACGACCGGCTACACGTCGCCGGACCCAAAGACGGAGTTGGGCCCCCCGCAGGCGGCGCGGGGCCCTCCGGGGGCGTCATTGTGCCGACTCCAGGCGGCGCGACGACCTCCAGGACGCCTACACCGGCGACCACCGCGCGTTCTTCCCATGGTGTGCGCACCGAACAGCGTCACCATGTTGGTGACCCTGGGCACCGCCGTGGGAAGAGCTGTGTGCGTCGTGAGCAAGATGAAGGGGTTCAGCATGCTCACCAAAGCGCTGGCGAAAATGGCATGCAACCGCTGGGTCGTGACGGAGCTCCTTCTAACGTAGTTAGAAGTCAAAGCGCGTCGCGATCCACGCAGCTGTCGCCGCCGCCCACACCAGCGGATGCTTTGGCGCGCGCGCAGCTGCTCCTCGATTTCCCTCCTGCCGCGGAGAAGCTCGACGAGTGGAGGGACACCATTCAGAGCCTCGTCGCCGTCGCCAACAAAGACGATCCGCGACCAGCGGGGCCCTCGGGTCGGTGCCCCACCGAGCCACCACATGCTGGCACTGGGAGGACCGAGGGAGCTGCGGCCATGGTGCACTCTCCCCCTCCTCGCCAGCCGCCGCGGGCGTCGGCCCGTCGTGACGACACTTGTGATAACATCTCCATAGCGTCGTTCGACCCACGAACCCTCCGCGACCAGCGCCAGGTCCTTCGGGAACGAGCTCACAAAGACGCTCGAACCACCATCGAGCGTCGGGGTGAAACGCGCCGCCAGTTGGACAAGCGGGCAGGACCCTCTATGGACCACCCGACACCGAGGGGTTCCGGCGGCCTAACTTACGAGGTGGGATGACCGACCTTTACCCGTGAGCTGCGGCAGTTCCAGTGGCTGTCCCACCGCATGTTCAAGCCCGACATCGGCTAGAAGTACACTGGCAAAACCCATCCGTCCGAGTTCCTCAGCATCTACACCATCGCGATGCAGGCTGCTGGGGCTCATGACGACAAGGTGCTTGCCAACTATTTCCCGCTGGCGCTCAAGCCCAATGTGACGTCTTGGTTGATGCACTTGCAGGTGGATTCCATTTCTTCTTGGTCGGGTCTGTGCCATGAGTTCGTTGGCGCCTTCATAGGAGGCCACCAAGCTCATGGCCAGGCCAGTGATCTGCACATCATTCCCCAGAAGGAAGGGGAGACCCTGCGCAAGTACATCTAGAGATTCAGCCGGGTGTAGTACAACATCCCCGACGTTCATCCTGCCGCTGTGATTAGCGCGTTCCACCAGAATGTGCGCAATCGCAAGATGCGCGAAGAACTGGCGATGACCAAAGTTAAGGACGTGGCCGAGCTCTACGTTCTAGCCGATAGGTGCGCCTGGGCTGAAGAGGGAAGGAAGTACCCTGGCGAAGATGCTGGTGCGGAAACCGACTCTACCGATGAAGACACCGCTACCCGACGAGGAAGGGTCGGCGTCGCAACAGGAAACGCAAGGGCAAGGTCGTGCTTGCCGTTGAGGGGTCTGATGACACCGGTGCCGGCAAGAAGGTCAAAGCAGACGCCCCCGGCAAGGAGATTGCCAGGTGCGCCGCGCGCCGAGCCTTGGCGGCTACCGACAAGCCAGGGAGCTCCAGCAAGCAATACTGCAAAATCCACCGCACCAAGGGCCACGACCTCCAGAACTGCCGAGAAGTCGAGTTGCTTGCTGGAGAAGCAAAAGGCTGAGTATGAGAGGCGGGACAAGGAGAAGGACCAGGACGGTGCGGAGGGGTCTGGCAAGAAGCGTGGCGGCCAAGGAGGCCGCCCCGGCAAGGACAACCAGCAAGAGAGGCCCGCCCGGGGCCGCAACAAGAAACAGGAAGACGGCAATCACGACGAGGACGACGAGTCTGGTGAGCAAGGGTTCCAGAAGGCTACAGAGGACATGTGCGTCGATGGCGGTGCGTCGCTGCATACCTCTCACCGCCAGTTCAAACAGTGGGTGCATGAGATTACAGCAGCAGAGCCATCGTTCGACGCTCAGAAGCCGCTGAAGTGGTCCAGCACGCCCCTCATCTTTGACGCCGAGGACCACCCTGACCGCACTACCGCTGTCGGGTGTTTGCCATTGTTGGTCTCACCAACTATACGCAACCTCAGAGTGAACAAGATGTTGGTTGACGGCGGGGCCGGCCTGAACCTGATCTCGCCTGTCGTGATCAAAAAGTTGCAAATCCCTGATGGAGACCTCGAGGAAACGGGCACGTTTCAAGGGGTCAATCCGGGGAGGAGCCAGCCGAAGGGAAAGGTCACACTGCTTGTGACATTTGGAGGAGAGTTGAACTACAGGACAGCGAGGATCGTCTTTGATGTAGCCAAGATCCCCTTGCCCTACAACGGGATCCTCGGCCACCCGGCACTAGCCAAGTTCATATCGGCGTCACACTACGCCTACAACATGCTGAAGATGCCCGGGCCGTTGACCATCATCTCCGTCCCCTCCGACAAGAAGGACGCTCTGATCTGCGCCGACCAACTCTACCAAGAAGCAGTTGCAGCGGCTGCCACCAAGGCACCTGCTCCTGCTGCTGAAGCCTCGGGAGGGAAGAAGAAGCCCGACAAGACCTCTCGCACCCATTCCGGCAAGTGCACCTCCTTGGAGTGTTGTGCTACCGTCGAGGACATGCCAGAGAGCTCTACCGACAAGAGCAAGAGACCCAGGGCCGAGCCGCCGTAGACCAAGAAGGTGCCCATCAGGGAGGATGGCACGGGAGGGGCCTTCACCATAGGCTCCACCCTCGACAGCAAATAGGAAGGCGCGCTCGTCACCTTCCTGCGGGCGAATGTCGACGTGTTTGCATGGCAAGCATCAGACATCCCCGGTGTTCCCAGGGAGGTGACTGAGCACCACCTAGCTGTCTGCCCCCACGCGCGGCCCGTCAAGCAAAAGGTCAGAAAGCAGGCCCTGGAGAGGCAGGAGTTCATCAGAGAGGAGATCAGGAAGCTGGAAGCGGCAGGTTTGGTGAGAGGAGTGCTCCACCCTACGTGGTTGGCCAATCCGGTAGTGGTGCGCAAGGCGAATGGGAAGTGGAGACTGTGTATTGATTACACAAATATCAACAAGGCTTGCCCTAAGGACCCCTTCCCGTTGCCACGCATCGACCAGATTGTTGACTCCATGGCCGGGTGTGATCTGTTATCATTCCTCGACGCCTACTCAGGCTACCACAAGATCTTCATGACGATAAAAGATGAAGAGAAGACAACATTCATCACCCCATGTGGTACGTATTGCTTTCTACGAATGCCTTTCGGGTTGAAGAGTGCTGGCTCAACGTTCACAAGAGCAGTCCATATTGGTTTTGAACCTTAGCTCCATAGAAATATGGAGGCCTACATGGATGACATAGTGATCAAAACCAAGGACGGGCCAACTCTTGTACAAGATCTGGAAGAGACATTTGCTAACCTGCGCAAGATCAACCTCAAGCTGAACCCTGAGAAGTGTGTCTTCGGCGTTCCTTCCGGCAAGCTTCTCGGGTTCTTTATGTCATAGTGCGGGATCGAGGTAAACCCAGACAAGATCAGGGCTATTGAGCAAATTGAGGCGCCCAAGCGGATCAAGGATGTGCGTCGGCTCACCGGTTGTGTTGCCGCCATGAGCCGATTCATCTCCAAGTCTGCCGAGCGCGCCCTTCCCTTCTTCAAAATTTTGAAGAAGGTTGGCCCAATAGAGTGGACCCCAGAAGCCGAGGCAGCACTGCAGGATCTGAAGAAATACCTTTCCTCCACGCCAATACTGGTTGAGCCTAAACCACAAGAGCCATTGCTGTTGTATTTGGCGGCGACGAATCAAGTGGTCAGCGCCGCACTGGTGGCACGAAGGGAGGTCGACGAGGAGGTAGCGATGGTGGCAGAACTAGCGGATGGCAAGCCAAAGATTCCCCTGGGAGGGCCTGGCGCCAACAAGGCGCGGCCCCCTGCAGAGTATGATGCCACCATGGCAGTGCCCGCGCAGTCGAGTGAGGTGGTGCCAAAGAAGAAAATGATGCAGCACCCGGTTTACTTTGTTAGCTCCCTCTTGCAGGGGCTAGGTCGAGGTATTCCGGCGTGCAAAAATTTCTCTTCGGCCTCCTTATGGCCTCGAGGAAGCTGCGTCACTACTTCCAGGCCCACGAGATCACTGTCGTCACCCGTGTCCCATTGCAACGGATACTGCATAACCCAGATGCAACCGGAAGGATTGTGGAATGGGCCTTGGAGCTGTCAAGTTTCGGTTTAAAGTTTGAAAGTACCTCGACAATTCAGAGCAGAGTCTTGGCGGAGTTCATCACGGAGTAGTCCTCGATGCCTGACGAAGAAATCCAGGAGACCACTCTCCCCGACAAGTAAGCCGACCGCGACTGGATCATGTACTTTGATGGGGCTTTCTCGCTGCAAGGTGCCGGTGCCGGAGTGCTACTCGTCCCACCCACCGGAGAACACCTCAAGTACGTGATCCAGATGCACTTCCCCAGGGAGATGTCCACCAACAACACTGCTGAGTACGAGGGATTGCTTGCCGGTCTTAGGATCGCGGCAGACCTCGGGGTCAAGAAGCTCATCACCAGGGGTGACTCGCAGCTCGTTGTCAGACAGGTCAACAAGGATTATCAGAGCCCATTGATGTGAGCTTACATAGATGAGGTGAGGAAGCTGGAGGAATGCTTTGATGGTATCCAGGTGGAGCACATCCCCCGAGCGGAGAACGACATCGCCGATTACCTATCAAAGCGTGCCGCACTCAAGCTACCTGTGGAACCAGGTACCTTTTTGCTCCGGCTAACTCAACCATCCGTCGAACCATCAGCGGGGTAGAACAAGCAGAGGAAATCAGGTCCTGGCAAGTACTTTCCTACCGAGCCCCCTGGGGCTGCCGGCAAGGGTGCTGCCGCGGACGCTGAGCCTGCCCAAGAGCAACTGGCTCCGACAGGGCGTCAAGCCCTGGCCGTAGAGACAACCGCTCCCATGGCGGAAGAAATGCCTTTGGTCCTTGCCGTCGAGCCCCAAGCTCCGGCATGGGCGCAGCATACCGTCCAATTCCTCCAAACAGGGGAGCTTCCTGAGGAGTAGGAAGAAGCAGAGAAAGTAGCCCATCGGTCCACCCTGTACCAGTTCGTCGATGACGTCCTGTACCGGAGGAGGCCGAATAGTGTGAAACTCAAGTGCATCTGAAAGGATCGAGAAGAGGTGTCTAGAGGGGGGGGGGTGATTAGACACTAAGTGCCAAAAGTTGCAGTTTTTAATATTCTTAGGTTTAGGTGGAGTTTAAGCACAACTTCAATGCACACAATACATATCAAGCAAGCATGCAATGAGTATATGAGCAGCGGAAAGTAAAGCATGCAACTTGCAAGAATGTAAAGAGAAGGGTTTGGAGTATTCAAACGCAATTGGAGACACAGATATTTTTGGCGTGGTTCTGATAGGTGGTTCTATCGTACATCCACGTTGATGGAGACTTCAACCCACTGAGGGTAACGGTTGCGCGAGTCCACGGAGGGCTCCACCCACAAAGGGTCCACGAAGAAGCAACCTTGTCTATTCCATCACAGCCGTCGCCCACGAAGGACTTGCCTCACTAGCGGTAGATCTTCACGAAGTAGGCGATCTCCTTGCCCTTACAAACTCCTTGGTTCAACTCCACAATCTTGTCGGAGGCTCCCAAGTGACACCTAGCCAATCTAGGAGACACCACTCTCCAAGAAGTAACAAATGGTTTGTTGATGATGAACTCCTTGCTCTTGTGCTTCAAATGATAGTCTCCCCAACACTGAACTCTCTCTCACAGGATTTGGATTTGATGGAAAGAAGATTTGAGTGGAAAGCAACTTGGGGAAGGCTAGAGATCAAGATTCATATGGTAGGAATGGAATATCTTGAGCTCAACACAAGTGTAGGTGGTTCTCTCTCAGAACATGTGTATTGGAAGTGTAGATGCGTTCTGATGGCTTTCTCTACGAATGAAGAGTGGGTGGAGGGGTATATATAGCCTCGACACAAAATCTAACCGTTACACACAATCTGCCAAACTCGGTGGGACCGAATCGTTAAACTCGGTCAGACCGATTCAGCAAACCTAGTGACCGTTAGGATTTTCGGTGGGACTGAGATGCAACTCGGTAGGACCGATATGGTTAGGGTTAGGGCATAACGTAATCTCGGTGTGACCGGTTACACAAACTCGGTGGGACCGATTTTGGTAATAAGCTAACCAAAGAGTTGGTCAGGCAAACTTGGTGAGACCGATTACACAAACTTGGTGGGACCGATTTTGGTAATAAGCTATCCAGAGAGTTTGCATTGTAATCTTGGTAGTACCGATTGCTCAAACTCGGTGAGACCGATTTTGGCAATGGACATACACAGTGAGATTACAATCCCATCTTGGTGAGACAGAGATCCCTATCGGTGAAACCGATTTGCTAGGGTTTGTGGCAGTGGCTATGACAAGTGAAACTCGGTGACGCCGGATAGAAAAAGTCGGTGGGGCCAAGTTTGACTTTTGGTTTAGGTCATATGTGGATGTGGGAAGATAGTTGAGGGTTTTGGAGAATATCACTAAGCACATGAAGCAAGAGGCTCATTAAGCAACACCTCATCCCTCCTTGATAGTATTGGCTTTTCCTATAGACTCAATGTGATCTTGGATCACTAAAATATAAAATGTAGAGTCTTGATCTTGAAGCTTGAGCCAATCCTATGTCCTTAGCATCTTGAAGGAGTTCCACATGCTTTAGTCCATGCCACTCCATTGTTGAACTTATCTAAAACATACTAGGTGAAAGTGTTAGTCCAACAAGAGATATGTTGACATTAATTACCAAAACCACCCAGGGAGCACTTGTGATTTCAATCTCCCCCTTTTTGGTAATTGATGACAACATACATCAAAGCTTTAGGTGAAGATATAGAGAATAGCAAGTAAAGCTTTGGAAAGATATGTAACATGCAAAGGCTCCCCCTACATGTATGCAATCATGTGAATATGGAATATAGGAGCATGTGAATGCATAAACATGACAGAGTAAGCAATGTGTTACATGTATCTTGGCTATATGCATCAGAGCAAATGATGTGAATGTGAGAAAATGTACTTTCATGCTCATGAGTCCTTCTTGCAAACAGTATTTACATCAGCAAGAACTTCTCATTCACATGACTGTGATGCATATACTTACCTTGTGGTCTTCAGGTGGCTTAGAATGGGACGAACCTGCGCAAACAAGGTTAGATAACACAGATACACCTACCAACCAGAGCAAACAAGAGAAACCACAAGAGAACCAAGACTGGGATGACATGTAGAGTGAGTACTAGGTACCACATTGGATATAGACATGTCCCCAAAGGTAAAGATATGCAATAAAATTAGAGATTTCCTTCCCTTAGATGTCTTGCTCCCCCTGAATCTAACATGAGATATTGGGAGAAGATAGGGAACAAAAAATCAGAGCAAAAGAAAATAAGCAGTTGAGCTTGAGCTAAAGCAAGCAACTAAACATGTCTTTCCCCTCTTAAAGACATGTGACATCTCTCCTCTTGAACACAAAGCATCTGGGGTCATTGATGATATTACTTTCTCTCCCCCTGAGTATTCTCTCTTTCTCCCCCTATAGGAAGGATTAAGCTTTGATGTGATATCTCTCTCCCCCTTTGACATCAATTTCCAAGAAGGGTCTTCTGGACATGTGATACAAATGGGTTGGTCCTTGAGTCACAGAGCAAAGCAGTATGTGTAACATGATGCTGGTAGAGGACAAGAATCATTGAGTGGAGCTGGAGCAAATAGAAATCAGGAATAAATGGCAAGTTGGTTTTTCTGTGGTGAAATCGGTGACTCCGAGTTGTGTGTTTCGGTTGCACCGGATGCTTTTGGTGTGACCGAAGAGAACGAACCGGTGTGACCGACTTCATTAGAGTGGAACCACTTGTCACCTCAGCTCACTGGACAAGTAAAATCTCACTGATACCAATTGAAAGAATTTGCAAGCAATTAACTGAAAGATTTGCAATGAATTGGATGCAGAAAATGTAGAACAAAAAAGGAAAAGAAAAGAAACTTAAAGATCTAGATGAAGTTTTTTTTTGAAAAAGGGGAAACAAATATGCAAGGGAGAAATGCAATAACACAGAAAGGAACACAAGAGAACTTCATATAGAATTGGGCGGTGACAAGGTCACCTATGTTAGAGTATATTGATGTAGGAGTCAAGTGAGAGCACTTTATCATAGGTCATACTCATCGTTTAAGCTCAAAATGGGATTACGATTTTTCGTTTAAGCATCTTGATGTATTCACATCTTGTTGAGTTGCTTTGGCTCATGACTTGGAGTAGAGCTTCTCTAAGATGGAATAACATACCTTGGGTGGTGGTATCGATCTTGCTCATGTAGTTGAACTTGTGTGGGTAGCTCAAGGTTGATGTACTTCATCAAGAGTTGGGAGCACCACTTTGAGTTTGAGTTCATCTACCTACATGGGTTAGTTTTGCAAGGAAGAGCACTTGTGTATCCAAAATGACAATTATAGGGTTTAACATAGAATTTGTCATAGGATATGTTTGAATTGCTTCGTGCTTCCTTGTCTTCAACCACCAATGAGTAGAGACTTGGTGATGTAGAGGTTGCTCAAGATGTGAGTGAGTTGCAATCTCATAGATTTAGATTCAACCAAGTACCTACACGGGTTAGATAACATGCAAGGTACAAATATATCCAAGACATATGAATAGCATCATAAGAGCAATATCAAGGATTAGTCATAGGCTCATGCCTTGCATGTATCAAATGGAGTTCCTACTCCAAGTTTGAAGCATCAATGATGTTCAATTCACCTCTTAACCTGCAAAACACTTTCTCATCAAGTGGTTTAGTGAATATATCTGCCAATTGCTTATCGGTGCGAACATGCTTAAGGTTAATGTCCCCTTTGGCAACATGATCTCGAATGAAATAATGACGAACTTCAATGTGCTTAGTTCGAGAGTGTTGCACGGGATTGTGAGCAATCTTAATAGCACTTTCATTGTCACATAGCAATGGAACATGTTTCACATATATCCCATAATCTTTAAGAGTTTGGGTCATCCAAAGTAATTGAGCACAACATGAACCAGCAGCAATGTATTCCGCTTCGGCGGTGGATAAGGATACCGAGTTTTGTTTCTTGGAAGACCAAGACAGAAGAGATCTACCAAGGAATTGACAAGTACCCGAAGTGGACTTTCTATCAACCTTGTCTCCGGCATAGTCCGAATCGAAATAGCCAACAAGATCAAAAGAGGACCTCTTAGGATACCAAATGCCAAAATTTGGTGTATGAATTAGATATCTCACTATCCTTTTCACAGCCTTAAGATGACATTCCTTAGGAGCAGCTTGATATCATGCACACATGCACACACTTAGCATAATATCAGGGCGAGAGGCACATAGATATAACAGTGATCCAATCATAGAGCGATAAACTCTTTGATCAACCGGTTCACCATCTTTGGTCAAATCAAGATGTCCACTAGTAGGCATGGGTGTAGGCATACCTTTGCATTCTTGCATATTGAACTTTTTGAATAAGTCTTTGGTGTACTTCGTTTGAGAGACAAAGGTACCTTCCTTAGTTTGCTTGATTTGCAAACCGAGAAAGAATTTGAGTTCACTCATCATAGACATCTCAAACTTCTCCGACATTAGCTTCCCAAACTTCTCACTAAAATGAGGGTTAGTTGAACCAAATATGATATCATCAACATAAATTTGGCACACAAATAGTTCTCCATCAACCCTTTTAGTAAAAAGAGTATAGTCAATTTTACCAATTTCAAAGCCTTTTTCAGTAAGGAACTTGGTCAAGCATTTATACCATGCTCTAGGAGCTTGTTTAAGACCATAAAGGGCTTTGTGAAGTTTGTAAACATGATTAGGTTTCTTAGGATTGACAAAGCCGATGGGTTGCTTAACATAAACTTCCTCCTCAATTTTGCCATTTAGAAAAGCACTTTTAATGTCCATTTGGTACAAGGTGATATCATGGTGATTAGCATAGGCAAGTAAGATGCGAATGGACTCAAGTCTAGCAACGGGACCATATGTCTCACCATAGTCCATACCATCAAATTGTGTATAGCCTTGGGCGACGTGGCGTGCTTTGTTGCGAACCACTTGTCCATCTTCATCTTGCTTGTTGCGAAACACCCATTTGGTACCAATTACGTTGTGGTTGTTGTTGGGCTTCTCGATCAATGTCCATACTTGATTTCTCTCAAAGTTGTGTAGCACTTCATGCATAGCGTTTATCCAATCTGGATCCTTCAATGCTTCTTCAACCTTCATAGGTTCAATTTTAGAAATGAATGAGTAATGTTCACAAAAATTAGCTAAGCGAGTTTTAGAGCGAGTGATTCTCCCGGTTTGGATATCATTGTAGATTTGCTCGACGGGATGATCTTTGGCAATTATTGCTTGAACTCGTGAAAGCTTTTGCTTGGGTCGGGGTGGAACATCCTCTTCATCTTCTTCTTCTTCTTCTTGGCCTTCTTCATTGTTGACGTTGTCGTTCTCTTGTCGTGGTGGAGAAGGAGGTTGTTGATGTTCATCTTGGTGTACTTCCTCGTTTTCTTCATCTTGGTGTGTCCCACTTGTGGATGCTTCCGTATCAACTCTTGGTTCACCTTGTCGTGAGGTAGAAGCTTCCACTTGGACGGACGAGGTACTCTCCTTCTTTTCCGTTGGACGAATCTTGCCGATGGACAAGTCTTGAATTGCTTCCGAAGGGTCTTTGTCTCCTACATCAATTGGCAATTGCTCTACTTGCGAGCCGTTAGATTCATCAAACTTCACATCTACCGTCTCTTCAACCTTTCGGGTGAAATTGTTGTAGACACGGTAAGTGTGAGAGTTTGAGCCATAACCAAGTAGAAAACCTTCATGAGACTTAGGAGCAAATTTAGAACGACGATGCTTATCAAGAATGTAGCACTTTGAACCGAATACTCGAAAGTATTCAACTTGGGGTTTGTTACCGGTGAGGAGCTCGTATGCCGTCTTGCCGTGTAGCTTGTGAAGATACAAGCGAATTGTTGCGTGAAAAGCTGTCTCAACCGCTTCCGCCCAAAAGTGCTTTAGCGTTTTGTACTCATCAAGCATCGTTCTTGCCATCCCGATAAGAGTCCGGTTCTTCCTCTCAACAACTCCATTTTTTTGAGGTGTGTACGTAGCCAAGAACTCGTGTGAAATCCCTTCTTCGTCAAGAAAGGTATCCACATTTGCGTTCTTGAACTCCGTTTCGTTGTCACTCCAAACCTTCTTGATCTTCACGTCGAACTGATTTTGGGCCTTCCTAGCGAAGTTTTTGAAGATCTTTTGGACCTGCGACTTGTCATCAAGAAAGAACACCCACGTAAATCTTGAAAAATCATCAACTATGACTAGACCAAATGAGTTACCACCGAGACTCTTGTATGCATTTGGACCAAAGAGATCCATGTGAAGTAGCTCGAGTGGTCTTCTTGTGGTCATGATGTTCTTCGTGCGGTGACTTCCTCCAACTTGTTTCCCTGCTTGACAAGCACTGCAAAGTCTATCCTTTTCAAATACGACATCTTTTATTCCAAGGATATGATCACCTTTAATAAGCTTATCAAGATTTCACATTCCAACATGACCTAGTCTTCTATGCCACAACCAGCCTTTAGAAGATTTAGCAATTAAGCAAGTTTTAGGTTGAGCCCTTTTAGTGAAGTCAACAATGTAAAGATCTCCTCTACGTATACCTGTAAAGACCATTTTATGATTGTCTCTACGAAATACTTGGCAAACGAGTTCGCAAAGCCGGATCTCGGGTAGGGGGTCCCGAACTGTGCGTCAAGGCCGGATGGTAACAGGAGACAAGGGACACGATGTTTTTACCCAGGTTTGGGCCCTCTCGATGGAGGTAATACCCTACTCCTGCTTGATTAATATTGATGATATGGGTAGTACAAGAGTAGATCTACCACGAGATCAAGGAGGCTAAACCCTAGAAGCTAGCCTATGGTATGATTGTGTATGATGATTCTGTCCTACGAACTACAACCCTCCGGTTTATATAGACACCGGATAGGGTTAGGGTTACACAGAGTCGGTTACATTGGCATGAGATCTTGAATATCCGCATCGCCTAACTTGCCTTCCACGCCAAGGAAAGTCCCTTCCAGACACGGGACGAAGTCTTCAATCTTGCATCTTCATAGTCCAGGAGTCCGGCGAAGGTATAGTCCGGCTACCCGAACACCCCCTAATCCAGGACTCCCTCAGTAGCCCCTGAACCAGGCTTCAATGACGACGAGTCCGGCGCGCAGATTGTCTTCGGCATTGCAAGGCGGGTTCCTCCTCCAAGTCCTTCATAGAAGATTGTAAACACCAAAAATAGTGTCCGGCTCTGCAAAATAAGTTTCCACGTATTGCCATAGAGAGAATAATATTAACACGAATCAAATCTGCTGACGTATTACGCAGTGCGTCATCACACCACGACCAAGCCCTTTATACAAATTGTTTTTACTTTTCCACCTCAGCACGTTTAGCGAGGTGGTTTCCTTGGCACGTCTTGTCAAAGCAGAGATCGCGTGCCCCTTTCACGGGATTCTCATCAATACGGACGTGGGTAACCCAACCGTGCCCGTTAGCACGTTCCCTCGATTAAAGGCGAGTCCAAGACGATTACGGGGATGGCTCTTGGTATTCAAAGTCCTATAAAGAGACCAAGGCCCTTCTTCTTTTCTTAACCTCAAACGAGTTCGCCTGTCGCCTCGAGTTCCAGCACCCCAGGCTCCAGATTCCAGGCGCTTCGGACCTTCAACAATGTCCGGTTCTGACCTTCAAGGTCGATGGACGCCTTCCACCATCACGGAGGAGGACGTATTAAGGTTGAGGGAGGCTAGGTTCCTGACCAGCGATATTTCGCATAGGTTGCCTGCTCAAGGACAGGTTATTCCCAGTCCCCAGCCCGGTGAGAGCGTGGTGTTCATGTCTCACTTCCTGTGAGGGTTATGCTTCCCCTGGATCCCTTCGTGAGAGGACTGTTGTTTTATTACGGGCTGGAGTTTCATGATTTAGCTCCGGAGTCCATCCTCCATATCTCCTCATTTGTCGTCGTGTGTGAAGCGTTCCTCCGTGTTACCCCTCACTTCGGATTATGGCTCAAGACTTTCGAAGTGGAGCCGAAGATGATCGAGGGACGGCACGCAGAGTGCGGAGGCGCTGTTATAAGAAAAAATGCCGATGCTCCATGGCCTGAGGGCTCTTTTCAAGAGGAGCTGGGCCTGTGGCAACGAGAGTGGTTTTATATCACCGCTCCCCGGGGCACCACATGGGTGGCGCCTCCTGCCTTTCGCTCGGGTCCCCCACCACGGCTAGCGTCGTGGATCAACAAAAGGTTAGATCGGGGTTTTCCCAAAGACGTACCCTTGCCGCAGGGCCGCATTAAGGATCTCCTGGAAGGAGACCTCAACCTGGTCAAGGTGACGCAGGTCATGCTGATTCGCCGGACACTGCCCGGAAAACGTCGCCCCCTTCGCCTATGGGAGTTCAATCCAGAGGGACCACGAGTTCTCCGGGATTTCATGAGCGCGACGCCCGCGGAGATGTATAAACTGTTCTTCGGGTCACAAGAAGTGTGTCCGGATTTGACCGAGGACGCAGGCCTAAGGCACAATCGCCCGGATACTCGAGTAAGTAACCTTGTGCCCGGACCTTCAATCCGCATAATTATCATAAACTTGCCCTTAAAAGAGTTGTCCTTTTAAACAGGAGTGGATAGCGAAGGCGAAGCTGATCAGGTGTCCGGCTCCCCTTCCCGAAACTAGTCCGAATCCCGTGCTAGTCAGGATGCAGGAGGTAGTGCCTTTGGAGGGAAGTAAGAGAGGACAAGGAAACTACGGCCTCCTCAAAGGAGGCTGCTCAGAAGGGAGGAACCGACGATTCATCTCCTAAGGGAAAGAAGAGAGCCGCCTTTGACGACCCGAAGACCATGGTCTCGAAGCGGGGGAAAAGATCCTCGTCAGAGGGTCTGACGCCGGGGAGTTCCACAGCCGGACTGCGTACTCAAGGAGATCAGCCCTCCAGCGAGCCGTGAGTAGAGAAAGATTTTTTCCTTTCGAGGGATGAAAGAAATACGTGATTTATATCTGAGAAGTTTTAACCAAATTTTTACCTTGTAGTTCGGACCTTATCCCTTCTCAGCAGAGCTCGTCTTCGGGGGATCTTCTTCCGGAGATGATGGAGAGCGGGACGCCTCCTTCTGCTGTACCGCCCAACGAGGCGGGTGACCCTGAGGTGTCGTCACGGAGGGTTTCTCTGAGTCCGGCTGGGGCGGAAGATAGCGATGGGCCCCCCCGAAGTTCTCCGCGTCCGGCCTTCGAAAGAGGTCATGGGACGAGTCCGGCACCTTCTGGTGCTCGGCCGGAGGAGCTAAAGGTTCTGCTAGGGCGAGCTTCTATTTCAGAGGAGCACCGTGCATTAATGGGCACGGTAATTGAAAAGATTTCGTCCGCAGAGAGCGGATTGCGTGTGGCCGTCGAAAGTTTATTGACGGGTTTTGAGGTACATTAGATAATGTGTACTTGCGCGCAAATAAGATGCGCCCTATGTAGATAGTAGCCCCTGAGACTCTGCATGTCGTCAAGAAATGACGGCACGCGGAGGATCATAATCCCAGGTCTAAAATGTCGCCTTTTAATGTAGGCTGCAGCGTGTCCGGAATCGAGCCGAACTACTGGTTTTGCCGAACTAAAGCGGCAACTGGACGTGGCAGATGCCGACATCGCGCTTGTCAACAAGCGGTTGGATGAGGCTCAAGGTATGCGTCTCCTCGGGCAGCATTAGGTAAGAAGAGTTTTATGCCAGTGTCTTATGATATGTGTGCTTGACGCAGATGGTGTGGCCGCCGTGGAGAGTCTTAGGGCAGAACTTGCCCGAGCTAAAGATCAAGCCAGGAGAAGTGATGCGTCTGCCAAGAAGGCCCTTGAAGAGCTGAGAGCCGAACAGGCTGCTCATTGCCGAAGCAAGAAAGAGATGGCCAGTATGGCCGAAAAGTTAAAGAGCACAACAGACCGTTGCAGACTTCTTGAGAAAGAAGATCAGGCGAGACAGGCGGTCCTAGGGAAGGCCGTTGCTGATGCCAAGGACGCACGCTCTGCGATGAGAGCTGCGAAGGAGGAGCTGCGTCAGGCCGAACAGATTGCGGCTAGAAAGCCCTTCATGCTGCGGAGAAAATTTTGCGATCCGAAGTTTGCTCCGTTGGGCCGGATGTGGAGTGTGGAGGACACCTATCTGGATTTGGCGGCGAGTGCTGCTGATGCGACCGAACACTTCCGAGATCCGAAAGATCGTGAAGTGGAAAAACTGTTCTGGTCGCAATTTCACAATCCAGAGCGTCCACTGGCAGTGGACGATCATTTGGCTCAATGGGCCGAACTTAATAGGTTGTCCGGACTCGCCATGAAGTACGTCATGGGTCATCTGTGGCCGGGGAGGTCGGAGCCAAGGAGTTATTTCAGCTTGGTGCAGCAATTCCTTGACGCAGTGCCGCGCATTAATGCAATGAAGAGGTCAGCGTGTATAGAGGGTGCAAGGATGGCTCTTGCCCGTGTCAAGACATACTGGGCAGAGATGGAGACCACCGTTATTGTGTCTCGAGATTCGGATAAAAGCTGAGTGTCCTCCGAGCACTATCTTCAGGAAGTCCTTGAAGGCGCTCGTGTAATAGAGACGCAGTGCTCGAAGCATGCTATGTTATTATAGCATATGTAATGATGAAGTAATATCTTGATAAACTGTAGTGGCCTTTTTATACTTGTGCCTTCAAGTATTGTGAACACCTCCTGTGCGGTCGTTTAAAAAAAAATATATATATAAAATCTGAAAGATTGCAGTCGTTGGCTTCAACCCCCATGCACATAGTGCGGGGGTGCTCGCAGAAGACGCATTTTCACACTTAACCCAACGTCTTGGTCCTACAAAGGAGGTGACAGCGCAGCGGGCCAGGCAACTGGACTATAATGCTTTAACACTTTCACTTAGCCATAGGAGCTTGACAGTGGGACTATTTAGTGGCGACTGCGCTCGCCCGAGTTCGGGGCGCGTATGTGCTTGACCGGGAAGCGGCCCTTCGTTAAAGCGGAGGAATCCGATAGATTCCAATAGGTCATCGAGTGGCTTACCAGTCTCACGCTACATCATGACAGTCATTTTTCGGCTTTCTCTACTGAGGTGCTCGCCCGGCCGAACCGGGGCACAATCGCAGTAGTTCTCCTGGTGCTACCTTAGCCGATAGGGCGGAACATAAGGTAGCCGAACTCAGGAGCCGGGCAACCCAACATTTGACCAAAGACATGATTCGGAGCTGATGCATATAATGCCAAAACTCACGACGCCGAACACACCCTAAGGTGTTCGGTCTTTATGAGTGCGGGCGAAACAACACTCTTTGCTAAAAAAGCCCCTAGTGTCCAAGTACGTGCGAAAAATTCTGGCGTGGCCACATGCCAAGACGCCAGTTTCCTCCTTGGTTATATCGGGAAAAGCCAGGGGATGTGTTGCAACAAGAGACAGTAAAAAAGGTTTACGCAGGGTCTTAATCTAGAAAGAATCCTTTAGGACGGGTCCCTACTGCACGTCTGCGCCTGTGTCTCCGTTGTGCCGTATCCTGGACGGGCGCCACATGACGTTCATCTGAAAAAGAGAGGAACAACATTGAAAACGGGTCGTGCCGAACAAAAGGTTTTTAAAATAAATGAAGTATAAAGTAAAATATAAAATTGAGCTTTATTGTCTCTGCGCGTAGCCCCTAGTACGGGGGTATATGGCCTCAAAGCCTGCATTAATGATGGATTTGTACCGAACTCGTCTATTCCGCGTTCGTGGCCTTTAATGACCTATATCGAAAAGTTTTTTTGGCTGGTGAGGCCATTTTATTGTGCGGCTGTCTGAGCGGCCGCACAGTCCTCCGCTTGGGGGAGGCGCACTCTAATGCTTCCCCTTCAAAGAGATGATGCCTCGTGGACCAGGCATCTTAAGCGTGAGAGATGCATAATGCGGTATTGCGTTAAAGCGAGCGAAAGCTTTGCGTCCCAGTAGTGCTTGATAGCGACTTGAGAACGGGACGGCATGGAAGGTCAGCTTTTCGCGACGGAAGTTATCGGCAGAGCCGAATATAACCTCGAACCGGAGAAAAACCATACAATGGGTGTCCAGACTAGGTGCTACCCCTTGAAAGGAGGTTTTGCTGCGGCGGATTCTTGCTGGGTTTATCCCCATGTGATTGATTGTATCCTAATATATCAGGTTTAGTCCACTGCCGCCGTCCATAAGGACATTTGTAAACTGGAATCCGCCAATTATCGGATCGAGTATCAGGGCGGTCCAGCCTGCGTTCTTGATATTTCTAGAATAGTCTAGCTGATCGAAGGTGATTGGTTTTAATAACCAGTGGCGGGACCCCTTGGGGATAGGTCGTATTGTGCGTACCTTTATGGGTGCCACACGTTTTGTTACGTGAAGTAAGTTCACTGTTTTTACTTCTTGTGAGAAGTTCTTTTGTTTCCTGGTACTCTGCCTCTGGGGTTCGTCCTCGTCTTCGCTTTGTGTGTCGAGCCCCTTGTGTTCGGCATTGAGTCTGCCACATTGTTTGAAAACCCAACAATCTCTGTGGGTATGGTTAGCAGGCTTCCCCGGAGTACTGTGTATCTAACATATGTTGTCCAGGATTCTATTTAAGTTGGACGGATCATCCCTATTATCCTCGAGGGGTGGTTTTGTCTGATTTTGTCGCGGGCTTTTGAATCCGGCATTGATTGCCTTGCTCTTTGGACTTTTTTCTTTAATTCGGCGACGATCCTTGTTGCGTTGCGGTTTTCCGTTTCCATCCCTAGTTTCGGATGTACTTGGGTCGCTGGGGCTGCATCTTGCCAACCAGCTGTCCTCTCCTGCACAAAAGCGGGTCATGAGGCTTGTGAGTGCGGCCATTGTTCTTGGCTTTTCCTGGCCGAGGTGTCTGGCGAGCCATTCGTCTCAAACATTATGCCTGAAAGCTGCTAGGGCTTCGGTGTCCGGACAGTCGACTATCTGATTCTTTTTAGTGAGGAATCTATTCCAGAAATGCCGAGCTAATTCTCCGGGCTGTTGAGTTATGTGACTAAGATCGTCTGCATCCGGAGGGCGGACATAGGTCCCTTGAAAATTTGCTCAGAAAGCATCCTCGAGCTCTTCCCAACTTCCGATTGTGTTTTCGGGGAGGCTTTTAAGCCAGTGCCGGGCTGGCCCTTTAAGCTTAAGGGGTAAATATTTAATGGCGTGGAGATCATCTCCTCTAGCCATATGTATGTGGAGGATGTAGTCCTCAATCCAGACTCCGGGGTCTGTCGTTCCATCATACGCCTCTATGTTGACGGGTTTGAATCCTTCGGGAAATTCGTGGTCCAGAACCTCATCGATGAAACATAGGGGATGTGCGGCGCCCCTGTATTTGGGTGTGCCGGATTCTGATGATGGCTTTTTTGCATTGCTTACAAGAGCTTGCTTTCTTGGCCCGTAAATGGACCTGGATGGGCCATGATGCGAATCCTTAGGTGGGTCGCATACCGATTTAAGTACGGTGCCACTTGCCGCCTTATGGGGTCGTCTATCCGACCGTATGGCTTTCTTATTTTTTGAATGCGAGGGCTCTAGGGCCTCTTCGTCGAATTTGGGCAGTAGCTTTCTCTTTGGATAGCTTTTAGTACGACGATCGTCACCGTATTTATCTGCGGTGTTGATTACTTTATTCCATCTAATACGGAGTGCATCTTCTGCTGTCTTTAGCTTCCGCTTCTGCTTTTTCAGGCTGCGTGCAGTTGCAACGAGCCTCTTGTGGAGACTCTTCTTCTCCATGGATTTATCCGGCGTAAGGTTGTCCGGAATGCCATTTTCGCCGGGGGAGGGAGTTTCGGTTTCTCTATCCGTGTTGCCCTATTCGGACGGCTGGTCCAAGGCCTGCTCGTCGTCTACCGGCTTGTCGTGCTCTATGGCTGGGTTTTTATCGAGGCGGGGCTTGGGTCGGCGTTTATGCCGACGCTTTGATTGTTTTCTGGGGGGTCTATCTCCCGTTCCATCCCCTTTTTCCTCGTTGTCATTTCCTTTAGGGGTGTCCACCATGTACACTTCGTGAGGTGCGATGGCTTTCCAATGCCCTATGAGCGTTGGTTCATCAGTGTCTCCTGCATCGTCATCCATGCTGTCGATGTGTGCGGAGTCGAAGTTGAGCACGTCGTTAAGGTTGTCGACGGTGGCTACAAAGTGGGTGGTGGGTGGGCTTTGAATTTCTTCATCGTCCGTATCCCATCCTTGCTGACCGTAATCCGGCCAGGGCTCTCGTGATAAAGAGAGAGAGACTTGAGAGAGTTCAAGATGTCGCCAAGAGGCGAGTGTTGAAAGATGTCCGCGGCCGTGAACTCCATTATAGGTGCCCAATCGGATTCGATTGGTAGGGGCACGGGCGGCTCGGAGTCCGGATAAGAGTCCGGACCCTCGGAGTCACGGGTCATGCGGAGTGCGGGGCTGGCGTTCGACTCGATTGCCTTTGAGATCGCAGCCCCTGAGGTGACGTCCAACCGTTCATCCTCGATCGATGTGACAGGCTCCGAGTCTAGGGTCGGAACCGGTGCGTATGCGGCCTCCAGGACACTGCTCGGAGGCAGAGCTAGATCATGCCCCTCGAGATAGTGCGACGCGCTTGGCTGTGGCTCGAACCCATCGAAGATCAAGTCTCCGCGGATATCAGCCGTGTAGTTCAAGCTTCCAAACCTGACTTGATGGCCAGGGGCGTAGCTTTCGATCTGCTCCAGATGACCAAGCGAATTGGCCCGCAGAGCGAAGCCGCCGAAAACGAAGATCTGTCCGGGGAGAAAAGTCTCACCCTAGACCTCATCGTTGTTGATGATCAGAGGAGCCATCGGGCCTAAAGGCGACGACACAGAGGAACTCTCAATGAAAGCACCAATGTCGGTGTCAAAACCGGCAGATCTCGGGTAGGGGGTCCCGACCTGTGCGTCAAGGCCGGATGGTAACAGGAGACAAGGGACACGATGTTTTTACCTAGGTTCGGGCCCTCTCGATGGAGGTAATACCCTACTCCTGCTTGATTAATATTGATGATATGGGTAGTACAAGAGTAGGTCTACCATGAGATCAAGGAGGCTAAACCCTAGAAGCTAGCCTATGGTATGATTGTGTATGATGATTCTGTCCTACGGACTACAACCCTCTGGTTTATATAGACACCGGATAGGGTTAGGGTTACACAGAGTCAGTTACATTGGCAGGAGATCTTGAATATCCGCATCGCCTAACTTGCCTTCCACGCCAAGGAAAGTCCCTTCCGAACACGGGACGAAGTCTTCAATCTTGCATCTTCATAGTCCAGGAGTCCGGCGAAGGTATAGTCCGGCTACCCGAACACCCCCTAATCCAGGACTCCCTCACTTATCAAGATTTCACATTCCAACATGACCTAGTCTTCTATGCCACAACCAGCCTTTAGAAGATTTAGCAATTAAGCAAGTTTTAGGTTGAGCCCTTTTAGTGAAGTCAACAATGTAAAGGTCTCCTCTACGTATACCGGTAAAGACCATTTTATGATTGTCTCTATGAAACACTTGGCAATCTACTTCAGTGAATAGGACATTGAAACCAAAATCTGCAAGTCTAGAAACTGAAAGTAAATTGTATCCAAGGGATTCAATGAGCATGACGTTTTGTATGGAGCTATCTTGTGAGATGGCCACCTTACCAAGGCCAACCACCTTACCCTTTGAATTATCACCAAAGGTGACATATTTTCGAGGGCCGTCATTTTCAGCAAGCTCACGGAACATCTCTTCATCTCCGGTCATATGATCAGTACATCCACTATCAAGGACCCACTCCTTTCCTCCAGCCATGTAGCCGCGAAGATTTGCCATAAGACCAAATTGTCTCATTGCATCATCAAGATCATAGTCACTATCATCATCTTCATCATAGTATCCATGTTCAACATCATCTTGTGATCGATCAATTCCTAGAGAGGGTAATTCATTAGGTAAATGATCATCAAAGTGGTTACCTTTATGAATTCTAATAGCTTCGGATATGATATCACTAATGATTCCAACATTTCCTTTAGCACACATGAGATTGGTAAGCTCAAATAGACAATCACCAAAACTAGGATCACTAGAGTTCATCTTACTCAAGGCAATAGACTTATGGAGAATTTCATCTAAATTTTTTAAGGAATAATCGGGAAATCGTTCCTTAAGAAATTTCCATATAGTATAGGCGCAATTAAGAGTAGGCAAACTAGCAATCAAATTTTTGGGCAATCCTCTAATGATGAGCTCAACAGTTCTAAGATTGCGAATCATGTCAATATCTTCTTCTAGGGTAGGGTGCAAAGGATCAATATGAGGTGCACAAGGACTAGCAATGTACTTGTTCAAGTGATATTCATTTAAAATCTCAAGCATTTCATTTTTCCACTCATGAAAATACTCTCCATCAAGAATGTGCACTCTATGTCTAAGACTCCCTAAAGTAGACACATCCATCTTCCACCAAAGGTGTTTAAACCAAGGCAATGGAGACAAAAGCTCTGATACCAATTGAAAGGATCGAGAAGAGGTGTCTAGAGGGGGGTGATTAGACACTAAGTGCCAAAAGTTGTAGTTTTTAATATTCTTAGGTTTAGGTGGAGTTTAAGCACAACTTCAATGAACACAATACATATCAAGCAAGCATGCAATGAGTATATGAGTAGCGGAAAGTAAAGCATGCAACTTGCAAGAATGTAAAGAGAAGGGTTTGGAGTATTCAATCGCAATTGGAGACACGGATGTTTTTGGCGTGGTTCCGATAGGTGGTGCTATCGTACATCCATGTTGATGGAGCCTTCAACCCACGGATGGTAACGGTTGCGCGAGTCCACGGAGGGCTCCACCCACGAAGGGTCCACGAAGAAGCAACCTTGTCTATTCCATCACGGCCGTCGCCCACGAAGGACTTGCCTCACTAGCGGTAGATCTTCATGAAGTAGGCGCTCCTTGCCCTTACAAACTCCTTGGTTCAACTCCACAATCTTGTCGGAGGCTCCCAAGTGACACCTAGCCAATCTAGGAGACACCACTCTCCAAGAAGTAACAAATGGTGTGTTGATGATGAACTCCTTGCTCTTGTGCTTCAAATGATAGTCTCCCCAACACTCAACTCTCTCTCACAGGATTTGGATTTGATGGAAAGAATATTTGAGTGGAAAGCAACTTGGGGAAGGCTAGAGATCAAGATTTATATGGTAGGAATGGAATATCTTGAGCTCAACACAAGTGTAGGTGGTTCTCTCTTAGAAAATGTGTATTGGAAGTGAATATCTGTTCTGATGGGTTTCTCCATGAATGAAGAGTGGGTGGAGGGGTATATATAGCCTCCACACAAAATCTAACCGTTACACACAATCTGCCAAACTCGGTGGGACCGAATCGTTAAACTCGGTCGGACCGATTCAGCAAACCTAGTGACAGTTAGGATTTTCGGTGGGACTGAGATGCAACTCGGTAGGACCGATATGGTTAGGGTTAGGGCATAACGTAATCTCAGTGTGACCGATGACACAAACTCGGTGGGACCGATTTTGGTAATAAGCTAACCAGAGAGTTGGTCAGGCAAACTCGGTGAGACCGATTACACAAACTCGGTGGGACCGATTTTGTTAATAAGCTATCCAGAGAGTTTGCATTGTAATCTTGGTAGTACCGATTGCTCAAACTCGGTGAGACCGATTTTGGCAATGGACATACACAGTGAGATTACAATCCCATCTCGGTGAGACCGAGATCCCTATCGGTGAAACCGATTTGCTAGGGTTTGTGGCAGTGGCTATGACAAGTGAAACTCGGTGGCGCCGGATAGAAAAAGTCGGTGGGGCCGAGTTTGACTTTTGGTTTAGGTCATATGTGGATGTGGGAAGATAGTTGAGGGTTTTGGAGCATATCACTAAGCACATGAAGCAAGAGGCTCATTAAGCAACACCTCATCCCTCCTTGATAGTATTGGCTTTTCCTATAGACTCAATGTGATCTTGGATCACTAAAATATAAAATGTAGAGTCTTGATCTGGAAGCTTGAGCCAATCCTATGTCCTTAACATCTTGAAGGAGTTCCATATCCTTTAGTCCATGCCACTCCATTGTTGAACTTATCTGAAACATACTAGGTGAAAGTGTTAGTCCAACAAGAGATATGTTGACATTAATTACCAAAACTACCCAGGGAGCACTTGTGCTTTCAGCATCCCCCAGGAGGAAGGACTGGAGCTGTTGGCGGAGATACATGGAGGCATATGTGGCTCCCACATAGGGTCAAGGGCCCTTGCCGGGAAGGCGTTCCGGCAAGGTTTCTTCTGGCTCACTGCCCTCCAGGATGCGACGACACTAGTAACCGAGTGTGAAGCGTGCCAGTTCCATTGAAAGAAGCTTCATCAACCAGCTCAAGCCCTTCAAACAATCCCTCTCTCCTGGCCATTCTCGGTCTGGGGGCTCGATATACTGGGCCCTTTCCCCCGCCCTATCGGGGGCTTTGAGTACTTGTACGTTGCAATCGACAAGTTCAGAAAGTGGCCGAAAGTGGAAGCAGTGAGGAAGGTGACTGCCCAGTCAGCCTTCAAGTTCTTCAAAGGACTGGTCTGCCATTTTGGTGTGCCAAACAGAGTCATCACCGACAACGGCACGCAGTTCACAAGCCACACCTTCATGTAATACATCCAAGACCTCGGCAACAAGGTCTACTTTGCTTCCGTGGCACATCCACGGAGCAATGGCCAAGCGGAGAGGGCAAATGTTGAAGTGTTGCGAGGCCTGAGAATGAAGACCTTTGACAAGCTGCACAAGAGTGGAAGGCGCTGGATTGATGAGTTGCCGGCAGTTCTTTGGTTGATCAGGACGACGCCAAATCGAGCTGCCGACCAGACACCTATTGCCCTGGTATACGGGGCAGAAGCAGTTCTCCCCATGGAACTTATATACGGGTCACCTCGAGTGCTCGCTTATGATGAGCTTGAGCAAGAGCCATTGCGCCAAGATGACGCGACGCTCCTTGAGGAAGATCGTCTTCGGGCGGCTATGAGAGCGGCACGCTACCAGCAAGCCTTGCGCCGCTACCATAGCCGCAAGGTTCATGCCCGAAGCTTTGAGTAAGGCGACCTTGTTCTTATGTGCGTTCAGTCGGCCAAGAATTCCAACAAGTTAACGCCGAAGTGGGAAGGCCCTTATTGGGTAATGCGAGTCACCAGGCCTGGCGCAGTCCGCCTGGAGACCGAGGATGCCATCCCAGTGAGAAACTCCTAGAACGCCGAGCATCTTCACAAGTTTTACCCATAAGGAGCGGCTTGCCGGGCCTCCCGGCAAGCCAGCTTTTGTACAAGCTTTGCCGACAAGGCATGTGACCCTTTGTACAGAGCCAGGCGCAGACCCTGAGCATAAGTAAATGAAGCGCTGGCGCCCTAAGTCATAGCATGCATGCTAGGTCGAGTCTCTTCCTCGGTTAGGGTTGATAGTGCTCAGCAGCGACTAACCCCTAGCTTAGAGGTCGAGTGCGCGTCTATCTATTCCTCTTCTGTCCTTTTTTGGTTCGCAGGGCACATGAGCACTTCTACTCGGCTACTTGGAAGAAAGGAAACAGACCGGCGTCCCGATCCCGGCAAACCAGAGTTGCCGGGGGCTACAAATTCGA
The DNA here is from genome assembly GCA_032464435.1 of Aegilops umbellulata. Taxonomy (NCBI): domain Eukaryota; kingdom Viridiplantae; phylum Streptophyta; class Magnoliopsida; order Poales; family Poaceae; genus Aegilops; species Aegilops umbellulata. Next base: position 115,772,791 of record CP136056.1, read on the forward strand.
GGATCCAACCGTGGCAAGATAAGACTGTCGGGGGCTGCAGATCCAGATAAGTCTTTTTATCCCCTGTCATGCGTGTCGAAACAAGACTGGGCATGTGAAGCCTCGTTTTTATCTCTAGGCTACCGTGCTCCCTTTTTCCTATACCTAAGGATTATTTCCTGGGTCCGGATTTGGTTGTAGCCGCGGCAACAAGGAGGTAGAACTAGGAGCCTGAATCCCACTTCATCCCTGCCTCCGCCAAGAGTGCGAGAACGGTCGAATGGAGTGGGGGAACTGCAAGTCCTGTTGCCGGGCAAAAAACTTTTATCTTAAACAATAATGAGGATTCGCTCCTTGTCGCGGGATTTACCCACGAACGAAAAGCCCGGCAAGCATCCCTTTTTCATTAAAAACATCCCATACAGGTACAGTTCGTACAAAATGAAAAAAATGGACAAAGGGGATTACAAGCTTTAAATTCAACAAGGCCCGCGGGCTTACATATTAAAAAAGAGATAAGGTGCCCGTAATCCCTTTCTTGTCCCTCTCCTCAGGAGGCAGGTCAAGGAGGCGAGAGGGCAAAAGGGGCGCCTAGGCGAGCTACGAGCAGCAGAAAGCACCAAGAGAACACCTCGGTGGCCGCCCACGGGCGGGCCGGTGATGACGGTGCTGGGAAAGGAGCTGGAAGACGAGGTGGCAGGACCGGTAGAACGCGATGAAGGCATCGGTGCCCGCGTACTCCGAGTTGACGGCCTTGCCACCCGCCCTCTTCCTCTTTCGCAGCCTCCCGACGCCAGCCGCCCAACGAGACGGCCCCGAGAAGTTCAAGGAGCTGGCCCCGCCCCCGACAAAACCCTACCGGAGGAGCGGCCAGGTGCAGATGCTGCTGCTGCCACACCCGCCCAGGCGCGGGGCGTCCGGCGCCTAGTCGAACTCGTCCCCACTATCCTCCTCGTCGCTTTCGCTCGAGGAAGAGCTTCCATCATTAGAATCTCCATCAGAGGAGCTCTCCACGCAGCATTTCAGACTAGTTCCGAACTCCGTGAAGACCTTGACAGAGACTAGGCCGTCCTCCATTAATTTGAAGTAGAGGACGAGCCCCGCCGTCAGGCTGTGGATGCGGGCGAACGTCTTCCATCAACGGTGGAGATACATAACTCGAGGAGCCGGGAAGTCGACGCCGACCCGCGTGCCCCCGTTCCCACAGCCGCTCATGTGCAACATGAGGGTCTGGGGCGGGGCACGCTCCATCACCCAAGAAAACGGGGTAGGGAGACAAAGAGGACGACGCGGGGGCCGGCGCAACCTGATGAAGAACTCGCAAGGCTGGTCTTCAACGTGGCCCTCCATCGGGAAGGGCATCATTGGCGGGGGCAAGGCCGGTGCGCCGCCCTGTCCTCCTCTTCCTCGAGCGCTATGGCCTCTACCCCGGCCACGCCCATGGCCTCGCCTCTCCCCTTCCCCTCGCGATTGGTTCCACCACTGCAGGCTCAGGAGGAGGAAGGATGCGCTGTCGAGCGGCGACCCTCGCCACCACCGTCGAGGGACCAGGATTCCCCTTCTCCATGGCGGGTGAGAGGAAGATGCAGAAACAGGGGGAAATAGAAGATGGAAGGATGCAAGATGCCATCCCCCTTCCCCTCTTTATAAAGGAACGGGGTTGAGGCTCGGCCGCCCCGCTCGGCCAATTCGGACACCGGAGGCGCAGGGAATCAGGACCGACCCGCTGCCCCAACCAGCGACGGCCCGGTTTCCCACCTCCACCGTTTGCCACCCCAAGCGCATGAAAGACGCGTGGCAGACATGCAGAATTGAGGGGACGGGTGAGGCGACCTCTCCCCACCCCGTGATCGTGGGGAGTGGACGCCTTGAAGACCGCACCCCGGCCCCGCTCAGTAAATGAGCCGCGCCTCCCTCTTTTTACGGGGAGGGCACGAGCCTCCTCTTTACTGCGATATGACGCATGCGTGTGGAAACCATCCCACGCATGCCGCCCACGTCACGCACACCCTTCCACGCCGTGCCACGGCGCGGGTTGTGGGAAGCAGAGCATGCGAAGAGTCTTACCACAATAAAAACCGCCCACCTGCCCGCGCATCGTTTTGGGCCTGGCCCAACAACGTGTTGCGCTTATGTGTGGCCGAGGCCCGGGGGCTCCTATCGGTGTACAAAAATAGGGGCACGTTTTTGTACCCCTTTACCTGTGCACGGGCACTCAGAGCCGCACCCACGGCCACACCAAGCAGAACAAGGGAGGTGAGCCAAGGTAAGATCGAAGCCCAAGACGATCAAAGCAACGCCAAGGCCAAGACCACGAAGAGCAGAGGGACGAAGCAGGTTTCCCCGGCAAGACCCTTGTCGGGCGGCCTCAGCGGCCCCGACAAGACCCTTGCAGGGACAGCTCGTCCCACACCAACAGAGCGAGCCACCCTTGAGCCCACGGCCCCCAGCGCCGTCATCAACGTGGGACCAGAGCTCGGGAGGGCGCCTCTGTGGTGGCATGCAGATCTTTGTGAAGACATATACAAGATCAGATGAGGATTAGAAGACGACGATTCTCAGGAAGATCCCTGCCGAGGAACACCACCAGAACCCCGGCAAGGTCCTTGCCGGGGATGACAGCACGCCACGGCAAGGCCCTTGCTGGGCCACCCGGCAAGGCCCTCGCCAAGGATGCCAGCGGGGCCACCGCCAAACCCACACCGGACAAGCTTGCGCCACCGTTCACATGCAGCTGCCAGCCCAGCCAGCTGGGCGGGCACCTGCGTGGCAACATGCAGCTCCCAGGACAACTCATCGAGCACCTGCGTGGCAGCATGCAGATCTTCGTGAAGGCTCCACCACTGCGCCACCGCAGCTGCCTGACTGCCTACATGGCACGGCGCACCTCAGTAGCCGAGGCGCGTGTCAAGGCAAGGAGGAACGGCGACGGACGAGATGGGCCTCGCCCCCGTCCCCAATAAAGCAAGAGGACACCTAAGCTACGCATTAAATGCATCTTGTCCTGTAATACGAGCGATAAGCTCAGGGCACTATACGCCTTTCCACCTCCTGTGTGTCACTATGGTAACCCCTTTCAACTATAAAAGGAGGCCCATGGCATACTGGAGAGGGATTCGGCTCTTTGGAACCACGCGCTGTCCGCAGCTAGTTCGAGAGCTCAAGAACTCTTAGAAATACACGCACCAAAGCAGGACTAGGGTTTTACGCATCCTTGCGGCCCGAACCTGGGTAAACGATCCTTGTGCTGTCTACTAGCCCTGCTCTCCTCGCAACCCTACGCCCCGGCAACCGTAGTAGTGATTCTTGTGATCCCATAGGTGTCATTCCACACCGACATTCTGGGTTGTCTCCCTGGCACCGCTTTCATTAAAGCCATTAAGCTAGGCATATAGTGCTCAAGTAATGGATCAACCCGGATCCCAAGGTATGTCAAAGCCAATTTTAATTACCAATGGTTTGTAATTTAGTAGTGAGCACAAAGCAATATATATCATGTAACATCGAAGTATAACTCTCGTCCTATGCGCCGGCATGTCATAAAAGAACAATTCATGCACACATAGTAAAGGCCGATACATAACATAAATAACTTCTTGCAATTTTATCGTATTGGAAACATAGAGAGGCGGAGATGTAGTTCCTCTCTCATAATAATTGCAAGTAGGAGCAGCAAGCACATGCATATTATATTTATCAAAATCATCATGTGTAACGGTAAAAGGCAACCCATCAGTATAATCCTTAATAAGTGCAAACTTCTCCGATATAGTGTAGTTGGGAGAATTCAAAAAGATAATAGGACTATCATGTGTGGGTGCAATAGCAACAATTTCATTTTTTACATAAGTGTGACGCCCTCGATTCAATCGTACACCAATCATACATGCAAATGTGTACGATCAAGATCAAGGACTCACGGGAAGATAGCACAACACAACTCTAGACACAAATTAAAATAATACAAGCTTTATATTACAAGCCAGGGGCCTCGAGGACTCGAATACATAAGCTCGAAAACACAAGAGTCAGCGGAAGAAACAATATTTGAGTAAAGACATGAGTTAGACAAGTTTGCCTTAAGAAGGCTAGCACAAAAGCAACAACGATCAAAAAGGCAAGGCCTCCTGCCTGGGAGCCTACTAACTACTCCTGGTCGTCGGCGGTCTCCATGTAGTAGTAGGCATCGACGGTGGCATCTGGCTCAAGGGCTCCGACATCTGGTTGCATCAACCGGAAAGAAGAAGAAAGGGGGAAAAGGGGGAGCAAAGCAACCGTAAGTACTCATCCAAAGTACTCGCAAGCAAGGATCTACACTACATATGCAACATTATCAAAGGAATGCTGTATATGTGGACTGGGCTGCAGAAAGCTAGAAGAGAAGGGGAAAGCCTAGCCTATCAAAGACTAGCATCTTCTAGAAACCACCATCTTGCAGCAACAGGAGGGAGTAGAGTAGCATAAATTAAAGTAGTAGTAGTGTTATCAACCTCGGCTGGAGATCCTTTCTCGACTCCTTGCGAGAAAGCAATCCCAGAGCCATACTATCCAGTTATCATCACAATCCATTCCTCATCACAAATATCCAGTTCTAGTTGTATCAATCGGGATACAACTCCAATTGTCCGTTACCGTAGGACAGGCTATTGATAGATGTTTTCTTCCCTGCAGGGGTGCACCAACTTACCCACCACGCTCGATTAACTCTGTCCGGACACACTTTCCTGGGTCATGCCCGGCCTCGGCCAAACAATACGCCGCAACCCGACCTAGGCTTAATAAAGAGGTCAACACGCCGGACTAAACCTATGCCCCCAGGGGTCATGGGCCATCGCCCCGGGAACTCCTGCACGTTGCGAATGCGGCCGGTGAGCAGACCTAGCTACCTCCCTAAAAAAGGCAGGTGCTTACGCAGTCCAACCCGGCGCGCGCCGTGTTGGGGAACGTAGTAATTTCAAAAAAAATTCCTACGCACACGCAAGATCATGGTGATGCATAGCAACGAGAGGGGAGAGTGTTGTCTACGTACCCTCGTAGACCGAAGCGGAAGCGTTGACACAACGTAGAGGAAGTAGTCGTACGTTCTCCTCGCGATCCAACCGATCACAGCACCGTTACTCCGGCACCTCCGAGTTCTTGGCACACGTTCAGCTCGATGACGATCCCCGGGCTCCGATCCAGCAAAGCATCGAGGAAGAGTTCCGTCAGCACGACGGCGTGGTGACGATCTTGATGTATTACCGGCGCAGGGCTTCGCCTAAGCACTGCAACGATATGACCGAGGTGGAATTTGGTGGAAGGAGGCACCGCACACGGCTAAGGAAAGATCCGTAGATCAACTTGTGTGTCTATGGGGTGCCCCCTGCCCCTGTATATAAAGGATGGAGGAGGAGGAGGCCGGCCAAGGCAAAGGTGTGGCCAGGATATGGATTCCTACTAGGACTCCAAGTCCTAGTAGGAGTCCACCAAAAGGGGAGGAAGGGAGAAGGAATAGGAGGAGAAGGAGAGGTGGCCGGCCCCCTTTTCGCTAGTCCAATTCGGACTAGAGGGGAGGGGGGGCGCAGCAGCCTTTTTCCTCTTCCCACTAAAGCCCATCAAGGCCCATTACTTCTCCCGTAATCCCGTAACTCCCCGGTACCTTCGAAAATACCCGAACCACTCAGAACCCTTCCGATGTCCGAATATAGTCGTCCAATATATCGATCTTTACGTCTCGACCATTTCGAGACTCCTCGTCATGTCCCCGATCTCATCCGGGACTCCGAACTCCTTCGGTACATCAAAACTCATAAACTCATAATATAACTGTCATCGAAACCTTAAGCGTGCGGACCCTACGGTTCGAGAACAATGTAGACATGACCGAGACACGTCTCCGGTCAATAACCAATAGCGGGACCTGGATGCCCATATTGGCTCCTACATATTCTACGAAGATCTTTATCGGTCAGACCGCATAACAACATACGTTGTTCCCTTTGTCATCGGTATGTTACTTACCCGAGATTCGATCGTCGGTATCCAATACCTAGTTCAATCTCGTTACCGGCAAGTCTCTTTACTCGTTCCATAATACATCATCTCGCAACTAACTCATTAGTTGCAATGCTTGCAAGGCTTGAGTGATGTGCATTACCGAGAGGGCCCAGAGATACCTCTCCGACAGTCGGAGTGACAAATCCTAATCTCGAAATACGCCAACCCAACATCTACCTTTGGTGACACCTGTAGTACTCCTTTATAATCACCCAGTTACGTTGTGACGTTTGGTAGCACCCAAAGTGTTCCTCCGACAAACGGGAGTTGCATAATGTCATAGTCATAGGAACATGTATAAGTCATGGATAAAAGCAATAGCAACATACTAAACGATCGGGTGCTAAGCTAATGGAATGGGTCATGTCAATCAGATCATTCAACTAATGATGTGACCTCATTAATCAAATAACAACTCCTTGTTCATGGTTAGGAAACATAACCATCTTTGATTAATGAGCTAGTCAAGTAGAGGCATACTAGTGACACTCTGTTTGTCTATGTATTCACGCATGTATTATGTTTCCTGTTAATACAATTCTAGCATGAATAATAAACATTTATCATGAATTAAGAAAATAAATAATAACTTTATTATTGCCTCTAGGGCATGTTTCCTTCACGCCGCTCAGCCACTGGCGTCTATTAAGCTTCGGCTGATGCATACGACGCAGAATGCCCAAACTTTGCCCACGTGATGGTTAGTGCTATTAGGCCAGAGGCCCCTCAGATCAAATATCCAAATCGTAGTGGATTAGGAATGCGCGGTAACAAGCAGAGACTCACGAAATATGTGACCACATTGCCCCGTCTCGAGGACTTGTGGCAAGGGCTAAGAATGCCCGGCCACGCCTCGTAATTATCTCGCCGTGGTCGGGCTTTGAGTCTTACTCAATTTCACACCTTGTAATACAGGCAAGAACTCTTTCTTTGACTGTTCCATTTTGAACTACTTCAAAATCTTTTCAAGGTATGTACTTATTGAAAAACTTATCAAGCGTCTTGATCTATCTCTATAGATCTTGATGCTCAATATGTAAGCAGCTTTACCGAGGTCTTTCTTTGAAAAACTCCTTTCAAACACTCCTTTATGCTTTGCAGAATAATTCTACATTATTTCCGATCAACAATATGTCATTCACATATACTTACCAGAAATGCTGTAGTGCTCCCACTCACTTTCTTGTAAATACAGGCTTCACCGCAAGACTGTATAAAACTATATGCTTTGATCAACTTATCAAAGTGTATATTCCAACTCCGAGATGCTTGCACCAGTCCATAGATGGACCGCTGGAGCTTGCATATTTTGTTAGCACCTTTAGGATTGACAAAACCTTCTGGTTGCATCATATACAACTCTTCTTTAATAAATCTATTAAGGAATGTAGTTTTGTTTATCCATTTGCCAGATTTCATAAAATGCGGCAATTGCTAATATGATTCGGACAGACTTAAGCATAGATACGAGTGAGAAACTCTCATCGTAGTCAACACTTTGAACTTGTCGAAAACCTTTTGCGACAATTCTAGCTTTGTAGATAGTAACACTACTATCAGCGTCCATCTTCCTCTTGAAGATCCATTTATTTTCTATGGCTTTGCCGATCATCGGGCAAATCCATCAAAGTCCATACTTTTGTTCTCATACATGGATCATATCTCAGATTTTATGGCCTCAAACCATTTCGCGGAATCTAGGCTCATCATCGCTTCCTCATAGTTCGCAAGTTCGTCATGGTCTAGTAACATGACTTCCAGAACAAGATTACCGTACCACTCTGGTGCGGATCTCACTCTGGTTTACCTACGAGATTCGGTAGTTACTTGATCTGAAGCTACATGATCATCATCATTAGCTTCCTCACTAATTGGTGTAGTAGTCACAAGAACAGATTTCTGTGATGAACTACTTTCTAATAAGGGAGAAGGTACAATTACCTTATCAAGTTTTCTACTTTCCTCCCACTCACTTCTTTCGAGAGAAACTCCTTCTCTAGAAAGGATCCATTCTGAGCAATAAAAGTCTTGCATTCGGATCTGTGATAGAAGGTGTACCCAACAGTCTCCTTTGGGTATCCTATGAAGACACATTTCTCCGATTTGGGTTTGAGCTTATCAGGATGAAAATTTTCACATAAGCATCGCAACCCCAAACTTTAAGAAACGACAACTTTGGTTTCTTGCCAAACCATAGTTCAGATTGTGTCATCTCAACGGACTTAGATGGTGCCCTTTTTAACGTGAATGCAGCTGTCTTTAATGCATAACCCCAAAAACGATAGTGGTAGATCGGTAAGAGACATCATAGATTGTACTATATCCAATAAAAGTACGGTTATGACGTTCGGACACATCATTATGCTGTGGTGTTCCAGGTGGCATGAATTTGTGAAACTATTCCACATTGTTTTAATTGAAGACCAAACTCGTAACTCAAATATTTATCTCCGCGATCAGATCGTAGAAACCTTATTTTCTTGTCACGATGATTTTCACTTCACTCTAAAATTCTTTTAACTTTTCAAACGTTTCAGACTTATGTTTCATCAAGTAGATATACCCATATCTGCTCAAATCATCTGTGAAGGTTAGAAAATAATGATACTTGTCGCGAGCCTTAATATTCATCGGACCATATACATCAGTATGTATGATTTCCAACAAATCTGTTGCTTGCTTCATTGTTCCGGAGAACGGCGTTTTAGTCATCTTGCCCATGAGGTATGGTTCGCAAGCATCAAGTGATTCATATTCAAGTGATTCCAAAAGCCCATCAGCATGGAGTATCTTCATGCGCTTTACACCAATATGACCTAAACGGCAGTGCCACAAATAAGTTGCACTATCATTATTAACTTTGCATCTTTTGGCTTCAATATTATGAATATGTGTATCACTGAGATCCAACAAACCATTTTCGTTGGTGTGTATGACCATAGAAGGTTTTATTCATGTAAACAGAACAACAATTGTTCTCTAACTTATATGAATAACCGTATTGCAATAAACATGATCAAATCATATTTATGCTCAACGCAAACACCAAATAACACTTATTTAGGTTCAACACTAATCTCGAAAGTATAGGGAAGTGTGCGATGATGATCATATCAATCTTGGAACTACTTCCAACTTTCATCATCACTTCACCCTTAACTAGTTCTTCGTTCATTCTGCAACTCCCGTTTCGAGTTACTACTCTTAGCAACTGAACTAGTATCAAATACTGAGGGGTTGCTATAAACACTAGTAAAGTACACATCAATAACATGTATATCAAATATACTTATGTTCACTTTGCCATCCTTCTTATCCGCCAATCACTTGGGGTAGCTCCGCTTCAAGTGACCAGTCCCTTTGCAGTAGAAGCACTTAGTCTCAGGCTTAGGACCAGACTTGGGCTTTTTCACTTGAGCAGCAACTTGCTTGCCGTTCTTCTTGAAGTTCCCCTTCTTTCCTTTTGCTCTTTTCTTGAAACTAGTGATCTTGTCAACCATCAACACTTGATGTTTTTCTTTGATTTCTACCTTCGCCGACTTTAGCATCGCGAAGAGCTTGGGAATATTTTCCGTTATCCCTTGCATATTATAGTTCATCACGAAGTTCTACTAACTTGGTGATGGTGACTAGAGAATTCTGTCAATCACTATCTTATCTGGAAGATTAACTCCCACTTGATTCAAGCGATTGTAGTACCCAGACAATCTGAGCACATGCTCACTAGTTGAGCGATTCTCCTCCATCTTTTAGCTATAGAACTTGTTGGAGACTTCATATCTCTCAACTCGGGTATTTGCTTGAAATATTAACTTCAACTCCTGGAACATTTCATATGCTCCATGACGTTCAAAACGTCTTTGAAGTCCCGATTCTAAGCAGTTAAGCATGGTGCACTAAACTATTAAGTAGTCATCATATTGAGCTAGCAAAACGTTCACAATGTCTGCATCTGCTCCTGCAATAGGTCCGTCACCTAGCGGTGCGTCAAGGACATAATTCTTCTGTGCAGCAATGAGGATAAACCTCAGATCACGGATCCAATCCGCATCATTGCTACTAACATTTTTCAACACAATTTTCTCTAGGAACATATCAAAATAAACACAGGGAAGCAACAACGCGAGCTATTGATCTACAACATAGATATGCTAATACTACCAGGACTAATGTTCATGATAATATTTAAAGTTCAATTAATCATATTACTTAAGAACTCCCACTTAGATAGACATCCCTCTAATCTTCTAAGTGATCACGTGATCCAAATCAACTAAACCATAACCGATCATCACGTGAAATGGATTAGTTTTCAATGGTGAACATCACTATGTTGATCATATCTACTATATGATTCACGCTCGACCTTTCGGTCTCCGTGTTCCGAGGTCATATCTTATATGCATAGCTCGTCAAGTATAACCTGAGTATTCCGCGTGTGCAACTGTTTTGCACCCGTTGTATTTGAACGTAGAGCCTATCACACCCGATCATCACGTGGTGTCTCAGCACGAAGAACTTTTGCAACGGTGCATACTCAGGGAGAACACTTCTTGATAATTTTAGTGAGAGATCATCTTATAATGCTACCGTCAATCAAAGCAAGATAAGATGCATAAAAAGATAAACATCACATGCAATCAATATAAGTGATATGATATGGTCATCATCATCTTGTGCTTGTGATCTCCATCTCCGAAGCACCGTCATGATCACCATCGTCACCGGCGCGACACCTTGATCTCCATCGTAGCATCGTTGTTGTCTCGCCAATCTTATGCTTCCACGACTATCACTACCGCTTAGTAATAAAGTAAAGCATTACATCGCGATTGCATTGCATACAATAAAGCGACAACCATATGGCTCCTGCCAGTTGCCGATAACTCGGTTACAAAACATGATCATCTCATACAATAAAATTTAGCATCATGTCTTGACCATATCACATCACAACATGCCCTGCAAAAACAAGTTAGACGTCCTCTACTTTGTTGTTGCAAGTTTTACGTGGCTGCTACGGGCTTAAGCAAGAACTCATCTTACCTACGCATCAAAATCACAACGATAGTTTGTCAAATAGACTCCGTTTTAACCTTCTCAAGGACCGGGCGTAGCCACACTCGGTTCAACTAAAGTTGGAGAGACAGTCTTCCGCAAGCCATCTGTGTGCAAAGCACGTCGAGGGAACCGGTCTCGCGTAAGCGTACGCGTAAGGTTGGTCCGGATCGTCTCGTCCAACAATACCGCTGAACCAAAGTATGACATGCTGGTAGGCAGTATGACTTGTATCGTCCACAACTCACTTGTGTTCTACTCGTGCAAATAACATCAAACCATAAAAACCTAGGCTCGGATGCCACTGTTGGGGAACGTAGTAATTTCAAAAAAAATTCCTACGCACACGCAAGATCATGGTGATGCATAGCAACGAGAGGGGAGAGTGTTGTCTACGTACCCTCGTAGACCGAAGCGGAAGCGTTGACACAACGTAGAGGAAGTAGTCGTACGTTCTCCTCGCGATCCAACCGATCACAGCACCGTTACTCCGGCACCTCCGAGTTCTTGGCACACGTTCAGCTCGATGACGATCCCCGGGCTCCGATCCAGCAAAGCGTCGAGGAAGAGTTCCGTCAGCACGACGGCGTGGTGACGATCTTGATGTGTTACCGGCGCAGGGCTTCGCCTAAGCACTGCAACGATATGACCGAGGTGGAATTTGGTGGAAGGGGGCACCGCACACGGCTAAGGAAAGATCCGTAGATCAACTTGTGTGTCTATGGGGTGCCCCCTGCCCCTGTATATAAAGGATGGAGGAGGAGGAGGCCGGCCAAGGCAAAGGTGTGGCCAGGATATGGATTCCTACTAGGACTCCAAGTCCTAGTAGGAGTCCACCAAAAGGGGAGGAAGGGAGAAGGAATAGGAGGAGAAGGAGAGGTGGCCGGCCCCCTTTTCGCTAGTCCAATTCGGACTAGAGGGGAGGGGGGGCGCAGCAGCCTTTTTCCTCTTCCCACTAAAGCCCATCAAGGCCCATTACTTCTCCCGTAATCCCGTAACTCCCCGGTACCTTCGAAAATACCCGAACCACTCAGAACCCTTCCGATGTCCGAATATAGTCGTCCAATATATCGATCTTTACGTCTCGACCATTTCGAGACTCCTCGTCATGTCCCCGATCTCATCCAGGACTCCGAACTCCTTCGGTACATCAAAACTCATAAACTCATAATATAACTGTCATCGAAACCTTAAGCGTGCGGACCCTACGGTTCGAGAACAATGTAGACATGACCGAGACACGTCTCCGGTCAATAACCAATAGCGGGACCTGGATGCCCATATTGGCTCCTACATATTCTACGAAGATCTTTGTCGGTCAGACCGCATAACAACATACGTTGTTCCCTTTGTCATCGGTATGTTACTTACCCGAGATTCGATCGTCGGTATCCAATACCTAGTTCAATCTCGTTACCGGCAAGTCTCTTTACTCGTTCCATAATACATCATCTCGCAACTAACTCATTAGTTGCAATGCTTGCAAGGCTTGAGTGATGTGCATTACCGAGAGGGCCCAGAGATACCTCTCCGACAATCGGAGTGACAAATCCTAATATCGAAATACGCCAACCCAACATCTACCTTTGGTGACACCTGTAGTACTCCTTTATAATCACCCAGTTACGTTGTGACGTTTGGTAGCACCCAAAGTGTTCCTCCGACAAACGGGAGTTGCATAATGTCATAGTCATAGGAACATGTATAAGTCATGGATAAAAGCAATAGCAACATACTAAACAATCGGGTGCTAAGCTAATGGAATGGGTCATGTCAATCAGATCATTCAACTAATGATGTGACCTCATTAATCAAATAACAACTCCTTGTTCATGGTTAGGAAAACATAACCATCTTTGATTAATGAGCTAGTCAAGTAGAGGCATACTAGTGACACTCTGTTTGTCTATGTATTCACGCATGTATTATGTTTCCTATTAATACAATTCTAGCATGAATAATAAACATTTATCATGAATTAAGGAAATAAATAATAACTTTATTATTGCCTCTAGGGCATGTTTCCTTCACGCCGCTCAGCCACTGGCGTCTATTAAGCTTCGGCTGATGCATACGACGCAAAATGCCCAAACTTTGCCCACGTGATGGTTAGTGCTATTAGGCCAGAGGCCCCTCAGATCAAATATCCAAATCGTAGTGGATTAGGAATGCGCGGTAACAAGCAGAGACTCACGAAATATGTGACCACATTGCCCCGTCTCGAGGACTTGTGGCAAGGGCTAAGAATGCCCGGCCATGCCTCGTAATTATCTCGCGGGCACCTTCCAGGTCAGCCCGTCTCCACATCACTCGAAATATGCTCGCGCGGGTACCCCTCAGGGTCGACCCGTCTTTAGTAACATGGTTCAGTGTAAAGTCATAGTAACCATAGTAACCGTGTGTCTAACACCAAGAGAAAAACCTGAGGAATCACCCTTGACGGATTCCACTCGATGAAATCATCAAGGTGAACGTAAGAGGAACCACCCCCGAGGTTCACACTTGAGGGGTTGCACGACAGAGTCGTATCGAAAGTGGTTAAGGCGGAATCACCCTCGATGACCACGACCAAATAGCTACACTACAGGGTTAACATCAGAAGTGTTGTAGAGGTCTCACCCTCGGCACTCGATAGTAACCCAGTAGTGTCGAGCAACTAAGGGGAAAGTGATGTGCGGTGCCTGGTCTTCGATCCCGTTGATCGGGTCTTCAATGATGAAGCAGGGGCAACAAGGACAAGGTGGGGGTCACTGATGGATCACTAACCAACCTATACTAAGCAGTTTAGGATAAGCAGGTAAGGTACAATGAGTAGGTTACAAAAGTAGGCTAAGCATCAGAATAGGAGCAAACAGTAACAGTAGCAAAATCTAATGCAAGCATGAGAGAATGGAATGGGCAATATCGAGATGATCAAAGGGGGGGCTTGCCTGGTTGCTCAGACGAGAAGGATGGGTCTTCGGTGACGTAGTCGATCACAGGGGCATCGGCAGCCGCCACGGGGTCTACCGAAGAGAAGAGGGGGAGAAACAGTAAATATAAAGCAAACGTAGCATCACAAAGCATAACATGGCAATACATGGTGCTAGGGGTGAACTAACACGGTACTACACGTTGTAGACGGAGGGGATAAACATCCGAGGATGAATTCCCGACGTTAGGCGGATTCTGGAGAGACGAAAAGAGGGGGAAAGTTCCATGTTCAACATGCTAGGGTGTCGGTGTACTAGAGTAGGGGTACCCTAGTATCCCGAACTTGTGCACGGGCAGTCGCAGCGTCCCGCGGCAAGGCTTGCCGGGTGACCGCCAATATCATCTGTGGTTCCTTTGGAGCCATTCAAGAACAAAGTATTTAAGCCAAGGAGACAAGTCCCCGGCAAGAGGAGCTTGCCGGGAAGGCCACTCAAGGCACAAGACCCCGGCAAGAGGAGCTTGCCGGGAAGGCCAACTAGGGCATCTCAAGGAACTTGCCGCGAGGCGCCACGCGTCCCGACAGGGTCCGGTGAGCGACAAGCTTCCGGACGCGACAAGACAACGGCCGCGGCAAGGCGCTTGCCACGGCGAGCAACCACTCTGTACCCACGCTCCAGCGCATCCACCAACGTGTCGCTCTGGGACCCTTCCAGGCGTACGTAGCGGGAGGCTGTGCAGCCAGGGGTACACCGTGGCAAGCGGCGCTGACAAGATCGCCATCATGGCGAGCGGTGGCGTCCCTGACGGTCCCTTTTCTGCACTGTTTGGGCGATGTAGATAGGCATTTAATGCCTTTGTCCCCTGCCGTCAGGGTTAGGTATGATACACTGTGCAGGTAGCTATACCAACCGCATCACCTTTTCCATTTTTGCCCTTGCCTACGTTGTCACCTGTCGGTGACCCCTTGAGCATATAAAAGGAGGCCCATGCGCAACGTAGGAGGGGGAGGGGAGGGACAGAAGAACGCTCGGTCTCGTTAGCCGCTTGTGTGTACTGTAGCACTCAGCGCTCCCGAGCAAGAACTCAATACAAACCACAAAGCAGCAGTAGGAGTATTATCTCTTCGGAGAGCTCTGAAGCTGGGTAAACTGCTCGTGTGCCTCGCCTCGATCCACTCTTCGTGCGACCTCCGCCCCCCGCCGAACCGAAAGGGGCTCGGTCCCCATAGGTGCTCGCGGATCAGCTTCCCTGACATAGGGGCATGTGACAGATGAACGGACCGCGTATTCGGATTCGTTGGATTTTTCTGAGCAACTTTCGTGTAGAAAACATTTTCATCCAAGTTACGATTTAATTTCTATGAATTTTCAAAGATTAAACCATTTTCTGGAATTAATTAAATTGACAGAAAAGATAAAATGATGTCAGCATGACGTGCGGATGACGTCAGCAGTCAACATACTCACTGACTAGGTCAAACCAGGCCTGTGGATCTAGAGGGACCCACATTTCATAGACAGAGAGCTAACATAGTTTTAAAACTAACTAAACAAAGATATTTAGCAGGTAGGCCCCACCTGTCATAGACTAATTAGCTAAACTAATTAGTTTTAATTAATGAAACATTTTAGTTAGAGGATTAAGCGGTGGGGCCCGCACGTTAGTGGCTGGGGCCTGCCCAGTCAGCACAGTTGACCAGGTCAACTGGTCAACAGGGGACCAGGGGCCCCACTGGCAGTGACCCAGGAGGTGGCCCTAGGTGTGCCACGTCGGCGGCCGGCGCCAGAGTGGCTCCGACGAGCCGAAACCACAGCAGAGCGGCCAGGAGAGCGTCGGGATTCGCCTACGGGCGCCCGTTTCACGAGCGAGAGGGCGCATTCGAACGAGCGGAGCTAGCCGCGTCGAACCGTGGCGGTTATGTGGCCGAAGGTGGCTAGAAACGAGGCCGGCGGCGGCGCGTATGGGACCTCGACGGAAACGGCGCTACGGAGCTTGGCGGAGCGTTTGCGCGTGTTCGTTGTGCTCCTGGGGGCACCAGGAGCACGCTGTTGTGCTCAGGCGAGCGTGACAGCGGCTATGGCGACGGCCACGAGCTCGTCGGCGGCAGACAGAATACGGGCGCGGTGGCAAGCTAGCTACGGCGCACGAGGAAGCTAACAGAGAGGAGCAGGAGGTGGAGGAGCTCACCGCGCGACTAAGGAAAGCCTTTGAGAGCTTAGTAGCAGCAGACGATGGCCGAAGTAGAAGAAGATCGACGGCGGACGAGGCGGAAGGGGGCGGCTCGATCCACGCGTTGTGGAGCTCCCCAACTCGTGTTCGAGGACGGAGATGAAGCAGACGACGTCGCCGGAGATGAGGGACACAGCGGTGAGGCAAGGCGATGGCTGTGGCCACGCGTTTTACGGTTGCGAGTCCATGTCGGCGCTCGGTAGCGGTGGATCTGGAGGGGAGAGGGAGGGCGACGAGGGAGAGAGGGGCAAGTGGGCGAGTGGGGAGGGAGCCCGAGGCGTCGGGGCTACCCTTATCCCCTCGCCGGCGACGTGGCAGCGCGGGGCACCGTGCTGGGTCCGGTGGGAACAAGCTGGGGTGGCTCGGTCGCGTGAACAGAGAGGAGAGGGATGACCGGGGAGGGGGAGCGGGCTGGCCTAGCTGGGGTGGGCCGAGGCCCAATGGGAGGCCAGGGTGTAGGATCGGAAGTATGTCTAGAGGGGGGGTGATTAGACTACTTGACCAAATAAAAATCTATCCTTTTCCCAATTTTAGTTCTTGGCAGATTTTAGCTATCTTAGCACAAGTCAAGCAATCTCCACACAATTCAAGCAAGCATGCAAAAGAGTATATGAGCAGCGGAAAGTAAAGCATGCAACTTGCAAGAATGTAAAGGGAAGGGTTTGGAGGATTCAAACGCAATTGGAGACACGGATGTTTTTGGCGTGGTTCCGATAGGTGGTGCTATCGTACATCCACGTTGATGGAGACTTCAACCCACGGAGGGTAACGGTTGCGCGAGTCCACGGAGGGCTCCAGCCACGAAGGGTCCACGAAGAAGCATGTCACAGCCCTAGAGTTTGCTTGTAGCTTGTGGCATTGCATCCATGCATCATGTTGAGTTGTCACAGCCCTAGAGTTTGCTTGTAGCTTGTGGCATTGCATCCATGCATCATGTTTAAATTTCATGAAATTTGAAATGGGGATTGATCGAACCCCTAGTACTAAAACAATGCAAATAGGTTCAACTTCAAAATATTTTCAAAGAACCCAAACTGGTTTGCAAAAATGTTCATGATTAATGGAAAAAGGTGAAAACCATATCCAGTGATGATGGATATTTTTCCAGACATTTTGGTATTTGAATCAACCATATTGTATTTGAATTGGGGCACTTAAATTCTGTATATAATTTTAATTGCTCCAACATATTCTGGAAATAGCTAAGGGCCTCTGTAATATTTAAGTTAATGCCCAAAACTATTTTCAGGATTTATAAAAATGATTTAGTTTCTAAAACTAAATCAAAACAAATTACAGAAAATAGCAAAATAGAAAGGAAATTAGAAAAGGGCAGAGAGAGAGAAGCCCAGCCGCTTACCTGGCCGACCCGGCTGGCCAGTCCACCTGGCGGCCCAGCCCACCAGAGCCACCACCGTCTCCCACCTCGCGCCAGAAGGACGCGAGGCGTGTGGCCACCGCGCACCGGCACGCACCCGGCCACCTCCTCCCTGCCTGGCTGCCCCCTTCCCCCTCTGGACGCCCTGGACGCCGACACGTACCCTCCCCGGCCCCTCTCACTCTCTCCCGAGTCGATCCCCTCCTCCATTCCCCTCCGTCGAGCTCCACCGAGCGAGTTCGTCGCCGCCGACGCCGTTCACCGTAGCCACCGCCTCCCCCTCGCCTCCCTGACTAGCCCAAGAGCTCCGCCTCGTCGCCCCGGACCTCTCCGCTGACCCACGCGACTCCAAACGCCTTCGAGCGCCGACCTCGCCCTCGTCTTCAACCTCGGGCACCCGAGCCGCCTCCGGTCGATTCGGCGCCGCCAGGACCTTCCCGAGCTCACTGACTCCCTCTCCGACCCCGCTGTGAGCTCCTGCCCCTTCTCCCCCTCTCCGTTTGCCTTCTTGCGCACCACAACGACCACACCGAGCTCGGCCGCACCCGCCGCCGCCACTGCACGTCGCCGTCGTGGCCACAGCCACGATGGCTCGATTCCGAGCACGCCATCGTCTTCACCGTACTCGTAGGAGTCCGTAGCACCCACCCTTTCGGCCTGCTGTGCCCCCTAGCGCCAACTCCGACCTCGCCCGAGCTCCGGCAGCCGCCAAAGTCGTCGCCGGCGACGTTTCCGGCGACCCCGAGGCCAATCACCACCACCACTCGATGCGGCTCACTTCCCGCATCACGTAGACGTGCTCCGCGCGCCAAACCGCGCCCTGTAGGCGAATTCCGCGCTGCTCCGCCGCGCCTGGCCTCGCCGGCGACGAGCCGCCGGCGGGTTTGACCCGTCTGACCCGGGGTTTGACCTCCCTGGGGTCAACACATGTGGGCCCCGCCTCTGACTAAAACAGGTTAGGACTAATGACCCGTTATTTCACTGACATGTGGGGCCACCCCGCTAATTAACTAGGATTAGTACTAACTGAAATTAGTTAGTCTAATGACACTGACACGCGGGCCCCACCGTCCAGGTTTGACCTGGACCGTGCCCCGTTGACCTGCTGACGTCATGATGATGTCAGGCTGACGCAGTAATCTTTTTCTGGAATTTAAATAAATCTTAAATGATTTATTTATTTCAGAAAATATCCAAAACTTTGAAAAATCGTAGAAAATAATCTATAACTCCAATGGAGATAATTTATATATGAAAAATTATCAGAAAAATTCAAGGAATCCATCTGTACCATTTTCATGCATGTTTGAACAATGTTTGTCCTCTGTTCTGGACAAAGCAAATATAGGCATTTAAATAATCACATATGGAGTTGGAATTTGAATCATGTATTCAAACCAACTTCATTTAAGTCATAGTTAGATGCATTAGCTCAAATCACAGCATATTGCCATGTCATGATCATGCATCATATTGTTGCATTGCATTGATTGTGTTTCTTCCTTGTTTGCCGGTAACCGTCCCCTCTTAGTAGACGATGTTTCGACGACGAGATCGATGACACCGATGAAGAACTTTATTATCTTCAGAAGTGCCAGGCAAGCAAAATCCCCTTGTTCATTCCGATAAAATCCCACTCTCTCGCTCCTGCTCTCTTTTATTGCATTAGGACAACAACGATTCATGTGTTACTTGCTGCGGTAGCTGAACCCCTTTATCCTCTGCATGACCTGTCATTGCCACAGTAAATAGATGAAACCCACTAGCATGAGTAGGAGTTGTTTGAGCCCTGTTGTGCCTACTCATTCTTGCTTGTTTGTCATGCCTGCTACTGCTTAGAGTTGAGTCGGGTCTGATTCATCGGGAATGAATTGGTATGGTGATGAACATGTCCTACTGTGTGTGAGCTAAGTGTGTGAATACGATTTGGTAAAGGTATTGGTGAGAGGCCATGTAGGAGTACATGGTGGGTTGTCTCATTGAAGCCGTCCTCAGGAACTGAGTTCTGTGTTTGTGATCCATGAAACAGCTACTACCATGCATTGGGCCCTGAAATATGACCCCGCTCGACTTCTTATCCACCCTTGTCCTCTGTCCAGGAGTTGCAAGTAGTTTCTGGTGTTTGTAGTATGCTGGGGGCCGCACGCGGCGCTGACCATCGGGGTGGGATGTGTTGCGGTAGGCACGTGGCACGGTGTACCGACTCGCCCGTTTGGTGTCTCGGGAACCCTGTTCACATCGTTCGGGGCCGTTAGTGGAAACCTCGGCCGGACTCCCTGCGGATGGAACCCGAATAGGCGATAAACCTGGACTAGAGACTTGAGTGTTTAGGTAGGTCGTGGTCTACACCCACGTCGGCTTTCGCTTGAAGTCTGCCGAGCACATGTCGTGTGCAGACGCTAAGTGGTGGAAACATGTATGAAGAAGTACACCCCTACAGGGTTAACATCATCTATTCGAATAGCCGTGTCCGCGGTTATGGACTTCTGGGTTGCCTATATCAGTTCATAGACAAGTGAAAGTGGATACTCTAAAATACGCAAGATAAGCGTGAGTGCTATGGATGGCCCCCTCGTAGGGAGACGAAAGTGGATCCATAGTGGTGTATTGATATGGTGAATATGTGGACTCGTGTGCGCCACCTCAAAAGAGTTATTCGCAGTCATAGTTCAGGATAGCCACCGAGTCAAAGCTGGCTTGCTGCAGTCAAACTCCACCACCCCCTTTATTGAAACTGATGCATATGTAGTTAGTTCTGATGTAAGTCTTGCTGAGTACGTTTGTACTCACGTTTGCCTATTTATGTTTTTGCAGAGAGACTTCAGTCTCGCTAGTAGTATCGCTTGGACTTCGACGTTTAGCTTGATACCTCAGCTACGATCTTGTGCCCTCGGCAGGATCTGGTAGATAGTCAGGCTTCTCAGCCTTTTTCATTTGTAGATGTCTGTACTCAGACATGTTAAGCTTCCGCATGTGTTTGACTTGTATGCTCTGAATGTTGGGTCATGAGACCCATGTTTGTAATATCTCGCTCCTCGGAGCCTAATGAATAAATACTTGAGTCGTAGAGTCTTGTTGTGATGCCATGTTGTATCTACACATATCGAGCATATTGTGTGTATGATTGAAATGCTTGCTATGTGTGGGATCCGACTATCTAGTTGTTTATCCTTGGCAGCCTATCATATGGGGAAATGTAGTCTAGTGCTTCTGAACGATAGTAGTCCGCTACAGCCCGGTTCACCGGAGTCCTGCTAGCCCAGCACTACTGCTCGGAACACTTGACTGGCCGGCATGTGATTCACTTCGTTCCTGTGTCTGTCCCTTCGGGGAAATGTCACGCGGTGACATCCGGAGTCCTGCCTAGTCTGCTACAGCCCGGGTTACCGGAGTCCTGTTAGCCCAGTGCTACAGCCCGGATTCACACGTTGATGACCGACATGCTCGATGTGATTCATGTATGCCTGTCCTCATAGGTTAGCGCCGCTTTGGGTTCACGACTAGCCATGTCGGCCCGGGTTCTCTGTCATATGGATGCTAGCGACACTATCATATACGTGAGCCAAAAGGCGCAAACGGTCCCGGGCCAGGTAAGGTGGCACCCGTGGGAGTACCGTGCGTGAGGCCGCAAAGTGATATGATGTGTTACATGCTGGATCGATGTGGCTTAGAATCGGGGTCCTGACAAAGCAACCTTGTCTATTCCATCATGGCCGTCGCCCACGAAGGACTTACCTCACTAGCGGTAGATCTTCACGAAGTAGGCGATCTCCTTGCCCTTACAAACTCCTTGGTTCAACTCCACAATCTTGTCGGAGGCTCCCAAGTGACACCTAGCCAATCTAGGAGACACCACTCTCCAAGAAGTAACAAATGGTGTGTTGATGGTGAACTCCTTACTCTTGTGCTTCAAATGATAGTATCCCCAACACTCAACTCTCTCTCATAGGATTTGGATTTGGTGGAAAGAAGATTTGAGTGGAAAGCAACTTGGGGAAGGCTAGAGATCAAGATTCATATGGTAGGAATGGAATATCTTGAGCTCAACACAAGTGTAGGTGGTTCTCTCTCAGAAAATGTGTATTGGAAGTGAATATCTGTTCTGATGGGTTTCTCCACGAATGAAGAGTGGGTGGAGGGGTATATATAGCCTCCACACAAAATCTAACCGTTACACACAATCTGCTAAACTCGGTGGGACCGAATCATTAAACTCGGTCGGACCGATTCAGCAAACCTAGTGACCGTTAGGATTTTCGGTGGGACTGAGATGCAACTCGGTAGGACCGATATGGTTAGGGTTAGGGCATAACGTAATCTCGGTGTGACCGATTACACAAACTCGGTGAGACCGATTTTGGTAATAAGCTAACCAGAGAGTTGGTCAGGTAAACTCGGTGGGACCGATTTGCTCTTTTCGGTGAGACCGAAATATTACGGAAGGGAAACAGTGAGTTTACATTGCAATCTCAGTGGGACCGATCGCTCACTTCGGTTGGACCGAAACGTTACGAAGGGAAACAGAGAAATTGCAATCCCATCTCGGTGAGACCGAGATCCCTATCGGTGAGACCGATTTGCTAGGGTTTGTAGCAGTGGCTATGACATGTGAAACTCGGTGGCTCCGGATAGAAAGAATCGGTGGGGCCGAGTTTGACTTTAGGTTTGGGTCATATGTGGATATGGAAAGGTAGTTGAGGATTTTGGAGCATAACACTAAGCACATGAAGCAAGAGGCTCATTAAGCAACACCTCATCCCTCCTTAATAGTGTTGGCTTTTCCTATGGACTCAATGTGATCTTGGATCACTAAAATATAAAATGTAGAGTCTTGTTCTTGAAGCTTGAGCCAATCCTTTGTCCTTAGGGATCCACTTTCCTCATCCATGCCATGCCATCCATTGAGTTTTTCTAAAATATTCATCTTGGAATAATGTTAGCTCAATGAGCTATATGTTGTTAGGAATTACCAAAACCACCAGGGATAGTTGCACTTTCAATCTCCCCCTTTTTGGTAATTGATGACAACATATAGATCAAAGCTTCGACAAATGATAATAAGAATGGAATATATCGTCGCTTTGAGAAGTATGTGATAAGTAAGAGCTCCCCCTAAATTTGTGCATATTTAAGATTTGCTTTGGACTGCAAATGCACAAAGAGTTAGGATCATGGGTTACTCTTCCATGTCACATATATCTTGGTGGAGCGCTCGAAATGATAAGAATTAAATGCATGCACTCATCACCAAGCAAAGTGAATGATCAACATAAAGATAAACTAATATCCAACAAGCATTAAGTGTAGCTTATGATCAAACACATGATCATCAATGTCTCACAAATTGTGGCATAGTATCTCAAGCACTCAAAAGCAAATAAAGTTCAACCAAAAGACAAGAGAGAACAAATGCAGACTCTCTCTCTCTTGAAGCCTATGATCTATACATTTTTCTCCCCCTTTGGCAACAAGTTACCAAAAAGTTCATAGAAAATGCATAGGACTAAACGACTCTCTGGCTTGGTCTTCAGTTGGTGGAGTCCGGATAACGCCAAGGACGAAGGCTTCGGTAGAAGTGGTCGGAGCTGCTGGGGTAGGAGCTGGAGCTGGTGGAACTGAAGCTGGAGCTGGTGCAGAAGTGGTGGCTCTGGTGTCAGGAACTGGCACTGCAGATGATCTCTGAGCTCTGGGCACCCTGGCATATCATCTTGTAGTTGTTCCACGGCAGACTGAATCACTGTTACTTTCACATCCAGGTCATAGAACTTTTGTTCCATGATTCTTTCCAAACTCTCTTGGTTTCGAGTCAGGGTGGCCAATCCTTTCTCAATTCTCGGAGTGGATGCAATCAGGTAACTGAGCTGCTCCTGCTTGTTCTTCAAGAAATACTCAGACGCCTCCTCTTGAGTTGGCATCCTGGCAGCTTTCTCCATCTTTGCCTTCTCCTTCTTTGCTTGAGCATGCGCAGATGATTGTTCATTCTCATTCATGACAACCTGATTGTCTTCAAAGTCTGGATGAATGGGCAGGTGTTCCTTGTCCAGTAGATATGTGCCTGTGCCCATCTTTGAGTTTATCAGCTCTTGAATTTGTGGGGCATATCCACAACTCCTCTTCTGATCAGCTGTTGTCCTCTTAATGGTCTCTACCATGAGGCTCATCACCTTGAACTTCTGTGGCACATCAAAGATGTGAAGCAAGTTTATTGCATGGCCTCGGATCATCTTGTGATCACCTGACTTGGGCAATAGAGTGTGCCTCAGAATCCAGTTGATAGTGGGCAGCCCTGATAGAAGATAATGCACTGAGCCAAACTTGAAAGTATCAAGTGCCTTGTTTGGGATCTCCTTGTACATGTTGGACATGGAATTGTGATCCATCTTCTTCTTGGCATATATGTCCAGGTCATCTTCCTGCTCTTCTGGGGCATTGATGAGCTGTGCCCACTCAGCAACTGTTGACTGATATCTGGTTCCTTCTGACATCCACACAATCCTGCCATCTGGATAGAAGTGTGTTGTGGAGTAGAATTGCATGATTAGCTCTTCATTCCACTTTGTGAGCTTCTGCCCAACAAAGTCTGCAACTCCACAACCCTTGAAGCTGTCATACACTCCAGGATAGTGCTCTTCATTTTCCTTGATGTATTCCCAATCTACCCATCTCATGTCACATACTATAGGCTTCTTATCCAGCAGCACTGTCTCATAGAAGTCTTGCTGTTCCTTGGTGTGAAACTTGTAATCCACAGCAGTTCTTCTCCTTGAAGCATATGGATCTGCTTCTCTCCACTTCCTCAGCCCTGAATCTCTTCTAATTTTCATGTCCTCAGCCACATGATGAGCATCATTGTGGTCTGGGATCTTGAGCTTAAGCTTCCTGAGCACTTGACCTTCTTCTTCTTCAGCAATGTCAGGCACTGGGGCCTTGTTCTTTTCAGCAGCAGATATGTTCCTGGTGTTTCTCTTTGGTGTACTCTTGGGCTTAGATGCAGCTTTGGGTGATTCATTGGGCTTGGATGCAGTAGCCCTTGACCTTATGGCATCTCCCATGAGTTTCTGTGCCTTAGGTGCTGGTGCATCAACCTCTTCTTCCTCTTCCTCATCTGAGGAATGCTTTTCAAACTCAGCCATTGGATCAACCTTCTTGCACCATCTGCCCCTTTTTCTTTCCTTCTTTTCCTTCACAGCCTCATCTTCTCCAGTTGACATGGAGGGATTCTGAGAGGATGCTCTGGCTTTGGACATTGGCTGTCTCCCTGTTGTCCTTTTGATTTTCAGTCCTGGCTTTGTGGCTGCAGCTGAGCCGGACTCTTTCTTGAGCACCTTTCTCTTGGATGTGGCTTCCTCTTCTGCCACATAGTCCTCATCCTCTAATTCAGAAGTTCTCTTCTTGCTTGCTCTAGTGGCAGCTTTAGGCAGATTGCTTGGGGTGCTCCTGCTACCCTCATCAGAACTGCTAGAGGGACTAGTGCCCTCACTCAAATGAGCCCGCTCCTCAGATCTGTTCTGGCTATCACTCTGATCAGACATGTTGAAGTACAGACTGCTGACCCTGTGAATAGTTTATAGATGAGATAGAGTGGATGAGCATCACAAAATGCAGAGATTTTTGCAAAAGAATGAGTCAAAAAGTTAGTTTTAGTTTTTCAAAGAAAGCATTTCGGATCGACCGATTTGCAAACTCGGTGATACCGAAGCAGCTATTGGAACCAAAACTAGTGAACTCGGTCAAACCGAGTCACAGTTCGGTGGCACCGAGACTGCTAGGGTTTCACAAAGTCCTGAACTCGGTCTCACCGATTTGTAATTCTCGGTCAGACCAAGAACCACATGTGCAATGGCCATGGCTGAATCGATGGAACCGATTTCCGCAACCCAGTGGGTCCGAGATGGTTTCGGCGGAAACCTAAACCTAAATTTTCAAATCTCAACTATTCTAAGGATTGTTTTGACTGGATAGGAGTGTTTCAATCGTAGCAAGATTCATAAAGAACACAATGTGCTAGGAATTGGACGGGGAATAGCACTGTGATCGAGTCCATACCGTAGTTCGGCGGCGGACTCGCTACGGCGGCAATGGCGGAGACGAAATTCCGTTGACGGCGGCGGAGACCAGTGACTGGAGGCGGCTGGCGACAAGGAGGACGATCCGGAGACCCAGGAGGCAGAGCGAGCTATGCGCGGGCGAAGAGGTTTCGGAGAAATTTCCAAAATTTTGCCCGTGAGTATATATAGCCCGACCCTGTCGGTGTGACCGAGTGGAACAACTCGGTGGCACCGAGATGCATAACTGTTGACAGTTATGGCAACTCGGTGTGACCGAAAAGTTCAAATCGGTTGCACCAAGGTGAAAACCTAGATCGACTTAGTGATCTCGGTATGACCGAAATGGAGGAATCGGTCAGACCGAAAAGCACAAAGAAGTTTTGGAAGTTTAAGTCTATGACAAATCGGGGACTCCGAGTGCTCCTCACACAGAGTGGTTTGAATCTGACTTGATCAAATTTTGTGATGTAGCATGAATAGAGTTTGAGACGAGAAAAGCATAAATAGCTAGAGAAGGTTCTTAGGCATTCTTGTCCATCCACTTGGCAAAAGAAAAGAAAACCAATCAATCAAAACAACAAGTGGATGTCCTCGAATGAGTAAAATATGCACTCAACATGCTCACACAATAAAATGGCAATTGAAATATGTGGCAAAGCATGCACAACCAATTCTAGCATCTATCAAGCAATTGGCGATGACTAGGTCATCTATATATGAGTATATTGACTTAGGAGTCAAATGAGAACATTTGACCATAGGTCATACTCATCGGTTAAGCACAAGTGGGGTTACCACTTTTACATAAAGCATTGTTGTGTTCACATCATTAGAGTTGCTTTAGCTCAATTCTTAGAGTAAAGCTCCCCCTAGATGTGGTATCCCCCCCTAAGAGGGATGAACTAACCTTGGGTTTTGTCGATGATGACTTCATGTAGATGTTGAAGATGTGGATGCTCAATGTTGATGTAGATCAATTGGAGCTATCCATTGGAGTGAATTGCACTTTCAATACCTACATGGGTTAGTCCCACAAGGAACAAACAAGGATATCCATAGACATAGAGTGATGCACACACAAGATGATGTCTATGAAAGCTTTTAGGTTACCTTGTCCCTTGACTTACCAACAAGAGGGTTTGTGACTCCTTGAACTAGTGCAAGATGTGGAAGTTGACTGCACTTGTTCTTGCCAACATGATAAAAGTGAAGTATGTTGGCGGAGTCACCCTCAAGAACTCTCTAGTTCTTCTTCTTTTGGATCCACACCATCTTGATGGGAATCCTTGGAGTTGTAGTCGTACTTGATGAAGTGGAACTTGAAGTAGTCTTGGGAATCCACTTGACTAAGGTCTTAGGAGCTTATTCAAATGCATCAATTTCCTCTTGAAGCTTGTCCTTGCCTTTTTGCTTGTAGTCTTGTGGTGGAAGATCATCTTGAGCTTGTGTCCCTTTGGTAGAAGTAGGATCATACTTCTCTTGTTGAGGAACAAACTTTGTCTTGGGGTATTGATCTTCTTCCCATTCAACTCCATTGGCATTGAACTTTCGTTCAAAACCAACACCTTGATTCTTCCGGTGCCTTCCTTGCTTGCGTACAATTTCCTCGAATTGCTTACTCCCGGCAAGGCTCTTGTACACTCCTTTCTCTATAATTCCCTTCAATAGGCTATTTTCTTGCTCAAGTGTAACTTGGCTAAGAGAATCATTTGTGGAATCAAGAGAACTACTAGAAGCAACAATATTGGATTTAACATGATCATTGTTACTACTAGAGGAAGAATCCTTTTTGTTCTTGTTACTAGACTTGACTTGAGGCATGTAAGTGGATAAGAGTAAACGCTTGGCAATGTAAGAAGAACTTTTCTTACGAAGATCATCATTGATAGCTTTTAAGAACTCATGCTCTTGCTCAAGGTTGAGCTTTTCAAAGCGTAATTTCTCATGTGTTCTTAAAAGTTCTTGATGATCTCCTAAGATAGTTTCATGAGCTAACTTGAGAGTGTTTAGTTCTTTAGTTAGAGCCTCAATCTTCTCCTTATCATTGTCATTCGTTTTATCTTGATTAGCATGATTAATTGACGTTTCATCATAGTATTCATCACTAGAGTTGTCAACAAGTAAATCATCATCACCTAACAAGTCATCTTCATCACTATTGAAATCAACATACTCGGGGTGTAATACCTTTGGGCCTTTAGCCATGAAGCATGTTCCAACTCCTTCATTTGGTGAGTCAAATATGTCGTAGGAGTTGGTTGACACAAGTGCTAGACCGGCAACCCCTTCATCTTGAGTATATTCGGAATCGGAGTGATAACTTCTTTCGGAGTGGTTGTCGGAGTCGGAGCCGGATACCCATTCACCAACATGAGCTTGATGTCTTCGTTTTGTGTAGCTCCTTGATGACTTTTCCTTTGTTTCCGAATCCTTGCTTCTCCGTGAGTATCTTCGTTCATAACAATCATCACTACTCCTTCTTTCTCTAGATGGTGATTCCTCTCTTCGGCTTCTTCTTTTGGGAGAGTCTTCTCTTTTCTTGTAGGGAGCCGTACACTCATTGGAATAGTGTCCGGGTCTTCCACAATTGTAGCAGTTTCGCTCTTGACTAGAAGATCTTTTGTCATTGTAGGACCTCGACTTGGAGCTTCTATCTTTGCTTCTACTCTTGTAGAACTTGGAACTTGTTGAAGTTCTTCACCATTAAGCTTAATTCTTCATTGAAGATTTTCTTCTCACTTGATGAGGTGGGGGCTTCACATGAGGCTTTGTAAGCACCACTTGATTTGTTGTGAAGTTCCTCTTTGTCCTTGAGTGACATCTCATGATCAACAATTCTTCCAATGACTTCCGTTGGCTTGAGATCTTTGTAATTGGGCATCATTTGGATCAATGTGCACACGGTATCATATTTTCCATCCAAGGCTCTTAGGATCTTCTTGATGATGAATCTATCGGTCATCTCTTCACTCCCTAAGCCGGCAATCTCATTTGTGATAAGAGCAAGCCTAGAGTACATTTCAGCGACACCTTCACCATCCTTCATTTTGAACTTATCAAGTTGACTTTGAAGCACATCCAATTTGGAATCCTTGACGGAGTCAGTACCTTCCTGCATATCAATTAAAGTATCCCAAATTTCCTTTGCATTCTCAAGACAGTTGATTTTGTTGAATTCTTCGGGCACAATCCGTTGAAGAGAATATCACAAGCTTGAGCGTTGTATTGTAGCATCTTCAACTCTTCCGTGGTAGCTTCACGGTTTGGTTCTTTCCCATCGAAGAAGTCACCTTGCAAACCAACACACACAATAGCCCAAACGGCGGGGTTATGTCCAAGAATATGCATTTTCATTTTATGCTTCCAACTAGCAAAATTAGTACCATCAAAGTAAGGACCTCTACGGTGATAATTTCCCTCACTAGACGCCATACTCTCCTAGGTTGTGAAACCAAGGCTATGACCACCAAAAGCTATGGAAATCAAAGCAAATGGAGACCAAGGCTCTGATACCACTTGTAGGATCGGAAGTATGTCTAGAGGGGGGGTGATTAGACTACTTGACCAAATAAAAATCTATCCTTTTCCCAATTTTAGTTCTTGGCAGATTTTAGCTATCTTAGCACAAGTCAAGCAATCTCCACACAATTCAAGCAAGCATGCAAAAGAGTATATGAGCAGCGGAAAGTAAAGCATGCAACTTGCAAGAATGTAAAGGGAAGGGTTTGGAGGATTCAAACGCAATTGGAGACACAGATGTTTTTGGCGTGGTTCTGATAGGTGGTGCTATCGTACATCCACGTTGATGGAGACTTCAACCCACGGAGGGTAACGATTGCGCGAGTCCACGGAGGGCTCCAGCCATGAAGGGTCCACGAAGAAGCAACCTTGTCTATTCCATCATGGCCGTCGCCCACGAAGGACTTGCCTCACTAGCGGTAGATCTTCACGAAGTAGGCGATCTCCTTGCCCTTACAAACTCCTTGGTTTAACTCCACAATCTTGTCGGAGGCTCCCAAGTGATACCTAGCCAATCTAGGAGACACCACTCTCCAAGAAGTAACAAATGGTGTGTTGATGATGAACTCCTTGCTCTTGTGCTTCAAATGATAGTCTCCCCAACACTCAACTCTCTCTCATAGGATTTGGATTTGGTGGAAAGAAGATTTGAGTGGAAAGCAACTTGGGGAAGGCTAGAGATCAAGATTCATATGGTAGGAATGGAATATCTTGAGCTCAACACAAGTGTAGGTGGTTCTCTCTCAGAAAATGTGTATTGGAAGTGAAGACCTGTTCTGATGGGTTTCTCCACGAATGAAGAGTGGGTGGAGGGGTATATATAGCCTCCACACAAAATTTAACCGTTACACACAATCTGCTAAACTCGGTGGGACCGAATCATTAAACTCGGTCGGACCGATTCAGCAA
The DNA here is from genome assembly GCA_032464435.1 of Aegilops umbellulata. Lineage (NCBI taxonomy): Eukaryota > Viridiplantae > Streptophyta > Magnoliopsida > Poales > Poaceae > Aegilops > Aegilops umbellulata. The sequence goes on from CP136056.1 coordinate 115,802,860, forward strand.
ACCTAGTGACCGTTAGGATTTTCGGTGGGACGGAGATGCAACTCGGTAGGACCGATATGGTTAGGGTTAGGGCATAATGTAATCTCGGTGTGACCGATTACACAAACTCGGTGAGACCGATTTTGGTAATAAGCTAACTAGAGAGTTGGTCTGGTAAACTCGGTGGGACCGATTCGCTCTTTTCGGTGAGACCGAAATGTTACGAAAGGGAAACAGTGAGTTTACATTGCAATCTCGGTGGGACCGATCGCTCACTTCGGTTGGACCAAAACATTATGAAGGCAAACAGAGAAATTGCAATCCCATCTCGGTGAGACCGAGATCCCTATCGGTGAGACCGAGATCCCTATCGGTGAGACCGATTTGCTAGGGTTTGTAGCAGTGGCTATGACACGTGAAACTCGGTGGCTCCGGATAGAAAGAATCGGTGGGCCGAGTTTGACTTTAGTTTTGGGTCGTATGTGGATATGGAAAGGTAGTTGAGGATTTTGGAGCATAACACTAAGCACATGAAGCAAGAGGCTCATTAAGCAACACCTCATCCCTCCTTAATAGTATTGGCTTTTCCTATGGACTCAATGTGATCTTGGATCACTAAAATATAAAATGTAGAGTCTTGTTCTTGAAGCTTGAGCCAATCCTTTGTCCTTATAATTTTGAGGGATCCACTTTCCTCATCCATGCCATGCCATCCATTGAGCTTTTCTGAAATATTCATCTTGGAATAATGTTAGCTCAATGAGCTATATGTTGTTAGGAATTACCAAAACCACCCAGGGATAGTTGCACTTTCACAGGGGCTCTGCCCTTTTCCTTTTCTCCTTTCTTTCCCTGTTTCTTTTCTTTATTTAAAGCTTTTCTGTTTTTGCTATTTTAGGCCACTTAGGCATTTTGCAAAAATATTGGTTCACCACCAATATTACCAGAAGCATACTTTCCACATTATGAACATTTTATTTTTCATGTTTGAGCATTTTTGAATTTCACACATAACTTGAAATTGAATTCAACTGGATTTTGAAAAGGAATATTGATCAAAGTAACTAAGCACTGTTATAGCAAAATGATTAGCTTGATCTCAGGGATTACTGTAGCATCTTTACACCGGGGTGTTACAATAAGGAACTATAGCAAGGTAATCTCCATAAGCATAATTCATATTGAAATCATGGCCACAAGCATAGCAAGCATAAAGTTCATCAAAAAGGTATATTTCAAACGATTCAAAGGAATCATAGCAATTATCATGGCAATCATCCTTCGGTAGGCACGAAGGGAAATTAAACAATGTATTAGTTGAAGAGTTACTCTCATTAGAATGTGGGCATGGGTGATCAATCCGCTCTTCCTCCTTTTGTTCTTCGCTCTTCTCCTCATATTTTTCATCCAATGAGCTCACAGTGTCATCAATTTCTTCTTCCATAGTTTCCTGCAAAATATTAATCTCTTCTTGAACAGTGGAGACTTTCTCAATAAATGCATCAATATTGGCATTATATTCATAATTCTGATAGCAAAATTTTCAGGTCTGTAAACAGCATCATCAAGATTTTCACACTTTCCAAACAAAGATTCAATTTCATAAGCACCCTTAAAAGCAACAAATTCTTCTATTCGTTCCACATCATATTAATCACATATACCATTAGCATAAGAAGCCAAGGTTTATAATCATTAAATTTACATGAAAAGGGAAGGTGTAGAGCCTTCATCCTAAAGCAACAAGTATAATCATATCCCTGGCATAAATTCCAAGCATACCAATGCAAACATATAAATCTGATCCCATAACAATTTCCCTTTTTAAGTCAAGCGATAATCCCTAAAGTATTCACGTTGATCCAACGTGTCTCCCATTATATAATTGAATGGGGTTTTCTCAGGATTACTAAAGTAGTGCATAATATCTTTCACATAATGAGCATCGAGGGTTTTAGGAGGTTCCCCATCTCCAAGGGTAGCAAGTACACCTAATTTTTTTGGTATTTCGTGTTCCATATCCATAACTAAAGATAGAGAACAACTTAGAACAACAAATAATATCTACTTAGTGATAAAGCAAATTAGCACACATAAGAATATTCACCCCACGCCATTGCTCCCCGGCAACGGCGCTTGAAAAAGGTCTTGATAACCAACAAGTATAGGGGATCAGTTGTAGCCTCTTTGGATAAATAAGAGTGTCGAACCCAACGAGGAGCTAAAGGTAGAACAAATATTCCCTCAAGTTCTATCAACCACCGATACAACTCTACGCACTCTTAATGTTTGCTTTACCTAGAACAAGTATAAAACTAGAAGTACTTTGTAGGTGTTGTAGGATAGGTTTGCAAGATAATAAAGAGCACATAAATAAAATCTAGGGGCTGTTTAGATAAATAAACAACTAAGTTAGTTTTCGTAGAGAGCTTTTTGTCACAAGGAAGTTATTTATCCCTATGCAATCGATACCTAGACCAGTGATCATTATTGCAATTTTATGAGGGAGAGGCATAAGCTAACATACTTTCTCTTCTTGGATCATATGCACTTATGATTGTAACTCTAGAAAGCATCTGCATCTACTAAAGATCATTAAGGTAAAACCCAACCATAGCATTAAAGTATCAAGTCCTCTTTATTCCCATACGCCATAACCCACTTATCCGTGTTTGTGCTTCTATCACTCATGCAACACAGACAATAAGCAAACCATGAATATATTGCAAACCCTACAGGGGGGATCCCTCATGCTTGCGGGACACGGAGAGAACCATAGGACATCACCAATAATAAAACATGCAACTCAAACCAATCACGATCATCAATGAACCCATAGGACAAAACGGATCTACTCAAACATCATAGGATGGCCATACATCATTGGGAAATAATATATAGCGTTGAGCACCAGGTTCAAGTAGAGATTACAACAGGGAGAAGAGGTGTTACACCGCTGCATAGAGGGGAGAGAGTTGGTGATGAGAACGACGAAGTTGGTGGTGTAGATCGCCGTCATGATGATGACCCCGGCGGCGTTCCGGTGCCACCAAGAGAGAGGGGGAGAGAGCCCCCTCCTTCTTCTTCGTCATTGGCCTCCCCCCTAGATGGGAGAAGGGTTCCCCTCTCGTCCATGGCCACCATGGCGGCGTAGGGGCGGGACCCCTCAGAGATTGGATCTCTCTCTGCTTCCTTCTGTTTCTATGCTCCCAGATTACCATTTCTTAAATTCCCAGAGATCCGTAACTCCGATTGGGCTGAAATTTTAACACGATTTTTATCCAGATATTAGCTTTCTTGCGGTGAAAGAAGGGCACCAACTGCCTTACAGAGTGGCCACAAGGGCCCAGGGCGCGCCCCTGCCTTGTGGACTCCTTGGGCATTGTCTCGCGTTGATTCTTTTTCCAAAAAATCAAATATATTCCAAATAAATCTCTGTAAGTTTTTATCGCGTTTGGACTTCCTTTGATATGGATTTTCTGCAAAACAAAAAACATGCAACAAACAGGAACTGGCACTGGGCACTGGATCAATATGTTATTCCCAAAAATAGTATAAGAAGTTGCCAAAAGTATATGAAAGTTGTATAATATTGGCATGGAACAATCAAAACTTATAGATACAATGGAGAAATATCAATAACAAAATGATGTAGGTTCTAAAAGTCCATTTTTGGGACTCCAACAACGTTGCAGAATACGAAGCTCTCCTGCGCGAGCTCCGAATAGCAGCCTCCATGGGCATTCGCCCACTCATCTGCTGGGGCATCTCCGACCTCGTGGCCCAACAATTTATGAAGACATGTTGGTGCAATATTTGCTCTCTTGTGTTTTGGAGATTGTTGACAGAAACATGCATGGACTAATTTGTTTGCTAGTGCACACAGAGAGTAATAGTCCATGCAGAACCAAAGGGAATGCTATCCTTGGTGTCAAGTTCGAGGAACTGCACCGAAGAACATCTGTGATGCATAGATGATTGATTTATATCTATCAAAGACATGCACGCGACAAGGTTGATGTGAAGGAGTTGACCCCTTGAAAATTATTGCTGGCATGAAGCAATTGGTTCGGTGTTCGTTCGAAGAATTGACTGCAGCTGAGAAGGTCGAAGGCGAAGTGAAGACGTAGCATTCATTTTGTTCTTCTTATTCTTTTCTCTTTATTGAGTCATAGGACCTCCATACTGTTAAGAGGGGTATAGGTTCTCAAAGCTTAGATCCGCTCTGATGGTTAGCCCAAACCTATGCAGGAATGAGAAAAATCTCTTTATGCTCTGATGATTACCTGTCAGCAGAAGACGTAGTTCCTCGGTGCTGCAGGAGATATCTTTCAGACAGAGGCGTTAGCATTTCTTGCTTCACAAGGAGTGTCAGCGTTGTGCTCAAATTCCGACTATTGGACTCGGGTCGTTCGGCCATTGGTTGCCCCGCATGTCCAATTTGGTCATTTCCATTCAGGGAAGGTTGTGGCTATAAATAGCCACCTTGCTCCAACATTGTCCGTTAGCGGCTCCGCTAAATATTTCCGAGAAGATTGATGGAGCATCCCCTCTCCGAGAGATTTGAGTTTAAAATCCACCGAGAGAAAACCAAGAGCCAAAACTTAGACAGTGGTTGTGCATCACAGTAGTGCTAAGTTAGAGTTCTTGTACCTATTACCCTTGAGAGATGCTCACTCTGTAGACAGATAGGTGTCGGCTTGAGGGACAAAGAGTAATTGTACTCACCAAGAAAAGTCTTCAACAACCAAGAGTCATTATGGTTCATGAAGAAGTCTGTCGAAGGTTTGGAGATTGTCGACAAGTATCTACCATGAGTGAAACCCACTGGACACTACTGCAGGATGCTGCTAAAGCGACACCACAATCAGAGACCCTTTGACGAAATTGTGTGCAATGCATTAATCGCAAACGGTGATTTAAAAAGGGTCAAAAATGATGCAGAACGTTTGCGATGGCGGATACATCAAACACAGTTCAGATTTTAGTTGCATGTGCAATGCGGGGCATACGGTTCAGTTCAATGAACTGTTTGCGATGAGGCAGAAGAATAGAAACGATAAGCCAAATGAAGGTGTGTGCGATATACGGCATACAGTTCACTCGGATTACTGTTTGTGATTAGGCAACACAACAGAACCGGTCAGCCAGATGAAAAGTTGTGTGCGATATACGGCATACAGTTCACTCGCATTAATTGTTTGTGATTAGTCAACACAACAGAACCGGTCAGCTAGATCAAGGTGTCTGCGATTGACGGCATACACTTCAGAAGGATGAACTGTTTGTGATTAGGCAACACAATAAAAATGGTCAGCCAGATCAAGGTGTCTGCGAGTGACGACATACACTTCACACGGATGAATTGTTTGCGATTAGGCACAACAAACCGAAATAGTTAGACAGATCAACGTGTGTGCTCTAGACGGGCACAAATTCTAATTAAACGAAGTGTGCATGATGGTAGTAACAAGCGCGCATGGTTGATGGAACAAGACGTGTGCTGACATCACCTATTGCGGTGCACCCTATGTTGCAAACGCCATGTACGCGGCCGAGAACGCGTGCCCACGTTATGCCGTCCGGGAATAGTGCCGCACTTAGAAATTATAGAATCGTCAATAAATTTTGAGCCAGCGTCCCTTCACATTCCAAATTACTACCATGCCATATTTAATTGCAAACATGTTCACACCGATCAAAACATAAAAGGTTTCCCACTTAGGAGCGTATTAGTACTCGGTTATAAATACTACCTACTCCAAGATGACTGCACATTCCTCCTCAACTCCTCATACAAAAAAACAAACAATTCTTTCATCGTCGTTCCCTCGCGTCTGCCATGGCCCGCATGAGTTTTGGGTTGAGAGATTACTAGCAGGGAGAGGTGAGCAGGAAGCGGAAGCACGAGAGATGTCCCGCCTCACCGCGAAAGCAGCTGACATGTCCCACTGTGCCGCCATAGCAACACAGAGGTGTCGCTGTGCCACCGAAGTAGCACAGAGGTCCTGCCGCATCGTCGGTGCAACAGACTGGTCCGGCCGCGCCGCAGAAGTAGCAGAGATGTCCCGTCGTGATGCGAATGCAACAGAGATGTCCTTTCGTGCCCCGGTGGCCGGGGAAAATGTCTCGCGGGTAGGCGAGGACTATCAAAATTGCATGCGCGCTATCCTTGATGACCTAATGGGTCAGATCTCTGACTAGATGAAGCTGCATGATGAGATGAATGCGTCGTTTGAAAATGCTACCAACGTCATCCTGGGACTTGGGGGGACAAGGCGAAGCTCCGCACCGAGCGTGATCTGCCGAGGGCAAAGATCACCGAAATGATGAAGCAGCACAAGGAGACCACTGCCTTGTTGAAGAGGACGGGAGTCATCGTTAAAAAACTTATGGACGAGAATGCCATGCTCCGCATCGAGTGCCAAAGGCTAGTGGAGGAATCCGTGGACGCTCTCAAGCAACGTATTGATTCATCGCCACTCGCCGCGAGAACTCGTCTCCGTGGCTTGTAGCAACGCATCAAGAAAGTAGAGATCAGTGAGCCAGATCATTGTGTGCGTCTTCCTTCTTCTTTTGCACTTGTGTATTTTGGGCATTGTCGCATGTGCCTTTTTATTTATCTTATTAAATATGTAAGATAATTATTATCCACTGTCATCATCCTTATATTCATCAGTCTTTCTATAAGTCACAGTGGCTGCTATATAGGTCCGTCAGATCTTACATCAAGATCCGTGCAAAACTTTCTTTTCAGATTTTCTTTTTTCTATTTTAAATCTCAGTCGAGTGAGACATAGCCACGCCATTAAACAGGGACTCGGGCGCCATTAATGGAGACGTTGGGAGAGAGGTGGGCGGAAGATGGAGGTCAAAGGGCTCTCCTCCCGATAAGCACGCGCAGGGGTCTGATTGCACGCCTCCCGTACTCAAATAGTTACCCCGCATGTCACCTCCTAGGCAATAAAAAAGGGGACGCTTGGCGGCACATAAACGGTAAGTAGATGTAGCGATCCGACCTCAGACGGTCAAATCTCTGTGCATAAGTGTCATCCCTGGATCGATAATGTTGACACGCACAATACTCGAGGATTTATAACAGAGTTCAATCACACACTTGTTACATCGATTATCTCAAAGAGAGTACTTATTGCAATAATATGGCTGAAGGACATCTAAATAAGATAACTACGGAAGCATCGAAGATAAATGAGTCCATCAACTCCAACGGCATAGCTGAGTGCACGACAATGGCTAGCGCACCTTACTCTTCGTCTGCACACTCCGCGACATAATACGTTGCAGCCTGTGTAGGTCAGCACATGGAATATGCTGGCAAAATAACACTATTGAGCAATGAACAGATAACAGTTATTACTACATGCATATATGGCTGGTGGAGGCTCTATGGTTAACATTTGCATAAAGCTAGTTTTTCCTACAACAAAGGAATATATTTTGTTTAACTACAAAGTTTGTTGATAATATTGAGAATGGTAACCCTATCTCAAATCCCAAAATAATAGTTAACAACTCAAAAAATTATTTAAGTAAAGTGATGAGATCAAATCAATAATTCATGTACCAGATACTCAAGATGTCCATAACCGGGGACACGGCTAACCATGATTAGTTTGTACACTCTGCAGAGGTTTGCGCACTTTTAGCCACAAGACTCGATCTCCTCCGTTGAATTTCTTGCACTGCATGATGTTTGAGAAACGGATGACCGAGACACAGTCTTTCCGAAGAGGTCCCCTTAACCGATAGATAGGCCAGTACACCTACAATTCCCCTACTCTGCTAGACCATCATGGAAAGGTTTCCCACAACTTACTCAACTATGCCAGAGCCCATAATGGCTTGTGGATGCACACAGAAGTTTCTAGCATGAATAATCTTATGACCCCTTTGAGCCTGGGTGGCGAAACATAGGATGATCACACGGATGCCCCGGGATCTCCTTGGACAACACTGGATTCCTCAGGTGCCCACAAACAATCCACCCAGATGTGTATTAAAGTAGCCCCCTTAAGTTTAAACCTTATTTCATAATAATACTCACAACTATCATGAATCTCTCAAACCAAACCACGTCTACGAGCATAGCATAGCAGTATAAGCATAACGTAGTAACTCCCCAGGGTTTGATATAAGACAATAGGTTCTACCTCATCAACTACTTCCCAATACCCACATGTTATCAATTCTACTCATGCAATGTTTGAGGGTTGAAACTAATGCATAAAAACTGGGTAATAAAGGGATATGATCAAAGTGTTACTTGCCTTGCTGACGGTCGGAAAACCCTAGTGATTCGTAGTAGCAAGCCTCACACTCCGGAAACTCTATCGTTAACAAACAATAGCATACATAAGCACTAAAGCATAAGATGCAAAGTTAAAACTCAAGAGAAAAGATCTGAATGAAAAGTTCAAGAGAAGAGCTTCGATTTGCAAAAAGAATCAATCGAATCGGAGCTACAAAACACAAACTACGATCAAAAGAAGTTCGAATTCAAATCAGCTTGGAACCAAATTTAAAATTTTCAAAACCATGTTAAAGTTGATCATCCGGAAAGAGGAGATCAAGACAAAGATTTTGGCGTTGGTTTCACTGGATTTGGATAAACGAGCAAAAAGTAATGAGGGTTTGAAAATCAGGGACTAACCTATAAGAAAAGTATTTACGGATAGGTCCCTGGCCGAAAAATGAAAATAGAAAGAAAAACCTAACGAACGAACATTCGTAAACAGAGACTAATGAATGAACATGTTCGCTAACAGAGATGATCGAGTGAACGATTGCTAATTAACATAAATAATAAAAAATGATCTAATCTAAACCGAAAAAATGAACGAAAAACCGAAAAAACCTAATGGTTTTTACCGGTCAACCAAAGAAAACCGGCAGCGTGGTCAACGGCGAGATCCGGCGGTGAACGGCAGGACTGCGGTGGCGCGGCAGTTGCGGCAGCTAGTGGCGGCGGCGCTAGGCGGTGGCGGTGGCTCGGCGAACGGCGGCACGGGCGGCTCCGCCGGCGGTTCGGCGGTGCGGGCGGCTACGGTGGCGCGGCTCGGGTGGCGGGGTGGTTGTGAGGAGGAGGCGGTGGGGCGACTCGCCTTATAAAGGGGCCGAGGGCTTGGCTTGCGGGAGGGGCGGCGGCGCAGTGGAGTCCGAGCCGGACTCCATGGCTGCGGCGAGGTGGTCGGGACTCCCGAGCGAGAGGCGGTGCGCCCGGGTGGGCTTCGGCCCAGTCGGGCGAAGAAGTTTTTTTTTATAAATTTCGCCGCTGAAAAAAATCCTAATAAAATATAAAAAATCTAAAAATTCCAGAAACAATTTTCACCGTCCAAAACCTAATATTTAGGACAAGATGAACATTTTTCTTGACTAAAAATGCAATTTTTTAAAATGCATATTTTCTCTAATTCAAATAAAATACCAAAAATAATAATTTGATTTTTAAAATTTCTTCTCCAATATTTCTCTTCTGTTGAAGAAGTCATATTATCTTCTCTCATTTATTTTTGTTATTAGAAATAATTGGATAGAAAATATTAAAATCAAATGGATCCTCTTTTCAAATTCGAAATAAATGCAAATATGAAAATTTGTGGAACCTCCAACTCAGTCCTTGGGTCCGTGAGTTGCGTAAGATTACTAGGATCACAACCAAAATGCAACTAAAATATGATATGCATATGATGACCTATGTATGACATCCAAATTGAAAATTTGGGATGTTACAAACCTACCCCCCTTAAGATGAATCTCGCCCTCGAGATTCGGGTTGGATAGAAAATTCATGTGGGTGGACTTTCCATAGGTCTTCCTCTTGTTCCTAGGTGGCTTCTTCCTCGGTATGGTGAATCCACTGAACTTTGCAAAACTTGATAACCTTGCTGCGTGTAACTCGGCTGGCAAACTCGAGAATCTTGACGGGTTTGTCCTCGTAGGTCAGGTCACTCTCCAACTGAATTGCTTCTCAACATGTCCTCCAGAATCTGATTGACTCTCTCGGTGTCTCCATCTATCTGCGGATGAAAGGTTGTACTGAATTCTAACCTGGTACCCAAAGTCTGGTCCAACTGATTCCAAAACTTCCAGGTAAACTGTGTTCCTTTATCTGATACGATGGTCCTCGGAACTCCATCTAGACATACGATCCTGGTCATATATATCTTGGCCAACTTCGCGCTGGTATAAGTGGTTTTCACGGGTAAAAAGTGAGACACTTTGGTCAAGCGATCTACTACTATCCAGATAGAATCGTATCCTGATCGTGTTTTGGGCAATCCGGTGATAAAGTCCATGCCAAGTTTATCCCACTTCCGTTCGGGTATCGGCATAGGCTCTAGTAATCCTGCTGGCTTCTGGTGTTCTGCCTTAACTCTCTGACATACATCACATAATGTTACATACTCGACAATATCCTTCTTCATACCTGAGGGAGTCCTGGATTAGGGGGTCTTCGGATAGCCAGACTATATCCTTTGGCCGGACTGTTGGACTATGAAGATACAAGATTGAAGACTTCATCCCGTGTCCGGATGGGACTCTCCTTGGCGTGGAAGGCAAGCTTGGCAATACAGATATGTAGATCTCCTCCCTTGTAACCAACTTTGTGTAACCCTAGCCCCCTCCGGTGTCTATATAAACCGGAGGGTTTAGTCCGTAGGACAACAACGATCATACCATAGGCTAGCTTCTAGGGTTTAGGCTCTACGATCTCGTGGTAGATCAACTCTTGTAATACTCATATCATCAAGATCAATCAAGAAGGAAATAGGGTTTTACCTCCATCAAGAGGGCCCGAACCCGGGTAAACATTGTGTCCTCCGCCTCCTGTTACCATCCGCCTTAGACGCACAGTTCGGGACCCCCTACCCGAGATCCGCCGGTTTTGACACCGACATTGGTGCTTTCATTGAGAGTTCCATTGTGTCGTCACCGTAAGGCTTGATGGCTTCTTCGATCATCGGTAACGATGCGGTCTAGGGTGAGGTTTTCCTCCCCGGATAGATCTTCGTATTCGGCCGCTTCGCACAGCGGGCCAACTCGCTTGGCCGTCTGGAGCAGATCGAGAGCTACGCCCCTGGCCACCAGGTCAGGTTCGGAAACTTGCACTACACTGCCGACATCCGCGGAGAGTTGATCTTTGACGGATTCGAGCCCATGCCAGGTGAACCGCACGATCACGACGAGCATGATTTAGCTCCGCCGTCGGACAGTGTTCGGGAAATCTCACCTGTAGCTACTCCGGCCCTTGATCCGGAGCAAATTGCGCCATCCAAGGATGGGTGGATAGACCCCGCCATGGAAGCCGCACTCTCAGCGGCGATAGAGCCGGATACTGACTTCACCCTTCACGAGAGTCGTGTTGCCGAACCACTAGATTCATCTTCGGCAACGGACTCCGAGCCGCCTGCGTCGGTGCCTATCGAATCTGATTGGGCGCCGATCATGGAGTTTACCTCTGCGGATATCTTTCAACACTCGCCTTTCGGCGATGTGCTTAATTCATTAAGGTCTCTCTCCTTGTCAGGAGAACCTTGGCCGAACTATGTCCGGCTAGAATGGGATGCGGACGACAAAGAAATTCACTCCCCACCCACCACCCACTTAGTAGCCACTGTCGACGATTTAACCGACATGCTCGACTTCGACTCCGAAGAAATCGACGGTACGGACGATGATGTAGGAGACGAATTGGGACCACCGCATACAGGGCACTGGACCGCCACCTCATCATATGATATATACATGGTGGATACCGCCAAAGAAGGCAATGGCGATGAGACAGCGGAGGATCACCCCTCCAAGAAGCAACCTAAGCGCCGACGTCAGCGGCGCCGCTCTAAGTCCCGCCATAGCAAAAGTAGCGATACCGGCACAAGAGACAATGACACTTCGGATAGTGCCGAAGACGACGACAATCTCCTCCAGCAAAATTTGGAGCGGGAGGACGAACAAGCTAACCCTCCAGAACGGGCAACAGATGAAGAGGCGGAGGACGACAATTACATGCCTCTCTCTGAAGACGAGGTGAGCCTCGGCGATGAAGAATTTATCGTGCCTGAGGATCTCGTCGAGCAGGAGCGCTTCAAGCACCGGCTTATAGCCACAACAAATAGTATGAAGAAAAAGCAACAACAGCTTCGAGCTGATCAAGATTTGCTAGCAGACAGATGGACCGAAGTCCTTGCGGCTGAGGAATACAAACTCGAACGCCCAACCAAAAGTTATCCAAAGCGCAGGTTGCTACCTCAACTAGAGGAGGAAGCATTGAAACCTACATCACCAACGTATGATGCGGCCGATCGGCCACCTCGTGGCCGAGACAGAGAGGCATTCTAGCCCGAAGTCCAGCCCGCACCCCGCCGCCAATCAAACAGAAATACCAAGGCCCGGGGTAATACGCGGGACCTGCGAGGTGTATTGGAAAACAAAGCAAAACATGCAAGATCGACCTACGGATCACGGGGGCGCGCACCAACACGCGGCGATGATCGTCACGCTGGATACACTACTAGTATATCCGGCCGAGCCGAACACGGCAGACAAGATTCGTATGAACTGCGTCGTGACATAGCCCGGCACAGAGGCGCCGCACACCCCCTATGCTTTACTGATAGTAATGGACCATGAATTCCCAGAAAGGTTTAAACCCGTAAACATTGAATCATACGACGGTACTACAGACCCCGCGGTATGGATTGAAGATTTCTTCCTCCACATTCACAGGGCTCGCGGGGATGACCTACATGCCATCAAGTACCTCCCGTTAAAACTCAAAGGGTCGGCTTGGCATTGGCTCAATAGCTTGCCGGCAAAATCCATCGGAAGCTGGGAGAGCCTGGTAGAGGCATTCCTGGACAATTTCTAGGGCACTTATGTGCAACCGCCGGACGCTGACGATTTAAGTCATATAACTTAGCAGCCAGGGGAATCAGCCAGGAAATTCTGGACCTGGTTCCTAACCAAGAAGAACCAAATAGTCGATTGTCCGGATGCAGAGGCCTTAGCGGCATTTAAGCATAATATCCGTGACGAATGGCTCGTCCGACACCTCGGCCAAGAGAAGCCAAAATCCATGGCAGCCCTCACGACACTTATGACCTGCTTTTGTGCGGGCGAAGATAGCTGGTTGGCTCGTAGTACCAATACAGCAAGTAAACCTGGCATATCAGAAGCCAGGGATAGCAACGGTAAACCACGACGCAACAAACACAAGCGCCACAAATATGGCGAAAACGCCGAAAATATGGCAGTTAAGGCCGGGTTCAGGGGCTCAAAGTCTGGTCAGCGGAAAGGGCCATACAAAAATAAAAATCCGGGTCCATCCAGTCTGGACCGCATACTCGATCGTCAATGCCAAATTCATGGCACCCCAGGAATGCCAGCCACCCATACAAAAAGAGAATGCTGGGTCTTCAAACAAGCCGGCAGGGCAGGCGCTAAAGATGAAAGGGGGTCTCAAAGTGACAATAGTGACGAAGAGTCCAGACCACCTAACACAGGAGGGCAAAAGAAATTTCGCCCGCATATTCAATCGGTCAATGTGGTAAATACCACCCAAATTACCATCTCGGACCAGATATGCATCCTTAGGGATAGCGACTCAACGGAACTAGTCATCCCACAATATAAACTGGGGCCGGTCACCTTCAACCGCACGGATTGCCCGGTTAGCGCCCATCAGGGCAATCTAGCCGCATTAGTCCTCGACCCAATAATAGACGGGTTCCACCTCACTCGAGTCCTCATGGACGGCGGCAGCAGTCTAAATCTGCTTTACCAGGAGACAATGCGCAAGATAGGCATTGATCATTAGGCTATCAAACCCACTAAAGCCACCTTCAAAGGCATTATACCAGGTGAGGAGGCTCGCTGTGCAGGCTCCATTACCCTTGAGGTAATCTTCGGATCACCAGAAAATTACCGTATCGAAGAGTTAAGCTTCGAAATCTCCCATTCCACAGTGATTATCAAGCACTGCTCGGACGAACCGCATTCGCTCGATTGAATGCGGTGCCACATTATGCCTACCGTAAGCTCAAGATGCCAGGTCCACGCGGCGTCATCATGGTTAATGGCAAGGCCAAACCTTCTCTCGGCACCAACATATACACCACTGCCTTAGCAGCAGAAACAATGAGCAACACCTTGCAGCCGAACCTCGAGTGGACGCCCAGGCCTCCGGACACCGCCAAGGGACTCCGAACTACTTCGCGGTAGGACAGCCCGGCCCGTCCAGGGCTCAACTAAAACACTCCGGCGAAGGCCAGGACAGGCCGAACTCAGCGGCTCAACCGCCCTCCGGGACATAAATATTTCTTACATTTCCTTTGCAGGTTCACCTTTGCGCCGACCAGGACGGGCTACACGAAGGCAGCTTGAACGCGTAAGGGAATCCTTAGACATCCCCCGCAGTGACTGTCTGGCAATACTACGGATCCTCACTCAGCCTCTTCCCCCTGGTCTCAGCAGGTTCCGCAATTATATTCCTTTTCTATCACATTACTTGTTCCTATACGCATAGATGTACTATTCAAATACAACATGTGGATTTATATGACGTTTACCTGCTGTTATTTCTTATTGTCATCATTCTGTCAACTGGCATTCGTACACAACGATATGCCTTAAAATATGCCAGGGGCTTCGTTTTACCCATAATACAACAGTAAAGTCCGAACACCTTCATGGAAGTTCGGCACCCCGAACTTATAGCATTATATGCATCAGCTCCAAATCATGTCTTGGGTCAATAGTTGGGTTTGCCCGGCTCCCATGTTTTGGTACCTTACGTTCCGCTATATCGGCTAAGGTAGCACTGGGAGAACTACTGCGATTGTGTCCTGGTTCTTCCGGACGAGCACCTCAGTAGAGAAAGCCGAAAACTAACTGTCATGATACGGCGAGAGCTGGCCAGCTGTTCGATAGGTCATAAAATCTTTAAGGATTTCTCCCGCATAATGCCATAACCAATGCAGCGTGCGATGGATCGGTTTTTTCTCCGATCAGGTGCTTATAGAGCCCCCAGTACGGTATTCCAAACACCAGTGGCTGCGCCGACCATACTAAAGCTCCTATGGCTAAGTGAGAGTGATAAAGCCCTACAGTCCAATTGCCTGGTTCGTTGTGCTGAGCACCTCCTTCAAAGGACCCAAAACTGGGATAAAGAGTGCTCAGGTTCATCCCGAACACCCCCGTACTTCATATGTGGGGGCAGAAGCCGACGACTGGCCAACTCTTAGATTTAATATATAAAACGGCCGCACAGGAGGGTAAACGTTCATATAACAGGCAGTAAATAATATAATTGACCTTGTTTAAACATTACAAAGGACAACATGATTTGCATTCATGGAAATATAAAGTCCTTGGTGCATAGCTCTGCGGCAAGGTAGGATCCTTTCAGGACACTCTCATAATACAACTCGGGCTTGCGGTGCTCCTTCCCCTCCGGCGGTCCTTCGGTCATCAGCTTTTTAGCATCCATCTTCCCCCAGTGCACCTTTGCACGGGCGAAGGCCATTCGTGCACCCACTATACAGACGTACCGCTTGATGACATCAAGTCGAGGACAGGCACTCACAAGCCGCTTCACGAGCCCGAAGTAGCTAGTTGGGATCGGCTCAGCAGGCCATAGCCGGATAATCAAATCCTTCATGGCTAGTTCCGCCGCCTTCTGTAGTTCGATCACCTGTTTCAGTTTATCGGCAAAAGGCACCGGATAATTTAGTGCCAAATACTGCGACCAGAAGAGCTTATCCGCGTTATTACTTTCTTCGGCTCGGTAGAATCGCGTGGCATCTAATATGCTACGAGGTAGCTCGGCAAATACCCCTGAGAAATCCATATTCAAAATTAGACACATAAGTCTCCACCCCCAAATACTTACTCTACAGGGGAAAAGCCTTACCAGTCGCGATCTCTCTCGCCTCTTGGATCACCTGCAGGGCGCTTCGGGTCTCCCCCCGGGCATCGCTCATGGCCTGATGAGCTTTGGTGAGTTCCGATTTTTTCTCCATTAAACTCTGCTCCAAGGTCTCGCATTTCCTTACGGCCTCTTGTAGCTCCCGCTCAGCTTCAATAACCCTGGCCTCGTGCTTCTCACGAAGAGCCTGCTCAGTGGATGCCTTTTTCTCGGCCTCAGCCACAGCCTTCTTGAGGGCTTCGACTTCGGTCGCAATTCCTAGCGCAATGACATACAACTCAGTTCATACTGAAAATTCATTCGCAATAAACGCGAACAAGAATTGTGCATACCCTGTTTATCCCTCATCTGCATTTTCAACTGGCCAAGTTCTTCTTTGGCCCGCTCCAGACTTTGATTCAGTCCGGAGATTTTGAAGTATGGGAGGCAGCAGCCGCAACAGACGCCTGCTCATAAGAGAAGGGATATATCTGTCATTCAATGAGTCTTCCTGTGAACATATATATTTGATCCTCTGTCCGGTTTCTTCTTTCACCGGACAGTGCATTAGGGGCTATTGTCCATACTATGACACTCTTCAAATAACATACCTCAAAACCTTTTATAAGGCTGATACAGGCTCCACTCAGTCCACTCTCGGTAGACTGAATCTTCTCAATCACCGCACCCATAAGGGCACGATATTCATCAACGATGGAGGCGTCTTTCAACGCCACCAGCAAAGCATCCGACACTTCTGGATAGACAGAGGTCACCGATGGAACAGGCACACCCCCTCCAGCCAATGGAGGCTGCCTGTTTGATTCTGGAGCCGTATAGGTCTCTGGAATCGCATCCGGCGGGGAGCCAAACCCAGGATTGCCCCCGCCGTCAGCCCCCATGGGAATCTTTTCCCCTATGTGTCCGACCCCTGAGGTTTGACCTCCAGGCACCGCCTTCATGATTCCTTCCTTTCCTCCTTAGCCGGGGTCCTTCTTGGACGAAGTCTCGGTGTTATGCACCTGCTTGGAGGAAGGAGCCTTCAGAGGCGTCCCACTCTCCGTAGCACTCGATCTCAGCAAGTCCTTTGATGAGGATTGTTTGGTACGGGACCTCGCCGGACTGCAAAAAATATGGCTTAGGTTAAAATACTAAGCCCCGATGAGTCTGGATGCCTAAAATATCATCGGATTTTATATACTTACGAGTTCACCAGGGGCTGGGCCCTGGGATCCCATGCCGGGCCGCTGTCGGCGGCGGCATTGGGCTCCTCCTGAAGAGGAGCCTTTCCCCTTTTGGGCAGCTCGGCCTCCAAGTGTACGGAGGCCGTCCTCTTCTTCCCCCCCCCACAGGGGATTCATCCTCCTCCTCCTCGTCCTCTTCGGAGGCGAGATGGGCATTGGAGCCTTCCGATATTGCGTCCGAAGCACCGTAGTGACAAAGGCCGCCCCCGATCTTTTTTGCCTCCTTCTCGGCCATCTTCTTCGGCACCTTGTAAGGCGCTGGGATCAACATCTTCGTCAGAAGTGGGATGGCCGGTTCTTCGGGCAGCGGAGCCGGACAATGGATCCGCTCCGCCTTCTTCGTCCAGCCCTGGGAGAATCGTATAAAACACGTTAAGAATTTCTTTTGGATTACGCGGATAGACAAGTTCAATAACTCACCGAACTTGCTGGGCGGGACAGTTGGTACCCACGGTCTTCGGTGGAGTCCGGCCACGATTTGCTGGACTTGAAAAGCACCTTCCAGATGTCCTTGTGCGAGAAGCCAAAAAGCTCCCACAAGTTTTGGTGCCTGGCCGGATCAAACTTCCATAAATTGCAAGTCCGGTGCTGACAAGGCAAGATCCGGCGAATTAACATCACCTGGACCACATTGACAAGCTCAATGTTCTTGTCTCCCATATCTTTAATGCGCGTCTGGAGCGTCGATAGTTCGTCGGATGAGGACCAGTCCAGGCCTTTCTTGACCCAGGATGTAAGCCGCAGGGGGCGCCGGATCGGAACTCGGGAGAGGCGGCCCACTCTGTGCCGCGCGACTCAGTGATATAAAACCACTGATGTTGCCACTCCTTGACAGAATCATTAAAGGTTTCCGTTGGCCATATGACGTTGGGCATCTTGCTCACCATGGCGCCCCCGCACTCGGCTTGCTCGCCGCCCACCACCTTGGGCTTCACATTAAAAATCTTCAGCCATAAAACCAAAGTGCGGCGAAATGCGGAGAAAAGCCTCGCACACGACAATGAATGTCGAGATGTTGAGGAAGGAATGAGGGGACATGTCGTGAAGATCGGTCCCATAATAGTACATGATGCCGCGAACGAACGGGTGGAGTGGAAATCCTAGCCCGCGGACAAAATGAGGAAGGAAAACATCCCTCTCGTGGGGTTCTGGAGTAGGGATGATTTGTCCTGCCGTTGGAAGACGGTGGCTGATTTTCTTGGCCAGGTACCCGGCCTTCCGAAGCTTTTTAATATCCTTCTCTTGGACGGTAGAGGCCATCCATTTGCCTCCCGCTCCGGATCCGGACATCTTCGGAGGACCTTGTGTGAGCGGAGAAGAGGAACGCTTGAGCGTTGGAGCTCGAGCAGAAGGGAATGAGCCGGGAAGAAGGCGTGGGTGAGAAGAGTAGATCCTTGTCCCTTTATAAGGACGGAAGAGGCAATGCGCCTCCCCACTTACCTAGTAAAACCTCTTATTCCCCAAACGTCATAATTGATGGCGCGGTTGGGTTACCCACACCCGTATTGATGAGAATCCCGTGATAAGGGTACACGATCTCTGCTTCGACAAGATGTGCCAGGAAAGCTGCCTCGCGATATGTACAGGGCTGGTTGTGAAAAACGGTTCGAATAATGACCAGGCCAAGGTGTGATGTCATACCGCGAAGTGCGCCAGCAGATTAGATTTGTGGAAATATCATTCTCTCTACGGTGGTATGTGGAACTTGTTTTGCAGAGCCGGACACTATCCTTGTGTTCAAGATCTTCTATGGAGTATTCGGAGGAAGAACCCGCCATGCAATGCCGAAGACAAATCTGCGCGTCGGACTCATCGTCATTGAAGCCTGGTTCAGGGGCTACTGAGGGAGTCCTGGATTAGGGGGTCTTCGGACTATATCCTTTGGCCGGACTGTTGGACTATGAAGATACAAGATTGAAGACTTCGTCTCGTGTCCGAATGGGACTCTCCTTGGTGTGGAAGGCAAGCTTGGCAATACGGATATGTAGATCTCCTCCCTTGTAACCGACTCTGTGTAACCCTATCCCCCTCCGGTGTCTATATAAACCAGAGGGTTTAGTCCGTAGGACAACAACGATCATACCATAGGCTAGCTTCTAGGGTTTAGCCTCTACGATCTCGTGGTAGATCAACTCTTGTAACACTCATATCATCAAGATCAATCAAGAAGGAAGTAGAGTTTTACCTCCATCGAGAGGGCCCGAACCTGGGTAAACAATGTGTCCCCCTCCTCCTGTTACCATCCGCCTTAGACGCACAGTTCGGGACCCCCTACCCGAGATCCGCCGGTTTTGACAACAACAATACCTGTCCACCAGCAACGTTCCTTCAAATCCAAATACATCTTGGTGTTTTTGGGGTGAATCGAGTATGGCGAGTCGTGAGCCTCCTGAAGTATTAATTTCCTGATCTCTGGGTCATTAGGCACATAAATACGATCCTCAAACCATAAAGTTTCATGCTCATCCTCATGAAAACCTTTGGCCTTTCCTTTGCTCATCTTCTCCTTTATCACAGCAATTTCCTTATCATCCTTCTGAGCTTCTCGAATCCTTCCCAATAATGTGGACTGAACCTCCAATGTTGCAACAAAACCTCTTGAAACTATCTCAAATCTAAGTTCCCTGAGATATTCGGCTAACTCCCGTGGTAATCCTTCAGTTAGGAGAGTATTCACATAACTCTGGCAGCTCAAAGCGTCTGCTACAACATTGGCTTTTCCTGGATGATAATGCATCTTCATATCATAATCCTTTATGAGCTCCAGCCATCTCCTCTGCCTGAGATTCAACTCCTTCTGCATGAAGATATACTTTAAACTCTTGTGATCTGTGTATACATCACAATGGTTTCCAATGAGAAAATGTCTCCAGGTCTTGAGCGCATGTACAACGGCTGCTAACTCCAAATCATGCGTGGCATAATTCAACTCATGAGATCGAAGCTGTCGTGAGGCATATGAAACAACTCTTCCGTCTTGCATAAGTACACCTCCATGTTCTTGGCGAGAAGCATCGCAATACACTTGTAAATCCTTGCGTATATCCAGAAGAATTAGCACTGGGGCTGTAACTAACCATTTCTTCAACTCCTGAAAACTGGCCTCACATTCTTCGGTCCACTTGAACTTGGTGTCCTTCTTCAATAACTCCGTCATGGGTTTCACAATCTTGGAAAAATTCTCAATGAATCTCCTATAATATCCGGCGAGTCCAAGAAAACTGTGTATCTCTCCAACCGAGGTGGGTGCCAACCACTCTGTGACAGATTGAACCTTGGTTGGGTCTACTGCTATACCTCTCCTGATATAACATGTCCAATAAATCCAACTTCCTTCAACCAAAACTCGCATTTGCTAAACTTGGCATATAGCTGATGTTCCCTGAGCTTCTCGAGAACTAAGCGCAAATGCTCATTGTGTTCCTCTTCATTCTTCGAGTACACCAATATATCATCAATGAACACCACAAGAAACTTATCCAAGAACTCCATGAACACCATGTTCATCATACTCATAAAATAGGCAGGGGCGTTAGTCATTCCAAAAGACATGACTGTGTACTCATATAGCCCATACCTTGTGGTAAAAGTTGTCTTAGGTATATCCTGTTCTCAGATCTTCAGCTGTTGGTATCTTGACCGTAGATCGATCTTGGAGAATACTTTAGCTCCCTGCAGCTGGTCGAACAAATCGTTGATCATCGGTAGTGGGTATTTGTTCTTGATCGTCACCTCATTCAATGAACGATAATCAACAACCATTCTCAAAGATCCATCCTTCCTCTAAACTAAGAGCACTGGGGCTCCCCACGGTGATGAACTTGGTCGAATGTAACCTTTCTCAAATAACTCCTTAATCTGCTTCTTAATTTCCTCTGGATCATTTGCGGGCATCCGATATGGTCTCTTCGATACTGGTCCGTTTCCTGGCAACAACTCTATAAAAAATTCTATATCCCGATCTGGTGGCATGCCTGGTAATTCCTCTGGAAATACATCAGGATAATCCTTCACAACTGGCACTTCCTCCTGAACAACTCCCGAGAGGGAATTTACTTGAGTCCTCCTCGGCGCATGCCTAAATACATACTTAATCCTTTTTCCCTCAGGGGTGGTGTGTAAAATTGACTTACTAGCACAGTCGATGTTTGCTTCATACGTCGATAACAATTCCATTCCTAGTACTATATCCGATCCTTGTGACTCCAAGATTATTAGGTCTGAGGGGAAAACATGCCTACCTATGGTCAATGGCATCTGAAAGCATCCTCCGCTTGCCATATACTCCGCTCTGGGTGAGCTTACTAGCTTAGGTGTCTTAAGGGCTTTGGTGGGCAACTTATACTTATCCACAAATCCCCTCGATATGTATGAATGCGATGCACGAGTGTAAAAAGAACAATAGCAGTAAATGACTCAATCAAAAACTTATCGATAACTGCATCCGACTGCTCTTCAACTTCCACCACATTAACGTGGTTAACCTGACCTCTGGTGACAGGGTTGGGCTTCTTCCCAGAACTTCCATTTCTGTTTCCATTCTTCAACTCAGAGCAATCGTTGGCGTAGTGTCCAATCTTCCCGCACTTGTAACAGGTAACAGGACTCAGATCCTTCTTAGCGGGTGTTGCTGGGTTGTAACGGTTCTGGCTGCTGCTTCCTCCATTCCCATTTCCATTTTCGGGGCCACTGTGGTTGTGTGAGCTTCCTCCATTGTGAGTATGGCCTCCATGTTTATGATGGGTATGTCTTCCTGAGTTCGGGGTAAAACGTGGCTTCTGCTGAGCTCCAGTGTTGTACTTCCCTTGTCCATATTTCCTTCTGCGGCTCCCTATCTGCTGCTGCTTGCCTTCAATCATAAGAGCCCTTTCTACCAGTTCTTGGTAGTTGGTGAATGTTGCCACCATTAACTGCATACTCAGCTCATCATTCAGCCCTTCCGTAACCTTCTCCTGCTTCGCTGCATCTGTGGCCACATCATCTGGGGCATAACGAGCTAACTTACTAAACTCATCCACGTACTGTGCCACAGTACGATTTCCCTGGCATAAGTTGCGAAACTCAAGCTTCTTCATACTCATAGCTCTGGCTGAGACATGTGATGTGCGAAAAGCTTGCTGAAA
Source organism: Aegilops umbellulata (assembly GCA_032464435.1). NCBI lineage: Eukaryota > Viridiplantae > Streptophyta > Magnoliopsida > Poales > Poaceae > Aegilops > Aegilops umbellulata. The sequence continues at coordinate 115,825,131 of CP136056.1, forward strand.
CTGGTCCCAAGTGAATTGTCCACGGGGAAAGTGGCGGTGTAGTTCTCCCGCCATGAGGCTGCGGGTCCATCCAGTTGATGTGCGAAAAAGCGCACCTTCTCAGCATCTGTGCAACCTGTGGTGGTCAGCTCCCTTCTAATCCTGCGGAGCCAGTCATCAGCAACAATCGGCTCGGTGCTACTAGAAAACACCGACGGATTCAACCTTAGAAACCTGGCTAAGTTGTCAACTGGGGGTGGTGGCGGTGGGTTGTTGTTGTTGTTGCCTTGGTTCTGATCTAGTAACTACATCAAGGCATTCTATTGTTGGATCAACTGAGTGAGCTCCAGTGGGAAGACAAATCCGGGGTCACGTCTCGGAGGCATCTGATAGGTTTAGAGGGGCGAGAATAGAATAGAGTGAGGTCTAAAGGGAAATCACTACCCATATGCACATGAAACAAACACATTCATTTCACACCACTCAATTCAAACAAAATCATACAATCGATCTAAGCTACCGATACAAAATACTCAGACTATTACTGTATACATGGGGGAATACTACTGATAATATGGTGGTCGACTAGAAATTTTGATCGGTGGAAGACTCCATAATGTCAGCTCCAGCTTCGTCTTCACAATCATGATCACTTTCGGGGTCAGAGTCGGTGTTGTCGATTACGATGTAGTCCTCAAGATGGTTGTCCTCCTTAGGTTCAGGATCTCCCATGAATATTCCTAGCTTCTTCTTCAGGTCTTCATTCTTCTCCAGTAGTACTACAATTTCTTCTTCATATCCATCGCATGTAGACTTGAGTTCCTCTTCTAGCTCCATGTTCCTGGCCATCACCTTCTTCATGTCTATCATGCTCGCGCACATCTGGTTCTCCTGTCGACGAATGTGCTGATTTAACTCCTGGATGTAGGATGTAATGGATTTATCCCTCCTGGTGCAAATCATCTCCCATTGCTCATCTCGGCATCCACATATCTGGTAGATGGTGTCCTTAAGATCCTTCTGGTATACCTCGTCGATGCGTCCAATGGAGATATGGGTGGCCATGCTTTTTCCTAGACTCCAAGTGGGTGCATCAAAGGAAAACTCTATGGGCTCTGTAACCGGTGCGAAAGTCCTTCCTGGAACATGAACTCGAATCATCGAGCGCTCTTCTTCAGGTAGAGTGGTGGTGTAGGTCCCTGTGAAGCTTGGTATTCCGATGTTCAGGTACCTAGTGACTTCCTTCAAGTGTCATCCAAAAGGGGTGTCCTCATCTAGTTGAGCAAACTTGTTCCTTGGGTCTGCCATCTATAGAGTAGGAAATGGAGAAGAGTCAGAAATGAGTAGAGAAGAGTATCCTGTGGCTTATCCTAGTGGTCGCGTCCTACAGTCAACCTGGCTTTGATACCATTTTGTAGTGATCCGACCTCAGACGGTTAAATCTCTGTGCATAAGTGTCATCCCTGGATCGTAATGCTAACACGCACAGTACTCGAGGATTTATAACAGAGTTCAGTCAAACACTTATTACATCGAGTGTCTCAAAGAGAGTACTTATTGCAATACTATGGCTGAAGGCCATCTAAATAAGATAACTATGGAAGCATCAAAGATAAATTAGTCCATCAACTCCAACGGCAAAGCTGAGTGCACTACAACGGCCTAGTGCACCTTACTCATCGTCTGAAAACTCTGCAACATAATACGTTGCAGCCTGTGTAGGTCAGCACATGGAATATGCTGGCAAAATAACACTATAGAGCAATGAACAGATAACATCTATTACTACATGCATATATGGCTGGTGGAGGCTCTACGGTTATCATTTGCATAAATCTAGTTTTTCCTTACAACAGAGGAATATATTTTATTTAACTACAAAGTTTGTTGATAATATTGAAATGGTAACCCCATCTCAAATCCCAAAATAATAGTTAACAACCCAACAAATTAATTAAGTAAAGTGATGAGATCAAATCAATAATTCAAGTACCAGATACTCAAGATGTCCATAGCCGGGGACACGGCTAACCATGATTAGTTTGTACACTCTGCAGAGGTTTGCACACTTTTCCCCACAAGACTCGATCTCCTCTATTGAATTTCTCGCACTACACGATGTTTGAGAAACGGATGACCGAGACACAGTCTTTCCGAAGAGGTCCCCTTAACCGATAGATAGGCTGGTACACCTACAATTCCCCTACATCTGCTAGCCCATCATGGAAAAGATTCCCACAACTTACTCAACTATGCCAGAGCCCACAATGGCTTGTGGCTGCACACGAAATATTCTAGGATGAATAATATTATGATTTCTTTGAGCCTGGGTGGCAAACCATAGGATGATCACACGGATACCCCCGGGATCTCCTTGGACAACACTGGATTCCCCAGGTGCCCACAAACAATCAACCCAGATGTGTATTAAAGTAGCCACCTTAAGTTTAAACCTTATTTCATAGTAATACTCACAACTTTAATGAATCTCTCAAACCAAACCACGTCTACGAGCATAGCATAGTAGTATAAGCATAACGTAGTAACTCCCGAGGGTTTGATATAAGACAATAGGTTCTACCTCATCAACTGTCACATCCCTAGCTTCTGGCATTGCACTAGGGTAACTTCATGTGTGCATCATGTTTAAACTTTGAAAGAAACTTGAAATGGGGATTGCCTAAACCCTAGCATTAAAGGAATTCACTAGGCTTAACCAAAATATTTCCAGTAAATCCAAATGGCTTTAAAAAAATGTTCATCATTCTTGGAAAAAGCTGGAAACAGTAACCAGAGGTGATACACATCTTTGCATGACATATTTGGACTTTGGATTAAATCATACCCTATTTGCATTTGGGCATTTAGATGCTATTAAATATTTTAAATGCTCAAATAATCATAAACTAAAATGTTTACTGTAGGATATATTCCCAACAGTGATCATGAGTAGTTTCATGATTTTTGGAAGTGTCTAAGTATTTTTAATAAAGCCCTAATAATTTACAGAATAATAGAAAACTGAAATAATTAGAAAAAGGAGAGAGAGAAAGGATCCAGCCACTTACCTGGCAGCCCACTGGCCGGCCCAGCACTATGCTGGCCCGTGCCAGTCATCGCCTACCTCTGCCAGTAGGCAGAGGAGGGACACCGCGACACCGCCGAGCTCGCCACGCCTCCTCCTGCTTGCCGCCGATCGCCTGGAGCTGGCTGGAGACGCCACGCACCCCAAGCCCTCTCACTCCTTCCCCCGTGCTTCTCCCTCCTCTGTTTCTCTCGCGCGCCGCTTCCCAAACGCGTCGTCGCCGCCGCTCGTCATTGCCGCGACCACCGGCCCTCCCTCATTTCCCCGACTGGTCCACGAGCTCCGCGACATCGTCCTCGACCCCCTCACCGAACCACGCCCCGCCAGAAGCCCTGCAGCATCGCCTTCGAGCTCTTCTTCAACCTTCGGCCGCCGGCAACCTCGCCTTCGATTCGCCGTCGTCCGTGCTTCCCCGGCCTCAACCTCGACTCCGTTCGACCCCTCTGTGAGCCTCCATCGTTTTCCCCTTGTTTCCCCTCTCCAACCCTTCCTCTAGCCGTGCTTTTCGCAGGAGATCGAACCGCGCCGCCGCCGAGCCTCTCGCCGCCATTGCCACAGCCGCCGCAACCCCCAACCGAGCACACCCACGTGCTCACCGCGCCGCGTAGGTGCCATAGGAGCCAAGCACGCCACCCCACGGGCACCGTAGCCCCGCTCTCGAGTGTGCCCATACTCCATCCGCCACCACGAGCTTGACTCCGGCGAGCTCGCTCCACCCCAGCTCCTCCCGCCTGCCCCACTAGATGCGCGCGAGCCCCAGCTACGCGTAGGACCAAACCGCGGTCGATTTGGTCGCCTGTGGGCGATTCCCAAAGCCCTCCGCCGTCTGTGTCATCGCCGGCGACGAGCCGTTGACCTGGTCCAGCGGGTTTGACCCAGCTTGACCGGGGTTTGACTTTCCCCCTGACTCACTAACATGTGGGCCCCAGGCCACTAACTAGCTAGGATTAGTATTAGCTTAACACAAACTAACTTTAGTTAGTTAACTAACTACTGACCAGTGGGTCCCACTAGTCAGGTTTGACCTGGACCCGGTCTGTTGACCGCTGACGTCACACTGATGCAAGGCTGACGCAGTAAATCCTTTTCTGGATTTATTCTTATATAGGAAATTCCAGAAAATAATGCAAACTTCTAAAAATCATAGAAAATCAACCGTAGCTCCAAATGCAAAGATTTATATATGAAAAATGATCAGAAAAATCCAATCTATCCATCTGTACCATTTGCATGCATGTTAGAACTCTCTAACCCTGCTGTTCAAGTGAAACAAGATAATGCACTTTATAAGTTCTTAGTTTGAATTTGAAGTTGAACCTTCGGTTCAAATCAACTCAAACCCTTCTATTCTTAGCTGCATTAGCTCAAATCATAGCATATCGCCATGTCATGATCATGCATCGTATTGTGCATTTCATTGATTGTGTTCTTCCTTGTTTGCCGGTAATTGTTCCCTCTCGGTAGACGTTGTTTCGATGATGAGTTCGATGACACCGATGAAGACTCATTGTTATCTTCAGAAGTGCCAGGCAAGCAAAAACCCCTTGTTCATTATGATACAATCCCACTCTCTTGCTCCTGCTCTCTTTTATAGCATTAGGACAACATCGATTCAACTGTTACATGCTGCGGTAGTTGAACCCCTTTCCTCTGCATGACCTGTCATTGCCACAGTAAATAGATGAAACCCACTAGTATGAGTAGGAGTTGTTTGAGCCCTGATGTGCCTACTCATTCATGCTTGTTTGTCATGCCTGCTACTGCTTAGAGTTGAGTCAGGCCTGATTCATCAGGGATGAATTGCAATGGTGATGAACATGTCCTACTGTGTGTGAGCTAAGTGTGTGAACACGATTTGGTAAAGGTAGCAGTGAGAGGCCATGTAGGATTACATGGTGGGTTGTCTCATTGAAACCGTCCTCAGGAACTGAGTTCTGTGTTTGTGATCCATGAAACAACTACTACCACACGTTGGGCCCTGAAATATGACCTCGCTCGACTTACTGACCCCTCTCGTTCTCGGTCCAGGAGTTGCAAGTAGTTTCTGGTGTTTGTAGGTATGCTGGGGGCCGCACGCAGCACTGACCATAGGGGTGGGCTGTGTTGCGGTAGGCACGTGGCACGGTGTACCGGGCGCCCGTTTGGTGTCCCGCGAACCCTGCACACCTCGTTTGGGGCTGTGAGCGAAACTCCGGCCGGATCTCCTCGCGGATGGAACCCGAATAGGCGATAAACCTGGACTAGAGACTTGTGTGGTTAGTTAGGTCGTGGTCTACACCCACGTCGGCTTTCGCTTGAGGTCTGCCGAGCACATGTCGTGTGCAGACGCTAAGTGGTGGAAACATGTGTGAAGAAGTACACCCCTGCAGGGTTATAAATGATCTATTCGAATAGCCGCGTCCACGGTAAAGGACTTCTGGGTTGCCTATAATAGTTCATAGACAAGTGAAAGTGGATACTCTAAAACTCGCAAGATAAGCGTGAGTGCTATGGATGGCCTTCTCGTAGGGAGACGGAAGAGGATCCATAGTGGTGTATCGAATGGTGAATATGTGGACTCGTGTGCGCCACCTAAAAAGAGTTTCTTCCAGTCGTAATTCAGGATAGCCACCTAGTCAAAGCTGGCTTGCTGCAGTTAAACTCCACTACCCCCTTTGTTGATACCGATGCATATGTAGTTAGTTCTGATGTAAGTCTTGCTGGGTACATTTGTACTCATGTTTACCTATTTTATGTTTTGCAGAGAGACGTCAGTCTCGCTAGTAGTTCCGTATGGACTTCGACGTTTAGCTTGATACCTCAGCTACGATCTTGTGCCCTCGACAGGATCTGGTGGATAGTCAGGCTTCTCAGCCTTTTTCATTTGTAGATGTATGTACTCAGACATGTTAAACTTCCGCATGTGCTTTGACTTGTATGCTCTGAATGTTGGGTCATGAGACCCATGTTTGTAATATTTCGCTCCTCGGAGCCTAATGAATAATTACTTGAGTCGTAGAGTTATGTTGTGATGCCATGTTGTATGTACACATATCGAGCATATTGTGTGTATGATTGAAATGCTTGATATGTGTGGGATCCGACAATCTAGTTGTTTATCCTTGGTAGCCTCTCTTATGGGGAAATGTAGTCTAGTGCTTCCTTGAGCCATAGTAGTCCGCTACAGCCCGGTTCACCGGAGTCCTGCTAGCCCAACACTACTGCTCAGGACACTTGACTGGCCGGCATGTGTTTCACTCGTTCCTGTGTCTGTCCCTTCGGGGAAATGTCACGCGGTGACATCCGGAGTCCTGCCTAGCCTGCTACAGCCCGGGTCACCGGAGTCCTGTTAGCCCAGTGCTACAGCCCGGATTCACACGCTGTTGACCGACATGCTCGAAGTTGATTCATGTATGCCTGTCCCCATGGGTTAGTGCCTCTTTGGGTTCACGACTAGCCATGTCGGCCCGGGTTCTTTGTCATATGTATGCTAGCGACACTATCATATACATGAGCCAAAAGGCGCAAACGGTCCCAGGCCAGGTAAGGTGGCACCCGTGGGAATACCGTACGTGAGGCCGCAAAGTGATATGATATCCTACAGTAAACATTTTAGTTTCATGATTTTTTGAGCATTTAAAATATTTAATAGCATCTAAATGCCCAAATGCAAATAGGGTATGATTTAATCCAAAGTCCAAATATGTCATGCAAAAATGTGCATCACCTCTGGTTACTATTTCCAGATTTTTCCAAGAATGATGAACATTTTTTAAAAGCCATTTGGATTTACTGGTAATATTTTGGTTGAGCCTAGTGAATTCCTTTAATGCTAGGGTATAGGCAATCCCCATTTCAAGTTTCTTTCAAAGTTTAAACATGATGCACACATGAAGTTACCCTAGTGCAATGCCAGAAGCTAGGGATGTGACATCAACAACTTCCCAATACCCACATGTTGTCAATCCTACTCATGCAATGTTTGAGGTTTGAAACTAATGCATAAAAACTGGGTAATAAAGGGATATGATCGAAGTGTTACTTGCCTTGCTGGTGATCAGAAAACCCTAGTGATTCATAGTAGCAAGCCTCGCACTCCGGAAACTCTATCGTCAACAAACAATAGCATACATAAGCACTCAAGCATAAGATGCAAAGGTAAAACTCAAGAGAAAAGATCTGAATGAAAAGTTCAAGAGAAGAGCTTCGATTTGCAAAAAGAATCAATCAAATCGGAGCTACGAAACACAAACTACGATCAAAAGAAGTTCGAATTCAAATTGGCTCGAAACCAAATTTTTAATTGTCAAAACCATGTTCAAGTCGATTATCTGGAAAGAGGGGATCAAGGCGAAGACTTTGGCGTTGGTTTCACTGGATTTGGATAAACGAGCAAAAAGTAACAAGGATTTGAAAATCAGGGACTAACCTATAAGAAAAGTATTTACGGATAGGTCCCTAGCCGAAAAATAAAAGTAAAAAAACCTAACGAACGAACGTTTGTATACAGAGACTAACGAACGAACATGTTCGCTAACAGAGATGATCGAGTGAATGTTCGCTAATTAACCTAAATAATAAAAAAACCGATCTGATCTAAACCGAAAGAAAAAAACGAACGAAAAACCAAGAATAATCTAAGGGTTTTTACCGGTCAACCGAAGAAAACCGGCGGTGAGCTCAACAAGGGGATCCGGCGGCGAACGGCAGGGCGGCGGCTGCGGCAGCTAGTGGCGGCAGCTCGGCTCCGGCGACGCGGGCGGCTCCGACGGCGGCTCGTTAGTGCGGGCGGGTGCGGCGGCTCGGGTGGCGGGGCGGGGGTGAGGAGGAGGCGGCGATGCAGCTCGCTTTATAAAGGGCCCGAGGGGCTTGGCTTGCAGGAGGGGCGGGGACGCGATGGAGTTCGAGCCGGACTCCATGGCTACGGCGGTCGGGACTCCCGAGCGGGAGGCGGTGCGCTCGGCTGGGCAGGCTAGGCTTCGGCCCAGTCGGGCGAAGAAGTTTTTTTAAATAAATTTCGCCGCAAAAATAATAATAATAAAATATAAAAAAATTCTAAAATTCCATAAACAATTTTCACCGTCCAAACCTAATATTTAGGACAAGATGAACATTTTTCTGGACTAAAAATGCAATATTTAAAAATGCATATTTTTCTCTAATTCAAATAAAATAGCAAATAAAATACGAAAAATAATAATTTGTTTTTTAAAATTTCTTCTCCAATATTTTCTTTTGTTTAAGAAGTCACATTATCTTCTCTTATTTATTTTTGTTATAAGAAATAATTGGAGATAAAATATTAAAATCTTCATCCTCTTTTCAAATTTGAAATAAATTCAAATATGAAATTTGTGAAACCTCCAACTCTCTCCTTGGGTCCTTGCGTTGCTTAAGATTTCTAGCATCACCACCAAAATGCAATTAAAATATGATATGCATATGATGACCTATGTATAACATCCAAATTGAAAAATTGGGATGTTACAAACCTACCCCACTTAAGATGAATCTCGCCCTCGAGATTCGGGTTGGCTAGAAAATTGGTGTGGGTGTTCTTTCCGTAGGTCTTCCTCTCGTTCCTAGGTGGTTTCTTCCTCGGTATGGTGGATCCACTGAACTTCGCGAAACTTGATAACCTTGCTACGTGTAACTCAGCTAGAAAACTCGAGAATCTTGATGGGTTTCTCCTCGTAGGTCGGGTCACTCTCCAACTGAATTGCTTCCAGGGGCACTGTATCTCTCAGAGGAATATCGGCCATCTCTGCATGGCACTTCTTCAACTGGAAAACGTGAAACACATCATGAACTCCTGACAGTCCTTCGGGTAACTTCAACTTGTAGGCCACTTCTCCCATACGCTCCAAAACTCGATATGGTCCTACAAATCTTGGGGCTAACTTTCCTTTAACTCTGAATCGTTTAATTGCTCGCAGTGGTGACACATGAAGATATGCTTTGTCTCTGATTTTGTAGACTACCTCCTTGCGTTTGGTGTCTGCATAATTCTTCTACCTGGACTGAGCTACCTTTAGTCTATCACGAATCAACTTAACCTTCTCTTCAGACTCCTTGATTAAATCTGGTCCGAACAACTGACGGTCTCCAACTTCATCCCACATCAATGGTGTCCTGCACCTCCTTCCATACAAAGCTTCGAAAGGTCCCATATTCAAACTAGCCTGATAGCAGTTGTTGTATGAGAACTCTAGGTAAGGCAAATTATCATCCCAACTAGATCCATAATCTAGCGCACAAGCTCTCAACATGTCCTCCAGAATCTGATTGACTCTCTCGGTCTGTCCATCTGTCTACAGATGAAAGGTTGTACTGAATTCTAGCCTGGTACCCAAAGTCTGGTGCAACTGATTCCAAAACTTCGAGGTAAATTGTGTTCCTCTATCTGATACGATGGTCCTCGGAACTCCATGCAGACATAAGATCCTGGTCATATATATCTTGGCCAACTTCGCGCTCGTATAAGTGGTTTTCACAGGGATAAAGTGAGGCACTTTGGTCAAGCAATCTACTACTACCCAGATAGAATCGTATCCTGATCGTGTCCTAGGTAATCCGGTGATAAAGTCCATGCCAAGTATATCCCACTTCCATTCGGGTATCGGCATAGGCTGTAGTAATCCTGCTGGCTTCTGCTGTTCTGCCTTAACTCTCTGACATACATCACATACTGCTACATACTCGGCAATATCCTTCTTCATACCTGTCCACCAGCAACGTTCCTTCAAATCCAAATACATCTTGGTGTTTCCGGGGTGAATCGAGTATGGCAAATCATGAGCCTCATGAATTATTAATTTCCTGATCTCTGGGTCATTAGGCACATAAATACGATCCCCAAACCATAAAGTTTCATGCTTATCCTCATGAAAACCTTTGGCCTTTCCTTTGCTCATCTTCTCCTTTATCGGAGCAATTTGCTTATCATCCTTCTGATCTTCTCGGATCCTTCCCAATAATGTGGACTGAACCTCCAATGATGCAACAAAACCTCTCGGAACTATCTCAAATCGAAGTTCCCTGAGATGGTTAGGAGAGTATTCACATAACTCTTGTGGCTCAAAGCGTCTGCTACAACATTGGCTTTTCCTAGATGATAATGCAGCTTCATATCATAATCCTTTATGAGCTCCAACCATCTCCTCTGCCTGAGGTTCAACTCCTTCTGCGTGAAGATATACTTTAAACTCTTGTGATCCGTGTATACATCACAACGGTTTCCAATGAGAAAATGTCTCCAGGTCTTGAGCGCATGCACTACCGCTGCTAACTCCAAATCATGCATGGCATAATTCAACTCATGAGGTCGAAGCTGTCGTGAGGCATATGAAACAACTCTTCCGTCTTGCATAAGTACACCTCCAAGTCCTTGGCGAGAACCATCGCAATACACTTGGAAATCCTTGCATATATCTGGAAGAATTAGCACTGGGGCTGTAACTAACCGTTTCTTCAACTCCTGAAAACTGGCCTCACATTCTTCGGTCCACTTGAACTTGGTGTCCTTCTTCAATAACTCCGTCATGGGTTTCACAATCTTGGAAAAATTCTCAATGAATCTCCTATAATATCCGGCGAGTCCAAGAAAACTGTGTATCTCTCCAACCGAGGTGGGTGCCAACCACTCTGTGACAGATTGAACCTTGGTTGGGTCTACTGCTATATCTCTCCTGATATAACATGTCCAATAAATCCAACTTCCTTCAACCAAAACTCGCATTTGCTGAACTTGGCATATAGCTGATGTTCCCTGAGCTTCTCGAGAACTAAGCGCAAATGCTCATTGTGTTCCTCTTCATTCTTCGAGTACACCAATATATCATCAATGAACACCACAAGAAACTTATCCAAGAACTCCATGAACACCATGTTCATCATACTCATAAAATAGGCAGGGGCGTTAGTCATTCCAAAAGACATGACCGTGTACTCATATAGCCCATACCTTGTGGTAAAAGTTGTCTTAGGTATATCCTGTTCTCAGATCTTCAGCTGTTGGTATCTTGACCGTAGATCGATCTTGGAGAATACTTTAGCTCCCTGCAGCTGGTCGAACAAATCGTTGATCATCGGTAGTGGGTATTTGTTCTTGATCGTCACCTCATTCAATGAACGATAATCAACAACCATTCTCAAAGATCCATCCTTCCTCTAAACTAAGAGCACTGGGGCTCCCCACGGTGATGAACTTGGTCGAATGTAACCTTTCTCAAATAACTCCTTAATCTGCTTCTTAATTTCCTCTGGATCATTTGCGGGCATCCGATATGGTCTCTTCGATACTGGTCCGTTTCCTGGCAACAACTCTATAAAAAATTCTATATCCCGATCTGGTGGCATGCCTGGTAATTCCTCTGGAAATACATCAGGATAATCCTTCACAACTGGCACTTCCTCCTGAACAACTCCCGAGAGGGAATTTACTTGAGTCCTCCTCGGCGCATGCCTAAATACATACTTAATCCTTTTTCCCTCAGGGGTGGTGTGTAAAATTGACTTACTAGCACAGTCGATGTTTGCTTCATACGTCGATAACCAATCCATTCCTAGTACTATATCCGATCCTTGTGACTCCAAGATTATTAGGTCTGAGGGGAAAACATGCCTACCTATGGTCAATGGCATCTGAAAACATCCTCCGCTTGCCATATACTCCGCTCTGGGTGAGCTTACTAGCTTAGGTGTCTTAAGGGCTTTGGTGGGCAACTTATACTTATCCACAAATCTCCTCGATATGTATGAATGTGATGTACCAGTGTAAAAAGAACAATAGCAGTAAATGACTCAATCAAAAACTTACCATAACTGCATCCGGCTGCTCTTCAAATTCCTCCATGTTAACATGGTTAACCTGACCTCTGGTGAAAGGGTTGGGATTCTTCCCAGAACTTCCATTTCCGTTTCCATTCTTCAACTCAGAACAATCATTGTCGTAGTGTCCAATCTTCCCGCACTTGTAACAAGTAACGTGACTCAGATCCTTCTTAGCGGGTGTTGCTGGGTTGGAATGGTTCTGGCTGCTGCTTCCTCCATTCACATGTCCATTTTTGGGGCCACTGTGGTTGTGTGAGCTTCCTCCATTGTGAGTATGGCCTCCATGGTTATGATGGGTATGTCCTCCCGAGTTCGGGGTAAAACGTGGCTTTTGCTGAGCTCCAGTGTTGTGCTTCCCTTGTCCATATTTCCTTTTGCGGCTCTCTATCTGCTGTTGCTTGCCTTCAATCATAAGAGACCTGTCTACCAGCTCATGATAGTTGGTGAATGTTGCCACCATTAACTGCATACTCAACTCATCATTCAGCCCTTCCATAAACCTCTCCTGGTTTGCTGCATTTGTGGCCACATCATCTGGGGCATAACGAGCTGACTTACTAAACTCATACACGTACTGTGCCACAGTACGATTTCCCTAGTGTAAGTTGCGAAACTCATGCTTCTTCATACTCATAGCTCCGGCTGAGACATGTGTTGTGCGAAAAGCTTGCTGAAACTGATCCCATGTGACAATTTCCACGAGGAAAGTGGCGGTGTAGTTCTCCCACCATGAGGATGTGGGTCCATCCAGTTGATGTGCGACAAAGCGCACCTTCTCAGCATCTATGCAACCCGCGGTGGTCAGCTCCCTTCCAATCCTGCGGAGCCAGTCATCAGCAACAATCGGCTCGGTGCTACTAGAAAACACCGACAGATTCAACCTTAGAAACTGGGCTAAGTTGTCAACTGGGGGTGTTGGCGGTGGGTTGTTGTTGTTGTTGCCTTGGTTCTAGACTAGTAACTGCATCAAGGCATTCTTCTATTGGATCAACTGAGTGAGCTCTGGTGGGAAGACAAATTCGGGGTCACGTCTCAGAGGCATCTGGTAGGTTTAGAGGGGTGAGAATAGAATAGAGTGAGGTCTAAAGGGAAATCACTACCCATATGCACATGAAACAAACACATTCATTTCACACCACTCAATTCAAACAAGATCATACAATCGATCTAAGCTACCGAGACAAAATACTCGGACTATTACTATATACATGGGGGAATACTACTGATAAAACCAATGAATGTTCGTAAACAGAGTCTAACGAACGAACATGTTCGCTAACAGAGATGATCAAGTGAACGTTTGCTAATTAACCTAAATAATAAAAAAACGATATAATCTAAACCAAAAAAATTGAACGAAAAACCAAAAAAAAACTAACGGCTTTTACCGGTCAACCAAAGAAAACCGGCAGTGAGGTCAACGGCGAGATCCGGCAGGATCCGACGGCGAACGGCAAGGCGACGACTGCTGCAGTTAGCGGCGATGGTGCTAGGCGGCGGCGGCGGCTCGGCGGTGCGGGTGGCTGCGGCGGCCCGGCTCGGGTGGCGAGGCGGGGGTGAGGAGGAGGCGGCGGGGCGGCTCGCCTTATAAAGGGGCCAGGGGGCCTGGCTTGCGGGAGGGGCGGCGGCGTGGTGGTGTCCGAGCTGGACTCCATGGCTGCGGCGGTGGTGGTCGGGACTCCCGAGCGGGAGGCGGTGCGCTCGGCTGGGCCGGCTGGGCTTCGGCCCAGTCAGGCGAATAAGTTTTTTTTAATTAAATTTTGCCCCGGAAAACAAATCCTAATAGAATATTAAAATTCTAAAAATTCCAGAAACAATTTTCGCCGTCCAAACCTAATATTTACGACAAGATGAACATTTTTCTGGACTAAAAATGTAATTTTCGAAAATGCATATTTTTCTCTAATTCAAATAAAATAGCAAATAAAATACCAAAAATGATAATTTGATTTTTAAAATTTCTTCTCCAATATTTCTCTTCTGTTGAAGAAGTCATATTATCTTCTCTCATTTATTTTTGTTATTAGAAATAATTGGAGGGAAAATATTAAAATTAAATTGATCCTCTTTTCAAATTTGAAATAAATTCAAATATGAAAATTTGTGAAACCTCCAACTCTCTCCTTGGGTCCTTGAGTTGCTTAAGATTTCTAGGATCACAACCAAAATTCAATTAAAATATGATATGCATATGATGACCTATGTATAACATCCAAATTGAAAAATTGGGATGTTACAGTAGAATGCCCATGGTTTCAATAATACTTGTGTTTCCGATTGTAACGTGACAACACTTGTTCCAAAATGACTTGGTTGATTGTTAATGTGTGCGCCTTAGCAAATCGGACAAAAACATTTACCACAACATGTTGGTGCCATGTCAGGACACCATGCCAAGTTTCATGATTTTCAGGCGAGTTTTGGATTTACGGGAATATTAAAACCAAGTTTCTCGATGTTTCCGGCCGAGCGAAGACGCCCGGATTTTGAATTCCATTCCCATTTCTTGCATGGGACCTAGAAATTCGCCCAAGTACACATAAATGATTTTTCAACTAACTTTGGTGTACTGGAGCATGTGCTTTTAGTTCAAATTTGAATTATATGCATTAAATGCCTGGAAACTCAATTTATCTATAAAAAGGCCAAACGAAACTGGAATAATTCCAAAATTTAGCACGAAACTCCTATTGGTCTGTGTAAAAGAATCAAGGCAGGAGAAGGCAGTGTATGCCGTTCCGCACATGGAGGTGACATGTTCCCTCTCGGAACCATGAGCCTTCTTGAGAGAAGCTCTGGTTTGCAAGAAGCTTATACAAAAGCTTTCCCAGTTCGGCCAAAAAAATTACCACAGCATGTTGGTGCCATGTCATGACACCATGCCAAGTTTCATGTTTTTCATGCGTGTATTGGATTTACAGGAGTTAAAAAACAAGTTTCTCAATATTTCTAGCTAAGCCACGACGCCCAAATGTTTGAATTTCATTCCCATTTCTTGCATGGGACCTAGAAATTCAACCAAGGACACACATTTAATTCTTCAACCAACTTTGTTGCACTGGAGCATGTGCTTGTAGTTTAAATTTGAATTATGCACATTAAATGCCCAGAAATTCAATTAATGTATAAAAAAAGTCCAAACGAATCCGGAATAATTCCAAATTTTAACACGACACTCATATAGTTCTATGTTGCCTCTGTAGAAAATCAAGGGGGGGGGGGAGGCAGCGTATATCGTTTCGCACACAAAGGTGACATGTTCCCTCTCGGAACCACGAGTATTCTTGAGAGAAGCTCCGGCTTGCAAGAAGCTTATACGATAACGTGTCCCAATTCGACCAATTTTTTACCACAACATGTTGGTGCCATGAAAAGAAACCATGCCAAGTTTCATGATTTTCAGGCGAGTTTTGAATTTACAGGAAGTTAAACAACCAAGTTTCCCAATGTTACCGGTTGAGCCACGACGCCTAGATGTTTGAATTTCATTCCCATTCTTGCATGGGACCTATAAATTCACCCAAAGACACACATGTGATTTTTCAACAAACTTTGGTGCACTGGAGCATGTGCTTGTAGTTCAAATTTGAATTATGCACATTAAATGCCTAGAAACTCAATCAATGCATAAAAAATGCCAAATGAACCTGAAATAATTCCAAATTTTAACACGACAATCATATTAGTTGAATTTACACTATACATAAATGTTCTAGCAATTCAAACACGATCCTTTCCCTCCGTAACACCATTTTGTCGTTCAAAACATAATGAAAAATCTGGTATACCACAAACAGTTTACTAGCAAGAATCGTGTGGGATGCGATATAAAATATCTTGGTGCCTGTCTAGTCTGGCTTATGCAGGAAGCTTCGTCGTCTACATTACACCGCCCGTGCTTGAACCACACTTGCATGCCAGCTTCTCGTAGCACCGAGCAAAAAATGTCTGCCACCGCAGAAATATCTATCTCCCTGCCCCTCTCCCACCAAAAGCCACATTTCAACTGTTCCCCCTTGCTTTCCAAGTTCAAACCTCCACTGCTGCTTACTGGCAGAGCCGCCTCCTCGCCGGTGGCCTTTCTTCTTGCAGCGCCGCCTCCTTGCTGGTGACCCTTCTTCTTGTTGCGCGGCCTCGTCAATATGCTCAGGTAATCCACACCCCACCCACACCATCATCCTCCTTCCCCGTCCCCCCGACCGACGGCGTGACACCTTCCACCCAAATCACTGGCCCCGTCCTCCAATTAAGTGCCTCCCACAACCATTTTGCACACATTATAACATGGAGCGCAATAGCATCTGGCAGCGGAGAAGCAAATCGCGGCTGCACACTTGGACGAGGTCACTATGGATGCCATGCGTGCTGACTGCCAGATCTGGGAGGAGCACCTCGTCTTCGAGGCCACCGTCGACACCGCACGCAGTTGTCTACTTTAAAATACAACTCGTGTTGTTTTCTCGAGGCCACCGCCAGTGCATTCTAGTGATTTGTCCTCTGTAATGTTAATATGCAATCTGATATTCAGAAATGTAATGTTCAGTTAATAGTTTGGTCCAACAATTGCTACATTTCGTACTACTATTCTCAAGCATTCTTGGTTTTGTTAACTATTTTATCTTCTAGTATATGTTCTATTCTGCAATGTCGTGCTCAGTTAATTGTTTTGGTTCATTTGATCTACTGTCCAATTAACTCTTTGGTTCAATTCTGCAATTCAATTTTCATTTGTTGTGGGTACAATTTTGTATTGTTAAGCAAGTCAGAAATAAATCAAATTTGGCTATACTCAATACATATTCTACTGATAGTATGGCAACTCTCAGTTAACCTGATCAAGATCTTCCTTATATATATGTGTTGAAGGGAAACAATGGGAGGCATTGTGGTTTTCCATCGAGGTTTGCTCATGCATGGTCCTTTCGCTAATAGCACATTATTGTGTAGTTGCAGGAATCATTCTAATATTTAGGTTTCTTACAATTTGGTCTTGCACATGTAGGTCCTGCTGTCAAAGGCTTAGACCCACTGTTCGACCCATTTTGCATATGGGGAAATGAGATGTCCATGAATATCAGTCAAGTCAAGAAAATCGAAAAGATTGCTAGGATAAAAAAACTTGTGACGAATAATAGCA
The DNA here is from genome assembly GCA_032464435.1 of Aegilops umbellulata. Lineage (NCBI taxonomy): Eukaryota > Viridiplantae > Streptophyta > Magnoliopsida > Poales > Poaceae > Aegilops > Aegilops umbellulata. The sequence goes on from CP136056.1 coordinate 115,842,143, forward strand.
AGATCTTTGTTTGCACAATGAAGAAGACATCAGTCAACTATAGGATGGTACTAACTCTTTTACCTTGTTTTTACCCCTTGAGGGAGTCCTGGATTCGAGCCACAGCCGAGCGCGCCGCACGGTCTTCCGCGGGGAGTTGATCTTCGACGGATTCGAGCCACAGCCGAGCGCGCCGCACTGTCTCGATGGGCATGATCTAGCTCTGCCGCCGAACAGTGCCCTGGAGGCCGCACACGCTTCGGTTCCGACCCTTAATTCGAAGCCGGCCGTGCCGATAGAGGATGAGCGGTTAGACACCGCCTCGGGGGCTGCGATCTCAAAGGCGATTGAGCCGAACACTAGCCCCGCACTCCGCAAGGCCCGTGACTCCGAGGGGCCGGATTCCTCTCCGGACTCCAAACCCTCCGCGCGCCTACCGATCAAATCCGATTGGGTGCCGATCATGGAGTTCACCGTTGTGGACATCTTCCAGCACTCGCCCTTCGGCGACATCCTGAAGTCACTAAAGTCCCTCTCTTTATCAAGAGAACCCTGGACGGACTACGGTCAGCAAGGTTGGGATACGGACGATGAAGAAATTCAAAGCCCACCCACCACCCACTTTGTAGCCACTGTCGATGACTTAACCGACATGCTCGACTTCGACTCCGAAGACATCGACGGTATGGACAATGATGCAGGAGACGACCAAGAACCAGCACCTATAGGGCACTGGAAGGCCACCTCGTCGTACGACATATATATGGTGGACACTCCAAAAGATGGAGATGGCGATGGAACAACGGGGGATGACACATCCAAGAAACAACCCAAGCGCCGGCGTCAGCGGCTCCGCTCTAAATCCCGCCAAACCAAAAATGGTGATTCCGGCACGGGAGATAATAATACTCCGGATAGCGCCGAAGAACACCCCCTCCAGCAAGATTCAGCATAGGAGGATGGAGAAGCCAGCCCTCACGAGAAAGCGGCAGACAGAGAGGTTGAGGATGATAATTATATGCCTCCCTCCGAAGACGAGGCAATCCTCGACGACGACGAATTCGTCGTGCCAGAGGATCCAGCCAAACAAGAGCGTTTTAAACGCAGGCTTATAGCCACGACAAGCAGCCTCAAGAAAAAGCAGCAACAACTTAGAGCTAATCAAGATTTGCTAGCCGACAGATGTACTGAAGTCCTTGCAGCCGTAGAGTATGAACTCGAACGCCCCTCCAAGAGTTACCCAAAGCGTAGGCTGCTACCCCGATTAGAGGAGGAAGCACCTAAACCTACATCACCGGCGCATGACATGGCCGACCGGCCACCTCGTGGCCGTGACAGAGAGGCCTCTCGGCCCTCCACTCAAGCCGTGCCCCGGCTCCGCTCAAAACATACTAAGGCACGGGAAAATGCGCCAGACCTGCGAGAGATACTGGAGGACAAGGCAAGACAAACAAGATCAATGTACGGATCGCGTGGGCACCCCACGACACGTGACATGGATCGTCACTCCGGACATAATAAATCCGGCCGGGCCGAACACAATAGACAAAGCTCATTCGAGCTGCGTCGTGATATAGCCCAATACAGACGCGCCGCACACCCACTATGCTTCACAGATGAAGTGATGGATCATAAAATCCCTGAGGGTTTCAAACCCATGAACATTGAATCATATGATGGCACAACAGATCCTGCGGTATGGATCGAGGATTATCTCCTTCATATCCACATGGCTCGCGGCGATGATCTACACGCCATCAAATACCTCCCGCTCAAACTTAAGGGACCGGCCCGACATTGGCTTAACAGCTTGCCAGCAGATTCAATCGGTTCTTGGGAGGACCTGGAAGCCGCATTCCTCGACAATTTCTAGGGTACGTATGTGCGACCACCAGACGCCGATGACCTAAGCCACATAATTCAACAGCCAGAGGAATCGGCCAGGCAATTCTGGACACGGTTCCTAACAAAGAAAAACCAAATAGTCGACTCTCCGGACGCAGAGGCCCTAGCAGCCTTCAAGCATAACATCCGTGATGAGTGGCTTGCCCGGCACCTTGGATAGGAAAAGCCAAAATCTATGGCAGCCCTCACGACACTCATGACCCGCTTCTGCGCGGGAGAAGACAGCTGGCTAGATCGCATCAACAACTTACCCAAGAACCTTGGTAATTCGGATACCAAGGACAAAAGTGGCAGGTCGCATCGGAACAAGCAAAAGCGCCGCATTAACAGCGTCGTGGTAGATCTACTCTTGTACTATCCATATCATCAATATTAATCAAGCAGGACATAGGGTTTTACCTCCATCAAGAGGGCCCGAACCTGGGTAAAACTTCATGTCCCTTGTCTCCTGTTACCATCCTCCTAGACGCACAGTTCGGGACCCCCTACCAGAGATCCGCCGGTTTTGACACCGACACCCCTTGTGTCATTTCAAAATTTATAACAACGATTTATGCATATCTTTGTTTCCAGTACTTTTCAAAGCAGTTCGCCGATGATAACCTCTCAAAACACCTGCATGGTCAAGAGGCGAGGAAGGTATTCATTCAACACCCACGGTACAATATTTAAGTCTTCCTGAAGAGGACAAAGGTTGGGCGGGCAATTATCCATAGCCACTGGGTAAAGTTGCAAGGACATTCAACATCACCGAAGGCTCAATATCCGCATTCCGCTTCTGCAGTTTCCAAGATGAGATTCATCTATCTATTTACTGTGTATGATGCTACTTTCCAAAGGTTTTCGATGTTGCATGTGAAACTTCGTGCTGTTGTGTAATGGCATAGCTAGCTATATCCCTCTTTGTGTAACTAAGTGTTGAAGCTATCTGATGTAATTCGGTTATAAAATCCTGGTTGCCGCTATACGGATATGAAATATTTGGTTTGTTTTATAAGAAATGTCAATTTGATTACTACATGGATTATCAATAATAGGCTAATTACGTGCTTATTGGGGTTTCTATTGCAGACAGTTACTCTGACAACACCATGGGCGACGAACTCAAACAACACACACTGTTTCTAGAAAGTAGGCATGGTGGATCAACTAACAATCACACGCAGATTCTGGTAGAGAACTGTTTGCGTTAGGCCACCTTGCACAAACGTTTCCACACAAAAAACTGAGTGTGATATACATACGAACGAAAATGTTTTTCTGGGATTCACTGTGTGGGATGTACATACGAATGGAAACAATTGGGCTTTGATGCCTCACCCGATCGCAGACGAGCTCATTTTGCCCCGCATATGTGGCCAGAGGGACTATCCCCGACGGTTTCTGGGTCGTGTGGGAAAGACCCCCCCTATCGCACACACTCACTAGGCTATGGTTTAAAACTCCGTCGCAGAAAGGGGGTAAAAAACGTTTGTATAGCACGTCTCTGTACTAGTGAGAGTCTGACCAGCTCTGAGTTGAAGGAGAATAGTATGGAGAGGTTTGCTCCTGTGTTCAGTCACAAGTCCCTCCAACCATACATAGTCTTTTGGCAGAAGGACGAACTGGTATACCAAATTTCTGTCGCCATCGAGCACAACTGGTTCACTTTACTACTTTGCAATACTTTCAGTAGGTACTTTTTGTGCTCTATGTCGATAGACCTCCTGTTCACTTATCTTTTGCATGTAATCCGTTTGTCACATATTGCTCGGTTTAGCTATCTTTTGGTGCATCTATAGATTCCATTCTAGTAGCTTTTGCCTTGCTGTTCATCTCTAACCTTTTCCTGATGCTACTGCAACTGATTGTGTACTGCACTACCATCGTGATAGTTAAGCCGGTTCTCTACTATGCTAGAACGATCATTGCTTCCTATCTGGAAAGATACATTCCTTAGCAAGATACTTGCGTAGTTTCTCATCTGCCAAATCTTTTTCACTGGTGTGTTCGCGTTCAATTCAAAACATTCGAAAGAATTTTTGAATCTCCCATTCAACCCCCTCTGTTTGATATACTCTCGGTCCTAACAAGATGTCTGACACAAAGGATCCTAAGATGGCAGCCTATTGCGATGCCGTTTGGAAATTGAAGGAAAGTTTGACGGGCTCGAATTACATCACGTAAAATGAGGAGACAACTTGGCGCACGTCAGATCGTGAAGAGAGCCCATACCCGATGAGACTTCTCGGAAAAAATCCACAAGCCCTCTGTAAAGATCCAAGACCATGAAGAGGCCGCGTCAAGCTCCAGCGCACTGATGCCTACTACACAACTTTATTCTTGTCGACTCGTGTTGGGCCTCCAAGCGCAGGGTTTTGTAGGACAGTAGCAATTTTCCCTCAAGTAGATGACTGTCGGTGTACAAAAGTAGGGGTCCCTTTTTGTACCCCTTTACTTGTGCGCAGGCAGTCGCAGCCACACACCCGCAGCCATGCTCGGCGGGGCAGAGGAAGCAGAGACTACCAGAGCCGTGCTCAAGACCAGAAGCATGAAGAGCTGAGGGGCGAGGTGATACTCCACCGGCAAGGTCCTTGCCGGGGCAACTTGCCCAACACCAGCAGAACCGCCACCCTTGAGCCAGAGAGTTCCGACGTCCTCAACCACATTGGAACCAAGGCTCAGGAGGTGCCTCCATGGTGGCATGCAGATCTTTGTGAAGACCAAGGACATACAATGCTAGATGAGGACCAGAAGACGGAGACCCCCGGCAAGATCCTTGCCGGGGACACCTACGAGGCCCCGGCAAGACCCTTGCCGGGGACATCTACGGGGCTGCAGCCAGTCCCCCACCTGCCGAGGCTCCATTGCCGTTCCAACACAGCAATAAACCCACCTACAAGGCAAGCGCCTGCGTGGCAACGTGCAGCTGCCAGTCCAACTCAGCTAGCACCTGCGTGGTGGCATGCAGATCTTCGTGAAGACTCTGCCACCGCGCCAACTCAGCAGCCAGCCAGCCAGTGTGGCGTTGCATGCCTAGTCAGCCTGGATGCGCGTCGAAGCAAGGCGAAGCGGCGACGGACGGGACAGGCTTTGTTGCCATCCCCGATAAAGCGAGAGGACACCTAAGTAGTGCATTTAATGAGTTTTTTCCTGTGATGTCATGCGATAAACTCAACCACTATACAACTTTCCACCTCATGTGTGCCACTGTGGCATCCCCGTTTGACTATAAAAGGAGGCCCGCGGCGTAGTGAGAGGGGATTCAGACTTTTTGGACCCTGCACGCTTTGTAGCTAGTCCAAGAACACCAGATAAACACAAGCTAGTAGGAGTAGGGTATTACACATCACTTGCAGCCCGAACCTGGATAAATCTCCCGCGTTGATCCCTCAAACCCGCTCTTCGCACAGCCCCGCGCCCGCCGACCGTAGAAGGGATTCCCCGTGATCCCATAGGTGTTGTTTCCACCAACATCTTTGGCACGCCATGTAGGGGGCTGCGAGCTGTGAAAACCTGGTTTGAAGGTTAGCGCACTGACTTCATCGTCACCATGGCCCCCATGAGAAAGGGGATCACAGCGATCGGGTCGTCCGGAGCCGGCCCGTCCGGGCCAGCGCGAGCAGGCGGCCGGGTGGCCACAGATGGGGCCGGGGACATGGCCCGCGAGCATCCACGACATTCTGGCAATCGAGCCAGGCAAGCGGCATCGTCCGAGTCCGAGACGACGAGCCACACGCCGCTGGGTCCGGGGGCGGGGCCGTGCTACCCACGGGCGGTGCGCCAGCCTCTACGGCACCCCAGCTGGCACCCGCGCCGCGCCCTTCCCAGGCCGCGCGCATTGAGAAACACCGCGATGCCGGAGCCCCCAGGCACCACCGCGGAAAGAGCCCTGTGCGCCACTCGTAGGAAGCACCAGGCCGGTGTGCGCGCTTGGACGCCGGTGGAGGCGGCGTGCGACCGCGAGACCGTGACAGATCCCGTTCTAACCCGGTTAAAAGTCGGAGCGCGTGACGGTCTACGCAGCTCTCGCCGCCTACGCCAACAGAAGCACTGGCGCACGTGCAACTGCTCCTCGACTTCCCCCTCCCCCCTCGCTGCGGAGAAGCTCGACGAGGGGAGGGCCACCATCTGAAGCCTTGTCAACTTCGCCAACAAAGATGAGCCGCTCCCAATGGCCCCCTCACACCGGCGTTCTGTCGAGCCGGTGCATGCCGGCGGTGGGGGGACCAGAGACGCCGCGACCACGGTGCACTCCCCCCCCCACGGCCGCGACAGCAGCCACTGACCCGTCGGGCCGACGTCTGTGACAACATTTCCACACCATTGTCCGACCCGCGAACCCGCTGCGACCAACGTCAAGTCCTTCGGGAGCGGGCCCAGGAAGACGCTCGAACTACCATCGAACGACGACGGGAGACACGCCATTAGTCAGATCGGCGTGCGGGGCCTACTATGGACCACCAGGCGCCGGGGGGCCCCGGCGACCTGCCTTACGAGGTGGGTTGTCCAGCCTTTACCCGAGAGCTGCGGCAGTTCCAGTCGCCCTCCCACCGCACGTTCTAGCCCGATGTTGGCGAGAAGTACAACAACAAGATCCACCCATCGGAGTTCCTCAGCATCTACACCGTCGCGATGCAAGCTGCTGGAGCTCGTGACGACAAGGTGCTTGCCAATTACTTCCCGTTGGCACTCAAACCCAACGTCATGTCATGGTTGATGCACTTGCAAGTGGATTCCATTTCTTCTTGGTCGGATTTGTGTCATGAGTTTGTTGGCGCCTTCACTGGAGGCCACCAAGCTCATGGCCAGGCAAGTGATTTGCATAGCATCCCCCAGAAAGAAGGTGAAAACATGCGCAAGTACATACAGAGGTTCAGCCGGGTGCAGTAGAACATCCCAGATGTTCATCCCGCCACTGTCATCAGCGCATTCCATCAGAATGTGCACATCCACAAGATGCGTGAAGAGTTGGCGATGAACAAGGTCAAGGATGTGGCCGAATTTTATGTTCTGGCCGATAGATGTGCTCGAGCTGAAGAGGGGAGGAAGTACCCGGGCGAAGACGCCGGTGTAGAAACCAACTCCACAGACGAAGACACCGCCGCCCTGACAAAGAAGGGTCGGCGCCGCAATAAGAAGCGTAAGGGCAAGACTGTGCTTGCCATTGAGGGATACAGCGAGCCCGGCGCCGCCAAAAAGGCCAAGGATGACGACCCCGGCAAGGAAGTTGTCGGGTGTGCCACCTGCCGGGCCTTGGCAGCCGCCGGCAAGCCAAGAGGCTCCGACAAGAAATACTGCAAGATCCACCGCACCAAGGGCCATGACTTCCAGAACTGCCGACAGGTTGAGCTGCTTGCAGAAAAGTAGAAGGCTGAATATGGAAGGCAGGACAATGAGAAGGGTCAGGATGGTGTTGAGGGATCCGGTAAGAAGCGTGGCGTCCAAGGGGGTCGCCGCGGCAAAGATAACCAACGAGAGAGGCCCGCTCGGGGCCGCGACAAGAAAGAGGAAGATGATGATCATGATGAGGACGACGAGTCAGGCGAGCATGAGTTCCAGGAAGCTACAGAGGCCATGTGCGTCGACGGTGGCGGCTCGTTGCACACCTCACAGCGCCAACTGAAGCAATGGGCGCGTGAGGTCACTGCGGCGGAGCCGTCGTTCGATTCCCAGAAGCCACTAAAGTGGTCCCGCACGCCCATCATTTTTGACACCGAGGATCACCCTGATCGCACAACTGCGGTCGGGTGTTTGCTGTTGTTGGTTTCACCAACAATACGCAACCTCAAGGTGATGTACTGGTTGACGTTGGGGCCAGTCTGAATTTGATCTCGCCCTCTGTGATCAAGAAGTTACATATTCCTGATGGAGATCTCGATGAGACGGGCACGTTCCAAGGGGTCAACCCGGGAAGGAGTCAGCCGAAATGTAAAATCACGCTACCCATTACGTTTGGGGTCGAGCTGAACTACAGGACGGAGAAGATCATTTTTTATGTTGCCGAGACCCCCTACCATACAACGGGATCCTTGGCCGCCTGGCGCTGGCCAAGTTCATGGCGGCGTCACACTACGCCTACAACACATTAAAGATGCCGGGGCCACTGACCATCATCACCGTCCCCTCTGACAAGAAAGACGCGCTCATCTACGCTGACCAACTCTATCGAGAGGCAGTTGCAACAACTGCTGCCAGGGCACTTGCTCCTGTCGTTGAAGCCCCGGGAAGGAAGAAGGCCGGCAAGACCTCTTGCACCCACTCCGGCAAGCGCACCTCTTTGGAGTGTTGTGCTCCTGTTGAGGACGTGCCAGGGAGCTCCACTGGCAAGAGCAAGAAGTCCAAGGCTACACCACCAGAAACCAAGAAGGTGTCCGTCAAGGAGGACGGCACGGGCGGGGCTTTCACTATAAGCTCCACCCTCGACAGCAAATTGGAAAGCACGCTCGTCGCCTTCCTACGGGCGAATGTCGATGTATTTGCATGGTAAGCATCTGACATCCCCGGCGTTCCCAGGGACGTGATTGAGCACCATCTTGTTGTTTGTCCTCATGCGCGGCCCGTCAAGCAGAAGGTTAGGAAGCAAGCTTTGGAGCGACAAGAGTTCATCATTGAAGAGATCAGGAAGTTGGAGGTGGCAGGCCTGGTAGGAGGAGTACTCCACCCCACGTGGTTGGCCAATCCGGTGGTGGTGCGTAAGGCGAATGGGAAGAGGAGGCTGTATATTGACTACACAGACATTAATAAGGCTTGTCCAAAGGATCCTTTCCCTCTGCAACGCATCGTCCAGATTGTAGCATCCACTGCCGGGTGTGACCTGTTGTCATTCCTCGATACCTATTCAGGATACCACCAGATCTTCATGATGAAGGAAGGCGAAGAGAAGACCGCGTTCGTCACCCCATGTGGTACGTACTATTTTGTACGAATGCCTTTTGGGTTGAAGAGCGCTGGTTCAACATTTCCCCAAGCAGTCCAGATTGGTTTTGAGCCCCAGCTACATAGAAATATGGAAGCTTATATGGATGACACAGTGGTCAAAACCAAGGACAGGGCCATGCTCGTGCAAGATTTAGAAGAGACATTCGCAAATCTACGCAAGATCAACCTCAAGCTCAACCCAGAGAAGTGCATGTTCGGTGTCCCCTTCGGCAAACTTCTTGGGTTCTTTGTGTCCCAACGTGGAATTGAAGCAAATCCCGACAAGATCAAGGCGATCGAGCAGATTGAGGCACCGAAACGGGTCAAAGACATCTGTAGGCTCGCCGGCTGTGTTGCTGCCCTGAGTAGGTTCATCTCCAAATCTGCTGAGCGCGCCCTCCCCTTTTTCAAAGTTTTGAAAAAGGCGGGTCTAGTAAAGTGGACTCCGGAGGCAGAGTCAGAACTGCAAGATTTGAAGAGGTACCTCTCCTCCACACCAATACTAGTCGCGCCTAAACCACAAGAGTCGTTGCTGCTGTACTTAGCAGCAATGAATCAAGTGGTCAGTGCTGCGCTGGTGGCGTAGAGGGAACTTGAGGGAGAAGCAGCAGTAGTAGCAGAGCCGTCGGATGGCGGGACAGGGCCCTCCTCGGCAGAGCCTGACGACGGCAAAACCGGAACCCCCAGCAGGGCCTGGTCCCGGCGAGGCAGAGTCTAAGCAGATGGGCGAAGTGAATAGAAGAAGAAGACGGTGCAGCACCCAGTGTATTTTGTCAGTTCCCTCTTGCAGGGGCTAGGTCAAGATATTCTGGAATGCAGAAGCTGCTTTTCGGCCTCCTGATGGCCTCGAGAAAGCTACGTCACTATTTCCAAGCGCATGGTATCAACGTTGTCACCCGCCTCCCTTTGCAACGGATTTTTGCACAACCCAGATGCGACAGGGAGGATTGTGGAGTGGTCATTGGAGCTGTCGAGCTTTGGCCTCAGGTTTGAAAGTACTTCAACGATCAAGAGCCAAGCCTTGGCAGAGTTCATAGCAAAATGGACCGCAACGCCCGACGAGGAGATTCAAGAGACCACCCTTCCCAGCAAGGAGACGAGCAATGAGTGGATTATGTACTTTGACGGAGCTTTCTCACTCTAAGGTGTTGGTGCCGGCGTACTACTCGTCGTACCCACCGGAGAGCGCCTCAAGTATGTAATCCAGATGCACTTTCCCAGGGAGATGTCCACCAACAACACTGCTGAGTACGAGGGATTGCTCGCCGGTCTCAGGATAGCGGCAGACCTCGGGGTTAAGAAGCCCATCGTCAGGGGTGACTCGCAATTGTTGTTAGGCAGGTCAACAAGGATTACCCGAGCCCATTGATGGAGGCCTACGTATATGAGGTGAGAAAGCTGGAGGAGCGCTTTGACGGTATCCAAGTGGATCACGTTCCCCGAGCGAAGAACGAACAAAACGGCGGAGTAAGAGGGGTTGCTTGCCGGTCTTAGGATCGCAGCAGACCTCGAAATCAAGAAGCTCATCAGCAGAGGTGATTCGCAGCTCATCATCAAGCAAGTTAATAAGGATTACCAGAGCCCATTGATGGAGGCCTACATGAATGAAGTGAGGAAGTTGGAAGAACGTTTCGATGGCCTACAGACAGAACATGTTCCCAAAACGGAGAACAACATTGCCGACGACCTGTCAAACCGATGCCCTCAGGTTGCCTGTGGAACCAGGTACCTTTGTACTTCAGTCAACTCAGCCATCCATTGAGCCATCAGCAGGGCAGAACAAGTGAAGAAAGACAAGCCCCGTCAAATACCTTCCCGCCGAGCTTCCAGGAGCTGTCGGCAAGAAGGTTGCCGGGTACCCCAAGCTTGTCGAGGGGCAACCACCTCCGGTAGGGCCCCAGGCCCTGACTGTAGAGGCAGCCGCCCCTACGGCCGAAGACGAGCCTTTAGTCCTCGCTGTCGAGCTCCAGGACCCGGCGTGGGCACAACACACCGTCCGTTTCCTCCAAACAGGGGAACTCCTTGAGGAGCGGGAAGAAGCAGAAAGAGTAGCCCATCGGTCCAACATGTACCAGTTTGTGGATGATACCCTGTATAGAAGGAGACCAAATAGTGTCTGGCTGAAGTGCATTCCTCAAGAGGACGGACTAGAGTTGTCGGCAGAGATACATGGAGGTATGTGTGGCTCCCACATAGGGTCAAGAGCCCTTGCCGGCAAGGCATTCTGGCAAGGTTTCTTCAGGCCCACGGCCCTCCAGGATGCAGCTGCGCTAGTAACCAAGTGTGAAGCGTGTCAGTCCATTCAAAGAAGGTTCATCAAACAGCTCAAACCCTTCAAACAATCCCTCTCTCATGGCCATTTTCGGTCTGGGGGATCGACATACTGGGCCCCTTCCCCATGCTGTCGGGGGCTTTGAGTACTTGTACGTCGCAATCGACAAGTTCACAAAGTGGCCCGAAGTGGAAGCAGTGAGGAAGGTGACAGCACAGTCAGCCGTCAAGTTCTTCAAGGGGTTAGTTTGTCATTTTGGTGTGCCGAATAGGGTCATCACCGACAACAGCACCCAGTTCACAAGCCGCACATTCATGCAATACATCCAGGACCTCGGCACCAAGGTATGTTTCGCTTCAGTGGCACAGCCACGGAGCAACGGCCAGGCGGAGAGGGCCAATGCTAAAGTACCGCGAGGCCTGAGGACAAAGACTTTTGACAGGCTACACAAGTGTGGGAGGCGCTGTATTGATGAGTTGCCGGCAATGCTTTGGTCGATCAGAATGACGCCAAATCGAGCCACGGGCAAGACACCCTTTGCCCTGGTAGACGGGGTAGAAGCAGTTCTCCCCACGGAACTCACATCCGGGTCACCTCGAGTGCTCGCTTATGATGAGCTTGAACAAGAGTAGTTGCGGCAAGATGACGCGACGCTCCTTGAGGAAGATCATCTTCTGGTGGCTGTGCGAGCTGCATGCTACCAACAAGCCTTGCGCCACTACCATATCCGCAAGGTTCATGCCCGAAGTTTTGAGGAAGGCGACCTTGTTCTTCGGCGCGTTCAGTCGGGCAAGAATTACAAGAAGTTGATGCCGAAGTGGGAAGGCCCTTATTGGATAATACGAGTCACCAGGCCCGGCAGTCCGCCTGGAGACCGAAGATGGTATCCAAGTGAGCAACTCCTGGAACATCGAACATCTTCATAAGTTTTACCCATGAGGCGTGGTTGCCGGGGCTCCCAGCAAACCATCTTTTGTACAAGCCTTGCCGATAAGGCATGTAACCCTTTGTACAGAGCCAGGCGCAGACCCTGAGCATAAATAAATGAAGCACTGGCACCCTAAGTTTTCGCATGCATGCTAGGTTGAGTCTCTCTCTTTGGTAGGGTTGATAGTGCTCAGCGGCAACTAATCCCTAGCATAGAGGTCGAGTGTGTGTCTTTCCGTCCTTTCTAGTCCTTTCTTTGGTTCGCAGGCTGCACAGGCGTTTCTACCAAGACATTTAAGAGGAGGGCGACGGACTAACGTCCTCGACCCCTACAAGCCATTGCCGGGGGCTGCAAATTCAAGTATCCAACCACGGCAAGCCAAGGTTCCCGGGGGCTGCAGATTCAGATATGTCTTTGATCCCCTGTTATGCATTTTCCATATGGAACTGGGACCTATGAAACCTTGTTTATTCTTGGGCCACCGTGCTTCCCCTTTAGTATGCCCAAGAACTATTCTCTGGGCCAGAACTTGGTTGTACTTGCGGTGACAAGGAAACAAATGAAGGGCCTAATCCTACTTCGCCCTGCCTCCGCCAAGAGCATGAGTATGGTCGTGCTATGAAGTGAGGGGACGGCGAGGCCTGTTGCCGGGCAACAATGTTTATCTTAGGAATAACAAGGATTCATTCCTTGGCATGGGCCTCGCTCACGCACAAAGAACTCGGCAAGCACCCTCTTTCATTAATACATTCCAAACATGTACAATTCATACGGAATGTAAACATGAGTAAGGAGATTACAAGGTTTAAATCTGACAAGTGCCCTCAAGCTTAAAAACTAAAAAAGATAAGTGCCCTGTGATCCCCGTTCTTGCCCCTTCCCTCCGAGGTGCATCAGGTGAAGGCAAAAAGGAGGCGACGAGGAACGCGCCGATGGAGAGCTTGCCAAGGAAGACCCTCGGCAGGGTGCGTGGCCGAGGGAGGAGGGCGGTGCGGTCAGTCGGAGTCGACGTCCTCCCGCTTGACGCCCTCGTCGTTGATGTCGCTGTCCTCCTCGTCACTCCCGCTTGAGGAGGAGTCTTCATAATCGGAGGAGCTCTCCACGCTGTCGGCGTTCTGGGAACGGGGGTCCCCAGACTTGCCTGCCTGCGGCCTGCGGCGTGGCTCGAGTGGGGGCCCAACGTGGCCCATCTTCATCAACACAAGGCTCAAGACCCTCGCGACGGGCCAAGCCTCGCGAGGCGGACGACACGGCGCTTCCTCCAGCACAGCCTCCTTAGGCTGGCTCGCGAGGAGGCGGAGAGATCAAGGCGGGGTACCTCATGAGGTGCCCATGATGCAAGCCATGACGACCAAAGGTGCCAGGCGGGCGCCGGCCCGCGTAGTGTCCTCCCTTTCCTCTTTGGTGCAAAGGGGGCAAGCGCAGGCGAGAGGATCAAGCAAAGGCACCCATTTCGGTGCAACGAGACCAAGACCAGCTCCGCGACAAGGAGGAAGTCACTGTGGAGCCCAAGCCGGCGTCATCACCAGAGCCTTTGGCAGGCGAAGACCAACTTTAGTCAGGATAAGTGTACCAGATGTTCCCCTTCAAATTGGCCAATTGTTGGCGCCCTTCCCGCTCAATATTTGGGAAGAGGCCTAGGGCCTTTGCCTATAAATAGGACTAGCCACCCCCAGGGTAGAGGCATCTGATTCAGTATCTAGAGCAAGTAGAGAGAGAGAGAGAGAGAGAAAGAGAAGGGCGATCGAACTCCCCCTAGCAGTTCATCCCCTAGCCAAGAACAGGCCCTCGCGAGGCCGTTCACCTGTACTGTTCTTCCTCATCAGCCCAACAGGCAATCCACCACACCACACTGGAGTAGGGTATTACACCACAATGGTGGCCTGAACCAGTATAAACCCTGTGTCTCTTGTGTTGTTCTTGCAGTAGTTTAGATCCTTACGAGACGGAGAGGTAGAAGGCACGATCTCCGTGCGCACCCCAGAGTTCGAACCTTAAGGGTCTGCCGGAACCCGTGATCTGACATTTGGCGCGCCAGGTAGGGGTGCGCCGGAATCAGCCTTCCACCGCTTCGCTCTCCTCCGACCACCGCATCCATGTCTGACGCTCGTCGGGCCCGCGCCGAGCGCCGGGCCGCCATCGCTTCCCGCGCCGTCCAGACGGCCCCTGTCAGTGGGCGTCCTCGTCGTTCCCCGTCGCCCGCTGTCAACGCCACCACCGGCCCGGCGAGGAACGAGCAGCAAGCGTCCTCTCAGCACCCGTCCGTGCGGCGGGATGGCCGCACCGCCACTCTGTCGCTCACCCCAGCCAGTTCTTCGTCGCACGCGCTGCGCGCGCCCTTGGAGGCTCGAGCTGCGCTCCTCGCGGCGAACAAGCTCCTACGCTACCGCCCCGTCGACGACGTCTGCGAGGAGTGGCTCGACCGCGTCGCCGAGCTCGTCCGCGCCTTCCGCACCACTGCGCCGCACTCCGCCCCGCATGGGCAATGAAGCCCCGGGGGCGTTCCAGCCGCAACCTTTCCAAGAAGATGCCATGGCCCCAAGGCGCGCAGCTCCTGGGCGGAACCCGCTCCGTCTTGCGCCGGCCCAGCAGGAACGGAGCTGCCAAGAAGTCCCGCGACCGCAGGAGGCCGCCCGGGCGCTCCCGGCCCCGGCTCGCCGAGACCCTGCTCCAGCTCCGGCACGTCAATACCCCGCGCTGCTCCCAGCTGCAGCGCAAGGGGACCCACAAGGCCAAGCTCTCCTTCAACCAAAACCTCCCGCGGCCACCGCTGGCTGCCGCGCCTACACCCCCGAGCTGCGCAGCGTCGCATGGCCCGGCAAGTTCAAGCCAGACCTGCCTCCTCGCTACGACAGCACGACCGACCCTGCAGAGTTCCTCCAGCTCTATGAGCTGGGCATCGAAGCTGCCAGCGGGGATGAAAAGGTCATGGCGAACTGGTTCCCCATGGCGCTCAAGGAAGGTGCTCGCACTTGGCTCCTGAACCTGGCCCCAGGCACGATCTCCTCCTGGGACCAGATGCGTACTCGCTTCATCGCCAACTTCCAAGGTACCCGCGACCGGCCTCCCGCCGTGAGCGACATGCGCCGCATCAAGCAGCAACCTGGAGAGATCCTGCAGAAGTACATCCAGCGCTTCAACAGTGCGCGCCTCACGATCCCCAGGGTGTTTGAAGAAGCCATCATTTCGGCCTTCTCCGGTGGCGTGCGCGACGTCAAGATGAAGGAGGAGCTGGCGATGCATGAAGACCTCTGCACCTCCCTGGAGCTGTTCAACCTGGCGACCAAGTGCGCCAGAGCTGAGGAGGGACGCCTCTCCCTCCTCGAGATGCCTGCCGCAGACCTAGAAGAGAAGAAGCCCAAGGCCAAGGACGTGAAGCGCAAGGGGGCTGCCGTGCTCGCGGCAGAACCGGACACCAAGCGGGGCAAGGATCTGCCTGAATCCTCCAGGGGCAGCCGGTACTATGTGTACCACGACCTCCACACCCACAACACCAATGAATGCCAAGAACTCCGTGCCGTGCGAGAAGGAAGAGTCGGCCGACGCCCTGACCGTGCTGACCGGGGCTACGGCCGAGGAGGAGGAAGGAACCCGGGACGCTGGGAAGACCGCGGCCCATGTCCAGGCTGGCGTGACCAACCTCGCGAGGACCGCTAGCGCGACCCGCCTCGCGAGGGGGACTGGAGGGATCAGCCTCGTGAGGATCGCCCTCATGGCAACCCAGGCCTGCCGCCGTTGCCACCTCAGCCGAGAAGGAATGAAGACCGCCACCAAGACGAGGGGGCTGGGGGATTCCAGGAGCCTCACGCCATCGTCTGCATCCTGGGCGGAGCTCAAGCCCTAGCCTCTCAACGTATCTTCAAGCAGTTTGCTCACGAAGTGAATGCAGTTCTCCCCAAGCTCGAAGCAACGCATCCCCTCAGGTGGTCGGCCTGCACCATCACCTTCAGCTCGGCAGACCAGCTCAAGTGCGCAGCCACAGCCGGAGTCCTCCCAATGCTTTGTTCCCCAGTCATCAGCAACGTTCTGGTCACCAGGACCCTCATCGACGAAGGGGAAGGGCTAAATGTCTTGTCCGTGGAAACGTTCAACAGCCTCCAAGTGCCCTATGACCAGCTTCAACCAACCAAGCCCTTCTCCGGAGTCACCGACGGTTCCACAGTCCCGATCGGGCAGGTCCGCCTCCCAGTCACCTTCGGCACCTACGACAACTACCGCACCGAGCTCATGGACTTTGACGTCGCCCACATCCGCCTGCCGTACAACGCCATCCTCGGGTACCCAGCGCTGGCCAAGTTCATGGCCGTGACTCATCATGGCTACAACATCCTCAAGATGCCAGGAAGCGGCGGCGTCATCACGGTGCCATGTCAAGAGAAGGATGCAGTGTGTGCCCTGGAGCGAGCCTTCCAGGCCGCGTCACTAGAAGACCCAGATCGCGGAAGCAGGAGGCTTCCTGAGACTACCCCCAAGAAGAAGAAGACAATGTCAGGCTCAGACCCTCAGGAGGCAGGCCCTTCAAGGCCCGCGTCTGCCTAGGGGGACCCTCCTTCAATCGCATAGGGAAGCGCGCCCGGCGCCCTCCTCAGGCAGGGCTCAGGGGCTCTCACCTGGAGGGCCACCAACCTCGCCAAGGTCACGAGGGAGGCGCTGGGGCACCATGTGGAGGCGTGTTTCGAAGCACGCTTCCCTCATAAGGAAGCCAGGGGAGGAAGGTCAAACCAGCAGGAGTTTGTCAGCAAGGCCATTCAAGAACTACAGGAGTCGAGGATCATGAGAGGTTGCCATCGCCCACCAGCTGTGGCTCCCCATCCAGGCGAGGATGGTGGGCTGCGCGTCTGCATCGACGTACCAGGGCTCAATCAGATCGCCACGACGGAGCGCCTCTGGCCCTCACAAGTGGTGCGCTACGAAGGACCACCCCACACCTATGTTCGCATGCCTTACGGCCTGCCGAGCGTGTCTGCGGCGTACCAGCACATCATGAGGAGCATCTTGGAAGCGCAAGAAGGAAGGCGTTCCGCGGCCCTGGCGGAGACGGAGGCTGCTCACGAGGAACCACCAGTGCCTCCGGAGCCTCCCGAGGCCCCCGGGCCTGGGGGCTCGTGAGGATCAGCTTCCGCGGCCCACCGAGTCTGCTGCACCAATGCCACTACACCGACGACGTCTTCAGGTGACATCTTTCAAGTTTCATTCTCAGCTGGGAGCGCCCTCCCAGGGTTGCGTCATTCCCAGGCCGCGTGGGTCTGTCCCTGCGGCATGTATCCCTTTTTATCTTCTCAGTCGCTAGCTTGCTTTGCTGGGGGCGCCCCTACGGCTGCATCATCCCCAGGCCACTCGGGCTAGGACCAGCGGCATGTATCCCTTCCGCGCTTATTTCCAATTATGCATCATTACTCGAGGCCGTCCGCGGCACCTCTTCTTCTTCATGTTGACCACTTGCGCGTTAAAGGGGGGGTGCCTGAGCATCGCGACTTAGGGCTCTTACTGGCTCTCCAGCCCTCACCCTCTGGCCTTGTCCACGGCATCGCGACCTGGCATACCAGCGACGGCTGAGACAAGCTCGAGGGCCGGGACCCGAGGACGTAGAGTGCCGGCATCTAACCAGATTTTGCAGGGACACATCTCAAGATACGGCCCAGTGCCAGGCGCAACCCGCCTAGAGGTAGGGCCTCGTGAGTCCCGCGCTGGCTCACAGGTGCCCAGATACACCTCACCTAGCTCTACCGTGCCAGCCACGTGTCAGGGTGGGGCTGTACACGCCCCGGGGGCTGCTCCCGGAGGGGAGCCCCCTCCCACGTACTAGTGGAAGCACCATGCTCCGCGCTGGCTGACGACACTGCCGAGGAGCGGCTATGCCCGTACACATACGGAAGCGCTATGCTCCGCGCTGGTGATAAACAACTGAGGGTGGCCTCCGGGCCGCGTTAACCTCAGGGAGCCCCGAGCTCAGTGGCCGGCCTCATCGCAACGCCTCCCCCCGGGAGCGCCGCGCGAGGGGGCGGGGCACGGGGGCTACGACTGGGCCACGCCCAGCCGTACGCCCCAGCCAGACCCCTCGGGCCTGGTTCGTCGCGCGTCTCTCCCCGAGTGGAGCCAAGGTACGAAGGCCGTTTGCGCGTCAAGGGGGACTCCTGAGCATCGCGACTCAGGAGCCTAACTGGCTCCGTAGCCCCTCACTCCTTAGTTCCGAAAGGCTATGCTGGGTGAGGTACGCGCGGGGTCGGGCTCTGCAGAGGTAGAACGGTAGCCCCGCCTGCATTTCATCTCGCCACCTGCTGTTCGCGCGTCAAGGGGGACTCCTGAGCATCGTGACTCAGGAGCCTAACTGGCCCCGTAGCCCCTCACTCCTTAGTTCCGAAAGGCTATGCTGGGTGAGGTACGCGCGGGGTCGGGCTCTGCAGACGTAGAACAGAAACGCACCTACATCGCGCTTCCCTACTTGTTGCTCGTGCGCTAAGGGGGACTCCTGAGCATCGCGACTCAGGAGCCTAACTTGTCACGTGGCCCCTCATTCCTTTGGTCCCGTCCTGGTTTCCGGTCGGGGCTGATGCTGGGTGAGGCATGCGCATGGCCGGGCTCTGCTGGCGTAGAGCATAAGCAAGTAGGGAAGAGGAACATAAAATTCAAGGAACTTAAAAGCGAATATTACAACCCATAATGTCGCCTTGGTTCCAAACGCAAATTTAAATGCCTCCTCGAGGCGTCGTGCATGTGCAGGAATCGAAAGAAGAACAGGAACGATAGCGGAGTCACTTGTCAGCAGCGGCGTCGCATGGAGTGGCTTCACCTTGTGGGGCAGTAGAGCCGGCAGCGCCTCGCTTCGGCTTGGTGCTGAAGGCCCGGAACTTCCCCAGCAGCGCCTCTGCGCGCCCCTTCACGGCCTTGACAGCAGCAGCGGCGCCCTCGCCGCTCACCGGCTCCAGCAGGCTGTCAAGGTCGGCGCTGGGGCCATGAAGGTAGACATGGGCGAAGACCCGCGTCAGCGCGGCGGAAGACAGGACGCGCGCCTCGGCTTCGACCGTGGGGACGAGTCCGAGGGCGACATCTCCAAGAGCCTTCACCAAGAAGGGAAGCAGTTTGGCAGGGCCGTCCCCGTCGCCAGCCAGCGGGCAATCCAGGCCACTCTCGTAAAGCGTCTTCAACGAAGCGCGGGCATCCTTCTCCATGTCTGCGAAGGCCACGCGATCCTCGGCAAGGACCCGGGCCTTGGCGTCCAGCTCGGCCTTCGTCGTCTCCAGCTCCTTCTTCAGCGCACCTAGGTGGCTGCGGCGCTTCTTGAGCTTCACCTCCCGGTCCTCGAACGCCGCTTCGCGCGCCTTCACCTCTTTCTCCTGCTCTTGGCGAAGGCGGGTCTCCTCTGCAAGCTGACCGCGCAGGCCTTGCAACTCGTCCTCCAGCTCCTTGCAGCGGCCGCGGATTCCAACTGCCTCTCCCAGGGCCGCGTCACGGGCAGCCTTCGCCTCGAGGGTAGCCTCCTTCTCCTTGTCACAGGCCGTCGAGGCCTGAACCAGCGCTGCCCGGATCGAGGTGTCGGAGCGAATCCACCCCGAGGCCAGCTCCAGGCGCCCGGCCACCAGGCGAGGGTCGGCGCCTAGAAGATCCTGCCGCAGCCGGTCCAGTCCAGCAACAGCTCGCTCCAGGATGGAAGAAGAAGGCAGGGAAGCATCAGGGCGCTTCGGGGCAGCAGGAGAAGTCCCGGAACCAGCAGCCGGCGAAACGGGAGGAGAAGGTAGCGGCGGCGAGGCTGCAGTATCCCGAGGCGGAGTCTGCTGCGCCTCCCCAGCTGTAGCAGCAGCACCAGGCAAGGGCACCTCTGGGGTCGATCGAGCCATAGGGGCTGCGGCCCTAGCCAGATCAGCCAAGCCCCGCAAGGGCGAGTGGGCAGGGGGAGCCAGTGCGTCGCGGTCGCCCTCCCCTGCAGGAGGAGGTGTCGTCGCAGCCGGGGCCTCAGGAGCCCCCTTCAGCTTCTTCGTTGCGGGCGCCAGCCTGCTCAGGAGAAGTGATCGTCAAGCCTCGTCAGCGGAACAAGAAACCAGGAATCAAGGATCAAGCGCTCACAGGTCGTCGGCAGAAAGCTCCGGTGGTCTCCTGCCAAACTTGAAGCCGGAGAGCCGGCTGGAGGGGCCGACCTCGGAAGCAGAAGGCGCGTCCGCGGTTCGCCCCGGTCTCAGGGCGGACCTGCGGGGAATCAACCCGGTCCTGCCCTTCTTCGGGACCGGAGGCGAGATCCCGCTGCCCAGCACATCGTCGTCGTCATCATCATCACTCAGCGAAAGGCGGAGAGCGCGGGGCTTGCGCTGGAGCGAGGGAGTCCTAGACTCTCCTTCGGTCGCCTCGGAGTCAGGGCCTGCCCCCTGCTCCTCCTCGCCCCCACCTCCACTAGAGTCGCCGGAAGACACATTCACCAGATCCTCGGGAGCCACCGCGGGCACGAGCCCGTCCCCGTCGAAGACGGGCATGGACTCCACCACTTGCTCCCAATCGTCGCGGAGGAACAAGGGCAAAGGCGCGCCCTCCGGCATTGCTGCCTCGCCCCCAACCAGGGACTGGAGAACCGCAGTCACGTCCCCTTCGCCCACGGCTGCGGGACTCAGGTGAGGCCTCCACATCGGAGGAGAATACTGCCGAAGCGGAGCCAGTTGGTGCTCCAGGAACTCCCTCAGCAACGACGCCCTGGTCAGCTTCGCCGCCGCCAAGTTGGTCGGCTTCAGATCGGTGTCCATCTTCGCCAGCACCGACTTCGCGCGGGGATCCGTGAGCTCCGCCCGGCACCAGTCTTCCGAGCTCACGGCCGGCTCCGTGGGAAGGGCCAACCGAGGGTCGACGCACCCGGCATCAACCAACACCCACTTGCTCCGGAAGCCCTCGATCCTCTTCCCCGGATTCAAGATGGCCATGGAGCTGCCGCACGCGACGAAGCCCGTGCACGCCGAAGGAGAACCTTTGGAGGTCCGGAGGTAGAAGTAGTGGCGCAGCAAGGCCACTGAAGGCTGCACCCCCACATGTGCCTCGCAGTAGTAGGCGAAGATCGCTAAGAGAAGGACGGAGTTGGGGTGGAGATGCAAAGCTTGCAAGTTGTAATGGCGGAGTACGGCGAGAAAGAACTCAGAAAAAGGAGGTACCAGGCCCGCTGCAATGGAGCTCACGAAGAAAGGATAGAAGGTGCTCCCTTGGCCTTCAGGGGCATCGGAGCCGACCTTGAACATCTGCGCCCCGTCAATGCCCTGCGCCACGACCATCCGGTGCAGCAGGGCGAGGCTCGCCTTCGACACGTTGGGCGAATCCAAAGCAGGCGAGAACCAAGCTTCGGCCGGGGTCCGGCGAGGCGCCATGGCTACCTGGGACGAGCGGGTGGAGCAGATCTGGAAGCTTGGAGGAAGGGAGAAGAAGCGCAAGGAAGGGGATCTGAGCAGCGGATGAAGAAGGAGAGGAACAAAGCCCGAGCAGATGCCACGCCTTTAGTATCCTGTGCAGTTGCAAAAGCACCCACGTCCAATCAACCGCCACGCGGCGCCCGAGGCCGCAGGCTGTTAGGGGCCGCGGCGCTTTGCCCTTGCCCTTTCGCCTCTCGGCACGGCCAAGTCCGTGCGCGCCTTGGGCCCGGGGGCTACTGTCGGCGTTCTGGGAACGGGGGTCCCCAGACTTGCCTGCCTGCGGCATGGCTCGAGTGGGGGCCCAACGTGGCCCATCTTCATCAACACAAGGCTCAAGACCCTCGCGAGGGGCCAAGCCTCGCGAGGCGGACGACACGGCGCTTCCTCCAGCATAGCCTCCTTAGGCTGGCTCGCGAGGAGGCGGAGAGATCATGGTGGGGTACCTCACGAGGTGCCCATGATGCAAGCCATGACGAGCAAAGGTGCCAGGCGAGCGCCGGCCCGCGCAGTGTCCTCCCTTTCCTCTTTGGTGCAATGGGGGCAAGCGCAGGCGAGAGGATCAAGCAAAGGCACCCATTTCAGTGCAACGAGACCAAGACCAGCTCCGCAGCAAGGAGGAAGTCACTGTGGAGCCCAAGCCGGCGTCATCACCAGAGCCTTTGGCAGGCGAAGACCAACTTTAGTCAGGATAAGTGTACCAGATGTTCCCCTTCAAATTGGCCAATTGTTGGCGCCCTTCCCGCTCAATATTTGGGAAGAGGCCCAGGGCCTTTGCCTATAAATAGGACTAGCCACCCCCAGGGTAGAGGCATCTGATTCAGTATCTACAGCAAGTAGAGAGAGAGAGAGAAAGAGAAGGGCGATCGAACTCCCCCTAGCAGTTCATCCCCTATCCAAGAACAGGCCCTCACGAGGCCGTTCACCTGTACTGTTCTTCCTCATCAGCCTAAGAGGCAATCCACCACACCACACTGGAGTAGGGTATTACAACACAATGGTGGCCCGAACCAGTATAAACCCAGTGTCTCTTGTGTTGTTCTTGCAGTAGTTTAGATCCTTACGAGACGGAGAGGTAGAAGGCACGATCTCCGCGCGCACCCCAGAGTTCGAACCTTAAGGGTCTACCGGAACCCGTGATCCGACACACACAACACCTTAGGGCGAGTTCCCAAGTGCCCAAAGACCTTGACGGAGAGCAGGCCGTTCTCCATCAATTTGAAGGGAAGAACGTGCCCCTCCGACAGGCTATGGGCACGAGCGAAGGTTTTCCATCGACGACGAAGATACATAACGTGGGGGACGGGGAAGTCGACGTCAACCCGCATGCTGCCATTCCCGCAGCCCCTCATATGCAGCCTCAAAGCCTGTGGTGGGTCGAGCTCCATCTCCCGAGCGAACGGAGTAGGGAGACGAAGATGACGGCGCACTGGCCTGTGCAGCCTGATGAAGAATTCGCGGGGCTGGTCTCCGACATGGCCCTCCATTGGGGGAGGGGCCGCTCGCGGAGGCGAGGCCGGTGCGCCGCCCGTCCTCCTCTTCCCCGAGCGCCACGGCGGCCTCGGCCTCGCCCCCTCCCCTTCCTCTCATGTCCGGCTCCACCGCCACGAGCTCTTATAAAGGGGCGGGGCCAACAACAGTGTTGGTGCGCCCTCTCGCCATAGCAAAGGGAAGGAAGGAGTCAAGGTGGAAGGAGATGAATGTTGAAGGACTGAGGGGTGCTATCCCATCCCCTTCTTATAAAGGGGCGGGGCCAGGGCTCGGCCGCCCCACTTAACCAATCCGTCTGCCAGGGGCGCAGGGAATCGGGAACGACCCGCTGCTCCAATAAGCGACGACCCGGTTTCCCGCCTCGCCATTAAGGCCCATGCCCTCCGCGTCCACCGCCTACCATCTTTGGGGCATGGGGGACACATGGCGAGCAAGCCAAAATCAAGAAGACAAGTGAAGCGATTGTTTTCCACCCCGTGATCGTGGGGTGCGGGCGCCTTGAAGGCCATGACCCGAGTCCACTTAGTAAATAGGTCGCGCCCCTACGCTTTCCCCTTTTTACGGGGAAGGCACGGGCCGCCTCTTTACCACGATGTGACGCATGCGTGTAGCAACCGCCCCACTCACGACCCCCATGTCACGCATTCAACGTGGGTCTGTTGACGATAAAAAATGGCATGATCGCAAAGAGTAACTTGAGGTTATAATGAGATGATGTCAAATTCATGATTTCATGTCACCATTGGATGACTCTCTTCAAGCCGATGGGAATAAATATATAGATGGTCCAAAACGGAGCTCGGATGCAAAAGTTATGACAATCTTAGAGATGCTCGTATTGACACCAGATTAGAAAGTGGCATGAAACCTAACCAAGATGGCCTCTTATGGAAAAAGCTACAACCGAAAAGCTCTTCGTCTCATCGAAACGGACGATTTTGATATAAAGATCGTCCCAATCCGAGTTCGTATGCAAAAGTTAGAGCCAAAGCAGTGCAATGTTGCAAAAAATGATGGAGATGACCGGACGCCCAAAACCTCCTGTTGCTACCGGACTGTCCAATAATTGGGACCAGACTGTCCGTTCTGGGGCGACAAACACGTCAAAACCTTCTGTTGTGACCGGACAGTCTGTTCCGGTCAAGCGGACAGTCCGGTCCAAACCAAAATTGTGTATCTTTACGAATCTGATGATTGCGGAGGCAATTAGGCCTTCAAGGTGACCTCGAATCAAAAAACGTTCAACATGAAAGTTGCGCGTCTCGTCGAAACTGTAAAGACTGCTTTTAGGCTCGTTTCCATCCGAGATCGTTTACCACCACAAAAAAGACCCGCAAGGTGCAGCCAGATTAAATCGAACAGCTTTGGAAAGTTCGGACAAAACCAATCCGAGTTTGACTAGGGTTTTGGACGTGAATCCAAGCCTTTTCCTTGCACGGGAAGTCCAGACGCCTCTTATATATCTAAGGGGTGACGGCCGATTGAACAACACACAATCGAACAAATCTATCTACATCTTTTACCTTTACTTTTCCTTCTCCCTTGTTCTTCTTCTTCCTCGTTCTTCGTTCGTTCTTCTTCATTGCAGGGCGGTGAACCTCGAGGCCCTAGGGGCGATCAGGTCGACCTAGGGCAGCCCATAACTGCCGCGCACCCTGACGGGGTCCCTCCCGGGCGTGTGGGGTTTCGGGTGTATAAAAGCGCCCGCCGGATTGTCTTGCGTACCGCGCTTCCGGCGGGTCTCCTTCGACGCGAGCTGCGGTGCATCACCCTTGGCGTTGGACGTACACGGTGACGTGTTCGTGTGCGAACACACTTTTTGGCGACTCTGCTGGGGAAGAAGCTTTGAACGGTCTCCAGCCCGTTCTTGCTACGAAGAGATCGTCATCTAGGGTTTGCGATCTACAAAGGTAATATCAATACCCAATTCACTTATGTAGATGCAAATAATGCATATGTTGTTGCTGGATCACCCAATGAGCATAATGTATCGGCTAGCCCTAGTTTTATCAATCATGCATCTAATTATGCGCAAGGGCCGATGCAAAACAATCTTCATGCTTCAAATTCTTATGATTTCAGCAACGTACAACATATGTATCCAAACTCTCATGCATCGGCAACCCCACAAATCCATATGCCGATGAACAACATGATGAATTTGGTTAATCAAATTGAAACACCTCATGTAGGAACTTTCAATAGCATGCAACAAAGTGTTTCACCTTTTTATTCATCGGCAACTAATTTGCAACATGTTAATCTGAACATGCCGGTGGATAGGGGAATTAGCCATGCTACTACTAGCTATTCGGCCAGTTACTCTCAACCATCATATGCTACACCTCATGTTAGTAATTTTTCAGCATCGTATGCAACTGTAGATGCTCATAATTCGGCCCCGCATCTTCATGGTCATAGCCGAATAAGTGGAAATTTTACAGGAACACATGTGTCGTCATCAAATACTGTAGCATATAATGCATACTCTACGCAATTCAAGAATTTCGGCAATACTCACGAATCATTGCCAAAAGAATCTGAAAATATTGCGGATCAATGCATTAAAAAAGAGCTTGGCACAAAACAAGAGAATTAGTGCTCTTTGCCTTGAACAATAGGAAAAGGGGTTGTTTCCTAATTATGCTGCAATAAAGGCTAGAGTTTTGCAGGAAAATGAAACTTCATCAATTGATAGTATTGTTGAGAGAGCATATGGTTATCCAGCAGTGCATACACTTCCAGCTAGTACTGCAGCATATTATACACCCCCTACACAATTGCAAAATTTCGGCAACACTAACACTTCATTGCCGAAAGATCCTAAAAGCATTGGGGGCAAACTAATCCAGAGCGGGCTAAAATTGAGAGGGGAGTTAAAGCTTTGCACGATAGGGTGCAAGTACTTTCCCAAGAGAGAATTGATAGGGAATTAGCTCAAAGAAAAAAATCTTTGCTAATTAATAAAACCGGTGAAAAGAATGATGATTCGGAAACTAAAAGTGCTTCGGCTGAAAAAGCCGAATCAAGTAGTATATATTCCGAATCCATCAAATCCAAAGAGGCAAACATTGTTGAGAAAGGGCATGGAAAGTATAGCAAGACAACAATACCTGATTTTTTTGAAGTTAATGGAACCTACTTCCTGCCCTATGAGTTTCGTGCCATAGAAATTGACGAGGTTCAAGAAAAAGAACAAGTGGCCGAAGAAAGCTTGGTGGACGAAGTTCTTCAAACTAATGATGCACGAAATCAAGGGAAAGATGATGACATGGCATTGGGGAGCTATCCAAACGCGGAGCAAGATATTCTTCAAGTCACACCACCATCACGCTCTCCCAACATATTTGAAGAGGTATGTCTAGCAATTAATTTACCTGTTTTCAGATTTGGTCATGACTTTGTTGTTGATGCATATATTAGAAAAATCTTCATAAGAAATTTTCAAAGACCAATGAAGAAGGACAATTTAGTTGTTAGCAATAAAATTGTTACTAAGCCTATCGGTCAATATATTGTACCATTCAAAGAGACCGATAGTGACTTATTACTGCAGCCAAAGCTTTCCCCATTGCTTTATTTAAAGTTCATATCTAATTGGGTAGCTTTGCTTCCTTCATACTTGGCTTACGCATGGTCTCAATTAAGACATGTATGTTCTAACTACTTTGATTTCAGAAATTTAAAGCCAAGGTTAAAATCTTTTGAGAAAACCGATGCTAGTATAGTTTCTTATTTAAAGGCATCGGAAAAAGAATGCGAAAGAGAATTCATAGCCAAATGGGAAGGTGCCAAAATCTGAACCATTCGTTTTATTAACTCCAAAGCCATTCTCACAACAAGGTCAGCTAGAAAACAAAAGGTGTACCTTCGATTCAAACGTGTGTGACCAAATCTTTGAATTGTTATTGAAAAATAATTACATTAGAATTCTTGATCACCATGTCAAGCCATCTATCCAAGGACGAATGTACCGTAAGTTGCATGATTCGTTCAAGCATAGTTTTGAGGATTGCAACATGTTTCGTCAAATAGTTAAATCTGCCATTGATAAAGGATGATTAAAAATTGTTGAGACACCAACAGATGACGAGTCTATTCCAATTTGTCCTAATGGCAGAAAGTTTTTGCATCGGCTGCTTCAAGTTGATCCATTTAAAGAGAAGGTAAAAATTGTAGGTGATGGGATCGAGCTTTCAAGTAAAGAATTTGTTGAAGAGCATAATGAACATAATCTTGAGGGCAAAAATTCCATCGGAGCTACAATGGAGACGCCAAGGACTGGGGGGCAGCAAGCAAATCGAATGATCGATGAAAGCAAACCAAAAGAAAACAAAGGCCAAAATAAGCGCAAGTGTAAGAGATCAAAAATCACCTTCGCTGAACTATTGGATAAATATCAAAAGAAGAGTGAAGATAAGAATGCTTATCGGCCATATCATGCAAAGAAACCAAGGTCACCCCCAAGACGCAAATATGAGGATCGGTATTGGCAAAGTGATAATTTTAATGCAACATATTCATATCCTTATTTTTGGCCGCCAATGCCGATGTCGTGGATGCCTCCCTATGTTCATATAGATCCATATTCATCATGGGACAGGTATGATACAAGGGTACATTCTCCATCTTATTTTAGACCATCTCACCAACACTATGCAGCTCCAAAAAGATCAACATTTGAACAATCATGCGTCAAAGACCGTTTCAATCATAAGGAATCGGTCCAGAGCTCAAGGAAGAAGAAAGAGGAGGTAAAGCTAGTTTACCGCGTGAAAAAAGAGATGGTCGTAAGTGTGTTACTTCTGATTTGATCTCAAATAACAAAGAGCCAATTAAAGTGTTGACATTGGCTAAAAAAGGCAAAGAAGTGAAGAAATCAATTGATAAAAATCAGAGTGCCAAATCTGAAGACAAGAGGTTGAGGGTGCACAAGGCCCAAAACGAGTTGCCATTGGTTGAAACAAAATTTCAGCTGACATGCCCACTCGGCTTATCGTATTGGCAAAAGAAGGAATTACAAAATCTTAGTGCACAAGAGCTGAGAAAGAAGAACATGGCATGGGTTCCCAAGAGGGTAATTCCGAACAAAAATAATGTGCATGATTCTATTACAACAAGTATAAATGTGAAGAAAGAGAAGGATGGAAGCAACAAACAATTAAGCCAAAGGCATGCATCACAACATCAAAATCCTTGGTTAGCACATCATCGATTTTCTTCAACCATGCCATTGATGCCTTTGACATGGAATTCATCCCTAGGTATGATTAATTACCCCCCATGGATTTATTTTGATCCATGGATGCAACATAATTTTCTATATCATAAGAGGGTATTACAAAATCACTATACATTTGGTTAGTTATGCTTTTGTTGCTAATACAAAGGGGCCGAAATATTTTATTGTTATTTCATTTGTTTATTTCGGCTATACATACTTTGGTGGGTGAATTCTACATGGACGTTATGGTAATGGCCGATATTTATCTATCGTCTTAAGAGTATGTCAATGCATGGCTGGTGTATTATTCTAACATCGTCGTTAGCTCAATTGGAGAGCGAGACAAGGTTCGATACATATTGAGGCTTTTAGTGATTCGTTATGAGTAGTGCAACAAATATCCAAGGGTTATCAATGTTTTGACGAATCACTTATAGTATGTTTAGATGCAAAATACCTTGGGTTGCTTTAAAATTGTTCATATTTCTAGACATGACAATTTGGAAAAGTTGGCACAGCGAGCATCTGGCTACTATGTTAATCATGGTGTGTTGCATTTCTATCAATAGCCGATGCTTAGTCTCGTCAACATAGGTAAGGCCGAACCGAAGTCCACCGCTTCGGCCACTAATATTTTTTTATGCAGGTAAGAGTGAGGATTGGAGAAAGTTTATTGTTGATTATCTGCAAAGTCCTAACAAAACGGTGAACAATATGGTTTAGAGGATGGCCTTGAGATACATATCTATGGAACTTTATCATCAAATTGTTAATGAAGTTGAAAATGTTTCACCCAAGTTTGCATCAAGGATTCAAACAAATAATGGCCGATATATATTTATCGCCCTAAGCACATGCAAAATTGCCGATGGAGTGTTGACATCGTCCTTAGAGCCAACACGGTACAAGTTATTTTTCAGCACGCTACCTTTGTCGAAAAATAGGGGGGCATGTGTTGACGCTCAAAAATGGCACGATCGCAAAGAGTAACTTGAGATTGTAATGATATGATGTCAAATTCATGATTTTATGTCACCACTGGATGACTCTCTTCAAGCCGATGGGAATAAATATATAGATGGTCCAAAACGGAGCTCGGATGCAAAAGTTATGACAATCTTAGAGATGCTCGTATTGACACCAGATTATAAAGTGGCACGAAACCTAACCAAGATGGCCTCTGATGGAAAAAGTTACAACTGCAAAGTTCTTCGTCTCATCGAAATGGACGATTTTGATATAAAGATCGTCCCAATCCGAGTTCGTATGCAAAAGTTAGAGCCAAAGCAGTGCAATGTTGCAAAAAATGATGGAGATGACCGGACGCCCAAAACCTCATGTTGCTACCGGACTGTCCGGTAATTGGGACCATACTGTCTGGTATGGGGCGAGAAACACGTCAAAACCTTCTGTTGTGACCGGACAGCCTGGTCCGGTCAAGCGGACAGTCCGGTCCAAACCAAAATTGTGTATCTTTACGAATTTGATGATTGCGGAGGCAATTAGGCCTTCAAGGTGACCTCGAATCAAAAAACGTTCAACATGAAAGTTGTGCGTCTCGTCGAAACTGTAAAGACTGCTTTTAGGCTCGTTTCCATCCGAGATCGTTTACCACCACAAAAAAGACCCGCAAGGTGCAGCCAGATTAAATCGAACAGCTTTGGAAAGTTCGGACAAAACCAATCCGAGTTTGACTAGGGTTTTGGACGTGAATCCAAGCCTTTTCCTTGCACGGGAAGTCCAGACGCCTCTTATATATCTAAGGGGTGACGGCCGATTGAACAACACACAATCGAACAAATCTATCTACATCTTTTACCTTTACTTTTCCTTCTCCCTTGTTCTTCTTCTTCCTCGTTCTTCGTCCGTTCTTCTTCATTGCAGGGCGGTGAACCTCGAGGCCCTAGGGGCGATCAGGTCGACCTAGGGCAGCCCATAACTGCCGCGCACCCTGACGGGGTCCCTCCCAGGCGTGTGGGGTTTCGGGTGTACAAAAGCGCCCGCCGGATTGTCTTGCGTACCGCGCTTCCGGCGGGTCTCCTTCGACGCGAGCTGCGGTGCATCACCCTTGGCGTTGGACGTACACGGTGACATGTTTGTGTGCGAACAGGGTCATGGGGAAGCAAAATGAGCGACAGAGTTACTGCAGTAAAAACTCCGCCGCGCGCACGCCCGCGCATCATCTGGGCCTGGCCCAATAACGCCCCGCGCTTATATGTGGCCCAGGCCTGGGGGCTCCTATCGGTGTACAAAAGTAGGGGTCCCTTTTTGTACCCCTTTACTTGTGAGCAGGCAGTCGCAGCCACACACCCGCAGCCACGCTCGGTGAGGCAGAGGAAGAAAAGACTACCAGAGCCGTGCTCAAGACCAGAAGCATGAAGAGCTGAGGGGCGAGGTGAAACTCCCCCGGCAAGGTCCTTGCCGGGGCAACTTGCCCAACACCAGCGAAGCCGCCACACTTGAGCCTGAGAGTTCAGACGTCCTCAACCACATTGGAACCAAGGCTCGGGAGGCGCCTCCATGGTGGCATGCAGATCTTTGTGAAGACCAAGGACATACAATGCTAGATGAGGACCAGAAGACGGAGACCCTCGGCAAGATCCTTTCCTGGGACACCTACGAGGCCCCGACACGGCCCTTGTCGGGGCCCCGGCAAGACCCTTGCCAGGGACATCTGCGGGGCCGCAGCCAGGCCCCCACCTGCCAAGGCTCCACCGTCGTTCCAACACAGCGATCAACCGGCCAACAAGGCAAGCGCCTGCGTGGCGACGTGCAGCTTCCAAGATAACTCAGCAAGCACCTGCGTGGTGGCATGCAGATCTTCGTGAAGACTCTGCCACCGCGCCAACTCAGCAGCCAGCCAGCCAGCGTGGCACTTCACACCTAGTCAGCCTGGACGCGTGTCGAAGCAAGGCAAAGCGACGACGGACGGGACGGGCTTCGTTGCCATCCCTGATAAACCAAGAGGACACCTAAGTAGCGCATTTAATGCGTTTTGTCCTGTGATGTCAGGCGACAAACTCAACCAATGTACAACTTTCCACCTCTTGTGTGCCACTGTGGTAGCCCCTTTTGACTATAAAAGGAGGCCCGCGGCGTACTGAGAGGGGATTCAGACTTTTTGGAGCTTGCACGCTTTGTAGCTAGTCCAAGAACACCAGATAAACACAAGCTAGCAGGAGTAGGGTATTACACATCACTAGCGGCCTGAACCTGGATAAATCTCCCGTGTTGATCCCTCAAACCCGCTCTTTCCATAGCCCCGCGCCTGCCGACCGTAGAAGGGATTTCCCGTGATCCCATAGGTGTCGTTTCCACCGACAATGAACTAAGGTTTATCCGTGGGAGGCTTATGATGAAGGTGGTCTCTCCCGAACAACCCTACCACCGAATAACAAAGAGTCTCTTGTGCCCAACACACCCAATACAATGGTAAATTGCATAGGTGGACTAGTTCGGCGAAGAGATGGTGATACATGCATGTATAGTAATGATAGTATATATTGGTTTTTGTAATAGTAACAATGAAAAACAGCAAGGTAGCAAGTAACAAAATTGAGGACAAACGGTATTGCAATGCTTGAAAACAAGGCCTAGGGTTCATACTTTCGCTAGTGCAATATCTCAACAATGCTAACATAGTT
Source organism: Aegilops umbellulata (assembly GCA_032464435.1). NCBI lineage: Eukaryota > Viridiplantae > Streptophyta > Magnoliopsida > Poales > Poaceae > Aegilops > Aegilops umbellulata. The sequence continues at coordinate 115,873,860 of CP136056.1, forward strand.
AGATCATATGGCAATCCCTCAATGTGCGATAAAGTATCACTCCAAAGTTCTTATCTAGCAGAGAACATAAGACGAAATTGTTCATCGGGTACGAAACCACCTCAAAGTTATCCTTTCCGATCGATCTATCAAGATATTCCTATAAGTGTCACAAACAGCCCAAGAGTACGTACTAAAATAACACCATATGATACAGATCAACCAACTCTAATGTCACCTAGATACTCCGTCACCACGAGTATTCGGTGAGTTGATTATACGATATGCATCAAACAACTTTAGATTCATGCTACTCAATCCAACACAAAGAACTTCAAAGAGTGCCCCAAGATTTCTGTCGAAGAAACAAAGACGAAAACATGCATCAACCCCTATGCATAGATTACCCCAATGTCACCTCAGGAATCCGCGAGTTGAGTGCCAAAATATAAATCAAGTGTTATCAAATCCATAAAAGTATTCAATCCGATAATAATGAAATCTCAAAGGTAAAACTCAATTCATTGCAACAAGATAGAGAGGGGAAAACATCATATGATCCAACTATATTAACAAAGCTCGTGGTACATCAAGATCATTCCAAATCAAGAACACGAGAGAGAGAGAGAGAGAGAGAGATCAAACACATAGCTACTAGTACAAACCCTCAGCCCTGAGGGTGGACTACTCCCTCCTCATCATGGTGGCCGCTGAGATGATGAAGGTGGCCTCCGGTGATGATTTCCCCCTCCAGTAGGGTGCCGAAACAGGCTCATGATTGAGTATTCATGGATATAGAGGCTTGCGGCAGCGGAATTTACTATCTAGGGTTATTTTGGGGTTTTTTTGTATTTATAGGATTTTTGGGCGTCAGTCTCACGTTGAGAGGGGCTTTGAGGGGCCCACTACCCACCAGGGCGAGCCAGAGGGGGGTGGCGCGCCCTGGGCCTGGTGGCCACCTCCTTCCCCTTCTGGTCCTCCCACGAAGCTTCTAGTGCCTCTTTTGTTCCAAAAAAAATCATCAACAAGTTTCGCTGCATTTGGAGAACTTTGATTTTTGCACAAAAAACAACACCATGGTAGTTCTGCTCAGAACAGCGTCAGTCCGGGTTCGTTCCATTCAAATCATACCAAAATCATATAAAATTGTTGTAAGCATGGCATGAATACTTCATAAATTATAGATACATTGGATACGTATCATGTACCTAACGCCACAGCCGCGAAAGGCAGCTCGCCACTAGAAGAACGACATGATGAAGCCGTACTTGCAGTCCTCAACCAATATTGGACCCAACCATTACTAGCCTACATGACTAAAGGTGAACTCCCGCAAGAAAAAATAGAGGCCCGGTGTATCGTCTGACGCTCCAAGGTGTACACAATTATTAATGGCTATCGACGTAAGACAATCTTTAGGACCAGGATGGCCCCTTGGTGGCTCGCTTGTGGGAATTGCATTGTACAAAGAGCAGATACAGCAATCAAGCGCATAAGTTTAACCAAGGTTCATGCCACTATGGAAAAACCTTACTCCTTCTTTGGTTGAATTATACGTGAAAAATGCCCAAGTTACAAGAGAGCGCAAGCTAGCCGGCAAGGTGCTCGGGAAGTGCAGCTGTGTAATGCAAATGGGTGGGGGTGTCGACCTTTTTAAAGGTTGCTGTCAGTGTCAAAACCGGCGGATCTCGGGTAGGGGGTCCCGAACTGTGCGTCAAGGTCGGATGGTAACAGGAGACAAGGGACACTTTATATTACCCAGGTTCGGGCCCTCTCGGTGGAGGTAAAACCCTACTCCTGCTAGATTAATATTCATGATATGGGTAGTACAAGAGTGGATCTACCACGAGATCAAGGAGGCTAAACCCTAGAAGCTAGCCTATGGTATGATTGTGTATGATGATGGTTGTCCTACGGACTACAACCCTCCGGTTTATATAGACACCGGATAGGGTTAGGGTTACACAGAGTCGGTTACAATGGTAGGAGATCTCGAATGTCCACACGCCTAGCTTGCCTTCCACGCCAAGAAAAGATCCTTTCGGACACGGGACGAAGTCTTCAATCTTGTATCTTCATAGTCCTGGAGTCCGGCTGAAGGTATAGTCCGGCTATCCGAACACCCCCTAATCCAGGACTCCCTCAGTAGCCCCTGAACCAGGCTTCAATGACGACGAGTCCGGCGCGCAGATTGTCTTCGGCATTGCAAGGCGGGTTCCTCCTCCAAGTTCTTCAAGAAGATTATAAACACCAAAAATAGTGTCCGGCTCTGCAAAATAAGTTTCCACATATTGCCATATAGAGAATTAACACAAATCAAATCCGCTGACGTATTCTGCAGTGCGTCATAACACTGCGACCAAGCCTTCTATATAAGTTGCTTTCATTGTTCCACCTTAGCGCGTTTAGCGAGGCGGTTTCCTTGGCACATCTTGTCAAAGCAGAGATCATGTGCCCCCTTTAACGGGATTCTCATTAATACGGACGTGGGTAACCCAACCACGCCATTTACCACGGCGTTTGGGAGGCAAGTGAGTTTTATTAGGTAGGTGGGGACGCCTAACCGTACCTGCTTATATAAAGGGATAAGGACTCACCTTTTTAACCTACGCCTTCTTCCTCCTTTGCCAATCCATCTCTCGCGAACTCAAGCTCCAGCGCCCAAGTCCGCTCTTCCTTCCTCAACCTTCTCCAACAATGTCCGGAGCGGGAGGCAAGTGGATGGTCCCCTCCGTTACGGAGGCTCAAGTAAAAAAGTTAAGGAAAGCCGGATACTTGTCCAAGGACATCCCGCATCGGCTTCCTGAGAAGGGGCAGCTTCTTCCTACCCCAAGGCCCCATGAGAGGGTAGTTTTTCTTCCCCACTTCCTCCGCGGACTGGGCTTTCCACTTCACCCATTTGTCCGGGGGCTCATGTTCTACTACGGCCTGGATTTCCACGATCTGGCCCCGAACTTTGTTCTCAACATCTCGGCGTTTATCGTCGTGTGTGAGGCCTTTCTCCGTGTCTGCCCCCACTTCGGCCTCTGGCTCAAGACCTTCAATGTCAAGCCCAAGGTGGTGTCCGGCACCCAGGCGGAGTGCGGAGGCGCTATGGTTGGCAAGATAGCCAACGTCCTCTGGTTCGATGGCTCCTTTGTGGAGTCCCTAAAGGGGTGGCAGGCCGGGTGGTTTTACATCACCGAGCCCCGTGATCCGAAATGGGTCGCGGCCCCCGAGTTCAGATCCGGACCCCCCACGCGGCTCATGTCCTGGAAAGAGACGGGACTGTCGTGGGGCAACGAGGAAGAAGTGACTGGGCTGCAAATGTGCATCCAGTCCCTGGTGAACAAGCCAATCCGGCTTGTCAATATAGTCCAGGTCATGCTCGTTCGCCTGATCCTCCCGTGCCAAGAACGGGATTTTACTTTGTGGGAATTCGACCCGGCGCAGCACCAAACCCTTAGTAGGCTCTTCGACACGACGTATGAAGACGTCTGGAAGGTGCTGACCAAAGGCGCCGAGTCCCCCACATCCGCCTCCGAGGATGGCGGATACAGCTCGCAGCGTAACACTAGCGAGGTAAGCTATCTATACCTTTGACAGGTTCGTTAAGCTCTTCTTCATAGATTAACTCTATGCGGGATCTAAGCCCCCTTTACCTTTGACAGGCTTGGCAAGAGGTATCCAGACCAATTAACTGTCCGGCTCCTCTGCCCGAAGACCCGGCCCCAGCTCTCTTGGTGAAGCTGATGGCTCCGGCACCTTACGTGGTGCCGGAGAGGAAGGCCAAGAAGAACAAAACCACCGGGACTCGAAAAAGTTCCCGCGACATGGTGGTGTCGGACTCGTCATCTGACGAGTCCGCAACGCTCTCCTCTCGTGAAAACGAGGAGGAGGAACAAGGAAGCTCTCTCCCCCAGTGAGGGGAGCAAAGAGGAAGAAGGCCGCCCCAACAGGGGAGGCCGAGGGGTCGAGGAAAAGGAAAACCCCTCCGCCGGACTACTCCCACGACGCCGAAGAGGGCGGAGAGGAGTGGCTGGACCGAACCAACCGTCCGGCGACATCGTAAGTGTTTACATACCAGAGTGACTCATGATATTCTTTTAATGCGCGGCTTTCCCTAATATCGAACGTAATTTATGCAGCCCGCCCCGGGCCAGACTCGACGATTCGTCGAGCGGCTCCCTGGATTCGTCGGACGTGAACTCTGTTCCGCCCGCGGTCTCCCCCTGCGGGGCGGACAATGCCAAAGTGGCGCCCCGCCAAGCTTCGGGGCAGGAGGAGATGGTCCTGGAGGAGCCACAAGGCAATCCTCCGGACCCCAGGAGTAAAGGGGATGAAACCCCCCAGGGCTCCAAGTCCGGCTTTGTGCCGGACACCGCGCCGGACTCGACAGTCCCGGTCTGCGGTGGGCGAACTCCTTCCAAGAGGAGTAAGCCGTCTGAGCCGGCGGCCTCCGTCCAACCGGAGGCGCCGGACAATCTGCTGGAGGTGCTTAAGGGCGCCGCCATCGATGAGGAGCACCGTACTATTATGAGTAAGGTGATCCAAAGGGTTCAGTCCGCCAAGAGCGGACTGAATTAAGCTTGCGCTAGCCTTCTAACAGGCTTTGAGGTAAGTTAAAATATGTCAAATTATTTACCGCATAGACAGTAGCCCCTGATGCTCTGTTCGGTGTTCGGAAAGAAAAGCCGGATAGAGGATCTAGTAATTTTCGCAGGAGTCTAACAAAAAAGGTCAAATATGCGTATGCAGGCTTCACTGCTGTCCACCGTCGCACTGACTGCGCAGGTGGATGTCCTTAAAAAGGACCTCGGGCGGACCGAGCAAGAGCTCGGCCTTGCTAAACGGCAGCTCGAGGAGAAGGAAGGTAAGAAATACCTAAAAAAAGGTGCCTATAGAGAGGCTTGATTGCAGAAAGAAATAACAGGATTGTACTGCTTATTGTAGGGGCCGCAACCGAGGTAGCAACCCTGAAGCAGGCGCTGGCAGAGGCCGAAAAGAAAACGGCCGAGGAGCGCGCCGAGCGAGAAAGGCTTGGGGTTCAGGTCGACGAGGTGCAGCAAGAGCTGCAAGCTCTCATGACAAAACATGAGGGTTTGGACCTTGAGTCAAAAACGCAAGCATCCGAGCTCGCGTCGGCCGTCGAGACCGCCAAGAGTGCCAAGGCCGAAGCCCAAAAGGCCCTCCAAGAGTTGGAGGATGTGAAAAAGATAGCAACGGGTAAGGCATTCTCAATGCAATGTAGGAATATAAAAGTAAACTACCTATTACTTACCCGAATCCGGAGTTCTCCAGGGGCGTTCGCCGATCTTCCCCGCAGCGTATCCGACGCCGCCGCGTTCTACCGAGCTGAAGAGGGCAGCTCGACGGATAGTGTGTTCTCGTCTCAGTATTCTGAGGCCGGACACCATGTGCCCTTAAGTGATCAGCTGAAACAGCTGGTCGAGCTCCACAAGGCGGCCGAACAGGCCATGAAGGGCTTACTAGTTCGGCTGTGGCCTGGAGAGGCCCTGCCTGGGAGCTATTTCAGGCTGGTGCGGTGGCTGGTGGAGGCCTGTCCACGGCTTGAGGTCATCAAGCGCTCCGTCTGCATTGAAGGTGCCCGGAGGGCCCTTGCCCGTGTAAGGGTACACTGGGGTAAGCTGGACGAAGAGAAGCTGGTGAAGGACGGGCCGCCGCAGGGGAAGGAGCATCGCAAGCCCGAGAACTACTACAAGAAAGTTCTTGCCGGAGCCCGCCTTGTCGCGGATGAATGTACTAAAGATGTAATATTTGAGTGAACTCGCTCGTTTGTATCCTGTGCGCTGAAAACTTGTTCATATGCGCAAAGCAATGCTTATTGAATTTAAAATATTATTTTCTGTGCGGCCGTTTATCAAAAATTTGAGAGATGGCCCGTCGTCGCCTTCTGCCCCCATGCCACTAGTGCTGGGGTGTTCGGGATAAACCTGAGGGCTCTTGTTCCCATAGTTGGGTCCTTCGAGGGAGGCGCTCAGCACAACGAACCAGGCAATCGGACTATAATGCTTGAACACTCTCACTTAGCCATAGAACGTTATAATTTTAAATTTCGGCGAAGCCCCTAGTCCGGAAGGCCGAATTCGGGGCGCTATCCACGCCTTTGGCCGGACATAGCCAGCTCCTCGCTCAAAGCGGCATAAGCCTTTAAGGACTCCAAAAACCTCTCGAACAGCGACCGGTCTCACGCCTTATCGTGACAGTCTGTTTTAGCTTTCTCCACTGAGGTGCTCAACCCACCTGATCTGGGGCACAATCGCAGTGGTTCTCCTAGTGCTACCTTAGCCGATAAAGCGGAACGTAAGGCACCAAAACGTAGGAGCCGGGCAAACCCAACATGTGACCAAAATCATGACTCGGAGCCGATGCATATAGTGCTATAAGTTCGGGGTGCCGCACTTGTGAAAGTGTACGGACTTCTCACACCAGATAAAAGGGTAATGAAGCCCCTGGCGTGGTTTGCCGTACCATGGTGTACGGGTGCTATCATGTTATGTAATATATATATATATATATATATATATATATATATATATATATATATATATATTCAAAAGAGGATAATGCAAAAAAAGACAAAAAGCTATGCATTGTTTGATAAAGAGGCTATTTATCAACGCCGAACGATACACGTATTGCGATGAGCAAAAAACATATTAGACTATTTAACATGTCCTGACCAGGCACCGGCCGCGGAATTTAGAAACAGATATATAGCTCGAAATAGAGACCACCTGAGAGTTCCGGAATGCGGCGTCGCTTTGTCTGCTTTCCTGGATCTTGCATCGTCTGTGCGGCAACAATGCCGAACAGGTTATCCAGAGTATGGAGTCCTGAAAGTAAAAAAAAAAGTAAAAAAGAAAAATCCGGCAGCCCGTAGTACGTTTGACGCCGTGTTGTAGGCATGCTGTTAATGTGCCCCTCCCCCTGTGCCCATGGAATTTTAAGGGCGTAATTGTGTACTCGAGGTACTTGCTCCGCTATGTTGCGATGGTTGGGGTCGGGGCCGTATTGCTACGCTTGATCTGATCGTGCCAGGTGGTCTTGTTGCAGGTTACTCCGGGCGCGCTTTGCATTGTCCGGTTTTTTAACGGCCGGACTGGAGAGTTGCCTTGAAAGGCTGCTTCGTACTTCCGCTGCTAGGGCCGCCGTGTGCTCCTCCGTACGGATGGAGCGTTCTGTGTTTCCGCTGACCGTAATTACTCCTCGAGGGCCTGGCATCTTGAGCTTGAGATATGTGTAGTGCGGCACCGCATTGAATTTAGCGAATGTGGTTCGTCCGAGCAGGGCGTGATAGCCACTGCGGAACGGCACTATATCGAAGATTAACTCTTCGCTTCGGAAGTTATCCGGAGATCCGAAGAGCACATCAAGTGTTATCGAGCCTGTGCAATTGGCCTCTACACCTGGTATGACGCCTTTAAAGGTCGTCCTTGTGGGCTTGATCCTTGATGGATCTATGCCCATTTTCCGCACTGTATCCTGATAAAGCAGGTTCAGGCTACTGCCGCCGTCCATGAGGACTCTTGTGAGATGAAATCCGTCCACGATTGGGTCGAGGACTAGTGCGGCAAAATCGCCATGACGGATGCTAGTGGGGTGGTCCCTTCGATCGAAAGTGATCGGGCAGGAGGACCATGGGTTGAACTTTGGGGCGACTGGCTCCATCGCGTATACGTCCCGTAGCGCACGCTTCCTCTCCCGCTTGGGAATGTGGGTCGCGTATATCATGTTCACCGTCCGCACTTGTGGGGGAAACCCTTTCTGTCCATTGTTGTTCGGCGGCCTGGGCTCCTCCTCATCGTCGTTGTTCAGCCCCTTGTCCTTGTGTTCGGCTCTTAACTTGCCTGCCTGCTTGAACACCCAACAATCCCTGTTGGTGTGATTGGCTGGCCTTTCGGGGGTGCCATGAATCTGGCACGAGCGGTCGAGTATCCGGTCCAAACTGGACAGGCCCTGGGTATTCTTTTTAAATGGCTTTTTCCGCTGACCGGATTTATAGCCTCTGAATCCGGCATTAACTGCCGTATCCTCATTGCTGTCGCTGCTAATGCGGCGCTTTTGATTATTTCGACGTGACCTGCCACTTTTGTCCTTGGCATCCGAATTACCGGGCTTCTTCGATAAGTTGTTGCTGTGAGCTAGCCAGCTATCTTCGCCCGCGCAAAAGCGGGTCATGAGTGTCGTGAGGGCTGCCATGGTTTTCGACTTTTCCTGTCCCAGGTGTCGGGCAAGCCACTCGTCGCGGATGTTATGTTTGAAGGCTGCTAGGGCCTCTGCGTCCGGACAATCGACTATCTGATTTTTCTTTGTTAGGAACCGTGTCCAGAATTGCCTGGCCGATTCTTCTGGCTACTGAATTATGTGGCTTAGGTCGTCGGCGTTCGGTGGCCGCACATAGGTCCCCTGGAAGTTGTCGAGGAATGCGGCTTCCAGATCTTCCCAAGAACCGATTGAGTCCGCTGGTAGGCTGTTAAGCCAGTGCCGGGCTGGTCCTTTAAGCTTAAGGGATAGGTATTTGATGACGTGTAGATCATCGCCACGTGCCATGTGGATGTGAAGGAGATAATCCTCAATCCATACTGCCGGATCTGTCGTACCATCGCACGACTTGATATTGACGGGTTTAAAACCCTCTGGGATTTTATGATCCATTACTTCGTCTGTGAAGCATAGTGGGTGTGCGGCGCCCCTGTACTGGGCTATGTCATGACGCAGCTCGGAAGAGTTGTGCCTGCTCTGTTTGGCCCGGCCGGATTTATTGTGTCCGGAGTGAAGATCATCACGTGTCGTCGGGCGTCCGCGCGATCCATAGATCGATCTTGTTTGCTTTGCTTTATCCTCCAGTACGTCTCGCAGGTCTGGCTTGTTTTCCCGTGCCTTATTTGGATGGCACCGGGGCATGGCTTGCTTAAGGGTTCGACAGGCCTCTCTGTCGCGGCCACGGGGTGGCCGGTCTGCCATGTCATATGCTTCCCCCTCTGATTGGGGTAGCGGCCTGCGCTTAGGATAATTTTTGGAGGGGCGCCCGAGTTCATACTCTTCGGCCACAAGGACTTCAGTCCATCTATCAGCTAGCAAATCTTGATCAGCTCTAAGCTGTTGTTGCTTTTTCTTTAGGCTGTTGGCCGTGGCTAGAAGCCTGCGTTGAAAACGCTCTTGTTCGGCGGGGTCTGATGGTACGACGAATTCGTCGCCGTCGAGGCTTGCCTCCTCTTCGGAGAGAGGCATGTAGTTATCATCCTCAACATCTTGCTCTGCCGCTCTCTCCTGAGGGATGGCTTTTCCATCTTCCTGCGCCGAATCTTGCTGGTTCTGTTGTTCTTTGGCGCTGTCCGGGGTAGTATTATCTCCCGTGCCGGAATCACCGTTTCTGCTGTGGCAGGATTTAGAGCAGCGCCGTTGGCGCCGGCGTTTTGGCGTTTTTTTCGAGTTGTCGTCTTCCGTTGTTCCATCGCCATCCGTATCCTTTGGAGCATCCACCATATATATGTCATATGACGAGGTGGCGGTCCAGCGCCCTATAGGTGCTGGTTCTTGTTCATCTCCTCCTTCGTCGTCCATACCGTCAAAGTCTTCGGAGCCGAAGTCAAGCATGTCGGTTAAATCATCGACAGTGGCTATTAAGTGGGTGGTGGGTGGGCTTTGAATTTCTTCGTTGTCCGAATCCCAACCTCGCAGACCATAGTCCGGCCTGGGCTCTCCTGATAAAGAAAGAGACTTGAGAGAATTCAGGATATCACCGAAAGGTGAGCACTGAAAGATGTCCGCGGCGGTGAACTCCATTACAGGCGCCCAATCAGATTCGATCGGCGGGGGCACAGAAGGCCCGGAGTTCAGAGAAGAGTCCGGCTCCTTGGAGTCCTGGGCGTTCGGCTCGATCGCCTTTGAGATCGCAGCCACCAAGGTGACGTCCAACCGTTCATCCTCGGAGAAAGCAGCGGGCTCCGAGTCAAGGATCGGGGCCGGAGCGTGTGCGGCCTCCAGGGTACTATTCGGAGGCAGAGCTATATCATGCCCCTCGAAATAGTGCGGCGCGCTTGGCTGTGGCTCGAACCCGTCGAAGATCAAGTCTCCGCGGATATCAGCCGTGTAGTTTAAGCTTCCAAACCTGACTTGATGGCCAGGGGCGTAGCTTTCGATCTGCTCCAGATGACCAAGCGAATTGGCCCGCAGAGCGAAGCCGCCGAAGATGAAGATTTGTCCGGCGAGGAAAGTCTCACCCTGGACCTCATCGTTGTTGATGATCAAAGGAGCCATCGGGCCTAAAAGCGACGACACAGAGGAACTCTCAATAAAAGCACCAATGTCGGTGTCAAAACCGGCGGATCCCGGGTAGGGGGTCCCGAACTGTGCGTCAAGGTCGGATGGTAACAGGAGACAAGGGACACTTTATTTTACCGAGGTTCGGGCCCTCTCGGTGGAGGTAAAACCCTACTCCTGCTAGATTAATATTGATGACATGGGTAGTACAAGAGTGGATCTACCATGAGATCAAGGATGCTAAACCCTAGAAGCTAGCCTATGGTATGATGGTGTATGATGATGGTTGTCCTACGGACTACAACCCTCCGGTTTATATAGACACCGGATAGGGTTAGGGTTACACAGAGTCGGTTACAATGGTAGGAGATCTCGAATATCCGCACGCCTAGCTTGCCTTCCACGCCAAGAAAAGATCCTTCCGGACATAGGACGAAGTCTTCAATCTTGTATCTTCATAGTCCTGGAGTCCGGCTGAAGGTATAGTCCGGCTATCCGAACACCCCCTAATCCAGGACTCCCTCAGTTGTCGTGGGCCTCCTTTTATAGATGAAAGGCCTACCATAGTGGCAAAATGGTAAATACAGAGGCGGATAGTGGCTATAGTACTATCATACCTAATAGTGATGGATTAGGACAGAAGCAATAAATGCTCTGCCAGGTGTCATGTTGAGGAGGAATGCCGGCAAGGTAGTCCATCTCCACCTGTGCTGCTCGCCCAACTACCTTCTATTTTATCGACACGCCTCTGGGAGGGGTGTCAATAAAGTTGGTATTTAGCCACGGCGCTGCCACATGCCCTGACAAGCTTCACCTAATCACCTTCCCACTCGACACCTGTCGGCAAACTCTTGTTAGCTGCCATGGTGGAGCGATGGAGGGAAGCTTGCCAGCTCGGAGCCTTGTCGTTGTATGATACATCTCCAACGTATCTATAATTTTCCATAGTTCATTGCTATTACAGTATCAATCTTAAATGTTTTATATGCATTTATATGCTATTTTATATCATTTTTTGGTACTACTCTATTAACCTAGTGCCCAATGCCAGTTGCTATTTTTTGTGCTTGTTTTTGACTTTTCAGGAAATCAGTATGAAACGAAGTCCAAACAGAGAAAGATCTTTGGATTATTTTTTTATGGACTAGAAGGGACCCATGAAGGTTCGGGAGAAGACCAGGAGAGTCACGAGGGAGCGACAAGCTCACTAGGTGCGCCCCAGGTGGGGCGCTCTCTAAGCTTGTGGGCCCCTCGTGGCACCTCTTGACCTAATTCTGGCTCTATAAATTCCCAAATATTCCCAATATACCATAGAACAACCTGAAATACTTTTTCCGTCGTTGCAAGCTTCTGTTCTTCCATGATCCCATCTAGAGGCCTTTTCCGGTACTCTGTTGGAGGGGGAATCAATCACGGAGGGCTTCTACATCATCCTTGCCGCCTTTCGATGTGCTGATTAGTTCACCACAGACCTACGGGTCCATAGCTAGTAGCTAGATGGCTTACACTCTCTCTTTGATCTTCAATACAATGTTCTCATCGATGTTCTTGGAGTTCTATTTGATGTAATCTTGTTTTGCGGTGTGTTTGTTGGGATCCGATGAATTGTGAGTTTATGATCTGAATATTCATGAGAAGTAATTGAGTCTTTTATGAACTTTATTATGCATGATTTTTATAGCTTTGTATTTCTCTCTGATCTATCCCTTTGGTTTGGCCAACGAGATTGATTTATCTTCAGTGGGAGAAGTGCTTTGTGATGGTGCAATCTTGCGGTGATCTATGTTACTTGTGAGCTGCATTGGGATTTCCCCGAAGAGGAGAGGATGATGCAGTATTGTAGAGATAAGTATTTCCCTCAGTTAAGAACCAAGCTCAATCTAGTAGGAGAATCACACAAATCCTCGTGAACAGCACCTACACACACAAAAGCAAATACTTGCACCCATCCCAAACAAGAGGGTTGTCAATCCCCTTGGTGGTTAGTTGCAAGAATTAAATCCTGTAGTGGTAGATAGATAAGTTATAAAGATAAAGTAAAATAAAAAATGCAGCGACGTGTTTTTGTGTTTTTATATATGATAAAAATAGACCCGGGGCCATAGTTTTTACTAGAGGCTTCTCTCTTGAGCAAATAACATACGGTGGGTGAACAAATTACTGTTGGGCAATTGATAGAAAAGCGCATAGTTATGACAATATTCAAGGCAATGATCATGTATATAGGCATAACATCCGAGACAAGTAGACCGACTCCTGCCCGCTGATAAAAATATGCCCTAAAGGCAATAATAAAATTGTTATTATTATATTTCCTTAATTATGGTAAAGGTTTATTGTTCATGCTAGAATTGTATTGACCGGAAACTTAAATACATGTGTGGATACATAAACAAATACCGTGTCCCTAGTGAGCCTCTACTAGACTAGATCGTTGATCAAAGATGGTTAAGGTTTCCTAACCATAGACATGAGTTGTCATTTGATAATGGGATCACATCATTAGGAGAATTATGTGATGGACAAGACCAATCTGTTAGCTTAGCATGTTGATCGTTCAGTTTATTTCTATTGCTTTCTTCATGTCAAATACATATTCCTTCGACTATGAGATTATGCAACTCCCGGATACCGGAGGAATACTTTGTGTGCTATCAAACGTCATAACATAACTGGGCGATCATAAAGATGCTCTACAGGTATCTCCAAAGGTGTTTGTTGAGTTGGCATAGATCGAGATTAGGATTGTCAGTCCGAGTATCAGAGAGGTATCTCTGGGGCCGCTCGGTAATACACACCATAAGAAGCCTTGCAAACAAAGTGACTAATGAGTTAGTTGCGGGATGATGTATTACGGAACGATTAAAGAGACTTGCCAGTAACAAGATTGAACTAGGTATGAAGATACCGACGATCGAATCTCGGGCAAGTAACATACCGATGGACAAAGGGAATTACGTATGTTGTCATAAGGTTCGACCAATAAAGATCTTTGTAGAATATGTAGGAGCCAATATGGGCATCCAAGCTCCGCTATTGGTTATTGACCGGAGAGGTGTCTCAGTCATGTCTACACAGTTCTCACCGGTAGGGTCCGCACGCTTAACGTTCGTTGACGATATAGTGTTATATGAGTTATATGTTTTGGTGACCGGATGTTCTTCGGAGTACTGGATGAGATCACAGACATGACGAGGAGTCTTGAAAAGGTCGAGAGATAAAATATTGATATATAGGACGACAGTATTTGGATACCGGAAGTGTTTCGGGACATACCGGGAAGGAATCGGGTCACTGGAAGGGGTTCCGGGCACCCCCCCCCCCCCCGGCAAGTTATGGGCCTTATGGGCCAAAGGAGGGGACAGACCAGCCCACAAGGGGGCTGGTGTGCCTCCTCCCTTGTTTGGCCCGCCGTAGGGAAGGAAAATGGGGAGGGCTAGCCCCTCCTGCCTTTCCCTCTCATGGGAGAAAGGAAAGGGGGGCGCCACCTTCCCCTGCCTTTCCCCGCACTCCAAATAAGGAAAGGGGGCGCAGCTAGGGAGGGACCCCAAGTAGGATTCCTCCTACTTGGGCACCTCCTTTTGCTACTCCTCCCTCTCTCCCACCTATATATATATATGTGGGAGGGGCGCCTAGCACATAACAAACAATTGCCTAGCCGTGTGTGGCGCCCCCTCCACCGTTTACACCCCCGGTCATATTTTCATAGTGCTTAGGTGAAGCCCTGCGGAGATCACTTCACCATCACCGTCACCACGCCATTGTGCTGCCGGAACTCATCTACTACCTTGCCGTATTGCTAGATCAAGAAGGCAGAGGGCGTCACCGAGCTGCGCGTGTGCAGAATGCGGAGGTGATGTGCGTTCGGTACTAGATCGGTTGGAGCACGAAGAAAGTTCGACCACATCAACTGCGTTGTGAAACGCTTCTTCTTACGGTCTACGAGGGTACATAGACATACTCTCCCTCTCGTTTCTGTGCATATCCATTGATAGATTATTGCATGTGCATAGATTTTTTTTGTTTTCCATGCAATGTTTCCCAACACCTGCATCTACTACTATTACTCCACCCATCGACCACTATCCAGCATGCATCTAGGGTATTAAGTTCATAAAGAACTGAGTAACGCCTTAAGCAAGATGACATGATGTAGACAAAGTCAACCCAATTAATATGAATAAACCCCATCTTTTTCTCGTTAATGACAATGATACAAGTACGTGTCATGTCCCCTTATGTCACTGGGATTGAGCAACGCAAGATCGGACCCATCACAAAGCACTTCTCTCACTGCAAGATAAATCAATCTAGTTGGCCAAACCAAACGGATATATCAAAGAGAAATACAAAGCTATAATAATAATGCATAAAAGAGTTAAGAGAAGAATCAAATAATTTCATGGATAATCTGACCATATACCCACAATTCATCGGATCCCAACAAACACACCGCAAAAAAGGTTTACGTCGAATAGATGTCCAAGAACATCGAGCAGAACACTGTATTGAAGATCAAAGAGAGAGAAGAAGCCATCTAGCTACTAGCTATGGATCGGTAGGTCTGTGGTAAACTACTCACACATTATCGAAAGGACAACAAGGTTGATGTAGAGTGATACGTCTCCAATGTATCTATAATTTTTTATTGTTCCATGCTGTTATATTATCAATCCTGGATATTTTATATGCATTATTATGCTATTTTATATCATTTTTTGGGACTAACTTATTAACCTAGTGCTAGTTGCTGTTTTCCCCTTGTTTTTGTGTTTGCAGAAAATCAATACCAAACAGAGTCCAGATGGAACGAATTTTTTGATGATTTTTCTTGGACCACAAGACACCATGGAAGCTTCGGGAGGAGGCCAGAAGGGCCACGAGATGGCCACAAGCTCAGGGGGCGCGCCCTAGGGGGGCAAGCTTGTGGCCCCTAGTGGCACTTCTAACCCTAATTCTTCTTCTATAAATACCCAAATATTTCCCGTAGACCAGAGGGCACACCAAAAATACTTTTCCACCACCGCAAGTTTCTGTCTTCATGAGATCCCATATGGGGACATTTTTTGGTACTCTACTGGAGGGGGATTGATAACTCACAAGTAAACGGGATCGCAACAGTTTTCGAGCGTAGAGTATTCAACCCAAATTTATAGATTCGACACAATGGGAGCCATAGAATATTTTTAAGTATTAGCAGTTGAGTAGTCAATTCAACCACACCTGGAGATTAATTATCTGCAGCAAAGTGATCAGTAGCAATACAATGTTTTCCTCGATGTTCTTGGAGATCTATTCGATGTAATCTTCTTTTGCGGCGTGTTTGTTGAGATCCGATGAATTGTGGATTTATGATTAGATTATATATGAATATAATTTGAGTCTTCTCTAAACTCTTTTATGCTTGATTTATATAGTTTTGTATTTCTCTCCGATCTATTGATTTGTTTTGGCCAACTAGATTGATTTTTCTTGCAATGGGAGAGGTGCTTTGTAATGGGTTCAATATTGCGGTGGTCAATCCCAGTGACAGAAGGGGACATGACACGTATTTGTATTGTTGCCATTAAGGATAAAAATATGGGGTTTGTTCATATTGATTGGTTCTATCCATCTACATCATATCATCTTGCTTACGGTGTTACTCCGTTCTTGTTAACTTAATACACTAGATTCATGTTGGATAGCGGTCGAGTAATAGTAGTAGGCAGGAAGGAGTCGGTCTACTTGTCTCGAACATGATGCCTATATACATGATAATTTCCTTGGATATCATCATAACTATGCGCTTTTCTATCAATTGCTAAACAGTAATTTGTTTACACACTGTATGCTTTCTTTCAATAGAGAAGCCTCTAGTGAAAACTATGGCCCTCGGTCCTATCTTTTATCATTTTATTTTCAGATCTACAAAATCAAAACCCCAAAAATACCTTGCTGCAATTTATTTAATTTAATTTTATTTTGTACTTTTACTTATATTTTATATCTATCACTTTCATATCTCATCCTTGCAAGTAACCATGAAGCGATTGACAACCTCTTTATCGCGTTGGGTGCGAGTATTTGTTTGTTTGTGCAGGTACAACTATTGGAGACTTGTGTGTTCCTCCTATTGGATTGATACCTTGGTTCTTAACTCAGGGAAATACTTATCTCTACTTTGCTGCATCACCCTTTCCTCTTAAAGGGAAAAAACAATGCAATCTCAAGAAGTAGCATAGAGGCCCTCTTTTATCGATTCCCCCTCCGGCAGAGTACCGGAAAAGGTCTCCATATGGGATCTCCGAAGAACAGAAACTTGCGGCGGTGGAAAAAGTATTTGGGGTGCCTCTCTAATGTATTGGAATATGTAGGAATTTATAGAGCTAAAATTAGGTCAGGAGGTGCCACGAGGGACGGACAAGCCAAGGGATAGCCCCCTGGGGCGCGCCTGGCAGGCTTGTCGCTGCCTTGTGGCACTTCAGGTCTTCTCCCGAAGCTTCTAGGGTCCCTTCTGGTGCAGAAAAAATTGTCAATAAGTTTCGTGCCGTTTGGACTCCATTTGGTACTGATTTTCTGAAAAGCCCAAAACAAGCAAAAAACATCAACTGATAATGGGCACTAGGTTAATAGGTTAGTCCCAAAAAAGATATATAATTGCATAATAAACATCCAAGATTTATACTATAATAGCATGGAACAATAAAAAATTATAGATACATTGCAGACGTATCACGCTCCCTGTGGCGCGCCGTGCCTCTTAATCTCGGCTGTCATCATGTATCTGTCAATCATGATTCTGAACTCCCCGAAGTCGTCATATCCTCCCACCAGGGCTCCGTTCAATGCCTCTGCATCCCGACAAGCTACCTGTTGTACATACCCTGCACGATGGATTCCTGGCTGATGTCCCGTCAATTTGAAAAACTCCAGCAGCTTGAGTTCTACCATTACTATGAATATAACATATTATGAACCAATGTATTTGTTCCCTCACCACTGATATCCATCTCGTGGTTTTTCTGCTCTTTCCGCACCACCACCTTCGCCCGGTGCCATCTAGCAGACAATCTAGTATAAATGCTTTGACCACTGCTAAAAAAACTTGCGCTTGCGGTAGTTGATCTGTCGGAGGCCTCACTACACATCATCATCCACTCTAGTTACCCTGCCCTGGAGCGCTTGCTGCTTGTTTTTGGAATAGAAATCCATATCCGTTATCTCCAAATAAAGTCACCTTATAAGCATTGGAATTTGTTAAGGACAGGAGCTCGTCATCAAAGATGCCACTTCACTTCAAAGGTTGCTCCTTGATTCTTATGCACTTTCGCAAATAATTGTGGTGTCTGCGCCTAAGCTAGATACCTTGGGTGCAATTTGTGATCCATTTAAATGGTTCAAGATGGTGTTTGGCTCCCCACTTATTCAGGTACTGTATATTATCATGTACACTTTTGTAATCATAAGCTGCATTTTTCATTTGTGCGCATAAGTTTTATATCATCTTGGAGTACTCTTTTGGTACTAATATTATGTTTTATGCTCAATGAAGAGCTTGTCCATGGATAGCTTGTCAATGGTGCTGAATTCTGCCAAGACCTTATGTATCAGTATGTGGTGTTTTGATGCGGACATGATTATTGGCTTGCTGCGATGCTTTCCATGTCTAGAGAATTTGTATATAAGGGTGATGATTGCACACACATTGAAAGCCCATATATAATGTACTAGAACTAACCGTTCAGTTGTCACTCTTTCGACGTACTCTTTCTTAGACATTAACAGTTTTCAATCTTCATGTCTATTTAGGCAATAACACATGGACAAAAAGGTATAACCAATCAGTGGTTGAAGAAGCACCGGGATTTTCTCAGTTCTCATGACATTTGTTTGACGACAATAACGCTGGAAGGATATGCATCCAACCATGCAAACACTAGCTTTGTCACATTCTTCATATTGAATGCGAGGGTACTATTATCCGTGAGTATATTTTTAACAAAACATTTCTTACGGATGGACATGTTGAACAACATAAAAAGAAGTTTCAGGTGGACAAAAGGGCTTCTGAATGTTCTCGGCTTCTATTTACAACTTGTCTTCATCATGTACCAGTAGATTTTCTAGCCTAGGATCTTGATTTTATGGATCAGACCGATCCATTTGATTGTGATTGGCCAAAAATTCGGTGTATTTAGATGTTATTGCCCTGTTCAATCTGGGTTTTGTCTAAACCTGATGAACAATTAATCCTCATGCTTTTGTACCATTTGTAAGCTAGAGTTAGATGTTCTTGCCCTTTTCAACTCGGATTTGACCCATATTTTCTTTCATACTGGGCCAATAGCTTGCCATTTCTTTAATTAAGACATAAATATTATAAGCAATCACAACATAGGGAAAGAACATCACTCTCGCGGGCTCCTTGAGCTCATTGTTCATTACAGAACCCGCAAGTGCTTAGCGTCCGCCAACACCGACAAACTTATTTTGAGCTAGCACACCAAATGGGTTGTAATTCTTAATAAGAGAAGCTGCATGGTAGTGACAGATTGGGATTCTTACATTTGGGACCCACAAGGAACAATCCTATCCAAGGTGGTGTCGAATTGGACGTAAACATTGAGAAACTTGGTTTTAAAATTACTGTAAATCCAAAACTCGCCTGAAAATCATGAAACTTGGCATGGTGTTATGACATGGCACCAACATGTTGTGGTAAAAGAATTGTCCGATTTGGGACAAGTTTTGGTATAAACTTCTTACAAACCGGAGCTTCTTTCAAGAAGCCTCATGGTTCCGAGAGGGAGCTTGTCACCTCTATGTGCGAAACAACATACGTTATCTCTTTACAAAGGCAACATGCAACTATAGGAGTGTCGTGCTAAAAATATGAAATTATTCAAGGTTCGTTTTGCCTTTTTTTACATTATTTGAGTTTTCAAGGCATTTTGGAACAAATAGCTGCCACGTTATTATCGCAAACTACCGTACTATTCCAACCATGGGCGTTCAACTAACCATTTACTATCGCGGGCATCTATTTGATTAGACGGGGCGACTGCGAGCAGCCCGCCACGCAGGCTCACCGTACTGGAAAGCGAGGCGTGAGTGCTGACAAAGATTTATTGATGGTTTTGGTTTCGGCCGCCTTGGGAATGTATATAGAACAATCCTTTGTTCTTCTCTACAAGCACCGCAGGCAAGGATCGCTGCCTGCACCAATGGAGGACGAGCCGACCAACAAGCGGGGGCGGGTCGAGCCAGAACCACAAGAGCCTCCGGCGAGCATGGACTTCATCGGCAACCTCCCCTATGAGATGTTGGTAACCATCATATCCCTCCTCCCCATCAAATCTAGCGTGCAGACCACTGTCCTCTCCCGACGGTGACGCCCCCTCTGGCACACCCCCCCCCTGGACCTCATCGACAACGATGAGCTCTGCAGTGAGGAGCGCAAACACTTGGATGCTTTGTCCCACATCCTCGCCACGCACCATGGGCCGGTCAGATGCCTTGCTGTCGGCAAGTTCGTGATAATTCCATTTTTTGCATCATGTTTTACTACTATTATTTATAGTGTTTTTATTCAATATAACACTTTGTGGAGTAATTCTAATGCCTTATCTTTCATATTATGCAAGGTTTACACAAAGAGGGAGATTACCACCAGCTAGAATACTAGACATGAAAAAGCTATGTTAGAGATACCTATTTTGCACATCTCCAAATGGGATGAAATTTTACGGAGAATTATTTTGGAATATATAAAAAGTATTAGAGAAAATAAATACTAGAGGGGGACACCTAGGTGCCCACTAGGCACCAGGGCGAGCCTACCCCCTGGCGCGGCTTGGTGGGTAGTGGACCCCCTGGCCAACCTCCGGTCATCTTTTGGTATATAAGGTCATTTTCCCCAGAAAAAAAAGGAGATGACTTTCGGGATAAAGCGCCACCGCCTCGAGGCAGAACCTAGGCAGGAGCACTTTTGCTCTCAGGCGGAGCGATTCCATCGGGGATACTTCCCTCCAGGAGGGGGAAATCGAAGCCATCATCATCACCAACAACCCTCTCACCTTGGGAGGATCAATCTTCATCAACATCTTCATCAGCACCATCCCATCTCAAACTCATAGTTCATCTCTTGTGTTCAGTCTTCGTATCAAAACCTCAGATTGGTACCTGGCGGTGACTAGTAGTGTTGATTACATCTTGTAGTTGATGCTAGTTGGTTTATTTGGTGGAAGATTATATGTTCAAATCCATTATGATGTATATTACCTCTCTGACCATGAGCATGAATATGATTTGTGATTAGTTGCTTTTGTTCTTAAGGACGCGGGAGAAGTCTTGTCACAAGTAATCATGTGAATTTGATATTCGTTTGATATTTTGATGATATGTATGTTGTGATTCCCTTAGTGGTGTTATGTGAACGTCGACTACATGACACTTCACCATCTTTGGGCCTAAGGGAATGCATTGTGTAGTAGTTATTAGATGATGAGTTGCTAGAGTGACAGAAGCTTAAACCCTAGTTTATGCGCTATTCCGCGAGAGGCTGATTTGGATCCATATGTTTAATGCTATGGTTAGATTTTATCTTAATTCTTCTTTCGTCGCTGCGGATGCTTGCGAGAGGGGTTAATCATAAGTGGAAGGATTTTTCAAGTAAGAACAGAACCCAAAAATCGGTCCACCCACATATCAAATTATAAAAGTAGCGAACGTGAATCAAACAAACATGATGAAAGTGACTAGATGAAATTCCCGTGTGTCCTCAAGAACACTTTGCTTATTGTAAGAGACCGTCCCGGCCTGTCCTTTGCCACAACAAGGATTGGGCTAACTTCGTGCACTTTTGCTACCGCTACTATTACTTGCTCATTACAAATTATCTTGCTATCAATCTATCTGTTACCAACCATTCCTGTGCGTGCTGAAAATACCTTGCTGAAAACCACTTGTCATTTCCTTCTGCTCCTCGTTGGGTTCGACACTCTTACTTACAGAAAGGACTATGACTGATCCCCTACACTTGTGGGTCATCAAAACTCTTTTTTGGAGCTTCTTTTTGTGAATCAGTTGCTACTCATGTTGATCTCCCTAAGGAGAAGTGGTTTAAATATCACCCCCCTATCAAATAAAACATTGAGGAGCCATTTATAGTTAAGGATGAAACTATTATTTACAATGTTGATCCAGTTATGCCTACTGCTTATATTGAAAAACCACCTTCCCTGTTAGGATAAAGGAACATCCTAAGGTTTCGACCATGGTCAACAAAAGTAATATTAGAGCACCTAGACCCTCTGAACAGATTAAAGTGGACCCTGGTATTGGTATGACGAAAGATCTCTTGGTTGATAATGTTGATGGGCATTTTATTTATTTCTATGCTGAAGCTGCAAGAATTTCCAAACCCGACACTAAAGATAAGAATAAACCGTTGTTGGCATGTGTGTTGTCTCAGTTAAAATAGGAGATCATTGTTATCACACCTTATGTGATATGGGTGCTAGTGTCAGTGCTATTCCTTTTACTGTATACCAAGAAATTATGAAGGATATTGCACCGGCTGAAATAGAAGATATTGATATTACTATTAATCTTGCTAATAGCGATACTATCACACCACTTGGGACTGTTAGAGATGTTGAAGTCTTGTGTCGAAAGATAAAATATCCTCCTGATTTTCTAGTTCTTGGATCTCCACAAGATGATTTTTGCCCCATTATATTTGGTAGACCTTTCTTGAACATTGTTAATGCTAAGATAGATTGCAAGAAAGAAACCGACAGTTTTAATTTTGGTGATGTGTCTCATGTTTAATTTTTCTAAGTTGTGTAGGCAACCACATGATAAAGAATTGCCTAGTAAGGTTGAAATAATTGGTCCTCCTTCTATTGTCGTACCTCCGACTGATCCACTAGAACAATATTCGCTTGACCATGAAAATGATATGCACTTGCATGAAAGAAATGAAATAGATAGGATCCTCTTTGATCAAAACTGTCGGCGTTCTGGGAACGGGGGTCCCCAGACTTGCCTGCCTGCGGCCCACAGCACGGCTAGCCAGTAGGTCGTATGGCCCATCTTCGCCAACAGGGCACTCGAGACCCTCGCGAGGGTCCAAGCCTCGTGAGGTGGACGACGCAGGACCTCCTTTGGAGTGGCCTAGCTAGGCAGGCTCACGAGGAGTGGAGATATCAAGGCGAGACAAACCTCACGAGGCTCTCGTGACGTGAGCCATGACAAACGGTGCCAGGCGGGCGCCGGCGCGCGCAGCGTCCTTATTTCCTCTTTGGTGCAGAGGCAAGTGCAGGCGAAGAGTACCGAGGCATCAGGAAAAGGTTGCCATATTGGTGCAACGAGACCAAGACCAGGAGGACGGCAAGGCGGAGGTCATCATGGAGCCTAAGAAGGCATCACCCCGGAGCTTTTCGCAGGCGAAGACCGCTTTTGTCAGGATAGCTTGTACTAGTTGTCCCCCCTTCAAATTTGCCCACCGTTGTTGGCTCCCTTCCCGCTTGATATTTGGTAAGAGGACTAGGGCCTCTATAAATAGGACTAGACACCACTGTAGTAGGGATGGGCAGTTCATCGAACCCTCTCACCACAAGTTCATACACAAAAGAACACCTCAACCTCAGGAGGCTGTTCTTCTCTTGTAATGTTCATCATCAGTCCGAGAGGCTATCCACCACCACATCACTTGAGTAGGGTATTACACCACAACGGTAGCCCAAACCAGTATAAACCCTGTGTCTTTCTGTGTTGCGAGTTCGTCGAGTTTGTCCGCAAGATCTTAGCGAGCAAGAGCGTAGATCGGTAGGAGGGAAAGACTTCGCGCGCACCCCAGTGTTCGAACCTTAAGGGTTTGCCAGAACCCCACATCCAACATTTGGCACGCCAGGTAGGGGTGCGCCGGAGCCCCTCTCCACCAATCTGTGCCCTGTGGTGCCGTGCTCCGCTCCCATGGCAGGCGCGCCGCCATCCGCCTCTGCGACCGACACTAGTAGCAGGGAGTCTGGGTACCGAGCCCTGGCCCCCGCCCTGCGGCGAGTGCAGTGGCCGACCAAGTTCAAGCCGGAGATGCCACCATGTTAGAACGGTGTGGCGGACCCGGCGTCGTTCATGCAGGGGTACGAGAAGGCTGTCCTCGATGCCGGAGGCGACGACAAGATCATGGCCAACTGGTTCCCCATGGCCCTCGCTGGTGAGCCGCGCGCCTTGCTGCTCAACCTCCCGGGGTCCACGGTGGAGTCCTGGAAGGAACTCCGCAGCCTCTTCACCACGTGCTACGCGGTGTCGGCGCACCACGTAGTCGCGGCGCTGTTGGGTGCCTCTCAAGCGCCGCCTTCAGATCTCCATGTCAAGCCTTTCCTCCGTCAGATTGGGGCAGCCTCCAAGCGCCTGGGGGCTCCGCCAGGTTGGGCTGCGTCAGAGGCCGACCTCACCTTTGACTCAGAAGACCACCCCAGCTCCACCGCCGGCTCCAGCATGCTCCCAATGCTCTGCACACCTACCATCTGCAACGTGGCCGTCACCAAGACCCTCATCGACAGTAGTGCCGGCCTCAACTTGCTCTTCGTAGAAGCCTTCAGCCTCCTCCACGTGCCGCCCGAGAGGCTCAACCTCACCAAGCGTTTTTCGGGAGTGGGCGGCGGAGCTGCCCACTCTCTGGGGCAGATCCTCCTCCCCGTCACCTTCGGCACGTGCGACAACTACCGCACTGAGCTGGTGGACTTCGACGTCGCCCGCATCAGTCTCCCGTACAATGCCATACTCGGGTACCCAGCTCTTGCTCAGTTCATAGCGGCGACTCACCTGGCCTACAACCTCATGAAGATGCCAGGGAGCAAGGGCGTCCTCACCATCAAGGGGGACACCAAGGAGGCGGTGACGGCGCTCAAGCTCGCCTTCAAGACCGCGGCAGTGGTGCAGCCAGCCGGCGCCAGTACACCTGAGGCCAAGGAGACCGCACCCGCCAAGAAGAAGCAATTGTTCACCCAAGACAAGGCGGAGACCAAGAAGGTGCTGGTTGACGAGGACGGGTCTTCAGGGGCCACCTTTACCATAGGAACCAGCCTAGATCGGGAACAAGAAGAAGTTTTGGTGATATTTTTGTGCGCGAATAAGGAAATATTCACGTGGGATCCCAATCGGCTGGTAGGGGTCCCAAGAGAGGTGATCCAGCATCATCTAAGGGTGTGTCCCAACATGCGCCCCGTGAAGCAGCGGGCGAGACGACAGTCCACTGAGAAGCAGGCCTTCATCGTCCAAGAGACACGCAAGTTGGAGGCGGCTGGTACCATTCGAGAAGTTCGGTACCCTGATTGGCTGGCGAACCCTGTCGTAGTACCAAAGAAAGGTGGGAAGGAACGGATGTGCGTCGACTTCAACAACCTCAACAAAGCCTACCCCCAAGATCCGTTCCCCCTTCCACGCATCGATCAAATCGTCGACTCCACCGCCGAGTGCGATTTGCTATGTTTCCTGGATGCATTCTCTGGGTACCATCAGATCAAGATGGCGGTGGAGGATGTGGAGAAGACGGCCTTCTTGACACCATGTGGGGTGTATTGCTACACCTGCATGCCTTTCGGCCTTCGCAACGCGGGCGCAACCTTTCAGCGGCTGATGCACATCACCTTGGGGCGGCAGCTCGGGAGGAACACAGAGGCCTACGTTGATGACATAGTAGTCAAATCTCGCGATGCAAGGACGTTGATTCAAGACTTGGAGGATACCTATGAAAGCTTGCGCCGGGTGAACTTGAGGCTCAACCCGGAGAAGTGCGTGTTCGGCGTCCCCTCCGGCAAGCTACTAGGGTTCCTCGTATCCAACAGAGGGATCGAGGCGAACCCGGAGAATATCAAGGCCATCGAAGACATGAGCCCACCACAGACCCTCAGGGAGATGCAGAAGCTAGCGGGGCGGGTGACCGCGTTGGGGCGTTTCATCTCCAAGCTAGGCGAGCGCACCTTACCCTTCTTTAAGCTCATGAAGAAGAAGGGCCCCTTCGAGTGGACCCCGGAGGCCGACCGGGCCTTCCAAGAACTCAAGAAACACCTCACCAGCCCCCCAATGATGGTGGCGCCACGACCTCTCAAGCCTCTGGTACTCTACCTTGCCGCCACCCCGTACTCCGCCAACGCGGCACTGGTGGTGGTTCGGGAGGAGCGCCAAGACAAGGGTGTGCCGTGCCAAGCCAGAGTTGATGCAACGCAGGGTCAGGAAGGCACACCAGAGCCATCAGTGGCGGAAGATCAAGCTCGGCAGGGCAACATCGCGGAAGCTCTTGAGGACAACCATGTCTCAGGAAACCCTCCATCTCAGGATACGCCACAATCTCTGCAAGACCCGAGCCTCAATTGTGCGCCAGCCCTCGTCGAGCACCCGATGTACTTCGTCAGCACCATACTGCGGGACGCAAGGGCACGCTACCCCATGCCACAAAAGCTCCTGCTCGCACTCTTGGTGGCCTCGCGCAAGCTGCGACACTACTTCCAGGGGCACCCCATCAAGGTCGTCTCATCTTACCCATTGGAGAGGGTGCTCAGGAGCCCAAACTCAGCCGGAAGGGTCGCTAAATGGAACATCGAGTTGCAAGCATTCCAGCTAGAGTTCAGCACCACCGGGGTCATCAAGAAAGCCGCGCTCACCGATTTTGTGGCAGAATGGGCAGATGCCCCGGCACTTGAGGAAGGAGAAGACCGGTCCACCTCCTCAGGAAGCGAGGCACTTGACGGCTGGGTCATGTATTTCGATGGCGCCTTTGCGCACCAGGGTGCGGGGGATGGAGTAGTGCTCATCTCGCCCACTCAAGACAAGCTTTACTACGCCGTGCAACTCTGCTTCCAGCACGGCGAGAAGGTCTCCAACAATATCGTAGAATACGAAGGCCTCATAGCCGGCCTGAAGGCCGCGGCGGCTCTGGGGGTGAGACGCCTTACCCAACTTATCAAGGGCGACTCGCAACTCCTCGTCAACTTCTCCAACAAAGTGTATGAGCCAAAGGACGAGCACATGGACGCCTATCTTGCGGAGGTGCGCAAAATGGAAAAGCAGTTCTCAGGCTTGGAGCTACAGCACGTGCCCCAAGGCACCAACAAGGAAGCCGACGACATCGCCAAGAGAGCATCCAAGTGACAACCACAAGAACCCGGCGTCTTCTAAGAGTGGCTCTTCAAGCCGTCAGCTACGCCTCCTCTTTCGAGCACGACTCAGCCTCGGGAGGAGCTCCCACAGCCCCCGGCCATGGGAGCCCCAGCTTGTGGCCCAACCTCAGGAGCTCGGCTACTCTTGGCGCTCGAGCCCTAGGAGGAGTGCTAGACCAAGTATTCAAGGAGTACCTGGTGCACGGGACACTGCCGGAGAAGGAAGAGGATGCAGAGCGTGTAGCCCGACAGGCCACGACATACTGCATTCAAGACGGTGAGTTGTACAGGAAACGGCCGAACGGCGTCACACTGTGCTGCATCTCCAGCGATCAAGGGAGGGAGCTACTGATGGACATACACGGCGGGGACTATGGACATCACTCATCGTCACGGACCCTCGTCGGCAAGGCCTTCCGCAGCTGATTCTATTGGCCCACGGCACTCAACGATGCAGCCGAGCTGGTGAAGACCTGCGAAGCTTGCCAACTCCACGCCAAGCAAATCCATCAGCCCGCTCAGGGCCTCCAAACCATTCCACTCACGTGGTCGTTCACGGTCTGGGGGCTAGACATCCTGGGCCCGTTCCGCCGAGCGCTAGGGGGCTACCGATATCTCTACGTCGCCATCGAAAAGTTCACTAAGTGGGCGGAAGTGGAAGCCGTCCGTACTATCCCAGCCGGCTCTGCTGTCAAGTTCATCAAGGGCCTCGTAAGCCGCTTCGGGGTCCCCAACCGCATCATCACAGATAATGGCTCGCTATTTACCAGTAACCTCTTCATAACCTACTGTGCTGACCTTGGAACGCAGATCTGCTACGCTTCAGTGGCCCACCCCAGGAGAAATGGTCAGGCCGAACGCACCAACACTAAGGTCCTAAGGGGACTCAAGACCAGGACCTTCAAGAAGAAGCTGGAGGCCTGCGGCAGGGGCTGGCACGACGAACTCCAGTCCGTGTTGTGGTCCATCCGTACCACCGCTACCAAGCCAACGGGCGAGACTCCGTTCTTCCTCGTCTACGGAGCCGAAGCGGTCCTCCCTCACGAGGTCAAGCATCGCTCCGCGCGGGTCCTGGCATTCGACGAAACACAGTAGGACGCCATGCGGGGGATGGATCTCGTGCTGGGGGAGGAACGGCGACGCGAAGCCGTATTGAGGGCGGCAAGGTATCAGCAAGCGTTGCGATGGTACCACTGCCGCAACATCCGCTCTAGGACGCTCGAGGTGGGCGAATTTGTCCTAAGGCGGGTCCTCTCCAGAGAAGGGCTGCACAAGCTCTCGCCCATGTGGGAGGGCCCATTCAGGGTCGTCCATGTCTCCAGGCCAGGTGCAGTGCGCCTGGAGACGCAGGACGGGATACCCATCCAGAATGCCTGGAACATTCAGCACCTCCGGAAGATCTATCCATGAAGCAAGGCCCTGAGCCTGAGAAGCAAGGCCCAAAGCCTGAGAAGAAAGGCCCAGAGCCTGTGAAGAAGGCCCGGTGCCTGTGAAGAATCGCCTCCCGTGACACTCTCACATAATAATGAGTGGGGATGTACACGCCCCGGAGTCTCAGGAGCGCCGGCCTCAGGCCCTGGGGCTCCCTCCCACGCTTAGTGGACAGCACTTAGCTCCGCGCTGGTGAGAAGACTTGAAGACTAGATTAGGTGCCGGACGCGGCTTTTCATTTGCTTTCCGTAGTTGGCTCGCTTTTCCTTAATCGAAGTTGCTCTTGGTGTTCGTTGCTGATTTGGTTCCCTAGCCTTCTACCGCATTTTTCGGCTCTGTTTTGGTCATGTTCTCTCTCTCTCTCATACCTCGCGAGGGGGCTAGGCAGGTGCCCTCGCGAGCATTTTTTCTTCTCTCTGCCTTCTCGCGAGCCACCCTCGTTCGAGCCTGGAAGTTGTCACATCTCTCCCGATCCGTGCCCCTCGGGTACCGCGATACAAAGCGCCAAGCCAAGGCTTGGGTGGACAGCAAACCCACTAGCGCACCCCCTAACAAATTTTCCCCTAACGATTTTTTTGCAGTTTATGCGCAAATGCAGACACCTCGTGAGGGAAAGGGCGTCCCAAGCGCACCAGGTTAAGTTATCCTTGCACAAAATAACAACACGGCATGGGAACGACATGCACAGTGCATCAACCAAAGAGCCACAATTCGATACACGCCCATCTGCGCCCAAACTGGTTTCGTTTTTCCGATGCAGAAAAAAAAGAGGAAAAGCAAAGCAAAGAAGAGGCAGACCCTAGACGACGCCCAGAGCCTAGCCAGACCCCTTCTCGCGCTTCACGGAGGCGCGACGACGAGATGACCCGCTGCCTCCTTCGAAGCGGGCATGGCGGCGTGGTGGCAGGTTGTAGCCACCGCTGCTGGAGTTGTCACCGGAGGAAGCGCCGCCGTAGCTAGAGGAGACGCGGTCGTCGCCGAGGGCAGGCTCACCCTCGTCCTCATCGCGACCATTACCAAGGCCGAGTACCTCCTCGCCGTCGTTCGCCTCGGGGCAGCACCCGGCGTGGCGACCATCCTCCCCGAACACCCTCACATAGAGGGTCGACTCACCATCATACCTGAAATGGAGGGTGCATCGCCTGCCCAGGCCGCGCGCGTGGGCGAACCCTAAACCAGGGCTATGTTGCCCGCGGCAGAAGTCTCGACCGCGACCCATGAGGCCCTGCTGCAGCAGCCGTCCGCCTGCAGCCAGAGCCCGCCCGGACTAGAGGCCGGCAGTTCGCCGGCGAAGAAGCGCGGAAGTTGGAGCCAGTTGCCGGCCGGGCTCTCCGACCAGACAACGAACTCTGGTGACACCTCATCCGAATGGAAGCGCGGGCTGGGAGGCCGCGCCACCATCGTGCGCCTCCCCTTGTCGGCCGAACCACCATGGATGGGGCAATCCCCTCCGCGCGCCGCGGCGCCGCCTCGACGGTGGGCCATGGTGGGGGTCATGGCGTACTTGCGTGGCCGGCCATGGCCACGCTTGGGCGCCGGGGAACCGGGGCCCTCGCGAGGGGCCTTTCCTTTCTTGGCGGCAGAAAACTTCTATCGTGGCGCCATCGATGGCACCGCAAGCAATGGAGCAGAGAAGCGAGCAAGCGAGGAAGAGATGGACAACGGGGGCTCCGCCCCCTCCCCATTTATAGCAAGAGAAGGCCAACCGGCATCTCCCACGATCATAGGTAATGATGGTTTTTCCTTGCATGTCGAAGGGACTTGTCAAGTCATGCAGTAGCCGAGGTAGCGTGGGGAAGCGGAGATGCCCATGTCCAATCAACCGCCATGCATCGATCGAGGTCGCAGGCTTTTGGGGCCCGCTGTGCTCCGAACTTGACCCTTGGCTTCGCCGCGAAGCCAAGCCCGAGCGCACCTTGGGCCCGGGGGCTACTGTCGGCGTTCTAGGAACGGGGATCCCCAGCCTGCGGCCCACAGCGCGGCTAACCAGCAAGCCGTAAGGCCCATCTTCGCCAACAGGGCACTCGAGACCCTCGCGAGGTTCCAAGCCTCGCGAGGTGGACGACGCAAGACCTCCTCCGGAGTGGCCTAGCTAGGCAGGCTCACGAGGAGCGGAGATATCAAGGCGAGGCAAACCTCTCGAGGCTCTCGTGACGTGAGCCATGACGAACGGTGCCAGGCGGGTGCCAGGCGGGCGTCGGTGCGTGCAATGTCCTTATTTCCTCTTTGGTGCAAAGGAGGCAAGCGCAGGAGAAAAGTACCGAGGCATCAGGTAAAGGTTTCCATATTGGTGCAACGAGACCAAGACCAGGAGGGCGGCAAGGCGGAGGTCATCGTGGAGCCCAAGACGGTGTCACCCCAGAGCTTTTCGCAGGCGAAGACTGCTTTTGTCAGGATAGCTTGTACTAGTTGTCCCCCTTCAAATTTGCCCGCCGTTATTGGCTCCCTTCCCGCTCTATATTTGGGAAGAGGACCAGGGCCTCTATAAATAGGACTAGCCACCACAGTAGTAGCCACGGGCAGTTCATCCAACCCTCTCACCACAAGTACATATGCACAAGAACACCTCAACCTCAGGAGGCTATTTTTCGCTTCTACTATTCATCATCAGCCCGAGAGGCAATCCACCACCACCACACTGGAGTAGGGTATTACACCACAATGGTGGCCTAAACCAGTATAAACCCCGTGTCTTTTTGTGTCGCGAGTTCGTCCGCAAGATCTTAGCGAGCAAGAGCGTAGATCGGTAGGAGGGAAAGACTTCGCGCGCACCCCAGTGTTCGAACCTTAAGGGTTTGCCAAAACCCCACATCCGACAAAAACCTATTCTTAAACATAATTTGCTTATTGAAACTCTAGGAGGGCCTCCTCCACCTAAGGGTGATCCTGTGTTTGAATTGAAACAATTACCTGATACTTTGAAATATGCTTATCCAAATGAAAAGAAGATATATCCTGTTACTATTAGTGTTAACCATATAGAGCATGAATAAAAAGATTATTAAAAAATCTGAGGAAGCACCGAGCTGCTATTGGATATACTCTTGATGACCTTAAGGGCATCAATCCCACTCTTTGTTAGCACAAGATTAATATGGAACTCGATGCTAAACTAGTTGTTGATCATCAGCGATGACTAAATCCTAAGATGAAGGAAGTGGTAAGAACTAAAATATTAATGCTTCTGGAAGTAGGTATAGTTTATTCTATAGCTGATAGTAGATGGGTAAGTCTTGTTCATTGTGTTCCTAAGAAAGGAGGTATTACCGTTGTTCCTAATGACAAAAAGGAACTTATCCCACAAAGAACTGTGACTGGTTACAGAATGGTAATTGATTTTAGGAAATTAAATAAAGCCACTAGAAAGGATCGTTACCCTTTGCCTTTTATTGATCAAATGTTAGAAATATTATCTAAGCACACACACTTTTGCTTTCTTGATGGATATTCTGGTTTCTATCAAATACCTGTATCACAACCAGATCAAGAGAAAACCACTTTTACTTGCCCTTTTGGAACTTATGCTTATAAACTTATGCCTTTTGGTTTATGCAATGCACTTGCTACCTTTCAAAGATGTATGAATGCTATATTCTCTAGTTTTTGTGAAAAGATTGTTCAGGTTTTTGTGGATGATTTTGTCGTTTATGGAACTTCTTTTGATGATTGCTTAAGCAACCTTGATCGAGTTTTGCAGGGATGTGCACAAACTAAGCTTGTCTTGAATTGAGAGAAGTGCCACTTTATGGTGAA
Source organism: Aegilops umbellulata (assembly GCA_032464435.1). NCBI lineage: Eukaryota > Viridiplantae > Streptophyta > Magnoliopsida > Poales > Poaceae > Aegilops > Aegilops umbellulata. Next base: position 115,905,434 of record CP136056.1, read on the forward strand.
TGAAGGTATTGTCTCAGGGCACACATTTTTTGAACGAGATATTGAGGTGGATAAAGCTGAAGTTGATGCAATAGAGAAAATGTCGTGTCCTAAAGATATTAAAGGTATAAGAAGTTTTCTTGGTCATGCCGGTTTCTATAAGAGATTTATTAAAGACTTCTCTAAAATTTCTAGGCCTCTTACCAATATCTTGCAAAAGGATGTTCCATTTGTTTTTGATGATGATTGTGTAGAAGCCTTTGAGACACTTAAGAAAGCCTTAGCTTCTACACGTATTATCCAACCACCTGATTGGAACTTGCCTTTTAAAATTATGTGTGATGCTAGTGATTATGCTCTTGGTGCTGTTCTAGGACAAAGAATTGATATGAAATTAAATGGTATCCATTATGCTAGTAAGACTCCAGATAGCGCCCGAAGAAATTATGCTACTACTAAGAAAGAATTTCTAGCAGTTGTGTTTGCTTGCGACAAATTCAGATCTTACATAGTTGATTCTAAAGTAATTGTTCACACCGAGCATGCTGCTATTAAATACCTTATGGAAAAGAAAGATGCTAAACCTAGACTCATTAGCCGGGTTCTCTTGCTACAAGAATTTGACTTGCATATCACTGATAGAAAGGGAGCTGAGAACCTCGTAGCTGAAACTTGTCTCGGTTAGAAACTATTCTTGATGACCCACTACCTATTGATGATAACTTCCATGATGAACAACTAGCTGTCATAAATGCTTCTCATAACACTCCTTGGTATGCAGACTATGCTAATTATATTGTTGCTAAATTTATACCACCTAGTTTCACATAGCAACAAAAGAAAAAGTTTTCCTTTGATTTAAGACATTACTTTTGGGATGACCCACATCTCTATAAAGAGGGAGTAGATGGTATTGCTAGACATTGTATACCAGCATGAACAGGAACAAATCCTACGGAAATGTAACTCCAAAGGCTATGGAGGACACCATGCAGGAGATAGAACAAGGTATTACAATATGATTTTTATTGTCCTACTCCTTTCAAAGATGCTCATAAGTTTGTCCTATCTTGTGATGAATGTCAAAGAATTGGTAATATTGGTAGACATCCAGAAATTCCTATGATTTATTAACTTGTTATTGAACCATTTTATGTTTGGGCTTTGATTATATGGGACCTTTTCCTTCCTCTAATGGGTATACACACATCTTGGTTGCTGTTGATTATGTTACTAAGTGGGTAGAAGCTATTCCAACTAGTAGTGCTGATCATAAAACCTCCATTAAAATGCTTAAAGAAGTTGTTTTCCCAAGATTTGGAGTCCCTAGATATTTAGTGACTGATGGTGGTTCACATTTTATCCATGGTGCCTTTTGTAAATTGCTTGCTAAATATGATGTCAACCATAGAATTGCATCCCCTTATCACCCTCAATCTAGTGGTAAAGTTGAACTTAGCAATAGAGAAATAAAGTTGTAATGCAAAAGACTGTCAACAGATCTAGGAAAAATTGATCTAAGAAACTTGATGATGCACTATGGGTAGAACTGCTTATAAAAATCCTATGGGTATGTCTCCATACAAAATGGTTTATGGAAAAGCATGTCACTTGCCTCTTGAGTTAGAACATAAAGCATATTGTGCTATTAAGGAACTCAATTATGACTTCAAACTTGCCGGTGAAAAAGGGGTTATTTGATATTAGCTCACTAGATGAATGGAGAACCCAAGCCTATGAAAATGCCAAATTATTCAAAGAAAAAGTCAAAAGATGGCATGACAAAAGAATCCAACGGGAATTCAAAGTAGATGAATATGTCCTATTATATAATTCTCGGTTTAGATTTTTTGCAGGAAAACTTCTCTCCAAGTGGCAAGGATCATATATCATTGAAGAAGTTTCTCGATCTGGAGCTATCAAGATCAATAATGCCGAAGGCACTAATCTGAAGGTGTTCAAATGGGCAAATAATTAAGCACTATATTTTAGGTACACCTATTAATGTTGAAACTAACATTATTCAAACCATGACACCAGAAGAATACATAAAAGAGACCTTCCAGAACACTCCAGAACCCTGAAAAGGAAGAGGTATGTGATACGGTAAGTAAACCGACTCCAAAAATTCCACAAAAATATTTTTTGTCAGTTTTGGAATTTTAGCAAAAAAGAAACACCTGAGAAGGCAACCCAGGTGTCCACTAGGCACCAGGGCGCGCCTACCCCACCTGGTGGGCCTTGGTGGGTAGTGGGCCCCTCGGGAACCTTCCCGACTCCGTTTTCCTATGGTATACTTGTTTCCCAAGATAAAAATTCTTTATGTATACTCCCGAACGATTTGACCATTGTATCACGGATAAATCCCCTGTTCTTGTTTTGGGCTGTTTTTTTGGCAGATCTAGATGGCCATGGCTTCACCAAGCTCTTCCAAGGACAAGTTCTACGAGAAGGTCATCAACCCCAACCTACCAGAGGTGTTGAAGCACCCTCAATCCATTGAGATGCATGAGGGGGTGCTCCACATCCGGTATGTTCAAGGGCCCAAGAAGATAGGAAGAGTGGAGGCCAGGCTCGAGGCAGTGGAGCAGGAGATCTTCAAGTGCCAAGGGACGATGGGGCGCGGACTCAGTGCCAATCACTCCATGATCACAAAATTCACCTATGATCACAAGGTGGATGGCCAGTCTATGAAGGACCTCATCTTCAACTTCAATGAGCAAATCAATTTTCTGCAAAGCCAAATCTACGATCATTAAAATCAAAACTTTGAGTATGAAGCAAGGTTTAAAGGTATGAGTTTAGCTGCAAGTTTCAGGACTCAGGAGACTCATGCATCCTCTTATGATGGTGAACCCCTGCTATGGAAGCTGGATGACAAGCTGTCGATGCAACAAACCTTGGTGAATGTTGACCAGACTGTACATAGGCTCATGGGCGGTTTCAGGCCCCAGGCAGGTAGGGCCTTCGCCTGGGGCGTGCTGGGGTGATCCTTCGTTGATTGTAGCACAAAGTGTACTGTACATCACTGTAGCTTTTACTTTAAAAAAATGTGTTCCTTGTGTTGCAGTGTAGCCGTCGCTCGTTTGTATCTCGTGTGCAGTTCGTTGGTGATCCCGTGTGTGCCTATCAGAAGTTCGTTTCTGCTGTGAGGGCGGTTTCACCTATATCTTCGTGAGGTGTTCTTGTTGTATGTGTATGTGATTCCCTTCTAATAAATAAATAAAAACTTTGGACATGTGCAGCTCGCTAGTGTTGTTTCATAGTCAACTTTGGCATTGACTACGGTTCCCCCTCAACATACGTTACATCTCCAAATTTTTTGTATTGAGAGGTTCACTTTTGTTTGGTGCAGTACACAACTCCCATGCTGTGTAGCTCACATATCAAAGTAGTTTGCTTTTGATCGAGAGTGCACTTCATCAACATCGGAGTAGAACATCCAGCTCACTTCATCAGAGACACGACAATGATGTAGGAAAAGAACATCCAGCTCACTTCATCAACATCAGAGTAGTTTGCTTTTGACAGAGTGCACTTCTTCATGTGGGGAAATTTTCTTGCAGCTCACTTGCTCGTGTTGAAAAAGTCCACTTTCAGTTTAGTGGACTACACTCAGACATTGTATCTGTGGGTTCATTTCTTTTGAGAAATGATTGCAGTGCGGTGTGTGTATGCTTGGAAAATTTACGTTGGAGAAAAGAAATCATGAAGTTCGCTTGATCGTTTGATGCAGTGCGGTTTTCGGTCCTAAGCAGTGCGGTTTGACGATCCCCTTTTGACGACATTGCAGTGCGTTTTGACCTTGTCTGCGATTCACTCTCAAATAATAAAGAACAGTGCACTCTTGTTATATAAAAATGTTAGAAAAAATGACAAATAAATCATGCAGTACGTTTTGCCTCTCTGATGCAGTGCGGTATTTAGACTGAAACAGTGCAGTTTTATGTCCGATGCAGTGCGCCTCGTCGATTTTGGTGTCGTGAAAAACAGAGTGTCCGCATTTCGGTAATTTGGAAAATGCTCTTAAAGCATAATGAATTAGAGAGAGCGTTCTACATGCAAAAGATGTGCCCCGTCGACATCTTTCCAACGGCATACCATTTGGATCATTCCGATGAATGGTTTGAACAAATTTACGAAAATACGTTCGCCGTCACTCATCGGCAGCCGCACCGTTTTCAAAATTAATTTTAAACGTAAGGAATCTTAAAATCATTTCTACATATGAAAGTTGCGCCTTGTCCATAGCTTTCCAACAACGTATTACACGCCTTGTTTCGACAAACGGTTCAAAAAATAGAGCAAAAACAGTACCAAAAATTGCAAAAATTTCAAAAGAAATAGAATTCCGCGATTTAGTAAATTCGAAACTGCTCTTAAACCGTAACGAATTAGAGAAAATAAAAGGTATGAAAAAGATGCGTCTCGACGATATATTTCCAATGGCGTATCATTTGCCTTATTCCGATGAGCTGTTTAGAAAAAATCATGAAAATACGCTCGCTGCCACTCGTCGTTCGCCGCACCATTTTTGAAACTGCTCTTAAACCGAGAGGAATCTCGAAAAGTGTTCAACATGGCGAAGTTGCGCCTAATCAATAGCTTTTCAACGGTATATTATACGCCTCGTTCCAATAAACGGTTAAAAATTAGAGCGAAAACAGTACCGGAAAAACACTGCGTGCAGTTTGTTTTGACACGAAGTTCACTTGTGTGAGTACTGCAGCACACTTGGTTCAAACAATGATGTGCACTTGCATTGAGCCTGCAGTGCGGAAGTGTTATCAGAATAACTATTCTGATAATATTTTCAGAATAGACCGGCTGTATATATCAGGATCTTTCCAACACAATGTGCTTGCCAAAGGATAAAGTGTAAAAAGTAAAGGTGAAGATCACCGCGACTCTTGCATAAGACATAAGACAAAAATAAAAGACATGCCCTTCGCAGAGGGAAGTAGATGTTGTCATCTGCTTTATGGTTGGATGCACAAAATCTTAATGCAAAAGAACGTCACTTCATATTGCCACTTGTGATAGGGACCTTTATTATGCAGTCTGTCACTTTTATTTCTTCCATATCACAAGATCATATAAAGCTTATTTTCTCCACACTAATAGATCATACATATTTAGGGAACAATTTTTATTGGATGCAACAATGACAACTTATTTGAAGGATCTTACTCAATCCATGGGTAGATATGGTGGACACTCATGCTAAAACTGGGTTTAAGGATATTCGGAAGCACAAGTAGTATCTCTACTTGGTGTAGAGAATTTGGCTAGCATGAGGGGGAAGGCAAGCTCAACATGTTGGATGATCCATGACAATATACTTTATTTCGGATATAAGAAAACATAACCCATTACGTTGTCTTCCTTGTCCAACATCAACCTTTTAGCATGTCTTATTTTAATAAGTGCTGACAATCATAAAAGATGTCCAAGATAGTATATTTATATGTGAAAACCTCTCTTTCTTTATTACTTCCTATTATTTGCAACGATGACCAAAACTATGTTTGTCAACTCTCAACAACGTTTATTCATCATACTCTTTATATGTGAAGTCATTACTCTCCATAAAGTCAATATGATCTCTTTTTTTCTTTTTCTTTCTTTCTTTCTTTTTTTTTCTTTCTTTTTTTCTTCAAGATCATAGCAAGATAGCGAAGCCCTCGACTCAAAACTAATCTTTATTATATATAGCTCACGGACTCAATTACATAGATAAGGATCAACACAAAAACTCAAAGCTAGAGCATAATAAAACTTTATGCTACTAGATCAAGATATTACCAAAAGGATCGAAGTAAGAAAAACGGTAAAGATAGGAGTGTGATGGTGATACGATACCGGGGCACCTCCCCCAAGCTTGGTTATTGCCAAGGGGAGTGCCCATACCCATGTATTTATGTCTCTTTCTTTGGAGGTGGTGATGACGTAGTGTCGCACATCGAACGTAGGAGATCCTCCAATTTGCGGATAATGCCCTTGAGTGCGGTGATATGCTCCTTCAACAAAATATTTTCACGTGTGAGATACTTGTTTTGTATGCGAGCTAACTCAATCATCTTGAAAGCTTCAATCTCAGTTGGGGTCAGATGATTGTAGTGAGGTTGAGAGAAGCCTTCTTCTTCTATTGTTGGTACTTGCTCCTTTGCGGCCTCCTTGATCTTATCACCTTCCTTGATTTCCCTGATTTCTTCTCGCTTCGTCTCTATCTTCATTAGCCAAGCATTGTCGCCCACATTGTTGGAGGAGGGGGACGATGTATTGCTCTAATCTGTGACAGAAACGACTCAAAACAAAAACAGAGGAATTTTTCGTGGTACGGTGTGACGATGACATGTATCTAGGGTAGGGCAATAGACCTGGTCTAAGCACCCTACCCAAGGACACTGACCTACAGTCAAGGACAACCAAAGGACAGCAGATTCTACCGACTGGAATCACCACAAGACTCAACCCACTCGACTGAGTGTTCACTCGGATACCCCAATTCCATTCGACCATACTAGAATCTACTCGGAGAACAGAAGGTCTAAGGTCACTCTGAATGACAACGGTCGAGTGTTCACTCCGTAGTCTTAATGCTCATTTATGTAACTTTAATGCTGGCGTTACCAGTAACGTTCCTATCTTTATGTACATTGAACCCTGTGTAACTGAGGGCTGGAGGGGTCTGACGAACTCTATATAAGCCACCCCACTCCTCAGGCACAAGGGTTCGCACCCCTTGTAACTTCACGCATATCCAATCAACCGAGCCTCCGGGCACCAAGACGTAGGGTTGTTACTTCCTCAGCGAAGGGCCTGAACTCGTAAATCTTGCATGCACAACTTCACCGTAGCTAGGATCTTGCCTCCCCATACATACCCCCTATTCTACTGTCAGACTTAGAACCATGACAGTTGGCGTCAAACATGGGGCAGGTGTCTTAGCGACTTTTCGGTGAGGTTGCATTTTCTCTGATTCCCAACATCACGTCTTTCGGTGGAGGTTTGGCTGAGGGCCACGAGATCTGTCTTGGTGCGCTCGTTTTCATCGCCAACGACTCTGCCTGGCTCCAGGAGGCCCCTCTCGACGTCGAGGCGCTCCCCATCCGTGGGGCGACGCACTTTCGCGCGTGCGTTCGCGGCGTCCTCCTGCGGCAGCCGTCGACCCAGTATCGGTCGACTCCTGCGGTGTCTTCGCTCCCCGCTGTGCGCCGTCGCAAACGATCTGGTCGGTCGCGACTTCAGAGGTGGGTGAAGCATGCGATGGCACGCCAGTCGGCCACCCCCCAAGTTGCGGCAATCGAGCCCGATGAAACTCTCTACGACCTGTTCGATCTGTTGACTGGCTCCATCGAGACCCTGTCCGAGTGCGATAGTAGCGACCCTGTGGCAGAAATCCTAAGGGTCAACATGCCGTGCATCCCGCCTGGTTTTCGTCGCGTCGACGGAGGTGACGGCGGTGGCGATCCGTCGCAGGTTCATGAGCAGTATCATCCCGAAGCCCTCACTTCACAACAGAGGGAGGAACTTCATCGCCGCAACGTGGAGGCGCTCCACACGCCTATCGTCGGAGAAACCTCCAAGGCTCGGGCCTTGGAGGCGGCGCGCCTGGCCACTTTGGCTGAGCGCACTCGACTGGAGAACCTTCGGCATAGACTCCACGAGCGCGCTCGGTGGCAGATCCCTGAGTCTAGTCGACAGCAACGACAGTTGTTTCCATCTGATCCACAGGTATAACGCACTCCAAATCAGAATCTTACAGCCGCTACCCGTATAGTAGAGTCCATTCAGCCGTCTCAGTCGGAGGCTGGAAGATGGTTGATGCAAATCAGAGTGTTGCTGCGAGCAGTAGGAGAGTAGAACACAGCAGTATCTCAGTCGCGTAATAGAATACATGGCAGCTCTGTGATGGCTATCACAGTTCAGTCGGCCCACAGCCCAAGATCGGCCCCGCGGCGTGAGGGACGTGGGCATCGGCAGGATCAGTACGTGGGTCGGAACCACGAGCAGTATGATCACCGACTCGGCCGTGATGACCGTCGTCGGGTGCCCACCCCTCCTCCGAGGAGCAGATCATATGTGCCCCAGCAATATGATGACAGGTGCCCGCACAGTGGAGAACGAAGGGTACCAGTCGACCCAAGGGAGCCACGCTTTGATGCGAGATCAATTCTTGTTCAAGGTCTGGTCGACAGGAACAGAGCACACAGAGAGGGACTTGACAGAGATCGCCCGACTGGCAGCAGAGTTCATGTCTCAGGTCCAGAGTGTTTCAGCAGAGCCATCAGGGTTGCAGAGATTCCTCCCAACTTCAGGTTGGCGACTGGAGTTAGCAAGTTCACAGGCGAGTCCAAGTGTGACACCCCGATTTGACCGTACACTAATCATACATGCAAACGTGTACGATCAAGATCAGGGACTCACGGGAAGATATCACAACACAACTCTAAAAATAAAATAAGTCATACAAGCATCATAATACAAGCCAGGGGCCTCGAGGGCTTGAATACAAGTGCTCAATCATAGAAGAGTCAGCGGAAGCAACAATATCTGAGTACAAACATCAGTTAAACAAGTTGCCATAAGATAGCTGGCACAAACTGGGATACAGATCGAAAGAGGCGCAGGCCTCCTGCCTGGAATCCTCCTAAACTAATCCTAGTCATCGTCAGTAGCCCGCACGTAGTAGGAGGCACCTTCAGTGTAGTAAGAGTCGTCATCGACGGCGGCGTCTGGCTCCTGGGCTCCAGCATCTAGTTGCGACAACCAGGTAGAATGGAAAGGGGGAAAAGAGGGAGAAAAGCAACTGTGACTACTCATCCAAAGTACTTGCAAGCAAGGATCTACACTACATATGCATGGGTATGAGTGTAAAGGGGCAATATCGGTGGACTGAACTGCAGAATGCCAGAATAAGAAGGGGGTAGCTAGTCATCTCGAAGACTACGCTTCTGGCAGCCTCCATCTTGCAGCATGTAGAACAGAGTAGATGGTAAGTTCACCAAGTATCAACGAATAGCATAATCCTACCCGGCGATCCTCCCCTCGTCGCCCTGTGTGAGAGCGGTCACCGGGTTATATCTGGCACTTGGAAGGGTGTGTTTTATTAAGTATCCGGTTCTAGTTGTCATAAGGTCAAGGTACAACTCCAAGTCGTCCTGTTACCGAAGATCAGGCTATTCGAATAGATAAACTTCACTGCAGGGGTGCACCACATTACCCAACACGCTCGATCCCATTTGGCCGGACACACTTTCTTGGGTCATGCCCGGCCTCGGAAGATCAACACGTCACAGCCCTACCTAGGCACAACATAGAGGTCAGCATGCTGGTCTAAATCCTATGGCGCAGGGGTCTGGGCCCATCTCCCATTGCACACCTGCACGTTGCGAGGGCGGCCGGAAGCAGACCTAGCCCCCTTAATACAAGCGCAGGCTTACGGTCCAATCCGGCGCGCGCCGCTCAGTCACTAACGTCACGAAGGCTTCGGCTGATACAACGACGTCTAGTGCCCATAACTGTTCCCGCGTAGTTGGTTAGTGCATGTAGCCAATGGCTAGACTCATATCAAATACCAGGAACTCGTTAAGCATGTTATTTTAAAGTAACCGCAGACGCCGACCAGGGGCAGGCCCACCCCTCTCCTAGGTGGTCTCAACCTGCCCTGTCGCTCCGCCTCAAAGTAACAGTCGGGGGCCGTCAGGAACCTAGGCCCACCTCTACCGGGATGGAGCCACCTGCCCCTTCAGCCCCCATCTCCGAACAGTATCATAAGTAATGTAACAGTATAAAGTACATAACATATGCCCGTGATCACCTCCCAAAGTGATCACGGCCCAGTAGTATAGCATGGCAGACGGACAAGAGTGTAGGGCCACAGATGGAACACTAGCATCCTATACTAAGCATTAAGATAGCAGGTAAGGGTAACAACTATAGCAACAATGATAGGCTATGCAGCCGAATAGGATTAACCGAAAGCAGTAACATGCTACACTACTCTAATGCAAGCAGTAGAGAGAAGGAATAGGCGATATCTGGTGATCAAGGGGTGGCTTGCCTGGAAGCTCGGTCGATAAGGAGGGGTCGTCAACTCCGTAGTCGTACTAGGTAGCAGCGGCGTCGGTCTGGGTGTCTAACGAGAGAAGAGGGGGAAGAAACAATAAATATAATGCAAACATAAGCACGACGGTGCATGACAAGACATTGCGCGGTGCTAGGTGTGCCCTAACGCGGTAGGAGGTGATACCGACGAAGGGGGAAACATCCGGGAAAGTATCCCCGGTGTTCCGCGTTTTCGGACAAATGAACTGGAGGGGAAAAGTTGCGTGTTTGCTATGCTAGGGATATGTGGCGCACGAACGGGTTGCGTATCCGGATTCGTCTTGTCGTTCTGAGCAACTTTCATGTACAAAGTTTTTCCATCCGAGCTACGGTTTATTTTATATTAATTTTAAAAGATTTAATCATTTTTAGAATTTACTTAATTATTTTAAATCGACATTATCCAGAATAGAGTATGCTGACATCAGCATGACGTCACAGTCAACAGGGTGTTGACTGGGTCAAACTGACGTGTGGGTCCCGCATGTCATACTCTATTTAATGTAATTAGGGTTCAACTAATCTAATTACTGTTTAATTAATTAACACTAGTTAATTAGGTTAAATAACCATAGTTAATTAAGTTAATTTAATTAATTAATTATTTACTTATTTATTTAGTTATTATTAATTTATTATAAATCCTTTTTTATTTTAATTTCCGTTTTACGGCGGGGCACCCATGTCAGTGGCCCAGAGAGGCCTTGCGGGTGCTGGGTTAGCGGTGGCGGGCGCCACCCGCTCGGGGCCGAACCCAACCGAGATCGACGGGGCGAGGCCATCGGAGCACGGCGAGCACGGCGGCACAGGAAGGCGGGGCCGGCGGGGGTGTAGGCCACGGCGAGCAAGGGGGCTCCAGGGCGGCAGCAGTGACGCAGAGCAGAGGCGAGCGACGGCGATGACGGCAGCGCGCAGCACGGCGGAGCAGCTGAGCGACAGCGGAGACAGGGAGCGAGGCGAGGGGCAGTGGGGAGCGGCGCGGCCGTCGGAGAAGGAGGGGAAGGAGTCGGGGCCGAAGTAGGACGGCATGTTCGTTGTCCACGGCGAGCTAGGCAGGTGGCGGGGCGAAGGGCGCGGGGCCTCCGAGAAGCGCCGAGGCGCAGTGGCCGGAGCCGAGCGGCGGCGGCACAACCCGCGGGCAGGGCGGTGCGGTGTGCGGTGTGGCAGCAGGAGCCAGGAATGGCCGCGACGCGTGACGCAGGTGGCGTGCGCACGTGGGACGGCGCGGGCGCGGGACGTGGGCGAGCGGCGGACGGCGCGCATCGGCGTGGCCGTGCGGAGGAGAAGAGGGCGCTCACGAGGGGGTGTAGGGTTTGAGGCAGCGGGGCTCGGGGAGGAGTCGGGGACGGTGCGTCGTAGGGGAGCCAGTCCGACGACGGGGCGATCCGGCAGGGAAGCGGTGCCGGTGAGGTACTAGAGGGGCGACGGGCAACGGGCGGCGTCGAGCGCCCCCGATCCAGATCGGGGGGAGGGGAACCGAGCGAGAGAGGGGGGATCGGAGAAAGTGGGGTCGTGGGGGTTAGGGTTTGTGGGGTGAGGGGGGTTAAGGGAGAAAGGTGGGCCGACCCGTTCGGGCGGCTAAGGCCGACTGGGCCACTTGGCCCAGCAGGGGGGGTTCTGTTTTCTTTTCTTGCTTTTTTAATTTATTTTTCCTTTTCTGTTTATTTTATTTCTTCAATAGTTATAGTTTTATAATAAGTTAAAGCCCACACCTAAATTGGAGTTCTAAAAAGTTTTTAGTGACTAAATAAACTAGTTTAATATTTGTTTTAATTTAATAGCACTTATATAATTGTTTTTGCTACTGTTTTATTCATCTCATAGTATTTAAACATTTTATAAAGGTGTGGTTTCTCCACCATAATTATCTGCGCAATATTTGGTTCACTCCGAACATTTTTGTTTGAATGTTTGAAAACTTTTTTTGTTTGCCATATTTTGAATTGATTTTTGAATCGGTTTTGTACTAACGAAAGATTAGCAATAGTAATGAAGGTGACGTGGCATCATTAGCAGAGTTTTACTGTCGCTTAATTATCCGGGCGTCAGAATTCTCCTCCACTACAAGAAATCTCATCCCGAAATTTAAGAGGGGGGTAAGGGGGAAAGTTCTGGTTACGATATTCTAAGGGATCTTCTCGAAGAAGTTAATCCCTTTCGTTGATGTCTTCAATTCTTTATTCCAATGCATCATGATGAAGTTGTCTTCCCACGGGAACTCCATTGTACTTACGAAAGGATAAGGGGGTATTACAGAAGAACGGACCGCTACAATGTTTGCTTATCTAGCAGTTAACATCAGGGAAGGTGGCGGAAAGTAACTCTCGAATTAAAACTTTAGACATTATCGAGAGCAAAGTAAGGAGGTATCATGAGAGCGGATAAACAATCGTTCGTTGCCTGAAACAGAGTGTGAAAGGGGTTCAAGGCAACGAGAATAAGTATTGTGTCTAATACCAGAATTGATGATCACAGGGAAGGTGGCTCGTGAATTACATACGAAGCCAAGCATGAGGAATATCTTTGGAAACAGGGGTTGTATAGGAGAGTCGGGTTTTGATCCTGCGGAACTGCGGGTTATGGGCCCACCATGTGGGTTAAAAATAGGAGCGGTGACATCTTGCACGGTCATGATAGCAAGGCATGTCAGAGAGTAGCATGTCAGTTATGTCGGCAACAACGTCGGTACCAAGGGCGAGGGACGAAGAGAACCATTTTCCTGCTCGTTGAAACGAGGCAGACCAATAGGCAAAGTTCTCGTCCATCGGTGGTTACCGGGATGTCATCAACAATAGTAACAGGGTCTTACTGACAGAGTGGTACAACGAGGTGTTTACATAAGCAGGGAAATATTACTGCTTACATTATATAGATCGCAAGAAGGTTTAAACAAACCAATGGAAAGGAAAAGTGATTATCAGGTTTAAACAGAACAATGGGAAGGAAAATGTGTATACACACATTTTTCGGGGTATATCCTTCGCAAGGAGAAGCAGAGCATGATATCCATGATAGGATATAATGTAGAAAACTCTTTAGGTAAGGGGAGAGAAATTTCTTGACAGCGGTGTTTGGATAATTGAGCAGGAAACATTTAGCATTGGGCTTCAAATGTTCTTGTTGAAAATCAGAGCACCACCGACATGCTTCGAGATAGCATTGACATGGTCTTCAAGCAAAGGTCGGACTTGGATACACAAAGGATTCATCAGGAACAACTTATAGAATAAGTCTTAAAATTTCCTCATGGAAGAATGGCTAACCTTGCTAAAAGAAAACTATAACAATAGGTCCTCCGACCAGGTGTGCTAGGCATGATATCACCTTACCGGGGTATATAAAGATCAATGCTATGAATTTTGGAAAATGTTCCAGCCAGCATATCTGACAGGTTTCAAATCTGATTGGTGTCAGGACACCTCAGACTCAGATGCCTGAGAAGAAGAGGTGCAACACAATAAACGAGACGACATTATATGATTCTCGGGAAATGAACTATGGAAGCGAGTTCCGAACAAGGGTTCACCATTAAATCAAGGAGAGGTGAGGAGGTGATTGATTGACTCAGCAACAATCCATTGAGATTTCCAAAAAGATGGATTTCCACAACTATGTGAACAAGGAGATAACATTAGCTAGATCAAATGACTTAATGATGTAAGCTCGAGGAAAACATACACAGTTAAACATTGGTTGAAATGAGCACCCGAAATATGGGCTAAGTAGCATGATCAATGTTCGAATGATGATTCAATAAGCCATAGACATAGAATGAAACTATAGACCAATAACTTCAAAGCAATAGGGTTGCTAGAAGTTTAGAATTTACACATCACAGACCATTTGTCGGTGTTTCGGTTAGAAACAACATAGGGACCAAGAAAGAATGGTGATGGTGAGAAGTATCACTGTACCAAGAATTCTTAAGAGGTGGAGTAATCCTCACGACATTCTTGACATAAAATATGGTAATACTCCAAGGTAATTAAGAACAAATAATGGATAGCAAGGAACCCAAGGTATAATACAGAACACGAACAAGTTTGTGTTGGAGGGGAGGCATTAAAGTGGTCGATGATAACACAAATCATGGAGGGCAAGGATGGTATTTCTCATCATGAATTCAATTGATATCCTGGAAGAGCTCCGAATGCAGATGATGATCACGACACATCTGTCGAGAGACTTCATGAAGATGTAATCGATCGGCGATGACATCAAGTTAAAGGAATGATGAACAAAAGGTTATTGGAACCATGGGTATGACATAAACTCTAAATCAAGCTTGTTGTTCAAGGACAAATGATATGACGAGGAAGATCGACGTAAGATTAGCTCACCGTCGAAAAAAAATTTGCTCCGGGAAGAAAGACCAGGTATCATAGTTAAAATCGGCATGACAAGGGTATAGCCAAGCAGGCTAGGAATGACGTGATTGAGTTCAAACTCGTAAGTAATGAAGGTTACCAAGAGTTGCTTAATCGTAATGCGGACTCGAGTCAGTTATCGGTGTCTTTGAGAGTTTAATAACTCAGAGCCCGTCAAAATTGGAATCAATGAGAATGTAGCACTCGATGAAGAACTCATAAGAAGTTGTGCAGTTCCGTGATAATCTTGAGATACCAGGGGGGTAATACTCGACGACAAATCAAAGTAGAGGTTGGACTGGGGTATTACTCTACAGAAGACAAGTGCTTAAACTTGCACGAGAAATGGTATTTAAAGGAGAACATGGTCGGAAACCACGATCATAAATGATCGAACCATGGATACAAGATGAACTTATAACAAGGGGGGAATTATTTTTACGAGCAGCTTCCATGATAAGTTATACATCGTGTCCATGGGCATGAACACAAGGTTCAAGGTCGACTCCCACTTCCCCAATGCATGACCATTCATTCACTGCTCTATTAAAACTGATTTGAGTGTGAAAACCTACCTGGTGAATTACCAGAGGAGTATGACCCGTGAAAACTTTCAGGTTCATACAGATCAAGGAAGGCATAGGCTCAACCCATCGGGGCATCTTAGAAACATATACCACAAGCTTCGAGAGTAATTATCACTAGCTCGAAAGCAGAGCATGGTTGAGAAAGTAGAGGATACAATTTTGCAAAGGCATTATGTATCCTTGGAAAGTCTCACAAGGTTATTGAATATGAAGGACGGTGTCGGACAAAATCCAACAAAGGACCTGGCGGTCCCTAAGGGATTTGATGTGAGCATCGGTACTCAACCAGAAGAAGAAAGAATGCAAGGAGATCTGATTATAGAAACAACTGACTAAGTCAAGCTCAAATGCAAAAGGAATTAAGATTTCCAAACCAAGGGATTAGAAGAAAACGCTCTGATAAAGGATGGATAATTTGAATAGACTTAAGGGTACAATCGACGACAATTTAATTGGCTGAGAACCAGCTCATGTTCAAAATGACGTCTGAGTCGGAAGGATAATTTTCAGGGAATAACTGATGATTGTGTGAATTCACACACATGTTGAATCAACAAGATCAGAATGTCGATCACAAAGTATTTTAATGAATATTGCTAGACATATGGAAGTAACCATTAGGCAAGCAAGTAAAGAACATCAAGAGCAATAGGCTACTGAGGATTTTGGAAGAGCCAATGGCATTTCAAAGAATTTTGTGAAACACCTGAACAACTGGGGATGAGTGGATAATTGGTAAGTGTGAGGAATTATCCGTAGGGGTATTTATGAGGAAAAGGAGTTGCAAGGCAGCAGACACAAAGGATTCTCGGAATATCCGAAGTATTTCAGGGTATCTTATAATAACAAGATAAAATTGGAAATGAAGTTATGGACGACAAGTGTATGTAGCTTTCCATAGGAATTTATTGGTGGTATGGAATTGCAACGGCGAAGGGCACAAGGGTCTCGGGGAAACATCTGAGAGTATCTTCAAAATTTTCTGGTGCAGCAAGCGATCATCTAGACTGAAGGGGCTCTCCGAGAGAAAGTAGTTATGAGAACCTAGAGTCAGATTTTACAAAATCATTTAACCCGAATAGAAGAGAGATCAGAACCTAGAGTATAGATGAGGAATAAAAGATCCTAATACCACCTGATGGCCACGTGGGCCCGTAAGTCACACAGCCATGTTAGTAAAAAGTTTCAATGACTAGACTCAACTTAGGCCAAGGAGTTGGAAAGGGGATTCGTACAGGCAGTCGGCTCTGATACCAACTTGTGACGCCCCGATTTGACTGTACACTAATCATACATGCAAACGTGTATGATCAAGATCAGGGACTCACAGGAAGATATCACAACACAACTCTAAAAATAAAATAAGTCATACAAGCATCATAATACAAGCCAGGAGCCTCGAGGGCTCGAATACAAGTGCTCGATCATAGACGAGTCAGTGGAAGCAACAATATCTAAGTACAGACATAAGTTAAACAAGTTTCCATAAGATGGCTAGCATAAACTGGGATACAGATCGAAAGAGGCGCATGCCTCCTGCCTGGGATCCTCCTAAACTACTCCTGGTCGTCGTGAGCAGCCGACACGTAGTAGTAGGCACCTCCGGTGTAGTAAGAGTCGTCATCGACGATGGCGTCTGGCTCCTGGGCTCCATCATCTGGTTGCGACAACCAGGTAGAATGGAAGGGGGGAAAAGAGGGAGAAAAGCAACCGTGAGTACTCATCCAAAGTACTCGCAAGCAAGGATCTACACTACATATGCATGGGTATGAGTGTAAAGGGGCAATATCAGTGGACTGGACTGTAGAATGCCAGAATAAGAAGGGGGTAGCTAGTCCTGTCGAAGACTATGCTTCTGGCAGCCTCCATCTAGCAGCATGTAGAAGAGAGTAGATGGTAAGTTCACCAAGTATCAACGCATAGCATGATCCTACTCGGCGATCCTCCCCTCGTCGCCCTGTGTGAGAGCGATCACCGGGTTATATCTGGCACTTGGAAGGGTGTGTTTTATTAAGTATCCGGTTCTAGTTGTCATAAGGTCAAGGTACAACTCCAAGTCGTCCTGTTACCGAAGATCACGGCTATTCGAAGAGATAAACTTCCCTGCAGGGGTGCACCACATTATCCAACACGCTCGATCCCATTTGGCTGGACATACTTTCCTGGGTCATGCCTGGCCTCGAAAGATCAACACGTCGCAGTCCTACCTAGGCACAACAGAGAGGTCAGCACGCCGGTCTAAATCCTATGGCACAGGGGTCTAGGCCCATCGCCCATTGCACACCTGCATGTTGCATGGGCGACCGGAAGCAGACCTAGCCCCCTTAATACAAGTGCAGGCATACGGTCCAATCCCGCGCACGCCGCTTAGTTGCTGACATCACGATGGCTAGGGCTGATACCACGACGTCGAGTTCCCATAACTGTTCCCGCGTAGTTGTTTAGTGCGTATCGGCCAATGGCCAGACTCAAATCAAATACCAAGAACTCATTAAGCGTGTTATTTTAAAGTAACCACGGAC
This sequence comes from Aegilops umbellulata, assembly GCA_032464435.1. NCBI lineage: Eukaryota > Viridiplantae > Streptophyta > Magnoliopsida > Poales > Poaceae > Aegilops > Aegilops umbellulata. The sequence continues at coordinate 115,922,999 of CP136056.1, forward strand.
GCCGACCAGGGCCAGGCCCACCTCTCTCCTAGGTGGTCTCAACCTGCCTTTTCGCTCCGCCTCAAAGTAACAGTCGAGGGCCGTCGGGAACCCAGGGCCACCTCTACCGGGATGGAGCCACCTGCCCCTTCAGCCCCGTCTCCAAACAGTATCATAAGAAATTTAACAGTATAAAGTATATAACATATGCCCGTGATCATCTCCCGAAGTGATCACGACCCAGTAGTATAGCATGGCAGACGGACAAGAGTGTAGGGCCACTTTGGAACACTAGCATCCTATACTAAGCATTAGGATAACAGGTAAGGTTAACAACTTTAGCAACAATGACAGGCTATGCAGCAGAATAGGATTAACCAAAAGCAGTAACATGCTACACTACTCTAATGCAAGCAGTAGAGAGAAGGAATAGGCGATATCTGGTGATCAAGGGGGGGCTTGCCTAGAAGCTCGGCCGAAAAGGAGGGGTCGTCAACTCCGTAGTCGTACTAGGTAGCAGCGGCGTCGGTCTGGGTGTCTAACGAGAGAAGAGGGGGAAGAAACAATAAATATAGTGCAAACATAAGCATGGCGGTGCATGACAAGACAGTGCGCGGTGCTAGGTGTGCCCTAACGCGGTAGGAGGTGATACCGACGAAGGGGCAAACATCCGGGAAAGTATCCCCGGTGTCTTGCGTTTTCGGACAAATGAACCAGAGGGGGGAAGTTGCGTGTTTGCTATGCTAGTGATGTGCGGCGGACGAACGGGCTGTGTATCCGGATTCGTCTCGTCGTTCTGAGCAACTTTCATGTACAAAGTTTTTCCATTCGAGCTACGGTTTATTTTATATTAATTTTAAAAGATTTAATCATTTTTAGAATTTACTTAATTATTTTAAATCAACATTATCCAAAATAGTGTATGCTGACGTCAGCATCATGTCAGCAGTCAACAGGGCGTTGACTGGGTCAAACTGACATGTGGGTCCCGCATGTCATACTCTGTTTAATCTAAATAGGGTTCAACTTATCTAATTACTGTCTAATTAATTAACACTAGTTAATTAGGTTAAATAACCATAGTTAATTAAGTTAATTTAAGTAATTAATTATTTACTTTTTTATGTAGTTATTATTTGTTTATTTTAAATCTTTTTTATTTTAATTTCCGTTCTGGGGCGGGCCCCCATGTCCGTGGCCAGAGGGGCCTTGCTCGGGGCCGAACCCAACCGAGGGCGACGGGGCGAGGCCATCGAAGCACGGCGAGCACGACGGCACAGCGAGGCGGGGCCGACGGGGGTGTAGTCCACGGCAAGCAAGGGGACTCCAGGGCGGCAGCGGTGACGCAGAGCAAGGGCGAGCCACGGCGATGACAATAGCGCGCAGCACGGCGGAGCAGCAGAGCGGCAGCGGAGACGGAGAGCGAGGCGAGGGGCAGTGGGGAGCGGCGCGGCCACCAGAGAAGGAGGGGAGGGAGTCGGGGCCGAAGTGGGACGACAAGGCCACTGTCCACGGTGAGCTAGGCAGGGGGCGGGGCGAAGGGCGCGGGGCCTCCGAGCGGTGCTGCGGCGCAGTGGCCGGAGCCGAGCAGGGGAGGCACAACTCGCGGGCAGGGCGGTGAGGAGTGCGGTGCGGCAGCAGGAGCGAGGAATGGCCGCGACGCGTGACGCGGGTGGCGTGCACGCGTGGGACGGCGCGGGCGCGGGACGTGGGCGAGCGGCGGACAGCGCGCAGCGGCGTGGTCGTGCGGAGGAGAAGAGGGCGCTCACGGGGGGGTGTAGGGTTCGAGGCAGCGAGGCTCGGGGAGGAGTCGGGGACGGCGCGTCGTAGGGGAGGCAGTCCGGCGACGGGGCGATCCAGCAGGGAAGCGGCGCATGTGAGGTAGTAGAGGGGCGACGGGCGGCGTCGAGCGCCCCCGATCCAGATCGAGGGGATGGGAACCGAGCGAGAGAGGGGGGATCGGGGAAAGTGGGGTCGTGGGGGTTAGGGTTTGTGGGGTGGGGGGGTTAAGGGAGAAAGGTGGGCCGGCCCGTTTGGGCGGCTAAGGCCAACTGGGCCACTTGGCCCAGCGGGGGGTTCTGTTTTCTTTTCTTGTTTTTTTAAATTTATTTTTCCTTTTCCTTTTCTGTTTTATTTTATTTTTTTAATAGTTATAGTTTTATAATAAGTTAAAGCCCACACCTAAATTGGAGTTGTAAAAAAATTTTAGTGACTAAATAGACTAGTTTAATATTTGTTTACATTTAATAGCACTTATATAATTGTTTTTGCTACTGTTTTATTCTTCTCATAGTATTTAAACATTTTATAAAGGTGTGGTTTCTCCACCATAACTATCTGCACAATATTTGGTTCACTCCGAAATTTTTTGTTTCAATGTTTGAAAACTTTTTTTGTTTGCCATATTTTGAATGGATTTTTGAATCGGTTTTGTAGTAACAAAGATTAGCAACAGTAACGGAGGTGACGTGGCATCATTAGTAGAGTTTTACTTTCGCTTAATTATCCAAGCGTCACACCAAGCCTGGCACTTGGCTTGAGGATTACTGAGTGGCTGTGCAGATTGGTGGTGGCAATGACGAGGTGGCCATGAAACATCTTCCTCTGATGTTGGAAGGTTCGGCCAGGGCATGGCTGAATCAGTTGGCCCCAGGCAGTATATTCAATTGGGAGGAGCTAGCCCGAGTGTTTGTCGGAACTTTTTGAGGGTACATGCAAATGGCCAGCAGGATTGACAGAATTGCAACATTGTGTACAAAAGCTGAATGAGACTCTGAGGGATTACCTTCAGAGGTGGACCACTTTGCATCACACAGTGGAAAATGTATCTCAACATCAAGTAGTTTGTGCCTTCAAGGAAGGCGTTCAGTATCGAGAGCTTAACCTAAAATTCGGTCGGACATGAGACATGTCTCTGACTCGGATGATGGAAATAGCCACTCGATATGCTAATGGAGAAGAAGAGGATCGACTCCGCAGTGGAAAGAGCAAACCAGTCGGCCAGGACACCGGTGGAGGTAATTCCAATCGAAAGCAAAAACGTAAAGCTGAGCCTGTAGGACCTGGTGAAACCACAGCCGTGATCCAAGGAAAATATAAGGGAAAACCTAAGGGGCCCTGGACCACCAAGAAAGTGAAAGATAAAGCAGGGAATAATGTGTTAGATTTGCCATGTCACATTCACACCAAGAAAGACGAAGAGGGAAATCTAATTTATCCCAAGCACACCACTCGACAGTGTTGAGTCCTTATCCAGCAATTCCGAGAGAAACAACCCAGTGAGAAGGAGAAGGAGTCTGATAAGGATGAGGACAAATAGGAGGGTGATGGTTTCCCCAATGTCAATTCCACCCTGGTGATTTTTGCTAATATTGAGAGCAAAAGTTGACTGAAAGTGATAAACAGAGAAGTAAACATGGTTGCCCCGGCAACGACGACATATTTGAAGTGGTCGCAAACTGCGATCACATTCGACCATTCTGATCACCCAGCACGCGTTGCCACTCCAGGGCGGCAAGTGCTGGTAGTCGACCTAGTGGTTGGAGGCACTCGACTGACCAAGGTGTTGATGGATGGCGGCAGTGGTCTGAATATTCTTTACGCTGAAACACTGAAGGGGATGGGCATTCCGATGTGCAAGCTTAGTGAGAGCAACATGAGTTTTCACGGCGTTAACCCTAGAAAGAAGGCTGAACCACTCGACCAGATAACTCTTGACGTGGTTTTCGGTGATTCGAAGAATTACCGTAAGGAAAAGTTGACATTTGACGTGGTAGATTTTCAAAGTGCTTATCATGCTATTCTGGGCAAGCCTGCATATGCACGTTTTCTGGCTCGACCGTGTTACGTCTATCTTAAGTTGAAGATGCCTGGTCCCAGAGGCGTGATCACAGTTGCTGGTAATCGGTAGAAAGCAGAGGAGTGCCTTCAGAAGGGCTCAAAAAATGCTGATGAACAGATGGCGGCAGCTCAAATGCAGGAATACCAGAAGAATGTTGATCCGAGTGATTTGCTGCGGGCTAAGAAGCCTGCCTCGGAGTCTGCACTTCAGTTATCCGGGGAAACAAAGTCAGTTCATATTCACCTGACCGATCCCAATGCTGCTCCGACTCATATCTCAACGACGCTCGACAGCAAATAGGAAGAAGCGCTCATCCAGTTCCTCCGTGAGAACTGGGACATCTTCGCATGGAAACCTTCTAACATGCCAGGTGTACCCAGGGAGCTGGCTGAGCACCGTGTGCGAGTCGACCCGAAGGTAAAACCAGTCAAAGAGCATCTCCGGCGGTCCGTTGTTCAGAAGAGAAAGGCAATTGGCGAGGAAGTAGCTCGGCTTCTGGCAGCTGAGTTCATCCGAGAGATTTACCACTCCGAGTGGCTCGCCAATGTCATCATGGTTACCAAGAAAGATGATTCACTCTGTATGTGTATCGACATCAAGCACATCAATCAGGCCTGCCCGAAGGATCACTTCCCTCTTCCTCACATCGATCAGATAGTCGACTCGACTGCGGGATGTGAGCGGTTGTCTTTCCAAGATGCATACTCCGGGTACCATCAGATCCGACTGTATGGACCCGATGAAATAAAAACAGCTTTTATCACCCCGTTTGGGTGCTTTTGCTATGTCACCATGCCCTTTGGTCTCAAGAATGCAGGTGCCACATTCATGCGCATGATACAGAAGTGCCTGCTTACTCAAATCAATCGGAATGTGGAAGCATACATGGATGACATCATGGTTAAGTCACGCAAAGGTTCCGACCTGCTGACTGACCTCGCTGAAACCTTTGCCAATCTGAAAAGATATGATATCAAGCTCAACCCGTCAAAATGTACGTTTGGAGTTCCAGGTGACAGGTTGCTCTGTTTCCTCATTTCCGAACGTGTAATCGATGCAAACCTAGAGAAGGTTGGTGCAATCCTACGAATGAAACGCCTCGTGCGTGTACACGATGTTCAGAAGCTTACTGGTTGTTTGGCCGCTTTGAGTCGATTCATCTCTCGCCTAGGTGAAAAGGCATGGCCTCTTTACCAACCGATGAACAAATCTGACAAGTTCGAGTGGACTCCTGAAGCTGACGCAGCGTTTGCCGAGCTCAAAACCCTGATTTCCGCCCAGCCGGTGCTCGCTGCTCCAATTAGCAAAGAGCCTTTACTGCTTCATATTGCAGCCACTGGAGAAGTTGTTAGTACAGTACTCACAGTCGAGCGGGAAGAAGGCAAGGCATACAAAGTTCAGCGTCCAGTGTGTTACATTTCTGAAGTTTTAACCCCGTCCAAGCAGATATATCCACATTATTAGAAGCTTGTCTATGGGATTTACTTGACCACAAAGAAGGTTGCACATTACTTCTCAAATCATTCAATTACAGTCGTCAGCGACGCTCCATTGTCAGAAATTTTGAATAATAGAGATGCAACTGGTCAAGTGGCTAAATGGGTGATTGAACTCCTCCCGCTAGATATCAAGTTTGAGGCAAAGAAAGCAATCAAATCCCAGGCAATAGCAGATTTTCTCATCGAGTGGATTGAACAACAGCTGCCGACTCAGATTCAGTCGGAACATTGGACTATGTTCTTTGACGGGTCCAAGATGTTGAATGGTTCAGTTGCTGGGGTAGTCCTGGTATCTCCGCGAGGCGACAAGCTCAGTTATGTTCTCCAGATTCACTTTGACTCCTCCAATAATGAAGCTGAATATGAGGCACTTTTGTACGGGTTGCGTATGGCCATTTCACTCGGCGTCCGGCGCCTAATGGTCTACGGTGACTCAGATTTGGTGGTCAATCAAGTGATCAAGGAATGGGACGCGAGGAGTCCAGCTATGACTGGTTATTGCAATGAAGTGAGGAAATTGGAAAAGAAGTTTGAAGGGTTAGAGTTGCACCATATACCCCGACTGAAGAACCAGGCGACCGATGACCTGACAAAGATTGGGTCCAAGAGGGAGCCGATTCCAAGCAATGTGTTTTTGGAGCATGTTCATACACCTTCCGTACAAGAGGATCCCTTCATAGAAGAACCCCCACAGCCTAAGAGCCCTATTGATCCGACTGAAGTTGAAATCCCAGCCGTGGTCGACTTGATCATGGAAGTTTTGGTCGTCATTCCGGATTGGACAGTGCCATACATTGCATATATTCTCAGGAAAAAACTTCCAGAGGATGAAGAAGAGGCTCGACAGATCGTTCGTCGATCCAAAGCCTTTACTGTGATGGGTGGTCAAATTTATAGAGAGAGTGTTACTAGAGTAAGTCAGAAATGCATCACGCCAGAAGAAAGCCGAATGATCCTCAATGATATCCACTCGGGGACCTGTGGTCACCATGTGTCCTCTCGGACCATCATGGATAAAGCATACCGAGCCGGGTTTTACTGTCCACATGCTAAGGAGATGGCAAAGGAAATAGTCGACAAGTGTGAGGCCTGTCAATTCTACTCCAACATGTCCCACAAACCTACTTCAGCTTTGAAGACCATTCCACTCGTCTGGCCATTTGCAGTTTGGGGATTAGATATGATCAGACCTCTAAGGACTGGCAGGAGTGGCTTCACCCATGTGCTTGTAGCAGTCGACAAGTTCACTAAATGGATTGAAGCTAAACCTATCAAAAACCTCGAAGCAAGTACTGCTGTCAGCTTCATCAGAGAGTTAACATTCAGATATGGAGTTCCGCACAGCATCATCACAGATAATGGGTCAAACTTTGATTCAGAAGAGTTCAGGGCTTTCTGCGCTTCTCAGGGCACTCGTGTTGACTATGCTTCAGTCGCCCACCCTCAGTCGAATGGGCAAGCAGAAATGGCAAACGGTTTGATCCTCAAAGGGCTGAAACCCTGATTGATGCACGACCTCAAACATGCGGCAGGTGCTTGGGTTGATGATCTACCATCAGTACTTTGGGGATTGAGAACAACTCCAAATCGGTCGACTGGTCGAACTCCATTCTTCCTAGTCTACGGGGCTGAAGCTATACTTCTGAGTGACCTACTTCATAATGCACCCCGAGTGTAACTTTTCTCAGAAGCCAAAGCAGAACAAGCTTGACAAGATGTTGTTGATCTTCTGGAAGAGGAAAGGGAGATGGTCCTAATCCGGTCGACCATTTATAAGCAAGACCTTCGTCGATTCCACGCTAGAAACGTGAGAGGTCGAGCATTTCAAGAGGGAGACCTGGTTCTCCAAGTGGATCAGCAACAGCCGCACAAGCATGCTCCCACGTGGGAAGGTCCCTTCATCATCACCAAGGTGCTCAACAATAGAGTGTATCACCTCTATAATGTGGAGCACAATAAATACGAGCCACACGCTTGGAATGCAGAGTTGCTCCGTCATTTCTATACTTAAGCACTCAGACTATTGAGATGTAATAAGAAATACCTTTTTGGTTTGATTATCAAAGACACAGTTTTACAGTCTTCTAAATGATTGTTGTCGATTATACATGTGTTTGAAATCCCCCAGTGGGTGGCTTAGCTGCGAATCCATTTCGCCTAAGTTTGAAAAAATCCTACCGAGTGAAGAGTAAGCCTCTCACTTGGGGGGCTTAGTTGCGAATTCGTTTTGCCTAAGTTTGAAAAAATCCTACTGAGTGAAGAGAAATCCTCTCACTCGGGGGCTTAACTGCAGTTCCGTACTCGCCTAAGTTTGAAAAATCCTACCAAGTGAAGAGCAACCCTCTCACTCGGAGGCTTAGCTGCATTTCCGTACTCGCCTAATTTTGAAAAAATCCTACCGAGTGAAGAGCAACCCTCTCACTGGGAGGCTTAGCTGCATTTCCGTACTCGCCTAAGTTTGAAAAAAATCCTACCGAGTGAAGAGCAACCCTCTCACTCGGAGGCTTAGCTGCAGTTCCGTACTCGCCTAAGTTTGAAAAAATCCTACCGAGTGAAGAGCAAACCTCTCACTCGAGGGCTTAGCTACAGTCCAGTACTCGCCTAAGTTCAAAAAATCCTACCGAGTGAAGAGCAACCCTCTCACTCGGATTCTTAGCTGCAGTTCCGTACTTGCCTAAGTTTGAAAAAATCCTACCGAGTGAAGAGCAACCCTCTCACTCGGGGGCTTAGTTGCAGTCATGTACTCGTCTAAGTTTGAAAAAATCCTACCGAGTGAAGAGCAACCCTCTCACTCGGAGGTTTAGCTGCAGTTCTGTACTCGCTAAGTTTGAAAAAATCATACGAAGTGAAGAGCAACCCTCTCACTCGAGGGCTTAGCTACAGTCCAGTACTCGCCTAAGTTCAAAAAATCCTACCGAGTGAAGAGCAACCCTTCCACTCGGAGGCTTAGCTGTAGCTCCGTACTCGTCTAAGTTCAAAAAAATCCTACCGAGTGAAGAGCAACCCTCTCACTCAGAGGCTTAGCTGTAGTTCCATACTCGTCTAAGTTTGAAAAAATCCTACCGAGTGAAGAGCAACCCTCTCACTCGGAGGCTTAGCTGCAGTTTTGTACTCCCCTAAGTTTGAAAAAACCCTACCGAGTGAAGAGCAACCCTCTCACTCGGGGGCTTAGCTCCAGTCCAGTACTCGCCTAAGTTCAAAAAATCCCACCAAGTGAATAGCAACCCTCTCACTCGGGGGCTTAGCTACAGTCCAGTACTCGCCTAAGTTCAAAAAATCCCACCAAGTGAAGAGCAAGCCTCTCACTCGGGGGCTTAGTTGCAGTCATGTACTCGTCTAAGTTTTAAAAATCCTACTAAGTGAAGAGCAATCCTCTCACTCGGGGGCTCGGCCACACGCTCCATTCTAATCCGCAAGGACGAAGAGGTGCAGGTCGACTGCGACCTTCTCCTCAAAGCTGCGCACAAGTACAACATGCGCTCCATCCTGATCCACAAGGACGACGAGGTGCAGGTCGACTGCGACCTTCTCCTCAAAGCTGTGCCACAAGTACAACGTGCGCTCCATCCTGATCCGCAAGGACGACGAGGCGCAGGTCGACTGCGACCTTCTCCTCAGAGCTATGCCATAAATACAATGTGCGCTCCATCCTAGTCCGCGAGGATGGCGAGGTGCAGGTTGACCGCGACCTTCTCCTCAGAGCTGCATCACAAGTACAAATACTGTTCCGAGTTAAGAAACAAGTTCCACTCGAAGGCAAACACAAGCATATTCAGAGAAAGGCTAAGTTTAATATAAATCCCATGAGGTTCCAGACCATAGATTAAAGTACTCGGGCATCAGACCCAAAGGAGTTTAACAGTTACAAAAACCACTCGGCATACCGAGGCAAATTTAATCTGATCATAAAAGTTTGTTCACTCCGCAGGAGGAGGACTGGCAGGCTCGACAAACTCGTCCAAGTCGATTCCATCTGCAATACGAGTGGCGGCAGCAATAAAAGTTTCCATAAAGGACCAGAAGTCAAGCTTCTTGGTATTGGCAACCATGATCGCTGCCAACTTCTCTTCTTTAGCTTCCTTGCAATGGACGCGAACCAGAGACTGGGCCACATCAGCGCCGCATCGGGCGAAAGACTTCTTCCATTCCTGCACTCGACCGGGGATCTAATTGAGTCGAGCATCAGAGACTCAAGGTCATTTTGGAGCGTCACCCTTGGCCAGAGCGCTATGTCAATTCGCGACACCGCAACCTTCAGCCGAGCCAGATAGTCAACGATGCCAGCAACACGGGATTCCAGTTGGAGTACGTTCATGGCAGCTTCGTCCTTAACAGGAGAGAGGATGGGGTCCAAGCTCGTTTTAGTTCGCCCAGTCTCTTCCTCGAAGTTCTGGCAGAATTCTGCACACGCAATAAAATGATGAGTCAACAGTTATACAACGAATCGACAACACCAAGACAGTCGGATAAAGAAAATTACCTTCAAGCATGACGAATATCTTCTTGGGAAGCCCTCCCAGATAATTATCCAGCTCATCTCTCGTGCGGGCGACGTCTTCCACTTTGTCGGTCAGGGTCCTCTTGTCCTTCTTCAAACGAGTCGCCTCCTTGTTGGCTTCATCAAGGGCAGTCTTCAGCTTGGTGTTTTCTTCCTCTAGTTTACCGACTGAGGCCAGCTTCTGGTCGGCGAGTGCATTTTTCTCTTCTTTTGCTTTCTACACGGCTGCAAGGTCTAGATCCTTCTTCGCCAGAACCTGGTTCATTGTTTCTGAAAGAAATAACACTTGATTCAGAGGAAGGAAATGACACTCGGTTCAGGAACGAATCAGTCGACAAGTTTTTCATACCAGTGGCTTCATCCTTAGCCTTCTGCAAGTTTGTCTTGGCTAACTCCAGATCAAGATTGAGTTGGATCTGCTTCTGCTCCAAGTCAGCAAACCGAGATCCAAGTTCACAAGATTTCTGTGGTTAGAGGATGGTCAGTCGACAGACGCGAAGATTGGTTACTTCAGAGCGATAGAGTGACAAATTCAAAAAGTTCTAAGACTACTGCGGAATCAAACATCCAACAGTTGTCTCGGGGACTACACCCAGTGGGTGCACTTAGTGTGCCCCCACTGGTCCAATTTCCACTCGACATGGTCCGTCCAGGCTGAGTAAAAAAAAGAGGGAGGAATGCAACAGTTGTTCTAAAACCACAACCGACTGCCCTCAGTCGACCGTGGTCTCGGGGACTACACCCAGTGGGTGCACTCAGCGTGCCCTCACTGGTTCAGATTCCACTCGACATGGTCCGCCCAGATCAAGTGGAAGAACTGAAGAACGAGATATTTTTATCAAGACATCCGCCGAATCACAGATTCGACGGTGACCTCGGGGACTACACCCAGTGGGTGCACTTTGCGTGCCCCTGATAACCCACAAGTATAGGGGATCGCAACAGTTTTCGATAAGTAAGAGTGTCGAACCCAACGAGGAGCAAAAGGTAGACCAAATATTCCCTCAAGTTCTATCGACCACCGATACAACTCTACGCACGCTTGACGTTCGCTTTACCTAGAACAAGTATGAAACTAGAACTACTTTGTAGGTGTTTTGGGGTAAGCTTGCAATAAAGTAAAGAGCAAGTAAATAAAAGCTAGGGGCTGTTTAGATGAAGACACAACTAAATTAGTTTTAGTAGAGAGCTTTTGTCAACAAGAAGATTATTTGTCCCTAGGCAATCGATAACTAGACCGGTAGTCATTATTGCAATTTTATATGAGGGAGAGGCATAAGCTAATATACTTTCTCTACTTGGATCATATACACTTATTATTGGAACTCTAGCAAGCATCCGCAACTACTAAAGATTCATTAAGGTAAAACCCAACCATAGCATTAAAGTATCAAGTCCCCTTTATCCCATACGCAAACAACCTACTTACTCGGGTCTGTGCTTCCGTCACTCACGCCACCCACCATAAGCAAATCATAAGCATATTGCAAACCCTACAGCAGGAATCCCTCACGCTTGCGCGACACGGAGAGCACCATAGGACAGCACCAATAATAAAACATACAACTCAAGCCAATCACGATCATCAAATAGCCATTAGGACAAAACAGATCTACTCAAACATCATAGGATAGCCATACATCATTGGGAAATAATATATAGCGTTGAGCACCATGTTTAAGAAGAGATTACAGCGGGTAATAGAGAGGTTACACCGCTGCTTAGAGGGGGGAAGAGTTGGTGATGATGGCGGTGAAGTTGTTGGTGAAGATGACAGTGATGATGATGGCCCCGGCAGCGCTCCGGCGCCACCGGAAGCAAGGGGGAGAGGGCCCCCACTTCTTCTTCTTCTTCTTCCTTGACCTCCTCCCTAGATGGGAGAAGGGTTTCCCCTCTGGTCCTTGGCTCCCATGGCGTGGGAGGGGCGAGAGCCCCTCCGAGATTGGATCTATCTCTCTGTCTCTCTCTGTTTCTGCGTTTTGTTTTCTGGCCCATCACCGTTTCTTAAATATCCAGAGATCCGTAACTCCGATTGGGGTGAACCTTTTGCTCAAATCTTTCTCATAAAATTATCTTTCTTGCGGCAAAAGAAGAGCATCAACCGCCTTACGGGGTGTCCACGAGGGTCAGGGGCGCGCCTGACACCCTGGGGCACGCCCCCTACCTCGTGCCCCCCTCGGACACCGTCTTGCGTTGATTTTACTTCCCAAAAATCATAAATATTCCAAAATAATTCTCCGTCCGTTTTTATCCCGTTTGGACTCTGTTTGATATTGGGTTTCTGCGAAACAAAAAACATGCAACAAACATGAACTGGCACTGGGCACTGGCTCAATATGTTAGTCCCAAAAATAGTATAAAAAGTTGCCAAAAAGTATATGGAAGTTGTAGAATATTGGCATGGAACAATCAAAAATTATAGATACGACGGAGACGTATCAGCATCCCCAAGCTTAATTCCTGCTCGTCTTCGAGTAGGTAAATGATAAAAAAGATAATTTTTGATGTGGAATGCTACCTAGCATAATCTTGATCATATATCTAATCATGGCATGAATATTAAGACACGAGTGATTCAAAGCAATAGTCTATCATTTGACATTTAACACAATAATACTTCAAGCATACCAACCAAGCAATTATGTCTTATTGAAATAACATAGCCAAAGAATGCTCATCCCTACAAAATCATATAGTCTGGCTATGCTCCATCTTCACCACACAAAGCATTCACATCATGCACAACCCCGATGACAAGCCAAGCAATTGTTTCATACTTTTGAAGTTCTCAAACCTTTTCAACTTTCACGCAATACATGAGCGTGAGCCATGGACATAGCACTATAGGTGGGATAGAATATGATGATGGGGGTTATGTGGAGAAGACAAAAAAGGAGAAAGTCTCACATCAACGCGGCTAATCAATGGGCTATGGAGATGCCCATCAATTGATGTCAGTGTGAGGAGTAGGGATTGCCATGCAACGGATGCACTAGAGCTATAAGTGTATGAAAGCTCAAACTGAAACTAAGTGGGTGTGCATCCAACTTGCTTGCTCATGAAGACCTAGGGCATTTGAGGAAGCCCATCATTGGAATATACAAGCCAAGTTCTATAATGAAAATTCCCACTAGTATATGAAAGTGATAACTCAAGAGACTCTCTATATGAAGAACATGGTGCTACTTTGAAGCACAAGTGTGGTAAAAGGATAGTAACATTATCCCTTCTCTCTTTTCTCTCATTTTTTTGTTTTCTCTTTTTTCTTTTTTTTGGCATTCTCTTTTTTTGGCCTTTCTCTTTTTTATTTTTTTATTTTTTCGTCCAGAGTCTCATCCCGACTTGTGGGGGAATCATAGTCTCCATCATCCTTTCCTCACTGGGGCAATGCTCTAATAATGATGATCATCACAATTTTATTTACTTACAACTCAATATTACAACTCGATATCTAGAACAAAGATATGACTCTATATGAATGCCTCCGGCGGTGTACTGGGATGTGCAATGATCTAGCATAGCAATGACATCAAAAAATGGACAAGCCATGAAAACATCATGCTAGCTATCTTACGATCATGCAAAGCAATATGACAATAAATGCTCAAGTCATGTATATGATGATGATGGAAGTTGCATGGCAATATATCTCGGAATGGCTATGGAAATGCCATGATAGGTAGGTATTTGGTGGCTGTTTTGAGGAAGATATAATGAGGCTTATGTGTGACAGAGCGTATCGTATCACGGGGGATGCACCGGCGAAGTTTGCACCAACTCTCGAGGTGAGAAAGGGCAATGCACGGTACCGAAGAGGCTAGCAATGATGGAAGGGTGAGAGTGCGTATAATCCATGGACTCAACATTAGTCATAAAGAACTCACATACTTATTGCAAAAATCTATTAGTCATCAAAACAAAGTACTACACGCATGCTCCTAGGGGGATAGATTGGTAGGAAAAGGCCATCGCTCGTCCCCAACCGCCACTCATAAGCAAGACAATCAATAAACACCTCATGCTCCGACTTCGTTACATAACGGTTCACCATACGTGCATGCTACGGGACTTGCAAACCTCAACACAAGTATTTCTGAATTTCACAATTACTCAACTAGCACGACTCTAATATCACCATCTTTATATCGCAAAACTATTGCAAGGAATCAAACATATCATATTCAGTGATCTATAAGTTTTATGTAGGATTTTATGACTAACCATGTGAATGACCAGTTCCTGTCATCTCTCTAAATAGATATAAGTGAAGCAAGAGAGTTTAATTCTTTCTACAAAATATGTGCCCGTGCTCTAACAAATATAAGTGAAGCAAAAGAGCATTCTACAAATGGCGGTTGTCTATGTGAAGAGAAACAGGCAATCCAAACTTCAAATGATATAAGTGAAGCACATGAAGCATTCTATAAAGCCATACTCAAAAGATATAAGTGAAGTGCAAAGAGCATTCTATAAATCAACCAAGGACTATCTCATACCAGCCTGGTGCATAAAAGAAAAGTGAAAACTAAATGCTAAAGACGCTCCAAGATTGCACATATCGCATGAACGAAACGAATCTTGAAAACATACCGATGTTTGTTGAAGAAAGAGGGGATGCCTCCCCAGCATCCCCAAGCTTAGACGCTTGAGTCTCCTTGAATATTTACTTGGGGTGCCTCGGGCATCCCCAAGCTTGAGCTCTTGCCTCTCTTCCTTCTTCTCACATCAGAACCTTCTCAATCATCGAACACTTCATCCACACAAAACTTCAACAGAAAACTCAGTAAGATCCGTTAGTATAATAAAGCAAATCACTACTCTAAGTACTGTTGCAAACCAATTCATATTTTGTTTTTGCATTGTGTATACTGTAATATAACTTTTTCATGGCTTAATCCACTGATATAAATTGATAGTTTCATCAAAACAAGCAAACTATGCATCAAAAACAGAATCTGTCTAAAATAGAATAGTCTGTAGCAATCTGAACATTAGCCATACTTCCGATACTTTAAAAATTCTGCTAAAATTAGGAAAAATAAAAAATTTGTACAACAAGACAGTGCAAAAAGAATCAGAACCATTTGACGTTCTAGTAAAAAAAATCATGCACTACAGACAAAGTTTCTGTCCTGGACCGCACAAACCAACAAGCATTGTAATCATCCTAAAGGCAAACCTCGGCACATTATTTTTATAATACAATGGAATTGTACAAGGGGATAATTATTTTTGTTGAAAAGTTTCTGTAATCAAGATTCACAAAGTTGCCGTGAGCATGAACATAGTTCAAGGAGCTCTCCCACTTCAACAATGCTTGTCTTTCTCACTTTCACTTTCCTTTTTGAAAGGTTTTGGGTTCCCTCTTTATTTTTGTTGTTTTTAAACTATATGAAAGCACTCAACAGAAATAAATTACTCTCTAAAACTTCCGGGTTGTCTCCCTGGCAGCGCTTTCTTTAAAGCCATTAAGCTAGGCATATAGTGCTCAAGTAGTGAATCCACCCAGATCCCAAGGTATATCAAAGCCAATTTTAATTAGCAATGATTTGTAATTTAGTAGAGAGCACAAAGCAACATATATCATGTAATGACGAAGTCTAACTCTCTTCCTATGCATCGGCATGTCATAAAAGAACAATTCATGCACACATAGTAAAGGCCAATGCATAGTATAAACAGTTTCTTGCAATTTTATCGTGTGGGAAACATAGAGAGGTGAAGATGTAGTTCCTCTCTCATAATAATTGCAAGTAGGAGCAGCAAGCACATGCATATTATATTTATCAAAATCATCATGTGCAACTGTAAAAGGCAACCCATCAATGTAATCCTTAATAAGTGCAAACTTCTCCGATATAGTGTAGTTGGGAGAATTCAAAAAGATAATAGGACTATCATGTGTGGGTGAAATAGCAACAATTTCATGTTTAACATAAGGAACTATAGCAAGTTCATCTCCATAAGCATAATTCATATTGGCATCTTGGCCACAAGCAGAGCAAGCATCATCAAAAAGGGATTTTTCAAGAGAATCAATGGGATCATAACAATCATCATAGCAATCATCCTTCGGTAAGCACGAAGGGGAACTAAACAATGTATGAGTTGAAGAGTTACTCTCATTAGAAGGTGGGCACGGGTGATCAATCCGCTCTTCCTCCTTTTGTTCTTCGCTCTCCTCCTCATCTTTTTCATCCAATGAGCTCACAGTTTCATCAATTTTTTCTTACATAGATTCCTGCAAAATATTAGTCTCTTCTTGGATAGCGGAGTAGTTCTCAATATATGATTTAACATAAGCATTAGAAGCATAATTATCATAGCAATATTTAAGTATGGCAAAATTTTCAGATTCGTAAAGAGTAGCACCATACTTTTCAATCAAAGAAGCAATTTCATAAGCACCCGTAAAAGCAACAAATTCTTCAATTTGTTGAACATCATAGTAACTATAAACACCCTTAGCATGCGAAGATAAGATTACATTATCAATAAACTCACATTGGTAGGGAAGGTGTTTCCTAGGGTTTTCAGAACAACAAGTAAAATCATAATAATAGCATAAATTCCAAGCATAGCATTGCAAACGATGAATTTGATCCAATAAACATTTCCCTTTTTCAGATATACGGTGTCTCACATAACAAGCATGCTCATCTAAAGATTTGCCCTCAACTAAGCTAGTTGGGGTTTCAGCACGAGCACATAGGGATCAAAGATGATCCAAGTAATAAGCTTCAGCAGTGTGATAGATTTTGAGTGGTTCTTCAACCATTGGTGCAGTAGGTACAGCTAATTTTTTTGGTATTTTCCGTTTCCTACCCATAACTAAAGATAGAAAACAACTAAGAACAACAAATAAAAATTACTTAGTGATAAAGCAAACAAGCACACACGAGAATATTCACCCCACGCTATTGCTCCCCGGCAACGGCGCCAGAAAAAGGTCTTGATAACCCACAAGTATAGGGGATCGCAACAGTTTTCGATAAGTAAGAGTGTCAAACCCAACGAGGAGCTAAAGGTAGAACAAATATTCCCTCAAGTTCTATCGACCACCGATACAACTCTACGCACGCTTGACGTTCGCTTTACCTAGAACAAGTATGAAACTAGAAGTACTTTGTAGGTGTTTTTGGGTAAGTTTGCAAGAAAGTAAAGAGCACGTAAATAAAAGCTAGGGGTTTTTTAGATGAAGACACAACTAAATTAGTTTTAGTAGAGAGATTTTGTCAACAAGAAGGTTATTTGTCCCTAGGCAATCGATAACTAGACCGGTAATCATTATTGCAATTTTATTTGAGGGAGAGGCATAAGCTAACATACTTTATCCAATTGGATCATATGCACTTATGATTGGAACTCTAGCAAGCATCCGCAACTACTAAAGATTCATTAAGGTAAAACCCAACCATAGCATTAAAGTATCAAGTCCCCTTTATCCCATACGCAAACAACCTACTTACTCGGGTCTGTGCTTCTGTCACTCACGCCACCCACCATAAGCAAATCATAAGCATATTGCAAACCCTACAGCGGGAATCCCTCACGCTTGCGTGACACAGAGAGCACCATAGGACAGAACCAATAATAAAACATACAACTCAAACCAATCACGATCATCAAATAGCCATTAGGACAAAACAGATCTACTCAAACATCATGGGATAGCCATACATCATTGGGAAATAATATATAGCGTTGAGCCCCATGTTTAAGTAGAGATTACAACGGGTAAGAGAGAGGTTACACCGCTGCATAGAGGGGGGAAGAGTTGGTGATGATGGCGGTGAAGTTGTTGTTGAAGATGACGGTGATGATGATGGCCCCGGCAGCGCTCCGGCGCCACCGGAAGCAAGGGGGAGAGGGCCCCCACTTCTTCTTCTTCTTCCTTGACCTCCTCCCTAGATGGGAGAAGGGTTTCCCCTCTGGTCCTTGGCTCCCATGGCGTGGGAGGGGCGAGAGCCCCTCCGAGATTGGATCTATCTCTCTGTCTCTCTCTGTTTCTGCGTTTTGTTTTCTGGCCCATCACCGTTTCTTAAATATCCAGAGATCCGTAACTCCGATTGGGGTGAACCTTTTGCTCAGATCTTTCTCATAAAATTATCTTTCTTGCGGCAAAAGAAGAGCATCAACCGCCTTACGGGGTGGCCATGAGGGACAGGGGCGCGCCTGACACCCTGGGGCATGCCCCCCTACCTCGTGCCCCCCTCGGACACCGTCTCGCGTTGATTTTACTTCCCAAAAATCATAAATATTCCAAAATAATTCTCCGTCCGTTTTTATCCCGTTTGGACTCTGTTTGATATTGGGTTTCTGCAAAACAAAAAACATGCAACAAACAGGAACTGGCACTGGGCACTGGCTCAATATGTTAGTCCCAAAAATAGTATAAAAAGTTGCCAAAAAGTATATGGAAGTTGTAGAATATTGGCATGGAACAATCAAAAATTATAGATACGATGGAGAAGTATCAGGCCCCACTAGTCTAAAGCTACAATCGGCACAACCTAGTCGATTCGATCGGAAAAACTACTCAGCATAAATTAAAACACCAAGTGGGTGTACGGATGCAAAAGTACAGACTGGCAGATAGATGCACAAGAAAACTTTTCAGGTAGCATATCCTAACAGAACAAGCGACAAGCTAAAAGATCGATCGGAAATCAACCAACCTGGACGTTGGTCTGGAAAGCTGAGCTGGTGTCATAAGCAGCTTGATTAGCCTCCCGAATCACTTTCATCTGCTCCATCATGATGCGTGCCTGGTGTATAGCTTCCTTGGCAGCACCCACTTGGTCCTCTGGGACGTGATGCATAGTTAAGAGTGAAGACGGTGGATCAGCTGGAATCTGTGCAGTCGACGCTGAGGGCTGGGCACTCGACAATGGTATGGCGAAAGTCACAGAAGCCCGGTTGGCATCGCCGGTCTCCTCGATCACCGGTTCCGTCACTGGAGTCGACTGGGGCGTCTTGCTAGTTGATGTATTCTTGCATGAAGTCCTGCCCCTCCTTCCTGTGGTCCTCAGTGGCACATCCTCGTCGTCGCCTGGAAGTTCAATAACATTGGGCGGAGCTGCAAAAGATGCAATCACAAGAGTTTCAGTCGACCGCCAAAATGGCTGATAAAGTAAAAGACAATATGACAAGAGTTGTACCCGCACTGGAAGTCACTGCGTTCTCCATCTCTTCATCTTTATCATCCTTATAAACAGAAGTCCCAGAGGCAGCACTGCAAATTTCAAATTTCAGTCAGTCAGATCTTCCGAAGTGAGTCGACCAAAGATATTTTCATGCTAAACTGATAAATCGAGTACAAATATTACACGGAAGCAATGGGAACAGCCACTTTCATCTTGGGCAAAGCCTTCCAAGGTTTTGACAATGTAACTTTGGATTGCTTCAGGGCCTTCTCAGTCGGCATAGGAGAGAACGTCTATCAGTGTCAAAACCGGCGGATCTCGGGTAGGGGGTCCCGAACTGTGCGTCTAGGCGGATGGTAATAGGAGACAAGGGACACGATGTTTTTACCCAGGTTCGGGCCCTCTCGATGGAGGTAAAAACCTACTCCTGCTTGATTGATATTGATGATATGGGTAGTACAAGAGTTGATCTACCACGAGATCAGAGAGGTTGAACCCTAGAAGCTAGCCTATGGTATGATTGTTGTTAGTCCTACAGACTAAACCCTCCTGTTTATATAGAAACCGGAGGGGGCTAGGGTTACACAGAGTTGGTTACAAGGAAGGAGATCTACACATCCGTATTGCCAAGCTTGCCTTCCACGCCAAGGAGAGTCCCATCCGGACACGGGACGAAGTCTTGAATCTTGTATCTTCATAGTCCAACGGTCCGGCCAAAGGTTATAGTCCGGCTGTCCGGATACCCCCCTATCCAGGACTCCCTCAGTAGCCCCTGAACCAGGCTTCAATGATGATGAGTCCGGCGCGCAAATTGTATTCGGCATTGCAAGGCGGGTTCCTCCTCCGAATACTTCATAGAAGATTTTGAACACGAGGATCGTGTCTGGCTCTGCAAAATAAGTTCCACATACCACCGTAGAGAGAATAATATTTCCACAAATCTAATCTGCTGACGTATTCCGTAGTGTGACATCACACCACAGCCAAGCCTTTATTCGAATCGTTTTTTACAGCCAACCTCAGCGTGTTTCGCGAGGCGGTTTCCTTGGCCCGTCTTGTCGAAGCAGAGATCGTGTCCCCTTTATTTACGGGATTCTCATCAACTCGGATGTGGGTAACCCAATCGTACCCGTTGGTATGTCCCCTCGATCGAAGGTAAGTCCCAAACGGTCACGAGGAGGGCTCTTGGTATTCAACCTCTTTATAAAGAGACCAAGGCCTGTTCTTTTCTTTCGACCTCAATCGAATTCGCCTCCCACCTTGAGTTCCAACACCCGAAGCTCAGATTCAGGCGCTTCGGTCCTCCAATTATGTCCGAATCCAACCTTCAAGGTCGGTGGGTGCCTTCCTCCGTCATGGAGGAAGACGTAATGAAGCTAAGGGAGGCCAGGTACCTGACCGGCGAAATCCGCATAGGCTACCTGTTCAAGGGCAAGTTATTCCCACTCCCAAGCCCGGTGAGAGCGTCGTGTTTGTATCTCACTTCCTCCGAGGGCTAGGCTTCACGCCGGACCCCTTCATGAGGGGGCTCATGTTCTATTATAGGCTGGGCTTCCACGACTTAGCTCCGGAGTCTATTCTCCACATCTCATTGTTCATCGTCGTGTGCCAAGCTTTCCTCCATATTACCCCTCACTTCGGACGGTGGCTCAAGACCTTCAAAGCGGAGCCGAAGACGATCGAGGGGCGGCACGCAGAGTGCGGAGGCGCCGTAATAAGCAAAA
Source organism: Aegilops umbellulata (assembly GCA_032464435.1). Taxonomy (NCBI): domain Eukaryota; kingdom Viridiplantae; phylum Streptophyta; class Magnoliopsida; order Poales; family Poaceae; genus Aegilops; species Aegilops umbellulata. The sequence continues at coordinate 115,943,686 of CP136056.1, forward strand.
TGCTGATGCCCCATGGCCCGAGGGCTCTTTCCAGGAGGAGTCCAGCTTATGGCAACAAGAGTCGTTTTATATCACAGCTCCCAAGGGTACCAAGTTGGTGGCTTCACCTGTCTTTCGCTCAGGTCCCCGCCACGACTAACGTCATGGGTCAACAAGGGGCTAGACTGGGGGCCAGTAAAGGATGTGCCCATATTCCAGAGCCGCATCTCAGATCTCCTAGAGAGAGATGTCAGTCTGGTCATGGTGACGCAAGTCATGTTTATTCGCCGAGTCCTGCCCTGCAAACGTCGTCCCCTCCTCCTGTGGGAGTTCAATCCGGAGGGACCGTGAGCTCTTCAACATTTCCTTGGCATGACGCCCACGGAGATGTACAAATTGTTCTTCGGACCACAAATAATGTGTCCGGATTCCACTGAGGATGCAGGTCTGAGCTGCAATCGTCCGGATACCCAAGTAAGTAGCCCCGCATCCGAACACACCATCCATTTATTTATCACAACATTGCCCTTAAAAAAGCCGCTCTTTAACCAGGAGTGGATAGCGAAGGCAAAGTTGATCAGGTGTCCGCCCCCCCCCCCTCCCTGAGACCTCGCCAGACCCTGTGTTAACCATGATGCTGGAGATCGCGCCTTATCAAGCGCCTTCGGGAGAAGATAAAGGCGGGAACAAGGAAGCTACCGCCTCCGAGGAGGAGGTTAGCCGACAGGGAGGAATTGAAACTTCCTCTCCCCAGGGAAAGAAGAGGACCGCCTCTGAGGACCCGGAGACAATGGTCTCGAAACGGGGGAAGAAATCTTTGCCAGAGGGTCCTGTATCGGGGGATACCCCGGCCGCACTATGACCTCAAGGGGATCAGCCCTCCACCGAGCTGTAAGTAAAGGGGCACTTAATAATGAGAAAAAACCTTGCTTTACTCCTGAGGAAAATAACCGAAGCACTTATCTTGTAGTTCGGATCTTAGCCCTTCTCAGCAGAGCTCGTCTTCGGGGGATCTTCTTCCAGAGATGATGGAGAGCGGAACGCCTCCCCCTGCCATACCGCCTCATGAGGCGGGCGACCACGAAGTGTCGTTGCAGAGGGTTTCTCCTGATCCAGCGAGGCCGGAAGGTAGTCATATGCCCCCCCGAAGCCATCAGTATCCATCTTTTGAAGAGAGAAATCGGAACAGTCCGGCACCGTCTGGTGCGCGGTCGGAGGTACTAAGGGATCTGCTAGAGCGAGCGGCTATCTCAGAAGAGCACCGTACGTTGATGGGTACAATAATTGAAAGGATTTCATCCGCGGAGAGCGGTTTGCATGAAGCTGTCATGAGTCTACTTACGGGTTTTGAGGTACATGAAATGATGTACCTTTTTGACAGTACCGCATTTTTAAGATGCGCCCTGTATAGATAGTAGCCCCTGAGACTCTGGGTGCTGTCGAAGACGACGGCGCGTAGAGGATCATAGTCCCAGGTATAATTTTGCCACCTTAATATGCAGGTGGCGAAGTGTCGGGTGGCCAGCCGGACTGATGAATTTGCCAAGCTAAAGCGGCAGCTTGACGTGGCAGATGCCGACATCGTACTTGTCAACAAGCGGCTTGACGAGGCACAAGGTATGTGATTCCTCCGGAGACACATGGTAAGAGGAGCGTGATGCCAGTATCTATAACATGTGTATTAATGCAGATGGAGCTGCGGTCGTGGAGAACCTGCGGGCAGAACTTGCCCGAGTCAAAGAACAAGCCAGAAAAGGCGATGCGGCTGCCCTAAAGGCGGTCGAGGAGCTAAAAGCCGAACAGGCTGCTCACTGCCAAAGCAAGGGGAAATAGCCAGGATGGCTGTGGAATTGAAGAATGCCGCTGACTGTTACAAGCTTCTTGAAAAGGAAGATCAAGCAAAGAGAGCAGACCTAGAGAAGGCCGTGGTGACGGCCAAAGACACCCGCTCTGCCATGAGAGCAATGATGGAGGAGCTGCGTCAAGCCGGAGATATCGCGACTGGGAAGCCCTTTATGCTGCGGATGAAGTTCGGCGATCCTAAGTACGCCCCTTTGGACCGGCTGTGGAGTTCGGCGGATGCATACCTGGACTTGGCAGCGAGTGCTGTCGATGCGGCCGAGTTCTTTTGAGATCAAAAAGGTCGTGAAGTGGAAAAGCTGTTCTGGTCACACTTTAACGATCCAGAGCGTCCGCATCCCTTGACAGATCGGTTGGCCGAATGGGCCGAGCTGAATAGGCTGTCCGGACTCGCCATGAGGTCTGTTGTGGATCATCTGTGGCTGGAAAGGCCAAAGCCGAATAGTTATTTTAGTTTGGTGTAGCAGTTCCTTGGCGTAGTGCCGCATATCAACGCGACGAAGAGGTCGGCGTGCATAGAGGGTGCGTGGATGGCCCTTGCCCATGTCAAGACATACTGGGCAGAGATGGAGGCCACCGCCATTGCAGCCCAAGACTCGGACGAGAGCTGAGTCCCTGCCGAGCACTACTTCTGAGAAGCTCTTGAGGGCGCTCGTTCGATAGAGGCGCAGTGCTCGAAGAATATTATGTTCTAATGACATGTATTCCCATTGAAAACAATGTTTTGCTGAAATGTAAAGGCTATTTTATACTTGTGCCTGCAAGAATTATAATACCTCCTGTGCGGCCGTTTATGTATATGTGTATATAACCTGAAAGATGGCAGTCGTCGGCTTCAGCCCCCACGCATATAATGCGGGGGTGCTCACTGTCGTGGTTCTAAGTCTGACAGTAGTGTAGGGGGGTAAGTATGGAGAGGAAAGATCCTAGCTATGGAGTAGTTGTAGACACACGAGGTTTACGAGTTCAGGCCCTTCTCGGAGGAAGTAATAGCCCTACGTCTCGGAGCCCGGAGGCGGTCTACTGGATTATGTGTGTATGAATTACAGGGGTGCGAACCCTTTACACTGAGGAGGGGGTGGCTTATATAGAGTTCGCTAGACCCCTCCAGCCCTCAGTTATGCAGGGTTTAAGGTACATTAAGGTCGGGTGTTACTGGTAACGCCACTAATAAAGTGCTATGATGACCATAAAAGCCGCTTAATGCCCGTCCGTTAGCGAGTGGAGTGACTTTAGATCTCCTGGCCGTCGAGTGGACGGATCTTGGTCGAGTGGTAGTCTTCATGGTCGAGTGGATCACCTCCAAGTCGATTGAAAGGTGATTTCTTCTAGGGATGTCCTTGGGGAGTGTCGTGGGTTTGTCACGACAGATGTCCTAGCGAAAGGACTTAGTCGTGGAGCCATCGCAACGGGTTAACTCGAAGAGGTTAAAGCGGACAAGGGACACAGGGAGTTTATACTAGTTCGGCCCCTTCGATGAAGGTAAAAGCCTACGTCTAGTTTGTGATGGAATTGATGGGGTTTCGATGACTAGGGAGCAAACAAGCTTCACCTAGGCCTCGAGTTATCGTTGTCTGTCCTTGAACCGCTATCGGGTTGTCCCCTTATATACACGGGTGACACCCGTCGGTTCATAGAGTCCCAATCTCCGGTTTATATTCGTATCCGGGTTGGTATCTCCCTATTCCTAACTTATAATACAAGTTTATATACACGCCGGTTTACGGCTACAGATACTGAACCGACTATGGCCTTGGACCTTTGTCTAGCCTCTGGGCTTTAGCACCTTTAGACTAATGATGAAGTCAACCCGGCCCAGTTAGGCCGGTTTACGCCCAGTAGTAATATCCCCAACATTAGGCCCCAGATTGATTTGAACGGGTTCATGTCAATCCTTAGCAAAAATCTTTGTCTTCATCATCTTCCTGTATCTGTTGAACCGTCGTGTCGTCATCTTCTTTGGTTGTTGTAAACCGGCATGACGTCATCATGAAGCTAGCTTTTGTGATGCCTTCTTTATTTAACAGATCCGCAACAATCGAGGCGACAGCTCCGAAATTTGTGGCTCCTGGATTTGCGCGCCTGACACATGTCCTTTGCCTCATAAATAGGGCCGAGGGGTCATTTCTTTTTTTCCCTTCATCCTCTTTCTCTTCGTCTTCTTCGTGCGGCCAGCCTCGGAGCTCCGCCGCCGCTGCTGACCTCTGCATCATCTTGGGCCGCTGCATCAACCTGACCGTACCAGAAAATCGCGGCGTCCTTCCGCGTCTCCCCCAGCTCCGGTAAGATCTCTGTTTTTACCCACCTAGATCTGTACTAGGGTTTCATGTTCTTGCCGTGTTCTTGCTCACTGTTCATACTCCTGCTCATACCTCTGGATAGATCCAAGAAAACCCTATTGTGATTACCAATGGGCTTTTAGCATTCGTCTTGTAGATTCATACTTAAGTTCATAGATCCCAACAACCTTTCTGCTCTTTGGATCAACATTGTTCCGCCTTAAGCCTTTAAATATTTTCCTTTTTCTGAACTGGCTTTAGATCCGTCGTTGTAGAGAAGTCTTGTGAAATCTGTTTTTGTATTTGTACACCCTCAATTGCTTTCAATGCTTAGATCTGGAGGTTTAACTTTGGCGTAGAAAATGTAAAAGACCACTATATATCATTAGTCCCCTTGTTTGAACCGCCAGACGTCGCCACCTTGCATAACTCTGGTTTAGATAGGACTGCCTTCGGTTTAAATAGATATGCATCCGGTTTAATCAAACATATACTTGAACCGGAACCACTTGTCTTGTAGATTTCCTCATGGCCAAGCAAATATATGAGTGCAACTGGGTTCCTTCCCGTGTTACGGAAACACAGCTGAACAACTTAGTTCTCACCGGCGCTTTAAGCAGTAAAAACACCATCCTCTGGCGAGTCCCAGGCACAGAATGTCCTCCCACCCCTGAAGAGGGAGAGGTTGTTGTTTTTGCGGATCACCTGGCCCGGGGCTTTAGTCCGCCCGGTTCAAAGTTTTATCGGGATGTCTTAGCCAATTTCCAACGGCGCCCACAAGATATCGGTCCCAACTCTGTTACTAATATATGCCACTTCCAAGTGCTTTGCGAAGTGTACTTCCAAGAGGAACCCACAGTGGAATTGTTCCGAGACTTCTTTCACTTGAACCGTCGCACAGAGTTTACTGATGTCCCTAATATGGAACTGGGTGGTATGGCGATTCAAAAAAGGAAATAAGTCACTTATCCTCATGCGAAACTGCACAGTCATCCCCAGGAGTGGAATAATTCCTGGTTCTATTGCAAAGACACCTCCCCTGCCGAAGAGAATCCATTGCCTGGTCTCCGTCCGGAACGGCTTAGCAACACTCACCCCTTTCCTCAGAGATTACCTGGCAAAGAGAGGAGTAAGTACGCTCCCCAATTGTCCAAGCTCAGAGCTTTCCTAGCCAACGGTTTAACTGGAGTTGATCTTGCCCGTTGTTGGATATCCTGGAGTATACTGCCCCTCAGCCGACGCTCCGGTTTGATGTGTGAATATACGGGCAGTGTTGGTGATCCGCTGCGGCATGTAAACATCCAGCTTACTGATGAAGAAGTCACAGAAGCTGTAAAGAAAATTTTGAACGAACCGGAGCACGTCTGCGCTCGTATCGGCCTGCTTCCTTTTTGCGCCACCAACTAACCGCCAGCCGTAAGTCTGCATTTTTTTCTTTTTACTAGCTTTGATGCTATTGTACTTGTTTATTACTGATGCCGACATCTATTTGATGCAGGGTAATGATCCGTTTTGGAGCAAGAAAATCACACAAGAGAAAACCGATAAACCGGACAGACCAATCCGGCCTAAGACCAAGGTCGTTAAGAAGTCTGCTCATAAAAGGAGAACCACCGCTTCCTCTGATACGCCCGCTGATGACGATGTGGGTAATCCGGACCTTGAGGCAGAACTTGATTCCCTCGGTTTACTTTTTATACACCTTATTGATGATGATATTTGTCAGGATGATGCCGAAGCTAGCCATGCTGACGATGTAGAGGTAATTGTTCTTTCCTCTGACTCAAGCCTTCCGCCTTCACATAAAATCCGTCAGGCAAACCACAAAGTTAATTTTTCTCATCCTCTTGCTTATTTGGATCCCAACTTTCTTATGAAGACCCACCAGCATGAGGTGCGCCGCACAACTCGACACAGCGGTCAGTTGGTTACCTCCGCCGGTTTACCGAACAATCCGGTTCGGAGACGTCGTTTAGAGGTCTCTAATTAGCTTGTCAAATTTTGTCCTAAAGCGGGCTGTTTTCGTCAACCGCTTAATCCGTCTGACTCCGATTATCAGGTCACATCGCACTCATCTTCTGGCGAGTCAACTGGCACCCAGCTGCCTCCACTTAAAATCGTGCTTGGGTAAGCTTGTACATATCATAACGTTGTTGATTTTTGTAGCTTTCAATATGCACTGTCTTTGATTTTGCTGCTTCTTTTTAGGGCCAAACCGAGGCCAAGTAAGAAAGCTCGCCTGGATAAGGCAGCCGAGGAAGACGCTGCTCCTGAACCGGATGCTACCCCAAATGTTGAAGCGGTCATCTATGAAGATGTGGTTAATGACCCGCTAGTGCAAAATGAAGTTGTTTCTGCTGAAGAGGGTTTTGTTAACACGTCCGGTCCTGCTGACCAGCCAGCCAGTCCCATCTGGATTGAGAAAACCACCAGTCCCTCCAAACCTGCCGATAAACCGACTGCGCCAGTTCAAACTGGCGAGTCTAAGGATGATGAAGTCATAATCACTGGCATTGGTCGTTCTGAACCGGGGAATCCCGTCGCTTTAGCCAAGCATACTGCCAAAGAAGAATTTTCTGCCATGAGCAAAGGCAAATGGGATGTTGATCTGGCAACATATACTGCTCTCAGCGCCCAAGATATTCATTCTGGTTATTTAAACCGGCTATATACTAGCCGTGATTATGAAGCCAATCTGGTAAAGATGATGAAGGAAAATTTTGAGGTAATCTCCATGTACTTGTTCTTGTTTATCACCACTATAGCCCCCAAGGGCCGGTCCAACTTTAGTATAATTGAATCGGGTCTTGTCATAAAACTCAATACTTCAAAGTTCGCTGATGTAGCCCCCAAGGGTCGGTTCAACTTAATATAGTTAGAACCGAGACTTTAATCTTCAAACAGTAGCATCCGAAATATCGTCAGAGCAAATGGCCATTAGCCCCCAAGTGCCAAGTTGAATACTTGTTTTGAGCTTGGGACTTTGATAATTAATTGATAGCTGTAAATCAAATAGGCATTAGCCCCCAAGTACAAAGCGCATAACTTGTTATGTGGTTGGTACTTCATTGGTTAAACCGTATAACTGTCGGATTGCAGGCTGAACTGAAGGTCAAAGAGAACCAAGTCGCCGACCTTCAAGAGAACTTGAAGTCCCAGCAAGCTGAAACCTCCAAGGCCAAGGAGGAGTTAACCAGCGCTTTAAGCACCATGGAGCAGCTGAAAGAGGGCTTCAAGAAGGAACGGGCTGACTGGGCCACAGAAAAGGCCGCTTTAACCAAGAAGATTGAAGATGCGGAGGCTGCCCTTAAACCGGTAACTGATGAATTAACCAGCGTAAAGCGACAAGTGCACGCAATGACTGCCGCCATCTTTGGTAAGCTTCTTATGACTTGTAGAATAATCGTGATCCTCTTATAAACAGCCCGGTTTGTAAACTGCTAATCATGTTACAGGCACTCGCATTAACCACTTGGGGTCGGATGTGCGGATGAAACTGAAAGCCGCCTACACCTTAATCGAGCAGTTGTACACTAGAGCGCAGCGGATTATCTCAACTTCATCACATAATAATCCAACACCCACTTTGATCCAAGATACACTGAAGAGACTGTCAATGCTCCCTGCTCGGATTGATGAGCTAAAAAAGTCTGTTGCTCGAACCAGAGCCATCAATGCCTTAATCTGGGCCAAAGCATGGGTGCCCGATTTTGATCCTGTTGAAGCGGCTCAAGGCTATCCCAGCTTGAAGGAGGATGGCTTAGAATTCAGCGAAGAGGATTTAAGAGAGATAAACCGGGCGGTGCGCCCTCTGGCCTGCCAACTGGTAGAGGAAGCAAATTTGTCGCATTATCAAGCTCAGTATAATGACCAGAACAAAAGAGTGGCTGCACCAATCCCTGAAGCGGAAAACCTGATTCCTCCAATCCGTAAGCATACTTACGCCCCTGATATTGAACCGTCTTCACTGATCCATGAAGAGGCTGTCTTTCAAGCATTAATGGGAATCGACTGGACCACTGTTGACTTCCAGCCGCTGGGTAGAGACGAGGAAGCTGAAGCGGCGCAGGATGATCTAGAACAATCAAACCGGGGTGGCCAGCAGGCATGAACCGGAGGCAACTTTAACTAGCTTCCTTGTTATATCTTGTCAAGAAAACAATGATCTCATTTGGGCACCAAGCTGCCTTGTAATAGGATAGACAATACTTTTTGCTTCTTGAGATGCCTTCGTGCATCTGTGCTGATACCTTTATTTGGAAGGTCAATATTGCCAACTTATATCTCCTGCAATCATAAAATCTTAAACTACCAGGGCGGTTGTACCGCCATCCGGTTTTATGAATCTTTATGTAGATACGCAAGGAGACTTGCAAATATGATCAAATTTTGTGATACGAAATACCTGCCATTTATTGGGCACGAAGTAGGCGTGTAGCCAATCTTGAAACGGGGGTTTGATAACCCCAAACCGTCATGGGAGAAAACAGCTCCTGTATATATATAATGCTGGCTTACTGTGTAAACCGTGCTTTGATCATAATAGCCTTTTGTTACTCCAAAAAAGGATGTGAACAGAAAAAATCAAACCGGGCAAATAATCTTCGGCTTAAAAATGGACCGTGTTCCGCCAATTTGGCTGTTTGAACCGGTACAAAGCACTGTCAGTTTATAAAACGCAACTAAGATAAAATAGCAACTCCTTAAGAAAGGCTATTTAAATAAAAAGCAATGATAAAACTTTTTGCAAAAAGAGGGGCTTTACTGAGCCGACAGATGGTGTTACCATGGTCAGACGCAACCAAGTTACCCAAAGGTGTAGCTATGGTGCCAGTCGGCCAGGTCCCCAAATGACTCGTGGCATTACGCCGGCCAAGTGGCATGGCAATGGTTCGGGTTCGACCAAGCCCCCAAGTGACTCTAAGGCCTGTAGGCCGACCAAGAGGCGTGACCGGTTCAGACTTGACCATGTCCCCAAGTGATCTGGTGGCTTTCGCCGATCAAGAGGTGTTGCATCGGTTCGGACACGACCGAGCCCCCAAGTGATCTGGTGGCTTTCGCCTATCAAAAGGTGTTGCATCGGTTCAGACATGACCGAGCCCCCAAGTGATATTGATAATTTTTGCAAGGGGTAAACCGAAGGTCGTTTTAAAACAGAACAACTCCATGTAACCACACATGATAGAAACGAACAGATACCCCGCTTTAGCTGAGGACCTGATTTATTATATTGTTAATATATACATTGTCATAATATGTACATAAGCAGAGCCAATGGCTCAGGTGTAGTAAGGCCGCAGATGAGCTATGTTCCATGGCCTGCTAGTCTCCTCCTCTGACTTACGTGAGTCCTTATGCTCTCGAATATCAATCAGATAGTATGACCCGTTGTGCAGATTTTTGCTGACCACAAACGGTCCTTCCCAAGGTGGAGATAACTTATGCATATCGGTTTGATCTTGAATGAGTCAAAGCACCAAATCTCCTTCTTGAAAGGTTCTGGTTCTGACCCGACGACTGTGATAGCGAGGAAGATCTTGTTGTTAAATCGCCGAGCGGGCAGCTGATGTGTCTCGCTCTTCATCCAACCGGTCCAAAGCGTCTTGTCAGGCCGTCTCGTTGTCTGCTTCAACATAAGCCGCAAACCGAGGTGAATCGTGACGGATATCACTAGGGAGAACCGCCTCTGCTCCATAAACCATGAAGAACGGCGTGTATCCAGTTGATCTGTTGGGTGTGGTATTGATGCTCCATAACACAGAGGGCAATTCTTCGACCCAACAACCCGACGTCCTCTGCAAGGGAACCATAAGCCGGGGTTTGATGCCTCTCAAGATCTCCTGATTAGCTCTTTCTGCTTGACCATTGGACTGCGGGTGTGCCACTGATGAAACGTCAAGGCGGATGTGCTCTCATTCACAGAACTCTCTCATGGCACCCTTAGATAAATTGGTACCATTATCTGTGATGATACTGTGTGGAAAGCCAAACCGGAAAATCACCTTTTTGATGAACTGAACCGCAGTGGCTGCATCACACTTGCTAACGGGCTCTGCCTCCACCCATTTTGTAAATTTATCAACCGCCACCAGGAGGTGGGTCTTCTTGTCTTTGGACCTTTTGAAAGGCCCAACCATATCCAGCCCCCAGGTTGCAAACGGCCAAGTAATTGGAATCATCCTCAATTCTTGAGCCGGAACATGAGCGCGTCTTGAGAATTTTTGGCAACCATCACATCGCCTGACCAGATCCTCCGCATCAGCATGGGCAGTCAGCCAATAGAAACCGTGGCGAAACGCCTTAGCCACCAAAGACTTCTAACCAGCATGGTGACCACAATCCCCTTCATGGATTTCACGCAAAATTTCATAGCCTTCCTCAGGAGACACACAGCGTTGAAATGCTCCTGATACACTGCAATGATGCAACTCGCCATTGATGATTGTCATGGACTTGGACCGCCGTATTATTTGTCTGGCCAGAGTCTCATCCTCTGGTAACTCGCCCTGGTTCATGTACGCCAGGTAGGGAAGTGTCCAATCCGGCATGACGTGGAGTGTCGCCACCAACTGAGCCTCCGGATCAGGAACAGCCAAATCTGCTTCTCCAGGTAGCTGAACCAATGGGTTGTGTAGTATGTCGAGAAAGACATTGAGCGGGACCGGTTTACGCTATGAGCCTAGCCGGCTCAAAGCGTCCGCTGCTTCATTCTTCCGACGGTCCACGTGGTCCACCTGATAACCCTTGAAATGACCAGCAACAGCATCAACCTCACGACGATATGCAGCCATGAGTGGGTCTTTAGAATCCCAAGTACCAGACACCTGTTGAGCTACCAGGTACGAGTCACCGAAGCACTTAACCCGGCTTAAGTTCATCTCTTTAGCCATCTGGAGACCATGGAGCAAGGCTTCGTACTCAGCTGCATTGTTAGTACAAGGGAACATTAAGCGGAGAACATAACAAAACTTCTCACCTCGTGGGGAAGTTAATACGACTCCAGCCCCCGAGCCCTCCAATTGTCGTGATCCGTCGAAATGGATGGTCCAATATGTGTGATCCGGCTTCTCTTCAGGGGCCTGCAGCTCTGTCCAGTCATTGATGAAATCGACAAGTGCTTGGGACTTCACTGCCGTCCGAGGCACGTATTTCAAACCGTGTGGCCCAAGCTCTATAGCCCAATTGGCAATCCGACCTGTTGCTTCACGGTTCTGGATGATATCACCCAAAGGGGCAGAGCTGACCACTGTGATGGGATGCCCTTGGAAATACTGCTTCAGCTTCCGGCTTGCCATGAAAACTCCGTATACCAGCTTCTGCCAATGCGGATATCTTTGTTTGGACTCAATAAGCACTTCGCTGATATAATAAACCGGACGCTGAACCGGGTACTCTTTGCCCGCCTCCTTCCGCTCCACCACTATAGCTACACTGACCGCACGAGCATTAGCAGCGACATACAGCAATAATGGTTCTTTGTCAATGGGGGCGGCGAGTACAGGCGGATTGGCCAATTGCCGCTTTAAATCCTCCAAAGCCTGATCAGCGGCAGAACTCCAGACGAACTGATCCGTTTTCTTCAACATCTGATACAACGGGATCGCTTTCTCACCAAGGCGGCTGATAAACCGGCTCAACGCGGCAATCCGACCAGCCAAACGTTGAACATCATTAATACATTTCGGTTTAGCCAGAGAAGTGATAGTCGTGATCTTCTCCGGATTAGCCTCAATTCCCCTGTTGGACACCAGAAAACCCAATAACTTGCCTGCTGGTACACCAAAGACACATTTGGCCGGATTGAGCATCATCTTGTACGTCCTCAGGTTATCAAAGGTTTCCTTCAAGTCATCGACCAAAGTCTCCTTCTTCCTCGATTTAACAACGATATCATCCACATAAGCATGCACATTACGGCCAATTTGTTTGTGGAGACAATTTTGCACACACCGTTGATAGGTTGCCTGGGCACTTTTGAGCCCAAAAGGCATAGACACATAGCAGAAGGATCCAAAAGGAGTTATGAACGCCGTCTTCTCCTAGTCCTTAACTGCCATTTTGATCTGATGATAGCCAGAATACGCATCCAGGAAACATAAGGGCTCGCAACCCACCGTAGCATCAATAATCTGATCAATACGGGGGAGGGCAAAAGGATCCGCGGGACAGGCTTTATTAAGATCAGTATAATCCACACACATGCGCCAGGTGCCATTTTTCTTAAGGACGAGCACCGGATTAGCAAGCCACTCAGGGTGGAAAACTTCAACAATGAAACCAGCTGCTAAGAGCCTGGCCACCTCTTCTCCAATAGCTTTTCGCCTCTCCTCGTTGAACCGACGGAGGAACTGTTTCACCGGTTTGTATTTAGGATCCACGTTAAGAGTGTGCTCAGCGAGTCGCCTCGGTACACCAGGCATGTCAGAAGGCTTCCACGCAAAGATGTCCCGATTCTCACGGATGAACTCGATGAGCGCGCTTTCCTATTTCAGATCCAGATTGGCACTGATACTGAACTGCTTGGACGAATCGCCAGGTACGAAGTCAACAAGCTTAGTCTCAGCGGCTGATGTAAATTTCAGGGCCGGATCATGATCTGTAGTAGGCTTCTTTAAAGGAGTCATATCCGTCGGATCAACATTGTCTTTGTAATACTTGAGTTCCTCGGTACTACAAACCGATTCTGCGTAAGCCGCATCTCCTTCTTCGCATTCCAAAGCGACCTTGCGGCTTCCGTGAACCGTGATGGTCCCCTTTTGACCTAGCATCTTGAGTTGCAAGTATACATAATAGGTCCGTGCCATGAATTTCGCATAGGCTGGCCTACCGAACAGGGCGTGATACGGGCTTTGGATTTTTACCACCTCAAACGTCAGTGTCTCGGACTGGGAATTGTGATCATCTCCGAAGGCCACTTCCAATGATATCTTCCCAACGGGGTATGCTGACTTGCTAGGTACCACACCATGAAATACCGTATTCGAAGGCCGGAGTTCCTTATCTGTCAGCCCCATTAGACGGAAAGTCTCATAGTACAGGATGTTAATGCTGCTACCTCCATCCATGAGTACCTTGGTGAACTTATAACCTCCCACCTGAGGTGCCACCACTAAAGCCAGCTGACCCGGATTGTCAACCCGGGGAGGGTGATCCTCTCTACTCCATATGATTGGTTACTCTGACCAGCGCAGATACCGGGGCACGGCCGGTTCAACAGAATTAACCGCCCGCTTCTGGACCTTCCGGTCCCGCTTGTCCAAGCTAGTGGTGAATACATGATACTGCCCACTATTTAGCTGATTTGGATTGCTCTGGTAACCCGACTGCTGCTGTTGCTGATTGTTACCACCCTGGTTATTCTGATTATGCTGATTGTTATGCCCGCCCGGGTTACCATTAAATCCTGAACCGGAATTTCCTCCACCGTGACTCGGTCCAGATCCAGAACCACCACCAGAGACGGGGTCATACCGGAAGGCATTGGAGCTCTTGAATTCTTGCATAATATAGCAATCTTTCCAAAGGTGGTTTGCTGGTTCCTCCCTTGTCCCATGCTTTTGACAGGGCTGGTTCAAGAGATAGTTCAGGCGTTCCAGATTAGGACTAGGCGCTCCACTGCGGTTTTTGCCCTTACGTCGCTGGCCTCTGTTCTGCACGTTAGTATTGGCCACAAAATCCATGTTGCCATCCGCTTTACGCTTGCCTCCACCACTGTTTCCTGCTGAGTGATGGTGCTGACCCCTGAAGTTGCCGTTCTTCTTTCCCTTCCCTGTCTTTTCATCATCAGACTCGGGATCCTTGGTACTATCAGAATCAGCGTACTTTACCAAAGCGCCCATGAGGATTACCATGTCAATACAATGGCGTTTCATTCGTCCTAACTTCAGCCTCAAAGGTCCAAACCGGAAATTGCCTTCCAAGGTTATAACTGCGGTGTCCGCATTGATGCGGTCTGAAGAGTGCAGAACTCGTGAGACCCTGCGCACCCAATGAGTCGTTGATTCTCCTTCCTCCTAGACACAGGCAGCTAAATCCACTATTGACATGGGCTGCTTACACGTGTCTTTGAAATTATTGATGAACCAGTCTCGCAGTTGGGCCCATGAACTGATAGAATTGGGCGGCAGGCTTTTTAACCAAGTGCGGGCTGTCCCTTCAAGCATCATGGTAAAATATTTTGCACACGCCGCCTCATCAACATCAAGCATCTCCATGGCCATCTCATAACTCTCCACCCACGTCTCTGGGGGTTGATCCGCCGTGTAGTTCGGCACCTTGCGCGGGCCTTTAAAATCCTTGGGCAGGCGCACATTGCGTAAAGCGGGGACAAGACAAGGCACTCCCAAAGCGCTAGACGTGAGCCCCGGTTCAACCGAAGTGGTGGGACGAACCGGCGTGAACTGATGAGTCTGATACTGTGCTGCTAACTCAGCCTCCCTACGCGCTCGGGCCCGGTCTACCACCTCCTGGGCATCGGGAGCCGGATTGTTGCCACGGGGTGCTTCACGCCGCGCGTTACTTGACACAGCTGGTTCCTCCATACGCCTGCTATAACTCTAGGCCGGACGTGGGGTAGAATGAATCCGGTCACGGCTGTATGAGTATGCTTCCTGTTGGATCAAGGCCGTCCTAAGGAGCTCCTTAACCCGGCGCGTTTCGATCGCCTGTAATGAATCACCTTCAACCGGAATAGCCTCCAGCCGTGCCGCAGCTGCAACGAGGTTATCCATCGGATTGGAGTAGTGACCCGGAGGTGTAGGCATGGCCTGCGGTACACCAGCATTATGACGAGGCAGATCTATTAAACGGGGCTGAACCGACGCTCCTGTAGCAGGTGCCTCCGCCCGGTTTACTACCGGCGGATTATTGATTCCCGCTTCAGGGGTGTTGAAAAGGTTCCTTCCTTCAAAAACTGAGGGTAACCGAGATCGGTATTTCCTCCTCATGACTTCCTGTGAGGCGTTCTGGTCCAGCATGAGTTTATAAGCTTGGGCGTCCAAAGCGGCCCGCTCCGCGGTCATCCTGACCTCTTCTGCTGCCAGATCCGCTTTGGCCTGGGTAATCTGCTCTCTCACCTTTGCGATCTCCGCGTTATGAGCATCCTGATCCACCGGATTAGCCTCCGCCATGAGTGCAGCCAATGCGTTGAATAGATCTGATAACACTTGAACCGGCGGGCGCACCGAGCCTCCTGCTCCGGCAGCCGTTGCTGCTGCTGAACCGGAAATCATCGCCGCGGCTGTCGATGAGTGAGGTGCTGCTTGTGTACCAGCCATGAATATCCCAACCCAGTTGGGCAGATCGGAGGGGTCCGGAATACTGTCGCCATCGGAACAACCTCCAATCCGGCCATCTTGTAGCTGATACAATGAATCAGTCTCTCCGGTCGATGACTCGTCGCCAGAGTAACCGACGGTTTCACCACCAGATCCTAATCCGTCCTCATAGCTTCCTCCATGGATGACTCCCACGAAGGCACGCTTCACGGCCGGTTTAACCCGGGCAGGTCGTGCACGCTGAGCTGTCTCGACGAGGTCGGTGCAGGTGTCCAGCTCAGGGCCCGGTTCACCGATCTTGCCGATGAAGACATGTATGCCACCAAAGGGGACCCGGTACCCGTACTCAATTGAGCCGGCGTCGGGGCCCGAGCCTGCGTCGTCGATGTAGATCTTGCCGCGACGACTCTTGGTCATCCGGCCCACGGCGTATCCCTCGACTCCTTCAAAGCGGCCCTCCAAGAACTTGAAACCATCGTGCGATAGCCCCACGGTGGGCGCCAACTATCGTGGGTTTGTCACGGCAGATGTCCTAGCGAAAGGACTTAGTCGTGGAGCCATCGTAATGGGTTAACTCGAAGGGGTTAAAGCGGACAAGGGACACAGGGAGTTTATACTAGTTCGGCCCCTTCGATGAAGGTAAAAGCCTACGTCTAGTTTGTGATGGAATTGATGGGGTTTCGATGACTAGGGAGCAAACAAGCTTCGCCTAGGCCTCGAGTTATCATTGTCTGTCCTTGAACCGCTATCGGGTTGTCCCCTTATATACACGGGTGACACCCGTCGGTTCATAGAGTCCCAATCTCCGGTTTATATTCGTATCCGGGTTGGTCTCTCCCTATTCCTGACTTATAATACAAGTTTATATACACGCCGGTTTACGGCTACAGATACTGAACCGACTATGGCCTTGGGCCTTTGTCTAGCCTCTGGGCTTTAGCACCTTTAGACTACTGATGAAGTCAACCCGGCCCAGTTAGGCCGATTTACGCCCAGTAGTAATATCCCCAATAGGAAGGGTAGTTTGGACAGGTCCATGACCCTACCCTAGGTACATAGCTTCATCATTAGCCCCCGAATGGATCGAGGTTTGAGTGGAGAAGGAGTTGAGCACTCATCCGACCCATTCTTCGTGTCATGAGTATATATTGTCTTGGATCAATGAACCTAGGCGTCGTTACCAACTTCTTTTCCGGTCGCCTTGATCCATTCATAATTTTCTTTAGTCGAGTGAATTTCTTTACTTGAAGATTCCCGACTGGTTGCGTGGAGGGGATCTTCCGCCTGACGAGTTGTTCTGTTGCCCGCGGATTTCGCGGGATTCGAATTTCGAGAAGCGCGCGGGACGGGGGAGGCCGCAGTAATCGGATGGGATAGAACGGAGTCTCCTCGATCTCCGCGCCACCTTTTTCGCCACATATCGCGTGCGCGACTATTGCGGGATTTGACAGGATCGTCTGGGCCTACAGGTCAGCCACTCGGAAGTGACCCCATATAAGCTGCCGGCCCAGGGCTTTTGAATAGTGTGCCTTCACTTTTCCCTTTCCTCTTGAATTCCTCTGCCACCTCTGCCTTCGTCTTAGCGCCGCCGGCCCGCTCGAGTTTCATCTGCGGCCATGGTGAAGGAGAGGACGGCGGCTCTGGAGTGCGCGAAGAAAGCGACGGTGCAGGCGAAGGGGAAGAAGTCCGATCGGGGCGGATCTTCTTCGAGGTCCATGATGCCAACGGGCTGGATCCAGGGCGACTGGATGCCTTCGGCGATCAGGCAGGAAGACCTCGATGATCTGGTCGATGGGGGGTTCATTCCTCACCAATCTGCACATCTTCCAGGGAATGAGATCGAACCGCAGCCTCGCGAGGGTGAGTGCGTCCTCATCGCTACTCACGTCGACCGCGGATTTTCTTTGCCCCCTCATTCTTTTTTCCGGAGCTTCTTGAACTTTTTCGGGGTGCAGCTCCATCATTTTACCCCAAATTCCATTGTGTATCTTGCTGCCTTTGTATCTTTGTGCGAGAACTTCCTGGGTTGCCGTCCCCATTGGGGCCTCTTCAAGCACATTTTCACTTGTTGTTCTCAGTCGGTCAAGAAAGCCAAGTCGAGTGACGATAGGACGCAAGTGGTTCAGATGTGCGGGGGTCTTGGGATCCAAATGAGGAGCAAAAGTTCTTTTCCAACTATGACTCTTCCCGAGTCTGTTCGCGGGTGGCAGTCGACCTGGTTCTACTGCAAAGACCAGGCGACTCCAAGACAGGCGACGGGTCTTCCTCCTTTTTCCCTGAACCAAGCAGAAAAGCCTTCCTCTCTGAAAGTGACACCGGAAGAAAGGGCGCAAGTCAAAGTGTTGGTCGGTCGAGTGGTTCAGCTCGTGGGTGACGGGGTGACTGGTATGGATTTATTAGAGGTCTTTCTCAGTAGGCGCATCCAACCGCTCCAAGCTCGCGACCATCCAATGTGGATGTACTCGGGCCTCAATGACACCACTCGGATCCATCCGGAGGAGGTCGATGATGCGACGTTGGAGGGGTGGTTGTCGAGTATCACGGGGAACAAGGACAACCCCCGAGGAGCCAGGAGGATTCCTCCACTCGACCAGACGTACGAAGTAGACCAGGTCCGATTCTGCATCTGTGACTGCAACCTTGCTTTCTTCATTATGTTTACTTAACATCAATCGACTGACTCTTGTCTTGATTGTTGTCTTCCAGGCCATTACTGATATGTATTCGATGCCTAATGGGGCGCAAGAGTAGGCCGAGGAGGGGGAGGCGAGCGGAGGCGAAAGCGGAGAGGAGTGGCACTCTGATGGAGAAGGGGAGAAGAACGAGACGATGACTCCAGTGGAGAGGAGGAGGAAGAAGTCAATCCTCCCCGTTCGGAAAGGCGATCCAAGCTCACCCACGACCCTGCGCGCGAACGTGGCAAGGCGACCGTGCCTGTTGGGCGGTCATCTAAACGCCCTCGGACGTCTTCTCCAGCGCCGACTGAAAAAGCGCCCAAGCATCCACAATCGGCGTCGTCAAAGCCACCAAAGACCCTGCCCAAGATGATGATGACCGTTCCCACCATCTCTGGGTAACAGCAGAACTTGCATTTTTTTTTGTTGAGCATGGATAGGCTCTTGGTCGACTTGTTGACTGAACCGACTGGTTTCTGAAATCTGCAGTGCTGCTACCTCCGAGATCTCTGCTAGGAACAATGACCCGGAAATGGAAGACGCTGTTACCTCCAACCTTGGTGCGTTTCCTGATGTTTCACTCTTGGTCGATTGACGGTCTCCTCTGGTCGATTGGATTTTCGTCTTTAACTTTGGATTTTTCTTATAGCTCCTCCTCATGTCATTGATCTCCCTGATGATGATGATTAAGTGCCGCTGAGGGCGAGGAAGAATAGGAAGGCGTCGACTGGCAGGACACCACAGGCTGCATCAGCGCCTAAGACAGGAGTTCAGGAGGGTGGTAATACCACTCGGACTTCTGTGTCCTTCGCTGTGCCGCTGACGAGTGTTCGGCCTTCATCGTCGACTGATGATCCGCCCTCCCTTTTTGCCACACACCACATCCCAGAGGACCAAGTGGGTGCTGCTAAAGAGGCTATACGCCATGCGGGGATCATGATGGAGCAGGTGAAGGTTGTCGGGGAAGCCAGCCAAGCAGCCTACGATGCCAGTTCAGCGCTTCAAAGTAATGTCCAGGTTAGTTGATCACCGCTTGTTCTGTTAGGATGTGCTATCTGAAGACTCTCTTTTCCGAAGATCTTTGCATCTATACACCCACTGGGTGTGTCGATTGAACTTTTTGGACTAGTAGGGGCATGCTGAGTGCACCCACTAGGTGTAGTCCCCGAGACTACAGTGGACTGCTGGCAGTCAACTGTAGTCTTTATATTGTGTTGCTTCACTCGAATTTCTTCACTCGGTCTGGTCAGGCCATTCTGAATGGAATCTTGGAACCAGTGGGGGCACGCTGAGTGCACCCACTAGGTGTAGTCCCCGAGACCATGGTCGACTGCTGGCAGTCGACTAAGGTCTGAAGAACCTTTTTTTTGCAGATCATGATGAGGTCATAACCTCTTAGTCTCTTTCGGTCGACTGGTCGAGCCGAGTCAGTCAAACCAATGGGGGCACGCTTGAGTGCACCCACTGGGTGTAGTCCCCGAGACTACTGTCGGATATTTTTGATTCGACTGTAGTCTTAGAAATGTTACGATTTTTCTCTTAGTCGCTCGGAAGCAACCTATCTTTGACATATGTCGATTGACTTTTTGCAGAAATCCTGCGAGCTTGTGGCTCGCTATACTGAATTGGAAAACAAACAGATCCAGCTCAACCTCGACTTGAAGCTTGCCCAGGATAACTTGCAGAAGGCGAGGGACGAAGCACAAGGTATGGCTGGTGAGAACTTGACGACTGTCTTACTTTTCTGCCCCTTCCTGATGCTGATCCCATTGATGCTTTGCAGAAAAAACGGAGGAGGCTCTCAAGAAGAAGGACCATGACCTTGCCGAGGCGCAGAAGGCGGCTTTGGAAAAAACGAGGCTTGAGGAAGAAAAGCTGGCTTCAGTCGGTAATCTCGAAGAGGAGAACTCCAGATTGAAAGCTGCTCTCGACGCATCCAACAAAGAGGCCAGCCGTCTGAAGAATGACAAGATAGCTCTGAATGACAAGGCAAGTGAACTAGCGGGGAAGAGGAACGATCTGGAGGCTTATCTGGGTGAACTCGCCAGGAAGTTATTGGTCATGCTTGAGGGTAATCACTCTTACCTGACTGACTTGTTGTCATCAATCCATTGTAGAGCCACTGACTTATCTTTGAATTGTGTTTACAGAATTCTGCCAGAACTTCGAGGAGGAGACCAGTCGAGTGGAGACGAACTTGGAGCCCATTCATTCTCCGGTGAAGGATGAGGCTGCTATGAACGTGCTCCGACTGGAGTCTCGTATTGCTGGAGTGGTTGACTACCTTGCTCGACTGAAGGTTGCAGCGTCGCGGATCGACACGACGCTCTGGCCTGGGACGACGCTTCAAAATGACCTCGAGTCTCTGATGACTCGACTGAATGAAGTTCCAAGTCGAGTGCAGGAATGGAAGAAGTCTTCCGCTAGGTGTGGTGCTGACGTCGCTCTGTCCCTGGTCCGTGTTCACTGCAAGGAGGCGCGAGAGGAAAAGCTGGCAGATCTCCAAGTTGCCAATACCAGGAAGCACAACTTTCAGTCTTTCATGGAGACCTTCATTGCTGCTGCCACTCGGATTGCTGACGGGATTGATCTGGACCAGTTTGTCGCGCCCTCCAGCCCTCCACCTGAGGAGTAAAACTTCTATGCTTCACTTTAAATTTGCCTCGGAATGCCGAGTGATGGTGTAACCATTAAACTTCTTCGGGCTTGATGCTCGAATGCTTTTGATCTTCCGTTTAGAACCTTGGGATTTATCTGAACTTGGTTTGTTTCTGAATATCCTGGTGTTTCCTTTCGACTGGAATTTGTTTTCACTTTGAATACTCTTTGTGCTTGGAATGCAGCTCTGAGGTGTAGAAAACTTAGGCGTGTAATGGACCGCGGCTAAGCCCCCGAGTGGGGAGGATTGCTCGCCACTCGGTAGGATTTTTTAAACTTAGGCGAGCACTTGGGCTACAGCTAAGCCCCCGAGTGGGAGGATTGCTCGCCACTCGGTAGGATTTTTTAAACTTAGGCGAGCACTTGGGCTGCAGCTAAGCCCCCGAGTGGGAGGATTGCTCACCACTCGGTAGGATTTTTGAAACTTAGGCGAGTACTGGGACTGCAACTAAGCCCCCGAGTGGGAGGATTGCTCCTCACTCGGTAGGATTTTTAAACTTAGGCGAGCACTTGGGCTGCAGCTAAGCCCCCGAGTGGGAGGATTGCTCACCACTCAGTAGGATTTTTGAAACTTAGGCAAGTACTGGGACTGCAGCTAAGCCCCCAAGTGGGAGGATTGCTCCTTACTCGATAGGATTTTTAAACTTAGGCGAGCACTTGGGCTGCAGCTAAGCCCCCGAGTGGGAGGATTGCTCACCACTCGGTAGGATTTTTGAAACTTACGCAAGTACTGGGACTGTAGCTCAGCCCCCGAGTGGGAGGATTGCTCACCACTCGGTAGGATTTTTGAAACTTAGGTGAGTACTGGGACTGCAGCTAAGCCCCCGAGTGGGAGGATTGCTCACCACTCGGTAGGATTTTTGAAACTTAGGCGAGTACTGGGACTGCAGCTAAGCCCCCAAGTGGGAGGTTGGCTCACCACTCGGTAGGATTTTTTAAACTTAGGCGAGTACTGGGACTGCAGCTAAGCCCTCGAGTGGGAGCTGGCTCACCACTCGGTAGGATTTTTTAAACTTAGGCGAGTACTGGGACTGCAGCTAAGGCCCCGAGTGGGAGGCTGCCTCACTACTCGGTAGGATTTTTTAAACTTAGGCGAGTGCTGGGACTACAGCTAAGCCCCCGAGTGGGAGGCTGGCTCACCACTCGGTAGGATTTTTTAAACTTAGGCGAGTGCTGGGACTGTAGCTAAGCCCCCCGAGTGGGAGGCTGGCTCACCACTCGGTAGGATTTTTGAAACTTAGGTGAAACAGATTCGCAGCTAAGCCCCCGAGTGGGACGCTGGCTCACCTCTCGGTAGGATTTTTGAAACTTAGGCGAAACAGATTCATAGCTAAGCCTCCGAGTGGGAGGCTGGCTCACCACTCGGTAGGATTTTTGATACTTAGGCGAAACAGATTCGTAGCTAAGCTTTCGAGTGGGAGGCTGGCTCACCACTCGGTAGGATTTTTTTGAACTTAGGCGAAACAGATTCGCAGCTAAGCCACCCACTGGGGGATTTCTCATGTAAACAAAAAGCAAATAAAAAACATTGGGAAAATTATAACACTTTTGTCTTTGATAAATAAACTATAGAGGTATCTCTTATTACATCTCATCCGAGTGAGTACTTAAGTGTAAAAGGAGCGGAGCAGCTCCGCATTCCAAGCTCGTGACTCATCGATCTGGCGATCAACATTGTAAAGGTGGTACGCTCCATTGTGGAGGACTCTGGTGATGCTGAAGGGACCTTCCCAAGTAGGAGCGAGCTTGTGTGGTTTCTGTTGATCCACTCGGAGGACCAAGTCTCCTACTTGGAAGGTTCGACTCTTCACATTTCTGGCATGGAATCGACATAAGTCTTGCTAATAGATAGTTGATCGGATCATGTCCATCTCCCTTTCTTCTTCTAGGAGGTCGACTGCGTCCTGACGGGCTTGTTCTACTTCATCTTCGGAGTAGAGCTCGACTCGGGGTGCATTGTGAAGCAAGTCACTCGGCAAAACTGCTTCAGCCCCATAGACCAGAAAGAATGGAGTTCGTCCAGTCGACCGGTTTGGGGTGGTCCTCAATCCCCAAAGGACTGATGGAAGCTCGTCGACCCACACGCGAGCAGTGTGTTTGAGGTCGCGCATCAGCCGGGGTTTCAGTCCTTTGAGAATCAAGCCATTTGCTCTTTTTGCTTGTCCATTCGACTGGGGGTGGGCGACTGAAGCATAGTCTACTCGTGTGCCCTGGGAGGCACAAAAGGCTCTAAACTTGTCAGAATCAAAGTTTGACCCATTGTCAGTGATCATGCTATGTGGAACTCCATATCTGAATATCAACTCTCTGATGAAACTGATAGCAGTGTAGGTATCAAGATTCTTGATAGGTTTAGCTTCAATCCATTTGGTAAACTTGTCAACTACCACTAGCACATGAGTGAAACCGCTCCTGCCCGTTCTAAGAGGTCCAACCATATCCAATCCCCAAACGGCAAAGGGCCAGACGAGTGGGATGGTCTTCAGGGCTGACGTGGGCTTGTGCCACATATTGGAGCAGAACTGGCATCCTTCACATTTGTCGACTATCTCTTTCGCCATTTCATTTGCTCTTGGCCAGTAAAATCCCGCTCGGTATGCTTTAGCCACAATAGTCCGAGAGGACGCATGATGGCCACAGGTCCCCGAGTGGATATCATCAAGAATTATTTGACCTTCTTCTGGCGTTATGCACTTCTGGCTGACTCCAGTCGCGCTTTCTCTATACAACTGTCCCTTTATGACGGTAAAGGCCTTGGATCGACGGACGATCTGTTGAGCCTCTTCTTCGTATTTCGGGAGCTCTTTCTTTAGGATGTACGCGATGTACGGCACCGTCCAGTCGGGAGTGATGACCAAAACCTCCATGATCAGGTCGACCACTGCTGGAATCTCAACTTCAGTCGGATCCGAGGCACTTTTTGGCTGCAGGGCTTCTTCAGTGAAAGGATCTTCTTGAACCGATGGTGTGTGGATGTGTTCCAAAAACACATTGCTGGGAATGGCTTCTCTCTTGGAACCTATTTTTGCCAAGTCGTCAGCTGCTTGATTTTTCAGTCGGGGTATATGATGGAGCTCTAACCCCTCGAATTTCTTCTCTAACTTTCTCACTGCATTGCAATAACCAGTCATGGCTGGACTTCTGATGTCCCACTCCTTCATCACTTGATTAACCACCAAATCTAAGTCGCCATAGACCATGAGGCGACGGACGCCGAGTGAAATGGCCATGCGCAACCCATACAAAAGTGCTTCATATTCTACTTCGTTATTGGAGGAATCAAAGTGGATTTGGAGAACATATCTGAGCTTATCTCCTCGGGGGGAAACCAGTACTACTCCAGCACCAGAACCATTCAGCATCTTGGAACCGTCAAAGAACATGGTCCAGTGCTCCGAGTGAACTTGAGTCGGCAGTTGCTGTTCAATCCACTCGGCGACGAAATCTGCTATTGCTTGGGACTTGATAGCTTTCTTTGCCTCAAACTTGATATCTAGGGGAAGGAGTTCAATCGCCCATTTTGCCACTCGACCAGTTGCATCCCTGTTGTGCAGAATCTCTGACAATGGAGCGCCACTGACGACTGTAATGGAATGATCAGAGAAGTAGTGAGCAACTTTCTTTGTGGTCATATAAATCCCATAGACAAGCTTCTGATAATGAGGGTATCTTTGCTTTGATGGAGTCAAAACTTCAGAAATATAATATACTGGGCGCTGAACTTTGAAGGCCTTTCCTTCTTCTTCCCGCTTGACCGTAAGTACAGTACTGACAACTTGTCATGTGGCTGCAATGTAAAGCAGTAAAGGCTCTTTGCTGATTGGGGCAGCAAGCACCGGCTGGATGGAGAGCAGGGCTTTTAGCTCTGCAAATGCTGCATCAGCTTCTGGAGTCCACTCAAACTTGTCAGACTTCTTCATCAATCGGTAAAGAGGCAACGCCTTTTCACTGAGACGAGAAATGAATCGACTTAAAGTGGCCAAGCAACCAGTAAGCTTCTGGACATCATGCACGCGCACAGGGCGCTTCATTCGGAGTATAGTACCAATTTTTTCTGGGTTGGCATCGATTCCTTGTTCAGAAACGAGAAAACCGAGTAATTTCCCACCAGGAACTCCGAATGTGCACTTGGATGGATTGAGCTTGATATCATACCTCCTGAGGTTGGCAAAGGTTTCAGCAAGGTCAGTCAGTACGTCGGAACCCTTCTGTGACTTGACCACAATATCATCCATGTATGCCTCCACGTTCCGGCTGATTTGAGTGAGTAGACACTTCTGAATCATCCTCATGAACGTGGCTCCGGCATTCTTGAGGCCGAATGGCATGGTGACGTAACAGAAGCACCCGAATGGAGTGATAAAAGTTGTTTTGATCTCATCGGATCCATACAAACGGATCTGATGGTACCCGGAATAGGCGTCTAAAAAAGACAGGCGCTCACATCCCGCAGTTGAGTCAACTATCTGGTCGATGCGGGGGAGAGGAAAATGATCTTTCGGGCAGGCCCGATTGATATGCTTAAAGTCAATGCACATGCGGAGTGACTTGTCCTTCTTGGGGACCATGACAACATTGGCGAGCCACTCGGAGTGGTATATCTCTCGGATGAACTATGTTGCTAACAGTTGAGCCACCTCCTCACCAATGGCCTTTCTCTTCTGGATGGCGTACCACCGAAGATGTTCTTTCACGGGCTTAATTTTTGGGTCAACTCATAGACGGTGCTCAGCCAGCCCCCTGGGAACGCCTGGCATGTCAGAAGGCTTCCATGCGAAGATGTCCCAGTTCTCACGGAGGAACTGGATGAGCGCTTATTCCTATTTGGAGTCGAACATTGTCGAGATATGGGTCGGAGCAGCATCGGGGTCGGTCGGGTGAATGTGAATCGGCTTTGTCTCACCGGACGACTGAAACACTGAATCCGTAGCGGGCTTCTTGGCTCGCAACAAATCACTCGGGTCTGCTGTTTTCTGGTATTCTTGCAGCTCCACAGCTGCCAACTGTATATCGGCGATCTTTGAGCCTTTCTGAAAGCACTCTTCCGCCTTCTTCCGATTGCCGGTAATAGTGATCACACCCCTGGGACCAGGCATCTTCAATTTGAGATACACGTAACATGATCAAGCCATGAAACGTGCATAAGCTGGCCTGCCCAAGATAGCGTGATAAGCACTCTGGAAATCCACCACTTCAAATGTCAACTTTTCTTTGCGGTAATTCTTGGAATCACCGAAAACCACATCAAGAGCGATTTGGCCGAGTGACTCAGCCTTCTTTCCAGGAATGACTCCATGGAAACTCATGTTGCTGGTACTGAGTCTGGACATCGGAATGCCCATCCCTTTAAACGTCTCAGCATACAATAAATTCAGACCGCTGCCTCCATCCATCAGCACTTTGGTCAGTCGAGTGCCTTCGACAACTGGGTCGACCACCAAAGCTTGCCTCCCAGGGGTGGCAATGTGCGTTGGGTGATTGGACTGGTCGAATGTGATGGCAGTCTGAGACCATTTCAAATAACTGGGTGTCGCCGGGGCAACCATATTCACCTCTCGGTTGATAACTTTCAGTCGACTTTTGCTTTCAACGTCAGCAAAAATCATCAGGGTGGAATTTTCCTGGGGGTACCCATCATCACTATCTTCCTTGTCCTCAATCTTGTCCGACTCCATTTCCTTATCTTTGGGCTGCTTCCCTTGGAACTGCTGGATCAAGAGTCGACACTGTCGAGTGGTATGTTTCGGATAAATGAGTTTGCCCTCTTCATCTTTCTTTGTGTGAATGTGACATGGCAGATCCAACACGTCATTTCCATCTTGGTCCTTAACTTTCTTAGGGTTCCAAGGCCCCTTGGGCTTCCCCTTAAACTTTCCTTGAGTCACGGCCAAGGCTTCTCCCGGAGCAGCTGGCTCGGCTTTCCGCTTTTGCTTCCGACTGGAATTCCCTCCTCCAGTTTCTTGGGCGCCTGACTTGTGCTTGCCACTCCGGAGTCGATCCTCGTCTTCTCCATTGGCGTACTTGGTGGCAATCTCCATAATTCGGCTCAGAGACATGTCTCCGGTTCGACTGAATTTCATGTTCAATTCTCTGTACTTAACGCCTTCCTTGAAGGCACAAACTGCTTGGTGATCAGACACATTCTCTACTGTGTGATGCAACATGATCCATCTCTGGATGTAATCCCTCAAAGTTTCATTCGACTTCTGCACACATGATTGCAGCTCTGTCAATCCTGCTGGTCGCTTGCAAGTTCCTTCAAATGTTCTGACAAACACTCGGGAAAGATCTTCCCAAGTGTAAATGTTGTTGGGCGCCAACTGATTCAGCCATGCTCTGGACGAACCCTCCAACATGAGAGGCAGGTGTTTCATGGCCACCTCATCGTTGTCGCCGCCAATCTGAACAGCCACTCGGTAGTCTTCAAGCCAAGTTTCGGGCTTGGACTCACCAGTGAACTTACTCCAGTCGCCAACCTGAAGTTGGGGGAATCACCGCGGCCCTGATGGCCCTGCTAAAGCACTCTGGTCCTGAGACGTGTACTCTGTTGCTGGTGGGTATCTCCCTATCATGACCTTCCCTGTAAGCTCTGTTTCTGTCGGCCAAACCCAGAACGAGAATGGATCTCGCGTCAAAGCCTAGTTCCCTGGGGTCGACTGGAATCCTTCACCCAACACTGTGAGGGCGTCTGTCATCCTGCTGTCGAGACACGTACGATCCACTCCTTGGGGGAGGGGTGGGCACTCGACGTCGATTATCACGATCGAGTTGGTGATCATACTGCTCACGGTTCCTATACTGATCACGCCGGTCTCCACATCCCTCACGCCTCGGGGGCGATCTTGGGCTGTGAACCGACTGGATTGTATCTGCAGCCACGGATCAGCTGTGGATCCTGTTCTGCGACTGTGAAACAGCTGAATTCTGGTCTCCTGCTACTCGGAGTAATGCTCTAATTTGCAACAAGCCTCTACCAGCTTCTGACTGAGAGGGTTGAATGGACTCTGCTATACGGGCTGCAGCTGCTAAATTCTGAATCGGATTTTGATATACCTGAGTTGGTGGTGGAAAGAGCTGACGTCGACTGGATTCTGGAACCCGTTGTCGTGCGCGCTCATCGAGTGCTCGCTGGAGGTTATCCAGTCGAGTGCGCTCAGCCAAGTTGGCCAGGCGCGCGTCCTCCAAGGCACGGGCCTCGGGGGTTTCTCCAACAATAGGAGTGTGTAGCGCATCCATGTTCCGGCGGCGAAATTCCTCTCTCCGCAGCGACGTGAGAGGCTCGGGGAGATATTCCTCATGGGCGTGCAACGGATCGCCACCGCCGCCACCTCCGTCGGTGCGGGGAAAGCCGGGAGGACTGCGAGGTCCATCGACCATCAAAACCTCTGCCGCCGGATCACTGCTGCCGCACTCGGATGCAGTCTTTGCGGAGCCAGTCGACAGATCGAACAGGCCGTAGAGAGATTCGTCGGGCTCGATCGCCGCAACTTCAGGGGTAGCCGACTGGCGTGCCATCGCGTGTCTCACCCACCGCTGAAGTCTCGACCGACCGGAGCGCTTGCGCCGGCGGGAAACAGGGAGGGAGGACAGCACAGGGGCTGACCGATAATGGGTCGACGGTTGCCGCAAGAGGACGCCATGGACGCACGCGCGAAAGTGCGTTGCCCCGCGGACAGGGAGCACGTCGACGTCGAGCGGAGCCTCCTGAAGCCAATCGGAGTCGTCGGCGATGAACGTGAGCGCACCGAGACGGATCTCACGGCCCTCTACCAAAACTCCGCCTGAAACCATGATGATTTGGATCTGAAAAAACGCAACTTCTCCAACAAGTCGCTAAGACACCTGCCCCATGGTGGGCGCCAACTGTCGTGGTTCTAAGTCTGACAGTAGTGTAGGGGGGTAAGTATGGAGAGCCAAGATCCTAGCTATGGAGTAGTTGTAGACACACGAGGTTTACGAGTTCAGGCCCTTCTCGGAGGAAGTAATAGCCCTACGTCTCGGAGCCCGGAGGCGGTCGACTGGATTATATGTGTATGAATTACAGGGGTGCGAACCCTTTACACTAAGGAGGGGGGTGGCTTATATAGAGTTTGCCAAACCCCTCCAGCCCTCAGTTATGCAGGGTTTAAGGTACATTAAGGTCGGGCGTTACTGGTAACGCCACTAATAAAGTGCTATGATGACCATAAAAGCCAGTTAATGCCCGTCCGTTAGCGAGTGGAGTGACTTTAGATCTCCTGGCCGTCGAGTGGACGGATCTTGGTCGAGTGGTAGTCTTCATGGTCGAGTGTCTTCGAGTTCGTCGAGTGGATCACCTCCAAGTTGATTGAAAGGTGATTTCTTCTAGGGATGTCCTTGGGGAGGGTAGTTTGGACAGGTCCATGACCCTACCCTAGGTACATAGCTTCATCACTCGCAGAAGACGCATATTCACACTTGATCCAACGTCTTGGTCCATTAAGGAGGTGATAGCGCAGCGAACTAGGCAATCGGACTATGATGATTTATCACTTTCACTTAGCCATAGGAGTTTGACAGTGGGACTACTATATAGCCCCTGGTGGCTCCGCGCTCATCCGAATTCGGGGCGCGTACATGCCAGGCCGGGAAACGGCCCTTCGTTAAGGCGGAGGAATCCCGAAGATTCCGCTGGGTCATCGAGTGGTTGACCAGCATCACGCTATATCATGACAGTAAGTTTTCGGCTTTCTCTACTGAGGTGCTCGCTTGGCTGAACCAGGGCACAATCGCAGTAGTTCTCCTGGTGCCGCCTTAGCCGATAGAACGGAACATAAGGCAGCAAAGCCGGGCAAACCCAACATTTGACCAAAGACAATGATTCAGAGCTGATGCATATAAGGCCAAACTCGCGACGCCGAACACTCCCTAAGGTATTCGGTCTTTATTATATAAACCGGGCGAAACGTCGCCCTTTGTAATAAGCCCCTGGTGTCCAGGTACGTGCAATAATCTGGCGTGGCCACATGCCAATACGTCAGCATCCATCTCAGTTTTACTGAGAATCCGGGGGATGTGTATCAACAAGAGACAGTAAAAAAGGTTTACGCAGGGTCTTAATCTGAAGAGAATCCTTGGAACGGGTCCCTGCTGCACGTCTGCGCCTGTGTCTCCGTTGTGCCGTATCCTTGACGGGTGTAGCACGATGGTCATCTGTAAAAGAGAGGAACTTAGTTGCAAACTTGTCGTGCAAAATGTATGTTATACTAAATAAACCAAGTATGGTTCAAGATGGGTAAAATTGAGCTTTATTGTCCCTTGTTTATACGCGTGGAGCCCCTTGTATTTATAGGGATATGGCCATCAAACCTTTATCAATTATATTGTTGTGCCGGACTCGTCTAGCCGTGTCCGTGGTCTTAACGACCTGTAAGATGCTCTAGTTGGTGAGGTCGTCTAGTGTGCGGTTGCCAAGGCAGCCACACAGTCTTCCGTGCGCAAGGAGTGCTCAATATTTCCCTTTACTGTAATGATGCCACGTGGACCGGGCATCTTAAGCATGAGAGACGCGTAATGCGGTATTGCGTTAAAGCGAGCGAAAGCTTCGTGTCCCAGTAGTGCTTGATAGCCACTTTGAAACGGAGCGATGTGGAAGGTTAGCTTTTCGCTACAGAAGTTATCGGGGAAGCCGAATATAACCTCTAGTAGGAGGGAGCCCATGCAATGGGCTTCTGGGCCTGGCATTACTCCTTTAAAGGAAGTATTGCTATGGCTAATTTTTGTTGGGTCCATCCCCATTTTGCGGACTGTGTCCTGATATATCAGGTTTAAACTACTGCCGCCGTCCATCAGGACTCGTGTAAAGTGGTATCCGTCAATTATCGGGTCTAAACCAAGGCAGCCCATCCTGCGTGCCGGACACTTGCAGAGTAATCCCGATGGTCGAAGGTGATCGGTTCGGACGACCAGTGGCGGAACTCCGTGGTGATAGGCCCTGGGGCACGTATCTTTGTGAGTGTCGCGTTGTCTTTATTTATCATGTGTAACATGTTTACTGTTTTGACTTCTGGTGGGAATTTCTTTTGTTTCCCAGTGCTTTGCTTGCGGGGCTCATCCTCGTCTTCGCTTGGTGTATCCAGCCCCTTGTGTTCAGCGTTGAGCTTGCCGGACTGCTTGAAGACCCAACATTCTCTATGGGTATGGTTTGCAGGTTTATCGGGGGTGCTGTGGATTTGACATAGTTTGTCCAGAATCTTGTTTAGGCTAGACAGTTCGTCTAAGTTTCCTTTGGAGGGCAGCTTTTGCTGACCTGGCGGAGAGCTTTTGAATCCGACGTTTACCGCCGTGCTCTTCGGGCTGTTTTCTTTATTCCGGCGATTGTTTTGCTGCGTCGTGGCTTCCCGTTTCCGTCCCTGACTTCGGATGTACTTGGGTCGCTGGTGCTGCATCGGGCTAACCAGCTGTCCTCGCCCGCGCAAAAGCGGGTCATGAGTCTTGTTAATGCAGCCATTGTTCTCGGCTTTTCTTGGCCGAGGTGTCTGGCGAGCCATTCGTCTCGGACGCTATGTTTGAAAGCTGCTAAGGCTTCGACGTCCGGACAGTCGACTATTTGGTTCTTTTTAGCAAGAAATATGTTCCAAAGTTTTCGGGCTGACTCTCCGGGTTGTTGAGTTATATGACTTCAATCGTCTGCATCCGGTGGTCGGACATAGGTCCCTTGAAAATTTGCCCGAAAAGTGTCCTCGAGCTCTTCCCAACTTCCAATGGTGTTTTCAGGGAGGCTTTTAAGCCAGTGCCTGGCTGGCCCTTTGAGCTTGAGGGGTAAGTACTTGATGGCATGGAGATCGTCTCCTCGAGCCATGTGGATATGGAGGATGTAGTCCTCAATCCAGACCCCAATGTATGTCGTTCCGTCGTACGCCTCTATGTTTACGGGTTTGAATCCCTCTGGAAATCCGTGGTCCAGCACCTCATCGGTGAAACATATGGGGTGTGGGGCACCCCTGTATTTGGGTGTACTGTGGTGTTCGGATTTTTGTTGTGTTGCATTGCGTGCTGGCGCGCGCTTTCTTTGCCCGTAGATAGATCTGGTTGGGCCGTCCTTTTGATGCGAGTCCTCATGTGGATCGCGTACTGGCTTGTGTGTGGCGTCGTTTGCCGCTCTATGTTGGCCGTGAGGTCTTCTATCCGACCGGATGGCTGTTTTGTTTTTTGATCGCGGGGGCTCTAAGGCCTCCTCATCGAATTCAGGTAGTAGCTTTCGCTTCGGGTAGCTCTGTGTGGTGACTACCGCCATACTTGTCTGCGGTGCTGAGTACCTTGCTCCATCTGATTCTGAGTGTATCTGCCGCAGCCTTGAGCTTTCGCTTCTGCTTTTTCAGGCTCCGCGCAGTGGCGACAAGCCTTTTATGGAGGTTCTTCTGCTCCAGGAGCTTATCCAGCGTGAGGTCATCCGGACTGTTACCTTCGCCGGAGACGGGTTGTTCGGTTTGATTCTCTGTTTTGCCATCGTCGGACAGTTGTTCAATGTCGTGTTCGTCGTCCGCTGGCTCACCCTATTCTATTGCTGGGCATGTATGCCCGCTATTTTTGCCGAGGTGGGGTTTGGAGCGGCGCTTACGCCGCCGCTTTGACAGCTTTTCGAGGGAACGATCCTTCGCTGCGTCCTTCCATTCCTCGTCATTGTTTTTTTGGTGTGTCCACCATGTATACATCATGGGGTGAGGTGGCTATCCAGTGCCCTATGGGCAGTGGTTCCTGTTCGTCTCCTGCACCGTCGTCCATACAGTCGATGTTCTCGGAGTCGAAGTCGAGCATGTCGGTCAAATCATCGATAGTGGCTACTAAGTGGGTGGTGGGTGGGTGGCGAATTTCTTCGTCATCCGCATCCCAATCTTGCCGGACATAGTCCGGCCAGGACTCTCCTGACAAGGAGAGAGACATTAATGAGTTCAGTATGTCGCCAATGGGCGAGTGCTGAAAGATATCTGCGGAGGTGAACTCCATGATCGGCGCCCAGTCGGATTCGATTGGCATGGGCGCAGGCAGTTCGGAGTCCGTGGTCGGAGAAGAATCCGGCAGCTTGGATTCACGGCCCTCACGGAGGGTAAGGTCGGTATTCGGCTCGATCGCCGCTGAGACTGCGGCCTCCGGTGCGGGGTCTAGCCATCCGTCCACGGATGGCGCAATTAGCTCCGGATTGAAGGTCAGAGCGGTTGCAGGTGTGATTTCCTGAACACTGTCCGACGGCAGAGCTAAATCATTGCCATCGTGACAGTGCGGCGCACTCGGCAGGGGCTCAGATCCGGTGAAGATCAAGTCTCCGCGGATGTCGGCCATGTAGTTTAAGCTTTCAAACCTGACCTAGTGGCCAGGGGCGTAACTCTCGATCTGCTCCAGATGGCCAAGCAAGTTGGCCCGCAGTACGAAGCTGCCGAATACGAAGATCTGTCCGGGGAGAAAAGTCTCACCCTGGACTGCATCGCTATCGATGATCGAAGGAGTCATCAAGCCTAACGATGACGACACAGAGGAACTCTCAATGAAAGCACCAATGTCGGTGTTAAAACCGGTGGATCTCGGGTAGGGGGTCCCGAACTGTGCGTCTAGGCGGATGGTAACAGGAGACAAGGGACACGATGTTTTTACCCAGGTTCGGGCCCTCTCGATGGAGGTAAAACCCTACTCCTGCTTGATTGATATTGATGATATGGGTAGTACAAGAGTTGATCTACCATGAGATCAGAGAGGCTAAACCCTAGAAGCTAGCCTATGGTATGATTTTGTTGGTCCTACGGACTAAACCCTCCGGTTTACATAGACACCGGAGGGGGCTAGGGTTACACAGAGTCGGTTACAAGGAAGGAGATCTACACATCCGTATTGCCAAGCTTGCCTTCCACGCCAAGGAGAGTCCCATCCGGACACGGGACGAAGTCTTGAATCTTGTATCTTCATAGTCCAACAGTCCGGCCAAAGGTTATAGTCCGGCTGTCTGGATACCCCCTTATCCAGGACTCCCTCAACGTCCGAGGGCGCTTCGAAGTCTGACCAGTCTGCGCAGTCGCTTTGCCACGGATACTTGCTGGGTCATGGATGTGCTTGGATCGCCTTTCGGTGCGAGGTGGTGAGTCGACTTCTTCGCCATCACCTGAGTAATCGCTTTCATCGTCTTCTCCTCCGACAGAGTGCCACTCACCGCTTTCGCCTCCGCTCGCCTCCCCTTCTGGCTCCTGCTCCTGCTCTCCGTTGGGCATCGAGTACGTCTCAGTATAAATCTGCAAGACACAAGAGTCGACTGGATGTCAGTCGGTTCCAAAAGAAATCACATGTCAGAACAAAAAGACACTCGGGGGAGAAGATTCAGACCTTGTCTGGTTCGTTGGCGCTGTCGAATGGAGGAACTCTCCTAGACCCCCTAGGGTTGTCCTTATTGCCGGTGATGCCCTGCAGCCACTGCGCCCCCGTCTCCTCCTTGACTTCTTCCAGGTGGATCCGAGTGTTGTGTTCAACACCCGAGTACAACCACATTGGATGATCACGAGCTTGGAGTGGCTGGATGCATCGTTTGAGAAACACCTCTAGCAAATCCATGCCGGTCACACCGTCGCGGACAAGCTGGACCACTCGCTCAACCAACATTATCACCTCCACTTTCTCAACCGAGGTCACTCTCAAGGAAGAAGGCTTCTCGACTCTCTCCATGGAAAAGGGAGGAAGGCCGGTCGACTGACCAGGAGTCGGTTCATCCTTACAATAGAATCAAGTCGACTGCCAACCTCAAACCGACTCGGGAAGGGTCATGGCTGGGAAGGTGCTTTTCCCCTCATCTGGATCCCTAATCCTCCGGACATCTGTATCACGTGTGTCCTCTCATCAATCGGGTTGGCCCTTTTTACGGCCTGAGAATGACAAGCGAAAATGTGCTTGAAGAGACCCCAGTGCGGTCGACACCCCAGGAAGTTTTCGCACATGGACACGAACGCAGCAAGGTATGTGATGGTGTTGGGAGAGAAATGATGAAGTTGAGCCCCGAAGAAATTCAGAAAACCCCGGAAAAAAGGATGTGGTGGCAAAGAGAAACCACGGTCGACGTGGGTGGCGAGGAGCACACACTCACCCTCTTGCGGCCGCTGCTCGGTCTCGTCCTCCGGGAGCTGCCAGGAGCCATGGGGAATCCGACTCCGCTCCACTAGATCCTCTAGATCCTCCTGCTGGATCGTGGAGTGAATCCAGTCGCCCTGGATCCAGCCGGGCAGCATGCCAGATCTCGACGACGATCTCCCCGGCTGGACTTCTTGCCCTTCGCCTTCGCCGTCGCCTTCTTCGCTCGCTCCAGGGCCGTTGTCTTGTCTTTCGCCATCTCAGCGGGGCGTGCTCGGACTGGGCGGCGGCGGCGAGGGAGGAGACAGGCGCAGAGGAGAAACAGAGGAGGATGAGGAGAAGAAATGAGGCACACAGTACAAAAGCACCGGCCCAAACTCCTTATATGGGCTGGTTTCCCGAGTGACTGACCAGTGGGTCCAGGCAATCCTGTCAAATCCCGCAACAGTCGTGCACGCGGTAATCGAGGCGCCCATGCCTAATCCATTCCGATTACCACTGCCATCTCCGCCCCGCGCGCTTCCCCAAATTTCGACTCCCGCGAGATCCGAGAATGGCAGAGCAGTCAATCATGCCGGAGATTCTATATCATATCAAAAATTCGAAGCTTATCAGCAAAATCCACTCGACAACCTTTGAATGGCTCAAGACGACTGGGAATGAGGTCGAAGTTTTTTGCATAGTTCTCCAATCCAAATAAAGTGCTTCCGCAGCCTGAAAATTGAGTCAGAACCATCTTCTACTTCATCTCCACTCGGACCCCAAACCATTTGGATGACGATGACATGTATCTAGGGTAGGGCAATAGACCTGGTCTAAGCACCCGACCCAAGGACACTGCCCTAAAGTCAAGGACATCCAAAGGACAGCAGATTCTACTGACTGGAATCACCACAAGACTCAACCCACTCGACCGAGTGTTCACTTGGATACCCCAATTCCTTTCGACCATACCAGAATCCACTCGGAGAACAAAAGATCTAAGGTCACTCTTAATGACAACGGTTGGGCGTTCACTCTGTAGTCTTAATGGACATTTATGTAACTTTAATGCTAGCGTTACCAGTAATGTTCCTATCTTTATGTACATTGAACCCTGTGTAACTGAGGGCCGGAGGGGTTTGGCGAACTCTATATAAGCCAGCCCCCTCCTCAGGCACAAGATTTCGCACCCCCTGTAACTTCACGCGTATCCAATCGACCGAGCCTTCGGGCACCGAGACGTAGGGCTATTACTTCCTCTGCGAAGGGCCTGAACTCGTAAATCTTGCATGCACAACTTCACCGTAGCTAGGATCTTGCCTCTCCATACATACCCCCTATTCTACTGTCAGACTTAGAACCACGACACGGTGGTCAAAACCTTCGGGAGGTTATATAATGAATTTTTGCCGACCAAAAGAAGTATCATGA
Source organism: Aegilops umbellulata (assembly GCA_032464435.1). Taxonomy (NCBI): domain Eukaryota; kingdom Viridiplantae; phylum Streptophyta; class Magnoliopsida; order Poales; family Poaceae; genus Aegilops; species Aegilops umbellulata. The sequence goes on from CP136056.1 coordinate 115,979,887, forward strand.
AGAAAACAGAGTCCGGAGAGCACACGAGGTGCCCACGAGGCAGGGGGCGCGCCCAGGGGGTAGGGCGCACCCTCCACCCTCGTGGATGCCTCGTGTCCTTCCCGGACTACTTATTATTTTCCTATTTTCTTAAATATTCCAAAACGGAGAAAAATTGCTATTAGAGTTGTTTTGGAGTCGGTTTACTTACCATACCACATACCTATTCCTTTTCGGAGTCTGAAACGTTCTGGAAAGTGTCCCTTATGTATTCCTCCGGGGTTACGGTGTAAATAACATGGTTCCAACATTTATGGGATTACCTGAGATATAATGTTTGATTCTTTGACCGTTCACCACCTTTGGATTTGTGCCTTCAAAGTTGTTGATTTTTATGGCACCGGAACGATAGACCTTCCCATTTAGAGAGAAGTTTTCTTGCAAAAAATCTTAAACGAGAGTTGTATAACAAAACATAATCACCTACATTAAACTCACGGTTTTAACTTTTTCTTTAAACAGTTTGGCATTCTCCTAGGCCTGGGTTCTCCACTCATCAAGTGAGCTAATGTCAAATAGTCTCTTCTCACCAGAAAGTTTGAAATCATAATTGAGCTCTTTAATGGCCCAATATGCCTTATGTTCTAGTTCGAGAGGTAAGTGACATGCTTTTCCGTATACCATTTTATACGGAGACATACCCATAGGATTTTATATGCAGTTCTATAGGCCCATAATGCATCATCAAGTTTCTTGGACCAATTCTTTCTAGATCTATTAACAGTCTTTTGCAAAATTAATTTAATCTCTCTATTACTCAATTCTGATTGACCACTAGACTGTGGGTGGTATGGATATGCAATTATATGATTAACGTCATACTTAGCAAGCATTTTACGAAAAGCACTGTGAATAAAGTGTGAACCACCATCAGTCATTAAGTATCTAGGGACTCCAAACCTCAGAAAAATAACTTCTTTAAGCATCTTAATAGAGGTGTTATGATCAGCACTACTAGTTGGAATAGCTTCTACCCACTTAGTAACGTAATCAACAACAACTAAAATATGTGTATACCCATTAGAGGAAGGAAACGGTCCCATATAATCAAAGCCCCAAACATCAAATGGTTCAATAACAAGTGAATAGTTCATAGGCATTTCTTGACATCTACTAATATTACCAATTCTTTGACATTCATCACAAGACAAGACAAGCTTACGGGCGTCCTTGAAAAGAGTAGGCTAATAAAAACCGGATTGCAATACCTTATGTGCAGTTCTATCTCCAGCGTGGTGTCCTCCATAAGCCTCGGAGTGACACTTGCGTAGGATCTGTTGCTGTTCATGCTCAGGTACACAATGTCTAATAACACCATCTACTCCTACTTTATAAAGGTGTGGGTCATCCCAGAAGTAATGTCTTAAATCATAGAAAAACTTTTGCTTTTGCTGGTATGTGAAACTAGGTCGTATAAATTTAGCAACAATGTAATTGGCATAATCAGCATACCATGGAGCAGTACGAGAAGCATTTATGACAGCTAATTGTTCATCAGGAAACCTATCATCAATAGGTAGTGGGTCATCAAGAACATTCTCAAACCTAGATAAGTTGCCTGCAACGGGGTTCTCAGCTCCCTTTCTATCAATAATATGCAAATCAAATTCTTGTAGTAGGAGAACCCATCTAATAAGTTTAGGTTTAGCATCTTTATTTTCCATAAGATATTTAATAGCAGCATGAGCAGTGTGAATAGTTACTTTAGAGTCAACAATATAAGGTCTGAACTTATCACAAGCAAATACAACTACAAAAAATTATTTTTCAGTAGTAGCATAATTTCTCTGGGCATTGTCTAGAGTTTTACTAGCATGCTAGATAACATTTAATTTCTTATCAACTCTTTGTCCTAGAACATCACCTACAGCATAATCACTAGCATCACACATAATTTCAAAGGGTAAATTCTAATCAGGTGGCTGAACAATAGGTGCAGAAATCAAGGCTTTCTTAAGTATTTCAAATACTTATATACAATCATCATCAAAGACAAAAGGAACATCTTTTGGTAAGAGATTAGTCAGAGGCCTAGAAATTTTTTGAGAAGTCTTTAATGAACCTCCTATAAAAACCGGCATGACCAAGGAAACTTCTTATACCTTTAATGTCCTTAGGACACGTCATCTTTTCAATAGCATCAACTTTAGCTTTATCAACTTCAATACCTCTTTTAGAAATTTTATGCCCCAAGAAAATACCTTCATTAACCATAAAGTGGCACTTTTCCCAATTCAAGACAAGATTAGTTTCTTCACATCTCTACAAAACTCGATCATGGTTTCTTAAGCAATCATCAAAAGAAGTTCCATATACGGAAAAATCATCCATGAATACCTCAACAATATTTTCACAAAAGTCAAAGAATATAGCAGTCATACATCTTTGAAAGGTAGCAGGTGCATTGCATAAACCAAAAGGCATATGTCTATAAGCGAAGGTACCAAAATGGCAAGTAAAAGTGGTCTTTTCTTGATCCTCTTTTGGCACAGGTATTTGAGAGAAACAGAATAACCGTCTAGAAAGCAAAAATGTGTATGTTTGGATAATCTTTCTAGCATTTGATCAATAAAAGGTAAAGGTTAATGATCCTTTTTAGTAGCTTTATTTAGTTTGCGGAAATCAATTACCATTCTATAACCCGTAACAATTATTTGTGGGATCAATTCATCTTTATCATTAGGAACAACAGTAATACCTCCCTTCTTAGGGACACAATGGATAGGACTTACCCACTGACTATCAGCAGCGGGATATATTATACCTGCCTCCAGAAGCTTTAGTATTTCTTTCCTTACCACTTCTTTCATCTTAGGATTTAACCTTCGTTGGTGATCAACAACCGGTTTAGCGTCTTTCTCCAATTTTATTTTGTGCTGGCATAGAGTGGGACTAATGCCCTTAAGATCATCAAGAGTATATCCAATAGCAGCACGGTGCTTCTTCAGAGTTTTCAATAATTTCTCTTCTTCCTACTCTGAAAGGTTAGCACTAATAATAATAGGATATATCTTCTTTTCATCAAGATAAGCATATTTAAGAGTATCAGGTAATGGTATAAGCTCAAACACGGGATCACCCTTGGGTGGAGGAGGATCCCCTAGAATTTCAACAGGCAAATTGTGTTTCAAAATAGGTCCATGTTTAAAGAATACTTCATCTATTTCCCTTCTTTCATTCATAACATATCATTTTCATGGTCTAGCAAATATTGTTCTAAAGGATCATTAGGAGGCACAGAAATAGAAGCAAGACCAATAATTTCATCTTTACTAGGCAATTCTTTATCATGGGGTTGTCTACAAAATTTAGCAAAATTAAAATCATGAGGCATATCCCCTAAACCAATAGTAACAACATCCTTTTTGCAATCTATCTTAGCATTAACAGTATTCAAGAAGGGTCTACCAAATATAATGGGACAAAAGTCATCTTATGGGGAACCAAGAACAAGAAAATCAGTAGGATATTTAACTTTCCCGCACAAGACTTCAACATCTCTAACAATCCCAACTGGTGAAATAGTATCTCTATTGGCAAGCTTAATAGTAACATCAATATCTTCTATCTCAGCAGGTGCAATATCATGCATAATTTCCTCATATAAGGAATGAGGTATTGCACTCGCACTAGCACCCAAATCACATAAGCCATGATAACAATGATCTCCTATTTTAACAGAAATAACAGGCATGCCTACGAAAGATCTATGTTTATTTTTAGTATCGGGTCTAGCAATTCTAGCAGCTTCGTTACAGAAGTAAATAGCATGCCCATCAATATTATCGACCAAGGGATCTTTAGCCATAGCAATACTAGGTTCAACTTTAATTTGCTCAGGGGGTGTAGGTGTTCTAGTATTACTCGTATGAACCACAGTTGAAGCTTTAGCATGATCCTTTATTCAGGCAGGGAAAGGTGGTTTCTCAATATAAGCGGTAGGAACAATAGGATCAACATTATAAGTGATAGTTTCAACTTTAATAGGTTAAACTACTTTTACTTCAATGCGAGGATGATATTTAAACCACTTCTCCTTAGGGAGATCAACATGAGTAGCAAAGGATTCACAGAAAGAAGCTACTATCTCAGAGTGAAGTCCATATTTAGTGCTAAATTCACGAAAAGCATCGGTATCCATAAAACATTTAACATAATCAAACTTGTCGGAAATATGCCCTAGAGGCAATAATAAAATGTTTATTATTGTATTTCCTTGTTCATGATAATTGTCTATTGTTCATGCTAAAATTGTATTAACTGGAAACCATAATACATGTGTGAATACATAGACCACTGAAGGAAATATGCCCTAGAGGCAATAATAAAGTTATTATTTATTTCCTTACATATCATGATAAATGTTTATTATTCATGCTAGAATTGTATTAACCGGAAACATAATACATGTGTGGATACATAGACAAACAGAGTGTCACTAGTATGCCTCTACTTGACTAGCTTGTTAATCAAAGATGGTTAAGTTTCCTAACCATAGACAAAAGGAGTTGTCATTTGATTAACAAGGTCACATCATTAGTTGAATGATCTGATTGACATGACCCATTCCATTAGCATAGCACCCGATCGTTTAGTATGTTGCTATTGCTTTTATCCATGACTTATACATGTTCCTTTGACTATGAGATTATGCAACTCCCGTTTGCCGGAGGAACACTTTGGGTGCTACCAAACGTCACAACGTAACTGGGTGATTATAAAGGAGTACTACAGGTGTCACCAAAGGTAGATGTTGGGTTGGCGTATTTCGAGATTAGGATTTGTCACTCCAATTGTGGGAGAGGTATCTCTGGGCCCTCTCGGTAATGCACATCACTTAAGCCTTGCAAGCATTGCAACTAATGAGTTAGTTGCGGGATGATGTATTACGGAACGAGTAAAGAGACTTGCCGGTAACGAGATTGAATTAGGTATTGGATACCGACGACCGAATCTCGGGCAAGTAACATACCGATGGACAAAGGGAACAACGTATGTTGTTATGCGGTCTGACCCATAAAGATCTTCGTAGAATATGTAGGAGCCAATATGGGCATCTAGGTCCCGCTATTGGTTATTGACCGGAGACGTGTCTCGGTCATGTCTACATTGTTCTCGAACCGTAGGGTCCGCACGCTTAAGGTTATGATGACAGTTATTATGAGTTTATGCATTTTGATGTACCTAAGGAGTTCGGAGTCCCGGATGTGATCACGGACATGACGAGGAGTCTCGGAATGGTCGAGACATAAAGATTGATATATTGGACGGCTATGTTCGGACATCGGAATGGTTCCGAGAGGTTTCGGATATTACCGGAGTGCCGGAGGGGTTACCGGAAACCCCCGGGGGAAGTATGGGCCTTATTGGGCCGCGAAGGGAGAGAGAGGGCCGCGCCAGGAGGTGGCGCGCGCCCCCCATGAGGATTCCGAATTGGACAAGGAGGGGGGCGCGGCCCCCCTTTCCCTCTCCCTCTCCCTCTCCTTCCTTCCCCCCTTCCCCCTCCTTGTTGGACTAGGAAAGGGGAGTCCTACTCCTACTAGGAGGAGGACTCCCCCCTCCCTTGGCGCGCCTCTCTAGGCCGGCCGGCCTCCCCCTTGCTCCTTTATATACGGGGGCAAGGGGGGCACCCCAAGACACACAAGTTGATCATTGAGATCGTTCCTTAGCCGTGTGCGGTGCCCCCCTCCACCATATTCCACCTCGGTCATATTGTAGCGGTGCTTAGGCGAAGCCCTGCGACAGTTGAACATCAAGATCGTCACCACGCCATCGTGCTGACGGAACTCTTCCCCGAAGCTTTGCTGGATCGGAGCCCGGGGAACGTCATCGAGCCGAACGTGTACCAAGAACTCGGAGGTGCCGGAGTAACGGTGCTTGGATCGGTCGGATCGTGAAGACGTACGACTACATCAACTGCGTTGATATAATGCATCACCATGATCTTGCGTGTGCGTAGGAAATTTTTTGAAATTACTACGTTCCCCAACAGTGGTATCAGAGCCTAGGTTTTTATGGTTTGATGTTATTTGCACGAGTAAAACACAAGTGAGTTGTGGACGATACAAGTCATACTGCCTACCAGCATGTCATACTTTGGTTCAGCGGTATTGTTGGATGAGACGACCCGGACCAACCTTACGCGTACGCTTACGCGAAACCGGTTCCCTCGACGTGCTTTGCACACAGATGGTTGCGGGAGACTGTCTCACCAACTTTAGTTGAACCAAGTGTGGCTACGCCCGGTCCTTGAGAAGGTTAAAACGGAGTCTATTTGACAAACTATCGTTGTGGTTTTGATGCGTAGGTAAGATGAGTTCTTGCTTAAAGCCCGTAGCAGCCACATAAAACTTGCAACAAACAAAGTAGAGGACGTCTAACTTGTTTTTGCAGGGCATGTTGTGATGTGATATGGTCAAGACATGATGCTATATTTTATTGTATGAGATGATCATGTTTTGTAACCGAGTTATCGGCAACCGGCAGGAGCCGTATGGTTGTCGCTTTATTGTATGCAATGCAATCGCCCTGTAATGCTTTACTTTATCACTAAGCGGTAGCGATAGTCGTAGAAGCATAAGATTGGCGAGACGACAACGATGCTACGATGGAGATCAAGGTGTCGCGCCGGTGACGATGGTGATCATGATGGTGCTGCAGAGATGGAGATCACGAAGCACAAGATGATGATGACCATATCATATCACTTATATTGATTTGCATGTGATGTTTATCTTTTATGCATCTTATCTTGCTTTGATTGACGGTAGCATTATAAGATGATCTCTCACTAAATTATCAAGAAGTGTTCTCCCCGAGTATGCACCGTTGCCAAAGTTCGTCGTGCCCAGACACCACGTGATGATCGGGTGTGATAAGCTCTACGTCCATCTACAACGGGTGCAAGCCAGTATTGCACACGCGGAATACTCGGGTTATACTTGACGAGCCTAGCATATGCAGATATGGCCTCGGAACACGGAGACCGAAAGGTCGAGCGTGAATCATATAGTAGATATGATCAACATGATGATGTTCACCATTGAGAACTAATCCATTTCACGTGATGATCGGTTATGGTTTAGTTTGATTTGGATCACATGATCACTTAGAAGATTAGAGGGATGTCTATCTAAGTGGGAGTTATTAAGTAATATGATTAATTGAACTTAAATTTATCATGAACTTAGTCCCTGATAGTATCTTGCTTGTTTGTGTTAATTGTAGATAGATGGCTCGTGCTGTTGTTCCGTTGAATTTTAATGCGTTCCTTGAGAAAGCAAAGTTGAAAGATGATGGTAGCAATTACACGGACTGGGTCCGTAACTTGAGGATTATCCTCATTGCTGCACAGAAGAATTACGTCCTGGATGCACCGCTAGGTGCCAGGCCTGCTGCTGGAGCAACACCAGATGTTATGAACGTCTGGCAGAGCAAAGCTAATGACTACTCGATAGTTCAGTGTGCCATGCTTTACGGCTTAGAACCGGGACTTCAACGACGGTTGGAGAACCATGGAGCATATGAGATGTTCCAGGAGTTGAAGTTGATATTCAAACAGAATGCCCGGATTGAGAGATATGAGGTCTCCAATAAGTTCTATAGCTGCAAGATGGAAGAGAATGGGTCTGTCAGTGAGCACATACTCAGAATGTCTGGGTATTACAATCACTTGAGTCAACTGGGAGTTAATCTTCCGGATGATTGTGTCATTGACAGAATTCTTCAATCACTGCCACCAAGCTACAAAGGGATATGCAAGGGATAGATAAGACTATGCCCGAGCTCTTCGCAATGCTAAAGGCTGCGGAGGTAGAAATCAAGAAGGAGCATCAAGTGTTGATGGTCAATAAGACCACCAGTTTCAAGAAGAAGGGCAAAGGGAAGAAGAAGGGGAACTTCAAGAAGAACAGCAAACAAGTTGCTGCTCAAGCGAAGAAACCCAAGTCTGGACCTAAGCCTGAAACTGAGTGCTTCTACTGCAAGCAGACTGGTCACTGGAAGCGGAACTGCCCCAAGTATCTGGCGGACAAGAAGGATGGCAAGGTGAACAAAGGTATATGTGATATACATGTTATTGATGTGTACCTTACTAGAGCTCGCAGTAGCACCTGGGTATTTGATACTGGTTCTGTTGCTAATATTTGCAACTCGAAATAGGGACTATGGATTAAGCGAACACTGGCAAAGGACAAGGTGACGATGCGCGTGGGAAATGGTTCCAAAGTCGATGTGATCGCGGTCGGCACGCTACCTCTACATCTACCTTCGGGATTAGTATTAGACCTAAATAATTGTTATTTGGTGCCAGCGTTGAGCATGAACATTATATCTGGATCTTGTTTGATGCGAGACGGTTATTCATTTAAATCAGAGAATAATGGTTGTTCTATTTATATGAATAATATCTTTTATGGTCATGCACCCTTGAAGAGTGGTCTATTTTTGATGAATCTCGATAGTAGTGATACACATATTCATAATGTTGAAGCCAAAAGATGCAGAGTTAATAATGATAGTGCAACTTATTTGTGGCACTGCCGTTTAGGTCATATCGGTGTAAAGCGCATGAAGAAACTCCATACTGATGGACTTTTGGAACCACTTGATTATGAATCACTTGGTACTTGCGAACCGTGCCTCATGGGAAAGATGACTAAAACACCGTTCTCCGGTATTATGGAGAGAGCAACAGAGTTATTGGAAATCATACATACAGATGTATGTGGTCCGATGAATATTGAAGCTCGTGGCGGATATCGTTATTTTCTCACCTTCACAGATGATTTAAGCAAATATGGGTATATCTACTTAATGAAACACAAGTCTGAAACATTTGAAAAGTTCAAAGAATTTCAGAGTGAAGTTGAAAATCATCGTAACAAGAAAATAAAGTTTCTACGATCTGATCGTGGAGGAGAATATTTGAGTTACGAGTTTGGTCTACATTTGAAACAATGCGGAATAGTTTCGCAACTCACGCCACCCGGAGCACCACAGCGCAATGGTGTGTCCGAACGTCGTAATCGCACTTTACTAGATATGGTGCGATCTATGATGTCTATTACAGATTTACCGCTATCGTTTTGGGGTTATGCTCTAGAGACGGCCGCATTCACGTTAAATAGGACACCGTCAAAATCCGTTGAGACGACGCCTTATGAGCTATGGTTTGGCAAGAAACCAAAGTTGTCGTTTCTTAAAGTTTGGGGCTGCGATGCTTATGTAAAAAAGCTTCAACCTGATAAGCTCGAACCCAAATCGGAGAAATGTGTCTTCATAGGATACCCAAAGGAAACAGTTGGGTACACCTTCTATCACAGATCCGAAGGCAAGACATTTGTTGCTAAAAATGGATCCTTTCTAGAGAAGGAGTTTCTCTCGAAAGAAGTGAGTGGGAGGAAAGTAGAACTTGATGAGGTAACTGTACCTGCTCCCTTATTGGAAAGTAGTACATCACAGGAACCGGTTTCTGTGACATCTACACCAATCAGAGAAGAAGTTAGTAATGATGATCATGAAACTTCAGATCAAGTAACTGCTGAACCTCGTAGATCAACCAGAGTGAGATCCGCACCAGAGTGGTACGGCAGTCCTATTCTGGAAATCATGCTACTAGATCATGACGAACCTACGAACTATGAAGAAGCGATGGTGAGCCCAGATTCCGCAAAATGGCTGGAAGCCATGAAATCTGAGATGGGATCCATGTATGAAAACAAAGTATGGACTTTGGTTGACTTGCCCGAGGGTCGGCAAGCAATAGAGAACAAGTGGATCTTTAAGAAGAAGACTGACGCCGACGGTAATGTTACTGTCTACAAAGCTCGACTTGTCGCAAAGGGTTTTCGACAAGTTCAAGGGATTGACTACGATGATACCTTCTCACCTGTAGCGATGCTTAAGTCTGTCCGAATCATGTTAGCAATTGCCGCATTTTATAATTATGAAATTTGGCAAATGGATGTAAAGACTGCATTCCTGAATGGGTTTCTGGAAGAAGAGTTGTATATGATGCAACCAGAAGGTTTTATCGATCCAAAGGGAGCTAACAAAGTATGCAAGCTCCAGTGATCCATCTATGGACTGGTGCAAGCATCTCGGAGTTGGAATAAACGTTTTGATAGTGTGATCAAAGCATTTGGGATTGTACAGACTTTTGGAGAAGCCTGTATTTACAAGAAAGTGAGTGGGAGCTCTGTAGCATTTCTGATATTATATGTAGATGACATATTACTGATTGGAAATGATATAGAATTTCTGGATAGCATAAAGGGATATTTGAATAAGAGTTTTTCAATGAAAGACCTCGGTGAAGCTGCTTACATATTGGGCATTAAGATCTATAGAGATAGATCAAGACGCTTAATTGGACTTTCACAAAGCACATACCTTGACAAGATTTTGAAGAAGTTCAAAATGGATCAAGCAAAGAAAGGGTTCTTGCCTGTATTGCAAGGTGTGAAGTTGAGTAAGACTCAATGCCCGACCACTGCAGAAGATAGAGAGAAGATGAAAGATGTTCCCTATGCTTCAGCCATAGGCTCTATCATGTATGCAATGCTGTGTACCAGACCTGATGTGTGCCTTGCTATAAGTTTAGCAGGGAGGTACCAAAGTAATCCAGGAGTGGATCACTGGACAGCGGTCAAGAATATCCTGAAGTACCTGAAAAGGACTAAGGAAATGTTTCTCGTGTATGGAGGTGATAAAGAGCTCATCGTAAAGGGTTACGTTGATGCAAGCTTTGACACTGATCCGGACGATTCGAAATCGCAAACCGGATACGTATTTACATTAAACGGTGGAGCTGTCAATTGGTGCAGTTCTAAACAAAGCGTTGTGGCGGATCTACATGTGAAGCGGAGTACATAGCTGCTTCGGAAGCAGCAAATGAAGGAGTCTGGATGAAGGAGTTCATATCCGATCTAGGTGTCATACCTAGTGCATCGGGTCCAATGAAAATCTTTTGTGACAATACTGGAGCAATTGCCTTGGCGAAGGAATCCAGATTTCACAAGAGAACAAAGCACATCAAGAGACGCTTCAATTCCATCCGGGACTTGGTCCAGGTGGGAGACATAGAGATTTGCAAGATACATAGGGATCTGAATGTGGCAGACCCGTTGACTAAGCCTCTTCCACGGGCAAAACATGATCAGCACCAAGACTCCATGGGTGTTAGAATCATTACTGTATAATCTAGATTATTGACTCTAGTGCAAGTGGGAGACTGAAGGAAATATGCCCTAGAGGCAATAATAAAGTTATTATTTATTTCCTTACATATCATGATAAATGTTTATTATTCATGCTAGAATTGTATTAACCGGAAACATAATACATGTGTGGATACATAGACAAACAGAGTGTCACTAGTATGCCTCTACTTGACTAGCTTGTTAATCAAAGATGGTTAAGTTTCCTAACCATAGACAAAAGGAGTTGTCATTTGATTAACAAGGTCACATCATTAGTTGAATGATCTGATTGACATGACCCATTCCATTAGCATAGCACCCGATCGTTTAGTATGTTGCTATTGCTTTTATCCATGACTTATACATGTTCCTTTGACTATGAGATTATGCAACTCCCGTTTGCCGGAGGAACACTTTGGGTGCTACCAAACGTCACAACGTAACTGGGTGATTATAAAGGAGTACTACAGGTGTCACCAAAGGTAGATGTTGGGTTGGCGTATTTTGAGATTAGGATTTGTCACTCCAATTGTGGGAGAGGTATCTCTGGGCCCTCTCGGTAATGCACATCACTTAAGCCTTGCAAGCATTGCAACTAATGAGTTAGTTGCGGGATGATGTATTACGGAACGAGTAAAGAGACTTGCCAGTAACGAGATTGAATTAGGTATTGGATACCGACGATCGAATCTCGGGCAAGTAACATACCGATGGACAAAGGGAACAACGTATGTTGTTATGCGGTCTGACTGATAAAGATCTTCATAGAATATGTAGGAGCCAATATGGGAATCCAGGTCCCGCTATTGGTTATTGACCGGAGACGTGTCTCGGTCATGTCTACATTGTTCTCGAACCGTAGGGTCCGCACGCTTAAGGTTATGATGACAGTTATTATGAGTTTATGCATTTTGATGTACCGAAGGAGTTTGGAGTCCCGGATGTGATCACGGACATGACGAGGAGTCTCGGAATGGTCGAGACATAAAGATTGATATATTGGACGGCTATGTTCGGACATCGGAATGGTTCCGAGAGGTTTCGGATATTACCGGAGTGCCGGAGGGGTTACCGGAAACCCCCGGGGGAAGTATGGGCCTTATTGGGCCGCGAAGGGAGAGAGAGGGCCGCGCCAGGAGGTGGTGCGCCCCCCCCCCCCCATGAGGAGTCTGAATTGGACAAGGAGGGGGGCCCCTTTCCCTCTCCCTCTCCCTCTCCTTCCTTCCCCCCTTCCCCCTCCTAGTTGGACTAGGAAAGGGGAGTCCTACTCCTACTAGGAGGAGGACTCCCCCCTCCCTTGGCGCGCCTCTCTAGGCCGGCCGGCCTCCCCCTTGCTCCTTTATATACGGGGGCAAGGGGGGCACCCCAAGACACACAAGTTGATCATTGCAATCGTTCCTTAGCCGTGTGCGGTGCCCCCCTCCACCATATTCCACCTCGGTCATATTGTAGCGGTGCTTAGGCGAAGCCCTGCGACAGTAGAACATCAAGATCGTCACCACGCCGTCGTGCTGACGGAACTCTTCCCCGAAGCTTTGCTGGATCGGAGCCCGGGGAATGTCATCGAGCCGAACGTGTGCCAAGAACTCGGAGGTGCCAGAGTACGGTGCTTGGATCGGTCGGATCGTGAAGACGTACGACTACATCAACTGCGTTGATATAACGCTTCCGCTTTCGGTCTACGAGGGTACGTAGACAACACTCTCCCCTCTCGTTGCTATGCATCACCATGATCTTGCGTGTGCGTAGGAAATTTTTTGAAATTACTACGTTCCCCAACAACCACAACATGTCCCTAGTAAGCCTCTAGTTGACTAGCTCATTGATCAATAGATGGTTATGGTTTCCTGACCATGGATACTGGATGTCATTGATAACGGGATCACATCATTAGGAGAATGATGTGATGGACAAGACCCAATCCTAAGCATAGCACAAGATCGTGTAGTTCGTTTGCTAAGAGCTTTTCTAATGTCAAGTATCATTTCCTTAGACCATGAGATTGTGCAACTCCCCGATACCGTAGGAATGCTTTGGGTGTGCCAAATGTCATAACGTAACTGGGTGGCTATAAAGGTGCACTACGGGTATCTCCGAAAGTGTCTGTTGGGTTGGCACGAATCGAGATTGGGATTTGTCACTCCGTTTGACGGAGAGGTATCTCTGGGCCCACTCGGTAATGCATCATCATAATGAGCTCAATGTGACTAATGAGTTGGTCACGGGATCATGCATTGCGGTACGAGTAAAGTGACTTGCCGGTAACAAGATTGAATGAGGTATTGGGATACCGACGGTCGAATCTCGGGCAAGTAACGTACCGATTGACAAAGGGAATTGTATACAGGATTGATTGAATCCCCGACATCGTGGTTCATCCGATGAGATCATCATGAAACATGTAGGAGCCAACATGGGTATCCATATCCCGTTGTTGGTTATTGGCCAGAGAGCTGTCTCGGTCATGTCTACATGATTCCCGAACTCGTACGGTCTACACACTTAAGGTTCGGTGATGCTAGAGTTGTTATGGGAATTAGTGTGCAGTTAAAAAATGTTGTTCGGAGTCCCGGATGAGATCTCGGACGTCACGAGGAGTTCCGGAATGGTCCGGAGGTAAAGATTTATATATGGGAAGTCCTATTTTGGCCACCGGAAAATGTTCAGGATTTTTCGGTATTGTACCGGGAAGGTTCTGGAAGGTTCCAGAGTGGGGCCCACCTGCATGGGGGGACCTACATGAACGTGGGTAGTGGGGGAAAGGCCCCACACCCCTGTTCAAGGCGCACCAAGATCCCCCCTTAGAAGGAATAAGATCATATCCCGAAGGGATAAGATCAAGATCCCTAAAAAAGGGGGATAACAATCGGTGGGGAAGGGAAATGATGGGATTTCTTTCCCCCACCTTTGCCAACGCCCCAATGGACTTGGAGGGAAAGAAACCAGCCCCCTCCACCCCTATATATAGTGGGGAGGCGCATGTGAGATGAATCCCTTCCCCTGGCGCAGCCCTCTCCCTCCCCAACACCTCCTCCGTAGTAGTAGTGCTTGGTGAAGCCCTGTCGGAGAACTGCAAGCTCCACCACCACGCCGTCGTGCTGCCGGAGCTCTCCCTCAACTTCTCCTCTCCCCTTGCTGGATCAAGAAGGAGGAGACGTCCCCGGGCTGTACGTGTGTTGAACACAAAGGCGCTGTTGTTCGGCGCTTAGATCGGAATCAACCGCTATCTGAATCGCTACGAGTACGAATCCTTCATCCGCGTTCTTTTAACGCTTCCGCATCACGATCTTCAAGGGTATGAACATGCACTCCCCTCTCTCTCATTTCTAGTCTCTCCATAGATTGATCTTGGTGATGCGTAGAAAATTTTGAATTTCTGCTACGTTCCCCAACAGTGGCATCATGAGCTAGGTCTATGCGTAGATTCTATGCACGAGTAGAACACAAAGTAGTTGTGGGCGATGATTTGTTCAATTTGCTTGTCGTTACTAGTCTTATCTTGATTCGGCGGCATTGTGGGATGAAGCGGCCCGGACCGACCTTACACGTACACTTACGTGAAACAGGTTCCACCGACTGACATGCATTTGTTGCATAAGGTGGCTAGCGGGTGTCTGTCTCTCCCACTTTAGTCGGATCGGATTCGATGAAAAGGGTCCTTATGAAGGGTAAATAGAAATTGGCATATCACGTTGTGGCTTTTGCGTAGGTAAGAAACGTTCTTGCTAGAAACCCATAGCAGCCACATAAAACATGCAACAACAATTAGAGGACATCTAACTTGTTTTTGCAGGGTATGCTATGTGATGTGATATGGCCAAAAGAATGTGATGAATGATATATGTGATGTATGAGATTGATCATGTTCTTGTAATAGGAATCACGACTAGCATGTCGATGGGTATGACAACCGGTAGGAGCCATAGGAGTTGTCTTAATTTATTGTATGACCTACATGTCAATGAAAAATGCCATGTAATTACTTTACTTTATTGCTAACCGTTAGCCATAGTAGTAGAAGTAATAGTTGGCGAGACAACTTCATGAAGACACAATGATGGAGATGATGATGATGAAGATCATGGTGTCATGCCGGTGACGAAGGTGATCATGCCGCGCCTCGAAGATGGAGATCAAAAGGCGCAAGATGATATTGGCCATATCATGTCACATTATGATTTGCATGTGATGTTTGTCATGTTTACATCTTATTTGCTTAGAACGACGGTAGCATAAATAAGATGATCCCTTGCTAAAATTTCAAGAAAGTGTTCCCCCTAACTGTGCACCGTTGCGAAGGTTCGTTGTTTCGAAGCACCACGTGATGATCGGGTGTGATAGATTCTAACATTCGCATACAACGGGTGTAAGCCAGATTTACACATGCGAAACACTTAGGTTGACTTGACGAGCCTAGCATGTACAGACATGGCCTCGGAACACAAGAGACCGAAAGGTCGAACATGAGTCGTATAGTAGATACGATCAACATTAAGATGTTCACCGATGATGACTAATCCGTCTCACGTGATGATCGGACACGGCCTAGTTGACTCGGATCATGTATCACTTAGATGACTAGAGGGATGTCTATCTAAGTGGGAGTTCATTAAATAATCAGATGAACTTAATTATCATGAACATAGTCAAAAGGTCTTTGCAAATTATGTCGTAGCTCACGCTTTGGTTCTACTGTTTTAGATATGTTCCTAGAGAAAAATTTAGTTGAGAGTTGACAGTAGCAATTATGCGGACTGGGTCCGTGAACTGAGGATTGTCCTCATTGTTGCACAGAAGGGCTATGTCCTTAATGCACCGCTCAGTGTGTTGAACCTCGAGTGTCGTCTGTAGATGTTGGGAAACATCTGACATACATGTTTTGATGACTACATGATAGTTCAGTGCATAATGCTAAATGGTTTAGAATTGAGGCACCAAAGACGTTTTTGAAACATCGCATAACATATGAGATGTTCCAAGGACTGAAATTGGGATTTCAGGCTAGTGCCCACGTCAAGAGGTATGAGACCTCTGACAAGTTTCTTAAGCCTGCAAACTAAGGAGAAAAGCTCAATCGTTGAGCATGTGCTTAGATTGTATGAGTACTAAAATCGCTTGAATCGAGTGGGAGTTAATCTTCCAGATGAGATAGTGATGTTTCTCCAAAGTCACTGCCACCAAGCTACTAGAGCTTTGTGATGAACTATAACATATCAGGGATAGATATGATGATCCTTGAGCTATTCGCGACACCGCGAAAGTAGAAATCAAATAGGAGCATCAATTTTTGATGGTTAGTAAAACCACTAGTTTCAAGAAGGGCTAGGGAAAGAAGGGATACTTCATGAAATGGCAAACCAGTTGCTGCTCTAGTGAAGAAACCCAAGGTTGAACCCAAACCTGAGACTAAGTGCTTCTGTAATAAGGGGAACCATCACTGAAGCAGAACTACCCTAGATACTTGGTAGGTGAGAAGGCAGGCAAGGTCGACAGAAGTATATTGGATATACATTATATTAATGTGTACTTTACTAGTACTCCTAGTAGCACCAGGGTATTAGATACCGGTTCGGTTGCTAAGTGTTAGTAACTCGAAATAAAAGGCTACAGACTAAACGAAGACTAGCTCAAGGTGAGATGACGATATGTGTTGGAAGTGTTTCCAAGGTTGATGTAATCAAACATCGTACGCTCCCTCTACCATCGAGATTGGTGTTAAACCTAAATAATTGTTATTTGGTGTTTGCGTTGAGCATAGACATGATTGGATTATGTTTATCGCAATACGGTTATTCATTTAAGGAGAATAATGGTTACTCTGTTTATTTGAATAATACCTTCAATGGTCTTACACCTAAAGTGAATGGTTCATTGAATCTCGATCGTAGTGATACACATGTTCATGCCAAAAGATATAAGATAGTAATGATAGTACCACATACTTGTGGCACTTCCATTTGAGTCATATTGGTATAAAACGCATGAAGAAGCTCCATGTTGATGGATCTTTGGACTCGCTCATTTTTTGAAAACTTTGAGACATGCGAACCATGTCTATTGGTTTATACGCATGAAGAAACTCCATGCAGATGGACCGTTTGGACTCACTTGATTTTGAATCACTTGAGACATGCAAATCATACCACATGGGCAAGATGACTGAAAGGCCTCGTTTTTAGTGAGATGAAACAAGAGAGCAACTTGTTGGAAGTAATACATTTGATGTGTGTAATCCAATGAGTGCTGAGGCACGCAATGAATATCGTTATGCTCTTACTTCACAGATGATTTGAGTAGATTCTAAGTATATTTACTTGATGAAACACAAGTCTGAATTATTGAAAGGTTCAAGTAGTTTCAGAGTGAAGTTGAAGATCGTCGTGACAAGAGGATAAAATGTCTATGATATGATCATAGAGATAGATATTTGAGCTACGAGTTTGGCACACAATTAAGACATTGTGGAAATTGTTTCACAACTAATACCGCCTGGAACACCATAGTGTGATGGTGTGTCCAAACATCATAAATGCACCCTATTGTATATGGTGCATACCATGATGTCTCTTATCAAATTACCACTATCGTTTATGGGTTAGGCATTAGAGACAACGGCTTTCACTTTAAATAAGTCACCACACAATTCCGTTGAGACGACACCGTATGAACTATGGTTTACAGAAACCTAAGTTGTCGTTTCTTAAAAGTTTGGGGCTATGACGCTTATGTGAAAAGGTTTCAGGCTGATAAGCTCGAACCCAAAGCGGATGAATGCATCTTCATAGAATACCCAAAATAGTTGGGTATACCTCATATTTTAGATCCGGAAGCAAAAGTGATTGTTTCTAGAAACGGGTCCTTTCTCGAGGAAAAGTTTCTCTTGAAAGAATTGAGTGGGAGGATGGTGGAGACTTGATGAGGTTATTGAACCATCACTTCAACTAGTGTGTAGCAGGACACAGGAAGTTGTTCCTGTGGCACCTACACCAATTGAAGTGGAAGCTTATGATAGTGATCATGAAACTTCGGATCAAGTCACTACCAAACCTCATAGGTCGACAAGGATGTGTACTACTTCAGAGTGGTACGTAATCCTGTCTTGGAAGTCATGTTGCTAGACAACAATGAACCTACGAGCTATGGAGAAGCGATGGTGGGCCCGGAATCCGACGAATGGCTCGAGGCCATAAAATCCGAGAGAGGATCCATGTATAAAACAAAGTATAGACTTTGAAGGAACTACTTGTTGGTTGTAAGGCTGTTGGGTGCAGATGGATTTTAAAAGGAAGACAGACAATGATGGTAAGTGTCACCATTAAGAAAGCTCGACTTGTCCTTAAGATGTTTTCCGACAAGTTCAAGGAGTTGACTACGATGAGACTTTCTCACTCGTAGCGATGCTAAGAGTCTGTTGGAATATATTAGCAGTTACTGCATTATTTATGAAATCTTGCAGATAGGATGTCAAAACATTGTTTCCTCGACAATTTTCTTGAGGAAAGGTTGTATGTGATACAACCAGAAGGTTTTGTCAATCCTGAAAGATGCTGACAAGTATGCAAAGCTCCAACAATTCTTCTAAGGACTGGAGTAAGCATCTCGGAGTTGGAATATACGCTTTGATGATGGTCAAAGATTTTGGGTTTATACAAAGTTTATGAGAAACTTGTATTTCCAAAGAAGTGAGTGGGAGCACTATAGAATTTCTGATGAGTATATGTTGTTGACATATTGTTGATCGAAAATGATGTAGAATTTCTAGAAAGCATATGGAAAACCTGGATTAAGCTACTTGAACATTGAGCATCAAGATCTATAAAGATAGATCAAAAACCGCTTAATAGTACTTTCAAACAAACACATACCGTGACAAGATTTTGAAGGAATTCAAAATAGATCGGCAAAGAAGGAGTTCTTGGCTGTGTTATAAGGTGTGAGTATTGAGTAAAACTCAAGACCTGACCACGGCAAAGGAGAGAAAAAGGACGAATGTTGTACCCTATGCTTTAGACGTAGGCTCTATAGTATGCTATGCTGTGTACCGCACCTGAAGTGTGCCTTGCCATGAGTCAGTCAAGGGGTACAAGAGTGATCCAGGAATGGATCACATGACAGCGGTCGAACTTATCCTTAGTAACTAGTGGACTAAGGAATTTTCTCGATTATGGAGGTGGAAAAGGAGTTCGTCGTAAAGGGTTACGTCGATGCAAACTTGGACACTAATCCGGATGACTCTGAGTAGTAAACCGGATTCGTATAGTAGAGCAGCTATTTGGAATACCTCCAAGTAGCGCGTGGTAGCTGCATCTACAAGATGACATAGAGATTTGTAAAGCACACACGGATCTGAATGGTTCAGACCCGTTGACTAATAACCTCTCTCACAAGCAAGATATGAACAAACCCCATGGGTGTTGGATTCATTACAATCACATAGTGATGTGAACTAGATTATTGACTCTAGTGCAAGTGCGAGACTGTTGGAAATATGCCCTAGAGGCAATAATAAAATGGTTATTATTGTATTTCCTTGTTCATGATAATTGTCTATTGTTCATGCTAAAATTGTATTAACTGGAAACCATAATACATGTGTGAATACATAGACCACAACATGTCCCTAGTAAGCCTCTAGTTGACTAGCTCATTGATCAATAGATGGTTATGGTTTCCTGACCATGGATATTGGATGTCATTGATAACGGGATCACATAATTAGGAGAATGATGTGATGGACAAGACCCAATCCTAAGCATAGCACAAGATCGTGTAGTTCATTTGCTAAGAGCTTTTCTAATGTCAAGTATCATTTCCTTAGACCATGAGATTGTGCAACTCCCGGATACCGTAGGAATGCTTTGGGTGTGCCAAACATCACAACATAACTGGGTGGCTATAAAGGTGCACTACAGGTATCTCTGAAAGTGTCTGTTGGGTTGGCACGAATCGAGACTGGGATGTGTCACTCCGTATGACGGAGAGGTATCTCTGGGCCCACTCGGTAATGCATCATCATAATGAGCTCAATGTGCCTAATGAGTTGGTCACGGGATCATGCATTACGGTACGAGTAAAGTGACTTGCCGGTAACGAGATTGAACGAGGTATTGGGATACCGACGATCGAATCTCGGGCAAGTAACGTAACGATTGACAAAGGGAATTGTATACATGATTGATTGAATCCCCGACATCATGGTTCATCCGATGAGATCATCGTGGTTCATCCGATGAGATCATCGTGGAACATGTGGGAGCCAATATGGGTATCCAGATCCCGTTGTTGGTTATTGGCCAGAGAGCTGTCTCGGTCATGTCTGCATGATTCCCGAACCCGTAGGGTCTACACACTTAAGGTTCGGTGATGCTAGAGTTGTTATGGGAATTAGTGTGCAGTTACGAATGTTGTTCGGAGTCCCGGATGAGATCTCGGACGTCACGAGGAGTTCCGGAATGGTCCGGAGGTAAAGATTTATATATGGGAAGTCCTACTTTGGCCACCAGAAAATGTTCAGGATTTTTTGGTATTGTACCGGGAAGGTTCTAGAAGGTTCTGGAGTGGGGCCCACCTGCATGGGGGACCCACTTGAACGTGGGTAGTGGGGTTAAGTCCCCACACCCCTGGTCAAGGCGCACCAAGATCCCCCCTTAGAAGGAATAAGATCATATCCCGAAGGGATAAGATCAAGATCCCTAAAAAAGGGGGATAACAATCGGTGGGGAAGGGAAATGATGGGATTTCTTTCCCCCACCTTTGCCAACGCCCCAATGGACTTGGAGGGCAAGAAACCAGCCCCCTCCACCCCTATATATAGTGGGGAGGCGCATGGGAGCTGAACCCCTTCCCCTGTCGCAGCCCTCTCCCTCCCCAACACCTCCTCCTCCGTAGTGCTTGGCGAAGCCCTGCCGGAGAACTGCAAGCACCACCACCACGCCGTCATGCTGCCAGAGCTCTCCCTCAACTTCTCCTCTCCCCTTGCTGCATCAAGAAGGAGGAGACGTCCCCGGGCTGTACGTGTGTTGAACGCGGAGGCGCTATTGTTCGGCGCTTAGATCGGAATCAACCGCGATCTGAATCGCTACGAGTACGACTCCTTCATCCGCGTTCTTTTAACGCTTCCGCATCACAATCTTCAAGTGTATGAAGATGCACTCCCCTCTCTCTCATTGCTAGTCTCTCCATAGATTGATTGATCTTGGTGATGCGTAGAAAATTTTGAATTTTTGCTACGTTCCCCAACAAAACTTAGGTGTTATACCTAACTCCTTATCTTCGTCGAGTTCCCAATCTTCAGAGTTGCGTTTAATTCTTTCCAATAAATACCATTTGAATTCAATAGTCTTCATCATAAAAGAACCAGTACAAGAAGTATCGAGCATTGAGCGATTATTGAGAGAAAGCCGAGCATAAATTTTTTGAATAATAATTTCTCTTGAGAGCTCATGATTGGGGCATGAACATAACATTGAATTAAGCCTCCCCCAAGCTTGAGCGATAATTTCTCCTTCGCGAGGCCAAAAATTGTATATGTAATTACGATCACGATGAACCAGATGCATAGGATAAAACTTCTGATGAAATTCCAATTTCAATCGGTTGTAGTTCCATGATCCAATATCACCGCATAGCCTAAACCATGTCAATGCCTTTCCCTTCAAAATAAAGGGAAGACCTTCTTCTTTATAACATCCTCGGGCATACTTGCAAGCTTAAATAATCCACAAACTTCATCCACATAGATTAGGTGCAAATCGGGATGTAATGTTCCATCTCCTGTAAAAGGATTAGCTAGCAGTTTCTCTATCATACCCGAAGGAATTTCAAAGTTAAGATTTTCAGTAGGTTCAATAGGTTGAGGAGAAACTCTTTGCTCTACTGGTTGGGGTGAATATACCCCGAACAAGCCCCTTAAAGGATTACTTTCCATAGCAACAAGTGACAGTAGGTTTCAGCACACTATATAAAATTTTCCTTACCAAAGGCGCTTCACTCCCCGGCAACGGCGCCAGAAAAGAGTCTTGATGACCCACAAGTATAAGGGATCTATCGTAGTCCTTTCGATAAGTAAGAGTGTCGAGCCCAGCGAGGAGCAGAAGGAAATGACAAGTAGTTTTCTGTAAGGTATTCTCTACAAGCACTGAAACTATCGGTAACAGATAGTTTTGTGATAAGGTAATTTGTAATGGGTAACAAGTAACAAAAGTAAAAAAGGTGCAGCAAGGTGGCCCAATCATTTTTGTAGCACAGGACAAGCCTGGACAAACTCTTATATAAAGGAAAGCGCTCCCAAGGACACATGGGAATTATTGTCAAGCTAGTTTTCATCATGCTCATATGATTCACGTTCGTTACTTTGATAATTTGATATGTGGGTGGACCAGTGCTTGGGTACTGCCCTTCCTTGTACAAGCATCCCACTTATGATTAACCCCTCTTGCAAGCATCCGCAACGACAAAAGAAGTATTAAGGTATACCTAACCATAGCATGAAACATATGGATCCAAATCATCCCCTTACAAAGCAACGCATAAACTAGGGTTTAAGCTTCTGTCACTCTAGCAACCCATCATCTACTAATTACTTCCCGAAGCCTTCCCCTAGGCCCAAATAATGGTGAATTGTCATGTAGTCGACGTTCACATAACACCACTAGAGGAAAGACAACATACATCTCATCAAAATATCGAACGAATACCAAATTCACATGACTACTTATAGCAAGACTTCTCCCATGTCCTCAGGAACAAACATAACTACTCACAAATCATATTCATGTTCATAATCAGAGGGGTATTAATATGCATAAAGGATCTGAACATATGATCTTCCACTGAATAAACCAACTAGCATCAACTACAAGGAGTAATCAACACTACTAGCAACCCATAGGTACTAATCTGCGGTTTTGAGACAAAGATCGGATACTAGAGATGAACTAGGGTTTGAGATGAGATGGTGCCGGTAAAGATGTTGATGGAGACTGACCCCCTCCCGATGAGAGGATCGATGGGGATGACGATGGTGATGATTTCCCCCTCCCGGAGGGATGTTTCCCCGGCAGAACAGCTCTGCCGGAGCCCTAGATTGGTTCCGCTAAGGTTCCGCCTCGAGATGCCGGCTCTTCCTCCTGAAAGCTTCCTCCCTATTTTTTACAGGGTGAAAGACTTCATATAGCAAAAGATGGGCACCGAAGACCTGCCAGGGGGCCCACGAGGCAGGGGGCGCGCCTAGGGGGTAGGGCGTGCCCCCACCCTCGTGGACGGTGGGTGGCCCCCCTATGGTGCTTTCTTCACCCAATATTTTTAATATATTCCAAAACTGACTTTCGTGGAGTTTCAGGACTTTTGGAGTTGTGCATAATAGGTCTCTAATATTTTCTCCTTTTCCAGCCCAAACTTCCAGCCGCATGCATTCTCCCTCTTCATGTCAACCTTGTAAAATAAGAGAGAAAAGGCATAAGTATTGTGACATAATGTGTAATAATATCCCATAATGCAATAAATATCGATATAAAAGCATGATGCAAAATGGACGTATCACTTGCGAGAGGGGTTAATCATAAGTGGGAGGCTTGTTCAGGTAAGAACAACACCCAAGCACCGTTCCACCCGCATATCAAATTATCAAAGTAGCGAACAAGAATAATAAACATGATGAAAGTGACTATATGAAATTCCCATGTGTCCTCAAGAATGCTTTGCTTATTGTAAGAGACCATTTCGGCCTGTCCTTTGCCACAAAAAGGATTGGGCTACCTTGCTGCACTTTTTTACCGTTACTATTACTTGCTCATTACAAATTATCTTGCTATCGAACTATCAGTTACTGACAATTTCAGTGCCTATAATTTCAGTTTCATGAGCATCCCGTTGCTATTCTTGAAGAAACCGAGCGCAAGACTCGCAACAAGTCTATCAAATTCCTGAAAGTGAAGTGGTCACACCATTCCGACCGAGAAGCCACCTGGGAGCGCGAGGATCACCTCCGTTCCGAATATCCGGAGTTCTTTCAATCCTAGATCTCGGGACGAGATCCTCTTGTAGTGGTGGAGTGTTGTAACACCCCGGATGTAACTTGCCATATTTGTAACTCCGACTCTTGCCATTTTCGGCTTTAAGTTATGAGATTCCCTTTGTGGTTGGGTTTTTGTCTTTCGTCTCGCATTTTGTTCATGTCATGCATTTCATATCATGTCATCATGTGCATCGCATTTGCATTCATGTTCGTCTCATGCATCCGAGCATTTTCCCCGTTGTCCGTTTTGCAATCCGACACCCCCACATGCACCGGCGCATCCCTCTTGTCTCTTTTCGTGATCGGGTGTTAAACGTTCTCGGAATGGACCGAGATTTTCCAAGTGGCCTTGGTACACTACCGGTAGACCGCCTGTCAAATTTTGTTCAATTTGGAGGCCGTTTGATGCTCCAACGGTTAACCGGGTAACCGCAAAAGCCTCTTTTGTGTTGCAGCCCAACGCCCCTCTAAAACAGCCCAATAACCCATCTAAACCATCTCCATGTCCCCCGTCGTTGGATCACGATTGTGTGGGCAAAAACCGCACCTCATTTGGACACTCCTACCTCCTCCTATCTATAAATATGTGATCCCCTCCGAAAATCTCGCAGTCCAAACCCTAGCACCGCTCCCCTCGCGCCGCCGGACGTTTCTTCCCCATCGACGGACGTGTCCGCCGCCTCCACCGCCACCACGTGTCAGCCTGCGATTCGCTGGGCAGCCGCGCCCACATCCCCGCGCCGGCCCGCTCACCGCCGCCCGCTCGGTCTGCGCCTGCCCGCGCGCCGGACCCGAGCACGTCCGCCGGCCGCCGCCCGGCTCTGCCGAATCCACCGCCAACCAGCGCGTCGCCGACCATCGCTGCGCCTCGCCGGGGTTCCACCGACCCCGCGCTGCCGCCTTACGGCGACCCCGACCTCGGGAGCCACCGCCCGCAGCTCCGGCGAGCTACCCCCGCACCGGATCCACTCCTCCCCGTGTTCTCCGACGAACCCCGAGCTCCGTGCCGCCGCTCGTCTTCCTCTCCGGCGAGTCCTCCGGCGATCCTCGAAGTCCGCGCCAAACGGGATAAGATCCACCCACACCATCATCCAACGGTCGGCCCCATCCCGATCCACTTCGTCCCGCGTTGACTTTCGCGGAGGTGAAATTTTCTCCAAGTCTCGAGACTCCCTGTTATTTTTATGCCATGTTCATCATGTCGTATCTCGGTGCTCGGAGCTCCAAATCATGCATATGATATATTGAATTGTTCCTCTCGTTGAGCTCTTCTTGTTAGAAGCATTTAAATGCATGTTACTGTTGGTTATGATGCCTTTCTCGTTGATTCAAGAGTGTTATAAAATGTTAGGAGTTGGTACTTATCAGATCATGGTGATTTGTCATTTTTGTTGCATTTGATGTGTGCATCATATGAGCATGAGCTCTACATGTGTTTTGAACTAAATCATGTCATCTTTACAGGGGTGCTTCTCTTGTATTGTTGTGATCTATGTGGTGACTAGCACAAGCATGCAAAGCAGGATCCACAATGTTGCTGTTTTCAGGGACTTGGGATTTTGCTAAGTCATTTTCCTGCTGTTATCTTGATGTCATGCAAACTTGATGCTACAGTGAGATCCATGCTTGTTTTGAGATGCTTCAGTAAGGATGTTTTTAACATGTGGTTATGCTCTATCCATCCATGCCCCTGTTTGCAATTATGGAGTTGTCTAGCATGTCGTTTTCTTGCTCTACATTTGCTATAAAATGTTCCTGGCAGAATGTTAACATGTCAATCAATATTGCCATGGTTGTTGCTAGTGATCCATGCATCCTATTAACTTTCTCTTGCCATGGTTAGCTTCATGAATATGTCTAATTGCTGTTGGTATGCTTGTTTTGTCATGCAATGCTATGTGGTGAGTGGCATGAGCTCACAAAGTTGTTATCATAAATCTGTTTATGACATGCTCTGTTTTTCTGCTAAGTCTGAAACTGTTAATAAAACTTGCTATGTTTACATGGGTGCCACCATATCTTCTATGCCTTTTTGTCTCATGTTCAGTAAGATACTTTTGTTATATGCATTTAGTAGAATCATGTCATGCCTTGAGTTGCCATGATATGTTCCTGTAGAATGTTGTTTGCTTGCTCTAAACATTTGTGACGCCCGGATAATTAGCCTACGGTAACCCTCCGCTAATGATGCCATGTCACCTCGATTACTGTGGCTAATCTCGCATTAGTTCGAAACTGATTCAAATTCAAATTCTAAATCAAACAAACAATAAAAGTTTTCGAATGATAAAACTAAAATGTTCGGTGCGAGCCAAATAATTCATAAGTAAATCCGGTGAAGAAAACCACATTGTTATAAAATGCTTAAATGCTTTAAAATAACTAAAACAGCAGCAAAACAATTATTGAAAGCCTCTTATAATTTATAAAGTGTTAAACTATTTTTCTGTTGGGGTACCCATTTTTTTTGACAGGAAGACTGTAAGGGAACCCCCTATAGTATAATTGGTGCAACAAACCCAAATTGCAAGTACCATGCCTTGAACCTGGATGGGTGGGAAGGCATCAGCCCCTTCCCACCACTAGGCTATGCCTTAGTCTGCGGGGTACCCAAATTGTAGTGGCAGGATTATATTTATTAATGCTAACTTAGAGACTATTTTTATAGTTTATAATACTAAACATAAAAGAAACTAGAATTAAAACAACAGTAGAAAATACAAAAGGAATGAAAAAAAAGAAAAGGCCCCCTCTCCCCGGGTCGTTTGGCCCAGCAAGCCAATAGGCGCGCCGGCCCAGCCTTGGCCTATATGGCCCCCCACCCCCCGTGAGACCTAACCCTAGAGACCTCCACACTCCTCCCACTCGACCCCCTCACTCCCCTCGCCATCCCTCGCGCCGCCGCACGCCCAGAGGCGAATCGCCTCGTGCCCGACACCCCCTCGCACGCCTCTCCTCCCTCCGTTCGCTCCCGCTCCGCCCGTCTTCGCCACCACTACGCGCCGGAGCACTTCCCTATTGGTGCCTCGCCGCCCCCAATCACGCCGCCTCCCTCCCGCACACACAAGACACACTCATGCTCAAGCAGGGCAGCGCATCGCACCATCTGCCTCCTACCTCCCGTCGCCGGCGCTCACCACCACCACCTTCGACACCACTGGACCGCGCCGCCGGAGCCCTTCACCGTCTTCGCCGGATCGGCCACCGCCCCATCGCCCTCGAGTCCTCCCCGCCGGACTACCTCCCCGTCATCGCGTCGCTGGATCTCGCTTCCCCGTCCTCCTCCACAACGACGTCCACAAGCCACGCCGACCCTCCTTCTCAGCAATGCTGTGAGCCGCCCCCGTTTCCATCCTCTTTCCCCGCGTTCATCGCGTCGCTCGTCGTACCCCTGCACCGCACGCACAGCCACCGCCACGCACGGCCAGCTGTTGCTGCTGCTGCGCCCCACCGGCGCTCGCTCGCGTACACGCCTCACTGCGGCCCCCGCCCAACCTCCTCGGCCGACCGCCGTGGCCACGTTCCGGCACGCCCTGCCGCACCACCACCTCCCCTCGCCGGCCTGCCCCGCCGTCAGTGCCCTGACGGCCTCGTCCCCCTTTGCGGGCGAGTGCCCGGTCGGTGCGCCCGCATCCGGCGCCTGTCACCCGTGAACCCCCACACCCGCTATGGCCCCTGGGGCCTATGACAGATGGGCCCCACGCCCAGAACGTTTTTGTAAAAAAAAAAGAATTAAAAATAATAATAAATAAATAAATAATGAAAATAATTAATTAACTTAATTAACTTAATTAATTCTGATTAAATTAACCAAATAAGATTAATTAACCTAACGATTAGTTAACCTAATTAACTACTGTTAATTAGCTAATTAATTAGTATGACAGTGGGGCCCACCCACTAATTAATCTTGATTAATTTAATTAATCTGTTTGATTAAAATGTGTCACTGACCAGTGGGGCCCACTGGTCAGGTTAACCAGTCAACCCTGTTGACTGCTAACGTCAGCATGACATCATGCTGATGTCATTAATCTATTTTTCGAATTAATTTAAATAATTAATTAAATTCCAGAAATTAATAAAATCTTTACAAAATCATATCTTTTAATCCGTAACTCAGATTAAAATATTTTCAACATGAAAGTTGCTCAGAACGACGAGACGATTCCGGATACGCAACCCGTTCGTCCGCCACACCCCCCTAACCTATCGAACTCACAACTTTCCCCCTCCGGCTCCTGTGCCCAAAAACGCGAAACGCCGGGGATACTTCCCGGATGCTTTCCCCCTTCACCGGTATCACCACATACCGCGTTAGGGCACCTCTAGCACCGATACTTGTCATGTCATGCATCGCTATGCATCTGTTTGCTTAAATATTTATTGTTTCTTCCCCCTCTTCTCTCGCTAGACACCGAGACCGACGCCGCTGCTACCCAGTACGACTACGGAGTTGACGACCCCTCTCTCTTGTTTGAGCAACCAGGCAAGCCCCCCCCTTGATCACCAGATATCACCTACTCTCCTCTATACTGCTTGCATTAGAGTAGTGTAGCATGTTACTGCTTTCGTTATTCCTATCCTGATGCATAGCTTGTCCTTGCTACTACTGTTGTTACCTTTACCTGCTATCCTACATGCTTAGTTTAGGATGCTAGTGTTCCATCTGTGGCCCTACATTCTTGTCCGTCTGCCATGCTATACTATCGGGCCGTGATCACTCAGGAGTGATCACGGGAATATACTTATGTACATAATACATGATACATGTGGTGACTAAAGATGGGTCGGCTCGTAGGAGTACCCGCGAGTGGATCTTTGAGGCGGAGCGACAGGGCAGGTTGAGGTCACCTAGGAGAGAGGTGGGCATGGCCCTGTCGGCGTTCGCGGATACTTAACACGCTTAACAAGATCTGGGTATTTGATCTGAGTCTGGCCATTTGGTCTATACGCACTAACCAGCTACGTGGGAAAGATATGGGCACTCGGCGTCGTGGTATCAGCCGAAGCCTTCGTGACGTCAGCGACTAAGCGGCGCGCGCCGGATTGGAACGTAAGCCTCCTCTTGTATTAAGGGGGCTAGTTCTGCTTCAGGCCGCCCACGCAACGTGCAGGTGTGCTTAGGGCGATGGCCCCAGACCCCTGCGCGCTTAGGTTTAGACCGACGTGCTGACCTCTCTGTTGTGCCTAGGTAGGGCTGCGACGTGTTGATCTTCCGAGGCCGGGCATGACCCAGGAAAGTGTGTCCGGCCAAATGGGATCAAGCGTGTTGGGTTATGTGGTGCACCCCTGCAGGGTAGTTAATCTATTCGAATAGCCGTGTCCCTCGGTAAAAGGACGACCCGGAGTTGTACCTTGACCTTATGACAACTAGAACCGGATACTTAATAAAACACACCCTTCCAAGTGCCAGATACAACCCGGTGATCGCTCTCTAACAGGGCTGCGCGGAGGGGATCGCCGGGTAGGATTACGCTATGCGATGCTACTTGGAGGACTTCAGTCTACTCTCTTCTACATGCTGCAAGATGGAGGCTGCCAGAAGCGTAGTCTTCGACAGGATTAGATATCCCCCTCTTATTCTGGCATTCTGCAGTTCACTGATATGGCCCTTTACACATATATCCATGCATATGTAGTGTAGCTCCTTGCTTGCGAGTACTTTGGATGAGTACTCACGGTTGCCTTTTCCCCCTTTTCCCCATTTCCCTACCCGATTGTTGCGACCAGACGATGAAGCCCAGGATCCAGATGCCACCGTCAATGACGATTCCTTCTACTCTGGAGGTGCCTACTACTACGTGCAGCCCGTTGACGACGACCAGGAGTAGCTTAGGAGGATCCCAGGCAGGAGGCCTGCGCCTCTTTCGATCTGTATCCCAGTTTGTGCTAGCCTTCTTAAGGCAAACTTGTTTAACTTATGTTTGTACTCAGATATTGTTGCTTCCGCTGACTCGTCTATGATCGAGCACTTGTATTCGTGCCCTCGAGGCCCCTGGCTTGTATTATGATGCTTGTATGACTTATTTTATTTTTAGAGTTGTGGTGTGATATCTTCCTGTGAGTCCCTGATCTTGACCATACACGTTTGCGTGTATGATTAGTGTACGATTGAATCGGGGGCGTCACAACATTGCTTCCTGATACTATTTATGCCATGTTAGTATTTTCACTAAGTCTGTGAAGCTGATATCTTTTGCACTTTTGCCATGCTTGTTTGAACCTGTTCTAGTGTATTTTAGCCGTAGCTCAGTGTTCATGTTTTGTCAAACATCTCTTTTAAATCACAGCAATGTGCTCTGTTGTTATGTTGGAGTGCAGTAGCTTAGTTTCTTGTTGCATTCTAAGTGGCATCATGCTGTTAATCGCAGATTTGCGTCATTCTTGTTTTGCTTGCCATTTGCAAACATGTGCATCCGTTTCCGGTGATCCTTATATCGATTTCAACCGAAATCATCTCATATTTCCAGCGGCATACTTGGTTTTCCAAGTTGATGCCTTGATCTTTCCTTCCCTTCCGGAGCACGCATATGCATTGTATATCACATCTCGCATATCATGCCATGTTTTGCATCATGTTGCTTGTGCATTGCACCGTGATTGATTGTTGGTCTTTTGCTTGTGTACTTTCTTTGGGTAGAGCCGGGAGACGAGTACGTGAACGAGGAACCTATTGAGTACGCTATCGAGGATCAAGCTTTCGACAACTCTGAGAACATTGCAGGCAAGATGACCATACCCTCGAAATCACTTCTATCTTTGCTTGCTAGTTGTTCGTTCTATCGCTATGTCGCGCCACCTACCACTTGCTATACCATGCCTCTCATATTGCCATGAAAAGCCTCTAACCCACCTTTCCTAGGAAACCGTTGTTTGCCTATGTTACCGCTTTTGCTCAGCCCCTCTTATAGCGTTGCTAGTTGCAGGTGAAGATGAAGCTTGTTCCATGTTGGAACATGGATTTTGTTGGGATATCATTATTATCTCTTATTTACTTTAATGCACCTATATAGTTGGTAAAGGGTGGAAGGCTCGGCCTTTTGCCTGGTGTTTTGTTCCACTCTTGCCGCCCTAGTTTCCGTCATACCGGTGTTATGTTCCTTGATTTTGCGTTCCTTATGTGGTTGGGTGTTATGGGAACCCCTTGAAAGTTTGCTTTGAATAAAACTCCTCCAGCAAGGCCCAACCTTGGTTTTAACATTTGCCACCTAAGCCTTTTTCCCTTGGGTTCCGCGAACTCAAGGGTCATCTTTATCTTAAACCCCCGGGCCAGTGCTTCTCTCAGTGTTTGTCTAACCTGTCAGCCGCCGGTGGCCACCAGGGGCAACTCTGGGCTGGCCTACCAGAAGTTTGGAAAATCCGGTGTGCCCTGAGAACGAGATATGTGCAGCTCCTATTAGGATTTGTCGACACAATCGGGTGGCTTTGCTGGTCTTGTTTTACCATTGTCGAAATGTCTTGTAATCGGGATTCTGAGACTGATCGGGTCTTCCCGGGAGAAGGAATATCCTTCGTTGACCGCGAGAGCTTGTGATGGGCTAAGTTGGGACACCCCTGCAGGGTATAAACTTTCGAGAGTCGTGCCCACGCTTATGTGGCAGATGGGAATTTGTTAATATCTCATTGTAGAGAACTGGACACTTAACTTAATTAAAATAAATCAACCGCGTGTGTAGCCGTGATGGTCTCTTTTCAGCCGAGTCCGGGAAGTGGACACGGTCTTGTGTTATGCTTGAACGTAAGTAGTTTCAGGATCACTTCTTGATCACTTCTAGCTTCTTGACCATTGTGTTGCTTCTCTTCTCGCTCTATTTGCGTATGTTAGTCACCATATATGCTTAGTGCTTGCTGCAGCTCCACCTCACTACCCCTTTCCTACCCATAAGCTTAAATAGTCTTGATCTCGCGGGTGTGAGATTGCTGAGTCCTCGTGACTCACGGATACTTCCAAACAGTTGCAGGTGCCGAGAATACCAGTGCAGGTGATGCTACCGAATTCAAGTGGGAGTTCGACGAGGATCTGGGTCGTTATTACGTTTCGTTTCCTGATGATCAGTAGTGGAGCACAGGTGGGGCGATAGGGGATCTAGCATTTGGGGTTGTCTTCCTTTATTTTGGTTTCGTAGTCGGTCCTTTGTTTGTACATTGGATGATGTATGGATTATTTATGTATTGTGTGAAGTGGCGATTGTAAGCCAACTCTTTATCCCTTTCTTATTCAGTACATGGGATGTGTGAAGATTACCCCTCTTGCGACAAGCCTACCATGCAGCTATGCCTCTAAGTCGTGCCCCGACACGTGGGAGATATAGCCGCATTATGGGTGTTACAACTCCGCCTAGCACCCACGTTGTGCTACACTACGTTCAGGTAGTGCCTTTTCCCCCAGATTGATGTTGCGCCTGCTCCTCATCTCCCTAAACTAAAGCACCTCGAGCTCATGGGCGTCCGCATCTCGAAGGAGGATTTGGAGTGCCTGCTCGGCGGCTATACAACGCTCGAGTACCTTTGTCTTCAGGTGATGGATGGGTTCAGGAGCCTCCACATTGCCTTGATGAATGTACATACTATTTATGTGCATTGCTGGTGCCGCAATAGGCTGTCAGTTGAGGTGTTTCACGATATGGTCATTGAGAATGCGCCTTTCCTAGAGAGATTGTATGTACTTGATAAAGTAGGGCCAACAAGAATCAGGGTCATTGACGCACCGAAATTGATAGTGTTGGGCTATTCGTGTGCTGAATTCTCCGAACTTGTTACTGGATCATTATCCGTTCAGGTACAATAATCTTCTTCTTCTCCTTCGTATTATTGGACATCACATTTTATCTATATTTTGTTGATCTATGTTCCCCTGTCATCCAAAAAATGATTCCCATAAGCTTGACCCCGTCTCTACGCACAGTGAAGATCTTGGCAGTACAATCTATCGGCCCTGATCTGGATGAAGTTGTTAGATTCCTTAGATGATTTCCGTGCACGGAGAAGCTATACATCAAGGTGATGCACCTTTCCTGTTAATTGTTAACCACAACAGATTTCAGTTTGTTGTTACTTTTACCTATGATTACAATGACAAATGTAGTATGATTTCTAAAGGAAATTTGGAGGATTTCAATACATTTTTTTTGAGATGTTAATCATGAACAATTGAAGATGGCATGCCACTCTATTCATGTATTTTAGAAATCCTACAAATCAAAGAGACCCGAAGTGTTCAAATCTTTAGGTCGGCACCAATATGTTGTCTTTGTTTACAGATACAAGCAGGCCCGAAAGTGGAAAATGTTGCGCAATATAACAATCCCGTTGAATGCCTTGATCTTCATCTCACAGAAATTACTTTTAACGAGTACTGAGGCACCATACCAGAAATTAAATTTGCCAGGTTCTTTGTTCAAAAAGGAAGGGTGCTCAAGGTAATGAGGTTTGCCCTATATTTAGTGCGCAGAAGTGAGTGGTTTGCTAAAGAGTGCATGCGTCTACAGCTGAATAGAAAAGGCTCTACAGAATTGGATGGAAAAGGCTCTATAGAAGCTGAATTTCAGTTTGTAACTTCATATGGAAGATTATTCGAAAGTTACTGTATCAGCCGCTATATGACTTCTCGGTGGCTGATCCTTTCACAGAAATAATGCATGAAAAAAATTCTGAAGATTATGAATTTGATTTGTAAGAACAGTTTGAACCTTGTAATATTTGAATTTGGGCCTTGTAATGCTGGAATTTGAACCTTGCAATATTTGTAGTATTTGTGATGTAACATAATTGGATGTTTAATTTGGTTACGCAATCATGTCCTATTATAAGTATATATGTTGTTCTTCTGCAGACACAGCATAGATATTGTGCAGATAGAGCATATCCCATCGCACACAGGCTAAACTAGGGAACCCATCGGTGATGATTTTATCAATCACTAACAATTGTATGCCAACAAGCATTTGCCCACAACACACACGGCTTATTAGCAGCAATCATCTGTGTTATTATTGGTATTTGCACACATTTATGACTATGGACCTGTTTGCCATGGATCACACACATCTTGTTAAGTTAAAGCATTTATGTTGTTTTCGCTCATCGCAAATAGTTCATCTGACTGAACTGTATGCCATCTATCTCACACACCTTTATCTGACCGACCATTTCTGTTGTGTTGCCTAATCAAAAACAGTTCATCCGAGTGAATTGTATGCCGTATATCACACACCTTGATCTGGTTGACCGTGTCTGTTGTTCTAGTCATCGCAAATAGTTCATATGGATCAACTGTATACCATGTATCGCACATGCAACTCTAATCCGAATTGTGCTTGATGTCTACGCCATCGCACACAGTTCATCTTATTGGCGACGGTTTTATTATGACATCGTTTGCGATGAATGCATCACACACAATTTGGTCGAAGGGTCTCTAATTCATGTGTCACGTTTGGACCATCATGCAGTAGTGATTCTTACTAAACCACAATTATGCACTAGTAAAACCCACACATTACCATCTCTATATCGCAAAACTATTGCAAGGAATCAAACTTATCAAGTTCAGTGATCTACATGAAAGTTTTTATTATATCTCTCTTCAGTACCTATCATACCATGACCAATTTCATAACATGTGCATATTGCCATCACTATTTGTTAGGCTCTCAAAAGGATATACGTTAAGCACAAGAGTACAACTATTTATTTAAAATATAACCACCGTCGTGCTCTAAAAGATATAAGTGAAGTACTAGAGCAACTGCCTAGCTCAAAAGATATAAGTGAAGCACATAGAGTATTCTAACAAATCAAGAATAAATGTGTGCTCTTCTCAAGAGGTGTGTGCAGCAAACAATGATTATGGAAAAATAAAAAGCAAACAAAGCAAAGTCTATTATAATACACGACGCTCCAAGCAAAACTCATATCATGTGATGAATAAAATATAGCTCCAAGTAATATGCTGATAGATTGTAGACGAAAGAGGGGATGCAATCCGGGGCATCCCCAAGCTTAGATGCTTGGTGGTCCTTGAATATTACCTTGGGGTGCCTTAGGCATCCCCAAGCTTAGGGTCTTGCCGCTCCGTATTCCTCCATCCATCATGATCTCACCAAAAACTTGAAAACTTCAGCACACAAAACTCAACAGAAACCTCGTGAGATCCGTTAGTATAACAAGCAAATCATAAACTTTAGGTACTATTATAAACCCATTTATATTTTATTATTGCATAATACCTATTGTATTATAACTTCTCGCCCTATGACTTATACCCCCTAATATAATCCATAGCATCAATAAACAAGCAAACTATGCAACAAAAACAAAATCTGTCAAAAACAGAACAGTGTGTAATGATTTTAATAAACACAATACTTCTGTAACTCCAAAAAAAAGAAAAAATTAGGAGAACGCGGGGAATTTGTATATCAACCACGTGTAAAAAAATCCAGTGCTAGGTGAAAAAGTTTATTATGAGGAATTTGACACATCATCAACTAAAATTTTAGCATTCTCAAGGCAACTTTCTTCAAATCCTTGTTGATTCCCTTTTACTATCCAAGAATGTTGCTGATTAATACCATTGAAAACTTGTTGGATAATATGTAGAGGCGGGACTTCTTTTTGAGTATTTTCATCAAAAGTATGGTGATCACGAAATATATATCTCATCATAAGATCTTCATCATATAAATTTTTATCAATCACCTGATGCTCATAACTCATATTATAGAAATCAAAGATTTCTCTAGCCTCTCGAACTATGTAATCAAATTCATTCATAAGAATGAGAGTAGCTATCTTTTTAGCCTTAGGATTCTTTATGACATCTTTTATGGTGACGAGGTGCAGGTCCAGGCAGGCTTTGCCCTACTGATCTCCACCATAAGAGCTAATTACCTGAAGGCTATGAAGAAGGATTCTTGAATTAGGAGATAAGGATGGAGCAAATCGCATGAGGGTTTTGTGAAACTGAACGTGGACGCGGCATTTCCATGCAAAAGATTTACAAGGAGTCGTGGGGCTATTTTTCGAGATGACAAGGGCGGCTTCATTGCAGCGTCAAACGAAAAGCTCAAGCATGTCTCAGACGCGACTCTGCTGAAGCTTATACATTAAGACATGGCTTTCTATTTGCGCAACAAATCAAAATTAGAAAGTTGGTCATGAAATCGGATTGTTTGGAGGTGATCAACACGATGAACGAGTGAGGGTTTTCAGCATCTAGTGCAGCTGTGATCTATGCGGATTGTTTGGTCCTGGTGATAGGGTATACTTTGGTTCCTGTGTCCACTGCCCTAGGGAGGCAAATTGTGTCTCTCATGAATTAGCTAGGCTAACAGTCTCGATCCCACCCTCAACGTGGATTGAGGAGCCGCCAACATCGATTGTAAGGTGGTTGGTGGATGATGTACCAATTTTTTGATCCAATAAATTACCAAAGTTTTAAAGAAACCAGGCCCGTAGCACCCAAATTAAAATCATTCTTGTGGATCGCATGAATATTTGATGGCATGTGGATATCTCCTGCCCCGTGCACGACCATGCACAAGGCAACTCCAAAAAGTAGCACTGCATTGGAAAGTAGTTTCTTTCCTACTTGCTAATTGGGTGGTTGGCCGACATTGATTCTCACGTGAGGTTTCCATGTATGGGATGGTGGAGTAAAAATGGAATTATGAGAAATTGGAAGAAATACAAATTACATTGCGAATTTTTAGTAAAAGTCAAATACACCTTTTTACCCTATGATGTGCACCGCTGCTTGTGTCACAAAGTCCGTCCCTGACTCCTAGCTGGGGCACTGCCTCTCGTAATCCAAACCACGTGTTGAGCATGGAAAAAGGCGGGTCCTGGCGGCTGCTGTCCATTGGTCTTCTCCCGGCGTTCCATCCTTTAAATCTTGTGTGTCATTTCCATTTGTAGGTTTTAGGTAGCGGTGAAAGGATGGATGCAAAGCTTATTTGATCGAGGCAAAAGCAAGAAGTACTAGAAACCACTTTGATTGGGGCAAGCACAAAAGGTGTAAGAAATAGTTCACTAGCCAGAAGCGGGGCGATTTCTTGGACTCTTGAATGTTAAATCAAAACCTGGTCACGTATGTCATGCAAGATGATACTTCTTTTCTTGTCAACCATATGTTCTATGCGCAATATTTTGTTGTGAGCAATACTATATAATTCATGCTAGAAGATGCACTCTTTTGATTTAGAGTTCAACACAGGAGAACAAATCATTCTACATCCTACTATGTTGTTACCTTTTCTAACAAATATTAGGCTATGTAGGATATTACATAGGTAGGCATATTTAACTACTTTCCATGTATCTCCCACACATATGCATATTCTAGAGCACACATATGCTTAGTTTATCCTGCACTCTTATCTTATGTCTGAGACGATTTGAAGAAAATGTATGTTATCTATTTACAATTTTTTGATTTTCCAACGGTCTGTGGCGGCCCATGAGTGTGTTTCCTCGACTTTGCTAAAAAAATATATTATTTTTTAGGGAAGGCCATCATGCTGGCTTTATTGAAACTAAATAGGAATTGCATTGTTCACAAGTTCCAGGACTAGATAGGCTGGAGCCTCATCCATCCAAGTACTCAAAATTTTATTACAATAACTATAACTACCTAGCACATGTGTCGCTTTATTACAACATCGAACACAATGTTTAAAGTTGATCTTCCCTATAAGTGAAGTGACACCCAGACATTTCGCAAAAAAAATTTGCCGCCGAGTCCCACCATCTAGTTTGTCCCGTGCAGTAATCGGTCACTACCCGAGAATCTGATTTTGTTTCCACTCTAGAAAACCCAAGAGAATTTGCAAATTCCAAATCATCGCGCATTGCCAATGCTTCAGATGTTACTATATCAGCTGCGTGAGGAATGTATCTACTTTGAGCTGCTAGGAAGTTCCCACTATTATCTCTTAGTACATCTGTTGTCGCTCCAGTTCCCTCATCAACAAAGAAAGCAACATCAACATTTAATTTCATAAATTTGGGATCAGGCTTACCCCATCTCTGTTGATTGTTGTCTTGTTTCTTGGGTTGGCTTCATGGAAGTTGTTAACTATAGCCAAAACAGACATAGGCCATCTACAAGGGGACGGTGGCTTCCCATCACGAGTGAACTATCTTCGGAGCCACCACAAGTACCAGCCCCCTACTGCAATAATTTGTATGACATCCAAGTTGGGTTTTAGTGGAACTGGACTATCATCAGCTAGAAGTAGGTGTTCAAGAACGATTGAACCAGATTGGTTAATAAGTTTGGCCTCCTCAAACCATTGCAAAACCCCTAGCTTGGACTAAAGCTCCTTCGCATGGACACAATCGAATAGAAGACGACATACATCCTCTACTGCTTGGTGGCAGACCAGGCAAACACTATTCGAGCCAACATGTCTGTTAGTAAGTATAGATTTTAAGGGGATTATTCCATGAAGAGCTCGCCAGCAGAAAAACAAAACTTTACGTGGGATGTGGAGTTTCCAAAGCCTGGACCATATTTCTGGTGACTTTGAGCCCCCTGGTCTTGCCTATTGATTTGCATGTGCCCGGAAAGTTCAAAACCATTGGATTTTATATGCAGTCCTCACTGAGAATATACTCTTGCGATCGGGATGCCAAGCAATAAAATCATCAAAGGCTTGAATGTTGATCGGGATTTGTAGTATTCTCCTAACGTCAACTGGGTTGAAGATTGAGCGAATTAATTCTTCATCACATCTCTCTGTATTAGGATCTATCAATTTGCCTACACACTCAGGATCGTGAGTCCTTGGGCTGTAATAATTCTCCTATCCGGGTTTGTAGGCACCCAAGGATCTGTCCAGATGTTAACACTTTCTCCTATTCTAATACGCCAAATATGTCCCAACTTGAAAGTTTCCAATCCTTTCATGATGTTTTGCCAAGTGAAAGAAGCACGATTTATGGGGTAGCTTGGAGTAAGTGTGTGCTGGGGAATTATTTTGCCTTCAACACCCTGGCACATAAGGAATTTGGGTTGGTAATAAGACACCAACGCTGTTTTGAGAGCATCGCCAAGTTAAAGGAATGAAGATCTCTGAAACCCATTCCTCCTTCACTCTTTGGGTAACACAATTTCCACCAAGTATACCAATGCATCCTCTTATGAGCCTCATCATCTCCCCACCAAAACTATGCAATCAAGTTAGTGATATCTTTACATACACCTTTCAGTAGGCAGAATACTGACATGGCGAAGACCTGAGCCACAGACTTAAGAAGTATCTCCTTACCCCCAATAGATAATTGCTTCTCCATCCAACCCCTTAATCTTTCCTTGATTCTCTCATAAAAATGTCTGAAGCAATCACTTATGTGTGCACCAACTAGTGCTGGTAGTCCCAAGTATCTATCTAATAATGCTTCAGTATCAATGTGTAACTCCTGGCAAATTTCAGCCCTGGAAACAAGCGGGGTATTAGGACTGAAGAAAATTCTTGACTTTGACAGACTCACCAATTGCCGTGAGCTTTGACAATAGGTATCCAGAACATGTTGTAAGGAAGCTGAATATAAAACATCTGCTTTCATAAGAAACATAGAGTCGTCAGCGAATAAAAGATGTGATACTGATAGTGCATTTCTTCACACTCTAATCCCATCTATGCCACCAGCTTCTTCTTCATACTGCAATAAACTAGAAAGACCCTATGCTCAAAGCAGGAAAAGGTAAGGGGAAAGGGGACTCCCTACCTTATACCTCTAGTAGGAATAAACGAATATGTCTCCTGGGAATTAAACCTCACTTTGTATCTGACCGAGCTCACACATGACATCATCATCGCAATATAATGTTCATGGAATCCCAGGGTGGTCACCATGTCATGCAGAAAGGACCATTCCACCCTGTCGTATGCTTTGTGCATGTCCAATTTAACAACACAAAGCCCAGTTTTACTAGCTCTCTTATTTTTAATCTTATGAATACACTCATAAGCTATTGGGATGTTGCCTATAATCATCCAACCAGGTACATAGGCACTTTGTGTGATTGAAATAATCTCTGGCAGGATATTTTTCAAACATGAAGCTAGCATCTTGGAGATGATTTTATGGAGAACATTACAAAGACTTATAGGACGAAATTGAGTTACCAGCTCTGTGGTGTCAGTTTTTGGGATCATCACAATGGTGGTGTCATTCCACTCAGCCGATATCTTTCTAGAATTAATAGCAAACAACACTTCTTGTGTAATTTCATCTCCAATAATATGCCAATATTTTATAAAGAAGATAGCATGTAGTCCATCCCAGCCGGGTGCTTGAAGATCACCAATGCTATGTACTGCCTTCTTCACATCATCATAGGTACAGGGGGCAATCATTCATCTGACTGGTCACTTTGGGTTGTACTTTCTGCAGAATACTCAGTTCTGTGTGCTGCACCTCCGAGGTGAACAGGTGATAGAAGTAGTGAAAATATGTGTATTTAGGTGATGCGTACCTTGTAGCCAATTACCTCCCTCGTCCTTCGGGTTTTTCATGAAGTATTTCTTCCTTCTCGCTGACGCAAAAGCTTGAAAGAACCCAGTGTTACGGTCCCCATATTAGAACCAGTTTACCCGTGATCTTAGCATAACTTGGATCTCTTCTAATTCCAACAAGTACTCAATTAGTTTAGAAAGTTCCTTTCTCTTCTCCACATTATCATCGTTCATTGGCCCTGCCATGACTTTCTTCAAATCCCTTTGTGCATTGCGTAGCCGCTTCTTAGATTTCTTTAGAACCCGCTGATCCCAATCGTGGAAGTGATCATCCATTTTATTTAGTCTCTCATAAATGTTTGTTACCCTGGGATTAACACCAGTTTCTATCCATGCTTCCTCAACGATTGTGTTAAAATTAGCTTCATGCATGTTACTAGATCCACTAGCCGACCGACCATAAAAATTAGTATCCACTATCAGGGGTCGATGATCCGAGTGATTAAACTCTCGGTTCTCTAAGGCTGATTGAGGAAAAAGATTATTCCATGCTTCGTTCACCAGACATATGCCCAATCTTTTCTTAATTCTGGCTTTGTACCATGTGAAACGCCCCCTCCCCCCACAAAATTAAGATCCTGAAGCGCGCAATCGTCCACTGCATTTTGAAAGGCTCGCATATATTGGATTTCGAAAGGCTTGCATATATGCCTTGGATTCCCATCTCCCCTTTCATGGAGGAACTGGATTTCATTGAGATCTCCTATAAGTAACCATGGAGGTCTGGTTTTGGTGTAGTTGCCTCATGCGACTCCAAGTCAAATGTTTATTTTCCCACTTAATCTCCACATGCATCCCTGTAGTAAAATGCCAAAACGTATTGTCTCTTTCTTCAATTTTTACATTAATGAACATAGCACAAAGGGCTAGTCTATAGACTTTAATATTATTGTTCCAAAACAGAATAATACCACCTTTCCTCCCATCTCCTGGACAGACTAGCTATTGGTCCATCCTCAATCTCTTTCGCAAACATTTAGCTAGATAAGATTCGAGGCGAGTCTCTGACAAAAACATCACATCTAGGTTGCAACTTCGTTGGATATCCAACAAAACTCGGACTGCTGGGGCGTTTCCGAGCCCGTAACAGTTTCATGCTAGTATCTTCATGGTAGTAAAACAACAAAAAAACTCCCGATCGATGGTGGCGCGGGAGGACAGCAAACACTAAATTAAATTTGCTAGGGGACGGCGAATCTGAAAACGAAGCTCCCTCTGAGGAGGATGAAGAGCACACCCTTAAAACCTTATAACTTCCATGAACAATCTGCTGATCTGATCTAGCTTCTCAGGAAGAATCGCTGATGCCACACCAAGGCCCTGTTTGGATACTCTAACACAGTTAGAGTTAGAGTTATTTTCTAACCCACTCTAACCCAAATAAGCACGTCCCCACCGGGATAGTTGGGTTAGATGGAACTAACCCACTCTAACCCTCCCTGTTTGGATACTTTTGCGTTATTTGAGCCCTCAACTAATCCAAACTAGCTCTAACCCCATGATCCAAACAGGGCCTTGAAATCCTCATCCGCTATCCATCTCAAAATAGAAAAAAGGAGACCAGCGACGACACACCAAAGCGCCCACCTGGGACAGCGAAGACGCCGGCCACCGCGCCTCAAAACCCTAGTCTCCTCGTTGTTTGCCTCTCATGGTAAAAACGGGTTCACGACCTACTATATAGTAAGAAAAAAGATAGTAGCAAGTGGTGATCCGGCACCAACCCTGCTGGCTCGTAGCGTCGTGGCACCGTAGCGACACATTGTTATGAAAGAATATTATGCCATCACTCCAACCCACGGGTAATTACCTGCTTAGAAATAAATAGTAAAAGAAAAAACAAGCCACTTGGGCAATTGAACGTGCCCAAGTTGACGACCGAACCAGGGGAAGTCTTCTCCTACCCACAAGAACGCTCATTCGCATCGCCACCTTCCTCCCTCCCCCCCTCGCCATCTCCGACCCGACTTGCGGCCAATGGCGGACCAGCTCACCGACGACCAGATCGCCGAGTTCAAGGAGGCTTTCAGCCTCTTCGACAAGGATGGGGACGGTACTCCCTCCTCTCTCTCTCTCTCTCTCTCTCTCTCTCTCTCTCTCTCTCTCTCTCTCTCGTTGTTAGGCGAAGAGATTATGCGTCTTCTTGATCTGTCTGCTTTGTCAGTATTGGTCAACGATCGACCAGGAACTATCTGTTGGATCGT
Source organism: Aegilops umbellulata (assembly GCA_032464435.1). Taxonomy (NCBI): domain Eukaryota; kingdom Viridiplantae; phylum Streptophyta; class Magnoliopsida; order Poales; family Poaceae; genus Aegilops; species Aegilops umbellulata. The sequence goes on from CP136056.1 coordinate 116,022,872, forward strand.
TCTCTGTTTTGAGGGATCTCGGATCTCGATTCCTGGTCTGCACGCCTTCCTTTCGAATCCCCATCTATTGTGATTTCTTGAGATCCGTTTGGAGTCTACGGGCCTGCCCTCAATGCTTGACTGCTTGTCACTTTTGGATCTTAGAGAGTGGCGTAGCTTGATTGGGGGTAAACGATAACTGATCGCTTGATCCATCATCAGTTTGTGCCAACGGATAGAGGTCTGCCGAGTTTTGATTCGTCACCCATAGGCCGTGATTTCGTTGGATTTGTTGGTGGAATCATTGCGTTCATCTCACTATCATGTTTCTTCAATTGTATATTAAGGGCTCCAGTTTGTTGCAGCGGAAGGGAATAATCTCTCTAGAGCTTAAATGGCTAAATAATAGAAAATGCACTCTGTGGAGTCTAGATTCATTCGCATTAGTTTGCTATATGATTTAACTATCGCAAAATTGTACGTCGCAGTTTACATTGGATGATAGTGTTATCCAAAGAGTGCTTCTCTTTGCTTTGAGGTCACACAACATGCACTCATTAATTATAATCTGGTTGTTTCAGAGTTAGAGCCTTAGATGTATAACTGGGAGTGGTCCATAAGTTGTTGCTGGAGAGCTATCAACTAGATAGGGTAAATCAGGAAGGTACAAGCGAAAGTTGTACAGATTCTGTCACTGAGAAGGTAAACTGTAAAGCAGTTGAGGATGTTCTGAATCTATTCGCTGCGAAACTGGCTGCTGCTGCAACATGCCTCTATTACGTGCATAGCTTTGTCATCACTGAGCATTACCATCAGGAGTACTACTATCAATTAATAAATTGAATGAAGGACTCACTTTTGTTGCTTACCTATCATGATCTGCGGGAAGTGTTTTCCTTTTCGTTCTGCAAATGCTCTCTGATAGCAAATTCAATAAGTGGAAAACTAATGACTTCAACGTAGGTAGGATTTGAAGTTAATTATTACCACTAAATAACTTTATACCTAATGTATGTGCTTTATCAAGTTTTTGAAGGTTGTTTTTTCTTTTACTATTTGTTAGTGGGGTTTATCCTGATAGTTGTTGAAAGTATTTTATTTGAAAGGTTCAGTTTCTTTGTTAGCAAACATATTATGCAGATAGCAAGTCATTGGTGCCATGCCAACATGGTCCAAAGACCAAACACACTAACACAGTATGTTACGCTGTTCATTATTGAGTTAATAGTTCCACAAGTATGTGTTTGCTGACAATTCAAGTTGAGACTGAAAATAAAAGCATGGACATGATAGTTTGGCACCACACATCAGATAACTAACTTATATCAAGTGGCAGCTCTGTGGAGGATAGCTGCCTGAATCAATCCAAGGGGCATGGTATGCTAGTTGCTCTTGATTTTAGGTCAACAGAAGACAAAACAGTGATTTACCTGACAATCGTTGGAATATCTTGAGTTGTTGTGGGTTCGCACAGTGTTAGCTAGATGGAAATAAGACTAATGGTCTCCAAAATTGGACTTAATCATCATGCTCATAAGTACAGAATTATGATCAACATGAAAATAGTTTTAACTAGTAATCCAATGGTATCACTTTTGTGTGGCAAAACTATGCATTGTTGGAAAGATTCAGTAACAACATACAGTCTGAGCCTTGACACAGGCAAGAGCTTCATAAAAGAAAGGACGCCACTACTGCGCGACTGCTGCGGCGTAGGCCTGCTCAATGTGACGTTAGCACATGCTCACTCATCATAATCATCCACTAATGGATGGCCGGATCAAGTGGTTTCGTGGCTGTTGTGCCTGAGGGTTATTAGATCCTGAACGTTAGCTCCATAATTTTTTCTGTGGAACAAATAGATGGAGCCTGCACTTACTAATTTGATAGCCATCACGACTTGTATCTTTGGCTTAGCGAATACTAGTTTATGTCTAGTGAGTGTAAGCAAGGTTCATTTTTAGTATTATATCCTTTTGTTTTATTTGTTTATTATGCACCTACACAAGAATTGATGATCTTAAACATTACATAGGATACCTGAGAGCTGAACACCTGGACTTGAATAACATAGATCGTCTCCTTTCCAGGTTGCATTACCACCAAGGAGCTGGGAACTGTCATGCGTTCCCTGGGGCAGAATCCCACTGAGGCAGAGCTTCAAGACATGATCAATGAGGTGGATGCTGACGGCAATGGAACAATTGATTTCCCCGAATTCCTCAACCTTATGGCCCGCAAGATGAAGCACACTGATTCTGAGGAAGAGCTCAAGGAGGCATTCCGTGTGTTTGACAAGGATCAAAATGGTTTTATCTCTGCTGCTGAACTGCGCCATGTCATGACCAACCTTGGTGAGAAGTTGACTGATGAGGAGGTTGACGAGATGGTCCGTGAGGCTGATGTTGATGGTGATGGCCAGATCAACTATGACGAATTTGTTAAAGTCATGATGGCCAAGTAAGTTGCATTACCATCTGAGGGAAGCTTCAGTAATCAGACCAAAATGTTACCTATCCAGGTGCCATTTTGTGGGATGGCTATTGTATTAAACCGAAAACGACAACACTGCTGTGTCATATGTTGTAGGCAATGATTGTTTGCCTTGAAGATTTTATAGATCCTGCTCTGGTCTTTCTGATTTTGTCTGTACCGTTTTTTTATGTTTGGCTCGTTTCAACTTTTAAAGAGTGTAGCTACAACGTGTTAATGAATAACTATATGTCAGTGTTCCATGATTTCATTGCTAGCTCACAATTTACCCCTTATTTATTGAAGTGTTATACTGTATGTGTGTCTGATACAGACATAGCTTGCATATTTTTTTGGTAACTATATACATGAATATTTCTGGTAATGGAAGTGCGGTATTATCGTTCTTCAGCTTGAATGGCCAAGATTGTTTTCTTGCTTTGTCAATATTATAGAAAATTATTGTTTCCTGGCAATTCCCTATTTGGTGCCTGCCCAAACATCATTTGTTTTTGAGAGGCCAAAACATCAAGTTTTTCTTATCTCATGCAGTGCAACCCACACAATTCTCTCTGGTCTGGGGAACTATGTTTCATGATTTCCATAGCATCTCCGTGCGTGCAGCTTCATGATCTTTGCTTTGAGAACTGCTAACAGCACCATGACATGCCATAGTCATGAAATGATTGTTTGAACAAGTGAACGACGAGGCAAGTGTCACCAAATAAATAATAATATACGAAAGACCGCAGGCCTATGTTTCTCTCTTTAGTTCTAGCCCCATTAGGGCAACTCCAACGCCAAACGTATGTGGACATATCTGCATCCAACCTGGTGCATCAAACCGCCCAGGTTCCGGCCTCTTCCATTTGAGAAGCATATGTAGATCAATAAAAATTTAGTAAATATAAGTGCAAACATATGCAATCACAACCAAAAAGTGTTGGATGTTCATAAGGTTTTTATATGCAGCCGATCCTAAAAGTTGCCGGTTTGTGCAAAAAACTTTACTTTTTGCCTCCCAGTGCGGCTGTCCATGTCAAATTCTTCAATGTACGTCCGACTTCTCAGAATTGGCTGCCAAGCACTTCAACATCCTAGCACGGTAAGCTTGCACGATCTTCGCTGCATCGGGATCCAACTCCAGCATATTTATGGTCAACATCTTGGTGTCCTCCGAACCGGTCAAGCTCGACCTTCTTCTGTTGGAGCTTGATCTTCTTTTCTTGCGCCACCTTGGACTTGTCAACCTCTCGGCCTTCTCCTCCTCCACGCCATTGCGCTTGACGCATGCCTCCTCCTTTGCCATGATGTCCTCGTACCTCTCCATCATCTTGGCGGTCGCCCCTTGCTTATCCTTCTCCTCCTCCCACTCCCCCCTTGGTTCCTAGTCATCCTTATGGCCGGAGCAAGGTCTCCTTTTGTTGGATCACCATCTTCATCTACATTGGCTATGGAGGCGGTCTTGACGGAATTGGTAATGACATTGAACCACTTGGGGTGCACATTCAATTTCAACAAACAATGCATGAAGATGAAGTGCTTCTTCTCCGTCTTGAAGAACAATTGGCAGGCGGAAGGTGCGGCAGCACGTCGCGCATGTGGTTGAGCCCGTGCGTACGTATGTGTTGTTTTTTATTTTAAAATTGAAGAAGGGATGTCAGTAGGTTGGAGGCCGAGCTAGTTGCAAAGAGGCCCTTTTACGTTGTTGTTTATTGTCAAGTCCTTCAGCAATAGCTCTTACATCGTTGTTTATTGCCAGTCCTTCAGCAATGTTCTTCCATCATTGATGCCTTGTTATTAATGGAAAGGGTAATAGTTAGAGACTGCTTCTTTAGCTGCTGTTAACAGTAGCTTTTAAATGTGTGCAAACTCAATTAAAAAGAATGCAATTGATATGCTCATCATCTTAAAATATTCAGGGAACTAAATGGATATTCTACCGTGAGCTGCACACTTACAATAAACCGGTACAAAGGGTATGGATAGCTTTGAAGACATGGATTTTTTTTTCAGGAAGCAAACCATAGCAATGGCAGGGTTATCATGACCAATAAAAAAAAGAAGCATATGTGAAAATTCAAGATCACTATTTATCTGAAATTTAAAACCAATTGATACTGCAGTTGCAAATACAATGAAACAAAATCTATGTTCTAATTGGTAATCAGATGTAGCTTTTAAATGCCAACTATAACACTTCAAATTCTCTACTCGACTTTCAGATGATAGTTGAACCCTAAAAATAAAGCTTTATAAAATATTTATTTCACATACACAAGTGAAACTGAAATGACTAAGTGAACTAAATTTAGTAGCCTGAACAGATGTAAAAGAGATGGAGCCTACTTATTTTTACCTCACCTACTTCTGGCCAACCTTCCTCCCGTGCAGCAAGTTAAGTTATCATGCACTTTAAACTTTGACCAAGCAAAAGTAAGATGTCGACGAAGCACAAATGAAAAGGGTAGAAACTCATAATAAATTATCTCCCATTGAATTATATCCTTGATAGGAAAAAGCAGAAATACAAACATGTAAATGTGCTCCTTCTTTGTTGTATATCCTTGCCTTTTCTCATTCTGTTATGTATTGTCACTAGAAATAATATAGAAGCAATTTCAACCTATTCGTTGATCTGTTCCGGACCATGGTTCATCTATCTATAGTTGTAGTTCCTAATGAGAACAACAATAAGCATTGCACATCTTTTTACCATGCATTTTGTAGATGGTTTGATGATCTAATGCCAACATCCTGGTTGAGCTTGTTCAATGCAAATGAATATAACCAGGTGACCATCTCATCCTATATTGATACTACCGGAACAAAATTGCCATTCATAATATCTCAAAATCAAATAAAAATGTTAACGTTCAAGATCAGGTACTTTGCAGTTTTTTTATTAGTACAATTTTGACTGAGCTACATTGTTGTTTTCTATGTTGATGCCATAGTCTACCAAGAAGCCTAGGGTTTGCCTAGTCTATCTAAAGGGTTCCAAGAAGCGTTACCTCAAATTCCCGTGAAAGCCACTGATAAACTACTAAACTACCAAATGAATAATCTTCTCACGATCTTTAACAATTTGTGTGCTAACACCTTCAGCATGCGAGCGATTATTCCACCACTCCAGTCACCTTGCAAAATATAACCAAGAGAATATTCATTCCACTGAAATCCACATATTAGAACCATGTAGTCATTTTGAAGAAGTATAAAGTCTTACGATCTATAGGCTAGAGCCATGTCCATTCTGTAAACAAAGAAATTGTTTCACTAAATAGGTATAAGAAGGTTTTAGTGACAGTCATGTCGACCAGCCGTTTGAAAAATAATGTAAAAGTACGGCTTCAAAATTTATGGAAAGAAAATTCAAGAAAATTAGTTGCAGAATTGAACAAAGAAAATACCCATGTTCCATTTAGCATAATAAATTAGTTTAGCCTTGTAGGTAACTTATCCCCGCAATCTAATTATAGGAGAGCACATAAACAATCAACTTATATTTTCAATGGAGGAGATAAACATACAATATTTTGTACAGATTCATATCTTATAATTCAGTGTCGCATGAATTAAACATTAGCTCCAAGATAAAGAATAAAGACAAGTTGCACAAAGATGTATCAAAAGCCACAATACTATCATGTAGTAAAGGAGATATAATATCTAAGCACTTACACCATACTTGAGCTTGTGTACCAATTATAGCTTCAGATTTTCTCTTGATAAATGTGTAAAATGAGTATGTATCTTAGGTGTTTAATCTTTGAATCATCACGGAGTCTTGCCCAAAATTTTAGCTCCAATTTTTATATCTAGTTGGACGTAAGGGTATCTACTTTGTAATCAAGTGAATGAAGTCGGCAGCAGCACGCACACACTTTCAAAAATTTGATTCACTTGCTTGAGATTTGCACTCCTATGGTCAAACTAGCAAAATGAAAGATACACCAATTTAACAAATATCGACAACTTTATGTCTTGCTATCAAATTAGTGTATGTAGATTTAAGATAATCAATTTTATGATACTAATCATTATTGCCTAATTGTCAAAAGTTTCACAATCTAAAAACACCCACTATTATTCTGTAAACCCTACAATTGTGAATGTTTGCACTAAGAAAAGGAAGGCACATGTTCTCCCATTTTTGTGAACTTCCGAAGATTCTAAAATATTGTGAATGTGCACAAGTAAACTATATGTAACTTCCTGGTAGTAGATAGAATATACACTATTATATGCTACCTATTTAATTTTACACATATGCAACTCAATATTGCTATGACATATTACTTGCAAATTCTTGAAACAATGATGAGAATTTTTTCATTGTATACAACAGATTCTAACATTCAGAGAACACAAGTTGGTATTTTTTAAATGATTTGTTTTTGCTTTTGCTTAGGACTGCGATGTTTGGCATCCCTTAGTTCAAATTACCAAATATCAGTTTCATGTTCATCTATGATAATATGTTAGTCCACATTACCATCATAATATCCGAACCTAACCAAATGTCTGCTATGATTTTGGCATCTATAATGATTGGCACATCTTAGTTCACATCACTATGATTGTTAAATAACCAAGGAAAAAGGAAATACTTTTCATTAAAAAGGAAATACTTTTAATGAAATCTGGCATACCATGGGGTCAAGGAGCCAGCTAAGGCGAAGGAGAGCGACCGAGGAAGGATGGCGAAGCTAGCAGCTCAGTCGACAGGGAGAAGCCGTGGCGGAGAAGGTGTGGTCTTGCTGGAGAGATAGGTCGAGTGTTCGCCACTCATGCTGCTGCACTACCGATGCCCAACTTTGGCGGAAGTTCCTCCCAAAATCCCAATGGCCTCCACCTTTACCGATCTTCTCCAAAAGCAACGTGTCATGCCAGTCGCCAGTCCTCCCATGGTGGCCGATGGTAGATGGTCCCACCTTTGGGGCCTTCTCCTGCGTCATCTTCACCTGCGCAAAGAAGCAAGGACTGGGACATGTAAATTGGAGAGAGGAGAGGCAGACAGAACCAGAAGAAATTGAGGGAGGGGACGCAGAGGAGAGGGCACCTCTTGTTGCGGCACCGCTCCACTGCGGATAGGGAAAGAGATGCTAGATGAGAAAGAAAATGGCCAAGGCTTCATGAAGGATTGTCATAAGTGGCGACTGCAGTATGAACGGTCGAGCATGTCAGGAGAAAAGAAGGCAAAAAATTGGAGGAAGCAAAAGCCAAAGATAGGAGGATGCCAAAGGCAAAACCAAGGACATGTGTCACTCCCGGATGAGCCAATGCCCAACACTAGGAATGCACAGGAGGAGGCCTAGCTTAGCAGCTCTAATTATTGTATATACTAGATGACCCATTGCGCCCTTGGCGCAAAGACCAATTGCAGAAAAGAGGCTAAGCAGCCTATAAAAAACATGCTTTATGAATGATCCGCAAAGGGCAAATAGCAAATGCAATTGAGAAGTTAGGTGAACTATTTGAAGCATATTTTGTTTTGAATTATCTGAAAGTGATAATGTTCATATTGCGTTTGTTTTTGCGCTTTATTTATCAACTACAGATAATGATGAACGTTGCCCATGGCTTTCTTTGGCGATACATAAGCTATTTGCTTGAGCAGGTGAATGGATTCTAAAATTTGTTTTTATGCTCCAGCTTTATTCATTACAAAACTGTTAAAATAACCATGAGTTTAAATGGGATTGTTACTGAGTACTAGATCCTTATGTACGATGTTGATCTTTTACACCTTTGATGCAAAAAACTAGCAATATCATTACTATTTCGGGTATGTTGTCGATGGTCGGCGAGTAGATCACTCGGTACAGCACCACCACCCCCACCATCAAGGACCACCGAGAAATCTACATATTGAGGAGGGCCATAGAGAGAAAGTCATATCGAGAGTGTGTGAGTGAGGCACGAAGACACAATTAGCGAGTGTGTGTGTTTGAGAGACAAGCCAATAGATAGATTGATATCAAGATCAAAGTGTCCCCCTACTTCTGTCTTTGCTGGGTGGGGGTGGGGGGAGAACACTGGTACAACGAGGTGCTATACAAACGGTATTAATCACTTTCCGCGACGGAATTTGGAACCGTCGTCAAGTGAGTGTGGGCGATAGGGTGGTCCTTCCCACACAACCCAGAAACCGTCGGGGATAGGCCCTCCTGGCACACACGCTCAGAAAAATGAGGTCGTCTGCGATCGGGCGAGGCATCAAAACCCAATCGTTTCCATTCATATGTACATCCCACATAGCCAGTCGAAAACAAATGTTTCCGTTTGTTATGTACATTCCACATAGTTAATCCAAGGAATGCGTTTCCATTCTTAAGTACATCCCACACAGTCAAACCAGGGAAAACGTTTCCGTTCGTATGTACATCCCACACACTCAATTCAGGGGAAACGTTTCCTTTCGTATGTACATCCCACACAACTTTATGTATAGGCTCGTGTGTGATAGATGTAACTATCACACACACTCTGCCTTGGTTAACCGTTTGCTTTTATTCAACTACATCACACACGATTTGATGAAGAAAACTGTGTGGCACTGGTGTGACGCCCCCGATTCAATCGTACACTAATCATGCACGCAAATGTGTACGATCAAGATCAGGGACTCACGGGAAGATATCACAACACAACTCTACAAATAAAATAGTCATACAGGCATCATAATACAAGCCAGGGGCCTCGAGGGCTCGAATACAAGTGCTCGATCATAGACGAGTCAGCGAAAGCAACAATATCTGAGTACATACATAAGTTAAACAAGTTTTCCTTAAGAAGGCTAGCACAAACTGGGATACAGATCGAAAGAGGCGCAGGCCTCCTGCCTGGGATCCTCCTCGCTACTCCTGGTCAGCGTCAGCGGGCTGCACGTAGTAGTAGGCACCTCCAGTGTAGAAGGAGTCGTCGTCGACGGTGGCGTCTGGGTCCTGGGCTCCAGCATCTGGTTGCGGCAACCGGGTAGAAGGGAAAGGGGGAAAAGGGGGAGAAAAGCAACCGTGAGTACTCATCCAAAGTACTCGCAAGCAAGGAGCTACACTACCTATGCATGGATATATGTGTAAAGGGGCATATCAGTGGACTGAACTGCAGAATGCCAGAATAAGAGGGGGATAGCTAGTCTTATCGAAGACTACGCTTCTGGTCGCCTCCGTCTTGCAGCATATAGAAGAGAGTAGACTGAAGTCCTCCAAGTAGCATCGCATAGCATAATCCTACCCGGCGATCCCCTCCTTGATGCCCTGTTGGAGAGCAATCACCGGGTTGTATCTGGCACTTGGAAGGGTGTGTTTTATTAAGTATCCGGTTCTAGTTGTCATAAGGTCAAGGTACAACTCTGGGTCGTCCTTTTACCGAGGGACACGGCTATTCGAATAGATAAACTTCCCTGCAGGGGTGCACCACATAGCCCAACACGCTTGATCCCATTTGGCCGGACACACTTTTCTGGGTCATGCCCGGCCTCGGAAGATCAACACGTCGCAGCTCCACCTAGGCACAACAGAGAGGTCAGCACGCTGGTCTAAACCTAAGCGCGCAGGGGTCTGGGCCCATCGCCCTGAGCACACCTGCACGTTGCGTACGCGGCCGGAGAGCAGACCTAGCAACCTCCATTACAAAGGAAGTCACGTTACGCGGTCCAACCCGGCGCGCGCCGCTCAGTCGCTGACGTCACGAATTGCTTCGGCTGATACCACGACGTCGGGATACCCATAACTACTCCCGCGTAGGTGGTTAGTGCGTATAGACCAAATGGCCAGACTCAGATCAAATACCCAGATCTCGTTAAGCGTGTTAAGTATCGCGAACGCCGACTAGGGCCAGGCCCACCTCTCTCCTAGGTGGTCTGAACCTGCCCTGTCGCTCCGCCACAAAGTAACAGTCGGGGGCCATCGGGAACCCAGGCCCACCTCTACCGGGATGGAACCACCTGCCCCTTCAGCCCCCATCTCCGAACAGTATCACAGGTAATGTAACAGTGTAAAGTATATAGTATATGCCCGTGATCTCCTCCCAAAGTGATCACGGCCTAGTAGTATAGCACGGCAGATGGGCAAGAGTGTACACTACTAGAAAAAGGGCTACTAATGGCGCACCTAATTTGGTCATTAATGGCGCATTAGTGGTGCGCCATTACTAGCACGCCATTAGTAATATTTACCAATGGTGCACCACTGGTGCGCCATTAGTATCTGGTATACTAATGGCGCACCACTGGTGCGCCATTAGTATAGGGCACGATGCGCCATTAGTATGCCTCCCAGGGGCCATGTATAGCCAGGTGCTTTGGCATACTAATGGTGCACGACAAGAGGATGCGCCATTAGTAACCTCGGCATACTAATGGCGCACTGCTTAAGGATGCGCCATTAGTATCCTCTGGCATACTAATGGCGCCATTAGTATGAATATTAGGTTTTTTTAATTTTTTAATTTTCTGTTTTTTTGCACAGGTTATAAAATGTATAATTGGACAAAATATAGACAGCACACATCAACAACAGATTCATCGAATACAATAGAAGATTAGTCTCTGAATACAATTCATCATATTAGTCTCCGAATGCAATTCATCATATTAGTCTCCGAATTGAAAAGACCGAACAAAGATAGAACATTATATTACAAGTCTCGAGACCGCGAGTAGCGAGTTTGTCTTCACATTACAAGTCGATATCGATCATCTAAACTACCATCACATAGAAGAGAGCTACGGTCATCACGATGAGCATCATCACGATGAAACTCGTCTTCATCCGGTTCCTCCAACGCTCCCTCCCCTCTCCCGCTAGATAGCAGGCGTATCTAGATTCGGCCTCGGCCCTAGTGGTGTACCCTTTGTAACGGTTACCGCTGAATCGGTGAACCTGTCTCCGGCACTCCTCCCAGTCGTCGTAGACTCCGGGAACCTTACCCTTGTAGACGACATACGACGGCATCGCTATGCACTAGCCAAACGAAACGTTAGTACCAATTCACAGACAATACATAAGCAATATATATAAGTATGCAACAGAACGATCGGAAGAGAAAAGCAAGACATTAATAGCATCAATTACATCTAAGTTGAACGATTCTCGAAACCAAAGAGACATACTACAAGTTCATTAAAGTTTAATTACAACATGAGCCAATCAATGTTTCAGAACTAGACACAGCATCACTGCTTTCGACTCGACTCAAGGGACCGGAGCGTGGATGAAGCCGCCGTCTATCGTGGGAGTCACGAAATTACGGGCGTTGTCAGCCTGCATTTGTAGCATTCCGTCTATCTCACTGTTGGACGGTTGATTTCTGAGGTAGAACTGCCCCGAGGTACGAAGGACATCTTGATGGATGATTTCTGCAAACTCCGACTGGATGCAAAAGAATTCTTGTCTGATGTCCGCGTCCTGGATTGCCGACACGCTCGCGGCCCAATCTTTGAGTTTACTCGGTAGCAGAAGTTGATGATGGTCCCGTACGATCGCCCGCATGTGATGGATGGCGTAGTAGGCACCCTTCTGACCGCCAGGCGGCTGCTTGACGCAGCAGAACGTCGCATTGTGGGAGAACACGTGTTTGCCGTACTTACGAATAGGCCTGTTGAAGGTGCCTCCAGATTGGGCGTAGCCGGGGAGAACATCATCAAGAACCTTCTTGACATTTATGTAGTCTACGTTCGACTGACGGTCCGGGTCGAAATACGTGGCCATGGAATATTTGGGGCTTAGGAGGATGAGCGTGCAATGTGTGTCACTGCAGAAAACACAGAATGTTAAAAGAAAAACGATCGAAATCTAAGAATTCGTATGTTACGGGGCGGTTGAGGGGAGGACTTACTCGGGAAAGTAAGGCACGAGGAAGTTATCCTTATCTGGGTTTGCCAGAATGACGCCTTCGAGGTAAGAACTCGCGACTTGCCGGTCCCCAGCGCTGCCCAAGATCTTGGCACGCATGTAGAAGGGGTCGACTATCACGATGTCCGGGGTCTTTTCGCGAATGATCTGCATCTCCATACTCAGCGAAAATAGCCGAACGAAGGTGTAGTGCAGCGGATGAAGGTTCAACATAGCGTGGATGTCATCAAACCGCAGGACGATCGTACCCCCGATGGAGTTATCCACAAAGCCCTTGCCCTCTGGCACCTTGGCCATGAAAACCGGGTATGCCACATCCTTCTCTCTGAGACGCCGCTTCTCCAAAGAAAGAACACTGTCATGCAGACTCCGCATAGCACCGACTGCAACATCGAGCATATTTCTCGGTAGCATCGGCCTACCCGCCACATGCACCCTCCTCATTAAATCCTCAGGTGAAGGTGGCCCGTCCTGAGCACAGATCGTACTTGGTGCTGGCTGGCCCGCACCCTTGTTAGTCTTTCTTTTGCGTGCCTTCTTCTTCTCCTGTAATGGGACCGAGTTCTGCTCACAGACCGCCTTCTTGAGTGTGTTGGGGCTGAGAATATTTCGCACCTCGCCTATCTGAGGCTCGGTGAAGTCGGCAGCTGGAGGCGTCTCCTGAGAGCTGAACGGAAGACGACGCCTGTTGCAACTTGGCTTCTCCGCGGTACCAGCTAGATCGCGCACGTCTTTTGTTGGGTTGGGTTCTTGAGAAGGAGGCCCCATGAAGTCGCCATCGTACCCATGATCGGCAAAGTACCGATCGACGTTGGCAGATGTATCGTCGTCGTCGTCGTTCTGATCCTGTGCCATATGGATGTTTGGATCCAGTGGCATAGGGATGTCCGGCACCGTTGCGGCGGTCTTGCAATGGGGCCGACTTGGCGCCGGCACGACTGGCGGTGTTGTCTTTGGGGTGGTGTCCCCCGCCCCCAAACGAATCTGGCTCTTCGGCCAAAGCAGGGGCCAGCTCAGGCAGGCGCTGAGGGTCATCACGTCATCATCGTTGGCCCCGACGGGTCGAATCGGAGGTAACAACTCGTCGCAGCCTGGCAGCACCCGAACCAGTTGAACCCTAAACAAGTTAGGTGGCATCTGGGTACCGTGGAACAAGGGGTTGCCCGGTTGAACGATTTTGCCCTTGGCAACATCGACCAACTCATTGTTCACGAAGTGCAGGAGAGTGCACGGAACGTCGGCGGCGCCCTGCGAAAACATGTAGGGCGTCAGGGATGCCCAGTCAAAGGCAAGGAGATGAAGTCCTCGGCCGAGAGAGGCTTAATTAGTTACCGTGATGATGGTGTCGAGCTCGGCTAATGTCGAGGCACCGCCAACGGCGGGCGTGCAGTTGACGGAGGGGCCGCTTGCTGCAGAGGTGCCGGCCGGCGTACAACTGGGTGCATTAAGCTCCCGTGCCGGCGTCGGAGACACCAATGCCGCCTCCGTCGGAGACACCAATGGCCCCGCCATCGCGTTCTGCGAGTTGCTGGCCGTGAAGCTAGGAATCGGGGGCGGCCCCTGTTGGCCGCCTGCAATCCATGCACTCAACCCCTGGATCAAGGTAGGCACAATGGCGGTGATCGTCGCTCCAAGTTGTTGTTGCACTTGCTCTTGGACAATCTCTGGAATCCGCGCCACCTGTGCCTTGAGTTCTTGAACCTCGCGCGCCTCGCTTTCCGAGCTGGTCTTTTTCTCCTTTCGTCCACCAGTGTTATAGTATGACCCCCATTTTGTCGACAAGCCTTTGCCGGCCACACGACCAGCTGACGTCGGCTTACTGAGATTATCCTTGTTCTTCATTACATTCAACGCCCTATTTAGAGTGGTGTCCCAAGGGTTGCTCTTAGTCGACCCCGCGCTACTGCTTTCTGTCGCCTGCGGAAGGAATGTGAACCATTTAGAAATTTGGCTTCATTAATTAGAATGCAACCATATGGAGCTAATTACGCGGGGGTGTATTCCTTACCAGAACAAGCTCAAGCGCCCTGGTCTTCGGATCCGTGGTAAGCTCCTTTGTTTTCGGGTCCTTCTTGTACCGGGCCCTGACATAGTTCCTGGTCTGCTTGTCACCGTATTTATCGAAGAGGGGCGGTAGGCCTTGCTCGGCACGGTCCGCCTCCTCCTTGTCCCATATAGGCTCCGCCACTCTGTAACCGCCGGGACCGAGTGTGTGTTCCCCTAAGTTCAGCTCCCGCATTTCTTTCCCCCACTTACTTGATTCGGAGTGTGCGGTGCTCGAGCAATTGATCTTGAAGTCGTTGTAGTCATCTTCGGTGATCGAAGGATTTTTCTCCTTGATCTTCTCATAACTCTCACCTTTCTCGATCATTCTCTTCACATTGCTTTTCCAAGTAGACAGGGCCTTGCTCATCTTCGTGAGGGCAGCATTGTTCACTTTATTCCCTTTGAGGCTTGTGTTTTCAAATTCAGCGGGGAACTTGTATTGTTCGTGCAGCTTCGTGAAGAGGAGGTTGCACAAATTCCCTCGGTCAGGATGCCTCAGGTTCTCGGTGTTGATCGAGACGGTGCTCCGGAGAATGCACCCGAGCTGAAGCGAGTACCCCTTGACTATTCGTTCGGGCGCCGTTGGATTCCCGTCGGAGTCCACTTCAGTAACTTCCTCCTTGAGGGTGCGGAGCACGGTCGGGCGCCGGTCCTTCCGTTGCCTCTTCTGGCTGCCATCTGTGCGTGCGCCGCCATCATCAGTGGTGGCATCAGTGGGGTCATCCTCGGCGGCACCATCAGTGGTCTCAGGATCGGTGGGGAAGGCGGCGTCCTCATACAAGTGAGGTTGTTCCTCCATCTCCTGGGACAGCTCCCAGAATGCCTTGCCGCCCGAACCCCCGTCCTCATCGTTGTTGGCCATGTTTCTCTCTAAATAGAAACAAAGTTTGGTCAAAAAGTTGGTTATTGTCAAGGAACAAGATCATGGTCTCATCATTTAGGGTTTGTCGACACTAAGGCATCCTAAAAGCTAAGCTTTTATCATTGAGGGTTTTTCGACGCAGAGGCACCCTAAAAGCCTAAGCTTTCATCATTTCGGTTTTTATCGACACCGAGGCACCCTAAAAGCCAAGGTTGTATAATTAATGGTTTGTCGACACCGAGGCATCCTAAAAGCTAAGCTGGGAAGGAGAATTCTAAGTTAATTAACTACTAAGATACCCCGGCCCATGCATTAGTCACAAGTACCCCATATGTCCTATTTTTAGCAAAGTCATGCTAAAATTCACGGAAAATTTCAGCATGACCTTTGCTGAAAATAGGACATATGGAGTACCCGAATTTGCCGGAACGGAAGTTAATCGACATTCCAGCAAACTCAAGGGCCTCTCGGGTGGACAAGGCAAAAAAGGCCTCCATCACAACATGGAAATATATATACCAGCAAACTCAAGGGCTTTTCAGTGCCAAATTCTAGCTAGTACCAGCAAATTAACATGGCAGGCAAAGTCAAATGACATACTCAACACAAACCCCATGTCAAATGCACACAGCTTCAGGTTCCATACAAAGTCAAATGCCAATGGGCAAAAAAAGTAAGTAGCTAGTTAATTGCCTTATTTTCTAGCGTCCAACTAGATTGGCATCAAGCTTGGAACATAGGGGATTATATCATAGTCATAGACAAAATTTTGCATTATATATGTAAAAGAAATACTCATGTTAGTATGTTAGCCGTGACGACCACACACCAAAAGGCAACAAAACTAACAGTTCAAAACTATATTGTAGGTTTTCAGCAGAGTACAAAGAACTGGTGGTTGTTTTCTTAGAAATCATTATGTATATGTGATTTGCTTTGATTTGTTATCAAGATTGATTGGGTTGCTCAGATCAACTTGGCTCAATTGCAACCAGAAAAATTGGGTTGAATGCAGGAATTCTCATATAGGTAATATTTGTACATTTAGCTTGCATTTTACAAGTTATTATGGCCAAACCTTAACTCAGAATAAAAGAGGGCCTAATAAACCCAAACGGAGCATAGTGGCTAGCTAATTCAAATAACATTATTCTCCTTGCTTTCATCCAGCAAACAAATTATGGTGCTTACATCACTATTCCAGCAACAAACCATGCCAAAAAGAGAAAGTCACATCCATCTTTCTAGTGATAAAAAGTTGACCACTTTTCAGAGAAAAGGTGGACATTTCTAGTTTGTCAACTACAACAATTCCAGTTCAAGGTACCATTTTGTTATTAATTAATGTGGAAAAAATGTAAATTAAAGTATAGCAAACAACATGTCTTTGAAAAGTTTGATTAGCCCAGATTAACATTAAATGCCAGAACATCAGATTGCTTAGTTCCTAAACTCCATCTTTCGAGTAGGACAGCATGATCCACTAGTCCTGTTTGTGTATCTGTAAAGTAAATTTTGGCCTGCCTACTCACTTTCTTTTTTCATGAATATTCAGAAAATTAATACTGAAAAATTCATATTCTAAGACTTGCCCTTCACATTGTCAGGTATATACCTTTCGATGGGATCTTCTAGAATTACCTTGTCACCAAAAATTATAATCTGCATACATCAAACATGCATATTACTTCAGTCTTGAATCTTGATGATCAGGACAATGACTTTAGTAACTTACCATGCTAAAGAACTAGAGTTCCTAACTTTTGAACAGAAACAAGGGAAAAGAGTATAAATGAAGAGCTCGGCTAAGAGCTTAAGAGGTATTGTATTTCTGAATTCTGATACATGCCAGCAGTAATATAAACTTAATGGTCCATCCTCAAATCCCGGTGTTCACATTTATACACACAGACTCGCACGCGCGTGTGTGCACACCTTGCAAGGTTCTTCCTTTATACAGTACCATTTGCTAAGCATGCATATTTTTTCTATGATGACTATAAACTTGAATGGTGCAAGGGACTGATTAAGCAGCACGCAAAAAAGCCTTCATTCACCGACAGAAGGAATTTGTGCCCACCAACAACAATACATAGATAGCAGTTCAGTATATACATAGATAGCTACCTTAAAATCTTAGCAGTTCAGTAGTATGTGCTAAACTACCTAATAAAAGCAGGGCAGGAATAGCATGCCAGAAAATCGTAGCTGAAACCCCAAACAAATAGGATTTCATCAGCCTACTGTCTACAAGCTCCAATGCAGGCACCCAAATTTTAACAAGGAAGCTGCAACCTCATTATACTACATTCTCGAGGAACAAGAGCAACCAGTAATCTCACAGCAAGACACTATCACAAGGATGAAGCTACTCTTAGCCCCGTACATACTGAATGAAAACAGAACACGACGGGGAATCGAATCTACTTCGTGATGCCATTCAACCGACCGCGCCCTCCATTTCAGCAAGACTGGGTCGCCGGGAAGTACGACCAGATGGTAATGACTAAGCAATCGATTACTGAGACCAGAGCAAGCTACCACGAAGCATAAGTCCCCCGATAACCAATCTCGAGTCCCGATCCCCCGCTTCCCCGGAAAAAATCCAGCACAAACGAAAGCAATTCCATGATCCCTGGGTCTCGCACCGAATCGGGAACCACGAACCCCACCGAAGCATCCCAAACACCCCCGCAACAGCAGGAAAGAATTTGAGCGCGACGAAGCAACCTAAGCTACGGCCGCCGCGCGCGGCGAGATTGCCCGACCTCGCCGGGATCGCGAATCGAACGGGCCACGACACAACGAGAGGGGCTGCCGGAGCGGGAGAGGGCGGCCGTACCTCGACGCCGACGGGGGAGCGGGGCGGGGGAGCGGGTCGGTCGCACGTCGGTCTTCGTTCGTTGTCGTCGGCGTCGCGCTCGCTTCCGTCGGGCTGGAGCCAGGGGGTAGGGGCACAGGGGCAAGGGGCGGCGTCGGGGCCTTAGGCGGCGGTGGTTGGAGACGTCGGGTGTCGAGGCGCAGGGGCGCAGGGGCAAGGGGCGGCGCCGAGGCGTCGGGGCAAGGGGCGGCGTCGGGAGAGGAGAGGGGAAGGGGATCGAGGGGCGAGGGAGAGAGAGGGGAGAGAGAGGGGAGGGAATATGGATGGGGGCCTAACAATACTAATGGCGCACCACCCCTCGGTGCGCCATAAGTACATCCATGCTAATGGCGCACCTCACCCTGGTGCGCCATTAGTATTTTTTTTGATTTCTGCTCGAGCCAACAGGTTATCTACCACCTGACCTGATCCACATTGAGTCCCCTCTACTAGCTCGACTGGTCAGCAACCAGTTCTCACACCAGGAGGTCCTGGGTTCGATTCCCATGCTCCACAATTTTTTTATGCATTTAAAATGTTGTTTGATACTTATTTGTGTTTAAATATGTTCAAACTTGTTTAAATCATAATAGTAATATTTTTTTTATAAGACAGTAATAATTTTTTTAAAAATATCATCAAAGAGTAATGCCGGTGGAGCGGGGGAGGGTGCAGGGGGTCGGCGGCGGCGGTTGAGTAGGGGAGGGGTGCGAGGGTCGGCGGCGGCAGTTGAGTAGGGGAATCGAGGGTGCGGGGGGTCGGCGGCGGCCGGTGGACCGGGGGGTGCTCGGAGGGTGCAGGGGGTCGGCGGCGGCGGTTGAGTAGAGGAGGGGTGCGGGGGGTTGGCGGCGGCAGTTGAGTAGGGGAATCGAGGGTGCGGGGGGTCGGCGGCGGCGGCCGGTGGACCGGGGGGGGGGGGGTGCTCGGAGGGTGCAGGGGGTCGGCGGCGGCGGTTGAGTAGGGGAGGGGTGCGGGGGGTCGGCGGCGGCAGTTGAGTAGGGGAATCGAGGGTGCGGGGGGTCGGCGGCGGCGGCCGGTGGACCGGGGGGTGCTCGGCGGTGAGTGGGACCGGATCTGGCGAGGTGGGATAGCGATCGAGATGGAGGGGGATCGAGATCGAGTGTCCATGAAATTTAAAAATATTCATGATAGTTCAAAAAGTGCCCGTGAAATACAATCGAGAAATGAAGGCTACGATTTAATTAAATACAATCTTCTTGCCCTTCTTTTTCGCAAATGGAGTTCTTCTGTGGAACGGACGTCCTTTAGGTAGGGTGGTCCTGCTTCTTCTTGTGGTGTATGCTGCTACTTCATCATCGTCGTCATGTTCGATCCTTGGGTCGCCGTACTTGTCGATGTCTTGCTCATTGGCTACTCCATCCATTCCGATGATCTTCCTTTTGCCTCTCCTCACGACAACACGACTGGGCTTTGACGGGTCGGTAATGAAGAAGCATTGGTCCACTTGGGAAGCCAGTACCCATGGCTCATTTTTCGCGGTGACGTTTGCGCCCGCGGTCTTGGATTTGGCTTCGGGTATAACCATGGTGGTGAAATACCGGTCTTCTTTTAGGACGCTCTTGGCCCATCTGACACGGAACATCGGGACCTTCTCTCCAGCGTAGCTCAGCTCCCAGATCTCCTCGATCCTTCCGTAGTATCTGTCCTTGTCATTACCGGTGTAGGATTCCATCGTTACCCCGGAGTTCTGATAACCAT
This sequence comes from Aegilops umbellulata, assembly GCA_032464435.1. Lineage (NCBI taxonomy): Eukaryota > Viridiplantae > Streptophyta > Magnoliopsida > Poales > Poaceae > Aegilops > Aegilops umbellulata. The sequence goes on from CP136056.1 coordinate 116,042,670, forward strand.
CACTCTTCATGTCCTTGGCCTCGGTGTAGAATGTGTAGTCGTTGATATCGTACGCCTCATAGGTCATCAGGTTGTGCTCGGCGCCCTGTGACAAGGCGAATATGAGTTGTTCTTCCGCGGAAGAATCCTCATGTAAAGGGTACGACAAAAGCTTCAGCTTGAACCAACGCGTGAAACATGAGTTGTGCTCTTTGAGTATATCTCCGTCCGTCCTCTGTTGGCCTCGGTCATTGTACGTCTTCTTAATAAAGGTTTTGTGCTCTACAACCCAAGGATCGACCACGTCTATGTGTTGTAGCGCGACTAGGTTTGCTCTTTCAAAGTCGGCGAGTCGACCCTCGAAGTCGACATGCATTTCGCGGCGACCCTCACGGTGACCCCATCCAGCGAGCCTGCCGAGGTGCCTGTTGACGGGCAGACCAACGGGGTTCTCGATGCCTAGATAATTCGTGCAGTAGGAGATGCACTCTTCGGTCAGAAAGCCCCTGGCTATGCTTCCCTCTGGACATGACATGTTGCGAACGTATCCTTTGATGACACCATTCATCCTTTCGAACGGCATCATGCTGTGCAGGAATGTCGGCCCGAGTTGGATGATATCCTCCACTATATGGACCAGCAGATGCACCATAACGTCAAAGAATGCGGGCGGGAAGTACATCTCAAGCTCGCATAGTATCACCACGATCTCTTCCTGTAGCCTTCTGAGTTGCCTCACGCCAATCGACTTCCGAGAGATGATGTCGAAGAAGTTGCATAGGCCAAATAGCGTTTCACGGACGTGCGCGTCCATGATCCCACGGATTGCAACTAGAAGTATCTGCATCATCAGCACGTGACAGTCGTGAGACTTCATCCCGCTGAACTTCTGCTTCGCTGGGTCTAGGTATCTGCTTATCTTCCCCGCGTAACCGTAAGGAAGTTTTACTCCTAGGAGGCAGGTGAAAAACTGCTCGATCTCCTCCTGACTTAGAGTGAAGCATGCGGGAGGGTAGTCATTTCCAGTCTTCTTGGCCTTTTTGCCTTTGCGACGACTTTCTGTGTCCTGCTTCGCCTCATCATCATCATCATCATCATCATCATCATCATCATCATCATCATCATCATCATCATCATCATCATCATATATAGCATGAAGCTCCTGCCTGATGCCCATTGATTTCAAGTCTGCCCTTGCTTTCGGCCCATCTTTGGTCCTCTCTGGCATGTTGAGCAGGGTACCAAGCAGACTCTCGCACACGTTCTTCGTGATATGCATGACATCAAGGCTGCGAGGCACACGGTGGATCTTCCAGTACGGCAAGTCCCAGAAAACAGACCTCGTTTTCCATACCTTCAGCAGCGGCTCTGGCGCCTTTCGCTTCTTTCCCGGCTCTGGCGCCTTTTGCTTCTTTCTCGGCAGTGGGCAGTCTTTCCAATTTTTCAACAGCTTGTCTATTTCCTCGCCGCTCCTCGTACACGGGCGTTTTCGGGGTTCGGTTTCACCATCGAACAGATCCTTGCGTTTCCTCCACGGGTCATCGTCGCGAAGCCACCTTCGATGTCCCATGAACACGGTTTTCGAAGACCCGAGATCTCTATCTAGCTGGCGATACGTTGTGTCATCCATGCACCTTACGCATCCAGAAAATCCGTGGACTACCTGCCCCGCGAGATATCCGTAACCGAGATAGTCGTGCACCGTCGTGAGCAGTGCGGCTCTCATAGGGAAATATTCTTTCTCTGCGGCGTCCCACGTATTGGCTGGCGTTTTCCACAGCGTGTCTAGCTCCTCCTTCAGCAGCCCCAGATACAGATTGATGTCGTTCCCTGGTTGTTTTGGCCCTTCAATTAGCATACTCATGTGAATGTACTTCCTCTTCATGCACAACCAGGGGGGAAGGTTGTACATCCACACAAACACAGGCCAGGTGCTATGTGTGCTTCTCTGGCTGCCAAACGGATTTACTCCATCGGTGCTCGCGCCCAGCACGATGTTCCTTGGATCCTTCCCAAATTCTGGGTATTCAAAATTCAACGCTTGCCACTGGCTCGCATCCTTAGGGTGACTCAGCATCTTTTCTTTTTTATCTATCTCCAGATCATTTGCGTCATCTTCTCGCTTCTTCTCCTCCCTATCCGCGTGCCAACGCAGGAGCTTTGCTACCTTAGGATCCGCGAAATACCGCTGTAGACGAGGAGTGATCGGAAAGTACCACACCACTTTTCGAGGAGCTTTCTTCCTCTTCTTGTATCGAGTGACGCCGCACACCGGACATATGGTAGACTCCGCGTGCTCGTCCCGATAAATGATGCAATTGTTCATGCACACATGGTATTTCACGTGCGGTAAATCCAGAGGACACACGATTTTCTTCGCCTCCTCCAAACTGGTCGGGCACTTGTTCCCCTTTGGAAGACGTTCGTGCCAGAATGACATGTTCTCGTCGAAGCATGCGTCGGTCATTTTGTGTTTTACCTTCATCTCCAGAGCCATGAGCGTTACTTTCAGGCGGGTATCCTCGGGCCTGCATCCTTCATACAATGGAGTAACCGCGTCTAACTCAAGTTGATCCACCTTGGCTTTCTCTCGGGCGGCAGCTCTTGCGTTATCCGTCTGCTTGAGAAGCAGCTCTTGAATATAAGGGTCCTGCACCCAACCCATCAATGGTCCACCGTCGTCTGCTCCGCCGGCATCATCATCTTCATGATCATGCCCGTCGTCTGCTCCGGCATCTTCCTCATCATCATGCCCATCATCTACGTGATCATCTCCTGGGGATTCTTCGTCTTCTCGCCCGCCCGAGCCGCGGTAGTTGTCTTGCTGCCCTTCCTCATTTCTTGCCCGGCCCCCATGGATGACTTCGTAGTCATCTTCATCACCTTGCCACTGATAGCCATCCATGAAACCACGCAAGAGCAGGTGGTCCCGCACCTGCCCGGAATCCGGGTCCGCAATAAGGCTCTCCAGCTTGCATCTTCGACACGGACATCTTATCTCCGTCTCGTTCTTTTGAAGCATCTCGGCCTTCGCGGACCTCAAAAACCTATTCACGATGCCTTCGGTCATCGTGCGGACCATGGTCGCCTGCGGGGTAGAGCAAAACGATATTTTAGAACAAAGAAAAAATTTGGCATGACTTTCCCTAAAAATAGGACCAAAAAGAATGCTTAATGCCAAAATTATCGCCGAAACGGAAATGAATCAACATTCCGGCAAAATATTGGCAACTATCGCATTTCAAATACCGGTACACCTCCAAACACAAACACATATGCAACACCACAAACATATGCAACACCACGAACATACATAGATCTAGCTAGGCCATAAAAAGTGCATGTGCACATTGTTGTAGGGAGAACAACATAAATATAGCTTCCCCCCTTACTTACCTATAAAAACAAGGTAATTTAACCACTTAATTTGAATGAATCTATGGTGGAAATGAGGTGAAAAAGAGGAGGCACCCGAGACAAGGAGGAGGTGGAGAGAATGAAGTGGGGAGAAAGTGAGTGTGGGAAGGAGAGTCTGCCCAAAATATCTTGTTGCTGCCCACTTACTAATGGCGCACCAACAACAAATGCGCCATTAGTAATCCAGGTTACTAATGGCACACCAACGTCTGATGCGCCATTAGTAATTTTGCAAAAAAAAAACCATACTAACGGCGCACTGATACAGAGTGCGCCATTACTAGTTTGAACTAGTAATGGCGCACGGTGGAAGAGTGCGCCATTAGTAGTTTTGCAACAAAAGGAATAAAAAATATAATTAAAAAAACATTAGTGGCGCACTCTGGGACGAGTGCGCCATTACTAGTTACAACTAGTAATGGCGCACTGTGTCTGGATGCGCCATTAGTATGTTTGGACAGGCGCGCTAGTTCAAAAAAAAATTGGTACTAATGGCGCATCCTAGGCCTGGTGCGCCATTAGTAGTTTCAACACTAATGGCGTATCAGAAGGTGGTGCGCCATTAGTATATACTAATGGCGCACCTCTTATCTGGTGCGGCATTAGTGTCAATCCCATCTATAGCCCTTTTTCTAGTAGTGGTAGGGCCACTGATGGAACACTAGCATCCTATACTAAGCAGTAGGATTGCAGGTAAAGGTATCAACAGCAGTATCAAAGACAGGCTATGCATCAGGATAGGAATAACGAAAGCAGTAACATGCTACACTACTCTAATGCAAGAAGTATAGAGGAGAGTAGGCGATATCTGGTGATCAAGGGGGGGGGGGCTTGCCTGGTTGCTCAGACAAGAAGGAGGGGTCGTTGGTGTTGTAGTCGACCACAGGGGCATCAGCATCGGCACGGGGTCTACCGGAAAGAAGTAACGGAGGGGGAACACAATAAATAACAGAGCAATCAAAGTATAACATGGCAATGCGCGGTGCTAGAGGTGACCTAACGCGGTAGTAAGTGATACTGGTGAAGGGGGAAACATCCGGGAAAGTATCCCCGGTGTTTCGCGTTTTCGGACAGATGAACCGGAGGGGGAAAGTTGCAGGTTCGATATGTTAGGAATGTGTGGCGGACGAACGGGCTGCGTATCCCGGTTCGTCTCGTCGTTCTGAGCAACTTTCATGTACAAAGTATTTTCATCCGAATTACGGATTAATTAATATTAATTTTCAAAGTTTTTAATTCATTTTTAGGATTAACAGAATTAATTTAATTTAGAAAATGCCATTATGATGTCAGCATGAGGTCAGCGTGATGTCATCAGTCAACCAGTTAGTTGACTTAGCCAAACTGACAGGCGGGTCCCACATGTCATTGGCTGAAGACTAATTATTTGTTAACATTTAATTAGCAGGTTTAATTAGAGTTAATTAGTTAACTAAATAGTGTTAATTAAGTTAATTAATTATTTTATTTAATTAATTAACTAATATTTTTATTTTTATTCTTAATTCCTTTTTTTAAACAGTACATGGGCGTGGGCCCCTCGTGTCATAGGTAAGGGGGGCTTAACGGGCGCTGGTGGGTTACGGGCAGCGGGCGCAACGGGCGCCCAGCAACCGTTTGCCCGGGCGCACGAACCAAATCGCAAAAGAGGCGACGGGGATGGCATGTCGCCGAAGTGGTGCGGCGAGGTGGTCGGGGCCATGGAGGGCGTGGCCTGCGGGCGCGGCAGTGGCCACGGCGCCGGCCTGAGAAGGCGCGGGCCTGGCGTGGGGAGCAGCGTGGGGAGCTGAGCAGCACGGTTCAGGCGGCCCGGACGAAGGCGGGGCGCAACGGCGACGGCGAGCAGTTGCGCTAGGTGGGGATGTGGCCGGAGCGGTGTGCTGCCGGCAGCGAAGCGGCAAGCAGGGGCTGCGGCAGAGGGGGGCCTAGTGGCGCGGTGGCGCGGGGTGTGCGGTGGATGGCCGCAACGGGCGTGCGCGCGTGAGCGCTGGAGGCGCGGGCGCGGCCCCGCGCGTGTGAGCGCGCATGTGTGCGCGGGCGACAGGGGAAGTAGCACGGCGGGGGCGCGCACTACGCGGCACGGGGCTCGCGGTGCGCGGCGGGAGCGAGGCAAGGGAGATGGAGGAGGGGGAAGCTCACGGGGGCGGCGTAGGGTTCGTGGCCGTGGGCTCGGGGAGGAGGACGACGAAGTGGCGGCGTAGTTCGAAGGCGCCCGACGAGGAGGATGATGGGGACGAGCGACGCAGGGGAGGAGATTTGGCGAGGAAGTGGTCCGGCGAGGCGGCGCCGGCGCAGTCGGTGACGGCGGGCGTTGGGGCGGCGCGGGGTTCATCGGCAGGGTCGGGCGTAGCGAGGTCCAGCCCCTGGGTGGCGGCACGTCCAAATCGGGGGAGAGGGGAGGCGAACAGGGGGAGGGGGGCGACGGGATAGGGGCGCTGGCGTTGTGGGGCGATGGCTCGGGGCAGTTGCCCGATCCAGATGGGAACGAGAAGGGGATCGGGGAGGAGTGGGGGGTAGTGGCCGCTAGGGTTCGGGGACAGGGGATAAGGGAGTGAGGGAGGGTGGCCTGGGCCGGTTTGGGCCTGCCCTCCAGCTGGGCCAGTGGGCCAAGGCCCTTGGGGAGCCGGGGGGTTTCTTTTCTTTTGTTTTCTTTTTACTTTTTATATATTTTCCTTTTCTGTTTTATTTTTAGTTTCCTTTTCATTTAGTTTTTATCTAATATTAAAATGATCCCTAATTTAGTAATACATTAAAACCCACTACAACAATAGGTTTTGCCCCAAAGCAATTTAGTTTAGTATTTTGTTAATTATAAAAGCATTTAAATATTGGTTTTTGCTACTGTCTTATTCACCTAAGGGTACTTAAACATTTTATAAAAATGGGGTTTCTTATCCATAATTACCTATGCATTATTTGGCACAACTCGAACAATTTGGTTTTAATATTTGAAAACTTTTATTATTTGCCTTTAATTGAATTTGAATTTGAATTGGTTTCGAACTAGCACGAGATTAGCGATAGTAATCGAAGTGACGTGGCATCTTTAGCAGAGAATTACTGTAGCTTAATTATCCGGGCGTCACAATTCTCCTCCACTACAAGAAATCTCGTCCCGAGATTTAAGAGGGGTGTAAGGGGGAAAGTTTTGGTTACGAAATTCTAGCGAGTGTTCCCAGGCTTGGTTGCTCCTCTCGAAGAGGTCGATCCATTATGTTGATGTCTTCGTTTCTCTGCTTTAGGTCATCATGATGAAGTTTGTCGTCCTTCCTTCGGGAACTCTATCGTACTTACGGAAGAATAAAGGGTGGCAATTCTGGGACAGCGGACCTCTGCAAGGTTGACTATCTGGTAGCTAACATCGGGGAAGGTGGCGGAAAGTAACTCTCGAACTGAAACTTAAGAAAATATCGAGAGCAAAGTACGAAGGTACCATGAGAAGTTTCAAACGGATAGGCAATCGTTCGATGTCTGAAACAACATGCGAAAGGGGTCCAGAGCAACGAGATTGAGTATTGCGTCTGTTACCAGAATAGATCACTTGGGACGGTGGCCCGTGAATTGTATACGAGGCCACGCGCGAGGAATAACTTTGGGAACAGGGGGTGTACAGGAGAGTCAGGTTTCGATCCTGCGGAACTGTGGGTTATGGGCCCACCATGTGGGTTAAAAGTAGTGAGGCGGCGACGATTTACACGATCATGTAAGCAAGGCATGCCGGAGGATAGCCCGTCAGTTATGTCGGCAACAACATCGGTACCAAGGGCGAGGGACGAAGAGAACCATTTTCCTGCTCGTTGAAACGAGGCGGACCAGTTGGCAAAGTTCTCGTCCATCGACGGTCACCGAAATGTCATCAACAAAAGTAACGGGGTCTTACTGACAGGGTTGTACACCGAGGTGTTCACATAAGCAGGGAATTATTACTGCTTATATTATATAGATCACAAGAAGGTTTAAACAAACCAATGGGAAGGAAAGGTGATTATCAGGTTTAAACAGAACAATGGAAATGAAAATGTGTTTAAACACATATTTCAAGGGTATATCCTTCCCAAGGATAAGCAGAGCATGATATCCATGACAGGTTATAATGCAGAAAACTCTTTAGGTAGGGGAGAGAATTTTCATGACAATATCCATACAACGGCGTTTGGATAATAGAGCAGGAAACATTTAGCATTGGGCCTCAAATGTTCTTGTTGAAAATCAGAGTACCATATACATGCTTCGAGATAGCATTGACATGGTCATCCTGTGAAGATCAGACTTTGGAAACACAAAGGATCCATCAGGAATAACTTGTAGAATAAGTCTTACAATTTCCTCATGGAAGAATGGTTAACCTTGTTAAAAAGGAAACTATAATGATAGGTCCTCCGGCCAGGTGTGCTAGGCATGACATCACCTTACCGGGTCATATTAAGACCAATGTGATAACTCTTGGAAATATGTTCCAACCATCATATCTGACCGAGATTCAGATCTGATTGGAGTCAGGATACCTCGGACTCAAGATGCCTGAGAAGAAAGGTGCAACACCAATTGTCGAGATGACATTGTAAGATTCTCGGGAAATTAACTACGGAAGCGAGTTCCAAAACAAAAGCTCATCATTAAACCAATGAAGGGAGAAGGAGGTAGCTGATGAATCCAGCGACAATTCATCGAGACTTCCAAAAGATGGGTTTCCACAAGTATGTGAACAAGGAGATATCGTTAGTGAGATGAAATGATATAAGGGGATATGCTCTAGGAAAACATACCCAGTTTAAGCCTTGGTTGATAGGTGCACCTGAAATATGGGTTGGGTTGCACGACCAACGTCGGAATGGTGATTCAATAATCAATAGTTTAAGAATGACGGTCGACCATTAACTTCAAAGTAATAGGATTGTTAGAAGGGCAGAATCCAACCAGCACCGCTCACTTGTTGCTACCCCGGTTGGAATCAACACGAGGACCCAAGAAAGAATGGTGATGGTGAGAAGTATCACCATACCAAGAATTCTTAAGCGGTGGTGAAATTCTCACAACATTGATGACATAAGAGATGTTAATGTTTCAAGGTAAGGGAGAACAATTCCTGGATAGCAAGGAACTCAAGGTATAACATCCAACATGAACAAGTTTGTGTTGAACGAAAGGTAATAAAGTGGTCGATGATAACACAAATCATCGAGGGCAAGGATGGTGTTTCTCATCATGAATTCAATAGATACCCTGGAAGAGCTCATAAGGTTGATGATGTTCACGACACATTTGTCGAGAGATTTCAAGATGTAATCAATCAGCGATGACATCGAGTCAAAGGAATGATGAAGCCAGAGGTCAATGAAAGTACAGATACGACGCAGACTCGAAACTAAGCTTGCTTTTCAAGGTAAAGTATATGACAAGAAAAATCGACGTAAGCTTAGCTCATCGTCGAAACTGGTGCTCCCGGAATAAGGACCAGGTAGCACAGTTTAAAATCATCAAGACAATGATATAGCCAAACAGGCTAGGAATGATGGAAGGATTATTAAACTCATAATCAACGAAATTTAATTAGGGTTATCGAACCGGAATGAGGAATCGGTTCACATATCGGTGTTCTCGGTTGATGACAACCCAGAACCCAGGAAATCTGAAATCGGTGAGAAATAACAGTTGATGAAGAACCCATAAGAAGTTATGCGGTTCCATGACATTATCAAGATATCCCAGTGTAATACTCGACGGTAGATCAAAGTAAAGGTTGGACAGGTGCAATGGTCTGCACAAGACAAGTACTCAACTTGTTCGATAAATGGTATTAATGAGAAAATATCGTCGGAACCATAATTTCCAAAGGAACAAACATAGATACAGGACGAACTTATAACAAGGGGATTAATATCATTTACAAGAAGTTTTGATGATAAGTTTCACATCGGGTCCATGAGCATGAACGCAAAGGCTCAAGGTCGACTCCCACTTCTGCAAAGCAGAACCTTACATTCACTTCTCGTTTTGAAAATGGCATTAGTGTTGAATATTCTACCTGGTGCAATACCAGATAAATATGCCCTGTGAAATCTTTTGGGTTTGCACAGATTAGGGAAGGCATTGGTTCAACCCATCGGGGCTTCTTAGGAACATATACCCCAAGCTTCAAGAGTAGATATCACTAGCTCAAAAACAGGGCATGGTTGGCCAAGTGGATGATACAATTTACCAAGGGCATTATGTATCAGGTAAAGAACTCACAAGAATTTTGCTTGTGAAGGACATTGTCGGAAAATAACCCGGCAATGGGTACGGCGGTCCACAACGGGGCTGATGTGAGTATCGGTACTCAATCTAAGGAAGAAGGAATGCCAAGGCATCGGATTATGGAAACAACTGACTAATTCAAAGCTTAATGCTAAGAAATTTTATGATTTCCAAATCAAGGGATCAGAAGCAATCGTGCTGATCGAAAATGAATAAGTTCAATAGACTTGGAAACACAAACGATCAAGGCATTGATTGGTCAAGATCCAGCTCATATCCAAATGACGTCTGAGCCGGAAGGATGAATCCTAGGATTCGACCGAGGAATGCGAGCATCCTCAACATATTGAATCAACGGACTTAAAACGATAAAGGCAAGGGAGGCCAATAAGATTACGAAACTTATGGGATTATCCATAATGCCAGCAAGCGAGAATTTCAAGAGCAATAGGCCGCTCGGGATTTTCGGAAGATCGAATGATATTTTGAAGTCTTTGGCGTAACACATGATCAACGGGGAATGAGCGGATACTCGATAAGTGCGAGAATTATCCGTAGGGGTATTCAGGTGACAAAGTACAGCAAAGCAGTAAGCTCAAAGGATTCTCGAAACAACATAGAGTATTTCGGGACATCTTGTAATAACAAGATCGATGGGGAATGAGTGTATGAATGGCAAGTGTATGCAGTTTTCATAGGGGTTGACGGTGGAAGGAAATCGCAAATGCGATGTCACAACGACTCGAGAGAACATCGTAGAGTAACTTTGGAATCTTCTAGTGCATCAGGCGATCATCTGGAGTGAGGGGCTCTCCGGGAGAAAGTACTTTCGAGAACCTAAAGTTAGTTTTGTTTTTAGCAAAATCATTTAACCCGAATAGAAGAGATATCAGAATCCCAGAGTATAGGTCGAGGAATAAAAGATCCTACTACCACCCAATGGCGACGTGGGCCCATAACCCACAGGTCCCAGGATCGAAACCTGGCTCTGATACCAACTTGTGACGCCCCCGATTCAATCGTACACTAATCATGCACGCAAATGTGTACGATCAAGATCAGGGACTCACGGGAAGATATCACAACACAACTCTACAAATAAAATAGTCATACAAGCATCATAATACAAGCCAGGGGCCTCGAGGGCTCGAATACAAGTGCTCGATCATAGACGAGTCAGCGGAAGCAACAATATCTGAGTACATACATAAGTTAAACAAGTTTGCCTTAAGAAGGCTAGCACAAACTGGGATACAGATCGAAAGAGGCGCAGGCCTCCTGCCTAGGATCCTCCTCGCTACTCCTGGTCAGCGTCAGCGGGCTGCACGTAGTAGTAGGCACCTCCAGTGTAGAAGGAGTTGTCGTCGACGGTGGCGTCTGGGTCCTGGGCTCCAACATCTGGTTGCGGCAACCGGGTAGAAGGGAAAGGGGAAAAGGGGGAGAAAAGCAACCGTGAGTACTCATCCAAAGTACTCGCAAGCAAGGAGCTACACTACATATGCATGGATATATGTGTAAAGGGGCATATCAGTGGACTGAACTGCAGAATGCCAGAATAAGAGGGGGATAACTAGTCTTATCGAAGACTACGCTTCTGGTCGCCTCCGTCTTGCAGCATATAGAAGAGAGTAGACTGAAGTCCTCCAAGTAGCATCGCATAGCATAATCCTACCCGGCGATCCCCTCCTCGATGCCCTGTTGGAGAGCAATCACCGGGTTGTATCTGGCACTTGGAAGGGTGTGTTTTATTAAGTATCCGGTTCTAGTTGTCATAAGGTCAAGGTACAACTCCGGGTCGTCCTTTTACCGAGGGACATGGCTATTCGAATAGATAAACTTCCCTGCAGGGGTGCACCACATAGCCCAACACGCTTGATCCCATTTGGCCGGACACACTTTTCTGGGTCATGCCCGGCCTCGGAAGATCAACATGTCGCAGCCCCACCTAGGCACAACAGAGAGGTCAGCACGCCGGTCTAAACCTAAGCGCGCAGGGGTCTGGGCCCATCGCCCTGAGCACACCTGCATGTTGCGTACGCGGCCGGAGAGCAGACCTAGCAACCTCCATTACAAAGGAAGTCACGTTACGCGGTCCAACCCGGCGCGCGCCGCTCAGTCGCTGACGTCACGAAGTGCTTCCGCTGATACCACGACGTCGGGATACCCATAACTACTCCCGCGTAGGTGGTTAGTGCGTATAGACCAAATGGCCAGACTCAGATCAAATACCCAGATCTCGTTAAGCGTGTTAAGTATCGCGAACGCCGACTAGGGCCAGGCCCACCTCTCTCCTAGGTGGTCTGAACCTGCCCTGTCGCTCCGCCACAAAGTAACAGTCGGGGGCCGTCGGGAACCCAGGCCCACCTCTACCGGGATGGAACCACCTGTCCCTTCAGCCCCCATCTCCGAACAGTATCACAGGTAATGTAACAGTGTAAAGTATATAGTATATGCCCGTGATCTCCTCCCAAAGTGATCACGGGCCAGTAGTATAGCATGGCAGACGGACAAGAGTGTAGGGCCACTGATGGAACACTAGCATCCTATACTAAGCAGTAGGATTGCAGGTAAAGGTATCAACAGCAGTATCAAAGACAGGCTATGCATCAGGATAGGAATAACGAAAGCAGTAACATGCTACACTACTCTAATGCAAGCAGTATAGAGGAGAGTAGGCGATATCTGGTGATCAAGGGGGGGGGGGCTTGCCTGGTTGCTCAGACAAGAAGGAGGGGTCGTCGGTGTTGTAGTCGACCACATGGGCATCAGCATCGGCACGGGGTCTACCGGAAAGAAGTAATGGAGGGGGAACACAATAAATAACAGAGCAATCAAAGTATAACATGGCAATGCGCGGTGCTAGAGGTGACCTAACGCGGTAGTAAGTGATACTGGTGAAGGGGGAAACATCCGGGAAAGTATCCCCGGTGTTTCGCGTTTTCGGACAGATGAACCGGAGGGGGAAAGTTGCAGGTTCGATATGTTAGGAATGTGTGGCGGACGAACGGGCTGCGTATCCCGGTTCGTCTCGTCGTTCTGAGCAACTTTCATGTACAAAGTATTTTCATCCGATTTACGGATTAATTAATATTAATTTTCAAAGTTTTTAATTCATTTTTAGGATTAACAGAATTAATTTAATTTAGAAAATGCCATTATGATGTCAGCATGAGGTCAGCGTGATGTCATCAGTCAACCAGTTAGTTGACTTAGCCAAACTGACAGGCGGGTCCCACATGTCATTGGCTGAAGACTAATTATTTGTTAACGTTTAATTAGCAGGTTTAATTAGAGTTAATTAGTTAACTAAATAGTGTTAATTAAGTTAATTAATTGTTTTATTTAATTAATTAACTAATATTTTTATTTTTATTCTTAATTCCTTTTTTAAACAGTACAGGGGCGTGGGCCCCTCGTGTCATAGGTAAGGGGGGCTTAACGGGCGCTGGTGGGTTACGGGCAGCGGGCGCAACGGGCGCCCAACAACCGTTTGCCCGGGCGCACGAACCAAATCGCCAAAGAGGCGACGGGGACGGCATGTCGCCGAAGTGGTGCGGCGAGGTGGTCGGGGCCATGGAGGGCGTGGCCTGCGGGCGCGGCAGCGGCCACGGCGCCGGCCTGAGAAGGCGCGGGCCTGGTGTGGGGAGCAGCGTGGGGAGCCGAGCAACACGGTTTAGGCGGCCGGACGAAGGCGGGGCACAACGGCGACGACGAGCAGTTGCGCTAGGTGGGGATGTGGCCGGAGCGGTGTGCTGCCGGCAGCGAAGCGGCAAGCAGGGGCCGCGGCAGAGGGGGCCTAGTGGCGCGGTGGCGCGGGGCGTGCGGTGGATGGCCGCAACGGGCGTGCGCGCGTGAGCGCTGGAGGCGCGGGCGCGGCCCCGCGCGTGTGAGCGCGCGTGTGTGCGCGGGCGACAGGGGGAGTAGCACGGCGGGTGCGCGCACTACGCGGCACGGGGCTCGCGGTGCGCGGCGGCAGCGAGGCAAGGGAGATGGAGGAGGGGGAAGCTCACGGGGGCGGCGTAGGGTTCGTGGCCGTGGGCTCGGGGAGGAGGACGACGAAGTGGCGGCGTAGTTCGAAGGCGCCCGACGAGGAGGATGATGGGGACGAGCGACGCAGGGGAGGAGATTTGGCGAGGAAGTGGTCCGGCGAGGCGGCGCCGACGCAGTCGGTGACGGCGGGCGTTGGGGCGGCGCGGGGTTCGTCGGCGGGGTCGGGCGTAGCGAGGTCCAGCCCCTGGGTGGCGGTGCGTCCAAATCGAGGAAGAGGGGAGGCGAACGTGGGGGGGGGGCGACGGGATAGGGGCGCTGGCGTTGTGGGGCGATGGCTCGGGGCAGTTGCCCGATCCAGATGGGAACGAGAAGGGGATCGGGGAGGAGTGGGGGGTAGTGGCCGCTAGGGTTCGGGGACAGGGGATAAGGGAGTGAGGGAGGGTGGCCTGGGCCGGTTTGGGCCTGCCCTCCAGCTGGGCCAGTGGGCCAAGGCCCTTGGGGAGCCGGGGGGTTTCTTTTCTTTAGTTTTCTTTTTACTTTTTTATATATTTTCCTTTTCTGTTTTATTTTTAGTTTCCTTTTCGTTTAGTTTTTATCTAATATTAAAATGATCCCTAATTTAGTAATACATTAAAACCCACTACAACAATAGGTTTTGCCCCAAAGCAATTTAGTTTAATATTTTGTTAATTATAAAAGCATTTAAATATTGGTTTTTGCTACTGTCTTATTCACCTAAGGGTACTTAAACATTTTATAAAAATGGGGTTTCTTATCCATAATTACTTATGCATTATTTGGCACAACTCGAACAATTTGGTTTTAATATTTGAAAACTTTTATTATTTACCTTTAATTGAATTTGAATTTGAATCGGTTTTGAACTAGCATGAGATTAGCGATAGTAATCGAAGTGACGTGGCATCATTAGCAGAGAATTACTGTAGCTTAATTATCCGGGCGTCACAACTGGGCTATCCATCACAAGCGCTTTGACTGCTAGAACCGTTTGCAAAGTTCCATGACCCATTTAGCAGGTTTATTAGTTTACAATTAATAATTCCAGTATTACGTAAATTCACATTTCATATCGAACAACTGTTTGCCAATTTCATATCAGACACATAAATATATTTTAACATCATAGTACGATAGCTACCTAAAAACAACACAGTACAACATATAGCTAGTTCAGCTTCATAAGAACAATATTAGAATAATATATTCATTTCCCTAATCGAGATCATCCAGATTCGTCTTATCCACCTCTACTTTCAGTTCAGTAAGAACTTGTTTTGCACTGGCCAACTGGGAAAGTGCCTCCTCCTTCGCCAACACCATCTTAGCAAAGTCTGACTTAAAAAAATCTGAGCTCATTCTCCACCTTTCTCTTTTTATCCCGCATCTTCAAATATTCTTCAGCGTTGACAACACTTTCTGTAAGCCTACCTCTATTCTCTTTCTCATACATGCTCCAGAGCTTTGCTAGGCACATCTTCAAAGATTGTGGCCACTCTTGCTGTGACGTCCGGATAATTAAGCTACAGTAACCCTCTACAAATGATGCCACGTCACTACAATTACTGTCGTTAATCTCGCGTTGATTCAAACCCGATTCAAATTCAAATTTAGAATAAAGACAAATTATTATTTCTTCAAATGGTAAAACAAAAATGTTCAGTGGGTTGCAAATATTCACTAACAATTTTTCATGAAAGAATTAAAATTCTTTTCAAAATATAAAATTTCCCCTGAATATTAAAACAGTGGACCAACAACACCTTTTTATCCCATTTAAATATAAACTCAAACTTAATAAATTGTTTTGAACGAACTTAATTTTTGTGGAAAGTCAAAATAATGCATAGTAATTATATGGCAAGGTTTTACATTTTACAAAAAGTATATTGATACAAAAATAAAGTACAAAACAGTAGCTAAATAATTAAATAGAAAAG
Organism: Aegilops umbellulata; assembly: GCA_032464435.1. Classification (NCBI taxonomy): domain Eukaryota; kingdom Viridiplantae; phylum Streptophyta; class Magnoliopsida; order Poales; family Poaceae; genus Aegilops; species Aegilops umbellulata. Next base: position 116,058,251 of record CP136056.1, read on the forward strand.
GAAATGGAAACAGTAGTAAAAGAAAAAGAGACCTAAACTACTGGACCCCTGGCCCATTTAGCAAAAAATAGGCCCAGCCCACCCTCACTTGTCCTCTTCCTCTCGCTACAGGAGACAGGGGGACGTGGCGGCCATCCGCCGGCCGTGGTCGTGCGTGGCGGCCATCCCGCATCCCCCCGGCGCCTACAAGTCTCCCCTCGCCCCTCCGGAACCCTAGCCCCCGTCTCGATCGTTCCCCCCTCGATCCCCATCGTTCCCCTTCCTCTGTGGGCCGAATCGAGCTTGTGAGATCCCACAGTGACCGCTGCCCCGTCGTCGTTGGCACGACCACTGGCGTCTCCGGCGTGCGGGAGAGCGTCAAGGAGCTCCACCGCGCTCGACTTAATCGGTCCCGGGCGTTGCCTCAAGCCGAGGCACTGGGTTGCCGACGCCATCATCGTCTTCTCCGTGCTCGGCCACCACGACGTCACCGTTGATCCGTTACTCCGGTCCACCCTGGCCTCGTCGAGCTTGCATACGACCTCCGCTGTGAGCGCCTCTCCTCGTCCCCCAATTTTTCCGTTCGATTCCGCCGTCGATTGTGTTGTCCCGTGCTCGTCCGCCATCGACGATGCTTCCTGTAAGCTCAGTGCACTACGTGCCCACGCACCCCTGCTTCTACTATTCCCGTTTCCTTGCTGCGCGCCCCCGCCGCTAGTGCCGCCGCTGCACCCCCGCTCGTGCCCGCGCTGCCCTCTGCCGTCGCTAGCTGCGCTGCTGCCGCTCCTGCTATCTGCTGTTGCTGTTTAGCCGCCGCTGCTGCCGCGCGGCCGGCCCGAGGCCACGCCCCCGCGGCCCCGCGCATTACCTCGCCGCTGCGCTGTTGCCTGTTGTCGCTGCAGCCGCCCGTGCTCGCATACATCTGCGCTCGTCCGCAGCTCACCCATCGCGCGTTGCTGCTGCTCTGCTTCCTGCGTTGATGCTTGCCGGCGTTGCTGCTCTTTTGTTGTTGCTACTCTTGCCGCTGCTGCTCCTTTTCCTGCTGCAGCTAGTGGCCATGGCCATGGCCGAGTGTGTTGTGTGGTGTGTGAGCGTGTGTATCCTGTGTGTGTGGCCACCCCCATTCCAAATTGTTTACTGCTCATTATATTAGGTAGGGTTAGTTTATATGTTAATTAGCCTAATGTGTCCATAGGTGGTCTCATGCACTAAATAACCCTTTAGTTTAAAAGGCCGGACAATGACATGTGGGCCCTTGTTAGTTTAGTCCTTAGTTAACCAACGTTCCTATTACATGTGGGCCACCAACCCTCTCTTGACTAGTCAAAGTGATTGGATCAACCCCACTGCCATTCACACTGTCTAGCAGGCCCCATGTGACAAAATCTTTTCTATTTAAATTTTCGTATTAAATAATTCCAACAGTCCTAAAAAACTTGAAAATTAATATAAAATAATCCAAAGCTCGGATGAAAATGCTTTGTACATGAAAGTTGCTCAGAACGACGAGACGCATCCGAATACGCAATCCGTTTGTTAGCCACACATCCCTAGTATAGAGAACATGGAACTTTCCCCCTCCGGTCCGTCTGTCCGAAACGCGGAACACCGGGGGTATTTTCCCGGATGTCCCCCCTTCGCCGGTATCACCTCCTACTGCGTTAGGTCCGCGTATTGCCATGTTACGTTTTGTGATGCTTTGATTGCTCTATTATTTATTGTGTTCCCCCTCCGTTACTTCTTTCCGGTAGACCCCGAGGCTGCCGGTGACACCCAGTTCGACTACGATGTTGACGACCCGTCCTTCTTGCCACAGCAACCAGGCAAGCCCCCCCTGATCACCAGATATCGCCTATTATTTCTCTATACTGCTTGCATTAGAGTAGTGTATCATGTTACTGATTTCGGTTAATCCTATTCTGATGCATAGCCTGTCATTATTGCTACAGTTGTTACCCTTACCTACTATCCTACTGCTTAGTATAGGATGCTAGTGTTCCATCAGTGGCCCTACACTCTTGTCCGTCTGCCATGCTATACTACTGGGCCGTGATCACTTCGGAAGGTGATCACGGGCATATGCTATATACTTTATACTGTTACATTACTTGTGATACTGTTTAGAGATGGGGGCTAAAGGGGCAGGTGGCTCCATCCCGGTAGAGGTGGGCCTGGGTTCCCGACGGCCCCTGACTGTTACTTTGTGGCGGAGCGACAGGGCAGGTTGAGACTACCTAGAAGAGAGGTGGGCCTCGCCCCGGTCGGCATTCGCGGATACGTAACAAGCTTAACGAGTTCTTGGTATTTGATCTGAGTCTGGCTACTGGCCTATACGCATTAACCAACTACGCGGGAAAGTTATGGGCAGTCGATGTCGTGGTATCAGCCGAAGCCTTCGTGACGTCAGCGACTGAGCGGCGCGCGCCGGATTGGAACATAAGCCTGCTCTTGTATTAAGGGGGCTAGTTCTGCTTCCGGCCGCATACGCAACGTGCAGGTGTGCTAAGGGCGATGGGCCCAGACCCCTGTGCGCTTAGGTTTAGACTGGCGTGCTGACCTCTCTGTTGTGCCTAGGTAGGGCTGCGACGTGTTGATCTTCCGAGGCCGGGCATGACCCAGAAAAGTGTGTCCGGCCAAATGGGATCAAGCGTGTTTGGTTATGTGGTGCACCCCTGCAGGGAAGTTAATCTATTCGAATAGCCGTGATTTTTGGTAACAGGACGACTTGGAGTTGTACCTTGACCTTATGACAACTAGGCCGGACAAAGCCGACTCCTCGCTTTAAGCGACATAAGTCTTTAGGGACTCGAAACCTCCCGAACAGCGACCAGCTTTCGCCCTATCATGATAGTTAGTTTTAGCTTTCTCTACTGAGGTGCTTAGCCCAGCTCAACTGGGGCACAATCGCAGTAGTTCTCCCAGTGCTACTTTAGCCGATATAGCGGAACGTAAGGTACCAAAACATGGGAGCCGGGCAAACCCAACTATTGACCAAAGACATGATTCGAAGCTGATTCATATAATGCTATAAGTTCGGAGGGCCGCACTTGTGAAAGTGTTCGGACTTCTCACGCCGTATTATGGGGTGCTTGAGCCCCTGGCGTATTGAGCGTACCAAAGTGTACGGGTGCTAAATGTCATGAGTGAACATATATATTGAAAAAGAAATGAATAGAGATTGCAGTAATGAGCTGAAGCTAAGCATTGTTTATTTTGAAATGCTGCTGTAAAAGCAGAACGATACAAATAGTGCGATAAGCAAAAGATGGGAGTATTTGATATGTCCCCCTCCAGGGGCGAGCTATGAGATGATATGAAAGGCAAGTATTTTGCTCGTTATAGAGACCACCTGGGAATTCGACGTAGCTTTCTGCCTCCTTGGTTGTTGCATCATGTGTTCGGCGATTGTATTGCCGGACAAGCCTTCCGGATGATGGAGTCCTGAAAGTAAGAAAAAATGATGAAATCGGGAGCCCCTAGTGCGGCTGAGCCGCATTTAGGGCATGCCGTGGCCGTGCCCCTCCCCCTGTGCCCATGGAATTGTCAGAGCGTAGTTATGTACGCGTGGTATTGATTTCGCAGTTTTGCGAGGGCTGGGGTTGGGGCCGCATTGCTACCCTTGCTCGGGGCGTGCCAGGCGGTCTTGTCGTAGGTTACTCTGGGCGCGCTTGACGGTGTCCGGACGTTTAATAGCCGGACTGGAGAATTGCGTTGAGAGGCTGCTTTGTACTTCCGCTGCCAGGGCTGCCGTATACTCCTCCGTTTGGAGAGAGCGTTCGGTGTTTCCATTGACCGTAATGACTCCTCGAGGGCCTGACATCTTGAGCTTAAGGTATGCGTTGTGCGGCACCGCATTGAACTTTGCAAATGCGGTTCGTCCGAGCAGTGCGTGATAGCCACTGCGGAACGGGACTATGTCGAAGATTAACTCCTCGCTTCGGAAATTATCCGGGGATCCAAGACCACCTCAAGTGTAACTGAGCCTATACAGTTGGCCTCTTCACCTGGTATGACGCCTTTAAAGGTCGTTTTTGTGGGTTTAATTCTTGAGGGATCTATGCCCATTTTCCGCACTGTATCCTGATAGAGCAGGTTCAGGCTGCTTCCACCGTCCATAAGGAGTCTAGTGAAATGAAATCCGTCAATGATTGGGTCTAGAACCAATGCGGCGAATCCGCCATGACGGATGCTGGTGGGGTGGTCCCTTCGATCAAAAGTGATTGGGCAGGAGGACCATGGGTTGAACTTTGGGGCGACTGGCTCCATCGCATATACGTCCCTGAGTGCACGCTTCCGCTCCCGCTTGGGGATGTTGGTTGCGTATATCATGTTCACTGTCCGCACTTGTGGGGGGAAGCCCTTCTGTCCACTATTGTTCGGCGGCCGGGGCTCTTCGTCCTCGTCGATGTGCAGCCCCTTGATGGCGTGTAGATCATCACCGCGGGCCATGTGGATGTGAAGGAGATAGTTCTCGATCCATACCACAGGGTCTGTTGTACCATTGTATGATTCGATGTTTACGGGTTTGAAACCCTCTGGGATTTAATGATCCATTACTTCATCAGTGAAGCATAGTGGGTGTGCGGCACCTCTGTATTGGGCTATATCGCGACGTAGCTCAAATGAGCTTTGTTTGTTGTGTTTGGCCCGGCCGGATTTACTGTATCCGGTGTGACGGTTATTGTCACATGTCGTGGGGTGCCCACGCGATCCGTAGATCAATCTTGTTTGCCTTGCCTTGTCCTCCAATATATCACGCAGGTCTGTCACATTTCCCCGTGCCTTGGTATTTTTTGAGCGATGCCGGGGTGCGGCTTGAGAGGAGGGCCGAGAGGCCTCTCTGTCGTGGCCGCGAGGTGGCCGATCAACCGTCTCATGCGCTGGTGATGTAGGTTTAAGTGCTTCCTCCTCCAATCAGGGTAGCAACCTGCGCTTTGCGTAGCTCTTGGAGGGGCGTTCGAGTTCGTATTCCTCGACCGCAAGGATTTCAGTCCATCTGTCGGCTAGCAAATCTTGATCAGTTCTAAGCTGTTGCTGTTTTTTCTTAAGGCTACTCGCCGTGGCCATAAGCCTGTGCTTAAAGCGCTCTTGTTCGACGGGATCCTCAGGTATGATAAATTCATCGTCGCCGAGGCTTGCCTCGTCTTCGGAGGGAGGCATGTAGTTATCATCCTCTTCCTCTCTGTCTACCGCCCTCTCAGGGGGGCTGGCCTCTGCATCCTCCTGTGCTGAGTCTCGCTGGAGGGAGTTGTCTTCGGCACTGTCCGGGGTGTTATTATCTCCCGTGCCGGTATCACCGTTTTTGCTTTGGCGGGACTTAAAGCGGCGCCGCTGACGCCGACGCTTGGGTTGCTTCTTGGAGGGGTCGTCCCCGTTGTTCCGTCGCCATTGCCTTCTTTTGGTGTGTCCATCATATATATGTCATATGACGAGGTGGCCTTTCAGTGCCCTATAGGCGTTGGTTCATGTTCGTCAGCTACATCGTCGTCCATACCATCGATGTCTTCGGAGTCGAAGTCTAGCATGTCGGTTAAATCATCGACAGTGGCTACGAAGTGGGTGGTGGGTGGGCATCGAATTTCTTCGTCGTCCGCATCCCAATCCTGTTGGCCATAATCCGGCCAGGACTCTCCTGACAAAGAGAGAGACCTTAATGAATTCAGAATATCGTCAAAGGGCGAGTACTGAAAGATATCCGCGACGAGGAATTCCATGATCGGCGCCCAACCGGATTCGATTGGCAGGGGCGCGGAGGGTTCGGAGTCCGGATAAGAGTCCGGCACCTTGGAGTTACGGGCTTCGCAGAGGATAAGGCTGGTGTTTGGCTCGATCGCCGTTGAGACTGCAGCCCTCGAGGCGGTGTCTAGCCACCCTTCCTCGATCGGCGCAGTTGGCTCCGAGCTAAGGGTTGAAGCTAACGCGGGTGCGGCCTCCAGGGCACTGTTCGGTGGCAAAGTTAGGTCATGCCCATCATGACAGTGCGGCGCGCCCGGCTGCGGCTCGAATCCGTCGAAGATCAAGTCTCCACGGATGTCAGCCGTGTAGTTCAAGCTTCCAAATATGACCTGATGGCCAGGGGCGTAGTTTTCAATCTGCTCCAGATGGCCAAGCGAATTGGCCCGCAGTGCAAAGCCGTCGAATACGAAGATCTGTCCGGGGAGAAAAGTCTTACCCTGGACCGCATCCTGTTGATGATCGGAGAAGCCATCGGGCCTAAGGATGACGACATAGAGGAACTCTCAATTATAGCACCAATGTCGGTGTCAAAACCGGCGGATCTCGGGTAGGGGTCCCGTACTGTGCGTCTAGGCGGATGGTAACAATAGACAAGGGACACAATGTTTTTACCCAGGTTCGGGCCCTCTCGATGGAGGTAAAACCCTACTCATGCTTGATTAATATTGATGATATGGGTAGTACAAGAGTAGATCTACCACGAGATCAGGGAGGCTAAACCCTAGAAGCTAGTCATTGGTATGATTGTTGTTCGTCCTATAGACTAAAACTCCCCGATTTATATAGACACCGGAGAGGGCTAGGGTTACATAGAGTCGGTTACAATGGAAGGAGATCTTCATATCCGTATTGCCAAGCTTGCCTTCCACGCCAAGGAAAGTCTCATCCGGACACGGGACGAAGTCTTCAATCTTGTATCTTCATAGTCCAACAGTCCGGCCAAAGGTTATAGTCCGGCTATCCGGACACCCCCTAATCCAGGACTCCCTCAACTGGCTTCACCGCAAGTCTGTATAAAACTATGTGCTTTGATCAACTCATCAAAATGTATATTCCAACTCCGAGATGCTTGCACCAGTCCATAGATAGATCGCTGGAGCTTGCACACTTTGTTAGCACCTTTAGGATTGACAAAACCTTCTTGTTGTATCATATACAACTCTTCTTTAAGAAATCCATTAAAGAATATAGTTTTGACATCCATTTGCCAGATTTCATAAGATGTGGCAATTGCTAACATGATTCGGACAGACTTAAGCACCGCTACGAGTGAGAAAATCTCATTGTAGTCAATACCTTGAACTTGTCAAAAACCCTTTTTTTGACAAGTCTAGCTTTGTAGATAGTAACACTACTATCAGCGTCCGTCTTCCTCTTGAAGATCCATTTATTCTCTATGGCTTGCCGATCATAGGACAAGTCATCCAAAATCCACACTTTGTTCTCATACATGGATTCTATCTCAGATTTCATGGCCTCAAGCCATGTCGCGGAATCTGGGCTCGTCATCGCTTCCTCATAGTTCGTTGGTTCGTCATGGTCTAGTAACATGACTTCCAGAACAGAATTACCGTACCTCTCTGATGCGGACCGTATTCTGGTTGACCTACGAGGTTCAGTAGTAACTTGATCGGAAGTTTCATGATCATCATCATTAGCTTCCTCACTGATTGGTGTAGGAATCACTGGAACTGATTTCTGTGATGTACTACTTTCCAATTCGGGAGAAGGTATAATTACCTCATCAAGTTCTACTTTCCTCCCACTCACTTTTTTTCATAGAAACTCCTTCTCTAGAAAGGTTCCACTCTTAGCAACAAAGATCTTGCCTACGGATCTGTGATAGAAGGTGTTCCCAACAGTTTTTTGGGGTATCCTATGAAGACGCACTTCTTCGATTTGGGTTTGAGATTATCAGGCTGAAACTTTCCCACATATGCATCGCAACCCCAAACTTTAACAAATGACAACTTAGGCTTCTTGCAAAACCATAGTTCATATGGTGTCGTCTCAATGGATTTTTAGACGGTGCCCTATTTAACGTGAATGCAGTTGTGTCTAATGCATAACCCCAAAGCGAGTGGTAAATCGGTAAAAGACATCATAGATCGCACCATATCTAATAAAGTACAGTTATGACGTTCGGACACACCATTACACTATGGTGTTCCAGGTGGCGTGAGTTGCGAAACTGTTCCACATTGTTTCAAATGAAGGTCAAACTCGTAACTCAAATATTCGCCTCCGCGATCATATCGTAGAAACTTTATTTTCTTGTTATGATGATTCTCAACTTCACTCTGAAATTCATTGAACTTTTCTAATGTTTCAGACTTGTGTTTCATTAAGTAGATATACCCATATCTGCTCAAATCATCTATGAAGGTCAGAAAATAACGATACCCGCCACGAGCCTCAACACTCATCAGACCGCATACATTGGTATGTATTATTTCCAATAAGTCAGTGGCTCACTCCATTGTTCCGGAGAATGGAGTCTTAGACATCTTGCCCATGAGGCATGGTTTGCAAGCATCGGATGATTCATAATCAAGTGATTCCAAAATTCCATCCGCATGGAGTTTCTTCATGCGCGTTACACCAATATGACCTAAACGACAGTGCAACAAATAAGGTGCACTATCATTATTAACCTTACATCTTTTGGCTTCAATATTATGAATATGTGTATCACTATAATCGAGATTCAATAAACCATTCACCTTGGATGTATGACCACAGAAGGTTTTATTCATGTAAACAGAATAACAATTATTCTTTGACTTAAATGAATAACCATATTCCAATAAAGATGATCCAACCATATTATGCTCAATGCAAATACCAAATAACATTTATTTTAGGTTTAACACTAACCCCAAAGGTAAAGGGAGTGTGCGATGGTGATATTATCAACCTTGGAATCACTTCCAACACACATCGTCACCTTGCCCTCAATTAGTCTCTGTTCATTTTATAACTCATGTTTCAAGTTACTAATCATTGCAACTGAACCAGTATCAAATACCAAGGGGCTACTATGAATACTAGTAAAGTACACATTAATAACATGTATATCATATGTACTTTTGTTCACTTTGCTATCCTTCTTATCCGCCAAGTATTTGGTGCAGTTCCGCTTCCAGCGACCATTTCCTTTGTAGTAGAAGCACTCAGTTTCAGGCTTGGGTCTAGCTTTGGGCTTCTTCATGGGAGTGGCAACTTGCTTGTCATTCTTCTTGAAGTTCCCTTTCTTTCCCTTGCTCTTTTACTTGAAACTAGTGGTCTTTTCAACCATCAACAATTGATGCTTTTCTTGATTTCTACCTTCGCCGATTTCAGCATCGCGAAGAGCTCGGAGAATCGTTTTCGTCATCCCTTGCATATTATAGTTCATCACGAAGTTCCAATAACTTGGTGATAGTGACTAGAGAACTCTATCAATCACTATCTTATCTGGAAGATTAACTCCCACTTGATTCAAGCGATTGTATTACTCAGACATTCTGAGCACATGCTCACTGGTTGAGCTATTCTCCTGCATCTTGTAGGCAAAAATACTTGTCAGAGGTCTCATACCTCTCAACTTGGGCATGAGTCTAAAATACCAATTTCAACACTTGGAACATCTCATATGCTCCATGGCGTTTCAAAACATTTTTGAAGTCCCTGTTCTAAGCCGTAAAGCATGGTGCACTAAACTATCAAGTAGTCATCATACCGAGCTTGTCAAACGTTCATAACGTCTGCATTTGCTCCTACAATAGTTCTGTCACCTAGCGGTGCATCAAGGACATAATTCTTCTATGCAGCAATGAGGAATCCTCATATCATGGACCTAGTCCTCATCATTGATACTATCAACTTTCAACTTAGTTTTCTTTAGGAACATATCATAAATAAAACGGGGAAGCTATATTCAAGAAATTGATCTACAACATAGATATACAAATACTATCAGGACTAAGTTCATGGTAAATTTAAGTTCAATTAATCATATTACTTAAGAACTCCCACTTAGATAGACATCCCTCTAGTCATCTAAATGATCATGTGATCCATATCAACTAAACCATGCCCGATCATCACGTGAGATGGAGTAGTTTTCAATGGTGAATATCACTATGTCGATCATATCTACTATATGATACACGCTCTACCTTTCGGTCTCAGTGTTCCGAGGCCATATCTGCACATGCTAGGCTCGTCAAGTTTAATCCGAGTATTCTGTGTGTGCAAAACTAGCTTGCACCCGTTGTATGTGAATGTAGAGCTTATCACACCCGATCATCACGTGGTGTCTCAGCACAACGAACTTTCGCAATGGTGCATATTCAAGGAGAACACTTGTACCTTGAAATTTAGTGAGAGATCATCTTATAATGCTACCGTCGTAATAAGCAAAATAAGATGCATAAAAAGATAAACATCACGTGCAATAAAATAAGTGATATGATATGGCCATCATCATCTTGTGCCTTTGATCTCCATCTCCAAAGCATCGTCATGATCACCATCATCACCGGCTTGACATCTTGATCTCCATCGAAGCATCGTTGTCGTCTCGCCAACTATTGCTTCTATGACTATCGCTACTGCTTAGTGATAAAGTAAAGCAATTACATGGAGATTGCATTTCATACAATAAAGCGACAACCATATGGCTCCTGTCAGTTGCCGATAACTGTTACAAAACATGATCATCTCATACAACAAGTTATATATCATCACGTCTTGACCATATCACATCACAGCAAGCCCTGCAAAACCAAGTTAGACGTCCTCTACTTTGTTGTTGCAAGTTTTACGTGGCTGCTACGGGCTTAGCAAGAACCATTCTTACCTACACATCAAAACCACAACGATTTTTCAGCAAGTGTGCTGTTTTAACCTTCAACAAGGACCGGACGTAGTCACACTTGATTCAACTAAAGCTGGAGAAATAAACACCCACTAGCCACCTATGTGTGAAGCACAGCGGTAGAACCATTCTCATGAACGCGGTCATGTAATGTTGGTCTGGGCCGCTTCGTCCAACAATACTGCCGAATCAAAGTATGACATGCTGGTAAGCAGTATGACTATTATCGCCCACAACTCTTTGTGTTCTACTCGTGCATATAACATCTACACGTAGACCTGGCTCGGATGCCACTGTAGGGGAACGCAGTATTTCAAAAAAATTCCTATGATCACGCAAGATCTCTCTAGGAAATGCATACAAACGAGACGGGAGAGTGTGTCCACGTACCCTCGTAGACCAAAAGCAGAAGAGTTTAGTAATGCGGTTGATGTAGTCGAACGTCTTCACAATCCAACCGATCAAGCACCGAACGGACGGCACCTCCGCGATCCGCACACGTTCAGCTTGGTGACGTCCCTCGAACTCTAGATCCAGCTAAGGCCGAGGGAGAGTTTCATCCGCACGACGGCGTGGTGATAGTGATGATGAAGTTACAGACGCAGGGGTTCGCTTAAGTACTATGAGTCTATGATAATATGATCGAGGTGGAAAACTGTGGAGGGGGTACCGCACACGGCTAAGAGATTAACTTGTGTGTCTATGGGGTGCCCCCTCCCCCGTATTTAAAGGAGGGGAGGAGGGGGCTGGACGGCCTCAAGGGCGCACCCAAGGGGGGGAATCGTACTCCTACTAGGAGCAGGTTCCCCCCATTCCTAGTCCAACAAGGAGGGGAAGGAAGGAGCAAGGGGAGAGAACGAAGGAGGGGGGAGCCGCCCCCACCCCTTGTGCAATTCATACTAGGGGTGCGCGCGCCACCTCCTGGCCGACCCTCTCTCCTCTAAGGCCCATGGTGGCCCATTAACTGCCCGGGTGGGGGGGAGGGGGTTCCGGTAACCCTCCGGCACTCCGGTTATATCTGAAACTCTCCGGAACACTTCCAGTGTCGGAACAACATGGTCCAATATATCAATCTTTATGATTCAACCATTTCGATACTCCTCGTCATGTCCATGATCTCATCCGGGACTCCGAACAACCTTTGGTACATCAAATCACATAAACTCATAATACCAATCTTCATCGAACATTAAGTGTGTGGATCCTACGGGTTCGAGAACTATGTAGACATGACCGAGACACTTCTCCATTCAATAACCAACAACGAAACCTGGATGCTCATATTGGTTCGTACATATTCTACGAAGATCTTTATCGGTCAAACCACACAACAACATACGTTGTTCCCTTTGTCATCGGTATGTTACTTGCCCGAGATTTGATCGTCGGTATCATCATGCCTAGTTCAAACTCGTTACTGGCAAGTCTCTTTACTCGTTCTGTAATGCATTATCCCACAACTAACTCATTAGTCACATTGCTTGCAAGGCTTATAGTGACGTGCATTACCGAGAGGGCCCAGAGATACCTCTCCGACAATCGGAGTGACAAATCCTGATCTCGATCTATGCCAACTCAACAAACACCATCGGAGGCACCTGTAGAGCATCTTTATAACCACCCAGTTATGTTGTGACGTTTGATAGCACACTAAGTGTTCCTTCGGTACTCGGGAGTTGCATAATCTCATAGTCATAGGTACATGTATAAGTCATGAAGAAACCAATAGCAATAAACAAAACGATCATAGTGCTAAGCTAACGGATGGTTCATGTCAATCACATCATTCTCCAATGATCTGATCCCGTTCATAAAATGACAACTCATGTCTATGGCTAGGAAACTTAACCATCTTTGATTAACAAGTTAGTCAAGTAGAGGCATACTAGTGACACTTTGTTTGTCTATGTATTCACACATGTACTAAGTTTTCAGCTAATACAATTCTAGCATGAATAATAAACATTTATCATGATATAAGGAAATATAAATAATAACTTTATTATTGCCTCTAGGCCATATTTCCTTCAAAAGCACCTCTTCCCATTGCAAGATAAATAAATCAAGTTGGCAAAACAAAGCCCAAATATCGGAGAAAAAATACGAGGCTATGAGCAATCATGCATATAAGAGATCAAACAAGACTCAAATAACTTTCATGGATAAAAAGATAGATCTGATCATAAACTCAAAGTTCATCGGATCCCAAGAAACACACCACAAAAAAGAGTTACATCATATGGATCTCCAGGAGACCATTGTATCGACAACCAAAAGAGAGTGAGAGGAAGACATCTAGCTACTAACTACGGACCCGTAGGTCTACAAAAGACTACTCACGTATCATGGGAGAGGCACCAATGGGAATGATTAACCCCTCTGTGATGGTGTCTAGATTGGATCTGGTGGTTCTAGAACTTGCGGCGGCTGGAATTTATTTTCGTCGACTCCCATAGGGTTTCTAGAATATTGGGGTATTTATAGAGCAAAGAGGCATTTTGGGAGACCACCGAGGTGGGCACAACCCACCAGGGCGCGTTGGGAGGCCCACCTCGGGCTCCCTCTTCGGTACTTCTTTGGCCCGCTGGATGTCTTCTGGTCCAAAAAATCCACAATTTTTTTTGCTGCGTTTGGACTCCATCTGGTATTGATTTCCTACGATGTAAAAAACATGCAGAAAATAGCAACTGGCACTGGGCAATATGTCAATAGGTTAGTACCAAAAACTGATATAAAATGACAATAAAATGATTGTAAAACATCCAAGAATGATAATATAACAGCATGGAACAATCAAAAATTATAGATACGTTGGAGACTATCAGCATCCCCAAGCTTAATTCCTGCTCGTCCTCGAGTATGTAAATGATAAAAGCAGAATTTTTTATGTGGAATGCTTCCTAACATGCTCATCACATATTCTTTTCTTTGTAGCATGGACATTTGGACTTTTATATGGTTCAAAGCAATAGTCTATTTTTGACATGAGAGTTTCAATACTCAAGCATATCAACAAGCAACCAAGTCTTTCAAAATATCAACGCTAAAGTAAGTTATGCCTAGCCCATCATGCTCAATCATTGATCCATTCATGAAACACACTCGCATATTAGCTACACCCAATGCTCAAGTACGATCATAGTGCCCCTTAGTTGGTGCTTTACAAGAGAAGATGGAGAGTCAAATAAAAATAAAAATTGCATAAAGTAAAAGAAAGACCCTTCGCGGAGGGAAGTAGGGATTTGTAGAGGTGCAAGAGCTCAAAGAGAAAAAGATAGAGATAAAAACATTTTGGGAGGCATGCTTTTCCTGTCAACAAAAATGACCGAGTAGTTCCCAATACTTTCCATGCTAGATATATCATAGGCAGTTCCCAAACAAAAATTAAAGTTTATTCCTTTTTCAACCATACTTTCACTTTCCATGGCTAGCCGTATCCACGGTTGCCTTCCATACCAACACTTACCAAGGAATTTATTATTTGGTAACATAAAGTAAATTCATTTTTCATTTCGGGACTGGGCATCCCTAATACCTTTGCCTTACTCTCGTGCAATGACAAGTGAATAAACACTCATCATGAGAATAACATATCTAGCATGGAAATATATTAGCCACCCCCTACCGTTTCATGAGCGGTACGAGCACACAAAAGAGAAATTTATTTTGAAAACTAGAGATGGCACATATAAATTTGCTTAGAACGGCAAAAGAATACTGCATGTAGGTAGGTATGGTGGATTCATGTGGCAAAACTGGTTTAAAGGATTTCGGATGCACAAGTAGTGATCATACTTAGTGCAAAATGAAGGCTAGCAAAAGATTGAGAAACGACCAACCAAGAAACGAAAAATCTCATAAGCGAGCATTAAGCATAGTTAACACCGAATAATGCACCACAAGTAGGATGTAATTTCATTGCAAAACTGTTGACTTTCGTACTTGCATAGGGAATCACAAACATTAACACCAATATTATTACTAAAGGATAATTACTCGTCAACATGACTCACATTTCACATCATCATATATCAAAACTATTACAAGGAATCAAGTTTATTTTTTCCAATGATCTTCATAAAGTTTTTATTATATCCTCCTTGGATATCTATCACTTTGGGACTAATTTTCATGTGTTGCTTTTGATAAGCTTAAACAAATATAAGTGAAGATCATGAGCATAATATTTCTTTCTCTCAAACTAATTTAAGTGAAGCAAGAGAGAATTTGTTAAAAAAATTACTAACTCTCAAATAAATCTAAGTGAAGCATGAGAGAATTTCTTCAAAAATACTAAAGCACACTATGCTCAAAAATATATAAGTGAAGCACTAGAGCAATTCCATAGCTCATAAAGATTTAAGTGAAGCATTGAGAGCAATTCTAACAAGTCATGGCATAATTTTGGCTCTCTCAAATAGGTGTCTCCAGCAAGGATTCATGACTTAAAACAAAAGGAAAAACAAGCAAAGACTCATATCATACAAGACGCTCCAAGCAAAACTCATAATATGTGACGAATAAAATATAGTTCCGAGTAAAATACCGATGCTCGTTAGAAGAAAGAGGGGATGCCACTCGGGCATCCCCAAGCTTAGTTTCTTGCTTCTCTTTGGATAATAGCTTGGGATGCCTTGGGCATCCCCAAGCTTAGGCTCTTCTTACTCCTTATTCCTTCATCCATCGTAACATCACCCAAAACTTGAAAACTTCAATCACACAAAACTCAACAAAACCTTTGTGAGATCCGTTAGTATAAGAAAACAAATCACTACTATAAGTATTGTTGCGAAACCATTCATATTTTATTCTTGCATTATAACTACTGTATTCCAACTTTTCTATGGCAAAAACTCTTCAAAGAAAACCATAGAATCATCAAAACAAGCACACAACGCAAAGAAAACAGAATCTGTCAAAAATAGAACAGTCTGTAGCAATCTGGATATTTCGAATACTTCGATAACTCCAAAAATTATGAAAAATTAAGACCACGTGAGCAATTTGTATATTAATCTTCTGCAAAAAGAATTGGTATTTTATCACGCTCCTGTTAAAAATGAGAATTATTTTTCTGGGTGCAAAAGTTTCTGTTTTTCAGCAAGATTAAATCAACTATCACCCAACATGATCCCAAAGGCTTAGCATGGAACAAACACTAATTAAAACAAAAACACAATAATAACAGTAGCATAGTTGTGCAAACACTCAAGAATAGAAAGAAAAAGACAAAAATAAATTTTATTCATTGGGTTGCCTCCCAACAAGCGCTATCGTTTTACGCCCCTAGCTAGGCATAAAGCAAGGATCTAAGTGTTGTCATCTCTGTTTCTAGATCCATAAGACGCCCTCATGATTGATTCATATGGTGGCCTAATTATTGTTCTATGAAAGTGTTCCATGTCCATTCTTAGTCAAAATTGAAATTTAATATTGCCTTCTTTCATATCAATCACGACACCAATAGTACATAAAAACGGTCTACTAAGAATAATTGGACAAGACGGGTTGCGATCAATATCAAGAACAATAAAATGTATGGGCACATAATTCCTATTTGCAAGAATAAGAACATCATTAATTCTTCCCATATGCTGTTTAATAGTAGAATCCGCCAAGTGCAAATTTAAAGAACACTCTTCAATATCGGTAAGACCACGCACATCACATAAAGATTTCAGAATTTTAGAAACACTAGCACCCAAGTCACATAAAGCAAAACACTCATAATTTTTAATCTTGACTTTGATAGTAGGTTCTGATTCATCATGTAATTTTCTAGGAATTGAAACTTCTAATTCCAATTTTTCTTCCAAAGATTTCATCAAAGCATCAACAATATGTTTAGTAAAAGCTTTATTTTGTTTGTAAGCATGGGGTGAATTTGTCATGGATTGCAACAAAGAAATATAATAAATCAAAGAGCAACTATCATAATTAAAGTCTTTGTAATCCAAAAGAGTGGGAACAACACTAGTTAAAGTTTTGACATCTTCAAACCCACTTCTATCAATTTTCTCAACAAGATTTTCACCCTCTGAATTATCGGGACACCTTCTAGCTAAAGCTGACTCTTCTCCAGTCCCTTTTTCATCAATCTTAATTTTGCTAAACAAGGAATAAATAGAGAAAACACCAATCATTTTAAAATCTTCATCATTTTATGAAAGCAATCATTAGAAAATGCTTTTTCTAAAAATTCTCTTCTGGATCTAAGCATAGCAGTTCTTTTCTTACTTTCATCCATAAAAACATAAAGAGCTTTAATTGATTCATCTACCTTAGGCACAAAAGTTTTCATCTTGAGATTTTCTACATCATGAGAGATTCTGTCAACACTTCTAGAGAAATCATCAATCTTATTCAACTTTTCTTCCATTGTAGCAAAACCTTTTGACTGTTGATGAATTATTTAATAGTATTCTCAAGATCAGAGGTGTTCCTATTATTATTATAAGAAGGATTACCATAGGAATTACCATAATTATTAGAGGAATTACTAGGAAAAGGCCTAGGATTAAAATTACCTCTATAAGCATTGTAATTGAAATTCTTTCAAGAGATAAAATTCACATCTATGGCATCACTATTTTGCTCAATCAAAGTAGACAAAGGCACATTGTTGGTGTGCTAAAGTTTTGGCTCTTTAGCACCCCATACTTGTGCACGGGCAGTCGTAGCCACACCCTCAGCGAGGCCTGAAGGGGGGTGACCGAGAACAAGATACAAGGCAAGGAGAAGCAGCCAAGCCAGAGACCAGAAGATAGAGGACGAGCTGGACCCCCGGAAAAATCCTTGTCGGGACGGCTCGCGAGGCCCCGTCAAGATCCTTGCCAGGGACGATTTGCAGATCACTCACAAAGGCACCCTTGAGGTTGAGAGCTCTGACACTTTCGACAATGTAAAACCCAAGATCTAAGGGCGCACGCGTATTGGCGTGCAGGTCTTTTTGAGGGCCTGGAGACGAGGCTCCGGCAAGATCCTTGCCGGGGGCATCAGCGAAGCCCCGGCAGGATCCTTATCGGGGGCATCCGCAGGACCGCAGCAAGACTCCGCTACCCCGTCACCACTCCAGCGCTGTGGCCAGCCTGGCAAGCACCTGCGTGGCGACATGCAGATCTTCGTGAAGACCCTACCACCTCTCCAGTGCAGTAGCTGGCCAGCCAACTTGGCACTGCATGCCTCGTCGGCGTGGATGCGTGTCAAGACAGGGCGAGGCGGCAACGGACGGGACGGGTTCTCCTCCCGTCCCCGGTAAAGAAAGAGGGCACGTAAGCAGTGCATTTATGGCGTTTGTCCTAAGACACCGACGATAAACATAGGTATTGTAGCAGCTTTACACCTCCTGTGTGTCACTGTGGTAGCCCCTTGGACATATAAAAGGAGGCCCACGGCGTACTGGAGGAGGATTCGAACTTTTGAACCTCTCGGCCTAGCATGCATGCGAGCAGCTAGCCGGAGCTCAAGAACACGGAATACACAATCAAGCAGGACTAGGGTCTTACGCTTCTCAGCGGCCCGAACCTAGATAAAAATCCGTCGTGTTGACCTTTAGACCCGCTCTTTGCACCACCCCTCCTCCCGCCGAACCGTAGAAGGGATCCGTGTGATCCCATAGGTGTCAACCTTCTCTCCACATGCCGACACACATCATTAAAATCAATAGGAGCACTTTTATTAGCAACCAATTTCATAAGAGCATCAACTTTTTCACTCAACGAAGAAATTTCTTCAACCGAATTAACTTTTTTACTAGAACGAGCTCTTTCAGTATGCCATTGTGAATAATTTGCCATGATATTATCAAGCAATCTGGTGGCTTCACCCAAAGTAATTTCCATAAAAGTGCAACCCGCTGCGGAATCTAAAAGATTACGAGAGACAAAATTCAACCCCACATAAAATTTTGTATAATCATCCAAAGATTTAACCCTTGAGTTGGGCAATTCCTTAGCATCAATTTCATCCTTTCCCAAGATTGTGCAACATGCTCATGTTCAAGTTTCTTGAAATTCATGATCTGGGTTCTAATGGAAATAATTCTCATGGGCGGAAAATACTTAGTAATAAAAGCATCCTTGCACTTATCCCAAGAATTGATACTATCGCGAGTCAAAGAAAAAACCAATTTTTTGCACGATCTCGCAAAGAAAACGGAAATAATTTCAACTTCACAACATCATTGTCCACATATTTTTTCTTTTGCATATCGCATAATTCCACGAATGTGTTAAGATGGGACGCGACATCCTCATTAGGAGTACCGGAAAATTGATCTTTCATAACAAGATTCAGCAAAGTGGTATTAATATCACAAGACTCCGCACAAGTGGCAGGAGGAGCAATCGGAGTGCTAATAAAGTCATTGTTGTTGGTATTGGAGAAATCACACAACTTGGTGTTCTCTTGAGTCATTGTGACTATGCAACAAGATTGCACTCAAAAACAGATCCGACAAGAAAACGACGAACGAAAAAGAGGGCGAGTAAAACGACAAATTTTTGTGCAGTGGGGGAGAGAAACAAGAGGCAAATGGCAAATATTGTAAATTGCAAGGAGATGAGATTTGTGATCAGGAACCTGTTAGATGTTGATGATGTCTCACTAGCAACATCGCTAGAAATTCCTTTTGATGTTTGCTTGAACTACGTCGGTATTTCCCCAAAGAGGAAGGGATGACGCAGCACAACAACGGTAGGTATTTCCATTAGTGATGAGACCAAGGTTATCGAACCAGTAGGAGAACCACGCAACACTACGTGAATGGCACCTGCAAACAAATAACAAATACTCGCAACCCGACGTATTAAAGGGGTTGTCAACCCCTTTCGGGCAACAGCGCCAGAAATTGGTAAGAAGACGGGATACAAATATGATAGATTGGATAAATATATTTTGCGGGAACACGAGATAAAATAAATAATAATAAATTACATCAAGGTATTTTGCATTTTTGGTTTAATAGATCTGAAAATAAAAGCAAATAAAAATAGATCGCGAAGGCAAATATAATAAAGAAGAGACCCGGGGGCCGTAGATTTCACTAGTGGCTTCTCTCGAGAAAACAACAAACAGTGGGTAAATGAATTACAGTTGGGCAATTGATAGAACTTCAAATAATCATGACGATATCCAGGCAATGATCATTATATAGGCATCACGTCCAAGATTAGTAGACCGACTCCTGCCTGCATCTACTACTATTACTCCACACATCGACTGCTATCCAGCATGCATCTAGTGTATTAAGTTCATGGAGAAACATAGTAATGCAATAAGAACGATGACATTATACATGTGTACAACATCTATTTATGTAGAAATAGACCCCATCTTGTTATCCTTAATAGCAATGATACATATGTGCCGGTTCACCTTCTGTCACTGGGATCAAGCACCGTAAGATCGAACCGATCACAAAGCACTTCTTCCCATTGCAAGATAAATAGATCAAGTTGGCCAAACAAACCCAAATATTGGAGAAGAAATACTAGGCTATAAGAAATCATGCATATAAGAGATCAAAGAAGACTCAAATAACTTTCATGGATAAAAAGATAGATCTGATCATAAACTCAAAGTTCATCGGATCCCAAGAAACACACCACAAAAAAGAGTTACATCATATGGATCTCCAGGAGACCATTGTATCGACAACCAAAAGAGAGTGAGAGGAAGACATCTAGCTACTAACTACGGACCCGTAGGTCTACAAAAGACTACTCACGTATCATGGGAGAGGCACCAATGGGAATGATTAACCCCTCTGTGATGGTGTCTAGATTGGATCTGATGGTTCTGGAACTTACGGCGACTGGAATTGATTTTCTTCGACTCCCCTAGGGTTTATGGAATATTGGGGTATTTATAGAGCAAAGAGGCGGTTCGGGAGGCCACCGAGGTGGGCACAACCCACCAGGGCGCGCTTGGGCCTCCAGGCACGCCCTGGTGTCTTGTGCTCACCTCGGGCTCACTCTTTGGTACTTCTTTGTCCCACTACGTGTCTTTTGGTCCAAAAAATCCACAAAACGTTTCTCTGCATTTGGACTCTGATTGGTATTGATTTCCTGCGACATAAAAAACATGCAGAAAACAGCAACTGGCACTGGGCACTATGTCGATTCGTTAGTACAAAAAATGATATAAAATGACTATAAAATGATTGTAAAACATCCAAGAATGATAATATAACAACATGGAACAATAAAAAATTACAGATACGTTGGAGACGTATCAGGAGGTGACATCATCATTTCATATGGAGGGTCATGAAGCTTTTTTCAACTGAGATTTTGGGACCTGGAGGTAAGACTCGTCAGACTGATTGATTGAAGATTGACATGAATAAATTCAAATCAATTTGGGCCTAATGTTGGGGATATGACCTCGTGATATAACCCGCCGTATAAAGGTGGGGTCATATTACTGGCGACTCTTGGAGCTAAACTTCAGATGGGCTAGAGTGGCCAAGAGGCAAGACTGGAAGGGTGGCTCACAAGATGGGCCAGCTTAGGGCCCGGAACCAGAAGGCGGCGGTGACGGCCCAGAATCATAAGTCGCCCCATGATGACTTGCTAGAGGAGCAAGACTACTTAGAGTTGGACCTGGTCATGGGTCATAACATGACCCAGACTCTTGTAAATCCAGGGGCCTCGACCTGTATATAAAGGCGAGTCCCCGGGACAGAAAGATCAGGTTGCAATCAATCGATAACTAGTCAAGCGAATCCGCTCCCTTGTAATCGATACTCAAGCAATAAGCAGAAAAGCAGGAGTAGGCTTTTACCTCCACCATGAGGGGAAGAACCTGGGTAACTCGTGTCTCTTGACGCGCTCAACCCCAACAAGCTAATCGTCGTTTTTGATGGCCTCACGTCTAATTCCTCACACTAGGACATCTGCTGTAACAAAACCATGACAGTTTGTGTGTCACATAACTATACCTGACCTGAGCTAATTGTTCGGCTTTTGACTTTCCCATGTTATCGGTATACCCATATGTGGTAATAGGTCGTGAGATGCTTTAACACTGCTAGTGAAGTCAAATTACAGAGTTTGCAAAGGAAATCTTGGATCTGACAGAACAGACTTGGATATTCCACACTTACTATTTTAGGCGGGTCAACGGGATACAAAATCCATGTAGAATAGAGTAGGACTCTAGGGTATGCCTTTGTGGATCCATATGGAATCATGGCCTCCAACTGACTTGGATATCCGGACCCTGATGGTTGCGTAAAAATCTTCATACCTTTGTTGTCAATCTCACCCTTTGACAGTCATGATTTCCTTTGTCAGGATACCTTACTGAAATAGCTTGGCCACATATGTCCTTGATTCTTTGTATGACCATGGATGTGGTTAATGCAATATTTTGGCATCATTCCTTGTGCCTATTTTCTGACCTAGGTCCGCACATATTTGACATATACTCGGGGCATGTAGCTGTACAAAGCTTTGCTATTGAGGCCAATCATACAATGTGGCGAGGAGAGTTCGAGATATCACCTTGTCGGGTGCGGGAATAGTGACCTTTGTATCCATTGTCAAGACTGTTGATTCCGCGTTGTCATATCTAGAGCTTGTCGGTCCTTGAATTCCATGAGATTTATCTCTACTTATCTTCTTTGCCATGCCTCATGAGGTTGTGTGATCCTTACATTTCTTAGGAATATCTACTTGATCATTGTCAGATCTCGTATTAGTGACTGATATGACCGGGGATACACGCTCACCATATGTAAGAAGAATATGCC
The DNA here is from genome assembly GCA_032464435.1 of Aegilops umbellulata. Classification (NCBI taxonomy): domain Eukaryota; kingdom Viridiplantae; phylum Streptophyta; class Magnoliopsida; order Poales; family Poaceae; genus Aegilops; species Aegilops umbellulata. Next base: position 116,080,582 of record CP136056.1, read on the forward strand.
ACCGACCACTCGATCCTTGCGGTAGGCATATGTCTTGACTGAGTGATACTTCTGACAAAAATGTTGCGGATCCGATTCTTGAACCGCGCTGTCCTATACTGCCAATTCACAATGTAATACCTGACGATGGTGCATAGTGTTGTACTAATGCAGGTTGGGTGTCTTATGTGTGAAGCTATCCGAGTAGCTTACCGAAGAAGACTTGAAATCTTATGCTCGAAGCTTTTGCCGCATTGGCGTGCTAGAGAAGCTTCTCCCTTGGTTGCTTGTTGAGAAAGATTCGATTCCTTATGTTCGAAGCCTTTATCATGAAAGACTGTGTATCTTGGACCGGAATCTGTCCATATATTGTGCTGAGGGAAAATGGAGGAGCCTTGCACCACAAACTTCTTCCGATAGCGTGTGCAGGAAGACTGAGTTTCTCATATCCAAAGCTTCATACTATGATATGTGTACTGAAAGCCATACACACACCCATAATATTTTGCGGCTGATTACTTGCATCATAAAGATTGTTTGACTGTCATCCTTGGTCATAGCACATTCTGGCTTTCTTTAGGAGTATAACATAATTCAAGCATCATCCATTGCTGAGCCAAAACTTTGTATATGAGCCATACCTTTGACTGAAAATATATCATTGATCTTGCACCTGACTTGTCTTCCTGCTGGCTAGATCATAATTGTTGTGAGGATCAAGTACTGATGTAGACTTGATATGTTTAGCTGAGCTTCTTCCAAATATTTGAAATCTTTATTGCTTCTTCGAGTCTGATGTCAGTTGATGAGCAACTTCCATAAGGGGAAAATAGGGTAACACCGAGGACCCAAAAAGAAAGAAGTAAAAGAAAACTCAACTAAACAAAAGCACACAAAAACAATCAACTCACATGCATGCAAAGTCACATATTACTGCTAGTCACACAATATGCATGCCTACTTAACCACACAAATCTCATGGGATCTCCGGTACTACGATCTAACATGTTGTGACGTTGTGCACGAGGACGAATCAATGTGTGGATGGGTTGGTGCAAACATAGCTACACTAAGTGCGGGCTTAGAAAGGTAATAACATCCTTGACTAACTGGGAGCCGAGGACGTACTTGGCAACCATGTAGCAGGACACGAATGTCACGACCACATCATCATCAAGCGGACGAAAGGGATCCGTACTCGTCCAAGGAATAGGATAGTGGGAAAAACAGAGTCTGCTTGCATTTCCCTTTCTTGATGACTAAGATCATTAAGGGTTGCCAACCATGATAAGATAAAAGGACGATCCGGGATAGAAGCATGTCTATCACCGAAACGATAGACAAGGACGAAGAAAAGAAAATGGCGTGATACCTCGACACCATCCTGCAAATGGTGTCCAGAACACTTGGCATCACTCCGCTGGGCTAGAAATGACGCCAAACATCAAAGAACAGGCTTAAAGGAAACTGAAGGAATGCAGGGGCTGAGCTGTAGTGGATCCATACCAATGCCAGCTACACTCACAAGATAAACCATTAGCAACAAATAATAAAGCTATATGCATGCTATGCAACAAACAAATGCAGCAACCAAATTCAACAACCAAGACAGACTCTATACTACCGATATCTACCGCTCGCGCTGACTAGGGCGTCCTACAGCTAGACCTGCTCTGATACCAAGTTATGTGGCACCCTGGCTCAGAGAAACCGGAACACCCCGTATTCCAGCCCAGAGATCAAGTCTTCTAGAATACGACACTGCTTGACATAGAACAAGTCAGCTCTTATTACAAAGAATAAGGATACAAAGGTTTGATGTTACAAAGGATCACATCAGCACAGCGACACTACGCTTGCTAAGGAAGGTCTATGCTAGCAGCATAACAACTAGTAGCAGCAGAACAATGACGACTGCAGTGAACCCCACCCCGCAGGGACTTTGGCTGGGACACGATCTAGCTCGCACGAACAATATCCTCGACAAGCAAGCAGCTATGGCATCACCTGCAATATGGCATGACACGCCAGGTCAGTACATTGAATGTACTTGCAAGCTCACAACAACCAAAAGCATCAAGGCAAGACAATAACATATCATTAAGAGGTTAAGTTATCAACAACTACTATCATGCGAAAGCAATAACTAAGCATGATATGATACTACTAGAATTACTGCTGAACCAACATCTCAGATCTCAAGAACCATCTCATTCTTGGCTGGTCGGCCAAGCAATATATCACCTCGATCACCTTGTGATAAATACCTCCCCGTGATCACCACGTGACCACATCACGAACTGAATGATCATCCTCAAGATCATCCCAACATCATCATCAACATCCTGCCAAACTGTTACTGCTCACATAATCTACATATAAGTCAATTATAAGTCATTCAGTCATGTGAGTGTCGATCGAACGGTGTGACCTAGTATGAACTATGCCCATGACGGATGATGCGGCTATCGATAGATTAAACACACTCTGTAGAGGTTAGCACAATGTACCCACATCACAGAACCCATGGCCTCGTGCTCCCATTCGGGCGGACCAACTGCGTTTCGACAAAACCAGTCTACTGCAATGACACTCTCCCGGCCACTCCGACCAAGTCCCTTTGGGCTCAGTCCTGGGTGGCCCCGATGTCACCTCGTGACATCCAATGGCCACCGTCGTGGCAAAACAAAAACAGTCCCAAACGGGGACAAAAAGGCGCCCACACAACTACGGGCACACAAGGTTATCACCGCCTATGGGGCCAAGGCAGTGTGCGTACGTAACCTTCCCTAGTTGGAGGAACCAGCGAGAGGCATTACAATAGACTGCATTAGGGCCCCCATAAAGGCAAATGTGGTTGCACTAGAAAAGCCCGGTTCGGTGGCACCTGACCAAGGAAATGATGGAATTTATCCCCAGTATAGATCTGTGATAACTGCTGCTCTAATATCATACCAACCTGTGATCCAAGTCATGGAAATATACAACAAATAATCCAAAGCATAATAATGTCATGCCACAATACTTCGAGGATAGCCTAACACTACTATCATGATGAATCCAAGCACCAAGCTGCTACTAATCCAATAGCAAGATCAAGATAGCTAACGATAGATCAACATGATAGCATCATATCCAAAGTAACACTCCAAAACATAATATAAAATACTACCATGAAAACAATCATAATAGCCACTAATAATCCAATGGCAACATGTCATCCTCATAATCTGCAAAATATAAGTCCTAGAAATCCAAACATCATCATGGAAATAGCAAAATCAAGTATTTCCCCTAAGAAATGCCATGAGCAAATCATATGTAGCTAAAGCAAAGTTTAAGCAAGTTCAAATAAAAAGCCATGGCATTGCATTGCAATCATGCAAATCGAGGGTGTGGCTTGCCTGAGATGGATGGATTCACCGGGAGGAAGTGCGGGAAGCTCGCAGAAAGAACCGTCGGAAATCTTTCTCTCTCGCAGGGGCTGAATAAGGGAAATGGCATAATGGTCATTTTCAGAATGTTACAACATCATGAAAATGACACCTACGAAACGGGCTCGACGAGACGAAGAAGTGGGCTTTGGAATCACCTGAATTGGAGTTACGAGTGAAAAGATACGGCCGTTCATTCGTTAGGCGGAAAACAAATAAAAACTTATTCATTTCTGCTATTAACTGAAGAACGTTCACAATATAGAGGGTTCGGCCGGCGGCTGGAAAAAGAGAAAGCGCCTTTTCTGAAATTCATCTTTGTTGTAGTGAAAACATATTTTCAACAGAACACTTACGGGAATACGCTTTCCGTAAGCAAATACGTAGTTCGCGGAATGCGCCTTCACTAATCCACGTCAGCGTACCGGGGTCAATGCATGGAGTGGCTGACTGGTGGGGTCGCATTGAGGTGGGCCCGCCTGGCTGGGTTGTAGTCTTCAACTGCCCATGCCCGCGCTCAACCGAGGTAGGGCGGCGTTCGACGACGACTGTTGGCGCCTCCGGTTGTTCCCCGTGGCGCTCCGCGTATGGGAGAGATCAGCGCGGAGACGCCCTTCCATCAGTGCCTACTACGGCCATCGGGGATGGACGAGGCAGCGGCAACTTCGAAGTTGGTGGACGGCAGCATCGGGCGTCAGTGGTCTTGGCGCTCTGGTCTATCAAAGGAGAAGGTGAAGAGGTGGGGAGGCTCGGTGTGCTCCGGGTGGTCTTCTGGAGGTGGCTACTGGAAGAGAGGAGCTCCGGTTCACTACAATTCAGGACGATAGTCCGAGAAAGGTTTTCTCCCCGCTTTGTATTACAAAGCAACCACCATGGTACAGCCAACGATATGTCCTGGGAAGGAAGCAGCACAGTCAGGCCCAAAAGAAACGGAAGAGAAAACAAAAAAGAAACAAATGCCGAGAACGGCGGATCAACGAAAAATGAAGAAGCCTCGCGACCGCTGCGCCCACCGGAGAACTCCCGCCAAGCTCCACGACTCCGGAATGCCGACACCAAGCACCACCTCCAAGAAGGGATGCGACGACGACGATGCTGCTGTGAAGGGTTTCCCCCGGTACGCGGCGAGGGGGATAGGAAGGGTCGCCCCGACGCCCTCCAGCAAGGACTGGCGACACCCGCAAGTGCCACCACGCTGATGTCGGACATGCCGACAGGGATTTCTCCCGATCCCAACCCACCCCTCAGGTGCTCCGGAGCGCGCCACCAAACCGACCACCATCCTGCGCCAACACGGACAAGATGCTTCCATGCCGTATCACCACGGCACAACGAAGTAGGGTCTGCACAACGATGAGGAGTCAGGACTAGGGCAGCAGCACCGTCGGCACGCGGGAGGGCTCAACCTCCACCGTCAATGACGGTAACCGACCGAACGCAATAGCAGGGGCAAACCAGACCCATGGGCACACAGGTCCGGCCGGGCACTCAAATGCCCATAAAGCCCCCGCATTCGCGCTGCAGAAGACGTGCCAACGGCGCCGCCGCCCGCCGTCCGAGCCGCTCCACCTCGTCACCGCGTAGAGAGCAGCGAGGCAACACCAAGACTAAGACCGGCCCGCTAGGACCCAGATGGGCCCCCCAGATCTGGGCCGCGTTCGCGCTGCCAGCGGACCCGCGCCATCCCGCCGCCCCGCCACCAAAGGCCATCGCCACCATCGTGACAGGTCGCCACCAGCCGCCACCAGGCCGCTGGGCTGCCGTAGGCCAAGGAACACCGCCACTGGAAACGCCGCCCGAGCCGAGAATTCGCGACGGGGAAGAGCAGGGGCCGCCACCGCCAGCCAGGCCACGGCGCCGCGCGGGCAGGGCCCAGCCGCGCCGGCCGGCAGCAGCGGCAGGAGGAGGTACGGGGCGGACTAGGCGGCGTGGTAGGGGAGCCGCCCCGGTCGCCTCACTTGGGGGGCGATGCGGGGGGCACGCGGGGAGGAGGGGAGGGGAAGTGGGGCGGGGGAGGCGCTGGTGCGCCCGCTCCGGCGGCCGACGGCGGTAGGAGGCCGGCAGCGGCAGGGGGGAAACTCTAGCAGGAGGACGACAGGAGTGGGTCGCGGGGGAGTAATTCATTTAGGAGGACAGTGGCTGTCGGATTTCGGGTTCCGGCAGACCCTTGAGGTTCGAACTCTGGTGTGCGCGCGAAGAGTTCACCCTCTACTTGTCTGTCTCGCAAAGATCTAACCTACAGAAAGAACATCACAAGAGACACGAGGTTTATACTAGTTCGGGCCACCATTGTGGTGTAACACCCTACTCTAGTTTGTGGTGGGTGGATTGCCTCTTGGGCTGATGAAGGTGAACAGTACAAGGAAGAACAGCCTCGCGAGGGTCTGCTCTTAGCAAGGACGATGAACTGCTAGGAGGAGTTCAGCCGCCCTTCTCTCTCTCTCTCTCTCTCTCTCTCTCTTTGTTGACTGATGATCCGATCATCCCGTCCCCTTACCTTGGGGGTGGCTAGTCCTATTTATAGGCAAAGGCCCTGGGCCTCTTCCCAAATATTGAGCGGGAAGGGCGCCAACAATTGGCCAGTTTGAAGGGGAACATCTGGTACACTTATCCTGACTAAAGTTGGTCCTCGCCTGCCAAAGGCTCTGTGGTGACGCCGCTCTGGGCTCAACGATGACCTCCTTCCCGCCGTTGGACTGGTCTTGGTCTCGTTGCATCGAAATGGATGCCTTTTCTTGATCCTTCTCGCCTACGCTTGCCCCCTTTGCACCAAAGAGGAAAGGGAGACACTGCGCGGGCTGGCGCCTGCCTGGCACCCTTGGTCGTCATGGATTGCGTCATGGGCACCTCGTGAGATGCCCCGCCTTGATCTCTCCGCCTCCTCATGAGCCAGCCTGGTGAGGCCGCGCCTGAGGAAGCTCCGTGCCGTCCGCCCCGCGAGGCTTGGCCCCTCGCGAGGGTCTTGGGTCTTGTGTTGATGAAGATGGGCCGTGCTAGGCCCCCTTTAAGCCACGCCGCAGGCCGCAGGCAGGCAAGTCTGGGGACCCCCGTTCCCAGAACGCCGACAGTAGCCCCCGAGCCCAAGGCGCGCCCGAGCTTGGACGTGCTGAGAAGCGAAAGGGCAAGGGCGAAGCGCCGCGGGCCCTAAAAGCCTGCGGCCTCGGGCGCCGCGTGACGGTTGATTGGACGTAGGCGGCACTGTTCCCCCCTTTTCTGATTTCTTCAAGGCCGTCCTCTCCCATTACCAGATTCATATGATGCATCTGGGTCCTTAATCCATCACCCTTCTTTCGGTCTTCGCCTTTGTTTGCGAGGCAATGATGGGCATCTCTCCTTCCGTCGCCTTGCTGCGCCACTTCTTCTCTCTGCGCCTCGCCGACCCTACCCAATGCTCGACGTGTGTGAACTTCGTCGCTGCGCCTAAGACTGCGACCTCGGGGATCGACTTCACGCTTCCTTCGCCTTCGGCCGGGTTCTGCGAGCGGTGGCTATATGTTGATGTGGGTTGCCCAGCCCCCTGCTGTCGAAGCCAACCTCACCTGCTGTCCCTAATTCGGGCTGGGGCCAGGAGACGCTCGAGAGCCCCCAGCTTGCTTTTGTCTGGCACCGCTTCGGGTTCTTGAAGTCGATCGGTGTGACAACGCCCAAGGTGGTGAAGGAGTTCCTGTTGTGCCGCATTGCCCCTCTCCAGCGCCACTCCCGCCGAATGTGGGCCTTTAGTGGGCATGGTGATCGCATGAGGCTCCAGGAAGAAGACCTGACGCCTGAGGCGCTGAGGATAGTGCTCTTGATCTTGACAGGTGACCCCAATCCGGGCAGCATCCAGCGGGGAGGGGCCCTGCCGTACCTCTGCCAGAACAGGGATGACTTTGTGAAGCAGATGCCTATCTTTGATGAATAGGCACTGCGCCCCGCTGGCCTCCAGGGACCTCGCGAGAACCCAGTGGTGGTGACTGCTCTCCCAGTCGGCCAAGGCGACTCTTCCTCAAGTGGCGGAGCAGGGAGGCATGAGGCGCCAGAGGTCGAGGGGGCTCCTGATGAGGCGATAACGCCGAGTGATGCTCTCGAGGGAGCAGCTCCCGGGACCCGTGTCGCTGAGGCTGAGGGTGGCGAGCAGCCGCTCCCGGTACCTGGGGCTGAGGCCCCTGAGGCCCCGGTCGCGTCTTCTCGCGAGGCGATTGGCAGCATGCGTCAGGCAGGCGCTCCTGACGCGAACCGCTTCGATGCTCCGTCTTCGTCGCGGGCTGATCCTTGTGCTCTTCTCTTGGGCCGCTTCCGCGTGGACTTTGAGGCCCTCCGGAGGAAAAGGGAGGCCCTGGGTGATGACTTCTCTTGCTGTTTGCTGAAGCGCAGGAAGTACTTCGCCACTGACGAGTAAGTCTTCTCCTTTCCTGGCTTTTGATTCTCTTGTTGCTGTTACTGACCCTTGCCCCGCAGGCCTTTTTCGGCCGAGCTCGCGGAAGTTGCTGAGGTGCCGCCTCCTTTGGCTTCGCCTCCTCCACCATCCCCAAGTGCTCCGAGCAGCACTGCTCTTGTGGTAAGGGCGACTGACGGGGTGGACCGTCCCGAGGCGCACCGCGACCCTTTACTCCCCGCGATTTTCCTTCATGGGCCCTCTCGGGGTATAGCCAGCCTGCCATGGGCTTCTCGTCTGGTCGTGGACTGTGACTGGTTGAGGCGCCCCCTGCGCCCCTCATCTGGAGACGGGCTGGCTCTAGGCCGGGCTTCTGGTGCGGCGCGCCCGGCCGTCGCGAGGGCGCCAGCCCCCAGCCCCCTGCCCGGAGGGGGAGCGATGATTTGTGGCCCCCGGCGCTTGCTTGGGGCAGATGATGGTGTGGAAGACGTGCTCAAGCGCGCTCGGGAGTGCCGTGCTCGTCGCCAAGGGTTCCTCCAAAGGGCGACTGGTGCGGTGGACCTGCTTGGGGAGGAACTCGCTGATGAAGACGCGCGCCTGGAGGCCGAGGGCGTGCGCCTGGCCGCAGGGAGGTGCGAGCTGGAGGCCGCCATCGCCCTCGCGCGCCAGCAGCGTGATCTCGATGATGCAGAGGTGAAGGCGTTGCTAGAGGCCTCTCGGGTGGCCCGATCCCAGGCTATCGAGGAGGCCCGAGGAGCTGACCGACGGCGAGAGGCTGCGGAGGAGCGGGCTCGTGAGCTCCTGGCCTGGTGCCACTCACTGGAAGAGCAAATGGAGCTGCGCGAGGCGGCCCTCGCATCGATGAAGGTGGCTTCTGGCGACCCAACCGAGCTCCAGAAGCGCGAAGAGGCGCTGACGTTGGAATCCGCCGAACGCACCCGCGAGTACGAGCGGCTGGAAATGAGGGAGCTCTTGGTGACGCAGGCGGAAGATGATGTCGCTGCACGGGAAGCCTGTGTCCTGGAGGAGGTTGGTCGTCGGGTGGCGATGGCGCGCCAAGACCTCGAGCGCGAGTTCGAGGGGAGGTTGGAGTTGATCTAGGCCGAGGCTGAGGGAAGGACCGAAGCCTTGAGGGCCAAGCGGGAGGAGGCGACGCGGCGGGCCGACGCTTCCCGGGCCGCCCTTGAGGCAGCGCAAGGGGAGTTAGCCGCCTCCCAGGCCGAGGTGCTCCGTCTACGCCAACGGGTGGAGGGTGCTGAGGCCGTCGCGCGCCAGAACGCTGATGAGATACGCCAGCGGTAGGTCTTGGAGCATGTGCACGGCCCCATGCTCGCCACTCTCCGGGAGAGGGCTAACACAACCTTGGGCAACATCTGCGAGGCGGCTGTCGGAGAGCCGCACACAATCAACTATGCTGGCAACCTTCAGTTCTTCACCGCTGTGGTGACGCAGCTGGAGGCGCGGTCAGTCAGGGCCGACAGATTGGTGGAGGAGAGGAGCCGCGCCCTGCTCGGGCGCGCCTTCTCCCGTGTCTTCAGCCATCTCCGGAACATGGATCCCCACTTCGACTTTGACGCCGCTATCGCCCCAGTCCCCCGGGCCGTCCGAGACGACCTGGCGCACTGGGTGGAAGACAACGTGGACGCTCTTGTCAGGGCCTTCGCTTTGGACGATGACGACGTGATCGTGGCGGCAGAAGAGGGCGGCGTGGTGAACGGCCCTGGCGCCGCTGGTGGCGACGCAGACAGCGACATCGAGTTCAACGACGCCAGCGACGGCTCGGGAGGTGCTCCTAAGGACGCGTTGGGGGATTTGTCTGACTGAGTATGCATCGCTCATGTCTTTTTTACCCTGCATGAATAGAACTCAGGTTTTTGACCTGATGGCTGTGAGAGCATTTTGGAAGGGGGAGCCCCCTTATGTAAAACCTTGGTTCATCGTATTAGTAGTTGTTACGTAGCGCGAGCGCCCGCGCCCGATGGTGGGCTAGTTTACCTTTGTTTCGCGCAGGCCCTGAGGCAGCCCGTGGGAGGACGCGATGTCTTGGGTGCCTTCTAGTTGAATCCGTAGGGTGTGAGAGTGTCGCTGGCGGGGAGCTTCACAGGCGTTGGCCTTCTTCACAGGCTCAGGGCCTTTTTATGAGCGCGACAGCTTCATAGGCAGTCGCCTTCTTCTCAGGCTCTGGGCCTTTTCCCAAATGCGATAGCTTCACAAGCAGTTGCCTTCTTCACAGGCTCTGGGCCTTTTCCTAAACGCGATAGCTTCACAGGCAGTCGCCTTCCTCACAGGCTCCGGGCCTTTTCCTAAACGCGATAGCTTCACATGCATTTGCCTTCTTCACAGGCTCCGGGCCTTTTCCTAAACGCGATAGCTTCACAGGCATTTGCCTTCCTCACAGGCTCCGGGCCTTTTCCTAAACGCGATAGCTTCACAGGCATTTGCCTTCTTCACAGGCTCCGGGCCTTTTCCTAAACGCGATAGCTTCACATGCATTTGCCTTCTTCACAGGCTCCGGGCCTTTTCTTAAACGCGATAGCTTCACAGGCATTTGCCTTCTTCACAGGCTCCGGGCCTTTTCCTAAACGCGATAACTTCACACGCAATTGCCTTATTCACATGCTCCGGGCCTTTTCCATAAAAGGACAACCTCCGCAGGCACCGAAAAAATCCTCCCGAGGGGGGCGACAGCGGCAGTTTGGGTTGCGCACGAGCTAGGCCTGGCCCGACTCACGAGGGGCTCGCGAGGGAAGGCAGCTGTGGTGAAGCGGTAACCAGAACGCGAGAAATGGCTCGAACGAGACTAAGCACCCCTTTCCCGAACACACGCAAATCTCAAATTCGAATCCAACTCAAATCCAACGGGGAAAAGTTACAATCAAGGGAAAAGGCAATGAAAGCAAACAAAAGGCCGCGTCCGGCACCTAATCTAGTCTTGGACGTCTTCTCACCAGCGCGGAGCTAAGTGCTGTCCACTGGGCGTGGGAGGGAGTCCCAGGGCCTGAGGCCGGCACCCCTGAGACTCCGGGGCGTGTACAGCCCCACTCATTATTACGTGAGAGTGTCACGGGGCGGCGAGCTTCACATGCACTGGGCCTTCTTCACAGGTACCGGCCTTGCTTCATATCGCCAGACGAGGGACCCGCCTTTCGCCACACTCTAGTGCCACCAACGACGACCGGAAACCAGGACGCCGCCGGTGGGGTAGAGCGGTCGCCAGCGGTTCCCCCGACGACCACGGTTCCTCCGCCAGGGGCAGGCCCTGAGGCTCCTCCCCAGCGGAGGGCCTACCTCCTGACAACGCCTTGCTCCGAACGCCGCGGTGGTGACGTCGGATCTCTGCCCCTCTCCTGCAGCCCCCTGCGCCCTCCTCCCGAGGGGTAGGAGACTGCGGGAACGGGGCAGCTGCTTGCCGTGGCGACCTGCACCTCCTGTGATCCATGGTTAGCGTACGCCTGCTCCTGAGGAATTAGTGGTACCCGATAATCGCCGCCTCCAGTGTGGCCGGTGGAACCATCTCGGAGCTCCTGGAAGCGCTCAGCTTCTGGTGTCTCGTCTCCCCAGCTCGGGCTGAGGAGCGAGCCTTGTTCGCCCTCCTGAGCGTGCCCTTGGTCCATCATGTGGGGCACGTATTCTTCTGGCGCCGCCACTCCGAAGGCTATGCCGTAGTGCTCCGTGTGCCATGCAGCTCTGCTTGACGTGCCCACCATGGGGTGGTAGCGCGGCTGCTCGCTTGCGCCGTGGGCTGCGCCGAGTCCCTCTCCTTCACGCGCCGGGGGCGGGGGTAGCGCCACCGCCAGTCCGGTGCCGACGGCTTCACTGGTGTTGGAGTAGCCTTGGGGCCCGCGGGCGCGCGCGGGGCCCCCGCGTGTGCCGCCCTGGGCTTGAGATGGGAGCTGGATGCAAAAGGGGTGAGCCCCCGAAGCGGCAAAGCCCAGGAGCTCGGCAACCCGCTCTAGCAGCACGTCGCGGCCGCCTTCCAGCAGCCTACACTGCGGCAGCTCTCGGGCCACCGTGAGCGCGGCCCTCGAGTTCGCCTGCTCTCGGCGGGTGTACGGTGTCGTGGTCGCGGCGTGATTGGAGGCCCTTGCCGCTGACCGCGCTTGCCGTGGTGTGAGAGTTGTTGAAGCCTGTCCACGCCGCCTGTGGACCACAAGCTGCCTGGGGCATGGGGTCGCCCGAGGCGAGCGGCTCTGCGCGGGCGGGCCACGCTGCCCATGGATCTTGGTCGCCGCCTGGTCGCCGGGAATGGTGATGATGATGCGACGAGATGCGAAGTGGTAGAAGGGTGGATTCCGGCAGACCCCTACCTGGCGCGCCAAATGTCGGATTTCGGGTTCCGGCAAACCCTTGAGGTTCGAACTCTGGGGTGCGCGCGGAGACTTCGCCCTCTACCTCTCCATCTCTCAAAGATCTAAACTACAGAAAGAACAGCACAAGAGACACGAGGTTTATACTAGTTCGGGCCACCATTATGGTGTAACACCCTACTCTAGTTTGTGGTGGGTGGATTGCCTCTTGGGCTGATGAAGGTGAACAGTACAAGGAAGAACAACCTCACGAGGGTCTGCTCTTAGCAAGGACGATGAACTGCTAGGAGGAGTTCAGCCGGCCTTCTCTCTCTCTCTCTCTCTCTCTCTCTTTCTCTCTCTCTCTCTCTCTCTCTCTCTCTCTCTCTCTGTTGCCTGATGATCCGATCATCCCGTCCCCTTACCCTGGGGGTGGCTAGTCCTATTTATAGGCAAAGGCCCTGGGCCTCTTCCCAAATATTGAGCGGGAAGGGCGCCAACAATTGGCCATTTTGAAGGGGAACATCTGGTACACTTATCCTGACTAAAGTTGGTCCTCGCCTGCCAAAGGCTCTGTGGTGACGCCGCTCTGGGCTCCACGATGACCTCCTTCCCGCCGTTGGACTGGTCTTGGTCTCGTTGCACCGAAATGGATGCCTTTGCTTGATCCTTCTCGCCTGCGCTTGCCCCCTTTGCACCAAAGAGGAAAGGGAGACACTGCGCGGGCTGGCGCCCGCCTGGCACCCTTGGTCGTCATGGCTTGCGTCATGGGCACCTCGTGAGATGCCCCGCCTTGATCTCTCCGCCTCCTCGTGAGCCAGCCTAGTGAGGCCGCGCTTGAGGAAGCTCCGTGCCGTCCGCCCCGCGAGGCTTGGCCCCTCGCGAGGGTCTTGGGTCTTGTGTTTATGAAGATGGGCCGTGTTGGGCCCCCTTTAAGCCACGCCGCAGGCCGCAAGCAAGCAAGTCTGGGGACCCCCGTTCCCAGAACACCGATAGTGGCGGCGGCCATGGTGGACATTGGAGGGCAGCGGAGCTCCGACGATGATCTGAGGGGTTGGGGAGGGCTAGAGGAGTGAGGCGAAGAGCCTCGAGCGGTCGGGAGGCCTCGGGGTAGCTTATATAGGTGAGGGGGCGAGGTGTTGCGCTGGCGGCCGCCGTGGACGCGCGGCCGGAGCCGCGGACGCGTGGGGACGCAAGCGAGCTCGGCGGTAGGCGACGGGAGCGGAATAGGGGAGGTTCACGGGGCAGTGGACGGAGCCAGAGCACGGGAAGGAAGAATACGGGGCATGGACGGAGCCAGAGCAGTGGACGGAGCTAGTTGGCCACTGTTCGCCTGTGGGCACGCGGCGGCGAGCGCCGACGAGGAAGCTGCCGGAGGTGGAACATGGTCAGAGAGCGACGTGAGGTAGAAGAGAGTCAGGTCGGCAACCACGGACGCACGGGCATCACTGGAGCGACGTGACTCGACGCGGTTAGTGGCGCAGAACGCGGCCGCAATAGCCAGAGCGCGTGCACACGCGTGCCAGCTGCGCGGCCACCACGCGACAAGGCATGAAGAGGATAAGAAAGGCAGGGAAACTGTGTCTATCATGTTGTCTCTCCATCATGGGGACTGTGGGAAGTGAGAGATCAAGAGAAGGAGCCAAGGAGAGATGTGAGGCTTCGATGATCAAAAGAGAATAGGAAATAGCCAAACTTCATGTCTGGTGTGCTTAGGTTAGGAAGGACTATGATCATGTGCAATTAGAAAAGAAATGGACCACAAAACAACATAGTTGCTTTGTAACTGCAAATATAGTCCAGAAACTTGCCCATGAAGGGGAACTCACATAGTGTAGCCACTTGAGCTGAAATTTGGTAAGGCCTGATGATATGGGCATAAGAAGATTCTGTAAAAATTTCATACCAATTGGATTCACCAAAATGGTACTTCCTTCACAGACATCGTCTTTGTCCAGAAATTTTGAATAATTTTGGAGAGAAAATGGATAATTGAAATGATCCCAAATTTGATGGAGAATGGTTATATTGGTAGTAGCATGGTCTGGTAATTTCTCAGAATTAATGAAGCAATATAAAATATACTTGCTTCACAAGCTAATATTTTTGCCAGAAACACATATTTGATCCTGTGCTCAAATAGATGATTGGATGGATCTGAAAATTGGAGTAGTGTGATTATATGAGCACATGAAGAAGCATGCAAAATTTCAACTCAATTTGATGACCCTAACTTGTACTTCCTTAAGAAAGGCTTCCTTCTGACAGAAACTTTGAAAAATTGCCGAGGAAGATTCACTAGGCAAATGGAACTGAATTTTGGCATGAGGCAATGATTTGAATGTAAGAGCATGCCCAAAATGTTTGGGAGCGATCAAGAAAAGATATGTGGTACTTCCTTCAAAGAAGACCACTCTGCACAGAAATGAAGAAATAATATTGGTTACTCAAATATGGGTTAGGAAAGGAAAGTTTGGACATATTTGGGGCATATATGATCCAAACAAATTATGAGAATTATTTGCGAATTTTGTGGAAGACATAAATATAGGTTGCTTCACAGTCTAGGGCAAACATGACTATTCCTTTAATAGGAAAAAGGAATATTCCAAGAAAAATAATTTTGAGGTTGAGCTAGAGTGAAGGTGACATGATCTTGGGAAAGTTTTGAGAATGATGAGCCACTTTGGCGGATAAGAAATGATGATCTCATAGGTTGCATGTCCACAGAACCACTTCAAAAAAGAAAATTCAAAACAAAAACCAAATAAATTTAAAGAAAAAGAAAGGGCCAAAAAACCAGGGTGTTACAAAATTATATATTTGCACGAGAAATATATAGGCTAAGCGTTTGATCCATTTTTTGTAAACGCGCCTCTACTCCCGTATGATCGGCTGCGCCCGTGTGATCGTAAAAAGTTATCGGTGCATCATCCGGAGTTATTGTCTTTTTTTTTCTGGGGTGGACTTCGTACCAGTTATTAACTGCTCATGTGTTCCCCGTGTACACAGCCTGGCATGACCGCCTTCCTGCTAGCACTATCTAAAATTAGTTGAAAACGGATACGAACGATCCCGTGGGCGGCAAAATCTCCCTCCTCCTAAAATTTTCGTGACCAAGTCTATAGCATGCGAAATTCCCCTTTTGTCCTTGGTGCACGGAGAACAATATGACCCTCATTGACATAATAGGTCGAGGTTGCTTTGGAACTTCCGCTTCCCCCCACCACACGACACCCCCATTTCCTCAGCCCTCCTGCAAAAATGACTACTCCACCGCACCAGAGCATCTTACATCGCACCATCCGTACTTCATCGGCCATTCTACCCCTTCCCTCTCAAAACCTTAGACTAATCATCCACCTACATACCAGAGCCCATTCACTGCCTGTGTCGTCCACCTCATTGGATCTGCTTTTGCGGCCGCATCTACCCCTGCCACCTCCCCTAGAAAGAGTAGACTACTCATCCACCACTATACCACAACCCATCTAGTGCCGGCCTTGTCCACGATGCCGGATCTGCTTCGCCGGTCCTCTCATTAATCACATCGCTGAAGGAAATATGCCCTAGAGGCAACAATAAAGGTGTTATTTTATATTTCCTTATTCATGATAAAGGTTTATTATTCATGCTAGAATTGTATTGATCAGAAACCTAAATACATGTGTGAATACATAAACAAATACCGTGTCCCTAGTAAGCCTCTACTAAACTAGCTCATTGATCAAAGATGGTTATAGTTTCCTAACCATAGACATGTGTTGTCATTTTATAATGGGATCACATCATTAGGAGAATGATGTGATGGACTAGACCCACCCGTTAGCTTAGCAAATTGATCGTTCAGTTTTATTGCTATAGCTTTCTTCATGTCAAATACATATTCCTTCGACTATGAGATTATGCAACTCCCGAATACCGAAGGAATACCTTGTGTTATGTCAAACGTCACAACGTAACTGGGTGATCATAAAGATGCTCTATAGGTATCTCCGAAGGTGTCTGTTGAGTTGGCATAGATCGAGATTAGGATTTCTCACTCTGAGTATCGGAGAGGTATCTCTGGGCCCTCTCAGTAATACACATCATAATCTTGCAAGCAAATGACTAAGGAGTTTGTCAAGAGGTGATGTATTATGGAACGAGTAAAGAGACTTGCCGGTAACGAGATTGAACTAGGTATGAAGATACCGACGATCGAATCTCGGGCATGTAACATACCGATGGACAAAGGGAATTACGTATGTTGTCATAACGGTTTGACCGATAAAGATCTTCGTAGAATATGTAGGAGCCAATATGGGCATCCAGGTTCCGCTATTGGTTATTGACCGGAGAGGTGTCTCGGTCATGTCTACCTAGTTCTCGAACCCGTAGGGTCCGCATGCTTAACGTTCATTGACGATGTAGTGTTATATAAGTTATATGATTTGGTGACTGAATGTTGTTCGGAGTCCAGGATGAGATCACGGACATGACGAGGAGTCTCGAAATGGTCGAGAGATAAAGATTGATATATAGGACAATAGTATTCGGACACCGGAAGTGTTTCGGGGGGTACCGAGTACTTATCGGGTCGCCGGAAGGGGTTCCGAGCACCCCCGGCAAAGATATGGGCCTTATGGGGCAAGAGAGGAAATGCACCAGCCACAAGGGGCTGTTGCGCCCCACATAGCAGGCCGGCCTAAGGAGAAGGAAAGGGGGGAGGGAAAGGAAAGTGTGGATTAGGATTCCCACTTCCTTCCCTCTCCCCCCTCTTTCTTTCCCCCTAGGAATACATGGCAGGGGGCGCGGCCAGGGCAATAGCCCTAGGGCTAGCCGACCACCTATGTGGTGCGCCGGGCTGCCTCCCCTCCCCCTCCCACCTATATATATGTGGGAAGGGGGCGCGTAGCACACACCAGATCAATTGTTAGTCGTGTGGGGTGCCCCCTCCACCGTTTAGACCCCCGGTCATATTTTCGTAGTGCTTAGGCGAAGCCCTGCGGAGATCACTTCACCATCACCGTCACCACGTCGTCGTGCTGACGGAACTCATCAACTACCTCGCTGTCGGTGTCAAAACCTGCGGATCTCGGTTAGGGGGTCCCGAACTATGCGTCTAAGGATCAAAGGTAACAGGAGGCGGGGGACACGATGTTTACCCAGGTTCGGGCCCTCTTAATGGAGGTAATACCCTACTTCCTGCTTGATTGATTTTGATGAGTATAGGGGTTACAAGAGTTGATCTACCTCGAGATCGTAATGGCTAAACCTTAGATGTCTAGCATGTATGATTATGATTGCCTCTATGGACTAAATCCTCCAGTTTATATAGAGACAAGAGGGGGCTAGGGTTGTACAGAGTCGGTTTACAAAGAAAGGAATCTTCATATCTACGCACCAAGCTTGCCTTCCATGCCAAGGAGAGTCCCATCCGAACACGGGGGAAAGTCTTCCGTCTTGTATCTTCACAACCCATCAGTCCGGTCCATGTCACACAGCCCGGACGCCTGAGGACCCCGTAATCCAGGACTCCCTCAGTAGCCCTTGAACTTGTCTTCAATGGCGACGTGTCCGGCATGCAAATTGTCTTCGGCATTGCAAGGCAGGTTCCTCCACCGAATACTTCAAAGCATCTTAATCGAAGGGCTATATTCGGCCCTTACACCTTCGGTCTTGGTAAGGTAAGTTCTTCAAACAGCTCGGTTGTATTAAATGTCATACCTATCGGCTTCTGTGCTCCCGTCACCTCAACTTCCATGTGGTAAACGAATATGAAGGGTCGAAGCGTTTTTATAGATAACCCCCCGACGGCGTACGGAAGGTGTCTATTTAAAGAGATTAGATCTCAGATGCCATTCCATACCAGACGAAAATCCTTTGAATTGGCCACAAGAAACCACGCAACCATGGCCAGTGCTCCTAGTTCTTCCTCCCGCCCCACGGCCCTGAAAAAGGCGATTGGGAGAGCTGCTCTGTATCCCATGCCCAGCTAACCAAGCTCCAGGCTGATACGTCTCCGTCGTATCTACTTTTCCAAACACTTTTGCCCTTGTTTCGGACTCTAACTTGCATGATTTGAATGGAACTAACCCGGACTGACGTTGTTTTCAGCAGAATTGCCATGATGTTGTTTTATGTGCAGAAAACAAAAGTTCTCGGAATGACCTAAAACTCCACGGAACGTCAATATAAAAATAATAAAAAATCCTCGCCAAAGATGAAGACCAGGGGGCCCACACCCTGTCCACGAGGGTGGCCCCCCCCAGGGCGCGCCCCCTAACTCGTGGGCCCCCTAGAGCTCCTCCGACGCCAACTCCAACTCTATATATTTACTTTCGGGGAGAAAAAAGTAGAGGAGAAGAAATCATCGCGTTTTACGATACAGAGCCGCCGCCAAGCCCTAAAACATCTCAGGAGGGCTGATCTGGAGTCTGTTCGGGGCTCCGGAGAGGGGGATTCGTCGCCGTCGTCCTCATCAACCATCCTCCATCACCAATTTCATGATGCTCGCCGCCGTGCATGAGTAATTCCATCGTAGGCTTGCTGGACGGTGATGGGTTGGATGATATCTATCATGTAATCGAGTTAGTTTTGTTAGGGTTTGATCCCTAGTATCCATTATGTTCTGAGATTGATGTTGCTATGACTTTGCTATGCTTAATGCTTGTCACTAGGGCCCGAGTGCCATGATTTCAGATCTGAACCTATTATGTTTTCATGAATATATGTGAGTTCTTGATCCTACTTGCAAGTCTATAGTCACCTACTATGTGTTAATCAACCCCGAAGTGACAATAATCGGGACCACTCCCGGTGATGACCGTAGTTCTGCACTTGATTCACCTTCTATTATGAGTAAGCTTGCAACACCTAAACCTGCTTCTGCTATTCGTTCTGATATGTCGCATGTTATTGATGATGCCACTTCTGCTATGCATGATACTTATGATGAAACTACTTCTATGCCTGATAATACGGTGCCCCTTCGTGAATTTCTTGATGAACAAATTGCTAGGGCTAGACAGAAAGAAATTATTGAATCTCATTATATTGATAAAAGTGATGATGAAGATAGGCCTGTTATTCCTGAGGGTTATGTTTTTGATATGAAATCTTCTGCTGTTATTTTATCTTGCAGAGATAGTCGTGAACTTAAGAGGTTATTAATTAAATGGAACAAGGAGTCACTTAGAGATAAAATGAGGCCTAACCCTGCTTTTGCTACTTCACCTGTTTGTGTTTCCGATAAGTTTTATGAATTCTCTGTTGATCCTGATTTAATTACTTTGGTTGAATCTGATCCTTTTCATGGCTATGAATCTGAAACTGTTGTGGCACATATTACTAAATTAAATGATATAGCCAACCTGTTCACTAATGATGAGAGATCTCGCTACTTTTATATCCTTAAAATATTTCCGTTCTCATTAAAGGGTGATGCTAAGATATGGTTTAATTCTCTTGATCCTGGTTGTGTGCTGTAGGATCGAAAGTATGTCTAGAGGGGGGGGGGGTGATTAGACTACTTGACCAATTAAAAACTATCCTTTTCCCAATTTTAGTCTTTGGCAGATTTTAGCTATCTTAGCACAAGTCAAGCAATCTTAACACAATTCAAGCAAGCATGCAAAGAGTATATGAGCAGCAGAAAGTAAAGCATGCAACTTGCAAGAATGTAAAGGGAAGGGTTTGGAGAATTCAAACGCAATTGGAGACCCGGATGTTTTTGTCGTGGTTCCGATAGGTGGTGCTATCGTACATCCACGTTGATGGAGACTTCAACCCACGAAGGGTAACGGTTGCGCGAGTCCACGGAGGGCTCCACCCACGAAGGGTCCACGAAGAAGCAACCTTGTCTATTCCATCATGGCCATCGCCCACGAAGGACTTGCCTCACTAGCGATAGATCTTCACGAAGTAGGCGATCTCCTTGCCCTTACAAACTCCTTGGTTCAACTCCACAATATTGTCGGAGGCTCCCAAGTGACACCTAGCCCATCTAGGAGACACCACTCTCCAAGAAGTAACAAATGGTGTGTTGATGATGAGCTCGTTGCTCTTGTGCTTCAAATGATAGTCTCCCCAACACTCAACTCTCTCTCACAGGATTTGGATTTGGTGGAAAGAAGATTTGAGTGGAAAGCAACTTGGGGAAGGCTAGAGATCAAGATTCATATGGTGGGAATGGAATATCTTCCTCAACACATGAGTAGGTGGTTCTTTCTCAGAAAATGTGTATTGGAAGTGTAGATATGTTCTGATGGCTCTCTCCACAAATGAAGAGTGGGTGAAGGGGTATATATAGCCTCCACACAAAAACTAACCGCTACACACAATTTACCAATCTCGGTGAGACCGAGTTGAGAAACTCGGTCGGACCAATTTAGTAAACCTAGTGACCGTTAGGATTTTCGGTGGGACTCAGATGCAACTCGGTAGGACCGATATGGTTAGGTTTAGGGCATAATGTAATCTCGATGAGACCGATTACACAAACTCGGTGGGATCGATTTTGGTAATAAGCTAACCAGAGAGTTGGTAAGGTAAACTCGGTGGGACCGATCCGCTCATCTCGGTGAAACCGAAATGTTACAAAAGGGAAACAAAGAGTTTACATTGCAATCTCGGTGGGACCGATCGCTCATCTCGGTAGGACCGAAACGTTATGAAGGGAAACAGAGAGATTGTAATCCCATCTCGGTGAGACCGAGATCCCTATCGGTGAAACCGATTTGCCTAGGGTTTGTGGCAGTGGCTATGACATCTGAACTCGGTGGCGCCGGATAGAAAGAATCGGTGGGGCCGAGTTTGACTTTTGGTTTAGGTCATATGTGGATGTGGGAAGATAGTTGAGGGTTTTGGAGCATATCACTAAGAACTATGAAGCAAGAACCTCATTAAGCAACACCTCATCCCTCCTTGATAGTATTGGCTTTTCCTATAGACTCAATGTGATCTTGGATCACTAAAATATAAAATGTAGAGTCTTGAGCTTTTAGCTTGAGCCAAACTTTTTGTCCTTAGTATTTTGAGGGGTCCACTTTCCTCATCCATGCCATGCCATTCATTGAGCTTTTCCTGAAATATTAATCTTGGAATAATGTTAGCTCAATGAGCTATATGTTTTTAGGAATTACCAAAACCACCCAGGAATAGTTGCACTTTCAATCTCCCCCTTTTGGGTAATTGATGACAACATATAGATCAAAGCTTCGACAAATGATAATAAGAGTGAAAAATATTGTCACTTTGAGAAGTATGTGAAAAGCAAGAGCTCCCCCTAAATTTGTGCATATATTAAGATTTGCTTTGGACTGCAAATGCACAATGAGTTAGGATCATGGGTTACTCTTCCATGTCACATACATCTTGGTGGAGCGCTTAAAATGATAATGATTAAATACATGCACTCATCACCAAGCAAAGTGAATGATCATATAGGGATAAAATGATAATGTCATCCAACAAGCAAAGCATTAATGTAACATATGAACAAACACATATGATCATCCAAGTTTCACACACAAGCATAAAGTATCTCAATCAAGAAAATAAAGTTTAACCACCAAAGCAAGAGAGAATAAAAAGCAACACTCTCTCTCGAAGCCTATTATCTATACATTTTTCTCCCCCTTTGGCAACAAGTTACCAAAAAGTTCATAAAAAATGCATAGCACGAAAACGTCTCTCAAGCTTGGTCTTCAGGTGGTGGTGTGCGGAGAACTCCAAGAACGAAGGCTTCAGTCGAAGTAGATGGAGCTGCTGGAGTAGATGCTGGAGCAGGTGGCACTGAAGCTGTAGCTGGTGCAGATGAAGTGGCTCTGGTGTCTGTTACTGGTACTGCAGTTGACCTCTGAGCTCTAGGCACTCTGGCAAATGCCTTAGTTGTTGTCTTGCCATTCCTCTCCTGCATGTCATCCTGAAGTTGCTCCACAACAGACTGGATCTCAGTTACCTTCACATCCATGTCATAGAACTTCTGCTCCATGATTCTTTCCAAGCTCTCCTGGTTTTGAGTCAGGGTGGCCAGTCCTTTCGCAATCCTTAGAGTGGATGCAATCAAGTAGCCAAGCTGATCTTGCTTGTTTTTTAGAAGATACTGAGATGCCTCCTCCTGGGTTGGCATCTTTGCAGCTTTCTCTGCCTTTGCTTTCTTCCCCTTGGCTTGTGCTTGTACTGAGGATGGCTCATCTTCATCCATAACCACTTGGTTGTCCTCAAAATCTGGATAGATAGCCAAGTGTTCCTTGTCCAACAAGTATGTGCTAGTGCCCATCTTTGAGTTAATCAAATCCTAGATCTGTGGGGCCCCACAACTTCTCTTTTGGTCTGCAGCAGTCCTCTTGATAGTTTCAACAATGAGACTCATGACCTTGAACTTTTGTGGCACATCAAATATATGTAGAAGATTTATGGAGTGTCCTCTGATCATCCTGTGATATCCAGACTTGGGCAGAAGAGTATGCCTTAGTATCCATTTGATAGTAGGCAGTCCTGACAGCAGATGTTTCACTGACCCAAACTGGTGAGTCTCAAGGTCTGCATCTGGAATTTCCTTGTACATGCTAGCCATGGAGTTGTGATCCTTCTTCTTCTTGGCATAGACATCCAAGTCATCTTCTTGCTTTTCTGGGGCATTGATCTACTGAGCCCATTCTGCAACTGTAGACTGGTATCTAGTGCCTTCAGACATCCAGACAATTCTTCCATCTGGGTAGAAGTGAGCTGTGGAGTAGAACTGCATGATAAGCTCATCATTCCACTTAGTGAGCTTTTGAGCCACAAACTCATCCACTCCACAAGCCTTGAGACTGTCATACACACCTGGATAGTGTTCCTCATTCTCCTTCATGTAGGTCCAGTCGACCCACCTCATGTCACACACTATAGGTTTCTTGTCAAGCATCACTGTCTCATAGAAATCCTGCTGTTCCTTGGTGTGGAACCTATAATCCACAACCGTTCTTCTTGTGGTAGCATATGGATCTATCTCTCTCCATTTCCTCAGTCCTGAGTCTCTCCTGATCTTCATGTTCTCAGCCACAGGATGAGCATCATTGTGGCCTGGAATTTTTGGCTTCAATTTTCTCAGAACATGCTCTTCATCATCTTCTTCTTCAGCAACAGTCTCAGGCACTGGGGCCTTGTTCTTCTCAGCAGCAGATATGTTTCTAGTATTCCTCTTTGGTGCAATCTTGGGCTTGGAGGCAGCTTTGGGTGCTTCTTTGGGCTTTGATGATGCAACCCCTGTCCTGATAGCATCACCCATAAGCTTCTGGGCTTTAGGTGCTGGTGCAGCAACCTCCTCCTCTTCTTCTTGTTCCTCAGAATCTCTTCTCATAGAGGGTTTGCCAAGAACTTTGGCAGTAGTGGTTCTGACTCTCTTTTTCTTCTTATCTTGGCCAATAGCTTCCTCTTCTGACTCAATGGTAAACTTTATGGTTTCTCCAGTGGCAACCTTCCTAGGTTTGGAAGTGGGAACTCTCCTTGCAGGTGCCTTCTTTTGCATACCTGGCTTAGTGGCTGCAGCTGAGCCATATTCCTTTTTCAACACTTTCTTCTTTGATGTGGCATCATCCTCAACTGCCACATAGTCTTGATCCTCAGACTCTGAAGTTCTCTTCTTCCTTGTTCTGGTGGCAGCTTTGGGCAAGTTGCTGGGAGTGCTCCTGCTCCCATCATCTGAGCTGCTAGAGGGACTAGTGCCCTCACTCATGTGAACATGCTCCTCTGACTTGTTCTGACTGTCACTCTGATCAGACATGATGCAAACACTGATAGTTGACCCTGTGAATAGATTGTAGATGAGGTAGAGTAGATAAGCATTACAAAATACATAGGTTTTTGCAAAAGAATGAATCAAAAACTTAGTTCTAGTTTTCCTCCGAAAGCATTTCGGATCAACCGATTTGTAAACTCGGTGATACCGAAGCAGCTGTTGGAACCTGAACTAGTGAACTCGGTCAGACCGAGTCATAGTTCGGAGGCACCGAGACTGCTAGGGTTTCACAAAGTCCTGAACTTGGTCACGCCGATTTTCAATTCTCAGTCAAACCGAGAATCTCATGTGCAATGGCCTGAGCCGTATCGGTGGTACCAAGTTCCACAATTCGGATGGTCCGACATGGTTTCGGCGGAAACCTAACCCAAAATTTTCAACTCATCTCTAATCTACGGAGTGTTTTGACTGGATAAGATCGTTTCAAACGTGGCAAGATTCATGGAGAACACAATGTGCTAGGAATCGGATAAGGATAGCACAGTGATCAAGTTCATACCCTAGTTTGGTGATGAGCTCGCTACAGCGGCAATGGCAGGGTTGATTTCCGTTGACGGTGGCGGAGACCAGCGGCAGGAGGCAACTGGCGACGAGGAGGACGATCCGGAGACCCTGGAGGCAGAGCGAGCTAAGTGCAGGCGAAGGAGTTCGGAGAAAAATTTCCAAAATTTTGCCCGTGGGTATATATAGCCCGACCCTGTCGGTGTGACCGAGTGGAACAACTCGGTGGCACCGATATGCATAACTGCAAGCAGTTACTGCAACTCGGTGTGACTGAAAAGTTCAAATAGGTTGCACCGAGATTGAAAACCTATATCGACTTAGTGATCTCGGTATGACCGAAATGAGTGAATCGGTCAGACCGAAATGCACAAAGAAGTTTTGGAAGTTTAAGTCTATGACGAATCGGGGACTCTGAGTGCTCCTCACACAGAGTGGTTCGGATCTGACTTGATCAAATTTTGTGATGTAGCATGAATAGAGTTTGAGACGAGAAAAGCATAGATAGCTAGAGAAGGTTCTTAGGCATTCTTGTCCATCCACTTGGCAAAAGAAAAGAAACCAATCAATCAAAACAACAAGTGGATGTCCTCGAATGAGTAAAATATGCAATCAACATGCTCACACAGTAAAATGGCAATTGAAATATGTGGCAAAGCATGCACAACCAATTCTAGCATCTATCAAGCAATTGGCGATGACTAGGTCATCTATATATGAGAATATTGATTTATGAGTCAAGTGAGAACACTTGATCATAGGTCATACTCATCGTTTAAGCACAAGTGGGGTTACCACTTTTACATAAAGCATTGTTGTGTTCACACCATTAGAGTTGCTTTAGCTCAATTCTTAGAGTGAAGCTCCCCCTAGATGTGAGATCCCCCCTAAAGAGGGATGAACTAACCTTGGGTTTTGTCGATGATGACTTCATGAAGATGTTGAAGATGTGGATGCTCAATGTTGATGTGGATCATTTGGAGCTATCCTTTGGAGTGAGTTGCACTTTCAATACCTACACGGGTTAGTCCCATAAGGAACAAACAAGGATGTCCATAGACATAGAGTGATGCACACACAAGATGATATCTATGAAAGCTTTAGGTTACCTTGTCCCTTGTCTTACCAACAAGAGGGTTTGTGACTCCTTGAACTAGTGCAAGATGTGGAAGTTGATTGCACTTGTTCTTGCCAAAATGATAAGAGTGAAATATGTTGGCGGAGTCACCCTCAAGAACTCTCTAGTTCTTCTCCTTTGGGATCCACACCATCTTGATGGGAATCTTCGGAGTTGTAGTTGTACTTGATGAAGTGGAACTTGAAGTAGTCTTGGGAACCCACTTGACCAAGGCCTTAGGAGCTTCTTCAAATGCATCAATTTCCTCTTGAAGCTTGTCCTTGCCTGTTTGCTTGTGGTCTTGTGGTGGAAGATCATCTTTAGCTTGTGTCCCTTTGAAAGAAGTAGGATCATACTTCTCTCGTTGAGGAACAAACTTCGTCTTGGGGTATTGATCTTCTTCCCACTCAACTCCATTGGCATTGAACTTTCCTTCAAAACCAACACCTTGGTTCTTCCGATGCCTTGCTTGCGTACAATTTCCTCGAATTGCTTACTCCCGGCAAGGCTCTTGTAGACACCTTTCTCTATAATTCCCTTCAGTAAGCTATTTTCTTGCTCAAGTGTAACTTGGCTAAGAGAATCATTAGTGGAATCAAGAGAACTACTAGAAGCAACAACATTGGATTTAGCATGATTATTGTTACTACTACAGGAATAATCTTTCTTGTACTTGTTACTAGACTTGACTTGAGGCATGTAAGTGGATAAGAGTAAATGCTTGGCAATGTAAGAAGAACTTTTCTTACGAAGATCATCATTGATTGCTTTTAAGAACCCATGCTCTTGCTCAAGGTTGAGCTTTTCAAAGCGTAATTTCTCATGCGTCTTTAAAAGTTCTCGATGATCTCCTAAGATAGTTTCATGAGCTAACTTAAGAGTGTTTAGTTCTTTAGTTAGAGACTCAATCTTCTCCTTATCATTGTCATTCGTTTCATCTTGATTAGCATGATTAATTGACGTTTCATCATAGTATTCATCATTAGAGTTGTCAACAAGTAAATCATCATCACCTAACAAGTCATCTTCATCACTATTGAAATCAACATACTCGGGGTGTGATACCTTTGGACCTTTGGCCATGAAGCATCTCCCAATTCCTTCATTTGGTGAATCAAATATGTCGTAGGAGTTGGTTGACACAAGTGCTAGACCGGAAACACCTTCATCTTGAGTATATTCGGAGTCGGAGTGATAGCTTCTCTCGGAGTGGTTGTCGGAGTCGGAGCCGGATACCCATTCACCAACATGAGCTTGATGTCTTCGTTTTGTGTAGCTCCTTGATGACTTGTCCTTTGTTTCCGAATCCTTGCTTCTCCGTGAGGGTCTTCGTTCATAACGATCATCTCTACTCCTTCTTTCTCTAGGTGGTGATTCTTCTCTTCTAGTTCTTCTATTGGGAGAATCCTCTCTTTTCTTGTAGGAGGCCGTACACTCATTGGAATAGTGTCCGGGCCTTCCACAATTGAAGCAGTTTCGCTCTCGACTAGAGGATCTTTTGTCATTGTAGGACCTTGACTTGGAGCTTCTCTCTTTTCTTCTACTCTTGTAGAACTTGTTGAAGTTCTTAACCATTAAGCTCAATTCTTCATTGAAGGTTTGTTTCTCATTTGATGATGTGGGGGCTTCACATGAGGCTTTGTAAGCACCACTTGATTTGTTGTGAAGTTCCTCTTTATCCTTGAGTGACATCTCATGAGCAACAATTCTTCCAATGACTTCCGTTGGCTTGAGATCTTTGTAATTGGGCATCATTTGAATCAATGTGCACACGGTATCATATTTTTGTCAGGACCCCGATCCTAAGCCACATCGATCCAGCATGTAACACTTCATATCACTTTGCGGCCTCACGCACGGTACTCCCACGGGTGCCACCTTACCTGGCCCGGGACCGTTTGCGCCTTTTGGCTCACGTATATGATAATGTCGCTAGCATCCATATGACAGAGAACCCGGGCCGACATGGCTAGTCGTGAACCCAAAGCGGCGCTAGCCTATGAGGACAGGCAAACATGAATCACATCGAGCATGTCGGTCATCAACGTATCTATTCGGGTTGTAGCACTGGGCTAACAGGACTCCGGTAACCCGGGCTGTAGCAGGCTAGGCAGGACTCCGAATATCAGCGCGTGACATTTCCCCGAAGGGACAGACATAGGAACGACGTGAAACACATGCCGGCCAGTCAAGTGTCCAAGCAGTAGTGCTGGGCTAGCAGGACTCCGGTGAACCGGGCTGTAGCGGACTACTATCGCTCAGAAGCACAAGACTTACATTTCCCCATATGAAAGGCTGCCAAGGATAAACAACTAGATAGTCGGATCCCACTCATACCAAGCATTTCAATCATACACACAATATGCCCGATATGAGTAAATACAACATGGCATCACAACAGTACTCTACGACTCAAGTACTTTATTTAGAAGGCTCCGAGGAGCCATACATATCATCCATACAGATAGGGGTCACATGACCCAACACTCAAGTCATACAAACATACAAGCACATGCGGAAGCAAACTAGTCTGAGTACAGACACTAGAAAGAAAGAAGGCTTGATGTAGCCTGTCTATCTACAACGACCCTTCACAAGTCTTGGATCACCACCTGGGTGATAAGTCACTCGTCAACGTCGAGGTCTACATAGAACCCATCAGAAGGGTTGGTGCAGTCGTCTGAAAAACATGATTAAAGCAACATGAGTACGGAGGTACTCAGCAAGTCTTACAACAGGAACCTACTATATATGCACATTCTCAAGAAGGTGGTGGGGTTATTGCAGCAAGCCAGCTTTGACTCTTGGCTAAGCTATCCTACGATAGACACCACTTGTAAATCATTTGTCGCACACGAGTCCACTAACACCAACACAATACTCCACCGTGGATCCTCTCTCGCCATCCCACAAGAGGGCCATCCGCGGTACTCACACTTATCTTGAGATTTTTAGTAGTATCCATTTAACTTGTCTATGAACTGATATGAGCGAACCAGAAGTCCATTACCGCGGACACGGCTATTCGAATAGATCATTTATAACCCTGCAGGGGTGTACTTCTTCACACATGTTTCCACCACTTAGCGTCTGCACACGACATGTGCTCGGCAGACTTCAAGCGAAAGCCGACGTGGGTGTAGACCACGACCTACCTAAACACTCAAGTCTCTAGTCCAGGTTTATCGCCTATTCGGGTTCCATCCGCAGGGAGTCCGGCCGAGGTTTCCACTAACGGCCCCGAACGATGTGAACAGGGTTCCGAGACACCAAACGGGCGCCCGGTTGACCCGACCACGTGCCTACCGCAACACAGCCCACCCCGATGGTCAGCGCCGCGTGCGGCCCCCAGCATACTACAAACACCAGAAACTACTTGCAACTCCTGGACAGAGAACAAGGGTGGATAAGAAGTCGAGCGGGGTCATATTTCAGGGCCCAATGTGTGGTAGTAACTGTATCATGGATCACAAACACAGATCTCAGTTCTTAAGGACGGCCTCAATGAAACAACCCACCATGTACTCCTACATGGCCTCTCATCGATTCCTTTACCAAATCGTGTTCAACACTTCACTCTTGTCACCGACACAACCTTTCACTCCAGTTCATCATCCCGATGAGCCAGACCTGACACAACTCTAAGCATAGCAAGCATAGCATGGTAGGAACACACACACATGTAATGGCTCAATCAACTCCTACACATGCTAGGGGGTTTCATCTAGTTACTGTGGCAATGACAGGTCATGCAAAGGAAGTGGGTTCAACTACCGCAACACACAGCAGTTTGAAACGCGTTGTCTTAATGCAGTAAACAAGGGCAGAAGCGAGAACATGGGTTTGTATCGGAATGATCAATGGGTTGCTTGCCTGATGGAGTGGTCGTGGGATACTGCCCTTCAGTTGGATACTCGGAGATATCCTCGGAGGCAGAACCTACCACGATGAACACGTCGGAACACAATCAATACATGGCAATATGCAACAATATGATGCATGCTATGACATGGCAATATGGATGTGCCCTGACCTAGTGTAAGTTAAGTCAGAAGGAAATGACCCCATTTGAACCAAAGATTCAAATGGTAGTGCATTTATAAGATCATATTAGTGCAAAATCTCATAATGCCTAAACAGTGGGTTTAACTTGTTTTAACATGCATGAAACCAGTACCAATGGATAGATTGGATTTTTCTGATAATTTTTCATATATAAAACTTTGCATTTGGAGTTATAGATAATTTTCTATGAATTTTTGAAGTTTGAACTATTTTCTGGATTTTCCTGTATAAAAATAAATCCAGCAAAATAGATTACTGCGTCAGCCTGAAGTCATGCTGACCTCAGCAGTCAAACCAGCTGGCTGGTCAAACCTGACGTGTGGGGACCACACGTCAGTGACACAGGGCTAATCCCGGTCAAACCCGCGCTGACTGGGGTTTGACTGGACCCTAGGGCCCACTGTCAGTGACCCAGGGTGGTTATTAGCTGGTGGGGTTAGTTGCTAATGACAGCCACGTCGACTCGCCGGAGTTTCGCCGGCGGCGACCATCCAGTGCGGCGGAGGAAAGTGCAAAATCGCGCTCCGGTGACCAAAAGAGCGGCGGAGGACATCTACAGCTAGCCAAGGGCAAGCCGCGTCTATTGGTGGCGGTGGTTTGTCTCGGGGTCGCCGGAAACAACGCCGGCGACGTGTTTGGCGGCGCCGGAGCTCGGGTCGAAGTGCGAAACGAGCTACGGGGCACGGCGAGGTGCGTGCGGTAGTGCGTTGGCCTCCTAGGGTTGCGGGGAGGCCGTTGGACAAGGTGGGGTGGCCAGTGGCTGGCCGGAGACACGCCGGCGACGTGCTCCGCGGCGGTGCGTGCGGGTGAGCATCGTGCATTCGCTGTGGTGCACGAGGAAGAGAAAGGAGAGGATGGGGAGGTAGCTGAGCTCACCGCGGTCTCGGAGAAGTGGACGTCGGGGTCGGGGACGAGCTGGTGCGGCGGTGAGGTCGAAGGGGATCTCCGGCGGCCGGAGGTTGAAGAAGAGCTCGGGGAAGCGTTGTAGAGCGAGCGAGCGCTCGGGGCTCAGCTAGCTCGAAGAAGAGGAGGGCGGTGGAGCTGCTGGACAGGTCGGAGCGGCGCAAGGACGACGGGGAGCGCGACTACGGCGACGGTGCAGCTGCGGTGGCGTCGGCCATGGCGTGGAGGTGCGTGGGAGAGAGGCAGAGGGGCGAATGGCGTGTCCAGGGCGTCGGGGGCGCGACGTGGAGGCCGTCCAGGACAGCGGGGCGGCGAAGCGGCGAGCAGGGAGGCAGGGCGCTGCGTGGCGAGCTCCTGCTCCGGCGTCGAGCACCTGCCTGCCTGGCTGGCGAGGCGAAGCAGCTCGCTGGCGCGGCTGGTGGGCTGGGCCGGCCAGGTGGGCCGCCAGGTAAGTCAGTTGGCTTTCTGCTTTTGGTTTTTCTTTTTCTATTTCTTCTGCAACTTTGTGGAGTTATTTAAAATACCTAGACCACTCCAAAAATCCTCAAACTGCACATGCTTGCTATTTAAAATATAGACAACATGAAACATTTCTGTTTGAGAATATTTGAACATTTAAAATATTTTTATAAATTTTAAATGCCCAAATTCAAATACTTATGTGTTAATTCAAAAACCTTCTGTTGACCTAGAAAATTGTGCACCACTTTTGTCAAAGGTTTAAACCCAAAACAAAGGGGGTGAACATTTCAGAAGGGCATTTCAGGTTCATTGAAAAAGATTTTAGTAAACCCTAGTTATTTCCAGGGGGGGGGGGGAAGTGTGTGTTGGGGGTTCTGGCATTTCCCATTTCAAAATTAAATAGAATTTAAACATGATGCACACTCTAATGCATGGCCTAGCTGGGATGTGACAACTCACCCCTACTCAAAAGAATCTCGTCCCGAGATTTAGGTTCCTCCGGAAAGAAGGCGGGATACTCAAGTCGAAGACGATCCTCCCTTTCCCATGTAGCTTCTTGCTCGGAATGGTGTGACCATTGAACCTTGAGAAACTTGATATTGTGGCGTCGAGTGGTACGCTCGGCTTGATCAAGGATACGAATGGGGTATTCCCGATAGGTGAGGTTATCTTGGAGATCAAGCGTTTCGTGGTCCACTCCACGGATAGGATCCGCGAAGCAACGCCTGAGTTGAGAAACGTGGAAGACATCATGAACTCTGGAGAGATGCGGAGGTAGTTCCAGTTGGTAGGCAACTTCCCCTCGTTGGGCAAGAATGCGAAAGGGTCCAATGTAGCGAGGAGCCAATTTGCCTTTGATACCGAATCGATGGGTTCCCTTTAAAGGTGTAACCCGAAGGTAAGCCATCTCGCCGACTTCATAAGCCATGGGCTTATGCTTGCGGTCATACTGACTCTTTTGTCGAGATTGGGCGGTTTTCAACTTCTCACGAATAATACGAACTTGCTCTTCTGCATCCTGGATCATGTCCGGGCCAAAGAGTTGTCTCTCGCCGGTTTCTGACCAGTTAAGAGGCGTTCGACATTTTCGTCCATAGAGAACTTCGAAAGGGGCTTTGCCCAAGCTAGCTTGATAACTGTTGTTATAAGCGAACTCGGCGAATGGAAGGCACTTCTCCCAATTCATACCGAAAGAGATGACAGAAGCTCGGAGCATATCCTCCAGAATTTGATTGACTCGTTCTACTTGACCACTTGACTGAGGATGGAAGGCGGTGCTAAAGGAGAGTCGAGTTCCCAAAGCATTTTGGAAACTTTCCCAAAATCGAGAGGTGAAAAGACTTCCACGGTCTGAATTAATTTCCAATGGAACACCATGGAGAGATACTATTCGAGAGATGTACAAATCAGCTAGCTGGCTAGCGGTTATACTCTCGCGAACAGGTAAGAAGTGGGCTACTTTGGAAAGACGATCGACAACAACGAAGATAGCATTATTCCCTCTTTTGGTTCTGGGAAACCCGGTAATGAAATCCATACCGATTTTATCCCATTTCCATTCAGGAATCTCCAAAGGTTGAAGGGTGCCAGCAGGCCGTTGATGCTCTGCTTTAACACGACGACAGACGTCGCAAGTTGCAATGTATTGAGCGATTTCTCTCTTCATCCTAGTCCACCAAAACCTCTGGCGTAGGTCTTGATACATCTTAGTGCTACCGGGATGAATGGTGAGAGGGGATTCGTGAGCTTCCTTAAGGATCAATTGACGTAAATGTTGCTTCTTGGGAACCACCAAGCGGTTCTCAAAGAAGACAACACCTCGTTCATCCATGGAAAAACATTTAGCAACTCCGCTAGCGATGTTTTCCTTAATCCGAGATATGCCTTTATCGCGCTTCTGGGCAGCTATGACTTGATCCATAAGGTTAGGTTTCGCCACCAGGGTGGAAAGGAATCCTCGAGGAACAATGTGAAGGTTAAGCTTATGAAATTCCTCGTGGAGAAGTGGTTGACCTTGTTGTAACATCAGGTTGTTACAATAAGATTTACGACTTAGCGCATCAGCCATGACATTGGCTTTGCCTGGGGTGTAAGTTATTCCTAAGTCGTAATCCGAGATCAACTCGACCCAACGTCTTTGCCTGAGATTCAAATCCGGTTGGGTGAAGATATATTTCAAACTTTGGTGATCAGTGTAGATTTCGCAACGATTACCCAGAAGGTAATGTCGCCAGGTTTTGAGTGCATGGACTACCGCTGCAAGCTCTAGATCATGAGTGGGATAATTATCCTCATGTGGACGCAACTGTCGAGATGCGTAGGCAATCACATGACGATCTTGCATGGGTATGCAACCTAGTCCTTGTCGCGAGGCGTCGCAATAGATAACAAAGTCCTTAGAGAAGTCTGATGGTACCAGTACGGGAGCAGATGTCAGGCGTCTTTTCAGTTCCTGAAAGCTGAACTCGCACTGTGGGGTCCACTCGAACTTTTTATCTTTCTTAAGGAGTTCAGTTAGAGGCTTAGCAACCTTGGAGAAATTCTCGACGAAGCGGCGGCAATAGCTCGCTAAACCAAGAAAACTCCGAACTTGCTTGACCGTCTCAGGTGGAGTCCAGTCAAGGACAGCTTGAACTCGCTCGGGATTGACAGCAATGCCCTTGCCAGAGATTACATGGCCCAGATAGGTCACTTCTGGCAACCAAAATTCGCACTTGGAGAATTTGGCATAAAGGCGATGCTCTCGAAGTTTCATCAATACTAGCCTTAGATGTTCGGCATGTTCTTCCTCATTCTTGGAGTAGATGAGTATATCATCGAGGTATACCACGACGAATTTATCCAAGTACTCCATGAAGATCGAGTT
Organism: Aegilops umbellulata; assembly: GCA_032464435.1. Lineage (NCBI taxonomy): Eukaryota > Viridiplantae > Streptophyta > Magnoliopsida > Poales > Poaceae > Aegilops > Aegilops umbellulata. The sequence continues at coordinate 116,114,316 of CP136056.1, forward strand.
CATTAACCGAGAGAAGGTGGCTGGAGCATTGGTTAAACCGAAGGACATGACGGTGTACTCGTATTGGCCGTAACGAGTAACGAAGGCCGTTTTGGGAATGTCCCCGTTCTTGATTTTGATTTGATGGTAGCCCAACCTCAAATCCATCTTGGAAAAGACTGAGGATCCAGCGAGCTGGTCATACAGGTCGTTGATCCTGGGGAGCGGATACTTGTTCTTGATAGTGACCAGATTGACAGGTCGGTAATCTACAACCATCCGATCCGTTCCATCCTTCTTCTTGACGAAGAGGACGGGGCAAGCCCATGGAGATGAACTAGGACGGATGAAACCTTTTTGCAAGGACTCATCGAGTTGTTTCTTAAGCTCAGCTAGTTCTAGGGGTGCCATCTTATAAGGTCTCCTAGAGATTGGAACGGTTCCTGGAACAAGGTCTATCACGAATTCGACATCTCTGTCAGGTGGAACACCTGGCAGTTCCTCTGGAAAAACATCCGGGAAGTCACGGACTACCGGAACATCTTCGAGGTCTGGAAGGGGATTGGCATTTAGAGAGTAGAGCTGACGCTCCGATACTCGGGTCAAAACATTGACTGTCTTGCCCGATGGATGAGTAAGTTGAACAGTTCTAGTTGAGCAATCAATCTTGGCGTAGTGAGCTGACATCCAGTCCATACCCAAGATGATATTTATGTCTGAAGACTTGAGAGCTATTAGTGACGCAAGGAAAACCAATCTGTCCACAAGAATTTCATTTCCATGGCTGATCCTAGAGGTTTGCCATCTAGAACCGGGAGTTTGAATTTCCATGGAGGTGGGCATGTCACTAAAGGTAGTGTTGTGCAATCGAGCATAGCTCTCAGAAATAAATGAATGAGATGCTCCAGTATCAAAGAGAACAGTTGCCGGATGGCAATTAACAAGGAGCGTACCGAGAACGACGTTGGGGTCCTCTTGAGTTTCTTCAGCTGAAACGTAGTTGACATGGCCACGAGCAGTGGTGGCTGGCTTGGCGACAAGCACTTTTGCTGTTGACTTACCACGGCCAACAGACTTTCCGAACTGGCCGGGGTTGTTCTGGGGACACTCACGGATGTAGTGGCCCGGCTCACCACACTTGAAACAAGTTGTTATATTGGGACGTGGAGCAGCATTGGCAGTGGGGCCACCAAAAGTCTTGGGCGGCACATACTGTTGATTGGGGCGAGGCGCCTCAAAGGATGGCCTCGGGGTATACCTGGGTGGCATAGCAGAATTTGGAATCCAGACCCGGCGCTTCTGAGATCCAGAGCCGGATGAAGATCCATAGTCACGGGAGTGCTTGCGTGAAGCTTCAAAATCATTCTGCCCCGTCTCGGCACTGATGGCCTTATTGACTAGCTTCGGAAAAGAAATGCATTCATGCAGACGAAGGTCACGTCGGAGCTCAGGGCTAAGTCCCTTGCGGAACCTTGCCTGCTTCTTGGCATCGGTGGATACCTCTTCGGGAGCATAGCGTGCAAGCTTCCCAAACTCGCGACTGTATGCATCCACAGTCAGCTTCCCCTGGGTGAAGTTACAGAACTCCTCCCTCTTGCGATCCATAAGACCTTCCGGGATATGATGCTCACGGAAAGCGGCACTGAAATCAGCCCAAGTAGTGAGTTGGCCGACCGGACGCATAGCTTCATAATTCTCCCACCAAAGGCTGGCAGGGCCTTCGAGGTGGTAGGCAGCAAAGGTAACTTTATCATCTTCAGCTACGTTGGCAGAACGTAGCTTGTGGGCGATGCTGCGGAGCCAGTCATCCGCATCGAGAGGTTCGATGGAATGATTGAACTTTGGCGGGTACAGCTTGACAAAGTCATTGATGGACACCGAATTGATCCTCTGCTGACGTGCAGTGTTCTGCTCAATCCGCTCTAACAAGCGATTGGTGTCGCGCCTGTTGCGCTCTGCCTCCAGCATCACTTCGGCCAGAGAAGGTGGTTGAGGAAGACTTTCCTCTCTAGGTGCACTAGCTTCCCCCTGCTCCGGAACAGCAGGGTTGCTGCGGGTGTTGACCATCCTGGGAAAACAAAACAACGATTTAAACCAGGATGGCAAAATCTGGTCAAGGAAGTGCGGAATGTAATGGATAACAAGGAATGCGGAGATGATCATCCGTATGACATGGTAATATAGAAACTGCCATATATATACCAACGGTCATACACATCATACATAGTTTAGTACAAGCTCAAGCTGAAGTACAACTAAGACGAGAGACGTTACATCTCATCGAAGGCATTCCAAGCTCCTATACATTATTTTTCTACACCTCCGGAATTGATACACACTAAGTTATATTCCACAATCACGCAGGACGGTGGACATACAACTATTACAATACTAGCGAGACTGCTACTAGCTCAGACAGCTCCGTAGAAGTCCTCATAGAAGTCACCACCCAGACCTGGAAGCGGAACATGGTCATCTGGGAACAGACGGTCCTGCGGTGCTTGTGGACCATAGGGACTTGGGTGCGGCCTCGGTCCAACAGATGGCGGCAGAAGAGGCCCACGAGGAGGGGTGATGCCTCCCACCTCACGCCATTCCATGAAGTCTGGCAGACTAGCCCGCACAGGGTACAAGTCTCTCGTGTCCATGTATCCGGCTTGCACAGCAGGTGCAAACCTCGTCAAGGTGGCCCAATGATCAGCACGAGCATTAAAAAGCTCCATACGCAAGGCCCGGTTTTCACGGTCCTTATCTTCCAACATCTCAGTAGTGGTGCAAAGGAGTGAGTCCTCATGGGATGCATCACTGTACATGCCCTGAAGGTAGCCATGCGCCCCAGGGAGGGATGCTGGCATGTAGCGAAATTCAGTGTTGCTCAACAAGGCAGTTCTAGCTCGCATAATGGTCATCATCGAGTAGGCTGCATCTTGAACGGACATCCCAATGGTGATCCCGAGTCCATAAGAACGGTGGAGTGGTTCCGTGGCTCCGGGATAAGACGGATATATTCTGACCGTGCACAGATATTGGCTCTGGTTGAAATCTCTAAACTGCTCTTCGACGGTGTATTCAGGGTACCATCGGTAACCTGCCTCAACCATCACTCGAACCAACATGGCGGTATGACCACATACACCGATGCAACGGGTCAGACGAACCACTTGGTTTTGGGGACGGGTAGCCATCTGAAAGCACAAAATAGTGCAAAGGCATTAGAATTTCTGGATGAAATTGGACAGCATAACGGCTGTAAATGCTCAGGAAAGGAATTGAGACATCCACAACAGTTTGCGAAACCACTCAACAACAACATATCAAGGTTCTGGTTCAATTGGCAACATACTAGACTTTAGTAGAGCTGAACTGGGTTGTAACCAACAATCCTATAAGTTACTACGGATTTAGTAACATGTGAACCTGATAGAGAGAAGAGAGCCTAGTTCCTTAACCCACGTAGAATGAGAAGAGAATGACTCAGAATAGAGGGCATAAGGTAAAGGAGTAAAAGAGCCTTACGTTCCCTCCCACAATCAATTCCCCTACATATAACTAAAGCATTTCTAGACTCGACATCGACCAGTTTGGCTTAGCGAACCTACAGGCAGTTCGGCTCTGATGCCAACGCTGTCAGGACCCCGATCCTAAGCCACATCGATCCAGCATGTAACACTTCATATCACTTTGCGGCCTCACGCACGGTACTCCCACGGGTGCCACCTTACCTGGCCCGGGACCGTTTGCGCCTTTTGGCTCACGTATATGATAATGTCGCTAGCATCCATATGACAGAGAACCCGGGCCGACATGGCTAGTCGTGAACCCAAAGCGGCGCTAGCCTATGAGGACAGGCAAACATGAATCACATCGAGCATGTCGGTCATCAACGTATCTATTCGGGTTGTAGCACTGGGCTAACAGGACTCCGGTAACCCGGGCTGTAGCAGGCTAGGCAGGACTCCGAATATCAGCGCGTGACATTTCCCCGAAGGGACAGACATAGGAACGACGTGAAACACATGCCGGCCAGTCAAGTGTCCAAGCAGTAGTGCTGGGCTAGCAGGACTCCGGTGAACCGGGCTGTAGCGGACTACTATCGCTCAGAAGCACAAGACTTACATTTCCCCATATGAAAGGCTGCCAAGGATAAACAACTAGATAGTCGGATCCCACTCATACCAAGCATTTCAATCATACACACAATATGCCCGATATGAGTAAATACAACATGGCATCACAACAGTACTCTACGACTCAAGTACTTTATTTAGAAGGCTCCGAGGAGCCATACATATCATCCATACAGATAGGGGTCACATGACCCAACACTCAAGTCATACAAACATACAAGCACATGCGGAAGCAAACTAGTCTGAGTACAGACACTAGAAAGAAAGAAGGCTTGATGTAGCCTGTCTATCTACAACGACCCTTCACAAGTCTTGGATCACCACCTGGGTGATAAGTCACTCGTCAACGTCGAGGTCTACATAGAACCCATCGGAAGGGTTGGTGCAGTCGTCTGAAAAACATGATTAAAGCAACATGAGTACGGAGGTACTCAGCAAGTCTTACAACAGGAACCTACTATATATGCACATTCTCAAGAAGGTGGTGGGGTTATTGCAGCAAGCCAGCTTTGACTCTTGGCTAAGCTATCCTACGATAGACACCACTTGTAAATCATTTGTCGCACACGAGTCCACTAACACCAACACAATACTCCACCGTGGATCCTCTCTCGCCATCCCACAAGAGGGCCATCCGCGGTACTCACACTTATCTTGAGATTTTTAGTAGTATCCATTTAACTTGTCTATGAACTGATATGAGCGAACCAGAAGCCCATTACCGCGGACACGGCTATTCGAATAGATCATTTATAACCCTGCAGGGGTGTACTTCTTCACACATGTTTCCACCACTTAGCGTCTGCACACGACATGTGCTCGGCAGACTTCAAGCGAAAGCCGACGTGGGTGTAGACCACGACCTACCTAAACACTCAAGTCTCTAGTCCAGGTTTATCGCCTATTCGGGTTCCATCCGCAGGGAGTCCGGCCGAGGTTTCCACTAACGGCCCCGAACGATGTGAACAGGGTTCCGAGACACCAAACGGGCGCCCGGTTGACCCGGCCACGTGCCTACCGCAACACAGCCCACCCCGATGGTCAGCGCCGCGTGCGGCCCCCAGCATACTACAAACACCAGAAACTACTTGCAACTCCTGGACAGAGAACAAGGGTGGATAAGAAGTCGAGCGGGGTCATATTTCAGGGCCCAATGTGTGGTAGTAACTGTATCATGGATCACAAACACAGATCTCAGTTCTTAAGGACGGCCTCAATGAAACAACCCACCATGTACTCCTACATGGCCTCTCATCGATTCCTTTACCAAATCGTGTTCAACACTTCACTCTTGTCACCGACACAACCTTTCACTCCAGTTCATCATCCCGATGAGCCAGACCTGACACAACTCTAAGCATAGCAAGCATAGCATGGTAGGAACACACACACATGTAATGGCTCAATCAACTCCTACACATGCTAGGGGGTTTCATCTAGTTACTGTGGCAATGACAGGTCATGCAAAGGAAGTGGGTTCAACTACCGCAACACACAGCAGTTTGAAACGCGTTGTCTTAATGCAGTAAACAAGGGCAGAAGCGAGAACATGGGTTTGTATCGGAATGATCAATGGGTTGCTTGCCTGATGGAGTGGTCGTGGGATACTGCCCTTCAGTTGGATACTCGGAGATATCCTCGGAGGCAGAACCTACCACGATGAACACGTCGGAACACAATCAATACATGGCAATATGCAACAATATGATGCATGCTATGACATGGCAATATGGATGTGCCCTGACCTAGTGTAAGTTAAGTCAGAAGGAAATGACCCCATTTGAACCAAAGATTCAAATGGTAGTGCATTTATAAGATCATATTAGTGCAAAATCTCATAATGCCTAAACAGTGGGTTTAACTTGTTTTAACATGCATGAAACCAGTACCAATGGATAGATTGGATTTTTCTGATAATTTTTCATATATAAAACTTTGCATTTGGAGTTATAGATAATTTTCTATGAATTTTTGAAGTTTGAACTATTTTCTGGATTTTCCTGTATAAAAATAAATCCAGCAAAATAGATTACTGCGTCAGCCTGAAGTCATGCTGACCTCAGCAGTCAAACCAGCTGGCTGGTCAAACCTGACGTGTGGGGACCACATGTCAGTGACACAGGGCTAATCCTGGTCAAACCCGCGCTGACTGGGGTTTGACTGGACCCTAGGGCCCACTGTCAGTGACCCAGGGTGGTTATTAGCTGGTGGGGTTAGTTGCTAATGACAGCCACGTCGACTCGCCGGAGTTTCGCCGGCGGCGACCATCCAGTGCGGCGGAGGAAAGTGCAAAATCGCGCTCCGGTGACCAAAAGAGCGGCGGAGGACATCTACAGCTAGCCAAGGGCAAGCCGCGTCTATTGGTGGCGGTGGTTTGTCTCGGGGTCGCCGGAAACAACGCCGGCGACGTGTTTGGCGGCGCCGGAGCTCGGGTCGAAGTGCGAAACGAGCTACGGGGCACGGCGAGGTGCGTGCGGTAGTGCGTTGGCCTCCTAGGGTTGCGGGGAGGCCGTTGGACAAGGTGGGGTGGCCAGTGGCTGGCCGGAGACACGTCGGCGACGTGCTCCGCGGCGGTGCGTGCGGGTGAGCATCGTGCGCTCGCTGTGGTGCACGAGGAAGAGAAAGGAGAGGATGGGGAGGTAGCTGAGCTCACCGCGGTCTCGGAGAAGTGGACGTCGGGGTCGGGGACGAGCTGGTGCGGCGGTGAGGTCGAAGGGGATCTCCGGCGGCCGGAGGTTGAAGAAGAGCTCGGGGAAGCGTTGTAGAGCGAGCGAGCGCTTGGGGCTCAGCTAGCTCGAAGAAGAGGAGGGCGGTGGAGCTGCTGGACAGGTCGGAGCGGCGCAAGGACGACGGGGAGCGCGACTACGGCGACGGTGCAGCTGCGGTGGCGTCGGCCATGGCGTGGAGGTGCGTGGGAGAGAGGCAGAGGGGCGAATGGCGTGTCCAGGGCGTCGGGGGCGCGACGTGGAGGCCGTCCAGGACAGCGGGGCGGCGAAGCGGCGAGCAGGGAGGCAGGGCGCTGCGTGGCGAGCTCCTGCTCCGGCGTCGAGCACCTGCCTGCCTGGCTGGCGAGGCGAAGCAGCTCGCTGGCGCGGCTGGTGGGCTGGGCCGGCCAGGTGGGCCGCCAGGTAAGTCAGTTGGCTTTCTACTTTTGGTTTTTCTTTTTCTATTTCTTCTGCAACTTTGTGGAGTTATTTAAAATACCTAGACCACTCCAAAAATCCTCAAACTGCACATGCTTGCTATTTAAAATATAGACAACATGAAACATTTCTGTTTGAGAATATTTGAACATTTAAAATATTTTTATAAATTTTAAATGCCCAAATTCAAATACTTATGTGTTAATTCAAAAACCTTCTGTTGACCTAGAAAATTGTGCACCACTTTTGTCAAAGGTTTAAACCCAAAACAAAGGGGGTGAACATTTCAGAAGGGCATTTCAGGTTCATTGAAAAAGATTTTAGTAAACCCTAGTTATTTCCAGGGGGGGGGGGGGGAAGTGTGTGTTGGGGGTTCTGGCATTTCCCATTTCAAAATTAAATAGAATTTAAACATGATGCACACTCTAATGCATGGCCTAGCTGGGATGTGACAATTTTCCATCCAAGGCTCTTAGGATTTTCTTGATGATGAATTTGTCGGTCATCACTTCACTTCCTAAGCCTGCAATCTCATTTGTGACAAGAGCAAGCCTAGAGTACATTTCAGCGACACCTTCACCATCCTTCATTTTGAACTTGTCAAGTTGACTTTGAAGAACATCCAACTTGGATTCCTTGACAGAGTCGGTACCTTCATGCATGTCAATCAAGGTATCCCAAATTTCCTTTGCATTCTCAAGATGGCTGATTTTGTTTAATTCTTCGGGGCACAAGCCGTTGAAGAGGATATCACAAGCTTGAGCGTTGTATTGCAGCATTTTCAACTCTTCCGTGGTGGCTTCACGGTTCGGTTCTTTCCCATCAAAGAATTCTCCTTGCAAGCCAATACACACAATAGCCCAAACGGCGGGGTTATGTCCAAGTATATGCATTTTCATCTTATGCTTCCAACTAGCAAAATTTGTACCATCAAAGGAAGGACCTCTACGGTGATAATTTCCCTCGCTAAACGCCATACTCTCCTGGGTTGTGAAACCAAGGCTATGACCACCAAAAGCTATGGAAATCAAAGGAAATGGAGAACAAAGCTCTGATACCACTTGTAGGATCGAAAGTATGTCTAGAGAGGGGGGGGGTGATTAGACTACTTGACCAATTAAAAACTATCTTTTTCCCAATTTTAGTCTTTGGCAGATTTTAGCTATCTTAGAACAAGTCAAGCAATCTTAACACAATTCAAGCAAGCATGCAAAGAGTATATGATCAGCGGAAAGTAAAGCATGCAACTTGCAAGAATGTAAAGGGAAGGGTTTGGAGAATTCAAACGCAATTGGAGACACGGATGTATTTGTCGTGGTTCCGATAGGTGGTGCTATCGTACATCCACTTTGATGGAGACTTCAACCCACGGAGGGTAACGGTTGCACGAGTCCACGGAGGGCTCCACCCACGAAGGGTCCACGAAGAAGCAACCTTGTCTATTCCATCATGGCCATCACCCATGAAGGACTTGCCTCACTAGCGGTAAATCTTCACGAAGTAGGTGATCTCCTTGCCCTTACAAACTCCTTGGTTCAACTCCACAATCTTGTCGGAGGCTCCCAAGTGACACCTAGCCAATCTAGGAGACACCACTCTCCAAGAAGTAACAAATGGTGTGTTGATGATGAACTCCTTGCTCTTGTGCTTCAAATGATAGTCTCCCCAACACTCAACTCTCTCTCACATGATTTGGATTTGGTGGAAAGAAGATTTGAGTGGAAAGCAACTTGGGGAAGGCTAGAGATCAAGATTCATATGGTGGGAATGGAATATCTTGGCCTCAACACATGAGTAGGTGGTTCTTTCTCAGAAAATGAGTATTGGAAGTGTAGATATGTTCTGATGGCTCTCTCCACAAATGAAGAGTGGGTGATTGGGTATATATAGCCTCCACACAAAAACTAACCGTTACACACAATTTACCAATCTCGGTGAGACCGAATTGAGAAACTCGGTCGAACCGATTTAGTAAACCTAGTGACCGTTAGGATTTTCGGTGGGACTGAGATGCAACTCGGTAGGACCGATATGGTTAGGGTTAGGGCATAACGTAATCTCGGTGAGACCGATTACACAAACTCGGTGGGACCGATTTTGGTAATAAGCTAACCAGAGAATTGGTCAGGTAAACTCGGTGGGACCGATCCGCTCATCTCGGTGAAACCGAAATGTTACAAAAGGGAAACAAAGAGTTTACATTGCAATCTCGGTGGTACCGATCGCTCATCTCGGTAGGACCAAAACGTTACGAAGGGAAACATAGATATTACAATCCCATCTCGGTGAGACCGAGATCCCTATCGGTGAAACCGATTTGCCTAGGGTTTGTGGCAGTGGCTATGACATCTGAACTCGGTGGCGCCGGATAGAAAGAATCGGTGGGGCCGAGTTTGACTTTTGGTTTAGGTCATATGTGGATGTGGGAAGATAGTTGAGGGTTTTGGAGCATATCACTAAGCACTATGAAGCAAGAACCTCATTAAGCAACACCTCATCCCTCCTTGATAGTATTGGCTTTTCCTATAGACTCAATGTGATCTTGGATCACTAAAATATAAAATGTAGAGTCTTGAGCTTTAAGCTTGAGCCAAACTTTTTGTCCTTAGTATTTTGAGGGGTCCACTTTCCTCATCCTTGCCATGCCATTCATTAAGCTTTTCCTGAAATATTAATCTTGGAATAATGTTAGCTCAATGAGCTATATGTTGTTAGGAATTACCAAAACCACCCAGGGATAGTTGCACTTTCATGTGCGTAGTGCCCAGGATATGATTTATTACTTCTCTGCTAAATATTTCCCTGCTCATAAGAAACAAGCTGCTTTAAAGGAAATATACAACTTTGCGCAAATTGAAGAAGAGAGTCTCCCACCAGCTTGGTGGAGGCTTCTCAAGTTACTTAATGCTTTGCCTGATCATCCTCTTAAGAAAAACGAAATACTTGATATTTTTTATAATGGACTAACTGATGCTTCCAGAGATTACCTGGATAGTTGTGCTGGTTCTCTTTTCAGGGAAAGAACACTTGATGAAGCTGAAATTCTATTAAATAATATGTTGACAAATGAAAATAATTGAGCACCTCCTGAGCCAGCTCCTGTTCCAATTAATGAGCCTATTCCTAAACCAAATCCGAAGAAGAGAGGTGTTCTATTTCTCAGTCCCGAAGATATGCAAGAGGCAAAGAAATCTATGAAAGAAAAAGGTATTAAAGCTGAAGATGTTAAGAATTTACCTCCTATTGAAGAAATACATGGTCTTAATTTACCACCCGTTGAAGAAACATATGATCTTGATCCATTACTTATTGAAGAACCTCCTGATCTTGATAACCCGACACAGGTAGTAAAGGTAAATTCCCTCTATAGATATGATAGAGCTGAAATCCCTCCTACTAAAATTGCTAGTCAGTGCTTGGATGAGTTTGATAACTTTATGTTTAAGCAAGAAGATTTCATGCTTATTTTGGTAGACAATTAAAACAAAATGCTTATATGATTAAACACTTGGGTGATTACATGGCTAATATTAGAGGTTGTCGGATTTCGGGTTCCGGCAGACCCTTGAGGCTCGAACACTGGGGTGTGCGTGGAGATTTCGCCTTCTACCTACCTGCACCCCACCGCCTCGCTAAGATTTAAGCTATGGAAAGAACATCACAAGAGACACATGGTTTATACTGGTTCAGGCCACCGTTGTGGTGTAATACCCTACTCCAGTGTGTGTGGTGGATTGCCTCTTGGGCTGATGATAATGAGCAATACAAGGAAGAACAGCCTCGCGAGGGTCTGTTCTTGGCTCGAGCGATGAACTGCTAGGAGGAGTTCAGTCACCCTTCTCACCCTCTCTCTGTGTGATGCTACTCGATCTGATTCCTTCTTGTTTCTGGATTGGCCGATTGCCGATTCTCCTATTCTCCGATTCGCCTCTACCCTGGGGGTGGCTAGTCCTATTTATAGGCAAAGGCCCTGGGCCTCTTCCCAAATATTGAGCGGGAAGGGCGCCAACAATTGGCCATTTTGAAGGGGAACATCTGGTACACTTATCCTGACTAAAGTTGGTCCTCGCCTGCCAAAGGCTCTGGTGGTGACGCTGGCTTGGGCTCCACAATGACTTCCTCCCTGCCGTTGGGCTGGTCTTGGTCTAGTTGCACCGAAACGGGTGCCTTTGCTTGATGCTCTCGCCTGCGCTTGCTCCCTTTGCACCAAAGAGGAAAGGAGGACACTGCGCGGGCTGGCGCCCGCCTGGCGCCCTTGGTCGTCATGGCTTGCATCATGGGCACCTCGTGAGGTACCCCGCCTTGATCTCTCTGCCTCCTCGCGAGCCAGCCTGATGAGGCCGTGCCTCAGGAAGCTCCGTGTCGTCCGCCCCGCGAGGCTTGGCCCCTCGTGAGGGTCTTGGGTCTGTGTTGATGAAGATAGCCGTGCTGGGCCCCCCTTTGAGCGGCGCTGCAGGCCGCAGGCAGGCAAGTCTGGGGACCCCCGTTCCCAGAACGCCGACAGTAGCCCCCGGGCCCAAGGCGTGCCCGGACTTGGCCGTGCAGGGAGGCGAAAGGGCAAGGGCGAAGCGCCGCGGGCCCTAATAGCCTACGGCCTTGGGCGCCGCGTGGCGGTTGATTGGACATGAGCGCCTCAGCAACTGCGCGAGTTGATAAAGGAGCGGCATCTGCCTAGGCTTTGCTTTTTTGCTTTCTCCGGTTGCTGCTCAGATCCCCTTTCTTGCGCCTCTCCTTCCTTCCTCCAAAATTTCCAGATCTACTTCGACCGCATGACCTAGGAAGCCATGGCGCCTCGTCAGTCCCCGGCCGGAGCTTGGTACTCGTCTGCCCTGGACTCGCCGAACGTGTCGGAGGCGAGCCTCGCCCGGTTGCGCCGGATGGCGGCGGCGCAGGGCATCGACGGGGCGAAGGTGTTCAAGGCCGGCTCCGCCACCCCTGAGGGCCAAGGGATCACCTTCTATCCGCCCTTTGTAAGCGCCATTGCTGCTGGCCTGGTGCGTCCCTTCTCCGAGTTCTTCTTCTCTGTCCTCCGCCATTATAAGCTACAGGCTCTGCATCTCCACCCCAACTTCGTCCTTTTCCTGGCAATCTTCACCTATTACTGCGAGGCTCACGTAGGGGTGCAACTCTCAGTGGCCTTGATGTGCCACTACTTCTACCTCCGGACCTCCCACGGTCCTGCTTCCGTGTGCGCGAGCTTCATCGCGTACGGTGGCGCCATTGCCGTTTCGAACCCCGGGAAAAGGATTGAGGGCTTCAGGAGCAAGTGGGTCTTGGCAGATGCTGGGCGCATCCACCCTCGGCTGATCTTGCCCATGGAGCAACCCACGAGCTCCAGCGATTGGGGTCAAGCAGAGCTCGCGGACCCCCGCGCGAAGCTGGTGTTGGAGAAGATGGACGCGGATCTGAGGTCGGCCAACATGGCGGCGGCGAAGCTGACCGGCGCGTCGCTGATGTGGGAATTCCTGGAGCACCAGCTGGCTCCGCTTCGGCAGTACTCACTTCCGATGTGGAGGCCCCATCCAAGCCCCGCGGTCTTGGCCGACGAAGATCTAGCTGCGGTCCTCCAATCTCTGGTCGGGGGCGATGTGGCGAGGTTGGAGGGCGCTCCTACGCCCTTGTTCCTCCGCGACGACTGGGAGCAGGTAGTGGAGTCCATGCCCGTCTTCAACGGGGACGGGCCCGTGCCCACGGAAGCTCCTGAGGAACCGGTGGACGTGTCCTCCGATGACTCCAGCGAAGAGGAGGAAGGAGGGGAGCGGGAAAAAGGGCCTGACTCCGAGGCGACTCACGGAGAGTCGAGGGCTCCCCTCCCCCGGTGCAGGTCCCGCGTTCTCCGCCTCTCTCCGAGCGATGACGACAAGGATGATGACGAGCAGGGCGGCGGGAGCTTGCCCCCGATCCCGTAGAAGGACAGGACCGGGCTGATCTCCCGCGGGTCTGCCCTGGCCCCGAGGCGGACCGCCCACGCGCCTTCCGCTCCCAAGCTTCCCGAAGCTGACCCTTCCAGCCGTCTTTCGGGCTTCAAATTTGGCTGGAGGCTGCTTGAGCTCACTGGCGATGACCCGTAAGCGCTTGATTCTTGTCTTTATTTCTTGTTCTGCTGCCGAGGCTTGACGTCCGCATCTCTTGGATAGGCTGGCGCCCGCAGCAAAGAAGCCGAAGGTAGCTCCCGAGGTTCCATCCGTGGCAGCGCCTCTGCCCGCGAAGAAAGGTGACCGCGATGCACGGGCCTCTCCTGCTCGGTCGTCCTCGCGAGGCCTGGCTGAGCCGGATGGGGCGAGCCCAGCCCCATGGCCCAAACGACTCCCGAGGTGCCTTTGCCTGCTGCCGTCACCACAGTCGTTGGGGCGCAGCAGGCTCCGCCTCAAGATGTTGTGGTCGTGCTGCCACCTTCTCCTCCTACTACACCGACTGCTGTCTCTCCGACTCCTTCTGCCGTTCTGGATCGTGCTGCCGCTGAGCTGGACCGGCTACGGCGGGATCTTCTTGGCGCCCATCCTCGCTTGGTGGCCGGGTGCTTGGAGCTGGCTTCAGGATGGATTCGCTCCGACGCTTCGATTCGGGCGGCGCTGGTTCAGGCCTCGACGGCTTTCAATGAGGAGAGGCAGGCCGTCCTTGAGGCGAAGGCTGCTCGTGACGCAGCCCTGGGGGAGGTGGTCGACGTTCGTGGTCGCTACAAGGCGCTGCAGGACGAGCTGCAAGGCCTGCGGGACCAGCTCACGAAAGAGGCCCGCCTTCGTCAAGAGCAAGAAGAAGGCATGAAGGCTCACGAGGCGGCCGTCAAGGACCGGGAGGCCAAGCTCAAGAAGCGCCGTGACCGCCTAGGCGCGCTGGAGCAGGAGTTGGGGGCGAGGAAGGTCGAGCTGGACGACAAGGCCCAGGTTCTTGCCGAGGACCGCGTGGCCTTCGCGGAGATGGAGGCGAAGGCTCGCTCCTCGTTGAGGACGCTTTACGACAGCGGCCTGGAGAGCCCGCTGGCTGACGCCGAGGATGGCCCCGGCAAGCTGCTTCCCTTCCTATGTCGCGCTCTTGAGGATGTCGCCCTTGGCCTTGGCCCCACGGCCGAGGCCGAGGCGCGTGTCCTGTCTTCTGCAGCGCTGACGCGGGTCCTCACCCACATCTACCTTCGCGATCCCAGCGTCGACCTCGACAGCCTGCTGGAGCCAGCAAGCGGCGAGCGTGCCGCTGTCGCTGCCGAGGCCGTGAAGGGTCGCGCGGAGGCTCTGCTGGGGAATTTCCGGGCCTTCAGCACCAAGCCGAAGCCAGGCGCTGCCGACCCTGCTGCTCCATGAGGCGAACCCACTCCGCGCTGCTCCACCGCCGTCAAGTGATTCCGTTGTGGCTCCTGTCCTGCCTTCAATTCCTGCACATGTATCATGCCTTGGGGAGGCGTTTAAACTTGCGTTTGGCATTGAGATAACAGTGTGGACTGTAATATTTGCTTTTGAATTCCTTGAAATTTACGCTTTTCCTTCATACTTGCTTATGTTCTACGCCAGCAGAGCCCGGCCCCGCGCATACCTCAGCCGCCGTTAGCCCCGACCGGAAACCAGGACGGGACCAAGGAGTGAGGGGCTACGTGACAAGTTAGGCTCCTGAGTCGCGATGCTCAGGAGTCCCCCTTGGCGCACGAACAGCAAGTAGGGAGGTGAGATGTGGGTGGATCTACCGTTCTACGTCTGTAGAGCCTGGACCCGCGCATACTTCAACCGCCGTTAGCCTTTCGTAACTAAGGAGTGAGGGGCTACGTGACCAGTTAGGCTCCTGAGTCGCGATGCTCAGGAGTCCCCCTTGACGCTCAAACAACCTTCGTACCTTGGCTCCGCTCGGGGAGAGACGCGCGACGAACCAGGCCCGGGGGGGCCTGGCTGGGTGGCGTACGTCTGGGCGTGACTGTAGGATCGGAATTATGTCTAGAGGGGGGGGGTGATTAGACTACTTGACCAAATAAAAACTTAACCTTTTCCCAATTTTAGTTCTTGGCAGATTTTAGCAACTTTAGGACAAGTCAAGCAATCATCACACAATTCAAGCAAGCATGCAAAAGAGTATATAGGCAGCGGAAAGTAAAGCATGCAACTTGCAAGAATGTAAAGGGAAGGGTTTGGAGAATTCAAACGCAATTGGAGACACGTATGTTTTTCCCGTGGTTCGGATAGGTGGTGCTATCCTACATCCACGTTGATGGAGACTTCAACCCACGAAGGGTAACGGTTGCGCGAGTCCACGGAGGGCTCCACCCACGAAGGGTCCACGAAGAAGCAACCTTGTCTATCCCACCATGGCCATCGCCCACGAAGGACTTGCCTCACTAGCGGTAGATCTTCACGAAGTAGGCGATCTCCTTGCCCTTACAAACTCCTTGGTTCAACTCCACAATCTTGTCGGAGGCTCCCAAGTGACACCTAGCCAATCTAGGAGACACCACTCTCCAAGAAGTAACAAATGGTGTGTTGATGATGAACTCCTTGCTCTTGTGCTTCAAATGATAGTCTCCCCAACACTCAACTCTCTCTCACAGGATTTGGATTTGGTGGAAAGAAGATTTGAGTGGAAAGTAACTGGGGAAGGCTAGAGATCAAGATTCATATGGTAGGAATGGAATATCTTGGTCTCAACACATGAGTAAGTGTTCTCTCTCAGAACATATGAGTTGGAAGTGTAGATGTGTTCTGATGGCTCTCTCCACGAATGAAGAGGAGGTGGAAGGGTATATATAGCCTCCACACAAAATCCAACCGTTACACACAATTTACCAATCTCGGTGGGATCGAATCAACAAACTCGGTCGGACCAAAATAGTAAACCTAGTGACCGTTAGAGATTTTCGGTGGGACTGACATGCAACTCGGTAGGACCGATATGGTTAGGGTTAGGGCATAACGTAATCTCGGTGAGACCGATTACACAAACTCGGTGAGACCGATTTGGTAATAAGCTAACGAGAGAGTTGGTCAGGTAAACTCGATGGGACCGATTTGCTCTTTCGGTGAGACCAAAATGTTACAAAAGGGAAACAGAGAGTTTACATTGCAATCTCGGTGGGACCGATTCGCTCTTTCGGTGAGACCGAAAAGTTACGAAAGGGAAACAGAGAAATTGAAATCCCATCTCGGTGAGACCGAGATCCCTATCGGTAGAACCGATTTGCTAGGGTTTTGGCAGTTGCTATGACATGTGAAACTCGGTGGCGCCGGATAGAAAGAATCGGTAGGACCGAGTTTGGCTTAGGGTTTAGGTCATATGTGGATATGGGAAAGTAGCTGAGGATTTTGGAGCATATCATTAAGCACATGGAGCAAAAGGCTCATTAAGCAACACCTCATCCCTTCTTGATAGTATTGGCTTTTTCCTATGGACTCAATGTGATCTTGGATCACTAAAATGTAAGATGAATAGTCTTGAGCTTTTGACCTTGAGCCAATCCTTTGTCCTTAGCATTTTGAGGGTTCCACTTTCACCATCCATGCCATGCCAATCATTGAGCTTTCCTGAAATAATTGTCTTGGAATAGCATTAGCTCAATGAGCTATATGTTGTTATGAATTACCAAAACCACCTAGGGATAGTTGCACTTTCAATCTCCCCCTTTTTGGTAATTGATGACAACATATAGATCAAATCTTTGACAAATGATAATAAGAATGAATTATATCGTCGCTTTGAGAAGTATGTGATAAGTAAGAGCTCCCCCTATATTTGTGCATATTTAAAATTTGCTTTGGACTGCAAATGCACAAAGAGTTAGAATTATGGGTTACTCTTCCATGTCACATACATCTTGGTGGAGCGCTCAGAATGATAAGAATGAAATACATGCACTCATCACCAAGAAAAGTGAATGATCACATAAGATATATAAGATATATCAAGCATTCATAAGTGTAGCTTATGATCAAACACATGATCATCAATGTCCACAAGCATATCAAAGTATCTCGACCAAAAGCAAACAAAGTTTGAAAAACCACCAAATAAAGCAAGAGAGAATAAACGCAACACACTCTCTCTCGAAGCCTATGATCTATACATTTTTCTCCCCCTTTGGCAACAAGTTACCAAAAAGTTCCTAGAAAATGCATAGTGCTAGATCGACACTCAGGCTTGATCACTCCAAGGACGAAGGCTTCTGTAGACGTGGTTGGAGATGGAGCTGAAGTAGATGCTGGAGCTGGTTGGGCTGGTGCTGTGGCTGGAGCTGAGGTGGTGGCTCTTGTGTCAGGAACTGGCACTGCAGACGACCTCTGGGCTCGTGGCACTCTGGCAAATGCATCAGTGGTAGTCTTCCCTTTCCTCTCCTGCATGTCATCTTGAAGTTGCTACACTGCAGACTGGATTTCTGTCACTTTGACATCCAAGTCATAGAACTTTTGTTTTACGATCCTCTCTAAGCTCTCCTGATTCTGAGTGAGGGTGGCCAGTCCTTTCTCTATCCTCAGGGTGGATGCAATTAAGTAAATGAGCTGCTCTTGCTTGGTTTTCAAGAAATATTCAGATGCCTCCTCTTGAGTTGCCATCTTTGCTGCTTTCTTCTTCCTTGCCTTCTCCTTCTGTGCTTGTGCATGGGCTGAGGATGGTTCATCCTTGTTCATCACAACTTCATTATCTTCAAAATCTGGATGAATAGGCAAATGTTCCTTGTCCAAGAGGTATATGCCTGTGCCCATCTTGGAGTTAATCAGCTCCTGGATCTGAGGGGCATATCCACAGCTCCTCTTCTGGTCTGCTGCAGTCCTCTTGATTGTTTCTACCATGAGGCTCATGACTTTGAATTTTTGTGGCACATCAAAGATATGAAGCAAGTTGATTGCATGGCCTCTGATCATCTTGTGATCACCTGACTTGGGCAACAAGGTGTGCCTCAGTATCCAATTGATGGTTGGCAATCCTGACAGAAGATAATGTACTGATCCACACTTGAAAGTGTCAAGTGCCTTGTTTGGGATCTCCTTGTACATGTTGGACAGAGAGTTGTGGTCCATCTTCTTCTTGGCATAAACATCTAGGTCATCCTCATGCTCTTCTGGGGCATTGATGAGCTATGCCCACTCAGCAATTGTTGATTGGTACCTCGTACCTTCAGACATCCATACAATTCTGCCATCTGGATAAAAATGTGCTGTGGAGTAGAACTGCATGATCAGCTCCTCATTCCACTTTGTGAGCTTCTGCCCAACAAAGTCAGCTACTCCACAAGATTTGAAGCTGTCTTGCACTCCAGCATAGTGCTCTTCATTGTCCTTGATGTATTCCCAGTCGACCCATCTCATGTCACAAACAATGGGCTTCTTATCCAATAAGACTGTCTCATAGAAGTCTTGCTGTTCTTTAGTGTGGAACCTGTAGTCAACAGCAGTTCTCCTCCTGGTAGCATAAGGATCTTCTGCTCTCCACTTTCTCAGCCCTGAGTCTCTTCTGATCTTCATATCCTCAGCCACAGGATGAGCATCATTGTGGTCTGGGATCTTGGGCTTCAACTTTCTGAGAACTTGGCCTTCCTCTTCTTCTGCAGCGTCAGGCACTGGGGCCTTGTTCTTCTCAGCAGCTGGGATGCTCCTTGTATTCCTCATTGGAGCTGTCTTGGCCTTTGATGCAATCTTGGGTGCTTCCTTGGGCTTGGATGCAGTAGCCCCTGATTTGATTGCATCACCCATTAGCTTGGGTGCCTTAGGTGCTGGTGCAACAACCTCTTCTTCTTCATCCTCATCAGAAGAATGTTGTTCAAATTCAGCCATGGGATCAACTTTCTTGAACCATCTGCCTCTTTTCCTTTCCTTCTTCCCTTCAGCAGCAACTGGCTCTTTGGGTGCAGGCTTCTCAGGACTCTTTGTTGAGGCTCTGGCCTTTGGCATGGGCTGCCTGCCTGCTGACCTTTTGATTTTCATCCCTGGCTTGATGGCTGCAGCTGAGCCATACTCCTTCTTAAGCACAACTCTCTTGGAAGTAGCTTCTTCTTCTGCCACATAGTCTTCATCCTCTAATTCTGAGGTTCTTTTCTTCCTTTGTCTGGTGGCAGCTTTTGGCAAATTACTGGGAGTGTCCCTGCTGCCTTCATCTGAAGAACTGGAGGGACTAGTGCCCTCACTCATGTGCACTTGCTGTTCTGACACATTCTGGCTATCACTCTGGTCTGACATGATGAACAAGCTGACTGCTGACCCTGTGAATAGTTTATAGATGAGGTAGAGTGGATGGGCATCACAAAATGCAAAGATTTTTGCAAAAAGAATGATTTAAAATCTTAGTTTTAGTTTCCCACAGAAATCATTTCGGATCTACCGATTTTAAACTCGGTGATACCGAAGCAGTTTTGGAACCTAAACTAGTGAACTCGGTCAGACCGAGTCACAGTTTGGTGGCACCGAGACTGCTAGGGTTTCACAAAGTTCCAAAATTGGTCACACCGATTAGCAATACTCGGTCAGACCGAGTCTCACTTGTGCAATGGCATGAGCCAAATCGGTGGGACCGAGTTTTTCAACTTGGTGGGTCCGAGATGGTTTCGGCGGAAACCTAACCCTAAAATTTCAAATCAAACCTATTCTACGAATCACATTGACTGGATTGGAGTGTTTCAATCGTGGCTAGAATCAATATGATCACAATGTGCTAGGAATCGGATTGGGGAATAGCACAAAGATCGAGTCCATACCCTAGTTCGGCGGAGACTCGCTATGACGGCAATGGCGGGGATGAATTCCGTTGACGGCGGCGGAGACCAGCGACTGGAGGCGGCTGGCGGCGAGAAGACGATCCGGAGACCACGTTGGCAGAGCGAGCTATCGCGCGGACGAAGGGGTTCGGAGAAATTTCCAAATTTTTGCCCGTGTCTATATATAGCCCGACCCTGTCGGTGTGACCGAGTGGAACAACTCGGTGGCACCGAGATGCAAAACTGTATACAGTTATTGCAACTCTGTGTGACCGAATGGTTCAAATGGGTTGCACCAAGATCGAAAACATAGATCAACTTAATGATCTCGGTAGGACCGAAAGTGGGGTATCGGTCAGACCGAGAATCACAAAGAGGTTTTGGAAGTTTAAGTCTATGACGAATCGGGGACTCCGAGTGCTCCTCACACAGAGTGGTTCGAATCTGACTTGATCAATTTTGTGATGTAGCATGAATAGAGTTTGAGACGAGAAAAGCATAGATAGCTAGAGGAGGTTCTTAGGCATTCTTGTCCATCCACTTGGCAAAAGAAAAAATAAAGCCAAACAATCAAAACAACAAGTGGATGTCCTCGAATGAGTAAAATATGCAACCAACATGCTCACACAATAAAATGGCAATTGAAATATGTGACAAAGCATGCACAACCAATTCTAGCATCTATCAAGCAATTGGCGATGACTAGGTCATCTATATATGAGTATATTGACTTAGGAGTCAAGTGAGAACACTTGATCATAGGTCATACTCATCGTTTAAGCTCAAGTGGGGTTACCACTTTTACATAAAGCATTGTTGTGTTCACACCGTTAGAGTTGCTTTAGCTCAAGTCTTAGAGTAAAGCTCCCCCTAGATGTGATATCCCCCCTAAGAGGGATGAACTAACCTTGGGTTTTGTCGATGATGACTTCATGTAGATGTTGAAGATGTGGATGCTCAATGTTGATGTAGATTACTTGAAGCTATCCTTTTGAGTGAATTGCACTTTCAATACCTACATGGGTTAGTCCCACAAGGAACAAACAAGGATATCCATAGACATAGAGTGATGCACACACAAGATGATGTCCATGAAAACTTTTAGGTTACCTTGTCCCTTGACTTACCAACAAGAGGGTTTGTGACTCCTTGAACTAGTGCAAGATGTGGAAGTTGATTGCACTTGTTCTTGCCAGAATGATAAGAGTGAAGTATGTTGGCGGAGTCACCCTCAAGAACTCTCTAGTTCTTCTTCTTTTGGATCCACACCATCTTGATGGGAATCCTTGGAGTTGTAGTCGTACTTGATGAAGTGGAATTTGAAGTAGTCTTGGGAATCCACTTGACTAAGGTCTTAGGAGTTTCTTCAAATGCATCAATTTCCTCTTGAAGCTTGTCCTTGCCTTTTTGCTTGTAGTCTTGTGGTGGAAGATCATCTTGAGTTTGTGTCCCCTTGAAAGAAGTAGGATCATACTTCTCTTGTTTTGGAACAAACTTTGTCTTGGGGTATTGATCTTCTTCCCACTCAACTCCATTGGCATTGAACTTTCGTTCAAAACCAACACCTTGATTCTTCCGGTGCCTTCCTTGCTTGGGTACAATTTCCTCGAATTGCTTACTCCCGACAAAGCTTTTGTACACTCCTTTCTCTATGATTCCCTTCAATAAGCTATTTTCTTGCTCAAGTGTAACTTGGCTAAGAGAATCATTAGTGGAATCAAGAGAACTACTAGAAGCAACAATATTGGATTTAACATGATTACTGTTGCTACTAGAGGAAGAATCTTTCTTGTTCTTGTTACAAGACTTGACTTGAGGCATGTAAGTGGATAAGAGTAAACGGTTGGCAATGTAAGAATAACTTCTCTTGCGGAGATCATAATTGATTGCCTTTAAAAACTCATGCTCTTGCTCAAGATTTAGCTTTTCAAAGCGTAACTTCTCATGAGCTCTTAAAAGTTCTCGATGATCTTCGAAGATAGTTTCATGAGCTAAGTTAAGAGTGTTTAGTTCTTTAGTTAGAGCCTCAATTTTCTCCTTATCATTGTCATTCGTTTTATCTTGATTAGCATGATTAACTGACGTTTCATCATAGTATTCATCACTAGAGTTGTCAACAAGTAAATCATCATCACCTAACAAGTCATCTTCATCACTATTAAAATCAACATACTCAGGGTGTGTTACCTTAGGACCTTTGGCCATGAAGCATCTTCCAATTTCTTCATTTGGTGAGTCAAATATGTCGTAGGAGTTGGTTGACACAAGTGCTAGACCGGCAGCACCTTTAGCTTGAGTATATTCGGAGTCGGAGTGATAACTTCTCTCGGAGTGGTTGTCGGAGTCGGAGCCGGATACCCATTCACCAACATGAGCTTGATGTCTTCGTTTTGTGTAGCTCCTTGATGACTTTTCCTTTCTTTCCGAATCCTTGCTTCTCCGTGAGTATCTTCATTCATAACGATCATCTCTACTCCTTCTCTCTCTTGATGGAGATTCTTCTCTTTTGCTTCTTCTTTTTGGAGAATCTTCTCTTCTTTTGTAGGCAGCCGTACACTCATTGGAATAGTGTCCGGGTCTTCCACAATTGAAGCAGTTTCGCTCTCGACTAGAGGATCTTTTGTCATTGTAGGACCTTGACTTGGAGCTTCTCTCTTTTCTTCTACTCTTGTAGAACTTGTTGAAGTTCTTAACCATTAAGCTCAATTCTTCATTGAAGGTTTGTTTCTCATTTGATGATGTGGGGGCTTCACATGAGGCTTTGTAAGCACCACTTGATTTGTTGTGAAGTTCCTCTTTGTCCTTGAGTAACATCTCATGAGCAACAATTCTTCCAATGACCTCCGTTGGCTTGAGATCTTTGTAATTGGGCATCATTTGGATCAATGTGCACACGGTATCATATTTTCCATCCAAGGCTCTTAGGATCTTCTTGATGATGAATCTATCGGTCATCTCTTCACTCCCTAAGCCGGCAATCTCATTTGTGATGAGAGCAAGCCTAGAGTACATTTCAGCGACACCTTCACCATCCTTCATTTTGACCTTGTCAAGTTGACTTTGAAGCACATCTGTCGGCGTTCTGGGAACGGGGGTCCCCAGACTTGCCTGCCTGCGGCCTGCGGCGTGGCTCAAAGGGGGCCCAGTATGGCCCAATTTCATCAACACAAGACCCAAGACCCTCGCGGGGGCCAAGCCTCGCGGGGCGGACGACACGGTGCTTCCTCAAGCGCGGCCTCGTCAGGCTGGCTCACGAGGAGGCGGAGAGATCAAGGCAGGATACCTCGCGAGGTGCCCATGATGCAAGCCATGACGACCAAGGGTCCCGGGCGGGCGCCAGACCACACAGTGTCCTCCCTTTCCCCTTTGGTGCAAAGGGGGCAAGCGCAGGCGAGAGGATCAAAGAAATGCATCCATTTCGGTGCAACAAGACCAAGACCAGTCCAACGGTGGGAAGGAGGTCACCGTGGAGCCCAGAACGGCGTCACCACAGGGCCTTTGGCAGGCGAGGACCGACTTTAGTCAGGATAAGAGTACTGTATGTTCCCCTTCGAATTGGCCGATTGTTGGCACCCTTCCCGCTCAATATTTGGGAAGAAGCCCAGGGCCTTTGCCTATAAATAGGACTAGCCACCCTCAAGGATGGGGATCAAGCATCGAGTATCCAGAATCCAAGCAAAGAGAGAGAGGGAGAGAGAAGGGCGGCTGAACTCCCTTAGCAGTTCATCGCCCCAGCTAGAACACGCCCTCGCGAGGCTGTTCTCCCTTATACTGTTCATCATTATCAGCCCAAGAGGCAATCCACCCACCACAAACTAGAGTAGGGTATTACACCACGATGGTGGCCCAAACTAGTATAAACTCTGTGTCTTTTGTGCTGTTCCTTTGGTAGTTTAGATCCTTGCGAGACGGAGAGGTAGAGGGCATCATCTCCGCGCGCACCCTAGAGTTCGAACCTTAAGGGTCTGCCGGAACCCGAGATCCGACATTTGGCGCGCCAGGTAGGGGTGCGCCGGAATTTGTCTTCCACCGCTTCGTTCTCCTCCGACCGTCGCGTCCATGTCTGACGCCCGTCGAGCCCGCGCCGAGCGCCGGGCCGCCATTGCTTCCCGCGTCACCCAGACGGCCCCTGTCGGTGGGCGTCCTCGTCGTTCCCCGTCGTCCGCCGTCAACGCCGCCACAGGCCCGGCGGGGAACGAGCAGCAAGCGTCGTATCAGCACCCGTCCGTGCGGCGAGACGGCCGCACCGCTACTCCGTCGCTCACGCCAGCTGGCTCTTCATCCCACGCGCTCCGCCCGCCCTTGGAGGCTCAAGCTGCACTCATCGCGGCAAACGAGCTCCTGCGCTACCGTCCCGTCGACGACGTCTACGAAGAGTGGCTCGACCACATCGCCGAGCTCGTCCGCGCCGCAGGGGGCTCTCCTGCACCGTCCGCTCCGCTGCGCCGCACCCCGCCACACGCTGGCAATGAAACTCCGGGGGCGTACCAGCCGCCTCCCCTCCAAGAAGACGCCATGGCTCCAAGGCGCATGGCCCCTGGGCGGAACCCGCTCCGTCAGGCGCCAGCCCAGCAAGAACGGAGCTGCCAAGAAGTCCCTCGACCGCAAGAGGCTGCCCGAGCGCTTCCTGCTCCGGCACCGGCACGTCAAGACCCCGCGCTGCTTCCGGCTGCAGCGCATGGGGACCCTCAAGGCCAAGCTCCCCCTCGACCGAAGCCTCCCGTGGCCACGGCCGGCTGCCGCGCCTACACCACCGAGCTGCGCAGCGTTGCGTGGCCCGGCAAGTTCAAGCCGGACCTGCCTCCTCGCTACGACGGCACGACTGACCCCGTCGAGTTCCTCCAGCTTTACGAGCTGGGCATCGAAGCTGCCAGCGGGGACGAAAAGGTCATGGCGAACTGGTTCCCCATGGCGCTCAAGGAAGGGGCTCGTACTTGGCTCCTTAACCTGGCCCCAGGCACGATCTCTTCCTGGGACCAGATGCACACCCGCTTCATCGCCAACTTCCAAGGCACTCGCGACCGGCCGCCCGCCGTGAGCGACATGCGCCGCATCAAGCAACAACCCGGAGAGACCCTGCAAAAGTACATCCAGCACTTCAACAGCGCGCGACTAAAGATCCCCAAGGTGTCCGAGGAAGCCATCATCTCAGCCTTCTCCGACGGCGTGCGCGACGTCAAGATGAAGGAGCAGCTGGCAATGCATGAAGACCTGTGCACCTTCCTGGAGCTGTTCAACTTGGCGACCAAGTGCGCCAGGGCTGAGGAGGGGCGTCTCTCCCTCCTCGAGCTGCCCGCCGTGGACCCAGAAGAGAAGAAACCCAAGGCCAAGGACGTGAAGCGCAAAGGGGCTGCCGTGCTCGCGGCAGAGCCTGATACCAAGCGGGGCAAGGATCTACCCGAATCCTCCAGGGGCAGCCGATACTGCGTGTACCACGACCTCCACACCCACAACACCAATGAATGCCAAGAGCTCCGCGCCGTGCGAGAAGGAAGGATCGGCCGACGCCCTGACCGCGCTGACCGGGGCTACGGCCGAGGAGGAGGAAGAAACCCAGGACGCTGGGAAGATCGCGGCCCGCGCCAAGGGTGGCGTGATCAACCTCGCGAGGACCGCTGGCGGGACCTGCCCCACGAGGGGGATTGGAGGGATCAGCCTCGTGAGGATCGCCTGCAGGGCAACGCAGGCCTTCCCCCGCTGCCGCCTCAACCAACGAGGAACGAGGACCGCCACCAAGACGAGGGGGCTGGGGGCTTCTAGGAGCCGCGCGCAATCGCCTGCATCCTGGGCGGAGCTCAAGCCCCAGCCTCCCAACGCATCTTCAAGCAGTTTGCCCGCGAAGTGAATGCAGTCCTCCCCAGGCTCGAAGCAACGCGCCCTCTCAGGTGGTCGGCGTGCACCATCACGTTCAGCTCAGCGGATCAGCTGAAGTGCGCGGCCACGGCCGGGGTCCTCCCGAGGCTTTGCTCTCCAGTCATCAGCAACGTACTGGTCACCAGGACCCTCATCGATGGCGGAGCAGGGCTCAACGTCCTGTCCGTGGAAACATTCAACAATCTCCAAGTGCCCTATGACCAGCTTCAGCCAACCAAGCCTTTCTCCGGAGTCACCGACGGTTCCACGATCCCGATTGGGCAGGTCCGCCTCCCTGTCACCTTCGGGGCTCGCAGCAACTACCGCATCGAGCTCATTGACTTCGACATCGCTCACATCCGCCTGCCGTACAACGCCATCCTCGGGTACCCGGCGCTAGCCAAGTTCATGGCCGTAACTCATCATGGCTACAACGCCCTCAAGATGCGAGGGAGTGGCGGAGTCATCACGGTGCCGTGTGAAGAAAAGGATGCAGTGTGTTCCCTGGAGCGAGCCTTTCAGGCCGCGTCACTAGAAGACCCAGATCGCGGAAGCAGGAGGCTTCCCGAGATTACCACCAAGAAGAAGAAGACATCGTCAGGCCCGACCCCTCAGGAGGCAGGCCCCTCAGGGCCTGTGGCTACCCAAGGGGGCCCTCCATCCATCACATAGGAAAGCGCGCCCGGCGCCCTCCTCAGGCAGGGCTCGGGGGCTCTCACCTGGAGGGCCACCGACCAGGCCGGGGTCACGAGGGAGGCGCTCGGGCACCACGTGGAGGCGTGCTTCGAAGCACGTTTCCCTCAAGAAGGAGCAAGGCAAGGAGAGTCAGACCAGCAGGAGTTCGTTAACAAGGCCGTTCAAGAACTACAAGAGTCAAGAATCATGAGAGGTTGCCGCCGTCTACCAGCTGTGGCCCCCCATTCAGGCGAGGATGGTGGGCTGCGCATCTGCATCGACGTACCAGGGCTCAATCAAGTCGCCACGACGGAGCGCCTCTGGCCCTCACAAGTGGGGCGTTGTGGAGGTCCACCCCATAGCTATGTTCGCATGCCTTACGGCTTGCCGAGCGCGGCTGCTGCGTACCAGCGCCTCATGAGGGGCACCATGGAGACTCAGGAAGACACGCGTTCCGCAGTCCTGGCGGAGATGGAGATGATTCGCGAGGAGCCACCAGCACCTCCGGAGCCTCCTTAGGCCCCTGGGCCTGGGGGCTCGTGAGGATCGGCTCCCGCAGCCCACCGAGTCTGCTACACCAACACCACTTCGTCCGCGACAACCCCAGGTGACATCTTTCAAGCTTCATTTCCGGCTGGGAACGCCCCCCAGGGCTGCTTCATTCCCAGGCCGCGTGGGTCCGTCCCTGCGGCATGTATCCCTTTTTGGTTTTCGATCGTTAGCTTGCTTTGTTGGGGGCGCCCCTCGGGCTGCATCATCCCCAGGCCGCTCGGGCCAGGCCCAGTGGCATGTATCTTCTTTGCGTTTATTTCCAACTATGCATTCGCCTATCATGCTTGATTACTTGAAGCCTGTTCACGGCACCTCTTCTTCCCAATGTCGACCACTTGCACGTTAAAGGGGGGGGGGGGGGTTACCTGAGCATCGCGAATCAGGGCTCTAACTGGCTCTCCAGCCCTCACCCTCTGGCCTTGTCCACGGCATCGCGACCTGGCATACCAGCGACGGCTGAGACAAGCTCGAGGGCCGGGACCCGAGGACGTAGAGTGCCGGCATCTAACCCAATCTGCAGGAACACACCTCAAGATACGGCCCAGTGCCAGGCGCAACCCGCCTAGAGGTAGGGCCTCGTGAGTCCCGCGCTGGCTCATGGGTGCCCAGGTACACCTCACCTGCGCCAGCTAGAGCGACTAACGGACGACTGATAGCCATCGTGGCAACCCTTTTTCTCCTTCTACGGTGAGCTTGCAGGATCCCCTGAGGGAATTGCGCGAGCCGAGGCCCTCGCGGAGCTCTCTTCATCCTCGTCCGCGTGAACCACTTGCACGTTAAAGGGGGAGCGCCTGAGCATCGTGACTCAGGGCTCTTACTGGCTCTGCAGCCCTCACCCTCTGGCCTTGACCACGGCATCGCGACCTGGCATACCAGCGACGTCTGAGACCAGCTCGAGGGCCGGGACCCGAGGACGTAGAGCACGAAGGGGAGCAAAGGCAAGGGGGGAGGGGGCACGCGGGGACCTCGTCAAGCGACTCCACTCCAGCTGCCACGCAGACCCGACGATACACCAAGAGTAACCCCCGATTAGCAAGATAAGTCGCCCGAAAACACCGGGTACTGTAGCATCACCCCCGCACCTAACGTAATTCCATACTAGCGACGTCACCCCCTTTCCTCACCGAGCGACGGCTGCTTGGGCGCCAAAGGGGACCTCTTGAGCATCGCGACTCAGGGGCTCTTACCGGACACCGGGTCGCTCACCTCCTGGCCTTGACCACGATATCGTGACCTGGCATACCAGTGACGGTTGACGCCACCTTGGGACTGGGACCAGTGGACGCAGAGCACCAAGCCCTCGCGAGGTTCGAAAGGGAAGACTAAGCTACGACGGAATTAACGACTCACACAGTTCCATAGCAAAAGTCACATATTAACAAGAAGGATCACAAACATCTTACAAGCCCCCATTGGGCGCAGTATGATTCCTTGCAGGAAACGGATCCTAAGGGATGCTATCTACACGCGCCCCTGCAAATGATGC
The DNA here is from genome assembly GCA_032464435.1 of Aegilops umbellulata. NCBI lineage: Eukaryota > Viridiplantae > Streptophyta > Magnoliopsida > Poales > Poaceae > Aegilops > Aegilops umbellulata. The sequence continues at coordinate 116,142,786 of CP136056.1, forward strand.
CATCATCAACAGTGGGCCGTCAGGCACCGGCGCCAACCCCATCCAGATCAGAGTCGGCGGCGGCCGAGCAAGCCAGCCTTGCTCCGGGAGCGACGCTGGCTTGCGGGCTCGTAGCTGTCGTCGCTCATCTCCGGGGTCGCGAAGATCTCGCTGGGATCGCTGGGTCCTCCGATGCTTCCGTCGCTTGTGGAGCTGCCCAGGGAGCGGTCGGCGGGCCCAGCCCTCACCATGGCAGGGTTCAGGCCACCTCTCCTGGGGCAGCACTCCAGCCGGCGCCCGTCTGCGTCGAAGACCTTGAAGAACATCACCGAAGCGCCATCGTACTCCAGGTGGATCGTGAGGGCGCCCCTTGCCCTGCAACCCCGAGCGACCTCGCCCGAGGCAAGCATCGCGACCTCTGCCTCGGTCGCGCGGGTGCTGCAGTCGGCGTGCTGCAGCCACAACTCCAGGAGTCTTCCCTGTGGGAAGACGGAGGCGAAGAAGGGAGGAAAGCAAATCCAAGTTCGCGGAGGCATGGCGGCGTGGAGCACGAGCTTGCGGGACGAGCCCTCGGCATGGACTCCAGGCGGAACGACCCACACCTTCGTGACCCGGCGAGAACGGCGCCGGCCGCGGGGATCGACATTGCCTCCTCCGAGGCCCTCGACGTGGGCAAACAAGGGAAGCGAAAACCCCGGCGGAGGCCGCTCGTACCAAGGCCTTGGCACCACCTGGTGGTCTCCTTCGTCTCGGCTGCGAAGGGCAGATCGCTTCTTCGGCGGGAGCGGGTCTGGCCCTTCTTGGAGAGCCTTTCCCTTCTCCGCTGCAGAAAACCGATGAATCGGGGCCATCACATCAAGAAGGAGCAAGAATCAAGGCGAAGGAGAAAGCAAGGAGAGACGGACTGGAAGGGCACGCGCGGTGCCATACTTATAGCCGACGGAGGCCAACCATCGGCCCCCACGATCACAGGTAATCATAACACGATTTGCATGCAGGGACTTGTCCACTCCGCGCGATCATCGAGACGTCATGGCGAAGCGGAGGCGCCCGCGTCCAATGAACCGCCACGCGGCGCCCAAGGCTGCAGGCTGTTAGGGCCCGCGGCGCTTCGCCCTTGCCCTTTCGCCTCTTGGCACGGCCAAGTCCGGGCGCGCCTTGGGCCCGGGGGCTACTGTCGGCGTTATGGGAACGGGGGTCCCCAGACTTGCCTGCCTGCGGCCTGCGGCGTGGCTCAAAGGGGGCCCAACACAGCCCAATTTCATCAACACAAGACCCAAGACCCTCGCGAGGGGCCAAGCCTCACAGGGCGGACGACACGGTGCTTCCTCAGGCGCGGCCTCGTCAGGCTGGCTCACGAGGAGGCGGAGAGATCAAGGCAGGGTACCTCGCGAGGTGCCCATGACGCAAGCCATGATGACCAAGGGTGCCAGGCGGGCGCCAGACCGCGCAGTGTCCTCCCTTTCCCCTTTGGTGCAAAGGGGGCAAGCGCAGGCGAGAGGATCAAGCATAGGCATCCATTTCGGTGCAACAAGACCAAGACCAGTCCAACGGTGGGAAGGAGGTCACCGTGGAGCCTAGAACGGCGTCACCACAGGGCCTTTGGCAGGCGAGGACCGACTTTAGTCAGGATAAGAGTACTGTATGTTCCCCTTCGAATTGGCCGATTGTTGGCACCCTTCCCGCTCAATATTTGGGAAGAGGCCCAGGGCCTTTGCCTATAAATAGGACTAGCCACCCTCGAGGATGGGGATCGAGCATCGAGTATCCAGAATCCAAGCAAAGAGAGAGAGGGAGAGAGAAGGGCGGCTGAACTCCCTTAGCAGTTCATCGCCCCAGCTAGAACACGCCCTCGTGAGGCTGTTCTCCCTTGTACTGTTCATCATCATCAGCCCAAAAGGCAATCCACCCACCACAAACTAGAGTAGGGTATTACACCATGATGGTGGCCCGAACTAGTATAAACTCTGTGTCTTTTGTGCTGTTCCTTTGGTAGTTTAGATCCTTGCGAGACGGAGAGGTAGAGGGCATAATCTCCGCGCGCACCCTAGAGTTCGAACCTTAAGGGTCTGCCGGAACCCGAAATCCGACAACATCCAATTTGGATTCCTTGATGGAGTCGGTACCTTCGTGCATATCAATCAAAGTATCCCAAATTTCCTTTGCATTCTCAAGACGGCTGATTTTGTTGAATTCTTCGGGGCACAATCCGTTGAAGAGAATATCACAAGCTTGAGCGTTGTATTGCAGCATCTTCAACTCATCCGCAGTAGCTTCACGGTTTGGTTCTTTCCCATCGAAGAAGTCACCTTGCAAACCAACACACACAATAGCCCAAACGGTAGGGTTATGTCCGAGAATATGCATTTTCATTTTATGCTTCCAACTAGCAAAATTAGTACCATTGAAGTAAGGACCTCTACGGTGATAATTTCCCTCGCTAGACGCCATACTCTCCTAGTTTGTGAAACCAAGGCTATGACCACCAAAAGCTATGGAAATCAAATCAAATGGAAACCAAAGCTCTGATACCACTTGTAGGATCGGAAGTATGTCTAGAGGGGGGGTGATTAGACTACTTGACCAAATAAAAACTTAACCTTTTCCCAATTTTAGTTCTTGGCAGATTTTAGCAACTTTAGGACAAGTCAAGCAATCATCACACAATTCAAGCAAGCATGCAAAAGAGTATATAGGCAGCGGAAAGTAAAGCATGCAACTTGCAAGAATGTAAAGGGAAGAGATTGGAGAATTCAAACGCAATTGGAGACACGGATGTTTTTCCCGTGGTTCGGATAGGTGGTGCTATCCTACATCCACGTTGATGGAGACTTCAACCCACGAAGGGTAACGGTTGCGCGAGTCCACGGAGGGCTCCACCCATGAAGGGTCCACGAAGAAGCAACCTTGTCTATCCCACCATGGCCATCGCCCACGAAGGACTTGCCTCACTAGCGGTAGATCTTCACGAAGTAGGCGATCTCCTTGCCCTTACAAACTCCTTGGTTCAACTCCACAATCTTGTCGGAGGCTCCCAAGTGACACCTAGACAATCTAGGAGACACCACTCTCCAAGAAGTAACAAATGGTGTGTTGATGATGAACTCCTTGCTCTTGTGCTTCAAATGATAGTCTCCCCAACACTCAACTCTCTCTCACAGGATTTGGATTTGGTGGAAAGAAGATTTGAGTGGAAAGCAACTTGGGGAAGGCTAGAGATCAAGATTCATATGGTAGGAATGGAATATCTTGGTCTCAACACATGAGTAGGTGATTCTCGCTCAGAACATATGAGTTGGAAGTGTAGATGTGTTCTGATGGATCTCTCCACGAATGAAGAGGAGGTGGAGGGGTATATATAGCCTCCACACAAAATCCAACTGTTACACAACATTTACCAATCTCGGTGGGACCGAATCAACAAACTCGGTCGGACCGAAATAATAAACCTAGTGACCATTAGAGATTTTCGGTGGGACTGACATGCAACTCGGTAGGACCGATATGGTTAGGGTTAGGGCATAACGTAATCTTGGTGAGACCGATTACACAAACTCGGTGAGGCCGATTTGGTAATAAGCTAACGAGAGAGTTGGTCAGGTAAACTCGGTGGGACCAATTTGCTCTTTCGGTGAGACCGAAATGTTAGAAAAGGGAAACAGAGAGTTTACATTGCAATCTCGGTGGGACCGATTCGCTCTGTCGGTGAGACCGAAAAGTTACGAAAGGGAAATAGAGAAATTGCAATCCCATCTCGGTGAGACCGAGATCCCTATCGGTAGAACCGATTTGCTAGGGTTTTGGCAGTGGCTATGACATGTGAAACTTGGTGGCGCCGGATAGAAAGAATCGGTAGGACCGAGTTTGGCTTAGGGTTTAGGTCATATGTGGATATGGGAAAGTAGCTGAGGATTTTGGAGCATATCATTAAGCACATGGAGCAAAAGGCTCATTAAGCAACACCTCATCCCTTCTTGATAGTATTGGCTTTTTCCTATGGACTCAATGTGATCTTGGATCACTCAAATGTAAAATGAAGAGTCTTGAGCTTTTGAGCTTGAGCCAATCCTTTGTCCTTAGCATTTTGAGGGTTCCACTTTCACCATCCATGCCATGCCAATCATTGAGCTTTCCTGAAATAATTGTCTTGGAATAGCATTAGCTCAATGAGCTATATGTTGTTATGAATTACCAAAACCACCTAGGGATAGTTGCACTTTCAGTGACCCAGGCGCAGCCCCCGTGCCCAGCCCCCTCGCGAGGCACTCCCGGGGGGAGGCGTTACGATGAGGCTAGGCACTGAGCTCTGGGCTCCCTGAGGTTGATGCGGCCTGGGGGCCACCCTCAGTTGTTTATCACCAGCGCGGAGCATAGCGCTTCCGTATGTGTACGGGCATAGCCGCTCCTCGGCAGTGTCGTCAGCCAGCACGGAGCATTGTGCTTCCACTGGTACGTGGGAGGGGGCTCCCCTCCGAGAGGAGCCCCTGGGGCGTGTACAGCCCCGCCCTGACACGTGGCTGGCACGGTAGGGCCTGGCGAGGTGTATCTGGGCACCCGTGAGCCAGCGCGGGACTCACGGGGCCCTACCTCTAGGCGGGTTGCGCCTGGCACTGGGCCTTATCTTGTGATGTGTTCCTGCAAATTTGGTTAGATGCCGGCACTCTACGTCCTCGGGTCCCGGCCCTCGAGCTGGTCTCAGCCGTTGCTGGTATGCCAGGTCGCGATGCCGTGGACAAGGCCAGAGGGTGAGGGCTGGAGAGCCTGTAAGAGCCCTGAGTCGCGATGCTCAGGTACCCCCCCTTTAACGTGCAAGTGGTCGACATGGAGAAGAAGAGGTGCCGTGGACCGGCATCAAATAATCAAGCATGGTGTGTCGAACGCATAGCTGGAAATAAATGCAAAAGGGATACATGCCGCTGGGTCTGGCCCGAGCGACTTGGGGATGATGCAGCCCGAGGGGCGCCCCCAACAAAGTAAGCTAACAACATGAAATAAAAGGGATACATGCCGCAGGGACGGACCCACGCGGCCTGGGAATAATGCAGCCCTGGGGGCGCTCCCAGCTGGAAATGAGACTTGAAAGATGTCACCTGATGATGTTGAGGACGAATGAATGTTGGTGTAGCAGACTCGATGGGCTACGGAAGCCGATCCTCACGAGCCCCCAGGCCCAGGGGCCTCGGGAGGCTCCAGAGGCGCTGGTGGCTCCTCGCGGACCATCTCCATCTCCGCCAAGGCTGCGGAACGCCTGGCCTCTTGAGCCTCCGTCATGCCCCTCATGAGGCGCTGGTATGTGGCAGCCGCGTTCGACAAGCCGTAAGGCATGCGAATGTAGCTGTTGGGTGGACCTTCGCAGCGCCCCACTCGCCAGGGCCAAAGGCGCTCCAGAGAGGCGACTCGATTGAGCCCTGGTATGTCGATGCAGACGCGCAGCCCACCATCCTCGCCTGGATGGGGAGCCACAGCTAGTAGGCGGCGGCCGCCTCTCATGACTCTTGACTCCTGTAGCTCCTGAATGGCCTTGCTGACGAACTCCTGGGGTCTGGCCCTCCTTGCCTAACTCCTTCTTGAGGGAAACGTGCTTCGAAACACGCCTCCATGTGGTGCCCAAGCGCCTCCCTCGTGACCTTAGCCAGGTCGGTGGCCCTCCAGGGGAGAGCCCCCGAGCCCTGCCTAAGGAGGGCGCCAGGCGCGCTTTCCTATGCGATGGAAGGAGGTTCCCCCTAGGCAGACGCGGGCCCTGAGGGGCCTGCCTCCTGAGGGGCCGGGCCGGATGATGTCTTCTTCTTGGGGGTGGTCTCGGGAAGCCTCCTGCTTCGGCGATCCGGGTCTTCCAGTGATGCAGCTTGAAAGGCTCGTTCCAGGGAACACACCGCGTCCTTCTCTTCACAGGGCACCGTGATGACTCTGCCACTTCCTGGCATCTGAGGACGTTGTAGCCATGGTGAGTTACGGCCATGAACTTGGCCAGCGCTGGGTACCCCAGGATGGCGTTGTACGGCAGGCGAATGTGAGCGACGTCAAAGTCGATGAGCTCGGTGCGGTAATTGTCGCGTTCCCCGAAGGTGACAGGGAGGCGGACCTGCCCAATCGGGACCGTAGAGTCGTCGGTGACTCCGAATAAAGGCTTGGTTGGTTGAAGCTGGTTGTAGGGCACTTGGAGATTGTTGAATGTTTCCACGGACAGGACGTTGAGCCCTGCCCCGCCATCGATGAGGGTCCTGGTGACCAGCACGTTGCTGATGATTGGGGAACAAAGCACACTTGAGCTGATCCGCTGAGCCGAACGTGATGGTGCACGCCGACCACCTGAGAGGGCACGTGGCTTCGAGCTTGGGGAGGACTGCATTTACTTCGCGGGCGAACTGCTTGAAGATGCGCTGAGAGGCTGGGGCTTGAGCCCCGCCCAGGATGCAGGCGATCACGCGCGGCTCCTGGAAGCCCCCAGCCCCCTCATCCTGATGGCGGTCCTCGTTTCTCCTTGGCTGCGGCGGCAGCGGAGGGAGGCCTGCGTTGCCTTGTGGGCGATCCTTGCGAGGCTGATCCCTCCAGTCTCCCTCGCGATGCGAGGCTTGCCAGCGGTCCTCGCGAGGTCGATCGCGCCACCCTTGGCGCGGGCCGTGGTCTTCCCAGCGTCCTGCGTTCCTTCCTCCTCCTCCTCGACCGTAGCCCCGGTCACCGCGGTCGGGACGACGGCCGATCCTTCCTTCTCGCACGGCTCAGAGCTCTTGACATTCGTTGGTATTGTGGGTATGGAGGTCGTGGTACACACAATACCGACTGCCCTTTGAAGACTCGGGCTGATCTCTGCCCCGCTTGGTGTCTGGTTCTGTCGCGAGCACGGCAGCCTCCTTGCGCTTCACATCCTTGGCCTTGGGCTTCTTCTCTTCTGGGTCTGCGGCAGGTAGCTCGAGGAGGGAGAGACGCCCTTCCTCAGCCCTGGCGCACTTGGTCGCCAAGTTGAACAGCTCCAAGGAAGTGCATAGGTCTTCATGCATCGCCAACTCCTCCTTCATCTTGACGTCGCGCATGCCGTCGGAGAAGGCTGAGATGATGGCCTCCTCGGTCACCTTGGGAATCTTGAGGTGTGCATTGTTGAAGCGCTGGATGTACTTCTGTAGGGTCTCTCCGGGTTGTTGCTTGATGCGGCGCATGTCCCTCACGGCGGGTGGCCGCTCGCGAGTACCTTGGAAGCTGGCGATGAAGCAGGTGCGCATCTCGTCCCAGGAGGAGATCGTGCCTGGAGCCAGATTCAGGAGCCAGGTGCGGGCCCCGTCTTCGAGCGCCATGGAAAACCAGTTCGCCATGACCTTCTCGTCTCCGTTGGCAGCTTCGATGCCCAGCTCATAGAGATGGAGGAACTCCGCAGGGTCGGCCGTGCCGTCGTAACGAGGAGGCTGGTCTGGCTTGAACTTGCGGGGCCACGTGACGCTGCGTAGCTCGGTGGTGAAGGCACGGTAGCCTGCTGTGGCCACGGGAGGCCTTGGGTGACGGAAAGCTTGGTCTTGCAGGTCCCCGTGCACTGCAGCTGGGAGTAGCGCGGGGTCTTGACGTGCGGGAGCAGGAGCATGGTCGCGACGTGCTGGAGCAGGGAGCGCCCGGGCAGCTTCTTGCGGGCGAGGGACTTCTTGGCAGCTCTACTCTTGCCGCGCTGGCACCTGACGGAGCGGGTTCCGCCCAGTGGCCACGCGCCTTGGAGCCAGGGCGCCTTCTTGAGGAGGAGGCGGCTGGGGCGCCCCCGGAGCTTCGTTGCCCGCGCAGGGCGGGGGGCGGTGCAGCGGAAATGACGACGCAGGAGTCCCCTGCGGCGCGGACGAGCTCGGCGACGCGGTCGAGCCATTCTTCGTAGACGTCGTCGACGGGACGGTAGCACAGGAGCTTGTTTGCCGCGATGAGTGCAGCTCGAGCCTCCATGGGTGCGCGGAGCGCACGGGACGAAGAACCAGCTTGGGTGAGCGAGGGAGTAGCGGGGCGTCCGTCTTGCCGCACGGACGGATACTGAGACGACGCTTGCTGTTCGTTTCCCGCTGGGCCGGTGGCGGCGTTGACGGCAGGTGACGGGGAACGGCGAGGACGCCCGCGGACAGGAGCCGTTTGGGCGATGCGGGAAGCGAGAGCGGCTCGGTGCTCGGCGCGGGCCCGACGAGCGTCTGACATGGGCGCGATGGTCGGAGGAGAACGGGGCGGTGGAAGGCGAATTCCTGCGCACCCCTACCTGGCGCGCCAGATGTCGGATTTCGGGTTCTGGCAGGCCCTTGAGGTTCGAACACTGGGGTGCGCCGGAGATTTCGCCGTCTACCTACCTGCACCCCAACGCCTCGCTAAGATTTAAGCTATGGAAAGAACAGCACAAGAGACACAGGGTTTATACTGGTTCGGGCCACCGTTGTGGTGTAATACCCTACTCCAATGTGTGTGGTGGATTGCCTCTTGGGCTGATGATAATGAGCAATCCAAGGAAGAACAGGCTCGCGAGGGTCTCTTCTTGGCGGGGGCAATGAACTGCTAGGAGGAGTTCAGTCACCCTTCTCACCCTCTCTCTGTGTGATGCTACTCGATCCGATCCCTACTTGTTTCTAGATTGGCCGATTGCCAATTCTCCTATTCTCCGATTCGCCTCTACCCTGGGGATGGCTAGTCCTATTTATAGGCAAAGGCCCTGGGCCTCCTCCCAAATATTAAGCGGGAAGGGCGCCAACAATTGGCCATTTTGAAGGGGAACATCTGGTACACTTATCCTGACTAAAGTTGGTCCTCGCCTGCCAAAGGCTCTGGTGGTGACGCTGGCTTGGGATCCACAATGACTTCTGCCGTTGGGCTGGTCTTGGTCTCGTTGCACCGAAACGGGTGCCTTTGCTTGATGCTCTTGCCTGCGCTTGCTCCCTTTGCACCAAAGAGGAAAGGAAGACACTTCGCGGGCTGGCGCCCGCCTGGCGCCCTTGGTCTTCATGGCTTGCGTCACGGGCACCTCGTGAGGTACCCCGCCTTGATCTCTCCGCCTCCTCACGAGTCAGCCTGATGAGTCCGTGCCTGAGGAAGCTCCGTGTCGTCCGCCCCGCGAGGCTTGGCCCCTCGCGAGGGTCTTGGGTCTGTGTTGATGAAGATGGCCGTGCTGGGCCCCCCTTTGAGCCACGCCGCAGGCCGCAGGCAGGAAAGTCTGGGGACCCCCGTTCCCAGAACGCCGAAAGAGGTGAACTAAAACTTGTTAGCAAACATTCTTCTATGGTCACCACTCAAGTAGAACAAGTGCTTAAAGCTCAAAAAGAATTGCTCAATGAAATGAATAGTAAGAAAAATGATTATGTTGTTTGAGTGGCTACTAGAACTGGTAGAATGACTCAGGAACCTTTGTATCCTGAAGGCCACCCTAAGAGAATTAAGCAAGATTCTTAGAGAAATAATATTGATGTTCCTAGTTCTTATAAAAGGAAGAAAAAGAAAAATGATAGGACTTTGCAAACTTCTAGTGAACCTATTGCTGAAACACCTGACAATCCAAATGATATCTCTATGTCTGATGCTGAAACACAATCTAGTAATGAACGTGAACCTAGTGAGACTGTTAATAATGATGTTCATGATGATACTCAACCTAGTAATGATAATGATGTAGAAGTTGAACCTGTTGTTGATCTTGATAACCCACAATCAAAGAATCAATGTTATGATAAGAGAGACTTTGTTGCTAGGAAACATGGTAAAGAAGGAGAACCATGGGTTCAGAAACACATGCCTTTTGCTCCCAAGCCATCCAAGAAAAAGATGATGAGGGTTTTGAGCGCTTTGCTGAAATGATTAGACCTATCTTTTTGCGTATGCGATTGACTGATATGTTCAAAATGAATCCTTATGCTAAATATATGAAAGATATTGTTACTAATAAAAGAAAGATACCGGAAGATGAAATTTCCACCATGCTTGCTAATTACACTTTTAAGGGTGGAATACCAAAGAAACTTGGAGATCCAGGAGTACCTACTATACCATGCTCCATTAAAAGAAATTATGTTAAAACTGCTTTATGTGATCTTGGAGCCGGTGTTAGTGTTATGCCTCTCTCTTTATATCGTAGAGTTGACTTGAATAAGTTGACACCTACTGAAATATATTTGCAAATGGCTGATAAATCAACTGCCATACCTGTCAGTATTTGTGAGGATGTGCCTATTGTGGTTGCAAACGTTACTATTTCAACGGACTTTCTTATCCTTGATATTCCCGAGGACGATAGTATGTCTATTATTCTTGGAAGACCTTTTCTAAATACTGCAGGGGCTGTTATTGATTGCAACAAAGGCAATGTGACTTTTTGTAGGATCGAAAGTATGTCGAGAGGGGGGGGGGTGATTAGACTACTTGACCAAATAAAAACTTAACCTTTTCCCAATTTTAGTTCTTGGTAGAGTTTAGCTATTTTAGGACAAGTCAAGCAATCATCACACAATTCAAGCAAGCATGCAAAGAGTATATAGGCAGCGGAAAGTAAAGCATGCAACTTGCAAGAATGTAAAGGGAAGGGTTTGGAGAATTCAAACGCAATTGGAGACACGGATGTTCTTGGCGTGGTTCAGATAGGTGGTGCTATCCTACATCCACGTTGATGGAGACTTCAACCCACGAAGGGTAACGGTTGCGCGAGTCCACGAAGGGCTCCACCCACGAAGGGTCCACGAAGAAGCAACCTTGTCTATCCCACCATGGCCATCGCCCACGAAGGACTTGCCTCACTAGCGGTAGATCTTCACGAAGTAGGCGATCTCCTTGCCCTTACAAACTCCTTGGTTCAACTCCACAATCTTGTCGGAGGCTCCCAAGTGACACCTAGCCAATCTAGGAGACACCACTCTCCAAGAAGTAACAAATGGTGTGTTGATGATGAACTCCTTGCTCTTGTGCTTCAAATGATAGTCTCCCCAACACTCAACTCTGTCTCACAGGATTTGGATTTGGTGGAAAGAAGATTTGAGTGGAAAGCAACTTGGGGAAGGCTAGAGATCAAGATTCATATGGTAGGAATGGAATATCTTGGCCTCAACACAAGGGTAGGTGGTTCTCTCTCAGAACATGTGAGTTGGAAGTGTAGATGTGTTCTGATGGCTCTCTCCACGAATGAAGAGGAGGTGGAGGGGTATTTATAGCCTCCACACAAAATCCAACCGTTACACACAATTTACCAATCTCGGTGGGTCCGAATCAACAATCTCGGTCGGACCGATTTAGTAAATCTAGTGTCTGTTAGAGATTTTCGGTGGGACTGACATGCAACTCGGTATGACCGATATGGTTAGGGTTAGGGCATAATGTAATCTCAGTGAGACCGATTACACAAACTCGGTGAGACCGATTTGGTAATAAGCTAACGAGAGAGTTGGTCAGGTAAACTCGGTGGGACCGATTTGCTCTTTCGGTGAGACCGAAAAGTTACAAAAAGGAAACAGAGAGTTTACATTGCAATCTTGGTGGGACCGACCTGCTCTTTCGGTGAGACCGAAATGTTACGAAAAGGAAACAGAGAAATTGCAATCCCATCTCGGTGAGACCGAGATCCCTATCGGTAGAACCGATTTGCTAGGGTTTGGCAGTGGCTTATGACAAATGAAACTCGGTGGCGCCGGATTGAAAGAATCGGTAGGTCCGAGTTTGGCTTTGGGTTTAGGTCATATCTGGATATGGTAAAGTAGTTGAGGGTTTTGGAGCATATCACTAAGCACATGACGCAAGAGGCTCATTAAGCAAAACCTCATCCCTCCTTGATAGTATTGGCTTTTCCTATAGACTCAATGTGATCTTGGATCACTAAAATGTAAAATGAAGAGTCTTGAGCTTTTGAGCTTGAGCTAATTTTTTTCCTTAGCATTTTGAGGGATCTACTTTCATCATCCATGCCATGCCAATCATTGAGCTTTCCTGAAATAATCATCTTGGAATAGCATTAGCTCAATGAGCTATATGCTGTTATGAATTACCAAAACCACCTAGGGATAGTTGCCCTTTCAATCTCCCCCTTTTTGGTAATTGATGACAACATATAGATCAAAGCTTCGACAAATGATAATAAGAATGAAATATATCGTCGCTTTGAGAAGGATGTGATAAGTAAGAGCTCCCCCTAAATTTGTGCATATTTAAAATTTGCTTTGGACTGCAAATGCACAAAGAGTTAGAATCATGGGTTACTCTTCCATGTCACATACATCTTGGTGGAGCGCTCAAAATGATAATAATTAAATACATGCACTCATCACCAAGAAACGTGAATGATCACATAAGATAGATAGGATAATATCAAGCATGCATAAGTGTAGCTTTTGATCAAACACATGATCATCAATGTCTCACAAGCATATTATAGTATCTCAACCAAAAGCAAACAAAGTTTGAAAAACCACCAAATAAAGCAAGAGAGAATAAAAGCAACACACTCTCTCTCGAAGCCTATGATCTATACATTTTTCTCCCCCTTTGGAAACAAGTTACCAAAAAGTTCCTAGAAAATGCATGGTGCTAGATCGACACTCAGGCTTGATCTTCTGGTGGTGGTGGAGTCTGGATCACTCCAAGGACGAAGGCTTCTGTTGAAGTGGTTGGAGCTGGAGCCGAAGTGGATGCTGGAGCTGGTTGGGCTGGAGCTGTAGCTGGAGCCGAGGAGGTGGCTCTGGTGTCAGGAACTGGCACTGCAGTTGACCTCTGAGCTTGTGGAACTCTGGCAAATGCATCAGTTGTAGTCTTTCCTTTCCTCTCCTCCATGTCATCTTGAAGTTGCTCCACCGCAGACTGAATCTCTGTTACTTTGACATCCAAGTCATAGAACTTTTGTTCTACGATTCTCTCTAAGCTCTCCTGATTCTGATTGAGGGTGGCCAGTCCTTTCTCAATCCTCAGTGTGGATGCAATTAAGTAACTAAGCTGCTCCTGCTTGGTTTTCAAGAAATACTCAGATGCCTCCTCTTGAGTTGGCATCTTGGCAGCTTTCTCCTTCCTTGCCTTCTCCTTCTATGCTTGAGCATGAGCTGATGATGGTTCATCCTTGTTCATCACAACTTGATTATCCTCAAAGTCTGGATGAATAGGCAAATGTTCCTTGTCCAATAAGTATATGCCTGTGCCCATCTTGGAGTTGATCAGCTCTTGGATCTGAGGGGCATAACCACAGCTCCTCTTCTGTTCTGCTGCAGTCCTCTTGATGGTCTATACCATGAGGCTCATGACTTTGAATTTTCGTGGCACATCAAAGATATGAAGCAAATTGATTGCATGGCTCTGATCATCTTGTGATCACCTGACTTAGGCAATAAAGTGTGCCTCAGAATCCAATTGATAGTTGGCAGCCCTGGCAGAAGATAATGTACTGAGCCAAACTTGAAAGTATCAAGTGCCTTGTTTGGGATCTCCTTGTACATGTTGGACATGGAGTTGTGGTCCATCTTCTTCTTTGCATATATGTCTAAGTCATCCTCATGCTCCTCTGGGGCATTGATGAGCTGTGCCCACTCAGTAACTGTTGATTGATACCTTGTTCTTTCTGACATCCATACAATCCTTCCATCTGGATAGAAGTGTGCTGTGGAGTAGAACTGCATGATCAACTCTTCATTCCACTTTGTGAGCTTCTGCCCAACAAAGTCAGCTACTCCACAAGCCTTGAAGCTGTCTTGCACTCCAGGATAGTGCTCTTCATTGTCCTTGATGTATTCCCAGTCTACCCATTTCATGTCACAAACTATTGGCTTCTTATCCAACAAAACTGTCTCATAGAAGTCCTGATGTTCCTTTGTGTGGAACCTGTAGTCAACAGCAGTTCTTCTCCTTGAAGCATATGGATCTTCTGCTCTCCACGTCCTCAGCCCTGAGTCTCTTCTGATCTTCATATCCTCAGCCACAGGATGAGCATCATTGTGGTCTGGGATCTTGGGCTTTAGCTTTCTAAGCACTTGACCTTCTTCCTCTTCTGCAATGTCAGACACTGGGGCCTTGTTCTTTTCAGCAGCTGGGATGCTCCTTGTATTCCTCTTTGGAGCTGACTTGGCCTTTGATGCAACTTTGGGTGCTTCCTTGGGCTTGGATGCAGTAGCCCCTAATCTTATAGCATCACTCATCAGCTTTGGTGCCTTAGGGGCTGGTGCAGCAACCTCTTCTTCTTCTTCTTCTTCTTCTTCCTCAGAAGAATGCTGTTCAAACTCAGCCATGGGATCAACTTTCTTGCACCATCTGCCCCTTTTCCTTTCCTTCTTTCCTTCAACAGCAACTGGCCCTTTGGGTGCAGGCTTTTCAGGAATCTGAGTTCAGGCTCTGGCCTTTGGCATAGGCTGCCTACCAGCTGGCCATTTGACCTTTAAGCCTGGCTTGGTGCTCTGTCTTGAGCCATACTCCTTCTTGAGCACTACTTTCTTGGAAGTAGCTTCCTCTTCTCCACATAGTCCTCATCCTCTGAGTCTGAGGTTCTCTTCTTCCTTTGTCTGGTGGTAGCTTTTGGCAAATTGCTAGGGGTGCTCCTGCTGCCTTCATCTGAAGAACTGGAGGGACTAGTGCCCTCACTCATGTGCACTTGCTGTTCTGACACGTTCTGGCTGTCACTCTGATCAGACATGATGAAAAAGCTGACTGCTGACCCTGTGAAGAGTTTATAGATGAGGTAGAATAGATGAGCATCACAAAATGCAGAGATTTTGGCAAAAGAATGATTCAAAATCTTAGTTTTAGTTTCCCACAGAAATCATTTCGGATCTACTGATTTTTAAACTCGGTGATACCGAAGCAGTTTTGGAACCTAAACTAGTGAACTCGGTCAGACCAAGTCATAGTTCGGTGGCACCGAGACTGCTAGGGTTTCACAAAGTTCCAAAATCGGTAACACCGATTAGTAATTCTCGGTCAGACCGAGTCTCACTTGTGCAATGGCATGAGCCAAATCGGTGGGACCGAGTTTTTCAACTCGGTGGGTCCAAGATGGTTTCGGCGGAAACCTAACCCTAAAATTTCAAATCAAACCTATTCTATGAATTGCATTGACTGGATAGGAGTGATTCAATCGTGGCAAGAATCAATATGATCACAATGTGCTAGGAATCGGATGGGGAATAGCACAAAGATCGAGTCCATACCCTAGTCCGGCGGAGACTCGCTACGGCGGCAACGGCGGGGTTGAATTCTGTTGACGGCGATGGAGACCAGCGACTGGAGGCGCCTGGCGGCGAGGAGACGATTCGGAGACCACGTTGGCAGAGCGAGCTATCGCGCGGGCGAAGGGGTTCGGAGAAATTTCCAAATTTTTGCCTGTGACTATATATAGCCCGACCCTGTCGGTGTGACCGAGTGGAACAACTCGGTGGCACCGAGATGCAAAACTGTATACAGTTATTGCAACTCGGTGTGATCGAATGGTTCAAATCGGTTGCACCGAGATCGAAAACATAGATCGACTTAATGATCTCGGTAGGACCGAAAAGGAGATATCGGCCAAACCGAGAATCACAAAGAATTTTTGGAAGTTTAAGTCTATGATGAATCAGGGACTCCGAGTGCTCCTCACACAGAGTGGTTCGAATCTGACTTGATCAAATTTTGTGATGTAGAATGAATAGAGTTTGAGATGAGAAAAGCATAGATAGCTAGAGAAGGTTCTTAGGCATTCTTGTCCATCCACTTGGCAAGAGAAAGAAAAACCAATCAATCAAAACAACAAGTGGATGTCCTTGAATGAGTAAAATATGCAACCAACATGCTCACACAATAAAACGGCAATTGAAATATGTGACAAAGCATGGACAACCAATTCTAGCATCTATCAAGCAATTGGCGATGACTAGGTCATCTATATATGAGTATATTGACTTAGGAGTCAAATGGGAACACTTGATCATAGGTCATACTCATCGTTTAAGCACAAGTGGGGTTACCACTTTTACATAAAGCATTGTTGTGTTCACATCATTAGAGTTGCTTTAGCTCAAGTCTTAGAGTAAAGCTCCCCCTAGATGTGATATCCCCCCTAAGAGGGATGAACTAACCTTGGGTTTTGTCGATGATGCCTTCATGTAGATGTTGAAGATGTGGATGCTCAATGTTGATGTAGAACAATTGGAGCTATCCATTGGAGTGAGTTGCACTTTCAATACCTACATGGGTTAGTCCCACAAGGAACAAACAAGGATATCCATAGACATAGAGTGATGCACACACAAGATGATGTCCATGTAAGCTTTTAGGTTACCTTGTCCCTTGACATACCAAAAAGAGGGTTTGTGACTCCTTGAACTAGTGCAAGATGTGGAAGTTGATTGCACTTGTTCTTGCCAAAATGATAGGAGTGAAGTATGTTGGCGGAGTCACCCTCAAGAACTCTCTAGTTCTTCTTCTTTTGGATCCACACCATCTTGATGGGAATCCTTGGAGTTGTAGTCGTACTTGATGAAGTGGAACTTGAAGTAGTCTTGGGAATCCACTTGACTAAGGTCTTAGGAGCTTCTTCAAATGCATCAATTTCCTCTTGAAGCTTGTCCTTGCCTTTTTGCTTGTAGTCTTGTGGTGGAAGATCATCTTGAGTTTGTGTCCCCTTGAAAGAAGTAGGATCATACTTCTCTTGTTGAGGAACAAACTTTGTCTTAGGGTATTGATCTTCTTCCCACTCAACTCCATTGGCGTTGAACTTTCGTTCAAATCCAACACCTTGATTCTTCCGGTGCCTTCCTTGCTTGCGTACAATTTCCTCGAATTGCTTACTTTCGGCAAGGCTCTTGTAGACTCCTTTCTCTATAATTCCCTTCAATAAGCTATTTTCTTGCTCAAGTGTAACTTGGCTAAGAGAATCATTAGTGGAATCAAGAGAACTACCAGAAGCAACAATATTGGATTTAACAAGATCAATGTTACTACTAGAGGAAGAATCTTTCTTGTTCTTGTTACTAGACTTGACTTGAGGCATGTAAGTGGATAAGATTAAACGCTTGGCAATGTAATAAGAACTTTTCTTGTGGAGATCATCATTGATTGCCTTTAAAAACTCATGCTCTTGCTCAAGATTGAGCTTTTCAAAGCGTAACTTCTCATGAGATCTTAAAAGTTCTCGATGATCTTCGAAGATAGTTTCATGAGCTAACTTAAGAGTGTTTAGTTCTTTAGTTAGAGCCTCAATCTTCTCCTTATCATTGTCATTCGTTTTATCTTGATTAGCATGATTAATTGATGTTTCATCATAGTATTCATCACTAGAGTTGTCAACAAGTAAATCATCATCACCTAACAAGTCATCTTCATCACTCTTGAAATCGACATACTCGGGGTGTGTTACCTTAGGACCTTTGGCCATGAAGCATCTTCCAATTCCTTCATTTGGTGAGTCAAATATGTCGTAGGAGTTGGTTGACACAAGTGCTAGACCGGCAACACCTTCATCTTGAGTATATTCGGAATCGGAGTGATAACTTCTCTCGGAGTGGTTGTCGGAGTCGGAGCCGGATACCCATTCACCAACATGAGCTTGATGTCTTCGTTTTGTGTAGCTCCTTGATGACTTTGCCTTTCTTTCCGAATCCTTGTTTCTCCGTGAGTATCTTCGTTCATAACGATCATCTCTACTCCTTCTCTCTTTTGATGGTGATTCTTCTCTTTTGCTTCTTCTTTTTGGAGAATCTTCTCTTCTTATGTAGGGAACCATACACTCATTGGAATAGTGTCCGGGTCTTCCACAATTGTAGCAGTTTCGCTCTCGACTAGAAGATCTTTTGTCATTGTAGGACCTTGACTTGGAGCTTCTATCTTTGCTTCTACTCTTGTAGAACTTGTTGAAGTTCTTCACCATTAAGCTCAATTCTTCATTGAAGTTTTGTTTCTCACTTGATGATGTGGGGGCTTCACTTGAGGCTTTGTAAGCACCACTTGATTTGTTGTGAAGTTCCTCTTTATCCTTGAGTGACATATCATAAGCAACAATTCTTCCAATGACCTCGGTTGGCTTGAGATCTTTTTAATTGGGCATCATTTGGATCAATGTGCACACGGTATCATATTTTCCATCCAAGGCTCTTAGGATCTTCTTGATGATGAATCTATCGGTCATCTCTTCACTCCCTAAGCCGGCAATCTCATTTGTGATGAGAGCAAGCCTAGAGTACATTTCAACGACACCTTCACCATCCTTCATTTTGAACTTGTCAAGTTGACTTTGAAGCACATCCAATTTGGATTCCTTGACGGAGTCGGTACCTTCGCGCATATCAATCAAAGTATCCCAAATTTCCTTTGCATTCTCAAGACGGCTGATTTTGTTGAATTCTTCGGGACATAATCCGTCGAAGAGAATATCACAAGCTTGAGTGTTGTATTGCAGCATCTTCAACTCATCCGCGGTAGCTTCACGGTTTGGTTCTTTCCCATCAAAGAAGTCACCTTGCAAACCAACACACACAATATCCTTAGAACGATTGGTGCAATTATTGATATGAAACAAGGAAATATTACATTCCAATTCCCATTAACGAAAGGCATGGAACACTTTCCTAGGAAGAAAATTAAATTACCTTATGCTATTATTAGAGCCACTTATGGATTGCATACCAAATATGACAATACCTAGATCTATTCTTGTTTTTATGCCTAGCTAGGGGCGTTAAACGATAACGCTTGTTGGGAGGCAACCCAATTTTATTTTTGTTCCTTGCTTTTTGTTCCTGTTTAGTAATAAATAATTCATCTAGCCTCTGTTTAGATGTGGTTTTATGTTTTAATTAGTGTTTGTGCCAAGTAGAACCAATAGGATCTTCTTGGGTGATAGTTGTTTGATCTTGCTGAAAAAGACAGACTCTTTACGCTCACAAAAGTAATTGTTAAAATTCACCAGAACGTGATAAAATAACAATTATTTTTGAAGTAGATCAGTATACAAATTATCCAGGTTGTCCCAGTTTGTAAAAACTTTTGTTGTTTCATAAGTTTCCGAACAAATCAGATTGCTATAGACTATTCTGTTTTTGACAGATTCTGTTATTCGTGTGTTGTTTGCTTATTTTGATGAATCTATGGCTAGTATCGGGGGGGTATGAACCATACAGAAGTTGGAATACAGTAGGTTTAACACCAATATAAATAAATAATGAGTTCATTATATTAACTTAAGGTGCTGGTTTGTTTTCTTATACTAACGGAGCTCATGAGACTTTCTGTTGAGTTTTGTGTTGTGAAGTTTTCAAGTTTTTGGGTAAAGATTTTATGGATTATGGAATAAGGAGTGGCAAGAGCATAAGCTTGGGGATGCCCAAGGCACCCCAAGGTAAAATTCAAGGAAAACCAAAAGCCTAAGCTTGGGGATGCCCCGGAAGGCATCCCCTCTTTCGTCGTCGTCTATCGGTAACTTTACTTGAGTCTATATTTTTATTCACCACACGATATGTGTTTTGCTTGAAGCGTCTTGTATGACTTGAATCCTTTCTTTTTAGTTTCCCACAATCATGCTTGCTGTACACACCTTTTGGGAGAGACACACATGAATCGGAATTTATTAGAATGCTCTATGTGCTTCACTTATATCTTTTGAGCTAGATAATTTTGCTCTAGTGCTTCACTTATATCTTTTAGAGCACGGTGGTGGTTTTATTTTATAAAAATTATTGATCTCTCATGTTTCACTTATATTAATTTCAGAATCTTTTAGAACAGCATGGTAATTTGATTTGGCTATAAAATTAGTCCTAATATGATAGGCATCCAAGATGGTATAATAAAAAACTTTCATATAGAGTGCGTAGAATACTATGATACTTGATAGTTGTCTTGAGATATAAAGGTGGTAGTGTTAGAGTCATGCTAGTTGGGTAATTGTGGAATTTAGAAATATTTGTGTTGAGGATTGCAAGTCCCGTAGCATGCACGTATGCTAAATGTTGTGTGGCAAATTTGAAGCATTGGGTGTTCTTTGACTGTTTTCCTGATGAGCGGCGATCGGGGACGAGCGATGGTCTTTTCCTACCAATCTATCCCCCTAGGGGCATGCGTATTAGTACTTTGCTTCGAGGTCTAATAAAATTTTGCAATAAGTATATGAGTTCTTTATGACTAATGCGAGTCCATGGACTATACGCACTCTTACCTTTTCGCAATTTGCTAGCCTCTATGGTACCGTTCATTGCCCTTTCTCAGCTCGAGAGTTGGTGCAAGCTTTGCCGGTGCATCCAAACCCCGTGATACGATATGCTCTATCACACATAAGCCTCCTTATATCTTCCTCAAAACAGCTACCATACCTACCTATTATGGCATTTCCATAGGCATTCCGAGATATATTGCCATGCAACTTTCCACCCTTCCATTTATTATGACACGCTCCATCATTGTCATATTTATTTGCATGATCATGTAGTTGACATCGTATTTGTGGCAAAGCCACCTGCATAATTCTTTCATACATGTCGCTCTTTATTCATTGCATATCCCGGTACACCGCCGGAGGCATTCACATAGAGTCATATTTGTTCTAGTATCGATTTGTAATATTGAGTTATGAGTAAACAAAAGTGTGATGATCATCACTAGTAGAGCATTGTCCCATGTGAGGAAAGGATGATGGAGACTATGATTCCCCCACAAGTCGGGATGAGACTCCGGACGAAAAATAAAATAAAATAAAAGAGGCCAAAGAAGCCCCAAAAAAAGAGGCCAAAGAAGCCCAAACAAAAATAATAATAAAGATGAGAGAAAAAGAGAGAAGGGACAATGTTACTATCCTTTTTCCACACTTGTGCTTCAAAATAGCACCATGATTGTCAGATTTAGGGTTCCGGCATACCCTTAAGGTTCGAACTCTGGGTTGCGCGCAGAGATTGCGCTTTCTACCTACCCGTACCCGTCCGCCTCGCAAAGATCTAAGCTACCAAAAGAACAACACAAGAGACACAGAGTTTATACTGGTTCGGGCCACCGTTGTGGTGTAATACCCTACTCCAGTGTGGTGGATTGCCCCTTGGGCTGATGATGATGATCAATACAAGGAAGAACAGCCTCGCGAGGGTCTGTTCTTGGCCGGGGGGATGAACTGCTAGGAGGAGTTCAATCGCCCTTCTCTCTCTTTCTTTGTCTGTTTCCTATGCCTATCTAACTGATTGCCGGGTTGCTAGCTGTCTAGATGCCAAGGTGATCCTCTACCCTGGGGGTGTCTAGTCCTATTTATAGGCAAAGGCCCTGGGCCTCTTCCCAGATATTGAGCGGGAAGGGCGCCAACAATTGGCCAGTTTGAAGGGGAGCATCTGGTACACTTATCCTGACTAAAGTTGGTCCTCGCCTGCCAAAGGCTCTGGTGATGACGCTGGCTTGGGCTCCACAGTGACTTCCTCCTTGTCGCGAAGCTGGTCTTGGTCTCGTCGCACCGAAATGGGTGCCTTTGCTTGATCCTCCCGCCTGCGCTTGCTCCCTTTGCACCAAAGAGGAAATGGAGGACACTGCGCGGGCTGGCACCCGCCCGGCGCCCCTGGTCGTCATGGCTTGCGTCATGGGCACCTCGTGAAGTACCCCGCCTTGATCTCTCCGCCTCCTCGCGAGCCAGCCTGATGAGGCCGCGTCTGAGGAAGCTCCGTGTCGTCCGCCCCGTGAGGCTTGGCCCCTAGTGAGGGTCTTGGGTTTGTGTTGATGAAGATGGGCCGTGCTGGGCCCCCTTTGAGCCACGCCACGGGCCGCAGGCAGGCAAGTCTGGGGACCCCCATTCCCAGAATGCCGACAGTAGCCCCCGGGCCCAAGGATCGCCCGGATTTGGCCGTGAAGGGAGGCGGAAGGGCAAGGGCGAAGCACCGCGGGCCCTAACAGCCTGCGGCCTCGGGCGCCGCACGGCGGGTGATTGGACGTGGGCGGCACCGTTCCCCCACGCCCCTTATTCCGCGCCATGCTAGGCGGACTCGTAGTTGTACACAGCCGCTCCCTTCCTTCCGTCCGTGCGCCCTTCGTCCTTCCTTCGCTCGAACTCCAGCTCCTGTTGTCAGCCCAATCTCGAACCTTCTCTCCCCCTTCCCATCGCCATGGCTCCGACGAAGAAGGGAAGAGGGAAGTAACCCACGCCTCTGCCTTGCTCGACGCCGTTGGTGGCTCCCGCCGTCGGCCGGTCGATCATACTCAATCGAGAGGGCCTGGGCAAGGTCAGCTCGGCTCTGGCCACTATCTTCAACGAGTGCGGGAGGACAAAGGCCTGGCCCACGTCTCACTTCCCCACTGATAGGATAATCACCGAGGTCCATTATTTTGCTGATGCCCTGTGGGCGGGTCTGGTTCCCCCCTTTTCCGATTTCTTCAGGGCCGTGCTATCCCACTACCAGATCCACATGATGCATCTGGGTCCTGAATCCATCACCCTTCTTTCGATCTTCGCTTTTGTTTGCGAGGCAATGATGGGCATCCTTCCTTCGGTCACCTTGCTGCGCCACTTCTTCTCTCTGCGCCTTGTCGATCCTACCCAATGCTCGGCGTGTGTGAGCTTCGTTGCCGTGTCTGAGACAACGGCCTCAGGGATCGACTTCGGGCTTCCCTCGCCTTTGGCGGGGTTCCGCGAGCGGTGGCTGTACGTCGATGTCGGGGTGCCCAGCCCCTGCTGTCGAAGCCAACTTCGCCTGCTGTCCACAATTCGGGCTGGGGCCAGGATACGCTCGAGAGCCCCCGGCTCGCCTTCGTCTGGTACCGCTTCACATTCTTGAAGTCGATCGGCGTGACAGCGTCAAAGGTGGTGAAGGAGTTCCTGTTACGCCGCATTACTCCTCTCCAACGCCACTCTCGCAGGATGTGGGCCTTCAGTGGGCGTGGTGATCGTAGAAGGCTCCAGGAAGAGGATCTGACGCCTGAGGTGCTGAGGACAGTGTTGTTGATCCTGACTGGCGACCCCAACCCGGGTAGCATCCAGCGGGGTGGGGCCCTGTTGTACCTCTGCCAGAACAGGGACGATTTTGTGAAGCAGATGCCTGTCTTCAATGAATGGGGGCTGCGCCCCGCCAGCCTCTATGGGCCTCGCGAGAACCCAGTGGTGGTGAACGCCCTTCCAGTCGGCCAAGGGACTCTTCCTCAAGCGGCGGGGCAGGGAGGCATGAGGCGCCAGAGGCCGAGGGGGCTCCCGGTAGGGTGACAGCGCCGGGTGATGCCCATGAAGGGGCAGCTCCCGGGGCTGGTGCTGCTGAGGCTGTGGGTGGCGAGCAGCCGCCCCCAGCACCTGGGGCTGAGGCTCCCGAGGCCCTTGCTGTGCTTCCTGGCGAGGCGATTGGCAGCACGCGTCAGGCAGGCGCTCCTGACGCGGATCGCCTCGACGCTCCATCTTCGTCGCAGGTCGATCCCTGCGCTCTTCTCTTGGGCCGCTTCCGCGTGGACTTTGAGGCCCTCCGGAGGAAAAGGGAGGCCCTGGGCGACAACTACCCTTGTTGCCTGCTGAAGCGTAGGAAGTACTTCGCCACTGATGAGTAAGCCTTCTCCTTTTCCAGCTCCCGATCCTCCCGTTGCTTTTACTGATCCTTGCTCTGCAGGCCCCTTCCGGCCGAGCTCGCGGAGGAGGCTGAGGTGCCGTCCCCCTTGGCTTCGCCCCGCCCCCCCCCGCCGTTCTCAGGTGCTCCAAGCAGCACGACCCTGGTGGTGAGGGCGATTAGCGGGGCGAATCGTCCCGAAGTGCATCGGGGTCTTGCGCACCCCGCGATCTTTCTTCACGGGCCTTCTCGTGGCATAGCCGGCCTGCCGTGGGTTTCTCGTCAGGTCGTGAACTGCAACTGGCTGAGGCGATCCCTGCGCCCTTCATCCGAAGATGGGCTGGCTCCAGGCCGGGCTCCTGGCGTGGCGCGCCCGGCCGTCGTGAGGGCACCAGCCCCCTGCCTGGAGGGGGAGCGCTGATTTGTGGTCCCCGGCGCTTGCTTGGGGCGGACGACGGTGAGGAAGTGTCGGGGGTTGGGTGCGACATATGCCAAAGGATGGCTTATCATGGTGGGGGCGAGTAGAACGTCGCCGGTGCCTGGAAGCGGGATGAGGCGTAGGCATGAACGCCGGCGGATCTTACCCAGCTTCGGGGCTCTCCGAGGAGATAATACCCCTACTGCTGCTCTGCGGGGTCTCTGCATGGTCACTATGGAGATATGTGTACAAAGTTGCTCCTCGAGCTGTGTTCTAGAGGTAGGAGAAGGCGAGGCTAGTTCTCCCCTCCTCTATGCAGTTGGTCTGGTGGAAAAAGGATCGAACCCTTTGCATGGGTGCTCCGGGGGTTTATATAGGCCTACCCCCCGGGGGTACAATGGTAATCTGACTGGGTGCGGGTCCCAGCCGTCTGTCTCTTAGGCCGCCGTCCTTTCCGCCGACTCCTGGGGGCCACGTCTGGTGGGCCCCGCCGACTGACCTGGCCACTGTAGCCGCGCCTCTGATGACGTTGGCTTGATCGTAGGGGCGTGGCAACAGTGCCGCCGCCTGGCGGGCGATCACTGTCGCCACTCCCCGTCTTATCTGGTTAATGGCGCGTGGGACCCGTGGGAGGAGCTGGCCGACTCCTGGAGGCCGACTCCCACGGGGCCCGTCTTCGGGTGCTCCCACCGTCTTCTATCTCCCCCGCTGACTGGCGGGGCCCGCCGTCTCCAGGCCGTACTGGCGGGCCAACGTGGGAACAGGGTTCCGCCGCTGGGGCGGACGTCAGGGGCGGTATGGCCACAGTGCCGCGCCATGCCGAAGATCTCCTCCGGTACGTTGCACTGTAGCCATACCCGCCCTTGGTAATCAGGGTAGGGGAGGGCCGTACTCCGGCCATCCCCAGTCCTGTCCTTCTTCCAGAAGGCTGACGGTGGCGAAGTCGTGGGCCGACTCCCCATAGTCGGCATTCCTGGAGTCGCCCACTGGGAGTCGGCTTATGTCGTAGCCGTCTTCGAGATTCGGCCGTGAGTAGGCGTCGGTGATGCTGCGGCCGACTCCCAGAGTCGGCTGATCGTCTTGGGATTCTTTGAGGGGCGTAGCCTGCCCCGATGTCTTGAAAGGTTCTGGGACTCGGGTTTGCCTACCCGTGGCCCATTACTCCGACAGTAGTCCCCGAAGCTGGTGAGGCGCCGAGGGATGCGCCGAGGGGCCTCTGCAGTTTCTTCCTTCGAGGAGTCGGCGCCGTAGCTCGCCTACCGTCTTCCTTCGTGTCGATTATTAGGAGGCGATTCTGCTCCGGCCGTCTTTGTCGAGCCGTCTCTCAGAGGTCGGACTTGCCTTCAAGTCGCCTTGCTCTTCTTTAGGTAGTTTGAAGATTGTGGCGGGACGCAAACGGCGTGTTTGAGAAGTTACACGGCCGCTGCCCGCCGCGGACCATTCCATGGGGCGCCACGTGGCCGGGCAAGCCTGCCAGCCCACGCGCGCGACGGCACAGGCCCGCGGGCGGGGCCCGCCACTACGCGCCTCGGCCCTCGAGCGGATCCGCTGCGGCCGCGCGGGCGGTTGGGCTTTGGCGCAGTAAATGCGCGCGGTAACTCCGCGTTGTAGATCGTGGGGGTCGTGGGGGTGTGGGCGCAGTTAATCCCACGACGCCCCCTTCGTGGCGCGCCAAGTTCTGCCGCTCCAAAGCCGGCCTCATCTGATCTGTCAGATGAGCGGCCACCGGGACCCCAGTCGGACGTGCACCAAAGATCTTCCTCACGCGGAGGTTGCGGACACGGTGAACTTCATCGCGAACTGCGGCCTCTCGGGGGACTGGCAGTTTGGCATGGAGCCATACTCGCGCGCCAACCCCCCGCCGGTGGTAAGTTGCTCTTTCCTTCTCTTTCTCTTTTTCAGCCGAATCTGGCTTCTGCTCTTTATTTCTCTTAACCTTTGAACCAGAACTCTCTTCTCCAGCCCTCATCTGGCGCCACGGGCCCGCCTCGCCAGTTCGCCTCTGATCGAGCAGAGAGCGATGTCGACGACCCCGACTTGGGGGCGGCGGCATTGGAGGCCGACGCCGAAGGAGGCGGCGAAGGAGAAGAAGGTGGCTTGAGGCCCTCGGCCACCTTCGCCGACTGGCCCATCGGCGAAAAAGGGGAAGTCGCCCCACACCACCAGCCGAGGCAAGACGGCGCGAGGAAGCGCCGGGCCGGGCCGAGTTCCCTCGGAGGCCGGGAGAAGAAGTTTAAGGGGGCAGCCGCCGCGACCAAACGGGAAGAGGCGACCGCGAAGGCCCAGCGCTTCCGTAAGGAAGTGAAGAAGCCGCCGCTGTCCTCTGCGTGAGTGCCCCTACTTCTCTGTCTTGTTTTTGTCTTCTGGTGGGTTTAGTCTAAGTTTTTACATGTGCTCCTCGCTTCAGAGCTCCTCTCACCCTAGGGAGGGTCGCCGCCGCCTCCATCAGGGGGTCGGTGGAGTCGTCCGCCACGACTCGGCGCATTGACCCAGCCGCCGACCTCCGGGAGGCGACGGAGCGGAACGCGCAGGAAAAACGCGACGAAGACGAAGCCACCCGTCGGAAGAAGGCGGAGGCTGAGAAGACGGCCGCCCCCACCCAGCAGGGTCTTGAGGGAGTCGGAGCCGCCGCCGCGGCCCAAGAGCGGGCCGAAGAAGCCGCGCGCTGCCAATCGGCGCTGCTCGTCGTTCCGTTGCGCTCGGCGCCGCCTCCGGATCCTATGGAGCATTCTGGGGAGGCCGGCGGGGGACATGCCGTCGTGGAGAGGGAGGGCGGCGAGATCCCCAGGCGAGACCCGGTGGTGCCGCCACCACCGCCCCCGCCGTCATCGGGGGGCGCAAAGGGTAAACAGTCGGCGGACCCGCCAGTACCGCCGACTACAGGCGAAGCCACGGCGAACTTGCTTCTTCAAGTCGCCCTGCCAACTCGCCGCCGGCTGGGGAAGGCGACTTCGGGGCCACGCCCTCTGGAGACCGGAGCGGCCAGCTCGGCCACGCCGGAGGTCGAGGTGATGAGCTCCGCGCCCGTCGGGTGGGCGCGAGGAGGCGGCACGTGCCTGCTGAACCAGGCGCTCCTGGACGTCCAGGCGAAGCTGCGAGCTGAAAGCGACGCCATCCAGCACTGCACAAAGGCGCACCTGGCGACACGAGTGGCCGTCCGGGTATGTTCCTTCTGACTTGTTTTTTCTTGTTCTTCTCTGTGGGGGCGCGCCAGCGCACCCACTGGGTGTAGTCCCCGAGTTCCAGGTCGGCTGTCGAGCAGGCAGGTTGGAACTCTAATGGCGAATTCCAAACGCTTATTCTTTTTTGAAATGCTCACTGTAGGACTACCACAACCTCCGAGCCACCGTCTTCAACCGAAATGTTGAAGAGCTGGGCAAGCGGACTGCCGACTTGTCGGAGAGCCGGAGTAAGTTTGCTTCTTCGCGGGGGCGCGCTGGCGCACACGCGAGCTGTAGTCCCCGAGATTCGGGCCGACTGCTGCGCAGTCGGGCCGGATCTTCTTGGCGACCTTTTCTGATGACTTGTGTCCTTTTTTCTTCTTTCTTCAAAGGCCAACGCCGTTCTTCAGCAGCAGCTGGGCGAAGCCAACTCCGCCTTGCGCGCCAAGGAGGTGGAGTGTGGCAAGCTTGTCACGGAGCGCGACCTGCTGGCTGCGTAGCTGGCGGAGCAGAAGGAGCTGCTCAAGAAGGCGCAGGAGGAGGCGAAGGACAAGGAGGCTGAGCTCCAGGCCGAGTTCGAGGTCGAACGCTCCTCCTGGACCGACAAGGAGGCGATGCTGACCTCCGGCTTCCACGAGATTGAAGATATCGTCGATGGTAAGTTTTCTTTGCTCGCGGCCGACTGTGGGTCGGGCCAACTCTTGCTTTTTCTAAGTTGCTTCTTTTTTCGTCTCTGGCAGACTTCTTCCCAGGCCATGCGCAAGCCGCCGTTCAAGCCATCGAGGCCGATCGCGAGGCGCGGAGGGCGGCCGGCGAGGAGGTTGCTGCCAACGCCCCCCGGACTCTTGATGAACAGCTTCTGATCATCGAGGCTCGTCTACGGCCGGCTCACCGGATGCTGCGCCGGCTTCAACGAGTCGGCGCCCAGGCGATTGCTGCCTTGTGGCCGGAGATGCCGGTTCTGCGCACTCCCAGTCGGACTGCCGACTGGCTGGAGGTCGCAGCAGGCCGTCTGGAGGCTTGGAAGGGCTCCTCGGCACGTGCCGGGGCACGTTGTGCCTTGGAGTTCGTCAAGGCATGGTATCCAGACCTGAGTCTGGACCAGCTGGCCATGCTCCAAGCTGAGGCCCAGCCGGAACTGGCAGCCATGGAGGATTACTTCGTCAAGCGCGCCGCGGCGATCGCCGAGTACGTCGACACCAGCGTCTTCGTTCCTGAGCGTGCTGACAACGGCGAGGAGGCGCCGCCGGAGTGGTTTGGGATGAACCCGAACTACTTCCAGGACTCGGCGGAGGTGATTGGCTCCAGCGTCGAGGAAGAAGACGAGATGGAAGCCGGCGACGAGACGGAGGCGCCGGAAGCCGGAGCGGGCGACCAGCCTCAGCTCGACCGAGCCTCCAACAACGAGCCGCGCCCAACTGCGCCGACTGCTGCTGGAGGTGATCAAGCCGAGTCTGCCCCGCCGGCTGCTCCAACGTCCGACACCGCCATCTCCGCCGAGCCCCCAAACCCATCTGCCGCTTCATAAGCCGCCGTCTTGCTTTACTTATCTGCTCAGTAGTTTCTCGAAGACTTTGTTAATTCGCACATTTCCACCCACTGGGTGTATTTTGAACATCTGTTCATGGATTCGGCCAATGGCCTTTGTGGTGTAAATATTTGTCTAGATTCTATTGTTTCTTGCTTGTTGCTCTTTAGGCTTTTTTCCTTTTGCCGCCTTCCCTTGGGTGCCGTCTTTTGCCAGTCGGACAGCCGCTCCGCGGACTGCCGCTGGACCAAATACCTGACCGCCTTGGGAAGGCAAGTACTTAGCCGTTCGAGAGTTTTTGTAGCAAGTCGGATAGAAAGACGGCAAGCCGACTACTCGGAGTCGGTTTTGCGAGGATCAGCTGAAAAGCCGGCTCGGGCTATGTTTTTACGCTTTGAATCCTTCGCCTTTTTTCGTGCGGGCGCCTATTCTACCTTACTCCAGCCCACCAGTCAGTCGCTCTGCGAGCTGTGGCTTTGGCGGGAGTCGGCTTAGGCGCCGCACACTACTTGTCTGACCGCAGGAAGCGTTTTCATAGAGCGAGACGGCGAGTCCCCGGGCCGATTGGTCGAGCCCAGGGTCAAGTGGCATAAAGAGTGTCGTACTCGGAAGCATAACTCTTATCATACAGATAACAAAAGGGGCAGTCCCCGAGTCCGTCTCGGGGGCCCCAGAGTCTTGGTACTTAAAATACAAAAGGGGGGCGTGATACATACTGCATCAGCTGTAAAATCTTCGAAGAAGATTCGCGTTCCATGGTCGCTCCGTCTCTTTGCCGGAGTCGTCCCTCTTGCGTGCTCGGGGCTTCTGAGCGTCGATCAGGTAGTAGGAGTCGTTGCCCAACACCTTGCTGATGATGAAGGGGCCTTCCCACGGAGCCGACAACTTGTGCTGGCCGGCTGTTCGCTGGATCAGCCGGAGCACAAGGTCGCCCTCTTGGAAGGATCTCGGCCTGACTTTCCTATTGTAGTAGCGATGTAGGCTCTGCTGGTAGATGTTGGACTGGCTGAGTGCCAACAGCCGGCCCTCTTCCAGCAGATCGACGCCGTCTTGTCGTGCTTCTTCTGCTTCCTCCGCGGTGTACATCATGACTCGTGGGGAGTCGAACTCTATATCCGTTGGGATGACGACTTCAGCACCGTAGACGAGGAAGAAGGGCGTGAAGCCGGTTGACTTGTTTGGAGTCGTACGCAGACTCCAGAGGACGGCCGGCAACTCATCAAGCCAACAGCCGGCCGAACGCTCCAGCGGTTCGACCAACCGAGGCTTGATGCCGGACAGGATGAGGCCATTCGCTCGCTCCACCTGGCCGTTTGACTGCGGATGGGCAACGGACGCTAGGTCCAGTCGGATGCCCTGCGTCGCGCAGAAACGGGCCAAGGCGCCTTTGGCAAAGTTGGTGCCGTTGTCGGTGATGATGCTGTGCGGTATGCCATACCGAATTGTGATGTCTGGGATGAAAGTCACGGCGGTCGGACCATTCAATTTTTTGATGGGCTTCACTTCTATCCACTTGGTGAACTTGTCCACCGCGACAAGCAGATGAGTTAGGCCACCTCGTGCCGTCTTGAAGGGTCCCACCATATCCAGGCCCCAAACTGCAAAGGGCCAGGCGATGGGGATAGTCTTGAGTGCTGAAGCCGGCTGATGCGGCTTGGAACGGAACTTCTGGCACCCCATGCATTTCTGGACCAACTCTTTGGCCTCTTCGAGGGCAGTCGGCCAGAAGGAACCGTGTCGGAAGGCTTTGGCGACGAGCGCTCTTGAGGCTGCATGGTGGCCGCACTCACTTTGATGGATGTCTCTGAGAATTGCTTGGCCTTGCTCTGGCTCGACGCAGCGCTGGTAGACGCCTGTGACGCTGCGTCTGACCAGCTCTCTGTTGATTATGGTGTATGCTGCCGCTCGGCGTTGTATTTGCCGAGCCAAGGTTTCATCGGTTGGTAGCTCCTTGTTCACCAGGGATTGGAGGATGGGCTGGGCCCATGAGGGTGCCGCTATCTCTTCTACTGTCAAAACTGCGACTTGGACGCGAGCGGCTGGGCTGAGAGTCGGCGGGCTGGAGTTCGCAGCCTCTTGCTGGATTAATGAAGTCCCCGGGCCGACTGGAGCAGTCCCCGGGCCGAGTTCTGGAGTCTTCTCTCTGGCTGCCGCAGTCCCCGGGCCGAGTTCCGAAGTCCCCGGGCTAGCTGCAACTGCGGCACTCTTGAGATCATCTGCAACGGGTCTTGTGCTGTTTGCTTGGGCTCTCGGGCCGGATCCGGCTTCTTCAGGGGGAGTCGGCACAAAAATTGAATCTGACTCTGGTGAGGGCTTGATGGACGGCTTGAGGAGGCATTGGAGGGTGACGCCTGAAGGTATTGCTTGGCGGGTGGAGCCGATTCGTGCCAAAGTATCTGCTTGGTTATTGTCGTTCCTCGGCACGTGGAGGAACTCGCACCCCTCGAAATATCCGCTGAGTTGCTGCACGAGGAAGCGGTAGCTTGCCATGTTTGCATCCTTGGCGTCCCAGTCGCCCGACGACTGCTGTACCACCAAGTCGGAGTCGCCGTAACACAGGATCCGGCGGATGCCAAGCTCTTTGGCAAGCCGGAGCCCGTGAGCGAGCGCCTCGTACTCGGCGACGTTGTTGGAGGCGGCGAAGTGAATTTGCAGTGCGTACGTGAGCATGTCGCCCTTGGGAGAAGTGAGGACGACGCCGGCTCCCAAGCCGGTGCGCATCTTGGAGCCATCGAAATGCATCCGCCAATGGGTGGAGTCGGGCGCCGGTGGCAGGTACTGGGTCTCGGCCCAGTCGACGAGGAAGTCGGCCAGTGCTTGCGACTTGATGGCGGTGCGGGGTTGATAGTAGATCGTGTAGGGCGCCAACTCTATGGCCCATTTGGCCACTCGGCCAGACGCATCCCGGCTTCCAATGATCTTAGCCAATGGGGCTGTGCAGACCACTGTGATTGGATGTTCTTGGAAGTAAGGCTTCAACTTCTTGGCGGCGAAGTGCACGCCGTAACACATCTTCTGGTAGTGGGGGTAGTTCTGCTTGGAGGTTGACAATACTTCACTCAGATAATAGACGGGCCTCTGGACCGGCAGTGCCTTGCCTTCCTCCTTGCGCTCAACTACGATAACCGTGCTGACTACTCGACTGGTGGCGGCGATGTACAGGAGCATGGGCTCTTTGGGAGTCGGAGCCGCCAACACAGGGGGAGTAACCAACATCCTCTTCAGTTGCAGAAATGCCTCGTCCGCCTTGTGGTTCCATTCGAAAAATTGGTCTTCTTCATGAGTTGGTACAACGGGAGAGCTTTCTCGCCCAGCCGACTGATGAAACGGCTGATGGATGCCAGGCAGCCAGCGAACTTCTGCACATCCAACAGTCGGCTGGGTACCTCCATCCTCTCGATGGCCTTGATCTTCACGGGGTTGCACTCTATGCCGCATTCAAAGACCAGGAAGCCGAGTAGCTGGCCGGCTGTTACTCCGAAAACGCACTTCTCGGGGTTAAGCTTGATCTGGAATCGGCGCAGGTTCTCAAAGGTCTCTTTGAGGTCTTCCAGTAAGGTTCCACGCTTCTCCGTCTTCACCACCACATCATCCACGTAGACGTGGGCATTCCTGCCGAGTTGCTTGCGGAGGCACTTCTGCATGCAACGCTGAAAGGTGGCGCCGGTGTTCCTCAAGCCGAACGTCATGGTCAGGTAGCAGAAGGCTCCGAACGGCATGATGAAGGCGGTCTTTAGTCTGTCTGCCGGGTTCAGCTTGATCTGGTGATATCCTGAATAGGCATCTAAGAAACTCAACAGCTCGCATCCGGCTGTGGAGTCTATCACCTGATCAATTCTCGGCAAAGCAAACGGGTCCTTGGGGCAGGCTTTGTTCAGGCTTGTGTAGTCGATACACATTCGCCACTGCTTGTTCTTCTTCAGCACTAAAACTGGGTTCGCTAACCATTCTGGGAAAAATACTTCCATGATAAAGCCGGCTGCAAGGAGCCGGGCTATCTCTTCACCAACAACTCTTCTTTTCTCTTCTGACAGGCGGCGCAAGGGCTGCCTGACGGGCTTCGCATCAGACCGGACATGTAACTTGTGCTCGGCGAATTCCGTCGGTACACCTGGCATGTCTTTGGGGGACCATGCAAAGACGTCCCGATTCTCACGGAGGAAATCGACGAGCTCGCCTTCCTATTTGCTGTCAAGGTTTGCACCTATGACTGCGTACCTCTCCGGGTGCTCTGGGTCCAAGGGTATCTTCTTTGTTTCCTTCGCCGGCTTGAACGAGCCCTCAGCTTCCGACTCCTTGGGGTTGGGCGACACCTCAGGCTGCTTGCCGGCCATCGCCACAACCCGGTCAAGAAGCCGCTTCTCCGCTGCAATAACCTGGGACTCGGCCAGTCGACTACTCTCGGCCGCACAAGCGGACGACTTCCTGTAGTCGCCGACTACAGTCAGGATCCCCTTGGAACTCGGCATCTTCATCTTGAGGTAGGCGTAGTGGGGGACCGCCATGAACTTGGCCAAGGCAGGTCGGCCAAGTAGTGCATGGTATGGGCTCCGGAGGTCCACCACTTCAAACCAGACTAGCTCTCAGCGGAAGTGATCCTTATCTCCGAAAAGGACATCTATCAAAATCTTGCCGATTGAGGAGCAGGAAAGGCCAGGAACGATCCCTTGGAATACAGTCCGGCTGTTCTGGAGTTGTCTTTGCTTGATTCCCAGCTTCTCCATTGTATCCTTATACAGGATGTTGATACTGCTACCTCCATCTATCAGAACTCGCGAAAAGCGAGCTGCCCGCCTATCAGTGGCAAAGGTGGCCTCCAGGACCAGGGCATAGGACCCTGGATTCGGCATCACCTCTGGGTGATCAGCTTTGCTCCAACTGATAGGTTTCTCGGACCAGTGCATGAACTCTGGAGTGTCTGATGCTACTACGTTGACTTCTTGATGCTGCAGCCGCCTGCTGCGTCTGTCATCTGCCACACTGGTGAACACCACGTAGGCTCAATGCTCTTCCGGGTACTCGTCTTGTACTGCGCTGACTGGCCTGGCAGCCGGCTGCGGGGGTGGAGGCAGAGGCGGCTGTCCAGCAGGTGGAGGAGGCACCAAGCCGTCTCCCTTGGCAATCCTAGTCAGCCAGTGGCACTTTCTGGTGGTGTGGTTTGATGGCTTCGCGCCACTGTGAAACTTGCAGGGGCCATCCAGAGTCTGCTCGTAGGAGAAAGCCAGCAGCCAATTGGGCTTGCCGCCCTTCTGCCGCTTGGGTGGAGGCTGCCCTTCCGGTTGCTGATCGTCGACCGTTGCGACCTGCCGGCTATTGGAAGCCGGCTGCGGGGCCTTGCGCTTGTGATCGTTCTGCTGTTGTCGCCGACTCGCGTCCCCAGCCGGGGTTCTGGGAGCCAGTGGGGCGACTTTGCCTATCGCACCGACTTGGATCTCCGTCTTCATAGAAGAGTCGGCCGTGGCGTACTTGTCTGCTATGATCAGCAGCTCATCTAGGGTCTCCGGCTCGTCGCAGAGGAGCTTATGCTTGAGGAGGGTGCCTTCTCTGCACCCGGCGGTGAAGTACTTGATGGCCTGCACCTCGTGCACGCCCTCGCAGGAGTTTCGGAGCTCGCCCCAACGCGTGAGGTAGTCGCGAGTTGATTCGTTGGGGCCTTGCACGCACAAGGAGAGCTGGCGAGGCTTGGGAGGTCGCTTGTATGTGCTCGTAAAGTTGGGGATGAAAGCCTTGGTGAAGTCGACCCAACTGTTGATGCTGCGGGGCTTCAGGCTGTTCAACCATGTCCGGGCCTTGCCCTGGAGCATGAGCGGAACATACTTCACGGCAACGCGCTTGTTGCCGTTCGCTATGCTGACGGCTGTGGAGTAGTCAACCAGCCAGTCCTCTGGCTTCACGGAGCCGGTGTACTTGGGGGTATCTCTGGGGAGAGTGAATCCTTTGGGGAAGGGCTCATCTCGGATGCGGGGACCAAAACACGGCGGCCCCAGCTCATCTTCTTCTTCCAGTACCAGAGATCGATGGAGTCGGTCGATCCGGAGGCGGGCATCGTTCTCTCCGACTCCCTCTCGGCGGCCTAGGCGACCTCCGAGAGTCGGATGTTCAACGGGCGGTGGAGAGACTCGCCTTTCCTTGCGGGGTGGCGGGGGCACATAGTCGTCCCGCCGCTCTACTGCTCTCGGGTGGCCGTCTTGGTCGCGCTCGATGGTGATATGAGTCCGACTGCGGCTTGCAGCCGGCTCCTTGTCTTTTCTTCCGCGGACGCCGCCAGTCGGCGCCCGAGATGTCGCGCCTTGATCTCGGCGGGGTGGCAGGTCATCTTTCTGCTGCTGCGGCCCCTCGGTTCGGTAGCCGACCGCGTTCTGCGCGCCAGCCGCGTCGAGGAGTTGTTGGACTCGCTCCATCATCAGTCGGCGCTCTTCGCCTTCGAGTCCATCTAACTCGTCTGCCGCCGCCTGGGCAGCTCGAATGTTCTCGGCGGGCGTAGCGTATACGGGGCGGTTGGCCCCGAACATGCTGGCGATGTCCGCACCGCGCTGGCGGACCGCGCCCAGGCGGCTCGGCCCCACCGGGGCCGGCGAGCCGCCCACGGCGCGATCCATCTCGCGCTGGTAGGCCTCTGACAAGCGTCTCATGCTGGCCAGCTTCTTCGCGCCTTCGACAAGCTGGAGGCGGCGTGCCTCCAGCGCTTCGGCGTCAGCGTCCTCTGGAATGGGCGCATCCAGGTCTTGCAGTGCCGCGTCAAGCGGGTCGTGAGCTCTCCCATCGGAGTGCTCGCCATGGTCGATGACGAGCACCTCTGTAACGGTGCTCCCGCTGCCCTCCGCGCGACGGAGCGGCTCGTCGTAGACCACCACGTTGGTGGGGAAGGCGTCGAGCGACGCGGTGTCGGAATCGACCAGCATCGGGTCGGTGGAGCCTACGGACTCCAGGTCAGTGGCAGGCTCGCCAGCAACGTGGAGGTCGTCGAGGAGGCCCGCGAGAAAGTTCGCGGGGCCGCTGGTGCCTGCGTCGGACGCAGGCTCGTCGGAGAGGCTAACCTCGCCGATAAGATCGGCGAGGCAGCTGGCCGCGCAAACGGTCTCAACGTTGCGCAGCGCGTCGGTGTGAACTCCTTCTGGCGTGCCGGGCTGGCTACGCTCGCCACGGAGGAAAAGGGTTCCCGTCCAGAACAGATCTCCGGACGACGGTGCACCTCGCCCCACGGTGGGCGCCAAATGTCGGGGGTTGGGTGCGACATATGCCAAAGGATGGCTTATCATGGTGGGGGCGAGTAGAACGTCGCCGGTGCCTGGAAGCGGGATGAGGCGTAGGCATGCACGCCGGCGGATCTTACCCAGCTTCGGGGCTCTCCGAGGAGATAATACCCCTACTGCTGCTCTGCGGGGTCTCCGCATGGTCACTATGGAGATATGTGTACAAAGTTGCTCCTCGAGCTGTGTTCTAGAGGTAGGAGAAGGCGAGGCTAGCTCTCCCCTCCTCTATGCAGTTGGTCTGGTGGAAAAAGGATCGAACCCTTTGCATGGGTGCTCCGTGGGGTTTATATAGGCCTACCCCCCGGGGGTACAATGGTAATCTGACTGGGTGCGGGTCCCAGCCGTCTGTCTCTTAGGCCGCCGTCCTTTCCGCCGACTCCTAGGGGCCACCTCTGGTGGGCCCCGCCGACTGACCTGGCCACTGTAGCCGCGCCTCTTATGACGTTGGCTTGGTCGTGGGGGCGTGGCAACAGTGCCGCCGCCTGGCGGGCGATCACTGTGGCCACTCCCCGTCTTATCTGGTTAATGGCGCGTGGGACCCGTGGGAGGAGCTGGCCGACTCCTGGAGGCCGACTCCCACGGGGCCTGTCTTCGGGTGCTCTCACCGTCTTCTATCTCCCCCGCTGACTGGCGGGGCCCGCCGTCTCCAGGCCGTACTGGCGGGCCAACGTGGGAACAGGGTTCCGCCGCTGGGGCGGACGTCAGGGCCGGTATGGCCACAGTGCCGCGCCGTGCCGAAGATCTCCTCCGGTACATCGCACTGTAGCCATACCCGCCCTTGGTAATCAGGGTAGGGGAGGGCCGTACTCCGGCCATCCCCAGTCCTGTCCTTCTTCCAGAAGGCTGACGGTGGCAAAGTCGTGGGCCGACTCCCCATAGTCGGCATTCCTGGAGTCGCCAACTGGGAGTCGGCTTATGTCGTAGCCGTCTTCGAGATTCGGCCGTGAGTAGGCGTCGGTGATGCTGCGGCCGACTCCCAGAGTCGGCCGATCGTCTTGGGATTCTTTGAGGGGCGTAGCCTGCCCCGATGTCTTGAAAGGTTCTGGGCCTCGGGTTTGCCTACCTGTGGCCCATTACTCCGACAGGAAGACATGCTCGAGCACGCCCGGGAACACCGCGCTTGTCGCCAAGGATTCCGTCGTAGGGCAGGTGACGCGGTGAGTCTGCTTGGGGAGGAGCTCACTGACGAGGACGTGCGCCTCGATGCTGAGGGCCTGTGCCTGGCCGCAGAGAGGCGCGCGCTGGAGGGCGCCATTGCCCTTGCGCGTCATCAGCGCGATCTTGATGATGAAGAGGCGAAGGCGTCATTGGAGGCTTCTCGAGAGGCCCGATCTCAGGCCGCTGAGGAGGCCCGGGAAGCCAACCGACTGCGAGAGGCGGCGGAGGAGCGGGCTCAGGAGATCCTTGCCTGGTGCCACTCACTGGAGGAGCAGGCGGAGCTGCACGAGGCAGCTCTCGCGTCGATGAAGGTGGCCTCAGGTGACCCAGCAGAGCTCCAGAAGCGTGAGGAGGCGTTGACGCTGGAAGCCACCGAGCGCACTCGCGAGTACGAGCGGCTGGAGACGAGGGAGCGCTTGGTGACACGGGCGGAGGATGATGTCGCTGCACGGGAAGCCCGTGTCCTGGAGGAGGTTGGACGTCGGGTGGCGATGGCGCGCCAAGACCTCGAGCGCGAGTTCGAGGGGGGGTTGGGGTTGATCCGGGTCGAGGCTGAAGGTAGGACCGCAGCCCTGAGGACTAGGCTGGATGAAGCGACGCGGCAGTCCGATGCTCTTCGGGCCGCGCTTGAGGTAGCGCAAGGGGAGTCAACCACCTCCCGAGCCGAGGTGCTCCGTCTTCGCCAGTGGGTGGAGGAGGCTGAGGCCGTCGCACGCCAGAATGCGGATGAGATACGTCAGCGGCAGGTCCTGGAGCATGAGCACGGCCCCATGCTCTCCACGCTCCGGGAGAGAGCCAACACAGCCTTGGGCAACATCTGCGAGGCGGCAGTTGGCGAGCCGCATGCAATAAATTACGCCGGCAATCTTCAGTTCTTCACCGCCGTGGTGACGCAGCTGGAGGCGCGGTCGGTCAGGGCTGACAGGTTGGTGGAGGAGAGGAGCCACGCCCTGCTTGGGCGCGCCTTTTCCCGTGTCTTCAGCCATCTCTGGAACATGGATCCCCACTTCGACTTCAACGCCGCCATCGCCCCAGTCCCCCAGGACGTCCGAGACGACCTGGCGCACTGGGTGGAAGACAATGTGGATGCTCTTGTCAGGGCCTTCGCTTTGGACAACGACGACGTGATCGTGGCTGCTGACGAGGGCGGCGTGGTGAACGGCCCTGACGCCGCTGGCGGCGATGCAGATAGCGATGGCGAGCCTAGCGACGCCAGCTACGGTTCCGGAGGTGCTCCTGAGGACGCATTGGGGGATTTATCCGACTGATTATGCATTGTCCCTGTTTCCTTACCCTGCATGAATAGAACTCAGGTTTTGGCCTGACGATTGTGAGAGCATTTTGGGAGGGGGAGCCCCTCATGTAAAACTTGTGTTCATCATATTAGTAGACGTTGCACTGCCCGTGCGTCCGCGCCTGGTGATTGGCTAGTTTACCTTTGTTTCGTGCGGGCCCCGAGGTAACCTGCGGGAGGCTGTGGCGTCTCGAGTGTTCTCTAATCGAATCCGTAGGATGCGAGAGTGTCGGGGGCGGCGAGCTTCACAGGCGTTGGCCTTCTTCACAGGCTCCGGGCCTTTTCCAAAAAGGATAATCTTCACAGTCATTCGCCTTCTTCACAGGCTCCGGGCCTTTTCCTAAAAGGATAATCTTCATAGGCATTCGCCTTCTTCACAGGCTCTGGGCCTTTTCCTAAAAGGATAATCTTCACATGCATTTGCCTTCTTCAGAGCCTCCGGGCCTTTTCCAAAAAGGATAATCTTCACAGGCATTTGCCTTCTTCATAGGCTCCGGGCCTTTTCCAAAAAGGATAATCTTCACAAGCATTCGAAATCCTCTCGAGAGGACGCGGCGCGACAGTCTCCTGCACGCAAGCTAGGCCTGACCCGGCTCGCGAGGGGCTCGCGAGGGGAGGCAGCTGAGGCGAAGTGGAAACCGAAACACGAGAAATGGCTCGAACGAGACTAAGCACCCCTTCCCCGAACACACGCAAATTTCAAATTCGAATCCAACTTAAATCCAGCGGGGGGAAAATTACAACCAAAGGGAAAAGCAATGAAAGCAGACAAAAGGCCGCATCCGACACCTAATCTAGTCTTGGACGTCTTCTCACCAGTGCAGAGCTAAGTGCTGCCACTGGGCGTGGGAGGGAGCCCCAGGGCCTGAGGCCGGCACCCCTGAGACTCCGGGGCGTGTACAGCCCCACTCATTATTATGTGAGAGTGTCACGGGGCGGCGAGCTTCACAGGCACTGGGCCTTCTTCGCAGGTACCGGCCTTGCTTCATATCGCCAGACGAGGGCCCCGCCTTGCGCCACACTCTAGTGCCATCGACGACGACCGGAAACCAGGACGCCGCCGATGGGGTAGAGCGGTCGCCAGCGGTTCCCCCGACGACCACGGGTCCTCCGCCAGGGGCAGGCCCTGGGGCACCTCCCCAGCGGAGGGCCTACCTCCTGGGAATGCCTTGCTCCGAACGCCGCGGTGGCGATGTCGGATCTCTGCCCCTCTCCTGCAGCCCCCTACGCCCTCCTCCCGAGGGGTAGGAGACTGTGGGAGCGGGGCAGCTGCTCGCTGCCGCGACCTGCACCTCCTGCGATCCATGATTAGCGTATGCCTGCTCCTGAGGAAGTAGCGGTACCCGATAATCGTTGCCTCCAGCGTGGCCGGTGGGGCCGTCCCTGGGTTCCTGGAAGGGTTCAGCTTCTGGTGCCTCATCCCCCCAGCTTGGGCTGAGGAGCGAGCCTTGTTCGCCCTCGTGAGGGTGCCCTTGATCCATCATGTGGGGCACGTATTCTTCCGGCACCGTCATCCCGAGGCCACGCCGTAGTGCTCCGCGTCCCACGCATCTCTGCTTGACGCGCCCGCCGTGGGGTGGTAGCGCGGCCGCCCACCGGGACCGTGGGCCGCGCCGAGTCCCTCTTCTTCGTGGACCGGGGGCGGGTGCAGCGCCGCCGCTGATCCGGTGTCGACGGCTTCATTGGTGTTGGAGTAGCCTTGGAGCCCGCGGGCGCACGCGGAGCCCCCGCGCGTGCCGCCCTGGGCTTGAGACGGGAGCTGGGTGCAGAAGGGGTGAGCCCCCGAGGCGGCAAAGCCCAGGAGCTCAGCAACCCGCTCCAGCAGCACGTCGCGGCCGCCTTCTAGCAGCCTGCACTGCAGCAGCTCTCGGGCCACCGTGAGCGCGGCCCTCGAGCTCGCCTGCTCTCGGCGAGTGTACGATGTCGTGGTCGCGGCGTGATTGGAGGCCCTTGCTGCCGATCGCGCTTGCCGTGGTGTGAGGGTTGTCGAAGCCTGTCCGTGTCGCCCGCGGCCCACAGCGCCCTGCGGACCACGAGCTGCCTGGGGCGCGGGGTCGCCTGAGGCGAGCGGCTCTGCGCGGGCGGGCCACGCCGCCCATGGATCTGGGTTGCCCGCCTGGTCGCCGGACATGGTGGCGACGACGCGATGGGACACAAAGCGGTAGAAGGGCGGATTCCGGCGCACCCCTACCTGGCGCGCCAAATGTCAGATTTAGGGTTCCGGCAGACCCTTAAGGTTCGAACTCTGGGGTGCGCGCGGAGATTACGCTTCCTACCTACCCGTACCCGTCCGCCTCGCAAAGATCTAAGCTACCAAAAGAACAACATGAGAGACACAGAGTTTATACTGGTTCGGGCCACCGTTGTGGTGTAATACCCGACAACAGGGTGGTGTGGTGGATTGCCCCTTGGGCTGATGATGATGAACAATACAAGGAAGAACGGCCTCGCGAGGGTCTATTCTTGGCCGGGGGGATGAACTGCTAGGAAGAGTTCAATCGCCCTTCTCTCTCTTTCTCTGTCTGCTGCCTATGCCTATCTAACTGATTGCCGGGTTGCTAGCTGTCTAGATGACAAGGTGATCCTCTACCCTGGGGGTGGCTAGTCCTATTTATAGGCAAAGGCCCTGGGCCTCTTCCCAGATATTGAGCGGGAAGGGCGCCAACAATTGGCCAGTTTGAAGGGGAACATCTGGTACACTTATCCTGACTAAAGTTGGTCCTCGCCTGCCAAAGGCTCCGGTGATGATGCTGGCTTGGGCTCCAGAGTGACTTCCTCCTTGTCGCGGAGCTGGTCTTGGTCTCGTTGCACCGAAATGGGTGCCTTTGCTTGATCCTCCCCCCTGCGCTTGCTCCCTTTGCACCAAAGAGGAAAGGGAGGACACTGCGCGGGCTGGCACCCGCCCAGCGCCCCTGGTCGTCATGGCTTGCGTCATGGGCACCTTGTGAGGTACCCCACCTTGATCTCTCCGCCTCCTCGCGAGCCAGCCTGATGAGGCCGCGTCTGAGGAAGCTCCGTGTCGTCCGCCCCGCGAGGCTTGGCCCCTCGCGAGGGTCTTGGGTTTGTGTTGATGAAGATGGGCCGTGCTGGGCCCCCTTTGAGCCACACCACGGGCCGCAGGTAGGCAAGTCTGGGGACCCCCATTCCCAGAACGCCGACAATGATCTTCATGATAGAAAATTTCTTATTTTGTCACTTTCATATACTAGTGGGAATTTTTCATTATAGAACTTGGCTTGTATATTCCAATGATGGGCTTCCTCAAAATGCCCTAGGTCTTCGTGAGCAAGCAAGTTGGATGCACACCCACTTAGATTCTTTTGATGAGCCTTCATATATTTATAGCTCTAGTGCATCTATTGCATGGCAATCCCTACCCCTTGCATTGACATCTCCATAGCCCGTTGATTAGCCGTGTCAATGTGAGACTTTCTCCTTTTTTGTCTTCTCACATAACCCCCATCATCATATGCTACTCCACCTATAGTGCTATATCCATGGCTTGTGCTCTTGTATTGCGTAAGGGTTGAAAAGGCTGAAGCGCATTGAAAA
Source organism: Aegilops umbellulata (assembly GCA_032464435.1). NCBI lineage: Eukaryota > Viridiplantae > Streptophyta > Magnoliopsida > Poales > Poaceae > Aegilops > Aegilops umbellulata. The sequence goes on from CP136056.1 coordinate 116,184,543, forward strand.
GTAGGAACCAATTGCTCGGCTTGTCATCGGGGTTGTGCATGATGGGAGAATTTTGTGTGACAAAAATGAAGCATGGCCAAACTATATGATTTTGCAGGGATAAGCTTTCTTCGGCTATGTTATTTTGATAATACATAATTGCTTGTTTAACATGCTTGAAGTATTACTATTTTTATGTCAATATTAAAACTGTGTCTAGAATCTTTTGGATCTAAACATTCATGCCACAATAAAGAGAATTACATTGAAAATTTATGTTAGGTAGCATTCCACATCAATTATTCTGTTTTATCATTTACCTACTCGAGGACGAGCGGGAATTAAGCTTGGGATGCTTGATACGTCTGCAACGTATCTATAATTTTTTATTGTTCCATGCTATTATATTATCTATTTTGGATGTTTAATGGGCTTTAATCTACCTTTTTATATTATTTTTGGGACTAACCTATTAACCGAAGGCCTAGTGCAATTTGCTGTTTTTTGCCTATTTCAGTATTTCGCAGAAAAGGAATATCAAACAAAATCCAAATGGAACGAAACCTTCATGAAGATCTTTTTTTGGAACAAACGCAATACAAGAGACTTGGAGTGGACGTCAAGGAAGCAACGAGGCGGCCACGAGGCAGGAGGGCGTGCCCTAGTGGGGTAGGCCCGCCCCCACCCTCGTGGGCCCCATGTAGCTCCACCGACCTACTTCTTTTGCCTATATATACTCTTATACCCTGAAAACATCCAGGAGAGCCATGAAACCACTTTTCCACCGCCGCAACCTTCTGTACCCGTGAGATCCCATCTTGGGGCCTTTTCCGGCGATCTGTCGGAGGGGGATTCGATCATGGAGGGTTTCTACATCAACACCATAGCTTCTCCGATGATGTGTGAGTAGTTTACCACAGACCTTCGGGTCCATAGTTATTAGCTAGATGGCTGCTTCTCTCTCTTTGGATCTCAATGGAAAGTTCTCCTTAATGTTCTTGGAGATCTATTCGATGTAATACTTTTTGCGGTGTGTTTGCCGAGATCCGAAGAATTGTGGGTTTATGAACTTGATTATCAATGAATATTATTTGATTCTTCTATGAATTCTTATATGCATGATTTGATATCTTTGCAAGTCTCTTCGAATTATCGGTTTAGTTTGGCCTACTAGATTGATCTTTCTTGCAATGGGAGAAGTTCTTAGCTTTGGGTTCAATCTTGCGGTGCTCGATTCAAGTGACAGAAAGGTAAACGATACGTATTGTATTGTTGCCATCGAGGATAAAAAGATGGGGTTTATATCATATTGCTTGAGTTTATCCCTCTACATCATGTCATCTTGCCTAATGCGTTACTCTGTTCTTAATAACTTAATACTCTAGATGCATGATGGATAGCGGTCGATGTGTGGAGTAATAGTAGTAGATGCAGAATCGTTTCGGTCTACTTGACACGGACGTGATGCCTATATTCAATATCATTGCCTTAGATATCATCATAACTATGCGCTTTTCTATCAATTGCTCGGCAGTAATTTGTTCGCCCACCGTAATATATGCTATCTTGGGAGAAGCCACTAGTGAAACCTATGGCCCCCGAGTCTACTTTACATCATATACGTTTCCAATCTACAATTCTAGTTTACTATTTTTTGCAATCTTTATTTTCCAATCTATACAAAAAAATACCAATAATATTTATCTTATTATCTTTGTCAGATCTCACTTTTGCAAGTGGCCGTGAAGGGATTTACAACCCCTTTATTGCATTGGTTGCAAGGTTCTTGATTGTTTGTGCAGGTACTAGGCGATTTGCATGTAGTCTCCTACTGGATTGATACCTTGGTTCTCAAAAACCGAGGGAAATACCTAAGCTACTTTGCTGCATCACTGTCGGTGTCAAAACCGGTGGATCTCGGGTAGGGGGTCCCGAACTGTGCGTCTAGGAGGATGGTAACAGGAGACAGGGGACACGATGTTTTTACCCAGGTTCGGGCCCTCTCGATGGAGGTAAAACCCTACTCTTGCTTGGTTGATCTTGATGATATGGGTATTACATGAGTTGATCTACCACGAGATCGAAGAGGCTAAACCCTAGAAGCTAGCCTATGGTATGATCGTTGTTCTTCTTGGTCCTGCGGACTAAACCCTCCAGTTTATATAGACACCGGAGGGGGCTAGGGTACACAGAGTCGGTTACAAGGAAGGAGATCTACATATTCGTATTGCCAAGCTTGCCTTCCACGCCAACGAGAGTCCCATCCGGACACGGGACGAAGTCTTCAATCTTGTATCTTCATAGTCCAACAGTCCGGCCAAAGGATATAGTCCGGCTGTCCGGACACCCCCTAATCCAAGACTCCCTCAGTAGCCCCCAAACCAGGCTTCAATGACGATGAGTCCGGCGCGCAGATTGTCTCCGGCATTGCAAGGCGGGTTCTTCTCTAAACTCTGAGTACGTGTTGAATAGTGTCCGGCTTCTCGTAAATGTTGCGCTTCTCGGCTTCTGCGCCCAATAATGGCCATCTTCCATGTGTCAAGCGAATGCGAGGAGCCGGGGTGTTTTTACATTTACCACCCTAGCTATGTGAATGAACTGTCTATTAAAGAGACGAGGATTCTCAGATCCAAACCACACCATCCTCCCTCAGCGAGCATTCCTCGGAGCGCGCCCAAAAAATCCATCCCAACATGGCCGGCCAGCGCAGCTCCTCTTCTCGCCCATGCAGCCCCAAGCCCGAAGATTGGGAGGAGTGTTCTGTCCCGCACAGCCAATTAGTGAATCTACAGACCCAGGGATTCCTCCCTCCAGCGTATATGGTCCCGGTTCGAGCCGGGCTCGCCACCTATAACGGCGGGGAGCAAGCAGAAAGCTTTCCCAATCCTTCTAAGGGAGAGCGGGTATGCCTTGTCCCTTATTTGTTAAGGGGACTTGGATTTCCAATCCATTCATTTCTCCAAGGGCTCCTGGAGTTCTACGGCCTCTAGTTGCACAACCTCACCCCTGCCTCCATATTACACATCGCTGGTTATGTAGCTCTTTGCGAGCTGTTTCTGGGCTGCGAAGCTCATTTCGCGTTGTGGAAGAAGTTGTTCTGCCTTGTGCCCCGTACACAGAGGGGATCAATATATCAAGTGGCCAGAGCCGAAGTATGGCGCATCGCCGGGACCGGATACCTATCCAGTACCCCGAAGAAGGCGTCCGAGGACTGGCCTTCGGAGTGGTTTTATATGGAAGATGTCCCCCTTCTGGATCCTATTCGGATCGGCCTTCCCGAGTTTGACAATGCTCCTCTGAAGAAGCGCCTGAGCTGGCGACCACGAAGCCCTCAGGAGGAAGATGATAGAGACGTTCTTTACTTGATGGATCGGATAGAGGTATTGGCTCAATCAGGACTGACCATAACCAAGGTTATGTCAGTATGCATTATGCGGGGGGTGCAGCCACTTCAATATCGAGGCCTCCCTATGTGGGATTTTAACAGGGAAGACGATGCCACCCGCTGCGGCCGCAAGGGGCCAGACTCCATTGCCGCTCTAGCAAAAATTATGTCCGGTCTGTACAAGGGAGAGGAAGAAGAGTTCCTCCGCATCAAGCCGCGGGACGAATTCTCCATGTACAATCCTCTGAGCTGGGTAAGCTGCCACTTCTCATACCCTTCCCTTCCGCATTTCTGCAACAAATATCTTACCTTGCCCGTTCACCGCAGGAGCTGCGTAAGGCAGTTAGGGAGATCAATAGCCCACCTCCACAACCAGAGGATCCTGAACGGTCCCTCGACCCCGGCCTTCAAGAGGATCCGGACATATTCGTGGAGCTGATTGACAGGATATTTTATCAATTAATCCGCGATGGGGCCATGGTGGCTATTACAGCCGACTATCCGGGGCTACTCCCTGCCTCGCGAGTAAGTGAGACCAGGGTCCCAACCTTTGAGAAGTATCGCTTTTCACACACTTCACCTACCATATCTGTACGGTGTTCTACAAGGAAGGTCCTCGGGACACCACACTGAGCCCATGGTGAATCGCCAACAAGGGGCGCCGAAGCGGGGCAGGCTGAAAAGGAAGGCGGTCTGGACGGAGACGCTGGCACAGAGGTATTTTACAAAACCTCACTCTGCGATCATCATGTTTAAAACATAGTAATGCCCTTGTTTCGATGAAGGAAAAGCGCTCGCCGGACTGTATCCGGAGAGATCGCCGATCATACCACTACTAGCCGGGCTCCGGGACCGGACACAGAGGCGGAAGCTGACACGAGGCATCCGCCCGTTGATCCTTCGACAGAGGATGCAGATAAAATATCCGCCAAAAATTCCGAAGTGGAGAGCGTCATGAATCACAGGCGTCGCCGGGCCGTACTCCGCGATGCTTGTTTCTCCCAAGAGACTTTTGATGCCTTCAACTCAGGAGACGCGTACATCCGTGCTGCTCAAAATGGTCTTGCCAGAGCCACGCATCAATATGTAAAGGATAGACGGGTAAGAAAATTTGATGATTATGTATAGCAGTAGCCCCTGAGACTTGAAACAGTTGGCACGACTGATTTAAGGATCATTATTTGTGCAGGTTCTTACAGAGAATAATACCTAATTGTCTCATGAGCTCGAAGAGTGCAAGACCCAGCTACGGGCTGCAGTTGCCGCATTGAAGGAGGCCGAGAAGGCCTCCTCTGGTAACACTTATTTCAAAGAATGATAGGTACCACATACAGAGCGGTATACCTGCAAATCTGACAATAAATATTGCAGATGACCCCTGAGTGAATCCGGATGAGCAACATGCCATACGGCAGCTAAAGGCTGGCGAGCGCGTGCTTTCAAAAGTTCGGCAGGAGAAAAACGATCTCCAGGATGCCAATACCCAGCTGAACGTGGAACTAAAGGATGTCCGCTCCCAGCTGTCGGACTCCGTGAAGGAGAATAAGCGGCTTCGACCGGCATTTTCAGTAAGTGCTTGAGCGAACTTTAAAAAGAGTTCGGCGAAGAAGCCAGCTAACAGAGTTATGTCTGTAGGTACGCTGACGGGTCGTCCCGCGGATGAGATGCCTGGGTCTGCGGGTGATCTTCTACCAGAGCTCTCACAGCTGCACGATCAAGTCCAGCAGGTGATGTAAGGTATTGCCCAGGCCTTGTGGCCATCCGTCTCCCTGCCCGAGGGCCTTGGAGAGCTTGCGGAGAAGCTCAAGGGAGCGCGGCGGTGCTTCTGGCTATGGAAGGTATCGGCCTGCCGCCAAGGTGCCAGGGAAGCCTGGGCCATGGTGAAGACGCGGTATACCAAGGATGACCCAAACCACATGGCCGAGGTCAGACCTGTGGGGCCTGATGCGGAAGAAATCCCTGTCAGTTTGGTGTATCACCAAGTAGAGTTAGCCGCAAAGTATTCCCAACAGGATTGTAGGCTGGACAGCCTGTTGGATGGTATAGAAGAAGAATTTACTCAGTCTAAGTGACTATGTAATTTAAATGACATGTAGAATGTCTCTAGCCGGATTGTAAATCATTTGTCATGGCGGACCTTTTCGCTTCAACCTCTGGACCGGATAGTCCAGAGTGTATCCGAATACCCGCTCAGTTGTGTAAAAACCGGGGTATGCGTGGAAACCAGGCGTAGGGGTCATAAGTGCTTGAACAGACAAGTACCCAACTAGTTATGTTATATTACATGGGTAGTAAGAAACATCTTCCAGGGATAATAGTTCCGTTAAGGGTTCCTTTCCCTGGGTATGCGTGCCCTAATGTGCATGTCCGAACTATGAGACGAGACGTAGGCAAAAAACCATCTAGGGGCAAGTGGAAAAATATAAAAAAATCATCTTTTATTCACCGACCGAATATTCCCTTAAGAACGCTAGCTTTCAGCTTCACCCTGTCTGAGGTACACATCCAGCTGACCCGGTAGTAACAATCGCAGAGGTGCTCCCCTTATGCCCTAGCCGAATTAACAGGAACGTAGGGCATAAATACAAGAGCCAGGCAACCCAGCTTGGCCAAAACTTAAGTCATATCGATGCATATAATGGCGAAAAAAGGTACATGCGGAAGAATAACACATGTGCGGGGCATGAAGCCCATAAAATGATTAAGCTTCTATGCAAGAAGCCCCCAGGTATAATGAGCGCGGCTGGCGCATCAAGATTGTGTAGTCAAAACACAGTTTAGCCTATTGAGGCCTTGAAAGATAAAAGGGGAAGAAAGAAGGAAGGAAAATACAGATAACAAATGTATAAAAATTTGACAGAGGTAAGGAGACGAACACGGAGTCCGGAACTAGGCATAGAATCTTCGGAGTCTGGCTGCGTTCCATGGATTTGGCTCGAGTCGATTGTCCGATGCATCCCGTAGACGGTACGCTTCACCGGTCAGAACTTTGTCGATAATGAAGGGACCTTCCCATTTGGGCTTGAGCTTGTTCTTTTTCTTCTCCGGCAGGCGTAGAACTAGTTCGCCAACGTTATAAGTTTTGGACCATACTTCTCTGCTTTGATACCTTCGAGCCTGTTGCTGATAGAATGCGGAACGGGCTTTTGCCACGTCATGCTCCTCCTCGAGGGCGTCCAAATTGTACTGCCGATCGAGCTCAGCCTCTCTTTCTTCATACATGCGCACTCGAGGTGAGTCATGAATTATGTCGCAGGGCAGAACCGTCTCAGCGTCGTACACCATAAAGAACGGTGTGTATCCGGTAGTGCGATTCGGCGTGGTCCGCAGCCCCCAGAGTACGGAGGTGAGCTCCTCTACCCAGTGCATGTTAGATTCCTTTAAGGACCGCACTAATATAGGTTTGATGCCGCTCATGATAAGACCATTTGCTCGCTCGACTTGACCGTTAGTTTGTGGATGATAGACAGAAGCATAATCGAGCTTGATGCCCATGTTGCTGCACCATAGATTTACTTCGTCAGCAGTGAAATTTGTGTCGTTGTCTGTGATGATGCTGTGGGGGACACCATAACGGTGTACAACCCCGGATATGAAGTCTCTCACTGGTCCGGATTCGGCCGTTTTAATAGGTTTAGCTTCTATCCATTTGGTGAATTTATTCACCATTACCAGTAAGTATTTTTTCTTATGGGTTCCCCCTTTAAGGGGTCCAACCATGTCAAGCCCCCAGACCGCAAAAGGCCAGGTAATGGGGATTTTTTTTAGGGCAACGGGTGGCATATGGCTTTGGTTTGCAAAAAGTTGGCAACCGACGCAGCGTTGGACCAAGTCCTGTGCATCCGCCCGGGCCGTCGGCCAATAGAATCCTGTACGGAAGGCCTTACTTATGAGGGCCCGGGCTGCGGCGTGGTGGCCACCGAGTCCGGCATGGATTTCTGCCAGAAGCTTTCACCCTTCCTCTTCGGAGATGCACCTTTGAAGGACTCCGGTGGTGCTTTTCTTATAAAGCTCTCTCTCTCTCATGGACCTTGTAGGATTTAGATCGCCGCACTATGCAGCGTGCCTCATTTTGGTCCTCGGGAAGTTCCTGCCTGGTTAGGTTGGCCAGGAATGGTTCTGTCCATGGGGCGATGACGACCATTATTACATGGGCTGAAGGTGTTATTTCGGTGGCGGAGCCACCGATTATGTCAGAGTGTTCGGTATCTAGCGTTGTAGCCGGGCCTGGACTGTTGTTGCCGGTTTCCCCTTCCCATACCACGGATGGCTTAAACAACCTTTCCAAGAATATGTTGGGTGGGACCGGATCGCGCTTAGCGCCGATACGGGCGAGGATATCCGCCGCCTGATTAGTTTCCCGGGCCACGTGGTGGAATTCGAGCCCCTCGAACCGAGCTGACATCTTGAGGACGGCATTGCGATAGCCGCCATTTTCGGATCTTTGGCGTCGAAGTCTCCATTTATTTGGGATATTGCGAGGTTGGAGTCCCCCCGCACCTCCAGGCGTTGAATGCCCATGGAAACTGCCATCCGGAGACCATGTAACAGGGCCTCCTATTCGCTGCATTGTTTGAGTCTGTGTACAGTATTTGGAGTACATACTGGACTGTATCTCCGGTAGGAGATGTCAGGACAACGCCAGCCCCCAGACCGGCCAACATTTTAGATCCGTCGAAGTGCATAATCCAATCGTAGTATGCGCCATACTCTTTAGGGAGTTCGGCTTCTGTCCATTCGGCGACAAAATCGGCCAATACCTGCGACTTAATAGCTCGCCGAGGTTTATATGTTATGTCGAACGGAAGGAGCTCAATGGCCCATTTGGCAATCCAGCATGTGGCGTCGCGGTTGTTTATTATGTCGTTGAGTGGTACTTCCGAGGCCACTGTAATTGAACACTCTTGAAAGTAGTGTCGTAGTTTCCGGGATGCCATGAATACCGCATACGCTATCTTTTGATAATGCGGGTACCATGATTTGCATGGAGTGAGGACAGTGGATACATAATATACCGGCTTTTGAAGGGGGAATTTATGTCCGTCCGCTTCTCGTTCGACAGCGAGCACTGCGCTTACGACTTGATGAGTCGCCGCTATGTATAGCAGCATTGGTTCGCCAATGTTTGGCGCGGCCAGGATTGGGTTGGTGGCCAGTATGGCTTTTATTTCCTCCAATTCGGCCGTGGCAGCATCCGTCCACTCGAAGTGTTCGGTGCGCCGAAGAAGGCAATAAAGAGGTAGTGCCTTTTCTCCTAATCGGGAGATGAAGCGGCTTAAGGCCGCAACACATCCAGTTAATTTCTGGATTTGCTTGAGGTCTGTTGGGATAGCCAACTATGACAGGGCTCGGATTTTGGTCGGATTTGCTTCAATTCCTCTAGTGGAGACAATGAAACCCAGGAGCTTTCCGGCGGGCACGCCGAAAACGCATTTTTCCAGATTGAGCTTGATGTCATATGTTCGAAGGTTGTCGAATGTGAGCCTCAAGTCGTCTATTAAAGAGTCGACGTTTCTGGTTTTAACGACCACAACATCTACGTATGCCTCTACTGTTTTGCCGATCTGTTTCTCCAGACATGTCTGAATCATGCGCTGATATGTTGCGCCGGCGTTTTTGAGCCCAAAAGGCATTGTGTTGAAACAGAAGGGGTCGTATGGTGTGATGAATGCTGTTGCAGCTTGGTCGGACTCCGCCATCTTGATTTGGTGGTAGCCGGAGTATGCGTCAAGGAAACACAATGAATCGTGTCCGGCGGTAGCATCGATAATTTGATCGATGCGGGGGAGGGGGAAGGGATCCTTTGGGCAGGCCTTGTTGAGGTCCTTGAAATCGACACATAGGCGCCAGGATTTGTCCTTCTTTGGTACCATCACCAGGTTTGCTAGCCAGTCCGGATGTTTTATTTGTCTAATGAATCCGGCCTCCAATAACTTGGCTGGTTCCTCTCCCATAGCTTGTCTCTTGGGTTCAGAGAAACGTCGAAGAATCTGCTTGACCGGCTTGAATCCTTTTAGGATATTAAGGCTGTGTTCGGCCAGCCTGCATGGGATTCCTGGCATATCTGAGGGATGCCATGCGAATATGTCCCAATTCTCGTGCAGGAACTCTCGTAGTGCGGCGTCCACGGTGGGGTTTAACTGTGCCCCGATGGAGGCTGTTTTTGTAGCGTCCGTTGGGTGGACTTGGAATTTGACTATTTCATCTGCTGGTTTAAAAGAGGTGGACTTGGATCTTTTGTCAAGTATCACGTCTTCCCTGTCCACTTTGGAGCGTAGAGCAGTTAATTCCTCGGCCGCAAGGGCCTCGGATAATGCCTCGAGGGCCAATGCGGCTGTTTTGTTTTCGGCGCGGAGTGCTTTGTCCGGATCACTAGCGAGAGTGATGATTTCGTTGGGTCCGGGCATTTTGAGCTTCATATACCCGTAATGGGGTATGGCTTGGAAGATCGTGAACGCCTCCCGCCCTAAAAGGGCGTGGTATCCGCTACTGAACAGGGCCACTTGGAATGTAATTTCTTCGGACCTATAGTTCTCCGGCGTGCCGAATACCACATCTAGTGTGATTTTTTCAGCACAACGTACTTCCTGACTGGGGATGATTCGTTTGAAGGTTGTGCTGCTTTGCTCAATGCGGTTCCAGTCAATTTCCATTTTTTGAAGAGTTTCCTCATAGATGAGGTTTAATCCACTGCCGCCGTCCATGAGTACTTTGGTGAGTCGAAAACCGTCCACAATTGGACTGAGGACCAGTGCAGCAGGTGCCCGAACTGTTCAAAATTTAGGTTCGTCACTTGCATTGAAGGTATTAGCCGTGTCACTCGATGGATTTATTGTTGCCACATGGTAGATTTCGGCAAGGCTGCAAAGGGTTCTCTTGCACCTATTATTTGATGCGAAGGTCTCAAAGACTATTAATACCGTATTGTTATCCCCGGGATGGTGCTCTGTGGCATCTAGGATGAGAAGATCCTCACCACTTTTGGCCACCTGCAGGAGTACCCAACATGCTCTAAGGCTGTGTGTTGGTATGGTATCCGTTGTACTATGAATTTTGCAGGGTCCGTTGAGCCATCCCTCCAATACGGTTCCGCGCCCTTTGGAGGGTTTTTGCTTCTTTGTGATTGACTCAGGTGTCTTATGATAGTGCACCCTTTTACTTCGGACTGGGTGTATATTCGGAGCCGGATTATCCCAAAATTTCGTTTCAGTTTTCCAGGCGCTTTCCATCGATAGTATTTTTGTACTATGGACGCTAAGTCAGCGAAGCGTGATATGTCACGGCGACTTATGGCATTAAGGATTCCCTTGTCCGTGCAATTATTGCAGAAAAATGAGACTGCATCTTCCTCACGACAGTCCTTAACCTTGTTCATCACAAGGAGGAATGTGGCCCAATAATGATGTACTGTTTCCTAGGGATCTTGCCTGATGTTGGAAAGATCGTTTATGTTTGGGTGGGTGGGTGGATTTGAGTCCGAACCCTTACCCGATCTGAGACCCAGGGGCCGAGGAGTTTCCGATCTTGAAAGTTCGGGTTTCGGGATGTTGCCCAATGAGTCTGGTCCGCTGCCTGATTCTAGGTTCAGGCTTGGGTGATGTCCTCCCGTAAACGGGTATCCGGCTCGGAGAGCTGAGGAATCCAGACGTAGTTAGTCCTCAAGATAGAGGAAGAATCGCCGCATTGTTCCTCCACCACCGCAATATGATGGGTGACCGGTAGAGAGTTAATCTCCCTCTGATCGGGTTTAAGCCCAATCCAATCATAGTCTGTAGCGACTCCCAAGGCGGCGATGCGATCCAAGAGCTCATTTAGGGAAGAGAGCTCCATTGGATCCATCTGCTCAGCAAGTTCCGAGTTGACGTGCAGGCTATTTTCGATGACCCGAGAAGTCATCGTCGGTGCAGCAGCCGAACGGGCGGTCAAGACGAAACCGCCTAGCCGGAGAGTTTGGCCGACAGCCAAGGCTCCCCCGGCGGTAATGTTGTCTTTAAAGACGAGACGGGACATCCTTTCTTGCAGTGACGATATAGAGGAACTCTCCATGAAAGCACCAATGTCGGTATCAAAACCGGCGGATCTCGAGTAGGGGGTCCCGAACTGTGCGTCTAGGCGGATGGTAACAGGAGATAGGGGACACGATGTTTTTACCCAGGTTCGGGCCCTCCCGATGGAGGTAAAACCCTACTCCTGCTTGATTGATCTTGATGATATGTGTATTACAAGAGTTGATCTACCACGAGATCGAAGAGGCTAAACCGTAGAAGCTAGCCTATGGTATGATCGTTGTTCTGCTTGGTCCTACGGACTAAACCCTCCGGCTTATATAGACACCGGAGGGGGCTAGGGTTACACAGAGTCGGTTACAAGGAAGGAGATCTACATATTCCTATTGCCAAGCTTGCCTTCCACGCCAACGAGAGTCCCATCCGGACACGGGACGAAGTCTTCAATCTTATATCTTCATAGTCCAACAGTCCGGCCAAAGGATATAGTCCGGCTGTCTGGAAACCCCCTAATCCAGGACTCCCTCAATCACCCTTTCCTCTTCAAGGGAAAACCAACGCATGCTCAAGAGGTAGCACCAAGCATGTTGAATCATTGCTGGACGACTTACACCTTACATTCGACAACCTCTGAACATATGACATAAGGCTCAATCCGGAAAAGTGCGTTTTCAGCGTACCCGCAGGCAAACTGCTTGGGTTTATTGTCTCCAATAGAGGAATTGAAGCAAACCCAGCCAAAATCTGAGCCCTATCACAATTGGCAACACCAACCGACCTCGAGCAGGTCCAAAAACTAGTTGGGTGTGTGGCAGCTTTGAGCCATTTTATCTCCAGATTAGGAGAGAAGGCATTACCATTGTATCGCCTGCTCCGACGCACCGACCACTTTGCGTGGACGGACGCGACAACAGTCGGACTGTAGGAAATAAAAACTCTGCTAGCAAGCAACCCCATCCTGGCCGCACCAGACGTCGGCGAACCAATGTTGCTCTACATATCGGCAACTCACCAGGTGGTGAGTGTGGTGCTCGTCGTGGAATGAGAAGAGGAGGGGCATAAATTCCCACTCCAAAAACTAGTATACTACGCATTGACCATCCTTATACCATGCAAATCCCGATACCCACATTATCAGAAGATAGCTTATGCGGTCTTTATGGCATCCCGCAAGCTGTGGCACTACTTTCAAGAGTGCTCGATCACGGTGGCTTCAGAAGTACCATTCAATGATATTATAAAAAACCAGGACGCCACCGGCCGGATTGCCAAATGGGCCATTGAGCTCCTACCATTTGAAATAACATACAAACCACGCTGAGCCATTAAATCTCAGGTGTAGGCTGACTTCGTCGCCGAATGGACAAAGGCCGAACTCCCTAAAGAGTATGGCACGTATTCCAACTGGGTGATGCACTTCGATGGCTCTAAAATGCTAGCCGGACTTGGGGCTGGTGTCGTCTTGACATCCCCCACAGGAGACACAGTCCGTTATGTGCTCCAAAAACTATATACAGACTCTAACAATGCAGTCGAGTACAAGGCCCTATTACATGGTCTTCGAATGGTTGTCTCCATGGGCATACAACGCCTTGAGGTAAGCGGGGATTCAAACCTTGCAATATCCAAATAAACGGAGAATTCGATGCAAAAGATTCGAAGATGGCGGCGTACCGCAACGCCGTACTCAAAATATCAACTCGACTCGAGGGGCTCGAGTTTCATCACATGGCTCGAGAGAGTAATCAAGCCGCGGACATCCTCGCTTGCATGGGCGCTAAACGCGACCCCGTCCCACCTAACACCTTTGTGGAAAGGCTCTTCAAGCCATCCGTGGTGTGGCAGGACGAGAGCGACAATACTGGTCCAGAGCCGATCATAACCCCAGATTCCGAACACAGTACCAATATCATCAGGGGCTCAGGCACCAAAATAACACCATCAGCCCACAAAATCATGGATGTAATTGCCCCGTGGACTGAGCCTTTACTTGCTTACCTTACTAGGAATGAGCACCCCGGGGATCGGACTGAGGCCCGTCGCATCGTTCGACGCTTGAAGGCCTACAAAGTTCATGAAGGAGAACTGTACAAGAAAAGTACTACCGGAGTCCGTTAACGATGTATCTCCGAAGAAGAGGGACGACAGCTCTTGGCTGAAATACACGCTGGTCTTGGTGTCCATCACGCCGCAGCTCGAGCCCTTGTAAGTAAAGCCTTCCGTACGGGTTTCTTTTGGCCTACGGTCTGGGCAGATGCACATGACCTCGTACAACACTACGTTGGATGCCAGCTTTTCGCCAATCAAAGCCATATGCTGCCCACTGCCCTTCAAACAATCCCCATCACTTGGCCCTTTGCGGTCTAGGGGCTCGATATGGCCGGACCTCTTAAAGGGGGAAGCCATAAGAAGAAATACTTATTGGTTATGGTCGATAAGTTCACCAAGCCAATAAAAATAGCTGAAGCCGGACTGCTGATAGACTTTATATCCAGTGTAGTACACCGTTATGGTGTCCCGCAAAGTATTATTACTGACAATCGATCTAACTTTACAGCCGATGTGGTGCAAACTTGGTGCACCAATTTTGGGCATCAAGCTCGATTATGCCTCCGTATATCACCCTTAGACAAACGGTCAAGTCGAACGGGCTAACGGCATGATAATGAGCGGCATCAAACCCAGACTAGTGCGATCCCTGCAAGAATCAAACAAACACTGGGTCGAGGAACTCGATTCCGTACTCTGGGGCTGCGGACCACGCCCAATCACACGACCGGATATACACCTTTTTTCATGGTGTACGGCGTGGAGGCGGTCTTGCCTTGCGACATTATTCTCAGCTCACCTCGAGCGCGCATGTATGAAGAGAGAGAAGCCGAGCATGATCGGCAGGACGACTTGGACGGCCTAGAGGAGGAGCGCGATGGCACGAAGGCCTGTTCCACATGCTATCAACAGCAGGCTCGGCGATATCAAAGCAGAGAAGTATGGGAAAATACTTACAATGTCGGTGAACTCGTTCTACGCCTACCAGAGAAGAAAAAGGATAAGCTCAAGCCCAAATGGGAGGGTCCCTTCATTATATATGAAGTTCTCATTGGAGGAGCCCATCGCCTTCGCAATGCTTCGGACAATCGCTTGGAGCCAAACCCATGGAACGCTGCAAGGCTCCGAAGATTCTACGCTTAAGTCCGCACATATACCTTTTTTCCTCGTTCCTTCTTTTCTTCCTTTCACTGTTTTCCTTTTTCTATTTTCTATACGACTTCTAGCTCGTGTTCGAATAAACCGCTCACCTGAGGGGTATACATCCTTAAATGTACATACCCCACAATACCTTGGGGCTTCTTTTCACAAGAAGCTTATTATTATTTTTCAAGCATCAAGCTCACCATAGATATGTGTCGTCTATTCATATATGTCTTTTCTCCGCCATTATATGCACATTTATGACTTAAGTTTTTGCCAAGCTGGGTTTCCTGGCTCCTGTGCTTATGACCTACGTTCCCGCTTGTTCGGCTAGGGCATAAAGGGAGCACCTCTACAATTGTTACAGCCGGGTTATCCGGACATGTACCTCAGACGGGTGAAGCAGAAAGCTAGCATTCTTAAGGGAATGATTGGTCGGTGAGCAAAAGACGAACTACACTCGTTGCAATACAAAAACCCCAGACTATAACGCTTACTGTGATTTTTTAGCATCGCGGCTTCGGTATGCACAAAAAAACTGCATACTAGCCCAGGGAGAGGAACCCTTAACGGAACTATTCTCTCTGGAAGATGTTTCTTACAATCAAATGTAATATAACATAATTCCCCGAATACAACTTGTCTGCTCAAGAAACTATGACCGGACTACCTAGTTTCCGAACATACATTGGTGTTTACCTACGGTATAGTATTTGGAAACACTCCAAACCTAGGGTTTTCGGAGGTCGAAGCAGAAAGTCTGCCATGAAAATCGTTTTACAAATTCGGCTGGAGACAAGTTTATCGACAAAAGTACATTGCTACTTGGACTCAAAAACTTCTTCTTCCTCTAGACCCTCTAACAGGTTGTCTAGTTTACAATCCTGTTGTGAAAATTTGGCTGCCATCTTCACTTGGTCGTACACTAGGTTGACCGGAATTTCCTGTCCATCTGATCCTCGAGGTCTGACTCACGCCATATGATTTGGATCAAGTCCGGTGTGCCGTGTTTTTACCATGGCCCAGGCTTCCCGGGCACCTTCTCGGCATGCTGATATCTTCCACAGCCCAAAACGGCGCCGAGCTCCCTTGAATAAATTCACGAGTTCCTCCATACTTCCCGTAGGAGAATCAGCTGGCCATAAAGCCTTAGCAATGGTTCTCATTGCCATCCATGCCCGCTCATGCACCTTGGACGGCTCTTGTAGAAGGTCGCCTTGAAATCCGGACACCTCTTCTTCAGGCCGCCCAGTCAACACACCTACATATATAAACTTGTTAGGCGTCGCATCAGCGAACTGTACGACAGTAAGTTAAAAGGCATACTGAATATGCCGCCTCTCAGGTTTCTATTCTCCTTCAAGGCGTCAGCTAGTTGGGCTCGCACGTCTTTCAGCTCTTCGCCTAGCTGGGTGTTGGCATCCTGCAGCTTGTTCTTCTCGTCCCTGGTCCGTGTCAGTACACGTTGACCAGAGTCCTCTTGCCTTTTGGCATGTTCTTTATCCGCCTGCGCGGCCTTTAATTTTTCCTCTAGCTGATCCGATGATCCTGCCATTGTATATACAACAGTGTTTATTCGCATAAATATTACGGGCACATGATTATATTTTCCGGACAAAAGGGGACATTACCAGTCGGTGCCTACTTGGACTTCTCCAGTTTGGCAGTAGTAGCAGTCAGCTGGGTCCGACACTGTTCCAGCTCCCGAGGTAGCATGTTGTTCTTCTCCGTGAGTACTTGATTATACATCGATCCTTAAAATCAGTTGCTTCAACTGTTTCAAGTCTCGGGGGCTACTAGTATATGGCTATTAAATGTACACAAAATGATCTTATCCGCATATCCTTTGAAAGCTGGTAAGTGGCTCTAGCAAGCCCATCCCGAGCAGCTCGGATCTATGCATCCGCAGAGCTAAAGGCATTGAATGCCTCTTCAGTAAAGTCAGGGTCGCGCATAGCCGCCCTCCGGCGCCGATGGTTCATGGCACTCTCCACTTCGGAGTTGGTGAAGAATACATTATCCGAATCATCGGAGAGAGGACAATCCGGTATTGCACCCGTATCAACCCTAGCCCTAGAGGCAGGGTCCGGGGTCAGATTGGTGGACATATGTCCGGCAAGGTCTCTGGATACAGTCCGGAGAATGCTCTTCCTGAAATATGGCGCAGCAGAAAACGTCACAGTTCGGTATGTTTGCCGCGGGGTGTATTAAAAGCCGTACCTTTTTTATGAAGGTCGGGGCTTGGAAGAATCACCATCCGCCTTTCTTTTCGAAGACTCGCGTTGTGTAGGCGTCCCCTTCTTAAGGTATGACTCCGATGTGGTGTGTCTAGACAAGCACCGCCCCTTTGAAGCACGAGACAGTGCAGTGGGTGAGGCGCGATGGGAGAACTCTTTTGAAGGAGACGCTCCATGGGCACTTACATGGGAAGAAGGAAGAAGGCCAGGGTAATCGGCTATAATGGCCACCTCTATGCCGTCGTAACTCGCCTGATAGAAGACCCCCTCCTTGAGCTCCACGAATATATCCGGATCCTCCTCAAATCCGAGATCCAGGTCCCGAATATGGTCCTCCGGCTGCAGGGCGGGGCTATAGATCCCTGCGGTGGCTTTCCTCCACTCCTGTTAAAAGTGGTAGGGTTAAGTTCGACTAGTTGTGACTGAGGAAGAGGATTGAGTGAGATTCTGGATTGAAAGCTTACCCAGCTAGGGGGTTTTACATGGAAAAGCCCTCTCGGCACTTAAGGCGAGTGAATTCTTCTTTCTCCCCTTTATAAAGATCAGCCAACATGGCGGATAGGGCAGTGAAGTTGTCCGGACCCTTGCGCCCGTAGCGAGATGTGTCATCCTCCCCGTTGTAGTTCCACAATGGGAGTCCTCTGGATTGGAGTGGCTGAACACCTCGTGTTATGGAAATCGCCATGACCTCAATTATAAACAGTCCGGATTGGGCGAGTATTTTTATCTTGTCCATTAACATCTTAACCTCCGCACTATCTGCCTCCTCAAGGCTCCGGGGGCGCCACCTGTGGCGCTTCTTTAACGGTGCATTGGAAAATTCGGGAAGGCCTCGTCGAATTCGGTCCAAGAGAACGACGTCTTCAATGTAAAACCACTCCGAGGGCCACTCTTCGGATGCCTTGTTCGGAGTGCCGGATAGGTATCTTGTCTCGGCTATACGCCATCTTCGGCACCGCCCACCTCGAATATGGATCCCTTTTGGGAGCGAGGGACAAGGCAGAAAAGCTTCCTCCATAGCTCGAAATGGGCCTCACAGCCTAGGAACAACTTGCAAAGAGCGAGAAACCCGCGATGTGCAGAATGCAGCCTGGAGTGAGATTGTGCAATTGGAGGCCATAGTACTCCAGGAGACCTCAGAGGAAATGATGGATTGGAAATCCAACGCCTCTTAAGAGAAAGGAAACGAAGCACACTCACTCCACTTCTGAAGGATTCAGGAAATTTTCTGTCAGGGCTTCGCTAGTAAAAGAAGTTAATCCCGGCCGAACGGGGACTAGATCCGAAGGGGGAGATATCCCTGCACCTGTGATAACCCACCAGTATAGGGGATCGCAATAGCTTTCGAGGGTAGAGTATTCAACCCAAATTTATTGATTCGACACAAGGGGAGCCAAATAATATTCTCAAGTATTAGCAGCTGAGTTGTCAATTCAACCACACCTGGAAACTTAGTATCTGCAGCTAAGTGTTTAGTAGCAAAGTAATATGATAGTAGTGGTAACGGTAACAAAAGAGTAATGAAAGAAAAAGTAATATTTTTGGTATTTTGTAGTGATTGTAACAATAACAACAGGAAAGTAAATAAGCGTAAACCAGTATATGGAAAGCTCGTAGGCATTGGATCGGTGATGGATAATTATGCCGGATGCGGTTCATCATGTAACAGTCATAACATAGGGTGACATAGAACTAGCTCCAATTCATCAATGTAATGTAGGCATGTATTCCAAATAACTTGCATGACATATTTTGTCCTACCCTCCCGTGGCAGCGGGGTCCTAATGGAAACTAAGTGATATTAAGGCCTCCTTTTAATAGAGAACCGGAACAAAGCATTAGCACATAGTGAATACATGAACTCCTCAAACTATGGTCATCACCGGGAGTGGTCCCAATTATTGTCACTTCGGGTTGCCGGATCATAACACATAGTAGGTGACTATAGACTTGCAAGATAGGATCAAGAACTCACATATATTCATGAAAACATAATAGGTTCAGATCTGAAATCATGGCACTCGGGCCATAGTGACAAGCATTAAGCATAGCAAAGTCATAGCAACATCAATCTTAGAACATAATGGATACTAGGGATCAAACCCTAACAAAACTAACTCGATTACATGATAGATCTCATCCAACCCATCACCGTCCAGCAAGCCTACGATGGAATTACTCACGCACGGTGGTGAGCATCATGAAATTGGTGATGGAGAATGGTTGATGATGACGACGGCGACGAATCCCCCTCTCCGGAGCCCCGAACAGACTCCAGATCATCCCTCCCGAGAGGTTTTAGGGCTTGGCGGCGGCTCCATATCGTAAAATGCAATGATTTCTTCTCCTCTATTTTTTCTCCCCGAAAGGAAATATATAGAGTTGGAGTTGGCGTTGGAGGAGCTCCAGGGGGCCCATGAGGTAGGGGGCGCGCCCTAGGGGGGCACCCCCCACCCTCGTGGACAGGGTGTGGGCCCCCTGGTCTTCATCTTTGGTAAGGATTTTTTATTATTTTTATCTTGATGTTCCGTGGAGTTTCAGGTCATTCTGAGAACTTTTGTTTTCTGCACATAAAACAACATCATGGCAATTCTGCTGAAA
This sequence comes from Aegilops umbellulata, assembly GCA_032464435.1. Classification (NCBI taxonomy): domain Eukaryota; kingdom Viridiplantae; phylum Streptophyta; class Magnoliopsida; order Poales; family Poaceae; genus Aegilops; species Aegilops umbellulata. The sequence goes on from CP136056.1 coordinate 116,203,943, forward strand.
ACAGCGTCAGTCCGGGTTAGTTCCATTCAAATCATGCAAGTTAGAGTCCAAAACAAGGGTAAAAGTGTTTGAAAAAGTAGATACGACGGAGACGTATCAACTCCCCCAAGCTTAAACCTTTGCTTGTCCTCAAGCAATTAAGTTGACAAACTGAAAGTGATAAAGAAAAACTTTTACAAACTCTGTTTGCTCTTGTTGTTGTAAATATATCAAGCCAGCATTCAAGTTTTCAGCAAATATCATAACAAACCACATTTGCAGTAATTCTCAGGTCTCATGATTACTCATATCAATAGCATAATCAACTAGCGAGTGATAATAATTAATCTCCGATGACAACACTTTCTCAAAACAATCATAATATAATATAACAAGATGGTATCTGCTAGCCCTTTCTGAGACCACAAAACATAAATGCAGAGCACCTTTAAAGATCAAGGACTGACTAGACATTGTAATTCATGGTAAAAGAGATCCAATCATAGTCATACCCAATATAAACTAATAGTAATGGATGCAAATGACAGCTGTGCTCTCCAGCTAGTGCTTTTTAATAAGAAAGTGATGACTCAACATAAAAGTAAATAGATAGGCCCTTCGCAGAGGGAAGCAGGGATTTGTAGAGGTGCCAGAGCTCAGTTTTGAAATGGAGATAAATAATATTTCGAGCGGTATACTTTCATTGTCAACATAACAACTAAGAGATGACGATATCTTCCATGCCACACACATTATAGGCGGTTCCCAAACAGAATGGTAAAGTTTATACTCCCCCTCCACCAACAAGCATCAATCCATGGCTTGCTTGAAACAACGAGTGCCTCCAACTAGCATCAGGTCCCAGGGGGAGTTATTTTTGCAATTAATTTTGATTTAATTTGCATAAAGCATGGGACTGGGCATCCCAGTGACCAGCCATTTTCTCGTGAGTGAGGAGCGGAGTCCACTCCTCTTGAGAATATCCCGCCTAACATGGAAGATAAGGGCAGCCCTAGTTGATACATGAGCTATTCGAGCATACAAAACAGAATGTTTATTTGAAGGTTTAGAGTTTGGCACATACAAATTTACTTGGAACGGCAGGTAGATACCGCATATAGGAAGGTATAGTGGACTCATATAGAATAACTTTGGGGTTTAAGGGATTGGATGCACAAGCAGTATTCCCTCTTAGTACAAGTGAAGGCTAGCAAAAGACTAGGAAGCGGCCAACTAGACAACGACAACAGCCATGTACATGCATTAAAACTAATAAACATTGGATGCAAGCATGACTAGGATATAATGCACCATGAACATAAATATCGTGAAGGCTATGTTGATTTGTTTCAACTACATGCATGAACATGTGCCAAGTCAAGTCACTTAAATCATTCAAAGGAGGATACCACCCCACTATACCACATCATAACCATTTTGATAGCATGTTGGCACGCAAGGTAAACTATTATAACTCATAGCTAATCAAGCATGGCATAACCAACTATGATCTCTAATTGTCATTGCAAACATGTTTATCCATAATAAGCTGAATCAAGAACGATGAACTCATCATATTTACAAAAACAAAAGAGGTCGAGTTCATACCAGCTTCTGTCATCTCAGTCAGTCCATCATATATCATCATAATTGCCATTCACTTGCATGACCGAACTATGTGAATAATAATAATAAGAGTGCACGTGCATTGTACTAAGCTGGAATCTGCGACCATTCAATAAACAGGAGAAGACAAAGCAATATGGGCTCTGGGTTAAATAAAAAATAATGCATATAAGAGCCACTTAACTAATTTAATCATGGTCTTCTCCTATCGACCCCAAAGAAAAGAAAAGAAAAGAAATAAAACTATTTACACGGGAAAGCTCCCAACAAGCAAAAGAAGAACGGGAATATTTTTGGGTTTTGTTTTTAATTATTACTAATACAGCAAGAAAGTAAACTACTACTAATTTTTTTGGTTTTTCTTAAGGTTTATCAAACACACAAGAAGAAAGCAGGAAAAAGAGAATAAACTAGCATGGATATTACAGTGAAAAAGTATGGGCACCGACATCTAGCAATGAGTGTGTGAACATTAATGTAATGTCGGTGAGAAATACGTACTCCCCCAAGCTTAGGCTTTTGGGCTAAGTTGGTTTATTGCCAGGGATAGCCTGGCTGATACCCGTATGTGTAGGTGGGGTCATACTGCGACGGAGAAGACTCTGACTGCCATTGGCTGACAGCCATCTCCGGATCCCAAAAATAAACAGACTGTCATGGAGGCTCATCTTGTGGTTCCGGTTTCGGGGCTGGTGCAGGATTCTGGTAGGCTTGGACGGCAGCCCATGTAACGAGATAAGGTCCTTAAAAATTAAACAAGGAAGGAGCAGTCAAGGTAATAGTTTCAGGATGATGTTTATGAAAGAATAACTTATATTTGAGCTCTCCTTCCCTGCCCTTAACATTAAAATCATGCGCTAGCATACTCTTATAATCTAAATAAGCACTAGGCAGCAATTTTTTATTCTTCTCATGAAGCCTAATAGGTATACTAAAATGTGCAGCGAGGCGTGAAGCATAAATGCCTCCAAAGATGGGACCCTTAGTATGGTTCATACTTAACGGTCTAGCAATAATTCCGCCCATACTTAACTGTGTTATCGCGTTATAAACCATGGAACAAAATAATAATATCAGGAACACTAAGGTTTCCATCGTTTCCACGACCAATCAAGCAACGACTAGCAAATATTGCAAAATAGCGTAAAACAGGAAAATGTATGCTAGTGATTCTTGCATTGGAAACCTTCATGTTTTCCCCCACAGTGATAGTGTTAATAAATGCTTCCACATCTTTACTGTGTGGTTCCTCTAAGGTGCCTTCAGGGGGTATGTGGCAAACTTTGCAAAATTCAGCTAATGGCATCTTTTTAACAACATCATATAAATGAAACTCTACTGAAGGAGGTGATTCCTTAGGGAAAAAGTAAAAGTTTTGCACAAAAGTATTTGTGGGTAAGAGATACTGATGACGTTGGTCGCGGAGGAAGTCGGTGAGGCCGGCATTCTCAATCAATGAATAGAAGTCCTCATAAATCCCGGCCCGTCTCAAGAAGACATTGGAAGGCCATTCGCACGGCCGGACCTCCGAGGTACGAGGCAAATTATATTTGGGCCTCTGTGCTTCTTCATTTTGTTTTTCCTTCGAGCTTCGGCTAGATGAGCCCCTCAAAAGTCTATTCATTATTTTCTGAAATATTCTGATATTTTTAGTAACTTCAAACAAAAGTGAACAAAACTCAACAAAATTGATAGCAACTACTCCTACAAGTGCCTAGAGCCTATATCAAGCATTAGAACTACTTGGAACCATATAAATTTGACATGCCAGCTCAAGAACATGGTCACCTATGTAGCACAAATTTGCAAAGAATAAAGCACTAGAACAAATGGACCAATGGAGGAGTCACATACCAAGGAACAATCTCCCCAAGCAGTTTTGCGAGAGGTGCTTTGAGCAAGGAGATCGAAAATCACAACAAAGTGAGCTAGAACTCGTGCTTGAGCTGGTTATTCGTGTTTGTGTGAGGAAGAAGAAGATGATGGGTGCAGGAATAAGTGGAGGAGGGCCATCGTGGGCCCACGAGGCAGGGGGCGCGCCCAGGGGGTAGGGCGCGCCCTCCACCCTCGTGGGTAGGTGACAGCTCCCCCCGCGGTGTTTTCAGTACCATAAATCCTCAAATATTCCCGAAAAAATCATATTAAATTGGCATGGCACTTGGAGGACTTTTATTTCCAGGGTATTTTTATATTGCACGGATAAGTCAGGAAACAGATAGAAAAAATACTATTTTTACTTTATTTCAACTAACTAACAGAAAGTATAAAGAGGGTACAGAAGGTTGTGCTTCTAGTTTCATCCATCTCAAGCTTATCAAAAGGAATCCACTAGCAAGGTTGATCAAGTCTTGTTAACAAACTCATTCCGATTAACATGAAACCGGAGAAATTTCGAATAACACTATGCTACCTCAACGGGGATATGCACATCCCCAATAATAAGAATATCATATTTCTTCTTGACAGTCGGAAGAGGAAATTCAAAACCTCCAAATATAATCGATGGAATTTTTCCAATAGAGTTGGTAATATGAACTTGAGGTTGTTTCCTCGGAAAGTGTACCGTATGTTCATTACCATTAACATGAAAAGTGAAAGTGCAACTATCCCTAGGTGGTTTTGGTAATTCATAACAACATATAGCTCACTGAGCTAATGCTATTCCAAGATGATTATTTCAGGGAAGCTCAATGATTGGCATGGCATGGATGATGAAATTAGATCCCTCAAAATGCTAAGGATAAAAGATTGGCTCAAGCTCAAAAGCTCAAGACTCTTCATTTTACATTTTAGTGATCCAAGATCACATTGAGTCTATAGGAAAAGCCAATACTATCAAGGAGGGATGAGGTGTTGCTTAATGAGCCTCTTGCTTCATGTGCTTAGTGATATGCTCCAAAACCCTCAACTACTTTCCCATATCCACATTTGACCTAAACCCAAAGCCAAACTTGGACCTACCGATTCTTTCAATCCGGCGCCACCGAGTTTCATTTGTCATAAGCCACTGCCAAACCCTAGCAAATCGGTTCTACCGATAGGGATCTCGGTCTCATCGAAATGGGATTGCAATTTCTCTGTTTACTTTTCATAACTTTTCGGTCTCACCGAAAGAGCGGATCGGTCCCACCGAGATTGCAATGTAAACTCTCTGTTTCCTTTTTGTAACTTTTCGGTCTCACCGAAAGAGCAAATCGGTCCCACCGAGTTTACCTTACCAACTCTCTGGTTAGCTTATTACCAAATCGGTCTCACCGAGTTTGTGTAATCGGTCTCACCGAGATTACGTTATGCCCTAACCCTAATCATATCGGTCATACCGAGTTGCATGTCAGTACCATCGAAAATCTCTAACGGTCACTAGATTTACTAAATCGGTCCGACCGTGTTTGTAGATTCGGTCCCACCGAGATTGGTAAATTGTGTCTAACGGTTGGATTTTGTGTGGAGGCTATAAATACCCCTCCACCTCCTCTTCATTCGTGGAGAGAGCCATCAGAACACATCTACACTTCCAACTCACATGTTCTGAGAGAGAACCACCTACCCTTGTGTTGAGGCCAAGATATTCCATTCCTACCATATGAATCTTGATCTCTAGCCTTCCCCAAGTTGCTTTCCACTCAAATCTTCTTTCCACCAAATCCAAATCCTGTGAGAGAGAGTTGAGTGTTGGGGAGACTATCATTTGAAGCATAAGAGCAAGGAGTTCATCATCAACACACCATCTGTTACTTCTTGGAGAGTGGTGTCTCCTAGATTGGCTAGGTGTCACTTGGGAGCCTCCGACAAGATTGTGGAGTTGAACCAAGGAGTTTGTAAGGGCAAGGAGATCGCCTACTTTGTGAAGATCTACCGCTAGTGAGGCAAGTCCTTCGTGGGCGATGTCCATGGTGGGATAGACAAGGTTGCTTCTTCATGGACCCTTCGTGGGTGGAGCCCTCCGTGGACTCGCGCAATCGTTACCCTTCGTGGGTTGAAGCCTCCATCAATGTGGGTGTAGGATAGCACCACCTATCTGAACCACGCCAAAAACATCCGTGTCTCCAATTGCGTTTGAATTCTCCAAACCCTTCCCTTTACATTCTTGCAAGTTACATGCTTTACTTTCCGCTGCCTATATACTGTTTGCATGCTTGCTTGAATTGTGTGATGATTGCTTGACTTGTCCTAAAATAGCTAAAATCTGCCAAGAACTAAAATTGGGAAAAGGTTAAGTTTTTATTTGGTCAAGTAGTCTAATCACCCCCCCTCTAGACATACTTTCGATCCTACAAGTGGTATCAGAGGCTTGGTCTCCATTTGCTTTGATTTCCATAGCTTTTGGTGGTCATAGCCTTGGTTTCACAACCTAGGAGAGTATGGCGTCTAGCGAGGGAAATTATCACCGTAGAGGTTCTTATTTCAAAACCTAGGAGAGCATATTCTCGGACAATCCTCATGGCCTCGAGAGAATCATTTATATCATGTTTATGTGGAATAGATCTAAGTTTGAAAGAATCAACATCAAGAGAAATTCTATCCATGTTCCTAGCTAACTCATCAATCTTAGGCAATTTTTCTTCAAGCAAAGCATTGACATTCTTTTGCAAAATCATAAATTCTTTAACACTCCTCTCAAAATCAGAGGGCACCTTATTAAAATTTCCATAAGAGTTGCTGTAGAAATTACCATAATTATTAGAGGAATTACTAGGGAACGACCTAGAATTAAAGTTTCCTCTATACGCGTTATTACCAAAATTGTTCCTACCAACAAAATGCACATCCATAGATTCATTATTATTATCAATCAAAGTGGACAAAGGCATATCATTAGGATCAGAAGAAACACTCTTATTAGCAAACAATTTCATAAGTTCATCCATCCTTCCACTCAAAACAGTAATCTCTTTTATCGCATGAACCTTTTTACTAGTAGATCTTTCGGTGTGCCATTGAGAATAATTAACCATAATATTATCTAGGAGTTTAGTAGCTTCTCCTAAAGTGATTTCCGTAAAAGTGCCTCCCGCGGCTGAATCTAAAAGATATCTAGAAGCAAAATTCAATCCAACATATTTTTTTGTATAATCATCCATAAATTCAAACCATGTGTAGGGCAATTACGTATCATTAATTTCATCCTCTCCCAAGCTTGTGCAACATGCTCATGATCAAGTAGCTTAAAATTCATAATATTGTTTCTAAGAGAGATGATCTTAGCGGGAGGGAAATACTTAGAGAGAAAAAGCATCTTTGCACTTGTTCCATGAATCAATACTATTTTTAGGTAAAGAAGAAACCAAATTTTAGCACGATCTCAAAGCGAAAATGGAAATAGCTTTAATTTGACAATATCATTATCCACATCTTTCTTCTTTTGCATATCACACAAATCAACGAAGTTGTTTAGATGGGTAGCGGCATCTTCACTAGGAAGGCCAGAAAAGTGATCTTTCATGACAAGATTCAACAGAGGAGCATTAATTTCACAAGATTCAGCATCGGTAATAGGAGCAATCGGAGTGCTAATAAAATCATTATTGTTGGTATTGGAAAAGTCACACAATTTAGTATTATCTTGAGCCATCCTGACAAACAATCAATCCAACACACAAGCAAACAAGAATCAAGTGGAAGGAAGCAAACGAAAAAGGGCGAATAAAACGGCAAGGGTGAAGTGGGGGAGAGGAAAACGAGAGGCAAATGGCAAATAATGTAGTGCGAGGGATAAGAGTTTGTGATGGGTACTTGGTATGTCTTGACTTGTGCGTAGACCTCCTCGGCAACGGCGCCAAAAATCCTTCTTGCTACCTCTTGAGCATGCGTTGGTTTTCCCTTGAAGATGAAAGGGTGATGCAGCAAACTAGCTTAAGTATTTCCCTTAGTTTTTGAGAACCAAGGTATCAATCCAGTAGCAGACTACACGCAAATCACCTAGTACCAGCACAAACAATCAAGAACCTTGCAACCAGCGCGATAAAGGGGTTGTCAATCCCTTCATGGCCACTTGCAAAAGTGAGATCTGATAAAGATAATAAGATAAATATTTTTAGTATTTTTGTTGTATAGATTGGAAAATAAAGATTGCAAACTAAATAGTAAACTAGAATTGTAGATTGGAAACTTATATGATGTAAAGTAGACCCGGGGGCCATAGGTTTCACTAGTGGCTTCTCTTAAGATAGCATATATTATGGTGGGTGAACAAATTACTGCCGAGCAATTGATAGAAAAGCGCATAGTTATGATGATATCTAAGGCAATGATCATGAATATAGGCATCACGTCCGTGTCAAGTAGACCGAAACGATTCTACATCTACTACTATTACTCCACACATCGACCGCTATCCATCATGCATCTAGAGTATTAAGTTCATAAGAACGGAGTAATGCATTAGGCAGGATGACATGATGTAGAGGGATAAACTCAAGCAATATGATATAAACCCCATCTTTTTATCCTCGATGGCAACAATACAATACGTGTCGTTTCCCATTCTGTCACTGGAATCGAGCACCGCAAGATTGAACCCAAAGCTAAGCACTTCTCTCATTGCAAGAAAGATCAATCTAGTAGGCCAAACTAAAACGATAATTCGAAGAGACTTGCAAAGATATCAAATCATGCATATAAGAATTCAGAGAAGAATCAAATAGTATTCATAGATAATCAAGTTCATAAACCCACAATTCATCGAATCTCGGCAAACACACCGCAAAAAGTATTACTTCGAATAGATCTCCAAGAACATCGAGGAGAACTTTGTATTGAGATCCAAAGAGAGAGACGAAGCCATCTAGTTAATAACTATGGACCCGAAGGTCTGTGGTAAACTACTCACACATCATCGGAGAGGCTATGGTGTTGATGTAGCACTACAAACAAAAGACACATCCGTGACATTTTGGACCAAACGAAATTTTTGTGTGTCATACTTATGACACTTCTATGACGATAATTGTGAAAAAACCCGGTATCATCATAGATGTGGTGAGGTCCTACTTCTATGACAAAAAATCATGACATAAAATGGGATTTTTGTTCTGGTCAGGCCGAAGACGCGGCTGCATGACATTCTTTGGGTCGTCCATGACGGAAAAAACCATGGTAGAAGCAAGGGCGAGGAAAATATCGGGGAGTTCCCGGTTACAGTGGGTGGTCGGGGGCTGAGCGATGCGCATTTCTCTCATACATATGTGCGGGTGTGCGAGGCGTTGGGCTCTAACTGAACCCGAGCGAGGCGTTGGGCTCTATCTGAACCCGAGCGATTGCACTGCAGGCTACACGTTACTGAACCCGAGCGATCGATTGATCCCTTGCTGTTAACTGAACCCGAGTGTGATTCCTTCGCTACTGCTGCTAACCGAAGCTGATCGAACACTGCTGCCTCCTTCCCTGGACGAACAGTGAGCGTTGTTGAGGGGGTTTGGATGAATAGTTCCTGGTGGGGGTTGGATGAACATGAACCAGTGGTAGTAGAGACCGTTGCCGCTGGATGAACAGTACCCCGATCAATCGAGCCAGTGGATGAACAGGACCCCATGGAGGGCTGGATGAACCGGGCCCCGTGGAGGGCTGGTTGAACAGTAGCCGGTGGAGGGCTGGTTGAACAGTAGCCGGTGGAGGGCTGGATGAACAGTAGCCCGTGGAGGGGTGGTTGAACAGGACCCCCGTGGAGAGGGCTGGTTGAACAGTAGCTGGTGGAGGAGCGCGCGGTGGAGGCTGGATGAACAGGAGCCCGTGGATGAATAGTCGCAGGTGGACGCTGGAGGAGGTCGACGGTGGATGAACAGTAGCTCGTGGAGGCTGGAGGAGGTCGACGGTGGAGACGAACAGTATCCGGTGGAGTCCCGTTTTGCGGTACGCCACACCCCTCTCGATGAACAGGACCCCCCTTTCGAATGTAGCGCTCCAACACAAGTCCGTTTCCTCCATTTTGTGGTACGCCACACCCCTCCCGATCAACAGGGCCCCGTTTCGACCGTAGGAGATCTGTTCCCTCCGTTTTGCGGTATGCCAAACCCCTCCGGATGAACAGGATCCCGTTTCCACCGTGGCCGGTCGAACACAAGGCCGTTTCCTCCGTTCTGCGGTACGCCAGGCCTCGTTTTCCGTCCAAGCAGGTTGGCTCCCGATGAACACGATGACGCATTCCGGGTCGTACGTATGCGCGAGTAGGCGTTCGAGACCCCGCCTGAATGTACGTACGTGGCCGTATTTACTTTCTTGTACCATGGATGTTGTATGTACGTGTATACGCTACGTGCGCGCCTCTACTACGACACATGCGCGCCTCTACTACGACACGTGCCCTTCCTGGCACGGCCACTGTTCATCGCTGCAGCCTGCAGACGAACCGATCGTATGTACGTACACGTTCGCGGCCAGAATGACAACGCTACATATGCTTCGACCGGGTGGGTCCCAACTGTCAGGCACTTCCTTTCGTGCGAAGATGTAGTTGGTGGGTCCCAGCAGCCAGGGGGAAATATTTTTTTCACGAAATACGGTGACCCATCCGGTGGGTCCCTGCTGTCAAGTGGAGGAATAATTATTTTGCGTGTAATGAGGAGGCACTTCCTTGTTGCGGCCATGGACCCTGCTATCAGCCTCTCAATGTACAGTACTCTTCGGATGGAAGTTGTTCGTTGACCACATTGACCACGCCACGCCGAGAGCACCAAGGCGGTGGATGACGGCGAGGCCTATGAAGGGAACGACGTGGAGCCGGCCTGGGAAGATTCGGCAGTGGATGCCCACTCGGAGAGGAGTACGAGGGTTCACTTGTTCAGCTGTGGTGTGAGGTTGTCGTCGCCGCAGGGCCTGGCCAGCGGTGCGAGTAGTAGGGGGCGGTGAGGCCTCCGCGGCAGCACAGCCGACCATGGGAGGAAAGAGCACGCGGTGCTTTGGACGGCTGGAGCAAGAAGATCAGAGGTTGAAGAAGCGGGACGACCGTTGGATGTTAACAATCCAACGGTCAGTGGTGATAGAATCATTTGCCGACTAAGTTGACCAAGCCCTCTGTCTATGTCAACTTAGTGGGCCCACAAGTTAGCCTCCCACTCTTGTGGGTCCCAGCTAGCAGGGGGAGTATTCCTTTTTTTGTGCGTAATAAGGAGGCACTTCCTTGCGTGTGAAGATATAGCTGGTGGGTCCGAGCTGTCAGGGGGAGTATTAATTCTTTTTGGTGTAATAAGGAGGTACTTGCTTGCGTGTGGCCATGGACCATGTGGGTCCCAACTGTCAGCCTCTCCATGTACGTCCCTCTTCCGATGTTGTTGTTTGTTGACAAAGTTGACCACGCCGTGCCGAGAACACCAGTGCGATGGACGACGGCGAGACCCAGGAAGGGAATGATCCGGAGGCGGCGAAGCCACAATAGTGGAGGGATGTGGGTGAGTAGAGGGATGGCCTGGCCAGCGGTGGGAGTACTAGGGGCGGTGAGGCCTATGCGGTAGCACAGCCAGCCAGGGGAGGCGGGAGCAGGCGTTCCCGCTGGCGCTGGATTTGGCGGCTGGAGCAAGAAGATCAGAGATTGAAGAAACACGACGGCCGTTGGATTGACATCCAACTGTTACATCTGCTAGAATCATTTGTTGTCATATATAATAAGTAAAAAAATCTTGCATACGCGTCAACTTAATAGGCCCACAAGTCAGACCATTCCCTATTTTTTAATAATTTATATTTAGCTCATGGAAACTTCTTATGCAATTTATTGCTGTCCGTTTTTTTGTTGGCCAGGGCCAGGGTTAAAAATTTAAACAAAATTTTGCATATTTCTGTGGGTTCCAAACTATTCTTAATACCGAAATGTTGAGCCAGATTTAAAGAATATATATTTGAATTAGGTTAAAGCCCAGTGAAGTTGGAATCTGAAAATGTGAAAACTTTTAGAAATTATAAAGTAATTGCCAATTTGTCATCTGTTTTTTATATTTATAGCCCATTTCATATTATTTTGAAGATCTGCAGGCATCTTGAAAGAGTTGTAGCCATCAGGGCGTAGAAAAATAAGTAGGCCTAGATTGGGTATTCTTCAAAAAAAAAACTGGGCTCATTTTCACAAACAAAAAATAGCTAGTCTGGTCATGTGGTGAACACAAAATATAAGCCTAGGCTAGACGGGCCACGGCACAGTTGAAACCCTACTCCGTCTCAACAATAACAAAAAAATACTGCTCGAGTAGCTACGGCCCAGGTGTCGGTCGATCTTGTGATGTTCTCTTGTCTATTGACTATATACGTTGACAATGTCGTGGGTCCCAGATGTCAGGAAACCACTAGCAGGAAGCATTTTCTTTTTCCATACGCTGACAATGGAGTACATATATATATAACAAAAAATGAGGAACTTCCTTGAGTCCGACCATGGACATGGTGGGCCCCTACTGTCATCCTCTCCACATACAGTCCTCTGTCGATTCCTCTTGTTTGTTCATCATGTTGACAACACGACAGGGCGGTGCCGCGGCGAGCGCAGCAAAGCGCGCGGAGGATGACGGCGAGGCCTTGGAGGTCGGCGTTAATGATTTAGGAGACGGTAGGGCGGTGAAGCGTGCGCTGAGGCGCAGCCAGCCGTGGAAGGCGGAAGCAGGCGGCCCCGCTGATGCTGGTTTGGTTTTGGCGGCTGGAGGAAGACAGGACTGAAGAAACACAATAGACTGTAAAAGCAGTAGGAGTACTTAACAAACTTAACTGAAACCAGCAGGGGCACTTAACAACCATAGCTGAAAGCAGTATGAGTTCTTATACGGGTTCAACCGTACAAAGCAAGCCACGAACAGTGCTACTTTGCCTATAGTTAACCAAGGGTGAGGCCGCCAAGCCCCAGGACAAGGCCCAGGCGCCACCCCGCGCATCCACAACCTTCTGAAAGCAGCTTCATCTCGCGATGTGGTCAATAAACAGGATATTCGCTTTAGAGCCATGGAAAAGCAGGAACATAATCTTCTGTCCTATTCTTCAAGATGGACATGCCTTCATTATTTGAGACCACCCATGAATAAGTATTTTTTCACCTCCAAGGGGAATGGAGTAGGTCGACATAAACATCATGTTGTGGACAAGCGCAACTCTGACCCGACCATGGTCAGGCATCTGTATAGGAACAATAAACCCGGGCAGTTCCTGTTTCAAGAAGATCACAGCTGTAAAACTGTGCATAAGCAAGAGTTTATGAACAACATATATAATAGAAAACAGCTCGTACCATAAGTTTCTCAACACAGTTGGACCTGTTAAACGAGTGCAGCTGTGGCACACATATCCCACATGGCCTTCCACCATTGAAACGCCCAACAAGGACCTCAAGATGATCAATAAAGTGTAGGAACTTGTGGATGTCGTCCAAGCCAACTTCAGTGCCATGAGTAACAGCCGAGTTCTTATAGAATAACAAACGAGTAGCCTGCTTAACTCTGAAAAACCTACACGTGCCACCAATTATAAGAAAATATTAGTTAGAAGTAGCATCTTCGTGAGAGATTCGTTGATACTTCTAAAGTTAAATTGTGATTAGTTAGACAGAATAGGTGGATTAAGAAGTAATCAAGGCAAGAGGGAAGAACCAGATACAAAACTAACATGGATGAACAATTGGAACGACGTCGGGGTGGAAGATCGCAGTGAAGATGAGACCAGGTTCTGCTATTTCCATCAACATTCGTGCGCCAACTTTCAGTCCATAACACTAGAGAAAGTTTATCCGAGTTTGGCCATAAAAAGCAGCGATCTTCTTGGTTCATGAACCCAACTCGAAACTTATATCCATGGATTATCTGCACAATGACCATTAAACTGGTGTATTCAGTTATGGCAAGGCCGAGCATCTTGAGTACATGTGTTCTGGCAGAGAAAGGAATGCACTACAAGAAAAATAATATGAGAACACAATGTATTCCCTATATCCAAATCTAGAAATAATTTCCTCCTTCACGTCAGAGTTGACCATGGTACTAGTACCTTTTATCCAAGTATAGCAATCCAAATTTCCAAATTAGTCGACAACATGTTCAAAAAACCACACCCTCCCGGATAGAAAAGAGGATTCTAGGAACATACTATGCGCATTTTAAAATCCTGTGTTAGGATGAGAAGGAACAAGTGTGGCGTCTTGCCGAGGGCGCAAAAACCTATAGGGTCCTCGCACTTTGGGCACTGCAAATGGAACACACTAGATTCAGTAGGAAGAAAATGCATCAACTGCAACGGCTGCCATCCTAGGAGTACCCGCGACCAAGGGACTTGGATTTATCGGGGATAGATGAAGAATACGTACCAGGTTCTCCATGAGAAAACCCTATGCAATCGCCGAGCAGGGGTATTCTCTGAACAAGCAGACGATGGAGAAGGGGATTCAGGCCCAGTGAAATATTGCCGCTTCGTTCGTCCAGCTTACTGCTAAAGCTGGAAAGGTGGGGGGTTTTGTGACTTGACAGCTCATTGGGCATTACTGCGGCGCTACGACCGGGGTGTGTCTACCGTGCATTTGAGCACTCTAATTTGGTGTGTATGGCACGTGGACCCCGTTTTTGGATGCCCCACATATCAGGAAAAGGAAGTAGAAAGATGATATGTCCATTTAGCATCATTCTTTTATATCGATATTTATTGCATTATGGGCTATTATTATGCATTATGTCACAATACTTATGCCTATTCTCTCTTATTTTATAAGGTTTACCTAAGGAGGGAGAATGCCGGCAGCTGGAATTCTGGGCTGGAAAAGGAGCAAATATTACAGACCTATTCTACACAACTCCAAAAGTCCTGAAACTCCATGAAAGTTATTTTTTGGAAATAATAAAAAATAATGAGCGGAAGAAGTACGCCAGAGGGGGACCCACCTGGCCACGAGGGTAGGGGCGCGCCCTACCCCCCAGGGCGCGCCCCTGCCTCCTGGGACCCCTGTTGGCTCTCTGGTGGCCATCTTCTGCTCTATGAAGTCTTTCATCATGGAAAAAATCATAAGCAACCTTTTGGGATGAGACTCCGCCGCCATGAGGCGGAACCTTGAAGGAACCAATCTAGGGCTCCGGCAGAGCTGTTCTGCCGGGGACACTTCCCTCCAGGAGGGGGAAATCATCGCCAACGTCATCACCAACGCTCCTCTCATTGGGAGAGGGCAATCTCCATCAACATCTTCACCAGCACCATCTCCTCTCAAAACCCTAATTCATCTCTTGTATCCAATTCTTGTCTCCAAGTCCGGGATTGGTACTAGTAGGTTTCTAGTAGTGTTGATTACTCCTTGTAGTTGATGCTAGTTGGTTTATTTGGTGGAAGATCATATGTTCAGATCCTTTGTGCATATTAATACCCCTCTGATTATGAACATGATTATGCTTTGTGAGTAGTTACGTTTGTTCCTGAGGACATGGGAGAAGTCTTGCTATTAGTGGTCATGTGAATTTGGTATTCGTTCAATATTTTGATGAGATGTATGTTGTCTAGCTTCTAGTGGTGCTATGTGAACATCGACTACGTAACACTTCACCATTATTTGGGCCTAGAGGAAGGCATTGGGACGTAATAAGTAGATGATGGGTTGCTAGAGTGACAAAAGCTTAAACACTAGTTTATGCGTTGCTTCGTAAGGGGCTGATTGGGATCCATATGTTTCATGCTATGGTTAGGTTTACCTTATTACTTTTGTTGTAGTTGCGGATGCTTGCAATAGAGGTTAATCATAAGTGGGATGCTTGTTCAAGTAAGAACAACACCCAAGCACCGGTCCACCCACATATCAAATTATCGAAGTACCAAACGTGAATCATATGAACGTGATGAAAACTAGCTTGACGATAATTCCGATGTGTCCTCGGGAGCGCTTTTCTCTATATAAGAGTTTGTCCAGGCTTGTCCTTTGCTACAAAAAGGATTGGGCCACCTTGCTGCACTTTATTTACTTTTGTTACTTGTTGCTCATTACAAATTATCCTATCAAAAAACTATCTGTTACCACTTATTTCAGTACTTGCAGAGAATACCTTGCTGAAAACCGCTTATCATTTCCTTCTGCTCCTCGTTGGGTTCGACACTCTTACTTTTCAAAAGGACTACGATAGATCCTCTATACTTGTGGGTCATCAAGACAGTTTTCTGGCGCCGTTGCCGGGGAGTGAAGCGCATTTGGTAGGTGGAATTTGCTAAGGAAAAATTTATTTAGTGTGCTGAAATTTATTGTCACTTGTTACTATGGAAAGTAATCCTCTGAGGGGCTTGTTCGGGGTATCTTCACCCCGACCAGTAGAGCAAAGAGTTGCTTCTCAACCTACTGAACCTATTGAAAATAAAAATGTTCCCTTTGAAGTTCCTTCGTGTATGATAGAAAAACTGCTAGATAATCCTTTTGCAGGAGATGGAACAAAGCATCCTGATGAGCACCTAATCTATGTGGATGAAGTTTGTGGATTATTTAAGCCTGCAGGTATACTTGATGATGTTGTTAAGAAGAAGGTCTTCCCTTTATCTTTGAAGGTAGATGCATCGACATGGTATAGGCTATGTGATGATATGGGGTCATGGAACTACAAACGATTGAAATTGGAATTTCATCAGAAGTTTTATCCTATGCATCTTGTTCATCGTGATCGCAATTATATATATAATTTTTGGCCTCGCGAAGGAGAAAGCATCGCTCAAGCTTGGGGGAGGCTTAAATCAATGTTATATTCATGCCCCAATCATGAGCTTCCAACAGAAGTAATTCTTCAAAGTTTTTATGCTCGGCTTTCTTGTAATATTCAATCCATGCTCGATACTTCTTGTGCTGGCTCTTTTATGATGAACACTATTAAATTCAAATGGAATTTATTGGATAGAATTAAACACAACTCTGAAGATTGGGATCTCGACGAAGGTAAGGAGTCAGGTATGACACCTAAGTTTGATTGTGTTAAATTTTTTATGGATACCGATGTTGTCCGTAAATTTAGCACTAAATATGGACTTGACTCTGAGATAGTAGCTTCTTTCTGTGAATCTTTTGCTACTTATGTTGATCTCCCCAAGGAGAAGTGGTTTAAATATCATCATCCCATAGAAGTAAAAGTAGCTGCACCTACTAAAGTTGAAGAAAATACTGTCACTTATAATGATCGTATTGTTCCTACTTCTTATGTTGAGAAACCACCTTTCCCTGTTAGGATAAAGGATCATGCTAAAGCTTCAACTGTGGTTCGTAAAAGCAATATTAGAACTTATACACCTCCTGAGCAGATTAAAGTTGAACCTAATATTGCTATTGTTAAAGATCTCTTGGCTGATAATATTGATGTGCATGTTATTTATTTTTGCGGTGAAACTGCTAGAATTGCCAAACCTTGTGCTAAAGATAAACATAGACTTGTGGTAGGCATGCATGTTATTTATGTTAAAATAGGAGATCATTGTTGTCATGGATTATGTGATATGGGTGCTAGTGCTAGTGTTATACCTCATGACTTATACAAAGAAATTAAGCATGAGATTGTACATGTTGAGTTAGAAGATATTGATGTTACAATTAAACTTGCCAATAGAGATACTATATCAGCAATGAGAATTGTTAGAGATGTTAAAGTCTTGTGTGGGAAAACAAAATACCCTGCTGATTTTCTTGTTCTTGGTTCCCCACAAGATAGATTTTGTCCCATTATATTTGGTAGACCTTTCTTGAACACAGTTAATGCTAGGATAGAATCCGAAAAGAATGGTGTTCCTATTGGCTTGGGTGATATGTCTCATGAGTTTAATTTCTCTAAATTTAGTAGACAACACTGTGAAGAAGAATTACCTAGTAAGGATGAAATTGTTGGTCTTGCTTCTATTGCCGTACCTCCTAGTGATCCTTTAGAACAATATTTGCTAGACCATGAAAATGATATGTTTATGAATGAAAGAAGGGAAATAGATGAAGTATTCTTTAAACAGGAACCTATTCTCAAACACAATTTGCATGTTGAAATCCTAGGGGATCCTCCTCCACCCAAGGGTGATCCCGTGTTTGAGCTTAAACCGTTGCCTGATACTCTTAAATATGCTTATCTTGATGAGAAAAAGATATATCCTGTTATTATT
Organism: Aegilops umbellulata; assembly: GCA_032464435.1. NCBI lineage: Eukaryota > Viridiplantae > Streptophyta > Magnoliopsida > Poales > Poaceae > Aegilops > Aegilops umbellulata. The sequence continues at coordinate 116,221,598 of CP136056.1, forward strand.
AGTGCTAACCTTTCAGAGCATGAAGAATAAAGATTATTGAAAACTCTGAAGAAGCACCGTGCTACTATTGGATATACTCTTGATGATCTTAAGGGCATTAGTCCCACTCTATGTCAACATAAAATAAATTTGGAAGAAGATGCCAAACCAGTCCGTGATCATCAACGACGTCTGAATCCTAAGATGAGGGAAGTGGTAAGAAAGGAAATACTAAAGCTCCTTGAGGCAGGTATAATTTATCCCGTTGCTGATAGTCAGTGGGTAAGCCCTGTCCATTGTGTCCCTAAGAAGGGAGGTATTACCGTCATTCCTAATGATAAAGATGAATTGATTCCACAAATAATTATTACATGGTAATTGATTTCTGCAAATTAAATAAAGCTACTAATAAAGATCATTACCCCTTACCTTTTATCAATCAAATGCTAGAAAGATTATGCAAACATACACAATTTTGCTTTCTAGATGGTTATTCTGGTTTCTCTCAAATACCTATGTCAGCCAATGATCAATCAAAGACTACTTTTACTTCCCCTTTTGATACTTTTGCTTATAGACGTATGCCTTTTGGTTTATGTAATGCACCTGCTACCTTTCAAAGATGCATGATGGCTATATTCTCTGACTTTTGTGAAAATATTTGTGAGGTTTTCATGGATGATTTTTCCTTCTATGGATCCTATTTTGATGATTGCTTGAGCAACCTTGATCGAGTTTTGTAGAGATGTGAAGAAACTAACCTTGTCTTGAGTTGGGGGAAGTGCCACTTTATGGTTAATGAAGGTATTGTCTTGGGGCATAAAGTCTCTGAAAGAGGTATTGAAGTTGATAAAGCCAAGGTTGATGCTATTGAAAAGATGCCATGTCCCAAGGACATCAAAGGTATAAGAAGTTTCCTTGGTCATGCCGGTTTTTATAGGGGGTTCATTAAGGACTTCTCAAAAATTTATTGGCCTCTGACTAATTTATTACAAAAAGATATACCATTTGTCTTTGATGATGATTGTGTAGAAGCATTTGAAATACTTAAGAAAGCATTGATCTTTGCACCTATTGTTCAGCCACCTGATTGGAATTTACCCTTTGAGATTATGTGTGATGCTAGTGATTATGCTGTAGGTGTTGTTCTAGGGCAAAGAGTTGATAAGAAATTAAATGTTATTCATTATGCTAGTAAAACTCTAGATAATGCTCAGAGAAATTATGCTACTACTGAAAAAGAATTCTTAGCAGCTGTATTTGCTTGTGATAAGTTCACACCTTATATTGTTGATTCTAAAGTAACTATTCACACGGATCATGCTACAATTCAATATCTTATGGAAAAGAAAGATGCTAAACCTAGACTTATTAGATGGGTTCTCTTGCTACAAGAATTTGATTTGCATATTGTTGATAGAAAAGGAGCTGAGAACCCCGTTGCAGACAACTTGTCTAGGTTAGAAAATGTTCTTGATGACCCACTACCTATTGATGATAGCTTTCCTGATGAGCAATTAAATGCCATAAATGCTTCTCGTAGTACTTCGTGGTATGCTGATTATGCTAATTACATCGTTGCTAAATTTATGCCACCTAGTTTCACATACCAACAAAATAAAAAGTTCTTCTATGATTTGAGACATTACTTTTGGGATGACCCACATCTTTATAAAGAAGGAGTAGATGGTGTTATTAGATGTTGTGTACCTAAGCATGAACAGGAACAGATCCTACGAAAGTGTCACTCCGAAGCTTATGGGGGACACCACACTGGAGATAGAACTGCACATAAGGTATTGCAATCCGGTTTTTATCGGCCTACTCTCTTCAAGGATGCCCGTAAGTTTGTCTTGTATTGTGATGAATGGCAAAGAATTGGTAATATTAGTAGACGTCAAGAAATGCCTATGAATTATTCACTTGTTATTGAACCATTTGATGTTTGGGGCTTTGATTATATGGGACCCTTTCCTGCCTCAAATGGATATACACACATTTTAGTTGATGTTGATTACGTTACTAAGTGGGTAGAAGCTATTCCAACTAGTAGTGTTGATCATAACACCTCTATTAAGATGCTTAAAGAAGTTATTTTTCCTAGGTTTGGAGTCCCTAGATATTTAATGACTGATGGTGGCTCACATTTTATTCATGGTGCTTTCCGTGAAATGCTTGCTAAGTATGATGTTATTCATAGAATTGCATCTCCTTATAACCCACAGTCTAGTGGTCAAGTAGAATTGAGCAATAGAGAGCTCAAATTAATTTTGCAAAAGACTGTCAATAGGTCTAGAAAGAATCGGTCTAACAAACTTGATGACACATTATGGGGTTATAGAACTACATATAAAAATCCTATGGGTATGTCTCCGTATAAAATGGTTTATGGAAAAGCATGTCACTTACCTCTCGAACTAGAACATAAGGCTTATTGGGCTATTAAAGAGCTCAGCTATGATTTCAAACTTGCTGGTGAGAAGAGGTTATTTGATATTAGCTCACTTGATGAATGGAGAACCCAAGCTTATGAAAATGCCAAGTTGTTTAAAGAAAAAGTTAAAAGATGGCATGACAAAAGGATACAAAAGCGTGAGTTTAATGTAGGTGATTATGTATTGCTATACAACTCTCGTTTAAGATTTTTTGCAGGAAAACTTCTCTCTAAATGGGAAGGTCCTTACGTTATCGAGGAGGTCTATCGTTCCGCTGCCATAAAAATCAACAACTTCGAAGGCACAAATCCGAAGGTGGTGAACGGTCAAAGAATCAAACATTATATCTCAAGTAATCCCATAAATGTTGAAACCAACATTATTGAAACCGTAACCCCAGAGGTATACATAAAGGACACTTTCTGAAACGTTTCAGACTCCGAAAAGGAATAGGTATGTGGTACAGTAAGTAAACCGAGTCCAAAACAGTTTCTAAGGCAATATTTCTCCGTTTTGGAATATTTAGAAAAATAGAAAAATAAGAAGCAGTCCGGGAAGGACACGAGGCCTCCACGAGGGTGGAGGGCGCGCCCTACCCTACTGGGCGCACCCCCTACCTCGTGGGCACCTCGTGTGCTCTCCGGACTCCGTTTTCTTGCACAATACGTATTTTGGTCAGTAAAAATTCATTATATATTCTCCCGAAGGTTTTGACCCCTGTATCACGCAAATATCCTCTGTTCTTGTTTCGAGGTGTCCTGCTGCAGATTAGAGCAACATGTCATCCCAAGATTCAGAAGGAGAAAGCTATGTGGATGATTACCTTGCAGATCCTAAGGTCTATGGAGATGTGGAGCATTGTGGTTGGACTACTGAGGAAGAAGAGGACTATGAACCCAAGGGAAAGGAGGAGACGAGCTCGGATGAAGATGAAGTCCCACTACCTCAACCTGGGGACATGCATGTGGATTTCAAAAAGTCAAGCCTCCCTGATAGGGCAAAGAAACTAAAGATCGAGTTTATCCCTTTTCGTCTCTTGCAGGAAAATAAGCAGGAGTTATGCAAAAAGATATTAACCCTGGAGCGGGAGATTGATGACTTGAGGGATCAAAATTCTGTCCTTAAGCGCAAATTAAGGGAGAAGCCTACGCCATCAACTAAACCAACACTGCCACCTTCTTCATCAGCAAAGGAGATATAATCACATGGGTATGGGCACTCCCCTTGGCAACTGCCAAGCTTGGGGGAGGTGCCCCGGTATCGTATCACCATCACACTCCTATCTTTACTGTTTTTCTTAGTTCGATCCTATTAGTAGTATCTTGATCTAGTAGAATAAAGTTTATGGCATGATCTAGTTTTGAGTTTTGCTTTATGATCCCTCTATGTAATCGAGTGCGTGAGCTATATAATAAAGATTAGTGTTGAGTCAAGTGCTTGATTATTTTTGCCATGATCTTGAGTGAATAAAAGAAAAGAATAAAAATAAACAAAGAGATCATATTGATCTTATCGAGAGTAATGACTTCACATAGGAAGAGTATGATGATTAAAAATTGTTGAGAGTTGGCAAACATAGCTTTGGTCATCGCTGCAATTAATAGGAAGTAATAAAGAAAGAGAGGTTTCACATATAAATATACTATCTTGACATCTTTTATGATTGGGAGCACTCATTAAAATATGACATGCTAAAGAGTTGATGTTGGACAAGGAAGACAATGTAATGGGTCATGTTTTCTTATATCTGAGATAAAGTATATTGTCATGGATCATCCAACATGTTGAGCTTGCCTTTCCCCCTCATGCTAGCCAAATTCTTAGCACCAAGTAGAGATACTACTCGTGCTTCCCAAAACCCTTAAACCAGTCTTGCCATGAGAGTCCACCATACCTACCTATGGATTGAGTAAGATCCTTCAAGTAAGTTGTCATCAATGCAAGCAATAAAAATTGCTCTTTAAATATGTATGATTGATTGGTGTGGAGGAAATAAGCTTTATACGATCTTGTGATGTGGAAGAAATAAAAGCGACGGACTGCATAATAAAAGTTCATATCACAAGGGGCAATATAAAGTGACGTTCTTTCGCATTAAGATTTTGTGCATCCAACCATAAAAGCGCATGGCAACCTCTGCTTCCCTCTGCGAAGGGCCTATCTGTTACTATTATCTTCTACCTTATGCAAGAGTCATGGTGATCTTCACCTTTCCTTTTTATATTTTATCCTTTGGCAAGCAGAGGGTGTTGGAAAGATCCTGATAGATATATCTAATTGGATGTAAGTCAGCATGAGTTATTATTGTTGACATTACCCTTGAGGTAAAAGGTTGGGAGGCGAAACTATAAGCCCCTATCTTTCTCTGTGTCTGATGAAAACTCCATAACCACAAGTATTGCATGAGTGTTAGCAATTAAGAAGACTAAATGATAGTTGAGTATGTGGACTTGCTAGAAAGCTCAGACATAGACTCTTTCTGATGTTATGATAAATCGCAATTGCTTCAATGACTGAGACTATAGTTTGTTAGTTCCCAATAAAGTTTCTGATTCGTACTTTTGCATTGTGAATAGATTATTACTTGAGCATAAGAAATCATATGACAATATCTATATATGTTGCTGTTATGAAAATAATCATGATGCCATCATGTCCGTATTTTATTTTTATCGACACCTCCACCTCTAAACATGTGGACATATTTATCGTTATCGCCTTCCGCTTGAGGACAAGCGAGGTCTAAGCTGGGGGAGTTGATACGTCCATTTAGCATTATGTCGATATTTATTGCATTATGGGCTATTATTATGCATTATGTCACAATACGTATGCCTATTCTCGCTTATTTTATAAGGTTTACATAAGGAGGGAAAATGCCGCAGCTGGAATTCTGGGCTAGAAAAGGAGAAAATATTAGAGACCTATTCTGCACAACTCCAAAAGTCTTGAAACTCCACGAAAGTTATATTTGGAAATAATAAAAAATATTGAGCGGAAGAAGTACGCCAGAGGGGGACCCACCTGGCCACGAGGGTGGGGGCGCGCCCTACCCCCCAAGGCGCGCCCCCTGCCTCATGGGCCCCCTGTTGGCTCTCCGGTGGCCATCTTCTGCTATATGAAGTCTTTCCTCAAGGAAAAAATCATAAGCAACCTTTCGGGACGAGACTCCGCCGCCACGAGGCAGAACATTGGCAGAACCAATCTAGGGCTGCGGCAGAGCTATTCTGCCGGGGACACTTCCCTCCGGGAGGGGGAAATCATCTCCATCGCCATCACCAACGCTCCTCTCATCGGGAGAGGGCAATCTCCATCAACATCTTCACCAGCACCATCTCCTCTCAAAACCCTAGTTCATCTCTTGTATCCAATTCTTGTCTCCATGTCCGGGATTGGTACTAGTAGGTTGCTAGTAGTGTTGATTACTCCTTGTAGGTGATGCTAGTTGGTTTATTTGGTGGAAGATCATATGTTCAGATCCTTTGTGCATATTAATACCCCTCTGATTATTAATAGAAATATGCTTTGTGAGTAGTTACATTTGTTCCTAAGGACATGGGTGAAGTCTTGCTATTAGTAGTCATGTGATTCGTTCGATATTTTGATGAGATGTATGTTGTCTAGCCACTAGTGGTGTTATGCGAACGTCGACTACATAATACTTCACCATTATTTGGGCCTGGAGGAAGGCATTGGGACATAATAAGTAGATGATGGGTTGCTAGAGTGACAAAAGCTTAAACCCTAGTTTATGCGTTGCTTCGTAAGGGGCTGATTTGGATCCATATGTTTCATGCTATGGTTAGGTTTACCTTAATACTTTTGTTGCAGTTGAGGATGCTTGCAATAGAGGTTAATCATAAGTGGGATGCTTGTTCAAGTAAGAACATCACCCAAGCACCAGTCCACCCACATATAAAATTATCGAAGTACCGAACGCGAATCATATGAACGTGATGAAAACTAGCTTGACGATAATTCCCATGTGTCCTCGGGAGCACTTTTCTCTATATAAGAGTTTGTCCAGGCCTGTCCTTTGCTACAAAAAGGATTGGGCCACCTTGCTTCACTTTATTTACTTTTGATACTTGTTGCTCGTTACAAATTATCCTATCACAAAACTATCTGTTACCACTTATTTCAGTACTTACAGAGAATACCTTGCTGAAAACCGCTTATCATTTCCTTCTGCTCCTTGTTGGGTTCGACACTCTTACTTATCGAAAGGACTATGTTAGATCCCCTATACTTGTGGGTCAACAAAAGACAGGAGTAACTAGTTACACATAAATATATTTTTGATAGAGACATGCTCCCTCTTTAAAGAAATATAAAGATCTTTTATATCACAACTTTATACATAAGAAAAATCAAGGGGAATATATATAACATATATATTTATAAAAAACAGAGTTTTTTTAACACGATATAGACGAGTTGGTGATGATGTTGTGCCTGCCATCCTGCAATATAGGCCGTACGGTTTATATCTGACGGATAGGAAGGAAACTATGGCAATTTTGCAAAAAGTTACCCACACACGTCTCCACATCTGGAAATAAGGCCTTCCCTCATTCATCCTTTTCTCTCACAAGATAAAATACTCATACAAACGCATCTTGATGTTACATGCAACGCACGGGCATTATGGGGGTTCAGCTGAGAAATACTCAGACAGGCTCACGGTCGGTATGGTGGGCCTGCATGTTTAGGGGCCCATGTGTTCTACCTCATCGCTTTTCATATTGCAAGCGGTCGGTACAACGCTAGTTTTAGATGCTGCCGCAAGGCGAATACACAAAATTGAATAAAGCACGATAACTATTGGAATGAAATCAAACGACAGTTCCTAACAAGCAATCAGAGTTGCAATTCTATCAACGATACTATCGTACTACTTATACACATAGGACACTTGTTTCACCATGCCAGAGTATTACATCAAAATCTCTCGGAGGATAGATCAGTTCGGCGTTTCGTGCTGCTACTGAAGAATTTCTTTCAAAGTTGATTTGGACCAGCTCTCCTTGCCGAGAAAGTTCAATTTTGACATCATCCCTTGCCGCAAGATATGATTTAGATTTGAACCTTGACCATCCTTTAGCATCAATCATCATGCGACCATCCTTTGTACTTACGGTACATTGAGCAGGTTCATTCACACCAAGGCTGCGCATGGTAAGAGAAACTTTGCCACGGTCGCCCGGATTGTTGAACGAGTCCCTCGTTGCTGTAGGAATTCTCTGTTTGCAAACAAGAAGACATACACAAACAGTTAGATCAACACAGTGAATCATGTGAAACAACATGTAAAAAAGAACGAAACACTTGGGCGGCCAATGCTTACCAAGAAGGTGGACATGTCGGTTTTTGTAAGGACTTTGGTATATGAAGTGTGAACTGCATCCGAGTCTGTTGCCGGGGCAACTACTTGTTCCGTTGCCGCTGCACGGGCCGGAGCAGATGCAAGTGCAAGTGTTGGTCCAGGTACCGAAGCCATTGCTGGTGCCCGTGCCGATGCGACTGGTAGTACCGCTGCTGCCGCCGGAGATGGTGCTCCTTGTAGAGGTGGTGCCGGTGTCGGAGTAGGTGCCGGTGTCGATGCCCGATCCTCCGGTAGATCAGCCTGATCCACTAATGCGGTCGGTGCCCAATCCTCAGCAAGACCAGACCGAGCTGCTACCGCTGTCAGTGCAAGAGCAACTGCCGGTGCTTGATCCGTTGCTAAAGGTGGTACCGATGTGCGAGACAGTGGCGATCATGTCTGATCTGCTATGATGAGCTTTCTAACTTGACTAGGCTCCGTGACAGTGATCCAGTCTTTTTCTTCATTTCTTTTAAACGCGAGAAGGACTAATTGTGGCGTGTTTGTTAAAACAAACTATAGTTCATCATAGGTATTGAACTTGTACTCAGACAACAGACTGATCCAATTTTTTCCAGTAATATAAGTGATGGACAGTGCCTTCGTTACTGACACGACATAATAAGTGAAACCTGCAAAAATATCCATCGTAGAGCAAACCAAACGGTTTATTCCGTGATGAATGTCACATGGCAAAACCTGCATCATAAAATTGCAGCAAAAGAAAGAAAACATGACATTAAATCAATAAGATCTACACAGTAAATCAATAAGATTTACTTGATGTGACACGAGTGAATCCTTACCAGGAAATCAGTATGTTGAAGTACTAAACAGAAGATTGGTCGTCCAACTACGCATGGCATGCAGGACCCCCGCCTCCTCCCACAAGCAGGACAGTCCAAAGGTCGTGACAAATCGTATGGACCGAACATCCATGGGACTGGAAATCCTGGTGGGTGCGATAAACCCTGCAATGCATAGAGATATTGGAGTGTAACCATAATTGATAAACCGTCCTGACAAAAAATATGATATGGATACTTCAAAATATAAAGACTAAATTGAGTGGACAGACATTAACATAGGCTGTTCTCTGGACTCACCACACACCAAAAGCGGTAGTACTAAACAATACAGGGTTCACAAACACAAATCAAGTACTGAACAATAGTACTTACTACAGAAAAGCAAAGTTGCACTAATTAAACTTTGCAGACTATTTCTTGCCACCGACCTACGGGATGAACCCCGCATAACTGACTAGGCCATGGACTTCGTGAGAGATGTCTACCGGCACCATCACCATTTACTCAACCTTGGAGAACCTAACAGATCCACTACAAAAAAAAGACACATCCATGACATTTTGGGCCGAACGAAATTTTTTCCTGTCATATTTATGACACTTCTATGAAGGTAAATGTGACAAAACCCAGTATCACCATAGATGTGGTGGGGTCCTACTTCTATGACAAAAAATCATGACAGAAAATGGGCTTTTCATCCTGGGCGGGCCGGAGACGCAGCCGCATGACATTCTTTGGGCTGTCCATGACAGAAAAAAACATGGTAGAAGCGAGGGCGAGGAAAATATCGGGGTGTTCCCGGTTACGGTGGGTGGTCGGGGCCGAGTGATGCGCGTTTCTCTCGTACACGCACGTGCGTGGGTGTGAGGCGTTGGGCTCTAACTGAACCCGAGCGAGGCGTTGGGCTCTAACTCAACCCGAGCGATTGCACTGCAGGCTACGCGTTAGTGAACCCGAGCAATCGATCGATGGCTGTTAACTGAACCCGATCGAGCGATTCCTTCGCTACTGCTGCTAACTGAAGCCGATCGATGTCGCCTCTGGATGAACAGTGAGCGTTGCTGGGGGGGGGGGTTGGATGAATAGTTCCCGGTGGGGGTGGATGAATAGAACCCCGTGGTGTTGCCTCTGGATGAACAGTGAGCGTTGCTGGGGGTTTGGATGAACAGTTCCCGGTGGGGGTGGATGAACAGGACCCCGTGGTGTTGCCTCTGGATGAATAGGACCCCGATCGATCGAGTCGGTTGGGGCTAGATGAACATGACCCCGTGGAGGGCTGGATGAACAGGACCACCCCATGGAGGACAAGATGAACATTAGACGATGGAGGGCTGGATGAACAGTATCCCGTGGAGGGGTGGTTGAATAGGAGCCTGTGGAGAGGGCTGGTTGAACAGTAGCCGGTGGAGTAGCGCGCGGTGGAGGCTGGATGAACAGGAGCCTGTGGATGAACAGTCGCCGGTGTAGGCTGGAGGAGGTCGACGGTGGATGAACAGTAGCCCGTGGAGGCTGGAGGGGGTCGACGGTGGAGATGAACAGTATCCCGTGGAGTCCCATTTTGCGGTACGCCACACCCCTCCTGATGAACATGACCCCCATTTCAACCGTAGCGCTCCAACACAAGTCCGTTTCCTCCATTTTGCTATACGCCACACCCCTCTCGATCAATAGGACCCCCGTTTCGACCGTAGGAGGTCCGTTTCCTCCGTTTTGCGGTACAGCAGACCCCTCCCGATGAGCAGGATCCCGTTTTTACTGTGGCTGGTCAAACACAAGGCTGTTTCCTCCGTTCTGTGGTATGCTAGGCCTCGTTTCCATCGGTTGATCCGTCCAAGCCCTCCCGATGAACACGACGACGCATTCCGTTCCGACCCAGCCGGTTGGCTCCCCATGAACACGACGACGACACAGTTTCTCCATTCCGACCCAGCCATGTACACAAGCCCTGGTCGTACGTATGCGCGAGTAGGCATTCGAGACCCTGCCTGTATGTACGTACGTGGCCGTATTTTCTTTCTTGCACACTGGCCGTTGTACGTACGTGTACATGCTACGTGCGCTCCTCTACTATGACGCATGCGTGCCTCTACATCGACCAGTATGTACGTACACGTTCATGACCAGAATGACAACGCTACGTATGCTTCGACCAGGTGGGTCCCGACTGTTAGGCACTTCCTTGCGTGCGAAAATGTAGCTGGTGGGTCCCAGCAGTCAGGGGGATTTTTTTTTCACGAGATACGGTGGCCCGCCCGGTGGGTCCCTGCTGTCGGGTGGAGGAATAATTATTTTGCGTGTAATAAGGAGGCACTTCCTTGTTGCGGCCGTGGACCCAGCTGTCAGCCACTCCACGTAGAGTCCACATCCGATGGAAGCTGTTCCTTGACCACGTTGACCATGCTGCGCCGAGAGCACCAGGGCGGTGGACGATGGTGAGGCCTAGGAAGGGGACGTCACAGATCCGGGGAAGACGCGACAGTGGATGCCCATGCGTAGAGGAGTATGAGGGTTCACTGGTTCGCTGCGGTGTGAGGCTGGCATCACCGCAGAATTACAGGGGGTGTGGGTGATTGGAGGGATGGCCTGGCCAACGGTGGGAGTAGTAGGGGGCGGTGAGGCCTCCGCCGCATCGCAGCCGACCACGAGAGGCAGGAGCACGAGGCATGACCGACGCTGGTTTGGGCGGCTGGAGCAAGAAGACCAGAGGTTGAAGAAGCACTACATACGGCCGTTGGATGGACATCGTACGGTCACTGGAGCTAGAATCATGCATATTGACTAAGTTGACAAAGCCCTCCATCCCCGTCAACTTAGTAGGCCCACAAGTCAGCCTGCCACTGTGCTGGGTCCCAGCTAGCGGGGGAGTACTCATTTTTTTGTGTGTAATAAGGACGCACTTCCTTGCGAGCGAAGATATAGCTGGTGGGTCCGAGCTGTCAGCGGTGGGTAACGTTTTTTCGCAAAATACAGAGGTCCTTTCGGTGGGTCCCAAATGTCAGGTGGAGGAATCATTATTTTGCACGTAATAAGGAGGCATTTCCTTGCGTGCGGCCGTGGACCCAGCTGTCAGCCTCTCCACATACAGTCCACTTCTTATGCATGTCGGTCATTGACGACCTTGACCAGGCCGCGCCGAGAGCACCAGGGCGGTGGACTATGGCGAGGCCTAGGAAGGGAATGACACGGAGGCAGGGAAGACTCGGCAGTTGTTTCCCACGCAGAGGGGAGTACGACTGTATGAGGGTATACTGGTTTGTCTGCCGTCGCCCGAGAATAACAACAGGTGTGGGTGAGTAGAGGGATGGCTAGGCCAGCGATGGGAGTACAGTGGGGCGGTGAGGCCTGCGCGGCAGCACAGCCAGCCGCATGGAGAAGGGAGCAGGCAGTCCCGCCAGCGCTTGTTTGAGCGGCTGGAGCAGGAAGAGCAGAGATTGAAGAAGCACGACGGTCGTTGGATGGACATCCAACAGTCACTGCTTGTGCGTCAACCTTTTTTTAGGAAAGCCTCAAAACTGTGGAAAACAACATACAACCCATCTGCCATTTTTTCTAATAATTTACAACCCATTTGCTAATTCTTAAGGTTTTTTGGAGCCATATTCTTTTTTTTAGCATTACAGCCCATATTGTGGCCACGGTTAAAAAATTATACGAAATTTTGCATATTTCGGTGCGGTCCGAACTGTTTTTAATCCCGAAATTTCGAGTCACATTCAAACTGTTTAAAAAATAAATGGATATCAATATAAATTCCAACAAATTGTCCATGCATAAAAATTAATGCAATTTATAATATTGAAATGAAAAAAAAGAAATTTGAAACAAATAGCCGGTTTGATGTGTTTTAAAAATGTACAACCCATTTCTCATTACTAATAGGCCATTTTCTCGTCCAGCCGAATGAAGCTCTCATCATCTTGAAAGATTTGCAGCCCAACAGGCCTGACAAAGCGACTTACTTGGCAAATCACAAAAAAACTGGGCTAGGGGGGCGCCCCCACCCTCGTGGACAGGGTGTGGGCCCCCTGGTCTTCATCTTTGGCGAGGATTTTTTATTTTTTTTAAGACATCCCGTGGAGTTTCAGGTCATTCCGAGAACTTTTGTTTTCTGCACATAAAACAACATCATGGCAATTCTGCTGAAAACAGCATCAGTCCGGGTTAGTTCCATTCAAATCACACAAGTTAGAGTCCAAAACAAGGGAAAAGTGTTTGGAAAAGTAGATACGACGGAGACGTATCAAATCCCCCAAGCTTAAACCCTTGCTTGTCCTTAAGCAATTCAGTTGACAAACTGAAAGAGAAGAAGAAAAACTTTTACAAACTCTGTTTGCTCTTGTTGTTGTAAATATGTCAAGCCAGCATTCAAGTTTTCAGCAAAGATCATAACTAACCACATTTGCAATAATTCTCGGGTCTCACAATTACTCATATCAATAGCATAATGAACTAGCGAGCCACAATAATAAATCTCGGATGACAACACTTTCTCAAAAAAATCATAATATGATATAACAAGATGGTATGTCGCTAGCCCTTTCTGAGACCGCAAAACATAAATGCAGAGCACCTTTAAAGATCAAGGACTGACTAGACATTGTAATTCATGGTAAAAGAGATCCAATCATAGTCACACCCAACATAGATTAATAGTGATGAATGCAAATGACAACTATGCTCTCCAGCTAGTGCTCTTTAATAAGAGGGTGATGACTCAACATAAAAGTAAATAGATAGGCCCTTCGTAGAGGGAAGCAGGGATTTGTAGAGGTGCCAGAGCTTGGTTTTGAAATAGAGATAAATAATATTTTGAGCGGTATGCTTTCATTGTCAACATAGTAACTAAGAGATGGCGATATCTTCCATGTCACACACATTATAGGCGGTTCCCAAACAGAATGGTAAAGTTTATACTCCCCCTCCACCAACAAGCATCAATCCATGGCTTGCTCGAAACAACGAGTGCCTCCAACATACATCAGGTCCCAGGGGGAGTTTTGTTTGCAATTAATTTTGATTTAGTTTGCATAAAGCATGGGACTGGGCATCCCGGTGACCAGTCATTTTCTCGTGAGTGAGGAGCGGATTCCACTCCTCTTGAGAATAACCCGCCTAACATGGAAGATAAGGGCAGCCTTGGTTGATACATGAGCTATTCGAGCATACAAAACAGAATGTTTTTTGAAGGTTTAGAGTTTGGCACATACAAATTTACTTCGAACGGCAGGTAGATACCGCATATAGGAAGGTATAGTGGACTCATCTGGAATAACTTTGGGGTTTAAGGGATTGGATGCACAAGCAGTATTCCCGCTTAGTACAGGTGAAGGCTAACAAAAGACTGGGAAGCGACCAACTAGAGAGCGACAACAACCATGTACATGCATTAAAATTAATAAACATTGGATGCAAGCATGAGTAGGATATAATCCACCATGAACACAAATATCGTGAAGGCTATGTTGATTTGTTTCAACTACATGCGTGAACATGTGCCAAGTCAATCACTTAAATCATTCAAAGGAGGATACCACCCCATCATACCACATCATAACCATTTCAATAGCATGTTGGCACGCAAGGTAAACCATTATAAGTCATAGCTAATCAAGCATGGCACAAGCAACTATGATCTCTAATTGTCATTGCAAACATGTTTATTCATAATAATCTGAATCAAGAACGACAGACTCATCATATTTACAAAAACAAAAGAGGTCGAGTTCATACCAGCTTTTCTCATCTCAGTCAGTCCATCATATATCATCATAATTGCCTTTCACTTGCACGACCGAATGGTGTGAATAATAATAAGAGTGCACGTGCATTGGACTAAGCTGGAATCTACGAGCATTCAATAAACAGGAGAAGACTAGGCAATATTGGCTCTTGGTTAAATCAACAATAATGCATATAAGAGCCACTTCAACAATTTAATCATGGTCTTCTCCTACTGACCCCCAACGAAATAAAAACTATTTACACAGGAAAGCTCCTAACAAGCAAAAGAAGAACTAGAAATATTTTTGGGTTTTCTCTTTAATTTCCACTACAACAAGAAAGTAAACTACTACTAATTTTTTTGGTTTTTCTTAAGGTTTAACAAACACACAAGAAGAAAGCAGGAAAAAGAAAATAAACTAGCATGGATATTACAGTGAAAGAGTATGAGCACCGACATCTAGCAATGAGTGTGTGTGAACATGAATGTAATGTTGGTGAGAAATACGTACTCCCCCATACTTAGGCTTTTGGCCTAAGTTGGTCTATTGCCAGGGATAGCCTGGCGGATATCCGTAGGTGTAGCTGGGGTCATACTGCGATGAAGAATAGCTGGGATCATACTGTGATGAAGAAGACTCTGACTGCCATTGGCTGACAGCCATCTCTGGATCCCAAGAATAAACAGATTGTCGTGGAGGCTCATCTTGTGGTTCCGGTTCCGGGGCTGGTGCAGGATTTCTGTAAGCTTGGACGGCAGCCCATGTAACGAGATAGGATCTATGGACGTTGGTCGAGGACGAAGTCGGTGAGGCCAGCATTCTCAAACAATGAATAGAAATCCTCATAAATCCCGGCCTTTGTCAAGAAATTATCAGAAGCCCATTCACACGGGCGGATCTTCGCGGTACGAGGCAAATTATATTTGGGCCTCTGTGCTTCTTCATTTCGTTTCTCCTTTGAGCTTCGGCTCGATGAGCCCCTCAAAAGTCTCTTCATTATTTTCTGAAATAATCTGAAATTTTTAGTACCTTCAAACAAAAGTGAACCAACTTCAATAAAACTGATAGCAACTACTCCTACAAGTGCCTAGAGCATATATCAAGCATTAGAACTACTTGGAACCATATAAATTTGACATGCAAGCTCAATAACATGGTCACCAATGCAGCACAAATTTGCAAAGAATAAAGCACTAGAACAAAAACTAATTGGACCAATGGAGGAGTCACATACCAAGGAACAATCTCCATAAGCAGTTTTGCGAGAGGTGCTTTGAGCAAGGAGATCGAAAATCGTAGCAAAGTGAGCTAGAACTCGTGCTTGATCTGGTTATTTGTGTTTGTGGGAGGAAGAAGAAGAGGATGGGTGCAGGAATAAGTGGAGGAGGGCCATCGTGGGACCATGAGGTAGGGGGCGCGCCCAGGGGGTAGGGCGCGCCCTCCACCCTCGTGGCCAGGTGGCAGCTCCCCCTGCGGTAATTTTTGCACAGCAAATCCTCAAATATTCTAGAAAAAAATCATATTAAATTGGCATGTCATTCTGAGGACTTTTATTTTCGTGCTATTTTTATATTACACGAATAAGCCAGGAAACGGACAGAAAAATACTATTTTTACTTTATTTCTACTAAATAACAGAAAGTATAAAGAGTGTACAGAAGGTTGTGCCTCTAGTTTCATCCATCTCATGCTCATCAAAAGGAATCCACAAACAAGGTTGATCAAGTCTTGTTAACAAACTCATTCCGATAATCATGAAACCGGAGAAATTTCAAATAACACTAGGTTACCTCAACGGGGATATGCACATCCCCAATAATAAGTATATCATATTTCTTTTTGATAATTGGAAGAGGAAATTCAAAACCTCCAAATATAATCGATGGAATTTTTCCAATAGAGTTGATACTATGGACTTGAGGTTGTTTCCTCGGAAAGTGTACCGTGTGCTCATTACCATTAACATGAAAAGAGACATTGCCTTTGTTGCAATCAATAATAGCCCCTACATTATTAAGAAAAGGTCTTCCAAGAATAATAGACATACTATCATCCTCGGGAATATCAAGAATAACAAAGTCCGTTAAAATAGTAACGTTTGCAACCACAACAGGCACATCCTCACAAATACCGACAGGTATAGCAGTTGATTTATCAGCCATTTGCAAAGATATTTCAGTAGGTTTCAACTTATTCAAGTCAAGTCTACGATATAAAGAGAGAGGCATAACACTAACCCGGCTCCTAGATCACATAAAGCAGTTTTAAAATAGTTTCTTTTAATGGAGCATGGTATAGTAGGTACTCCTGGATCTCCAAGTTTCTTTGGTATTCCACCCTTAAAAGTATAATTAGCAAGCATGGTGGAAATTTCAGCTTCCGGTATATTTCTTTTATTTGTAACGATATCTTTCATGTACTTAGCATAAGGATTCATTTTGAGCATATCAGTCAATCGCATACGCAAAAAGATAGGTCTAGTCATTTCAGCAAAGCGCTCAAAATCCTCATCATCCTTTTTCTTGGATGGCTTGGGAGGAAAAGGCATGGGTTTCTGAACCCAAGGTTCTCTTTCTTTACCATGTTTCCAAGCAACAAAGTCTCTCCTATCATAACGCTGATTCTTTGATTGTGGGTTATCAAGATCAACAGCAGGTTCAATTTCTACATCATTATAATTACTAGGTTGAGCATCATCATGAACATCATCATTAAAATTTTCACTAGGTTCATGTTCATTATCAGATTGTGTTTCACCATCAGACATAGAGATATCATTTGGATTATCAGGTGGTTCAACAATAGGTTCACTAGAAGTTTGCACAGTTCTATCATTCTTCTTTTTCTTCTTTTTAGAAGAACTAGGTACTTCAATAATATTTCTCTGAGAATCTTGCTCAATTCTCTTAGGGTGGCCTTCAGGATACAAAGGTTCCTGAGTCATTCTACCAGTTCTAGTAGCCACTCTAACAACATAATCATTTTTCTTACTATTCATTTCATCAAGCACTTCTTTTTGAGCTTTAAGTACTTGTTCTACTTGAGTGGTAACCATAGAAGCATGTTTGCTAACAAGTTTAACTTCACCTCTAATATTAGCCATATAATCACCCAAGCGTCTAATCATATAAGCATTTTGTTTTAATTGTCTACCAAAATAAGCACTAAAGTCATCTTGCTTAAACATAAAGTTATCAAACTCATCCAAGCACTGACTAGCAATTTTAGTAGGAGGGATTTCAGCTTTATCATATCTATAGAGAGAATTTACCTTTACTACCTGTGTCGGTTTATCGAGGTCGGGAGGTTCTTCAATAATTAAAGGATTAAGATCATATGTTTCTTCATCAGGCGGTACATCAAGACCATGTATTTCTTCAATAAGAGGTAAATTCTTAACATCTTCAGCTTTAATACCCTTTTCTTTCATAGATTTCTTTGCCTCTTGCATATCTTCGGCACTGAGAAATAGAACACCTCTCTTCTTCGGAGTTGGTTTAGGAATAGGCTCATTAATTGGAGCAGGAGCTGGCTCAGGAGGTGCCCAATTATTTTCATTTGTCAACATATTGTTCAATAGAATTTCAGCTTCTTCTGGTGTTCTTTCCCTAAAAAGAGAACCAGCACAACTATCCAGGTAATCTCTGGAAGCATCGGTGTCGGTGTACAAAAAGAGGGGTACACTTTTTGTACCCCTATAACTGTGCACGGGCAGTCTGAGCCACGGGCACCACCACACTGAGCAAGGCAAGGGAGGTGAGCCAAGGTAAGGCCGAAGCTCGAGAGAAGCAGAACGACGCCAAGACCAAGATCACAAGGAGCAAAGGGGACGAAGCGGACCCCCCGGCAAGATCCTTGCCGGGGGCGGTTTTAGCAAACCCGGCAAGACCCTTTGTCGGATTTCGGGTTCCGGCAGACCCTTGAGGTTCAAACACTGGGGTGCGCGCGGAGATTTCGCCTTCTACCTACCTGAACCCCACCGCCTCGCTAAGATCTAAGCTATCAAAAGAACAGCACAAGAGACACAGGGTTTATACTGGTTTGGGCCACCGATGTTGTGTAATACCCTACTCCGGTTTGTGGTGGGGTGGATTGCCTCTTGGGCTGATGATGATAAGCGATACAAGGAAGAACAGCCTCGCAAGGGTCTGTTCTTGGCTGGGGCGATGAACTGCTAGGAGGAGTTCAGTTGCCCTTCTCTCTCTGACTCGCACTCTGATTCCAACTCAATTCTAATTCTCTATCCTATTCTCGATCTGCGATCTATTCACTTCTCCTTCTCCTTCTCAACCCTGGGGGTGGCTAGTCCTATTTATAGGCAAAGGCCCTGGGCCTCTTCCCAAATATTGAGCGGGAAGGGCGCCAACAATTGGCCATTTTGAAGGGGAACATCTGGTACACTTCTCCTGACTAAAGTTGGTCTTCGCCTGCCAAAGGCTCTGGTGGTGATGCCGACTTGGGCTCCACAATGACTTCTTCCCTGTCGTTGGGCTGGTCTTGGTCTCGTTGCACCGAAACGGGTGCCTTTGCTTTATGCTCCCGCCTGCGCTTGCTCCCTTTGCAACAAAGAGGAAAGGAGGACACTGCGCTGGCTTGCGCCCGCCTGACTCCCTTGGTCGTCATGGCTTGCGTCACGGGCACCTCGTGAGGTACCCCGCCTTGATCTCTCCGCCTTCTCGCGAGCCAGCCTGATGAGGTCGTGCCTGAGGAAGCTCCGTGTCGTCCGCCCCGCGAGGCCTGGCTCCTCGCGAGGGTCTTGGGTTTGTGTTGATGAAGATGGGCCGTGCTGGGCCCCCCTCTGAGCCACGCCGCAGGCCACAGGCAGGCAAGTCTGGGGACCCCCGTTCCCAGAACACCGACAGTAGCCCCCGGGCCCAAGGCGCGCCCGGATTTGGCCGTGCAGTGAGGCAAAAGGGCAAGGGCGAAGCGCCGCGGGCCCTAACAGCCTGCGGCCTTGGGAGTCGCATGGCGGTTGATTAGACATGGGTGCCTCAGCAACCGCGCGAGTTTATAGAGGAGCGGCATCTTCCTAGGCTTTGCTTCTTTGCTTTCACCAGTTGCTGCTCAGATCCCCTTTCTTGCGCCTCTCCTTCCTTCCTCCAAACTTCCAGATCTACTCCGACCGTGTGACCTAGGAAGCCATGGCGCCTCGTCAGTCCCCGGCCGGAGCTTGGTACTCGTCTGCCCTGGACCTGCTGAACGTGTTGAGGCGAGCCTCGCCCGGTTGTGCCGGATGGCAGCGGCTCAGGGCATCAATGGGGCGAAGGCGTTCAAGGCCGGCTCCGCCACCCCTGAGGGCCAGGGGAGCTCCTTCTATCCGTTCTTTGGAAGCGCCATTGCTGCTGGCTTGGTGCCTCCCTTCTCCGAGTTCTTCTTCTCTGTCCTTCGCCATTATAGGCTACAGGATCTGCATCTCCACCCCAACTCCGTCCTTCTCCTGGCAATCTTCGCCTATTACTGCGAGGCTCACGTAGGGGTGCAGCCCTTAGTGGCCTTGCTGCGCCACTACTTCTACCTCCGGACCTCCCACGGTCCTACTTCCGCATGCGCGAGCTTCGTCGCGTACGGTGGCTCCATCGCCATTTCGAGCCCTGGGAAGAGGATCGAGGGCTTCAGGAGCAAGTGGGTCTTGGTAGATGCCGGGCGCATCCACCCTCGGCTGATCTTGCCCACGGAGCAACCCGCGAGCTCCAGCGATTGGGGTCGAGCGGAGCTCGCGGACCCCCGCGCGAAGCCGGTGTTGGAGAAGATGGACGCGGATCTGAAGCCGGCCAACATGGTGGCGGCAAAGCTGACCGGCGCGTCGCTGCTGAGGGAATTCCTGGAGCACCAGCTGGCTCCACTTCGGCGGTACTCGCTTTCGATGTCGAGGCCCTATCCGAGCCCCGCGGCCTTGGCCGACGAAGATCTGGCCGCGGTCCTCCAATCTCTGGTCGGGGGCGATGTGGCGAGGTTGGAGGGCGCTCCTACGCCCTTGTTCCTCCGCGACGACTGGGAGCAGGTAGTGGAGTCCATGCCCGTCTTCAACGGGGACGGGCCCGTGCCCACGGAAGCTCCCGAGGACCCGGTGGAATGTGTCCTCCGACGACTCCAGCGAAGAGGAGGAAGGAGGGGAGCGGGAAAAAGGGCCTGACTCCGAGGCGACCGACGGAGAGTCGAGGGCTCCCTTCCCCCAGCGCAGGCCCCGTGCTCTCCGCCTCTCTCCGAGCGATGACGATGAGGATGATGACGAGCAGGGCGGCGGGAGCTTGCCACCGATCCCGAAGAAAGACAGGACCAGGCTGATCTCCCGCGGGTCTGCCCCGGCCCCGGGGCGGACCGCAGACGCGCCTTCCGCTCCTGAGCTTCCCGAGGTTGACCCTACCAGCCGGCTTTCGGGCCTCAAATTTGGCCGGAGGCTGTCTGAGCCTACTGGCGACGACCTGTAAGCGCTTGATTCTTGTCTTTATTTCTGGTTCTGCTACTGAGGCTTGACATCCGCATCTCTTGGATAGGCTAGCGCCCTCAGCGAAGAAGCTGAAGGGAGCTCCTGAGGTTCCATCCGGGGTAGCGCCTCCGCCCGCGAAGGAAGGTGACCGCGACGCACGGGCCTCTCCTGCCCGGTTGTCCTCGCGAGGCCAGGCTGAGCTGGCTGGGGCGAGCTCAGCCCCCATGGCCCAAGAGACTCCCGAGGTGCCTTCGCCTACTGCTGCCTTCGCAGCCGTGGGGGCGCAGCAGGCTTCACCTCAGGATGCTGTGGTTGTGCAGCCGCCTTCTCCTCCTACTCCACCGACTGCTGTCTCTCCGACCCCTTCTGCCATTCTGGATCGTGCTGCTGCTGAACTGGATCGGCTATGGCAAGATCTTCTTGGCGCCGACCCTCGCTTGGTGGTCGGGCGCTTGGAGCTGGCTTCAGGATGGATTCTGTCGGATTTCGGGTTCCGACAGACCCTTAAGGTTCGAACTCTGGGGTGCGCACGGAGATTATGCCCTCTACCTCTCCGTCTCGCAAGGATCTAAACTACCAAAAGAACAACACAAAAGACACAGAGTTTATACTGGTTCGGGCCACCAATGTGGTGTAATACCCTAGTCCAGTGTGGTGTGGTGGATTGCCTCTCTGGCTGGTGATGATGAACAATACAGGGAAGAACAGCCTCGCGAGGATCTGTTCTTGGCCGGGGGGATGAACTGCTAGGAGGAGTTCAGCCGCCCTCTCTCTCTCTCTCTCTCTCTCTCTCTCTCTCTCTCTCTCTCTCTCTCTCTCTCTCTCTCTCTCTCTCTCTCTCTCTCTCTCTCGTTCTCTGCTTGCTTTGATTCTCGACCTCTAATTCTCGATCACCCGATCGCTAGATGCCTCTACCCTGGGGGTGGCTAGTCCTATTTATAGGCAAAGGCCCTGGGCCTCTTCCCATATATTGATCGGGAAGGGCGCCAACAATTGGCCAATTCGAAGGGGAACATCTGGTACACTTATCCTGACTAAAGTTGGTCCTCGCCTGCCAAAGGCCCTGTGGTGACGCCGTTCTAGGCTCCACGATAACCTCCTTCCCACCGTTGGACTGGTCTTGGTCTCGTTGCACCGAAATGGGTGCCTTTGCTTGATCCTCTCGCCTGCGGTTGCCCCCTTTGCACCAAAGAGGAAAGGGAGGACACTTCGCTGGCTGGCGCCCGCCTGACGCCCTTGGTCATCATGGCTCGCGTCATGGGCACCTCGCGAGGTACCCCGCCTTGATCTCTCCGCCACCTCATGAGCCAGCCTGACGAGGCCGTGCCTGAGGAAGCGTCGTGTCGTCCGCCCCGCGAGGCTTGGCCCCTCGCGAGGGTCTTGGGTCTTGTGTTGATGAAAATGGGCCGTGCTAGGCCTCCTTTGAGCCACGCCGCGGGCCGCAGGCAGGCACGTCTGGGGACCCCCGTTCCCAGAACGCCGACAGTAGCTCCCGGGCCCAAGGCGCGCCCGGACTTGGCCGTGCCGAGAGGCGAAAGGGCAAGGGCGAAGCACCCCGGGCCCTAATAGCCTATGGCCTCGGGCGCCGTGTGGCGGTTGATTGGACGTGGGCGGCACTGTTCCCCCACGCTTCCTTATTTTGCGCCCTGCTATGTGGACTCGCAGTTGTACACAGCCGCTCCCCTTCCTGTTGCTCGACTGTCCCATATTCTTCCTCCCTTCGAACTCTTACTCTTGTCTCCAATCCCATCTCACATCTTCCCCCTCCTTTCCATCGCCATGGCTCCGACGAAGAAGGAGAAAGGCAAGAAACCCATGACTCCGTCTCGCTCGCTGTCGTCGGTGAACCCCGCCGTCGGCTGATCGATCATACTCAATCAAGAGTGCCTGGATAAGCTCAGCCCGGCTCTGGCCACCACCTTCAACGAGTGTGGGAGGACGATGGCCTGGTCTACGTCTCACTTCCCCACTGACAGGATAATCACTGAGGTTCATTATTTTGCCGACGCCTTGTGGGCGGGTCTGGTTCCCCCCTTTTCTGATTTCTTCAAGGCCATCCTCTTTCATTACCAGATCCATATGATGCATTTGGGTCCTGAATCCATCACCCTCCTTTCGGTCTTTGCTTTTGTTTGCGAGGCGATAATGGGCATCCCTCCTTCCATTGCCTTGCTGCTCCACTTTTTCTCTTTGCGCCTTGCTGACCCCACTCAATGCTCAGCGTGTGTGAGCTTCGTTGCCAAGCCCGAGACTTCAAGCTTCCTTCGCCTTCAGCTGGGTTCCGCGAGCCGTGGTTGTACGTTGATGTCGGGGTGCCCAGCCCCCTGCTGGCGAAGCCAACTTCGCCTGCCGCACCCAATTCGGGTTGGGGCCAGGAGACGCTCGTGAGCCCCCGGCTCGCCTTCGTCTGGCGCCGCTTCACGTTCTTGAGGTCGCTCGGCATGACGGCGCCCAAGGTGGTGAAGGAGTTCCTGTTACGCCGCATTGCCCCTCTCCAACGTCACTCTCGCCGAATGTGGGCTTTCAGCGGGCATGGTGATCGCATGAGGCTCCAGGAAGAAGACCTGACGCCAGCGGCGCTAAGGACTGTGCTCTTGGTCCTGACTGGTGACCCCAACCCGGGCAGCATCCAGAGAGGAGGGGCCCTGCTGTACCTCTGCCAGAACAGGGACGACTTCATGAAGCAGATGCCCTCCTTTGATGAATGGGGGCTGCGCCCCGCTGGCCTCCAAGGGCCTCGCGAGAACCCTGTGGTGGTGACCGCCCTTCCGGTCGGTCAAGGCGAATCCTCCTCGAGTGGCGGGGCAGGGAGACGTGAGATGGCGGAGACTGATAAGGCTCCCGATGAGGAGACTGCGCCTGGCGATACCCTCGAGGAAGCAGCTCCTGAGGCCTGTGCTGCAGAGGCTGTGGGTGGCAAGCAGTCGCTCCCAGCGCCTGGGGCCGAGGCTCCTGAGGCCCCGGCCGCGTCTTCTGCTGAGGTGATTGGCAGCACGCGTCAGGCAGGCGCCCCTGACGCGGATAGCTTTGCTGCTCCGTCTTCGTCACAGGTTGATCCTTGCGCTCTTCTCTTGGGCCGCTTCCGTGTGGACTTTGAGGCCCTCCGGAGGAAAAGGGAGGCCCCAGGTGATGACTTCCCTTGTCGCTTGCTGAAGCGCCGGAAGTACTTCACCACCGACGAGTAAGCCTTCTCCTTTCTGGCTCCTGATCCGCTTGCTGCGTCTACTGATTCTTACTCCGCAGGCCTCTTCAAGCCGAGCTCGCGGGAGTCGCTGAGGCGCCGCCTCCTTTGGCTTCACCTCCCCCGTCGCCTCAAAGCGTTCCGAGCAGCACATCTCTTGTGGTGAGGACGAACGAAGGGGCGGACCGTCCCGAGGTGCCCCGCATCCCTTCTCTTCCTGCGATCTTCCTTCGCGGGCCCTCTCTTGGCATGGCCAGCCTGTCGTGGGCTTCCCGCCTGGCCGCTGGCTGCGACTGGCTGAGGCGCCCCCCGTGCCCTTCTTCTGAAGACGGGCTGGTCTCAGGCCGGGCTTCTGGTACGGCGAACCTGGCCGTCGTGAGGGCGCCAACCCCCCCCCCCTGCCCGGAGGGGGAGCGATGATTTGTGGCCCACGACGCTCGCTTGGGGCAGATGATGGTGTGGAAGACGTGCCCGGGCGCGCTCGGGAGCGCCGTGCTCGCCGCAAAGAGTTCCTTCAAAGGGCGACTGACGCGGTGGACCTGCTCGGGGAAGAGCTCGCTGGTGAAGACGCGCGCCTGGAGGCCGAGGGCCTGCGCCTGGCCGCAGGGAGGCGCGAGCTGGAGGCCGCCATCACCCTCGCGCATCACCAGCATGACCTTGAAGACGAAGAAGCGAAGGCGTCACTGGAGGCTTCCCGGGTGGCCCGATCCCAGTCCGCTGAGGAGGCCCTGGGAGCCGACCGACGGCGAGAAGCAGCGGAGGAGCGGGCTTGGGAGCTCCTGGCCTGATGCCACTCATTAGAGGAGCAAGCGGAACTGCGCGAGGCGGCCCTTGCGTCGATGAGGGTGGCCTCTGGCGACCCAGCTGAGCTCCAGAGGCGTGAGGAAGCGTTGACGCTGGAAGCCGCCGAACGCACCCACGAGTACGAGCGGTTGGAGACGAGGGAGCGCCTGGTGACGCAGGCGGAAGATGAAGTAGCTGCACGGGAGGCGTGTGTCCTGGAGGAGGTTGGTCGTCGGGTGGCGACAGCACGCCAAGGCTTCAAGCGCGAGTTCGCGGGGAAGCTGGAGTTGATCCGGGTCGAGGCTGAGGGAAGAACCGCAGCCCTGAGGGCCCAACGGGATGAGGCGACGCGGCGGGCCGACGCTTCCCGGGCCGCCCTTGAGGCAACGCGAAAGGAGTCGGCTGCCCTCCAGGCCGAGGTGCTCCGTCTTCGCCAGCGGGTGAAGGAGGCTGAGGCCGTCGAGCGCTAGAACGCTGATGAGATACACCAGCGGCAGGTCTTGGAGCACGTGCACGGCCCCATGCTGGCTACGCTCAGGGAGAGGGCTAACGCAGCCTAGGGCAACATCTGTGAGGCGGCCGTCGGCGAGCCGCACACGATCAACTACGCCGGCAAACTGCAGCTCTTCACCGCCGTGGTGACGCAGCTGGAGGCGCGGTCAGTTAGGGCCGACGGGTTGGTGGAGGAGAGGAGCCGCGCCCTACTTGGGCGCGCCTTTTCTCGCGTCTTCAGCCATCGTCGGAACATGGATCCCCACTTCGACTTCGAGCCGCCATCGCCCCAGTCCCCCAGGGCGTCGGAGGCGACCTGGCGCACTGGGTGGAAGACAACGTGGACGCTCTTGTGAGGGCCTTCACTTCGGATGACGACGACGTGATCGTGGCTGCCGATGAAGGCGGTGTGGTGGACAGCCTTGACGCCGCTGGCAACGACGCAGGCAGCGATGGCGAGTTCAGCGATGCCAGCGGCGGCTCGAGAGGTGCTCCTGAGGATGCATTGGGGGATTTGTCCGAGTGAGTATGTATCGCTCGTGTCTTTTATCCTGCACGAGTAGAACTCCGGTGTTTGGCCTGATGGCTGTGAGAGAGGGCATAATCTCCGTGCGCACCCCAGAGTTCGAACCTTAAGGGTCTGTCGGAACCCGAAATCCGACATTTGGCACACCAGGTAGGGGTGCGCCGGAGTCCACCTCTCTACCGCTCCGCGTCCCATCGCACCGTCATCACCATCTCCGGCGACCAGGCGGGAAACCAAGATCCATGGGCGGCGTGGCCCGCCCGCGCGGAGCCGCCCGCCTCGGGCGACCCCGCACCCCAGGCAGCTCGTGGTCCGCAGGGCGCTGCAGGCCGCGGGCGGCGCAGACAGGCTTCAACAACCCTCACGCCGCGGCAAGCGCGGTCGGCGGCAAGGGCCTCCAATCACGCCGCGACCACGACACCGTACACCCGCCGGGAGCAAGCGAACTCGAGGGCCGCATCATGGTGGCCCGAGAGTTGCTGTAGTGTAAGCTGATGGAAGGCGGCCGCGACGTGCTGTTGGAGCGGGTCGCCGAACTCGTGGGCTTCACCGCTTTTGGGGCTCACCCCTTCTGCATCCAGCTTCCGTCTCAAGCCCAGGGCGGCGCGTGCGTGGGCCCCGCGCGCTCCCGTGGGCCTCAGGGCTACCCCAACACCAGCGAATCCGTCGGCGCCGGATTGGAAGTGGCGCTACCCCCACCCCCGGCGCGTGAGGGAGAAGGGCTCGGTGCAGCCCACGGCGCTGGCGGGCAGCCGCGCTACCACCCCGCGGTGGGCACGTCAAGCAGCGCCGCATGGCGCACGGAGCACTACAGCATAGCCTTCGGGGTGGCGGCGCCAGAAGAATACATGCCCCACATGATGGACGAAGGGCATGCTCACGAGGGCGAACAAGGCTCGCTTCTCAGCCCGAGATGGGGAGACGAGACACCAGAAGCTGAGCTCTTCCGGGAGCCCCGGGACGGCTCCGCCGGCCACGCTGGAGGCGATAATTATCGGGTACCACTAATTCCTCAGGAGCAGGCATACGCTAATCATGGATCGCAGGAGGTGCAGGTCGCCGCAGCGAGCATCTGCCCCGCTCCCATAGTCTCCTACCCCTCGGGAGGAGGGCGCAGGGGGCAGCAGGAGATGGGCAGGCACCCCACATCACCACCGCGGCGTTCGGAGCAAGGCGTTCTCAGGAGGTAGGCCCTCCACTGGGGAGGCACCTGAGGGCCTGCCCCTGGCGGAGGACCCATGGTCGTCGGGGGAACCGCTGGCGACCGCTCTACCCCACCGGCGGCGTCCTGGTTTCCGGTCGCCGTTGGTGGCACTAGAGTGTGGCGCAAGGCGGGGCCCTCGTCTCGCGATATGAAGCAAAATGTCGGATGTCGGGTTCCTGCAGACCCTTAAGGTTCGAACTCCGGGGTGCGTGCGGAGATTATGCCCTCTACCTCTCCGTCTCGCAAGGATCTAAACTACCAAAAGAACAACACAAAAGACACAGAGTTTATACTGGTTCGGGCCACCAATGTGGTGTAATACCCTACTCCAGTGTGGTGTGGTGGATTGCCTCTCTGGCTGGTGATGATGAACAATACAGGGAAGAACAGCCTCGCGAGGGTCTGTTCTTGGCTAGGGGGATGAACTGCTAGGAGGAGTTCAGCCGCCCTTCTCTCTCTCTCTCTCTCTCTCTCTCTCTCTCTCTTGTTCTCTGCTTGCTCTGATTCTCGACCTCTAATTCTCGATCACCCGATCGCTGGATGCCTCTACCCTGGGGGTGGCTAGTCCTATTTATAGGCAAAGGCCCTGGGCCTCTTCCCAAATATTGAGCGGGAAGGGCGCCAACAATTGGCTAGTTTGAAGGGGAACATCTGATACACTTATCCTGACTAAAGTTGGTCCTCGCCTGCCAAAGGCCCTGTGGTGACGCCGTTCTAGGCTCCACGATGACCTCCTTCCCACCGTTGGGCTGGTCTTGGTCTCGTTGCACCGAAATGGGTGCCTTTGCTTGATCCTCTCGCCTGCGCTTGCCCCCTTTGCACCAAAGAGGAAAGGGAGGACACTGCGCTGGCTAGCGCCCGCCTGGCGCCCTAGGTCGTCATGGCCCGCGTCATGGGCACCTCGCGAGGTACCCCGCCTTGATCTCTCCGCCTCCTCATGAGCCAGCTTGACGAGGCCGTGCCTGAGGAAGCGCCGTGTCGTCCGCCCTGCGAGGCTTGGCCCCTTGTGAGGGTCTTGGGTCTTGTGTTGATGAAGATGGGTCGTGCTGGGCCTCCTTTGAGCCACGCCGCGGGCAACAGGCAGGCAAGTCTGGGGACCCCCATTCCCAGAACGCCGACAGATTCGCTCTGACGCTTCAATTCGGGCGGCGCTGGTCCAGGCCTCGACGGCCTGCGAAGAGGAGAGGCATGCCGTCTGTCGGATTTCGGGTTCTGGCAGACCCTTGAGGTTCAAACACTAGGGTGCGCGCGGAGATTTCTCCTTCTACCTACCTGTACCCCTCCGCCTCGCCAAGATCTTAGCAAAAGGAAAGAACAACACAAGAGACACAAAGTTCATACTGGTTCGGGCCACCGATGCGGTGTAATACCCTACTCCAGTTGTGGTGTGGTGGATTGCCTCTTGGGCTGATGATGGTGAGCAATACAAGGAAGAACAGCCTCGCGAGGGTCTGTTCTTGGCTGGGGCGATGAACTGCTAGGAGGAGTTCAGTCACCCTTCTCTCTCTCTGATTCTTCATATTCCCTTCTTATTCTACTTTCTATCCTCGATCTGATCTCCCCAATCCCTGGGGGCGGCTAGTCCTATTTATAGGCGAAGGCCTTGGGCCTCTTCCCAAATATTGAGCGGGAAGGGCGCCAACAATTGGCCATTTTGAAGGGGAACATATGGTACACTTATCCTGACTAAAGTTGGTCCTCGCCTGCCAAAGGCTCTGGTGGTGACGCTGGCTTGGGCTCCACAATGACTTCTTCCCTACCGTTGGGCTGCTCTTGGTCTCGTTGCACCAAAATGGGTGCCTTTGCTTGATGCTCTCGCCTGTGCTTGCTCCCTTTGCAACAAAGTGGAAAGAAGTACACTACGCGGGCTGGCGCCCGCCTGACGCCCTTGGTCGTCATGGCTTGCATCACGGGCACCTCGTGAGGTACCCCGCCTTGATCTCTCCGCCTCCTCGTGAGCCAGCCTGATGAGGCCGCGCCTGAGGTAGCTCCGTGTCGTCCGCCCCGCGAGGCTCGGCCCCTCGCGAGGGTCTTGGGTCTGTGTTGATGAAGATGGGCCATACTGGGCCCCCCTTTGAGCCACGCCGCAAGCCATAGGCAGGCAAGTCTGGGGACCCTCGTTCCCAGAACGCCGACAGTAGCCCCCGGGCCCAAGGCGCGCCCGGACTTGGCCGTGCAGTGAGGTGAAAGGGCAAGGGCGAAGCGCCGCGGGCCCTAACAGCCTGCGGCCTTGGGCGCCTCGTGGCGGTTGATTTGGACGTGGGTGTCTCCACTTCCCCACGACGCCTCGGCAACTGCGTGGATTGGACAAGTCCCTGCATGCAAAGCGGGTTATGATTACCTGCGATCGTGGAGGCCGACGGTTGGCCTTCGCCGGCCATAAGTACGGAAAAGCACGCGCCCTTCCAGTCCATCTCTTCTTGCTCCTCCTTCTTCCCGGTCCTTGCTCCGTCTTGCTGCAATGGCTCCGATCCGTCCGTTCTCGGCGGCAGAGAAGGGAAAGGCTCCCCGAGAGGAGCTAGACCCGCTCCCGCCGAAGAAATGGCTCGCCCTCCGCCGCCGGGACGAGGGGGCCCATCAGGTGGTATCGAGGCCCTGGGGCGAGCGGGCACCGCCGGGGTTCCCGCTTCCTTTGTACGCCCACGTCGAGGGCTCTGAAGGAGTCGATGCTGATCGCCACAGGCGGCGCCGCCGCCGGCGCCGACGGGTCACGAAGGTGTGGGTCGTCCCCCCTGGGGTCCACACCGAGGGCTCCTCCCGAGAGTTTGTGCTCCACGCCACCTTGCCTCCTCAGTCTTGGATTCGCCTTCCTATCTTCTTCGCCTCCATCATCCCGCAGGGAGAACTCCTGGAGCTTTGGCTGCAGCACGCCGACTGCAGCACCCTCGCGGCCAAGGCAAAGGTTGCGGTCATTGCCCCGGGCGAGGTTTTCTTGACTCGAGGCTAGGGCGAAATCGCCCGGGCCTGCAGGACAAGAGGCGCCTTCGTGATCCACTTGGAGTACGATGGTGCTTCGGTGATGTTCTTCAAGGTCTTCGATGCAAACGGGCGCCGGCTGGAGTGCTGCCTCAGGAGGGGTGGTCGGGACACGGCTACGGCGAGGACTGGGCTCGCCGGCCGCTCCCTTGGCGCCCCTCAGGCGGCAGAGGGGTCGGAGGATCCAGCGACTCCGGCGAGCTCTTCGCGACTCCGGAGACGAGCGACGACAGCTACGAGCCCCCGAGCCGGCGCCGCTCCTGGAGCAGGGCGGGCTCGTCGGGCCGTCACCGACTCTGATCTGGATGGGGTTGGCGCCGGTGCTTGACGGCCCACTGTTGATGATGGCATCTTTTGCAGGAGCGCATGTAGTTAGCGTCCCTTTAGGTTCTGTTCCCTGCGAGGAATCAAAGACATGTCCCGTGGGGGCTTGTAAGGTTCTTGTGATCCTGTTTGTTAATATAACCCTTGTCGTCGAATTGTGCGAGTTGCTCATTCCGTCTTAGCTCACTTCTCCCTTTCGAACCTCACGAGGGCTTGGTGCTCTGCGCCGACAGGTCCCAGTCCCAAGGCGGCTTCAGCCGTCACTGGTATGCCAGGTCGCGATGCCGTGGTCAAGGCCAGGAGGTGAGCGACCCGGGGTCCGGTAAGATCCCCTGAGTCGCGATGCTCAGGAGGTCCCCTTTGGCGCTCAAGCAGCCGTTGTTCGGTGAGAAAGGAGAGCGGCGTCACTAACATGGAATTGCACTAGGTGCGGGGACTGTGCCATGATAGCTGATGCTTTCGGGTGGTGACTTATCTCGAGAATCAGGGACTGCTCCCTGGTGTGTCGCCGGGTCCGTGCATCGGCAGGCGCGAGGTTGCTCAGCGAGGTCCTCGCGTAACTCTCCCCTCTCACCTTTGCTCCCCTTTTTGCTCTACGTCCTCGGGTCCCGGCCCTCGAGCGAGTCTCAGCCGTCGCTGGTATGCCAGGTCGCGATGCCGTGGACAAGGCCAGAGGGAGAGGGCTGGAGAGCTAGTAGGAGCCCTGAGTCACGATGCTCAGACACCCCCCGCCTTTAACGTGCAAGCGGTTCGCGCAGATGAGAGTGAAGGAGACACCGCAAGGGCCTCGCCTGACGCAGCACTTTCAGGAGATCCTGTAGACCAATCATAGAAAGAACGAGGGGTTGTCGTGACAATTGACAGTCAGCCGTTGGTTGCTTCCGAGGGGCGATGAGGCACTGAAGGCTTGACGAGGTGGCGCCATGTGTGGCTGCCGTGGCCAGAGCTCGGCCATTCAGATTTTTCGGCGTTGCAGGGACGGACCCATGCGCAGGCGCCGTGCCGTTTTGGGAGCAGCTCCGTCAGTTGACGTCAGTTGAGCAGGCAACTAGATCAAACACATTATCCGCGAAGGGGTGGATTCATTCAAATAGACGCTGGGAAGGCAGTCATCGCTGGGTCAGGCCCGAGCTACTTGGGGATGATGCTGCCCGAGGGGCGCCCCCAACAAAGTAAGATAACGACATGAAATAAAAGGGATACATGCCGCAGGGACGGACCCACGCGGCCTGGGAATGATGTAGCCCTGGGGGGCGCTCCCAGCTGGAAACGAAACTTGAAAGATGTCACCTGATGATGTTGAGGACGAATGAGTGTTGGTGTAGCAGACTCGGTGGGCTGCGGAAGCCGATCCTCACGAGCCCCCAGGCCCAGGGGCCTCGGGAGGCTACGGAGGCGCTGGTGGCTCCTCGCGGACCATCTCCATCTCCGCCAAGGCTGCGGAACGCCTGGCCTGTTGAGCCTCCATGATGCCGCTCATGAGGTGCTGGTACATGGCAACCGCATTCGGCAAGCCATAAGGCATGTGAATGTAGCTGTGGGGTGGACCTTCGCAGCGCCCCACTCGCGAGGGCCAGAGGCGCTCCAGAGAGGCGACTCGATTGAGCCCTGGTATGTTGATGCAGACGCGCAGCCCACCATCCTCGCCTGGATGGGGAGCCACAGCTAGTAGGCGGCGGCCGCCTCTCATGCCTCTTGACTCCTGTAGCTCCTGAATGGCCTTGCTGACGAACTCCTGAAGGTCTGGCCCTCCTTGCTTTACTCCTTCTTGAGGGAAACGTGCTTCGAAACACGCCTCCATGTGGTGCCCAAGTGCCTCCCTCGTGACCTTAGCCAGGTCGGTGGCCCTCTAGGGGAGAGCCCTCGAGCCTGGGCTGAGGAGGGCGCCGGGCGCGCTTTCCTATGCGATGGAAGGAGGATCCCCCTGGGCAGGCGCGGGCTCTGAGGGGCCTGCCTCCCGTGGGGCCGGGTCGGACGGTGTCTTCTTCTTCCTGGGGGTGGTCTCGGGAAGCCTCCTCCTTTCGCGATCCGGGTCTTCCAGTGATGCGGCCTGAAAGGCTCGTTCCAGGGAACACACTGCATCCTTCTCTTCACAGGGCATCGTGATGA
Organism: Aegilops umbellulata; assembly: GCA_032464435.1. Lineage (NCBI taxonomy): Eukaryota > Viridiplantae > Streptophyta > Magnoliopsida > Poales > Poaceae > Aegilops > Aegilops umbellulata. The sequence goes on from CP136056.1 coordinate 116,253,931, forward strand.
CTCCGCAACTTCCTGGCATCTTGAGGACGTTGTAGCCATGGTGAGTCACGGCCATGAACTTGGCCAGCGCTGGGTATCTAAGGATGGCGTTGTACGGCAGGCGAATGTGGGCGACGTCGAAGTCGATAAGCTTGGTGCGGTAGTTGTCGCGTGTCCCGAAGGTGACTGGGAGGCGGACCTGCCCAATCTGGACCGTGGAGCCGTCGGTGACTCCGGAGCAGGGCTTGGTTGGCTGAAGCTGGTTGCAGGGCACTTGGAGATTGTTGAATGTTTCCACGGACAGGACGTTGAGCCCTGCCCCGCCATCGATGAGGGTCCTGGTGACCAGCACGTTGCTGATGATTGGGGAATAAAGCATTGTGAGGACTCCAGCTATGGCCGCACGCTTGAGTTGATCCGCTGAGCTGAACATGATGGTGCACGCGGACCACCTGAGAGGGCGCGTGGCTTCAAGCCTGGGGAGGACTGCGTTTACTTCGCGGGCGAACTGCTTGAAGATGCACTGAAAGGCTGGGGCTTGAGCTCTTCCCAGGATGCAGGCGATCGCGCACGGCTCCTGGAAGCCCCCAGCCCCCTCGTCCTGATGACAGTCCTCGTTTCTCCTTGGTTGCGGCGGCAGCGGAGGGACGCCTGCGTTGCCTCGCGGGCGATCCTCGCGAGGCTGATCCCTCCAATCTCCCTCGCGAGGCGGGTCTTGCCAGGGGTCCTCGCGAGGTCGGTCGCGCCACCCTTGGCACGGTCCGTGGTCTTCCCAGCGTCCTGCGTTCCTTCCTCCTCCTCGACCGTAGCCCCGGTCACCGCGGTCGGGGCGACGGCCGATCCTTCCTTCTCGCACGGCTCGGAGCTCTTGACATTCGTTGGTGTTGTGGGTGTGGAGGTCATGGTACACACAGTACCGACGGCCCTTGGAAGACTCGGGCTGATCTCTGCCCCGCTTGGTGTCTGGTTTTGCCGCGAGCTCGGCAACCCCCTTCCTCTTCACATCCTTGGCCTTGAGCTTCTTCTCTTCTGGGTCCGTGGCGGGCGGCTCGAGGAGGGAGAGACGCCCGCTAGGAGGAGTTCAGTCGCCCTTCTCTCTCTGACTCGCACTCTGCTTCCAACTCAATTCTAATTCTCTGTCCTATTCTCGATCTGCGATCTATTCACTTCTCCTTCTCCTTCTCTACCCTGGGGGTGGCTAGTCCTATTTATAGGCAAAGGCCCTGGGCCTCTTCCCAAATATTGAGCGGGAAGGGCGCCAACAATTGGCCATTTTGAAGGGGAACATCTGGTACACTTGTCCTGACTAAAGTTGGTCTTAGCCTGCCAAAGGCTCTGGTGGTGATGCCGGCTTGGGCTCCACAATGACTTCTTCCCTGTCGTTGGGCTGGTCTTGGTCTCGTTGCACCGAAACGGATGCCTTTGCTTGATGCTTCCGCCTGCGCTTGCTCCCTTTGCACCAAAGAGGAAAGGAGGACACTGCGCTGCCTTGCGCCCGCCTCGTGCCCTTGGTCGTCATGGCCTGCATCACGGGCACCTCGTGAGGTACCCCACCTTGATCTCTCCGCCTTCTCGCGAGCCAGCCTGATGAGGCCGTGCCTGAGGAAGCTCCGTGTCGTCCGCCCCGCGAGGCCTGGCTCCTCGCGAGGGTCTTGGGTTTGTGTTGATGAAGATGGGCCGTGCTGGGCCCCCCCTTTGAGCCACGCCGCATGTCGGCGTTCTGGGAACGGGGGTCCCCAGACTTGCCTGCCTGCGGCCTGCGGCGTGGCTCGAATGGGGGCCCAGCGTGCCCCATCTTCATCAACACAAGGCTCAAGACCCTCGCGAGGGGCCAAGCCTCGCGAGGCGGACGACATGGCGCCTCCTCAAGCACGGCCTCCTTAGGCTGGCTTGCGAGGAGGCAGAGAGATCAAGGCGGGTACCTCATGAGGTGCCCATGATGCAAGCCATGACGACCAAGGGTGCCAGGCGGGCGCCAGCCCGCGCATCGTCTCCCTTTCCTCTTTGGTGCAAAGGGGGCAAGCGCAGGCGAGAGGATCAAGCAAAGGCACCCATTTCGGTGCAACAAGACGAAGACCGGTCCAACGGCGGGAAGGAGCTCACCATGGAGCCCAGGACGGCGTCACCACAGGGCCTTTGGCAGGCGAAGACCAACTTTAGTCAGGATAAGTGTACCAGATGTTCCCCTTCAAATTGGCCAATTGTTGGCGCCCTTCCCGCTCAATATTTGGGAAGAGGCCCAGGGCCTTTGCCTATAAATAGGACTAGCCACCCCTAGAGTAGGGGCAGCCAGAAAAGAGGCATCTAGAGAGAGAGAGAGAGAAGGGCGATTGGACTCCTCCAACAGTTTATCCCCAAGCCAAGAACAGACCCTCGCGAGGCTGTTCTTCCTTGTACTGTTCTTCCTCATCGGCCCAAGAGGCAATCCACCCACCACAAACTAGAGTAGGGTATTACACCACAATGGTGGCTCGAACTATTATAAACCCTGTGTCTCTTGTGTTCTTCTTCTTGTAGTTAGTTCTTTGCGAGACGGAGAGGTAGAGGGCACGATCTCCGTGCGCACCCCAGAGTTCGAACCTTAAGGGTCTGCCGGAACCCGTGATCCGACATTTGGCGCGCCAGGTAGGGGTGCGCCGGAATCTGCCTTCCCATCGCTTCGTCTCCCGTTGCGTCGTCGTCACCATGTCCGGCGACCAGGCGGGCAACCAAGTCCCATGGGTGGCATGGCCCATCTGCGCGGAGCCTCCCGCTCCGGGCGACCCCGCGCCACAGGCAGCTCGCGGTCCGCAGGGCGCTGTGGGCCGCGGGCGACACGGGCAAGCTTCTGTGACCCTCACACCGCGACAGGTGCGGTCGGCAGCGAGGGCCTCCAATCACGCCGCAACCACGACACCGTACACCCGCCGGGAACAGGCGAACTCGAGGGCCGCGCTCATAGTAGCACGGGAGCTGCTGCAGTGCAGGCTACTGGAGGGCGGCCGCGACGTGGTGCTGGAGCGGGTCGCCGAACTCCTGGGCTTCGCCGCTTCCGGGGCTCACCCCTTCTGCACGCGGCTTCCGCCTCCAGCTCAGGGCGACGCACGAGGAGGCCCCGCGCGCCCCCGCGGGCCTCAAGGCTACCCCGGCACCAATGAATCCGTCGGCGCTAGACTGGCGGTGGCGCTACCCCCGCCCCCGGCGCGAGAAGGAGAAGGGCTCGGCGCGGCCCACGGCGCGTGCGGGCAACCGCGCTACCACCCCACGGAGGGCACGACAAGCAACGCCGCATGGCGCATGGAGCACTACAGCACAGCATTCGGGGTGACGGCGCCAGAAGAATACGTACCTCACATGATGGACCAAGGGCATGCTCACGAGGGCGAACAGGGCTCACTCTTCAGCCCCAGCTGGGGGGACGAGACGCCAGAGGCCGAGCCCTTCCAGGAACCCCAGGACGGCTCCGTCGGTCACACTGGAGGCAACAACTATCAGGTACCATTAATTCCTCAAGAGCAGGCATACGCTAATCATGGTTCACAGGAGGTGCAGGTCGCCGCAGCAAGCAGCTGCCCCGCTCCCGCGACCTCCTACCCCTCGGGAGGAGGACGCAGGGGGCTGCAGGAAAGGGGTAGTGATCCTACATCACCACCGCGGCGTTCGGAGCAAGGCATTCTTAGAAGGTAGGCCCTCCGCTAGGGAGGCGCCTGAGGGCCTGCCCCTGGCGAAGGACCCGTGGTCGTCGGGGGAACCGCTGGCGACCGCTCTACCCCACCGGCGGCGTCCTGGTTTCGGGTCGTCGTTGGTGGCACTAGAGTGTGGCGCAAGGCGGGGCCCTCGTCTGGCGATATGAAGCAAGGCCGGTTCCTGTGAAGAAGGCCCAGTGCCTGTGAAGCTCGCCGCCCCGTGACACTCTCACGTAATAATGACTGGGGCTGTACACGCCCCGGAGTCTCAGGGGTGCCGGCCTCAGGCCCTGGGGCTCCCTCCCACGCCCAGTGGACAGCACTTAACTCCGTGCTGGTGAGAAGACGTCGAAGACTAGACTAGGTGCCGGGCGCGGCCTTTTTGTTTGCTTTCGTTGCCTTCTTCCATCGGTTGTAACCTTTTTCCCCCGCTGGATTTAAGTTGAATTCGAATTTGAGCTTTGCGTGCGTTCGGGGAAGGGGTGCTTGGTCTTGTTTGAACCGTTTCCCGCATTCTGGTCACCACCTCACCACAGCTGCCTCCCCTTGCGAGCCCCTCGCGAGCGAGGCCAGGCCTAGCTTGAGCACGGCCCAGACTGCCGCTGTCGCTCCCCCGCGAGGTGACCTTTGGTGCTTGCAGAGATTGTTTTCTCATAAAAAGGCCCTGAGCCTGTGAAGAAGGCCAATGCCTGTGAAGCCATCACGTCTAGGAAAAAGGCCCTGAGCCTGTGAAGAAGGCGAACGCCTGTGAAGACGTCTCGCTCGAGAAAAGGCCATGAGCCTGTGAAGAAGGCGAACGCCTGTGAAGACGTCTCGCTTGAGAAAAGGCCCTGAGCCTGTGAAGAAGGCGAACGCCTGTGAAGACGTCTCGCTTGAGAAAAGGCCCTGAGCCTGTGAAGAAGGCGAACGCTTGTGAAGACATCCCGCTCGGGAGAAGGCCCGGAGCCTAAGAAGAAGGCGAACGCCTGTGAACACATCTCGCTCGAGAAAAAGGCCCTGAGCCTGTGAAGAAGGCGAACGCCTGTGAAGACGTCTCACTCGAGAAGGCCCGGAGCCTGTGAAGAAGGCCAATGCCTGTGAAGACGTCCCGCTCGGGAGAAGGCTCGGAGCCTGTGAAGAAGGCAAATGCCTGTGAAGACGTCTCACTCAGGAGAAGACTCGAAGCGTGTGAAGAAGGCCCACGCCTATGGGGTTTCCAGTTAGCAGCAACCCCACATCCTGAGGTTTCAACTAGACAGCACCCGAGACGTGACGCCCTCCAGCAGGCAGCTCTGGGGCCAGCAAGGAACAAGGGTAAACCAGCCTACCGTTGGGCTCGCGTGCGATTTAATTACCACTGATATAATGGGTACAAGTTCTTACATGAGGGGCTTCCCCTCCCAAAACGCTCTCACGAACGTCAGGCCAAACGCCTGAGTTCTATCTATGCAGGGTAAAAAGACAGGGATAGTACATGGTCAATCTGACAAATCCCCCAATGCATCCTCGGAGGCGCCTCCCGAGCTGTCGCTGGCGACGCTGAACTCACCTTCGTTGTCTGCGCCACCATCAGCGGCATTGGGGTCATCCACCACGCCACCTTCGTCGGCATCCACCACCAAATCGTCATCATCAGAAGTGAAGGCCCGGACGAGAGCATCCACATTGTTCTCCACCCATTCAGCTAGGTCGCCCCGAACGGCTTGGGGAACTGGGGCGATGGCGGCGTTGAAGTCAAAGTGGGGGTCCATGTTCCGAAGATGGCTGAAGACGCGGGAAAAGGCGCGCCCGAGCAAGGCGCGGCTCCTCTCCTCCACCAACCTATCGGCTCTGACCGATCGTGCCTCCAGCTGCGTCACCACGGCGGTGAAGAACTGCAAGTTGCCGGCGTAGTTGATCGTGTGTGGCTCGCCAACGGCAGCCTCACAGATGTTGCCCAAGACAATGTTAGCCCACTCCCTGAGCGTGGTGAGCATGGGGCCGTGCACGTGCTCCAGGACTTGCCGTTGGCGTATCTCGTCGGCATTCTGACGCTCGACGGCCACAGCCTCTTCCACACGTTGGCGAAGGCGGAGCACCTTGGCCTGGGAGGTGGCCAGCTCCTTCTGTGCTGCCTCAAGAGCGACCCAGGAGGCGTCGGCTCGTCGCGTCGCCTCATCCCGTTGGGCCCTCAAGGCGGCGGTTCTACCCTCAGCTTAGACTCGGATCATCCCCAGCTTCCCCTCTAACTCACGCTCGAGGCCTTGGCGCGCTGTCGTCACCCGATGGCAAACCTCCTCCAGGACACGCGTTTCCCGCGCGGTGACATCATCTTCCGCCTGCGTCACTAGGCGCTCCCTCGTCTCCAGCTGCTCGTGCTCGCGAGTGCGTTCGGCGGCCTCCAGCACCAACGCTTCCTTGCGCTTCCGAAGCTTAGCCGGGTCGCCAGAAGCCACCTCCATCGATGCATGGGCTGCCTCGCGCAGCTCCGCTTGCTCCTCCAACGAGTGACACCGGGCCAAGAGCTCCCGAGCCCGTTCTTCTGCTGCTTCTCGCCGTCAGTCTGCTCCTCGGGCCTCCTCAACGGCCTGAGACCGAGCCACCAGAGAAGCCTCCAGCGACGCCTTCGCTTCTTCGTCATCAAGGACGCGGTGACGACGCGCGAGGGCACCGGCTGCCTCCAGCTCGCGCCGCTCTGCGGCCAGGCGCAGGCCCTCGGCTTCCAGGCATGCGTCTTCCTCAGCGAGCTCCTACCCAAGCAGGTCTACGGCGCCACTCGCCCTTCGGAGGAATTCGTGGTGACGGGCACGGCGCTCCCGAGCATGCTCAAGCACATCTGCCACACCATCATCAGCCCCAAGCGGGCGTCGAGGTCCTCGGACCATCGCTCCGCCCCCGGGCAGGGGGCTGGGGGCTGGCGCCCTCACGACGGCTGGTCGCACCGCATCAGAAGCCCGGCCTAAGTCCAACCTGACCTCAGGAGAAGGGCCCAGGGGGTGCCTCCGCCAGTCGCAGCCCGCGACCAAACGGGAAGCCCACGGCAGGCTGCCTATGTCGAGGGAAGGCCCGCGGAAGGAGATCGCGGGAACAGAAAAGTCACCACGCGCTGTGTGACGGTCCACTCCGTCGCTCGCCCAAACCACAAGGGCAGTGCAGCTCGAGGCACCCAGGGGTGGCGGAGGAGACGAAGTCAAGGAAGGCGTCGACTCGGCGGCTTCATCGAGCTCAGTAGGGAGAGGCCTGCAGAGCAAGGATCAGCGGATGCGGCAACCAGGATAGGGAACAGAAAAGGAGAAGACTTACTCATCGACAGCAAAGTACTTCCGGCGCTTCAGCAAGCGGCAAGGGAAGTTGTCGCCCAGGGCCTCCCTTTTTCTCCGGAGGGCCTCAAAGTCCACATGGAAACGGACCAGGGGAGATGCACAGGAATCAGCCTGCGAAGAGGACGGAGCACCAAGGCCACTTGCGTCGAGGACACATGCCTGATGTGCACGGGCAGTTGCCTCGCCAGAGGTCACGACCGGGGGCTCAGGAGCCTCGGCCTCAAGCATCGGAAGCGGCAGCACCTCACCCGCGGCCTCGGCAGCGTAGACCTCGTGAGCTGCCCCATCAAGAGCATCGCCAGGTGCGGTCACATCGTCCGCGGCTCCCTCGACCCCCGCTGTTTCCTGCCTCCCTGCACCACCACTCGAGGAGGATTCACCCAGGCTGACCAGAAGGGAAATCACCACCACAGGGTTCTCGAGAGGCCCCTGGAGGCCGACCGAGCGTAGCCCCCACTCGTCGAAGGGGGGCATCTGCCTCATGAAGTCGCCCCTGTTTTGGCAGAGGTACAGCAAAGCTCCCCCCTGCCGGATACCCCCGGGGTTGGGATCGCCTGTCAGGGCCAAGAGCACCATCTTCAGCGCCTCGGGCGTCGGGTCTTCTTCCTGAAGCCTCATGCGGTCACCATGCCCGCTGAAGGCCCACATTCGACGAGAATGGCATTGGAGTGGGGCAATGCGACACAATAGGAACTCCTTCACCACCTTGGGTGCCGTTACACCAAGCTTCTTCAGGGACATGAAGCGGTGCCAGACGAAGGCGAGCCGGGGACTCACGAGCATCTCCTGACCCCAGCCCGAGTTGGGCACGGCAGGCGATGTCGGCTTCACGAGCCGGGGGCTGGGCACCCCGACATCAACGTACAACCACCGCTCGCGGAACCCGGCTGAAGGCAGAGGGAGGTTGAAGTCGATACCAGAGGCTGCAGTCTCGGGCGAAGCTACAAAGCTCACGCATGCCGAGCATTGCGTGGGGTCGGCAAGATGCAAGGAGAAGAAGTGGCGCAGCAAGGCAAGAGAAGGAGGGATGCCCACCATCGCCTCGCAAACAAAAGCGAAGACTGAAAGGAGGGCAATGGACTCAGGACCCAGATGCATCATGTGGATCTGATAATGATTGAGGATGGCGTTGAAGAAATCAGAGAAGGGAGGCACCAAACCCGCCCACAAGGTGTCGGCGAAGTAATGGACCTCGGTGATTATCCTATCGGTGGGGAAGTGATACGTAGGCCAAGCCGTCATCCTCCCACACTCGTTGAAGGCGGTGGCCAGAGCCGGGCTGAGCTTGCCCAGGCATTCCAGGTTGAGTATGATTGAGCAGCCGACAGCAGGCGCCACCGGCGGCAGCGGGCAAGATGGAGCCACAGGCTTCTTCCCCTTCCCTTTCTTTGGAGCCATGGCAGCGGGCGGAAGAGAGGAGATGCGAGATGGGATTGGAATCAAGGGTCAGAGTTCGGAGGGAGGAAGAGCAGGAGACGGTCAAGCAACAGGAAAAGGGGCGGCTGTGTACAACTATGGGGCAACCTAGCGTGGCGCAGAATAAGGGAGCGTGGGTAAACAGTGCCGCCCACGTCTTTACCGCCACGCGGCGCCCGAGGCCGCAGGCTGTTAGGGCCCGCGGCGCTTCGCCCTTGCCCTTTCACCTCTCGGCATGGCCAAGTCCATGCGCGCCTTGGGCCCGGGGGCTACTGTCGGCGTTCTGGGAACGGGGGTCCCCAGACTTGCCTGCATGTGGCCTGCGGCGTGGCTCGAATGGGGGCCCAGCGTGGCCCATCTTCATCAACACAAGGCTCAAGACCCATGCGAGGCGGGCGACATGGCGCCTCCTCAAGCACGACCTCCTTAGGCTGGCTCGCGAGGAGGCGGAGAGATCAAGGCGGGTACCTCACGAGGTGCCCATGACGCAAGCCCTGATGACCAAGGGTGCCAGGCGGGCGCCAGCCCGCGCAGCGTCTCCCTTTCCTCTTTGGTGCAAAGGGGGCAAGCGCAGGCGAGAGGATCAAGCAAAGGCACCCATTTTGGTGCAACAAGACCAAGACCGGTCCAACGGCGGGAAGGAGGTCACCATGGAGCCCAGGATGGCGTCACCACAGGGCCTTTGGCAGGCGAAGACCAACTTTAGTCAGGATAAGTGTACCAGATGTTCCCCTTCAAATTGGCCAATTGTTGGCGCCCTTCCCGCTCAATATTTGGGAAGAGGCCCAGGGCCTTTGCCTATAAATAGGATTAGCCACCCTAGAGTAGGGGCAGCCAGAAAAGAGGCATCTAGAGAGAGAGAGAGAAGGGCGATTGGACTCCTCCAACAGTTTATCCCCAAGCCAAGAACAGACCCTCGCGAAGCTATTCTTCCTTGTACTGTTCTTCCTCATCGGCCCAAGAGGCAATCCACCCACCACAAACTAGAGTAGGGTATTACACCACAATGGTGGCCCGAACTAGTATAAACCCTGTGTCTCTTGTGTTGTTCTTCTTGAAGTTAGTTCTTTGCGAGACGGTGAGGTAGAGGGCACGAGCTCCGCGCGCACCCCAGAGTTCGAACCTTAAGGGTCTGCCGGAACCCGTGATCTGACACCGAAGGCCGCAGGCAGGCATGTCTGGGGACCCCCGTTCCCAGAACTCCGACACCCTTGTCATGGCAGCTCGCCCCACAGCTACGGAGCGGGTCACCCTTGAGTCCACTGCCCCCATGGGGCAAGGATTTGGGAGGCATCCCCGTGGTGGCATGCAGATCTTTGTGAAGACATTCAAGATCAGATGCACACTTTAGAAGATGGTGATCCTTGGCGGGATCCCAGCCAAGGAGGACCACAAGGACCCCGGCAAGAGCCTTGCCGGGGATGACAGCAGGCGCCACGGCAAGACCCTTGCCGGGGCCGCGGCAAGGCCATTGCCATGAACACCCGTTGGGCCACCATCAGGCCCACGCCAGACCTCCACCACCGTTCGCATGCAACTGCCGACCCAACCAACTGGGCAGGCACCTGCGTGGCGGCATGTAGATCTTCGTGGAGACCCACCGCTGCGCCACCTCAGCTGCCTGCCTGCCTACATGGCATCGCAGGCACCGCTGGCCAGGGCGCGTGTCGACACAAGAGGGAGCGGCGATGGATGAGATAGGGCTCTCCCCCGTCCCCGATAAAGCAAGAACACCTAAGCAAGGCGCATTAAATGCGCCTTGTCATGTAATGCGAGGGATAACCTCGCATCACTGTACCCTTTCCACCTCCTGCGTGCTACTGTGTATCGATTACACAAATATCAATAAGGCTTGTCCTAAAGACCCCTTCCCGTTGCCGCGCATCGACCAGATTGTTGACTCCACGGCTGGGTGTGATCTATTGTCATTCCTCGACGCCTACTCCGGCTACCACCAGATCTTCATGACCAGAGAAGACGAAGAGAAAACAGCTTTCATCACCCCATGTGGTACGTATTTTTTCATGCGGATGCCTTTCGGGTGGAAGAGTGCTGGTTCGACGTTTGCAAGGGCGGTCGAGATTGGTTTTGAACCCCAACTCCATAGAAATATGGAAGCTTATATGGATGACATAGTGGTCAAAACCAAGGACAGGGCAACCCTCATACCTGATTTGCAAGAAACATTTGCAAACCTGCGCAAGATCAATCTCAAGCTGAACCCTGAGAAGTGCGTCTTTGGCATTCCGTCCGGCAAGCTTCTCGGGTTCTTCGTGTCACAGCGTGGGATAGAGGCCAATCCGGACAAGATCAAATCTATAGAGCAGATCGAAGCACCCAAGCGAATCAGGGATGTGCGTCGGCTGGCTGGTTGTGTCGCCGCCATGGGCAGGTTCATTTCCAAGTCTGCCGAGTGCGCCCTTCCCTTTTTCAAGATCCTGAAAAAGGCGGGCCCGATGGAATGGATGCCAGAAGCCGAAGCAGCATTGCAAGATTTGAAGAAGTACCTCTCCTCCGCGCCAACACTAGTTGCGCCTAGGCCACAGGAGCCGTTGCTGCTATACCTGTTGGCAACGAACCAGGTGGTCAGCGCCGCACTAGTGGCGCAGAGAGAGGTTGACGACGGGGTAATGGCAGTGACAGAGCCCGACACCACTAATGCAGAGACGACACAACCAGTTGAAGTGTTGCCGAAGAAGAAAATGATGCAGCACCCGGTCTACTTTGTTAGTTCCCTCCTGCAGGGGGCTAGATCAAGGTACTCCGTCATGTAGAAACTGCTCTTCGGCCTTCTTATGGCCTCGAGGAAGCTGCGTCATTACTTCCAGGCACACGATATCACTGTCGTCACTCACCTCCCTCTGCAACGGATATTGCACAATCCAGATGCAACGAGAAGAATTATGGAATGGGCACTGGAGCTGTCCAGCTTTGGCCTCAAGTTTGAAAGTACTTCGACGATTCAGAGCCGAGTCCTGGCAGAGTTCATTGCAGAATGGACCGCAAGACCTGGCGAAGAAGCCCAATATACTGCTCTCCCCGGCAAGGAGGCAAGTTGCGATTGGATCATGTACTTTGATGGAGCTTTGTCCTTACAAGGCGTCGGGGCTGGCGTACTGCTTGTCGCGCCCACCGGAGAGCACCTCAAGTATGTGATCCAGATGCACTTCCCCAGGGAGGCGTCAACCAACAATACGGCAGAATACGAGGGGCTGCTTGCCGGTCTTAGGATCGCGGTGGACCTCGGAATCAAGAAACTCATCGTCAGGGGTGACTCGCAGCTTGTGGTCAAGCAAGTCAACAAGGATTACCAGAGCCCGTTGATGAAGTGAGAAAGCTGGAAGAGCGTTTCGACGCTATACAGGCTGAACATGTTCCCCGAGCAGAGAACGATATCGCCTATTACCTGTCAAAACGTGCTGCCCTCAAGCTACCTGTGGAACCAGGTACCTTTGTGCTTCAGCTAACTCAGCCATCCGTTGATCCATCAACATAGCAGGACAAGAGGAGGAAATCAGGGCCCGACAAGTACTTTCCCGCCGAGCTCCCCGGAGCCGCCGGCAAGGATGTTGCCGGGGACACTGAGCCCACCACGAGATGGCTAGCTCCGGCGAAGCGTCAAGCTCTAGGCGTCGAGACAGCCGCTCCTATAGCGGAGGAAATCCCTTTAGTCCTCGCCGTCGAGCCCCAGGCTCCAGCGTGGGCACCGCATACCGTCCGATTCCTCTAAGCAGGGGAACTTCCTGAGGAGCAGGAAGAAGCAGAAAAAGTAGCCCGTCGCTCTACCATGTACCAGTTCGTCGATGACGTCCTGTACAGAAAGAGACCGAACGGTGTGAAATTGAAGTGTATCCCTCGAGAGGAAGGACTGGAGCTGTTGGCGGAGATACACGGAGGCATATGTGGATCCCACATTGGGTCAAGGGCCCTTGCCGGCAAGGCATTCCGGCAAGGCTTCTTCTGGCCCACCGCCCTCCAGGATGCGACGACACTAGTCACCAGGTGTGAAGCATGCCAGTTCCATTCAAAGAAGCTTCATCAGCCAGCTCAAGCCCTTCAAACCATTCCTCTCTCCTGGCCCTTCTTGGTCTGGGGGCTCGACATACTGGGCCCTTTCCCCCGCGCTGTCAGGGGCTTTGAGTACTTGTACGTTGCAATCGACAAGTTCACAAAGTGGCCGGAGGTGGAGGCAGTGAGGAAGGTCACAACTCAATCAATCGTCAAGCTCTTCAAGGGACAAGTATGCCATTTTGGTGTACCCAACAGTATCGGATTACGGGTTCCGGCAGACCCTTAAGGTTTGAACTCTGCGGTGCGCGCGGAGATGATGCCCTCTACCTCTTCGCCCCGCAAGGATCTAAACTACAGAAAGAACAACACAAGAGACACAGGGTTTATACTAGTTCGGGCCACCATTGTGGTGTAATACCCTACTCTAGTTTGTGGTGGGTGGATAGCCACTTGGGCTGATGATGATGAACAGTACAAGGGAGAACAGCCTCGCGAGGGTCTGTTCTTGGCTAGGGGGATGAACTGCTAGGGGGAGTTCGATCGCCCTTCTCTCTCTCTCTCCTTGCTCTAAAGGCTTGACTAGACCTCTCTTCCAGACTGCTAGATCGATCCCTCTACCCTGGGGGTGGCTAGTCCTATTTATAGGCAAAGGCCCTGGGCCTCTTCCCAAATATTTGAGCGGGAAGGGCGCCAACAATTGGCCAATTCGAAGGGGAACATCTGGTACACTTATCCTGCCTAAAGTTGGTCTTCGCCTGCCAAAGGCCCTGTGGTGACGCCATTATGGGCTCCATGGTGACCTCCTTCCCACCGTTGGACTGGTCTTGGTCTCGTTGCACCGAAATGGGTGCCTTTGCTTGATCCTCTCGCCTGCGCTTGCCCCCTTTGCACCAAAGAGGAAAGGAGGGCGCTGCGCCGGCTAGCGCCCGCCTGGCACCCTCGATCGTCATGGCTTGCGTCATGGGCACCTCGCGAGGTACCCCGCCTTGATCTCTCCGCCTCCTCGCGAGCCAGCCTGAGGAGGTTGCGCCTGAGGATGCGCCGTGTCGTCCGCCCCGCGAGGCTTGGCCCCTCGCGAGGGTCTTGAGTCTTATGTTGATGAAGATGTGTCGTGTTGGGGCCCCATTTGAGCCACGCCGCAGGCCGCAGGCAGGCAAGTCTGGGGACCCCCGTTCCCCGAACGCCGACAGTAGCCCCTGGACCTAAGGCGCGCATGGACTTGGCCGTGCCGAGAGGCGAAAGGGCAAGGACGAAGCGCCGCGGGCCCTAACAGCCTGCGGCCTTGGGCGCCGCGTGGCGGTTGATTGGACGTGGGCGCTTCTGCAACTGCGCAGGTTATTAAAGGCGTGGCATCTGCTCCGGCTTTGCTCCTCTCCTTCTCCAGCCGCTGCTCAGATCCCCTTTCTTGCGTCTCTCCTTCCTTCCTCCAAGTTTCCAGATCTGCTCCATCTGTCTGACCTGGGTAGGCATGGCGCCTCGCCAGTCCCCGACTGAAGCTTGGTTCTCGCCTGCTTTGGACTCGCCCAACGTGTGGGAGGCGAGCCTCGCCCGGCTGCTCCGGATGGCGGCGGCGCACGGCATCGACGGGGCGCAGGTGTTCAAGGTCGGCTCCGCCACCCCTGAGGGCCGAGGGAGCACCTTCTACCCTCTTTTCGTAAGCTCCATTACTGCGGGCTTAGTGCCTCCCTTCTCTGAGTTCTTCCTCTCTGTCCTCCGCCATTACAACTTGCAAGCTCTGCATCTCCACCCCAACTCCATCCTTCTTCTGGCGATCTTCACCTACTACTGCGAGGCTCATGTGGGGGTGCAGCCCTCAGTGGCCTTGCTGCGTCACTACTTCTCTCTCCGGGTTACTCGCGGTTCTCCTTCTGCGTGTGCGAGCTTCGTCGCGTATGGCAGCACCATTGCCATTTCGAACCCCAGGAAGAGGATCGAGGGCTTTAGGACAAGTGGGTCTTGGTGGACGCCGGGCGCATCCACCCTCGGCTGATCCTGCCCGCGGAGCAGCCCGTGGACTCCAGCGACTGGTGCCGAGCGGAGCTCACGGACCCCCCGCGAAGCCAGTGCTGGAGAAGATGGACGCAGACCTGAAGCCGGCCAGCGCGGCGGCGGCTAGGCTGACCGGCGCGTCGCTGCTGAGGGACTTCCTGGAGCACCAATTGGCTCCGCTTCGGCAGTACTCTCCCCCAATGTGGAGGCCTCATCCGAGCCCTGCGGCTGTGGGCGAAGAGGATGTGGCCGCGGTTCTCCAATCCCTGGTCGGGGGCGAGGTAGCCGGGTTGGAGGACGCGCCCACGCCCCTGTTCCTTCACGACGATTGGAAGCGGGTGGTGAAGTCCATGCCCGTCTTCAACGGGAACGGGCTCGTGCCCGTGGTGGCTCCCGAGAGACCGATGGATGTGTCTTCCGGCGACTCCAGCGGAGAGGGGGGCGAAGAGGAGCGGGAGGAAGTCCTTGACTCTGAGGCGACTGACGGAGAATCCAGGGCTCCCCCTCCCCGATGCAAGTCTCGTACTCTCCGCCTTTCGCTGAGCGATGACGATGATGATGATGATGATGACGTGCTGGGTAGCGGGAGCTCGTCCCTGATCCCGAAGAAGGACAGGACCGGGTTGATCCCCCGCGGGTCCGTCCTGGCTCCGGGGCGAGCTGTGGACGCGCCTTCTGCTTCTGAGGTTGACCCCTCCAGCCGGCTCTCGGGCTTCAAGTATGGCCGGAGGCAGCTCAAGCTTTCTGGCGACGACCTGTAAGTGCTTGCTTCTTGATCCTTTGTTTCTCATTCCGCCAATGAGGCTTGACGATTGCTTCTCTTGGATAGGCCGACGCCCACCGCGAAGAAGCCGACGGGAGCTCCCAAGGCCCCATCCGCGGCGACGCCTCCGCCTGCAGGAGGAGGTGATGCGCGGGCTTCTCCTGCCCGCTCATCCTTGCGGGGCCTGGCTGAGCTGGCTGGGGCGAGCCCATCCCCCGTGGCTCGAGTGACCCCCGAGGTACCCTCGTCTGGCGCCGCCGCTATGGCTGTGGAGGCGCAGCGAACTCCGCCTCGTGACACTGCGGCCTTGCTGCCGCTACCTTCTCCTCCCGTTCCTCCGACCGCTGCTTCCCCGACTCCTCCTGATGTCGTGGAGGGCATCGATGTTTCTCCGCCTTCTTCTTCCATCCTAGAGCGCGTCGTTGCTTAACCGGACCAGCCGCGGCAGGATCTTCTCGACGCCAACCCTCGCCTGGTGGCCGGGCGCGTGGAACTGGCTTCGGGGTGGATTCGCTCTGATGCCTCGATTCGAGCGGCGTTGGTTCAGGCCTCAACGGCCTGTGACGGAGAGAGAGAGAGGCCACCCTCGAGGCGAAGGCTGCCCGAGACGCGGCCATGGGAGAGGTGGTCGGAGTCCGTGCTCGCTGCAAGGAGTTGGAGAACGAGCTGCAAGGCTTGCGAGGCCAACTTGCGGAGGAGGTCCGCCTTTGCCAAGAGCGGGAAAAGGGGGCGAAGGCTCGCGACGCGGCGCTCGAGGACCGGGAGGCCAAGCTCAAGAAGCGCCGCGGCCACCTAGGCGCGTTGAAGAAGGAGCTGGAGGTGACGAAGGCCGAGCTGGACGCCAAGTTCCGGGTCCTCGCAGAGGATCGCGTGGCCTTCATGGACATGGAGAAAGATGCCCGCGCTTCGCTCAAGACGCTTTACGAGAGTGACCTGGATAGCCCGCTAGCCGGGGAAGGGGACGGCCCCGCCAAGCTGCTTCCCTTCCTGGTGAAGGCCCTTGGAGATGTTGCCCTTGGCCTCGGCCGCACGGCCGAGGCCGAGGCGCGCGTCCTGTCTTCCGCTGCGCTGACGCGGGTCTTCGCCCACATCTATCTTCGCGATCCCAGCGCCGACCTGACAGCCTGCTGGAGCCGGTGAGCGGCGAGGGTGCTGCTGCCGCTGTCGAAGCCGTGAAGGGGTGCACGGAGGCGCTGTTGGGGAAGTTCCGGGCCTTCAGTACCAGGCCAAAGCAAGGCGCTGCCGGCCCTGCTGCTTCACGAGGCGAAGCCACTCCATGCAGCTCCACCATCGACAAGTGACTCCGTTTCGGTCCCTATTCTTCTTTCAATTCCTGCACATGCACCACGCCTCGGGGAGGCATTTAAACTTGCGTTTGGTACTAAGACGACAGTATGGACTGTAATGTTTGCTTTTAAATTCCTTGAGTTTTATGATTTTCTTCCCTACTTGCTTGTGTTCTACGCCAGCAGAGCCCGGCCCCGCGCGTGCCTCACCCAGCATTAGCCCCGACCGGAAACTAGGACGGGACCAAAGGAGTGAGGGGCTACGTGACAAGTTAGGCTCCTGAGTCGCGATGCTCAGGAGTTCCCCTTGGCGCACGAACAACAAGTAGGGAAGCGTGATGTAGGTGTATCTTCCGTTCTATGTCCGCAGAGCCCGGCCCCGCGCGTACCTCACCCAGCATAGCCTTTCGGAACTAAGGAGTGAGGGGCTACGGGACCAGTTAGGCCCCTGAGTCACGATGCTCAGGAGTCCGCCTTGACGCGCAAACAGCGGGTGATGAGGCGTGATGTAGGTGTATCTTCCGTTCTACGTCCACAGAGCCCGGCCCCGCGCGTACCTCACCCAGCATAGCCTTTCGGAACTAAGGAGTGAGGGGCTACGGGACCAGTTAGGCCCCTGAGTCACGATGCTCAGGAGTCCCCTTGACGCGCAAACAATGGGTGATGAGGTGCGATGTAAGCGGGGCTATCGTTCTACGTCTGCAGAGCCCGGCCCCGCGCGTACCTCACCCAGCATAGCCTTTCGGAACTAAGGAGTGAGGGGCTCCGGGACCAGTTATGTAACGCCCTCGATGCGGCTATATCTCCCACGTGTCGAAGCACGACTTAGAGGCATAACCGCATGGAAAGCAATGTCGCAAGTGAGGTAATCTTCACACAACCCATGTAATACATAAGGGAAAGAGATACATAGTTGGCTTACAGTCGCCACTTCACACAATACATAAATAAACATCCATCATCCAGATTACACTCAAGGTCCGACTACGGAACCAAAATGAAAGAAGACTACCCCAAATGCTACACAGATACCCGATCATCCCAACTGGGCTCCACTACTGATCATAGGAAAAGACACATAGTAACGACCACGTTCCTCGTCGAACTCCCACGTGAGCTCGGTTGCGTCATCTGCACTGGCATCGTTGGCACCTGCAACTGTTTTGGTAGAATCTGTGAGTCACGGGGACTCAGCAATCTCACACCCGCGAGATCAAGACTATTTAAGCTTAAAGGAAGGATAGGGTTGTGAGGTGGAGCTGCAGCAAGCGACTAGCATATATATGGTGGCTAACAACGCAAAAGAGAGCGAGAAGAGAAGCAAAGCACGGTCGTGAAGCTAGAAGTGATCAAGAAGTGATCCTAGAACAACCTACGTCAAACATAACTCCAACACCGTGTTCACTTCCCAGACTTCGCCGAGAAGAGACCATCACGGTTACACACGCGGTTGATGTGTTTTAATTAAGGTCAACTTCGGGTTTTCTACAACTGGACATTAACAAATTCCCATCTGCCTCATAACCGTGGGCACGACTTTCGAAAGATAATACCCTGCGAGGGTGTCCCAACTTAGCCCATTATAAGCTCTCACGGTCAACGAAGGATATTCCTTCTACCGGGAAGACCCGATCAGTCTCGAAATCCCGGACTACAAGACATTTCGACAATAATAAAACAAGGCCAGCAAAGCCGCCCGATTGTGCCGACAAATCCCGATAGGAGCTGCACATATCTCGTTCTCAGGGCACATCCGGATGAGACATCCTACGAGTAAAACCAAGCCTCAAGTTGCCCCGAGGTGGCCCCGCAGTCTACTCAGTTCGAACCAGCACTCAGAGGGAGCACTGGCCCGGGGGGGTTAAAATAAAGATGACCCTCGGGCTCGCGAAAACCCGGGGGAAAAAGGCTTAGGTGGCAAATGGTAAAACCAAAGTTGGGCCTTGCTGGAGGAGTCTTATTCAAAGCGAACTGTCAAGGGGGTCCCATAAATCACCCAACCGTGTAAGGAACGCAAAATCAAGGAACATAACACCGGTATGACGGAAACTAGGGTGGCAAGAGTGGAACAAAACACCAGGCATAAGGCCGAGCCTTCCACCCTTTACCAAGTATATAGATGCATTAATTAAATAAGAGGTATTGTGATATCCCAAAATAATCATGTTCCTACATGGAACAAACTTCATCTTCACCTGCAACTAGCAACGCTATAAGAGGGGCTGAGCAAAGCGGTAACATAGCCACTCAACGGTTTGCTAGGAAAGGATGGTTAGAGGTCTGACATGGCAATATGGGTGGCATGATATAGCAAGTGGTAGGTATCGCAGCATAGGCATAGAAAAAGAGCGAGCATCTAGCAAGCAAAGATAGAAGTGATTTCGAGGGTATGGTCATCTTGCCTGCAAGGTTCTCAGAGTTGTCGAAAGCTTGGTCCTCGTAAGCATTCTCAACAGGTTCCTCGTTCACGTACTCGTCTCCCTGCTCTACCCAAGGCAAGAACACAAGCAAAGGAACAACTATCAACCACGATGCAATGCGCAATCAACATGATGCAAAACATGACATGATATGCAAGATGTGGTATGCAATGCATATGCGTGCGCCGGAAGGAAAAAGATGAACAAGGCATAATCTTGGAAAACCAAGTATGCCACTGGAAAGGTGAGGTGATTTCGGTTGAAATCAATATAAAGATCACCGGAATCGGATGCACGGTTTGCAAATGACAAGCAAAACAAGAATGACATATTTCTGCGTTTAACAGCATAATGCTACTTAGCAAGCAACAAGAAATTAAGCTACTGCACCCAAACATATCAGCAAAGCATATGGAAGTGAACTACTCAAGATGCTTGACAAAAGATGAACACTGAGCTATGGCTAAGTCACACCATAACTGTTGGGGAACGTAGTAATTTCAAAAAAATTCCTACGCACACGCAAGATCATGGTGATGCATAGCAACGAGAGGGGAGAGTGTTGTCTACGTACCCTCGTAGACCGAAGCGGAAGCGTTGACACAACGTAGAGGAAGTAGTCGTACGTTCTCCTCGCGATCCAACCGATCACAGCACCGTTACTCCGGCACCTCCGAGTTCTTAGCACACGTTCAGCTCGATGACGATCCCCGGGCTCCGATCCAGCAAAGCGTCGGGGAAGAGTTCCGTCAACACGACGGCGTGGTGACGATCTTGATGTGTTACCGGCGCAGGGCTTCGCCTAAGCACTGCAACGATATGACCGAGGTGGAATTTGGTGGAAGGGGCACCGCACACGTCTAAGGAACGATCCGTAGATCAACTTGTGTGTCTATGGGGTGCCCCCTGCCCCTGTATATAAAGGATGGAGGAGGAGGAGGCCGGCCAAGGCAAAAGGTGCGGCCAGGATATGGAGTCCTACTAGGACTCCAAGTCCTAGTAGGAGTCCACCAAAAGGGGAGGAAGGGAGAAGGAATAGGAGGAGAAGGAGAGGTGGCCGGCCCCCTTTTCCCTAGTCCAATTCGGACCAGAGGGGAGGGGGGCGCAGCAGCCTTTTTCCTTTTCCCACTAAAGCCCATCAAGGCCCATTACTTCTCCCGTAATCCCGTAACTCCCCGGTACCTCCGAAAATACCCGAACCACTCAGAACCCTTCTGATGTCCGAATATAGTCGTCCAATATATCGATCTTTACGTCTCGACCATTTCGAGACTCCTCGTCATGTCCCCGATCTCATCCGGGACTCCGAACTCCTTCGGTACATCAAAACTCATAAACTCATAATATAACTGTCATCGAAACCTTAAGCGTGCGGACCCTACGGTTCGAGAACAATGTAGACATGACCGAGACACATCTCCGGTCAATAACCAATAGCGGGACCTGGATGCCCATATTGGCTCCTACATATTCTGCGAAGATCTTTATCGGTCAGACCGCATAACAACATACGTTGTTCCCTTTGTCATCGGTATGTTACTTGCCCGAGATTCGATCGTCGGTATCCAATACCTAGTTCAATCTCGTTACCGGCAAGTCTCTTTACTCGTTCCGTAATACATCATCTCACAACTAACACATTAGTTGCAATGCTTGCAAGGCTTATGTGATGTGCATTACCGAGAAGGCCCTGAGATACCTCTCCGACAATCGGAGTGACAAATCCTCATCTCGAAATATGCCAACCCAATATGTACCTTCGGAGACACCTGTAGAGCACCTTTATAATCACCCAGTTACGTTGTGACGTTTGGTAGCACACAAAGTGTTCCTACGGTAAACGGGAGTTGCATAATCTCATAGTTAAAGGAACATGTATAAGTCATGGATAAAAGCAATAGCAACATACTAAACGATCGAGTGCTATGCTAATGGAATGGGTCATGTCAATCAGATCATTCAACTAATGATGTGATCTCGTTAATCAAATAACAACTCTTTGTTCATGGCTAGGAAACATAACCATCTTTGATTAATGAGCTAGTCAAGTAGAGGCATACTAGTGACACTCTGTTTGTCTATGTATTCACACATGTATTATGTTTCCTGTTAATACAATTCTAGTATGAATAATAAACATTTATCATGAATTAAGGAAATAAATAATAACTTTATTATTGCCTCTAGGGCATATTTCCTTCAGTCTCCCACTTGCACTAGAGTCAATAATCTAGTTCACATCGCCATGTGATTTAATAGCAATAGTTCACATCACCATGTGATTAACACCCATAGTTCACATCGATATGTGACCAACACCCAAAGGGTACTAAGGTGTGATCATGTTTTGCTTGTGAGATAATTTTAGTCCACGGGTCTGTCACATTCAGATCCGTAAGTATTTTGCAAATTTCTATGTCAACAATACTCTGCACGGAGCTACTTTAGCTAATTGCTCCCACTTTCAATATGTATCTAGATTGAGACTTAGAGTCATCTAGATTAGTGTCAAAACTTGCATCGACGTAATCTTTTACGACGAACCTTTTGTCACCTCCATAATCGAGAAACATATCCTTATTCCATTAAGGATAATTTTGACCGCTGTCCAGTGATCTACTCCTAGATCACTATTGTACTCCCTTGCCAAACTCAGTGGTAGGGTATGCAATAGATCTGGTACACAGCATGGCATACTTCATAGAGCCTATGGATGAGGCATAGGGAATGACTTTCATTCTCTTTCTATCTTCTGCCATGGTCGGGCTTTGAGTCTTACTCAATTTCACACCTTGTAATACAGGCAAGAACTCTTTCTTTGACTGTTCCATTTTGAACTACTTCAAAATCTTTTCAAGGTATGTACTTATTGAAAAACTTATCAAGCGTCTTGATCTATCTCTATAGATCTTGATGCTCAATATGTAAGCAGCTTCACCGAGGTCCTTCTTCGAAAAACTCCTTTCAAATACTCCTTTATGCTTTACAGAATAATTCTACATTATCTCCGATCAATAATATGTCATTTACATATACTTATCAGAAATGCTGTAGTGCTCCCACTCACTTTCTTGTAAATACAGGCTTCACCGCAAGTCTGTATAAAACTATATGCTTTGATCAACTTATCAAAGCGTATATTCCAACTCCGAGATGCTTGCACCAGTCCATAGATGGATCGCTGGAGCTTGCATATTTTGTTAACACCTTCAGGATCGACAAAACCTTCTAGTTGCATCGTATACAACTCTTCTTTAATAAATCCATTAAGGAATGTAGTTTTGTTTATCCATTTGCCGGATTTCATAAAATGCGACAATTGCTAACATGATTCGGACAGACTTAAGCATAGATACGAGTGAGAAACTCTCATCGTAGTCAACACCTTGAACTTGTCGAAAACCTTTTGCGACAATTCTAGCTTTGTAGATAGTAACACTACTATCAGTGTCCGTCTTCCTCTTGAAGATCCATTTATTTTCTTTGGCTTGCCGATCATCGGGCAAATCCCTCAAAGTCCATACTTTGTTCTCATACATGGATCATATCTCAGATTTCATGGCCTCTAACTACTTCGCGGAATCTGGGCTCATCATCGCTTCCTCATAGTTCGCAAGTTCATCATGGTCTAGTAACATGACTTCCAGAACAGGATTACCGTACCACTCTGGTGCGGATCTCACTCTGGTTTACTTACGAGATTCGTTAGTAACTTGATCTTGAAGTTACATGATCATCATCATTAGCTTCCTTACTAATTGGTGTAGTAGTCACAAGAACAGATTTCTGTGATGAACTACTTTCCAATAAGGGAGAAGGTACAATTACCTTATCAAGTTTTCTACTTTCCTCCCACTCACTTCTTTCGAAAGAAACTCTTTCTCTAGAAAGTTTCCGAACTTAGCAACAAAAGTCTTGCCTTCAGATCTGTGATAGAAGGTGTATCCAACAGTTTCCTTTGGATATCCTATGACGACACATTTCTCCGATTTGGGTTCGAGCTTATCAGGTTGAAGCTTTTTCACATAAGCATCGCAGCCCCAAACTTTAATAAACGACAGCTTAGGTTTATTGCTAAACCATAGTTCATACGGTGTCGTCTCAACGGATTTAGATGGTGCCTCTTTTAACGTGAATGCAGCTGTCTCTAATGCATGATCCCAAAACGATATTGGTAAATCGGTAAGAAACATCATAGATTGTACTATATCCAATAAAGTACGGTTATGACGTTCGGACACACCATTATGCTGTGGTGTTCCAGGTGGCATGAATTTGTGAAACTATTCCACATTGTTTTAATTGAAGACCAAACTCGTAACTCAAATATTTGTCTCCGTGATCAGATCGTAGAAACCTTATTTTCTTGTCACGATGATTTTCACTTCACTCTAAAATTCTTTGAACTTTTCAAACGTTTCAGACTTATGTTTCATCAAGTAGATATACCCATATCTGCTCAAATCATCTGTGAAGGTTAGAAAATAATGATACTTGTCGCGAGCCTTAATATTCATCGGACCATATACATCAGTATGTATGATTTCCAACAAATCTGTTGCTTGCTCCATTGTTCCGGAGAACGGCGTTTTAGTCATCTTGCCCAAGAGGCATGGTTCGCAAGCATCAAGTGATTCCAAAATCCCATCAGCATGGAGTTTCTTCATGCGCTTTACACCAATATGACCTAAACGGCAGTGCCACAAATAGGTTGCACTATCATTATTAACTTCGCATCTTTTGGTTTGAATATTATGAATATGTGTATCACTACGATCGAGATCCAATGAACTATTTTCATTGGTGTGTATAACCATAGAAGGTTTTATTCATGTAAACAGAACAACAATTGTTCTCTAACTTAAATGAATAACTGTATTGCAATTAACATGATCAAATCATATTCATGCTCAACGCAAACACCAAATAACACTTATTTAGTTTCAACACTAATCCCGAAAGTATAGGGAGTGTGTGATGATGATCATATCAATCTTGGAACCACTTCCAACACACATCGTCACCTTGCCCTTTAACTAGTCTTTGTTCATTCTGCAACTCCCGTTTCGAGTTACTAATCTTAGCAACTTGAACTAGTACCAAATACTGAGGGGTTGCTATGAATACTAGTAAAGTACACATCAATAACATGTATATCAAATATACTTATGTTCACTTTGCCATCCTTCTTATCCGCCAATCACTTGGGGTAGTTCCGCTTCCAGTGACCAGTCCCTTTGCAGTAGAAGCACTTAGTCTCAGGCTTAGGACCAGACTTGGGCTTTTTCACTTGAGCAGCAACTTGCTTGCCGTTCTTCTTGAAGTTCCCCTTCTTTCCTTTTGCCCTTTTCTTGAAACTAGTGATCTTGTCAACCATCAACACTTGATGTTTTTCTTTGATTTCTACCTTCGCCGATTTTAGCATCGCGAAGAGCTTGGGAATATTTTCCGTTATCCCTTGCATATTATAGTTCATCACGAAGTTCTACTAACTTGGTGATGGTGACTAGAGAATTCTGTCAATCACTATCTTATCTGGAAGATTAACTCCCACTTGATTCAAGCGATTGTAGTACCCAGACAATCTGAGCACATGCTCACTAGTTGAGCGATTCTCCTCCATCTTTTAGCTATAGAACTTGTTGGAGACTTCATATCTCTCAACTTGGGTATTTGTTTGAAATATTAACTTCAACTCCTGGAACATCTTGTATGGTCCATGACGTTCAAAACGTCTTTGAAGTCCCGATTCTAAGCCGTTTAAGCATGGTGCACTAAACTATTAAGTAGTCATCATATTGAGCTAGCATAACGTTCATAACGTCTGCATCTGCTCCTGCAATAGGTCCGTCACCTAGCGGTGCATCAAGGACATAATTCTTCTGTGCAGCAATGAGGATAAACCTCAGATCACGGATCCAATCCGCATCATTGCTACTAACATTTTTCAACACAATTTTCTCTAGGAACATATCAAAATAAACACAGGGAAGCAACAATGCGAGCTATTGATCTACAACATAGATATGCTAATGCTACCAGGACTAAGTTCATGATAAATTAAAGTTCAATTAATCATATTACTTAAGAACTCCCACTTAGATAGACATCCCTCTAATCTTCTAAGTGATCACGTGATCCAAATCAACTAAACCATGTTCGATCATCACGTGAGATGGAGTAGTTTCAATGGTGAACATCACTATGTTGATCATATCTACTATATGATTCACGCTCGACCTTTCGGTCTCCGTGTTCCGAGGCCATATCTGTTATATGCTAGGCTCGTCAAGTTAAACCTGAGTATTCCGCGTGTGCAACTGTTTTGCACCCGTTGTATTTGAACGTAGAACCTATCACACCCGATCATCACGTGGTGTCTCAGCACGAAGAACTTTCGCAACGGTGCATACTCAGGGAGAACACTTCTTGATAATTTAGTGAGAGATCATCTTATAATGCTACCGTCAATCAAAGCAAGATAAGATGCATAAAAGATAAACATCACATGCAATCAATATAAGTGATATGATATGGCCATCATCATCTCGTGCTTGTGATCTCCATCTTCGAAGCACCGTCATGATCACCATCGTCACCGGCGCGACACCTTGATCTTCATCGCAGCATCGTTGTCGTCTCGCCAATCTTATGCTTCTACGACTATCACTACCGCTTAGTAATAAAGTAAAGCATTACATCGCGATTGCATTGCATACAATAAAGCGACAACCATATGGCTCCTGCCAGTTGCCGATAACTCGATTACAAAACATGATCATCTCATACAATAAAATTTAGCATCATGTCTTGACCATATCACATCACAACATGCCCTGCAAAAACAAGTTAGACGTCCTCTACTTTGTTGTTGCAAGTTTTACGTGGCTGCTACGGGCTTTAAGCAAGAACTCATCTTACCTACGCATCAAAACCACAACGATAGTTTGTCAAATAGACTCCGTTTTAACCTTCTCAAGGACCGGGCGTAGCCACACTCGGTTCAACTAAAGTTGGAGAGACAGTCTTCCGCAAGCCATCTATGTGCAAAGCACGTCGAGGGAACCGGTCTCGCGTAAGCGTACGCGTAAGGTTGGTCCGGATCGTCTCGTCCAACAAAACCGCTGAACCAAAGTATGACATGCTGGTAGGCAGTATGACTTGTATCGTCCACAACTCACTTGTGTTCTACTCGTGCAAATAACATCATACCATAAAAACCTAGGCTCGGATGCCACTGTTGGGGAACGTAGTAATTTCAAAAAATTTCCTACGCACACGCAAGATCATGGTGATGCATAGCAACGAGAGGGGAGAGTGTTGTCTACGTACCCTCGTAGACCGAAGCGGAAGCGTTGACACAACATAGAGGAAGTAGTCGTACGTTCTCCTCGTGATCCAACCGATCACAGCACCGTTACTCCGGCACCTCCGAGTTCTTAGCACACGTTCAGCTCGATGACGATCCCCGGGCTCCGATCCAGCAAAGCGTCGGGGAAGAGTTCCGTCAGCACGACGGCGTGGTGACGATCTTGATGTGTTACCGGCGCAGGGCTTCGCCTAAGCACTGCAACGATATGACCGAGGTGGAATTTGGTGGAAGGGGGCACCGCACACGTCTAAGGAACGATCCGTAGATCAACTTGTGTGTCTATGGGGTGCCCCCTGCCCCTGTATATAAAGGATGGAGGAGGAGGAGGCCGGCCAAGGCAAAAGGTGCGGCCAGGATATGGAGTCCTACTAGGACTCCAAGTCCTAGTAGGAGTCCACCAAAAGGGGAGGAAGGGAGAAGGAATAGGAGGAGAAGGAGAGGTGCCCGGCCCCCTTTTCCCTAGTCCAATTCGGACCAGAGGGGAGGGGGGGCGCAGCAGCCTTTTTCCTTTTCCCACTAAAGCCCATCAAGGCCCATTACTTCTCCCGTAATCCCGTAACTCCCCGGTACCTCCGAAAATACCCGAACCACTCAGAACCCTTCTGATGTCCGAATATAGTCGTCCAATATATCGATCTTTACGTCTCGACCATTTCGAGACTCCTCGTCATGTCCCCGATCTCATCCGGGACTCCGAACTCCTTCGGTACATCAAAACTCATAAACTCATAATATAACTGTCATCGAAACCTTAAGCGTGCGGACCCTACGGTTCGAGAACAATGTAGACATGACCGAGACACATCTCCGGTCAATAACCAATAGCGGGACCTGGATGCCCATATTGGCTCCTACATATTCTGCGAAGATCTTTATCGGTCAGACCGCATAACAACATACGTTGTTCCCTTTGTCATCGGTATGTTACTTGCCCGAGATTCGATCGTCGGTATCCAATACCTAGTTCAATCTCGTTACCGGCAAGTCTCTTTACTCGTTCCGTAATACATCATCTCACAACTAACACATTAGTTGCAATGCTTGCAAGGCTTATGTGATGTGCATTACCGAGAAGGCCCTGAGATACCTCTCCGACAATCGGAGTGACAAATCCTCATCTCGAAATATGCCAACCCAATATGTACCTTCGGAGACACCTGTAGAGCACCTTTATAATCACCCAGTTACGTTGTGACGTTTGGTAGCACACAAAGTGTTCCTACGGTAAACGGGAGTTGCATAATCTCATAGTTAAAGGAACATGTATAAGTCATGGATAAAAGCAATAGCAACATACTAAACGATCGGGTGCTATGCTAATGGAATGGGTCATGTCAATCAGATCATTCAACTAATGATGTGATCTCGTTAATCAAATAACAACTCTTTGTTCATGGCTAGGAAACATAACCATCTTTGATTAATGAGCTAGTCAAGTAGAGGCATACTAGTGACACTCTGTTTGTCTATGTATTCACACATGTATTATGTTTCCTGTTAATACAATTCTAGTATGAATAATAAACATTTATCATGAATTAAGGAAATAAATAATAACTTTATTATTGCCTCTAGGGCATATTTCCTTCAATAACAGGTTCAAACAAGCATGGTAAAAGTGCAAAAGATAACAGGTTCACAGACTAGCAAATTATGCCAGAAATTAACATCAGGATGACATGTTTAGATCAAGGAAGCAACCTGCTACAGGAACAGTACATAGCAAATTATGGCATGTCATGGATCTACTCAAAGCAATGAACAAAAGTCCCTTACTGACCATGAGCCAAAAAGGACCAGAAAATATAATGGCACCCATGTCAATTAAACAAGTTTCGTTACTGCTTTCAGACTTAGCAGAAAACTGGACATGTCAAAACCAGATAGCAAGTAGGCATGTTTACGAGCTCGATGCACTCACTACAGAGCTTTTCATGATAAACTAAGCATACATCCATCAAGAAGACATGGCATAGAAGCTAGTAATGGCAAGAACAACATCATAGCATGCAAAGATCAACTACAACAAGCTTGGCCAAATCGAATAACATGTAGACAATCTGCCAGCAACATTTTATAGCAAAAGTAGAGCTCGATTGACCAAAGCTATGGCACTCCATAATTACAAAGAAAGCCATGGATGGATAGATCAAATCCATATGTTCAAAACACCCTTACTGATCATGCTCAAAAGAGGCATGGATCTCTCTGAAACAACATGAACACATGGCATAAAAATAACAGCAGGGAATAACTTTGTGAAATTACTAAGTCTCTGAAATCAGCAACATTATGATCCCTAGTTTGCATGCTTGTGCTAGTCACCACAAAGATCACAAAAATACATGGCATACAACCCTGTAAAGATGGCATGGCATATAACAAAACACATGTAGGACTCAATTCATAGGATGCACACATCAATCATGGAAAAATGACAAAAGTGCAACTACTGAAACAAATCTGAAACTAACATCACATAGCCCTCTTCTAACAGCATTTCGGGCATCAAGATCACCTCAAATGAACATGGCACAATGGAACAAAATGTAAAGCACATCCAAATGAACATTTAGATATCCTATGGATGCAAAACGGAGCCATATGCAAGGAGATATGGCATGATGAATAGTGCAAGAAAATGTATGAATCTGGGGACTTGGAGAAAATTACCCCCGTCGAAAACGGGACGGAGAGAAGCGGGACGACGGGATCCGGGGCACGGGCGCGACCGTTTGGATCGGCGGGCTGGTGGATCTGGTCCAGCCCGGTCGGATCTGACGCGAGGGAGGACGGGGCTGGCGATGGGAGGCGCCGGTGGCGCGCTGCATCGGCGAGGGCGGCGGAGCGGCGCAAGGCGGCGAGGCGGAGGCGGCGCGGCGAGGCCGGGTGGCGCGCGGTGCGGCGGCGGAGCTGGCGGCAGCGGCGATGCGCGGTGCGGCGGTGGGGCCGAGAGCGGCGCGGTCAGGAGGCGGCGGCGCGCGCCGGCGGCGGCGGGGCGGCGCGCAGAGGCGGCGGGGCACGGGCGCGCGACTCGGGGCCCGCGGGGCGGCGGCGGCGGCGACCCGGGCCGGGGAGGGCCGGCGTTGGGCTTCGGCGGGCTTCGGCGACGTGGGGAACGGGCGGCGGTGACGTGGCGGCGCGGGAGTGGCTGAGGCGGCGGGGATGGCGACGTGGCAGGCGCTGATTGGCCGAAGTGAGGTGGCCGGTGGACACGTCCGGCGCGGTGCGGACGCGTCCGGCGGCGCGGAGGAGCGGGGCTAGGGTTTGGACTGCGAGATTTGGATGGGGAGCACATATTTATAGCTAGGAGGAGGTAGGAGTGTCCAAATGGAGAGCGGTTTGCGGCCACACGATCGTGATCGAACGGCGATGGACATGGGAGTGACTTAGATGGGTTATTGGGCTGTTTAGGAGGGGTTTTGGGCTGCAACGCAAAAGAGGCTTTCACGGTTACCCGGTTAACCGTTGGAGTATCAAACAACCTCCGATGACCCGAAACTTGACAGGCGGTCTACCGGTGCTATGCCAAGGCCGCTTGGCAAACCTCGGTCCATTCCGAGAAAGTTTAATACCCGCTCACGGAAAAAAGGTAAAAGGGGATGCCGGGGAACATAGGAGCACCGGATTGCAAAACGGACAATGGGGAAAATGCTCGGATTCATGAAACGAACACGTATGCGAATGCGATGCACATGATGACATGACATGAAATGCATGACAAGGAAAAAATGCAAAACGAAGAAGAACCCAACAAACGAGGGAATATCATAACACATTGCCGAAAATGGCAAGAGTTGGAGTACAAATATGGCAAGTTACATCCGGGGTGTTACAACACTCCACCACTACGAGAGGATCTCGTCCCGAGATCTAGGACTGAAAGAACTCCGGATATTCGGAACGGAGGTGGTCCTCGCGCTCCCAGGTGGCTTCTCGGTCTGAATGGTGTGACCACTTCACTTTCAGGAATTTGATGGACTTGTTGCGAGTCTTGCGCTCAGTTTCTTCAAGAATAGCAATGGGATGCTCATGATAAGACAAATCTTCTTGAAGATCAATCTCTTCGAAGTTGATGGTGCGCTCAGGCGTCTTTAAGCACTTGCGAAGCTGTGACACGTGGAACACATCGTGCACATTTGCAAAGTTGGGGGGAAGCTCAAGTTGATAGGCGAGATCGCCTCGTTTGCCGATGACCTTGAAAGGACCGACGTATCTAGGGGCAAGTTTCCCTTTGATACCGAGGCGACGAGTGCCTTTCATTGGAGAGACGCGGAGGTAGACATGGTCTCCGATCTCGAAAGCCAAATCATGGTGTTTGCTATCGTAATAGCTCTTCTGGCGCGATTGAGCGGCTTTAAGATTCTCACGAATTACATTACACATATCTTCAGCCTCTGGGATCAAATCGTTGCCAAGAAGTTGGCGTTCGCCCGTCTCAGACCAATTGAGAGGAGTACGACACTTTCTTCCATAGAGAATCTCGAATGGGGCTTTGCCCGAGCTCGCTTGAAAGCTGTTGCTGTAAGAGAACTCAGCATATGGAAGACAATCCTCCCACTTCATGCCGAAAGAGATAACACAAGCCCTGAGCATATCTTCAAGAATTTGGTTGACACACTCGACTTGTCCGCTAGTTTGAGGATGGAAAGCTGTGCTGAAGCGAATGTTTGTGCCCATGGCCTTCTGAAAAGAATCCCAAAACTTAGATGTAAAGATGCTGCCACGGTCTGAAGAAATCAATTGTGGAATGCCATGCAAGGAGACAATTCTGGAGGTGTAGAGCTCTGCCAGCTGCGCTGCTGTGATAGACTCTTTGATAGGAAGAAAATGAGCCACTTTAGTGAGCTTGTCGATGACGACGAAGATAGCATCATTTCCACGCTTGGACTAAGGAAATCCAGTCACGAAGTCCATTTCGATATGATCAAACTTCCATTCTAGAATAGCAAGAGGTTGGAGTAGACCAGTTGGTCGTTGGTGTTCTGCTTTCACCCTTCTGCAGACATCACATTCATTCACGAATTGAGCAATTTCTCGCTTCATTCGAGTCCACCAATACGACTGCTTGAGGTCATGGTACATCTTTGTACTTCCAGGATGAATGGATAGGAGTGAATTGTGCGCCTCGTTCATAATGACTTTACGAATATCACCCTTAGGAACCACAATCCGGTCCTCGAAGAAAAGAGTATCTCTGTCATCAACGCGATAGCACTTGTATTTGGAAATGCCCTTGTCAATACCACGTTTCACCTTCTTCACCATGGTATCCAGCAGTTGTGCCTCACGAATTTGATCTTCCAAAGTAGGAGAGACTATGAGATTGGCAAGAAAGCCTTGAGGAACAACTTGGAGATTCAACTTGCGGAAAGCTTCACAAAGATCCGGTTGAAAGGGCTTGAGGATTAAGCTGTTGCAATAAGCCTTCCTGCTCAATGCATCTGCAATCACATTAGCCTTGCCTGGAGTATATTCAATACTCTGATTATACTCTTGAGTCATTTCGACCCATCGAGTCTGCCTGAGGTTGAGGTTGGGCTGAGTGAAGATGTACTTGAGACTCTTGTGATCGGTGAATATGTCCACTTTCCTTCCCAACAGGAGATGTCTCCATGTTATTAGCGCATGGACAACTGCCGCCAACTCAAGATCGTGAGTGGGGTAGTTCTTTTCGTTGGGCTTCAACTGACGAGAGGTATAGGCCACAACCTTCTTCTCTTGCATTAAGACAGCACCGAGACCTTGAAGAGAAGCATCACAGAAAACTTCATAAGGCTTGGATTCGTCAGGAGGAGTCAAAACTGGAGCAGTGACGAGTTTCTCTTTGATAGTGTTGAAAGCAACGTCACACTCAGGAGACCAGACATACTTCACATGCTTCTGGAGGAGGTTGGAAAGAGGCTTTGCAATCTTTGAGAAATTCTCAACGAATCTTCGGCAATAGCTTGCAAGTCCAAGAAAACTGCGAAGCTGCTTGACATTCTGAGGAGGTTTCCAATTCAAAACTGCAGACACCCTCTCGGGATTAATAGCAATGCCCTTGGCAGAGATGATATGACCAAGGTAAAGAACTTCATCAAGCCAAAATTCACATTTGGAGAACTTCACATAGAATTGATACTCTCTGAGCTTGTCGAGCACCAATCGCAAATGTTTGGCATGATCCTTCTAATTCTTGGAGAAGACCAATATATCATCGAGATAGACCAAGACGAATTCATTGGTGTAGGGGTTGAAGATGAAGTTCATCATGCGAGAGAATGTTGGAGGAGCATTGACAAGGCCGTAAGACATGACAGTATATTCATAAGAACCAAAGCTTGTTCTCAATGCTGTCTTGGGAATATCTTCTTCACGAATGCGAATCTGATGATAACCCATACGAAGGTCAAGCTTGGAGAACACTTTAGCACCTTTAAGTTGCTCGAATAGCTCATTGATGTTGGGAAGTGGGTACTTGTTCTTGATAGTCTTCTTGTTCAATGGACGGTAATCGACGCAAAGTCGGTCCGTGCCATCCTTCTTCTGGACAAAAAGAACACCACAGCCCCAAGGAGATGAACTCGGTCTGATCAGACCCAGACGCTCTTGTTCATCGAGTTGTTTCTTCAATTCCTTCAACTCTTTTGGCCCAAGCTTGTATGGACGCTTGCAAACGGGTTCCGTGCCAGGCTCAAGATCAATAACGAATTCAACTGGCCGGTGAGGAGGCATACCCGGAAGTTCTTCTGGAAAGACATCTTGGTACTCACAAATGACTGGAATCTGAGAGATAGCATCCAATTCGCCCTTCTCATTGAGAGAAAACAACCGAATGGTTTCATCGCGAGCGGCATAGATGATCACATCGTCAGAAGAGTGAGTCAATTGAATTTCCCTGGCAGCACAATCGAGATGAGCCTTGTGCTTAGAAAGCCAGTCCATCCCGAGAATTAGATCAATATCAGAGTCGCCAAGAACAATTGGTTTAGCCAGAAATCTATAGTCGCCCATCTTGATAGAGACATCGGGAGCAACCAAGCTAGAAGACAAAAGTTTTCCAGGAGAAACAACTTGCATAACTTTGGACAAAACCTCTGTGTCAACATTATGCTTGATGCAAACGGATATGACATGAAAGAATGCGATGCACCGGTATCAAATAAGACTTTTGTAGGAATATCATTAACAGGAAGGTTACCCATGATCACTTCTGAAGAAACCTCCGCTTGAGCTGCATTCATCATGTTCACCTTTGCAGACTAGGAATTATGCTTGACCACTGCATTGCTGGAAGATTTCACAGGAGGAGGAGGCGGAAGGCGCCTTTGGTTGAAGCACTTGTTCGCATAGTGACCCTTTTGCTGACATTTGTTGCAAGTCACCTCTAAGAGCGGACGATGATAAGGAGCATTTGGCCTTGGAGCTTGGTTCTGAGACTTGTTCTGATAGCCAGGGTTGGGTGGGTGGGAAGATCCACAACCACCTGAGTTCTTCTGCTGATAAGGCTGACGGAACGGAGGAGGAGGAGGCAACCAGAACTTCTGTTGCTTGGCCGCCACTAGTGAGGAAGAAGAGGACTGAACTGCGTCCCTGACTCTCTTCTTAGAAGCCTCACACTTGAGCTGAGCAGCTTCTTGTTTCAGTGCCATGTTGTAGAATTCATCATACTTTAACGGCTCAAAAAGCACGAGAGCTAGTTGCAGATCTTCTCTAAGGCCATGCTTGAACTGGTAAATCATGCTCTTCTCATCAGGGATGTCTTGCTTAGCAAAACGAGAGAGCTTCTGGAACTGAGTGTTGTATTGATACACAGACATGTTGCCTTGCTTGAGATTGCGGAACTCCTCACGCTTACTCTCAACAACACTTTCTAGAATGTGATGAGCTTTGAAGTCACGGCGGAAATCATCCCAGGTAATCACACGACCTCCTCTGGAATCTTTGTATTGTTGGAACCACTCAGCAGCTTGATCCTTGAGTTGAAAAGAGGCAAACTTGACAAAGTCCTCAGGTCTGACATTGCTACATTCGAAGTGCTTGATGATGTCCACGAGCCAATCATCGGCGTCTGTGGCCTCGACACAGTAGCTGAAAGTCTTTGGCTGATTTGCAAGGAACTGATTGAGGGTAGCAAAATGTGGCTGATTGTTGCCTTGGCCTTGATTTCCCTGATTACTTTGCCCTTGGTTGCGATCTTGCAAGAGCTGAATCAGAATCTGAGCGTTGGCATTGGTGGCTGTCATCAAGGCTTGCCATGCCTCCGGAGGCGGAGGTGGTGGCGGAGGGTTAGCCTGACTTCCTTCATTGCCTTCC
The DNA here is from genome assembly GCA_032464435.1 of Aegilops umbellulata. Lineage (NCBI taxonomy): Eukaryota > Viridiplantae > Streptophyta > Magnoliopsida > Poales > Poaceae > Aegilops > Aegilops umbellulata. The sequence continues at coordinate 116,288,411 of CP136056.1, forward strand.
GGATTCTGACGCGTTGGCGGAGCCATCCTAAAGAGGGTGACATCCATTAGCATCTTGAAAGACATATATTCAAGCTGAATCAAAGGATCGAAATTGCAACATATAGTCTTCACAATAAACATCCGAACAAGAATGAACGAATGAATTCCAAAGTAAAGCATCACACTGCCATAAGCTGAGAAGCCACTTAGATAAAGATATGGAAATCACGATCTGCCTCGAAACACCTCGAATATCACAACTGAAAACAAAACAAAGGATTGGCTTGCAGAATAAGCCGGAACAAACATATGATAGATCCCATTTCGTATCATGTGTCTGTTGGAAAGATATCCTACGAGATACTTGACTTCCCACTTATAAACTCCCGAAAATTTCTGGTTATGCAATCAGGTGTTGGGGATACAGGGGACACAAAATATATCACCCAAACTAACAATACCTAGATCCAGCTATATCCATCCTTCAACACATAACCAAGAAACCTTCGGAAATCGTCTACCTCAACCTTCGAAAAGCATCCGTTATACGAGTTATGGCAATACTCCCGCACTCGCCTCAGTACTGGGCTATCAGGGTTATCTCACCAACAACTGTACAAAAGAGATTTTCGATGTCGGCGTACTAAACTCAGGTATTCCAGAACTGCAACGATAAAATTATGACGACAACACCTCAGAGCTCAACTCCCCGGGACACCTCCACTAAACCCCTGCTGATAGGGGGCACCAAGACAATGTTGTCATCACAAAACCATCGTAACGATTCTAAGATACCCGCGTGATCCTAATTTTTTTTGTGAAATTTGAGAAGAGAAGAGTCAAAACTCTACGTCAGGATGCCTTACCAGAGCGATGAGGAGACTGGGAAGTAAAAAGAATTCCTAAACTCTCCGATACATAATTCCTAAATGACTAAAAATATTTTTCTAGACACAACTCGGCCGCTAAAAACGATCAATCAGTGGGGGCTCCTAAGGTCGGGGATGGCTCTGATACCAACTTGTAACGCTCTTGATGCGGCTATATCTCCCACGTGTCGAAGCACGACTTAGAGGCATAACCGCATTGAAAGCAATGTCGCAAGTGAGGTAATCTTCACACAACCCATGTAATACATAAGGGAAAGAGATACATAGTTGGCTTACAGTCGCCACTTCACACAATACATAAATAAACATCCATCATCCATATTACACTCAAGGTCCGACTACGGAACCAAACTGAAAGAAGACTACCCCAAATGCTACACAGATCCCCGATCATCCCAACTGGGCTCCACTACTGATCATCAGGAAAAGACACATAGTAACGACCACATTCCTCGTCGAACTCCCACGTGAGCTCGGTTGCGTCATCTGCACTGGCATCCTCGGCACCTGCAACTGTTTTGGTAGAATCTGTGAGTCACGGGGACTTAGCAATCTCACACCCGCGAGATCAAGACTATTTAAGCTTAAAGGAAGGATAGGGTTGTGAGGTGGAGTTGCAGCAAGCGACTAGCATATATGGTGGCTAACAACGCAAAAGAGAGCGAGAAGAGAAGCAAAGCACGGTCGTGAAGCTAGAAGTGATCAAGAAGTGATCCTAGAACAACCTACGTCAAACATAACTCCAACACCGTGTTCACTTCCCAGACTCCGCCGAGAAGAGACCATCACGGTTACACACGCGGTTGATGTGTTTTAATTAAGGTCAACTTCGGGTTTTCTACAACCGGACATTAACAAATTCCCATCTGCCTCATAACCGTGGGCACGGCTTTCGAAAGATAATACCCTGCGTGGGTGTCCCAACTTAGCCCATTATAAGCTCTCACGGTCAACGAAGGATATTCCTTCTACCGGGAAGACCCGATCAGTCTCGGAATCCCGGACTACAAGACACTTCGACAGTAATAAAACAAGATCAGCAAAGCCGCCCGATTGTGCCGACAAATCCCGATAGGAGCTGCACATATCTCGTTCTCAGGGCACATCCGGATGAGACATCCTACGAGTAAAACCAAGCCTCAAGTTGCCCCGAGGTGGCCCCGCAGTCTACTCGGTTCGAACCAGCACTCAGAGGGAGCACTGGCCCGGGGGGGTTAAAATAAAGATGACCCTCGGGCTCGCGAAAACCCGGGGGAAAAAGGCTTAGGTGGCAAATGGTAAAACCAAAGTTGGGCCTTGCTGGAGGAGTCTTATTCAAAGCGAACTGTCAAGGGGGTCCCATAAATCACCCAACCATGTAAGGAACGCAAAATCAAGGAACATAACACCGGTATGACGGAAACTAGGGTGGCAAGAGTGGAACAAAACACCAGGCATAAGGCCGAGCCTTCCACCCTTTACCAAGTATATAGATGCATTAATTAAATAAGAGGTATTGTAATATCCCAAAATAATCATGTTCCAGCATGGAACAAACTTCATCTTCACCTGCAACTAGCAACGCTATAAGAGGGGCTGAGCAAAGCGGTAACATAGCCAATCAACGGTTTGCTAGGAAAGGATGGTTAGAGGTCTGACATGGCAATATGGGTGGCATGATATAGCAAGTGGTAGGTATCGCAGCATAGGCATAGCAAAAGAGCGAGCATCTAGCAAGCAAAGATAGAAGTGATTTCGAGGGTATGGTCATCTTGCCTGCAAGGTTCTCAGAGTTGTCGAAAGCTTGGTCCTCGTAAGCATTCTCAATAGGTTCCTCGTTCATGTGCTCGTCTCCCGGCTCTACCCAAGGCAAGAACACAAGCAAAGGAACAACTATCAACCACGATGCAATGCGCAATCAACATGATGCAAAACATGGCATGATATGCGAGATGTGGTATGCAATGCATATGCGTGCGCCGGAAGGAAAAAGATGAACAAGTAATAATCTTGGCAAACCAAGTACGCCACTGGAAAGGTTAGGTGATTTCGGTTGAAATCGATATAAAGATCACCGGAATCGGATGCACGGTTTGCAAATGACAAGCAAAACAAGAATGACATATTTCTGCGTTTAACAACATGATGCTACTTAGCAAGCAACAAGAAATTAAGCTACTGCACACAAACATATCACCAAAGCATATGGCAGTGAACTACTCAAGATTCTTGACAAAATATGAACACTGAGCTACGGCTAAATCTCACCATAACAGGTTCCAACAAGCATGGCAAAAGTGCAAAAGATAACAGGTTCACAGACTTAGTGAAAATACTATCATGCCAGAAATTAACATCAGGATGACATGTTTAGAGCAAGGAAACAACCTGCTACAGGAACAGGACATAGCCAATTATGGCATGGCATGGATCTACTCAAAGCAATGCACAAAAGTCCATTACTGAGAATGAGCCAAAAAGGACCAGAAAATATAATGGCACCCATGTCAATTAAGCAAGTTTCGTTACAGTTTTCAGAGATTTTCATGGATCTACTCAAAGCATAGCAAGTAGGCATGTTTACGAGCTCGATGCACTCACTACAGAGATTTTCATGATAAACTAAGCATACATCCATCAAGAATACATGGCATAGAAGCTAGTAATGGCAAGAACAACATCATAGCATGCAAAGATCAACTACAACAAGCTTGGCAAAATCGAATAACATGTAGACAATCTGCCAGCAACATTTTATAGCAAAAGTAGAGCTGGATTGACTCAAGCTATGGCACTCCATAATTACAAACAAAGGCATGGATGGATAGAGCAAATCCATATTTTCAAAACACCCTTGCTGATCATGCTGAAAAGAGGCATAGAACTCTCTGAAACAACATGAACACATGGCATAAAAATAACAACAGGGAATAACTGTGAAATTACTAAGTCTCTGAAATCAGCAACATTATGATCCCTAGTTTGCATGCTTGTGCTAGTCACCACAAAGATCACAAAAATACATGGCACCCCTGTAAAGATGGCATGGCATATTACAAAACACGTGTAGGACTCCAATTCATAGGATGCACACATCAATCATGGCAAAAATGACAAAAGTGCAACTACTGAAACAGATCTGAAACTAACATCACATAGCCCTCTTCTAACAGCATTTCGGGCATCAAAATCACCTCAAATGAACATGGCACAATGGAACAAAATGTAAAGCACATCCAGGTGAACATTTCGATATCCTATGCATGAAAAACGGAGCCATATGCAAGGAGATATGGCATGATGAATAGTGCAAGAAAATGTATGAATCTGGGGACTTAGAGAAAATTACCCCCGTCGAAAACGGGACGCAGAGAAGCGGGACGACGGGATCCGGGGCGCGGGCGCGACCGTTTGGATCGGCGGGCTGGTGGATCTGGTCTAGCCCGGCTGGATCCGGCGCGAGGGAGGACGGGGCCGACGATGGGAGGCGCCGGTGGCGCGCTGCGCCGGAGAGGGCGGCGGAGCGGCGCAAGGCGGCGAGGCGGAGGCGGCGCGGCGAGGCCGGGTGGTGCGCGGTGCGGCGGCGGAGCTGGCGGCGGCGGCGATGCGCGGTGCGGCGGCGGGGTCGAGAGCGGCGCGGGGGAGGCGCGGTCGGGAGGCGGCGGCGCGCGCCGGCGGCGGCGGGGCGGCGGGGCGCGGGCGCGCAGCTCGGGGCCCAGGGGGCGGCGGCGGCGGCGACCCGGTCCGGGGAGGGCCGGCGTTGGGCTTCAGCGGGCTTCGGCGACGCGGGGAATGAGCGGCGGTGACGTGGCGGCGCGGGAGTGGCTGAGGCGGCGGGGATGGCGCGTGGCGGGCGCTGATTGGCCGGAGTGAGGTGGTCGGTGGACACGTCCGGCGCGGTGCGGACGCGTCCGGCGGCGTGGAGGAGCGGGGCTAGGGTTTGGACTGCGAGATTTGGACGGGGAGCGCATATTTATAGCTAGGAGGATGTAGGAGTTTCCAAATGGAGAGTGGTTTGCGGCCACACGATCGTGATCGCACGGCGATGGACATGGGAGTGACTTAGATGGGTTATTGGGCTGTTTTGGAGGGGTTCTGGGCTGCAACCCAAAAGAGGCTTTCACGGTTACCCGGTTAACCGTTGGAGTATCAAACAACCTCCGAATGACCCGAAACTTGACAGGCGGTCTACCGGTGCTATACCAAGGCCGCTTGGCAAACCTCGGTCCACTCCGAGAAAGTTTAATACCCGCTCACGGAAAAAAGGTAAAAGGGGACGCCGGGGAACATAGGAGCGCCGGATTGCAAAACGGACAACGGGAAAAATGCTCGGGTTAATGAAACGAACACGTATGCGAATGCGATGCACATGATGACATGACATGAAATGCATGACAAAGACAAAATGGAAAACGAAGAAGAACCCAACAAACGAGGGAATATCATAACACATTGCCGAAAATGGCAAGAGTTGGAGTACAAATATGGCAAGTTACATCCGGGGTGTTACAAGTTAGGCCCTGAGTCGCGATGCTCAGGGGTCCCCCTTGACGCTCAAACGGCCTTCATACCTTGGCTCAGCTCAGGGAGAGATGCGCGACGAACCAGGCCCGAGGGGCCTGGCTGGGCGGCGTATGTCCGGGCATGACCCAGTCGTGGCCCCCGTGCCTAGCCCCCTCGCGCGGCGCTCCCGAGGGGAGGCGTTGCGATGAGGCCAGCCACTGAGCTCTGGGCTCCCTGAGGTTGACGCGGCCCGGAGGCCACCCTCAGCTCTTTATCACCAGCGCGGAGCATAGCGCTTCCATATGTGTACGGGCATAGCCGCTCCTCGGCAGTGTCGTCAGCCAGCGCGGAGCATGGTGCTTCCACTGGTACGTGGGAGGGGACTCCCCTCCGGGAGGAGCCCCCGGGGCGTGTACAGCCCCGCCCTGACACGTGGCCGGCACGGTAGGGCTAGGTGAGGTGTATCTGGGCACCCGTGAGCCAGCGCGGGACTCACGAGGCCCTACCTCTAGGCGGGTTGCGCGTGGCACTGGGCCGTATCTTGAGATGGGTTCCTGCAAAATTTGGTTAGATGCTGGCACTCTACGTCCTCGGATCCCGGCCCTCGAGCTTGTCTCAGCCGTCGTTGGTATGCCAGGTCGCGATGCCGTGGACAAGGCTAGAGGGTGAGGGCTGGAGAGCCGGTAAGAGCCCTGAGTCGCGATGCTCAGGCACCCCCCTTTAACGCGCAAGTGGTTGACATGGAGAAGAAGAGGTGCCGTGGACAGGCATCAAGTAATCAAGCATGATAGGCGAATGCATAGTTGGAAATAAACGCGAGGGAGATACACGCCGCTGGGCCTAGCCTGAGCGGCCTGGGGATGATGCAGCCCGAGGGGCACCCCCAACAAAGCAAGCTAATGACCGAAAAATAAAAAGGGGTACATGCCGCAGGGACGGTCCCATGCGGCATGGGAGTGATGCAGCCCTGGGATGGCGCTCCCAGCTGGAAATGAAGCTTGAAAGATGTCACCTGATGATGTTGAGGACGAAGGGGTGTTGGTGCAGCAGACTCGGTGGGCTACGGAAGCCGATCCTCACGAGCCCCCAGGCCCAGGGGCCTCAGGAGGCTCCGGAGGCGCTGGTGGCTCCTCGCGAATCATCTCCATCTCCGCCAGGGCTGCGGAACGCCTGTCTTCCTGAGTCTCCATGATGCCCCTCATGAGGCGCTGGTACGTAGCAGCCACGCTCAGTAAGCCGTAAGGCATGCGAACATAGCTGTGGGGTGGACCTCCACAACGCCCCACTTGTGAGGGCCAGAGGCGCTCTGTCGTGGCGATCTGATTGAGCCCTAGTACGTCGATGTGGACACGCAGCCCACCATCCTCGCCTGGATGGGGAGCCACAGCAGGTGGACGACGGCAACCTCTCATGATCCTTGACTCTTGTAGTTCTTGAGTGACCTTGTTAACGAACTCCTGCTGGTCTGACTCTGCTTGCCTCGCTCCTTCTTGAGGGAAACATGCTTCGAAGCACACCTCCACGTGGTGCCCAAGCGCCTCCCTCGTGACCCTGGCTAGGTCGGTGGCCCTCAAGGTGAGAGCCCCCGAGCCCTGCCTGAGGAGGGCGCCGGGTGCGCTTTCCTATGCGATGGAAGGAGGGTCCCCCTGGGCAGGCACGGGCCCTGAGGGGCCTGCCTCCTGAGGGGCTGAGCCTGACGACGTCTTCTTCTTCTTGGGTGTGGTCTTGGGAAGCCTCCTGCTTCCGCGATCTGGGTCTTCTAGCGACGCGGCCTGAAAGGCTCGCTCCAGGGAACACACTGCATCCTTCTCTTCATATGGCACCGTGATGACGCCGCCACTCCCTGGCATCTTGAGGACATTGTAGCCATGGTGAGTTACGGCCATGAACTTGGCCAGCGCTGGGTACCCGAGGATGGCGTTGTACGGCAGGCGGATGTGGGCGACGTCAAAGTCGATGAGCTCGGTGCAGTAGTTGCTGCGGGCCCCGAAGGTGACAGGGAGGCGGACCTCCCCGATCGGGATTGTGGAACCGTCGGTGACTCCGGATAAAGGCTTGGTTGGCTGAAGCTGGTCATAGGGCACTTGGAGGTTGTTGAATGTTTCCACGGACAGGACGTTGAACCCTGCTCCACCATCGATGAGGGTCCTGGTGACCAGTACGTTGTTGATGACTGGGGAGCAAAGCATCGGGAGGACCCCGGTTGTGGCCGCGCACTTGAGCTGATCTGCTGAGCTGAACGTGATGGCGCACGCCGACCACTTGAGGGGGCGCATTGCTTCGAGCTTGGGGAGGACTGCATTCACTTCACGGGCAAACTGCTTGAAGGTGCGTTGAGAGGCTGGGGCTTGAGCTCTGCCCAGGATGCAGGCGATTGCGCGCGGCTCTTGGAAGACCCTAGCCCCCTCGTCTTGATGGCGGTCTTCGTTCCTCCTTGGCTGAGGCGGCAACGGAGGGAGGCCCGCGTTGCCATGAGGGCGATCCTCCCGAGGCCGATCCGTCCGGTCCCCCTCGCGAGGCAGGTCCCGCCAGCGGTCCTCGCGAGGTTGGTTGCGCCACCCTTGGCGCGGGCCGCGATCTTCCCAGCGTCCTGGGTTTCTTCCTCCTCCTCGGCCATAGCCCCGGTCTGCGCGGTCAGGGCGACGGCCGATCCTTCCTTCTCGCATGGCGCGGAGTTCTTGACATTCGTTGGTGTTGTGAGTGTGGAGGTCGTGGTACACACAGTACCGGCTGCCCCTGGAGGATTCGAGCAGATCCTTGCCCCGCTTGGTGTCCGGTTCTGCTGCGAGTACGGCAGCCCCCTTGCGCTTCACGTCCTTGGGCTTGGACTTCTTCTCTTCTGGGTCTACGGCAGGCAGCTCGAGGAGGGAGAGACGTCCCTCCTTAGCCCTGGCGTACTTGGTCGCCAAGTTGAACAGCTCTAGGGAGGTGCAGAGGTCTTCATGCATCGCCAGCTCCTCCTTCATCTTGACATCGCGCACGCCATCGGAGAAGGCCGAGATGATGGCTTCCTCGGACACCTTGGGGATCTTGAGGCGCGCACTGTTGAAGCGCTGGATGTACTTTTGCAGGGTTTCCCCAGGTTGCTGCTTGATGCGGCGCATGTCGCTCACGGCGGGCGGCCGGTCGCGGGTACTTTGCAAGTTGGCGATGAAGCGAGTGCGCATCTGGTCCCAGGACGAGATCGTGCCTGGAGCCAGATTCAGGAGCCAGGTGCGAGCTCCTTCCTTCAGTGCCAGGGGGAACCAGTTCGCCATGACCTTTTCGTCCCCGCTGGCAGCCTTGATGCCCAGCTCATAGAGCTGGAGGAACTCTGCGGGATCCGTTGTGCCGTCGTAGCGAGGAGGCCGGTCTGGCTTGAACTTGCCGGGCCACGCGACGCTACGCAGCTCGGTGGTGTAGGCGCGGCAGCCTGCGCTGGCCACGAGAGGCTTCGGTTGAGGGAGAGCTTGGCCTTGCGGGTCCCCTTGCGCCGCAGCTGGGAGCAGCACGGGGTCTTGACGTGCCGGAGCTGGAGCAGGGTCGCGGTGAACCGGAGCAGGGAGCGCTCGGGCAGCCTCTTGTGGCCGCGGGACTTCTTGGCAGCTCCGTTCCTGCTAAGCTGGTGCCTGACGGAGCGGGTTCCGCCCAGGGGCCGTGCGCCTTGGGGCCATGGCGTCTTCTTAGAGAGGAGGCGGTTGGTACGCCCCCTGAGCTTCATTGCCCGCGTGGGGCGGGGTGCGGCGCAGCGGAGCGGACGGTGCAGGAGAGCCCCCTGCGGCGCGGACGAGCTCGGCGACGCGATCGAGCCACTCTTCGTAGACGTCGTCGACGGGACGGTAGCACAGGAGCTCGTTTGCCGCGATGAGTGCAGCTTGAGCCTCCAAGGGCACGCGGAGCGCGTGGGACGAAGAGCCAGCTGGCGTGAGCGAGGAATAGCGGTGCGGCCGTCTCACCGCACGGATGGGCGCTGAGACGATGCTTGCTGCTCGTTCCCCACCGGGCTGGTGGCGGCGTTGACGGCGGGCGACGGGGAACGACGAGGACACCCACCGACGGGAGCTGGCTCGGCGACGCGGGAAGCGATGGCGGCCCAGCTCTCGGTGTGGGCCCGACGAGCGTCAGACATGGATGCGACGGTCGGAGGAGAGCGGAGCGATGGAAGACAGATTCCGGCGCACCCCTACCTGGCGCGCCAAATGTCGGATTACGCGTTCCGACAGACCCTTAAGGTTCGAACTCTGGGGCGCGTGCGGAGATGATGCCCTCTACCTCTCCGTCCCGCAAGGATCTAAACTACAGAAAGAACAACACAAGTGACACAGGGTTTATACTAGTTCGGGCCACCATTGTGGTGTAATACCCTACTCTAGTTTGTGGTGGGTGGATTGCCTCTTGGGCTGATGATGATGAACAGGTCAAGGGAGAACAGGCTCGCGAGGGTCTGTTCTTGGCTAGGGGGATGAACTGCTAGGGGGAGTTCGATCGCCCTTCTCTCTCTCTCCTTGCTCTAAAGGATTGATCAGACCTCTCTTCCAGACTGCTAGATCGATCCCTCTACCCTGGGGGTGGCTAGTCCTATTTATAGGCAAAGGCCCTGGGCCTCTTCCCAAATATTTGAGCGGGAAGGGCGCCAACAATTGGCCAATTCGAAGGGGAACATCTGGTACACTTATCCTGCCTAAAGTTGGTCTTCGCCTGCCAAAGGCCCTGTGGTGACGCCGTTCTGGGCTCCATGGTGACCTCCTTCCCACTGTTGGACTGGTCTTGGTCTCGTTGCACCGAAATGGGTGCCTTTGCTTGATCCTCTTGCCTGCGCTTGCCCCCTTTGCACCAAAGAGGAAAGGGGGGCGCTGCGCGGGCTGGCGCCCGCCTGGCACCCTGGATCGTCATGGCTTGCGTCATGGGCACCTCGCGAGGTACCCCGCCTTGATCTCTCCGCCTCCTCGCGAGCCAGCCTGAGGAGGCTACGCCTGAGGATGCGCCGTGTCGTCCGCCCCGCAAGGCTTGGCCCCTCGCGAGGGTCTTGAGTCTTATGTTGATGAAGATGGGCCAAGCTGGGCCCCCATTTGAGCCACTCCGCAGGCCGCAGGCAGGCAAGTCTGGGGACCCCCATTCCCAGAATGCCGACAAACAGGGTTATCACTAACAACGGCACACAGTTCACACGCCGCACCTTCATGCAATATACCCAAGACCTCGGCAGCAAAGTCTGTTTCGCTTCCGTTGCTCACCCGCGGAGCAACAGTCAAGCTGAGAGGGAAAATGCTGAAGTACTGCGAGGATTAAGGACCAAGACCTTTGAAAGGCTGCACAAGAGCGGAAGGCACTGGATTGATGAGTTGCCGGCGGTTCTTTGGTCGATCAGGACGGCGCCAAATCGAGCCACCGGCAAGACACCCTTTGCCCTGGTATACAGGGCAGAAGCAGTTCTCCCCACTGAACTCATATACGGGTCACCTCGAGTGCTCGCTTATGATGAGCTTGAGCAAGAGCAACTGCGGCAAGATGACGCAATGCTCCTTGAGGAAGATTGTCTTCGGGCGGCTGTGAGAGCAGCACGCTACCAGCAAGCCTTGCGCCGCTACCATGGCCGCAAGGTCCATGCCCGAAGCCTTGAGGAAGGCGACCTTGTTCTTCGGCGCGTTCAATCGGCCAAGAATTCCAACAAGTTGACGCCAAAGTGGGAAGGCCCTTATCGGGTAATACGGGTCACCAGGCCCGGTGCAGTCCGCCTGGAGACCGAAGATGTTGTTCCGGTGAGTAACTCCTGGAACATTGAGCATCTTCGCAAGTTTTACCCGTGAGGCGCGGCTTGCCGGGCCCCCCGGCAAGCCACCTTTTGTACAAGGATTGCCTATGATGCATGTAACCCTTTGTATAAAGCCAGGCGTAGACCCTGAGCATAAATAAATGAAGCACTGGCGCCCTAAGTTATAGCATGCATGCTAGGTCAAGTCTCGTCCTTGGTTAGGGTTGATAGTGCTTAGCGGCGACTAACCCCTAGCTTAGAGGTCGAGTGTGCGTCTCTTTGCTGTTCTTTTGTCTTCCCTGGTTCGCAGGTCTCATAGATATCCTTGTCGGGTCACTTGAGGACGAAAAGGAGAAGAGGGACAGACCAGCATCTAGACCCCGACAAGCCCAGTACTGCCGGGGGCAGCAAGAGCAAGGATTTACCCACGGCAAACCAGAGTCGCCGAGGGCTACAGCTTCAGATGAGTTCTTCATCCCTTATCATGCATTCTCTTATGGACTGAGGTATGTGAAACCTCGTTTCTCCCTAAAGCTACCGTGCTCCCCTAACTCTAGGCCCTAGGGCTCATTCCTGGGGCCAGGTTTGGTCGTAGTCGCAGCAATGAAAGGATGAAATGAGGAGTCTAAACCCGCCTCATCCCTGCCTCCGCCAAAGGCGTGAGAAAGGTCGACCGAAGTGAGGACACGGCAAGGCCTGTTGCCCTTTTTGATTAAAAAAACATTCCACTCAGGTACAGTCCATAGGGAATGAAAAACATGAATGATGGGATTACAAGTTTTAAATTCAACTATGGCCCGAGGGCTTACAAACTAAAAAGAGATAAGGTGCCCGTAATTCCTTTCTTGTCCCTCTCCTCGAGAGACAGGTCAACGAGGCGAAAGGGGTGCCTAGACGAGCTACGGGTGACAGAAGACACCAAGAGAACATCTCGGTGGCCGTCCGAAGGCTGGATGGTGATGGCGGCGCCGGAAGCAGAGCTCGAAGACGAGGCGGCAGGACGTCAGCACGCGTCGAAGGCGTCGGTGCCCGCGTACTACGAGTTGACGTCCTTGCCGCCCGCCCTCTTCCTCTTCCGCAGCCTCCCAACGCCAGCCGACCAAGGAGACGACCCCGAGAAGTTCAAGGAGCCGGCGACACGGATGATGGGGTCGCCGGTGCCGCACGGGGCGGCACACGACACCTAGTCAGACCCGTCATCCTGCCGCCTGCTACCCTCGTCGTCGCTGCCGCTGTCCTCCTCGTCACTCCCGCTCGAGGAGGAGTCTTCGCTATCAGAAGAGCTCTCCATGCAGCACCTTGCATGGGTCCCGAAGAGCCCGAAGACCTTGACGGAGAGGAGGCCACCCTCCATCAGCTTGAAATGTAGAGTGAGCCCCTCCGTCAAGCGGTGGATATGAGCGAACATCTTCCATCCCCGACGAAGATACATCACGTGAGGGGCTGGGAAGTCGACGCGAACCCGTGTGCCGCTGATCCCACAGCCCCTCATGTGCAGCCGCAATGACTCCGGCAGATCCAGCTCCATCTCCCGCGCGAATGGAGTCGGGAGACGAAGGCGACGGCGAGGCGGCCGGCGCAGCCTGACGAAGAACTCACAAGGGTCGTCCCCAACATGGCCCTCCATGGGGGGGGACTGTTGGCGGAGGCGAGGCCGCCGCGCCGCCCCATCCTCCTCTTCCCCGAGCACCTCGGCCTCGCCCCCTCCCCCTTCCCCTCGCGGCTGGCTTTGCCACGGCAGGTGCAGGAGAAGGAGGGACGCGTTGTCGAGCGGCGACCCTCGCCGCCACCGTTGAAGGACCAGGATTCCCTCTCTCCATGGCGGAAGGAAGGGGGAGCAGAAGCTGAAGGAAGGAGGAGATGAAAGAATGCGGGACGCCATCCCCCCTCCTGCTCTTTATATAGGAACGGGGTCGGGGCTCGGCCGCCCCGCTCAGCCAATCGAGACGCGGAAGGCGCACGGAACTGGGACCGACCCGCCGCCCAAGCCCGCGGCGGCCCGGTTTCCCGCCTCCACCGTTCGCCACCCCAAGCGCATGAAAGCCGCGTGGCAGGCGTGCAGGACCGAGGAGACGGGTGAGGCGACCTCTCCCCACCCCATGATTGTGGGGAGTGGACGCCTTGAAGACCACGCCTCGGCCCCGTTCAGTAAATGGGCCGCGCCTCCACGCCTCCCTTCGTTTATGGGGAAGGCGCGAACCGCCCCCTTTACTACGACATGACGCATGCGTGCAGAGCTCAGCCCCACGCATGCCGCCCACGTCACGCACGCCTCCCCACGCCACGCCAGCGCGCGAAGAAACTTACCGCGGTAAAAACCGCCCCGCCTGCCCGCGCACCTTTTTGGACCTAGCCCAACGACGCAATTGCGCTTACGTGTGGCCCAGGCACGGGGGCTCCTGTCGGTGTACAAAAAGAGGGGTGCACTTTTTGTATCCCTATAACTGTGCACGGGCAGTCTGAGCCACGGGCACCACCGCACTGAGCAAGGCAAGGGAGGTGAGCCAAGGTAAGGCCGAAGCTCGAGAGAAGCAGAACGACGCCAAGACCAAGATCACAAGGAGCAAAGGGGACGAAGCGGACCCCCCGGCAAGATCCTTGTCGGGGGCGTTTTTAGCAAACCCGGCAAGACCCTTGCCGGGGCAGCTCTCCCACACCTACGGAGCGGGTCACCCTTGAGTCCACTACCCCCATGTGGCAAGGATTCAGGAGGCATCCCCATGGTGGCATGCAGATCTTTGTGAAGACATTCAAGATGAGATGCACACTTTAGAAGATGGTGATCCTTGGCGGGATCCCAGCAAAGGAGGACCACAAGGCCCCCGGCAAGAGCCTTGCCGGGGATGATAGCAGGCGCCATGGCAAGACCCTTGCCGGGGCCCCGGCAAGACCCTTGCCGGGGCCGCGGCAAGGCCCTTGCCGTGAACACCCTTTGGGCCACCATCAGGCCCACGCCAGACCTCCACCACCGTTCGCATGCGGCTGCCGACCCAACCAGCTGGGCAGGCACCTGCGTGGCGGCATGCAGATCTTCGTGGAGACCCACTGCTACGCCACCTCAGCTGCCTGCCTGCCTACATGGCATCGCAGGCACCGCTGGCCAGGGCGCGTGTCGACACAAGAGGGAGCGACGACGGACGAGACATGGCTCTCCCCCGTCCCCGATAAAGCAAGAACAGCTAAGCAAGGCGCATAAAATGCGCCTTGTCATGTAATGCGAGGGATAACCTCGCATCACTGTGCCCTTTCCACCTCTTGTGTGCCACTGTGGCAACCCCTTTCCCTATAAAAGGAGTCCCCAGGCAACCAGGAAGAGGATTCGGCTTTTTGGAGCTCTCGACGCCCCATGGCTAGCTCAAGAACACAGATATACAATCCACCAAAGCAGGAATAGGGTTTTACGCATCCTTGCGGCCCGAACCTGGGTAAAGGAACCGTGTGCTATCTGTTTGATCCGCTCTTTTCACAACCCCGCGCCCCGCGACCGTAGTAGGGATTCTTGTGATCCCATAGGTGTCGTTCCCACCGACAATCGGTTAGTCCATTATAAAAGATATCAAGTATTTCATGTTTCTTAAGAGGATGATCAGGCAAAGCATTAAGTAACTTGAGAAGCCTCCCCCAAGCTTGTGGGAGACTCTCTTCTTTAATTTGCACAAAATTGTATATTTCCTTTAAAGCAGCTTGTTTCTTATGAGCAGGGAAATATTTAGCAGAGAAGTAATAAATCATATCCTGGGGACTACGCACACAACCAGGATCAAGAGAATTAAACCATATCTTAGCATCACCCTTTAATGAGAACGGAAATATTTTCGGGATATAAAAGTAGCGCGATCTCTCATCATTAGTGAACAGGGTGGCTATATCATTTAATTTAGTAAGATGTGCCACAACAGTTTCAGATTCATAACCATGGAAAGGATCAGATTCAGCCAAAGTAATTATATCCGGATCAACAGAGAATTCATAATCCTTATCAGGAACACATATAGGTGAAGTAGCAAAAGCAGGATCAGGCCTCATTTTATCTCTAGGTGATTCTTTGTTCCATTTAGTTATTAACCTTCTAAGCTCGTCATTATCATTGCAAGCTAAAATAGCAGCAGAAGCTTCTCTATCAAAAATATAACCTTCAGGAATAACAGGCCTATCCTCATCATTATTTTCATCAATATTATCAAACTCAATATTTTGTTTCACTCTAGCCCTAGCAATTTGTTCATCAAGAAATTAAGCAAGGGGCACAGTAGTATCAAGCATAGAAGTAGTTTCATCATAAGCGCAAGGCGGTGGCAAAACGTACAATTAACGCCTAGAGCTTTTTTGAACTATGATAGCAATGGAATCTTAAATTAGAACAGTTGTTCTTCAGGTTTAGGCACTTGTTCTACATGAACAGAGTACAGTAAGACGCAAGAATATAATACTTAAAAATAGAAAATGAGCTCATAGACCTTACCACATTCTTAGTTCGGGACCAGTACAGAACAAGGCATTCCCAGTCATCGTCCAGTAAATGTGTCTCAGGAGAACGTAAGGGAATTTGATGAGTTTCTTTGCCGGTGAAGTATGTTTTCTTCAGGTAGTCCCGATACTACCACCAAGCATTCTTGAAGATAGCAGAGGTATTAGCACAGGTTACCTCATCCTGAGTTTCCAAATCGGTCCTTCTCTATAGAGAAAAATGGGAAAATTTTCTGTATTATAACCATCATGGAGGTAGGATGTATGGGACGAAGCAAAGTAATTGCCATGAATAACATTACTTACACATAACTCCTGGACAAACACCTGCAACTGGCATTTTCCTTCATCTTTAGTATAATATTTCCAAGATGGGAAGATACGCACATACGATTTAACAACATCAAATGTGATAGATGCTAAACTACGACTAGCTGGTTGTGCTTCCTCCACAGGAATAGGCTTACTAACTGGTGGAGTTGGGGTTCGCCGTGATAGTACTAGCCCTTTGGGCACTGGAGCTGCCTTACTAACTGCTCTTGTTTGGGAGATCTATGGTGGAGATGGTGTTGTGTCAACAGGAATCGGGTTACTATCGGCTGGGGTTGGGGTGAAAGTGTGTTATATCGACTAGAGGGGGGGTGAATAGGCGATTTTTATGAATTCTTCACTGAGGAATTAGCTAGTGAGGAAATTCCTTAGCGAAGAACTACTTGCAGCGGAATAAGTACTCAGAAGTAAACATAACAGAAGACAAGCACAGTCATCATGATGAAATGAAGACAAGCATAGAGTACAGAAAGCGTAATCACATGATAACACAGGATGAAGACAAACAGACTAAAGAAACTGAACTGAGGAAATTGAGAAAGTCTTCAGTCAAAGTCTTCAAACACAGATATGAGAAGCACACAACACAATACTGAGGAAATGAAAGAGTTGAGGAAATAGAACCAGTTGGCTTGGTGAAGACAATGATTTGGTAGACCAGTTCCAACTGATGTCTCAGTTGTACATCTGGTAGGAGCGGCTAGGTATTTAAACCTGAGGACACACAGTCCTGGACACACAGTCCTCACCGTATTCTCCTTGAACTAAGGTCACACAGACCTCGTCCAATCACTCATGGTAAGTCTTTAGCTGACTTCCGAACCTTCACAAATTCGGTCATTCGGCGATCCACAATTCCTCTTGGATGCTCTAGACCATGACGCCTAACCGTCTGGAAGAAGCACAGTCTTCAAAGGTAACAAGCGTCGGCTCCACGCAGGATCGATCTCTTCAATGATGCTCAATCACTTTGGGTTTGTAGGTGTTTGGGTTTGGGTTTTCCACACTCGATGATTTTTGCTCAAAGTCCTCGGAGGATGGGATGCTCTCAAATGACAAGTGTCAGTTTCTCTTAGAGCAGCCAACCAGCTAGTGGTTGTAGGGGGTGGCTATTTATAGCCTAGGGAGCAGCCCGACATTATAAGACATAAATGCCTTTCAATGATATGACCGTTAGGTGGATAAGATATTTTGGGACAGCTAGCGCGCAGCACAACAACGGTGGAAATTTGAGGTTCAAATTCCTCAGGGCTATCATGTTCCTCATAGTGTAGGCAATCCGCACTGGCGAATTCCTAACTCCTCATTCAGAACAAATTCCTCAGCGACCAGAAGAACTGCGCCTCTGTCACTGAAGAAATTGACTGAGTTGTATGAGATTTCCAATGGCTTCACTCGAAGGGATTGGTAGGTGTAGGATTTTGAGTTGAGCATCACATGAAAAAATTTCCTTAGTATTTCCTCGACCCCCTTTAATGGTACGGTGTTTCCTATGACTCAAGAAAGAGAAAATGAAACTACGAAAACAAAAGTCTTCACGCTTCATGTTCCTCGAATGAAAACCAAGTCTTCAAGGTCACACCAATTTCTTCACTTTCAAAGTCTTCAGAAAGTCTTTAGAATACCAAAGTCTTCAGTCGAAGAACTTCATTTTTAGGGGTCGACTTTCTCTGTAAATATCAAACTCCTCATAGACTTATAGACCTGTGTACACTCATAAACGCATTAGATCCTTAACCTATAAGTCTTCAATACACCAAAATCACTAAGGGGCACTAGATGCACTTACAATCTCCCCCTTTTTGGTGATTGATGACAATATAGGTTAAGTTTTCAACGGGGATAAACATATGTAGTGCAAATACTGATATTGAGGAACTTGATTTGCAAGATATAGAAGAACTCCCCCTGAAGATGTGCATAGTGAGGAATTTGCTTGTGAAGCAATGCACACTTGAAGAGTTGAATCATGGAGATCTCCCCCTATATCTTGTAATTCATACACGCATTTGACATATAATATGAAGAATTTGAAATGCATGATGAAATATGGTGACTGATGAGATTCAGCATGCGTAACATTAACGATGAATAAGCATGCAGAATAATGCATCAAAAGTATCAGAGCACCATCGGGTTTAAGTTTACAACTCGGTCCAATAAAGATTCAGAATAATGAGAGTTGTAACTTAGCAAAAAAAAGCCCATATAATAGATCCGCTTGAAGACTAACTCAAATTTCTCCCCCTTTGTCATCGAATGACCAAAAGGATCGAAAATGAGTACTAATGCCCCTGAAGAAAATCAAGTTGATGAAGGAGCGCCAGCGTTGTCGGGGTCGGTTGCTGTAGTAGGGCCTACCGCTGTGTCTTCCAAGACTTCATGTTCATCAGTGTCATGCGATAAAGAATAGGAGCTGGCCACCAAAGAAGGAACCTTGACCTTCTTATATTTCTTCGGAGGAGGTGCAGACCAGTCAAATTCTTCCTTGAGACCCATTTTCTTCAGATCTTCTTCGTTGTAGACATGAGACAGAACAACCCAGGTACGGTTGAAGGTTTCATGGAGGTAGTATTGGTTTTTCTTCATCGCATTGTGGGTTGAGGTCATGTTGTGAAGAATTGAACCAAACTGACGCTTGACCCATTTATGATTGCGATCAACTTTCTGATGAAGACTGAGGAGTAACTCACAATCAGTCATCACCTTGGGTGTTGTGCCTTAAGGATTTTGCTTGGTGTTGTTGGCGGCAGAGTCATGAGTGGCAGAGTCATCATTGGTGGAGTAGGATGCAGCCTTGCGAAATTGACCATCCAATG
Organism: Aegilops umbellulata; assembly: GCA_032464435.1. NCBI lineage: Eukaryota > Viridiplantae > Streptophyta > Magnoliopsida > Poales > Poaceae > Aegilops > Aegilops umbellulata. Next base: position 116,307,111 of record CP136056.1, read on the forward strand.
GACGAATGCCTTCATCTATAACAGCAGCTGCCTTGCATTTGTCATCAGCTGAGGAAAATGTCTGTTCGAGGACTTCAATTGGAGGCAAGTAGCTGCAGTGGTTCAGGGTGTCAGCTTTGTAGTTGAGTGAAGACCTTGTTCTGATGAATCTCATAATCGAAGGTGCATAAGGCTTCAGATCAAATGGTGACATAGCGATATTGACCAGAGTCCTCATGAAAAAATCATGGAAGTTGACGGGGACACCATGAATTATATTGAAAAGTAGATTCTTCATGATGCCAACGACTTCTTTATCATTTGAGTCATGGCCTTTGATAGGACTCAATGTCTTTGACAGAATGCGATAGACAGTCCGAGGCACATACAGTAGTTCCTTGACGAGGAATTTGGTTCGCGGGGCCTGCCCTGACTTCAAAGGCTTCATCAGCACTTGCATGCAATGATCTATAAGCTCAGGTTCACTATAGACACAACGAGCACCTTCAAGGGGAGGACTGAGTGGTAGGGCACGAACCAATTTAGTTGCTGGTGCCATGTAGTGAGTGTTTTTTGACATCCAGTCCAACACCCATGAGTTCACATCTTCAGAATCTCCTGTGATGTGCAGCGTTGCATAGAACTGAAGAATGAGTTCTTCATTCCAATCAGATATGTTAGTGCAGAAATTTAGCAGCCCAGCGTCATGAAGAACACTAAGGACTGCCTCGAAGCAAGGCAGAGATTCCATGTCCACGTGAGGAATGTGTGCATGATCGAAGACTTTTTCTTTGTTGAACAGCACTGAAGAATAGAAATTGGCTTGACTAGCAGTCCAGAGACGCCTCTTCCTTATGCGAGCAGAATCATATGGGTTGTAGTCAGTGAAGAATACATGCTCGCCGAAGAAATCTTCAGCCTTGAACTTTTGCTTGCGTGAGAATGGATCCTTTGGCTTGGGCAGAGGAGTGTCAGTGAGTTGCATCACAACCTCAGGAATCGCAATCTCAGGTTCGTCAGGCTGAGGAATTTCTGGTTCCTCTCGAGTGGCAGTCTGTGTGTTCAAGTGATCAGCAGCAGCAGTTTCTTCAGCACTAGTGGCTGGAATTTCATCACGTACAGATGAGGTGGGATGAGTATCTTCAGAGCCCATTTGAACGGTTGGTGCAGGGGACTGAGGGATTTGCTGTAGAGGGGTGAAGAGTGGAGAATTAGGGTGCCGACTTTCCCAAAAGTCATCATTCATCACTGGCGTAGTACTCCCAATATCCATGTCTTCATCTTCCATTTCTTCAATGCCAGCCTCTTCAGCTATGAACTGAGGCATTTGTGAGGAGACAACTGGTGTTGAAGGGATCGCATCCACTTCAATTTCTTCATCAATCTACTCTGACAAAGCAACAAAATGATTTTCTTCATCAGATCCGCTAGGGATCTCATATTCTTCACCAAAAGAAACAAGGTCCTTTGATGGCATGGTTGAGATTGGAACAACATCAATTGGATTAGCAAATGAACTTGTCATAGGCTTCATTTTCTTCGGAGCTGAAGAATCTGATGCTTTCCTTTTCTTCACTGCAGCACGCTCTGCAGCCTTGGTCTTCTTCACATCTGATGCAGATGGAAGGATTGGAGTTGGTGTAGGCGCAGGAGGAGCTGAGGAATCTGGTTGATTTTCTTCACGCGCAACTGACGCAGTTGCCCTGACTTCTTCAGTTTCTTCAGGCACACCACAAGTGGATGCCCTGGCAATTTCTTCAGTGGCTGGAATGGAGTCATCAGCCCTGGAACTAGCATTTTCTTCAGCAGGCTGAAAGTCTTCAGCGGTGCTGGCATGTTCTTCAGTTTGCTGAGAAGAAGCTTCAGCTTGAGGAATTTCTTCTTGCGATGGGGCTGCAACATTGGTGAACTTCTCAAACGGTTTAACAAACCTGACTTTGGCTCCTTGCCAATCAGCATAGTAGGGATTGAAATCATCGCTGAGGGTTTTGATTTCAGACTGGATTTTGATAAGTTCATCAGTTGTCATAGAGACAACGTTGGTCTTCAGAAACTTCTCCTTCTTGTAACGAGCTTTCTCGATCTGCCTGGCCCTCTCTATTTCCATTTCTCTTCTTGTATGAAATGAGTCAGCATATGATTTTGACCAGGAGTCAGTTTGAAATCAGGCATAGGAGTGTTTGGGTCCTTGTGCCAGAGATCAATGTAATCGAGGATCAATCTTGGATCCAAAAGCAGTGTCACATTTGTGCCTTTGGCTCTAGCGGCCCTTACTTGCCTGTCTCTGATGATTTCTGCAAGTTCTTTATCATCAGCTTCGTCTTCGTCAGACGGCACTTGGAAGGCGACCTGCTTCTTCTTAGGACTTGGGAGAGGACCTCGTCCAGCAGTTGCCTTTGTCTCCAGCAGAGAGGGGCTTGATGAAGAATTTGGTGCAGCTGAGGAACTAGCTGAGACACCTGACGCAATAGAGATGCCTGCAGTCCTTTGGCACGTGGCGAGATGCACAGGTGCTGAGGACTTTGTCGGAACAGCTGAGGACTTTGGAGGAGCTGAGGATTTTGGAGGAGCAGGAGCAGCATGAGGGATTGGCCTTGAGGATTTTGAAGATTCTGGCCGTGAGGGCATAGCTGAGGAACTTGGCCCTGAGGGCACTATTGGTGAAGCACTTGGCTTGCGCGTAGGCTTCTTTGCCATAGATTTCTTCAGCTTGATAGAGGCCTCAGTGGCAGCAGCATCAGCAGAGTCTTCATTGAATTTCCTCACTGCTTCTTTGGCTTGTCTAGCCAACTTGGCTTGGCGCTTGGCCCATTCTTCAGGAAAGTCCTCACCACGTTTGATGCTGGTGGGATCTACTACTTGGCCAGGTGCCAATGGATCTCTTGGGCATGGAGGATTGAGTGCGAATTTCTTCATATACTTTGGAGTTACATACCTGTACTCCCTCCATTCTCTTGCCCATCTCCTTTCAATCCTCTTTATGCGCACCTTGCGCTGATTTTTGTTTTCCTTACCAAACTTGGCCTCATCAGGTGTGCAATACTCTTTGTAAATGTCATCAGGGATTTCAAAGGTAGTCATGACCTCATGCTTCTTTCCTCCTTTCTGTGGCTTCGTACTGTCTGCCATATTCTTCAGTTGAGAAATTTGAACAATCGAATTCTCTGAAGAAGTATGCAATTTCTTTTCGAGGAACACTGCAAATGAGTTAAGTTGATGAGAACCTAGTGATTCAGCAGTGGACATGAGTACCTATGAACAGAGTATAGTTGCGAGGAATTCGGAGAGGTCATATGCGTTCTCAGAAGGTTTTTCAAAGAGAACAAGTATGAGGAATTTGACCAGATGAGTCTTGAAGAATTTCACTAAGCGCTCTTTCTCTTAGGTTCCAGAGTTGTATAGTTCAAAGATCCACACAATTGAGGAATCTTGAAGAAAAATGATGCTTAGAGAAACGAATCAAGAACAGATGACTTGTGAGGTGTTTTGGTGTGTGAGGATTTGAAGAAAAACACCTTTGAAGATTTTGTAGAAAACATTCGAATCAAAGAGGGTAGTAAAAGTAACTTTTAATTACCCTGGATGAAGAACACAACGAACAATGAGGTGGAGAAGTGAAGTTCGTCTGTGTAGATCTTCCACGCCCTAACACGGCGGAGGAAGACGGCTACGGCGACGGCGGAGTGAAGATTTCTGCGGACGGCGCGAGTACGATGGCGACGAGGTCGAGGCAGTGAAGCTTTTCCTCACCAGCGACGATGGAGTAGCGGCGGCACTAGGGTTTGAGAAGCTCGAGCGGGGAGAGAGAGTTCGAGCGGATTAAAGGAAATGAGGAAGGGGAGAGGGGGTATTTATAGCCATGGTAAAAAACTGTTCGCCCGAAGATTTAGGACGAACATGCCCCTGACCCTTCTCCTTCGCACGACATGTGCCACCCACATACTGAGAAGTGGAGGTCGTGTAAGATCGTGGGTGAATAGAAAAATGTATCGTGGGATGCGGAACGGTTTGAGCGGCAAAACCGAAAATTTAGATAAGATTAGTTTTAATGTTCCGTTCGCAATTTCTTCAGCTGACACGGACACAGTGAAGATTTTGAATGAGTTTCAAATAGAACGCTCATGAAGAATTTGTGAATAGATTGGGTTGAGTATAGCATAGAGGGGGAAGGGTCCGATCACATTCACTTAGCAGAAAAACCAACTTGAAGAAATAACCATGAGTGAATGCTGTAGAGGACATAAACTCATATACATATATAGCCAATGAAGAAAAACGACGGAACCATTGAAGATTTTGCAAAGTTGAAGAATTTGAACAACTGAGGAATTTGAAAAACTGATGAAAAGCTCAGATTGAAGATTTCCAACTTTTTGTGGTGGCGTGACCCACCATATAAGAATGATGATTTCAGACACCGCATACAATTGTCGTAGGGTTCTGAGAATCAAATTCTTCATTAATTTCTTCACACTTAGAGTGTCATTCTTCATTGATTGAAGAAAAACGTTTCTTCGTGTGTTTCACATATAAGTCATCAATTATGCATAAGTGTTAGGATGAGTGTCCTTATCAAAGAACATTCGAAGACTCTAAGATATTTAGCCCACACTGCAACTTGCTAAATCTCTTCTCATCCAAGGGCTTTGTGAAGATATCGGCTAGCTGTTCTTCAGTCTTCACGTGCTCAATAGAAATGTCGCCCTTCAACACATGATCACGAAGAAAATGATGATGAATCTGAATGTGCTTTGTCTTCGAGTGCTGAACCGGGTTGTGAGCAATCTTGATGACACTCTCATTGTCACAGAGGAGAGGCACATTCTTCACGTTGACGCCATAGTCCTTGAGAGTTTGCTTCATCCATAGTAGTTGAGCACAGCAAGAACCAGCAGCAATGTACTCAGCTTCAGCAGTAGACAGTGATACGCAGTTCTGTTTCTTCGAGGACCAACAGACCAAAGATCGTCCGGGGAAATGACATGTACCAGATGTTGACTTGCGGTCCACACGATCACCAGCATAGTCAGAGTCAGAATATCCAATGAGATCAAAAGCCGAGCCCTTGGGGTACCATAATCCTAGTGTTGGTGTGTGAGCTAGATATCGAAGAATATGCTTCACAGCCTTATGGTGTGATTCCTTTGGTGTAGCTTGAAATCGGGCACACATGCAAACACTAAGCATTATATCTGGCCTAGATGCACATAAGTACAATAAAGAACCAATCATGGAGCGGTATACCTTATGATCGAAGTCAATACCATTTTCAACAGATGGCCATTTGTGGGCATAGGAATTTTGACGCCTTTGCAGTCTTGCATGCCGAATTTCCTCAGTACATCCTTGAGGTATTTCTCTTGAGACATGAATATGCCATTGCGCTGTTGACGAATTTGTATACCTAAGAAGAATTTCAACTCTACCATCATAGACATTTGATATTCTTCACTCATCATATAGGCAAATTCATCACTATAACGTTGGTCAGTACAGCCAAAGATTATATCATCAACATAGATTTGGCACACAAACAGTTCACCATCATAAGATTTAGTAAAGAGAGTAGGATCGAGTGAACCGGTTGTGAAGCCATTCTTCATGAGGAATTCCTTCAAAGTATCATACCATGCCCGAGGGGCCTGCTTGAGGCCATATAGGGCCTTATTGAGTCTGAAGACTTCGTCAGGATTCTTTGGATCTTCAAAACCTGGGGGTTGAGCAACATATACTTCTTCCTGAAGCTTACCATTGAGGAATGCACTTATCACATCCATTTGATATAAGATGATATCATGATAGTTAGCATAAGCAAGTAATATGTGAATAGCCTCAAGTCTAGCAACAGGGGCAAAAGTTTCATCGAAATCAATTCCTTCAACCTGTGTGTAGCCTTGAGCTACAAGTCGTGCCTTATTCCTCACCACAAGGCCATTTTCATCTTGCTTGTTGCGGTAGATCCATTTTGTGCCAATGATATTGTGCTTGCGAGGATCTGGATGTTTGACCAGTTCCCAGACATTGTTGAGCTCGAATTGATTTAATTCTTCTTGCATGGCCTGAATCAATTCAGGCTCCAGAAATGCTTCATCTACCTTAGCGGGCTCTATGATAGAGACAAAAGCATAGTGCCCACAAAAGTTAGATAAATGTGCAGGTTTTGAGTGTGTGAGAGGACCTGGTGCTCTAATGACATCGATGATCTTCTCCACTTGCACTTCTTTTGCAACGCGAGGATGAGCTGGTTGTCGTTGAGGAATTTGATTAGCATTTTCTTCAGCACCAATTTCTTCAGCATTTTCCTCAGGTGCATTAGCTCGATGTTCTTCATGTTCTGGAATGAATTCTTTAGCAGATTCTTCAGTAGGAATGACATCTTCTGTCGGTGGGAATGACACCTATGGGATCACAAGAATCCCTACTACGGTTGTGGGGCGCGGGGTTGTGAGAAGAGCGGATCAAACAGATAGCACATGGTTCGTTTATCCAGGTTCGGGCCGCGAGGATGTGTAAAACCCTACTCCTGCTTTGGTGGATTGTTTATTTGTGTTCTTGAACTAGCAATGGGGCGTGAGGAGCTCCAAAAAGCCGAATCCCCCTCCTGGTCGCCTTGGGCCTCCTTTTATAGGGAAAGGGGTTGCCACAGTGGCACATAGGAGGTGGAAAGGGTACAATGTTGCGAGGTTATCCCTCGCATTACATGACAAGGCGCATTTAATGTGTCTTGCTTAGGTGTCCTTGCTTTATCGGGGACGGGGGAGAGCCCTGTGTCGTCCGTCGCTACTCCCACTTGCGTCGACACGCACCCTGGCCAGCGGTGCCCGCGGTGCCATGTAGGCAGGCAGGCAGCTGAGGTGGCGCAGTGGTGGGTCTCCACGAAGATCCGCATGCCGCCACACACGTGCTTGCCCAGCTGGTTGGGTCGGCAGCTGCATGCGAACAGCAGTGGGGGTCTGATTGGCGTGGGCCTGATGGTGGCCCTACGGGTGTTCATGGCAAGGGCCTTGCCATGGCTCCGGCAAGGGTCTTGCCGTGGCGCCTGCTGTCATCCCCGACAAGGCTCTTGCCGGGGGCCTTGTGGTCCTCCTTGGCTGGGATCCCACCGAGGATCATCATCTTCTAAAGTGTGTATCTGATCTTAAATGTCTTCACAAAGATCTGCATGCCACCACGGGGATGTCTCCCAAATCCTTGCCCCATGGGGGCAGTGGACTCAAGGGTGACTCGCTCCGCACGTGTGGGGCGAACTGCCACGGCAAGGGTCTTGCCGGGTTTGCTAAAACCGCCTCCCGTCAAGGATCTTGTCGGGGGAGTCCGCTTCGTCCCCTTTGCTCTTTGTGGCCTTGGTCTTGGCGTCGTTCTGCTTCTCTCGAGCTTTAGTCTTACCTTGGCTCACCTCCCTTGCCTTGCTTAGTGTGGTGGTGCCCGTGGGTCAGACTACCCGTGCACAGTTATAGGGGTACAAAAAGTGTACCCCTCTTTTTGTACACCGACAGGTGCCCCCGGGCCTGGGCCACACGTAAGCGCAATCGCGTCGTTGGGCTAGGCCCAAAAACGGTGCGCGGGCAGGCGGGGCGGTTTTTACCGCGGTAAGTCTCTTCGCGCGCTGCGCTTCCCATTCTTCCCGCGCGTGGCACAGCGTCAGGAGGCGTGTGTGACGTGGGCGGCATGCGTGGGGCTGAGCTCTGCATGCATGCGTCACGTCGTAGTAAAGGGGGCGGTTCGCGCCTTCCCCATAAACGGAGGGAGGCGTGGAGGCGCGGCCCATTTACTGGACGGGGCCGAGGCGTGGTCTTCAAGGCGTCCACTCCCCACGATCACGGGGTGGGGAGAGGTCGCCTCACCCGTCGCCTCGGTCCTGCACGCCTGCCACGCGGCTCTCATGCGCTTGGGGTGGTGAACGGTGTAGGCGGGAAACCGGGCCGCCGCGGGCTGAGGCAGCGGGTCGGTCCTAGATCCCTGCGCCTTCCGCATCTTGATTGGCCGAGCGGGGTGGCCGAGCCCCCACACCGTTCCTTTATAAAGAGTGGGAGGGGGATGGCTTCCCGCATTCCTTCATCTCCTCCTTCCTTCAGCTTCTGCTCCCCCTTCCATCCGCCATGGAGAGAGGGAACCCTGGTCCTTCAACGGTGGTGGCGAGGGTCGCCGCTCGACAACGCATCCCTCCTTCTCCTGCACCTGCGGTGGCAGAGCCAGCCGCAAGGGGAAGGGGGAGGGGGCGAGGCCGTGGGCGAGGCCGAGGCGCTCGGGGAAGAGGAGGACGCGGCGGCGCGCCGGCCTCGCCTCCGCCAGCAGTTCCTCCTCCCACGGAGGGCCATGTTGGGGATGATCCTTGCGAGTTCTTCATCAGTCTGCGCCGGCCGCCGCGCCGTCGCCTTCGTCTCCCAACCCCATTCGCGCGGGAGATGGAGCTGGATCCGCCGGAGTCATTGCGGCTGCACATGAGGGGTTGTGGGATCAGCGGCACGCGGGTTCGCGTCGACTTCCCAGCCCCTCACGTGATGTATCTTCGTCGGGGATGGAAGAAGTTCGCTCATATCCACCACTTGATAGAGGGGCTCACTCTCCATTTCAAGCTGATGGAGGGCGGCCTCCTCTCCGTCAAGGTCTTCGGGCTCTTAGGGACCCGTGCAAGGTGCTGCGTGGAGAGCTCTTCTGATAGCGAAGACTCCTCCTCGGGCGGGAGTGACGAGGAGGACAGCGACAGCAACGACGAGGGTAGTAGGCGGCAGGATGACGGGTCCGACTAGGTGTCGGGCGCCGCTCCGTGCGGCACCGGCGACCCCATCATCCGTGTCGCCGGCTCCCCGAACTTCTCGGGGTCGTCTCCTTGGGCGGCTGGCGTTGGGAGGCTGCGGAAGAGTAAGAGGGCGGGTGGCAAGGCCGTCAAATCGGAGTACGCGGGCACCGACGCCTTTGACGCGTGTTGACGTCCTGCCGCCCCATCTTCGAGCTCTGCTTCCGGCGCTGCCATCACCATCCAGCCTTCAGACGGCCACCGAGATGTTCTCTTCGTGTCTTCTGCCACCCGTAGCTCGCCTAGGCACCCCTTTTGCCCTTTTCACCACCTTGACCTGCCTCCTGAGGAGAGGGACAAGAAAGGGGTTACGGGCACCTTATCTCTTTTTAGCTTGTAAGCCTTCGGGCCTTGGCTGAATTTAAAACATGTAATCCCATCATTCATGTTTTTCATTCCCTATGGACTGTACCTGAGTGGAATGCTTTTAATGAAAAAGGGATGCTTGCTGGGTCATTTGTTTGCTGGTAGAACCCACCTCAAGGACTAAATCCTTGATATCTCTAAGATAAACATTTCCTTGCCCGGCAACAGGCCTTGTCGTCTTCCCACGTCGCTCGACCTTTCTCACGCTTTTGGCCGAGGCAGGGATGAGGTGGGTTCAGGCTCCTTGTTTCATCCGTTCGCTGCCGCGACTATGACCAAACCTGGCCCCAGGAATGAGCCCTGGGGCCTAGAGTTTAGGGGAGCACAGTAGCTTTGGAAAGGAACGAGGTTTCACATACCTCCGTCCATAAGGGAATGCATGATAAGGGATGAAGAACTTATCTGAAGCTGTAGCCCCCAGCAACTCTGGTTTGCCATGGGTGAATCTTTGCACTCGCAGCCCCTGGCAATACTGGCTTGCCAAGGTCTAGATGCTGGTCTGTCCCTCTTCTCTTTTTTGTCCTCAAGTGATCCGGCAAGGATATCTGTGAGTCCTGCAAACCAAAGAAGACAAAAGAACGGCAAAGAGACGCACACTCGACCTCTAAGCTAGGGGTTAGTCGCCGCAAAGCACTATCAACCCTAACCAAGGACGAACCTCGACCTAGCATGCATGCTATAACTTAGGGCGCCAGCACTTCATTTATTTATGCTCAGGGTTTGCGCCTGGCTTTGTACAAAGGGTTACATGCATCATAGGCAATGCTTGTACAAAAGGTCGCTTGCCGGGGGGGCCGACAAGCCGCGCCTCACGGGTAAAACTTGCGAAGATGCTCAATGTTCCAGGAGTTACTCACCGGAACGGCATCTTCGGTCTCCAGGCGGACTGCACCGGGCCTGGTGACTTGTATTACCCGATAAGGGCCTTCCCACTTTGGCGTCAACTTGTTGGAATTCTTGGCCGATTGAACGCGCCGAAGGACAAGGTCGCCTTCCTCAAGGCTTCGGGCATGGACCTTGCGGCTATGGTAGCGGCGCAAGGCTTGCTGGTAGCGTGCTGCTCTCACAGCCGCCCGAAGACGATCTTCCTCAAGGAGCATTGCGTCATCTTGGCACAGTTGCTCTTGCTCAAGCTCGTCATAAGCGAGCACTCAAGGTGACCCGTATTTGAGTTCAGTGGGGAGAACTGCTTCTGCCCCGTATACTAGGGCAACGCGTGTCTGGCCGGTGGCTCGATTTGGCGTTGTCCTGGTCGACCAAAGAACCGTCGGCAACTCATCAATCCAGCGCCTTCCACTCTTGTGAAGCCTGTCAAAGGTCTTGGTCCTTAAGCCTCGCAGTACTTCAGCATTTGCCCTCTCAGCTTGACCATTGCTTCGCAGGTGAGCAACGGAAGCGAAACAGACTTTGCTGCCGAGGTCTTGGGTATATTGCATGAAGGTGCGGCTTGTGAACTGTGTGCCGTCTTCAGTGATAACCCTGTTGGGTACGCCAAAACAGCACACTAGTCCCTTGAAGAACTTGATGGCTGACTGAGCTGTGACCTTCCTCACTGCCTCCACCTCCGGCCACTTTGTGAACTTGTCGATTGCAATGTAAAAGTACTCAAAGCCCCCGACAGCGCGAGGGAAAGGTCCCAGTATGTCCAGCCCCCAGACCGAGAAGGGCCAGGAGAGAGGAATCGTTTGAAGGGCTTGAGCTGGCTGATGAAGCTTCTTTGAATGGAACTGACACGCTTCACACCTGGTGACTAGTGTCGTCGCATCATGGAGGGCGGTGGGCCAGAAGAAGCCTTGCCAAAATGCCTTGCCGGCAAGGGCCCTTGACCCGATGTGGGATCCACATATGCCTCCGTGTATCTCTGCCAACAGCTCCAGTCCTTCCTCTCGAGGGATACACTTCAATTTCACACCGTTCGGCCTCTTTCTGTACAGGACATCATCGACGAACTGGTACATGGTAGAGCGACGGGCTACTTTTTCCGCTTCTTCCTGCTCCTCGGGAAGTTCCCCAGTTTGGAGGAATTGGACGGTATGCTGTGCCCACGCTGGAGCCTGGGGCTCGACGGCGATGACTAAAGGCATTTCCTCCGCTGTACGAGCGGCTGTCTCGACGGCAAGAGCTTGACGCTCCGCTGGAGCTAGCCATCCCGTGGCGGGCTCAGTGTCCCCGGCAACATCCTTGCCGGCGGCTCCGGGGAGCTCGGCGGGAAAGTACTTGCCGGGCCCTGATTTCCTCCTCTTGTTCTGCTCTGTTGATGGATCAACGGATGGCTGAGTTAGCTGAAGCACAAAGGTACCTGGTTCCACAGGTAGCTTGAGGGCAGCGTGTTTTGACAGGTAATCGGCGATATCGTTCTCCGCTCAGGGAACGTGTTCAGCCTGTATACCGTCGAAACGCTCTTCCAGCTTTCTCACTTCATCGACGTAGGCCTTTATCAACGGGCTCTGGTAATCCTTGTTGACTTGCTTGACGACAAGCTGCGAGTCACCCCTGACGATGAGTTTCTTGATTCCGAGGTCCGCCGCGATCCTAAGACCGGCAAGCAGCCCTTCGTACTCTGCTATATCGTTTGTTGACACCTCCCTGGGTAAGTGCATCTGGATCACGTACTTGAGGTGCTCTCCGGTGGGCGCGACAAGCAGTACACTAGCCCCGGCGCCTTGTAAGGAGAAAGCTCCATCAAAGTACATGATCCAATCACAACTTTCCTCCTTGTCGGGGAGAGCAGTCTCTTGGGCTTCTTCGTCAGGCGTTGCGGTCCATTCTGCAATGAACTCCGCCAGGACTCGGCTCTGAATCGTCGAAGTACTTTCAAACTTGAGGCCAAAGCTGGACAGCTCCAGTGCCCATTCCACAATTCTTCCCGTTGCATCTGGATTGTGCAATATCCGTTGCAGAGGGAGGCGAGTGACGACAGTGATCTCGTGTGCCTGGAAGTAGTGACGCAGCTTCCTCGAGGCCATAAGAAGGCCGAAGAGCAGTTTCTGCACGCCGGAGTACCTTGATCTAGCCCCCTGCAGGAGGGAACTAACAAAGTAGACCGGGTGCTACATCATTTTCTTCTTCGGCGGCACTTCAACTGGCTGTCTCGTCTCTGCATTTGTGGTGTCGGGCTCTGTCGCTGCCATTACCTCGTCATCAACCTCTCTCTGCGCCACTAGTGCGGCGCAGACCACCTGGTAAGTTGCCACCAGGTATAGCAGCAACGGCTCCTGTGGCCTAGGCGCAACTAGTATTGGCGCGGAGGAGAGGTACTTCTTCAAATCTTGCAATGCTGCTTCGGCTTCTGGCATCCACTCCATCGGGCCCGCCTTTTTTAGGATCTTGAAAAAGGGAAGGGCGCGCTCGGCAGACTTGGAAATGAACCTGCCCATGGAGGCAACGCAACCAGCAAGCCGACGCACATCCTTGATTCGCTTGGATGCTTCAATCTGCTCTATAGATTTGATCTTGTCCGGATTGGCCTCTATCCCACGCTGTGACACCAAGAACCCGAGAAGCTTGCCGGACGGGACGCCAAAGACGCACTTCTCAGTGTTCAGCTTGAGATTGATCTTGCACAGGTTTGCAAATGTTTCTTGCAAATCTGGTATGAGGGTTGCCCTGTCCTTGGTTTTGACCACTATGTCATCCATATAAGCTTCCATATTTCTATGGAGCTGGGGTTCAAAACCAATCTGGACCGCCCTTGCAAACGTCGAACCGGCACTCTTCAACCTGAAAGGCATCCGCATGAAACAATACGTACCACATGGGGTGGTGAATGCTGTTTTCTCTTCGTCTTCTCTTGTCATGAAGATCTGGTGGTAGCCGGAGTAGGCGTCGAGGAATGACAACAGATCACACCCAGCCGTGGAGTCAACAATCTGGTCGATGCGCGACAACGGGAAGGGGTCCTTAGGACAAGCCTTATTGATATCTGTGTAATCAATACACAGTCTCCACTTCCCATTTGCCTTGCGCACTACGACCGGATTGGCCAACCACGTTGGATGGAGCACTCCTCTTACCAAACCGCTGCTTCCAGTTTCCGGATCTCTTCTGTGATGAACTCTTGTCGTTCCAAAGCTTGCTTTATGACCTTATACTTGACGGGCCGCGCATGAGGACAGACAACAAGGTGGTGCTCAATCACCTCCCTGGGAACGCTGGGGATGTCGGAAGCTTGCCATGCAAACACATCGACATTCGCCCGCAGGAAGGTGACGAGTGCGTCTTCCTATTTGTCGTCAAGGGTGGAGCTTATGGCGAAAGCTCCTCCCGTGCCGCCCTCATTGACAGAAACTGTCTTGGTTCCCGGTGGTATGGCCCTGGCCTTCTTGTTTCCGCCGGTGGAGCTCTCTGGCACGTCCTCGACGGCAGCGCTACACTACGAAGAGGTGCGCTTGCCGGAGTGGGTGTCCGAGGTCTCACCGGTCTTCTTCTTATTCTTCCCTCCTGGGGTCCCAGCGGCAGGAGCAAGTGCCCTAGTGACGGCAGCTGCTGCATCTGCTTGCTGGTATAGTTGGTCAGCGTAAATCAGCGCATCTTTCTTATTGAAGGGGATGGTGATGATCGTCATAGGTCCTGGCATCTTCAGGGTGTTGTAGGCGTAGTGTGACGCCGCCATGAACTTGGCCAGCGCTGGGCGGTCAAGGATCCCGTTGTAGGGCAAGGGGATCTTGGAAACATCAAACACGATCCTCTCCGTCCTGTAGTTTAGGACGCTTCCAAAAGTCACGGGCAGCGTGACCTTTCCCTTGGGTTGGCCTCTTCCCGGGTTGACCCCCTGAAACGTGCCCGTCTCTTCGAGGTCTCCATCAGGAATCTGCAGTTTCTCGAGCACGGCAGGCGAGATCAAGTTCAGACCGGCCCCGCCATCGACTAGCATCTTCATCACCTTGAGGTTGCGTATTGTTGGTGAAACCAACAATGGCAAGCACCCGACCGAGGTAGTGCGATCAGGGTGATCCTCAGTGTCAAAAATGATAGGTGTGCTAGACCACATCAGCGGCCTTTGGGCATCAAACGACGGCTCTGCCGCTGTAATCTCTCGTGCCCACTGTTTAAGCCGGCGGTGAGAAGTATGCAGCGAGGCGCCACCATCGACGCACATGGCCTCTGTAGCTTTCTGAAACTCTTGGTCACCGGATTCGTCGTCCTCTTCGTGATCGTCGTCTTCTGGCTTTCTGTCATGGCCCCGGGCGGGCCTCTCCTGTTGTTTATCCTTGCCGCGACGGCCCGCCTGGCTACCACACTTCTTGTCGGACCCCTCAGCACCGTCCTGGCCTTTCTCCTTGTCCCGCCTCTAATAATCAGCCCTCTGCTTCTCAGCGAGGAGCTCAACCTGTCGGCAGTTCTGGAGGTCATGTCCTTTGGTGTGATGGATCTTGCAGTATCGCTTGTCGGAGTTTCCTGGCTTCTCGGCAGCTGCCAAGGCCCGGCAGGTGACACATCCGGCAATTTCCTTGCCGGGGTCATCTGCCTTGGTTTTCTTGGTGGAGCCGGTGTCATCAGATCCCTCGACAGCAAGCACGGCTTTACCTTTGCGCTTCCTATTGCGGCGCGGGCCTTTCTTCGCCGGAGCGTCAGTATCCTCTTCTGAGGAGTCAGTTTCCACGCCGGCATCTTCGCTGGGGTACTTCCTTCCCTCTTAAGCTCGGGCACATCTGTCAGCAAGAACATAGAGTTCTGCCACATCTTTCACCTTGTTCATTGCCAGCTCTTCGCGCATCTTGCGGTTACGCATGTTCTGATGGAACGCGCTGATGATGGCGGCAGGGTGAACATCAAGGATGTTGTACTGTATCCGGCTGAACCTCTGTATATACTTGCGGAGACTCTCGCCTCCCTTCTAGGGAATGATGTGCAGGTCGCTTGCTTGGCCATGAGCTTGGTGACCTCCAGTGAAGGCGCCCACGAACTCATGGCACAAATCCGACCAGGAGGAAATAGAGTCTACCGGCAAGTGCATCAACCATGACATGGCGTTGGGTTTAAGAGCCAACGGAAAGTAATTCGCAAGTACCTTATCGTCACGGACTCCGGCAGCTTGCATCGCGATGGTGTAGATGCTGAGGAACTCGGACGGGTGGGTCTTGCCGCTGTATTTCTCACCAACGTCAGGTTTGAAGGTGCGGTGAGTGGGCCACTGGAACTGCCGCAGTTCACGGGTAAAAGCCGGACAGCCTACCTCGTAAGGTAGGCCTCCAGGGCTCTCCGGTGCCTGGTGGTTCGCAGCAGGCCCTGCTCGCCTGTCTGATTGGTGGCGCGCTCCGCGCCGGCGCTCGATAGTGGTTCGAGCGTCTTCATGTTCTCGTTCCCGTCGAACTTGGCGCTGGTCATAGTGGGTCCGCGGGTCGGACGACGCTATGGAGATTTCGTCGCCCATAACGTCGCGACGGGCTGGCGTCCGCGGTACCGGGCGAGGAGGCGAGTGCACCGTGGTCGCAGTGCCGCCGGCTTTCCTGCCACTGGTGCGTGGGACTCCGTCGGAGCGTCGACCCGGGGGATCCACCGGCCTCGGTTCATGTTTGTTGGCCACCGCAACAAGGCTTCGGATAGTGGCTCTCCATTCGTCGAGTTTCCCCATAGAGGGAGGAAAATCGAGGAGCAACTACGTGCGCGCCAGGGCTTCTGTTGGCGTTGGTGGCAGCGAAACCTGCACGGATCGTGACGCGCTTCGACTTCTGACCATGTCAGAAGGAGCTCTATCACGACCCCACGGTCGCATGCCATCTTCACCAGCGCCTCGGCGAGCGGGCAGGTCTTCTACATCCCAGGAGTGGCGCTCGGGGCTCTTCCCGCGGCGACGCCCGGGGTCTTCAGCGTGATTACGCCATTCGTCGCGCGCCGCTTGAGAGGAGCGCGCCGTCGGCGCCGGCGTGGGAGTCTTGGAAGCCCTCGCGTCGCCTTCGGGCGGGGTGGCAGCGATCTTGGAAGGCCCCGCGCCACCCGCGGAGGGCCTGGCTCCGTCTTTGGATTTGGCGGCGTGCGGCCCGTTACCAGGCGCACGAGCATCGCTGCCTCCCAAACTCCAGCTGCCGGGACGGTGTTGGTGTTCGCGAACGGCGCCCCGGGTCCTTTCTGCGACCGGTCCGCTGCTCACCCGCGTCGGGGCGGGATGTCCGGCTTCTAATGGGCCAACCGTCGTCGTCTTCTTCTTCTTGGGCGCCATGACGATGAAGAAGCGTCGAACTAACTGCTAAAGCCGATTCTCACAACTGCGCCCCCTACCTGGCGCGCCAAAGATGTCGGTGGGAACGACACCTATGGGATCACAAGAATCCCTACTACGGTTGCGGGGCGCGGGGTCGTGAGAAGAGCGGATCAAACAGATAGCACACGGTTCATTTATCCAGGTTCGGGCCGCGAGGATGCGTAAAACCCTACTCCTGCTTTGGTGGATTGTTTATTTGTGTTCTTGAACTAGCAATGGGGCGTGAGGAGCTCCAAAAAGCCGAATCCCCCTCCTGGTCGCCTTGGGCCTCCTTTTATAGGGAAAGGGGTTGCCACAGTGGCACATAGGAGGTGGAAAGGGTACAGTGATGCGAGGTTATCCCTCGCATTACATGACAAGGCGCATTTAATGCGTCTTGCTTAGGTGTCCTTGCTTTATCGGGGACGGGGGAGAGCCATGTCTCGTTCATTGCCGCTCCCTCTTGCGTCGACACGCGCCCTGGCCAGCGGTGCCCGCGGTGCCATGTAGGTAGGCAAGCAGCTGAGATGGCGCAGTGGTGGGTCTCCACAAAGATCCGCATGCCGCCACACAGGTGCCTGCCCAGCTGGTTGGGTCGGCAGCTGCATGCGAACGGCGGTGGGGGTCTGATTGGCGTGGGCCTGATGGTGGCCCTACGGGTGTTAATGGCAAGGGTCTTGCCGGGGCGCATGCTGTCATCTCGCCGAGGATCATCATCTTCTAAAGTGTGTATATGATCTTGAATGTCTTCACAAAGATCTGCATGCCACCACGGGGATGTCTCCCGAATCCTTGCCCCATGGGGGTAGTGGACTCAAGGGTGACTCGCTCCGCAGGTGTGGGGCGAGCTGCCACGGCAAGGGTCTTGCCGGGTTTGCTAAAACTGCCTCCCGGCAAGGATGTTGCCGGGGGAGTTCGCTTTATCCCCTTTGCTCTTTGTGGCCTTGGTCTTGGCGTCGTTCTGCTTCTCTCGAGCTTCGGTCTTACCTTGGCTCACCTCCCTTGCCTTTCTCAATGTGGTGGTGCCCGTGGCTCAGACTGCCCGTGCACATTTATAGGGGTACAAAAAGTGTACCCCTCTTTTTGTACACCGACATCCTCAGTAGCCTTGAACTTGATAGAATCCTCATGTGCTGGTTCATCTATCACAGAAGGTAGGTGCTCTCTTTGCGAGCCATTAGTTTCATCGAACCGCACATCTACAGTTTCAACAAGCTTGTGAAGAACATTGTTGAAGACTCTGTAGGTGTGCGAGTCCTTTCCGTAACCAAGCATAAAACCTTCATGTGCTTTCAGTGCAAATTTTGAGTTGTGATGAGGATCTCTAATTCAGCATTTGGCACCGAAGACTTTGAAATAACTCACATTGGGTTTCTTGTCAGTGAGGAGTTCATAGGCAGTCTTCTTGAAGAATTTGTGAAGATATACTCTGTTGATGATGTGGCATGCAGTATCAATTGCATCAATCCAGAAACGACGAGGCGTTTTGTATTCATCAAGCATAGTGCGAGCCATCTCAGCAAGATTCTTGTTCTTGCGCTCCACGATGCCATTCTGCTGAGGAGTATAAGGAGCAGATAACTCATGAGTAATACCAAGTTCATCAAGATAGTCATCAAGTCTAGAATTCTTGAAATCAGTTCCATTGTCACTTCTGATGTGTTTGATCTTCACACCAAAGTTGGTTGAATCCCTCGAGGAAAATCGTTTGAAGACTTCCTGCACTTCATGTTTGTAAGTAACAAGGTGTACCCATGTGTGACGAGAGTAATCATCAACAATAACAAAGCCATATTGAGATGCTTCATTTGAAACAGCAGAATAATGATTAGGACCGAAGAGATCCATGTTAAGAAATTCAAATGGACGAGTAGTGGTCATGATAGTCTTCGCTGGATGCTTGGCCTTGGTCATCTTCCCAGCTTCACAAGCTCCGCATAAGTGATCCTTGAGGAATTTGACATTCTCAATGCCAATGACATGCTTCTTCTTCACAAGCGTGTGCAAATTCCTCATGCCTGCGTGACCAAGTTGTCGATGGCATAGCCTTCTAAAGCTTTTGCAAGTAGGCACACGGCTGGTTGAGGTCCTGTAGAGAAATCAACAATATACAAGTATCCTCTCCTAAAGCCTTCGAAGACTTTGGAATTGTCAGCTTCCATAACCACAACACAACGATACTTGCCAAAGACAACAACCATATCAAGATCACAAAGCATTAAGATAGACATAAGGTTGTATCCTAAGGACTCAACAAGCATTACTTTGTCCATGTGTCGATCCTTTGTGATAGCAACCTTACCTAGACCCAATACCTGACTTTTGCCTTTGTCAGCGAAGATGATATGCTTCAGATGCGATGGTGATAAGGGAGCATCCATCAATAGATTATTGTCACCAGTCATGTGATTTGTACATCCACTATCGAGGACCCACTCAGTGGCTTTGGGTTGATCATCCTGCAGATGAATTAATGCAGCTTACGAACTTCATATACTTCATAAGTGAAGAATATGACATCACACTTCATCAGATCAATTTCATCAAGCAGTAAGATAAATAAAACAGTATGAGGACGTGAGAAATGAAAGTTCATTTCTTCATGATTAGCATGTGTCCTTTCAGGCACATTTCAGGTCTCCAGGAAATTCTTCAGACGTTTGAGCACGTCTGGAGACCTGACCCTGCATAAGATATTAGTTCTTTTTCTTCACCACCCACATCTGAAGGGGTGGCAAAGAGTTCATCACACTGCGAGCTCCATATGACAAAGGTGGCATAGACGCCAATCCATTTCGTTTCACATAAGAGGGGTTAGGGTAAGCATATGAATAAGCAGAGAAATTCTTCGAGGACTTATGAACATAATGATTAGAAGAATAATGCTCATATTCATAGCCCTTTGCTCTTCCCTACGAAACAGAGTTGTTAGCACGATGATGCTCATATGAGGACTTTGATCCTTTTGAGGAATATGATCCACGTGAGGAATTTGGTCTGTATGAGGACTTGGATCCATATGAAGAATTTGGTCCATATGAAGAATTTGATCTGGGGTTCCTATTCTTCACAGGTGGTGTCATGAGGACATTCACCTGAAGACTTTCAAGGCACCTTTTGGGAACCCAGATTTTCTTCAAAGGGGACCCGTTCCTGTAGTTAGTACCAACATATCTAGCAAATACTTCACCATTCTGATTTTTGAACAGTTTATAGTTGGAGTCAAATGACTCATCAGAAGAATGAGAAGATTCACATGTAAAGCCAGATAGATTAGATGGATCAACTGGAGGTCCCTTTGCAGCAACCCATGAGGTTTTGGGGTACTGCTCAGGCTTCCAATATGTACCATCTGCATTGAGTTTCCTCTCAAATGCAATACCCTCTTTCCTAGGGTTCCTGTTGAGGATATGCTTTTTAAGCACATCACAAAGAGTCTGATGCCCTTTGAGGCTTTTGTACACGCATATTCCTCCAGCCCTGCATCGTCAGTGATAATAGCAACGTCCTTAGATGAGGAATTAGTGATAGCAGAGGCAGGTGAAGATTTGTAACATTAGAGGCATTTGAACATTTAGGTGAAGAATTAGCAGATTCACGTTCAATGCATTTCAAACATGGAGGAACAAATTCTTCCTGAGCCGCGCTGATTTGTTGGGGTAGCAATAAATCGCGCTCCTTCTGAAGATCTTCATAACACACTCTTAGCTTCTCAAGATCTTGCTTTCTTTGAAGAAATTCATAAGAAAGCTTCTCATGATCAGATAAGAGAGTGTTATGTTGATCTTGAAGGGTGCCATACTTAGTATGAAGTCTCTGAAGACTTTCAGCCAAAGCTTTTGACTGATCCATTTCTTCACCCAACATATCATCGCTCTTATTTAGCATGTATTGAACTTTTTCCAAAGCTCTTTGTTGTTTAGTGGCAAGGGAAGCAAGTTTGACATAGCTGGGTCCAAATTCATCACCAGATTCATCATCACTTGACTCGGATAGGTAGCATTCAGTTACCTTGGCACTTTTTTCCATAAGGCATGATGAAGAGGATGATGATTCTGGTTCAAATGTCATCGCTTTGAGAGATTCCTTGAAGTCCTCAAACCAAGGATCATGACGGGTTCGATGGCCTTCATAGACCTCAGAGAGACTGTCCCAGATAAGCTTCGCATGATCGAGATGCATGATGTTCCTGAACTGATTTTGAGACAGACAGGAGTAGATGACGTCCTTCGCCGTGAGGTTGAGAAGAGTGTACTTGTGAATGTCATCAGCTTCTGCCATCTTGCATAGATCGGTCAGACCAATCTCAATGACGGTCCACAGCTTGCTGTTCATCGCCATGAGGCGCTTCTTCATCATGGCCTTCCGCTTGGGATACTCGTGACCGTCAAAGATGGGGCATGTCACTTTCTTCATTCCTGCAGTCGACATAACTAAAACTCCAAGCGGTTAAAGCAAAATCACACAGAACAAGGGAGTACCTTGCTCTGATACCAATTGAAAGTGCGTTATATCGACTAGAGGGGGGTGAATAGGCGATTTTTATGAATTCTTCACTGAGGAATTAGCTAGTGAGGAAATTCGATAGAGAAGAACTACTTACAGCAGAATAAGTACTCAGAAGTAAACATAACAGAAGACAAGCATAGTCATCATGATGAAATGAAGACAAGCACAGAGTACAGAAAGCGTAATCACAGGATAACACAGGATGAATACAAACAGACTGAAGAAATTGAACTGAGGAAATTGAGAAAGTCTTCAGTCAAAGTCTTCAAACACATATATGACAAGCACACAACACAATACTGAGAAAATGAAATAGTTGAGGAAATAGAACCAGTTGGCTTGGTGAAGACAATGATTTGGTAGACCTGTTCCAACTGTTGTCTCAGTTGTACATCTGGTTGGAGTGGCTAGGTATTTAAACCTGAGGACACACAGTCCCGGACACACAGTCCTCACCGCATTCTCTTTGATCTAAGGTCACACAGACCTCGTCCAATCACTCGTGGTAAGTCTTCAGGTGACTTCCGAACCTTCACAAACTCGGTCACTCGGCGATCCACAATTCCTCTTGGATGCTCTAGACCATGACGCCTAACCGTCTGGAAGAAGCACAGTCTTCAAAGGTAACAAGCGTCGGATCCATGCAGGATCAATCTCTTCAGTGATGCTCAATCACTTTGGTTTGTAGGTGTTTGTGTTTGGGTTTTCCTCACTCGGTGATTTTCGCTCAAATTCCTCGGAGGATGGGATGCTCTCAAATGACAAGTGTCAGTTTCTCTCAGAGCAGCCAACCAGCTAGTGGTTGTAGGGGGCGGCTATTTATAGCCTAGGGAGCAGCCCGACATGATAAGACATAAATGCCCTTCAATGATATGACCGTTAGGTGGATAAGATATTTTGGCACAGCTGCCGCGCAGCACAGCAACGGTCGGAAATTTGAGGTTCAAATTCCTCAGGGTATCATGTTCCTCACAGTGTAGGCAATCCGCACTAGCGAATTCCTAACTCCTTGGTCAGAACAAATTCCTCAGCGACCAGAAGAACTGCGTCTCTGTCACTGAAGAAATTGAATGAGCTGTATGAGATTTCCAGTGGCTTCACTCGAAGGGATTGGTAGGTGTAAGATTTTGAGTTGAGCATCACATGAAAATTTTTCCTTAGTATTTCGTGGACCCCCTTTAACAGTACGGTGTTTCCTATGACTCAAGAAAGAGAAAATGAAACTATGAAAACAAAAGTCTTCACGCTTCATGTTCCTCGAATGAAAACCAAGTCTTCAAGGTCACACCAATTTCTTCACTTTCAAAGTCTTCAGAAAGTCTTTAGAATACCAAAGTCTTCAGTCGAAGAACTTCATTTTTAGGGGTCGACTTTCTCTGTAAATATCAAACTCCTCATAGACTTATAGACCTGTGTACACTCATAAACGCATTAGATCCTTAACCTATAAGTCTTCAATACACCAAAATCACTAAGGGGCACTAGATGCACTTACATGGGGTTAGATTGGGTGAAGCTGGTTCCCTGTCCATCGCAGTACGGGTACAATATGCGAGAGTTTTGGTTATGTGTGGTAGGGCTGGTTCTTGTGCATGTACAACCGGGGAGCTATCTCCACCAAGAGGTAGCACTGTTTTATTTGAAGACCGTGTTTTTAGTCCGCTAGATACTGGCATCACCCGCTCCAATTCAAATGGCTGATAAACAGGAAACATAGTTGAATGTACAGACATTGTATGAGAGAAAGATGCAATAGATAGTGTGGAAAAAAGAGGGCATGAAATAGTTGACATGTATATTGTTTAACTAAAACGGATAGCATGACATAATTTCACATATATGATGTCTATCTAAACTGGATAGCATAGCACAACATAATTCAAAGATATGATGAATAACTAAACAGGATCGCATGACATAATTCACCTACATGTTATCTAAGTAATCAGGATCGCATCATTTAATTCACATATGTGATTTATATGCTAAACAGAGGGCATTCGATATGATGTCTGAACTAAGAACATGGTGTTGAATATTGTGTATATGATGTCTAAACTATGCAATGCAAGACACCGTATGCATGATATGAGCAGTATAACCGTGCCAAGTTAGAGCATACACCTCAGTGGGGGAATAGGACTGGTCATCTGTCTCTGAATCCATCTCTAAGAAGCTATCGGGACCCAACAAGAGATCTTCTTTGACAGGTAGCACTGTCTGTTCTGAAGGCCTTGTTTTCACTCCAGATTTTTCCATCTCCCACCCAAATGGCTGATTCACAGGAAGAGTAGTTTAATGTACAAACATTGTCGACAAATGGAAATGTAATGAAGAAAAGGATGGGCTAGATATCATTCAAATATATGATGCCTGGTTAAACAGGATGGCATTGCACATTTCACATATATTATGGCTGGCTAAAAGACATGAGACTGCATAATTCCCATATATGATATAGAAACTAAACATGTGGCATTACAGAACATGTCTAAACTAACCAGATGACATATATGATGTCAAAAGTAGGCACTGCAAGGAAACATATGCATGATATGACTAACATCATCATGCCAAGGTAGAGCAAACACCTAAGGGTAAATAGGAGTGGTCAGCGGTGTCTGAATCCGCCATAGAACAGATATCTTCCTCTGGATTACAATCTGGAGAGGGGTGGGGAGGGTTTGCCATTGAACCCAACATGGAGCGATGTTTGCATGACATTGTATTGCCGCGCAAAACTCTTCCCTTTTTCTCTACATGTTCAGCATGACTGTGTACAATATCTGACATGCATACGAAAAAAAATATGGTGAGATTATGTAAGGAGAGCATGCAAAAATTTAGAGTGATGGTAACAACCAGTGGATCGACGTTTTTCTGTTGAACCAAAATAGCCCTAATGGTTCGACGTGAATGTACAGTAATAAGTGATGCAACAAGTGTACAACCTCTTTGACGTAGCCGTGTCGACCTCAGCATCATTGGGTTGGTCGCTGAAGCAGTTGAGGCAGAGGTAGCTGTCGGAGGTGTGGAGGAAGATCTGAGGAATCTGTAGACGGCGTCCAGGGCACTGTTCTATTGTGATGGATCGTTCTATCGTTGGAGCAGCTCCGGTGAGCCGTAGGACGTCAAGGCTGAAGCAGCACAAGACAAACATCGTCAATCTCAAGTGGGATTGTAATAGCATCTCCAATAGATGATGTAATGGATGTAAAATTAACATCACCAAAAACCACTTGACTACAACAGATGAGGTAAAAACTGTTGACTCTGAACTTAACTGTCGAAACTGAAATTTACGGTGGAATTTGAATGCTACTGTCGAAACTGAACGCAATGGTAGCAAAGAGGCACTTGACATGTAGTTTAGGGAGGGCCTGCAGTTCATCTTCAACCTGCACCCCCCTAAGCCGCCAGCCACCACCGGCGAAACCGCCGGCCCCAGCGCCGCCTCGCCGCCCCGAAAAAACTCGCCCCGGCCAGCCCTCTAGGCCCCCCGCCCCCCACCCTGAACCCTAAGATAGATAGTGGGGTACCTCTCCGGCGAGCCCCCGTCCCCGCTGCGGGTGGTTCTTCCTTAACTCCGGCGAGCCCCCCCCCCCCCAACCCCTGGAAATCAACTGACCCAAAAGTCGATTCAGTCGACTGAAGTGTGGCTTAATCGGAGCAGAGCAGCAGCACGAGCGAGGGGGAGAGCAGCAGCAGCAGCTGGGCGAGCGAGCGATCGAGCGAGAGCCGGAGTAGCAGCAGCAGCACGAGCGAGCGAGCGAGAGCCAGAGCAGCAGCAGCAGATCTGGCTGGTGTGGACGCCGCCGCCGAAGGGGCCTCGCACTGGGGGAGAGCCGCCGTGGAGATGTCGCCCGCGGCGCTGGCTTCAAGGTAGCCGCTCCATGGGGGTGCGGGATGGAGCACCGTCGGCGCCGGGAGGTCGAGTTAAAGAGAAGGTGTGATGAGATGAGTGTACAACCTCTTTGGTGGCGCCGAGTAGGCCTCGGCTTCGTCCGAGTCGGTGAGGATGTTGCGGTTCCGGTGGAGCAGGTTAAGGCGGCGCCGTGGGGATGGAGCAGTCGTGATAGACGAGGCGATCGTCGGAGCAGCTCCTTGGAGGTGGAGGACGGGGCGGCTGAACCGGCGGGACGGTGAGATGGACGACGGATCCTCATCCGGGGACGTGGACGAGGGACGTCGAGCTATTGCGGTGGACGACGTCGTCGGGGAAGAGGCTCCGGTTGGGCAATGGTGACGTGGCAGACGGAGGAGGGTGGGGTTTCGCGGCTGGAGCGGAGAGGTTATGGCGGCCTGGGATTTCGAATGGCGAAAAGGGGGCGATGGGAGGGGTGAAGCATGACTTAGGGATGCACTTGTCCAAAATGTAGGGTATGTTACAAAAGTAACCCCCACCGATTTGAACTAGCGGCCCTTTTGGCTTAGGGTTAGAAGGGGGATTTCTTGTGTCAGGATTTGGCAGTTGGAGGTAGTTTTCGCGCGCGTTGTAATTTCGGGATAGCAAGGTGCGGGTTTTGAAGGCACCAGTTTTGGGAGCACGATATCTGAATTTCGGGATATAACATGACGCGGGTTGAATTTTAGGGACAAGCCTAACGTGTAGTAATATTGTACTTGTACGTACCAAATCAATTCGCACTTCCCTCAACCAAAAAGAAAACGAAAAAAATAGAACTATTCACACCACACAAAGAGAGAGTCTTGCCCCGTTTTACTATACAAATGCTATTCAAAGCTACTCCCTCCTTCCATCTATATACGGCTTAATGCGTTTTTCGATGCTAACTTTGACCAAATATTACAGCAATGATATATGACATGCAACTTACACAAAGCACACCGTTAATTCGTCTGTGAAAGGTTCTTTCAATGATATAATTTTCACATTGTGCATGTCATGTACTATTAATCTTGTCAATAGTCAAAGGCGGTCTTAAAAATCTCATTACGCCCTATATAGATGGAAGTAGGGAGTATGAATCCATGTTATGTCCGATTAAATTTATTCACTTGCTGTATAATGCATGTAACCTACTCATACCAACATTTTAGTGCATTCCAAATGTCTATACTACCGCCGCAATTCGAACTAAATTTGAATTCGCCTCTCTATTTCAATAAGAATCTACAATCATGATTGTTGCCAACTTCAACCATCATAGTTTGCTTGCTATCCGCCAGATATAAATCGGACGGCCTATAATGCAGGATGGCAGGCACACCATCATCAACAACTCCGTTTTTTATAAGAGTAGAGATAAAAAATATTAAATGTAGTATAACATGTTCATAACCACACCATGTGTATCACCGTTATATATATACACACATGCGTCGGTTTGAAACACTATGATAAATTCTTCAAATATCTGAATTCGCTTTTTATAATGAAGTATATATGATCTCTGTTCGTCTTTTACACCCACACAACCCTCTTGTCTTTGTAGCTAGCGCTAACTTTCTCTTGTACATGCACACGCCCGCATCCCTCTCACCCTCCCTCAGCATTCTCTAGCTCCATCGCGCAAATTCGTCTTTTCACTTTAGGTCGTTTACCCACGGTGTGTGTAGGCCCCCCAGCTCCTTCTTTACGGCACACATCGATCGATATGCCTCTCTAGCCAGGTGTGCCTAGCACAAACACAAGCTTCCCCTCTTCTCTTGTCACCATCCATGCCTCACTCCCACCACTCTTTTCATCGTTCTCGTACTCGCACACTCCTCCCCCATCGGTATAGTATGCCTCTCGTACCACCTCCTACATGCATCCCTCTCTCTCTCTCTATCCTTCTCCTCGTGCCTCATTTGCTTCTAACACACACATGCATGTATACCGATCGATCTCCCAACATATACCTATATCGACTTTAACTACCCCCCCCCCATCGATCGACGTACCTCACAAGTTATGTCTCTCCTTTCTCTAACAAAGGGCGATTGATCTTCCTATGTAGTTACGTCTGCTTACCACAGCCACATCGTCCCCCTCATCATTCGTGCGTGCCTCCTGACCCGTCTCTCACACGCACGTGCACAGACAACAAGCAGCCGTCTCCTCTCTTATTGATATTGCAGGCATGCCCTCTGTTTGTCTAGCAAGCCTATCCCACCATTTGTTAGAAGCAACTCCACTACCACCCCCTCCAACACTCTAGCTTTCTCTCTCCCAACCTTATTCCTCTCCTGCACATATGCATGGATGCCGATCGATCTCCCTTAATACACGAGGAAGATTGATCTCCTTAATACATGAGGTAGGCCTCTCTCCTCCCCCACACATATACCAGCCATTGTACCTCTATAGTTAATTGGGCCTCCCTGTTCCCCCACCACACACCGATAGTCGAGCGCTGCAGGTAGGTATCCATGCCACAGAGACAAACTGCACATGTCCCATCTCAGGTTCCAGTAGGCTAGCCACTCTATATCTTTGACGTGGGCACACACAAGTTCGATGGCACTCTTTATCCATCGCGCGCGCACACACACACACATACACACATCATCCCTCTCTTCGATTCTATGGACACCTCAAGCCGATGATACCTCCACTCTCTTCTCGTGGATCGCCCCCTCTTCGATTATATCCATGACTCTATTTCACACACATTGCATATGTTACATTTTTTGATTGACCCCCCCCCCAAAAAAACTCTCAAGAACCCACATACTATATCTCTATAGGTTTGTATCTCTCTCACACAACCCCACATAGGTGGTGTACGTAGAAAAGAAGAGAATAGGTGCACCGTGCACGTACTCACGCTTCGTGCCCAGCCACACCCATGCGGGTACACCGTGGAGCTCATTTCTTTACGAAATGGCAGCCCACGTGCTAATTTGAACGCCTGTAGCGGTTGTTTACCTAGGGAGGTCGTGTACCATGCATGCATGAAACAAAGTTTGACTTGACGCGTTGCCGCGTTATTTTTAAATAAAGTTATAGCGCTCAATGGCACGTACACAAAGTATAAAACGATTTTTATGGAGAAAAAGGTAGTCCGCTCACTATATACAATGGAGCATGCCTGCCTGGTTTCTCGCTCTTCAGAGTATCTCACACAAGGCTACGGTGGCCTCTCTCTCTCTCTCTCTCTCACCGTTGGTCACTGATCCGGCCGCATCCCATCCGCCGGGGGAAAGGGAGTGCGGTGGCCTCTCTCCCTCTCACCGTTGGTCACTGATCCGGCCGCATCCTGTCCGCCGGGGGAAAGGGAGGAAGTGCATCGTTTCTCTATTCGACGGCGCCGAGGCAGCACGTCCCGATCTGCGGTACACGTCGTTCTCTCTGACCAAGCCCCGGCGCGGTAGGGCCTACGCCACCTGCTCGCAGATTCCGCCCGCCACCGCTCACCTAGTTACATCCCGACGACCTCCAGGTATCCCCTCCGTCCTTGCTCCACTGCCCGTCTTCCCACGTCGCTGCATGTCGATCTTCCATAGTTCTTTGCCCAAAACGTAGCTCGTCCGGCATACTTTCCATATTGCATTCTCGTCCTCACACCGTCTTAGATAAACAGAACCGTGTTGTTATCTTCCCTTTGGACAAGAAATATGCTTCTTTTTTGTCATTGCATGTGTCATCAATTGTTATTGGCCAGTAATTGTTTCCTTTCTACCTCTTTTTTGCAAACAGGCTATCCATTTCACCTCGTTGTTATTGCGGCCTTTTGGTGAACTGCACAAATCACTTTTTTCTTAAGAGTGTTTTGTGCAGTTGTACTAAAATGTCACATGGGCAACGTCTCTACATTTCAGTGCGACTGCACAAAGGGAGATTGGTTTTGCTCTATCCTCCTCATCCAACTCCAAGCCTAATCTTCTCCAACTAGTTAGACTTAAGAGAGACTGCAAAGGTGACCGGCTTCTATTTGTGTGTTTATTGTTTCATCAGCAGTCCTCTATTATCGTAATCACACTTAATATCTTTGGAACAGGGACACTGAGCTCTATTTTAGTGGAACTGCACAAAATGATCGGAATGTTGCATGCTCAAGACAGCTACTTTTTTCCCAACATGCCTTGTTGATTTAGACACAGCTGGGGGGACGTTGCTGCCAATGAAAGCATGGATCAATTTTAATTTAACACCTTCTCACAACTCTGTCTTCAGTTGTGATGTAATTATTAGCTCTGATCTGCTAATAATTGACATGCATTAGCAAGGAAGTTAGTTTTTTATTTTTTTCTGAAAGAGCATCGATGGTAAGACACGCGAAACAAAAGCTGAAAGCTCACACCATTGTACAATTTCATGTCGCTGGAAAATTATTTGTATAGTATGTCAATTATGTAAACAAAAGATGGAAGCTTGATAGCATTGCCACAAGCCTCTTCATCATCCGGGTCCATGTGCCATGCACAAAATTATACTCCTTCATTCCTAAATATTTGTCTTTTTACAAATTTCAAACTGGCATATTTTAGAGTGTAGATTCACTCATTTTGCTTCGTATGTGTACTCCCTCCATTCCTAAATATTCTATTCGTCTTTCTAGATATTTCAACAAGTGACTACATACCGAGCAAAATGAGTGAATCTACACTCTAAAGTATGTCTATATACATCCGTATGTGCCAGTCCATTTGAAATCTCTAAAAAGACAAATATTTGAGTAATCACTCGTTGAAATCTCTAGAAAGACAAATACTCCGGAGTATATTTAAGAACCGAGGGGGTAGTGCACAACCGCATGGGAGACTCAACCCGGTTGTTGCGCCACATTAATAGTGAGTAATGAGCAGTCAAATCATAAGCCCCACCTTTTCCCACTGTAACTTGCTCTGAAGAAGCAACCATCAATACGCTCTTCTTTGAATCCGCTCATACTACTCCATCCGTCACTGTTTATACAGCGCGCTTCAGAAAAAAGAAAAAAATCTATGGGACTAAGGCGACTAGCGATCGGCCTGAAAAATAGCATTGGTAGTTATAGCACGGCGTCTATTTCTAGAGGGAATAATGCGTACACACATGCATGCAGTGCTTCCACCCCGGGTACACACATGCATGCAGTTACTCCACTCCGTAGTAGTATAGTACATGGAGAGAAAATTGTGGACTTGATTGCGGTTACCACGCCCTAATTAATTGAGCATTAAACCAAACGCGTCTAAAGTCTCTCTGGTGGTGGAAATGCATTGAGAGAAATGCATCATAATGAAGCGCGCCCTGTAAACTGTGACGGAGGGAGGAGTAGTATGAAGGTGCAAAACCAAGTACGCGTATGGCCAGTCGGTCAACGCACCTCCTCTTGCCATATCACTGACATGTGGGACAGGAGTGTGAGCAAACCGATCTCAATTGATGGCAAAGAGCCAACCCGCCGTTCCTTGAGAGAGACGAGGAGCGAGAACACACAGGCGGGCTCGCACGGAGGCCAAGATATTACATGTTGGGTTTCCGTTTTCTGCCCTTCTCCGGAATAAACGTGTACTTTATCAGTGATAAAAAATAAGAGTACAGACGCTCCACCATGCGGTTCTAGTAGTAGTACTACTCGTACTACTGCGCTTGGCTCTTCGCCTCTTCATGAAGTCGAACAATGATGGTACTCCGCATGTTGGGTACTATAGTGTATGCCTCTGACAATCTGACACTGAATGGACTGATGCATGTCCACCGAGGGTAGGTTGCATTAGTCAAAAGGCGTAAGCGAGCTTCACCTTGTCCTGCAAGCTTCTCCTCGTTCTGCGAGTTGACGAGACACACCAAAAAGTAGTGCTAGGCCATACTCCCTCCTTTCCAGTTAATATGGCTTAATATTTTTTGCGGGTAAATGAGAGAGCTTTATTCATATATAAGCATTCTTAGGACGATCAGCCAAGACACTGGTCACTAGGAAGCGAGGTACCCCGCAAAAAAAGAAGTAGGAAGCGAGGTGTTTCATCAAGCCAACTCTTGGCCACATTCAAAGTGCAGCAAGCACGGTTCGCACGAAGATGCGCCGCAAGGTTTGCTGACCTGTTTACATGCTGAATAACAAAAAAAAGAGGAAATATTACCGAGCGCTACTATCTGTAACAGGATATGAGCCAGAATTAAGTGAGAATTGTGGCGAGTGTTCCATGCAATCAACTTCCATTATCACATGCGAGAACCCTCGAAGAGAACCAAATGTGTTGAAGATTGCTTTATCACATTTTCAAATTATAATAAGAGTGCAGACGCTCCTCCATTCGGTTCCTAGTACTAGTATAGTACGTACCTTTATAGACTATAGTAGTAGTACTAGTAAACTTTGCGCTCGGCTGTTCGCCTATTCGGGAAGTCGAACAATAATAGCACTAGTAGTATAGTGTATGCTTCTGGCAATCTGACACCGAATTAACTGTTGCATGTCCACTGCCTGAGCGAGGGAGAGCTTGCATTCGTCAAAAGTTTCTCCTTGTCCTGCGAGCCACCGCGCGTAAGCTTCTCCCATCCTACAACCTTCTCCTTGTTCGGCAAGTTGACGGGACATAGCAAAGTAATGCTAGTCCACACCGCCTCCTCTCCAGTTAATATGGCTTAATTTCAAATGAGATAAATACACTGACTGTCACTGTATATTTGTAAAAATACAGTCAGTGGACTTCATAATACGCTCATTGCGCTCAGTATATATATTTTCCGGTGTTTATACAGTCACTAGCTCACCCTGACTGAGTATGTGTGTGCATGCACGTGTAGGTTGAGCACTTGAGCGTGACCGTGTGCGTTCCGTCGTGTGCTCGGACATGCATGCATTAGGGCGTAGCGCGCGTTTTTGCGTCCATGTGTACGTGTGACTGTTGCATACACGTAGGGGGAGTACGTGTAGGGGCCACTAAGGGGCAGTCAAATCACACCGTAAGTTAGTCGGAAGAAGCAACCATCATTTCACTCTTGAATGACACGTACGCAATATAAAATGGTTGATATGGAGAGAAAAAGAAAACCACTATATATACACTAGCAGGAGCATAAGCTACAAGCCTGCTTGCTTAGGTTGCTCTCTTCACAAGCATAGAACGACAGGCCTGATCCCATAGCTGGGGGAAGGGAACAATGTTCTGCGTAGACGCAGTCGACATTGGCGAGGGAGAAAACCCACAGTCGGTGCGTCCCAATCGGCGGTCACCGTGGTATGGGCCGATGCCGCGTACCAACCGCCCTTCTAGCTACAGCCCGACGTCCCAAGTAGTCCATCTTCCTTTTGGAGCCGGCTTGCTCCACTGCCGTAGCTCCATCTCCATGTCGATCTTTATCTACTTCTACCGGCTTCTACTTGTGATGAGTTTATGTCTCATGCACTAGTGCTAGTACTATTATTGTAATCACACTTCTTTAATGTCTTTACCATCAAGGATGCTCAGGTCGATTTTAGTGGAATTGCACAAAAGCATCGTACGATCCGAGGGTGCCAGCCGTCTTTCCTTCGACAGGTTCTACCTGGCCAGGAAATTAAATCATGTTTAGGGTTTAGGTTTTAAGTCGTAGTGACCCCATTAGTAGTTTTTCTTTCGTACACGCTCTCACAACTTTTTCCTTTAGTTGTGAAGTAAATATTGGCTATGATGTGTGAATCATTGAGATGCATCAGCATGCGTGTTAGTTTTACTTTGTATTTGATGGAATGTTGTAACGGGGCAACCTTGGAATAGGAATGAAAATGGAGTGGAAAGTTTCCGTTTTTCTGGAGAAAAATGGAAACAGAGAGAAACCAACGTTTCGTTTCGTTGGATCGTGCCATCGAGCAAAACCAGCGTTTAAATCACGTCTGTCGTGTTCGTGTCTCACCCTCCTCCACGGCTCGACCCCACACGGTCGCTCGGCATGCCACTCACCGCAAACTGAGTATATGATAACTTTCCCGCCTGCTTGTCGATGGATCGTGCCATGGAGTAATAGCACTACTGGAAGAGATTGACGAGTTGGGGAAGGACAGCTAGCTGTAGTACGGACTCCCAAGAACTTTTTACATGCATGTTGTAGCCAGCTATTGCGACCTTTGAAAGCAGAGCAGCCGCGTGCACCCGGAAGCGGCGCGGGCGACGCTCTCTCGACCGGCGCGCTGCTTCAGTACCAGCGCCAGTGAGAGGTCGCTTCCGCTCTGGACGGGCATGAATGCGGCACTGTCCATTTCGGGCGGGAAGCACGCGCTGGTGATGAAGAGGGTTCGGGTTGGTCAGGACCAGCCGTGGCAGCGGTCCGGACGTGTGCAAACAAGAGATGATGTACGTTAATATTGCTGCGTATATAATTAACAACGTAAATAATGTGCCAGTTGTACAAATATGATTGGAGATGGAGATGGAATTTTACGTAAACACGGATATGCATGTCTATGTCTATGGGTGTGTGCGCGACGACTCTCGCGACCTAGAAGCGGGAGCGTGTTTTTGATCAAGTTTTCTTTCTTGGTATGTTAGAAAATCAGTTTGTCTAAGCCACATCTAGATGTTATTTAAGGATATCACATCTAAGCTCCCACAAGTATATAGTGTAGCAACAAGAAACAAAAAACTAGGAAAAAATAGACCACAAACAGAGTGGACATCAACTTAGATGTGACATAACTATGTCACATCTAGATGTGTCCTAGACAGACCCTTAAAAAATTGTCCGCCAGTTTCATTTCTTTTTTCCGGCAACGCGCGTATTCTATTTAAAACCACTGCTTTGGAGAGATTTTTTTACTCCATTATAGCCTCTTGTTTGATAGAGTTTCTCGTGTCTCGCTCTCTCACCCTCTCCATATCAAAACAAGATGATAGTGTCCACTCTATCTCTCTCCTCACCGGTGGTCACAGATCCGGCCGTATCCCGTCCGCTGCGGGAGGTGAGGAGGTGCAGCGTTGACGTTGTCGCCGTTGGTGACGGAGTAAGCCGATGCGCACCGTCCTCTCGGAGTCGGCGCTGGCGCGGACGAAGATCCTCCGCGCCCTTGTTCGCTACCATCATGTGGGCAGATCCCACCCGCCCGCCTAAACGACATCTCGCCCACCTGAGGTGTAACTTCTTGTACTGGTCCAGCTCCCTAGGTCGCTGCGTGCGGGTTTTCTTCTATGCGACGACTCCCCAGCTCCCCATGCATAGTAGCTAGGGTTCGTCAGCTGGTCCAACATCACCTACTACTACTATTATAGAGGAAATGTCACTCGAAAAGTTGTCCTGATTTATGCCTCGGTGGAGGTATACATGTTGTTTCGACAAAAAGTACATGGTGGTTGTGCGGTCATTGTCCATATGGTGGTAGTACTATCACTGGTTAAATGAAGAAATGCTTTTTTTCTCGGGTATCCTGGTTTAGCTCCCATCAAGATAATTATGATGCTTCTGTTTGTTGGTGTACTTTTCATTAATTCTTATTGACAATTGAGATGTCGTCGCTAACCCTTTTTTATATTTTTGGAAACAACGATGCATGTCTCCATACCCGAGCATGTCTTCCTCAATTTTAGTGGAACTGCACAAAATTGGATGGCCATTGTTGTTCCGCCTCACTGTCCTCTACCACGTGGTTCTTCCTTCCTCGAGCTTGATTACTGAGAAGAAACAGACCACAGTGAGGATTTGTCGAACTTCATAAGTTCCTCACCCTAACTTGATGCCAAATGGATGATGCATCACCACGATGACCTATCGATGCTCATGGTTACGCCTCATGGTTGCATCGGCTGGTGAAGCTGATCGATTTTCAATGAAAAACAAGTTGTCTTCCATCAGTGCTCTTTGCTTGTTACGCACAAAGATGATATCCTTCGTCAGTTCACCTTGGTTGTGTTGGAGACGCAGTCGTCTTTCACGTTGGTGCAATTTTATCAAACAATTGGCTATGAACCAAATGTTTCCTCGAAGAAGGGTCGACGTTGGTACTAAGAGCATAAGTTTTGTATTGATTTCTAAGCCTTCTCACAACTTTGTCTCCAGCTCCCCTGTAATTTTATTTGTCCAGCTATGAACTTTGATTTAAAAAATGGTGTGGTAAAAACCCGGATGGACGTAGTAGCCCTCCATTTTTATTTACTCTGCATATTAGATTTGACTGAAGTCAAACTTTGTAATACTATCAAACCTTTTCGATAATTGAAATTAAAATTCTTTATTTGTACACACTCTCACACGTTTTAGATAATTTGGCGCATGTGTGGTTGTTCACTTAAGGGAGGGTAGTGTACCACACATGAAGGACAGGAAGTGCGACCAGGACGCGTGGGCGTGGATCGTTAGTTCATCGGAAGTAGTACGAGTTTTCTTCACTGTACATTAAATAAAGAGTTTTGTTTCGTACTTACACAATTCAAAACGATTGTTATGGAGAGAATAAGAAAACCACTCCACTATATATTAGTCGTATACACGCGAGTACTATATGGACGCAGCTTCATTGACTTAGTGCACCTGCCTTTGGATTTATGACAGGTAGGCCCAAAATGTGGCTGGCTCACCTGTCTTACAGCCAAAAGCAGGTGCAGTGAAGGCACCGGAGCTCGGACCGTACTACAGTAGTATATATATAAGCGGGAGCCTCAGCGCTTGTTCGCTAGGGTTCGCACTCTCCACACGCTCGCCGCACTACATATATGTTACACGCTGGAGGCTCAGCGTTCATTTGCTAGGGTTTGCTATATTCACAGTCTCTCACCCTCTCTTCACCAAATCAAAACAAGACTGTGTTGGCCTCTTGTCTCTCCCCCCCCCCTCACAGCTGGTGAAGGAGGCGTATGTATCCCGTCGCACCGGGAAGGGGAGGAGGTGCAGCGTTCACTCTATCGCCTTCAGCGAGGGAGACAATCCACTCTCGGCTGCGCTGTTCTCTTTCACCCAGCGCCTGTGCGGGAGGGCCACCGACCCCTTCTTCCTCGTTGTCGTACGTAGTGTGGGCAGATCCGGCCTCCTGCCGCACGACTTGCCACATCCCGACGACCCTAAGGTATAAGTTTCTTTGAAACCGTCGTTGCTCTAGCTGCATGTGGATCTTTTTCGATCTGTAGTCGAATCTAGGTCTTGTTTCAAAAAGGAAAGAAGGGTGCAGTGGGCTGAGCAAGAATCTAGGATGTGGTTCAATGAGGAAAGGAGGGGCGGAAAGTAGTATAGACTGGCTATCCAGCCGCTTTGTAGGTCGAAAAGGGAAAAAGGGGGTAACCTAGTACACATATCTGTAAGGAACCAATCTCTTTGTTGAGAAGGGAAAGAAACTGGGGGGCGGATAGTTTGTGCAGGACTAGATTTGCTGCCCTCACATAGGAAGAAGGTTCAAAGAGAACAAATATGGGACCAGCGCATATATGCTGCTTGGCTACATACTCTGCATCACCCATTTATACGTGTGGACACACATGGTGCTGGCATGTCCCATACAACTATTTTGCTGTTGTTAATCTAAGAATGTCGCCGGAAAAATGAAGCAATGCCACTGTTAAAAGTAAATTGCATTTTTTAAGGAATGTTGTTTCAAGAGAATGTATCTGTTAATATGAATCAATGCAACCGTTTTAGAAATGCTACTATCCTACTTTGTTTTCCATCCAAGATAAGTTAGATGCTTCTTTCTGTCACCGTTCGTTTCATCCTCCTTTATCGGCAAGTGATTGTTTCCTTTTTTGCCTCTGTTAAAACAGGGGTATCGATTCAACTTGTTGCTATTGCGACATTTTGCTTCGCTACTTGAAACACTTATGTTTTAAGAGTGTTTTGTGCAGTTCAACTTGAATGTCACACCGGTGACTTTGCTTAATTTTGGTGGAACTACACAAAAGGAGATCGGGATTTGTTTCCAGTCTTCGTGGCGAGTTGTTTTAAATCTTGGTCTCAACCACATGATGTGCAGTGTGCTTTGAGATGTTGTGCTACTTGTTTTGGTATTGTTTTAAGTAAATGTTGAATTGAAGCTATTGTATTGCTGTCTTTTCCCATTAAGTAGTGAACAAAAATGGGACCAACCCAGACATGATGCTTGTTGCTTTGTTACAACAAATTCAGCATCACCCCCTTTATAAGCCAGTAATTTATGCCACTCTCAGAATTAACTACTGAATCTTATTTCAAAACTGCAACACTTGTTAGGGATTGGCGGGATTACCATTTTTGTGGCCGCATGTTTCATCCTCCTTTATTAGCTAGTAATTGTTTCCTTTTTGCCTCTGTTTAAACCGGGATATCAATTCAACTTGTTGCTATTGCGACATTTTGCTTCGCTACGCGAAACACTTTGCTTGATTTCAGTGCAACTACACAAAACGAGATTGGATTTCCTATTCGTGTTGGCAGATTCGTATTTTATCTTGTCCGTCTGATGAAAGGTCAGTACATGCCTTCATCCACATGATTGTGCAGTGTGCTTTGAGATGTTGTGCTACTTGTATTGGTATTGATTTAAACAAATGTTGAATTGAAGCTATTGTATTGTTGTCTTTTCCCATTAAGTAGTGAACAAAAATGGGACCAACCCAGATATGATGCTTGTTGCTTTGTTACAACAAACTCTGCATCACCCCCTTTATAAGTAGATGGAAGCACATACTGTTGTTGCGCCCACTCTCCCCTGGAACTGTTTATGCTTTTCGTTAATCTAATGCCGCTGGTAAAATTAAGCAATGCCACTCTCAGAATTAATTAACTACTAAATCTTAGTTCAAAACTGCAACACTTGTTAGGAATGGTACTATCTTGCTTTGTAGTTCTTTCTACATGTTTAACCAAGGTATTGTTAAGATAATGTCTCTGTTAAAATGAATCAGTTGCGTTGTTTTAGGAATGGTACTTTTCTGCTTTGGCGTTCTTTATACATGTTGAAACAAGGCATTGTTAAGATAATGTCTCAGTCAATATGAATGAATCACATTGATGGAGAATTGCTACTCTCCTGCTTTGTTTCCCATTAAGATAAAGTAGATCAGTAGATGCTTTTCTTCTGGGAGTACAAGTCATCAACCGTTATTTCTTAGTAATTGTTTCCCTTATACCTATTGTTGCTTACAGGGATATCAAAATTAAAGCTCGGTTTTATTCCGACTTTGATTTTAGTTGAACTGCACAAAAGGAGCCAATGTGTCCAAGGCAAACTGCTGCATTACCGGGTCCAGTTGGTCGTTCCACTTTGGAGAAAGAAGCAGTCACTGTTTGCGCTACATTACAGAAGGAATGACTGAGAAGCTTTACAGAGTATTATTAGACACCGTTCACATGACTAGTCTGCAGAGACCATTGGCAATTTAACAACACGTGGAGTGCCCTGGGCAAAAAGTGCCCAAACAAGTACAAGAAGCTACGACAGGGTTCACGATCATAGGAATTACATATTTTGAATGGGAAAAGCTTGTCAAAGTTTAATCATTGATGTTATCAAGAAGACGTTAGTTTAATATATTGGAATTGGCAGAAGACATGCATATGA
Organism: Aegilops umbellulata; assembly: GCA_032464435.1. NCBI lineage: Eukaryota > Viridiplantae > Streptophyta > Magnoliopsida > Poales > Poaceae > Aegilops > Aegilops umbellulata. The sequence continues at coordinate 116,345,311 of CP136056.1, forward strand.
TATTTTTGAGTGGGACGCCCTTGCTGTGAGTAACTTCGAGTGTTTTTTCCTATTCCTGTGTTCAGTTTAGAAGTAAATAGTTACTCTGCTGAGATATTCCTGTGTTAAGCGTTTGTTCTGAATATTGTCTATGTAATGCCAGGTCTTGTGTTTGATTGCGAAGTTGAGCTTGGAATCTTGTGGCATGCGGCATCACGAGCTGTTCACCGTGCCTCCTGAGAATAATGCTTCATATTGTTTTGCATGTCGATCTAATGCCAGTGATTTGCTTGTTAAGAAGATCATCCTCTTCTGTTGTTTCCATGCTTAAGAAGTTCATCGTCTAATGTTTCATTCATAGCCTATACGACAAGTGGGGTAGGTTAGTCATGAAACCATATGCTCTTCCGACCAACTCATGATATTAGGCCGTGATTGGATCGTCATTTTCCAACCAAAACCGCTTGTAAAACTGACGCTTGTAAATTAAAGCAGGTGGTCTCGGGCGAAGGCGCTTGGTTGGTCGATTTCGACTAGTAAAATTTCGGAAGTACTTCACACACGATAAAAACGCTGAACGACACTCGGACGATTGCTAATCCAACCGTTAGCTGCTATTTCAGCCTTGTCCATGGATGGCATGATAAGCACGTCGTGCATGTATCATCTGGTAATGTCGTCCATATAGCAGTGCTCGTAAAATATACACTGGTCTCTCAAATTACACGCGTAACCCGCCGGTTTTACTTACAGACCTCGGGCCCTCGGTTTCATTACGCCTGTATTTTACGTGTTGTTCCCGATGACAAGTAAATTACACTTGTATGTTAATATAGGTTTGAAATAAACCAGAGCTCCCAAGCGCGGCCTTACCGTTTCATGTCGTCTTAGTTTCTCGAAGGTGCTCATAGGTGTCCGATGATCTTGGCTTCCTAAATGAGCAGCGGGCGCTGTATCAGACCATTCATAGGGCCCACGAGGCCCTCTCCGTTGTCCTCCGAGTTGTGGCGCTCGCCGTGGCGCCGAGCATTGTTAACATCGTCAACGAACATGAGGATTCAGGAGATGACTTTACTTTGACTGGATGACACTAGGGACCCTCTAGGGCCATAGCCGTACATACGCAAGTGCCTCCTTATTATGTACAACTATATTTTTTTTGCTTTCTCCTGGTTTCCTGACATCACGGTCCCACACCATTGTCAACCTATGTAGTCAATACAAATGAGAGAATTGCACAAGGTGCGGCCGACAGCTGGGACCAAGCAGCTCGAGCAGTATTTGTGTTTTTGAGGCATGAGCACTGCAGAGTTTTTCTTGGCGATGATTTCGTTGTTGTTCAGAGGAGAGCAGGGTATTAACTGGGCGGGCTGTGGCCCGTCTAGCCCAGGCCAGATATCCAGCCCAGATACTAATTTTTTCAAGATGAAAATGGCTAGCCCAGCTATACGTCTTTTTGAGGAATACCCAGGCAAGGTCAACTTGTTATTCTCCGCCTCGCTGGGCTGCAAATCTTTCCTAGGAGGGATGCATTAGGCTTAACAAGAAAATGGGCTTTATAACAATGCATCAAACACGAAATTAGTTTATAAAATATTATTTATGGATTTTGAAAATCTTAAATTTTCATTATTGCGCGCGCAATGTTTCGTTGGATTTTTACGTAATACAAATTTATATTTAACCTGACTAGAAATTTCAGGATAAAAACATGTCGGATCCCATCAAAATGTGGGAGATTTTATTGAATTTTGTCTTCAACGGTTGGTTGAAATTATTAATCATTGTCCTAGCTAGAAAATGGGCTGTACTTTTAACAAACTGTAAATGGGCTGTTATAAATTCCATTAGAATTCAAAAATGAGTTGTACATTCTTACAAAACGCAAATGGGCTATAAGTTCTCTGCCACACACTTGTGGGCCTACTAAGTGAGGTGTCCCCTAAAAAAATAAGTTGACGCGTATGCAAGGCTTTGTCAACTTATTATAGTCAACACACGGTTCTAGCAGCAGTGGCCGTCGGATGTTTATCCAACGGATGTCGTGCTTCTTCTTCAATCTCGGATATTCTTAGCTTCGGCCGCCCAAAAAATGATTCCTCCCCTTGACATCTGGGGCGCACCGTTTCGGAGGCTGACCTGTGGGCCTACTAAGTTGGAGCGTACCAAGGGCTTTGTCAACTTAGTCAATATAAATGATTCTAGCTTCAGTGACCGTACGATGTCCATCCAACGGCCGTAGTGCTTCTTCAACCTCTGGTCTTCTTGGTCCAGCCGCCCAAAGCAGCGTCGGTCGTGCCGCCTGCTCCTGCCTCCCGTGGCCGGATGTGCTGCCGCGGAGGCCCCACCACCCCCATACTACTCCCACCACTGGCCAGGCCATCCCTCCACTCACCCACACCCCCTATTATTCTGCGGTGACGGCAGCCTCACACCGCAGCCGAACCAGTGAACCCTCGTACTCCTCTCCGCGCGGGCTTCCACTGATGTGTCTTCCCCGGCTCCACGTCGTCCCCTTCCTAGGCCTCGCCGTCGTCCACCGCCCTGGTGCTCTCGGAGCGGCGTGGTCAACGTGGTCAACAACCGACTTCCCTCTGAAGAGTACTGTACGTGGAGAGACTGACAGCTGGGTCCACGGCGGCCGCAAGGAAGTGCCTCCTTATTACGCGCAAAATAATTATTCCTCCACCTGACAGCGGGGACCCACCGGACGGGCCACCTTATTTCGCGAAAAAAACGTTTCCCACCTGACTGTTGGGACCCACCGGACGGGCCACCGTATTTCGCGAAAAAAACATTCCCCCCGCTGTCAGCTCGGACCCACCGGAAGTGCCTCCTTATTACGCACAAAAAAATGAATACTCCCCCTGCTAGCTGGGACCCACCTTGGTGGGAGGCTGACTTATGGGCCTACTAAGTTGACAGGGACGGAGGGCTTTGTCAACTTAGTCAATATGAACGATTCTAGCTCCAGTGACCGTACGATGTCCATCCAACGGCCGTAGTGCTTCTTCAACCTCTGGTCTTCTTGCTCCAGCCGCCCAAAGCAGCGCCGGTCGTGCCGCCTGCTCCTGCCTCCCGTGGCCGGCTGTGCTACCGCGGAGGCCTCACCGCCCCTACTATTCCATCTGTTGGCCAGGCCCTGCGGCAACGGCAGCCTCACACCGTAGCCGAACGAGTGAACCCTCATACTCCTCTCCACGTGGGCATCCACTACCGCGTCTTCACCGGCTCCGTATCGTCCCCTTCCTAGGCCTCTCCGTCGTCCACCGCCCTGGTGCTCTTGGCGCGGCGTAGTCAACGTGGTCAAGGAACGACTTCCATCGGACGTGGACTGTACGTGGAGAGGCTGACAGCTGGGTCCATGGTGGCAGCAAGGAAGTGCCTCCTTATTACGCGGAAAATAATGATTCCTCCACCTAACAGCAGGGACCCACCGGACGGGCCACTGTATTTCGCGAAAAAAAGTTTCCCCCTGACTGCTGGGACCCACCAGCTACACCTACGCACGCAAGGAAGTGCGTCCGGGCAAAAAAAATGATTCGCCCCCTGACTGCTGGGACCCACCAGCTACATCTTCGCACGCAAGGAAGTGCGTCCGGGCAAAAAAAACCAAAACGATTCGCTCTCCTGACTGCTGGGACCCACCAGCTACATCTTCGCACGCAAGGAAGTGCCTGACAGTCGGGACCCACCTGGTCGAAGCGTACGTAGCGTTCTCATTCTGGTCGCGAACGTGTATGTACATATATACTGGTCGATGTAGAGGCGCGCACGTGTCGTAGTAGAGGCGCATACGTGTCGTAGTAGAGGCGCGCACGTAGCATGTACACGTACGTGCAGCGGCCAAGGTGCAAGAAAGAAAATACGGCCACGTACGTACATACGGGCAGGGTCTCGATCGCCTACTCGCGCATACGTACAGCGATGGCTTATGTACATGGCTGGGTCAGAATGTAGAAACAGCGTCGTCGTCGTGTTCATGGGGAGGCAACAGAATGCATCGTGTTCATGGGGAGGCAACGGAGTGCATGCTGTTCATGGAGAGGGGTGTGGCGTACCGCAAAACGGAGGAAACAGACCTCCTACGGTCGAAACGGGGGTCCTGTTGATCGGGAGGAGTGTGGCGTACCGCTAAACGGAGGAAACGGACCTCCTACGGTCGAAATGGGGGTCCTGTTGATCGGGAGGGGTGTGGTGTACCGCAAAACGGAGTAAAAGGACCTCCTACGGTCGAAACGGGGGTCCTGTTGAACGGGAGGGGTGTGGTGTACCGCAAAACGGATGAAACGGACCTCCTACGGTCGAAACGGGGGTCCTGTTGATCGGGAGGGGTGTGCTGTACCGCAAAACGGACCTCCTACGGTCAAAACAGGGGTCCTGTTCATCGGGAGGGGTGTGGCGTACCGCAAAACGGGACTCCACGGGATACTGTTCATCTCCACCGTCGACCTCCTCCAGCCTCCACGGGCTACCGTCGACCTCCTCCAGCCTCCACGGGCTCCTGTTCATCCAGCCTCCACCGCGTGCTACTCCACCGGCTACTGTTCAACCACCCCTCCACGGGTACCCATCCACCTTCTACTGTTAATCCAGCCCTCAACACCACGGGGTCCTGTTCAACCACCTCTCCACGGGCACCCCTCCACCATCTACTATTCATCCAGCCCTCCACCACATCACGGGGTCCTGTTCATCTAGAGGCAACGCCACCGCTCATTGTTCATCCACCCCCCCCCCCCCCGCAACGCTCACTATTCATCCAATCGATTGGCTTCAGTTAGCAGCAGTAGCAAAGGAATCGCTCGATTGGGTTCAGTTAACAACCATCGATCGATCGCTCGGGTTCAGTAACGCGTAGCCTGCAGTGCAATCACTCGGGTTCATTTAGAGCCCAACGCCTCGCTTGGGTTCAGTTAGAGCCAATGCCTCGCACACACGCGCGTACGTGTACGAGATAAATGCGCATCGCTCGGCCCCCAACCTCCCACCATAACCGGGAACTCCCCGAAATTTTCCTCCCCCTCGCTTCTACCACGGTTTTTTCCGTCATGGACGGCCCAAAGAATGTCATGCAGCTGCGTCTCCGGGCCGCCCAGGACAAAGAGCCCATTTTCAGTCATGATTTTTTGTCATAGAAGTAGGAGCCCACCACATCTATGACGATACTGGGTTTTGTCACAATTATCGTCATAGAAGTGTCGTATGTATGACAGAAAAAAAATTCGTTCGGCCCAAAATGTCACGGATGTGTCTTTTTTTGTAGTGATAGGCAAGCTTGCCAGCGTGGTTTGGTTTGAAGGATCTTTCGCCAAGTCTTCCGACCTATGGCAGCAGGGGTGGTTTTATATCAATGAGCCGCGGGGCTCCAAGTGGGCGGCTATGCCTGCGTTTCGACCTGGCCCTCCAATTCAGCTTGCTTCATGGATCAACAAGGGACTGGACTAGGGATCCGTCAATCAAGTGCAGACTCTGCAAGGTCGCATCCGAAGCCTTACCGAGAAGGGCATCGGTCTTGTCAATGTCATTCAAGTAATGCTAGTCCGCCGGACCCTGCCATGTCAGCGGCGGCCTCTCCGTATGTGGGAATTTAATCCCGAAGGACGGCGGACCCTTCAGCACTTCCTCGGCACTACGCACGAGGGAATGTGGAAATTATATTTGGGGAATGAGAGCAATGGCCGGACACCACCGAAGATGTTGGCCTTGACTGCAATCATCCGGACACCACGGTAAGTATTCGATCTCCGCACACACTTTATTCGAGTATCTCTTGGTAAGATATTGAACAATCTGTCCCTTCACATGACTGGATAAAGAAAGCGGTGTTGATCTGGTGTCCGGCGCCCCTTCCCGAAGACTCTGCGAATGCCCTACTAACGAGGATGCTGACTCCGACACCATACCAGGTGTCTGCGGAGGAGGGCAAGAACAGGGAGGATGGCGGTGGTCTCTGCCCCAAGGATAAACCAGACATTGAGTTCGGGGAAACCGAAACCTTCTTGCCCAAGGGCAAAGGTGAAGAGGAGGAGGGCCACTTTTGAAGGTCAGGAGGGGAAACCTTCCAAGAAAGGGAAAACGCCATCGACGGGCGGCTTGGGCCGGGCAAGCGATGTTGACGTGGAGCTTTATGATGAGGATAAACCCTTGGCCAAACCGTAAGTGCAGCAGGGTACTTTAATCATACCTCCTTCCTTTCTTATTACTGAAGTAATCCTCCAACATACATATGTCCTCACAGGTTAACGCCTGGTTTTTCCCAATCGTCCTTCTCCTCGGGAGACCTTCTTCCACAGATGATGGAGAGTGACACGCCTTCTCCAGCCCCCTCACCCAATAGGGCGGATGATTCTGAGGTATTGTCCCGGGGGGCTCCTTCCGGCCGACAAGCAGTGTAGCAAACGAAGAGGGCATTACCCGAAGGTGGTGCTTCTGTCACTCAGGGTTTGAGAATCAAACATAGCGGCCCCGCACTATCTGGTTTACAGCCGGAGACGATCCTGGGGGCGAGTGGGCGGATTCCTTCAAGGGAATGCCGTATTCCGACGGTGGTTTTCGAAGACCCAGAAGCGCCGGAAATGATGACGGACATGCTGCGACAAGCGTCCATTTCAGAGGAACACCGTGCCTTGATGGTTACGGTGGTCGAAAAGGTTCTATCCACGAAGAGAGGGTTGAACAAGGCCTTCACGAGCCTCCTAAGGGGTTTTGAGGTTTGTGATGTAGATTTGCCAATTGAATAATATTGACAGAATGCACCTGTTGTATATGCAGTAGCCCCTGAGACTTGGATTGCCTTCTGACAGAAGCGATCGGAGGATCAAAAGATATGATCAGTTGCTAACCTTGATTTAACTTGGAGTACAGGCTACCTCTTCTCCAGCGGCTACCCGAAATACGGAAGTGGCCGAGCTGCAGCGAAAGCTGGATGTTGCGGAAGATGACATTGCATTGATCAACAGGCGTCTTGACGACTCGCAAGGTATATAGTTTCGAGCATTCCTTACGCCAATGTACTTGTAATGTAAGCCTGACGCCGAAAAGGGTTTTATATTAAATGTGCATGATTGCAGATGGTGCTGCCGTCGTTGAAGCTCTTCGCGCGGAGCTAGCCCGGGCCAAGGAGCAGGCCTGGCGTAGTGATGTGGCTGTCGTGAAGGCATCGGCTGATCTAAGAGCCGAACAAGCAGCTCGGCGCCAAAGTGAGGAGAAAATATCCGCACTGGTGCTTGAATTGAAGAATACTGCCAACCGTTGTGAATTCCGTGAGAAGGAGAATAAAGCAAAAATGGATGATCTTGATAAGGCTGTACGAGAGGCGAGTGAAGCTCGATCTGAATCTAGGGCAGCTCATGAAGAGATTTGGCAGGCTAAGGAGATAGCTGCCGGTAAGCCCTTTTTGCTGGAGGCCAAGTTTGGCGATCTGGACTATGCTCAGCTAAACCAGGTCTGGAGGTCTCCGGCTGAATTTTTGGACTTACCAAAGAGTTCTTCCAATGCGGCACAATTTTACCACGCACAAGAGGGGTATGCAACGGAGAAGCTTTTCTGGTCACAATTTGGCGCATCAAAGTGCCCTCTATTGTTGAATGAACAGATGTCCCAATGGGCCGAGCTTCATAGGATATCCGACGACGCCATGAAGAACGTTATAATCCGTTTGTGGCTGAATGAGCCTGTTCCCAAGAGCTACTTTGGCCTGGTGCAGCGTCTTGTTGATGTGGTGCCACGTATCGATGCTGCGAAGCGGTCGGCGTGCATTGAGGGTGCACGGATGGCCTTTTCCCGAGTCAAGACATTCTGGGGGAAGATGAAGGCCATCGATGTTGCGGCGAAGAGTCCGCCCAAGGGCAAGGACCTTAATGAGCCGGAGCATTATTCTGAAGACGTCCTGGAAGCCGCCCACCTAATAGAGGGTCAATGCTCGAAGAACATAATGTTCGAGTGAGGTGTATTAGAATTGTAAAAGACAATTTTATAATTGATCTATTTTTATAATGTTGCTCAAAAAGCTTGAATTCCACCTATACGGCCGTTTTAGTATAATCTGAAAGTTTTCCAGACATCGGCTTCTGCCCCCTCGTAGGAAGTACGGGGGTGTACGAAAAAGCATTTAATCACTCTTTATCCAATGTCTTGGTCCGTAAAGGAGGTGATAATGCGGCGAACCAGGCAATCGGACTATAAGGCGTTAACACTTTCACTTAGTCATGGGAGTTTTATGGTGGGGCTATGACATAGCCCCTGGTATGTATGCGGCGTATGGTGCCTTGCATATCTGATCCGAAAAAGATCCCTGGTGTTACACGGAAAATTGCTAAAGATTCCAATAAGTCGTCAAGTGGTTGACCAGCTCTCGCCGCATCATGACAGTCAGTTTTAGGCTTTCTCTACCGAGGTGCTCATCCGGTCTAGGCCAGGGCACAATCGCAGTAGTTCTCCCTTTACTACCCTAGCCGATAGAGCAGAACGTAGGGTAGCAAGCACAGGAGCCGGGCAACCCAACTATTGACCCAAGACAATGATTCGGAGCTGATGCATATAAGGCCAAACTTGCGACGCCGAAGTACGCTATAGAGTTGTTAGGACTTTTGTTGGCAGCTCGTTTGTTCCCATACCGAGCCCCTGGCAGGTTATGCCGAGGTGCATTTGTAAGGCAGCCATCAAGGCTGTACTCAATGCTCAAAGAGTATGAAAGATTAGTTCGGACGAGGTTTACTGGGAGCGGAGCGATACGCCAATGATGAACTTATGTATATATAAGATAATAAAAAGGGTACCACAAGCCCGGCTATTTGACATGCTCAGGGTCGGGAACAGAGGAAAAAGGGCATAGTACAGGCTCGGAATAAAAAGTGCGGTCTACAAAAAGTTACTTTGGACCTCATGTCGCATGTCTGCGCCGCCCGTCCTCGGGGAGGGGAATCCTTAACGGAAGTAGCCCCTTAGGTGAGTGTATGGATCCAAACTCCGATAGAGTCTGTTGTAGATGCTGTCGTGTTGGTCACCTGTTCTTAAGAAGTGATACAGAAAAATAAGAAAAACGGATAAAAAAACGTTACGGGGATTCTTGCAGGGTTGTCCATATTGTGCTTCCACCGATGCCCATGGTATCTTGAGTGCGTAGTGATGTACGCGTGGTGTAAACTTTGCCAGTACAGTGGGTGGGTGGCGGAAGCCGAACCGCTATTTCCATTCTGAGAGTGGTCGAACGTCTGAGGGAAACTGTTTCTGGCCCCTGGTGTTCGGCTGGCGAGCTGATCCATTGTCTTTATTGCCTGGTGGCCTCCTTCCCTTGTGATCGGCGTTGAGCTTGCCTGCCTGCTTGAGGACCCAACAATTTCTGTTGGTAGGATTAGTTGGCCTATCAGGGTGACCGTGAATCTGACAAGGTCGGTCCAATATCCTGTCAAGGGTCGATGGTCCATCCTGGTTTGCCTTTAGTGGCTTCTTCCGTTGACCGGGCTTCGGATTGTGAAATCTGGCGTTCATCGCTGTGTCGTGTGTATTATTGCGACTGTTGTGTTCAGTTCATCATGGCTTGTTGTTGCCATCTCAAATTTCGGAAGTGCCCGCGTCGCTGGCATTGGTGCTTTTACGAGCGAGCCAGTTGTCTTCTCCCGCACAAAAGCGAGTCATTAGAGCGGTAAGGGCTTTCATGGATTTGGGTCTTTCCTGGCCGAGGTGACGCGCTAGCCATTCACCCTGGACACTGTGTTTGAAGGCTGCGAGGGCTTCTGCGTTCGGACAGTCGACAATTTGGTTCTTTTTGACTAAGAACCTAGTCCAGAGCTCCCTGGCTGACTCGTCGGTCTTCTGGACAATATGACTTAAGTCATCGGCATCTAGTGGCCGGACATACGTTCCTTGGAAGTTGTCTTGAAAGGCGTCTTCCAAATCTTCCCAACTGCCAATAGAATTTTTTGGCAAACTGTTTAGCCAGTATCGAGCTGGCCCTTTAAGCTTGAGAGGTATGTATTTAATGGCATGAAGGTCGTCTCCGCGAGCCATGTGGGTATGGAGGAGGTAATCCTCAATCCATACCGCGGGATCTGTTAATCCATCGTATGATTCGCTGTTAATAGGTTTAAACCCATCTAGAAATGCATGCTTCATTACCTCGTCAGTGAAGCAGAGAGGGTGTGCGGCTCCTCTATGTTGAGCCACACTATGAAGCACTTCCGGCGAACTCCATTTACGAAGTTTAGACCGGGTGTGGTCGGCTCTGTAGTTTCCGAATGGGTGGCCATCATCGTCGGTCGGGGTGTATCTCCGTGATCTGTACATCGATCTTGTGCGCCCTGCTCTATCCTCTGGGTCTTGGTTGATGTCGCGAGTGTTCCCTCGAGCTGTTTTGCTCTTGATTTGACGATCGGATGGGTTGGTATGTTGCTCTGCTTAGGCTGCTGCTTTGTCTGGACCGAATTGTGGCTGGCCCGCCGTATTGTTCGATGGTGGTGTGAGCTCCAGCGCCCTCCCATCATATTGAGGGAGCCACCTACCCTTGGGGTGGCTCTTGTCTGGGCTACTAAGGCCGTATTCTTCGGCGGCCAAGACCTTGGTCCATCTATCATTGAGCAAATCTTAGCTTGCTTGAAGCTGCAGCTGCTTCTTCCTTTGGCTCCTTGCAGTGGGTATAAGTCGGCGTTTGAAATGCTCCTAATCGAGCGGTTCCTTAGGCACAATAAAATCCTAGTTGCAGAGGATCTCCTCTTCCTTGGAGAGTGGGAGGAAATTGCTATCCTCTGAGTCTCCATATGTTGCCTGTTCATCAGGGCTGTCTTGCCCGCCTTCCTGTTCCTCCTGTTCGGATCCTACCTCAACAGGGTATTCATCATCCAGAGTGTTGTCTTCTCCAGTGCTAGTATCATTTTCTCTTGAGCGTCGTGACTTAGAGCGGCGCGAGGCGCGCCAGTGTCCGAACTTTGAACCAGGAGGTTTATCCTCAACTGGGTCCTCCTTGTCATCGTTGAAGGCGTCGTTGGGTGTGTCTATCATACACACGTCATACCATGAAGTGACCATCCCACGTCTAGAGGGTAGTGAGTTCTAGCCTTGCCCCTCATCGTCGTCCATACCGTCGATGTCTTCGGGGCCGAGGTCAAGCGTGTTGGTTGGGTCTTCGACAGAGGCTATGAAGTGGGTGGCGGGTGGGAAGCAAAATTCTCCATCATCAGCCATAAGTTCGAACCGAACATAGTTCGGTGGTGAGTCGCCTGCCAGAGATAGGTTTTTTAGTGAGTTTAGCACATCGCCCATGGGCGAGTGTTGGAAGACGTCTGTGGCGCTGAACTTGAAGATCGATAACCGATCGAGTTCGGTATCTGCGGACTCACAGGGTTTGGAACCTGTCGCCAGGGACGAGTCCGGGGTTCCGCTGATGCGGCTATCATACTTAGTAGAATCTGTGTGCGGCTCCAACACCATGGAATTGGTAGCCCCGTGATGGGGTTGAGCTTCCCATCCTAGGATGACTTGATCTGCTCCGGATCTAAAGCCAGAGTTGTTGCAAGCAAAATTCCTCGTCATCCGCCTCTAATTCGAACCGAACATAGTTCGGCTCTGAGTCCTCTTCCAAGGAAAAGTTCTTTAAAGAATTTAGCACGTCACCAAAAGGTGAGTGCTGGAAGAAGTCTGCGGCGCCAAATTCGAAGATCGATAACTGATCCAGCTCGGTGTCCGCACGCGCACCTGATCCGGAACGTGTAGCCGAAAACGAGTCCGGAGTTCCATTGCCGCAAGTATTGTAGGATGTCGAGTCCGTGTGCGGCTCCAACGCGTGGACTTTGTGGCCTCGGAGGGCACAATGTGCTTCGATTTTGAGGCAGTTGCAGCAACATGATCCATCTCCTGGATGTGATCCGATGACAGGTTTAAGTCACGTTCATCGGGGTGAGGGGGAGCGATCACCGCGGGCTCAAATCCCTTGAAGATCAAGTCTCCATGGATATCCGCGACATAGTTCAAGCTTCCGAATCTGACCTGATGGCCAGGGGCATAGCTGTCGATCTGCTTGAGATAGCCAAGCGAGTTGGCCCGCAGTACGAAGTCTTCGAACACAAAGGTTTGTCCGGGGAGGAAGGTTTCTCCCTGAACGGTGCCATTACTGACGATCGAAGGGGCCATCGAGCCCTTTGTCGACGGCATAGTGGAACCCTCAATAAAAGCACCAATGTCGGTGTCAAAACCGGCAGATCTCGGGTAGGGGTCCCGAACTATGCGTCTAGGATCGATGGTAACAGGAGACGGGGGACACGATGTTTACCCAGGTTCGGGCCCTCCCTATGGAGGTAATACCCTACTTCCTGCTTGATTGATCTTGATGAATATGAATATTACAAGAGTTGATCTACCACGAGATCGTAATGGCTAAACCCTAGAAGTCTAGCCTATGTGTATATGGTAATGAATGTGTCCTATCTGGACTATGCTCTCCGGTTTATATAGACACCGGAGAGATCTTGGGTTACACGGAGTCGGTTATATCAGAGGGAATCTACATAGTCCGTCGCCAAGCTTGCCTTCCACGCCAAGTAGAGTCCAATCCGGACACGAGTATAGTCTCCGGTCTTCATGTCTTCACAGCCCGTCAGTCCGGCCCAATGAATAATAGGTCGGACGTCTGAGGACCCCTTAGTCCAAGACTCCCTCTGGGGGCTAGATAGGCAATGCATGTATCTAGCAAGAGAGGGTGGGGGGAGAGAGAGAGCTCGGCATGGGTTGCAATGGAGGGTGTGTGAGGTAAATACATTTGGTAACAAAGTGGAAAAAGGGGGTTGTATAGTTGAGAGAGTTAGAGATCGAAACATGGAGAGAAAGAATGAACATGTGTCGGAAACCGATAGCATCCTAAGGTGGTTACGAGAGGAAGATTGACCGATACAGGAAGTATGTAGCGTGTGTGCCAGGGGGGGGCTAAAAACAACATTTGAATGTAGATAGTACTAGACTTAATATCGATGTTTCAATTCGGTGTACATTGTAAGATTTGAACTGAGGACCATGCATATGGGTAATTATTTTGAATTCATGCCATACTAGGTTTAGGAAAGTTGACATTGACTCGATTGTTGTGCTATTTTTGTAGGTCATATGTTTGAATCCATCCAAAAGTTTTCTCACTACCATGGTGTTCATCATATACATATGAATTTGTATTAAAAAGTAGCATGGATACAGTGAAATGCGAAATCCACGTTAGAATTGGAGATCGCTATGTGACACACACTCTAATTCAAATAACTAATTACATGACACACACTCTAATCCACGTTAGTGTGGATATCGTGGATGTTGTTTCATTTTTTAAAATAACTCCTCATTAACTAATTTATAGTATCTCGTCTCGAATGATTAATTATTTGCAAGGAAAACACGGGCATGGTAATACATACAGATTCGTTTGCAAATGAAAGAAGATTCGTTTGCATTCTCAAATCTCCTCTCAAATGTAGGCGCACCAGGCAAACCAGGGTCGTGTCGTGGTGGCCGCATGTGTCGTGCGGTGGCTTAGCACCCAGCCACCCACCCGGACGATGCTTCGGTGCCTTAAGGCACCTACCTTTGTGTCTATGACATGTGGGCCCAACAGCTGGCTGGCCCACATGTCAGTGACCCAAAGACAGGTGCCTTTAAGGCACCGAAGCTATGTCCCACCCACCCCCCTCCCTCCCCCTCCCCCTCAAAAAAAGGACGATGAAAAAATAAGTTCGCACTTCCATGTTTCGGATTGAAATATCTGGCGGCCCCAATTCCAGCCCTGCAAAATCTCCCCCTTCCGCGCCCAGATTGCTCAAACCCCAATTCGCCCCCAACCCAAGCAAAGTTCGGATCGCCCCTTGTCTCGTCTCTTTCCCCACCTCTGTGCCAGACGACGACGAAGACAACGGTCGCGCTTCACCACCGCACCGGAACTACCTCGTCTACGCCCTCGTCCACCGCACCGGGTGGTCCACCGACAATGTCGGCCGCCGCATCCGACGTGCCTCACAGACACCGACTTCAACCGCATCAGGTGCGCTTCATCGACGCCGTCTCCCACCTCACCGGGTCTACTTCACCAAGCACATCGTCGCACCTCCGCCCCCGAGGCCGTTGGGGTTTCACCAACGGTCTCGTCCACCGCATCGTAGCGCTCCGCTGCCACACAAGATTTGCATTCGTGCGCGGCCAGCCAACGCCAGTGCATCAACCTCAATGGCTCTGAAGCGACCCGCACTCTAGCTAGGAGAGCATGCCTAAATGCCGGCCCGAACTAGGTATCCACACATCACTCCCTTTTGCACTGTTCCGACGATGTTTGGATATCCTTTCACTTCTCTCTTAGCTTACACGCCTATGCAACTCTGACTTTAACTCTTATTTCTTCTAGAGATATCATCTGAAACAAGCAAAACCATTTTTTAGCGAAGCATGACAGCGCTACAGGATCTGGTACACATCTTGCACACCCGTATAACCTTGTAAGTATATGTCCTCCGGTACAACAGCAAGGTCAATTCCTCTTATTTGATCAACCATTCGCCGTGTCAAAAATGTAGATGGGGATGCAAGGAGCACAAGGCCTGCACATCCAAGCAAGTGGTAACATGGACTTGTACATGGAACATCCCAAGCGCAAGCAGAGCTGCAGTGAGCCTGTACAACGAGCTAGCATAAGTCCCTGCATTTTCATTTAATTTGTACTGGCATGCATGTATGATTTGTGTGCAGTTGCGGATCCACGAATTCAAGTTACCAGGGGCGAACATTTAGCTTAAAAAATATGAAGGCACTTGCACTCCGGAAATCAACATAACTTGAGAAATGAGAACCTACATGCACTTTGAAAACCAGCTAATGACCCAAACTAGTTCAGATTATAAAACACTAAATGATGCAAGCACAAAAAAACACAAAATGCAACATGGTGTACAAGGACAACTAACATGGTCTGTACCTGCTTGAATTATTCGTTCTCTGGCTGAAAATATCAAAGTGTAATTGCACCTATAACCAGTGCGCAAACTGCATATCAATATATCTATCCTGCACAAGTATGCCAATAGTTTCAAACAACAGATTAGAATAGTATTTATGCTACGTTGTCATGATACAGGGACTTTCTGGTAGATGGCCTCGACGTTTCCTCAAGCCATGAAAATGTACTATAATTTGCTTGTCATCAATGCCTACAAATCTCTATGTCTCTCTCAACATAGCAGATCATCATTAGACACTAAATCCTTCAATGGGAGCTTGCAAAATGCTTGCATTAGATCCCTCATTAGACACTATATGTTCATCACCAGGAGCATGTAAAATGTTTGCATCAAATCCTTCATTAGCAGTCTGTTCATTACACACTTCAGGCTCAAGAACAACATGAGCTTGTATGTTTGCACCGGAAAATTTATTAGATACATCAGATTCAGTCAGTTCAGTATTGATTGGGGGAGTTATAAAACAAGTAGAAATTGGTTTCATTTTCTCATAGATTCCCTACACACAAGCAGTTTTACAACACCGTCAGCTTTAACTATTGGCCAAAAATTGAACAGTTGAATTAGATATAATCAGGGGTGTGATGTACCTACTCGTTGCGCATGCTACTCTTGCAAGTTGCGACTTTCCGTTTGCACAAGCTCGATGCCATGACCGTGCTGCCGCCGCTGCCTCCCACGCAGGCTACACCCAGGGTTGGATCTTCATCTTCTTGTCCTTTCATTCGATTGAAGCCCGGCGACCGCCCTCCAACAAGGGCGCGAGGAAGTGCTGTGTCGGTCTGTCCAGTGGCGGATAGGTTAGGAGTGAACCAAGCTAGAGGCTGGAGCGAACAAATTGGGATTTTTCCTGTTGTCGATCGATATAGGAGGCGCTCGTTTGGGCAGCGAGCCTGCTATAGGGCCTGCCTGCACTTACGTTATTGGCCCATCCAAATTGAAACATTTTATTCATTTTTTACATTGCCTGCTTGTGCGTTGGGCCGAACAAAGTTAGCCTTGGCCAACCTGGACGACTCAAACTAGCTACGCACTTTCCAGCCACCCGAGGCGGCCGCCCATACCAGCCCCTATGGTGGCATCGCCCCTTTTTGTGTGTATGATTGGGGTAGTGAAAAATATTCCAGTGGCGCTTTTGATTTACCCACAGAATGGTTGAATTGCTTGTTTCTATGAACTGAGTTTGCCAATAATGTGAAGGATGCCAGTCTTTTCATCCTATTGTAGATTGCTTATATCTCGATATGCCAAATGTAATCGGATGAAATATACAGTAAATGCCAGTGTGATGTGTGTGGCTACAACTAGTCTAACTACACGTCCTCATATAACATATCAAGGACGCACCATCTTACCATATTAACCATTCGACTTACCAATGAGTGTGGGAAGAAAGAAGTATTGGGACTGCACATCCAAGCAATTGATGCCATGGACTCCTTCGTAGAACCTTGTAAGCGAAAAAGAAGTTGCAGTGTGCCTGTACAAAGAGCTAGCGTAAGTTCAGTTATCTGCTTCTCGGAATTTTAGTTAGCCACTTATTGCAAAATTGTTCAATTACGTTGCTTGGCTTAATTTAGTTTGCTACTTATTACATAATGCCATAGCCTGTTAATCCTATTACAAACTGCGCCTATCTATGTGTTTGATACTTACTGTTAAGAATTACCTGTTTGCCTGAACTTAAATAGATACTTAAGCACGTAGATAGCTAGTCATATGTACTTCTAGGGTGCAGCAGAATTCACGTGTAATTTACGTTCTGATACCCTGTTTATTTAAATGGTTTGCTGTTATCACTTGTAGCACTAGTAATGTTTGCATGTTCATAGATAGACAACTGTCAGGTTTATATGAGCGACACTATCTTTTTAACTTATATATGTGTTGGGATCATTTGTCTTACTTCAAAGAAATTTACAGATGTCTATGTTGCTGGTAAACGGTACCGACTTGTTACTTTAATACGTTGCCAAGAACTTGTTAGTTTTACTAGTTCATGTGTAATCAAATACGTTGCCAAAACCGGTTAGTTTTACTAGTTTGATGTTAGTTTCTTATGGCTCTGGCAAAACTTTATTTATTGATTGCTAACATTCAAGTTTGCAGGATCCAGCTAAAACTCCGTTGGCACAATAGGTGTGTTTTTAGAAACTTCCTTGTTTACCTGGTTTGCTGCTGTAACTTGTTGTTGTAATCATCTTTCCAACTTCAAGTTTTCAGGATCGAATTGGAAGTCCAATTGCATAGCAGGTACATTTTCAAAAAAATGTTTGTGTAACAGGTTTGCTGTTGTAACTTGTTGCTCTAATCAAGTTACTGACTACTAAACTTTTCAGGATCCAAGAGAAACTCCAATGCCACAATAGGTTCCTTTTGCAAAACTTGTTTGTTTAACTGCTTTGCTTCTGCAACCAGTTGCTCTAATCACGTTACTGGCTACTCAACTTTTCAGGATCCCAGAGAAACTCCAATGCCACAAAAGGTACCTTTTGCAAAACTTGTTTGTTTAACTGCTTTGCTGCTGCAACAACCGATTACAATGATGTTAATAACTACTTTTCAGCATCCAATTGAAACTCCTTAATTCCTTGTTTGTTTAACTGGTTTGCTGTTATAACTCCTAGTTGAGATGTTTTGCTAACTTCAACTTTTCAGAATCCAATCGAACTTCAATGGAAAAACAGGTTAGCCCAAGATCAAAGAGCAATGTCCCCATGGACGTTGTATCATCCCACAGCAGTGGCACCGGCCCAATCATGCATCATGAATTGCCAACTACTGATGCTCTAGAGGGTAGACTAGTGGTAGAAAGAGATTCTGCTTCTGCACTTAGAGATGAAGTTGACATGTTGAGGAAGCAAACAACACAATCACAAGCAGTACTCAAGACAACCATTAAATATTTGGTGGATTCCAAGACGAAGCAAGCTGAGACTGACCGCATTGTTAAGGTCCTGAAGGAAAAAAGGAAATTAAATTCCCACTTGGTAAATCATAGGTGAAATGTTCTTTCGATCGTTGAATAACCTTTTGTTGTTTGTTCATGTGATCAATCAAACTATTTGTATTAGAGATCATGTAATAATTGTTTTTTGTTTTTTGGTTTGTAATTTTATTTGAGCACAAGTCTGTATTAATTGATAAGACTCGGAGACATTTCATTTTGATTGTTGTGCCAAACCTACAAATATGCCAATCGGGCTGAATGTGCATTCAGCAATAATAGTAGTATAGATGGACCATAAGTGGCGGCCTGGCTTATGTATGTTAGTTGATATTATTGATCCATATAATCTATAAGTGTTTATATGTCTGTTAGTTATGTACATTCTTGGTTGATTGACTCGGTATTTGAATCTTGATACAACGCTTGTGTACATATCTAAATGGGAGTACACATTATGCTGCGTGTGACATTTGAGTTGGACATAAAGTGTTCCAAATATTCGAATTCACCTTAAACTGGATTCTAGCTTCTGAATTTGAGTATCGGCATTTGTAAATCATATTCATATATGACAGTGGAATACATCTTTGTCGTGCTTTTGAAGATATATAAAAACACATATAATGATTTACAAAGATTCGTATAGGAATACAAAATGGATTTGAATTTAGTTTCCAGGGTAAACGTGGATGCTTATTGTCCAAAATTCGAAAGAAGTGGCAAAATGTCCACTCCCACGTCGGCTGCCTGTAGCCAAGTGTTTGGGAGATGGAAAATACTGTCTACCCATTACACGGACAATCCATCGGCCTGATTTCCACTGCTTTCAATAGGGGTAGGTTAGTAACTTCAGTTAGAAGTGACACGACCGCCTCTGAGCCCATTTCGACACGGTGGGCGCCAAACATGGGCGGCAAAACACATTTGATTCAAGCTCGTCCGAAAGACCTCTGTTTCTCCCTCCATTTCCCCATTCATACACGGTGGGCGGCAAAACAAACTCGACTCGTCCGAAATCGATGTAGGCAAATATTTTCAATAGGGGCAGGTTTTTAACTTCACTCTGACATGACACAACCGCCCTACCTGTCAGCCCCGTTCATACACCGTGGGCACCAACCATGGGCGCCAAAACACCCTCTCCTCGCCCGAAATCGCTCTGGGCAAATATTGGCGAGATGCGAGATTACCGTCCTATCCCCAACCGACGAGACGTGCAAATTTTTAACAGGGGCTAAGTTCATAACTTTCCCATATTTCAGATAGGCCCGTCCCAAAAACATGGTTCCCCGTACCTCTCCCTCCATTTTCCCATTCATACACTGTCCATGCTAGAACACCATCCCCACACCAGCCTCCTCCGTCTGCCACCCCATCCATTGTCGTCGTCCTCCACCCCATCCATCGCCATCGTCCTCCACCATGCCAGAGCGCCTACCCAGACCGCGTCGTCCACTGCTAGAGATGGACGTTTCTCATCCACGGCGATGGACCAAGAGCCTTGCATCACGTCCTCTCGCTTCATCAGCGCCATCGTCCTCTTTGTCAGGGCCGCTCACACGACCTTCTCTTCCACCGCAACGGGACTTATCCCCTAATGCACCCGTCTACCGTCGCAGATCTGCTTCAACACCACCGACAGCCATCGCACCCCCGATGCCTACACGACGCCGCAAGAGAGGTGGTACTTCATATCTCCTCAACTTTTTGATCTCAACCAGAAAATAGATCGTAACTTGGTTACTCTACTTTCTTTTCAGCTCTTAGAATTTAGTTCTTAGTTCGAAGCAAAAAATGGATGCTAAATATCATTTCTCTGGTTTGCAGCTTTAAGTCTGCCATGGCACAGTCATAATACGGTTTAATTGATCATGCTTAAGGTTTAATTGATCATGTTGGTTCCGTGCTGGTTTCTTCAATAGAAATCTGAGGGGAAACCCTCTTTTGCTCAAAAAAATGCTTAGGATTTCCCCCTTTTATGATCACTATATGATCAGAATACGTGCTTCGTGTTATAATAGCACTGCTCCACCCATCAAGCTAAACAAGCTTAGTTGTTCAAATACGAATCTGATATTATTAGAACAGAGTCATTTAATTGGTCAGCTGAATGTTCCTAATTTAGTTTTTAAAATGCATGTTCACCGCTCGGGTGTGTATCTCTACAGGGTGCCCATGGTGGGCCGGCCCACCCTGGGATTTTGGGTCGTCCCAGGCCTCGATTCCCCTCTGTTCTGCTGCGCGCTTCCGATCTCTACTCGCCCCCAGCCGCCTGCCTCGCCGGTGACTTGCCATCCCCGGATGACATGACTCTAGGCGGAGACGCCGGACTAACAGGAGGTCAGGAGCCGCTCGCCCTACAGCGTCACCACTGCTCGGGCGCGCCGTCGTGCCTACCTTCCCAGTCTGTTCAGGGCTCAGGCGTGCAACACCCACTAAGCCAACCCTATTTATCCTGAGATACGTCCTCAACACTCAGCACTTCAGCAGCCACTCCTCATCACCCATTTTCTAATTGATTCATTACTCATTAGGCAGGACTGTCATTAGGGTTTGTTGTGTGCTGAGTGCTAGCTACACTTAATGGTTCAGATGTATTTCAATAATCTTTAGTACCTGTAAAGTTCACATGGTTTCAAAATTCCGGCCCTAGAAACAGACACTAGTCATTTTGGATTGTTGGTCATAGTGACATTGACCCAGATTACTACTGCAGGTCAAGTTTGTTGACAATTTTACTTGTCTTTCTTACTCATTTGATATGATATCCAATTATTCACGTCGATTAGTTGCAAACAGTAAGTGCTAGACAAACTTCTTGATTTAGATTTTGGATGGTCTCTTACTGCAGCTACAATTCTGCATACTTGTCTTATTGAGCTCACAAGTAAATGATTGATTCACTACATCTATGCTTGCCTTCTCATATTTGTTGTCAATATTCTTTTAGGGTGGACCACCCTGTTCCAGAATATTGGAACCGTAGACATGAGTGAATAGTATTTCTCTACGTGATCTCTTCCATCATGTGTGGGCAACGAACACTGCATTGTATAGAAAGAAAGTGTCGTTTCCAGCTTTTACATAGGCTACGATCTTTTACATGGAATACAATCTGCCTACTTGCTTTGTGTCGCACTACCAACACTCCAACCTTGAAGCTAAACATTATGCCACTCATAATTCCTTGGTTTATTTGTTCAAATACGAATTAGATATGATTATAATGTTCCTACTTCAGTTTTGAAATGTGTGTCTGCCTGTTATAGATACATAAGGGGTTTGTATTTCTATGTGTGGTCTGGTCAGCACGGTTGGGGGTGAACTTTGCATATGTAGGGGTTTATAGGGAGACACTTTTCGAGTTGAATCCGCAATGCATTCCATAGATAATCTGACTACTTTTTATGTTTTCATGAATCTCATATTCTGAACAGCATCATAATGATTATGAGCTTGCGCGCATGAAAAGAATAAAGCAGAACAATGCCATGGCTGTCAAACTTGGCATTAAGGGACTAAAATTGAGTCTGGATGCAATGCAATGCAAACGCTCTCCACCTACAGATTCATGCTCAGAATATGATCCTAACAGTGATTCTCAGCTAGAGGGAGACCTAAGTCAATGTAGCTCCCTAGTGGAGGAGTAAGAGGCAGATGCCCTATCTTATTCACCCATCAAGGTGCTTGCTCTAACTTTCCACGGTTATATTGGTCGCACATATCTTGCAACTGATGCTTTGCATTGCTTCTACTTTGTTGCACTGCCATTAGCTTAGTTTACACATCGTGTATGTGAATACGCCCTGCCTATCCATTTTCAGTGCATATTCCATCTGTTATCTTACCATATTTATCCATTCAAATGTTGTTCTTGTGTATCAGATGTTCAAAAGGAAGAGGGTATTGCTCATCGTGGAGGAGCACAAGCAAAGTATTTGGAAAAGGTAGTGACACCTGATAAATCAAATATCCCATTAGGTGTAGTTGCAATGTCACCTGACCCGCAAAACACCCCAACTCTAGCAGACTCTAGCCCTACTACACTAGTCATTTCTGATGCCCCAACTCAGCAGACCCCAACTGCAGCAAACAGTATGATGATGCCAGTTAACATAGCACCAGCTCTACGACGCAAAACCCCCATTCCAGCAAAGAGTACACCAAGTCCAGTTACCAAATCCCTTTTCGAACAAGAGAGAGCCCCAATTGCAGCAAATAGGACCCCTGTTCCATTTCTTCCCAGTTTAGAAGACGAAGCTTATATTGTTGTTAGGAACTTTGTGCGCATCTTTCCTTCATGGAAAGATTATACTGCTGACACAGAACAATTTCCAGTCTTCCTCCGCAACTTATGTGTAAGCAATGTACTAATGTTATTCATGGTAATTACTGCATATGTTTCTGCTAACAGAAGACACAAGATTTCATTCATTTAAATAGGCGAGGACCAAACTGGATTGTCAGGAAGAGCGAGACTTGGTTGCGCTTTTCAAGCACTCGTTGATGAAGTATCGTTCCTACCTGAGGCAAGCGCACTTCGATGGCAAGCCTCTAAATGAAATTTCTGTAAAGTCTCCGGTGCTACATTTATCCAACAGTGACTAGAATAATCTTGTTACACATTGGTCTTGTCTGCAGCGTAAGGTACTATCTATGATATCCCATCACAATTTGAAATACATTTCTGCATTTGCCTTAACGTCTCACTTGTATGAAAACTATTAGCAGAAGAACATTCATTCTCAAGGGACCACAACATCTCGCAACTATACTGCACACTACATTACTCTTGTGAGTACCTCTTGCCATGTATGACCATCCTTACTTTCATAGTTGTTTGATTATGTATCATCACTGCACATGTTAGCCTCGTTATCGTCCATTTGGTGGACATTATAAGATCGGCATCGACTCTTACATAAATTTAGAATCAACCAAATGCTTTTGAAGAGGTTTAGCTCTGCAGTCCTCTTGTAAGGACTGAACGTCGTCTATCACTGTACTTACATTAACAGCTACTCCCTCCGTCCCATAATATAAGAACGTTTTGTATAGTACACCAGTGTTCAAAACACTCTTGTATTATGGGAAGAGGGATTGGTTCATTGTGTAGCATTCTTTATCTTATCTCCCTCGCCCACCATTTACTAAAAGATATCAGATCTATATTTAATCTTACCAAAATGTTGAATACACAGACAATGCCAGTGCAGAAGTGTAGCCCATTGGTCTTGTCAGTACATTTTGTCCTGTAACGCTTGTACTTCCAGGGGTTGGTAGTTGATTATGTAGCATGAAAATCTGCATCTTATCTTCATTATCCTCTATCCCTTCCAGTATTATCATATCTATAATTACTCTCTACAAAATGTAGAGTACAGGCAATGCTTATGAAGAAGATTTTGTGCTGAAATTCTAGAGTTATCCTTCCCTTGACATGGAGAAGGGCATTATAAAGCCAGTGTTAACTGTTAATGTAAGTCAGCCCTTCTAAAGCTTTTATCCTCAACTGCTGTTTAATTTGCTCATACTCCCTATCGTTTACTGCTGTTTAGTTTGCTGTTTCTATCAAAATGCATGTTCGCAAGAACCGTAAGTTCCAAGTTTGACTTGTAAAACCAAATTCCTTATTCATACCATGCACATTACTCAATACTCCCTATATGTATGCTTGTTTTTGTGGATCTATAATCCAATGTGTGGTGAAGCAGCCCATGTTTGCAACTTGTCATCTCCTGTTTTATCTTACTGATGTGGCTGATGATATGAACAACATGCCATGCACATTAGCCAAAATAGATACAACGATTGTCTTTGCCCTTCATCTATGCTTGTTATGTTGACATGGTAATCCAGTAGTGTGGTGAAGCTCCCCGCATTATGAACAATGCTAGACTATGCTATTGATATCTTGAACTTACTCTTTATTTTCTAATTTGAAATTGGATGGAATTGACAGCACTGTTATCATGTTTGTTTATACGCGTGGAAAACATGTCATCTCTCTGCTTGTTTCAGGGTGATATGCCTGATGGCATGCACAAGTCTGCTGAAGGCTGTGAGACAAACCCAACATATATTGCAGCAAAGAAGGCAAAACATCTTGAAGATAGCGACACAACCCCAATGTCTTTTCTTGATGCAGTGTTCAAGTTACTTGACACTAGCAGTCAGACAAGCTCACAGAATTCGCTGTCTGAATCAGTTCGACTTCTTCTGTCCCAAGTTCTAGCAGAAAGACATTCTGCAACTCAACTTCGATTTGAAGTCCTATCTCTAAGAAAGATTGCGGAGAACACCAATGAGAACCTCATTGCTAAACAGCTACACCTGGAAGCTATGACCGACATGCTAGGCCGGTCTCACAACCTTGCTCAGCAGCTTGCGCAGCAGTTCCCGTGCAAGGCTAACCTTTCTTGAACTGTCTTGGAAGTGGTCTCGGTTCAGTATTATTTTGTTACGCTGCAATGGTGCCCAGTTTTTGTAATCTGCTTCTTCGTTGCGCTTTATGATCACTGGTGGCGAACTTTGGTGCCTAGTGGATGTAATATACCATAAATCCTTTATTGTGTAGTGTAGGTTTATTCTAAGTTACTGTGCCGTAATTTATTTAGTGTATAGAGTAGGTTTGTTCTTAATTCCTACTAGTTACTGCCATCATTCGTTATCTGAAAAAAATCTGATGTAGTCGACCGGGCCGAAACATTCGCCTCTAACGGGCCTGGTTTTTAGCGGGCCACAATTGGGCCGGCCTGCATCTTTCTTGGGCCCGGATGGCCATTGGGGCCTTCACACTTTGTGCCAGGCCCACAACTTACTCCGGCCTATATTCGGCCCAAATTTTAGTTGGGCCTTTTGTGGACCCAGCGCTTAGATTGGCCTAGGTAGCGTTGGGCCTTTTGTGGACCCAGCGCTTAGATTGGCCCAGATAGCGTTGGGCCATTATCAGGCTGAATATTCTACTGGCCTGTTAGCAGGCCGAAATGCATGCTGGGCCTCAATTTTCACTAGTCGTCGATGGGCCTTCAGCAGGCTAAAATGTAGACCGAGCCTTTTTTGGCCCAGTTATATGACGGGCCGTTACCAGGCCGAAACATATCTTGGGCCTTAGTTGGCCCACTGATATCATGGGCCTTTAAGAGGCCGAAAGCTTAGTACATGCATGAACAGGCTGAATTATACGACAGGCCTTTAACAGGCCCAAAGTCACGTTGGGCTGAACTGTTGCTACCTTTATCATGGGTCGTTAGTGGGCCGGATGTCGCGTCGGACCATATATGGCCCATGGGCGCCATTCCCAAGCAGAAAGACACACCCGGATGAAATGGGCCCATGTCTACATCGGGCCTCTAACAGGCCGAAATTCACTGGGCTATAATTGGGCCCAAATATTCGGCGAACAATTAACGGGCCGGTTCTGGCTTCGGGCCATAAATGGGCCTTTATTAAACTGGCCGTTATTGGGATGGCCCACTAGTACCTGAGTAAGTACTACGGGCCTTTGACTGAGCCGGCCTTTTTAACCTATATGGGCCTCTGTTGGGCCCTGCCACTTGTCGACGTATCATAGGCATGTCTCCTCCAATGGACGGGCGACATCTGGCCCACCGAGGAGCAGACACGTGTTTCCTCCGGCCAATGAGAATTTTACACATGGAAAATCACCATTGGTCCGGGCTGTTAACGGGTTATCGGATCCAAAACCGGACCCGATAGCTTAACGGTGTTCCGTTATGGTGGATGCCACATGTCGGTCACCCTTGACGAAAGCACTTCCATGACGCGGCATTTACCGTCATGGAAGTGAACACTTCCGTGATGATAATTTTGGTAATGTCATGGAACACTTCTACGACAGCACAGGTATGACTATCTTGATTTTGTCATAAAATCATCATGGATGTACATGCATGACAGAAAACATGACCTACTGTGACAAACATATATCATCACGGAAGTGTGTGTTTTTGTAGTGTAGAAGCCCTCCGTGATCGAATCCCCCTCCAGCAGATCGCCAGAAAAGGCCCAAGATGGGATCTCACGGGTACAGAAGGTTGCGACAGTGGAAAAGTGGTTTCGTGGCTCCCCTGGATGTTTTCAGGGTATAAGAGTATATATAGGCGAAAGAAGTAGGTCAGTGGAGCTACGAGGGGCCCACGAGGGTGGGGGCGCGCCCTCCTGCCTCGTGGCCGCCTCGTTGCTTCCTTGACGCCCACTCCAAGTCTCCTAGATTGCGTTTGTTCCAAAAAAAGATCCTCGCGAAGGTTTCGTTCCGTTTGATATTCCTTTTCTGCAAAACACTGAAATAAGCAAAAAAAACAGCAAATTGCACTGGGCCTTCGGTTAATAGGTTAGTCCCAATATAAAAAGGTATATTAAAGCCCATTAAACATCCAAAACAGATAATATAATAACATGGAACAATAAAAAATTATAGATACGTTGGAGACGTATTGGTTGGTTTTGATGACTACGTCATCTACATATGCCTCCACCGTCTTGCCGATTTGCTTTTCCAGGCATGTCTGAATCATGCGTTGGTAAGTGGCGCCGGCGTTCTTGAGCCCGAAAGGCATTGTGTTGAAGCAAAAAGGCCCATACGGGGTGATGAATGCTGTTGTGGCCTGTTCGGATTCCCTCATCTTAATTTGATGGTATCCGGAGTATGCGTCAAGGAAACACACTGAATCATGTTCGGCGGTTGCGGCAATAATCTAGTCAATGCAAGGTAGTGGTAAGGGGTCCTTGGGGCAGGCCTTATTGAGGTCTTTGAAGTCGACACACAGGCGCCAAGATTTATCCTTCTTTGGTACCATGACCAGGTTTACTAACCATTCTGGATGTTTGATCTCACTGATAAACCCATCTTCGAGTAACTTGGCTAGCTCCTCCCCCGTAGCCTGTCGTTTGGGTTTGGAAAATCGCCGCAATGTTTGCTTGACCGGCTAGTATCCCTTCAGTATATTGATACTATGTTCGGCCAGCGCACGTGGGATTCCTGGTTATCTTTAAAGAGGTAGATTTAGGCCTTTTATCAAGAATTACGTCGTCCCTATACACTGTGGAACGCAGAGCGGTGAGTTCCTCGGCCGCTAGGGCTTCGGACAGTGCCTCAAGAGCCAGGGATGCGGTTTTATTTTCGGCGCGGAGTGCTATGTCCGGACCACTGGAGATAGTGATAACGCCATTGGGCCCGGGCATTTTGAGCTTCATATACCCGTAATGAGGTATGGCTTGAAAGCGTGTGGATGCATCTCGCCCTAACAAGGCATGATATCCGTTGTTGAAAGGAGCCACCTGGAAGGTTATGTCTTCGGACCTATAGTTTTCTGGTGTGCCGAATACCACATCCAGTTTAATTTTCCCTGAGAATCTTGCTTCCCTGCTGGGGATGATTCTTCTAAAGGACGTATTGCTCTGCTCAATGCGACTCATGTCCATTTGCATTTTATTGAGTGTGTCCTCATAGATGAGGCTCAGTCTGCTGTGATCGTCCATTAGCACTTTAGTAAGCCAAAAGCCATCCACGATTGGGTTAGGACCAGAGTGGCTGGTGCCTGGACTGAGCGGGATCTTGGTTCGTCATCGGCATTGAAAGTAATCGCCGTCTCGTTCCAAGGGCTTATTGCTACTACTTGGCAGACTTCGGCAAGGTCGTGAAGCGCCCGTTTGCGCCGATTATTTGATGAGAAGGTCTCGAAGACTGTGAGTACTTCGGGATCGTCGTCCTCCAAAGAGTACTTTTCTTGGGTAGTGTTGGTGAGGATACCCTCACCGCTCTTGGCCACTTGCCGGAGTATCCAACATGCCCGTAGGTTGTCCGTTGGTTCGGTATTCGGCGTCATGTGTATTTGACATGGCCTATCGAGCCATTCCCGAAGACAGTTCTATGTCCTGTAAAGGCCTAGATTTTCTTGTCCACGGGATGATGATCAGATGCCCCGCGAGGGTGCATCCTTTTTGCCAGTCCGGGAGATGGCTTAAAGGCATGCGGTTCCCAGCGGGTTGTCTGAGTTTTCCAGGCACTTTCCATTGTGCAGTATTTCTGTACTATGCATGCCAAATCTGCAAAGTGCAGTATGCGATGGCAATTGAGGGCATAAAGGATTCCCTCATCCATACAGTTGTTGCAAAATACTTAAATTGCGTCGTTGTCGCAGCAGTCCTTTATCTTGTTTTTAATGAGGAATCTGGCCCAAAAGTGATGGACTGTTTCCCAAGGCTGTTGCCGCATGTACATTAGGTCGCATATGTTCGGAGGGCCGGAATTACTTGGAGAATATTGCTTGTGGTGGGTGGGCGGGCTTAAATTCGCACCTTGACCCACTGTGGAATCCGGAGTTTGACGAATTTCTGAGGCTGCAAGCCTAGGCTCCGGAGTGTCCGGTGAATTCTCAGGCTTAGCGTCTGATTGTGTTTGGAGGATAGGGAGTGTCCACTTGAGGATGGGTATCCGGTTCTCCAGCTTCAGAAATCCGAACATAGTTGGTTCTCAACGTAGGAGAAGAGTTATTGTCAGCTTATTCCTCCACAACCGCTACTTGATGGGTGATCGGTGGAGATTTGATTTCTCTCTGATCGGGTTTAAGCCTGATCCGATCGTAGTCAGTTGAGACCCCCAGGGCGGTGATGCGATCTAGCAGCTCGTTCAAAGACAATAGATCTGTCGGATCCATCTTGTCAGAGTATTCCAGGCTGATACGGAGAGGGTTTTCGGCGACTTGGGGGTTGCCTTTGGCTTAACGGCCGAACGGGCACCCACGGTGAAGCCACCAAGCCGGAGGGTTTGCCCTGAAACTAGGGCTCCTCTAAAAGTGATGTTGTCCTTGACGACAAGGCGAGCCATCGATCCTTCTGCCGACGCCACAGAGGAACTCTCAATGAAAGCACCAATGTTGGTGTCAAAACCGGCGAATCTGGTGTAGGGGGTCCCAAACTGTGTGTCTAAGGATCGAAGGTAACATGAGGTGGGGGACACAATGTTTACCCAGGTTCATCCCCTCTTAATGGAGGTAATACCCTACTTCCTACTTGATTGACTTTGATGAGTATAGGGGTTACAAGAGTTGATCTACCTCGAGATCGTAATGGCTAAACCCTAGATGTCTAGCCTGTATGATTATGATTGCCTCTACGGACTAAACCCTCCAGTTTATATAGACACTGGAGGGGGCTAGGGTTGTACAGAGTCGGTCTACAGAGAAAGGAATCTTCATATCCGCACGCCAAGCTTGCCTTCCACGCCAAGGAGAGTCCCATCCGGACTTGAGGGAAAGTCTTCCGTCTTGTATCTTCACGGCCCATCAGTCCGGCCCACGTCACACAGCCCGGACGCCCGAGGACCCTGTAATCTAGGACTCCCTCACTCATCGTCTTGCTAGATCAACAAGGCGGAGGACGTCACCGAGCTGAACGCGTGCTGAACGCGGAGGTGCCGTACGTTCGGTACTAGATCGGTTGGATCGCGAAGAAAGTTCGACTACATCAACCGCGTTGTGAAACGCTTTCGCTTATAGTCTACGAGGGTACGTAGACACACTCTCCCCTATCATTTCTATGCATCTCCTAGATAGATCTTGCGTGTGCATAGAATTTTTTTTGTTTTCCATGCAACATTTTCCAACAAGCACATCTGCAACGGGCTTGTTCGTACACCGGAGCAGCTTCGTCCACACCCCCGGAGCCGCCCCACTGATGCCCCCGTTGATGGCCTCTAATCCTCTTCATCGACACGATCCTCAACCCTACCGGAGCCACTTCACCGAGACCATCCTCAACCCTACCGGAGCAGCTTAGCCGATACCATTCACAACCCTACTGGAGCCGCTTTGCCAACGCCCAAGTCCGTGGCCTCAGATCCACTTTGACGACACCCTCATCCAACCTACTGGAGTAGCTTCCGACGCCAGAGCCATGTGCTCGTGGTAAGCATATTTGGTGTCTTCGGGGCAACTCTCCTCTTCTTCTGGAATGCCCTTGGCCTTCAAGGCAAGGTTGGGTGAGGCTTTCTATGACCGGACACGAGCTAGAGCATTGTCGGTGGTCTTGTTCATGATGTTCATAGCAATGAACTCATCCAACACTTCACTTGAAGACAAGGTGTGGAAATCCGGCCTTTGATGAATCGCGAAGGACATGGCCTTGTTGAATGGCATGATGGCCTTGAGAAACTTGTGCTTGATCCAATTGTCATCCGTATCCTTCCTCCCATGATCTTGGAGAGCAACCGCAAGAGTTGTCACCCTCCGGTAAAGAACATGAGGATCCTCATCTTCTAGCATCACAAATTAATCGGCCTCATCAAGGACCACTTCAAAGTTGGACCATTGGATGCTTGAGCTCCCCTTGTACAAAAATATGATCTGTTTCCAACAATCCTTTGCACGAGTGAAGGGGCGCAAGTGAGATAGATCTTCGGGAGGAACCACGGCTTGAAGGAGTAACAAAGCAGAGTGATTGTATTGATTGTCCGCCTCTTCTCTTGGGGTGAAATTGTGTGGATCATGCGGGTAGAAGCCTTGCTCGATGACTCTCCAAAGATTTATTGAGATGTAATTCAAATGAGACTTGATGCGAAAAACCGAATTAGCAAAATCACCATTTACAAGCTTAGGAGGAGGACCAACATTGTTAATATGCGGTCTAGCGACCGGTCCTCCATAGACTGAGGGAGGGGGAACCGAGGCAAAGGTTCTGATAACCCACAAGTATAGGGGGTCGTTTGTAGCCTTTTTCGATAAATAAGAGTGTCGAACCCAACAAGGAGCTAAAGGTAGAACAAATATTCCCTCAAGTTCAATCGACCACCGATACAACTATATGCATGCTTAACGTTTGCTTTACCTAGAACAAGAATAAAATTACAAGTACTTTGTAGGTGTGGATAGGTTTGCAAGATAATAAAGAACACGAAAATAAAAGTTAGGTGTTGTTTAAATAAAGAAACAATTAAGTTTAGTAAAAGGAGTGTGGATTAGTGGTGGTAGGATTTGCGGAATTGTCCCTTAGCAATTGACTACGTTGCTAGATCGATAGTAAGTTTTTACATGGGAGAGGCCACTGCTAGCATGTCGTCCCTTACTTGGAATTCTATGCACTTATGATTGGAACTATTAGAAAGCATCCACAACTACTAACATTCATTAAGGTAAAACCCAACCATAGCATTAAGCTATATATTGGTCCCCCTTCAATCCCGTATGTATCAATTTCTATGTTTAGGCTAAAGTTGGTGTCACCCTTGCCCTCCAATGCATAGTCCTATCAACATACACCTGGCCCTATGGTGTGATCCACACACGCACTCATATGATGGGCACCAAAGGATAGCAACATAACCACAAGAAAATTAAAACAACCATAGCAATTCACCAATTACCGATAGGACAACAAAAATCTACTCAGACATCATAGGATGGCAACATATCATTGGATAATAGCATGAAGCATAAAGCACCATGTTCAAGTATAGGGTATAGCGGGTTGTGGGATAGTGGACCACTAAATATAGATGGGGGAAGGTGATGAAGATGTTGATGAAGATGACGGAGTTGTTGGAGTAGATCGCCGTCACATGATGATTGCCCTAGCGGCATTCCGGCGCCAACGGGAGAGAGGTGGAGAGAGCCCCCTCCTTCTTGTTCTTCCTTGGCCTCCCCCTATATGGGAGGAGAGTTTCCCCTCTGGTCCATGGCCTCCAGGGCGACGGAGGGATGGGAGCCCCTCTGAGATTGGATCTCCCTCTATGTTATCTTCTGTTTCGTGTTCCTATTTTCTAGCCGAACACCATTTCTTATATTCTCGGAGATCCCTAACTCCGATTGCGCTGAGATTTTAACACAATTTTTTCCGGATATAGGCTTCCTTGCACCCGAAGTAGAGCTCCAACCGGCGTACGAGGAGGACACAAACCACCACCACGCGCCTGGGTTGCCTGGCACGCCCAAGTGTCTTGTGGTGGCTGTGGCGCCTCGTTTGCGACGATTCCACCTCCCAAAAATCACAAATATTGCAAAGTAATTCTCTATAAATTTTTATCGCGTTTGGACTTAGTTTGATATGGATATTCTGCGAAATAAAAAACATGCAACAAACAGGAACTAGCACTGGGCACTAGATCAATAGGTTAGTCCAATAAATCATATAAATTGTTGCCAAAAGTATGTAGAAGTTGTATAATACTGGCATGGAACAATCAAAAAATTATAGATACGACGGAGACGTATCAGCATCCCCAAGCTTAATTCCTGCTCGTCCTTGAGTAGGTAAATGATAAAAAAATTGATGTGGAATGCTACCTAGCATAATCTTGATTATATATCTAAGCATGGCATCAATATTAAGACACAAGTGATTCAAAGCAATAATCTATAATTTGACATAAAGACATCAATACTCAGGCATCCCAACAAACAATCATGCCTTTCAAAAATCCATGCTAAAGAACGCTATCCCTACAAAATCATAAAGTCTTGTCATGCTCCATCTTCTTAACACAAAGTATTTATCATGTACTACCCTGGTGTCAGCCAAGCAATTGGTTTATACTTTTTAACACGCTTCAGCCTTTTCAACCCTCATGCAATACATGAGCGCAAGCCATGGATATAACACTATGGGTGCAATAGAGTATGATGATAGGGGTAAATATTGAGAAGACAAAAAGATAAGAAAATCTTACATCAACGCAGCTAATCAATGGGCTATGGAGATGCCCATTGATTGATATCAATGCAAGGAGTAGGGATTGCCATGCAACGGATGTACCAAGAGTTATAAGTGTATGAAAGCTCAATATGAAAACTAAGTGGGTGTGCCTCAAATTCCATAATGAAAAATTCCCACTAGTATATGGAAGTGACAACATAGGAGACTCTCTATATGAAAAACATGGTGCTATTTTGAAGCACAAGTGTGGTATTTGCATGCCCCTTATCTCTATTTTTTATTTTCTTTTTCTTTTATTTTTTCCTTTTTTTCTTGGGCTCTTTTGGGCCTCACCTTTTCTCTTTTTTCTTTTTTGTATTTTTCCAGAGCCTCACCTGACTTGTGGGGGAATCATAGTTTCCATCATCCTTTCCTCACTGCGACATGCTCTAATAATGAATAATGATGATCATCACACTTCTATCTACTTACAACTCAAAATAAATAAAAATTACAACTCGATACCTAGAACAAAGTATGACTCTATATGAATGCTTCTGGCAGTGTACCAGGATGTGCAATGATCTAGCGTAGCAGAGATATCAAAAAATGGACAAGCCATGGGAATATCATGTTAGCTATCTTACGATCATGCAAAGCAATATGACAATGAATGCTCAAGTCATCAAAACGGAAGCGGTGGAAGTTGCATGGCAATATATCTCGGAATGGCTATGGAAAGGCCATAATAGGTAGGTATGGTGGCTATTTTGAGGAAGATATAATAAGGCTTATGTGTGATAGAATGTATCATATCACGGGGTTTGGATACACCGGCGAAGTTTGCACCGAGTCCCGAGGTGAGAAAGGGCAATGCATGGTACCGTAGAGGCTAGCAAATTGTGGAAAGGTAAGAGTGTGTATAATACATGGACCCACATTAGTCTTAAATTATTGCAAAAGTTTATTAGTCCTCAAAGCAAAGTACTACTATGCATGCCCCTAGGGGGAGGTTGGTAGGAATTAACCATTGCGAGCCCCGACCTCTACGCAAAGGAAGACAATCAATAATAAATCATGCTCCAATTTCATAGCATAACGAGAGACTATACGTGCATGCTTAGGGAATCACAAACCTTAACACCAATATCTTACTAAACACGATCATCCACTAGTACCTCCCACATATTATCATCTCTATATCGTAAAACTACTGCAAGGAATCAAACATATCATATTCAGTGACCCACAAGTTTTATGTAGGATTTCATGACTTGCCATGCAAATGACCAATTCCTGTTGACTCTCTAAATAGATATAAGTGAACCATGAGAGTTTAATTATTTCTACAAAAGATCATGCTCTTAAAAATATAAGTGAAGCAAAAGAGAATTTTACAAATAATGATTTTCCATGTGAAGAGAAATAGGCAATCCAAACTTCAAATGATATAAGTGAAGCACATGAAGCATTCTATAATTCCAACCTCAAAAGATATAAGTGAAGTGCAATGAGCATTCTATAAATCAACCATGGATTATCTCATACTAGCATGGTGCATAAAACAAAATTGAAATCCAAACACAAAAGACGCTCCAAGATTTACGCATATCACGTGAACGAAACGAAGATGAAAACATACCGATACTTGTTGAAGAAAGAGGGATGCCTTCTGGGGCATCCCCGAGCTTAGATTCTTGAGTCTCCTTGAATATTTACTTGGGGTTCCTTGGGCATCCCCAAGCTTGAACTCTTGCCTCTCCTCCTTCTCCTCATATCAATAACTCCTCGATCTTTGAACACTTCATCCACGCAAAACTCAACAGAAAGCTCACTGAGATCCGTTAGTATAATAATGCAAATCACTACTTTAAGTACTGTTGCAAACCAATTCATATTTTTTTTGCAATGTAGCTACTGTATTATAACTTCCCCATGGCTTATACCACCGATAGAATCGATAGTTTCATCAAAACAAGCAACACAATGCATTAAAAACAGAATATGTATTAAACAGGACTGCCCGTAGAAATCTCAAAATCTACCATACTTCTATAATTCCAAACATTCTAAAAAATTAAGACAAAATAAAAAATTTGCATAGAAATATTGTGTAAATTTTCTGAAACTTTTGTCGTTCCAGTAAAAAAATGTAAAATGGCGCACTACACCCAAAGTTTCTGTTTGTGCACCGCACATACGAACAAGCAATCTAATAATCCTAAAGGCAAATCTTGGCACATTATTTTTATAATACAATGGATTTGTACAAGGGGATAATTATTTTTGCGAGAAACTTCATGAAAAATTCTACATTGTTTCCATGAGCATGAACACAAGTGTTCAAGGTCGACCCTCACTTCTCCAATTCATAACCTTCCAATCGCTTCTCTTTTTGAAAAAGTTTTTTAAGTTTCCCTCTATATTTTTTGTTTTAAAACTTTATAAAATCACACAACATAAATAAATAACTCTCTAAAACTTTTGGGTTGTCTCCCTGGCAGCGCTTTCTTTAAAGCCATTAAGCTAGGCATAAAGTGCTCAAGTAATGGATCCACCCGGATCCCAAGGTATATCAAAGCCAATTTTAATTAACAATGACTTGGAATTTAGTAGTGAGCACAAAGCAATATATATCATGCAATCACGAAGTATAAATCTCTTCATATGCATCGGCATGTCATAAAAGAACAATTCATGCACATCAAGTAAAGGCCAATACATAGCATAAGCAGTTTCTTGCAATTTATCATGTTGGAAACATAGAGAGGTGGAGATGTAGTTCCTATCTCATAATAATTGCAAGTAGGAGCAGCAAGCACATGCATATTATATTCATCAAAATCATCATGTGCAATAGTAAAAGGCAACCCAACAATGTAATCCTTAATAAGTGCGAACTTCTCCGATATAGTGTAGTTGGGAGAATTCAAAAAGATGATAGGACTATCATGTTAGGGTGCAATAGCAACAATTTCATTCTTAACATAAGGAACTATAGCAAGTTCGTCTCCATAAGCATAATTCAGATTGGCATCTTGGCCATAAGCATAGAAAGCATCAAGTTCATCAAAAAGGGATATTTCAAATGAATCAACGGGATCATAGAAATTATCATAGCATTCATCCTTCGGTAAGAACGAAGAGACATTAAACAATGTATGAGTTAAAGAGTTACTCTCATTAGAAGGTGGACACGAGTAGCTAATCCGCTCTTCCTCATTTTGTTCTTCGCTCTCCTCATCATGTTTTTCATCCAATGAGCTCACAATTTCATCAATTCCTTCTTCCGTAGACTCCTGCAAAATATTAGTCTCTTCTTGGACAGCGGAGACTTTCTCAATAAATAGATAAATATCAAAATTTTATTTATAATTCTGAAGTATAGAAAAATTTTCAGGTCTATAAACATCATCATCAAAAGCTTCATACTTTTAAAACAAAGATTCAATTTCATAAGCAGCCTTAAAAGCAAAAAATTCTTCTATTCGTTCCACATCACAGTAATCATATCTACCATTAGCATAAGAAGCCAAGGTTTCATTATCGTTAAATTTGCATGAAAAGGGAAGGTATCAAACCTTCATCCTAGAGCAATAAGTACAATCATATCTCGAGCATAAATTCCAAGCATACCAATGCAACATATCAATTTGATCCCCTAACAGTTTCCCTTTTTGTGTCAAGCGATAATCCCCAAAGTATTCACGTTGATCCAACGTGTCTCCCATTATCATGTTGAATGGGGTTTTGTCAGGATTATCAAAGTAGTGTTTAATATTTTTCACATAACGAGCATCGAGGGTTTTAGGAGCTTCGCCATCTCCATGAGTAGCAAGTACCACTAATTTTTTGGTGTTTCATGTTCCATATCCATAACTAAAGATAGAGAACAACTTAGAACGGAAAATAAAAATTACTTAGTGATAAAGAAAACAAGCACACAAGAGAATATTCACCCCACGCTATTGCTCCCCGGCAACGGCGCCAGAAAAAGGTCTTGATAACCCACAAGTATAGGGGATCGTTTGTAGCCTTTTTCGATAAATAAGAGTTTCAAACTCAACGAGGAGCTAAAGGTAGAACAAATATTCCCTCAAGTCCTATCTACCATCGATACAACTCTACGCACGCTTAACGTTTACTTTACCTAGAACAAGAATAAAACTAGAAGTACTTTGTAGGTGTGGATAGGTTTGCAAGATAATAAAGAGCGTTAAAATAAAAGTTAGGTGTTGTTTAAATAAAGAAACAATTAAGTTTAGTAAAACGAGTGTGGATTAGTGGTGGTAGGATTTGTGTAATTGTTCCTTAGCAATTGGCTACGTTGCTAGACCGATAGCAAGTTTTAATGGGGGAGAGGCCACTGCTAGCATGTCGTCTCTTACTTGGAATTCTATGCACTTATGATTGGAACTATTAGCAAGCATCCGCAACTTCTAACGTTCACTAAGGTAAAACCCAACCATAGCATTAAGATATATATATTGGTCCCCCTTCAATCTCGTACGTACAATTTCTATGTTTAGGTTGAAGTTGTTGTCACCCTTGCCCTCCAATGCATAGTCCTATCAACGTACAACTAACCCTATGGTGTGATCCACACGTGCGCTCATATGATGGGCACCAAAGGAAAACAACATAACCACAAGCAATTCAAACCAACCATAGCAATTCACCAATTACCGATAGGACAATAAAAATCTACTCAGACATCATAGGATGGCAACATATCATTGGATAATAGTATGAAGCATAAAGCACCATGTTCAAGTAGAGGGTACAACGGGTTGTGGGAGAGTGGACCGCTGAATATAGATGGGGGAATGTGATGAATATGTTGGTGAAGATGACAGAGTTGTTGGAGTAGATCGTCATCACATGGTGATTGCCACAGCGGCGTTTCAGAGCCACCGGGAGAGAGGGGAGAGAGCCCCCCTCCTTATTATTCTTCCTTGAACTCCTCCCTAGATGGGAGAAGAGTTCCCCCTCTAGTCCATGGCCTCCATGGCGGCGGAGGGGTGGGAGCCCCTCTGAGATTGGATCTCCCTCTCTGTTATCTTCTGTTTCGCATTCCTGTTTTCTGGCTGAAAACCGTTTCTTATATTCCCGGAGATCCGTAACTCCTATTGTGCTGAGATTTTAACATGTTTTTTCGGATATAAGCTTACTTGCGCCTGAAGTAGAGCTCCAACCGACATACGAGGATGGCACAACCCACCACTACACGCTTGGGCTGCCTAGCGCGCCCAGGTGTCTTGTGGTGGCTGTGGGCCCTTTTGTGATGATTCCACCTCTCAAAAATCAAAAATATTCCAAAATAATTCTCCATAAAATTTTATCACGTTTGTACTTTGTTTGATATGGATATTCTGTGAAACAAAAAACATGCAACAAACAGGAACTCGTACTGGGCACTGGATTAATAGTTTTGTCCAATAAATCATATAAATTGTTGCCAAAAGTATGTAAAAGTTGTACAATATTAGCATGGAACAATCAAAAATTATAGATACGAAGGAGACGTATCAGGTTCCCGTCCCATTCTTGTTTTGAGGGGAGGAGGTATGAGTACCTCTAGCCGCTTCCTTGCCGAAATTGGCCTCCGACTCCGATGCGGTGGGATTAACCACAAGTAATGGATCAGGAGGAGTTTTCAACCCCTCAAGTAATTCCTTGAGCATGGACATGACCTCGGTCGTCATAGACATTTTAAATGAAGCTATAGCTTCATTTGAGTCATCTCAGCGATCGAAGTCAACTCCAGGGCCTCGTGCACTTCATCCCCACTACGAGCGTCGTCAACCATACCCATCGGGTGGTGAAACCCTTAATGAAGAGATGAGGCTCTGATACCAATTGAAATGATCGATATGGTTGACTAGAGGGGGGTGAATAGGAAACTACCAATTTTTAACTTTTCTTAACAAATTAGGTTTAGCAACAAAAGGTTATCTAGAAGTGCAACTAGGTGAGCAACCTATATGATGCTAACAATAACAACAATAAGAACAAGCAAATGATACAACACAATAATAGCTTGCACAAAGTAAAGGTAAGAGATAACCACAAGTGGAGCCGGTGGAGACAAGGATGTGTTACCGAAGTTCCTTCCCTTTGAGGGGAAGTACGTCTCCGTTGGAGCGGTGTGGAGGCACAATGCTCCCCAAGAAGCCACTAGGGCCACTGTATTCTCCTCACCCCTCACACAATGCGAGATGTCGTGATTCCACTAGTCGTGCCCTTGAAGGTGGTGACTGAACCTTTACAAACAAGGTTGGAGAAATCTCCATAACTTAATTGAAGGCTCCCAACAACACCACAAAGCTTCAACCCAATGGAATGTGGCTCCGAGGTGACCTCAACCATCTAGGGTGCTCAAACACCCAAGAGTAACAAGATCCGCAAGAGATTAGTGGGGGGAATCAAATTTCTCTTGGTGGAAGTGTAGATTGGGGCCTTCTCAACCTATCCCTAGAGAATCAACAAGTTTGATTGGCTAGGGAGAGAGATCGGGCGAAAAAGAGCTTTTGGAGCAGCAATGGAGTTAGGGTAGGAAGAGGTGAGTCTTCTTGAGGAATAAGACCCCCTTTAATAGTGGGGAACAAATCCAACCGTTATCCACTCCTCAGCCCGCACACAAGCGGTATAACTGCTCCAGGAGCAGTACTACCGCCCAAGAGGTAGTCACCGGTAGTAAGTGCAATGGCACAAGGCCAAGAGCCAGTAGTGCCGCCGGAGCGGTACTGCCGCTCTCCCCAACGGTACTACCGCTAGGGTTGCAATGCTACAGGGCAAAGGTGAAGGAGATGTGGTAGAACGACCACAATGGTACTACCTCCCAAGGGGGAGGTACTACTGCTAGAGACCGGAACTACCGCTTCCTACAGGCGATGAGGAAAATAGAGGCCTGAGGGGAGAATAGAGCACCAAGCGGTAGTGGCAGTGGTGGTAGGGGCGGTACTACCGCCAACAGGCGGTACTACCACCTCTAGTGCCGCTCCCACTTCCACTCGTCCTGCTAGGTCTAATGAGGTTCCACGGAAGTGACCCAGAGGTACTACCGTAGAACTCGACACGAAAAATCGAGACCAGAGCAGAGAGCGACAGTACAAGCGGAACTAGTAGCGGTACTACTGCTGCCGCCCGCGGTACTACTGCTGGCAGCTCTCCACAGCCTCTTCAGCAAAATAGAGGGACAACTCCAAATAAGCGGAAAGATGACAAGGGTGCAATATTACACTACTAGGGAAAAGCCTATACACAGAATCTTACCAGCAGCGCGCTTTAAAATCAGGCGCTGCTGCTAAGTAGCAGTAGCGCGGGCCATAGAAACTCGCTGCTGAAACAAGTTTATCAGTAGCGCGTGCACTCCAAGAAGCGCTACTGCTAAAATTCCCACGACGCCGCCGCGAGGCCAGTTATAGCAGCAGCGCATTAAAATAAACAGCGCTACTGCTACGTAACGTAGCAGCAGCGCGTTTACCTATAGCGCGCTACTGCTATGCCATTCCATCTCCCCCCGGCCACTCACTAGCCTCATCCACAGATCACACTCACACACACTCACGGTCTCCTCCTCACCCCCCGCGCCGCCGGTCCTCCCCCGTCGCCCCTCCCCCGATCTGCGCCGCTGTCGCCTCATCCTCCTCACTGGACTCGGTACCGGCCTCCTCCTCCGTCCTCCCTCCACTCGCCGCTGGCCGCCCCCTCCTCGCTCCGCCTTCCTCCTCGATCCGTCCTCCCTCCACTCACCGCCGACCGGCCCCTCCTCACTCTGCCTTCCTCCTCCGTCCTACTATCTTCTCCCTCCTCGAGTCGCCCCTCCTTGTCCCTCCTCCCTGATACACTTTGATTTAGTAGGCTTTCATATGTAACATTTTGATTTAGTTGATATGATTCAGTTGATTTAGTAGGCTAGGTGATTTAGTTGATTTAGAACATTTTGATTTAGTTTATTTAGTAGGCTAGTTGATTTAGTTGATTTAGTAGGCTAGTTGATTTAGAACATTTTGATTTAGTGGATTTAGTATGCTAGTTGATTTAGTTGATTTAGTATGCTCGATTTAGTTTTTTTGTAATAAGTTATTTTTTGGCAAAATGTAGGTGCCTTTCCTGTGAAGTGAATCGTTAATCCTTTGCTCATATTGCTTTAGGAAAATGGCGCCACCACCAGCACCACTATGTCGACTGTGCAAGTCAAGGTGCGCCAGCAGCCTTGCAACTGGCAAGCTGTTCGGCATCTACTTCCATCCGAGTTTTCGTCATGCGGAAGTAAGAAATTAGATGAAATGTAACAACTATTTTATTTTTAGTGTTGGCATTACTGCATTGTGTCATTTTGCTTTTCTTACACAGATCGTCCCATGCAATGTGAGGTTGAAGTTCAACAAGCTGACAGGAGACACTGTGACATTTGAGGCTCCTGGGGGGCCGTACACTATGGAGGTCGAGAAAGGACGCAATATGTCGCAGATTGGAGGAGATGGATGGGCCCGTTTCCTCGCTCGCATGCGTCTTACTGGTGGTGAGTTGATCAGATTCTCCTTCAGAGAAGAAAGACCCAAGTTGGTTGTCATTTATATCAACCGGTGGAAGATGATGAAGATGACGAAGATGATGAAGATAATGAGGAACCACTCAATGAAGATGATGAGAACCCACTTCATGAAGCCATCATAGCTCAAAGAATGAGGCTGAGCGAGGAGGAGGTGTGCAACCTATGGGACATAATTCCGCCACGTGATGACTTTGTCGGGGTGCCATTCGTGACCCGCCTGACAAGTACCATGGTCGATCGGCATGAAATGGTATGTTATACTTTAGTGTAGAGTCTGATCACATTCTTATTAGTGTAGAATCCAAGGAACTATTAATAGTGTAGACAATCCATATATATTTATTAGTAGAATTCATGATTAATTAGTACAAATGCGTAGTACTGTGTCTTTTGATAGTGTAGAAATCTAGACTTAATAGAAATATATTTGCAAGAGTATGTGTGAGGCTATTTATTCATTGATATGTTTTTCTTATTCAGAGATTGCCAAAGAACCTATCTGTGAGTTGTGGTATCGAGCCTGATGAAGAAGGCTCCGTTGGACTATGCCTTACCGCAAGGGGCTCCGTCACCACCTGTACTTACCGCATGGGCAAAGATGGTCGCACACACTTGAACTCGGTTGGGTGGAAGAGATTCCTCGTTGGCAAGAATCTTCGTGTCGGACAGGCCATCCCAATTACTATCAGGAACACCCACCGCTCAGGCTTGAGGATGATGATCGTCGTCGATATCATCTAGAACTACATATGTGTGTGTGGCTATATCATCTAGAACTACATATGATGATCGTCGTTGACATCATGTAGAACTACATATGATGATCGTCGTCGATATCATCTAGAACTAAATATGATGATTGTCGACGATGTCACCTTGTACTGCTTGAGGATGCATGTTGAGTATATATGAAATTGTTATCTAGTACTCCCTCGGTTCCAAATTACTCGTCGTGGGTTTAGTTCAAATTTGAACTAAAACCACGACGAGTAATTTCGAACCGAGGGAGTACTACCTAGTACCTATAATGCTTTATGAAATTGATATCTAGTAGTACCTAGTATCTGGAAATTGCAGTTTATCGAAGCTGGAATGGGGAAATGGTGAAAGATATAACAATAGCGCGGGACCAGGAAATCGCTACAGCTAACTAATAGCAGCGTGCTCCTGAAAAGCGTTGCTGCTATAGTCAATAGTAGTAGCGCGGGTACAGGCAGCGCTACTAATAAGAGTTAGTTGTAGCGCCTTATTGGTAGCGCGGGGACCCGCGCTGCTGATAGGCCTAAAACCCACGCTGCTGCTAGCCTTTTCCCTACTAGTGTGAGTGTGTACGTGATGATTCCACCCAAACCTTTCTAAAGCGGACCCCCTCTTGATAGTACGGTTTATCCTACGACTCAAATCCACTCAAAAGAAACATAGGAAAATAAACTGTCTTTTGTAACAGGCTTCGAGGGGCGGTAATTGTCTTGTTCCTTATGATGGAATATCTAAAATGCTCAATGCACACGATTAGTCCGCAAAAGTATTGTCAACAATCACCAAAACCACTAAGGGAGAAATATGCCCTAACAGGCCCGCTACCCGAATTACAACCTGGATAACATCCTAACTACACCAGTCGATGCAGACTGTAGCTGGATCGAGTTGAAGGAATACTTTTCCAAAGTTCATAGTCATCCTGCATCGGTCGCTAAATAATGTGACTTATGGGAGTATATTACAAAAGGCCATGGTACGAAAATTGCTCCATGGAGTGCCGAGCGAAAAACCTGTGAAAACATCTACCAATCCTCTAACACCATAGATTTATTCATGTGTTCTTGGTAAACAGACGCATGGGGTGCACCAGCATTGTAGCCGGGTAGGCTAATGTGAAGCCGCGATCCCGACATTGCTTGTCCCATACTTTTGGTGTGTTGTCAGTGGCCTTGTGTGTTTGTCATTGGTCCGCGTCGGGTCTCTCTCGTTCGGTTATTAGCCTGCTTTCAGCCAAATCTCTCGTGCAATGTAGTTGGGTTGGTGGTGGGTTGTTGCTTTTCGGGCCTAGTATGTCGGTCACTTTTGGTGTGTTGTCGGTGGGCGGTTAGGAAGTCCTTGAGGATGTTGCTCCTCGGGTTGGTTGTGTCGGCGCAGTGGTACTCGGGCCGTCCGGTTTGGTGCTGCCTTGGCCGGCATGGCTAAGCCAGCCTTTACGTTGTCTGTGGACGATTAGGAGGTCCTTGGGGAGGGCATTGCTTTCTGGGTCCGGCATGCTGGCCACTTTTGGTGTGTTGTCGATGGGCGGTTAGGAAGTCCTTAAGCATGTTGCCGCTCTATTTTTTTGTGCCGGTGTCATGGCGCCGGCTCTTCCGGTGTGGTGTTTCCTTAGAGCATCTCCGATAGATGATGTAAATTTGGAGATGTAAAAGTAGGTGTTCTATAATTTACATCTCCAAAAAGTGCTTTTTACATCTACAAAAAAGTCTCCCGTCCAACAGATGATGTATATTTGGTGATGTAAAACTCCAACTCCAACAGATGATGTAAAAACAACTTAACGTCCGTGCGGCAGTCATTGTACAGTTGCACTTTAGTCGTTGTACAGTAGCACACCAGCCGCACAATTTGAAATAAAAACATCCGAATTAAAACTTAAAATTTTGACCTGTCCACAATATCAAATTATTACATAATTCATCAAATCCACAACATCAAATGCAACACAAATACAACAAAGTTATTGCTCTATACAACAAACAAATAAGGAAACTAGGTGGTTCTTTCTCTATGCCATCTCCAGTACTCCTCCATCAAATCTTTCCGAAGATCATTCTGTGTATTGGAGTCTCTAATTTCAGTGTACACCTTCATGAAATGTCTAATTTTCTCCTCTTCTCTCATCGACATAACGCGTACGCCCATCAGATCATAGAAGGTATAATCTACACCCTATCCACGCTCATTCTCAATGATCATGTTATGCATGATCCCAAAATCTAGATGGTCCTCACACAGTAGCAAATTGGGATTGCAAAATCCCAAATGCCCTATCCACATCTTTCCTAGCTGCCGCTTGAGCATTATGAAAGTAGAGTTCTTTCTTACCTTGGGGGATTTGGATTGGCTTGACAAAAGTACTCCACCTCGGGTAGATCGCATCTGCAAGGTAGTACACATAGTTGTATGTGTGGCCATTTGCTTCCAAGGTCACCGGTGGAGCTTCTCCATTGGCTAACTTGGCAAAAAGAGGTGAGTGGTCGAGCACATTGATGTCATTGCAAGATTCAGGCATCCCAAAATATGAA
Organism: Aegilops umbellulata; assembly: GCA_032464435.1. NCBI lineage: Eukaryota > Viridiplantae > Streptophyta > Magnoliopsida > Poales > Poaceae > Aegilops > Aegilops umbellulata. The sequence goes on from CP136056.1 coordinate 116,389,717, forward strand.
TGCCAAAGCCATGTTTCTTGATTGGCAACGGTCTCAAGAATATGGTGGCCTCCTTCCCACCACCCTTAAAGTGTCCATGCCATGCTTTAGGATAATTCTTCCACTTTTAGTGCATGCAATCGACAGATTCTAGCATACCTGGAAACCCACGAGCTTTGTTCATCTCCAAAAGCCTCTGACTGTCTTGAGCATTGGGTGCTCTCAAGCATGTGGACCAAACACTTCTACCATAGTCTTTGCAAATTGTTTGACATAGAAGATAGAAGTGCTCTCTGCCATCTCCAAATTGTCATCAATGTAGTCTGTCGAAACACCATAGGCCACCATGAGCAAAGCGGCAGTGACCTTCTGCTTGGTGCTATGTCTAAGCAAACCAACACAATTCCTCCTGTGCTGGAAGGATCGATCATGCTGCTTCACAGAATTGCACATGTGGATGAACAAATCTTTGGTCATCCTGAACCGGCGACTAAAGTACCTCTCTGGAAAAACGGTTGCGCATCAACCTCTCATATGCCTCAACCCGTTCTCTTCGGATGAACTCACGGCCAAACATGGAACCGTCGTGCTTCGGCTTCTTCCTCTTGTGCATTGCCACTAGCATAGCAATATCGTCTTCTTAGGTCAAATCAAATTCCTCATCCGACGAGGAATCATCCACGAAATAGGTAGTCCCACGAGCTCATCTACAATATGGAAATCACCGTCAAACTATATCTTCACGCCTGATAAAAAACTCATAGTTTGCACGATTTTTACCTTGGGGGAATTTGCTCGAACACGTTGCGTGCAAGGTGGAAGAAATCGGCCGGCGACGGGTCGGACAGTTGATGGGCGGCGGCTGGTGTGGGCGCCGGCTGCGGATGACCTATGGACGGCCGCGACGCTGTAGGAGAACACCGCTCATGGCGACGGGAACAACCAAGATACCGACGGCGGCTCCGCGCGCAGGCGGGCGGTTGTCACGCGGCTCCCCTATCTCCGGCGGCGGGCAGCGGCTAGCAGAAGCACCAACGCACCAGCGGCTAGCAGAAGCTCCGACAAATCTCCAAATCGGTCGTGCGATCGTCGATGGGGCGAAATCAAATCGTTGTCTGTGGCGGCTATGGTGGCGAGGTAGGCGGCGGGGATAGGCTACGGGGTCGCGGCGGAGTCAGAGATGGACGAGCGAGCATCGACGATGGCATTTCAGGGCAAAAATCGCCAGCGGTGGAGGCGGATGGACGCCGGGCAGGCAAAAATGAAATTAAGGCAGTTGAGCGGTTGACGCACGACTGAAGATTTACATCACCTAGGTGGTGATGCAAATCTGCATCTCCAAGTGTTATATTTTACACACTTGGAGGAGGTGATGTATTTTTTTTGCATCTACATCATCTATTGGAGGTGGGATTTGGAGGCCTCAAAGATGTATAACTTTACTATTTTTACATCTACATTATCTATTAGAGATGCTCTTAGCCGGCATGATTAAGCCGCACGATTGTTGTCTCCGAACTATTAGGACGTACTTGGGACCTTGGGAGGATGCCCATCTCTGATTGGCCCACTTGCTACCGATTGTATTCTGTTCCTTGATTAACAAAGCTTCCGTTTCCGCCTCAAATAAAGAGACCCTTAATCATGTCCCCTTTCCACCCCCAACAAGAGTTTGTCCCTTGACTGAAAACAGCTACCTTAGTGTTTCAGTTTGCTAGTTCCGCAATGCAGGCAATGCAAGCTGCTCTGGCGGATATCGAGGTTTTGTCTTTTATACGTGGATAGCAAGGTTCAGATAGAAAAAATAGTTTCCCAATCTGAAAAAATGGATTCATTGTTGCGGAGTTCAAGGTACATATGAAACTCTTTAGATTAACAATCCACCAAAACAATATTGGTCTTCTTACCAGGAACGAGTCATAAACCAAAGCACCTTGTGCGTAGGAGTTTTGACAAAAAAAAGATACTTGCCACATCTGATCACACAACAAAAAAATATGAAAAATATATGTGACACAATACACGATCAGTTTTTTTATCCAGGGCTACAAACTATGGTGTGTCCCTAACTTTACTTAACTAGCTAGATGAACATAATTGTGTGCTCATCATTTCAGCGCACTCGGCATAGAGAAAAATGGCTTGAACGTCAATGAGAGCCCGATTACTGACACCATGTTCAGCATCCAGAACAGGATCTGATCACCTGCATATTGGATGATAAATCAAACAAGTATATGCTTTGATAATATGTACTCCCTCCGTCCGAAAAAACTTGTCCCTCAAATAGTTTTTTTAAGTCTCTTAAATAGATGTATCTAACATCAAGTTAGTGCTAGATATCACGCTGCAGGTGGGAGTAGGAATAAGTGGGATAGACTTTCTATCTCACTTAAAACGCCTTAGTGAGAGCCCATTGGACCAGAAAGAAATTAAGTGGGCTAGCCCCTTTAGCCCACTGGAACCCCACTTTACCCTATTAGCTCATCCCCGTAGCTTCTGGTGCAGGGAGGGCGGCACCACAGCGTACACCCACCGCCGTGACCAATCGATGGCAGCCGCAGCTGCACGACGCACCCCGCCTCTTCCGGCTCGCACGTAGCCCCTCCCCTACCTCGCAGCTTCTCCCTACTCCGCCTCACCGGTGTTCCAATCAAGAATTTGACAAACACCTCGACCCTGGCTGGACGCGATGGGCAGGTCGCCGACAGCCCCAACCCCGACCCCCAGGTCGCCGTGTCAGGCCACAATGAGCCCCAGAACCTTCAGTTATCGGACGGCTAAGGGAGGAGATCATCAAGATAGTGGACAGCTCGCATCGCTCGCCGTTTTCTCTTTACTGTTGCTTTTCATTTTCGTTATGTTGCTTTCCAGCATGTGCCAGCTGAGCTTATAAAAGCCAGCCACCCCGTTGTAAACGTTATGCTGTTCTGATGAATCATTGATCAATACTCTAAAGCTAATACAACATATACTTTGATTCCTCTCACCAAACGCATCCCTTCTAGAACTCTTCTTCCCCCGAATCTCGATCCAGTTCATCCTAGGGCATGACAATTGGTATCAGATGCGAGGCCGCTCCTTGGCGTTGAGTTGAGCTGTGTAGGTGAATTTTTTTCCCACCCTCCTCTCCCAATTCCTACGGCGATCCGGCGGGCGGCGGGGTCGGGCGACGGGCGGCGGTGTGGTGGCGCTGGCAGCGGTAGACTTATTCGGCGACAGCTCAGAGTCGGAACTGGTTGCCGGAACACATCGTTCCTGCGGTAAAATCCCAGGTTCTCACTGAGTGGTGTTGCAGAAGGGGGCGAATCTCGTCGGCGGCGACAGGAGTCCAGATCCGATCGGGTTTCTAGTTCGCTCGTTGTAAAATTCCTCTCTGCCACCTGGAATCTCGACGGGGCATTCGAAGCCAAGCGTTGATGACGGAGATCTGGCTGAGTTGGTAGCCATGAAAGGCGACGTGCTGCAGAATCGAGAAGAAACAGTAGAACTCCGCGGTGACATGGAGGATTTGCGCAAGGATGTAGACGCCATCCACCTCAAGCAAGATGTTATGACCAAAGTCATGTCAGGGGTACAGGATGTGGTCTCAGCTTTGAACACACAGCTGGCTACCATGGCTGATGTGCTCAAGTTCTTCTCTCCACCTCGAATCCCGTCTCCAGTACAGCCAGTTCCTCAACCTCGAGCTCCTCCCGTGGCACAACCATCTGCAGGACAAGTACCAGAACAAGCGCAAACTCAACCAACTACGGAAGAATTGCGCAAACGCCTTGCTGAGGAACAAGAGAAAACAAGGCAGATCTCTCTGCAGATACCTCCCAACTTACCACCTATCAGAATTGCCAGCACCTCAGGCCCCCCAGGGTTTGTTGATCACAACAGAAAGGAAGGGCAGTCAAGAAATGTCACGCCCTCAGCAGCTTACCGAACAGCACACACACCGGCATTCCACAATTTTCAACCCCCTGCTGTTCGTGTACACTGGGAAGATTACTACAGACAGTATGAGCAAGAGATGAGGACTCAATTTCTGAAATCTATCACAAAAGGCCCTCGATTGGATTTTCCACATTTGATGGTACCAATCCTGTCGGCTGGATCAGACAAAGCGAGAAGTTCTTCCAAATGGCTGGCACTCCCACTGATTACAAGGTTAACTTGGCACAAATGCACATCGTCGGCAAGGCTGATGTGTGGTTGCGCAGGTCCAATATCCTGAAGAAGAAACCGAGTTGGGATCAACTCTGCACTGAACTACTTCACAGCTTCTCTGCATCCAGTTCTTATGATCTCACTGACAGATTCAATAACCTGAAGCAGAACACCTCAACTGTAGCTGAATATATTGAACAGTTCGAAGAAATCATGGCTGAGGTACAGGAAGACAACCCACAAATATCTGAAAGTTGGTTTGTCAGGTGCTATGTCAATGGGCTGCGATCCCAACTTAAATACCAGCTCAGACCACTCAGACCAGTCACACTCACAGATGCTTACTGGTTGGCAGTTGATTTGGAACAAGGAGCACCAGCTAAAAAGCAATTTCAGCAATTCTCTACTACAGCCAAACCAACTCCAGTGTTTTCCAAAAACACCACAGTGGGCACAGAGAAACCTACTGAATTCAAAGCCCCTGCCATCACACAGAGAGCTAGAGAGCCTGGGAAGTGTTGGAGATGTGAGGATAACTGGTTCCATGGGCACAAGTGCAAACAAGCCCCTCAATTAATTTGCTTGTAGGTGAGGAAGCAGAAGAGCCACCCCCTGAACAAGAAATCTTAGAAGAAAATGGTCCACCAGAGCAAGGAGCAGCTGAAGAGCAATGTATGAAAATTTCATTGCAAGCAATGCAGGCAGATAGTGTCAACACACTGTCTATCTCAGTCAACATTGGAGGCAAAACAGCTATTGCATTAGTTGACTCTGGGAGCAACTCTACCTTCATGAGTTTACAATTCGCTCTCCAAACATCCTGCACCATTGTCAAGGATAAATCAAGGGCAGTATCAGTTGCTGGAGGGGGTAAACTCTGGTCTGGTTCATATATTCCAGCTACAAATTTCACAGTAGGAGAAACACAATTTACTCAACAGTTCAGAATTCTGGACATGATATTGTATTGGGATGTGATTGGATGGCACAACACAGCCCAGTAGCCTTCTCCTATGATCCCAGAGAACTAATTATTAAACACAACAAAAAAACAACAGTGACAATCCCTGCTTGTGAGCCAATTACTAATGCAGCAGAGATAGATTGTGTGGAGCTTAACAGGCTACTTTTAAGTGGGGCTCCTGGGTATGTGCTGCAGCTAGCAGAAGATACATCACTGAGCTGCAAACAGATCAAACCTGTAGAACCAGTCTTTGAGACAGTGTTGCAAGAATTCCCTGAAGTTTTTCAAGAACCTGTGGCTCTTCCCCCAAAGATAGAATGTGATCACAAGATTCCCCTCAAACCAAACTCTGCTCCTCCAAACTGTAAACCTTACGGAGTGCCCCACATGCACAAAAATGAGATGGAAAGACAAATTGACCAGTTGTTGCAATCCAAAATCATTAGAGAAAGTCAAAGCACGTACTCTTCTCCTGCTATCCTGGTTATGAAGAAATATGGAACTTGGAGACTGTGCATTGACTATAGGAAATTGAAGGCAGCTACTATCAAAAACAAATACCCAATTCCTGTCATAGAGGACCTCCTGGATGAACTACTGGAGCAAAGATATTTTCCAAACTGGACTTGAGATCAAGGTACCATCAAGTGAGAATGGATGAGCAAGACATACCAAAAACTGCTTTCAAAACTTACTTTGGACATTATGAGTTTTTGGTCATGCCATTTGGACTGAGCAATGCACCAGGCACTTTCCAAGCACTGATGAACAGCATATTTGGTCCATATTTGAGGAAGTTCATCTTGGTTTTCTTTGATGACATACTAATTTTCAGCAGAACACCTGAGGAGCATGCTGAACACTTGAGAATTGTCCTCCAACTCCTAAAAGAACATAAACTGGTAGCAAAACTCAGCAAGTGTGTTTTTGCTGTTCTCCAAGTGGACTATCTTGGACATATTATTTCTGGAGAGGGAGTACAGACAGATCCTACCAAGATTACTGCAGTTGCTGATTGGCCAATCCCTTCTACTCCCACCAAACTCAGAGGATTCCTAGGGTTATGTGGGTACTACAGAAGATTTGTCCACAACTTTGGCACCATTGCAAGGCCCCTACATGACATGCTCAAAAAGGACAGTTTCCAATGGACTTCTGCTCAAACCACTGCTTTCAATGAACTGAAACAAGCTATGATATCTGCTCCTGTCCTAGCCCTCCCAGACTTCTCTGCTCCTTTTGTCCTAGAAACTGATGCTTCATGTCTTGGCTTAGGAGCTGTCATGATGCAAAAAGGCAGGCCCTTAGCTTACTATAGTTCTTCCCTGGGCCCTAAAAATGCAGCCATGTCAACATATTAAAAGGAAGCATTGGCAATTATTGAAGCCTTGAAGAGGTGGAGGCATTACTTCCTGGGTAATGACCTGATCATCAGAACTGATCACAAAAGCTTGTAGTTCATGACAGATCATAAACTAGCCAATAGTATGCAGCACAAACTCATGTTGAAATTGCTGGAATTTAATTTCCAACTGGAATATAAGAAAGGCAAGGACAATCTAGTAGTAGATGCCCTTTCAAGAAAACATGCCTGTATGGCCATCTCCATGGTCACACCAGCATGGATCTCAGCTGTAGAAGAGTCCTACAAGCAGGATCCCCACTGCCAGCAACTACTGGAACAACTGCTACTATCTCCTGACCACACATTCCACCAGAACCAACTCCAAGATGGCATTATCAGACACAAGGGAAAAATCTATGTGGGCGAAGACCTGCCATTGAGGAACAGATTGATGCAAGCCCTACACTCCTCTGTAGTGGGGGGCCATTCAGGAATGAAAGCTTCTTATAATCGGTTGAAGCAAATCTTCTACTGGCCAGGCATGAAAAAGGACATGGACCAGTTTGTCACCATTTGCCCAGTATGTCAAAAGAACAAAGGGGAAACTTGCCCATATCCTGGTTTTCTGGATCCCTTACATATTCCAGACATGGTATGGACACATGTCAGCATGGACTTTATTGAGGGTCTGCCCAAGTCTGACGGGAAAGAAGTCATATTTGTGGTGGTGGATAGGCTCTCCAAATTTGCACATTTTATTCCCTTGTCACATCCTTATACAGCACAAACAGTAGCAAGAGCATTTGTGGACAATGTACTGAAGTTGCACGGGCCACCGATTGCTATAGTTTCAGACCGGGATACCATTTTCACCAGCAAGCTCTGGCAGGACATCTTCTCAGCAATGGGGATTGATCTGAGATACAGCTCATCGTACCATCCACAGTCTGATGGTCAAACAGAACGTGTTAATCAATGCATCGAGAACTATCTTCGCTGCATGACTTCTACTACACCAAAAAAATGGATCAAGCACCTCGCCATGGCCGAATACTGGTACAACACATCCTTTCATTCCTCACTGAAGAAGACTCCGTTCCAAGCTCTGTACGGCTACCCTCCTCCAGACATCAATCCACCTCTTCTCTCCCTAAGTGCTACCACTGAAGCAGCATCTTTTCTGTCTGAGAGAAATTCCATGTGGCAATAGTTGAAAGCTAACCTAGCAGCAGCCCAAGCTCGCATGAAAAAGTATGCGGACAGAAAACGTTCAGAAAGAACCTTGGAAGTGGGCGACATGGTTTACCTTAAGATGCAATAGTACCATCTCAATGCTTTCGGTTTGCGCACCCACATCAAGCTGCAGAGCAAGTTCTACGGCCCATTTCGCATAACCAAACGAGTGGGCAACGTCGCCTACAAACTTCTTCTGCCAAACTCCTCCACCATCCACCCGGTGTTCCATGTAAGCCAGCTTAAGAAGCACATTGGGCCACAAGCTGTTCCATGCGCTGATCTACCCCTGGTCAGTCCAAACGGCACGATCCGCACCGAGCCAATCCATGTCCTGGAGACAAGACAGATTCCCCGCAACAATCTTCCAATGGTTCAATGGCTCGTTCAGTGGGAGAATTTACCTCCTGATGACGCTTCCTAGGAAGACGCCGATTTCATCAAGAGCACATTTCCGGCTTTCTTCAAGCAGACGGTTCAAGCATGGTTCAGTAAGCAACCTCCTTGAGGACAAGTTCGATTTCAGAGGAAGGCATTGTCAGGCCAAAATGAGCCCCAGAACCTTTAGTTATCGGACGGCTAAGGGAGGAGATCATCAAGACAGTGGACAGCTCGCATCGCTCGTCGTTTTCTCTTTACTGTTGCTTTTCATTTTCGTCTTGTTGCTTTCTAGCGTGTGCCAGCTGAGCTTATAAAAGCCAGCCACCCCGTTGTAAACGTTATGCTATTCTGATGAATCATTGATCAATACTCTAAAGCTAATACAGCATATACTTTGATTCCTCTCACCAAACGCGTCCCTTCTAGAACTCTTCTTCCCCCAAATCTCAATCCAGTTCATCCTAGGGCATGACACGCCGGCAGCATCAATCACGACCCCCGGGTCGCCGGCTGTCCCAACCCCAACACCCAAGGCGCCGGATGCTCAATCCCAGCGCCCAAGGTGCCGGATGCGTCGTCGGCAGCAGGTGACCCATCAGAGTATACTTGCTTGATTCTTTACTTGATTCAGTGTATGATGCTTGTTAGAGATTTGCTTTCCATCACATTCAGTGCATGAAATGTTTCCTTACTTGATTCTTTGCTTTCCTGGGGTAATTTTTTTAACTCATTAGGACATGGATGATGATTGATCTTTCATTGTATTGATGTGAAGTACTAATTGAGGTTCAGAGATTGCAATTTGAAATTTGCTTGGTGTCAATGGAATTTGTAAAAGATGGCCACTTTGAAATTTGCTTGGCGTATAAATGGAAAAAGAAGTTGCAGAGACACAACCCTCATGTGTCCACGTCCGGTTAATTTTGTTTTGTTCTTTCATATTTTCTCTGAAAGATGATTCAGTTTACAAAATGATCCATCAATGGTAGTGTGCTTCTTTTACCATGTCATTCCATTGCCTCGTAATAATGGTAACAAAATGACATGATTGTTCCTTTTTTTAAACTTGTTTTCTATCTTATTATTTGCGTGAACTATCTTATTATTGCAGATGTGGAAGAGCATGAAAGTAGCTGTCGATGGTTTACTTTAGATGGATTTGTGATCTGTAGTTTAGTTTTTTCACTGTCTTAACACGTGTTCTAGTTCATGCCGCTTTTGCTTTCAGAAGAAAGCTATTATTAATTTTTGTTAATTTTACTTGTTTGGCTCCTGCTGTTCTAGCGAGGATAACAAAATGGTACTGTGTAGGATCTTGAATTCTTGATTGCTGGTATCTGAAAACTGAATTCGTAGCAGTCAGAACGTTACTCATCTTATTTAACTTGCTTGTGAAAATTTTCAGATCTTGAGGAGCATAAGGGTACTAGTGAGATCTTGCATGCCATAAAAATTGAGAAGGCTAATGGTCCGGATCTTCATTATCTCTAAATCAAATTGCCCTTCTCATGTTATTTTGTCTACCCTTTTATTGTTTCCTAGAGGGAAATTTCAATTGCAACAACTATTAGATTCTATTTCTCCTCTGCCAGTTGCGATTCCAATGGATCCGGTTGGCGGCAAGAACAAAGGCTCCGGTGGCGGGAAAGAAGTGCTGTGTTATCCATGTCACACTGTTTATTTGATGTCGCGCTGGCTGTTTTTGTTCCTCTTGCTACCAAGTTCAGTCTTTAAGTTTGAGAGAAATGCAGCTTAACAATGACTGACATTGTAGTGGCTTGTAGTTTTATCCCATAAACTGTTCTGATATGTCTTGTAGTTTTAGCACATCACATGCTATTCTGATGAATACCATGCCTTGTATAGGCTGTAGGTGCAGTATATGAGTGTGACACCTTGTAGTTGTGTTTCATACAATGTGTCTTTTGTTAAGTGGGATACTGGGATCCCACTTAACCCATGTAATGTTTGGTGGGTTACCCAATATTTTCCACCAATTTGTAGTGGGATCAGGTTGGCTGAGGTGGGATGCCCACGGGTAGTCCCACTTGCAGCGTGAGCTAGATACATCCATCGAAGGACAATCTTGTGACAAGTTTTTTCAGACGGAGGGAGTACTTGTTTCCATTCAAGTCGAAAGCAAAGCTATCAGGACAAGTGCAATTAGCATGGGTTATATGAGCAATGTGTTTACCTGGTATGAACAATCCAGTTATGTTCTTCTGAGCCCATGAAAACCTAGATAAAGGCAAAAGGTTAGCTAATTGGTTAGGAATCACACTTGCGGCCAAGCAAAAACTCACAGTACTTCCTACTCACAAAATAAAAGAAACACTGTGCTTACAGAATTCCTGCTGCTACTGGGGCTACTGATTTGAAGATTGACATCAGAGTCACAGATATACCATTTGCGACACCCCTTTGTTCTTGTGCCTGTACACATTTTCATTGGAGAAGTTAGAACATGGCAAAAATGAATCAAAGAAAATGCAATGAGACAGATGATACATACCACCGCTGTGTTCTGCAGAATGTTGCAGGCAATAGTAATCGTAGCCTGTTCCATTTTAGATGATAAATCAAAATATGTTCATGATCAAATTGTCTATTCAAATCACTGCCCATGGAGCTTATTTGTCCAAGGGTACTGAACATCTAATTTTATTTCATCTGTACGAGTGGTGCTCAATTATGGTTTCTTTAGACCCGCCCAAACAGTCATCAACGTGTTTGTATTCTTTTAAAGGAAGGTTTTATTGATCTTCCGGCCTCTTCACCAAGATGATGAACATGTTTGTACAGGATGTTACTAATGTAAGCAGCGAGGTCACTGATGGAGTATGAATGTTTGGAGGAGCTAAATGAGAATATTTTCTTCCATCTAAGTCCTCAAAAAATTTCCTTCAGTGATTTGCATTGGGCTGGGGGGCACGAAACCCTTAGCTATACACATATCTCCGCACCTGAGCGAGGTATAATTTTTCTTTGTACTGGATGGGTTCTAGGGTTTTTGCCAACCACCGACGAACACCCCTAGTTTGTATTATTTTTCACCTTAAACGAAGCAATACAGATAATAATTTGTTCCGACCAGAAAATGGACATACCGCAAACATATTCTTAAGAAGCGAGGCTATGTTGATGAGTACTTTGAGCTCCACGCCATATAGGTTAGCCATGAATGGATATGTTGCAAGGAGAAGTATAGATAATACCTGAAAAATCAAACATGCATTTGGTACTGTACAATAGATTAGACATATTAGTGAAGTATCTTGACGCAAAATGTTCTTGTCACATACCGCTGCAGAACGGAATGGCTTGACTAGCCCAGCATACTTGGCAAGGAACGGGTAGATCAGAAGTTGATATACCAAAACACCAAAACCTGCAAGATCGAACAAAAACGGCCACAAGGTAAAGGAGTTCAAAACCAGTACTTCATGTAATAGGTAAAGGAGAGATGCCAGATATGTGTCGAGTTCATTCATTTTGTGCTGAATGTTTCTCATGCGCAATGACCATACTATACAAATTGAAGAAACATCATATACCTGAGATAGCTAGCACGGTACCAACCTCCTGAGAAGTAAAACTCAGTCCCCGGTATTTTCTGCTGCTCACAGCCCAGAGTGAAAATATCTGACCATGGAATTTACAGAACACATGCAAAGTTGATTTAGTTCCTTACAAAAAAAAGGTTGATTTAGTCCCTAATATGGTTGTTCTCTACACTCTAAAGGGTAGATACCATATATACTAGCATCTTTTCAACCTAAAATATTTTTGAATATGTTCAATATGCCTAAACATAGATTTACCTCAAGATAAGCTGTATCATGGAGAGAAAACACACAGTAGAGGGTTATTGCTGACATCAACTGGCAGTTCTTTAGCAGGTTCTTTGTCGATGCCATTCTGCATGATCCAGATTGTTTAGCTTTCCTGTCTTCTGAGGTCGAATCAGCAACTTGCGCCTCCATTTCCTCAATAGCTTCCACTTTGTCATCATGGTACATGTGCAGAGTTTCCTAAAAAGAATCATTTATTCAAGTAGGAAATCAAGGGAGAGAAAAAAATCATAAGGAGATTTACAGGCAATACCGGCAGCCAAATGCATGCAAGACATGCTCCTGCCGCTAGAACCGATATGACGAAGCAAGGGAGGAAGTATGGAAACCTATAAGTAGATGTAATTTGAAAGGTTTATCTTATCTTCCCAACAATGCAAAATTTGTATCATTGAAAGAGTATGAGTAATAATCTACCTTCCAAATATGGATTCCTCAGAGAAAAGATTCGGGTACTTCTTTGCAGGCTGGTACAAGACAGAGAATACACAATGTTAGCCAGAGCCATTGACATAAGATTACTAACTATCCTCCAAAGGGAGATGTTGTGTTCATCCTTCGACAAAAATTCTAGTTTTCACTTTTAACTGTTAGATATAAATTCCTCCAAATAAAGCATATATGTACTTTCCTAACACTGTCATGACAGTAAAGTTCTTGCCTATTGGTACAGTATTTTGGTTTTGCCCCAATTAGTAGATGATCCATTATTCTCAAGCTCTACACCACGGTTACATATAATTATAGTGGCCTAGTGAGTTATTCAGTAATGGCTTTATTGAACTACTGTATGCACGAGTAACTTACGCTTAGTTTGTTAAAGTGGTTAAATACGATCTTAATTCTGCAAGGATACTTCTGTATTTCTATAACTCAATATCAAAGTTAACTGATCCTCACCTGTGCAAGAAATCCTCCAATGGCTGGTCCAATAACAAGAGCTATTGCTCGTGAAGATGTAACCTATGACATAATGTCAGACATAGTTATCAGCTAGTAACAGATAAGCCTTTCTTCAAATGAATCAAACCGAGAGTCTGAACATAAAGATGAACTGTTCTCACAAGAGAAATTCCTAGTGCTTGGTGCTCTTTTCTGCAGACTTCTGAAGCATAGGCCTGAAAAATGCAGACACAACCGTGAGTGTTCAACAACTAATGCCATTTGCTTAATTTAATTAACTCATCACCCTCAGTGTACAGAAATCACCTTGATTGGTCCTAATATACCACAGAGTAACCCAAGTAGCCCCCTAGTTACAATTGCCATCCAGTAAGTCGTGCTAAGGCCGAAAAGGGTGTTAAATACGATCCTGAAAAAGAAGTAGTAGCGTAGGATTAATTTTGATTTAATTGAATGGAGTACGAAATATGTTTTCATAATCTAACTGAATTTTCCATACACTGAGAGGATACTGATAACAATGCAAGGCTTCCTCCCATATTTGTCAGCAAAAATGCCCCATGGCACAGCACTAATGGTTCTTCCAAGGAAATAAGCAGCCCCTTGAGACAGAGTATACAGTCAGTAGCTACTGGTCGGAAAATAACTATTTTCGAATTATGGCGCTATTGAAGTCTACTCGGTGTACTTGTAGTCTTTTATTCCCTTATTTTTCCAGTAAATTGACAAACGTTACAGGGGACAATACTAACCAACAAAACCAGCATAGAACCCAATGTCTTGCTCTTGATTTGCGACTTCCAAGTCCCTAATCTGTTAAATAATAACAACGGCGGACATATAATTAATCAACACAAAGTATGTAATAATTCAACAAACGATAATTCATGCATACAATCAGGATAGATGTTCAAGTTTTGCGACTTCTGTACATACCATAAAGTATAGATAGGGAAACAGTGACTGGATCGGTAGAGCTGGAAAGATAACAAACCAAGTTGTTAGTTAGCAAACGCCAACAATTGATATACCTTAACTTATAAAAATCCTATAGAAATATGTCCAATCTTTTAACGAAGGTGACAAAAAAATGAGTTTTGTAGACAAACTGCAGAAAGAGCCTCTGGAGAAACCATGAAATAAATGCAGAAAGGCACATGTTTGGGAGCATCTCCTAATGTTTTGAAGTCTGAAATCAGAATCTCTTGGTTATGTTAATTGAAAGTGATTGGATTGCACTATTGTACTAGAGTAGCAAATCCAAATGTTATAACATCTCTACACCCTCCAGATTCTGGCAGTCATACAGCCGTTCCATGAGGATGCTGCCTGATCATCAGAGGAAATCCTGTAAAAGAGAGCATCGTGTGGCATCATACCGGCACACAAGCATGCGATCCAAATGTAGAGGAACTCCGTGTAGGGTATCCGGTGGTCGGCCTGCGTCTTCCTCTCCTGTCTGCATCCGGGGCATCGTTCATGGTACACCTTCCTGACGCGGAGCAATGGCGCCTCTCGGCCTGACCCGGTCATCTTGATGCCTCCGGCTGCGACTGCGGCTGAATGCTACGTGACTCTTCCTACTCCGTTGGACGTCCTTAATCCACATCAAGATGATGCCTGGATTCTGAGAGTCGCGCGGCATCCTCGTTTGCCAAGAGCTGGAGAATGAAGCCTGGCTCTAGTTGTTCGTGGATTCTTGCCTTTGGTTTGTTTGGCTAAATTTAGGTGGCGGGATGAGAGGGTTGGCCAAGTCTTTCTCCTTTGGAAAGGCTTTACGTGCATGTGTATGTAGTACGAGTACAAGTGCGGCCGCTCCTCTTTCTCACTCCATAAATCATAATGGCAAATTCTTTTTTTAGAAGTAAAAAGCTTAATGTTGTTTTCAACCTATTGTGCAGTTGTGAACCAACCCGTGGTTGAATGGTTAGAGGGACAGTGGTATCCCCAGCCCACCAGGGTTCACGTTCTGGTGCTCGCATTATTCCTGGATTTATTTCAGGATTTTCGGCGATACGCTTTCAGTGGGAGGAACTTCGTAAGCGCCTACAGTGACTTCGTAAGTCTCAAGATGATATGCCGGCTCAGTCTCTCGGAGGTGCTCATAGGGTACGGTGTGTGTCTGTGTGTTCATATGGGTGAGTGTATGCGCATATGTATGAGCACTTGCATCTGTACTGTGTTAAAAAAACCTATGGTGGAGTTTTCTTTTGCCAAGAAACACCGTACAAACCCACACTCATGTACACGCACATACACTCACTCCTATATAAACGCATACAAGCACCACTGCAAAGTCTAGGACTTGAACTATGGTAGGCTGGTTCCATCACAAGGAGACACCGAAGGCCTCCACAAATTGAGATTTGGCCATAGAACGAACGAATTATATCCAAGGAACAAGGGGATAAAACAGTAATAAGAGAAACGCATTGATCATGGCTTGTATTGTAGTCGTATTCTTGTAGTCCGCCCTCCATGCCTCTTTAGTCTTTCTAATCCCGAGGCATTTTTCCCTCATTCCTTTTGTGTCTGGCCGTCAGAAAAAAGGCATCTTTTCCACCTTGCAAGATCGCTTCGCTTTTGGCGACTAGTTTCTACCCACAATGGCTAAAGCTACCTTTAATGAATGAATGATTTGTAATACCCATGAGTTAGATGAACCTAACCATCTGTTCACAAGATGGTGGAGTTGGGAGGGCATGGTTTGAGCCCACACATCTTGGACCACTCCGTCGCCTCAAGGAAACATTGAGATCGGGCTCCTCGTATAGGATGCAAAAATAATATACACTCAGTCAAGCTTGAGACATGGGGTGTGTTTGATTGCTCGCGCCCCCCCAAACAGTACCAGTGCATGCAAAAAAGCCTATTCAATTGCTCACGCGAGGTGTTGGCTCGTACGCGCACGAAACTCAAAGCATTCCATATCCTGACTTGCTAGGAACGCTTGGATCGACCGTTTCCGTGGAGCCGGGCTGAGGCGAGCGCAAGTCGAGAGGGGGTTGGCATACGTAGGGGTGCAGGCATGGAGGTGGCGAGAGACGATAATATGTAGGTGTGATATGGCGTGAGATTTGCAGTCTCAATCCCCCCCCTCCCCTTTTACTCGCTCAGCTCTATTGGGAGAACAAATCCAGCCTCAGTTCTTGGCAGCGGTAGCGGCGGCGAATTAGATCTGTGGTACCGGTGGCGCGGACCGAGATCTCTTGCACCAGGATGTGCTCCTCCCCGCGTAAGCTACTCGTCCCCTTCGTCTCCGTCTCGTCCGCCTCATCTCCGACATGGGCGGTCGTTGTCTCACAGGGCGGTAAGGAGCATACAACTACCCACCATCCATCCACTATTTTGTTGTTAGCTAAGGTGTAGGGTCGATTTTGTTGTTACTTACCACAACATCAATTTCACTAGGACAAATGGATGAAGCTGCTCGTTCACGCATCAACACTCGTAGTTGTGACTCAGACCTAGGTCATGTTGGTCCACAAGAGAGTGGTTCATCACAATTCGAAGCTTGTGATTAGACATGGTTCAATGTTATCCCGAGATAGTGAGAGGATGGCGAATCTAAACTACATCTACAACATTAATGATGTAGAGATTGTCAACATGCTTCAAATGAGAAGATCGCGTTTCTCCAAGCTTGTGAAGATGTTTAGAGAGAGGGGGTTGCTAGAAGATAACATCTACACCTCTATGGAAGATCAAGTAGCAATGTTCCTTCATGTTGTAGGTCATAACCAGAAGTTCAAAGTGATTTACAACACAATTAGGAGATCCAACGAGACTATTTCCCGGTATTTCAAGCAAATCTTATATGCGATTAGAGAGCCCATAGGAGAGATGATCAAGGCACCTAATGGTCAAACTCCTTCGAAGATACGTACGAGCTGGTATCCATATTTCAAGGTGAGCAATACTAACTATTAGTTCTTGCCATGAGATGATTGCATTGTTGTGAGTCATAATACTTTTTCCATGCTATCACATGATTGTATTAATGCAATAGATGGCACTCACATGACCGCTATAGTGTCGAGATCACAGACTGCAACATACAGGTATAGAAAGCACTACACAAGCCAGAATGTACTTGCTGCTTAGGAAGGATCACCATGATGCTAACATTCTTCAATATGCATGTCGTCCTAGGGTTCTTCCACCCATTAGGAAAACCAGGTATCATCTTGATGAGTTCTTTGCTAGGAACTATCCTAAGACTGCCGAATCTAGCTTTAGAGTTAAAGTTGAGAGGGCATTTGGTGCTTCGAAGAATAGATTCAAGATTCTTTATCAGAAGACATTCCACCCTTTCATACCCAAGTTAAGCTTGGTCTTGCATGTTGCATTCTTCATAACTGGATCTTAGAGTGGGGTCCTGATGAGTATGTGTTGGATGAGGATGATGCGACAATTAATGATATTGGATCTGCCCATAGTGTGAAGGCACATGCTGATGAAGCTTGCAAGAGCAAAAGGTTGGACTGGGCTAAGGCAATGTGGTCTAAGAGGTAACAGAAGGATCTGAAGAAGACGAGGATGGTGAAATTTCCCCCTTTTTATCTATATGATTCTTAATTTGGTACTGTCATTTGTTAGTAGTTAGGACCAAAATGATGTTAATTTCATGTTTGTATAGTGCACTTTGTGGTAAGGCCACAACTAGTGAGAAGGGGTGATGACAACATTAGGCCGGGAGCAATCAAACGCCAGGCAGTTGTATCTTCACAGCCATAACCCTGTAGTGCTGCCAACCGAACGCCATCAAACGACCTTGTGATGCAATGCCGGCAGCCAACAAAGTGCAAAACATGGTTCAAAAACTGTATTTTCTTAAAGAAAGAATGTAAGGAAGGCCCGTACAGTATAATAGGTGCAACAAGCCAAAATTGCAAGTACCATTTTTTCGACAAAGGGTGGATTTTATTGACTTAAAATGAAGCATAAAGGGGATACAAACACAATGAGCACACACCCGGCCTCTGCATAACCAAGATGCATACAGCCAACACCAACACACACAAAAAAAAAAGAACACGCCAGCAAATAGCAAAGTCATACAAGACTCAAGCTATGCCTAAGCGAGGGAAAACAAAAACAACTCTGAAACGATCAAAACAACGGTCGATAAATCACATCAACGACCATATCCGCTGTCGGCGTTCTGGGAACGGGGGTCCCCAGACTTGCCTGCCTGCGGCCTGCGGCGTGGCTCAAAGGGGGCCCAGTGCGGCCCATCTTCATCAACACAAGACCCAAGACCCTCGCGAGGGGCCAAGCCTCGCGGGGCGGACGACACGGCGCTTCCTCAGGCACGGCCTCATCAGGCTGGCTCACGAGGAGGCGGAGAGATCAAGGCGGGGTACCTCGCGAGGTGCCCATGACGCAAGCCATGACGACCAAGGGTGCCAGGCGGGCGCCAGTCCGCGCAGTGTCTCCCTTTCCTCTTTGGTGCAAAGGGGGCAAGCGCAGGCGAGAGGATCAAGCAAAGGCATCCATTTCGGTGCAACGAGACCAAGACCAGTCCAACGGTGGGAAGAAGGTCATCGTGGAGCCCAGAACGGCGTCACCACAGGGCCTTTGGCAGGCGAGGACCAACTTTAGTCAGGATAAGTGTACCAGATGTTCCCCTTCGAATTGGCCAATTGTTGGCACCCTTCCCGCTCAATATTTGGGAAGAGGCCCAGGGCCTTTGCCTATAAATAGGACTAGCCACCCCCAGGGTAGAGGCAGCTAGCAATCGCATCAGGGAGAAACCAGTTAGAAAGACTCAGGCAGCAGAGAGAGAGAGAAGGGTGACTGAACTCCCCCTAGCAGTTCATCGTCCTAGCTAAGAACAGACCCTCGCGAGGCTGTTCTTCCCAGTATTGTTCGTCACCATCAGCCCAAAAGGCAATACACCCACCACAAACTAGAGTAGGGTATTACACCATAATGGTGGCCCGAACTAGTATAAACTCTGTGTCTCTTGTGTTGTTCTTTCAGTAGTTAGATCTTTGCGAGACGGAGAGGTAGAGGGCATAATCTCCGCGCGCACCCCAGAGTTCGAACCTTAAGGGTCTGCCAGAACCCGAAATCCGACATTTGGCGCGCCAGGTAGGGGTGCTCCGGAATCCACCTTTCTACCGCTCCGCGTCCCGTCGCATCATCATCGCCATGTCCGGCGACCGGGCGGGCAACCAAGATCCATGAGCGGCGTGGCCAGCCCGTGCGGAGCCGCCCGCCTCGGGCGACCCCGCGCCCCAGGCAGCTCGTGGTCCGCAGGGCGCTGCGGACAGGCTTCAACAACCCTCACGTCACGGCAAGCGCGGTCGGCGGCAAGGGCCTCCAATCACGCCGCGACCAGGACACCGTACACCCGCCGGGAGCAAGCGAACTCGAGGGTCGCGATCACGGTGGCCCGAGAGCTGCTGCAGTGTAGGCTGCTGGAAGGCGGCCGCGACGTGCTGCTGGAGCGGGTCACCGAACTCCTGGGCTTTGCCGCTTCGGGGGCTCACCCCTTCTGCATCCAGCTCCCGTCTCAAGCCCAGGGCGGCACGCACGGGGGGCCCGCACGCTCCCGCGGGCCTCAGGGCTACCCCAACACCAGCGAATCCGTCGGCGCCGGACTGGCGGTGGCGCTACCCCCGCCCCCGGCGCGTGAGGGAGAGGGGCTCGGCGCAGCCCACGGCGCCGGCGGGCAGCCGCGCTACCACCCCATGGTGGGCACGTCAAGCAGCGCCGCATGGCACATGGAGCACTACAGGACAGCCTTCGGGGTGGCGGCGCCAGAAGAATACGTACCCCACATGATGGACCAAGGGCACGCTCACGAGGGCGAACATGGCTCGCTTCTCAGCCCAAACTGGGGAGACGAGACACCAGAAGCTGAGCTCTTCCAGGAGCCCCGGGACGGCTCCACTGGCCACGCTGGAGGCGACAATTATCGGGTACCACTAATTCCTCAGGAGCAGGCGTACGCTAATCATGTATCGCAGGAGGTGCAGGTCGCCGCAGCGAGCAGCTGCCCCGCTCCCATAGTCTCCTACCCCTCGGGAGGAGGGCGCAGGGGGCTGCAGGAGAGGGGCAGGGATCCCACATCACCACCGCGGCGTTCGGAGCAAGGCGTTCTTAGGAGGTAGGCCCTCCGCTGGGGAGGCGCCTAAGGGCCTGCCCCTGGCGGAGGACCCGTGGTCGTCGAGGGAACCGCTGGCGACCGCTCTACCCCACCGGCGGCGTCCTGGTTTCCGGTCGTCGTTGGTGGCACTAGAGTGTGGTGCAAGGCGGGGCCCTCGTCTGGCGATATGAAGCAAGGCCGGTACCTGTGAAGAAGGCCCAGTGCATGTGAAGCTCGCCGCCCCGTGACACTCTCACATAATAATGAGTGGGGCTGTACACGCCCCGGAGTCTCAGGGGTGCCGGCCTCAGGCCCTGGGGCTCCCTCCCACGCCCATTGGACAACACTTAGCTCCGCGCTGGTGAGAAGACGTCCAAGACTAGATTAGGTGCCGGACGCGGCCTTTTGCCTGTTTTCATTGACTTCTTTGGTTGTAACTTTTCCCCTGCTGGATTTAAGTTGGATTCCAATTTGAGATTTGCGTGTGTTCGGGGAAGGGGTGCTTAGTCTCGTTCGAGCCATTTCTCGCGTTCTGGTTACCGCTTAACCACAGCTGCCTCCCCTCGCGAGCCCCTCGCGAGCCGGGCCGGGCCTAGCTCGCGCGCAGCCCAGTCTGCCGCTGTTGCTCCTTCTCGGGAGGACGTTTCGGTGCCTGCGGAGGATGCCCTTTCATGAAAAGGCCCAGAGCCTGTGAAGAAGGCGAATGCCTGTGAAGCTATCGCGTTTCAGAAAAGGCCCAGATCCTGTGAAGAAGGCAAATGCCTGTGAAGCTATCGCGTTTAGGAAAAGGCCCAGAGCCTGTGAAGAAGGCAAATGCCTATGAAGCTATCGCATTTAGGAAAAGGCCCACAGCCTATGAAGAAGGCAAATGCCTGTGAAGCTATCGCGTTTAGGAAAAGGCCCAGAGCCTGTGAAGAAGGCAAATGCCTGTGATAATATCGCGTTTAGGAAAAGGCCCAGAGCCTGTGAAGAAGGCAAATGCCTGTGAAGCTATCGCGTTTAGGAAAAGGCCCAGAGCCTGTGAGGCTATCGCGTTTAGGAAAAGGCCCAGAGCCTGTGAAGAAGGCAAATGCCTGTGAAGCTATCGCGTTTAGTAAAAGGCCCAGAGCCTGTGAAGAAGGCAAATGCCTGTGAAGCTATCGCGTTTAGGAAAAGGCCCAGAGCCTGTGAAGAAGGCGAATGCCTGTGGAACCATCACATGCAGGAAAAGGCCCGGAGCCTGTGAAGAAGACCAGCGCCTGTGAAGCCCCCCGCCAGCGACGCTTGCGCGTCCTACGAATTCAACTAGAGAACCCTCAGGACGCCACGTCCTCCCACGGGCTGCCTCGGGGCCTGCGCGAAGCAAAGGTAAACCAGCCAGCCGCTAGGCGCGGGTGCTCGCGCAATATAATAGCTGCTAATACGATGTATACAGGTTTTACATGAGGGGCTTCCCCTCCCCAAAATGCTCTCACAGCCATCAGACCAAACACCCGAGTTCTACTCGTGCAGGGTAAAAAGGCGCGAGCGATACATACTCACTCGGACAAATCCCCCAATGCGTCCTCAGGAGCACCTCCCGAGCCGCCGCTGGCATCGCTGAACTCGCCATCGCTACCTGCATCGCCGCCAGCGGCATCAGGGCCGTCCACCACGCCGCCTTCGTCGACAGCCACGATCACGTCGTTGTCATCCGAAGCGAAGGCCCTGACAAGGGCGTCCACGTTGTCTTCCACCCAGTGCGCCAGGTCGTCTCGGACGGCCTGGGGGACTGAGGCGATGGAGGCATCGAAGTCGAAGTGGAGATCCATGTCCCAGAGATGGCTGAAGACACGAGAAAAGGCACGCCCGAGCAGGGCGCGGCTCCTCTCCTCCACCAACCTGTCGGCCCTGACCGACCGCGCCTCCAGCTGCGTCACCACGGCGGTGAAGAACTACAGGTTGCCGGCATAGTTGATCGTGTGCGGCTCGCCGACAGCCGCCTCGCAGATGTTGCCCAAGGCTGCGTTAGCCCTCTCCCTGAGCGTAGCCAGCATGGGGCCGTGCACGTGCTCCAGGACCTGCCGCTGGCGTATTTCATCAGCGTTCTGGCGCTCGACGGCCTCAGCCTCTTCCACCCGCTGACGAAGACGGAGCACCTCGGCCTGGAGAGCAACCGACTCCTTTTGCGTTGCCTCAAGGGCAGCCCGGGAAGCGTCGGCCCGCCGCGTAACCTCATCCCGTTGGGCCCTCAGAGCCGCGGTTCTTCCCTCAGCCTCGACCCGAATCAACTCCAGCTTCCTCTCGAACTCGCGCTCGAGGCCTTGGCGCGCTGTCGCCACCCGACGACCAACCTCCTCTAGGACACGTGCTTCCCATGCAACGACATCACCTTCCGCCTGCGTCACCAGGCGCTCCCTCGTCTCCAGCCGCTCGTACTCGCGGGTGCGTTCGGCGGCTTCCAGCGTCAATGCTTCCTCACGCTTCTGGAGCTTAGCTGGGTCGCCAGAGGCCACCTTCATCGCCGCAAGGGCCGCCTCGCGCAGTTCCTCTTGCTCCTCCAATGAGTGGCATCGGGCCAGGAGCTCCCGAGTCCGCTCCTCCGCTGCTTCTCGCCGTCGGTCAGCTCCCAGGGCCTCCTCAGCGGCCTGGGATCGGGCCACCCGAGAGGCCTCCAACGACGCCTTCGCTTCTTCATCATCAAGGTCGCGCTGACGGCGCGCGAGGGCGATGACGGCCTCCAGCTCGCGCCTCCCTGCGGCCAGGCGCAGGCCCTCGGCCTCCAAGCGCGCGTCTTCACCAGCGAGCTCCTCCCCAAGCAGGTCCACCGCGTCGGTCGCCCTTCGAAGGAACTCTTGGCGGCGAGCACGGCGCTCCCGAGCGCGCTCGAGTACGTCTTTCACACCATCATCAGCCCCAAGCAAGCGTTGGGGGCCACAAATCATCGCTCCCCCTCCGGGCAGGGGGCTGGGGGCTGGTGCCCTCACGACGGCCGGGCGCGCCGTGCCAGAAGCCCGGCCTGGGGCCAGCCGTTTCCAGAATAAGGGTGCGGGGGCGCCTTAGCCAATCGCAGCCCGCGGCCAGGCGAGAAGCCCACGGCAGGTCAGCTATGCCAAGAGAGGGCCCGCGAAGGAAGATCGCAGGAAGAGAAGGGTTGCGGTGCGCCTCGGGACGGTCCACCCCTTCATTCGCCCTCACCATGAGAGCAGTGCTGCTTGGAGCACTTGGGGATGACGGGGGAGGCGAAGCCAAAGGAGGCGGCGCCTCAGCGACTCCCGCGAGCTCGGCTTGAAGAGGCCTGCGGAGTAAGAATCAGTAGACGCAGCAAGCGGATCAGGAGCCAGAAAGGAGAAGGCTTACTCGTCAGTAGCGAAGTATTTCCGGCGCTTCAGCAAGCGACAAGAGAAGTCATCACCCAGGGCCTCCCTTTTCCTCCGGAGAGCCTCAAAGTCCACAGGAAGCGGACCAAGAGAAGAGCGCAGGGGTCAGCCCGCGACGAAGACGGAGTATCAAAGCGATCCGCGTCAGGGGCGCCTGCCTGACGCGCACTATCAATCGCCTCGCCAGAAGACGCAGCCGGGGTCTCAGGAGCCTCGGCCCGAGGCGCTGGGAGCGGCTGCTTGCCGCCCTCAGCCTCAGCAGCGCGGGTCTCAGGAGCTGCCCCCTCGAGGGCATCGCCAGGCACAGTCACCTCATCCGGAGCCCTCTCGGCCTCCGCCGTCTCATGCCTCCCTGCTTCACGACTCGAGGAGGATTCGCCTTGACCGACCGGAAGGGCGGTCACCACCACAGGGTTCTCGCGAGGCCCTTGGAAGCCAGCAGGGCGCAGCCCCCATTCATCAAAGGAGGGCATCTGCTTCACGAAGTCGTCCCTGTTCTGGCAGAGGTACAACAGGGCCCCTCCCCGCTGGATGCTGCCTGGGTTGGGGTCACCAGTCAGGACCAAGAGCACTGTCCTTAGCGCCCCAGGCGTCAGGTCTTCTTCCTGGAGCCTCATGCGATCATCATGCCCGCTGAAGACCCACATTCGGCGAGAGTGGCGTTGGAGAGGGGCAATGCGGCGTAACAGGAACTCCTTCACCACCTTGGGCGCCGTCACGCCGAGCGATCTCAAGAACGTGAAGCGGCGCCAGACGAAAGCGAGCCGGGGGCTCACGAGCGTCTCCTGGCCCCAGCCCGAATTGGGTACAACAGGCGAAGTTGGCTTCGCCAGCAGGGGGCTGGGCACCCCGACATCAACGTACAACCACCGCTCGCGGAACCCAGCTGAAGGCGAAGGAAGCTTGAAGTTGATCCCTGAGGCCGCAGTCTCAGGCGCGGCGACGAAGCTCACACACGCTGAGCATTGAGTGGGGTCAGCAAGGCGCAAAGAGAAGAAGTGGCGCAGCAAGGCAACGGAAGGAGGGATGCCCATCATCGCCTCGCAAACAAAAGCGAAGACCGAAAGGAGGGTGATGGATTCAGGACCCAGATGCATCATATGGATCTGGTAATGAGAGAGGACGGCCTTGAAGAAATCGGAAAAGGGGGGAACCAGACCCGCCCACAAGGCATCGGCAAAATAATGAACCTCAGTGATTATCCTGTCAGTGGGGAAGTGAGACGTAGACCAGGCCGTCGTCCTCCCACACTCGTTAAAGATGGTGGCCAGAGCCGGGCTGAGCTTATCCAGGCACTCTCGATTGAGTATGATCGACCGGCCGACGGCGGCAAGTGAGATGGAGGCATGGGTTTCTTCCCTTTCTCCTTCTTCGACGGAGCCATGGCGATGGAAAGGAGGGGGAAGATGTGAGATGGGATTGGAGACAAGAGTCGGAGTTCGAAGGGAGGAAGAATAGGGGACGGTCGAGCAACAGGAAGGGGAGCGGCTGTGTACAACTGCGAGTCCACCTAGCAGGGCGCAAAATAAGGGAGTGTGGGGGAACAGTGTCGCCCACGTCCAATCAACCGCCACGCGACGCCCAAGGCCGCAGGTTGTTAGGGCCCGTGGCGCTTCGCCCTTGCCCTTTCGCCTCTCAGCACGGCCAAGTCCATGCGCGCCTTGGGCCTGGGGGCTACTGTCGGCGTTCTGGGAACGGGGGTCCCCAGAGTTGCCTGCCTGCGGCCCGCGGCGTGGCTCAAAGGGGGCCCAGCGCGGCCCATCTTCATCAACACAAGACCCAAGACCCTCGCGAGGGGCCAAGCCTCGCGGGGCGGACGACACGGCGCTTTCTCAGGCACAGCCTCATCAGGCTGGCTCACGAGGAGGCGGGGAGATCAAGGCGGGGTACCTCGCGAGGTGCCCATGACGCAAGCCATGACGACCAAGGGTGCCAGGCGGGCACCAGTCCCCGCAGTGTCTCCCTTTCCTCTTTGGTGCAAAGGGGGCAAGCGCAGGCGAGAGGATCAAGCAAAGGCATCCATTTCGGTGCAACGAGACCAAGACCAGTCCAACGGTGGGAAGGAGGTCATCGTGGAGCCCAGAACGGCGTCACCACAGGGCCTTTGGCAGGCGAGGACCAACTTTAGTCAGGATAAGTGTACCAGATGTTCCCCTTCGAATTGGCCAATTGTTGGCGCCCTTCCCGCTCAATATTTGGGAAGAGGCCCAGGGCCTTTGCCCATAAATAGGACTGGCCACCCCCAGGATAGAGGCAGCTAGCAATCGCATCAGGGAGAAACCAGTTAGAAAGACTCAGGCAGCAGAGAGAGAGAGAAGGGCGACTGAACTCCCCCTAGCAGTTCATCGTCCTAGCTAAGAACAGACCCTCGCGAGGCTGTTCTTCCCTGTATTGTTCGTCATCATCAGCCCAAGAGGCAATCCACCCACCACAAACTAGAGTAGGGTATTACATCACAATGGTGGCCCGAACTAGTATAAACCCTGTGTCTCTTGTGTTGTTCTTTCAGTAGTTAGATCTTTGCGAGACGGAGAGGTAGAGGGCATAATCTCCGCGCGCACCCCAGAGTTCGAACCTTAAGGGTCTGCTGGATCCCGAAATCCGACATCCGCACCAACCTTCTTGATAGAGGCAAAGGTGTCCCGATGTTTCGATGAGATGGTGGCTATCGTTTCTGTGGGAGTCGACCTTGACGACCCGACT
Source organism: Aegilops umbellulata (assembly GCA_032464435.1). Classification (NCBI taxonomy): domain Eukaryota; kingdom Viridiplantae; phylum Streptophyta; class Magnoliopsida; order Poales; family Poaceae; genus Aegilops; species Aegilops umbellulata. Next base: position 116,415,665 of record CP136056.1, read on the forward strand.
ATGAATGTGCGAGACGTTGCGCCTTAGCAATCGCTAAACCAACTTCCGAGGGTTATTGACCACGCCGGAGCATGATCAACCTGACCACGAGGGCCTGTTTCCTGCGAGCAAACGAAGAACAAGCAAGAAACTAAGATTGCAATCTGGATATTGCGAATATAAGAGGAAAGCTTTATTAATGAACGTGGGGTTCTGTGACGCCTTGGTCTGGTCGTTGAACACAAACGAAGTGCGCGAAGTTGCAGCTATGGCGAACTTTTGATCTAAACAAAACCCAAAGTCTAAACGATGCCCTAGGGGTTGTATATATGGAGGAAGAGGGGGGGAATTTCGTGGCCCTTGGAGGAGGGGTCCGAAACCCACCCTAACTCTTATTTCCCCACACATACGGACTCTAAAAACAGCCTATATTGAAGTATTTCGAAATTACATGGGCCTGGCCCAAAAAGAAGGTGACGCAGTACCTAGAATAGCCTCTGGACGAAAATTATGAAGTGGCATCTTGTATATTTCGTCCAAGGCTTCATGCACTCATTATGGTGGCTTCAAAGTCCTGAAATCATCACTTGAAACTATGTTCTTGTCTCCCTTGCGCATGCCATCAACTCCATGCTTTTTCTTGCTCCAATGATCATCCTTCTCCAAGCTAGGCCCTTCATTTGTAAGCAAAACAAATGTATCCAATTTAGGCAGCATCATATTCTCATGAACATTAGAATCATTACCAAGAAACGAAAGTACCTGATAATTCAATTGGCGTGTGCGAGCTCTAGTAATTGGTCCAGTATGTATAGCAGCAGGGGCTGTGGGTGTAACAATGGTATTGATGTCCTCATCATCCTCCCCTTCTTGAAATGAAGTCGTCCTCGACGGAAGCTCATCTTCCTCACCCAAATAAGGCTTCAAATCTGCAATGTTAAAAGTGGGACTAACCCCAAAATCTGCAGGCAACTCAAGTTTATATGCATTATCATTTATTTTCTCTAACACCTTAAAAGGACCATCAGCACGTGGCATTAGCTTTCATTTGCGCAAATTAGGAAATCTATCCTTACGCAAATGTAACCAAACAAGATCTCCAGGTACAAACACAACATGTTTTCTACCCTTATCTCCAGCAAGTTTATATTTAGCATTCATACGCTCAATGTTTTCCTTAGTTAACTCATGCATTTTTAAAATCAATTCAGCACGTTCTTTAGCATCAAAATTAACCTTCTCCGAAGATGGAAGAGGCAACAAATCAATAGGTGCACGAGGTAGGAAACCATACACAATTTCAAAAGGGCACATCTTAGTAGTAGAATGCAATGAACGATTATAAGCAAATTCAATATGAGGCAAGCATTCTTCCGACATTTTCTTATTATTCTTCAAAATAGCCCTAAGCATAGTAGACAATGTTCTATTGACTACTTCAGTTTGTCCATCAGTTTGGGGGTGACAAGTAGTACTAAAAAGCAGTTTAGTCCCCAACTTAGCACATAAACATCTCCAAAAGTGGCTAAGAAATTTAGTATCACGATCTGAAACAACAGTATTTGGCACACCATGCAAGCGAATAATTTCACGAAAGAACAATTCAGCAACATTAACAGCATCATCGCTTTTATGACATGGTATAAAGTGTGCCATTTTCGAGAATCTATCCACGACAACAAATATACTATCCCTCCCCTTCTTTGTTCGAGGTAAACCTAAAACAAAGTCCATAGATATATCCTCCCAAGGAACACTAGGTACAGGCAAAGGCATATATAAACCATGAGGATTGAGTCGTGACTTCGCTTTTTGACATGTAGCCTCATCTCAACCTCAGACAGACTCGATGGGTCGAAATGATTCAAGAGTATAATCCGAGTATTGATTACACTCCAGGCAAGGCTAATGTGATTGCAGACGCTTTGAGCAGAAAGGCTTATTGCAACAGCTTAATCCTCAAGCCTTTTCAACCGGATCTTTGTGAAGCTTTCCGCAAGTTGAATCTCCAAGTTGTTCCTCAAGGTGTTCTTGCCAACCTCATTGTCTCTCCTACTTTGGAAGATCAAATTCGTGAGGCACAACTGTTGGATACCATGGTGAAGAAGGTGAAACGTGGTATTGAAAAGAGCATCCCCAAATACAAGTGCTATCGAGTTGATGACAGAGATACTCTTTTCTTCGAGGACCGGATCGTGGTTCCAAAGGGTGATCTTCGTAAAGTCATTATGAATGAAGCGCACAATTCTCTTCTGTCAATTCATCCTGGAAGTTCGAAGATGTACCATGACCTCAAGCAGTCGTATTGGTGGACTCGAATGAAGCGAGAAATTGCTCAATTCATGAATGAGTGTGATGTCTGCAGAAGGGTGAAAGCAGAACACCAACGACCAGCTGGACTTCTCCAACCTCTTGCTATTCCTGAATGGAAGTTCGATCATATCGAAATGGACTTCGTGACTGGTTTTCCTAAGTCCAAGCGTGGAAATGATGCTATCTTCGTCGTCATCGACAAGCTCACCAAAGTGGCTCATTTTCTTCCTATCAAAGAGTCTATCACAGTAGTGCAGCTGGCAGAGCTCTACACCTCCAGAATTGTCTCCTTGCATGGCATTCCACAATTGATCTCTTCAGACCATGGCAGCATCTTTACCTCCAAGTTTTGGGATTCTTTTCAGACGGCCATGGGCACCAACATCCGCTTCAGCACAGCGTTCCACCCTCAGACTAGTGGACAAGTCGAGTGTGTCAATCAAATTCTTGAAGATATGCTCAGAGCCTGTGTTATCTCTTTCGGCATGAAGTGGGAGGATTGTCTTCCTTATGCTGAGTTCTCTTACAACAACAGCTTTCAAGCCAGCTCGGGCAAAGCCCCATTCGAGATCCTCTATGGCAGAAAGTGCCGTACTCCTCTCAACTGGTCTGAAACCGGTGAACGCCAATTGCTCGGCAATGATTTGATCTCAGAGGCTGAGGCTATGTGCAAGGTGATTCGTGAGAACCTCAAAGCCGCGCAATCGCGCCAGAAGAGCTATTACGACAGCAAACACCGAGATGTGGCATTCGAGATCGGAGACCATGTTTACCTCCGTGTCTCTCCAATGAAAGGAACTCGTCGCTTCGGTATCAAGGGGAAACTTGCTCCGCGATACGTGGGTCCTTTCAAGATCATCGGTAAACGAGGCGATCTAGCCTATCAACTTGAGCTTCCCTCCAACTTTGCAAATGTGCACTATGTTTTCCACGTGTCACAGCTTCGCAAGTGCTTCAAGACGCCTGAGCGCACCATCAACTTCGAAGAGATTGATCTTCAAGAAGATTTGTCTTATCATGAGCACCCAGTTGCTATTCTTGAGACAACTGAGCGCAAGACTCGCAACAAGTCAATCAAATTCCTCAAAGTGAAATGGTCACATCATTCAGACCGAGAGGCCACCTGGGAGCGTGAAGACCACCTACGTTCTGAGTATCCGGAGTTCTTTCAGTCCTAGATCTCGGGACGAGATCCTCTCATAGTGGTGGTGTGTTGTAACGCCCCAGATGTAACTTGCCATATTTGTAATCCAACTCTTGCCATTTTCGGCATTGTGATATGATATTTCCTCCGTGGTTGGGTTCTCTCCGTTTTGCATTTTGGTCATGTCATGCATTTCATTTCATGTCATCATGTGCATCGCATTCGCATACGTGTTCGTCTCATAAATCCGAGCATCTTTCCCGTTGTCCGTTTTGCAATCCGGCGCTCCTATGACTCCCGGCGTCCCCTTTTACATTTCTTCGTGAGCGGGTATTAAACATTCTCGGAATGGACCTAGGTTTGACATGTGGCCTTGGTATAGCACCGGTAGACCGCCTGTCAAGTTTCGGGTCAATCGGAGTTCGTTTGGTACTCCAACGGTTAACCGGGTAACCGTGAAGGCCTCGTGTGTGTTGCAGCCCAACACCCCTCCAAAACAGCCCAATAACCCGTCTAAGTCACTCCCATGTCCTCCGCCATTCGATCACGATCGCGTGGGCGAAAACCGCACTCCGTTTGGAGCCTCCTAGCACCTCCTATCTATAAAAAGGCCTCCCCCTCCTCCATTTGCGGGCAAAACACCCCGAAACCCTAATCCCTCCTCGAAATCCGCGCCCGCACAGTGCTCCGCCGCCACCTGTCCCGCCGCCGGCGCGCCCTGGCCAGTGGGAGCGTGCCACGTGGCGCTCCAGCTCCCCCGCCGCACCGGCCCGCCCGGGCCCGGGGCCGGCCCCCGCGGCCCGCCGCCGCCGCCCTCCCGCGGAGCCGCGCGCCCCGCGCCGAGCTCCCGCGCCGCCGCCCGCCTCCGCGCCCTGCGTCCGCCGCCTGCCACCGCGAGGCCCGCCGCCCGCGCCGCCCAGGAGCCGCGCCGTCGCCGCCTCGCCTCCCGCGACGTCGCCGGCCTCCGCCCGCGGCTGCGCGCGCCGCCACCGGCGCCCCCTCGCCGTCCGCGCCCGGATCCGGCGAGATCCGGCCGGATCCGCTGCCCCCCTCGCCGTCCCTCGCCTCCCGCCGGCGAGATCCGCCCGGTGAACCTCGGGCAGCGTGCCGTGAGGGTTGACTTCCCCGAGCCCGATTTTTCTCTAAGTCCTGTAATTTCATCATCATCATCGCATCTTCATCGTGCCATAACTTTGCATCCGTGGCTCCGTTTCGTGCGTATAATATATAAAATTGTTCGCCTCGAAGTGTACATCACTTTGTTCCATTGCATCATTCTCATTTGAAGTCATCTTGATGCCCGAAATGCTGTTAGAAGAGGGCTCGTTGATGTTAGCTGCTGGATCTTATCTGAACATGCACTTTTGTCATTTTTGCCATGATTGAGGTGTACCTCCTATGAAGTTGAGTCCTACATGAGTTTTGTAATATGCCATGTTACCTATCCAGAGGTTTTTGCCATGTATTTTTGTGATACTTGTGGTGACTAGCACAAGCATGCAAACTAGGTCACTTGATGTTGCTGATTCCAGAGACTTAGTATTTCATTAAGTCCCTGACTGCTGTTATTTTTATACCATGTGTTCATGTTGTTTCCGAGGGATCTATGCATAATTTGAGAATGATCAGTAAGGGAGTTTTGATCTTGAGTATTTGTTCTATCCATACATGCCTTTGTTTGCAATTATGGAGTGCCATAGCTTGAGTCAATCGAGCTCTACTTTTGCTTCAAAATGTTGCTGGCAGATTGTTTACATGTTATTCGATTTTGCCAAGCTTGGTGTAGTGGATCCTTGCATGATATGATGTTATTATTGCCATGTCTAGTTACTATGACATGTCTTATTGATGTATGTATGCTTAGTTTATCATGAATTGCTCTTTAGTGAGTGCATCGAGCTCACGAACATGCCTATTCGTTATCAGTTTTCTGCCATGTCCAGTTTTTCTGCTAAGTCTGAAACCTGTAACGAAACTTGCTTAATTGTCATGGGTGTAATCATATTCTCTGATCCTTTTTGGCTTATGGTCAGTAAGGGACTTTTGTCAAGTGCTATGAGTAGATTCATGCCATGCCTTTCTCTGCTATGTTCTGAACCTGTAGCATGTTGTTTTATTGCTCTGAACATGTCATCCTGATGTTAGTTTCTGCTATGTTGATTATTTCACCAAGTCTGTGAACCTGTTATCTTTTGCACTTTTGCCATGCTTGTTTGTACCTGTTATGATGTGATTTAGCCGTAGCTCAGTGTTCATCTTTTGTCAAGCATCTTGATTAGATTACTGTCATATGCTTTGTTGATATGTTTGGGTGCAGTAGCTTAATTATTTGTTGCTTGCTAAGTAGCATCATGCTGTTTATGGCAGATTCGTGTCATTCTTATATTGCTTGCCATTTGCAAACCGTGCATCCGATTCCGGTGATCTTTATATCGATTTCAACCGAAATCACCTCATCTATCCAGTGGCATGCTTGGTTTGCCAAGATTATGCCCTGTTCATCCTTGTCCTTCCGGAGCATGCATACGCATTGCATATCACCTCTCGCATATCATGCCATGTTTTGCATCATGTTGCTTGCGCATTGCATCGTGGTTGATATTGGTTCCTTTGCTTGTTCTCTTGTCTTGGGTAGAGCCGGGAGACGAGTACGTGACCGAGGATTCCGTTGAGAACGCTTACGAGGACCAAGCTTTCGACAACTCTGAGAACCTTGCAGGCAAGATGACCATACCCTCGAAATCACTTCTATCTTTGCTTGCTAGATTGCTCGCTCTTTTGCTATGCCTATGCTGCGATACCTACCACTTGCGACATTGCTTTCAATGCGGTTATGCCTCTAAGTCGTGCCTCGACACGTGGGAGATATAGACGCATCGAGGGCGTTTCAAGTTGGTAATCAGAGCCTTTCCCGACCTTAGGAGCCCCCACTGTTTGATCGTCTTTAGTGGCCGAGTTGTGTCTAGAAAAAATGTTTTGAGTCATTTAGGAATTATATATCGGAGAGTTTAGGAATTCTTTTTACTTCCCAGTCCCTTCGACCTTCTGGTGAGGCTTCCTGACGTAGAGTTTTGACTCTTCTCTTCTCAAATTTCACTAAAAAAAAATTTTAGGATCACGCGGGTATATTACAATCGTTCCGATGGTTTTATGATGACAACATTGTCTTGGTTGCCTCCTGACATTTAGGGGTTGTGGCAGTGTCCCGGGGAGTTGAGCTCCGAGGTGTTGTCGTCATAATTTTATCGTTGCGGTTTTGGAATACCTGAGTTTAGTACGCCGACATCGAAAATCTCTTTTGTACAGTTGTTGGTGAGATAACCCTGATAGCCCAGTACTGTGGCGAGTGCAGGGGTATTGCCATGACTTGTATAACGGATGCTTTTCGAAGGTTGAGGTAGACGATTTCCGAAGGTTTCTTGGTTATGTGTTGAAGGATGGATACAGCTGGTTGTAGGATTTGCTAGTTTGGGTGAGATATTATGCTTCCCCTGTATCCCCAATACCTGATTGCATAACCGGAAAGTTTCGGGAGTTTATAAGTGGGAATTCTTGTAGCTCTAGTATTTCTTCCGCAGATATTTGGTTTGTGATTGGGTAATCCTTACCAAGTATTTGTTCACTTCCGTACCTTGTTGGTTTTATTCCATACCATGTTCTAAGTGGCTTCTCAGCTTATGGAAGCGTGATATTTTACATTGGAATTCATTCGTTCATTCTTGTTCGGATGTTTATTGTGAAGACTATATGTTGCAATGTCGTTCCTTTGATTCAGCTTCAATATATCTCTGTCAAGATGCTAATGGATGTCACCCTCTTCAGGATGGCTCCACCAACGCGTCAGAATCCGGAACGCAATGAAGGGAACCAGGCTAACCCTCCGCCACCACCTCCGCCTCCGGAAGCTTGGCAGGCCCTGATGACTGCCACAAATGCCAATGCTCATATTCTGATTCAGCTCTTGCAAGATCGCAACCAAGGGCAAGCTAATCAAGAGAATCAAGGCCAAGGCAACAATCAGCCGCATTTCGCTTCACTGAACCAGTTCCTTGCTAATCAGCCAAAGACCTTCAGCTACTGTGTCGAGGCCACAGACGCAGATGATTGGCTAGTGGACATCAGCAAGCATTTCGAGTGCAGCAATGTCAGACCTGAGGACTTTGTCAAGTTTGCCTCTTTTCAACTCAAAGATCAAGCTGCTGAGTGGTTTCAGCAATACAAAGATTCCAGAGGAGGTCGTGTGATCACTTGGGATGATTTCCGTCGTGATTTCAAAGCGCACCACATTCCAGAAAGTGTTGTTGAGCTTAAGCGTGAGGAATTCCGCAATCTCAAGCAAGGCACCATGTCTGTCTATCAATACAACACTCAGTTCCAGAAACTCTCTCGTTTTGCAAGGCAAGACATTCCTGATGAGAAGAGTATGATCTACCAGTTCAGGCGTGGTCTCAGAGAAGATCTGCAACTTGCTCTCGTGCTTTTCGAGCCATTAAAGTATGATGAATTCTACAACATGGCACTGAAACAAGAAGCTGCTCAGCTCAAGTGTGAGGCTTCTAAGAAGAGAGTCAGAGACGCAGTTCAGTCTTCTTCTTCTTCACTTGTGGCAGCTAAGCAACAGAAGTTCTGGTTGCCTCCTCCTCCTCCGTTCCGCCAGCCTTATCAGCAAAAGAACTCAAGTGGTCGTGGATCTTCCCACCCACCCAACCCTGGTTATCAGAACAAGTCTCAGAACCAAGCTCCAAGGCCAAGCGCTCCTTATCATCGTCCGCTCTCAGAGGTGACTTGTAACAAATGTCAGCAGAAGGGTCACTATGCGAACAAGTGCTTCAACCAGAGGCGCCTTCCGCCTCCTCCTCCTGTGAAATCTTCCAGCAATGCAGTGGTCAAGCATAATCCTAAGCATGCCAAGGTGAACATGTTGAATGCAGCTCAAGCAGAGGAGTCTTCTGAAGTGATCATGGGTAATCTTCCTGTTAATGATATTCCTGCAAAAGTCTTATTGGATACTGGTGCATCGCATTGTTTCATGTCAAGACCATTTTTCGCCAAGCATGAGTTCACTTCTTCAAATTTGGATAGACCCATGCCTGTCATTTCTCCTGGTAAACGTTTGAGCTCTAGTTTGGTGGTTCCCAATGTTTCTATCAAGATGGGTGACTACAAATTCTTGTCTAAACCAATTGTTCTTGGTGATTCTGATATTGATCTCATTCTCGGGATGGACTGGCTTTCTAAGCACAAGACTCAGCTTGAGTGTGCTGCCAGGGAAATCAAATTGACTCACACTTCAAACGATGTGATCATCTATGCTTCTCGTGATGATACCATTCGGTTGTTTTCTCTCAATGAGAATGATGAATTGGAGGCTATCTCTCAGATTCCAGTCGTATGTGAGTACCAAGATGTTTTTCCAGAAGAGCTTCCGGGTATGCCTCCCCGTCGGCCAGTTGAATTTGTTTTTGAGCTTGAGCCTGGCACGGAACCCGTTTGCAAGCGTCCTTACAAGCTTGGACCAGATGAGCTCAAGGAATTGAAGATTCAACTCGATAAACAAGAACGTCTGGGTCTGATCAGACCGAGTTCTTCTCCTTGGGGTTGTGGTGTTCTTTTTGTCAAGAAGAAGGATGGCACGGACCGACTTTGCGTCGATTACCGTCCATTGAACAAGAAGACTATCAAGAACAAGTACCCACTTCCCAACATCAATGAGCTATTTGAGCAACTCAAAGGTGCTAAGGTGTTCTCCAAGCTTGACCTTCGTATGGGTTATCATCAGATTCGCATTCGTGAAGAAGATATTCCCAAGACAGCATTCAGAACAAGCTTTGGTTCTTATGAATATACTGTCATGTCTTTCGGCCTCGTCAATGCTCCTCCGTATTTCACTCGCTTGATGAATTTCATCTTCAACCCCTACATCAACGAATTTGTCTTGGTCTATCTCGATGATATTTTGGTTTTCTCCAAGAATAAGAAGGATCATGCCGAACATTTGCGATTGGTACTCGACAAGCTCAGAGAGTATCAATTATATGCGAAGTTCTCCAAATGTGAATTCTGGCTTGATGAAGTTCTTTATCTTGGTCATATCATCTCTGCCAAGGGCATCGCTGTTAATCCAGAGAGGGTGTCTGCAGTTTTGAATTGGAATCCTCCTCAGAATGTCAAGCAGCTTCGCAGTTTCCTTGGACTTGCAAGCTATTGCAGAAGATTCGTTGAGAATTTCTCCAAGATTGCAAAGCCTCTTTCCAACCTCCTCCAGAAGCATGTGAAATATGTCTGGTCTCCTGAGTGTGACGTTGCTTTCAACACTCTCAAAGAGAAACTTGTCACTGCTCCAGTTTTGACTCCTCCTGATGAATCCAAGCCTTATGAAGTATTATGTGATGCTTCTCTCCAGGGCCTCGGTGCTGTGTTAATGCAAGAGAAGAAGGTTGTTGCCTATACCTCTCGCCAGTTGAAGCCCAATGAAAGGAACTATCCCACTCACGATCTTGAGTTGGCGACAGTTGTCCACGCACTAATAACATGGAGACATCTCCTGTTGGGAAGGAAAGTGGACATCTTCACAGATCACAAGAGTCTCAAGTATATCTTCACTCAGCCTCATCTCAACCTCAGACAGACTCGATGGGTCGAAATGATTCAAGAGTATAATCCGAGTATTGATTACACTCCAGGCAAGGCTAATGTGATTGCAGACGCTTTGAGCAGAAAGGCTTATTGCAACAGCTTAATCCTCAAGCCTTTTCAACCGGATCTTTGTGAAGCTTTCCGCAAGTTGAATCTCCAAGTTGTTCCTCAAGGTGTTCTTGCCAACCTCATTGTCTCTCCTACTTTGGAAGATCAAATTCGTGAGGCACAACTGTTGGATACCATGGTGAAGAAGGTGAAACGTGGTATTGAAAAGAGCATCCCCAAATACAAGTGCTATCGAGTTGATGACAGAGATACTCTTTTCTTCGAGGACCGGATCGTGGTTCCAAAGGGTGATCTTCGTAAAGTCATTATGAATGAAGCGCACAATTCTCTTCTGTCAATTCATCCTGGAAGTTCGAAGATGTACCATGACCTCAAGCAGTCGTATTGGTGGACTCGAATGAAGCGAGAAATTGCTCAATTCATGAATGAGTGTGATGTCTGCAGAAGGGTGAAAGCAGAACACCAACGACCAGCTGGACTTCTCCAACCTCTTGCTATTCCTGAATGGAAGTTCGATCATATCGAAATGGACTTCGTGACTGGTTTTCCTAAGTCCAAGCGTGGAAATGATGCTATCTTCGTCGTCATCGACAAGCTCACCAAAGTGGCTCATTTTCTTCCTATCAAAGAGTCTATCACAGTAGTGCAGCTGGCAGAGCTCTACACCTCCAGAATTGTCTCCTTGCATGGCATTCCACAATTGATCTCTTCAGACCATGGCAGCATCTTTACCTCCAAGTTTTGGGATTCTTTTCAGACGGCCATGGGCACCAACATCCGCTTCAGCACAGCGTTCCACCCTCAGACTAGTGGACAAGTCGAGTGTGTCAATCAAATTCTTGAAGATATGCTCAGAGCCTGTGTTATCTCTTTCGGCATGAAGTGGGAGGATTGTCTTCCTTATGCTGAGTTCTCTTACAACAACAGCTTTCAAGCCAGCTCGGGCAAAGCCCCATTCGAGATCCTCTATGGCAGAAAGTGCCGTACTCCTCTCAACTGGTCTGAAACCGGTGAACGCCAATTGCTCGGCAATGATTTGATCTCAGAGGCTGAGGCTATGTGCAAGGTGATTCGTGAGAACCTCAAAGCCGCGCAATCGCGCCAGAAGAGCTATTACGACAGCAAACACCGAGATGTGGCATTCGAGATCGGAGACCATGTTTACCTCCGCGTCTCTCCAATGAAAGGAACTCGTCGCTTCGGTATCAAGGGGAAACTTGCTCCGCGATACGTGGGTCCTTTCAAGATCATCGGTAAACGAGGCGATCTAGCCTATCAACTTGAGCTTCCCTCCAACTTTGCAAATGTGCACTATGTTTTCCACGTGTCACAGCTTCGCAAGTGCTTCAAGACGCCTGAGCGCACCATCAACTTCGAAGAGATTGATCTTCAAGAAGATTTGTCTTATCATGAGCACCCAGTTGCTATTCTTGAGACAACTGAGCGCAAGACTCGCAACAAGTTAATCAAATTCCTCAAAGTGAAATGGTCACATCATTCAGACCGAGAGGCCACCTGGGAGCGTGAAGACCACCTACGTTCTGAGTATCCGGAGTTCTTTCAGTCCTAGATCTCGGGACGAGATCCTCTCATAGTGGTGGTGTGTTGTAACGCCCCAGATGTAACTTGCCATATTTGTAATCCAACTCTTGCCATTTTCGGCATTGTGATATGATATTTCCTCCGTGGTTGGGTTCTCTCCGTTTTGCATTTTGGTCATGTCATGCATTTCATTTCATGTCATCATGTGCATCGCATTCGCATACGTGTTCGTCTCATAAATCCGAGCATCTTTCCCGTTGTCCGTTTTGCAATCCGGCGCTCCTATGACTCCCGGCGTCCCCTTTTAAATTTCTTCGTGAGCGGGTATTAAACATTCTCGGAATGGACCGAGGTTTGACATGTGGCCTTGGTATAGCACCGGTAGACCGCCTGTCAAGTTTCGGGTCAATCGGAGTTCGTTTGGTACTCCAACGGTTAACCGGGTAACCGTGAAGGCCTCGTGTGTGTTGCAGCCCAACACCCCTTCAAAACAGCCCAATAACCCGCCTAAGTCACTCCCATGTCCTCCGTCGTTCGATCACGATCGCGTGGGCGAAAACCGCACTCCGTTTGGAGCCTCCTAGCTCCTCCTATCTATAAAAAGGCCTCCCCCTCCTCCATTTGCGGGCAAAACACCCCGAAACCCTAATCCCTCCTCGAAATCCACGCCCGCACAGTGCTCCGCCGCCACCTGTCCCGCCGCCGGCGCGCCCAGGCCAGTGGGAGCGTGCCACGTGGCGCTCCAGCTCCCCCGCCGCACCGGCCCCCGCGGCCCGCCGCCGCCGCCCTCCCGCGGAGCCGCGCGCCCCGCGCCGAGCTCCCGCGCCGCCGCCCGCCTCCGCGCCCTGCGTCCGCCGCCTGCCGCCGCGAGGCCCGCCGCCCGCGCCGCCCAGGAGCCGCGCCGTCGCCGCCTCGCCTCCCGCGACGTCGCCGGCCTCCGCCCGCGGCTGCGCGCGCCGCCACCGCCGCCCCCTCGCCGTCCGCGCCCGGATCCGGCGAGATCCGGCCGGATCCGCTGCCCCCCTCGCCGTCCCTCGCCTCCCGCCGGCGAGATCCGCCCGGTGAACCTCGGGCCGCGTGCCATGAGGGTTGACTTCCCCGAGCCCGATTTTTCTCTAAGTCCTGTAATTTCATCATCATCATCGCATCTTCATCATGCCATAACTTTGCATCCGTAGCTCCGTTTCGTGCGTATAATATGTCAAATTGTTCGCCTCGAAGAGTACATCGTTTTGTTCCATTGCATCATTCTCATTTGAAGTCATCTTGATGCCCGAAATGCTGTTAGAAGAGGGCTGGTTGATGTTAGCTGCTGGATCTTATCTGAACATGCACTTTTGTCATTTTTGCCATGATTGAGGTGTACCTCCTATGAAGTTGAGTCCTACATGAGTTTTGTAATATGCCATGTTACCTATCCAGAGGTTTTTGCCATGTATTTTTTTGATACTTGTGGTGACTAGCACAAGCATGCAAACTAGGTCACTTGATGTTGCTGATTCGAGAGACTTAGTATTTCACTAAGTCCCTGACTGCTGTTATTTTTATGCCATGTGTTCATGTTGTTTCCGAGGGATCTATGCATAATTTGAGAATGATCAGTAAGGGAGTTTTCAACTTGAGTATTTGCTCTATCCGTCCGTGCCTTTGTTTGCAATTATGGAGTGCCATAGATTGTGTCAATGGAGCTCTACTTTTGCTTCAAAATGTTGCTGGCAGATTGTTTACATGTTATTCGATTTTGCCAAGCTTGGTGTAGTGGATCCTTGCATGATATGATGTTATTATTGCCATGTCTAGTTACTATGCCATGTCTTATTGATGTATGTATGCTTAGCTTATCATGAATTGCTCTGTAGTGAGTGCATCGAGCTCACGAACATGCCTATTCGTTATCAGTTTTCTGCCATGTCCAGTTTTTCTGCTAAGTCTGAAACCTGTAACGAAACTTGCTTAATTGTCATGGGTGTAATCATATTCTCTGATCCTTTTTGGCTTATGGTCAGTAAGGGACTTTTGTCAAGTGCTATGAGTAGATTCATGCCATGCCTTTCCTTGCTATGTTCTGAACATTTAGCATGTTGTTTTATTGCTCTGAACATGTCATCCTGATGTTAGTTTCTGCTATGTTGATTATTTCACTAAGTCTGTGAACCTGTTATCTTTTGCACTTTTGCCATGCTTGGTTGTACCTGTTATGTTGTGATTTAGCCGTAGCTCAGTGTTCATCTTTTGTCTTGCATCTTGAGTAGATTACTTTCGTATGCTTTGTTGATATGTTTGGGTGCAGTAGCTTAATTGTTTGTTGCTTGCTAAGTAGCATCATGCTGTTTATGGCAGATTCGTGTCATTCTTATATTGCTTGCCATTTGCAAACCGTGCATCCGATTCCGGTGATCTTTATATCGATTTCAACCGAAATCACCTCATCTATCCAGTGGCATGCTTGGTTTTCCAAGATTATGCCCTGTTCATCCTTGTCCTTCCGGAGCATGCATACGCATTGCATATCACCTCTCGCATATCATGCCATGTTTTGCATCATGTTGCTTGCGCATTGCATCGTGGTTGATATTGGTTCCTTTGCTTGTTCTCTTGTCTTGGGTAGAGCCGGGAGACGAGTACGTGACCAAGGATTCCGTTGAGAACGCTTACGAGGACCAAGCTTTCGACAACTCTGAGAACCTTGCAGGCAAGATGACCATACCCTCGAAATCACTTCTATCTTTGCTTGCTAGATTGCTCGCTCTTTTGCTATGCCTATGCTGCGATACCTACCACTTGCAACATTGCTTTCAATGCGGTTATGCCTCTAAGTCGTGCCTCGACACGTGGGAGATATAGCCGCATCGAGGGCGTTTCAAGTTGGTAATCAGAGCCTTTCCCGACCTTAGGAGCCCCCACTGTTTGATCGTCTTTAGTGGCCGAGTTGTGTCTAGAAAAAATGTTTTGAGTCATTTAGGAATTATATATCGGAGAGTTTAGGAATTCTTTTTACTTCCCAGTCCCTTCGACCTTCTGGTGAGGCTTCCTGACGTAGAGTTTTGACTCTTCTCTTCTCAAATTTCACTAAAAAAAAATTTTAGGATCGGTATATTACAATCGTTCCGATGGTTTTATGATGACAACATTGTCTTGGTTGCCTCCTGACATTTAGGGGTTGTGGCAGTGTCCCGGGGAGTTGAGCTCCGAGGTGTTGTCGTCATAATTTTATCGTTGCGGTTTTGGAATACCTGAGTTTAGTACGCCGACATCGAAAATCTCTTTTGTACAGTTGTTGGTGAGATAACCCTGATAGCCCAGTACTGTGGCGAGTGCAGGGGTATTGCCATGACTTGTATAACGGATGCTTTTCGAAGGTTGAGGTAGACGATTTCCGAAGGTTTCTTGGTTATGTGTTGAAGGATGGATACAGCTGGTTGTAGGATTTGCTAGTTTGGGTGAGATATTATGCTTCCCCTGTATCCCCAATACCTGATTGCATAACCGGAAAGTTTCGGGAGTTTATAAGTGGGAATTCTTGTAGCTCTAGTATTTCTTCCGCAGATATTTGGTTTGTGATTGGGTAATCCTTACCAAGTATTTGTTCACTTCCGTACCTTGTTGGTTTTATTCCATACCATGTTCTAAGTGGCTTCTCAGCTTATGGAAGCGTGATATTTTACATTGGAATTCATTCGTTCATTCTTGTTCGGATGTTTATTGTGAAGACTATATGTTGCAATGTCGTTCCTTTGATTCAGCTTCAATATATCTCTGTCAAGATGCTAATGGATGTCACCCTCTTCAGGATGGCTCCACCAACGCGTCAGAATCCGGAACGCAATGAAGGGAACCAGGCTAACCCTCCGCCACCACCTCCGCCTCCGGAAGCTTGGCAGGCCCTGATGACTGCCACAAATGCCAATGCTCATATTCTGATTCAGCTCTTGCAAGATCGCAACCAAGGGCAAGCTAATCAAGAGAATCAAGGCCAAGGCAACAATCAGCCGCATTTCGCTTCACTGAACCAGTTCCTTGCTAATCAGCCAAAGACCTTCAGCTACTGTGTCGAGGCCACAGACGCAGATGATTGGCTAGTGGACATCAGCAAGCATTTCGAGTGCAGCAATGTCAGACCTGAGGACTTTGTCAAGTTTGCCTCTTTTCAACTCAAAGATCAAGCTGCTGAGTGGTTTCAGCAATACAAAGATTCCAGAGGAGGTCGTGTGATCACTTGGGATGATTTCCGTCGTGATTTCAAAGCGCACCACATTCCAGAAAGTGTTGTTGAGCTTAAGCGTGAGGAATTCCGCAATCTCAAGCAAGGCACCATGTCTGTCTATCAATACAACACTCAGTTCCAGAAACTCTCTCGTTTTGCAAGGCAAGACATTCCTGATGAGAAGAGTATGATCTACCAGTTCAGGCGTGGTCTCAGAGAAGATCTGCAACTTGCTCTCGTGCTTTTCGAGCCATTAAAGTATGATGAATTCTACAACATGGCACTGAAACAAGAAGCTGCTCAGCTCAAGTGTGAGGCTTCTAAGAAGAGAGTCAGAGACGCAGTTCAGTCTTCTTCTTCTTCACTTGTGGCAGCTAAGCAACAGAAGTTCTGGTTGCCTCCTCCTCCTCCGTTCCGCCAGCCTTATCAGCAAAAGAACTCAAGTGGTCGTGGATCTTCCCACCCACCCAACCCTGGTTATCAGAACAAGTCTCAGAACCAAGCTCCAAGGCCAAGCGCTCCTTATCATCGTCCGCTCTCAGAGGTGACTTGTAACAAATGTCAGCAGAAGGGTCACTATGCGAACAAGTGCTTCAACCAGAGGCGCCTTCCGCCTCCTCCTCCTGTGAAATCTTCCAGCAATGCAGTGGTCAAGCATAATCCTAAGCATGCCAAGGTGAACATGTTGAATGCAGCTCAAGCAGAGGAGTCTTCTGAAGTGATCATGGGTAATCTTCCTGTTAATGATATTCCTGCAAAAGTCTTATTGGATACTGGTGCATCGCATTGTTTCATGTCAAGACCATTTTTCGCCAAGCATGAGTTCACTTCTTCAAATTTGGATAGACCCATGCCTGTCATTTCTCCTGGTAAACGTTTGAGCTCTAGTTTGGTGGTTCCCAATGTTTCTATCAAGATGGGTGACTACAAATTCTTGTCTAAACCAATTGTTCTTGGTGATTCTGATATTGATCTCATTCTCGGGATGGACTGGCTTTCTAAGCACAAGACTCAGCTTGAGTGTGCTGCCAGGGAAATCAAATTGACTCACACTTCAAACGATGTGATCATCTATGCTTCTCGTGATGATACCATTCGGTTGTTTTCTCTCAATGAGAATGATGAATTGGAGGCTATCTCTCAGATTCCAGTCGTATGTGAGTACCAAGATGTTTTTCCAGAAGAGCTTCCGGGTATGCCTCCCCGTCGGCCAGTTGAATTCGTTATTGAGCTTGAGCCTGGCACGGAACCCGTTTGCAAGCGTCCTTACAAGCTTGGACCAGATGAGCTCAAGGAATTGAAGATTCAACTCGATAAACAAGAACGTCTGGGTCTGATCAGACCGAGTTCTTCTCCTTGGGGTTGTGGTGTTCTTTTTGTCAAGAAGAAGGATGGCACGGACCGACTTTGCGTCGATTACCGTCCATTGAACAAGAAGACTATCAAGAACAAGTACCCACTTCCCAACATCAATGAGCTATTTGAGCAACTCAAAGGTGCTAAGGTGTTCTCCAAGCTTGACCTTCGTATGGGTTATCATCAGATTCGCATTCGTGAAGAAGATATTCCCAAGACAGCATTCAGAACAAGCTTTGGTTCTTATGAATATACTGTCATGTCTTTCGGCCTCGTCAATGCTCCTCCGTATTTCACTCGCTTGATGAATTTCATCTTCAACCCCTACATCAACGAATTTGTCTTGGTCTATCTCGATGATATTTTGGTTTTCTCCAAGAATAAGAAGGATCATGCCGAACATTTGCGATTGGTACTCGACAAGCTCAGAGAGTATCAATTATATGCGAAGTTCTCCAAATGTGAATTCTGGCTTGATGAAGTTCTTTATCTTGGTCATATCATCTCTGCCAAGGGCATCGCTGTTAATCCAGAGAGGGTGTCTGCAGTTTTGAATTGGAATCCTCCTCAGAATGTCAAGCAGCTTCGCAGTTTCCTTGGACTTGCAAGCTATTGCAGAAGATTCGTTGAGAATTTCTCCAAGATTGCAAAGCCTCTTTCCAACCTCCTCCAGAAGCATGTGAAATATGTCTGGTCTCCTGAGTGTGACGTTGCTTTCAACACTCTCAAAGAGAAACTTGTCACTGCTCCAGTTTTGACTCCTCCTGATGAATCCAAGCCTTATGAAGTATTATGTGATGCTTCTCTCCAGGGCCTCGGTGCTGTGTTAATGCAAGAGAAGAAGGTTGTTGCCTATACCTCTCGCCAGTTGAAGCCCAATGAAAGGAACTATCCCACTCACGATCTTGAGTTGGCGACAGTTGTCCACGCACTAATAACATGGAGACATCTCCTGTTGGGAAGGAAAGTGGACATCTTCACAGATCACAAGAGTCTCAAGTATATCTTCACTCAGCCTCATCTCAACCTCAGACAGACTCGATGGGTCGAAATGATTCAAGAGTATAATCCGAGTATTGATTACACTCCAGGCAAGGCTAATGTGATTGCAGACGCTTTGAGCAGAAAGGCTTATTGCAACAGCTTAATCCTCAAGCCTTTTCAACCGGATCTTTGTGAAGCTTTCCGCAAGTTGAATCTCCAAGTTGTTCCTCAAGGTGTTCTTGCCAACCTCATTGTCTCTCCTACTTTGGAAGATCAAATTCGTGAGGCACAACTGTTGGATACCATGGTGAAGAAGGTGAAACGTGGTATTGAAAAGAGCATCCCCAAATACAAGTGCTATCGAGTTGATGACAGAGATACTCTTTTCTTCGAGGACCGGATCGTGGTTCCAAAGGGTGATCTTCGTAAAGTCATTATGAATGAAGCGCACAATTCTCTTCTGTCAATTCATCCTGGAAGTTCGAAGATGTACCATGACCTCAAGCAGTCGTATTGGTGGACTCGAATGAAGCGAGAAATTGCTCAATTCGTGAATGAGTGTGATGTCTGCAGAAGGGTGAAAGCAGAACACCAACGACCAGCTGGACTTCTCCAACCTCTTGCTATTCCTGAATGGAAGTTCGATCATATCGAAATGGACTTCGTGACTGGTTTTCCTAAGTCCAAGCGTGGAAATGATGCTATCTTCGTCGTCATCGACAAGCTCACCAAAGTGGCTCATTTTCTTCCTATCAAAGAGTCTATCACAGTAGCGCAGCTGGCAGAGCTCTACACCTCCAGAATTGTCTCCTTGCATGGCATTCCACAATTGATCTCTTCAGACCGTGGCAGCATCTTTACCTCCAAGTTTTGGGATTCTTTTCAGACGGCCATGGGCACCAACATCCGCTTCAGCACAGCGTTCCACCCTCAGACTAGTGGACAAGTCGAGCGTGTCAATCAAATTCTTGAAGATATGCTCAGAGCCTGTGTTATCTCTTTCGGCATGAAGTGGGAGGATTGTCTTCCTTATGCTGAGTTCTCTTACAACAACAGCTTTCAAGCCAGCTCGGGCAAAGCCCCATTCGAGATCCTCTATGGCAGAAAGTGTCGTACTCCTCTCAACTGGTCTGAAACCGGTGAACGTCAATTGCTCGGCAATGATTTGATCTCAGAGGCTGAGGCTATGTGCAAGGTGATTCGTGAGAACCTCAAAGCCGCGCAATCGCGCCAAAAGAGCTATTACGACAGCAAACACCGAGATGTGGCATTCGAGATCGGAGACCATGTTTACCTCCGCGTCTCTCCAATGAAAGGAACTCGTCGCTTCGGTATCAAGGGGAAACTTGCTCCGCGATACGTGGGTCCTTTCAAGATCATCGGTAAACGAGGCGATCTAGCCTATCAACTTGAGCTTCCCTCCAACTTTGCAAATGTGCACTATGTTTTCCACGTGTCACAGCTTCGCAAGTGCTTCAAGACGCCTGAGCGCACCATCAACTTCGAAGAGATTGATCTTCAAGAAGATTTGTCTTATCATGAGCACCCAGTTGCTATTCTTGAGACAACTGAGCGCAAGACTCGCAACAAGTCAATCAAATTCCTCAAAGTGAAATGGTCACATCATTCAGACCGAGAGGCCACCTGGGAGCGTGAAGACCACCTACGTTCTGAGTATTCGGAGTTCTTTCAGTCCTAGATCTCGGGACGAGATCCTCTCATAGTGGTGGTGTGTTGTAACGCCCCAGATGTAACTTGCCATATTTGTAATCCAACTCTTGCCATTTTCGGCATTGTGATATGATATTTCCTCCGTGGTTGGGTTCTCTCCGTTTTGCATTTTGGTCATGTCATGCATTTCATTTCATGTCATCATGTGCATCGCATTCGCATACGTGTTCGTCTCATAAATCCGAGCATCTTTCCCGTTGTCTGTTTTGCAATCCGGCGCTCCTATGACTCCCGGCGTCCCCTTTTACATTTCTTCGTGAGCGGGTATTAAACATTCTCGGAATGGACCGAGGTTTGACATGTGGCCTTGGTATAGCACCGGTAGACCGCCTGTCAAGTTTCGGGTCAATCGGAGTTCGTTTGGTACTCCAACGGTTAACCGGGTAACCGTGAAGGCCTCGTGTGTGTTGCAGCCCAACACCCCTTCAAAACAGCCCAATAACCCGTGTAAGTCACTCCCATGTCCTCCGCCGTTCGATCACGATCGCGTGGGAGAAAACCGCACTCCGTTTGGAGCCTCCTAGCTCCTCCTATCTATAAAAAGGCCTCCCCCTCCTCCATTTGCGGGCAAAACACCCCGAAACCCTAATCCCTCCTCGAAATCCACGCCCGCACAGTGCTCCGCCGCCACCTGTCCCGCCGCCGGCGCGCCCTGGCCAGTGGGAGCGTGCCACGTGGCGCTCCAGCTCCCCCGCCGCACCGGCCCCCGCGGCCCGCCGCCGCCGCCCTCCCGCGGAGCCGCGCGCCCCGCGCCGAGCTCCCGCGCCGCCGCCCGCCTCCGCGCCCTGCGTCCGCCGCCTGCCGCCGCGAGGCCCGCCGCCCGCGCCGCCCAGGAGCCGCGCCGTCGCCGCCTCGCCTCCCGCGACGTCGCCGGCCTCCGCCCGCGGCTGCGCGCGCCGCCACCGCCGCCCCCTCGCCGTCCGCGCCCGGATCCGGCGAGATCCGGCCGGATCCGCTGCCCCCCTCGCCGTCCCTCGCCTCCCGCCGGCGAGATCCGCCCGGTGAACCTCGGGCCGCGTGCCATGAGGGTTGACTTCCCCGAGCCCGATTTTTCTCTAAGTCCTGTAATTTCATCATCATCATCGCATCTTCATCATGCCATAACTTTGCATCCGTAGCTCCGTTTCGTGCGTATAATATGTCAAATTGTTCGCCTCGAAGAGTACATCGTTTTGTTCCATTGCATCATTCTCATTTGAAGTCACCTTGATGCCCGAAATGCTGTTAGAAGAGGGCTGGTTGATGTTAGCTGCTGGATCTTATCTGAACATGCACTTTTGTCATTTTTGCCATGATTGAGGTGTACCTCCTATGAAGTTGAGTCCTACATGAGTTTTGTAATATGCCATGTTACCTATCCAGAGGTTTTTGCCATGTATTTTTTTGATACTTGTGGTGACTAGCACAAGCATGCAAACTAGGTCACTTGATGTTGCTGATTCGAGAGACTTAGTATTTCACTAAGTCCCTGACTGCTGTTATTTTTATGCCATGTGTTCATGTTGTTTCCGAGGGATCTATGCATAATTTGAGAATGATCAGTAAGGGAGTTTTCAACTTGAGTATTTGCTCTATCCGTCCGTGCCTTTGTTTGCAATTATGGAGTGCCATAGATTGTGTCAATGGAGCTCTACTTTTGCTTCAAAATGTTGCTGGCAGATTGTTTACATGTTATTCGATTTTGCCAAGCTTGGTGTAGTGGATCCTTGCATGATATGATGTTATTATTGCCATGTCTAGTTACTATGACATGTCTTATTGATGTATGTATGCTTAGCTTATCATGAATTGCTCTGTAGTGAGTGCATCGAGCTCACGAACATGCCTATTCGTTATCAGTTTTCTGCCATGTCCAGTTTTTCTGCTAAGTCTGAAACCTGTAACGAAACTTGCTTAATTGTCATGGGTGTAATCTTATTCTCTGATCCTTTTTGGCTTATGGTCAGTAAGGGACTTTTGTCAAATGCTATGAGTAGATTCATGCCGTGCCTTTCTTTGCTATGTTCTGAACCTGTAGCATGTTGTTTTATTGCTCTGAACATGTCATCCTGATGTTAGTTTCTGCTATGTTGATTATTTCACTAAGTCTGTGAACCTGTTATCTTTTGCACTTTTGCCATGCTTGTTTGTACCTGTTATGATGTGATTTAGCCGTAGCTCAGTGTTCATCTTTTGTCGTGCATCTTGAGTTGATTACTTTCCTATGCTTTGTTGATATGTTTGGGTGCAGTAGCTTAATTGTTTGTTGCTTGCTAAGTAGCATCATGCTGTTTATGGCAGATTCGTGTCATTCTTATATTGCTTGCCATTTGCAAACCGTGCATCCGATTCCGGTGATCTTTATATCGATTTCAACCGAAATCACATCATCTATCCAGTGGCATGCTTGGTTTTTCAAGATTATGCCCTGTTCATCCTTGTCCTTCCGGAGCATGCATACGCATTGCATATCACCTCTCGCATATCATGCCATGTTTTGCATCATGTTGCTTGCTTATTGCATCGTGGTTGATATTGGTTCCTTTGCTTGTTCTCTTGTCTTGGGTAGAGCCGGGAGACGAGTACGTGACCGAGGATTCCGTTGAGAACGCTTACGAGGACCAAGCTTTCGACAACTCTGAGAACCTTGCAGGCAAGATGACCATACCCTCGAAATCACTTCTATCTTTGCTTGCTAGATTGCTCGCTCTTTTGCTATGCCTATGCTGCGATACCTACCACTTGCAACATTGCTTTCAATGCGGTTATGCCTCTAAGTCGTGCCTCGACACGTGGGAGATATAGCCGCATCGAGGGCGTTTCACAATGAAAGCACGTAAAACTTCGTTCATTAGTCTCATGAAAGTACTAGGTGCATTAGTTAACCCAAAAGGCATGACTAACCACTCATATAAACCAAACTTAGTTTTAAATGCTGTTTTTCATTCATCTCCCAATTTCATACGAATTTGATGGTATCCACTACGCAAATCAACTTTGGAGAATATTGTAGAGCCACTCAATTCATCAAGCATATCATCTAGCCTAGGAATAGGATGACGATAACGAATAGTAATATTATTAATGCCTCTACAATCAACACACATACGCGATGTACCATCCTTTTTAGGCACTAGTATAATAGGAACAGCACAAGGACTAAGAGATTCACGTATATAACCTTTGTCGAGCAGCTCCTGTACTTGACGCATAATCTCCTTCGTCTCCTCTGGATTGGTACGGTATGGTGCACGGTTGGGTAGCGATGCACCGGGAATTAAGTCAATTTGATGCTCAATCCCTCGAATAGGTGGTAATCCCGGTGGCACGTCTTGTGGAAAGACGTCAGCGAACTCCTGCAAAATGTTAGTAACGGCAGGAGGCAAAGAGGAAGGCACGTCCTCGAATGAAAATAATGCCTCTTTGCACACAAAAGCATAGCAAACAGATTTGCGAACATCTAGATCATCAATATCAGATTTGGTGGCAAATAAACATGCACTTTTCAATTTAATTTCAGAAGCAACACTAGATGGTTTATTATTAGGCTTCATTTGTTGCTCAAATTCTTTTGCCACAATCTGATTTTCACTCTTATTTTGCTCCTGTTTTGCTTTATTAGCTCTATTAATATCATCTTTCAAAATGGAATCAGGAGTCATAGGAAGCAAAGTAATATTTTTGTCCTTATGAACAAGAGTATACTGATTGTTTCTACCATGGTGTACAGAATTTTTATCAAATTGCCATGGTCTACCAAGTAATAAGGAACATGCTTGCATAGGTACCACATCACAATCAACATAATCAGCATATGTAGAGATACTAAAATGCACACGAACAGTACGTGTTACCTTAACCTTACCGCTGTTCTTGAACCATTGGATGTAGTAAGGATGTGGATGTGGTCTTGTGGTGAGAGATAGCTTCTCCACCATCTCCATGCTAGCCAAGTTGTTGCAGCTCCCTCCATCTATGATGACGCGAATAGAACGTTCCTTCACAACTCCCTTTGTATGGAACAAATTATGCCTCTGATTTTGCTCATCTTGTGTAACCTACACACTCAAAACACATTGAGCAACCAAACATTCATACCTGTCAGCATCTTCAGGAGCCATGTATTGCGTCTCATGATCAGAATCATCTTCATCGTGCTCTTCACGTGTAATAAGAGCCAAAGTCTCCTCATCATAGTCACTAGCGGACTCATACCCACCATCCTCGGTAGCAATCATCACACGCTTAGATGAGCATTCTCTCGCATAATGACCTCCACCCTTGCAACGACGACAAATAATATCATGTGTTTACCCTGTTGATGCCATGGATGAAGAAGAGCTTTGTGCAGGCCCAGAAGGTGTGCTCTTGGCAGATAGTGGTGGTTGTGTCTGCTTTCTTGTATCACGGTTGGAGGGGGCAGCTGATGGAGGTGCCGATGCAGTAGAACGTGTGGAAGTAGAGGATGCATGCGGTGTCCATGATGAAGGTCGACCTGCAGAAAAGTTAGTTCGCGCCAATGCCTGTCGATCCTGCACTTCACGTTCAGCTTTGCAAGCAAGATGGAATAAACGAGTGATATTATTATAATCTTTATAATCTAGAATAGTCTGAATCTCTCTATTTAATCCACCCAGAAAACGTGCAAGCATAGCTTCATTCTCCTCAATAATACCACATCTAATCAAGCCAGTTTGTAATTCCTGATAATATTCTTCTACAGAATTTTTTCCTTGTCTTAAGCGCTGCAATTTTTGAAGTAATTCACGTTGATAATATGGTGGAACCCAACGAGTACGCATAGCAGTTTTCAAAGCAGCCCAAGTAGCTGGAACAGGATATAATCTACAATGTTCAGACCACCAAACACATGCAAAGCTAGTGAAAGCACAAACAGCAGCAGGAACACGTCTCTCCTCAGGATATTGTAAACATGTAAATCGTTGTTCAGTTTCTAACTCTCAAGTAAGATATATATCAGGAACATATCTACCCTCAAATGGTGGAATATTCAATTTCAGTTTAGGGAGATGGTCATGATCTCGTACCTGAGGGGGAGCCCTAACGTTGCCATTATTTGCATGTGGACGACCTGGTGGTTGTGGTGCTGGTGGTTGCACGTAGTTCTGATTTTGATCAACCTCATCCTCGTAATATCCCACATAATCATCCTCCTCCGCATCAGCAGCAGGAGCCACAAAAGTATCAACAGCAGCACCAACAGGTTGGCCAAGCGCAAGAGGAACACGGGTCGCTCGGCGGAGAGCTGTTTCGCGATGTGGAGGTAGTCGTTGTTGTTGTTGTTGTTGTTGTAGAGGTGCGTTAGGTGCAGCCGGTGGTGGAAGACGCGCAAGCAGTTCATTAAATCTGTTATCGAGCTTTGTTTCGAACGTCTTCTTAAGGTCAGTGATCTTCTCCATGGCCTCTTCAAAATTGTTCAGCACATCTTGCACCTATTCAGTCATCATTTTCTGAAACTTATCATGAAGCTCCTTATTTGTTAAATTCTCCCAGTCAATCTCGTCGGGTTGTCATCCTGGCATGGTTAGCAGCAATAGAAACACACAAGAATATGATCCTATAGACTACTAACAAGTGGTGGTGGTGGTGGGTGTCACAAATCCTTTAAGCAAATCTCAAATTCTTATCAGTTCTTACCCAGCAGTAGGCGGTGATCGGCAACCGATGTAGTCAAAACTCTCAAAGTTTGGATAGAGCGATTACCAGGGAGAGTCAAACGCACGATGTAGATGTATGTGGAGCTGGGAAGGCTTATAATATGGTAGCAAAAAGGGTCAGCAATAATCGATTCAGAGATGCAAAGTTGAATAAACGCTCAACGATGGTACTGTGCTGGTCCTAGGCTAGACCGTGCTAGAGACGCGAGCCTAGAACACTAACAAAATCACGGCGCTGCACGTAAACAAGGGAAAAGCACACTCTGGAAGAAAAAAAATCGCCCTGTTTTTTCTTTTTGCGCTCCTCTTTTTTTTTGCGAAAAATCACTATAATGGCGAGTGTCTCAAAACTCTTCCCAGGTCAAACTGACAGGATAGACACGAAATTTTTGCGACAAATTTTTTTTTTCGACTGCCCGGACCCAAAAACTGGAAACGGCTCAAAAAAAAACTTTCAATAACGGCGACTGTCTCAAAAGGCTAAGAAACACCTAAAAATAGGATAGCCAGAAAATTTTTTGTCAAGTGCGTTTTTGAAAAATTTTGGGCCTAAACGGAGGGTGGTTTCCGGACTCTTTCTTTTTTCTGTTTTTTTTGGAAACCAACCTCTTCTACGGACGGCAAAAGATTGATGGAATCCCAAGCCTACTCAAACAAGGAAACACGAATCTGGCAACAGATGGATCTCGAAAGCAAACCTAATATGAGATGGACTCGAAGTGATGGTGGTATATGGATACGGATCGGTGGTCGTATATGGACTCGGAGCGGTGGTGGTATATGGACTCGGAGCGGTGGCGGATAAGCGGTGGTGGAAGATGGCAGGGACAATGATGATGGTGCGGCGGCGGCGTGGCTAATATGACCAGAACTCGAAACACTAAAAGACTAGACGCTAAGACCAGCAACTTGACACGACGATGCAACCGCAAATTCAACAAAGCAAATACAGAAAAGATTATGCAAAGGCTCAGATTGGTTCTGATAGGATGAACTAACCCTAATTTTTTTGGCTTTTTCGTGGACTATAGGTATGAAGAACAGACTCGATCTAAACTACGAAAAACTGTAAAATCTCACCGAGCAACCTGGAAATCTGATACCACTTGATAGAGGCAAAGGTGTCCCGATGTTTCGATGAGATGGTGGCTATCGTTTCTGTGGGAGTCGACCTTGACGATCCGACTACGAACGTGCGAGACGTCGCGCCTTAGCAATCGCTAAACCAACTTCCGAGGGTTATTGACCACGCCGGAGCACGATCAACCTGACCACGAGGGCCTGTTTCCTGCGAGCAAACGAAGAACAAGCAAGAAACTAAGATTGCAATCTGGATATTGCGAATATAAGAGGAAAGCTTTATTAATGAAGGTGGGGTTCTGTGACGCCTTGGTCTGGTCGTTGAACACAAACGAAGTACGCGAGTTGCAGCTATGGTGAACTTTTGATCTAAACAAAACCCAAAGTCTAAACGATGCCCTAGGGGCTGTATATATGGAGGAAGAGGGGGGGAATTTTGTGGCCCTTGGAGGAGGGGTCCGAAACCCACCCTAACTCTTGTTTCCCCACACATACGGACTCTAAAAACAGCCTATATTGAAGTATTTCGAAATTACATGGGCCTGGCCCAAAAAGAAGGTGACGCAGCACCTAGAATAGCCTCTGGACGAAAATTATGAAGTGGCATCTTGTATATTTCGTCCAAGGCTTCATGCACTCATTATGGTGGCTTCAAAGTCCTGAAATCATCACTTGAAACTCTGTTCTTGTCTCCCTTGCGCATGCCATCAACTCCATGCTTGTTCTTACTCCAATGATCATCCTTCTCCAAGCTAGGCCCTTCATTTGTAAGCAAAACAAATGTATCCAATTTAGGCAGCATCATATTCTCATGAACATTAGAATCATTACCAAGAAACGAAAGTACCTGATAATTCAATTGGCGTGCGCGAGCTCTAGTAATTGGTCCAATATGTATAGCAGCAGGGGCTGTGGGTGTAACAATGGTATTGATGTCCTCATCACTTCTCCTGACAGAACAAGTGCAACGAGAAAGTTTTTTCAACAGCAACGCCCTCAAGAAGGAAACGACGCTCAAACGTCGCCGTCACTGGATCCAACCAACGAAGGCCAGACTCTAGGTTTTCACCCTGAAGAACAAGTCCGAGCATATCCGAGCAATGCCTTCATCAAGTTAACGATGCAAAAACATCGCCATCGCCAGATATAACCAATTCTGGTCGGACCTAGGGTTTTCATCCCGGAACTCGAGATCGGGTACTGCAGAAGCACCACCAAATCGAAGTCATCATGTTGTCGCCACCACTTTCAAAGGTCCCAGCAGCTACAACTGTGGCACAGTTTATGTGCCAGCACGGCTGCCGCTGCGCAACCATCTCCTCTGCGTCAAGCCGCCGTCCATAGAATTTGGATGGGTGAAATGCATAAATCCCTTTCCACCACTAGGCTATGCCTTAGTTGGCGTTCAAACACTGTATTACTTAGCCAGGCTCTACCAGGCCAAAAATGCAAGGGGGCCAAAATCTATTTGAGCAACCACCGTAAGATTATTAAGGTGGCTCCTATTTCGCACAGGATTGGGACGATCCATTAGGGACTCAATCAGATGTGGTAGCGATTCAACTCACACTGTAGCGACTCAGGCGAGTACCATAGCGACTCGACCGACACTACAACGATTTGACTGCAATGTAGTGGTGGGACTGGCACTGTAGTGATCACAGCGGGTACTATGGTGACTCGAATGGATACTGTAGTGATTGACTTTTTTGGTTTGTTATTTTCTATTCGACTTTAAAAACACAAAAGTTATTTTTAAAAGTGAACATTTTTCTTAAAACTCAAAAAATTCTCAAATTCCTAACAAATTTTGAAAATACAAACATTTTTTGGAAATACGATTTTTTTGCCCAAACATTTTTTGAAAACCATGAACTTCTTTGGAAATTCCAAACATTTTTTAGAAAGCATTTAAAAAAACTCAAATAATTTCGAAATTTCAAACATTTTTTGAATAAGTGAACACTTTTTGAAATTTTCGCACATGTTTTGGACGCAAACAATTTTTGAAAAATGCGAACATTTTTTAGAAAAATAAAAAACAATTGCATTCCTTAAAAAAATCCAAACATTTTTTGAAATTTATGAAAAGAAACAAAAAATAAAAACTGCAAAAAATCAATAGAAAGAAAAACTGAAAATCAAAAACAAAATCCCAATGGGAAGGTTCCCAAAACCGAGAGATATGTAGAACGTACATACAATAGATTAAATGGGACGGCCCATCTCACCATCCTTGTGTGTTTGGTCGATATGCTTTCATACGAAGCGACAAATAGGATTTGCCTTTGTCAAAGACCGTACTTATAGTAGTTGTAGTCTGGTCCGCGTCAATAAAATCCATGATTAATTGCGTGCATCTACACAAAAGATTCGGAGC
This sequence comes from Aegilops umbellulata, assembly GCA_032464435.1. Taxonomy (NCBI): domain Eukaryota; kingdom Viridiplantae; phylum Streptophyta; class Magnoliopsida; order Poales; family Poaceae; genus Aegilops; species Aegilops umbellulata. Next base: position 116,444,740 of record CP136056.1, read on the forward strand.
GGGTGACGGCTGAGCTTCCGGGAAACTTCCTCCATGGTCTTTCCAGGCTGCGCTCGCTCGCTCGCTCCCTGTCAGGGAATAGACGGACCAGATACTTTCCTGCCGTCCCGATAGCAACCGGGGTCTGGATCTGGAGTGAAGACCATACGGATGGGATGGATCGCCACCACGTATCCTCTGTGTGTACGGTGGACTGGGAGGAGGGTAAGATGTGGTCATTTCGGGTCCCACATCGTGCAACTACTGTCATCTTGGTACTGTACTACACATGTGACCTTTCCGTCTATGCGACCTATGTGTAAGGCCAACTCCACCGCGCGACCCTATCCTGTCCGGCCCCGTCCGTTTAGGGTAAAACGGACAAACGAGGCGGACCAGCGCGCGACGGCCCGTTCCCTGATCCGTTTTGTGTCCGGGCTGACTCATTTCGAGCGCAAACTTGCGTCGAGTTTGGATCGCGGTGGACACCAAACGGACGCGCGCCTCGTCCGAATCGGGGCCGCGTGGCAGGCGGCCACCTACCTTCCACCCACCCACATCAATGCGCACGAGCGGGCGGCCACACCTGTCATCCGCACATCGAAAGGTCGTCGTCCTTCTTTAAGTGGGAACCGTGGACCGATCGTCGTCCACACTGCCTCACGCCACCCTGCGGCCTCCTCGAAACCCGACAGCGCTGTCGTCCACACTGCCTCACGCCACCCCGCGGCCTCCTCGAAACCCGACAGCGCTGAACCCCACCCCTCCCTTGTCCTCGAGCTCGTCGGCCGGCCACCACGAAGCCATGGGCTTGCGGAACCGCAAGGGGAAGCACGACCATGAGGCCGCCTCCTCCTCTGGGCACCGCCGGCTCCGTGAAGAAAAAGGAGCCCGCGTCAGCGCCACGCTCCTCCCGCCGAGCCACCGCGCCGGCCCCCTTCACCATCAACCCTAGGCTCGTCGGCGAGCGCGACCGGCAGTACCTCGCGGTGGACGTGTCCCGGCGGTACTGGGATACGAGGACGTCGGTCCCGTGGAGCGTCGTCCACCTCCCCAACGGATGGCACCTCAGCGCCGACCGTGTGCCGATCCCGCCGGTGCCGGCGAGCGGCCGTATGCGCCCCGATGAGATCGAGCGCCGCCGCCTCCTCCTCCCCGACGACATGTTCTACGACGACAGGTACGCCCCCGACTCGGTGCTCTGGGACACATAGCTCCAGGACAAGCACGACACGCGTCGCGCGTCCTACTTCGCCGGCACGGTGTCGGGGCCGCGGCGGCCACGTCGGGAGGTGCGCGGGCGTATGCGGGTGCGCGGCCTCACGCCCACGCCGTGCCTTCCCCGTCTCCGTCACCACCTCCACCTCCTCGCATGACAACGGAGGAGGAGGCCCGGCTCATGCAGCGTGTCATGGAGGACTCCATGAACACGCACGACGAGCGTCAGTGGCACGGCCTGGAGGAGGCGATGGCACTCTCTGCCGCCGGCGATGTCACCTTTCCCGAGTTGGAGATGATGGCCGTCAAGAAGGAGAAGAGGAGGGAGGAGGCTATGGAGGTGGAGCCGGTGACCGCGTTCCACCCCGGCCTGATGGGCCAGCAATGGAGCTGATCGTGCATACTATACTAGGACTATTTTGATTGGAGTTTGAATATTATACTACTACGAGAGGTCCCACGCCATGCATCTGTTGTTGTCTACTGCCTCCCGTATCAGGTTCGCACCCGTGATGATGAAGAAGGCACATGTGAGTTACTCCATCTTTCTCCCAGCCGATGGTACACATAGGTGCGGAGGGGATGTGTTGTCGTCGTCCATTGTCGTGTAGTACATCCATCCTATCAAACCGTGGTTAATGGTTATGCTACACACGTACAGAGGGGCGGTTTTTGGTGATCTGTTACACTCTCTTAGTTCGTGCCATGGTTAATCTATTCCTCTGAAACCTCCGAAGTTCCACGCCATGTTTATAACTACTCCCTCCGTTTCAAAATATAAGAATGTTTTTAACATTAGTATAGTATAAAAAATGTTCTTATATTCTGAGACAGAGGGAGTAATTAATTACGAACCAGTCGTCCTAAGTGCCGAGGCGTAGAGATGGTATGTTAATGGGAAGCACTAGGAATCAGACTACTGATTCGTAGCCTCCCATCAGACCAGCCTGTTGCCGTTGGATAATGCCTGCTGGACCGTTGGATGTAGTACTTAATTTGGAAGCAAGTTTGTTCAGATATAGAAGCACGTAATTTTAGGCAACTAATCCCAGATATTTAGGAAGCCGATGGCGCAGTTTGAGGAAACAAATTATGGAAGAATTGATGTGGCATAAAGACTTTCCGAATGCAATTTTCTTCCTTAGGAATCACATTTTGTTTTCCTTACAAAGCACTTCATGGTTCCAATATTCCTGAAAATTGCATCTAGCGGAAATATTTCCATATGAAGCACTTCTTGCTTCCAATATTCCTTAAAATTGTAGCAAGCGCCAAAAAAATGTGCTTCAATCTGGAAGATCCTGTTGCTTGCTTCCGACTGAAATTTGCTTCAAGTTGAACAAACAATTGCTTCCATGCATGTGGACTCCAAATAAATTTGATTACATCGTGAACAAAATTTCATTCCATGATACTCGAAATAAATTGGCTTCAATAACAGAAAAATATAAATGCTTTACATGTTCATGTTACATGCTTCTGACAATTTACAAAGTACTACCTTCAAGTTGTTCATATTACAATACATTGTATTTTCCTATCGCATGCTTCTTCGGTGATACATATTTGCATCAATTTGCTTGTTAAAAATTTCCTTTAATATTTGATACAAGCACTAGGTTCATTTGCTTGAGCGGTGCAAGTACGTCTATCTATCTAGAAGTCTCCGACGACTTGAACGTGGTGGCCACAGATTAATCACATACTGTAGCTGGTCCTCGTCGTCTCTTATCATTTTCACTGCTTCCTTCATGTGCTTGGATGCTTCCTTCACATGCTTCGATCATTTATGTGCTGTTCTGTTGTGTATTTGAACTTGAAACACTGAATTGGTTTGAAACAAACTGAACTATTGCTTCCAAAGAAATAAAAAACTGCTTCCCTAAAACAAAACGTGGCATTAGGCATAGTTCAAGCACCACCGAACCGATGGTCACTGGTAGCGGTGCTTCCATATGATGCCGGACGTGCGCCCTTTGCAATGGTAGTCGTTCTTCCTTCCAAAACTGTGCATGCTGGTTGTGCTTCCTTCCAACGCTGGTCGTTCTTCCTACCAAAGCTGGCCGTTCTTCCTTCCCGAAGCTTTGCGATGGAAATTCATCGATGCAAGCATCGTATCCAAAGTAGGACAAATCAAAACAAGTGATTAAAATCTATTCAAGAAAAACATGTGATTAAAAATAAGTCAAAGATGAGATGAATCAAACCCTAATTTAGGTGAGTACATACCAGGGGGACGACGCCTGAGATCTGCGTGCGTGCAACTTCTTTGCCAAGCCGAAATGGCGCAACAACACTGTGGGAGGGATGGTGATGGGGCATGTTCGAGCGGCGGAACGTGTCGGACGACGATGGGGATTACACGGTCGGTGTCAGTGCTGAGAGGATGGTGAGACGGAGCAGACGGGGAGGGACACCGCACCAACATCGTGGAGTCGTAGTTGTAGCCGCCGCGGAGTTGTGTGTGCGGAGCAGGGCGGCGGCGGAGGTTGACGGCATGGTGAGCGAGCTTGGCGTCCCCGGGAATGAGCTCGCACATGGGACGCGAGATGGGGTGGGGTGGGTTGATTGGTCAGACGAGATTTACTCACATAGACGTGGTGAGGTGGTTGGAGCCGAGCAGCAGGCGAGATTTTCTCGGAGGGGATTAATACGTGCAGTTAATTGATGGGCCCAGAGAATCGCTACGCCGTGGGATTAAAAAGGAATCAACGTCGTATGACTGGTCTGATGAAAATTTTCTGCCAGACTACTGATCAGAAGCGTTTCCCTATGTTAATTGCTTGTTGACTTGACATATTATTTTTGGTTTTCAGGGCTGTGCCCCAGCCTGATGCACCATCAAGGAAGAAGAAAAGTTTATCTAGTAGTGAAGTAAGACCATCGTCGTTCAGCTAGGGGAAATATTAATGTATTATAGGACAAAAAAGTACAGGTGTTGATTATTCTAGACAAAGAGTACAGGTGTTAGTGGAACTGAAGAAACGGCGTACGCGTGCTACATCCAGAACGCTGGAGGCTGGAACTGGACCCATGCCGGGAACAAGAAACCCAAGCAAGATGGAAGAGAAGAGAGGGAGGGGCGCACTCACCGGCGCAGAGACAGACGACCCACACGTAGAAGAAGTTGAGGTAGGGGATGCCGGTCTTGCTCTTGTTGATCTCGTCCAGCCTGCACCCTGGGCACCCCTCCTTGCAGAGCTTCCTCTCCCTCGCTGTTGCCAGCAATGGCGCCGCCGCCGCCGCCGCCGAAGACTCGTTTCTCTCGCCGGCGGCCATTATCTCCCTTCTCTCTGATGAACAGGAAACAGGATGCGGAGATCAGCTCGGTCGACCTCTGCTTACGAGAAGTGAAGCAGAAAAACGAAAGGCGCCCGTTCACCTCTGCGGGAGTAAATGGAGCAGTAAAGCGCACAAGGTAGGCGTTTAGCGTAGCGAGCATCTGCTACTTTTATTAGTGCGAGTGTAGACGCGGGCGCGCCTTGTGGACTATGGTGTGTTGTTTCTGCCGGGTGCGTGGGATGGACCAGAGGGTTTGGTCCGGAAAAACCTATAAGACGCACGCTTCGTCATCTTGCCGAGTGTCAGCGACCCTGCCAAGGCCACTGATGGGCCGGCCCTTGAACCAAAGCGGACGGCCTGCCAAGACCGCATCAGCACACCATAAAGCTTCTGCGGCCTGGAGCAATCAGACCATCCAGTGGATCACGGCTATCAGCACGGCGGCTTCCTCCTCTTCTCCTACTATCTCTGGCTTCCTCCTCCTTGAGCAATTCTTCTTGTATCTGGTCTTGTAACTCGAATTCGTGTTCGTGAGGAGTGAATCCATAGCACTACTCTTACATCTGGTATTCAGAGCCAGACCAACACCCTTCCACTCCTTAATTTTCCCCAATTTTTTTCATCCACACCTGATTCCTTCGTTCCACCGGCGACGACGCCATGCCCGCCATCAAACCACCAGAGTGGGATGCCATGTCTGCCAAAAAGCAGTTGTTGTGGTATCTCGAGAGGTTATGTGCTCAGGCAGATGAGATGAGCTCAGTGTTGGGTATTGCACGAGTGGGTGACCCTCCCGTGGTGGTCACCTCGTTTGTCGATCCGGCGGCCTCAACCACGACGGACGCCTCACCTACGCCCGTCCCCGACCTCTCCGGCTCCACCACCAAGGCCCAGGAAGTGCTCGAGGTCATCCACGACGAACCCCCTTCTTGCATCGCGATGGCGCACATCACTTGTTCGACGGATGGCTCGAACCAAGTTGTCGCCACCAACAGCGTCGACAAGGTCACCACCGTCTACCACGAGTCCGACGTCGACCTCAGCGACAAGTTTGGCGCCCTCACCATTCCTGTGATGGCCAGCATCAAACCCCCGCTGCACGTCCAGGTTCCGTCACGGAAGTCCTTCGCCGACAGCACCCGCGGCGTCGTTGTTGCAGGACCGGACGAGTACACACTCGTGGCGGCCACTCCAGACGTCGCCCTCGAGCTTGCCGTCCTCTCAAGCGTCTCCTTCCCCACCAACAAGGTCTATGAGTTCCTTGTTGTTTCCCGCAGAGCGTCCCCTGCCTACATCGGCATGGCGCCTATCTCCTGTTCGACAAAATGCTCCAACCAAGTTGGTGCCACTTCGTTCCCGTCTCCAGTCACGACGGCATCGCTACTCCCAGCAGCCACACATGAGCTCTTCGCCGACCTCGTTTGTCCTGCTACCAAAGCTGTCAATTCGATGCAACCGTTCCGGAAGCATGACTTGGACATCTCTCCGCACACAAGCCACCAGGACCTGCTGCTACGGCCGATGCCATGGCCATCATTGCGGGCAACTCGTATTGCAGAGGGAATGGAGACTCGACCCATTCCGTGGCCATCATTTGCAGTCAGTGTGTCATCAAAGGTCTGTCATTCTGGTGTTGCCCATTGGAACTTCTCGGTGACTACTTCTGTTCATGGCCTTCATACATGGACATTCAGGGCACATCCATTTCAGTTTGCCCAAGTGCTTGACGTGGGTTTGACTAGTAGCAGCTTTCCAATGGAATCACGTCATGTTGGAGATCTTGTGGGCAATCACCGTAGACACTGCATACAAAAGAATTTTTTTGGTGATCTAAAGCTCCCGAGAGAATCCTAGAGGTATCTGCAAATTGTACAGCCGAAGCCATGTCAGCCTGAGCAGGAATGAAGGTTATCTATTTCAACTAAGCTACAAGGTTATGACATACCAGGTGCGGACCGTGAGCTCCAAACAAAGGCAGAGCCACTGTTCGAGTTCAGTCAAGAGACGACCCAGCTGAAGCATCCATGGTCGTCTTTTGATTGCTTACAGGTCGGCGTGGATCTGAAGTATGCAGGGCCACCGCTGAAAGTTACTTATGTTATGAAGCATTTTTCTGGCGATCTCAATTTCTTGAGAGAATCATGGAGCTACCTGCAAATTGTGCAACAGAAACCATGTCAGTCTGCGAAGTTTGTTTGCTGGATTCCCATGGTGCCAGGAAAAATTCCTATCCCGAGTCAGCCGATAGTTCAATTTATGGGTGATCTGTACCTGGGTGTTGTGGAAGGACGGTCAGCTATCTGTTTTGTGCAGTCCTCTTATAATTTTCATGCCCAAAATGCACAACAGATGTTCAGGTTCAGTCAAAAGAATTCTCACCTGAAGCTTCGAAGGCCATCTTGTTCCTTTAATTGCCGAACATTACAGTTGCGGTCAACACTACCGATGGGTGAGATCCCTGCTGACTACTATGCTAGTGTTACAAATTTTGATCCACCTGTGACTATATCTGTCGATGGCATTGGTACCCTACAAAATGTTGAGCAACAGTTCCTAGTTGTAGATGAGCAAGTCAGGCAGTTGGCTGGGTGTTTTTGTCGTGGAAAATTGTGGAGCACTAGAGATCTGGTGTATACAATTCAGGAATGGACATTTTATAAAAATCATGTACTAGAGCATGCTACTGTTGGTAATATTCCTAGTCCTGAAAAATTGCAGAAGACAATGAAGACTCTGAACATGTTAATGTGGTGGCAACCTCGGAGTCACGAAAAAATTAAGTGGAGTGACCAACTTCTTGAATCAAGTGAGGCTGCTCCTAACCTGTCCTTGAGGCTACCAGATGTTGCCTGGATGGAATTTTGTATTGGAGTTTATCAGCCCAGTGTTCAATTGCCATTGAAGATATTTGAGGCAGTGCATGTACAGACCAGCTTGATCAACTCCCTCGATGTCATCCATCACAGCTTTGAGAAAATATATGATGTTCCTCTTTACTGGTGTGAACACCTCCAATGGGAAAACACATGGCTACTTACTATTGTGGAGACAATTCAGTTTTGGGTTGTACTTGTGCATGTCAGAGAGTGGTCCTGTAGCTTGCACCCTCCAAAATTGTGGAGCCCGTGTGATTGTTGGCCTGGGTCAATTCAGTGCATCCATCAGGAAGAAATGGTGAGCCGTATGAATATTCTTTCGAACCCCGGTGTCTGCGCTTGGTGCTACTATCTGGGAACTCATGACCACTTATGCTACTGTCTTGCAACTGAAGATACAACATGGTTCCTTCAAATTGTCCAGCCACTTTGTAACACTGGACTAAAGGGAAATCAAGTAAACAACTATACAAAACCATCTGTCAAGTATTTTCCAAGGCTACTATGTCTGCAACCTGGTACTCACAAGAACCAAGCAACATCGGCATTCTTGAGGGAACTTTCTGTAGGGCAAGGACCATGGGATCCCGGCGGTTCTAAGTGGCGCCGGCGATTCTTTCTAGGCTACAACCAAAGCCTTTTCAAGGAGGGAGGGGCATCGCAGCTCTGTCCGCCTCCTCTGAGCAAGTCCAGGTCGGCCAAAAGTTCTGCTTCATCTTCGACTAAGTATGCCAACGAATGCTACTACGGTGATGCAGCCTTCTTTGATGTTGCTCCACTCTACATCAACCATGACTACTACTGTGAAGGTTTCACCCTCAACTCCACCACTGCCAAGCAATGTCGCGTGTCATGGGACCCAGGCGGCAAGGGATCGGCGTCGGCTTGGGGTCAAGCCGATTTTCAAGGAGGGAGGGATGTCAGCGGCCCTGCCAAGGCCACTGATGGGCCGACCCTTCAACCAACGTGGACGGCCTGCCAAGACCGCATCAGCACACCATAAAGCTTCTGCAGCCTGGAGCGATCAGACCATCTAGTGGATCACGGCTATCGGCACGACGGCTTCCTCCTCTTCTCCTACTACCTCTGGCTTCTTCCTCCTTGAGCAATTCTTCTTGTATCTGGTCTTGTAACTCGAATTCGTGTTTGTGAGGAGTGAATCCATAGCAGTACTCTTACACCGAGCAATCACACAGGGTTCACACGCGAGCGATAACCTAGGTCGGCCCGTTCACCTCTTCATGGATCCCGGTTTTAAGAAACCACTAGAAAAAGTGCTCGTGCGTTGCAACGGGTAATGAAACTATCATCATAGAATTTCACCATCCCCATTTTGCTATCATCATGAAAATGCCCTTATGATTTCACCATCATCATTGCATGAGCCGCTCCATATCCTCGATGCACTCAGGCCACATGTGCATATCCGTGACGCTCATGCTGCCCAGATCCTTCGCCTCCTCATTTGTGACTATCACAACTGCTTTCACATATTCTCCGTCTCGCCGTAGGCATCCTAAGTGGCGGCGGCCTTCGGGTTGGCACAACCGGAACTATAGAAACTTAGTTTGGAAGGAGAGAGAGAGAGAGCGGCAATGGGTAGAAAGCCAACAGTTTGCGGGGTGGGAAGATCACGCGTCACGTAGGGGTGTCGATTGTGATCGTCGCCGATTGATTGCAGCCATTGTTTCCTTTTTTGAAGAAATTGGTGATCGTTTGGTTTGAGATAAAAACCAGGTGGGGTAACCGAGGACGACTTATCTAAATTTTAGGTATGAGCAATCGAGGCTTGACCCAGAAACAATCCTACCATTTTTAACTCCTTGTGTTCACTTTTATAAGACGTTGTACACAATTCAGACAACATCTAAAACATTTCAATATCAAGTGTCTGAAACGTCTTATAAAAGTGAACGGAGGGAGTAATAGAAAATAATAACTTCCTTTCTACGTAAATAGGAGAATCACGTCTGAATCCATCTAAAAAAAGATTCACGCCAGCGTATCATTTTTTAGTATTTTTAAATCGTGTTTAAAAAATGTTCGCGCTTAAAAATATTCAAAATTCGAGTATAGTACCTCCTAGTTTTTAAAAAATTATTCATGTTTTACAAAAAGTCCAAATTCAAAAACTTGTTACTTTTTAAGAAACTAGTAAGTATGCACGTGCAACGCACGTATCATAGAGTTATGAAAGACAGAGAAAATTGGATCGCGGGAAGGGGAGCGGTTGCATAAGTGTCGAGGGAGGAGGATTGATTATTGCGATGGCCATGCCTATAGGTTCCCTTGGTATTTCCAAGCTAATTTTAGTGACTCCTTTGATTATGTTGGACTATTGTAGAAAAGATTATTGGAAACTTTTTGTGTGTGTAAAATCGGTAATCAATAATTGGAAAGCATGTCCATGCTAGATGGAAGAGGTAAAATAAATTTCCAAGGTAAGACCTGAAGCTTCCTTGAACTAAATGTTGGTTATGCAAGCAGTCGAAGTTAGGATTTACCGTGTCGGTTATGCACTCTGAAGAATGTAAATCTTTGAACTTGTCTATCAAGTCAAGGATACATGATCTAACTATCGACATACTTTATAAAATATGTCATAACACTATCTATAGTAAATATAGCGAAAGAAAGCACATGTAAGCACAATGTCTGAAAATGTCAAACTGTGTACAAGTCAATTTTACACTAAAAGTAGAAATAGATTTTATGCACTCTAAATGACAGAATCTACCAACAAAGCTTAAAAGCATGGACTGGCAATATATATTTGTGAACCGAACATGACATAAACTGGCAATATAACCTCACGCCAAAGATTGGAAATGAATATGATGGTACATGACATTAACATTAAAAGTAATGTTAAAGAAATTTCAAGCCATCTGACAAAAATAGAATATCACATTAACCAATAGTCTACCCTGTTTTTCACTCTAACTCAAGGGAAATAGACATGTTTTTACATGACAGGAAGACAAATGACACATGCTCCTTTTCAGTGGCAAAATAATTTCACTCCTTAAGATAAGTGTTGGAAACATGCACATCTTATTTGACACCTGAACAAGCGATTGAATTGCTTCCAGTATTACAGGGACCAAAGGTCACGAAACATCAGTGTGAATCCCATATCACATCAATTTGGATTTTCCCTTTCATATCTGCATTGTGTAAAGTTGGATCAGATTGTAATATTTATATGTAATTTAGCAAGAGTTCTACCAAACCATTAACTATAGAATCCATATTTATTTCTTAGGTAAACATTGATATTATTTAGGAGTGAAAGACATATGCTAAGTATGGGGCTCTGCTCGTACCACAGTACCACGTACGAACCAGCTGCACCGAGCTTAATTACTATTGTTCCGCTTGCTGCGAGGGGATTCCCATCTTAATTGGATGGAGATTACGTGTGTGGCGTACAAATTCGCAGGCCCGGATCAATTGGGTGGATTTGCTACTTAGCGGGAGGTACGTCCAATCTCCCCAGAGCGAGCATGCGACAAAATGGAGCTGCGATGGGATCAGGCTTCAATTATTTGCCTGGCGCTGATCAGGCATTTTGTTCCTCGAAAATGGATTTGATCTAGGATGAATTGACGGTCCATCTCCGAACCCCTGTTCCAGACAAGTTTGAGTAATTAACAGTACATGCGAAGGCATAGGAGACGTGCTCGTACCTGTCCTGGCCGCGTAGCGCTGCAGGCCCACGTCGCCGTCGTTCCTCAGGACGAGAAGACCGGGAGAGTTAAACCAAGAGTCGAGCCGTCGAAGACTTCGACGAACGCTCAAACAGGTGAACGAAAAGAAGGAAGTGGCGGAAGTCAAGAATGATCAGAATCAAGGTCAGGGTCTTATCGATCTTGTGATCCAAATAAACAGGGAAACGAGCGATTTGGTTTCCACGTTATTCTCTGACTACATGCGAACATTGGCCAGACCTTTTTCTTTTTTCCTTTTATGTACGCATTACACAAGGCTGAGTTTCAAAAAGAACATGATGGCGTAGATCATGGTAATTATTGCTAATTGATATTTTCCTTCTATGTATGCAGCAGACAAGGCCGAGTTTCAAAAAAATATATGATGGCCTAGATCATGGCAATTCTTACTAATTGATATGATTAAAATAGGCCTAGGTTAGAGCGAGATCGTGGTAATTATTGCGTAATTATGATGGCATAGATCATGGTAATTATTGCTAATTAATTATGGTAAATGATGTGATACAACTTTGAGGCAATCCGGTCCATTGAGAGATGGCGGATGTATGGCTGAGATGTGATGTTTCTGCCACAACTCGATTGTTTAATAGTAGTATAGATCAAGGTCAGGGTCTTATCGATCGTGTGATCCAAACAAACAGGGAAACGAGCGATTTGATTTCCACGTTATTCTCTGCCTACATGCGAACATTGGTCAGACCTTTTTCTTTTTTCCTTTTATGTACGCATTACACAAGGCTGAGTTTCAAAAAAACATGATGGCGTAGACATGGTAATTATTGCTAATTGATATTTTTCTTCTATGTATGCAGCAGACAAGGCCGAGTTTCAAAAAAAAAATATGATGGCCTAGATCATGGCAATTCTTGCTAATTGATATGATTAAAATAGGCCTAGGTTGGAGCGAGATCGTGGTAATTATTGCGTAATTATGATGGCGTAGATCATGGTAATTATTGGTAATTGATTATGGTAAATGATGTGATATAACATTGAGGCAATCCGGTCCATTGATAGATGGCGGATGTATGGCTGAGATGTGATGTTTCTGCCATAACTCGATTGTTTAATAGTAGTATAGATAATCGAGTTTAAATTTTGTGTTCACAGGAAGTATCCACGTATATTTTAGGATACGGTGCTGCTGCTTGTATTGTTTAATAAATCGAGATTTGGAAACTCACACGTGAAGTTGTCTAGTGCATATGATGTGATATAACATTGGCATAGATCATGGTAATTATTGGTAATTGATTATGGCGTAATTATTGGTAATTGTCTAGGTTGGAGCGAGATCGTGGTAATTATTGTGTAATTATGATGGCGTAGATCATGGTAATTATTGGTAATTGATTATGGTAAATGATGTGATATAACATTGAGGCAATCCGGTCCATTGAGAGATGGCGGATGTATGACTGAGATGTGATGTTTCTGCCACAACTCAATTGTATAATAGTAGTATAGATGATCAAGTTTAAATTTTGTGTTCACAGGAAGTATCCACGTATATTTTAGGATACGGTGCTGCTGCTTGTATTGTTTAATAAATCGAGATTTGGAAACTGACACGTGAAGTTGTCTAGTGTATAGGCTAGCATGGCCTAGTCACCTACGCCAGCTCCTCGGTACGATTTTTTAGAAGAACGCACTTTGGTTTTTAGAAGAGCGCACTTTGGTGGTGTGGTATAGCTGCGCCAATGGGCCGGCCCATCTCGGCTTGGTATGGTGATGTACCAATTTTTGTGACAGTGTTTGTACCGGACGGACAGACTAAATTTTGTACCACCTCGAGTTGCCATAATTTAAAATATTGAACCACATCTAAGCGGGACGAAACTAAGAATATCACCTTGATTTATTATTAGGTAGGTATAGGTATAGATATAGATATAGATATAGGGGGTTCCTAGCTGGTTTTCACCGGTATTGGGAATCTTCTAGAGGTTCCTGAACCATTTTTTTTGTCTCTGTTTCTTTTTATATTCTATTTTTTCTGGTCCTTTTTTTCTACTTCTTATTGTTTCTTTTTTTCTTTCCTTTTTGTTTTTCTTTTCATTTTAATTCTTTTTCAAAAATCGTTCATGTGTTTAAAAATTGTTTGCAGTTTTTCAAAAATGTTTGTGTTTTAAAATTTTACACAGGAGTTTCAAAATATGGTCATGTTTCCAAAAACTGATCAGGTTTTTCTTCTGTTCGGGAGTTTGAATTTTTTTCATGTTTTGAAAAAACTTTTGCGTTTCCAAAAGAATTTCCTATTTTCAATTTTGTTTGCAAACTTTCAAAAAAGTTCCAATATTTAAATTTCTTTGGTATTTTAAAAAAATGTTCACGTTTTCAAATTTTATCAAGAGTTTCAAAAAATTTATACATATTAAAAAACATGATTTTGAAAAAATGTTCACATTCTTAAAGAGTTTTTGTGTGAAAACTGTCCACATTTCATTAAACATTCATTTTACAAATAATCAAATTTTTCATAAACATGAATAATTTTTTAAATCCTTTTTCAAAAACGCAAAGAATTTCTAAAGTTTTTGCAAAAAAATAATAAAATACGATAAGTTCTATAGCACGATCAATTTTCGAAATTTGCAAAAAAGTGGAACACAAACATTTTTTTTTGAATTTGTGAACAAATCTCAAGTTCGAGAACATTCTTTGGAATTTGGAACAAAAAATTCAAAAACACTGAAAGAAAAGAAAAAGAAAAAGGAAATGTTTGGATCTGACGTTGGTGTTGTTCTTATAGGCTTGCGCTGCAATGTAAGCAATACCTTTCATTATGTACGGTGGCTATCATGGATAGCTTGTTTGCTGCAGGTCTCGTGATCAATCATCTCTACAATTTTTTTTGCAAATTTATAGACGCTACACTGGCCGATCGCCGCTCGCTTCGCTTGTTCACCAGTGGGCCGGCCCAATCGGGGCGTGTGTGCGTTTGTCCAACAGTGTGCCGCATAAGCATCAGATAGGAGCTCCCGTCGTATTGTCAAAGGTGAGACTCGAGCTGGGCCAGTCTAACATGGCCTGGGCCCATTGTGTTCGAGCCACAGAAAGGCGGCTGGGCTGGCCCGGTGTGCCTTTGGGTCGTGTTGTGCTCAAACCTTACGAGTGGCGTGCCGAAAAGGTAATCGGTAATGTTGGGCAGCCCGTCTCTAGCACCACGCCAGTCATAAACGTTTAGTGATGTGATTTCGGCACACGTCACTGCTAGCACATATACTAGCGGTGTGCCCTGTAATGAATACACAACTACTATGTTGTAGTATTAGTGACGTGCACTTGTAATCGCATGTCATTCATATTTTTTTGGCCTAAGAAAAAACTACCATGACAATACATTTTGTTGTCATGATAGCAATATTTAACATCTTAATTAGTGTTTTCTGTCATTGCAACATTTTTAGCCAAAGGGCTCATTTTTGCTGCCATGACAACATTGTTTAGCCATTGTTGTTGTCATGACAACATTTTCTAAATTTAAAACCACTATATATGATGTCTAAACAGGTACTCTTAAATTTAACACATCAACACTAGTAGCATGCATATGACATGAACATGTGCTACTATAACAATTTTGAACACATGTTCAACACTTCGACCATAATTAAAGACGTTTAGATTTGACTATAACGTGTTGGGAAACGTAGTAGAAAATGAAACATGTCGTCATAATATCAATCAGGAACACTACGAAGTTGCAATAACGGTTTAGATCAGATCATTACCAACTCCGAGTTGCAATAGAAGAAGACAAGTTGGTGTACATCGAACTTGAAGTCCCTCGAACCGTTAATGAATAATCCCTCGAACCGAAGACCAAAAGCACAACCTCTCCATAGATTGCAAGCGTACATGCTTAACGATCCGGCAGTGCTTCGTCGTCCACAGCTAGGCATTGCCATATAATTAGAGGAGAGAGAAACGAACCTCATGAGGCTTCTCTATTATGAGGAATTATGGAGAACTAGAACTAGATCTTGTCTACATAAAACTAAACAAGAACTAGAACAAGAGAGAACTAGAGGAGGCTCCAAAACATGTGTTCTAGGGCTAGCCCTGCCCCTCTATTTATATGTTGAGCCCTGGGGTCGCAACTTGGGGAGGGGGCCTCCCAAAATTCAGTTTGGAACACAAGGAAGAGTCCCCCTTGGCTTCCAACACGAAAAGCCAAGGTTCCTTTCGTTTTTAGAAACGCCACGGACCACAGCATCTGGCCCAAGGCCAAACGGCAGGACCCTGGCTTTTGGCCCCTTTTCTCCACAAAAACTCCTTTTGCATCGACCTAAAGCCTTGTGGGCCTTACCCCTTGGTCTAGCCAATGTTTCCTCGCACCAGCGACCCTTTGGATTTATCCGGAAGCTTCTGTAACCTTCTGGACATCACCAAAAGTCCCTAGGACCTTCCCAAGACCTTGCAAAACATTTCTGGAAAACATCTGAAACTCTTTCGGAATCTCTTGAAACTATTTCTTATGTTCCCAGAGTTATTCCAAGAATATTTTCTCATAACTCTCACTCCACTAAAACTCAATAGATCATGATTCCCTTAAGCTTGTGACCCTATAGGTTCGGTAAAACATAGACATGAACAAAACCCCTTTCGTTCAATGACCAATAGCAGAACCGTGGGCATCCATATTGATCCCTATGAATGCAGGAATGATATTCGAGTGAATCTTTGGTTAACATGTGATATTCCCTTTGCTCCATGATACTTTACAAAACTCGAGGTGAGATATATCGGTATCATCTTGAGTCATTCTCATGCTCACTATACCGGTCTCCTTGTTACCGGTTTTGTTCTTCTTTCTCGTTGACATGTTCCAGCAACCACGTGACCTAGTCACTTGTGTCTGGCCAGCCGATGATGGATGTAATCATGATACGTCTCCAACGTATCTATAATTTTTTATTATTCCATGCTATTATATTATCAATCTTGGATGTTTTATATGCATATCATTTTTTGGGACTAACCTATTAACCTAGTGCCCAGTGCTAGTTGCTGTTTTTTTGCTTGTTTTTGGCTTTTTAGAAAAACAATATCAAACGAAGTCGAAACGAAAAAAAATCTTTGGATTAATTTTTTATGGACCAGAAGGGACCTTCGAAGCTTCGGGAGGAGACCAGACGAGATACGAGAGAGCCACAAGCTCGAGGGGTGCGCCCCCTGAGCTTGTGGGCCCTACATAGCTCCCTTTGACCTAATTCCACTTCTATAAATTCTCAAATATTCCCAAACCAACGGAGAGCCACCCGAAACACTTTTTCCGCCGCATCAAGCTTTTGTTTGTAACAACATAAAAAATCACCACATACATATTTTGAAAAGACGAAGAAATACGTTAATTATGACATATCTTCAAAAAGATCAATGTGCAAATGAATTAATTGCTACTGAGACAACAACCAAATTCAGAAACATCATAAGCTATAATTAACTGCAACAACGCTACAAGTTCTTAATCATGTACTATAAATAACAATTTGAACATTTTGTGTGGAAGCTAAATATAACTGCAACAAATAGCGAAAGTGTTTGGATGACATCAAATTGATACTAACATGTGTGTATATGCAAAAATTTAGCAACATAGAACTAATAGCACTAAGGCTTCCCACTACATTTACCAAAACTGGTGTCAAAACAATTGTTGCTACATTTGGCACCGGTGCCCTGTGATGACCCACAAGTATAGGGGGTCTATCGTAGTCTTTTAGATAAGTAAGAGTGTCGAACCCAACGAGGAGCAGAAGGAAATGACAAGTGGGTTTCAACAAGGTATTCTCTGCAAGCACTAATTTTTTTGGTAACAGATAGTTGTGTGATAAGATAATTCGAAACGGGTAACAAGTAACAAATGTAACTAAGGTGCAGCAAGGTGGCCCAATACTTTTTGTAGCAAAGGACAAGTCTGGACAAACTCTTCTATAAAACAAAGCGCTCCCGAGGACACATGGGAATTATTGTTAAGTTAGTTTTCATCATGGTCATATG
Source organism: Aegilops umbellulata (assembly GCA_032464435.1). Taxonomy (NCBI): domain Eukaryota; kingdom Viridiplantae; phylum Streptophyta; class Magnoliopsida; order Poales; family Poaceae; genus Aegilops; species Aegilops umbellulata. The sequence continues at coordinate 116,461,835 of CP136056.1, forward strand.
ATTCGCGTTCTATATTTTGATAATTTGATATGTGGGTGGACCGGTGCTTGGGTGTTGTCCTTACTTGGACAAGCCTCCCACTTATGATTAACCCCTATCGCAAGCATCCGCAACTAAGAAATAAGAATTAAGATAAATCCAACCATAGCAGGAAACATGTGGATCCAAATCAGCCCCTTACGAAGCAACGCATAAACTAGGGTTTAAGCTTTTGTCACTCTAGCAACCCATCATCTACTTATTACTTCTCAATGCCTTCCCCTAGGCCCAAATCATGGTGAAGTGTCATGTAGTCGACGTTCACATAACACCACTAGAGGAAAGAGAACATACATCTCATCAAGATATCGAACGAATACCAAATTCACATGATTACTATAACAAGACTTCTCCCATGTCCTCACGAACAAACGTAACTACTCACAAAGCATATTCATGTTCATAATCAGAGGATTATTGAGTATCATTAAGGATCTGAACATATGATCTTCCACCGAATAAACCAACTAGCATCAACTACAAGGAGTAATCAACACTACTAGCAACCCACATGTACCAATGTGAGGTTTTGAGACAAAGATCCAATACAAGAGATGAACCAGGGTTTGAGAGGAGATGGTGCTGGTGAATATGTTGATGGAGATTGCCCCCCTCTTGATGAGAGGGTCATTGGTGATGATGATGGCTTCAATTTCCCCCTCCGGGAGGGAAGTTTCCCTGGTGGAACAGCTCCGTCGGAGCCCTAGATTGCTTCTGCCCAGGCTCCGCCTCGAGACGGCGGCGCTTCATCTCGAAAGCTTCCTTCTGATTTTTTTCAGGTCAAAAGAGATCGTATAGCAGAAGATGGGCACCGGAGGCCTGCCAGGGGGCCCACAAGCCACAGGGGTGCGCCCGGGGGGGGGGGGGGTAGGGCGTGCTCCCAGACTTGTGGCTTCCTGGTGGGTCCCCTTTGGTATTTTCTTTGCCCAATATTTTTTATATATTCCAAAATAATTCTTCATAAATTTTCAGGACTTTGCAGTTGTGTGGAATGGGTCTCTCAGATTTGTACCCTTTTCGGTCTAGAATTCCAGTTGCCGGCATTCTCCCTCTTCATATAAACCTTGTAAAATAAGGGAGAAAAGGCATAAGTATTGTATCATAATGTGTAATAACAACCCATAATGCAATAAATATCAATATAAAAGCATGATGCAAAATGGACGTATTAACTCCCCCAAGCTTAGACCTCGCTTGTCCTCAAGCGAAAGCCGAAATCGATAAATATGTCCACATGTTTAGAGATGGAGGTGTCGATAAAATAAAATACGGACATGAGGGCATCATGATCATCCTTGGAACAACAACATATATTGACATATAATTTCTTACGCTAAAGCGACAATTTGTTCACAAGGTAAAGTATGAATTAGAAACTTTATTGATAACCAACAAACTATGATCTCAGTCATTGAAGCAATTGCAATTTATCATAATATCGGAAAAGATTCAATGTAAGAGCTTTTGTATAGCAAGTCCACATAGTCAACCATCTCTTAGTCTTTCATAATTGCTAACACTCACGCGATACTTATGAGTTCAAAGCCTCAATCGGACACAGAGAAAGATAGGGGCTTATAGTTTCGCCTCCCAACCTTTTACCTCAAGTGTAATGTCAACAATAATACTTTATGATAACCTACGTCCGAGTGGATATATATATCTGGATCTTCCCCAACATATAGCGCTTGCCAAAAGGAAAAAGTGTAAAAAGGAAAGGTGAATATCACCATGACTCTTGTATAGAGGTAGAAAGTAAAAGTAAAAGATAGGCCCTTCGCAGAGGGAAGCAGAGGTTGTCATGCGCTTTTATGGTTGGATGCACAAAGCCTTAATGCAAAAGAACGTCACTTTATATTGCCGCTTCCGATAAAGAACTTTATTATGCAGTCCATCGCTTTTATTTCTTCAATATCACAAGTTCGTATACAACTTATTTTTCTTCATACTAAAATATCATACATATTTAGAGAGCAATTTTACTTCTTGCACCGATGACAACTTACTTGAAGGATCTTACTCAATCCAAAGGTAGGTATGGTGGACTCTCATGGCAAAACTGGTTCAACGGATGTTTGGATGCACAAGTAGTATCTCTACTTGGTGCAAAAGATTTGGCTAGCATAAGAGGGAAACCAAGCTCAACATGTTGGAGGATCCATGATAATATAACTTCTATTCGGATATAAGTAAACATAACCCATTATGTTGTCTTCCTTGTCCAACATCAATTTTTTAGCATGTCATATTTTAATGAGTGATCACAACCACAAAAGATGTCCAAGATAATATATTTACATGTGAAACCTCGCTTTCTTTATCACTTCCTATTAATTGCAATAATGACCAAAACTATGTTTGTCATATCCCAACAAATTTTAATCATCATACTCTATATACGTGAAGTCATCACTCTCCATAAGATCAATATATAATATTTTTGCTTCTTTTATTATTTTTCTTTTTCTCAAGATCATAGCAAGAAAGCAAAGCCCTCACTCAAAACTACTCTTTATTATATAACTGTCACGTCCCATATGTGACACTATCCTAAAGAGACTCAAAGGTCCCACCAAGGATAGAACCGCATATTAACACGCTTCTGCAAGGTGGATATCATTACATCAAACCATTACATAATAGATGGGGATACATACCAAAGGCATACAATGCCACAAGAATACATCAATACATCATACATAGATCAACACCCGACTACGGATGAAACACAAACAAAAGCTCTAACAACATCCACCCTGCTAGCCCAGGCTACCGACCAGGAACCTATCCCTCAAACGAAGAAGAAGCGGAATAAGAACTCCAACACAATAAACATCGCTCTCACGTCATGATCATTGCAGAACCTGTACCTGCAACTATTGGTGTAGTAATCTGTGAGGCACAAGGACTCAGCAATCCCATTACCATGGGTATCAAGACTAGCAAGCTTAATGTGTATGGAAAAGGATAAGTGGTGAGGTTGAACCAGCGAGTAAGCAATGTATGATGGCTAACTTGCGAATATAAGAGTAAGATGAGAATCTACGCAAACGGTCGCAAACTAGTAACGATCAATAAGTGATCCCGAACTACTTACGTTCAAACATAACCCAACCGTGTTCTCCCCTCGAACATCCCGAAAAGGGACAGTCACGGCTACGCAACACGGTTGGTGTATTTTAATTGAGTTTATTCAAGTCCTCTACAACCGGATATTAACAAATTATCATCTCCCACATAATCGCGGGCATGGCTTTTGAAAGATTAAACCCTGTAGGGGTGTCCTAACTTAGCCCATGACAAGCTCACGATCCCCGGAGACAATCCTCCATCGCGGGACACACGATCAGACTCGGAATCCCAGTGCACAAGACATTTCGACAATGGTAAAACAAGGCCAGCGAGACCTCCCGGCGTGCCAACACCCTGATAGTATTCGCGTGTATCTCGTCTCAGGCCATGACCGGATGAGCACTACGTACAACAACCGAAAACCCCGGGTGAAGGGGCGGCACCGCAAGTGGCTCTGTTTGGGACCAACACCATCGGCGCTAGCCCCGCCTTGTATGTAGAAAATCCTCGGGTTCGCGACGCCCTATGCCAACTAATTATTAGGTTCAAGTATTATTACGGCAAATGTTAAAACCATTGTTGGGCCTTGCTAGAAGAGTTTTATTCAAAGCGAAACTTCGAGAGGGTCCCATACCCCTCATCGTGTTAGGGATGCAAAATCAAGGAACATAACACCGGTATGACGGAAACTAGGGCGGCAAGAGTGGAACAAAACACCAGGCATAAGGCAGAGCCTTCCACCCTTTACCAAGTATATAGATGCATTAATTAAATAAGAGATATTGTGATATCCCATGATATCCATGACCCGACATGAAACAACCTGCACTGCATCTGCAACTAGCAACGCTATAAGAGGGGCTGAGCAAAGCGGTAACATAGCCAAACAACGGTTTGCTAGGATGGTGAAAAGGTTTGAGGCTGTTTCATGGCATATTGGGAGGCTTGATAAACAAGTGGTAGGTAGCGCGACATAGCGATAGCATCGAGACAACTAGCATAGCAAAGATAGTAGTGAGAGCCAAGGTGACGGTCATCCTGCCTGAAATCCCGCTAGGAAGAAGAAAGAGTCCATGAAGAAGACGAGCCAACGTAGTCGAACGGATCCTCACAATCGCAACGTGACCGGAACTATCAAGAAGAAGTACTACCGGAAAGAACCAAACAACATGGTAAACAACCATCACATAAACATGGCATGACGCACAATCAAGTATGATGCATGTTCGGTTTAATGAGGCATGGCATGGCAATTTGCAACAAACAAAACTACAAGTTAAATGGAGCTCAATATGCAACGAGTTGAATATTGGAGAAACACCACATTCAATTATTTAGTTCACTCCCGTTTAAGCTACTCCACAATATTAAATGTTATAAAGCATGGCAAGGGTGAAGCATAAATAAACCATCTATTTAGACAAGTTTAAATGAGGCCATAAATAACAAACAACAATTCCGGAAAATCCCCATATGTCATTTAGCAATTGATGCAAACAATAATTTTAAACATTTTAAATGTTGTTACCATGATGTTGATGACATATACAAGTTCATGCAATTTTTATGAAAATGTTGACATGAAGGATGATATAAAGCATTTGGTCACCATGGCGGAACAAAAGGGTGCTACGACAACATATCGGTTCCGGTAACTCGATTGAGATACCGATGCAAAAGAGAAGTGTGCGGATGTATGGAACACACAAGAGATGATGGGGTGCTCCCGGTAACCGGGTGTCCCACATGATGGTGGCAAGGAAACGAGGAAAGTGCAAGGATCAATTCGGACACGATTCGAACATGAAAAACTCATACATCAAAATCATTCATTCAGGACGATCGTCTTGGGGTTATACCTTCGAAGCATGCGTTTTCGGACGGATGGATTCGGTGGGATGTAGTTGTTCACGGGTCGTCATGGGAAGTAGTCGTACACGACAATGGTAGTGGAAGTAGTGGTTCATGTTCTAGAAGCGGCTCACGATGATTGTAGTCAAACTTGGCGATCCGAAGGGGTACTTGGAGAACAACGGTCATTGTGGTACTTGTCAGATCATGAAGTCAAACTCGAAGATCTTGTCGGATCCACATCGACGGTGGTCGTACACGGTTCGTAGATGTTCGGGCTATCTTGTTCTTGGCGGAAGAGAACACACGACGACGGAGAGGTACGTGTCGGCGGTAGTCGAACTTGGCGGGCGTCATGTAGTCGTACACTTCCAGGGGCTTGGCGTGTCCAAAACGTAGCAGTACAAGGTCCCGGTTGCGGTCGTGTAGTTGAACTTGGTGGACATGCGAGTCTTGCGGGGCTCGCATTGATGAATGGTTTTTGGAGCTGCGGTCTTGGCGCGCAGCGAACAACAATGCATGCATGCCAACAGAGAAGGAAGCAGAGTCGGCCGATGGTGTGGGACGACGCCGGGGTCGTGGTGGTCTAGCAAGGAGCCACGCCATGGCCTCGAGGTGGATGGCCGACCATGGCAAGCAGGAGGCGGGGCGAGGTGGATCGGGACGAGGGCGCAGCGTGTGTGTGGAGAGGAGTTCAGTAGTAGGGCGAGGCAAGGGGCGACGGAGCGCCATGGATCGGACAAAAGAGGGCCATTGGGAGGCGGTGGATCGGGAGCTTCTCCTGATCGGGATGAGGATGGAGGGGATCGGGGCTCCTCTCCTATAGGTCGCTCGTTGCGGCAAAGTGCCGGCGCTTCGCACAGGAGCGGCTAGCATGGGCCGGCCCATTATAGTGGCACGCGGCGACACGTCCCCGAGATGAAAAAAATTGCAAAAAAGAAAATCGTGCTAGCGCTGTAGCTCGAACACGGGACCTCACACAAACTGGCCTGCAGTGCAAACCACTGCGACCTAGACCATCTCACGTTCAATTAGCAGCGCGACAGTTAAAGACGTATACGACAGAGACTAAACTTAAACATTAATTCGCAAAAAATCCTAAAAACTACAGTTCATTTATTGGGTCGAATTGACGACCTCCTACAGCTGAATTTTTTGAAATTAAGAATATTTTCTTCAAAATAAAAACATTTTTTGGATTTTCATACAAATTTTGTAAAACAGGAACATTTTGACGATGTGAACAAATTTGAAAAAGGGGAACATTTCTTGAATTTGTGAACAAAAAATAAAAAGGTTTACTTTTTAAAAATTCCAGGACATTTTTTGAATTTGTGAACAAAACTGAAAAACATGAACTATTATTGAATTTGTGAACAAATTAGGAAAGCTGAAACATTTTTTTTTCAATTCCCAAATATTTTCTGAATCTTGAGAACAAATTTTAAAACTTAGAACAATTTTCAAAAATCCTGAACAAATTTGGAAGCGCAAACAATTTTTTAAAGTACGAACATTTTTTGAATTTTGAGAACATATTTTGAAACGGAGAACAATTTTGAAAAATCCCGAACAAATTTGGAAGCGCGAACATTTGAATATGTGAACAAAAAATTGAAATCCGGTACATTTTTTGAATTTTGAATGTTTTGAACTTTTTTGGTAATGAGAACAGATTTTGAATTTTGAGAACATTTTTTCAAAAACTAAACATTTTGTGGAAACACGAACAAAATTTAAAATTGTCGATTTTTTTTAAAGAAGAGAAGAAAATAAAAATAAATAAAAAAGAAAATTGTAAACATTTTGTAAAACTGCGAACAAGTTCTGAGAAAGAAAAAAAAACTTGAAAAAGAAAAAGAAACAAAAAACAAAAAGTAAAAAAAAAACAGAAACGAAAAAAGAGAAATGAAAAAACAATAGAAAGCCCAAAAAGAACCGAAAAAAACGATACATGAGAAAAACCGGTTTCAGGGAACCTTCTAGAAGGTTCCCAAAACCGGTCATACGCAATATGGATAAGTGGGCCGGGCCAGGTTTTGTCGCTCGCTGCGGTGCCCTGTGCGGTAGCCCGACATTTTGCCGCAGCGAGCGGCGAATAGGGATTTCCACCCCTACCTGTGGCGGCGCGAGGGAGAGAGTGGAGGGAGGAAGAGACCGGGAGCACAGAGGGGATCGAGGCTAGGGTTAAGAGGAGGTTGGATGGGCCTTGGGCCATTTCGATGGAGAGGAAAAAGGCCAAGAGGTTTGCTCGGCTGGTGAAGGAAAAATAAAAGAAGGGTCTCCTTTCTCTTCTAAAGGAAAAGAAAAGAGAAGCCAACTGATTTATTTGGAGGGCCAAATAACTCCAGGTTAAGCTGAAATTTGGCATGTGGCCTCTTCGAAATATTTTGAAGCTCCACAACAAAATTGGACAAAATGGAGAAGGATCAAGGATTTTAAATATTCAGAAACGAAAGGAACTTTGAATTGCAAGTGGGTTGTGGTTAATTCCAAATTAACGGAATATTTCTAATAGCTCCCTAAATATTGGGAGGATATGTTATAAAGAGAAATCACCATGCGAATTCCCTCGATTTAAATAGATCAACGATCTATGCAATTTATTTAGCTGAGTTTTTAAAAAGGGGATGCAATGCAAAAGATGCCATGATGAATGCAACAAACAAAATAAATCACACGTCGGCAACGAAGAACATGGAAGGCTTCTGGAGCGTCGGTCTCAGGTCGTTACAACTCTCCTCCACTTACAAGAGATCTCGCCCGGAGATCTAGGGATGACACCGGAGAGAAACGAAAGAGGAAGAGGTAAAACAGAGTTGCTTCTTTGACAAACGAGTGAAACCATGAACCTTGAGAGGTTGAACAAATTGAAAGAAAGAATACAACGGAGATGAAAAGGATTGCAAATAGTCCGTTGGACAAAAGGAACTAGGAATACGACTATAACCAAGAGCTTAAGGAAGAAGATAGACTTTGTCGGCGTTCTGGGAACGGGGGTCCCCAGACTTGCCTGCCTGCGGCCTGCGGCGTGGCTCAAAGGGGGCCCAGCACGGCCCAACTTCATCAACACAAGACCCAAGACCCTCACAAGGGACCAAGCCTCGCGGGGCGGACGACATGGTGCTTCCTCAGGCGCGGCCTCGTCAGGCTGGCTCACGAGGAGGCGGAGAGATCAAGGCAGGGTACCTCGCGAGGTGCCCATGATGCAAGCCATGACGACCAAGGGTGCCAGGCAGGCGCTAGACCGCACAGTGTCCTCCCTTTCCTCTTTGGTGCAAAGGGGGCAAGCGCAGGCGAGAGGATCAAGCAAAGGCATCCATTTCGGTGCAACAAGACCAAGGCCAGTCCAACGGTGGGAAGGAGGTCATCGTGGAGCCCAGAACAGCGTCACCACAGGGCCTTTGGCAGACGAGGACCGACTTTAGTCAGGATAAGAGTACTGTACGTTCCCCTTTGAATTGGCCGATTGTTGGCGCCCTTCCCGCTCAATATCTGGGAAGAGGCCCAGGGCCTTTGCCTATAAATAGGACTAGCCACCCTCAAGGATGGGGATCGAGCATCGGGTACCCAGAATCCGAGCAAGGAGAGAGAGAGAGAGAAGGGCGGCTGAACTCCCCGAGCAGTTCATCGTCCCAGCAAGAACACGCCCTCGCGAGGCTGTTCTCCCTTGTACTATTCATCATCATCAGCCCAAGAGGCAATCCACCCACCACAAACTAGAGTAGGGTATTACACCATGATGGTGGCCCGAACTAGTATAAACTCTGCGTCCCTTGTGTTGTTCCTTCAGTAGTTAGATCCTTGCGAGACGGAGAGGTAGAGCGCATAATCTCCGCGCGCACCCTAGAGTTCGAACCTTAAGGGTCTGCCGTAACCCGAAATCCGACATTTGGCGCACCAGGTAGGGGTGCGCCGGAATTTGTCTTCCACCGCTTCGTTCTCCTCCGACCGTCGCGTCCATGTCTGACGCTCGTCAAGCCCGCGCCGAGCGCCGGGCCGCCATCGCTTCCCGCGTCGCCCAGACGGCCCCTGTCGGTGGGCATCCTCGTCGTTCCCCGTCGCCCGCCGTCAACGCCGCCACCGGCCCGGCGGGGAACGAGCAGCAAGCGTCATCTCAGCACCCGTCCGTGCGGCGAGACAGCCGCACCGCTACTCCATCGTTCACGCCAGCAGGCTCTTCGTCCCACGCGCTCCGCGCGCCCTTGGAGGCTCGAGCTGCACTCATCGCGGCAAACGAGCTCCTGCGCTACCATCCCGTCGATGACGTCTACGAAGAGTGGCTCGACCGCGTCGCCGAGCTCGTCCGCGCCGCAAGGGGCTCTCCTGCACCGTCCGCTCCGCCGCGCCGCACCCCGCCACGCATTGGCAATGAAGCTCCGGGGGCGTACCGGCCGCCTCCCCTCCAAGAAGACGCCATGGCTCCAAGGCGCATGGCCCCTGGGCGGAACCCGCTCCGTCAGGCGCCAGCCCATCAAGAACGGAGCTGCCAAGAAGTCCCTCGACCGCAAGAGGATGCCCGAGCGCTTCCTGCTCCGGCTCGCCGCGACCCTGCTCCAGCACCGGCACGTCAAGACCCCGCGCTGCTTCCGGCTGCAGCGCATGGGGACCCTCAAGGCCAAGCTCCCCCTCGACCGAAGCCTCCCGTGGCCATGGCCGGCTGCCGCGCCTACACCACCGAGCTGCGCAGCGTTGCGTGGCCCGGCAAGTTCAAGCCAGACCTGCCTCATCGCTACGACGACACGACTGACCCCGCTGAGTTCCTCCAGCTTTACGAGCTGGGCATCGAAGCTGCCAGCGGAGACGAAATGGTCATGGCGAACTGGTTCCCCATGGCGCTCAAGGAAGGGGCTCGTACCTGGCTCCTTAACCTGGCCCCAGGCACGATCTCTTCCTGGGACCAGATGCGCACCCGCTTCATCGCCAACTTCCAAGGTACTTGCGACCGGCCGCCCGCCGTGAGCGACATGCGCCGCATCAAGCAACATCCCGGAGAGACCCTGCAAAAGTACATCCAGCGCTTCAACAGCGCGCGACTCAAGATCCCCAAGATGTCCGAGGAAGCCATCATCTCAGCCTTCTCCGACGGCGTGCGCGACGTCAAGATGAAGGAGGAGCTGGCGATGCATGAAGACCTGTGCACCTCTCTGGAGCTGTTCAACTTGGCGACCAAGTGCGCCAAGGCTGAGGAGGGGCGTCTCTCCCTCCTCGAGCTGCCCGCCGCGGACCCAGAAGAGAAGAAACCCAAGGCCAAGGACGTGAAGCGCAAGGGGGCTGCCGTGCTCGCAGCAGAGCCTGATACCAAGCGGGGCAAGGATCTGCCCGAATCCTCCAGGGGCAGCCGAAACTACGTGTACCACGACCTCCACACCCACAACACCAACGAATGCCAAGAGCTCCACGCTGTGTGAGAAGGAAGGATAGGCCGACGCCCTGACCGCGCTGACCGGGGCTACGGCCGAGGAGGAGGAAGAAACCCAGGACGCTGGGAAGATCGCGGCCCACGCCAAGGGTGGCATGATCAACCTCGCGAGGACCACTGGCGGGACCTGCCTCGCGAGGGGGATTGGAGTGATCAGCCTCGTGAGGATCGCCTGCAGGGCAACACAGGCCTTCCCCCGCTGCCGCCTCAGCCAAGGAGGAACGAGGACCGCCACCAAGACGAGGGGGCTGGGGGCTTCCTGGAGCCAAGTTGAAGTGCGCGGCCACGGCCGGGGTCCTCCCGATGCTTTGCTCTCCAGTCATCAGCAACGTACTGGTCACCAGGACCCTCATCGATGGCGGAGCAGGGCTCAACGTCCTGTCCGTGGAAACATTCAACAATCTCCAAGTGCCCTATGACCAGCTTCAGCCAACCAAGCCTTTCTCCGGAGTCACCGACCGTTCTACGATCCCGATTGGGCAGGTCCACCTCCCTGTCACCTTCGGGGCTCGCAGCAACTACCGCACCGAGCTCATCGACTTCGACGTCGCTCACATCCGCCTGCCGTACAACGCCATCCTCGGGTACCCGATGCTAGCCAAGTTCATGGCCGTAACTCATCATGGCTACAACGTCCTCAAGATGCCAGGGAGTGGCGGAGTCATCACGGTGCCGTGTGAAGAAAAGGATGCAATGTGTTCCCTGGAGCGAGCCTTTCAGGCCGCGTCACTAGAAGACCCAGATCGCGGAAGCAGGAGGCTTTCGGAGATTACCCCCAAGAAGAAGAAGACATCATCAGGCCCGGCCCCTCAGAAGGCAGGCCCCTCAGGGCCCGTGTCTACCCAAGGGGACCCTCCATCCATCGCATAGGAAAGCGCGCCCGGCGCCCTCCTCAGGCAGGGCTCGGGGGCTCTCACCTGGAGGGCCACCGACCTGGCCGGGGTCACGAGGGAGGCGCTCGGGCACCACGTGGAGGCGTGCTTCGAAGCATGTTTCCCTCAAGAAGGAGCAAGGCAAGGAGAGTCAGACTAGCAGGAGTTCGTTAACAAGGCCGTTCAAGAACTACAGGAGTCAAGAATCATGAGTGGTTGCCGCCGTCTACCAGCTGTGGCCCCCCATCCAGGCGAGGATGGTGGGCTGCGCATCTGCATCGACGTACCAGGGCTCAATCAAGTCGCCACGATGGAGTGCCTCTGGCCCTCACAAGTGGGGCGTTGTGGAGGTCCACCCCACAGCTATGTTCGCATGCCTTACGGCTTGCCGAGCGCGGCTGCTGCGTACCAGTGCCTCATGAGGGGCACCATGGAGACTCAGGAAGACAGGCGTTCCGCAGTCCTGGCGGAGATGGAGATGATTCGCGAGGAGCCACCAGCGCCTCCGGAGCCTCCTTAGGCCCCTGGGCCCGGGGGCTCGTGAGGATCGGCTCCCGCAGTCCACCGAGTCTGCTACACCAACACCACTTCGTCCGCGACAACCCCAGGTGACATCTTTCAAGCTCCATTTCCGGCTGGGAACGCCCCCCCAGGGCTGCTTCATTCCCAGGCCGCGTGGGTCCGTCCCTGCGGCATGTATCCCTTTTTAGTTTTCGATCGTTAGCTTGCTTTGTTGGGGGCGCCCCTCGGGCTGCATCATCCCCAGGCCGCTCGGGCCAGGCCTAGTGGCGTGTATCTTCTTTGCGTTTATTTCCAACTATGCATTCGCCTGTCATGCTTGATTACTTGACGCCTGTTCACGGCACCTCTTCTTCCCAATGTCGACCACTTGCACGTTAAAGGGGGGTACCTGAGCATCGCGACTCAGGGCTCTTACTGGCTCTCTAGCCCTCATCCTCTGGCCTTGTCCACGGCATCGCGACCTGGCATACCAGCGACGGCTGAGACAAGCTCGAGGTCCGGGACCCGAGGACGTAGAGTGCCGGCATCTAACCCAATCTGCAGGAACACACCTCAAGATACGGCCCAGTGCCAGGCGCAACCCGCCTAGAGGTAGGGCCTCGTGAGTCCCGCGCTGGCTCATGGGTGCCCAGGTACACCTCACCTGCGTCAGCTAGAGCGACTAAAGGACGACTGATAGCCATCGTGGCAACCCTTTTTCTCCTTATGTGGCGAGCTTGCAGGATCCCCTGAGGGAATTGCGCGAGCCGAGGCCCTCGCGGAGCTCTCTTCATCCTCGTCCGCGCGAACCGCTTGCACGTTAAAGGGGGAGCGCCTGAGCATCGCGACTCAGGGCTCTTACTTGCTCTCCAGCCCTCACCCTCTGGCCTTGACCACGGCATCGCGATCTGGCATAACAGCGATGGCTGAGACCAGCACGAGGGCCGGGACCCGAGGACGTAGCTGTCAGGACCCTGATCCTAAGTCACACCGATCTAGCATGTAACACATCATATCACTTTGCGGCCTCACGCACGGTATTCCCACGGGTGCCACCTTACCTGGCCCGGGACCGTTTGTGCCTTTTGGCTCACGTATATGATAGTGTCGCTAGCATCCATATGACAAAGAACCTGGGCCGACATGGCTAGTCATGAACCCAAAGCGGCACTAACCCATGGGGACAGGCATACATGAATCAACTTCGAGCATGTCGGTCAACAGCATGTGAATCTGGGCTGTAGCACTGGGCTAACAGGACTCCGGTAACCCGGGCTGTAGCAGGCTAGGCAGGACTCCGGATGTCACCGCGTGACATTTCCCCGAAGGGACAGACACATGAACGAAGTGAAACACATGCCGGCCAGTCAAGTGTCCTAAGCAGTAGTGCTGGGCTAGCAGGACTCCGGTGAACCGGGCTGTAGCGGACTACTATGGCTCAAGGAAGCACTAGACTACATTTCCCCATAAGAGAGGCTGCCGAGGATAAACAACTAGATTGTCGGATCCCACACATACCAAGCATTTCAATCATACACACAATATGCTCGATATGTGTAAATACAACATGGCATCACAACAAGACTCTACGACTCAAGTATTTATTCATTAGGCTCCGAGGAGCGAGATATTACGAGCATGGGTCTCATGACCCAACATTCAGAGCATACAAGTCAAAGCACATGCGGAAGCTTAACATGTCTAAGTACAGACATCTACAAATGAAAAAGGATGAGAAGCCTGACTATCTACCAGATCCTACCGAGGGCACAAGATCGTAGCTAAGGTAACAAGCTAAACGTCGAAGTCCACGCGGAACTACCAGCGAGACTGAAGTCTCTCTGCAAAACATAAAATAAGCAAACGTGAGTACAAATGTACCCAACAAGACTTACATCAGAACTATCTACATATGCATCGGTATCAACAAAGGGGGCGGTGGAGTTTAACTACAGCAAGCCAGCTTTGACTCGGTGGCTATCCTGAACTACGACTGCAAGTAACTCTTTTGAGGTGGCGCACACGAGTCCACATATTCACCATACCAATACACCACTATGGATCCGTTCCCGTCTCCCTACGAGAACGCCATCCATAGCACTCACGCTTATCTTGCGCATTTTAGAGTATCCACTTTCACTTGTCTATGAACTATGCAAGGGGTCCAAGTTTCCATATCCGAGGAATCCGGCTATTCGAATAGATAATGATAACCCTGCAGGGGTGTACTTCTTCACACACGCTCTCGCCACTTATCGCCCTGTACACGTCATGTACCTCGGCAACCTTCAAGCGGAAGCCGGGCGAGGGAGTCAGCCACGACCTGACTAACCACACAAGTCTCTAGTACAGGTTTATCGCCTATTCGGGTTCCATCCGCAAGGAGATCCGGCCGGGGTGTCGCTCACGGCCCCAAACGATGTGTGCAGGGTTCCCAAGCCCACCTCGACGGATGGATCTACGCTTGGTACACCGTGCCACGGTGCCTAGTCTGTCCCAAGCCCACCTATACCGGGTGCCACTTGGTAGACTACTAACACTACCTACAAACACCAGAAACTAGTTGCAACTCCTGGACAGAGATCAAGTTGATTAATAAGTCGAGAGGGGCACTTAAGCAATTCAATGTGTGGTAGTAATTGTTCATGGATCACAAACACAGAACTCAGTTCCTGAGGACGGCTGCAATTAGACAACCCACCATGTACTCCTACATGGCCTCTCACCGCTACCTTTACCAAATCGTGTTCACACACTTAGCTCTCAACAGTAGGACATGTTCACCACATTCCAATTCATTCCCGATGAATCAGACCCGACTCAACTCTAAGCAATAGCAGGCATGACAACAAGCATGAATGAGTAGGCACATCATGGCTCAAACAACTCCTACTCATGCTAGTGGGTTTCATCTGTTTACTGTGGCAATGACGGTCATGCAGAGGAAAGGGGTTCAGCTACCGCATCATGTAACATTGAATCATTGTTGTCCTAATGCAGTAAAAGAGAGCAGGAGTGAGAGAGTGGGATTGTATCGGAATGAACAAGGGGGTTTGCTTGCCTGGCACTTCTGAAGATAGTATAGCTCTTCATCGATGTCATCGGACTTATCGTCGGAACCACGTTTACTAAGAGGGGACAATACCGGAAACAAGGAAGAAACACAATCAATGCAATGCACAATATGATGCATGATCATGACATGATAAAATGAGTGTGTTGGGCTAATGCAACTACAACCAGATGGGTTTGAGCTATTTTGATCCAAAAACTCAAAGTCCAAACTCATTTGTGATCTTAAATAGTGCTTTATCATGTTTTGCACTAAACAGCAAGTTAACTTGTTTAAACATGCATGAAACAGGTACAGACGGATAGATTGGATTTTTCTGATAATTTTTCATATATAATTTGTTTGATTTGGGGTTACGGTTGAATTACTATGAATTTTTGAAGTTTGCAACATTTTCTGGAATTTCCTATATAAGAATAAATCCAGAAAATGAGTTACAACGTCAACATGACGTCCGTGTGACGTCAGCAGGTCAACAGGGCGCCTCCAGGTCAAACCTGACCAATGGGACCCACTGGTCAGTGACTCAGTCAACTAACTGAGTTAGTTAGTGCTAAACTAACCCTAACCAGGCTGTTAGCAGGGCGGGGCCCGCATGTCAGTGTCTAGTTTAGTTAACTAAATTAGTTAGCTCTAATTAATCTTGAGTTAACTAATTAGGGGCTTGGGCCCACATGTCAGGGAAGGTCAAACCTGTGGTCAACCGCGGTCAAACGAGTCAAACCCGCCGGCGACTCGACGCCGGCGAGGCCAGACACGGCGGAACGGCGCGGGTTTCGCGCTCCGGCGACCAAAACGGCGGCGGAGACGTGCTACGTGCTGCTGGTGGACTCGCGCGTCGAGTGGTGCAGGCGGTGTGTGCGGGGGTGGCCGGAGATGACGGTGGCGAGCATTTTTGTGGCGGCCGGAGTTCGGGCACCTGCGGTTTGGCGTTGTGGTGCGCGGGAAAGGGAGCTGGTGTGTGTGTGTTGGGCTCCTGGGGGCTTTCTGAGGACGGTGAGGCGCTCCGTTGTGAGCGTGCGCGGCTATGGCACGGCTACGCCATGGCCGGCGGCGAGAAGCTTTCGGCCGTGATGGGAAAAGGAGCTAGGGAACGGGAACGGAGGGGGCGAGCACAGGAGAAGTAGCAAGGGCTCACAGCGGATCCATCCGAGGCGGAGGCGAGGCCGGGGGAGCGTCAGAGGCAGCGCAGGGTCGCCGGAGATCTGTGCGGCCAAAGGTTGAAGACGACGACTTGGACGGTGAAGCAGGGCCTCCGGCGTCGTGTAGCTCGGTGGAGAAGGCCGAGGAAGATGCAACGGAGCTTCTGGGCTGCTCCAGGGGACGAGGGAGAGGCGATGGCCGCGGTGGTGTTCGTCGGCGGCGGCGATAGTGCTCGGTGGTTGCGTGCGAGAGAGCCAGAGGAGGAGAGGAGCTCGGGGAGAGAGTGCAGCGAGTGAGGGGGAGGGGAGAGAGGTCCCAGGGCGTCTCCGTGGCGCGAGGGGGGGAAGGGAGAGCTCGCCAGCGCGAAGCAGGAGGTGGCGCACGGGCGCACGTGCGCTGTCTCCCTCCTCTGCCTACTGGCAGAGGTAGGTGATGACTGGCACGGGCCAGGTGGGCCGGCCCAGTCAGGTAGGTGGTCCGGGTAAGCTTCCTCTCTCTCTTTTCTAAAACTTTCTGTTTTCTATTTTCTGCAATTGTTTTGGCTTTATTAAAAATACCTACACACTTTCAAAAATCACCAAACTGCTCATGTCCACTATATAGGATATAACCAACATGGAACATTTCAGTTTAGGGTTATTTGGACATTTAAAATATTTAATAGCATTTATATGCCCAAATGCAAATACTATCTGATTTAATTCAGGGCCCAAATATGTCATGGAAAAATGTGCAACACCTCTTGTTATTGCTTCTAGCATTTTCCAGAAATGATGAACATTTTTGAAAGCCATTTGGATTCACTGAAAATATTTTAGTTGAACCTAGTGAATTCCTTTGATGCTAGGGTTTAAACAATCCCCATTTCAACTTTTCTGAAAAATTTAAACATGATGCACACATGAAGGGCTAGCCTAGTGCATACCAGAACTAGGGATGTGACAACTCACCCCCACTAAGCAAGAATCTCGTCCCGAGATTCAAGACCTGAGGTAAGAAGACAGAGGGGACACCAAGATAATAACACGATCTTCATGATCCAACTGCCCTTCTCGGAGATGTTGATCCACTACATCATATTGATTATGACATCATTTCCTTCGAGGACTTCATCCACGCGATGACGACGGAAAGAAGCTATACTAGGATTGATCTTCTCGAAGATCGAGCTATACAAGATCAACTCACGGAATGAGATGTCGAAACATCTCGAATTGAGACACAAAACACATCCAGAGGAATGGAAGAGCAACGACGGGGTTTGATTTGGTGGGCAACAATTCCACGCTTAAGTAGATGGTGCATGGCTTCAGAGTAGCAAGGAGATGAATTGCTATGACTCCATATTAGGGCACCTTTGAGAAGGTGACTCGTAGAATTATTCCCTTAAGTGGCAAGAATAATTACTTTTGATACAAAGCTCTTTGAAACACTTTATACCAGCCTGAGACAGTTCACACATGATCGTTTAAAGGAGTTTGGAGAAATGGCATGCTCAGACTAGAATGGATGATGTGGACTACCTTGTTGAAGAGAACACAAGGGATGATTTTGCTTGCGCGTGCTCTCAAGAACTTGAGCATTTCCATATTCATCAAGGTTCTACCAACATCCGTGTCAAGGATCTTGGCAACACAACATACTACCATGATGAATAGTGATGGACGATGCAGATGCAAAGGAAGATAACATCTTCTCAGATTTCACCTTAGCGAGGCCAAGGAAACAAAATCTGGATGATCGACCGAGAGACATTTAGCACTCCGCTTCTAATGTTCCCCTTGATGTGCTAGCGTAACCCATTAACAGGTATGGTTTGATATCTAGAACATCAAGTAAAAGGTTGGACTTCAGGAGCACAGGAATCCACAAGGAATAACTATGGAAGTAAATCCTGCGAGATCCTTATGGGGAGGTGGCCAACTTCCTCAATCAGGATACTACAATAATAGGCCTTCCGGCTGGTGTGCTGGCCACCACATCCGCTTTACCGGGTTACACAGAGACCAATATAATAGTTCTCGGGAGACGTTCCAACCATCATATCTGCCTGAGATTCAGATCTGGTTGGAAACATGATATTTCAGACAACATGTCTGGAAAAGAAAGTTTGCAACACAAATCGACGATATGACATTGCGGGATTCTCGGGAAATGAACTACGATGGAAAGCTCCAAAACATGAGTTGGTTCTGCTACACACATGTGAAGACGATGTCCCACACAAGCATGAACACGTAGTAGTCTTATAATTAAACACTACCGAGTTCAGGTGGGGAACCATCATTGAGGATATTGAAGTCCTTGCATAAGTCATATGATTAACTCTTACCAAGGAGCTTCTTCTCCTTGAACAAATCAATCAGTGGCTTGGCATGCTAGGAAACACATATGGAATGGAGGCGGCCAACCTATCAAACCATAGAGTACTTCGCACATATGTGTGACTAACTTGGGATGATTCCAAAGAAAGAAAAAACAAACTTTCTCGAATTCATGGCGGCAACTTGCATCAAATGCCATGAATTAGAGGAAGTCACTTCTTTCATCCAACATATGCTTCATGAATGGGACATGAAGACATTGCTTACAAAGTTTCCAACACTAAGTTGATGTTCAACATGAATCATGGGGGAGACAAGATGCTGCTGATGGGCTCAACAACAACTCATCGGAATTTCCATACCACTGGACTTCCACCATCATGTGAACACGGTGATAGCATTGGTCAGGCCAAAGGATGTAATGGTGTATGCTCAAGGGATCAACCACGAGTAAGACAACATTACGAACATCGTTGGTTCTGATTTGATTTGACGATAGCCCACACTCAAATCAAAGGATTGATAAGACAATAGCACCGACAATTGATCATGTGGATGAATCGATGAAGATATTATCTTTCTTCAACACAGATACAAGATATCCCCTAGGGATGAGCGTGGTAGGACAAGCTTTTATATTCCAACTCTCCAAGTTGTTGTTAAGCTTAACCAACCAGCTCAGGGATATCCAACATGGATTCTTGGAGAAGGGGTGGTTTACAGGAAAACCAACTTGATCACGAACTCAACATACCGGTCAGGTGACAACCAGGTAATACTTCCGAGAAGATCTTCGGAAAATCACGAACCACCGATATGTTACTAAGCTTGAGAACAATCTTGCTTTTCAGAGCAAGACGATATGATCAAATAAGCAAGGGATTGAATAGTCCTCACTCATTGATCGAGGAGTGCACCAGAAATAAGGACTAGGTAGCACGATCAATCTTAGGATGATGATTTAATAACCAACACGCTAAGAATGAGAATATTGTCCATTAACTACCAAGCAACACAGTTGTTAGGAGTATTGATTTCACACATCACGATTCACTTGTCAGCATTCCGGTTGCGACAACATGACACCGAGGAATGAATAATGATGGCGAGAAGTATCACTGTGTCAAGAATTCATAAGAGGGTGGTGGAATTCTCAAGACATTCTTGACATAAAGATGGTAACACTCCAAGGTAGAACAGAGCTAAATCTGGATTGGCATTTGATCTGTGGAATACAACTGCTTTGACCCAATCCTAGATATGGATGAGGTTCTGGAGTTTGTTTCTCCTAGTCATTCTGAAATAGAACGGCTTGACGGACCACAAGAATACTAGGCATCGATGAACATGAATGCACACATACTCCTGACTATCAATTGATAGACGAAGGTCAGAAAACAACTAAGGAGGGACAACTCAAGGAACATATAACTTTCTGAGTTGTGGATGCATAGATTAGCATGTCAAATGAGTTCAACATATTTCTCCCGGATAACCCATGCAGAGAGGTAGAATTGGCAGAGTCACAATATAGAATCAAGAACTCATTAAGAGCACTTTGGTTGTGATCGTTCGGTTCTGCAAGGAACTTATGTCATAAGCAGTTCATGATATTTGGAAGAAAGAAATACCACGGACCTTGAGGACTATCGCAAGGTTACTAATATCCTAAAGGAACTAGCAACACTATCAACATGAAGTAAGTAGGGTGAATCTCGGGTTTAGAAACCCAGGATTAGAATACCTACTACTAAATGGCATCACGGGATGCTTTCGAGAATGATGGCCAGAATCATCACACTGGGACACAAAACATGGTTAGATTACTAGGTGACTCCCTAAAACACCTAGGGTCATAATAACAGCTCCAACATATATGTCGAGGCAAGAGTACCTCACAGACCGTGTAGTGTGCTTATTCTGACCAAAAGGACATCGGGAACGGAAGGAAAGGATCTGCAAATGCATCAAACTATTTAGAGACCTGGGATGACTCGGACAGCATAACGGCTGTAAATGCTCAAAAAGATTTGAGACATCCTGCAAAATGGTGGCATAACCACTCAACATCACAATATCATGGTTCTCAGGCCAGTTATGAACATATGGAAGTAGTAGGAACTGAACTGAGGCTTGAACTCAACAATCCTAGGCAACTACGGTTTAGTAACACGTCATCCTGAGAGATAGAAGAGAAGCCTAGTTCTTAATCCCCGTAGAAAGGAAGAGGATGACTCAGATCAGAAGGTCATGACCTATAAGGAGTAAAAAGAGCCTTACGTTCCCTTCCACAATCAATTCCCTTATATAACTAAAGCATTTCTAGACACAACTTCGACCAGTTTGGCTTGGTAATCCTACAGGCAGTCAGGCTCTGATACCAAAGCTGTCAGGACCCCGATCCTAAGTCACACTGATCTAGCATGTAACACATCATATCACTTTGCGGCCTCACGCACGGTATTCCCACGGGTGCCACCTTACCTGGCCCGGGACCGTTTGCGCCTTTTGGCTCACATATATGATAGTGTCGCTAGCATCCATATGACAAAGAACCCGGGCCGACATGGCTAGTCATGAACCCAAAGCGGCACTAACCCATGGGGACAGGCATACATGAATCAACTTCGAGCATGTCGGTCAACAGCGTGTGAATCTGGGCTGTAGCACTGGGCTAACAGGACTCCGGTAACCCAGGCTGTAGCAGGCTAGGCAGGACTCCGGATGTCACCGCGTGACATTTCCCCGAAGGGACAGACACAGGAACGAAGTGAAACACATGCCGCCCAGTCAAGTGTCCTAAGCAGTAGTGCTGGGCTAGCAGGACTCCGGTGAACCGGGCTGTAGCGGACTACTATGGCTCAAGGAAGCACTAGACTACATTTCCCCGTAAGAGAGGCTGCCGAGGATAAACAACTAGATTGTCGGATCCCACACATACCAAGCATTTCAATCATACACACAATATGCTCGATATGTGTAAATACAACATGGCATCACAACAAGACTCTACGACTCAAGTATTTATTCATTAGGCTCTGAGGAGCGAGATATTACAAGCATGGGTCTCATGACCCAACATTCAGAGCATACAAGTCAAAGCACATGCGGAAGCTTAACATGTCTGAGTACAGACATCTACAAATGAAAAAGGCTGAGAAGCCTGACTATCTACCAGATCCTGCCGAGGGCACAAGATCGTAGCTGAGGTAACAAGCTAAACGTTGAAGTCCACGTGGAACTACTAGTGAGACTGAAGTCTCTCTGCAAAACATAAAATAAGCAAACGTGAGTACAAATGTACCCAGCAAGACTTACATCAGAACTATCTACATATGCATCGGTATCAACAAAGGGGGTGGTGGAGTTTAACTGCAGCAAGCCAGCTTTGACTCGGTGGCTATCCTGAACTACGACTGCAAGTAACTCTTTTGAGGTGGCGCACACGAGTCCACATATTCACCATACCAATACACCACTATGGATCCGCTCCAGTCTCCCTACGAGAACGCCATCCATAGCACTCACGCTTATCTTGCGCATTTTAGAGTATCCACTTTCACTTGTCTATGAACTATGCAAGGGGTCCAAGTTTCCATATCCGAGGAATTCGGCTATTCGAATAGATAATGATAACCCTGCAGGGGTGTACTTCTTCACACACGCTCTCGCCACTTATCGCCCTGTACACGTCATGTACCTCGGCAACCTTCAAGCGGAAGCCGGGCGAGGGAGTCGGCCACGACCTGACTAACCACACAAGTCTCTAGTCCAGGTTTATCGCCTATTAGGGTTCCATCCACAAGGAGATCCGGCCGGGGTGTCACTCACGGCCCCAAACGATGTGTGCAGGGTTCCCAAGCCCACCTCGACGGATGGATCTACGCTTGGTACATCGTGCCACGGTGCCTAGTCTGTCCCAAGCCCACCTGTACCGGGTGCCACTTGGTAGACTACTAACACTACCTACAAACACCAAAAACTAGTTGCAACTCCTGGACAGAGATCAAGTTGATTAATAAGTCGAGAGGGGCACTTAAGCATTCCAATGTGTGGTAGTAACTATTCATGGATCACAAACACAAAACTCAGTTCCTGAGGACGGCTGCAATGAGACAACCCACCATGTACTCCTACATGGCCTCTCACCGCTACCTTTACCAAATCGTGTTCACACACTTAGCTCTCAACAGTAGGACATGTTCACCACATTCCAATTCATTCCCAACGAATCAGACCCGACTCAACTCTAAGCAATAGCAGGCATGACAACAAGCATGAATGAGTAGGCACATCATGGCTCAAACAACCCTACTCATGCTAGTGGGTTTCATCTATTTACTGTGGCAATGACAGGTCATGCAGAGGAAAGGGGTTCAGCTACAGCAGCATGTAACATTGAATCGTTGTTGTCATAATGCAGTAAAAGAGAGCAGGAGCGTGAGAGTGGGATTGTATCGGAATGAACAAGGGGGTTTGCTTGCCTGGCACTTCTGAAGATAGTATAGGTCTTCATCGGTGTCATCGGACTCATCGTCGGAACCACGTTTACTGAGAGGGGACAATACCGGCAAACAAGGAAGAAACACAATCAATGCAATGCCCAATATGATGCATGATCATGACATGATAAAATGAGTGTGTTGGGCTAATGCAACTTCAACCAGATGGGTTTGAGCTATTTTGAACCAAATATTCAAAGTCCAAACTCATTTGTGATCTTAAATAGTGCTTTATCATGTTTTGCACTAAACAGCAAGTTAACTTGTTTAAACATGCATGAAACTGGTATAGATGGATAGATTGGATTTTTCTGATAATTTTTCATATATAATTTGTTTGATTTGGGGTTACGGTTGAATTACTATGAATTTTTGAAGTTTGCAACATTTTTTGGAATTTCCTATATAAGAATAAATCCAGAAAATGAGTTACTGCGTCAGCATGACGTCCGTGTGACGTCAGCAGGTCAACAGGGCGCCTCCAGGTCAAACCTGACCAGTAGGACCCACTGGTTAGTGACTCAGTCAACTAACTGAGTTAGTTAGTGCTAAACTAACCCTAACCAGGCTGTTAGCAGGGCGGGGCCTACATGTTAGTGTCTAGTTTAGTTAACTAAATTAGTAAGCTCTAATTAATCTCGAGTTAACTAATTAGGGGCTTGGGCCCACATGTCAGGGAAGGTCAAACCTGTGGTCAACCATGGTAAATGAGTCAAACCCGCCGGCGACTCGACGCCGGCGAGGCCAGACACGGCGGAACGGCGCGGTTTCGCGCTCCGGCGACCAAAACGGCGGCGGAGACGTGCTACGTGCTGCTGGTAGACTCGCGCGTCGAGTGGTGCAGGCGGTGTGTGCGGGGGTGGCCGGAGATGACGGCGGCGAGCATTTCTGCGGCGGCCGGAGTTCGGGCACCTGCGGTTTGGCGTTGTGGTGTGCGGGAAGGGGAGCTGCTGTGTGTGTTGGGCTCCTGGGGGACTTTCTGAGCACGGTGAGGCGCCCCGTTGTGAGTGTGCGCGGCTATGGCCACGGCTACGCCATGGCCGGCGGCGAGAAGCTTTCGGCCACGATGGGAAAAGGAGCTAGGGAACGGGAACGGAGGGGGCGAGCACAGGAGAAGCAGCAGGGGCTCACAGCGGATCCATCCAAGGCGGAGGCGAGGCCGGGGGAGTGTCGGAGGTAGCGCAGGGTCGCCGGAGATCTTTGCGGCCGAAGGTTGAAGACGACGACTTGGACGGTGAAGCAGGGCCTCCGACATCGTGTAGCTCGGTGGAGAAGGCCGAGGAAGATGCAGCGGAGCTTCTGGACTGCTCGAGGGGACGAGGGAGAGGCGATGGCCGCGGTGGTGTTCGTCGGCGGCGGCGATAGTGCTCGGTGGTTGCGTGTGAGAGAGCCAGAGGAGGAGAGGAGCTCGGGGAGAGAGTGCAGCGAGTGAGGGGGAGGGGAGAGAGGTCCCAGGGCGTCTCCGTGGCGCGAGGGGGGGGGGGAAGGGAGAGCTCGCCAGCGCGAAGCAGGAGGTGGGGCACGGGCGCGCGTGCGCTGTCTCCCTCCTCTGCCTACTAGCAGAGGTAGGTGATGACTGGCATGGGCCAGGTGGGCCGGCCTAGTCAGGTAGGTGGTCCGGGTAAGCTTCCTCTCTCTCTCTCTCTCTCTCTCTCTCTCTCTCTTTTCTAAAACTTTCTGTTTTGTATTTTCTGCAATTGTTTTGGCTTTATTAAAAATACCTAGACGCTTTAAAAAATCACCAAACTGCTCATGTCCACTATATAGGATATAACCAACATGGAACATTTCAGTTTAGGGTTATTTGGACATTTAAAATATTTAATAGCATTTATATGCCCAAATGCAAATACTATCTGATTTAATTCAGGGCCCAAATATGTCATGGAAAAATGTGCAACACCTCTGGTTATTGCTTCTAGCATTTTCCAGAAATGATGAACATTTTAGAAAGCCATTTGGATTCACTGAAAATATTTTAGTTGAACCTAGTCAATTCCTTTGATGCTAGGGTTTAAACAATCCCCATTTCAACTTTTCTGAAAAATTTAAACATGATGCACACATGAAGGGCTAGCCTAGTGCATACCAGAACTAGTGATGTGACAGTAGAGCACGAAGGGGAGCAAAAGCGAGGGGGAAGGGGGCACGCGGGGACCTCGTCAAGCGACTCCACTCCAGCTGCCGTGCAGACCCGGCGGTACACCAAGAGTAACCCCCGATTAGCAAGATAAGTCGCCCGAAAACACCGGCTACCGTAGCATCATCCCCGCACCTAACGTAATTCCGTTCTAGCGACGTCACCCCCTTTCCTCACCGAGCAACGGCTGCTTGGGCGCCAAAGGGGACCTCCTGAGCATCGCGACTCAGGGGCTCTTACCGGACCCCGGGTCGCTCACCTCCTGGCCTTGATCACGGCATCGCGACCTGGCATACTAGCGACGGCTGACGCCGCCTTGGGACTGGGACCAGTCGACGCAGAGCTCCAAGCCCTCGCGAGGTTCGAAAGGGAAGACTAAGCTACGACAGAATTAACGACTCACATAGTTCCATAGCAAAAGTCATATATTAACAAGAAGGATCACAGACACCTTACAAGCCCCCATTGGGCGCAGTATGATTCCTTGCAGGAAATGGATCCTAAGGGATGCTATCTACACGAGCCCCTGCAAACGATGCCATCATCAACAGTGGGCCGTCAGGCACCGGCGCCAACCCCATCCAGATCAGAGTCGGCGGCGGCCGAGCGAGCCAGCCCTGCTCCGGGAGCGGCGCTGGCTCGCGGGCTCATAGCTGTCGTCGCTCGTCTCCGGGGTCGCGAAGATCTCGCTGGGATCGCTAGGTCCTCCGGTGCTTCCGTCGCTTGTGGAGCTGCCTAGGGAGCGGTCGGCGGGCCCATCCCTCACCATGGCAGGGTTCAGGCCACCTCTCCTGGGGCAGCACTCCAGCCGGCGCCTGTCTGCGTCGAAGACCTTGAAGAACATCACCGAAGCGCCATCGTACTCCAGGTGGATCGTGAGGGCGCCCCTTGCTCTGCAACCTTGAGCGATCTCGCCCCAGCCACGAGTCATGAAGACCTCGCCCGAGGCAAGCATCGCGACCTCTGCCTCGGTCGCGGGGGTGCTGCAGTCGGTGTGCTGCAGCCACAACTCCAGGAGTCTTCCCTGTGGGAAGATGGAGACGAAGAAGGGAGGAAAGTGAATCCAAGTTCGCGGAGGCATGGCGGCGTGGAGCACGAGCTCGCGGGAGGAGCCCTCGGCATGGACTCCAGGCGGAACGACCCACACCTTCATGACCCGGCGGCGACGGCACCGGCCGCGGGGATCGACATCGCCCCCTCCGAGGCCCTCGACGTGGGAAAACAAGGGAAGCGGAAACCCCAGCGGAGGCCGCTCGTACCAAGGCCTTGACACCACCTGGTGGTCTCCTTCGTCTCGGCTGCGAAGGGCAGGTCGCTTCTTCGGCAGGAGCGGGTCTGGCCCTTCTTGGAGAGCCTTTCCCTTCTCCGCTGCAGAAAACCGGCGAATCGGGGCCATCACGTCAAGAAGGAGCAAGAATCAAGGCGAAGGAGAAAGCAAGGAGAGACGGACTGGAAGAGCACGCGCGGTGCCGTACTTATAGCCGGCGGAGGCCAACCGTCGGCCCCCACGATCATAGGTAATCATAACATGATTTGCATGTAGGGACTTGTCCACTCCGCGCGATCATCGAGACATCATGGGGAAGCGGAGACGCCCACGTCCAATCAACCGCCACGCGGCGCCTGAGGCCGCAGGCTGTTAGGGCCCGCGGCGCTTCACCCTTACCCTTTCGCCTCTCGGCACGACCAAGTCCGGGCGCGCCTTGGGCCCGGGGGCTACTGTCAGCGTTCTGGGAACGGCGGTCCCCAGACTTGCCTGCCTGCGGCCTGCGGCATGGCTCAAAGGGGGCCCAGCACGGCCCAACTTCATCAACACAAGACCCAAGACCCTCGTGAGGGGCCAAGCCTCGCGGGGCGGACGACACGGTGCTTCCTCAGGCGCGGCCTCGTCAGGCTGGCTCACGAGGAGGCGGAGAGATCAAGGTAGGGTACCTCACGAGGTGCCCATGACGCAAGCCATGACGACCAAGGGTGCCAGGCGGGCGCCAGACCGCGCAGTGTCCTCCCTTTCCTCTTTGGTGCAAAGGGGGCAAGCGCAGGCGAGAGGATCAAGCAAAGGCATCCATTTCGGTGCAACAAGACCAAGGCCAGTCCAACGGTGGGAAGGAGGTCATCGTGGAGCCCAGAACGGCGTCACCACAGGGCCTTTGGCAGGCGAGGACCGACTTTAGTCAGGATAAGAGTACTGTATGTTCCCCTTCGAATTGGCCGATTGTTGGCGCCCTTCCTGCTCAATATTTGGGAAGAGGTCCAGGGCCTTTGCCTATAAATAGGACTAGCCACCCTCAAGGATGGGGATCGAGCATCGGGTACCCAGAATCCGAGCAAGGAGAGAGAGAGAGAAGGGCGGCTGAACTCCCCGAGCAGTTCATCGTCCCAGCAAGAACACGCCCTCGCGAGGCTGTTCTCCCTTGTACTATTCATCATCATCAGCCCAAGAGGCAATCCACCCACCACAAACTAGAGTAGGGTATTACACCACGATGGTGGCCCAAACTAGTATAAACTCTGCGTCCCTTGTGTTGTTCCTTCAGTAGTTAGATCCTTGTGAGACGAAGAGGTAGAGGGCATAATCTCCGCGCGCACCCCAGAGTTTGAACCTTAAGGGTCTGCCAGAACCCGAAATCCGACAGACTTGGAAGCCACTCCGGTTGAAATTAGCTGGACAAGGAATAAGAATAAAAGAATTCGGACAACACTCAGATTGAAAAGAGACGCAAGACTTGATAAGTTGAAAAGAACTTAAATATGGGGCACAACACTGCTGTAAATGAATAAACAATTAGATAAAATGGTCTTGGAGAAAGGAGATAATGGGTCGAAGAGAGCAACATCACCATGCCTCCGAAAGAAATGAAAGAATGGAATGAAAGGAACGGAGAAGAAAAAACCTGTTCTACTTCAAATGAATATGAGAGAGGATCCTTAAAAAAAGGATTGACGGGGTTGTTGAAGAATCAACAATCAAATGATATACTCCTCACGGGCTTATGAAAATATCTCAGAACTAGAGGTGAAATTCTGCCACTAACGGGAACAATTGCTTTCTTGAGATTAACGAAGAGATGAAAGCTTGGTCCACCAAGATGATAAAGAGATAACTTGGGTCATTAACAAGCACCAAAATAGCAACAATCTTTAGGGAAGGCTTTAGGTGAAATATGTACCAAGATAACTCCAAGGAAGAAAGTGATGGGTTTAAATATCTCATTCCTGACAATTTGTCAATCATGAAACATGAAGGAAACTATCAAAAATGACATAACACCACCTCAAAAGATAAGATACAAAGAATTGCACTTCGGAATGCAAGATGAAGAATGCTTGAACTCCTCAAAACAAGACATGTGTTGAACACCATGTTTATTTTGGAGTATAGCTTAGCGGATCTTAACTTCGAGAGAAATCTTGATGAACAATTGAAGAATGAAAGGAATCCTTGACGAACCACCATTTTGAGACTTCGTGAGAAATCTGGTAATAAAAGATTGATCAAACAAAAGGAAAGTTGAAAAGAAATCCGGTAGAAGCCTTGCAATGATTTAGATGGTGCTCCATGACGATATAACCACGAAGCGTTGCAACTCCGGAAAGAAAGATGGATCACTTGGAGTATAGAATTTACTCATCATGAACAAACTCCGAAAGAAGAGATTAAATTAGTTGGATGAAACAAGAATAAGAATTATGTTATGCGTTTCCTTCATCAATTTGAATTGATGACAAGCAATGGATTTGGCATACTACTTATTCTCATTGGAAAGATTGAAGAGAGATATAGCGCAAACTTGGGAAGGTCTTCAACGAATCACTGGTATGATTTGGAAAGAAAGAATTAATTAATATGATAACAAAGGAAGAGGAATCCTGAACAAACTATCATAGAATTGAAAATGAACATAGCAAAGGCACAATTCACTGGGAAGAATTAGAAAACGAACGAAGATACTTGGGGAAATTTAGATACCAAAGAATGAAGAGACCATGAGCTGACTAAAGAATACTTGCACGAAGCACCGGAAGAAATGGAGAATGAATGACGAGACATCAATTTAGAATAATTGGAGAACAAAGCTGGAAACTTAGAACGAAGAAATCTTTTGAAATGATGGCCTTTGGATGATCAAGAAATGGAAACAACTCCTAAAATGCTCCGGATGGTATGAAAAGAATTTCTCACGGTCGGATCAATTATGAGGATGGTATCAAGCTAGAACCACGAATCTTCAAGAGAACGGACAAGATTTAAGAGAAACTCTTCTTCGATCTTCAAATGTGAGAATGATGACGAGAACCACAACCATGAATTATTGAGGCACTCGGAATGAAGAATAAAAAGCTTGAACCAACGATGAAAAGAATGTGAAAGATCTTGGAGAAAGACATATGACTGATGACAATTCATTCTTATGTCACACTTTTTAAAAGAATTGGGAATCACTCCGGATAAATAGAAAGAGTCAGATAAGATCCTGGGAAAAGACCTGTGGGTTAGGGCCCACTCAAGAGAAACACCGTTGGACGGTTACTTGAAAGGGGGATTGCACTAGTTGAATTAAATGGCTTGAATGAGATAACAACCTCGAAATAGCTTGAACGGATTAGCAACGAAAAGGTGAATCTGCTGATATATCTTCAGCACTCTGGAACAAATGAATAGCGAGAGGTGAATTATTAAGAGGTGCACCATCTTGGGAAATCATTGGACAAATGAAAGGAATATGCTCAACACTGAATCTTGAACTAACTCCACCGGGGAAGAAAATGAGAACGAAGAATGATGAACTAGTAAAGCATCTTCATGGGAACCATTGAGTAAGAACATTGATTGAAAAGAATGAAGAGACTTCACATGAATAAAATGGATAATTGATTTGATATCTCTGAGTCCTTGAAGAAAAAGGGTGGGAGGGCGGGAAAACACAGGAAACTTGGATGGATGGAACAAACACCGTTGAGAAAATTGAGAATTGATCTTTCAATTACTGAAAGGATCGGATTAATTTGAAGAGAAGCTCACAGGTTGAAAAGACATGACAATCTTGAACGGATTAGCACTCTCATAGAAATATGAGAACACCGCTTAGGAAAGGTGTGGAATCAACACTTGACAATGAAGCAACTCGAATACCACAAACCAAAACAAAACAAAGGATTTGGCTTGGAAAATTAGCCGGAAACAAACATATGATTGAGATTTACCCAATCCCATATCATGCATTTCTTGGAAAGATATTCTAGGAGCTACTTGAATTCCCACCTATTAACTCCCGGAACTTTCTGGTTATGCAATCTGTTGTTGGGGATATAGGGAGGCACAATATATATCACACAACTAACAAGCCCTATGCTCCAAGTGTATCCATCCGTCAACACATAACCCAGAAAACTCCGGAAATCGTGTACCTCATCCTTCGAAAAGCATCCGATATACGAGCTGTGGCAATACTAGCTGGCGTCGAAGTTATCTCACCACTAACTGCATATAAGAGATTTTCGATGTCGGCAAGCTCAGGTATACCGGAACTGCAATGATAAAAATGTGACGATAACACCTCGGAGCTCAACTCCCCGGGACACTGCCACAACCCCTAAATGACAGGAGGCACCAAGAACAATGTTCTTGTCACAAAATTATCGGATCGACTATAAGATACCCGCGTGATCCTAATTTTTTTTAGTGAAAATTGGGGAGAGGAATGTTAAAACATCTACGCCAGGAGTCCTCACCAGAGCGACGAAGGGGTTGAGGAGTAAAAAGAAATCCTACTCTCCGATATATATATTCCTAAGACTCAAAAAGTTTTGTTCTAAACTCAACAACGCCAATGATCAATTAAGGGGGCTCCTATGGTCGGTCGAGGCTCTGGTACCAACTTGTCACGTCCAATATGCAACACTGTCCTAAATAGACTCGAAGGTCCCACCAAGGATAGAACCACATATTGACACACTTTTGCAAGGTGGATATCATTACATCAAACCATTACATAATAGACGGGGATACATACCAAAGGCATACAATGCCACAAGAATACATCAATACATCATACATAGATCAACATTCGACTATGGATGAAACACAAACAAAAGCTCTAACAACATCCACCCTGCTAGCCCAGGCTGCCGACAAGGAACCTATCCCTCAAACGAAGAAGAAGCGGAACAAGAACTCCAACACAATAAACATCGCTCTCACGTCATGGTCATCGCAGAACCTGTACCTGCAACTGTTGGTGTAGTAATATGTGAGCCACGAGGACTCAGCAATCCCATTACCATGGGTATCAAGACTAGCAAAGCTTAATGGGTATGGAAAAGGATAAGTGGTGAGGTTGCAGCAGCGACTAAGCAATGTATGGTGGCTAACTTACGAATATAAGAGTAAGATTAGAATCTACGCAAAGGTCGCAAACTAGTAACGGTCAATAAGTGATCCTTAACTACTTACGTTCAAACATAACCCAACCGTGTTCTCCTCTTGAACCTCCAGAAAAGAAATAGTCACGGCTACGCAACGTGGTTGGTGTATTTTAATTGAGTTTACTTCAAGTCCTCTACAACCGGATATTAACAAATTCCCATCTGCCACATAACCACGGGCACGACTTTTTAAAGATTAAACCCTTCAGGGGTGTCCCAACTTAGCCCATGACAAGCTCACGATCCGTGGAGACAATCCTCCATCGGGAGACACCCGATCAGACTCAGAATCCCGGTGCACAAGACATTTCGACAATGGTAAAACAAGTCTAGCAAGACCTCCCGGCGTGACGACACCCTGATAGTAGCCGCGTGTATCTTGTCTCAGGCCACGACCGGATGAGCACTACGTACAGCAACCGAAATCCCCGGGTAAAGGGGTGGCACCGCATGTGGCTCTGTTTGGGACCAACACCATCAACGCTGGCCCCGCCCTGTATGTAGAAAATCCTCGGGTTTGCGACGC
This sequence comes from Aegilops umbellulata, assembly GCA_032464435.1. Taxonomy (NCBI): domain Eukaryota; kingdom Viridiplantae; phylum Streptophyta; class Magnoliopsida; order Poales; family Poaceae; genus Aegilops; species Aegilops umbellulata. Next base: position 116,493,723 of record CP136056.1, read on the forward strand.
CCTATGCCAATTAATTGTTAGGTTCAAGTATTATTATGGCAAATGTTAAAACAAATGTCGGGCCTTGATGGAAGAGTTTTATTCAAAGTGAAACATCGAGAGGGTCCCATACCCCTCATCGTGTTAGGGTCGCAAAATCAAGGAACATAACACCGGTATGACGTAAACTAGGGCGGCAAGAGTGGAAAAAAACACCAGGAATAAGGCCGAGCCTTCCAACCTTTACCAAGAATATAGATGCATTAATTAAATAAGAGATATTGTGGTATCCCATGATATCCAAGACCCGACATGGAACAACATGCACTGCACCTGCAACTAGCAACGCTATAAGAGGGGCTGAGCAAAGCGGTAACATAGCCAAACAACGGTTTGCTAGGATGGTGAAAAGGTTAGAGGTTGTTTCATGGCATATTGGGAGGCTTGATAAACAAGTGGTAGGTAGCGCGACATAGCGATAGCATCGAGACAACTAACATAGCAAAGATAGTAGCGAGATCCAAGGTGACGGTCATCTTGCTTGAAATCCCGCTAGGAAGAAGAACGAGTCCATGAAGAAGACGAGCCAACGTAGTCGAACAGATCCTCACAATCGCAACGTGACCGAAACTATCAAGAAGAAGTACAACCGGAAAAAAGCAAACAACATGGCAAACAGCCATCACATAAACATGGCATGATGCATAGTCAAGTATGATGCATGTCCGGTTTAATGAGGCATGGCATGGCAATTTGCAACAAACAAAACTACAAGTTAAGTGGAGCTCAGTACGTAACAAGTTGAATATTGGAGAAACACCACATTCAATTATTTAGTTCACTCTCGTTTAAGCTACTCAAAAATATTAAATGTTATAAAACATGGCAAGGGTTGAAGCATAAAGAAACTATCTATTTAGGCAAGTTTAAATGAGGCCGGAAATAACAAACAACAATTCCAGAAAATCCACATATGTCATTTAGCAATTGATGCAAACAACAATTTTAAACATTTTAAATGTTGTCATCATGATGCGGATGACATATACAAGTTCATGTATTTTTTATGAAAATGTTGACATGAAGGATGATATAGAGCATTTGGTCACCAGGGCGGAACGGAAGGGTGCCACGACAACATATCAGTTTCGGTAAATCGATTGAGATACCGACGCAAAAGAGAAGTGTGTGGATGTGTGGAACACGCAAGAGATGGTGGGGTGCTCCCGGTAACCGGGTGTCCCACATGACGGTGGCAAGGAAACGAGGAACATACAAGGATCAATTTGGACACGATTCAAACATGAGCAACTCATACATCAAAATCATTCGTTCACGAATGGTCGTCTTGGGGTTATACCTTCGAAGCGTGCATTTGGGACGGACGGGCTCGGTGGGATGTAGTTATTCATGGGTCATCGTGGGAAGTACTCATACACGAGGATGGTAGTGGAAGTAGTGGTTCACATTCTAGAAGAGGCTCACGACGATTGTAGTCAAACTTGGCGATCCGAAGGGCTGCTTGGCGAACAACGGTCGTCGTGGTACTTGTAGGATCATGAAGTCAAACTTGAAGGTCTTGTCGGATCGACAACGATGGTGGTCGTACACAGTTCGTAGATGTTCAGACCGTCTTGTTCTTGGCGGAAGAGAACACATGGCGACAGAGAGGTACGTGTCGGCGGTAGTCGAACTTGGCGGGCGTCATGTAGTCATACACTTCGAGGGGCTTGGTGTGTCCAAAACGTAGTAGTACAAGGTCTCGGTTGCGGTTGTGTAGTTGAACTTGGTGGACATCCGAGTCTTGCGGGGCTCTCGTCGATGAAGGGTGTTTGGAGCTGCAGTCTTGACGCGCAGCGAACAACAATGCGTGCATGCCAACAGAGAATGAAGCAGAGTCGGCTGATGGTGTGGGACGATGCCGGGGACGTGGTAGTCTAACAAGGAGCCACCCCACGGCCTCGAGGTGGATGGCTGACCACGGAATATTTCTAATAGCTCCCTAAATATTGCGATGATAAGTTATAAAGAGAAATCACCATGCGAATTCCCTCGATTTAAATAGATCAATGATCTATGCAATTTATTTAGCTGAGTTTTTTAAAAGGGGATGCAACTCAGAAGATGCCATGATGAATGCAACAAACAAAATAAATCACACGACAGCAACAAAGAACATGGAAGGCTTCTGGAGCTTCGGTCTCGGGTCGTTACAGTAACTCACGGACTCGATTACATAGTAGATCACAAAGCAAAACTTAAAGACTAAATCATACTAAAAACTTTATTCTACTAAACCAAGATATAACCAAAAGGATCGAACTAAGAAAAACGATAAAGGTAAAGATGTGATGATGATACGATACCGGGACACCTCCCCCAAGCTTGGCAGTTGCCAAGGGGCGTGCCCATACCCATATATTTAGATCTCTTTCTTCAGAGGTGATGATGATGGAGTTGATGGTGTTGTAGGCTTTTCCTCCATCTTCCAAGGCATAGGTTCACCATTGTAAAAGGATGAACGAGCCTCCAGGATCCTCAAATCTACAACCAGACTCATCCTCTTAAATCTGTATTCATACTCACAGTTTTGTTTCTGCAGGTCATAGATCTGGGCTTGGAGATGCTCGATTTTCTCAAGAAGCTTGAAGATGGCCTCCCCGATGTTCTTGGCGTCTAGCTTGTGTCACAGGTAAATTCCATGATTGGCGTTGAGTCCACGTTCCACCATCCCTTGGCACTTGAAGACTTGCTGCTCCATTGCTTCGAGCCTTGTCTCCACGCTTCCGGTCTTCTTTGGCCCTTGAACATCACTGATGTGCAGCACCCCCTCACACATCTCAATGGTTTGAGGGTGTTGCAGCACCTCCGCAAGGTAGGGGTTGATGACCTTCTTGAAGAACCTGTCCTTCGGAGCGCTTGGGGATGTCATAGGGATCTAGATCTATCAGAAAAATTGCTCGAAACAAGAACAAAGGCTTTTGCCATGGTACGGTGGTCAAAACCTTCGGGAGATTACATAATGATTTTTTACCGACCAAAAGAAGTGTTCTGCAAGAAAATGGAGTCCAGAGGGAACACGATGTGGCCACAAGCCAGGGAGGCGCGCCCAGGGGGGTAGGGCGCGCCCCCAGGGCTTATCGCGTCGTCGTGCACTTTTCGGACTAATTTTAATTTTCCTAATTTTTTAAATATTCCAAAATGGAGTAAAATTGCCATTGGAAAAGTTTTGGAGTCGGTTTACTTACCGTACAACATACCTATTCCTTTTCAGAGTCTGAAACGTTCTGGTAAGTCTCCCTTATGTACTCCTCCGGTGTTATGGTATTAATTATATTGGTTTCAACATTTATTGGAGTACCTGAGATATAATGTTTGATTCTTTGACCGTTTACCACCTTTGGGTTGGTCCCTTCGGAGTTGTTGGTCTTGATAGCACCGGAACGGTAAACCTCCTCGATAATGTAAGGACCTTCCCATTTAGAGAGAAGCTTTCCTGCAAAAAAACTTAAACGAGAATTGTATAGCAAGACATGGTCACCTACATTAAATTGCTGTTGTATCCTTTTGTCATGCCATCTTTTAACTTTTTCTTTAAACAACTTGGCATTTTTGTAGGCTTGAGTTCTCCATTCATCAAGTGAACTGATCTCATATAACCTCTTTTCACTGGCAAGTTTGAAATCATAGTTGAGCTCTTTAATAGCCCAATAAGCTTTATGTTCTAGTTCAAGAGGTAAGTGACATGCTTTTCCATAAACCATTTTATACGGGGACAGACCCATAGGGTTCTTATAAGCAGTTCTATAAGCCCATAATGCATCATCAAGTTTCTTAGACCAATTCTTTCTGGATCTATTAACACAGTCTTTTGCAAAATCAATTTTATTTCTCGATTACTCAATTCTACTTGACCACTAGACTGAGGATGATATGGAGATGCAATTCTATGATTAACATCATACTTAGCAAGCAATTTACGGAAAGCACCATGAATAAAATGTGAACCACCATCAGTCATCAAATATCTAGGGACTCCAAACCTCGGGAAAATAACTTCTTTAAGCATTTTAATAGAAGTGTTATGATCAACACTACTAGTTGGAATAGCTTCTACCCTCTTAGTAACGTAATCAACAACAACTAAAATATGTGTATACCCATTAGAGGAAGGAAAGGGTCCCATATAATCAAAGCCTCAAACATCGATGGTTCAATAACAAGTGAATAATTCATAGGCATTTCCTGACACCTACTAATATTACCAATTATTTGACATTCATCACAAGACAAGAGAAACTTACGAGCATCTTTGAAAGAGTAGGCCAATAAAAACCAGATTGTAATACCTTGTGTGCAGTTCTATCTCCAGCATGGTGTCCACCATAGGCTTCGGAGTGACACTTGCGTAGGATCTGTTCCTGTTCATGCTCAGGTACATAGCGTCTAATAACACCATCTACTCCTTCTTTATAAAGGTGTGGGTCATCTCAAAAGTAATGTCTTAAATCATAGAAAAACTTTTCCTTTTGCTAGTATGTGAAATTAGGTGGTATAAATTTAGCAACAATGTAATTAGCATAATCAGCATACCGTGGGCCCCTACAAGAAGCTATTATGACAGCTAGTTGTTCGTCCGGAGAGCTATCATCAATAGGTAGTGGTTCATCAAGAACATTCTCTAACATAGACAAGTTGTCTGCTACGGGGTTCTCAGCACCCTTTCTATCAATAATATGCAAATCAAATTCTTGTAGTAAGAGAACCCATCTAATAAGTCTAGGTTTAGCATCCTTTTTTCCATAAGGTATCTAATAGCAGCATGATCGGTGTGAACAGTTACTTTGGAATCAACAATATAAGATCTGAACTTATCACAAGCAAAGACAATTGTTTAAATTCTTTTTCAGTAGTAGCATAATTTCTTTGAGCACTGTCTAGAGTCCTACTAGCATAATGAATAACATTCAATTTCTTATCAACTCTTTGTCCTAGAACAACACCAACATCATAATCACTAGCATCACACATAATTTCAAAGGGTAGGTTCCAATCAGGTGGTTGAACAATAGGTGCAGAAATTAAGGCTTTCTTAAGTATTTCATGGGCTTCTACACAATCATCATCAAAACAAATGGAATATCTTTTTGCAAAAGATTAGTAAGAGGCCTAGAAATTTGTGAGAAGTCTTTAATAAATCTCCTATAGAAACCAACATGACCAAGGAAACTTCTTATACCTTTGATATCTTTAGGAAATAACATCTTTTCAATAGCATCAACTTTAGGTTTATCCACTTCAATACCTCTTTCTGAAATTTTTTGCCCCAAGACAATACCTTCATTAACCATAAAGTGGCACTTCTCCCAATTCAAGACGAGATTAGTTTCTTCACATATCTGCAAAACTCGATCAAGGTTGCTTAAGAAATCATCAAAAGAAGTATCATAAACGGAGAAATCATTCATGAAAACCTCAAGAATCTTTTCACAAAAGTCAGAGAATATAGCAGTCATACATCTTTGAAAGGTAGCAGGTACATTGCATAAACCAAAAGGCATACGTCTATAAGCATAGGTACAGAAAGGGCAAGTAAAAGTAGTTTTTTTATCCTCTTGTGACACGGGTATTTGATAGAAACCAGAATAACCATCTAGAAAGCAAAAGTGTGTATGTTTGGATAGTCTTTCTAGCATTTGGCCAATAAAAGGTAGAGGGTAATGATCTTTCTTAGTAGCTTTGTTTAATTTTCTAAAATTGATTATTGTTCTATAACCTATAACAATTCTTTGTCGGATCAATTCATTCTTATCATTGGAAACAACAGTAATACATCCCTTCTTAGGGACACAATGAACAAGACTTACCCATCTACTATCAGCAATAGGATAAATTATACTTACTTCCAGAAGCTTTAATATTTCATTTCTCACCACTTCTTTCATCTTAGGATTTAACCGTCGTTGGTGATCAACAATTAGTTTAGCATCAAGCTCCATATTAATTTTATGCTGACATAGAGTGGGACTAATGCCCTTAAGATCATCCAGGGTATATCCAATAGCGGCACGGTGCTTCTTCAGAGTTTTCAATAATTTCATTTCTTCATGCTCTGAAAGGTTAGCACTAATAATAACAGGATATATCTTCTTTTCACCAAGATAAGCATATTTCAGAGTATCGAGCAATTGTTTAAGATCGAACATAGGATCACTCTTGGTTGGTAGAGGATCTCCAAGAGTTTCAATAGGTAAATTGTGTTTCAAAACAGGCATCGATTTAAAGAAAATCTCATCTAATTCGTTTCTTTCATTCATAAGCATATCATTTTCATGGTCAAGCAAATAGTGTTCTAAAGGATCAGTAGGAGGCACAACAATAGAAGCAAGACCAATAATTTCATCTTTACTAGGCAATTCTTTATCATGAGGTTGTCTCCGAAATTTGGAGAAATTAAACTCATGAGACACATCCCCAAAACTTACACTAGCAGTTTATTTCTCGCAATCTATCTTAGCATTGACAGTGTTCAAGAAAGGTCAACCAAATATAATGGGACAAAAATCATCTCGTGGGGAACCAAGAACAAGAAAATCAATAGGATATTTTATTTTCCCACACAAGATTTCAACATCTCTAACAATACCAATTGGTGAGATAGTATTCTATTGTCAAGCTTAATAGTAACATCGTTATCTTCTATCTCAGCAGGTGCAATATCATTCATAATTTCTTGATATAAGGTAAAAGGAATGGCACTCACACTAGCACCCAAATCACATAAGCCATGATGACAATGATCTCCTATTTTAACGGAAACAACAGGCATGCCAACAACATGTCTATGTTTATCTTTATTATCGGGTCTAGCAATTCTAGCAGCTTTATCATAGAAATAAATAAGATGCCCCTCAATATTATCAACCAAGAGATATTTAAACATAGCAATACTAGGTTCAACTTTAATTTGCTCAAGGGGTGTAGGTGTTCTAGTATAACTCGTACGAATCACAGCTGAAGCTTTAGCGTGATCTTTTATCCTAACATGGAAATGTGGTTTCTCAATATAAGCAGTAGGAATAACATGATCAACATTATAAGTAATAGTTTCTTCCTCAACTTTAATAGGTTCTACTACTTTCACTGCAATGGGAGGATGATATTTAAACCACTTCTCCTTGGGGAGATCAAAATGAGTAGCAAATGAATCACATAAAGAAGCTACTACCTCAGAGTCAAGTCCATATTTAGTGCTAAATTCACGAGAAGCATCGGTATCCATGAAATATCACAATCAAACTTAAGGTTTATACCTGACTCCTTACCTTCGTCGAGCTCCCAATTTTCAGAGTTGCGTTTAATTCTTTCCAGTAAGTCCCATTTGAACTCAATAGTCTTCTTCAAAAAGAACATGTACAAGAAGTATCGAGCATGGATTGATCATTACGAGAAAGCCGAGCATAAAATTTTTGAATAATAATTTCTCTTGAGAGCTCATGATTGGGGCACGAATATAACATTGACTTAAGCCTCCCCCAAGCTTGAGCAATACTTTCTCCTTCATGAGGCCAAAAATTATAAATATAATTTCTATCACGATGAACCAGATGCATAGGATAAAACTTTTCATGAAATCTCAGTTTCAATCGGTTATAATTCCAAGTCCCGATATCATCACATAGCCTGTACCATGTCAATGCCTTCTCCTTCAAAGATAAAGGAAAGACCTTCTTCTTGACTTCATCCTTGGGCAAACCTGAAAGCTTGAATAATCCACAAACTTCATCCACATAGATTAGATGCATATCAAGATGTAATGTTCCATCTCCTGCATAAGGATTAGCTAGCAGTTTCTCTATCATACCCGAAGGAATTTCATAATAAATATTTTCAGTAGGTTTAGGGGCAACTTCTTGCTCTATCGGTCGGGGTGAAGATACCCCGAACAAGCCCATCAAAGGATTAGTTTCCATAGTGACAAGTGACAGTAAATTTCAGCACGTAATATAAATATTTCCTTACCAAAGGCGCTTCACTCCCCATCAACGGCGCTAGAAAAGAGTCTTGATAACCCACAAGTACAGGGGGTCTATCTTAGTCCTTTCGGTAAGTAAGAGTGTCGAACCCAACGAGGAGTAGAAGGAAACGACAAGCGGTTTTCAGCAAGGTATTCTCTGCAAGCACTGGAATTATTGGTAACAAATAGTTGTGTGATAAGATAGTTCGTAATGGATAACAAGTAAGAAATGTAACTAAGGTGCAGCAAGGTGGCCCAATCCTTTTTGTAGCAAAGGACAATCCTGGACAAACTCTTATATAAAGCAAAGCGCTCCCGAGGACACATGGGAATCATTTGATTCGCGTTCGTTACTATGTGGGTGGACCGGTGCTTGGGTGCTGTCCTTACTTGGACAAGACTCCCACTTATGATTAACCCCTATCGCAAGTGTCGGTGTCAAAACCGGCGGATCTCGGGTAGGGGGTCCCAAACTGTGCTTCTAAGGCGGATGGTAACAGGAGGCAGGGGACACGATGTTTACCCAGGTTCGGGCCCTCTCTATGGAGGTAATACCCTACTTCCTGCTTGATTGATCTTGATGATATGAGTAGTACAAGAGTTGATCTACCACGAGATCGTAGAGGCTAAACCCTAGAAGCTAGCCTATGGTATGATAGTTGTTGTCCTACGGGCTAAACCCTCCGGTTTATATAGACACCGGAGGGGCTAGGGTTACATAGAGTCGGTTACAATGGGAGGAGATCTACATATTCGTATCGCCAAGCTTGCCTTCCACACCAAGGAGAGTCCCATCCGGACATGAGACGAAGTCTTCAATCTTGTAACTTCATAGTCCAATAGTCCGGCCAAAGGATATAGTCCGGCTGTCCGGATACCCCCTAATCCAGGACTCCCTCAGTAGCCCCTGAACCAGGCTTCAATGACGATGAGTCCGGCGCGCAGTTTGTCTTCGGCATTGCAAGGTGGGTTCCTCCTCTGAATACTCCATAGAAGATCTTGAACACAAGGACAGTGTCCGGCTCTGCAAAACAAGTTCCACATACCACCGTAGAGAGAATAATATTTCCACAAATCCGACATGCTGACATATTTGATATCATGACATCATACCATGGCCCGGTTATTATCGAGCCGTTTTTCTCAACCAGCCTTGGCTGCCTGCTCAAGGGCAGGTCATTCCTACTCCCAAATCCGATGAGAGCGTCGTGTTCATATCTCGCTTCCTTCGAGGGCTAGGGCTCGCTCTGGATCCCTTCATGAGGGGGCTCATGTTCTATTACGGGCTGGATTTTCATGATTTGGCTCCGGATTCTATTCTCCACAACTCGTCTTTTATAGTCGTATGCGAAGCTTTCCTCCGCATCACCCCTCACCTCGGCCTGTGGCTCAAGACCTTCCAAGTAGAGCCGAAGATGATCGAGGGGAGGCACGTGGAGTGCGGAGGTGCCGTAATAAGCAAAAGTGCCGATGCCCCATTGCCCGAGGGTTCTTTCCAGGAGGTGTCCAGCTTATGGCAACAAGAGTGGTTTTATGTCACAGCTCCCAGGGGTACCAAATGGGTGGCTCCCCCTGCCTTTCGCTCGGGCTCCCCTCCACGACTAACGTCATGGATCAACAAGGGGCTGGACTGGGGGCCAGTAAAGGATGTGCCCATGTTGTAGAGCCGCATCTGAGATCTCCTCGAAAGAGATATTGGTCTGGTCACAGTAACGCAAGTAATGTTACTTCGTCGAATCCTGCCCTGCAAACGTCGCCCCCTCCGCCTGTGGGAGTTCAACCCGGAGGGACCGCGAGCTATTCAGCACTTCCTCGGCATGACACTCGAGGAGATGTACAAATTGTACTTTGGACCACAAGTAATGTGTCCGGATACCACCGAGGACGCGGGTCTGAGCTGCAATCGTCCAGATACCCAAGTAAGTCGCCCTGTGGCCGAACACGTTGTATTTTTATTCATCACAACATTATTCTGAAAAGTCGCTCTTTGACCAGGACTGGATAGCATAGGCGAATATGATCAGCTGTCTGGCCCCCCTCCCCGAGGTCTCACCGGATCCGGTACTAGACATGATGTTGGAGCTCGCGCCTTACCAAGCGCCCTCAGGGGAAGACAAAGGTGCGAAGAAAGAGGCTAACGCCTCCGCGAAGGAGGATAACCGGGGAGAAGAAGCCAAAGTTCCCTCTCCCCAAGGAAGGAAGAGGACCGCCTCTGAAGGCCCGGAGACAATGATCTCCAAACGGGGGAAGAAATCTTCACCAGAGGGTCCTACCCCGGGGGATACCCTGGTCGCACAACGCCCGCAAGGGGGCCAACCTTCCACCGAACTGTAAGTAGGAAGGGAAGTTCAATAAGAAACATCCTGCTTAGCTTCTGAGAAAAATAACCGAAATATTTATCTTGTAGTCCGGGTTATAGCCCTTCTCAGCAGAGTTCGTCTTCGAGGGATCTTCTTCCGGAGATGATGGAGAGCGAAACGCCTCCCCATACCCTCCCGCCTTATGAGGCGGGCGACCCCGAGGTGTCGTCGCGGAGGGCTTCTCCTGATCCGGCAAGGCCAGAGGATAATCCTTTGGCCGCCCGAAGTCCCCAGTATCCGGCTCTTCAAGAGAGCAACCGAAGGATACTAGCACCGTCTGTGATGCGGTCAGACGCACTGAAGGATTTGCTAGAGCAAGCGGCTATCTCAGAAGCGCATCGTATGCTAATGGGTATGGTGGTTGAGAGGATCTCATCCGCCGAAAGCGGGTTGCATGATGCCTTTATGAGTCTGCTGAAAGGTTTTGAGGTACGTGAAATAGTGTGTATTTTTGACAGTACCACAGACGTTAAGGTGTGTCCTATGCAGATAGTAGCCCCTGAGACTCTGGTTGATATCGAAAACGGCGGAAAATAGAGGATCATAGTCCCAGGTAATAATCTAGCCGGCCTCATATGCAGGTGGCAGGAGGTCCGGTGGCTAGCCGGACTGGTGAGTTTGCCGAACTGAAGCGGCAACTTGATGCGGCAGATGCCGACATCGTGCTTGTCAACAAGCGGCTTGACGAGGCATAAGGTACGTGATTTCTCCGGTTATCAGCACGTAGTAAGAGGAGCGTAATGACAGTATCTTTGATATGCTGTGACTGCAGATGGAGCTGCGGCCGTGGAGACCCTTCAGGCGGAACTTGCCCGAGCCAAAAAGAAAGCCAGGAATAGTGATGCAGCCGCTCTGAAGGCGGCCGAAGAGCTGAGGGCCGAACAGGCTGCCCATTGCCAAAGTAAGGAGAAGATGGCCAAGATGGCCATTAAGTTAAGTGATGCCGCCGACCGGTACCGGCTTCTTGAAAAGGAAAACCAAGCGAAGGCGAAGGAGCTAGAGAAGGCCATGGTAGCAGCCAAGGAAGCCCGCTCGAAGATCAGAGCGTCGAAGGAGGAGTTATGTCAAGTTGGAGATATCACGGCTGGGAAGCCCTTCTTGCTGCGGACGAAGTTCGGAGATCCAAAGTATGCCCCTCTTGATCAGCTATGGAGTTTTGCGGACGCGTATGCGGATCTATCAGCCAGTGCGGCTGATGCAGCCGAGTACTTCAAGGATCAAAAAGATCGTGAAGTGGAAAAGCTGTTTTGGTCGCAGTTCAATGGTCCAGCGCATCCGCTGCTGTTAAATGAGCGCATGACCGAGTGGGCCGAGCTCCATAGGTTGTCTGGGCTTGCCATGGGGTCTGTTGTGGATCATCTGTGGCCGAGGGGGCCACGACCGAACAATTATTTTGGTTTGGTGCAGCAGTTCGTTGGTGCCATGCCGCACATCGACGCTATGAAAAGGTCGCCGTGCATCGAGGGTGCGCGGATGGCGCTTTCCCGTGTCAAAACATACTGGGTGGAGATGGAGGCCACCGCAATTGCAACCCCGAGTTCGGTAGTTAGCCGAGTAGCTGCCGAGCACTACTATGATGAGGTCCTTGAAGGCGCTCGTTCAATAGAAGCGCAGTGCTCAAAAAATATTATGTTCTAGTGACATATATTCCCATTGAAAAACAATGTTTTACTGAATTATAAAGGCTATTTTTATACTTTTTCCTGAAAGTATTATGATGCCTCCTGTGCGGTCGTTTATGTATATATATCCTGAAAGTTTGCAGTCGTCGGCTTCAGCCCCCACGCATATAATGTAGGGGTGTTCACAGAAGATGCGTGTTCACAATTGATCCAACGTCTTGGTCCATTAAGGAGGTGATAGCGCAACGAACTAGGCAATCAGACTATATTGCTTTAACACTTTCACTAAGCCATAGGAGTTTGACAGTGGGGCTACTATATAGCCCCTGGTGGCTCCGCGCTCGTCCGAATACGGGGTGCATACGTGCCTGGCCGGGAAACGGCCCTTCGTTAATGCGGAGGAATCCCAAAGATTCCGCTAGGTCATAGAGTGGTTGACCAGTCTCGCGCTTTACCATGACAGTCAGTTTTCGGCTTTCTCTACTGAGGTGCTTGTCCGGCCGAACCAGGGCACAATCGCAGTTGTTCTCCTGGTGCCGCCTTACCCGATAGAGCAGAATGTAAGGTAGCAAAACACAGGATCCGGGCAAACCAACATTTGACCAAAGACATGATTCGGAGCTGATGCATATATGTAAGTGCATCTAGTGCCCCTTAGTGATTTTGGTGTATTGAAGACTTATAGGTTAAGTATCTAATGTGTTTATGAGTGTACACAGGTCTATAAGTCTATGAGGAGTTTGATAATTACAAAGAAAGTCGACCCCTAAAAATGAAGTTCTTCGACTGAAGACTTTGATATTTTGAAGACTTTCTGAAGACTTTGAAAGTGAAGAAATTGGTGTGACCTTGAAGACTTGGTATTCATTCGAGGAACATGAAGCGTGAAGACTTCTGTTTTCGTAGTTTCATTTTCTCTTTCTTGAGTCATAGGAAACACCGTACTGTTAAAGGGGGTCAAGGAAATACTAAGGAGAAAATTTCCAAGTGATGCTCATCTCAAATCCTACACCTACCAATCCCTTCGAGTGAAGCCATTGGTAATCTCATACAGTTCAGTCAATTTCTTCAGTGACAGAGACGCAGTTCTTCTGTTCACTGAGGACTTTGCTCTGACTAAGGAGTTAGGAATTCGCCAGTGCGAATTGCTTACACTGTGAGGAACATGATAGCCCTGAGGAATTTGAACCTCAAATTTCCGACCGTTGCTGTGCTACGCGCCAGCTGTCCTAAAATATCTTGTCCACCTAACGGTCATATCATTGAAGGGCATTTATGTCTTATCATGTCGGGATGCTCCCTAGGCTATAAATAGCCGCCCCCTACAACCACTAGCTGGTTGGCTGCTCCGCGAGAACTTGACACTTGTCATTTGAGAGCAACCCATCCTCCGAGGACTTTGAGCGAAAATCATCAAGTGAGGAAAATCCAAACCCAAACCCAAAATACCTACAAACCCAAAGTGATTGAGCATCACTGAAGAGATTGATCCTGCGTGGATCCGACACTTGTTACCTTTGAAGACTGTGCTTCTTCCAGACGGTTAGGCGTCATGGTCTAGAGCATCCAAGAGGAATTGTGGATCGCCGAGTGACCAAGTCTGTGAAGGTTTGGAAGTCACCTGAAGACTTACCACGAGTGATTGGGCGAGGACTATGTGTCCTTAGCTCAAGGAGAATACGGTGAGGACTATGTGTCCGGGACTAGGTGTCCTCGAGTTTAAATACTCAGCCGCTCCAATGAGATGTACAACTGAGATAACAGTTGGAACTGGTCTACCAAATCATTGTCTTCACCAAGCTTACTGGTTCTATTTCCTCAACACTTTAATTTCCTCATTACTGTGTTGTGCAATTGTTCATATCTGTGTTTGAAAACTTTGACTGAAGACTTTCTCAATTTCCTCAGTTCAATTTCTTCAGTCTGTTTGTCTTCATCTTGTGCTATCCTGTGTTTACGCTTTCTGTACTCTGTGTTTGTCTTCATTTCATCATGATGACCATGCATGTAGTCTGCTATATTTACTTCTGAGTACTTATTCCGCTGCTAGTAGTTCTTCGCTAAGGAATTTCCTCACGAGCAAATTCCTCAGTGAAGAATTTCATAAAAATCGCCTATTCACCCCCCCTCTAGTCGATATAACGCACTTTCAATTGGTATCAGAGCAAGGTACTCCCTTGTTCTGTGTGATTTTGGTTTAACCTCCTGGAGTTTTAGTTATGTCGACCGCAGGTATGATCAAGGTCTCTGCTGGGTGTCCTACATTCGATGGGACGGACTAGCCCTACTGGAAGAACAAGATGCGCATGCATCTTGAGGCAATTGATAACGATCTCTGGTATGTTGTGGAAAATGGTGTTCCCTCTGTCTCACCCTCACTGAACGCTACCGATGTGAAGAGATTCAAGCAACTTGATTCCCAAGCGAAGAATATCATATGTGGCCATCTGAGTAAAGGACAGTATGTAGAGTGAGTGCTTTGGAAACTGCAAAGCTTATCTGGGATAGGCTATCCAAGGTCAATGAAGGAGTTTCAACTCAGCGCGACTCCCGAGTTGATGTTCTTCGCAATCTCTTCAACCGCTTCAAAAGACTCGACAATGAAAATGTTCAGCAAACCTTCGATCGCCTCACTGACATTTCAAATGAGCTTCAAGCATTTGGTGCCACTGACATCACCGACCATGAGGTGGTAAAGAAATTGCTGAGATCGCTTGATTCCTCATTTGACACTCTGGCACTGATGATACAAGAGCGTGGTGATTACAAGTCACTTGACCCCGCTGATATCCTCAAGAGGCTAAACACTCATGAGTTCCATCTTGCTGAGAAGAGAGATCTCTATGGTTCGAGCTATGGAAGATCACATGCACTGAAGGCCAAGGTAGTATCTGAGTCCGAAGATGAAGACTCTGGTAGCAGCCTTGGTGATCCTGAAGAACTGAGTCATGATCTAGCACTGCTTGTGAAGAAATTCCAGAAATTCTCAAGACGTGGTCGCTTTGGAAAACCCTCAAGGAGCAATGATTCCTCATCCAGTGACTATAAGAAGAGGCTTTGTCACAAGTGCAAGAAACCAGGACATTACATTCAAGATTGTCCTTAGTGGGAAAAGGAATCCAAGAAGAAGAAATACAAGGATTACAGTTCCGATGATGCGAAGAAAAAGAAGAAGTCCTCAAAATCTTCATCATCAAAGTCCTCAAAGTCTTCGTCTCACAAGAAGAGCAGCTCCAAGAAGGCTCGGGCGTTCATTGGCAAGGAAATGGACTCTGAGGCTGAACCTGAAGAAAATGAAGCAGAAGAGAAATCTGATGATTCTGAGTCTGGTGTGGCGATCCTAGCCCTCACCACCGCATTCGTTAGCAAATCCATCTTCAACGCTGAAGAAAGTGATCTTACCAACAAGGCTGATGAAGGCAGTGATGACTATGCTCCCACCTATTGCTTCATGGCAAAGGGTGCTATGGTACTCAAATACGCCTCTTCTGAATCTAGTGAGGATGCATCTGATGAAAATCTTAAGCCCAGCTACTCTAAACTTGCTAAGATTGCTGTGCAATAACAAAAGGCTTTTGAAAAGGTTCAAAACATGCTAGACAAAAGTGATGATATGTTGGGTGAAGAATTGGATCGCACTAAGCCTTAACTGAAAATCTTCAGAGACTTTAGACCAGGTTTGACAACCTTCAAAATCATCATAACACTCTCTTATCTGATCATGAGAAGCTTTCTTATGAATATCTTCAAAAGAAGCAAGATCTTGAGAAGCTAAGAGTGAGTTATGAAGATCTTCAGAAGGAGCGCGATTCATTACTTGCTCAACAAATCAGCGCTGCTCAGGAAGAATTCATTCCTCCATGTTTAAAATGCATTGAATGAGAATCTGCTTATTCTTCACCTGAATGTTCAAATGCTTCAAATGTTACAAATTCTTCACCTGTCTCTGCTATCACTAATTCCTCATCTGAGGACATTGCTAGTATTACTGACGATGCAGGACTGAAGGAATTGTACATGACAGGCATGTACAAAAGCCTCAAAGGGCATCAGACTCTTTGTGATGTGCTTAAAAAGCAGATCCTCAACAGGAACCCTAGGAAAGAGGGTATTGCCTTTGAGAGGAAACTCAATGCTGATGGTACATATTGGAAGCCTGAGCAGTACCCCAAAACCTCATGGGTTGCTGCAAAGGGACCTCTAGTTGATCCATCTAATTTATCTGGCTATACATGTGAATCTTCTCATTCTTCTGATGAGTCATTTGACTCCAACTATAAATTGTTCAAAAATCAGAATGGTGAAGTATTTGCTAGATATGTTGGAACTAACTGCAGGAACGGTTCCCCTATGAAGAAAATCTGGGTTCCCAAAAGTTGCCTTGAAAGTCCTCAGGTGAATGTCCTCATGACACCACCTGTGAAGAAAAGGAACCCCAGATCAAATTCCTCATATGGACCAAATTCTTCATATGGATCCAAGTCCTCATATAGACCAAATTCCTCAAGGGGATCAAATTCCTCACATGGATCAAAGTCCTCATATGAACATCATCGTGCTAACAACTCTGTTTCGTAGGGAAGAGCCAAGGGCTATGAATATGAGCATTATTCTTCAAATTATTATGTTCATAAGTCCTCGAAGAATTTCTTTGCTTATTCATATGCTTACCCTAACCCCTCTTATGTGAAACGAAATGGTTTGGCTGCTTTGCCACCATTCTCATATGGAGCTCGCAGAGTGATGAACTCTTTGCCACCCCTTCAGATGTGGGTGGTTAAGAAAAAGAACTAATCTCTTCTGCAGGGTCAGGTCTCCAGACGTACGATAACGTCTGAAGAATTTGCTGGGGACCTGACAAAAATGCCTGAAAGGACGGAGGCTAACCATGATGAAATGAACTTTCATTTCACACGTCCTCCCTCTGTTTTATCTGTCTTACTGCTTGATGAAATTGATCTGATGAATTGTGATATCATATTCTTCACTGCTGAAGTATATGAGGTCGTAAGTTTTACTAATTCATCTGCAGGATGATCAACCCAAAGCCACTGAATGGGTACTTGATAGTGGATGTACAAATCACATGACCGGTGACAGGAATCTGTTGATGGATGCTCCCTTATCAGTGTCACACATGAAGCATATCATCTTCGCTGATAAAAGCAAAAGTCAGGTATTGGGTCTAGGTAAGGTTGCTATCACAAAGGATTGACACATGGACAAAGTCATGCTTGTTGAGTCCTTAGGATATAATCTTATGTCTGTCTCAATGCTTTGTGATCTTGATATGGTAGTTGTCTTTGGCAAGTATCGTTGTGTTGTGATTATGGAAGCTGACAATTCCAAAGTCTTCGAAGGCTTTAGGAGAGGAGACTTGTATATTGTTGATTTCTCTGCAGATTCACAACCAGCCGTGTGCCTACTTGCAAAAGCTTCAGAAGGATGGCTATGGCATCGACGACTTGGTCATGCAGGCATGAGGAATTTGAACACGCTTGTGAAGAAGAAGCATGTCATTGGCATTGAGAATGTCAAATTCCTCAAGGATCACTTATGCGGTGCCTGTGAAGCTGGAAAGATGACAAAGGCCAAGCATCCAGCAAAGACTATCATGACCACTACTCGTCCATTCGAATTGCTTCACATGGATCTCTTCGGTCCTAATCATTATTCCTCTGTTTCAAATGAAGCATCTCAATACGGCTTTGTTATTGTTGATGATTACTCTCGTTACACATGGGTACACCTTGTCTCTTACAAAACTGAAGTGCAGGAAGTCTTCAAACGATTTTCCTCGATGGCTTCAACCAACTTTGGTGTGAAGATTAAGCACATCAGAAGTGACAATGGCACTGAGTTCAAGAATTCGGGTCTCGATGACTATCTTGATGAACTTGGTATTACTCATGAGTTATCTGCTCCTTATACTCCTCAACAGAATGGCGTCGTGGAGCGCAAGAACATGACTCTTGCTGAGATGGCTCGCACTATGCTCGATGAGTACAAAACCCCTCATCGTTTCTGGGTTGATGCAATTGATACCGCGTGCCATATCATCAACAGAGTATATCTTCACAAATTCTTCAAGAAGACTGCCTATGAACTCCTCACTGACAGGAAACCCAATGTGAGTTATTTCAAAGTCTTCGGTGCTAAATGCTGGATTAGAGATCCTCATCACAACTCCAAATTTGCACCGAAAGCACATGAAGGTTTTATGCTTGGTTACGGAAAGGACTCGCACACCTACTGAGTCTTCAACAATGTTCTTCACAAGATTGTTGAAACTGTAGATGTGCGGTTCGATGAAACTAATGGCTCGGAAAGAGAGCACCTACCTTCTATGTTAGATGAACCAGCACCTGAGGATTCTATCAAGCACAAGGCTACTGAAGATGTCATTCCAACTGAAGAATCCGCTGAAGAATTCATTCCAGAACGTGAAGAACGTCGAGCTGATGCACCTGAAGAAAATGCTGAGGAAATTGATGCTGAAGAAAATGCTGATCAAATTCCTCAACGACAACCAGCTCATCCTCGCGTTGCAAAAGAAGTGCAAGTGGAGAAGATCATCGATGACATTAGAGCACCAGGTCCTCTCACACGCTCAAAAGCTTCACATCTATCTAACTTTTGTGGGCACTTTGCTTTTGTCTCTATCACAGAGCCCGCTAAGGTAGATGAAGCATTTCTGGAGCCTGAGTGGATTAAGGCCATGCAAGAAGAATTACATCAGTTCAAGCTCAACAACGTATGGTAACTAGTCAATTGTCCCAATCCTCGCAAGCATAACATCATTGGCACAAAGTGGATCCACCGCAACAAGAAAGATGAAAATGGTGTTGTGGTGAGGAATAAGGCACGACTAGTAGCTCAAGGCTACACACAGGTTGAAGGAATTGATTTCGATGAAACTTTTGCACCTGTTGCTAGACTTGAGGCTATTCGCATATTGCTGGCTTATGCTAACCATCATGATATCATTATACCAAATGGATGTGAAAAGTGCATTCCTCAATGGTAAGCTTGAGGAAGAAGTATATGTTGCTCAACCCCCAGGTTTTGAAGATCCAAAACATCCTGACAAAGTCTTCAGACTTAACAAGGCCCTCTATGGCCTCAAACAGGCCCCACGGGCGTGGTATGATACATTGAAGGAATTCTTCATGAAGAAAGGCTTCACACCCGGTTCACTCGATCCCACTCTCTTTACTAAATCTTATGATGGTGAACTGTTTGTGTGCCAAATATATGTTGATGATATCATCTTTGGCTGTACTGACCAACGTTATAGTGATGAATTTGCCTATATGATGAGTGAAGAATATCAAATGTCTATGATGGGAGAGTTGCAATTCTTCTTAGGTCTTCAAATTCGTTAACAACACAATGGCATATTCATATCTCAGGAGAAATACCTCAAGGATGTCCTGAAGAAATTCGGCATGCAAGACTGCAAAGGCATCAAAATTCCTATGCCCACAAATGGTCATCTATGCACTGATGAAAATGGTACTGACTTCGATCATAAGGTATACCGCTCCATGATTGGCTCTTTATTGTACTTATGTGCATCTAGGCCAGATATAATGCTTAGTGTTTGCATGTGTGCACGATTTCAAGCTGCACCGAAGGAATCACACCATAAGGCTGTGAAGCATATTCTTCGATATCTAGCTCACACACCAACACTAGGATTATGGTATCCCAAGGGCTCGGATTTTGATCTCATTGGATATTCAGACTCTGACTATGCTGGTGACCATGTGGACCGCAAGTCAACATCTGGTACTTGTCATTTCCTCGGACGATCCTTGGTCCGTTGGTCCTCGAAGAAACAGAACTGCGTATGACTGTCTACTGCTGAAGCTGAGTACATTGCTGCTGGTTCTTGCTGTGCTCAACTGCTATGGATGAAGCAAACACTCAAGGACTATGGCATCAACGTGAAGAATGTGCCTCTCCTCTGTGACAATGAGAGTGCCATCAAGATTGCTCACAACCCAGTTCAGCACTCGAAGACAAAGCACATTCAGATTCGTCATCATTTTCTTTGTTATCATGTGTTGAAGGGCGACATTTCTATTGAGCATGTGAAGACTGAAGAACAGCTAGCCGATATCTTCACTAAGCCCTTGGATGAGAAGAGATTTAGCAAGTTGCAGCGTGAGCTAAATATCTTAGAGTCTTCGAATGTACTTTGAAAATGCACTCATCCTAACACTTATGCATAATTGATGACTTAGATGTGCAACACATGAAGAAACGTTTTTCTTCAATCAATGAAGAATAACACTCTAAGTGTGAAGAAATTAATGAAGAATTTGATTCTCAGAACCCTATGACAATTGTACGCGGTGTCTGAAATCATCATTCTTACACGGTGGGTCACGCCACCACAAAAGTTGAAAATCTTCAATTTGAGTTTTTCCTCAACTTTTGAAATTCCTCAGTTTTTCAAATTCTTCAACTTTGCAAAATCTTCACTTGTGCCGTCGTTTTTCTTCATTGGCTATATATATGTCCTCTACAACATTCACTTATAGCTATTTCTTCAAGTTGGATCTTTTCTGCTAAGTGAATGTGATCAGACCCTTCCCCTCTATGCTATACTCAATCCAATCTATTCACAAATTCTTCATGTGCGTTCTATTTGAAACTCGTTCAAATTCTTCACTGTGTCCTTGTCAGCTGAAGAAATTGCGAAGGGAACGTTAAAACTAATCTTATCCAAACTTTCGGTTTTGCCGCTCAAACCGTTCCGCATCCCATGATGCATTATTTTATCCACCCACGATCTTACACGATCTCCACTACACAGTACGTGGGTGACACATGTCGCGAGAAGGAGAACGGCCAGGGGCACGTTCGTCCTAAATCTTCGGACGAGCAGTTTTTCACTGCGGCTATAAATACCCCTGTCGCCGTCCTCACTCCTTTTACCCCGCTCGATCTCACTCTCCCGCTCGAGCTTCCAAACCCTAGCGCCATCGCTACTCCATCGTCGTCGGTGAGGAAGAGCTTCACTGCCTCGACCTCGTCGCCGTCGTACTCGCGCCGACCGCGGAAATCTTCACCTCTGCCGCCGCCGTAGACGTCTTCCTCCGCCAAGTTAGGGCGTGTAAGATCTGCATCGACGAACTTCACTGTTTCAACTCCCAGTTCGTCGTGTTCTTCGTTCAGGGTAAATAAAAGCTAATTTTACTGCCCTCTTTAATTCTAAACTTTTCTACAAAATCTTCAAAGGTGTTTTTATTCTTCAAATCCTCACACACAAAACACCTCACATGTTATCTGTTCTTGATTCATTTCCCTAAGCCTCATTTTCTTCAAGATTCCTCAATTGTGTGGATCCTCGATCTATACAACTCTAGAACCTAAGATATAAAGCGCTTAGTGAAATTCCTCAAGACGAATCTGGTCAAATTCCTCAAAACTTGTTCTTTATGAAAAACCCTCTGAGAACGCATATGACCTCTCCAAATTCCTTGCAACTATACTCTGTTCACAGGTACACATGTCCGCTGCTGAATCATTAGGTTCTCATCAACTTAACTCGTTTGCAGCGTTCCTCAAAGAAAAGTTGCATACTTCTTCAGAGAATTCAATTGTTCAAATTCCTCGTCTGAAGAAAATGGATGAAGGTAAAAGGCCACAAAAAGGAGGAAAGAAGCCTGAGGTCATGACTGCTTTTGAGATCCCAGAGGATATTTACAAAGAATACTACACGCCTGATGAAGCCAAGGTTGGCAAAGAAGATAAAAATCAGCGCAAGGTGCGAATCCAGAGGATTGAACGGAGATGGGCACGTGAATGGAGGGAGTACATATATGTTACTCCAAAGTACATGAAGAAATTCGCACTCAACCCTCCATGCCCAAGAGCCCCATTGGCACCTGGCCAAGTGGCTGATCCCACCAGCATCAAGCGTGGTGAGGATTTTCCTGGCAAGGCAAGCCAGAGAAGCAGTGAGGAAATTCAATGAAGAATCTGCTGCTGCAGCTGCTGCTGCCACTGAGGCCTCGGTCAAGCCGAAGAAAGCGATGCTCAAGAAGCCCGCTCACAAGCCAAGTGCTTCAACATCAATGCCCTCATGGCCAGAATCTTCAAAGCAAATTCCTCATGCTGCTCCTGCTCCACCAAAGTCCTCAGCTGTCCCGACAAAGTCCTCAGCACCTGTGCATCTGGCCTCGTGCCAAAGGACTACTGGCACTTCAATTGCCTCTGGTGTCTCAGCTAGTTCCTCAGCTGCACCAAATTCCTCAGCTGGACCTTCTCTGCTGAAGAAAAAGGCTACTGCTGGACGCGGCACTCGTCCAAGTCCTCAGAAGAAGCAGGTAGTCTTCATTGTGCCATCTGATGATGATGAAGCTGATGAAGAGGAACTCACTGAAATCATCAGAGATCGCCAAGAAAGGGCTGCTAAAGCCAAAGGCACACCTGTGCCCCTGCTATTGGATCCAAGGGCGATCCTAGATTATATTGATCTCTGGCATAAGGACCCCAACACACCTATGCCCGATTTCAAACTGACACCTAGACAAAGTCACATGTTGACTCACTTCATCCAAGAGGAGAAGTGGAAATATGACAGGGCCAGAGAGATCAAGAAATCGCAGTACAGGAAAGAGAAGCTGCTGAAGAAAAACGTTGTCAAGATGACGCCTGAGGAACTCGTCAAGATGCAGGCTGAGATCAAAGCCCTCAGCGACAACTTTGACTCGTACTATGCTGATTGGCAAGGAGCCAAGGTCAGATTTGTGAGGCTGACTGATACCTTCACCAAGGGTGCAACCTCAACACAACAAATTCCTCAAGCTGAAGCATCTGTTCAGCCCACTGAAGAACATGCCAGCACCGCTGATGAAGTTCAGGTTGCTGAAGTAAATGCCAGTTCCAGGGCTGATGACTCTTCTCCAGCCACTGAAGAAATTGCCAGGGCATCCACTAGTGGTGCGCCTGAAGAAAATGAAGAAACCAGGGCAACTGCATCAGTTGCGCCTGAGGACAATCAACCAGATTTCTCAGCTCCACCTGCGCCTATGCCAACTCCAATTCTTCCATCTGCATTAGATGTGAAGAAAACCAAGGCTGCAGAGCGAGCTGCTGTGAAGAAAAGGAAGGCATCCAATGCTTCAGAATCTTCAGCTCCTAAGAAGATGAAGCCGATGAAAAGCTCGTTTACAAATCCCATTGATGCCATTCCTATCTCCTCCATGCCATCAAAGGACCTTGTTCCTTTTGGTGAAGATTATGAGATCCCAAGTGGATCAGATGAAGAAACTCAATCTGCTGCTTCCTCAGAGCAGATTGATGAAGAAATTGAAGCGGATGCAATCCCTTCAACCCCAATGGTCACATCACCAATGCCTCAGTTTGATGCTGAAGAGGCTGGTGTTGAAGAAATTGATGAAGATGTGGATATTGGAAGCACCACTCCAATGATGAATGACGACTTTTGGGAAAGTCAGCATCCCAATTCCCCACTCTTCACTCCCCTGTAGCAAATTCCTCACTCTCCTTCACCAACAGTAAAATTGGGCTCTGAAGAAACTCATCCTACTGCATATGTGAATGAAGAAATTCCAGCCACTAGTGCTGAAGAAACTGCTGCTGAAACTGACAAGGTGACTGCACCTGAGGAACATCCTGAAATTCCTTAGCCTGAAGAACCTGAGATTGTGATTCCTGAGGTCGTGATGCAACTCACTGACACTCCTCTGCCAAGGCCAAAGGATCCGTTCTCACGAAAACAGAAATTCAAGGCTGAAGACTTCTATGGAGAGCACATGTTCTTCACTGAATACAATCCATATGACTCTGCTCGCATAAGGAAGAGGCGTTTCTGGACAGCCAGCCAAGCCAATTTCTATTCCTCAGTGCTCTACAACAAAGACAAAGTCTTCGACCATGCTCATATTCCTCACGTGGATATGGAGTCTTTGCCGTGCTTCACGCCAGTCCTCAGTGTTCTTCACGACGCTGGGCTGCTCAATTTCTGCACAGACATATGCGATTGGAATGAAGAACTTATTCTTCAATTCTATGCAACGTTGCACATCACCGGCAACTCTGAAGATGTGAACTCATGGGTTTTGGACTGGATGACTGAGAACACACATCATAAGGCCCCAGCATCTGAATTGCTTCGTGTCCTTCCTCTGAGTCCACCCACTGAAGATGCGCGTTGTGTTTACAACGAACCTGAGCTTTCAAATCACTATATGCAAGTGCTGACGAAGCCTTTGAAGCCAGGGCAAGCTCCTAGAACCAACTTCCTCGTCAAGGAATTGCTGTATGTGCCAAGGGCTGTCTATCGCATTCTGACGAAGACAATGAGTCCCATCAAAGGCCATGACTCGACTGATGAAGAAGTCGTTGGCATCATGAAGAATCTACTTTTTAACATCATCCATGGCGTTCCCGTCAACTTCCATGATTTCTTCATGAGGACTCTGGCCAACATTGCTATGTCACCATTTGAGCTGAAGCCTTATGCACCTTGGATAATGAAATTCATCAAGACAAGGTCTTCACTCAACTACAAGGCTGAAACTCTCAACCACTGCAGCTACTTGCCTCCCATTGAAGTCCTCAAACGGACATTTTCCTCAGCTGAAGAAAAGGGCAAGGCGACTGCTGTGATAGATGAAGGCATTCGTCCATTGGATGGTCAATCTCGCAAGGCTGCCTCTTATTCCACCAATGATGACTCTGCCACACATGACTCTGCTGCCAACACTGCCAAGCCAAATCCTCAAGTCACAACACCCAGGGTGATGACTGACCGTGAGTTACTCCTCAGTCTTCATCAAAAGGTTGATCGCAATCACAAATGGGTCAAGCGTCAGTTTGGTTCAATTCTTCACAACATGACTTCCACACACAATGCAGTGAAGAAAGACCATTACTACCTTCATGAAACCCTCAACCGCACCTGGGCTGTTCTGTCTAAAGTGTACAGTGCTGAAGACTTGGAGAAAATGGGTCTCAAAGAAGACTTTGACTGGTTTGCACCTCCTCCGAAGAAATACAAGAAGGTCAAGGTTCCTTCTCTGGTGGCCAGTTCATATTCTTCATCGCGTGCGACTGATGAAAATGAAGATTTGGACGACACTGCAGTAGGCCCTACTTCAACGACCGACCCCAACAACGCTGGCGCTCCTTCATCAACTTGAAAATCTTCAGGGGCGTTAGTCCTCAGTTTTCGATCCTTTTAGTCATTTGATGACAAAGGGGGAGAAATCTGAGTTAGTCTTCAAGCGGGTCTATAATAAGGGTGTTTTTTTAAGTTACAAATCTCGTTCTTCCGAAACTTTTATTGGATCGAGTTGTAATCTTAAGTCCGATGGTGTGCTGATACTTTTGTTGCACTATGCTTTGATACTTTGATGCGCTATTCTGCATGCTTATTCCTCGTTAATATTATTGCACGCATGCTAAATTACATCAGGCACCATATTTTATCATGCATTTCAAATTCTTCATATTCTATGTCAAATGCGTGTATGAATTACAAGATATAGGGGGAGATCTCCATGATTCAACTCTTCAAGTGTGCATTGCTTCAAAAGCAAATTCCTTACTATGCACATCTTCAGGGGGAGTTCTTCTATATCTTGCAATCAAATTCCTCAATATCAGTATTTACACTTCATATATTTATCCCCGTTGAAAACTTAACCTATGTTGTCGTCAATCACCAAAAAGGGGGAGATTGTAAGTGCATCTCGTGCCCCTTAGTGATTTTGGTGTATTGAAGACTTATAGGTTAAGTATCTAATGTGTTTATGAGTGTACACAGGTCTATAAGTCTATGAGGAGTTTGATAATTACAGAGAAAGTCGACCCCTAAAAATGAAGTTCTTCGACTGAAGACTTTGATATTTTGAAGACTTTCTGAAGACTTTGAAAGTGAAGAAATTGGTGTGACCTTGAATACTTGGTATTCATTCGAGGAACATGAAGCGTGAAGACTTCTGTTTTCGTAGTTTCATTTTCTCTTTCTTGAGTCATAGGAAACACCGTACTGTTAAAGGGGGTCGAGGAAATACTAAGGAGAAAATTTCCAAGTGATGCTCATCTCAAATCCTACACCTACCAATCCCTTCGAGTGAAGCCATTGGAAATCTCAAATAGTTCAGTCAATTTCTTCAGTGACAGAGACGCAGTTCTTCTGGTCACTGAGGACTTTGCTCTGACTGAGGAGTTAGGAATTCGCCAGTGCGAATTGCCTACACTATGAGGAACATGATAGCCCTGAGGAATTTGAACCTCAAATTTCCAACCGTTGCTGTGCTACGCGCCACCTGTCCTAAAATATCTTGTCCACGTAACGGTCATATCATTGAAGGGCATTTATGTCTTATCATGTCGGGCTGCTCCCTAGGCTATAAATAGCCGCCCCCTACAACCACTAGCTGGTTGGCTGCTCCGCGAGAACTTGACACTTGTCATTTGAGAGCAACCCATCCTCCGAGGACTTTGAGCGAAAATCATCAAGTGAGGAAAATCCAAACCCAAACCCAAAACACCTACAAACCCAAAGTGATTGAGCATCACTGAAGAGATTGATCCTGCGTGGATCCGACGCTTGTTACCTTTGAAGACTGTGCTTCTTCCAGACGGTTAGGCGTCAAGGTCTAGAGCATCCAAGAGGAATTGTGGATCACCGAGTGACCAAGTCTGTGAAGGTTTGGAAGTCACATGAAGACTTACCACGAGTGATTGGGAGAGGACTGTGTGTCCTTAGCTCAAGGAGAATACGGTGAGGACTGTGTGTCCGGGACTAGGTGTCCTCGAGTTTAAATACTCAGCCGCTCCAACCAGATGTACAACTGAGACAACAGTTGGAACTGGTCTACCAAATCATTGTCTTCACCAAGCTTACTGGTTCTATTTCCTCAACACTTTCATTTCCTCATTACTGTGTTGTGCAATTGTTCATATCTGTATTTGAAGACTTTGACTTTGACTTTCTCAATTTCCTCAGTTCAATTTCTTCAGTCTGTTTGTCTTCATCTTGTGCTATCCTGTGTTTACGCTTTCTGTACTCTGTGTTTGTCTTCATTTCATCATGATGACCATGCATGTATTCCGCTATATTTACTTCTGAGTACTTATTCCGCTGCTAGTAGTTCTTCGCTAAGGAATTTCCTCACGAGCAAATTCCTCAGTGAAGAATTTCATAAAAATCGCCTATTCACCCCCCTCTAGTCGATATAACGCACTTTCAATATAAGGCCTAACTCGCGACGCCGAACACTCCCTAAGGTATTCGGTCTTTGAAATATATACCGGGCTAAATGATGCCCTTGGATAATGAGCCCCTAGTGTCCGGGTACGAGCAATATTCTAACGTGGCCACATGCCAAGAACGTCAGCATCCTTCTCGGTTGTATGGAGAATCCGGAGGATGTGAACAATAGAAGACAGTAAAAAAGGTTGACGCAGGGTCTTAATCTAAAGAGAAACCTTTGGACGGGTCCCTGCTACATGTCTGCGCCTGTGTCTTTGTTGTGCCGTATCCTGGACGGGTCTAGCATGATTGTCATCTGTAAAAGAGAGGAACTTAGTGGAAAGTTGTCGTGCAAAAATCTGGCTAGTATAAATGAACTAATGAAAAGTCAAGATGGGTAAGGTTGAGCCGAATTATCGCTAAGAAGCCCCTTGTATCGTTTATAATGGTATAACCATCAAACCAATCTCTATTCGATTATTATCCGGACTCGTCTAACCGTGCCCGTGGTCTTAATGACCGGTCATCTGTTCCGGTGGTGAGGCCGCCCAGTGTCCGACTGTTAAAGCAACCGTACGTTCTTCTGCTCGTGTGGAGTGCTCAACGTTTCCATGTACTGTGATGATGCCACGCGGACCGGGCATTTTAAGCTTGAGTAAAGCATAATGCGGTATTGCATTAAAATGAGCAAAAGCCTCTCGTCCGAGTAGTGCTTTATAGCCACTTCAGAATGGAGCAATGTCGAAGGATGACCTTTCGCTTCGGAAGTTGTCGGGCGAGCCGAACACAACCTCTAGTACTAGAGAGCCCGTGTAGCGGGCCTCTGTGCCTAGTATTACTCCCTTGAAGGTAGTATTACTGTGGCTGTTTTTTGTTGGGTTTATCCCCATTTTGCGGATGGTGTCCTGATATATCAGATTTAGACCACTTCCGCCGTCCATAAGGACTCGTGTGAGATGGTATCCGTTTATTATTGGGTCCAGCACCAAGGCAGCTGATCCTTCATGCCGGATACCTATTAGGTGACCCCTGCGATGAAAAGTGACCGGGCAGGCAGACCATGGGTAGAACTCAGGGGTGACGGGCTCTATGGCTTGTGTATTTCGGAGTGCATAGTTGCCTCTCCTCTTTGTCACGTGGATAACATTTACTGTTTTGACTTCTGGTGGGAATTTTTTCTGTCCCCCAGTGTCCTGCTGGCGATGCGCATCCTCGTCCTTGCTTGGAGTGTCCTCCCCCTTGTGTTCGACGTTTAGCTTGCCGGCCTGCTTGAAGACCCAGCATTCTCTGTGGGTATGATTTGTAGGTTTGTCAGGGGTGCCATGGATCTGACATAGTTTGTCTAGAATCTTGCTTAGGCTGGTCGGTCCATCTCTGTTGCCTTTAAGGGGCTTTTTCCACTGAACCGGTCGAGAGCCCCTGAATCCGGCGTTTACCGCCATGTTATCTGGGCTGTCTTCTTTGTTCCAGCACTTGTTTTTACTGCGTCGTGGTTTTCCATTGCCATCCCTGACTTCGGATGTGCTTGGGTCGCTGGTGCTGCTTCGGGCTAACCAGGTGTCCTCGCCTGCGCAAAAGTGAGTCATGAGGCTTGTTAGGGCTGCGATTGTTCTCGGTTTTTCTTGCCCAAGGTGTCTGGCAAGCCATTCGTCTCGGACGCTATGTTTGAAAGCTGCTAAGGCTTCGGCGTCCGAACAGTCGACAATTTGCTTCTTTTTAGTGAGAAACCTGTTCCAGAGCTTTCGGGCTGACTCTCCAGGCTGTTGAATTATATGACTCAGATCGTCTGTGTCCGGAGGTCAGACATAAGTCCCTTGAAAATTGGCCCGAAAGGCGTCCTCGAGCTCCTCCCAACTTCCAATGGAGTTTTTTGGGAGGCTTTTTAGCCAGTGCCGAGATAGTCCTTTGAGCTTGAGGGGCAAGTATTTGATGGCGTGGAGATCGTCTCCGCGAGCCATATGTATATGGAGGATAAAGTCCTCAATCCAGACCCCTGGGTCTGTGGTCCCGCCGTACACTTCTATGTTCACTGGTTTGAATCCTTCTGGAAATTCATGGTCTAGTACCTCGTCGGTGAAACATAGGGGTGTGCGGCACCCCTGTATTTGGCTGTGCCATGGCGTTCGGACGGTTGTGGTATTTGGTGTTGGCTGAGTGCCGGAGCGCGTTTCCTTGATCCGTAGATGGATCTGGTTGCGCCGGCCCTTTGATGCGAGTCTTCCCGTCGGTCAAGTACTGACTTATGTGCAGCCTCGTTGGCCGCTCTATCGCGGCCACGAGGTCGTCGATCCGACCGGTCGGCGGTTTTATTTTTTTGGCTGTGGGGGCTCTAAGGCCTCATCGTCGAATTCCGGCAGCAGCTTTCGCTTTGGGTAGCTCTTCGTGTGGCGACTGCCACCGTACTTTTCTGCCGTGTCGAGCACTTTATTCCATCTACTGTTGAGTGTGTTTTTTGCGGCCTTGAGCCTTTGTTTCTGCTTCTTCAGACTTCTTGTAGTGGCGATAAGCCTTTCTTGCTCCAGCTGCCTTTCCAGGATGATGCATTCGTCGTCATCCGGACTATTCTCCTCTCCGGAGACGGGTTGATTGGCTTGCTCGGCGTCGCCGTGTTCGGATAGCGGCTCTGTAGTTTGTTTGTCGTCCGCTGGCTCACCCTGCTCTATCACTGGGTCAATTTGGCTTCTTCTTGTGTTGTTATCGCTGTTTTTGCCGAGGCGGGATTTGGAGCGGCGCCTACGGCACCGCTTTGATTGCTTGTCGAGGGAGCTATCTATTGCAGCATCCTTCCGTTCCTCGTCATTATTTTCTTTGGGTGTATCCACCATGTATATGTCATGTGATGAAGTGGCAGTCCAGCGCCCTATTGGCGGTGGTTCCTGTTCGTCTCCTGCATCGTTGTTCATACCATCGATGTCTTCGGAGTCGAAGTCGAGCATGTCGGTTAAATCATCGACAGTGGCTACTAAGTGGGTGGTGGGTGGGGAGTGAATTTCTTCGTCGTTCGCATCCCATCCTAGCCGAACATAGTTCAGCCAAGATTCTCCTGACAGGGAGAGAGACTTTAACGAGTTCAGTACGTCGCCAAAGGGTGAGTGCTGAAAGATATCCGTGGAGGTGAACTCCATGATCGGCGCCCAATCGGATTCGATAGGTATGGGCGCCGGCGGTTCAGAGTCCGTGGCCGGGGACGAGTCCAGTAGTTTGGCGTCACGGCTCTCGTGAGGGGTGAGGTCAGTATTCGGCTCTATCACCACTAAGGGTGCGGCCTCCCAGGCGGGGTCTATCCACCCATCCTCAGATGGCGCAATCTGCTCCGGATTGAAGGCCGGAGTGGTTGCTGGCGTGATTTCCCGCACACTGTACGACGACAGAGCTACATCATGATCGTCGTGATTGTGCGGCACACTCGGCATGCGCCCGAATCCATAGAAGATCAAATCTCCACGGATATCGGCAGTGTAATTCAACTTTCCAAACCTGACCTGATGGCCAGGGGCATAGCTCCCGATCTGCTCTAGATGGCCAAGCGAGTTGGCCCGCAGTGCGAAGCCGCCGAATACGAAGATCTGTCCAGGGAGGAAGAACTCACCCTGGACCGCATTGTTGTCGATGATCGAAGGGGCCATCGAGCCTTACAGTGACAGCACAGCGGAACTCTCAATGAAAGCACCAATGTCGGTGTTAAAACCGGTGGATCTTGGGTAGGGGGTCCCGAACTGTGCATCTAAGGCGGATGGTAACAGGAGGAAGGGGACACGATGTTTACCCAGGTTCGGGCCCTCTCTATGGAGGTAATACCCTACCTCTTGCTTGATTGATCTTGATGATACGAGTATTACAATAGTTGATCTACCACGATATCGTAGAGGCTAAACCCTAGAAGCTAGCCTATGGTATGATAGTTGTTGTCGTACGTGCTAAACCCCTCGGTTTATATAGACACCAGAGGGGGCTAGGGTTACACAAAGTCGGTTACAATGGGAGGAGATCTACATATCCGTATCGCCAAGCTTGCCTTCCACGCCAAGGAGAGTCCCATCCGGACATGAGACGATGTCTTCAATCTTGTATCTTCATAGTCCAACAGTCCGGCCAAAGGATATAGTCCGGCTATCCGGATACCCCCTAATCCAGGACTCCCTCAGCAAGCATCCGCAACTACGAAAGAAGAATTAAGATATATCTAACCATAGAATGAAACATGTGGATCCAAATCAGCCCCTTACGAAGCAACACATAAATTAGGGTTTAAGCTTCTGTCACTCTAGCAACCCATCATCTACTTATTACTTCCCAATGACTTCCCCTAGGCCCAAATCATGGTGAAGTGTCATGTAGTCGATGTTCACATAACACCACTAGAGGAAAGAGAACATACATCTCATCAAAATATCGAACGAATACCAAATTCACACGATTACTTATGACAAGACTTCTCCCATGTCCTCAGGAACAAACGTAACTACTCACAAAGCATATTCATGTTCATAATCAGAGGGTTATTGAATATCATTAAGGATATGAACATACGATTTTCCACCGAATAAACCAACTAGCATCAACTACAAGGAGTAATCAACACTACTAGCAACCCACACGTACCAATCTGAGGTTTTGTGACAAAGATCGGATACAAGAGATGAACTAGTGTTTGAGAGGTGCTGGTGCTGGTGAAGATGTTGATGGAGATTGACCCCCTCTCGATGAGAGGATCGTTGGTGATGATGATGGCTTCGATTTCCCCCTCCGGCAGGGAAGTTTCCCTGACAGAACAGCTCCACCGGAGCCCTAGATTGCTTCTGCCCATGTTCCGCCTCGATACGGCGTTGCTTCATCCCAAAAGCTTCCTTCTGATATTTTTCCAGGTCAAAAGACATCATATAGTAGAAGATGGGCACCGAAGGCCTGCCAGGGAGCCCACAAGCCACAGGGGCGTGCCCAAGGGGTAGGGCGCGCCCCTAGGCTTGTGGCCGCCTAGTGGGCCCCCTTTGGTATTTTCTTCGCCCAATATTTTTTTATTCCAAAATAATTCTCCGTAAAATTTCAGGACTTTTGGAGTTGTGCATAATACGTCTCTCAGATTTGCACCCTTTCCTGTCCTGAATTCCAGCTGCCGACATTCTCCCTCTTCATGTAAACCTTGTAAAATAAGGGAGAAAAGGCATAAGTATTGTATCATAATGTGTAATAACAGCCCATAATGCAATAAATATCAATATAAAATCATGATGTGAAATGGACGTATCACCCTGCGCTGCTGAGTCGATGCGAGAGGAAAAAAATCAGGGAACCAGACTCCGGAGCACCTAGTTGCCCCGATGCCCAGTTCCTTCGTGCCATAAAGTTTTAGTATTTTACTTCTTGGCTGCTCGGATGTGTGGTGCAAAGTTGGCTATACAAACTGCTGAAGCAGTGCCAAATTATTTTCTCAAGGCACCATTGATGAGATGACAACATATTTAGATACTAGGTAGAAACCGTGACACTGCCTTAATCACATCCAGAATAACATAGCACAGTGACAATGCCTGAATCACATCTAACAAATGATCTGTAACAACGAAAGTGGGGGCAAACCTTCTTTGCACATGTCGGGAACTTCCTCCCACTATCCACTGATTCAAATGCAACCAACTCCACGCATGGAGATTGATGTGACAATGAGCAGACAGATCTTCAGCCACCCACTCCATTCGTTGCAAGATGGTTCTAGGGAGCTACAAGAGGAATAAATGACTCAAATCAGCCGTCGGGTTAAAATCCTTTATTACAAATCATAACTCGAGAGAGAGGCGAGAGGCATAGCCGACTTGTTGGGGATATAACTACTGGGTATGAACTGCCCAGGAGGGGCCGGGTCATACCACTGGCGACTCATCAAAGAAGATGGCGGATCATACAAGCCCGTTGACGGCCCAAGACCCAGAGGCGACTTGAGGCTCAAGAGGATGAACCGCCATATGTGTATGACTTGTTTTGTAAGGCAAGCGTAGTTAGCCACCGAGCCAGACACGTTGTGTATGAGCCGGCCGGGACTCCGTGAGCCGCCGGGCGTCTACCTATGTATATAAAGGGACGACCCAACGGCGGTTTAGGGCAAGAAACAAGAGATCAAGAACTAGGTCAAGCGTATTTGCTCACTGGTAATCGAAACCCAGGCAATACAGTCCCAAACTGGAGTAGGCCTTGTTACCTCCATCACGATGGGCTGAACCAGTATAAACCCTCTGTGTCCTTTGTCCCGATTAACCCCTTTAAGCTAACCTAGTTGCGATGGGTCCACGACTAAGTCCTTCTGCTAGGACATCTGCCATGTCAATCCCACGACAGTTGACGCCCACCGTGGGGCTGGCGCAGGGTGGTTTCGAATTCTTGAAGGGCAGCTTCGAAGGGATCAAGGGATACACTATGGGCCGGATGACCAAGAGTCGTTGCAGCAAGCTCTACATTGACGATGCAGGTTGGGGCCTGGACGCCGGCTCAATTGAGTATAGGTATCGGGTCCCCTTAGGCGGAATCCACGTCTTCATCGGCAAGATCGGCGAACTAGGCCCTGAGCCGGACACCTGCACCGACATCATCAAGACGGCTCAGCGTGCACGACCCGCCGAGTTCAACCCTGTAACACCCCGGATGTAACTTGCCATATTTGTAATCCAACTCTTGCCTTTTTCGGCTATGTGTTATGATATTTCCTCCGTGGTTGGGTTTCTCTTCGTTTTGTTTTTTTGTTCATGTCATGCATTTTCATATCATGTCATCATGTGCATAGCATTTGCATACGGGTTCGTCTCATAAATCCGAGCATTTTCCCCGTTGTCCGTTTTGCAATCCGGCGCTCCTATGTTCCCCGGCGTCCCCTTTTACATTTCTTCATGAGCGGGTATTAAACTTTCTCGGATTGGACCGAGGTTTTCCATGCGGCCACGGTATAGCACCGGTAGACCGCCTGTCAAGTTTCGGGTCAATCGGAGTTCGTTTGGTACTCCAACGGTTAACCGGGTAACCGTGAAGGCCTCGTGTGTGTTGCAGCCCAACACCCCTTCAAAACAGCCCAACAACCCATCTAAGACACTCCCATGTCCTCCGCCGTTCGATCACGATCGCGTGGCCGAAAACCGCTCTCCATTTGGAGCTTCCTAGCTCCTTCTACCTATAAAAAGGCCTCCCCCTCCGAAATCACGGATCAATTCGCACCCTAACCCTAGCACCGTTCTTACTCCGCGCGCCGGACGCGTGCGTCCGCGCGCCGGACACGTCCGCCGCCGGGCGCAGCCACTCCGGGCGTGACACGTGGCCTGCCCGCGCCGTCCCCGCCGCCAGCCCGCCGGGGCCCGGACCGGGCCCTCCAGGCCCGCGCGCGCCACGCCGCCCGCCCGGTCGCCCCGCCTGCCCGCGCCGAGCTCCCGCTCCGCCGCGCCGCCGCCTGCCGCCTCCGTCGTCGGAGTCGCGCCGCCGCCTTCCGCCCCTCGCCGCCCCTCGCCGCGCCGGAGCCACGCCGCCGTCCGCCTCGCGCCGCCCCGGAGCTCCGCCGCCCCCCTCGCCATCGCCGGGCCAGATCCGGGCCGGAGCGCCTAGATCCGGCCGGCCCCCGCCGTCGCCGCCCCGTCTCCGGTCGCCCCGCCACCTCCTCGGTTCGCGTGCGCGCCTACGGTTGACTTTTCCCTCGTTCCGAAATTCTTCTAAGTCCTCATATTATTGCATTATCTTCACATGTTCGTCATGCCATAACTTCGTATCCGTAGCTCCTTTCTGTGCGTATAATATGTCAGATTGTTCGCCTCGAAGAGTACATCATTTAATTCCATTGCATCATTTTCATTTGAGGTCATCTTGATGCCCGAAATGCTGTTAGAAGAGGGCTATTTGATGTTAGTTGCTGGATCTTATCTGAACATGCACTTTTGTCATTTTTGCCATGATTGATATGTACCTCCTATGAAGTTGAGTCCTACATGAGTTTTGTAATATGCCATGTTACCTTTCCAGAGAATTATGTGATGTATTTTTGTGATCTTTGTGGTGACTAGCACAATCATGTAAACTAGGGCACTTGATGTTGCTGATTCCAGAGACAGTAATTTCACCAAGTCCCTGACTGCTGTTATTTTCATGCCATGTATTCATGTTGTTTCTGAGAGATCTATGCATATTTTAAGCATGATCAGTAAGGGTGTTTTTAACTTGAGGTTCTGCTCTATCCATCCATGCCTTTTTTGGTCCTTATCGAGTGCCATAGCTTGAGTCAATCGAGCTCTACTTTTGCTTCAAAATGTTGCTGGCAGATCGTTTACATGTTCGATTTTGCCAAGCTTGTTGTAGTTGATCCTTGCATGCTATGAGGTTGTTCTTGCCATGTATAGTTCCTATGCCATGTATTCTTGATGTATGTATGCTTAGTTTATCATGCAATGCTCTGTAGTGAGTGCATCGAGCTCACGAACATGCCTACTCGTTATCTGTTTTTGACATGTCCAGTTTTCTGCTAAGTCTGAAACCTGTAACGAAACTTGCTTAATTGACATGGGTGTAATCATGTTTTATGATCCTTTTTGGCTTATGGTCAGTAAGGGACTTTTGTTAAGTGCTTCGAGTAGATTCATGCCATGCCTTACTTTGCTATGTTCTGATCGTGTAGTATGTTGTTTCATTGCTCTGAACATGTCATCCTGATGTTAATTTCTGCTATGTTGATATTTTCACTAGGTCTGAGAACCTGTTATCTTTTGCACTTTTGCCATGCTTGTTTGAACCTGTTATGATGTGATTTGGCCGTAGCTCAGTGTCCATCTTTTGTCAAGCATCTTGAGTAGATTACTGTCATATGCTTTGTTGATATGTTTGGGTGTAGTAGCTTAATTTCTTGTTGCTTGCTATATAGCATCATGCTGTTAATGGCAGATTATCGTCATTCTTGTTTTGCTTGTCATTTGCAAACCGTGCATCCGATTCCGGTGATCTTTATATCGATTTCAACCGAAATCACCTCACCTTTCCAGTGGCATACTTGGTTTGCCAATATTATGCCTTGTTCATCCTTGTCCTTCCGGAGCATGCATATGCATTGCATATCACATCTCGCATATCATGCCATGTTTTGCATCATGTTGCTTGCGCATTGCATCGTGATTGATATTTGTCCTCTTTGCTTGTGTTCTTGCTTTGGGTAGAGCCAGGAGACGAGTACGTGAACGAGGAACCTGTTGAGAACGTTTTCGAGGACCAAGATTTCGACAACTCTGAGAACCTTGCAGGCAAGATGACCATACCCTCGAAATCACTTCTATCTTTGCTTGCTAGATGCTCGCTCTTTTGCTATGCCTATGCTGCGATACCTACCACTTGCAATATCATGCCTCCTATATTACCATGTCAGCCCCTAACCATCCATGGCCTAGCAAACCGTTGATTGGCTATGTTACCGCTTTGCTGAGCCCCTCTTATAGCGTTGCTAGTTGCAGGTGAAGATGAAGTTTGTTCCTTGTTGGAACATGGACTTGTTGTTCCTTGTTGGAACATGTTTACTTGTTGGGATATCACAATACCTCTTATTTAATTAATGCATCTATATACTTGGTAAAGGGTGGAAGGCTCGGCCTTTTGCCTGGTGTTTTGTTCCACTCTTGCCACCCTAGTTTCCGTCATACCGGTGTTATGTTCCCGGATTTTGCGTTCCTTACACGGTTGGGTGATTTATGGGACCCCCTTGACAGTTCGCTTTGAATAAGACTTTTCCAGCAAGGCCCAACATTGGTTTTACCATTTGCCACCTAAGCCTTTTCCCCTTGGGTTCTGCAGACTCAAGGGTCATCTTTATTTTAAACCCCCGGGCCAGTTCTCCTTCGATTGCTGGTCCAAACTAGAGCGCTTTGCAGCTCCACCTCAAGGAAACTTGAGGTCTGGTTTTAGTTGTACGGACAGCTCATCCGGATGTGCCCTGAGACCGAGATATGTGCAGCTCCTATCAGGATTTGTCGGCACAATCGGGCGGCTTTGCTGGACTTGTTTTATTACTGCCGAGATGTCTTGTAGTCCGGGATTCCGAGACTGATCGGGTCTTCCCGGTAGAAGGAATATCCTTTGTTGACTGTGAGAGCTTATAATGGGCTAAGTTGGGACACCCCTGCAGGGTATTATCTTTCAAAAGCCGTGCCCGCGGTTATGAGGCAGATGGGAATTTGTTGATGTCCGGTTGTAGAAAACCCGAAGTGACCTTTATTAAAACACATCAACCGCGTGTGTAACCGTGATGGTCTCTTCTCGGCGGAGTCTGGGAAGTGAACACGGTGTTGGAGTTATGTTTGACGTAGGTCGTTTCAGGATCACTTCTAGTTTCACGACCGTGCTTTGCCTTCTCTTCTCGCTCTCTTTTGCGTTGCAGCCACCATATATGCTATTCGCTTGCTGCAGCTCCACCTCACTATCCTTTTTCCTACCTATAAGCTTAAATAGTCTTGATCTCGCGGGTGTGAGATTGCTGAGTCCCCGTGACTCACAGATATTATCACAACAGTTGCAGGTTCCAACGATGCCAGTGCAGATGACGCATCCGAGCTCACTTGGGAGTTCGACGAGGAACGTGGCCGTTACTATGTTTCTTTTCCAGATGATCAGTAGTGGAGCCCAGTTGGGGTGATCCGGGGATCTATGTAGCATTTGGGGTAGTCTTCTTTCATTTTGGTACCGTAGTCGGACCTTGAGTTGAATTTGAATGATGAATGTTTATTTATGTATTGTGTGAAGTGGCGACTGTAAGCCAACTATGTATCTCTTTCCCTTTATGTATTACATGGGTTGTGTGAAGATTACCTCACTTGCGACATTGCTTTCAATGCGGTTATGCCTCTAAGTCGTGCCTCGACACGTGGGAGATATAGCCACATCGAGGGCGTTACAAACCCGTCGTGAAGCATTCCTTTGTTGGTTTCATCCATGGGGCGGAAGTTGAAGAAGGATCTATGTCTGGTGGTGAGACAGCCATCTACTCTTATGGTGAATCGTCCACACGCGAGACTAATTCAATGTATCAGGTGCAAGACGGCTGGCTTGGGGGCTGTTCCAATGGCGACAGTATTCCGGACCCTTGTGAGCCGCCGAACAGGGTTGCGATCTTCATGGCCGGTACACAGCCGGCGCTCGGTTCGACAACCGCCGCGGACATGACCTCTAGTTCAAATGATGCGGCGACAGCTGGTGCTAGTGGCACTGCACACCCGCCGGCTCAAGCCTCGATAGAGTTATTAGAAGCTTTGGTGATTTTGATGGGGTTGGAGGTAACCCTGAACAACCAGGAATAGCACAAGGTGGATGTGGCGAAGCTAAAAGATGAGATGGCTCAAGCCAAGGAAGAGCTGGCGGCTGAGAATGCTAGGATGGCTATGGAATGAGCTGCTTTGGATGCCCAGGCACAACGAATTCAGGCAGACTCTTTCCGGCTCACCTTGGATTAAAATGCTTCAAACGAGATCATGAGAAGGAGGCACCAGAGTCATTTACCCCCGGTTTATGACGCAAGGAACCTCTTCAACACGCCTGGAGAAGGGACCAGTGACCCGCCGGTGGTGAACCGGGCAATTGAGGTGCCTGTGACCGGAGCGCCAGTTCAGTCACGTGCGATGGATCCACCCCGCTTGAATAATACTCTGCCTCAGCATGTTCTGACACCACCGAGTCATTATTCTAACCCTTTGGATAATATGATTGCTGCGGCGACATGATTGGCGGCTCTACCAGTTGAAGGCGAGTCTCCAACAGTGATAGAGACACGGAGGGCTAGAGAGCTTCTTCAGAAAGTTGTGGCTCAACAAGTGGCGTATTCTTATAGTCGCGAGCGGATTCATTCAACCCCTCGACCAAGTCGGAGTTACAGCAGGCACATTGAGTCGCCAGCAGTTTCAAGCAATGAGCAACACTGCAACCAGCCTCGTGGGCATTACCCGGCGCGCGGTGGTAATAATGCCCAGGTTTTGGTGGATCAGGGCACAACGCGTCGGGAGGCAGAACTGGCGTCTCAGCTAGCGGCTCAACAACAATCCCCGGTTTATCCGTCAGCATCTGTGGAGGTAGGAGTGACCTCTAGAACCCTGGGTGTGCCGTGTTTAGTACCGGCTCTTCGCAACGAGTGTCTAACCAAGGATTTCAAGGGCCCTCGGAAGGTGCATAATTACACGGCGGATCAACCCCCGGAGGCTTGGATCAAAAGCTATGAGATGGCTATGGAGATGTTGGATGTCAGCGATGCTGCGTGTGCTAAGTATTTCACCATGATGTTGGATGGGCCGGCTCGTACTTGGTTGAAAGGGCTGCCTGCTAATTCCATTAGGTCATGGGCAGAGTTGAAGGCCCGGTTTATCCAAAATTTTAAAGACACGTGCAAGCAACCTCTGTCAATCCTAGATTTGGACTCTTGTGTTCAAGGTGAGGGCGAGTCAACAACCAATTGGGTGCGCCGGATCTCGATCGTTATACATTCTTCGGATAGTATTAATGCTGGCTCAACAGTCCTGATGTTGGAGAAGAATTGTCATTTGCTCCCTTTGAAGCAGAAGTTGGGGCGGCTTAAACGCCACTTCAACGACATGGGGGAGCTAATGGCGGCTCTCATCAAGTATACCGACTCTGATAGTACCAAGGACCCCGAGTCTGATGATGAGAAGCTGAGTAAGGGAAAGAAGAGCAACAATACGAAAGGGCATGAGCATAACCCGACAGGTCAAGGTGGCAATGGTAAGCACAAGGCTGATGGCAACTTGGATTTTGTGGCTAACACCAATATGCAGAATAATAATCAGCGTCGCAAGGGAAAACCGTCCCCTCGGTTTGGATGACCAAAATTCAACCTTGAGGCGATGATCAATCAGCCCTACCCAAAGCATGGTACACATGAAAAGCGGCCAATCACCTCTCGAAGGATTGCTTCATTATGAGGGAGTATAGAAATTCCAATTTTTTCCAGAACAATCATGGATCGAACGACGGCTTAGGGTCCGGCTCTCACGGTCCTGGTTTTGGTGGAGGCGGTTCAAATTCTGGCTTCCAGGGCCAAGGCAATCAAGGTGGTTTTAATCAATAGTCTGGTCAAGGGAATCAACAGCAGCAGTCTAGTTATTAGAGTAACCCGAAGCAGTTGAATAGTGGACAGTACCACGTCTTTACCACGAGTTTGTGCAAGCGGGATCAGAAGCTCCATAAAAGGGCAGTGAACGCAGTTGAGCCGATGATTCCCCATTACTTGCGATGGTCTAAACATCCTATTCTCTAGAGCCGTGAGGATCACCCGCCCCGGGTTGATAATCCGTGCCACTTGGCTCTAATGGTGGCGCCTCAGGTTGGAGGTTACAGATTTCCTAAGGTACTCATGGATGGGGGTAGCAACATCAATATTCTTTATTATGAAACTTTTCGTCTTATGAGCTTGATTGACCAAGATCTTAAGCCATCGAACATTGTTTTTCATGGCGTGGTGCCTGGTAAGTCGGCGTATCCAGTGGGCAAAATATCTTTGGAAGTTGCTTTTGGTGATGATCATGATTCCAGATCTGAGACATTGACTTTTGAGGTGGTTAAAATCAAGAGCCCTTATCATGCTCTGTTTGGGCGGCCGGCTTATGCTAAGTTCATGGAAAGGCCTTGTTATGTTTATTCACAGCTTAAGATGCTGGGTCACAAGGGTACCATCACAGTGCATGGGGGCTGTAAGATAGCCTTGGAGTGTGAAGAAGGCGATGCTGCTTATGCTGAGTCTGTCTGTGCAACAGAAGAATTGAAAATTTACAAGGATAATGTTGACCCGGCGGATATGACGTCTTTGAAGAAGCCGACCACAAAGCATGACCCCCTGTTGAAATTTAAATCAGTTGATGACACCAAGCTGGTTGACTTTGTTCCTGGCGATTCATCCAAGCAGTTCAGTATCAGTGCTAATCTGGATCAAAATAGGAAAGCGCGCTCATCGAGTTCATCCGTGAGAACCGGGACATCTTTGCATGGAAGCCTTCAGACATGCCAGGTGTACCGAGGGAACTCGCTAAGCACACTCTCAATATTGATCCAAAGTTTAAACCGGTCAAGCAATTCCTTCGTCGCTTTAATGAAGAAAGACGTAAGGCCATTGGTGAAGAAGTGGCCCGGCTCTTGGCAGCTAGGTTTATTGTTAAAGTTTTTCATCTTGAATGGTTGGCTAACCCGGTGCTGGTACTTAAGAAGAATGGCATTTGGCGCATGTGTGTGGATTATACAGACCTTAATAAGGCCTGGCCGGCTGATCCTTTTGCTCTCCCTCGTATTGATCAGATTATTGATGCTACGGCGGGTTGTGAGCGCTTGAGTTTCTTGGATGCTTATTCTGGATATCATCACATCAAGATGGCAGTTAAGGACAAGGAGAAGACAACCTTTATCACTCCTTTTGGAGCCTTCTGTTATGTGTCTATGCCTTTTGGGCTCAAGAGTGCCCAGGCGACTTACCGGCAGTGTGTGCAAAATTGCCTTCATGATCAGATTGGGTGCAATGTTCATGCTTATGTGGATGATATTGTGGTGAAATCAAGGAAGAAAGAGACTCTGATAGATGGTCTGAGAGAGACCTTTGACAATCTCCAGGTCTACAAGATGATGCTTAACCCGGTCAAATGTGTCTTTGGTGTACCAGCAGGCAAGCTTTTGGGGTTTTCTAGTTTTTGAAAGAGGCACTGAAGCTAACCCGGAAAAAAAATCAAAGCTATTACTTCCTTGGCTAAACCGGCGTGTATCAATGATGTTCAGCGTCTGGCGGGTCGTATTGCGGCCTTGAGCCGGTTCATAAGCCAGTTGGGAGAAAAAGCTATCCCTCTATACCAGATGATGAAGAAAATAGATCACTTTGTCTGGAGTGATGCTGCTGGTTATGCAATTGAGGCCTTGAAGAAACAGTTAGCCGAGCCGTCGGTTCTTGCTGCTCCCATTGATAAAGAGCCCTTGTTGTTATATGTGGCTGCCAATAGCCGAGCTGTCAGCGTGGCAATTGTGGTGGAAAGGAAGGAATCAGGCAAGGAGTATCCGGTTCAGTGGCCAGTTTCTTACATCAGTGAGGTGCTCATTGAGTCCAAGTAGACGTATCCGCATTGGTAGAAGCTAGTATATGGGGTGTTCATGGCTAGTCGTAAGCTCAAGCAATATTTTCTGGGTCATCCCATCATTGAGCTTCGCCCCCATGGTTTGAAGTATATGCCTCACACAACCATCAAGTCTCAAGCACTTGTGGGTTTCATCAATGATTGGATAGAACTGTAGATGCCTGAGGTGAAGCCGGATAGTAATATTGGACTATTCACTTTGATGGATCCAGGCAGTTGGAAGGCTCAGGGGCTGGAGTTATTTTGACTTCCCCACGAGGTGATAAATTCTGTTATATTTTAAGGTTGATGTTCCCTTGTACTAACAATGCAGGTGAGTATGAGGCCTTGCTCCATGGTGTTCAGATGGCTAAGGAGATGAACTTATGCCGGGTGAGGTGCTTTGGTGACTCAGATTTGGTGGCTCAGCAAGTTTCAGGCACTTGGGATTCTAAGGACCCACCCATGGCGGCTTATCGCAGAGAGGTTGACGCTATTGCTGGTCACTTCAAGGGATATCAAGTAGATCATGTCGATCGAAGGAAAAACAAGGCGACTGATGCTTTAAGCCGGTTGGGGTCCCAGCGTAAGCCGGTGCCACCCAATGTTTTCCTTGATATTCTGCATAATCCTTCAGTCAAATTCCCTACAGAGGAAGATCTTGCTATTCCTGACCCGGAGGCACAGCTGGTGGCGGCTCTTCATGCTATTCCTGATTGGACAGTTCCATATTTGGCTTATATGACCTAGGGCGAGTTACCTGAAGATGAAACTTTGGCCAGACAGATAACCCGGCGGTCTAAGTCAATGACTATTTTCAATGGAGAGTTGCACCGTTGTAGTGTCACAGGGGTGTTTCAACGTTGTGTTTCTCCTAATGAGGGCCGTGAGATTCTATGAGAGATTCATGAAGGAGATTGTGGTCATCATGTCGGCTCTAAGTCTCTCATGGCCAAGGCTTTTCGTCATGGATTTTATTGGCTAACGACTCATGCTGATGCAGAGGATTTGGTAAGTAAATGTGATGGTTGTGAGAAATTCTCAAGACGAGCTCACGTGCCGGCTCAAGAATTGAGGATGATTCCAATCACTTGGCCATTTGCAGTCTGGGGGCTTTATATGGTGGGACCATTCAAAAGATCCAGGGATAAAAAGACCCACCTTTTGGTGGCGGCTGACAAATTTACAAAGTGGGTTGAAGCAGAACCGGTCAGTAAGTGTGACGCGGCAACAACGGTTCAATTCATCAAAAAAGTGATTTTCTGTTTTGGTTTTCACCACAGTATTATAAATGATAATGGCACTAATCTGTCCAAGGGTGCTTTGAAAGAGTTTTGTCAATGTAAGCATATTCGGCTTGATGTGTCATCCGTAGCTCACCCCCAGTCGAATGGCCAGGTCGAAAGAGCCAATCAAGAAATTTTGAAAGGCATCAAGCCCCGACTTATGGTCCTTTTACAGATGACAGCGGGTCGTTGGGTGGAGGAGTTACCCTTAGTGTTATGGAGCATCAATACTACCCCCAATAGATCTACGGGTTACACGCCTTTCTTCATGGTTTACGGAGAAGAGGCAGTTCTCCCTAGTGACATCTGTCACGATTCGCCCCGTGTGGCAGCTTATGTTTAAGCTGATAATGAAAAAGCATGTCAGGATGCTCTTGACCTATTGGATGAGGAGCGTGACCGTGTGGTGGCTCGTTCGGCGATTTACCACGAAGAACTGTGTCGTTATCATAGCCGCCGGGTTAAAACCAGAACCTTTCAAGAAGGAGATTTGGTGCTCCGGCTCATCCAGGATCAAACCGACATGCACAAGCTATCCCCACCTTTGTAGTCAGCAAAATTCTGAACAATGGGTCATACAACCTTATCGATGTTCGAGACCACACGGACTCACGCACATCGGAGGAGGAGACCCTCCGGCCGTGGAATATTGCTCATCTTCGGCCTTATTACACCTGAGCCATTGGCTATTGTGATGTACATATTTTGACAATGTATATATTATGATGAATATAATAAAGCCGACATCCCTGATAA
Organism: Aegilops umbellulata; assembly: GCA_032464435.1. NCBI lineage: Eukaryota > Viridiplantae > Streptophyta > Magnoliopsida > Poales > Poaceae > Aegilops > Aegilops umbellulata. The sequence goes on from CP136056.1 coordinate 116,538,076, forward strand.
TTCAGGGCCTCTGTCGTTTCATTTATGAGAATAATGAGTCTTTATTGTCACTTCATATGATCACTTGGGGGCTTCCTGCTCATTGAGCATAGCTATGACTACCCTCTTGATCCGGCTTGTACGCCATGATTATCAAATACTTGGGGGCTTCCTGCTCATTGAGCATAGCTATGACTACCCTACTGATCCGGCTTATAAACCTGGAATGAAATATTACTTGGGGGCTATTTTGTTAATGAAGAGCTTTGTTGACCCTTGTAATAGGCTTGGACACCAGGTGTATTCACCAAAACATCCGGGTTATCCTGCCTTTGTTTGCCTGCCACTCCGACCAGGTAATCCTGGAATGACTCGCTGTACTCTTGACAATCAATCTTCTAAGAAGACCCTTAGTTTGTCAAAGTTAAAACAACGATTGGTCATGTGAGGTTCGACTTACAGGGCTGAATGAAGGATTAACTCAGTGGCTGCGTGGCCCTTGAATAACACTTGACATGCAGGCTTGGCAGCCTATGAATGCCTTGTTTTTTGTTTTTTCTGGTTTGTATTTGATTTTTTGAGATTGATCTTTTCTACTGTGTTGATACATGGTCTAAAGCTGATAACGACTATGTTTGCCTTATGGTTCATATATGAATCTTTCCGGAGTTTATTAACCCGGCCTGACTTTGGACTTTAAGTCGCCAGTGTATGATGATTTTTGTGCTTCGGGTTCTGGCCCTAAGCTTTGGGATATTACCCCTTGCCGCATATGGCATGATAAGCCGGCGGTATGAATAAATTGAACAGGGCATTGTGCTATGTCTTTGGGCTGATTACCCTTACTGCACAAGGTATGATAAGCCGACAGTGTGAACAAATATCGCAGGTATGATATTTTGTTATGAATATATGAGGTTGTGATTAAACCGGCCCTGGTTATGGACTATTTAGTCATCAGTGGCTTTTTATATGGGGTATCGTGACCCGCCCTGGGGTAAAGCGCCAGGGCACTTGTGATCTGTTTGTGTGCAGGAAAAATGATAAGTCTGATCTGCATAATTGATAATATCATAAGCATAAGTGGTAGATCTTCAAGTGACGGATCGGCAATGTTATGCAAACAAAACATGCACGATGGCACGATAGATCAGTGTTTAACTAGCATATTACATGGCTCCATGAGCCCAAATGAATAAGTGTCTTTTCCAAGCAATGCCTGATGATGCCAGTTATGAACCGGCCAGCAGATCAGTTCTCATGAGTCTTGGCGGGTTGAAGCCTCCGGATCATCTTGCACCTCTTCTTCTTTAGCTCCTTGATTATACATTGGTTGGAAGTCAGGCGTAGACCAGCTGATATCGGTTAAAGCTCTAAACACAGCCTCGTCATCAATAAGGTTGGATGGATCAATGTCAGGAGCGAAGGTGTGCTTACGCGTCACTGGGATGAGGTCCACCTCTTGATGAACCAGTGCTTTTATCTTCTTATTTTCAGCATCATAAGCCGCCTGGTATTGGGATAGATTGGTCTCCTCAGCCAGTTTTCTTGCTAATGGACGCATTGCTCTTGCTATTTCTGCAAAGTCATCAGCACTGAAGGGAGACCCGTCTTCTTTCACACTTGGGCAACCATTGGCTAAGTCTTCTGGATCAAGATCGTTGCTTTAACTCATTGATCCTTTGGGGCAGCACTGATAACCTCTCCAATGTTTCCTTGGGCGGATGTTTCTTATGCATAGTAGCATCAATGGTTTGTTGAGCGCCTGTGTATAGCTGTTCTACAAGAGTATAGACAGCCTTAAGCTTGATGCGTATGTCTGAGCCCAACTTGATGCTCCGGAAGCCTGTATCAGTAAAGTTTTTGTCGGTGTACAAAATTAGGTGTCCCTTTTTGCACCCCTTTACTTGTGCGCGGGCAGTCGCAGCCCCACGCCCCTGGCCACGCTTGGGGGGTAGAGGAAGCAAAGGCACAAGACGACTAGACTAACACCAAGCCGGAAACACAAAGAGCAGAAGGGCGAGGTGGACTCCTGTAGGATCGAAAGTATGTCTAGAGGGGGGGGGGGTGATTAGACTACTTGACCAAATAAAAACTTAACCTTTTCCCAATTTCAGTTCTTGGCAGATTTTAGCTATTTTAGGACAAGTCAAGCAATCATCACACAATTCAAGCAAGCATGCAAAGAGTATATAGGCAGCGGAAAGTAAAGCATGCAACTTGCAAGAATGTAAAGGGAAGGGTTTGGAGAATTCAAACGCAATTGGAGACACAGATGTTTTTGGTGTGGCTCAGATAGGTGGTGCTATCCTACATCCACGTTGATGGAGACTTCAACCCACGAAGGGTAACGGTTGCGTGAGTCCACGTAGGGCTCCACCCACGAAGGGTCCACGAAGAAGCAACCTTGTCTATCCCACCATGGCCATCGCCCACGAAGGACTTGCCTCACTAGCGGTAGATCTTCACGAAGTAGGCGATCTCCTTGCCCTTACAAACTCCTTGGTTCAACTCCACAATCTTGTCGGAGGCTCCCAAGTGACACCTAGCCAATCTAGGAGACACCACTCTCCAAGAAGTAACAAATGGTGTGTCGATGATGAACTCCTTTCTCTTGTGCTTCCAATGATAGTCTCCCCAACACGCAACTGTCTCTCGCAGGATTTGGATTTGGTGGAAAGAAGATTTGAGTGGAAAGCAACTAGGGGAAGGCTAGAGATCAAGATTCATATGGTAGGAATGGAATATCTTGGCCTCAACACAAGGGTAGGTGATTCTCTCTCAGAACATGTGAGTTGGATGTGTAGATGTGTTCTGATGGCTCTCTCCATGAATGAAGAGGTGGTGGAGGGGTATTTATAGCCTCCACACAAAATCCAACCGTTACACACAATTTACCAATCTCGGTGGGACCGAATCAACAAACTCGGTCGGACCAATTTAGTAAATCTAGTGACCGTTAGAGATTTCGGTGGGACTGACATGCAACTCGGTATGACCGATATGGTTAGGGTTAGGGCATAACGTAATCTCGGTGAGACCGATTACACAAACTCGGTGAGACTGATTTGATAATAAGCTAACCAGAGAGTTGGTCAGGTAAACTCGGTGGGACGGATTTCCTCTTTCGGTGAGACCGAAAAGTTACAAAAAGGAAACAAAGTGTTTGCATTGCAATCTCGGTGGGACCGATCTGCTCTTTCGATGAGACCGAAAAGTTACGAAAAGGAAACATAGAAATTGCAATCCCATCTCGGTGAGACCGAGATCCCTATCGGTAGAACTGATTTGCTAGGGTTTGGCAGTGGCTTATGACAAATGAAACTCGGTGGCGCCGGATTGAAAGAATCGATAGGTCCGAGTTTGGCTTTGGGTTTAGGTCAAATGTGGATATGGGAAAGTAGTTGAGGGTTTTGGAGCATATCACTAAGCACATGAAGCAAGAGGCTCATTAAGGAACACCTCATCCCTCCTTGATAGTATTGGCTCTTCCTATAGACTCAATGTGATCTTGGATCACTAAAATGTAAAATGAAGAGTCTTGAGCTTTTGAGCTTGAGACAATCTTTTGTCCTTAGCATTTTGAGGGATCTACTTTCATCATCCATGCCATGCCAATCATTGAGCTTTCCTGAAATAATCATCTTGGAATAGCATTAGCTCAATGAGCTATATGTTGTTATGAATTACCAAAACCACCTAAGGATAGTTGCACTTTCAATCTCCCCCTTTTTGGTAATTGATGACAACATATAGATCAAATCTTCGAGAAATGATAATAAGAATGAAATATATCGTCGCTTTGAGAAGTATGTGATAAGTAAGAGCTCCCCCTAAATTTGTGCATATTTAAAATTTGCTTTGGACTGCAAATGCACAAAGAGTTAGAATCATGGGTTACTCTTCCATGTCACATACATCTTGGTGGAGCGCTCAAAATGATAAGAATTAAATACATGCACTCATCACCAAGAAACGTGAATGATCACATAAGATAGATAGGATAATATCAAGCATGCATAAGTGTAGCTTATGATCAAACACATGATCATGAATGTCTCACAAGCATATCATAGTATCTCAACCAAAAGCAAACAAAGTTTGAAAAACCACAAAAGAAAGCAAGAGAGAATAAAAGCAACACTCTCTCCCTCGAAGCCTATGATCTATACATTTTTCTCCCCCTTTGGCAACAAGTTACCAAAAAGTTCCTAGAAAATGCATAGTGCTAGATCGACACTCAGGCTTGATCTTCTGGTGGTGGTGGAGTCTGGATCACTCCAAGGACGAAGGCTTCTGTTGAAGTGGTTGGAGCTGGAGCTGAAGTGGATGCTGGAGCTAGTTGGGCTGGAGCTGTAGCTGGAGCCGAGGAGGTGGCTCTAGTGTCAGGAACTGGCACTGCAGTTGACCTCTGAGCTCGTGGCACTCTGGCAAATGCATCAGTTGTAGTCTTCCCTTTCCTCTCCTGCATGTCATCTTGAAGTTGCTCCACTGCAGACTGAATCTCTGTTACTTTGACATCCAAGTCATAGAACTTTTGTTCTACGATTCTCTCTAAGCTCTCCTGATTCTGATTGAGGGTGGCCAGTCCTTTCTCAATCCTCAGTGTGGATGCAATTAAGTAACTAAGCTGCTCCTGCTTGGTTTTCAAGAAGTACTCAGATGCCTCCTCTTGAGTTGGCATCTTGGCAGCTTTCTCCTTCCTTGCCTTCTCCTTCTGTGCTTGAGCATGAGCTGATGATGGTTCATCCTTGTTCATCACAACTTGATTATCCTCAAAGTCTGGATGAATAGGCAAATGTTCGTTGTCCAATAAGTATATGCTTGTGCCCATCTTGGAGTTGATCAGCTCTTGGATCTGAGGGGCATAACCACAACTCCTATTCTGATCTGCTGCAGTCCTCTTGATGGTCTCTACCATGAGGTTCATAACTTTGAATTTTTGTGGCACATCAAAGATATGAAGAAAATTGATAGCATGGCCTCTGATCATCTTGTGATCACCTGACTTAGGCAATAAAGTGTGCCTCAGAATCCAATTGATAGTTGGCAGCCCTGACAGAAGATAATGTACTAAGCCAAACTTGAAAGTATCAAGTGCCTTGTTTGGGATCTCCTTGTACATGTTGGACATGGAGTTGTGGTCCATCTTCTTCTTGGCATATATGTCTAAGTCATCCTCATGCTCCTCTGGGGCATTGATGAGCTGTGCCCACTCAGCAACTGTTGATTGATATCTTGTTCCTTCTGACATCCATACAATCCTTCCATCTGGATAGAAGTGTGCTGTGGAGTAGAACTGCATGATCATCTCTTCATTCCACTTTGTGAGCTTCTGCCCAACAAAGCCAGCTACTCCACAAGCCTTGAAGCTGTCTTGCACTCCAGGATAGTGCTCTTCATTGTCCTTGATGTATTCCCAGTCTACCCATTTCATGTCACAAACTATTGGCTTCTTGTCCAACAAAACTGTCTCATAGAAGTCCTGCTGTTCCTTTGTGTGGAACCTGTAGTCAACATCAGTTCTTCTCCTTGAAGCATATGGATCTTCTGCTCTCCACTTCCTCAGCCCTGAGTCTCTTCTGATCTTCATATCCTCAGCCACAGGATGAGCATCATTGTGGTCTGGGATCTTGGGCTTTAGCTTTCTGAGCACTTGACCTTCTTCCTCTTCTGCAATGTCAGGCACTGGGGCCTTGTTCTTTTCAGCAGCTGGGATGCTCCTTGTATTCCTCTTTGGAGCTGACTTGGCCTTTGATGCAACTTTGGGTGCTTCCTTGGGCTTGGATGCAGTAGCCCCTGATCTTATAACATCACCCATCAGCTTTGGTGCCTTAGGTGCTGGTGCAGCAACCTCTTCTTCTTCTTCTTCCTCAGAAGAATGCTGTTCAAACTCAGCCATGGGATCAACTTTCTTGCACCATCTGCCCCTTTTCATTTCCTTCTTTCCTTCAGCAGCAACTGGCCCTTTTGGCGCAGGCTTTTCAGGAATCTGAGTTGAGGCTCTGGCCTTTGGCATAGGCTGCCTACCAGCTGGCCTTTTGACCTTTAAGCCTGGCTTGGTGCTCTGTCTTGAGCCATACTCCTTCTTGAGCACTACTTTCTTGGAAGAAGCTTCCTCTTCTGCCACATAGTCCTCATCCTCTGAGTCTGAGGTTCTCTTCTTCCTTTGTATGGTGGCAGCTTTTGGCAAATTGCTAGGGGTGCTCCTGCTTCCTTCATTTGAAGAACTGGAGGGACTAGTGCCCTCACTCATGTGTACTTGTTGTTCTGACATGTTCTGGCTGTCACTCTGATCAGACATGATGAAAAACCTGACTACTGACCCTGTGAAGAGTTTATAGATGAGGTAGAATAGATGAGCATCACAAAATGCAGAGATTTTGGCAAAAGAATGATTCAAAATCTTAGTTTTAGTTTCCCACAGAAATCATTTCGGATCTACCGATTTTTAAACTCGGTGATACCGAAGCAGTTTTTGGAACATAAACTAGTGAACTCGGCCAGACCGAGTCATAGTTCGGTGGCACCGAGACTGCGAGGGTTTCACAAAGTTCCAAAATCGGTCACACCGATTAGTAATTCTCGGTCAGACCGAGTCTCACTTGTGCAATGGCATGAGCCAAATTGGTGGGACCGAGTTTTTCAACTCGGTGGGTCCGAGATGGTTTCGGCGGAAACCTAACCCTAAAATTTCAAATCAAACCTATTCTACGAATTGCATTGACTGGATATGAGTGTTTCAATCATGGCAAGAATCAATATGATCACAATGTTCTAGGAATCGGATGGGGAATAGCACAAAGATCGAGTCCATACCCTAGTCCGGCGGAGACTCGCTACGACAGCAACGGCGGGGTTGAATTCCGTTGACGGGGATGGAGACCAGCGACTGGAGGCGGCTGGCGGCGAGGAGACGATCCGGAGACCACGTTGGCAGAGCGAGCTATCACGCAGGTGAAGGGGTTCGGAGAAATTTCCAAATTTTTGCCCATGACTATATATAGCCCGACCCTGTCGGTGTGACCGAGTGGAACAACTCGGTGGCACCGAGATGCAAAACTGTATACAACTATTGCAACTCGGTGTGACCGAATGGTTCAAATCGGTTGCACCGAGATCGAAAACATAGATCGACTTAATGATCTCGGTAGGACCGAAAAGGAGATATCAATCAGACCGAGAATCACAAAGAAGTTTTGGAAGTTTAAGTCTATGGCGAATCGGGGACTCCGAGTGCTCCTCACACAGAGTGGTTCGAATCTGACTTGATCAAATTTTGTGATGTAGCATGAATAGAGTTTGAGACAAGAAAAGCATAGATAGCTAGAGAAGGTTCTTAGGCATTCTTTTCCATCCATTTGTCAAGAGAAAGAAAAATGAATCAATCAAAACAACAAGTGGATGTCCTCGAATGAGTAAAATATGCAACCAACATTCTCACACAATAAAATGGCAATTGAAATATGTGAGAAAGCATGCACAACCAATTCTAGCATCTATCAAGCAATTGGCGATGACTAGGTCATCTATATATGAGTATATTGACTTAGGAGTCAAATGAGAACACTTGATCATAGGTCATACTCATCGTTTAAGCACAAGTGGGGTTACCACTTTTACATAAAGCATTGTTGTGTTCACATCATTAGAGTTGCTTTAGCTCAAGTCTTAGAGTAAAGCTCCCCCTAGATGTGATATCCCCCCTAAGAGGGATGAACTAACCTTGGGTTTTGTCAATGATGACTTCATGTAGATGTTGAAGATGTGGATGCTCAATGTTGATGTACAATAATTGGAGATATCCATTGGAGTGAGTTGCACTTTCAATACCTACATGGGTTAGTCCCACAAGGAACAAACAAGGATATCCATAGACATAGAGTGATGCACACACAAGATGATGTCCATGAAAGCTTTTAGGTTACCTTGTCCCTTGACTTACCAAAAAGAGGGTTTGTGACTCCTTGAACTAGTGCAAGATGTGGAAGTTGATTGCACTTGTTCTTGCCGAAATGATAGGAGTGAAGTATGTTGGTGGAGTCACCGTCAAGAACTCTCTAGTTCTTCTTCTTTTGGATCCACACCATCTTGATGGGAATCCTTGGAGTTGTAGTCGTACTTGATGAAGTGGAACTTGAAGTAGTCTTGGGAATCCACTTGACTAAGGTCTTAGGAGCTTCTTCAAATGCATGAATTTCCTCTTGAAGCTTGTCCTTGCCTTTTTGCTTGTAGTCTTGTGGTGGAAGATCATCTTGAGTTTGTGTCCCCTTGAAAGAAGTAGGATCACACTTCTCTTGTTGAGGAGCAAACTTTGTCTTAGGGTATTGATCTTCTTCCCACTCAACTCCATTGGCGTTGAGCTTTCGTTCGAATCCAACACCTTGATTCTTCCGGTGCCTTCCTTGCTTGCGTACAATTTCCTCGAATTGCTTACTTCCGGCAAGGCTCTTGTAGACTCCTTTCTCTATAATTCCCTTCAATAAGCTATTTTCTTGATCAAGTGTAACTTGGCTAAGAGAATCATTAGTGGAATCAAGAGAACTACTAGAAGCAACAATATTGGATTTAACATGATCATTGTTACTACTAGAGGAAGAATCTTTCTTGTTCTTGTTACTAGACTTGACTTGAGGCATGTAAGTGGATCAGAGTAAACGCTTGGCAATGTAAGAAGAAATTTTCTTGCAGAGATCATCATTGATTGCCTTTAAAAACTCATGCTCTTGCTCAAGATTGAGCTTTTCAAAGCGTAACTTCTCATGAGCTCTTAAAAGTTCTCGATGATCTTCGAAGATAGTTTCATGAGCTAACTTAAGAGTGTTTAGTTCTTTAGTTAGAGCCTCAATATTATCCTTATCATTGTCATTCGTTTTATCTTGATTAGCATGATTAATTGATGTTTCACCATAGTATTCATCACTAGAGTTGTCAACAAGTAAATCATCATCACCTAACAAGTCATCTTCATCACTATTGAAATCGATATACTCGGGGTGTGTTACCTTAGGACCTTTGGCCATGAAGCATCTTCCAATTCCTTCATTTGGTGAGTCAAATATGTCGTAGGAGTTGGTTGACACAAGTGCTAGACCGGCAACACCTTCATCTTGAGTATATTCGAAATCGGAGTGATAACTTCTCTCGAAGTGGTTGTCGGAGTCGGAGCCAGATACCCATTCACCAACATGAGCTTGATGTCTTCGTTTTGTGTAGCTCCTTGATGACTTTTCCTTTCTTTCCGAATCCTTGTTTCTCCGTGAGTATCTTCGTTCATTACGATCATCTCTACTCCTTCTCTCTCTTGATGGTGATTCTTCTCTTTAGCTTCTTCTTTTTGGAGAATCTTCTCTTCTTTTGTAGGGAGCCGTACACTTATTGGAATAGTGTCCGGGTCTTCCACAATTGTAGCAGTTTCGCTCTCGACTAGAAGATCTTTTGTCATTGTAGGACCTTGACTTGGAGCTTCTATCTTTGCTTCTACTCTTGTAGAACTTGTTGAAGTTCTTCACCATTAAGCTCAATTCTTCATTGAAGTTTTGTTTCTCACTTGATGATGTGGGGGCTTCACATGAGGCTTTGTAAGCACCTCCTGATTTGTTGTGAAGTTCCTCTTTATCCTTGAGTGACATCTCATGAGCAACAATTCTTCCAATGACCTCCGTTGGCTTGAGATCTTTGTAATTGGGCATCATTTGGATCAATGTGCACACGGTATCATATTTTCCATCCAAGGCTCTTAGGATCTTCTTGATGATGAATCTATCAGTCATCTCTTCACTCCCTAAGCCGGCAATCTCATTTGTGATGAGAGCAAGCCTAGAGTACATTTCAGCGACACCTTCACCATCCTTCATTTTGAACTTGTCAAGTTGACTTTGAAGCACATCCAATTTGGATTCCTTGACGGAGTCGGTACCTTCGTGCATATCAATCAAAGTATCCCAAATTTCCTTTGCATTCTCAAGACGGTTGATTTTGTTGAATTCTTCGGGACACAATCCGTTGAAGAGAATATCACAAGCTTGAGCGTTGTATTGCAGCATCTTCAACTCATCTGCGGTAGCTTCACGATTTGGTTCTTTCCCATCAAAGAAGTCACCTTGAAAACCAACACACACAATAGCCCAAACGGCAGGGTTATGTCCGAGAATATGCATTTTCATTTTATGCATCCAACTAGCAAAATTAGTACCATCAAAATAAGGACCTCTACAGTGATAATTTCCCTCGCTAGACGCCATACTCTCCTAGGTTGTGAAACCAAGGCTATGACCACCAAAAGCTATGGAAATGAAAGCAAATGGAGACCAAGGCTCTAATACCACTTGTAGGATCGAAAGTATGTCTAGAGGGGGGGTGATTAGACTACTTGACCATATAAAAACCTAACATTTTCCCAATTTTAGTTCTTGGCAGATTTTGGCTATTTTAGGACAAGTCAAGCAATCATCACACAATTCAAGCAAGCATGCAAAGAGTATATAGGCAGCGGAAAGTAAAGCATGCAACTTGCAAGAATGTAAAGGGAAGGGTTTGGAGAATTCAAACGCAATTGGAGACACGGATGTTTTTGGCGTGGTTCAGATAGGTGGTGCTATCCTACATCCACGTTGATGGAGACTTCAACCCACGAAGGGTAACAGTTGCGCGAGTCCATGGAGGGCTCCACCCACGAAGGGTCCACGAAGAAGCAACCTTGTCTATCCCGCCATGGCCATCGCCCACGAAGGACTTGCCTCACTAGCGGTAGATCTTCACGAAGTAGGCGATCTCCTTGCCCTTACAAACTCCTTGGTTCAACTCCACAATCTTGTCGGAGGCTCCCAAGTGACACCTAGCCAATCTAGGAGACACCACTCTCCAAGAAGTAACAAATGGTGTGTTGATGATGAACTCCTTGCTCTTGTGCTTCAAATGATAGTCTCCCCAACACTCAACTCTCTCTCACAGGATTTGGATTTGGTGGAAAGAAGATTTGAGTGAAAAGCAACTTGGGGATGGCTAGAGATCAAGATTCATATGGTAGGAATGGAATATCTTGGCCTCAACACAACGGTAGGTGGTTCTCTCTCAGAACATGTGAGTTGGAAGTGTAGATGTGTTCTGATGGCTCTCTCCACGAATGAAGAGGAGGTGGAGGGGTATTTATAGCCTCCACACAAAATCCAACCGTTACACACAATTTACCAATCTCAGTGGGACCGAATCAACAAACTCGGTCGGACCGATTTAGTAAATCTATTGACCGTTAGAGATTTTTGGTGGGACTGACATGCAACTCGGTATGACCGATATGGTTAGGGTTAGGGCATAACGTAATCTCGGTGAGACCGATTACACAAACTTGGTGAGACCGAATTGGTAATAAGCTGACCAGAGAGTTGGTCAGGTAAACTCGGTGGGACCGATTTGCTCTTTCGGTGAGACCGAAAAGTTACAAAAAGGAAACAGAGAGTTAACATTGCAATCTCGGTGGGACCGATCCGCTCTTTTGGTGAGACCGAAAAGTTACGAAAAGGAAACAGAGAAATTGCAATCCCATCTCGGTGAGACCGAGATCCCTATCGGTAGAACCGATTTGCTAGGGTTTGGCAGCGGCTTATGACAAATGAAACTCGGTGGCGCCGGATTGAAAGAATCGGTAGGTCCGGGTTTGACTTTGGGTTTAGGTCAAATGTGGATATGGGAAAGTAGTTGAGGGTTTTGGAGCATATCACTAAGCACATGAAGCAAGAGGCTCATTAAGCAACACCTCATCCCTCCTTGATAGTATTGGCTTTTCCTATAGACTCAATGTGATCTTGGATCACTAAAATGTAAACTGAAGAGTCTTGAGCTTTTGAGCTTGAGCCAATCTTTTGTCCTTAGCATTTTGAGGGATCTACTTTCATCATCCATGCCATGCCAATCATTGAGCTTTCCTAAAATGATCATCTTGGAATAGCATTAGCTCAATGAGCTATATGTTGTTATGAATTACCAAAACCACCTAGGGATAGTTCCACTTTCAGCTCCCCCAGCAAGGCCCTTGCCGGGGCGGCCTCCACAGCCCCGGCAAGAGCCTTGCCGGGAAACTTGCCCAACGCCAACAGGGCTGCCAGCCTTGTGCCTGAGAGTTCCGACGCCCTCAAACCACATTGGAACCAAGGCTCGGGAAGCGCCTCCATGGTGGCATGCAGATCTTTGTGAGGACCAAAAGCATACAAGACTAGATGAATAACCAGAAGATGAAGATCCTCGGCAAGATCCTTGCCAAGGATACCCACGAGACCCCCAGCAAGCCCCTTGTCGGGGACGACCACAATACCACAGCAAGACCCTTGCCAGGGCCCTGGCAAGACTCTTGCCGAAGACATCCCCGGGGCCGCAGCCAGGCCCACATCTGCCAGGACTCCGCCGCCGTTCCCATGGAGCTGCCAGCCCACCAACTAGGCGAGTACCTGCGTGGCGACGTGTGGCCTCTAGGCCAACTCAACAAGCACCTGCGTGGTGGCATGCAGATCTTCGTGAAGGCTCTATCACCGCACCAACTCAGCAGCCAGCCAGCCAACGTGGCACCACCTGCCTCATCAGTTCAAACGCGTGTGGATGCCAGGCGAGGTGGAGACAGCTGGGACGAGCTTCCTTGCCGTCCCCTATAAGGGCACGTTGGCAGCGCATTAAATGTTGTCCTACGGTGCCAGAGGATAGACTCGACCACTTTATAGCTTTCCACGTCCTGTGTGCCACTTTGGCAGCCCCTTTGTCTATAAAAGGAGGCCCGTGGCGTACTGGGAGAAGATTCGGACTTTTTGGACCCTGCATGCTTTGTAGCTAGTCCGAGAACACCAGATAAACAGAAACCAGCAGGAGTAGGGTATTATGCATCACTTGCGGCCCGAACCTGGATAACCCCCCCCCCCCCCCCCGCGTTGATCTCTCAATCCCGCTCTTTCCACAGCCCTGCGCCCGCCAACCATAGCAAAAGGGATTCCTCGTGATCCCGTATGTGTCGTTTCCCCCGACAGTTTTTGGTAAACCGGTAGATGATTATGATATGCTTGATGGGATAAAGACGTCATGTTTACTACTTACTGAAGATGGCTGATGTCATACTATTGATATGATACCTTAAACAGGACAGCTCGTCAGTCACCGGTTTAAGAGCTACCTTAGCATCTTCGGCTCTCTTTAATAGAGCTATTTTTTCAGTTTCCCAGCCAGTTTTATCATCACTGAAGCCCTGTTTCAATTGCTCAATGTTTTCTAGTGCAGTCTTCAGTTCTGACTTGGCCTTGGATGTCTCAGATTGCTGAGTTTTAATATCGGCCCTCAAGATCATTGATTTGTGAGTCTTTTTCAGTTACTTCAGCCTGCGACATGAACAAACATGGAAGGTATTATGATGATGATTATTTTTGAAGTCCCAAGCACAATACAAGTATTTTCCTTGGCACTTGGGGGCTAAAGCCTACTTGCTCTTTTCAAGACAACTTATCTGATGATCCAGGCAAAGTAATATGATCAGGTTTATAAAGATTACATGTTGGGATATTGATTTCAACCATGGTGATAAGTCCCGGTTTATTCATACTGATTAAACCGGCTCTTGCACTACAAAAAAAGACACTTCCGTGATGCTACGTGTTTGTCACAGTAGGTCACGTTTTCTATCATGCATGTACATCCATGACGATTTTATGACAGAATCAAGATAGTCATACTTGTGCTGTCGTAGAAGTGTTCCATGACATTACCAAAATTATCATCACGGAAGTGTCCACTTCCATGACGATAAATCACGCATCACAGAAGTGCTTTCATCAAGGGTGATCGACACGTGGCATCCACCATAACGGGTCGCCGTTAAGCCACCGTGTCCGGTTTTGGATCCGATAACCCGTTAACAGCCCGGACCAATGGGAAATTTCCACGTGTAAAATTCTGATTGGCTGGAGGAAACACGTGTCAGCTCATTAGTGTGTCAGATAGGCGCCTATGATATGTCGACACATGCAACGGCCCACCACTGGCCCATTTAGCTAACAAAGGTCGGCCCGTTTTACTTAGTCAAAAGTTAGCAGGCTGGCCCATGAAAAACCTGTTAATGGTCTCTTCGCAAACATCCCATTTTGTGGCCCGGTAACTCATGGGCCGTTAGGGCCTACCCGAAATCGGCCAACAACGTTATGTGGGTCGTTGAATATAACACCAGCCCGTTTCACTTTTGGCCCATGTATGGCCCACGACGTCTTTCGGCCCATATGAGGCCTTCATATCTTTAGGCCCTTTAGAGGCCATCGGTGACTCTAGCTCATAATGAACAATAAATTTCTTTGTACCCATTAACCGCCCATGATTCGCATGGGCCGTTTCCAGCCCGTGTTAGCTTTCGTCCTACTGATGGCCCATACGTTCTTGGGCTCCTTTTCGGCCCTCGATTACTTCCGGCCTGTTACTGGCCTGCTCCCCTAATGGACCTAATTCGGCTCGTGGCAAGAGCCGACCCGTTTCTGGCCTGTGAACCCGTTGCGCCGTTTCCAGCCCGTCCTATATTCTGGCCCATTAACGACCCGTTATGCCTGTGATAGAATTAAGCCTTTACTGTCCTCCAGCCTGTTAACGGACCGTTACCGCACTGGGCCGATACCAATTACGCCTGTTTACGGCCCATGTTAACCCATTTATCCGACGACCCGAGGCCCACCGATTCTACGGCCCTGTTGGAGGTCCATTTATCAACGACCCGTAGGAGGCCCATGGATCCTACGGCCCGTAGCAGGGTCAAGGTTACCATGGTCCGCATATGGCCCATGCTTGTTGTAGCCAGTAGCAAACCAGGGAAAAAGAAGACTAGGAAATAAATAAGCCTGAACCCATGTAAAATATTTGTTGTATTTTACTGCAAAGTACATAATAAAACCGGGTTCCAAACATATGACCATGTACAATGGCTAATGTATTGTCTATTTCTTCACATTGTATTGACAGCTAAGGATAAAGAGACAAAGTTTATAATACGGTAAGCATAGTATGACATCATTCATATCATGAAACAACTGAGAATAGACAAACAGGCAATTGTAACATTGTGTGGGCAAGACCAGCATGGAACTAGATTACAATTCAAGATCAAAGGAACATCACTCCTCTCTTTTAAACCTTGTAAGGTGCAATGATACACTAAGAAAATTGTGTATAAAATTGAAAAGAGTAATTGACATTGGCTGCAAACCATGCAGTTCAAGGCACGAGTCAGAGTAAGTACTAGTTAAAAGACATGAGGATTAAGGACTTACAACAGCGGCTTTGACTGGTGTAGTCATGCCCTTCGTCTTGCTGGTGTGACAGTCCTTGAAGATTTCCACAACATTTGGTTCAGGTACTTTTTGGTCCTTGCGGGCTTTCCTCCGCATTTGGTACAAGTCATTATAGATCTGATAATATGGTAGAGCTAAAAGAGTGAAACAACAGCTAATTACAAGAGCCTCGCAGTGTGCAATATAGCTACGAGATCCCGTCGTTTGTTGGAATTTCACTTTCGTACGGTTGGCCTTGTTCTTTGAAAAGTTCACCTACAAGAAGATAGATTTGTGTGGCACATGCGTAAATAGGACTTCAACATGTGATCTGATCACATATATATAATGTACCTGATACTTTGGATCATACCAGTGTTTAACGAGGCCTCTCCAATCTTCATCCGATATATTTTCCACTTGAGATGTTTGGGCAAGTTCACTGTTAGCCTTGCCTTCAAAGTGAGTTTTTCTCAAGTTATACCGATACTGTCGCAGAGCAGACTTGAAAACAAGGGTGTAAGCTTGTCTAGTTGCAGCAGCTTGGCTATCCAACTTGAACCTCATCTGTTGAAAATTATGGGAGTCTCATTATCAGCAACCTAGAAAGTATGGGACAGAGTAAGACGATATTACTAGTTTCAATACACAACCATACTTATAGATAAATGGTCGAGGAAGGTGTTGAACTGGGTTTCGTCTTTGTCATTCCTGTACTGAATCCATGTTGGGAGGATACATACATGACACCTAACGGCAACCGCTGGCTCTGATACTAACTTGGCTGACTCTGTAGCATCAGTGGCCTTTTTAAACCTGCCTCAAAATGGATCTCCATTCTTACTCCTCTAGATTTAGTTAACCTATCAAGCATTATCCCTGATGTTTTGTTTCCTCTTGCGCCTAGGTGCTAGTCCAACAACGAACATAGGATGTGTTATTGTACATCAAACTCTAAGACTACAAATAAAGAAGCATGCAACTGTAACTTGACTCCAGGAATTACCTTCTTCCTGTTGAAGCTCACAAAGTTCATCTGATCTTGCCAACTCATCTTGTGTCAAGAGTTCTTCAGAAGTAGTGTCAGGTGGCAAGGGAGCTTGGGACCATGCTGCTAGCTGAGTTGACCAATGAGTAAATCGTGTGGCTGGTGGTATGGTGGAAGGTGTTGCAACAACTAGGGATGTCTCTGCTTGTTTTGTGGCAGCTATTTGTTTCTGTTTGGCTTGTTCTGCAGCTCATGTAAAACGGGATACCCTGTTTGTACAATTTTCTGCTGGACTTAGACCTTCTATTGCACCCTCAGTACCAGCAGAATCTGCAGGATTCTTCCGCTTACCGTTCCCTGTCAATCCGTGTTGCCTCCTCTTTCTCTGTGCCATGTTAAGTCAAGCCGACAAGAAAAATGAATAAAAATACAGACGAACTGAACTTTGATGTTAGACAACCACATGATAGGAGGATGTAATATGTACGAAAAATAGGACTGCATGAGATAACCAGAACTATGATGTGTAAACTAAGCAGAAGACATTTCACTAAATTAGAAGCAATGCAATGGAAGGTAGGCACCATATGAAAGATGCTACAAATATCGCTCTGCCAAGTTAACGGTGTCTCATCATAAATGGCGTTTAAACAAATGTGAAGCGGTACAAGAAATAAATCATATGCAAGATGCAAACAACATCACACTACCAAGTTAAAGGTCTCTCGTCATTAGTGCCATTGCATATTTAGAGCATTGCATATTCACAGCTTATGTTGTGTAAACTAAGGAGAAGGCATTTCAATAAATTAGAAGCAATGAAAGCTAGACACCATATGAAATATGCAACGAATATCACTCTACCACGTTAAAACTGTCTCGTCATAAGTGCCATTTCAACAAATTAGAAGTAGTACAAGCTAGAAAAGAATGCGAGATGTAACCTATATCACACTCCGAAGTCAAATGTGTCTTATGATAAGTGATTGCTGCAGGTTACACAACAGTAGTACTTTGATGTAAGAAGATGGTGTGATAGACATATATTGTATGTTCTAGAAATAGGAACACGTGTCTTGTTCACAAGTATAATGTGTAAATTAAGCAGATGGAATTCAACAAAATTAGAAGCAATACAAGCTAGACATCATACATAACATGCAACCACATATAACAATGCCAAGTTAGAGGGAGCACCTGTGATGGTGCACTAGGGGAGACGTGCTCATCCTCAACACAACTACCTTGAGTGTCTATGCATGTGTTGTCTTGGAAATCATCTTGGGGGGGGGGGGGATGAAGGAGTATAATATGTAGAGACCCTCAGTTTGGAAGGAGCACCTTTATCCGCTGCCTTGCTAACTTCCTTCCGCTTTATTGATTTTGAATTGTCAAGTAAGACCGACAAGAAAAAGCAATAAAATTCACTCTTTAGAACTCATTCGTGCATGATACTAACAATCACTACTTTGATGTAAGGCAAATACATGATACCAGGATGGAATATGTATGAAAAATAGGACGACATGGCATATTCACAACTGTTTGTGTAAACTAAGCCGAAACCATTTCAACAAATTAGAAGCAATGCAAGCTAGACACCACATGAAAGATGCAACCAAATTGACTCTGCCAAGTTAAAAGCGTCCCATCATAAATGGCATTTCAACAAATTAGATGTAGCACATGCTATAAATCATATGAAAGATGCAACTAATATCACACTGCATATACTAAAGGTGTCTCATCATATTGATTGATGCAGGATACAAAAAAACAATAGTTTTATGTAAGGACATGCTTAATAGACAGATGTACTATGTACTAAAGACAGGAAGGCATGTCACATTAACATGTATAATGTATAAACTAAGCAGAATAGCACATGCAATTTAACCAGATTGGAAGAATTACAATCTAGACGCCATATGCAACATGCAACCACATATCAAACTGCCAAGTTAGAGCAAGCACCTGCGATGCTAGTGTAGGGGAAATGCGGTAATCAACTACATATCTACATTCATTATCTTCATCTAGCCTTGTTGTTTCTTGAGAATCATGTCGGGAGGCTGACGCTGCATTCTTTAAATGAGGATCTTTACTCACAGTAGTCCACTGTCCTGACTGCCTCATCATAAGTGATTGATGAGGGATACACAAGAACATTAGTTTGATGTAAGAACATGGTTAATAGACAGGTGTACTAGTATGTACCAAAAACAGGAAGGCATGTCATATTCAAAGGTATAATGTGTAAGCTAAGAGGATGCAATTTAACCAAATTGGAAGCAATACAAGCTAGACATCCGGCTGGAGTGGTGAGCATGATCATCTAGGACCTGAGAGCCTGGTGGGAGGTGGGCTGCTTCACCACCATTGTGGCTTTTTAGTTGGCTTCCAGGTAATGCATGTCTGTGCTGGGCTTGTCACTGGCTCGGCTAGTGCCCTGACTAGCTATTTGTCTTCTGGTGCTCACGGGATGGTGGTTCATGTAAAAAATATCTTTCCTTATCTTAATAAAGACCGACTTCGGCCTTTCGAATACAAGCTAGACACCATATGTGACATGCAACCACATATGGCACCGTGAAGTTAAAGCAAGCACCTGGGATGGTGGTTCATTGCTAGCGAGGTCATCAACTCCAGAGCTACGTTTACTGTCTCCATGTGATAACACTGCACCTATTATAAGGTTGAAATGTCTCTAGCCTATCCCCGTACGACGCCGGAGCGACTTCTCTCTTTTCTGTTTTGCTTCCCTCATAGCAGCAGAATCTGAAATACCCTTGCATAAAAACACAATAGTGAGAGTATGGGCGAAGTGTGTGTAGAACTAGTGCACTGTAAAAGTAGCAGATAGCAGGTGGCTGAAAAATAAATGACAGGAGACATATGATAGCTCTACAACATTGCATGGAAACAAAATTAGATTCTACTCCATATGATTTTGTAATATATGAGCACAAGAAATGCAGGTACTCCTCCACCACACCACCACATGTGGTCCTATCAAGATAACAGTCGACTGAAAACAAATAGGTCAGTCGATTTTTATGAACCGTCTGATCTATAAGGAACGGGTAGATGGCCTTCGTCTACCTCCCACCATTCACTGTTGACGATCTTTCTCGAACCACCAGCGACCACCGGCCCAGACCCCTGCCTCCGCCGCCCCGCCCTCCCCTCGACCTCACACCACCGTCGTGCTTGGTAGCGCCCCCAGGCCATCCCTTTAATCCCGGCAGACCTCCAGATCGGGCGCCAGCAGCTCTAGGCCCCACACGCCCCTAAGATAAACACTGAGGCGCTGCTTCCCCGGTGTAGTAGGCGGACTAGCGCCTGTTACGCCAGGGAATGCTTCCGTTAATTGGGAATCAACTGACCAGGAATTGAAATCCAGGGGGGCGACGGACCTCTAGCTAAGGTGAAATAGTATATGAGGAGAAACCTTGTGCATCGCGAGTTACTATGAACATCTAGTATCAAGAAGAAGCGGTCAACTAGTGTCCTCTGCGGGATGAATACCGTGCAAGAAGACACATAAGATTTGGACGAATAAGGGAAGAGGAGTACCATTTCTGGTTGCCAATGTGGTCGCCTCCATATGTCGCGCCGATCTTCTTCTTTTTGCCGGGGAAACCGATGTTTTGGAGGAGGGTGCAGGCTTGGACGAACCCATGGCCAAATTGTTGACTGTGTTGCCGTGGGCGTATGTCGGGGGAGGGGAAGCAGATCCGAGGCAGCGAAGGACGGCGTAGCAGGAGCAACTCCTGTGCGATGGACGGTGGCGAAATTGGAGCAGCAGCGGTGAGGCATAGGACGGCGTGGTTGAACCGGCTCGGGTACGGACGGCTCGGCCTCGGCTTCAACTACTGGCCTTGGAGGGCGTTGCGGTTGAGGTTGCGGTGGATGATGACGTCAGGGTATCGGCTCCGGCGTGATGGAGGAGGGCGGCGGTTGATGGGTGGGATGGGGTGGCAGACGTAGGACGCCGGGGTTTCGCGGCTGATGGAGAGGTAGTTATGGCACCCACGGAGTATGAATGGGGAATCGGGGGGGGGGGGGGCTAAGGGAGAACCATGTTTCGGTCTGGGACGCGCTTGTTTTTGGGTTTTTTGACCAGATGGGACGCGCTTGTTTGAAATTTGGGGAAATTACAAACTTTCCCCCCCTCTTAAATTTCGGACCTACTGTGAGTCCGAGGTAGGATGATCAGGTGTCCCAAATAGTGGGCGGGAGCGATTTCGCCGCGCGCATGTGTGCTTAGGCAGCCATTGTGTATGGATGTTTTTTGGAGGCAGTTGCGTGGCATCTAGATGAAGCTACAAACCTACCCCGGTTTAGAGCTTTGGACGTCGGGCCGGTAGGTTTCACGGGTCGGAGTTAGAAAAGTAATTTCCTTCTACTACCAAACATTGGTCTCACGCGGTTTCGGGCGAGTAAAGGCTCTTTTGGCGCTTCGTTCGAAATTTTGAAACAAAAGCATTCACGATTAGAGTACTCTTGAACTTTGAGGATTGGCCTAAATAGACAACGTTAAATTTGGCCTTGTATGTTTGAAAACCTCATTAAATTATCCGCTTCTTTTTGAAATTTTGACACTTGAAAATCCTATAACTACGATTATTTTGGAATGGAGGAGCTAAATTTGAATCTATTTTGTACATGACTATATATGCTATTATGTACAAAATCAGAGCAAAGATTGGTGCCCCCATAATTTAGGTATGATTTACAAATGCCATGATATCGAATTCAAATAATTGAATGGACTTCATGTTGAATTCGATTTTTTAAACCACCTTAAGTTGAATTCAAATGTATGCTAGTTCGTATCTAGCTATTTATAATGTTCATTGTGTTACTTTCGTATGCATTGTCTGGAGTTCAAAATACTAACTATGTGGATCAATTATGTCGAATAATAACATAGACTTGCTCAAATTCGATAGAATCTAGATGTCTAATGGATCAATGACCGTTCCTTACGTGAATTGCAAATATCATGATCCCATCCTAATATTTGCATACAATTTATATCTTTAATCAATGTGTACATTAGTCTTTTACGTGTAGTTTCACTCTCCATCGGTGGTCTCTCACACAAGCTCACACACTCTCTCCCGAGGTGTCTTTCTCGCAGACATGCTCTCGATATAACCGTCCCTCCATATCGTAACCATTTACGACTGTTTTCACTAACCTTTATCATAAGAACTCTTCCTCTCACAAGCATACACACGCACAATCCCTATCGACCCTTTCTATATACATAGACATGCCTACATGTATCCTGTACGCACATTATCTTTAGGCATGTCTCTCACGCATTGTCTCACACCTCTCTTCCTAATCGACGAGTATGATTCTAGCAGAGCATTATGTAGGATGCCCCTTAAAGTTAGGTTGGATGAATAGTAATATCAGAGAGAAGGGGTTACCTTAGTCCGAGAACCTAGGGTTACAAATCCTATCCGGCTTTGTCAGTGGACACAGAGTCCTTCACAATTCTGCTATCTTTGTCTTATACGACTAGTTATCCATGGGTCTCCCTAAATGCGTCACGGGCCGACCAATGTGGCGCAGGACGGAACCGAACCAAGGGCCTCACCACGACCCACCTTACCTCACACGGTGACACACCCTCTCCCCCAGGTCTCGTTATCTTCTCACACCCACACATACCAACATAGACACCACACAAAAAAATTCTCCTCATGCCTCTATCCCCTCCCCCCTTGCATATACACACTCAAGGGAATCTCTCGTTGTGACATCATATTCGTCTCTCTCTCTCTCTCTCTCTCTAGACCTCTCACATTTCTCATGCTATCTCTCCCACGCTCCCTGCCCCCGCCGGCCCCTCTATCCTTGCCTCTCTCGAATACGTACTACACACACATACCTCTCTAGGCCCTACCAAATACATCAACTACACATTCACACATGTTACATCACGTACCCCATTGATTTAAAAAGCCCTCTCTTCATGTTTATTTACATACAACATTCCTTTTGAATAAAGTGTGGTGATTTTTTTATAATTTCTAAATATATACAACATTACAAAGTTATATGGAGGAGTATGAACGTTTATTTGCATTGCATCGTGCCCACAATGATATTTATTATGCACTGTGAATTTTTCTATTTTTATACTATATATAAAGTTAGTCATAATAACGAGAAACGAAGAGCATCTCTCTCTCTCTCCATTGCATACACCCCCTCTACGCCCCTTTCACGTACGAACACAAACTATCTCCAGGTCCTCTAAAAGTAAGCCCCAGCACATTCACGCATGTTTCATCTTTCTCTCGCGATATATATAGTGACGATCATTGTATTCGAAGCGAAAGCACGATACGTACATTGGACTTCAGAGTCCACTCATTACGGTCAGCATTTATGTTTTGTGGTTATTATACAGTCATGGGCTCACCGTACAGCTCTGTATTTGCTCAAGACACGACTAGTTGACCTGTTAAACGCTCCACATGGCACCTCTAGTGTTGCATCACATTATCTCACTACCATTGGGCCCACCCGTCGGCTTGTATCTACTCTACATCTACATCTACACTCTTATAAAAAACAGAGTTGGTGATGATGGTGTGCCTGCCATCCTGCAATATAGGCCGTCCGATTTATATCTGACGGATAGGAAGGAAACTATGGAAATTTTGCAAAAAGGTACCCACACACCTCTCCACATTTGCAAATAAGGCCTTGCCTCGTTCATGCTTTTCTCTCACAAGATAAACTAGTCATACAAATGCATCTTGATGTTACGTGCAACGCAAGGGCATCTTGCTAGTAAGAATGAAAACAAAGGACACAAAAATATTGGACGGTGGTTCGAAGTGATGACCGCGGGCACATCGGACAAGGTGGCCTTGTATTGATATGTTGAGCCGTCTGTTTTTACACACAGGAGTTGGTGTGGTGATTATACACACAAGCACGCATGAACAAGAACTGCATGCACGCAACACTCGCACGAACACATGCAGCCACGCACACACGCAACACTCACACGTACACATGTAGCCACGCACGCACGCAACACTCACACGCACACACGCACACATGCATGCACACACCACACGACCAACACACACTCTCACGCTCACGTGCTCAACCTACACGTGCATGCGCACACATCAGGCCCTGACAGACACATACACTACCAGGTGATTCCCGCTCATGGGTTGGAGTCTTGTCGCGCCCGCATAAATTTGTGTCTATCTGACCTTTTTCCTATGCGAACTGACAGGTGGGACCCACAAGGAACATGGTCAATTTAACTAGTCAACATGGTGCCACACAGACTATTTGGCCGGTCAACAGAGTGCAATCCGATGCTGAACGGTGAACAAGTGACTGTATAATCACCGCAAAACGTATATAGTCGTAATGAGCGTATTCGGAAGTTCGGTGACCGCATTATGCTTTCTCTGTGTAGGCCCTCAAAAACTACATCTCTACACGTTCTCGCATGTTACATCTAATAACTATGCAATACATCACTACTACTACACCCTAACACAATAAATCATATGTGTTTTTAGTTTTACTAGATATCATATTGTTACTTAATTATTCAGTTTGCATACATTAAAATTGCCTTTGAAATGTATGGCCAGTATCATCTACCGCGCGGGAAAAATCCCGCCCTTTCCTGTTTAATCGGGTTTATATCGATGGATCGTGCGGAACATCAATACCATAGTACTACATAGTACAAGTGACAGTTCACTGGGCCGCCGTGTAGTGTACTCCTCCATCGTAAGAGTGGAGCGCTCGCTTTCATAAATGTTCTAGTCCCTTTCACTTACATGTGGGACATCAAGCTACCGGGTCCACGTGCCATACCGAAATATAGCACAGAGCAGCAGGGGTGAAGCACCCCAGTCATGGCGCCGGCGTAGTAATGAGCAATGAGGCGTCAAATCACAAAGTTGCACCTTTCCTGCAGTTAAGTTGGAGGGACGAAGTAATAATAATTCTAGTAAAGAAAGAAGTTGGAGGGACGAAGGAACAATCATTTCACTCGTTGCTGAATCCGCTTCTCCCTCATCTTCTTCAAGTTAACCACGTGTTGCTTCTGCCGTTGTTCTGCCTCATGTGGGACGCGGATCGGCTTGGTAAAGCACTGACACGTGGGACCGCATGTTAGGAAACCGCCAAGCCAATGTCCTCTAAAAATAAGAAACCTCCCCCGCCATCCGCGCGGCAAAATCACCTCCTTTTTACTAATCTTGATTCTATAATATTTTTAGATCAATATAATTGAGATTTGTATAGATAGCACACAGGAGCAAAACCAAGTGGTATGGTTAAGGGCATCCACAATGTGTAGCCAAATGTGAAAATAGCTTTTGTCATCGATGGGAACCATTGTGGACGGTGCTGCGAAAGCCAAAAAGATGGAACTGAAGCTCCCTGATTGATTGATTGAAGGAATAGAAAAATGCAACGTATCTCCTCTTTCTCCCATGCTTGGACGCATGTACAGTATAGAGCACAGAGTCTACTCCCCTGTCCCTTCTATCACAAATCACAAAGCAGTGAGGCATTAAATCACAAAGCACGGACGAAGCAACCATCATTTCACTCTTCATTGACTCCGCTTCTCCATCGTCTTCTTCGAGAAACCACCTCACCGCACTAAGCTGGACGAACGACGCTATTGTGTACTAGTAGTACTAGTACATTTATGCATCCTTTGGTTCAACGGACTTCCTGGATGCAAATAAGGCGGTTGTCTCGGCTTTCAAGAGACACTTGCGAACGACTTACCGTGGTCTCCCTCAATGGTGTTCTCCGTCGAACGCACTTTGCCAAACCACAACGTTCGAGATATCATCGACATCACCGCAATGGGGAAGGAAGTCAAATAGTTACTACCTCCATTTTTTTGTACACAAGGACAGTATATCAAAATTACAATTTGCAAAAGGCCACTAACACTAATCGAGGCAAAATTGATGGGGTTTTCCTCGTACTAGCAACCAAGGACATTAATATACCCTTGCATGCATGCGGAAGTTAGAAGGTTTGTTTGCATGGTGCTGCATTAATAAAGCAATGAAGAGTGAGATGGTTAGCTCTTTGGGCTTTGGAGAAAAACTACACATTAATTGACATGTCAAACGAGGATTTGTATCGATTAATCCCGCGAAGGAAAACCCCGCCTTTCTTTTTTAACACTAGTACTCCTAGTACATACGTACTTATCATGTTTGAGTCTAGGCCTTGCATTGCCATACTTCGCCACACATTTTTGCCAAGCTTGCATAAAGTTTTCAAAATGAAAAGGAGGTACACTTGCGCACGACTGTCGCGGTCGCACCGCACCCTCACACGGTCGCTCCTGCACGGCGCGGTCGCATCGCACCCTCACACAGTCGCTCCTGCACTCCGCAAACCCAACCAAGGGAACACACCCTCACTGACACGTGCTACCGCTGACAGATAATTTTCGTTCATACATTATGTTTATCCAACCGCATGTTGGGGTGCATCCGTATGGCCCGTGTAGTGGTCTGTTGAGGAAGAAGAAGAGGTGAGGAAGAAGGGTTAGGAGACGTAGGATATTCTTCCAACCGCCTGAAATGGTAGACTGACCCAAATGATGAAAATTAGGCGACTTGCATAACAATATATGTTTTTACACAATAGAAGATCCCTAAAAACAAAAATATAAAGAAAAACTATCACTGCTCGCGGAATGAGACAGCCTTGTCGTCTTTGGCTGCCGGTGCGAACCAGCCATAGCTGCCGACATGTGTCTCCACACCGTGGTTGTCCTCAGCCTCCAGCTACTCGTTCACGCGGAGCGTGTGGGCGCTCTGCACGGACGAGAGCACCGCCCGGTTCAAGTAGAGGACGACCGGTTCCGCCTGCAGGAGGGCCTCGATGGCAGTGGCATCCGCACGCTCCGCGTCGAGTTGAGCCTCCACCGCCTGGTTCAAGTCCAGGACGTCCGGTTCCGCCTGCAGGAGGGCTTCGATGGAAGCGGCATCCGCACGCTCCGTGTCGAGTTGAGCCTCCGCCACCCGGCTCAAGTCCAGGACATCCGGTTCCGCTTGCAGGAGGGCCTCGATGGCAGCCACATCCGCGTGCTCCGCGTCAAGTTGAGCCTCCGCCGCCCGGTTCACATCCACGACATCCGGTTTCGCCTGCAAGAGAGCCTTGATGGCAGCGGCATGCGCGCGCTCCACGTCGAGTTGAGCCTCTGCCTCCCGGTCCTTCTTTAGTATCGCCAGGTTGAACCGCTGGTCCGCCTGCACCATGGGGGACCCGGACGCCGGCACGAAGTCGACGTCCATCGTCTCATACCCTTCGGGGGCCTTGTGCGCCACGAACTCCGCCACGAACATTGGATCGGCTTCCTCCTCCTTGTAGCTTGGCTCCAGAGAACTCGGGGATTGGCCCACTGTCGGTGTCAAAACCGGCGGATCTCGGGTAGGGGGTCCCGAAGTGTGCGTCAAGGTAGGATGGTAACAGGAGACAAGGGACACTTTATTTTACCCAGGTTCGGGCCCTCTCGATGGAGGTAAAACCCTACTCCTGCTAGATTAATATTGATGATATGGGTAGTACAAGAGTAGATCTACCACGAGATCAAGGAGGCTAAACCCTAGAAGCTAGCCTATGGTATGATTGTGTATGATGATGGTTGTATGGTTGTCCTACGGACTACAACCCTCCGGTTTATATAGACACCGGATAGGGTTAGGGTTACACAGAGTCGGTTACAATGGTAGGAGATCTTGAATATCCGCACGCCTAGCTTGCCTTCCACGCCAAGAAAAGATCCTTCCGTACATGGGACGATGTCTTCAATCTTGTATCTTCATAGTCCTGGAGTCCGGCTGAAGGTATACACCGGCTATCCGAACACCCCCTAATCCAGGACTCCATCAGTAGCCCCTGAACCAGGCTTCAATGACGACGAGTCCGGCGTGCAGATTGTCTTCGGCATTGCAAGGCGGGTTCCTCCTCCAAGTTCTTCAAGAAGATTACAAACACCAAAAATAGTGTCCGGCTCTGCAAAATAAGTTTCCACATATTGCCATATAGAGAATAATATTAACACAAATCAAATCTGCTGACGTATTCCGCAGTGCGTCATAACACTGCAGCCAAGCTCTTTATATAAACTGTTTTCATTGTTCCACCTCAGCGCGTTTAGCGAGGCGGTTTCCTTGGCATGTCTTGTCAAAGCAGAGATCGTGTGCCCCTTTTAACGGGATTCTCATTAATACGGACATGGGTAACCCAGTCGTGCCCGTTAGCACGTTTTGCCTTAATTAAAGGCTAGTCCAAGACGGTTACGGGGAGGGCTCTTGGTATTCTGCCTCTTATAAAGAGACCAAGAACCTGTTCCCCTCTTCTATTCTCAAAACGAGCTCGCCCGTCGCCTCGAGTTCCAACACCCTAGGCTTCCAGATTTCAGGCACACCGGACCTTTGACAATGTCCGGCTCCGACCTCCAAGGCCGATGGATGCCCTCCTCCGTTACGGAGGAGGACGTACTAAGGTTGAGGGAAGCTAAATTCCTGACCGGCGAGATTTCGCACAGGTTGCCTGTTCAAGTACAGGTGATCCCTAGCCCTCAGCCTAGTGAGAGTGTGGTATTCATATCCCACTTCCTTCGGGGATTAGGCTTCCCAATGGATCCCTTTGTTAGGGGGCTGATGTTTTATTATGGGCTGGAATTCCACGACTTAGCTCCGGAGTCCATCCTCCATATCTCCTCGTTCATTGTTGTGTGCGAAGCGTTCCTCCGTGTTACCCCTCACTTCGGATTATGGCTCAAGACCTTCAAAGTAGAACCAAAGATGATCGAGGGGCGCCACGCAGAGTGAGGCGCTGCTATAAAAAGAAATGCCGATGCTCCATGGCCCGAGGGCGCTTTTCAAGAGGAGCTTGGCTTATGGCAACAGGAGTGGTTCTATATCACCGCTCCTCGGGGCACCGCTTGGGTGGCGCCTCCTGCCTTTCGCTCGGGTCCCCCACCACGGTTAGCGTCGTGGATCAACAAAGGGTTAGATCGGGGTTTGCCCAAAGACGTACCTCTGCTGCAGGGCCGCATTAAGGATCTCTTGGAAGGAGACCTCAACCTGGTCAAGGCGACACAAGTCATGCTGATTCGCCGGACACTGCCCGGCCAACGTCACCCCCTTCGCCTGTGGGAGTTCAATCCAGAGGGATCGCGAGTTCTCCGGGATTTTATGGGCGCGACGCCCGCGAAGATGTATAAACTGTTCTTCGGATCACAAGAAGTGAGTACGGATTTGACCGAGGATGTGGGTTTAAGCCGCAATCGCCCGGATACTCAAGTAAGTGACCTTGTGCCCGGACCTTCTATCCGCATAATTCACTTGCTCTTAACAGCGCTTCTCCTTTTAAGCAGGAGTGGATAGCGAAGGCGAAGCTGATCAGGTGTCCGGCTCCCCTTCCCGAAACCAGGCTGGATCCCGTGCTAGTCAGGATGCTGGAGGTAGTGCCTTTGGAGGGAAATAAGGGGGAGGACAAGGAAACCATGGCCTCCTCGAAAGAGGCCATTCCAAAGGGGGGAATCGATAATTCCTCTCCTAAGGGAAAGAAAAGGGCCGCCTCTGACGACCCGGAGACCGTAGCCTCGAAGCGGGGGAAAGAATCCTTGTCAAAGGGTCCGGCGCCGGGGAGCCCCTTGGCCGAACTAAACCCTCAAAGGGACCAGCTCTATAGCGAGCCGTAAGTAGAAGAAGAGTTTTTCTTTTAAGAGAAATCCTTGATTTATATGTGAGAAGTTTCAACCGAAACCTTATTTTATAGTTCGGACCTCAGCCCTTCTCAGCAGAACTCATCCTCGGGGGATCTTCTTTCGGAGATGATGGAGAGCGGGTCGCCTCCTCTTTCTGTATCGCCTAGCAAGGCGGGTGACGCTGAAGTGTCATCGCGGAGGATTTCTCCGGATCTGACAGGGGTGGAAGGTGGCCATGTGGCCCCCCGAGGTTCTTCGCGTCCGGCCTTTGAGGGAGGCCATGGGACGAGTCTGGCACCATCTGGTGTTCGGCCGGAGGAGCTAAAGATTGTGCTGGGGCGAGCCTCTGTCTCAGAGGAGCATCGTGTGTTGATGAACACGGTGATTGAAAAGGTGTCATCCGCAGAAAGCGAATTGCACGAGGCCGTCAAAAGTTTACTGGCAGGCCTTGAGGTACGTTTTAAATAATGTACACTTGTGTTAGTTGTGCATAAATAAAGTGGGCCCTATGTAGATAGTAGCCCCTGAGACTCTATGCGTCGTTAAAATTGACGGCGCGCAGAGAATCTTAATCCCAGGTCCTTTAAGTGGCACCTTTATATGTAGGTGGCGGATTGTCCAAAGTCAAGTCGGACTCGTGAATTTGCCGAACTGAAGCGACAACTTGATGAGGCAGAAGCCGACATCGCACTTGTTAACAAGCGGCTTGATGATGCTCAAGGTATTGAAATCATCGGGCGAGGGTTAGTAAGAGGAGCTTTATGTCAATATCTTACCGTGTGTATGCTTGACGCAGATGGTGCGGCCGCCGTGGAGGGTCTTAGGTCCGAACTCGCCCGAGCGAAGGAACGAGCCAGGAAAAGCGATGCGGCTGCCATGAAAGCCCTTGAAGAGCTGAAAGCTGAACAGGCTGCCCATTGCCGAAGCAAGGAGGAGATGGATGATATGGCCATAAAGTTAAAGAGTGCTACTTACCGTTGCAAGCTTCTTGAAGAAGAGGGTCGAGCGAGGCAAACGAGCTTAGAGAAGGCTGTTGCTGACGCCAAGGACGCCCGCTCTATAATGAGAGCGGCAAGGGAAGAGCTGCGTCAAGCCGGACAAATTGCGGATGGAAAGCCCTTCTCGCTGCGGAGAAAATTTTGTGATCCAAAGTTTGCCCCGTTAGACCGGATGTGGAGTGTAAAGGACACCTATCTGGATTTGGCGGCTAGTGCTGCTGATGCGACCGAACACTTTCAAGATAAAAAGGATCATGAAGTGGAGAAGCTCTTTTGGTCGCAATTCATCAATCCAGAGCGTCCACTGTCAGTGGACGATCGCCTGGCCCAATGGGCCGAACTGAATAGGTTGTCCGGACTCGCCATGAAGTACATCATGGATCATCTGTGTCCGGGAAGATCGAAGCCGAAGAGTTATTTCAGCTTGGTGCAGCAATTGCTAGAAGTGGTACCACGTGTCGATGCTATGAAGAGGTCAGCGTGCATAGAGGGCGCTTGGCTGGCTCTTGCCCGTGTCAAGACATATTGGGCAGATATGGAGC
This sequence comes from Aegilops umbellulata, assembly GCA_032464435.1. Classification (NCBI taxonomy): domain Eukaryota; kingdom Viridiplantae; phylum Streptophyta; class Magnoliopsida; order Poales; family Poaceae; genus Aegilops; species Aegilops umbellulata. Next base: position 116,568,624 of record CP136056.1, read on the forward strand.
CCACCATTGTTGCATCCCGGGATTCAGATAAAAGCCGAATACCTTCCGAGCACTATTTTGGGGAAGTCCTCGAAGGTGCTCGCGTAATAGAGACGCAGTGCTCGAAGGATGCTACATTATGATAGCATATGTAATCATAAAACAGTATTTTGATAAATTGTAGTGGCATTTTTTAGACTTGTGCCTTCAAGTATTAAGAACACCTCCTGTGCGGCCGTTTTAATATATAATTTCTAAAACATTGCAGTCGTTGGCTTCAGCCCCCACGCACATAGTGCGGGGGTGCGTGCAGAAGACGCATTTTCACACTTAACCCAACGTCTTGGTCCTATAAAGGAGGTGATAGCGCAGCGGGCTAGGCAACCGGACTATAATGCTTTAACACTTTCACTTAGCCATAGGAGCTTGACAGTGGGACTCTTTAGGTAGCCCCTTACTGGCGACTGCGCTTGTCCGAATTCGGGGCGCATACGTGCCTGACCGGGAAACGGCCCTTCGTCAAAGCGGAGGAATCTGATAAATTCCTATAAGTCATTGAGTGGCGACCAGTCTCGCGCTACATCATGACAGTCAGTTTTCAGCTTTGTCTACCGAGGTGCTCACCCGGCCGAACCGGGGCACAATCGCAGTAGTTCTCCTGGTGCTACCTTAGCAGATAGAGCGGAACGTAAGGTAGCCGAACTCAGGAGCCGGGCAACCCAACATTTGACCAAAGACATGATTCGGAGCTGATGCATATAGTGCCAAAACTCGCGACGCCGAACACTCCCTAAGGTGTTCGGTCTTTATGAATGCCGGTGAAACAACACCCTAAAAAAAGAGCCCCTAGTGTCCAGGTACGAGTAAAAATTCTGACGTGGCCACATGCCAAAATGCCAGCCTCCTCCTTGGTTATAGTAGAAAGAAAACCAGGGGATGTATAGCAGCAAGAGACAGTAAAAAAGGTTTACGCAGGGTCTTAATCTAAAAAGAATCCTTAGGACGGGTCCCTACTGCATGTCTGCGCCTGTGTCTCCGTTGTGCCGTGTCCTGGACGGGCGCCGCGCGACGTTCATCTGTAAAAGAGAGGAACTGAATTGAAAATGGGTCGTGCGGAACAAAAATATAATAAACAAAATATAAAGTTGAGCTTTATTGTCTCTGCGTATAGCCCCCGGTACGGGGGTATATGGCGTTATAAGCCTGCGTTGATGATGGACTTGTGCCGAACTCATTTAGTCCGGGTCCGTGGCCTTTAATGACTTATATCGGAAAAGTCTTTTGGCTGGCGAGGCCACCTTATTGTGTGGCTGTTTAAGCAGCCACGCAATCCTCCGTTTGGAGGAGGCGTATTTTAGTGCGCTCCCTTTAAAGAGATGATGCCTCATGGACCGTGCATCTTAAGCGTGAGAGATGCATAGTGCGGTATTGCGTTAAAGCGAACGAAAGCTCCGCGTCCCATTAGTGCTTGATAGTAAATTGAAAACGGGACGACATGGAAAATCAGCTTTTCGCGACGGAAGTTATTGGCAGAGCCAAATATGACTGCGAGCCGGAGAAAACCCATACAATGGGTGTCCGGGCCCGGTGCTACCCCTTGAAAGGAGGTTGTACTGTGGCGGATTCTTCTGGGTTTATGCTCACGCGGTGGATTGTATCCTGATATATCAGGTTTAGTCCACTGCCGCCGTCCATAAGGACATTGGTAAACTGGAATCCGTCAATTATTGGATCGAGTATCAGGGCAGTCCGGCCTACGTTTTTGATATTTCTAGAATAATCTAGCTGATAAAAAATGATTGGTTTTAATAACCAGTGGCGGGACTCCTGAGGGATAGGTTTTATTGTGCGTACCTTCAAGGGTGCCACACGTTTTGTTACGTGAAGTGAGTTCACTGTTTTAACTTCTTGTGGGAAGTTCTTTTGTTTCCTGGTATTCTGCTTCTGGGGTTCGTCCTCGTCTTCGCTTGGTGTATCGAGCCCCTTGTGTTCGGCGTTAAGCCTTTCGGATTGTTTAAAAACCCAACAGTCTCTGTGGGTGTGATTGGCAGGCTTCCCAGGAGTGCCGTGTATCTGAAATATTCTGTCCAGGATTCTGTTTAAGCTGGACGGATCCTCCCTATTATCCTGAAGGGGTGGTTTTGCCTGATTTTGCCGTGAGCTTTTGAATCCGGCATTGACTGCCATGCTCTTGGGACTTTTTTCTTTGGTTCGGCGATGGTCCTTATTTCGCCGCGGTTTTCCATTTCCATCCCTGATTTCGGATATACTTGGGTCGCTGGGGCTGCATCGTGCCAACCAGCTGTCCTCTCCTGCGCAAAAGCGGGTCATGAGGCTTGTGAGTGCGGCCATTGTTCTTGGCTTTTCCTGGCCGAGGTGTCTGGCGAGCCATTCGTCTCGGACATTATGCCGGAAAGCTGCTAAGGCTTCGGCGTCCGGACAATCCACTATCTGATTCTTTTTAGTAAGGAATCTATTCCAGAACTGCCGAGCTGATTCTCCGGGCTGTTGGGTTATGTGTCTGAGATCGTCTGCATCCGGGGGGCGGACATAGGTCCCTTGAAAATTTGCTCGGAAAGCATCCTCGAGCTCTTCCCAACTTCCAATTGTGTTTTTGGGAAGGCTTTTAAGCCAGTGCCGGGCTGGCCCTTTAAGCTTAAGGGGTAAATATTTGATGGCGTGGAGATCATCTCCTCTAGCCATATGTATGTGGAGGATATAATCCTCGATCCAGACTCCGGGGTATGTTGTTCCATCGTACGCCTCTATGTTGACGGATTTGAATCCCTCTGGAAATTCATATTCCAGGACCTCATCGGTGAAACATAGGGGGTGTGCGGCGCCACTGTATTTGGGTGTGCCGGATTCTGATGATGGCTTTTTTGCGTTGCTTGTGAGAGCTTGTTTTCTTGGCCCGTAAATGGACCTGGCTGGGCCATGATGCGAGTCTTTAATTGGGTCGCATGCCGCATTAAGTGTGGCGCCGCTTGCCGTTTTATGGTGGCCGTGTGGTCGTCTATCCGACCGTGTGGCTTTTTTATTTTTTGAATGCGAGGGCTCTAGGGCCTCTTGGTTGAATTCGGGCAGTAGTTTTCTCTTCGGATAGCTTTTAGTGCGGCGGCTGCCGCCGTATTTGTCTGCGGTCTTGATTACCTTGCTCCATCTTATTCTGAGTGCATCTTCCGCCGTCTTTAGCTTCCGCTTTTGCTTTTTCAGGCTGCGTGCTGTGGCAACGAGCCTTTCGTGGAGATTCTTCTGCTCCGTGGTTTTATCCGGCGTGAGATCGTCCGGAGTTCTGTTATGGCCGGAGGAGGGCTGTCTGTCCTTTATATCCGCGTTGCCCTGTTCGGACAGTTGCTCTGAGGCATGCTCGTCGTCTACCGGCTCATCCTGCTCTATGGCTGGGTCTTGATCAAGGCGGGGCTTGGCTCGGAGTTTTCGTCTCCGCTTTGATTGCTTTTCGGAGGGTTTATCCCTTTTTCCGTCCCCTTTTTCCTCATTGTTGTTTCTTTTAGGGGTATCCACCATGAATACATCGTTAGGTGGGGTGGCGGTCCACCGCCCTATAGGTGCTGGTTCCTGTTCGTCTCCATCTTCGTCGTTCATACTGTCGAAGTCTTCGGATCCGAAGTCAAGTATGTCGGTTAAATCATCGACAGTGGCTATTAAGTGGGTGGTGGGTGGGCTTTGAATTTCTTCGTCGTCCGAATCCCAACCTCGCGGACCATAGTCCGGTCTGGGCTCTCCTGATAGAGAGAGAGACTTGAGAGAATTCAGGATATCACCGACAGGTGAGTGCTGAAAGATGTCCGCGGCGGTGAACTCCATTATAGGTGCCCAATCGGATCCGATCGGCAGGGGCACGGGAGGCCCGGAGTTCGGAGCAGAGTCCGGCTCCTTGGAGTCATGGGCCGTGCGGAGTACGGGGCTGGTGTTCGGCTCGATCGCCTTCAAGATCGCAACCCCCAAGGTGACGTCCAACCGTTCATCCTCCAAGAACGCAGCGGGCTCCGAGTCGAGGATCGGGGCCGGTGCGTCTGCGGCCTCCAGGGCACTATTCGGAGGCAGAGCTATATCATGCCCCTCGAGGTAGTGCGGCGCGCTTGGCTGTGGCTCGAACCCGTCGAAGATCAAGTCTCCGCGGATATCTGCCGTGTAGTTTAAGCTTCCAAACCTGACTTGATGGCCAGGGGCGTAGCTTTCGATCTGCTCCAGACGTAGGATCGGCTTCATCCTCCTCGTAGCTTGGCTCCAGAGAACTCGGGGATTGGCCCACTGTCGGTGTCAAAACTGGCGAATCTTGGGTAGGGGGTCCCGAACTGTGCGTCAAGGTCGGATGGTAACAGGAGACAAGGGACACTTTATTTTACCCAGGTTCGGGCACTCTCGGGTAGTACAAGAGTAGATCTACCACGAGATCAAGGAGGCTAAACCCTAGAAGCTAGCCTATGGTATGATTGTGTATGATGATGGTTGTATGGTTGTCCTACGGACTACAACGCTCCGGTTTATATAGACACCGGATAGGGTTAGGGTTACACAGAGTCGGTTAGAATGGTAGGAGATCTTGAATATCCGCACGCCTAGCTTGCCTTCCACGCCAAGAAAAGATCCTTCCGGACACGGGACGATGTCTTCAATCTTGTATCTTCATAGTCCTGCAGTCCAGCTGAAGGTATAGTCCGGCTATCCGAACACCCCCTAATCCAGGACTCCCTCACCCACCGCAAAGCGAGCTTGGGAACGGAGGTCTGTGGCGCCGACCACCACCGCAATTTCTGCGCGGTGCTCCGGCGTCAGCATCTTGTAGTACGTGATCTTGCGGCGCACCATGGCTTTCCGATGAACTCGGGGATGCTTGATGCGGGCTAGGGGATCGAAAGGGGAGGGAATGGGTTGGAGAGGAGGTGTGGTTTTGGGGCAGTGGCTGGCTGATACATCTCCGTCGTATCTACTTTTCCAAACACTTTTGCCCTTGTTTTGGACTCTAACTTGTATGATTTGAATGGAACTAACCCAGACTGATGCTGTATTCAGCAGAATTGCCATGATGTTGTTTTACGTGCAGAAAAAAAAGTTCTCGGAATGACCTGAAACGCCACGGGATGTCTTATAAAAAATAATAAAAAATCCTCGCCAAAGATGAAGACTAGGGGGCCCACACCCTGTCCACGAGGGTGGGGGGCGCTCCCCCTACCTCGTGGGCCCCCTGGAAGCCTTGCGACGCCAACTCCAACTCTATATATTGGCTTTCGGGGAGAAAAAAATAAGAGAGAAGAAATCATCGCGTTTTACGATACGGAGCCACCGCCAAGCCGTAAAACCTCTCGGGAGGGCTGGTCTGGAGTTAGTTCAGGGATCCGGAGAGGGGGATTCGTCGCCGTCGTCATCATCAACCATCCTCCATCACCAATTTCATGATGCTCACCGCCGTGCGTGAGTAATTCCATCATAGGCTTGCTGGACGGTGATGGCTTGGATGTAATCGAGTTAGTTTTGTTAGTGTTTGACCCCTAGTATCCATTATCTTCTGAGATTGATGTTACTATGACTTTGCTATTCTTAATGCTTGTCACTAGGGCCCGAGTGCCATGATTTCAGATCTGAACCTATTATGTTTCCATCAATATATGTGAGTTCTTGATCCTATCTTGCAAGTCTATAGTCACCTACTATGTCTTATGATCCGGCAACCCCGAAGTGACAATAATCGGGACCACTCCCGGTGATGACAATAGTTTGAGGAGCTCATGTATTCACTATGTGCTAATGCTTTGTTCCGGTTCTCTATTAAAAGGAGGCCTTAATATCCCTTAGTTTCCAATAGGACCCCGCTGCCACGGGAGGGTGGGACAAAAGATGTCATGCAAGTTCTTTTCCATAAGCACGTATGACTATATTCGAAATACATGCCTACATTACATTGATGAATTGGAGCTAGTTCTGTGTCACCTTATGTTATGACTGTTACATGATGAACCGCATCCGACATAATTATCCATCACTGATCCGGTGCCTACGAGTTTTCCATATACTAGTTTACGTTTATTTACTTTCCCGTTGCTACTGTTACAATCACTACAAAACACCAAAAATATTACTTTGCTTTCTTTACTCTTTAGTTACCGTTACCACCAGTATCATATTACTTTGCTACTAAACACTTTGCTGCAGATACTAAGTTTCCAGGTGTGGTTGAATTGACAACTCAGCTGCTAATACTTGAGAATATTCTTTGGCTCCCCTTGTGTCGAGTCAATAAATTTGGGTTGAATACTATACCCTTGAAAACTGTTGCGATCCCCTATACTTGTGGGTTATCAAGACCTTTTTCTGGTGCCGTTGCCGGGGAGCTTAGCTCTATTCTTTGAGTCACTTGGGATTTATATCTGCTGGACACTATGAAGAACTTGAAAGACGCTAAGACAATAATTTATCCCTCAACTACGAGGGGAGGTAAGGAACTGCCATCTAGCTCTGCACTTGATTCACCTTCTGTTATGAGTAAGGTTGCGACACCTAAACCTGCTTCTGCTATTCATTCCGATATATCGCATGTTATTGATGATGCCACTTCTTCTATGCATGATACTTATGATGAAACTACTTCTATGCCTGATACTACTGTGCCCCTTAGTGAATTTCTTGATGAACAAATTGCTAGGGCTAGAGAGAAAGAAATTATTGAATCTGAATATAATGATGAAAGTGATGATGAAGATATGCGTGTTATTCCTCAGGGTTATGTTTTTGATATGGAATCTTCTGCCGCTATTTTAGCTTGCAAAGATAGATATGAGCTCAGGAGGTTATTAGCTAAATGGAACAAAGAATCACTTAGAGATAAAATGAAACCTGACCCTGGTTTTGCTACTTCACCTATCTGTGTTCCTGATAAGGATTATGAATTCTCTATTGATCCTGATATAATTACTTTGGTTGAATCTGATCCTTTTCATGGTTATGAATCTGAAACTGTTGTGGCACATCTTACTAAATTAAATGATATAGCTACCCTGTTTACTAATGATGAGAGATCGCGCTACTTTTACATCCTGAAAATATTTCCGTTCTCATTAAAGGGTGATGCTAAGATATGGTTTAATTCTCTTGATCCTGGTTGTGTGAGTAGTCCCCAGGATATGATTTATTACTTCTCTGTTAAATATTTCCCTGCTCATAAGAAACAAGCTGCTTTAAAGGAAATATACAACTTTGTGCAAATTAAAGAAGAGAGTCTCCCACAAGCTTGGGGGAGGCTTCTCAAGTTACTAAATGCTTTGCCTGATCATCCTCTTAAGAAACATGAAATACTTGATATCTTTTATAATGGACTAACCGATGCTTCCAGAGATTACCTGGATAGTTGTGCTGGTTCTCTTTTCAAGGAAAGAACACCGGATGAAGCTGAAATTCTATTGAATAATATGTTGACAAATGAAAATAATTGGGCACCTCCTAAGCCAGCTCCTACTCCAATTACTGAGCCTATTCCTAAACCAACTCTGAAGAAGAGAGGTGTTTTATTTCTCAGTCCCGAAGATATGCAAGAGGCAAAGAAATCTATGAAAGAAAAAGGTATTAAAGCTGAAGATGTTAAGAATTTACCTCCTATTGAATAAATACATGGTCTTAATTTACCGCCTGTCGAAGAAACATATGATCTTAATCCTTTATTTATTGAAGAACCTCCTAATCGCTATAACCCGACACAGGTAGTAAAGGTAAATTCTATCTATAGATATGATAAAGATGAAGTCCCTCCTATTAAAATTGTTAGTCAGTGCTTGGATGAGTTTGATAACTTTATGTTTAAGCAAGATGACTTTAATGCTTATTTTGGTAGACAATTAAAACAAAATGCTTATATGATTAAATGCTTGGGTGATTATATGGCTAATATTAGAGGTGAACTTAAACTTGTTAGCAAACATGCTTCTATGGTTACCACTCAAGTAGAACAAGTACTTAAAGCTCAAAAAGAAGTGCTTGGTGAAATGAATAGTAAGAAAAATGATTATGCTGTTAGAGTGGCTACTAGAACTGGTAGAATGACTCAGGAACCTTTGTATCCTGAAGGCCACCCTAAGAGAATCGAGCAAGATTCTTAGAGAAATAATATTGATGCACCTAGTTCTTCTAAAAAGAAGAAAAAGAAAAATGATAGAACTGTGCAAACTTCTAGTGAATCTATTGCTGAACCACCTGATAATCCAAATGATATCTCTATGTCTGATGCTGAAACACAATCTGGTAATGAACATGAACCTAGTGAAAACGTTAATGATGATGTTCATGATGATGCTCAACCCAGTAATGATAATGATGTAGAAGTTGAACCTGATGTTGATCTTGATAACCCATAATCAAAGAATCAACGTTATGATAAAAGAGACTTTGTTGCTAGGAAACATGGTAAAGAAAGAGAACCTTGGGTTCAGAAACCCATGCCTTTTCCTCCCAAGCCATCCAAGAAAAAGGATGATGAGGATTTTGAGCGCTTTGCTGAAATGATTAGACCTATCTTTTTGCGTATGCGATTGACTGATATGCTCAAAATGAATCCTTATGCTAAGTACATGAAAGATATTGTTACAAATAAAAGAAAGATACCGAAATCTGAAGTTTCCACCATGCTTGCTAATTATACTTTTAAGGGTGGAATACCAAAGAAACTTGGAGATCCAGGAGTACCTACTATACCATGCTCCATTAAAAGAAATTATGTTAAAACTACTTTATGTGATCTTGGAGTCGGTGTTAGTGTTATGCCTCCCTCTTTATATCGTAGACTTGACTTGAATAAGTTGACACCTACTGAAATATCTTTGCAAATGGCTGATAAATCAACAGCTATACCTGTCGGTATTTGTGAGGATGTGCCTATTGTGGTTGCAAACGTTACTATTTAACGGACTTTGTTATTCTTGATATTCCCGAGGATGATAGTATGTCTATTATTCTTGGAAGACCTTTTCTTAATACTGCAGGGGCTGTTATTGATTGCAACAGAGGCAATGTCACTTTTCATTTTAATGGTAATCAGCATACGGTACACTTTCCGAGGAAACAACCTCAAGTCCACAGTATCAACTCTACTGGAAAAATTCCATCGATTATATTTGGAGGTTTTGAATTTCCTCTTCCTACTGTCAAAAAGAAATATGATATACTTATTATTGGGAATGTGCGTATCCCCGTTGAGGTAACGTAGTGTTATTCGAAATTTCTCCGGTTTCATGATTATCGGAATGAGTTTGTTAACAATACTTGATCAACCTTGTCAGTGGATTCCTTTTGATGAGCATGAGATGGATGAAACTAGAAGGCACAACCTTCTATACCCTCTTTATACTTTCGGTTCTTTAGTTGAAATAAAGTAAAAATAGTATTTTTCTATCTGTTTCCTGGTTTATCCGTGCAATATAAAAATATCCTGAAAATAAAAGTCCTCAGAATGCCATGCCAATTTAATATGATTTTTTCGGGAATATTTGAGGATTTATGGTGCAAAAATCACCGCGGGGGGAGCTGCCACCTGGCCACGAGGGTGGAGGGCGCGCCCTACCCCCCTTTGGCGCGCCCCCTGCCTCGTGGGTCCACGGTGGCCCTCCTCCACTTATCCCAGCACCCATCTTCTTCCTCTTTCTCACGCAAACACGAAAAACCAACTCAAGCACGAGTTCCATCCCTCTTTGCTGTGATTTTCGATCTCCTTGCTCAAAGCACCTCTCGCAAAACTGCTTGGGGAGATTGTTCCTTGGTATGTGACTCCTCCATTGATCCAATTAGTTTTTGTTCTAGTGCTCTATTCTTTGCAAATTTGTGCTGCATAGGTGACCATGTTCTTGAGCTTGCATGTCAAATTTATATGGTTCCAAGTAGTTCTAATGCTTGATATAGGCTCTAGGCACTTGTAGGAGTAGTTGCTATCAGTTTTATTAAAGTTGGTTCACTTTTGTTTGAAGTTACTAAAAATTTCAGAATTTTCCAGAGAAAAACAATATGCTTAGGAAGATGTTCCAAGGTGGTTCTTCTAAGAAGCAAGGACCTAGGATTGCTATGCGTGATGCTGACGAGGAACCACCAAGAGACGCTTTAGTGCGGCCTTGCGAATGGCCGTCGGAAAACTTTATGGATCATGCAGGAATTAAAGAAGAATTTAATGCATATTTGCGTAATGCCGGTCTTGAGGATTTTGACGCAGACAAATGCCCCCAATATCATGATCTCACAAGTTCGTTTGTGAGGAGGTTTGTGTATTCATCTTCGCGTTATTCTCCTTCAGTCATGTTTGATCTTTATGACAAATCATATACCACGGACTTAGAGGATTTCACTTTAGTATGCAATCTTCCATCATGGGGTAGTATTCGGGATCCCCCTAAATCTGAATTTAGAAACTTTCTTGCTAGTATAACTATAGGGGAATCTAGAGATATAACGCAGGCTACCATAGGGAGCATTCACTTTCCTGCTATACATTATTTTGCTCTCTTCATCGGTAGATGCATAAATGCTAAGGATGAAGCATGTCACATGTGTGTCCCTGACCTCAGCATTCTCAGGAGTGCTGTGTTAGGAGACCAATCTTATCATATGGGAGCCATTGTAGCTCGTAGGTTGCATCATAATAGATATAATGGAGATTTCTTTGGAGGAATTTATGCAACCCGCTTAGCTAATTTTCTTGCGATAGACATTCGTGAGGGTGATACGGAGTTGCTTCCTACATATTTAGATTATAACTCTATGGCTTCACACCAGTTTGTCGAGAGGCCTGAATCACTTCTCTTATATCGAATAATCTTTGATAAACGGCGCGTTTTCCGTATTACTCTCCCTGCTCCTCCCTTCTTTGATTACCAGGCAAACAGAAGATATACTATTACTAGAGAGGAGGCAGATGAGTACGAAGGAGAGCAGAAGCAGCCCGACTCCACGCTGCAACTCAGCAGGTGATAACCGCTGTATCACAATATGATCCCAGCTATTCTTCGTCTCAGTACGACCCCAGCTACACCTACGGGTATCCGCCAGGCTACCCCTGGCAATAGACCAACTTAGGCCAAAAGCCTAAGCTTGGGGGAGTACATATTTCTCACCGACATTACATTTATATTCACACACACTCATTGCTAGATGTCGGTGCTCATACTCTTTCACTGTATTATCCATGCTAGTTTATTTTCTTTTTCTTGCTTTCTTCTTGTGTGTTTGCTATTAAGAAAAACCAAAAAAATTGGCAGTACTTTACTTTTCTGCTGTAGTAGTAATAATTAAAAAGAAAAACCCAAAAAATATTTCCCGTTCTTCTTTTGCTTGTTGGGAGCTTTCCCGTGTAAATATTTTTTTTCTTTTTCTTTTCTTTGGGGGTCAGTAGGAGAAGACCATGATTAAATTGTTGAAGTGGCTCTTATATGCTTTATTGTTGATTTAACCCAGAGCCATATTGCCTTGTCTTCTCCTATTTTTTGAATGCTCGCAGATTCCAGCTTAGTCCAATGCACGTGCACTCTTATTATTATGCACATCGTTCGATCGTGCAAGTGAAAGGCAATTATGATGATATATGATGGACTGATTGAGATGACCACTCTTAGTCCAAAGCTGGTATGAACTCGACCTCTTTTGTTTTTGTAAATATGATGTGTCATCGCTCTTGATTCAACTTATTATGAATAAACATGTTTGCCATGACAATTAGAGATCATAGTTGCTTGTGCCATGCTTGATTAACTAAGAGTTATAATGATTTACCTTGCGTGGCAACATGCTATTGAGATGATTATGATGTGGTATGATGGGGTGGTATCCTCCTTTGAATGATTTAAGTGACTTGACTTGGCACATGTTCACGCATGTAGTTGAAACAAAATCAACATAGCCTTCACGATATTTATGTTCATGGTGGATTATATCCTACTCATGCTTGCATCCAATGTTTATTAATTTTAATGCATGTACATGGCTGTTATCGCTCTCTAGTTGGTCGCTTCCCAGTCTTTTGCTAGCCTTCACTTGTACTAAGCGGGAATACTGCTTGTGCATCCAATCTCTTAAACCCCAAAGTTATTCCAGATGATTCCACTATACCTTCCTATATGCGGTATCTACCTGCCGTTCCAAGTAAATTTGTATGTGCCAAACTCTAAACCTTCAAATAAACATTGTGTTTTGTATGCTCGAATAGCTCATATATCAACCAAGGTTGCCCTTATCTTCCATGTTAGGCAGGTTATTCTCAAGAGGAGTAGACTCCGCTCTTCACTCACAAGAAAATGGCTGGTCACCGGGATGCCTAGTCCCATGCTTTATGCAAACTAAATCAAAATTAATTGCAAAAAAAACTCCCCCTGGGGCCTAATGTATGTTGGAGGCACTCGTTGTTTCGAGCAAGCCATGGATTGATGCTTGTTGGTGGAGGGGGAGTATAAACTTTACCATTCTGTTTGGGAACCGCCTATAATGTGTGTGACATGGAAGATATCGCCATCTCTTAGTTGTTATGTTGACAATGAAAGTATACCGCTCAAAATATTATTTATCTCTATTTCAAAACCAAGCTCTAGCACCTCTACAAATACATGCTCCCCTCTACGAAGGGCCTATCTATTTAGTTTTATGTTGAGTCATCACCCTCTTATTAAAGAGCACTAGCTGGAGAGCACAGCTGTCATTTGCATTCATCACTATTAATCTATGTTGGGTGTGACTATGATTGGATCTCTTTTACCATGAATTACAATGTCTAGTCAGTCCGTGATCTTTAAAGGTGCTCTGCATTTATGTTTTGCGGTCTCAGAAAGGGCTAGCGAGATACCATCTTGTTATATCATATTATGATTGTTTTGAGAAAGTGTTGTCATCCGAGATTTATTATTATGGCTTGCTAGTTGATTATGCTATTGATATGAGTAATTGTGAGACCTGAGAATTATTGCAAATGTGGTTAGTTATAATCTTTGCTGAAAACTTTAATGCTGTCTTGACATATTTACAACAACAAGAGAAAACAGAGTTTGTAAAAGTTATCTTTTTCTCTTTCAGTTTGTCAACTGAATTGCTTTAGGACAAGCAAGGGTTTAAGCTTGGGGGAGTTGATACGTCTCCGTCGTATCTACTTTTCCAAACACTTTTGCCCTTGTTTTGGACTCTAACTTGTATGATTTGAATGGAACTAACCCGGACTAAAGCTGTTTTCAGTAGTTCCATGATTTTGTTTTATGTGCAGAAAACAAAAGTTCTCGGAATGACCTGAAACTACACGGGATGTCTTATAAAAAATAATAAAAAATCCTCGCCAAAGATGATGACCAGGGGGCCCGCACCCTGTCCACGAGGGTGGGGGGCGCCCCCCCTAGGGCGCGCCCCTACCTCGTGGGCCCACTGGAAGCCTTCCGATGTCAACTCCAACTCTATATATTGGCTTTCGGGGAGAAAAAAATGAGAGAGAAGAAATCATCGCGTTTTACGATACGGAGCCACCGCCATGCCCTAAAAGCTCTCGAGAGGGCTGATCTGGAGCCCGTTCGAGGCTCCGGAGAGGAGGATTCGTTGCCGTCGTCATCATCAACCATCCTCCATCACCAATTTCATGATGCTCACCGCCGTGCGTGAGTAATTCCATAGTAGGCTTGCTGGACGGTGATGGGTTGGATGAGATTTATCATGTAATCGAGTTAGTTTTGTTAGTGTTTGACCCCTAGTATCCATTATGTTTTGAGATTGATGTTGCTGTGACTTTGCTATGCTTAATGCTTATCACTAGGGCCCGAGTGCCATGATTTCATATCTGAACCTATTATGTTTCCATCAATATATGTGAGTTCTTGATCCTATCTTGCAAGTCTATAGTCACCTACTATCTGTTATGATCCGGCAACCCCGAAGTGACAATAATCGGGACCACTCCCGGTGATGACCATAGTTTGAGGAGCTCATGTATTCACTATGTGCTAATGCTTTGTTCCGGTTCTCTATTAAAAGGAGGCCTTAATATCCCTTAGTTTCCAATAGGACCCCGCTGCCACGGGAGGGTAGGACAAAAGATGTCATGCAAGTTCTTTTCCATAAGCACGTATGACTATATTCGGAATACATGCCTACATTACATTGATTAATTGGAGCTAGTTCTATGTCACCTTGTGTTATGACTGTTACATGATAAACCGCATCCGACATAATTATCCATCACTGATCCGGTGCCTATGAGTTTTCCATATACTGCTTTACGTTTATTTACTTTCCCATTGCTACTGTTACAATCACTACAAAACACAAAAAATATTACTTTGCTTTCTTTACTCTTTAGTTACCGTTACCACCACTATCATATTACTTTGCTACTAAACACTTTGCTGCAGATACTAAGTTTCCAGGTGTGGTTGAATTGACAACTCAGCTACTAATACTTGAGAATATTCTTTGGCTCCGCTTGTGTCGAATCAATAAATTTGGGTTGAATACTCTACCCTCGAAAACTGTTGTGATCCCCTATACTTGTGGGTTATCAAGACTGGCGTAGGCCGAGCACCGGAGGTTCTAGTGTGAATAGTGGTTCCGGCCGAGTAGTGAAGGTCAATCGGTTTTGACTGTACATCGCTCTTGTCGTGTTCGTGTTGCACCCCGTCACGCTGGACCCTCCATGTCGTTCACCGAATGGAATGCGCTTCGTCTTGCGTTTTCGCTCGCTTGTGGGACAATAGTTGAGAGCAAACCGACGTCCCTCCCCCTCCCTCGCCCGCGTCATTTATACTGCCACTCCCTCCATTTTATGCGGAGTAAATAAAAACAGAGGGAGTATACTATGGATGAGGATGCCCTGACGTGGCCGAACCCATTGAGAAACTGACATGCGGGGCCTAGCAAGCATGGGGTCCGCCAATAAATGACCGAAAGGGAGGGTAAGGAAGGGATACCTACGTCAGAGGATCGACTTCCACTACTACTCCCTCCTTCCATCTACATGGCCTAATGCGTTTTTCGAGGCTAACTTTGACCAAATGTTAGACTAATAATAGATGGCATGCAACTTACAAGAAGCATACAGTCAAATTCGTATGTGAAGGAGCTCCCAATGATATAATTTTCGCATTATACATCTCATGTACTATTAATCTTGTCAATAGTCAAAGGTGGTTTTGAAAAACGCATTAGAGCATGGTTAATAATATAGCCAGCCGATGGCTATAAGGAACTGCCATGTCATCTATATGCACTCATACAATAGTGTGAGCTATAAGGTTGGCTATTTCTCGCAGAAAAATAATATAAAAGGTTGGCTATTGTATTAGTACTTTTTCCCATCCCCTCTCTATCTCTTTCTTCATATTTATTGTATTTACCTTGGAATGCGTATATAGCTAGGCTCATGCATGAGGGCTCACTCCCCTTACTTTTTCACATCTCTCCTCTTCACATAGGCAAAAGTGTCATGTAAGTTGGCTCTTAGAATGGCTATTAGGTTGGCTCTAAGCATTTAATATTTGCATGAGCAAGGTATATGATTGGAAGAGAGTTGCATGCATACTATTTTTTCTTGATCTATGAGCAAGGTATATGATTGGAAGAGCCCACTTCACTCTCTCTCCTCTCTTCTCATTCCTCCAAGTAGGATTTTAATGACATGATAAGTCTTATAGCCTGCTGACTAGGCCTTATTAGACTTGCTCTTAGGCCCTATATAAATGGAAGGAGGGAGTACTATGTGCACTGCATACTCTACTACAGATGTTGTCAGTACTCCACTAGTACTATTGGACAGGGAGCTTAAAAAAAGTTACTATTGGACTGGCTATACGTGGCAAAATCCTAGTAGGAAGACCATGCACGAGAACAAGCACATTCACGTGGCTGAAAACAAATTGGAAACCATCTCTGTTTGAATACAAATCTAGGAGTACATACGAATCTAACAATATTGATTGGGCATTTTTGAATGTTGATACTTTTTTCTGTAAGTTTGATCAAAGTAGATATACTTTAACTACAAATAAAACTTATATGTAAACTAGAAAGGATTGGAGGGAGTATATTGTACGTTCGAAAGCGAAACAAACATTGAATACCCTTTATATATGATTTGCGGATGCTATGATCACCGGTTCAAAATTTTGCATCCGCCTTAGGTATCACACATGAACCCACTCATTTTCTCTCGATTTCATCTCGGGGTCTGGAGATCGATTGAAAGAGGACTAGGGTGGGTAAAATACGTACATTTTGCTTATGAACGTACAATATACTCCCTCTGATCCCCACAGACCCCCCTCCCCACCCCCCGCGGGTCATTTCTATCATAGAAACAGACCAAAACTTTATCTCCTTGCACGACACGCAATTGATCTCTCAACATCAAACGATCTCGTTAAGAGAGGTCGGGGCATGAACCGAATGGGATGTCGAAACTAAGGCGGGAAGCGACACGTAGTGGAGGCAAAGTGAAACTTTAAACGAATCGTTTGTTTGTATGCATGTCAGACAAATTACAACGTTGGAAATACAAGCATGGTCTAGGCCCACATGCGAATGATACTCGGCGGAATGTTCAAATGACGCATGCGGGAGGATGGACTCGACCGGAGGGCGGCATGATGGATGGAGAAGAGGGTCGGAGAGGAATTAGAAATAAGCAATACCGCATGATTATACTTGAACGGCTCAAATAAACAATAAGTTGTCTCGTTTTCCCTTGCGTCTTGGTCATGGAGTAAGATACTCCCTCTGTTTTTATTTACTCTGCATATTAGGTTTGACTGAAGTCAAACTTCATTAAATTTGACCAAGTTTATAGAAAACTAGCAAGATGCCCGTGCCTTGCACGGAACATCAAGATCTTGTGGGAGAAAAGGATGAATGAGGGAAGGCCTTATCTGCAAATGTGGGGAGGAGTGCGGGTAAATTGTCATAGTTTCCTTCCTATCCGTTAGATATAGATCGGACGACCTATATTGCAGGATGGCAGGCACACCATCATCACCAACTCTGCTTTTTATGTACACTAGCAAGATGCCCGTGCGTTGCACGAAACATCAAGATGCATTTGTATGAGTAGTTTATCTTGTGGGAGAAAAGGATGAATGAGGAAAGACCTTATTTGCAAATGTGGAGAGGGGTGTGGGTATCTTTTTGCAAAATTGCCATAGTTTCCTTCCTATCCGTCAGATATAAATCGGACGACCTCTTATAAAAAACATAGTTGGTGATGATGGTGTGCCTGCCATCATGCAATATAGGCCGTCCGATTTATATCTGGCGGATAGGAAGGAAACTATGGGAATTTTGCAAAAAGGTACCCACACACCTCTCCACAATTGCAAATATGGCCTTCCCTCGTTCATGCTTTTCTCTCACAAGATAAACTAGTCATACAAATGCATCTTGATGTTACGTGCAACGCATGGGAATCTTGCTAGTAAGAGTAGAAATATGAACATTTACAATAGCAAATATATATGATGTGAAAGTATATTCAATAATGGATCTAATGGTATTGATTTGTTATTGTATATGTTATTATTTCTGTCTATGAACTTTGTCAAAGTTTACAAAGTTTGACTCTGAGCAAAGCTAAAATGCGGAGTAAATAAAAATAGAGGGAGTACGCAAGGACTAGTATAGTTACTATTGCCGGAACATGGTAAGTTGGACCCCTAAATGCGGGCACGGACTGGGCACACCTCAATTATTCTTTCAGACAGTCGGACACCTACATTTAGCACACCATCCGGCTACTTAATCAAGTGTTACACTTCACTACTTGAAAAGGAAAAGGGTGGTACTGTACCCAAAACCACCACACATGGGGCTAGGGTAACAACTTGGTACTGTACCACATTTGAACTAGGGCACAAAAACGACATGTTCTGCGCCTAATGTGCAACACGGAGCACTAACGCTCAAATAAGGCCGGGAAAACAGGGAAACCGACATGTGGGGCACACCTGTCGGGACGATGTGGTGCAGACTAGTCCAATGGAGGAGCTGGCCCATGACCTCCTCGCCACCGGCAACCGTTCATGTGGGTCGTGGGGGCCAGCAACGTGGCGCAGCACCAGCACCGCCTCATGACAGGGCGACCGCGGTGAGCGACACACTCATCGTCGCTGGACATGGTTGGTTTCAGTGTGCCGAGAGTGGCGTTAGTGCTGTGGCACGACCAGCAGATGAACACCTGGCTCGTCAAGGATGCATGGGGCGCCGAAGTGCGCGCGCCCGGCGACGCGTCCGAGGAGTGGTGTAGCGCGGCCAACTGCATCCCCAGGACCTGAAACCATGCCGGGTCGTCTTGCTTTTTCAATGACATGTGGGGTCGCATGTGAGCAAAGGGCATCTCCAACGTTGCCACGACCGCAGCTGACTACCCTGGCACATAAAAAACCCTCGTCCCTCGCGCCGCCGCTAGATGCGTTCCCAGCCGGCGGCAGCTGCCCGCATTCATGTCGTCCGTCCGTATGCCGTTGTTAAGAGGCTCAGTGCCCGAGGAACAAACTCCGGCAACTTAATGACGCGCTCGGACGCTTTGGCCTCACCGGAATGCACTACTTAAAGCGGCAATGCCCAGCTAACCTCCACACCATAGCGCATCGTCCTGCTACCTAGCACCACATCCTCCATGGTCGCGAGCGCGAACGCTCTGCGGGAGAGCTTTCTCTTCGAGGATGAAGCTCGAGGTCGCCGCCCTCGCTCAAGTCGCCGCTCGCGACGCAATAGCGGCATAGCCAGACGCGGACACGACCGCACAAGTTGTGGCCATGATGGCGGCCGACGACGGGAGCACTGTCAGCCACGCGTCCTACTTGTCATCGTCTAACGTCCAACACCGCCGAGGTCGGGGACTCCTCCGAGGATGAGTAGGGCATGGAAGGCGACAGGGCATGGTGTGCCAACTGGCCGGTCCGTCTCTCGTGTTCTACTCTTCCTCGCCGGAGACTGCACCTTCGTCTTAAACCCCGCCCCCATACATGGAGATCTCAGATGGAGGACGTCGGTCGCCGCCGTTGAATAGGTTTAGGGTCGGGTTTCTTTTATTTTTCTGTCCTATAAAAGTTCGAAATGTAATGAAAATCTGCCGCGTTTGCATTAATCTCGGCCGGTGTATATGAACTTTCACAATAATATAGTATATTGTAGGAGTACTAGCAAGGTGCCCGTGCGTTGCACGGAACATCAAGATCTTGTGGGAGAAAAGGATGAACGAGGGAAGGCCTTATCTGCAAATGTGGAGAGGAGTCCGGGTAAATTGTCATAGTTTCCTTATCCATTAGATATAGATCAGACGACCTATATTGCAGGATGCCAGGCACACCATCGGCACCAACTCTGCTCTTTATTGAACCAAGACAAAGCTAACATGTGAAGTAAATAAACACATAGGGTCTACATACACAATTTATCTTAGGCACTCCAATAGTACGTCCACTATACATTCACACATTTCACATCTTTCTACATCTACGGGAACCTACAAAAGGGTTAACGTAAATTGCCTCTCTCTCTCCTCCCTGATTTTCATGGTGGTGGGCCCCTCCCTCCCCCCAATCTACAATCAACACCTCACATGTTTCACATTACGTTAATTACGTAACTGGTATACGTAGGTGTAGCATTACTCGTCAAAAAAACCCAACTAAACCAACCTCCCAGCATATCACGCGGGAAAAGACCTGGTCGCGCCGTTTTAGTCGGGATTACTGGATTACCTGTAGTAGTATCGATGGATCGCGCGAAGCACCAATGTTTTTTTAGGGGGTGAATCACCTAGTTTAAAAGGAAAAAGGGGGTACACTCACAACACCCCTATCGCGGTTGCGTTGCACCCCACACACGTTCGGTCCTGCACAGGCTCACGCAAACGGAACGCGCTCCGGCTTGCCTCTTCACTGACACGTGGGACTGCACTTGGAGAAACCGACCATGCACCAAACTCCCCCACCCACCGCGCGAAATCCCCCCCCCCCCAAATCCCCCCAATTCCCAAATTCAACCACCCTTCGGCAAACTAGCCAATAATATTCCCCGAACCCCTCCCCCCGCCCCCTCAACTCCATTCACTTCACCAAAGCCGCCCTCCCTGCCGCGCCGATACGTCAGCACCGCGGTTTGTCGAGGGGACGCATGGCGATCCTTTCGCTCCCACAGTACACTCTCGTAGACTGCCGTCCTCGAGCCGCGCTGCCAGCGCTGGCGACGTTCTTGTGGAGGCGCACGGCGGTTAGCACCGCCACCGCTGGTGACGTTCGTGTGGAGACGCACGGCAGTCAACTTCTCCCACGGTACGCGCATTCTAGACTGAGGCCCCGTGCATGTCGGTGTAGCGTTGAATATTAGCTGATAGACACTATTAATCTCACTGTTTGCCGAAGTAGTTTACAGTCAATATGCTCTGCTTAAGAAACTTCCTTGCCCTGTTCTGCACTTAGTCTGCTTAGCTGAGATGGCATGCCAAGCCCGATTAGTTGCTAAAATATCCTGCCATATATTTATTGTGATGTAGATTGCCATGGTCTAGTAGCCAATCTGTTAGGTGAAATAGTTCTACACCATTTTATACTCGATCTTTGTTCGATGGCTGTGTGCTCGGCCTCATTGACTGCTGAAATAGCCTGCCATAATTTAGCACTCAAATCTGTTTGTTGAATTAGCTTTAAATATATTTCGTTACTTAGATCTGCTTGTCCAAATATCTTTCCATAGCTTTAGATATCGACCTAGGTATTTTTTCTGGACTTCATAAAAAAACATATATGTTTTCCTGTAGTATCTAGTAGAAGAACTAATTTGTATGCCTAACAGATGGATAAGAGTTGGATAACTTCTGCTCGAAGATTCTCCGCTGCTTATGTCGAGGGGGTTGAAAACTTCATGAACTTTATCAGAGCTGAGTACGATGCTCCAAAATCAGATGTGCTCTGCCCGTGTAGGAGTTGTATGAATTCAGTTACAAAGACCCCAGTCAACTGTGCAAAATCATCTACACTTGTATGGGATGTCAGTCACATATACTAGGTGGGTTCATCATGGTGAAGCTGTGAACGTTAATGTTACTGACTACGTGGAAGCAATAGATCACCATCTTGATCTACTTGATGCTCAGATGGAAGAGGAGGAGGAGGTGGTGGTGGCGGAGCCAGTGAGTTTGACCAACATTGAAACAATGCTACGAAATGCGCATGCATTTCGTGAACTTTCACCTGCAGAAGAAAAATGGTGGGCCCGCATGTTGGAACAATGCAACGTGGCTGTCACCCTAGGAAATAAGTTTTAAGTATTCTCAGCTATGGTCACCTTTCTTTAGGTGAAGACATCTGAGCGGATGACCAAAAAATCATTCGATGCTGCTTTCCGCAAAGCTTTCACAGATGCGTCTGAGCTGCCACACACCTACAGTAAAATGAAGAATTGCTGGTATGATCCATGTTGTAAGAATAATTGTGTTCTGTTCCGAAAGGATTATGCCAACTTAAGTGAATGCCAGAAATGCAAATCATCAAGATGGAAAGATGGTGATGTGAAGAGGATTCCTCATAATGTTCTGAGACATTTTCCAATTACACCAAGATTGCAGATGTTGTTTTATGATGCTGAAACAAGAGAGGGTGTACTGTGGCATTCTAGGAACCATGAGTACAGAGATCAGAATGTAATGAGCCATCCATAACATGGTAGTGAGTGGAAAAACTTCAATCAGAAACACAAAAGGTTTGTTGCTGACCTGAGAAACATTAGACTTGGCTTAGTGATATGTCTCCAACGTATCTATAATTTATGAAGTATTCATGCTATTATTTATCTATTTTGGATGTTTATGGGCTTTAATAAACACTTATATATATTTTTTGGGACTAACCTATTAACCAGAGGACCAGCCCAAATTGTTGTTTTCTTGCCTATTTCAGTGTTTCGAAGAAAAGGAATATCAAACGGAGTCCAAACGGAATGAAACCTTCGGGAGAGCTATTTTTGGAACGGAAGCAATCTAGGAGACTTGGAGTAGACGTCAGGGAAGCTACGAGGAAGCCACGAGGCACGGAGGTGCGTCCTGCCCCCTCGGTGCGCCCCCACCCTCGTGGGCCCCTCGTGGCTCCCCTGACCGACTTCTTTCGCCTATATATGTCCATATACCCTAAAAACATTGGGGAACAAAATAGATCGGGAGTTCCGCCGCCGCAAGCCTTTGTAGCCACCGAAAACCAATCTAGACCCGTTCCGGCACCCTGCTGGAGGGGGGATACATCACCAGTGGCCATCTTCATCATCCCGGCGCTCTCGATGACGAGGAGGGAGAAGTTCACCCTCGGGGCTGAGGGTATGTACAAGTAGCTAAGTTATTGATCTCTCTCTCTCTCGTGTTCTTGAGGTGATATGATCTTGACGTATCGCGGGCTTTGCTATTATAGCCGGATCTTATGATGTTTCTCCCCCTCTACTCTCTTGTAATGGATTGAGTTTTCCCTTTGAAGTTATCTTATCGGATTGGGTCTTTAAGGATTTGAGAACACTTGATGTATGTCACGTGATCTACTTGATGTATGTTTTGGTGATCAACTTGCGGGTTCCATAACATTGTGAACTTATGCATAGAGGTTGGCACTCGTTTTCGTCTTGACTCTCCGGTAGGAACATTTTTGCACTCTTTGAAGTTCTATGTGTTGGTTGAATAGATGAATCTGAGATTGTTTGATGCATATCGTATAATCATACCCGTGGATACTTGAGGTGACCTTGGAGTATCTAGGTGACATTAGGGTTTTGGTTGATTTGTGTCTTAAGGTGTTATTCTAGTACGAACTCTATGATAGATCGAACGGAAAGAATAGCTTCGTGTTATTTTACTATGGACTCTTGAATAGATCGATCAGAAAGGATAACTTTGAGGTGGTTTCGTACCCTACAATAATCTCTTTCTTTGTTCTCCGCTATTAGTGACTTTGGAGTGACTCTTTGTTGCATGTTGAGGGATAGTTATATGATCCAATTATGTTATTATTGTTGAGAGAACTTGCACTAGTGAAAGTATGAACCCTAGGCCTTGTTTCAACGCATTGCATCACCATTTGTGATCACTTTTATCTTTAGTTACCTTGCTGTTTTTATACTTTCATACTACAAAAAACTATATCTACCATCCATATTGCACTTGTATCATCATCTCTTCGCCGAACTAGTGCACCTATACAATTTACCATTGTATTGGGTGTGTTGGGGACACAAGAGACTCTTTGTTATTTGGTTGCATGGTTGCTTGAGAGAGACCATCTTCATCCTATGCCTCCCATGGATTGATAAACCTTAGGTCATCCACTTGAGGGAAATTTGCTACTGTGCTACAAACCTATGCACTTGGAGGCCCAACAACGTCTACAAGAAGAAGGTTGCGTAGTAGACATCAAGATCTTTTCTGGCGCCGTTGCCGGGGAGGTGAGTGCTTGAAGGTATATCTTTAGATCTTGCGATCCAATATTTTAGTTTCTTGTTTTATCACTAGTTTAGTTTATCGAATAAAACAACAAAAAAATGGAATTGAGGGTGTCTCATATGCTTCATCTTTTTAATATCTTTCCTGAGAATAAGGATTCCAATAATTGTGCTCAATTGCTAGAGGAAGAATGCATTAAAATGTTTGGCACTAAATCTTTGAAGGATGAGCATGATTGCAATGTTGTTAGTATGAACTCTTTGAATTTCCATAGTAGTAATGATGGTTGCACTAGTCATGATGAAAATGTCTCTTATAAGCATGTCAACTTTTGTGGAGTGCATAGAGTTTGCAAGTACACACCAAATAGGGAAGATAGATTTTGCAAGAGGCATAAGTATTTAGAAACTAAATGGTTGCAAGAGAGGCTAGATGTTTGTGCTGAAAATTTAAAATTTCTTTGCCATACTTGTGAACTTTGCAATGAACGTGGTCATTTAAATCTCCAATGCAAATAGTTTCATGATCATATCGTGTCCAAAAATTGTGATGATTTGATTTCCCTTGCACATCATAATGAACTTAGTTTGCTTTTGGGTTATGAAGAAATGAAACGTATAACTAAGCATATTCCAGAATATAACCTTGAGAAATTCCTCGATATTGATCCAGAAGAAATTTAAATATATTGTGCGGTGAATTGCATTAAAAATCCTTATATTGCCAATTACATAAAGAAAAGAAAACAAACAGAAGATGAAGAGAATACTAATGAAAGGGAAGAGGCTTCCCAATATCCCCCTATTATTTCTTATGATGAATCAGGTAACGAGGAGGAGCCTTTTATTCAACCAATCTCATTAATAAGGAGCTAAAAAAAGAGGGTTAAACCCACACATGATGTGAAGAAGAAAAATAAAAGACGAAAAAGCAAAGGTAGGAAGGTATGCCTCCCAAATGATGTTGCTCCTATTACTCATTGTGATGATGATAATTGCTATACTGTTGGTGCTATTCATACTATTAATGATGAGAGTGATTATGCTTATGATATGAAAAGGACCAAGCTTGGGGATGCTATGTTTGATGAGAATGACATGTTTGAGAATATATTTGCTGCAATTAATTTTTGTCCCAAGCTTGGGGATGCTATGTTTAATGAAGATGATATTTTTAGCCTCCCAAGTTTTGATGAGCAAAATTATTATGATGATATCATGCTTCCTATTTATGATGGTTATATTGATGAAAGTGGGTTTGGAAGAGTGTCAGCTTTAGGAAGTAACGATCCCACTATTTTGGAGGGTGTTGAATATTATAATATCTATGAAAGTGGATTTGGAGAGGTCATGACTTTATTTAGTGATGAATCCACTATTTCAGAAGAGGTTTCAATTGATTATGATGAGAACAAAGTTGCTACTTATGATGATTATTGTGATGAAACTTATGCTATAAAAAGTAGTGATGATTATATTTATAAAACTTGTCATGATTATGATTACCCTTTTTCTGAACATTACTCTTTTAATATGGAAACAATTTATATTATTTGAGTTTCTTATGATACCCCCACTATTCCGAATAAGAAGAATTTTGCTTATGTGGAGAGTAGTAAAAATTCTATGCTTGTGGATGAAAAGAATGCTTTGTGTGATAGTTATATTGTTGAATTAATTCATGATGCTACTGAAAATTATTATGAGGGAGGAATATATGCTTGTAGGAATTGCAATATTATCAAGTTTCCTCTCTGTGTGCTTAATGTTTTGAAGTTATGCTTGTTTTGCCTTCCTATGCTAGTTGATTACTGTTCACATAAGTTGTTTGCTCACAAAATCCCTATGCATAGTAAGTGGGTTATACTTAAATGTGCTAGTCATATTCTTCATGGTGCTCTCTTTATGTTTCAGTTCTTATCTTTTATGTGAGCATCATTGAAATCATCATGCCTAGCTAGGGGCGTTGAACGTTAGCGCTTGTTGGGAGGCAACCCAATTTTATTTTTGTTTCTTAATTTTTGGTTCTGTATAGTAATAAATATTTCATATGGCCTCTGGTTAGATGTTTTTTCATGTTTTAATTAGTGTTTGTGCCAAGTAGAAGCTTTTGTAAGACTTGGGTGAAGTCTTTTTTATCTTGCTATAAAAAACAGAAACTTCAGCGCTCAGGAGATTAGCTAGAACTTTTTACTAGAGAGCGCTATTTAGTTGATTCCTTTTGCAGATGATTAATATACAAATTAATAAGGTTCACCAATTTATTTCAGAATTTTTGGATTTCCATAAGTATACATTTGATACAGATTACTACAGACTGTTCTGTTTTTGATAGATTCTGTTTTCATTGTGTTGTTTGCTTATTTTGATGAATCTATGAGTAGTATCGGAGGGTATGAACCATAGAGCAGTTGGAATACAGTAGATATTACACCAATATGAATTTAGAATGAGTTCATAACAGTACCAAAAGTGGTTTTATTTTCTTATACTAACTGAGCTTACGAGTTTTCTGTTGAGTTTTGTGTTGTGAAGTTTTCAAGTTTTGGGTAAAGATTCGATGGACTATAAAATAAGGAGTGGCAAGAGCCTAAGCTTGGGGATTCCCAAGGAACCCCAAGGTAATATTCAAGTACAACCAAGAGCCTAAGCTTGTGGATGCCCCGGATGGCATCCCCTCCTTTCGTCTTCGTTCATTGGTAACTTTACTTGGAGCTATATTTTTATTCACCATATGATATGTGTTTTTCTTGGAGCGTCATTTTATTTTGTTAGTATTTACTTTATGTTATTTAGAATAATGTTTTGCATCTCTATTTTCAATAAAAATGTCAAGGATAGCCTTTACCATGCTTATTTTGCAAGTATACATGTTGCTGTTTCAAAACAGAAAGTTTATCGCTGTTGCAAAAATTCCCTAGAAAAGTCAGAATGTGATAAAATGTTGAAACATTTTTCATAGTAATCTCTGATAAATTTACTACAGTGGAAATTTTCTTTCATAATTTTTGGAGCTAGGGAAGTTTGGATCTTGCTGCATTCTTTACAGACTGTACTGTTTAGGCAGATTGCTGTTATGTTTGCATTGTTTGCATATGTTTGCTTCTTTAGTGATTCTATTTGAGGATAGGACTATTAAATATGCAGAGGCATTTAGTATGCAATGTTGAATAATAATTTTAGTGATTTGATACAGTAGAGTATGATAAGCTTTTTGCGTTGGTTTATACTAACTTATCTCACGGGTTCTTGTTGAGTTTGGTGTGGATGAAGCTTTCGAGGTTTAGGAAACCGTGATATGAGAGGAATTAAGGAGACACAAAAGATCAATATTGCGGATGCCCAAGGCACCCCAAGATAATATTTCAAGAATTCTAAGCATGGGGATGCCCCGGTAGGCATCCCACCTTTCTTCTTCAACAATTATCGGGTAGGCATCTAAGCTTGGGGATGCCCCGGTAGGCATCCCACCTTTCTTCTTCAACAATTATCGGGTAGTATCGGTTGAGCCTAAGTTTTTTATTCTTCACATGATGAGTGCTATCCTTGGAATGTCATTTCATTTTTTTTGCTTGCTAGTTGAATAAAATATCAAGATATGAAATTATTAAATGGGAGAGTCTTCACATAGCTAAATAATTATTCAACTACCCATTGATCTTCACTTATATCTTTCGGAGTAGTTTGTCATTCATTCACGTGCTTCACATATATCCTATGAGTAAATGGTTGAATGATTTGAATATAAGAAATCTGAAATTATATATGTTTCATATGCTTATCCCATGGGGAGTAATGACTTCACATATAAGAAGTAGAGGTGGTAAATTTATTGAAAGTTAGCAAACATTGTATTAGTCACTTGAACAATTCATGAAAGAATATTGAGGGAAGAGAGATTTCACATATAAATATACTATCTTGGACATCTTTTGTAATTTTGAGCACTCATTAAAATATGATATGCTACTAGTACAAATGCCCGTGCGTTGCAACGGGCAAAAAAACATGCTTCACATGGCTCTACGCACTTTTTATATCCAATTGTGGCAAACCTCGGAAATAAGGTTACACCAAGCATAATATTTTGGACCATGAAATTCGTACGTGAAGAAGCCACCTAACGTCGTTAGTCATGACCTACTGTAGCTCCATAGATTCATCTGATGAAAGAGTATTGGTCCATGAAATAGTTTGTTATTTAAAAAAACATCAATATTTAATATATATTTTTTCTAAGAAGGTTTATTTTTATTTTGAGTAGATATTTCAGAAAAAATATATTTTTTAGAATCATTTCAACATTATTTAGAAATTGAATCATTTTTTTGGAGATTAACATTTTATTGAAAAATTATATGTCATTTGTAAATTTATTTTTTTTTGCATTGTTTGGGCTTGGCCCAGGCAGGAATTGACCGATACACACAAAGACAACACAAACTCTCTGTTAGCAAAAAAAATTGTTTCTAAAAGAAATGAACTTTATCCCCTTCCCGTTCACCATTCTCCGTCCGTACTCATGGCCAGCGCCGCCACCTCGCGTCTCCTCGTCGTTGTCGGAGGACGAGCTCATTAAGAAGAGCACTTCCGGCGGCCGCATCGTGGTGTCATCCGCCCGCGCCGCCGTATCAATGGGACCTTGCGTGGCTCCCTCTTCCTTCCTGTTCCCTCCCACCCGTCCTCCTGCAGGCTCCAACCCTGGTGGTTGGTGGGTGAGCAGTCGCGGGTCGAGCATCCGCTGGTCGAGCAGGCGCCGACTGGTGCCCTTGACTTCGCGTTCAACCTATCAACCTCTCCTCCCTCCAGCCGTGGTTAGTTGTTGCTGTAGTGGTAGTTAGCAGATTCAGATATGCTTTGGTAGTTAGTTTTCTTTACATATTTTAATTAGTTAGTAAACAATGTGTATGGAACACATGGTAGCACGTATTCAGTTCATCTTCTTGTCTTCTTGTTTTGTTTATCTATAGCTTATAAATTGATTTTTATTTTTCAAAATGGGACAGATACATTTCAGGTTTCTTGTTTGAGTTAGAGAAAGCGATATTCAGAAAATTCAATGCAGCAGCAGTAACTCCAAGGCGAGAAATATGTTCCTATTTTGGCTGGTAAGTCTCAGTTTCCCCATGGCTATAGACTTTTCTGTAAATTGCATATGTAGCTTGTATACACATAATGGAGATCACCAAAGTGTTCAAAGTTTTAAATAACCCTGAATGAGTTATTGGACACATCATAAAAATATATTCATGAATGACTTTGTGGTTGAGGACATGAAGACATGCTCCTTAAAGACGACCAAGTAGTTATTTATTCTATCTCCGAAGTTGAAAGTTGGATTGTTCTGTAAAATCCAAGTAATGAATTTATTGTTAGAAACTTAGCAATGTAACATGAAATTTAAATGCGTAACTTGGTCGTAAATAAACCTACGAAGTACCAACTGAAATTTGGAACAAAAAATTCAAAGGTTGCATTACCTATTTGGTGAGGACTTCTGTGTAGACAATATTCTTTGTGTATGTCTCGTCTGTACGAATCTTCTTATTCTTTTTCCTTTTGTCCTCCTTTGTGTTTGTGTCTTTTGTACTGATCTTCTTATTCTTCCCCTTGTCCTCATCATGTGCTCCTGTTAATACCTTTATGTTTGATGTCGCGGTCGCTCTAGAAAGCGCAACATATAGTTGACCATGTGAGAAAACCGGTTCAGGCAGGTAGACGCTGACATTTGGTATTGTCTGACCTTGTGATTTGTTTATTGTCATTGCAAAACTGAGTCTCACTGGAAACTGTTTCCTCTTGAAATTGAACGGGAACATGTCATCGTCAGATGGGCATAATGGTATCCGAGGCAAGAAAACTCGCATTCCAGAGTGCTGCCCTACTACTATCTCTGCATCAATTGTATTTTTTTTGGAATCCACGTACGACCAACCTTGTGCCGTTGTAGAGTCCATTAGCAGGGTCGATGTTCCTGAGTAGTATGAGTGGACAATTTATTTTGAGCTTTAACATATGTGGAGGCAGTCCATTTGGGGTGAGGGTGTTTAGGAACTCTGGTGGATAGTAGTTATGCGGGTCGTCTTCTACAGAATCGAAGCTGTGGTACACCATCTCCTCTCCTTTGAAGCGATCAATCGTTTTTAGGTTGATTTTGTCTACCGAGTCATTCCTTGTGGACAAAATTGCTCTTGACGTGATGTATTTTGGATATTTTAGGGAAGCATTCCCTATTTCGTAGATATTGTCAATGAGTCTATCTAGGCCATTATTATCTGTCTTATTTGGCACGCATATCCTTGCAGGTAGGAGTATTTCACCATCATCATTTGTCTCCTCGGTTCCGTTACCAATGCGTAGTAGGTATTCTATGAACCACTTGTCATTCTGAGCCCTCATGTTGTGCACAAGCTTCAATTGACACATGGAATTCCAGAGCTCGGACCTGCGTAGTGATGCGTCTACTATCTGGGCTCTTGTTCCCTTCCGGACAACAGGGAGCACTTGCCTAAAATCTCCTCCAAATACAACTGTTTTTCCACTGAATGGAAGATCTGGTATGTCCATTATGTCCTGCATGCTTTTGTCTAGCGCCTCCACTGTTTGCCTCTTAGTCATAGATGCTTCGTCCCAGATTATTAGTGATGCTGCTTGGAGTAGCTTGGCTGTCTCACTTTATTTAGTGAATCCACAAATAGCTCCATTGTCTATTTTTAGTGGAATCTTGAACCTTGAGTGTGTTGTCCTCCCTCCGGGCATTATGGAAGCAGCAACACCAGAAGTGGTCGTCGCCACAGCGATCTTTCCTTGTCCGCGTATTGTGGCTAAGAGCGCCCTGTAAAGAAAAGTTTTTCCTGTGCCTCCTGGTCCATCGACAAAGAATATGCCTCCTCTTTGGCGGTCAATTGTGTGTAGAATTTCATCGTAGGCCTTCCTCTGCTCGTTGTTTAGGTTTTTATGTAAAGATGCGTCCTTGGGGTCCACCTCAATCGAGGTCTCCTCAATGATCTCCCTAGGTATGTCGTTTGTCGTCGCATGTTGTTTGTCAATCTCTGGAAGAGGAAATGATTTTATGTCTTTTCCCATTGAATGCAACATGTCCCTGATATTTCTCGGCACCATCTGTTCAACCGTGTGCTGGCATTTGCAGTTTGTACTATAGTCTTCTGACATTGACTCTAGGTGTTTGTTCCAGAGGCTACAGATGTTGCTTGGCTCGCAAAACACCAGGATTGTCGCGAATAGCCTTCGTAATGATGATGGCATTCGAAACAACTCCGCTTCTGTCATGCAGTCATCCAATGTGTTGTCTGCCTCAATGAGCCCCAGTTTTTCTGCAGCTTCACAGAAGGTTGGCATTAGCTGTCCATCGACTGTTCGTAGGTCTTCATAGCTGGTGGCGCCTGTCACATGGTTTAGGAGAACTCGAAGATAGTACCGTTCTCCTTCAGCCGGATGTGCTGAGACGATCCTGCCAACCTGGAACAAAGCGGCTCGCTTCCTCTCTTGCCAGAACTTCCCTTGTGTTTGCCAAGTATAATATTCTGGAAAGTCTCTGTATAGTATACCTCGTGCTTTCTCATGTAAGCTGTTCGCTTGAAAGTACATTGTCAACATTGATATTTCTGTTCCTTCATGGTTGATAACATTCTTTATTTTTTCTCTGCCATGGTATGAAACCATGTGCATATTTGGGAGATGTAGCTGCAGTTGCAAGACTGGTGGGTGCATTTTGCTTAGTTCGAAGCCATATATTCTCCATAGTGCTTCTGGTGGTGTCACCCAACATGCGTCTCTGTATTGTTGAATCTCGTCGATTTCGGCTTCGTCTACGTTGTCAGTTATAGATACAGATGCTCGATCATGACCCTTGTAGATGTACTTGAACAGGTACTTAACAGCTTCAATGCTTGAGCATATCTCAACATTTATGTGGCAGTTGAACATCCTTAACAGATAGGGGTTGTAAGGAACCACCCACCTATTATCTAGTTTGCAGTTCCTGACCGTTTCAGTCCGACCGTCATTGCGTCTCCTATATACTGGGTAGGAGTCCTTGCCTTGAATCGTAGCTTCATTAAATGGCCTTGGATAATTGTTCTTGCATGACGGACGATTCTTTGTGCATGGACATAATTTATTCAATGCACCACAAGGACCATGCATCATATGTTTGATTACCATTTTGTATAACTCTGGGTATTTGTGCTTGTTAGGGAGCTCAGCGGAGATGATTCTGTCATACTGTTCTGGACATGTGTACTTATATTTTCCGATCATGATCAGCAAAAAGTGAGCATGGGGTAGTCCCCTCTTTTGGAACTCTATGACATATGTATATGCCTGGACCTTTCCAAGAATGTTCTTGTTAAATAGTTGCTTCTTCATTTCTTCTAGCTTTGCCCTGAAAACACGAACTATAATATCTGGGCGATCTTGTGGCGTTTGTCCAAACTGTAGCTCACGTGTTATCTCTTCCCAATTGGGGTTGCAGGTCATTGTGAGGAATATGTCTGGCTTTCCATATTTTCTAACTAAAGCCATGGCATCTAGATATCGGCGAAGTCTATCTCGTGGCCCTCCAATAAATGATGAGGCAAGTACTCTCTGTTTTTCGACTGCATTTCCCTTTTGTTCTCCAGCTTGAATGCTATCCAGAAGGCCTTGGTATAGATCTGCTCTTATTTCCTTTTGATGATGCCACATGTAATCCAGTCTGGAGCTTTCAATCTTGATGTATGTATCTACAGCAAACTGCTGGAAAAGCCGAACGCCGTGCAATATTGGGTTGAATATGTTTGGTCGTGTATGGAATTTATAGCAATAGTATTCTCTCATGGTTACCCACAAGCCATTGACAGAATCTGTGAAAATATTAGAACATGAAAAGTTTGCTGCATATGTAGGAGTGTACCATATATGAAAATAATTTTGAATAGAATAATATACGAAAATTTACCTGGTTCATCTTCATAGTTGATATTATCAGCACCGACATCTTCCTCTCGTGTATCCCTCTTTGGGATTTTCCTATGCCAACCAAGTTCAGCTCTTGGAAACAATAGAGGATACGACAATGGATCATAGCACCCGTAATATGATCGAATGTGCTCTATTTCGTTGTTGTTCCCATGTAGTATTACATTCTTGTCATAAGTATCTCTTCTTTCATTTCCTTCAATCCACACTATAGCTACCTCAGAATTGATTGGTGCATTGTAAGTTCTTTGGTCCAATCTTTGGTCAAGGTTCAATATGAGTCTGTAGTCCTCAAGGTTTTGGGCTTGTCCCAAACTCCTGAACTGTTGAGAGTATGGATTATCGTGTAGAATGTCAGTTATTATTCGAATCACCTGCTTATCTTGCTCATACGTTTCCTCGCGGCAACGGCGGTAACGATGCTCCAAGCTTGGGTCATTATCATAGAAGTATAACTCTAGATGCTTTGGATCTGAGCGACTGTTACCAAATGAGTGTATATTATGATAGATCTGACCATGTGCTCGAAACGTATAAATACCAGCTGTTCGCATGTCAGTTGTTTCTTTGTCAAGGCTGCAGTATAGAGTAGTGAATGAGAAGTGTCCGTTGAAAAATCTTATATTGTTCCAAAAATGTCTTGCATCTGATTCGTTGCTTGTCCAAAGTCTCGTGAGTTCCGGTGGTGTATCTAGATTGGCTAGTCTTATCCGTCATTTTCGGCATCATAACCCCTTAGTTTCATACTTGAATTTTGTTGCATGGCAAAAGCTGCAATTTTGTACCGTTTTGAGCACGTGTGTGTTCTTTGGTATGTTGCTATAGACGAAATCATACGGGTCAGGGTTATGAACTTCATCATCTTCTATGATTTTGATTTCCATTTCTCTTTCCCATTCTGCATTGATTTGAAACATGAAAATTTAGTAAAGGATTAGAATAATGATGCAAATATATTTTAATTGTATTGAGCATACCTTGGCCAGAGAACATGTATTCATACTCGTTCGTGTCTTCTTCAAATATGACTTTATCATTACTGTGATCCTCGTTGTAAACTAACTGTGTTGGTGCATCTACCACTTTGATGGTTGCGTCTTGCTCACATATGACATCATCATTACCTGTGTAGTACTTTTTAAGTGTTAACACACATACATATATGTATACATATAATTTTTGTATTGCATAATAGTATATATGAAATTGATATTCTTACTGTGATCATCATTGTAGAATGACTGTATTCGTGCATTTACTTCTTTGATTGTTGGCAACATTGAAGAGGGGATGTCTGGCCACAAAGCTACCTTACTGTGATCGTTATTGTTGAATGTTTTTGTTTGGGCATCCGCTTCTTTGATGCTTGGAAACATTGACGAGGGTATGTCTGTCCACAAAAGATGGTTAGTTGTACAGACAAATGTATATCTATTTTGAGTGCGAGTACATTGTATTAAATTTAGAGCATTACCGTAAATCATGACTTTTGGTTGCTGTAGAGGTTCTGTGTCATCACTGCATGTTTCTGTTATGGATGCGTCTTCTTCTGGTGATACAAAAACAATTTTCACCCGTCTTGTCATGAATTCTTTGTTACGACGGTGTAGCAATGTTTGTCTTTCTCCTAACGTGACATGCTTTTTGTGTTTGACAGGAAAGGTAGAAGTACCAACTTCCTGTCCGGTTGCGATATATGCAGGGTTCTCCATCGCAATTGAATCTTTGAAGCTTCTCAATTCACGGTTAACTTTATTTTTTTCTATTCTAGCTTTCTTTTGTTCTGGTTGCATAGCTGCATATTCCTGTCTTCTTTTTGTCTTTACATCTGTCTTTTTTTGACTCTTTAGTTGTTTTCCTTTCTTCATAGGCTTCACGGCATTTTTTTTGTTTTCCTTGCTTTTGTTCATCGTGAGTCTTGCATACCGCTCTCTATCTCTTTTCTTTCTTGCTTGCTTTTCTTCATCGGTCATTCTTGCATATCGCTCTCTATCTCTTTTTCTTCTTTCTTCTTTGGCATACATTGACCCAAATGACTTCTGCATGAGAGTTTATATAATGTAAGAATTAAACCTGGATGGTATATGGAAGGATCACACTGTTAATATAGCATCATCAAGAAAAGAATACTGCATAGAATATAACCACGACTATTTGAGATGACAATTGTACTCAGCTAATAAAGAACATGGCATATATTATTCTCTCTGTTTACGCTAGATTGATCTTCCTGCATCCATAGCACTGAACTCCTGAACCTCAAGAAATCAGGAACTTTAATAATTTTCAGATGTTAAGAAGTTTCTTGACAATCTTAAAAATATATAAACCAATCTGTATCCTTCTCTTGTCCATTTGGGAGGCATGTTTGGTGTTGTCAATGCTTTTGGTGCAGGTGCTGGAGATCTCACTGGGATTGGTTGTCAATCAATGAATTCACAGATAAAGCATGAGAAGGTCTGTCCCTTTGCCCGCACACCCGAACTATTTACATTTCTGTAACGCTAGAGTACTGTTTTTTATGGGCACAGGAGTCATCTTTGGTGTGAGGTCCTCTAATTACTAGTCTTGTTGTCAAGACACTTTCAACGTGAATGGTTTAGGAAATATTTCTTCTTGCCAAAGAAATTGAAAGTAGGTGGTTATTAAAGAATCAGAGTCTTAATGGTAATTATTCTTCTCAATGAAATTCCGTTGATTTCAGTAAAAGCTTATTGTGTAACTTAAGTCTCTGGCTGCGGGATCGTAACTTTGAAAATGTTTGATCTGAATCTATCTTGAAAGAATAACTTGAGCTCTCGCTTGTTAAGATAAGGCTTTTATATTCTACATTTATTAAAGAATTATTTTATAAAAAGAGAGCACACTTTATTCAACTCGCAGTTTACATAGGCTAAGATGTTCACTGGAAACACAAAAGCTGGTGATGCCAAATACTCATACATGTGGGTTTTTTTTGCATTCCTCTGGATAAACTTGCATATCTTACATTGTGTTGTTCTTGTATTTTTTGATTCAAAAAGATATAATAATTTCAAATCTATCAGTCCTAAAGAGTGCAAACTGTCCATATACAGGCAAGGTAATGATGATGGAAGCTATGGTTGCGGGCACACAGGAAAGTTCATGTATTTTGTAAAACGATAGAACCGTATTTAGCTTGGCATGAGATCGGACGTACCTCAGGTGGAGTCTTGCTGTACGACGAGATTGTAAGACTACCTAGAAAGGCGATTACTAGTGCAAAGCTGACGTACAAAGCTAGCCAAGCCAGCGGAAGCCCTGTGTTTGTATTTGTAGCAGC
Source organism: Aegilops umbellulata (assembly GCA_032464435.1). Classification (NCBI taxonomy): domain Eukaryota; kingdom Viridiplantae; phylum Streptophyta; class Magnoliopsida; order Poales; family Poaceae; genus Aegilops; species Aegilops umbellulata. The sequence continues at coordinate 116,604,304 of CP136056.1, forward strand.
ACGGTGTGTGTAGCTAATTAGATTCGGGTTAAAGCCAGAGGAGGCCGTGTGTTTGTGTCGGACTCGGCGTGTGTAGCTAATTCGAATTCGGACTCTTGCTAAGTAAAGCCAGGGGAAGCCGTGTGTTTGTGTTGGACTCTTGTACGTAGCTAATTAGGATTCTAATTGCTAGTATTTTTGTAACAAACGTGTGCACTTTTGTTAAGTACGTTTCTTATTTCTATTTCTGTAACAAACGTGTGCACTTTTGTGGTTTTGATACTGAGATTAATAAGACTGAGAATAGATATAGATGTGTAATATTTATTTTGGTTTATCTTTAAGAAATGAAAGTTTGAGCACGCACCGCCTTTACTAAATAGGAATCTTTTATGAAATTGTCTGATGGTCTGTGTTTAATAGATGTTCGACAGGTGTGGGTATGTGCTAAGAGGAAGTTCTGTACAATCATGGTTTATTTTTTAAATAAAATTATGAGCATGAACAGTTTAGCATGTACCCGTAGTTATTCCTGATCGAAGCTTAAACACCGGTAAAGCTCTGGCCACTACTTACAGTTGTTCTGATCTAAGTATGCATTGTCTTTTTTTTACTTGCTATGGCCGGGGCTTGCCCAATTTGTGTTCAATTTTCTAAATCTAGAGTTATGCACGGTACACGCACGATTTAAAGCACACCACTTTGCCGGTGCAAGACGATATTTGTAACAAAATATTGCGTGGTTATCTCTAGTTGTAGCCAACACAGAACAACAATCGGCACATCAGATTTAGGGAGGCCAGATCTGGTGGCAGGTTCAATATCCAAGAATAAGAGTTTTCATCAAATCTTGGCATAGCAACAATTCCATGTATGGAAGAAAGTTGTATGCCAGAGTATCTCTCTGAAAGGTAATTGCCAACGTTAAACTGATTTTTGGTTATGCCATGTAAGCATCAGAAGCAATATATTCTTTTAACTAAGATCTTTTACAGAAAGCAAAGCATTACTATTGTCTAAACCTATGTAGTTCCCTAAGCTGAACAAACTAAACTTTAGGACCAAGCTGGTGCGTTACAACATCTAGGATTGTCGAGACAACTTAGGAGCAGCAGTTGGACATATAGTTGATAGCTTCTTCATCCTGATACAATTGATGAAGTCCAGGACACCGGCAGGCATGCCATCTTCAGATTCATTGTCCTCGAATGTTAGAAGATATCCCAAAATTTGTATCCTGAGTTTGTATCCATCCTATACATTCAAAAAAAATTGTATAAGTGACTAAAATTACTTTCATATGTTTAAAATAATAACAATGATTGCTTAGTTTCACATGCGTAAAACAAAAATGATAATTTAAATGCTTACGATATTCACCTTTAGAAATGGTAAATGCAGTTTTCCATCTTCCCATGTGGACATGTAGAGGGTAATAAGATAACCAGATAGTTCCCTGATATAATACATACATATGTCGTTAGTTGATGTTGAGAACATATATTATAAATATTCAGTAAACCAAATACTTAGTGTATAGTTTTTATATCTTGAAAAATGTTACCTGTTGTAAACGGGAATATCATCTACAATTTTATGCCGCCATAGGAGAATATTCTCATTCCATCTAGACCTAGGGCATGCCTTTGACATTGCTTTCGGTAAATATTCTGCAATCCATATAAGTCTGTGCAAATATTTTGCGTGTGGGTTGTATTGGTAGATAGGATCGATAGGGGTAGGATCCAAAATATGGACAGTATGTGTATCTTTGTCCAATATGAAGAGGATGAAATCACCATTGGAATGTACTGGAATATGAATCTGTAATATGCTAGATATTAGATGTAAAACAATGTCGTGTTGAAAGTAACTGAGAAATGCTCTTACCGATTTGCATGCTGAAATATTATAGTTGAAACCAGGCCAACTACGAATAGAATATGCTAGTTGTTCCACATCTAACTCTTTTCGGAAGTTGGGATGTCGTCCAAAATCAGTAATCATCTAGTAGTATATATAACAATCGGTTAAAAAGGTTATCATAGAAATATATTATATACAAAAAAATATAGTGAACATACCAAAAATTGCATGTCTAGATAATGTTTTGATATCAACCCCTTTTTCTTTCTGGCCGTTTGGATGTCGTCAAACATAAATTTGCGCACGACCATATTGAAACAATCAGGATCCATGGGAGAATCGACCTTTAGAATTGTTTGTAGTTGTTTGAGAGTCAACCTAATTGTATATGGGTTGGAGCTCTGTACCCATACTTTCCTGGTAATCATTATGATTAAGAAAATAATAAGATAATAATAGAATAATAGGTGTTGGCAATTGCACTACTAACTTGAAATTACTTACTCTAAATCTCAGTGGAATTGATTGATTGGATGTAGCTGCAAATTCCACCTATCAACTCCTGTGGGATTATGTTAGAAAGAACAGATAATAATGATTGATATTTATTTTCAACAGTGGACGTGATCAATTTTTTGATTTTTTATTATTATCTAGACTTTCCAACATTTCCACATCATTACGATCTCACTTAGTGTCGTCATCACTTTGTTCGGCCGTTGTAGTCATTGCAGCAGTATTTGTTTTCCAACATAATAGTATGTTGGCTAACTTATACCTAAAAGAAGTTATAATATCCTGTGCAGCAACAACAATTATTAGTATATATAAAAAATTAAAATTTCAATGAAATTTTTGTATGAAACAAAATAGATATATACCTGTGTAATTGGATAGGATAGTGCATATCCAGTCCAATATTCCATGAATTTAAGCATAAATAGACCACAAGATGAACTGTATAATTAAAACAAAATTGATTACTCTAAATGGATCACAATATTACTTATATTGTTACAGAACATATGTGTCACTTCATACCTATCTTTTTGAATAGGCTTCTGTCGTTGTTCTACTATCTTCCATTTACTAACATCAAAGTCTTTCCAATTAGGACTAATCAGATTTTGACTTTTCAGAATGTCCAAATGATATTGTAGCTCTTGTAGCTAAAAAATAATTAGTTATAAAAAAATACACATAAGCTAAGGATCAATTTATGACATTTGACATAAAGAATTTGAAATGATGTAGTAACTAACCATAGCAGTGAGATCATCTCGGTTAAACTCGCAACACAGTGAGTCCAGTACTTGAATCTCACACTTTTTTGCATTCACAACAGCCAAATACCAATGTGTATTGTTCATATTTATTGCAAGTTTAATCTATAATCAAGATAGTTAGTATAAAATAACTAATAAAAATGTACGAAACGCAGAACGTGAAAATTATGGATATAAATTTTACCATGTCATGCTTCACATACTTTTTGACAATCTCTGTCATAAAGGTACCATCTTCATGTATTCCAAGCTTGCCATCCTGTTTTAACAATGCGGTAACAAAGGGATTCTCAAAATATACTTTACTATCGTTCGGGACCTGTACTTGGTCCTTTGTACAACATATATATGCGCTGATTACCTATAATTTTTTTGAAAAACAGTACTAATGGATATGAATAATCAGGGACTTTTTCCTTGTAAGTAAGGATACTTACATCATCATTTAGCCACTCTTTTTCATTTAGCAGGCACATCAGTTGATGTTGTTTCACAGATATTTCATCTATCTTCACCAGAAATTGTTTTTCAGAAGATGTTTCTATTGCTATATGAGCACATACATCATGTTCGGTCAATGTATAATCTGCAGAAAGTTTAATCAGTGTGTAAATATGGATTAATGGTGCACATAGACTAATAATAATATATTCAATAACAACAAAATAATACCTTGTGGGAGATAGTCATATGTTTCATGTTCCTCTTTTTTGCTTGTCATCATCTAATGAAATATTTCATTGATTCGGGGGCAATTCAGAATTCTCTGTTTGATTATCATCATGTAATGAAATATTTGCTTCATTCAAGGGCAATTCAGCATTCTCTGCTTGCTTACCATCATCTAGTGAAATATTTTCTTCATTCGAGGGCAATTCAACATTTGGAGATAATGTCAATCTAGTTGGTGACAGAGGTGCTGGCAATGGATCACTATTTGTCTGATTATCCGACTCAGGAACCATCGATACAAAACTTTCTGAGAGTGGAGGTAATGTTGAGATGATGGGTGACGTAGGTGATTGCTCCAAAACACTGGATTCCATACAATTCATTTTTTGAAGGCCGGTTATCAAAATCCTCAACAATGGTCAATTCAGTGTTGTCATCCACTTTCTGCAATGGCAAGAAAAAGAATAGTTAAACGTTCCAGTCATATTGTTCAAACAATATTCGGGATTATTGCGAAGTTGAATCAAGAAGGAATAATAATAAAAATACTTGATCAAGACTTGCAAATCCTGTACGAATTTCTTCTTACTGGTATAATATGAAAACTTACTATATATATTTTTCCAGAAAAGTTGCTCTATTACAGGTACTGCTACAGTAGAAGGATTTAGATTCTCTACTGTTATTGTCTAAAATCAAGAAGGAATAATAAAACTATTATTTCATCAAGGCTTTTGCAACTCATCTAGCAAATTACCGTCAAGTTATAGTCACTGTTATAACATGCAATCACAACCAACCACTAATGCACACCTTTAGCCAAATAACTACAAAGACATAGAGTGAAACCATATAGTACCTGTGACCGCAATGGCGATTTTCTTTTGCTATAACTGTTCTTTTTTTGCTCGGAGCAATCAAATTTTGTGCTGCGACCTGGGGACATCAAGCCATTGTTTCCCTGGAAACATACATTAGTTTTGTTAGAAGAAAATATAAATAAAGCATTAACTAACAGTAGGCTATTGGATCTTGACGCGAAAAAAGTCAATTAAATAAGTACAAATTTGGAGGAACTACTTCCATTAAAAACTGTATTTAAATAGAAGCCTTCTCATGCTCATGCTAAGAAAGCCTTGCTTCTGTTACTTGTATGTATTGGTTTACTTTTTACTTGTATCACTACTATTTATGCTAAAAAAGGCTGCATGGACCATATAGCACTGATCTCAAGTTCTCAACCACTAATGCAGACATTCAGCCAATTAAGTACAGAGATGTAGAGCCGAGGCCTAAAAAGTGCAGACTCTTCGTACAGATTATATAGTTCTTATCTGGCACATGCTCTACACTTGTAGTAAGCTACCCGAATCTAGATGAGGAAGCATGAAAAATATGATGCCCTCGAGTAGCTATCTGGTGCATATTTTAGATATTTGTCAGACCATTATTCATCCTTATTGGTGCTACCAAAGGTGAGATCTCTGGAACATGCTTAAGTTTCTTTCTGGTTTCCATTATTGAGAAACCATCAGGATTTCCTTACAGCAGGAACACAAATTAACATACAGAATTGACTTCTCAAGGCATGTAATCATCGTTGTTCATGGTGGATGTATAAAACTGATGAGACAATGGTTTGTACCTCAAGCCAGGCGAAATTTCGGCAGGCGGCGGAGCACGTGCAGTGCAGACGGATCTTCGGCGAAATCAACGGTGTACAAGAACTGCGATGCAGACGGATCTCCGACGAAATCAATGGTGTACAAGAGCAGCGATGTAGGAAACTTGCAGCACGGCGATGTGTTGGGCAAGAAACTTGCGATGCGATCTAATCATGTTCGAGGGGTTCCTTCTTATAGCATCAATATCCGTGCACCGGACGGCCTCGTTCTCCTGAACATCTCCTCCACGGACACGACTCCAAGACGCATGCAACATGGAATCCTCTCCGAGTCCGAGTTCGAGATGTGTGGGGAGGTCGGTGATGTAGGGAGGGGCAACGTTGGTCTGCATCCCCACAACAGAGGTGGCAACGGCGACCGGAGATGGTTGCGGCGGCGGCAGTGAGCACGCAAAAAAGAAAGAGGAGATCGAGCAGAGAAGAAGAAAGAGGAGATCGAGGAGGCTGCGTTTTGTTTTTTTAAGGCCCAACTGTGTGCAGGTCACAGGAGGTTTTTTAAGGCCCAACTGTGGATAGTCACGGGGAGGCACAAAACGTACTAAACGTGGCTGGCCCAATAATTTTTCCAGGAGCCCAATAACGAGCAGAACACGTCCGAATAATCTTTCCAACGTAGAATTTAGTACCACCTTGGTCATAACATCATCAACAATAATAATATGGGTGAACAGATGAAAAATTTGGTGAAACGCACCTTGCTTTATTAGTAGGTATAGAAAAGGTTGATGTTGGACAAGGAAGACAACGTAATGGGTTATGTCTTCTTATATCCAAAATAAAGTATATTGTCATGGATCATCCAACATGCTGAGCTTGACTTTCCCCCTCATGCTAGCCAAATTCTTTGCACCAAGTAGAGATACTACTTGTGCTTCCAAACATCCCTTAAATCAGTATTGCCATGAGAGTCCACCATACCTACCTATGGATTGAGTAAGATCCTTCAAGTAAGTTGTCATCGGTGCATGCAATAAAAATTGCTCTCTAAATATGTATGATCTATTAGTGTGGAGAAAATAAGCCTTATACGATCTTGTGATGTGGAAGCCATAAAAGAGAAGGACTGCATAATAAAGGTCCCTATCACAAGTGGCAATATAAAGTGACATTCTTTCGCATTAAGATTTTGTGCATCCAACTATAAAAGCGCATGACAACCTCTCCTTCCCTCTGCGAAGGGCCTATCTTTTATTCTTGTCTTATACCTTATGCAAGAGTCATGGTGATCTTCACCTTTCCTTTTTACATTTTATCCTTTGGCAAGCACATTGTCTTGGAAAGATCCTGATATATATATATATATATATATATATATATATATATATATATATATATATATATATATATATATATATCCAATTGGATGTAAGTTATCATGAACTATTATTGTTGACATTACCCTTGAGGTAAAAGGTTGGGAGGCAAAACTAGAAGCCCCTATATTTCTCTGTGTCCGATTAAAGCTTTGAACCCATAAATATCATGTGAGTGTTAGAAATTGTGAAAGATTAAATGATAGTTGAGTATGTGGAGTTTGGTAAATCACAGCTCTGACATAGACCCTTCCTGAAAATAAGATGAATTGCAATTGTTTGATGACTGAGAACATAGTTTGTTAGTTTTCAAGAAAGTTTATGGTCTATGCTTTAACATGTGATAGCTTGTTACTTGATCATGAAAAGTTTTATGAGTTGAGCTACTGTTATGACATATAATGATGCTAGAAAAGGTGATTGAAATTATCATTGATCAAACTTGTGCACCTACTAGCATTCACACACCATAAATTATTTCTTTTATCATTTACCTACTTGAGGACGAGCAGGAATTAAGCTTGGGGATGCTGATACGTCTCCAACGTATCTATAATTTACAAAGTATTCATGCTATTATATTATTTGTTTTGGATGTTTATGGGCTTTACTAAACACTTTTATATTATTTTTTGGGACTAACCTATTAACTAGAGGCCCAGCCCAAATTGTTGTTTTCTTGCCTATTTCAGTGTTTCGAAGAAAAGGAATATCAAACGGAGTCCAAACGGAATGAAACCTTCGGGAGAGTTATTTTTGGAACGGAAGCAATCCAGGAGACTTGAAGTAGGCATCAGGGAAGCTTCGAGGAAGCCACAAGGCAGGGAGGGGCGCCCTACCCCCTGGGCGCGCCCCCACCCTCGTGGGCCCCTCATGGCTCCCCTAACCGACTTCTTTCACGTACATATGTTCATATACCCTAAAAACATTAGGGAACAGAATAGATCGGGAGTTCCGCTGCCACAAGCCTCTGTAGCCACCGAAAACCAATCTAGACCTGTTCCGGCACCCTGCCGGAGGGGGATCCATCACCGGTGGCCATCTTCATCATCTCGGCACTCTCCATGATGAGGAGGGAGTAGTCCAGCCTCGGGGCTGAGGGTATGTACCAGTAGCTATGTGTTTGATCTCTCTCTAGTGTTCTTGAGGCGATACTATCTTGATGTATTGTGAGCTTTGCTATTATAGTTGGATCTTATGATGTTTCTCCCCCTCTACTCTCTCTTAATGGATTGAGTTTTCTCTTTGAAGTTATCTTATCGCATTGAGTCTTTAAGGATTTGAGAACACTTGATGTATCTCTTGCATGTGCTTATCTGTGGTGACAATGGGATATCACGTGATCTACTTGATGTATGTTTTTGTGATCAACATGCGAGTTCCGTAACATTGTGAACTTATGCATAGAGGTTGGAAGACGTTTTCGTCTTGACTCTCCGGAAGAAACTTTGGGGCACTCTTTTAAGTTCTATGTGTTGGTTGAATAGATGAATCTGAGATTGTTTGATGCATATCGTATAATCATACCCGTGGATACTTGAGGTGACATTGGAGTATCTAGGTGACATTAGGGTTTTGGTTGATTTGTGTCTTATGGTGTTATTCTAGTACGAACTCTATGATAGATCGAACGAAAAGAATAGCTTCATGTTATTTTACTACGGACTCTTGAATAGATCTATCAGAAAGGATAACTTTGAGGTGGTTTCGTACCCTACAATAATCACTTCGTTTGTTCTCCACTATTAGTGACTTTGGAGTGACTCTTTGTTGCATGTTGAGGGATAGTTATATGATCCAATTATGTTATTATTGTTGAGAGAACTTGACTAGTGAAAGTATGAACCCTAGGCCTTGTTTCAGCGCATTACATTACCGTTTGTGCCCACTTTTATCTTTAGTTAGCTTGCTGTTTTTATATTTTCAGATTACAAAAACCTATGTCTACCATACATAATGCACTTGTACCACCATCTTTTCGCCGAACTAGTGCACCTATACAATTTACCATTGTATTGGGTGTGTTGGGGACACAAGAGACTCTTTGTTATTTGGTTGCAGGGTTGCTTGAGAGAGACCATCTTCATCCTACACCTCCCACGGATTGATAAACCTTAGGTCATCCACTTGAGGGAAATTTGCTACTGTCCTACAAACCTCTGCACTTGGAGGCCCAACAACGTGTACAAGAAGAAGGTTGGGTAGTAGAAATCACTTAGCTTCAGATGGATTTAACCCATTTGGCCACGAGAGCGCCACATATAGCATGTGGCCAGTGCATGTTATCCTTTACAACATGCCTCCAAATGTCTGCACCAAAGAATCAAACTACATGATGGCCTTGCTCATCCCAGGTCCAAAAAGTCCTGGAAAGGATTTTGATTTATTCATGGAGCCTCTTGTGGAGGAACTTCAATAGCTATGGAAGGGTGTTCTCACTCGAAACCTATATAGCAGCCCACCAGCTGATTTCTTTCTGCGTGCTATTATAATTTGGTGCATCCATGATTATCCGGCTTTGGGCGTTATGTCAGGGCGAACGACACAGGGTTACAATGCATGTGTTTGCTGTGACAGGAATCCGCTGTCATACGCAATACTTAGCAAGATCTGTTACACTAGACACCGTCGTTTCCTTGCCAAGGACAAGCCGCATCCTACAAAATACCGAAGACATGTGTTCAATCCAAAGCATGAAAACCGTGATGCGCCTAAGAGGCTCACTAAGTGTCGGATGTGGGGTTCCGGCAAACCCTTAAGGTTCGAACTTTGGGGAGCGCGCGAAGTTCTTTCCCTCCTACCGATCCACGCCCTAGAACGCTAAGATCTCGCGGACGAACTCGACGAACTCTCAACACAGAAAGACACGAGATTTATACTGGTTCGGGCCACCGTTGTGGTGTAATACCCTACTCCAGTGTGTGGTGGTGGATTGCTTCTTCGGCTGATGATGAACAGTACAAGGGGAAGAACAGCCTCCTGAGGTTGAGGTGTTCTTATGTTTGTCGAACTTGTGGGGGTGAGGACTCGATGCCCCTGAGTGCGTTATCAGATGCCCTCTACTGTGGTGGCTAGCTCTACTTATATAGGCCTTGGTCCTCTCCCCAAATATTGAGCGGGAAGGGAGCCAACAACGGCGGGCAATCTGAAAGGGGACAGCTAGTACAAGCTATCCTGACAAAAGCAGTCTTCGCCTGCAAAAGGCTATGGTGATGACGCCGTCTTGGGCTCCACAGCCGTCCTGCTGGCCTGCTGGTCTTGGTCTCGTTGCACTGACATGGAAGCCTTTGCCTGATGCCTCGGTACTCCGCGCCTGCGCTTGCCCCCTTGGCACCAAAGAGGAAACAAGGAGGCTGCGTGCGCTGGCGCCCGCCTGGTGTCGATCGTCATGGCTCATGTCACGAGAGCCTCGCGAGGTTTGCCCCGCCCTGATATCTCTTCGCGAGCCTGCCTGGAGAGGCTGCCCTTGAGGAGGTCTTGCGTCGTCCGCCTCGCGAGGCTTGGCCCCTCGCGAGGGTCTTGAATGCCTTGTTGATGAAGATGGGCCGTACAGGCCTGCTAGCAAAGCCATGCCGTGGGCCGCAGGCAGGCATGTCTAGGGACCCCCGTTCCCAGAACGGCGTCAGTAGCCCCCAGGCCCAGGGCGCGGTCGGGCTTGGCTTCGAGGCGAAGCCAAAGGTCAAGTACGGAGCGCCGCGGGCCCCAAAAGCATGTGGCCTCGGTTTACGCGTGGCGGTTGATTGGACGTGTGTGTCTCCACTTCCCCACGCTGCCTTTGAATCCGCCTGGCTATGCGGCCCCCGCGGCCTACATAGTTATTTTTTCCTCGTCCGCGCCTGGATTCCCCAATCTCTCTACTTTCTCGAGACTCTGCTCCTCCCCTCCAATCGGACCTGCGCCCTCCTTGCCCCGCCGCTATGACGTCGGGACGAGCAGACAAGGGGAAGAAGCCCGTGCCTTCGCCAAGCGCGCCTCCCTCCTTCGAGCCTGCGCTCGGCCGACCCCGAGTGCTCAACGACGAGGCCATGGACAAGGTGCGCCCCATGCTTGCCTCCAGTTTCAACGAGTGGGGAGAGATGGTGGCTTGGCCCGCGTCTCGCACTCGCATTGCCCGGGCAGCCACTGAGGTCCCAATCTTCATCGATGCCCTCTGGGCTGGCCTGATTCCTCCCTTCTCTACCTTCTTCAACGTGGTGCTCGAGCATTATCAGATCCACATGCTGCATCTCGACCCTCAATCTGTAACTCTTCTCGTCACCTTCGCCTTTGTGTGTGAAGCCATGGTTGGCATCGCTCCTTCGGTGTCCCTCCTCCGCCATTTCTTCTCATTGCATCTGACCGACCCTCGGCAGAGCCCGGGGTGCGTGAGCTTCCAGGCCGTGGCTGCGACAGCAGGCGCGGGGATCGACTTCGACCTTCTTCCATCCACGAGCGAGTTTCGGACACGATGGGTGTTTGTCGACGCCGGTGTGCTCAGCCCTATGCTCCATGCCTCGCCAGGGCCTGCTATTCCCAACTCCAGTTGGGGCCACCAAAGGCTCGCGAGCCCCCGTCTCGTCCCCGTCTGGCTCAGGCTGAGGAGGTTGAAGGACCGCGGCGTGTCTGCACCTATGGTGGTGAAGGAGTTCGTCAAGCGTCGAGTCACTTCGCTTCAGCGCCATTCCAGCCCGATGTGGGCCTTGCTCAACTATTAGGACCATATGAGGTTTCAGGAGGAGGGGCTTCCTCTTAAGACGTGGAAAACAGTGCTTACGGTCCTGACGGTGCCCCTTTGCCTGACGACATGGCCAGGAAGAGTTGTCTGCTGTACCGCTATGAGAACAAAGCCGAGTTTGCCGAGAGCATGCCCTCCTTTGATGAATGGGGGCTACACCTGATTGTACTGGTGGGGCCCCGCGAGAACCCCATCGACGTGGTTCCCTTCCCCGCTGCTGGTGCCGAGCTCGCCCCAAGTGAGGGTGCAGGAGGGCGAGCTCCGACGGAGGCCGGTGGCCCAAGTGCCGAGGAGCACATGCCGCGTGTTGATCCCGGGGCGTCGTCCTCGGGAGCCCGCGATCCCTGCCCCGGGGCGTCGGTTACTGAGGCGACGCGGCATGCAGTTCCCGAGGTCAAAGCCCTGGAAGCCTCGGGAGGTCGTGGTGAGACGGTGTCCGACTGCTCGCCGCAGCCAGGCGCCCCTGAAGTTGTTCCTGCAAGCTCTTCCTCGGCCTCGCCCCGCACTGGTCGCCACGTCCAGTGCTTCGGTCGCCTTTGAGTGGACTTTGAGGAGCTCCGCGAGAGGAAAGGATCCCCGAGCGGCAACAACATCTTTGGGCCATTGAAGCGACGAAAGTACTTTGCTGCCGACGAGTAAGTACTGCTCCTTGTGGTTTTTTGATTGCTGCTTTCCTTCCTGACGCTGGCTCTTCAGGACCCCTTCTGCCAGGGCCGTTGAGACTACCGAGAAGCAATCCTCACCTTCCTCGGCACCCCTGTTGGTCTTGTGCACCCCGAGCCTGCATGCCGCGCCTGGAGCCAGGCCGGTTGAGGGGGTGCGCTCGCCTTCATGGAGCCTCGAATCTGCGGTTTCGTTGCCCTTACTGCACGGTCTGGCTTGGATCCTGGCGGGCGTTCCCCGTTCTCCTCTTTGGTTATGGACAACAGCTGGTTGGGCTCGGCCTTCAGTTCCTCCTCAAGCGGCGGGCCCCGACTGGCTAGGCCCCCCCGCAAGGACTAGCCGGCGCCCGGGGCAGCACCATCCCCCAGCCCTCTGCCGAGAGGTGGTGCGTCGCTTGATGTCCCGCCTACAGCCCCCGGGGTGGATGATGAGGTGAGGCGCGCGTTCGAGTTCGAGTGCGGGCGAAGCGTCGTTCGCCATGAGCTCTTCCAGGAAGCGATGGGCGCGATGAGCTAACTTGGCGAAGAACTCGCGGGTGTCGACTCGCGTCTTGAGGCTAGAGGTCTTCGGCTAGCGGAGGAGTGGCGCAAGCTGAGGGTGGCTGTCAACCTAGGCCGCTACCAGCGTGGTCTTGATAATGCAAAAGCCGAGGCGTCCCTCAAGGTTTCCCATGAAGCTTGCTCCCGAGCCTTCGAGGAGGCTCCCAAGGCTGACCGCTGCCGTGAGGCTGCGGAGAAGCGCGCGTGGGAGCTCCAGGCATGGGGTGCGTCCTTCGAGCAGCAGGTGGAGGCGCGCAGAGCCACCCTTGCATTGCTGAGGGGGACGCTTGTCGAGGAAGAGGAGGTCCGGAAGCGCGAGGAGGCGTTGGACCTGGAAGCCGTGGAATGCAGCCTTGAGCTCGAGCAACTGGAGACAAGGGAGCGTCAAGTTGCTCAAGCAGAATATGCCATCGGGGCTCGCGAGGCCAAGATCTAGGAGGAAGTCGACCGCCGGGTGGCTGAGGTTCGCGCAGATTAGGAGGGTAGGTACGACTTGAAGCTGAAGCTTGTTGGAACTGAGGCGGCGGGTAGGACCGCCGCTCTCAGACCCAGGTTAAACGAGGCAGAGAGGCGTGGGGAGGCCGCGGCCGCCGCCTTGGTCACGACGCAGGCGTACTTGGCCTCCGCCCACCCCGAGCTGCTTTTGATTCAGAAAGGGGTTGATGATGCCGAGGCCGTCGCGCGGCAGAACAGGGAGGAAGTGCTTCAACGGCGGACGCTGGAGCGCGAGCATGCCCCCATGCTTCAGGATCTCTGGAATAGGGCTAACACCGCCCTGGGCTTCATCTGCGACGAGAACGCACCACCCCCACTCAAATGACTACGACAGCCACCTGATCTTCTTCACCAACATGGTGACGCGCCTGGAAGCCCGGTCTGACAGGGTTCGCTAGCTCGTGGAAGAGAGGAGTCGGGGTCTGCTCGGGCGCGTGTTCTCCCGCGTCTTCAGCCATCTCCCGAACACCTTCCCCGACTTCGATTTTGACACCACCATTGCCCCCATGCCACAGGCCGTACGAGGCGACCTGGCGCGGTGGGTGGAGGACAACGTGGATGCGCTGGTCAGAGCCTTTGCCTCTCATGACGATGTGATGGTGGTCGTCGCGGACGAAGGCGACGTGGTTGACGACGGCGACGGAGGCGTCGCGGAAGGCGGCGATGGTGACAGCGAAGACGACGATGACGCGAGTGACGCGTCCGAGGGTGATGTAGCGAGAGACATATCTGGCTGATACCATGTTCTCTTGTCATTTTATCCTGTACTCAAAAACTCGGGCATGGCGCCTAAAGATTGTGAGAGCATTTTGAGAGGGGGAGCCCCTCGTGCAAGCAAACTGACACCTTTATTCTTTTGTGTCGAGCTGAATGTGTACCCCTGTGAATTCATGAGTCTGACAACGGGTTTGCCGCATCAACTCGCCTTGGTAGTGGTGCGCCTCGAAAGGGATCGCGAGGTCTTGAGCTCCTGAGGAATTCCTGAAGGGCCCGTAGACTCACAGGAGTGGGCCTTGCGAGGATCAGGCGCCAATAATGGTGCCGGCGCGTGTGCTACGCGTGTTGCGCCCAGCCCCGCTCGCGAGGGGCCCGCGAGGGGGAGGCGGCGATTGTGCGCTTTGTGACAAAGCAAGATCCGGACGACAATAAATCATCGAACGATAAAAGGTACCCCCCGCGCGCATAAAAGAAAACTCCACTTCAACTTAAATCCAAAACCAGATAGCAAGGCTACAGAAGAAGAGATCCAAGGCAGATGGCCGCGTCCGGCGTCTAGTCTAGTCTTCGAGTCTTCTCACCAGAGCGGAGCTAAGTGCTGCCACTAGGCGTGGGAGCGAGCCCCAGGGCCTGAGGCCGGCACCCCTGAGACTCCGGGGCGTGTACAGCCCCACTCATTATTACGTGAGAGTGTCACGGGCGGCGAGCTTCACAAGCACTGGGCCTTCTTCACAGGAATCGGCCTTGCTTCATATCGCCAGACGAGGGCCCCACCTTGCGCCACCCTTGACCACATTTGAGCCGACCGGCAACTTGGACGACACAAATGGGGGAAAGGGGACGCCAGCGGTGCCCTCGGCGACCACGGGTCCTCTGCCGGGGGAAGGCTCGCCAGCACCTCCCCGGCAGAGGGCCTACCTCCGGGCGTTGCCTGTCTTTGCACGACTTGGGGAGGGGCCTTGCTCCTGGCCCCCTCCATGCGGCCCCCACCGTGCTTCCCTCGGCGGAAGGGATGCTGCCGTGCCGGGGTCGTCGACCGATGCTGTGACCTGATTCACTTGCAGCCCATGGTTAGCGTAAGTCTGCTCCTGAGAGATTAGCGGTACTTTGTAGTTGTTGTTGCCGGCGCAATCGTCATGGTCTCCCTCGGTTCCTAGAAGGCTTCAACTTCTAGCATCCCTTCATCCCAATCTTTTCCGAGGAACGAGCCAGGGTCGTCTTCCGGCGCGTATTCTTGGTCCATCATGTGGGGCACGTAGGCTTCTGGGGCCGTCACCCCGAGCACCTCGCCGTAGTGCCCCACACTCCATGTTGCCCGCCCCCGCGTAGCGTCCTGAGGATGGTAGCACGACATCTCACTGGGACCATGGGAGGCGACGCTTGTGCCCATGCTTGTTGCGGGCGGCATGGGGGTGGTGGAGCCCCCAGCGCCTCCGGCCGTGCTGGTGTTGACGAAGCCCCCAGGCACACTCGATGGCACGTCGTTGCAGCGAGGCCCGCTGTGAGACCCCGTAGTGGCCTAAGAAGGAAGCTGATAGCAGAAGGGCGGCGCTCCCGATGCCGCCGCATCCAACAGCTCGGCGACGCATTCCAGCAGTGCATCCCGGCCGCTTTCCATCAATCGGCACCGCAGCAGCTCCCGCGCCACCATGAGCCTGGGCCGCATGTTCGCCTGCTCCCGCCGTGAGTGCGGCGCCGTTGCCGCGGCGTGGCTTGAAGCCCTTGCAGCGCTTCGCGCTTGTCGTGGAGTGAGGGTGGACGACGCCCCACCACGCCGTCCGCGCCCTGCGGCGTTAGGCGGCGCTCGGGCCGCCTGGAGTGCGGGGTTGAGGTCTTCATGGGCATATGGCGCCGCCCGGGCTGGCCAGGCTGCCCAACGGTCGGAGTCGGCCCTCGGGTCGCCGGACATCGTGGCCGTGGAGCGCCGGCAAGTCGGTTGGCGGAGAAGAAGCTCCGGCGCACCCCTACTTGGCGCGCCAAATGTCATATGTGGGGTTCCGGCAAACCCTTAAGGTTCGAACTCTGGGTGCGCGCGAAGTTCTTTCCCTTCTACCAATCCACGCCCTAGCACGCTAAGATCTCGCGGATGAACTCGACGAACTCTCAACGCAGAAAGACACGAGATTTATACTGGTTTGGGCCACCGTTGTGGTGTAATACCATACTCCAGTGTGTGGTGGTGGATTGCCTCTTGGGCTGATGATGAACAGTACAAGGGGAAGAACAACCTCCTGAGGTTGAGGTGTTCTTGTGTTTGTCGAACTTGTGGGGGTGAGGACTCGATGCCCCTGAGTGAGTTATCATATGCCCTCTACTGTGGTGGCTAGCTCTACTTATATAGGCCCTGGTCCTCTCCCCAAATATTGAGTGGGAAGGGAGCCAACAACGGCAGGCAATTTGAAAGGGGACAACTAGTACAAGCTATCCTGACAAAAGCGGTCTTTGCCTGCAAAAGGCTCAGGTGATGACGCCGTCTTGGGCTCCACTGTGACCTCCGTCCTGCTAGTCTGCTGGTCTTGGTCTCGTTGCACTGATATGGAAAACTTTGCCTGATGCCTCGGTACTCGGCACATGCGCTTGCCCCCTTGGCACCAAAGAGGAAACAAGGACGCTGCGCGCGCTGGCGCCCGCCTGGTGTCAATCATCATGGCTCACGTCACGAGAGCCTCGCGAGGTTTGCCCCGCCTTGATATCTCCGCTCCTCGCGAGCCCGCCTAACGAGGCCGCCCTCGAGGAGGTCTTGCATCGTCCGCCTCGCGAGGCTTGGCCCCTGATGTCTACTACACAACCTTCTTCTTGTAGACGTTGTTGGGCCTCCAAGTACAGAGGTTTGTAGGACAGTAACAAATTTCCCTCAAGTGGATAACCTAAGCTTTATCAATCCGTGGGAGGCGTAGGATGAATATGGTCTCTCTCAAACAACCCTGCAACCAAATAACAAAGAGTCTCTTGTGTCCCCAACACATCCAATACAATGGTAAATTTTATAGGTGCACTAGTTCGGCGAAGATATGGTGACACAAGTGCAATATGGATGGTAGATATAGGTTTTTGTAATCTGAAAATATAAAAACAGCAAGGTAACTAGTGATAAAAGTGAGCGTAAACGGTATTACAATGCTAGGAAACAAGGCCTAGGGTTCATATTTTCACTAGTGCAAGTTCTCGCAACAATAATAACATAATTGGATCATATAAATATCCCTCAACATGCAACAAAGAGTCACTCCAAAGTCACTAATAGCGGAGAACGAACGAAGAGATCATGGTAAGGTACGAAACCACCTCAAAGTTATTCTTTCCAATCAATCCGTTGGGCTATTCCTATAAGTGTCACAAACAGACCTAGAGTTCGTACTAGAATAACACCTTAAGACACAAATCAACCAAAACCCTAATGTCACCTAGATACTCCAATGTCACCTCAAGTATCCATGGGTATGATTATACAATATGCGTCACACAATCTCAGATTCATCTATTCAACCAACACAAAGAACCTCAAAGAGTGCCCCAAAGTTTCTACTGGAGAATCAAGACAAAAACATGTGCCAACCCCTATGCATAGGTTCATGAGCGGAACCCGCAAGTTGATCACCAAAACATACATCAAGTGAATCACATGATATGCCATTGTCACCACAGATAGGCACGGCAAGACATACATCAAGTGTTCTCAAATCCTTAAAGACTCAATCCGATAAGATTACTTCAAAGGGAAAAATCAATCCATTACAAGAGAGTAGAGGGGGAGAAACATCATAAGATCCAACTATAATAGCAAAGCTTGCGATACATCAAGATCGTACTATCTCAAGAACACGAGAGAGAGAGAGAGAGAGAGAGATCAAACACATAGCTACTGGTACATACCCTCAGCCCCGAGGGTGGACTACTCTCTCCTCGTCATGGAGAGCGTCGGGATGATGAAGATGGACATCGGTGAGGGTTCCCCCTCCGGCAGGGTGCCGGAACAGGGCCCCGATTGGTTTTTGGTGGCTACAGAGGCTTGCGGCGGCGGAACTCCCGATCTATTTTATTTTTTGGAAGTTTCAGTATTTATAGGATTTTTCGCGTAGGTCTCACGTTAGGTGGGTCTCCGGGTTGTCCACGAGGCAGTGGCCCACGCCTAGGGGGGTGGGCACGCCCCCACCCTCGTGGGCAGCCCGGGACTCTCCTGGCCCAACTCTCTTACTCCGGGGGCTTCTTTTGGTCCAGAAAAAATTATCAAAAATTGGCACGTCAATTGGACTCCGTTTGGTATTCCTTTTCTGTAAAACTCAAAAACAAGGAAAAAAACAGAAACTGGCGCTGGCTCTAGGTTAATAGGTTAGTCCCAAAAACAATATAAAAGTGCATAGTAAAGCCCATTAAACATCCAAGATGGATAACATAATAGCATGAATACTTCATAAGTTATAGATACGCTGGAGACGTATCAGCATCCCCAAGCTTAATTCCTACTCATTCTCGAGTAGGTAAATGATAAAAGAAATCATTTCTGAAGTGTGAATGCTAGCAAGTGCATAGGTTTGATCAATGATAGTTCCAATCACTTTTGCTAGCATCATTATATATCATAATAGTAGCTCATATCATAAAGCTTCTCATGATCAAGTAACAAGCTATTCACATGTTAAAGTATAGATCATAAACTTTCTTGAAAACTAACAAACAGTTCTCAGTCATCAAACAATTGCAATTCATCTTATTTTCAGGAAGGGTCTATGTAAGAGCTTTGATTTAGCAAATCCCACATACTCAACTATCATATAGTCTTCCATGATTGCTACCACTCAAAGCATATTTTTAGAACAAATAGCATTCATCGAACACAGAGAAAGATAGGGGCTTAATGTTTCGCCTGCCAACCTTTTACCTCAAGGGTAATGTCAACAATAATAATTCATGATCAAATATATTTGAATGGCCATATATGCTTAGATCTTTCGATCACATGATACTTGCCAACTAAAAAGTAGGTTGGAATGAGAAGGAATACTACTGACTCTTGCATAAAAATAAAAGATAGGCCCTTCGCAGAGGGATGCAGGGATTTGCAAAGGTGACAGAGCTCGAAGCTAAAACAGAGATGGAAATAATTTTGAGAGGTATGCTTTCATTGTCAACATAACGACCAAGAGTTCCCAATATCTTCCATACTAGATATATTATAGGCAGTTCCCAAACAGAAAGGTAAAGATTTTACTCCCCCTCCACCAACAATCACACTCCACGGCTTGTCCGAAACAACGGGTGCCGTCCAACTATCAACAATCCTGGGGGAGTTTGTTTAAATTATTTGAGAATTTGTTTTTGATCTTTTGATCATAGGACTGGGCATCCCAGTTACCAGCCATTTTCTCATGACTGATGAGCGGAGTCCACTCATCGTGAGAATAACCCACCTAGCATGGAAGATACTGACAACCCCTAGTCGCTACATGAGTGATTCCGGCATACAAAACAGATTATTATTTGAAGGTTTAGAGTTTGGCACATGCAAATTTACTTGGAACGACAGGTAAATACCGCATATAGGTAGATATTGTGGACAGTCATGGAAGGAACTTGGTTCAAGGAATTTGGATGCACAAGCAGTATTCCCACTTAGTACAGATATTTTGGCTAGGAAAGGATTCTAAATAGCAAGCACCACATGTTAGAGGATCCATAACAATATAACTTCTATGCAAATATACCCAAGCATAACTCATTATGCTGTCTTCCTTGTCCAACTTCACTAATTTTCTCAGGTTTGAAAATAATTAATGGGGCTCACAATCATAGAAGATGTCCAAGATAGTATATTTATATGTGAAATCTCTCTTCCGTCAATATTCTTTCATGAATTATTCAAGTGACCAATACAATGTTTGCTAACCTTCAATAAATTTACCACCTCTACTTCTTATATGTGAAGGCATTACTCCCCATGGGAAAGGCATATGAAACATATATAATTTTAGATTTATGACATTCAAATCATTAAACCATTTACTCATAGGATATAAGTGAAGCACACGAGTAAATGACAAACTACTCCAAAAAGATATAAGTGAAGATCAATGAGTAGTTAAATAATTATGTAGCTTTGTGAAGACTCTCTCTCATTTAAGAATTTCAGATCTTGGGATATTATTCAAACAGCAAGCAAAACAAAATAAAACGACATTTCAAGGACAGCACTCATCATGTGAAGAAGCAAAAACTAGGCTCAACCGATACTAACCGATAATTGTTGAAGAAGAAAGGTGGGATGCCTACCGGGGCATCCCCAACCTTAGATGCTTGAGACTTCTTGAAATACTATCTTGGGGTGTGTTGGGCATCCCCAAGCTTGAGCTTTTGTGTCTCCTTTATTCCTCTTGTATCACGGTTTCCTAAATCTCGAAAGCTTCATCCACACCAAACTCAACAAGAACTCGTGAGATAAGTTAGTATAAACGAATGAAAAAACCTTATCATTTTTTACTATAACAAATCACTAAAATTATTATTCAACATTCAATACTAAATGTCTCTGCATATTCAATACTCCTATCCTCAAATATAATCATTGAACAAGCAAACATATGCAAACAATGCAAACATAATAGTAATCTGCCAATACAGTACCGTCTGTAAAGAATGCAAGATTCATCATACTTCCCTAACTCCGAAAATTATGAACGAAAATTCCCACTGTATTAAATTTATCATAGCTTACTATTCAAAAGGTTTCAACATTTTATCACATTCTGACTTTTCTAGGGAACTTTTGCAACAACGGCAAACTTTCTGTTTTGAAACAGCAACATGTATACTTGCAAAATAAGCATGCTAAAGGCTATCCTTGACATTTTTATTGAAAATAGAGATGCAAAAAATTATTATAAATAACAGAAAGCAAATACTAACAAAATAAAATGATGCTACAAGGAAAACACATATCATGTCGTGAATAAAAATATAGCTCCAAGTAAAGTTACCGATGAACGAAGACGAAAGAGGGGATGCCTTCCGGGGCATCCCCAAGCTTAGGCTCTTGGTTGTCCTTGAATATTACCTTGGGGTGCCTTGAGCATCCTCAAGCTTAGGCTCTTGCCACTCCTTATTCCATAGTCCATTGAATCTTTACCCAAAACTTGAAAACTTCACAACACAAAACTTAACAGAAAATCTCGTGAGCTCCGTTAGCGAAAGAAAACAAAACACCACTTCAATGTACTGTAATGAACTCATTCTTTATTTATATTGGTGTTAAATACACTGTATTATAACTTCTCTATGGTTTATAAACTATTTTACTAGCCATAGATTCATCAAAATAAGCAAACAACACACGAAAAACAGAATCTGTCAAAAACAAAACAGTCTGTAGTAATCTGTAACTAACGCAAACTTCTGGAACTCAGAAAAAATGTGACAAAATAGGAAGACCTAGATAATTTTATTATTGATCTGCTGCAATTGGAATCAATATTTTATCACACTCTGGTGATTTTAAACAATTGTTTTCGTGAACAGAAAGTTTCTGGAATTTTGAGCAAGATCAAATAACTATCATCCAAGAAGATCCTATAGGTCTTACTTGGCACAAACACTTATTAAAACATAAAACCACATCTAACCAGAGGCTACATAAAATATTTATTACTAAACAGACCCAAAAAGCAAGAAACTAAAATAAAATTGGGTTGCCTCCCAACAAGCGCTAACGTTTAACACCATTAGCTAGGCATGATGATTTCAATGATTCTCACATAAAAGATAAGAATTAAAACATAAAGAGAGCATCATGAAGAATATGACTAGCACATTTAAGTCTAACCCACTTCCTATGCATAGGGATTTGGTGAGCAAACAACTGATGTGAACAATAATCAACTAGCATAGGAAGGCAAAACAAGCATAACTTCAAAACTTTAAGCACATAGAGAGGAAACTTGATATTATTGCAATTCCTACAAGCATATGTTCCTCCCTCATAATAATTTTCAGTAGCATCATGAATGAATTCAACCATATAACCAGCACATAAAGCATTATTTTCATAGTCTACTTGCATAGAAATTTTACTACTCTCCACATAAGCAAATTTATTCTCATCAATAGTAGTGGGAGCAAACTCAACAAAATAATTATCATGTGAGGCATAATCCAGTTGAAAATTAAAATCATGATGACAAGTTTCACGGTTATCTTTATTCTTTATAGCATACGTGTCATCACAATAATCATCATAAATAGGAAGCATGCTTTCATCATAATAAATTTGGTCATCAAGACTTGGGGGACTAAACATATCATCTTCATCAAACATAGCATCCCCAAGATTGTGGCTTTGCATATCATTAGCATCATGGGTATTCAAAGAATTCATACTAACAACATTGCAATCATGCTCGTCATTCACATATTTTATGCCAAGCATTCTATGTAATTCTTCTTCTAGTATTTGAGCACAAATTCCCTTCCCATCATTTTCACGAAAGACATTGAAAAGATGAAGCATATGAGGCACCCTCAATTCCATTTTTTGTAGTTTTATTTTATAGACTAAACTAGTGATAAACAAGAAAAAAAAGATTCGATTGCAAGATCTAAAGATATACCTTCAAGCACTCACCACCCCGGAAACGACGCCAGAAAAGAGCTTAGTTGACGGGGTGTGAGTGCGGTTACCTAGCCTCCCCGGCAACGGCGCCAGAAAAGAGCTTGATGTCTACTACACAATCTTCTTCTTGTAGACGTTGTTGGGCCTCCAAGTGCAGAGGTTTGTAGGACAGTAGCAAATTTCCCTCAAGTGGTTGACCTAAGGTTTATCAATCGGTGGGAGGCGTAGGATGAAGATGGTCTCTCTCAAACAACCCTGCAACCAAATAACAAAGAGTCTCTTGTGTCCCCAACACACCCAATACAATGGTAAGTTGTATAGGTGCACTAGTTCGGCGAAGAGATGATGATACAAGTGCAATATGGATGGTATATATAGGTTTTGTAATCTGAAAATATAAAAACAGCACGGTAACTAGTGATAAAAGTGAGCGTTAACGGTATTGCAGTGCTAGGATACAAGGCCTAGGGTTCATACTTTCACTAGTGAAAGTTCTCTCAACAATGATAACATAATTGGATCATATAAATATCCCTCAACGTGCAACAAAGAGTCACTCCAAAGTCACTAATAGCAGAGAACGAACGAAGAGATTATGGTAGGGTACGAAACCACCTCAAAGTTATTCTTTCCAATCAATCCGTTGGGCTATTCCTATAAGTGTCACAAACAGCCCTAGAGTTCGTACTAGAAGAACACCTTAAGACACAAATCAACCAAAACCCTATTGTCACCTAGATACTCCAATGTCACCTCAAGTATCCGTGGGTATGATTATACGATATGCGTCACACAATCTCAGATTAATCTATTCAACCAACACATAGAACCTAAAAGAGTGCCCCAATGTTTCTACCGGAGAATCAAGACGAAAACCTGTGCCAACCCCTATGCATAGGTTCATGGGCGGAACTCGCAAGTTGATCACCAAAACATACATCAAGTGAATCACGTGATATCCCATTGTCACCACAGATATTCACGGCAAGACATACATCAAGTGTTCTCAAATCCTTAAAGACTCAATCCGATAAGATTACTTCAAAGGGAAAACTCAATCCATTACAAGAGAGTAGAGGGGGAGAGACATCATAAGATCCAACTATCATAGCAAAGCTCGCGATACATCACGATCGTACACCCTCAAGAACATGAGAGAGAGAGAGATCAAACACATAGCTACTGGTACATACCCTTAGCCCCGAGGGTGAACTACTCCCTCCTTGTTATGGAGAGCGCCAGGATGATGAAGATGGCCACCGGTGAGGGTTCCCTCCTCCGGCAAGGTGCCGGAATAGGGTCCGGATTGGTTTTTGGTGGCTATAGAGGCTTGCGGCGGCGGAACTCCTGATCTATTCTATTTTTTGGAAGTTTCAGCATGTATAGGATTTTTGGCGTAGGTCTCATGTCAGGGGGGGGTCTCCGGGTTGTCCACGAGGCAGGGGCCCATGCCCAGGGTGGGTGGGCGTGCCCCCCACCCTCGTGGGCAGCCCGGGACTCTCCTGGCCCAACTCTTTTACTCCGGGGGCTTCTTTTGGTCCAGAAAAAATCATCAAAAATTGGCATGTCAATTTTACTCCGTTTGGTATTCCTTTTCTGTAAAACTCAAAAACAAGGAAAAACAGAAACTGGCACTGGGCTCTAGGTTAATAGGTTAGTCCCAAAAACAATATAAAAGTGCATAGTAAAGCCCATTAGACATCCAAGATGGATAATATAATAGCATGAATACTTCATAAATTATAGATACGTTGGAGACGTACCAGCCCCTCGCGAGGGTCTTGAATGCCTTGTTGATGAAGATGGGACGTACATGCCTGCTAGCAAAGCCACGCCGTGGGCCGCAGGCAGGCAAGTCTAGGGACCCCCGCTCCCAGAACGCCGTCACTAAGGGAGTCCTCGGATGTCAGGGCTGTGTGACGTGGGTCAAACTGATGGGCCATGAAGATACAAGACAAAAGACTTCCTCCTGTGTCCGGATGGGACTCTCCTTTGCGTGGATGGCAAGCTTGGCGTTCAGATATGAAGATTCCTTCCTCTATAAACCGACTATGTACAACCCTAGGCCTCTCCGATGTCTATATAAACCGGAGGGTTTAGTCCGTAGAGGCAATCACAATTATACAGGCTATACATCTAGGGTTTAGCCATTACGATCTTGTGGTAGATCAACTCTTGTAATCCTCATATTCATCAAGATCAATCAAGCAGGAAGTAGGGCATTACCTCCATTATGAGGGCCCGAACCTGGGTAAACATCGTGTCCCCTGTATCCTGTTACCATCAACCTTAGACGCACAGTTCGGGACCGCTACCCGAGATCCGTCGGTTTTGACACCGACATTGGTGCTTTCATTGAGAGTTCCGTTGTGTCATCACCAGAAGGTTCGATGGCTCCATCAGTCATCTACAACAATGTCGTCCTGGGGTAGGTTTTTCTCCCCGGCCAAATCTTCGTATTCGGTGGCTTCGCACTGCGGGCCAACTCGCTGTCTAGAGCAGATCGACAGCTACGCCCCAGGTCACCAGATTAGTTTTGGAAATCTGGACTATGTCGCTGATATTCGAGGAGACTTGATCTTCCAAGGGTTCACATCCCCAACCTCCGCTCTGGCCTTAGATCCGGAGCGCATCGTGGGGTCCGAAGACGGGATTCCTGAGCCCGCCGGACTATCTGCAGCCACTAAGCCCAGTACGGGAGAGCCGGAGGAAGTAGTGTCGCTGGCAACCATCACGAAGCCAGACTCTTCTCCGGACACTGGCTCCGAATCCTTGGAGTCAGCATCGCGTGAGCTCGGACAAGTAGTCTCCTTCCCGCCGTACACAACGAACTCTCTTCTCTCTGGCCAAACCTCGCCTTTAAGCGAGGCTTTACACTTGATGTGATCCCTCATAATTACAAAGGAGCAACGTACGAACTACACCTAGCCTAGACTAGGGGCTGAGAGCGGGGATTTTTATGTCCCACCCACCACCCACTTCATAGCCACTGTCGAGGACTTAACTGACATGCTCGATTACGGCTCCGAAGACATCGACGGTATGGACGACGATGCCGGAGAAGATCAGGCCCAAAACCCGCCGTTTACCGGACGTTGGACGGCCACCTCTTCGTATGACATGTACATGGTGGATACACCCAAAGAGGGTAACGACGATAACGAGAAAAATGCAGTCGAGGATAAACCTCCTGGGATACAGCCAAAGCGCCGACATTAGTGGCGCCACTCTAAATCACGCAGCGGAAAAGACAGCAGTACCGGCACGAGAGATAACAATAGTCCGAACGCCGCCGGAGACCAAGAAGACCCCGGCGAGCCAACCTCTGAACAGGATGATCGGGAAGATGGGCAAGTTAGCCCTGATGAACAAGCCGTAAATGAAGACTCGGAGGACAGTAATTATCTTCCACTCTCCGAGGATGAGGTGAGCCTCGGCGACGAAGACTTTATCTTGCCTGAGGAACCCCTCAAGCAGGAGCGCTTTAAGCGCTGGCTAATAGCCACTGCAAGGAGCCTAAAAAAGAAGCAGCAGCAGCTTCAAGCTGATCAAGATCTACTCAACGACAGGTGGACTAATGTCCTGGCAGCCGAGGAATACGGACTCGAGCGCCCAACCAAAAGTTACCCGAGCGTAAACTGCTACCTCAATTCGACGACAAGGCACTTGAGTCCGTACCATTTGTCGGCGTTCTGGGAACGGGAGTCCCCAGACTTGCCTGCCTGCGGCCTGCGGCGTGGCTCGAAAGGGGGCCCGGCACGGCCCATCTTCATCAACACAAGACCCGAGCCCTCGCGAGGGGCCAAGCCTCGCGGGGCGGACGACACGGCGCTTCCTCAGGCGCGGCCTCATCAGGCTGGCTCACGAGGAGGCGGAGAGATCAAGGCGGGGTACCTCATGAGGTGCCCATGACGCAAGCCATGACGACCAAGGGTGCCAGGCAGGCGCCAGCCCGCGCAGTGTCTCCCTTTCCTCTTTGGTGCAAAGGGGTCAAGCGCAGGCGAGAGGATCGAGCAAAGGCATCTCATTTCAATGCAACGAGACCAAGACCAGTCCAACGGTGGGAAGGAGGTCATCGTGGAGCCCAGAACGGCGTCACCACAGGGCCTTTGGCAGGCGAGGACCAACTTTAGGCGGTGTAACAGATGTTCCCCTTCAAATTGGCCAATTGTTGGCGCCCTTCCCGCTCAATATTTGGGAAGAGGCCCAGGGCCTTTGCCTATGAATAGTACTAGTCACCCCCAGGGTAAGGGGACGGATCAAGAAGCCAGCTAGAAAGACTCAGGCAACAGGGAGAGAGAGAGAGAAAAGGGCGGCTGAACTCCCGCTAGCAGTTCATCGTCCTAGCTAAGAGCATACCCTCGCGAGGCTGTTCTTCCTTGTACTGTTCATCATCATCAGCCCAAGAGGCAATCCACCCACCACAAACTAGAGTAGGGTATTACACCACAATGGTGGACCGAACTAGTATAAACCCTGTGTCTCTTGTGTTGTTCTTTCAGTCGTTAGATCTTTGCGAGACGGGGAAGTAGAAGGCATAATCCCCGCACGCACCCCAGAGTTCGAACCTTAAGGGTCTGCCGGAACCCGAAATCCGACATTTGGCGCGCCAGGTAGGGGTTCGCCGGAATTTGTCTTCCGCCGCTCCATTCTCCTCCGACCGTCGCGTCCATGACCGGCGCCCGTCGAGCCCGCGCCGAGCGACAGGCCGCCATCGCTTCCCGCGTCGCCCAGGCGGCCCCCGCCGGTGGGCGTCCTCGTCATTCCCCGTCGCCCGCCATCAGCGCCGCGACCAGCCCGGCGAGGAACTAGCAGCAAGCGCCAGCATCTGCCTATGCGGCCAGATGACCGCACCGCTATATCAAGACCTCCGGTCATCGCGGCCCTCCTGGGCGGCTCGCAGGCGCCGCTCACATGTCGCCACGTCAAGCCGTTTGCCCGCCGGGTCAGCGCCGTTTCCGCATGGCAGGGGGCTCCCTCGGACCAGGTGGCGCGCAAGGTCGGTCTGACCTTCAGCTCGAAGGACCACCCCGCCAACTTGGCTGGCTCGGGCGCGCTCCCCATGTTATGCACCCCCACCATCTGCCAGGTGGCCGTCACCAGGACCCTCGTCTGCGGCGGCGCGGGCCTCAGTGTGCTTTTGGTTGAGACCTTCAATCTCCTCTGCATACCCCGGGAGCGGCTGCAACCCAGTCGGTCTTTCTCGGGCGTTGGGGGCGGATCATCCAGCTCCTTGGGACAGATCCGGCTCCCAGTAACCTTCGGCACCTAGGACAACTTCCGCACGGAGATGGTCGACTTCGACATCACCCCCATCGGTCTCCCTTACAACGCCATCCTAAGCTACCCAGCGCTGGCCCTGTTCATGGCCGCAACGCACCCGGCGTACAACCTCATGAAGATGCCCGGGAGCAGCGGTGTCCTCACCGTGCGCGGGGACACCGGGGACGCTCTGCGGGTACTTAAGCTTGCCTTCAAGGCGGCGGCATCGGCACAGCCCGCCGACGCAGGGACCCCCGAGCCCAAGGGGGCTGCGCCCGCCAAGAAGAAGCAGTTGTTCACCCAGGACAAGGCAGAAACCAAGCAGATACCTGTCAACGAGGACGGGTCCTCCAGTGCCACTTTCACCATAGGCACCAACCTCGAGCCTGAGCAGGAGGAGGCCCTAATCAGTTTCCTGCGCGCAAATAAGAAAGTATTCGCTAGGGAGCCTGATCAGTTGGCAGGGATCCCCAGGAGCGTCATCGAGCATCACCTCAATGTGTGCCCAAACGCGCGCCCTGTGAAGCAGAAGGCCAGGCGGCAGTCCGCAGAGAAGCAGGCCTTCATCGTCCAAGAAACCCGCAAGCTAGAGGCTGCTGGGGTCATTCGCGAGGTCCGATACCCGGACTGGTTGGCCAACCCTGTCGGTGTGCCCAAGAATGGGGTAAAGGAACGCATGTGTGTCGACTTCACCAACCTCAACAAGGCATGCCCGCAAGATCCGTTCCCGCTCCCCTGCATCGACCAGATCGTCGATTCCACCGCGGAGTGCGACATGCTATGCTTCCTGGATGCCTTCTCTGGATATCACCAGATCAAGATGGCGGTAGAAGACGTCGAGAAGACCGCCTTCCTAACCCCATGCGGGGTGTACTGCTATACATGCATGCCATTTGGGCTGCGTAACGCAGGGGCAACCTTTCAGCGGCTGATGCACATCACCTTGGGCCCGCAGCTCGGGAAGAATCTCGAAGCTTACGTTGACGACATTGTGGTGAAATCTCGGGAGGCCAAGACCCTGATACAAGACCTAGAGGAGACCTTCGCGAGCCTCGACGCAGTGAACCTGCGGCTCAACCCGGAGAAGTGTGTGTTCGGGGTCCCCTTAGGCAAGCTCTTGGGCTTTCTCGTGTCCCATCGAGGCATCGAGGCTAACCCGGAGAAGGTCAAGGCGGTCGAGGACATGAGCCCACCGAAGACCCTCAGGGAAATGCAGAAGCTCACTGGACGCGTGACCGCGCTAGGGCACTTCATCTCCAAACTGGGGGAGCGAGCGCTGCCTTTCTTTCAGCTAATGAAGAAGAAGGGGCCCTTTGAATGGACTGAAGAGGCAGATAAGGCGTTTCAAGATCTCAAGAGGTACCTGACCAGTCCCCCAGTCATGGTGGCTCCGCGTCCTCAAGAGCCCCTACTGCTCTACCTCGCCGCCACTCCCTACTCTGCCAGCGCGGCCCTGGTGGTGGTTAGGGAGGAGCGCCAAGTCAGAACCACAGCAGCAGCTTGAGACAAGGCAAAGTAGGAACAAGGAAGGCCCACAGGAGACGTAACCGCGACTGAGGAAGATCAGCCGCCGTGGAGTGCACCGGAGGCAGGAGAGGCCACTCGCCTGGACGATCCACCTCCCGAGGTCACATCACCTCGCGAGGCGCCCTTGCCTCCGGAGGGCGCCACGAACACTGATGCTCTCGGCCTGGTTGAGCACCCAGTCTACTTTGTCAGCACGGTGTTACGGGACGCGAGGGCACGGTACCCTATGCCTCAGAAGCTCCTCCTCGCGCTACTGGTGGCCTCGCGCAAGCTGCGTCACTACTTCCAGGGTCACCCCATCAAGGTCGTCTTGTCGTACCCCTTGGAGAGAGTGCTCAGGAGCCCTAACTCAGCCGGAAGGGTCGCTGAGTGGAACATAGAACTGCAGGCGTCTCAGCTCGAGTTCAGCACGACCAGGGTCATCAAAGGAGCAGCATTAGGGGGTTTCGTGGCGGAATGGACGGAGGCACCATGCCTCAAGGACAAGGAGGATCGGTCCCTCTCCCCAGGGAGCGAGGCGCCGGAAGGCTGGGTCATTTACTTCGATGGGGCGTTCTCCAGGCACGGCGCTGGGGCTGGTGCGGTGCTGATATCGCCCACTCAGGACAAGCTCTACTACGCCGTACAACTCTGTTTCCAGCAAGGTGAAAAGGTCTCCAACAACATAGCGGAGTATGAGGGCCTGATAGCGGGGTTGAAGGCCGCAGCAGCTCTGGGGGTGAAGCGCCTCACCGTCAAGGACGATTCGCGGCTCCTTGTCAATTTCTCCAACAAGGTGTATGAGCCGAAGGATGAGCACATGGAAGCCTATCTAGCGGAGGTCCGCAGGATAGAAAAGCAGTTCTGGGGGATGGAATTGAAGCATGTGCCCCGCGGCACCAATCAGGAGGCCGATGACATCGCCGGACGGGCGTCCAAGCGATTACCTCAGGAGCCTGGCGTCTTCGAAGAGCGGCTCTTCAAGCCCTCGGCCCAGCCGTCATTATCGAACACTGCTCAGCCTCGGGAGGAACTCCCCCAGCAACCTGCCTCAGGAGCCCCGGCCTGCGGCCCTACCTCAGGGGCATGCCTGCTCCTAACTATGGAACCTCAGGAGGAGTGCTGGATCACGGAACTCCGGAGTTATTTAACACAAGGGGCCCTGCCGGAGAAGGAGGAAGAAGTGGAGCGTGTGGCGCGGCAGGCTACGGCATACTGCATCAGGGATGGAGAGCTCTACCGGAAGCGGCCGAATGATGTATCCCTGCGCTGCATTTCCAGGGAGCAAGGAAAGGAACTGCTGGAGGACATACAAGGCGGGGACTGTGGGCATCACTCGGCATCACGGACCCTCGTTGGCAAGGCATTCCGCAGTGGGTTCTATTGGCCCACCGCACTCAACGACGCTGTCGAACTGGTAAAGAATTGTGAAGCCTACCAATTTCACGCCAAACAGATCCATCAGCCGGCGGGAGGCCTTCGGACTATACCCCTTTCGTGGCCATTCGCAGTCTGGGGGCTGGACATTCTGGGCCCGTTCCCTCGGGCGCCAGGGGGCTACCGCTACCTCTACATCGCCATTGACAAATTCACCAAGTGGGCAGAAGTGGAGGCTATCCGCACAATCCCCGCGGGTTCCGCGGTCAAGTTCATCAGGGGCATCGTGAGCCGGTTCGGGGTGCCGAACCGCATCATCACAGACAACGGTTCACAGTTCACTAGTAACCTCTTCAAAACATACTGTGCTAACCTTGGAACGCAGATATGCTACGCTTCGGTGGTGCACCCGCGAAGCAACGGACAGGTCGAATGAGCGAACGCGGAGGTCTTGAGGGGGCTCAAGACCAGGACATTCAAGAAGAAGCTGGAGGCCTGCGGCAGAGGTTGGTACGATGAGCTCCAGTCTGTGTTGTGGTCCATCCGCACAACCGCGACCAAGCCGACTGGGGAGACCCCGTTCTTCCTGGTCTATGGGGCCGAAGCAGTCCTCCCTCACGAGGTCAGACATCGCTCTGCGCGGGTCCTAGAGTTCGATGAGGCGCAGCAGGACGCCATGCGGGGGATGGACCTTGTACTGGGGGAGGAACGCCGTCGTGAAGCCGCGCTGCGAGCGGCGAGGTACCAACAGGCGCTACGACGATATCACTGCCGCGACATCCGCCCCAGGACCCTCGAGGTAGGAGACCTCGTGCTTAGGCGGGTTCTCTCCAGGGAGGGGCTGCACAAGCTCCCTCCCATGTGGGAGGGCCCGTTCAAGGTTGTTCATGTTTCCAGGCCAGGCTCCATGCTCTTGGAGACTCAGGAGGGGGAGCCGATCCAGAACGCGTGGAACATCCAGCACCTCCGGAGGTTCTACCCCTAAAAGGCCCAGAGCCTGTGAAGAAGGCAAACACCTGTGAAGATTATCCCTTTTTGGAAAAGGCCCAGATCCTCTGAAGAAGGCAAACGCCTGTGAAGATTATCCCTTTTTGGAAAAGGCCTAGAGCCTGTGAAGAAGGCAAACGCCTGTGAAGATTATCTCTTTTTGGAAAAGGCCCAGAGCCTGTGAAGAAGGCAAATGCTTGTGAAGATTATCCCTTTTTGGAAAAGGCCCATTGCCTGTGAAGAAGGCAAGTGCCTGTGAAGCTCATTACCCCTAAGAAGAAAGACCCGGAGCCTGTGAAGAAGGCCAACGCCTGTGAAGCTCGCCGCCCGTGACACTCTCATGTAATAATGAGTGGGGTTGTACACGCCCCGGAGCCTCAGGAGCGCCGGCCTCAGGCCCTGGGGCTCCCTCCCATGCCCAGTGGCAGCACTTAGCTCCGCGCTGGTGAGAAGACGTCGAAGACTAGATTAGGTGCCGGACGCGGCTTTTTCATTTGCTTTCCGCAGTTGGCTTTCTTTGTTCGCAGTTGAAATCTTATTGAAATTATTGCCATCGTTGGTTTATGTTTTGTCGATTTTCACTCCCCCGTTTTGATTCCTCTTACGAAAGGCCTCGCGAGGGAGGGCAGCCGAGCACCCACGCAAGGGTTCCTATTCTAATCGTTCTAAGGTTTCACGACCCGGGTCCATTGCGGGAGCACCCCTCCAGTCCGTGCCCCTCGGGCACCGTGACACACACACAGGGCCTGGGTCGGTCGCCCCCCCACGGCTGGGGCCGGGAACTATCTACGTGCAGACACGCAGCTGAAAAGCGCGAAAACGAAATCAAGGTAATTGTTAACAGCAATAACCCCCAACACGCCCCCGCGGGGCTCCATGCAGTTGTTTTCTTTTACGCAGGAAACAAAAGGGAAAGAAAGGACAAGCCCGGCGCGGCTCGCCTCACACCGGCCAGCGGAGGCGACTCGGGATGCCTCCGGGGCTCAAGCGGACTCTCTCTCGCGCTTCACTGGGGCACGACGACGGGCGGACGAACCGCCGCCTCCCAAGCAGGCTTGACGGCGTGGGCGCTGACTGAGGCCATCACTGGAGGAGTCGCTTGAAGAAGAGTTGATGAAGCTTGGGGAGCCTCGGGCGCCACCAACCGCGTGGGCACTGTCCCCTCCATCGTCGCCAGGGCTGGGTCCCCAGCCGCGGTCGTCGTCCTCGGGGCAACACCCTACGTGGCGACCATCTTCCCCAAACACCCTCACGTAGAGGGTGGCATCGCCACCGAACCTAAAGTGGAGGGTGCACCGGCGACCCAGGCCGCGAGCACGGGCAAACGCCTGCCAGCCACGAGTTAAGGCCAAGCTCGCAGTGGTGGAGACCTCCAGCGCAGCCCATGAGGACCGGCTACAGCAGCCATCCGCCTGAAGCCAGAGGCCGCCCGGGGCACCAGCCGGGAGCTCACCAAGGAGGAAACGAGGGAGTTGGAGCCGGGCGCTAGTCGGCTCCGCCGACCAAATGACGAACTCCGGCATCACCTGCGCAGCGCGAAAGCGCGGCCTGGGGGAGCGCACGACCAAGGCGCGTCCCTCGGCCACGGTAGCTCGCCCGCCACCATGCTGGGAACTGTCTCCATGACCGCGGGACGCTGCCCAGGCGGCCACGGGATGCTTCCGAGGGCGCCCACGGCCGCGCTTGGGTGAAGGAGAAGCAAGGTCGACCTGGTGGGCCTTCCCCTTCTCCGCGGCCGAAAACCTCCTCGACGGAGCCATGGAGGAGAAGGAGAAGGAAAGGGAGATGGACTGGAAGGGCATGCGCAGCGCCATACTTATAGCCGGCGAGGGCCAACCGTCGGCCTCCACAATCGCAGGTAATCATGACACGATTTGCATGCATGGACTTGTCCAACCCGCGGGATCATCGAGGCGTCGTGGGGAAGCAGAGGCGCCCACGTCCAATCAGCCGCCACGCGGCACCCAAGGCCGCAGGCTGTTAGGGCCCCCGACGCTTTGCCCTCGCCCTTTCGCCTCTCAGCACGGCCAAGTCCGGGCGCACCTTGGGACCGGGGGCTACTGTCGGCGTTCTGGGAACGGGGGTCCCCAGACTCGCCTGCCTGCGGCCTGCGGCGTGGCTCGAAAGGGGGCCCAGCACAGCCCATCTTCATCAACAAAAGACCCGAGACCCTCACGAGGGGCCTAGCCTCGCGGGGCGGACGACACGGCGCTTCCTCAAGCGCGGACTCATCAGGCTGGCTCACGAGGAGGCGGAGAGATCAAGGCGGGGTACCTCATGAGGTGCCCATGACGCAAGCCATGACGACCAAGGGTGCCAGGCAGGCGCCAGCCCGCGCAGTGTCTCCCTTTCCTCTTTGGTGCAAAGGGGGCAAGCGCAGGCGAGAGGATCGAGCGAAGGCATCCATTTCGGTGCAACGAGACCAAGACTAGTCCAACGGTGGGAAGGAGGTCATCGTGGAGCCCAGAACGGCGTCACCACAGGGTCTTTGGCAGGCGAGGACCAACTTTAGTCAGGATAAGTGTACCAGATGTTCCCCTTCAAATTGGCCAATTGTTGGCGCCCTTCCCGCTCAATATTTGGGAAGAGGCCCAGGGCCTTTGCCTATAAATAGGACTAGTCACCCCCAGGGTAAGGGGACGGATCAAGAAGCCAGCTAGAAAGACTCTGGCAACAGAGAGAGAGAGAGAGAGAGAGAGAGAGAGAGAGAGAGAGAGAGAGAGAGAGAGAGAGAGAAGGGCGGCTGAACTCCCCCTAGCAGTTCATCATCCTAGCTAAGAGCAGACCCTTGCGAGGTTGTTCTTCCTTGTACTGTTCATCATCATCAGCCCAAGAGGCAATCGACCCACCACAAACTAGAGTAGGGTATTACACCACAATGGTGGCCCGAACTAGTATAAACCCTGTGTCTCTTGTGTAGTTCTTTCAGTCGTTAGATCTTTGCAAGACGGGGAGGTAGAGGGCATAATCCCCGCGCGCACCCCAGAGTTCGAACCTTAAGGGTCTGCCGGAACCCGAAATCCGACACCATTAGTGCGTAACGCGGCTGACCAACCACCACATGGCCGGGACAAAACGACAACTCAAGCCGAACAGCAGCCCATACTACCTCGCCGTAAAGGTAGAGACATAACTGCTCGGGGATATACATACGACCTACGACAGGACCTGGAAAATATAACAAGTCAGACCAGATCGATCTACGGATCGCGGGGGCATGCCCCGGCGCGCGACGACGACTATCTAGCCGGACGTGACAAGCATAACCACGTCCGGGCCGAAAACCGTAGACGGACTCCATCTGAGCTAGGTCGCGACTTGGCCCGATATAGAGGCGCCGCACACCTCCTCTGCTTCACTGATGGAGTAATGGAGCACGAATTCCCAGAAGGGTTTAAACCCATGAATATCGAATCATATGATGGAACAACAAATCCCGCAGTATGGATTGAGGACTTTCTTCTCCATATTCTTTTAGCCCGCGGTGATGATCTTCATGCCATCAAATACCTCCCACTAAAACTCAAGGGACCAGCTCGACACTAGTTAAATGGCCTTCCAGAAAACTCTATTGGCAGCTGGGAGGACTTGTAAGACGCCTTCCGCGACAACTTCCAAGGTACATACGTCCGACCTTCAGATGCCGATGACTTAAGTCACATAGTTCAATAGCCCGTAGAGTCAGCCAAGAAATTCTGGACTAGGTTCCTAACTAAAAAGAACCAGATCGTCGACTGTCCGGATGCCGAAGCCCTAGCGGCCTTTAAGTGTAGCATCCGTGATGAATGGCTCGCCCGACACCTCGGCCAAGAAAAGCCGAAGTCCATGGCAGCCCTCGCGACACTTATGACCCGCTTTTGCACGGGCAAAGATAGCTGGCTAGCCCATAGCAATAATAATGCAAGCGAACCTAGCACCTCTGAAGCCAGAAATAGCAACGTCAAGCCCCGACGCAACAGGCAGAAGAGTCGAAGCAACGGTGACAATACCGATGACACGACGGTCAACACCGGATTCAGTGGCTCCAAGTCCGGCAAGCGGAAGAAGCCATTTAAAAGAAACAATCCAGGCTCATCAAGCTTGGACCGCGTACTTGATCGTCCATGTCAGATCCACGGTACCCCCGATAAACCATCCAATCATACCAATAGAAGCTGTTGGGTTTTTAAACAGGCCAGCAAGTTAAATACCGAGAACAAGGAGAAGGGGTCGCAAAGTGAGGACGACGATGAGGATCCCCATCCGCAGAACACAGGGGGATAGAAGAAGTACCCCCCGCCCCCAAGTTAAAACGGTGAGCATGATATACGTTACCCATATCCCCTTAAGGGAGCGCAAACGCGCGCTCAGGTACGTCTACACGATAGAGCGAGTCACCCCAACATTCAACCCATGGTCGTCCTGCCCGATCACCTTTGATCGCAGGGACCATCCGACCAGTATCCATCATGGCGGTTCAGCCCCACTGGTCCTCGACCCAATCATTGATGGATTCCACCTCACGCGAGTCCTCATGGACGATGGCAGCAGCCTCAACCTGCTTTATCAGGATACGGTCCGTAAGATGGGCATCGATCCATCAAGGATCAAGCCCACAAAAACTAGCTTTAAAGGAGTAATACCAGGTATAGAGGCCCGCTGCATGGGCTTAATCACATTGGAAGTCGTCTTCGGATCCCCGGACAACTTCCGAAGAGAAGACTTGATCTTCGATATCGTCCCCTTCCAAAGTGGCTATCACGCACTGCTCGGACGAACTGCATTTGCTCGATTCAATGCGGTGCCACACTATGCTTATCTCAAACTCAAGATGCCCGGACCATGCGGTGTCATAACAGTAAACGGAAACGCTCCCTCCGTACCAAGGAGCACACTGCGGCCCTGGCAGAGGAAATACAGAGCGGCCTTATCAAGCAGAATTTTAATTCGGCGGCCAAGCTCCAGGACACTGTCAAACGAGTCCGGACTACTCTGCAGCATGACAGTGCAACTCATCAGGAGCTCAACTAGCAATTCAGCCTCCGTCTCAGTCCCAATCGACCAAATGGCGGCGTACGTACCACGCGTACATAAATATGCACTCAAAATACCATGGGCAAAGACGGAGGCATAACTCGATTGTGGTCCATCATACGGCTTGACCTCCCCCGGGCACACATACTTTCCCTTTTCTTTTTTATCCTTTTTTGGTTTATTTTCCACAGGCCCCTCACAATGTCCTGATCATCGATCCTTTCGAAGGATGGATATACCAAGCCGGCAAGCAACATAGACATATGGGGGAATCTCTAGGTGGTCTTCTTGACGACCACTCTACCTGTTTTCAGGACCCGCACGCAGCTCCCCCTTGGTCTCGGCATGTTCAATAGCCTATTGCTTATCGCACTATTTGTACAAGTACGCTTTGGCATATTAATCAAATTATAATGGAAACAGTTTGCGGCCCAACTTATGTGGCACTGGCTTACTACTTCATTTTATTTCACTATTCTTATTGATTGCACCCGTACACTTCGGTATGGTTTCATTCGCCAGGGGCTTCATTGCACTCCATACTACGGCAATAAAGTCTGAACACTTTTTACAGTGTGGTTTGGCACCCCGCATTTAGCATTATATGCATTGGCCCTGAATCATGTCTTTGGTCAATAGTTGGGTTGCCGTGCTCCTGTGCTTACTACCTTACATTCCATCCTATCGGCTAGGGTAGTAAAGGAAGAACTACTGCGACTGTGTTTTTGGTTTATCCGGGTAAACACCTCAGTAGAGAAAGCCGAAAACTGACTGTCATGATGCAGCGAGAGCTGGTCAGCTATTTGGAGATTAAAATCTCTTGCGATTTTTTTCCCGCATTATGCGACGGATCGGCCTCCACCCAATCAGGTGTCTACAACACCCTAGTATGGATTAACAAATACTAACTAGGGGCTACGCCTACATTTTTATTGTCAAACTCCTATGGCTAAGTGAGGGTGATAAAGACACATAGTCCGATTGCCTGGTTCGCTGCGCTAAACACCTCCTTTAAGGACCAAACTCTTGGATCAAGAGTGTTTAGGTTTTAACCAGAACACCCCCGTACTACCTATGTGGGGGCAGAAGCCGACGACTGGCCAAATCTCAGATTTAATAAAACGGCCTCACAGGAGGCAAAATTTTAAAAACAAACAACAAGCATTATATTACATATTGGCTTTGTTTCATAATATAGGACGGGATAACATGAATGTCTTCATTCAAAGATAATGTCTTTTGCGCACTGGCCCTCTACAATGCGGGATCCCTCCAGGAGATCATCAAAATACCGCTCGGGCGTGCGGTGCTCCTTGCCCGCGGGCGGTCCCTTGGCCGCGAACTTGACGACGTCTATCTTCCCCCACTGAACCTTGACACGGGCGAAGGCCATCTGCGCACCTTCGATGCAGACCGACCGCTTGATGGCATCAAGCCGAGGGCAGGCATCGACCAACCACTTCACGAGACCGAAGTAGCTGCTGGGTATGGCTTCTATAGGCCATAGATGGATTATCAAATCCTTCATGGCCAATTCGGCCACCCTATGCAGTTCGGTCAGCTGTTTTAGCTGATCGCTAAAGGGCACCAGATGCTCTGGCGCAAGGTATTCTGACCAGAACTGCTTGTCCGTTGAGATCCCCTCTTCGGCTCGGAAGAACTCCGCTGCATCAGCAACACTATGCGGCAGATCCGCAAACGCTCCTGGAGAACTCCAAATCCGGGTCAGTAAGAGGTACCTTTTCTTCACAAATTTGCTCTACATAATAAAGGCCTTACCTGCCGTGATTATCCTAGCCTCCTGGATTTCCTGGAGGGCACCTTGGGCTTCAACCCGGGCCTCTTGTGCACTTTGGCGGGCCTTAGCAAGTTCGGACTCTTGGTCCGCATTCTTGCGCTCCAAGGACTCGCATTTCTTCACGGTGTCCTGGAGCTCCTGCTGGACCTCCCCAACCCTGGCCTCGTGTTTTTCGCGGGCGGCTTGTTCCTTTGTCGCTCTCTTCTGGGCCTCAGCCAGCGTGTTCTTGAAGGTCTCCACCTCGGTCGCAGCTCCTATGAAATATCATGATACCATGATCAACACAAATAATTCATATCTTTCTAGATCTGAACAGGCCATTGCATACCTTGCTTGTCCTCTAGCAGTTTTTTCGCACGGCCGAGTTCTTCGTCGGCCCGCTCCAGGCTCTGCTTCAGTTTGGAGACTTCAGCGGAATGGGAGGTCGCAGCTATCATCGCCGCCTGCTTATTCACATAGACACATATGCTAAGTCTCCTGCGAAAATTATTCGATCCTTTGTCCAGCCTTTCTTTTTGAACATCGGACACAGTCTTAGGGGCTACTATCTATACTATGACATTCTTTTGCATAAATTATGTCTCATACCTCAAAGCCTGTTAGAAGGCTGACGCAGGCTTCGGTCAGTCCGCTCTTAGCGGACTGAACCCTCTCAACCACCGTACCCATGAGGATACGGTGTTCCTCAACAATGGAAGCACTTTGCAGCGCTTCCAGTAGAGTATCCGGTGCCTCTGGATGGACAGAGGCCATCGGCGAAATAGCTACTCCTCCTTCTTTCGAAGGAGGCTGCTTGCCTGATTCCAGAGCCGTATGGGCCTCCGGAATAGTATTCGGCTAGGGGCCGAATTGAATATGGCCCCCATCGCCAGTCTCTGGGGGGATTTGATCCCCCATGTGTCCGGAGGCCGAGGTATCATCCTATGGAGCCACCTTGATGGCCTCTTGTATCTCTCCCTGGCCTGGGGAGGTCCTTCGGGACAACACCTCGGCATCGTCCATGGCCTTGGGAGAGGAGGCCGCCGGAAGTGACCCGATGTCCATCACCTTTGGATCCAACGAATTCCCCAAACATGAGGATCGCTGGGTGGAGGCGTGGGCCGGACTGCAGTGCGTGATTCGACATATTAAAACCACGAAGTAAAGAGGCTGGATATATGTGTGTATAAGTGATTTTGAGTACTTACGATTCGGCCAGGAGCTTTTCCCTAGGGTGCCACTCGAAGCTGCTATCAGTGTCAAAATCAGAGTTGTCCGCGAGGGAGACCATGGAGGCCCCCCTTTTCTTCCTTCCCCCCCTCAGGGGAGGGGGAGTTGCTTTCCTCCTCCATGTCATCGTCATCGGTGGCGAGGGAGGAGTGGGTTTTGGGGTCTTCGGACGTCATGTCTGAAGTGCCTTTACGGTGAATGCCGCCTCTTCCTGCCTGGCCCTTGTTCTTGGCCTTCTTCTTCGGCGCCTGGTAGGGCTCCGGGACTAGCATCTTCGTCAGAAGTGGGATAGCTGGGTTTTCAAGCAGTGGAGCCGGACATTGGATCCACTCTGCCCTCTTTGCCCAGCCGTGAAAAGACAGATAGGGAAGCTTATACATCTTCCTTGAAGGTACAAGTGAAGGGTACACCATGATATATGAAAAACTTACCGAATTGGCGGGATGGGTTAGGTTGTACCCACGGTCCTCGGTCGTCTACGGTCATGTCTCATTGGCCTTAAAAAGCACCTTCCAGATGCCTTCGTGTGTAGCTCCAAAGAACTGTTGCAAGGTCTGGTGCTTGGCCAGATCGAACTCCCACAGATTGCAAGTCCGGCTTTGGCAAGGAAGCATCTGGCGAAAAAGCGTCACCTGGATCACATTGACAAGCTTGATGTTCTTGTCCACATTGCTCTTGATGCGCATTACAACGCTGACATCTCGTCCGACGATGCCCAGTCGAGGCCCTTTTCTAGCCAGGAGGTGAGCCGCATTGGGGCCCCGGACTTGAATTCAGGAGCCGCGGCCTAGGTGGTGTCGCGGGACTCTGTGACGTAGAACCACCACTGCTGCCACCCTTTGACAGTCTCCACAAAGGTGCCTTTGGGCCATGTGACGTTGGACATCTTGCTCACCCTAGCGCCTCCGCACTCTGCGTGTTGACCACCCACCACCTTCGGCTTCACATTAACGGTCTTTAGCCACAATCCGGAGTGGGGTGGGATGCGGAGGAAGACCTCGCACACGACAATGAATGCCGAACTGTTGAGGAAAGAGTTTGGGGCTAGATCGTGGAAATCTAGCCCATAATAGGACACGAGTCCGCGGACTAAGGGGTGGAGTGGAAACCCTAACCCACAGACGAAGTGGGGAATGAACACCACCCTCTCGAGGGGCTCCGGGTGGGGACGATCTGCCCCTTGGCCGGAAGCCGGTGGGTGATTTCCTGGGCCAAGTACCCGCCTCACGAAGCTTCGTGATGTTCTTCTCCATGACGGAGGAAGCCATCCACTTGCCCTGCGCTCCAGATCCAGACATGGTCGGAGTGCTTTTTTGAGGCGAAAAGGATGGAAGCTTGGGCACTGGAGCTCGAGGATGGGTGGGCAGAGAGAAAGAAGGCGTGGGTGAAAGGGCGAATCCTTATCTCTTTATAAAGGCAGCGAATATCAAGCGCCTCCCATTCGCCTTAAAACTCGCCTATTCCCCAAGGGCCATGCAGATTGGTGAGAATCCCGCAATAAGGGGACACGATCTCTGCTTCGACAAGACATAACAATGGAAACCGCATCTCGAAACATGGAGCGGGAGGCTAAAAATCGGTTCGCAATAATGACCGGGCGGAGACGTGGCGTCTCACTATAGAATATGTCACTACATGGGACTTGTTAAATATTATACTCTTTGCGGAGCTT
Organism: Aegilops umbellulata; assembly: GCA_032464435.1. Lineage (NCBI taxonomy): Eukaryota > Viridiplantae > Streptophyta > Magnoliopsida > Poales > Poaceae > Aegilops > Aegilops umbellulata. Next base: position 116,645,655 of record CP136056.1, read on the forward strand.
GTTTTGCAAAGCCGGACACGTTTTCTGTGTCCGAAGACAACTTTGATATATTCGAAGGAGTAACCCGCCTTGCAATGCCGAAGACAATCTGCACGCTGGACACATCGTCATTGAAGCCTGCTTCAGGGGCTACTGAGGGAGTCCTGGATTAAGGGGTCCTCGGACGTCCGGGATGTGTGACGTGGGGCGGAATGATGGGCCATGAAGATACAAGACAGAAGACTTCCTCCCGCGTCCGGATGGGACTCTCCTTTGCGTGGATGGCAAGCTTAGCGTTTGGATATGAAGACTCCTTCCTCCGTAAACCGACTCTGTACAACCGTAGGCCCCTCCGGTGTCTATATAAACCGGAGGGTTTAGTCCGTAGAGGCAATCACAATTATATAGGCTAGACATCTAGGGTTTAGCCATTACGATCTCGTGGTAGATCAACTCTTGTAATCCTCATATTCATCAAGATCAATCAAGCAGGAAGTAGGGCATTACCTCCATTAAGAGGGACCGAACCTGGGTAAACATCGTGTCCCCCGTCCCCTGTTACCATCAACCTTAGACGCACAGTTCGGGACCCCCTACCCGAGATCCGCTGGTTTTGACACCGATACTCACGGCCGATGAGTTGCAAGTGGAATTAGAGAAGGTCAGGCATATTACACTAGGAAACCATCCTGGTAATGGTAGCGGGAAAAGGAAGAATGGTAGGGCAGAAGAGAAATTACTGTTTACCCGCAGGTCCACTTTGTGGTACTTGGAGTATTGGAAAGATTGAGATCTGCGGCATAATCTTGATGGGATGCACATCAAGAAAAATATATGTGACAACATTATCGGCACACTTCTTAATATTGAAGGCAAGACGAAAAATACCTTAAAATCTAGGATTGATTTGACACACCTGGGTATCAGAAAGGATTTGCAGGTGGAAGATGAAGGTAAACCACGGGAGATGGCACCAGCTGTGTACGTCTTGGACAAGGTAAAAAGAAAAGAATTTTGCGAGGTCCTGTCACGTGTGAGATTCCCACATGGATTTGCTTCCAACCCTGAAAGGAGAGTCAGTGTAGATGGAAACAAGATACAAGGGTTGAAAACTCATGACTGCCACATCCTACTTCAAAGGGTTTTACCTGTCATCCTTAGAGGATTGGGCCGCCCTGACTTATACATAGCAGTTGCAGAGTTGGGACAATTCTTCAGGGAACTCTGCAGTAGAAATATCAGGGTAGATGCTTTTGAGCGTCTTAGAGACAAGATACCAACTATCCTATGCGACCTTGAGAAGATATATCCTCCAGCCTTCTTTGATGTGATGGTGCATTTGACTGTTCATCTACCTGATGAGGCACTACATAGAGGTCCAATACAGTATGGCTGGATGCACCCTATTGAAAGGCGACTAGGCACTTTCAAGGGCTATGTTAGGAACAGAGCTAGACCCGGGGGTTCCGTTGCAGAGGCCTACATTGCTACAGAAGCGTTGACATTTGATGACCCACAAGTATAGGGGATCTATCATAGTCCTTTCGATAAGTAAGAGTGTCGAGCCCAACGAGGAGCAGAAGGAAATGGCAAGCGGTTTTTAGTAAGGTATTCTCCGCAAGCACTGAAATTATCAGTAACAAATAGTTTTATGATAAGGTAATTTGTAACGGGTAACAAGTAACAAAAGTAAACAAGGTGCAGCAAGGTGGCCCAATCCTTTTTGTAGCAAAGGAAAAGCCTGGACAAACTCTTATATAAAGGAAAGCGCTCCCGAGGACACATGGGAATTATCGTCAAGCTAGTTTTCATCACGCTCATATGATTCACGTTTGTTACTTTGATAATTTGATATGTGGGTGGACCGGTGCTTGGGTATTGCCCTTCCTTGGACAAGCATCCCACTTATGATTAACCCCTATTGCAAGCATCCACAACTACAAAAGAACTATTAAGGTAAACCTAACCATAGCATGAAACATATGGATCCAAATCAGCCCCTTACGAAGCAACGCATAAACTAGGGTTTAAGCTTCTGTCACTCTAGCAACCCATCATCTACTTATTACTTCCCAATGCCTTCCTCTAGGCCCAAATAGTGGTGAAGTTGAAGGAAATATGCCCTAGAGTAAATAATAAAGTTATGATGATAAATGTTTATTATTCATGCTAGAATTGTATTTACCGGAAACTTAGTACATGTGTGGATACATAGACAAACAGAGTGTCACTAGTATGTCTCTACTTGACTAGCTCGTTGAATCAAAGATGGTTAAGTTTCCTAGCCATAGACATGAGTTGTCATTTGATTAATGGGATCACATCATTAGAGAATGATGTGATTGACTTGACCCATTCCATTATCTTAGCATTTGATTGTTTAGTATATTGCTATTGCTTTCTTCATGACTTATACATTTTCCTATGACTATGAGATTATGCAACTCCCGAATACTGGAGGAACACTTTGTGTGCTACCAAACATCATAACGTAACTAGGTGATTATAAAGGTGTTCTACAGGTGTCTCCGATGGTGTTTGTTGAGTTGGCATAGATCGAGATTAGGATTTGTCACTCCGATTTTTGGAGAGGTATCTCTAGGCCCTCTCGGTAATGCACATCACTATAAGCCTTGCAAGCAATGTGACTAATGAGTTAGTTGCGGATAATGCATTACGGAACGAGTAAAGAGACTTGCCGGTAACGAGATTGAACTAGGTATTCAGATACCGACGATCGAATCTCGGGCAAGTAACATACCGATGACAAAGGGAACAACGTATGTTGTTATGCGGTTTGACCAATAAAGATCTTCGTAGAATATGTAGGAACTAATATGAGCATCCAGGTTCCGCTATTGGTTATTGACCGGAGATGAGCCTCGGTCGTGTCTACATAGTTCTCGAACCCGTAGGGTCCGCACGCTTAACGTTCTATGATGATTTGTATTATGAGTTATGTGATTTGATGACCGAAGTTTGTTCGGAGTCCCAGATGAGATCAGGGACATGACGAGGAGTCTCGAAATTGTCGAGACATAAAGATTGATATATTGGAAGACTATATTCTGACATTGGAAAGGTTCCGAGTGATTCGGGTATTTTTCGGAGTATCGGAGAGTTACGAGAATTCGTATTGGGCCTTAATGGGCTATACGGGAAAGGAGAGAAAGGCCTCAAGGGTGGCCGCGCCCCTTCCCCATGGACTGGTCCGAATTGGACTAGGGAAAGGGGGCGCCCCCTTCCTTCTCCTTCTCCCTTCCCTTTTTTCCTATTCCATGTGGGAGGTGGAATCCTAGTAGGACTAGGGAGTCCTAGTAGGACTCCACACTTTGGGCGCGCCCTATGAGGGCTGGACTCCTCCTCCCTCCACTCTTTATATACATGGACAGGGGGCACCCCATAGACACACAAGTTGATCATTGATCTCTTAACCATGTGCGGTGCCCCCCTCCACCATAATCCACCTCGGTCATATTGTCGTAGTGCTTAGGAGAAGCCCTGCGCCGGTAGCTTCATCATCACCGTCATCACGCCGTCGTGCTGACGAAGCTCTCCCTCAACACTCTGCTGGATCGTGAGTTCGTGGGACGTCACTGAGCCGAACGTGTGCAGATCGCGGAGGTGATGTACTATCGGTGCTAGGATCGGTCGATCGTGAAGATGTACGACTACATCAACCACGTTGCCATAATGCTTTTGCTTACGGTCTACGAGGGTACGTAGACAACACTCTCCCCTCTCATTGCTATGCATCACCATTATCTTGCGTGTGCGTAGGGAATTTTTAAAATTACTGTGTTCCCTAAGAGTGGCATCAGAGCCATGTCTATGCGTAGATGTTATATGCATGAGTAGAACACAAGTGAGTTGTGGCCGATAATAGTCATACTGCTTACCAGCATGTCATACTTTGATTCGGCGGTATTGTTGGATGAGGCGGCCCGGACCGACATTACGCGTACGCTTAAGCGAGACTGGTTCTACCGACGTGCTTCGCACACAGGTGGCTGGCGGGTGTTAGTTTCTCCAACTTTAGTTGAACCGAGTGTGACTACGCTCGGTCCTTGTTGAAGGTTAAAACAACACATACTTGACGAAAAATCGTTGTGGTTTTGATGCGTAGGTAAGAACGGTTCTTGTTGGGGATATTACTACTGGGCATAAACCGTCCTATCTGGGCCGGGTTAACTTCATCAGTAGTTAAGTATGTTAAAGCCCATGAAGGTAGATGAGGGCTCAAGACCCATAAACGGTTTAAGGCCTGTAGCCATAAACCGGCGACGGTATGTAACTTGTATTGTAAGTTAGGAATAAGTAGAGACCAAACCAGACACGTCCATGAGCCGGTGTTGGGACTCTGTAAACCGACGGGCGTCACCCATGTATATAAGGGGACGACCTAGCGGCGGTTCAAGGACAACAGACAACAACTCGAGACTTAGGCGAAGCTTGTTTGCTCCCTAGTCATCGAAACCCCATCTATTCCATCACAACTAGACGTAGGCTTTTACCTTCATCGAAGGGGCCGAACTAGTATAAAACTCCCTTGCGTCCCTGTGTCCGCTTTAACCCCTTCAAGCTAACCCGTAGCAATGGCTCCACGACTAAGTCCTTTCATGAGGACATCTGCCGTGACAAAACCACGACAGTTGGCGCCCACCGTGGGACTATCGCACGATGGTTTCAAGTTCTTGGAGGGCAACTTCGAGGGACTCAAGGGTTACGCCGTGCGCCGGATGACCAAGAGTCGTCACGGCAAGCTCTACATCGATGATGCAGGATGGGGCCCCGAGGCCGGCTCAATCGAGTACGGGTACCGGGTCCCCTTTGGTGGCATACACGTCTTCATTGGCAAGATCGGTGAACCGGGCCCTGAGCCGGACATCTGCACCGACCTCGTCGAAATGGCTCAGCATCCATGATCCGCCCAGGTTAAACCGGCCGTGAAGCGTGCCTTCGTGGGAGTCATCCATGGAGGGGAATACGAGGACGGTTCAGAGTCTTGCGGCGAGACCGTCGTTTACTCTGGCGACGAGTCCTCGACCGGAGAAACATAATCGCTATATCAGTTACAAGATGGCCGGATTGGGGGCTGCTCCGATGGCGACAGTATTCCGGACCCCTCTGATCTGCCAAACCGGGTTGGAATATTCATGGCCGGGACACAAGCAGTGATCCACTCTACGACTGCAGCAGCAATGATCTCCGGGTCAGGGACGGCGGCGACAGCCGGGGCAGGAGGCCCTGTGGACCCGTCGGCTCAAGTTTTATCTGATCTGTTTGGTGCGTTGGCTACGCTCATGGCAGAGGCTAATCCGGCGGATCAGGACGCCCATAATGCGGAGATTGAGAAGGTGAGGGATCAGATTACTCAAGCCAAGGCCGACCTAGCAGCTGAGAATGCCAGGATGACTGCAGAGCGGACCGCTTTGGATGCACAGGCTTACCGGCTTATGCTAGATCAGAACGCGTTGCATGAAGTCTTGAAGAGGAAGCACCGGTCTCGCTTGCCTCCGGTTTTCTAAGCTAGAAATCTCTTCATTACCCCTGGAGCGAGAACCAGTAACCCGCCGGTGGTAAACCGGGCGGGAGCACCTGGGATGGGAACGCCGGTTCAGCCTCGCCTGATGGATCCACCTCGTCAGAACACTATCGTACCTCAGCCTGTCCCAACACCTCCGGGTCATTATTCCAATCCGATGGACAACCTTGTTGCTGCCGCTTCACGACTGGAGGCCATCCCAATCGAAGGTGATTCCTCGCAGGCGGTGGAGACGCGCTGAGTTAAGGAGCTTCTTCGAACAGCTTTGATTCAATAGGAAGCATACTCATACAGCCGTGACTGAATTCACTCTACCCCTCGCCCAAGCCGGAGCTACAAAAGGCGTATGGATGAACCTTGAAGCGCCCCGTGGCAACAACCCGGCAGGTGGTATTGGTGATGCCCAGAAAGTGGTGGACCGGGCCCGAGCACGCAGGGAGGCCGAGTTAGCGGCGCAGTTTGAGGCTCGTCAGCTTACGCCGGTTCGTCCAACTACCTCGGTCGAGCCAGGAGTTACCTCTAGTTCTTTGGGGGTACCATGTCTTGTCCCTGCTTTACGCAATGTGCGTGTGCCCAAGGATTTCAAGGGCCCGCGCAAGGTGCCAAATTACACTGTCGATTTGTCTCCAGAGACATGGGTGGAGAGCTATGAGATGGCCATGGAGATGCTTGATGTGGATGATGCGGCGTGTGCAAAGTATTTCACCATGATGCTCGAAGGAATGGCCCGTACTTGGTTAAAAAGTTTACCGGCCAACTCTATCAGTTCGTGGGCCGAGTTGAGAGCCCAGTTTATCCAGAATTTCAAGGATACATGTAAGCAGCCTATGTTGATAGTGGACTTGGCGGTCTGTGTCCAGGAGGAAGGAGAATCAATCACCCGTTGGGTGCGCCGGGTCTCAACGATTTTGCATTCATCAGACCGCATCAATGCCGATACAGCAGTGATAACCTTGGAAGGCAACTGCCGGTTTGAGCCTCTGAAGTTGAAGTTGGGACGGTTGAAGCGCCATTGTAGCGATATGGGAACCCTCATGGCTGCGCTAGTGAAGTATGCTGACTCGGATAGTACCAAGGATCCCGAGTCTGATGATGATAAGACATGGAAGGGAAAGAAGAGCGGCAATTCCAAAGGACCGCAACACAACACGACGGGTCATGGAAACAGAGGGAAGCGTAAAGCGGATAGCAGTATGGACTTTGTGGCTAACACCAACGCGCAGGACAAGGGCCAGTGACGAAAGGGTAAACCGCTGAATCGCAGCGGAGCGCCCAATACCAACCCGGACCGCTTGACTTATCTGCTGAATCAGCCTTGTCCAAAACATGGGACGAAGGAGATGCTGGCCAACCACCTCTGGAAAGATTGCTACATTATGCAAGAGTTCAAAAATTCTAATGCTTTCCGGTATGATCACGCATCAGGTGGCGGTTCAGGATCCGGATCCCATGGGCCGGGTTATGGAGGAGGAAATTCCAATTCAGGCTTCAATGGTAATCAGGGCGGACAGAACAATCAAGGTAACTAGAGCAGTCAGGGTGGTTACAATTAGCAGCAACAGTCGGGTTATTAGAGCCACCCGAAGCAGTTAAATAGTGGGCAATATCATGTTTTCACCACTTGTTTGGACAAGCGTGACCGAAAGGTTCTAAAACGGGCAGTAAACTCTGTTGAACTGGCAGTGCCCTGATACTTGCGCTGGTCTGAGCAGCCAATTGTGTGGAGCAGAGAGGATCACCCTCCCCGGGTTGACAATCCGGGTCAGCTAGCATTGGTGGTGGCGCCTCAGGTGGGAGGTTATAAGTTCACCAAGGTACTCATGGACGGAGGGAGCAGTATTAACTTCCTCTACTATGAATCCTTCCGTCGCATGGGGTTGACAGATAAAAATCTTAAACCGTCTAATACGGTGTTCCACGGTGTGGTACCTGGTAAATCAGCATATACTGTTGGTAAGATAGCTCTGGAAGTGGCCTTTGGGGATGATTATGACTCCAGATCAGAAACATTAACCTTTGAAGTGGTGAAAATTCAAAGTCCATACCATGCCCTATTTGGACGACCGGCTTATGCTAAGTTCATGGCACGGCCTTGCTATGCCTATTTACAGTTCAAGATGCCGGGTCACAAAGGAACGATAACGGTTCACGGAAGCTGCAAGATTGCTTTGGAGTGCTAAGAAGGTGATGCGGCCTATGCTGAGTCGGTTTGTGCCGCGGAGGAGTTGAAGTTTTACAAAGATAATGTTGATCCGGCAGATATGACTCCATTGAAAAAGCCAACTACGGAGCATGATCCAGCCCTGAAGTTTAAATCGGCCACTGAGACTAAGCTTGTTGACTTCGTGCCTGGAGATTCGTCCAAGCAGTTCAGTATCAGTGCAAACTTGGATCCAAAATAGGAAAGCGCGCTCATCGAGTTCATCCGTGAGAACCGGGACATCTTTGCATGGAAGCCCTCTGACATGCCAGGTGTACCGAGGGAACTCGCTGAGCACACTCTTAATATTGATCCCAATTACAAACCAGTGAAACAATTTCTCCACCGGTTCAATGCAGAAAGACGCAAGGCTATTGGAGAGGAGGTGGCCAGGCTCTTAGCAGCTGGCTTTATCGTTGAAGTTTTCCATCCTGAATGGTTAGCTAATCCGGTGCTGGTTCTTAGGAAAAACGGCACCTGGCACATGTGTGTGGATTACACAGATCTTAACAAAGCTTGTCCAGCAGATCCTTTTGCCCTACCCCGTATTGATCAAATTATTGATGCTACGGCGGGTTGTGAGCATTTGAGTTTTCTGGATGCATATTCTGGTTAGACGATGCGGAAGACCTGGTCAGACGATGTGATGGCTGTCAAAAGTTCTCAAGATGCGCTCATATGCCAGCTCAATAATTGAGGATGATTCCAATTACTTGGACATTTGCAACTTCGGGGCTGGATATGGTTGGGCCTTTCAAAAGGTCTAAGCACAAGAAAACCCATCTTCTAGTGGCGGTTCACAAGTTCACAAAGTGGGTAGAGGCAGAGCCCGTTAGCAAGTGTGATGCAGCTACGACGGTTCAATTCATCAAAAAGGTGATCTTCCGGTTTGGATTTCCACACAACATCATCACTGATAATGGTACCAACCTGTCCAAGGGCGCTATGAAGGAGTTCTGTCAATGTGAGCACATCTGGCTTGACGTCACATCAGTAGCTCACCCACAGTCCAATGGCCAAGCAGAGAGGGCTGATTAGGAGATCTTGCGAGGCATCAAGCCCCGGCTTATGGTTCCTTTGCAACGGACACCGGGTTGTTGGGTTGAAGAGTTACCATCTGTATTGTGGAGCATCAACACCACACCCAACAGATCGACTGGATACACGCCGTTCTTCATGGTCTATGGAGCAGAGGCGGTTCTCCCCAGTGATATCCGTCATGACTCACCTCGTGTAGCGGCTTATGTTGAAGCGGAGAATGAGGCAGCACGACAAGACGCTTTGGACTTGTTGGACGAGGAGCGAGACATAGCGGCCGCCCGTTCGGCGATTTATCATCAAGATCTCCGCCGCTATCACAGCCGCCGAGTTAGAACCAGAACCTTTCAAGAAGGAGATTTGGTACTTCGGCTCATCCAAGACCAGACTAATATGCACAAGTTATCCCCACCTTGGGAGGGACCTTTCATGGTCAGCAAGAATCTGCACAATGGGTCATACTATCTGATCGATATTCGAGAGCATAATGACTCACGTACATCAGAGGAGGAGACCAACAGGCCGTGGAACATAGCTCATCTTCGGCCTTACTATACCTGATCCATCGGCTCTACTTATGTACATATTATGACAATGTATATATTATGATCAATGCAATAAACCGGAGCCTCAGCTAAAGCGGGGTCTCTGTTCTTTTTAACATCATGAGTGATTACACGGAGTTTTCTGTCTTAAAGCGGCCTCCGGTTTATCCCTTGAGTTAGCTTCTCAAAGATTTATATCATAACACTTGGGGGCTTGGTCATGTCCGAACCAATGCAACACCTTTTGATAGGCGAAAGCCACATCATCACTTGGGGACTTGGTCACGTGTGAACCAGTCACGCCTCTTGATCAGCCTAAGGCCACAGAATCACTTGGGGGCTTTGGTCGAACCCGGACCATCGCTACGCCTCTTGATCGGCGTAATGCCAATGCATCATTTGGGGACCTGGCTGACTCGAGCCATAGCTACGCCTATCGGGGGCTTGGTCGTGTCCGACCATGATAATGCCACTTGATCGGCTAAAAAGCCTCTTTTTTACAACTGAACTTGTTTTTGCATTTGCTTGAATTTTGTTCTCTCTTTTGATAAATATTACTTTTGTTGCGTTTTAAACTGACAATTCTTAAACCGGTTTGGCTGACAATGGACGGAACATGGTCAATTCTTAATCTGGAGACTATTTGCCCGATTTGATTGTTTTTTGTTAACATCCTATTATGGAGTAACACCGGTGTCTATCATAACCCGGAATGGTTTACCTGGTAAACCGGCATTATACGCATAGGAGCAGTTTTCTCCTTCAACAGCGTGGGTTTATAGAACTCTGCTTCAAGATTGGCCAAGCCAACTTCATGCCCAACGATAGCAGGTATTATGTTTCTCAAATATTTGATCATATGCCTAAAACTATTATCTTGTTTCATATACATAGATATCATGACCCGCCTGGTGATAAACCGCCGCGACACTTTAAGTTTTTTTTACTGCAGAAAACAGTTTCCAGATTGATAATTCAAAAGAAGCATCAGTTGCAGTACATATGCATGAAGGCATATCGAAACCAAGTGTATCAGCTAGCCTATTACAAGGCAACACGATGCCCAAATAAAGATCATTGTTTTCTGCATAACGCAAACGTGTAGTGAGTTAAACCGGCTCCCGGTTCATGCTTGGTCACCAGCTTGACCTGATGGTTGCGGGTCATCTTGCTCCGCTTCAGCATCTGCCTCCCTACCTAGCGGCTGGAAATCCACAGTTGCCCAGTCGATTCCAGTTAATGCTTGAAAGACAGCTTCATCATTGATCAGCACCGACGGGTCAATATCAGGAGCGTAAGTATGCCTATGGATTGGGGGTATAAGATTTTCCGTTTCAGGAACTGGTGCGGCCACTCGTTTATTTTGGTCATCATATTGGGCTTGATAGTGAGACATATCTGCCTCTTCAACCAATTATCAAGCTAGAGGGCGCACCTCCCGGTTTATCGCTCGCAGATCCTCTTCACTAAACTCTGTCCCATCTTCCTTCAAGATAGGGTAGCCCTGGGCAGCTTCAACAGGATCAAAATTCGGCACCCATGCTTTTGCCCGGATTAAGGCGTTGATAGCGTCGGTTCGAGCAGCAGATTTCTTCAGCTCTTCAACCCGGGCAGGAAGCATAGACAACCTTTTAATAGTATCCTGGGTCAAAGCGGGTGGCGGATTGTTGTGGGAAGCGGTGAAGATGATCCGCTGAGCACCGGTATACAGTTGCTCTATCAAGGTATAGGCGGCCTTCAACTTCTTCCGCACATCTGACCCCAAGTGACCAATGCGTGTTCCTGTATCATGGCCAAGGTTAATAAACCGGCAGTTACATGAGAAGGCTTAGTTACTTCAGACATCAATAAGGCTTACCAAAGACAGCAGCGGTCATGGCATGCACTTGCCGTTTTACACTGGTCAGTTCATCCACCACCGGTTTGAGTGCAGCTTCGGCATTCTCCGCTCGTTGAGTTAAAGCGGTTTTCTTAGTGGCCCAATCCGCCCACTCTTTGTTGTAGCCCTCCTTCAACTTCTCCATGACGCTTAAAGCGCTGGTTAATTCCTCTTTTGCCTTGGAGGTTTTAGCCTGTTGGGATTTCTGATTTTCTTGAAGATCGGCGATTTAACTTTCTCTTTTGCTCAGCTCAGCCTGCATACAGACAGTCATATGATGAAGATGACGGTACCAAATTGAAGTACCAACCACATAACAAGTTATACCCTTGGTACTTGGGGGCTAATGCATATTTTCTCTTCATCCTACAAATTTTTATCAAGTCCCAAGCTCAATACAAATATTCAACTTGGCACTTGGCGGCTAATGGCTATTTGCTCAATAATTACTGATGCTGCAAACTCTATTACCTAAAGTCCCGGTTTAACTACATTAAGTTGAACTGGCCCTTGGGGTCTACATCAGCAAAATTCAGATACATTGCAGTTCATCTTGGCAAGTCCCGGTTTAAGTTGATATCTTAAACCGACCCTTGGGGGCTATTGGAGTTGACAGATTGAAACATACAAACAGAGAAGCATATGGAAGTTACCTCATATTTGTCTTTCATCATATTAACCAGACCGGCTTCATAGTCACGGCTGGTGTATAGCCGGTTCAGATAGTGGGAATGGAGATCTTCGGCGTTCAGAGCGGCGTAAGTGGCCAAATCGGCATTCCATTTGCCTTTGCCAATTGAAGCAAATTCATCTTTGGCAGTGTGTTTGGATAAAGCGACAGGATTGCTTGGTTCGGTACGACCAATGCCAGTGATAACAACATCATCATCTTTTGCTTCGTCGGTTCATACTGGAGTCGCCGGTTTGTCAGTTTGCTTCGACGGGGTAGTTGTCCTGTCAATTCGGACAGGGCTTGTGGGCTGATCAATATGGCCTGTGGTATCAATATGTGCTTCTTCAGCGACAAAGTCATGGTCTTGCGGTGGTGGGTCGTTCGGCACATCCTCACGAATAGCCGCTTCAGGATCTGGTATTCTGTCCGGTTCAGGAACGGTATTTTCTTCTGCCGCTTTGTCCAGACGAGCCTTCTTGCTTGGCCTAGGCTTGGCCCTGAAAGGAATAAGATGGATCACTACAGTATATGTTACAAAGTAATACATCAGAAATATTATAAGAATTATGGATCACCCAAGCACCATTTTGAGTGGTGGAAGCTGGGTGGCTGATGACTCGCCAGAAGACGAATGAGAAGTGCCCTGATAATCGGAGTTAGATGGATTAAGAGGTTGACGAAAACAACCTGCTTTAGGACAAGCATTTACAAGAGAGTTAGAGACCTCTGAACGGCATTTTCGAACCGGACTGTTCGGTAAACCGGCGGAGGTAACTACCTGGCCGCTGTGCCGGGTTGTGCGGCGAGCTTCGTGCTGTTGTGTCTTCACAAGAAAGTTTGTATCCAAATAAGCAAGAGGATGAGAAAATTGAACTTTCCGGTTTGCCCGACGGATTTTTAGTGAAGACAAAGGGTTAGAATCAGAGGAGAGAATGATTACCTCTGCAGCATCAGCATGACTGACTTCAGCGTCGTCCTGGCAATGATCATTATCAATAAGGCGTGTGAAAAATAAACCAAGTGAGTCAAGCTCTACCTCAAGGTCCAGATGTCGGTGTACTAAAGTAGGGGTACCTTAGTACCCCGAACTTGTGCACGGGCAGTCGTAGCACCCCGCGGCAAGGCTTGCCAGGCGATCGCCAAAACTCTCCATGATCCCTTTTTGGGCCATCCAAGAACAAAGTATTTGAGCCAAGGCCCCGGCAGGAGGAGCTTGCCGGGAAGGCCACCCGAAGAGAGCAAGGCCCCGGCAAGAGGAGCTTGCCGGGACGGCCGCTCGAAGCACAAGGCCCCGACAAGAGGAGCTTGCCGGGAAGGCCGACCAGGGCACGACAAGAGACTTGCTGCGACGCGCCACGCGTCCCGGCAAGGACCGGTGAGCAACAAGCTCCCGGGCGCGACAAGGCATCAACCGCGGCAAGGCGCTTGCCGCGGCAAGTCACCACCCCGCGCCTGCGTTCCAGCTCATCCACCCACTCGTCGCTCTGGGGCCATTCCAGGCGTACGTGGTGAGAGGCTGCGCAGCCAGGGGCATGCGGTGGCGAAGCAACGCTGACAGGGTAGCCGTCGTGGCAAACGGTGGCGCCCCTGACGGTCCCTTTTCTGCACTGTTTGGGCGACCTAGACGGGAATTTAATGCCCTTCTCCCCTGCCGTCAGAGTTAGGTATGATAGCACTGTGCAAACAGCTGTACCCAACACAGCGTTTTCCAGTTTTACCCCCGCCTACGTTGCCACCTGTGGGTAATCCCTTGCGCATATAAAAGAGGCCCCATGCGCAACGCGAAGGAAGGGAGGAAGGAGGCCACTCACGCTCGGTCTGATTAGTTGCATGTGTGTACTGTAGCACTCAGCGCTCCCGAACAAGAACACAATACAAACCACAAAGCAGCAGTAGGGTTTTACGCATCCGTGCGGCCCGAAGCTGGGTAAACCCCTTGTGTGCATCTCCTCGATCCGCTCTTCGCGCGACCTCCGCCCCCCGCCGAACCAGAAAGGGGCTCGGTCCCCATAGGTGTTCGTGGAGGCAGATTTCCCCCGACATCTTTGGCGCGCCAGGTAGGGGGCGTCGAGGTTGTGTGAACCTGATCCGGCGTCTGCACAGGCTAGATCCCCATCATCTTCATCGACATGCCACCGAAGAAGAAAGCTCCAGAGGTGGCTGGTCCGTCTGTGTCGAACCCACCGCCCCTAGAGCAAACGGGTGGTTGGGACGGCACCGGCGGCGGAACGGGCATCGCCGAGCCAGCTCACGGTGCCACGGCGTCCGAACATGCACCGCGCCCCTCTCAGGAGGCACTGGACCAGCAGCGTCTTGGCACTCACGGTACCATACGCTTGCTGGACCCAGATCGAGCTGGCAGATCCCAAGGTGCTCAAGGCCAGCATACACACCAACGTGCTGGCGCAAGTGTGGCGCGACTGCCTGGTCCGGGTGCTGCTCCTTCTAACATAGTTAGAAGTCCGAGCACATCCCGCTCCACGCGCCGTTCGCCACCGCTGCCCGCCACTCCAGCAGAAGCTCTAGCACGAGCTCAACTGCTCCTAGACTACCTTCCAACGGCGGACTAGCTCGACGACTGGAGGGCCACGATACAGAGTGTCATCGGCTTCGCTAACGGCGACACCCCGCGGTAGCATAGTGCGTCACAGCCGCGGCAGGTCGGCCAGGCGAGAACCGATGGCGCCAAGACTGGTGGGGGTGCGACCACCGTGCATTCCCCGCCCCAAAGGCCAAGATCGCCGACTCGCCGGAACCATCACGACAACGATTCCACCGCGTCGTCAAATCCGCGAACTCGTCGCAATCAACGCCAAGTTCTTCACGAACGAGAGCAAGAGGACGCTCGTACTCGCATCGAGCGTCGAAGAGAAGCACGGCGTCAATCAGACCAGCGCGCTAGGCCCTCTGTCGACATGCATGCGCCGGGGGGACCAGGCGACCTGCCGTACGCGGTAGGCTGCCCTGCGTTCACCCGTGAGCTGCGGCAAGTCCAGTGGCCCAGCACGAAGAATTTCAAGCCAGACGTACCAGAGAAGTACGATGGCAAGTCGCATCCGTCGGAGTTCCTCAGGATCTACACCATTGCGGTGCAGGCTGCTGGAGGGCGAGGCGACAAGATCCTTGCCAACTACTTCCCGCTGGTACTCAAATCCAACGTCAGATCCTGGCTCATGCACTTGCCGGACAACTCCATAACCTCTTGGACAGACTTGTGCCATCAGTTTGTTGGCGCCTTTACGGGCGGCCACAAACCCCATGGCCAAGCGAGCAACCTTCATCTGCTCGTCCAGAAAGAAGGGGAACCCTTGCGCAAGTTCATCCAGAGATTCAGCCGCGTACACTACAACATCCCAGACGTCCACCCTACCGTGGTCATCAGCGCGTTCCATCAGAACGTGCGTAACCGCAGGATGCGGGAGGAGATGGCGATGTGCAAGATCAAAGACTTCAGCGAGCTATATGACCTGGCCGACAAGTGTGCACGTGCTGAGGAAGGAAGGAAACTCCCCGGAGAGAACACTGGAGCAGGAGAATCTGACAGTGAGGATACCGCCCCTGCAAGAAAGAACCGGCGGCGGAGCAACAGGAAGAAGAAGAGCCAAGAAGTACTGGTTGTTGAGTAGTCCGGCGATGAAGGCGCCGCCAAGAAGGCCCAGGCTGGTAGCTCCGGCAAGGGGGTTGCCGGATGCGCCAACTGCCAGGCTGTGGCGGTCGCCGACAAGCGGGACGGCACCAACAAACAGTACTGCAAGATCCAGCGCACCAAGGGCCATGACCTCCAGAGCTGCAAGCAGGTCGAGCGGCTCGTCGAGCTGCAAAAGGCCGAGTACGAGCGACGCGACAAGGGTAGAGCCCGGGGAGGTGGCGGAGGATCCGGCACGAAGCGCCCCGGCCAGGGAGGACGCCGCGACAAGGACAAGCAGCGGCAAGCAGACAGACCTCCCCGCGGCCGCGACAAGAACGAGGACGACGACGAAGACGAAGACATGGATGATGTCGAGACCAGTGAGCAGGAGTTTTAGAAAGCCACGGAGGTCTTGTGCGTAGACGGCGGTGCTTCTCTGCATACTTCTCACCGCCAGCTCAAGCAGTGGGCGCGGGAAGTCAATGCAGCGGAACCACCCGTCGAGTCGCGCAAGCCTCTGAAATGGTCCAGCACGCCTATCATCTTCGATATTGAGGACCACCCTGACCGCACAATTGCGATCGGGTGCTTGCCGATGTTGGTCTCACCAACAGTCCGCAACCTCAAGGTCATTAAGATGCTAGTCGACGGCGGGGCCGGCTTGAACCTGATCTCCTCCGCTGTGCTCCAGAAACTCCAAGTCCCCGGCAGCGAGCTTAAAGAGACCGGTACGTTCCAAGGAATCAACCCGGGAAGGAGCAAGCCGAAGGGGAAGATAACGTTGCCAGTGACATTTGGCAGCGAGCTGAACTTCAGGATAGAGAGGATCACTTTTGACGTTGACGATTTTCCATTGCCCTACAATGGAATTCTCGGCCGTCCAGCGCTCGCCAAGTTCATGGCGGCCTCTCACTACGCATACAACATGCTCAAGATGCCAGGCCCGATAAGCATCATCTCTGTGCCCGGCGACAAGAAGGATGCCCTTATCTGTGCCGACAAGATCTACCGGGAAGCAGCAGCCGCAACGGATCACAAGCCACTTGCCGCTGAAGCTCCCGGAGGGAAGAGGAAGACCAAGCCCGACAAGTGCTCTGGTGCCCACTCCGGCAAGCGCACCTCTTCAGAGTGCCGCGCTAGCGTCGAGGATGCGCCATCGAGCTCCACCGGCAAGAGTAAGAAGTTAATGGCAGCCTCGCCAATGACCAAGAAGGTGTCCGCCAAGGAGGACGACACTGGTGGTACCTTCACCATCAGTGCCACTCTCGACCCCAAATAGGAAAGCGCGCTCGTTGCTTTCCTGCGGGCAAATGTCGATGTGTTTGCCTGGCAACCATCTGACATCCCCGGCGTTCCCAGGAAAGTGATTGAGCACCACCTCGCCGTCTGTCCTCATGCGCGGCCCATCAAGCAGAGAGTCAGGAAGCAAGCGGTGGAGCGCCAAGAGTTCATCGCAGAAGAGATCAAGAAGTTGGAAGCGGCAGGCCTTGTCAGAGGTGTGCTCCATCCGACGTGGTTGGCCAATCCTGTTGTCGTGCGCAAAGCAAATGGGAAATGGAGGCTTTGCATCGACTTTACTGATGTTAACAAAGCTTGTCCCAAAGATCCCTTTCCCTTGCCGCGCATTGACCAGATTGTTGACTCCACGGCCGGATGTGACCTGCTTTCATTTCTTGAGGCATACTCAGGGTACCATCAGATCTTCATGGCTGAAGAATATGAGGAAAAGACCGCATTCATCACTCCATGTGGCACGTACTGTTTCGTACGGATGCCTTTCGGTTTGAAGAATGTTGGTTCGACGTTCGCGAGGGTTGTCCATACCGCTTTTGAGCCGCAAATCCACAGAAATGTGGAAGCCTACATGGATGACATAGTGGTCAAAAGCAGGAACAGGGCAACCCTGATTCAAGATTTAGAAGAGACCTTTACGAACCTGCACAGGATCAGCCTCAAGCTCAACCCCGAGAAGTGCGTGTTTGGAGTCCCTTCCGGCAAGCTTCTCGGGTTCTTCGTGTCTCAGCGAGGAATCGAAGCCAATCCAGACAAAATCAAGGCCATCGAGCAGATTGAAGCACCAACACGCATCAAGGATGTACGAAGGCTTGCCGGCTGCATCGCGGCTCTTAGCAGGTTTATTTCCAAGTCTGCAGAACGCGCCCTGCATTTTCAAAGTTTTGAAAAAGGCGGGTCCAATAAAATGGACTCTGGAAGCGGAGGCTGCGCTGCAGGACTTGAAGAAATACCTGTCCTCCGCTCCGATACTTGTCGCGCCTAAACCACAAGAGAAGTTGCTGCTGTACCTGGTGGCAACCAATCAAGTGGTTAGTGCTGCGTTAGTAGTGGAGAGGGAGGCAGATGATGAGCTAGCAACCGCGGCAAGCGCGTCCAGCGACAAGCAGGAGGCTTCCCCGACAAGCTCTGGCCCCGACAAGGATGAATCTGCGTAGGAGCGAGTGGAGGTGCAGAAGAAGAGAATGGTGCAGCGCCCAGTTTACTTTGTCAGCTCCCTCCTGCAGGGGGCTAGGTCAAGGTACTCTGGTGTGCAGAAATTGCTTTTCGGCCTTCTCATGGCCTCGAGAAAGCTGCGCCATTACTTCCAAGCACATGAGATTACAGTTGTCACCCGCTTTGCGCTGAAGAGAATACTGCAGAATCTAGAAGCAACAGGCAGGATTGTCGAGTGGGCACTGGAACTGTCAAGCTTCGGTCTCAAATTTGAGAGCACTTCAACTATCCAAAGCAGAGCATTGGCGGAGTTCATAGCAGAGTGGACACCGACACCAGACGAAGAGATCCCAGAGACGAGCATCCCCGTCAAAGAAGCAAGCAAAGAGTGGCCGATGTATTTTGATGGTGCTTTCTCGCTGCAAGGCGCCGGTGCTGGCGCGTTGCTTATCGCGCCCACCGGAGAGCATCTCAAGTACATAGTCCAGATGCACTTCCCCAAGGAGCAAGCAACCAACAATATTGCTGAGTATGAAGGTTTGCTCGCCGGTCTCAGGATCGCGGCAGAACTTGGGATCAAGAAGCTCATTGTCAGGGGTGACTCGCAGCTTGTCGTCCGGCAAGTGAACAAAGATTACCAGAGTCCGTTGATGGAAGCATACGTTGATGAAGTGAGGAAGCTAGAAGAGCGCTTTGACGGCCTGCAAATGGAACACGTTCCAAGAGCTGAGAACGACATTGCTGATGGCCTGTCAAAGTGCGCAACACTTAAGTTACCTGTGGAACCAGGAACCTTTGTGCTCAAGTTGACTCAGCCATCCGTAACACCATCAACCGGACAGAGCAATAAGAGGAAGTTTGTCTCCGGCGACTATCTTCCGGCAGAGCTCCCCGGAGCCGCCGCCAAGAAGGTCCCCAAGATCGACGCCAAGAGTGCTGAGGAGCAGTCTGCTCCGGCAAACCCCAGGGTTTGTTCTGTAGAAGCAGGTGCTCTCGACAAGTTTTGCTCCGACAAGCTTGCCGGGGAACATCAAGCTCCGACCGAGCCCCAGATCCTCGCCGTAGAAGTGGACGTTCCCGCAGCAGCAGATGTGCCTTCAGTCCTTGTTGTTGAGCCACAGGCTCCAGCATGGGCGCAGCAGACTGTCCATTTCCTCCAGAACGGAGAACTTCCCGAAGAACAAGAAGAAGCGGAAAGAGTAGCCCAGCGCTCAAGTATGTACCAGTTCATCGACAACACACTGTACAGAAGAGGGCGCAACGGCGTGAAATTGAAGTGCATTCCCCGGGAAGACGGACAAAAGTTGTTGGCAGAGATACATGGAGGCATATGCGGTCACCACATTGGCGCAAGAGCACTTGCTGGCAAAGCATTCCGGCAAGGTTTCTTCTGGCCGACAGCCCTCCAGGATGCAACTGCACAAGTAACCAAGTGTGAAGCGTGCCAGTTCCATTCCAAGCAGATACACCAGCCAACTCAAGCTCTCCAGACGATCCCTTTATCCTGGCCATTTTCGGTCTGGGGGCTCGACATCCTCGGCCCCTTCCCCCGAGCTGTCGGGTGCTTTGAGTACTTGTACGTCGCAATCGACAAGTTCACAAAGTGGCCGGAGGTGGAACCAGTGAGGAAGGTGACAGCACAGTCAGCAGTCAAGTTCTTCAGGTCGATTGTTTGCCGCTTCGGGATCCCCAACAGGATCATCACCAACAACGGTACGCAATTCACGAGCCGCGCCTTCATGCAATACGTCCAAGATCTCGGCGCCAAGGTCTGCTTTGCTTCTGTTGCTCATCCCAGGAGCAACGGTCAAGCGGAGAGGGCCAATGCCGAAGTGCTGCGCGGGCTCAAGACCAGAACTTTCGACAGGCTGCACAAGTGCGAAAGAAACTAAATCGAGGAGCTGCCGATGGCTCTTTGGTCGACCAGAACGACGCCAAATCGAGCCACTGGTCAGACACCATTTGCTCTAGTCTATGGAGCAGAAGCAGTTACCCCCACGGAACTCGTATACGGGTCACCTCGAGTGCTCGCTTATGATGAGCTTGAGCAAGAGCGGCTGTGTGAAGATGATGCGCTGCTCCTTATGGAAGATCGTCTTCAGGCTGCTGTGCGATCCTCTCGCTTCCAGCAAGCTTTGCGTCGCTACCATAGCCCCAAAGTTAAAGCCAGAAGCTTAGAGGAAGGCGACCTTGTTCTTCGGCGCGCTCCGTCCGCCAAGAATCATAACAAGTTGACGACGATGTGGGAAGGCCCTTACCGGGTGAGACGAGTCACGAGGCCCGGCGCTGTCCGCCTAGAGACCGAAGATGGCACTCCGGTGAGCAACTCCTGGAATATTGAGCATCTTCGTAAGTTTTACCCGTAAGGCGCGGTTGTCGGACCCCATCCGGCAACCACCCTTTTGTACAAGTGTTGCCGCTGTTGCATGTAATCCTTTGTACAAAGCCAGGCGCAGACCCTGAGCAGCAGTAAATGAAGCGCTGGCGCCCTAAGTTTTAGCATGCATGCTGAGTCGAGTCTCGTCCTTGGTTAGGGTTGATAGTGCCTAACAGCTGCTAACCCCTAGCTTAGAGGTCGGGTCTGCGTCCTTTTTTTCCTGTTCTTTCGTTTCCCTTGGTTCGCAGGGTTTTGCATATCCTGGCCGGACCGCTTAAGGACGAAGAAGAGAAGAAGGGCGGACCAGCATCTGGTCCCCGGCAAACCAGTGTTGCCGGGGGCTGCAAGTACAAAGATTCGCCCGCGGCAAGCCAAAGTTGCCGGGGGCTGCAATCCCAGATAAGTTTTTCATTCCTTGTCATGCATTCTCTTATGGACTGAGGAATGCGAAAACCTTGTTTCTTCCTAAAAAGCTGTCGTGCTCCCTTAACTCTGGGCTCTAGAGCGCGTTCCTGGGGCCAGTTCTGGTAGTACCCGCGACGGCAAAGGGACGGAGTGAGGAGCCCGAACCCGCCTCATCCCTGCCTCCGCCAAAGGCGTGAGAAAGGTCGAGTGGCGTGGGAAGACGGCAGGGCCTGTTGCCGGGCAAAGAAGTGTCTATCTTAACGATATAAAGGATTCGCTCCTTGGCGTGGGTTTTACCCGCGAGACAAATGGCCCGGCAAACATCCCCTTTTCACTAAAAAAAACATTCCGCTCAGGTATAGTTCAGAGAGAATGAAAAACATGAGAGATGGGATTACAAGCTTTAAATGCAACTAAAGCCCAAAGGCTTACAAGTTAAAAAGAGATAAGGTGCCCGTAATCCCTTTCTTCTCTCTCTCCTCAGGAGGTAGGACAAGGAGGCGAAAAGGGCAAAAGGGGTGCCTAGACGAGCTACGGGTGGCAGAAGACACTAAGAGAACACCCCGGGGCCGTCTGAAAGCTGGACGGTGATGGCGGCGCCGGAAGCAGGGCTCGATGAGGCGGCAGGATGTCAGCACGCTGTCGAGGGTGCCGTGCCCTCGTACTCCGAGTTGACGGCCTTGCCGCCCGCCCTCTTCCTCTTCCGCAGCCTCCCTACGCCAGCCGCCAAGGAGACGACCCCGGGAAGCTCAAGGAGCCGGCGACACGGATGATGGGGTCGCTGGTGCCACGTGGAGCCGCGACCGACGCCTAGTCAGACCCGTCATCCCGACGACCGCTACCCTCGTCGTCGCTGTCGCTCCCCTCCTCGTCACTCTCGCTCGAGGAGGAGCCTTCGCTGTCGGAGGAGCTATCCACGCAGCACCGGGCCCGGGTCCCGTAGCACCCGAAGACCTTGACGGAGAGGAGATCGCCCTCCATCAACTTAAAATGGAGGGTGAACCCCTCCATCAAGCTGTGGATACGGGCGAACGTCTTCCACCCTCGACCAAGATACATCACGCCGGGGGCTGGGGACTCAACGTGGACCCGCGTGCCGCTGATCCCGCAGCCCCTCATGCGCAGTCTTAGCGTCTCGGGTTGTTCCATCTCCATCACGCTTGCGAAGGGAGCCGGGAGACGGAGGCGACGACGAGGCGCCCGGCGCAGCCTGACGAAGAACTCGCAAGGGTCGTCCCCGATGTGGACTGCTGTGAGAAGAGGAGCCGCTGGCGGAGGCGAGGCCGGCACGTCGCCCCGTCCGCCTCGTCCGCCTCGTCCCCGAGCGCCTCGGCCTCGTCCACGACCTCGTCCACGACCTCGGCCCCTCCCCCTTCCCCTTACGGTTGGCTCTGCCACCGCGGGTGCAAGGGGAGGAGGGGCGCGTTGCCTAGCGGCGACCCTCGCCGCCACCGATGAAGGACCAGGGTTTCCTTTCTCCATGGCGAATGGAGAGAGGGGATCAGAAGCTGAAGGGAAGCAAAGATGAAGGAGTGCGGGTTTCCGTCGCCCCCTCTTGCTCTTTATAAAGGAGCAGGGTGGGGGCTCGGCCACCCCGCTCAGCCAATCAAGACGCAGGAAAAGCAGGCGACTGGGACCGGCCTGCTGCCTCGACCCGCGACGGCCCGGTTTCCTGCCTCCACCATCCGCGACTCCAGGTGCATGGGAGCCGCGTGGCTGGCGTGCAGGACCGAGGCGACGGACGAGGCGACCTCCCCTCACCCCGTGATCGTGGGGAGCGGACGCCTCAGAAACCGTGCCTCAGCCCCGTCCAGCAAGCGAGCCACGCCTCCACGCCTCCCTCCACTTATGGAGATGGCGCGAACCGTCCCCCTTTATTGTGACGTGACGCATGCCTGCGGGGCCCAGCCCCGCGCACGCCGCCCACGTCACACACGCCTCTCCCCATGATGCCGCGTTTGACGCGTGCCGTTCGGGGAGGACGTGGTGGATGCAGAAGAAGATGCAGCATGACCCAGGCCGCGCGTACCCGTGCACTGTTTTGGGCCTGGCCCAATAGCGCTCGGCACTGTGTATGGCCCAGGCCCGGGGGCTCCTGTCGGTGTACTAAAGTAGGGGTACCTTAGTACCCCGAACTTGTGCACGGGTAGTCGTAGCACCCCGCGGCAAGGATTGCCAGGCGATCGCCAAAACTCTCCATGGTCCCTTTTTGGGCCATCCAAGAACAAAGTATTTGAGCCAAGGCCCCGGCAGGAGCAGCTTGCCAGGAAGGCCACCCGAAGAGAGCAAGGCCCCGGCAAGAGGAGCTTGCCGGGACGGCCACTCGAAGCACAAGGCCCCAGCAAGAGGAGCTTGCCGGGAAGGCCGACCAGGGCACGACAAGAGACTTGCTGCGACGCGCCACGCGTCCCGGCAAGGACCGGTGAGCAACAAGCTCCCGGGCGCGACAAGGCATCAAACGCGGCAAGGCGCTT
This sequence comes from Aegilops umbellulata, assembly GCA_032464435.1. Classification (NCBI taxonomy): domain Eukaryota; kingdom Viridiplantae; phylum Streptophyta; class Magnoliopsida; order Poales; family Poaceae; genus Aegilops; species Aegilops umbellulata. The sequence goes on from CP136056.1 coordinate 116,668,846, forward strand.
GCCACGGCAAGTCACCACCCCGCGCCTGTGTTCCAGCTCATCCACCCACGCGTCGCTCTGGGCCATTCCAGGCGTACGTGGTGAGAGGCTGCGCAGCCAGGGGCATGCGGTGGCGAAGCAACGCTGACAGGGTAGCCGTCGTGGCAAACGGTGGCGCCCCTGACGGTCCCTTTTCTGCACTGTTTGGGCGACCTAGACGGGCATTTAATGCCCTTGTCCCCTGCCGTCAGAGTTAGGTATGATAGCACTGTGCAAACAGCTGTACCCAACACAGCGTTTTCTAGTTTTACCCCCGCCTACGTTGCCACCTGTGGGTAACCCCTTGCGCATATAAAAGGAGGCCCCATGCGCAACGCGAAGGAAGGGAGGAAGGAGGCCACTCACGCTCGGTCTGATTAGTTGCCTGTGTGTATTGTAGCACTCAGCGCTCCCGAACAAGAACACAATACAAACCACAAAGCAGCAGTAGGGTTTTACGCATCCGTGCGGCCCAAAGCTGGGTAAACCCCTTGTGTGCATCGCCTCAATCCGCTCTTCGCGCGACCTCCGCCCCCTGCCGAACCAGAAAGGGGCTCGGTCCCCATAGGTGTTCGTGGAGGCAGATTTCCCCCGACACCAGATTACCCACATCATCATCAGCTGGTGGATCAGGGGATGCAGTGGTTTTCTTCCTATTATCCAGTTTCGTGACAACTCTGGTCTTTGGCCGGGTTGGTCTCTCTGGCTTCTCCAGTTTCTCTTATGGAGGCTTCTTGCTCCAAAACGGATCATCGCCTTGTGGGAAAGATGTAAATGTCAGCAAAGGGTGCTTTGGACATAGTCAGATTTCATAAAGTATAAGGTATGAGCCTTACAGCAGGCGGTTTGTTAATGGAACAAAAGGGAGGCTTGCCGGTTTGAGCACAGGCAGCTTCCGGTTCATTCAATATCTTCTTCACAACCTCCGTAACCTCATCATCTGTGAGCTGGATGTCAATGTGTCGTAGAGGGTCCTTGACACTTCCTGTGTATTCACACCTCAAACCGGAGCGCTGGCCTAAAGGCAATATGCTCAAAGATATCCAGCATCGAGCAAGGTCGACCCCTGTCAACCCATTAGCCATAAAGGCCCTGAGCTTGGATAGCTAAGGAGCGTATTTGCTTCTCTCGTTAGCAGTCAGCCTCTGTGGGAAGGGATGCGTGTTGCTTAGCTGCTCCGGATGGTAACCCGGCAAAGGATTTTTGTCAGAAGGAGAAGTATCTTTGTAGTAAAACAATGTTTGATTCCACTCTTTCGGATGGCTGTGCAGTTTAGCATGAGGGTAAGTGACATCTTTCCTCTTTTGAATCGCCATACCGCCTAACTCTGTGTTAGGACCGTCATTAAATTCAGTGTGGCGGTTTAGATTGAAGGAATCTCTGAATAATTCAACTGTGGGCTCCTCTTGAAAGAACACCTCACAGAGCACTTGAAAGTGACAGATGTTGGTTACGGAGTTTGGGCCAATGTCTTACGGACGGAACTGGAAATTGGCTAGGACATCCCGGTAAAATTTTGAACCGGGAGGATTGAAGCCCCGGGCTAGATGATCAGCAAAAATAACAACTTCTCCCTCTTGAGGCTTGGGAGGACATTCTGTGCCAGGGACCCTCCAATGAATAACATCTTGTCTGCTTAAAGCGCCAACTTTGACTAAATTATTCAGTTGAGTCTCGGTCACGCGAGAAGGATCCCAGTTGCACTCGTACACTTGTTTGGCCATAGCGCAGTCTGCAAGGTGGTAATTGCCGTTTCAAGAATATGTTGGAAAGGTATGCCCTGATGCATATATGTTGGAAAGGTATGCCCTAATGGTATATCCCGGTTTGCTAGTTTTTCTACAAAGTTAAACCGCCCGGTCTAAACATTGAACAGTCAAGATTGCAGATGAGTAAGTACACAAAAACAGATTTCACAAGATTATACTAAAGATTTGGATCTGGAACTTGCTCATAAAAGGGATAAATATTCAAGGCCCAAAAGGAACAGCGTTGAATCAATGAGTGAAGGTACGGATAAGATCTATGGTCTTAACATGCGAAAGTGAAAACGGAGGATAAAAACTATTGCTACGCAAGAGCAAAGATTCACAGACTCATCTAAAGATCTAGCATACGAATAAGAAGTAGGCGATGAACACTAGAGAACATGGAAACCCTAGAACAGATCTATAATGAAAAGGATAGAAGACTTACTGGAGCTGAGGAAGACGCGGAAGATCGCCGTGGTGCTCTGGTACGCTCAGGGTGATGCAGCGGCCAAGGTTGGTGCAGAAGCTGACGGCGGCGGCAGAGCTCCGAAGCTGGGCGACGCGAGGAAGACGAAGCAGAAGGGCACAAAGGGGAAAAAAAGAAATGACCCTTCGGTCCAATTTATAAAGCAAGGGACATGTGTCAGGTGCGTGAATCAAGGGGCCGTGAGTTTTGGAAATGGAGTTGTCGCCTCGATTATCGCAGATCTATTAAACAAGAAGGTATCATGGATAGTTTCTTGTTGACAGATGACGTCACTCCGGTTTACAGCAATCAGAGAAGATGACATCATGGCGGTTCAACAAGCTACAAGAAGATGTTGAAGATGAAGTAGCTGCTAAGGATTGACATGAACCTGTTCAAATCAATCTGGGGCCTAATGTTGGGGATACTACTACTGGGCGTAAACTGGCTTATCTGGGCTGTGTTAAGTTCATCAGTAGTTAAGTATGTTAAAGCCCATGAAGGTAGATGAGGGCTCAAGACCCATAAACGGTTTAAGGCCTGTAGTCGTAAACCGGCGACGGTATGTAACTTGTATTGTAAGTTAGGAATAAGTAGAGACCAAACCGGACACGTCTATGAGCCGGTGTTGGGACTCTGTAAACCGACGGGCGTCACCCATGTATATAAGGGGATGACCCGGCGGCGGTTCAAGGACAACAGATAACAACTCGAGACTTAGGCGAAGCTTGTTTGCTCCCTAGTCATCGAAACCCCATCAATTCAATCACAACTAGACGTAGGCTTTTACCTTCATCGAAGGGGCCGAACTAGTATAAAACTCCCTTGCGTCCCTGTGTCCGCTTTAACCCCTTCAAGCTAACCCGTAGCGATGGCTCCACGACTAAGTCCTTTCATGAGGACATCTGCCGTGACAAAACCACGACAGTTCTTGCTAAGCCCGTAGCAGCCATGTAAAACTTGCACCAGCAAACTAGAGGACGTCTAACTTATTTTTGCAGGGCTTGTTGTGATGTGATATGGTCAAGATGTGTTGAGATATAAGTTGTTGTATGAGATGATCATGTTTTGTTGAAGTTATTGGCAACGGGCAGAAGCCTTATGGTTATCTCTTTATTGCATAAGATGCAAGCGCCAAATAATTGCTTTCCTTTATTGCTATGCTATAGCAATAGTTGCAAGAGAAATAGTTGGCGAGACGACCATGTGATGTTATGCCGGTGACGATAGAGATCATGACAGTACTTTGGAGATGGAGATCAAAGGCACAACATGATGATGGCCATATCATGTCACATATTTTGATTGCATGTGATGTTTATCTTTTATACATTTTATTTTGCTTGGTTCAGCGGTAGCTTTATAAGATGATCCCTTACTAAAATCAAGGTATAAATGTTCTTCCTGAGTATGCACCGTTGCGACAGTTCTTCGTGCTGAAACACCACGTGATGATCGGGTGTGATAAGCTCTACGTTCACATACAACGGGTGCAAGCCAGTTTTTGCAAACACAGAATACTCGGGTTAAACTTGATGAGCCTAACATATGCAAATATGGCCTCGGAACACTGAGACCGAAAGGTCGAGCGTGAATCATATACTAGATATGATCACCATAGTGATGTTCACCATTGAAAACTACTCCATCTCATGTGATGATCGGAATGGTTTAGTTGATATGGATCACGTGATCACTTAGATGATTAGAGGGATGTCTATCTAAGTGGGAGTTCTTAAGTAATATGATTAATTGAACTTTAAATTTATCATGAACTTAGTTCTGGTAGTATTAACATATCTATGTTGTAGATCAATAGCTCGCGTTTAGCTCCGTGTTTTATTTTTGATATGTTCCTAGAGAAAACTAAGTTGAAATATGTTAGTAGCAATGATGCGGATTGGATCCGTGATCTGAGGATTATCTTCATTGCTGCATAGAAGAATTATGTCCTTGAAGCACCGCTAGGTGACAGACCGATTGCAGGAGCAGATGCAGACATTATGAACATTTGGCAAAGCTCGGTATGATGACTACTTGATAGTTTAGTGCACCATACTTTATGGCTTAGTACTGGGACTTAAAAAATGTTTTGAATGCCATAGAGCATATAAGATGTTCCAAGAGTTGAAATTGGTATCTCATACTCATGCCCGTGTCAAGAGGTATGGGACCTCTGACAGTACTTTGCCTACAAGATGGAGGAGAATAGCTCAACCAGTGAGCATGTGCTCAGATTGTCTGGGTACTACAATTGCTTGAATTAAGTGGGAGTTAATCTTCCAAATAAGATAGTGATTGACAGAGTTCTCTAGTCACTATCACCAAGTTACTAGAACTTCGTGATAAACTATAATATGGAAGGGATAACATAAACGATTCCCAAGCTCTTCGTGATGCTAAAATCGACGAAGGTTGAAATCAAGAAAAGAATCAAGTGTTGATGGTTGACAAGACCACTAGTTTAAAAAAAGGCAAAGGGAAGAAGGGGAACTTCAAGAAGAACTACAAGCAAGTTGCTGGTGAAGTGAAGAAACCCAAGTCTGGACCTAAGCCTGAGACTAAGTACTTCTACTGGAAACGGACTGGTCACTGGAAGCAGAACTACCCCAAGTATTTGGCGGATAAGAAGGATGGCAAAGTGAACAAAGGTATATTTGATATACATGTTATTGATGTTAGCATTACTAGTGTTTATAGCAACCCCTCAGTATTGGATACTAGTTCAGTTGCTAAGATTAGTAACTCGAAACGGGAGTTGCAGAATGAACAGAGACTAGTTAAGGGTGAAGTGACGATGTGTATTGGAAGTGCTTCCAAGATCGATATGATCATCATAGCACACTCCCTATATTTTCGGGATTACTGTTGAACCTAAATAAATGTTATTTGGTGTTTGCGTTAAGCATGAATATGATTTGATCATGTCTATTGCAATACGGTTATTCATTTAAAGTCAGAGAATAACTGTTGTTCTGTTTACATGAATAAAACCTTCAATGGTCATACACCCATGGTGAATGGTTTATTGAATTTTGATCATAGTGATACACATATTCATAATATTGAAGCCAAAAGATGCAAAGTAAATAATGATAGTGCAACTTATTTGTGGCACTGCCGTTTAGGTCATATTGGTGTAAAGCGCATGAAGAAAATCCATGCTGATGGGCTTTTGGAATCACTTGATTATGAATCAGTTGATGCTTGCGAACCATGCCTCATGGGCAAGATGACTAAGACTCCTTTCTCCGGAACAATGGAGCGAGCAACAGACTTGTTGGAAATAATACATACTGATGTATGCAGTCCGATGAGTGTTGAGGCTCGCGACAGGTATCGTTATTTTCTGACCTTCACAGATGATTTGAGCAGATATGGGTATATCTACTTGATGAAACATAAATCTGAAACATTTGAAAAGTTCAAATAATTTTAGAGTGAAGTGGAAAATCATCATAACAAGAAAATAAAGTTTCTACGATCTGATCGTGGAGGAAAATATTTGAGTTATGAGTTTGGTCTTCATTTGAAACAATGCGGAATGGTTTCGCAACTCACACCACATGGAACACCACAGCGTAATGGTGTGTCCGAACATCGTAACCATACTTTATTAGATATATGGTGCAATCTATGGTGTCTCTTATCGATTTACCACTATCGTTTTGGGGTTATGCATTAGAGACAGATGCATTCACGTTAAATAGGGCACCATCTAAATCCGTTGAGACGACACCATATGAACTGGTTTGGCAAGAAACCAAAGTTGTCGTTTCTTAAAGTTTGGGGTTGCGATGCTTATGTGAAAAAGTTTCATCCTGATAAGCTCAAACCCAAGTCGGAGAAATGTGTCTTCATAGGATACCCAAAGGAGACAGTTGGGTACACCTTCTATCACAGATCTGAAGGCAAGACATTCGTTGCTAAGAATGGATCCTTTCAAGAGAAGGAGTTTCTCTCGAAAGAAGTGTGTGGGAGGAATGTAGAACTTGATGATGTAGTTGTACCTGCTCCCTTATTGGAAAGTAGTTCCTCACAGAAATCTGTTCCTGTGACTTCTACACCAATTAGTTAGGAAGCTAATGATGATGATCATGTAACTTCAGATCAAGTTACTACCGAACCTCGTAGGTCAACCAGAGTGAGATCCGCACTAGATTGGTACGGTAATCCTATTCTAGAGGTCATGTTACTTGACCATGACGAACCTAGGAACTATGAGGAAGCAATGATGACCCCATATTCCACAAAATGGCTTGAGGCCATGAAATCTGAGATGGGATCCATGTATGAGAACAAAGTCTGGACTTTGGTTGACTTGCCCGATGATCGGCAAGCCATAGAAAATAAATGGATTTTCAAGAAGAAGACTGACGCTGATGGTAATGTTACTGTCTATAAAGCTCGACTTGTTGCAAAAGGTTTTCGACAAGTTCAAGGGATTGACTACGATGAGACTTTCTCACCCGTAGCGATGCTTAAGTCTGTCCGAATCATGTTAGCAGTTGCCGCATTTTATGATTATGAAATTTGGCAGATGGATGTCAAAACTGCATTCCTGAATGGATTTCTGGAAGAAGAGTTGTATATGATGCAACCAGAAGGTTTTGTCGATCCAAAGGGAGCTAACAAAGTGTGCAAGCTGATAGACGGACACTGATAGTAGTGTTACTATCTACAAAGCTAGACTTGTCGAAAAATATTTTTGACAAAGTTCAAGGTGTTGACTACGATGAGATTTTCTCACTCGTAGCGATGCTTAAGTCTGTCCAAATCATGTTAGCAAATTGCCGCATTTTCTGAAATCTAGCAAATGGATGTCAAAACTACATTCCTTAATGGATTTCTTAAAGAAGAGTTGTATATGATGCAACCAGAAGGTTTTGTCAATCCTAAAGGGGCTAACAAAATGTGCAAGCTCCAGTGATCCATTTATGGACTGGTGCAAGCATCTCGGAGTTGGAATATATGCTTTGATGAGTTGATCAAAGCATATAGTTTTATACAGACTTTCTGTGAAGCCTGTATTTACAAGGAAGTGAGTGGGAGCACTACAGCATTTCTGATAAGTATATGTGAATCACATATTGTTGATCGGAAATAATGTGGAATTTTCTGGAAAGCATAAAGGAGTTTTTCAAAGGAAGACCTCGGTGAAGCTGCGTACATATTGAGCATCACGATCTATAGAGACAGATCAAGACGCTTGATAAGGTTTCTCAATGAGTACATACCTTGACAAGATTTTGAAGTAGTTCAAAATGGAACAGTCAAAGAAAGAGTTCTTGCCTGTGTTACAACGTGTGAAATTGAGTAAGACTGAAAGACCGACCACGTAGAAGATAGAAAGAGAATGAAAGTCATTCCCTACGCCTCAACCATAGGTTCTATAAAGTATGCCATGCTGTGTACCAGATCTATTGTATACCCTACACTGAGTTTGGAAAGGGAGTACAATAGTGATCTAGGAGTTGATCACTGGACAGCGGTCAAAATTATCCTTAGAGGACTAAGGAAATATTTCTCGGTTAAGGAGGTGATAAAGAATTCGTCGTAAAGAGTTACGTCGATACAAGCTGTGACACAGATCTGGATGACTCTAAGTCACAATCCGGATACATATTGAAAGTGGGAGCAATTAGCTAGAGTAGCTCCGTGTAGAGCATTGTAGACATAGAAATTTGCAAAATACATACATATCTGAATGTGGCAGACCCGTTGACTAAACTTCTCTCACAAGAAAAACATGATCAAACCTTAGTACTCTTTGGGTGCTAATCACATGGCGATGTGAACGAAGATTACTGACTCTAGTAAACCCTTTGAGTGTTGATCACATGGTGATGTGAACTATTGTTGTTAAATCACATGGCGATGTGAACTAGATTATTGACTCTAGTGCAAGTGGGAGACTGAAGGAAATATGCCCTAGAGGCAATAATAAAGTTATTATTTATTTCCTTATTTCATGATAAATGTTTATTATTCACGCTAGAATTGTATTAACGGGAAATTTAGTACATGTGTGGATACATAGACAAACAGAGTGTCACTAGTATGCCTCTACTTGACTAGCTCGTTGAATCAAAGATGGTTAAGTTTCCTAGCCATAGACATGAGTTGTCATTTGATTAACGGGATCACATCATTAGAGAATGATGTGATTGACTTGACCCATTCCGTTAGCTTAGCACTTGATCGTTTAGTATATTGCTATTGCTTTCTTCATGACTTATACATGTTCCTATGACTATGAGATTATGCAACTCCCGAATACCGGAGGAACACTTTGTGTGCTATTAAACGTCACAAAGTAACTGGGTGATTATAAAGGTGCTCTGCAGGCGTCACCGATGGTGTTTTTTGATTTGGCATAGATCGAGATTAGGATTTGTCACTCCGATTATCGGAGAGGTATCTCTGGGCCCTCTCGGTAATGCACATCACTATAAGCCTTGCAAGCAATGTGACTAATGAGTTAGTTGCGGATGATGCATGACAGAATGAGTAAAGAGACTTGCCGGTAACGATATTGAACTAGGTATTGAGATACCGACGATCGAATCTCGGGCAAGTAACATACCGATGACAAAGGGAACAACGTATGTTGTTATGCGGTTTGACCGATAAAGATCCTCGTAGAATATGTAGGAACCAATATGAGCATCCAAGTTCTGCTATTGGTTATTGACCAAAGATGAGTCTCAGTCATGTCTACATAGTTCTCGAACCCGTAGGGTCCGCACGCTTTACATTCTGTGACGATTTGTATTATGAGTTATTTGAGTTGATGACCGAAGTTTGTTCGGAGTCCCGGATGAGATCGGGGACATGACGAGGAGTCTCGAAATGGTCAAGACGTAAAGATCGATATATTGGAAGGCTATATTCGGAAATCAAAAAGGTTCCGAGTGATTCGGGTATTTTTTGGAGTACCGGAGAGTTACGGGAATTTGTATTGGGCCTTAATGGGCCATACGGGAAAGGAGAGAAAGTCCTCAAGGGTGGCTGCGCCCCTTCCTCATGGACGGGTCCGAATTGGACTAGGGAAAGGGGGCGCCCCCTTCATTCCATCTCCTTATCCCTTCCCTTTTTCCTATTCCATGTGGGAGGTGGAATCCTACTAGGACTAGGGAGTCCTAGTAGGACTCCACACTTTGGGCGCGCCCTATGAGGGCCGGCCTCCTCGTCCCTCCATCCTTTATATATGTGGCCAGGGGCACCCCATAGACACACAAGTTGATCATTGATCTCTTAGCCGTGTGCGGTGCCCTCCTCCACCATAATCCACCTCGGTCATATCGTCGTAGTGCTTAGGCGAAGCCCTGCACCGGTAGCTTCATCATCATCGTCATCACGCCGTCGTGCTGATGAAGCTCTCCCTCGACACTCTGCTGGATCGTGAGTTCGTGGGACATCACCGAGCCGAACGTGTGCAGATCGCGAAGGTGCCATACTTTCGATGCTAGGATCGGTCGATCGTGAAGACGTACGACTACATCAACTGCATTGTCATAACGTTTCCACTTACGGTATACGAAGGTACGTAGAGAACACTCTCCCCTCTCGTTGCTATGCATCACCATGGTCTTGCGTGTGCGTAGGAAATTTTTGAAATTACTGCGCTCCTTAACAGAAGTGTCATGTAATGGACGTTCACATAACACCACTAGAGGAGAAACAACATACATCTCATCAAAATATCGAACGAATACCAAATTCACATGACTACTTATAGCAAGACTTGTCCCATGTCCTCAGGAACAAACGTAAATACTCACAAATCATATTCATGTTCATAATCAGAGGGGTATTAATATGCATAAAGGATCTGAACATACGATCTTCCACCAAATAAACCAACTAGCATCAACTACAAGGAGTAATCAACACTACTAGCAACCCACACGTACCAATATGAGATTTTGAGACAAAGATTGGATACAAGAGAAGAACTATGGTTTGAGAAGAGATGGTGCTGGTGAAGATGTTGATGGAGATTGACCCCCTCCCGATGAGAGGATCGATGGTGATGATTTCCCCCAACCGGAGGGATGTTTCCCTGGCAGAACAGCTCCGCCGGAGCCCTAGATTGGTTTCGCCAGGTTCCGCCTCAAGACGGTGGCGCTTCGTCTCGAAAGCTCCCTTCTGATTTTTTTCCAGGGCGAAAGACTGCATATAACAGAAGATGGGCACTGGAGGCCTGCCAGGGGGCCCACGAGGCAGGGGGCGCGCCCAGGGGGGTAGGGTGCGCCCCCACCCTTGTGGATGGTGGGTGGCCCCCCTCTGGTGCTTTCTTCGCCCAATATTTTTTTAATTCCAAAATTGACTTTCGTGGAGTTTCAGGACTTTCGGAGTTGTGCAGAATAGGTCTGTAATATTTGATCCTTTTCCAGCCCAGAATTCCAACTGCTGGCATTCTCCTTCTTCATGTAAACCTTGTAAAATAGGAGAGAAAAGGCATAAGTATTGTGACATAATGTGTAGTAACAACCCATAATGCAATAAATATCGATATAAAATCATGATGCAAAATGGATGTATCAACTCCCCCAAGCTTAGACCTTGCTTGTCCTCAAGCGGAAGCCGATATCAAAAACTATGTCCACATGTTTAGAGATACAGGTGTCGATAAAATAAAATACGGACATGAGGGCATCATGATCATTCTTATAGCAACAATATATATATATATATATATATATATATATATATATATTGTCATATGATTTCTTATGCTAAAGTAACAATCTATTCACAATGTCAAGTATGAATCAGAAACTTAATTCAAAACTAACAAACTATGATCTCGGTCATTGAAGTAATTGCAATTTATCATAACATCGGAAAGAGTCAATATAAGAGCTTTTCAGCAAGTCCACATACTTAACTATCATTTAGTCTTTCACAATTACTAACACTCACGCAATACTTATTGGTATGGAGTTTTAATCGAACATAGAGAAAGATAGGGGCTTATAGTGTTGCCTCCGAACATTTTACCTCAAGGGTAATGTTGACAATAATAATTTATGATAACTTACATCCAATTGGATATATATATATATATATATATATATATATATATATATATATATATATATATATATATATATATATATATATAAGGATCTTTCCAACACAATGTGCTTGCCAAAGGATAAAATGTAAAAAGGAAAGGTGCAGATCACCTTGACTCTTGTATAAGGTGTAAGTCAGAAATGAAAGACAGGCCCTTTGCAGAGGGAAGCATAGGTTGTCATGTGCTTTTATGGTTGGATGCAGAAAATCTTAATGCAAAAGAACGTAACTTTATATTGCCACTTGTGATAGGGACCTTTATTATGTAGTCCGTCGCTTTTATTTCTTCCATATCACAAGCTCGTATAAAGCTTATTTTCTCCACACTAATAGATCATACATATTTAGAGAGCAATTTTTTATTGCTTGCAACAATGACAACTTACTTGAAGGATATTATTCAATCCATAGGTAGGTATGGTGGACTCTCATGGCAAAACTGGGTTTAAGGATATTTGGAAGCACAAGTAGTATCTCTACTTGGTATAAAGAATTTTGCTAGCATGAGGGGGAAAGGCAAGATCAACATGTTGAATGGTCCATGACAATATAATTTATTTCAGATATAAGAAAACATAACACATTATGTTGTCTTCCTTGTCCAACATCAACTTTTTAGCATGTCATATTTTAATGAGTGCTCACAATCATAAAAGATGTCCAAGATAGTATATTTATATGTGAGAACCTCTCTTTCTTTATTACTTCCTATTAATTGCAACCATGACTAAAACTATGTTTGTTAACTCTCAACAACTTTTATTCATCATACACTTTATATGTCAAGTCATTACTCTCCATAAGATCAATATGATCTCTTTAATTCTTTTTATTCTTTCTTTTATTCCCTCAAGATCATAGCAAGATAACCAAGCCCTTGACTCAAAACTAATCTTTATTATATATAGCTCATGGACTCAATTACATAGAAGGATCATGAAGCAAAACTCAAAACTAGATCATACTAAAACTTTATTCTACTAGATCAAGATATTACCAAAAGGATCGAACTAAGAAAAAGGGTAAAAATAGAAGTGTGATGGTGATACGATACCGGGGCACCTCCCCCAAGCTTGGCAGCTGCCAAGGGGAGTGCCCATACCCGTGTACTTATGTCTCTTTCCTCGGAGGTGGTGATGATGGAGTTGTTGATGACGTAGGCTTGTCGTCCAACATCGAGCGTAGGAGGTGCTCCAACTTATGAATAATGCCCTTGAGTGCGTTGATATGCTCTTGCAACAGAATATTTTCACGAGTTAGATACTAGTCCTGCACCCAAACTATTTCAATCATCTTGAAAGCTTCAATTTCAGTAGGGATAAGAAGATTGTAATGAGGTTGAAGGATGTCTTCTTCTACTGCTGCCGGAGCTTGATCCTCCATGGCCTTCTTAATCCAATCATCCTTGTTGATCTCCCCGGGTTCTTCTCTCTTTAGCTCTATCTTCATTAGCCAAGCATCGTTGCCCTCATTGTTGGAGGAGGGGACGACATGATGCCTGGCCTTGACAACTCTGGCAGAAAACAGCTCGAAAGAAAAACAGAGGATATTTGCATGATACGAGGGTCAAAACCTTCGGGAGATTATATAATGAATTTTTACCGACCAAAAGAAGTATCGTGCAAGAAAACGGAGTCCGGAGGGCACATGAGGTGCCCACGAGGCAGGGGGCGCGCCCAGGGGGGTAGGCTCTCCCCCACCCTCGTGTTCCTTTCGGACTACTTCTTATTCTTAAATATTCCAAAACAGAGAAAAATTGCTATTAGAACTATTTTGGAGTCGGTTTACTTACCGTACCACCTACCTATTCCTTTTCAGAGTCTGAAATGTTCTGGAAAGTGTCCCTTATGTATTCCTCCGGGGTTACAGTTTCAATAACATTAGTTTCAACATTTATTGGATTACCTAAGATATAATGTTTGATTCTTTGACCGTTCACCACCTTCGGATTTGTGCCTTCGAAGTTGTTGATTTTTATGGCACTGAAACGATAGACCTCCTCGATAACGTAAGGACCTTACCATTTAGAAAGGAGTTTCCCTGCAAAAAATCTTAAACAGGAGTTGTATAGCAAAACATAGTCACCTACATTAAACTCACACTTTTTATCCTTTTGTCATGCCATCTTTTAACTTTTTCTTTAAATAGTTTGGTATTCTCATAGGCCTGGGTTCTCCATTCATCAAGTGAGCTAATGTCAAATAGTCTCTTTTAACCGGAAAGTTTGAAATCATAATTGAGCTCTTTAATTGCCCAATATGCCTTATGTTCTAGTTCGAGAGGTAAGTGACATGCTTTTCCATAAACCATTTTATACAGAGACGTACCCATAGGATTTTTATATGCAGTTCTATAGGCCCATAATGCATCATCGAGTTTCTTGGACAAATTCTTTCTAGATCTATTAACAGTCTTTTGGAAAATTAATTTGATCTCTCTATTACTCAGTTCTACTTGACCACTAGACTGTGGGTGGTATGGAGATGCAATTCTATGATTAACGTCATACTTAGCATGCATTTTACGAAAAGCACCATGAATAAAATGTGAACCACCATCAGTCATTAAATATCTAGGGACTCCAAACCTCGGAAAAATTAACTTCTTTAAGCATCTTAATAGAGGTGTTATGATCAGCATTACTAGTTGGAATAGCTTCTACCCACTTAGTAACGTAATCAACAACAAGTAAAATATGTGTATGCCCATTAGAGGAAGGAAACAGTCCCACATAATCAAAGCCCCAAACATCAATTGGTTCAATAACAAGTAAATAGTACATAGGCATTTATTGACGTCTACTAATATTACCAATTCTTTGACACTCATCACAAGATAAGACAAACTTACGGGCATCTTTAAAAGGAGTAGGCCAATAAAAACGGGATTGCAATACCTTATGCGCAATTATCTCTCCAGCATGGTGTCCTCCACAAGCATCAGAGTGACACTTGCGTAGGATCTGTTCCTGTTCATGCTCAGGTACACAACATCTAATGACACCATCTAATCCTTCTTTATGAATGTGTGGGTCATCCTAGAAGTAATGTCTTAAATCATAGAAAACTTTTTCTTTTGCTGGTATGTGAAACTAGGTGGTATAAATTTAGCAACAATGTAATTGGCATAATCAGCATACCATGGAGCAGTACGAGAAGCATTTATGACAGCTAATTGTTCATCAGGAAAGCTATCATCAATAGGTAGTGGGTCATCAAGAACATTCTCTAACCTAGGCAAGTTGTCTGCAACGGGGTTCTCAGCTCCCTTTCTATCAATAAAATGCAAATCAAATTCTTGTAGCAAGAGAACCCATCTAATAAGTCTAGGTTTAGCATCTTTCTTTTCGATAAGGTATTTAATAGCAGCATGATCAGTGTGAACAGTTACTTTAGAATAAATAATATACGGCCTGAACTTATCACAAGAAAATACAACTGCTAAAAATTCTTTTTCAGTACTAGCATAATTTCTCTGGGCACTGTCTAGAGTTTTACTAGCACATTGGATAACATTTCATTTCTTATCAACTCTTTGTCCTAGAACAACACCTACAACATAATCACTAGCATCACACATAATTTTAAAGGGTTAATTCCAATCAGGTGGCTGAACTATAGGTGCAGAAATCAAGGCTTTCTTAAGTATTTCAAATGCTTCTAAACAATCATCATCAAAGACAAAAGGAACATCTTTTTGTAAGAGATTAGTCAGAGGCCTAGAAATTTTTGAGAAGTCCTTAATGAACCTCCTATAAAAACCGGCATGACCAAGGAAACTTCTTATACCTTTAATGTCCTTAGGACACGGCATCTTTTCAATAGCATCAACTTCAGTACCTCTTTCAGAAATTTTATGCCCAATACAATACCTTCATTTACCATAAAGTGGCACTTCTCCCAATTCAAGACAAGATTAGTTTCTTCACATCTCTGCAAAACTCGATCAAGGTTGCTTAAGAAATCATCAAAAGAAGTTTCATATACGGACAAATCATCCATGAAAACCTCAACAATCTTTTCACAAAAGTCAGAGAATATAGCAGTCATACATCTTTGAAAGGTAGCATGTGCATTTCATAAACCAAAAGCCATACGTCTATAAGCAAAGGTATCGAAAGGGCAAGTGAAAGTGGTCTTTTCTTGGTCCTCTTTTGACACAGGTATTTGAGAGAAACCAGAATAACCGTCTAGAAAGCAAAAATGTGTATGTTTGGATAACCTTTCTAGCATTTGATCAATAAAAGTTAAAGCGTAATGGTCCTTTTTAGTAGCTTTATTTAGTTTGCGGAAATCAATTACCATTCTATAGCCTGTAACCGTTCTTTGTGGGATCAATTCATCTTTATCATTAGGAACAACAATAATACCTCCCTTCTTAGGGACACAATGGACAGGACTTACCCACTGACTATCAGCAACCGGATAAGTTATACCTGCCTCCAGAAGCTTTAGTATTTCTTTTCTTACCACTTATTTCATCTTAGGATTTAACCATCGTTGGTGATCAACAACCGGTTTAGCGTCTTTCTCCAATTTTATTTTTTGCTGGCATAGAGTGGGACTAATGCCCTTAAGATCATCAAGAGTATATCCTATAGCAGCACAATGCTTCCTCAGAGTTTTCAATAATTTCTCTTCTTCTTGCTCTGAAAGGTTAGCACTAATAATAACAAGATATATCTTCTTTTCAACAAGATAAGCATATTTAAGAGTACCAGGTAATGGTTTAAGTTCAAAAACGGAATCACCCTTGGGTGGAGGAGGATCCCCTAGAATTTCAACAGGGAAGTTGTGTTTCAAAATAGGTCCCTATTTAAAGAATACTTCATCTATTTCCCTTCTTTCATTCATAAACATATCATTTTCATGGTCTAGCAAATATTGTTCTAAAGGATCATTAGGAGGCACGACAATAGAAGCAATACCAATAATTTCATCTTTACTAGGCAACTCTTTATCATGGGGTTGTCTACGAAATTTAGCAAAATTAAAATCATGAGACATATCCCCTAAACCAATAGTAACAACATCCTTTTTGCAATCTATCTTAGCATTAAAAGTATTCAAGAAGGGTCTACCAAATATAATGGGACAAAAGTCATCTTATGGGGAACCAAGAACAAGAAAATCTATAGGATATTTAACTTTCCCACACAAGACCTCAACATCTCTAACAATCCCAACTGGTGAAATAGTATCTCTATTGGCAAGCTTAACTGTAACATCAATACCTTCTAACTCAGCAGGTGCAATGTCATGCATAATTTCTTCGCATAAAGAATGAGGTATTGCACTCGCACTAGCACCCATATCACATAAGCCATGATAACAATGATCTCCTATTTTAACGTAAATAACAGGCATGCCTACAAAAGGTCTAAGTTTATTTTTAGTATCGAGTCTAGCATTCTAGCAGCTTCATCACAAAAGTAAATAACATGCCCATCAATATTATTGGCCAAGAGATCTTTAACCATAGCAATACTAGGTTCAACTTTAGTTTTCTCAGAGGGTGTAGGTGTTCTAGCATTACTCTTATGAACCACAGTTGAAGCTTTAGCATGATCCTTTATTCTAACAGGGATATGTGGTTTCTGTTGGGTAACGTAGTAATTTCAAAAAAATTCCTACGCATACGCAAGATCATGGTGATGCATAGCAACGAGAGGGGAGAGTGTTGTCTACGTACCCTCGTAGACCGAAGCGGAAGCATTGACGCAACATAGAGGAAGTAGTCGTACGTCTTCCCGGTCCAACCGATCCAAGCACCATTACTCCGGCACCTCCGAGTTCTTGGCAGATGTTCAGCTCGATAACGCTCCCTGGGCTCCGATCCAGCAAAGCTTCGGGGAGGAGTTCTGTCAGCACGACGGCGTGGTGACGATCTTGATGTTCAACCGTCGCAGGGCTTCGCCTAAGCACCGCTACAATATGACCGAGGTGTAATATCGTGGAGGGGGCACTGCACACGGCTAAGGAACGATCACGAAGATCAACTTGTGTGTTCTAGGGTGCCCCCTGCCCCTGTATATAAAGGAGGGAGGGGGGAGGCCGGCCGGCCCTATGGGGTGCGCCAAAGGGAGGGGGGAGTCCTCCTCCTAGTGGGAGTAGGACTCCCCTTTCCTAGTCCAACTAGGAAGAGAGAGGGGGAAGGAAAGAGAGGGAGAGGGAGAGGGAAAGGGGGGCCGCGCCCCCCTCCTAGTCCTATTCGGACTCCCCATGAGGGGGGAGCGCCACCTCCTGGGCTGCTGCCCTCTCTCTCCCCTAAGGCCCACTAAGGCCCAATACTTCCCCGGGGGGGGGGGGTTCCTGTAACCCCTCCAGCACTCCGGTTTTCTCCGAAACCACTTGGAACAATTCCGGTGTCCGAATATAGCCGTCCAATATATCGATCTTTATGTCTCAACCATTTCGAGACTCCTCATCATGTCCATGATCACATCCGAGACTCCGAACAACCTTCGGTACATCAAAATACATAAACTCATAATAAAACTGTCATCGTAACTTTAAGCGTGCGGACCCTACGGTTCGAGAACAATGTAGACATGACCGAGACATGTCTCCGGTCAATAACCAATAGCGGGACCTGGATGCCCATATTGGCTCCTACATATTCTACGAAGATCTTTATCGGTCTGACCGCATAACAACATACGTTGTTCCCTTTGTCATCGGTATGTTACTTGCCCGAGATTCGATCGTTGGTATCCAATACCTAGTTCAATCTCGTTACCGGCAAGTCTCTTTACTCGTTCCGTAAAACATCATCTCACAACTAACATATTAGTTGCAATGCTTGCAAGGCTTATGTGATGTGCATTACCGAGAGGGCCCAGAGATACCTCTCCGACTATCGGAGTGACAAATCCTAATCTCGAAATACGCCAACCCAACAAGTACCTTTGGAGACACCTGTAGAGCACCTTTATAATCACCCAGTTATGTTGTGACGTTTGGTAGCACACAAAGTGTTCCTCCGGTAAACGGGAGTTGCATAATCTCATAGTCATAGGAACATGTATAAGTCATGAAGAAAGCAATAGCAACATACTAAACGATCGGGTGCTAAGCTAATGGAATGGGTCATGTCAATCAGATCATTCACCTAATGATGTGATCCCGTTAATCAAATAACAACTCTTTGTCCATGGTTAGGAAACATAACCATCTTTGATTAACGAGCTAATCAAGTAGAGGCATACTAGTGACACTCTGTTTGTCTATGTATTCACACATGTATTATGTTTCCGGTTAATACAATTCTAGCATGAATAATGAACATTTATCATGAAATAAGGAAATAAATAATAACTCTATTATTGCCTCTAGGGCATATTTCCTTCAGTCTCCCACTTGCACTAGAGTCAATAATCTAGTTCACATCGCCATGTGATTTAACAACAATAGTTCACATCACCATGTGATTAACACCCATAGTTCACATCGATATGTGACCAACAGCAAAAGGGTTTACTAGAGTCAGTAATCTAGTTCACATCGCTATGTGATTAACATCCAAAGAGTACTAAGGTGTGATCATGTTTTGCTTGTGAGATAATTTTAGTCAACTGGTCTGTCATATTCAGATCCATAAGTAATTTGCAAATTTCTATGTCAACAATACTCTGCACGGAGCTACTCTAGCTAATTGCTCCCACTTTTAATATGTATCTAGACCGAGACTTAGTCATCTAGATTAGTGTCAAAACTTGCATCGACGTAACCCTTTACGACGAACCTTTTGTCACCTACATAATCGAGAAACATATCCTTATTCCACCAAGGATAATTTTGACCGCTGTCCAGTGATCTACTCCTAGATCACTATTGTACTCCCTTGCTAAACACAGTGTAGGGTATACAATAGATCTGGTACACAGCATGGGATGCTTTATAGAACCTATGGACAAGGCATAGGGAATGACTTTCATTTTCTTTCTATCTTCTGCCGTGGTCGGGTTTTGAGTCTTACTCAACTTCACACCTTGTAACACATGCAAGAACTCTTTCTTTGACTGTCCCATTTTGAACTACTTCAAAATCTTGTCAAGGTATGTACTCATTGAAAACATATCAAGCGTCTTGATCTATCTCTATAGATCTTAATGCTTAATATGTAAGCAGCTTCACTGAGTTCCTTCTTCGAAAAACTCCTTTCAAATACTCCTTTATGCTTCGCAGAATAATTCTACATTATTTCCGATCAACAATATGTCACTCACATATACTTATCAGAAATGTTGTAGTGCTCCCACTCACTTTCTTGTAAATACAGGCTTCACCGCAAGTCTGTATAAAACTATATGCTTTGATCATCTTATCAAAGCGTATATTCCAACTCCGAGATGCTTGCACCAGTCCATAGATGGATCGCTGGAGCTTGCATATTTTGTTAACACCTTTAGGATCGACAAAACCTTCTAGTTGCATCGTATACAACTCTTCTTTAATAAATCCATTGAGGTATGCAGTTTTGTTTATCCATTTGCCAGATTTCATAAAATGCGACAATGGCTAACATGATTCGGACAGACTTAAGCATAGATACGAGTGAGAAACTCTCATCGTAGTCAACAATTTGAACTTGTCGAAAACCTTTTGCGACAATTCTAGCTTTCTAGATAGTAACACTACTATCAGCGTCCGTCTTCCTCGTGAAGATCCATTTATTTTCTATGGCTTGCCGATCATCGGGCAAATCCATCAAAGTCCATACTTTGTTCTCATACATGGATCATATCTTAGATTTCATGGCCTCAAGCCATTTCGCGGAATATGGGCTCATCATCGCTTCCTCATAGTTCGTAGGTTCGTCATGGTCAAGTAACATGACCTCCAGAACAGGATTACCGTACCACTCCGGTGCAGATCTCACTCTTGTTTACCTACGAGGTTCGGTAGTAACTTGATCTGAAGTTACATGATCATCATCAGTAGCTTCCTCACTAATTGGTGTAGTAGTCACAGGAACAGATTTCTGTGATGAACTTATTTCCAATAAGGGAGCAGGTATAGTTACCTCATCGAGTTCTACTTTCCCCCCACTCACTTCTTTCAAGAGAAACTCCTTCTCTAGAAAGGATCCACTCTTTGCAATGAATGTCTTGCCTTCGGATCTGTGATAGAAGGTGTACCCAACAGTCTCCTTTGGGTATCGTATGCAGACATATTTCTCCGATTTGGGTTTGAGCTTATCAGGATGAAACTTTTTCATATAAGCATCACAACCTCAAACTTTAAGAAACGACAACTTTGGTTTCTTGCCAAACCATAGTTCATAAGGCTTCGTCTCAATGGATTTTGATGGTGCCCTTTTTTAATGTGAATGCAGCTGTCTCTAATGCATAACCCCAAAACTATATTGGTAAACCGGTAAGAAACATCATAGATTGCACTATATCCAATAAAGTACGGTTATGACGTTCGGACACACCATTATGCTATGGTGTTCCAGGTGGCATGAGTTGCGAAACTATTTCGCATTGTTTCAAATGTAGAGCAAACTCGTAACTCAAATATTCTCCTCCACGATCAGATCGTAGAAACTTTATTTTCTTGTTACGATGATTTTCAACTTCACTCTGAAATTCTTTGAACTTTTCAAATGTTTCAGACTTATGCTTCATTAAGTAGATATACCCATATCTGCTTAAATCATCTATGAAGGTGAGAAAATAACGATATCCGCTACGAGCCTCAACATTCATTGGACCACATACATCTGTATGTATGATTTCCAGCAAATCTATTGCTCTCTCCATAGTACCGGAGAACGGCGTTTTAGTCATCTTGCCCATGAGGCACGGTTCACAAGTACCAAGTGATTCGTAATCAAGTGGTTCCAAAAGTCCATCAGTATGGAGTTTCTTCATGCGCTTTACACCGATATGACCTAAACGGCAGTGCCACAAATAAGTCGCAGTATCATTATTAACTTTGCATCTTTTGGTTTCAATATTATGAATATGTGTATCACTACGATCGAGATCCAACGAACCATTTTCATTGGGTGTGTAACCATATAAGGTTTTATTCATGTAAACAGAACAACAATTTATTCTCTCACTTAAATGAATAACTGTATTGCAATAAACATGATCAAATCATATTCATGCTCAACGCAAACACCAAATAACACTTATTTAGGTTCAACACTAATCCCGAAAGTATAGTGAGTGTGCGATGATGATTATATCAATCTTGGAACTACTTCCAACACACATCGTCACTTCACCCTTAACTAGTCTCTGTTTATTCTGCAACTCCCGTTTCAAGTTACTAATCATAGCAACTGACCTAGTATCAAATACTTAGGGGTTGCTATAAACACTAGTAATGTACACATAAATAACATGTATATAAAATACACCTTTGTTTACTTTGCCATCCTTTCTTATCCGCCAAATACTTGGGGCAGTTCCGCTTCCAGTGACTAGTCCCTTTGCAGTAGAAGCACTTAGTCTCAGGCTTAGGTCCAGACTTGGGCTTCTTCACTTGAGCAGCAACTTGCTTGCCGTTCTTCTTGAAGCTCCCCTTCTTCCCTTTGCCCTTTTTCTTGAAACTAGTGGTCTTGTTAATCATCAACACTTGATGTTTTTCTTGATTTCTATCTTTGTCGATTTCAGCATCACGAAGAGCTTGGGAATTGTTTCTGTTATCCCTTGCATATTATAGTTCATCACGAAGTTCTACTAACTTGGTGATGGTGACTAGAGAATTCTGTCAATCACTATTTTATCTGGAAGATTAACTCCCACTTGATTCAAGAGATTGTAGTACCCAGACAATCTGAGCACATGCTCACTAGTTGAGCGATTCTCCTCCATCTTTTAGCTATAGAACTTGTAGGAGTCTTCATATCTATCAACTCGGGTATTTGCTTGAAACATTAACTTCAACTCCTGGAACATCTCATATGCTCCATGACGTTCAAAACGCATTTGAAGTCCCGATTCTAAGTTGTTAAGCATGGTGCACTTAAACTATCAAGTAGTCATCATATTGAGCTAGCCAAACGTTCATAACGTCTGCATCTGCTCCTGCAATAGGCCTGTCACCTAGCGGTGCATCAAGGACATAATTCTTCTGCGCAGCAATGAGGATAAACCTCAGATCACGGATCCAATCCGCATCATTGCTACTAACATCTTTCAACACAATTTTCTCTAGGAACATATCAAAATAAACATATGAAAGCAACAACGCGAGCTATTGATCTACAACATAGATATGCTAATACTACCAGGACTAAGTTCATGATAAATTAAAGTTCAATTAATCATATTACTTAAGAACTCCCACTTAGATAGACATCCCTCTAATCCTCTAAGTGATCACGTGATCCAAATCAACTAAACCATGACCGATCATCACGTGAAATGGAGTAGTTTTCAATGGTGAACATCGCTATGTTGATCATATCTACTATATGATTCACGCTCGACCTTTCGGTCTCCATGTTCCGAGGCCATATCTGCATATGCTAGGCTCGTCAAGTTTAACCCGAGTATTCTGCGTGTGCAAAACTGGCTTGCACCCGTTGTAGATGGACGTAGAGCTTATCACACCCCATCATCACGTGGTGTCTGGGCACGACGAACTTTGGCAACGATGCATACTCAGGGAGAACACTTCTTGATAATTTAGTGAGAGATCATCTTATAATGCTACCATCAATCAAAGCAAGATAAGATGCATAAAAAGATAAACATCACATGCAATCAATATAAGTGATATGATATGGCCATCATCATCTTGTGCTTGTGATCTCCATCTCCGAAGCACCGTCATGATCACCATCATCACCTGCGCGACACCTTGATCTCCATCGTAGCATCTTGTCGTCTCGCCAATCTTATGCTTCTACGACTATCGCTACCGCTTAGTGATAAAGTAAAGCATTACAGGGCGATTGCATTGCATACAATAAAGCGACAACCATATGGCTCCAGCCAGTTGCCGATAACTCGGTTACAAAACATGATCATCTCATACAATAAAATTTAGCATCATGTCTTGACCATATCACATCACAACATGCCCTGCAAAAACAAGTTAGACGTCCTCTACTTTGTTTGTTGCAAGTTTTACGTGGCTGCTACGGGCTTAAGCAAGAACCAATCTCACCTACGCATCAAAACCACAACGATAGTTTGTCAAGTTGATGCCATTTTAACCTTCGCAAGGACCGGGCGTAGCCACACTCGGTTCAACTAAAGTTGGAGAAACTGACACCCGCCAGCCACCTGTGTGCAAAGCACGGTGGTAGAACCAGTCTCGCGTAAGCGTACGCGTAATGTCGGTCCGGACCGCTTCATCCAACAATACCGCCGAACCAAACTATGACATGCTGGTAGGAAGTATGACTTATATCGCCCACAACTCACTTGTGTTCTACTCGTTCATATAACATCAAACCATAAAAACCTAGGCTCGGATGCCACTGTTGGGTAACGTAGTAATTTCAAAAAATTTCCTACGCATACGCAAGATCATGGTGATGCATAGCAACGAGAGGGGAGAGTGTTGTCTACGTACCCTCGTAGACCGAAGCGGAAGCATTGACGAAACGTAGAGGAAGTAGTTGTACGTCTTCCCGGTCCAACCGATCCAAGCACCATTACTCCGGCACCTCCGAGTTCTTGGCACACGTTCAGCTCGATAACGCTCCCCGGGCTCCGATCCAGCAAAGCTTCGGGGAGGAGTTCCGTCAGCACGACGGCGTGGTGACGATCTTGATGTTCAACCGTCGCAGGGCTTCGCCTAAGCACCGCTACAATATGACCGAGGTGTAATATCATGGAGGGGGGCACCGCACACGGCTAAGGAACGATCACGAAGATCAACTTGTGTGTTATAGGGTGCTCTCCTGCCCCCGTATATAAAGGAGGGAGGGGGAAGGCCGGATGGCCCTATGGGGCGCGCCAAAGGGAGGGGGGAGTCCTCCTCCTAGTGGGAGTAGGACTCCCCTTTCCTAGTCCAACTAGGAAGAGAGAGGGGGAAGGAAAGAGAGGGAAAGGGGGGCCGCGCCCCCCTCCTAGTCCTATTTGGACTCCTCATGAGGGGGGGCGCGCCACCTCCTGGGTTGCTGCCCTCGCTCTCCCCTCAGGCCCACTAAGGCCCAATACTTCCCCGGGGGTGTTCCGGTAACCACTCCGGCACTCCGGTTTTCTCCGAAACCACTTGGAACAATTCCGGTGTCCGAATATAGCCGTCCAATATATCGATGTTTATGTCTCGACCATTTCGAGACTCCTCGTCATGTCCATGATCACATCCGGGACTCCGAACAACCTTCGGTACATCAAAATACATAAACGCATAATAAAACTGTCATCGTAACTTTAAGCATGCGGACCCTACGGTTCGAGAACAATGTAGACATGACCCAGACATGTCTCCGGTCAATAAGCAATAGCGGGACCTGGATGCCCATATTGGATCCTACATATTGTACGAAGATCTTTATCGGTCTGACCGCATAACAACATACGTTGTTCCCTTTGTCATCGGTATGTTACTTGCACGAGATTCGATCATCGGTATCCAATACCTAGTTCAATCTCGTTACCGGGAAGTCTCTTTACTCGTTCCGTAATACATCATCTCACAACTAACATATTAGTTGCAATGCTTGCAAGGCTTATGTGATGTGCATTACCGAGAGGGCCCAGAGATACCTCTCCGACTATCGGAGTGAAAAATCCTAATCTCGAAATACGCCAACCCAACAAGTACCTTTGGAGACACCTGTAGAGCACCTTTATAATCACCCAGTTACGTTGTGACGTTTGGTAGCACACAAAGTGTTCCTCCGGTAAACGGGAGTTGCATAATCTCATAGTCATAGGAACATGTATAAGTCATGAAGAAAGTAATAGCAACATACTAAACGATCGGGTGCTAAGCTAATGGAATGGGTCATGTCAATCAGATCATTCACCTAATGATGTGATCCCGCTAATCAAATAACAACTCTTTGTCCATGGTTAGGAAACATAACCATCTTTGATTAACGAGCTAGTCAAGTAGAGGCATACTAGTGACACTCTGTTTGTCTATGTATTCACACATGTATTATGTTTCCGGTTAATACAATTCTAGCATGAATAATAAACATTTATCATGAAATAAGGAAATAAATAATAACTCTATTATTGCCTCTAGGGCATATTTCCTTCAGTTTCTCAATATAAGCGGTAGGAACAATAGGATCAACTTTGTAAGCGATAGTCTTCTCTTCAACTTTAATAGGTTTAACTACTTTTACTTCAATGGGAGGATGATATTTAAACCACTTCTCCTTAGGGAGATCAACATTAGTAGCAAAGGATTCACAGAAAGAAGCTACTATCTCAGAGTCAAGTCCATATTTAGTGCTAAATTCACGGAAAACATCGGTATCCATAAAGGATTTAACACAATCAAACTTAGGTGTTATACCTGACTCCTTACCTTCGTCGAGTTCCTAATCTTCAAACTTGCCTTTAATTCTTTCCAATAAATCCCATTTGAATTCAGTAGTCTTCATCATTAAAGAACCAGTACAAGAAGTATCGAGCATGGAGCGATTATTGAGAGAATGCTGAGAATAAAAATTTTGAATAATAATTTCTCTTGAGAGCTCACGATTGAGGCATGAATATAACATTGACTTAAGCCTCCCCCAATCTTGAGCGATGCTTTCTCCTTCACGAGGCAAAAATTATATATATAATTATGATCATGATGAACCTAATGCATAGGATAAATCTTTGGATGAAATTCCAATTTCAATCGGTTGTAGTTCCATGATCCAATATCATCACATAGCCTAAACCATGTCAATGCCTTTCCCTTCAAAGATAAAGGGAAGACCTTCTTCTTGATAACATCCTCGGGCATACCTGCAAGCTTAAATAATCCACAAACTTCATCCACATAGATTAGGTGCAAATCGGGATGTAATGTTCCATCTCCTGTAAAAGGATTAGCTAGCAGTTTGTCTATCATACCCGAAGGAATTTCAAAGTAAACATTTTCAGTAGGTTCAGTAGGTTGAGGAGAAACTCTTTGCTCTACTAGTCGGGGTGAAGATACCCCGAACGAGCCCCTCAAAGTATTATTTTCCATAGTAACAAGTGACAGTAAATTTCAGAACACTATATAAATTTTTCCTTACCAAATTCCACTTACCAAAGGCGCTTCACTCCCCGGCAACGGCGCCAGAAAAGAGTCTTGATGACCCACAAGTATAGGGGATCTATCATAGTCCTTTCGATAAGTAAGAGTGTCAAACCCAATGAGGAGCAGAAGGAAATGACAAGCGGTTTTCAGTAAGGTATTCTCTGCAAGCACTGAAATTATCGGTAACAAATTGTTTCATGATAATGTAATTGCAACGAGTAACAAGTAACAAAAGTAAACAAGGTGCAGCAAGGTGGCCCAATCCTTTTTGTAGCAAAGGACAAGCCTGGACAAACTCTTATATAAAGGAAAGCGCTCTCGAGGACACATGGGAATTATCATCATGCTAGTTTTCATCACGCTCATATGATTCGCGTTTGTTACTTTGATAATTTGATATGTGGGTGGACCGGTGCTTGGGTACCGCCCTTGCTTGGACAAGCATGCTACTTATGATTAACCCCTATTGCAAGCATTCGCAACTACAAAAGAAATATTAAGGTAAACCTAACCATAGCATGAAACATATGGATCCAAATCAGCCCCTTACGAAGCAACACATAAACTACGGTTTAAGCTTCTGTCACTCTAAAAACCCATCATCTACTTATTACTTCCCAATGCCTTCCTCTAGGACCAAATAATGGTGAAGTGTCATGTAGTCAACATTCACATAACACCACTAGAGGAGAGACAACATACATCTCATCAAAATATTGAACGAATACCAAATTCACATGACTACTTATAGCAAGACTTCTCCCATGTCCTCAGGAACAAACGTAACTACTCACAAATCATATTCATGTTCATAATCAGAGGGGTATTAATATGCATAAAGGATCTGAACATATGATCTTCCACCAAATAAACCAACTAGAATCAACTACAAGGAGTAATCAACACTACTAGCAACCCACAGGTACCAATCTGAGATTTTGAGACAAAGATTGGATACAAGAGAAGAAGTATGGTTTGAGAGGAGATGGTGCTGGTGAAGATGTTGATGGAGATTCACCCCGTCCCGATGAGAGGATCGATGGTGATGATTTCCCCCTCCCGGAGGGATGTTTCCTCAGCAGAACATCTCCGCCGGAGCCCTAGATTGGTTTCGCCAGGTTCCGCCTTGAGACGGCGGCGCTTTGTCCCGAAAGCTTCCTTCTGATTTTTTCCAGGGCGAATGACTTCATATAGCAGAAGATGGGCACCGAAGGCCTGCCAGGGGGCCCACGAGGCAGGGGCGCGCCCCCGACCCTCGTGGATGGTGGGTGGCCCCCCTCTGGTTCTTTCTTCGCCCGATATTTTTTATATATTCCAAAACTGACTTTCGTGAAGTTTCAGGACTTTTGGAGTTGTGCAGAATAGGTCTCTAATATTTGCTCCTTTTCCAGCCAGAATTCCAGCTGCTAGTATTCTCCCTCTTCATGTAAACGTTGTAAAATAAGAGTGAAAATGCATAAGTATTGTGACATAATGTGTAGTAACAACCCATAATGCAATAAATATCGGTATAAAAGCATGATGCAAAATGGACGTATCAAAATTCTGCTCAAAATACATTGAAACAGCTGATCAGCTTAGCAAAGAGGTGGGTGAAGACAATCCCGGGCTTAATGTTTTCGATTATTCCATTCGAGTTACAGGGTAGAGTCGACAAGAGGACAAACCTAAAGATTTGGACAAAATTGTTTGGTATGTGTTGAATAACTGTATTTGGATACTACCTTATATCAAGTAAGTTCTAAGTTCTGCAGCTTATACATCATAATCTACTAAACTTGCAGCACATTCTTATATATTTAGATGTTTGACGCGATCACTATGTTGTGCAGCATCTACAAAAAGGAGTTACTGCCGCAAAAACCAAGAAACATTGACAAACTGGTTATGGCAGGATTTGCGAAATTGTTCAAGAGCCATGTAAGCTTTTGAATTGCACTATCAGTTTTTTGAATATATTGAGTACATAAGATGATCAGCTTGTCTATTTTCTAACCATAGGTTAAGAAGATGCGGGAGGATGGGCAGGCAGTTGATGATGCCCTTTACGCACTAGCCATGGGTCCTGATACTCGGGTAAGATATTATGAATCTTGCGTTGTTGGAGATGTGCGCTACAACACCCTTGCACGCGACAAAGGCAGGAAGACACAAAACAATGCCATCATGAGCACGGATACGTACGACGGAGAGACAACTGAAATGTATGTTATCATAACAGACATTGTTCAGTTGCAGTATATCTCCAGTTTCAAGGATCGTTGGTGTGTGGTTCTGTTGTGTTGTCATCGGTATAACCTGTTTTCCAAGATCGCAAAACACAGAGCTGATGATTATTTCAAATCCATCAATGTCAAGGCAGCGTACCAGACCAACGAGCATTTTATTTTGGCAAATAAAGCAACACAGATATTTTTCTTGGAAGACACATTTGCACGTAGCGATGACTGGAGAGTATTGCAAAGATTTGAGCAGAGGAATTCATTTAATGAAGTTGCACAACAAGATGATGCTTACACTACTCCTGATGTACAAGATTCCACATATGTTCCTAATATCCTTGAGAACCAGTATGTCAATGACGCTAGCGAAAAGATTGCCTGTCGTGCTGTGGACATACAAGAGTTGATCAAGAAGAAGCCAACATTCTAGGACATTGAGGATGAAGAAGAAGATGACACTCTGGGGAATTATGATTCAGACTGATACACATGGCGAAGATGTTGACGCTGCTGCTGCAGATGATGATTAGATTGCTTTTTGTCGTATTTGCCTGTCAGAAGACGTTTTTTTATCTACTATGTTAAATTGTGTTTGCTATGACAACTGAATCCTGATGAACGTGTTGTTTAGTATTTTGTTGTGAGAACATCACATGTTATGTATGTTCATTTGTGTTTGGTGATTGTATGACGACTAAAACATGATGACATTGTTGTTTAGTTGTACTCATATTTGGCTATGAAACTTGAATTTGATGACATGGTTTGCTGTTGGACTGCAATTTGCTCGACGTCTTCGAATGGGAACAAAGCTGACTCGACAGGGCCTCTGCTAATTTATTTATTTATTACCAAAAGGGCCTATGCTATTTATTTATTTATGAGAAAAAGGGGATACCCCCCGATTTCTGTTAATAGAAATCATTAGTTGTTCATAACACTACGCCCAGCCTGCTACACAGGTTTCATTCATTACTAGTTTTGGCAAAGTGCTCATGTCATAGCCATTGAATACATCACGAGTGCTACATACACTGCAAATAAAGAGACAATCATCCTATAGAGCACATCGATTTTACCCATTATCTTCACAAGATCTTTCATCTCCTCATTGTTGTCAAGGCCATTCTGCAGCTGTTGCTTGGCCATGATCACAGGAACTGCATCTTTAACCTTCTGCTCTGCATCTCCCTCTTCTGTCGTTCCTTCAGTTACTTGTCCAACACCCCAACCTGCTGGTATTGGGATTCCTCGGCTAACCAAATAATCAGCGTAGTTGCGTTCCCGCACATCAGCAACTTCCCGCAGATACAAATCACACGAATCTTCCCTTTTCTACATGATTCAAATTGGAAGATCATCAACCAAACTATTAAAAAAAATCAGCAACTGAAAGCAGCAGAACAACACTTAAACATATTATTAACCCATGATTGGGCATTTGTAGAAGACTCGGCCACGGTTGAGGATTGTGGTTGAGACACGACAGATGACTCTGTGTGATTTGCAGCAGTGTCACCACACCAACGGCAGCAGGTTGCAGTGAGCAACCGGCTGCGGTGTGTGTGCCGACGGGGGTGTGATTAGACCCACAGGCGATGGTACGGGTGGCGACTTGGCGCATATCTGGTTGTTGCCTGCTGAAGAGCAGGTGGACGAGCAGCCAACGGACATGGTTGTTGCAGCCAGAGCTTCTGATGCTATGCAAAGTAAGTAGAGAAGAGGAGAAGCGAACGTTGGATATGTCAGTTTCATTACTTGCAGAGTAGCATAGCACCATATATAGTCATAGTCTAGGTTTGGATTCGAACCAGCTACAGGAGCACGTCTCTCTTTTTTCTAAAACTCAGCAACGTCTCTTTACTGGTACACTAGCTTGTTCTGTACACCTTCTCAAGTCTTTGATTTTCTTTTTTTGCGAGGAAGGAAGGAGGACAAAATTGAGAGTTCCTGGGACTCGAAACCAAGACCTATGGGTTGAAAACCAAGGGTGCTAGTCACTTATGTGGCGAACATTCCCTGGGAGGAGGACGGCAGACGAACACATTTTCCTCGCATTTTTAGTTGCTACGCAAGATCGAACGGTCGCAGTTTCGGGAATGTTATCAGGCGAACGAGCCCAGTTTTTCTTTTCTTCCTACATATAAAAAAGTATGCTACTTGTTGTCAGCTAAGTCAACAAACGATTGTGCCAACCTTGACCGTTGGATTGACATTCAACGTCTGTCGTGTTTCTTCAGTCTCTTCTTCCTCCAGCCGCCAAAGCCAAACCAGCACCAGCGGGACCGCCTGCTCCCGCCTCCCACAGTTGGTTGTGTTGCCGCGCACGCATCATGGCCACATCGCACCCTAAAACTATGTGCATCTTCCCAGGCTCCTGTTTGTTCCCGTCTGAGGCCTCACCATCGTCCTCCTCCTTGGTTCGCTCGCCGCAGCGCCGCCCTCCGGTGTTGTCAACATCATCAACAACCGAGAGGAATAAGGAGATGATTGTACATGGTGAGGATGACAGTAGGGACCCAGCAGCGCGCCCAGTAATTTTGTTTTTCGGGATGGAGAAGGGTATCAACTGGGTTGTTCGGGAGCTGTGGCCCGTCTAGCACAGTTTGTTTTTTCCTTTCTAAATATGGCTAACCCAGCTATTTTGTTTTTTGCAGAATAACCAACGTAGGCCTACTTGTTTTCTACGCCTTGCTGGGCCGGAAATGTTCCAAGACGAGGAGGGATGCATTTTGCCCAGAAAATGGGCTATAAGTAATATAAATGGGCTATAAGTAATATTAAATGGGATGTAAATGAAAAACTACAACAAATAGGCAATTAGTTCCAAAATACTTTTTTCTTTCAGAGTTTGATATTTTAAATTTCATTGTTTTTGTGCGGGTAAATTTTCATTGGATTTAAATTAAGGTATGTTTAGTTTTTAAATTAATTTGAATCTGGCTAGAAATTTCGGGTTGTATGCTATTTGGGACAGATTTGGAGGCTGACTTGTGGGTCTAGTAGGTTGACGTGTACAAAAGGCTTTGTCAACTTAGTCCACAAACGATTCTAGCAGCAGTGACCGTTCGATGCTAATCCAACGGCCGTGCTGCTTCTTCAATATCTGATCTTCTTGCTCCAGCCGCCCAAACCAGCATTGGTGGGACTGCCTGCTCCCGCCTCCCGTGGCCGGCTGTGTTGCCGCACAGGCCGCACCGCCCCACCCTACTCCATTGCTGGCCAGGCCATTCCTCTACTCACCCACACCTCCTGTTATTTTTCGGCGACGGCAACCGGACAAGTAAACCCTCGTACTCCCCACCGCGTTGGCAACCACTGCCGAGTCTTCCCCAGCTCTGTGTTGTTCTCTTCCTAGGCATTGCCGTCGTCCACCGCCCTGGTGCTCTCGGTTCGCCGTGGTCAACATGGACAATGAACGACATCCATCGGACGTGGACTGTACGTAGAGAGGCTGACAGCTGGGTCCATGGCCGCACACAAGGAAATGCCTCCTTATTACGCACAAAATAATAATTCCTCCACCTGACATCATGGACCAACCAGAAGGGCCTCTGTATTTCATGGAAAAAACGTTCCCCCCGCTGATAGGTCAGACCCACCAGCTATATCTTTGCACGCAAGGAAGTGCCTCCTTATTACGCACAAAAAACATACTCCCCCTGCTAGCTGAGACCCAGCATAGTGGGAGGCTGGCATGTGGGCCTACTATGTTGACGAGGACGGAGGGCTTTGTCAACTTAGTCAATATGAACGATTCTAGCTACACTGACTGTACGATGTCCAGCCAACGGCCGTAGTGCTTCTTCAACCTCTTCTTCCTCCAGCCGCCCAAAGAAGCGCCGGTCGTGTCGCCTGCTCCTGCCTCTAATGGCCTGCTGTGCTGCCGCGGAGGCCTCACCAACCCTAATACTCCCACCGCTGGCGAGGCCCTGCAGCGACAACAGCCTCACACCGCAGCCGAACCAGTGAACCCTCATACTCCTCTCCGTGTGGGTATCCACTGCCGCGTCTTCCCTAGCTCTGCATCGTCCCCTTCCTAGGCCTGGCCGTCGTCCACCGCCTTGGTGCTCTCGGCGCGGCGTGGTCAATGTGGTCAACGAACAAGTTCCATCGAAAGAGTACTGTATGTGGAGAGGCTGACAGCTGGGTCCACGACCACAGCAAGGAAGTGCTTCCTTATTACACGAAAAATAATGATTCCTCCACCTGGTAGCAGGGACCCACCGGACAGGCCACCGTATTTCGTGAAAAAACGTTTCCCCCTGACTGTTGGGACCCACCAGCTATATCTTGACACGCAAGGAAGTGCGTCCATGTTACGGGAAAAAAATGATTCGCCCCCTGACTGCTGGGACCCACCAGCTACATCTTCGCACGGTAGGAAGTGCCTGACAGTCGAGACCCACCTAGTCGAAGCATATGTAGCTTTGTCATTCTGGTCGCAAACGTGTACATACATACTGGTTGATGTAGAGGCGCGCACGTGTGTCATAGTAGAGGCGCGCACGTAGCATGTACACGTACGTACAACAGCCAGCGTGCAAGAAAGAAAATACGGCCACGTACGTACATAGGGCGGGGTCTCGAACGCCTACTCGCGCATACATACGGCCAGGGCTCGTGTACATGGCTGGGTCGGAACGGAGAAGCTGCGCCATCATCGTGTTCATGGGGAGGCAACCGGCTGGGTCGGAACAGAATGAGTCGTTGTGTTCATCGGGAGCCAACAGGCTTGGACAGAACAGGCGATGAAAATGAGGCCTGGCATACCGCAGGACGAAGGAAACGGCCTTGTGTTCGACCGGCCACGGTCGAAATGGAATCATGTTCATCGGGAGGGGTCTGGTGTACCACAAAGCGGAGCAAACGGACCTCCTATGGTCGAAACGGGGTCCTGTTGATCGGGAGGAGTGTGGCGTACCACAAAACAGAGGAAACGGACTTGTGTTGGAGCCCTACGGTCAAAATGGGGGTCTTGTTCATCAGGAGGGGTGTGGCGTACCGCAAAACGGGACTCCACGAGATACTGTTCATCTCCACCGTCGACCTCCTCCACGGGCTACTGTTCATCCACCATCGACCTCCTCCAGCCTCCACCTGCGATTGTTCATCCACGGGCTCCTCTTCATCCAGCCTCCACCGCGTGCTCCTCCACCGGATACTATTCAACCAGCCCTCTCCACGGGGTCCTGTTCAACCACCCCTCCACGGGCTACTGTTCATCCAACCCTCCACCGGCTATTGTTCAACCAGCCCTCCACGGGGTCGTCCTGTTCATCCAGCCCTTCACGGGGTCCTGTTCATCCAGCCCTCTACGGGGTCCTGTTCATCCACCGGCTCGATCGATCGGGGTACCGTTCATCCAGCGGCAACAACCTCTACTACCACGGGGTCCTGTTCATCCAACCCCCACCGAGAACTGTTCATCCAACCACCCCCCCCCCCACAACGCTCATTGTTCATCCAGAGGCAGCATCGATCGGCTTCATTTAGCAGCAGTAGAGAAGGAATAACTCGGGTTTAGTTAACAACAAGGGGTCAATCGATCACTCGGGTTCAGTAACGCGTAGCCTGCAGTACAATCGCTCGGGTTCAGTTAGAGCCCAACGCCTCGCTCGGGTTCAGGTAGAGCGCAACACCTCACACACACACGCGTACGTACGAGAGAAACACGCATTGCTCGGCCCCCGACCATCCACAATAACCGGGAACTCCCCGATATTTTCCGTCATGGACAGCCCAAAGAATGTCATGCAGCTGCGTCTCCGGCCCGCCCAGGACGAAAAGCCCATTTTTTGTCATGATTTTTTGTCATAGAAGTAGGACCCCACCACATATATGATGATACCAGGTTTTGTCACAATTATCGTCATAGAAGTGTCATAAGTATGACAGAAAAAAATCGTTCGGCCCAAAATGTCACGAGTGTGTCTTTTTTTTGTAGTGTTGGGGGCTACAGATGCAAAGTTGATTACTGCAAATTAAAGTCCCGGCTTAACTTGACAGTTTAAGCCGGCCCTTGAGAAATACTAGTGATGATGTTCGTTTAGTTATGACTATTTTAAAGTCTACAGCAATCAATTTTATCATATTCTATAGACTTGGCGGCTGATAGAGATATAGTTATGAGGAGATTTTTGTTGGATTACCTCATAGCGCTCCTTCATCAAGTTGACCAAGCCGACTTCAAAATCACGGCTGATATACAAATGGTTCAAATAACCGGAGTGGATTTCTATCATATTCTACTTTCCATTTGCCTTTATCAGCAGCAGAAAATTCTTCCTTGGCGCTGTGCTTGGACAAAGCAGTAGGGTTACCCGACACTGTATAACCAAGCCCGATGATGATGACGTCGTCATTTTTTCTTTAGTGGGTTTGATGGGACTTGGCGGCTTAGAGATGACCGGTTCAACATCTATTTGGTCCATGGTGACGTCGTGCTCTTCTGGCGGCAGGTCATCAATGACAGCTTCGGCAGTTGGATGAGAGGCTTCTGGCTGTTGTTGTTCCGGCTCCGAAGGGTTGGAATCTTCAGCCGGTTTGTTCAGTTTCGCCTTTTTGCTAGGCTTGGCCTGGCTACTGAGAATAGGAGATACACAGATGTCAGCATACTAATCAGGCATGAAGTTTCAAGTGATGGAATACACCCTTACCCAGGCACGGTCTTGAAGGCTGGGATTTCAGTTCCTGTTGATTCGCCGGAGGAAGAATGAGATGTTCCCTGACAGTTTGACTCAGACGGGTTAAGAGGTTGTCAGAAAAGACCTGCCTTCGGATAAAATAAGTCGAAAATATTTGAAACCTTCGGTCGACGTTTGTGAGGTGCTGGGGTGTTCGGTAAGCCGGAGGATAAAACTCCACCACCGCTATTCCGGGTTGTGCGGCGAGCTTAATGTTGTTGCTTCTTCAAAATAAAGTTGGGATCCAAGTAAGCTAAAGGGTGAGAAAATCTAACTTCTCGGCTTGCTTGTCGAGTTTTCTGTGATGGCAGAGGTTCTGAGCCGGAGGAAAGGGCAATTACCTTTGCATCATCTACACGACTGGCCTCCGCTTCATCCTGATAATAGTCATTGTCAATAAGATATACCAAAAATGAGCTAAGGGAATCAAATTCTACCTCCGACTCCTCATCATCATCCTTGTCATTCAAAATGAATAATTCAGCAGGATTTGTCTTCTTAGCAGGATTTTTGATAGCCTTGTTTTTCGTCCGGGTTTTCTTTGGCTTATCCTGCAGCTTCTTGGTCCAGAAAGGTAAATCGGCCTTTAAACATTGCATGAGTATTTATAGGTAGTACAAAGGAAAACATGATTCAAGTATGAATTTGGTTCAAAGCTTACAGCTGGCGGTTTATTCAGAACACAGAATGGATTTAATCCAACTTCACTACAATCTTCCAAGCTCTCATCCTGCAGGGTTTTGGTCATATTGTTGATGTCTTCATCAGTCATTTTGATCTGACAGTGGCGCTGAGGATCTGTTAACTCGCCAGTGTACTCACACATTAAGCCGGGCAGACAGCTTAGAGGCAAGACTCTCCAGGCGACGCAGTAGCGAACTAGATCAATTCTGGTAAAGCCGTTGTCCATCAAGGCCCTGATCTTTGCAAAAGCCCGTACATATTTCTTCTTCTCTGTTGTACTAATACGGTCTGGAAGATGACGTCTGTTACTAAGCTGGCTGGCGCGATAACCCGACAAGGGATTTTCTCCTTCTAGTGAGGTATCTTGGCAATAAAACCAAGTCTGGTTCTAGTCTTTGGGGTGACTAGGAAGGTGGCTTCTTTTCGGCGCTGTATAGATATGCCGCCTAGCTCTAAGCTAGGTCCATTTGTGAACTCATTTTACCGGTTTAAGTAGTAAAACTCCCTGAATAATTCTATGGTTGGCTCCTATTGAAGGTACACTTCGCAGAATACTTGGAAGTTGCAGCTGTTTGAAACAGAGTTGGGCCCGATATCTTGTGGATGGAGCTTGAAAAAATGCAACACATCGCGGAAGAATTTTGAACCGGGAGGGCTGAAGCTCCAGTTTATGTGACCAGTAAAGACAATGACCTCACGGTCCTTGAGCTCGAGACGAGTCTCATTGCCGGGAACCCTCCAATGAATGACATCTTTTTTGGCCAAGACGCCAGTCTGAACATATTTGTTCAGGTCTTCGTCGGTGATCCGGGAAACGACCCAATTGCATGCGGTGACAGCCTTGACATTTTTTAGGAAAAGGACCTGAGAGAAAGAGTTATTACCGGCTTGAGATCATATTATTAATCTGGGCCATTATCGGTGTCAAAACCGGCAGATCTCGGGTAGGGCGTCCCGAACTATGCGTCTAAGGTCGATAGTAACGTGAGACATGGGACACAATGTTTACCCTGGTTCGGGCCTTCTCTATGGAGGTAATGCCCTACTTCCTGCTTGATTGATCTTGATGAATATCAGTATTACAAGAGTTCATCTACCACGAGATCATAATGGCAAAACCCTAGAAGTCTAGCCTGTATGATTATGATTGTCCCTATGGACTAAACCCTCCGGTTTATATAGACATCGGAGGGGATTAGGGTTGTACAAAGTCGGTTACAGAGAAAGGAATCTTCATATCCGAACGCCAAGCTTGCCATCCATGCGAGGGAGAGTCCCATCCGGACACTGGTGAGAGTCTTCGGTCTTGAATCTTCATAGACCATCAGTCCGGCCCATGTCCAACAGGCCGGACGTCTGAGGACCCCTTAATCCAGGACTCCCTCAATAGCCCCTGAACCAGACTTCAATGACGAGGTGTCCGGCGCGCAGATTGTCTTCGGCATTGGAAAGTTGGAGGATCCTTCTCCGAATACTCTAGAACAACCTTCGAAAACAAAGAATGTGTCCGGCTCTGCAAAATAAGTACCAGACGCCACCGCAGAGAGTATAATATCTCACGAGTCCAATCCACTGACAACTTTTGTAGCGTGATGCCACATC
Organism: Aegilops umbellulata; assembly: GCA_032464435.1. NCBI lineage: Eukaryota > Viridiplantae > Streptophyta > Magnoliopsida > Poales > Poaceae > Aegilops > Aegilops umbellulata. The sequence continues at coordinate 116,706,529 of CP136056.1, forward strand.
ACCACCCGGTCATTATTTCGAACCGTTTTTCGGCCTGCCACTCCACATTTTGAGATGTGGTTCCATTGGCACGTCTTGTCAAAGAAGAGATCTGTGTCCCCTTATTGCGGCATTCTCATCAATACGGGCGCGAGTAATCCAACTGTGTCATCTGCGCGGCCCTTGGGAAACAGGCGAGTTCTAAGGCGAGTGGGGAGGCGCTTGATATTTGCTGCCTTTATAAGGGGATAAGGATTCACCCCCTTTCACTCACGCCATCTCTCTCTCCCTGCCCATCCATTCTCGAGCTCCAGCGCCCAAGTCCTCATCTCTTCCACCTCAAGAAAGCACTCTGATCATGTACGGATCCGGAGCGTAGGGCAAGTGGATGGTCTCCTCCGTCAAGGAGAAGGACATCACCAAGCTTCTGGAGGCCGGATATTTGGCCAAGGAGGTTGCCCACCGGCTTTCGACCAAGGGACAGATCGTCCCTACCCCGGAGCCCCATGAGAGGGTAGTGTTCGTCCCCCACTTCGTTCGCGGGCTGGGATTTCCACTCCACCCATTCATCTGTGGACTCATGTTCTACTATGGGGTGGATTTCCATGATCTAGCCCCCAACTCCTTCCTCAACATCTCAGCATTTATTGTCGTGTGCAAGGCCTTCCTCCGCATCTCACCCCACTTCGGATTATGGCTGAAGATCTTCAATGTGAAGCCGAAGGTGGTGGACGGCCAACATGCAGAGTGCGGAGGCGCCATGGTGAGCAAGATGCCCAATGTCAGATGGCCCAAAGGTACTTTCATGGAGACCATCAAGGGGTGGCAACAGTAGTGGTTCTATGTCACGGAGCCCCGCGACACCACCTGGGCCGAGGCTCCAGAGTTCAAGTCCGGGGCCCCGATGAGGCTCACCTCCTGGCTAGAGAAGGGCCTAGACTGGGCCTCGTTGGACAAGCTGACAGCGCTGCAGATGCGCATCAAGAGCATGGTCGACAATAACATCAAGCTTGTCAATGTGATCCAGGTGATGCTCTTTCGCCGGATCATTCCATGCCAAAGCCGGACCTGCAATTTGTGGGAGTTTGATCCGGCCAAGCACCAGACCCTGCAACACTTCTTCGGCGCTACGCACGAAGGTATTTGGAAGATGCTCTTCAAGGCCAACGAGACATGGACGAAGGAGACCGAAGACCGTGGGTACAACCTGACCCACCCCGCCAGTCCGGTGAGTTTTTCCATGTTTTCAAGGTGTATCCTTTACTTATATACCCAAGGAGAATGTCTAAACTTCCCCATCTTACTTTTTCAGAGCTGGACAAAGAAGGTAGAGTTGGTCAAGAGTCCGGCTCCACTGCCCAAAGACCTAGCAATTCCACTTCAAACGAAGATGCTGGTTTCGGCGCCCTACCAGGTGCCGGAGAAGAAGGCCAAGGGGACCAGAGGCGGTCTCCGCCACAAGGGCACTTCGGCCGTGACGTCCGGAGACGCCGAGACCCATTCCCCACCCGCCACCGACGACGAGGAGGAGGAGGAAGAAAGCAACTCCCCCCTAAGGGGGGAAGGAAGAAAAGGGCGGCCTCCACACGTCTGGAGGCCGAAGCGTCCAAGAGGGCGAGAGCCTCCCTTACGGACGACACCGTGCTAGATACCGATAGTAGCTCGGAGTGGCGCCCCAGGGATAAGCCCCTAGCCGGATCGTAAGTATTCAAAGGTTCTGACGCGCTTATATGTCCGACTCCTTTATCTCATAATTCTAATGTGTTGAATCATGTGCCGCAGTCCGGCTGTCGGTGTACAAAAAGACGGGTACACTTTTTGTACCCCTATAACTATGCACGGGCAGTCTGAGCCACGGGCACCACCGCACTGGGCAAGGCGAGGGAGGTGAGCCAAGGTAATGCCGAAGCACGAGAGAAGCAGAACGACGCCAAGACCAAGACCACAAAGAGCGAAGGGGATGAAGCGGGCCCCCCCCCTCGGCAAGATCCTTGCCGGGAGGCGGTTTTAGCGAACCCGGCAAGACCCTTGCCGTGGCAGCTCGCCCCACACCTACGGAGCGGGTCACCCTTGAGTCCACTATCCCCATGGGGCATGGATTCAGGAGGCATCCCCGTGGTGGTATGCAGATCTTTGTGAAGACATTCAAGATCAGATGCACGCTTTAGAAGATGATGATCCTTGGCGGGATCCCAGCCAAGGAGGACCACAAGGTCCCCGGCAAGAGCCTTGCCGGGGATGACAACAGGCGCCACGGCAAGACCCTTGCCGGGACCCCGGCAAGCCCCTTGCCAGGGCCGCGGCAAGGCCCTTGCCATGAACACCCGTGGGGCCACCATCAGGCCCACGCCAGTCACACCTCCACCACCGTTCGCATGCAGTTGTCGACCCAACCAGCTGGGCAGGCACCTGCGTGGCGGCGTGCAGATCTTCATGGAGACCCACCGTTGTGCCACCTCAGCTGCTTGCCTGCCTACATGGCATCGCAGGGACTGCTGGCCAGGGTGCGTGTCGACGCGAGAGGGAGCGGCGACAGACGAGACAGGGCTCTCTCCCGTCCCCGATAAAGCAAGGACACCTAAGCAAGGCGCATTAAATGCACCTTGTCATGTAATGCGAGGGATAACCTCGCATCACTGTACCCTTTCCACCTCCTGTGTGCCACTATGGCAACCCCTTTCCCTATAAAAGGAGGCCCCATGTGACCAGAAAGAGGATTCGGCTTTTTGGAGCTCTCGACGCACCATAGCTAGCTCAAGAACACAGATATACAATCCACCAAAGCAGGAGTAGGGTTTTACACATCCTTGCGGCCCGAACCTGGGTAAAGGAACCGTGTGCTATCTGTTTGGTCCGCTCTTTTCACAACTCCACGCCCCGCAACCGCAGTAGGGATTCTTTTGATCCCATAGGTGTCGTCCCACCGACATCTTTGGCGCGCCAGGTAGGGGGCGCAGTTGTGAGAATCGGCTTTAGCGGTTAGTTCGACGCTTCTTCATCGTCATGGCGCCCAAGAAGAAGACGACGGTGGCGGTTGGCCCGTCGGAAGCCGGGCATCCCGTCCCGATGCGGGCGCGCAGCGGACCGGTCGTAAAAAGGACCCGGGGCGCTGTTTGTGAGCACCAACACCGTCCTAGCAGCCGGAGTTTGGGAGGTGGCGATGTTCGTGCGCCTGGTAACGGGCCGCAAGCCGCCAAATCCAAAGACGGAGCCGGGCCCTCCGCGGGTGGCGCGAGGCCTTCCAGGATCGCTGTCGCCCCGCCCGAGGGTGACGCGAGGGCTTCCAAGACTCCCATGCCGGTGCCGACGGCGCGCTCCTCTCAAGCGGCGCGCGACGAACAGCGTAATCACATCGAAGACCCCGGGCGTCGCCGCGGTAAGAGCCCCGAGCGCCACTCCCGGGATGTAGAAGACCTACCCGCTCGCCGAGGCGCTGGTGAAGATGGCATGCAACCGCGGAGTCGTGATAGATCTCCTTCTGACATGGTCAGAAGTTGAAGCGCGTCGCGATCCGTGCAGGTTTTGCTGCCACCGACGCCAGCAGAAGCCCTGGCGCGCGCGCAGTTGCTCCTTGATTTTCCTCCCACTAGGGGGAAACTCGACGAATGGAGATCCACCATCCGAAGCCTTGTTGCAGTGGCCAACAAAGACGAACCAAGTCTGGCGGAGCCCCCGGGTCGACGCTCCGACGGAGTCCCGCGTACCAGTGGCAGGAAAGCCGGTGGCGCCGCGACCACGGTGCACTCGCCTCCTCCTCGCCCGGTACCGTGGACGCCGGCCCATCGCGACTTTACGGGCGACGAAATCTCCATAGCGTCGTCCGACCCGCGGACCCACTGTGACCAGCGCCAGGTCCTTCGGGATCGGGAACATGAAGACGCTCGAACCACTATCGAGCGTCAGCGCGGAGCGCGCCACCAGTCAGACAGGCGAGCGGGGCCTGCTGTGAACCACCCGGCACTGGAGAGCCCTGGAGGCCTGCCTTATGAGGTAGGCTGTCCGACTTTTACCCGTGAGCTGCGACAGTTCCAGTGGCCTACTCACCACACCTTCAAACCTGACGTGGGCGAGAAGTACGACAGCAAGACCCACCCGTCCGAGTTCCTCAGCATCTACACCATCGCGATGCAGGCTGCCGGAGCCCGTGACAATAAGGTGCTTGAGAATTACTTTCCGTTGGCTCTTAAACCCAACGCCATGTCATGGTTGATGCACTTGCCGGTAGACTCCATTTCCTCCTGGTCGGATTTGTGCCATGAGTTCGTGGGCGCCTTCACTGGCGGTCACCAAGCTCATGGCCACGCAAGCGATCTGCATGTCATTCCCCAGAAGGGAGGCGAGAGTCTTCGCAAGTATATACAGAGGTTCAGCCGGATACAGTACAACATCCCTGATGTTCACCATGCCGCCATCATCAGTGCGTTCCATCAGAACGTGCGTAACCGCAAGATGCGCGAAGAGCTGGCAATGAACAAGGTGAAAGATGTGGCAGAACTCTATGTTCTTGCTGACAGATGTGCCCGAGCTGAAGAGGGGAGGAAGTACCCCGGCGAAGATGCCGGCGTGGATACCGACTCCTCAGATGAGGATACTGCCGCCCCAGCGAAGAAAGGTCGGCGCCGCAACAGGAAGCGCAAAGGTAAAGCAGTGCTTGCCGTCGAGGGATCTGATGACACTGGCTCCACCAAGAAAACCAAGGCAGACGACCCCGGCAAGGAAATTGCCGGATGTGTTGCCTGCCAGGCCTTGGCGGCTGCCGAAAAGTCAGGAAACTCCGACAATCGATACTGCAAGATCCATCGCCAAAGGCCATGCTCTCCAAGACTGCCGACAAGTTGAGCTCCTCGCTGAGAGGCAGAGGGCCGAATATGATAGGCGGGACAAGGAGAAGGGCCAAGACGGTGCTGAGGGGTCCGGAAAGAAGCGTGACGGCCAGGCGGGCCGTCGCGGCAAGGATAAGCAACAGGGGAGGCCCGCCCGGGGCCATGACAGAAAGCCAGAAGACGACGATCATGAAGAGGACGACGAGTCCGGCGACCAAGAGTTTCAGAAAGCTACAGAGGCCATGTGCTTCGACGAGGGCGCCTCGCTACATACTTCTCACCGCCGGCTTAAACAGTGGGCGTGAGAGATTACAGCATCAGAGCCGTCGTTTGATGCCCAAAGGCCGCTGAAGTGGTCCAGCACACCTATCATTTTTTACACTGAGGACCACCCTAATCGCACTACTGCGGTCGGGTTCTTGCCATTGTTGGTTTCGCCAACAATACGCAACCTCAAGGTGACGAAGATGCTAGTCGATGGCGGGGCCGGTCTGAACTTGATCTCGCCTACCATGATCGAGAAACTGCAGATTCCTGATGGAGACCTCGAAGAAACGGGCACGTTTCAGGGGGTCAACCCGGGAAGAAGCCAACCCATGGGAAAGGTCACGCTGCCCGTGACCTTTGGAAGCGACCTGAACTACAGGACGGAGAGGATCGTGTTTGATGTTGCCAAGATCCCCTTGCTCTACAACGGGATCCTTGGCTGCCCAGCGCTGGCCAAGTTCATGGCGGCGTCACACTACGCCTACAACACCCTGAAGATGCTAGAACCTGTGATGATCATTACCATTCCCTCCGATAAGAAAGATGCGCTGATTTGCGCTGGTCAACTATACCAGCAAGCAGTTGCAGCAGCTGGCGCCACTAGGGCACTTGCTCCTGCCACTGGGACCCCGGGAGGGAAGAAGAAGAAGAAGGCCAGTGAGACCTTGGATACCCACTCCGGCAAGCGCAAATCTTCGGAGTGTAGCGCTGCCGTCGAGGACGTGCCAGAGAGCTCCACCGGCGGAAACAAGAAGCCCATGGCCATTCCGCCGGGAACAAAGAAGGTTTCTGTCAATGAGGACAGCACGGGAGGAGCTTTCACCATAAGCTCCACCCTTGACGACAAATAGGAAGACACGCTCGTCACCTTCCTGCGGGGGAATGTCGATGTGTTTGCCTGCCAAGATTCCGACATCCCCGGCGTTCCCAGGGAGGTGATTGAGCACCACCTTGCTGTCTATCCTCATGCGCGGCCCGTCAAGCAGAAGGTCAGAAATCAAGCTTTGGAACGACAAGAGTTTATCACAGAAGAAATCCGGAAACTGGAGGCGGTAGGTTTGGTAAGAGGAGTGCTCCATCCAACGTGGTTGGCCAATCCTGTCGTAGTGTGCAAGGCAAATGGGAAGTGGAGGCTGTGTATTGATTACACATATATCAATAAGGCTTGTCCTAAAGACCCCTCCCTGTTGCCGCGCATCGACCAGATTGTTGACTCCACGGCTGGGTGTGATCTGTTGTTATTCCTCGATGCCTACTCCGGCTACCACCAGATCTTCATGACAAGAGAAGACGAAGAGAAAACAGCATTCATCACCCCATGTGGTACGTATTGTTTCATACGGATGCCTTTCGGGTTGAAGAGTGCTGGTTCGACGTTTGCAAGGGCGGTCCAGATTGGTTTTGAACCCAAGCTCCATACAAATATGGAAGCTTATATGGATGACATAGTGGTCAAAACCAAGGATAGAGCAACCCTCATCGCAGATTTGCAAGAAACATTTGCAAACCTGCGCAAGATCAATCTCAAGATCAACCCTGAGAAGTGCGTCTTCGGCGTCCCGTCCGGCAAGCTTCTCGGGTTCTTTGTGTCACAGCATGGGATAGAGGCCAATCCGGACAAGATCAAAGCGACAGAGCAGATTGAAGCACCCAAGCAAATCAAGGACATGCGTCGGCTTGCTGGTTGTGTCGCCACCATGGGCAGGTTCATTTCCAAGTCTGCCGAGCGCGCCCTTCCCTTTTTCAAGATCCTGAAAAAAGGCTGGACTGGTGGAGTGGACGCCAGAAGCCGAAGCAGCATTGCAAGATTTGAAGAAGTACCTCTCCTCCGCGCCAATACTAGTTGCGCCTAGGCCACAGGAGCCGTTGCTGCTATACCTGGCGGCAACGAACCAGGTGGTCAGCGCCGCACTAGTGGTGCAGAGAGAGGTTGACGACAAGGTAATGGCAGCGACGGAGCCCGACACCACCAATGCAGAGATGACGTAGCAAGTCGAAGTGTCACCCGAGAAGAAAATGACGCAGCACCCGGTCTACTTTGTTAGTTCCCTCCTGCAGGGGCTAGATCAAGGTACTTCGGCGTGCAGAAACTGCTCTTCGGCCTTCTTATGGCCTCGAGGAAGCTGCGTCACTACTTCCAGGCACACGAGATCACTATCGTCACTCGCCTCCCTCTGCAATGGATATTGCACAATTCAGATGCAACGGGAAGAATTGTGGAATGGGCACTGGAGCTGTACAGCTTTGGCCTCAAGTTTGAAAGTACTTGACGATTCAGAGCCGAGTCCTGGCGGAGTTCATTGCAGAATGGACCGCAACACCTGATGAAGGAGCCCAAGAGACTGCTCTCCCCGACAAGGAGGCAAGTTGCAATTGGGTCATGTACTTTGATGGAGCTTTCTCCTTACAGGGCGCCGGGGCTGGCGTACTGCTTGTCGCGCCCACTGGAGAGCACCTCAAGTACGTGCTCCAAATGCACTTCCCCAGGGAGGTGTCAACCAACAACACGGCAGAGTACGAAGGACTGCTTGCCGGTCTTAGGATCACGACGGACCTCGGAATCAAGAATCTCATCGTCAGGGGTGACTCGCAGCTTGTCGTCAAGCAAGTCAACAAGGATTGCCAGAGCCCGTTGATGAAGGCCTACGTTGATGAAGTGAGAAAGCTGGAAGAGCGTTTCGACGGTATACAGGCTAAACACGTTCCCCGAGCAGAGAACGATATCGCCGATTATCGGTCAAAACGCGCTGCCCTCAAGCTACCTGTGGAACCAGGTACCTTTGTGCTTCAGCTAACTCAGCCATCCATTGATCCATCAACAGAGCAGAACAAGAGGAGGAAATCAGGGCCCGGCAAGTACTTTCCCGCCGAGCTCCCCGGAGCCGCCGGCAAGGATGTTGCCGGGAACACTGAGCCCGCCACGGGACGACTAGCTCCGGTGGAGCGTCAAGCTCTTGCCGTCGAGATAGCCGCTCCCATCGCGGAGGAAATGCCTTTAGTCCTCGCCGTCGAGCCCCAGGCTCCAGCGTGGGCACAGCATACCGTCTAGTTCCTCCAAATAGGGGAACTTCCTGAGGAGCAGGAAGAAGCGGAAAAAGTAGCCCGTCGCTTTGCCATGTACCAGTTCGTCGATGACGTCCTGTACAGGAAGAGGCCGAACTGTGTGAAATTGAAGTGTATCCCTCGAGAGGAAGGACTGGAGCTGTTGGTGGAGATACACGGAGGCATATGTGGATCCCACATTGGGTCAAAGGCCCTTGCCGGCAAGGCATTTCGGCAAGGCTTCTTCCGGCCCACCGCCCTCCAGGATACGACGACACTAGTCACCAGGTGTGAAGCGTGTCAGTTCCATTCAAAGAAGCTTCATCAGCCAGCTCAAGACCTTCAAACCATTCCTCTCTCCTGGCCCTTCTCGGTCCGGGGGCTCGACATACTGGGCCCTTTCCCCCGTGCCGTCGGGGGGCTTTGAGTACTTGTACGTTGCAATCGACAAGTTCACAAAGTGGCCGGAGGTGGAGGCAGTGAGGAAGGTCACAACTCAGCTAGCCGTCAAGTTCTTCAAGGGACTAGTATGCCATTTCAGTGTACCCAACAGGGCCATCACCGACAACGGCACACAGTTCAGAAGCCGCACCTTCGTGCAATACACCCAAGACCTCGGCAGCAAAGTTTGTTTCGCTTCCGTTGCTCACCCGCGAAGCAACGGTCAAGATGAGAGGGCAAATGCTGAAGCACTGCGAGGATTAAGGACCAAGACCTTTGATAGGCTACACAAGAGCGGAAGGGCATTGGATTGATGAGTTGCCGGCGGTTCTTTGGTCGATCAGGACAACGCCAAATCGAGCCACCGGCCAGACACCCTTTGCCCTGGTATACGGGGCAGAAGCAGTTCTCCCCACTGAACTCATATACGGGTCACCTCGAGTGCTCGCTTATGATGAGCTTGAGCAAGAGCAACTGCGGCAAGACGACGCAATGCTCCTTGAGGAAGATCGTCTTCGGGCGGCTGTGAGAGCAGCACGCTACCAGCAAGCCTTGCGCCGCTACCATAGCCGCAAGGTCAATGCCCGAAGCCTTGAGGAAGGCGATCTTGTTCTTCGGCGCGTTCAATCGGCCAAGAATTCCAACAAGTTGACGCCAAAGTGGGAAGGCCCTTATCGAGTAATACGAGTCACCAGGCCCGGCGCAGTCCGCCTGGAGAACGAGGATTCCGTTCCGGTGAGTAGCTCCTGGAACATTGAGCATCTTCGCAAGTTTTACCCGTAAGGCACGGCTTGCTGGGCCCCCCGGCAAGCCACCTTTTGTACAAGCATAGCCGATGATGCATGTAACACTTTGTACAAAGCCAGGCGCAGACCCTGAGCATAAATAAATGAAGCACTGGCGCCCCAAGTTATAGCATGCATGCTAGGTCGAGTCTCGTCCTTGGTTAGGGTTGATAGTGCTTAGCGGCGGCTAACCCCTAGCTTAGACGTCGAGTGTGTGTCTCTTCGCTGTTATTTTGTCTCCTTTGGTTCGCAGGACTCACAGATATCCTTGCCTGATCACTTGAGGACGAAAAAAGAGAAGAGGGACGGACCAGCATCTAGACCCCGGCAAGCCAGTATTGCCGGGGGCTGCAAGTGCAAAGATTCACCCACGGCGAACCAGAGTTGCCGGGGGATAGAGCTTCAGATAAGTTCTTCATCCCTTATCATGCATTCTTTTATGGACTGAGGTATGTGAAACCTCGTTTCTTCCTAAAGCTACCGTGCTCCCCTAACTCTAGGCCCTAGGGCTCGTTCTTGGGGACAAGTTTGGTCGTAGTCGCGGCATCGAAAGGATGAAACAAGGAGCCGGAACCCTCCTCATCCCTGCCTCCGCCAAAGGCGTGAGAAAGGTCGAGCGAAGTGGGAAGACGGCAAGGCCTGTTGCCGGGCAAGGAAATGTTTATCTTAGAGATATCAAGGATTTACTCCTTGATGTGGGTTCTACCCGCAAACAAATGACCCGGCAAGCATCCCTTTTTCATTAAAAACATTCCACTCAGGTACAGTCCATAGGGAATGAAAAACATGAATGATGGGATTACAAGTTTTAAATTCAGCTAAGGCCCAAAGCCTTACAAACTAAAAAGAGATAAGGTGCCCGTGACCCCTTTCTTATCCCTCTGGTCAAGAGGCAGGTCAAGGAGGCGAAAAGGGCAAAAGGGGCGCCTAGACGAGCTACGGGTGGCAGAAGACACCAAGAGAACATCTTGGTGGCCGTCCGAAGGCTGGATGGTGATGGCGGCGCCGGAAGCAGAGCTCGAAGACGAGGCGGCAGGACGTCAGCACGCGTCGAAGGCGTCGGTGCCCGCGTACTCCGAGTTGACGGCCTTGCCGCCCGCCCTCTTCCTCTTCCGCAGCCTCCCAACGCTAGCCGCCCAAGGAGACGACCCCGAGAAGTTTAGGGAGCCGGCGACACGGATGATGGGGTCGCCGGTGCCACACGGAGAGGCGCCCGACACCTAGTCGGACCCGTCATCCTGCCGCCTACTACCCATGTCGTTGCTGCCGCTGTCCTCCTCGTCACTCCCGCTCGAGGAGGAGTCTTCGCTATCAGAAGAGCTCTCCACGCAGCACCTTGCACGGGTCCCGAAGCACCCGAAGACCCTGACGGAGAGGAGGCCGCCCTCCATGAGCTTGAAATAGAGAGCGAGCCCATCCGTCAAGCGGTGGATATGAGCGAACGTCTTCCACCCCCGACGAAGATACATCACGTGAGGGGCTGGGAAGTCGACGCGAACCCGCGTACCGCTGATCCCGCAGCCCCTCATGTGCAGCCGCAATGACTCCGGCGGATCCAGCTCCATCTCCCGCGCGGATGGAGTCGGGAGACGAAGGCGATGGCGAGGCCGCCGGCGTAGCCTGACGAAGAACTCGCAAGGGTCATCCCCGATGTGGCCCTCCATGGGGGGAAGAACTGCTGGCGGAGGCGAGGCCGGCGCGCCGCCCGTCCTCCTCTTCCCCGAGCGCCTCGGCCTCGCCCACGGCCTCGCCCTCTCCCCCTTCCCCTCGCGGCTGGCTCCGCCACCGCAGGTGCAGGAGAAGGAGGGACATGTTGTCGAGCGGGGACCCTTGCCGCCACCATTGAAGGACCAGGGTTCCCTCTCTCCATGGCGGATGGAAGGGGGAGCAGAAGCTGAAGGAAAGAGGAGATGAAAGAATGCGGGACGCCATCCCCCCCTCCCGCTCTTTATAAATGAACGAGGTGGGGGCTCGGCCGCCCCGCTCAGACAATCAAGATTCGGAAGGCGCAGGGAACTGGGACCGACACGCCGCCCGAGCCCGCGGCGGCCCGGTTTCCCGCCTCCACCATTCGCCACCCAAGCGCATGAAAGCCGCGTGGCGGGCGTGCAGGACCGAGGCGACGGGTGAGGCGACCTCTCCCCACCCCGTGATCGTGGGGAGTGGACGCCTTGAAGACCACGCCTCGGCCCCGTTCAGTAAATGGGCCGCGCCTCCACGCCTCCCTCCGTTTATGGGGAAGGCGCGAACCGCCCCCTTTACTACGACGTGGCGCATGCGTGCAGAGCTCAGCCCCACGCATTCCACCCACGTCACGCACGCCTCCCCATGCCACGCCAGCGCGCAAAGGAACTTATCGTGGTAAAAACCGCCCCGCCTGCCCGCGCACCGTTTCTGGGCCTAGCCCAATGACGCGATTGCGCTTACGTGTGGCCCAGGCACGGGGGCTCCTGTCGGTGTACAAAAAGAGGGGTACACTTTTTGTACCCCTATAACTATGCACAGGCAGTCTGAGCCACGGGCACCACCGCACTGGGCAAGGCGAGGGAGGTGAGCCAAGGTAAGGCCGAAGCACGAGAGAAGCAGAACGACGCCAAGACCAAGACCACAAAGAGCGAAGGGGACAAAGCGGGCCCCCCGGCAAGATCCTTGTCGGGAGGTTGTTTTAGCGAACCCGGCAAGACCCTTGTCGTGGTAGCTCGCCCCACACCTACGGAGCGGGTCACCCTTGAGTCCACTACCCCCATGGGGCAAGGATTCGGGAGGCATCCCCGTGGTGGTATGCAGATCTTTGTGAAGACATTCAAGATCAGATGCACACTTTAGAAGATGATGATCCTTGGCGGGATCCCAGCCAAAGAGGACCACAAGGCCCCCGGCAAGAGCCTTGCCGGGGATGACAGCAGGCGCCACGGCAAGACCCTTGCCGGGGCCGCGGCAAGGCACTTGCCATGAACACCCATGGGGCCACCATCAGGCCTACGCCAGTCACACCTCCACCACCGTTCGCATGCAGCTGCCGACCCAACCAGCTGGGCAGGCACCTGCGTGGCGGCGTGCAGATCTTCGTGGAGACCCACCGCTATGCCACCTCAGCTGCCTGCCTGCCAACATGGCATCGCAGGCACTGCTGACCAGGGCACATGTCGACGCGAGAGGGAGCGGCGACGGACGAGACAGGGCTCTCCCTCGTCCCCGATAAAGCAAGGACACCTAAGCAAGGTGCATTAAATGCACCTTGTCATGTAATGCGAGGGACAATCCACCAAAGCAGGAGTAGGGCTTTACGCATCCTTGCGGCCCGAACCTGGGTAAAGGAACCATGTGCTATCTGTTTGATCTGCTCTTTTCACAACCCCGCGCCCCGCAACCGCAGTAGGGATTCTTGTGATCCCATAGGTGTCGTCCCCACCGACATCGGCCCACGACAGCTCCCAGTGATCCTCATCGGGGGATTCGCTGGATCCAAAGGCTATGGACTGCGACTCGTGATAATCCCCAAGTGTAGGGAATCATCGTAGCAATTTCCAAAGGTGGAAGTGATAAGAATGGAGTGTCAAACCCACAAGGAGCTAACGGTAAGATCAATATTCTCTCAAGTACTATCTGCCACTGATACGACTGTACGTACACCGAATGTTTGCTTCCAACTAGAAACAAGAAATAAAACAATGTTGTGGGTATGAAGAGGATAACTTTGCATGATATCGGAGAGATAAAATATAAAAGTACTTGCCGTTATCATAAAGTTAGAATATAATACTAAATATTATAAATAGAGAGTGTGGACTAATGATGGGTCGGTGTGCGGATTTATCCTAGGCAATTGTTAACAAGACCGGTAGTCGTCATTGCAATTTTATATGAGGGAGAGGCATAAGCTAACATACTTTCTCTACTTGGATCATATGCACTTATGATTGGAACTCTAGCAAGCATCCGCAACTACTAAAGATCATTAAGGTAAAACCCAACCATAGCATTAAAGCATCAAGTCCTCTTTATTCCCATACGCAACAACCCCCTTACTCGGGTTTGTCTTTCAGTCACTCACCAACCCACTATAAGCGAATCATGAATGTATTGCAACACCCTACAACGGGAATCCCTCATGCTTGTGCGACACGGAGGGCACCATAGGACAACACCAATCTAGATCATCAATCAACCCAAAGACAAAGCATATCTACTCAAAACATCATAGGATGGCAACACATCATTGGATCATAATATGTGGCATAAAGCACCATGTTCAAGTAGGCATTACAGCGGGGTGCGGGAGAGTGGACCGCGCAAAAGAGATGAGGATGGTGATGGTGATGGTGATGTTGATGAAGACGATCACCGCGACAATGATTCCCCTCTCGACGGCACTCCGGTGCCACCAAGAGAGAGGAGGAGAGGTTATCCCCCTTGTGCTTCCTCCTCCATGGCCTCCCCCCTGGATGGGGAGAGGTTCTCCCTCTGGTCCTTGGCCTTCATGGCGATGATGGACCCTCCAAGATCCTCCTCCATGGCCTCCGGTGATGATGGTCCTCTCCGGCAGGGTGCCAGAGAGGGCCTAGATTGATTTCTCATGGCTACAGAGGCTTGCGGCGCCGGAACTTCCGATCTAGGTTATTTTCTGGGGGTTTCTGTATTTCTAGGAATTTTTGGCGTTGGTTTCACGTCAGGGGAGGTTCTCCGAGTCACCCACGAGGCAGGGGCCCATGCCCGGGGGGTGGGCGCGCCCCCACCCTCGTGGACAGCCCGGGACTCTTCTGGCCCAACTCTTTTGCTCCAGGGGCTTCTTTTGGTCCACAGAAAATCAACAACAATTGGCACGTCAATTGGACTCCGTTTGGTATTCCTTTTCTATAAACTCATAAACAAGGAAAAAACAGAAACAGGCACTGGGCTCTAGGTTAGTCCCAAAAATCATATAAAATAGCAAATAAATGCATATAAAACATCTAAGATGGATAATATAATAGCATGAATACTTCATAAATTATAGATACATTGGAGACGTATCAATTCGCTGCCAACAGGCACCTCTCCCAAGGCCATGGACGACGCTGAGGCAGTGTCCCGAAGGACCTTCACGGGCTAGGGAGAGACGCAGGAGGCCATCAGGATGGCGCCGGAGGGCGAAACCTCGGCTGTCGGACAACTCGGGGAGCAAATCCCCCTGGAGACTGGCGATGGGGGCCATATCCAGTACGGCCCCCAGCCGAATACCATTCTGGAACCAACTACGGCTCCGGATTCAGGCAAGCAACCTCCTTCGAAAGAAGGAGGTGCACCTATTCCACTGGTGACCTTTGTCCAACCAGAGGCACCAGACACTCTTCTGGAAGCGTTGCAAGGTGCTTCCATTGTTGAGGAACACCATATCCTTATGGGTACGCTGGTTGAGAAGGTTCAGTACATTAAGACCGGACTAACCGAAGCTTGCACCAGCCTTCTGACAGGCTTTGAGGTAAGCAGTGTAATTGTGTAAGAAGAATGTCATAGTGTAGAGAGTAGCCCCTGAGACTCTGTCCGGTGTTTGGAAAGAAAATCCAGACAAAGGATCAAATAATTTTTGTAGGGGACTAACCATACATGTTTATGCGAATATGCAGGCGTCGCTTGGCCGCGACCTCTCATGCTGCCGAAGTCTCCGGACTGAAGCAGAGTCTGGAGCGGGCTGAGGAAGAGCTCGGCCGAGTGAAGAAGCAACTGGAAGACAAGCAAGGTATGTAATGACCTTCTGTATATCAGAAATGATTAAGATTTATGTTGACTATAGTGCCATGGTATTTTGTAGGAGCGGCGACTGAGGTGGAAACCCTCAAGAAGGCGCTGGCCGAGGCCCAAAAGAAAGCGGCAAAGGAGCAAGCCGCCCGTGAAAAACATGAGGCCAGGGTTGATGAGGTCCAGCAGGAGCTCCAGGACGCCGAGAAGAAATGCGAGTCCTTGGAGCGCAATATTGCGGATCAAGAGACCAAACTCGCCACGGCTCGCCAAAGAGCACAAGATGCCCGAGTTAAAGCTCAGGGTGCCCTCCAGGAAATCCAAGAGGCCAGAAAAATCGCGGCGGGTAAGGCCTTCATTATGCTGAGCAAATATGCGAAGAAGAGGTATCTCTTACTAACCCGGATTTGGAGTTCTTCAGAGCATTTGCGGATTTACCGTGCAGTGTTGCCGATGCTCTGGAATTCTTCCGAGCCGAAGAGGGGAGCTCAACGGAGAAGTTGTTCTGGTCATAATACCTTGCGCTAGAACATCCGGTGCCCTTTAGCGAGCAGCTAAAACAGCTGGTCGAACTGCATAGGGTGGCCGATCTAGCCATGAAGGATTTGATAATCCGGTTATGGCCTGCAGAAGCCATACCCAGCAGCTACTTCGGGCTCGTGAAGCGGCTGGTCAACGCCTGCCCCCGACTCGACGTCATCAAGCGGTCGGTCTGCATCGAAGGTGCACGGATGGCCTTCGCCCGTGTCAAGGTGTAGTGCGCGAAGATGAACGCCGTCAAGCTCGCGACCGAGGGACCGCCCGCTAGCATGGAGAACCGCACGCCAGAGCGGTATTTTGATGATGTCATGGAGGGATCCCGCAGTGTAGCGGAGCAATGTGCGAAGGACATTATTTTGAATGAATACATTCATGTTATCCTGTCCTGTATGGTGAAACAAAGCTGATATGTAATATAATGCTTGTTATTTTTAAAATTTTACCTCCTGTGCGGCCGTTTTTATTAAATCTGAGAGTTGGCCAGTCGTCGGCTTCAGCCCCCAGCTAGGTAGTACGGGGGTGTTTGGGATGGAATCTAAACACTCTTGATCCAAAATTTTGGTCCTTGAAGGAGGTGTTAAGTGCAATGAACCAGGCAATCGGACTATGTGGATTTATCACCCTCACTTAGCCATAGGAGTTTGACAATAAAAATGTAGGGGCAACCCCTAGTTAGCATTTAATCCGGACTAGGGTGCTGCAAAAACCTGATCGGACTGAAGCCGATCCGTCGCATAATGCGGAAGAAATCGCAAAAGATTTGTAACCTCCGAATAGCTGACCGGCTCACGCCGCCTCATGACAGTCAGTTTTTGGCTTTCTCTACTGAGGTGCTCATCTGCATAAACCAGGACACAATTGCAGTAGTCTCCCTTTACTACCCTAGCAGATAGAGCGGAACGTAAGGTAGTAAGCACATGAGTCGAGCAACCCAACTATTGACCAAATGCATGATTCGGAGCCAATGCATGTAATGCTAAAATTTGTGGCGCCGAACTGTACTGTAAAAGTGTTCAGACTTTGTTGCCATAGTATGGAGCGTAGTGAAGCCCCTGGCCAATTTAAGACGTACCAAGGTGTAAGGGTGCAAAAAATAGCGAAAAATGAAGTAGTAAGCCAATGCCACATAATTTGGGCCGCAAACTGTTTTCATTATAATTAGATTAATATGTCAAAGCGTATTCGTACAAATGGTGTGATAAGCACCCGGGCTATTTGACATGCCAAGATCAAGGGGGGAGCTTGCGTGTGGGTTCCGAAAATAGGTAGAATGACCGTCGAGAAAGACATCTAGAGATCCCCCCACGCGTCTGTGCTACTTGCCGCCTTGGTGTATCCGTCCTTAGAAAGGACCGCTGAGCAGGCCGTCGCGAGGGGCTTGTGAAGAAGGAACTTGAAAAGGATAAAAAAGAAAAAGTGAAAGTACATGTGTCCGGAGAACGTCGAGCCGTATTGTGGACCACAATCTGGTTATGCCTCCGTCTCTGCTCATGGCATTTTTAGTGCATAGTTATGTACGCGCGGTACGTATGCCGCCACTTGGTCGGGACTATGACGGAGGTCGAATTGCTAGTCTAGCTCCTGATGAGCCAGATTATCATGCTGTGGAGTAGTCCGGACTCGTTTGACAGTGTCAAGGAGCTTGGCCATTGAATTTAAATTCTTCCTTAAAAGGCCGCTCTGTACTTCCGCTACCAGGGCCGCGGTGTGTTCTTCAATACGGAGGCAGCGCTCCGTGTTTCGATTGACTTTTATGACCCCGCGTGGTCAGGGCATGTTGAGCTTGAGATAAGCATAGTGTGGCACTGTCGGTGTCAAAACCGGCGGATCTCGGGTTGGGGGTCCCGAACTGTGCGTCTAAGGCAGATGGTAACAGGAGGCGGGGGACACGATGTTTACCTAGGTTCGGGCCCTCTCGATGGAGGTAATACCCTACTTCCTGCTTGATTGATCTTGATGATATGAGTATTACAAGAGTTGATCTACCACGATATCGTAGAGGCTAAACCCTAGAAGCTAGCCTATGGTATGATTGTTGTTGTCCTACGGACTAAACCCTCCGGTTTATATAGACACCGGAGGGGGCTAGGGTTACACGGAGTTGGTTACAAGGGATGACATCTACATATCTGTATTGCCAAGATTGCCTTCCACGCCAAGGAGAGTGCCACCCGGACACGGGACGAAGTCTTCAATCTTGTATCTTCATAGTCCAACAGTCCGGCTAAAGTATATAGTCCGGTTGTCTGAGAACCCCCTAATCCAGGACTCCCTCAGTAGCCCCTGAACCAGGTTTCAATGACGATGAGTCCGGCGCGCAGATTGTCTTCGGCATTGCAAGGCGAGTTCCTCCTCCGAATACTCCATAGAAGATTTTGAACACAAGGATAGTGTCCGGCTTTGGAAAAATTTTTCCACATACCACCATAGAGAGTATAATATTTCCACAAATTTAATCTGCTGACAACTTTTCATAACGTGACATCACACCACGTCCTGGTCATTATTCGAACCGTTTCTCCAGCCGGCCACTGCACGTTTTGCGAGGCATTTTTATTGGCATGTCCTGTCGAAGTAGAGATCGTGTTCCCCTTATCACGGGATTCTCATCAATATGGGTATGGGTAACCCAATCATGCATGTTGCTATGACTCCTCGATTTTAGGCAAGTTCCAAACAGCCATGCGGAGGATGCTTGATATTCATCCTCTTTATAAAGGGCCAAGGCCTGTCCTTTTCTTCTCGTACTTAATTAAATCCTTCCCCCACCTTGAGTTCCAACACCCAAGGCTCGGGCTAGGCAGTTCGGACCTTCAATCATGTCCGGATCCAACCTTCAAGGTCGGTGGATGCCCTCCTTTGTCACAGACGAGGACATCAAGAAGCTAAGAGAAGCTAGGTATCTGACTGCCGAAATCGCGCACAGGCTGCCTTCTCGAGGGTAGGTCATCCCCACTCCCGCACCTAGCGAGAGTGTCGTATTCGTCTCCCACTTCCTCCAAGGGTTAAGCTTTAGTCTAGATCCCTTTGTTAGAGGGCTCATGTTCTATTACGGGCTCGATTTCCACGATCTGGCCCCGGACTCCATCCTTCACATCTCCTCGTTCATCGTTGTGTGTGAGGCATTCCTCCACGTCACCCCACACTTTGGCTTATGGCTCAAGTCCTTTAATGTGAAGCCGAAGATGATTAATGGGCAACACACGAAATGCGGAGGTGCCATAATAAGCAAAGGCGCTGATACTCCATGGCCAAAGGGTTCCTTCCCGGAGGTGTCCAGCTTATGGCAACGGGAGTGGTTTTAAATCACAGCTCCCCGAGGTACTAAGTGGGTAGCCGCCCCGGCCTTCCGCTCGGGCCCCCCGCCACAACTGGCGTCATGGGTCAACAAGGGGCTGGACTGGGGGCCAGTAAATGATGTGCCGACATTGCAGAGTCGCATCCGAGATCTCCTCGAGAGAGATGTCAGCCTTGTCAAGGTAATGCAAGTCATGCTAGTTCGTCGAGTCCTGCCTTGCAAACGTCGACCTCTTCGTATGTGGGAGTTCAACCCGGAAGGACCGCGAACTATTCGGCACTTCTTCGGCATGACGCTCGAAGTGATGTACAGATTGTTCTTCGGATCACGAATAAAGTGTCCGGACACCATCAAGGATGCGGGTCTAAACTACAATCGTCCAGACACCCAAGTAAGTAATTGTCAGGACCCCGATCCTAAGTCACACCGATCTAGCATGTAACACATCATATCACTTTGCGGCCTCACGCACGGTATTCCCACGGGTGCCACCTTACCTGGCCCGGGACCGTTTGCGCCTTTTGGCTCACGTATATGATAGTGTCGCTAGCATCCATATGACAAAGAACCCGGGCCGACATGGCTAGTCGTGAACCCAAAGCGGCACTAACCCATGGGGACAGGCATACATGAATCAACCTCGAGCATGTCGGTCAACTGCGTGTGAATCCGGGCTGTAGCACTGGGCTAACAGGACTCCGGTAACCCGGGCTGTAGCAGGCTAGGCAGGACTCCGGATGTCACCGCGTGACATTTCCCCGAAGGGACAGACACAGGAACGAAGTGAAACACATGCCGGCCAGTCAAGTGTCCCGAGCAGTAGTGCTGGGCTAGCAGGACTCCGGTGAACCGGGCTGTAGCGGACTACTATCGCTCAGAAGCACTAGACTACATTTCCCCATATGATAGGCTGCCAAGGATAAACAACTAGATAGTCGGATCCCACTCATACCAAGCATTTCAATCATACACACAATATGCCCGATATGAGTAAATACAACATGGCATCACAACATAACTCTACGACTCAAAGTATTTATTCATTAGGCTCCGAGGAGCGAGATATTACAAACATGGGTCTCATGACCCAACATTCAGAGCATACAAGTCAAAACACATGCGGAAGCTTAACATGTCTGAGTACAGACATCTACAAATGAAAAAGGCTGAGAAGCCTGACTATCTACCAGATCCTGCCGAGGGCACAAGATCGTAGCTGAGGTAACAAGCTAAACGTCGAAGTCCACACGGAACTACTAGCGAGACTGACGTCTCTCTGCAAAACATAAAATAGGCAAACGTGAGTACAAATGTACTCAGCAAGACTTACATCAGAACTATCTACACATGCATCAGTATCAAAAGGGGGTGGTGGAGTTTAACTGCAGCAAGCCAGCTTTGACTCGGTGGCTATCCTGAACTACGACTGCAAGTAACTCTTTTGAGGTGGCGCACACGAGTCGACATATTCACCATATCAGTACACCACTATGGATCCGCTCCCGTCTCCCTACGAGAAGGCCATCCATAGCACTCACGCTTATCTTGCGCATTTTAGAGTATCCACTTTCACTTGTCTATGAACTATGCAAGGGGTCCAAGTTTCCATATCCGAGGAATCCGGCTATTCGAATAGATAATGATAACCCTGCAGGGGTGTACTTCTTCACACACGCTCTCGCCACTTATCGCCCTGTACACATCATGTACCTCGGCAACCTTCAAGCGGAAACCGGGCGAGGGAGTCGGCCACGACCTGACTAACCAACAAGTCTCTAGTCCAGGTTTATCGCCTATTCGGGTTCCATCCGCAAGGAGATCCGGCCGGGGTGTCGCTCACGGCCCCAAACGATGTGAGCAAGGTTCCCAAGCCCACCAACCGGGTGCCACTTGGTACACCGTGCCACTGTGCCTAGTCTGTCCCAAGCCCACCTGTACCGGGTGCCACTTGGTAGACTACTAACACTACCTACAAACACCAGAAACTAGTTGCAACTCCTGGACAGAGATCAAGTTGATTAATAAGTCGAGAGGGGTCGAGTTACCGGAACCCAATGTGTGGTAGTAACTGTTCATGGATCACAAACACAGAACTCAGTTCCTGAGGACGGCTGCAATGAGACAACCCACCATGTACTCCTACATGGCCTCTCACCGCTACCTTTACCAAATCGTGTTCACACACTTAGCTCTCAACAGTAGGACATGTTCACCACATTCCAATTCATTCCCGATGAATCAGACCCGACTCAACTCTAAGCAATAGCAGGCATGACAAACAAGCATGAATGAGTAGGCACATCAGGGCTCAAACAACTCCTACTCATGCTAGTGGGTTTCATCTATTTACTGTGGCAATGACAGGTCATGCAGAGGATAAGGGGTTCAACTACCGCAGCATGTAACAGTTGAATCGTTGTTGTCCTAATGCAGTAAAAGAGAGCAGGAGCGAGAGAGTGGGATTGTATCGGAATGAACAAGGGGGTTTTGCTTGCCTGGCACTTTTGAAGATATTATAGTTCTTCATCGGTGTCATCGATCACATCGTCGGGATACGCCTACCGAGAGGGGACAAACACCGGCAACTGAGAAAGAACACAATCAATGCGATGCCACAATATGATGCATGATCATGACATGGCAATATGCTGTGATTTGAGCTAATGCATCTAGTTATGATTTAAATGAAGTTGGTTTGAATACATGATTCAAATTCCAACTCCATATATGATTATTTAAATGCCCTTTATTTGTTTTGTCTAAAACAGAGGACAAACATTGTTCAAACATGCATGAAAATGGTACAGATGGATTCCTTGAATTTTTCTGATAATTTTTCATATATAAATTATTTCATTCTGAGCTATAGATTAATTTCTATGATTTTTAGAAGTTTTGGGCATTTTTTGGATTTTCTGAATTATTTTAAATATAGCAATTATTTACTGCGTCAGCATGACGTCATACTGACGTCAACAAGTCAACTGCGCGGTCCAGGTCAAACCTGGACGGTGGGGCCCATGTGACAGTGACTAGGCTAATTAACAGAGACTGTTAGTGCTAATTAGTCCTAACTAAAGGTGTCAGTGGGGCATGGGCCCACATGTCAGTGACCCAGGGGTTAAATAAGTTAATTAGCCATTAATTAAGCTAATATCAATTAGACAGGGTCCTGGGCCCACACGTCAGGACCCAGGGGGGTCAACTGGGCCCACCCGTGGTCAGAAGTCGGCGGGGTCAAACCACGCCGGTCAGCGGGTCAACCCCCACCGGCGACTTGCCGCCGGCGACGACAGGCGCGGCGGAGGCTTCGGAAAATGCCCACAGGCATCGGTTTTGGCCGCGGATTGGACCGTTGGAACCCTGAGCCTCGTCCGCGTCGGCTGGTGCTGGAGGGGTCGCCGGAGACGACCTAAATCGACGGCGGTGTCCGCTTTCGCGGCGGCCGGAGTTCGGGTGCAGGCGGTGGTGATGCTACGGTGCACCAGAGGAGAAACCGGAGGGTGCTACGTGCTCCTGGAGGTTCGCTGAGCACGCTGATGAGCTCAGACACGAGCGGCAGGGCTGGTGGCCGCGGCGGCGCCATGGCCGGCGGAGGTGGGGAACGGAGCTCGAGCGAGAACGGAAGTAGGAGAGGAGGGGGAGTAGGTCCATGAGCTCACAGTGGTTGCGACGGTGGCCACGGGGAGCTCGAGGAGGGGCTGGTGACGGCAGGAGGTCGCCGGCGATCTCAGTGCCCCGGGGTTGAAGAAGACGATGGCGACGGCGATGCAGTGCTCCTCCGGTGGCGTGGCTCGGGGTGGAAGAGAGAGGGGGTCAAGGCAGAGCCTTTGGACACGCTGGGTGGACTAGGAAGGGCCGGTGGCCATGGCTACGGTGAGCGCCGGCGACGGCAGCGCTCGGTGACGAGAGGGAGGGAGAACAGAGGAGGGAGAGAGAGTTCGGGGGGGAGAGTCCAGAGAGGGGGGGGGGGAAAGCGAGGGGCGGCGTCGGGCGTCTCCAGGCGCGGACGGGCTCGAAGGGGAGGCCGCCACGGCGAAATAGGAGGTGGAGGCCTCCGCGTGCTCAGCGGCGGTGCGCTGTCCCCCCTCCTCTGCCTACTGGCAAAGGAAGGAGGTGACTGGCATGGGCCAGGTGGGCCGGCCCAGTCCAGGTAAGTGGCCTGGGGCCTCTTCTGTCTTTTGTAAATTTAGTTTATGTTTTCTATTTTTCTGCTACTGCTTTGGCTTTAGTAAAAATACTAAAGCATTTTGTAAAATGCTGCAATAATTTGTGGACACTCCATGGATCATTCCAATGGCCCACATTTAATTTCAACATTATTTGAGCAATTAAATTATTTATAGTGTTTAAATGCCCAAAGTCAAATACAATATGATTTAATTCAAAAACCAGGAATGACCTAGAAAAGTGTGTATCATTTTTGTCAGAGGTTCTAGACCAATACAAAAGTGATGAACATTTATCAAGGGCATTTTGGGTTCATTGAAGATGTTTTTTTAAATTGAACCTAGTTGAGTTCTTTTGGTGCTAGGGATTGAACATCCCCATTTCAAGATTTCAATTAAAGTTAGACATGATGCATGGATGCCTTCATGCAACTAGTTCCAAACAGATCTAGGGTCGTGACAGTAATTATTCAACCGAACATGTTGTCTCTTTATTTATCACAACATCATTCTGAAAAAGTCGCTCTTTGACCAGGATTGGGTAAAAAAGGCGAAGATGATCAGGTGTTCGGCCCCCCTTCCCGAAGGCTCAATGGATCCAGTACTGTTCAGAATGCTCGAGCTCGCGCCTTATCAAGCGCCATCAGGGGAAGATAAAGGGGGGAATAAAGAAGCCGAAAGCGGGCCTCACTCGTTATTCATCCAAACCGAGGGAATTAGTGCCTCCGCGAAGGAGGATAATCGGGGAGAAGGATCCAAAATCCCCTCTCCCCAAGGAAGGAAGAGGACCGCCTCTGAAGACTTGGAAACAATGGTTTCCAAACGAGGGAAGAAATCATTGTGAGAGGGCCCTACCTTGGAGGGTATCCTTACCGCACAGTGCCCGCAAGGGGATCAACCCTCCACCGAGCTGTATGTAAACAAAGGTGCAATATAGAAAATATATCCTGCTTTATTTCCGAGGACAATAATCGAGACGCATGTCTTGTAGTTCGGATCGTAGCCCTTCTCAACAGAGTTCGTCTTCGGGGGATCTCCTTCCGGAGATGATGCAGAGCGAAACACCTCCCCATGCCTCCCCGCCTCGTGACGTGGGCAACCCTGAGGTGTCGTCACAAAGGATTTGTCCTGATCCGCCAAGGCCGGAAGGTAACCCTTCGGCCACCCGGAGTCTGGAGTATTCGGCTCCTAAAGGGAGCAACAGAAAGAGTCCGGAACTGTCCGGTGCGCGATAAGACTCATTGAGGAACCTTCTGGAGCAAGTGGCTATCTCAGAAGCGCATCGTACATTAATGGGTACGGTAGTTGAGAAGATTTCATCCGCCGAAAGCGGGTTGCATGAAGCTTTTATGAGCCTGCTAAGAGGCTTTGAGGTACTCAAAGTAATATATATATATTTTTGATGGTACCACACACGCCAGGTGTGCCCTATGCAGATAGTAGCCCATGAGACTCTGGTTGCTGCCAAAAAAGGCGGCAAACAGAGGATCATAATCCCAGGTAATAATCATGCTGCCTTCATGTGCAGGTGGCTGAGGGTCCGGTGGATACCCGTACTGGTGAGTTTGCCGAACTGAAGTGGCAACTTGATACGGAAGATGCTGACATCGAGCTTGTAAACAGGCGGCTTGAAGAGGCACAGGGTATGTATTCTCCGATGGTCAATCATATATTAAGAGGGGCATGAAGCTAGTATCTATAATATGTTGTGATTGCAGATGGAGCTGCCGCCATGGAGACCCTTCGGGCAGAACTTGCCCGAGCCAAGGAACAAGCTAGGAGGAGTGATGCGGCTACCCTAAAGGCGGTCGAAGAATTTAGAGCCGAACAGGCTGCGCATTGCCAGAGCAAAGAGAAAGTAGCCAAGATGGTTGTTGAGTTGAAAGATGCCACCAACCGTTATGAGCTTCTTGGAAGGGAAAGTCAAACGAAGACGGCGGACCTGGAGAAAGCCATGGTAGCAGCTAAGGAAACCCGCTCTAAAATCAGAGCAGCGAAAGAGGAGCTACGTCAAGCCGGAAATCTCACGGCTGGGAATCCCTTTTTGTTGCGGACGAAGTTCGGAGATCCTAAGTATGCCCTTCTGGATCAATTATGGAGTTATGCGGACGCGTACTTGGATTTGGCAGCGAGTGCCGCTGATGCGACCAAGTTTTTCGAGGATCAAAAAGATCACGAAGTGGAAAAGTTGTTCTGGTCACAGTTCAATGCTCCAGCGCGTCCACTGCTGTTAAATGAGCAAATGGCCGAGTGGGCCGAGCTCCATAGGTTGTCTGGCTTGCCACGAGGTCTATCGTACATCATCTCTGGCCGAAAGGACCAAGGCCAAATAGTTATTTTGGTCTTGTGCAACGGTTCCTTGGTGTTGTGCCGCATATCGACGCTGCAAAGAGGTCGGTGTGCATAGAGGGTGCACGGATGGCTCTTGCCTGTGTCAAGACATGCTTGGCAGAGATGGAGGCCACCGCTATTGCAACCTAGAATCCGACTGTAGGCCAGGTTTCATCTGAGCACTATTTTGAAGAAGTCCTGGAAGGTGCTCATTTAATAGAGGCTCAATTGTCGAAGAGTGTCATGTTCGAGTGACATGTATCCCGATTGTAAAAACAATGCTATTTAAATTATAAAGGCTATGTTAATACTTTTTCCTGAAAGTATTATGATGCCTCTTGTGCGGCCATTTATGTATATATGTATATAACCTGAAAGTTTGCAGTCGTCGGCTTCAGCCACCACGCATATAATGCGGGGGTGTTTGCAAAAGCGCGTGTTCACACTTGATCCAACGTCTTGGTCCTTTAAGGCGGTGTTAGCGCGGCGAACGAGTCAATTGGACTATATTGCTTTAACACTTTCACTTAACCATAGGAGTTTGACAGTGGGGCTACTATATAGCCCCTGGTACTTCCATGCTCATCCGAGTCCGGGGCGCGTACGTACATGACCGGGAAAGCCGGCCCTTCGTTAATGCGGAGGAATCCCAAAGATTCCGCTAAGTCATCGAGTGGTTGTCATGTCTCGCGCTTTATCATGACAGTGAGTTTTCGGCTTTCTCTATTAAGGTGCTCATCCGGATGAACCAGGGCACAATCGCAGTAGTTCTCTCGGTGCCACCTTAACCGATAGAGCAGAACGTAAGGTAGCAAAACACAGGAGCTGGGCAAACCCAACATTTAACCAAAGACTTGATTCAGAGTTGATGCATATAAGGCCAAACTCGCGACGCCGAACACTCCCAAAGGCATTCGGTCTTTACAACATATACCGGGCTAAGTAACGCCCTTGATAATGAACCCTAAGTGTCCAGGTACGTGCATCATTCTCACGTGTCGAAAATGCCAATAACGTCAGCATCCCTCTCGGTTATGCTGAGTATCCAGAGGATGTGAAGCAACAAGAGACAGTAAAAAAGGTTTACACAGGGTCTTAATCTAAAAAGAAACCTTTGAGCGGGGCCCTGCTGCACGTCTGCGCCTGTATCTCCGTTGTGCCGTATCCTGGAAGGGTGTAGCACGATTATTATCTGTAAAAGAGAAGAACTTAGGTGAAAGTTGTCGTGCGAAAAATTGGTTATTCTCGATAAACCATTAAAATTCAAGATAAGTAAGGTCGAGCCAAACTGTAGTCCTTTTTACATGAGGGAAGCCCCTGGTACCGCCTATGTTACAGCTAGTGGTGTGCCGGACTCGTCTAGCCGTGTCCGCGGTCTTGACTACCGATCATTTATTTTGGTTGGAGAGGTCGTTTAGTGTTCGACTGCTAAAGCCGCCACACGTTCTTCCGCGCGTAAGGAGCACTCACCATTTCCGCTAACTGTGATGATGCCATGTGGACCGGGCATCTTAAGCTTAAGAGAAGCGTAATGCAGTACTGCATTAAAACGAGCGAAGGTTGTTCTTCTGAGTAGTTCTTGATAGCCGCTTCGGAATGGAGCGATGTCGAAGGTTACTACTTCACTTCGGAAGTTGTCGGGAAAACGGAATATAACCTCTAGTACTAGAGAGCCCGTACAGCGGACCTCTGGGCCTGGTATTACCCCTTTAAAGGTAGTATTGCTTTGGCCGATTCTTGTCAGGTCTATCCCCATTTTGCGGACTGTGTCCTGATATATCAGATTAAGACTACTGCCGCCGTCCATGAGGACTTGGGTGAGGTGGTGTCCGTCGATAATTGGGTCTAGCACCAAGGCAGCCAATCCTTCGTGTCGGATACTTGTCAGGTGATCTCTGTGATCAAAAGTGATTGGGCAATACGACCAAGGGTTGAACTTAGAGGTGACGGGCTCTACGGTGCATATGTCTCGGAGTGCATGTTTGCTCCTTCTTTTTGTTACGTGAATCATGTTCACTGTTTTGACCTCTGGTGGGAATTTTTCTGTCCCCCAGTGTTTTGCTGGCGAGGCTCATCCTCGCCTTCACTTGGTGTCTCCCTCCCCTTGTGTTTGGCATTTAGCTTGGCGGCCTGCTTGAAGACCCAGCATTCTCTGTCGGTGTGATTTGCAGGTTTATCGGAGGTGCCATGAATCTGACATAATTTGTCTAGGATCTTGTTTAGGCTAGATGGTCCATCTCTGTTGCCTTTGAAAGGCTTTTTCCGCTGACCGGGTCGAGAGCCCCTAAATCCGGCATTTACCGCCGTGTTATCTGGGCTGTCTTCGTTATTTCGATGCTTGCTTTTACTGCGTCATGGTTTTCCATTGCCATCCCTGACTTCAGATGTGCCTGGGTCGCTGGTGCTGCTTCGGGCTAACCAGGTGTCCTCGCCTGCGCAAAAGCGAGTCATGAGGCTTGTTAGGGCTGCGATTGTTCTCGGTTTTTCTTGCCCGAGGTGTCTGGCAAGCCATTCGTCTCGGACGCTGTGTTTGAAAGCTGCTAAGGCTTCGGCGTCCGAACAGTCGACAATTTGCTTCTTTTTAGTGAGAAACCTGTTCCAGAGCTTTCGGGCTGACTCTCCAGGCTGTTGAATTATATGACTCAGATCGTCTGCATCCGGAGGTCACATAGGTCCCTTGAAAGTTAGCCCTAAAAGCATCCGCAAGCTCCTCCCAACTTCCAATTGAATTTTCGGGAAAGCTTTTCAGCCAGTGCCGAGCTGGTCTTTTCAACTTGAGGGGCAAATATTTGATGGCGTGGAGGTTGTCTCCACGAGCCATATGGATGTGAAGGATAAAGTGCTCAATCCAGACCCCAGGGTTTGTTATTCCGTCATACGCCTCTATGTTCACGGGTTTGAATCCCTCTGGAAATTCATGATCCAGTACTTCATCGGTGAAGCATAGGGGGTGTGCGGCACCTCTGTATTTGGATGTATCGTGGTGTTCTGATGGTTGTAGTGTTCGGTTTTGATTCTGCGCTAGAGCGCGCTTCCTAGATTCGTAGATGGATCTGTTTATGACGTCTTTTTAATGCAAGTCCTCATGTGAATCGTGAGCTGACTTATTTACGGCCTCGTTAGCCGCCCTATCGAGGCCACGAGGTGTTCGATCCGACCGGTCGGCCATTTTATTTTTCGACTGTGTAGGCTCTAAGGCTCGTCATCGAATTTAGGTAGCAGCTTGCGCTTTGGGTAACTCTTTGTGTGGCGACTGCCACCGTTCTTTTCAGCAGTGTCCAGCACTTTGTTCCATCTAGTGATAAGTGTATTTTGCGCGGCCTTAAGCCTTTGTTTCTGCTTCTTAAGAATCCTCGCGTTGGCAATAAGCCTTCTGTGGAGGTTCTCTTGTTCCAAGTTCCTTTCCGGGATGATGTGTGCATCGTCATCCGGACTATTCTCCTCTTCGGAGACAGGTTGATGATTTCTACCCTCGGCGTCGCCATGATCGGACAGTGGCTCCGTACTATGTTCGCTGTCCACTGGCTCGTTCTGCTCTGTTGCTTTGGAGTCGACCGGGGTCTCATTCTTTCCTGCGCTATTGTCGCTGTTTTTGCCGATGCGGGATTTGGAGCGGCGTCTGTGTCGTCGCTTTGGTTGCTTCTCGAGGGGGTTATCCTTCACTGCATCCTCCCGTTCCTCATCATTGTCTTCTTTGGGTGTATCCACCTTGTATATATCATGTGATGAAGTGGCTGTCCAGCGCCCTGTGGGCGATGGCTCCTGTTCATCTCCTGCATCGTCGTCCATACCGTCGATGTCTTCGGAGCTGAAATCGAGCATGTCGGTTGAATCATCGACAGTGGCTACTAAGTGGGTGGTGGGTGGGGAGCGAATTTCTTCGTTGTCCGCATACCACTCTAGCCGGACATAGTTCGGCCAAGGGTCTCCTGACAAGGAGAGAGACCTCAATGAGTTTAGCACATCACCCAAGGGCGAATGCTGAAAGATATCCACGGAGGAAAACTCCAAGATCGGTGCCCGATCAGATTCGGTAGGCACCGACATGAGCGGTTCGAGGCCCGCGGCCAGGCACGAATGCAATAGTTCGGCAATGCGGGTCTCGTAGGAGGTGAAGTCAGTATTCGGCTCTATCACCACTGACTGTGCGGCTTCCGAGGCGGGGTCCATCCACCCGTCCTCGGATGACGCAATCTGCTCTAGTTTGAGGGCCGGAGTAGTCACAGGTGTGATCTCTCGAGCACTGTCGTGACTGTGCGGTGCACCTGACATGGGCTTGAACCCATTAAAGATCAAGTCTCCGCGGATGTCGGTAGTATAGTTCAAGTTTCTGAACCTGACCTCATGGACAGGGGCGTAGCTCTCAATCTGTTCCAGATGGCCAAGCGAGTTGGCCCGCCGTATGAAGTCGCCGAATACGAAGATCTGTCCGGGGAGGAAAACCTCACCCAGGATCGCATCATTGCCGATGATCGAAGGATCCATCAACCCTTATGGTGACGGCATAGTGGAACTCTCAATGAAAGCACCAATGTCGGTGTCAAAACCGACGGATCTCAGGTAGGGGGTCCCGAACTGTGCGTCTAAGGCGGATGATAATAGGAGGCGGGGGACACGATGTTTACCCAGGCTCATGCCCTCTCGATGGAGGTAATACCCTACTTCCTGCTTGATTGATCTTGATGATATGAGTATTACAAGAGTTGATCTACCACGAGATCATAGAGGGTAAACCCTAGAAGCTAGCCTATGGTATGATTGTTGTTGTCCTACGGACTAAACCCTCCGGTTTATATAGACACCGGAGGGGGCTAGGGTTACACAGAGTCGGTTACAAGGGAGGAGATCTACATATCCGTATTGCCAAGCTTGCCTTCCACGCCAAGGAGAGTCCCACCCGGACACGGGACGAAGTCTTCAATCTTGTATCTTCATAGTCCAACAGTCCGGCTAAAGTATATAGTCCGGCTGTCCGAGGACCCCCTAATCCAGGACTCCCTCCTGTGTCCAGGAGTCGTTTGACAGTGTTCAGGAGCTTGGCCGTTGAATTTAAATTCTTCCTTAAAAGGCTGCTCTGTACTTCCGCTACCAGGGCCGCGGTGTGTTCTTCAGTACGGAGGGAGCGCTCCGTGTTTCCATTGACTGTTATGACCCCGCGTGGTCCGGGCATCTTTAGCTTGAGAGAAGCATAGTGTGGCACCACATAAATCGAGCGAATGTGGTCCGTCCGAGCAATGTGGAAGGGGACGATGTCGAAGATCAAATCTTCGCTTCTGAAGTTGTCCGGGGACCTGAAGACAACTTCCAGTGTGATTGAGCCCGTACAACGGGCCTCTACACCTAGTATGACTCCTTTAAAGGTAGTTTTGTTGGGCTTGATCCTTGATGGATCGATGCCCATTTTGCGCACTGTATCCTGATAGAGCAGGTTAAGGCTACTGCCCCCGTCCATGAGGACTCGCGTGAGGTGGAATCCATCGATTATTGGGTCGAGGACCAGTGCGGCTGAACCGCAGTGGCGGATGCTAGTCGGATGGTCCCTGCGATCGGAAGTGATTGGGCAGGACGACCATGGGTTGAATTATGGGGCGACTGACTCTAGCGCATAGACGTCCCTGAGCGCGCACTTGCGCTCCCTCTTGGGGATATGGGTGGCGTATATCATGTACACCGTTTTGACATGAGGGTGAAACTTCTTCTGCCCCCTTGTGTTCGGTGGACGGGGCTCCTCGTCATCGTCCTCACTTTGCGACCCCTTCTCCTTTTTTTGGCATTTATCTTGCCGGCCTGCTTAAAGACCCAACAACTTCTTGCCGGCTTGCCGTTGCTATTTCTGGCTTCCGAAGTGCCAGGTTCGCTTGTATTGTTATTGCTACGGGCTAGCCAGCTATCTTCGCCCGCGCAAAAGCAGGTCCTGAGTGCCGTGAGGGCTGCCAATCCTGCCATGGACTTCGGCTTTTCCTGGCCGAGATGTCGGGCAAGCCATTCGTCGCGGATGCTGTGTTTAAAGGCCGCTAGGGCTTCGGCATCCGGACAGTCAACGATTTGGTTCTTTTTAGTTAAGAACCTAGTCCACAATTTCCTAGCTGACTCTCCGGGCTATTCTACTATGTGACTTAGGTCATCAACATCCGGAGGCCGGACATATGTACCTTGGAAGTCATCGCGAAAGGCGTCTTATAGGTCCTCCCAGCTGCCAATGGAGTTTTCGGGCAGGCTGTTCAACCAGTGCCGAGCTGGTCCCTTGAGTTTTAGTGGGAGGTATTTGATGGCGTGAAGATCATCACCGCGGGCCATATGAATATGGAGAAGGAAATCTTCGATCCATACCGCGAAGTCTGTTGTCCCATCATATGATTCAATGTTCACGGGTTTAAACCCTTCTAGGAATCCGTGCTCCGTTACCTCATCAGTGAAGGATAGGGGGTGTGCGGCGCCTCTATGTCAGGCCACGTCGTGACGTAGCTCGGATGGAGTCCGTCTATGGTTTTCGGCCTGGGCGTGATTATGCTTGTCACGTCCGGCTAGGTAGCCGTCGTCGCGCGTCGGGTTATGCCCCCTCGATCCGTTGATCGATCTGGTCTATCCTGCTCTAATGTCCAGGTCTTGCCACAGGTCATATGTATATCCCCGAGATATTTTATCTCTTCCTTTACGGTGAGGTAGTACGGGATGGTGTTCGGCTTGAGTTGCCGCTTTGTCCCGGCCACGTGGTGGTCGGTCAGCCGCATTGCGCAATGATGGTACGGGCTCCAGCGCCTTGTCATCGAACTTGGGGAGCAATTTGCACTTTGTATAACTTTTGGTTGGGCGCTCGAGGCCGTATTCCTCGGCTGCCAGGACATTAGTCCATCTATCGTTGAGCAGATCTTGATCATCTTGAAGCTGTTGCTGCTTGTTTTTCATGCTCCTTGCAGTGGCTATTAGCCGCTGCTTAAAGTGATCCTGCTCGAGAGGTTCCTCACGCACGATGAAATCCTCATTGCCGAGGCTCACTGAGGGAGTCCTGGACTAAGGGGTCCTCGGGCGTCCGGCCTGTTATCCATGGGTCGGACTGATGGGCTGTGAAGACATGAAGGCCGAAGACTGTACCCGTGTCCGGATTGGACTCTACTTCGCATGCAAGGCAAGCTTGGCAATCGACTGTGCACATTCCTTCTTATGTAACCGACTCTATGTAAACCCTAGACCCGGTGTCTATATAAACCGGAGGGTTTATTCCGGAAAGGACACATTACCATAGTCATATAAGCTAGACTTCTAGGGTTTAGCCATTACGATCTCGTGGTAGATCAACTCTTGTAATACTCATGTTCATCAAGATCAATCAAGCAGGAAGTAGGGTATTACCTCCATAGAGAGGGCCCGGACCTGGGTAAACATCGTGTCCCTTGTCTCGTGTTACCATTGATCCTAGACGCACAGTTCGGAACCCCCTACCCGAGATCCGCCGGTTTTGACACCGACATTGGTGCTTTCATTGAGAGTTCCACTGTGGCGTCGATGAAAGGCTCGATGGCTCGCCTTGTCCTTAGAGATAGCATCACCGCCGGGGGAGCTCTGGCCCCAGGCCAAACCCTCCGGTTGGGCGGCTTAACTATGATCGCCCGTTGAGCCGACGATGACATCTCGGGCCATCGAAAACCCCCTTCGCATGAACTCCGAGCGCTCCAAGCAGATGGACC
The DNA here is from genome assembly GCA_032464435.1 of Aegilops umbellulata. Classification (NCBI taxonomy): domain Eukaryota; kingdom Viridiplantae; phylum Streptophyta; class Magnoliopsida; order Poales; family Poaceae; genus Aegilops; species Aegilops umbellulata. The sequence goes on from CP136056.1 coordinate 116,739,607, forward strand.
CCGCAGAGTTTTCGTCCTTGAATGAACTCGTAGATTGCATCGCCGCTTTGGAATCACCACAGACTACGATAGGATCGGGCCTAAAACCGATCAGTTAGAAATCAAAACCCCACCGGGCACCCACTAGATTGCGGTAGTCGAGGAGCAGGACAGCGAGTCTTCTTCTATATCGAAGATGGACTATGTTCGGATCGCCAATCAGGAAGAGCCGGATACTCACCTGCGAAAGGATGCGACCAACCCTCCGAACATAGAATCAGACGACGGTCCTAAACAATCAGAAGATATTCCGGAACCTGGACTGTCAAGCCCGGAAGGTCGTCAGACTCCGGATAATCGGTCAGGTCGGGGTTCGGATTTAATTCCACCCACCCACCAGGACATAGACGCTCTCACCAGCATAAAACAACAGTCTCAGGAAACGGTCCACCACTTCCGGGCCAGATTCCTCCTTGTCAAGGACAAGGTAAAAGATTGCCGTGACGAGGACGCAATATCAGCGTTCTGCAACAATTGCATGGATGAAGGAATCCTCAACGCCATCACTCGCCACCGCATACTGGAATTCGCTGACTTAACAACCATCGTACAAAAATACAGCGCGATGGAGAGCGCATGGAAAACTCAGGCAACTCGCTGGGAACTGTCAGTGCCCACTCAACTCCCCCTACAGGCAAAAAGGGCGCACCCTCGTAGCATGCCCAGTCCAATAGTCAAGAAACACAAAACCGCTATGCGGCACGGCACCGTTTCTGGAGGGGTGGCTCGATGGCCCATGCAAAATACATACAACACTAGATACTGTGGCAACCCACAGCCTTAGAGCATGTTGGATACTACGACAGGTAGCCAAGAGCGGCGATGACATCCTTATCAAGGATGCCCCAGAACAGCATCCCCCAGAAGACGACGACTCAAGAGTATTGACGGTCTTCGAGACATTCGCTTCAAACAACAAGCACAAAAGGGCACTTCGCGAGCTCGCCGAAGTCTGCCAAATCGCCGCAATAAACCCCTGGAATGACACGGCTATAACATTCAACGCCGGTGACGAACCAAAGTACAGAACAGTACGAGCACCAGCCGCTTTAGTCCTCAGTCCCATCGTGGACGGGTTTCGACTCACCAAGGTGCTCATGGACGGTGGCAGTGGACTAAACCTCATTTATGAGGACACACTCCATAAAATGGAAATAGACAGGAGCCGCATCAAGCAAAGTAACACAACCTTCCGAGGAATTATTCCCAGTTGGGAGGCGCGGTGCATGGGAAAAATCACAGTTGACGTAGTATTCGGCACGCCGGAGAACTATCGGTCCGAAGAAATAACTTTCCAAGTGGTCTGAGGGAGTCCTGGATTAGGGGGTGTCCGGATAGCCGGACTATAACTGATGGCCGGACTCCTGGACTATGAAGATACAAGATTGAAGACTTCGTCCCGTGTCCGGATGGGACTTTCCTTGGCATGGAAGGCAAGCTTGGCGATACGGATATATAGATCTCCTTCCATTGTAACCGACTCTGTGTAACCCTAACCCTCTCCGGTGTCTATATAAACCGAAGGGTTTTAGTCCATAGGACGAACAACAATCATACCATAGGCTAGCTTCTAGGGTTTAGCCTCTCTGATCTCATGGTAGATCTACTCTTCTACTACCCATATCATCAATATTAATCAAGCAGAAGTAGGGTTTTACCTCCATCGAGAGGGCCCAAACCTGGGTAAAAACATCGTTTCCCTTGTCTCCTGTTACCATCCGCCTAGACACGCAGTTCGGGACCCCCTACCCAAGATCCACCGGTTTTGACATCGACATTGGTGCTTTCATTGAGAGTTCCTCTGTGTCGTCGCTTTTAGGCCCGATGGCCCCTCCAATCATCAACAGTGATGTGGTCCAGGGTGAGACTTTTCTCCCCTGATAGATCTTCGTATCCGGCGGCTTTGCACTGCGGGCCAATTCGTTTGGCTATCTGGAGCAGATTGAAAGCTACGCCCCTGGCCATCAGGTCAGATTTGGAAGCTTGAACTACACTGCTGACATCTGCGGAGACTTGATCTTCGACGGAATCGAGCCGCAGTCGGGCGTGCCGCACTGTCACGATGGGCATGATCTAGCTCTGCCGCCGAACAGTGCCCTGGAGGACGCACCCGTGTCCGCTCCGACCCTTAGCTCGGAGCCGACTGCACCAATCGAGGACGGGTGGCTGGACACTGCCTCAGGGGCTGCAATCTCCGTCGGTGTTCTGGGAACGGGGGTCCCCAGACTTCCCTGCCTGCAGCATGCGGCGTGGCTCAAAGGGGGGCCCAGCACGGCCCATCTTCATCAACACAAACCCAAGACCCTCGCGAGGGGCCAAGCCTTGCAGGAAGGACGACACGGAGCTTCCTCAGGCACGGCCTCATTAGGCTGGCTCGTGAGGAGGCGGAGAAATCAAGGCGGGGTACCTCACGAGGTGCCCGTGATGCAAGCCATGACGACCAAGGGTGCCAGGCGGGCGCAATCCCGCGCAGTGTCCTCCTTTCCTCTTTGGTGCAAAGGGAGCAAGCGCAGGCGAGAGCATCAACCAAATGCACCCATTTCGGTGCAACGAGACCAAGACCAGCCCAACGGCAGGGAAGAAGTCATTGTGGAGCCCAAGCCAGCGTCACCACCAGAGCCTTTGGCAGGCGAGGACCAAGTTTAGTCAGGATAAGTGTACCAGATGTTCCCCTTCAAAATGGCCAATTGTTGGCGCCCATCCCGCTCAATATTTGGGAAGAGGCCCAGGGCCTTTGCCTATAAATAGGACTAGCCACCCCCAGGGTAGAGGCACATCGAGAATTGGATAGATAATTAGAATTGAATTGGAATCAGAGTGAGAATCAGAGAGAGAGAGAAGGGTGACTGAACTCCTCCTAGCAGTTCATCGCCCCAGCCAAGAGCAGACCCTCGCAAGGTTGTTCTTCCTTGTATTGCTCATCATCATCAGCCCAAGAGGCAATCCACCACACCACAAACTGAGTAGGGTATTACACCACAACGGTGGCCCGAACCAGTATAAATCCTGTGTCTCTTGTGCTGTTCTTTTCATAGCTTAGATCTTAGCGAGGCGGTGGGGTACAGGTAGGTAGAAGGCGAAATCTCCGCGCGCACCCCAGTGTTCGAATCTCATGGGTCTGCCGGAACCTGAAATCCGACATTTGGCGCGCCAGGTAGGGGTGCGCCGAAATTCGTCTTCCACCGCCCCGTTCTCCTCCGACCATCGCGTCCATGCCTGAAGCTCGTCGAGCCTCCGCCGAGTGCCGAGCCGATCTCGCTTCCCGCGTCGCCCAGACGGCTCCAGCCGGCGGGCGTCCACGCCGTTCCCCGTCACCTGCCGTCAACGCCGCCACCAGCCCGGCGGGGAACGAGCAGCAAGCGTCGTCTCAGCATCCGTCCGTGCGGCAAGACGGCCGCACCGCTACTCCCTCGCTGACCCCAGCTGGTTCTTCGTCCCGCGCGCTCCGCGCACCCATGGAGGCTCGAGCTGCGCTCATCAGGGCAAACGAGCTCCTGCGCTACCGTCCCGTCGACGACTTCTACAAAGAATGGCTCAACCGCATCGCCGAGCTCGTCCGCACCACAGGGGGCTCTCCCGCGCCATCCTTTTCGCTGCACCGCACCCCGCCCCGCGCGGGCCACGAAGCTCCGAGGGCGCCCCAGCAACCTCCTCCTCAAGAGGGCGCCCTGGCTCCAAGGAGCGTGGCCCCTGGGCGGGACCCGTTCCGTCAGGTGCCAGCGCGGCAACAGCAGAGCTGCCAAGATGTCCCTCGCCCGCAAGAAGCTGCCCGGGCGCTCCCTGCTCCAGCACGTCGCGACCATGCTCCTGCTCCCGCACGTCAAGACCCCGCGCTGCTCCCAGCTATAGCGCATGGCGACCTGCAAGACCAAGCTCTCCGTCACCCAACGCCTCCCATGGCCACAGCAGGCTGCCGTGCCTTCACCATCGTACTACGCAGCGTCACGTGGCCCGGCAAGTTCAAGCCAGACCTGCTGGCCGACCCTGCGGAGTTCCTCCAGCTCTATGAGTTGGGCATAGAAGCTGCCAACGGAGACGAGAAGGTCATGGCGAACTGGTTTCCCATGGCGCTCAAGGACGGGGCCCGCACCTGGCTCCTGAACCTGGCTCCAGGCACGATCTCCTCCTGGGACGAGATGCGCACCCGCTTCATCGCCAACTTCCAAGGTACTCGCGACCGGACACCCGCTGTAAGAGACATGCGCCGCATCAAGCAACAACCCGGGGAGACCCTGCAGAAGTACATCCAGCGCTTCAACAACACACGCCTCAAGATTCCCAAGGTGACCGAGGAGGCCATCATCTCGGCCTTCTCCGACGGCGTGCGCGACGTCAAGATGAAGGAGGAGCTGGCGATGCATGAAGACCTGTGCACTTCCTTGGAGCTGTCCAACTTGGCGACCAAGTGCGCCAGGGCTGAGGAAGGGCGTCTCTCCCTCCTCGAGCTGTCTGCCGCGGACCCAGAAGAGAAGAAGCTCAAGGCCAAGGATGTGAAGCGCAAGGGGGCTTCCGTGCTCACGGAAGAACCAGACACCAAGCGGGGCAGAGATCAGCCCGAGTCTTCCAAGGGCAGTCGGTACTGTGTGTACCATGACTTCCACACCCACAACACCAACGAATGTCAAGAGCTCCGAGCCGTGCGAGAAGGAAGGATCGGCCGTCGTCCCGACCGCGGTGACCGGGGCTACGGCCGAGGAGGAGGAAGGAACGCAGGACGCTGGGAAGACCACGGCTCGTGCCAAGGGTGGCGCGATCGACCTCGCGAGGACCACTGGCAAGACCCACCTCGCGAGGGAGACTGGAGGGATCAGCCTTGCGAGGATCGCCCGCAAGGCAACGCAGGCCTCCCTCCGCTGCCGCCGCAGCCAAGGAGAAACGAGGACCACCATCAGGACGAGGGGGCTGGGGGCTTCCAGGAGCCGCGCGCGATCGCCTGCATCCTGGGCGGAGCTCAAGCCCCAGCCTCTCAGCGCATCTTCAAGCAGTTCGCCCGCGAAGTAAATGCAGTCCTCCCCAAGCTCGAAGCCACGCGCCCACTCAGGTGGTCAGCATGCACCATCACGTTCAGCTCAGCAGATCAGCTCAAGTGTGCGGCCATGGCCGGAGTCCTCCCGATGCTTTGCTCCCAAATCATCAGCAACGTGCTGGTCACCAGGACCCTCATCAATGGCGGGGCAGGGCTCAACATCCTGTCCGTGGAAACATTCAGCAATCTCCAAGTGCCCTACAACCAGCTTCAGCCAACCAAGCCCTTCTCCGGAGTCACCGACGGCTCCACGGTCCCGATTGGGAGGGTCCGCCTCCCAGTCACCTTCGGGACACGCGACAACTACCGCACCGAGCTCATCGACTTCGACGTCGCTCACATTCGCCTGTCGTACAACGCCATCCTTGGATACCCAGCGCTGACCAAGTTCATGGCCGTAACTCACCACGGCTACAACATCCTCAAGATGCCAGGAAGTTGCGGAGTCATCACGGTGCCCTGTGAAGAGAAGGACGCGGTGTGTTCCCTGGAACGAGCCTTTCAGGCCGCATCACTAGAAGACCCGGATCGCGAAAGTCGGAGGCTTCCCGAGACCACCCCCAAGAAGAAGAAGACATCGTCCGGCCCAGCCCCTCGGGAAGCAGGCCCCTCAGGGCCCGTGCCTGCCCAGGGGGATCCTCCTTCCATCGCATAGGAAAGCGTGCCCGACGCCCTCCTCAGCTAGGGTTCGGGGGCTCTCCCCCTGGAGGGCCACCGACCTGGCTAAGGTCACGAGGGAGGCGCTTGGGCACCACATGCAGGCATGTTTCGAAGCACGTTTCCCTCAAGAAGGAGTAAGGCAAGGGCGGCCAGACCCTCAGGAGTTCGTCAGCAAGGCCATTCAGGAGCTACAGGAGTCAAGAGTCATGAGAGGGGGACGCCGCCTACCAGCTGTGGCTCCCCATCCAGGCGAGGATGGTTGGTTGCGCGTCTGCATCGACATACCAGGGCTCAATCGAGTCGCCTCTCTGAAGCGCCTCTGGCCCTCGCGAGTGGGGCGCTGCGAAGGTCCACCCCACAGCTACATTCGCATGCCTTACGGCTTGTCGAACATGGCTGCCATGTACCAGCGCCTCATGAGGGGCATCACGAAGCCTCAAGAGGCCAAGCGCTCTGCAGCCTTGGCGGAGATGGAGACGGTCCGCGAGGAGCCGCCAGCGCCTCCGTAGCCTCGCGAGGCCCCTGGGCCTGGGGGCTCGTGAGTATCGGCTTCCGCAGCCCATCGAGTCTGCTACACCAACACTCATTCGTCCTCAACATCATCAGATGACATCTTTCAAGTTTCATTTCCAGCTGGGAGCGCCCCCCAGGGCTGCATTATTCCCAGGCCGCGTGGGTCCGTCCCTGCGGCATGTATCCCTTTTTTTCATGTTGTTAGCTTACTTTGTTGGGGGCGCCCCTCGGGCTCCATCATCCCCAAGGCACACGGGCCAGACCCAGTGGAATGTATCCCTTTTGCGTTTATTTCCATCTATGCGTTCGACCCACCATGCTTGATTATTTGATGCCAGTCCACGGCACCTCTTTTTCTCCATGCCGACCACTTGCACGTTAAAGGGGGGATACCTGAGCATCGCGACACAGGGCTCTTACTGGCTCTCCAGCCCTCACCCTCTGGCCTTTTCCACAGCATCGCAACCTAGCATACCAGCGACGGCTGAGACCAGCTCGAGGGCCGGGACCCGAGGACGTAGAGTGCAGGCATCTAAACAAATTTGCAGGAACGCGTCACAAGATAAGGCCCAGTGCCAGGCACAACCCGCCTAGAGGTAGGGCCCCGTGAGTCCCACGCTGGCTCACGGGTGCCCAGATACACCTCGCCAGGCCCTACCGTGCCAGCCATGTGTCAGGGCGGGGCTGTACACGCCCCGGGGGCTCCACCCGGAGGGGAGCCCCCTCCCACGTACCAGTGGAAGCATCATGCTCCGAGCTGGCTGACGACACTGCCGAGGAGCGGCTATGCCCGTACACATACGGAAGCGCTATGCTCCACGCTGGTGATAAACAACTGAGGGTGGCCCCCGGGCCGCATCAACCTCAGGGAGCCTAGAGCTTAGTGGCTAGCCTCATCGTAACGCCTCCCCTCGGGAGTGCCGCGCTAGGGGGCTAGGCACGGGGGCTGCGCCTCGGTCACGCCCAGACGCACGCGACCCAGCCAGGCCCCCCCCGGGCCTGGTTCATCGCGCGTCTCTCCCCGAGTGGAGCCAAGGTACGAAGGCCGTTTGAGCGTCAAGGGGGACTCCTGAGCATTGCGACTCAGGAGCCTAACTGATCACGTAGGCCCTCACTCCTTAGTTCAGTAAGGCTAACGCTGGGTGAGGTACGCGCGGGGCCGTGCTCTGCAGACGTAGAATGGTAGATCCACCCACATCTCACCTCCCTACTTGTTATTCGCGCGCTAAGGGAGACTCCTGAGCATCGCAACTCAGGATCCTAACTGGTCACGTAGCCCCTCACTCCTTGGTCCCGTCCTGGTTTCCGGTCGGGGCTAATGCTGGGTGAGGTATGCGCGGGGCTGGGCTCTGCCGGCGTACAACATAAGCAAGTAGGAAGGAATAGCGTAAACTTCAAGGATCACCTCCCTACTTGCTGTTCGTGCGCCAAGGGGGACTCCTGAGCATCGCGACTCAGGAGCCTAACTTGTCACGTAGCCCCTCCCTCCTTGGTCCCGTCCTGGTTTCCGGTCGGGACTAATGCTGGGTGAGGTACGTGCGGGGCCGGGCTCTGCCGGCATGGAACATAAGCAAGTAGGAAGGAATAGCGTAAATTTCAAGGAATTCAAAAGCAAATATTATAGTCCACACTGTTATCTCAATGCCAGACGCAAGTTTAAACACCTCCCCGAGGCATGGTACATGTGCAGGAATTAAAGGCAGGACAGGAGCCACAACGGAACCACTTGACGACGGTGAAGCAAAGCGGAGTGGGTTCGCCTCATGGAGCAGCAGGGTCGGCAGCGCCTCGCTTCGGCTTGGTGCTGAAGGCCCGGAACTTCCCCAGCAGAGCCTCCGCGTGACCCTTCACGGCCTCGGCAGCGGCAGCGGCACGCTCGCCGCTTGCTGGCTCCAGCAGGCTGTCGAGGTCGATGCTGGGATCGCGAAGGGAGATGTGGGTGAAGACCCACGTCAGCGCTGCAGAAGATAGGACACGCGCCTCGGCCTCGTCCGTGGGGCCAAGGCCAAGGGCGACATCTTCAAGAGCGCGAACCAGGAAGGGAAGCAGCTTGGCGGGGCCGTCCTCGGCGCCAGCCAGCGGGCTCTCCAGGCCACTGTCGTAAAGCGTTTTTAGTGAGGAGCGTGCCTTCTCCTCCATCTCTGCGAAGGCCACGCGGTCCATGGCAAGAACTTGGGCCTTGTTGTCCAGCTCGACCTTCCTCGCCCCCAATTCCTGCTCCAGCGTGCCTAGGCGGTCATGGCGCTTCTTGAGCTTGGCCTCCCGGCCCTTGACGGCCGCCTCACGAGCCTTCACGCCTTCTTCTTGCTCTTGGCGAAGGTGGGCCTCTTCCGCGAGCTGGTCCCGCAGGCCTTGCAGCTCATCCTCCAGCTCCTTGCAGCGACCACGGACGACGACCACCTCCCCCAAGGCTGCATCGCGAGCAGCGTTCGCCTCAAGGACGGCCTGCCTCTCCTCATCGCAAGCCGTCGAGGCCTGGACCAGCGCCGCCGGAATCGAAGCATCAGAGCGAATCCATCCTGAAGCCAGCTCCAAGCGCCCGGCCACCAAGCGAGGCTTGGTGCCAAGAAGATCTTGTCGTAGCTGGTCCAGTTCAGCAGCAGCACGGTCCAGAACAGCAGGAGGAGTTGGAGAGACAGCAGTAGGTGGAGTAGGAGGAGAAGGCGGCTGCACAACCACAACATCCTGAGGCGAACCCTGCTGCGCCCCCACAGCTGCGGAGGTGGCAGCAGGCGAAGGCACCTCGGGAGTCGCTTGGGCCATGGGGGCTGAGCTCGCCCCAGCCAGCTCAGTCTGGTCTCGCGAGGACGACCGGGCAGGAGAGGCCCGTGCATCGCGGTCACCTTCCTTCGCAGGCAGAGGTGCTTCCCTGGATGGAACCTCAAGAGCTCCCTTCAGCTTCTTTGCTGAGGGCGCCAGCCTATCCAAGACATGCGGACGTCAAGCCTCAGCAGCAGAACAAGAAATAAAGACAAGAATCAAGCGCTTACGGGTCGTCGCCAGTGGGCTCAAGCAGCCTCCGGCCAAACTTAAAGCCCGAAAGCCGGCTGGAAGGGTCAACCTCGGGAAGCTCGGGGGCGGAAGGCGCGTCTGCGGTGCGCCTTGGGGCCGGGGCAGACCCGCGGGAGATCAGCCCGGTCCTATCCTTCTTCGGGATCGGGGGCAAGCTCCCGCCGCCCTGCTCGTCATCATCCTCGTCGTCATAGCTCGGAGAGAGGCGGAGAGCGCGGGGCCTGCTCTGGGGGAAGGGAGCCCTCGACTCTCTGTCGGTCGCCTCGGAGTCACGCCCTTTTTCCCGCTCCCCTCCTTCCTCCTCTTCGCTGGAGTCGTCGGAGGACACGTCCACCGGGTCCTCGGGAGCTTCCGTGGGCACGGGTCCGTCCCCGTTGAAGACGGGCATGGACTCCACTGCCTGCTCCCAGTCGTCGCGGAGGAACAAGGGCGTAGGAGCGCCCTCCAACCTCGCCACCTCGCCCCCGACCAGAGATTGGAGGACCGCGGCCAGATCTTCGTCGGCCAAGGCCGCGGGGCTCGGATGGGGCCTCCACATCGGAAGTGAGTACCGCCAAAGCGGAGCCAGCTGGTGCTCCAGGAATTCCCTCAGCAGCGACGCACCGGTCAGCTTTGCCGCCGCCATGTTGGCCGGCTTCAGATCCGCGTCCATCTTCTCCAACACCAGCTTCGCGCGGGGGTCCGCAAGCTCCGCTCGACCCCAATCGTTGGAGCTCGTGGGTTGCTCCATGGGCAAGATCAGCCGAGGGTGGATGCGCCCAGCATCTAACAAGACCCACTTGCTCCTGAAGCCCTCAATCCTTTTCCCGGGGCTCAAAATGGCGATGGCGCCACCGTACGCGACGAAGCTCGCACACGCGGAAGCAGGACCGCGGGAGGTCCGAAGGTAGAAGTAGTGGCGCAGCAAGGCCACTAAGGGCTGCACCCCTACGTGAGCCTCGCAGTAATAGGCGAAGATTGCTAGGAGAAGGACAGAGTTGGGGTGGAGATGTAGAGCCTGTAGCCTATAATGGCGGAGGACAGAGAAGAAGAACTCGGAGAAGGGAGACACTAGGCTAGCAGCAATGTCGCTTGCAAAGAACGGATAGAAGGTGCTCCCCTGGCCCTCAGGGGTGGCAGAGCTGGCCTTGAACGCCTTCGCCCCGTCGATGCCCTGCGCTGCCGCCATCCGGCGCAACCAGGCGAGGGTCGCCTCCGACACGTTCGGCGGGTCCAGGGCAGACGAGTACCAAGCTCCGGCCGGGGACTGACGAGGCGCCATGGCTTCCAAGGTCACGCGGTCGATGTAGATCTAGAAGTTTTGGAGGAAGGAAGGAGAGGCGCAAGAAAGGGGATCTGAGCAGCAACCGGAGAAAGAAAAAAAGCAAAGCCTAGGCAGATGTCGCTCCTTTATCAACTCACGCGGTTGCTGAGGCGCCCACGTCCTATCAACAGCCACGCGGCGCCCAAGGCTGCAGGCTGTCAGGGCCCGCGGCGCTTCGCCCTTGCCTTTTCGCCTCACTGCACAGCCAAGTCCGGGCGCGCCTTGGGCCCGGGGGCTACTGTCGGCGTTCTGGGAATGGGGGTCCCCAGACTTGCCTGCCTGCGGCCTGCGGCGTGGCTCAAAGGCGGGGGGCCAGCACGGCCCATCTTCATCAACACAAACCCAAGACCCTCGCGAGGGGCCAAGCCTCGCGGGGCGGACGACACGGAGCTTCCTCAGGCACGGCCTCATCAGGCTGGCTCGCGAGGAGGCGGAGAAATCAAGGCGGGGTACCTCACGAGGTGCCCGTCACGCAAGCCATGACGACCAAGGGTGCCAGGCGGGCGCCAGCTCGCGCGGTGTCCTCCTTTCCTCTTTGGTGCAAAGGGAGCAAGCGCAGGCGAGAGCATCAAGCAAAGGCACCCATTTGGGTGCAACGAGACCAAGACCAGCCCAACGGCAGGGAAGAAGTCATTGTGGAGCCCAAGCCAGCGTCACCACCAGAGCCTTTGGCAGGCGAGGACCAACTTTAGTCAGGATAAGTGTACCAGATGTTCCCCTTCAAAATGGCCAATTGTTGGCGCCCTTCCCGCTCAATATTTGGGAAGAGCCCCAGGGCCTTTGCCTATAAATAGGACTAGCCACCCCCAGGGTAGAGGCAGATCGAGAATAGGACAGAGAATTAGAATTGAATTGGAATGAGAGTGAGAATCAAAGAGAGAGAAGGGTGACTGAACTCCTCCTAGCAGTTCGTCGCCCCAGCCAAGAGCAGGCCCTCGCGAGGCTGTTCTTCTTTGTATTGCTCGTCATCATCAGCCCAAGAGGCAATCCACCACACCACAAACTGGAGTAGGGTATTACACCACAACGGTGGCCCGAACCAGTATAAATCCTGTGTCTCTTGTGCTGTTCTTTTCATAGCATAGATCTTAGCGAGGCGGTGGGGTACAGGTAGGTAGAAGGCGAAATCTCCGCGTGCACCCGAGTGTTCGAACCTCAAGGGTCTGCCGGAACCCGAAATTCGACAATCTCTACGGCGATCGAGCCGAACACCAGCCTTATCCCCTGCGAAGCCTGTGACTCCAAGGTGCCAGACTCCTCTCCAGACTCCGAGCCCCCCGCGCCCTTGCCAGTCGAATCCAATTGGGCGCCGATCATGGAATTCACCACCATGGATATCTTTCAGCACTCGCCCTTCAGCGATATTTTGAATTCACTAAGGTCTCTCTCTTTGTCATGAGAGTCCTGGCCGGATTATGGCCAACAGGATTGGGATGCGGACGATGAAGAAATTCAATGCCCACCCACCACCCACTTCATAGCCACTGTCGATGATTTAACCGACATGCTAGATCTTGACTCCGAAGACATCGACGGTATGGACGACGATGTAGGAGATGAACAGGAACCAGCGCCTATAGGGCACTGGACAACCACCCCACCTCACGAGGTATATATGGTGGACAAACCTAAAGGAAGCGACAACGACGATCAACGGGACGCAACGAGGGATCATTCCCTCGAGAAGTAGTCAAAGCGGCGACGTAAGCGCCGCTCCAAGCCCCGCCTTAATAGAGACGGCAGCCAGACGAACCCAGCCACAGAGCAGGGCGAACCGGCGGTCGGCGAACATGCCATCGAGCAACCGTCCGAACAAGATAACTTGGATACACAAACCACACAACCCGTCCTCGGCGAAGATAACAGTCCGAACGACCTCACGCCGGACAAACTCCTAGAACAGGAAAACCTCCACAAAAGGCTCGCCGCCACGGCGCGCAGCCTGAAAAAGCAGAAACGGAAGCTCAAAACCGTGGAAAACGTACTCCGAATCAGATGGAGCAGAGTATTCAACACCGTCGACAAATACGGCGATAGTCGCCACACAAAGAGCTACCCGAAGCGAAAGCTACTGCCCGAATTTGATGAAGAGGCCCTAGAGCCCCAAAAATCAAAAATCAGGAAGCCACCCGGCCGGATAGACGACCCCATGGCCAACACAGAATGGCATATAGCGCCGCACACAAATCAACACGCGATCCACCCAAGGATTCACATCAAAAGGACGACCCTACAAGGTCTCTCTACGGGCCAATAAAGCAAGCTCTAGTAAGCAATGTGATGCAACAAACATCCGCACAACACGGCACACCCAAATACAGGGGTGCCGCACACATCCTCTGTTTCACCGATGAGGTGCTGGAACATGAGTTTCCATCGGGATTTAAGCCTGTAAACATAGAGGCATACGACAGAACCACAGACCCTGGAGTCTGGATTGAGGATTATATCCTCCACATACACATGGCCCGAGGAGACGATCTCCATGCCATAAAATACTTACCCCTCAAGCTCAAAGGGCCAGCCCGGCATTGGCTTAAAGGCCTTCCCGAAAAAGCCATTGGAAGTTGGGAAGAGCTCGAGGAGGCCTTTCGGGCAAATTTTCAAGGAACCTATGTCTGACCGTCGGATGCAGATGATCTAAGTCATATAATTCAACAGCCCGAAGATTCAGCCAGGAAACTCTGGAATAGATTTCTTACAAAAAAGAACCAGATAGTTGACTATCCGGACGCCTAAGCTTTAGCAGCTTTCAAACACAGCGTTCGAGACGAATGGCTCGCCAGACACCTCGGCCAAGAAAAGCCAAGAACAATGGCCGCATTAACAAACCTCATGACCTGCTTTTGCGTGGGAGAGGACAACTGGTTGGCAAGACGCAACACAAGCGACCCAAGTACATCCGAAGTCAGGGATGGAAACGGAAAACCACGACGCAGTAAGGAACAGCGCCGACAGTCAACGCCGGATTCAAAAGCTCTCGGTAGAGTCATAAAAAGCTGCCCCCAAGGATAACAGGGATGACCTTTCTAACCTAAACAAAATCTTGGATAAGATATGTCAAATCCACAGCACCCCCGGGAAGCCTGCAAACCATACCCACAGAGAATGTTGGGTCTTCAAGCAGTCTGGCCAACTCAACGCCGAACACATGGGGCTCGACACACCAAGCGAGGACGATGACGAACCCCACAAGCAGAGCGCGGGGAAACAAAAGAATTTCCCACTCGATGTCAAAACAGTAAACTTATTTCACGTGACAAAAGGGAAGAATAGAGCGGCACCTATACGGCCAACCCCAAAGGATTCCCGCTGCTGGTTGTTAAAACCGATCACTTTCGACCATCAGGATTACTCTAGAAGTATCCAGACCGAAGGTTGGACTGCCTTAGTGCTAGATCCAATAATCGAAGGACTCCACTTTACACATGTCCTGATGGACGGCGGCAGTGGTTTAAACCTGCTATATCAGGACACAATCCGCAAAATCAGGATAGACCCAACAAGAATTCACCATAGCAACACTTCCTTTCAAGGAGTAATGCCAGGCCCCGATGCCCAATGCATGGGTTCTCTCCGGTTAGAAGTTATGTTCGGCTCCTCCGATAACTTCCGTCGCGAAAAGCTAAACTTCCACATCGCCCCATTTTCAAGTAGCTATCAAGCACTGCTGAGACGAGAGGCTTTCGCCCGCTTCAACGCAATACCGCATTATGCATCTCTTACGCTTAAGGTGCCCGGTCCACGAGGCATCATCTCACTAAAGGGAAATACCAAGTGTCCTGCGCGCGCGAAAGAATTTGTGGCTGCCTTGACAGCCATACATTAAAACAGCTTCACCAACAGAAGCATCTACACGGTCATGAAGACCACGGACTCGGCTAGGCGAGTCCGGAGCAAACATATAATTGATAAAGGTTTAGTAGCCGTACACCCCTATACAAGGGGCTTCGCGTATGTAAAATACATGACAATAAGGCTCAATTTTACCCATCCTAAATTATACATTGTTTATCTAGTACAGCGTACATTCCGCACTACTATTTTTTTTCTTGTGAGCTAAGTTCCTCTCTTTTACAGATGAACACCATGCTATGCCTTCCAGGACATGGCACAACGGAGACACAGGTGCATACGTGCAGCAGGGACCTGTCCCCAGGATTCTTTTTAGATTAAGACCCTGCGTAAACCTTTTTTACTGTCTCTTGTTGATATACATCCCCCGGATTTTCAATATAACCGAAGAGGAGGCTGGCGTCTTGGCATGTGGCCACGTCAGAATTCTGCACGTACCTGGACACCAGGGGCTTATTATAAAGGGCACTGATCAGCCCGTTTTTCATAAAGACCGAATACCCTAGGGAGTGTTCTGCGTCGCTAGTTTGGCCTTATATGCATCAGCTCCGAATCATGTCTTTGGTCAAATGTTGGGTTTGCCCGGCTTCTGTGTTTTGTTGCCTTACGTTCTGCTCTATCGGCTAAGGCGACACCAGGAGAACTACTGCGATTGTGCCCCGGTTCAGCCAGGCGAGCACCTCAGTAGAGAAAGCCAAAAACTGATTGTCATGATATATATAGCGCGAGACTGGTCAACCATTCGATGACCCGCCGGAATCTTTAGGATTCCTCCGCATTAACGAAGGGCCGTTTCCCGGCCAGGCACACACGCGCCCCGAATTCCGGCAAGCGCGGTGCCACCAGGGGCTATATAGTAGCTCCACGGTCAAACTCCTCTGGCTAAGTGAAAGTGATAAAGCATTATAGTTCGGTTGCCTAGTTCGCTGCGCTACCACCTCTGTAATGGACCAAGACGTTGGATCAAGTGTGATGGTGCGCCTTTTGCGAACACCCTCACAGTATATGCGTGGGGGCTGAAGCCAACGACTGCAATCTTTCAGGTTATATATACATATACGTAAACGGCCGCACAAGAGGCATTATAATTCTTCTAAGCACAAGTATAAAAAGCTATTCCATTCAATCAAAGTATTGTTTTACAATACTACATGCTATTCGAACATAATATCCTTCGAGCACTGCGTCTCTATTAAACGAGCATCCTCTAGGACTTCTTTAAAGTAGTGCTCGGCAGGTACTCGGCTTTCGCCCGAATCTTGGGCTGCAATAGCGGTGGCCTCCATCTCCGCCCAGTATGTCTTGACACGGGCAAGGGCCATCCGCGCACCCTCCACACATGCTGACCTCTTCATCGCGGTGATATGCGGCACCACACCAAGGAACTGCTGCACCAAGCTAAAATAACTGTCCGGCTTTTTTGCCTTTTCGGCCACAGATGATCCACGACATACTTCATGGCGAGTCCGGATAACCTATTCAGCCCGGCCCATTCCGCCAAGCGATTGGGTAATGGAAGCGGACGCTCAGGATTGTGGAACTGCGACCAGAAAAGCTTTTCCACTTCAAGACCTTCCTGATCTCGGAAGTGTTCGACCGCATCAGCGGCACTCGCCGCTAAATCCATATATGCGTCCGCCGAACTCCACATCCGGTCCAACGGAGCATGTTTAGGATCCCTGAACTTCATCCGCAGCGTAAAGGGTTTTCCAGCCGCGATATCTCCAGCCTGACGCGGCTCCTCCTTCATCGCTCTCATCGCAGAACAAGCATGCTTCGCCGCCGTAATGGCCTTTTCCAGGTCTGTCCGCTCCGCCCGATCTTCTTTCTCAAGAAGCTTGCAGCAGTCAGCAGCGGTCTTCAATGCCGCAGCCATTTCGGCCATATCCTTTTTGCTTTGGCAATGAGCAGCCTGTTCGGCTTTCAGCTCCTCGGCCGCCTTTAAGTCAGCCGCATCGCTTTCCCTGGCTCGCTCCTTGGCTCGGGCAAGCTCCGCCCGAAGTTCCTCCATAGAGGCAGCCCCATCTGCACCAGGTACAAACACTGTAAGATACTGGCGTCAAGCTCCTCTTACCAGGTATCTCCGGACAAATTACATACCTTGTGCCTCGTCGAGCCGCTTGTTGACAAGCGCGATGTCGGCATCTGCCACGTCAAGTTGCTGCTTTAGTTCGGCATATTCATCAGTCCGTCTAGCTGCCGGACATTTCGCCACCTACACATGACAGGCGACACATTAATCCTGGGATTATGATCCTCTATGCGCCGTCAGTTTTGACACCGCACAGAGTCCTAGGGGCTACTATCTACATAGGACGCATCCTATATATGCGAAACTGGCAAAAGGCGCATCATTTCACATACCTCAATACCTGTCAGTAAACTCCTGACGGCCTCGAGCAACCCGCTCTCCGCGGATGAAATCCTTTCAATCACCGTACCCATTAACGTACGGTGTTCTTCTAAGATAGACGCTCGCCCGAGCAGCTCCTTCAGCTCCTCCGGTCGTGCACCAGTCGGTGCCGGACTCGTCCGATGGACTTTTTCAGAGGCCGGACACGGAGGGCTTTGGGGGGACCTATGACTGCCTTCCGGCCCTGCCGGATTCGGGGAAGCCCTCCATGACGACACCTCGGGGTCGCTCGCCTCGTGAGGCGGTATGGCAAGGGGAGGCGATCTGCTCTCCATCATCTCCGGAAGAATATCCCCTAAAGATGAGCTCTGCTGAGAAGGGCTGAGATCCGAACTACAAGGTAAAAACTCAGTTTTTTTCCTCAGGAATAAAACAGGGGTGTTTCTCATCTTAAACTCCCCTCTCTACTTATGGCTCGGTGGAGAGCTGATCCCCTTGGGGGCATAGTACGGCCAAGGTATCCCTCGGCGCAGGACTCTCTGGCGAGGATTTCTTCCCCTGCTTTGAGACCATGGTCTCCGGGTCTTCAGAGGCGCTCCTCTTCCTCCCCTGGGTGGAGGAAATTTTGATTCCTCCTTTCCCAACAAACTCCTTCAAGGAGCCGGTAGCTCCCATGTCCCCCTCCTCGTTCTCTTCCAAAGGCACAATCTCCAGCATCCTGATCAACACGGGATTCGGCGAGGTCTCGGGAAGGGGGGCCGGACACCTGATTAACTTCGCCTTCGGTACCCACTCCTGTTTGAAAGACAACTCTTTTAAGGGTGATGTCGTGACAAATGAATGGATGGTGTGTCCAGAAAAAGGGCTATTTACTTGGGTATCCAGACGATTGCAGCTTAGTCCTGCGTCCTCCGTAGAATCCGTACACATTACTTGTGGTCCGAAGAACAATTTGTACATCTCCACGGGCTTTATGCCAAGAAAGTGTTGGAGAGCTCGCGGTCCTTCCAGGTTGAACTCCCATAGACGGAGAGGGCGATGTTTGCAAGGCAAGAATCAACGAATTAAGATAACCTGCGTCACCACGACCAGACTGATATCTCTTTCTAAGAGATCTCGGATGTGGCCTTGCAACAGGGGCACGTCCTTTGTCGGCCCCCAGTCTAGCCCCTTATTGACCCATGACGCTAGTCGTGGTGGGGGACCCAAGCGGAAAGCAGGTGGCGCCACCCACTTGGTGCCCCTGGGAGCTGTGATATAAAACCACTCTTGTTATCATAAGCTGAACTCCTCTTGAAAAGATCCCTCGGGCCACGGAGCGTCAGCACTCTTGCTTATAACGGCGCCTCCGCACTCTACGCGTTGTCCCTCGATCATCTTCGGTTCCACTCTAAAGGTTTTAAGCCACAGTCCGAAGTGAGGAGTAATGCGGAGGAAGGCTTCGCACACAACGATGAACGACGAGATATGGAGGATCGACTCCGGAGCCAAGTCGTGAAATTCTAGCCCATAATAAAACATGGGCCCCCTCACGAAGGGATCCATTGCGAAGCCGAGCCCTCGGAGGAAGTGAGACATAAACACCATGCTCTCACCAGGCCTGCGAGTGGGAATAACCTGCCCTTGAGCAGGCAGCCTGTGCGAGATTTTGCCTGTCAAAAACCTGGCCTCTCTCATCTTCAGCACGTCTTCCTCCGTGACGAAAGAAGGCATCCATCAGCCTCGAAGGTCGGAACCGGACATCGCCAAAGGTCTGAAGCGCCTAAAATTTGTGGCCTTGGCTGTTGGAACTCGAGGCGAAGGGCGAACTCAAGTGAGATTGAAAGAAAGGAGTAAGGCCTTTGTCGGTGTTCTGGGAATGGGGTCCCCAGACTTGCCTGCCTGCGGCCCGCGGCGTGGCTCGACTGGGGGCCCAACGTAGCCCATCTTCATCAACACGAGACTCAAGACCCTCGCGAGGGGCCAAGCCTCGCGAGGCGGACAACACGACACTTCCTCCAGCACGGCCTCCTTAGGCTGGCTCGCGAGGAGGCGGAGAGATCAAGGTGGGGTACCTCACGAGGTGCCCATGACGCAAGCCATGACGATCAAAGATGCCAGGCGGGCACCAGCCCGCGCAACGTCCTCCCTTTCTTCTTCGATGCAAAGGGGGCAAGCGCAGGCGAGAGGATCAAGCAAAGGCACCTGTTTCGGTGCAACGAGACCAAGACCAGCTCCACGACAAGGAGGAAGTCACTGTGGAGCCCAAGCTGGCGTCATCACCAGAGCCTTTGGCAGGCGAAGACCAACTTTAGTCAGGATAAGTGTACCCGATGTCCCCCTTCAAATTGGCCAATTGTTGGCGCCCTTCCCGCTCAATATTTGGGAAGAGGCCCAGGGTCTTTGCCTATATATAGGGACTAGCCGCTCCCAGAGAGAGGGAGAGGACCTAGAGCAAGTAGAGAGAGAGAGAAGGGCGATTGAACTCCCCCCAGCAGTTCATCCCCTAGCGAAGAACAGACCCTCGTGAGGTCGTTCCCCTTTGTACCATTCTTCCTCGTCAGCCCAAGAGGCAATCCACCCGCCACAAACTAGAGTAGGGTATTACACCACAACGGTGGCCCGAACTAGTATAAACCCTGTGTTTCTTGTGTTGTTCTGGTGGTAGTTAGATCCTCGCGAGACGGGGAGGTAGAAGGGCACGATCTCCGCGCGCACCCCAGAGTTCGAACCTTAAGGGTCTGCCGGAACCCGTGATCCGACATTTGGCGCGCCAGGTAGGGGTGCGCCGTAATCTGCTTTTCACCGCTCCGCTCTCCTTCGACCGCCGCATCCATGTACGACGCACGTCGAGCCCGCGCCACGCCAGCAGCCCTCACTGGCGGACGTCCTCGCCGTTCCCTGCCGCTCGCCGTCAACACCGCCACCGGCCTGGCGGGAGGCGAGCAACAAGCGCCACCCCGGCGCCTGCTTATGCGACCGGGCTGCCGCACAGCAACGTCAACGCTCCCGGTCGTCGCGGCCCTCCTTGGCGGCTCGCAGGCGTCACCAATAAGCCGCCACGTCAAGCCGTTTGCCCGCCAGATCGGCGTCGTTTCCGCACGGCAGGGGGCTCCCACGGACCGGGCGGTGCACGAGGTCGACCTGACCTTCAGCTCGGAAGATCACCCAGCTAACTTGGCTGGTTCGGGCGCGCTCCCCCTGTTGTGAACCCCCACCATCTGCCAGGTGGCCGTCACCAGAACCCTCGTCGATGGCGGCGCGGGCCTCAGCGTGCTTTCGGTCGAGACCTTCAACCTCTTCCGCATACCCCGGGAGCGGCTGCAGCCCAGCCGATCCTTCTCGGGCGTCGGGGGCGGGTCGTCCGACTCCTTGGGACAGATCCGGCTCCCGGTGACCTTCGGCACCTACGACAACTTCTGCACGGAGATGGTCGACTTCGACATCGCCCCCATCGGCCTCCCTTACAATGCCATCCTCAGCTACCCGGCACTGGCTCAGTTCATGGCCGCCACGCACCCGGCGTACAACCTCATGAAGATGCCCGGGAGCCACGGTACCCTCACCGTGCACGGAGACACCGGGGACGCCCTGCAAGTACTCAAGCTCGCCTTCAAGATGGCGGCATCGGCGCAGCCCGCCGACGCAGGGACCCCTGAGCCCAAGGGGGCTGCGCCCACCAAGAAGAAGCAGTTGTTCACCCAGGACAAGGCAGAAACCAAGCAGATACCCGTAGACGAGGACGGGTCCTCCAGCGCCACTTTCACCATTGGCGCCAACCTGGGGCCTGACCAGGAGGAGGCCCTGGTCAAGTTCCTGCGTGCAAACAAGAAAGTGATTGCTTGGGAGCCCGATCAGTTGGCAGGGATCCCCAGGGACGTCATCGAGCACCACCTCAACGTATGCCCAAACGTGCGCCCCGTGAAGTAGAAGGCCAGGCGGCAGTCCACAGAGAAGCAGGCCTTCATCGTCCAAGAGACCGGCAAGTTGGAGGCCGCTGGAGTTATCCGCGAGGTCCGGTACCCAGATTGGTTGGCCAACCCTGTCGTTGTACCCAAGAAAGGGGGGAAGGAACGCATGTGCGTAGACTTCAACAACCTCAACAAGGCATGCCCGCAAGATCCATTCCCGCTCCCTCGCATCGACCAGATCGTCGATTCCACCGCCGAATGCGACCTGCTGTGCTTTTTGGATGCCTTGTCAGGATATCACCAGATGAGGATGGCGATAGAAGACGTTGAGAAGACCGCCTTCTTGACCCCGTGCGGGGTATGCTGCTATACGTGCATGCCATTCGGACTACGCAACGCAGGGGCAACCTTTCAGTGGCTGATGCACATCACCTTGGGCCCGCAGCTCGGGAAGAATGTTGAAGCATACGTTGATGACATTGTGGTGAAATCTCGAGAGGCCAGGACCCTGATACAAGACCTGGAGGAGACCTTCGCGAGCCTTGACGCAGTGAACCTGCGGCTAAACCCGGAGAAATGCGTGTTTGGCATTCCCTCGGGCAAGCTTTTGGGATTCCTCGTGTCTCACCGTGGCATCGAGGCCAACCCCGAGAAGGTCAAGGCGGTCGAGGACATGAGTCCGCCAAAGACCCTCAGAGAAATGCAGAAGCTCACTGGGCGTGTGACCGCACTAGGGCGCTTCATCTCCAAGTTGGGAGAACGAGCGCTGCCTTTCTTTCAGCTCATGAAGAAAAAGGGGCCCTTTGCATGGACTGAAGAGGCGGATAAGGCGATTCAAGATCTCAAGAGGTACCTAACCAGTCCCCCAGTCATGGTGGCCCCGAGCCCTCAGGAGCCTCTGCTGCTTTACCTTGCCGCCACTCCTTACTCTGCCAGCGCAGCACTAGTGGCGGTTAGGGAGGAGCGCCAGTCCAAGACCACAGCGGCAGCCCGAGGTCAGACGAGATGGGAACAGGGAAAGCTCGAGAAAGCCGAAGCTACAGATGAAGAGAGCCAACCGCCGAGGGACGCACAAGAGACAGGAGAAGCAGCATGCCAGGATGGTTCACCTCCCGAGGACGCAACATCTCGCGAGGTGTCCTCACCTCCCGAGGGCGCCGCAAC
The DNA here is from genome assembly GCA_032464435.1 of Aegilops umbellulata. Classification (NCBI taxonomy): domain Eukaryota; kingdom Viridiplantae; phylum Streptophyta; class Magnoliopsida; order Poales; family Poaceae; genus Aegilops; species Aegilops umbellulata. The sequence continues at coordinate 116,761,422 of CP136056.1, forward strand.
CCAAGCTGCTCACAGCCTTGTTGAGCACCCGGTCTACTTCGTTAGCACGGTGCTGCGGGACGCGAGGGCCCGATATCCCATGCCCCAGAAGCTCCTCCTCGCGCTGTTGGTGGCCTCACGCAGGCTGCGGCACTACTTCCAAGCTCATCCGATCAAGGTCATCTCATCGTACCCCCTAGAGAGGGTGCTCAGGATCCCTAGCTCAACCGGAAGGGTCGCCGAGTGGAACATAGAGTTGCAAGCGTTTCAGCTCGAGTTCAGCACAACTAGGGTCATCAAAGGAGCCGCATTGGCGGATTTCGTGGCGGAATGGACAGAGGCGCCGAACCTCAAGGATGACGAGGATCGCTCCCTCTCCCAGGGAGCGAGGCGCCAGAGGGCTGGGTCATGTACTTCGATGGGGCATGCTCCAGGCACGGCGCGGGGGCTGGTGCTGTACTGATATCACCCACTCAGGATAAGCTTTGCTATGCAGTACAACTCTGTTTCCAGCAAGGAGAAAAGGTCTCCAACAACATAGCAGAATATGAGGGACTGATAGCAGGGTTGAAGGCCGCGACGGCCCTAGGAATGAAGCGCCTCACCGTCAAGGGCGACTCGCAGCTCCTAGTCAACTTCTCCAACAAGGTGTACGAGCTGAAGGACGAGCATATGGAGGCCTACCTAGTAGAGGTCCGCAGGATGGAAAAGCAGTTCTGGGGGCTGGAGCTGAAGCACGTGCCCCGTGGCACCAGCCAGGAAGCTGACGACATAGCTGGACGGGCGTCCAGGCGACTGCCGCCGAAGCCCGGCGTCTTCGAGGAGCGGCTCTTCAAGCCTTCAGCGCAGCCAACGCTATCAAGCACAGCTCAGCCTCGTGAGGAGCTCCCTCAGCTGCCAGCCTCGGGAGCCCCGGCCTGCGGGCCGACCTCAGGAGCACGTTTGCTCCTGACGATGGAACCTCAGGAGGAATGCTGGATCACTGAGCTCCGGAGTTACCTGATACATGGGACCCTGCCAGAGAAGGAGGAGGAAGCAGAACGTGTGGCACAGCAGGCCACGGCATACTGCATCAGAGATGGAGAGCTCTACCGGAAGCAACCCAATGACGTATCTCTGTGCTGCATCTCCAGGGAGCAAGGAAGGGAGCTACTAGGGGACATGCACGGCGGAGACTGCGGACATCACTCGTCATCACGAACCCTCGTTGGCAAAGCCTTCCATAGTGGGTTCTATTGGCCCACCGCGCTCAACGACGCGATCGAGTTGGTGAAGGCTTGTGAGGCCTGCCAGTTCCATTCCAAGCAGATCCATCAGCCGGCGGGGAGCCTGCAGACTATACCCCTCTCGTGGCCATTCGCAGTTTGGGGGCTGGATATTCTGGGCCCGTTCCCTTGGGCGCCAGGGGGCTACCGTTACCTCTACGTCGCCATTTACAAGTTCACCAAGTGGGCAGAGGTGGAGGCTGTCCGAACCATCCTCGCAGGCTCCGCGGTCAAGTTCATCAGGGGCATCGTGAGCCGGTTCGGGGTGCCGAACCGCATCATCACAGACAACGGTTCGCAGTTCACCAGTAACCTCTTCAAAACATACTGTGCTAACATTGGAATGCAGATATGCTACGCTTCGGTGGCACACCCGCGAAGCAATGGGCAAGCCGAACGAGCCAACGCGGAGGTCCTGAGAGGCCTCAAGACCAGGACGTTCAAGAAGAAGCTGGAAGCCTGCGGCAGGGGTTGGTACGATGAGCTCCAATCCGTGTTGTGGTCCATCCGCAAGACCGCGACCAAACCCACCGGGGAGACTCCGTTCTCCCTGGTCTACGGAGCTGAAGCAGTCCTCCCTCATGAGGTCAGGCGTCGCTCCGCGCGGGTCCTGGCGTGCGAAGAAGCGCAGCAGGACACCATGCGGGGGATGGACCTCGTGCTAGGGGAGGAACGCCGCCGGGAGGCCGCACTGCGAGCGGCAAGGTACCAACAGGCGCTACGACGATATCACTGCCGCAACATCCGCCCCAGGACCCTTGAGGTAGGAGACTTCGTACTCAGGCGGGTCCTCTCCAGGGAAGGGTTGCACAAGCTCTCTCCCATGTGGGAGGGCCCGTTCAAAGTTGTTCATGTTTCCAGTCCAGGCTCCGTGCGCTTGGAGACTCAAGAGGGGGAGCCGATCCAGAACGCATGGAACATCCAGCACCTCAGGAGGTTTTACCCCTAAAAGGCCCTGAGCCTGTGAAGAAGGCAAACGCCTGTGAAGACCTTCTCTTTTTGGGAAAGGCCCTGAGCCTGTGAAGAAGGCGAACGCCTGTGAAGGCCTTCTCTTTTTGGAAAAGGCCCTGAGCCTGTGAAGAAGGCGAACGCCTGTGAAGACCTTCTATTTTGGAAAAGGCCCTGAGCTTGTGAAGAAGGCGAACGCCTGTGAAGACCTTCTCTTTTTGGAAAAGGCCCTGAGCCTGTGAAGAAGGCGAACGCCTGTGAAGACCTTCTCTTTTTGGAAAAGGCCCTGAGCCTGTGAAGAAGGCGAATGCCTGTGAAGACCTTCTCTTTTTGGAAAAGGCCCTGAGCCTGTGAAGAAGGCGAATGCCTGTGAAGACCTTCTCTTTTTGGAAAAGGCCCTGAGCGTGTGAAGAAGGCGAACGCCTGTGAAGACCTTCTCTTTTTGGAAAAGGCCCTGAGCCTGTGAAGAAGGCGAACGCCTGTGAAGATCTCACCTCTAAGGAGAAAGGCCCGGAGCCTGTGAAGAAGGCCAATGCCTGTGAAGCTCGCCGCCCCGTGACACTCTCACGTAATAATGAGTGGGGTTGTACACGCCCCGGAGTCTCAGGAGCGCCGGTCTCAGTCCCTGGGGCTCCCTCCCACGCCCAGTGGCAGCACTTAGCTCCGCGCTGGTGAGAAGACATCAAAGACTAGACTAGGTGCCAGACGCAGATTTTTCATTTGCTTTCTGCATTTGGCGTGTTCTACTTGCATTTGAGGTCTTATCGAAGCTATCGCCGTTGTTGATTCATGGTTTGTTGATTTTCGCTCCTCGTTTTGATTATCTCTCATGAAGGCCTCACGAGGGGCGGGGCTCGAACGCCCTCGCGAGTCTTTTTATCTAGCCATTTAAAGGCTTCACGACCCGGGCTCTCTATAGGAGCACCCCTCTAGTCCGTGCCCCTCGGGCACCGCGACATACACACAGGGCCTGGGTCGGTCGCCCCCCGGCTGGGGCCGCAAACAACCTACGCGAGGGCAAATAGTTGTGAGGCGCAACAACAAAATTAAGGTAACAAGTACAAACGGCAATAGTTCTTAAACACGCCCCCATGGGGCTCCACGCAGTTGTCTTGTCTTACACAGGAAGCAAAAGGAAAGGGAAAAGGGCGAGCCCAGCGCGGCCCGCCCCACATCGGTCTACGGAGGCGACACCCGATGCCTCCGGAGCTCAGGCGGACTCCCTCTCGCGCTTCACCGGAGCGCGATGACGGGCGGCAGAACAGCCACCCCCCAAGAAGGCGCGAAGGCGAGGGGGCTGGCTGCGGCCACCGCTGGAGGAGCCACCTGAAGGGGAGTAGGTGAAGCTCGGGGAGCCTCGAGCGCCGCCAGCAGCGCGAGCGCTGTCCCCATCGTCGTCGCCCTCGGGGCAGCATCCCGCGCGGCGACCGTCTTCCCAAAACACCCTCACGTAGAGGGTGCTGACGCCGTCGAACTTGAAGTGCAGGGTGCACCGCTCGCCCAGGCCGCGCGCGCGGGAAAACGTCTGCCAGCCGCGGGTCAGGGCCCCGTTCCCAGAAGGGGAGACCTCGAGCGAGACCCAAGAAGCCCTACTGCAGCAGCCGTCGGCCTGGCGCCAGAAGCCGCACCGGGCGCCGGCCAGCAACTCGCTGATGAAGAAGCGAGGGAGCTGGAGCCAGCTGCTGGTCGGGTCCACCGACCACACGACAAACTCCGGCAGCACTTCTGCCGAGCGAAAGCATGGCCTGGGAGGCCGCGCAGCCACAGCCCGCCTCTCCATGGTGGCAGAGCGCTCACCACCGCGCGGAGAACCGCCCCTGTGTCCGCGGGGAGCCTCAGTGGGGGCCGCGGTATGCTTGCGGGGATGACCCCGGCCGCGCTTGGCCGGAGGGGAGTCGGGCCCCGCCCGACTAGCCTTCCCCTTCTCCGCAGCTGAGAACCTCTTCGGAGCCATGCGGGCGGCGGCGGCAAGGGAGAGGGGGAAGAAGAGAAGCGGGAAAGGATGTACTGGCGGAGCTCGTGCGGCCTCGCACTTATAGCCGGAAAAGGCCAACCGTCAAGCACCACGATCGCAGGTAATAATGGCTCGTATCTATGCATGCAGGGACTAGTCAAGTCACGCAGTTGCCGAGGCATCGTGGGGAAGTGGAGACGCCCACGTCCTGTCAAACCGCCACGCGGCGCCCGAGGCCGCAGGCTGTCAGGGCCCGCAGCGCTTCCCCCTTGCCCTTTCGCCTTTCGGCACGGCCAAGTCCATGCGCGCCTTGAGCCCGGGGGCTACTGTCGGCGTTCTGGGAATGGGGGTCCCCAGACTTGCCTGCCTGCGGCCCACGGCGTGCCTCGAGTGGGGGCCCAACGTAGCCCATCTTCATCAACGCGAGACTCAAGACCCTCGCGAGGGGCCAAGCCTCGCGAGGCGGACGACAGGGCACTTCCTCCAGCACGGCCTCCTTAGGCTGGCTCGCGAGGAGGCGAAGAGATCAAGGTGGGGTACCTCACAAGGTGCCCATGACGCAAGCCATGACGATCAAACATGCCAGGCGGGCGCCAGCCCGCGCAGCGTCCTCCCTTTCTTCTTTGGTGCAAAGGGGGCAAGCGCAGGCGAGAGGATCAAGCAAAGGCACCCGTTTCGGTGCAACGAGACCAAGACCAGCTCCACGACAAGGAGGAAGTCAATGTGGAGCCCAAGCCGGCGTCATCACCAGAGCCTTTGGCAGGCGAAGACCAACTTTAGTCAGGATAAGTGTACCCGATGTCCCCCTTCAAACTGGCCAATTGTTGGCGCCCTTCCCGCTCAATATTTGGGAAGAGGCCCAGGGTCTTTGCCTATATATAGGGACTAGCCGCTCCCAGAGAGAGGGAGAGGACCTAGAGCAAGTAGAGAGAGAGAGAAGGGCGATCGAACTCCCCCCAGCAGTTCATCCCCTAGCCAAGAACAGACCCTCGCGAGGTCGTTCCCCTTTGTACCATTCTTCCTCGTCAGCCCAAGAGGCAATCCACCCGCCACAAACTAGAGTATGGTATTACACCACAACGGTGGCCCGAACTAGTATAAACCCTGTGTTTCTTGTGTTGTTCTTGTGGTAGTTAGATCCTCGCGAGACGGGGAGGTAGAAGGGCACGATCTCCGCACGCACCACAGAGTTCGAACCTTAAGGGTCTGCCGGAACCCGTGATCCAACAGCCTTGGTCTCTTTATAATGGGTTGAATACCAAGAGCCCTCCCCGTGACCGTTTGGGACTCGCCTTTAATTGAGGAGACACAACAATGGGCACGACTGGGTTGCCCACGTCCGTATTGATGAGAATCCCGTAAATTAAGGGGACACGATCTCTACTTCGACAAGACGTGCCAAGGAAACCGCCTCGCTAAACACGCTGAGGTGGGACAACAAAACGATTCTAATAAAGACTTGGCCGTGGTGTGGTGTTACACTATGGGGTACGTCGGCAGATTAGATTTGCGTAAATGTTATTCTCTCTATGGCAATATGTGGAACTTATTTTGCAGAGCCAGACACCATCCTTGTGTTCGCAATCTTCTATGAAGTATTCGGAGGAGGAACCTGGCTTGCAATGCCGAAGACAATTTGCGTGCCGGACTCGTCGTCATTGAAGCCTGGTTCAGGGGCTACTGAGGGAGTCCTGGATTAGGGGGTGTCCGGATAGCCGGACTATAACCGATGACCGGACTCCTGGACTATGAAGATACAAGATTGAAGACTTCATCCCGTGTCCGGATGGGACTTTCCTTGGCGTGGAAGGCAAGCTTGGCGATACGGATATGTAGATCTCCTTCCGTTGTAACCGACTCTGTGTAACCCTAACCCTCTCCGGTGTCTATATAAACCGGAGGGTTTTAGTCCATAGGACGAACAACAATCATACCATAGGCTAGCTTCTAGGGTTTAGCCTCTCTGATCTCATGGTAGATCTACTCTTGTACTACCCATATCATCAATATTAATCAAGCAGGAATAGGGTTTTACCTCCATCGAGAGGGCCCGAACCTGGGTAAAAACATCGTGTCCCTTGTCTCCTGTTACCATCCGCCTAGACGCACACTTCGGGACCCCTTACCCGAGATCTGCCAGTTTTGACACCGACATGGCCCCTTTCAGCAGCGGATATCACGCTCTATTGGGGTGGAATGTTTTTACATGCTTCCAGGCCATACCCCATTACGGGTATATGAAGCTCAAAATGCCCGGACCAAACGGTATAATCACTCTCGTCAGTGATCCGGACATAGCACTCCGCGGCGAAAACGAAACCACATCCCTGGCCCTGGAGGCGCTATCCGAAGCCCTCGCGGCCGAAGAGTTAACCGCACTACGCTGCACTGTGGACAGGGACGACGTGATTCTCGACAAATGCCCCGAATCCACCTCCTTCAAACCAGCAGAAGAAATAGTCAAATTCCATGTCCACCCAACCGACCCCAAGAAGACAGCATCTATCGGAGCTCAACTGAACCCAACAGTCAACGCCGCACTACGAGAATTCCTGCGCGGAAACTGGGATATATTCACCTGGCACCCTTCAGACATGCCAGGGATCCCACGCGAGCTGGCCAAACATAGACTCAATATATTAAAGGGATTTAAACCAGTTAAGCAAACACTGTGGCGCTTTTCCGAACCCAAGCGACAAGCCATGGGGGAGGAGCTGGCAAAACTCATCGAGGCTGGATTCATTAGAGAAATCAAACATCCGGACTGGCTGGCAAACCTAGTGATGGTACCAAAGAAGGACAAATCATGCGCCTATGTGTCGATTTCAAAGACCTCAACAAGGCCTACCCTAAGGATCCCTTCCCCCTCCCGCACATTGATCAAATCATTAACGCCACCGCAGGGCACGACTCACTGTGTTTCCTCGATGCATATTCCGGATACCATCAAACCAAAATGAAGGAGTCCAATCAAGCCGCAACAGCATTTATCACCCCATATGGGCCATTTTGCTTCAACACCATGCCCTTCGGGCTCAAGAACGCCAGCGCCACATACCAAGGCATGATTCAAACATGCCTGAAGAAACATATCGGCAAAACTGTAGAAGCTTACATCGATGACGTCGTCATCAAAACTAGGCATGTCGAAACACTAATAGACGACTTACGTCTTACGTTCGACCACCTCCGGGCATATGACATTAAGCTCAACCTGGAAAAGTGTGTCTTCGGCGTCCCCACTGGAAAACTGATGGGCTTCATCGTCTCCAATAGAGGAATCAAAGCAAATCCGGCTAAAATCTGAGCTCTGTCACAGTTGGCTACACCAACAGACCTCAAACAGGTCCAAAAACTAGCGAGATGCATGGCAGCACTAAGCTCCTTTATCTACAGATTAGGAGAAAAGGCACTACCACTCTATCGCCTCTTACGGCGCACTGATAACTTCGAATGGACAGACGCGGCGACTGCCGGACTGGAGGAAATAAAGGCCCTCCTAGCGACCAACCCAGTCCTGGCCGCACAAAACGCTGGCGAGCCCATGTTGTTATACATATCGGCAACACATCAGGTGGTGAGCGCCCTGCTCGTCGTCGAACGAGAACAGGATGGACAAAAATTTCTGCTCCAAAAACCAGTATACTACGTATCAACTGTCCTCACACCGTGCAAATCCCGGTACCCCTATTGCCAAAAGATAGCATACGCGGTATTCATGGCATCGCGCAAGCTACGACACTACTTACAGGAGTGTTCCATCATGGTGGCTTCTGAGGTCCCGCTCAATGACATAATAAACAATCGGATTGCCATATGGGCCATAGAGCTACTTCCATTCGACATAACATACAAGCCACGACGAGCCATCAAATCCCAAGTCCTGGCCGACTTCATCGCCAAATGGACAGAAGTCGAACTCCCTAAAGAGTACGGCGCATACTCCAATTGGGTTATGTATTTTGACGGCTCCAAAATGTTGGCAGGGCTGGGAGCGGGAGTCGTGTTAACATTCCCCACTGGAGACCTCGTCCAGTATGTACTCCAGATATTATACACAGACTCTAACAACGCAACCGAATACGATGCCCTACTACATGGTCTTTGGATGGCCGTATCCATGGGCATACAACGCCTGGAGGTGTGCGGGGACTCGAACCTCGCCATATCTCAAATAAACGGCGACTTTGAAGCCAAAGATCCAAAGATGGCAGCTTACTGTAATGTCGTATTAAAAATGTCGGCTCGGTTCGAGGGGCTCGAATTTCATCACGTCGCCCGAGAAAGTAATCAAGCGGCGAACGTCCTTGCTCGCATCGGCACTAAGCGCGACCCCGTCGCACCTAACATCTTCTTGGAAAGGCTTTTCAAGCCATCTGTGGTGTGGCAAGGGGAGGGAAGCAACAATAGTCCAGATCCGAATACAACTCCAAATCTCGAACACACCAATAGTACCGGGGGCTCACCCATCGAAGTAACACCGTCGGCCCATCTCATTATGGCAGTCATTGCCCCATGGACTGAACCTTTCTTGGCCTACCTTAATAGGAAGGAGCTTCCCGAAGACCAGAATGAGGCTCGCCGCATTGTCCGGCGTTTGAAGGCCTACAAGGTTCACGACGGAGAACTCTACAAGAAAAGTACTACCAGAGTACTTCAAAGATGTATCTCCGAAGAAGAGGGCGACAAATTTTAGCGGAAATTCACGCCAGCCTCGGCGGACACCATGCCGCAGCTCGGGCCCTTGTCAGCAAGGCCTTCCGTACTGGGTTTTATTGGCCGACAGCCGGAGCAGACGCACATGACCTTGTCCAACGTTGCGTCGGATGCCAAATCTTCGCCAACCAAAGCCACATGCCCCCAACCGCCTTGCAAACTATCCCCATTAATTGGCCTTTCGCAGTCTAGGGACTAGGCATGGTTGGACCCCTTAAAGGGGAAGCCATAAGAAAAAATATCTACTAGTCATGGTGGACAAGTTCACTAAGTGGATAGAAGCTAAGCCGGTCTAAACGGCTGAGTCCGGCCCGGTGATAGAATTCATATCCGGTGTGGTGCACCGTTATGGTGTCCCACACAGCATCATCACCGACAACGGCTCTAATTTCACAGTCGACGAGGTAAAAACCTGGTGCACGAACCTTGGCATTAAACTCAATTACGCCTCCGTCTGCCACCCGCAAACCAACGGTCAAGTCGAACGAGCGAATGGTCTTATTATGAGCGGCATCAAACCCAGACTAGCGCGGTCTTTGAAAGAATCAGACAAGCACTGGGTAGAGGAGCTCAACTCTGTACTCTGGGGGCTGCGGACCACGCCCAACTATACTACTGGATACACACCTTTCTTCATGGTGTATGGTGCAGAGGCTGTGTTGCCCTGCGGTATTATACATGACTCACCTCGAGTGCGTATGTACGAAGAGAAAGAGGCCACGTTAGATCGGCAGGACAGCCTAGATGCCCTAGAGGAGGAGCGCGACGTCGCCAAAGCCTGTTTACCATTTTATCAACAATAGGATCGAAGATATCAAAGCAGAGAAGTACGGGCCAAGACTTACAACATTGGCGAACTTGTTCTACGCCTGCTGAAGAAGAAAAAGGACAAACTCAAGCCTAAATGGGAGGGTCCCTTCATAATTGACGAAGTTATTACCGTAGGAGTGTACCATCTTTGTGATGCATCAGACAATCGCCTCGAGCCAAGCCCCTGGAACGCAGTCAGACTCCGAAGGTTCTCTGCCTAGCGCCGAACTCTTTGTTTGTCTCCTTCTCCTCTATAGTTTCCATTACTTTTTCTCTCTCTTCCACCTTTATTTCTTCGCTTTAAAGCTCTCATACGGCTCGATCGAACATCGCTGACGTACACATTTTAATATGTGTACGTCCATTATACCTGGGGGCTTCTGGGACATAAGCTTTTTTATTCACGGAGCATCAAGCTCTTCACATATGTGTTTTCTTCCATCTGTACCTTTTCTTCGCCATTATATGCATCGATACGACTTAAGTTTTGGCCAAGCTAGGTTGCCTGGCTCCTATGCTTATGCCCTACATTCCCGTTAGTTCGGCTCGGGCATAAAGGGAGCACCTCTACGATTGTTACTGCCGGGTCATCCGGATGTGAACCTCAGACTGGGTGAAGCCGAAAACTCGCGTTCTTAAGGGAATATTTCGTCGGCGAATTAAAGATGTCTTTTCATCTATTCCATTACGAACCCCGAGAAGTTATATACACTATGATTTTCCCATCACAATTAAGGACATGTACATGAAATGCAGGGATTTTTGCATTCGTGCCCCTAGTTGGGTCACACGCGACTGTTTTGCCCCTAGTTTTTCAACAATTGCGGTTTTGCCTAGCTCACTTCACTCTCCTTGTGTTTTTGCCCTTCCGGAGCGGTTTCGACCAATCAGGGTTCGCCACGTGGCGACTGCTCATTGGTCAGACCCGCTCTGGAAGGGCAAAAACACAAGGCGAGTGCAGTGAGCTGGGCAAAACCGCAATTGTTGAAAAACTAGGGGCAAAACAGTTGAGTGTGACCCAACTAGGGGCACCAATACAATTATTCCTTAAATGCATGCACACACAGTAAAAGGATCCCTTAACGGAACTATTCTCTCTGGAAGATGTTTCTTACAATCTCAATGTAATATAACATAGCTAGCGAGATACAACTTGTCTGTTCAAGCAATTATGACCCCTACGCCTAGTTTTCCAGGCATACCCCGGCCTATTCGGTCGCGACGGTATTTAGAAACACTCGCACCTTCGGGTCTGGAGGCTGAAGCGAAAAGGTCTGCCATGAGAAATGATATACAATTCAGCTAGAATTCCACATCATGAGGAAAGTACACAGTCACTTGGGCTCGAACACTTCCTCCTCTACACCTTCCAACAGGCAGTCTAACTTACAATCCTGTTGGGAATATTTAGCGGCCACCTCTACTTGGTCATATACTAAACTAATGGGAATTTCTTCCCCATTTGACCCTAACGGTCCAACCCGGGCCATGTGATTTGGATCCAGCTTGGTATACAGTGTTTTCACCATGGCCCAAGCCTCTCGTGCACCCTCTCGGCAGGCCGATATCTTCCATGGTCGGATACACTGCCGCGCTCCCTTGAACAGCTCTACGAGGTCCTCCATACTTCCTGGGGGGAGGCGGATGGCCATAAAGCCTTGGCAACGCTCCGCATGGCCAGCCAGGCATGCTTGTGAACCTGCGATAGTCGTTGCAGCAGATCACTCCATGATCCGGATACATCCGCTTCAGGACGGCCCATCAATATACCTGCAAACATGATTATATCAGTCCCATATATCTTTGAGCTACTTCAAAACTAGTTCGGACACGTACTGAAGATGCCGCCCCGCAGCTTTTTGTTCTCCTTCACGGAATCGGCTAGCTGGGCTCGAACATCTTTCAACTCTTCACCCAATGTAGTGTTGGAATCCTATAGCTTGTTTTTCTTGTCTCTGACGCGGGTCAGCACACGCTTGCCTGCGGCGTGTTGCCTTTTCGCCTCTTTTTCTCCCTCTTGGGCGATCTTCAACTTCTCTTCAAATTGATCAGACGACCCTATTATGCGATCAGCAGCAACATTAGCATAGTCGGGACCCAATTATTGTTCCTTGGTAGAGGGGAACATTACCAGAAGATGACTGCTTGACGTTTTCCAGTTCGGTAGTAGCAGCATTTAGCGGCACCCGGCACTGCTCCAGCTCTTGGGCTAGCAAGCCATTCTTTTCTGTAAGAACCTGGTTGTACAACGATCCTTAAATCAATTGTGCCAACTTCTTTCAGTCTCGGGGGCTATGGGCATATGGTTATCCTTTTTTGACAAAGATAACTTACCTGCACATCCGTCAGATATTGCTTCGTGGCTATTCTAAGCCTATCTCGAGCAGCCCGGATGTACGCATCGCCCGAGCTAAAGGCGTTAAATGCCTCTTACAGCCCTGCAGCGCCGATGATTTATGGCGCTCTCCACTGCTACCTCTTGAGCACTACGTTGGTTTTCCCTTGAAGAGGAAAGGGTGATGCAGCAAAGTAGCGTAAGTGTTTCCCTCAGTTTTTGAGAACCAAGGTATCAATCCAGTAGGAGGCTACGCGCGAGTCCCTCGTACCTGCACATTACAAATAAATCCTCGTAACCAACGCGATAAGGGGTTGTCAATCCCTTCACGGTCACTTACGAGAGTGAGATCTGATAGATAATATATTTTGGCATTTTTGTGATAAAGATGCAAAGTAAAATAAAAGCAAAGGAAATAACTAAGTGTTGGAAGATTAATATGATGAAGATAGACCAGGGGGCATACGTTTCACTAGTGGCTTGTCTCAAGAGCATAAGCATTTTACGATGGGTGAACGAATTACTGTTGAGCAATTGACAGAATTGAGCATACTTATGAGAATATCTAGGTATGATCATGTATATAGGCATCACGTCCGAGACAAGTAGACCGACTCCTTCCTGCATCTACCACTATTACTCCATTCATCGACAGTTATCCAGCATGCATCTAGAGTATTAAGTTCATGAAAACAGAGTAACACCTTAAGCAAGATGACATGATGTAGAGGGATAAATTCATGCAATATGATAAAAACCCCATCTTGTTATCCTCGATGGCAACAATACAATATGTGTCTTGCTGCCCCTACTGTCACTGGGAAAGGACACCGCAAGATTGAACCCAAAGCTAAGCACTTCTCCCATTGCAGGAAAGATCAATCTAGTAGGCCAAACCAAACTGATAATTCAAAGAGACTTGCAAAGATAACCAATCATACATAAAAGAATTCAGAGAAGATTCAAATATTGTTCATAGATAATCTTGATCATAAACCCACAATTTATCGATCTCAACAAACACACCGCAAAAAGAAGATTACATCGAATAGATCTCCACAAGAGAGGGGGAGAACATTGTATTGAGATCCAAAAAGAGAGAAGAAGCCATCTAGCTACTAACTACGGACCCGAAGGTCTTAGGTAAACTACTCACACTTCATCGGAGAGGCTATGGTGTTGATGTAGAAGCCCTCCATCATGGGTGCCCCCTCCGGCTGAGCTCCGGAACAGGCCCCAAGATGAGATCTCGTGGGTACAAAAGGTTGCGGCGGTGGAATTAGGTTTTTGGCTCCCTATCTGATCGTTTGGGGGTACGTAGGTATATATAGGAGGAAGGAGTACGTCGGTGGAGCAACAGGGGGCCCACGAGGGCGGAGGGCGCACCCTAGGGGGTGGGCGCGCCCCCTACCTCATGGCTTCCTCTTTTGTTTCTTGACGTAGGGTCCAAGTCTCCCGGATCATAATCTTCCTAAAAATCACGTTCCCGAAGGTTTCATTCCGTTTGGACTCCGCTTGATATTCCTTTTCTGCGGAACTCTAAAATAGGCAAAAAACAGCAATTCTGGGCTGGGCCTCCGGTTAATAGGTTAGTCCCAAAAATAATATAAAACTGAATAATAAAGACCAATAATGTCCAAAACAATAACTAATATAGCATGGAGCAATAAAAAATTATAGATACGTTGGAGACGTATCAAGCATCCCCAAGCTTAATTCATGCTCGTCCTCGAGTAGGTAAATGATAAAAAGGATATTTTTTGATGCGGAGTGCTACTTGGCATAATTTTAATGTAATTCTTCTTAATTGTGGTATGAATATTCAGATCCGAAAGATTCAAGATAAAAGTTCATATTGACATAAAAATAATAATACTTCAAGCATACTAACTAAGCAATTATGTCTTCTCAAAATAACATGGCCAAAGAAAGTTCATCCCTACAAAATCATATAGTTTAGTCATGCTCCATTTTCATCACACAAGAATGCTTTCATCATGCAGAACCCCGATGACAAGCCAAGAAATTGTTTCATACTTTAGAAATCTCAAACCTATAAACTTTCACGCAATATATGAGCGCGAGCCATGGACATAGCACTATGGGTGGAATAGAATATGATGATGGGGGTTATGTGGAGAAGACAAAAAAGGATAAAGTCTCGCATCAACGAGGCTAATCAATGAGCTATGGAGATGCCCATCGATTGATGTTAATGCAAAGAGTAGGGATTGCCATGCAACGGATGCACTAGAGCTATAAATGTATGAAAGCTCAACAAAAGAAACTAATCGGGTGTGCATCCATCTTGCTTGCTCATGAAGACCTAGGGCACTTGAGGAGGCCCATTTTTGGAATATACAAGCCAAGTTCTATAATGAAAAATTCCCACTGGTATATGAAAGTGACAAAACAAGAGACTCTCTATCATGAAGATTATGGTGCTGCTTTGAAGCACAAGTGTGGCAAAGGATAGTAGCATTGTCCCTTCTCTCTTTTTCTCTCTTTTTTTGGGCCTTCTCTTTTTTTATGGCCTTTCTCTTTTGTTTTATTCCTCACTTGGGACAATTCTCTAGAAAATGATGATCATCACACTTCTATTTATTTACAACTCAATGATTGCAACTCGATACTAGAACAAAGTATGACTCTATATGAATGCCTCCGGCAGTGTACCGGGATATGCAATGAACCAAGAGTGACATGTATGAAAGAATTATGAAAGGTGCCTTTGCCACAAATACTATGTCAACTACATGATCATGCTAGCAATATGAAAATGATGAGTGTGTCATCATAAATGGAATGGTGGAAAGTTGCATGGCAATATATCTTGGAATGGCTATGGAAATGCCATAATAGGTAGGTATGGTGGCTATTTTGAGGAAGATATAAGGAGGTTTATGTCTGAAAGAGTGTATCATATCACGGGGTTTGGATGCACCGGCGAAGCTTGCACCAAATCTCAATGTGAGAAAGGGCAATGCATGGTACCGAAGAGGCTAGCAATGATGGAAGGGTGAGAGTGCGTATAATCCATGGACTCAACATTAGTCATAAAGAACTCACATACTTATTTCAAAAATCTACAAGTCATCAAAAACCAAGCACTACGCGCATGCTCCTAGGGGATATATTGGTAGGAAAAGACCATCGCTCGTCCCCGACCGCCACTCATAAGGAGGACAATCAAAGAACACCTCATGTTTCAAATTTGTTACATAATGTTTACCATACGTGCATGCTACGGGACTTGCAAACTTCAACACAAGCATTTCTCAAATTCACAACTACTCAACTAGCATGACTTTGATATTATTACCTCCATATCTCAAAACAATCATCAAGCATCAAACTTCTCTTAGTATTCAACACACTCATAAGAAAGTTTTTACTAATCTTGAATACCTAGCATATTAGGATTATTTAAGCAAATTACCATGCTATTTAAGACTCTCAAAATAATCTAAGTGAAGCATGAGAGATCAATAGTTTCTATAAAACAAATCCACCACCATGCTCTAAAAGATATAAGTGAAGTACTAGAGCAAAACTATATAACTCAAAAGATATAAGTGAAGCACAAAGAGTATTCTAATAATTTCCAAATCATGTATGGATCTCTCAAAAGGTGTGTACATCAAGGAGGATTTTAGTAAACTAAAAATCAAAGACTCAAATGATATAAGACGCTCCAAGCAAAACACATATCATGTGGTGAATAAAAATATAGCTCCAAGTAAAGTTACCGATGGAAGTAGATGAAAGAGGGGATGCCTTCCAGGGCATCCCCAAGCTTTGGCTTTTTGGTGTCCTTACATTATCTTGGGGTTGCCATGGGCATCCCCAAGCTTAGGCTCTTGCCACTCCTTGTTCTATAATTCATCAAAATCTTTCACCCAAAACCTGAAAACTTCACAACACAAAACTCAACAGAAATCTCGTGAGCTCCGTTAGCGAAAGAAAACAAAAGACCACTTCAAGGTACTGTAATGAACTCATTCTTTATTTATACTGGTGTTGAACCTACTGTATTCCAACTTATATATGGTTTATAAACTATTTTATTAGCCACAGATTCATCAAAATAAGCAAACAACACACGAAAAACAGAATCTGTCAAAAACAGAACAGTCTGTAGTAATCTGTACCTAACGCAAACTTCTGGAACTCCAAAAAATCAGAAAAAATAGGATGACCTAGGAATTTTTTTTATTGATCAGAAGCAATTGGAATCACTATTTTATCACGTTCTGGTGATTTTTAACAATTGTTTTCATGAACAGAAAGTTTCTGGAAATTACAGCAAGATCAAATAACTATCATCCAAGAAGGTCCTATAGGTTTACTTGGCACAAACACTAATTAAAACATAAAAACACATCTAACCATAGGCTAGATCAAATATTTATTCCTAAACAGAAGCAAAAGCAAAAAAACTAAAAATAAAATTGGGTTGCGTCCCAACAAGCGCTATCATTTAACGCCCGTAGCTAGGCATGATGATTTCAATGATGCTCACATGAAAGACGAGAATTGAAGCACAAAGAGAGGATCACAAAACACGTGACAAACACATCTAAGTCTAACATACTTTATATGAATAGGCATCTTATAGAAAAACAAATTATCATAGCAAGCAAAAACTAGCATATGCAAGGCAGAGGAAAGAAACAATAGCAATCTCAATATAACGACAGGTAATTTAGTAACATGAAAATTTCTACAACCATATTTTCCTCTCTCATAATAATTACATGTGGGTTCATAAGAAAATTCAACAAAATAGCTATCACGTAAAATATTTTCAACACGATCCACATGCATGCGAAGTTGACACTCTTCCAAAATAGTGGGATTATCATTAACTAAAGTCATAACCTCTCCAAACCCACTTTTATCAAAAATTTCATAAGATTGAAAATCCTCCAAATATGTGGGATCTAAAGTTGAAACTCTTCCAAACCCACTTTCAATATTATTGCAAACATTATTATCAATCTCATATTCATCTTGGGGCTTAAATAAATTTTCAAGATCATAAGAAGAACCACCCCAATCATGATCATTACAACAAGTAGTACACATAGCAAAACTAGCATCCCCAAGCTTAGGGTTTTGCATATTATTAGCACAATTGGCATTAATAGAATTTATAATAACATCATTGCAATCATGCTTTCTATTCAAAGATCTACCGTGAATCACTTCGTAAGTTTCTTCTTTCAACACTTCATCACAATTTTCAGATTCACAAATTTCAAGCAAAACCTCATAAAGATAATCTAGTGCACAAAACTCGCTAGCAATAGGTTCATCATAATTGGATCTCTTAAAGAGATTAGCAAGTGGATGAGGATCCATAACCTTTTAGCAATCGAAGATGCAAGCAAAAAGAAGGTACATGGTAACACGAGCAAACAGAAGGACGAACGAAAGAGGGGCAAGTAAAACGGCAAGGATGAAGTGGGGGAGAGGAAAACGAGAGGCAAATGGCAAATAATGTAATGCAGGAGATAAGGGATTGTGATGGATACTTGGTGTGTTGACTTTTTCATAGACTCCCCAGCAACGGCACCAGAAATCCTTCTTGCTACCTCTTGAGCACTGCGTTGGTTTTCCCTTGAAGAGGGAAGGGTGATGTAGCAAAGTAACGTAAGTATTTCCCTCAGTTTTTGAGAACCAAGGTATCAATCCAGTAGGAGGCTACGCGCGAGTCCCTCGTACCTGCACAATACAAATAAATCCTCGCAACCAACGCGATAAGGGGTTGTCAATGCCTTCACGGTCACTTACGAGAGTGAGATCTGATAGATATGATAGATAATATTTTTTGGTATTTTTGTGATAAAGATGCAAAGTAAAATAAAAGCAAAGTAAAAAAGTAACGGAAATAACTAAGTGTTGGAAGATTAATATGATCAAGATAGACCCGGGGGCCATAGGTTTCACTAGTGGCTTCTCTCAAGAGCATAAGTATTTTACGGTGGGTGAACGAATTACTATTGAGCAATTGACATAATTGAGCATAGTTATGAGAATATCTAGGTATGATCATGTATATAGGCATCACATCCGAGACAAGTAGACCGACTCCGGCCTGCATCTACTACTATTACTCCATTCATCGACAGCTATCCAGCATGCATCTAGAGTATTAAGTTCATGAAAACAGAGTAACGCCTTAAGCAACATGAAATGATGTAGAGGGATAAATTCATGCAATATGATAAAAAAAAACCATGTTGTTATCCTCGATGGCAACAATACAATACGTGCCTTGATGACCCTACTATCCTTGGGAAAGGACACCGCAAGATTGAACCCAAAGCTAAGCACTTCTCCCATTGCAGGAAAGATCAATCTAGTAGGCCAAACCAAACTGATAATTCGAAGAGACTTGCAAAGATAACCAATCATACATAAAAGAATTCAGAGAAGACTCAAATATTGTTCATAGATAATCTTGATCATAAACCCACAATTCATCCGTCTCAACAAACACACCGCAAAAAGAAGATTGCATCGAATAGATCTCCACAAGAGAGGGGGAGAACATTGTATTGAGATCCAAAAAGAGAGAAGAAGCCATATAGCTACTAACTATGGACCCGAAGGTCTGAGGTAAACTACTCACACTTCATCGGAGAGGCTATGGTGTTGATGTAGAAGCCCTCCATGATGGGTGCCCCCTCGGGCGGAGGTCCGGAACAGGCCCCAAGATGGGATCTCGTGGGTACAGAAAGTTGCGGCGGTGCAATTAGGTTTTTGTCTCCGTATTTGATCGTTTGGGGGTACGTAGGTATATATAGGAGGAAGGAGTATGTCGGTGGAGCAATAGGGGGCCCACGAGGGTGGAGGGTGCGCCCTGGGGGGGCGCCCCCCTACCTCGTGGTTTCCTATTTTGTTTCTTGACGTAGGGTCCAAGTCTCCCGGATCATAATCTTCCTAAAAATCACGTTCCCGAAGGTTTCATTCCATTTGGACTCCATTTGATATTCTTTTTCTGCGAAACTCTGAAATAGGCAAAAAACAGCAATTCTGGGTTGGGCCTCCGGTTAATAGGTTAGTCCCACAAATATAATGTCCAAAACGGTAGATAATATAGCATGGAGCAATCAAAAATTATAGATACGTTGGAGACGTATCATCCATCTCCGAGTTTGTAATGGACATATTTTCCGAACCCTCGGCCGAAGGGCAGTTCGGCGTCGTTCCTACACCGGCCCCTATCCCCCAACTGGATCTAAATCCTGGTTGTTGGGAGCACGACCGACCGGGTCCCCGGACACAGTTCGGCAAACCTTTTTCCTATAGCCAAACAAACACACAAGTCACAGTCGGATGCGGCCGCTGAAAAGCATATTTATCCGTACCTCCTCGACAAAGGCCTGGCTGTGTCTTCACCGGTCTTCCTCTTCGAAGGCTTGCCCGGTGCAGGAGCCGATCTCTTCGGAATCACCGAACGTCTCCCCTGTGGAGCACGATACAGTTCGGTGGGTGAGGCAGAATAAGTGCACTCTTTTAGAAAAGTTTTTCTTGATTATTTACATGTGAAGCCGGAAGGAGGCCGGGGTAGTCGGCGGTGATGGCCACTTCTGTGCCGTCATAGCTTGTTTGGTAAAACACTCCCTCCGCGAGCACCACGAATACATCCAGATCCTCCTCAAATCCAGGATCAAGCTCCCGGTTATGGTTCTCCGACTGTGGGGCGGGACTATGAAGTCCTTCGGTGACCTTCCGCCAGTGCTGTCATAACAAACAGACTTGAGATTTACCAAAACTAATCCAGAAGTGGAATGAGTGGAACAGAGGGGTTGAGGCTTACCCAACTGGGAGGATCATACATACAATACCCATCTCTGCGCTTAATGCGAAGAAATTCCTCTTCCTCCCCTTTAAACAGCTCGGCCAATATCTTGGCCAGAGCGGCGGGGGTATCCGGACCTTTCCGGCCACAGCGGGGGCGTCATCCTACCTATTATAGTGCCACATTGGCATCCCTCGGCATTGTAGCGGCTGAACTCCTCGCACTAAGGAGGTCGCCATTACCTTGATTATGGTGAGTCCGGACTAAGCGAGCATCTTTATCTTGCTCAAGAGCTGACGAACTTCTACACTATCATCCTCTTCATGACTCCGGGGACGCCAACTGTGGCGTTTCTTCAGCAGAACACTCGCGAATTCAGGAAGACCCCTTCGAACTGGGTCAGGAAGTGCGATGTCCTCAATATAAAACCATTCGGAAGGCCATTCTTCGGATGCCTTCCTTGGCGTGCCGGATGGATATCCGGTGTCGGCGATACGCCACACTTCGGCTCCGCCCACTTCAAAAATTAACCCCTCATGATTGTGTGGGACAAGACAGAACAACTTCCTCCATAGCTCAAAATGGGCTTCGATACCCAGGAATAATTCGCATAAGGCAACATAACCCGTGATGTGTAGAATGGAGGCAGGGGTGAAGTTGTGCAGCTGGAGGCCATAATATTCCAAAAGCCCTCAGAGGAACGGATGGATTGGAAAACCGACGCCTCTTAGCAGGTAGGGTATGAAACATACTCGCTCTCCCCTAGAGGGATTGGGAGAGTCCTCTGCCTGAGTCTCATCATTGAAGGAGTCTAGCCCCGCTCGAACAGGGACTAGATCTGCAGGGGGAAGAAATCCCTGCGGCTACAACTTCTTCAGTTGACTGTGGGACACTGAACACCTCTTCCACTTGCCTTTCTCTGGGCCAGAACGAGTGGAGGAGCTGGGGACGCTAGCCATGCTGGAATGGTTTCTTCTAAGCAGTCTCCAGGGATTTTTCTCTACGTGGTGCCGAACGGATCTAGGATCCAATCTCTTTAATAGGCGCTTTTCCTTGAGTGGACGGGGTGTTATCCGCAAAAATACCCTGACCTCTCACCTTCGTTCGACGCATGGAATACAAAGTTATTTAAACGCACAGAAGCCGAGGGGAGCAACATTGGATCAATGGCCGAATATATTACTTGGAGATGAATAAAGGAGGAACCCGCCTTGCAATGCCGAAGAAAATTTGTGTGCCGAACAACTCACTATGGAAGACTGGTTCGGGGGCTACTGAGGGAGTCCTGGACTAAGGGGTCCTCGGGCGCCCGTCCTGTTATCCATGGGCCAGACTGATGGGCTGTGAAGACATGAAGGCCGGAGACTGTACCCGTGTCCAGATTGGACTCTACTTGGCGTGGAAGGCAAGCTTGGCAGCCGACTGTGTAGATTCCTTCTTATGTAACCGACTCTATGTGAACCCTAGATCCCCCCATGTCTATATAAACCGGAGGGGTTAGTCCGGAAAAGGACACATTACCATAGTCATATAAGCTAGACTTCTAGGGTTTAGCCATTACGATCTCGTGGTATATCAACTCTTGTAATACTCATATTCATCAAGATCAATCAAGCAGGAAGTAGGGTATTAACTCCATAGAGAGGGCCAGAACCTGGGTAAACATCGTGTCCCCCGTCTCTTATTACCATCGATGCTAGACGCACAGTTCGGGACCCCCTACCCGAGATCCACCGTTTTGACACCGACACTCACCTCATCCCCGGAGAGCGGAAGATAATTATTGTCCTCCGAGTCTTCGTTTATGGCCTGTTCATCAGGGCTGACTCGCCCATCTTCCCATTCATCCTGATCGGAGGTTGGCTCAACAGGGTCTTCATTGTCTTCGGCATGGTCTACAGTATTATTTTCTCCTATGCCGGTATTCCTGTTTTTTCTATGGCGTGATTTAGACTGGCGCCGCTAACGCCGGTGCTTTTGCTCTATCTCAGGAGGTTTATCCTCAACTGGGTCTTCTTTGTCATCGCTGTTATTCTCTTTGGGTGTATCCATCATGTACACGTCATACGAAGAGGTGGTCGTCCAACGTCCAATAAACGGCTGGTTTTGGGCCTGCTCTTCTTCGGCATCGTCGTCCATACCGTCGATGTCTTTGGAGTCGTAATCGAGCATTTCGGTTAGGTCCTCGATGGTGGGTATAAAGTGGGTGGTGGGTGGGACGGAAACTTCCCTGCTCTCAGCCCCTAGTCTGGACTGGGCATAGTTCAGACGTTGCTCATCTGTAATAACAAGGGATCGCATTAGGTCCAGAGCCTCACTTAAAGGCGAGGTTTGGCACGAGAGAAGAGAGCTAGTGGAGTACGGCAAGAGGGAGACTCCTTGGACGAACTCACACGATGCTGACTCCGAGGGTTCGGAGCCAGTGTCCGGAGAAGGGTCTGGTTTCGTGATGGTTGCCAGCGACGCCACTTCAACCGGCTCTCCCGTACTGGGTTTGGTGTCCGCAGATAGTCCGGCGGGCTCAAGAAGTCCGTCTTCGGACATGGTGACGCACTACGGATCTAAGGCCAGACCGGGAGTTGGAGTCGCCAATCCTTGGAAGATAAAGTCTACCCGGACATCAGCGACATGGTCCAGGTTTCCAAAACTGATCCGGTGATCTGGGGCGTAGCCGTCGATCTGCTCTAGATGGCCAAGCGAGTTGGCTGGCAGTGCGAAGCCACCGAACAGGAAGATCTGGCCGGGGAGAAAAACTTCCCCTGGACAACATTGTTGTAAATGATTGACGGAGCCATCGAACCTCTTGAAGACGACACAGCGGAGCTCTCAATGAAAGCACCAATGTCCGTGTCAAAACTGGCGGATCTCGGGTAGGGGGTCCCGAACTGTGTGTCTAAGGTCGATAGTAACAGGAGACAAGGGACACGATGTTTACCCAGGTTTGGGCCCTCTCTATGGAGGTAATGCCCTACTTCGAGCTCGATTGATCTTGATGAATATGAGTATAACAAGAGTTGATCTACCATGAGATCGTAATGGCTAAACCCTAGAAGTCTAGCCTGTATGATTATGATTGTCCCTATGGACTAAACCCTCCAGTTTATGTAGACACCGGAGGGGACTAGGGATGTACAAAGTCGGTTACGGAGAAAGTAATCTTCATATCCGAACGCCAAGCTTGCCATCCACGCCAAGGAGAGTCCCATCCGGACACGGGTGAGAGTCTTCGGTCTTGTATCTTCATAGCCCATCAGTCCGAACCATGTCCAACAGGCCGGACGTCTGAGGACCCCTTAATCCAGGACTCCCTTAGCCATTGATTCAAAGATATAAACAATTAACAGATTAAGTCGGGGGATGAGCATTTGAAGTATTGGCGGCTTAAATGGGGACTAATGGTACCTACTTTCTGCTGTTAAACCTGACAGAGTTAAAAGTCAAGATATATTTTACAGAATCAAATTATAAGGAAGAAAGCATGGTTAAACCGGAGAAGCAGTTCTGGGTCATGCAAGTATGAAGCATATGGTGGATCACGGTTTACAATATAAGCCGTCGTGGCAGTTATGGTACTTCAAATTTTACTAAGTGTTGGATAAATAGATTTCGCAAGCTGGAGCAATAATTTTGGATCTACCAGAGTTCAGAAAAATAGTAAAATTCTAGCCTAAGGTGGCGGCAATGGAAAATCTTGGATACTCTGAGGAGATCTTCTATGGAGAGATGCTATTCTAATGATGAAAATGATGTTAAAAACTCCTTCCGCACAAGATTTATGGCCTATTCGGATTAAAAGCTATCAGAGTTGATGGAAGTAATGCAAGAACAGCAAGAACACCGACGAACGGCCCGAACCCAAATACAGATCTGAGATAAAGGGGGAGGTGCACTAACAGGTGATGAGGAGCAGCGGTGGCACGCCGGAGTTTTCTGGTCCGATCAGGCCGATGCAGCGGCCTGAGTTGATGCAGCGGTCGGAGGTTACAGCGGAGGAGCTCGAGCACTAGTGTGGCTGTGCGAAGGAGGAAGACGAAGGAGGAAACGAGGGGGGAAATGATAAAGACCCCTGCCCCTATTTATAAGGGGGTGGATACAAGGCATGCGCGGGAATCGAGGAGACTAAAATCATCATGTGGTTATATGGACGCCTCAGTTTTCGGATGCTCATTAAGATAAGTATCAATTAAGATGTTCTGGGCCTCGTCCGAAATTAATACAAAATGACGTCATGGCGGTTTAAGAAGATTCTGTGAGTTGACGTCATGGCGGGTTACAACAATGTTTATCAAACAAAGCGATGTAAGAATTTTGACAAATCAGATATTGAAGATTGATATGAACAAGTTCAAATCAACCTGGGGCCTATTGTTGGGGATATAACTACTGGGTATGAACCGCCCAGGAGGGACCGGGTCATACCACAAGCGACTCATCAAAGAAGATGGCGGATCATACAAGCCCGTTGACGGCCCAAGACCGAGAGGCGACTTGAGGCTCAAGAGGATGAACCGCCATATGTGTATGACTTGTTTTGTAAGGCAAGCATAGTTATTCACCGAGCTGGACACATTGTGTATGAGCCGGCCGGGACTCCGTGAGCCGTCGGTCATCTACCTGTGTATATTAAGGGATGACCCCGCGGCAGTTTAGGGCAAGAAACAAGAGATCAAGAACTAGGTCAAGCGTATTCGCTCCTGTCGGATTACGGGTTCCGGCAGACCCTTAAGGTTCGAACTCTGGGGTGCGCGCGGGGATGATGCCCTCTACATCTCCATCTCGCAAGGATCTAAACTACAGAAAGAACAGCACAAGAGACACAGGGTTTATACTAGTTCGGGCCACCATTGTGGTGTAATACCCTACTCTAGTTTGTGGTGGGTGGATTGCCTCTTGGGCTGATGATGATGAACAGTACAAGGGGGAACAGCCTCGCGAGGGTCTGTTCTTGGCTAGGGGGATGAACTGCTAGGGGAGTTCAGCCGCCCTTCTCTCTCTTTCTCTACTTGTTCTCTGCTTGCTCTGAATACTCTCCTCGATCTCTAGATGCCTCTACCCCGGGGGTGGCTAGTCCTATTTCTAGGCAAAGGCACTGGGCCTCTTCCCAAATATTGAGCGGGAAGGGTGCCAACAATTGGCCAATTCGAAGGGGAACATCTTCTCTTGCCAAAGGCCCTGTGGTGACGCCGTTCTGGGCTCCATGGTGACCTCCCTCCCACCGTTGGACTGGTCTTGGTCTTGTTGCACAGAAATGGATGCCTTTGCTTGATCCTCTCGCCTGCGCTTTCCCCCTTTGCACCAAAGAGGAAAGGGAGGACGCTGCGTGGTCTGGCGCCTGCCTGGCACCCTTGGTTGTCATGGCTTGCGTCATGGGCACCTCGCGAGGTACCCTGCCTAGATCTCTCCGCCTCCTCGCGAGCCATCCTGAGGAGGCCGCGCCTGAGGAAGCACCGTGTCGTCCGCCCCGCGAGGCTTGGCCCCTCGTGAGGGTCTTGAGTCTTGTGTTGATGAAGATGGGCCGTGTTGGGCCCCCATTTGCGCCACGCCGCAGGCCGCAGGCAGGCAAGTCTGGGGACCCCCGTTCCTAGAACGCCGACAGTAGCCCCCGGGCCCAAGGCGCGCATGGACTTGGCCGTGCCGAGAGGCGAAAGGGCAAGGGCGAAGCGCCCCGGGCCCTAACAGCCTGCTGCCTTGGGCGCCGCGTGGCGGTTGATTGGACGTGGGCGCCTCCGCTTCCCCACGACGCCTTGGCAACTGTGTGACTTGACTAGTCCCTGCATGCGTAGATACGGGTCATTATTACCTACGATCGTGGTGCTCGACGGTTGGCCTTTTCCGGCTATAAGTACGGGGCCGCATCAGCTCCGCCAGTCCGCCCCTTCCCGCTTCTCTTCTTCTTCCTCTCCTTTGCCGCCCGCCGCTCGCATGGCTCCGAAGAGGTTCTCAGCCGCGGAGAAGGGGAAGGCTAGTCAGGCGGGGCCCGACTCCCCTCCGTCCAAGCGTGGCCGGGGTCATCCCCGCAAGCATCTCGCGGTCCCCGCTGTGGCTCCCCGTGGCCACAGGGATGGTTCTCCGCGTGGTGGTGAGCGCTCGGCTGCCAAGGGGAGGCGGGCTGTGACTGCGCGGCCCCCCAGGCCACGCTTTCGCTCGGCGGAGGTGCTGCCGGAGTTCGTCGTGTGGTCAGCGGACCCGACCAACACCGGGCTCCAGCTCCCTCGCTTCTTCATCAGCGAGCTGCCGGCCAGCGCCCCGTGCGGCTTCTGGCTTCAGGCTGACGGTTGCTGCAGTAGGGCCTCCTGGGTTTCGCTCGAGGTCTCCCCTTATGGGAATGGGGCCCTAGCCCAAGGCTGGCAAACGTTTGCCCCCGCTCGCGGCCTGTGCCAGCGGTGCACCCTGCACTTCAAGTTCGACGGCGACGGCACCCTCTATGTGAGGGTGTTTGGGGAAGATGGTCGCCGCGCAGGATGCTGCCCCGAGGGCGACGACCGTGGCCAGGGTCTCACTCCAACGACGATGGAGGAGACAGCGCCCGCTCCGATGGCGGCGCCCGATGCTCCCGAAGCTCCACCAACTCTTCTTCGGGCGGCTCCTCCAGCGGTGGCCGCAGCCAACCCCTCGCCATCGCGCTTGCTTGGGGGGTGGCTGTTCATCCGCCCATCGCCGCGCCCCGGTGAAGCGCGAGAGGGAGTCCGCCTGAGCTTCGAAGGCATCCCGTGTCGCCTCTGCAGGCCGATGTGAGGCGGGCCGCGCCGGGCTCGCCTTTTCCATTTCCTTTTGCTCCCTGTGTAAGACAAAATAGCTGCATGGAGCGCCGTGGGGGCGTGTTGAGAATTGTTGCCGTTGTAGCCATTACCTTGACTTTGTCGTTGCGCTTCTCGACTATTTGCCCTCGCGTAGGTAGTTTTCGGCCCCAGCCGGGGGGCGACCAACCCAGGCCCTGTGTGCGTGTCGCGGTGCCCGAGGGGCACGGACTAGAGGGGTGCTCCTGTATAGAGCCCGGGTCGTGAATCCTTTAAGCGGCTTGAGCAGAAACGCTCGCGAGGGCGTTCGAGTTCCATCCCTCGCGAGGCCTTTCATGAGAGAAATCAAAACAAGGAGCGAAAATCGACGAACCACAAATCAACGACGGCGATAGTTTCGATAAGACTTCAGATGCAAATAAACATGTCAACTGCGGAAAGCAAATAAAAAAACCGCGTCCGGCACCTAATCTAGTCTTCGACGTCTTCTCACCAGCGCGGAGCTAAGTACTGCCACTGGGCGTGGGAGGGAGCCCCAGGGCCTGAGGCCGGCGCTCCTGAGACTCCAGGGCGTGTATAGCCCCACTCATTATTACGTGAGTGTCACGGGGCGGCGAGCTTCACAGGCATTGGCCTTCTTCACAGGCTCCGGGCCTTTCTACTTAGAGGTGATCAGCTTCACAGGCACTTGCCTTCTTCACAGGCTCCGGGCCTTTCTCCTTAGAGGTGATCAGCTTCACAGGCACTTGCCTTCTTCACAGGCTCTGGGCCTTTTCCAAAAAGGAAAGGTCTTCACAGGCGTTCGCCTTCTTCACAGGATCTGGGCCTTTTCCAAAAAGGGAAGGTCTTCACAGGCGTTCGCCTTCTTCACAGGCTCTGGGCCTTTTCAGGGGTAGGACCTCCGGAGGTGCTGGCTGTTCCACGCGTTCTGTATCGGCTCCCCCTCTTGAGTCTCCAAGCGCACGGAGCCTGGCCTGGAAACATGAACAACCTTGAACGGGCCCTCCCACATGGGAGAGAGCTTGTGCAGCCCCTCCCTGGAGAGAACCCGCCTGAGCACGAGGTCTCCTACCTCGAGGGTCCTGGGGCGGATGTTGCGGCAGTGATATCGTCGCAGCGCCTATTGGTACCTCGCCACTCGCAACGCGGCTTCCCGGCGGCATTCCTCCCCCAGTACAAGGTCCATCCCCCGCATGGCGTCTTGCTGCGCTTCATCGAACGCCAGGACCCGCGCGGAGCGACGCCTGACCTCGTGAGGGAGGACTGCTTAAGGTCCATAGACCAGGAAGAACGGGGTCTCCCCAGTTGGTTTGGTCGCGGTCGTGCGGATGAACCACAACACGGACTGTAGCTCGTCGTACCAACCTATGCCGCAAGACTCCAGCTTCTTCTTGAACGTCCTGGTCTTGAGGCCTCTCAGGACCTCCGCGCTGGCCCGTTCGGCCTGCCCATTGCTTCGCGGGTGTGCCACTGAAGCGTAGCATATCTGTGTTCCAAGGTTAGCACAGTATGTTTTGAAGAGATTACTGGTGAACTGCGAACCGTTGTCTGTGATGATGCGGTTCGGCACCCCGAACCGGCTCACGATACCCCTGATGAACTTGACCACGGAACCAGCGGGGATGGTACGGACGGCCTCCGCTTCTGCCCACTTGCTGAACTTGTCAATGGCGACGTAGAGGTAGCGGTAGCCCCCTGGCTCCCGAGGGAACGGGCCCAGAATATTCAACCCCCAAACTGCGAATGGCCACGAGAGGGGTATAGTCTGCAGGCCCCCCGCCTGTTGATGGATCTGCTTGGAATGAAACTGGCAGGCCTCACAAGCCTTTACTAATTCGACTGTGTCGTTGAGCGCGGTGGGCCAATAGAATCCGCTACGGAATGCCATGCTGACGAGGGTTCGTGATGATAGGTGATGCCCGCAGTCTCCGCCATGTATGTCCTCCAACAGTTCCTTTCCTTGCTCCCAGGAGATGCAGCGCAGAGATACATCATTTGGTCGCTTCTGGTAGAGCTCTCCATCTCTGATGCAGTATGTTGTGGCCTGCCGCGCCACACGCTCCGCTTCCTCTTCCTTTTCCGGTAGTGTCCCTTGTGTTAAATAGCTCTGGAGTTCTGTGATCCAGCACTCCTCCCGAGGTTCCATCGTCAGGAGTAGACGCGCTCCTAAGGTCGGTCCACAGATCGGGGCTCCCGAGGCTGGCGGCCGAGGGAGCTCCTCTCGAGGCTAAGCGACGTTTGATAACGTCGGCTGTGCTGAGGGTTTGAAGAGCCGCTCTTCGAAGACGCCTGCTTCCTGATTGGTGCCACGGGGCACGTGCTTCACCTCCATCCCCCAGGACTGCTTTTCCATCCTGCGGACCTCCGCTAGGTAGGCCTCCATATGCTCGTCCTTCGGCTCGTACACCTTGTTGGAGAAGTTGACTAGGAGCTGCGAGTCGCCCTTGACGGTGAGGCGCTTCAGTCCCAGGGCTGCTGCGGCCTTCAACCCGGCTATCAGTCCCTCATATTCTGCTATGTTGTTGGAGACCTTTTCGCCTTGCTGGAAACAGAGCTGTACGGCATAGTAGAGCTTATCTTGAGTGGGTGATATCAGCACCGCGCCAGCCCCCGCGCCGTGCCTGGAGAACGCCCCATCAAAGTACATGGCCCAGCCTTCCGGCGCCTCGCTCCCTGGAGAGAGGGACCGATCCTCGTTGTCCTTGAGGCCTGGTGCCTCCGCCCATTCCGCCACGAAATCCGCCAACGCTGCTCCTTTGATGACCCTGGTTGTGCTGAACTCGAGCTGAAACGCCTGCAGCTCTATGTTCCACGCGGCGACCCTTCCGGCTGAGTTAGGACTCCTGAGCACTCTCTCCAGGGGGTACGATGAGACGACTTTGATAGGATGAGCCTGGAAGTAGTGACGCAGCTTGCGCGAGGCTACCAGTAGCGCGAGGAGGAGCTTCTGAGGCATTGGGTACCGTGCCCTCGCGTCCCGTAGCACCGTGCTAACAAAATAGACTGGATGCTCAACAAGGCTGAGAGCATCCGAGGTCGCGGCGCCCTCGGGAGGTAAGGGTGCCTCACGAGATGACGTGGCCTCGGGAGGTGGACCATCCGGGCGTGCGGCCTCTCCTGCCTCCGGTGCATTCTTCGGCAGCTGACCCTCCTCAACTGCGGTTGTGGCTTCTGTAGGCTTTCCTTGCTCTTGTTTTGCCTTGCCTTGGGTTGCTGCTGCGGTTTTGGCTTGGCGCTCCTCCCTAACCGCCACCAGGGCTGCACTGGCGGAGTAGGGAGTGGCAGCGAGGTAGAGCAGTAGGGGCTCTTGAGGGCGCGGAGCCACCATGACTGGGGTACTGGTCAGGTACCTCTTGAGATCTTGAAACGCCTTATCTGCCTCTTCAGTCCATTCCAAGGGCCCCTTTTTCTTCATCAGCTGAAAGAAAGGCAACGCTCGCTCCCCCAGTTTGGAGATAAAGCGCCCTAGCGCGGTCACGCGCCCAGTGAGCTTCTGCATCTCTCTAAGGGTCTTTGGCGGACTCATGCCCTCAACCGCCTTGACCTTCTCTGGGTTGGCCTCGATGCCACGATGGGATACGAGGAAGCCCAAGAGCTTGCCCGAGGGGATGCCAAACACACATTTCTCCAGGTTGAGTCGCAGGTTTACTGCGTCGAGGCTCGCGAAGGTCTCCTCCAGGTCTTGTATCAGGGTCTTGGCCTCCCGAGATTTTACCACAATGTCATCAACGTAGGCTTCGACATTCTTTCCGAGTTGCGGGCCCAAGGTGATGTGCATCAACCGCTGAAAGGTAGCTCCTGCGTTATGCAGTCCAAACGGCATGCATGTATAGCAGTATACCCCGCACGGGGTCAGGAAGGTGGTCTTTTCAACGTCTTCTACCGCCATCTTGATCTGGTGATATCCGGAGAAGGCGTCCAGGAAGCATAGCAGGTCGCACTCTGCGGTGGAATCGATGATCTGGTCGATGCGGGGGAGCGGAAACGGATCTTGCGGGCATGCTTTGTTGAGATTGGTGAAGTCGACACACATGCGTTCCTTCCCCCCTTTCTTAGGCACAACGACAGGGTTGGCCAACCAATCCGGGTATCGGACCTCGCGAATGACCCCTACGGCTTCTAGCTTGCGGGTCTCTTGGACAATGAAGGCCTGCTTCTCTGCGGACTGCCGCCTGGCCTTCTGCTTCACGGGGCGCACATTTGGGCACACGTTGAGGTGATGCTCGATGACACTCCTGGGAATCCCTGCCAACTGATCGGGCTCCCAGGCGAACACCCTCTTTTTCGCGCGCAGGAACCTGACCAAGGCCTCCTCCTGCTCAGGCTCAAGGTTGGCGCCTATGGTGAAAGTGGCACTGGAGGACCCGTCCTCGTCGACGGGTAGCTGCTTGGTTTCTGCCTTGTCCTGGGTGAACAACTGCTTTTTCTTGGCGAGCGCAGCCCCCTTGGGCTCAAGGGTCTCCGCGTCGTCGGGCCGTGCCGCCGCCGCCGTCTTGAAGGCGAGCTTGAGTACTCGCAGGGCGTCCCCGGTGTCTCCGCGCACAGTGAGGGTACCGCTGCTCCCGGGCATCTTCACGAGGTTGTACGCCGGGTGCGTGGCGGCCATGAACTAAGCCAGCGCCGGGTAAACGAGGATGGTGTTGTAAGGGAGGCCGATGGGCGCGATGTCGAAGTCGACCATCTCCGTGTGGAAGTTGTCGTAGGTGCCGAAGGCTACCGGGAGCCGGATCTATCCCAGGGAGTCGGACGATCCGCCCCCGACGCCCGAGAAAGATCGACTGGGTCGCAGCCGCTCCCGGGGTATGCAGAGGAGGTTGAAGGTCTCGACCTAAAGCACACTGAGGCCCGCGCCGCCGTCGACGAGGGTTCTGGTGACGGCCACCTGGAAGATGGTGGGGGTGCACAACAGGGGGAGCGCGCCCGAGCCGGCCAAGTTGGTGGGGTCGTCCTCCGAGCTGAAGGTCAGATCGTCCTCGCGCGCCGCCCAGTCCGAGGAAGCCTCCTGCCATGCAGAAACGGTGCTGACCCGGCAGGCAAACGACTTGACATGGCGACTCGTGGGCGGCGATTGCGAGCCGCCCAGGAGGGCCGCAATGACCGGAGGTGTCGATGTTGTGGCGTAGTCGCCCCGTCGCATAGGCGGGTGCTGGGGTAGTGTTTGCTGCTCGTTTCCCGCTGGGCGGGTGGTGGTGCCGACGGCGGGCGATGGGGGACGACGACGACGCCCACCGGCGAGGGCTGCTGGGGTGACGCGGGCTCGACCGGCGCCGTACATGGGTACGGCGGCCGGAGAAGGATGGAGCGGTGGAAGACAGATTCCGGCGCAGCCCTACCTGGCGCGCCAAATGTCGGATTACGGGTTCCGGCAGACCCTTAACGTTTGAACTCTGGGGTGCGCGCGGGGATGATGCCCTCTACCTCTCCGTCTCGCAAGGATCTAAACTACAGAAAGAACAGCACAAGAGACACAGGCTTTATACTAGTTCGGGCCACCATTGTGGTGTAATACCCTACTCTAGTTTGTGCTGGGTGGATTGCCTCTTGGGCTGATGATGATGAACAGTACAAGGGGGAACGGCCTCGCGAGGGTCTGTTCTTGGCTTGGGGGATGAACTGCTAGGGGAGTTCAGCCGCCCTTCTCTCTCTTTCTCTACTTGTTCTCTGCTTGCTCTGAATACTCTCCTCGATCTCTAGATGCCTCTACCCCGGGGGTGGCTAGTCCTATTTATAGGCAAAGGCCCTGGGCCTCTTCCCAAATATTGAGCGGGAAGGGCGCCAACAATTGGCCAATTCGAAGGGGAACATCTGGTACACTTATCCTGACTAAAGTTAGTCTTCGCCTGCCAAAGGCCCTGTGGTGACGCCGTTCTGGGCTCCATGGTGACCTCTGAGGGAGTCCTGGATTAGGGGGTGTTCGGATAGCCGAACTATACCTTCAGCCGGACTCCAGGACTATGAAGATAAAAAGTTCAAGACTTCGTCCTGTGATCTTTTCTTGGCGTGGAAGGCAAGCTAGGTGTGCGGATATTCAAGATCTCCTACCAATGTAACCGACTCTGTGTAACCCTAACCATATCAAGTGTCTATATAAACCGGAGGGTTGTAGTCCGTAGGACAACCATCATCATACACAATCATACCATAGGCTAGCTTCTAGGGTTTAGCCTCCTTGATCTCGTGGTAGATCCACTCTTGTACTACCCATATCATCAATATTAGGGCCTGTTTGGGACTGCTCCGCTTCACAAAAATTGGTTTCGCTCCACTAAATTCACTTTGGAGCAGTTTCATCTAGAAGTTCTAGTACTACCAAAGAGAATGTTTGGCTGCCGTTTAGCTCCAGCTTCAAGAATGAGAAATTTGGTGGAAAGGATCTATTTGATTGGTTGAGGGGGGACAAACGAAGGGGTATCCACTTACTGGTGGCAGTGGTGGGTAATTTCCACCCAACTCCAGCTTCTAGAGTTTTTTGGAGCACCCCCTGAGGAGCTTCATAAAAAACTTGGATTTGTATCCCAGATTCTAATTTTTTTGCGGAGCGGCATATCGTGGAGCTACCCCGTTTGGCTTGTATTTTCTGGAGCGGAGCTGAATTTTAAGGAGCAGAGCAGTCCCAAACAGGCTCTTAATCTAGCAGGAGTAGGGTTTTACCTCCATCGAGATGGCCCGAACCTGGGTTAAATAAAGTGTCCCTTGTCTCCTGTAACCATCCGACCTTGACGCACAGTTCGGGACCCCCTACCCGAGATCCGCCGGTTTTGACACCGACATTGGTGCTTTCATTGAGAGTTCCTCTGTGTCGTCGCTTTTAGGCCCGATGGCCCTGCGCCTGGTCAGAACATGTTAAATAGTCTAATATCTTTTTTTTTGCCTATCGCACTACTTGTATCGTTCGGCTTTGATAAAAAGCCTCCTTATAAACAATGCATAGCTTTTTGTCTATCTTTTTCATTATCCTTTATATATATATATATATATATATATATATATATATATATATATATATATATATATATATATATATATATATATATATATGTTCATTAAATAACATGATGGCACCCGTACACCATGGTACGGCAGACCACGCCAGGGGCTTCATTACCCTTCTATCTGGTCGTGAGAAGTCTGTGCACTTCCACAAGTACGGCACCCCGAACTTATAGCACTATACGCATCGTCTCCAAGTCATGATTTTGGTCACATGTTGGGTTTGCCCGGCTCCTATGTTTTGGTACCTTACGTTCCGCTCTATCGGATAAGGTAGCACTAGGAGAACCACTGCGATTGTGCCCCAGATCAGGTGGGTTGAGCACCTAAGTGGAGAAAGCTAAAACAGACTGTCATGATAAGGCGCGAGACCGTTCGCTGTTCGAGAGGTTTTTCGAGTCCTTAAAGGCTTATGCCGCTTTGAGCGAGGAGCTGGCTATGTCCGGCCAAAGGCATGGATAGCGCCCCGAATTCGGCCTTCCGAACTAGGGGCTTCGCCGAAATTTAAAATTATAACGTTCTATGGCTAAGTGAGAGTGTTCAAGCATTATAGTCCGATTGCCTGGTTCGCTGTGCTAAAGGCCTCCCTCGAAGGACCCAACTATGGGAACAAGAGCCCTCAGGTTAATCCCGAACACCCCAGCACTAGTGGCATGGGGGCAGAAGCCGACGACTCGCCATCTCTCAATTTTTGATAAACGGCCGCACAGAAAATAATATTTTAAATTAAACAAGCATTGCTTAGCGCATACGAACAAGTTTTCAGCGCACAGGATACAAACGAGCAAGTTCAGTCAAATACTACATCTTTAGTACACTCATCCGCGACAAGGCGGGCTCCGGCAAGAACATCCTTGTAGTAATTCTCAGGCTTGCGATGCTCCTTCCCCTGCGGCGGCCCGTCCTTCACCAGCTTCTCTCCGTCCAGCTTACCCCAGTGTACCCTTACACGGGCAAGGGCCCTCCGGTCACCTTCAATACAGACGGAGCGCTTGATGACTTCAAACCGTGGACAGGCCTCCACCAGCCGCCGCACCAGCCCGAAGTAGCTCCCAGGCAGGGCCTCTGCAGGCCATAGCCAAACTAGTAAGCCCTTCATGGCCTATTCGGCCGCCTTTTGGAGCTCGGCCAGCTATTTCAGCTGATCGCTCAAGGGCACAGGGTGTCCGGCCTCAGAATACTGAGACCAGAACACACTCTCCGTCGAGATGCCCTCTTCGGCTCGGTAGAACGCGGCAGCGGCGGATGCGCTGCGGGGAAGATCGAAGAACGCCCCTGGAGAACTCCGGATTCGGGTAAGTAATAGGTAATTTACTTTTATATTCCTACTTTGCATTAAGAATGCCTTACCCGCTGCTATCTTTCTCGCATCCTCCAACTCTTGGAGGGCCTTTTGGGCTTCGGCCTTGGCATTCTTGGCGGTCTCGACGGCCGAGGCGAGTTCGGATGCTTGCATTTTCGCCTCAAGCTCCAAACCCTCATGTTTTTTCATGAGAGCTTGCAGCTCTTGCTGCACCTCGCCGACTTGGACCCCAAGCTTCTCTCGCTCGGTGCGCTCCTCGGCCGTTTTCTTCTTGGCCTCAGCCAGCGCCTGCTTCAGGGCTGTCACCTCGGCGGTGGCCCCTACAATAAGCAGCACAATCCTGTTATTTCTTTTTGCAATCAAGCCTCTCTATAGGCACCTTTATTTTTTAGGGTATTTCTTACCTTCTTTCTCCTCGAGCTGCCGTTTGGCAAGGCCGATCTCTTGCTCGGACTGCCCGAGGTCCTTTTTAAGGACTTCCACCTGCGCAGTCAGTGCGGCGGTGGAAAGCAGCGAAGCCTGCATGCGCATATTTGACCTTTTTTGTTAGACTCCTGTGATTATTATTAGATCCTGTATCCGGCTTTTCTTTCCGAACACCGAACAGAGCATCAGGGGCTACTGTCTATGCGGTAAATAAATTGGCACATTTTTACTTACCTCGAAGCCTGTTAGAAGGCTAGCACAAGCTTCATTCAGTCCGCTCTTGGCGGACTGAATCCTTTGGATCACCGTACTCATAACAGTACGGTGCTCCTCGTCGATGGTGGCGCCCTTAAGCACCTCCAGCAAATTGTCCGGCGCCTCCGGTTGGACGGAGGCCGCCGGCTCGGACGGCTTACTCCTCTTGGAAGGAGTTCGCCCACCGCGGACCGGGACTATCGAGTCCGGCGCGGTGTCCGGCATAAAGCCGGACTTGGAGCCCTGAAGGGTTTCATCCCCTTCACTCCTGGGGTCCGAAGGATTGCCTTGCGGCTCCTCTAGGACCATCTCCTCCTGCCCCGAAGCTTGGCGGGGTGCCACTTCGGCGTCGTCTGCCCCGCGGGGGGAGACCGCGGGCGGAACAGAGTTCATGTCCGACGAATCCAAGGAGCCGCTCGACGAATCGTCGAGTTCGGCCCGGGGTGGGTTGCATAAAATGCGTGCGATATTAGGAAAAGCCGCACACACACACAAAGAAAAGGGGTATCATGAGTTACTCTGGTATATAAATACTTACGATTTCGCCGGACGCTTGGTCCTGTCCGGCCACTCCTCTCCGCCCTCTTCGGCGTCGTGGGAGTAGTCCGGCGGAGGGGTCTTCCTTTTCCTTGACCCCTCGGCCTCCCCTGTTGGGGCGGCCTTCTTCTTCTTTGCTCCCCTCGCTGGAGGGCGAGAGCTTCCTTGTTCCTCCTCCTCATTTTCGCGAGAGGAGAGCGTTGTGGACTCGTTGGATGACGAGTCTGACACCACCATGTTCCGGGAACTCTTTTGTGTCCCGGTGGTTTTCTTCTTCTTGGCCTTCCTCTCCGGCACCACGTAAGGTGCCGGAGCCATTAGCTTCACCAAGAGAGCTGGGGCCGGGTCTTCGGGCAGAGGGGCCGAACAGTTGATTGGTCCGGCTATCTCCAGCCAAGCCTGTCAAAGGTAAAAAAGGGGTTTTATATCCCGCATAGAGATGATCTATGAAGAGGAGCTTAACAAACCTGTCAAAGGTATAGATAGCTCACCTCGCCGGCGATACGCTGTGAGCTGTATCCGCGATCCTCGAAGGCGGATGTGGGGGACTCGGCGCCTTTGGTTAGCACCTTCCAGACGTCTTCGTACGTCGTGTCGAAGAGACTACTGAGGGTCTAGTGCTGCGCCGGGTCGAATTCCCACAATGCAAAATCCCGTTCTTGGCACGGGAGGATCAGGCGAACAAGCATGACCTGGACTATGTTGGCAAGACGGATTGGCTTGTCCACCAGAGACTGGATGCATGTTTGCAACCCAGTCACTTCTTCCTCGTTGCCCCACGACAGGCCTGTCTCTTTCCAGGACATGAGCCGCGTGGGGGGTCCGGATCTGAACTCAGGGGCCGCAACCCATTTCGGATCGCGGGGCTCGGTGATGTAAAACCACCCGGCCTGCCACCCCTTTAGTGACTCCACGAGGGATCCATCAAACCAGAGGACGTTGGCTATCTTGCCAACCATAGCACCTCCGCACTCCGCCTGGGTGCCGGACACCACCTTGGGCTTGACGTTGAAGGTCTTGAGCCAGAGGCCGAAGTGGGGGCGGACGCGGAGAAAGGCCTCACACACGACGATAAATGCCGAGATGTTAAGGACGAAGTTCGGTGCCAGATCATGAAAATCTAGGCCGTAGTAGAACATGAGCCCCCGGACAAATGGGTGAAGTGGAAAACCCAGTCCGCGGAGGAAGTGGGGGAGAAAAACCACCCTCTCATGGGGCCTTGGGGTAGGAAGAAGCTGCCCCTTATCAGGAAGCCGATGCGGGATATCCTTGGATAAGTATCCGGCTTTCCTTAGCCTTTTTACTTGAGCCTCCGTAATGGAGGAGACCATCCACTTGCCTCCCGCTCCAGACATTGTTGGAGAAGGTTGAGGAAGAAGAGCGGACTTGGGCGCTGGAGCTTGAGTGCGTGAGAGATGGATTGGCAAAGGAGGAAGAGGGCGTAGGTTAAAAGGGTGAATCCTTATCCCTTTATATAAGCAGGTATGGTTAGGCGTCCTCACCTACCTAATAAAACTCACTGGCCTCCCAAACGCCGCGGTAAATGGCGCGGTTGGGTTACCCACGTCCGTATTAAATGAGAATCCCGTTAAGGGGGGCGCGATCTCTGCTTCGACAAGACGTGCCAAGGAAACCGCCTCGCTATACGGGCTGAGGTGGAACGATGAAAACAATTTATAGAAGGCTTGGCCGCAGTGTTATGACGCACTGTGGGATATGTCAGCAGATCTGATTTGTGTTAATATTATTCTCTGTATGGCAATATGTGGAAACTTATCTTGCAGAGCCGGACACTATTTTGTGGTGTTTACAATCTTTTTGAAGAACTTGGAGGAGGAACCCGCCTTGCAATGCCAAAGACAATCTGCGCGCCGGACTCATCGTCATTGAAGCCTGGTTCAGGGGCTACTGAGGGAGTCCTGGATTAGGGGGTGTTCGGATAGCCGAACTATACCATCAGCCGGACTCCAGGACTATGAAGATACAAAGTTGAAGACTTCGTCCCGTGTCCGGAAGGATCTTTTCTTGGCGTGGAAGGCAAGCTAGGTGTGCGGATATTCAAGATCTCCTACCAATGTAACCGACTCTGTGTAACCCTAACCCTATCCGGTGTCTATATAAACTGGAGGGTTGTAGTCCGTAGGACAACCATCATCATACACAATCATACCATAGGCTAGCTTCTAGGGTTTAGCCTCCTTGATCTCGTGGTAGATCCACTCTTGTACTACCCATATCATCAATATTAATCTACCAGGAGTAGGGTTTTACCTCCATCGAGAGGGCCCGAACCTGGGTAAAATAAAGTGTCCCTTGTCTCCTGTTACCATCCGACCTTGACGCACAGTTCGGGACCCCCTACCCGAGATCCGCCGGTTTTGATACCGACAACCTCCCTCCCACCGTTGGACTGGTCTTGGTCTTGTTGCACCGAAATGGATGCCTTTGCTTGATCCTCTCGCGTGCGCTTGCCCCCTTTGCACCAAAGAGGAAAGGGAGGACGCTGCGCGGTCTGGCGCCCGCCTGGCACCCTTGGTTGTCATGGCTTGTGTCATGGGCACCTCGCGAGGTACCCTGCCTTGATCTCTCCGCCTCCTCGCGAGCCATCCTGAGGAGGCCGCGCCTGAGGAAGCACCGTGTCGTCCGCCCCGCGAGGCTTGGCCCCTCGCGAGGGTCTTGAGTCTTGTGTTGATGAAGATGGGCCGTTTTGGGGCCCCATTTGGGCCACGCCGCAGGCCGCAGGCAGGCAAGTCTGGGGACCCTCGTTCCCAGAACGCCGACAGCTCCCTGGTAATCAAAACCCAAGCAATACAAAAACTAGAGTAGGCCTTGTTACCTCCATCTCGAGGGGCCAAACCAGTATAAACCCTCTATGTCCTTTATCACAATTGACCCCTTTAAGCTAACCTAGTTGTGATGGCTCCACGACTAAGTGCTTCCGCTAGGACATTTGCCGTGTCAATTCCACGACACGACTCGTGAAAGAGTCGTTGTCATCATTGAAGAAACCGCTGGAGAGGTCATTGAAGAAAACCATGGTGACCGCGGCGGTCGGATGCGAGACGGCGAGAGCGAGGAAGCAAGCAAGGAAGCGGCTATAGCTTTGAAAGGAAGGAAGAAGGAAACACAGGAAATGTGACTTGTGGTCACGGAGAAAAGAGGTTGGGGGGGAGTTAGATATTTTGGCGGTAGGACAATTTTTTTGAAAGGTAGACGGAAACTTTGTGCGCAGTGCCACTGGACACCATTCACTTTGAACAAATGTGTGCATCGCAAACATTTCTTCTACTTTACGCACATGCGATAGTTTGATCATTCAAATTTTGGTGGAAATTTCCTTGGGTATGATGCTCATCCACGTCATTGCATAATTTAACATCGCTTGATAATTTGGGTAAAAGAGCCTACAACACACATATCATATTAACTGAATCAAGCAATTTTAGTAATTAAACAGAGCCAGTTGACCTAAAAATTCCTCTAACCAAATACCAACGTTATAAACAAAGTCTAAGTACTCATAGTTTTAACAAAGCCGACGATGCACCGCCCTACGCCTTGACGGTGTAATATGAGACGTCAATGACTTGTCCTGGCGAAATGCCACCGTTGGTGGACTCCACGTCCCCCAGGCTGAAGTCAACTGCATCGTCGTCCTTGGCGCCACCCATGAGGTTGTAGTAGTTGTAGTAGTGGTTGCGCTAGAGCTCGCGTTGGTACTCCACCGCCTATTCCTCGATGGACAGGCTCTTATCTACCTCCTCCTCAGCCACGTGCAACTCCTCCTCCCGACGCTCCTCGATCTCCGCCGCCTCCTGCATCTCTAGCTCCCGCTCGGCGATATCATGAGGAAGCAGGTGCTCCATGGCCTCCGTTGCCTTTTCAGACGTGGGTTGCATGTTGGATTCCAAGGAGGCCTGGAATATCTTGTCATGGGCATCCTCGATCTTGGTGTGGATGGCCTCGACCCAGGCTAGGGTGGCACGGATGGCTGCTCGAGCGCTTTTGGCTCTTTCTTTTTGGAGATACCCTTGAAGTGTTATACTGCCTATTGATGAGTTCTTTCTTTCTGCAACTTATTGAGCTTCATGAGGGCTCAGATTTGCTAATTTAGCTTTTGGCTCTTCCAATACATTGGGATATAGAGATAAGAGATAATGCGGTGGAATTATCCAAAGATCAAAAGTGTGTCATGGACGGGTCCCAAGACTGCCAGCGCTTTCTCTGCAGGCCCGGCTACCAAAATACTAGTATATGGTGTGCACCCAAACATTTCACACCCAAGAACGACCAAAATTCATTGGGCTGCATTTGAGATACACAACAGTAAAAAGATAGTTAGAGCATATACAACCAGCTTGGTGCCCCAAACCCTCCTCAAACGCTCGAACGGGCCGCCTGGTCACTGACCGGTCATGAATTTTTCATCAAGATGGGCGACTTAAACGGGCCTCAAACGCTCGGGCTGGCCGACACCCCTCGTATCCAGCCCAAGTATGGGGCGGATATGGGGGTGCCCGGGCATGCGCGCCATGTCAGACCCGATAGCCCGACCCCACCGCAAATTGCACCCAATCCACCCCCAAGACGTGCAGGATCCATTTGCTATCTCATCTCTTCTTCCTCTTCCATGTCGTCCATCTGGTAGCTCCGCCGCCGCACGCGCAAACCAGCCGTTCCTAGCCTCTGCACCGCCATCTCTGGCAAAGCACTCCTCTCTCCCATCCCCACCGCGGGGGATGTCGTCGCCGGCCTGGACGCCACCACGGTACGTCCGGCAACTCTCTGGCTCCATCTTGCGCTTGATGTGTTTGACACATTGTCCGACCGGATTTTTTGTGATTTTGTTAGGGAAAATGGTGGATTCTGATGCTTCGTCGGACGAGGAGTACAGACCGACGGAGCTTGACCAAATGATTCAAGATGAGTTCTTCGATTCCTTGGATTCAAACGAACAAGTGGACATGATTATGCTCATGAGCATGCAAGAGGAAATGGACCGGTAAGTGGAGCATATTCACAACTTCAAGGGCTCTATCTAAGGGAGAAGAGTTATCAGCCGGGATACGGTGTCTGGACCAAAGCTACTAGACTACTTTGCTCCCAATCCTACATTCCCGGATGATCCATGGTTTCATCGTTGTTTCCACATGCGGAAACCTATTTTTGCGCATTGTGGAGGGAATGGAGGCACACGACGACTACTTCAAGCTCACAAGGGATTTCTGCTGACAACTGTCGTTCTCTGCCAAGTAGAAGTGCACGGCTGCTTTGAGGATGCTTGCACTTGGTACTGTTGCAGATGTCGTTGGTGAGTGCTTGAAGACTACTATCAACTTTGCCCGCGCCGTGGTGGAGGTGTTTGGACCTGAGTATCTCGGAGAACCAAATGCGTAGGATGTAGAGAAGTTGTTGGCTATTGAAGATGCAAGGTGGTTTCCAGTAATGCTTGGGTCAATTAATTGCATGAATTGGCAATGGAAGAACTACCCCAAAGGTTTGCGAAGAATGTATCAAGGTCACACCAGAGAGGCCACCATCATACTAGAAGCGGTGGCATCACATGACTTATGGATTTGGCATGCTTTATTTGGAATGTCGGGTTCTCACAACGACATCAATGTGCTTCAATGATCTCTGGTGTTCAGGAGGCTTTGCAATGAGGAATCATCGCCATGCAACTACATCGTCAATGGCCGAGACTACAACATGGGATACTATCTTGCCGATGGTATCTATTCTTAGTGGGCGTCGTTTGTGAAGACCATATATGAACCGCATGGCAATAAACATATCCACTTTGCAACAATGCATGAAGTGTCTAGGAAGGATGTGGAGAGGGCATTTGGTGTGCTTCAATGATGTGGGAATCAGAAACGTTGTGGCAGCTGATGACATGTTGTGTTATTCTGCACAATATGATTGTCGAGGATGAGAGTGATGGTGTAGCCCAAACCCATGATTTGAAGCACATGGAGAACAAGTTGAGATCCCGGAATATCAAGATGCGGCTCAACTTATGAACTTCCTGCAGATGCGTCAGAATCTTCGAGATCATCTGCACACGCAGCTACTCAATGATCTTGTGGAGCACATGCGGACCCATAGTGACAACCAAGGAGCTAATGCTTGAGTTGTGCAATTAAAATAAATTTTATGTCGACGTTATATATGCTCCATACCAATATTTCTTATTTACGTGCAACATTGTCTTCTCTGATCGACGTGCATGGATTTGCATAGATTTGAGAGTCCGAACTTGAGATATGTGAATGTCGGGAGGGAAATATGAGGGCCCGTTAGGATGTGCCCGGGGGCGTCCATGGATAAATAGGGCGTCAAATTTGTCAGATCCGGCTGTAGATCCTCCTAGATGCTCAGGAGGAAAAGGTAGAAGAATAGGGCCCATTTTGAGCTCTGGCCCACACGCCAGCTGCAGCCGGATAAACGGATGGAGTCAACGCTCTTTTTTTGGTAAACTTTTCGTTCTTTATTTATTCATAAATAAAGTAGCATTGTTTACAAGTAAAAGGATAACCTAA
The DNA here is from genome assembly GCA_032464435.1 of Aegilops umbellulata. Classification (NCBI taxonomy): domain Eukaryota; kingdom Viridiplantae; phylum Streptophyta; class Magnoliopsida; order Poales; family Poaceae; genus Aegilops; species Aegilops umbellulata. Next base: position 116,804,029 of record CP136056.1, read on the forward strand.
TCATGGGCATTATCCATCCAAACACTTGGAGGAGAAAACCAACCTAGCTAACCTTGCTAGTTCATGAACTACTCGATTACGCTTTTCATTTAAGCTTGGCATAAACAAGAAGATATTGTATAAACTTGAAGAAGATATTGTGTTGATTTTTTTTGACTCCCTGACAACGCATGGGTAATACTGTACAATCAGAGGATATGTCTGCATTGGGCAAGAGAGCAGCGGTGGGGGACCTGGTTGCTGGTATAGGAGGTGAGGATGATGGCAAGGCTCTGGTTGTTTTTAATAATTTGTCAAACCCAATTGAGTATGTTCTTTCAGGTACTCCGAAAAAACGCAGGACATCGGGGTCGCTGGACGGGCAGCACACTCAGCATGGAGAGGGGACACGTGATCAGGAGATGGAGGAGGGATCTCACACACCGGAGGCAGTCGACCCAGGGGCCGCCGACGAACTGACGGGGCCGACGGAGCCCCGTCAGGAGCAATGAATATCCTTAGCTGGAACTGCCGAGGGGCGGGGAACCCTCGGACAGTTCGCGATCTTGTGAGCTTGGTGCAGGCTCAGTCCCCTAGTATCGTCTTCCTTTGTGAAACTAGGCAGCCAAAAAATAAAATGAAGAGACTGCATGCTCGTTTAGTTTTAAGAAGTTTCGATGCTTTCGATTGTAATGGTCTTAGTGGTGGTCTTGCGTTGTATTGGCATGAGTCAGTGAGTCTTGATGTAAAAGAAATAAATGAACGATACATTGATGCGTATGTGACTGGTGTGGCGGTGAGCCACCCTGCCAGCTTACCTGCGTCTATGGTGAGCCTCGAACGGAGGATCGTCATCGTATGTGGACAATGCTTCGTAATCTCCATCAACAGGCCAGCATGCCATGGGTCGTGGTGGGATATTTTAACAAAGCGACGTGGAGTTTTTAGCACTTCTCCGACACACCATGTTTTGCAGGTTAGATGCTTGATTTTCGAGATGTTCTTGAAGTTTGTGGGTTGGGGGATCTCGGTTTTGCAGGCCTCCCATACACATTCGACAATCGACGAGGAGGCCGAGCAAACGTCAAGGTTCGCCTTGACCGTGTGGTGGCGAATAATGCTTGGAGGGATGTTTTTGCACATGCAAAGGTGGAGCATTTGGTGGCGCTGAGCTCAGACCACCTAGTCATCATCCTCAAGTGTGCGCTGAGCTCAGACCACATGCAAAGGTTATGTGGGAGCGGGACCCCGCCCTCCCAAAGGTAATTATGAACACTTGGACTGAGTTGGGCTCTGTGTTGGATCTTGGTGATATTTCTTCTGGATTAGGAAATATGATGAAAAAGCTGCAGGAGTGGAGCCGATTTTTTTGGTAATGTCATTAAGGAAATTAACAAATCACGCTCTCGCCTCGAGGAGCTTATGTCTATGAATGCAGATAGAAAGGAGATACGGGAGGCGACTGACCGAATGAATGCGTTGCTTTACAGAGACGAGATGTTATGGATGCAGCACTCCCGCATTGCATGGCTGCGAGAAGGTGATCACAACACCCAGTTCTTTCATCGGAAGGCTATTTGGCGTGCACGCAAAAATCGTATTAAAGTTCTCATTGATGATGACGGTGTTACACATCAGGACCACGGGTCCATGGTGGCCATGGCAACAACATATTTTGCTAAACTTTTTGCTGTTGACCCCTCTCTTTGTGTGGATCCAGTAATTGATCTAATTAAACCTCGTTTGCCTGACCTGAATGATGGACTATGTGCAGATTTTTCAGACAAGGAAATTGTCGATGCTCTGTTTCAGATTGGTCCGCTCAAGGCGCCAGGACCGGATGGCTTCCCCGCGCGCTTTTTCCGGCGCAACTGGGATGTGATGAGAGAGCAGGTAATTGCGGGGGTTAAGGAGTTCTTCCGGACAGGGATTATGCCTGAGGGGGTGGACAACACTTCTATTGTTTTCATCCCGAAGGTGGATAACCCTGAGAGGCTTACGGAGTTTCGCCCAATCAGCTTATGTCACGTCATCTATCTTGGATGACATTATTTCCCCTTAACAGAGCACCTTTGTTCCTGGACGTATGATCACTGATAATGCTTTGATTGCGTTTGAGTGCTTTCATTCTATTCAGCAGGAGAAAGACCCAAGTAAAAGTTTATGTGCGTATAAGCTGGACCTCTCCAAAGCATATGATAGGGTGGACTAGATCTTCTTGGAGCGAATGATGATTAAGATAGGTTTTGCTCGCCGGTGGGTGGACTAGATTACGGCTTGCGTCACCTCGGTGAGATATACAGTTAAATTTAATGGAACCCTTCTGGAATCATCCGCACCGTCGCGTGGGCTGCGGCAAGGTGATCCTTTGTCCATGTTCTTATTTTTGTTTGTGGCTGACGGTCTATATGCTCTCCTGAAAGAATGGGAGGAAAAAGGCGACTTCACCCGGCTAAGAGTGTGCAGCAGACAGTACAAAAAAATACACTTCCGTGATGATACGTGTTTGTCATAGTAGGTCGCATTTTTTGTCATGCATGTACATCCATGACGATTTTATGACAGAATCAGGATAGTCATAGATGTGCTGTCGTAGAAGTGTTCCATGACATTACCAAAATTATCATCATGGAAGTGTCCACTTCCATGACGATAAATCGCGCGTCATAGAAGTGCTTTCGTCAAGGGTGACCGACACGTGGCATCCACCGTAACGGAACGCTGTTAAGCTATCGGGTCGGGTTTTGGATCCGATAACCCGTTAACAGCCCCGACCAATGGGGATTTTCCACGTGTAAAATCATCATTGGCTGGAGGAAACACGTGTCGGCTCATCGTTGGGACAGATGTCATCCACTCATTGGACAGAAGGCGCCTATGATACGTCGACACGTGGCATGGCCCAACAGAGGCCCATTCCCGTGAAAAGGCCGGCCTGTTTGACTTGGTCAAAAGGTGGTGGGCCGGCCCATGGAAAGCCTGTTAACGGCCTGTTCGCATATAGCCCATTTACAGCCCGCTAACCTAAGGCCCGTTATGCCTTATCCGAATTAGGCCCAGTAGCGTCATCTAGGCCATCCAATATGATTCCAGTCCGTTTTCACTTCTGGCGCATGTATGGCCCATGACGTCTTTCGGCCCATATGAGGCCCTATGTAACTCTTGGCCTATTAACGGCCCGTGGTGAAACTGGCCCGTAATGAACAGTGTATCACTTTACACCCATTAATGGCCCGTGGTGAAACTGGCCCGTAATGAACAGTGTATCACTTTATACCCATTAACGACCCGTTATTCTGTTGGGCCGTTTCCAGCCCAAGTTATCTTTCGGCCTTCTCAGAGCCCATTTATTCTTGGGCTCATTTCCAGCATTCGTTTACTTACAGCCCGTTACTGTCATTTTCTGCTTGTGGGCCAAATTCAGCCCGTGGATACTGTTGGCCCGTTTGTGGTCCATTAATACGTTGGGCCGTTTTCATAGCGTCATCAAATACGGCCTATTAACGATGGCCCGTTATGGTCGACCCATGAACGGACGATTCCAACTCTCGCCCATTTACAGCCATAATGCGGTCTGTTTGGCCCATGTTTGGCCAATCGATCATATGGCCCGTATAAGGCCCATTGATGATACGACCCGCAGAAGGCCCATTATTTCTACGGCCCATAGAAGGCCCATTGTTTCTATGGCCCGTAGAAGGCCCACTGTTTCTACGGCCAGTAGGAGGCCCAGTGTCACTACAGTAAATATTAGCCCATGGTTATTGTGGCCTAGTTTTAAAAAATAGGTTATTGCAGCCACTAGCTAACCGCAGAAAAAGAACTGCAATGACTACAAGCAAACAAATAAACAAGGCAACAAGGAAATAAATAAGCAAGCAACTAACGCTAGGCTATCATGGCTATTACACATATTACATCCACTGGGGATCAAAGTTCGCCACCAGTGCAAATATAGGGAACAAAGCATCATATACACTGGTTGTCAAAGTTGGCGACCAACGCAAATAAATGCCACAGCAAAACAAATCGAGAACTTAAACCACTTCAGAAGATCTCAAGACACAATATCCTGGGTACCCATAATGCTGGCAAGATACTTAGCAAGCTTATTAACTTTCTCTTGTTTGGCGCTTAAATCCTCCAGCGCTTGCTGTTGCACCAGAAAATATGCATCTGAATTCTGCAGGGACTTCCTCAGTCATTCAGCTTCCTGTCGCAGCACATCTGATCAATGTCTTTCAACTTGAAGTTGAGTCTCAAGAAGACGAACTGATTCAAGCAGCGAGTTCGAAGAGCTTGTGCCAGCAGTAGTAGCCAGTAACTCGAACACTACATCAAGACAGGACTTTTGGGTTCCCGAGCTGTCGTCAAGATAGTTTTTATCAGCTTTCTTGGAGACCGACAGGGATTTCTCACTATCTTGAACCCTATCTGCATTACTTCCTTTACCATTGGATAACGCGGTACTGTTCTCCAATATTTTGTCCGCATTCTGAAAGAGAAACAAGCAGACACATCACATGTTTACCATTTTGTATATGAAACTCATTTTGGTAAATGAGTTCAGTAGTAAAGTGGACAGGATAACAGTATGAAACAAACATATATCTATGTACCATGGTCACTTTATGGTCTATATCATTCTAGTTTTTGTTGCCAAATCAAGATAGAGACACAGTTCAAATAATATTTGTTCAAGACAAAGCAGAACAGACAAAATATAAGTGTGGGTAACTATAGAGAAATAACAACACTTGTAATGTGCATGACATGAGAACATAACTGTTTATTCAATTGAAACTGAAATCAACATAGAGCAGGTTACAACAGAAAACCAGTTAAAGAAATAGGTTTAAAACATACATGTTGCGCCATTGGAGTTTCAATTCCATCCTTCAAATTTGAAAATAGTTGGTATGAGTAAATACAGTAATGCAAGAGCAAAGGAGTATGAACCGTAGCTACAGAACCTGACCTGAGAACAAATCTTCTTCTCCTTTAAGCGTTGAGCTAGGATTCGGAGTGGTGGTCCTTGTGCTTTGGGCACTACAGTTCCCTTACTAACTACTCGTGTTTGGGTGCTCTGTGGTGGAGACGGTGCTGTGTCAACTGGAACTAGGTTACTATCTGCCGGGGTTGGGGTTAGAAGGGGTGTAGCTGGTTCTCTGTCCAACTGGGTAGGGGTACAATCTGCGAGAGTCTGGGTTATGTGTGGTGGATCTGGTCCTTGGGCAAGTACAACCGTGGTTCTATCTGCATCAACTGGTAGTACTATCTTTTCTGAAGACCGTGTTGTTACTCCCTTAGATACTGCCATCACGCTCTCCAATTTCGAATGGTTGATAAACAAGAAAAGTAATTGAAAGTATAGACATTGTATGATAGACAGGTGCAGTGGATAGTGGGGAATAAAAGAGGGCATGAAATAATTCATATTTATGTTGTCTAACCAAACAGGATACCATGACACAATTTCACATATATGATGGCTAACTAAATAGGATAGCATGACACAATTTCACATTATGATGGCTAACTAAAAAAGATGGAAAGACATAGTTCAAAATATGAGACTATGTAAACAGGATGACATGACATAACTATATAATGTGTTTATTAAATAGGTTGGCATGCCATAATTCACATACATTCACGGATAGAATGCCATAATTCAAAATATGATGACTGTATAAACAGGATGAGATGATATAACTATACGATGTATTTATTAAATGGGTTGCCATGCCATAATTCAGATAGATGATGTGTATGTACTATGTAAACATGATGGCATGATATAATTCAAATATATGATTATATAGTAAGCAAGTAAGCAGATGGCAATCCATATATGATGTAAAAACTAAGAAATGCAAGACAACATGCATGACATGGGTAATATAACCCTGCCAAGTTTGAGCATAGACCTCAGGGGGGAAATAGGACTGGTCATCAGTCTCTGAATCCTCCTATGAGGAGCTCTCTGTAACCAGCAAGATGTCTACTTCAGCAGGTAGCATTCTCTGCTCTGAATACCTTGTTTTCACTCCAGATACTTCCATCACCGCTTCAAATGGATGATGCATAGGAAGAGTAGTTGAATATACAAACGTTGTCAACAAATGGAACACGTAATGCAAAAAAATGATAGCATGATATAATCCACATACATGATGATTGGCTAAACAGCATGGCATTGCATAATTCACATATATAATGCCTTTGCAACAAGATAGCATTGTATAATTCACATATATAATGTCTTGCAACAAGATGGCAATGCATAATTCACATATATGGTAATTAGACACTGAACAGGTGGCATTCACACAAAGCATGTCTAAACTAATCAAATGACATAGCAATGCGAGACACCATACGCACGATATGAGCAACATAACCCTGCCAAGTTAGAGCATACACCTCGGGGGGGGGGGGAATAGGACTGGTCATCTGTCTCTGAATCCTCCTCTGAGGAGCTATCCATAACCAGCGAGATATGCGCTTCGTCAGATAGCATAGTCTGCTCTGAAGACCTTGTTTTCACTCCAGAATTTTCCATCACCGTGTCAAATGGCTGATGGACACGAAGAGCAGTTGAATGTACTAACATTGTTGACAAATGTAATATGTAACGGAAAAAAAGGATGGCCTAATATAATTTACATGTAAGATGACTGGCTAAGCAGGATGGCATTGCAAAATTCACATATATAATGCCTGGCTAAACAAGATGGTGTTGCATAATTCACATAAACGATGAATAAACTAAACAGATGGCATTCACACAAAGGATGTCTAAACTAAGCAGATGACCTATCTGATGTATAAAGTAAGCAATGCAAGACACCATATGCATGACATAACCAACATCAGCATGCCGAGTTAGAGCGAAGACCTCAGGGGGTAAATAGGAGTTGTCTTCTCCTTCTGAATCCCCCTCAGAACAGATATCTTCCTCTCGATTACAATCCGAAATGCGTGGAGGGGGGCTGCCTTTGCGCCTACCATGGAGCAACGTCTGCATGAAATTTTATTGCCACGCAAGGCTCGTCTCTTTTGCTCTACATGTTCAGTTCCATTGTTTACAATAACTGTCATGCATAGGAATAAAACGTAGTGAGATTATGTAAGGAGTGCATGCAGAAATCCAGAGTGATGGTAGCAACCTGTGGATAGACCCAAAACCAATAATAGCAGGCAGATAATGGCTTCAGTTAAAAAATACAGATAACGGCTTCTTTACTGTTTGTTTCCCACCCAACATGAAACTCATAGTAGACACCGGAGATTAACCAGATAGTAGATAGATACTATTGATAGCGGCCCCGATATGTACCCCGCAACCATTTAAAAACTCAAGTTTGACCATTAGTTTGGAGCTGGCTCAGAGTCTAATCGGTGAATAGGATGATAAAGTAGCATGTAATATTAAGCGATGCATAACGTAAGCAGACACGAAAGAGTGCAACCTCTCTTGCGGACCCGTGTAGTCCTCGAGGTCATCCGCTCGGTTGATGATGGTAATGCAGTTTTCATGGCTGCCAGCGACGGGGAAGAAGATCTGAGGCGGCGAAAGACAGTCTGGAGGCCGAATCCCTGCTGTGCTGGACCCTTCTGTCGTTGGAGCAGCTGAGCTGGGGTGGACGATGGCGCAGCAGGAGCGGGACAAATCATGCAAGGTTTGCTTTGACAACTATCTGTAAGTGAAGTAATTCTGTAAGGGCTCATTTGAATTGGAGGATTCCAACAATGGAGGGATAGGAAATAGACAGGAATAGGATAGGAATGCACGTGCAAAACAGAGAATTTAAAAACATAGGATTTCTGCCAATCTGGGTGTTTGATTCACAACAATTAGTCTTGTGCTTCATTATTAGGAATTTGAAAAGGAGGACAAGTGAAAATTAAAATTCCTATGTTTTTTCTTTCAAGGAGACACTAAAGGAACAAATCCGTGTGCTCAGTGGACAATATATATAACATGTAGAGTAAAAAAGAGATGCAACAAGTGTACAACCTCTTTGGCGAAGCCATGTCAATCTCAGCGTGATTGGGTTGGCCGGTGAGGATGCTCCGGCTGACTTTGCTGTCGGAGGAGGGGAAGAAGATCTTAGGCGTTTGGAGATGGAGCCCAAGGTACTGCTCCGTTGTGATGGAGGGTTTCATCGTTGGAGCAGCTCCGGTGAGTTGTACGACGCCGAGGCTGAAGCAGGACAAGAGAGACAACCAACAACGTTAACCTGAGTGGAATTCTAATAGCATCTCCAATACATGACGTAAAATACATAACCATAAAGTGCTAGATGTAAAATACATCAGCCGCTCATATCTGAACTTAACTGTCGAAACTGAACTTAACTGTCGAAACTGAATTTTGCTGTCGAAACTGAATTTTGTTGTCGAAACTGAATGCACTAGCAAGGTGAGGCTACACGTCGGTCGACTGACTTATTCATCTCTGGTCAGTCGATTTTGCAGTCGTTGAATACAAAATCAAGGGCCTGCGGTTCATCTTCAACCTCCACCCCCCTGAGCTGCCAGCCACCACCGGCCAAACAGCAGCCTCCCGCCACCCGCGGCCCGCGGTGCGCCGCCCCGCCCGCCCCGAAAACACTACCCACCGCCGGTCCGCCGCCACCCCAGCCATCCCTCTAGGCCCCCCCGTGCCGAGCTTTTTCTCCAGCGATCCCCACGCCACCGCCTCGCCAACGCCCCGCCGCCGCCGGCAACCACCGCCCCCATCCTGAACCCTAAGATAGATAGTGGGGTACCTCTCCGGCAAGCCCCCCTCCCCGCTGCGGCTGGTTCTTCCTTCACCCCGGTGACCCCCCCTGAAAATCGACTGGCCCAAAAGTCGATTCAGTCGACTGAAGTGTAGCTAAATCGGAGGAGCATCGCAAGCAAGAGCAAGAGCGAGAGCAGTAGCACGAGCAAGAGCAATAGCAAGAGCAGACCAGGCAGGGGACTGAGAGCAAGAGCAGAGCACCAGCAGCTCATACTGATGTGGACGTCACCGCCGAGGGAGCAACGCTGTGGAGGAAGTGGTCGGCGACGCCGCCATGGATGGAGCCGCGCCGTGTCGGCTCAGGACCGAGCGCCGGCAGCTCCGTGAGATCGAATCAAGAAGAAATGCGACGATTAGTGTACAGCCTCTTTGGTGGCACCGATTAGGCCACAGCTTCATCCGAGGAAACGGTGATGATGATGCTCTTCCGGTGGTGCAGGTGAAGACGGCGGTGTGGGAATGGAGGTGGCACGAAAGACGAGGGGAACGTCGGGGCAGCTCCTTGGAGGTGGAGGACGGGGTGGCTAAACTGGCGGGACGATGAGATCGACGACGGATCCTCATTTGGTACGGTGGATGAGGGACGTCGAGGTGTTGCTGTGGACGACGTCGTCGGGGAAAAGGCTCCGGATGGGTGGCGGACGGAGCAGGGTGTGGGGTTTCGTCGCGGGTTTTCGCGGCCTCGGTGTATGAATGGGTGGGCGGATGGGATGGCGGTGGGGAACCATGGCTTAGAGACGCACTTGTCCGGAATGTGGGGTAAGTTAAGAAAGTACCCCCACCGATTTGAGGCGGTTCTTTCGGTTCAGGGGTACCACGGGCATTTCGCGTATCGGGATTTCACAGGAGGTGGGAGTTTTCGCGCGCGTTGTAATTTCGGAATAGCAAGGCGTGGGTTGAGATGGAGGGAGTTGTCGGAGCACAACGAGACAAAGATATATCTTAAATATTTCGGGCTAACAAGGTGCGGGTTGAAATTTCCGGACAAGCCTAACGTGTACTGTACCAAATCAATGCGCACTACAAATGTTATTCAAAACTTTGAATTCATGTTATGTTCAATTAAAATATTTCGCTACGTGTATAATGCATGCAACCTACTACTCAAATGAACGTTTTAGTGCATTCCAAACGTATATACTACCGCTTCAATATGAACTAAATTTGAATTTGTTTCTCTATTTGAATAAGATCTACACTAATGATTGTTGTGAAGTCAAATCATTTGAATTCGTTCCTCTGTTTTAGTAAGATCTACAATCATCATTATTGTCAAGTTAAACCATCGTTTGTGTATTATCTTCACAGCACACCACATGATTAGTCTCGAGTTACATATGAACTATGTGTACTATATGAACTCGAACTAGATTTTTAGAATCCACTTTATTTTGATTTCAAATCACATTACATTTCTAGCTCTAGCTAGATCTTCATAATCTAAACCATGTCTCATATGTATAATGTGTTTATCACATTATGTATGGTGCCCCGCCCCCTACGCCTACAATTATTTAGATGTGAGTTGCAAACACCACACATTACCACAAATTCAAAAAAATGTGAGAATGTTCGATATATAGTATTGTTTAGATTGTTCGATATTTACTTGTAAGCTGCAAACGCCACACATTATCACAAATTCAAATAAAATGTGAGATTGTTTGATGTATAGTATGGTTTAGATTGTTCGGCATTTAGTTGTGAGTTGTTGATACGTCTCCAACGTATCTATAATTTTTAATTACTCCATGCTATATTATCTACTGTTTTGGACTATATTGGGATTTATTTTCCACTTTTATATTATTTTTGGTACTAACCTATTAACCGGAGGCCCAGCCCAGAATTAATTTTTTTGCCTATTTCAGTGTTTCGGAGAAACAGAATATCAAACGGAGTCCAAACAGAATAAAACCTTCGGGAACATGATTCTCTCACCAAACGTGATCCAGGAGACTTGGAACCTACTCCAAGGAACAAAAGAGGCGGTCACGAGGGTGGGGGGCGCCCCCCTAGGGCGCGCCCCCCTGCCTCGTGGGCCCCTCGGAGCTCCACCGACGTACTCCTTCCTCCTATATATACCTACGTACCCCCAATCGATCAGATACGGAGCCAAAAACCTAATTCCACCGCCGCAACCTTCTGTACCCACGAGATCCCATCTTGGGGCCTGTTCCGGAGCTCTGTCGGAGAGGGCCATCATCATGGAGGGCTTCTACATCAACATAGCCTCTCCGATGAAGTGTGAGTAGTTTACCTCAGACCTTCGGGTCCATAGTTAGTAGCTAGGTGGCTTCTTCTCTCTTTTTGGATCTCAATACAATGTTCTCCCCCTCTCTCGTGGAGATCTATTCGATGTAATCTTCTTTTTGCGGTGTGTTTGTTGAGACCGATGAATTGTGGGTTTATGATCAAGTCTATCTATGAATAATATTTGAATCTTCTCTGAATTCTTTTATGTATGATTGGTTATCTTTGCAAGTCTCTTCGAATTATCAGTTTGGTTTGGCCTACTAGATTGGTTTTTCTTGCCATGGGAGAATTGCTTAGCTTTGGGTTCAATCTTGCGGTGTCCTTTCCTAGTGACAGAAGGGGCAGCAAGGCACGTATTGTATTGTTGCCATCGAGGATAACAAGATGGGGTTTTTATCATATTGCATGAAACTATCCCTCTACATCATGTCATCTTGCTTAAGGTGTTACTCTATTTTTAACTTAATACTCTAGATGCATGCTGGATAGCAGTCGATGAGTGGAGTAATAGTAGTAGATGCAGGAAGGAGTCGGTCTACTTGTCTCGGACGTGATGCATATATACATGATCATACCTAGATATTCTCATAATTATGCTCAATTCTGTCAATTGCTCAACAGTAATTTGTTCACCCACCGTAGAATACTTATGCTCTCGAGAGAAGCCACTAGTGAAACCTATGGCCCCCGGGTCTATTCTCATCATATCAATCTCCATCACTTTAATCTTGCTTTGCTTTTTTACTTTGCCTTTTACTTTTTACTTTGCATCTCTATACCCAAAAATATTATCTATCGTCTCTATCAGATCTCACTCCAGTAAGTGACCGTGAAGGGATTGACAACCCCTAATCGTGTTGGTTGCATTGAGCTATTGTTTTGTGCAGGTATGAGGGACTTGAGCGTAGCCTCCTACTGGATTGGTACCTTGGTTCTCAAAAACTGAGGGAAATACTTACGCTACTTTGCTGCATCATCCTCTCCTCTTCGGGGAAATCCAACGCAGTGCTTAAGAGGTAGCAAGAAGAATTTCTGGCATCGTTGTCGGGGAGTCTGCGCAAAAGTCAACATACCAAGTAACCATCACAATCCCTATCTCCCGCGTTACATTAGTTGCCATTTGCCTCTCGTTTTCCTCTCCCCCACTTCACCCTTGCCGTTTTATTCGCCCTCTCTTTTCTGTTTGCCTTTTTCTCGCTTGCCTTGTCGTCATGGCTAGTCTTATATCTTCTCCGTTATCTCCCGAGAACGAAGTTCCAAATTTTAAACAAAGGGAGGGAGAAAGTCTGAAAGACGCTTGGTATAGAATTTGCAATGCTCAAAACAGATCTACCCGGAAGAAATCTACTTCAGTTCTTCTTCGCAATTTTTATGTAAGTGCTAGTCCTTGGTATAGATATATCCTTGACACCATTACCGGAGGGAATTTTTTGGGTAGCCATACTTTTGATTCTTATAATGCCATGATAGATTTATTTGGCTTGCCTCCTCTTTTGGTTAATGGAACTATGTTAACTTTGGAGCATGTTATGGAAAGACTTGAAATTATTGAAAATAAAGTTGATACCATTGAATCAATTGAAAATCTAGATAAAAAGATCCACAATCAAATTACCCGATATGGATCTAAGGTAGGAATGACTTTGAAAAATATTAAGGAAAAGGAACCCATGGTTAATAAGAAAATAAATCTAGATTCCACTAGAATCGATAAACTTGAGGGTATCATTACCAACTTGGAAACTGCCTTTTCTTCCATTAAGAACACTCCAAGTCTGTGTATTAAAAATACTAAGCTTATCTATGTTCCTAAGAATAAGGGTGAATCATCTAGTAAGGAAACTGCGGATCTTAAATCTATAAGTATTCATCCCAATCTTTTTGCTATCATTAAGGAACCATTTGCTACAAATGAATTTTTCGATCTTGTGCCTAAAAGTTTGATAATTACTAGAAAGAAAGAAATTTCCAAGGAAGATAGATGCCTCATTGAAGAATTGCCTACCAAAGATGGCAATACCTAGATCTATCCTCGCTTTTATGCCTAGCTAGGGGCGTTAAACGATAGCGCTTGTTGGGAGGCCACCCAATTTTATTTTTGGTTATTTTTAGTTTTTTATTCTGTTTAGGAATAAATAATCCATCTACCTTCTGTTTAGATGTGGTTTTGTGTTTTAATTAGTGTTTGTGCCAAGTTAGACCTATAGGATCTTCTTGGATGATAGTTATTTGATCTTGCTGTAATTTCTAGAATCTTTCTGTTCATGAAAACAATTGTTAAAAATCACCAGAACGTGATAAAATACTGATTACAATTGATGCTGATCAATAAACAAATTGTCTAGGTCGTCCTATTTTGGTAGATTTTTTGGACTTCCAGAAGTTTGCGTTAGTTACAGATTACTATAGACTGTTCTGTTTTTGACAGATTCTGTTTTCCGTGTGTTGTTTGCTTATTTTGATGAATCTATGGCTAGTAAAATAGTTTATAATCCACAGAGAAGTTGGAATACAGTAGGTTTAACACCAATATAAATAAATAATGAGTTCATTACAGTACCTTGAAGTGGTCTTTTGTTTTCTTTCTCTAACGGAGCTCACGAGATTTCTATTGAGTTTTGTGTTGTGAAGTTTTCAAGTTTTGGGTGAAATCTTTTGATGGATTATGGAACAAGGAGTGACAAGAGCCTAAGCTTGGGATGCCCATGGCACCACCAAGCTAATCCAAGGACACCAAAAAGACAAAGCTTCGGGATGCCCCGTCATCGGTAATTTTACTTGGAGCTATATTTTTATTCACCACATGATATGTGTTTTGCTTGGAGCGTCTTGTATTATTTGTGTATTTGTTTGTTAGTGTGACACAATCATCCTTGCTGTACACACCTTTTGAGAGATCCATACATGAATTAGAATTTGATAGTTTTTCTCTATGTGCTTCACTTATATCTTTTAAGCTTGATAGTTTTGCTCTATGTGCTTCACTTATATCTTTTGAGCTTGATAATTTTGCTCTGTGTGCTTCACTTAGATCTTTTAGAGCACGGCGGTGGATTTGTTTTATAGAAACTATTGATCTCTCATGCTTCACTTATATTATTCTGAGAGTCTTAAATAGCATGGTAATTTGCTTAATAATAATATGCTTGGTGTTCAAGATTTGTAAAGCTTTCTTTTGAGTGCGTTGAATACTAAGAAAAGATTGATACTTTATAATTGTTTTGAGATATGAAGATGGTGATATTAGAGTCATGCTAGTTTAGTAGTTGTGAATTTGAAGAATACGTGTGTTAAAGTTTGTGATTCCCGTAGCATGCACGTATGGTGAACCGTTATGTGATGAAATCGGAGCATGATTTATTTATTGATTGTCTTCCTTATCAGTGGCAGTCGGGAACGAGCGATGGTCTTTTCCTACCAATCTATCCCCCTAGGAGCATGCGCGTAATACTTTGCTTTGATAACTTCTAAATTTTTGCAATAAGTATGTGAGTTCTTTATGACTAATGTTGAGTCCATGGATTATACGCACTTTCCTTCCTTCCACCATTGCTAGCCTCTCTAATACCGCGCACTTTACGCCGGTATCATACACCCACCATATATCTTCCTCAAAACAGCCACCATACCTACCTATCATGGCATTTCCATAGCCATTCCGAGATATATTGCCATGCAACTTTCCACCGTTCCATTTATTATGACACGCTCCATCATTGTCATATTGCTAGCATGATCATGTAGTTGACATCGTATTTGTGGCAAAGCCGCCATTCGTAATTCTTTCATACATGTCACTCTTGAGTCATTGCGTATCCCGGTACACCGCCGGAGGCATTCACATAGAGTCATATTTTGTTCTAAGTATTGAGTTGTAATTGTTGAGTTGTAAGAAAAATAAAAGTGTGATGATCATCATTTTTAGAGCATTGTCCCAAGTGAGGAAGGATGATGGAGACTATGATTCCCCCACAAGTCGGGATGAGACTCCGGACAAAAAATAAAAAAAGAGAAAAAAAGAGGCCATAAAAAAAGAGAAAAGGCCCAAATAAAAAATGAGAGAAAAAGAGAGAAGGGACAATGTTACTATCCTTTTACCACACTTGTGCTTCAAAGTAGCACCATGATCTTCATGATAGAGAGTCTCTCATTTTGTCACTTTCATATACTAGTGGGAATTTTTCATTATAGAACTTGGCTTGTATATTCCAATGATGGGCTTCCTCAAATGCCCAAGGTCTTCGTGAGCAAGCGAGTTGGATGCACACCCACTTAGTTTCTTTTGTTGAGCTTTCACATACTTATAGCTCTAGTGCATCCGTTGCATGGCAATCCCTACTCACTCACATTGATATCCATGGCTCACGCTCATGGATTGCGTGAAGATTGAAAAAGTTTTGAAAATGTTAAAGTATGAAACAATTGCTTGGCTTGTCATCGGGGTTGTGCATGATTTAAATACTTTGTGTGGTGAAGATAGAGCATAGCCAGACTATATGATTTTGTAGGGATAACTTTCTTTGGCGATGTTATTTTGAGAAGACATAATTGCTTTGTTAGTATGCTTGAAGTATTATTATTTTTATGTCAACATGAACTTTTGTCTTGAATCTTTTGGATCCGAATATTCATACCACAATTAAAAAGATTTGCATTGAAATTATGCCAAGTAGCACTCCGCATAAAAAATTCTCTTTTTATCATTTACCTACTCGAGAATGAGCAGGAATTAAGCTTGGGGATGCCAGATAAGTCTCCAACGTATCTATAATTTTTTATTGCTCCATGCTATATTATCTACTGTTTTGGACTATATTGGTTTTATTTTCCACTTTGATGTTATTTTTGGGACTAACCTATTAACCAGAGGCCCAGCCTAGAATTGCTGTTTTTTGCCTATTTCAGTGTTTCGGAGAAACAGAATATCAAACAGAGTCCAAACGGAATAAAACCTTCGGGAACGTGATTCTCTCACCAAACGTGATCCAGGAGACTTGGACCCTACTCCAAGGAACAAAAGAGGCGGTCACGAGGGTGGGGGCGCCCCCCCTAGGGCGCGCCCCCTGCCTCGTGGGCCCCTCGGAGCTCCACCGACGTACTCCTTCCTCCTATATATACCTACGTACCCCCAAACGATCAGATACGGAGCCAAAAATCTAATTCCACCACCGCAACCTTCTGTACCCACAAGATACCATCTTGGTGCCTGTTCCGGAGCTCCGCCGGAGAGGGCTATCATCACAAAGGGCTTCTACATCATCATAGCCTCTCCGATGAAGTGTGAGTAGTTTACCTCAGACATTCGGGTTCACAGTTAGTAGCTAGGTGGCTTCTTCTCTCTTTTTGGATCTCAATAAAATGTTCTCCCCCTCTCTCGTGGAGATCTATTCGATGTAATCTTCTTTTTGAGGTGTGTTTGTTGAGACTGATGAATTGTGGGTTTATGATCAAGTCTATCTATGAATAACATTTGAATCTTCTCTGAATTCTTTTATGTATGATTGGTTATCTTTGCAAGTCTCTTCGAATTATCAGTTTGGTTTGGCCCACTAGATTGGTTTTTCTTGCCATGGGAGAAGTGCTTAGCTTTGGGTTCAATCTTGTGGTGTCCTTTCCCAATGACAGAAGGGGCAGCAAGGCATGTATTGTATTGTTGCCATCAAGGATAACAAGATGGGGTTTTTATCATATTGCATGAAACTATCCCTCTACATCATGTCATCTTGCTTAAGGCGTTACTCTGTTTTTTAACTTAATACTCTAGATGCATGCTGGATAGCGGTCGATGAGTGGAGTAATAGTAGTAGATGGAGGCAGGAGTCGGTCTACTTGTCTCGGACGTGATGCCTATATACATGATCATACCTAGATATTATCATAATTATGCTCAATTCTGTCAATTGCTCAACAGTAATTTGTTCACCCACCGTAGAATACTTATGCTCTCGAGAGAAGCCACTAGTGAAACCTATGGCCCCCGGGTCTATTCTCATCATATCAATCTCCATCACTTTAATCTTGCTTTGCTTTTTAATTTGCCTTTTACTTTTTACATTGCATCTCTATACCAAAAATACCAAAAATATTATCTATCATCTCTATCAGATCTCACTCCGGTAAGTGACCGTGAAGGGATTGACAACCCCTAATCACGTTGGTTGCATTGAGCTATTGTTTTGTGCAGGTACGAGGGACTTGAGCGTAGCCTCCTACTGGATTGATACCTTGGTTCTCAAAAACTAAGGGAAATACTTATGCTACTTTGATGCATCATCCTCTCCTCTTCGGGGAAATCCAACGCAGTGCTTAAGAGGTAGCAGTTGCAAAGGCCATGCATTATCAGATTATGGTATAACATGTGCGCAGCACGTGTATCACCGCTATATTCATGCATGCAATGTTTAAAACACTATGATCTCCTATTCAAATATATGAATCCGCTTTCATATCAAATTATGATCTTTGTTAGTCTCTTACACCCACACAATCCTCTAACCTTTGTAGCTACCACTAACTTTCTCTTGTGCATGCACACGCCCTCCTCGCCCTCCCCCTCCCTCGGCATTCTATCCACCGGGCACATTCATTTTTTTCTTTAGGTCGTTCTCCTAGAGTCTCCACAACTCCTTTTCGACACACACCGATCGATAAACCTCTCCAGCGATGCATGCCTACAACATACACACACACCTTCAATCTCCTCCTTTATGTGTCCTTGCCTCGTGTCTCTCATACTGTCGGACACACGTGTAAACTCTCGCCCCTCTTTTCATCGATCTCACAACCGCACACTCCTCCCCCAATCTAGCTAGTAGTTGGGCCTCTCGCACCATCTCCTAGCTCCATTCTCTCTGTCTATCCGTCTCGCTGGGCCTTATTTGCCTGTAACAAATGGACATACACCGACCGATCTCTCGCTATACATATAGCTAGCTAGGTCCTTATAACTCGTTTTTACCCGCATGTCAATCGATCTACCTCATTAGTTGTGTCTCTCCCTTCCTCGGACAAACAACAATTGATCTACCGATCTAGTTAGGTTTGCTTACCAAACACATGGTTCTCCTTCTTCATCCATGGATGCATCCCGACAGATCTATCACGCACAGGCACACACAGAAACACATCCCCACTCTTATTGATAACATTGCAGTTCCACCCTCAGTTTGTCCAGTAGGCCTCTCCCACCATCTTCAAGAAGAAACTCCATCACCCATCCAGCACTCTACCCCTATCCCTCCCTCTCCCTCCCTCTCTCTCTCCTCTCTCTCTCTCTCTCTGTCCCATCATATTTCCCGTCCCTCAGTTATGTATGGATGTCGACCGATCTCCCTCAAGACATAGTTGGATCTCTCCTTCTCAACACATATACGAGTCGTTCTACCTCTATAGTTAGGCCTCTGCCTACCCCTCCCCCCACCCCCTCCCCCCACACACACCAATACATCGAGCGCTCTAGTCATGTCTCCCTGCCACACACAAACTTGACATGTGCCCTCTAACATTCCGGTAGGCCAGTCGCCCTATATCTTTGACTTGCACACACACACAATTTTGATGGCTCTCTTCATCGATCTCGCACCCACCCACTTGATCCTCTCTTCGAATCTATCGATAGCTATGACCCCTCCCTCTCTTCTTGTGGATTGCCCGACCCTCTATGTATGATATGGATAGGCCTCCATTTCACACACATTGCATGCAAAATTTTGTTTGAGATGTCATCGACACATATTCCCACAAATAATTCACGAAATCAACCCCCACCCCACCCCCACCCCAAAACAAAAAACACTCACGAACGCGGTTTGTATCTCTCACACACACCCACGTAGGTCGGGGACGTGCACGAAGAGAAGAGGTGCATGCACGACGCACGTACTCCCGTCTCTTTACCAACCACACCCGCGCGGTTACACGGTGGAGCTCATTTCTGCACAAAAAAGGCAGCCCACGTGGTAATTTGGCACGTGTACTGGTTGTCCACTTGGTGGAGGGAGGATCGTCTACCACGGGTGAACAAACAAATTGCGACTTGACGTGTTATGTTAAAAAAAGAGGCAAACCATGTGGGGCCTACCTTAGAGGCAAGGCTCTATACACTGGAGTACTTTTGATGTGTCCCGTCAACTCGCAGAACGAGGAGAAGCTTGCTTAGTACGCCGTCTCCCCCGCCCACGGGCGCGGTGGCTCGCAGGATGAGGTGAAGTTTGCTCTGCCTTACGCCCGCTCCCTCGCCTATGCGCGCGGTGGCTCGCAGGACGAGGAGAAACATTTACTACTCCCTCCGTTTACTCCTCGTCCCTACTTGGTTATAGAGATTATATCATATTGTTTGGAATATATATGTCCTTTAGTAGATTTCAATATGAACTACTAGTACATACTACAAACACTGAGGTATATAGACGTATTTTAGAGTGTAGATTCACTCATTTTGCTCCGTATGTAGCACTCTCCCTCGCCCCTCGACCCTCGCCCACATGGTGGACGTGCAGCAATTCATTCGGTCTCTGTCGGTGTCAAAACCGGTGGATCTCGGGTAGGGGGTCCCGATCTGTGCGTCAAGGCCGGATGGTAACAGGAGACAAGGGACACGATGTTTTAACCCAGGTTCGGGCCCTCTCGATGGAGGTAATACCCTACTCCTGCTTGATTAATATTGATGATATGGGTAGTACAAGAGTAGATCTACCACAAGATCAAGGAGGCTAAACCCTAGAAGCTAGCCTATGGTATGATTGTGTATGAAGATGATTGTCCTACGGACTACAACCCTCCGGTTTATATAGACACCGGATAGGGTTAGGGTTACACAGAGTCGGTTACAACGATAGGAGATCTTGAATATCCGCATCGCCAAGCTTGCCTTCCACGCCAAGGAAAGTCCCATCCGGACACGGGACGAAGTCTTCAATCTTGTATCTTCATAGTCCAGGAGTCCGGCGAAGGTATAGTCCGGCTACCTGAACACCCCCTAATCCAGGACTCTCTCGGTAGCCCCTGAACTAGGCTTCAATGACGACGAGTCTGGCGCGCAGATTGTCTTCGGCATTGCAAGGCGGGTTCCTCCTCCAAGTCCTTCATAGAAGATTGTAAACACCTAGAATAGTGTCCGGCTCTGCAAAATAAGTTTCCACATAGTGCCATAGAGAGAATAATATTAACACAAATCAAATCTGCTGACGTATCCCGCAGTGCATCATCGCACTACGGCCAAGTTCTTTACATAAATCGTTTTTACTTTTCCACCTTAGAACGTTTAACGAGGCGGTTTCCTTGGCACGTTTTGTCAAAGCAGAGATCGTGTGCCCTTTTTACGGGATTCTCATCAATACAGTGCCCGTTAGCAAGTTTCCCTCGATTAAAGGCGAGTCCCAAAATGGTTACGGGGAGGGCTCTTGGTGTTCGACATCTTATAAAGAGACCAAGGCCTTACTTCTTTTTTGAATCTCAATCGTGTTCGCCCGTCGCCTCGAGTTCCAACACCCCAGGCTCCAGATTCCAGGCGCTTCGGACCTTCGACAATGTCCGGTTCTGACCTTCAAGGTCGGTGGATGCCCTCCTCCGTCACGGAGGAGGACTTGCTTAAGTTGAGGGAGGCTAAGTTCCTGACCGGTGAAATTTCACATAGGCTGCCTGCTCAAGGGCAAGTTATTCCCAGTCCCCAGCCCGGTGAGAGCATGGTGTTCATGTCTCACTTCCTCCGAGGGTTGGTCTTCCCAATGGATCCCTTTGTGAGGGGACTGTTGTTTTATTACGGGCTGGAATTTCATGATTTAGCTCCGGAGTCCATCCTCCATATCTCCTCATTTATCGTCGTGTGTGAAGCATTCCTCCGCGTCCCCCCTCACTTCGGATTATGGCTCAAGACCTTCAAAGTGGAGCCTAAGATGATCAAGGGACGTCATGCAAAGTGCGGAGGCACTATTATAAGAAAAAATGTCGATGCTCCATGGCCCGAGGGCTCTTTTCAAGAGGAGCTAGGCTTGTGGGAACGAGAGTGGTTTTATATCACCGCTCCCCGGGGCACCAAGTGGGTGGCGCCTCCTGCCTTTCGCTCGGGTCCCCCACCACGGCTAGCGTCATGGGTCAACAGAGGGTTAGATTGGGGTTTGCCCAAAGACGTGCCCTTGTTGCAGGGCCGCATTAAGGATCTCTTGGAAGGAGACCTCAGCCTGGTCAAGGTGACGCAGGTCATGCTGATTCGCCGAATATTGCCTGGCAAACGTCGCTCCCTTCGCCTGTGGGAGTTCAATCCGGAGGGACCGCGAGCTCTCTAGAATTTCATGGGCGCAACGCCCGTGGAGTTGTATAAACTGTTCTTCGGATCACAAGAATGGCCTCCTCGAACGAGGCCGCTTCGAAGGGAGGAACCGACAATCCCTCTCCTAAAGGGAAAAAGAGAGCTGCCTCTGATGACTCGGAGACCATGGCCTCGAAGCGGGAGAAAAAGTCTTCGTCAAAGGGTCCTATGCCGGGGAGTTCCTCGGCCGGACTACGTACTCAAGGAGGTCAGCCCTCCAGCGAGCCGTGAGTAGAGAAAGATTTTCCTTTCGAGGGATGAGAGAAATCCGTGATTTGTATCTGAGAAGTTTAACCGAATTTTTACCTTGTAGTTCGGACCTCAGCCCTTCTTAGCAGAGCTCGTCTTCGGGGGAGCTTCTTCCGGAGATGATGGAGAGCGGGACGCCTCCTTCTGCTGTGCCGCCTAACGAGGCGGGTGACCCTGAGGTGTCGTCACGAAGGTTTTCTCCGAGTCCGGCAGGGGCGTAAGATAGCTATGCCCCCCCCCCCCCCCGAGGTTCTCCGTGTCCGCCCTTCGAAAGAGGTCATGGGACAAGTCCGGCAGCTGTTGGGGAACGTAGTAATTTCAAAAAAATTCCTACGCACACGCAAGATCATGGTGATGCATAGCAACGACAGGAGAGTATGATCTACATACCCTTGTAGATCGCAACGGAAGCGTTTGACACAACGTAGAGGAAGTAGTCGTACGTCTTCTTCCCGGTCCGACCGATCCAAGCACCGTTACTCCGGCACCTCCGAGTTCTTAGCACACGTTCAGCTCGATGACGATCCCCGGGCTCCGATCCAGCAAAGCGTCGGGGAAGAGTTCCGTCAGCACGACGGCGTGGTGACGATCTTGATGTACTACTGATGCAGGGCTTCGCCTAAGCACTGCGACAATATGACCGAGGTGGAATTTGGTGGAAGGGGGCACCGCACACGGCTAAGGAACGATCTCAAGGATCAACTTGTGTGTCTATGGGGTGCCCCCTGCCTCCGTATATAAAGGATCCAGGGGGAGGGGCTGGCCGGCCAAGCCGTTGGCGCGCCAGGAGAGTCCTACTCCCTCCGGGAGTAGGATTCCCCCCCCCCAATCCTAGTTGGACTAGGACTCCTCAAGGGGGAGAGGGAGAGAGGGGGCCGGCCACCTCTCCTAGTCCTAATAGGACTAGGGGAAGGGGGGAGGCGCGCGGCCACCTAGGGCAGCCCCTTTCTCCTTTCCACTAAGGCCCACTATGGCCCATTTGGCTCCCGGGGGGTTCCGGTAACCCTCCCGGTATTCCGGTAAAATCCTGATTTCACCTGGAACACTTCCGATGTCCAAACATAGGCTTCCAATATATCAATCTTTACGTCTCAACCATTTCGAGACTCCTCGTCATGTCCGTGATCACGTCCGGGACTCCGAACAACCTTCGGTACATCAAAATGCATAAACTCATAATAACTGTCATTGTAACGTTAAGCGTGCGGACCCTACGGTTCGAGAACAATGTAGACATGACCGAGACACGTCTCCGGTCAATAACCAATAGCGGGACCTGGATGCCCATATTGGTTCCTACATATTCTACGAAGATCTTTATCGGTCAGACCGCATAACAACATACGTTGTTCCCTTTGTCATCGGTATGTTACTTGTCCGAGATTCGATCATCAGTATCCAATACTTAGTTCAATCTCGTTATCGGCAAGTCTCTTTACTCGTTCCGTAATACGTCATCCCGCAACTAACTCATTAGTTGCAATGCTTGCAAGGCTTAAGTGATGTGCATTACCGAGAGGGCCCAGAGATACCTCTCCGACGATCGGAGTGACAAATCCTAATCTCGAAATACGCCAACCCAACATCTACCATTGGAGACACCTGTAGTACTCCTTTATAATCACCCAGTTACGTTGTGACGTTTGGTAGTACCCAAAGTGTTCCTCCGGCAAACGGGAGTTGCATAATCTCATAGTCATAGGAACATGTATAAGTCATGGATAAAAGCAATAGCAACATACTAAACGATCGGGTGCTAAGCTAATGGAATGGGTCATGTCAATCAGATCATTCAACTAATGATGTGACCTCATTAATCAAATAACAACTCCTTGTTCATGGTTAGGAAACATAACCATGATTAATGAGCTAGTCAAGTAGAGGCATACTAGTGACACTCTGTTTGTCTATGTATTCACACATGTATTATGTTTCCTGTTAATACAATTCTAGCATGAATAATAAACATTTATCATAAATTAAGGAAATAAATAATAACTTTTATTATTGCCTCTAGGGCATATTTCCTTCAGTCTCCCACTTGCACTAGAGTCAATAATCTAGTTCACATCGCCATGTGATTTACCAGCAATAGTTCACATCACCATGTGATTAACACCCATAGTTCACATCGATATGTGACCAACACTCAAAGGGTTTACTAGAGTCACTAATCTAGTTCACATCGCTATGTGATTAACACCCAAAGAGTACTAAAGTGTGATCATGTTTTGCTTGTGAGATAATTTTAGTCCACGGGTCTGTCATATTCAGATCCGTAAGTATTTTGCAAATTTCTATGTCAACAATACTCTGCACGGAGCTACTCTAGCTAATTGCTCCCACTTTCAATATGTATCCAGATTGAGACTTAGAGTCATCTAGATCAGTGTCAAAACTTGCATCGACGTAACCCTTTACGACGAACCTTTTGTCACCTCCATAATCGAGAAACATATCCTTATTCCACTAAGGATAATTTTGACCGCTGTCCAGTGATCTACTCCTAGATCACTATTGTACTCCCTTGCCAAACTCAGTGGTAGGGTATGCAATAGATCTGGTACACAGCATGGCATACTTTATAGAACCTATGGCTGAGGCATAGGGAATGACTTTCATTCTCTTTCTATCTTCTGAAGTGGTCGGGCTTTGAGTCTTACTCAATTTCACACCTTGTAACACAGGCAAGAACTCTTTCTTTGACTGTTCCATTTTGAACTACTTCAAAATCTTGTCAAGGTATGTACTCATTGAAAAAACTTATCAAGCGTCTTGATCTATCTCTATAGATTTTGATGCTCAATATATAAGCAGCTTTACCGAGGTCCTTTCTTTGAAAAACTCCTTTCAAACACTCCTTTATGCTTTGCAGAATAATTCTACATTATTTCCGATCAACAATATGTCATTTACATATACTTATCAGAAATGCTGTAGTGCTCCCACTCACTTTCTTGTAAATACAGGCTTCACCGCAAGTCTGTATAAAACTATATGCTTTGATCAACTCATCAAAGCGTATATTCCAACTCCGAGATGCTTGCACCAGTCCATAGATGGATCGCTGGAGCTTGCACATTTTGTTAGCACCTTTAGGATTGACAAAACCTTCTGGTTGCATCATATACAACTCTTCTTTAATAAATCCATTAAGGAATGCAGTTTTGTTTTATCCGTTTGCCAGATTTCATAAAATGCGGCAATTGCTAACATGATTCGGACAGACTTAAGCATAGATACGAGTGAGAAACTCTCATCGTAGTCAACACCTTGAACTTGTCGAAAACCTTTTGCGACAATTCTAGCTTTGTAGATAGTAATAATACTATCAGCGTCCATCTTCCTCTTGAAGATCCATTTATTCTCAATTGCTTGCCGATCATCGGGCAAGTCAACCAAAGTCCATACTTTGTTCTCATACATGGATCCCATCTCAGATTTCATGGCCTCAAACCATTTCGCGGAATCTGGGCTCATCATCGCTTCCTCATAGTTCGCAAGTTCATCATGGTCTAGTAACATGACTTCCAGAACAGGATTACCGTACCACTCTGGTGCGGATCTCATTCTGGTTTACTTACGAGATTCGGTAGTAACTTGATCTGAAGTTACATGATCATCATCATTAGCTTCCTCACTAATTGGTGTAGTACTCACAAGAACAGATTTCTATGATGAACTCCTTTCCAATAAGGGAGAAGGTACAATTACCTTATCAAGTTTTCTACTTTCCTCCCACTCACTTCTTTCGAGAGAAACTCCTTCTCTAGAAAGGATCCATTCTTAGCAACGAATGTCTTGCCTTTGGATCTGTGATAGAAGGTGTACCCAACTGACTCTTTGGGTATCCTATGAAGACATATTTCTCCGATTTGGGTTTGAGCTTATCATGTTGAAACTTTTTTCACATAGGCATCGCAACCCCAAACTTTAAGAAACGACAACTTTGGTTCCTTGCCAAACCATAGTTCAGATTGTGTCGTCTCAACGGACTTAGATGGTGCCCTTTTTAACGTGAATGCAGCTGTCTTTAATGCATAACCCCAAAAATGATAGTGGTAGATCGGTAAGAGACATCATAGATTGTACTATATCCAATAAAGTACGGTTATGACGTTCGGACGCACCATTATGCTATGGTGTTCCAGGTGGCGTGAGTAGTGAAACTATTTCACATTGTTTTAACTGAAGACCAAACTCGTAACTCAAATATTCGTCTCCGCGATCAGATCGTAGAAACTTTATTTTCTTGTTACGATGATTTTCCACTTCACTCTGAAATTCTTTGAACTTTTCAAATATTTCAGACTTATGTTTCATCAAGTAGATATACCCATATCTGCTCAAAACATCTGTGAAGGTCAGAAAATAATGATACTTGTCGCGAGCCTTAATCTTCATCGGACCACATACATCGGTATGTATGATTTCCAACAAGTCATTTGCTCGCTCCATTGTTCCAGAGAACGGAGTCTCAGTCATCTTGCCCATGAGGCATGGTTCGCAAGCATCAAGTGATTCATAATCAAGTGATTCCAAAATTCCATCAGCATGGAGTTTCTTCATGCGCTTTACACCAATATGACCTAAACGGTAGTGCCACAGATAAGTTGCACTATCATTATTAACTTTTGCATCTTTTTTGGCTTCAATATTAGGAATATGTGTATCACTACGATCGAGATCCAACAAACCATTTTGTTGGTGTGTATGACCATAGAAGGTTCTATTCATGTAACAGAACAACAATTTATTCTCTTACTTAAATGAATAACCATATTGCAATAAACATGATCAAATCATATTCATGCTCAACACCAAATAACACTTATTTAGGTTCCACACTAATCCCGAAAGTATAGGGAGTGTGCGATGATGATCCTATCAATCTTGGAACCACTTCCAACACACATCGTCACTTCACCCTTAACTAGTCTCTGTTTATTCTGCAACTCCCGTTTCGAGTTACTACTCTTAGCAACTGAACCAGTATCAAACACTGAGGGGTTGCTATAAACACTAGTAAAATACACATCAATAATCTGTATATCAAATATACCTTTGTTCTCTTTGCCATCCTTCTTATCCGCCAAATACTTGGGGCAGTTCTGCTTCCAGTGACCAGTCCCTTTGCAGTAAACGCACTCAGTCTCAGGTTTAGGTCCAGACTTGGGCTTCTTCACTTGAGCAGCAACTTGCTTGCCGTTCTTCTTGAAGTTCCCCTTCTTCCCTATGCCCTTTTCTTGAAACTAGTGGTCTTGTTAACCATCAACACTTGATGTTTTTCTTGATTTCTACCTTCGTCGATTTCAGCATCACGAAGAGCTTGGGAATTGTTTCCGTTATCCCTTGCATATTATAGTTCATCACGAAGTTCTACTAACTTGGTGATGGTGACTAGAGAATTCTGTCAATCACTATCTTATCTGGAAGATTAACTCCCACTTGATTCAAGCGATTGTAGTACCCAGACAATCTGAGCACATGCTCACTAGTTGAGCGATTCTCCTCCATCTTTTAGCTATAGAACTTTGTTGGAGACTTCATATCACTCAACTCGGGTATTTGTTTGAAATATTAACTTCAACTCCTGGAACATCTCATATGGTCCATGACGTTCAAAACGTCTTTGAAGTCCCGATTCTAAGCCGTTAAGCATGGTGCACTAAACTATTAAGTAGTCATCATATTGAGCTAGCAAAACGTTCATAACGTCTGCATCTGCTCCTGCAATAGGTTCGTCACCTAGCGGTGCATCAAGGACATAATTGTTCTATGCAGCAATGAGGATAAACCTCAGATTACGGATCCAATCCGCATCATTGCTACTAACATCTTTCAACACAATTTTCTCTAGGAACATATCAAAATAAACATATGAAAGCAACAACGCGAGCTATTGATCTACAACATAGATATGCTAATACTACCAGGACTAAGTTCATGATAAATTAAAGTTCAATTAATCATATTACTTAAGAACTCCCACTTAGATAGACATCTCTCTAATCCTCTAAGTGATCACGTGATCCAAATCAACTAAACCATGTCCGATCATCACGTGAGATGGAGTAGTTTCAATGGTGAACATCACTATGTTGATCATATCTACTATATGATTCACGCTCGACCTTTCGGTCTCCGTGTTCCGAGGTCATATCTTATATGCATAGCTCGTCAAGTACAACCTGAGTATTCCGCGTGTGCAACTGTTTTGCACCCGTTGTATTTGAACGTAGAGCCTATCACACCCGATCATCACGTGGTGTCTCAGCACGAAGAACTTTTGCAACGGTGCATACTCAGGGAGAACACTTCTTGATAATTTAGTGAGAGATCATCTTATAATGCTACCGTCAATCAAAGCAAGATAAGATGCATAAAAAGATAAACATCACATGCAATCAATATAGGTGATATGATATGGTCATCATCATCTTGTGCTTGTGATCTCCATCTCCGAAGCACCGTCATGATCACCATCGTCACCGGCGCGACACCTTGATCTCCATCGTAGCATCGTTGTCGTCTCGCCAATCTTATGCTTCCACGACTATCACTACCGCTTAGTAATAAAGTAAAGCATTACATCACGATTGCATTGCATACAATAAAGCGACAACCATATGGCTCCTGCCAGTTGCCGATAACTCGGTTACAAAACATGATCATCTCATACAATAAAATTTAGCATCATGTCTTGACCATATCACATCACAACATGCCCTGCAAAAACAAGTTAGACGTCCTCTACTTTGTTGTTGCAAGTTTTACGTGGCTGCTACGGGCTTAAGCAAGAACTCATCTTACCTACGCATCAAAACCACAACGATAGTTTGTCAAATAGACTCCGTTTTAACCTTCTCAAGGACCGGGCGTAGCCACACTCGGTTCAACAAAAGTTGGAGAGACAGTCTTCCGCAAGCCATCTATGTGCAAAGCACGTCGAGGGAACCGGTCTCGCGTAAGAGTACGCGTAAGGTTGGTCCGGATCGTCTCGTCCAACAATACCGTTGAACCAAAGTATGACATGCTGGTAGGCAGTATGACTTGTATCGTCCACAACTCACTTGTGTTCTACTCGTGCAAATAACATCAAACCATAAAAACCTAGGCTCTGATACCACTGTTGGGGAACGTAGTAATTTCAAAAAAAATCCTACGCACACGCAAGATCATGGTGATGCATAGCAACGAGAGGAGAGTATGATCTACGTACCCTTGTAGATCGCAACGGAAGCGTTTGACACAACGTAGAGGAAGTAGTCGTACGTCTTCTTCCCGGTCCGACCGATCCAAGCACCGTTACTCCGGCACCTCCGAGTTCTTAGCACACGTTCAGCTCGATGACGATCCCCGGGCTCCGATCCAGCAAAGCGTCGGGGAAGAGTTCCGTCAGCACGACGGCGTGGTGACGATCTTGATGTACTACTGACGCAGGGCTTCGCCTAAGCACTGCGACAATATGACCGAGGTGGAATTTGGTGGAAGGGGGCACCGCACACGGCTAAGGAACGATCTCAAGGATCAACTTGTGTGTCTATGGGGTGCCCCCTTCCTCCGTATATAAAGGATCCAGGGGGAGGGGCTGGCCGGCCAAGCCCTTGGCGTGCCAGGAGAGTCCTACTCCTTCCGGGAGTAGGATTCCCCCCCCCCCCTAATCCTAGTTGGACTAGGACTCCTCAAGGGGGAGAGGGAGAGAGGGGGCCGGCCACCTCTCCTAGTCCTAATAGGACTAGGGGAAGGGGGGAGGCACGCGGCCACCTAGGGCAGCCCCTTTCTCCTTTCCACTAAGGCCCACTATGGCCCATTTGGCTCCCGGGGGGTTCCGGTAACCCTCCCGGTATTCCGGTAAAATCCTGATTTCACCTGGAACACTTCCGATGTCCAAACATAGGCTTCCAATATATCAATCTTTACGTCTCGACCATTTCGAGACTCCTCGTCATGTCCATGATCACATCCGGGACTCCGAACAACCTTCGGTACATCAAAATGCATAAACTCATAATAACTGTCATCGTAACGTTTAGCGTGCGGACCCTATGGTTCGAGAACAATGTAGACATGACCGAGACACGTCTCCGGTCAATAACCAATAGGGGGACCTGGATGCCCATATTGGTTCCTACATATTCTACGAAGATCTTTATCGGTCAGACCGCATAACAACATACGTTGTTCCCTTTGTCATCGGTATGTTACTTGTCCGAGATTCGATCATCAGTATCCAATACTTAGTTCAATCTCGTTACCAGCAAGTCTCTTTACTCGTTCCGTAATACATCATCCCGCAACTAACTCATTAGTTGCAATGCTTGCAAGGCTTAAGTGATTTGCATTACCGAGAGGGCCCAGAGATACCTCTCCGACGATCGGAGTGACAAATCCTAATCTCGAAATACGCCAACCCAACATCTACCATTGGAGACACCTGTAGTACTCCTTTATAATCACCCAGTTACGTTGTGACGTTTGGTAGTACCCAAAGTGTTCCTCCGGCAAACGGGAGTTGCATAATCTCATAGTCATAGGAACATGTATAAGTCATGGATAAAAGCAATAGCAACATACTAAACGATCGGGTTCTAAGCTAATGGAATGGGTCATGTCAATCAGATCATTCAACTAATGATGTGACCTCATTAATCAAATAACAACTCCTTGTTCATGGTTAGGAAACATAACCATGATTAATGAGCTAGTCAAGTAGAGGCATACTAGTGACACTCTATTTGTCTATGTATTCACACATGTATTATGTTTCCTGTTAATACAATTCTAGCATGAATAATAAACATTTATCATGAATTAAGGAAATAAATAATAACTTTTATTATTGCCTCTAGGGCATATTTCCTTCAGCACCGTCTGGTGCTCGGCCGGAGGAGCTAAAGGTTCTGCTGGGGCGAGCTTCTATTTCGGAGGAGCACCGTGCATTGATGGGCACGATGATTGAAAGGATTTCATCCGCAGAGAGCGGATTGCGTGAGGCCGTCGAAAGTTTATTGACGGGTTTTGAGGTACATTAGATAATGTACACTTTTGTCAGTTGCGCATAAATAAGATGCGCCCTATTTAGATAGTAGCCCCTGAGGCTCTGCGCATCATCAAGAAATGATGACACGCGGAGGATCATAATCCCAGGCCTAAAATGACGCCTTTTAATGTAGGCTGCAGGGTGTCCGAAATCAAGCCGAACTGCTGGTTTTGCCGAACTAAAGCGGCAACTGGACGTGGCAGATGCCGACATCGTGCTTGTCAACAAGCGGTTTGATGAGGCTCAAGGTATGTGATTCCTCGGGCAGCATTAGGTAAGAAGAGTTTTATGCCAGTGTCTTACTATGTGTGTGCTCGACGCAGATGGTGCAGCCGCCGTGGAGAGTCTTAGGGCAGAACTTGCCCGAGCTAAAGATCAAGCCGGGAAAAGTGATGCGGCTGCCAAGAAAGCCCTTGAAGAGCTGAGAGCCGAACAGGCTGCTCATTGCCGAAGCAAGGAAGAGATGGCCGGGATGGCTGAAAAGTTAAAGAGCACTGCAGACCGTTGCAGACTTCTTGAGAAAGAAGACCAGGCGAGACAGACGGTCCTAGAGAAGGCCGTTGCTGATGCCAAGGACGCGCGCTCTGCGATGAGAGCTGCGAAGGAGGAGCTGCGTCCGGCCGAACAGATTGCGGCTGGAAAGCCCTTCATGCTGCGAAGAAAATTTTGTGATCCGAAGTTTGCTCCATTGGACCGGATGTGGAGTGTGAAGGACACCTATCTGGATTTGGCAGTGAGTGCTGCTGATGCGACCGAACACTTTTGAGATCTGAAAGATCACGAGGTGGAAAAGCTGTTCTGGTCGCAATTTCACAATTCGGAACGTCCACTAGCAGTGGACGATCGTTTGGCTCAATGGGCCGAACTTAATAGGTTGCCCGGACTCGCCATGAAGTACGTCATGGGTCATCTGTGGCCGGGGAGGTCGGAGCCGAAGAGTTATTTCAGCTTGGTGCAGCAATTCCTTGACGCAGTGCCGCGCATTAATGCAATGAAGAGGTCGGCGTGCATAGAGGGTGGAAGGATGGCTCTTGCCCGTGTCAATACATACTGGGTAGAGATGGAGACCATCGTTATTGCGTCCCGAGATTCGGATAAAAGCCGAGTGTCCTCCGAGCACTATTTTCAGGAAGTCCTTGAAGGCGCTCGTGTAATAGAGACGCAGTGCTCGAAGGATGCTATGTTATTATAGCATATGTAATGATGAAGTAATATTTTGATAAACTATAGTCGCCTTTTATACTTGTGCCTTCAAGTATTGTGAACACCTCCTGTGCGGCCGTTTAAAATATATATACAAAATCTGAAAGATGGCAGTCGTTGGCTTCAACCCCCACGCACATAGTGCGGGGGTGCTCGCAGAATACGCATTTTCACACTTAACCCAGCGTCTTGGTCCTACAAAGGAGGTGATAGCGCAGCGGGCCAGGCAACCGGACTATAATGCTTTAACACTTTCACTTAGCCATAGGAGCTTGACAGTGGGACTATTTATGTAGCCCATTAGTGGCGACTGCGCTCGCCCGAGTTCGGGTTGCGTATGTGCCTGACCGGGAAGCGGCCCTTCGTTAAAGCGGAGGAATCCGATAGATTCCGATAGGTCATCGAGTGGCTGACCAGTCTCACGCTACATCATGACAGTCAGTTTTCGGCTTTCTCTACTGAGGTGCTCGCCCGGCCGAACCGGGGCACAATCGCAGTAGTTCTCCTGGTGCTACCTTAGCCGATAGAGCGGAACGTAAGGTAGCCGAACTCAGGAGCCGGGCAACCCAACATTTGACCAAAGACATGATTCGGAGCTGATGCATATAATGCCAAAACTCGCGACGCCAAACACTCCCTAAGGTGTTCGGTCTTTATGAGTGCGGGCGAAACAACACTCTTTGCTAAAAAAGCCCCTAGTGTCCAGGTACGTGCAAAAAAATCTGACGTGGCCATATGCCAAGACGCCAGCCTCCTCCTTGGTTATATCGGAAAAACCAGGGGATGTGTAGCAACAAGAGACAGTAAAAAAGGTTTACGCAGGGTCTTAATCTAAAAAGAATCCTTTAGGATGGGTCCCTACTGCACGTCTGCGCCTGTGTCTCCATTGTGCCGTATCCTGGACGGGCGCCGCACGACGTTCATCTGTAAAAGAGAGGAACTAAATTGAAAACGGGTCGTGCCGAACAAAAATTTTTAAAATAAATGAAGTATAATATATAGAATTGAGCTTTATTGTCTCTGCATGTAGCCCCTAGTGCGGGGGTATATGGCCATTAAGCCTGCATTAATGATGATTTTATACGGAACTCGTCTATCCGCGTTCGTGGTCTTTAATGACCTATTTCGATGTTTTTTGGCCGGTGAGGCCATTTTACTGTGGGGCTGTCAAAGCGGCCGCACAGTCCTCCGCTTGGGGGAGGTGCACTTTAGTGCTTCCCCTTCAAAGAGATGATGGCTCGTGGGCCGGGCATCTTAAGCGTGAGAGATGCATAATGCGGTATTGCGTTAAAGCGAGCAAAAGCTTCGTGTCCCAGTAGTGCTTGATAGAGACTTGAGAACGGGACGAAATGGAAGGTCAGCTTTTCGCGACGGAAGTTATCGGCAGAGCCGAATATAACTTCGAGCCGGAGAAAACCCATACAATGGGTGTCCGAACCAGGTGCTACCCCTTGAAAGGAGGTTTTGCTGCGGCGGATTCCTGCTGGGTTTATCCCCATGTGATGGATTGTATCCTAATATATCAGGTTTAGTCCACTGCCGCCGTCCATAAGGACATTTGAAAACTGGAATCCGCTGATTATTGGATCGAGTATCAAGGCAGTCCAGCCTGCATTCTTGATATTTCTAGAATAATCTAGCTGATCGAAGATGATTGGTTTTAACAACCAGTGGCGGGACCCTTTGGGGATAGGTCTCGTGATGCGTACCTTTATGGGCGCCACACGTTTTGTTATGTGAAGTGAGTTCACTGTTTTTACTTCTTGTGGGAAGTTCTTTTGTTTCCTGGTGCTCTGCTTTTGGGGTTCGTCCTCGTCTTCGCTTGGTGTGTCGAGCCCCTTGTGTTCGGTGTTGAGTCTGCCGGATTGTTTGAAAACCCAACAGTCTTTGTGGGTATGGTTAGCAGGCTTCCCAGGAGTACTGTGTATCTGACATATCCTGTCCAAAATTTTATTTAAGTTGGATGGATCATCCCTATTATCCTGGAGGGGTGGTTTTGTCTGATTTTGTCGTGAGCCTTTGAATCCGGCATTGACTGACGTGCTCTTCAGACTTTTTTCTTTAGTCCGGCGACGATCCTTGTTGCGTCGTGGTTTTCCGTTTCCATCCCTAGTTTCGGATGTACTTGGATCGCTGGGGCTGCACCTTGCCAACCAGCTGTCCTCTCCTGCGCAAAAGCGGGTCATGAGGCTTGTGAGTACGGCCATTGTTCTTGGCTTTTCCTGGCCGAGGTGTCTGGCGAGCCATTCGTCTCGGACATTATGCCTGAAAGCTGCTAAGGCTTCGGCGTCCGGACAGTTGACTATCTGATTCTTTTTAGTGAGGAATCTATTCCAGAACTGTCGAGCTGATTCTCCGGGTTGTTGAGTTATGTGACTAAGATCGTCTGCATCTGTAGGGCGGACATAGGTCCCTTGAAAATTTGCTCGGAAAGCATCCTCGAGCTCTTCCCAACTTCCAATTGTATTTTCAGGAAGGCTCTAGAGCCAATGCCGGGTTGACCCTTTAAGCTTGAGGGGTAAATATTTAATGGCGTGGAGATCATCTCCTCTGGCCATATGTATGTGGAGGATATAGTCCTCGATCCAGACTCCGGGGTCTGTTGTTCCATCATATGCCTCTATGTTGCGGGTTTGAATCCTTCTGGAAATTCATAATCCAGAACCTCATCGGTGAAACATAGGGGATGTGCGGCGCCCCTATATTTGGGTGTGCCGGATTCTGATGATGGCTTTTTTGCATTGCTTACAAGAGCTTGCTTTCTTGGCCCATAAATGGACCTAGTTGGGCCATGATGTGAATCCTTAGGTAGGTCGCATGCTGATTTAAGTGCGGCGCCACTTGCCGCTTTATGGGGTCGTCTATCCGACCGTGTGGCTTTCTTATTTTTTGAATGTGAGGGCTCTAGGGCCTCTTCGTCCAATTCGGGCAGTAGCTTTCTTTTCGGATAGCTTTTAGTGCGGCGACCGTCACCGTATTTATCTGCAGTGTTGAATACTTTACTCCATCTGATCCGGAGTGCATCTTCCGTTGTCTTTAGCTTCCGTTTCTGCTTTTTCAGGCTGCGTGCAGTTGCGACGAGCCTCTTGTGGAGACTCTTCTGCTCCATGTATTTATCCGGCGTAAGGTCGTCCGGAATGCCGTTTTTGCCGGGGGAGGGCGTTTTGGTTTCTTTGTCCGTGTTGCCCTGTTCGGACGGCTGCTCTAAGGCCTGCTCGTCATCTACCGGCTTGTCCTACTCTATGGCTGGGTTTTTATCGAGGCGGGCCTTGGGTCGGCGTTTATGCCGACGCTTTGATTGCTTTCCGGGGGGTCGATCTCCCGTTCCATCCCCTTTTTCCTCGTTGTCACTTCCTTTAGGGGTATCCACCATGTACACATTGTGAGATGAGGTGGATGTCCAATGCTCTATGGCTGTTGGTTCGTCGGTATCTCCTGCATCGTCATCCATGCTGTCGATGTCTGCGGAGTCGAAGTTGAGCACGTTGTTAAGGTTGTCGACGATGGCTACCAAGTGGGTGGTGGGTGGGCTTTGAATTTCTTCATCGTCCGTGTCCCATCCTTGCTGACCCTAGTCCGGCCAGGGCTCTCCTGATAGAGAGAGAGACTTGAGAGAATTCAGGATGTTTCCAAAAGGCGAGTGCTGAAAGATGTCCGCGGCGGTGAACTCCATTATCGGCGCCCAATCGGATTCGTTTGGCAGGGGCGCGGGGGTTTCGGAGTCCGGGGAAGAGTCCGGACCCTCGGAATCACGGGTCACGCGGAGTGCGGGGCTGGCATTCGGCTCGATCACCTTCGAGATCGCAGCTCCCGAGGTGACGTCTAACCGCTCATCCTTAATTGGCGCAATGGGCTCCGAGTTTAGGGTCGGAACCGGTGCGTGTGCGGCCTCCAGGACACCGTTCGGAGGCAGAGCTAGATCATGCCCCTCGAGATAGTGCGGCGCGCTTGGCTGTGGCTCGAACCCGTCGAAGATCAAGTCTCTGCGGATATCAGCCGTGTAGTTTAAGCTTCCAAACCTGACTTGACGGCCAGGGGCATAGCTTTCGATCTGCTCCGGGTGACCAAGCGAATTGGCCCGCAGAGCGAAGCCGCCGAAGACGAAGATTTGTCCGGGGAGAAAAGTCTCACCCTGGACCTCACCGTTGTTGATGATCAAAGGAGCCATCGGGCCTAAAAGGCGACGACACAGAGGAACTCTGAATGAAAGCACCAATGTCGGTGTCAAAACCGGCGGATCTCGGGTAGGGGGTCCAGATCTGTGCGTCAAGGCCGGATGGTAACATGAGACAAGGGACACGATGTTTTTACCCAGGTTCGGGCCCTCTCGATGGAGGTAATACCCTACTCCTGCTTGATTAATATTGATGATATGGGTAGTACAAGAGTAGATCTACCACGAGATCAAGGAGGCTAAACCCTAGAAGCTAGCGTATGGTATGATTGTGTATGAAGATGATTGTCCTATGGACTACAACCCTCTGGTTTATATAGACACCGGATAGGGTTAGGGTTACACAGAGTCGGTTACAATGATAGGGGATTTTGAATATCCGCATTGCCAAGCTTGCCTTCCACGCCAAGGAAAGTCCCATCCGGACACGGGACAAAGTCTTCAATCTTGTATCTTCATAGTCCAGGAGTCCGGCAAAGGTATAGTCCGGCTACCCGAACACCCCCTAATCCAGGACTCCCTCAGTCTCATATAGCCTGAACAATATATACTGCACTACCATTATTGCTCGACTTCCCGAAGAGGCGAAGAGCCAATCGCAAGGTTAATATTTTGGAGATGCCAAGCGCAAGGTTATAGGAGAACGAGTAGTAGGTGCCGCGTCATTTATAAACAAAGTTTTTTTTCTTCAGTGGCACGTACGCAATATGATAGGTTCATATGGAGAGAAAAGGAAACCGCTCCACTATATACATAGTCAGGACGGGCCAGCCTACACGGTTGCTTGCTGGGGTTGCTCTCTTCACACTCTCTCGCACAAAACGACTGTGGCCATATCTCTAACATCCCGGCGGATCACGTCGCTGCCGTTTGCCGACGGCGAAAACTCACTGTCGGCACGTCCCGATCAGGGGTCCCCGCCGTTCTCTCTCACAAAGCCGGTGAGGCTGCCTTCGTCCCTTGCTCACTGCCGCGACATGGGCAGTTGCCGCCTCCCGCCGCCCTCCTCAAGGTTGAGCTACGTCCCTCAGGTACAACTCCCTTTACAGACGGCTTGCACCACTGCTCCAGCTGCCCACATCACTCCCTATGGATATTTCTCTACTTCTTTGCCCCGCACATACCTCTACTGGCTTCTACGTACTGTATTTGTGATGAGTTTATGTCTCATCAACTAGTCCCAATAATCTTATTCTAATCACGCTTCTTCAATTTCTTTGCCACAGGGATGCTCGTCTTGATTTTGGTGAAACTGCACAAAATGATCCGATGGTCAAAAGGTTGCAAACTTCATTTATTAGGAAGCTCGAACGTTGCCAGCAAATTGAAGCCTGGTCAGGGTTCATGGTTCAAGGGCTAGGGACTGCATGGATCGTTTTTTTCTTTAGCTACCTCTGTTCCAAAATAAGTGTCAACTTTACTAGTAGTACAACTTTGTACTAAGGTTTGCACGAAGTTGAGACACTTATTTGCTATCGTCTGTCAATCATTGAGATGCAATAGCATGCATGTTAGTCTCCTTTGTATTTGATGAGATGTTGCAACGGGCAACCTTGGACGCAAGATACATGTAACAGAAGCTGGAAGCTTCATAGCATGGTACAAATTTATCTCGCTGACAAATTACAGTACATATTATACTAGTACTTCCTCCATTCCTAAATATAAGTCTTTGTAGAGATTTCACCATGAACCACATGCGAATGTATATAGATGCATTTTAAGTGTAGATTCATTCATTTTGTTCCGTATCTAGTGGAATCTCTACAAAGACTTATCTACTAGTAATAGCTAGCCCCCACTACTTGGAATTCTCTATCCTCTCCTTGAGCCACATCATCAAAATTGATGTAGCCATTAGATGAAGTAAATCAGTCCATAATAGTCGTCTGATCTACACGTTGAGAGGCTCCGCACTAAGCCACATGCAAGCATGCAGAAATACCGTGGCACATGCATGTGAGTGGGTTTTAAATCACATCAACATGTCTGCATGCAAGCATGCACCGGTAGCATGCATGTAAGTGAGCTTTTAAGTCCCATTAACATGTCAAAAAGAAAAATATAATCCCATTATGCAGTAGGAGTTGGCTGATCTTTTTACCTTACGTGGGATGATCTAAATGATGATGGGAGTTCATTTAGTTTGGCTACCACATTTGTCATGCGGTTATAGAGTTTTTTTTAGTTCTGTGAAATCGATAATTTTGCATAGAGAGATATACCGCCGTTCCGCGGCAACGCGCGGGGACTTATCTAGTAATATTTAGGAACGGAGGGAGTACTATGTAAAGAGTTAGGTGTCGCACGGTGATAGTGTGAGGTGGGCCATGTAATCACTAAGCATGTGTGTTTTCACTGCTCTTGCACGCCTCCGCTATAAGAATGGAGAAAATTGTAATCTAGTAGTAGTACCTCCTTTCGCGGAAAGCGTGGGACATCCAGCAGTCCTACCACCTCAGTAATAAAGACCAATGAGCCGTCAAATCACATAGACCCAGCAGTAAGTTGGACGGACGAAGCAACCATCACTCTTGCGCCAGTGAGAGGTCACGTCCGCTCTGCCCGGACATGAATGCGGCACCGATTCTTTGGAGCGGCGTTGACCGTTTCGGGCGAGAAGCGCGCGCGGGCAATGGAGGGGCTTTGGGTGGGCTAGGCTGGTCAGGAGCGGGCGTGGCAGCTGTCCGCATGTCCCTACCGGACACGCCCGGAAACGAGAGGATGCACCGACTCTCGCGGCTAAAACCGTACACTACACAACATCTCTCTGTAGGAGTAGGTCGATCTGTCGCTCTCTCTAACACACACACACATGTTGTTAAACACACACACACACACACACACACACACACACACACACACACACACGCACACGCACGCACCTTGGTCCCGTTGCACCTTCTAACGTGACTTATTACACCTAGATGGAGGGAGTAGTAAGTATACGAGATACGATGGCACACTGACTTAAGTCGAATACAAGTGCCCAAAATTTGTGTGCATGTTATAATACGGATTCACTTAAAATAGTACGTGAGTGAACATAGGGATCAATTGGACAGTGTTCCCGAGCAGTAGCAAGATGTGTGAGGTAAGATACACCGCTGGCGCTTTTAATTTTTCTTATTAATTTGCTTGTTTCACCCTCTGACTAGTGGGACCCAACGTACTACGTGGAGAGAGGTAAGGTGACTAAGGCTGCATTATTTCTGCACCACTGTGGATAGTCTTACCACCAAAGCCACATGACACGATTATGATTGAAATCCCAATGACTCCCCCCACACACAAAAAACACGGCATGCTTGTCACACGAATGCAGGAATGTATAAAAGTTTATTTCCCTCTCGTTGAACATAATGGGAGGGTTGTGTAGCTGGTTAGCCTATTCGCTCATCAAACTTGAGGTCTCGGGTTCGATAACTACACTTGAGCATAATTTGTGCCAGGAGGATTCTTTGACTGGTCAAAATGTTTTCTAGGGTTTGCACGCTTCACACTCTCTCTCCAGTATATATATACACACTGGAGCCTCAGCGCTTGTAGTTGCTCTCTTCACACTCTTTCGCCCTCTCCCGCTGGAGCCTCAGCGCTTGTAGTTTCTCTATTCACACTCTCTCGCCCTCTCCAGATCTAAACAAGACTTCGTTGGCCTCTCTCTGTCCCCTCACTGCTGCTCAAAGATCCGGCAGGATCCGTCCGCCGGGAAGGGAAGGAGGCTTAACGATGTCGCCGTCGGCGAGGGACTACTAGCGCAGTTGTTCACTTTCCACCCAGCGGCAGCGCGGGAGGGCCTCCGACCGCTTCTTCTTCACCGTCGTCCCGTCGCCCACCGAACCACGCCCCAAGAACCTTAAGGTATAATTTACTTACTCCACATGCATTGCTCTAGCTGCATGTATACCATGAATCTAGGACGTGGTTTAAAGAGGAAAGGAGTGGGGAAAGTTGTATATAGCATGAATCTAGGACGTGGTTCAAAGAGGAAATGAAGGGGGAAAGTTATATAGCATGAATCTAGGACGTGGTTCAAAGAGGAAAGGAATGGGGGAAAGTAGTGGGGAAAGTTGTATCGCATAAATCTAGGACGTGGTTCAAAGAGGAAAGGAAGGGGCGAAAGTACTAGTTCAAAAAGGAAAGGGAGGGACAAGGCAGTAGAGTTTGAGCAGGACTAGATTTGTTGTGCTCACATAGGGAAAGGTGTCTAAAGATAACAAAACTAGGACCAACATAAATATGCTCCTTGGTTGTTTGTTCTTTGTTGTAAGACTAGCCACAATGCATGGTAACATACACTAGTAACATACACATATCCCTAGACTATGTTACTACCTTCATAGTGGGTAGTAACATAAGTGTGGTAACATGCAAAGCTTCATTTATTAGGTTATAGACTCATATTGCATTGGGACATGTGATGTTACAGTAACTAGCTAAGTTACTGTAACTACCTCTCTCCTCATTAACTCATTGCCACATAAGAAAATTCGTTGAGTTGGACTTGATGTTACTGCTGAAGTTACTCCCACTGTGGCTAGTCTAACAGACTGTGCATGACCATAGTACATCGGTAGATGCGCATGGTGCTGGTGCGTCCACTGTCCCGTGCAACTCATTAGCTGTTGTTAATTTAAGGCCCTGTTTGGTTAAAAACTCCCTAGTCCCTACCTGCTTGGTTCCAGGGACTAAACATGGACTAGAGGTTATTAAATGACATGCTAAAAGACCATGTTACCCCTAGTAATGAACTAATAGAGATAAGGTGTGATGCGTGGCAGGGGTAACTGTTGGAAAAAGTCCCAAAAAGACTCCCTCGGGGTCTTCTTTCTTTAGTCCCAAATGCCCACTTTTAGTCCCTAAAAGTCCCTCTTGTTTGGTTTAGATGGGACTGACACGGATTTTTTTAGTCCCTACACCAAAATGTCCCTGTAAACAAACACCCTCTAATAATGCCGCTGGAAAATTGATGCAATGCCACAGTTAAAAGCAAATTACATGTTTAACGGATTTTATTGTTAATATAATCTCTATGTTAATATTAATCAATGCCACCGTTTTAGAAATGCTACTGTCTTGCTTTCTTTCCCATTTAGATAAGGTAGATGCTTCTTTTTGTTGGCTTCTGTGTCATCCACCATTATTGACCACTAATTGTTTCCTTTGCACCTCTGTGTAAACAGGGTTATCTACTTCACCTCGTTGCCATTGTGACCTTTTGTTGCACTCACAAAACACTTTTGTTTTTAGAGTGTTTTCTGTAGTTCAACCAAAATGTCACACCGACAATGTTGCTTGATTCCTTGATCTTAGTGGAACTGCACAACAGGAGATCTTACTTCCTATCCGTTAAGGCGAATTTGGTTCAGATCTTCTTCTTGTGAGTTGTTTGAATTCCGCATCATGAGAGGTCAGTACTAGCCTTCTTTCACATGATTCTGCAGTGTGCTTTCATATGTTGTGCTACTTGTATGATAATGTTGCTTGATTTTAGTGAACTGCACAAATGGAGACAAGACTTCCAATCTGTATGTGCACCGTAATATCCCATTGAGGTAAGATAAGGATATTTCACAACTGCTGGCCTGTATTTTGCCACTTTCATCAGAAAATTGAGTTTAGTACTATACGTGTGCTCCCTAATTGACATGCCAAATCTTACATTGAAGGCGAAGCTTTTCTGTTATTGAACCAAGTGACGAAGGGGAAGAACAAGCGGAAGAAAAACAAAAATCAACTCCCGGTGCTGTAATGAAACATTGGAACTATGATGACACAAGTAATGATATAGTTATGCATCTTAATTTATTGCTATGGCTGGAACGAGCAATTGTTTTGCCACTGATGTAATGCCACTCTTAATGTAATATGTAATTCTCTCTACTTGTGCAAACAGGGATCTTGTTTGAAGATACCATCTATTTTAGTGAAACTGCACAAGAAGATGTTGGAAACATTAAACTAATCGAGGAGTATATAGTAAGCATGGCCACCACCGTAGATAGCAACAGATGGTTCCGGAGAAGTGCTTCATCTGTATGCTCTACACAATAAGCCTCCTGACAAAGGTTGGTACTCGCCCACTGATTTCATCCATATGATTGAGCTTTGTCATCTCTATTGGTGTTGTGCTACTGTTTAGATACTGTCATGAAAAAGTGGTATTGTCCTGGAGAACTGCTTCATTTGTGTTGTTTTAAATATTTCCTTTCCTTTTTTTTCGAGCAAACAGGGATGATAGCATTTTGTAGTCCTCTTGTCTTTGCACAACAGGATCATCTTCCTCTAAAGAAGAATATGGAGTACGTGAAGTGACTAGTTCCGATTATGCTAGGATGAAGAAGCCCCGTCTATCTTCTCATCAGAAGGAGCAGTTAAAGGATGGTTCCCCACAAGACCAAACTAACTTCAGCTCAGAAGGACTGACAAATCTCCATTTTTTTGCTGTGATGCGCGAGTACAATGTTGTTCTAGGATTCTTTCTGGTGAGTTCCATTTTTCTAAAAGTGTGCTCTACATGGACCATGTATGTGCCTGTTGAAACTGTCAATTCATAGTACAGTTTGCTTTATACTAATCACTTTTTGTATTTGTGCAAACAGGGGTGCTCAGCTTGATTTCAATGGGAACTGCACAAAATGTTCATGAATACATCGAATCATTCATTTGCACCACAAGAAAGGAGGTGCCGATAGGTTCAAGGCGTTGCAACATATAAGGGCGAAATCATACAAGCTACGCGCGAATTTGGTTGATTTTGGTGGAACTGCACAAAAAGACAGCCGGTTTATTTAGCACGAGGTGCCATGTCAATGTCCGAACTGATGGCAAACCCTGCCCATTCGACAATCGTAGGCATTTGATATTTTGGAATGGGACAACCTTGTCAAATTTTGCTCATTGATTTTAGCAAGACATGCGTTTGGTATTTTCTAATGGGACGCCCTTTGCTATCAGCAGCGTCGATCAATTTTTTCTTTATTCTTTAGTTGTGAAGTAAATATTGCCTCTGACATGTGAGTCGCTGAGATGGATAATCATCGATTGTTTTGAATGTTCTCTATGAATTGCCAGGCCTGTGTGTTTGATTGCAGTGTACAGAAACGCTAAAAAGCTGCACAAACTCTTTGTACTCCTTCTATTCCTTTTTACTTCGCACATTGTGAAAGTGCATACTTTTTTGTATAAGATTGGTCAAAGTAGAGATACTTTGACTGCAGACAAAACTTGTATGCAGACTAGAAAGGACCGGAGGGAGTACATGTGAAACTGCTGCAAACGAGGTGATCACCCTGGGAATAATGCTAGTACGTATTGTTCTGCATGTTCATCCAATGCCAGTAATACAGGAATTCGAACTAATCGAAATAATCACTCATACACGGTCGGATTTCATATAAACATGCCGGATTTCATTACATTTCATACATTCTTCAACTAAAAAGGGGTGCACTGGAGGTATAATTAATTAACCGGAGCTACCCACCTATGTCCCGCTGAGCCGAACAGAAGCTTTGGTGACTTAACTGCAGGTGCAGTTGCGTAACTGACATGTGGCCTGTTGGGCCCACGTGTCAGTCAGCTAACTGCACCAGCAGTTAAGTGGAAGCAGCGTTCTTCTCCAGCGCAGCTCTCCGACTCCACGTCACCGCCAAGAAGCTAACCGG
This sequence comes from Aegilops umbellulata, assembly GCA_032464435.1. Taxonomy (NCBI): domain Eukaryota; kingdom Viridiplantae; phylum Streptophyta; class Magnoliopsida; order Poales; family Poaceae; genus Aegilops; species Aegilops umbellulata. The sequence continues at coordinate 116,847,697 of CP136056.1, forward strand.
CCGTCAATGGTCAACCCGCCTAGCTTGCCTTCAACCGGAGGGTAGCAGCGGTGGCCTTACTTGGACCCGAGCGACGGCGACCTACCGTGTTCTACTCTTCCTCGTTTTCTATGTGGCGCGGCCTCGTTGGCAGCGGGGCGGGGACTCGGCAGAGCCGGCGATGTCCTCTGTCTCGTTGCCAGCGGGCGGCGCCTCAGCGGAGCGGTGGAAATCCTCCCCGACGTTGCCGGCAGGGTGGGGCCTCGGCTGGGCCGGCGATGTCCTCTACCTCCTTGTTGGCGGGGCAGGGCCTCGGCGGAGCCGGCGGTGTCCTCTGCCTCGTTGTTGGTGCCGCGGGGCCTCGGCAGAGCAGGGCCTCGTCGACGCCAGCGAAGCGGGGACTCGTCGGAGCTGGCATTGTCCTCTGCCTCGTCCTCGGTCTCGCCAAACAGCGCCTCACCCGCTTCATCGCCCTCTTTGCTAGCCTCTTTGTAGGCGGCCGCAGCCTCCGCCACCCGCATGCGGTACCGCCAGCGCTCGAGGCGGCCCTTGCGGGCAGAGCGGTACGAGTCGAGCAGCGCCTCCTGCTCCGCCCGCTCCGCGGCGATCTTCTCCTTTGCCTGCAGGTGCTCCTGGAGGAGATGGTGGTTGTAGGCGGCGTCAGCCTGCGCCTCTCGAAACTGCTCCTCACGCATCTTCCTCACCCTATCCATATATTGGGCATGGGCCTCGCCGATGGCCATGGTGCAATGCACCGGCGAGGATGGCGTGGAGGAGGGGTTGGCGCCGGATCGTCGACTACCATGTTCCCCATTGGGACGTTGTCATCCTCCGGCTGCCTGCCGGCCAGCCGGTCGGCAGCAATGACTGCCATCTCCTTGTGGTCCGTCGTTCGCCCGTCCCGAAGAGCGCTGGAGCGCGAGGAAGCCATGGTGGGCAGTAGTGGTGTGGACAGGAGAAAGGGGACGGATGCGGATGACTGTGGCTATGGCCGGCGCAGCAGTTTATATAGCAATGGTGGGCAGGCGGAGGGACGGACGTGTGGCGCCGGAGTAGCCGCCTTGGCAACCGCGTATCATTAATGTGGGCGGCAGATGGATGGACGGACGACAATTGTGTCGTTTGAAGGCGGAGCAATCGCCTGCACCGGGAAGCGAGGCGGGCGGCGCTGACTATTTCGGATGGAAAGCGCGCGCGAGCGAGGAGATGACTTTACTTAAAGAGGATGAGAGGATGACAATGGGTACCCACTAGGTCCATAGCCTCACGTACGCAAGTGCCTCCTTATTTTATATATATATAGAACATGGATTTGCTATCCACACTAGCTCGAGTGCTGGTTATCGGAACCGTCCATTTGCTTTAGGATCCGCACTTTTAAATGGATAAGGTTCCAATTTTATCAATTACTGAATTTCGCCATGATAAATGAGGAAAGAGAGGCTAGACCTTTCTGGAGTCGAAGACCCGGAAATGGCAACCTACTCTCTGACTTTGCAGGTGCACTCAGAACAAAAGCAGGTTGGACTTTCTAAAGCGGCAGGGGTGACAGGAACTACTTCCGGCAAAATGCTGAATTTGACCGATGATGACAATTTACTAAAAGTTCTGGGCTCCGCGCGTGCTGGACGGGCATTATAAAAACTGCCATTTCGTATAGCCAACTGAACAAAAGGTTCGGCACCTTCTATAAATGGACAGCGACGCATCCTGCCATTTTTTGTCTGGCTAAATGACTGTTGCACCGTTCGGACTGGTAGTACTTGACCTCCCACTCACAGTCACGCAATGGAAGGTAAAAGGTGAATCTGCCGCCCGCCAGAAGAAGGCATTTTGGGTTCTCCTACTTCCATAATCATTTTGAAAACCTCCACAAAAGCTCTATTTGAAAGAAAAAAATTGGGTGGCATATGGCACAAGGACATCCTGACCAGTCTTTTCAGTCCCCCAGGGCCAGGATCTATCTACACCCCTACACACGGCGGGGCTACCAGCAGAGGCCATTATAGCTCGGCTCAACACATGAATGCACTACGACTATATGGTACGTCCACCATGTGTCAATGCCGAGACCAATGCACCTTTTAGTGAGCAAGCACATATATTTGCACATAGTACTTCGTCAAAACAACCGTGACAATTGTTTTTTAAACAAAAACAAGAAAACATTTGTGAATATGCATTTCCGTAAACGAGAATAGACATTTTGTTCTTTTGAGCTAGAAATGCCTATTAATACTAGGGAACAGACAATAATGGCTTTATTCCACCAGAGAAGAACACAATAGTCGCAGCTGCACAGGTGGGAAAGTGCAGCGCGTGTAGGAAACAAACAATATGTAGTACTACCTCTATCCTGGTTTATTGGTCCCATCGTGTTTTGTGTCAAATTTTGAGTATAAGTTTAACTATAAAAATGTTAATATATGTTATAAAAAATAGTATCATTGAAAACTATGTCCAAACACCAATCCAACGATATAATTTTTGGTGACATGCATTAACGTTTGTTAGTTAAATCTTTAATCAATATTTGGCTCAAAATACAAAGGAATCCATAAACCCGGACGAAGATAGTACAACGAACGAGATAGGAAAATGCAGCTCCTCTGGCCAATAGGAGATAGTGATCTCCTCTGGTGACGAGGAGAACCAGTACTCGCAATAGCGGCCCCGGCTTCTCTCAAAGGTGACTCTGACGAACAGAGAGATCATGATGGAGCGCTCGCTCCGTTACATAGGCTCGATGCCACCATTGCCAGCGCGTGTGATGGAGGAGCCATCGTCCCGACGCTCGTCTGCGTGAAGCGGGAGCCGGCATCCCCTCACCGACAGGTGAAGGACGAACCATCGTCCCGTCGCGCAACCGCGGCCTGCACATCGGAGGTCGCATGAAGGAGTCGGCGTCCACCCAGCGCCTCCGCCGCGTCAAGGACGAGCCTACGTCATCCCCGTAGCACAGCAGATGCGTGCAGAATAACAGGCCGTCGTCGCCATCACGCCGCCACTATCGCCCGATAAAGGAGGAGCCGCAACCCGCGATCACGATGGCGCGTGGCCGCCTCCTCCACTACCTCGGAGGAGGCAGGGCCTCCCGCTCGAGGGTCATGGTTTCTGAGGCGGAGCGTGCAATGAGGTACAGCCGGCGCAATGCCGGTCGTCGCTCCGCATTTACCAAGACAGACGTGGCGTCGAAATGGGTCTGCAACGACTCTAACCTCGTCGCTGCGTGGGCGCTCGACCGCTCCGTGACCACCGCGGAGACGGCGGTCAGGCGCCGTCGTCGCCTTTACGGCGAGTGGTCGCTTAGAGCAAGTCCAACCGGGTAACCCATTTCGTCTGCCCATGTCCGTTTGGGTTGCCGCAGAGAAAAAAGATGGCCCAATGCGCCGACCCGTTCCCAAAACACGTCCGCTTCGCGTCCGCGTGGACCATTTTCGGCCCAAATTTGTGTCTGAAATGCGTCGGCGTGGACGCGAAGTGGACGTGCCGCGTGCCCCCTCGGTGTCCGCCGCGATCCGATATGGCGGCCAGCCAACGACCAGACGCGGTCATTTAATAGCGGCCACCCACGCATCGGCTAGTGGAAAGCGTTCTTTCTTAATTCACGCGTGCGCGGGGGGGGGGGGCAGCCTCATCCACTTCTACTTCTGTCCACCTCTAGCTCCCCGACACCCCCTCGTGCTTCCTTACCGGCGACAACCGAAAACACTAGACATGGGATTGTTTAGTGGCAGTGGCTCCGGCAAGAGCAACAGGAAGACCCTCGGTGCTTCCTCTTCCCGCTCTCTTCCTCCTCTGTCGTTGCCGTCAGAACTTGCCCGCCCCGCTCGGCAGCGTCTGCACATCACGGTGCACCAAGCGCGGTGGCACTGGGGGTTCTAGCAGCCGCTGTCGTAACCCGACGTCATGCTGCCGCACCACTCGCATCTCGATCCGCAATAGATCCCCGTGCTCTTAGCGACTGCTGTGTCAACACCGACTAGGGCAAGGTTGTCGCCAGGGCTCCGTAGCACAGGGCGACAACCCGTACGAGGTGGTCGTCTGGTTAGGATTTATTTTTTTATTAGTTTTTGTAAAATGGTAGAAAAATTGTCCGTTTATGTAAATTATATGTGAAATTTAATGGAATCCGTCGTATTTGCATGATATCGTCTGCTTAGCTTAAACAGCGGATAAAATGTATTCGAGCAGCTTTAAATGTATTCGAAGCTTATTTGCAGTCAGAGTTGAAGATGACCTCCCAAAAATGTTCAAATAAGAAAGGCTGTCGGTGCCTCTGCGGAACGTGAGAAAATCAAACTTGCATGTATCCGTCCGCGCAGCAATGGTAGCGGTGCGACTGGTTGGGATCACGTGATTGATGCATGTGCAGCCAGAACCCAGAAGAGATGAGCGGTCGAGCACAAGCTCAAGGCGGGCCATCACGGGATGTAGATAAACCGTCCGCTTCTCGCCAAAACCTCACCCCGAGCGGGAGAACCGAGGCAAGGCTTTGCTCTTGGCTGCAACAGCAGCTAGGGGTGGTGACAAGCACGCGGTTGCACTGTTTCTTTTACAGCAGCAGCAGCGGCAGCATGTTAGTTACTGCGTCATGCAGTAGTAAATGAAAACAAAATCATCTTTGGTCGACAGACATGGTAAAAAGGGTCCGTCTAGGACACATCTAGATGTGACATAGTTATGTCACATCTAAGCTGATGTTCACTCTGTTTGTAGTCTATTTTTCTGTCCTAGTTTTTTTTATTTCTTGTTGCTGCATTATATATATGTGGGAATTTAGATGTGATATGCATAAAAAACATCTAGATGTGAATTAGACAAACTGTGGTAAAAAAGCACGAGCCTCGATTTAAGGAGCCAAAGCCAGTAAAAAGGATGGTAAAATGAGAAAGAGCATCCGTCCGTCGTCATGTGTGCGTGCGTCCGCTGGGCTCAGTCTGCACGGAGAGCCAGGCCTACCTCTTCACGAAATCTCAGGACTTTTTTTCGTGGGTGAGAATCTTATTTAGTCAACTGATCCAAAAACTTATTTCATGATGTGGCCCCTACAAACACGCCGATACATAGGCATTTTTAGTGGTTGCATCGAAAAAAGAGGCAAGCTCAACAGGGCTGTTTAAGAAAATACAGGGTAAAATGCAACATTTCCGTGTTGTTTGATCGCCTGCACGAGAGATCTTGTCATCCAGATGCAATATTCATCCGACGTTTGGTTGCATACATGCATAGTAATTAGGGGTTAACAGGAAGATCACAGTAGAACCCACACGTCAACGAGGCCGGGCACAAGGAAAATGGTGCGGCATCGATGACCTCCTGGTTGCCCACCTTGTCCCAGAGCCCGTCGGAGGCGAGGATGAGCAGCTCGTAGTCAGCACCCACGTCCATTATCGTGGTCTCCGGCTCCGCCACCACCAACGGCTTGAGGTGCACGTCGCCGATGTCCCGGGTCATGGCCAACGAGCTTGAAGATGCTCTGCCCTTTCCTCCCCGCCGGCGGCTTTGGTGGCTGCAACGGGTTCTCCCCGTGGAGGGCTGGAGGTGCTGTCGCCGAGCATTCTGGACTTCTCGTCCCTGGCGATGGGGATCCCCGTGACGCCGCTCCTGCCGCTGCCGGGGTCGCGGGAGGCCGCCGCGGCCGAGGACCATGCCACTTGCCACGCCTCCAACCACACGTACTACGTCGTACATGTTACCAACTGATAATAAGCGTTGGTCGGCGATCGAGGCCACGCACGACAACCATTTTTCACCGCTTGCTCCCGCACCCATGGATCAACCGATCACGGGACCAGGTGGCGAGGACGGTGCCCTTGTCGTGGCCGCCTTGAAGATCCGAGGGGTGCAGAGCACCACAGCCTCGATCCCGCTCAGGTGCTAGAAGAAGCAGATGCCTAGGGCGGCCACTAGGATGCGACGGACCGTCGGCATCGGGTGCACATCAAATCCCAGAAAAAAGGATGAAGGTTATTGAAAGTTCACGTTCCTATGAAAGATAATGCCCCTCGTGCGGTGTGCATCGCTTCAATAATGTAAGGTTAACATTAGATTTTGTGTGGATGCATCTCTAAAAACTTACACAGGGCGTGGTATCCTTTGGTGCAATGACCACCTTATAGAGAATGTGCTCGTGCACACAAAAAAAAGGTGCCCTCGGGTGGATATGCATGGTTCAGAGAATGTAAAACGGAAGTTCGTGTGCATTGACCAACTTATTAAGAAGGCTCTCGTGCACCAAAAAGAGGTGCCCTCAGGTGGGTATGCATGGTTCCGACAATGTAATATGGAGGTTCTTGTGTAAGCGTCGTGGTGATGATATATCTAGCTATCTATCACTCTATCCCTCTCTAGTCCTTTATCATCCGATTTAACGCGCACGCATCATAAAAACTTACACTGGGGTTGAATGGTGTTGGTGGGTGCAACGTCTACGTAATAGTGATGACGGTGAGTGCAACGTCCACTACAGAAAAAGGGTGCAATGGTTACATGTAATCTAATAGAGCGATGACACATTGTAAATGGGTTATGGAATCAATTAGAAAAATTACATGGCATTACAATGTAAAACCAAGGCTCTTGTGCAACGATCAACTTATAGAGAGGGCTGTCATGCACACAAAAAGGGTGCCCTCGGGTGGATATGCATGGTTCCGACAATGTAAAACGGATGTTCTTATGCAACGACCAACTTATAGAAAAGGATTTCGTGCACAAAAAAAGGTGCCCTCAGGTGGGTATATATGCCTCTGACAATGTAAAAGGGAGGTTCTTATGTAAGTGTTGCGGTAATGTTATATCTAGCTATCTATCGCTCCATCCCTCTCTAGTTCTTTAACATCTAACTTAACGCACACGCATCATAAAAGACTTACACGGGGTCGAATGGTGTCGGTTGGGTGCAACATCCGCCTTATTGTGATGAAGGTGGTTGCAACGTCCCATGCATAGAAAGGGTGCAGTGATTATGTGTAATCTATCAATGCGATGACACGTTGTGGATGGGTTATGAAATCAATTGGAAAACTGAGATGACATTACAATGTAAAATTGAGGTTCTTGTATAACGACCAAGTTATAGAGAAGGCTCTTGTGCTGAAAAAGGGCGTCGTCGGATGGATATGCATGGTTCCGACAATTGTCGTTTGGGTCAGGCGAGTGAACGCTTTTGTCCGCTTATGTTTTGGGTCGGTATGTGCGTCCAACACGAGCTTACCCACAACCAGAGTTGTCGGGGCTTCGCCGGCGGAGACGAGCAACGCCTGCGGGGCCGAGCGCCACCGCGGAGGAGATCTTGCTCCTGGTCCACCCACCGATTGTCTGGGTGGTGGTGGAGCCTCCGGCGGACGCACCCGCCATGGCCGAGGTGTTGTGGGGGCATCGGGGTCATGTACCTCCGAGAAACACCTGGGTCGAGGTGCTATAGAAGAACGCTCTCGGTGGGGGGTGCGACACGAGCGACGAACTGCTAAGCGGAGCTCAAGACTGTGTCTGGTGCGCCGTGCACGGCGGCTTGGACGTGCGCAGGGGGCGGGGTCCCTGAGCTGCACCACAGACCGGGTGTTTCTCGGCGGTACATAGGCAAAGCATAGAGATAAATAACAAAAGTACTCCCTTCGTTCATAAATATTTGTCCTTTTAAATATTTCAAATGGACTACCACGTACGGATGTATATAGACATATTTTAGAATGTAGATTCACCCATTTTGCTTCGTATGTAGTCACTTGTTGAAATCTCTAAAAGACAAATATTTAAGAACGGAGTACAACTTTGCCCTGAGGCACATGTATAGAACTGCAGTAAATAAAGTGACAGCAGCCACGACGACGGACACGTGCTGCTGAATGAGGTCATCTGCTGACCAATAACTTGACCACCGATGCATGTGAACAGTAATTCGAGGCCGCCACCAGTAGAGACAGAGAGCAGCAGCACCAAACCCTTCCAATAATGGAGCCAAAGAATATACATCGATTACATCATACTCGGTAAACACGAATTCCTCCGCTTGCGTCTGTGAGCGGTCTACCAGGAGACCAGTGATAGTCCCAGAAAAATACCATAGAAGAAAGTCAGTCTACTATGACTTGGGTTAGCTCCGGCCCAGGCCAGGTTTTGGACTTAGTTGCAGAGGATTGTAAATCCAAAAATAAAAGATGTACCGGAGGCTCGGCTGTCGGATCATCAAGCGAGTCAAAAAGGGAAACATACTTATATATGTTGTTCTTTAGTCAGTCCCAAACAAAAATAACAATTACACCAGTCCCAAACAAAAATAGCAATTTCTTGTAAAACAGCATCGACATAGACAGGATCGATCAAGCAGTACCTAAACCGCACGCGCCCATCACTCGGAAACTCATGCCACACCTTCAGCTGCATTAATCTCTGAAGCGTACCGCCTAATTAACCCTTGCAGTTAGTTAATACACCGATGCTGAAAAAAAGGAACACACATTCGGGCATCCACTACACAGGCTAGAGGCTGAAAATTTCAACGTGTTTGTTCGGTTTTACTCGTTGTGTTTCTGGTCGCCCAAACGCCATGCACCACGCACGCGTGAATGAATAACGGGATGCACATCTACTTCTAGTTGCCCTACGTAGCTCTCGGCACAGCAAAAGTGACCATGTGGGATAAGCTGCGTGTGCATCCCTTTTACATATTCTTTTCCGTTTTTCATCACATTTTTTTCCGAGTGCTGATGTCCGTGTTCCCAAATAACGGCCCGGTCCAGAGCCCATAACATCTGCGTCAACACTCGGAAAGAGCAGCGCTCTCTCTCTTATTTCTGACCAAAAAACATATTCTCAACTTCCGCTTTTTTTTGGATGGCATGATGGTCGAATACGAAAGAAACGGGCTGATTCAGAGCCCATAGCACCTGCGTCAAAATGACCATGGGGTGCTAACAAGGCCTATAATGTCTGTATCAGAAAACAAAAATAAAGGCACTAGGAAAACAAGTAGGAAAGGTTCGAACCTTTAGTCAACAGTTCTCCAAGACCTTCGTGGAACCGTTTGGGGCGAAGGCGAGTGGTCCATGCCTGCTGGACTGCGCACTTGGCAGCCTAGTGTTGTTGTCTTGCAGGTAGCATGGTCCACCTTTCTCTAAAAGAGGAAATAAGCATCAAATGGAATATAAAGTGAAAAAGCAAATGAGGTAAGAGGAGGGACCAGATCCCCACACAAACGAGCGCTTGTGATTGCAACCGCACCAGCGAAACTTTACATCTTTGCTTTTTCCTATATATATAACTATAATTTATTTTGCTTCCTCCTGGTTTCGTGACATCATGGTCCCACACCATTGTCAACCTATGTAGTAGTCAATAAACGAGAGAATTGCACAAGAAGCGGCCGACAGCTGGGACCAAGCAGCTCGAGCAGTATTTGTGTTTTTGAGGTGTGAGCACTGCAGAGTTTTTTGATGTTTAGCCCAGATATTAATTTTTCTCCTCTAAACAACAATGAAAACATCGCTGCAGGTATTAACCGGGTGGGTTGTGGCCCGTCTAGCCCAGGCGAGATATCCAGCCCAGATATTAATTTTTTTCAAGCTGAAAATGGCTAGCCCAGCTATACTTTTTTTAGGAATACCCAGGCGAGGTCAAGTTGTTATTCTCCGCCCCGCTGGGCTGCAAATCTTTCCTAGGAGGGATGCATTAGGCTTAACAAGAAAATGGGCTTTAAGAAATAATAAATGGGATGTAATTATAAAAACTGGGCAGTAACTATAAAAAAATGCACCAAACACGTGATTACTTTATAAAATATTATTTTTGGTTATTGAAAATTTTAATTTCATTAATTGTTGCGAGCGCAATGTTTCGTTGGATTTTTACGTAATATAAATTTATATTGAAATTGTATTTAATCTGACTAGAAATTTCGGGATAAAAATATTTTGGATCCCATCAAGATGAGGGAAATTTTATTGAATTCTGTTTTGAACGGTTGGTTGAAATGGGCTGTACTTTTAACAAACTGTAAATGGGCTGTAGTAAATTCCATTAGAATTCAAAAATGGGCTACACATTTTTACAAATCTCAAATGGGCTATAAGTTCTCTACCACACAATTCTGGCCTTACTAAGTTGACGCGTCCCCTAAAAAACAGAGTTGACGTGTATGCAAGGCTTTGTCAACTTATAGTCAACACACGGTTCTAGCAGCAGTGGCCGTTGGATGTCCATCCAATGGATGCCATGCTTCTTCTTCAATCTCGGATATTCTAGCTTCACCCGCCCAAAAAATAATTCCTCCCCCTGACATCTGGGGTGCATCGATTCGGAAGCTAACCTGTAGGCCTACTAAGTTGACGTACCAAGGGCTTTGTCAAGTTAGTCAATATAAACGATTCTAGCTGCAGTGACTGTTGGGGATATTGCTATTTGGGGTAAACCGGCCTACAGGGCCCGGGTTAGCTCCGTCAATGGACCCAAGATGTTAAAGCCCAAGGAGAAGTAGAAGGGCCCAAGGCCTATAGTCGGTTTAGAGGTTTATGGCCGTAAACCGGCCTGAGGTAAACTTGCATTGTAAGTTAGGAATAGAGAGACCGACCCGGGCACGTTTATGAACCGGAGGTTGTGATTTTGTAGACCGACGGGCGTCACCCGTGTATATAAGGGGACGACCCGACGACGGTTTAGGGACAGAGAACAACAACTCGAGGTTTAGGCGAAGCTTATCGCTCCCTAACCCTCGAAACACATCAATCCCATCACAACTAGACGTAGGCTTTTACCTTCATCGAAGGGGTCGAACTAGTATAACTCTGTGTCCTTGCGTCCGTTTTAACCCCTTCAAGTTAACCCGTTGCGATGGCTCCACGACTAAGTCCTTATTCTAGGACATCTGCCGTGACAAATCCACGACAGTTGGCGCCCACTGTGGGGCTATCGCGAGATGGTTTCAAGTTCTTGGAGGGCCGCTTTGAAGGACTCGAGGGCTACGCTGTGGGCCGGATGACCAAAAGTCGTCGCGGAAAACTCTACATCGACAGCACAGGCTGGGGCCCCGACGCCGGCTCGATCGAGTACGGGTACCGGGTCCCCTTTGGCGGCATCCATGTTTTCATCGGCAAGATCGGTGAACCGGGCCCCGAGCTGGGCGTCTACACCGACCTCGTCGAGACGGCTCAGTGCACGAGATCAACCCTGGCTAAACCGACCGGGAAGCGCGCCTTCGTGGGAGTCATCCACGGAGGAAGCTACGAGGAAGGATCCGAATCCGGTTGCGAAACCGCCATCTACTCCGGCGATGAAACATCAACCGGGGAAACCGAGTCTCTATACCAGCTGCAAGACGATCGGATTGGGGGCAGCTCCGATGGCGACAGTATTCCGGACCCCTCTGATCTGCCCTATCGAGTTGGGATCTTCATGGCTGGAACACAGACGGCGCCACATTCATCAACTGCGGCAGCAGTGATCTCCGGATCGGCAGCGGCAACAGCTGCGCGGGCAGGAGGCCCTGCGGATTCACCAGCCCAAGTATTGTCAGACCTGTTTGACGCACTAGCAGCGCTCATGGCGGAAGCCAACCCGGTGGATCAGGAGGTTCACAATGCCGAGATTGCCAAAGTGAGAGAACAGATCACTCAAGCTATAGCGGAGCTGGCAGCAGAAGAGGCCAGGATGACGGCGGAGCGCGCCGCTTTAGATGCACAGGCTTACAGGCTCATGATGGACCAGAATGCGTCTCAGGAAGTCCTGAAGAGGAAATTCCGATCTCGATTGCCCGCAGCCCTCGATGCCAGAAATCTCTTCAACACCCCGGGGGTAAACCGTGCGGAAGCGACAGTTGGCGCCCCGGTTCAGCACCGGATAATAAACCTACCTCGTCACAACACTGGTACACCACAGGCCGTGCCAACACCGTCGGGCCATTATTCCAACCCGATGGATAACCTCGTCGCGGCGGCAGCTCGGTTGGAAGCCATTCCGATCGAAGGCGATTCACCGCAGGATGTAGAGACACGCCGGGTCAAGGAGCTCCTTAGGACCGCGTTGGCCCAACAAGAAGCATATTCGCAAAGCCGTGATCGGATTCACTCCACCCCTCGCCCCAGCGGGAGCTATAGTAGGCGCATGGAGGAGCCGGCTATTTCAAGTAATGCCAGGCGTGAAGCGCTCCGCGGCAACAATCTGGCGGGCGTCGACAATGCTCAGGAGAATGTGGATCGCGCCCGTGCGCAGGAGGCCGGATTAGCAGCGCAGCATCAGGCTCGTCAGCTTACACCTATCTTCCCAGCTACTACGGTTGAACCGGGGGTGGTTTCTAGTTCTTTGGGAGTACCGTGCCTTGTTCCCGCTTTGCGCAACGTACGTCTGCCCAAAGACTTCAAAGGCCCCCGCAAGGTACCAAAGTACACGGCGGATCAGCCTCCGGAGACATGGGTGGAGAGCTATGAGATGGCTATGGAGATGCTGGATGTGGATGACACGGCGTGTGCCAAGTATTTTACTATGATGTTAGAAGGAATGGCCCGGACTTGGCTAAAGAGCCTACCGCCTAATTCCATTAATTCGTGGGCCCAGTTGCAAGCCCGGTTTATCAAGAATTTCAAGGACACGTGCAAACAGCCAATGTCGATAGTTGACCTAGCAGCTTGCGTTCAGCAAGAAGGGGAATCAACTACCCATTGGGTACGCCGGGTATCAGAAGTTTTGCACTCGTCAGATCGCATCAACGCAGACACCGTCGTGGTGCTGTTGGAAGGCAACTGTCGGTTTGGCCCTTTGAAGCTAAAGTTAGGCCGGATGAAGCGTGATTGCACGGATATGGGAACGCTCATGACCGCTTTAGTAAAGTATGCGGATTCTGACAGTACCAAGGATCCTGACTCTGGTGACGACAAAGCAGGGAAGGGAAGGAAGAATAGCAACACCAAAGGCCAGCAGCATCAACCAACAGGCAATGGAGGCGGAGGTAAGCGTAAACCGGATGGGAGCGCGGATTTTGTGGCCAACACCAGTGCACAGAACAAGGGCCAGCGACGTAAGGGGAAACAGTCAGGTTTTCGCGGAAATCCCGGTCCTAATCCGGAGCGTTTGAACTTTTTCTTAAACCAGCCCTGTCCGAAGCACGGAACAAAAGAGGAGCCAGCAACCCATCTTTGGAAGGATTGTTACATCATGAGGGAATTCAAAAGCTCAAACATTTTCCAATATGATCACGGCTCTGGCAGCGGTTCAGGTTCCGGATCAGGATACGGCGGCGGAAATTCTGGTCCAGGGTTCCATGGTGATCCGGGCGGACAGAACAGCCAAAATAATCAAGGCGATCAAAGTGGTCACAGCCAGCAGCAACAGCAGCAATCAGGTTATCAGAACAACCCGAAACAGTTGAGTGGTGGACAGTACCATGTTTTTACTACAAGCTTGGATAAACGGGATAGAAAGCTTCAGAGGCGGGCAGTTAGTGCTGTTGAACCGGCCACGCCTCACTATCTGCGCTGGTCGGAACAACCAATCATATGGAGCCGAGAAGATCATCCTCCCAGGGTGTATAATCCGGGTCAGTTAGCATTGGTGGTGGCGCCTCAGGTGGGAGGTTATAAGCTCACCAAGGTGCTCATGGACGGAGGGAGCAGCATTAACATCTTGTATTACGAGACCTTCCGTCGCATGGGACTGGTGGATAAGGATCTTAAACCGACCAATACAGTGTTCCACGGGGTGGTGCCTGGCAAGTCTGCGTACCCGGTTGGTAAGATAGCCCTTGAAGTGGTCTTCGGCGATAGTCATGATTCCAGATCAGAGACGCTGACGTTCGAAGTGGTTAAAATCCAAAGTCCATACCACGCTTTGTTCGGACGGCCAGCCTATGCAAAATTTATGGCACGGCCCTGCTATGTATATCTGCAACTCAAGATGCCGGGTTACAAGGGCAATATAACGGTTCATGGGAGCCGTCGAATCGCTTTGGAATGCGAGGAAGGAGATGCGACTTATGCAGAATCGGTTTGTGCTACGGAGGAGCTAAAGCAGTACAAAGATAGTGTTGATCCGGAGGACATGACTTCGTTAAAGAAGCCGACTACGGACCACGATCCGGCCTTGAAGTTCAAATCGGCTGCCGAAACTAAGCTTGTTGACTTCGTACCTGGCGATTCGTCCAAGCAGTTCAGCATCAGTGCTAACCTGGATCCAAAATAGGAAAGCGCGCTCATCGAGTTCATCCGTGAGAATCGGGACATCTTTGCATGGAAGCCGTCTGACATGCCTGGTGTACCGAGGCGACTCGCTGAGCACACCCTTAATGTGGATCCTAAGTATAAACCGGTAAAACAGTTCCTACGCCGGTTTAACGAAGAAAGACGTAAAGCGATTGGTGAGGAAGTAGCCAGGCTCCTGGCAGCTGGTTTTATTATTGAGGTTTTTCATCCCGAGTGGCTTGCTAATCCGGTGCTGGTTCTTAAGAAAAATGGCACCTGGCGCATGTGTGTGGATTACACAGACTTGAATAAAGCCTGTCCAGCGGATCCTTTTGCTCTCCCCCGTATTGATCAAATCATTGATGCTACGGCAGGTTGCGAGCGTTTGAGTTTTTTGGATGCCTATTCGGGTTATCATCAGATCAAGATGGCAGTTAAGGACCAGGAGAAGACGGCGTTCATTACTCCCTTTGGAGCCTTCTGCTATGTTTCTATGCCCTTCGGGCTTAAGAGTGCGCAGGCTACTTATCAACGGTGTGTGCAAAATTGCCTCCATGAACAGATTGGTCGTAATGTACATGCTTATGTGGATGATATTGTGGTCAAGTCACGAAAGAAGGAGACCCTGGTTGATGATTTGAAGGAAACCTTCGATAACTTGAGAGTGTACCAAATGATGCTCAACCCAGCTAAATGTGTTTTTGGTGTACCTACAGGCAAGTTGTTGGGATTCTTAGTGTCCCATAGAGGAATTGAGGCCAATCCGGAAAAGATCACAGCCATCACCTCACTGGCCAAACCGAAATGCGTCAATGATGTTCAGCGCATGGCCGGACGGATTGCAGCGTTAAGCCGGTTTATCAGCCGCCTCGGTGAAAAGGCGATCCCCTTGTATCAAATGCTCAAGAAGACAGATCAATTTGTCTGGAGTCCGGAGGCTGATAAAGCGTTTGAGGACATGAAGCGACAGTTAGTCAATCCGCCAGTATTGGCAGCCCCTGTAGATAAAGAGCCACTCCTGTTATATGTTGCTGCGAACGCCAGAGCGGTCAGTGTGGCGATGGTGGTCGAACGCAAGGAGGCTGGGAAGGAGCATCCGGTTCAGCGACCGGTTTACTATATCAGCGAAGTGCTTATCGAGTCCAAACAAAGGTATCCGCATTGGCAGAAGCTGGTATATGGTGTTTTTATGGCAAGCCGGAAGCCGAGGCAATATTTTCAAGGACACCCCATCACGGTGGTCAGTTCTGCTCCTTTGGGTGACATCATACAGAACCGGGAGGCGACCGGTCGGATTGCCAAGTGGGCTATCGAGCTTGGGCCGCACGGTTTAAGATACGTACCCCGGACGGCCATAAAGTCACAAGCACTTGTCGACTTCATAAACGATTGGACAGAGTTACAAGCACCTGAGGAGAAGCCAGATAACACATATTGGACTATTCATTTTGACGGATCCAGACAATTGGAAGGCTCGGGGGCTGGAGTCGTTTTAACTTCCCCACGAGGAGATAAGTTTTGTTACGTCCTCCGTTTAATGTTCCCCTGTACAAATAATGCGGCTGAGTATGAAGCTTTGCTTCATGGTCTTCGGATGGCTAAAGAGATGAATCTGAGCCGAGTTAGGTGCTTTGGTGATTCGGATCTAGTGGCTCAGCAGGTATCCGGCACCTGGGATTCTAAGGACCCGCTCATGGCTGCATACCGTCGTGAAGTAGATATGGTGGCTGGGTATTTCAAAGGCTATCAAGTGGACCATGTGGACCGCAGAAAGAATGAGGCAGCGGACGCTTTAAGCCGCTTGGGCTCTCAGCGTAAACCGGTCCCACCCAATGTTTTCTTGGATGTATTGTATCACCCATCGGTACAGCTACCCGGTGAGCTGGAGTTGGCTATTCCTGATCCGGAGGCTCAATTAGTGGCGGCTCTTCACGTCACCCCGGATTGGACGCTTCCTTATCTGGCATATATGAACCGGGGTGAGTTGCCAGAAGATGAAACCTTGGCTCGGCAGATAGTACGGCGGTCCAAGTCTATGACCATTCTCAAGGGGGAGCTACATCATCGCAGCCTGTCAGGAGCGCTGCAACGGTGCGTATCCCCTGAGGAGGGGTGCGAGATATTACGTGAAATACATGAAGGGGATTGCGGCCACCACGCCGGTTCAAAATCATTGGTGGCTAAAGCGTTCCGCCACGGTTTCTACTGGTTAACTGCTCATGCTGATGCAGAAGACCTGGTCAGGTTATGTGATGGTTGCCAGAAATTTTCCAGACGAGCGCACATACCGGCTCAAGAATTGAGGATGATTCCAATTACTTGGCCGTTTGCGACTTGGGGGCTCGATATGGTTGGACCTTTTAAATGTTCCAAAGATAAGAAGACCCACCTATTGGTAGCGGTTGACAAATTTACAAAGTGGGTGGAGGCAGAACCTGTCAGCAAGTGTGATGCGGCCACGGCGGTTCGGTTTATAAATAAGGTGATCTTCCGGTTTGGTTTTCCACACAGCATCATCACAGATAATGGTACCAATCTATCCAAAGGTGCCATGAAAGAGTTCTGCGCACGTGAGCATATACGGCTTGATGTTTCTTCGGTAGCTCACCCACAATCTAATGGTCAAGTAGAACGAGCGAATCAAGAGATCTTGAGAGGTATCAAACCCCGGCTTCTGGTCCCTTTGCAGAGGACGCCGGGTTGTTGGGTTGAGGAGCTACCTTATGTATTATGGAGCATCAACACCACGCCTAATAGATCCACGGGGTTTACGCCGTTTTTTATGGTCTATGGAGCAGAGGCGGTTCTCCCAAGTGATATACGACATGATTCACCTCATGTGGCAGCTTATGTTGAAGCGGACAACGAGCAGGCACGGCAGAACGCTCTTGACTTGTTGGATGAGGAACGTGACTTAGCAGCTGCTCGTTCAGCGATTTACCAGCAAGATCTTCGCCGTTACCACAGCCGTCGGGTTAGAACCAGAACCTTTCAGGAGGGGGATTTGGTGCTCCGGCTCATCCAGGATCAGTCTGATATGCATAAATTATCCCCGCCTTGGGAAGGACCTTTTGTGGTCAGCAAGAATCTGAATAACGGGTCATACTACCTGATTGATATTCGAGAGCGCAAAGATTCACGCACATCAGAGGAGGAGACCAACAGGCCATGGAACATAGCTCATCTTCGACCTTATTATACATGAGCCTTGGGCTCTGTTTATGTACATATCATGACCATGTATATATTATGATCAATATAATAAACCGGAGCCTCGAGTAAAGCGGGGTCTCTGCTGTTCTTCACATCATGCGTGGTTACATGGAGTTAATTCGCTTTAGTGCAACCTCCGGTTTGCCCCTTGAGGTCGCTTCACAGAAGATCAACAAAGTCAGTTGGGGACCTAGTCGACCTGAACCGTAGCTACACCTCCGGGGAGCTTGGTCATGTCTTGACGACGGTAATGCCTTCTGGCTGGCACATTTGCCACTAAGTCAGTTGGGGACCTACTCGACTTGAACCGTAGTTACACCTTATGGGAGCTCGGTCATGTATTGATGATGGTAATGCCTTCTGATCGGCTTTTAAACAGCCAATAAGTCATTTGGGGGCTTGGTCGTGTCCGAACCAATGCAATGCCACTTGATCGGCCCTAGGCCACTGAGTCACTTGGGGGCTTGGTCGAATCCGAACCAATGCAATGCCATTTGACCGGCATATTTGCCACGATTCAGTTAGGAACCTAGTCGACTTAAACCGTAGTTACACCCCTTGGGGGCTTGGTTTTTTGTCTTGACGATGGTAACGCCTTCTGAACGGTTCATAGCAACCACCCTTTGCATGCATTTTACTATTGCGTTTTTCTCTCGTATTTGGTTGTTTGTTATCTTCCTTCTTGCGGTGTTTTTTGTTCTTTGGAACGACAAGTACTTTTACACCGATTCAGCTGACACAGCCTGGTCCATTTTTTAACCCGGAGGCAAGTTGCCCGGTTTGGCAAAGGCGCAGCACGGTTTGTATGGTCGAAAGACTGTCCTTTGTACCCAGTAAAGACAGGAAACACAAGTTGGAAAAAGTCATGGCAAGGGCATCAGTACCCGTGCACAAAGGCGCATTCAAAGGCAGAGGTATTAACTATCTTATTACAAGGCAGCGTAGTGCCTGAATATATTGTTTTTTGAAGGATTAACGTCACCAATTAAGGTGAACCGGAGCATTGATTACGCCTGTTCGCCGCCTCGGTTCGAAGGTTGTGGATCATCTTGCGCCACTTCAGCTCTCTCTTGGCTACCCATTGGCTGGAAATCAGCAGTGGTCCAGTCGATTCCCATTAACGCTTGAAAGACAGCTTCTTCATGAATCAGCAAAGACGGTTCAATGTCAGGGGCGTAGGTATGCTTACGGATTGGAGGAATAAGGTTTTCCGCTTCAGGGACCGGGGCAGCTACTCGCTTGTTCTGGTTATCATATTGGGCCTGATAATGTGTCAGATCTGCTTCTTCAGCCAATTGACAAGCTAGGGGGCGCACCGCCCGGTTTATCGCCCTCAAGTCATTTTCGCCGAAATCTGAACCATCTTCTTTCAAGCTGGGGTATCCTTGGGCCGCTTCGACAGGATCAAAATCTGGTACCCACGCTTTGGCCTGGATCAAGGCAATGATGGCTCCGGTTCGAGCAGCTGATCTTTTTAACTCTTCAATCCGGGCTGGAAGCATGGATAACCTTTTTAACGTGTCTTGAATCAGAGACGGTGCGGGGTTGTTATGCGATGCAGTGGTGATAGCTCTCTGTGCTCCGGTATACAACTGCTCAATCAAAGTATAAGCAGCTTTGAGTTTCATCCGCACATCAGAACCCAAGTGTCCAATACGTGTGCCTGCAGTGTTTCAAGATGGATTACAAACCGGACATAGGATATAGCAGACAAAGTACAAGTTGGAAGAAGGGCATCGAAAGAAATTTACCAAAGACGGCAGAGGTCATGGAGTGTATTTGTCGCTTTATGGTGGATAATTCATCAACCACCGGTTTGAGAGCAGCTTCGGCATTTTCAGCCCTTTTCATCAAAAGAGCCTTTTCAGTAGCCCAATCAGCTTGTTCCTTTTTGCGGTTTTCTTTCAGCTGTTCCATAACAGTTAAGGCATTGGTCAATTCTTCCTTCGCTTTTGCAGTTTCAGCCTGCTGGGTTTTTAGGGTTTCCTGAAGGTCCGAGACTTGTTTCTCTTTGGTCTTCAGATCCCCCTGCAGCAGATCATCAGCAGTGTTCAGAAAATATTGCACGGTTTGGAAGTATCAACCACACAAGCAAGTTATGTGCTCGATACTTGGGGGCTAATGCGTACTTGATCTTAACGCATGTTTTACATTACAAAAGTCCCAAGATTAATACAAGTATTTAAACTTGGCACTTGGGGGTAATGGTTATTTGATGATGTTTTCTGGTTACGACCTATGTGGAAGCCCTGTTTTTTGTCAAAACGGACCTTGGTTGTCAAGGCAGCACGATTCGGATTACCATCTCGGATTGGAAGAAATTGAGAAGCTAAGTTGCAATAGAATGAAGCACAAGAGAGTTACCTCAAGTTTTTCTTTCATCATCCTGATCATGCCAGCTTCATAATCGCGACTGGTGTACAGTCGGTTCAGGTACCCAGAATAAAGATCTTGGGCGCTTAAAGCGGCATACGTTGTGGAATCAACGTCCCATTTGCCCTTTATGGCCGAGATTTCTTCCTTAGCAGTATGCTTGGCTAAAGTAGCAGAGTTCCCCGGTTCAGAGCGACCAATGCCGGTAATCACAACATCATCATCTTTGGAATCGCTGCTCCGCATTGGCACTGTTGGTTTATCAACAGTTCCAGAAGGGTGGATGGATTCCTCAACCCGAACAGGACTGGCAGGCTGATCGGTATGGCTGGCAGGATTGGTAGGCCTTTCTTCAGCATAGGCGTCATCTTGTGGAGGTAGGTAATTCTGAATGTCTTCACGAACTAGAGCATCAGCACCAGGAGTTTTCTCCGGTTCAGGAGCGGCAGTTCCTTCGACCGGATTATCCAGACGAGCCTTCTTGCTCGGTCTAGGTTTAGCCCTGGGAGAGACCCAAAGATTGAAAGAACGGTGTAAGATGGAGTAAGAAACCCATATGGAAATATGTTGTGATCGGTCCAACTTACCCAATAACGGTCTTTAGCGGTGGCAGTTGAGTGGCTGAAGATTCACCAGAAGATGAATGGGAAGTGACCTGATAATCGGAGTCAGATGGATTAAGAGGCTGACGAGTTAAACCTGCTTTAGGAGGAAAGCTAGCGCATAAATCGGAGACCTCTGAGCGGCGTTTCCGAACCGGGCTGTTCGGTAAACTGGCGGAGGTAACTACCTGGCCACTATGTCGGGTGGTGCGACGAGCTTCATGTTGCTGGGTCTTCACAAGAAATTTGGGATCCAAGTAAGCAAGAGGATGAGAAAATTTAACTTTCCGGTTTGCTTGGCGAGGTGTTTTCAAAGGCAAAGGAACTGTATCAGAAGAAAGAATAGTTACCTCTGGGCCTTCAGCATTACTCGCTTCAGTGTCGTCCTGACAAATATCATCATCAATAAGGCGTATAAAAAATAAGCCAACTGAATCGAGGTCTACCTCAAGGTCCGGATTACCCACATCGTCCTCATCAAAATCCGGGGTAGAGGAAGCGGTGTTCCTTTTCTTCTGAGCAGGATTCTTCACCCTTGTTTTGGGTCGGGTTACCTTTTCTGTTGGCTCTTGAAGCTTCTTGCTCCAAAACGGATCATCTCCCTGTTTCAGAAAGGACTGGAGTTAACAGTATACATATAAGGAGATCATAAATTCTATAACAAACAGGGGTGAGATGCTTACAGCAGGTGGTTTATTTGTAGCACAAAAGGGAAGCAGGCCGGTTCGGGTGCAAACATATTCCGGTTCATTCAGCATCTTTTTCACAGCTTCAGTAACTTCGTCTTCCGTCAGCTGAATGTTGCAGTGCCTCAAAGGATCATTCACCCGACCCGTGTATTTGCACATTAAACCGGGGCGGATGCTAAGGGGCAGGATGCTCCATGAAATCCAGCAACGGGCAAGATCTACTCCTGTTAAACCGTTAGCCATGAAGGCTCTGAGCTTGGACAGTTGAGGGGCATACTTACTCCTCTCTTTGGCAGTTAGCCTTGGGGGGAAGGGGTGTGTATTGCTAAGTCTTTCTGGACGGAAGCCAGGCAGAGGATTTTCTTCAGCAGGGGAAGTATCCTTGCAATAGAACCAAGTGTGATTCCATTCTTGCGGATGATTATGTAGCTTGGCGTGAGGATAAGTCACTTCTTTCCTCTTTTGAATCGCCATACCACCCAGTTCCATATTAGGGCCGTCGGTGAATTCAGTACGTCGGTTCAAATGAAAACAGTCTCGGAACAACTCTACAGTAGGTTCCTCCTGGAAGTACACCTCCCAAAGCACTTGAAAATGGCAGATATTCGTAACTGAGTTTGGACCAACATCTTGTGGGCGCAACTTAAAATTGGCCAGGACGTCCCGGTAAAATTTTGAACCGGGTGGATTAAAGCCCCGGGCCAGGTGATCCGCAAACACAACAACTTCTCCTTCCTGTGGGGTAGGAGGACATTCATTCCCTGGAACCCTCCAATGGATGGCTTTTTTGCTACTCAAGGCGCCAGTCAGAACTAAGTTGTTTAATTGGGTCTCGGTGATGCGAGAGGGAACCCAGTTGCATTCGTATACCTGTTTTGCCATGAGGAAATCTACAAGACAAAGGCATTCCGGTTTGAGAACAGGTGTGATTGTAAACCGAAGATGCTCTTATATAGACCGGAGTTATCTAGAATGATATCATCTGGCGGTTCATCAAGGGGACTAATGGATATATAGTTTGGGTTAAAAGTTAAACCGACCAGATCTAACAGGTATGAATATGAAAGCAGAAACAGATCCCGTACGGATTCTTTCAAAACAATGGATCTACAGCTAGGGAAAAAAAGAAGTAAAAATATGAGGTTTGGCTCGCAGCAGGACAGCACAAGTTCGACAAGCAGGGAAATGAGTGGGATCTAAGGAGATGAGTACAGATTTATGGCGAATACTGAGATTGACTACAAATCACAATATAAGTATCATAATCTGTTCACAAAAAACTTGCTATGGAGATGAACAACGAACAGCGGCAGGATAAGGATGACGAACCCTAGAACGGATCTAAAGCAAGAAGGGCAGGAGCCTTACCGGGATCCAAACGGATGCGGAGGGTCGCCGCGGTGCTCTGGTCCGGTCAGGTTGATGCAGCGGCCGGAGTTGAGGCAGTAGCTGACGGCGGCGGCGGAGCTCCAAAGACTGGGTCACGAGGAAGACGAAGAAGGGGACGAAAGGGAGGAAAGGAAGATGGCCTTCAAGTCCTATTTATAAGGCGCGGCGCGCGTGCCAGGCGCGCGAATCCGGGAGCCGGTGATTTCGGGAGCCCAGCCGTCGCCTTGATTATTGCGGATTTGTGCTGATGTCATATCGGTTTACAGCAGCAAGAGGAGACGACGAAACAGCGGTTCAATAGTTACTGGAAGACATTTGAAGACAGAAATTCTTATTAAGGATTGACATGAACCTGTTCAAATCAATCTGGGGCCTAATGTTGGGGATATTGCTATTTGGGGTAAACCGGCCTACAGGGCCCGGGTTAGCTCCGTCAATGGACCCAAGATGTTAAAGCCCAAGGAGAAGTAGAAGGGCCCAAGGCCTATAGTCGGTTTAGAGGTTTATGGCCGTAAACCGGCCTGAGGTAAACTTGCATTGTAAGTTAGGAATAGAGAGACCGACCCGGGCACGTTTATGAACCGGAGGTTGGGATTTTGTAGACCGAAGGGCGTCACCCGTGTATATAAGGGGACGACCCGACGACGGTTTAGGGACAGAGAACAACAACTCGAGGTTTAGGCGAAGCTTATCGCTCCCTAACCCTCGAAACACATCAATCCCATCACAACTAGACGTAGGCTTTTACCTTCATCGAAGGGGCCGAACTAGTATAACTCTGTGTCCTTGCGTCCGTTTTAACCCCTTCAAGTTAACCCGTTGCGATGGCTCCACGACTAAGTCCTTTTTCTAGGACATCTGCCGTGACAAATCCACGACAGTGACCGTACGATGTCCATCCAACGATCGTGCATCTTCAACCTCTGGTCTTTTTGCTCCAGCCGCCCAAAGCAGCGCCGATCGTGTCGCCTGCTCCTGCCTTCCATGGCCGGCTGTGATGCCGTGGAGGCCTCACCGCCCCCTACTACTCCCACCGCTGGCCAGGCCATCCCTCCACTCACCCACACCCCCTGTTATTCTGCGGCGACGGCAGCGCAGCCGAAGGAGTGAACCCTCGTACTCCTCTCCGCGTGTGCATCCACTGCCGCGTCTTCCCCGGCTCCGCGTCATCCCCTTCCTAGGCCTCGCCGTCGTCCACCGCCCTGGTGCTCTCGGCGCGGCGTGGTCAACATGGTCAAGGAACGACTTCCATCGGACATGGACTGTACGTGGAGAGGCTGACAGCTGGGTCCACGGAAGCCGCAAGGAAGTGCCTCCTTATTAGCGCAAAATAATTATTCCTCCACCTGACAGCGGGGACCCACCGGACGGGCCACCGTATTTCGCGAAAAAAATGATATGCCCCCTGACTGCTGGGACCCACGAGCTACATCTTCGCACGCAAGGAAGTGCGTCCATAAAAAACGATTCGCCCCCCTGACTGCTGGGACCCACCAGCTACATCTTTGCACGCAAGGAAGTGCGTCCGGAAAAAAACGATTCTGTCAGGACCCCGATCCTAGGTCACACCGATCTAGCATGTAACACATCATATCACTTTGCGGCCTCACGCACGGTGTTCCCACGGGTGCCACCTTACCTGGCCCGGGACCGTTTGCGCCTTTTGGCTCACGTATATGATAGTGTCGCTAGCATCCATATGACAAAGAACCCGGGCCGACATGGCTAGTCGTGAACCCAAAGCGGCACTAACCCATGAGGACAGGCATACATGAATCACATCGAGCATGTCGGTCAACAACGTATATATCCGGGCTGTAGCACTGGGCTAACAGGACTCCGGTAACCCGGGCTGTAGCAGGCTAGGCAGGACTCCGGATAACACCGCGTGACATTTCCCCGAAGGGACAGACACAGGAACGACGTGAAACACATGCCGGCCAGTCAAGTGTTCCGAGCAGTAGTGCTGGGCTAGCAGGACTCCGGTGAACCGGGCTGTAGCGGACTACTATCGCTCAGAAGCACTAGACTTACATTTCCTCATATGATAGGCTGCCAAGGAAAAACAACTAGATAGTCGGATCCCACCCATACCAAGCATTTCAATCATACACACAATATGCTCGATATGAGTAGATACAACATGGCATCACAACATAACTCTACGACTCAAAGTATTTATTCAATAGGCTCCGAGGAGCGAGATATTACAAACATGGGTCTCATGACCCAACATTCAGAGCATACAAGTCAAACACATGCGGAAGCTTAACATGTCTGAGTACAGACATCTACAAATGAAAAAGGCTGAGAAGTTGACTATCTACCAGATCCTGCCGAGGGCACAAGATCGTAGCTGAGGTAACAAGCTAAACGTCGAAGTCCACACGGAACTACTAGTGAGACTGACGTCTCTCTGCAAAACATAAAATAGGCAAACGTGAGTACAAACGTACTCAGCAAGACTTACATCAGAACTAACTACATATGCATCAGTGTCAAAAGGGGGTGGTGGAGTTTAACTGCAGCAAGCCAGCTTTGACTCGGTGGCTATCCTGAACTACGACTACAAGTAACTCTTTGAGGTGGCGCACACGAGTCCACATATTCACCATCCAATACACCACTATGGATCCACTTCCGTCTCCCTACGAGAAGGCCATCCATAGCACTCACGCTTATCTTGCGTATTTTAGAGTATCCACTTTCACTTGTCTATGAACTGATATAGGCAACCCAGAAGTCCATTACCGCGGACACGGCTATTCGAATAGATGATGTTAACCCTGCAGGGGTGTACTTCTTCACACATGTTTCCACCACTTAGCGTCTGCACACGACATGTGCTCGGCAGACTTCAAGCGAAAGCCGACGTGGGTGTAGACCACGACCTAACCAACCACACAAGTCTCTAGTCCAGGTTTATCGCCTATTCGGGTTCCATCCATGAGGAGATCCGGCCGGAGTTTCGCTCACAGCCCCAAACGATGTGTGCAGGGTTCCCGGGACACCAAACGGGCGCTCGGTACACCGTGCCACGTGCCTACCGCAACACAGCCCACCCCTACGGTCAGCGCTGCGTGCGGCCCCCAGCATACTACAAACACCAGAAACTACTTGCAACTCATGGACAGAGAACGAGAGGGGTCGGTAAGTCGAGCGGGGTCATATTTCAGGGCCCAATGTATGGTAGTAGCTGTTTCATGGATCACAAACACAGAACTCAGTTCCTGAGGACGGCTTCAATGAGACAACCCACCATGTACTCCTACATGGCCTCTCACCAATACCTTTACCAAATCGTATTCACACACTTAGCTCACACACAGTAGGACATGTTCATCACCATTCCAATTCATTCCCGATGAATCAGACCCGACTCAACTCTAAGCAGTAGCAGGCATGACAAACAAGCATGAATGAGTAGGCACAACATGGGCTCAAACAACTCCTACTCATGCTAGTGGGTTTCATCTATTTACTGTGGAATGACAGGTCATGCAAAGGATAAAGGGGTTCAGCTACCGCAGCAAGTAACACATGAATCGTTGTTGTCCTAATGCAGTAAAAGAGAGCAGGAGCGAGAGGGTGGGATTGTATCGGGATGAACAAGGGGGTTTTGCTTGCCTGGCACTTCTGAAGATAATATAGCTCTTCATCGGTGTCATCGAACTCATCGTCGGAACATCGTCTATCGAGAGGGGACAGTTACCGGCAACAAGAAGGAACGCAATCAATGCAATGCAACAGTATGATGCATGATCATGACATGCCAATATGATGTGTTTTGACTAATGCATACTAGGACAGGTTGATTTGAACCCATTTGAATCAAAGATTCAAATGTAAGCTCATTTATAAAGTCATAATGGTGCATTATCTTGTTTCACCTAAACAGCAAGGTTGCAGTGTTCTTACAGGCATGAAAATGGTACAGATGGATAGATTGGATTTTTCTGATAATTTTTCATATATAACTCATTTCATTTGGAGTTACGGTTGATTTTATATGATTTTTAGAAGTTTGCATCATTTTCTGAAATTTCCTATATAAGAATAAATCCAGAAAAAAAAGGTTAATTGCGTCAGCATGACGTCGGGGTGACATCAGCAGGTCAAAGGCGCCAGCCCAGGTCAAACCTGACGGCTGGGACCCACATGTCAGTGTAACAACTAACTAACAGAGTTAGTTAGCGTTAGGTTAGCACTAACCTAGGTTAATTAGAGCCTAGGCCCACTTGTCAGTGAGTCAACTAATTAACTAAGTTAATTAGTGCTAATTAAACTCACACCTAAACTAAATAGTGGCATGGCCCACGCGTCAGTGACCTTGAGGTCAAACAAGGTCAATCCCGGGTCAGCGGGGTCAACCCCACCGGCGGCTTGACGCCGGCGAGGCCAGGGCCAGCGGAGGGGTGCGGGTTTCCTCCTCCGGTGACCAATTGGCCGGCGGAGGGCGTCTATGTGACGCGGGCGCTCGTCCGCGTCGAGTAGTGGCAGCGGCTGGGCCTAAAATGGCCGGAGTCATCACCGGCGTCGACCTTGGCGGTCGCCGGAGCTCGGGTGAGCTCGGGGTCGACGCTACGGCGGTCGGGGCAGCTCGTGCGGGGCACCAACATGCTCCACACGGCGCGGATAGGAAGCTGAGCACGACGGCCGGACCGTTAGGTGGCCGGAGATACATCGGCGGCGAGCATAGGCGGTGGCGCGTGCGGGTGAGCAAGGTGCGGTGGCTACGGTGCACGAGAGCGAGAACGGTGAGGGGGAAGAGGATCAGTGGCTCACGGCGAGTGCAGGGAGCGTCGAAGCGGGCTCGGGGACGGCTGGAGTCGGCGGGGCGGCGAAGACGATCTCCGGCGACCGGAGATGAAGGCGGCGTCGATGGAGGCACTCCAGGGACTCCCGAGGTGCGTGTCTTGGCGGAGAGGACGAGGCAGACGCGACGAAGCTCTCGGGCTTGTCGGAGAGGCAGGGGGAGCTCGGCGGGCACGGCTATGGCAAGTGGCGGCGACGGCGGCGCTCGGGAAGAGAGGGGAATGGCACGGGAGAGAGTGAGAGGGGGTCGAGGGTGACGCGTGGCGTCACCAGGGCGTCGGGGAGGAGCCAGGCAGGCTGGGAGGGAGGAGGTGGCCAGGGCGCGTGCCCACGCGCGGCGACCACACGCCCTCCTGCCCACTGGCAGGAGGTTGAAGACGGTGGGGGCGCCTGCTGGGCTGGGCCAACAGTGTTGGGCCGGCCACTTGGGCTACAGGCGCGCCAGGTAAGTTACAGGTAAGTTTCTGTTATTTTATATTTCCGTTTTGTTTATTTATTTTGCCACTGTTTTGAATTCAAAACAATTCAAACAATGCCAAGAACTCCTCTGAATATTTTTATTTTGCTAGATGGACTTCTCCAAAAGCTCATAAAATAATTCAGGGGTATTTGAAATTATATTCTAATTGTATGAATATAATTCAAATTCAAATAGTTAATGATTTAAATTCAAAGTCCCAAAATTAAGTCCTTAAAAATGTTCAATATTTTTGGTTGGGACCAGAACCCTTTCCAAAAATATCAAACTTATAAGAAGAGCATTTTGGAAACAAGTGAATGAGATTTCAGGGTTTTTTTTCCCTTCTTTTATTTAAGTTTTTGAGGCTTCCAAAATTCCTCAGTTCAACTTGAATAGAATTTAAACATGATGCAACAAAATGAAGACACCTGGCAGTACCAGAAGCTAGGGATGTGACAACTCACCCCCACTAAACAAGAATCTCGTCCCGAGATTCAAGACATGAGGTAAGGAGACACTGGGGACACATAGCTAACACGATCTTCGCGATCCAACTGTCCTTCTCGAAGATGTTGATTCATTGCGTCAATTGATCTTAACATCCTTGCTTTTGAGATCTTCATCCAACACGATGAAGACAGAAAGAAGCTCTACAAGAATCGATCTTCTTGAAGATCGAGCAACTCAAGATCAACTCGTGGAATGAGATGTTGGAACATCTCGAGTTGAGACACAAAACACATCGAGAGGGACGGAAGAACAAACAACGAGGTTTGATTTGGTAGGCCCCAACTCAATGCTTAGAGAGACGGTGGATGGTGTCAAGGTGGCGAGGAAATAATTGCCATGATTCCATAACGGGGCACCTTGAGGGAGGTGACTCATAGAACTTTTCCCTTAAGTGACAAAAAGAATTACTTTTGATTCAAGAATCATTGCAACTTTCTATACCAGCTTAAGGCAATCACAAACGATCATGTGAACGAATTCGAAGGGATGGCATACCCATACCAGAATGGATGAAGTGGACTACCTTGTTGAAGACAACGCAATGGATGACTCTTGCTTATCACCGGAAATGGATGGGACCATGACAAGTCCACTCTTGAATATGATCCTGGACAACAACTATTGAGGTGCAAGCTGGGAACAAAATGCAAATGCTGGGAATGATTCTGATAACTGGGAGATAACTCAACAGTCGAGAGCAATTCCATTGTTGGAATGGTTATAGCGTAATCGAGGAATATTAACAGCACAAGGATCCCTAAGGAACAACTTCTAAAATAAGTCGCACGAGATCCTCATGGAGAAAATGGTTAAATAGTTTAATCAAGATACTACAATGATAGATCTTCCGGCTAGGTGTGTCGGCCAGACATCAACCTTGTCGGGACCTACATAATAGATCTTGGAAAAGTTCCAACCATCATATCTGCCTGAGATTCAGATCTGGTTGGTAACAGAATATTTCAGACAGCCTGTCTGGAAAAGAAATTTTGCAACACACATCGATGAGATGACGTTGCGAGATTCTCGGGAAATGAACTACGATAGCAAGCTCCAAAACATGAGCTGGTTCTGCTACAAACCCATGAACATGCTGCCCAAGACAAGCATGACCACATGGTAGTCTTACAATGAAACACTACCGAGTTCAGATTGGGAACCATCATCGAGGATAACGAAGTCCTAACATAAGTCATAACTAGTTATTATGAAGGAACTCCTTCTCCTTGAACAAATCAATCAGTGGCTTGATGTGCTAGGAACACATATGGAGTGGAGGTAATTAATCTAGCAAACCATAGAATACTTCGCACGTATGCATGACTGATTTGGGATGATTCCAAAGAATACAAACAAACCTTTCTCAAACTCACGGCGGCAACTTGCACCAAGTGCACATGAATTCGAGCAAGTCACTCCTTTCATCCAAACGTATACCTCATGAGCAGAACATGAAGGCAATGCTTACAAAGTTTCCAATACTAGTGTAATGTCCAACATGAATCGCGGGGGGAGACAAAATGCTGCTGATGGGATCAACAACAACTCATCGAAATTTCCATATCACTGGACTTCCACCATCATATGAACGATGTGATAGTATTGGTCAGACCCAAAAGATGTAATGGTGTATGCTCGAGGGATCAACCACGAGTAAGACAACATTACGAGCATCATTGGTTCTGATTTGACTCGACGATAGCCCATACTCAAGTCAAGGTTTTGACAAGGCAATAGATCCAACAACTGATCACGAGGACCAATTGATGAAGATATCAACTTTCTTCAACACACACCACAAAAGATATCCCTTAACATGAACTAAGTCAGACAAGCTTTATCTTCCAACTCTCCAAGTTGTTGTCTAGCTCAACCAACTAGCTCAGGGATATCTAACACAGATTCTTGGAGAAAGGGTGGTTCACAAAGAACCAACTTGATCACGAGCTCAACATAACAGTCTGGGGACAACCTGGTAATACTCCCGAGAAGATATTCGGAAAATCACGAACCACCGATATGTCTCTAGGCTTGAGATCAATCTTGCCTTTCAGAGCAAGATGATATGATCAAATAAGCAAGGGATTGAATAATCCTCACTCATTGACCGAAGAGTGCACCAGAATAAGGACTAGGTAGCACGATCAATCTTAGGATGATGATTTAGTACCCAACACGCTAAGAATGAGAACATTGTCCATTTACTACAAAGCAACGAGTTGCTCAGAGTATTGATTTCACACATCACGAATCACCTGTCGGCATTCCGGTTGCAACAACACGAAACCGAGGAATGAACAATGATGGCAAGAAGTATTACTGCGTCAAGAACTCATAAGAGGTGGTGCAATTCTCATGACTCTCTTGACATAAAGATGGTAACACTCCAAGGTAGAGCAGAGCAGAAGCTGGATTGGCATTTTGATCTGCGGGATACAATTACTTTGACCCAATCCTAGAAATGGATAAGGTACTGGAGTTTGTTTCTCCTAGTCATTCTGAACTAGAATGGCTTGACGGACCACAAGAATAATAAGCATCGATAGCACGGATGCACAATTACTCCTGACTATCAATTGATGGACGAGGGTCAGAAGACAACTAAGGGAAACAACTCGAGAAGCATATAACTTCCTGAGTTGTGGATGCATAGGTTAGTATGTCAAACGAGTTCAACAAATTTTCTTCCGGATAACCCATGCAGAATGATAGAGCTGGCAGAATCACAATATGAATGGAGTACTCCTCAAGAGCACCCTGGTTGTGATCTTTTAGTTCAACAAACTTCTGCAATAAATGGTTCATAGTATTTGGAAGAAGGAAATACCACGAACCTCGAGGACTAATGCCACGGTTACTAATATCTTAAGGGAACTAGCAAATACTAACAACATGAAGTAGGGTGAATCTCGGGTTCAAAACCCAGGAATAGAAACTACTAAGTGGCATCACGGGATGCTTTCGAGAATGGTGGTCAGATTCAACACACTGGAAACACAAAACATGGGATTACTAGATGGTTTCATAAGACATCTAGGGTCATAGTAGTTGCTCCAACATATACGTCAAGGCAACGGAGTACCTCAACAGACCGATTAGTGTGCTTATTCTGACCCAAATGAACATTAGAAACAGAGAGAAGGGATTTGCAACTGCATCAGACTATTTAGAAACCTGGGATGACTCGGACAGCATAACGGCTGTAAATGCTCAAAAATATTTGAGACATCCTGCAAAAATGGTGGCATAGCCACTCAACATCACAATATTAATGTTCTGAGATCAAATAAGAACACATGGAAGTAGTAGAAACAGAACTGGGGCTTAAACTCAACAATCCTAGGCAACTACGGTTTAGTAACACGTCATCCTGAGAGATAGATGACAAGCCTATTTCTTAATCCCCGTAGAAGAGAAGAGGTTGACTCAGATCAGAAGGCCATGAGGTATAAGGAGTAAAAAGAGCCTTACGTTCCTTTACACAATCAATTCCCTTACATAACTAAAGCATTTCTAGACACAACTTCGACCAGTTTGGCTTGGTAATCCTACAGACAGTCAGGCTCTGATACCAACGCTGTCAGGACCCCGATCCTAGGTCACACCGATCTAGCATGTAACACATCATATCACTTTGCGGCCTCACGCACGGTGTTCCCACGGGTGCCACCTTACCTGGCCCGGGACCGTTTGCGCCTTTTGGCTCACGTATATGATAGTGTCACTAGCATCCATATGACAAAGAACCCGGGCCGACATGGCTAGTCGTGAACCCAAAGCGGCACTAACCCATGAAGACAGGCATACATGAATCACATCGAGCATGTCGGTCAACAACGTATATATCCGGGCTGTAGCACTGGGCTAACAGGACTCCGGTAACCCGAGCTGTAGCAGGCTAGGCAGGACTCTGGATAACACCGCGTGACATTTCCCCGAAGGGACAGACACAGGAACGACGTGAAACACATGCCGGCCAGTCAAGTGTTCCGAGCAGTAGTGCTGGGCTAGCAGGACTCCGGTGAACCGGGCTGTAGCGGACTACTATCGCTCAGAAGCACTAGACTTACATTTCCTCATATGATAGGCTGCCAAGGAAAAACAACTAGATAGTCGGATCCCACCCATACCAAGCATTTCAATCATACACACAATATGCTCGATATGAGTAGATACAACATGGCATCACAACATAACTCTACGACTCAAAGTATTTATTCAATAGGCTCCGAGGAGCGAGATATTACAAACATGGGTCTCATGACCCAACATTCAGAGCATACAAGTCAAACACATGCGGAAGCTTAACATGTCTGAGTACAGACATCTACAAATGAAAAAGGCTGAGAAGCTGACTATCTACCAGATCCTGCCGAGGGCACAAGATCGTAGCTGAGGTAACAAGCTAAACGTCGAAGTCCACACGGAACTACTAGCGAGACTGACGTCTCTCTGCAAAACATAAAATAGGCAAACGTGAGTACAAACGTACTCAGCAAGACTTACATCAGAACTAACTACATATGCATCAGTGTCAAAAGGGGGTGGTGGAGTTTAACTGCAGCAAGCCAGCTTTGACTCGGTGGCTATCCTGAACTACGACTACAAGTAACTCTTTGAGGTGGCGCACACGAGTCCACATATTCACCATCCAATACACCACTATGGATCCACTTCCGTCTCCCTACGAGAAGGCCATCCATAGCACTCACGCTTATCTTGCGTATTTTAGAGTATCCACTTTCACTTGTCTATGAACTGATATAGGCAACCCAGAAGTCCATTACCGCGGACACGGCTATTCGAATAGATGATGTTAACCCTGCAGGGGTGTACTTCTTCACACATGTTTCCACCACTTAGCGTCTGCACACGACATGTGCTCGGCAGACTTCAAGCGAAAGCCGACGTGGGTGTAGACCACGACCTAACCAACCACACAAGTCTCTAGTCCAGGTTTATCGCCTATTCGGGTTCCATCCATGAGGAGATCCGGCCGGAGTTTCGCTCACAGCCCCAAACGATGTGTGCAGGGTTCCCGGGACACCAAACGGGCGCTCGGTACACCGTGCCACGTGCCTACCGCAACACAGCCCACCCCTACGGTCAGCGCTGCGTGCGGCCCCCAGCATACTACAAACACCAGAAACTACTTGCAACTCATGGACAGAGAACGAGAGGGGTCGGTAAGTCGAGCGGGGTCATATTTCAGGGCCCAATGTATGGTAGTAGCTGTTTCATGGATCACAAACACAGAACTCAGTTCCTGAGGACGGCTTCAATGAGACAACCCACCATGTACTCCTACATGGCCTCTCACCAATACCTTTACCAAATCGTATTCACACACTTAGCTCACACACAGTAGGACATGTTCATCACCATTCCAATTCATTCCCGATGAATCAGACCCGACTCAACTCTAAGCAGTAGCAGGCATGACAAACAAGCATGAATGAGTAGGCACAACATGGGCTCAAACAACTCCTACTCATGCTAGTGGGTTTCATCTATTTACTGTGGAATGACAGGTCATGCAAAGGATAAAGGGGTTCAGCTACCGCAGCAAGTAACACATGAATCGTTGTTGTCCTAATGCAGTAAAAGAGAGCAGGAGCGAGAGGGTGGGATTGTATCGGGATGAACAAGGGGGTTTTGCTTGCCTGGCACTTCTGAAGATAATATAGCTCTTCATCGGTGTCATCGAACTCATCGTCGGAACATCGTCTATCGAGAGGGGACAGTTACCGGCAACAAGAAGGAACGCAATCAATGCAATGCAACAGTATGATGCATGATCATGACATGCCAATATGATGTGTTTTGACTAATGCATACTAGGACAGGTTGATTTGAACCCATTTGAATCAAAGGTTCAAATGTAAGCTCATTTATAAAGTCATAATGGTGCATTATCTTGTTTCACCTAAACAGCAAGGTTGCAGTGTTCTTACAGGCATGAAAATGGTACAGATGGATAGATTGGATTTTTCTGATAATTTTTCATATATAACTCATTTCATTTGGAGTTACGGTTGATTTTATATGATTTTTAGAAGTTTGCATCATTTTCTGAAATTTCCTATATAAGAATAAATCCAGAAAAAAAAGGTTAATTGCGTCAGCATGACGTCGGGGTGACATCAGCAGGTCAAAGGCGCCAGCCCAGGTCAAACCTGACGGCTGGGACCCACATGTCAGTGTAACAACTAACTAACAGAGTTAGTTAGCGTTAGGTTAGCACTAACCTAGGTTAATTAGAGCCTAGGCCCACTTGTCAGTGAGTTAACTAATTAACTAAGTTAATTAGTGCTAATTAAACTCACACCTAAACTAAATAGTGGCATGGCCCACGCGTCAGTGACCTTGAGGTCAAACAAGGTCAATCCCGGGTCAGCGGGGTCAACCCCACCGGCGGCTTGACGCCGGCGAGGCCAGGGCCAGCGGAGGGGTGCGGGTTTCCTCCTCCGGCGACCAATTGGCCGGCGGAGGGCGTCTATGTGACGCGGGCGCTCGTCCGCGTCGAGTAGTGGCAGCGGCTGGGCCTAAAATGGCCGGAGTCATCACCGGCGTCGACCTTGGCGGTCGCCGGAGCTCGGGTGAGCTCGGGGTCGACGCTACGGCGGTCGGGGCAGCTCGTGCGGGGCACCAACGTGCTCCACGCGGCGCGGATAGGAAGCTGAGCACGACGGCCGGACCGTTAGGTGGCCGGAGATACATCGGCGGCGAGCATAGGCGGTGGCGCGTGCGGGTGAGCAAGGTGCGGTGGCTACGGTGCACGAGAGCGAGAACGGTGAGGGGGAAGAGGATCAGTGGCTCACGGCGAGTGCAGGGAGCGTTGAAGCGGGCTCGGGGACGACTGGAGTCGGCGGGGCGGCGAAGACGATCTCCGGCGACCGGAGATGAAGGCGGCGTCGATGGAGGCACTCCAGGGACTCCCGAGGTGCGTGTCTTGGCGGAGAGGACGAGGCAGACGCGGCGAAGCTCTCGGGCTTGTCGGAGAGGCAGGGGGAGCTCGGCGGGCACGGCTATGGCAAGTGGCGGCGACGGCGGCGCTCGGGAAGAGAGGGGAATGGCACGGGAGAGAGTGAGAGGGGGTCGAGGGTGACGCGTGGCGTCACCAGGGCGTCGGGGAGGAGCCAGGCAGGCTGGGAGGGAGGAGGTGGCCAGGGCGCGTGCCCACGCGCGGCGACCACACGCCCTCCTGCCCACTGGCAGGAGGTTGAAGACGGTGGGGGCGCCTGCTGGGCTGGGCCAACAGTGTTGGGCCGGCCACTTGGGCTACAGGCGCGCCAGGTAAGTTACAGGTAAGTTTCTGTTATTTTATATTTTCCGTTTTGTTTATTTATTTTGCCACTGTTTTGAGTTCAAAACAATTCAAACAATGCCAAGAACTCCTCTGAATATTTTTATTTTGCTAGATGGACTTCTCCAAAAGCTCATAAAATAATTCAGGGGTATTTGAAATTATATTCTAATTGTATGAATATAATTCAAATTCAAATAGTTAATGATTTAAATTCAAAGTCCCAAAATTAAGTCCTTAAAAATGTTCAATATTTTTGGTTGGGACCAGAACCCTTTCCAAAAATATCAAACTTATAAGAAGAGCATTTTGGAAACAAGTGAATGAGATTTCAGGGTTTTTTTCCCTTCTTTTATTTAAGTTTTTGAGGCTTCCAAAATTCCTCAGTTCAACTTGAATAGAATTTAAACATGATGCAACAAAATGAAGACACCTGGCAGTACCAGAAGCTAGGGATGTGACAGATTCGCCCCCCGACTGCTAGGACCCACCAGCTACACCTTCGCACGCAAGGAAGTGCGTCCGGGCAAAAAAACGATTCGCCCCCCTGACTGCTGGGACCCAGCAGCTACACCTTCGCACGCAAGGAAGTGCGTTCGGGCAAAAAAAACAATTCGCCCCCTTGACTGCTGGGACCCACCAGCTACATCTTCGCAGGCAAGGAAGTGCGTGACAGTCGGGACCCACCTGGTCGAAGCGTACGTAGTGTTGTCATTCTGGTCGCGAACGTGTACGTACATACTGGTCAATGTAGAGGCGTGCACGTGTCGTAGTAGAGGCGCGCACGTAGCATGTACACGTACGTACAGCGGTCAGGGTGCAAGAAAGAAAATATGGCCACGTATGTGTACATACGGCAGGGTCTTGAACGCCTGCTTGCGCATACGTACGGCCAGGGCTCGTGTACATGGCTGGGTCGGAACGGAGAAACAACGTCGTTGTCGTGTTCATGGGGAGGCAACAGAATGCGTCGTGTTCATGGGGAGGAAACAGAATGCGTCGTGTTCATGGGGAGGCAACGGAATGCGTCGTGTTTATCGGGAGGCAACGGAACGCGTGGGAGCCAACCGGCTGGGTCAGGACGGAATGCGTGGTTGTGTTCATCGGGAGGGCGTGGACGGAACAGCCGATGGAAACGAGGCATGGCGTACCGCAGAACGGAGGAAACGAACCTCCTATGGTCGAAACGGGGGTCCTGTTGATCGGGAGGGGTATGGCGTACCGCAAAACGGAGGAAACGAACCTCCTACGGTCGAAACGGGGCTCCTGTTGATCGGGAGGGGTGTGGCGTACCGCAAAACGGACGAAACGGACCTCCTACGGTCGAAACGAGGGTCCTCTTGATCGGGAGGGGTGTGGCGTACCGCAAAACGAACGAAACGGACCTCCTACGGTCGAAACGGGGGTCCTGTTCATCGGGAGGGGTGTGGCATACCGCAAAACGGGACTCCACGGGATACTGTTCATCTCCACCGTCGACCTCCTCCAGCCTCCACGGGCTACCATCGACCTCCTCCAGCCTACACGGGCTACCGTCGACCTCCTCCAGCCTCCACGGGCTCCTATTCATCTAGCCTCCACCGCGCGCTACTCCACCGGCTACTGTTCAACCACCCCTCCACCGTCTACTGTTCATCCAGCCCTCCACACCACGGGGTCCTGTTCAACCACCCCTCCACGGGCACCCCTCCACCGTCTACTATTCATCCAGCCCTCCACCACACCACGGGGTCCTGTTCATCCAGAGGCAACGCCACCGCTCAGTGTTCATCCAAACCCCCCGCAACGCTCACTGTTCATCCCAGAGGCAGTATCGATCGGGTTTAGTTAGCAGCAGTAGCGCAGGAATCGCTCGATCGAGTTCAGTTAA
This sequence comes from Aegilops umbellulata, assembly GCA_032464435.1. Lineage (NCBI taxonomy): Eukaryota > Viridiplantae > Streptophyta > Magnoliopsida > Poales > Poaceae > Aegilops > Aegilops umbellulata. The sequence goes on from CP136056.1 coordinate 116,885,071, forward strand.
CAGCCATCGATCGACCGCTCGGGTTCAGTAACGCGTAGCCTGCAGTGCAATCGCTCGGGTTCAGTTAGAGCCCAACGCCTTGCTCGAGTTCAGTTAGAGCCAACGCCTCGCACACATGCACATACGTGTACGAGAGAAACGCGCATCGCTCAGCCCCCGACCTCCCACCGTAACTAGGAACTCCCCGAAATTTTCCTCGCCCTCGCTTCTACCACGTTTTTTTCCGTCATGGACGGCCCAAAGAATGTCATGCAGCTGCGTCTCTGGCCCGCCCAGGACGAAAAGCCCATTTTCTGTCATGATTTTTTTCATAGAATTAGGAGCCCACCACATCTATGATGATACCGGGTTTTGTCACAATTATCGTCATAGAAGTGTCATATGTATGACAGGAAAAAAATTTGTTCGGCCCAAAATCTCACGGATGTGTCTTTTTTTGTAGTGAGAGCTCCAGGAATTTCTCAACTTTTGTTCGCGGATGACACATTTTTGTTTTTTAAGGCAGTGGAGGAAGAATCCCTAGAGGTTCAGGAGGTGCTAACCACTTACGCCAATGCCACTGGACAATTTATTAATCCAGCCAAATGTAGTGCCCTTTTTGGTTCGGCTTGTGCTTTGGACAAACAGGAGGCGGTAAGAACAACCCTCAACATCGACACTGTTACTTTTGAGGAGAATTATGTGGGACTTCCAACGCCCGAAGGTCGCATGTCACGCGGTAAATTTCAGAATTTGCAATCTCGGTTATTGAAGAGGAATATTGCATGGGGAGACACCCTCTCTCTGGCGGGTAAGGAAACCATGATTAAAGTTGTTGCCCAAGTTATTCCCACTTATATTATGGGTGTTTTTAAGCTCCCAATGTCAGTATGTGATGACCTAAACAGAATGGTTCGCAATTTCTGGTGGGGCGCTTCTGAGGGAAAGAGGAAGACACACTGGTTGGCTTGGCCGAAGATCCAGGCACAGAAAAGCAGGGGCGGACTGGGCTTTAGGGATTTCCGCCTTTTTAACCAGGCTCTCCTAGCGAGACAGGCCTAGCAGTTGCTTACTAAACCCACCAGTTTATGTGCGCATGTATTAAAGGCCCAATACTACCATGATGGTCGCCTTGAGGATACGGTTTTCTCAGGGAATGCGTCTCCGACCTGGCAGGCTATCCAACACGGCCTTGAGCTCCTTAAAAAGGGCATCATTTGGCGTGTGGGGAACAGGCTGGACATTCGCATATGGCGGGACCGATGGCTGCCACGAGAGCCCTCGCGCTAGCCCATCACTCAGCAGAGCACTTGCCGCCTGAGGAGTGTGGCCGAGCTCCTTGATGGCGGAGGTTCTTGGTGCACCGATCTACTTCGGCGATATTTCCTGCCGACATACGTCGCCGTCATCACCACCATCAAGACATCCCAACGCGTCACTGACGATGTCATCGCTTGGGCGCCGGAGAAAAACGGTATCTTCATCATTCGGTCCATGTACCGCCTGGCAATGGACGAGCGCGAGCGTCCATTGGCCACCGCCATGAGCAGGGCACCGGATGGTCGTCGCGCCATTTGGAAGATCATATGGGGGTGCCCTGCTCCCCCAAAGGTACGCATGTTTGCATGGAGGGTCGTCACAAATTCCCTTGCTACTTGGGCTAACAAAGCCTCACGACACCTCGAGGTTACTGATGTATGCCCCCTATGTGGTGTTGAACACGAGGATGGATTCCATGCGCTATGCAGGTGCCCACTGGCGAGGGAGCTACGGAGTATCATGGCGTTCGATTGGAACATCCCCAAGGTGGAGTCTATCCGCGACACGGGGCTGAGTGACTTTTTGCACTGTTGGAACCCCTGGATGAGACGGCGAGGCTGGTGGTACTCATGATCATGTGGCGAGTGTGGCATGTTCGTGATGAGATTACCCATGACAAACCACCGCCCCCGCCCGAGGCCTCTCGTCGGTTCCTACTGTTGGAAATATGCCCTAGAGGCAATAATAAAAGCATTATTATTATATTTCCTTGTTCATGATAATTGTCTTTATTCGTGCTATAATTGTGTTATCCGGAAATCGTAATACATGTGTGAATAACAGACAACAACGTGTCCCTAGTAAGCCTCTAGTTGACTAGCTTGTTGATCAATAGATAGTCATGGTTTCCTGACTATGGGCATTGGATGTCAATGATAACGAGATCACATCATTAGGAGAATGATGTGATGGACGAGACCCAATCCTAAACATAGCATAAGATCACATAGTTCGTTTGCTAGAGTTTTCCAATGTCAAGTATCCTTTCCTTAGACCATGAGATCGTGTAACTCCCGGATACCGTAGGAGTGCTTTGGGTGTGCCAAACGTCACAACGTAACTGGGTGACTATAAAGGTATACTACGGGTATCTCTGAAAGTGTCTGTTGGGTTGACACGGATCGAGACTGGGATTTGTCACTCCGCTTGACGGAGAGGTATCACCGGGCCCTCTCGGTAATGCATCATCATAATGAGCTCAATGTGATCAAAGTGTTTGATCACGGGATCATGCATTACGGTACGAGTAAAGTGACTTGCCGGTAACGAGATTGAACGAGGTATTGGGATACCGACGATCGAATCTCGGGCAAGTAAAATACCGATTGACAAAGGGAATCGTATACGGGATTAATTGAATCCTCGACATCGTGGTTCATCCGATGAAATCATGGTGGAGCATGTGGGAGCCAACATGGGTATCCAGATCCCGCTGTTGGTTATTGCCCGAGAGCCGTCTCGGTCATGTCTGCATGTCTTCCGAACCCGTAGGGTCTACACACTTAAGGTTCGGTGACGCTAGGGTTGTGAAGATATGTATATGCAGTAACCCGAATGTTGTTCGGAGTCCCGGATGAGATCCCGAACGTCACGAGGAGTTTCGGAATGGTCCGGAGGTAAAGAATTATATATAGAAAGTGCTGTTTTGGCCATCGGGACAAGTTTCGGGGTTATCGGTATTGTACCGGGACCACCGGAGGGTCCCGGGGGGTCCACCGGGTGGGGTCACCTGCCTCGGGGGGGCACATGGGCTCTAGGGGGTGCGCCTTGGCCTGCATGGGCCAAGGGGAACCAGCCCCTAGAGGCCCATGCGCCTAGAGGGGGGAAACCCTAAAGAGGGGGGCGCCCCCTTGCTTGGGGGGCAAGCCCCACCCCTTGGCCGCCGCCCCCCTAGGAGATTGCATCTCCTAGGGCCGGCGCCCCCCCTAGGGGGCTATATAAAGGGGGGAGGGGAGGGGGGCAGCGCACCCTTGCTCCTGGCGCCTCCCTCTCCCTCTCCAACATCTCCTCCTCCTCCGTAGAGCTCGGCGAAGCCCTGTCGGAGTACTGCAGCTCCACCATCACCACGCCGTCGTGCTGCTGCTGGAGTCTTCTTCCCCAACCTATCCTTTGCCTTGCTGGATCAAGAAGAAGGAGACGTTACGCTGACCGTACGTGTGTTGAATGCGGAGGTGCCGTCCTTTCGGTGCTAGGATCTCCGGTGATTTGGATCACGTCGTGTACGACTACCTCATCCCCGTTCATTGAACGCTTCCGCTCGCAATCTACAAAGTGGTATGTAGATGCAATCTCTCTCCCATGACTCGTTGCTAGATGAACTCATAGATGGATCTTGGTGAAACCGTAGGAAAATTTTTGTTTTCTGCAACGTTCCCCAACAGTGGCATCATGAGCTAGGTCTATGCGTAGTTCTCTATTGCACGAGTAGAACACAATTTGTTGTGGGCGTAGATGTTGTCAACTTTCTTGCCGCTACTAGTCTTATCTTGCTTCAGCGGTATTGTGGGATGAAGTGGCCCAGACCAACCTTACACGTACTCTTACGTGAGACCGGTTCCACCGACTAACATGCACTAGTTGCATAAGGTGGCTGGCGGGTGTCTGTCTCTCCCACTTTAGTTGGAGCGGATTCGATGAAAAGGGTCCTTATGAAGGATAAATAGAAGTTGACAAATCACGTTGTGGCTTTCACGTAGGTAAGAAAACGTTCTTGCTAGAACCCTAATTCAGCCACGTAAAACTTGCAACAACAATTAGAGGACGTCTAACTTGTTTTTGCAGCAAGTGCTTTGTGATATGATATGGCCAAAGTTGTGATGAATGATGAATGATCTATATGTGATGTATGAGATGTTCATGCTATTGTAATAGGAATCACGACTTGCATGTCGATGAGTATGACAACCGGCAGGAGCCATAGGAGTTGTCTTTATTTTTTGTATGACCTGCGTGTCATTGAGAACCGCCATGTAAATTACTTTACTTTATTGCTAAACGCGTTAGCCATAGTAGTAGAAGTAATAGTTGGCGAGCAACTTCATGGAGACACGATGATGGAGATCATGGTGTCAACCGGTGACAAGATGATCATGGAGCCCCAAGATGGAGATCAAAGGAGCTATGTGATATTGGCCATATCATGTCACGTTTATTATTTGATTGCATGTGATGTTTATCATGTTTTGCATCTTGTTTACTTAGAACGACGGTAGTAAATAAGATGATCCCTCATAATAATTTCAAGAAGTGTTCCCCCTAACTGTGCACCGTTGCGACAGTTCGTTGTTTCGAAGCACCACGTGATGATCAGGTGTGATAGATTCTAACGTTCACATACAACGGGTGTAAGACAGATTTACACATGCAAACACTTAGGTTGACTTGACGAGCCTAGCATGTACAGACATGGCCTCGGAACACAGAAGACCGAAAGGTCGAGCATGAGTCGTATAGAAGATACGATCAACATGAAGATGTTCACCGATGTTGACTAGTCCGTCTCACGTGATGATCGGACACGGCCTAGTTGACTCGGATCATGTAATACTTAGATGACTAGAAGAGGGATGTCTATCTAAGTGGGAGTTCATTAAATAATTTGATTAGATGAACTTTATTATCATGAACTTAGTCTAAAATATTTAAAATATGTCTTGTAGATCAAATGGCCAACGTAGTCCTCAACTTCAACACGTTCCTAGAGAAAACCAAGCTGAAAGACGATGGCAGCAACTATACGGACTGGGTCCGGAACCTGAGGATCATCCTCATAGCTGCCAAGAAAGATTATGTCCTACAAGCACCGCTGGGTGACGCACCTGTTCTCCCTACAGAACAAGACGTTATGAACGCTTGGCAGTCACGTTCCGATGATTACTCCCTCGTTCAGTGCGGCATGCTTTACAGCTTAGAGCCGGGGCTCCAAAAGCGTTTTGAGAGAGATGGAGCATATGAGATGTTCGAAGAGCTGAAAATGGTTTTTCAAGCTCATGCCCGGGTCGAGAGATATGAAGTCTCCGACAAATTCTTTAGCTGTAAGATGGAGGAAAATAGCTCTGTCAATGAACACATACTCAAAATGTCTGGGTTGCACAACCGCTTGACTCAACTGAAAGTTAATCTCCCGGATGAAGCGGTCATTGACAGAATCCTCCAGTCGCTTCCACCTAGCTACAAGAGCTTTGTGATGAACTACAACATGCAGGGGATGGTGAAGACCATTCCTGAGGTATATGCTATGCTGAAATCAGCAGAGGTAGAAATCAAGAAGGAGCATAAAGTGTTGATGGTGAATAAAACCACTAAGTTCAAGAAGAGCAAGGGTAAAAAGAATTTCAAGAAGGACGGCAAGGAGGTTGCCGCGCCCGGTAAGCAAGTTGCCGGGAAGAAGCCAAAGAATGGACCCAAGCCCGAGACTGAGTGTTTTTATTGCAAGGGAAGTGGTCACTGGAAGCGGAACTGCCCCAAATACTTAGCGGACAAGAAGGCCGGCAAAACAAAAGGTATATGTGATATACATGTAATTGATGTGTACCTTACCAGTACTTGTAGTAGCTCTTGGGTATTTGATACCGGTGCAGTTGCTCACATTTGTAACTCAAAGCAGGAGCTGCGAAATAAACGGAGACTGGCGAAGGACGAGGTGACGATGCGCGTCGGGAATGGTTCCAAGGTCGATGTGATCGCCGTCGGCACGCTACCTCTACATTTACCTACGGGATTAGTTTTAAACCTCAATAATTGTTATTTAGTGCCAAGTTTGAGCATGAACATTGTGTCTGGATCTCGTTTAATTCGAGATGGCTACTCATTTAAATCCGAGAATAATGGTTGTTCTATTTATATGAGAGATATGTTTTATGGTCATGCTCCGATGGTTAATGGTTTATTCTTAATGAATCTCATACGTGATGATACACATATTCATAGTGTGAATACCAAAAGAGTTAAAGTTGATAACAATAGTCCCACATATTTGTGGCACTGCCGCCTTGGTCACATAGGTGTCAAACGCATGAAGAAGCTCCATGCAGATGGACTTTTAGAGTCTCTTGATTATGAATCATTTGACACGTGCGAACCATGCCTCATGGGTAAAATGACCAAGACTCCGTTCTCAGGAACAATGGAGCGAGCAACCAACTTATTGGAAATCATACATACCGATGTGTGCGGTCCAATGAGTGTTGAGGCTCGCGGTGGCTATCGTTATGTTCTCACCCTCACTGATGACTTGAGTAGATATGGGTATATCTACTTAATGAAACACAAGTCTGAGACCTTTGAAAAGTTCAAGGAATTTTAGAGTGAGGTTGAAAATCAACGTGATAGAAAGATCAAGTTTCTACGATCAGATCGTGGAGGAGAATACTTGAGTCACGAATTTGGCACACACTTAAGAAAATGTGGAATAATTTCACAACTCATGCCGCCTGGAACACCTCAGCGTAATGGTGTGTCCGAACGTCGTAATCGCACTCTATTAGATATGGTGCGATCTATGATGTCTCTTACCGATTTACCGCTATCTTTTTGGGGCTATGCTTTAGAGACTGCTGCATTCACTTTAAATAGGGCTCCGTCGAAATCCGTTGAGACGACACCATATGAATTATGGTTTGGGAAGAAACCTAAGCTGTCGTTTCTAAAAGTTTGGGGATGCGATGCTTATGTCAAGAAACTTCAACCTGAAAAGCTCGAACCCAAGTCGGAAAAATGCGTATGCATAGGATACCCTAAAGAAACTATTGGGTATACCTTCTACCTCAGATCCGAAGGCAAGATCTTTGTTGCCAAGAATGGATCCTTTCTAGAGAAAGAGTTTCTCTCGAAAGAAGTAAGTGGGAGGAAAGTAGAACTTGATGAAGTGTTACCTCTTGAACCGAAGAATGGCGAAACTCAAGAAAACGTTTCTGAGGTGCCTGCACCGACTAGAGAGGAAATTAATGATGATGATCAAGATACTTCTAATCAAGCTCCTATTGAAATTCGAAGGTCCACAAGGACACGTTCCGCACCAGAGTGGTACGGCAACCCTGTTAGACAACGGTGAACCATCGAACTATGAGGAAGCAATGGCGGGCCCGGATTCCGACAAATGGCTAGAAGCCATGAAATCCGAGATAGGATGCATGTATGAAAACGAATGTCGGTGTACTAAAGTAGGGGTACCTTAATACCCCGAACTTGTGCATGGGCAGTAGTAGCGTCCCGCGGCAAGGCCTGCCAGGGGAGCGACAAGAGTCTCCACGGCCCTTTCCGGGCCGGACGAAGGCCAAGTGATCGAGCCTAGAAGACCAAGCCCCGGCAAGAGGAGCTTGCCGGGTCAAGAAGGCAAGGTCCGGCAAGAGGAGCTTGCCGGGCCAAGGCGACAAGGCCCCGGCAAGAGGAGCTTGCCGGGACGACTAAGCCGAAGCACCAAGGCCCCGGCGGGAGGAGCTCGCCGGGACGGCCAAGCCAAGGCAAACCAAGAGAAGCCCGCCGCGGCACTCCGCGCGCCCCGGCAAGGCCTGGCGAGCGGCAAGCTCCCAGGTGCGGCAAGGCAACTATCGCGACAAGCCACTTGCCGCGGCAAACCACCACATCAGGCCTGTGCTCTAGCTCACCTGCCCACGCGTCGCTCTGGGGCTTCCCCGGAGGCACGTGGCGGGACGCCGCGCAACCTGAGACGCGCGGTGGCATGCGACGTTGGCAGAGTCGCCCCCGTGGCAAGCGGAGGCGCTCCTAACGGTCTGCCTCGGCACTGTTCAGGCGATCCAGACGGGCATTTAATGCCTTTGTCTCCCGCCGTCAGAGTTAGGTGCGATAGTACTGTGCGGCCACTGTTTGCACAGCCCCTTGCCATTTTTACCCTCACCTACGTCGCTACCTGTGGGAAACCCCTTAGCATAAAAAAGGAGGCCCATGCGCACGTAGAGGGGAGGAGGGGAGACCGGAAGGGATCCAGACCCCCAGAGGAACCCTAGAGCCCAGGGAGATCGAACCCTAGGGACTACGTCCAGCTCCAACTCATTGTAGCTTCTTGCGCCCCAGAGCAAGAACCCCAATCAACCAGACATGCAGCAGTAGGGTTTTACGCATCCGTGCGGCCCGAAGCTGGGTAAAATCGTTGTGTGTGTGTGTCGCCTCGATCTGCTCTTTGTGCATCCTCCGCCCCCGCCGAACCGACAAGGGGCTCCGTCCCCATAGGTGCTCGTGGAGGCAGATATCCCCCGACATCTTTGGCGCGCCAGGCAGGGGTGCGTCGAGGTTGTGCGAACCAGATTCAGCGACCATAGGCAAGCTCAGGTATGGCCAGGGACCTTTCCGCTCTGATCCGCTGAGCGGAGGCATTCCTCCTCACGAACTCGCGCACGGCCCTCCTCGAGTACCCACTCACGAAGAGTCCGGGCAAGAGCAGCTGCTCCTTGAGGAGGACCGCCTTCCGGCCGCTGAGCGAGTTTCTCGCTTCCAGCAAACTCTGCGCCGCTCCCGTAGCCGCAGAAGTTAGCGCCGGAAGTTGCGGGAAAGGCGACCTCGTTCTTCGGCGAGCCCAGGCCGCCAAGATCCAAACGAGTCGACGCCGACCGTGGGAGGAACCTTGCCAGCGCGGCGGTCGGAACCCGTTCCGTCGGCCATCCTCTCTGTCCAAGTCTTGCCGCAGTTGCATGTAATCCTTGGCACAGAGACAGGCGCAGATCCCGAGCATAGCTTGTGTGCCCAACGCATCTTGTCGATTTCGCGCCTCTCTACTTGGTGCATGCATCATTCGACACGATTGTGCATCACTCGACTCCGGCAAGCGATGGCGGGCCGCGAGGCTCCGAGCCTTCGTTATTCCCTTACCTCGAGTAGGGGGGATGACGAGATAGGCCGGGCGTCGCCCGAGGAAGCTGCGCCTTGCCGGACGGCAAACGACAGAGAAGCTAAGTTGCCAAAGTTTGAGCGACTAAGCTCCTTTTTATTCTTAAGTTATCTTCCTCGAACGACCGAGCTTCGTATGGGAAGCCTGTGCGCGGAGGGGCCGGCTAGTGGCTGGTTGCGCCCTTATTTCATTTCGAGTCCGCTCAACGACTTAAGTGTGCTACATCCCGAGTGGCGTCCTTACTTGTTTCGAGCTCGCTCGGCATCTTGAGCGTGCCGCGACTGCAGTCGCCACGCCTACCTCGCCCCGAGCCTGCTCAACATTTAAGTGAGTTGCGCCAGCCGCGGCAAGGTTTCTTGCCGGTGGAAGCCCCGTCAGCGAGTTGCTGATGTCCCGCACTCGGCACCCGTGGCAAGGCGGAGACTTTCGCCGACAAGTTCCTGTGAGCGTAGGGCGCGAACGTACGAAGCATAAAGTCGAACGAGGGAGATAACAGCGCAATGAACTGCCTAAGATAAAAGTTATATTACAAAATGACTTGCCGCTGCCCTAATCAGCTGTTTCTGTGGCATGCTCAGCAGCGACAAGAGAAGAAAAGAAAGAGGTGGGCGGCCTAATCCGCGCGGTCGCCCTCGACCCGCCTGATCCCGGCCACCCTTTCCACGATGGGGGTGACGAGGGCCCTGATCTCCGTCAGGTCAGCATCTTCCGGCAAGTGCCTGAGGACGTTGGTGAGCCTGATGGTGGGGTTGCGGAAGACGATCTTCACCAACACCCTCTTGAGGGCCCCGGAGACGGCTTCCCGCGTCTCCTCGGCCAGCTGTTCTGGGATCTTTTCCCGGAGGTGCCGGAGCACCCCCACCAAGCCCTTGAAGAAGGAAGGGAGGAGTGCGGACCCTCATCGCCCCCTTCCGCTCCTTATAAAGGGGTGGAGTGGGGGCTCGGCCGCCCCGCCCAACCAATCAAAGCAGAGGAAGGGCGGGCGACGGGGCCGACCCTCTACATCAACCCGCGCCGGCCCGGTTTTCCGCCTCCACCACCGCGACCCCAAGTGCATGGGGGACGCGTGGCAGGCGAGCAGGGCTGAGGCGACGGATGAAGCGACCTCTTCCCACCCGTGATCGTGGGGACGGGCGCCCCGAAAGCCGTGCCTCGACCCCGTTCGTTCACCAAGCCGCACCTCCACGCCCCCTCCCCCATTTGAAAATGGGGGCGGGCGCTTCACCTTTCCAAATAAAAGAGATCGTGCACGACGTGACGCATGCCTGCGGGCCTCAGTCCCGCGCACGCCACCCACGTCTCGCACGCCTCGCACCCCCCCCCACGACGCCGCGATAAGCGCGCGCCACTTGGGGAGGGCGCGACGAGCACGGAGTTAAGGAGCAGCGCAACCCAGGCCACGCGTGCCCGTGCACTGTTAGGGCCTGGCCCAACAACGCTCGGCACCGTGTATGGACCAGACCCGGGGGCTCCTGTCGGTGTACTAAAGTAGGGGTACCTTAATACCCCGAACTTGTGCACGGGCAGTAGTAGCGTCCCGCGGCAAGGCCTGCCAGGGGAGCGACAAGAGTCTCCACGGCCCTTTCCGGGCCGGACGAAGGCCAAGTGATCGAGCCTAGAAGACCAAGCCCCGGCAAGAGGAGCTTGCCGGGTCGAGAAGGCAAGGTCCGGCAAGAGGAGCTTGCCGGGCCAAGGCGACAAGGCCCCGGCAAGAGGAGCTTGCCGGGACGACTAAGCCGAAGCACCAAGGCCCCGGCGGGAGGAGCTCGCCGGGACGGCCAAGCCAAGGCACACCAAGAGAAGCCCGTCGCGGCGCTCCGCGCGCCCCGGCAAGGCCTGGCGAGCGGCAAGCTCCCAGGTGTAGCAAGGCAACTATCGCGACAAGCCACTTGCCGCGGCAAACCACCACATCAGGCCTGCGCTCCAGCTCACCTGCCCACGCGTCGCTCTGGGGCTTCCCCGGAGGCACGTGGCGGGACGCCGCGCAACCTGACACGCGCGGTGGCATGCGACGTTGGCAGAGTCGCCCCCGTGGCAAGCGGAGGCGCTCCTAACGGTCCGCCTCGGCACTGTTCAGGCGATCCAGACGGGCATTTAATGCCTTTGTCTCCCGCCGTCAGAGTTAGGTGCGATAGTACTGTGCTGCCACTGTTTGCACAGCCCCTTGCCATTTTTACCCTCACCTACGTCGCTACCTGTGGGAAACCCCTTTGCATATAAAAGGAGTCCCATGCGCACGTAGAGGGGAGGAGGGGAGACCGGAAGGGATCCAGACCCCCAGAGGAACCCTAGAGCCCAGGGAGATCGAACCCTAGGGACTACGTCCAGCTCCAACTCATTGTAGCTTCTTGCGCCCCAGAGCAAGAACCCCAATCAACCAGACATGCAGCAGTAGGGTTTTACGCATCCGTGCGGCCCGAAGCTGGGTAAAATCGTTGTGTGTGTGTGTCGCCTCGATCTGCTCTTTGTGCATCCTCCGCCCCCGCCGAACCGACAAGGGGCTCCGTCCCCATAGGTGCTCGTGGAGGCAGATATCCCCCGACAACGAAGTATGGACTTTGACTGACTTGCCCGTTGAGCGGCGAGCCATAGAAAATAAATGGATCTTTAAGAAGAAGACAGACGCGGATGGTAATGTGACCATCTATAAAGCTCGGCTTGTCGCTAAGGGTTATCAACAAGTTCAAGGGGTTGACTACGATGAGACTTTCTCACCGGTAGCGAAGCTGAAGTCCGTCCGAATCATGGTAGCAATTGCCGCATTCTACGATTATGAAATATGGCAAATGGACGTCAAAACGGCATTCCTTAATGGTTTCCTTAAGGAAGAATTGTATATGATGCAGCCGGAAGGTTTTGTCGATCCTAAGAATGCTGACAAGGTGTGCAAGCTCCAACGCTCGATTTATGGGCTGGTGCAAGCATCTTGGAGTTGGAACATTCGCTTTGATGAGATGATCAAAGCGTTTGGGTTTACGCAGACTTATGGAGAAGCCTGCGTTTACAAGAAAGTGAGTGGGAGCTCTGTAGCATTTCTCATACTATATGTAGATGACATACTTTTGATGGAAAATGATATAGAACTCTTGGACAACATTAAGGCCTACTTGAATAAAAGTTTTTCAATGAAGGACCTTGGAGAAGCTGCTTATATATTAGGCATCAAGATCTATAGAGATAGATCAAGACGCCTCATAGGTCTTTCACAAAGCACATACCTTGATAAGATATTGAAGAAGTTCTATTATGTATGCCATGCTGTGTACCAGACCTGATGTAAACCTTGCCGTAAGTTTGGTAGGAAGGTACCAAAGTAATCCCGACAAGGAACACTGGACAGCGGTCAAGAATATCCTGAAGTACCTGAAAAGGACTAAGGAATTGTTTCTCGTTTACGGAGGTGACGAAGAGCTCGTCGTAAAGGGTTACGTCGACGCTAGCTTCGACACAGATCTGGATGACTCTAAGTCACAAACCGGATACGTGTGTATTTTGAATGGTGGGGCAGTAAGCTGGTGCAGTTGCAAGGAAAGCGTCGTGGCGGGATCTACATGTGAAGCGGAATACATGGCAGCCTCGGAGGCAGCACATGAAGCAATTTGGGTGAAGGAGTTCATCACCGACCTCGGAGTCATACCCAATGCGTCGGGGCCAATCAAACTCTTCTGTGACAACACTGGAGCTATTGCACTTGCCAAGGAGCCCAGGTTTCACAAGAAGAGCAGGCACATCAAGCGTCGCTTCAACTCCATTCGTGAAAATGTTCAAGATGGAGACATAGAAATTTGTAAAGTGCACACGGATCTGAATGTCGCAGATCCATTGACTAAACCTCTCCCTAAGGCAAAACATGATGAGCACCAGAACTCTATGGGTGTTCGATTCATTACAATGTAACTAGATTATTGACTCTAGTGCAAGTGGGAGACTGTTGGAAATATGCCCTAGAGGCAATAATAAAAGCATTATTATTATATTTCCTTGTTCATGATAATTGTCTTTATTCGTGCTATAATTGTGTTATCCGGAAATCGTAATACATGTGTGAATAACAGACAACAACGTGTCCCTAGTAAGCCTCTAGTTGACTAGCTCGTTGATCAATAGATAGTCATGGTTTCCTGACTATGGGCATTGGATGTCAATGATAACGAGATCACATCATTAGGAGAATGATGTGATGGACGAGACCCAATCCTAAACATAGCATAAGATCGCATAGTTCGTTTGCTAGAGTTTTCCAATGTCAAGTATCCTTTCCTTAGACCATGAGATCGTGTAACTCCCGGATACCGTAGGAGTGCTTTGGGTGTGCCAAACGTCACAACATAACTGGGTGACTATAAAGGTATACTACGGGTATCTCTGAAAGTGTCTGTTGGGTTGACACGGATCGAGACTGGGATTTGTCACTCCGCTTGACGGAGAGGTATCACCGGGCCCTCTCGGTAATGCATCATCATAATGAGCTCAATGTGATCAAAGTGTTTGATCACGGGATCATGCATTACGGTACGAGTAAAGTGACTTGCCGGTAACGAGATTGAACGAGGTATTGGGATACCGATGATCGAATCTCGGGCAAGTAAAATACCGATTGACAAAGGGAATCATATACGGGATTAATTGAATCCTCGACATCGTGGTTCATCCGATGAGATCATCGTGGAGCATGTGGGAGCCAACATGGGTATCCAGATCCCGCTGTTGGTTATTGCCCGAGAGCCATCTCGGTCATGTCTGCATGTCTCCCGAACCCGTAGGGTCTACACACTTAAGGTTCGGTGACGCTAGGGTTGTGAAGATATGTATATGCAGTAACCCGAATGTTGTTCGGAGTCCCGGATGAGATCCCGGACGTCACGAGGAGTTTTGGAATGGTCCAGAGGTAAAGAATTATATATAGAAAGTGATGTTTTGGCCATCGGGACAAGTTTCAGGGTTATCAGTATTGTACCGGGACCATCGGAGGGTCCCGGGGGGTCCACCGGGTGGGGTCACCTGCCTCGGGGGGGGGGGCACATGGGCTCTAGGGGGTGCGCCTTGGCCTGCATGGGCCAAGGAGAACCAGCCCCTAGAGGCCCATGCGCCTAGAGGGGGGGAAACCCTAAAGAGGGGGGCGCCCCCTTGCTTGGGGGGCAAGCCCCACCCCTTGGCCGCCGCCCCCTAGGAGATTGCATCTCCTAGGGCCGGCGCCCCCCCTAGGGGGCTATATAAAGGGGGGAGGGGAGGGGGGCAGCGCACCCTTGCTCCTGGCGCCTCCCTCTCCCTCTCCAACATCTCCTCCTCCTCCGTAGAGCTCGGCGAAGCCCTGTCGGAGTACTGCAGCTCCACCATCACCACGCCGTCGTGCTGCTGCTGGAGCCTTCTTCCCCAACCTCTCCTTTGCCTTGCTGGATCAAGAAGAAGGAGACGTTACGCTGACCGTACGTGTGTTGAACGCGGAGGTGCCGTCCTTTTGGTGCTAGGATCTCCGGTGATTTGGATCACGTCGTGTACGACTACCTCATCCCCGTTCATTGAACGCTTCCGCTCGCGATCTACAAAGTGGTATGTAGATGCAATCTCTCTCCCATGACTCGTTGCTAGATGAACTCATAGATGGATCTTGGTGAAACCGTAGGAAAATTTTTGTTTTCTGCAACGTTCCCCAACACCTACATGGGTACATCAATTCCCTGCTATGTATTCAGCAACACCCGACGACCAACATGGAGAAGGGGAATATAGTTGCCTGCGCCACCCCACAGCGCGCGGAAATGTCACGCATGTGTCTTTTTTTTGTAGTGAGAGCTCCAGGAATTTCTCACCTTTTGTTCGCGGATGACACATTTTTGTTTTTTAAGGCAGTGGAGGAAGAATCCCTAGAGGTTCAGGAAGTGCTAACCACTTACACCAATGCCACTGGACAATTTATTAATCCGGCCAAATGTAGTGCCCTTTTTGGTTCGGCTTGTGCTTTGGACAAACAGGAGGCGGTGAGAACAACCCTCAACATCGGCACTGTTACTTTTGAGGAGAATTATTTGGGACTTCCAACACCCGAAGGTCGCATGTCACGCGGTAAATTTCGGAATTTGCAATCTCGGTTATTGAAGAGGAATATTGCATGGGGAGACACCCTCTCTCTCGCGGGTAAGGAAACCATGATAAGTTGTTGCCCAAGCTATTCCCACTTATATTATGGGTCTTTTTAAGCTCCCAATGTGAGTATGTGATGACCTGAACAGAATGGTTCGCAAATTCTGGTGGGGCGCTTCTGAGGGAAAGAGGAAGACACACTGGTTGGCTTGGCCGAAGATTCAGGCACGGAAAAGCAGGGGCGGACTGGGCTTCAGGGATTTCTGCCTTTTTAGCCAGGCTCTCCTAGCGAGACAGGCCTAGCGGTTGCTTACTAAACCCACCAGGTATTAAAGGCCCGATACTACCATGATGATCGCCATGAGGATACGGTGTTCTCAGGGAATGCGTCCCCGACCTGGCAGGCCATCCAACACGGCCTTGAGCTCCTGAAAAAGGGCATCATTTGGTGTGTGGGGAACGGGCTGGACATTCACATATGGCGGGACCGATGGCTGCCACGAGAGCCCTCGAGCCAGCCCATCACTCAGCAGGGCACTTGCCGCCTGAGGAGGGTGGCCGAGCTCCTCGATGGCGGAGGTTCTTGGCGCACCGATCTACTTCAGCGATATTTCCTGCCGACGTACGTCGCCGTCATCACCACCATCAAGACATCGCCACGCGTCACTGACGATGTCATCGCTTGGGCGCCGGAGAAAAACGGTATCTTCACCGTTCGGTCCACGTACTGCCTGGCAATGGACGAGCGCGAGCGTCCATTGGCCACCGCCACGAGCAGGGCACCGGATGGTCGTCGCGCCATTTGGAAGATCATATGGGGGTGCCCTGCTCCCCCAAAGGTACGCGTGTTTGCATCGAGGGTCGTCACAAATTCCCTTGCTACTTGGGCTAACAAAGCCTCACGACACCTCGAGGTTACTGATGTATGTCCCCTATGTGGTGTTGAACGCGAGGATGGATTTCACGCGCTATGCAGGTGCCCACTGGCGAGGGAGCTCTGGAGTATCATGGCGTTCGATTGGAACATCCCCAAGGTGGAGTCTATCCGCGACACAGGGCTGAGTGGCTTTTTGCACTGTTGGAACCCCTGGATGAGACGGCGAGGCTGGTGGTACTCATGATCATGTGGCGAGTGTGGCATGTTCGTAATGAGATTACCCATGACAAACCACAGCCCCCGCCCGAGGCCTCTCATCAATTCCTACATGGGTACATCAATTCCCTGCTATGTATTCAGCAACACCCGGCGACTAACATGGAGAAGGGGAAGATAGTTGTCTGCGCCACCCCACAGCGCGCGGAACCCAGCAAGAGGGATAGGGTGCGGATGTGCTGGACCCCCCTAGCACGGGCTGGACCAAGCTTAACACCGATGGCAGTTTCGTTGCAGCCACAGGAGCAGCAGGCGGAGGTATGATCCTTCGAGATGACAGAGGGGATATCATGTTCAGCGCATGCAGAGAAATCCGCATATGTCATAGCGCGCTGGAGGCGGAGCTCTCAGCTTGTAGAGAAGGCTTAGACCTTGCTCTACATAGGACCATGCTGCCTACCATTGTGGAGTTAGATAGCGCGGAGGCGGCGGCGATACTCACAACACCAACGACAGATAAATCACAGTACCGCGCTCTTGTTGAAGAGATTAATAGCTTAGTACGCCGTCGCGCTAGAGAGCTTGTATTTGTGCAGTATAGCCGATGGCAGAATACCACGAGTTATGAGTTGGCCGCGTATGGCCGTGTATCCCACGTACGGCAGTCTGGTTCGCAGAAGGACGTGACTTTGTTGTAAACTTGGTTAAGGCAAAAAAAAAAAGACAACGCACGGGCACCTACATAGTCCCTTTAAAAAGTGTCCCTGGGAAGAAATGCAACGCAGATGAGATGATACATGCATGGCATGCCACGTTAGCGTCCAGATGGCGAGCTGCGGTGCGCAGATAGCCTATAGCCAGACACAATCGTCCCGTCGGGGTGGTCGACCAACGAGAGCCATTCGTCTGCCCCAGGCGCGTACGATGGCCACTTCGACGCTTCCCTCGCACCCATCGTCGACTCGGGGAGTCAAAAATCTAGCTAGCTAGCATTAGCGCCGAGCCGATCGAGCACGCAAGCGAGAGGCCACGTCCGTGCACAGGCCTCCTCCCAGGCGCCATGCTCCGCCTGCTCCCGCTCTCCCTCTCCGCCCAGTGCCGGAGCGGCGGCCCGCCGTCGCACCGCTGCTTCGTCGAAGGCGGCTCGCCGTCCCAGAGAGCCGGGCCAGGGCTCCTCGCGAACAACGGAGTTCGCGTTCGAGTCCGGAGGCGAGCGCTCCGCGGGGCAGACGTCCAGCCGGACACCCCGCCATCGCGCAGGGACGGCCATAAGCCGCTGCACGCGGATGCCGAACAGGGGGAGGGAAGCGGCGTGGAGCTGCTGGACTCGGTAAAGAAGCTGCTCCTGGAGGACGCCCAGCCGGGGGAGGAGGAGCAGGGGCAGTTCCCCAAGCGCTGGGCCATTGTCTTCCTCTGCTTCTCCGCCTTCCTCCTCTGCAACATGGACCGCGTACGTGCGCACCCCTAGCTGGGCTGCTTCCCCCACCTCCTCACTCCTCAGCACCGACATCCATAGCTACTGAACCTCCAGCAATGGTTGCTATTAATTTGCAGGTAAACATGAGCATTGCCATCATGCCCATGTCCGCGGAGTACGGCTGGAACCCGCAAACCGTCGGCCTCATCCAGTCGTCATTCTTTTGGGGCTACCTCCTAACTCAGGTCAGTGGTTCTGACCGGGGAGCAACCATTGATTGGTTCATACTGAACATGCACACACTCTGTATCTAAGATTCATGGAAGATCCGCAATTTACTCCTCCCCTTGAGTAGTACTAGTATCTAACACCATTGTCATTGCAGATAGCAGGAGGGATATGGGCAGACAAAGTTGGGGGGAAGACTGTTCTTGGTTTCGGGGTGATTTGGTGGTCAGTCGCCACAGCTCTTACGCCTGTGGCGGCAAAGCTAGGCTTGCCATTTCTCCTTGTTGTGCGTGCTTTTATGGGAATTGGAGAGGTAAGCCTTGATAATCATCCTTACTGTACAAAGCTACGTCACTGTAGCACTGTTACTTTGAGTCATAGAATGCTGTTCCTAATTTCATGGTGAAGTTGAACATTTGGTGCATTCTGTGTCTTCCAGTTTGCCTTTGGTAATTTGCACTACTTACCGTTTGTTGTGGTGTTTGGACTGCTCAAGTTTTTTTATTTTCAAAAGGAGGATGTACCCCTCGCCTCTGCATCTAGACGATGCATGCAGCCATATTATTAATTATTCCCAAAGACCTTACAAGGTAATACATCAATAAGCCTGAAGCCATCATCTTGGCAACGCCTGTTGCTACTCCTATCCCTTGATGAAGGGGTGCTGAATGTCCGAGCCTAATACCAAACAGACATCGCACCAAAGCTTAACATCTAACGTCGGATGCCTCATCCAAACCACTACCTAGACTGGGTCACACACCGGTCCGGCTCACTCCCAGTGAGCACCGCACGCTGCAAGGGCCATCACCTCCGGCTTCCATCGATCCATCCTCAGAGAAGAACTGATGCATCGACCTTACTAGGCCCCTCTGCCATCGACGCCACCACGACGTCAGGCAGCGTCGCCCTCCTGCGCGAGTCCGTCAACCCGCATCGGACGCCGAGCCTGCACCGCTCCACGCCGCCGAGACCTGTCGTCATCGATGCGGAAGATGAAACCCCGCTCCACCTCTTGGCCCTTCCAATCAGCACTTGCTCCAAAACGATGCCCTCAAGAGGGAGAACGACACCATAGTTTCCGTCATCATCCGATCTGGGAGACCCAGATCCAGGGTTTCCCCAGAAGCAGATGTCTCCTGGAGGGAGAGGGGCACGCCAATTGCAGCTGCCCACGAACACAAGCCGTGCCCACGACCACTTAGCTCTGTTGACGGCACCTTCAAGAAGGACACGAGGCCATGAGCGCCGTCGCCACCCTAGGGTTTTCACCCGAGAAACCGTGGAGTGGGAAAAGGTAGGGCGGACCTGAACGACGTCTCCAGGAAGAGAAACGGCACCCTCGGGCGTCGTCCCCGTCGCGGCCGGCAGGAGCCGACCAGGGAATTATCCCAATCTGAATCCCCACCTCCCGCTCCGCCCACCCGGTGCCTGGCAAGCAGCGCAGCCATGTCCGTTACGACGGAGTGCATGATGCAAGTATTGGAGGAAGAAGCAGCTCGACGCCGTTGCCGCGGCACCAACCCGCCGGTGGATCACCGGCCATCCGACCTGATCCCCGATAGCCCGCCTGCCCCGCCGCGCCACCAGACAGACAGGGAGGCCAACCTCGGGGCCGCCGCCCCGGATCCAAGGCCCTCCGCCCTAGATCGGTAGGAGCAGCGCCATCACTGACACCACAGCCGCCGATAGGACGCTGGCCAGCCGCCACACCGCCGAAGTCCAGATCTGGGCCGCCATGAACCAGATCGGCGCCGCCGCAGCCCAGATCGGGGTCACACCCTCGAGCCAGGGAGCCCCGCGTCACCCTTTGACCCGCGAGAGGGAGGAGTGCCTCCGCCACCGGCGGCGCTCGCACGGGCTTAGCCCGGCGCCTACCACCGGCGGCAACAGAGGGGAGTGAGAGGAAGGGGCGGAGACCCGGCGGCTAGGGGTGGAGCCCCTCGGTCGCCCATGCGGGGGGCGACAGCGGGGAGGGGAGGAGAGGAAGTAAATCAGTAACTGCTCAAGTGCTTCCCGAAGTGATATCATTGCATGCATTTCTTGATTTAGTTGTCGTCCTGTCTGAATTTGCTGTGAAGTTAGTGTGATAAAATAAGGGGTACCAGAGCTTAGGTTCAAATATTGCTTTAAACGTAGAGAATAAGCCAACTGGGGGAAGGGCCAAATTGTATAATAGGAGAAGAAAGGCAAACAAAGTTGTAGTTGATGTTCTTCATACACCGGTGCATCATGGACATGACAAAATATAAATTCTTGCAACAGGGGGTTGCCATGCCTGCAATGAATAATATACTTTCAAAATGGGTTCCTGTATCAGAGAGGAGCAGATCATTGGCTCTTGTATATAGTGGGATGTACCTAGGGTCAGTGACAGGACTCGCATTTTCGCCATTCCTGATACACAAGTTTGGGTGGCCATCAGTCTTCTATTCCTTCGGCTCTCTCGGGACTGTCTGGTTCGCGACATGGGCGGCCAAGGTACTTCGGTGTTGTGAATTACTGTGTAACTTCTCTGCTTTTGTTTTCGTCATGTCTGAATTTGTTGTCTGTTATCTTAAAAGGCTTATAGTACTCCACTTGAGGATCCAGGGATTAGTGCTGAAGAAAAGAAGCTTATCATTAGTCAAACCACATCAGGAGAGCCTGTTACAACAATTCCATGGGGAGTAATATTGTCAAAACCGTCTGTTTGGGCACTTATAGCTTGCCACTTTTGCCATAACTGGGGAACTTTTATCTTGCTCACATGGATGCCTACGTACTACAACCAGGTATCATCAACATCGTTGTTACCTAATTGAGCATCATGAACTGCAAACCCCTTTCTTTATAAAGACAAACTTAATATAAAATAGGTTTTGAAATTCAACCTCACGGAGTCCAGCCTTTTCTGCGTCCTTCCCTGGCTAACAATGGCGATTTCTGCAAATGTTGGTGGTTGGATTGCAGACACACTTGTTAGTAGAGGAACATCAGTGACAACGGTTCGCAAGGTAAAATAAACACTTTGATATTCTGAGTTTATATTCCCCAGTGATGTATGGGGCTAAGATAACCAGGATCCAGTTTTTGAACTTGTACTAAAGAAAGATGTCATCAATATTGTTACCCTATGCACGTCCACCTGTTGCAGATCATGCAATCAATTGGTTTCTTAGGGCCAGCCTTTTTTCTCAGTCAACTGAGCCATATCGATTCACCAGCACTGGCAGTTTTGTGCATGGCTTTTAGCCAGGTGAGGCTCCCTTTTACATCTTGTCGTTGATAATATTTTCTTCGTATAGAGCAACTCTGTTTTATATCTGAATCTTTTTCCAAATGTCAGGGAAGTGATGCATTTTCTCAGTCTGGTCTATACTCGAATCATCAAGATATCGGTCCTCGATACGCCGTAATCATCTGACTATAGCATAATATTTCAGTGGACTATAATCTTAGATGTTCTGTAAAGTCGTACTGAATATATGCTACCAAAAGGTGATGAACTTCCTGTCTTGCAGGGTGTACTACTTGGTCTCTCCAACACAGCTGGGGTTCTAGCTGGTGTATTTGGCACAGCAGCAACTGGATACATCTTGCAGCACGGTCTGCCCTGATCCTAAACTCTTTACGTTACGTAACATATTACATTGTCAATTTGCACGTCTCATCCTTCAAACAAAAATGCAGGTTCTTGGGACGATGTCTTCAAATTGTCTGTAACTCTTTATCTTGTTGGAACTGTGATATGGAATTTATTTTCAACCGGCGAGAAAATCATTGATTGATATGTATAGCCCGCTTCTGGTTAACGACTCATCCCTGCTAGTAGTAGATACTGCCCTGGGTGGACACAATTCATTCTGCATGCACTGCTCCAACTCCTGGGAAGAAAGAAAGAAGCAAACAACAGACTGCCAGATCTAATATGTACCAGCAAGCAACAGCTGCACATAATTCAGGATCTTAATTTTGAAACGGAGCATGAATTGAGCACAGGAACGCGCAGCGGCCGGTTGTATAGGGATGTGTAGTGTGCCAGTGATTATTAGGTATCCTGTACATATTGTCATACACGCATAGTGTTTTTGACCTGTAAGCCTCTTTTCTTTTTCTTTTGGAATAACTCACTTCTGTGACATATCATCACAGTCTAGTTTTGTTTCCTGATTATTTCAGGATCATAAACATGGATGCACTGAACATTTGATGAGTATTTAACACTCACTTTGATCTATACAACTTTTGTAGCATGTATGTTTAAATGAGGAAGTGCAACTCTGTTTCATCCTGTGAACGCTTAGATGTTCAGGTTTTTTGTGGTGGAACCAGCCCATCATAATTCAAGTCCTAGACTTGGCATTGATGCTTGCATTCAAGCTTCACGACAATGTTTGTTTAATGGTAGGAGATGTTCTCGTTGACTACGAAACGCCTGTGGTGGCTTCGTCAAATCTAAAGATGTTGTGTCTCCTTGCATTCAAGCTTCAGTGATGCTTGCATTCTAGCTTCACGGCAATGTTTGTTTAATGGGAGGAGATGTTCTCGTTGACTACGAAACGCCTGTGGTGGCTTCGTCAAATCTAAAGATGTTGTGTCAACGAAACGCATGTGGTGGCTTCGTCAAATCTAAAGATGTTGTGACCGCTCAATATCACTGAGGTGCTTATAGGCGTAGGGTGTGCGTGCGTGCATTCATAGGGGTGACAGAACCGGTGGCTAGGGTTAGGCTCGTCCTCGTCCTCTCACGCGTCGCCCCCGCGAGCGACCCGGGGGCAACTCTTGCTCGTCGCCTCTCTCCCCTCTCCTACTGGTACTTCTTCCCCACCGCCATCACGAGGCGCCGTCAGGCAAAGCCCAATCGACGTAGGTGGCGGTGGGCCTCTTTCCTCTTCGCTCGATCCAAGGGCTAGCTTGGGATGATTTCGTGGGTGGAGAGGCTGGGTTGTCACGGGGTCCAGCTGCACGAAGGCGAGTGGGCCCAAGATCTTGCTGGTGGTGTGGCGGCGCCCTAGATCTAGCTGGTGGTGCGGCTGCTGCGAAGACTTCTTCCTCAGGTGGAAGCATGCGGCCGGCCTCTCGCCAGATCTGCCTGGATTTGCCACCAGTGGGCCATCGTGCGGCATGGGTTGAGGGCGGCATGGGTCGTGAGCAGCCCGCTCCATCCTGGCTGTCGGCTGCTGTAGTGGACGGTGTTGCAAGGTGGTGGGTGGTGCGTGACCCAAGCGACAGATTTGGTTCCTACCTTATGGTCAGTGCGGGTTGCGGGGCGACTTGAGTTGCGGTTGACGACATCCCCCTTAGCTTTCGGGCGGGGATGTTGTGACACGGTGGTTGTGGTGCCTGCCTGGCGGCGTCAGGTAGGTGATGAAGCCATGCGCCTAGGGTAGGGTCATGGACATGTCCTAACTACCCTACCCAAGGGCATCCCTAGAAGAAATCACCTTTCAATCGACTTGGAGGTGTTCCACTCGACGGACTCGAAGACACTCGACCATGAAGCAATCACTCGACCAAGATCAAGCCACTCGACGGCCAGGAGACCTAAAGCCACTCCTCACACTAACGGTCGGTCATTTAGTAGCTTTTATGGTCATCATAGTACTTTATTAGAGGCGTTACCAGTAACGCCCAGCCTTAATGTACTTAAAACCCTGCATAACTGAGGGCCGGAGGGGTCTGGCGAACTCTATATAAGCCACCCCCTCCTCAGTGTAGATGGTTCGCACCCCTGTAATTCATACACACATAATCCAGTCGACCGCCTCCGGGCTCCGAGACGTAGGGCTATTACTTCTTCTGAGAAGGGCCTGAACTCGTAAACTTCGTGTGCTTACAACCACTCGATAGCTAAGATCTTGCCTCTCCATACCTACCCCCTACATTAATGCCAGAGTTAGAACACGACAGTTGGCGCCCACCTTGGGGCTGGTGTCTTAGCGACTTGTTGGAGAAGTTGCGATTTTTTTCGATCCAAATCATCATGGTTTCTGGCGGAGTTTTGGTGAAGGGCTGCGAGATCCGTCTCGGCGCGCTCACGTTCATCGCCGATGACTCCGCTTGGCTTCAGGAGGCTCCGCTCGACATCGACGCGCTTCCTGTCCATGGGGCAACACACTTTCGCGCGTGTGTCCGCGACGTCCTCTTGCGGCAACCGTCGACCCATTATCGGTCGGCCCTTGCATTGTCCTCCCTCCCTGTTTCCCGCCGGCGCAAGCGCTCCGGTCGGTCGAGACTTCGGCGATGGGTGAGACACGCGGTGGCACGCCAGTCGTCCACCCCTCAAGTCGCGGCGATCGAGCCCGACGAATCCCTCTACGGCATGTTCGACCTGTCGACTGGCTCTATAGAGACCGCATCCGAGTGTGACAGCAGTGATCCGGCGGCGGAGGTTCTGATGGTCGATGGACCGCGCAGTCCTCCCGGTTTTCCCCGCACCGATGGAGGCACAGGTGGAGGCGACCCGTCGCATCCCCATGAGGAATATCTCCCCGAGCCTCTCACGTCGCTGCAGAGAGAAGAACTTCGTCGCCGGAACATGGATGCATTGCACACTCCTATTGTTGGAGAAACCCCCGAGGCTCGTGCCTTGGAGGACGCGCGCCTGGCCAACTTGGCTGAGCGCACTCGACTGGAGAACCTCCAGCGAGCACTCAACGAGCGTGCACGACAACGAGTTCCAGAATCCATTCGCCGTCAGCTCTTTCCGCCCCCGCAGGTATATCGAACTCCGATTCAGAATTTAGCAGCTGCAACTCGTATAGCAGAGTCGATTCAGCCTTCCCAATCAAAGGCTGGCAGAGGCTTGCTGCAGATCAGAGCGTTGCTCCGGGTAGCAGGAGACCAGAATTCCGCTGTTTCTCAGTCGCGGAAAAGAATCCACAGCAGATCCATTGTTGCAGACACGGTCCAGTCGGATCATAGCCCAAGATCGCCTCCGAGGCGTGAGGGACGTGGAGACCAACGAGATCAGTACAGGAACCGTGAGCAGTATGGTCACCGATTCGATCGTGACGATCGACGTCGAGTGCCCACCCCTCCCCCGAGGAGCGGAGCGTACGTGCCTCGGCAGCAGGATGACAGGCGCCCTCATAGTGTTGGGCGGAGGATTCCAGTCGACCCCATGGAACCAGGCTTTGATGCGAGATCCATTCTCGTTCAAGGTTTGGTCGACAGAAACGGAGCTCACCGAGAAGGTCACGACAGAGATGCACCTACCAGCAGCAGAGTGCATGTTTCAGGGCCAGAGTGCTTTAGTAGAGCCATCAGGGCCGCAGCGATTCCTCCCAACTTCAGGTTGGCGACTGGAGTCAGTAAGTTCACTAGTGAGTCCAAGCCTGATACTTGGCTTGAAGACTACCGAGTGGCTGTCCAAATTGGCGGTGGCAATGATGAAGTGGCCATGAAGCACCTGCCTCTCATGTTGGGGGGCTCGGCCAGAGCATGGCTGAATCAGTTAGCACCTAGCAGCATTTACACTTGGGAAGATCTCGCCCGAGTGTTTGTCACAAAATTTGAAGGAACATGCAAGCGACCGACATGGCTGACCGAACTGCGGTCTTGTGTGCAGAAGTCGAATGAAACTTTGAGGGATTACATCCAGAGGTGGATCACGTTGCACCACACTGTAGAAAATGTGCCTGACCACCAAGCAGTCCGTGCCTTCAAGGAAGGCGTCAAGAACAGAGAACTGAATCTAAAATTCGGTCGAACCGGAGACGTGTCTCTGAATCGGATGATGGAGATTGCCACCAAGTACGCTAATGGTGAAGATGAGGATCGACTCCGGAGTGGCAAGCTCAAGTCAGTCGCCCAAGAAACCGGAGGAGGAAATTCCAATCGAAAGCAGAAGCGGAAAGCCGAGCCAGCTGCTCCTGGGGAAACCTTGGCTGTAACTCAAGGAAAGTTTAAGGGGAAACCCAAAGGGCCTTGGAACCCCAAGAAAGTTAAAGACCAAGACGGAAATGATGTGTTGGATTTGCCATGTCACATCCACACAAAGAAAGATGAAGAGGGTAAACTCATTTACCCGAAACATACCACTCGACAGTGCCGGCTCTTGATCCAACAGGTCCAGGGCAAACAACCCAAAGATAAGGAAAATGAGTCAGACAAAGTTGAGGACAAGGAAGACAGTGATGATGGATACCCCCAGGTCAATTCCACCCTGATGATTTTTGTTGATGTTGAAAGCAAAAGTCGACTGAAAGTTATCAACCATGAGGTGAATATGGTTGCTCCGGCGACACCTAGTTATCTGAAGTGGTCTCAGACTGCCATCACATTCGACCAGTCCGATCACCCAACGCACATTGCCACCCCTGGAAGGCAAGCTTTGGTGGTCGACCCAATTGTCGAAGGCACTCGACTGACCAAAGTCTTGATGGATGGTGGCAGTGGTTTGAACATACTATATGTAGAGACGTTAAAAGGGATGGGCATTCCAGTGTCCAGGCTCAGTACCAGCAACATGAGTTTCCATGGAGTCATTCCTGGGAAGAAGGCTGAGTCACTCGGCCAAATTGCTCTTGATGTGGTTTTCGGTGATTCCAAGAATTACCGCAAAGAAAAGTTGACGTTCGAGGTTGTGGACTTCCAGAGTGCTTATCACGCTATTTTGGGCAGGCCAGCTTATGCACGCTTCATGGATCGACCATGTTATGTGTATCTCAAATTGAAGATGCCTGGTCCTAAAGGCGTGATCACTGTTACAGGCAATCGGAAGAAGGCAGAAGAATGTTTTCAGAAAGGCTCAAAGATCACTGATGCCCAGATGGCAGTGGTAGAGCTGCAGGAGTACCGGAAGACTGCCGACCCGAGTGATTTGTTGCAAGCCAAGAAGCCCGCTACGGAATCAGCTTTCCAGTCGTCTGGCGAAACGAAGCCGATTCACATTCACCCGACTGATCCCAATGCTGCTCCGACTCATATCTCAACAACACTCGACTCCAAATAGGAACAAGCGCTCATCCAGTTCCTCCGTGAGAACTGGGACATCTTCGCATGGAAGCCTTTTGACATGCCGGGTGTTCCCAGGGGGCTGGCTGAGCACCGCCTATGAGTCGACCCAAAAGTGAAACCTGTCAAAGAACATCTCCGACGGTCCGCCGTCCAGAAGAGAAAGGCTATTGGTGAAGAGGTGGCTCGACTCTTAGCAGCGGAGTTCATCCGAGAGATTTACCACTCCGAGTGGCTCGCCAACGTTGTCATGGTCCCCAAGAAGGACAAGTCACTTCGCATGTGCATTGACTTTAAACATATCAATCGGGCCTGCCCGAAAGATCATTTTCCTCTCCCCCGCATCGATCAGATAGTCGACTCAACTGCGGGATGTGAGCGACTGTCTTTTTTAGACGCCTATTCCGGGTACCATCAGATCCGTCTGTATGGACCCGACGAGATCAAAACAGCTTTCATCACTCCATTTGGGTGCTTCTGTTATGTTACCATGCCATTTGGCCTCAAGAATCCGGAGCCACGTTCAAGAGGATGATTCAGAAGTGTTTGCTCACTCAAATCAGTCGGAATGTGGAAGCTTACATGGATGATATTGTGGTCAAGTCACGCAAGGGTTCCGACCTACTGACTGACCTTACTGAAACCTTTGCCAACCTCAGAAGGTATGACATCAAGCTTAATCCATCAAAGTGCACATTCGGAGTCCCTGGCGGAAAGTTACTCGGTTTTGTCGTTTCCGAACGGGGAATCGACGCCAATCCAGAAAAAGTTGGCACCATACTCCGGAGGAAACGTCCTGTGCGTGTGCACGACATCCTAAAGCTTACTGGTTGCTTGGCCGCTTTAAGTCGATTCATGTCTCGTCTCGGTGAAAAGGCATTGCCTCTTTACCGACTGATGAAGAAGTCAGACAAGTTCGAGTGGACTCCGGAAGCTGATGCAGCGTTTGCAGAGCTCAAAACTCTGCTCTCCACCTAGCCGGTGCTTGCTGCCCCAATCAGCAAGGAGCCTTTACTGCTTTACATTGCAGCCACGGGACAAGTCGTCAGTACAGTACTTACGGTCGAGCGGGAAGAAGAAGGAAAAGCCTTTAAAGTTCAACGCCTAGTATATTATGTTTCTGAAGTTTTGACTCCATCAAAGCAAAGATATCCTCATTACCAGAAGCTTGTATATGGGATTTATATGACCAAAAAGAAAGTTGCTCATTACTTCTCTAATCATTCCATTACAGTCGTCAGTGACGCTCCATTGTCAGAGATTCTGCACAACAGAGATGCAACTGGTCGAGTGGCCAAATGGGCGATTGAACTCCTTCCCCTAGATATCAAGTTTGAGGCAAAGAACGCTATCAAGTCCCAAGCAATAGCAGATTTCGTCGCCGAGTGGACTGAACAACAATTACCGACTCAAGTTCACTCGGAGCACTGGACCATGTTCTTCGATGGCTCTAAGATGTTGAATGGTTCCAGCGCTGGGGTTGTATTGGTTTCCCCCCGAGGAGATAAGCTCAGATATGTTCTCCAGATTCACTTCGATTCCTCCAATAACGAAGCAGAATATGAAGCACTTTTGTATGGGTTGCGCATGGCCATTTCACTCGGCGTCCGTCGCCTCATGGTCTATGGCAACTCAGATTTGGTGGTTAATCAGGTGATGAAGGAGTGGGACGTCAGAAGTCCAGCCATGACTGGGTATTGCAATGCTGTGAGAAAGTTAAAGAAGAAATTCGAGGGGTTAGAGCTTCATCACATACCCCGACTGAAAATTCAAGCAGCTGATGATTTGGAGAAAATAGGTTCCAAAAGAGAAGCCATTCCCAGCAATGTGTTTTTGGAACACATCCACATGCCATCAGTTCAAGAGGATCCTTTCACTGAAGAAGCCCCGCAGCCAAAAAGTGCCACGGATCCGACTGAAGTTGAAGTTCCAGCAGTGGTCGACCTGATCATGGAAGTCTTGGTGATCACTCCCAACTGGACGGTGCCATACATCGCGTACATCCTAAGGAAAGAACTCGCAGAGGACGAAGAAGAGGCTCGACAGATCATCCGTCAATCCAAAGCCTTTACAGTCATAAAGGGACAGTTGTATAGAGAAAGCGCGACTGGAGTCAACCAGAAGTGTATAACACCAGAAGAAGGTCAAATAATCCTTGAGGATATCCACTCGGGGACCTGTGGTCACCATGCGTCCTCTCGGACCATTGTGGCTAAAGCATACCGAGCTGGATTTTACTGGCCAAGAGCAAATGAAATGGCGAAAGAGATAGTCAACAAATGCGAAGGATGTCAGTTCTACTCCAACATGTCCCACAAACCCGCGTCAGCCCTGAAGACCATTCCACTCGTCTGGCCCTTCGTTGTTTGGGGATTGGATATGGTTGGACCACTGAGAACAGGCAGGAGCGGATTCACTCATGTTCTAGTGGCAGTCGACAAGTTTACCAAATGGATTGAAGCTAAGCCTATCAAGAATCTCGATGCCTGCACTACTATCAGTTTCATCAGAGAATTGATATTCAGATATGGAGTACCACATAGCATCATTACTGACAATGGGTCAAACTTTGATTCGGACAAGTTCAGAGCTTTTTGCGCCTCTCAAGGCACACGAGTCGACTGCGCTTCAGTCGCTCACCCCCAGTCAAATGGACAAGCAGAAAGAGCAAATGGTCTGATTCTCAAAGGACTGAAACCCTGACTGATGCGTGATCTCAAGCACGCAGCAGGCGCATTGGTTGACGAGCTTCCATCAGTTCTTTGGGGATTGAGGACTACCCCGAATCGGTCGACTGGAAGAACCCGGTCTACGGAGCTGAGGCAGTTTT
This sequence comes from Aegilops umbellulata, assembly GCA_032464435.1. NCBI lineage: Eukaryota > Viridiplantae > Streptophyta > Magnoliopsida > Poales > Poaceae > Aegilops > Aegilops umbellulata. The sequence goes on from CP136056.1 coordinate 116,914,802, forward strand.
GCCGAGTGACCTGTTTCACAATGCACCCCGAGTCGAGCTCTACTCTGAAGATGAAGCAGAACAAGCCCAGCAGGACGCAGTCGACCTCCTGGAAGAAGAAAGAGAAATGGCCATGATCCGATCGACCATCTACCAGCAAGACTTGCGTCGATTCCATGCCTGAAATGTGAAGAGTCGAGCCTTCCAAGAAGGAGACTTAGTCCTCCGAGTGGATCAACAGAAACCACACAAGCTCGCTCCTACTTGGTAAGGTCCCTTCATCGTCACCAGAGTCCTCCACAATGGAGCGTACCACCTTTACAACGTCGATCGCCAGATTGATGAGCCACGAGCTTGGAATGCGGAACTGCTCCGCCCCTTTTACACTTGAATTCTCACTCGGATGAGATGTAATAAGAAAAACTTCTGTAGTTTATTTATCAAAGACAAGAGTGTTATAATTTCTCCAGTGATTGTTGTTGCTTCTGTTTGCGTGAGAAATCCCCAAGTGGGTGGCTTAGCTGCGAATCCGTTTCGCCCAAGTTTGTAAAAAATCCTACCGAGTGGTGAGCTAGCCTCTCACTCGGGGGCTTAGCTGCGAACCCGTTTCTCCTAAGTGTTCAAAAATCCTACCGAGTGGTGAGCCAGTCTCTCACTCGGGGGCTTAGCTGTAGTCCAGTACTTGCCTAAGTTTGAAAAATCCTACCGAGTGGAGAGCGATCCTCCCACTCGGGGGCTTAGCTGTAGTCCAGTACTCGCCTAAGTTTGAAAAATCCTACCGAGTAGAGAGCGATCCTCCCACTCGGGGGCTTAGCTGCAGTACAGTACTCGCCTAAGTTTGAAAAATCCTACCGAGTGGAGAGCGATCCTCCCACTCGGGGGCTTAGCTGCAGTCCAGTACTCGCTTAAGTTTGAAAAATCCTACAGAGTGGAGAGCGATCCTCCCACTCGGGGGCTTAGCTGCAGTCCAGTACTCGCCTAAGTTTGAAAAATCCTATCGAGAGGAGAGCAATCCTCCCACCCGGGGGCTTAGCTGCAGTCCAGTACTCGCCTAAGTATGTGAAAATCCTACCGAGTGGAGAGCAAACCTCCCACTCGGAGGCTTAGCTGCAGTCCAGTACTCGCCTATGTATGTGAAAATCCTACCGAGTGGAGAGAAAACCTCCCACTCGGAGGCTTAGCTGCAGTCCAGTACTCGCCTAAGTATGTGAAAATCCTACCGAGGAGAGAGCAAACCTCCCACTTGGAGGCTTAGCTGCAGTCCAGTACTCGCCTAAGTATGTGAAAATCCTACCGAGTGGAGAGAAAACCTCCCACTCGGGGACTTAGCTGCAGTCCAGTACTCGCCTAAGTTTGAAATCCATCCCGATCCGCAAGGACGACGAGGTGCAGGTCGACTGCTACCTTCTCCTTCGGAGCTACGCCACAAATACAAAAGTTGCACCGAGTGAAGAACAAGTTCCACTCGACGGAGAATTCACGAAAAACAAAGTTTGCTCGAAGGCAAAGGCAAGCATATTCAACGATAAACCAAGTTCGGATAAATCCTAAAGGTCCCGGACCGCAGATCAAAGTACTCGAGCATTCAACCCGAAAGAGTTTAACGGTTACAAAATCCACTCGGCATTCCGAGGCAAATTTAAGGTTTAGCATAGAAGTTTTTTACTCGTCAGGCAGAGGACTCGAGGGTGCGACAAACTGATCCAAGTCAATCCCGTCAGCAATCCGAGTGGCAGCAGCGATGAAGGTCTCCATGAAAGACTGAAAGTTGTGCTTCCTGGTGTTGGCAACTTGGATAGCAGCCAGCTTCTCCTCTCGCGCCTCCTTGCAGTGAACACGGACCAAGGACAGAGCAACGTCAGCACCGCACCTGGCAGAAGATTTCTTCCATTCCTGCACTCGACCTAGAACTTCATTCAGTCGAGTCATTAGAGACTCGAGGTCATTTTGAAGCGTCTTTCCAGGCCAGAGCACCGTGTCGATCCACGACGCCGCAACCTTCAGTCGAGCAAGGTAGTCCACCACTCCAGCAACACAAGACTCCAGTCGGAGCATGTTCATAGCAGTCTCATCCTTCACCAGAGAATTGATGGGGTCCAAATCCTTCTCCACTCGACTGGTTTCCTCCTCGAAGTTCTGGCAGAATTCTGAAAACACAATTCAAAGACAAATCAGTGGCTCTAAACTGGGTTGATGACAACAAGTCAGTCGGGTAGGAGTGAATACCCTCAAGCATGACGAACAACTTCTTGGCGAGCCCTCCAAGATAAGCCTCCAGATCGTTCCTCCTCCCTACCAGTTCACTTGCCTTGTCACCCAGAGCTATCTTATCATTCTTCAGACAGCCGAGCTCCTGGTTGGCCGCGTTGAGAGCGGCTTTCAGTGTGGAGTTATCCTCTTCAAGGTTACCGACTGAAGCCAGTTTTTCTTCTGCAAGCTTCGTTTTGTCCGAAGCTGCCTTCTGCGCTTCAGCAAGATCATGGTCCTTCTTATTCAGAGCCTCCTCCATTTTATCTGTGAAATGACAGTGAGATCAACATCAAGAATGGGCGGAAAAAAAGGGCAGTCGTCAGATTCTCACCAGCCATACCTTTTGCTTCGCCTCTCGCCTTCTGCAATTTCTCTTGGGCAAGCTTCAAGTCAAGGTTGAGCTGGATCTGTTTGTTTTCCAATTCAGTATAGCGAGCAACAAGCTCGCAGGATTTCTGCGAAGAATCAGTCGACAGATGTCAAAGGTAGGTTGCTTCCGAGCAACTAAGAGAAAAATCGTGACGTTTCTAAGACTACAGCCGAATAAAAAATATTCGACAGTAGTCTCGAGGACTACACCCAGTGGGTGCACTCAGCGTGCCCCCACTGGTTCGACCAAAAAAAAGTCGACTGCCCGCAGTCGACCATATCCAGTGGGTGCTCTCAGCGTGCCACCACTAGTTACAAGATTCCATTCGACATGGCCTAACCAGACCGAGTGAAGAAGTTCAAGTAAAGCAACACAATATAAAGACTACAGTCGACTGCCAGCAGTCCACCGTAGTCTCGGGGACTACACCCAGTGGGTGCACTCAGCGTGCCCCCACTAGTACCAGAAATCCAATCGACACACCCAGTGGGTGTACATACAAAGATCTTCGGAAAAGAGAGTCTTCAGATAGCATATCCTAACAGAACAAGCGGTGATCGACTAACCTGGACATTGCTTTGAAGGGCTGAACTAGCATCATAGTCTGCTTGGCTGGCTTCCCGGACCACCTTTGTAACACCCACGATGCGGTTATATCTCCCACGTGTCGGAGCACGACTTAGAGGCATAACCGCATGGTGGTTTTGTCGCAAGAAGGGTCATCTTCACACAATCCCATGTAATGAACAAGAATGGGATAAAGAGTTGGCTTAGAATCGCCACTTCATGCAATACATAACTTAAACAATCATCATACAAAGTACAATCAAGGTCCGACTACGGAACCAAAATAAAGAAGACAACCCCAAATGCTAGATCCCCGATTGTCCCAACTGGGCTCCACAACTGATCATCAGGAAAGGAAACATAATAACGGCCACGTTCCTCGTCGAAATCCCACTTGAGCTCGGTTGCGTCATCTGCACTGGCATCGTCGGCACCTGCAACTGTTTTGGTAGAATCTGTGAGTCACGGGGACTCAGCAATCTCACACCCGCGAGATCAAGACTATTTAAGCTTATAGGAAGTATGGGGTAATGAGGTGGAGTCGCCGCAAGCGCTAAGCATATATGGTGGCTAACATATGCAAATGAGAGCGAGAAGAGAAACATAGCACGGTCGTGAAGCTAGAAGTGATCAAGAAGTGATCCCGAAACTACTTACGTTCATGCATAACTCAAACCGTGTTCACTTCCCGGACTCCGCCGAAAAGAGACCATCACGGTTACACACGCGGTTGATGTGTTTTAATTAAGTCAAGTGTCAAGTTCTCTACAACCGGACATTAACAAATTCCCATCTGCCTCATAACCGCGGGCACGGCTTTCGAAAGATAATACCCTGCAGGGGTGTCCCAACATAGCCCATTATAAGCTCTCACGGTCAACGAAGGATATTCCTTCTACCGGGAAGACCCGATCAGTCTCGGAATCCCGGCTACGAGACATTTCGACAATGGTAAAACAAGACCAGCAAGACCACCCGACTGTGCCGACAAATCCCGATAGGAGCTGCACATATCTCGTTCTCAGGGCACACCGGATAAGCTAAGCGTACAGGTACCAACGTAACCCAAGTTGCCAAGGGACGGTCCCGCACGGTGCTCTAGTTTGGACCAGCACTCAGAGGAGCACTGGCCCGGGGGTTAAAATAAAGATGACCCTCGGGCTCGCGAAAACCCAACGGAAAAGGCTTAGGTGGCAAATGGTAAAACCAAGGTTGGGCCTTGCTGGAGGAGCTTTATTCAAAGCGAACTGTCAAGGGGGTCGCATAAATAACCCAACCATGTAAGGAACGCAAAATCAAGGAACATAACACCGGTATGACGGAAACTAGGGCGGCAAAAGTGAAACAAAACACCAGGCATAAGGCCGAGCCTTCCACCCTTTACCAAGTATATAGATGCATTAATTAAATAAGAGATATTGTGATACCCCAACATATCCATGTTCCAAACATGGAACAACCTCAACTGCACCTGCAACTAGCAACGCTATAAGAGGGGCTGAGCAAAGCGGTAACATAGCCAAACAACGGTTTGCTAGGAAAGGATGGTTAGAGATTTGACATGGCAACATAGGAGGCATGATATAGCAAGTGGTAGGTATCACAACATAGCAAAAGAGCGAGCAACTAGCAAGCAAAGATAGAAGTGATTTCTAGGGTATGGTCATCTTGCCTGCAAGGTTCTCAGAGTTGTCGAAAGCTTGATCCTCGTAAGTGTTCTCAACAGGTTCCTCGGTCACGTACTCGTCTGCCGGCTGTACGCAAAGCAAGAACACAAGCAAAGGAACAACTATCAACCACGATGCAATGCACAAACAACATGATGCAAAACATGGCATGATATGCGAGATGTGATATGCAATGCATATGCGTGCTCCGGAAGGGAAAAGATGAACAAGGCATCAACTTGGATAACCAAGTATGCCGCTGGAAAGATGAGATGATTTCGGATGAAATTGATATAAAGATCATCGGAATCGGGTGCACGGTTTGCAAATGACAAGCAAAACAAGGATGGCATAATCTACGATTAACAGCATGATGCCACTTAGAATGCAACAAGAAACTAAGCTACTGCACCCAAACATAACAACAAAGCATATGACAATAATCTACTCAAGATGCTTGACAGAAGATGAACACTGAGCTACGACTAAAACACACCAGAGCAGGTTCAAACAAGCATGGAAAAAGTGCAAAAGATAACAGGTTTCAGACTTGGTGAAATAACATGCCAGAAATTAACATCAGGAAGCCATGTTTAGAGCGAGATAACAACATGCTACAGGAACATAACATAGCAAAACAAGGCACGTAATGAATCTAATCAAAGCATATAACAAACGTCACTTACTGATCATGGGCCAAAAGGGATCAGAAGATATGATGGCACCCATGTAAACATAGGAAGTTTCATTACAGATTTCAGACAGCAGAAAACTGGACATGGGAAAATCAGCATCATGAAGGCATTTTCGCGAGCTCGATTCACTATCACAAAGCATGGCATGAAAAAATAAGCATACTACCAGCAAGAAGACATGTTCATGAGACTCAACCTGGCAAGAACAACCTCATAGCATGTATGGATCAACTACAATAAGCTTGGCAAAATTGAATAACACGTAAACAATCTGCCAGGAACATTTTATAGCAAAAGTAGAGCAAAATTGAGTCATGCTATGGCACTCCATAATTCCCAAAAGGACCATGGATGGATATAGAATAACCATATAAACAAAAAATCCTTACTGATCATGCTCAAAAGAGGCATTGATCTCTCTGTAGCAATATGAATACATGGCATAAAAATAACAGCAGGGAAAAACTTGGTGAAATTCTAAGTCCCTGAAAACAGCAACATCACGATGCCTATTTTGCATGATTGTGCTAGTCACCACATAGATCACAAAAATACATGTCATACACCCCTGTAAATATGACATGGCATAGTTTAAAACAAATGTAGAGCTCAAGATCATAGGATGCACACATCAATCATGGAAAAAAATGACAAATGAGCATGTTCTGATAAGAAACTGAAGCTAACAGAAACTAGCACTCTTCCAACAGCATTTAGGGCATTAAGATGGACTCTAAAGAACATGATTCAATGAGATGAAATGATTTACTCATCAATAAGAACAATTTGATATGCTACACGCACAAAACGGAGCCACGGATGCAGAGATAAGACATGAAGAACAGTGCATAAAAATGTTGAAAACCCCGCAAAACTGGATCTAGGGTTCGTCGCGGAATCCGAGGTTCGCCGGGCTCGGGGAGGAGATGGCCGGAGGAGATGGCCGCCGGAGGAGGCGGGTCTGGGCCGGATCTTGCCGGATCCGGCCGGATCTGGACGGGGCGGCGAGGCGCACGGCGCGGGAGGCGATGGCGGCGTGGGGCGCGGGCGGAGGCGGCGGCGACCGGAGCGGCGAACGGTGCGGGGCGGCGGACGAGGCGGCGGCAACCGGTGAGGGGCGGCGGCGTCTCCTCTCACGGGGCGAGGGCGGCGGAGGACGCGCGGGCCGGGAGGGCCGGGCACGGGCCCGAGCAGGCTGGAGGGCGGCGCGACCGGCGGTGCCACGTGGCGCACCCTGAGTGGCTGGGCGCGGCGGCGGGGTTCATCCGGCTAGACCGGACGTGTCCGACGCGGCGAGAGGGAGAGGAGCTAGGTTTAGGGTAGGGAAGACCCTAAAATTTCGGGACGGAGCTATATTTATAGGTAGGAGGGGCTAGGAGGCTCCAAATTGAGCACGGTTTTCGGCCACGCGATCGTGATCGAACGGCCTAGATGATGGAGGGGGCTTAGACGGGTTTTTGGGCCACTTTGGAGAGGCGTTGGGCTGCAACACACATGAGACCTTTGCGGTTACCCGGTTAACCGTTGGAGTATCAAACGGACTCCAAATGGCACGAAACTTGACAGGCGGTCTACCGATGGTATACCAAGGCCACATGTCAAACCTCGGTCCATTCCGAGATCGTTTAACACCCGCACACAAAAATAGGTAGAAGGGGGCGCCGGAGGGCGTAGGAGTGCCGGATAGCAAAACGGACAACGGGGAAAATGCTCGAATGCATGAGACGGACACGTATGAAAATGCGATGCGCATTATGACATGATATGAAATGTATGACATGGACAAAATGCAAAACGAAGAAGAACCCAACCACGAGGAAATATCATAACTTAGTGCCGAAAATGGCAAGAGTTGGAGTACAAATATGGCAAGTTACATCCGGGGTGTTACAACCTTCACCTGCTCCATCATGATCCCCGCCTGGCGTATAGCCTCCTTAGCAGCACCCACTTGATCCTCAGGGACGTGGTGTGTGGCAAAAAGGGAGGGTGGATCAGCAGTCGACGATGAAGGCCGAACACTCGTCAGAGGCACAACGAAGGACACAGAAGTCCGAGTGGTATTACCACCATCCTGAACTACTGCCTCAGGCGCTGATGCGGTTTGTGAGGCCTTGCCAGTCGACGCCTTCCTATTCCTCCGCGCCCTCAGTGGCACTTCGTCGTCATCATCAGGGAGATCAATGACATGAGGAGGAGCTATAAGAAAAATCCAAAGTTAAAGATGACAATCCAATCGACCGGAAGAGACCGTCAGTCGACTAAGAGAGGAACATCAGAAATCATACCAGGGTTGGAGGTAACAGCATCTTCCATTTCCTGCTCATCGTTCTTGGCAGAGACCTCAGAGGTGGCAGCACTGCAAATTTCAAAAACCTGTCAGTTTATTCAATGAGTCGACCAAGAGTCCGTCCATGTTCAACAAAAGAAAGCAAGTTCTATTGTTACCCGGAAATGGTGGGAATGGTCATCTTCATCTTGGGCAGGGCCTTTGGTGGCTTTGACGGCGTCGCTCGTGGATGCTTTGGAGCTTTTCCTGTCAGCGCTGGGGAAGACGTCCGAGGGCGTTTTGACGACTGCCCAACAGGCACAGTCGCCTTACCACGTTCGCGCGCAGGATCGTGTGTGAGCTTGGATCGCCTTTCCGAGCGGGGAGGTTCGACTTCTTCCTCCTCCTCTTCACTGGAGTCATCGTCGTCATCCCCCTCCCCTTCGCCGTCAGACTGCCACTCCTCTCCACTTTTGCCTCTGCTCGCCTCCCCCTCCTCGGCCTGCTCTTGCGCTCCGTTGGGCATCGAATACATATCGGTGATGGCCTGGAGGACAGCAACAAGACAAAAGTCAATCGACTGATTTTAAGAAAACAAAATGAAGAAAGCAAGATTACAGTCAGAGATGCAGAATCGGACCTGGTCTAATTCGTATGACTGGTCGAGTGGAGGAATCCTCCTGGCTCCTCTGGGGGTGTCCTTGTTCCCTGTGATACTCGACAGCCACCCTTCCAACATCTCGTCGTCGACCTCCCCCAGATGAATCCGAGTGGTGTCATCGAGGCCCGAATACATCCACATCGGATGGTCACGAGCCTGGAGCGGCTGGATGTGCCTCCGGAGGAAGACCTCTAATAAATCCATGCCAGTCACCCCGTCGCGAACAAGCCAAACCACTCGACTGACCAGCACTTTGACTTGCGCCTTTTCTTCTGGCGTTACTTTCAGAGAGGAAGGTTTTTTCTGCTCGGTTCAAGGAGAAAAGGGGAAGCCCAGTCGACTGTCCGGGAGTCGCCTGGTCTTTGCAATTGAACCATGTCGACTGCCACCCACGGACCGACTCGGGAAAGGTCATAGCTGGAAAAGAACTTTTTCCTCTCATTTGGATCCCAAGACCCCTGCACATCTGAATCACTTGCGTCTTTTTGTCACTCGACTTGGCTTTCTTAACCGACTGAGAACGACAAGTGAAAATGTGCTTGAGGAGGCCCCAATGGGGGCGACAACCCAAGAAATTCTCACACAAAGATACAAAGGCAGCGAGGTACACTATGAAATTTGGAGTAAAGTGATGGAGCTGCGCTCCGAAAAAGTTCAAGAAACTCCGGAAGAAAGGATGAGGAGGCAGAGAAAATCCGTGATCGATGTGGGTGGTGAGGAGGACACACTCACCCTCGCGAGGCTGGGGCTCAATCTCGTTCCCCGGGAGACGCCCAGATCCGTAGGAAATAAATCCCCCTTCCATCGGATCATCAAGGTCATCTTGCCGAATCGCCGAGGGCATCCAGTCGCCCTAGATCCAGTCCTTGGGCGGAGCGGACCTCGAAGAAGATCCGCCCGACCGGACTTCCTCGCTTTCTCCTGCGCCGTCGCCTTCTTCGTGCGCTCCAGGACCGCCGTCTTCTCCTTCCCCATTGTTGCGGACGAAGCTCGAACAGGCCGGCGACGCCGAGACGAGAGCAGAGGTGGCAGAAGGTTTCGTGGAGGAAGGAGAAAAGTGAAGGCGCACTGTTCAAAAGCCCTGGGCCGGCAGCTTATATGAGGTCGCTTCCGAGTGATTGACCTGTAGGCCCAGGCGATCCTATCAAATCCCGCAACAGTCGCGCGCGCGATACGTGGCGCAAAAGGTGGCGCAGAGATCTAGGAGGTTCCGGTCTATCCCATCCGATTACTGCGGCCTCCCCCGTCCCGCGCGCTTCCCGAAATTCGAATCCCACGAAATCCGCAGACAGCGGAACAACTCATCAGACGGAGGATCTCCTCCATGCAACCACTCGGGAGTCTACAAGTAAAGGAATTCACTCGACTAAAAGAAAACTAAGAATGGATCAAGGCGACTGAAAAAGAAGTTGGTGACATCACTCATGTTCATTGATCCGAAACAATATATACTCATGGCACGAAAAATCGGTCGGAGAAGTTCTCAACTACTTCCCCACTCAAACCTCGATCCATTCGGGGGCTAATGATGAAGCCATGCGCCTACGGTAGGGTCATGGACCTATCCTAACTACCCTACCCAAGGGCATCCCTAGAAGAAATCACCTTTCAATCGACTTGGAGGTGTTCCACTTGACGGACTCGAAGAAACTCTACCATGACGCAATCACTCAACCAAGATCAAGCCACTCGACGACCAGGAGACCTAAAGCCACTCCGCACACTAACGGTCGGTCATTTAGTAGCTTTTATGGTCATCATAGCACTTTATTAGAGGCGTTAACAGTAACGCCCAGCCTTAATGTACTTAAAACCCTGCATAACTGAGGGCCGGAGGGGTCTGGCGAACTCTATATAAGCCACCCCCTCCTCAGTGTAGATGGTTCGCACCCCTGTAATTCATACACACATAATCCAGTCGACCGCCTCCGGGCTCCGAGACGTAGGGCTATTACTTCTTCTGAGAAGGGCCTGAACTCGTAAACTTTGTGTGCTTACAACTACTCTGTAGCTAAGATCTTGCCTCTCCATACCTACCCCCCTACATTAATGTCAGAGTTAGAACCACGACAGTAGGCGGTGACGTTCTTCTCCCACGGGCATGTGTTCACGAGGTATTGCAGATTGATGTTGATGTTGGGTCAGGTCGCTTGTGTAGAGGTAACCGCATGTGGAGCCGCGAGCGCAAGGAAGCGTCATGGAGTTAGGGATGCAGGGATGCTGATGTAGGGTGGAACCCTAGGGGACGATCTTTCGCGACTTGGAGGGGGATTCCATGGGTGATACAGAATAGGAAGTGGCATATATAGACCATGTGATTGAGCTTTAGACTTAGCTTTGCGACATGTACAACATCGGTTGGTGTAGCGAGAGACGTCGTGGAGCATCTGGGGCCAAAAGTAGTTCTTGGAGAGGTAGCTAATGTCTTGTCGCGTCCAAAGTGTCCTATAAGCCCTCCTCCATGAGATTCTTGCAAAAGTAACAAACGATGAGAAGACTCAGGGATACATAGTTAGTTAGTTCTCATAAGATAATCATCTTTGATGTAATAGCGTTCCCAAGAGTACACGTCAAACATTTGGCATAAGAAATAGCAAAAGTACGATCATGGCATACAAGTCTTTTATGTGCTCGAAGCCAATGACATTCAATTCAAGTTGGGTGACAAGCATGCATTTGCGGGAGAGGGCATCCGCCACTACATTTTCTTTACCCTTAATGTACTTGATGACATAAGGAAAAGATTCTATAAATTCACTCCATTTGGTGTGCCTTCTATTCAACTTGGTTTGATCCTTAAGATACTTGAGAATTTCATGGTCAGTATGAATTACAAATTCATGAGGACGAAGATAATGTTTCCACACATGCAAAACTCGCACTATCTGATCACATGGTCCCTCAATTCAATCATACACGCAAATGTGTACGATCAAGATTAAGGACTCACGGGAAGATATCACAACTCAACTCTAGACACAAATTAAAATAATACAAGCTTTATATTACAAGCCAGGGGCCTCGAGGGCTCGAATACATAAGCTTGAATACACAAGAGTCAGCAGAAGCAACAATATCTGAGTACAGACATAAGTTAGACAAGTTTGCCTTAAGAAGGCTAGCACAAAAGCAACATCGATCGAAAAGGCAAGGCCTCCTTCCTGGGAGCCTCCTAACTACTCCTGGTCGTCGACGGCCTCCACGTAGTAGTAGGCATCGGCGGTGGCATCTGACTCCTGGGCTCCAACATCTGGTTGCATCGATCGGAAAGAAGAAGAAAGGGGGAAAAGGGGGAGCAAAGCAACCGTGAGTACTCATCCAAAGTACTCGCAAGCAAGGATCTACACTACATATGCAACATTATCAAAGGAAGGCTGTATATGTGGACTAGGCTGCAGAATGCCAGAAGAGAAGGGGGAAAGCCTAGCCTATCGAAGACTAGCATCTTCTGGAAACCACCATCTTGTAGCAACAGGAGGGAGTAGAGTAGCATAAAGTAAAGTAGTAGTAGTGCTATCAACCTCGGCCAGAGATCCTTTCTCGACTCCCTGCGAGAAAGAAATCCCAGAGCCATACTATCCAGTTATCATCACAATCCATTACTCATCACCATCCAATTCTCATCACAAGTATCCAGTTCTAGTTGTATCGATCGGGATACAACTCCAAGTGTCCGTTACCGTAGGACAGGCTATTGATAGTTGTTTTATTCCCTGCAAGGGTGCACCAACTTACCCACGACGCTCGATTAACTCTGGCCGGACACACTTTCCTGGGTCATGCCCGGCCTCGGCCAAACAATACGCCGCAACCCGACCTAGGCTTAATAGAGAGGCCAGCACACCGGACTAAACCTATGCCCCCAGGGGTCATGGGCCATCTCCCCGGGAACTCCTGCACGTTGCGTGGGCGGCCGGTGAGCAGACCTAGCTACCTCCTTCAACAAGGCAGGTGCTTACGCAGTCCAACCCGGCGCGCGCCTCTCAGTCGCTGACGTCTATTAAGCTTCAGCTGATGTATACGACGCAGAACGCCCATACTATGCCCACGTGATGGTTAGTGCTATCAGGCCAGAGGCCCCTCGGATCAAATATCCAAATCGTACTGGATTTGGAACGCGCGGTAACAAGCAGAGACTCACGAAAGGTGTGACCCCGTTGCCCCGTCTCGAGGACTTGCGGCAAGGGCTAGGAATGCCCGGCCACGCCTCGTAATTATCTCGCGGGCACCCTCCAGGTCAACCCGACTCCACATTACTCGCAATTAAGCTCGCGCGGGTACCCCTCAGGGTCGACCCGTCTTTCCAAGTAACAGTGGTAAAGTCCAAGTATCCGTGTGTCCAAACATCAAGGGGAAAACCCGAGGAATCACCCCCGATGAGTTCCACTAGATGTAATCATCAAGGTGAATGTAAGAGGAATCACCCCCAAGGTTCACACTTGAGGGGTTGCACGACAGAGTCGTATCGGAAGTGATTAAGGAGGAAATCACCCTCGATGACCACAACCGAATGACTACATTACAGGGTTAACATCAGAAGTGCTGAAGAGGTCTCACCCTCGGTACTCGATAGTAACCCAGTAGTGTCGAGCAACTAAGGGGAAAGTGATGTGCGGTGCCGGGGCCTGGTCTTCGATCCCGTTGATCGGGTCTTCGATGATGAAGCAGGGGCAACAAGGACAAGGCGGGGGTCAGTGACGGATCACTAACCAACCTATACTAAGCAGTTTAGGATAAGTAGGTAAGGTACAACAACAGATACAAAAGCAGGCTATGCATTAGAATAGGAGCACACAATAACAGTAGCAAAACCTAATGCAAGCATGAGAGAATGGAATGGGCGATATCGGGATGATGAAAGGGGGGGCTTGCCTGGTTGCTCTAGCAAGGAGGGGTCGTCGTCGACGTAGTCGATCACAGGGGCGGCATCGGTCTCGGGGTCTACCGGAGGGAAGAGGGGGAAGAAACAGTAAATATAGAGCAAACAAGGCATCACAAAGTAAAACATGGTAATATGCGGTGCTAGAGGTGAACTAATGCGATACTACACGTTGAAGGCGGAGAGGGAAAACATCCGAAGGGGTGTTCCCGACGTCTGACGTTTACCAGACAGATGAAAAGAGAGGGGACGGTTCCATGTTCAGCATGCTAGGGGCATGTGACACATGAATGAACAGCGTATTCGGATTTGTCTCGTCGTTCTGAGCAACTTTCATGTATAAAACTTTTTCATCCGAGTTACGGATTAATTTCTATGATTTTTCAAAGTTTTAAGCACTATTCTGAAATTATTATTAAATCTAAAATGGGGTTATTGCATCAGCAGGACGTCATCATGACGTCAGCAGTCAACAAAGTTGACTAAAGTCAACCCTGACATGTGGGGCCGTCCTGTCATAGTCTAACAACTAATTAAGAGTTTTAATTAACTAATCAAGTTAATTAGGTACTAAACAGAGTTAATAAAGTTAATTAATTAAGGTAATTTATTTAATTAATTAACTAATTACTTAATTAATTTTATTTTTTAAATACATTTTCTTCTAAACGTTTTGGGGGTGGGCCCCACTGTCATAGGCCCAGGGGGCAACCGGGCGAAGTGGGCGAGGGTTAACGGGCGGGCACCCGAGGAGGCCGGACCTGGGCACGTACGACACCAGGGGGCTCAGGCTCCGCGGCCGGGCGCGGCCTCCGGCGAGGCCACCGGCCACCGCAGAATGGAGAGGGGGGGGGGGGGGCGGCTAGCGGTAGGAGCCCTGGACGCCGTGGAGCGAGGAGGGCGGCATCAGGGCATGGCCGGGCGGAGGCAGGGTTGGCGCGGCTGCGCGCGGACAACAGCCGCAGCAACGACGCGGCGAGGGCAGTGACTGGGCACGGGTGGCCAACGCGGTGACGATGGCTACAACGTCTACGGCGGGGGAATCAGAGGGCGAGGCGAGGGTTGCTCACCCCCGTTGCAGGGGATCGGGTCTTCGAAGCGCGAGGTAGCCGTACGGGAGAGGTGGTGGAGCGGCGCCAGCGAGGTGGCGGAGCACGGCGGCAACGAGGGCTGCGCCAGTGTCGGAGAGGCGGGGCGGAGCGGTCCGGCGATGGGGTCGGGGAGGCGGCGAGCATCGGGGGTCCTTCCAGATTCAGGAACGGGACAAGGACGGCGAGGTCCGGCGGTGAAGTGGCCTCGACGGGGCGCTGGCGTGGTGGTAGGAACGGGGAGGCGTTCAGCAGGGTCTGGCGGGGTTGAACGGCGCCGGCGCCACCGGGGTAGAGACGAGGGGCGTCGGGCAGAGGTGAGGGGGATCTCTCGATCCAAAACGAGAGAACGAGAGGGAGAGGTGGATCGGGGGGAGTGGGGTGTAGCGGGCTAGGGTTTGCGGGTGGTGTGTGTGTGCGTGTGTGTGTGTGTGTGTGGGGGGGGGTATGCGGGGAGAGATGGGCAGGTCGGGGTGGGCTGGCCGACTGGGCCGGCCAGTTGGCTCAGTTGGCCAGGGGGGTTCTCTTTTCCATTTTATGTTCTATTTAAAACTTTGCTATTGTTTTCAATTAAACTGTAAACAGTTTTGTTAGATATGAGACTTGCCTCATAAAACAAGCACATTATTTCTACGAGTCACAAAAAGTTTGAGGCCAAAATGAGTTGTCTAATCATTCCTAGAAATCGGAAAGGCCAATTTTAAATGTTGGCAGACCACTAAATAAATTTCCAGGGGCACTTTGGAATCACAAAAGAGGTTGGTTCCAACATGATAAATAACCAGAGATTATTTGCCACACTTTGAACATTTTAGTTTTCATGTTTGGCAAATTTGAATTTTTGACTTTAAATTGGATTTGGATTTGAATGGTGATTTGGATCAAGTGAAGATTAGCAACAGTAACATGATGACATGGCACCATTAACAGGTGATTATGGTAGCATGACACTGGGGGTGTTACAGTGCATGACAAACGACCTAGCGCACCTTACTCTTCGTCTGAAAAGTCTGCAACATGATATGTTGCAGACCGAAACGGGTCAACACATGGAATATGCTGGCAATATAACACAGTAGAGCAATAAACAGATAAATGCTAACACTACATGCAAATATGGCTGGTGGAGGCTCTATGGTTATACTGTTTTGCGAAAAGCCAAATTTTCCCTACAACAAAGGAATATATTTTAATTTAACTATCATGGTGGTTGAAACAACGTTGAGAAGGTTCCTCCAAATCAATTCCATTTAAAGTAATCATTTACAACCCAACAAATTAATTTAGAGTGATGAGATCAAATCAATAATTCAAGTACCAGATACTCAAGATGTCTATAACCGGGTACACGGCTAACCATGTTTAGTTTATACACTCTGCAGTGGTTTGCGTACTTTTCCCCACAAGACTCGATCTCCTCCGTTGGATTTCTCCCATTACATGGTGTTTGAGAAACGGATGAACGAGACACAGTCTTTCAGAAACATTTACTCTTACTCTGGGTAGACAGTTACACCTACTTTCCCTCTACATCTGCTAGCCTACCAGTGAAAGAGGTCACGCAACCTACTCAACTATGCTAGAGCCCATAATAGCTTGTGGCTGCACACGGAAGTTTCTAGCATGAATAATCTTATGATCCCTTTGAGCCTGGGTGGCGGACCGTAGGATGATCACACGGGTACTCGGGGATATCCTAGGACAACACTAGATTCTCCAGGTGCCCAAACCAACAATCCACCCATATGTGTATTCAAGTAGCCACCTTAAGGTAACCATTAATTAACAATCTCACATTTGTCATGGATTCACTCACCCAAACCACGTCTACGAGCATAGCATAGCAATATAAGCATAACGTAGAAGTAACTCCCAAGGTTTGATAACATAAAGTCAATAGGTTCTACCTCATCAACTACTTCCCATACCTACATGTTAATCACATCCTAATCATGACTAATGCATAAAAACTGGGTATGAAAAGAGTATGATCAATGTGTTACTTGCCTTGCTGACAATCTGCAAATCCTAGAGACTCATAGTAGCATGCTTCGCACTCCGGAAATTCTATCGCAAACAAACAATAGCATACATAAGCACTCAACTAGACGCACGGATAAAACTCAAATAAGAAGATCTAACTAGAAAGTCCAACTGAAGAACTCCAGTTTGCAAAGAGAAACAAATCAAGCGGAGCAACGAAACTCGAACTACGAAAGAAACAAGATCTTTTTACTAATCTGGACGAAAGTCAAATTTAATAGTACTAAAATCTTGTTCAAGTTGGTTAAAAAGAAAGAGGGCTTCGAGACAAAGGTCTAGGCGCTTGTTTCACCTGATTTTGATAAACGATCAAAAAGATAAACTAAAACGAAGATCAGGGCAGAAATCGCGATCGAAAATAATCATAGAAAAACCCTGGAAAATAAAACGGGACGAACAGGCTAACGAACGAACGTTCGTTGTCTGCCGCTAACTGACGAACAACGTTCGTTAAAACGAACGAATGAACGAACGTCCATTAAATAACCGAACTGAGAAAACCAAATCAAACAAAATAAAAAAACGCATCTAGGGTTTCTAAAAAAACTGATCGGTTTTTACCTAAACCGAAAAAATCAGGCGTCGGATCTGGCGAACGGCGGCGGCGGCTCCGGCGAGGCGAGGTGGCGGTGGGGTGCGGGCGGGGCGACGCGGGGCTGGTGGCGGCTGCTGTGTGCTGCTACTGCGGTGGGGAGCGGGGAGAGGCGTGGCGGGGCGAGGCGGCGGCAGGGCAGGTTATAAAGGGGAGGGGGGCGACTCGGCTTGGGGCAAGGGCAACCGGGCGACGGCGGCGTCCCGGACTCCGGCGGAGTCCGGCTCGGGCACAGGGCGTGCACGCGCGGGGAGGCGGCGGTGGTGCCGGGCTGGGTGGGCTTTGGCCTAGTTCGGTCCGCGAAGATTTTTTTAAACAGATTCCGCCGGAAAAAATCCTAGAAAATAAAATAAAAATCTAAAAATACCAAAACAAATTTTCACCGTGTAAATAGAATATTTAGAACAAAGTGAATATTTTCTTTGCTCCAAAATGAATTTTTGAAAAATGCATATATTTCTAATTCAAAAACATAGCAATAAAATCCAAATAAAATTATTTATTTGATTTTAATTTATTTCCTCCAATATTTCTTTTATTTTGGAGAAGTCATATTATCTCCTCTCATTTATATTTATATTGGAAATATTTTCGGAGAGAGAAAATTAATTAAAACCAAAATGATCATTGTTTCGATATTTGAGAAAATTCAAATATGAAAAACGTGAAATCCCCAACTCTCTCCGTGGGTCCTTGAGTTGCTTAGAATTTCGAGGATCGCGAAAAGAAATGCGATAAAATATGATATGCATGAATGACCTGTGTATAACATTCCAAATTGAAAATTTGGGATGTTACAATTCGGTAATGGTGCACCGAGAATGAGGTCGATTCGGTGTTCGATGCCGCGTAGTGGAGGTAGCTCATCGGGGAATACGTCCTTGAATTCCTATAATTTAGAAGACAACACTAAAGGTAGATGGTGAGAGGTGTTAGTCCTTGCCGCTTCATCCTTGTACAGTAGGACATAGTGCATCACACTTGATGGGTTGTCAGACACTTCTCTCATCTCACTTCTGGTAGCGAATAGCACTAATTTTTCTTGTTGCTCATCGTGGAGGCAATCAATTTTGGCTTGGGGCACTCACTCTCTTTTTGGTGGCTCTCTCTCTCTATCACTATTCTCCCCATGATGGGTATTTTCTTGCTTGTCGGCGATCACTTGGCTTGGTGACATAGGTCGTAGCACGTACTCCTTTGCCTTCATCTTGAAGATATAATGATTGGTTAGTCCATTGTGGATGACGCCACGGTCGAATTGCCATGGTCGTCCAAGTAGGAGATGGCAAACGGACATGGTAACCACATCACACTCCAAGGTTTCTTCGTATGCTCCGATCTTGAAGGAGACTTGAACGGTGTGCGCCACTTGAATGGTGTCGGATTTGCTAAGACATTGGACCTTGTAGGGGCGAGGATGCTTCATCTTGACCAATTGTAGCTTGGAACATAGATCTTCACTTGCCAAGTTGTGGCAACTTCCTCCATCGATGATGACATTCACGGATCTTCCATTGATGCCCACATCGGTGTGGAAGATATGGCATCTTTGGTCTTCCTATTGTTGATGTTGGAGTGTCAAGACCTTGGAGACAATGAGAGCGGGGCTCGAATAATTATCACAAAAGACTTGGTCATCTTCATCTTCATTCACGCGCCGGTGCATGGCCACATGCTCAAGGGCTTCCATTTCTTCCTCACTCTTTGAGTCATAGGTGCCGTCGTCGTTGGCAATCATGGTTCGCCGGGTGGGGCATTGGTATGTCTTGTGGCCTTGGCCTTGACACGTAAATCACTTGATGGAACTTGTCTTGTCGGTCTCATTGTTTGGAGTCGTTGATGATGAAGCTCTCATCTTGAAGTTCTTTGTAGTAGGAGGATGACTTGGTGTCGAAGTTGACAAAGATTACTTGTAGTTGGACTTGTCGCCGTTGCTTGTAGATAGTTTGGTTGAGGTAGAAGGTGGTGTAGTCGTTGAAGCTTGATTGTATGAACCGTATGGCTTGGAAGAGTACTTGGCATCCTTGTAGTCTGATGCGGCTTGAAGCTACGTCGGTATTTCCCCAAAGAGGAAGGGATGATGCAGCACAGCGGCGGTAGGTATTTCCCTCAGATGTGAAACCAAGGTTATCGAACCAGTAGGAGAATGAAGCAACACAATGTAAATAGCACTTGCACACAAATAACAACTACTCGCAACCCGACGTGTAAAAGGGGTTGTCAATCCCTTTTGGGTAGCGACGCCCCAAGATGGGCAAACGGACGTGAATAAAATTGTAGTAGATTGATAGATCGAATGCCAAATAAAACAAATAAGAATAAATTGCAGCAAGGTATTTTTGTATTTTTGCTTTAATAGATCTAAAAATAAAATCAAAGGGAAATAGATCGCAAAGGCAAATAATATGAGAAAGAGACCCGGGGGCCATAGGTTTCACTAGTGGCTTCTCTCGAGAAAAATAACAAACGGTGGGTGAACACATTACTGTTGGGCAATTGATAGAACTTCAAATAATCTTGACGATATCCAGGCAATGATCATGACATAGGCATCACGTCCAAGATTAGTAGACCGACTCCTGCCTGCATCTACTACTATTACTCCACACATCGACCGCTATCCAACATGCATCTAGTGTATTGAGTTCATGGAGAGACAGAGTAATGCAATAAGAATGATGACATGATATAGACAAGATCTATCTATGTAGAGATAGACCCCATCGTTTTATCCTTAGTAGCAACGATACATACGTGTCGGTTCCCTTTCTGTCACTGGGATCAAGCACCGTAAGACCGAACCCAATACAAAGCACATCTTCCCATTGCAAGATAAATAGATCAAGTTGGCCAAACAAAACCCAAATATCGGAGAAGAAATACGAGGCTATAAGCAATCATGCATAAAAGAGATCAAAGAAACTCAAATACTTTCATGGATATAAAAAGCTTGATCTGATCATAAGCTCAAAGTTCATCCGATCCCAACAAACACACCGCAAAAAGAGGTACATCATATGGTTCTCCAAGAGAATATTGTATTGAGAATTCAATGAGAGAGAGATGAAGCCATCTAGCTACTAACTACGGCCCCGAAGGTCTACAAAGAACTACTCACGCATCATCAGAGAGGCACCAATGGAGGTGGTGAACCCCATCCGAGATGGTGTGTAGATTGGATCTAGTGGTTCTGGACTCTACGACGTCTGGAATTGATTTTCGTCGATGCCTTTAGGGTTTCTGTAATATTGGGGTACTTATAGAGCAAAGAGGCGGTCCGGGGGCACCCGAGGTGGGCACAACCCACCAGGGTGCGCCTGGGCCTCCTGGCGCGCCCTGGTGGGGTGTGCTCTCCTCGGAGCACCCCCCAGGTGCAGCCTTGGCTCGTTAGGTGTCTTCTGGTCCATAAAAATATCCGTAAAGTTTCTTTGCATTTGGACACCGTTTGGTATTGATTTCCTGCGATGTAAAAAACATGCAGAAAACAGCAACTGGCACTTGGCACTATGTCAATAGGTTAGTACCAAAACATGATATGAAATGACTATAAAATGATTGTAAAACATCCAAGATTGATAATATAACAGCATGGATTAATCAAAAATTATAGATACGTTGGAGACGGATCAGCATCCCCAAGCTTAACACATACTCGTCCTTGAAACATAATTTTTGATGTGGAATGCTGCCTATCATATTTCTTTTCTTTATAGCATGGACATTTGGACATTTATATTGTTCAAAGAAATAGTCTAGTTTTGACATGATAATTTAAATACTCAATCATATCAACAAGCAACCATGTCTTTCAAAATATCAATGCTAAAATAAGTTATCCCTAGCCCATCATGCTCAATCATTTATCCATTCATGAAACACGCTCGCATATTAGCTACATCCAATACTCAAGTACAATCATATTGCCTCCTAGTTGGTGCTTTTATAAGAGAAGATGGAGACTCAAATTCAAAAATAAAAATTGCATAAAGTAAAAGAAAGGCCCTTCACGAAGGGAAGTAGGGATTTGTATAGGTGCTAGAGCTTAAAGCGAAAAATTGAGAGATAAAAACATTTTGGGAGGTGTATCTTTCCAACCAACGAAAACGACTTAGAGTTCCCAACACTTTCCATGCTAGATACATCATAGGCGGTTTCCAAACAGAAAATGAAGTTTATTCCTTTTTCAACCATACTTTCACTTTCCATGGCTAGCCGTATCCATGGTTGCCTTCCATATCAGCACTTTCCAAGGAATTTATTATTTGACAACGTAAAGTAAATTCATTTTTCATTTCGGGACGGGGCATCCCTAATACCTTTGCCTTACTCTCGTGCAATGACAAGTGAATGAACACTCATCATGAGAATAACAAATCTAGCATGGAAAATATTAGCCACCCTCACCGCTTCGCAAGCGAAACAAACACACAAAAGAGAAGTTTATTTTGAAATTTCGAGATGGCACATACAAATTTTCTTAGAACGACAAAAGAATGCCGCATATAGGTAGATATAGTGGACTCCTGTGGCAAAACTGGTTTAAAGGTTTTTTGATGCACAAGTAGAGATCATACGTAGTGCAAAATGAAGGCTAGCAAAAAGATTGAGAAGCGACCAACCAAGAAAGGAATAATCTCATAAGTGAGCATTAAGCATAATTAACAGTGAATAATGCACCACAAGTAGGAGATAATTTCATTGCATAATTATTGACTTTCGTGCTTGCATAGGGAATCACAAACCTTAACACCAATATTCTTACTAAAGCATAATTACTCATCCACATAACTCACATATCAAATCATCATACCTCAAAACTATTACTAAGAATCAAGTTTATTTTGTCCAATGATCTTCATGAAAGTTTTTATTATATCCTTCTTGGATATCTATCACTTTGGAACTAATTTTTATGTGTTGCTTTTGATAAGCTCAAACAAATATAAGTGAAGATCATGAGCGTAATTTTTTCCTTTCTCTCAAATTAATTTAAGTGAAGCAAGAGAGAATTTCTTGAAAATTTTACTAACTCTCAAATAAATCTAAGTGAAGCAATAGAGAATTTCTTCAAAAATACTAAAGCACACCGTGCTCAAAAAAAGATGTAAGTGAAGCACTAGAGCAAGTCCATAGCTCATAAAAATTTAAATGAAGCATAGAGAGCAATTTTAACAAGTCTTGGCATAATTTTGGCTCTCTCAAATAGTGTGTCTAGCAAGGAATCAAGACTAAAAACACAAAACAAAACAAGCAAAGACTCATGTCATACAAAACGCTCCAAGCAACACATAGTATGTGACAAATAAAAATATAGCTTCGAGTAAAATACCAATGGTCGTTAGAAGAAAGAGGGGATGCCACTCGGGGCATCCCCAAGCTTAGCTGCTTGCTCTGTTTTGTATAATAGCTTGGCATGCCGGGGCATCCCCAAGCTTACGCTCTTCCTACTCCCTATTCGTTCATCCATCGTAAGATAACCCAAAACTTCAAACCTTCAATCACACAAAACTCAACAAAACCTTCATGATATCCGTTAGTAAAACAAAGCAAATCACTACTATAAGTATTGTACCAAACCAATTCATATTTTGTTTTTGCATTATATCTACTGTATTTCAACTTTTCTATGGCAAAAAATCATTAAAGAAAACCATAGAGCCATCAAAACAAGCACACAATGCAAAGAAAACAGAATCTGTCAAAACAGAACATTCTGTAGCAATTTGACTATTTCGAAAACTTCTGGAACTCCAAAAATTCTTAAAAATTAGGAAGACCTGAGAAATTTGTATATTAATCTACTGCAAAAAGAATTGACATTTTAGCACGCTCTGTTAAAAAATGAGAATTGTTTTCGTGAGAGCAAAAGTTTCTATTTTTCACCAAGATCAAACAACTATCACCCAAGAAGGTCCTAAAGGCTTTACTTGGCATAAACACTAATTAAAACACAAAAAAAACACAATCATAACAGTAGCATAATTGTGCAAACACTCAAGAACAGAAAGCAAAAAGAAAAAATAAGTTTTATTCATTGGGTTGCCTCCCAACAAGCGTTATAGTTTTACGCCCTTAGCTAGGCATAAAGCAAGGATCTAAGTTTTGTCATCTTTGTTCAACTCTTTAATCAAACACTTAGAATCCCTTAGATATTTAGCATAGATATTTTCAATGACAATAATCTTAGGAATAAATTTAAAGAATTCATTCTTGCCAAAGGATTTCTTATAACTTCAACAAAATCCGGGTGGATACTAATCATCTTAAGATCCTATTTACTAGAAGTTGCACCCTTGCTCTTAGTGACTTGGCTAGTTTTGCCAATTTTTACGGGAGTTTTCTCAACAATTTTAGCAGAAGCAAAAGCCGTACTCAAATTACTAAAGATTTCTTCCAGTTTATCAATCCGAGACGGGCTCTCTTATATTCTTCCATGAATTATAGTTCCCTTTCTTTTAACAACCTAAAAACTTCCCCCGCTTTTGTCCCTAGTGGCAAAATTATGCATCTTTTTATCTAAATTTTCAATATGCTCTTCAGTAAGCATTTTCTTTTCAATAGCATCTAATCACTGGTGCGCGTCGGTCCTTAACAAACAGTTTTTAACCCCTTTCCGCGATGGCATTTGGAACCGTCACCAAGTGAGTGTGGGCGATAGGGGGGTCCTTCCCACACGACCCAAAAACCGTCTAGGATAGGGCCCCTATAGTACTTCTACTCGTTTCTGCTCGCATTGCCATCGTAGTCGGTATTCTGTGGTGCTACGTTTACGATGCGCGGTCCATCACAAACGGTTCACTATTATAGAACGTGTATGATGCGCGGCCCATCACAAACGGTTCACCATTAAGAAGATTAGCTAATCGTCGTACGAGTGTCGGACGGGATTACGAAACGTTGGACCATCGTAACATCACCGTAGATGACAACTATCGCACACGCTATTCTGTGGTGCAACATTTACGATGCATACTTCACCAGAAAGATTTCATGGTTGCGAATCGTGTACGATAAGGCAACTAACACAAACGTTTAGTTTGCCCGCACAGTTTGTGATATTGTCTGACATCGCACACGCTTTGCAAACAGTA
Organism: Aegilops umbellulata; assembly: GCA_032464435.1. NCBI lineage: Eukaryota > Viridiplantae > Streptophyta > Magnoliopsida > Poales > Poaceae > Aegilops > Aegilops umbellulata. Next base: position 116,938,953 of record CP136056.1, read on the forward strand.
ATTGTGTGCATGCTTGCACATGTTTCCTCTCTGTGAACCATCTCCGATTATGGTGCATATCGCAAAAATTTGTGTTTTACCAACCGTGTGTCCCGTAACAACCTGGAGAGCGTAATTTCACCGTAATTTAATTGCTACTTTTCCAAATTGTACCGGATTTGGATTTGAATGTGTGCTACAACTTTTTTCATATCCATCAGGTTCAAACAATCAATGCATTATTTGATTTATAGGTACATATGTTCAAGAATTACATAAGAACCAAATAAAGAATGATGAACCACAGTTGTATACTTGTACTATTAAAGACGGTAAAGAAAGAGGCGAAATATATTCTGGTTGCTGAACAAGGTGAAGTGGAATGCCCATATTGTGCCCTCCTCCATGTAGAAGGCACGCACGACTCTAGTCCAACCCCTTGTGATGGCCGACCGCCCATCCTTCATGGTCTTCATGAAAACATCCAGATAATCATCATGTTCTGGTAGAAATACTTTAACCTTTGCATGCCCACCAATCATGTAGTTTGAGAGGTAATCTTGAGTAAACTAGTTTGGCAACCACTGCAAAGGAAAAAGATTCAGACATTGTCATCTAACACAACTCATTATGGGCAGCAAAAAGAAGGCTGCAGAGTCCTTACTTACCATCCCGCAGTTCGTAGTTGTCTTGGATAAAGTGTAAACAAATAGTTTAATTACCATCTTTGGACCCATTTTACTAACAATCTTTATCACTTCCTCACTTGATGCTGGTTCATCGATATCTCATCGCCCCATATGCAGAAAGGGTCAAAACACGGATCTTTACCAATGACATATGTACCTAAAAGCACCAAGTTAATATTAGAAGCTAAACAGCAATTGCACAATGATGTAGTACAACACTCTTTTATAATATGTCGATATACATCCGTTGTAGTCCATTTGAAATCTCTAAAAAGACAAATATTTAGGAACGGAGGGAGTATCTTATAACATCCAATATACTCACATGAATTAACATCTTATATTATGGGTCGGAAGGAGTTTAGTTCATTCTTACAAATTATCTGCTGCTGTATCCACGGGTTACAGTTAGTTTGAGCTAGTTTAGGCTAAAATATCCCTAAAGTATATCTAAACATGAGGGCTAGTTTGAGCTAGTTGCATCTATAACCCACCAAAAAAAAACTAGTATCCAACCCAAGAGGTGCTAATTGGAGCTAGTTCTCCTAGTGCATTTATTGTCAATCTAACCCTGCCATCCAAACAAGTCTTTGGATGGAGTTAGTTCAGGGTTAGTAATGAGCTAGAAACTAACTCTAACCTCTACCTAAGTCGAGTATCCAAATAGGGTTGTGTTGTTGCTGTTGCTGCTGCTGCTCTTCTACGTATATCTAGACATCATTAGAACATTAATGTAACACTCTTCCTTGTTGCTATGTAGCCTAGGATTGCACATTTAGACATTAAGTACAGTGCATGTTGCTATGTAGCCTCAGATATATTACATATGGCCCTAGTTAACCCAAGGAAAAATGGGTTGAAGATATATTCAGTTAAAAGTCCGATTCACCAATTAGTCCCTTATCAGCCGCCGACCTATATGGTACCAGCTACCGCTATCCTGAACAGCGAGCAGATATAAGCCATGAGATGAAACTAACCTCGATGGAAAACAACAGTTGTTCCCAAAATTGTCCTGTGTAGGTACATCATGAAGCATGTTAAGCACAACAGGCTAAACATCAACCAAAATTACACATGGCAGACAAAATAATCTCCAAAAGATAGCTTCAGTGTGCACGTTTAAGCACGCTAGTAAAGAAAAACAAGTGGAAATGTGTGCTAACTGCAATAGGCCAAACATTTAACAACAAGCAAACATGGTCACTCAAACTAGTATTGTGCCGGTCTAAGTACACGGGTTATGGTTAAATAAAAAATGGAAAGGCGTGTTAACTACAAGACGCAACAACCAAATGTAGTCATTCATAGTGGTATTGTTGAAACTGGTACTGATGAAATTGAATTGCACAGTTCATACTTGCACATATAGAACATCACGTTGTGAATAACCGGAATAAACAAGGCATACTACGAACATCCAAAGATAGCGTTTGAAACTGAACATATGCTAACTACAAACAACTGAATAATCAAAAAACTTTAAAAGAGGCATATGCTAGCTATAACAGGCTTAACGGCAAGAAAATATATGCATTCCTATCGGTATGTTTAAAACTGGATTGATGAAATGTACTACACAGTAAATAATTGCACATATAGAGCACCACATTGTGAACAACTGAAATAAACAAGGCATACTGCAAACAACAAGATATAACAATTAAAACTGGACATATTCTCACTACACTACAAAAGGGACTCGACAAAACAAATCATGGGTTTCCCCCTGTGAAGAGGCATGGGAAAAAAATCATGGGTTTCCTCACTTGTCACGGATGGGCTCATTCCCGTGGGAAGAGCATGGACCCTGGATGCGCTCCATGTTGTCGCAGATGGGCTCCTTCCCCTTGGAAGAGCACGGCTGTAGGGTGCCCTCCCTGATGTCGCAGACGGGCGCTTTCCCCTTGGAAGAGAAGATGGGCTCTTTCCCCTTGGACGAGCCGGAGAGGGTTCCCTCCTCGTGGTCGCCGTCGATGAGGTCTAACTTGGAAGCTATGGATCCCAAGCTAGTGTCGCAGAACGTGTCCTTCAGAAATGACAAAAGGGGCTCGATGTCGTTGTAGAATGGCAAATTGTTGACAACGAGCCAGAGGAGATCAGCGGCAGGGCCATGGATGAGATCGACAGTGGTTGAACCTGAGGGGTTGGGGGTGGGCTACTTAACCTGTGAAACAGCCCGCCTCAGGGCATCACTGTCGATGACCTCGATGTCGTAGCCGGCGGATGAGACATGCCCGCATACTCTAGCCAGCTGCTTGAGTGCCTGCCGCCTGTAATGGTCGTCAGCTTCCTCGGCGACGTCGGGCGAAGAGACCGCTATACACCTCTTTTGGGCCAGTCGCTCCTCGAGCTCCACGGGAAGCATAGCCGGGCTTAGGCTGCGACGCTTTGGAGTGGGGGATGGGGATGGGGATGGGGATGGGGATGAGGATCTGTGGGGAAGGGGGCGTTTGGCAGGCGTCATCTAAGAAACTCATGGCGACCTGGTTATGGAGATCGGTGGGTAAGCTGCACGGGCAAACCGACAGATGTTGACAATGGAGGCCTTGCGGCGGCGGTGGGGAATTTGCTAGGGTTTCGAGCGAGGGAAGGTGTGTGTGCGTGCGCACGCCCGAGGAGGTTTTGGATTGTGTGTGTGTGTGTGAAGGAAATATGCCCTAGAGGCAATAATAAAGTTGTTATTTATATTTCCTTATATCATGATAAATGTTTATTATTCATGCTATAATTGTATTAACCGGAAACTTAGTACATGTGTGAATACATAAACAAACAGAGTGTCACTAGTAAGCCTCTACTTGACTAGCTCGTTAATCAAAGATGGTTAAGTTTCCTAGCCATGGACAAAGAGTTTTCATTTGATAAACGGGATCACATCATTAGAGAATGATGTGATTGACTTGACCCATCCGTTAGCTTAGCATGATGATCTTTTAGTTTGTTGCTATTGCTTTCTTCATAACTTATACATGTTCCTATGACTATGAGATTATGCAACTCCCGAATACCGTAGGAACACTTAGTGTGCTATCAAATGTCACAATGTAACTGAGTGATTATAAAGATGCTCTACAGGTGTCTCCGGTGGTGTTTGTTGAGTTGGCATAGATCGAGATTAGGATTTGTCACTCCGAGTATCAGAGAGGTATCTCTGGGCCCTCTCGGTAATGCACATCACTATAAGCCTTGCAAGCATTGTGACTAATGAGTTAGTTGTGGGATGATGCATTAAGGAACGAGTAAAGAGACTTGCAGGTAACGATATTGAACCAGGTATTGAGATACCGACGACCGAATCTCGGGAAAGTAACATACCAATGACAAAGGGAACTACGTATGTTGTTGTGTGGTTTGACCGATAAAGATCTTCGTAGAATATGCAGGAACCAATATGAGCATCCAGGTTCCGCTATTGGTTATTGACCAGGGATGAGTCTCGGTCATGTCTACATAGTTCTCGAACCCGTAGGGTCCGCATGCTTAAAATTCGGTGACGATCGATATTAGGAGTTTATGAGTTTTGATGTACTGAAGGTAGTTCGGAGTCCCGAATATGATCACGGACATGACGAGGAGTCTCGAAATGGTCAAGACATAAAGATCGATATATTGGATGACTATGTTTGGACATCAAGACAGTTCCGGGTGAGTTCGGGCATTTACTAGAGTATCGGGAGTTTATCGGAACCCCCTGGGAAGTATATGGGCCTTATTGGGCCATAGTGGGAGAGAGGAGAAGTGTGCCTAGGAGGGGGCGCCGCCCCTAAGCCCAATCCGAATTGGGTGGGGGGCTGGCCCCCCTTTCCTTCCTCCTTCCTCCCCCTTCCTTCCTCTCCTAGTCCAACTAGGGATGGGGGGGGGGGAATCCTATTGGGGAACGTAGTAATTTCAAAAAAAATCCTACACACACGTAAGATCATGGTGATGCATAGCAACGAGAGGGTAGAGTGTGTCCACGTACCCTCGTAGACTGAAAGCGGAAGCGTTACCACAACGCGGTTGATGTAGTCGTACGTCTTCACGATCCGACCGATCCAAGTACCGAACGCACGACACCTCCGAGTTCAGCACACGTTTAGCTCGATGACGTCCCACGAACTCCGATCCAGCAGAGCTTCGAGGAAGATTTTCGTCAGCACGACGGCGTGGTGACGGTGATGATGATGCTACCGACGCAGGGCTTCGCCTAAGCACCGCTACGATATGATCAAGGTGGAATATGGCGCAGGGGGGCACCGCACACGTTTAAGAGATCAAGAGATCAATTGTTGTGTAGAGGTGCCCCCTGCCCCCGTATATAAAGGACGGAGGGAGAGGCCGGCCCTAGAGGGGGGGGGGCACAAAGTGTGGGGAGTCCTACTAGGACTCCCAAGTCCTAGTAGGATTCCCCTTTCCTTTCCGGAGTAGGAGAGAAGGAAAGAGGGGGAGAGGGAGATCTAAAAAGGAGCTGCACACCTTGTCCAATTCGGACCAGTGGGGGGGCGCGTGCCTCCTTCCTTTTGGCCTCTCTCCTCTATTCCCGTATGGCCCAATAAGGCTCCCCGATACTCCGAAACTACCCGAATCACTCAGAACCTTTCCGATGTCTGTATATAGTCGTCCAATATATCGATTTTTACGTCTCGACCATTTTGAGACTCCTCATCATGTCCCCGATCTCATCCGGGACTCCGAACTACCTTCGGTTCATCAAATCACATAAACTCATAATACAATCATCACCGAAACTTTAAGCGTGCAGACCCTACGGGTTCGAGAACTATGCAGACATGACCGAGACACGTCTCCGGCCAATAACCAATTGAGGAACCTAGATGCTCATATTGGCTCCCACATATTCTACGAAGATCTTTATCGGTCAAACCGCATAACAACATCCGTTGTTCCCTTTGTCATCGGTATGTTACTTGCCCAAGATTCGATCGCCGGTATCTCAATACCTTCAATCTCGTTACTAGCAAGTCTCTTTACTCGTTCCGTAATACATCATCCCGTAATTAACTCATTAGTTACAATGCTTGCAAGGCTTATAGTGATGTGCATTACCGAGTGGGCCCAGAGATACTTCTCCGACAATCGGAGTGACAAATCCTAATCTCGAAATACGCCAACCCAACAAGTACCTTCGGAGACATCTGTAGAGCACCTTTATAATCACCCAGTTATGTTGTGACGTTTGGTAGCACACAAAGTGTTCCTCTGGTAAACGGGAGCTGCATAATCTCATAGTCATAGGAACATGTATAAGTCATGAAGAAAGCAATAGCAACATACTAAACGATCAAGTGCTAAGCTAACGGAACGAGTCAAGTCAATCACATCATTCTCCTAATGATGTGATCCCGTTAATCAAATGACAACTCATGTCCATGGGTAGGAAACTCAACCATCTTCGATTAACGAGCTAGTCAAGTAGAGGCATACTAGTGACACTCTGTTTGTCTATGTATTCACACATGTATTATGTTTCCGGTTAATACAATTATAGCATGAATAATAAACACTTACCATGAAATAAGGAAATAAATAATAACTTTATTATCGCCTCTAGGGCATATTTCCTTCAGTCTCCCACTTGCACTAGAGTCAATAATCTAGATCACATCGCCATGTGATTTAACATCAATAGTTCACAACATCATGTGATTAACACCCATAGTTCACATCATCATGTGACCATCACCCAGAGGGTTTACTAGAGTCAATAATCTAGTTCACATCGCTATGTGATTAACACCCAAAGAGTACTAAGGTGTGGTCATGTTTTGCTTGTGAGAGAAGTTTAGTAAACGGGTCTGCCATATTCAGATCCGTATGTATTTTGCAAATTTCTATGTCAACAATGCTCTATACGGAGCTACTCTTGCTAATTGCTGCCAGTTTCAATATGTATCTAGATCGAGACTTAGAGTCATCCAGATCGGTGTCAAAGCTTGCATCGATGCAACTCTTTACGATGAACCTTTTGTGACCTCCATAATCGAGAAACGTATCCTTATTCCACTAAGGATAATTTTGTCCGCTGTCCAGTGATCTACTCCTAGATCACTATTGTACTCCCTTGCCAAAATCAGTGTAGGGCATACAATAGAGCTGGCATACAGCAAGACATACTTTATAGAACCTATGGCTGAGGCATAGGAAATGACTTACATTCTCTTTCTATCTTCTACCATGGTCGGGCTTTGAGTCTTACTCAATTTCACACCTTGTAACACAGGCAAGAAGTCTTTCTTTGACTGTTCCATCTTGAACTACTTCAAAATCTTGTCAAGGTATGTAACTCATTGAAAAAACTTATCAAGCGTCTTGATCGATCTCTATAGATCTTGATTCTCAATATGTAAGTAGCTTCACTGAGGTCTTTCTTTGAAAAACTACTTTCAAGCACTCCTTTATGCTTTGCAGAATAATTCTACATTATTTCCGATCAACAATATGTCATTCACATATACTTAACAGAAATGCTGTAGTGCTCCCACTCACTTTCTTGTAAATACAGGCTTCACCGCAAGTCTGTATAAAACTATATGCTTTGATAAACTTATCAAAGCGTACATTCCAACTCCGAGATGCTTACACCAGTCCATAGATGGATCGCTGGAGCTTGCATATTTTGTTAGCTCCCTTTGGATCAACAAAACCTTCTGGTTGCATCATATACAACTCTTGTTCCAGAAATCCATTCAGGAATGCAGTTTTTACATTCATTTGCCAATTTTCATAATCATAAAATGCGGCAATTGCTAACATGATTCGGATAGACATAAGCATCGCTACGGGTGAGAAAGTCTCATCGTAGTCAATACCTTGAACTTGTCGAAAACCTTTTGCAACAAGTCGAGCTTTATAGAGAGTAACATTACTGTCAGCGTCAGTCTTCTTCTTGAAGATCCATTTATTCTCAATGGCTTGCCGATCATTGGGCAAGTCAACCAAAGTCCACACTTTGTTCTCATATATGGATCCCATCTCAGATTTCATGGCCTCAAGCCATTTTGCGGAATCTAGGCTTACCATCGCTTCTTCATAGTTCATAGGTTCGTCATGGTCTAGTAACATAACCTCCAGAACATGATTACCATACCACTCTGGTGCGGATCTTACTCTGGTTGATCTACGAGGTTCAGTAACAACTCGATCTGAAGTTTCATGATCATCATCGTTAACTTCCTCACTAATTGGTGTAGGTGTCACAGGAACCGGTTTCTGTCATGAACTACTTTCCAATAAGGGAGTATGTACAGTTACCTCATCAAGTTCTACTTTCCTCCCACTCACTTCTTTCGAGAGAAACTCCTTCTCTAGAAAGGATCCAAATTTAGCAACAAAAGTCTTGCCTTCAGATCTGTGATATAAGGTGTACCCAACTGTCTCCTTTGGTTATCCTATGAAGACACATTTCTCTGATTTGGGTTTGAGCTTATCAGGATGAATCTTTTTCACATAAGCATCACAACCCGAAAATTTCAGAAACGAGAACTTTGGTTTCTTGCCAAACCACAGTTCATACGGTGTCATCTCAACAGATTTAGATTGTGCCCTTTTTTAACGTGAATGTAGATGTCTCAAATGCATAACCCCAAAACGATAGTGGTAAATCAGTAAGAAACATCATAGATTGCACTATATCCAATAAAGTACGGTTATGACGTTCGGACACACCATTATGCTGTGGTGTTCCAGGTGGCATGAGTTTGTGAAACTATTCCACATTGTTTTAATTGAAGGCCACACTTGTAACTCAAATATTTTCCTCCACGATCAGATCGTAGAAACTTTATTTTCTTGTTATGATGATTTTCTACTTCACTCTAAAATTCTTTGAACTTTTCAAATGTTTCAGACTTATGTTTCATCAAGTAGATATACCCATATCTGCTCAAATTATCTGTGAAGGTCAGAAAATAACGATACTCGCCACGAGCCTCAACATTCATCGGACCACATACATCTGTATGTATGATTTCCAACAAATCTGTTGCTCGCTCCATAGTTCCGGAGAACGGCGTTTTAGTCATCTTGCCCATGAGGCGTGGTTCGCAAGTACCAAGTGATTCATAATCAAGTGGTTCCAAAAGTCCATCAGTATGGAGTTTCTTCATGCGCTTTACACCAATATGACCTAAATGGCAGTGCCACAAATAAGTTGCACTATCATTATCAACTCTGCATCTTTTGGCTTCAATATTATGAATATGTGTATCACTACTATCGAGATTCAACAAAAATAGACCAGTCTTCAAGGGTGCATGACCATAAAAGATATTACTCATATAAGTAGAACAACCATTATTCTCCGATTTAAATGAATAACCGTCTCGCATCAAACAAGTTCCAGATATAATGTTCATGCTCAACGCTGGCACCAAATAACAATTATTCAGGTCTAAAACTAATCCCGAAGGTAGATGTAGAGGTAGCGTGCCGACCGTGATCACATCGACTTTGGAACCATTTCCCACGCGCATCATCACCTCGTCCTTAGCCAATCTTCGCTTAATCCGTAGTCCCTTTGTTCACCTTGCCATCCTTCTTATCCGCCAAATACTTGGGGCAGTTCCGCTTCTAGTGACCAGTCTGTTTGCAATAGAAGCACTCAGTCTCAGGCTTAGGTCCAGACTTGGGTTTCTTCTCCTGAGCAGCAACTTGTTTGCTGTTCTTCTTGAAGTTCCCCTTCTTCTTCCCTTTGCCCTTTTTCTTGAAACTGGTGGTCTTGTTGACCATCAACACTTGATGCTCCTTTTTGATTTCTACCTCTGCAGCCTTTAGCATTGCGAAGAGCTCGTGAATCGTCTTATCCATCCCTTGCATGTTATAGTTCATCACGAAGCTCTTGTAGCTTGGTGGCAATGATGGAAGAATTCTGTCAATGACGCAATCATCCGGAACATTAACTCCCAGTTGAATCAAGTGATTGTTATACCAAGACATTCTGATTATATGCTCACTGACAGAACTATTCTCCTCCATCTTACAGCTGTAGAACTTATTGGAGACTTCATATCTCTCAATCCGGGCATTTGCTTGAAATATTTACTTTAATTCCTGGAACATTTCATATGCTCCATGACATTCAAAACGCCGTTGAAGTCCCGGTTCTACGCCGTAAAGCATGGCACACTGAACTATCAAGTGGTCATCAGCTTTGCTCTTCTAGACGTTCAATAACATCTGGTGTTGCTCCTGCAGCAGGTTTGTCACCTAGCGGTGCTTCCAGGACGTAATTCCTCTATGCAGCAATGAGGATAATCCTCAAGTTACGGACCCAGTCCGTGTAATTGCTACCATCATCTTTCAACTTTGCTTTCTCAAGGAACACATTAAAATTCAACGGAAGAACAGCACGAGCCATCTATCTACAACAACATAGACAAGCAAGATACTATCAGGTACTAAGTTCATGATAAATTGAAGTTCAATTAATCATATTATTTAAGAACTCCCACTTAGATAGACATCCCTCTAATCCTCTAAGTGATCAGGTGATCCAAATCAACTAAACCATGTCCGATCATGACGTGAGATGGAGTAGCTTCAATGGTGAACATCACTATGTTGATCATATCTACTATATGATTCACGCTCAACCTTTCGGTCTCAGTGTTCTGAGGCCATATCTGTTATATGCTAGACTCTCAAGTTTGACCTGAGTATTCCGCGTGTGCAACTGTTTTGCACCCGTTGTATTTGAACGTAGAGCCTATCACACCCGATCATCACGTGATGTCTCAGCACGAAGAACTTTCGCAATGGTGCATACTCAGGGAGAACACTTATACCTTGATAATTTAGTGAGAGATCATATTATAATGCTACCGTCAATCAAAGCAAGATAAGATGCATAAAAGATAAACATCACATGGAATCAATATAAGTGATATGATATGGCCATCATCATCTTGTGCTTGTGATCTCCATCTTCGAAGCACCATCATGATAACCATCGTCACCGACGCGACACCTTGATCTCCATTGTAGCATCGTTGTCGTCTCGCCAACTTATGCTTCTACGACTATCGCTACCGCTTAGTGATAAAGTAAAGCATTACAGGGCGATTGCATTGCATACAATAAAGCGACAACCATATGGCTCCTGCCAGTTGCCGATAACTCGGTTACAAAACATGATCATCTCATACAATAAAATATAACATCATGCCTTTACCATATCACATCACAACATGCGCACATGCAAGATCATGGTGATGCATAGAAACGAGAGGGGAGACTGTGTCCACGTACCCTCGTAGACTGAAAGCGGAAGCGTTAGCACAACGCGGTTGATGTAGTAGTACGTCTTCACGATCCGACCGGTCCAAGTACCGAACACACGACACCTCCGAGTTCAGCACACGTTCAGCTCGATGACATCCCACGAACTCTGATCCAGGAGAGCTTCGAGGGAGAGTTTCGTCAGCACGATGGCGTGGTGATGGTGATGATGATGCTACCGACGCAGGGCTTCGCCTAAGCACCGCTACGATATGATCGAGGTGGAATATGGTGGAGGGGGGCATCGCACACGGCTAAGAGATCAAGAGATCAATTGTTGTCTAGAGGTGCCCCCTGCCCCCGTATATAAAGGAGGGAGGGAGAGGCCGGCCCTAGAGGGGGCGCGCCAAGTGTGGGGAGTCCTACTAGGACTCCCAAGTACTAGTAGGATTCCCCTCTCCTCTCCGGAGTAGGAGAGAAGGAAAGAGGGGGAGAGGGAGAAGGAAAAAGGGGTTGCACCCCTTGTCCAATTTGGACCAGAGGGGGGGGGGGCGCGTGCCTCCTTCCTTTTGGCCTCTCTCCTCTATTCCCGTATGGCCCATTAAGGTCCAATACTTCTCCCGGTGAATTCCCGTAACTCCCCGGTACTCCAAAAATACCCGAATCAGTTGGAACCTTTCCGACGTCCGAATATAGTCGTCCAATATATCGATGTTTACATCTCGACCATTTCGAGACTCCTCGTCATGTCCCCGATCTCATCCGCACTACAAACTACCTTCGGTGCAACAAATCACATAAACTCATAATACAATTGTTACCGAAACTTCAAGCGTGTAGACCCTACGTGTTCGAGAACTATGTAGACATGACCGAGACACGTCTCCGGCCAATAACCAATAGCGGAACCTGGATGCTCATATTGGATCCCACATATTCTATGAAGTTCTTTATCGGTCAAACCGCATAATAACATATGTTGTTCCCTTTGTCATCGGTATGTTACTTGCCCGAGATTCGATCGTCGGTATCTCAATACCTAGTTCAATCTTGTTACTGGCAAGTCTCTTTACTCGTTCCGTAATACATCATCTCGTAACTAACTCATTAGTTACAATGCTTGCAAGGCCTATAGTGATGTGCATTACCAAGTGGGCCCAGAGATACCTCTCCGACAATCGGAGTGACAAATCCTAATCTCGAAATACGCCAACCCAACAAGTAACTTCGGAGACACCTGTAGAGCACCTTTATAATCACCTAGTTATGTTGTGACGTTTGGTAGGACACAAAGTGTTCCTCCGGTAAACGGGAGTTGCATAATCTCATAGTCATAGGAACATGTATAAGTCATGAAGAAAGCAATAGCAACATACTAAACGATCAAGTGCTAAGCTAACGGAACGGGTCAAGTCAATCACATCATTCTCCTAATGATGTGATCCCATTAATCAAATGACAACTCATGTCCATGGCTAGGAAACTCAACCATCTTCGATTAACGAGCTAGTCAAGTAGAGGCATACTAGTGACACTCTGTTTGTCTGTGTATTCACACATGTATTATGTTTCCGGTTAATACAATTCTAGAATGAATAATAAACATTTATCATGAAATAAGGAAATAAATAATAACTTTATTATTGCCTCTAGGGCATATTTCCTTCAAATCCTACTCCCGCTGGGAGTAGGACTCATACAGGGCATGCCATAGAGTGCCGACCCTCCCCCTCCTCCACTCCTTTATATACCAGGGAGTGGCGCACCCCATAGACACAACAGACAACTGTCTTAGCCGTGTGCGGTGCCCCCTCCACCATAATCCACCTCGATCATATCATCGTAGTGCTTAGGAGAAGCCCAGCGCCGGTAACTTCATCATCATCATCATCACGCCGTCGTGCTGATGAAGCTCTCCCTCGACACTCAGCTGGATCGAGAGTTCGTGGGACATCGGCGAGCTGAATGTGTGCATATCGCGAAGGTGCCGTACTTTCGGTACTAGGATCGGTCGGATCATGAAGACATACGACTACATCAACCGTGTTGTCAAAACACTTCCGCTTATAGTCTACAAGGGTACGTGGACTACACTCTCCCCTCTCGTTGCTATGCATCACCATGATAGATCTTGTGTGTGCGTAGGAATTTTTTTGAAATTACTGCATTCCCCAACAGTGGCATCCGAGCTAGGTCTATGCGTAGATGTTATATGCACGAGTAGAACACAAAGCGTTGTGGGCGATAATAGTGATACTGCTTACCAGCATGTCATACTTTGATTCGGCGGCATTTTTGGATGAAGCGGCTCAGACCGACATTACGTGTACGCTTACGCGAGATTGGTTCTACCGACGTGCTTTGCACACAGGTGGCTAGTGGGTGTCAGTTTCTCCAACTTTAGTTGAATCGAGTGTGACTACACCCAGTCCTTGTGGAAGGTTAAGACAACACACTTGACGAAAAATCATTGTGGTTTTTGATGCTCAGGTAAGAACAGTTCTTGCTCAGCCCGTAGCAGCCACGTAAAACTTGCAACAACAAAGTAGAGGATGTCTAACTTATTTTTGCAGGGCATGTTGTGATGTGATATGGTCAAGACATGATGCTAAATTTTATTGTATGAGATGATCATGTTTTGTAACAGAGTTATCGGCAACTCGCAAGAGCCATATGGTTGTCATTTTATTATATGCAATGCAATCGCCATGTAATTGCTTTATTTTATCACTAAGCGGTAGCGATAGTCGTAGAAGCAATAGTTGGTGAGACGACAACGATGCTTCAATGGAGATCAAGGTGTCAAGTCGGTGACGATGGTGATCATGACGGTGCTTTGGAGATGGAGATCAAAGGCACAAGATGATGATGGCCATAACATATCACTTATATTGATTGCATGTGATGTTTATCCTTTATGCATCTTATTTTGCTTAGTTCGGCGGTAGCATTATAAGAAGATCCCTCACTAAATTTCAAGGTATAAGTGTTCTCCCTGAGTATGCACCGTTGCTATAGTTCGTCGTGCCGAGACACCACGTGATGAGCGGGTGTGATAAGCTCTACGTTCACAGACAATGGGTGCAAGCCAGTTTTGCACATGCAGAATACTCGGGTTAAACTTGATGAGCCTAGCATATGCATATATGGCCTCAGAACACTGAGACCGAAAGGTCGAGCGTGAATCATATAGTAGATATGATCAACATAGTGATGTTCACCATTGAAAACTACTCCATCTCACGTGATGATCGGACATGGTTTAGTTGATATGGATCACGTGATCTGTTAGATGATTAGAGGGATGTCTATCTAAGTGGCAGTTCTTAAGTAATATGATTATTTGAACTTTAATTTATCATGAACTTAGTACCTGATAGTGTTTTGCATGTCTATGTTGTTGTAGATAGATGGCCCGTGCTGTTGTTCTGTTGAATTTTAATGCGTTCCTAAAGAAAGCTAAGTTGAAAGATGATGGTAGCAACTACACGGACTGGGTCCATAACTTGAGGATTATCCTCATTGCTGCATAGAAGAATTACGTCCTGGAAGCACCGCTAGGTGGCAAACCCGCTGCAGGAGCAACGCCAGATGTTATGAATGTCTCGCAGAGCAAAGCTGATGACTACTCGATAGTTCAGGGTGCCATGCTTTACGGTTTAGAACCGGGACTTCAACAACGTTTTGAACGTCATGGAGCATATGAGATGTTCCATGAGTTGAAGTTAATATTTCAAGCAAATGCTCGGATTGAGAGATATGAAGTCGCCAATAAGTTCTACAGCTGCAAAATGGAGGAGAATAGTTCTGTCAGTGAACATATACTCAAAATGTCTGGGTACCACAACCACTTGACTCAACTGGGAGCTAATCTCCCTGATGATAGTGTCATTAACAGAGTTCTTCAATCATTGCCACCAAGCTACAAGAGCTTCGTGATGAACTATAATATGCAAGGGATGGATAAGACAATTCCCGAGCTCTTCGCAATGCTAAAGGCTGCAGAGGTAGAAATCAAGAAGGATCATCAAGTGTTGATGGTCAACAAGACCACTAGTTTCAAGAAAAAGGGTAAAGGGAAGAAGGGGAACTTCAAGAAGAAGAACAAGCAAGTTGCTGCTCTAGTGAAGAAGCCCAAGTCTGTACCTAAGCCTGAGACTGAGTGCTTCTATTGCAAAGGAACTGGTCACTGGAAGCGGAACTGCCCCAAGTATTCGGCGGAGAAGAAGGATGGCAAAGTGAAAGGTATATTTGATATACATGTTATTGATGTGTACCTTACTAATGCTTGCGGTAGCGCCTTGATATTTGATACTGGTTCTGTTGCTAATATTTGCAACTCGAAACAGGGGCTACGGATAAGAGAAGATTGGCTAAGGATGAGGTGACGATGCTCATGGGAAATGGTTCCAAAGTCGATGTGATCACCATCGGCACGCTACCTCTACATCTACCTCCGGGATTAGTTTTAGACCTAAATAATTGTTATTTGGTGTCAGCGTTGAGCATGAACATTAAATCTGGATCTTGTTTGATGCGAGACGGTTATTCATTTAAATCAGAGAATAATGGTTGTTCTATTTATATGAGTAATATCTTTTATGGCCATGCACCCTTGATGAGTGGTCTATTTTTAGTAAATCTTGATAGTAGTGATACACATGTTCATAGTATTGAAGCCAAAAGATATACGTTTAATAATGATAGTGCAACTTATTTGTGGCACTAGCTTTTAGGTCATATTGGTGTAAAGCGCATGAAGAAACTCCATGCTAATGGGCTTTTGGAATCACTTGATGCTTGCGAACCATTCCTCATGGGCAAGATGACTAAGACTCCGTTCTCCGGAATAATGGAGTGAGCAACAGACTTGTTGGAAATAATACATACTGATGTATGCAGTCCGATGAGTGTTGATGCTCGCGGCGGGTATTGTTATTTTCTTACCTTCACAGATGATTTGAGAAGATATGGGTATATCTACTTGATGAAACATAAGTCTGAAACATTTGAAAAGTTCAAAGAATTTCAGAGTGAAGTGGTAAATCATCATAACAAGAAAATAAAGTTTCTATGATCTGATCGTGGAAGAAAATATTTGAGTTACAAGTTTGGTCTTCATTTGAAACAATGCAGAATAGTTTCGCAACTCACGCCACCTAGAACACCACGGCGTAATGGTGTGTCCGGAGGTCGTAATCATACTTTACTAGATATGGTGTGATCTATGATGTCTCTCATTGATTTACCGCTGTCGTTTTGGGGTTATGGTTTAGAGACGGCTGCATTCACGTTAAATAGGGCACCATCTAAATCCGTTGAGATGACACCTTATGAACTGTGGTTTGGCAAGAAACCCAAGTTGTTATTTCTTAAAGTTTGGGGCTGCGATGCTTATGTGAAAAAGCTTCAACCTAATAAGCTCGAACCCAAATCGGAGAAATGTGTCTTAATAGGATACCCAAAGGAGATTGTTGGGTACACCTTCTATCACAGATCCGAAGGCAAGATATTCGTTGCTAAGAATGGATCCTTTCTAGAGAAGGAGTTTCTCTTAAAAGAAGTGTGACATGCCCAAGATGCAACCCTATCCTAAAGGAACTCGAAGGTCCCACCAAGGATAGAAGCGCATTTTGAAGACGCTTTTGCAAGGTGGATATCATTACATCAACATTACATAATAGTGGGAATACATCCAAGACATACAATGAGACATGAATACAACAATACATCATACAAAAGATCAACATCCGACTACGGATGAAACAAAAACAGAAACTCAAACGACATCCACCTGCTAGCCCAGGCTGCCGACCAGGAACCTAACCCAAGATCGACGAAGAAGAAGAAGAACTTCAACACAAGTAAACATTGCTCTCGCGTCATGATCATCGCATAACCTATACCTGCAACTGGTGTTGTAGCAATCTGTGAGCCAGGACTCAGCAATCCCATTACCATGGGTATCAAGACTAGCAAAGCTTAATGGGTAAGGCAGGGGGTAAAGTGGTGAGGTTGCAGCAGCAACTAAGCATGTATGGTGGCTAACATACGCAAATAAGAGCGAGAAGAGAGGCAAAGCAAGCGGTCGTCAACTAGTAATGATCAAGAAGTGATCCTGAACTCCTACTTACGCCAGACATAACCCAGAAACCGTGTTCTCCTCTTGATCGACCCCGAAAAGAGACACTCACGGTTATGCACACGGTTGGTGTATTTTAGAAGAGTTTGCTTTAAGTTTACTACAACTGGATATTAACAAATTCCCATCTGCCACATAACCGTGGGCACGGCTTTCGAAAGTTCAAACCCCGCAGGGGTGTCCCAACTAAGCCCATTATAAGCTCTCGCGATCAAAGAAGGATATTCCTTCTCCCGGGAAGACCCGATCAGTCTCGGAATCCCATTTCCAAGACATTTCGACAATGGTAAAACAAAACCAGCAAGACCGCCCGATGTGCCGACAATCCCGATAGGAGCTGCACATATCTCGTTCTCAGGGCAACACCGGATGAGACAGGCTACGAGTAAAACCAGGCCTCGAGTTTCCCCGTGGTGGCCCCGTAGGCGGCTCGGTTCGAACCAGCACTTAGAGAAGCACTGGCCCGGGGGGGGGGAGCTAAATAAAGATGACCCTCAAGAGCGCGACTCCCAAGGGAAAAATAGGTGGTGGTGAGGCAAATGGTAAAACCAAGGTTGGGCCTTGCTGGAGGAGTTCTATTCAAAACGAACTGTCGAGGGGGTCCCATAAATCAACCAACCGCGTTAGGGACGCAAAATCCGGGAACATAATACCGATATGACGGAAACTAGGGCGGCAATAGTGGAACAAAACACCAGGCATAAGGCCGAGCCTTCCACCCTTTACCAAGTGTATAGATGTATTAATAATATAAGAGATATTGTGATATCCCATCATAAACATAATCCAACATGGAGCAATCTTCATCTTCACCTGCAACTAGCAACGCTATGAGAGGGGTTGAGCAAAAGCGGTAACATAGCCAAACAATGGTTTGCTAGGAAGGGTGACAAAGGTTAGAGGTTCATGGCAATTCGGGAGGCTTGATAAGCAAGTGGTAGGATACGCAGCATAGCGATAGAACGAAGCAACTAGCATAGCAATGATAGTAATGAGATCCAAGGTGACGGTCATCTTGCCTGAAATCCCGCAAGGAAGAAGAACGAGTCCATGAAGAAGATGAAGCCACGAAGACGAACCAAGCTTAGACGAACGAATCCTCACAATCGCAACGAAACGGGAACTATCGAGAAGAAGCACACAACATGGTAAAGACACCACACATGAACAAGACATGATGCTCAACCAAGTATGATGCATGAGAAAGCTACATGTATCTACTCATGGCAAGAGATGATGCATACAAGAACAACACATCAAAGCAAGTTTAAATGAGGCCGAAAACAACATATAACAAATCCGGTAAGTCCCCATATGCAAATTTAGAAATTGGTCCAGATCTGAATAAACCTTATGTTCAGGTTGTTAAACAGCAAGTTAAGATGCACCACGATGATCTACACGAAATTCTAGTCAGGTTACATATAAAGTTCATTATATTCGGAGCTACGGCTTAGAAGATATGAGCAAAACAAGATAAGCATGGCATTGATGCAAAATGCATACAAACATCAAGCAAACACACTCAAAACATGGATGCAGCAAGGTAACATGAAATTACATACAAAAATAAGCAAGTTTCATGTAGAGCACACTCAAAACGGAGCAACGGTTCAACACATACACTCTATACAAGTTTAAAGGACAAGTTGTCCAAAACAGCAACTAGGCATATTGCAAGCATCAAAATAACAAGCTACATCACTTTAACATGAAAACAACAGGCATGGACATGATGTACATGTAAAGCATGACAAAACATGAACAGTGAGATATCTCCAGAAACTAGTAGAACATGCTCAAAAGGACATGGCAAAATTGCAAATAATAACAGGTTCACAGACTTAACAGAATTCATAGGGCATGGCAGAAGTAGCATCGGATTGCAACATTTAGAGCTATCAAACAACAAGCAGCAGGAACTTATCATGGAAATCCAAGGCATGGACTGAATCTACTAATTGAATATAACAAAAGTCCCTTACTGACCATGAGCAGAAAGTGCACAAAAAATATGATGGCACCCATGTAAACATAGCAAGTTTCGTTACAGATTCAGACTTGGTGAAAATAACAGCACATGGCAGGAACAACGATAAGTAGGCATGTTGGTGAGCTCGATTCACTCATCACAAGGTATTTCATGAAAACATAAGCATACCATCAGAAAGAAGACATGGTCATGAAGTTAAATATGGCAAGATCAAGTTCATAGCATGCATGGATCAACTATAACAACCTTGGCAAGATTGAATAACATCTAAACAATCTGCCAGGAACATTTTATAGCAAAAGTAGAGCAAGATTAAGACATTCTAGAGCATTCTATAAATACAAAAAGAGGCATGGATGGATAGTGCATAACCATATGAACAAAACATCCTTACTGAACATACTCAAAAGAGTCATGTATAACACTGTAGCAACATGAATACATGGCATGAAAATAACATCAGAACAAGGACTGAAATTCCAAGTCCCTGAAATCAGCAATATCACGAGAGCTACTTTGCAAGATTGAAACAACCAATACATGGCATATCATGAAGAATGGATTGCACAACAACAAATAGGACATGTTTTATCTCATAACACATGTAGACTTCATGCTCAAAAGAAAATCACACAAAAAGATGCAAAAATGACAAATGAGCATGTTCTGTTAACTGACAGCAGACAACATTACATAGCACTCTTGCAACGATGATTAGGGCATCAACACGAACTCTAATGAGCATGTCACACTGGAACAAAATGAAAAGGACATCCAGATCAACATTTCAATATATCATGAACGCAAAACGGGGCAGTATGCTAGGAGATATGGCAGGTCAAACATAGCATCAGAATGCAATTATCTCGGGACTTAGAGAAAATCTCACCCTCCGAAAAAGTCAACGCGGGACGGAGAGATCCCGGGAAGGTGCGCCGTTTGGATGGAGGGAGTGGTGGATCTGATGCACTCCCTCAGATCCAGAGTCGACGAGAGCTCCGGCGAGCTCACCAGCGAGGGAGACGACGCGGCGGCGGTGGAGGACGTCGGGGAAGGAGGATGAGGCCGGGCGACGAGGTCCTGGGGTCCGGCGACGCACGCCGGCGCGGCTGCCGGGGCACGCAGCGACGAATGAGAGGCGGCAGGGAGGAGCTCGGGGCGGCGGTTGGCGGCGGGTCCGGCGAGGTCACGCGGGGCGCGGGGCGGCGTGGTGGTGCGGCGGCGCGGCGACGGCGATCCGGCGGCGAGGCGCGGCGGGGCGCGCGACGGCAGCGCGACATGCTTGGCGCGGCGACGGCGTGGCATGCGGGCGGCGGCAGCTTGCGCGGAGCGGGCGCGCATAGGCGGCGGCTGGAGGGCGGGACGGCGCGGGCAGCGGCCGGGCCCGGGCAGGCCGGCCTCGGGCCCCGCGAGTCGGCGGCGGAGGGAGGAGAGAGAGGCGCGGGCGCGGGACAGGTGGTGGCTCCTGGTTGGCCAGCGGCAGCGACAGGGTGACGTGGCATCACGCCATTGGCCGGAACGAGGTGGAGGCTGGACATGTCCGGCGTGGGATGGACATGTCTGGCGGCGCGAGGAAGAGGGAGGCTATGGTTTCATCCGCAATTTCGGGGGATGGGACTAATTTATAGGTAGAGGGAGCTAGGAGGCTCCAAATGAGGTGCGGTTTTCGGCCATGCGATCGTGATCGAACGGCCGAGAGGATGGTGGGGGTTTGGATGGGTTTTCGACCACTTTGGAGGGGTATTGGGCTGCAAGAGGCCTTTGTGGTTGCCCGGTTAACCGTTGGAGTATCGAACGGGCTCCAAATGGAACGAAACTTGGCAAATCGCGGTCCATTCCGAGAATGTTTAACACCCGCACACGAAAAGAGGTAAAAGGGGGTGCAGGGGAGCATAGGAGTGCGGATTGCAAAATGGACAACGGGGAAAATGCTTAGATGCATGAGACGAACACGTATGCAAAATGAGATGCACATGATGACATGGCAAAATGCAACACGCAAGCAAATGACATGGCAACAACGGTGAATAACTAGGAGACACCTGGCGCATCGCATCCGGGGCGTTACAAAGTGAGTGGGAGGAAAGTAGAACTTGATGAGATAACAATACCTGCTCCCTTATTGGAAAGTAGTTCATCACAGTAATCAGTTCCAGTGATTCCTACACCAGTAAGTGAGGAAGGTAATGATGATGATCATAAAACTTCTGGTCAAGTTACTACCGAACCTTGTAGGTCAACTAGAGTAAGATCTGCACCAGAGTGGGACAGTAATCTTGTTCTATAAGTCATGTTACTTGACCATGACGAACCAACGAACTATGAGGAAGCGATGATGAGCCCAGATTCCGCAAAATGGCTTGAGGCCATGCAATCTGAGATGGGATTCATGTATGAGAACAAAGTATGGACTTTGGTTGACTCGCCCGTTGATCGGCAAGCCATAGAGAATAAATGGATCTTCAAGAAGAAGACTAACGCTGACGGTAATGTTACTGTCTACAAATCTCGACTTGTTGCGAAAGGTTTTTGACAAGTTCAAGGAGTTGACTACGATGAGACCTTCTCAACCGTAGCGATGCTTAAGTCCGTCCGAATCATGTTAGCAATTACCGCATTTTATGATTTTGAAATTTGGCAAATGGATGTCAAAACTGCATTGCTTAATGGATATCTTAAAGAAGAGTTGTATATGATGCAACTAGAAGGTTTTGTCGATCCAATAGGTGCTAACAAAGTGTGCAAGCTCCAACGATCCATTTATGGACTGGTGCAAGCCTCTCAGAGTTGGAATATAAGCTTTGATAGTGTGATCAAGGCATATGGATTTATACAGACTTTTGGAGAAGCCTGTATTTACAAGAAAGTGAGTGGGATCTCTGTAGCATTTTTGATATTATATCTGGATGACATATTGTTGATCAGAAATGATACTAAATTTCTGAATAGCATAAAAGGATACTTGAATAAGAATTTTTCAATGCAAGACCTCGGTGAAGATGCTTATATATTGGGCATCAAGATCTATAGAGATAGATCAAGACGCTTAATTGGACTTTCATAAAGCACATACCTTGACAAAGTTTTGAATAAGTTCAAAGTGGATCAAGCAAAGAAAGGGTTCTTGCCTGTGTTACAAGGTGTGAAGTTGAGTCAGACTCAATGCTCGACCACTGCATAAGATAGAGAGAAAATGAAAGTCATTCCCTATGCTTCATCCATAGGTTCTATCATGTATGCAAATGCTGTGTACCAGACCTGATGTGTGCCTTGCTATTCGTTTAGCAGGGAGGTACCAAATTAATCTCGGAGTGGATCACTGGACAACAGTCAAGAATATCTTGAATTACCTCGAAAGGACTAAGGATATGTTTCTAGTTTATGGAGGTGACAAAGAGCTCCTCGTAAATGGTTACGTCGATGCAAGCTTTGACATTGATCCGGATGACTCGAAGTCACAAATTGGATACGTATTTTTATTGAATGGTGGAGCTGTCAGTTGGTGCATGTCCAAGCAGAGCGTCGTGGCGGGATCTACGTGTGAAGCGGAGTACATACCTGATTCAGAAGCAGCGAATGAAGGAGTCTGGATGAAGGAGTTCATATCCGATCTAGGTGTCATACCTAGTGCATCGGGTCCAATGAAAATCTTTTGTGACAATACTGGTGCAATTTCCTTGGCAAAGGAATGCAGATTTCACAAGAGAACCAAGCACATCAGGAGATGCTTCAATTCCATCTGTGATCAAGTCAAGGAGGGAGACATAGAGGGCTAAAATAAAGATGACACTCGGGATACGCGACTCCCAAGGGAAAAGTTAGTAGGCTGAGGCAAATATAAAACCAATGTTGGGCCTTGCTGGAAGAGTTTTATTCAAAGCGAACTGTCAAGGGGGTCCCATAAATCACCCAACCGCGTTAGGGACGCAAAATCCGGGAACATAATACCGATATGATGGAAACTAGGGCGGCAAGAGTGGAACAAAACACCAGGCATAAGGCCGAGCCTTCCACCCTTTACCAAGTATATAGATGCATTAATAATATAAGAGATATTGTGATATCCCAACATAAACAATAGTCCAACATGGAGCAATCTTCATCTTCACCTGCAACTAGCAACGCTATAAGAGGGGCTGAGCAAAAGCGGTAACATAGCCAAACAACGATTTGCTAGGAAGGGGGACAAAGGTTAGAGGTTCATGGCAATTTGCGAGGCTTGATAAGCAAGTGGTAGGTAACGCAGCATAGCGATAGAATGAAGCAACTAGAATAGCAATGATAGTAGTGAGATCCAAGGTGACGATCATCTTGCCTGAAATCCCGCTAGGAAGAAGAACGAGTCCATGAAGCAGATGAAGCCATGAAGACGAACCAAGCGTAGACGAACGAATCCTCACGATCGGAACGGAACGGGAACTATCGAGAAGAAACACACAACATGGTAAACGCACGACACATGAACAAGGCATGATGCTCAACCAAGTATGATGCATGGCAAAGCTACATGAGGCTACGCATGGCAAGAGATGATGCATACAAGAACAACACATCAAAGCAAGTTTAAATGAGGCCGGAAACAACATATGACAATTCTAGTAAGTCCCCATATGCAAATTTCGAAATTGGTCCAGATCTGAATAAACCTTATGTTCAAATTGTTAAACAGCAAGTTATGATGCACCAAGATGATCTACATGAAATTCTAGTCAAGTTACATATAAAGTTCATTTAATTTGGAGCTACGGCCAAGAAGATATGAGCAAAAGAAGGTAAGCATGGCATTGATGTAAAATGCATTCAAACATCAAGCACACACCTCAAAATATGGATGCAACAATGTAAAATGAATCTACACACAAAACTAAGCAAGTTTCATATAGAGCACACTCAAGACGGAGCAACGGATCAACACATACACTCTATACAAGTATAAAGGGCATGCTGTCCAAAACAGCAACTAGGCATATTGCAAGCATGAAAAAAACATGCTACAGGATCTCAGCATGAAAACAGAAGCAATGGACATGATGTACATGTAAAGCGTAGCAAAACATGAACACTGAGCTATCTCCAGAAATCACTAGAACATGCTTCAAAGGACATGGCAAGATTGCAAATAATAACAGGTTCACAGACTTGGTAGAAATTCACTAGACAAGACAGAGATAACATCAGGTTACAAAGTTAGAGCTATCAAACAACAAGCTACAGGAACTTATAATGGCAACCAAAGGTATGGCAGGAATCTAATAATTGCATAGAACAAAAATCCCTTACTGAGCATGAGCCAAAAGGGAGCATAAGATATGATGGCACCCATGTAAACATAGCAAGTCTTATAAACAGATTCAGACTTCGTGAAAATAACAGTGCAAGGCAGGAACAACGATAAGTAGGCATATTGGTGAGCTTGAATCACTCACCACAAGGAATTTCTGGCAAAACAAGCATACCTACCGCAAGATGACATGTTAGTGAAGCTAACCATGGCAATAGCAAGTTCATATCATGCTTGGATCACTAACAACAACCATGGCAAAATTGATTAACATGTAAACAATCTACCAGGAACATCTTATAGCAAAAGTAAAGCAAGATTAAGTCATGCTAGAGCTCTCTATAAATGCAAACAGGGGTACGAATAGATAGAACATAACCATATGTCCAAAATATCCTTACTGAACATACTCAAAAGAGGCATGGATCTCACTTTAGAAACATGAATACATGGCATAAAAATAACAGCAGAGTCCCTAAAATTCCGCGTCCCTGAAATCAGCAACATCACGGAGACTACTTTGCAAGCTTGAAACAAACAATACATGGCATATCATGAAGAGTGGATTGCATCAAAGCAAAGACGGCATGTTGTATCTCATAACACATGTAGACTTCATGCTCAAAAGAAAATCACACAAAATGATGCAAAAATGACAAATGAGCATATTCTGTTAACAGACAGCAGACAACATTATATACCACTCTTGCAACGATGATTAGGACATCAAGATGAACTCTAATGAACATGGCACGATGGAACAAACTGAATAGCACAACGAGATGAACATTTTGATATATCGTACATGCAAAACGGAGCAGTATGCAGAGAGATATGGCATGGTGAAGCAGGCATGAAAATATATGAAACTCGGGGACTTGGAGATATTTCGACCTCGCGGGGAAAAAGTCAACGCGTCGGATCTGGATCTGGATCAGGCCGGATCGAGGCGGGGCCGAGCGGTGGTGCGCGAGGGCGGCAGCGAGGGGCGGAGCCAGGGGCAGGCGGCGATCACCGGCGGGAGGCCAGGCAGAGCAGGGAGGTGGCGGTGCAAGGCGGCGCTCGGGCGGCGCTGCGGCGGGCGCGGGGGCGCGCAGGCGGGCGACGCTCGGTGCGGACAGCGGCGCGGCCGGAGTTGCGCGGCGAGGCGGCGGGGCGGCGCAAGGGCGCCGGCGTGTGGAGGCGAGGAGGCGCTGGGGTGCGCGGCGGAGCGCGGTCGGCGGCGGGGATGCGGGCGCGAGGGCGGCCGGCGCGGGCGGCGGCGACCGGGCCCCGCGGGCCTACTGCGGGCCGCGCGGGCCGGCGGAGGAGGGAGGAGAGAGAGGGTGCGGGCGCGGGTGAGGTGGCGGCGCCTGGTTGGCTGTGGCGGCGGGGAAGGTGACGTGGCGCGACGCCATTGGCCGGAGGGACGTGGCCGGCGGACATGTCCGGCGCGGACGGATGTGTCCGACGGCGCGAGGAGGAAGACTGCTAGGGTTTGTACTGCGATTTTCAGAGAGGAAGGTGTTTATATAGGTAGAGGGAGCTAGGAGGCTCCAAATGGAGTGCGGTTTTCACCCACACGACCGTGATCGAATGATAACATGGAGATGACTTAGATGGGTTATTGGGCTGTTTGGGAGGGTATTAGGCTGCATTACAAAAGAGGCCTTTGCGGTTACCCGGTTAACCGTTGGAGTATCAAACGAGCTCCAATTGGCACGAAACTTGACATGCGGTCTACCGATGGTATACCAAGGCCGCTTGGAAAACCTCGGTCCATTTCGAGAACGTTTAACACCCGCTCATGAAAAGAGGCAAAAGGGGGCGCCGGAGGACATATGAGTGCCGGATTGCAAAATGGACAACGGGGAAAATGTTCGGATGCATGAAACAAACACGTATGCAAAATGAGATGCACATGATGACATGGCAAAATGCAACACGCAAGCAAACGACATGACAATGAAGGCGAATAACTGGCAGACACCTGGCGCATCAAATCCGGGGCGTTACAGGGTGCGCTAACAATTTGCCGTCCACCCAAGCCTTGACTTGGCGTCTTGTATCGCGGTACCCTAGGGGCACGGATTAGGAGAGATGTGCCAGTTTTAGGCTCGAACGAGGGTGGCTCACGAGAAGGCAAAGAGAAGAGAAATGCTCGCGAGGGCACCTGCCTAGCCCCCCTCGCGAGGTATGCGAGAGAGAGAAAATGAGCAAACTAGAGCCAAAAAAGCAGTAAAAGGCAAGGGAACCAAACCAGCAGCGAACACCAAGAGTAACACTGATCAAGGAAAAGCGAGCCAACTGCGAAAAGAAAATGAAAAACCGCGTCCGACACCTAGTCTAGTCTTCGAGTCTTCCCACCAGCCCGGAGCTAAGTGCTGTCCTCTAGGCGTGGGAGGGAGCCCCAGGGCCTGAGGCCGGCGCTCCTGAGACTCCGAGGCGTGTATGTCCCCACTCATTATTACGTGAGAGTGTCACGGGCACCGATTCTGCACAGGCACCGGGCCTTCTTCACAGGCTCTGGGCCTTTGTTCTCAGGCTCTGGGCCTTGCTTCATGGATAGAACTTCCGGAGGTGCTGGATGTTCTAGGCATTCTGGATGGGTATCCCGTCCCGCGTCTCCAGGTGCGCTGCACCCGACCTGGATACATGGACGACCCTGAACGGGCCCTCCCACATGGGCGAATGCTTGTGCAGCCCTTCCCTGGAGAGGACCCGTCTCAAGACGAGGTCACCCACCTGGAGCGTCCGGGAGCGGATGTTGCGGCAGTGGTACCGCCGCAGCGCTTGCTAATACCTTGCCGCCCTCAATGCGGCTTCGCGTCCGCGTTCCACCCCCAGCACGAGATCCATCCCCCGTATGGCGTCCTGCTGCGTTTCGTCGAATGCCAGGACCCGCGTGGAGGGATGCTTGACCTCGTGAGGGAGGACTGCTTCGGCTTCGTAGATGAGGAAGAACGGAGTCTCGCCCGTTGGCTTGGTAGCGGTGGTATGGATGGACCACAACACGGACTGGAGTTCGTCATGCCAGCCCCTGCCGCAGGCCTCGAGCTTCTTCTTAAAGGACCTGGTCTTGAGACCTGTCACAGCCCTAGAGTTTGCTTGTAACTTGTGGCATTGCATCCATGCATCATGTTTAAATTTCATGAAACTTGAAATGGGGATTGATCCAAGCCCTAGCATCAAAGGAATTCACTAGGTTCAACTAAAATATTTTCAGTAAATCCAAATGGCTTTCAAAAATGTTCATCATTTTTGGAAAATCCTGGAAACAGTAACCAGAGGTGATGCACATTTTTCCATGGCATTTATGGTTTCTGAATTAATCCAATAAGTATTTGCATTGGAGTTATAAATTCCTATAATAATATTTTTAGCTCCAATAATTTTGAAACATTTTGTGGGTCTCCAGAATAGTCCATCTAGCTCCCACAATAATTTTCAGAAGCAACAAAATTGAATTGGTTTCAAAACCAAATTCAAAACACACATGCAAAATAGAAAACAGAAACAGAAATGAAAAAGAGGGAACTAACCTGGCGGCCCGCTGCTGTACCTGCTGGCCCAGCCCACCTGGCCCTCCTGCCAGTCATCTTCCTCCTCTGCCAGTAGGCAGACGCAGTACAAAGCACGCTCGCACCCGAGCGCGACACGCCTCCACCTGCTTGCCTACCTCCCCGCCAGCACAACACCGCGAGCCCTCTCCGCGGTGCCGTCTGGATCCAACCCTCCCTCTTTCATCCTCTCCCTCTCTTCCTCGCCTCTGCACCGCCACGGCCGAACGCTGCTGTCGTCGCCGCTCATAGTTGTCGTAGCCACAACCTCCCTCTCGCCTCCCCGATTTATCCAAGAGCTCCGCCGCCTCGTCTACGTCCTCCTCACCGCTCCACGCGACCGGAAGGGCACCGAAGCACCGTCCCCGGCCTTTCTTCCCCGTCCACGGCCGACGGATGCCGCCGTTTGATTCGTCGTCCTCAGCGCCTCCCCGAGCGTTCCGAGACCGTCTTCTACCCCGTTGTGAGCACTCGAGCATTTCCCCTTCTCCCCGCAGTGAATCGCTTTCCCTAACTAGACTAGCCACCGGAGCCGAGAGCCCGTGCCGCCGGCCATGGCGCCATCGCGGCTACAGGCGGCGTAGCTTGAACCTGAGCATGTAATCGTGCTTGGGATGATCTCAGGGGACTAAAACACCCCCTAGCTATCCTTCCCGTGCCCCGTAGTGGTCACCCATGCCATCACCGAACTCTGGCCGCCGCCTAGCTCCCCGCCACCGCCTACTCCGGCCATACCAGCCTCCGCCGTCTGCCCTGCTGGATGCGCTGCACTTACCGCTGCCATTAGATGCAAACGGCGAGGCAAATGGTCGCCCGTAGCTCAATCCCAAGCGAACGCCGCCACGGTTTGAGGTCGCCGCCGGCCAAACACCGGCAAGCTGACGTGGCGGATTAGATTAGTACTAATTATGTCATTAGTCTAACCCTAGGACAATGACATATGGGCCCACGCCCTAATTAACCCCGGGTTTTATTTTCTGCTTAGTTTAGATTAACCCAGCGGGACCCACGCGTCACAGTTGACCCTGCTGACGTGGCCGTTGACTTGGCCCACCTGTCAGCGAGGTAAACAGCCCCATGCCACTGACGTGTGGCCGCCACACGTCAGGTTTGACCCGGTCAGCCGTAGTTGACCTGCTGACGTCATAGTGACGCAGTTAATGATTTTCTGGATTTATTATTAATCAAAAAAATCCAGAAAATTGCCTAAACTTCTAAAAATCATAGAAATTAATCTATAGCTCAGAATGAAATAAGTTATATATGAAAAATTATCAGAAAAATTCAAGGAATCTGTTTACTGCATTTTCATGCATGTTTGAACAACCTAGGGTTGCTGTACAGGACAATTTGCATGATTGACATTTAAATAAGCACATATGGAGTTTGAATTTGAACCCTTGGTTCAAACCAACTTCATTTAATATGGTTGCTAGTTGCATTAGCTCAATCAACAGCATATTGCCATGACATTATCATGCATCATAATTGTTGCATTGCATTGATTATGTTCTTTCTCTGTTGCCGGTGCGTGTCCCCTCTCAGTAGACGACGTTACAACGATTATTCGATGACACCGATGAAGAACTATATTATCTTCAGAAGTGCCAGGCAAGCAAAACCCCCTTGTTCATTCCGATACAATCCCACTCTCTCGCTCCTGCTCTCTTTTACTGCATTAGGACAACAACGATTCATCTGTTACTTGCTGCGGTAGCTGAACCCCTTTATCCTTTGCATGACCTGTCATTGCCACAGTAAATAGATGAAACCCACTAGCATGAGTAGGAGTTGTTTGAGCCCTGATGTGCCTACTCATTCTTGCTTGTTTGTCATGCCTGCTATTGCTTAGAGTTGAGTAGGGTCTGATTCATCGGGAATGAATTGGTATGGTGTTGAACATGTCCTACTGTGTCTGAGCTAAGTGTGTGAACACAGTTTGGTAAAGGTATTGGTGAGAGGCCATGTAGGAGTACATGGTGGGTTGTCTCATTGAAGCCGTCCCCAGGAACTGAGTTCTGTGTTTGTGATCCATGAAACAGTTACTACCACGCATTGGGCCCGAAACCAATGGACCCTCTCGGCTTCTTAATCACCCTTGTCCTCTGTCCAGGAGTTGCAAGTAGTTTCTGGTGTTTGTAGTATGCTGGGGGACGCACGCAGCGCTGACCGTCGGGGTGGGTTGTGTTGCGGTAGGCACGTGGTACGGTGTACCGGGCGCCCATTTGGTGTCTCGGGAACCCTGCTCACATCGTTCGGGGTCGTATGTGGAAACCTCGGACGGACTCCCTGCGGATGGAACCTGAATAGGCGATAAACCTGGACTAGAGACTTGAGTGTTTAGGTAGGCCGTGGCCGACTCCCTCGCCAGGATTCCGCTTGAAGGTTGCCGAGATACACGACGTGTACATGGTGGTAAGTGGCGAGAGCGTGTGTGAAGAAGTACACCCCTGCAGTGTTATAATGATCTATTTGAATAGCCGTGTCCGCGGTAATGGACTTCTGGGTTGCCTATAACAGTTCATAGACAAGTGAAAGTGGATACTCTAAAATGTGCAAGATAAGCGTGAGTGCTATGGATGGCCTTCTCGTAGGGAGATGGAAGTGGATCCATAGTGGTGTATTGATATGGTGAATATGTGGACTCGTGTGCGCCACCTCAAAAGAGTTACTTGTAGTCGTAGTTCAGGATAGCCACCGAGTCAAAGCTGGCTTGCTGCAGTTAAACTCCACTACCCCCTCTATTGATACTGATGCATATGTAGTTAGTTCTGATGTAAGTCTTGTTGGGTACATTTGTACTCAC
Organism: Aegilops umbellulata; assembly: GCA_032464435.1. Lineage (NCBI taxonomy): Eukaryota > Viridiplantae > Streptophyta > Magnoliopsida > Poales > Poaceae > Aegilops > Aegilops umbellulata. The sequence continues at coordinate 116,969,600 of CP136056.1, forward strand.
ATTTGCCTATTTTATGTTTTGCAGAGAGACGTCAGTCTCGCTAGTAGTTTCGTGTGGACTTTGAAGTTTAGCTTGATACGTCAGCTTCGATCTTGTGCCCTCGATAGGATCTGGTAGATAGTCAGGCTTCTCAGCCTTTTTCATTTGTAGATGTCTATACTCAGACATATTAAGCTTCTGCATGTGCTTTGACTTGTATGCTCTGAATGTTGGGTCATGAGACCCATGTTTGTAATATCTTGCTCCTCGGAGCCTAATGAATAAATACTTGAGTCGTAGAGTCTTGTTGTGATGCCATGTTGTATTTACACATATCGAGCATATTGTGTGTATGATTGAAATGTTTGGTATGTGTGGGATCCGACAATCTAGTTGCTTATCCTTGGCAGCCTCTCTTATGGGGAAATGTAGTCTTGTGCTTCCATGAGCCATAGTAGTCCGCTACAGCCCGGTTCACCAGAGTCCTGCTAGCCCAGCACTACTGCTCAGGACACTTGACTAGCCGGCATGTGTTTCACTTCGTTCCTGTGTCTGTCCCTTCGGGGAAATGTCACGTGGTGACATCCGGAGTCCTGCCTAGCCTGCTACAGCCCGGGTTACCGGAGTCCTGTTAGCCCAGTGCTACAGCCCGGATTCACAAGCTGTTGACCGACATGGTCGAAGTTGATTCATGTATGCCTGTCCCCACGGGTTAGTGCCGCTTTGGGTTCATGACTAGCCATGTCGGCCCGGGTTCTTTGTCCTATGGATGCTAGCGACACTATCATATACGTGAGCCAAAAGGCGCAAACGGTCCCGGGCCAGGTAAGGTGGCACCCGTGGGAATACCGTGCATGAGGCCGCAAAGTGATATGATGTGTTACATGCTAGATCGGTGTGACTTAGGATCGGGGTCCTGACAAGACCCCTTAGGACCTCAGCGTTGGCGTGTTCGGCCTGACCATTGCTCCTGGGGTGGGCCACCGAAGCATAGCCGATCTGCGTTCCAAGGTTAGCATAGTAGGTTTTGAAGAGGTTACTGGTAAACTGCGAGCCGTTATCTTTGATGATGCGGTTGGGGACTGTCGGTGTCAAAACCGGCGGATCTCGGGTAGGGGGTCCGGATCTGTGCGTCAAGGTCGGATGGTAACAGGAGACAAGGGACACTTTATTTTACCCAGGTTCGGGCCCTCTCGATGGAGGTAAAACCCTACTCCTGCTAGATTAATATTGATGATATGGGTAGTACAAGAGTATATCTACCACGAGATCAAGGAGGCTAAACCCTAGAAGCTAGCCTATGGGTATGATGATGGTTATGATGTGTTCGTCCTACGAACTACAACCCTCCGGTTTATATAGGCACTGGATAGGGTTAGGGTTACACAGAGTCGGTTACATTGGTAGGAGATCTTGAATATCCGCACGCCTAGCTTGCCTTCCACGCCAAGGAAAGAACCTTCCGGACACGGGACGAAGTCTTCAATCTTGTATCTTCATAGTCCTGGAGTCCGGCTGAAGATATAGTTCGGCTATCCGAACACCCCCTAATCCAGGACTCCCTCAGTAGCCCCCGAACCAGGCTTCAATGACGTCGAGTCCAGCGTGCAAATTTGTCTTCGGCATTGCAAGGTGGGTTCCCCCTCCGAATCTTGTGTACCTGTATGAATAATGTCCGTAGCGCTCCTCGGTCTCGGTGCCCAATAATTGCCGTCTTCCACGTGTTGAACGAATGCGAAAAGCCCGGGGGTGTTTTTATATTCACACCCTTGGTCATATAAACGAGCCGCCTATTTAACGGGATGAGGATCTAGATCCAAACAACATCTTCTTCTCCCCGCGAGTTATCATCAGAGCGTCTCCAACAAAGGTCCATTCCAACATGGCCAACCGTCATAGCTCCTCCCCTCGCCCCTCCATCCCCAAATCCGGAGACTGGGAGAGTTGCACCATCCCACACAACGAGCTAGTGTCACTTCAGGCCAAAGGATTCCTTCCCCAAGAATATATGGTCCCGGTCCGAGCCGGACTCGCCACCTACAACGGCGGCAAGCAAGCGGAGAGTACCCCCAATCCTTCTAAAGGAGAGCGGGTGTGCCTCGCCCCTTATTTATTAAGGGGTCTGGGATTTCCAATTCATCCATTCCTCCGCGGGCTTCTGGAGTTCTACGGCCTCCAGCTGCACAACCTCACGCCTGGCTCCGTGCTACATATTGCAGGCTTCGTTGCCCTTTGCGAGCTATTTTTAGGCGTCGAGGCTCATTTTGCGCTGTGGAAGAGGTTGTTCTGCTTGGTGCCCCATTCTCAGAAAGGGTCTATATACCAAGTGGGCGGAGCCGAAATATGGCGCATCGTCGGGACCGGATACCCATCCGGAACCCCAAAGAAGGCGTCCGAGGACTGGCCTTCAGAATGGTTCTACATAGACGACGTCCTGCTGCCGGACCCTGTCCGGGTCGGCCTCCCTGAGTTCAGCATGGCTCCCTTAAAGAAACGCTTAAGTTGGCGTCCGCGGAGCTCTCAGAGAGAAAGCAACAGAGACGTTCTTTACCTGATGGGCCGGATAAGACTGTTGGCTCATTCCGGACTAACTATGATTGGAGTCATGGCCGCATGTATTATGCGGGGGGTGCATCCGCTTCAATATAGGAGTCACCCCATGTGGGATTTCAACGGGGAGGATGACGCCACCCGTTACGGCCGCAAGGGGCTAGACACAGCTGCTGCTCTAGTAAAGATTCTAACATCTTTGTACAAGGGAGAAAAGGAGGACTTCCTCCGCGTCAACCCGCGGGCCGGATTCACTATGTATGAACCTCCAAGTTGGGTAAGTGAACAATTGCACTTGCCCGCTTATTTAATGCTCCCATGACTAGATACTTAATCTGGTGATTTCAATGCAGGAGCTTCGACAGGAGGTAAAGGATATCAACAGCTGCCCTCCATAGCCTGAGGACCCAGAACGGTCCCTCGATCCGGACTTCGAAGAGGATCCAGACATATCGGTGGAGCTCATCGACGGGGTGTTCCACCAGTTAAGCAAAGATAATACCTTGGTGGCCATTATGGCTGATTATCCCGGGTTAATCCCGGCCTCCCAGGTGACAGAAACCGGAGTGTTTATTCCCGCAAGAGAGATTCCGTCCTTACATATTCCGGTGTTTCTGACGACAACCGTATTTTTCAGGGGAGATTTCCGAGGAGGGAGGCCGAACCTGCGGTGGCTAGCCAACGAGGAGCCGCCGGGCCCCGCGGGGTAAAAAGGGATGAAGTCCGGACTGAGAGTTCGGCACAAAGGTATAACGCGCCCTCTGTCTTCCTGGCGTTATTCTGTCAGGGCATGTTAACATCCGTACTGTTTCCAGGACGAAGAGGCCTCGCCGGACTATATCCGGAGGGGCCGCCAACCGCGCCTCTACCAGCCAGGCCCCAACGTCTGGTCCGGAGGCGGGGACAAACACCAGGCTTGCGCCGGACGCTCCTCCAACAGAGGACGCGGACCGGCTATCTGCCACAAATTCAGAAGTGGAGAGCCCCATGAACCATAGGCGTCGCCGGACAGTTCTACGCGACGCTTGTTTCTCCCGAGAGGCCTTAAATGCCTTCAATTCGGGAGATGCGTACCTTCGTGCTGCTCAAGATGGTTTAGCCAGAGCCACGGAGCAGTATGTGAAAGACATACGGGTAAGAAAATTTAAATATATATATACCAGTAGCCTCCGAGACTTGAAACAGTTAAACTAACTGATTTAAGGATCATATAATATGTAGGTTCTTACTGAGAAGAACACCGTGCTGTCCCAGGAGCTGGAAAAGTGCAAGGCCCAACTAGAGGCCGCACTAGCCGCAACAGGGGAGCCCAAAGGGACCCCCTCAGGTATGATATACTTTGAGAGATTAGTATTGTGCGGCTTATGTGCGAATCTGACAATTAATGTTACAGATGGTGCCGGACTAGATCCGGAGAGGCAACAACTCTTACGCCAGTTAAAGGCTGGCGAGAGTACGTTGACAAGGGTGAGGCAAGAGAAGAATGATCTTCAGGATGCCAACACCAAGCTGGATGTTGAACTGAAAGACGTTCGAGGCCAGCTATCTGACTCCACGAAGGAGAATCAGCGTCTTCGACGCGACATATTTAGTAAGTGCTTGAGAGAACCCTTTGAAAAAAAAGGAGTTCGGCGAGGAAGACAAATAACATAATTATGTCTGTAGGTACGCTCACAGGTCGTCCTGCAGAGGAGATGCCCGGTTCTACGGGTGACCTTCTCCCCGAACTCCTGCAACTGCACGAATGAATTCGGCAGGCAATGCAAGGGGTTGCCCGGGCCTTATGGCCTGCCCACTCCACGCCCGAGGGCCTTGGAGAGCTTGCGGAGAAGCTGACGGGAGCTCGGCGGCGCATCCGGTTGTGGAAGATATCAGCCTGCCGACAAGGAGCGAGGGAGGCCTGGGCCATGGTGAAGACCCGCTTTACGAAGTCGGACCCAATCACATGGCCGAGGTTGGACCTGTGGGGCCTGACGGGAAGGAGATCCCTGTGAGCTTGGTGTATGGCCAGGTAGAGCTGGCCGCAAAGTATTCCCAGCAGGACTGTAAATTAGACAGCCTGTTAGATGGTATAGAGGAGGAATACGATCAGTCAAGATGACTATGTAATTGATAATTGACATGTGTAATGCCTTCTAGCCGGATTGTAGATCGTTTGTCGTTGCCGACCTTTTCGCTTCGACCTCGGGACCTGACGGTCCGGAGTGTGTCCGAATACCATAACGGCTATATAAAAGTCGGGGTATGCATGGAGACCAGGCGTAGGGGTCATTAGTGCTTTATCAGACAAGTGCCCAACTAGTTATGTTATATTACATGGTTAGTAAGAAACATCTTCCAGAGAGAATAGTTCCGTTAAGGGTTCCTTTCGCTGGGGTGGCGTGCCCTAAAGTGCATGTCCGGACTGCAAATGCAGAAGATCATCTGGGGGCATGTATAAAAATAAAAAGGTTCATCTTTAGTTCACCGACCGAATATTCCCTTAAGAACGCTAGCTTTCGACTTCACCCAGTCTGAGGTACACATCCGGCTTATCCGGCAGTAGCAATCGCAGAGGTGCTCCCTTTACCGCCTAGCCGAACAATCGGGAACGTAGGGGTAAGAACAGGAGCCAGGCAACCCAGCTTGGCCAAAACTTAAGTCACATCGATGCATATAATGGCGAAGAAAAGGTGCATGCGGAAGTCTGACGCATGCGTTGGGTATGAAACCCATATAGAGAAGCCCCCAGGTTTAAGGAGCGCGGATAGCGCATCACATAATGAGCCTTTTAAGGGCTAGAAAAGAAAAGAGTCGTAGACAAAGTAGAAAAAAGGTATAAATGTAAATAATGGACAGAGGAAGGAGACAAACACGGAGTCCGGCGCTAGGCATAGAATCTTCGGAGACGTGTGGCGTTCCATGGGTTCGGCTCGAGTCGGTTGTCCGATGCATCTCGCAGGCGGTACGCTCCACCAGTTAGGACTTGGTCGATTATGAATGGACCTTCCCATTTGGGCTTGAGTTTGTTCTTTTGCTTATCCGGCAGGCGCAGTACTAGTTCACCAACGTTGTAATTTTTGGCCCGTACTTCTCTGCTTTGATATCTTCGAGCTTGCTGTTGATAGAATGCGGAACGGGCCTTAGCCACGTCACGCTCTTCCTCTAAGGCGTCCAGGTTGTCCTGCCGATCAAGCTCGGCTTCTCTTTCTTCGTACATGCGCACTCGAGGTGAGTCATGAATTATGTCGCAGGGCAGAATCGCCTCAGCGCCGTACACCATAAAGAATGGCGTGAATCCGGTGGTACGATTTGGCGTGGTTCGCAGCCCCCAGAGTACGGAGTCGAGCTCCTCTACCCAGTGCATATCAGATTCCTTGAGGGACCGCACTAGTCTGGGTTTGATGCCGCTCATGATGAGACCATTTGCACGTTCGACCTGACCGTTAGTTTGTGGGTGATAGACAGAAGCGTAGTCGAGCGTAATGCCCATGTTTTTGCACCACAGCTTTACTTCATCAGAGGTGAAGTTTGTGCCATTATCGGTGATAATGCTGTGGGGGACACCATAACGGTGTACGACCCCAGATACGAAGTCTATCACAGGTCCGGAATCAGCCGTCTTGACAGGCTTGGCTTCTATCCATTTGGTGAATTTATCCACCATGACCAATAAGTATTTTTCCTTGTGGGTTCCGCCTTTAAGGGGTCCCACCATATCGAGCCCCCAGACCGCGAAAGGCCAAGTGATGGGGATAGTTCGGAGGGCGTTGGGTGGCATATGGCTTTGGTTGGCAAAGAGCTGGCAACCGATGCACCGTTTGACTAGGTCCTGAGCGTCTGCTCTAGCCGTCGGCCAATAGAAGCCAGTACGGAAAGCCTTGCTTACAAGGGACCGAGCCGCGGCGTGATGGCCACCGAGTCTGGCATGAATTTCAGCCAACAGACTCCGCCCTTCCTCTTCGGAGATACACCTTTGAAGGACTCCTGTCGTTCTTTTCTTATATAGCTCTCCCTCGTGGACTTTATAGGCTTTAGATCGCCGCACTATGCAGCGTGCCTTGTTTTGGTCCTCGGGGAGTTCCTGCCTAGTAAGGTAGGCTAGGAATGGTTCTGTCCACGGGGCGATGACCTCCATTATTGCATGGGCTGAGGGTGTAATTTCGGTGGCAGGGCCGCCGATTATGTCTGATTGTTCGGCATTGGGTTGTGCGGTTATGCCCGGGCTATTATCCGAGGGTTCCCCCTCCCATGTTACGGATGGTTTGAATAATCTTTCTAAGAAGATGTTGGGGGGGGGACTGCATCTCGTTTTGCTCCAATGCGTGCCAGGACGTCCGCTGCCTGATTATTTTCTCGGGCTATGTGATGGAACTCCAGTCCCTCGAACCGAGCTGACATTTTTAGTACGGCATTGCGATAAGCTGCCATTTTTGGGTCTTTGGCGTCAAAGTCGCCATTTATTTGGGATATCGCGAGGTTTGAGTCCCCGCGTACTTCCAGGCGTTGAATGCCCATGGATACCGCCATCCGGAGGCCATGTAGAAGGGCCTCGTATTCGGCTGCATTGTTGGAGTCCGTGTACATAATTTGGAGTACATATTGGACTGTATCTCCTGTAGGGGACGTCAAAACGACGCCAGCCCCCAGTCCGGCCAGCATTTTGGAGCCGTCGAAATGCATGATCCAGTTTGAGTACGTGCCGTACTCTTTAGGGAGTTCGGCGATGAAGTCGGCTAGGACTTGCGATTTAATTGCTCGCCGTGGCTTGTAGGTTATATCGAACGGGAGGAGCTCTATGGCCCATTTTGCTATCCGGCCTGTTGCATCGCGGTTGTTGATAATATCGTTGAGTGGTACTTCCGAGGCTACTGTAATAGAACACTCTTGAAAGTAGTGTCGTAGCTTCCGGGATGCCATGAATACTGCGTATGCGATTTTTTGATAATGCGGGTACCGTGCTTTGCATGGTGTGAGGACAGTGGACACGTAGTAAACCGGCCTTTGAAGGGGTAATTTATGTCCGTCTGTTATCGGTTCGACGACGAGTACTGCGCTAACAACTTGATGGGTTGCGGCAATGTACAATAGCATGGGTTCGCCGGTATTCGGCGCGGCCAGGACGGGGTTTGTTGCCAAGATGGCCTTTATTTCCTCGAGTCCGGCCGTGGCAGCTTCCGTCCACTCGAAGTGTTCGGTGCGCCTAAGGAGGCGGTAAAGGGGTAGTGCCTTTTCTCCCAAGCGGGAGATGAAGCGGCTTAAGGCCGCCACGCATCCGGTGAGTTTTTGAATTTGCTTGAGATCTTTTGGGACATCCAATTGTGACAGAGCTCGGATTTTAGCTAGATTTGCTTCAATTCCTCTGCCGGATACAAGAAGCCCAGGAGCTTTCCGGCTGGGACGCCGAAAACACATTTTTTCGGATTGAGCTTGATGTTGTATTTTCGCAGGTTGTCGAATATAAGTCTCAAGTCGTCTACTAGAGATTCGACTTGATTTAACGACCACATCATCTATGTACGCCTCCACTGTTTTGCCGATCTGGTTTGCCAAACATGTTTGAATCATGCGCTGATATGTCGCGCCGGCGTTTTTGAGCCCAAAGGGCATTGTGTTGAAGCAGAATGGGCCGTATGGCGTGATGAATGATGTTGCAGCTTGGTCGGATTCTGCCATCTTTATTTGATGGTAACCGGAGTATGCGTCGAGGAAACACAGGGAATCGTGTCCTGCGGTGGCATCGATGATTTGATCAATTCGAGGGAGGGGAAATGGATCCTTTGGGCAGGCCTTATTAAGGTCTTTGAAGTTGACACACAGGCGCCAGGATTTGTCCTTCTTTGGTACCATTACCAGGTTTGCTAGCCAGTCCGGGTGTTTGATAACTCTAATGAATCCGGCCTCCAATAATTTGGCTAGCTCCTCTCCCATGGCCTGTCTCTTTGGTTCGGAGAAACGCCGAAGGGTTTGTTTGACAGGTTTGAATCCTTTCTGGATATTTAAGCTGTGCTCGGCCAGCCTGCGTGGGATTCCTGGCATATCTGAGGGGTGCTAAGAGAAAATATCCCAGTTCTCTCGTAGGAACTCACGCAGTGCGACGTTTACATCAGGGCTCAATTGTGCCCCAATGGAGGCTGTTTTATTCGGGTCCGTTGGGTGGACCTGGAATTTGACTATTTCGTCCGCTGGTTTGAAGGATGTGGATTTGGATATCTTATCGAGTATCACATCATCCCTGCTAACCGTGGATCGCAGCGCCGTCAGCTCTTCGGCCGCTAAGGCTTCAGATAGTGCCTCGAGGGCCAATGCGGCTGTCTTGTTTTCGGTGCGGTGTGCTATGTCCGGATCACTAGCGAGAGTGATAATTCCATTTGGCCCAGGCATCTTAAGCTTCATGTACCGGTAATGGGGTATGGCTTGGAAAACTGTGAATGCCTCTCGTCCTAATATAGCGTGATATCCGCTTCTGAACGGGGCCACCTGGAACGTGATTTGTTCGGACCTGTAATTATCCAGTGTGCCGAATACCATATCTAGTGTGATCTTTCCGGTGCAGCACGCTTCCTGACTGGGGATTATTCCTCTAAAGGTTGTGCTGCTTCGCTCAATGCGGTTCCAGTCTATTTCCATCTTTTGGAGGGTTTCCTCGTAGATGAGGTTCAATCCGCTGCCTCCGTCCATAAGTACCTTTGCGAGGCGACAGCCGTCCACTATGGGACTGAGAACCAATGCGGCTGGTGCTCTGGCTGTTCGGAATTTAGGTTCGTCGCTCACATTGAAGGTGATGGCAGTATTGCTCCATGGATTTATGGTCGCTACTTGGTAGACTTCGGCGAGGCTGCGAAGTGTTCTTTTTCGCATGTTATTTGATGCGAAAGTCTCGGAGATTGTGAGAACAGTACTGAAATTCTCGGGTTGGTTTCCTTCAACCTCTGGATTTAGGAGGTCCTCGCCAATTTTGGCCACCTGCCGGAGTATCCAACATGCCCTGAGGCTGTGAGTTGGGGTGGCATCCTCTGTACTATGAATCTTGCAGGGTCCATCGAGCCACCTTTCTAGCACGGTTCCGTGCCCCCTAGAGGGTTTTGATTTTTTATTTAATCCGGGCGCTTTGCTGTAGTGCGCCCTTTTGATTCGGACGGGATTGCTATTCAAGGCCGGATTATCCCAAAGTTTAATTTCGGTTTTCCGAGCACTTTCCATCGCACAGTATTTTTGTACTATGGACGCCAAGTCAGCAAAGCGCGTAATCTTACGACGACTTATGGCGTTGAGTATCCCCTTGTCCGTGCAGTTACTGCAGAAGATTGAAATCGCGTCTCCCTCATGGCTGTCCTTTATCCTGTTCATAAGCAGGAGGAATCTGGCCAAGTAATGATGTACTGTTTCTTCGGGCATCTGCTTGATTTGGGAGAGATCGCTTAAGATCGGACGGGCGGAATTCATTAGATCTGATACTTCGCCCGGTTTGCTGTTCGGAGGCCGAACGACCTCCGGATCCCGAGATCCGGAGTCCTGTATGTTTTCCGGTTTGCCTGGTTCCAAGCCCAGGTCTTGGGTTGTATCCTCCCCTCCGTGGATATCCGGCATGGAGGGTTCCGGAATTCGGACGTAACTGGTCCTTAAGATTGATGAAGGGTCACCGCATTGTGTTTCCACTACGGCAACATGATGGGTGGCTTGGGGAGAGTTGATTTCCCTTAGATCGGGTTTAGGCCCAACCTGGTCGTAGTTTGTAGCGACCCCCAAGGCGGCGATGCGATCGAGGAGCTCGTTTATGGAGGAGAGCTCCACCGGATCTAGCTGCTCGGCCAATTCCGAGCTGACGCAGAGATTGTTTTCGATGACCCAAGAGGTCACCGTCGCGTAATGGCCGAACGGGCGGTCATGAGAAAACCACCCAGCCGGAGGGATTGGCCGATAGCCAAAGCTCCCTCAGTGACAGCACCGTCTTTAAAGACGGGAAAAGCCATCCTTCCTGATCGCGACGGCACAGAGGAACTCTCAATGAAAGCACCAGTGTCAGTGTCAAAACCGGCGGATCTCGGGTAGGGGTCCCGATCTGTGCGTCAAGGTCGGATGGTAACAGGAGACAAGGGACACTTTATTTTACCCAGGTTCGGGCCCTCTCGATGGAGGTCAAACCCTACTCCTGCTAGATTAATATTGATGATATGGGTAGTACAAGAGTAGATCTACCACGAGATCAAGGAGGCTAAACCCTAGAAGCTAGCCTATGGGTATGATGATGGTTATGATGTGTTCATCCTACGGACTACAACTCTCCGGTTTATATAGGCACCGGATAGGGTTAGGGTTACACAGAGTCGGTTACATTGGTAGGAGATCTTGAATATCCGCACGCCTAGCTTGCCTTCCACGCCAAGGAAAGAACCTTCCGGACACGGGACGAAGTCTTCAATCTTGTATCTTCATAGTCCTGGAGTCCGGCTGAAGATATAGTTCGGCTATCCGAACACCCTCTAATCCAGGACTCCCTCAGGGACCCCAAAGCGGCTCACGAGGCCCTTGATGAACTTGACAGCAGAGCCGACTGGATGGTACGGACGGCTTCCACTTCAGCCCACTTGGTGAACTTGTCGATGGTGACGTAGAGATAACGGTAGCCCCCTGGCGCTCGTGGGAAGGGGCCTAGGATGTCTAGCCCCCAGACTGCGAACGACCAAGTGAGCAGAATGGTTTGGTGGCCCTGAGCGGGCTAATGGATTTGCTTGGCATGGAATTGGCAAGCTTCGCAGGACTTCACCAGCTCGGCTGCATCGTTGAGTGCTGTGGGCCAATAGAATCCGCTGCAGAAGGCCTTGCCGACGAGGGTCCGTGATGATGAGTGATGTCCATAGTCCCCGCCGTGTATGTCAATCAGCAGCTCCCTCCCTTGATCGCTGGAGATGCAGCGGAGCATGACATCGTTCAGCCGTTTCCTGTACAACTCACCGTCTTGAATGCAATATGTCGTGGCCTGTCGGGCCACGCGCTCCGCGTCTTCTTCCTTCTCTGGCAGTGTCCTGTGCATCAGGTACTTGAATTCCTTGGTCCAGCACTCCTCCTGGGGCTCGAGCGCCAAGAGTAGCCGAGCTCCTGAGGTTGGGCCGCAAGCTGGGGCTCCCGTGGCCGGGGGCTGTGGGAGCTCCTCCCGAGGCCGAGTCGTGCTTGAAAGAGGTGGCGTAGCTGACGGCTTGAAGAGCCACTCTTCGAAGACACCAGGATCTTGCGGTTGCCGCTTGGATGCTCTCTTGGCGATGTCGTCGGCTTCCTTGTTGGTGCCCCGGGGCACGTGCTGCAGCTCTAAGCTTGAGAACTGCTTTTCCATTTTGCGCACCTCTACAAGGTAGGCCTCAATGTGCTCGTCCTTTGGCTCGTACACTTTGTTGGATAAGTTGACGAGGAGCTGCGAGTCGCCCTTGATGGTAAGGCGCCTCACCCCCAGATCCACCGCAGCCTTCAGGCCGGCTATGAGGCCTTCGTATTCTGCGATATTGTTGGAGACCTTCTCGCCATGCTGGAAGCAGAGTTGCACGGCGTAGTAAAGCTTGTCCTGAGTAGGCGAGATGAGCACTGCTCCAGCCCCCGCGCCCTGGTGCACAAAGGCGCCATCAAAATACATGACCCAGCCGTCTGGTGCCTCACTTCCTGGGGAGGTGGACCGGTCTTCCCCTTCCTCAAGAGCCGGGGCATCTGTCCATTCTACCACAAAATCGGCGAGTGCGGCTCCCTTGATGACCCTGGTGGTGCTGAACTCTAGCTGGAATGCTTGCAGCTCGATGTTCCATTCAGCGACCCTTCCGGCTGAGTTTGGGCTCCTGAGTACCCTCTCCAATGGGTAAGATGAGACGACCTTGATGGGGTGCCCCTGGAAGTAGTGTCGCAGCTTGCGCGAGGCCACCAAGAGTGCGAGTAGGAGCTTTTGCGGCATGGGGTAGCGTGCCCTTGCGTCCCGTAGTACGGTGCTGATGAAGTACACCGAGTGCTCGACGAGGGCTGGCGCACTATTGAGGCTTGGGTCTTGCGGAGATTGTGACGTATCCTGAGGTGGAGGGTTTCTTGAGACTTGGCCGTCCTCAAGAGCTTCCGTGATGTCGCCCTGCCGAGCTTGACCTTCCACTGCGGATGGCTCTGGTGTGCCTTCCTGACCCTGCGCTGCATCAACTCTGGCTTGGTGCGACATACTCTTGTCCTGGCGCTCCTCCCGAACCGCCACCAGCGCCGCGCTGGTGGAGTACGGGGTGGCTGCAAGGTAGAGTACCAGAGGCTAGAGAGGCCATGGCGCCACCATCACCGAGGGGTTGGTGAGGTATTGCTAGAGTTCTTGGAAGGCCCGGTCGGCCTCCAGGGTCCACTCAAAGGGGCCCTTCTTCCTTATGAGCTTAAAGAATGGTAAGGCGCGCTCGCCTAGCTTGGAGATGAAACGCCCTAACGTAGTCACCCGCCCTTCTAGCTTCTGCATCTCCTTGAGGGTCTGTAGTGGGCTCATGTCTTTGATGGCCTTGATCTTCTCCGGGTTCGCCTCGATCCCTTTGTGGGATACGAGGAATCCTAGTAGCTTGCCGGAGGGGACGCCGAACACGCACTTCTCCGGGTTAAGCCTCAGGTTCACCCGGCGCAAGCTTTCAAAGGTCTCCTCCAAGTCTTGAATTAACGTCCTCGCCTCGCGAGATTTGACTACTATGTCATCAACGTAGGCCCTGTGTTCCTGCTGAGCTACCACCCCAAGGCGATGTGCATCAGCCGTTGAAAGGTTGCGCCAGCGTTGCAAAGGCCAAAGGGCATGCAGGTGTAGCAATACACCCCACATGGTGTCAAGAAGGCCGTCTTCTCCACATCCTCCACCGCCATCTTGATCTGATGGTATCCAGAGAACGCATCCAGGAAACATAGAAAATCGCACTCGGCGGTGGAGTCAACGATTTGATTGATGCGTGGAAGGGGGAACGGATCTTGGGGGCAGGCTTTGTTGAGGTTGGTGAAGTCGACGCACATCCGTTCCTTCCCACCTTTCTTCGGTACTACGACGTGGTTCACCAGCCAATCAGGGTACCGAACTTCTCAAATGGTACCAGCCGCCTCCAGCTTGCGTTTCTCTTGGACGATGAAGGCCTGCTTCTCGGCGGACTGCCGCCTCGCCTACTGCTTCACGGGGCTCATGTTGGGGCACACCCTTAGATGATGTTGGATCACCTCTCTCGGGACCCCTACCAGCTGACTGGGCTCCACGCAAATATTTCCTTGTTCACGCGCAAAAACCTCACCAAAGCTTCTTCTTGTCCCCGGTCCAGGCTAGTTCCTATGGTAAAGGTGGCTCCTAAAGACCCGTCCTCGTCAACCGGCACCTGCTGGGTCTCTGCCTTGTCATGGGTGAACAATTGCTTCTTCTTGGCGAGCGCGGTCTCCTTGGTCTCAGGCGTACTGGCGCCGACTGGTTGCACCGCTGCCGCGGTCTTGAAGGCGAGCCTGAGCGCCGTCACCGCCTCCTTCGTGTCCCCCTTGATGGTGAGGACGCCCTCGCTCCCTGGCATCTTCATGAGGTTGTAGGTCGGGTGAGTCGCCACCATGAACTGAGCAAGAGCCCGGTACCCGAGTATGGCATTGTACGAGAGACCGATGCGGGCGATGTCAAAGTCCACCAGCTCAGTGCGATAGTTGTCGCGCGTGCCGAAGGTGACGGGGAGGCGGATCTGCCCCAGAGAGTGGGCAGCTCCATCGCCTACTCCCGAAAAAGGCTTGCTGAGGTTGAGCCTCCCGGGCGGCATGTCGATGAGGCTGAAGGCTTCTACGGAGAGCAAGTTGAGGCCAGCACCACCGTCGATGAGGGTCTTGGTGACGTCCACGTTGCAGATGGTAGGTGTCCAGAGCATTGGGAGCATGCGGGAGCCGGTGGTGGAGCCGGGTTGGTCTTCTGAGTTGAAGGTGAGGTCGGCCTCTGGCGCAGCCCAACCTGGCGGAGCCCCCGGGCGCTTCGAGGCTGCCCCAATCCGACGGAAGAAAGGCTTGACGTGGCGATCTGAAGGCGGTGCTTGAGAGCCACCCAGCAGCGCCGCGACTGCGTGGTGCGCCGGCACCGCGTAGCGCGCGGTGAAGCGGTTGCAGAGTTTCTCCCAGGATCCCACCGTGGACCCCGAGAGGTTGAGCAGCCAGGCGCATGGCTCGCCGGCGAGGGTCATGGGGAATCAGTTGGCCATGATCTTGTCGTCCCCTCCGGCATCGAGGACGGACTCCTCGTACTCCTACAGGAACGACGCCGGGTCTGCCGCACCGTCGTAACATGGTGGCATCTCCGGCTTGAACTTGGTCGGCCACTGCACTCGCCGCAGGGCGGGGGCAAGGGCTCGGTACCCAGACTCCCTGCTGCTGGTGTCGGTCGCAGAGGCGGATGACGGCGCGCCTGTCATGGAAGCAGAGCGCGGCAGCACGGGGCCAAGATTGGTGGAGAGGGGCTCCGGCGCACCCCTACCTGGCGTGCCAAATGTCGGATGTGTGGTTCCGGCAAATCCTTAAGGTTCGAACACTAGGGTGCGCGCGAAGTCTTCCCCTCCTACCAATCTACGCTCTAGCTTGCTAAGATCTTGCGGACGAACTCGACGAACTCACAACACAGAAAGACATGGGGTTTATACTGTTTTGGGCCACTATTGTGGTGTAATACCCTACTCCAGTATGGTGGTGGTGGATTGCCTCTTGGGCTGATGATGAACAGTACAAGGGAAGAATAGCCTCCTGAGGTTGAGGTGTTCTTGTGCGTATGAACTTGTGGTGTGAGGGTTCGATCAGATCAGGCTCAGTCTCGCCTGCTCGACTCTACTATGGTGGGTAGTCCTATTTATAGAGGCCCTGGTCCTCTTCCCAAATATCTAGCGGGAAGGGAGCCAGCAACGGCGGGCAAATTTGAAGGGGGATAGCTAGTACAAGCTATCCTGACAAAAGCGGTCTTCGCCTGCGAAAAGATCTGGGGTGACGCTGTCTTGGGCTGCACGATGACCTCCGCCTTGCCGTCCTCCTGGTCTTGGTCTCGTTGCACCAATATGGCAACCTTTTCCTGATGCCTCGTTACTCTTTGCCTGCGCTGGCCTCCTTAGCACCAAAGAGGAAATAAGGATGCTGCATGCACCAGCGCCCGCCTGGCACCATTCATCATGGCTCATGTCATGAGAGCCTCGTGAGGTTTTCCCCGCCTTGATATCTCCGCTCCTCGTGAGCCTTCCTAGCTAGGCCACTCCATAGGAGGTCTTGCATCGTCCGCCTCACGAGGCTTGGACCCTCGCGAGGGTCTTGGGTGCCTTGTTGACGAAGATGGGCCGTACGGCCTGCTGCATGGCCATGCTGTGGGCCGCAGGTAGGCAAGTCTGGGGACCCCCGTTCCCAGAACGCTGACAGTATTGAGATACCGACGACCGAATCTCGGGCAAGTAACATACCGATGACAAAGGGAACTACGTATGTTGTTGTGCAGTTTGACCGATAAAGATCTTCGTAGAATATGTAGGAACCAATATGAGCATCCAAGTTCTGCTATTGGTTATTGACCGGAGATGAGTCTCGATCATGTCTACATAGTTCTCGAACCCATAGGATCTGCACGCTTAAAGTTCGGTGACGATCGGTATTAGCAGTTTATGTGTTTTGATGTACCGAAGGTAGTTCGGAGTCCCGAATATGATCACGGACATGACGAGGAGTCTCAAAATGGTCGAGACATAAAGATCAATATACTGGATGACTTGTTTGGACATCGTAATGGTTCCGTGTGAGTTCGGGCATTTACCGGAGTACCGGGAGTTTATCGGAACCCCCGGGAAGTATATGGGCCTTATTGGGCCATAGTGGGAGAGAGGAGAAGGGAACCTAGGAGGGGGCGCCCCCCCAAGCCCAATCTGAATTGGGTGGGGGACTAGCCCCCCTTTCCTTCCTCTCCTTGTCCAACTAGGGAAGGGGGGGATCCTACTCCCGGTGGGAGTAGGACTCCTCCAGGGCACGCCATAGAGGTCCGGCCCTCCCCACTCCTCCACTCCTTTATATACGGGGGAGGGGCGCACCCCATAGACACATCAGAGAACTGTCTTAGCCGTGTGCAGTGCCCCCTCCACCATATTCCACCTCGGTCATATCGTTGTAGTGCTTAGGAGAAGCCCTCCGCCGGTAACTTCGTCATCACCGTCATCACGCCGTCGTGCTGACGCTCGACACTCAGCTAGATCGAGATTTCGTGGGACGTCACCGAGCCAAACGTGTACAGATCGCGAAGGTGCAGTACTTTCGGTACTAGGATCGGTCGAATCGTCAAGACGTATGATTACATCAACCACGTTGTCATAACGCTTCCACTTACGGTCTATGAGAGTACGTGGACTACACTCTCCCCTCTCGTTGCTATGCATCACCATGATAGATCTTGCGTGTGCGTAGGATTTTTTTTGAAATTATTGTGTTCCCCAACAGTGTGGATGGTGGGGTGTTTGAGGAAATGACGTGGGTACTGAAGATTTTACTACGCGGGAGTGAAATGCGGGGCTATTGAAAACTTTGATGATAGTGCATTGCATACGGTTCAGAGATAAAAACCTTGTGTTATGAAATAGAAAAACCCTCGAGGCGGGCAGATATTTTCGATGCAGGCGGGATTGGGAACTAGAAACATCGCACACGGTCTGGAGATAACAACCGTGTGTTATGAAACAAAAAAACCCTCGAGGCGGGCAGATATTTTTGAGAGGGGGAGCCTCATGGAGCCCAATGTATTGTGCGGATGTGTCCGTGACAGGTGCACAGGTGTGGCACATGGTTACTTTGAGTGAACCGTGTCCGTTGCGTCATCCGACTTGTCTAATGTTCATAAATTTGGCGAAAAATGACATGGGAGAGGGTCATAACACGAACACACTTGCATGTGGACCAAATTTATGTATCAAAAGGGTGGTTTGATTTTCAAATACCAAATGCAACTTCGATGTGGCACCTCTCTCGCAAAGCGCACGGTATTGCTTGCCCCCACCCCCCTCGTGTCAGCACGAAGGAAATCCTAAGCTATTAATGCATGCCCCCTCCCCCTCAACCGAGGTTCACCTAGCAAAGTGCGAAGTAGCTAGCAGCCCCCCTACTCCCTCATGTCGGCACGAAGGGAATCCTACGCTAGGAATGCATGCCCGCCAACCGAGGTTCAACGTAGCAAAGTGCGAAGTAGCTAGTAGCCCCCTCCCTCGTGTCTACACGAAGGGAATCCTAAGCTATGAAAGCATGCCCCCCAACCGAGGTTCACCTAGGAAAGTGTGAAGTAGAGCTAGCAGCCCCCTCCCTCGTGTCAGCTCGAAGGGATTCCTAAGCTATGAATGCATGCCCCCCCAACTGAGGTTCACCTAGCAAAGTGCGAAGCAGCTAGCAGCCCCCCTCCCTCATGTCGGCACAAAGGGAATCCTAGCTAAGCTATGAATGCATGCTCTCCCCCCAACCGAGGTTCACCCTAGCAAAGTGCGAATTAGCTAGCAGCCACCCCTCCCTCGTGTCGGCACGAAGGGGATCCTAAGCTATGAATGGACATGCCCCCCTGTCGGTGTCAAAACCGGCGGATCTCGGGTAGGGGGTCCTGAACTGTGCGTCTAGGCGGATGGTAACAGGAGACAAGGGACACGAAGTTTTACCCAGGTTCGGGCCCTCTTGATGGAGGTAAAACCCTACGTCCTGCTTGATTAATATTGATGATATGGGTAGTACAAGAGTAGATCTACCACGAGATCGAGGAGGCTAAACCCTAGAAGCTAGCCTATGGTATGATTGTTATTCGTCCTATGGACTAAAACCCTCTGGCTTATATAGGCACCGGAGAGGGCTAGGGTTACACAGAGTCGGTTACAATGGGAGGAGATCTACATATCCATATTGCCAAGCTTGCCTTCCACGCCAAGGAAAGTCCCTTCCGGACACGGGACGATGTCTTCAATCTTGTATCTTCATAGTCCTAGAGTCCGGCTGAAGGTATAGTCCGGCTATCCGGACAACCCCTAATCCAGGACTCCCTCAGTAGCCCCCGAACCAAGCTTCAATGGCGACGAGTCCGGCGCGCAGATTGTCTTCGGCATTGCAAGGCGGGTTCTCTTCCAGATTCCGTGTTCCTGTTGAATAATGTCCTGTTTCTTGTGAATGTAGCGCTCCTTGGGTTCTACGCCCAATAATGGCCGCCTTCCACGTGTCAAACTAATACGAAAAGTCTGGGTGTTTTTACATTCACACCCCTAGCCGCGTAAATGAGCCGCCTATTTAAAGGGATGGGGATTTAGATCCAAACCACACCTTCTCCCTTCCGCGAGTATTCATTAGAGCGCATCCAACAAGGGTCCATTCCACCATGGCCAGCCGTTGCAACTCCTCCTCTTGCCCTTCCAGTCCTAAGCCTGGAGACTGGGAGAGATGTTCCATCCCGCATAGCGAGCTAGTGTCGCTCCAGACCAAGGGATTCCTCCCCCCGGCCTATATGGTCCCGGTTCGAGCCGGACTTGCCACCTATAATGGCGGAGAGCAAACGGAGAGCGCCCCCAATCCCTCCAAAGGAGAGCGGGTATGCCTTGTCCCATATCTAATAAGAGGACTCGGATTTCCAATTCATCCGTTTCTCCGGGGGCTTCTAGAGTTCTATGGCCTCCAGCTGCACAACCTCACGCCTGCCTCCATATTGCATATCACGGGCTTCGTAGCCCTTTGCGAGTTGTTCTTGGGTGTTGAGGCTCACTTCACGCTGTGGAAGAGGCTATTCTGCCTGGTGCCCCGCTCTCAGGAGGGGTCAATATATCAAGTGGGCGGAGCCGAAGTGTGGCGCATCGCCGCGACCGGATATTTATCCGGAACCCCAAAGAAGGCGTCCGAGGACTGGCCTTCTGAATGGTTTTATATAGAGGATGTCCCGCTGCCGGATCCTGTTCGGGTCGGCCTCCCTAAGTTCAACATTGCTCCCCTGAAGAAGCGCCTAAGCTGGCGTCCACGGAGCTCTTAGAAAGAAAGTGACAAGGACGTCCTTTACCTGATGGGCCAGATAAGATTGCTAGCTCATTCCGGACTAACCATGATCGGAGTCATGGCCGTATGCATCATGCGGGGGGTGCAACCGCTTCAGTATAGAGACCACCCCGTGTGGGACTTTAACGGGGAGGTTGACGCCACCCGTCACGGCCGCAAGGGGCCGGACTCGGCTGCCGCTCTAATAAAGATCTTGTCCGCTTTGTACAAGGGAGAAGAGGAGGAATTTCTCCGCATCAACCCTCAGGGTGGATTTACTATGTACAATCCTCCGAGTTGGGTAAGTGGACAATTTTACTTGCCCATCCGTTTTATATTCCCATCATTAGTTATATAGTCTGATGATTTCAATGCAGGAACTAAACAGCCCTCCCCCGCAGCCCGAGGATCCAGAGCGGTCCCTCAATTCGGCCTCCGAAGAGGATCCGGACCTGTCCGTGGAGCTGATTGACAGGGTGTTTTATCAGCTGAGCAGGGACAATGGCCTGGTGGCCATTACGGCCAATTACCCCGGGCTACTCCCGGCCTCCCAGGTAACTGAGACCGGAGTCCCAACACCTCGAAAAGGAATCCATCCTTGCGTATTTTCAGTTTCCTGACAACAACCGTATTTTGCAGGGGAGATTCTAGAGGCAGGAGGCCGAGCTTGCGGCGACTAGCCAACAAGGGACAGCGGGGCCCCGTGGGATGAAAAGAAGTGAAGTCCGGACTGAGGCGTCGGCGCAAAGGTATAGTGCGCCCTCTTATTCCTAGGTGTTATTCCTTCAAGGTATATTAACACTTGTGCTCTGTTCAGGACAAAGAGACCTCGCCAGACTATATCGGGAGAGGTTGCCAATCGCGCCTCCACCAGCCAGGCTCCAAAGCCCGGACCGGAGGCGGAGGCGAACACGAGGCGCGCACCGGACACTCCTCCGATAGAGGACGCGGACAGGCTATCTGCCACCCATTCCGAGGGGGAGAGCTCCATGAACCACAGGCGTCGCCGGACAGTTCTTCGCGACGCCTTTTTCTCCCAAGAGGCATTGGACGCCTTCAATTCGGGAGATGCATATCTCCGTGCCGCTCAGAATGGTCTGGCCAGAGCCACGGAGCAATATGTAAAAGACATCGGGGTGAGAAAATTTTAATGGTTATATATACTAGTAGCCCCCGAGACTTGAAGCACTGAGAATAACCGATTTAAGGATCATGTAATATGCAGGTTCTTTCAGAGAAGAATACCCAATTTTCCCAGTAGTTAAAAGAGTGCCAAGCCCAACTTGAGGCCGCACTGGCCACGACAGGGGGGGCCCAAGGAGACCCCCTCTAGTAATATATGCTTCAAAAAGATAAGTGTGAAGTGCGGCATATGTGCAAATCTGACAAATGAAATTGCAGATGGCGTCGGACTAGATCTGGAAAAGCAACAACTCCTACGCCAGCTAAAGGCTGGCGAGAGCGTGCTGACAAAGGTGAGGCAGGAGAAGAATGATCTTAAGGACGCCAACACCAAGCTGGGTGTTGAAATGAAAGATGTTCGTGCCCAGCTGTCGGACTACGTTAAGGAGAATCAGCGGCTTCGACGCGACATATTTAGTAAGTGCTTAAACGAACTTTGAAAAAGGAGTTTGGCGAGGAAGTCGACTAACAGAGTAATGTCTGTAGGTATGCTAACAGGTCGTCCTGCAGAGGAGATGCCCGGTTCTACGGGTGACCTTTTCTTCCCGAGCTCTCGCAA
Organism: Aegilops umbellulata; assembly: GCA_032464435.1. NCBI lineage: Eukaryota > Viridiplantae > Streptophyta > Magnoliopsida > Poales > Poaceae > Aegilops > Aegilops umbellulata. The sequence goes on from CP136056.1 coordinate 116,990,844, forward strand.
CTACACGAGCGAGTTCGGCGGGTGATGCAAGGCATTGCCCAGGCCTTGTCGCCCTCCGTCTCCATGCCCGAAGGCCTTGGAGAGCTTGCAGAGAAGCTTAAGGGAGTGCGGCGGCGCTTCCGGTTATGGAAGATATCGGCCTGCCGTCAAGGTGCTAGGAAGGCCTGGGCCATGGTAAAGACGCGATACACAAAGGCTGACCCAAACCACATGGCCGAGGTCGGACCTGTGGGGCCCGATGGGAAGGAGATCCCTGTAATCTTAGTATACACCCAAGTAGAATTGGCCGCAAAGTATTCCCAGCAGGACTGTAAATTAGACAGCCTGTTAGATGGTATTGAAGAGGAATACAATTAGTCAGAATGACTATGTAATTTTAATTGACATGTGTAATGTCTTCTAGCCGGATTGTAGATCGTTGGTCATGGCCGACCTTTTCGCTTCAACCTCGGGACCCGACGGTCCGGAGTGTCTCCGAATACCCAGAAGGTTATGTAAGAACCGGGGTATGCATGGAGACCAGGCGTAGGGGTCATTAGTGCTTGAACAGACAAGTGCCCAACTAGTTATGTTATATTACATGGTTAGTAAGAAACATCTTCCAGCGAGAATAGTTCCGTTAGGGGTTCCTTTCCCTGGGAGGCATGCCCTAAAGTGCGTGTCCATGTTGCGAAAAGGGACGCAGAAAAAATCATCTGGGGGCACATAAATAATTAAGTGAAAAGATCATCTTTAGTTCACCGACCGAATATTCCCTTAAGAACGCTAGCTTTCGGCTTCACCCAGTCTCAGGTAAACATCCGGCTGACCCGGCAGTAACAATCACAGAGGTGCTCCCTTTACCACCTAGCCGAACAATCGGGAACGTAGGGGTAAGCATAGGAGCCAGGCAACCCAGCTTGGCCAAAACGTAAGTCATATCGATGCATATAATGGTGAATAAAGGTACATGCGGAAGTGTGACACATGTGTTGGTCATGAAGCCCATATGAATAAGCTTTTGTTGAAAGAAGGCCCCAGGTTTAATGAGCGCGGGTAGTGCGTCACTTATTGAGCCTTTAATGGCTATAATAGAAAGTAAGGGGAGAAGGAGAAAAATGTAAGACAGAAAGTATAAAAAATGGACAGAGGAAGGAGACGAACACAGAGTCCGGCGCTAGGCATAGAATCTTCGGAGACGGGCTGCGTTCCATGGGTTCGGCTCGAGTCGGTTATCCGATGCGTCTCGCAGGCGGTACGCACCACCAGTCAGGACTTGGTCAATGATGAAGGGACCTTCCGACTTGGGCTTGAGTTTGTCCTTTTTCTTGTCCGGTAGGCGTAGAACTAATTCACCAACGTTGTAATCTTTGGCCCGTACTTCTCTGCTTTGATATCTTCGAGCCTGCTGTTGATAGAATGCGGAACGGGCTTTTGCCATGTCGCGCTCCTCCTCCCAGGTGTCCAAACTGTCCTGCCGATCGAGATCGGCTTCTCTTTCTTCGTACATGCGCACTCGAGGCGAGTCATGAATTATGTCACAGGGCAAAACTGCCTCTGCGCCGTACACCATGAAGTATGGTGTGTATCCGGTGGTGCAATTCGGCGTGGTCCGCAGCCCCCAGAGTACGGAGTCGAGCTCCTCTACCCAGTGCGTGTTAGATTCCTTAAGGGACCGCACTAATCTAGGTTTGATGCCGCTCATGATAAGACCATTTGCACGTTCGACTTGTCCGTTAGTTTGTGGGTGATAGACGGAAGCATAATCGAGCTTGATGCCCATGTTTTTGCACCAGAGTTTTACCTCATCGGCCGTAAAGTTCGTGCCGTTATAAGTGATGATGTTGTGGGGGACACCATAACGGTGTCCGACCCTAGATATGAAGTCTACCACCGGTCCGGATTCGGCCGTCTTAACAGGCTTGGCTTCGATCCATTTGGTGAACTTATCCACCATGACCAGTAAGTATTTTTCTTGTGGGTTCCACCTTTAAGGGGTCCCACCATGTCAAGCCCCCAACCGCAAAGGGCCAAGTTATGGGGATAGTATGGAGGGCGTTGGGTGGCATATGGCTTTGGTTTGCAAAAAGCTGGCAACCGACGCATCGTTGGACTAAGTCCTGAGCGTTTGCCCGGGCCGTCGGCCAATAAAAGCCTGTACGGAAAGCCTTGCTTACAAGGGACCGAGCTGTAGCGTGATGACCATCGAGTCCGGCATGAATTTCAGCCAGAAAGTTCCGCCCTTCTTCTTCGGAGATGCACCTTTGAAGGACTCCGGTAGTGCTTTTCTTATAAAGCTCTCCCTCATGGACTTTATAGGCTTTAGATCTCCGCACTATGCAGCGTGCCTCGTTTTGGTCCTCTGGGAGTTCCTGCCTAGTAAGGTAGGCTAGGAATGGTTCTGTCCACAGGGCGATGACGACCATTATTACGTGGGCTGAAGGTGTGACTTCATTGGCAGAGCCTTCGATTGTGTCAGATTGTTCGGCATTGGGAAGTGCGGTTGAGTCCGGCGTGTTATTGCCGGATTCCCCTTCCCATACTACGGATGGCTTGAACAGCCTTTCCAAGAAGATGTTGGGGGGGGGGACTGCATCGCGTTTTGCGCCGATGCGTGCCAGGACATCTGCCGCCTGATTGTTCTCCCGGGCTATATGATGAAATTCGAGCCCTTCGAACCGAGATGACATTTTTAGGATGGCGCTGCGATAAGCTGTCAATTTTGGATCCTTGGCATCGAAGTCTCCATTTATTTGGGATATTGCGAGGTTCGAATCCCGTCGCACCTCTAGGCGTTGAATGCCCATGGATACTGCCATCCGGAGACCATGTAAAAGGGCCTCATATTCGGCTGCATTGTTGGAGTCTCTGTACATAGTATGGAGTACGTATTGAACTGTGTCTCCCGTGGGGGACGTCAAAATGACGCCAGCCCCTAGACCGGCCAACATTTTAGAGCCGTCGAAATGCATGATCCAGTTTGAATATGTGCCGTACTCTTTAGGGAGTTCGGCCTCCGTCCATTCTGCGACGAAGTCGGCCAAATCTTGCGACTTAATAGCTCGTCGTGGCTTATAAGTTATGTCAAATGGGAGGAGCTCGATGGCCCATTTTGCAATCCGGCCCGTTGCGTCGCGGTTGTTTATAATATCGTTGAGTGGTACTTCGGAGGCTACTGTTATCGAACACTCTTGAAAGTAGTGTCGCAGCTTTCGGATGCCATGAATATCGCGTATGCAATCTTTTGATAATGCGGGTACCGTGATTTGCATGGAGTGAGGACAGTGGACACATAGTAGACCGGCTTTTGAATGGGGAATTTGTGTCCGTCCGTTTCTCATTCGACAACGAGCACTGCGCTTACAACCCGATGGGTTGCTGCAATGTACAATAGCATTGGTTCGCCAATGTTTGGCGCGGCCAGGACTGGGTTTGTTGCCAATATGGCCTTTATTTTGTCAAGTCCGACCGTTGCGGCATCTGTCCACTCGAAGTGTTCGGTGCGCCGAAGGAGGCGGTAGAGAGGTAGTGCCTTTTCTCCCAGGAGGGAGATAAAGCGGCTTAGAGCCGCCACACATCCTGTTAATTTTTGTATTTGTTTGAGGTCCTTTGGGATATCCAATTGTGATAGAGCTTGGATCTTGGCTGGATTTGCTTCAGTTCCTCTACCGGATACAATGAAGCCCAAGAGCTTTCCGGCTGGAACACCGAAAACGCATTTTTACGGGTTGAACTTGATGTCAGATGCTCGGAGATTATCAAATGTGAGCCTCAAGTCGTCTACTAGAGTTTCGACATGTCTTGTTTTTACGACCACATCATCTACGTATGCCTCTACTGTTTTGCCGATCTAGTTTGCCAGACATGTCTGAATCATGCGCTGATATGTTGCGCCTGCGTTTTTGAGCCCGAAGGGCATTGTATTGAAGCAGAATGGGTCGTATGGTGTGATGAATGCCGTTGCGGCTTGGTCTAACTCTGCCATGTTAATTTGATGATAGCAGGAGTATGCGTCAAGGAAACACAACGAATCGTGTCCTGCGGTAGCGTCGATAATTTGATCGATGCGGGGGAGGGGGAAGGGATTCTTTGGGCAAGCCTTGTTAAGGTCTTTAAAATCAACGCACAGGCGCCAGGATTTATCCTTCTTTGGTACCATCACTAGGTTTGCTAGCCAGTCCGGATGTTTTATATCTCTGATGAATCCGGCTTCCAATAGCTTGGCTAGCTCCTCTCCCATGGCCTGTCTCTTAGGTACGGAGAAACGCCGAAGAGCTTGTTTGACAGGTTTGAATCCTTTTAGGATATTTAAGCTGTGTTCGGCCAGCCTACGTGGGATTCCTGGCATGTCTGAAGGGTGCCAGGCTAAAATGTCCTAGTTCTCCCGCAGGAATTCTCGCAGTGCAGCGTCTACACCAGGGTTTAATTGTGCCCCGATGGAGCTGTCTTGTTGGGGTCCGTTGGATGGACCTGGAATTTGACTATTTCGTCTGCTAGTTTAAAGGAAGTGGAATTAGATCTTTTGTCGAGTATCACATCGTTCTTATTCACCATGGAGCGCAACACAGTCAGTTTCTCAACCGCTAGGGCTTCGGATAGTGCCTCAAGGGCCAGTGCGGCTGTCTTATTTTTGGCGCGGAGTGCTATGTCCGGATCACTAGCGAGAGTGATAATTCCGTTCGGCCCGGGCATCTTGAGCTTCATGTACCCGTAATGGGGTATTGCTTGGAAGATTGTAAATGCTTCGTGCCCTAGCAGAGCGTGGTATCCGCTACTGAACGGGGCCACCTGAAACGTGACCTCTTTGGACCTGTAATTACTCGGCGTGCCGAACACCACATCTAGTGTGATTTTTCCTGTACAACACGCTTCCCGACTAGGGATTATTCCTCTAAAGGTTGTGCTGCTTCGCTCAATGCGGTTCCAGTATATTTCCATTTTTTGAAGGGTTTCCTCGTAAATGAGGTTCAATCCGCTGCCTCCATCCATGAGTTTCTTACCGGAGGGGAAAATGAAGGAGAGGGAGAGGGAGAGGGAAACGGGGGTCCCACCCCCTCCTCCTTGTCCTATTCATACTCCCTTGGAGGGGGGCACGCACCACCCCTCGCGGGTTTCCCTCTCTCTCCCCTAAGGCCCATGTAGGCCCAATACTTCCCCCGGGGGTTCCGGTAACCCCTCGGTACTCCGGTAAATACCCGAACCACTCGAAACCATTCTGATGTTTGAGTACTACCTTGCTGTTGGGGATATGACTATCAGATATGACCCACCCAGGCGGGGCCGGGTCATCCCTATGGCGGTTCATCTCAATGAAGCCCAAGTATATATTAAAGATGACAGTTCATAGACAGACTTATTAGAGGGCCCAAACTTGGAGGCGGCTTAAGGCCCACGAGTATAAGCCGCCGTGTATATGTAAACTTGTATCGTAAGGCATGTAAGATAAGTCACCGAGCCGAACACGTTGTATGAGCCGGCCAGGACTTTGTAAGCTGCGGGGCGTCAACCCGTGTATATAAGGGGACGACCTGGTAGTGGCTTAGGGCAAGAAACAACAGATCGAGAGCCAGGCAATGCGTATTCTCTCCCTGGTCATCGAAACCCTAGCAATACCACCTCAAACTGGATTAGGCCTTCACCTTCACCGCAAGGGGCCGAACCAGTATAAACTCCTCGTGTCATTTGTCCTGCTTAACCCCTTTAAGCTAACCTTGTCACAATGGCTCCACAACTAAGTCCTTCCATGAGGGTATCAGCCGTGACACTTCCACGATAGTTGGCACCCACCATGGGGCCAGCGCACGGTGGTTTCGAGTTCTTAAAGGGCAACTTCAGAGGGATCAAAGGATACGCTGTGGGCCGGATGATGAAGAGTCGTCGCGGCAAGCTCTACATCGACGACGCGGGCTGGGGCCCCGAAGCCGACTCAATCGACTACGGGTACCGGGTCCCCTTCGGCGGAATTCACGTCTTCATTGGCAAAATAGGCGAGCCGGGCCCTGAGCCAGATATCTGCACCGACATCATCGAGACGGCTCAGCGTGCGAGACCCGCCCGAGTTCAGCCCACCGTGAAGCGTACCTTCGTGGGTTTCATTCATGGAGCGAAACCTAAGGATAGATCTATGTCTGGCGGTGAGACGGTCGTTTACTCGGATGGTGAGTCATCTGGTGAAACTGAATCGCTGTACCAACTGCAAGATGGCTGGCTTGGGGGCTGTTCCGATGGCGACGGTATTCCGGGCCCTTATGAGCCGCCAAACGGAGCTGCGATCTCTATGGGCGGTACACAACCAGTGCAGAACTCTTCGACCACGGCAGCAATGATCTCCGGGTCAGTAGCGGAAACGGCTGCCGGGGGAGGAGGACCAGTGCGCCTGTCGGCTCAAATCATAACCGACCTGCTGGACAAAGTGACAACATTGTTATCAGCGACGGTTAACCCGGCAGATCAGGATGAACATAATGCGGAAGTTATGAAATTGCGTGATGAGATAGCACAGGCCAATGAGGAGCTGAACACAGAGAATACTAGGATGGTCGTGGAGCGGGCCGCTTTGGATGCTCAGGCACATCGGATTTAGTCGGAGTCTTTCCGGCTCGTGATGGACCAAAAAGCTTCAAACGAAGTCATGAGGAGGAGGCATTAGACCCGTCTGCCATCGGTTTATGAGGCAAGAAATCTCTTTAACACGCCTGGAGTAGGGCCCAGTAACCTGCCAGAGGTAAACCGGGGTGAAGCGCCTGGGACGGGGGCACCGGTTCAGGCGCGCGCGGCAGAGCCACCACATCTGAATAAGACTCTGCCTCAACATCTGCCGACGCCGCCGGGTCATTATTCTAACCCTTTAGATAATATGATTGCTGCGGCGACACGACTGGCCGCTCTATCAGTTGAGGGTGAGTCACCGGCGGCAATGGAGATACGACGGGCAGGAGAATTACTTCAAACGGATTTGGCCCAACAGGCAGCTTATTCTCATAGTCATGAGAGGATCCATTCGACCCCTTGCCCAAGTCGGAGTTATAGCAGGCATATCGATGAGCCGGTTGTGTCAAGTAGTGAGCAGTACCGCAACCTGCCCGATGGGCATAGCCCAGCAGGCGGTGGGACTAATGCCCAGAACATAGTGGATCAAGGAAGAGCGCGTCGGGAGGCTGAGCTGGCGGCTTAGTATGCGGCTTGTCAGCATTCCCCGGTTCGTCCGACAACTTCGGTGGAGACATGTGTGACTTTCAGGACTTTGGGTGTGCCATGTTTTGTACCGGCTCTACGAAACGTGCATTTGCCCAAGGATTTCAAGGGTTCCCATAAGGTGCCCAACGACACAGCCGACTTACCCCCTGAAACATGGGTTGAGAGTTATGAGATGGCGACGGAGCTATTGGATGTTGAAGATGCTACATGTGCTAAGTAGTTCACCATGATGTTAGAAGGAACAACTCATACCTGGTTGAAAGGGCTGCCAGTCAACTCCATTGGGTCATGGGCCGAGTTAAAAGCCCAGTTTATCCACAATTTTAAGGATACGTGCAAGCAGCCTATGTCAATTGTGGATTTAGCCTCCTATGTCGAAGAAGAAGGTGAATCGACAACCCATTGGGTGCGCCAGGTCTCAACAATCCTGCACTCGCCGGATCGCATCAATGCCGATTCAGCGGTCTTAATGTTGGAGAACAATTGTCGTTTCACGCCCCTGAAGCAGAAATTAGGGCGGCTCAAATGCCAGTGAAATGACATGGGGACGCTCATGGAGGCTCTAGTTAAATATGCTGACTCGGATGGTACCAAGGACCCCGAGTCTGATGATGAAAAGCCAGGAAAGGGAAAGAAGAGCAGTAACACTAGAGGGCAGCAACATAACCCGGTGAGTCGGGGAGGCAACGGTAAGAGCAAAGGTGATAACAATTTGGACTTTGTGGCTAATACCAATGCGCAGAATAACGGTCAGCGTCGAAAGGGTAAGCCTCCCCCACGTCTTGGGGTATCAGGCTTCAATCTTGAGCAGATGCTGAATCAGCCCTGCCCGAGGCATGGTACACGTGAAAGGCCGTCCACTCACCTTTGGAAGGATTGCTTCATCATGAAGGAGTACAAAAATTCCAATCTTTTTCAAAACAACCATGGGCCAGGTGGCGGCTCAGGATCCGGCTCTCAGAGCCCAGGTTATGGTGGTGGCAGCTCTAACACTAGGTTCCAAGGTAATCAAGGTAATCATGGCAATCAAGGCGGTTTTCATCAACAGTCTGGTCAGGGCAACCAGCAACAACATTAGTCCGGTTATCAGAATAACCCAAAGCAGCTGAATAGTGGGCAGTACCACGTCTTCACTACGAGTTTATGCAAGCGGGATCAGAAGCTCCATAAAAGGGTTGTGAATGCCGTTGAGCCGGCAATTCCCCGTTACTTGCGATGGTCTGAGCAACCCATTGTGTGGAGTCGAGAGGATCACCCGCCCCGGGTTGATAATCTGGGTCATCTGGCTTTGGTTGTGGCACCTCAGGTTGGAGGGTACAAGTTCACTAAGGTACTCATGGATGGAGGTAGCAGCATCAATATCCTTTATTATGATACTTTCCGTCGTATGGGGTTGACTGATAAAATTCTAAAGCTGTCCAATACTTTTTTCCATGGAGTGGTGCCTGGTAAGTCGGCATATCCGACAGGCAAGATTGCTTTGGAGGTCGCCTTTGGGGATGAATATGATTCCAGGGCTGAGACATGAACCTTTGAGGTGGTCAAGATTCAAAGCCCATATCATGCTCTGTTTGGACGGCTGGCTTATGCCAAGTTCATGGCACGACCTTGTTATGTTTATATGCAGCTCAAGATGCCGGGTTACAAGGGTACTATCACAGTGCATGGAAGCTGGAAGATAGCTTTGGAATGTGAAGAAGGGGACGCGGCTTATGCTGAGTTCGTGTGTGCCATAGAGGAATTGAAGTTCTATAAGGACAATGTTGACCCGGTTGACATGAAGTCTATGAAAAAGCCAACTACAGAGCATTGATGTCTACTACGCAACCTTCTTCTTGTAGACGTTGTTGGGCCTCCAAGTGCTGAGGTTTGTAGGAGAGTAGCAAATTTCCCTCAATTCGATGACCTAAGGTTTATCAATCCGTGGGAGGCGTAGGATGAAGATGGTCTCTCTCAAGCAACCATGCAACCAAATAACAAAGAGTCTCTTGTGTCCCCAACACACCCAGTACAATGGTAAATTGTATAGGTGCACTAGTTCGGCGAAGAGATGGTCATACAAGTGCAATATGGATGGTAGATATAGGTTTTTGTAATCTGAAAATATAAAAACAGCAAGGTAGCAAGTGGTAAAAGTGAGTGTGAACGGTATTGCAATGCTTGGAAACAAGGCCTAGGGTTCATACTTTCAATAGTGCAAGTTCTCTCAACAATAATAACATAACTGGACCATATAACTATCCCTCAACATGCAACAAAGAGTCACTCCAAAGTCTCTAATAGCGGAGAACAAACGAGGAGATTATTGTAGGGTACGAAACCACCTCAAAGTTATTCTTTCAGATTGATCTATTCAAGAGTTCGTACTAGAATAACACCTTAAGACACATATCAACCAAAACCCTAATGTCACCTAGATACTCCAATGTCACCTCAAGTATCCATGGGCATGATTACACAATATGCATCACACAATCTCAGATTCATCTATTCAAGCAAAATAAAGTACGTCAAACAGTGCCCCAAAGTTTCTACCAGAGAGTCAAGACGAAAACGTGTGCCAACCCCTATGCATAAGTTCACAATGTTACGGAACCCGCAAGTTGATCACCAAAACATACATCAAGTAGATCACATGATATCCCATTGTCACCACAGATAAGCACATGCAAGACATACATCAAGTGTTCTCGAATCCTTAAAGACTCAATCCGATAAGATAACTTCAAAGGGAAAACTCAATCCATTACAAGAGAGTAGACGGGGAGAAACATCATAAGATCCAACTATAATAGCAAAGCTCGCGATACATCAAGATCGTGCCAAATCAAGAACATGAGAGAGAGAGAGATCAAACACATAGCTACAGGTACATACCCTCAGCCCCGAGGGTGAACTACTCCCTCCTTGTCATGGAGAGCGTTGGGATGATGAAGATGGCCATTGGAGAGGGATTCCCCCCTTCGGCAGGGTGCCGAAATGGGTCTAGATTGGTTTTCAATGGCTACAGAGGCTTGCGGCGGCGGATCTTCCGATCTAGGTTTCTTACTGGAAGTTTGGGTATATATATAAGAGGTTTTGGCATCGAGAACAAGTCAGGGGGCCTCCGGGCTATCCACAAGGTGGGGAGGCGCGCCCAGGGGGGGTGGGCGCACCCTCACCTTCGTGGGCAGACCGGTACTCTTCTGGCCCAACTCTTTTACTCCATGGCCTTCTTCTGGTCCAAAAATAAGCTCCGTGAAATTTCAGGTCAATTGGACTCCATTTGATTTTCCTTTTCTGTGTAACTCAAAAACAAGGAACAAACAGAAACTGGCACTGGGCTCTAGGTTAATAGGTTAGTCCCAAAAATCATATAAAATAGCATATAAAACATCCTAGAAGGATAATATAATAGTCTGAATACTTCATAAATTTTAGATACGTCGGAGACGTATCAGCATCCCCAAGCTTAATTCCTGCTCGTCCTCGAGTAGGTAAATGATAAAAGAAATAATTTATGAAGTGTGAATGCTAGCAGGTGCACAAGTTTGATCAATGATAATTTCAATCACCTTTTATAGCATCATTATATGTCATAACAGTAGCTCATATCATAAAGCTTCTCATGATCAAGTAACAAGCTATTCACATGTTAAAGCATAGATCATAAACTTTCTTGAAAACTAACAAACAGTTCTTAGTCATCAAACAATTACAATTCATCCTATTTTCAGGAAGGGTCTATGTAAGAGCTTTGATTTGGAAAATCAAACATACTCAACTATCATATAGTCTTCCATGATTGCTACCACTCAAAGCATATTTTTAGAACAAATAGCATCCATCGAACACAGAGAAAGATAGGGGCTTAATGTTTCACCTCCCAACTTATTTATCATATAGATAATTGTCAACAATAATAATTCATGATCAAATATATTTGAATGGCCATATATGCTTAGATCTTTCTCCACCACATGATGCTTGCCAACTAAAAAGTAGGTTGGAATGAGAAGGAATACTACTGACTCTTGCATAAAAGTAAAAGATAGGCCTTCGCAGAGGGAAGCAGGTATTTGCAGAAGTGCCAGAGCTCTCTAAAATAGAGATGAAAATAATTTTTAGAGGTATGCTTTCATTGTCAACATAACGACCAAGAGTTCCCAATATCTTCCATACTAGCTACATTATAGGTGGTTCCCAAATAGAAAGTAAAGATTTTACTCCCCCTCCACCAACAATCACACTCCACGGCTTGTCCGAAACAACGGGTGCCGTCCAACTATCAACAATCCTGGGGGAGTTTTTTTAATTATTTCCGATTTTGTTTTTGATCTTTTGATCATAGGACTGGGCATCCCAGTTGCCGGCCATTTTCTCATAAATGATGAGCAGAGTCCACTCATCGTGAGAATAACCCACCTAGCATGGAAGATACTGACAGCCCCTTGTCTCTACATGAGCGATTCGGGCATAAAAACATATTATTATTTGAAAGTTTAGAGTTTGGCACATGCAAATTTACTTGGAACGGCAGGTAAATACAGCATATAGGTAGATATGGTGGACACTCATGGAATAAAATTGGTTCAAGGAATTTGGATGCACAAGCAGTATTCCCTCTTAGTATATATAGATATTTTGGCTAGCAAAGGATTCTAAATAGCAAGCACCACATGTTAGAGGATCCATAACAATATAACTTCTATACAAATATACCCAAGCATAACTCACTATGTTTTCTTCCTTGTACAACTTAAACTAATTTTCTCAGGTTTGAAAATAATTAATGGGGCTCACAATCATAGAATATGTCCAAGATAGTATATTTATATGTGAAATCTCTCTTCCTTCAATATTCTTTCATGAATTGTTCAAGTGACCAATACAATGTTTGCTAACCCTAATTTTTTTACTACCTCTACTTCTTTTATGTGAAGGCATTACTCCCCATGGGAAAGGCAAATGAAACATATATAATTTCAGATTTATGACATTCAAATCATTCAACCATTTACTCATAGGATATAAGTGAAGCACACGAGTAAATGACAAACTACTCCAAAAAGATATAAGTGAAGATCAATGAGTAGTTAAATAATTATGTAGCTTTGTGAAGACTCTCTCTCATTTAAGAATTTCAGATCTTGGGAGATTATTCAAACAGCAAGAAAAACAAAATAAAACGACATTTCAAGGATAGCACTCATCATGTGAAGAAGCAAAAACTTAGGCTCAACCATACTAACCGATAATTGTTGAAGAAGAAAGGTGGGATGCCTACCGGGGCATCCCCCAGCTTAGATGCTTGAGACTTCTTGAAATATTATATTGGGTTGCCTTGGGAATCCCCAAGCTTGAGCTTTTTTGTCTCCTTAATTCCTCTCATATCACGGTTTCCTAAATCTCGAAAGCTTCATCCACACCAAACTCAACAAGAACTCGTGAGATAAGTTAGTATAAACCAATGCAAAAACCTTATCATTTTCTACTATAACAAATCACTAATATTATTATTCAACATTTCATACTAAATGCCTCTGCATATTTAATACTCCTCTCCTCAAATAGAATCATTAAACAAGCAAACATATGCAAACAATGCAAACATAACAGCAATCTGCCAAAACAGTACAGTCTGTAAAGAATGCAAGATTCATCATACTTCCCTAACTCCAAACATTATTAAATTCTACCACACTGTAGAAAATTTATCAGAGCTTATTATGCAAAAAAATTCAACATTTTATAATATTCTGGCTTTTCTAGGGAATTTTTGCAACAGCGATAAACTTTCTGTTTTGAAACAGCAACATGTATACTTGCAAAATAACCATGGTAAAGGCTATCCTTGACATTTTTATTGAAAATAGAGATGCAAAACATTATTCTAAATAACATAAAGAAAATACTAACAAAATAAAATGATGCTCCTACCAAAACACATATCACGTGATGAATAAAAATATAGCTCCAAGTAAAGTTACCGATGAACAAAGACGAAAGAGGGGAAGCCATCCGGGGCATCCCCAAGCTTAGGATCTTGGTTGTACTTGAATATTACCTTGGGTTTCCTTGGGAATCCCCAATATTAGGCTCTTGCCACTCCTTATTCCATAGTCCATCGAATCTTTACCCAAAACATGGAAACTTCACAACACAAAACTCAACAGAAAATCTCACGAGCTCCGTTAGCGAAAGAAAACAAACCACCACTAAAAGTTACTGTAATGAACTCATTCTTCATTTATATTGGTGTTAAAACTACTGTATTCCAACTTCTATATGGTTCATAACCTCCGATACTACTCATAGATTCATCAAAATAAGCAAAGAACACAAGAAAAATAGAATCAGTCAAAAACAGAACAGTTTGTAGTAATTTGTATCAAACGTATACTTATGGAACTCCAAAAATTCTAAAATAAATTGGTGGACCCGAGTAATTTGTCTATTAATATTATTAAAAAAGAATCAACTTAAAATAACTCTTATGTAAAAAATGACAGCTAAACTCGTGAGCGCAAAGTTTCTGTTTTTTACAGCAAGATCACCTTAACTTCCACCCAGGTCTTCCCAAAGGTTCTACTTGGCACTTTATTGACACAAAATATATAAAACATGATTAATACAATATATTAATCATGTGAGCACACAAAAACATTAGGGGTAAATATTGGGTTGTCTCCCAACAAGCACTTTTCTTTAATGCCTTTCTAGCTAGGCATGATGATTTCAATGATGCTCGCATAAAAGATAAGAATTGAAACATAAAGAGAGCATCATGAAGAATATGACTAGCACATTTAAGTATAACCCACTTCCTATGCATAGGTATTTTGTGAGAAAAGAACTTATGGGAACAATAATCAACTAGCATAGAAAGGCAAAACAAGCATAACTTCAAAACTTTAAGCACATAGAGAGGAAACTTGATATTATTGCAATTCTTACAAGCATATATTCCTCCCTCATAATAATTTTTAGTAGCATCATGAGTGAATTCAACAATATAACCAGCACCTAAGGCATTCTTTTCATGATCTTTCTACCTTTGCTTCTCCGTATTTTCTTTTACTTCTTCACATCATGTGTGGGTTTAACCCTGTTTTTAAGCTCCTTATTAATGAGATTGGTTGAATAGAAGGCTCCTCCTCGTTACTTGATTCATCATAAGAAATAATAATAGGATATTGGGAAGTCCCTTCCCTTTCATTAGTATTTTCTTCATCTTCTATTTGTTTTCTTGTCTTTATGTAATTGGCAATATAAGGATTTTCAATGCAATTCACTTCACAATACATAAAAATTTCTTCTAGATCAAAATGAAGAAATCTATCAAGATTAAATTTTGGAATACCCTCAGTTATACGTTTCATTTATTCATACCCCAAAAGAAGACTAAGATCTTTATGATGCTCAAGGTTAATCAAGTTATCACAATTTTTGGTCACGATTGGATCATGAAATAAATAACATTGGAGCTTTAAATGACCATGTTCATTGCAAAGTTCACAAGGATGGCGATAAATATTGAATCTTTCAGCACAATCATCTAGATTTTCTTGCAACCATTTAGTTTCCAAATACTTATGCCTCTTGCAAAATCTATCTTCCCTATTTGGTGTGTACTTGCAAGCTCTATCTATTCCACAAAAGTTGACATGCTTATAAGAGACATTTTCATCATGACTAGTGCAATCATCATTAGTATCATGTATATTCAAAGAATTCATACTAACAACATTGCAATCATGCTCATCATTCAAAGATTTAGTGCCAAACATTTTAATGCATTCTTCCTCTAGCAACTGAGCACAATTATCGGAATCCTTATTTTCACGGAAGACATTAAAAAGATGGAGCATATGAGGAACCCTTAATTCCATTTTTTTGTAGATTTCTTTTATAAACTAAACTAGTGATAAAACAAGAAACTAAAAGATTCGATTGCAAGATCTAAAGATATACCTTCAAGCACTCACCTCCCCGACAACGGCGCCAAAAAAGAGCTTGATGTCTACTATGCAACCTTCTTCTTGTAGACGTTGTTGGGCCTCCAAGTGCAGAGGTTTGTAGGACAGTAGTCGATGACCTAAGGTTTATCAATCCGTGGGAGGCGTAGGATGAAGATGGTCTCTCTCAAGCAACCCTGCAACAAAATAACAAAGAGTCTCTTGTGTCCCCAACACACCCAATACAATGGTAAATTGTATAGGTGCACTAGTTTGGCGAAGAGATGGTAATAGAAGTGCAATATGGATGGTAGATATAAGTTTTTGTAATCTGAAAATATAAAAACAGCAAGGTAGCATATGGTCAAAGTGAGTGTGAACATTATTGCAATGGTTCGAAACAAGGCCTAGGGTTCATACTTTCACTAGTGCATGTTCTCTCAACAATAACAACATAATTGGATCATATAACTATCCCTCATGTGGGGACCCCGACTCATAAGTCGTGATCACCGAATGCACGTGTACAGTGATCCCAGAGATCAATGCTCACTGAACACACAGAAGCTGAATAACAAGAGTCTTACATCCATACATACCGTATTACACAAGTAGGACCATTATGGTCAAGTCTTGAGTATAACATCATAGCGGAAATCTTCGTCGATAACTTGGACCCATGCCATCTGCCTTAACCCTACAGGCATTCTGACTGGGAAGCGTCCTAGCTCGCATGTTTGTCACCGAAGTATTCTTCATCATATCCTGTTCTTTCATGCATGGCCAATAAAATAACCAGTGGCAAGCCAATGAGTACTTTGAATGTACTCGCAAGCAACCCAAGGGTGATAACAGAATAATTATGCAAGGCACTACCGCTAATTTGGCATTTTTGCGGAAAGCTAGTTTTTCTCATGCAAGTATGATCAACATTTATCAAGGATATGAATGCGTCTGCAACAAGTATCAGGAGGTTACAGACATCAACATCGGGATAGAGTTGTGAACAACTCATACTCAAGCTCATCGTGACTTCCTCACGAATCACGTCAACAGATTTACCAAACCGTGTTGTTTGTCAGAAACATATGGACATAGTCTAAGCAGCACCGCCCAACTGTCCTTGACCGTGGACACGGCTATTCGAATAGTTTTACACTCTGCACAGGTTGCACACTTTACCCACAAGATCCGGGGGACTTCCGTGTCATCCACGACCCGCGGTACCTCAAGTACCCGGGGTAAGCACCCGATCACTATCTTTCCCTAGACGACACTAACAAGGAGTCCACTTGTTGTTCCGTATCCTCACGATGTACATCATACGAGACTCACCCGAGATCGTAACATCCGAGAGGGGACACAACGGTGTATCCGGTGCCCTATGAAAACAGTCATGGCCGCATTACCTGGCACGACCCCGTCCCGAGAGAGTGCACCAACAACTCTCCCGTTACTAGTAATGCGGGCTCCAAGCTAGTATCGGCCTAGGTAATCAATAATGCCCTTTCCCATATAAGGGTAGAGTGGTCGCGCATGTTTGGTTGGGACGGTCGACAAATCTTAAATCTAATCCATCTCTGTAAACAACACTTTTATCAAGCCTCGGTACACTACTTCTCCACCAAGTATTGACCTAGTTCATCATCATCTCCCGGGGGCATTAGTGGCACCCACTGGGGTTGTTTGCAAGTATGTCAAACCACACTTGTTTCTTTCCATGCATATCCCTGACCCACTTTGCGTAGCCATCTACTATAGCATATTTCTACAACCCACCAACACAACTCTAAGCAAGGGTAGAGTCATGAACAATGCAAGTATCAACGGAGTATGCAACGGAGGCAAGCCTAGCAAGGTTGCCATTCAAGATATATATCATGCACTTGATGAAACAACGAAAATGCTATTATGATGAAAAAATGGTTCATCATGGTCAAAGGGCTGCTTGCCTGTTTCAACAAAGTCTTCGAGGTCTTAAAATATCTCTGGTCCAACTCCAAGCATTTCGTCTACTTCGTCAACTATCGTTGAAAGCAACCATAATAAGCAACACAACAAGGCAGAAAATAAAAGTGCTCTAAAAATATGAAGTTGATTTTTATTGGATACCCCTGGTCATATGAGGAATGACCAAGGTGGTTTCATTGGAAGTGGATCAATGGATATTTCTAAACATTTCGATATGATGGAATCAAGGGTTTTATGGGATTGCAAGAAGTGTACAGAAAAATATTTTTGAAAAATGAGCAAAGGCACCCATTTAACAAAGGTTGATTTTAGAAGCATCTAGGAATTGGTTTCACTGGATTTGGAGTTCAAATGAATTTCCTATGAATTTGCAAAGTTGGTAAATATGAAGAAATGGCTCAATAATTTATGTGGTATAGAAAGTGTTAATAAAAATGTTCATAAACTAAGTTATGAACATAGGAACACCTAGGAATTTGAATCATGGAATTTCGATCAAAAATGGGCTCTCTGTGATTTTCCAAAGTTTAAGACAGAAATGGAAAAATGGGATTTGATAATTATTTGTGAAAGAAATATTTCTGGGAAAATGTGCAAATAGCACCATGAGATTTGGCATGAATTTAGAAACATTTAGAAATTTGAATCATGAAATTTGGAGTTAATTTGAATTGTTTATGGATTTTTGAAGTTGACTGGAAAAAGAAAAAGGAAAAAGGGCTTAACCTTATCCTGCGCACATGGCGCCAGATAGACCGTGGGCCGGCCCAGCGGCTCGGCTGCACGCGCGTAGGGGCCACGTCGGAGGCGGCTTCCTGAAAGTACGCTTTCGCGCGTGAGAAGCGACAACGGCGAAAGCCATCTCCACTTATACGGGCGGGCCCGCCCACTGGATCGCTGACGTGCGGGCCCCAGCGGCAGGTCGCCTTCAACCTTCCGCGCGCGCTCCGGCCGCGGGGAGGAGCGGCTCCCGCCGGCGATTGCCGGGGCTACAGAGCGTCTCTGGCGACGCTCCGCCCACCGGCGTGCTCAGGAGGCCACGCCGCACCCATCCATGTGCTGCACACACGCCGTGGAGGGTTGCAGCAGCGATGGCTTGGGTGGTCGCGCAGGAGGTTGTCGGCCATCTTCGGCCACGAGCACGTGGCGTTCCCGGGGATGAACGACGGTGATGGAGGGCCTCGAGGTGGTGGTCTGAGAGTACTGGAGTGGCTAGGGAGAGAGGAGAGGCTCGGGGTAGCCCGGATTTAGGCAGAGCCCGACGGTGGCGCTCGGGCCATTGCGGTGAACGAAAGACACAGGGAGGGGTGTGGGTTTGTCCAGGGGTGCACGAGAGGGAGAGGGAGCCAAAGGAGTAGAGAGGGGGCTCGGGAGTGGCCTTAAATAGCCGACCCGTAGCTCACCGTGGACGCGGCGTACGGGTGGCCGCGGCAACGGCTTGGGAGGCCAGGAGGGAGGGAGAGGAGCTGTCTACGGCGTTCGTGGGAGTCGCATAGGGTGCCAGGAAGAGAGAGAGAGGGAGCGGGGCGAGGCCCTGGTGCTCGCGCTTGCGAGGCCGGGCATTGGCCGAGCTGGGCGGCCCTGGGCGCGCACCGCAGGAGGTGAGAGAGAGGGAGAGACGAGGGGGCCTGCACGCTGGCGTGTTGCGGACGTCGAGGCACCTCGACTGGAGCGAGGGGGAGGCTCGAGATGGTCGGGGGACGCGGCGTCAACGGTCGAACGCCCTGCCAGGCGCTCCAGAGCGCGCCTTTGGCCAGCATCCGCGGCTTTTCTGCGCGCACTCGCGCGTCCACTTGTGTTTAGTGGCTGCAGGTGGGAGTAAACAATGGAGAGGGAGGCTTTGGATGCTCTGGAACTTGCCAGGGGTGGGAGAGAGATGAGAAAGGAAGGGAAAGTGGCTTGTCCAGAGTAGAAAAATGGGCCTCTGCCCCCCTTAATCATTGCCCCTTGGGCAGCAAGGCATGTAGGAGTTAGAGGAGGAGCAGGTGAGGCCGTGGGAAAAAGTTCAGCTCATGAAGATTAGTGGAAATGGCCAAAACATGCATTTTAAGTTTCTGCCAGAAGGTGTTTGATGTAGGTTTGGGCAAGCACATGAACTTCATTTGGCATGAGACTCCACTGGATGAAATGGCACATATAATTAGGTCCTTCCACCTATTTTGAGATCATTTGGGCAAAGTTGCCAATGCAACTTTCGTAAACCCTAGGAATTAGCAGAAATGGACTTGTGTAGATCTAGTTGAGAAAATCATTTCTCCTTGATGCGCCGCTTTTTGTAGTGGCCTCATTTGGCCATGTGAACATGCTCACAAAAGTTGGGGTCAAGGAGAAAAAGTTGGTAGTACAAACTTGTTCAAATTTGATTCTGGTCAGAGAGGGTTTTGGGGTACTTTGATCAAGATAAAATTCTCTCCAACTTGTTCCACTTGGTCTAGATGCATTATTACACTATTTGAGCATGTGCACCAAGTTTGAGATCATATGGACATGTTTGACAGTGCAAAAATGTTCAAACTTGAAAAAGGACAGAAGTGGTTTTGAGAGGGTTTCATGGGGTTATACTGTTCTCCATGACATGGTACTTGGCAAGATTATCAAAAATGTCATATGTGACATGCTAGAATTTTCTTGGATTTTTATGAAAATATTTCCTGTAGAAATATTTCAAATCCTTGAAATGAGCAGAAATGGTTATGGGAGGTTTTGTCCAGTATTTTGATCATGACCATATGTTGAAACTCATATATATGGAAAATATATGTCCATTGAGTCTCCCTAATTTTTCTCAAATATTTTTAAAGCTTTAAAACAATTTTAACCTATTAAAGACCATTTCTGGCCTTAAGAAAAATCCTTTAAATAAAATAGGAAAATAACTTTTAAAATTATATTTTTGTGGTTTCTGGGTAACCTATATCTAATAGGAATCAAAAATATTTTTGGAAAGGTTTTTACTGCCCTTAATTAAGTACTTGCAGTGCAAACCTCAATCAAGGGGTTTTTGGAAAACTAATTTTTGAAAATACTATTTGGCCAAATTATTTTTGTAAGAAAATACTATATTTCACTATACACATGGCATGATCATTGGCAAAAGGTTTCGGATCAAGGAGATGAAGTATAGGAGTTGGAGGATCTATTTGATTTTTAGAGCACTTGCAAACAATAGACAAAATCCAATCAAGGCAAGGTCCAAAACACTCAAAAGTTTTTGTCAAACCACATTTTATCATGATTTATTAGCTTAAGTGTTGTGTCATGAAAATAAGGGTGTGACAGACCTACTCCCCTTACAAGAATCTCGTCCCCGAGATTCCCAAACTAGGCGCGGGAAGGAATAGGGAAACTTGGATTTGGGGTAGTCTTCACGTCCTCATACTGCTTCTGCTTCCGTTTGGTGCTCCGTTGAACCTTGAAGTAGTCGATGGCCTGGCTTCATGTATGACATCCTGCTTGATCCATATTGCCATTGGGGTCTTTCGCGCAATTCATATTGGGCTGGAGGTCGATGGCTCCGTGCTCGATGTCCTTGTTAGTGATCGGGCTAGCTAGGAGGTCAAAACCACTTCCGGGGGTGTGTCGCATGGAAAACGCTGTGCACAATGGGTAACTCAGGTGGTAACTCCAGCTGGTAGCCGTCTTCTCTTCGTCTTGCGGTGATGTCAGAGGGGGGGGTGGTTGAATCTTGGAAAAATCTCGAAGAGGGCCGATGAATCTTGGCGTGGGTTTCCTTGTCATGAAAATGCTTGGTTCCCTTGAGAGGAGTGGTTTGTAGATATGCACGGTCTTTGACAAGGAAGTTCACTTCTTGACGATGATGGTTGGTATAGTTCTTCCTTCTTGACATGGCGGTCTTCAGATGTTCCCTAACCAGCTGAACGGTTCTTCTTCCGTCTTTGGGTAGGCAAGTATATCACCAAATAGCGATGACAACCAGCTTGTTCGAGTACTCCGTGAAGACTCCCCCACGGGGTACATAGGGTATAGGTTGGGGTATCGGTGGTGGTCACGGTTGACTATTGGCCAGGGTCTACTTGACCTAGAGACAAAGCTCATGGTCATGATCCGACCATGTTGTGGCTTGGTAGGGATTAAGGGTTTCAAGGATTCTAGTGTGCGAGTGAACATTTATCATCTTATCCTTGAGCACAGTTTCTGAGATGCCAATTGTGCTATCTAGTCCTTTAAACAAATCATATCATATCACCGATAGCATCATTTCGTATGGGTCAACTCCAATCATCACTGATGTGATTCATATCCTCATGACTCTCGTGAGGAGGTCTAATAAAATCATATATGTCTACGATCCCCAAACTCATATGTATGGCTACCCCTAAAAATCCATGGGTAGAGCATATAAGCTGCTAAGCTTGAATTTAATCACCACAATCCAAGTGCTCGGTCTATTGATCCAAGGTCCGCGATAAAGCATCTCTATCCTAAGGAAATACGTCGTAAGCCACTCCAAGATCTTGTTTCCTTCCTATGAATCAACTCCAGTAGCTCATTAACTTCCATCAGTCACTACATAATCCATTAATTCTACAAATCCAATGTTTATGGTGTTCCACATGATCTTCTAATATCCTATAATCCTCAAATACTTGAAAAGGGTTATCTTTACTATAGTCAGTCCACCAATCCCCATTATCGGGGTCAAGTAACTTCCAACCTCCAGCTTATATAGATCCTTAAATTAATTCCAATCTCCTAGCTTATTGTCCAATGAGAAACATGGTATAACGATCAAGATCATCAGTTTAAATCCAATTTACTCCGAACCATGTAGACTTACTCAGCTTCTATATTCAATTAGAATCACCTGCTTAAATCCAAATCTCATGTCCAACGAGGATTCCTATATATTCCCCAAGTCATTATCATAATGTCAACTATCTCCTATCAATATCCCCTGGCTAAGTCAAATCCTTATACTTCCAAGAATTCAGCTTGTGATCTAATTGTCCTACAAAATCCAATTTATCCAGGGGAAAGCTATGCTACCCTATAATCATGACCCAGCCACGTTCATCTACCAACACGAAAGCCTCATAATCCACCGAAGAGCTTCAATTAATTCCTCAAGGTCACGGATATAAACCCATCAAGTCATTTGCCCTCTATTCCTATATCCTCAAATTGGTCTTCCCTATGGCATCATCTTTGGTGCTATCTTAGGATGATAATGTACTCGTTCACTATGTCCACTAGTTCCATAATGAACCCAGTGATAAGCAAGGTTACGGAGGCTTAACAGGTTCTCTTGCAATTCTGTGGGTTAAGCACATGTTTAAGGACTCGAGCTGGGGTATCTCGTGAAGTCTCGAAGGGTCTAGGAATGGGTTTCTAGTCTGGAGGGTTAAACATAACTCTACAGGGTTTCACTTGGTCGAGGAGGCTGCAACAAAAAGTCTTCAGTGCTAGTTGGCTGCCGAGGTAGACTCCTTGGTGCATCTTGTCTTGCTGGTCTTCATATGATGAGAGAGATGAGAGGGAGAAGTAGCATAGAGGAGGGGAATGCCTAAAGGGGGTTCTATAGTGCAGGTGCAAACAAACAAGTGCTAAAAGGGTCAAAAGAAGCAAGGTAAGGAAGGTGATATAGTCACGTACTTGTTGCCTAGGGCAAAAAGGGCGACCGATATCAAAACACAAACAAATAAAAGCAAGCAACACACAATCATGGTTCTATCCGAACCATCATACGGACTCGACTGCGCATAGGGGGTACACGACTCATCCTACCCTAGGGGTTCTCGGATTAAGTAGTCGTGCTTTACTTCATGCCTCATGCAGTCTTCTGGATATTTCCTCTGGTGTCACTACGTCTTTTGTAGTTGTTTGATGAAATGATCCGGATTGGCCTGAAGAATGTTCAACACTTCTCGCCTGATGAGGTGATGGGGTGAAGGTGGCTCCTCGTAACTGGCATTGACTTGGTCTTCTCTTGTCCTCTTAATCATGATGATCGCTTTTGCCTTTTTAAGGTGTCGGCGGTTCCAGGTGGCCATCCTTTATGCACTGACATTAACAAGGCATAATAGAGGTCCAATCCGTCGAACACATTGTTGATAATATCGTCACCGAGAGCGGGGAATGAAGAGAACCGTTTTCCTGCTCACTATAGTGAGGCGGACCAAATGGCTAGGTTCTCATCCACCCGTGGTTGCCGATACAACAATGGTAGTGACAGGGTTACCCTATCAGCGATGTATATCATGATCTTGCATATCATATGCCCTGATCGTCGTAGGCTAAGGCTGTATCATCTTGGGGCAGTGTCAAGGGTGTCACCATCTCCTGGGCCTCCAGGTCCTCATCCCTCGAGGATGTATCTTCTGTTGGTATCGTCTTGTTGTGATGTCGCCATTCTTGTGTTCAGGAGATGTGGGTGAATGTCTGGCAAGGCATCTTCCTTCTAGATTATCCACGAGGATTACAAGGAACCCAGTGGTCAGGGGCATAGGGGTTCTAGCGACCAAAGATTTTGAAGGGAAAGAGATCAATAAGGAAAGTATACCTTAGTTTTTGAAAAACTGAGAAGGGAAGAGAAGTATAGATAGTTTTGAAAACTAGTAGTAGTTTTGGAAATAGTTTTACCCTAACTAACGAACATGATAACTAAGGCTTCCTACAGTCAGGATGGCTCTGATACCAGCTCTGTGGGGACCCCGACTCATAAGTCGTGATCACCGAATGCACGTGTACAGTGATCCCAGAGATCAATGATCACTGAACACACAGAAGCTGAATAACAAGAGTCTTACATCCATACATACCGTATTACACAAGTAGGACCATTATGGTTAAGTCTTCAGTATAACATCGTAGCGGAAATCTTCGTCGATAACTTGGACCCATGCCATCTGCCTTAACCCTACAGGCATTCTGACTGGGAAGCATCCTAGCTCGCATGTTCGTCAACGAAGTATTCTTCATCATATCCTGTTCTTTCATGCCTGGACAATAAAATAACAAGTGGCAAGCCAATGAGTACTTTGAATGTACTCGCAAGCAACCCAAGGGTGATAACAGAATAATTATGCAATGCACTACTGCTAATTCGGCATTTTTGCGGAAATCTAGTTTTTCTCATGCAAGTATGATCAACATTTATCAAGGATATGAATGCGTCTGCAACAAGTATCAGGAGGTTACAGACATCAACATCAGGATAGAGTTGTGAACAACTCATACTCAAGCTCATCGTGACTTCCTCACGAATCACGTCAATAGATTTACCAAACCGTGTTGTTTGTCAGAAACATATGGACGAAGTTTAAGCAGCACCACCCAACTGTCCTTGACCATGGACACGGCTATTCGAATAGTTTTACACTCTACAGAGGTTGCACACTTTACCCACAAGATCCGTGGGACTTCCGTGTCATCGATGACCCGCGGTACCTCAAGTACCCGGGGTAAGCACCCGATCACTATCTTTCCCTAGACGACACTAACAAGGAGTCCACTTGTTGTTCCGTATCCTCACGATGTACATCATATGAGACTCACCCGAGATCGTAACATCCGAGATGGGACACAACGGTGTACCCGGTGCCCTGTGAAAACAGTCATGGCCGCCCTACCTGGCACGACCCTGTCCCGAGAGTGTGCACCAACAACTCTCCCGTTACTAGTAATGCGGGCTCCAAGCTAGTATCGGACTAGGTAATCAATAATGCCCTTTCCCATATAAGGGTACAGTGGTCGAACATGTTTGGTTGGGACGATCGACAAATCTTAAATCTAATCCGTCTCTGTAAACAACACTTTTATCAAGCCTCGGTACAGTACTTCTCCACCAAGTAGTGACCTAGTTCATCATCATCTCCCGGGGGCATTAGTGGCACCCACTGGGGTTGTTTGCAAGTATGTCAAACCACACTTGTTTCTTTCCATGCATATCCCTGACCCACTTTGCGTAGCCATCTACTATAGCATATGTCTACAACCCACCAACACAACTCTAAGCAAGGGTAGAGTCATGAACAATGCAAGTATCAACGGAGTATGCAACGGAGGAAAGCCTAGCAAGGTTGCCATTCAAGATATATATCATGCACTTGATGAAACAATGAAAATGCTATTATGATGAAAAATGGTTCATCATGGTCAAAGGGCTACTTGCCTGTTTCAACAAAGTCTTCGAGGTCTTAAAATATCTCTGGTCCAACTCCAAGCATTTCGTCTACTTCGTCAACTATCGTTGAAAGCAACCATAATAAGCAACACAACAAGGCAGAAAATAAAAGTGCTCTAAAAATATGAAGTTGATTTTTATTGGATACCCCTGGTCATATTAGGAATGACCAAGGTGGTTTCATTGGAAGTGGATCAATGGATATTTCTAAACATTTCGATATGATGGAATCAAGGGTTTTATGGGATTGCAAGAAGTGTACAGAAAAATATTTTTGAAAAATGAGCAAAGGAACCCATTTAACAAAGGATGATTTTAGAAGCATCTAGGAATTGGTTTCACTGGATTTGGAGTTCAAATGAATTTCCTATGAATTTGCAAAGTTGGTAAATATGAAGAAATGGCTCAATAATTTATGTGGTACAGAAAGTGTTAATAAAAATGTTCATAAAATAAGTTAAGAACATAGGAACACCTAGGAATTTGAATCATGGAATTTGGATCGAAAATGGGCTCTCTGTGATTTTCCAAAGTTTAAGACAGAAATGGAAAAAATGGGATTTGATAATTATTTGTGAAAGAAATATTTCTGGGAAAATGTGCAAATAGCACCATGAGATATGGCATGAATTTAGAAACATTTAGAAATTTGAATCATCAAATTTGGAGTTAATTTGAATTGTTTATGGATTTTTGAAGTTGACTGGAAAAAGAAAAAGGAAAAAGGGCTTAACCTTATCCCGCGCACATGGCGCCAGATAGACCGTGGGCTGGCCCAGCGGCTCGGCTGCACGCGCATAGGGGCCACATCGGAGGCGGCTTCCTGAAAGTACACTTTCGCGCGGGAGAGGCGGCAACGGCGAAAGCCGTCTCCACATAAACGGGCGGGCCCGCCCACTGGGTCGCTGACGTGCGGGCCCCAGCGGCAGGTCGCCTTCAACCTCCCGCGCGCGCTCCGGCCGCGGGGAGGAGCGGCTCTCGCCGGCGATTGCCGGGGCTATAGAGCGTCTCCGGCAACGCTCCGCCCACCGGCGTGCTCAGGAGGCCACGCCGCACCCATCCATGTGCTGCACGCACGCCGTGGAGGGCTGCAGCAGCGATGGCTTGGGTGGCCGCGGAGGAGGTTGTCGGCCATCTTCGGCCACGAGCGTGTGGCGTTCCCGGGGATGAACGACGGTGATGGAGGGCCTCGAGGTGGTGGTATGAGAGTACTGGAGTGGCTAGGGAGAGAGGAGAGGCTCGGGGTTGCCCGGATTTAGGCGGAGCTCGACGGCGGCACTCGGGCCATTGCGGTGAACGGAAGACACGGGGAGGGGTGTGGGTTTGTCCAGGGGTGCACGAGAGGGAGAGGGATCCAAAGGAGTAGAGAGGGGGCTCAGGGGTGGCCTTAAATAGCCGACCCGTAGCTCACCGAGGACGCGGCGCACGGGTGGCCGCGACAACGGCTCGGGAGGCCGGGAGGGAGGGAGAGGAGCTGTCTACGGCATTCGTGGGAGTCACGTAGGGTGCTAGGAAGAGAGAGAGTGAGCGGGGCGAGGCCCTGGTGCTCGCGCGTGCAAGGCCGGGCATTGGCTGAGCTGGGCGGCCCTGGGCGCGCACCGCAGGAGGTGAGAGAGAGGGAGAGACGAGGGGGCCTGCACGGTGGCGTGTTGCGGACGTCGAGGCACCTCGACTGGCGCAAGGGGGAGGCTCGAGGTGGTCGGGGGACGCATCGTCAATGGTCGAACGCCCTGCCAGGCGCTCCAGAGCGCGCCTTTGGCCGACATCCACGGCTTTTCCGCGCGCACTCGCGCGTCCACTTGTGTCTAGTGGCTGCAAGTGGGAGTAAACAATGGAGAGGGAGGCTTTGGATGCTCTGGAACTTGCCAGGGGTGGGAGAGAGATGAGAAAGGAAGGGAAAGTGGCTTGTCCAGAGTAGAAAAATGGGCCTCTGCCCCCCTTAATCATTTCCCCTTGGGCAGCAAGGCATGTAGGAGTTAGAGGAGGAGCAGGTGAGGCCGTGGCAAAAAGTTCAGCTCATGGAGATTAGTGGAAATGGCCAAAACATGCATTTTAAGTTTCTGCCAGAAGGTGTTTGATGTAGGTTTTGGCAAGCAAATGAACTTCATTTGGCATGAGACTCCACAGGATGAAATGGAACATATAATTAGGTCTTTCCACCTATTTTGAGATCATTTGGGCAAAGTTGCCAATGCAACTTTCGTAAACCCTAGGAATTAGCAGAAATGGACTTGTGTAGATATAGTTGAGAAAATCATTTCTCCTTGATGCACCACTTGGTGTAGTGGCCTCATTTTGCCATGTGAACATGCTCACAAAAGTTGGGGTCAAGGAGAAAAAGTTGGTAGTACAAACTTGTTCATATTTGATTCTGGTCAGAGAGGGTTTTGGGGTAGTTGGATCAAGATAAAATTCTCTCCAACTTGTTCCACTTGGTCTAGATGCATTATTACACCATTTGAGCATGTGCACCAAGTTTGAGATCATATGGACATGTTTGGAAGTGCAAAAATGTTCAAACTTGAAAAAGGACAGAAGTGGTTTTGAGAGGGTTTCATGGGGTTATACTGTTCTCCATGACATGGTACTTGGCAAGATCATCAAAAATGTTATATGTGACATGCTAGAATTTTCTTGGATTTTTATGAAAATATTTCCTGTAGAAATATTTCAAATCCTTGAAATGAGCAGAAATGGTTTTGGGAGGTTTTGTCCAATATTTTGATCATGACCATATGTTGAAACTCATATATATGTAAAATATATGTCCATTGAGTCTCCCTAATTTTTCTCAAATATTTTTAAAGCTTTAAAATAATTTTAACCTATTAAAGACCATTTCTGGACTTAATAAAATTCCTTTAAATAAAATAGGAAAATAACTTTTAAAATTATATTTTTGTGGTTTCTGTGTAACCTATATCTAATAGGAATCAAAAATATTTGTGGAAAGGTTTTTACTGCACTTAATTAAGTACTTGCAGTGCAAACCTCAATCAAGGGGTTTTGGAAAACTAATTTTTGAAAATACTATTTGGCCAAATTATTTTTGTAAGAAAATACTATATTTCACTATACACTTGGCATGATCATTGGAAAAAGGTTTTGGATCAAAGAGATGAAGTATAGGAGTTGGAGGATTTATTTGATTTTTAGAGCACTTGCAAACAATAGACAAAATCCAATCAAGGCAAGGTCCAAAACACTCAAAAGTTTTTGTCAAACCACATTTTATCATGATTTATTAGCTTAAGTGTTGTGGCATGAAAATCAGGGTGTGACACCTTAACATGCAACAAAGATTCCCACCAAAGTCACTAATAGAGCACAAATGTAGGGTACGAAACCACCTCAAAGTTATTCCTTCGGATCGATCTATTCAAGTGTTCGTACTAGAATAACACCTTAAGACACATATCAACCAAAACCATAATGTCACCTAGATACTCCAATGTCACCTCAAGTATCCATGGGTATGATTATATGATATGCATCACACAATCTCAGATTCATCTATTCAACCAACATAAAGTACTTCAAAGAGTGCCCCAAAGTTTCTACCGGAGAGTCAAGACAAAAATGTGTGACAACCCCTATGCATATGTTCACAATGTTACAGAACCCGCAAGTTGTTCACCAAAACATACATCAAGTTGATCACGTGATATCCCATTGTCACCACAGATAAGCACATGCAAGACATACATCAAGTGTTCTCAAATCCTTAAAGACCAATCCGATAAGATAACTTCAAAGAGAAAACTCAATCCATTACAAGAGAGTAGAGGGGGAGAAACATCATAAGTTCCAACTATAATAGAAAAGCTCGCGATACATCAAGATCGTGCCAAATCAAGAACACGAGAGAGAGAGAGAGAGAGAGATCAAACACATAGCTACTGGTTCATACCCTCAACCCCGAGGGTGAACTACTCCCTCCTCATTATGGAGAGCGTCGAGATGATGAAGATGGCCACCGGAGAGGGATTCCCCCCTCCGACAGGGTGCCAGAACGGGTCTAGATTGGTTTTCGGTGGCTACAGAGGCTTGCGGCGGCGGAACTCCCGATCTAGGTTTCTTTATGGAAGTTTGGGTATATATAAGAGGTTTTGGC
This sequence comes from Aegilops umbellulata, assembly GCA_032464435.1. Lineage (NCBI taxonomy): Eukaryota > Viridiplantae > Streptophyta > Magnoliopsida > Poales > Poaceae > Aegilops > Aegilops umbellulata. The sequence goes on from CP136056.1 coordinate 117,020,185, forward strand.
ATCGAGAACAAGTCAGGGGGTCTCTCGGCTGTCCACGAGGTAGGGAGGCGCGCCCAGGAGGGTGGGTGCGCCCCCACCCTCGTGGGCAGCCCGGGACTCTTCTGGCCCAACTCTTTTACAACATGGCCTTCTTCTGGTCCAAAAATAAGCTCCGTAAAATTTTAGGTCAATTGGACTCCGTTTGATTTTCCTTTTGTGTAAAACTCAAAAACAAGGAAAAAAACAGAAACTAGCACTGGGCTCTAGGTTAATAGGTTAGTCCCAAAAATCATATAAAATAGCATATAAATGCATATAAAACATCCTAGATGGATAATATAATAGCATGAATACTTCATAAATTATAGATACGTTGGAGACGTATCAAGCATGACCCGTCTTGAAGTTTAAATCGACGGATGACACCAAGCTAGTTGACTTCGTTCCTAGTGATTCGTCCAAGCAGTTCAGCATCAGTGCTTATCTGGATCCGAAATTGGAAAGCGCGCTCATCGAGTTCATCCGTTAGAACTGGGACATTTTTGCATGGAAGCCTTCTGACATGCCAGGTGTACCGAGGGAACTCGCTGAGCACAGTCTTAATATTGATCTGAAGTTTAAGCCGGTGATGCAGGTTCTCCATCGTTTTAATGAAGAGAGGCAAAAGGCCATTGGTGAAGAAGTGGCCCGGCTCCTGGCGGCCGGGTTCATTGTTGAAGTTTTTCATCCTGAGTGGTTGGCAAACCCGGTGCTGGTACTTAAGAAGAATAGCACTTGGCGTATGTGTGTGGATTACATGGATTTAAAAAAGGCTTGTCTGGCTGATCCTTTTGCTCTCCCTCGTATTGATCAAATTATTGATGCTACAGCGGGTTGTGAGCATTTGAATTTTTTGATGCTTATTCTGGTTATCATCAGATCAAGATGGCAGTTAAGGACCATGAGAAGACAACTTTTATCACTCCATTTGGAGCTTTTTGTTATGTTTCTATGCCTTTTGGGCTCAAGAGTGCCCAGGCGACTTACCAGCGATGTGTGCATAATTGTCTTCATAATCAGATTGGGCGCGATGTTCATGCTTATGTGGATGATATTGTGGTGAAATCCAGAAAGAAGGAAACATCGATAGACAATTTGAAGGAGACCTTTGATAATCTCTGGGTTTATAAGATGATGCTTAACCCGGCCAAATGCGTTTTTAGTGTGTCGGCAGGCAAGCTCTTGGGTTTTCTCGTTTCTAACAGAGGCATTGAAGCTAATCCGGAGAAGATCAAGGCCATTACTTCTTTGGCTAAGCCGGCGTGTATCAATGATGTTCAACTCTGGCAGGTCGTATTGCGGCTCTAAGACGGTTCATAAGCCGGTTGGGAGAGAAGGCTATCCCTCTGTATCATATGATGAAAAAGACAGATAATTTTGTCTTGTGTGACGCTGCTAATGCAGCATTTGAGGACTTGAAGAAGCAGTTGGCTGAGCCGCCCGTTCTTGCTGCTCCTATTGATAAGGAGCCGTTGTTGTTGTATGTGGCTGCTAATGCCCAGGCTGTCAGTGTAGCTATTGTGGTGGAACGGAAGGAGGCAGGCAAGGAATATCCGGTTCAAAGACCTCTTTACTACATCAGTGAGGTACTTACTGAATCCAAGAAGAGGTATCCGCACTGGTAGAAGCTTGTATATGGGGCGTTCATGGCCAGGCAGAAGCTTAAGCAATATTTTTTGGGTCATCCCATCACCATGGTTAGTTCTGCTCCTTTAGGGGATATTATTCAAAACAGCGAAGCCACAGGTCGGATATCCAAGTGGGCCATTGAGCTTGGACCTCATGGTCTGAAGTATGTGCCTCGCACATCCATTAAGTCTCAAGCACTGGTGGATTTCATCAATGGCTGGACAAAGCTGTAGATGCCTGAAGAAAAGCCAGATAACACGTATTGGACGATTCACTTTGACGGGTCCAGGCAATTAGAGGGCTCGGGGGCTAGAGTCGTGCTAGCTTCCGCTCAAGGTGATAAATTTTGTTATGTTCTCCGGTTGATGTTCCCTTGCACTAGCAATGCAGCTGAATATGATGCCTTGCTCCACGGTCTTCGGATGGCTAAGGAGATGAACTTAAGCCGGGTTAGGTGCTTTGGTGACTCAGACTTGGTAGCTTAACAAGTTTCTGGTACTTGGGTTTCTAAGGATCCACTCATGGCAGCTTATCGTCGAGAGGTTGATGCTATTGCGGGTCACTTCGAGGGTTATCAGGTTGAGCATATTGATCGAAGGAAGAACAAGGCGACTGATGCTTTAAACCGGCTAGGTTCTCAGCGTAAGTCGGTGCCACCTAATACTTTTTTGGATATTTTGTATAACCCCTCACTGAAGTTGCCTACAGAACCCAGACGCACAATTGGTGGCAGCTCTTGATGTAATTCCTGATTGGACAGTCTCATATTTGGTATACTTGACCCGAGGCGAGTTACCTAAGGATGAAACCTTGGCCAGGCAGATAACCCGGCGGTCCAAATCAATGACCATTGTCAATGGAGAGCTACATCATTGTAGTGTTACAGGGGCGTTTCAATGTTGTGTTTCACCCGAAGAAGGCCGTGAAATTTTGCGCGAGATTCATGAAGGAGATTGTGGTCATCATGCCGGCTCTAAATCTCTTGTTGCTAAGGCCTTTCGTCATGGATTTTATTGGCTGACGGCTCACGCTGATGCTGAAGACCTGGTCAGTAAGTGTTATGGATGTCAGAAATTTTCACGACGAACTCATGTTCAGGCTCAAGAATTGAGGATGATTCAAATTACTTGGCCGTTTGCAGTCTGGGGGCTTGATATGGTCGGACCTTTCAAAAGGTCCAAGGATAAAAAAACACCTCTTGGTGGCGATTGACAAATTTACAAAGTGGATTGTGTCGGATTTCGGGTTCCGGCAGACCCTTAAGGTTCGAACTCTGGGGTGCGCGCGGAGATACGCTTCTTACCTACCCGTACTTGTCCGCCTCGCCAAGATCTAAGCTACGAGAAGAACAACACGAGAGACATAGAGTTTATACTGGTTCGGGCCACCGATGTGGTGTAATACCCTACTCCAGTGTGGTGTGGTGGATTGCCTCTTGGGCTGATGATGATGAACAATACAAGGAAGAACAACCTCGCGAGGGTCTGTTCTTGGCTGGGGGGATGAACTGCTAGGAGGAGTTCAATCGCCCTTTTCTCTCTGTCTGCTGCCTATCTAACTGATTGCCGGGTTGCTCTCTCGATCTTAAGGTAATCCTCTACCCTGGGGGTGGCTAGTCCTATCTATAGGCAAAGGCCCTGGGCCTCTTACCAAATATTGAGCGGGAAGGGCGCCAACAATCGGCCATTTTGAAGGGGAACATATGGTACACTTATCCTGACTAAAGTTGGTCTTCGCCTGCCAAAGGTTCTGGTGATGATGCTAGCTTGGGATCCACAGTGACTTTCTCCTTGTCGCGGAGCTGGTCCTGGTCTTGTTGCACCGAAATGGGTGCCTTTGCTTGATCCTCCCGCCTGCACTTGCTCCCTTTGCACCAAAGAGGAAAGGGAGGACACTGCGCGGGCTGGCGCCTGCCTGGCGCCCTTGGTCGTCATGGCTTGCGTCATGGGCACCTCGTGAGGTACCCCGCCTTGATCTCTCCGCCTCCTCGCGAGCCAGCCTGATGGGGCCGCGCCTGAGGAAGCTCTGTGTCGTCCGCCCCGCGAGGCTTGGCACCTCGCGAGGGTCTTGGGTTTGTGTTGATGAAGATGGGCCGTGCTAGGCCCCCTTGAGCCACGTCGCAGGCCGCAGGCAGGCAAGTCTGGGGACCCGTTCCCAAAACACCGACAGATTGAGGCAGAGCCAGTCAGTAAATGTGATGCGGCGACGACGGTTCAATTCATCAAAAAGGTGATTTTCCATCTTGGCTTTCCCATAGTATCATAACTGATAATGGCACTAATCTTTCCAAGGGAGCCATGGAAGAATTTTGTCAACGTGAGCATATTCGACTTGACGTATCATTGGTGGCTCACCCCCAGTCCAATGGTCAAGCTGAGAGAGCCAATCAAGAAATTTTGAGAGGCATCAAGCCTCGTCTTATGGTTCCTTTGCAGGGGTCACCGGGTTGTTGGGTGGAAGAGTTACCCTAAGTCATATGGAGTATCAGTACTACCCCCAACAGGTCTACGGGATACACGCCCTTCTTCATGGTTTATGGAGCGGAAGAAGTTCTCCCCAGTGACATCCTCACGACTCGCCTCGCGTGGCGGCTTATGTTGAAGCTGATAATGAAAGAGCACGTTAGGATGCACTGAACCTATTGGATGAGCAGAATGACCTTGCGATGGCTTGTTCAGCGATTTACCAGCAAGATTTGTGCCGCTATCATAGCCGTCGGGTTAAGACCAGAACCTTTCAGGAAGGTGATTTTGTGCTCTGGCTTATCTAGGATTAAACTGATATGCACAAGCTATCCCCGCCTTGGGAAGGACCTTTTGTGGTCAGCAAGAATCTGAGCAATGGGTCATACTACCTTATCGATGTTTAAGACCACAAGGACTCACGTACGTCAGAGGAGGAGACCCGCCGACCGTGGAATATTGCTTATCTTCGGCCTTACTATACCTGAGCCACAGGCTCTTCTGATGTACATATTTTGACAATGTATATATTATGTTAAATATTATAAAGCTGACATCCCTGATACAGCATGGCCTCTGTCATTTTATCTCTTATAATAATGAATCTATGGAAATTTCATGTGGTCACATGGGGGCTTCCGACTTACTGAGTGAAGCTATGATTACCCTTTGATTCGGCTTATATGCCATATTTGTAAATAACACTTGGGGGCTTGCTACCCAGGTTAAAAGGCCCAAAGAGAGTCTGTTGCAAAGTACAACTCAAACACAGGTGCCCATTGAGCACAACTCAAAAATATTACTTGGGGGCTCTTTGTTCAACGGACAAGAGTTTTTTATGGCCCTTGTAATAGGCTTAAAAGTCATGCTTGGAAGCCAGGTGTATTCACCTAAAAATCCGGGTTATACTGCCTTTTTAAGTCTGCCACTCCACCCAGGTAATCCTGGAATGACCCGCCGTACTTTTGACAAGTCAATCTTATAGAGACCCTGAACTTGTCAGAGATAAAACGAGGATTGGTTATGTGAGGTCCGACTTATAAGGTTTGTATGAAGGTTTAACTCAGTAGTTGTGCAGCCCTTGAAAGCACTTGATTTTTAGGCCTGGCAGCCTATGAAACGCCTTGTTATCTTTTGTTTTCTATTGGAAAGGTTTTTGAGGATTATCTTTTATGAAAACAAATGAGGTTTATAGATGTTGCAACTATCTAGTGTTTATTAAACCCGACCTGGCTTTCGACTATAAGTCGCTAGTATAGGATAAGAACATAACGGTGTTTGTTAAACCCGACCTGGCTTTGGAATATAAGTCGCAAGTACATGATGATATTGAATTACTTGGAAGCATTGCGCTCTAGGGTTTGGGATATTACCCCTTCCAGCTAATGACATCATAAGCCGGCAATATATCACAATTGAGAAAGAGCATTGTGTGTTCTAATTTTTGGGTTATCACCCTTACTTCATTGGTATGATAAGCTGGCAATATCGTCAAATATCAAAGGTATGATATATTTTGTTATGATTACATGTGGTTATGATTAAACTAGCTTTGGTTATGGACTATTTGTCCCCAGCGGTTTCAATTGGGTATCATGAGCCGCCCGGCGCTAAGCTGCCAGGGCACTTGTACTTTCTTTGTGTGCAGGATAATAATCCTTCAGATCTACATAAGTCAAGGGCTATCATACCCATAATGATTTTTCAAACCGGCGGATCAGCAGTATTAAAGCAAAAAAGCAAAAATGTGCACGATGGCACGACAGATTCAAGTTTTTCTTATCCTATTACATGGCTCCGCAAGCCGAATGAGATCAAGTGTTTTTTAAAAGATCATAGGTATAAACCGCCCCGCGGTTCATTCTTCTTGGCCTTGCTGATTGGAGGCCTCTGGGTCATCCTTCTCCGGTTCTTCGTCCTCCTCCGCCGTCTGAAAAGTTGGTGATGACCAATCGATGCCAGATAAAGCTTGAAATTCAGCTTCGTCATCTATAAGATCTGACGGATCAACTTCACGAGTAAAGTGTGCTTATGAATTAGCGGGATTAAATTCATCACTTTGTAAGCCAAAGTCGGCATCTTCTGATTCGCCTTGTCATAAGCCGGATGATACTTGGAAAGATCCGAGTCATTGGCAATCACAGTGGCCATTGGACGTATTTCCTTTACACAAGCCAAGAAGTCCTTTTGATCAAACGGAGTTCCATCTTCCTTTAAGCTCGGGTATCCAGTGGCTACCTCAGACGGGTCCAGCTCTGGTACCCATGCCTTGGCTCGGCTCAAAGCCATCACGGCACCGGCTCTTGCAGATGATCGTTTCATTTCTTCAAATCTGATAGGCAGAACAGAAAGATTTTTCAATACATCCATCAACAGATTAGGCGCTTGGTTCGCTGGCGAAATTGTGGCTAATGCATGTTGAGCTCCGGTGTATAGCTGCTCGACAAGTGTGTAGACAGCCTTGAGCTTCACAAGCATGTCTTGATTCAGATTGCTGCTGCTGGGACCTGGGTATATCACAGATTGGTTAAAGTCGGGTTATATTATTTCAACAAGGATTCACTTTTGATGACTAGCAAGGCGACTCACCAAAGATAGCAGAAACCATCTGAGATACACAACATATTAAGCCGGTGAGCTCAGCGGTCACCTCTTGAAGAGTTGCCTCTACTTTCTCAACCCGCTGCGTTAAAGCAGTCTTTTCTTCAGCCCAAGTATTTTTCTCTGGCTCAAAACTGGTCTTCAGCTTTTCCGACTCAGCCATGCTAAACTGGAACTTTGACTCAGCTTTCCGGGTCTCAGTTTCCTGAGTCGCCAGCCGGGTCTTTGCGTCATTCAATTGAGACTCCAGTTCAGCAGCAGCAGCCTGTATGAAGTACAGAGTTATCAACATTTATATCAAGGTTACAAGAATATAAGTCCCAAGTCTTTTGCAAGCAATAACACTTGACACTTGGGGGTAATGTCTGCCAAAGGAATTTTTCAAGGAAACGACTCTTATGAATAAAGTCCCAAGCACTTTGCAAGAAAGACTACTTGACACTTGGGGGCTAATGCATATCGATTCTATATTCTTTATGATGAGCCGGATGTGCTATAAATAGTCCCAACCGACTCATGGGGGTTATGCAGTTAAGCTCTCTTTTCTTACACAATGATAAATAGGACCGGTTCATTCATGCTGATTAAACCGACCCTTGGGGACTACGGATGCAAAGCTAAATCTGCTTAAACATCCGGTTTATGTTTAAACCGGACTTGGAGGGGTTTCAGGACAGAAGTTTATGGATTCTTCTAAGTCTACAACTTATTTAATCTTATCATAACCAGTAGACTTGGGGGCTGAGAGGATATACATATATTACTCAAAGATGGAAGTCATACCTCATACTTTTGGTGCATCTGTTTCACCATATCAATTTCAAGATTGGGGCTGGAGTGTACTTGGTTGAGGTAACCAGAGAGGATCTCACTACTGCTCAGTTGCGCATAGTGGGAGACGTCAAACTTCATCTTCCGCCTTTCAATAACCTCTTGCTTGGCAGTATGCTTAGCTAAGGCTATTGGGTTTCCCAGCTCTATAAAGCCGGTGCTAGTAATCAACACATCATCATTATGAATATCCGACGACTTAAGTGAGGTGGATGGTGCAGGATTTGAAGGATTAATAGTAGTATCGTCAACACAGAGATCCGGAATCTCAGGTGGAGCGTCAGTGACAGTTTCTTCTGGTTGTTTGACAGAAGCTTCAGGCACAGGGACTTGCTGCTCCAGCTCAGCAACTTCAGGTGCTTCAGTTCGCTTGGCCACTTTACCTTCTTGTTAGGTTTTGCTTGTCCCCTGCACGGATTATGACTGTCGGTGTACTAGAGTAGGGGTACCCTAGTACCCCGAACTTGTGCATGGGCAGTCGCAGCGTCCCGCGGCAAGGCTTGTCGGGTGACCGCCAAGGTCCTCTGTGGATCATTTGAAGCCATTCAAGAACAAAGTATTTGAGCCAAGGAGACAAGTCCCCGGCAAGAGGAGCTTGCCGGGAAGTCCACTCAAGGCACAAGACCCCCGGCAAGAGGAGCTTGCTAGGAAGGCCAACCAAGGCATCTCAAGGAACTTGCCGCGACGCGCCATGCGTCCCGGAAGGACCCGGCGAGCGACAAGCTTCCGGATGCGACTAGACAACTACCGCGGCATGGCGCTTGCCGCGGCAAGCCACCACTCTGTACCTGCGCTCCAGCACACCCACCTACGTGTCGCTCTCGGACCTTTCCTGGCGTACGTGGCGGGAGGCTGTGCAGCCAGGGTTACACTGTGGCATGCGGCGCTGACAAGGTCGCCATCGTGGAGAGCGGTGGCGCCCCTGACGGTCCCTTTTCTGCACCGTCTGGGCGACGTAGATAGGCATTTAATGCCTTTGTCCCCTGCCGTCAGGGTTAGGTATGATACATTGTGTAGGTAGCTGTACCTACCACAGCATCTTTCCATTTTTGCCCTTACCTACGTTGCCACCTGTTGGAGACCCCTTGAACATATAAAAGGAGGCCCATGCACAACGTAGAGGGGAATCTGGCCCCGAAGATCACTCCAGAGGACGAACAGAAGAACGCTTGGTCTCGTTTGCTGCTCAAGTGTACTGTAGCACTCAGCGCTCCCGAGCAAGAACTCAATACAAACCACAAAGCAACAGTAGGAGTGTTATCTCTCCGGAGAGCTCCGAAGCTGGGTAAAAACCCCTCGTGTGCCTCGCCTCGATCTGCTCTTCGCGCGACCTCCGCCCCCCGCCGAACTGAGAAGGGGCTCCGTCCCCATAGGTGCTCGAGGAGCCAGAAATCCCCGGCATCTTTGGCGCGCCAGGTAGGGGGCGTCGAGGTTGTGTGAACCTGATCCGGCATTCACGAGAGCTACATCTTAATCGACTTCATCGACATGCCGCCGAAGAAGAAGGCTTCGGAGGCAGCTGCTCCGTCCGCGTCGAATCCACCGCCGCGGGAGCAAACGGCCGGTGGGGGAGACGCCGGCGTAAGAACGGGCGTCGACGTGGGAGCCCATGGTGCCGCCAGGTCCAAGGACAAGACTGCGCTGCCCGTCAGCGGCGTAGCCGGCTCCCACGATGACCGGGCGTCCGTAGACGCAGCGCGCCCATCTCAGGAGGCGCAGGACCGGCAGCGTCGTGGTACTCACATTTCCATACACTCGCTGGACCCAAATCGAGCTGGCGGATCTCGGGATGCTCAAGACCAACATGCTCGCCAACGTGCTGGCGCGAGCAAGGCACGGTCGCCTGGACGGAATACTGCTCCTTCTAACATCCTTGGAAGTCCGAGCATATCCCGGTCCTCGCACCGCTCGCCACCGCTTCCCGCCACTCCAGCAGAAGCTTTGGCGCGAGCTAAACTGCTCCTAGACTTCCCTCCAACGCCAGACAAGATCGACGACTGGAGGTCCAGCATTCAGAGTCTCATCGGCTTCGCCAACGGCGACACTCCAGGGCCGGCGACCACATCGTAGCCGCGGCAAGCCAGCCAGGTGCGAGCCGATGGCGACAAAACCGTTGGGGGTGCAACCACCGTGCACTCTCCGCCCCGAAGGCCAAGAGCGCCGACTCGCCGGGTCCACCACGACAGCGACTCCACTGCTTCATCAGATCCGCGAGCTCGCCGCGATCAACGCCAAGTTCTTCACGAACGACAACAAGAAGACGCTCGTACCCGCATCGAGCGCCGAAGAGAAGCGCGGCGTCAGTCAGACAAGCGCGCTGGGCCCACTGTCGACATGCATGCGCCAGGAGAACCAGGCGACTTGCCGTATGCGGTAGGTTGCCCTGCGTTCACCCGTGAGCTGCGGCAGGTCCAGTGGACCAGCACGAAGAACTTCAAGCCCGACGTACCCGAGAAGTACGACGGCAAGTTGCATCCGTCGGAGTTCCTCAGCATCTACACCATTGCGGTGCAAGCTGCTGGGGGGCGCGACGACAAGATCCTTGCCAACTACTTCCCGCTGGTGCTCAAACCCAACGTCAGGTCCTGGCTCATGCACTTGCCGGAAAACTCCATATATTCCTGGACAGACCTATGCCATTAGTTTTTCGGCGCCTTTACAGGCGGCCACAAACCCCATGGCCAGGAGAGTGATCTGCACCTGCTTGCCCAGAAGGAAGGAGAGCCCCTGCGCAAGTACATCCAGAGATTCAGCCAAGTGCAACGCAACATCCCAGACGTCCACCCTGCCGCGGTCATGTCACACCCTGCATTTTGTAGCATATCATTTGCATTAATAAAGCATGAAAATTTGGACCAACAAAAACTTTTGCATTATTTGGCTTTTATTTTGAAGTTGGTTTTCTCTGAGTGGTTTTTCAAGTGCTCTTATTAGTCAACTACTCCACCTTCTATACTTCATCTCCTTGTCCCAAACTTCTGCCCAATTATCATGCAATGTGTATAGAGCAATATAGTATTTTCTTACAAAAATAATTTGGCCAAAAAGTATTTTTAAGAATTAGTTTTCCAAAAACCCCTGGATTGAGGATTTCACTACAAATACTTAATTAAGGGCAGTAAAAATATTTCCAAAGATATATTTGACACCTATTAGATATAGCATACCCAGAAACCACAAAAATATAATTTTGAAAGTTATTTTCTTATTTTATTTAAAGGGTTTTTCTTAAGGCCAAAAATGGCCTTAAATAGGTTAAAATTATTTAAAAGATTTAAAAATATTTGAGAAAAATTTGGGAGACTCAATGGACATATATTTTCCATATATATGAGTTTCAACACATGGTTATGATCAAAATATTGGACAAAACCTTCCAAAACCATTTCTGCCCATTTCAAGGATTTGAGATATTACTACAGGAAATATTTTCATAAAAATCCAAGGAAAATCCAGCAAGTCACAAATGCATATTGTGATCACCTTGCAAAGCCCCATGTCAACTAGAGTCATTTTGGTTCACCAAAATGCCCCAAAACCCTCTTTGACCAGAATCAAATTTGATCAAGTTTGTGCTACCAACTTTCTCTCCTTAACCCCAACTTTTGTGAGCATGTTCACATGACCAAATGAGGGCACTACACCAAGTGGTGCATCAAGGAGAAGTGATTTGCTCAACTAGATCTACACAAGTCCATTTCTGCTCATTTCTAGGGTTTACAAAAGTTGCATTGGCAACTTTGCCCAATTAAGCTCCAAATTGGTGGAAGGCCCTAATTATATGTGTCATTTCACCCTGTGGAGTGTCATGGCAATTGGAGATCATTTTCTTGCCCAAACCAACATCAAACACCTTCTGTCATTTTGCAAAAACCACTGTTTGGACCCCTTCCACTATTCTTGTTCAGCTCCACTTTTTACCACAGCTCCCCCTAGACCCCTTTCACCTCCAGTAACAATGGCAAGTCCCCAGCTCAATAATTGAGGGGTGAAACCCCCCTCTTCCTCTCTCTGGACAGCCACTTTCCCCCTCTTCCTCACGTCCCTCCTCATTCCAGTGGCCATCTAGAGCATCCAATGCCCCTCTCCTCTTCTTTACTCCCCCATAGACCTGCTAGACACTAGTGGACACGCCCTGCCCTTTTAAACAATGCCATGGCAGCCATTTGGGTGCTCTGGAGCGCGCTACAGTGCGTTCCCGCACTGTAGCCGCCCCCTTCCAGCCACATCCGGCCACCTCGGCTCTCCCCCTCGTGTCCCCCGAGGCCACCTCGACGTCCGCAGCACGCCACGCCCCTGGCCCCCTCCTCCTTCTCCCTCCTCTCGCCCCAGCTCGCACGCGCGGCGGCCGCCCGAGCGCACCAGTGAGCATGCTCACACGCGCGGTGCCTCTGGCCCCCTGCTCCCTCTCTCTCTTCTTTCCCTCGCTCTGGACCGAGCCCACAAACGCCCTAGACACGGCGCTCTCCTCCCCCGAGCCCCACAGCGACGAGCGTGAGCTCGCCGGCGCACGGGTCTGCTAGACCTCCCCGTACGCCTATATAAAGGCCTCCCCGAGCCCTTCCACCCTCACCACTCGCTCTCTGCATCGCCAAAACCTTCCCCTGCACCCCCAGCTCCTTCCCAGAACCGTCCGAGCTCGAGATCGAGCTCGAGCTCCGCCGCGTCGGCTCGCCGGAGTTCGCGAGGTAGAAGCCTCCCCCGCTCCTCCTTTGCCTCGATCTGGAACCCCTGCACCCCACTGATCATTTCCCCCTTGCTTCCCCTCTTTGTAGCTGCCGGAATCGACCGGAGCGACCACAACCCGAAGCTCCTCCGCCGCGAGAGCTCGTCGCCGACGAACCAGGCAGCTCCGGTGACGCCCGCCACCTCCACCCGAACAGCGACACGACGCTGAGTCCAGCCGTGCCCTCACCTGACCTCGTCGTGCCCTACGCCGTCGCCGGTGAGCTCGCCGACCCCTCTGGCCTAGGGTTAACGACGACGGCCGTGGGCCCCGTCTGTCAGCCCCTCGCCCTAACGCCTGGGCCCTGCTCGTCAGGTTTAAACATGGCGCGCGCACGTGCACGGGTGCGCTGGGCCGCCTCTCTGTTGGGCCTGCTGCGCTGCGGCTATTCTGGCCCAGGAGGCACAATGCCCTTTTTCTTTTTCTTTTCTGTCTCTTTTCCCAAATTTTCCACAGGACAAAATAATAGTCCAAATAAATTAATTCCAATTTCTAAATTCCTAGAATATCGCAACCTATTTAATGGTGCAACTTCCATTCAAATCCAACCAACTTTTCTTTACTATAAATATTTAAATGTGATTTTAAGCATTTAAATATGCCTTTGAAAATCCATTTCTCCTGTTCCACAACTCCAAATCCAAAACTAGGAATTTTCCCCTTCTTAGATTTCCACCTAGTATTTTACAAAAATGAGTTGACATTTTTCTGAGCACTTTGATTTTTCTGTTTTAATATTGCCTTATTTTTCTCGTTATTATTTTGCGGCGATAGATTGCGTTGCTGACGAAGGAGTTGGACCAGAAGAATTTGAAGACCCAGAAGACCTTGTTGAGCTAGGCAAGCAGCCCTTTGACCATGTCTATGAAACCTTTTTATGCATGTCATATAGCACTTTATTAGCGTTGCTTCGGAATCATGATGTGATGGAAACCACTTTGATGGGTTGCCTCTGTTACTTCCTCGTTGATACTTGCATTGTGCATGACCCTACCTCCTTATGAGGGTTATGCCGGTGGGAGTAGATAGGATGCTAAAGTAGTGCTACGCAAAAAGGGACGGGAATATGCATGGTGATGGAGGCAAGGTATTTTCAAAGGACTTTTCGAAAACCCCATCGGGTGCCCCTTATGCCCGAGGGAGATGAGATGGGTAGCCACTTGATGACGAAGTGGTGTACCAAGGCAAGTGTGTGTGTTGTTTTCGAAAACGGATTAGATTTAAGATTTGTCGACTGTCCCAACCTTACATGCGCAACCACTCTACCCTTATATGGGAAAGGGCATTATTGATTACTTAGGTCGATACTAGCTTGGAGACCGCATTACTAGTGACGGGGGAGAGTTGGTGCTCTCTCTCGGGACGGGGTCGTGCCAGGTAGGGCGGCCATGACTGTTTTTCACAGGGCACCGGTGAGGGAGTCCTGGATTAGGGGGTGTTCGGATAGCCGAACTATATCTTGAGCCGGACTCCAGGACTGTGAAGATACAAGATTGAAGACTTCGTCCCGTGTCCGGAAGGCTCTTTCCTTGGCGTGGAAGGCAAGCTAGGCGTGCGGATATTCAAGATCTCCTACCAATGTAACCGATTCTGTGTAACCCTAACCCTATCCGGTGCCTATATAAACCGGAGGGTTGTAGTCCGTAGGACAAACACATCATAACCATCATCATACCCATAGGCCACGCCCCTGGCCATCAAGCCAGGTGGGGAAGCTTAAACTACACAGTAGATACCCTCGGAGACCTGATCTTCGACGGATTCAAGCCACAGCCAAGCGCGCCGCACTATCTCGAGGGGCATGATATAGCTCTGCCACCGAACAGTGTCCTGGAGGCCGCATACGCTCCGGCCCCGATCCTCAATCTGGAGCCCGCTGCGTTCTTTGAGGATGAACGGTTGGACGTCACCTCGGGGGCTGCGATCTTAAAAGCCATTGAGCCAAACGCAAGCCCCGCACTCCGCATGGCACATGACTCCAAGGAGTCGGACTCTTCTCCGAACTCCGAACCTCCCGCGCCCCTGCCAAGTGAATCAGATTGGGCGCCGGTAATGGAGTTCACCGCCGTGGACATCTTTCAGTATTCGCCTTTCGGTGATATTCTGAAATCTCTCAAGTCTCTCTCTTTTTCAGGAGAGCCCAGGCCGAAATGTGGCCTGCGAGGTTGGGATTCGGACGACGAAGAAATTCAAAGCCCACCCACCACCCACTTAATAGCCACTGTCGATGATTTAACCGACATGCTCGAGTTCGGCTCCGAAGACTTCGACGGTATGGACGACGAAGACGGAGACGAACGGGAACCAGCGCCCATAGGGCACTGGACCTCCACCCCACTTAATGACGTATTCATGGTGGATACACCTGAAAAAACTCACAATGAGGAAGAAGGGGGCGAAAAGAAGGGTAAACCCTCCGAAAAGCACTCAAAGCGGCGACGTAAACGCCGAGCAAAGCCCTGCCTCGATCAAGACCCAGCCATAGAGCAGGACGAGCCGGCAGATGACGAACGCATCCCAGAACAACCGTCCGAACAGGGTAACACGGGCAGAGAGGACGAACAGTCCTCCCCCGGTCATAACAGAACTCCGGACGATACCACGCCGGATAAAATCATGGAGCAGAAGAATCTCCAAGAAAGGCTCGTCGCCACAGCATGAAGCCTGAAGAAGCAGATGCAAAAGCTAAAGACGGGGGAAGATGCACTCAAAACAAGATGGAGCAAAGTAATCAAGACCTCAGACAAATACGGCGGCAGCCGCCGCACCAAAAGCTATCCGAAGAGAAAGCTACTGCCCGAATTCGACCAGGAGGCCCTAGGGCCCCCAAACTCGAAAAACAAAAAGGCTACACGGTCGAATAAACGACCTCTCGGCCACTACAATACGGCAAACGGCGCCGCACTCAATGCGGCATGCGACACAATCAAAGACTCGCATCATGGCCCAGGCAGGTCCATTTACGGGCCAAGAAAGCAAGCTCTCGTAAGCAATGCAAAAAATCCACCATCAGAATCCGGCACACCCAAATATAGGGGTGCCGCACACCCTCTATGTTTCACCGATAAGGTCCTGGAATATGAATTCCCAGAGGGATTTAAACCCGTTAACATAGAGGCGTACGATGGAACAACAGACCCGGGAGTCTGGATCGAGGATTATATCCTCCACATACATATGGCTAGAGGAGATGATCTCCACGCCATAACATATTTAACCCTTAAGCTTAAAGGGCCAGCCCGGCACTGGCTTAAAAGCCTTCCCGAAAACACAATTGGAAGTTGGGAAGACCTCGAGGACGCTTTGCGAGCAAATTTTCAAGGGACCGACGTCCG
The DNA here is from genome assembly GCA_032464435.1 of Aegilops umbellulata. Classification (NCBI taxonomy): domain Eukaryota; kingdom Viridiplantae; phylum Streptophyta; class Magnoliopsida; order Poales; family Poaceae; genus Aegilops; species Aegilops umbellulata. Next base: position 117,035,787 of record CP136056.1, read on the forward strand.
TCCCCCGGACGCAGACGACCTCAGTCACATAACTCAGCAATCCATAGAATCAGCTTGGCAGTTCTGGAACAGATTCCTCACTAAAAAGAATCAAATAGTGGATTGTCCGGACGCCGAAGCCCTAGCGGCTTTCAGGCACAATGTCCGAGACGAATGGCTCGCCAGACACCTCGGCCAGGAAAAGCCAAGAACAATGGCCGCACTCACAAGCCTCATGACCCGCTTTTGCGCAGGAGAGGACAGCTGGTTGGCACGATGCAGCCCCAGCGACCCAAGTACATCAGAAATCAGGGATGGAAACGGGAAACCACGGCGAAACAAGGACCTTCGCCGAATCAAAAGAAAAAGTCCGAAGAGCACGACAGCCAATGCCGGATTCAAAGGCTCACGGCAAAATCAGACAAAATCACCCCCTCAGGATAATAGGGAAGATCCGTCCCATCTAAAGAGAATCATGGATAGGATATGTCAGATACACAGTACTCCTGGAAAGCCTGCTAATCATACCCACAGAGACTGTTGGGTTTTCAAACAATCCGGAAGGCTTAACGCTGAACACAAGGGGCTCGACACACCAAGTGAGGAAGAGGACGAACCCCAAAAGAAGAACACCAGGAAGCAAAAGAACTTCCCGCAAGAAGTCAAAACAGTGAACTCACTTCACATAACAAGGCATGAGGCTCCCATAAAGGTCCGCACATTCAAGCCTATCCCTCAGGAGTCTGGCCACTGGTCACTAAAGCCAATCATTTTTGATCAGCTAGATTATTCTCGCAATATCAAACACGCAGGCCGGACTGCCCTGAGGCTTAATCCAATAATAGACGGATTCCAGTTTACCAACGTCCTTATGGACGGTGGCAGTGGAATAAATCCGATATATCAGGATACAATACAAAGCATGGGCATAAACCCAGCACGAATCCGTCACAGTAAAACCTCCTTTCAAGGAGTAGCACCAGGCCCGGACAACCACTGTATGGGTTTTCTCCAGCTTGTGGTCATATTTGGCTCTGCCAATAACTTTCGTCGCGAAAAGCTTATCTTCCACATACTCTCGTTTTCAAGTCGCTATCAAGCACTAATGGGACGCGGAGCTTTCGCTCGCTTTAACGCAATACCGCATTATGCATCCCTCACGCTAAAGATGCCCGGCCTCGAGGCATCATCTCTTTAAAGGGAGCATACTAAACTACATCTCCTCCAAACGGAGGATTGTGCGGCCGCTTAAACGGCCGCCCAACAAAATGGCCTCGCCAGCCAAAAGACTTTTTCGATGTAAGTCGCAAAAGGCCGTGGACCCGGACTCAATGAGTTCGGCACAAGCCCATTTTCGTTATAGGCTTGGTACGCCTCACCAGGGGCTGTACGCAGAGACAATAAAACTCGACCGTATCTATTTCTCACTTCACATTTTATTTATTATTCTTTTTGATCCGCACGACCCATTTTTCAATTTAGTTCTTCCCTTTTACAGATGAACGTCGTACGACGCCCGTCCAGGACATGGCACAGCGAAGACACATGCGCAGATGTGCAGTAGGGATCCGCCCCAAAGGATTCTTCTTAGATTAAGACCCTGCGTAAACCTTTTTGACTGTCTCTTGCTGCTATACATCCCCTGGTTTACCTCACTATAACCATGGAGGAGACTGGCGTTTTGGCATCTGGCCACGCCAGAATTCTTGCTCGTACCTGGACACAAGGGGCTTTTTTCTTTTTCAAGGGTGTTGTTTCACACGCACCCAGAAAGACCGAACACCTTAGGGAGTGTTCGGCGTCGTGAGTTTTGGCACTATATGCATCAGCTCCGAGTCATAATTTTGGTCACATATTGGGTTGCCCGGCTCCTGAGTTCGGCCACCTTACGTTCCGTTCTGTCGGCTAAGGTTGCACCAGGAGAACTACTGCGATTGTGCCCCGGTTCGGCCGGGTGAGCACCTCAGTAGAGAAAGCCGAAAACCGACTGTCATGATGTAGCGCGAGACTGGTCGCCACTCGATGACCTATAGGAATTTATCGAATTCCTCCGTTTTGACGAAGGGCCGCTTCCCGGTCAGGCACATATGCGTCCCGAATTCGGGTAAACGCAGTCGCCATTAAAGGGCTACCTAAAGAGTCCCACTGTCAAGCTCCTATGGCTAAGTGAAAGTGTTAAAGCATTATAGTCCGGTTGCCTAGCCCGCAGCGCTATCACCTCCTTTGTAGGACCAAGACGTTGGGTTAAGTGTGAAAATGCGTTCTCCGCGCGCACCCCCGCATTATGTGCGTGGGGGCTGAAGCCAACGACTGCAATCTTTCAGAATTTATATATTAAAACGGCCGCACAGGAGGTGTTATTAATACTTGAAGGCACAAGTCTAAATTATGCCATTACAATTTATAAAAATATTGATCTACGATTACATATGTTGTCATAAAACAGCATCTTTCGAACACTGCATCTCTATTATACGAGCGCCCGCGAGGACTTCCTCAAAATAGTGCTCGGAAGGAATCGGCTTTTATCCGAATCACGGGACGCAACAATGGTGGGCTCCATATCTGCCCAGTATGTCTTGACACGGGCAAGAGCCAGCCGCGCGCCCTTTGTGCAAGCGGACCTCTTTAGAGCAATCCGAGGCACCACGTCAAGAAATTGCTGCACCAAACTAAAATAGCTTCTCGGCTTCGATCTCCCCGGACACAGGCGGTCCATGGCATACTTCATGGCGAGTCCGGACAACCTATTCAGCTCGGCCCATTGGGCCAGGCGATCATCCACTGATAGTGGACGCTCTGGATTAGTGAACTGCGACCAGAAGAGCTTTTCCACTTCATGATCTTTCTTATATTGAAAGTACCAGGTCGCATCAGCGGCACTAGCCGACAAATCCAGATAGGTGTCCTCCACGCTCCACGCTCGGTCCAACGGGGCGAACTTCGGATAACAGAATTTTCTCCGCAGCAGGAAGGGCTTTCCATCCGCAATTAGTCCGGCTTGACGCAGCTCTTCCCTTGACACTCTCATACCAGAGCGGGCGTCCTTGGCGTCGGCGACGGCCTTCTCTAAATCCGTCTGCCGGGCTCGACTTTCCTCCTCAAGAAGTTTGCAACGGTCAGTAGCACTTTTCAACTTCACGGCTATATCAGCCATCTCCTCCTTGCTTCGGCAATGGGAAGCCTGTTCGGCTTTTAGCTCTTCACGGGCTCTTCCGGCAGCCGCATCGCTTTTTCTGGCTTGTTCCTTTGCTTTGGCGAGCTCGGCCCTAAGTCCTTCTACGGCCGCCGCACCATCTGCATCAAGCATACACAAGGTAAGATATTGACATAAAGCTCCTCTTACTAACAATCGCCAAATAAACTCAATACCTTGAGCATCATCAAGCCGCTTGTTAACAAGCATGATGTCGGCTTCTGCCTCATCGAGTTGCCGTTTCATTTCGGCAAAATTTCGAGTCCGGCTCGACTCCGGACAACCTGCCACCTACATACAAAGGTGCCACTTAAAGGACCTGGGATTAAGATCCTCTGCGCGCCGCTAATCTTTGTGGCACACAGAGTCTCAGGGGCTACTATCTATACAAGGCGCATGTTATTATGCGCAATTAACACTAATGTTCGTTATTCAAAACGTACCTCAAGGCCCGCCAGTAAACTCTTGACGGCCTCGTTCAGTCCGCTTTCCGTGGATGAAATCTTTTCAATCACCGTGTGCATCAACGCACGATGCTCCTCTGAAACAGAGGCTCGGCCCAGCAGAACCTTCAGCTCCTCCGACCGAACACCAGATGGTGCTGGACTCGTCCCATGGCCTTCTTCGGAGGCCGGACACGGAGAACCCCGGGGGGGGGGGGGGGGCGCATGATCACCTTCTGCCTCTGGCAGATTCGGAGAAATCCTCTGCGACGACACTTCGGCGTCGCCCGCCTTGCTAGGCGATGAAGGAGGAGGCATTCCGCTCTCCATCATCTCCGGAATAAGATCCCCCGATGACGAGCTCTGCCCAGAAGGGTCGAGGTCCGAACTACAAGGTAAGGTTTCGGTTAAAACTTCTTAGATATAATTTAAGGATTTCTCTTAAAAGAATGACTCTCTTTCTACTTACGGCTCGTTGGAGGGCTGCTCCTTTTGAGGATTTAGTTCGGCCGAGGGGCTCCCCGGCGTCAGGTCCTCTGACGCGGATTCTTTCCCCCGCTTTGGAGCTACGGCTCCCGGGTCGTCAGAGGCGGCCCTTTTCTTCCCCTTTGGAGAGGAGTTATCGATTCCACCCTTTGGGATGGCCCCTTTCGAAGAGGCCACGGTTTCCTTGTACGCCCCTTCATTTCCCTCCCGAGGCGCCACCTCCAACATCCTGACTAGCACAGGATCTAGCCTGGTCTCGGGAAGGGGAGCCGAACACCGGACCAGCTTCGCCTTCGCTATCCACTCCTCCGTAAAAAGGAGAAGTACTGTTAAAAAATAAGTCAATTGTATGGATAGAAGGTCCGGGCTCAAGGTCACCTACTTCTGTATCCGGGCGGTTGCGGCTTAAACAAGCATCCTCGGTCAAATCCGGACTCACTCCTTGTGGTCCGAAGAACAGTCTATACATCTCCGTAGGCGTCACGCCCTTAAAATTTCGGAGAACTCGCGGCCCCTCTGGGTTGAACTCCCACAAGCAGAGGGGGCGACGTTGGCCGGGCAGTATCCGGCGAATGAGCATAACTTGTTTCACCTTGACCAGGTTGAGGTCTCCTTTTAGGAGATCCTTTATGCGGCCCTGCAACAGAGGAACGTCTTTGGGCAAGCCCCGATCTAACCCTGTGTTGATCCACGATGTTAAACATGGTGGGGGGCCCGAGCGGAAGGCGGGAGGCGCTACCCAAGTGGTGCCCCGAGGAGAGGTGATGTAGAACCACTCCTGTTGCCATAAGCCGAGCTCCTCTTGAAAAGTGCCCTCGGGCCATGGAGCATCGGTATTCCTTTTTATAACAGCACCTCCGCACTCTACGTGACGCCCCTCGATTATCTTCGGTTCTACCTTGAAGGTCTTGAGCCATAATCCGAAGTGAGGAGTGATATGGAGAAACGCTTCACACACAACAATGAAGGAGGAGATATGGAGGATGGACTCCGGGGCTAGGTCATGGAATTCCAGCCCATAATAAAACATCAGCCCCCTTACGAAAGGATCCGTTGGGAAGCATAATCCCCGAAGGAAGTGGGAGATGAATACTACGCTCTCACTAGGCTGAGGGCTTGGGATCGCTTGTCCTTGAGCAGGCAACCTGTGCGAGATCTTGCTGGTCAGGAACCTAGCCTCCCTCAACCTTAATACGTCCTCCTCCGTAACGTAGGAGGGCATCCATTGGCTTTGAAGGTCGGAGCCGGACATTGTCGATGGTCCGGTGCGCCTAGAATCTAAAAACCTGGGGTGTTGGAACTCAAGGCTATGGGCGAGCTTGTTTTGAGAACACAAGAGGGGAGCAAGGTCTCGGTCTCTTTATAAGAGGCAGAATATCAAGAGCCCTCCCCGTAACCGTCTTGGACTAGCCTTTAATCAAGGCAGGACGTGCTTAACGGGCATAGTTGGGTTACCCACGTCCGTATTAATGAGAATCCCGTTAAAGGGGGCACACGATCTCTGCTTCGACAAGACATGCCAAGGAAACCACCTCGTTGAACGTGCTGCGGCGGAACAACAAAAAATAATCCATACAGAAGGCTTGGTCGCAGTGTTATGACGCACTGCGGAATACGTCAGCAGATTTGATTTGTGTTTGTATTATTCTCTATATGGCAATACGTGGAAACTTGTTTTGCAGAGCCGGACACTATTTTTTGGTGTTTATTATCTTCTTGAAGAATTTGGAGGAGGAACCCGCCTTGCAATGCCGAAGACAATTTGCGCGCTGGACTCGTCGTCATTGAAGCCTAGTTCAGGGGCTACTGAGGGAGTCCTGGATTAGGGGGTGTTCGGATAGCCGAACTATATCTTCAGCCGGACTCCAGGACTATGAAGATACAAGATTGAAGACCGCGTCCCGTGTCCGGAAGGTTCTTTCCTTGGCGTGGAAGGCAAGCTACGCGTGCGGATATTCAAGATCTCCTACCAATGTAACCGACTCTGTGTAACCCTAACCCTATCCGGTGCCTATATAAACCGGAGGGTTGTACTCTGTAGGACAAACACATCATAACCATCATCATACCCATAGGCTAGCTTCTAGGGTTTACCCTCCTTGATCTCGTGGTAGATCTACTCTTGTACTACCCATATCATCAATATTAATCTAGCAGGAGTAGGGTTTTACCTCCATCGAGAGGGCCCGAACCTGGGTAAAATAAAGTGTCCCTTGTCTCCTGTTACCATCCGACCTTGACACACAGATCGGGACCCCCTACCCGAGATCCGCCGGTTTTGACACCGACAACCGGATACACCGTTGTGTCCCCTCTCGGATGTTACGATCTCGAGCGAGTCTCGTATGATGCACATCGTGAGGATACGGAACAACGAGTGGACTCCTTGTTAGTGTCGTCTAGGGAAAGATAGTGATCGGGTGCTTACCCCGGGTACTTGAGGTACCGCGGGTCGTGGATGACACGGAAGCTCCCCGGATCTTGTGGGTAAAGTATGCAACCTCTGCAGAGTGTAAAACTATTCGAATAGCCGTGTCCACGGTCAAGGACAGTTGGGCGGTGCTACTTAAACTACGTCCACTTGTTTACAAACCGGTGTGTGTGGGAAGAATTACTTGGGTCAAGTCAAGGACTTGACATGATTGAGTTGGGTTGGTGCCCACTCTAACTATGTTGATATCTGTGACCTGTCCTCATGATTACTTGAATTCTCCTGATGCAAGTCTTACAAGTTGTTGAACATGTCATTGCACTCAAAACGAGCTTTCCGCAAAAATTTACCAATGTCATGCATTATTGTACCTTGAACCAAAACATGGGTTGCTTGCGAGTACATTCAAAGTACTCATTGGCTTGCCACTGGTTATTTAATTGACCAGGCATGGAAGAACAGGAGTTCGAGGAAGAATCCTTTGGAGATGAACATGCGAACTAGGACGCTTCCCAGTCAGAATGCCTGTAGGGTTAAGGCAGATGGCATGGGTTCTACTTATCAACGAAGATTTCCGCTGCTTGTGTTTCATTTGATGTTCAGCCCCTAAGGCTTTATCTATGTAAGACTTGACCATAATGGTCATAATTTTGTAAGACGGTATGTATGGATGTAAGACTATTGTTATTCAGCTTCTGTGTGTTCAGTGAGCATTGATCTCTGGGATCACTGTACACGTGCATTCGGTGATCACGACTTATGAGTCGGGGTCCCCACAGGTCATCAGTGCTTTCCACCAGAACGTGCGTAACCGCATGATGCGGGAGGAGATGGCGATGTGCAAGATCAGAGACGTCAGTGAGCTGTATGCCCTGGCCGACAGGTGTGCACGTGCTGAGGAAGGGAGGAAACTCCCCGGAGAGAATGCAGGAACAAGAGGATCTGACAGCGATGATACCGCCCCGGCAAACAAAAACCGGCGGCTGAAAAATAGGAAGAGGAAAGGCAAAGATGTGCTAGTTGTCGAGCAGTCCGGCAACGAAGGTGGCGCCAAGACTGGTAGCTCCGTCAAGGAGGTTGCCGCATGCGCCAACTGCCAGGCTGTGGCGGCCACCGACAGGCAGGACGGCACCAACAAGCAGTACTGCAAGATTCACCACAACAAGGGCCATGACCTCCAGAGCTGTAAGAAGGTCGAGCAGCTCGTCGAGCTGCAGAAGACCGAGTACGAGCGACGAGACAAGGAGAAGGCCCAAGGAGGTGCTGGAGGATCCGGTATGAAACGCACCGGCCGGGGGGGACGCCGCGGCAACGCCAAGCAGCGGCAAGGCGACAGACCTCCCCGCGGCCGCGACAAGGATGAAGGTGACGACGTCGACGAAGACATGGATGACGCCGAGACCAGCGAGCAAGAGTTCTAGAAAGCCACATAGGTTTTGTGCGTTGACAGCGGTGCTTCTCTGCACACTTTGCACCGCCAACTCAAGCAGTGGGTGCGAGAAGTCAATGCAGCAGAACCACCAGTTGAGTCACGCAGGCTTCTAAAATGGTCCAGCACGCCTATCATATTTGATATTGAGGACCACCCTGATCGCACAACTGCTGTCGGGTGTTTACCGATGTTGGTCTCACCAAATATCCGCAACCTCAAGGTCACTAAGATGCTGGTTGACGGCGGGGCCGGCTTGAACCTGATCTCCTCCGCTGTGCTCCGGAGACTCCAAGTCCGTGACAACGAGCTCGAAGAGACCGGCACGTTCCAAGGAATCAACCCGGGAAGGAGCAAGCCGAAGGGGAAGATCACGCTGTCGATGACATTTGGCAGCGAGCTGAACTTCAGGACTGAGAGGATCACTTTCGACGTTGCCTATTTTCCATTACCTTACAATGGAATTCTTGGCCGTCTAGCGCTCGCCAAATTCATGGCAGCCTCTCACTATGCATACAACATGCTGAAGATGCCAGGCGCGATAAGTGTCATCACTGTCCCTGGCGACAAGAAAGATGCTCCTATCTATGCCGACAAGATCTACCGGGAAGCAGCAGCCGCCACAGATCGCGAGACACTTGCCGCTGAAGCTCCCGGGGGGAAGAAGAAGACCAAGTCTGGCAAGAGCTCTGATGCCCACTCCGGCAAGCGCACCTCTTCAGAGTGCTGCGCTACCATCGAGGACGCACCATCGAGCTCCACCGGCAAGTGTAAGAAGACGATGGCAGCTCCGCCAGCGACCAAGAAGGTGTCCGCCAAGGAGGACGACACTGGTGGTACTTTCACCATCAGTGCCACTCTCGACCCTAAATAGGAAAGCGCGCTCGTTGCTTTCCTGCGGGCGAATGTCGATGTGTTTGCATGGCAACCGTCTGACATCCTCGGTGTTCCCAGGAAAGTAATTGAGCACCACCTCGCCGTTTGTCCTCATGCACGGCCCGTCAAGCAGAAAGTCAGGAAACAAGCAGTGGAGCGCCTAGAGTTCATTGCAGAAGAGATCAAGAAGTTGGAAGCAGCAGGCCTCGTCAGAGGAGTGCTCCATCCCACGTGGTTGGCCAATCCTGTATTCGTGCGCAAGGAAAACGGGAAATGGAGGCTTTGCATCGACTTCACCGATGTCAATAAAGCTTGTCCCAAAGACCCATTTCCCCTGCCGCGCATTGACCAGATTGTTGACTCCACGGCCGGATGTGATTTGCTTTCATTTCTTGACGCCTACTCAGGATATCATCAGATCTTCATTGCAGAAGAGGATGAGGAGAAAACTGCGTTCATCACTCCATGTGGCACGTACTGTTTCGTACGGATGCCTTTCGGTTTGAAGAATGCTGGTTCAACATTTGCAAGGGTCGTCCATACTGCTTTTGAGCCACAAATGCACAGAAATGTGGAAGCCTACATGGATGATATAGTGGTCAAGAGCAGGGACAAGTCAACTCTGATTCAAGATCTAGAGGAGACTTTTGCAAATCTGCGCAAGATCAGCCTCAAGCTCAATCCCGAGAAGTGCGTGTTTGGAGTCCCTTCCGGCAAGCTTCTCGGGTTCTTCATGTCTCAGCGGGGGATTGAAGCCAATCCCGACAAGATCAAGGCCATTGAGCAGATTGAAGCACCGAAGCGCGTCAAGGATGTACGAAGACTTGCCGGCTGTGTGGCGGCTCTCAGCAGGTTTATCTCTAAGTCAGCCGAGCGCGCCCTGCCGTTTTTCAAAATTTTGAAAAAGGTAGGTCCAATGAAATGGACTCCGGAAGCGGAGGATGCGCTGCAGGACTTGAAGAGATACCTGTCCTCCACTCCAATACTTGTCGCACCTAAGCCACAAGTGAAGTTGCTGCTATATCTGGCGGCAACCAATCAAGTGGTTAGTGCTGCGTTAGTAGCAGAGAGGGAGGCAGATGATGAGCCAGCAACCACGGCAAGCGCATCCAGCGACAAGAAGGGAGCTTCCCCGACAAACTCTGGTCCCGACAAGGCTGGATCTGCGCAGATGTGCGAAGAGATACAGCAGAAGAAAATGGTGCAGCGCCCAGTTTACTTTGTCAGTTCCCTTCTGCAGGGGGCTAGGTCAAGGTACTCTGGTGTGCAGAAACTGCTTTTCGGCATTCTCATGGCCTCGAGAAAGCTGCGCCATTACTTCCAAGCACATGAGATCACAGTTGTCACTCGCTTTCCGCTGAAGAGGATACTGCAGAATCTCGAAGCAACAGGCAGGATTGTTGAGTGGGAACTGGAACTGTCAAGCTTTGGCCTCAAGTTTGAGAGCACTTCAACTATCCAAAGCAGAGCATTGGCAGAATTCATAGCAGATTGGACGCCAACACCAGACAAAGAAATTCCAGAGACGAGCATCCCCGTCTAGGACGCAAATAAAGAGTGGCTGATGTACTTTGATGGTGCCTTCTCGCTGCAAGGCGCCGGTGCTGGCGTGCTGCTTGTCGCACCCACCGGAGAGCACCTCAAGTACGTAGTCCAGATGCACTTTCCCAAGGAGCAAGCAACAAACAATACCGCAGAGTATGAAGGATTGCTTGCCGGTCTCAGGATCGCGGCAGACCTTGGGATCAAGCAACTCATTGTCAGGGGTGACTCGCAGTTTGTCGTCCGCCAAGTGAACAAGAATTATCAGAGTCCGTTGATGGAAGCATACGTTGATGAAGTGAGGAAGCTGGAAGAGCGCTTTGTCGGCCTACAGATGGAACATGTTCCAAGAGCTCAAAACGACATCGCTGATGGCCTGTCAAAGTGCGCGGCACTTAAGTTACCTGTGGAACCAGGGATCTTTGTGCTCAAGCTGACTCAACCATCCGTGACGCCATCAACTGGACAGAGCAAGAAGAGGAAGTTGATTTCTGGTAACTATATTCCGGCAGAGCTTCCCGAAGCCGCCGCCAAGAAGATCCCCAAGATCAACGCCAAGAGTGCTGAGGAGCAGTCTGCTCCGACAAGCCCCAAGGTTTGTTTCGTTGAAGCAGACGCTCCCGACAAGTTTTGCTCCGGCAAGCTTTCCGGGGAACGTCAAGCTCCGGCTGAGCCGCAGGTTCTCGCCGTAGAAGCAGATGTTCCCGTAGCAGCAGATATGCCTTTAGTCCTTGTTGTCGAGCCGCAAGCTCCAGCTTGGGCGCAACAAATCGTCCGTTTCCTCCAGACAAGAGAACTTCCCGAAGAGCAAGAAGAAGCGGAAAGAGTAGCCCGGCAGTCTGGTATGTACCAGTTCGTTGACAACGCACTGTACAGAAGAAGTCTCAACGGAGTGAAATTGAAGTGTATTCCCCGGGAAGATGGACGGAAGCTATTGTCAGAGATACATGGAGGCATTTGTGGTCACCACATTGGCGCAAGAGCGCTTGCCGGTAAAGCGTTCCGGCAAGGCTTCTTTTGGCCGACAGCCCTCCAGGACGCAACTGCACAAGTAACCAAGTGTTAAGCGTGCCAGTTCCATTCCAAGCAGATACACCAGCCAGCTCAAGCTCTACAGATGATCCCTTTATCCTGGCCATTTTCGGTCTGGGGGCTCGACATCCTCGGCCCCTTCCCCCGAGCAGTCGGGGGCTTTGAGTACTTGTACGTCGCAATCGACAAGTTCACAAAGTGGCCAGAAGTGGAACGAGTGAGGAAGGTGACAGCACAGTCAGCAGTCAAGTTCTTCAGGTCGATTGTTTGCTGCTTCGGGATCCCTAACAAGATCATCACCGACAACGGTACACAATTCACGAGTCGCACCTTCATGCAGTACGTCCAAGACCTTGGCGCCAAGGTCTTCTTCACTTCTGTTGCTCACCCCAGGAGCAATGGTCAAGTCGAGAGGGCAAATGATGAAGTGCTGCGTGGACTCAAGACCAGGACTTTCGACAGGCTGCACAAGTGCGGAAGAAACTGGATCGAGGAGCTGCCGGTGGTTCTTTGGTCGATCAGGACGACACCAAATCAAGCCACTGGCCAGACACCTTTCGCTCTAGTCTATGGAGCAGAGGCAGCTATCCCCACGGAACTCGTATACGGGTCACCTCGAGTGCTCGCTTATGATGAGCTTGAGCAAGAGCAGCTGCAACAAGATGACGCGCTGCTCCTTGAGGAAGACCGTCTTCAGGCTGCTGTACGAGCTGCTCTATACCAGCAAGCTTTGCGCCGCTACCATAGCCGCAAGGTGAAAGCCAGAAGTCTCGAGGAAGGTGACCTTGTTCTTCGGCGCGTTCATTCCGCCAAGAATTCCAACAAGTTGACGCCGAAGTGGGAAGGCCCTTACCGGGTGAAACGAGTCACTAGGCCTGGCGCTGTCCGCCTTGAGACCGAAGATGGCTTTCCGGTGAGCAACTCCTGGAACATCGAGCATCTTCGTAAGTTTTACCCGTAAGGCGCGGTTGTCGGACCCTATCCGGCAACCACCATTTTGTACAAGTCTTGCCGCTGTTGCATGTAATCCTTTGTACAAAGCTAGGCGCAGACCCTGAGCATAAGTGAAGCGCTGGCGCCCTAAGTTTTAGCATGCATGCTGAGTCGAGTCTCGTCCTTGGTTAGGGTTGACAGTGCTTGATAGCGACTAACCCCTAACCTAGAGGTCGAGTGTGCGTCCTTTTGTCGTTCTTTCGTTTTGCTTGGTTCGCAGGACTCGCGCATCCTGACCGGACCACTTAAGGACGAAGAGAAGAAGACGGACGGACCAACACTTGGACCCCGGCAAGCCAGTGTTGCCGGGGGCTGCAAGTACATAGATTAACCCACGGCCAACGAGAGTCGCTGGGGGCTGCAATCTCAGATAAGTTTTTCATCCCTTATCATGCATTCTCTTATGGACTGAGGTATGTGAAACCTCGTTTCTTGCTAAAAGCTACCATGCTCCCTTAAACTCTAGGCCCTAGGGCTCGTTCCCGGGGCCAGGTTAGGTCGTAGTCGCAGTAGCAAAGGGACGAAACGAGGAGCCTGAACCAGCCTCCTCCCTGACTCCGCCAAAAGCGTGAGAAAGGTCGAGCGACGTGGGAAGACGGCACGGCCTGCTGCCGGGAAAAATGTGTCTATCTTAAGGATATAAAGGATTCGTTCCTTGGCGTGGGTTCCACCCACGAGACAAGTGACCCGGCAAGCATACCCTTTTCATAAAAAAGCATTCCACTCAGGTACAGCTCATGGGGAATGAAAAACATGAATGATAGGATTACAAGCTTTAAATGCAACTAAGGCCCGAGGGCTTACAAATTAAAAAGAGATAAGGTGCCCGTAATCCCCCTCTTGTCCCTCTCTTCAGGAGGCAGGTCAAGGAGGCGAAAAGGGTAAAAGGGGCGCCTAGACGAGCTACGGGTGGCAGAAGACACCAAGAGAATGTCTCGGCGACCGTCCAAAGGCTGGATGGTGATGGCGGCGCCGGAGGCAGAGCTCGAAGACGAGGCGCCAGGACGTCAGCATGCTGTCGAGGGCGCAGTGCCCTCGTACTCCGAGTTGACGGGATTCCCGCCTGCCCTCTTCCTCTTCCGCAGCCTCCCTACGCCGGCCGCCCAAGGAGACGACTCCGAGAAGCTCAAGGAGCTGGCGACACGGATGATGGGGTCGCCGGTGCTACATGGAGCGGCGCCCGACACCTAGTCGGACCCGTCATCCCGCCGCCCGCTACCCTCGTCGTCGCTATCCTCCTCGTCACTCCCGCCCGAGGAGGAGGCTTCGCTATCGGAGGAGCTCTCCACGCAGCACCATGCCCGAGTCCCAAAGCACCCAAAGACCTTGACGGAGAGGAGACCGCCCTCCATCTACTTGAAATGGAGGGTAAGCCCCGCCGTCAAGCTGTGGATGCGGGTGAACGTCTTCCACCCTCGACCAAGATACATCACATTAGGGGCCGGGAAATCAACGCGGACTCCCGTACCGCTGATTCCACAACCCCTCGTGTGCAACCTTAGTGTCTCGGGCGGATCCAACTCCATCTCGCTCGCAAATGGAGCTGGGAGACGAAGGCGACGACGAGGCGGCCGACGCAACCTGACAAAGAACTCACAAGGGTCGTCCCCGATATGGTCCGCCACGGGGAGAGGATCTGCTGGCGGAGGCGAGGCCGGCGGGCTGCCTCGCCCACCTCTTCCCCGACCGCCTCGGCCTTTCCCTCGACCTCGCCCGCGGCCTCGTCCCCTCCCTCTTCCCCTTGCGGCTGGCTCTGCCACCACGGGTGCGGGGGGAGGAGGGACGCGTTGCCTAGCGGCGACCCTCGTCGCCACTGTCGAAGGACCAGGGTTCCCTTTCTCCATGGCGAATGGGAGAAAGGGGAGCAGAAGCTGAAGGGAAGAAGAGATGAAAGAATGTGGTTTTCCGTCCCCCCCTCTCGCTCCTTATAAAGGAGCGGGGTGGGGGCTCGGCCGCCCCGCTCAGCCAATCAAGACACGGAAGGAGCAGGGAACTGGGCCCGACCCGCTGCCACGACCCGTGACGACCCAGTTTCCCGCCTCCACCGTTCGCCACTCCAAGCGCATGGAGGCCGCGTGGCAGGCGTGCAGAACTGAGGCGACGGATGAGGCGATCTCTCCCCACCCCGTGATCATGGGGAGTGGACGCCTTGAAGACCATGCCTCCACGCCTCCCTCCGTTCGTGGGGAAGGTACGAACCGCCAGGAGGCGGGCGTTTCGCCTTTCGAATATAGGGACCACCCACGACCTATCCCACGATGCCGCAATCGACGCGTGCCGTTCGGGGAGGGCGCGGTGGATGCGAAGCAAGGTGCGACGTGACCCAGGCCGCGTGTGCCCGTGCCCTGTTTTGGGCCTAGCCCAACAGCGCTCGGCACCGTGTATGGCCCAGACGCGGGGGCTCCTTTCGGTGTACTAGAGTAGGGGTACCCTAGTACCCCGAACTTGTGCACGGGCAGTCGCAGCGTCCCGCGGCAAGGCTTGCCGGGTGACCGCCAAGGTCCTCCGTGGATCCTTTGAAGCCATTCAAGAACAAAGTATTTGAGCCAAGGAGACAAGTCCCCGACAAGAGGAGCTTGCCGGGAAGGCCACTCAAGGCACAAGACCCCGGCAAGAGGAGCTTGCTGGGTAGGCCAACCAAGGCATCTCAAGGAACTTGCCGCGACGCGCCACGCGTCCTGGCAGGACCCGGCGAGCAACAAGCTTCCGGATGCGACTAGACAACTACCGCGACAAGGCGCTTGCCGCGACAAGGCGCTTGCCGTGGCAAGCCACCACTCTGTACCTGCGCTCCAGCACACCCACCTATGTGTCGCTCTGGGACCTTTCCTGGCGTACGTGGCGGGAGGCTGTGCAGCCAGGGGTACACTGTGGCATGCGGCGCTGACAAGGTCGCCATCGTGGCGAGCGGTGGCGCCCTTGACGGTCCCTTTTCTGCACCGTCTGGGCGACGTAGATAGGCATTTAATGCCTTTGTCCCCTGCCGTCAGGGTTAGGTATGATACACTGTGTAGGTAGCTGTACCTACCACAACATCTTTCCATTTTTGCCCTTACCTACATTGCCACCTGTTGGAGACCCCTTGAACATATAAAAGGAGGCCCATGCACAACGTAGAGGGGAATCTGGCCCCGAAGATCACTCCAGAGGACGAACAGAAGAATGCTCGGTCTCGTTAGCTGCTCAAGTGTACTATAGCACTCAGCGCTCCCGAGCAAGAACTCAATACAAACCACAAAGCAACAGTAGGAGTGTTATCTCTCCGGAGAGCTTCGAAGCTTGGTAAAAACCCCTCGTGTGCCTCGCCTCGATCTGCTCTTCGCGCGACCTCCGCCCCCCGCCGAATCGAGAAGGGGCTCCGTCCCCATAGGTGCTCGAGGAGCCAGAAATCCCCGGCAATGACAAATCAGTATAGTTATCAGAATATAAAGAGGTGCAGAGTAAGAAGTGATTACCATTACCCAGGGGCAGTCTTGATGTCACAGCCCTAGAAATATTCTTGTAATTAGTGGCATTGCATCCATGCATCATTTTCAATTTCAATTAATCTTGAACTGTGGATGCTTAAACCCTAGCACCAAATGAATTCAACTAGGGTCAAAATAAAACCTTTTTCATTGAACTCAAAATGCCCTCTAAAAATGTTCAACATTCCTGGATTGAGGTGGAAGCATCTACCAAAAATGGGTTACATTTTTGCAGGGCATATTTGGGCTTTGAATTAATTCAAACATATTTGAATTGGAGCTATTTAAATGCTATATATATATTAGACTCTCCAAAAATGTTGGAAGTTGTTATGGGTCACTGGAATAATTCAGACAACACCTCTAATTACTTCCAGGATTTTATAAAATGGTTTAGTACTTTACTAAAACAAAATAAAACAGAATAAATAGTAAAAAACAGAAAGAGAGAGAGAGAAGGAACCTCACCAGGGCTTAACTGGCTACCCAAGTGGCCGGCCCAACCCACCACCGCAGCCCTCTATCGCCTTCCTCCTCGCGCCAGTAGGCAGGGGCACGTGCCCGGCGCGTGCAGCCACACACCGGCCTCCTCCTCCCTGCCTGGCTGCCTCCTCCTCCCCCTGGATGTCCCTTGCAGCGCCACGCACCCCTTGGAACCCTCTCACTCTCTCCCGACCCCTTCCCCCTCCTCTGCTCTCTCTCCCTCTCGCACCCGAGCGTAGCCGCAGCCGCGCCACCGTAACGCCGCAGCCTCCGTGCTCCCCTCGCCTCCCCGACGTGTCCACGAGCATTGCCACGCCTCCCTCATCCTCTCCTTCTAGCCACGCCCCACCGGAGGCCCTGCATCGATGCCATCTTCATCATCTTCATCGTCGGCCGCCAGAGATCCCTCTCGCCGCCCCGCTCGCTCCGGTGCTTCCCCGAGCACGCTGAGGCCACCTCTGCACTCGCCGTGAGCTCCTGATTCTCCCCATGTGCTCGCCCCCTCCGTTCCCGTCCCCTAGCTCTGTCTTCCACCACGGCTGAAGCTCGCCGCCGCCACCGCACATCGCCGTCGTGGCCACAACCACTTCTGTCGGCGTTCTAGGAACGGGGGTCCCCAGACTTGCCTGCCTGCGGCCTGCGGCGTGGCTCAAATGGGGGCCTAGCGTGGCCCATCTTCATCAGAATAAGGTTCAAGACCCTCGCGAGGGGCCAAGCCTCGCGAGGCGGACGACATGGCGCTTTCTCAAGCACGGCCTCCTTAGGCTGGCTCACGAGGAGGCGGAGAGATCAAGGCGGGTACCTCACTAGGTGCCCATAACGCAAGCCATGACGACCAAGGGTGCCAGGCAGGCGCCAGCCCGCGCAGCGTCTCCCTTTCCCCTTTGGTGCAAAGGGGGCAAGTGCAGGCGAGAGGATCAAGCAAAGGCACCCATTTCGGGTCAACGAGACCAAGACCAGTCCAACGGTGGGAAGGAGGTCAACATGGAGCCCAGGACGGCGTCACCACAGGTCCTTTGGCAAGCGAAGACCAACTTTAGTCAAGATAAGTGTACCAGATGTTCCCCTTCAAATTGGCCAATTGTTGGCGCCCTTCCCGCTCAATATTTGGGAAGAGGCCCAGGGCCTTTGCCTATAAATAGGACTAGCGACCCCCAGAGTAGGGGCAGATTGGAATGAGCTAGGATCGAATCCAGCATCTAGAGAGAGAGAGAGAGAGAGAGAGAGAGAGAGAGAGAGAGAGAGAGAGAGAAGGGCGATCGAACTCCCCTAGCTGTTCATCCCCTAGCCGAGAACAGACCCTCGCGAGGCTGTTCTTCCTTGTATTGTTCTTCCTCATCAGCCCAAGAGGCAATCCACCCGCCACACTGGAGTACGGTATTACACCACAATGGTGGCCCGAACCAGTATAAACCCTGTGTCTCTTGTGTTGTTCTTGCAGTAGTTTAGATCCTTGTGAGACGGAGAGGTAGAGGGCACAACCTCCGCGTGCACCCCAGAGTTCGAACCTTAAGGGTCTGCCGGAACCCCAGAATCCGACATTTGGCGCGCCAGGTAGGGGTGCGCCGGAGTCCGTCTTCCACCGCTCCGCTCTCCTCCGACCATCGCATCCATGTCTGACGCTCGTCGCGCCCGACGAACGCCGGGCCGCCATCGCTTCCCGCGCCGTCCAGACGGCCCCCGTCGGTGGGCGTCCTCGTCGTTCCCCGTCGCCCGCCGTCAACGCCGCCACCGGCCCGGCAGGGATCGAGCAGCAAGCATCCTCTCAGCACCCGTCCGTATGGCGGGATGGCCGCTTCGCCACTCCGTCGCTCACCCCGGCCGGTTCTTCGTCGCACGCGCTTCGCGCGCCTTTGGAGGCTCGGGGTGCGCTCATCGCGGCGAACGAGCTCCTGCGCTACCGCCCCGTCGACGACGTCTATGAGGAGTGGCTCGACCGCATCACCGAGCTCGTCCGCGCTGCAGGGGGCTCTCCCGCGCCTTCCGCACCGCTGCGCCGCACTCCGCCCCGCATGGGCAATGAAGCCCCGGGGGCATTCCAGCCGCCTCCTTTCCAAGAAGATGCCATGGCCCCAAGGTGCGCAGCTCCTGGGCGTAACCCGCTCCGTCATGCGCCGACCCAGCAAGAACGGAGCTGCCAAGAGGTCCCGCGACCGCAAGAGGCCGCCCGGGCGCTCCCAGCCCCGGCTTGCCGAGACCCCGCTCCAGCTCCGGCACGTCAAGACCCCGCGCTGCTCCCAGCTGCAGCGCAAGGGGACCCACAAGGCCAAGCTCTCCCTCAACCAAAACCTCCTGCGGCCACCGCTGGCTGCCGGGCCTACACCCCCGAGCAGCGTAGCATCGCGTGGCCCGGCAAGTTCAAGCCAGACCTGCCTCCTCGCTACGACGGCACAACTGATCCCATAGAGTTCCTCCAGCTCTATGAGCTGGGAATCGAAGCAGCCAGCGGGGACGAAAAGGTCATGGCGAACTGGTTCCCCATGGCGCTGAAGGAAGGTGCTCGCACTTGGCTCCAGAACCTGGCCCCAGGCATGATCTCCTCCTGGGACCAGATGCGTACTCGCTTCATTGCCAACTTCCAAGGTACCCGCGACCGGCCTCCCGCCGTGAGCGACGTGCGCCGCATCAAGCAGCAACCTGGGGAGACCATGCAAAAGTACATCCAGCGCTTCAACAATGCGCGCCTCAAGATCCCCAGGGTGTCCGAAGAAGCCATCATTTCGGCCTTCTCCGGCGGTGTGCGCGACGTCAAGATGAAGGAGGAGTTGGCGATGCACGAAGACCTCTACACCTCCCTGGAGCTGTTCAACCTGGCGACCAAGTGCGCCAGAGCTGAGGAGGGACGCCTCTCCCTCCTCGAGCTGCCTGTCGCAGACCCAGAAGAGACGAAGCCCAAGGCCAAGGACGTGAAGCGCAAGGGGGCCGCCGTGCTCGCGGCAGAACCGGACACCAAGCGGGGCAAGGATCTGCCCGAATCCTCCAGGGGCAGCCGGTACTGTGTATACCACGACCTCGCCACCCACAACACCAATGAATGCCAAGAACTCCGCGCCGTGCGAGAAGGAAGAGTCGGCCGACGCCCTGACCGTGCTGACCGGGGCTATGGCCGAGGAGGAGGAAGGAACCCGGGACGTTGGGAAGATCGTGGCCCACGTCCAGGCTGGCGTGACCAACCTCGCGAGGACCGCTGGCGTGATGTAATGCCCCAGATGTAACTTGCCATATTTGTAATCCAACTCTTGCCATTTTCGGCTATGTGCTATGATATTCCCTCCGTGGTTGGGTTCTCTCCGTTTTGCATTTTGGTCATGTCATGCATTTCATATCATGTCATCATGTGCATCGCATTTGCATACGTGTTCGTCTCATAAATCCGAGCATCTTTCCCGTTGTCCGTTTTGCAATCCGGCGCTCCTATGTCTCCCGGCGTCCCCTTTTACATTTCTTCGTGAGCGGTATTAAACATTCTCGGAATGGACCGAGGTTTGACATGTGGCCTTGGTATAGCACCGGTAGACCGCCCGTCAAGTTTCGGGCCAATCGGAGTTCGTTTGGTACTCCAACGGTTAACCGGGTAACCGTGAAGGCCTCGTGTGTGTTGCAGCCCAACACCCCTTCAAACAGCCCAATAACCCATCTAAGTCACTCCCATGTCCTCCGCCGTTCGATCACGATCGCGTGGGCGAAAACCGCACTCCGTTTGGAGCCTCCTAGCTCCTCCTATCTATAAAAAGGCCTCCCCCTCCTCCATTTGCGGGCAAAACACCCCAAACCCTAGCCCCGCTCCTCGCGCCGCGCCGGACACGTCCGGTCCGCGCCGGACACCCGCGCCGCCGCCGCCCGACGAATCGGGGCGCGACACGTGGCAACCGGCCACCGCGCAGCGCCCCGGCCCGCCGAGCCCGCGGCGAGCCCGCGCCGGGCCCAGCCGCCCGCCGCCTCGCCCGCGGCTCCCCGCGCCATGCGCCGCCTCCGCCCGGCAACCCCGCCGCCCGGGCCTCCTCCTCCGCGCTCTGCCCGCCGCCTCGCCGAGCACGCCCTCGCGCCGCCCGGTTCCCGCCGCCTCCGGCGACCGCCGCTGCCTCCGCCGCGCGGGGCGCCGCCGCCCACTCCTCCGCACCCGCCGGCGCCGCCCCGCCTCCTACCTCACCGCGCCGCGCCGGCTCTCCGGCGAGCCGGCCCGCCCCGAGCCCGATCCGCGCCAGATCCGATCTGGTCAACCCTACGGTTGACCCTCTCCCTCTCGTTTTTTTTCTCTAAGTCCTCATGAACTTTGCATCATCATCACATGTTCTACCTGCCATAACTTCGCATCCGTAGCTCCGATTCGTGCGTATAATATGTCGAATTATTCGCCTCGAAGAGTACACCATTTTGTTCCATTGCATCATTTTCATTTGAAGTCATCTTGATGCCCGAAATGCTGTTAGAAGAGGGCTAGTTGAAGTTAGTTGCTGGATCTTATCTGATCATGCACTTTTGTCATTTTTGCCATGATTGATGTGTACCTCCTATGAAGTTGAGTCCTACATGAGTTTTGTTATATGCCATGTTACCTATCCAGAGGTTTTCGCCATGTATTTTTGTGATGTATGTGGTGACTAGCACAAGCATTCAAACTAGGTATCCCTGACTGCTGTTATTTTTATGCCATGTGTTCATGTTGTTTACGAGAGATCTATGCATAATTTGAGCATGATCATTGAGGGAGTTTTGAACTTGAATATTTTCTCTATCCATCCATGCCTTTGTTTGCAATTATGGAGTGCCATAGCTTGAGTTAATCGAGCTCTACTTTTGCTTCAAAATATTGCTGGCAGATTGTTTACGTGTTATTCGATTTTGCCAAGCTTGGTGTAGCTAATCCTTGCATGATATGATGTTATTCTTGCCATGTCATGTTACTATGCCATGTCTTCTTGATGTATGTATGCTTAGTTTATCATGCAATGCTCTGTAGTGAGTGCATCGAGCTCACGAACATGCCTAGTCGTTAACAGTTTTCTGCCATGTCCAGTTTTCTGCTAAGTCTGAAACCTGTAACGAAACTTGCTTATTTGACATGGGTGCAATCTTATTTTCTGATCCTTTTTGGCTTATTATCAGTAAGGGACTTTTGTCAAGTGGCTTGAGTATATTCATGCCGTGCCTTACTTTTCTATGTTCTGAACCTGTAGTATGTTGTTTCGTTGCTCTGAACATGCCATACTGATGTTAGTTTGTGCTAGTTGATCTGTGAACCTGTTATCTTTTGCAATTTTGCCATGCTTGTTTGGACCTGTTTTGATGTGATTGAGCTGTAGCTCAGTGTTCATCTTTTGTCGAGCATCTCGAGTAGATTACTGTCATATTCTTTTTTGCCATGTTTGGGTGCAGTAGCTTAACTATTTGTTGCTTGCTAAGTAGCATCATGCTGTTTATGGCAGTTTCGTGTCATTCTTGTATTGCTTGCCATGTGCAAACCGTGCATCCGATTCCGGTGATCTTTATATCGATTTCAACCTAAATCATCTCATCTATCCAGTGGCATGCTTGGTTTGCCAAGATTATGCCCTGTTCATCCTTGTCCTTCCGGAGCATGCATACGCATTGCATATCACCTCTCGCATATCATGCCATGTTTTGCATCATGTTGCTTGCGCATTGCATCGTGGTTGATATTGGTTCCTTCGCTTGTTATCTTGTCTTGGGTAGAGCCGGGAGACGATTACGTGAACGAGGAACCTGTTGAGAACGCTTACGAGGACCAAGCTTTCGACAACTCTGAGAACCTTGCAGGCAAGATGACCATACCCTCGAAATCACTTCTATCTTTGCTTGCTAGATTGCTCGCTCTTTTGCTATGCCTATGCTGCGATTCCTACCACTTGCTATATCATGCCTCCTATATTGCCATGTCAGCCCCTAACCATCCGTGTCCTAGCAAACCGTTGTTTGGCTATGTTACTTCTTTGCTCAGCCCCTCTTATAGCGTTGTTAGTTGCAGGTGAAGATGAAGTTTGTTCCTTGTTGGAACATGGACTTGTTGTTCCTTGTTGGAACATGTTTACTTGTTGGGATATCACAATACCTCTTATTTAATTAATGCATCTATATACTTGGTAAAGGGTGGAAGGCTCGGCCTTATGCCTGGTGTTTTGTTCCACTCTTGCCACCCTAGTTTCCGTCATACCGGTGTTATGTTCCCGGAGTTTGCGTTTCTTACACGGTTGGGTGATTTATGGGACCCCCTTGACAGTTCGCCTTGAATAAGACTTTTCCAGCAAGGCCCAACATTGGTTTTACCATTTGCCACCTAAGCCTTTTTCCCTTGGGTTCTGCAGACTCAAGGGTCATCTTATTTTAACCCCCCCGGGCCAGTTCTCCTTTGATTGCTGGTCCAAACTAGAGCATCGTGCGGGGCCGTCCCTTGGCAACTTGGGTTATGTTGGCTCCTGTACGCTTCGCTTATCCGGATGTGCCCTGAGACCGAGATATGTGCAGCTCCTATCAGGATTTGTCGGCACAATCGGGCGGCTTTGCTGGACTTGTTTTATTGCTGTTGAAATGTCTTGTAGTCCGGGATTCCGAGATTGATCGGGTCTTCCCGGTAGAAGGAATATCCTTCGTTGACCGTGAGAGCTTATCATGGGCTAAGTTGGGACACCCCTGCAGGGTATTATCTTTCGAAAGCCGTGCCCGCGGTTATGAGGCAGATGGGAATTTGTTGATGTCCGGTTGTAGAAAACCCGAAGTTGACCTTAATTAAAACACATCAATCGCGTGTGTAACCGTGATGGTATCTTCTCGGCGGGGTCCGGGAAGTGAACACGGTTGTTGGAGTTATGTCTGACGTAGGTTGTTTCAGGATCACTTCTTGATCACTTCTAGCTTCACGACCGTGCTTTGCCTTCTCTTCTCGCTCTCTTTTGCGCTGTAGCCACCATATGCTAGTCGCTTGCTGCAGCTCCACCTCACAACCCCTTTTTCCCACCTTTAAGCTTAAATAGTCTTGATCTCGCGGGTGTGAGATTGCTGAGTCCCCGTGACTCACAGATATTATCACCATAGTTGCAGGTACCAACGATGTCAGTGCAGATGACGCGACCGAGCTCACTTGGGAGTTCGACGAGGAACGTGGCCGTTACTATGTTTCTTTTCCAGATGATCAGTAGTGGAGCCCAGTTGGGTGATCCGGGGATCTGTTTAGCATTTGGGGTAGTCTTCTTTCATTTTGGTACGGTAGTCGGTCCTTGAGTGTAATCTGTTTGATGGATGTTATTTATGTACTTGTGTGAAGTGGCGATTGTAAGCCAACTATGTATCTTTCCCCTTTATTTATTACATGGATTGTGTGAAGATTACCTCACTTGCGACACTGCTTTCAATGCGGTTATGCCTCAAAGTCGTGCCTCGACACGTGGGAGATATAGCCGCATCGAGGGCGTTACAAGTTGGTAATCAGAGCCTTTCCCTGACCTTAGGAGCCCCCACTGTTTGATCGTCTTTAGTGGCCGAGTTGTGTCTAGAAAAATGTTTTGAGTCTTTTAGGAATTGTATATCGGAGAGTTTAGGAATTCTTTTTACTCCCCAGTCCCTTCGACCTTCTGGTAAGGCATCCTAACGTAGAGTTTTGACTCTTCTCTTCTCAAATTTCACTAAAAAAAAAATTTTAGGATCACACGGGTATATTACAATCGTTCCGATGGTTTTATGATGACAACATTGTCTTGGTTGCCTCCTGACATTTAGGGGTTGTGGCAGTGTCCCGGGGAGTTGAGCTCCGAGGTGTTGTCGTCATAATCTTATCGTTGCGGTTTTGGAATACCTGAGTTTAGTACGCCGACATCGAAAATCTCTTTTGTACAGTTGTTGGTGAGATAACCCTGATAGCCCAGTACTGAGGCGAGTGCAGGGGTATTGCCATGACTTGTATAACGGATGCTTTTCGAAGGTTGAGGTAGATGATTTCCGAAGGTTTCTTGGTTATGTGTTGAAGGATGGATACAGCTGGTTGTAGGATTTGCTAGTTTGGGTGAGATATTATGCTTCCCCTGTATCCCCAACACCTGATTGCATAACCAGAAAGTTTCGGGAGTTTATAAGTGGGAATTCTTGTAGCTTTAGTATTTCTTCCGCAGATATTTGGTTTGTGATTGGGTAATCCTTACCAAGTATTTGTTCACTTCCGTACCTTGTTGATTTTATTCCTTACCATGTTCTAAGTGGCTTCTCAATTTTGGAAGTGTGATGATTTACATTGGAATTCATTCGTTCATTCTCGTTCGAATGTTAATTGTGAAGACTATATGTTGCAATTTAGTTCCTTTGATTCAGCCTCAATATATCTCTGTCAAGATGCTAATGGATGTCACCCTCTTCAGGATGGCTCCACCAACGCGTCAGAATCCGGAACGCAATGAAGGGAATCAGGCTAACCCTCCGCCACCACCTCCGCCTCCGGAAGCTTGGCAGGCCCTGATGACTGCCACAAATGCCAATGCTCAGATTCTGATTCAGCTCTTGCAAGATCGCAACCAAGGGCAAGCTAGTCAAGAGAATCAAGGCCAAGGAAACAATCAGCCGCATTTCGCTTCACTGAACCAGTTCCTTGCTAATCAGCCAAAAACCTTCAGCTACTGTGTCGAGGCCACAGACGTAGATGATTGGCTCGTGGACATTAGCAAGCATTTCGAGTGCAGCAATGTCAGACCTGAGGACTTTGTCAAGTTTGCCTCTTTTCAACTCAAAGATCAAGCTGCCGAGTGGTTCCAGCAATACAAAGATTCCAGAGGAGGTCGTGTGATCACTTGGGATGATTTCCGTCGTGATTTCAAAGCACACCACATTCCAGAAAGTGTTGTTGAGCTTAAGCGTGAGGAATTCCGCAATCTCAAGCAAGGCAACATGTCTGTCTATCAATACAACACTCAGTTCCAGAAACTCTCTCGTTTTGCAAGGCAAGACATTCCTGATGAGAAGAGTATGATCTACCAATTCAGGCATGGTCTCAGAGAAGATCTGCAATTTGCTCTCGTGCTTCTCGAGCCATTAAAGTATGATGAATTCTACAACATGGCACTGAAACAAGAAGCTGCTCAGCTCAAGTGTGAGGCATCTAAGAAGAGAGTCAGAGACGCAGTTCAGTCTTCTTCTTCCTCACTTGTGGCAGCTAAGCAACAGAAGTTCTGGTAGCCTCCTCCTCCTCCGTTCCGTCAGCCTTTTCAGCAGAAGAATTCAAGTGGCCGTGGATCTTCCCACCCACCCAACCCTGGCTTTCAGAACAAGTCTCAGAACCAAGCTCCAAGGCCAAGTGCTACTTACCATCGTCCGCTCTCAGAAGTGACTTGTAACAAATGTCAGCAGAAGGGTCACTATGCGAACAAGTGCTTCAACCAGAGGCGCCTTCCGCCTCCTCCTCCTGTGAAATCTTCCAGCAATGCAGTGGTCAAGCAAAATCCTAAGCACGTCAAGGTGAACATGTTGAATGCAGCTCAAGCAGAGGATTCTTCTGAAGTGATCATGGGTAATCTTCCTGTTAATGATATTCCTGCCAAAGTCTTATTTGATACAGGTGCATCGCATTGTTTCATGTCAAGATCGTTCTTTGCAAAGAATGATTTTCCTTGGACTTACCTAGATAAACCGTTGGGTGTTATTTCTCCGGCGAAATCAATGAGAGCAAACTCTTTAGTTCCTGATGTCTCTATCAAGATGGGCGACTATAAATTTCTGTCTTCTCCAATGGTGCTTGGTGACTCTGATATTCATCTTATTCTCGGGATGGACTGGCTTTCTAAGCACAAGGCTCAACTCGAGTGTGCTGCTAGGGAAATCAAATTGACTCACTCTTCTAACGATGTGATCATCTATGCTTCTCGTGATGATACCATTCGGTTGTTTTCTCTCAATGAGATGGGTGAAATGGAGGCTATCTCTCAGATTCCAGTCGTTTGTGAGTACCAAGATGTTTTTCCAGAAGAGCTTCCGGGTATGCCTCCCCGTCGTCCAGTTGAATTCGTTATTGATCTTGAGCCTGGCACGGAACCCGTTTGCAAGCGTCCTTACAAGCTTGGACCAGATGAGCTCAAGGAATTAAAGATTCAACTCGATAAACAAGAACGTCTGGGTCTGATCAGACCGAGTTCTTGTCCTTGGGGTTGTGGTGTTCTTTTTGTCAAGAAGAAGGATGGCACGGACCGACTTTGCGTCGATTACCGTCCATTGAACAAGAAGACTATCAAGAACAAGTACCCACTTTCCAACATCAACGAGCTATTTGAGCAACTTAAAGGTGCTAAGGTGTTCTCCAAGCTTGACCTTCGTATGGGTTATCATCAGATTCACATTCGTGAAGAAGATATTCCCAAGACAGCATTCAGAACAAGCTTTGGTTCTTATGAATATACTGTCATGTCATTCGGCCTTGTCAATGCTCCTCCATACTTCACTCGCTTGATGAATTTCATCTTCAACCCTTACATCAACGAATTTGTCTTGGTCTATCTCGATGATATTTTGTTCTTCTCCAAGAATAAGAAGGTTCATGCCAAACATTTGCGATTGGTACTCGACAAGCTCAGAGAGTATCAATTATATGCGAAGTTCTCCAAATGTGAATTCTGGCTTGATGAAGTTCTTTATCTTGGTCATAACATCTCTGCCAAGGGCATTGCTGTTAATCCAGAGAGGGTGTCTGCAGTTTTGAATTGGAATCCTCCTCAGAATGTCAAGCAGCTTCGCAGTTTTCTTGGACTTGCAAGCTATTGCAGAAGATTCGTTGAGAATTTCTCTAAGATTGCAAAGCCTCTTTCCAACCTCCTCCAGAAGCATGTGAAATATGTCTGGTCTCCTGAGTGTGACGTTGCTTTCAACACTCTCAAAGAGAAACTTGTCACTGCTCCAGTTCTGACTCCTCCTGATGAATCCAAGCCTTATGAAGTATTCTGTGATGCTTCTCTCCAGGGCCTTGGTGCTGTCTTAATGCAAGAGAAGAAGGTTGTTGCCTATACCTCTCGCCAGTTGAAGCCCAATGAAAGGAACTACCCCACTCACGATCTTGAGTTGGCGACAGTTGTCCACGCACTAATAACATGGAGACATCTCCTGTTGGGAAGGAAAGTGGACATCTTCACCGATCACAAGAGTCTCAAGTACATCTTCACTCAGCCTCATCTCAACCTCAGACAGACTCGATGGGTCGAAATGATTCAAGAGTATAATCCGAGTATTGATTACACTCCAGGCAAGGCTAATGTGATTGCAGACGCTTTGAGCAGAAAGGCTTACTGCAACATCTTAATCCTCAAGCCTTTTCAACCGGACCTTTGTGAAGCTTTCCGCAAGTTTAATCTTCAAGTTGTTCCTCAAGGTGTTCTTGCCAACCTCATTGTTTCTCCTACTTTGGAAGATCAAATTCGTGAGGCACAATTGTTGGATACCATGGTGAAGAAGGTGAAACGTGGTATTGAAAAGAGCATCCCCAAATACAAGTGCTATCGAGTTGATGACAGAGATACTCTTTTCTTCGAGGACCGGATCGTGGTTCCAAAGGGTGATCTTCGTAAAGTCATTATGAACGAAGCGCACAATTCTCTTCTGTCTATTCATCCTGGAAGTTCGAAGATGTACCATGACCTCAAGCAGTCGTATTGGTGGACTCGAATGAAGCGTGAGATCGCTCCATTCGTGAATGAGTGTGATGTCTGTAGAAGGGTGAAAGCAGAACACCAACAACCAGCTGGACTTCTCCAACCTCTTGCTATTCCAGAATGGAAGTTTGATCATATCGAAATGGACTTCGTGACTGGTTTTCCTAAGTCTAAGCGTGGAAATGATGCTATTTTCGTCGTCATCGACAAGCTCACCAAAGTGGCTCATTTTCTTCCTATCAAAGAGTCTATCACAGCAGCGCAGCTGGCAGAGCTCTACACCTCCAGAATTGTCTCTTTGCACGGCATACCACAATTGATATCTTCAGACCGTGGCAGCCTCTTTACCTCCAAATTTTGGGATTCTTTTTAGACGGCCATGGGCACCAACATCCGCTTCAGCACAACGTTCCTGTAACGCCCTCGATGCGGCTATATCTCCCACGTGTCGAGGCACGACTTAGAGGCATAACCGCATAGAAAGCACTGTCGCAAGTGAGGTAATCTTCACACAATCCATGTAATAAATAAAGGGGAAAGATACATAGTTGGCTTACAATCGCCACTTCACACAAGTACATAAATAACATCCATCAAACAGATTACACTCAAGGTCCGACTACGGTACCAAAAATGAAAGAAGACTACCCCAAATGCTAACAGATCCCCGGATCACCCAACTGGGCTCCACTACTGATCATCTGGAAAAGAAACATAGTAACGGCCACGTTCCTCATCGAACTCCCAAGTGAGCTCGGTCGCGTCATCTGCACTGACATCGTTGGTACCTGCAACTGAGGTGATAATATCTGTGAGCCACGGGGACTCAACAATCTCACACCCGCGAGATCAAGACTATTTAAGCTTAAAGGTGGGAAAAGGATAGTGAGATGGAGCTGCAGCAAGCGACTAGCATATGGTGGCTACAGCGCAAAAGAGAGCGAGAAGAGAAGGCAAAGCACGGTCGAGAAGCTAGAAATGATCAAGAAGTGATCCTGAAACAACCTACGTCAGGCATAACTCCAACAACCGTGTTCACTTCCCGGACCCCGCTGAGAAGAGACCATCACGGTTACACACGCGGTTGATGTGTTTTAGTTAAGGTCAACTTCGGGTTTTCTACAACCAGACATTAACAAATTCCCATCTGCCTCATAACCGCGCGCACGGCTTTCGAAAGATAATACCCTGCAGGGGTGTCCCAACTTAGCCCATGATAAGCTCTCACGGTCAACGAAGGATATTCCTTCTACCGGGAAGACCCGATCAATCTCGGAATCCCGGATTACAAGACATTTCAACAGCAATAAAACAAGTCCAGCAAAGCCGCCCGATTGTGCCGACAAATCCTGATAGGAGCTGCACATATCTCGGTCTCAGGGCACATCCGGATAAGCTAAGCGTACATGAGCCAACATAACCCAAGTTGCCCAGGGACGGCCCTGCACGGTGCTCTAGTTTGGACCAGCAATCGAAGGAGAACTGGCCCGGGGGTTTAAAATAAAGATGACCCTTGAGTCTGCAGAACCCAAGGGAAAAAGGCTAGGTGGCAACTGGTAAAACCAATGTTGGGCCTTGCTGGAAAAGTCTCATTCAAAGCGAACTGTCAAGGGGGTCCCATAAATCACCCAACCGTGTAAGGAACGCAAACTCCGGGAACATAACACCGGTATGACGGAAACTATGGTGGCAAGAGTGGAACAAAACACCAGGCATAAGGCCGAGCCTTCCACCGTTTACCAAGTATATAGATGCATTAATTAAATAAGAGGTATTGTGATATCCCAATAAGTAAACATGTTCCAAACAAGGAACAACAAGTCCATGTTCCAACAAGGAACAAACTTCATCTTCACCTGCAACTAGCAACGCTATAAGAGGGGCTGAGCAAAGCGGTAACATAGCCAAACAACGGTTTGCTAGGACATGGATGGTTAGGGGCTGACATGGCAATTTAGGAGGCATGATATATCAAGTGGTAGGTATCGCAGCATAGGCATGGCAAAAGAGCGAGCAATCTAGCAAGCAAAGATAGAAGTGATTTCGAGGGTATGATCATCTTGCCTGCAAAGTTCTCAGAGTTGCCGAAAGCTTGGTCCTCGTAAACGTTCTCAACAGGTTCCTCGTTCACGTACTCGTCTCCCGGCTCTACCCAAGACAAGAGAACAAGCAAAGGAACCAATATCAACCACGATGCAATGCGCAATCAACATGATGCAAAACATGGCATGATATGCGAGAGGTGATATGCAATGCGTATGCATGCTCCGGAAAGACAAGGATGAACAGGGCATAATCTTGGCAAACCAAGCATGCCGCTGGATAGATGAGGTGATTTCGGTTGAAATCGATATAAAGATCACCGGAATCGGATGCACGGTTTGCAAATGGCGAGCAAAACAAGAATGACACGAATCTGCCATAAACAGCATGATGCTACATAGCAAGCAACAAATAATTAAGCTACTGCACCCAAACATGGCAACAAATCATATGGCAGTAATCTAATCAAGATGCACGACAAAAGATGAACACTGAGCTTCGGCTAATTCACATCATAACAGGTTCAAACAAGCATGGCAAAAGTACAACTAATAACAGATTCACAGACTTAGTGAAATAACAGCAAGTCAGGAAAACAACATCAGGATGACAAGTTCAGAGCAACAAAACAACATGCTACAAGTTCAGAGCATAGCAAAGTAAGACATGGCATGAATCTACTCATAGCACTTGACAAAAGTCTCTTACTGACCATAAGCCAAAAAGGATCAGAAAATATGATTACACCCATGTCAATTAAGCAAGTTTCATTACAGGTTTCAGACTTAGCAGAAAACTGGACATGGCAGGAAACTGTTAACGACTAGGCATGTTCGAGAGCTCGATGCACTCACTACAGAGCATTTCATGATTAACTAAACATACATACAACAAGAAGACATGGCATAGTAACTAGACATGGCAAGAATAACATAATATCATGCAAGGATCAACTACACCAAGCTTGGCAAAATCGAATAACATGTAAACAATCTGCCAGCAACATCTTGAAGCAAAAGTAGAGCTCGATTGACTCAAGCTATGGCACTCCATAACTGCAAACAAAGGCATGGATGGATTAAGAAAATACTCAAGTTCCAAACACCCTTACTGATCATGCTCAAATTATGCATAGATCTCTCGGAACCAACATGAACACATGGCATGATAATAACAAAAGTCAGGGACTTAGTGAAATCACTAGGTCTCTGAAAACAGCAATATCATCATCCCTACTTTGCATGCAATTTCTAGCCACCTCAAGCATCACAAAAATACATAGCAAAATTCCCTGGAAATGTAACATGGCATATTACAAAACACATATATAGCTCAACCTCATAGGAAGTACACATCAATCATGGCAAAAATGACAAAAGTGCATGTTCAGATAAGATTCAGCAACTAACATCAACTAGCCCTCTTCCAACAGCATTTCGGGCATCAAGATAACTTCAAATGAAAATGATGCAATGGAAAAAAATGATGTACTCTTCGAGGCGAACAAAACGACATATTATACGCGCGAAACGGAGCTACGGATGCAAAGTTATGGCATGTCGAATATGTGATGATAAAATGCAAACTTGGGGACTTGGAGAAAAAAAACGAGGGGGGAAGAAGTCAACTCTGCCGGCGCGGAAACCGAGGTCGGATCTGGGCCGGCTCGAGGGCGCGCGGCTGGGGCCGGCTCCGGCGAGGATGAACGGCGGCGAGGCGCGACGGGGTGCGGCGGGGCGAGGTCGGCGAGGTCGCGGGCGGCGGGGGCGAGCGGCGCCGGCGTGGCGGGCGACGGCGACGGGAGGCGGCGGCGACTCGGCGCGCGGCGGCGGGGAACGGCGCCCGGGGCGGCGCGCGCCGGCGAAGGCGGCGGCGGCGGCGGGGAGCCGGGTCGGGCGCGGGAGGCGGCGCTGGGCGGCGGGCGCGGGCGACAGGCGGCGGGGCGAGGCGCGGGCTGCGGGGGCCGGGCGCGGGCTCGGCGGGCCGGCGGGCGTGGGCGGCGGCGGTGCCACTGTTGGCGCGGATTCCGAGGTGAGGCTAGGGTTTCGGGGTGATTTCTCTCTCAGATTTGGAAGGGGAGGACGTTTTTATAGACAGAAGGAGCTAGGTAGCTCCAAATGGAGAGCGGTTTTCGCCCACGCGATCGTGATCGAACGGCGGAGGACATGGGAGTGACTTAGATGGGTTATTGGACTGTTTTGAAGGGGTGTTGGGCTGCAACACACACGAGGCCTTCACAGTTACCCGGTTAACCGTTGGAGTACCAAACGAACTCCGATTGACCCGAAACTTGACAGGCGGTCTACCGGTGCTATACCGAGCCCACATGTCAAACCTCGGTCCATTCTGAGAATGTTTAATACCCGCACACGAAGAAATGTAAAAGGGGACGCCGGGAGACATAGGAGCACCGGATTGCAAAACGGACAACGGGAAAGATGCTCGGATTTATGAGACGAACGCGTATGCGAATGCGATGCACATGATGACATGATATGAAATGCATGACATGACCAAAATGCAAAACGGAGAGAACCCAACCACGGAGGGAATATCATAACACATAGCCGGAAATGGCAAGAGTTGGATTACAATTATGGCAAGTTACATCGGGGGCGTTACAACACACCACCACTATGAGAGGATCTCGTCCCGAGATCTAGGAATGAAAGAACTCCGGGTACTCGGAACGTAGGTGGTCTTCACGCTCCCAGGTGGCCTCTCGGTCTGAATGATGTGACCATTTCACTTTGAGGAATTTGATTGACTTGTTGCGAGTCTTGCGCTCAGTTGTTTCAAGAATAGCAACTGGATGCTCATGATAGGACAAATCTTCTTGAAGATCAATCTCTTCGAAGTTGATGGTGCGCTCAGGCGCCTTGAAGCACTTGCGAAGCTGTGACACGTGGAAGACATCGTGCACATTTGCAAAGTTGGAGGGGAGCTCAAGTCGATAGGCTAGATCGCCTCGTTTCCCGATAATCTTGAAGGGACCGACGTATCTAGGAGCAAGTTTCCCCTTGATACCGAAGCGACGAGTTCCTTTCATTGGGGAGACACGGAGGTAAACATGGTCTCCGATCTCGAATGCCACATCTCGGTGTTTGCTATCGTAATAGCTCTTCTGGCGCGACTGCGCTGCTTTGAGGTTCTCACGAATGACCTTGCACATGGCCTCAGCCTCTGAGATCAAATCATTGCCGAGCAATTGACGTTCACCGGTTTCAGACCAGTTGAGAGGAGTACGGCACTTTCTGCCATAGAGAATCTCGAATGGGGCTTTGCCCGAGCCCGGCTTGAAAACTGTTGTTGTAAGAGAATTCAGCATAAGGAAGACAATCCTCCCACTTCATGCCGAAAGAGATAACACAGGCTCTGAGCATATCTTCAAGAATTTGATTGACACGCTCGACTTGTCCACTAGTCTGAGGGTGGAACGCTGTGCTGAATCGAATATTGGTGCCCATGGCCGTCTGGAAAGAATCCCAAAACTTGGAGGTAAAGATGCTGCCACGGTCTGAAGAGATCAACTGTGGAATGCCATGCAAGGAGACAATTCTGGAGGTGTAGAGCTCTGCCAGCTGCGCTGCTGTGATAGACTCTTTGATAGGAAGAAAATGAGCCACTTTGGTGAGCTTGTCGATGACGACGAAGATAGCATCATTTCCACGCTTGGACTTAGGAAAACCAGTCACGAAGTCCATTTCGATATGATCGAACTTCCATTCTGGAATAGCAAGAGGTTGGAGAAGTCCAGCTGGTCGTTGGTGTTCTGCTTTCACCCTTCTGCAGACATCACACTCATTCACGAATTGAGCGATCTCACGCTTCATTCGAGTCCACCAATACGACTGCTTGAGGTCATGGTACATCTTTGAACTTCCAGGATGAATAGACAGGAGAGAGTTGTGCGCTTCGTTCATAATGACTTTACGAAGATCACCCTTTAGAACCACGATCCGGTCCTCGAAGAAAAGAGTATCTCTGTCATCAACTCGATAGCACTTGTATTTGGGGATGCTCTTTTTAATACCACGTTTCACCTTCTTCACCATGGTATCCAACAATTGTGCCTCACGAATCTGATCTTCCAAAGTAGGAGAGACAATTAGGTTGGCAAGAACACCTTGAGGAACAACTTGGAGATTCAACTTGCGAAAAGCCTCACAGAGATCCGGTTGAAAAGGCTTGAGGATTAAGCTGTTGCAGTAAGCCTTTCTGCTCAAAGCGTCTGCAACCACATTAGCCTTGGCTGGAGTATATTCAATACTCGGATTATACTCTTGAATCATTTCGACCCATCGAGTTTGCCTGAGGTTGAGATGAGGCTGAGTGAAGATATACTTGAGACTCTTGTGATCTGTGAAGATGTCCACTTTCCTTCCCAACAGGAGATGTCTCCAGGTTATTAGTGCGTGGACAACTGCCGCCAACTCAAGATCGTGAGTGGGGTAGTTCCTTTCATTGGGCTTCAACTGGCGAGAGGTATAGGCAACAACCTTCTTCTCTTGCATTAACACAGCACCGAGGCCCTGGAGAGAAGCATCACAGAATACTTCATAAGGCTTGGATTCATCAGGAGGAGTCAGAACTGGAGCAGTGACAAGTTTCTCTTTGAGAGTGTTGAAAGCAACGTCACACTCAGGACACCAGACATATTTCACATGCTTCTGGAGGAGGTTGGAAAGAGGCTTGGCAATCTTGGAGAAATTCTCAACGATTCTTCTGCAATAGCTTGCAAGTCCAAGAAAACTCTGAAGCTGCTTGACATTCTGAGGAGGATTCCAATTCAAAACTGCAGACACCCTCTCTGGATTAACAGCGATGCCCTTGGCGGAGATGATATGACCAAGATAAAGAACTTCATCAAGCCAAAATTCACATTTGGAGAACTTCGCATATAATTGATACTCTCTGAGCTTGTCGAGTACCAATCGCAAATGTTCGGCATGATCCTTCTTATTCTTGGAGAAGACCAAAATATCATCGAGATAGACCAACACAAATTCGTTGATGTAGGGGTTGAAGATGAAATTCATCAATCGAGTGAAATACGGAGGAGCATTGACGAGGCCGAAAGACATGACAGTGTATTCATAAGAACCAAAGCTTGTTCTGAATGCTGTCTTGGGAATATCTTCTTCACGAATGCGAATCTGATGATAACCCATACGAAGGTCAAGCTTGGAGAACACCTTAGCACCTTTAAGTTGCTCAAATAGCTCATTGATGTTGGGAAGTGGGTACTTGTTCTTGATAGTCTTCTTGTTCAATGGACGGTAATCGACGCAAAGTCGGTCCGTTCCATCCTTCTTCTTGACAAAAAGAACACCACAACCCCAAGGAGAAGAACTCGGTCTGATCAGGCCCAGACGTTCTTGTTTATCGAGTTGAATCTTCAATTCCTTGAGCTCATCTGGTCCAAGCTTGTAAGGACGCTTGCAAACGGGTTCCGTGCCAGGCTCAAGCTCAATAACGAATTCAACTGGCCTGCGAGGAGGCATACCCGGAAGCTCTTCTGGAAAAACATCTTGGTACTCACAAACGACTGGAATCTGAGAGATAGCCTCCATTTCACCCATCTCATTGAGAGAAAACAACCGAATGGTATCGTCACGAGAAGCATAGATGATCACATCGTTCGAAGTGTGAGTCAATTTGATTTCCCTGGCAGCACACTCAAGCTGAGCCTTGTGCTTAGAAAGCCAGTCCATCCCGAGAATAAGATCAATATCAGAGTCACCAAGCACCATTGGAGAAGATAGAAATTTATAGTCGCCCATCTTGATAGAAACATTCGGAATCATAGTGGTAGCCCTCATAGGCTTGGCCGGAGAAACAACCCCCAAGGGTTTAGCCAATAATTCCAAAACGAAGTCATGCTTTGAAACAAATGATCTGGACATGAAACAATGCGATGCACCAGTATCAAATAAGACTTTGGCAGGAATATCATTAACAGGAAGATTACCCATGATCACTTCAGAAGAATCCTCTGCTTGAGCTGCATTCAACATGTTCACCTTGGCATGCTTAGGATTATGCTTGACCACTGCATTGCTGGAAGCTTTCACAGGAGGACGAGGCGGAAGACGCCTCTGGTTGAAGCACTTGTTCGCATAGTGACCCTTCTGCTGACATTTGTTACAAGTCACCTCTGAGAGCGGACGATGATAAGGAGCACTTGGCCTTGGAGCTTGATTCTGAGACTTGTTCTGATAACCAGGGTTGGGTGGGTGGGAAGATCCACGACCACTTGAATTCTTTTGCTGATACGGCTGACGGAACGGAGGAGGAGGAGGCAACCAGAACTTCTGTTGCTTAGCTGCCACAAGTGAGGAAGAAGAAGACTGAACTGCGTCTCTGACTCTCTTCTTAGATGCCTCACACTTGAGCTGAGCAGCTTCTTGTTTCAGTGCCATGTTGTAGAATTCATCATACTTTAATGGCTCGAAAAGCACGAGAGCAAGCTGCAGATCTTCTCTGAGACCACGCCTGAACTGGTAGATCATACTCTTCTCATCAGGGATGTCTTGCCTTGCAAAACGAGAGAGTTTCTGGAACTGAGTGTTGTATTGGTAGACAGTCATGGTGCCTTGCTTGAGATTGCGGAATTCCTCATGCTTAAGCTCAACAACACTTTCTGGAATGTGGTGCGCTTTGAAGTCACGGCGGAAATCATCCCAAGTGATCACACGACCTCCTCTGGAATCTTTGTATTGCTGGAACCACTCAGCAGCTTGATCTTTGAGTTGAAAAGAGGCAAACTTGACAAAGTCCTCAGGTCTCACATTGCTGCACTCGAAATGTTTGCTGATGTCCACGAGCCAATCATCAGCGTCAGTGGCCTCGACACAGTAGCTGAAGGTCTTTGGCTGATTAGCAAGGAACTGGTTCAGTGAAGCGAAGTGCGGCTGATTGTTGCCTTGGCCTTGATTCTCTTGATTAGCTTGACCCTGGTTGCGATCTTGCAAGAGCTGAATCAGAATCTGAGCATTGGCATTTGTGGCAGTCATCAAGGCTTGCCAGGCTTCCGGAGGCGGAGGTGGTGGCGGAGGGTTAGCCTGATCTCCATCATTGCGTTCCGGATTCAGACGAGTAGGCGGAGCCATCCTGAAGAGGGTGACATCCATTAGCATCTTGACAGAGATATATTGAAGCTGAATCAAAGGAACGAAATTGCAACATATAGTCTTCACAATTAACATTCGAACGAGAATGAACGAATGAATTCCAATGTAAATCATCACACTTCCAAAGCTGAGAAGCCACTTAGAACATGGTATGGAATAAAATCAACAAGGTACGGAAGTGAACGAATACTTGGTAAGGATTACCCAGTCACAAACCAAATATCTGCGGAAGAAATACTAAAGCTACAAGAATTCCCACTTATAAACTCCCGAAACTTTCTGGTTATGCAATCAGGTGTTGGGGATACAGGGGAAGCATAATATCTCACCCAAACTAGCAAATCCTACAACCAGCTGTATCCATCCTTCAACACATAACCAAGAAACCTTCGGAAATCGTCTACCTCAACCTTCGAAAACACATCCGTTATACAAGTCATGGCAATACTCCTGCACTCGCCACAGTACTGGGCTATCAGGTTATCTCACCAACAACTGTACAAAAGAGATTTTCGATGTCGGTCGTACTAAACTCAGGTATTCCAAAACCGCAACGATAAGATTATGACGACAACACCTCGGAGCTCAACTCCCCGGGACACTGCCACAACCCCTAAATGTCAGGAGGCAACCAAGACAATGTTGTCATCATAAAACCATCGGAACGATTGTAATATACCCGCGTGATCCTAATTTTTTTTAATGAAATTTGAGAAGAGAAGAGTCAAAACTCTACGTCAGGATACCTCACCAGAAGGTCGAAGGGACTCGGGAGTAAAAAGAATTCCTAAACTCTTCGATATATAATTCCTAAATGACTCAAAACATTTTTTCTAGACACAACTCGGCCACTAAAGACGATCAAACAGTGGGGGCTCCTAAGGTCGGGAAAGGCTCTGATTACCAACTTGTAACGCCCTCGATGCGGCTATATCTCCCACGTGTCGAGGCACGACTTAGAGGCATAACCGCATAGAAAGCACTGTCGCAAGTGAGGTAATCTTCACACAATCCATGTAATAAATAAAGGGGAAAGATACATAGTTGGCTTACAATCGCCACTTCACACAAGTACATAAATAACATCCATCAAACAGATTACACTCAAGGTCCGACTACGGTACCAAAAATGAAAGAAGACTACCCCAAATGCTAACAGATCCCCGGATCACCCAACTGGGCTCCACTACTGATCATCTGGAAAAGAAACATAGTAACGGCCACGTTCCTCATCGAACTCCCAAGTGAGCTCGGTCGCGTCATCTGCACTGACATCGTTGGTACCTACAACTGAGGTGATAATATCTGTGAGCCACGGGGACTCAGCAATCTCACACCCGCGAGATCAAGACTATTTAAGCTTAAAGGTGGGAAAAGGATAGTGAGATGGAGCTGCAGCAAGCGACTAGCATATGGTGGCTACAGCGTAAAAGAGAGCGAGAAGAGAAGGCAAAGCACGGTCGAGAAGCTAGAAATGATCAAGAAGTGATCCTGAAACAACCTACGTCAGGCATAACTCCAACAACCGTGTTCACTTCGCGGACCCCGCCGAGAAGAGACCCTCACGGTTACACACGCGGTTGATGTGTTTTAGTTAAGGTCAACTTCGGGTTTTCTACAACCAGACATTAACAAATTCCCATCTGCCTCATAACCGCGCGCACGGCTTTCGAAAGATAATACCCTGCAGGGGTGTCCCAACTTAGCCCATGATAAGCTCTCACGGTCAACGAAGGATATTCCTTCTACCGGGAAGACCCGATCAATCTCGGAATCCCGGATTACAAGACATTTCAACAACAATAAAACAAGTCCAGCAAAGCCGCCCGATTGTGCCGACAAATCCTGATAGGAGCTGCACATATCTCGGTCTCAGGGCACATCCGGATAAGCTAAGCGTACAGGAGCCAACATAACCCAAGTTGCCCAGGGACGGCCCTGCACGGTGCTCTAGTTTGGACCAGCAATCGAAGGAGAACTGGCCCGGGGGTTAAAAATAAAGATGACCCTTGAGTCTGCAGAACCCAAGGGAAAAAGGCTAGGTGGCAACTGGTAAAACCAATGTTGGGCCTTGCTGGAAAAGTCTCATTCAAAGCGAACTGTCAAGGGGGTCCCATAAATCACCCAACCATGTAAGGAACGCAAACTCCGGGAACATAACACCGGTATGACGGAAACTATGGTGGCAAGAGTGGAACAAAACACCAGGCATAAGGCCGAGCCTTCCACCCTTTACCAAGTATATAGATGCATTAATTAAATAAGAGGTATTGTGATATCCCAATAAGTAAACATGTTCCAAACAAGGAACAACAAGTCCATGTTCCAACAAGGAACAAACTTCATCTTCACCTGCAACTAGCAACGCTATAAGAGGGGCTGAGCAAAGCGGTAACATAGCCAAACAACGGTTTGCTAGGACATGGATGGTTAGGGGCTGACATGGCAATTTAGGAGGCATGATATATCAAGTGGTAGGTATCGCAGCATAGGCATGGCAAAAGAGCGAGCAATCTAGCAAGCAAAGATAGAAGTGATTTCGAGGGTATGATCATCTTGCCTGCAAGGTTCTCAGAGTTGCCGAAAGCTTGGTCCTCATAAACGTTCTCAACAGGTTCCTCGTTCACGTACTCGTCTCCCGGCTCTACCCAAGACAAGAGAACAAGCAAAGGAACCAATATCAACCACGATGCAATGCGCAATCAACATGATGCAAAACATGGCATGATATGCGAGAGGTGATATGCAATGCGTATGCATGCTCCGGAAAGACAAGGATGAACAGGGCATAATCTTGGCAAACCAAGCATGCCGCTGGATAGATGAGGTGATTTCGGTTGAAATCGATATAAAGATCACCGGAATCGGATGCACGGTTTGCAAATGGCGAGCAAAACAAGAATGACACGAATCTGCCATAAACAGCATGATGCTACTTAGCAAGCAACAAATAATTAAGCTACTGCACCCAAACATGGCAATAAAGCATATGAAAGTAATCTACTCAAGATGCAAGACAAAAGATGAACACTGAGCTTCGGCTAATTCACATCATAACAGGTTCAAACAAGCATGGCAAAAGTACAACTAATAACAGATTCACAGACTTAGTGAAATAACAGCAAGTCAGGAAAACAACATCAGGATGACAAGTTCAGAGCAACGAAACAACTTGCTACAAGTTCAGAACATAGCAAAGTAAGGCATGGCATGAATCTACTCATAGCACTTGAAAAAAGTCTCTTACTGACCATAAGCCAAAAAGGATCATAAAATATGATTACACCCATGTCCATTAAGCAAGTTTCGTTACAGGTTTCAGACTTAGCAGAAAACTGGACATGGCAGGAAACTGTTAACGACTAGGCATGTTCGAGAGCTCGATGCACTCACTACATAGCATTTCATGATTAACTAAACATACATACATCAATAAGACATGGCATAGTAACTAGAAATGGCAAGAATAACATCCTATCATGCAAGGATCAACTACACCAAGCTTGGCAAAATCGAATAACATGTAAACAATCTGCCAGCAACATCTTGAAGCAAAAGTAGAGCTCGATTGACTCAAGCTATGGCACTCCATAATTGCAACCAAAGGCATGGATGGATTAAGAAAATACTCAAGTTCCAAACACCCTTACTGGTCATGCTCAAATTATGCATAGATCTCTCGGAACCAACATGAACACATGGCATGATAATAACAAAAGTCAGGGACTTAGTGAAATCACTAGGTCTCTGAAAACAGCAATATCATCATCCCTACTTCGCATGCAATTTCTAGCCACCTCAAGCATCACAAAAATACATATCAAAATTCCCTGGAAAGGTAACATGGCATATTACAAAACACATATATAGCTCAACCTCATAGGAAGTACACATCAATCATGGCAAAAATGACAAAAGTGCATGTTCAGATAAGATTCAGCAACTAACATCAACTAGCCCTCTTCCAACAGCATTTCGGGCATCAAGATGACATCAAATGAAAATGATGCAATGGAACAAAATGATGTACTCTTCGAGGCGAACAAAATGACATACTATACGCGTGAAACGGAGCTACGGATGCAAAGTTACGGCATGTCGAATATGTGATGATAAAATGCAAACTTGGGGACTTAGAGAAAAAAACGAGGGGGGAAGAAGTCAACTCTGCCGGCGCGGAAACCGAGGTCGGATCTGGGCCGGCTCGAGGGCGCGCGGCTGGGGCCGGCTCCGGCGAGGATGAACGGCGGCGAGGCGCGACGGGGTGCGGCGGGGCGAGGTCGGCGAGGTCGCGGGCGGCGGGGGCGAGCGGCGCCGGCGTGGCGGGCGACGGCGACGGGAGGCGGCGGCGACTCGGCGCGCGGCGGCGGGGAACGGCGCCCGGGGCGGCGCGCGCCGGCGAAGGCGGCGGCGGCGGCGGGGAGCCGGGTCGGGCGCGGCAGGCGGCGCTGGGCGGCGGGCGCGGCCGACAGGCGGCGGGGCGAGGCGCGGGCTGCGGGGGCCGGGCGCGGGCTCGGCGGGCCGGCGGGCGTGGGCGGCGGCGGTGCCACTGTTGGCGCGGATTCCGAGGTGAGGCTAGGGTTTCGGGGTGATTTCTCTCTCAGATTTGGAAGGGGAGGACGTTTTTATAGACAGAAGGAGCTAGGGAGCTCCAAATGGAGAGCGGTTTTCGCCCACGCGATCGTGATCGAACGGCGGAGGACATGGGAGTGACTTAGATGGGTTATTGAGCTGTTTTGAAGGGGTGTTGGGCTGCAACACACACGAGGCCTTCACGGTTACCCGGTTAACCGTTGGAGTACCAAACGAACTCCGATTGACCCGAAACTTGACAGGCGGTCTACCGGTGCTATACCGAGCCCACATGTCAAACCTCGGTCCATTCTGAGAATGTTTAATACCCGCACACGAAGAAATGTAAAAGGGGACGCTGGGAGACATAGGAGCGCCGGATTGCAAAACGGACAACGGGAAAGATGCTCGGATTTATGAGACGAACGCGTATGCGAATGCGATGCACATGATGACATGATATGAAATGCATGACATGACCAAAATGCAAAACGGAGAGAACCCAACCACGGAGGGAATATCATAACACATAGCCGGAAATGGCAAGAGTTGGATTACAATTATGGCAAGTTACATCGGGGGCGTTACAGTTCCACCCTCAGGCTAGTGGACAAGTCGAGCGTGTCAACCAAATTCTTGAAGATATGCTCAGAGCCTGTGTTATCTCTTTCGGCATGAAGTGGGAGGATTGTCTTCCTTATGCTGAGTTCTCTTACAACAACAGTTTTCAAGCCAGCTCGGGCAAAGCCCCATTCGAGATCCTCTATGGCAGGAAGTGCCGTACTCCTCTCAACTGGTCTAAAACCGGTGAACGTCAATTGCTCGGCAATGATTTGATCTCAGAGGCTGAGGCTATGTGCAAGGTGATTCGTGAGAACCTCAAAGCCGCGCAGTCGCGCCAGAATAGCTATTATGATAGCAAACATCGTGATGTGGCATTCGAGATCAGAGACCATGTTTACCTCCGTGTCTCGCCAATGAAAGGAACTCGTCGCTTCGGTATCAAGGGGAAACTTGCTCCGCGATACGTGGGTCCCTTCAAGATCATCGGGAAACGAGGCGATCTCGCCTATCAATGTGTCACAGCTTCGCAAGTGCTTCAAGACGCCTGAGCGCACCATCAACTTCGAAGAGATTGATCTTCAAGAAGATTTGTCCTATCATGAGCACCCAGTTGCTATTCTTGAAACAACTGAGCGCAAGACTCGCAACAAGTCAATCAAATTCCTCAAAGTGAGATGGTCACATCATTCAGACCGAGAGGCCACCTGGGAGCGTGAAGACCACCTACATTCCGAGTATCCGGAGTTCTTTCAGTCCTAGATCTCGGGACGAGATCCTCTCGTAGTGGTGGTGTATTGTAACGCCCCAGATGTAACTTGCCATATTTGTAATCCGACTCTTGCCATTTTCGGCTATGTGCTATGATATTCCCTCCGTGGTTGGGTTCTCTCCGTTTTGCATTTTGGTCATGTCATGCATTTCATATCATGTCATCATGTGCATCGCATTTGCATACGTGTTCGTCTCATAAATCCGAGCATCTTTCCCGTTGTCCGTTTTGCAATCCGGCGCTCCTATGTCTCCCGGCGTCCCCTTTTACATTTCTTCGTGAGCAGGTATTAAACATTCTCGGAATGGACCGAGGTTTGACATGTGGCCTTGGTATAGCACCGGTAGACCGCCCGTCAAGTTTCGGGCCAATCGGAGTTCGTTTGGTACTCCAACGGTTAACCGGGTAACCGTGAAGGCCTCGTGTGTGTTGCAGCCCAACACCCCTTCAAAACAGCCCAATAACCCATCTAAGTCACTCCCACGTCCTCCGCCGTTCGATCACGATCGTGTGGGCGAAAACCGCACTGCGTTTGGAGCCTCCTAGCTCCTCCTATCTATAAAAAGGCCTCCCCCTCCTCCATTTGCGGCAAAACACCCCAAACCCTAGCCCCGCTCCTCGCGCCGCGCCGGACACGTCCGGTCCGCGCCGGACACCCGCGCCGCCGCCGCCCGACGAATCGGGGCGCGACACGTGGCAACCGGCCACCGCGCAGCGCCCCGGCCCGCCGAGCCCGCGGCGAGCCCACGCCGGGCCGCGCCGGGCCTAGCCGCCCGCCGCCTCGCTCGCGGCTCCCCGCGCCGTGCGCCGCCTCCGCCCGGCAACCCCGCCACCCGGGCCTCCTCCTCCGCGCTCTGCCCGCCGCCTCGCCGAGCACGCCCTCGC
This sequence comes from Aegilops umbellulata, assembly GCA_032464435.1. Lineage (NCBI taxonomy): Eukaryota > Viridiplantae > Streptophyta > Magnoliopsida > Poales > Poaceae > Aegilops > Aegilops umbellulata. Next base: position 117,079,740 of record CP136056.1, read on the forward strand.
GCCGCCCGGTTCCCGCCGCCTCCGGCGACCGCCGCTGCCTCCGCCGCGCGGGGCGCCGCCGCCCACTCCTCCGCAGCCGCCGGCGCCGCCCCGCCTCCTACCTCACCGCGCCGCGCCCGCTCTCCGGCGAGCCGGCCCGCCCCGAGCCCGATCCGCGCCAGATCCGATCTGGTCAACCCTACGGTTGACCCTCTCCCTCTCGTTTTTTTTCTCTAAGTCCTCATGAACTTTGCATCATCATCACATGTTCTACCTGCCATAACTTTGAATCCGTAGCTCCGATTCGTGCGTACAATATGTCGAATTGTTCGCCCCGAAGAGTACATCATTTTGTTCCATTGCATCATTTTCACTTGAAGTCATCTTGATGCCCTAAATGATGTTAGAAGTGGGCTAGTTGAAGTTAGTTGCTGGATCTTATCTGATCATGCACTTTTGTCATTTTTGCCATGATTGATGTGTACCTCCTATGAAGTTGAGTCCTACATGAGTTTTGTTATATGCCATGTTACCTATCCAGAGGATTTTGCCATGTATTTTTGTGATCTATGTGGTGACTAGCACAAGCATGCAAACTAGGTATCTTGATGTTGCTGTTTTCAGAGACTTAGCGATTTCACCAAGTCCCTGACTGCTGTTATTTTTATGCCATGTGTTCATGTTGTTTCCGAGAGATCTATGCATAATTTGAGCATGATCAGTAAGGGAGTTCTGAACTTGAGTATTTGCTATCCATCCATGCCTTTTTTGCAATTATGGAGTGCCATAGCTTGAGTCAATCGAGCTCTACTTTTGCTTCAAAATATTGCTGGCAGATTGTTTACGTGTTATTCGATTTTGCCAAGCTTGGTGTAGTTAATCCTTGCATGATATGATGTTATTCTTGACATTTCTGGTTACTATGCCATGTCTTCTTGATGTATGTATGCTTAGTTTATCATGCAATGCTCTGTAGTGAGTGCATCGAGCTCACGAACATGCCTAGTCGTTAACAGTATTCTGCCATGTCCAGTTTTCTGCTAAGTCTGAAACCTGTAACGAAACTTGCTTATTTGACATGGGTGCAATCTTATTTTCTGATCCTTTTTGGCTTATGGTCAGTAAGGGATTTTGTCAAGTGGCTTGATTATATTCATGCCATGGCTTACTTTGCTATGTTCTGAACCTGTAGTATGTTGTTTCGTTGCTCTGAACATGCCATCCTGATGTTAGTTTCTGCTAGTTGATCTGTGAACCTGTTATCTTTTGCAATTTTGCCATGCTTGTTTGGACCTGTTTTGATGTGATTGAGCCGTAGCTCAGTGTTCATCTTTTGTCGAGCATCTCGAGTAGATTGCTGTCATGTGCTTTGTTGCCATGTTTGGGTGCAGTATCTTAACTATTTGTTGCTTGCTAAGTAGCATCATGCTGTTTATGGCAGTTTCGTGTCATTCTTGTATTGCTTGCCATTTGCAAACCGTGCATCCGATTCCGGTGATCTTTATATCGATTTCAACCGAAATCACCTCATCTATCCAGTGGCATGCTTGGTTTGCCAAGATTATGCCCTGTTCATCCTTGTCCTTCCGGAGCATGCATACGCATTGCATATCACCTCTCGCATATCATGCCATGTTTTGCATCATGTTGCTTGCGCATTGCATCGTGGTTGATATTGGTTCCTTTGCTTGTTCTCTTGTCTTGGGTAGAGCCGGGAGACGAGTATGTGAACGAGGAACCTGTTGAGAACGCTTACGAGGACCAAGCTTTCGACAACTCTGAGAACCTTGCAGGCAAGATGACCATACCCTCGAAATCACTTCTATCTTTGCTTGCTAGATTGCTCGCTCTTTTGCTATGCCTATACTGCGATACCTACCACTTGCTATATCATGCCTCCTATATTGCCATGTCAGCCCCTAACCATCCTTGTCCTAGCAAACCGTTGTTTGTCTATGTTACTGCTTTGCTCAGCCCCTCTTATAGCGTTGTTAGTTGCAGGTGAAGATGAAGTTTGTTCCTTGTTGGAACATGGACTTGTTGTTCCTTGTTGGAACATGTTTACTTGTTGGGATATCACAATACCTCTTATTTAATTAATGCATCTATATACTTGGTAAAGGGTGGAAGGCTCGGCCTTATGCCTGGTGTTTTGTTCCACTCTTGCCGCCCTAGTTTCCGTCATACCGGTGTTATGTTCCCGGAGTTTGCGTTCCTTACACGGTTTGGTGATTTGTGGGACCCCCTTGACAGTTCGCCTTGAATAAGACTTTTCCAGCAAGGCCCAACATTGGTTTTACCATTTGCCACCTAAGACTTTTTCCCTTGGGTTCTGCAGACTCAAGGGTCATCTTATTTTAACCCCCCCGGGCCAGTTCTCCTTCGATTGCTGGTCCAAACTAGAGCACCGTGCGGGGCCGGCCCTTGGTAACTTGGGTTATGTTGGCTCCTGTACGCTTCGCTTATCCGGATGTGCCCTGAGACCGAGATATGTGCAGCTCCTATCAGGATTTGTCGGCACAATCGGGCGGCTTTGCTGGACTTGTTTTATTGCTGTTGAAATGTCTTGTAGTCCGGGATTTCGAGATTGATCGGGTCTTCCCGATAGAAGGAATATCCTTCGTTGACCGTGAGAGCTTATCATGGGCTAAGTTGGGACACCCCTGCAGGGTATTATCTTTCGAAAGCCGTGCCCGCGGTTATGAGGTAGATGGGAATTTGTTGATGTCTGGTTGTAGAAAACCCGAAGTTGACCTTAATTAAAACACATCAATCGCGTGTGTAACCGTGATGGTCTCTTCTCGGCGGGGTCCGGGAAGTGAACACGGTTGTTGGAGTTATGTCTGACGTAGGTTGTTTCAGGATCACTTCTTGATCACTTCTAGCTTCACGACCGTGCTTTGCCTTCTCTTCTCGCTCTCTTTTGCGCTGTAGCCACCATATGCTAGTCGCTTGCTGCAGCTCCACCTCACAACCCCTTTTTCCCACCTTTAAGCTTAAATAGTCTTGATCTCGCGGGTGTGAGATTGCTGAGTCCCCGTGACTCACAGATATTATCACCACAGTTGCAGGTACCAACGATGTCAGTGCAGATGACGCGACCGAGTTCACTTGGGAGTTCGACGAGGAACATGGCCATTACTATGTTTCTTTTCCAGATGATCAGTAGTGGAGCCCAGTTGGGTGATCCGGGGATCTGTTTAGCATTTGGGGTAGTCTTCTTTCATTTTGGTACCGTAGTCGGACCTTGAGTGTAATCTGTTTGATGGATGTTATTTATGTACTTGTGTGAAGTGGCGATTGTAAGCCAACTATGGATCTTTCCCCTTTATTTATTACATGGATTGTGTGAAGATTACCTCACTTGTGACATTGCTTTCAATGCGGTTATGCCTCTAAGTCGTGCCTCGACACGTGGGAGATATAGCCGCATCGAGGGCGTTACACGTGACCCGCCTCGCGAGGGGGACTGGAGGGACCAGCCCCGTGAGGATCGCCCTCATGGCAACCCAGGCCTGATGCCGTTGCGGCCTCAGACAAGAAGGAATGAAGACCGCCACCAAGACGAGGGGGCTGGGGGCTTCCAGGAGCCTCGCGCCATCGCCTGCATCCTGGGCGGAGCTCAAGCCCCAGCCTCTCAACGTATCTTCAAGCAGTTTGCTCGCGAAGTGAATGCAATTCTCCCCAAGCTCGAAGCAACGCGTCCCCTCAGGTGGTCGGCCTGCACCATCACGTTCAGCATAGCATACCAGCTCAAGTGCGCGGCCACAGCCGGAGTCCTCCCAATGCTTTGTTCCCCAGTCATCAGCAACGTTCTGGTCACCAGGACCCTCATCGATGGAGGGGCAGGGCTCAATGTCTTGTCCGTGGAAACATTCAACAGCCTCCAAGTGCCCTGTGACCAGCTCCAGCCGACCAAGCCCTTCTCCGGAGTCACCGACGGTTCCACAGTCCCGATCGGGCAGGTCCGCCTCCCAGTCACCTTCGGCACATACGACAACTACCGCACCGAGCTCATCGACTTTGACGTCGCCCACATCCGCCTGCCGTACAATGCCATCCTCGGGTACCCGGCGCTGGCTAAGTTCATGGCCGTGACTCACCAGGGCTACAACGTCCTCAAGATGCCAGGAAGCGGCGGCGTCATCACGGTGCCATGCCAAGAGAAGGATGTAGTGTGTGCCCTGGAGCAAGCCTTTCAGGCCGCGTCACTAGAAGACCCAGATCGCGGAAGCAGGAGGCTTCCTGAGACCACCCCCAAGAAGAAGAAGACAACGTCAAGCTCAGCCCCTCAGGAGGCAGGCCCTTCGAGGCCCGTGTCTGCCCAGGGGGACCCTCCTTCAATCGCATAGGAAAGCGCGCCCGGCGCCCTCCTCAGGCAGGGCTCGGGGGCTCTCACTTGGAGGGCCACCAACCTCGCCAAGGTCACGAGGGAGGCGTTGGGGCACCATGTGGAAGCCAGGGAAATAAGGTCAGACCAGAAGGAGTTTGTTAGCAAGGCCATTCAAGAACTACAGGAGTCAAGGATCATGAGAGGTTGCCGTCGCCCACCAGATGTGGCTCCCCATCCAGGCGAGGATGGTGGGCTGCGCGTCTGCGTCGACGTACCAGGGCTCAATCAGATCGCCACGGTGGGGCGCCTCTGGCCCTCACAAGTGGGGCGCTGCGGAGGACCACCTCACAGCTATGTTCGCATGCCTTATGGTCTGCCGAGCATGGCTGCGGCATACCAGCGCATCATGGGGAGCATATTGGAGGCGCAAGAAGACAGGCGTTCCACAGCCCTGGCGGAGATGGAGGCTGCTCACGAGGAGCCACCAGTGCCTCCGGAGCCTCCCGAGGCCCCTGGGCCTGGGGGCTCGGGAGGATAGGCTTCCGCAGCCCACCGAGTCTGCTGCACCGACGCCACTGCACCGACGACATCTTCAGGTGACATCTTTCAAGTTTCATTCCCAGCTGGGAGCGCCCTCCCAGGGTTGCGTCATTCCCAGGCCGCGTGGGTCCGTCCCTGTGGCATGTATCCCTTTTTATCTTTTCAGTCGCTAGCTTGCTTTGCTGGGGGCGCCCCTCGGGCTGCATCATCCCCAGGCCACTCGGGCTAGGCACAACAGCATGTATCCCTTCCGCGTTTATTTCCAATTATGCATCATGCTTGATTACTCGATGCCGTCCGCGGCACCTCTTCTTCTTCATGTCGACCACTTGCACGTTAAAGGGGGGGTGCCTGAGCATCGCGACTCAGGGCTCTTACTAGCTCTCCAGCCCTCACCCTCTGGCCTTGTCCACGGCATCGCGACCTGGCATACCAGCGACGGCTGAGACAAGCTCGAGGGCCGGGACCCGAGGACGTAGAGTGCCGGCATCTAAGCAGATTTTGCAGGAACACATCTCAAGACATGGCCCAGTGCCAGGCGCAACCCGCCTAGAGGTAGGGCCTCGTGAGTACCGCGCTGGCTCACGGCTGCCCAGATACACCTCACCTAGCTCTACCGTTCCAGCCACGTGTTAGGGCGGGGCTGTACACGCCCCGGGGGCTCCTCCTGGAGGGGAGCCCCCTCCCACGTACCAGTGGAAGCACCATGCTCCGCGCTGGCTGACGACACTACCAGGAGCGGCTATGCCCGTACACATACGGAAGCGCTATGCTCCGCGCTGGTGATAAACAACTGAGGGTGGCCTCCGGGCCGCGTTAACCTCAGGGAGCCCCGAGCTCAGTGGCCGACTTCATCGCAACGCCTCCCCCCAGGAGCACCGCGCGAGGGGGCTGGGCACGGGTGCTACGACTGGGTCACGCCCAGCCATACGGCCCAGCCAGGCCCCTCGGGCCTGGTTCGTCGTGTGTCTCTCCCCGAGCGGAGCCAAGGTACGAAGGCCGTTTGCGCGTCAAGGGGGACTCCTGAGCATCACGACTCCGGAGCCTAACTGGCTCCGTAGCCCCTCACTCCTTAGTTCTGAAAGGCTATGCTGGGTGAGGTACACGCGGGATCGGGCTCTGCAGACGTAGAACGGTAGCCCCGCCTACATTCCATCTCATGTTGTTCGCACGTCAAGGGGGACTCCTGAGCATCGCGACTCAGGAGCCTAACTGGCTCCGTAGCCCCTCACTCCTTAGTTCCAAAAGGCTATGCTGGGTGAGGTACGCGCGGGGTCGGGCTCTGCAGACATAGAACGGAAACACACCTACATCGCGCTTCCCTACTCGTTGCTCGTGCGCCAAGGGGGACTCCTGAGCATCGCAACTCAGGAGCCTAACTTGTCACGTGGCCCCTCATTCCTTTGGTCCCGTCCTGGTTTCCGGTCGGGGCTGATGCTGGGTGAGGCATGCGCGTGGCCGGGCTCTGCCGGCGTAGAACATAAGCAAGTAGGGAAGAGGAACATAAAAATTCAAGGAACTTAAAAGTGAATATTACAACCCATGCTGTCACCTTGGTACCAAACACAAATTTAAATGCCTCCCCGAGGCGTCGTGCATGTGCAGGAATCGAAAGAAGGACAGGAACGATAGCGGAGTCACTTGTCGGCAAAGGGGTCGCGTGGAGTAGCTTCGCCTTGTGGGGTAGTGGGCCGGCAACGCCTCACTTCGGCTTGGTGCTGAAGGCCCGGAACTTCCCTAGCAGCGCCTCTGCGCGCCCCTTCACGGCCTCGACAGCGGCAGCGGCGCCCTCGCGGCTCAACGGCTCCAGCAGGCTGTCGAGGTCGGCGCTGGGATCGCGAAGGTAGACATGGGCAAAGACCCGCGTCAGCGCGGCAGAAGACAGGACACGTGCCTCGGCCTCAGCCGTGGGGGCGAGTCCAAGGGCGACATCTCCAAGAGCCTTCACCAAGAAGGGAAGCAGTTTGGCGGGGCCGTCCCCGTCACCAGCCAGCGGGCTATCCAGGCCACTCTCGTAAAGCGTCTTCAGTGAAGCGCGGGCATCCTTCTCCATGTCCGCGAAGGCCACGCGATCCTCGGCAAGGACCCGGGCCTTGGCGTCCAGCTCGGCCTTTGTCGTCTCCAGCTCCTTCTTCAACGCACCTAGGTGGCTGCGGCGCTTCTTGAGCTTCGCCTCCTGGTCCTCGAGCGCTGCCTCGCGAGCCTTCACCCCCTTCTCCTGCTCTTGGCGAGGCGGGTCTCCTCTGCAAGCTGACCACGCAGGCCTTGCAACTCATCCTCCAGCTCCATGCAGCGGCCGCGGATGCCAACCGCCTCTCCCAGGGCCGCGTCACGGGCAGCCTTCGCCTCGAGTGTAGCCTCCCTCTCCTCATCACAGGCCGTCGAGGCCTGAACCAGCGCTGCCCGGATCGAGGGTCAGAGCGAATCCACCCCGAGGCCAGCTCCAGGCGCCCGGCCACCAGGCGAGGGTCGGCGCCTAGAAGATCCTGCCGCAGCCGGTCCAGTCCAGCAACAGCTCGCTCCAGGCTGGAAGAAGAAGGCGGAGAAGCATCAGTGCGCTTCAAGGCAGCAGGAGGAGTCGCGGAACCAGCAGCCGGCGGAACGGGAGGAGAAGGTAGCGGCGGCGAGGCTGAAGTATCCCGAGATGGAGTCTGCTGCGCCTCCCCAGCCGTAGCAGCAGCACCAGGCAAGGGCACCTCAGGGGTCGACCGAGCCATGGGGGCTGCGGCCCCAGCCAGATCAGCCAAGCCCCGCAAGGGCGAGTGGGCAGGAGAAGCCCGCGCGTCGCGGTCGCCCTCCCCTGCAGGTGGAGGTGTCGTCGCAGCTGGGGCCTCAGGAGCTCCCTTCAGCTTCTTCGCCGCGGGCGCCAGCCTGCTCAGGAGAAGTAATTGTCAAGCCTTGTCAACGGAACAAGAAACCAGGAATGAAGGATCAAGCACTTACAGGTCGTCGCCAGAAAGCTCCAGCGGTCTCCTGCCAAACTTGAAGCCGGAGAGCCGGCTGGAGGGGTCGACCTCGGAAGCAGAAGGCGCGTCAGCGGTTCGCCCCGGAGTCAGGGCGGACCCGCGGGGAATCAACCCGGTCCTGCCCTTCTTCGGGACCGGGGGCGAGCTCTCGCTGCCTAGCACGTCGTCATCATCATCATCATCGCTCAGCGAAAGGCGGAGAGTGTGGGGCTTGCGCTGGAGCGAGGAAGCCCTAGACTCTCCGTCAGTCGCCTCGGAGATGGGACCTGCCTCCTGCTCCTCCTCGCCCCCATCTCCGCTGGAGTCGCCGGAAGACACATTCACCAGATCCTCGGGAGCCACCATGGGAACAAGCCCGTCCCCGTTGAAGACGGGCATGGACTCCACCACTTCCTCCCAATCGTCGCGTAGGAACAGGGGCAAAGGCGCGCCCTCCAGCCTTGCTGCCTCGCCCCCGACCAGGGACTAGAGAACCGCGGTCACGTCCTCTTCGCCCATGGCTGCGGGGCTCGGGTGAGGCCTCCACATTGGGGGAGAGTACTGCCGAAGCGGAGCCAGCTGGTGCTCCAGGAACTCCCTCAGCAGCGACGCCCCGGTCAGCTTCGCCGTTGCCATGTTGGCTGGCTTCAGATCGGCGTCCATCTTCGCCAGCATCGACTTCGCGCGGGGATCCGTGAGCTCCGCCCGACACTTGTCTTCCGAGCTCACGGCCGGCTCCGTGGGAAGGGCCCACTGACGGTCGACGCACCCGGCGTCAACCAATACCCACTTGCTCAGCATCGACTTCGCGCGGGGATCCGTGAGCTCCGCCCGGCACCAGTCTTCCGAGCTCACGGCCGGCTCCGTGGGAAGGGCCAACCGAGGGTCGACGCACCCGGCGTCAACCAATACCCACTTGCTCCGTAAGCCCTCGATCCTCTTCCCTAGATTCGAGATGGCCATGGAGCTGCCGCACGCGACGAAGCCCGCGCACGCAGAAGGAGAACCTTTGGAGGTCCGGAGGTAGAAGTAGTGGCACAGCAAGGCCACTGAAGGCTGCACCCCCACATGTGCCTCGCAGTAGTAGGCGAAGATCGCCAGGAGAAGGACGGAGTTGGAGTGGAGATGCAAAGCTTGCAAGTTGTAATGGCGGAGGACGGCGAGGAAGAACTTAGAAAAAGGAGGCACCATGCCTGCTGTAATGGAGCTCATGAAGAAAGGATAGAAGGTGCTCCCTTGGCCTTCAGGGGCATCGGAGCCGACCTTGAACATCTGCGCCCCGTCAATGCCCTGCGCCGCAGCCATCCGGTGCAGTAGGGAGTGGCTCGCCTTCGACGCGTTGGGCGAATCCAAAGCAGGCGAGAACCAAGCTTCGGCCAGGGCCCGGCGAGGCGCCATGGCTACCTGGGTCGAGCGGGTGGAGCAGATCTGGAAGCTTGGAGGAAGGGAGGAGAAGCGCAAGAAAGGGGATCTGAGCAGTGGATGAAGAAGGAGAAGAACAAAACCCGAGCAGATGTCACGCCTTTAGTATACTGCGCAGTTGCAAAAGCACCCACATCCAATCAACCGCCATGCGGCGCCCGAGGCCGCCGGCTGTTAGGGCCCGCGGCGCTTCGCCCTTGCCCTTTCGCCTCTCGGCACGGCCAAGTCCGTGCGCGCCTTGGGCCCGGGGCTACTGTCGGCGTTCTGGGAACGGGGGTCCCCAGACTTGCCTGCCTGCGGCCTGCGGCGTGGCTCAAATGGGGGCCTAGCGTGGCCCATCTTCATCAGCACAAGGTTCAAGACCCTCGCGAGGGTCCAAGCCTCGCGAGGTGGACGACATGGCGCTTTCTCAAGCACAACCTCCTTAGGCTGGCTCACGAGGAGGCGGAGAGATCAAGGCGGGTACCTCACGAGGTGCCCATGACGCAAGCCATGACGACCAAGGGTGCCAGGCAGGCGCCAGCCCGCGCAGCGTCTCCCTTTCCTCTTTTGTGCAAAGGGGGCAAGCGCAGGCGAGAGGATCAAGCAAAGGCACCCATTTCGGTGCAACGAGACCAAGACCAGTCCAACGGTGGGAAGGAGGTCACCATGGAGCCCAGGACGGCGTCACCACAGGGCCTTTGGCAGGCGAAGACCAACTTTAGTCAGGATAAGTGTACCAGATGTTCCCCTTCAAATTGGCCAATTGTTGGTGCCCTTCCCGCTCAATATTTGGGAAGAGACCCAGGGCCTTTGCCTATAAATAGGACTAGCCACCCCCAGAGTAGGGGCAGATTGGAATGAGCTAGGATCGAATCCAGCATCTAGAGAGAGAGAGAGAGAAGGGCGATCGAACTCCCCCTAGAAGTTCATCCCCTAGCCGAGAACAGACCCTCGTGAGGCTGTTCTTCCTTGTATTGTTCTTCCTCATCAGCCCAAGAGGCAGTCCACCCGCCACACTGGAGTAGGGTATTACACCACAATGGTGGCCCGAACCAGTATAAACCCTGTGTCTCTTGTGTTGTTCTTGCAGTAGTTTAGATCCTTGCGTGATGGAGAGGTAGAGGGAACGACCTCCGCGCGCACCCCAGAGTTCGATCCTTAAGGGTCTGCCGGAACCCCAGAATCCGACAACTTGGGCTTGATTCCAAGCACGTCACCGTCTTCACCGCACTCGCAGGAGCCCAATGCACCAACCCACGCACATTGGCGCGCCTTGTAGCCTCGGGTTCGACCTCGCCCGAACTCCAGCGACCGCCAAGGTCGTCGTCGGTGACGTTCCCGGCCGTCCCCGCTGCCACCACATGTTGCGCTGGATGCGGGTGAGCTACAGCTCCCCGTAGATGGCCTCGGCCGCCCGTTTGGTCACCGGAGACGCAAACCCGAGCCCCTACAACGCGTCTGGCCTCGCGGCTTCATGGCGCTGGTGGGTTTGACCCTGTTGACTAGGGGTTTGACCCCGCTGACCAAGTTGACCTCGGGTGGGCCCAATTTGACCCCCTAGGTGACTGACGTGTGGGCCCTAGGCCACTAACTAAACTAGGATTACTATTAGTTTAACGCTAACTAAATTTAGTTAGTTAACTAACTACTAACCAGTGGGTCCCGCTGGTCAGGTTTGACCTGGACCGCGTCTGTTGACCAGATGATGTCAGCATGATACAAGGTTGATGCAGTAAATGCTTTTCTGTATTTTAAATAAATCTAAATGATTTATTTATTTTCAAAAAATCCCCTAAACTTCTAAAATTCGTAGAAAATAAACCGTAACTCCAAATGAAATAAATTATATATGAAAAATGATAAGAAAAATATGAAGAATTTGTTAGTGGCACTTTCATGCATGACTGAACAAGTTAACCTCACCGAATAGGATAAATCATGATTAGGGCAATTTATGAACTAGCATTTGGAGTTGGAGTTTAACCTTGTTTGAATTCCACTTCAATTAACTTGGCTTACTGCTGCATTAGGTTAATTTAGTTCCTCAACATGACATGTAATTCATTTGATTGTGCATTACAGTGAACGTTGTTTCTTTTGTGCTTGCCGGTGGTTGTTCCCTCTTAGTAGACGATGTTTCCGACGACGTGATCGATGACACCGATGAAGAGCTATACTATCTTCAAAAGTGCCAGGCAAGCAAAACCCCCTTGTTCATTCCGATACAATCCCACTCTCTCGCTCCTGCTCTCTTTTACTGCATTAGGACAACAATGATTCAAATGTTACATGCTGCGGTAGTTGAACCACTTTCCTCTGCATCACCTGTCATTGCCACAGTAAATAGATGAAACCCACTAGCATGAGTAGGAATTGTTTGAGCCTTGATGTGCCTACTCATTCATGTTTGTTGTCATGCCTGCTACTACTCAAAGTTTGTCGGCGTTCTGGGAACGGGGGTTCCTAGACTTTCCTGACTGCGGCCTGCAGCGTGGCTCAAAGGGGGCCCAGCACGGCCCATCTTCATCAACACAGACCCAAGACCCTCGCGAGGGTCCAAGCCTCGCGGGGCGGACGACACGGAGCTTCCTTAGGCGCGGCCTCATCAGGCTGGCTCACGAGGAGGCGGAGAGATCAAGGTGGGGTACCTCACGAGGTGCCCATGACGTAAGCCAAAACGACCAAGGGCGCCAGCGGGCGCCAACCCGCGCAGTGTCCTCCCTTTCCTGTTTGGTGCAAAGGGAGCAAGCGCAGGCGGGAGGATCAAGCAAAGGCACCCATTTCGATGCAACGAGACCAAGACCAGCTCCGCGACAAGGAGGAAGTCACTATGGAGCCCAAGCCAGCGTCATCACCAGAGCCTTTGGCAGGTGAGGACCAACTTTAGTCAGGATAAGTGTACCAGATGTTCCCCATCAAACTGGCCAATTGTTGGCGCCCTTCCCGCTCAATATTTGGGAAGAGGCCTAGGGCCTTTGCCTATAAATAGGACTAGCCACCCTCGGGGTAGAGGCATCGAGAAATCTAATCAGCTAGGATCCATAGAGAAGGGTGACTGAACCCCTCCTTGCAGTTCATCGCCCCAGCCAAGAACAGACCCTCGCGAGGCTGTTCTTCCTTGTATTGTTCATCATCAGACCAAGAGGCAATCCACAACACCACCACACTGGAGTAGGGTATTACACCAGATCGGTGGCCCGAACCAGTATAAACTCTGTGTCTCTTGTGTTGTTCTTCTGGTAGCTTAGATCCTTGCGAGGCGGAGGGTACAGGTAGGTAGGAAGCGTAATCTCCGCGCGCACCCCAGAGTTCGAACCTCAAGGGTCTGCCGGAACCCGAAATCCGACATTTGGCGCGCCAGGTAGGGGTGCGCCGGAATCCACCTTCTACCGCTTCGTGCCCCGTCGTGTCGTCATCACCATGTCCGGCGACTAGGCGGGCAACCCAGATCCATGGGCGGCATGGCCCGCCCGCATAGAGCCGCTCGCCTCCAGCGACCCCGTGCCCCAGGCAGCTCGCGGTCCGCAGGGCGCTGTGGGCCGCGGGCGACGCGGACAGGCTTCGACGGCCCTCACACCGCGGCAGGCGCGGTCGGCAGCAAGGGCCTCCAATCACGCCGCGACCACGACATTGTACACTCGTCGGGAGCAGGCGAACTCGAGGGCCGCGCTCACGGTGGCCCGGGAGCTGCTATAGTGCAGGCTGCTGGAAGGCGGCCGCGACGTGCTGCTGGAGCGGGTTGCCGAGCTCCTGGGCTTTGCCACCTCGGGCCCAGGGCGGCCCATGCAGAGGCTTCGCGCACGCCTGCCTCGAGCCCAGGGCGGACCACGCGGAGGCTTTGCGCACGCCCGCGGGCTCCAAGGCTACTCCAACACCAGTGAGGCTGTCGGCACCGGACCGGCGGCGACGCTACCCACACCCCCGCTCCGTGAAGAAGAAGGACTCGACGCGACCCACGGTCTTAGTGGACAGCTGCGCTACCACCCCACGGTGGGCGCGTCAAGCGGAGCTGCATGGCACGCGGAGCACTACGGCATGGCCTTCGGGATGACGGCGCCAGAAGAATACGTACCCCACATGATGGACCAAAGGCACCCTCATGAGGGCGAACAAGGCTCGCTCCTCAGCCCAGGCTGGGGGGACGAGGCACCAGAAGCTGAGCCCTTCCAGGAGCCTAGGGATGGTCCCACCAGCCATGCTGGAAGCAACGATTATCGGGTACCGCTACTTCCTCAGGAGCAGGCATACGCTAATCATGGATCGCAGGAGGTGCAGGTCGCTACAACGGGCAGCTGCCCCGCTCTCACGGACTCCTACCCCTTGGGAGGAGGGCGCAGGGGGCTGCAGGAGAGGGGCAGAGATCCAACATCACCACTGCGGCGTTCGGAGCAAGGCGTTCTCAGGAGGTAGGCCCTCTGCTGGGGAGGTGCCTCAGGGCCTACCCCTGGCGGAGGACCCGTGGTCGTTGGGGGAACTGCTGGCGACCGCTCTACCCCATCGGCGGCGTCCTGGTTTCCGGTCGTCGTTGATGGCACTAGAGTGTGGCGCAAGGCGGGGCCCTCGTCTAGCGATATGAAGCAAGGCCGGTACCTATGAAGAAGGCCCAGTGCCTGTGAAGCTCGCCGCCACGTGACCCTCTCACGTAATAATGAGTGGGGCTGTACACGCCCCGGAGTCTCAGGGGTGCCGGACTCAGGCCCTGGGCTCCCTCCCACGCCCAGTGGGAGCACTTAGCTCCGCGCTGGTGAGAAGACGTCCAAGACTAGATTAGGTGCCGGACGCGGCCTTTTGTCTGCTTTCATTGCTTTTCCCTTTGGTTGTAATTTCCCCCTGCTGGATTTAAGTTGGATTCGAATTTGAAATTTGCGTGTGTTCAGGGAAGGGGTGCTTAGTCTTGTTCGAGCCATTTCTCGCGTTTCAATTACCACTTCGCCTCAGCTGCCTCCTCTCGCGAGCCCCTCGCGAGCCAGGTCAGGCCTAGCTTGCGTGCAGCCCAGACTGCCGCCGCCGCGTCCTCTTGGGATGATTTCCAATGCCTGTGAAGATTATCCTTTTGGAAAAGGCCCGGATCCTGTGAAGAAGGCGAATGCCTGTGAAGATTATCCTTTTTGGAAAAGGCCCGGAGCCTGTGAAGAAGGTGAATGCCTGTGAAGATTATCCTTTTTGGAAAAGGCCCGGAGCCTGTGAAGAAGGCAAATGCCTATGAAGATTATCCTTTTGGAAAAGGCCCGGAGCCTGTGAAGAAGGCGAATGCCTGTGAAGATTATCCTTTTTGGAAAAGGCCCAGAGCCTGTGAAGAAGGAAAATGCCTATGAAGATTACCCCTTTTTGGAAAAGGCCCGAAGCCTGTGAACAAGGCCAACGCCTGTGAAGCTCGTCGCCCGCGACACTCTCACATCCTACGGATTCGATTAGAGAACACTCGAGACGCCACAGCCTCCCACAGGCTACCTCGGGGCCCGCACGAAACAAAGGTAAACTAGCCAACCACCAGGCGCGGACGCACGGGCAGTGTAACGTCTACTAATATGATGAACACAAGTTTTACATGAGGGGATCCCCCTCCCAAAATGCTCTCACAATCGTAAGGTCAAAACCCGAGTTCTATTCATGCAGGGTAAGGAAACAGGGACAATGCATAATCAGTCGGATAAATCCCCCAATGCGTCCTCAGGAGCACCCCCCGAACCGTAGCTGGCGTCACTAGACTCGCCATCGCTGTCTGCGTCGCCGCCAGCGGCGTCAGGGCCGTTCACCACACCGCCCTCATCGGTAGCCACAATCACGTCGTCATTGTTCGAAGCGAAGCCCCTGACAAGAGCATCCACATTGTCTTCCACCCAGTGCGCAAGGTCGTCTCGGACGGCCTGGGGGACTGGGGCGATGGCGGCGTGGAAGTCGAAGTGGGGATCCATGTTCTGGAGATGGCTAAAGACACGGGAAAAGGCGCGCACGAGCAGGGCGCGGCTCCTCTCCTCCACCAACCTGTCGGCCCTGACCGACCGCGCCTCCAGCTGCGTCACCACTGCGGTGAAGAACTGAAGGTTGCCGGCGTAGTTGATTGCGTGCGGCTCGCCAACAGCCGCCTCACAGATGTTGCCCAAGGCTGTGTTGGCTCTCTCCCGGAGCATGGAGAGCATGGGGCCGTGCTCATGCTCCAGGACCTGCCGCTGACGTATCTCATCCGCATTCTGGCGCGTGACGGCCTTAGCCTCCTCCACCCGCTGGCGAAGACGGAGCACCTCGACCCGGGAGGTGGTCGACTCCCCTTGCGCTACCTCAAGCGCGGCCCGAAGAGCATCGGCCCGCTGCGTCGCTTCCTCCAGCTTGGTCCTCAGGGCTGCGGTCCTACCTTCAGCCTCGACCCGGATCAACCCCAACCTCTCCTTGAACTCGCGCTCGAGGTCTTGGCGCACCATCACCACCCGACGTCCAACCTCCTCCAGGACACGGGCTTCCCGTGCCGCGACATCATCCTCCGCCTGCGTCACCAAGCGCTCCCTCGTGTCCAGCCGCTCGTACTCACGGGTGCGTTCGGCGGCTTCCAGCGTCAACGCCTCCTAACATTTCTGGAGCACTACTGGGTCACCGGAGGCCACCTTCATCGACGCAAGGGCTGCCTCGCGCAGCTCCACTTGCTCCACCAGTGAGTGGCACCAGGCCAGGAGCTCCCGAGCCCGCTCCTCCGTGGCTTCTCTCCGCCGGTCAGCCTCCCGGGCCTCCTCAGCGGCCCGATATTGGGCCTCACGAGAGGCCGCCAATGACGCCTTGGCCTTTTCATCGTCAAGATCGCGCTGATGGCGCGCGAGGGCGACGGCGCCCTCCAGCTTGCGCCTCTCTGCAGCCAGGCACAGGCCCTCGGCTTCAAGGCGCGCGTCTTCATCAGCAAGCTCCTCACCAAGCAGGTCCACCGCGTCAGCCGCCCTTCGAAGGAATCCTTGGTGAAGAGCGCAACGCTCCCGAGCGCGCGCACGCATGTCTTCCACACCATCACCTGCCCCAAGCAAGCGCCGGAGGCCACGAATCGGCACTCCCCCTCCGGGCAGGGGGCGGGGGGCTGGCACCCTCGCGACGGTCGGGCACACCACGCCAGAATCCCGGCCTGGAGCCAGCCCGCCACCAGATGAAGAGCGCAGGGAGCGCCTCAGCCAATCGCAGTCCACGACCAGGCGAGAAGCCCACGGAAGGCTGGCTATGCCCCGAGAAGGCCCGCGAAGGAAGACCGCGGGGTGCGTAGGGCCTCGATGCACCTCAGGACGGTTCGCCCCTCCAACCGCCCTCACTACAAGGGATGTGCTGCTCGAAGCACTCAAGGACGGAGGAGGGAGCGAAGCCAAGGGGGACGGAACCTCAGCCATCTCTGCGAGCTCGGCTGGAAGGGGCCTGCGGAGCAAGGATCAGCAAGAGCAACAGAAAGATCGGGAGCTGGAGAAGGAGAAGGCTTACTCATCGGTGGCGAAGTACTTCCTACGCTTCAGCATGCAACAAGGGTAATCGTCGCCCAGGGCCTCCCTTTTCTTCCGAAGGGCCTCAAAATCCACGCGGAAGCGGCCCAAGAGCTGAGCGCAGGGATAAACCTGCTACGAGGGCGAAGCATCAAGGCGGTCCGCGTCAGGGGCACCTGCCTGGTGTGCACTGCTGTTCACCTCGCCCGAAGGAGCAACTGGAGCCTCAGGGGCCTCATTCGCAGGCGCCGAGGGCAGCTGCTCGCCGCTCTCGGCCTCGGCGGTACGGGCCCCGGCAGCTGCTCCCTCATGAGCATCACCCGGCGCTGTCACCCCGTCGGGAGGCCCCTCGGCCTCTGGCGCCTCATGCCTCCCTGTCCCGCCACTTGAGGAAGAGTCGCCTTGGCCGACTGAAAGGGCAGTCACCATCACTGGGTTATCGCGAGGCCCCAGGAGGCCAGCGGGGCGCGGCCCCCATTCATCAAAGATAGGCATCTGCTTCACAAAATCGTCCCTGTTCTAGTAGAGGTACAACAGGGCCCCTCAACGCTGGATGCTGCCCGGGTTGGGGTCACTAGTCAGGATCAAGAGCACTGTCCTCAACACCTCAGGCGTCAGATCCTCTTCCTGAAGCCTCATACGATCGCCACGCCCACTGAAGGCCCACATCCGGCGAGAGTGGCGTTGGAGAGGGGCAATGCAGCATAGCAGGAACTCCTTCACCACCTTGGGCGCTGTCACGTTGATCGACTTCAAGAACGTGAAACGATGCCAGACAAAGGCAAGCCGGGGGCTCTCGAGCGTCTCCTGGCCCCAGCCCGAATTGGGGATAGCAGGCGAGGTTGGCTTCGACAGCAGGGGGCTGGGCACCCCGACATCAACATACAGCCACCACTCGCGGAACCCAGCCGAAGGCGAAGGAAGCCCGAAGTCGATCCCTGAGGCCGCTGTCTCAGACGCGGCGACAAAGCTCACACACGCCGAGCATTGGGTAGGGTCGACAAGGCGCAGAGAGAAGAAGTGGCGCAGCAAGGCAACCGAAGGAAGGATGCCCATCATTGCCTCGCAAACAAAAGCGAAGACCGAAAGAAGGGTGATGGATTCAGGACCCAGATGCATCATGTGGATCTGGTAGTGGGAAAGCACGGCCCTGAAGAAATCGGAAAAGGGGGGAACTAGACCCGCCCACAGGGCATCAGCAAAATAATGGACCTCGGTGATTATCCCATCAGTGGGGAAGTGAGACGTGGGCCAGGCCATCATCCTCCCGCACTCGTTGAAGATAGTAGCCAGAGCCGAGCTGACCTTGCCCAGGCGCTCTCGATTGAGTATGATCGACTGGCCAACGGTGGGGGCCACCAACGGCGGCGAGCAAGGCGGAGGCGTGGGTTTCTTCCCTCTTCCCTTCTTCGTCGGAGCCATGGCGATGGGAAGGGGGAGAGAAGGTTCGAGATTGGGCTGAAAACAGGAGCTGGAGTTCGAGCGGAGGAAGGACAGAGGGCACACGAATAAAAGAAAGGGAGCAGCTATGTACAACTACGAGTTCGCCTAGCATGGCGCGGAATAAGGGGGCATGGGGGAACAGTGCCGCCCACGTCCAATCAACCGCCACATGGCGCCCGAGGCCGCAGGCTGTTAGGGCCCGCGGCGCTTCGCCCTTGCCCTTCTGCCTCCCTGCACGGCCAAGTCCGGGCGCGCCTTGGGCCCGAGGGCTACTGTCGGCGTTCTGGGAACGGGGGTCCCTAGACTTGCCTTTCTGCGGCCTGCGGCGTGGCTCAAAGGGGGCCCAGCACGGCCCATCTTCATCAACACAGACCCAAGACCCTCGCGGGGCGGATGACACAGAGCTTCCTCAGGCGCGGCCTCATCAGGCTGGCTCGCGAGGAGGCGGAGAGATCAAGGCGGGGTACCTCATGAGGTGCCCATGACGCAAGCCATGACGACCAAGGGCGCCAGGCGGGCGCCAGCCCGCGCAGTGTCCTTCCTTTCCTCTTTGGTGCAAAGGGAGCAAGCGCAGGATGGAGGATCAAGCAAAGACACCCATTTAGGTGCAACGAGACCAAGACCAGCTCCGCGACAAGGAGGAAGTCACTGTGGAGCCCAAGCCAGCATCATCACCAGAGCCTTTGGCAGGCGATGACCAACTTTAGTCAGGATAAGTGTACCAGATGTTCCCCTTCAAACTGGCCAATTGTTGGCGCTCTTCCCGCTCAATATTTGGGAAGAGTCCCAGGGCCTTTGCCTATAAATAGGACTAGCCACCCCTGGGGTAGAGGCATCGAGAAATCTAATCAGCTAGGATCCAGAGAGAAGGGTGACTCAACCCCTCCTAGCAGTTCATCGCCCCAGCCAAGAACAAACCCTCGCGAGGCTTTTCTTCCTTGTATTGTTCATCATCAGCCCAAGAGGCAATCCACCACACCACCACACTGGAGTAGGGTATTACACCACATCGGTGGCCCGAACCAGTATAAACTCTGTGTCTCTTGTGTTGTTCTTCTGGTAGCTTAGATCCTTGCGAGGCGAAGGGGTACAGGTAGGTAGGAAGCATAATCTCCGTGCGCACCCCAGAGTTCGAACCTCAAGGGTCTGCCGGAACCCGAAATCCGACAGAGTTGAGTCGGGTCCGACTCATCGAGAATGAATTGGAATGTGGTGAACATGTCCTACGGTTGAGAGCTAAGTGTGTGAACATGATTTGGTAAAGGTAGCGGTGAGAGGCCATGTAGGATTACATGGTAGGTTTTCTCATTGAAACCGTCCTCAGGAACTGAGTTCTGTGTTTGTGATCCATGAACAGCTACTACCACACATTGGGATCCTTAATTGACTCTCTCGGCTTCTTAACCACCCTCGTCCTCTGTCCAGGAGTTGCAAGTAGTTTCTGGTGTTTGTAGTATGCTGGAGGCCGTGCGCAGCGCTGACCCGAGGGGTGGGCTCTGATGCGGTAGTCATGTGGCCGGGCATGCCGGGCGCCCGTTTGGTGCCTCAAAACCCTGTACACGTTGTTCGCGGCCGTATGTGGAAACCTCGGCCGGACTCCCTGCGGATGGAACCTGAATAGGCGATAAACCTGGACTAGAGACTTGAGTGTTTAGGTAGGCCGTGGCCGACACCCTCGTTGGGCTTCCGCTTGAAGGTTGCCGAGTACATGTCATGTAAACGGCGGTAAGTGGTGAGATCGTGTGTGAAAAGTACACCCCTGCAGGTTTAACATCATCTATTCGAATAGCCGTGTCCACGGTAAAGGACTTCTGGGTTGCCTGTACAGTTCATAGACAAGTGAAAGTGGATACTCTAAAACTCGCAAGATAAGCGTGAGTGCTATGGATGGCCTTCTTGTAGGGAGACGGGAGCGGATCCATAGTGGTGAATTGATATGGTGAATATGTGGACTCGTGTGCGTCACCTCAAAAGAGTTACTTGCAGTCGTAGTTCAGGATAGCCACCGAGTTAAAGCTGGCTTGCTGCAGTTAAACTCCACCACCCCTTTGCTGATACCGATGCATATGTAGATAGTTCTGATGTAAGTCTTGCTGGGTACATTTGTACTCACGTTTGCTTATTTTATGGTTTGCTGAGAGACACTAGTCTCGCTATTACTTCTGTGTGGACTTCGAAATTTAGCTTGATACCTCAGCTACGATCTTGTGCCCTCGGCAGGATCTGGTAGATAATCAGGCTTCTCAGCCTTTTTCATTTGTAGATGTCTGTACTCAGACATGTTAAGCTTCCGCATGTGCTTTGACTTGTATGCTATGAATGTTGGGACATGAGACCCATGTTTGTAATATATCGCTCCTCGGAGCCTATTGAATAAATACTTGAGTCGTAGAGTTATGTTGTGATGCCATGTTGTATTTACGCATATCGAGCATATTTTGTGTATGATTGAAATGCTTGGTATGTGTGGGATCCGACAACCTAGTTGTTTATCATTGGTAGACTCTCTTATGGGGAAATGTAGTCCTGTGCTTCCATGAGCCATAGTAGTCTGCTACAGCCCGGTTCATCGGAGTCCTGCTAGCCCAGCACTACTGCTCAGGACACTTGAGTGGCTAGCATGTGTTTCACTTCGTTCCTGTGTCTGTCCCTTCGGGGAAATGTCACGCGGTGACATCCGGAGTGCTGCCTAGCCTGCTACAGCCCGGGTTACCGGAGTCCTGTTAGCCCAGTGCTACAACCCAGATTCGCACGCTGCTAACGAACATGCTCGAAGTTGATTCATGTATGCCTGTCCCTATAGGTTAGTGTCACTTGGGGTTCACGACTAGCCATGTTGGCCCGGGTTCTCTGTCATATGGATGCTAGCGACACTATCATATACGTGAGACGAAAGGCGCAAACGGTCCCGGGCCATGGTAAGGCAACACCCGTGGGAATACCGTGCGTGAGGCCGCAAAGTGATATGAGGTGTTACCGGCTAGATCGATGTGACTTGGAATCAGGGTCCTGACAGTGTTGGTATCAGAGCCTGACTGCCTATAGGATTACCAAGCCAAACTGGTCGAAGTCGAGTCTAGAAATGCTTTAGTTATATAAGGGAATTGATTGTGGAAGGGAACGTAAGGCTCTTTTTACTCCTTTACCTTATGCCCTTCTTATCTGAGTCAACCTCTTCTTTTCTATGGGGATTAAGAACTAGGCCTTCTCATCTATCTATCACGATGACGTGTTACTAATCCATAGACTTATAGGATTGATGGATTCAAGTCTCAGTTCAGTTTCTACTATTTCCGTGTGTTGATAGCTGGCCTCAGAACCTTGATATTGTGATGTTAAGTGGTTATGCCACCATTTTGCAGGATGTCTCAAATCATTTTGAGCATTTACAGCCGTTATGTTGTCCGAGTCATCCCAGGTTTCTATATAGTCTGATGCACTCGCAATCTTTCCTCAATGTTCCTGATGTCCATTTGGGCCACATTAATCACACTAATCGGTGAGTTGAGGTACTCTGTTGCCTTGACATATATGTTGGAGCTATTATGATGACCCGAGGTGTTTTAGGGAGTCACCTAGTAATCTAGCAATACTTTTGGGTTCTTGACCCAAGATTCACTCTACTTACCTCGTGTTGATGGTGTTGCTCGTACCTTTAGGTTATTAGCAACCTTTGCATTAGTCCTCGAGGTCCATGGTATTTCCTTCTTCCAAATACCATGAACCATTAAGGCAGAAGTTCTTTGAACCAAAAGATCACAATCAGAGTACTGTTCAGGAGTTCTCCATTCATAATTGTGAATCTGCTAGTTCTTCCGTTTCTGCATGGGTTATCCGGAAGAAACATGTTGAACTTTGTTCGACATGCTAATCAATGAATCCACAACTCAGAAAAAAATCATATGTTCTTTGATTTGTCCCCTTTCAGTTATATTCGGACCTTCATCTATCAATTGATAGTCAGGAATAGTTGTGCATTTGTGTTCATCGGTGCCTATAATTCTTGTGGTCCGTCAAGCCATTCTAGTTCAGAATGACTAGGAGAAACAAACTCCAGTACCTCATCCATATCTAGGAATGGGTCAAAGAAGTTGTATTCCGAAGATCAAAATGCCAATCCAGCTTTTGATTCTGTTCTACCTTGAAGTATTGCCCTCGTTATGTCAGGAATATCATAGGAATTGCACAACCTCCTATGAACTCTTGATACAGTGATACTTCTCGCCATCATCGTTCATTCCTCGGCCTCTGTGTTATTGTAACCGGAATACCGACAAGTGAACCATGATGTGTGAAATCGATACTCCTAGCAACATCGTTGCTTGGTAGTTAATGGACAATATTCTCATTCTTAGCGTGTTGGTTATTGAATCATCATTCTAAGATTGATCGTGCTACCTATTCCATTTTCTTGGTGCACTCTTCGATCAAGAGTTGGGACTGTGTCTATCCTTGCTTATTTGATCATATCGACTTGCCCTGAAAAGCAAGATTGTTCTCGAGCTTAGTGACATATTGGTTGTTCGTGATTTTCCGAAGATCTTCTCGGAAGTATTACCTGGTTGTCACCTGATAGCTATGTTGAGTTTCGTGATCAAGTTGGTTTTCTTATAAATCACCCCTTCTCCAAGAATCTGTGTTGGATATCCCTGAGCTAGTTGGTTGAGCTAGACAACAACCTGGAGAGTTGGAAGATAAAAGCTTGTCTAACTTACTTCATTTTAAGGGATATCTTTGTGTGTGTGTGTGTGTGTGTGTTGAAGAAAGATGATATCTTCATCGATTGGTCCTCGTGATCAGTTGTTGGATCTATTGCCTTGTCAAAACTTTGACTTGAGTATGGGCTATCATCAAGTCAAATCAGAACCAACGATGTTGATCCCTCGAGCATACACCATAACATCTTTTGGTCTGACCAATGCTATCACTGTGTTCACATGATGGTGGAAGTCCAGTGATATGGAAATTCTGATGAGTTGCTGTTGAGCCCATCAGCAGCATTTTGTCTCCCCCATGATTCATGTTGAACATCAACCTAGTGTTGGAAACTTTGTAAGAAATGCCTTCGTGTTCCGTTCATGAAGCTTATGCTTGGATGAAAGAAGTGACTTTCTCCAAGTTCACGTGCATTAGGTGTAAGTTGCTGCCATGAATTTGAGAAAGGTTTGTTTTGTTTCCCTTGGAATCATCCCAAGTCAGTCATGCATACGTGCGAGGTATTCTATGGTTTGGTAGATTAATTACCTCCACTCCATATGTGTTCCTAGCACACCAAGCCACAAATTGATTTGTTCAAGGTGAATAAGTTCCTTCTTAAGAATCATGACTTATGCTAGGACTTCGCTACCCTCGTTAATGGTTCCCCTCCGGAACTCCATAGTGTTTTGTTGTAAGACTAATATGTGGTCATGCTTGTCTGGGACAACGTGTTCACATGTATGTAGCAGAACCAGCTCATGTTTTGGAGCTTGCTATCATAGTTCAATTCCCGAGAATCTCGCAACATCATCTCCTCGGTTTGTGTTGCAAACTTTCTTTTCCAGACATGCCGTCTAAAATATCATGTTCCCAACCAGATCTGAATCTCAGGCAGATATGATGGTTGGAACATTCCCAACATTTGCATTTTCTTCCCAACTGCACCCCATCGTGCCAATTTTCCATGGGCTGTCCCTCTCAGCAGTTGCTGTCCAGGATCATCTTCCAAAGTGGTCCTGTCGTGGGTCCCATCCATTTCCGGTGATAAGCAAAAGTCATCCATTGCGTTGTCTTCAACAAGGTAGTCCACATCATCCATTCTACCCGAGTGTGTCGTTCTTCCGAACTTCTGTAAACGGTTGTTTGTGAATTTCCTTAGGCTGGTATAGAGAGTTCCAATGATATCTGTATCAAAAGTAATTCTTTTTGCCACTTAAGGGATAATTCCACGAGTCACCCCCCTCTAAGATGTCTCGTTATGGTTTCATGGCAATTGTTTCCTCGCCACCTTGACACCATCCACCATCTCTCTAAGCGTGGAATTGTTGCCCACCAAATCAAACCTCATTGTTTGTTCTTCCATCCCTCTCGATGTGTTTTGTGTCTCAAATCGAGATGTTCCAACATCTCATTCCAGGAGTTGATCTTGAGTGTTCGATCTTCGAGGAGATCGCGTCCTATGGAGTTACTTTCTGTCGCCATCGTGTTAGATACAGATCTTGAAAGCAAGGATGTCCAGATCAATTGGAGCATTGAACCAACATCTTCGGGAAGGGTAATTTGATCAACAAGATTGTGATAGTTTTGTGCCCCTCTGTCTTCTTACCTCACATCTTGAATCTCAGGACGAGATTCTTGTTTAGTAGGGGTGAGTTGTCACAGCCCTAGAAATCTTCTTGTAATTAGTGAAGGAAATATGCCCTAGAGGCAATAATAAAGTTATTATTTATTTCCTTATATCATGATAAAGGTTTATTATTCATGCTAGAATTGTATTAGCCGGAAACATAATGCATGTGTGAATACATAGACAAACAGAGTGTCACTAGTATGCCTCTACTAGACTAGCTCTTTAATCAAAGATGGTTATGTTTCCTAACCATGAACAAAGAGTTGTTATTTGATTAATGAGGTCACATCATTGGTTGAATGATCTGATTGACATGACCCATTATATTAGCTTAGCACCCGATCGTTTAGTATGTTGCTATTGCTTTATTCATGACTTATACATGTTCCTATGACTATGAGATTATGCAACTCCCGTTTGCCATAGGAACACTTTGGGTACTACCAAACGTCACAACGTAACTGGGTGATTATAAAGGAGTATTACAGGTGTCTCCAATGGTAGATGTTGGGTTGGCGTATTTCGAGATTAGGATTTGTCACTCCGATTGTCGGAGAGGTATCTCTGGGCCCTCTCGGTAATGCACATCACTTAAGCCTTGCAAGCATTGCAACTAATGAGTTAGTTGCAGGATGATGTATTACGGAACGAGTAAAGAGACTTGCCGGTAACGAGATTGAACTAAGTATTGGATACTGACGATCGAATCTGGGACAAGTAACATACCGATGACAAAGGGAACAACGTATGTTGTTATGCGGTCTGACCGATAAAGATCTTCGTAGAATATGTAGGAGCCAATATGGGCATCCAGGTCCCGCTATTGGTTATTGACCAGAGACGTGTCTCGGTCATGTCTACATTGTTCTCGAACCGTAGGGTCCGCACGCTTAACGTTACGATGACAGTTATTATGAGTTTATGCATTTTGATGTACCGAAGGTTGTTCGGAGTCCCGGATGTGATCACGGACATGACGAGGAGTCTCGAAATGGTCGAGACATAAAGATTGATATATTGGAAGCCTATGTTTGGACATCGGAGGTGTTCCAGGTGAAATCAGGATTTTACCGGAATACCGGGTGGGTTACCGGAACCCCCCGGGAGCCATATGGGCCTTAATGGGCCTTAGTGGAAAGGAGAAAGGGGCAGCCCTAGTGGCCGCGCGCCTCCCCCTTCCCTAGTCCTATTAGGACTAGGAGAAGGTGGCCGGCCCCCTCTCTCTCTTTCCCCCCCTTGAGGAATCCTATTCCAACTAGGATTGGGGGGGGATCCTACTCCCGGAGGGAGTAGGACTCCCTGGCGCGCCACCCCTTGGCCGGCCAGCCCCTCCCCCTTGGCTCCTTTATATACGGGGGCAGGGGAGCACCCTAGGACACACAAGTTGATCTACGGATCGTTCCTTAGCCGTGTGCGGTGCCCCCTTCCACCAAATTCCACCTCGGTCATATCGTTGCAGTGCTTAGGCGAAGCCCTGCGCCGGTAACACATCAAGATCGTCACCACGCCGTCGTGTTGACGGAACTCTTCCCCGATGCTTTGCTGGATCGGAGCCCGGGGATCGTCATCGAGCTGCATGTGTGCTAAGAACTCGGAGGTGCCGGAGTAACGGTGCTGTGATCGGTCGGATCGCGAGGAGAACGTACGACTACTTCCTCTACGTTGAGTCAACGCTTCCGCTTCGGTCTACGAGGGTACGTAGACAACACTCTCCCCTCTCGTTGCTATGCATCACCATGATCTTGCGTGTGCGTAGGAAATTTTTTGAAATTACTACGTTCCCCAACAGTGGCATCCGAGCCTAGGTTTTTATGGTTTGATGTTATTTGCACGAGTAGAACAGAAGTAAGTTGTGGACGATACAAGTCATACTGCCTACCAGCATGTCATACTTTGGTTCAGCGGTATTGTTGGACGAGACGATCCGGACCAACCTTACGCGTACGCTTACGCGAGACCGGTTCCCTCGACGTGCTTTGCACATAGATGGCATGCGGAAGACTGTCTCTCCAACTTTAGTTGAACCGAGTGTGGCTACGCCCGGTCCTTGAGAAGGTTAAAACGGAGTCTATTTGACAAACTATCGTTGTGGTTTTGGTGCGTAGGTAAGATGAGTTCTTGCTTAAGCCCGTAGCAGCCACGTAAAACTTGCAACAACAAAGTAGAGGACGTCTAACTTGTTTTTGCAGGTCATGTTGTGATGTGATATGGTCAAGACATGATGCTAAATTTTATTGTATGAGATGATCATGTTTTGTAACCGAGTTATCGGCAACTGGCAGGAGCCATATGGTTGTCGCTTTATTGTATGCAATGCAATCGCGATGTAATGCTTTACTTTATTACTAAGCGGTAGTGATAGTCGTGGAAGCATAAGATTGGCGAGACGACAACGATGCTATGATGGGGATCAAGGTGTCGCGCCGGTGACGATGGTGATCATGACGGTGCTTCAGAGATGGAGATCACAAGCACAAGATGATGATGACCATATCATAATCACTTATATTGATTGCATGTGATATTTATCTTTTTATGCATCTTATCTTGCTTTGATTGACGGTACCATTATAAGATGATCTCTCACTAAATTATCAAGAAGTGTTCTCCCTGAGTATGCACCGTTGCAAAAGTTCTTCGTGCTGAGACACCACGTGATGATCGGGTGTGATAGGCTCTACGTTCAAATACAATGGGTGCAAAATAGTTGCACACGCGGAATACTCAGGTTATACTTGACGAGCTATGCATATAAGATATGACCTCGGAACACAGAGACCGAAAGGTCGAGCGTGAATCATATAGTAGATATGATCAACATAACGATGTTCACCATTGAAAACTACTCCATATCACGTGATGATCGGTTATGGTTTAGTTGATTTGGATCACGTGATCACTTAGAGGATTAGAGGGATGTCTATCTAAGTGGGAGTTCTTAATTAATTTGATTAACTGAACTTAAACTTATCATGAACTTAGTATCTGATAGTATCTTGCTTGTTTTGATTGTAGATAGATGGCTCGTGCTGTTGTTCCGTTAAATTTTAATGCATTCCTTGAGAAAGCAAAGTTGAAAGATGATGGTAGCAATTACACGGACTGGGTCCGTAACTTGAGGATAATCCTCATTGCTGCACAGAAGAATTACGTCCTGGAAGCACCGCTAGGTGCCAGGCCTGCTGCTAGAGCAACACCAGAAGTTATGAACGTCTGGCAGAGCAAAGCTGATGACTACTCGATAGTTCAGTGTGCCATGCTTTACGGCTTAGAACCGGGACTTCAACGACGTTTTGAACGTCATGGAGCATATGAGATGTTCCAGGAATTGAAGTTAATATTTCAAGCAAATGCCCGGATTGAGAGATATGAAGTCTCCAATAAGTTCTATAGCTGCAAAATGGAGGAGAACAGTTCTGTCAGTGAGCATATACTCAAAATGTCTGGGTATAATAATCACTTGATTCAATTGGGAGTTACTCTTCCAGATGATTGCGTCATTGACAGAATTCTCCAATCACTGCCACCAAGCTACAAGAGCTTTGTGATGAACTATAATATGCAAGGGATGACCAAAACTATTCCCGAGCTCTTCGCAATGCTAAAAGCTGCGGAGGTAGAAATCAAGAAGGAGCATCAAGTGTTGATGGTTAACAAAACCACTAGTTTCAAGAAAAAGGGCAAAGGGAAGAAAAAGGGGAACTTCAAGAAGAACGGCAAGCGAGTTGCTGCTCAAGAGAAGAAACCCAAGTCTGGACCTAAGCCTGAAACTGAGTGCTTCTACTGCAAGCAGACTGGTCACTGGAAGCGGAACTGCCCCAAGTATTTGGCGGATAAGAAGGATGGCAAGGTGAACAAAGGTATATGTGATATACATGTTATTGATGTGTACCTTACTAATGTTCGCAGTAGCACCTGGGTATTTGATACTGGTTTTGTTGCTAATATTTGCAACTCAAAACAGGGACTACAGAATAAGCGGACACAAGCAAAGGACGAGGTGACGATGCGCGTGGGAAATGGTTCCAAAGTCGATGTGATCGCAGTTGGCACGCTACCTCTACATCTACCTTCGGGATTAGTATTAGACCTAAATAATTGTTATTTGGTGCCAGCGTTGAGCATGAACATTATATCTGGATCTTGTTTGATGCGAGACGGTTATTCATTTAAATCAGAGAATAATGGTTGTTCTATTTATATGAGTAATATCTTTTATGGTCATGCACCCTTGAAAAGTGGTCTATTTTTGATGAATCTCGATAGTAGTAATACACATATTCATAATGTTGAAGCCAAAAGATGCAGAGTTGATAATGATAGTGCAACTTATTTGTGGCACTGCCGTTTAGGTCATATCGGTATAAAGCGCATGAAGAAACTCCATACTGATGGACTTTTGGAGTCACTTGATTATGAATCACTTGGCACTTGCGAACCGTGCCTCATGGGCAAGATGACTAAAACACCGTTCTCCGGAACTATATTGAGAGCAACAGATTTGTTGGAAATCATACATACGGATGTATGTGGTCCGATGAATGTTGAGGCTCATGGCGGATATCGTTATTTTCTCACCTTCACAGATGATTTGAGCAGATATGGGTATATCTACTTAATGAAACACAAGTCTGAAACATTTGAAAAGTTCAAAGAATTTCAGAGTGAAGTTGAAAATCATCGTAACAAGAAAAGAAAGTTTCTACGATCAGATCATGGAGGAGAATATTTGAGTTATGAGTTTGGTGTACATTTGAGAAATTGTGGAATAGTTTCGCAACTCACGCCACCCGGAACACCACAGCGTAATGGTGTGTCCGAACGTCGTAATCGTACTTTACTAGATATGGTGCGATCTATGATGTCTCTTACCGATTTACCGCTATCATTCTGGGGATACGCTCTAGAGACGGCCGCATTCACGTTAAATAGGGCACCATCTAAATCCGTTGAGACGACGCCTTATGAACTATGGTTTGGCAAGAAACCAAAGTTGTCGTTTCTTAAAGTTTGGGGCTGCGATGCTTATGTGAAAAAGCTTCAACCAGATAAGCTCGAACCCAAATCGGAGAAATGTGTCTTCATAGGATATCCAAAGGAAACTGTTGGATACACCTTCTATCACAGATCCGAAGGCAAGACTTTTGTTGCTAAGTTCGGAAACTTTCTAGAGAAAGAGTTTCTTTCGAAAGAAGTGAGTGGGAGGAAAGTAGAACTTGACGAGGTAACTGTACCTACTCCTTTATTGAGAAGTAGTACATCCAAGAAAACTGTTTCTGCGACACCTACACCAATAAATGAGGAAGCTAATGATGATGATCATGAAACTTTAGATCAAGATACTACTGAACCTCGTAGATCAACCAGAGTGAGATCCGCACCAGAGTGGTACGGTAATCCTATTCTGGAGCTCATGATATTAAATCATGATGAACCTACGAACTATGAAGAAGCGATGGTGAGCCCAGATTCCACAAAGTGGCTTGAAGCCATGAAATGTGAGATGGGATCCATGTATGAGAACAAAGTATGGACTTTGGTTGACTTGCCTGATGATCGGCAAGCAATTGAGAACAAATGGATCTTTAAGAAGAAGACTGACGCTGATGGTAATGTTACTGTCTACAAAGCTCGACTTGTCGCAAAAGGTTTTCGACAAGTTCAAGGGATTGACTACGATGAGACTTTCTCACCCGTAGCGATGCTTAAGTCTGTCCGAATCATGTTAGCAATTGCCGCATTTTATGATTATGAAATTTGGCAGATGGATGTCAAAACTGCATTCCTGAATGGATTTCTGGAAGAAGAATTGTATATGATGCAACCGGAAGGTTTTGTCGATCCAAAGGGAGCTAACAAAGTGTGCAAGCTCCAGCGATCCATTTATGGACTGGTGCAAGCCTCTCGGAGTTGGAATAAACGCTTTGATAGTGTGATCAAAGCATTTGGTTTTATACAGACTTTCGGAGAAGCCTGTATTTACAAGAAAGTGAGTGGGAGCTCTATAGCATTTCTAATATTATATGTGTATGACATATTACTGATTGGAAATGATATAGAATTTCTGGATAGCATAAAGGGATACTTGAATAAAAGTTTTTCGATGAAAGACCTCGGAGAAGCTGCTTACATATTAGGCATAAAGATCTATAGAGATAGATCAAGACGCTTAATTGGACTTTCACAAAGCACATACCTTGACAAGATTTTGAAGAAGTTCAAAATGGATCAAGCAAAGAAAGGGTTCTTGCCTGTGTTACAAGGTGTGAGATCGAGTAAGACTCAAAGCCCGACCACTTCAGAAGATAGAGAGAAAATGAAAGATGTTCCCTATGCTTCAGCCATAGGCTCTATCATGTATGCAATGCTGTGTACCAGACCTGATGTGTGCCTTGCTATAAGTTTAGCAGGGAGGTACCAAAGTAATCCAGGAGTGGATCACTGGACAGCGGTCAAGAACATCCTGAAATACCTGAAAAGGACTAAGGATATGTTTCTCATATATGGAGGTGACAAAGAGCTCACCGTAAGAGGTTACGTTGATGCAAGCTTTGACACTGATCCGGACGATTCTAAATCGCAAACCGGATACGTGTTTACATTAAACGGTGGAGCTGTCAGTTGGTGCAGTTCTAAACAAAGCGTCGTAGCGGGATCTACATGTGAAGCGGAGTACATAGCTGCTTCGGAAGCAACAAATGAAGGAGTCTGGATGAAGGAGTTCATATCCGATCTAGGTGTCATACCTAGTGCATCGGGTCCAATGAAAATCTTTTGTGACAATACTGGTGCAATTGCCTTGGCAAAGGAATCCAGATTTCACAAAAGGACCAAACACATCAAGAGACGCTTCAACTCCATCCGGGATCTAGTCCAGGTGGGAGACATAGAGATTTGCAAGATACATACGGATCCGAATGTTGCAGACCCATTGACTAAGCCTCTTCCACGAGCAAAACATGATCAGCACCAAGACTCCATGGGTGTTAGGATCATTACAGTATAATCTAGATTATTGACTCTAGTGCAAGTGGGAGACTGAAGGAAATATGCCCTAGAGGCAATAATAAAGTTATTATTTATTTCCTTATATCATGATAAAGGTTTATTATTCATGCTAGAATTGTATTAACCGGAAACATAATGCATGTGTGAATACATAGACAAACAGAGTGTCACTAGTATGCCTCTACTAGACTAGCTCGTTAATCAAAGATGGTTATGTTTCCTAACCATGAACAAAGAGTTGTTATTTGATTAATGAGGTCACATCATTGGTTGAATGATCTGATTAACATGACCCATTATATTAGCTTAGCACCCGATCGTTTAGTATGTTGCTATTGCTTTATTCATGACTTATACATGTTCCTATGACTATGAGATTATGCAACTCCCGTTTGCCAGAGGAACACTTTGGGTACTACCAAACGTCACAACGTAACTGGGTGATTATAAAGGAGTATTACAGGTGTCTCCAATGGTAGATGTTGGGTTGGCGTATTTCGAGATTAGGATTTGTCACTCCGATTGTCGGAGAGGTATCTCTGGGCCCTCTCGGTAATGCACATCACTTAAGCCTTGCAAGCATTGCAACTAATGAGTTAGTTGCAGGATGATGTATTACGGAACGAGTAAAGAGACTTGCCGGTAACGAGATTGAACTAAGTATTGGATACTGACGATCGAATCTGGGACAAGTAACATACCGATGACAAAGGGAACAACGTATGTTGTTATGCGGTCTGACCAATAAAGATCTTCATAGAATATGTAGGAGCCAATATGGGCATCCAGGTCCCGCTATTGGTTATTGACCAGAGACGTGTCTCGGTCATGTCTACATTGTTCTCGAACCGTAGGGTCCGCACGCTTAACGTTACAATGACAGTTATTATGAGTTTATGCATTTTGATGTACCGAAGGTTGTTCGGAGTCCCGGATGTGATCACGGACATGACGAGGAGTCTCGAAATGGTCGAGACATAAAGATTGATATATTGGAAGCCTATGTTTGGACATCGGAAGTGTTCCAGGTGAAATCAGGATTTTACCGGAATACCGGGTGGGTTACCGGAACCCCCCGGGAGCCATATGGGCCTTAATGGGCCTTAGTGGAAAGGAGAAAGGGGCAGCCCTAGTGGCCGCGCGCCTCCCCCCTTCCCTAGTCCTATTAGGACTAGGAGAAGGTGGCCGGCCCCCTCTCTCTCTTTCCCCCCTTGAGGAATCCTATTCCAACTAGGATTGGGGGGGGGGGAATCCTACTCCCAGAGGGAGTAGGACTCCCTGGCGCGCCACCCCTTGGCCGGCCAGCCCCTCCCCCTTGGCTCCTTTATATACGGGGGCAGGGGAGCACCCTAGGACACACAAGTTGATCTAGGGATCGTTCCTTAGCCGTGTGCGGTGCCCCTTCCACCAAATTCCACCTCGGTCATATCGTTGCAGTGCTTAGGCGAAGCCCTGCGCCAGTAACTCATCAAGATCGTCACCACGCCGTCGTGTTGACGGAACTCTTCCCCGACGCTTTGCTGGATCGGAGCCCGGGGATCGTCATCGAGCTGAACGTGTGCTAAGAACTCGGAGGTGCCGGAGTAACGGTGCTATGATCGGTCGGATCGCGAGGAGAACGTACGACTACTTCCTCTACGTTGAGTCAACGCTTCCGCTTCGGTCTACAAGGGTACGTAGACAACACTCTCCCCTCTCGTTGCTATGCATCACCATGATCTTGCGTGTGCGTAGGAATTTTTTTTTAAATTACTATGTTCCCCAACAATTAGTGGCATTGCATCCATGCATCATTTTCAATTTCAATTAATCTTGAAGTGGGGATTCTTAAACCCTAGCACCAAATGAATTCAACTAGGGTCAAAATAAAATCTTTTTCATTGAACTCAAAATGCCCTCTAAAAATGTTCAACAATTCTGGATTGAGGTTGAAGCATCTACCAAAAATGGGTTACATTTTTGCAGGACATATTTGGGCTTTGAATTAATTCAAACATATTTGAATTTGAACTATTTAAATGCTATATATATTTTAGATGCTCCAAAAATGTTGGAAGTTGTTATGGGTCACTGGAATAATTCAGACAGCACCTCTAATTACTTCTAGGATTTTATAAAATGGTTTAGTACTTTACTAAATCAAAACAAAACAGAATAAATAGAAAAAAAATAGTAATAGAGAGAAGAAACCTCACTTGGGCTTACCTGGCGGCCCAAGTGGCCGGCCCAGCCCACCACTGCAGCCCTCTGTCGCCTACCTCGTCGCACCAGTAGGCAGGGGCGCGTGCCCGACGCGCGTAGCCACACGCCGGCCACCTCCTCCCTGCCTGGCTGCCTCCTCCTCCCCCTGGACGTCTCTCGCAGCGCCACGCACCCCCTCGAACCCTCTCACTCTGTCCCGACCCCTTCCCCCTCCCCTGCTCTTTCTCCCTCTCGCGCCCGAGCGCAGCCGCAGCCGCGCCGCCGTAACGCCGCAGCCTCCGTGCTCCCCTCGCCTCCCCAACGTGTCCACGAGTATCGCCACGCCTCCCTCATCCTCTCCTTCCAGCCACACCCCGCCGGAGACCTTGCATCAACGCCATCTTCATCATCTTCGTTGCCGGTCGCCGGAGATCCCTCTCGCCGCCCCGCTCGCTCCGGT
Organism: Aegilops umbellulata; assembly: GCA_032464435.1. Lineage (NCBI taxonomy): Eukaryota > Viridiplantae > Streptophyta > Magnoliopsida > Poales > Poaceae > Aegilops > Aegilops umbellulata. The sequence goes on from CP136056.1 coordinate 117,113,806, forward strand.
GCTTCCCCGAGCATGCTGAGGCCACCTCTACACTCGTCGTGAGCTCCTGATTCTCCCCCTGTGCTCGCCCGCTCTGTTCCCGTCCCCTAGCCCCGTATTCCACCACGGCCGAAGCTCGCCGCCGCCACCGCACATCGCCGTCGTGGCCACAACCACTTGGGCTTGATTCCGAGCATGTCACCATCTTCACAGCACTCGCAGGAGCCCAACGCACCACCCCACGTGCCTTGTCGTGCCCTGTAGCCTCGGGTTCGACCTCACCCGAACTCCGGCGACCGCCAAGGTCGTCGCCGGCGACGTTCCCGGTCGTCCCCGCTGCCACCACATGCCACGCTGGATGCGGGTGAGCTATAACTCCCCGTAGATGGCCTCGGCCGCCCGGTTGGTCACCGGAGATGCAAACCAGATCCCCTCCACCGCGTCTGGCCTCGCCGGCATCATGTTGCCGGTGGGTTTGACCCTGTTGACTATGGGTTTGACCCTGCTGACCAAGTTGACCCCGGGTGGGCCCAGTTTGACCGCATGGGTCACTGACATGTGGGCCCTAGGCCACTAACTAAACTAGGATTAGTATTAGTTTAACGCTAACTAAATTTAGTTAGTTAACTAAGTACTGACCAGTGGGTCCCACTGGTCAGGTTTGACCTGGACCGCGTCTGTTGACCAGATGACGTCAGCATGATACAAGGTTGACGCAGTAAATGCTTTTCTGTATTTTAAATAAATCTAAATGATTTATTTATTTTCAGAAAATCCGCTGAACTTCTAAAATTGGTAGAAAATAAACCGTAACTCCAAATGAAATAAATTATATATGAAAAATGATCAGAAAAATATGAAGAATCTGTTTATGGTACTTTCATGCATGATTGAACAAGTTAACCTCACCGATAGGATAAATCATGATTAGGGCAATTTATGAACTAGCATTTGGAGTTGGAGTTTAACCCTGTTTGAATTCCACATCAATTAACTTGGCTTACTGCTGCATTAGGTCAATTCAGTTCCTTAACATGACATGTCATTCATTTGATTGTGCATTGCAGTGAACGTTGTTTCTTTTGTGCTTGCCGGTGGTTTTTCCCTCTTAGTAGACGATGTTTCCGACGACGTGATCGATGACACCGATGAAGAGCTATACTATCTTCATAAGTGCCAGGCAAGCAAAACTCCCTTGTTCATTCCAATACAATCCCACTCTCTCGCTCCTGCTCTATTTTACTGCATTAGGACAACAACGATTCAACTGTTACATGCTGTGGTAGTTGAACCCCTTTCCTCTGCATGACCTGTCATTGCCACAGTAAATAGATGAAACCCACTAGCATGAGTAGGAATTGTTTGAGCCTTGATGTGCCTACTCATTCATGTTTGTTCTCATGCCTGCTACTGCATAGAGTTGAGTCGGGTCCGACTCATCGGGGATGAATTGGAATGTGGTGAACATGTCCTACGGCTGAGAGCTAAGTGTGTGAACACGATTTGGTAAAGGTAGCAGTGAGAGGCCATGTAGGAGTACATGGTGGGTTGTCTCATTGAAACCGTCCTCAAGAACTGAGTTCTGTGCTTGTGATCCATGAACAGCTACTACCACACATTGGGATCCTTAATTGACTATCTCGGCTTCTTAACCACCCTCGTCCTCTGTCTAGGAGTTGCAAGTGGTTTCTGGTGTTTGTAGTACGCTGGAGGGCGTGCGCAGCGCTGACCCGAGGGGTGGGCTGTGATGCGGTAGGCACGTGACCGGGCATGCCGGGCGCCCGTTTGGTGTCTCGGAACCCTGTACACATCGTTCGGGGCCGTATGTGGAAACCTCGGCCGGACTCCCTGCGGATGGAACCTGAATAGGCGATAAACCTGGACTAGAGACTTGAGTGTTTAGGTAGGCCGTGGCCGACACCCTCGTTGGGCTTCCGCTTGAAGGTTGCCGAGTACATGTTGTGTAAACGGCGGTAAGTGGTGAGAGCGTGTGTGAAGAAGTACACCCCTACAGGGTTAACATCATGTATTCGAATAGCTGTGTCCACAGTAAAGGACTTCTGGGTTGCCTGTACAGTTCATAGACAAGTGAAAGTGGATACTCTAAAACGCGCAAGATAAGCGTGAGTGCTATGGATGGCCTTCTCGTAGGGAGACGGGAGTGGATCCATAGTGGTGTATTGATATGGTGAATATGTGGACTCGTGTGCGCCACCAAAAAAGAGTTACTTGCAGTCGTAGTTCAGGATAGCCACCGAGTCAAAGCTGGCTTGCTGCAGTTAAACTCCACCACCCCTTTGTTGATACCGATGCATATGTAGATAGTGCTGATGTAAGTCTTGCTGGTTACATTTGTACTCACGTTTGCTTATTTTATGTTTTGCGAAGAGACGTCATCCTCGCTAGAAGTTTCGTGTGTACTTTGATGTTTAGCTTGATACCTCAGCTACGATCTTGTGCGCTCAGCAGGATCTGGTAGATAGTTAGGCTTCTCAGCCTTTTTCATTTGTAGATGTCTGTACTCAGACATGTTAAGCTTCCGCATGTGCTTTGACTTGTATGCTCTGAATGTTGGGTCATGAGACCCATTTTTGTAATATCTCGCTCCTCGGAGCCTATTGAATAAATACTTGAGTCGTAGAGTTATGTTGTGATGCCATGTTGTATTTACGCATATCGAGCATATTGTGTGTATGATTGAAATGTTTGGTATGTGTGGGATCTGACAACCTAGTTGTTAATCCTTGGTAGCCTCTCTTATGGGGAAATGTAGTCTTGTGCTTCCATGAGCCATAGTAGTCCGCTACATCCCGGTTCACTAGAGTCCTGCTAGCCCAGCACTATTGCTCAGGACACTTGACTGGCCGGCATGTGTTTCACTTCGTTCTTGTGTCTGTCCCTTCGGGAAAATGTCACGCGGTGACATCCGGAGTGCTGCCTAGCCTGGTACAGCCCGGGTTACTGGAGTCCTATTAGCCCAGTGCTACAGCCCGGATTCGCACGATGTTGACCGACATGCTCGAAGTTGATTCATGTATGCCTGTCCCCATGGGTTAGTGCCGCTTGGGGTTCACGACTAGCCATGTTGGCCCAGGTTCTTTGTCATATGGATGCTAGCCACACTATCATAGACGTGAGCCGAAAGGCGCAAACGGTCCCGGGCCATGGTAAGGCGACACCCGTGGGAATACCGTGCATGAGTTCGCAAAGTGATATGAGGTGTTACCGGCTAGATCGATGTGACTTGGAATCGGGGTCCTGACACTTGAAAGCCGGCAACTCGGTTTGTGAGGAGTCACCAGAGGAAGAACGGGCAAGTTCTTGGTCAATGATCATCAATAGAGTTAAGTGATAAACAAATAAAACCTGCTAATAGGTCAAAGGAGTAAGTTAGAAAGAACCTCGTTTCACCGTTTTCGAGGAGCGGGAGTGTTAGGTAAGCCAGAGGACAACTCTTAACCGCCGCTCGTCCGGGTTTGACGTCGATTCTCATGTTGCTGTTGCTTCAAAAGAAAGTGAGGATCTAAATAAGCCAAGGGGTGTGAAAACCTTACTTTCCGGGTTACCTGGCGAAGTTTCTGTCTTGGGAAAGGTTCTGATCCGGAGAAAATAATAGTTACCTCTTCTTCAACTGCTTGGCTGGCTCTTGTGTGAGCCTGATAATAGTCAGTGTCAATAAGATGATTGAAAAAAGAGCCAAGAGAGTCAAGGGCTACCTCCGACTCAGAGGTATCATCCAGTTTGAGGAGTTCAGAGGCGCTCGGTTTCTTCTTCTTCTTGGTGGTCTTCTTGGCGATTTTCTTAGCGGATTTTTTGGCAGCCCTAGCCTTCTTAGCAGCCTCATGATCATACTCAATTTTCCAAAAGTCAGACTTAGCCTGCAAAGGTTATTAAGGGTTGAGTTAATAAGGTATTTGAATGATGAGGTAAAGGTAAGTAAGTCCAGAGACTTACATCTAGTGGCGGGTTAAGCTTGCAGAAAGGGGCCAGACACACTTTAACATAATCTTCCGGGTCTTCATTCAGAAGAGACTTAACCATTTCATTTACTGCTTCATCAGTTAATGGTGCAGAGCTGTGATGCAGTGAATCTTTTACACCACTAGTGTAAGTGCACATTAAGCTGGTGTGACGACTTAAGGGTATGATCCGCCAAGAAACCCAACATCTGACTAAATCAATGCCAGTTAGCCCATTTCCTAGTAGATCTTTAACCTTCACAATGGTAGGAGTAATCCTTTTCCGTTCAGCAGCAGTAAGTTTTTCAAGAAGATTATGCTTTGGGTCTAAGAGCTCGACACGGTAACCCGGCAGTGGATTCTCGTCAGCCGGAGAAGTGTCTTTGCAATAAAACCACGTCTGGTTCCAATCCTTGGGGTGACTTGGCAAGCAGGCATCAGGGAAAATAGCATCTCTCCTGCGTTGAATCGAGATCTCGCCAAGTTCCAACCTGGGCCCATTCGTGAACTCAGTCTGGTGGTTCAAATAAAAATACTCTCTAAAGAGATCGACGCTGGGCTCCTCTTGAAGGTATACTTCACAGAAGACTTGAAAGTTGCAGATATTTGACACGGAATTGGGTGCGATGTCTTGAGGATGGAGTTGGAAAAAGTGCAGGACGTCCCGGAAAAACTTAGAGCCGGGTGGTGAGAAGCCCCGGTTCAAGTGATCAGTAAATACAATGACTTTGCCATCCTTTGGCTGAGGTCTTTCTTCGCCCGGGTCAGGAGCACGATGCTCTCGACAACTTCCTCTTGGAGCGTGCATCCACGGTATGCTTCGACCATCTTTAAGCACTTGGTGTCTCTACCATCTTCGTGGGAGAGTGTAAGTGGCATGCGTTGACATCAGTGTCTTGAATTGCATGCTTTTTGGTGCTCTGCCATATCACATGACATACTGGTAGTGTAGAGCCTTGGGCTCGTTAGGACTTTGGCCACTTTATCACACTAGTCAATGTATACGTGCAATGCATGTTTTTTTGCGGATGTACGTGCAATGCACGTTAACTTGGAAATATTAGTCAAAATGTACATGCAATGCACTTAATTTGGAAATATATTAAGTGCATGCGGATATTCAGTATGATATTATTTGCGTGTTATTATGTGATTAGCACTTTATTTGGCATGAAATTAACTCCACGGTAAACGTGTTGAGCGCTCGACATTGAAACAGTTTAGGTCGTTGGATTGACATGATTTGATGGCCAAGATTAATTGGATCTGCCTCTTTAGGTCTTTTTATATTGGTATAGATGACATACTGGTAGTGTAGAGCCTTGGGCTCGTTAGGACTTCAGCCACTTTGGGAGTCGTTCCTTTGCACTAATGACATGTCTGGCAATGTGATTGGTTTAGCATTTTTATCTTGCCTCATCTTTGTATTCCGGTATTGGTTTTGTCATAGCCACGGAGGATGCCGCCTCTTGGGGGGTGGCATGCTTTATCCTTTGGCGTTCCCGCCTTGCTCGAGGGGCACTTCGCATCTCGGGGAAGACGCCGTCTTTTGGAGGCGGCTTACTTTCTCCCGTGAGTGCCAAACTTGGTTGGCCTCACTTTTCCCGAGGGGCGCTTCACATCTTTGGGGATGCGGGTTTTGGCATGGTTTTGGGAGGGTTACACCTCCCAGAAGTGAGCGCACATGTCTTCGCATCTCCACTTGTCGATATGGGGTCAGTTCATATGCCCAGGGAACCCAAGGCGCTCCTTCGTGGGCAACACTATCTGGATCGCCCGGCTTGTTCCCGAGGAGCACTACCTGGCTTCCCGGCTTGTTCATGGGGAGCACTACCTGATGACGGAGTCGAATCCAGCAGATCTCAGGTAGCGGGTCCCGAGCTGGTAGTCTTGGCATGATGGTAACATGACACGAGGGGGAACACGATGTTTTACCGTGGTTCACGTCCTGCTTTGTTGTATTGATTGTAGATGGGTTACATAGTACAAGTTGATCTACCTCGAGATCATGTATGAATGAGTCCCCTCTACTATCTAAACCCCTTGGCGTATATAGACACGAGGGGAACCTAGGTTTACACATAGGTCGGTTGCATCTAAAGATAAACATGCCGAAGACTGCATTCGTGCCTTGGAGTATGCGTCACATCTTTAAAAGATCTCATCTTGATTCCTCCATGAGGTTTGACGAATGTGGCCCACTGGTTGGTCATCCGGGGGTCCTCGGCCCAACCCATGTCTTCTGGGAGCTGACATGGTTAGCACCCACTTATCCAGGAGACCATGAGTAGCCCTCGAACCGGTCTTCAAGTCGAGGACTTCCTCTGGCAGCTGTCCTCCATCTATGGTTTTCGGCCTTGCAAACTGGTTCAACATATTTGAGGGAGTCTTGGATTAGGGGGTGTTCGGATAGCCGGACTATACCCTCAGCCGGACTCCTAGACTATGAAGATACAAGATTTAAGACTTCGTCCCATGTCCGGATGGGGCTTTCCGTGGCGTGGAAGGCAAGCTTGGCGATGCGGATATTTAGATCTCCTACCATTGTAATCGACTTTGTGTAACCCTAACCCTCTCTGGTGTCTATATAAACCGGAGGGTTTTAGTCCGTAGGACAACAACTCCATCATACAACAATCATACCATAGGCTAGCTTCTAGGGTTTAGCCTCCTTGATCTCGTGGTAGATCTACTCTTGTACTACCCATATCATCAATATTAATCAAGCAGGACGTAGGGTTTTACCTCCATCAAGAGGGCCCGAACCTGGGTAAAAATTTGTGTCCCTTGTCTCCTATTACCATCCGCCTAGACGCACAGTTCGGGACCCCCTACCCGAGATCCGCCGGTTTTGAGACCGACATTGGTGCTCTCATTGAGAGTTCCTCTGTGTCGTCACTTTTAGGCCCGATGGCTCCTTTGATCATCAACGACGATGTGGTCCAGGGTGAGACGTTTCTCCCCGGGCAGATCTTCGTCTTTGGCCGCTTCGCACTGCAGGTCAATTCGTTTGGCCACCTAGAGCATATCGAAAGCTACGCCCCTGGCCATCAGGTCAGGTTTGGAAGATTAAACTACACGACTGACATCCGCGGGGACTTGATCTTCGACGGATTCGAGCCACAGCCAAGCGCACCGCGCTGTCTTGATGGGCATGATCTAGCTCTGCCGCCGAACAGTGTCCTGGTGGCCGCACGCGTGTTGGTTCCGACCCTTAATTCGGAGCCTGCTGCGCCGATCGAGGATGAGCGGTTGGACGCCACCTCAGGGGTTGCGATCTCAAAGGCGATAGCCGAACACCAGCCCTGGACTCTGCATGACCCGTGACTCCGAGGATCCGGATTCGTATCCGGACTCCGAACCCCCCACGCCCCAGCCGATTGAATCCGATTGGGCGCCGATCATGGAGTTTACCGCCGCGGACATCTTTCAGCACTCGCCCTTCGGCGACATCCTGAACTCACTAAAGTCTCTCTCTTTATCAGGAGAGCCTTGGACGGACTACGGTCAGCAAGGATGGGATGCGGACGATGAAGAAATTCAAAACCCACCCACCACCCATTTGGTAGCCACCGTCGATAATTTAAACGACATGCTCAACTTCGACTCCGAAGACATCGACGGCATGGACGATGATGCAGGAGACACAAATGAACCAACGCCTATAGGGCATTGGACAGCCACCTCATCTCATGATGTGTACATGGTGGATAACCCTAAAGGTAGCGACAACAAGGAACACGGGGATGGAACGAAGGATCAATCCCTCGAAAAACAATCAAAGCGTCGGCGTAAACGCCGACCCAAGCCCCGCCTCGATACAGACCCAACCATAGAGCAGGATGAGCCAGTAGACGACGAGCATGCCCTAGAGCAAGGCAGCCCGGATGAAGAAACCGAACATCCCTCCCCCGGCGAAAATGGCATTCCGGACGACCTTACGCCGGATAAGCCCACGGAGAAGAAGAACCTCCACAAGAGGCTCATTGCAACCGCACGCAGCCTGAAAAAGTAGAAGCAGAAGCTAAAAACTACAGAAGATGCACTGAGGATCAGATGGAGTAAAGTAATCAACACCGCAGACAAATACGGCGATAGTCTCCGCACTAAAAGCTATCCGAAGCGAAAGCTACTGCCTGAATTCGACGAAGAGGCCTTAGAGCCCTCGCACTAAAAAAGTAAGAAAGCCACACGGTCGAATAGACGACCCCATGGCCAGCATAAAGCGGCAAGCGGCGCCGCACTTAAACCGGCACGCGACCCACTTATGGATTCACATCAAAAAGATGGCCTAGCCAGGTCCATTTACGGGCCAAGAAAACAAGCTCTTGTAAGCAATACAATAAAGTCATTATCAGAATCCGGCACACCCAAATACAGGGGCGCCACACACCCCCTATGTTTCACCGATGAGGTCCTGGATTATGAATTTCCAGCGGGATTCAAGCCCTTAAACATAGAGGCATATGATGGAACAATAGACCCTGGAGTCTGGATAGAGGATTACATCCTCCACATACATATGGCTAGAGAAGATGACCTCCACGCCATCAAATATTTACCCCTAAAGCTTAAAGGACCAGACAGGCATTGGCTTAAGAGCCTTCCTGAAAACACAACTGGAAGTTGGGAAGAGCTCAAGGATGCTTTCAGAGCAAATTTTCAAGGGACTTATGTCCGTACTCTGGATGCAGACGACCTCAGTCACATAACACAACAGCCCGGAGAGTCAGCTCGGCAGTTCTGGAATAGATTTCTTACTAAAAAGAATCAGATAGTCGACTGTCCGGACGCCGAAGCCCTAGCAGCTTTCAGGCACAATGTACGACACGAATGGCTCGCCAGACACCTCGGCCAAGAAAAGCCAAGAACAATGGCCGCATTAACAAGCCTCATGACCCGCTTTTGCGCAGGAGAGGACAGCTGGTTGGTAAGATGTAGCACCAGCGACCCAAGTACATCCGAAACTAGGTATGGAAACGGAAAACCGCGATGCAACAAGGATCGTCGCCGGACTAAGGAAAACAGTCCGAAGAGGACGACAGTCAACGCCGGATTCAAAGGCTCATGGCAGAATCAGAAAAAGCCGCCCCTCTAGGATAACAGAGATGATTTATCCAACCTAAACAAAATCTTGGACAGGATATGTCAAATACACAGTACTCCCGGGAAGCCTGCTAACCATACCCACATAGATTGTTGGGTTTTCAAACAATCCGGCAGACTCAACGCCCAACACAAGGGGCTCGATACACCAAGTGAAGACGAGGACGAACCCCAAAAGCAGAGCACCAGGAAACAGAAGAATTTCCCACAAGAAGTAAAAAAAAGTAAACCTACTTCACATAACAAAACGTGTGGCGCCCATAAAGGTACGCGCCACACGACCTATCCCAATGGGGTCCCGCCACTAGCTGTCAAAACCAATCATCTTCGATCATCTAGATTATTCTAGAAGTACCAGGAACGCAGGCTGGACTGCCTTGGTACTCGATCCAATAATTGGCGGGCTCTAGTTTTCAAATGTTCTGATGGACGGCGGCAGTGGACTAAAGCTGATATATCAGGACACAATCCGTAACATGGGGATAAACCCAACAAGAATCCGCCATAGCAAAACCTCCTTTAAAGGGGTAACGCCTGGTCCGGACACCCATTCATGGGTTTTATCCGGCTCGAAGTTATATTCGGCTCTACCGATAACTTCCGCTGCGAAAGGCTGACTTTCCACATCGTCCCATTCTCAAGTCGCTATCAAGCACTGCTGGGGCGCGAAGCTTTCGCCCGCTTTAAGGCAATACCGCATTATGCATCTCTCACGCTTAAGATGCCCGGTCCACGAGGCATCCTCTCCTTGAAGGGAAAGCATTGAGCGCTCCTCCCCCGAGCGGAGGATTGTGCGGCCGCTTTAACAGCCCCACAATACAATGGCTTCACCAGCCAGAACATCCGAATAGGTCATCAAGACCACGGGCACGGATAGACGAGCATGACATGCCCTAGGAGCTCCGCATATATAAGAGACAATAAAGCTCAATTTTAAATATTTTACTTTATATTTGTTTATTTAATACAACTTTTGTTCGGCACGCCTTTCTTTTTTTCCTTTCAACTTAGCTCCTCTCTTTTACAGATGAACATCGTGATGCGCCCGTCCAGGATACGGCACAACGGAGACATAGGCGCAGACGTGCAGTAGGGACCCGTTCCAAGGATTCTTTTCAGATTAAGACCCTGCGTAAACCTTTTTTATTGTCTCTTGTTGCTACACATCCCCTGGTTCTATAACCAAGGAGGAGCCTGGCGTCTTGGCATGTGGCCACGTCAGAATTCCTGCGCGTACCTGGACACTAGGGGCTTATACCTAAGAGCATTACTTTGCCCGCTCTCATAAAGACCGAATACCTTAGGGAGTGTTCGGCGTCGCGAGTTTGGCCTTATATGCATCAGCTCCGAATCATGATTTTGGTCAATGTTGGGTTGCCCGGCTCCTATGTTCGGCCGCCTTACATTCCGCTCTATCGGCTAAGGAGGCACCAGGAGAACTACTGCGACTGTGCCCCGGTTCGGCCAGGCGAGCACCTTAGTAAAGAAAGCCAAAAACCGACTATCATGATATAGCGTGAGACTGGTCAACCACTCGATGACTCTCCGGAATCTATAGGATTCCTCCGCATTAACGAAGGGCCGTTTCCCGGCCAGCCACACACGCGCCCCGAATTCGGGCAAGCGCAGTCGCCACCAAGGGCTATCTAAAGAGTCCCACTGTCAAACTCCTATGGCTAAGTGAAAGTGCTAAAGCATTATAGTCCAGTTACCTAGCTCGCTGCGCCATAACCTCCTTTGTAGGACCAAGACGTTGGATTAAGTGTGAAAAAGCGCCTTCTGCGAGCACCCCCGCACTATGTGCGTGGGGGCTGAAGCCAACGACTGCCATCTTTCAGATTATATATATATATATTTTTTAAAACGGCCACACAGGAGGTGTTCCACATACTTGAAGGCACAAGTATAAAAGCCTACTACAATTCATCAAAATACTGCTTTATAATGATATATGCTATCAGAACATAGCATCCTTCGAGCACTGCGTCTCTATTACACGAGCGCCTTCAAGTACTTCCTGAAAATAGTGCTTGGAGGGAACTCGGCTTTTGTCCGAATCTCAGGATGCAACAACGGTGGTCTCCATCTCCGCCCAGTATGTCTTGACACGGGCAAGAGCTATCCGTGCGCCCTCTATGCACGCTGACCTCTTCATTGCATTGATACGTGGCACCGCATCAAGGAATCGCTGCACCAAGCTGAAATAACTCTTCGGCTCCGATCTCCCCGGCCATAAATGATCCATGACATACTTCATGGCGAGTCTGGACAACCTATTCAGTTCGGCCCACTGAGCCAGACGATCGTCCACCACCAGTGGACGCTCTGGATTGTGGAATTGCGACTAGAAAAGTTTTTCCACTTCGCGATCTTCTTGATCTCGAAAGTGTTCGGTCGCATCAGCAGCACTTGCTGCCAAATCCAGATAGGTGTCCTCCACACTCCACATCCGGTCCAACGGAGCAAACTTCGGATCGCAAAACTTCCTCCTCAGCATAAAGGGCTTCCCAGCCGCAGTCTGTCGGGCCTGGCGCAGCTCCTCCTTCGCAGCTCTCATCACAGAGCGAGCGTCCTTGGCATTAGCAACGGCCTTCTCTAAGTCCGTCTGCCTCGCCCGGTCTTCTTTCTCAAGAAGCTCGCAATGGTCAGCAGCACTCTTTAACTTCACAGCCATCTCGGCCATCTCCTTCTTGCTTTGGCAGTGGGTAGCCTGTTTGGCTCTCAGCTCTTCAAGGGCCTTCTTGGCAGCCGCATCCCTTTCTCTGGCTTGTTCCTTAGCTCGGGCAAGTTCCGTCGGAAGACGCTCCACGGCCGCACCATCTGCATCAAGCACACACATTGTAAGATATTGGCATCAAGCTAATCTTACTAAGTGCCTCCCAAGGAGTTACATACCTTGAGCCTCATCAAGACGCTTGTTGACGAGCGCGATGTCGGCATTTGCCACGTCAAGTTGCCACTTTAGTTCGGCAAAATCATCAGCTTGGCTCAATTCCGGACACTTTTGACGACCTACATTTAAAGGCGACATTTTAGACCTGGGGTTATGATCCTCTGCACGATGTCACTTCTGACAACGCACAGAGTCTCATGGGCTACTATCTACATAGGGCGCATCTTATTTATGCACAACTGACAAAAGTGTACAATATCTAATGTACCTCAAATCCCATCAGTAAACTTCTGACGGCCTCGTGCAATCCGCTTTCCGCAGACGAAATCCTTTCAATCACCGTGCCCATCAATGCACGGTGCTCCTCTGAGATAGAAGCTCGCCCCAGCAGATTCTTCATCTCCTCCGCCCGAGCACCAGACGGTGCCGGACTTATCCTATGGTCTCTTTCGAAGGCCGGACGCGGAAAACCTTGGGGGGCCACGTGGCTATCTTCCGCCCCTGCCGGATTCGGAGCAACCCTCCGCGACGACACCTCAGGGTCGCCTGCCTCGCTAGGCGGTACAGCAAGGGGAGGCGTCCCGCTCTCCATCATCTCTGGAAGAAGGTCCCCCGAAGACGAGCTCTACTGAGAAGGGTTGAGGTCCAAACTACAAGGTAAAATTTCGGTTAATCTTCTCAGGTTTAATGTAAGGACCTTTCTCTTAAATATACAATCTTTCTCTACTTACGGCTCGCTGGAGGGCTGGCCCCTTTGAGGGCATAGTTCGGCCGAGGTATCCCCGGGCATAGCACCCTCTGGCGAGGATTCCCCCCCCCCCCGCTTGGAAGCTATAGCCTCCGGGTGTTCAGAGGCAGTCCTTTTCTTCCCCGGATGAGAGGGACTTTTGGTTCCTTCCCTCCGAACAGCCTCCTTCGAGGAGGTCTTAGCTGCCTTGTCCCCTCCCTTGCTTTCCTCCAGAGGCACGACGTTCAACATCCTGACCAGGACGGAATCCGGCCTGGTCTCAGGGAGGGGAGCCATACACCTTATCAGCTTTGCTTTTGCTATCCACTCCTCTTTAAAAGGCACAACTCTTTTAAGGGGCAAGTTTATGACAAATATATGGATAAAAAGTCCGCGCATGAGGCTACTTACTTGAGTATCCGGGCGATTGCAACTTAGACCTGCGTCCTCGGTCAGATCCGGACACATTGCTTGTGATCCGAAGAACAGTTTATACATCTCCACGGGCGTTGCACCCATAAAGTACTGGAGAGCTCGTGGTCCCTCCGGATTAAACTCCCATAGACGAAGGGAGCGACGTTTGCCGGGCAGGGTTTGGCGGATCAGCATGACCTGCGTCACTTTGACCAGGTTGAGGTCTCTTTCCAAGATATCCCTGACGCGGCCCTGCAACAAAGGCACGTCTTGGGATGGCCCCAGTCTAGGCCCTCATTGACCCATGACTCTAGCAGCTGTGGGGGACCCGAGCGGAAAGCAGGCGGCACCACCCATATGTTGCCCCTAGGAGCGGTGATATAGAACCACTCCTGTTGCCATAAGCCGAGCTCCTCTTGAAAGAGCCCTCGGGCCAGGGAGCATCAGCATTCTTACTTATAACAGCGCCTCCGCACTCGGCGTGCTGTCCCTCGATCATCTTCGGCTCCACTTTAAAGGTCTTAAGCCATAATCCAAAGTGAGGGGTAACACGGAGGAATGCTTCACACATGACGATGAATGAGGAAATATGGAGGATGGACTCCGGAGCTAAGTCGTGAAATTCCAGCCCATAATAGAACAGCAGCCCCCTCACAAAGGGATCCATTGGGAAGCCTAACCCCCGAAGGAAGTGAGATTTGAACACCACGCTCTCACCGGGCTGGGAACCGCCTGCCCTTGAGAAGGCAACCTATGCGGAATTTCGCCGGTAAAGAACTTAGCCTCTCTCAACTTTAGCATGTCCTCCTCCGTGACGGAGGAGGGCATCCATCGGCCTTGAAGGTCGGAACTGGACATTGTCGATGGTCCGAAGCGCCTGGAATCTGGAGCCTAGGGTATCGGAACTCGAGGCGGTGGGCGAACTTGTTTGAGGTTGGAAAAAAGGAGTAAGGCCTTGGTCTCTTTATAAGAGGTTGATTACCAAGAGCCCTCCCTATGACCGTTTGGGACTCGCCTTTAATCGAGAAAACATGCTAAACGGGCACGATTGGGTTACCCACGTCCGTATTGATGAGAATCCCGTAAATAAAGGGGACACGATCTCTGCTTTGACAAGACGTGCCAAGAAAACTACCTCGCAAAACGCGCTGAGGTGGAGAAGTGAAAACGATTCGAATAAAGGCTTGGCTCCAGTGTGATGTCACGCTATGGAATACGTCAGCAGATTAGATTTGTGTTAATATTATTCTCTCTATGGCAATATGTGGAAACTTATTTTGCAGAGCCGGACACTACTCTTGGTGTTTACAATCTTTTATGAAGAACTTGGAGGAGGAACCCGCCTTGCAATGCCGAAGACAATCTGCGCGCCCGACTCGTCGTCATTGAAGCCTGGTTCAGGGGCTACTGAGGGAGTCCTGGATTAGGGGTGTTCGGATAGCCGGATTATACCTTCAGCCGAACTCCTGGACTATGAAGATACAAGATTGAAGACTTAGTCCCGTGTCCGGATGGGGATTTCCTTGGCGTGGAAGGCAAGCTTGGCGATGCGGATATTTAGATCTCCTACCATTGTAACCGACTTTGTGTAACCCTAACCCTCTCTGGTGTCTATATAAACCATATGGTTTTAGGCCGTAGGACAACAACTCCAACATACAACAATCATACCATAGGCTAGCTTCTAGGGTTTACCCTCCTTGATCTCGTGGTAGATCTACTCTTGTACTACCCATATCATCAATATTAATCAAGCATGACGTAGGGTTTTACCTCCATCAAGAGGGCCCGAACCTGGGTAAAACATTGTGTCCCTTGTCTCCTATTACCATCCGCCTAGACGCACAGTTTGAGACCCCCTACCCGAGATCCGCCGGTTTTGACAACGACAATATTCCTCGCGCGCCTTCTTCCAATGCGACCTGAATCCTGCTCGAGGAGTAATAGACCTCGGATATCCGAGGAGCCCCGATCAAGCTTCCCAAGAGGTGTTTTTCTTTCATCGGATCCAAAGACCCTCTCAATGCAAAGTTATTTAGTAGCGAACTATTCCCGTGCCGGGATGAGGGTGCCGATTGATACGTCTCCAACTTATCTATAATTTTCGATTGTTCCATGTTATTATAGAATCAATCTTGGATGTTTTATATTCAATTTTATATCATTTTTTGGGACTAACATATTAACCTAGTGCCCAGTGCCAGTTGCTGTTTTTTTGCTTGTTTTTGGTTTTTCAGAAAGGGAAAAATTTGTTTTTGCCACTCTAGATTTTGCCAATTTTTCTTATGCCACTCTAGATTTTTACATTTCACTTTTGCCACTCTTAGATTTTAACAATTATCACAATTGCCATTCTATGGAAAAGCAAAATAATTTTATTTTATTTTTGCCACTCTTAGCTTTTCACAATTATCACAATTGCCACTCTAATTTTTTTGGTTTTGCCACGAGAATGGCAATTGTGATAATTGTCAAAAACTAAAAATGGCAAAAGTGAAATGTCAAAATCTAGAGTGGCATAAGGAAAATTGGCAAAATCTAGAGTCGTAAAAACAAAATTTTCCCTTTCAGGAAATCAATATCAAACAGAGTCCAAATGGCAAAAAAGCTTTGGATCATTTTTCTGGATCAGAAGGGACCCACGAAGGTTCGGGAGAAGACCTGAGGAGTCACGAGGGAGCGACAAGCTCAGGTGGCGCGCCCCCAGGATTGTGGGCCCCTCATGGCACCTCATGACCTAATTAAACCTCTACAAATTTCCAGATATTCCAATTATACTAGAGAGCCATCCAAAACACTTTTTTCACCGTCACAGGTTTCTGTTCTTCCGAGATCCCATCTGGAAGCCATTTCCGGCACCCTCCCGGAGGGGGAATCGATCATGGAGGGTTTCTACATCATCCTTGCTGCCCTTCCGGTGATGCGTTAGTAGTTCATCACAGACCTACGGATCCATAGCTATTAGCTAGATGGCTTCTTCTCTCTCTTTGATCTTCAATACAATGTTCCCCTCGATGTTCTTGGAGTTACATCCTATGTAATCTTCTTTTGTGTGTGTTTGTCGGGATCCAATGAATTGTGGGCTTATGGTCAAATTATTCATGAATATTAATTGTGTCATTTCTGAATTCTTTTATGCATGATTTTTATAGCTTTGTATTTCTCTCCGATCTATCTGTTTGGTTTGGCCAACTAGATTGATCTCTCTTGCAATGGGAGATGTGCTTTGTGATAGGTTCAATCTTGCGGTGTCCCATCCTAGTGACAGAAAGTAAAAGGACACATATTTGTATTGTTTCCATTAAGAATAAAAAGATGGGGCTTATTCATATCGCTTAGGTTTACTTTGTCTACATCATGTCATGTTGCTTAAAGCATTACTTTGTTTTATACTTAATACCCTAGATGCATGCTAGATAGAGGTCGATGGGTGGAGGAATAGTAGTAGATGCAGGCAAGAGTCGGTCTACTTATCTCGGACGTGATGCCTATATACATGATCATTTTCTTGGATATCCTCATAACTATGCGCTTTTCTATCAATTGCCCAATGGTAATTTGTTCACCCACCATATGTTATGTGCTCGAGAGAGAAGCCTCTAGTGAAAACTATGGCCTCGGGTCTACTTTTATCATATATAAAAACACAAAAATAACTTGCTGCACTTCTATTTATTTTGTTTTGCAATTTATCTTATTATCTACCACTACAATATTTGATCCTTGCAAATAACCGCCGAGGGGATTGACAACCCCCTTGTTTGCGTTGGGTACAAGTATTAGCTTTTGTGTGTTCAGGTGCTGCTAATGAGGTTCTGTGTGGTTCTTCTACCAGATTGATAACCTTGGTTCTTAACTGAGGGAAATACTTATCTCTACTATACTTCTTCATCCTCTACTCTTCGGGGAAATCCCAACGCAGCTCATAAGTAACACCGATTCTGTTGCTTCTGACAACTCTGACCAAATCTGAAACACCACCATGTAATGCAAAACTGAATAGTCCTTTCAGATGTTATTATAACATGTTAACACAGCTTGAGGCCACTCCCATTGGCACATCTCACTAATAAAGATATCGTCCCCCGAATTTCCAGTGGTATTACCAGGAAAACCCCTCGATTCGTGCATGCATGTAACACATATCGCATTGAGAACTCGTGCAATTACTGCCAGACAGTACGCTCCTTTGGTGTTTTTACGAGCCCATAAAGGGCACATGACAACGTGAATCAATCTTCACGCCTTCCTCCTTGCTCTCGCTCCCATCATCCCCGAGCTCCAACGCCCGAAGAACAGAGCACGAACAGCCTCCAACCCCCTTTTTTTCCTCTTCCCAATTGATGGAGTCCTGGACTAGGGGGTGCTAACCATGTCGGCCTCCGGGTCATGGGCCGAGCCGAGGACCCCCAGACAACCAACGAATGGGCCATGTTTTCCATCTCGCATGATATATTCAACATGGAATCCTTCGAAGACTTGGCCCATAACCGAAGACATGTTTGAATCATCGACAAGTTTATACCTTTATGTAACTGACCTGCATGTAACCCTAGGTACCCCCGATGCCCTCGAGGAGTTTTAGATGTAGGGTAAGATTCATTCACATATGATCTTGAGGTAGATCATCCTATACTTTGTACCCCATCCACAATCTATAAAACAAGAGCAGGACGTAGGGTTTTACCTCTTCGAGAGGGCCCGAACCTAGGTACAACATCGTGTCCCTTTTCGCCTTGTTACCATCAAGCTAAGATCACTAGCTCAGGACCCCCTACTCGAGATCCCCCGGATTTAACTACGACATTGGTGGCCCATATAGGTCCCACTGTGTTGTAAAAGCAGCTCGATGGCTCACCTTCGGATTGATGACAACATTGGCTATGGGAAGACCATCTTCCTGGATAACTTTTGTCCTTGACAACGTCAAGCTCTACACCGATTCGACTAGCCATCTCAGCTAGATCGGAAACTTTGCTCGAGGCTAGACCATCAGGTTTGGAAATCTAGAGTACGATATGAATGCCTGCGACGAGCTTGCATTTTCAGGCTGGGTGTCAGACTAGTCCAAAGACCTCGCCGACGCCTTCGTACCGATCTTAGATCAATCTCGGATCAGGACCATGGTGCAGATCGCACCTCAGATCTAGCTTCGTGCCTAGAACCGAGCATTGCCTCGACGGTTAGATGATGTTTGACCGATGAACTTCCCGAGGCCATGAAAGATGGTATCTCAGTAAAGCTTCACCTAAGCCCAACCTTCAGTTAGGATATGGGCGAGGCTGGCAAAGTACTTCTGAATGAGATGTTAGATGAGATTCAGAGCCTCACAATCTCAAACAACCAGACCTTGATTTACGATTAGATCTAGGAGAAATCTGGAGAAGCAAGAATTTACAACCACCCTCCACCCACCTAGTCGCTACCATTGAGGATTTAACCAACATCCTAGCACACACCTTCGAGGAGGCAACTGACATGTATGAAGATGTCGGCAAGATGTCACACTCTACTTTGCCGCCTGCTGCTACCCATACCGGCAAGTGGGCAGATATGTCGACCTACGATGTTTTACATGGTAGACACTCTCAAGGATGGAGGAGGGGGCAGAAACCCCCCAAGCACCAACGTAGGGGCTGCCATAACAGAGGCAACGACAATGGTGACATGAGGAATGGTGGCACCAGAAACGGTGGTACCACCAAGGGAGATGGCGCTCAAGACATCAATGATAACCAGAACGCCGAGAATGATGTCGGCGCTGTTAACAACAACATCGACGATATGATCAATGGGGATGAAGATGACCCCGATGGTGGCGATTATGTCTCCGATACTGAGGAAGATAGAAGCCTCAGCCCCGACGAGTACGATGCTTTAAAACAACCCTTCGGGGAACCTTGAATCAAAATGCTTTGCAGGTGATTAGCCAGTATGATCAAAAGCATCAAGCGGAAGTCCCAGCGGAATAGAACCGAATAGGATGAATTGAACGATAGATAGGTCGAGCTCCTCAGGGCCGAGTAGGCACTTGAGGACAAACTCGAGCAAAACAGGCTAATAAGTTTTAGCCACAAGGACTTTACTTCCATATCTCGATTAGGAGGCCAAGGACAAGATGCTATCTAGGCGCGAGTGGGCCGAGAAGCCCAGCCGCTGTCCTTACGGATGAGATAGGCCAGCAGGCGGGTACAAGAATATTACAGAAGCCCCGTGGCGCCAAGTTGGAGTAGGTCTACCTTGTCCCTGCAAGAAATATGATCCAAGGGAGAAAAGATGTTAAGGCCAGAAGCTCCACCTCGATCAATCTATAAATCTAGGGAGCGTCCACCTGCTCGTACACATGGAGATGATCTCCACGCCAATGGATTGAGGATTTCCTCATGCTCGTACACATGGACAATGGAGATGATCTCCACGCCATCAAATACCTACCCTTGAAGCTCAAAGGATCTGCTCATCACTGGCTTAACAACCTCCTCGAGGACTGAATTGGAGTCTGGGAAGACACCGAGGATGTATTCTGAGCAAACTTTCAAGGTACTTATGTCCGACTACTGGATGCGAATGACCTTGCTCATGCTGTGCAAAGGCCAGTGGAGTCAATCTAAAAATTCGGGAATCGGTTTTTGACCAAGAAAAATCAGGTAATGGATTGCCTGGAAGCCAAGGCAATACCCGTGCTACTTGTGAGCTGCCTTGGGATTTCCTCGAAGAGGAGAGGATGATGCAATACAATAGAGATAATTATTTTCGTCAGTTAAGAAGCATGGTTATCAATCCATTAGGAGAACCACGTAAAACCTCGGTAACAACACTTACACACACATGGAAGCAAATACTTGCACGCAACGCGATCAAGGGGGTTGTCAATCCCCTCGGCGGCTATTTGCAAGGATCAAATCTTGTAGTGATAGATAGATAAAATAAAATACAAAATAAAATAATGGTAATAAAATTGCAGCAAGGTATTTTTGGATTTTATATATGATAAAAGTAGACCCGGGGGCCATAATTATCACTAGAGGCTTCTCTCTCGAACAAAAAGCATACGACGGGTAAACAAATTATTGTTGGGAAATTGATAGAAAAGCGCATAGTTATGACAATATTCAAGGCAATGATCATGTATATATGCATCACGTCAGTGTCAAGTAGACCGAAATGATTCTGCATCTACTACTATTACTCCACACATCGTCCGCTATCCAGATGCATCTAGAGTATTAAGTTAATAAAAACGGAGTAACACCTTAAGCAAGATGACATGATGTAGACAAAGTAAAACCAACCAATATGAATAAACGCCATCATTTTCCCCTTAATGGCAATGATACAAATACGTGTCTTGTCCCCTACATTGCCACTAGGATATGGAGCACTTCAAGATTGAATCCATCACAAAGTACCTCTCCCATTGCAAGATAAATCAATCTAGTTGTTCAAACCAAACAGACAGATAGGAGAGAAATACAAAGCTATAACAATCATGAATAAAAGAATTCAGAGAAGACTCAATTAATATTCATTAATAATCTGATACTAAACCCACAATTCATTAGATCCCAACAAACAAACCGCAAAAGAAGATTACATCAAATAGAACTCCAAGAATATCAAGGAGAACACTGTATCGAAGATAAAAGAGAGAGAACAAGCCATCTAGCTACTAGTTATGGACCCGTAAGTCTGTGGTGAACTACTCACACATCATCAGAAGGGCAACAAGGTCGATGTAGAAGCCCTCCGTGATCGATTCCACCTCCAATAGAGTACCAGAAAAGGCCTCCAGATGGGATCACGGAAGAACAGAAACTTGTGGCTGTGGAAAAAGTATTTTGGGTGTCTCTCTGTTGGTTTACTAATTTTAGAGAATTTATAGAGGTGGAATTAGGTTAGACGGAGCCATGAGGGGCCCACAAGGCTTCAGGGCGTGCCTACCCTGCCTGGGCGCGTCCTATTGCCTTGTCGTCTCCTTGTTTGCCTTTTGGTCTCCACTTGAAGCTTCTAGGGTCTCTCTTGTCCATAACAAAATCGTGAAAAAGTTTCATAGCGTTTGGACTTCGTTTGGTGTTGATTTCGTGGAAAACCAAAAATAGGCAAAAACAACAACTAGCACTTGTGACTGGTTTAATAGGTTAGTCCCAAAAAATGATATAAAATTGCATGTAAAACATCCAAATTGATATTATAATAGCGTGGAACAATAAAAAATTATAGATATGTTGGAGGCGTATCAAGCATCCCCAAGCTTAAATCCTACACGTCCTCGAGTAGGTAAATGATAAAAACATAATTTTTGACGAGGGATGCTACCTAACATCTCTATCATGTAATCTTTCTTTTAATTAGGAATATTAAGATCCGAATGATTCAAAGCAATAGTCTATAATTTGACATAAACACGTAATACTCAGGCATACTAACAAATAATCATGTCTTCAAAATAAAAATGCTAAAGAACACTATCCCTACAAAATCATATAGCCTTGTCATGCTCCATCTACTTAACACAAAATATAATGGGACAATTGCATTTTTACCCCTAGTTGGAACCTACCCACGAGTTTTGCCCTTACTTTTCAACTCTGCTCAGTTTTGCCCTTAGATTTGCCCCCGAGGTCACACGAATGCCCTTTGACCGTTTGACCAATACTTTGAAAATTCATAACAAATTCATATGAACTCGGAAAAATGCAAATAAGATATCAAAATGTTCAGATAAACATTACCTTTATGTGCATATCATTTGCATTAAGGATAAAAGTATCGTTTAAACTACCAGAGGTATTAATGTTATTAGCATTATTAAAGATAAAAAGGGTACAAAAATACTTTTTTCAAGAATAAAAATTACATGCAAATGTAGGTGATGTTTTCTGAACATCCTGATACCTTGCTTGCATTTTTCTGAGTTCATATAAACTTTTTATGAATGTTCAAACAACTTTGACCATTATTTTGAAACTTCATAACAAGTTGATATGAACTCAGAAAAAATGAAAAAATGATATCAGGATGTTTAGAAAACATCATCTGCATTTGCATGTAATTTTTGTTCCCCAAAAAGTATTATTTATACCTTTTTATTTTTAATAATGTTAAAAACATTAACAAACTTAGGTAGTTTAAACGGTAATTTTTCCCTGAATGCAAATGACATACACATAAAGGTAATGTTTATATGAACATTTTGATATCTTATTTGCATTTTTCTGAGTTCATATCAATTTGTTATGAATTTTTAAAGTATTGGTCAAACGGTCAAAGGGCATTCGGGCGACTTAGGAGGAAAATCTAAGGGAAAAACTAAGCAGAGTGAAAAAGTAAGGGCAAAACCCGTGGGTAGGTTCCAACTAGGGGCAAAAATGCATTTGTCCCCATAATAAAAATCATGCACTACCCCAGTGTCAGCCAAGCAATTGGTTCATACTTTCTAATTCCCTTCAGCTTGTTCAACCCCCACGTAATACATGAGCACAGACCATGGATATAGCATTATGGGTGGAATATAATACGGTGTTAGAGATTAGTATGGAGAAGACAAAAAGGAAGGAAGTCTCACATCGACGCGGCTAATCAACAGGCTATGGAGATGCCCATCAACTAATGTCAATGCAAGGAGTAGGGATTGCCATGCAAGGGATGCACTAAGAGCTATAAGTGTATGAAAGCTCAAACTAAAAACTAAGTGGGTGTGCATCCAACTTGCTTGCTCTAGAAGACCTCGGACATTTGGGGAAGCCCATCATCAGTATATGAAACTGACTACATAGGAGACTCTCTATATGAAAAACATGGTGCTACTTTGAAGCACAAGTGTGGAAAAAGATAGTAACATTGCTCCTTCTCTCTCTTTTCCTCTCATTTTTTGGTGGGCTCTTTTTGGCCTCTTTTTTATATTTATTTCCTCACTGGGACAATGCCCTAATAATGAATAATGATAATCACCACACTTATTTTTACTTACAACTCCAAATTACAACTCGATACTAGAACAAAATATGACTATATGAATGCCTCTGGCAGTGTACCAGGGTGTGCAATGATCTAGCGTAACATGTATAAAAAATGATGATGAACGGTGGCTGAGCACAAATACTATGTCAGCTATATGATCATGCAAAGCAATATTACAATGATGACATGTGTCATAATAAACGGAACGGGGGAAGTTGCATGACAATATATCTCGGAATGACTATGGAAATGGCATAATAGGTATGTATGGTGGTTGTTTTGAGTAAGAAATAAGGAGGCTTATGTGTGATAGAGCGTTACATATCATGGGGTTTGGATGCAACAGCGAAGTTTGCACCAACTCTCGAGGTGATAAAGGGTAAGGCACGGTACCGAAGAGGCTAGTAAATTGCGGAAAGGTGAGAGTGAGTATAATCCATGGACTCACTTTAGTCATAAAGAACTCACATACTTATTGCGGAAGTCTATTAGCCCTTGGAGCAAAGTACTACTATGCATACCCCTAGGGGGATATTGGTAGGAGTTAACCATCGCACGCCCTCGACCTTCATGCAAAGGAAGGCACTCAATAATAAACTGTGCTCCAACTTCGTAGCATAGGGAGACTATATGTGCATGCTTAGGGAATCACAAACCTTAACACCAATATTCTTACTAAACTACACTCATTCACTAGTACCTCCCACATATTACCATCTTAATATCACAAAACAATCGCAAGGAATCAAACTTATCATATTCAATGATCTACATGATTTTTTCTATTATATCCTTCTTGAATAACTATCATACTAGGGCCAATTTCATAACCCGTGCATATTGCCATTACTATTATAAAAATCTCAAAATGATATAATTGAAGCATGAGAGTGCAACTATTTCTTAAAAATATAACCACCGCGGTGCTCTAAAAGATATAAGTGAAGCACTAGATCAACGACCTAGCTCAAAAGATATAAGTGAAGCACAAAGAGTATTCTAACAAATCATGAATATGAAGGAAATATGCCCTAGAGGCAATAATAAAGTTGTTATTTTATATTTCCTTATATCATGATAAATGTATATTATCCATGCTAGAATTGTATTAACCGGAAATTTGATACATGTGTGGATACATAGACAAAACACCGTGTCCCTAGTAAGCCTCTACTAGACTAGCTTGTTAATCAAAGATGGTTAAGTTTCCTAACCATATACATGTGTTGTCATGTGATGAACGGGATCACATCATTAGAGAATGATGTGCTGGACAAGACCCATCCGTTAGCTTACAATTATGATCGTTTATTTTTATTGCTATTGCTTTCTTCATGACTTATACATATTCCTCTGACTATGAGAGTACGCAACTCCCGAATACCAGAGGAACACCTTGTGTGCTATCAAACATCACAACGTAACTGGGTGATTATAAATATGCTCTACAGATGTCTCTGAAGGTGTTTGTTGGGTTGGCATAGATCAAGATTAGGATTTGTCACTCTGAGTATCAGAGTGGTATCTCTGGGCCCTCTCGGTAATGCACATCACTATAAGCCTTGCAAACAATGTGACTAATGAGTTAGTTATGGATGATGCATTACATAACGAGTAAAGTGACTTGCCGGTAACGGGATTGAACTAGGTATGAAAATACCGACGATCGAATCTCGGGCAAGTAACATACCAATGACAAAGGGAATGAAGTATCTTGTTATGCGGTTTAACCGATAAAGATCTTCGTAGAATATGTAGGAGCCAACATGAGCATCCAGGTTTTGCTATTGGTTACTCACGGGAGATGTGTCTCGGTCATGTCTACATAGTTCTCGACTCGTAGGGTCCGGACGCTTAACGTTCGATGATGATTTGTATTATGAGTTATGTGATTTCTTGACCGAAGTTTATTCGGAGTCACGGACGTGATCACGGACATGACGAGGAGTCTCCAAATGGTTGAGAGGTAAGGATTCATATATTGGAATGTTATATTCGGACATCGGAATGGTTCCAAGTGATTCGGATTTTTATTGGAGTACCGAGGGGTTACCAGAACCCCCGGGGAAGTTAATGGGCCTTAGTGGGATTTAGTGGAGAGAGAGGGAATAAGGGCCACGAGGTGGCGCGTGCCTCCCACCTGCCCAAACCGAATTGGACAAGGGGTAGGGGTGCGTCCCCCTCCTTCCTTCTCCTTCTCCCCTCCTTCCTTTCCCTCCGGTGGAAGAAAGGAAAGGGGGGAGAATCCTACTCGGACTAGGAGTCCAAGTAGGACTCCCCTAGCGCGCCCAACCTGGTCAGCCTCCTCTCTCCCTCCCTCCTTTATATACGTGGCCAGGGGGCACCCCAATAGTACAACAGACAATCTCTTAGCCGTGTGTGGTGCCCCCTCCAAAGTTTAACACCTCGGTTATATCGTCATAGTGCTTAGGCGAAGCCCCATGCCAGTAATTTCATCATCACCGTCACCACGCCGCCGTGTTGACGAAACTCTCCCTCTTCCTCAACTGGATCAAGTGCTCGAGGGACATCATCGTGCTGAATGCGTGCTGAACACGGAGGTGCCGTACGTTCGATACTTGGATCGGTTGGATCGTGAAGACGTTCGACTACATCATCCGCGTTACTAAACGTTTCCGCTTTCGGTCTACGAGGGTATGTGGAGACACTCTCCCATATCGTTGATATGTATCTCCTAGATAGATCTTGCGTTATCGTAGGTAAAGTTTTTGAAATACCTCGTTCCCCAACAGTGGCATCCGAGCCAGGTCTATGTGTAGATGTTATATGCACGAGTAGAACACAAAGAGTTGTGGGCGATAATAGTCATACTTCTTACCACCAACATCTTACTTTGATTTGGCGGTATTGCTGGATGAAGCGGCCCGGACTGACATTACATGACCGCGTTCATGAGACTGGTTCTACCGACGTGCTTCGCACGGAGGTGGCTGGCAGGTGTCTGTTTCTCCAACTTTAGTTGAATCGATTTTGACTACAGCCGGTCCATGTTGAAGGTTAAAACAACACAGTTGACGAAAAATCGTTGTTGTTTTTATGCGTAGGTAAGAATGGTTCTTGCTAGAAGCCCGTAGCAGCCATGTAAAACTTGCAACAACAAAGTAGAGGACGTCTAACTTGTTTTTGCAGGGCATGTTGTGATGTGATATGTTCAAGACGTGATGACATATAAATTGTTGTATGATATGATCATGTTTTGTAAATGTTATCGCAACTGGCAAGAGCCATATGGTTGTCCCTTTATTGTATGAAATGCAAACTCCATGTAATTGCTTCACTTTATCTCTAAGCGGTAGCGATAGTTGTAGAAGCAATAGTTGGCGAGACGACAACGATGCTACGATGGAGATCAAGGTGTCAAGCCGGTGACGATGGAGATCATGACAGTGCTTTGGAGATGGAGATCAAAGGCACAAGATGATGATGGCCATATCATGTCACATATTTTGATTGTGTGTGATGTTTATCCTTTATGCATCTTATTTTGCTTAGTACAGCGGTAGCATTATAAGATGATCCCTCAATAAATTTCAAGGTATAAGTGTTCTCCCTGACTATGCATCTTTGCTACAGTTCGTTGTGCCGAGACACCACGTGATAATCGGGTGTGATAAGCTCTACGTTCACATACAACGGGTGCAAGCCAGTTTTGCACATGTAGAATACTCGAGTTAAACTTGAAGAGCCTAGCATATACAAATATGGCCTCCGAACATGGAGACCGAAAGGTCGAACATGAATCATATAGTAGATATGATCAACATAGTGATGTTCACCATTGAAAACTACTCAATCTCACGTGATGATCGGACATGGTTTAGTTGATATGGATCACATGATCATTTATATGACTAGAGGGCTGTCTATCTAAGTGGGAGTTCTTAAGTAATATGATTAATTGAACTTTAATTTATCATGAACTTAGTCCTGATAGTATTTGCATATCTATGTTGTAGATCAATAGCTTGCGATGTAGCTCCCTGTTTTTTTGATATATTCCTAGAGAAAAATAAGTCGAAAGATGATAGTAGCAATGATGCGGACTGGGTCCATGATCTTTGGATTATCCTCATTGCTGCACAGAAGAATTATGTCCTTGATGCACCGCTAGGTGATAGACCTATTGCAGGACCAGATGCAGACGTTATGAACATTTGGCAAACTCGGTATGATGACTAGTTGATTGTTTAGTGTGCCATGCTTTGTGGCTTAAAACCGGGACTTCGAAAACGTTTTGAATGCCACGGAGCATATAAGATGTTCCAAGAGCTGAAATTCGCCTTTCAGACTCATGCCCGAGTCGAGAGGTAAGAGACATCTGACAAGTATTTTGCCTACAAGATGGTGGAGAATAGCTCAACCCGTGAGCATGTGCTCAAAATGTCTGAGTACTATAATCGCTTGAATCAAGTGGGAGTTAATCTTCCAGATAAGATAGTGATTGACAGAGTTCTCTAGTCGCCATACCAAATTACTAGAAATTCGTGATGAACTATAATATGTAAGGGATGACGTAAACTGATTCCCGAGCTCTTCGCGATGCTGAAATCGGCGAAGGTAGAAGTCAAGAAAAGTATCAAGTGTTGATGGTTGAAAAGACCACCAGTTTCAAGTAAAAGGGCAAGGGAAAGAAAGGTAACTTCAAGAAGAATGGCAAGAAAGTTGCCACTCCCGTGAAGAAGCCCAAAGCTAGACCTAAGCTTGAAATTGAGTGCTTCTACTTCAAAAGGAATGGTCACTAGAAGTGGAACTACCCCAAATACTTGGCAGATAAGAAGGATGGCAAAGTGAACAAAAGTATATTTGATATACATGTTATTGATGTGTACTTTACTAGTGTTCATAGTAACCCCATGGTATTTGATACCGGTTCAGTTGCTAGGATTAGTAACTCAAAGCAGGAGTTGCAAAATGAATAGAGACTAGTTAAGGGCAAGGTGACGATGTGTGTTGGAAATGTTTCCAAAATCACCGTCACACACTTCTTTTACCTTTGAGATTAGTGTTGAACCTAAAATAAATGTTATTTGGTGTTTGCATTGAGCATGAATATGATTGGATCATGTTTATTGCAATACGGTTATTCATTTAAGTCAAAGAATAATTGTTGTTCTGTTTACATGAATAAAACCTTCTATGGTCATACACTTAATATAAATGGTTTATTGAATCTCGATCGTAGTGATACACATATTCATAATATCGATGCCAAAAGATGCAAAGTTGATAACGATAGTGCAACATACTTGTGGCACTGCCGTTTAGGTCATATTGGTGTAAAGCGTATGAAGAAACTCCATGCAGATGGACTTTTGGAATCACTTTATTATGAATCATTTGATGCTTGTGAACCATGCCTCATGGGCAAGATGACCAAGACTCCATTCTCCGGAACAATGGAGCGATCCACTGACTTATTGGAAATAATACATACCAATGTATGCAGTCCGTTGAGTGTTGAGGCTCGCGGCGGTATCGTTATTTTCTAAACATTCACATATGGTTTGAGCAGATATGGGTATATCTACTGAAACACGAGTATGAAACATTTGAAAAAGTTAAAAGAATTTTAGAGTGAAGTGGAGAATCATCGTAACATGAAAATAAAGTTTCTACGATCTGATCACGGAGGCGAATATTTGAGTTACGAGTTTGGCCTTCATTTAAAACTATGTGGAATAGTATCAGAACTCACGCCACCTGGAACACCACAGAGTAATGGTGTGTCCGAATGTCGTAATTGTACTTTATTAGATATGGTACGATCTATGATGTCTCTTACTGATTTACCGCTATCATTTTGGGGTTATGCATTAGAGACAACTACATTCACGTTAAATAGGGCACCATTTAAATCCGTTGAGACGACACCGTATGAACAGTGGTTTGGCAAGAAACCTAAGCCGTTGTTTCTTAAAGTTTGGGATTGCGATGCTTATGTGAAAAAGCTTCAACTTGATAAGCTCGAACCCAAATCGGAGAAGTGCATCTTCATAGGATACCCAAAAGAAACTATTGGGTACACCTTCTATCATAGATCCAAAGGCAAGATCTTTGATGCTAGGAGTGGATCCTTTCTAGAGAAGGAGTATCTCTCGAAAGAAGTGAGTTGGAGGAAAGTAGAACTTGATGAGGTAATCGTACCTTCTCACGAATTGGAAAGTAGTTCATCACAGGAATCAGTTCCAATGATTCCTACACCAATTAGTGAGGAAGCTAATGATGATGATCATGAAACTTCAGATCAAGTCACTACTGAACCTTGTAGGTTAACCAGAGTACGATCCGCACCAGAGTGGTACGGTAATCCTGTTCTGGAGGTCATGTTACTTGCCCATGATGAACCTATGAACTATGAGGAAGTGATGATGAGCCCAGATTCCGCAAAATGGCTTGAGGCCATGAAATCTGAGATGGGATCCATGTATGAGAGAAAAGTGTGGACTTTTGGTGGACTTGCCCGATGATCGGCAAGGCATAGAGAATAAATGGATCTTCAAGAAGAAGACTGGCGCTGACGGTAATGTTACTGTCTACAAAGCTCGAATTGTCGCAAAAGGTTTTTGACAAGTTCAAGGTGTTGACTACGATGAGAGTTTCTCACTCATATCTATACTTAAAGTCTGTCCGAGTCATGTTAGCAATTGCCGCATTTTATGAAAATTGGCAAATGGATGTCAAAACTGCATTCCTTAATGGATTTCTTAAAGAAGAGTTGTATACGATGCAACCAGAAGGTTTTGTCAATCCGAAAGGTGCTAACAAAGTGTGTAAGCTCCAGCGATCCATCTATGGACTGGTGCAAGCATCTCGGAATTGGAATGTTTGCTTTGATAGTGTGATCAAAGCATATGGTTTTATAAAGACTTTTGGAGAAGCCTGTATTTACAAGAAAGTGAGTGGGAGCTCTGTAGCATTTATGATATTATATGTGGATGACATATTGTTGATTGGAAATAATACAAAATTTCTGGATAGCATAAAAAGATACTTGAATAAGAATTTTTCAAAGAAAGACCTTGGTGAAGCTGCTTACACATTGAGCATCAAGATCTATAGAGATAGATCTAGACGCTTGATAAATTTTTTCAGTGAGTACACACCTTGACAAGATTTTGAAGTAGTTCAAAATGGAATAGTCAAAGGAGTTCTTGCCTATGTTGCAAGGTGTGAAGTGGAGTAAGACTCAAAACTCGACCACGACAGAAAATAGAAAGGGAATGAAAGTCTTTCCCTATGCCTCAGTCATAGGTTTTATAAAGTATGCTATGCCGTGTACCAGACCTATTGTGTACCTCACCATGAGTTTGGCAAGATGGTACAATAGTGATCCAGGAGTGGATCACTGGAATAAGGACATGTTTCTATGTCATGGAGGTGACAAAAAGTTTGTCATAAAGGGTTACGTCGATGCAAGCTTTGACATTGATCTGGATGATTATAACTCTCAATCTGGATATATATTGAAAGTGGGAGCAATTAGCTAGAGTAGCTCTGTGCAGAGCATTGTAGACATAGAAAATTTGCAAAATACATACGGCTCTGAATGTCGCAGACCCGTTGACTAAACTTCCCTCACAAGCAAAACATGATCACACCTTAGTACTCTTTGGGTGTTAATCACATGGCGATGTGAACTAGATTATTGACTCTAGTAAAACCTTTGGGTATTGGTCACATGGCGATGTGAACTATAGGGTGTTAATCACATGACGATGTGAACTATTGGTGTTAAATCACATGGCGATGTGAACTAGATTATTGACTCTAGTGCAAGTGGGAGACTGAAGGAAATACGCCCTAGAGGCAATAATAAAGTTGTTATTTTATATTTCCTTATATCATGATAAATGTTTATTATCCATGCTAGAATTGTATTAACCGGAAACTTGATACATGTGTGGATACATAGACAAAACACCGTGTCCCTAGTGAGCCTCTACTAGACTAGCTCGTTAATCAAAGATGGTTAAGTTTCCTAACCATAGACATGTGTTGTCATTTGGTGAACGGGATCACATCATTAGAGAATCATGTGATGGACAAGACCCATCTGTTAGCTTAGCATTATGATAGTTTAGTTTTATTGCTATTGCTTTCTTCATGACTTACACATATTCCTCTGACTATGAGATTATGCAACTCCCGAATATCGGAGGGACACCTTGTGTGCTATCAAACGTCACAACATAACTGGGTGATTATAAAGATGCTCTATAGTTGTTCCGAACGTGTTTGTTGGGTTGGCATAGATCGAGATTAGGATTTTTCACTCCTAGTATCGGAGAGGTATCTCCGGGCCCTCCCGGTGATGCACATCACTATAAGCCTCGCAAGACTAATGAGGTAGTTACGGGATGGTGCATTACGGAACGAGTAAAGAGACTTGCTGGTAACGACATTGAACTAGGTATGAAGGTACCAACGATCGTATCTCGGGCAAGTAACATACCGATGATAAAGTGAATGAAGTATGTTGTTATGCAGTTTGACCGATAACGATCTTTGTGGAATATGTAGGAGCCAATATGAGCATCCAGGTTCCGCTATTGGTTATTGACTGGAGATGTGTCTCGGTCATGTCTACATAATTCTCGAACCCGTAGGGTCCGCATGCTTAATGTTCGATGACGATTTGTATTATGAGTTATGTTTTTTGATGACCGAAGTTTGTTCCGAGTCACGGATGTGATCACAGACATGACGAGGAGTCTCGAAATGTTTGGGAGGTAAATATTCATATAATGGAAGGTTATGTTCAGACATCGGAATGGTTCCAAGTGATTTGGGTATTTTTTTGGAGTACCGAGGGGTTACCGGAACCCCCGGGGAAGTTAATTGGCCTTAGTGGGATTTAGTGGAGAGAGGGAAGAAGGGCCACGAGGTGGCATGCGCCTCCCCCCTGCCCAAATCGAATTGGACAAGGGGTGGGGGCGCGGCCCCCTCCTTCCTTCTCCTTCTCCCCTACTTCCTTTCCCTCCGGTGGAAGAAAGTAAGGGGGGTCGAATCCTACTTGGACTGGGAGTCCAAGTACGACTCCCCACTCGCGCGCCAAACCTGGCCGTCCTCCTCTCTCCCCCCTCCTTTATATACATGTCCAGGGGCACCCCAATAGTACAACAGACAATCTCTTAGCCATGTGCGGTGCCCCCTCCATAGTTTAACACCTCGGTCATATCGTCGTCGTGCTTAGGCGAAGCCCTGCGCGGGTAACTTCATCATCACCGTCACCACACCATCGTGCCAACGAAACTCTCCCTCGTCCTCAACTTGATCAAGAGCTCGAGGGACGCCATCATGCTGAACGTGTGCTGAACACGGAGGTGCCGTACATTCGGTACTTGGATCGGTTGGATCATGAAGACGTTTGACTACATCAACCGCGTTAATAAACGCTTCCGCTTTCAATCTACGAGGGTACATGGACACACTCTCCTGTCTCGTTGCTATGCATCTCCTAGATAGATCTTGCTTGATCGTAGGTAAAGTTTTTGAAATACTGCATTCCCCTATAGAATAATGTGTATCCCTCTCAAATGTTGTGTGCAGCAAAGATGATTGTGGCAAAATAAAATCAAACAAAGAAAATACGACTATAATACACGATGCTCCGAGCAAAACTTGGCAATGGTTATAGCTCCGAGTAATTCGCTGATGGTTGGAAGACTAAAGAGGGGATGCCTTCCGGGGCTTCCCCAAGCTTAGACGCTTGGGTCTCTTAAATATTACCTTGGCGTGCGTTGGGCATCCCCAAGCTTAGGGTCTTTCCACTCCTTCTTCCTTCATCCATCGCGATCTCACTTAAAACTTGAAAACTTCAGCACACCAAACTCAACAGAAACTCGTCAGATCCGTTAGTATAACAAGAAAATCATAAACTTTAGGTACTGTTGTAAACCCATCCATATTTTATTATTGCATAATACCTACTGTATTCTAGCTTCACCATGACTTATACCCCCCGATACAATCCATAGATTCATTAATACAAGCAAACTATGCAGCGTAAACAAAATTTGTCAAAAACAGAACAATCTGTAATGATCTGAAAAGACGCAATACTTTTGTAACTCCGAAAATTCTAAAAAATTAGGACAGTGTGGGAAATTTGTATATTAATCATGTGTATGAAGAATTTATTACGTTCTAGTGAATTTATACAATTCTTGTACTAGCGCAAAAGTTTCTGCTTTTCCACAGAATCAAATCAACTATCAACCAAATCATTCGAAAGGCTTTACTTGGCACAAACACTAATTTAAACACAAAAACACAATATAAGAATAACATATTTGTGTGCACACAAGAAAACAGAAAATGAAACATATTGGGTTGTCTCCCAACAAGCTCTTTATTTATAGCCTTTAAGATACGCTTTGATATTCATTGATGCTCACATGAAAGACAAGAATTAAAGCACAAAGAGAGCATCATAAAACATGTGACGAACAAATTTAAGTCTAACATACTTCCTATGCATAGGCATTTTATAAGCAAACAAATTACCAAGCCAAGCAAAACCAAGCATAAGCAAGGAATAAGAAAGAAGCAATATCAATCTCAACATCAAGAGAGGTAATTTAGTAACATGAAGATTTCTACAACCATATTTGCCTCTCTCATAATAACTATATGTAGGATCATATTCAAATTCAACAATATAAATATCATGTAAAACATTCTCTTTATGATGCATATGCATGCAAATCTTATAGTCTTCCAAGATAGTTGGATTAACATCAACTAAAGTCATGACCTCTCCAAACCCACTTTTATCAATAATTTCATAAGATTGAACACTCTCCAAATATATAGGGTTATTTTTTTTCTAAAGTTGGCACTCTTCCAAACCCACTTTCACTAGTATATATTGCAAACATTGTTATCAATATCATATTCATCATGACGCTTAAATAAATTTTCAAGATCATAAGAAGCATCACCCCAATCATGATCATTACGATAAGTAGTGGACATAACAAATTCATCATTACCAAGCTTGTAGTTTTGCATATCATTAGCACAACTGACATTAATTGATTTTATACTAACATCATTGCAATCATGCTTTTCATTCAAGGAACTATCATGAACCAGTTTATAAATTTCTTCTTCTAACACTTAAACACAATTTTCAGATTCAAGGTTTAAAGCAAAGCTTCATAGAGATAACCAAGTGCACTCAACTTGCTATTAAGTGGATGAGGATCCATAGTTATCTTAATTTTCTTGCTTTTCTTTCTGTTCTTGAGTCATGACATGAAGGCAATAAAAGCAAGCAACGAAGCAAACAAAATACTTTTGTGTTTTCGTATTTTTTATGAGAATTGGGGGAGATGAAAATGAGAGACAAAGGCAAATAAAAAAATAAGAGCAAGTAGATGATAGTTTGTGTGAAGGTAATTGATAGATTTTGGCGATGTCTCCCCGACAACGGTGCTAGAAATTCTTACGGCTACTTGTGAGATGCGTTGGGATTTCCTCGAAGAGGAGAGCATGATGCAGTATAGTAGAGATAAGTATTTCCCTCAGTTAAGAACCAAAAATATGAATCACCTGCACACACAAAAGCAAATACTTGCACCTAACGCGATCAAGGGGTTTGTCAATCCCCTCGACAGTTATTTGCAACGATCAAATCTCATAGTGATAGATAGATAAAATAAAATGCAAAATAAAATAATAGTAATAAAATTGCAGCAAGGTATTTTTGGATTTTATATATGATAAAAGTAGACCCGGGGGCCATAATTATCACCAAAGGCTTCTCTCAATAAAAAGCATACGGTGGGTGATGTCTACTACACAACCTTCTTCTTGTAGACGTTGTTGGGCCTCCAAGTGCAGAGGTTTGTAGGACAGTAGCAAATTTCCCTCAAGTGGATGACCTAAGGTTTATCAATCCATGGGAGGCGTAGGATGAAGATGGTCTCTCTCAAACAACCCTCCAACCAAATAACAAAGAGCCTCTTGTGTTCCCAACACACCCAATGCAATGGTAAATTGTATAGGTGCACTAGTTCGGCGAATAGATGGTGATACAAGTGCAATATGGATGGTAGATATAGGTTTTTATAATCTGAAAATATAAAAACAGGAAGGTAACTAATGATAAAAGTGCGCACAAACAGTATTGCAATGCGTTGTAACAAGGCCTAGGGTTCATACTTTCACTAGTGCAAGTTCTCTCAACCCTAATAACATAATTGGATCATATAACTATCCCTCAACATGCAACAAAGAGTCACTCCAAAGTCACTAATAGAGTAGAACAAACGAAGAGATTATTGTAGGGTACGAAACCACCTCAAAGTTATCCTTTCTGATCGATCTATTCAAGAGTCCGTAGTAAAATAACACAAAGCTATTCTTTCTGTTCGATCTATCCTAGAGTTCGTACTAGAATAACACCTTAAGACACAAATCAACAAAAACACTAATGTCACCTAGATACTCCAATGTCACCTCAAGTATCCGTGGGTATGATTATACGATATGCATCACACAATCTCAGATTCATCTATTCAACCAACACAAAGAGCTTCAAAGAGTGCCCCAAAGTTTCTACCGGAGTGTCAAGACAAAAACGTGTGGAAACTCCTATTCATAAGTTCACAAGTTCACTGAACCCGCAAGTTGATCACCAAAACATACATCAAGTAGATCACGTGAATATCCCATTGTCACCATAGATAAGTGAGTATAGGGGATCTATCGTAGTGCTTTCGATAAGTAAGAGTGTCGAACCCATCGAGGAGTAGAAGGAAATGATAAGCAGTTTTTAGCAAGGTATTCTCTACAAGCACTGCAATTATAAGTAACCGATATTTTTGTGATAGGATAATTTGTAATGAGCGACAAGTAACAAAAGTAAATAAAGTGCAGCAAGGTGGCCCAATCCTTTTTGTAGCAAAGCACAAGCCTGGACAAACTCTTATATAGAGAAAAGCGCTCCCGAGGACACATGGGAGTTATCGTCAAGCTAGTTTTCATCACGTTCATATTATTCGCGTTCGGTACTTTGATAATTTGATATGTGGGTGGACCGGTGCTTGGGTGTTGTCCTTACTTGGACAAGCATCCCACTTATGATTAACCCCTATTGCAAGCATCCGCAACTACAAAATAAGTATTAAGGTAAACCTAACCATAGCATGAAACACGTGGATCCAAATCAGCCCCTTATGAAGCAACGCATAAACTAGGGTTTAAGCTTCTGTCACTCTAGCAATCCATCATCTACTTATTACTTCCCAATGCCTTCCTCTAGGCCCAAAAAATGGTGACGTGTCATGTAGTCGACGTTCACATAACACCACTAGAGGAGAGACAACATACATCTCATCAAAATATCGAACGAATGCCAAATTCACATGAGTACTAATAGCAAGACTTCTCCCATGTCATCAGGAACAAACGTAACTAGTCACAAAGCATATTCATGTTCATAAGCAGAGGAGTATTAATATGCATAAAGGATTTGAACATATGATCTTCCACCAAATAAACCAACTAGCATGAACTACAAGGAGTAATCAACACTACTATCAACCTACAAGTACAATCCCAGACTATGAGACAAGAATTGGATACAAGAGA
This sequence comes from Aegilops umbellulata, assembly GCA_032464435.1. Taxonomy (NCBI): domain Eukaryota; kingdom Viridiplantae; phylum Streptophyta; class Magnoliopsida; order Poales; family Poaceae; genus Aegilops; species Aegilops umbellulata. Next base: position 117,150,464 of record CP136056.1, read on the forward strand.
TGAACTAGGGTTTGAGAGGAGATGGTGCTGGTGAAGATGTTGATGGAGATTGCCCTCTCCCGATGAGAGGAGCGTTGGTGATGACGATGGCGATGATTTCCCCCTCCCGAAGGGAAGTGTCCCCTACAGAACAGCTCTGCCGGAGCCCTACATTGGTTCCGCCAAGGTTCCGCCTCGTGGCGGCAGAGTCTCGTCCCAAAAACTTGCTTGTGATTTTTGACTTCATATAGCAGAAGATGGGCACCGGAGGGCCAACAGGGGGCCCACGAGGCAGGGGGCGCGCCCCCACCCTGGACCCCCTCTGGTATTTCTTCCGTGGAGTTTCAGGACTTTTGGAGTTGTGCAGAATAGGTCTCTAATATTTGCTCCTTTTCCAGCCCAGAATTCCAGCTGCTGACATTCTCCCTCTTCATGTAAAACCTTGTAAAATAAGAGAGAATAGGCATAAGTATTGTGACATAATGTGTAATAACAGCCCATAATGCAATAAATATCAATATAAAAGCATCATGCAAAATGGACGTATCAACTCCCCCAAGATTAGACCTCGCTTGTCCTCAAGCGGAAGCCGATAACGATAAATATGTCCACATGTTTAGAGGTAGAGGTGTCAATAAAATAAAATACGGACATGAAGGCATCATGATCATTCTAATAACAACAACATATATGGGCAATGTCATATGATTTCTTATGCTCAAGTAATAATCTATTCACAATGCAAAGTACGAATCAGAAACTTTATTGAGAACTAACAAACTATAATCTCAGTCGTTGAAGCAATTGCAATTTATCATAACATAAGAAATACTCTATGTCAGAGCTCTTCAGCAAGTCCACATACTCAACTATCATTTAGTCTTTCACAATTGCTAAAACTCATGCAATACTTGTGGTTACGGAGTTTTAATCGGACACATAGAAAGATAGGGGCTTATAGTTTCGCCTCCCAACCTCTTACCTCAAGGCTAATGTCAACAATAATAGCTCATGCTAACTTACATCCAATTATATATATATATATATGTATATATATATATATATGGTGTTACTATTCATCACCCAGGGTGCAGAATAAATTATTCTTCACCCGAGGTAATCTTACGATCATTTCATAAATAAATTACATTTAAAATACAAATACTTACATTCATATTGATTTACTGCATAAAATTTGCCATAACAAAAAATTATAGGTCAAAAATTATGTTTTATGTACATTTTACACTATGTTTTTACATTTGTAATTTTACGTAACATAAAATATTTTTTACGACGATTATAGGTTTTCTTACGTTCTCCTTTTATGTCTAAAATAAGACAAAATTTACAAAACAATAATAACCCATTACATTGTCTTCCTTGTCCAACATCAACTCTTTAGCATGTCATATTTTAATTAGTGCTCCCAATCATAAAAGATGTCCAAGATAGTATATTTATATGTGAAACTTCTCTTTCTTTATTACTTCCTATTAATTGCAACAATGACCAAAGCAATGTTTGTCAACTCCCAACAATTTTTAATCATCATTCTCTTTCTATGTGAAGTCATTACTCTCCATAAGATCAATATGATCTCTCTGTTTCTTTTTATTCTTTTCTCTTTTTCTTTTATTCCCTCAAGATCATGGCAAAATAATCAAGCCCTTGACTCAACAGTAATCTTTATGATATAGCTCACGGACTCAATTACATAGAGGGATCATAAAGCAAAACTCAAAACTAGATCGTACCAAAACTCTTATTCTACTGGATCAAGGTACTACTAATAGGATTGAACTAAGAAAAACGGTAAAGATAGGAATGTGATGGTGATACGATACTGGGGCATCTCCCCCAAGCTTGGCAGTTGCCAAGGGGAGTGCCCATCCCCATCTGATTATGTCTCCTTTGTTGGTGAAGAAGATGGAGGTGATGAGGGATAGTCGCACATTGAGCGTAAGAGGTCCTCCAACTTGTGGATAATGCCCTTGAGTGCGATGATATGCTCCTTCAACAAAATATTTTCATGCGTGAGATACTTGTTCTGTATACGAGCTAGCTCAATCATCTTGAAAGCTTCGATCTCAGTTGGGGCAAGAAGGTCATGATCAAGTTGAAGGATGTCTTTTGTTGCCAGAACTTGGTCCTCCGTGGCCTTCTTGATCCTTTCATCCTTGTCGATCTCCATGGGTTCTTCCCTATTAAGCTCTATCTTCATTAGCCAAGCATCGTTGTCACCATTGTTGGAGGAGGGGGACGACATGATGCCTGGCCTTGACAACCCTGACAGAAAACAACACGAAACAAGAACAGAGGATAACTGCATGATACGGTGGTCGGGAGAATATATAATGAATTTTTACCGACGAAAATACGTATCGTGCAAGAAAACGGAGTCCGGAGAGCTCACGAGGTGCCCACGAGGCAGGGGGCGTGCCCTCCACCCTCGTGGAGGCCTTGTGTCCTCCCCGGACTGCTTCTTATTTTTCTATTTTTCTGAATATTCCAAAACGGAGGAAAATTGCCATTAGCACTGTTTTGGAGTCGGTTTACTTACCGTACCACATACCTATTCCTTTTTGGAGTATGAAATGTTTCAGAAAGTGTCCCTTATGTATTCCTCCGGAGTCACGGTTTCAATAACATTGGTTTCGACATTTATAGGATTACCTGAGATATAATGTTTGATTCTTTGACCGTTCACCACCTTCGGATTTGTGCCTTCGAAGTTTTTGATTTTTATTGCTCCAGAACGATAGAACTCCTCGATAACGTAAGGACCTTCCCATTTAGAGTGAAGTTTTCCTGCAAAAAATCTTAAATGAGAGTTGTATAGCAATACATAATCACCTACATTAAACTCATGCTTTTGTATTCTCTTGTCATGCCATCTTTTAACTTTTTCTTTAAACAGCTTCATTTTGATAGGATTTGGTTCTCCATTCATCAAGTGAGCTAATGTCAAATAACCTCTTCTCACCGGCAAGTTTGAAATCATAATTGAGTTCTTTAATAGCCCAATAAGCCTTATGTTCTAGTTCGAGAGGTAAGTGACATGCTTTTCCATAGACCATTTTATACGGAGACATACCTATAGGATTTTTATATGCAGTTCTAATGGCCCATAATGCATCATCAAGTTTCTTGGACCAATTCTTTCTAGATCTATAAATAGTCTTTTGCAAAATTAATTTGAGCTCTTCGTTACTCAATTCTACTTGACCACTAGGCTGAGGGTGATAAGGAGATGCAATTCTATGATTAACATCATACTTAGCAAGCATTTTACGGGAAGCACCATGAATAAAATGTGAACCACCATCAGTCATTAAATATCTAGGGACTCCAAACCTCGGAAAAACAACTTCCTTAAGCATATTAATAGAGGTGTTATGATCAGCACTACTAGTTGGAATAGCTTCTACCCACATAGTAATGTAATCAACAGCAACTAAAATATGTGTATATCCATTAGAGGCAGGAAAAGGTCCCATATAATGAAAGCCCCAAACATCAAATGGTTCAATAACAAGTGAATAGTTCATAGGCATTTCTTGGCGTTTACTAATATTACCAATTCTTTGACATTCATCACAAGATATGACAAACTTACGTGCATCCTTGAAGAGACTAGGCCAATAAAAATAGGATTGCAATACCTTATGTGCAGTTCTATCTCCAGCGTGGTGTCCTCCGTAAGATTCGGAATGACACTGGCGTAGGATCTGTTCCTGTTCATGCTCAGGTACACAACGTCTAATAACACCATCTACTCCTTCTTTATAAAGATGTGGGTCATCCCAGAAGTAATGTCTTAAATCATAGGAAAACTTTTTCTTTTGTTGGTATGTGAAACTAGGTGGTATCAATTTAGCAACAATGTAATTAGCATAATCAGCATACCATGGAGCAGTACGAGAAGCATTTATCACATTTAATTGTTCATCAGGAAAGCTATCATCAATAGGTAGTGGGCATCAAGAATATTCTCTAACCTAGACAAGTTGTCTACAACTGGGTTCTCAGCTCCGTTTCTATCAATAATATGCAAATCAAATTCTTGTAGCGAGAGAACCCATCTAATAAGTCTAGGTTTAGCATCTTTCTTTTCCATAAGTTATTTAATAGCAGCATGATCAGTGTGAATAGTTACTTTAGAATCAACAATATAAGGTCTGAACTTATCACCAGCAAATACAACTGCTAAAAATTCATTTTCAGTAGCATACAATTTCTCTGAGCATTGTCTAAAGTTTTACTAGCATATTGAATAACATTTAATTTCTTATCAACTCTTTGCCCTAGAACAGCACCTACAGCATAATCACTAGCATCACACATATTGTCAAAGGGTAAATTCCAATCAGGTGGCTGAACGATGGGTGCAGAGATCAATGCTTTCTTAATTATTTCAAATGCTTCTACTCAATCATCATCAAAGACAAATGGTATATCTTTTTGTAATAAATTAGTCAGAGGCCGAGAAATTTTTGAGAAGTCCTCAATGAACCTCCTAAAAAACTCGGCATGACCTAGGAAACTTCTTATACCTTTGATGTCCTTGGGGCATGGCATCTTTTCAATAGCATCAACCTTGGCTTTATTTACTTCAATACCTCTTTCAGAAACTTTATGCCCCAAGACAATACTTTCATTAACCATAAAGTGGCACTTCTCCCAATTCAATACAAGGTTAGTTTCTTCACATCTCTGCAAAACTCGATCGAGGTTGCTTAAGCAATCATCAAAAGAGGATCCATAGATGGAGAAATCGTCCATCAATACCTCACAAACCTTTTCACAAAATTCAGAGAATATAGCCATCATGCATCTTTGAAAGGTAGCAGGTGCATTACATAAACCGAAGGGCATGCGTCTATAAGCAAAAGTACCGAAAGGGCAAGTAAAAGTGGTCTTTGATTGATCATCAGCTGACACAGGTATTTGCGAGAAACCAAAATAACCATCTAGAAAGAAAAAAATTGTATGTTTGGATAATCTTTCTAGCATTTGATCAATAAAAGTTAAGAGGTAATGATCCTTTTAGTAGATTTATTTAATTTGCGGAAATCAATTACCATCCTATAACATGTAATAATTCTTTTCAGAATCAATTCATCTTTATCATTAGGAACGACAGTAATACCTCCCTTCTTAGGGACACAATGGACCGGACTTACCCACTGACTATCAGCAACGGGGTAAATTATACCTGCCTCAAGGAGCTTTAGTATTTCCTTTCTTACCACTTCTTTCATCTTAGGATTTAGCCGTCCTTGGTGTTCACGAACTGGTTTGGCGTCTTTCTCCAAATTTATGTTGTGTTGGCATAGAGTGGGGCTAATGCCCTTAAGATCATCAAGAGTATATCCAATAGCAGCGCGGTGCTTCTTCAGAGTTTTCAATAATCTCTCTTCCTTCTTCTCTGAAAGGTTAGCACTAATAATAACAGGATATATCTTCTTTTCATCAAGATAGGCATATTTAAGAGTATCAGGCAATGGTTTAAGCTCAAACACGGGATCACCCTTGGGTGGAGGAGGATCCCCTAGAATTTCAATAGTCAAATTGTGTTTCAGGATGGGTTCTTGTTTAAAGAATACTTCATCTATTTCCCTTCTTTCATTCATAAACATATCATTTTCATGGTCTAGCACATATTGTTCTAAAGGATCACTAGGAGGTACGACAATAGAAGCAAGACCAATAATTTCATCCTAACTAGGCAATTCTTCTTCACGGTGTTGTCTACGAAATTTAGAGAAATTAAACTCATGAGACATATCATCCAAACTAATAGTAACAATATCCTTTGCGCACTCTATCCTTGCATTAACAGTGTTCAAGAAGGGTCTACCAAATATAATGGGACAAAAACTACCTTGTGGGGAACCAAGAACAAGAAAATCAACACGATATTTAGTTTTCCCACACAAGACTTCAACATCTCTAACAATTCCCATGGGTGATAAAGTATCTCTATTGGCAAGTTTAATTGTGACATCAATATCTTCTAACTCAGCAGGTGCAATATCATGCATAATTTCTTTGTATAAGTCAAAAGGTATTGCACTAGCACTAGCACACATATCACATAAGCCAGGTGTCGGGGGAAATGTGCCTCCTCGAACACCTATGGGGACCGAGCCCCTTTCTTGGTTCGGCGGGGGGCGGAGGTCGCGCGAATAGTGGATCGAGGCGATGCACACAAGGGGTTTACCCAGCATCGGGCCGCACGGATGCGTAAAACCCTACTGCTGCTTTGTGGTTTTGTATTGTGTTCTTGCTCGGGAGCGTGTGGTGCTACAGTACACGCGAGCTGCTGGCGAGACCGAGCGTGAATGGCCTCTTCCCCCCTTCCTCCCGTTGCGCATGGGGCCTCCTTTTATATGTGCAAGGGGTTACCCACAGGTGGCAACGTAGGCGGGGGTAAAACTGGAAAATGCTATGTTGGGTACAACTGTTTGCACAGTGCTATCATACCTAACTCTGACGGCAGGGGACAAGGGCATTAAATGCCCGTATGGGTCGCCCAAACAGTGCAGGAAAGGGGCCGTCAGGATCGCCACCGTTTGCCACGATGGCTACTCTGTCAGCGTTGCTTCGCCACCACATGCCCCTGGCTGCGCAGCCTCTCGCCACGTACGCCTGGAATGGCCCCAGAGCGACGCGTGGGTGGATGAGCTGGAGCACAGGCGCGGGGTGGGGACTTGCCGCGGCAAGCGCCTTGCCGCGGTTGGTGCCTTGTCGCGCCCGGGAGCTTGTCGCTCACTGGTCCTTGCCGGGACGCGGGGCGCGTCGCAGCAAGTATCTTGTCGTGCCTCGGTCGGCCTTCCCGGCAAGCTCCTCTTGCCGGGGCCTTGTGCTTCGAGCGGCCATCCCTGCAAGCTCCTCTTGCTGGGGCCTTGCTCTCTTCGGGTGGCCTTCCCGGCAAGGTCCTCCTACCGGGGCCTTGGCTCAAATACTTTGTTCTTGGATGGCCCAAAAAGGGGCCACGGAGAGTTTTGGCGGTCGCCTGGCAAGCCTTGCCGTGGGGTGCTACGACTGCCCGTGCACAAGTTCGGGGGACTAAGGTACCCCTACTTTAGTACACCGACAGGAGCCCCCGGGCCTGGGCCATACACGGTGCCGAGCGCTGTTGGGCCAGGCCCAAAATAGTGCACAGGCACGCGTGGCCTGGGTCATATGCTGCATCTTCTTCTGCATCCACCACGTCCTCCCCGAACGACACGCATTGAACGCGGCATCGTGGGGAGAGGCGTACGTGACGTGGGCGGCGTGCGCGGGGCTGAGCCCATCAGGCATGCGTCACGTCGCAATAAAGGGGGACGGTTCGCGCTATCCCCATAAGTGGAGGGAGGCGTAGAGGCGCGGTTCGTTTGCTGGACGGGGCCGAGGCATGGTTTCCGAGGCGTCCGCTCCCCACGATCATGGGGTGAGGGGAGGTCGTCTCATCCATCGCCTCGGTCTTGCACGCCAGCCACGCGGCTCCCATGCACCTGGGGTCGCGGACGGTGGAGGCAGGAAACCGGGCCGAGGCAGGAGGCCGGTCCCAGTCGCCTGCCCTTCCCGCGTCTTGATTGGCCGAGCGGGGCGGTCGAGCCCCCACCCTGCTCCTTTATAAGGAGCAAGAGGGGGGGCGACGAAAACCCACACTCCTCCATCTTTGCTTCTCTTCAGCTTCTGATCCCCTCTCTTCATTCGCCATGGAGAAAGGGAATCCCAGTCCTTCATCGGTGGCGGCGAGGGTCGCCGCTAGGCAACGCGCCCCTCCTCCCCTTGCACCCGTGGTGGCAGAGCCAACCGTAAGGGGAAGGGGGAGGGGGCGAGGTCGTGGGCGAGGCCGAGGCGCTCAGGCACGAGGCGGACGGGGCGTCGCGCCGGCCTCTCCTCCGCTAGCGGCCCCTCTTCTCACGGCAGTCCACATCGGGGACGACCCCTGCGAGTTCTTCGTCAGGCTGCGCCGGGCGCCTCGTTGTCGCCTCCGTCTCCCGGCTCCCTTCACGAGCGTGATGGAGATGGAGCAACCCGAGACGCTAAGACTGCGCATGAGGGGCTGCGGGATAAGCAGCACACGAGTCCACGTTGAGTCCCCAGCCCCCGGCGTGATGTATCTTGGTCGAGGGTGGAAGACGTTCGCCCGTATCCACACCTTGATGGAGGGGTTCACCCTCCATTTTAAGTTGATGGAGGGCGATCTCCTCTCCGTCAAGGTCTTCGGGTGCTTCGGGACCCGGGCCCGGTGCTGCGTGGATAGCTCCTCCGACAGCGAAAGCTCCTCCTCGAGCGAGAGTGACGAGGAGGGGAGCGACAGGGACGACGAGGGCAGCGGTCGTCGGGATGACTGGTCCGACTAGGCGTCGGCCGCGGCTCTGCGTGGCACCGGCGACCCCATCATCCGTGTCGCCGGCTCCTTGAGCTTCCCGGGGTCGTCTTCTTGGGTGGCTGGAGTAGCGAGGCTGCGGAAGAGGAAGAGGGCTGGCGGCAAGGCTGTCAACTCGGAGTATGAGGGCCAGATGCCCTCGACAGCGTGTTGACGTCCCGCTGCCTCATCTTCGAGCTCCACTTCCGGCGCCGCCGTCACCATCCAGCCTCCGGATCCCCCGGACGGCCCTCCGGGCATTCTGTTGGTGTCTTCTGCCACCCGTAGCTCGCCTAGGCGCCCCTTTTGCCCTTTTCGCCTCCTTGTCCTACCTCCTGACGAGAGAGACAAGGGATTATGGGCATCTTATCTCTTTTCAATCTGTAAGCCCTCGGGTCTTAGCTATGTTTAAAACTTGTAATCCCATCTTTCATGTTTTTCATTCTCTCTGAACTGTACCTGAGCGGAATGTTTTTAATGAAAAGGGGATGTTTGCCGGGCCATTTGTCCCGTGGGTAAAACCCACGCCAAGGAGCGAATCCTTTATGTCGTTAAGATAGACACTTCTTTGCCCGGCAACAGGCCCTGCCGTCTTCCCGCGCCACTCGACCTTCCTCACGCCTTTGGCGGAGGTAGGGATGAGGCGGGTTCGGGCTCCTCATTCCATTCCTTTGCCGCCGCGGCTGCTACCAAAACTGGCCCCAGGAACGCGCTCCGGGGCTCAGAGTGAAGGGAGCACGGCAGCTTTTTAGGAAGGAACAAGGTTTTCGCATTCCTCAGTCCATAAGAGAATGCATGACAAGGGATGAAAGACTTATCTGGGATTGCAGCCCCCGGCAACTTTGGCTTGTCGCGGGCGAATCTTTGTGCTTGCAGCCCCCGGCAACACTAGTTCGCCGGGGACCAGATGCTGGTCCGCCCTTCTTCTCTTCTTCGTCCTTAAGCGATCTGGCCAGGATATGCAAAACCCTGTGAACCAAGGGAAACGAAGAAACAGGAAAAAGGACAAGGACTCGACTTCTAAGCTAGGGGTTAGCAGCTGTTAGGCACTATCAACCCTAACCAAGGATGAGACTCGACTCAGCATGCATGCTAAAACTTAGGGCGCCAGCACTTCATTTACTGCTGCTCAGGGTCTGCGCCTGGCTTTGTACAAAGGATTACATGCAACAACGGCAAGACTTGTACAAAAGGTTGGTTGCCGGGCGGGGCCCGACAACCGCGCCTTACGGGTAAAACTTACGAAGATGCTCAATATTCCAGGAGTTGCTCATCGGAGTGCCATCTTCGGTCTCGAGGCGGACAGTGCCGGGCCTCGTGACTTGTCTCACCCGGTAAGGGCCTTCCCACTTTGGCGTCAACTTGTTATGATTCTTGGCGGACGGAGCGCGCCGAAGAACAAGGTCGCCTTCCTCGAAGCTTCTGGCTTTAACTTTGCGGCTATGGTAGCGACGCAAAGCTTGCTGGTAGCGAGAGGCTCGCACAGCAGCCTGAAGATGATGTTCCTCAAGGAGCAGCGCGTCATCTTCACGCAGCCGCTCTTGCTCAAGCTCATCATAAGCGAGCACTCGAGGTGACCCGTATACGAGTTCCGTGGGGGTAACTGCTTCTGCTCCATAGACTAGAGCAAATGGTGTCTGGCCAGTGGCTCAATTTGGTGTCGTTCTGATCGACCAAAGAGCCACCGACAGCTCCTCGATCCAGTTTCTTCCGCACTTGTGCAGCCTGTCGAAAGTTCTGGTCTTGAGCCCGCGCAACACTTCGGCATTGGCCCTCTCCGCTTGACTGTTGCTCCTGGGGTGAGCAACAGAAGCGAGGCAGACCTTGGCGCCGAGATCTTGGACGTATTGCATGAAGGCGCGGCTCGTGAATTGTGTATCGTTGTCGGTGATGATTCTGTTGGGGATCCCGAAGCGGCAAACAATCGACGTGAAGAACTTGACTGCTGACTGTGCTGTCACCTTCCTCACTGGTTCCACTTCCGGCCACTCTGTGAACTTGTCGATTGCGACGTACTAGTACTCAAAGCCCCCGACAGCTCGGGGGAAGGGGCCGAGGATGTCGAGCCCCCAGACCGAAAATGGCCAGGAAAAAGGGATCGTCTGCAGAGCTTGAGCTGGCTGGTGTATCCGCTTGGAATGGAACTGGCACGCTTCACACTTGGTTACTTGTGCAGTTGCATCCTGGAGGGTTGTCGGCCAGAAGAAACCTTGCCGGAATGTTTTGCCGGCAAGTGCTCTGGCGCCAATGTGGTGACCACATATGCCTCCATGTATCTCTGCCAACAGCTTCTGTCCGTCTTCCCGGGAAATACACTTCAATTTCACACCTTTGCGCCCTCTTCTGTACAGTGTGTTGTCGACGAACTGGTACATACTCGAGCGCCGGGCTACTCTTTCCGCTTCTTCTTGCTCTTCGGGAAGTTCTCCGTTCTGGAGGAAATGGACAGTCAGCTGCGCCCATGCTGGAGCCTGTGGCTCGACAACAAGGACTGAAGGCACATCTGCTGCTGCGGGAACGTCCGCTTCTATGGCGAGGATCTGGGGCTCAGCCGGAGCTTGATGTTCCCCGGCAAGCTTGCCGGAGCAAAACTTGTCGGGAGCGCCTGCTTCTACGGAACAAACCCTGGGGTTTTCCGGAGCAGACGGCACCTCAGCGCTCTTGGCGTCGATCTTGGGGACCTTCTTGGCGGTGGCTCCAGGGAGCTCTGCCGGAAGATAGTCACCGGAGACCAACTTCCTCTTCTTGCTCTGTCTGGTTGATGGCGTTACGGATGGCTGAGTCAGCTTGAGCACAAAGTTTCCTGGTTCCACAGGTAACTTAAATGCTGCGCACTTTGACAGGCCATCAGCGATGTCGTTCTCAGCTATTGGAATGTGTTCCATTTGCAGGCCGTCAAAGCACTCTTCTACCTTCCTCACTTCTTTAACGTACGCTTCCATCAACGGACTCTGGTAATCTTTGTTCACTTGGCGGACGACAAGCTACGAGTCACCCCTGACAATGAGCTTCTTGATCCCAAGTTCTGCCGCGATCCTGAGACCGGCAAGCAAACCTTCATACCCTGCAGTATTGTTGGTTGCTTGTTCCTTGGGGAAGTGCATCTAGACTACGTACTTGAGGTGCTCTTCGGTGGGCGCGATAAGCAACGCGCCAGCACCGGTGCCTTGCAGCGAGAAGGCACCATCAAAACACATCAGCCACTCTTTGCTTGCTTCTTTGGCGGGGATGCTCGTCTCTGGGATTTCTTCGTCTGGCGTCGGTGTCCACTCCGCTATGAAATCCGCCAAGGCTCTGCTTTGGATAGTCGAGGTGCTCTCGAACTTGAGACCGAAGCTCGACAGTTCCAGCGCCCACTCGACAATCCTGCCTGTTGCTTCTGGATTCTGCAGTATCCTCTTCAGCGGAAAGCGGGTGACAACCGTAATCTCATGTGCTTGGAAGTAATGGTGCAGCTTTCTCGAGGCCATGAGAAGGCCGAAAAGCAATTTCTGCACACCAGAGTACCTTGACCTAGCCCCCTGCAGAAGGGAGCTGACAAAGTAAACTGGGCGCTGCACCATTTTCTTCTTCTGCACCTCCACTCGCTCCTGCGCAGATTCATCCTTGTCGGGGCCAGAGCTTGTTGGGGAAGCCTCTTGCTTGTCGCTGGACGCGCTTGCCGCGGTTGCTAGCTCATCATTTGCCTCCCTCTCCGCTACTAACACAGCAGTAACCACTTGATTTGTTGCCGCCAGGTACAGCAGCAACTTCTCTTGTGGTTTAGGCGCAACAAGTATTGGAGCGGAGGACAGGTATTTCTTCAAGTCCTGCAGCGCAGCCTCCGCTTCCGGAGTCCATTTCACTGGACCCGCCTTTTTCAAAACTTTGAAAAATGGCAGGGCGCGTTCTGCAGACTTGGAAATAAACCTGCTGAGAGCCGCGACGCAGCCGGCAAGCCTTCGTACATCCTTGACACATGTTGGTGCTTCAATCTGCTCGATGGCCTTGATTTTGTCTGGGTTGGCTTCGATTCCTCGCTGAGACACGAAGAACCCGAGAAGCTTGCCGGAAGGGACTCCAAACACGCACTTCTCGGGGTTGAGCTTGAGGCTGATCCTGCGCAAGTTCGTGAAGGTCTCTTCTAAATCTTGAATCAGGGTTGCCCTGTCCCTGCTTTTGACCACTATGTCATCCATGTAGGCTTCCACATTTCTGTGGATCTGTGGCTCAAAAGTGGTATGGATAACCCTCGCAAACGTCGAACCAGCATTCTTCAAACCGAAAGGCATCCGTATGAAACATTACGTGCCACATGGAGTGATGAATGCGGTCTTCTCCTCGTCTTCTTCAGCCATGAAGATCTGATGGTATCCTGAGTAGGCGTCAAGAAATGAAAGCAGGTCACATTCGGCCGTGGAGTCAACAATCTGGTCAATGCGCGGCAAGGGAAAGGGATCCTTGGGACAAGCTTTGTTAACATCAGTAAAGTCGATGCAAAGCCTCCATTTCCCATTTGCTTTGCGCACGACAACAGGATTGGCCAACCACGTCGGATGGAGCACACCTCTGACGAGGCCTGCCGCTTCCAACTTCTTGATTTCTTCTGCGATGAACTCTTGGTGCTCCACCGCTTGCTTCCTGACTCTTTGCTTGACGGGCCGTGCATGAGGACAGACGGCGAGGTGGTGCTCAATCGCTTTCCTGGGAACGCCGGGGATGTCAGATGGTTGCCAGGCAAACACATCGACATTCGCCCGCAGGAAAGCAACGAGCACGCTTTCCTATTTGGAGTCGAGAGTGGCACTGATGGTGAAGGTACCACCAGTGCCGTCCTCCTTGGCGGACACCTTCTTGGTCATTGGCGGAGCTGCCATTGTCTTCCTACACTTGCCGGTGGAGATTGATGGCGCGTCCTCGACGGCAGCGCAACACTCCGAAGAGGTGCGCTTGCCGGAGTGGGCACCAGAGCACTCACTGGGCTTGGTCTTCTTCTTGCCGGCGGAGCTCGACGGCGCGTCCTCGACGGTAGCGCAACACTCCGTAGAGGTGCGCTTGCCGGAGTGGGCACCAGAGCACTTGTCGGGCTTGGTCTTCTTCTTCCCTCCGGGAGCTTCAGCGGCAAGTGGCTTGTGATCCGCTGCGGCTGCTACTTCCCGGTAGATCTTGTCGGCATTGATAAGGGCATCCTTCTTGTCGCCAGGGACAGAGGTGACGCTTATCGGGCCTGGCATCTTGAGCATGTTGTATGCATAGTGAGAGGCCGCCATGAATTTGGCCAGCGCTGGACGGCCGAGAATTCCATTGTAGGGCAACGGAAAATCGGCAACGTCAAAAGTGATGCTCTCTGTCCTGAAGTTCAGCTTGCTGCCAAATGTTACTGACAACGTTATCTTCCCCTTCGGCTTGCTCCTTCCCGGGTTGATTCCTTGGAACGTGCCGGTCTCTTCGAGCTCGCTGTCGGGGACTTGGAGTTTCCGGAGCACAGCGGAGGAGATCAGGTTCAAGCCGGCCCCGCCGTCGACTAGCATCTTGGTGACCTTGAGGTTGCGGACTGTTGGCGAGACCAACATCGGCAAGCACCCGATCGCAGTTGTGCGGTCAGGGTGGTCCTCAATATCGAATATGATAGGCGTGCTGGACCATTTCAGAGGCTTGCGCGACTCGACGGGTGGTTCCGCTGCATTGACTTCCCGCGCCCACTGCTTGAGCTGGCGGTGAGAAGTATGCAGGGAAGCACCGCCATCTACGCACAAGACCTCTATGGCTTTCTGAAACCCCTGCTCACTGGTCTCGACGTCATCCATGTCTTCGTCTTTTTCGTCGTCTTCGTTCTTGTCGCGGCCACGGGGAGGTCTGTCCGTTTGCCGCTGCTTGTCCTTGTCGCGGCGTCCTCCCTGGCCGGGGCGCTTCGTGCCCGATCCTCCGCCACCTCCCCGGGCTCTCTCCTTGTCGCGTCGCTCGTACTCGGCCTTTTGCAGCTCGACGAGCCGCTCGACCTGCTTGCAGCTCTGGAGGTCATGGCCCTTGGTGCGGTGGATCTTGCAGTACTGTTTGTTGGTGACGTCCCGCTTGTGAACGACCGCCACAGCCTGGCAGTTGGCGCATCCGGCAACCTCCTTGCCGGAGCTACCAGCCTGGGCCTTCTTGGCGGCGCCTTCATCGCCGGACTGCTCAACAACCAGTACCTCTTGGCTGTTCTTCTTCCTGTTGCTCCGCCGCCGGTTCTTCCTTGCCGGGGCGGTATCTTCACTGTCAGATTCTCCTGCTCTAGTGTTCTCTCCGGGGAGTTTCCTCCCTTCCTCAGCACGTGCACACTTGTTGGCCAGGGCATATAGCTCGCTGACGTCTTTGATCTTGCACATCGCCATCTCCTCCCGCATCCTGCGGTTGCGCATGTTCTGATGGAATGCGCTGATAACCGTGGCACGGTGGACGTCTGGGATGTTGTAGTGTACGCGGCTGAATCTCTGGATGAACTTGCGCAAGGATTCCCCTTCCTTCTGGACGAGCAGATGAAGGTCGCTCGCTTGGCCATGGGGTTTGTGGCCGCCTGTAAAGGCGCCAACAAACTGATGGCACAAGTCTGTCCAGGAGGTTATGGAGTTATCCGGCAAGTGCATGAGCCAGGTTCTGACGTTGGATTTGAGTACCAGCGGGAAGTAGTTGGCAAGGATCTTGTCGTCCCGCCCCCCAGCAGCCTGCACCGCAATGGTGTAGATGCTGAGGAACTCCGACGGATGCGACTTGCCGTCGTACTTCTCTGGTACATCTGGCTTGAAATTCTTCGTGCTGGGCCACTGGACTTGCCGCAGCTCACGGGTGAACGCAGGGCAGCCTACCGCGTACGGCAGGTCGCCTGGTCCCCCGGGCGCATGCATGTCGACAGAGGGCCCAGCGCGCTGGTCTGATTGACGCCGCGCTTCTCTCCGACGCTCGATGCGCGTACGAGTGTCCTCTTGTTCTCGCTCGTGAAGAACTTGGCGTTGATCGCGACGAGTTCGCGGATTCGACGACGCGGTGGAGTCGTTGTCGTGATGGTTCCGGCGAGTCGGCGATCTTGGCATTTGGGGCGGGGAGTGCATGGTGGTCGCGCCCCCACCGGTCTTGGCGCCATCGGTTCTCGCCTGGCCGACCTGTCGCGGCTGCTACGCACTATGCTGCCGCGGGGTGTCGCCGTTAGCGAAACCGATGAGGCTCTGTATCGTGGCCCTCCAGTCATCGAGCTTGTCCGCCGTTGGAGGGTAGTCTAGGAGCAGTTGAGCTCGCGCCAGAGCTTCTGCTGGAGTGGCGGGCAGCGGTGGCGAACGGCGCGTGGAGCGGGATGTGCTCGAACTTCTAACTACGTTAGAAGGAGCAACACCCGGACCAGGCAATCGCGCCACGCTCGCGCCAGCACGTTGGTGTGAGTGCTGGCCTTGAGCGCCCTGGGATCCGCCGGCTCGATCTGGGTCTAGCGAGCGTATGGTACCGTGAGTGCCAAGACGCTGCTGGTCCCGTGCCTCCTGAGAGGGGCGCGGTGCATGTTCGGACGCCGTGGCACCATGAGCTGGCTCGGTGGCGCCCGTTCCGCCGTCGGTGCCGTCCCCACCACCCGTTTGCTCCAGGGGCGGTGGGTTCGACGCGGACGGACCAGCCACCTCCGGAGCCTTCTTCTTTGGTGGCATGTCGATGAAGATGATGGAGATCTAGCCTGTGCAGACGCCGGATCAGGTTCGCACAACTTCGACGCCCCCTACCTGGCGCGCCAAAGTTGTCAGGGGAAATGTGCCTCCTCGAACACCTATGGGGATCGAGCCCCTTTCTTTGTTCGGCGGGGGGCGGAGGTCGCGTGAAGAGCGGATCGAGGCGATGCACACAAGGGGCTTACCCAGCTTCGGGCCGCACGGATGCGTAAAACCCTACTGCTGCTTTGTGGTTTTGTATTGTGTTCTTGCTCGGGAGCGTGTGGTGCTACAGTACACGCGACCTGCTTGCGAGACCGAGCGTGAATGGCCTCTTCCCCCCTTCCTCCCGTTGCGCATGGGGCCTCCTTTTATATGTGCAAGGGGTTACCCACAGGTGGCAACATAGGCGGGGGTAAAACTGGAAAATGCTGTGTCGGGTACAGCTGTTTGCACAGTGCTATCATACCTAACTCTGATGGCAGGGGACAAGGGCATTAAATGCCCGTCTGGGTCACCCAAACAGTGCAGGAAAGGGGCCGCCAGGAGCGCCACCGTTTGCCACGATGGCTACTCTGTCAGCGTTGCTTCGCCACCGCATGCCCCTGGCTGCGCAGCCTCTCGCCACGTACGCCTGGAATGGCCCCAGAGCGACACGTGGGTGGATGAGCTAGAGCGCAGGCGCGGGGTGGTGACTTGCCGCGGCAAGCGCCTTGCCGCGGTTGGTGCCTTGTCGCGCCCGGGAGCTTGTCGCTCACCGGTCCTTGCCGGGACGCGGGGCGCGTCGCAGCAAGTATCTTGTCGTGCCTCGGTTGGCCTTCCCGGCAAGATCCTCTTGCCGGGGCCTTGTGCTTCGAGCGGCCGTCCCTGCAAGCTCCTCTTGCCGGGGCCTTGCTCTCTTCGGGTGGCCTTCCCGGCAAGCTCCTCCTGCCTGGGCCTTCGCTCAAATACTTTGTTCTTGGATGGCCCAAAAAGGGGCCACGGATAGTTTTGGCGGTCGCCTGGCAAGCCTTGCCGCGGGGTGCTACGACTGCCCGTGCACAAGTTCGGGGGACTAACGTACCCCTACTTTAGTACACCGACACCATGATAACAATGATCTCCTATTTTAACATAAATAACAGGCATGCTACCACAGGTCTATGTTTATCTTTAGCACAAGGTTTGGCAATTCTAGCAGTTTCATCAAAGAAATAAATAACATGCCCATCAATATTATCATCCAAGAGATCTTTAACAATAGCAATATTAGGTTCAACTTTAACTTGCTCAAGAGGTGTATAGGTTCTAATATTGCTCTTACAAACCACAGTTGAAGCTTTAGCATGATCCTTTATTCTAACAGGGAAAGGTGGTTTCTCAACATAAGCAATAGGAATAATAGGATCATTATAAGTGATAGTATTTTCTTCAACTTTAATAGGTGCAGCTAATTTTACTTCTATGGGAGGATGATATTTAAACCACTTCTCCTTAGGGAGATCAAGATGAGTAGCAAAAGATTCACAGAAAGAAGCTACTATCTCAGAGTCAAGTCCATATTTAGTGCTGAATTTACAGAAAACATCGGTCTCCATAAAATATTTAACACAATCAAACTTAGGTGTCATACCTGACTCCTTACCTTCGTCGAGATCCCAATCTTCAGAGTTGCGTTTAATTATTTCCAATAAATCCCATTTGAATTCAATAGTCTTCATCATAAAAGAGCCAGCACAAGAAGTATCGAGCATGGTGCGATTGTTATCGGAAAGCCGAGCACAAATTTTTGAGTAATTATTTCTCTTGGGAGCTCATGATTGGGGAATGACTATAACATTTATTTAAGCCTCCCCCAAGCTTGAGCGATGCTTTCTCCTTCACGAGGCTAAAAATTATATATATATATAATTGCGATCACGATGAATAAGATGCATAGGATAAAACTTCTGATGAAATTCCAATTTCAGTCGTTTGTAGTTCCATGATCCCATATCATCACATAGCCTATACCATGTCAATGCATATCCCTTCAAAGATAAAGGGAAGAACTTCTTAATAATAACATCATCGGCACACCTTCAAGCTTAAATAATCCACAAACTTCATCCACATATATTAGGTGCTTATCAGGATGCATTGTTCCGTCTCCTGCAAAAGGATTAGCTAGCAGTTTTTCTATCATACCCAAAGGAATCTCAAAGTAGACATTTTCATTTTCAGTAGGTTCAGTAGGTTGAGGAGCAACTCTTTGCTCTACTGGTCGGGGTGACGATACCCTGAACAAGCCCCTCAGAGGATTACTTTCCATAGTAACAAGTGACAGTAAATTTCAGCACACTATATAAATTTTTCCTTACCAAATTCCACCTAGCAAAGGCGCTTCACTCCCCAGCAACGGCGCCAGAAAAGAGTCTTGATGACCCACAAGTATAGGGGATCTGTCATAGTCCTTTCAATAAGTAAGAGTGTCGAACCCAACGAGGAGCAGAAGGAAATGTTAAGCGGTTTTTAGCAAGGTATTCTCTGCAACCACTGGGATTATAAGTAATTGATAGTTTTGTGATAGTATAATTTGTAACGAGCAACAAGTAACAAAAGTAAATAAGGTGAAGCAAGGTGGCCCAATCCTTTGTGTAGCAAAGGACAAGCCTAGAAAAACTCTTATATAGAGAAAAGCGCTCCCGAGGACACATGGGAATTATCGTCAAGCTAGTTTTCATCACGTTCATATGATTCGCGTTCGGTACTTTGATAATTTGATATGTGGGTGGACTTGTGCTTGGGTTTTGTGCTTACTTGGACAAGAATCCCACTTATGATTAACCCCTATTGCAAGCATGTTCAACTACAAAAGAAGTATTATGGTAAACTTAACCATAGCATGAAACATGTGGATCCAAATCAGCCCCTGACGAAGCAACGCATAAACTAGGGTTTAAGCTTCTGTCACTCTAGCAACCCATCATCTACTTATTACTTCCCAATGCCTTCCTCTAGGCCCAAAAAATGGTGAAGTTTCATGTAGTCGACGTTCACATAGCACCACTAGAGGAGAGACAACATACATCTCATCAAAATATCGAACGAATGCCAAATTCACATGACTACTAATAGCAAGACTTTTTCCATGTCCTCAGAAACAAATGTAACTACTCACAAAGCATATTCATGTTAATAATCAGAGGAGTATTAATATGCATAAGGGATCTGAACATATGACCTTCCACCAAATAAACCAACTAGCATCAACTACAAGGAGTAATCAACACTACTAGCAACCTACAGGTCTACAGGTACCAATCCCAAACTATGAGGCAAGAATTGGATACAGGAGATGAACTAGGGTTTGAGAGGAGATGGTGCTGGTGAAGATGTTGATGGAGATTGCCCTCTCCTGATGAGAGGAGCATTGGTGATGACAATAGCGATGATTTCCCCCTCCCGAAGGCAAGTGTCCCCGGCAGAATAGCTTTGCCGGAGCCCTAGATTGGTTCCGCCAAGGTTCCACCTCGTGGCGGCGGAGTCTCATCCCGAAAGCTTGCTTGTGATTTTTCTTCGGACGAAAGACTTCATATAGCAGAAGAAGGGCACCGGAGGGCCAACAGGGGGCCCACGAGGCAGGGGGCGCGCCCAGGGGGGTAGGGCACGCCCCCACCCCCGTGGCCAGGGTGTGGGCCCCCTCTGGTATTTCTTACATCCAATATTTTTTATTATTTCCAAAAATGACTTTCGTGGAGTTTCAGGACTTTTGGAGTTGTGCAGAATAGGTCTCTAATATTTGCTCCTTTTCCAGCCCAGAATTCCAGCTGCCAGCATTCTCCTTCATGTAAAACCTTGTAATATAAGAGAGAATATGCATAAGTATTGTGACATAATGTGCGCATAATGCAATAAATATCAATATAAAAGCATGATGCAAAATGGACGTATCAATAAGCACATGCAAGCCATACATAAAGTGTTCTCAAATCCTTAAAGACTCAATCTGATAAGATAACTTCAAAGGGAAAACTAAATCCATTACAAGAAGATAGAGGGGGACAAACATCATAAGATCCAATTATAATAGCAAATCTCGTGGTACATCAAGATCGTGCCATATCAAGAACACGAGAGAGAGAGAGAGAGAGAGAGAGAGAGAGAGAGAGAGAGAGAGATCAAACACATAGCTACTGGTACATACCCTTAGCCCCGAGGGTGAACTACTCCCTCCTCGTCGTGGAGAGCGCCGAGATGATGAAGATGGCTACCGGTGACGGACCCCCCCTCCGGCAGGGTGCCGGAACAGGGTCCCGTTTCGTTTTTGGTGGCTACAGAGGCTTGCGGCGGTAGAACTCTTTATCTAGGTTATGTTCTGGAGGTTTCTATATTTATAGGAATTTTTGGTGTCGGTCTCACGTCAGGGGGGTCTCTGAGTCGTCCATGAGATAGGGGGGCCCGCCCAAGGGGGTAGGGCACGCCCCCACCCTCGTGGACGGCTCGAAACTCTTATGGCCCAACTCTTTTACTCCCAGGGCTTCTTTTCGTCCATAAAAAATCCACAAAAATTGGCAGGTCAACTGGACTTCGTTTGGTATTCCTTTTCTGTAAAACTCAAAAACAAGGAAAAAACATAAACTGGCACTGGGCTCTAGGTTAATAGGTTAGTCCCAAAAATCATATAAAAAGCATATAAATGCATATAAAACATCCTAGATGGATAATATAATAGCACGGAACAATAAAAAATTATAGATACGTTGGAGACGTATCAAGCATCCCCAAGCTTAATTCCTGCTCGTCCTCAAGTAGGTAAATGATAAAAACAGAATTTTCGATGTGGAATGCTACCTAACATATTTGTCAATGTAATCTTCTTTATTGTGGCATGAATGTTCAGATCCAAAAGATTCAAGACAAAAGTTTAATATTGATATAAAAATAATAATACTTCAAGCATACTAACAAAGTAATTATGATTGGTGCGCGTCGGTCCTAAACAAACAGTTTTTAACCCCTTTCCACGACGGCATCTGGAACCGTCGCCAAGTGACTGTGGGCGATAGGGGGGTCCTTCCCACTCAACCCAGAAACCGTCAGGGATATGCCCTCCTGGCACACATGTTCGGCAAAATGAGGTCGTGTGAGGCCGGCGAGCGCTCAAATACGGAAATACGTACAGTAGAGCTAAAAAATACAATTATACGACAAAATTGTTTCTGGTCACAAGTACATCCCACACAGCCAGTCCCCGCTAAACGTTTCCGTTCGTATGTACATCCCACACAGTTGCTCCAAGGAAAATGTTTCCGTTCACAAGTACATCACACACAATTTTTCCCGTTAAATCGTTTGTGATAGCATTGCCATTGCACAGAGTATTAATAATTTTATCATTTGCGTTATTGAATGCATCACACACGGTGCGTAGAAAGAAACTCTGTGGCAAAGGATGTCCATCACACACACTTTTTATGTGATAAACGTTTGCGCAACGTGGCCTAACGCAAACAGTTTTAAAGAGAAAGTCGTATGTGCAGTGGAGATTGATCGCACACATAGTGGATCCTAGAAACGTTTCTGATCTCCACGTATATCGCAGACGTTTCGCTTTCGCAAACCGTGTGCAGTGTAATCCCTATTTAATCCAATTAATCCCTAATTTAAAAATCACATGTTATGAATTTGAAAGTAGGCAATCACTTATTTCATATCCAACCATGTTTATCACAAATATAGGTTCAACCATGAATCCATAATTCAATACACAGGTACAAATACTGAAGAACTACAGAAGCACCAAGTAAAGAATGATGAACCACAATTGTACTAAAGACTATAAAGAGAGATGCGAAAGACATTCTGGTTGCTGGAGAAGGTGAAGGGGAATGCCCATATTGTGCCCTCCTCCATGCGTAAGGCGCGCACGACTCTAGGACAACCCCTTGCGATGGTTGCCCGTCCATCCTTCACCGTCTTCATTAGGACATCTCGATGCTCATTGTAGTCTGGATGAAATACTTTAACCTTCATTGTGTGTCCACCAATCATGTACTTTGCAAGGTAATCTTGAGTGAACTGCTTCGGGAACCACTGGGAACGAAAAAGATTCAGACATTGTTGTCTAACAACTCATTATGGGCAGTAAAAAGAGAAAGCTGCAGAGTTTGTAGTTACCATCCTACAGCTCACTGTTGTGTTGGATAGAGCATAAACAAATAATTTGCTTTCCACCATCCGTATATTTTTGCTAACAATCCTTATCAGTTTCCTCACTTGATGCTTGTTCAGCAATATCTCATTGCCCCATACGCAAAAAGGGTCGATGCGTGGATCCTTGCCAAGGACATATGCACCTACAAGCAACAAGTCAATATTAGAAGCTAAGTAGTGTCCAGGCCTGGATCTATATGCACTAGATTATGGAACGACGGGGGGAGTACAAGCTGAGGGATGAAGCTAACCTCGGCGAAAAATGGTGGCCACTCCCGTTGTTGTCCTGCATAAGTAGTGGAAAGTCATGATAAGTATAAAAATCTTAACATCAAACAAATATAGCAAAGGTAAACAACATCATCTCCAAATGATAGCTTGAATGTGTTGGTTTTAGTATGCTATTAAAGCAGATATAAAATGGAAGGCAATGTTACCGACAGCAGGCTTAACAGCCATCAAATATTGCAATTCAAACTGGTATTGTTGAAAATGAATAGAACGTAGGTCATGATTAAACATCACACTGGATAAATGTGTAAAACTGAAATAAAGGGCATGTGTTAACTACACCAGGAATAACTGGAACCAAATATAGCCGTTCAAACTGGTATTGATGTAGTCAAGCGACACAGTTCCGACTTGCACATAATGAACCACACATTGTGAATGACTGGAATAAACAAGGCATAAATGACCAGTATAACAACCAAATATAGCCATTGAAAACTAGATAGAGTCTCACTTCAACCAACCTAACAAGCAAATACACATAAACAAGGCATATGCTTGAAAACTGGACAAATGCTCACTGCAACCAACTTAACAAGCAGATAAATATAAACAAGGCATCTGCTTGATAACTGGAGAAATGCTAAAAAAAGCAACCTAACAACCAAATACAGATAAACAAGGCATCTGCTTGATAACTGGACAAATGCTAAAAAAGCAACCTAACAACCAAATAAAGATAAACAAGGCATCTGCTTGATAACTGGACAAATACTCACTGCAACCAAACTAACCAAATACACATAAACAAGGCATCTGCTCGATAACTGAAAAAATGCTCACTCCAACCAACCTAACAACCAAATATAGCCATTCGTGAAACTAAAGTGGACAATTCATACTTAAACATCACATAGACCTATTTAACAATACATTTTTGCACAACTGAAATAATTAAACACGGCACGGTTAAAGCACCACACGACAATTGCTACTGCAACAAAGGGTACGGGTTGACAAGCTAGAAAAGGTAATATTTGCTGATAGAATGTTGCCTCACATATGATGGACGGGATCCTTCCAGTTGGAAGAGCACAGACCCATGGTGCGCTCTCTAATGTCACAGATGGGCTGTTTCACCTTGGAGGAACCTTCATGGGTGCCCTCCTCATGGTCGTGGTCATGGTCGATGAGATCTGACTTGGCAATTGAGGATCCCAAGCCGCCGCCGTAGAACGTGTCCTTCAAAAGTGATGAAATGGGCTCGATGGCGTATAAAGCTCGCAAATCCTTGACCGGTTAGCGGAGGAGATCAACGGCAGGGCCGTTGAAGATATCAACGGCGGTTGAACTAGAGGGGTTGGGGATGGACCACTTAACTTGTGACGTGGCCCTCGTGAAGCTGTCGGTGTGGACAAGCTTGATGTCATAGCCAGCTTTCCCGAGATACAGTAATACGATAGCCCGCTGACATGAAGCCTTCGGCATGGCAATGTAGTCAACGTCTTTGCCAGCTTCTGCAGCGATGTGTTGCTCCGGGATCAATAGGACGGGGCGAACGGCGGCCACGTCGCCACCGTCCGCCGAAGAGGCCATGATAAACCTCTTCTTGGCCGAACGCTCGTGGGCTCCCCGGGATACGTGCTCGAGCTTAGGCTATGACATTCTGGAGCAGGGGATGTGGATCTGGCGGGGAGGGTCACCGCAGGCCTCATCTAAAAACTCAGGGGAGTGGGGCGACGGTATGGGAATCGCTGGATAACCTGAACTTTATTATCTAAGCTAAGAGGAACGGGCAGACCGGCAGGGTTGGCGGCGGCGGTGGTGAGCTAGGGTTCGAAGGGGGGAGGGGGCGGGTGGGGGACTGTGGAGGGGGGTGTTTGAAGATACGCCGCGGCTACTGAAATTTTTAGTAATGGTGGGTGGAGATGGTGGTGGATGAGGGAGGGCGACGGTTCAAATGCCTCAGCTGCTAAAATTTTACTATAAGGTCGGTGCTGGAGGAATGTGGGCAACGGTTGAAGTACAACAGCTACTATAATTTGGGTAAATGAATTGATGCGGGGCGGGAGTGCCCAAGATCACGCACGGTCCAATAACAATATGCATGTATGATAATAAGGAAAAGTGGCGCGGATCTGCTGATTTTTGCAATGCTCAAGGCGGGTTGAGGGATTACTAGATTAGGGGGTATCTGGACAGCCAGACTATATCCTTTGGCCGGACTGTTGGACTATGAAGATACAAGATTGAAGACTTCGTCACGTGTCCGGATGGAACTCACCTTGGCCTGGAAGGCAAGCTTGGCAATACGGATATGTAGATACCCTTCCTTGTAACCGACTCTGTGTAACCCTAGCCCCCTCCGGTGTCTATATAAACCGTAGGGTTTAGTCCGTAGGACCAAGAATAACAATCATACCATAGGCTAGCTTCTAGGGTTTAGCCTCCTCGATCTCGTGGTAGATCAACTCTTGTAATACTCATATCATCAAGATCAATCAAGCAGGAGTAGGGTTTACCTCCATCGAGAGGGCCCGAACTTGGGTAAAACCATCGTGTCCCCTGTCTCCTATTACCATCCGCCTAGACGCATAGTTCGGGACCCCCTACCCGAGATCCGCCGGTTTTGACACCAATATTGGTGCTTTCATTGAGAGTTCCTCTATGTCATCATCGTTAGGCTTGATGGCTCCTTCGGTCATCGATAACGATGCAGTCCAGGGTGAGACTTTTCTCCCCGGACAGATCTTTCTATTCGGCGGCTTCGCACTGCGGGCTAACTCGCTTGGCCATCTGGAGCAGATCGAAAGTCACGCCCCTGGCCACCAGGTCAGGTTTGGAAGATTAAACTACATGGCCGACATCCGCGGAGACTTGATCTTCGATGGATTCGAGCCCCTGCCGAGTGTGCCGCACGATCACGATGAGCATGATTTAGCTCTGCCGTCGGACCGTGTTCAAGAGATCGCACCTGCAACCGCTCTGACCCTCAATTTGGAGCCAATTGCGCCATCCATGGACGGGTGGCTAGACCCCTCCACGGAGGCTACAATCTCAGCGGTGATCGAGCCGAATACCAACCTTACCCTTCAAGAGAGCCGTGACTCTGAACTGCCGGATTCTTCCCTGGCCACGGACTACGAACCGCCTGCGCCCGTGCCTATCGAATCCGACTGGGCGCCGATCATGGAGTTCTCCTACGTGGATATCTTTCAGCACTCGCCCTTCGGTGACATACTGAACTCATTAAGGTACCTCTCCTTGTCAGGAGAGACCTGGCCGAACTATGTCCGACAGGATTGGGATGCGGATGATGAAGAAATGCACCGCCACTGTCGATGATTTGACCGACATGCTCGACTTCGACTCCGAAGACATCGACGGTATGGATGACGACGCAGGAGACAAACAGGAACCACTGCCCACAGGGCACCGGATAGCCACCTCATCATATGATATATATATATATGGTGGACACACCCAAAGAAGGCAATGGCGATGGGACAGCGGGGGATGACCCCTCCAAGAAGCAACCCAAGCGCCGACGTCAGCGGTGCCACTCTAAGTCTTGCCAAAGCAAAAGCGGTGATACCGGCACAAGAGATAATAACACTCCGGACAGTGCCGAAGATAAGGACAATCCCCTCTAGCAAGATTCAGCGCAGGAGGATGGAGAAGCTAGCCGTCCTGAGAGAGCGGCAGATAGAGAGGTAGAGGATGATAATTACATACCTCCCTCCAAAGACGAGGCAAGCCTCGACGATGACGAATTGGTCGTTCCTGAGGATCCCGTCGGGCAAGAGAGCTTTAAGCGCCGGCTTATGGCCACGGCAAATAGCCTTAAGAAAAAGCAACATCAGCTTCGAGCTGATCAAGATTTGCTAGCGGACAGATGGACTGAAGTCCTTGCGGCCGAGGAATATGAACTCGAACGCTCTTCCAAGAGTTACCCAAACTGCAGGTTGCTACCCCGATTAGAGGAGGAAGCATTAAGGCCTACATCTCCAGCGTATGATGCGGCTGATCAGCCACCTCACTACTAGGAAAAGGGCTACTGATGGCGCACCAGTTTTGCCTACTAATGGCGCATCACTGGTGCGCCATTAGTAGCACGCCACTAGAATTTTTTACTAATGGCGCACCACTTGTGCGCCATTAGTATCTGGTATACTAATGGCGCACCAGGCAGCGCGCCATTAGTTTTTCCCACGGTGCGCCACTAGTGTCTGCTATACTAATGGCGCACCATACTATAATGCGCCATTAGTAACAATTTTTTTAATTTTTTTTCTTAATCTCAGGTCACTATTTCACCTATGAGATATCCAACACATATATATACAACAAGCATCCATATAACAATCATAGCCAACATACAAGTTCCATCATATATACATAAATAGCCAACACACAAGTTCCATCATATATACATACATAGCCAACACATAGTTCCATCGTTACATATTACAAAAGTTTCACATTGTTCATCCAACACCGTTCAGTTCTCATGCATTGTTCTTCTCCTTCTCCTTCCTCAGCCTGATGCGGCAAGAGCGGCGAGGCGGTGGAGGCGGTGGAGGCAGTGGGATGTAGTCTTCTACCTGAATTGGCGCGGTCATGTCGCCCAGCTTTGGGATCGCCGGCGCCACCACCAGTGCGTGGTCATTGTCAGGCACCACCACCATCGCGAGGCCACCTTCAGGCACGACCATCGCTAGGTCATCCTCAGCCACCTCCATCTCTTGCCCTTGGTCAGCCACCACCAGCGCTAGGTCATCCTGCAGCTCCTCATCCCCACTCTGCTCCTCTTCTCCCGCACTCCGGTCCGGATCATCCTTCTTGTTGTCTATGCTGCTGCCAGAATCGCTGCTGCTTTCGCTACCGCCATGGTCGCTGCTGCTTTGGCTGTAGCCATTGTCGCTGCTGCTGCTCCCATTACCTGTCCAAATGCAACAATTACCGTTAACAATCAATGTGAGACAAAGACAAATGTAGAGGAATAAGAAGAGGCAGAATGTACTGGAATCATAATCTTCAGCGTAGCGCATGCGACACATAGTCGGGTTGAACACCTTCACGATGAGCGTGGTGGCGTAGTCGTCGTACCTGAAGAGAAGGAAGTACCCCAGCCGCGGGTCGTAGGCACGGTAGAACTTCTCCCACCCATGAGACAAGTACATGTGGCCCTCCTTGATCATCAACTCCACATCCCACAGCCTGCGAAACCCGCTGCCGGCCTGTCGCACCTTCACATTATTTGGCGGATCTTCACCCATCAGCATGTTCTTAAAACTGTCAGGCAGCCTCTGTAGTTTGGGACAATGAGTGATGTAGGCAAACAACAGATATCATAATAAGATGGGTGAAGCTAGGGGAGATCTCTCATTTTATATACCTGTGTCATGGACGACACTGAAGTCCCAAGTATGATAGTGAAGAACTCGGAAGCATCCAACTCGTACTGCGGTGTCGCAGAGCGGCGGTGGCTGCTTCCCGCCATCTCTGATAAGCAGCAGAAGAGATATTTTTATGATACAAGAAGAAAGCAGCCACAAGTACAGTAAAAATAAGCAACTACACACACACACACACAGGAATTTCAGCATGACCTTTGCTGAAAATAGGACATATGGAGTACCCCAATTTGCCGGAACGGAAGTTAATCGACATTCCGGCAAACTCAAGGGCCTCTCGGGGTTCCTGACCCCAACTAGTTACCATAAGGTCAAATACTGTCCACAAAACCATAACAGAAATAGCACAAAATTATTCAAGTATCATTGTTTAACTAAAACTTGGTGTAAATAAGGTAATAAAAGCAAATTATCCTAGCCAACATGGGTTTTCAGTAAATATTGAGACTAGCATAGTTTGTTTACCTTCTATTCCTATGTGGTTCATTACTTGAAATGTAAAAGATTTTTTGTGAACTTGGGAAGAAAAGAACCAACTTTCATAAAGGAAATAAAAATAAGATCATGAGCAGAATAGTTGTTAGGGTACTGTCATTTATAGGACTATTTAATATTGGCTAGGCATTTCTTGGCTGCAAAAATCACTGAGTTTGAAATAGGTAGAATAGAATGTATTTTCTCACTTGGGAAAGTAATCAGTTACAACAACTTCAATATTTTGTGTCTCTGAATATTTGCATAAATTCCTACCATCATCCATGAGCAGCACCACATAGCAGTTCACAAAGCAGAACATGAGGCAAGTCAAGGGAAACTCAGCATTCACAAAATTCTAGGCTCACCACAAATAAAGACTCCAGCACAACAAAGACAGTCAAGCAGTAATCACAACAATGGCGGCAGCACACAGTACATTCCAGTTGCATGATCACTGGGATGGCATGGCAACTACAAACCACAATAACCGGACAACGGTCACCAAATGTGATTTTGTCCATTGCAAATAGCATTGAACCATTTCGGAAATCAAATTGACAAAACTAAGCAAGTTTCTGAACATGTCCAGTTATTACCACACTTGCAATTATAAATTACTCCATGCCATAGAAATTCGACATATGCAAACTAATGCCATGTCCAGAAAAATATCCATAACAAACAGCATTCCATCCAGAATTATACTTGCATATATCTAAGGTTGTAACCACATGCACAGATATGGTATGCCAACACAATATTGTGAATCCAACCAGAATTACCAGTGAAATGCACCCAAGGCAGGCAATGGTTAATGATGGAACACAAAACAGATGGAGAAACGACAGCTAAGGACTTTGCAGCATGTCTTCAGAGATGAATTTGGATAATAGGGATGCAAAAATAGAAATGCAGATCATGGCTACATAAATGTACATATTTGGATAATTACATCAAATGGGTATCTGTAGAGGCCTATAGGATCACAGAAGGAACTAGCGCTAGCTCTCCTAACTGAACTCAACTCCGGCACCACTGCCGCTTCTGTCCATCGCCGATTTGCTGGACAAACAGAGTGGTTGCGAGAAAGAAGAGGGGAAAGGAGGCGGAGCTCACCGGGGAGGCGCAAGGAGGCCCTGCGACAGCTTAGTAGCAACAGAGGTGGCCGGAGTTGAGGAAGACAGCGGCGACCCGAGGAAGAAGAGGT
This sequence comes from Aegilops umbellulata, assembly GCA_032464435.1. Taxonomy (NCBI): domain Eukaryota; kingdom Viridiplantae; phylum Streptophyta; class Magnoliopsida; order Poales; family Poaceae; genus Aegilops; species Aegilops umbellulata. The sequence goes on from CP136056.1 coordinate 117,179,960, forward strand.
GGAGCGGGGTGGAGGGGTCGAGCGCCGTCGCGTCCTGGTTCCGTGGCTCGCCGGCCCGATGTTGAAGCAGATTCTGCCCGCCGCCTTGCCTGTCGCCTCGCACGGTGGACCTGAGCGGAGAAGGCACGGTGGAGCGTCACGGGTTTCTAGGGTTTCAAGGGCTGGGAAGGCGAGGGAGGGGGTGGGTGGGTGCGGTGAAGGCGAGGGAGGGGGTGGATTGGGAGCGGACGACGATGGGGGGCGAGGCAGGGGCTGACTGGGGGCGGCGGGGATCGGGGGGAGGCGGGGCTCGGGGGCATGCGGCGCGGGGGCGGCGGTCGGGGCGGCGGCGGCAGGGGACGGAGGGGACGGAGGGGGCGAGGGGGCGTGGGTCGGGGCGGCGGCGGCAGGGGACGGAGGGGGCGGAGGGGGCGTGCAGGCGCGGCGGCGGCGTACGGTTAGGTCGAGTGGGGAGGAAGGGAGGGAGGGGAATAGGTGGAGGGGGGGAAGCTTACTAATGGCGCACCCAGCAGCGGTGCGCCATTAGAATGTTCCCTCAGGTTATATTCCACCTAACCCAATCTACATCAGAACCCGCCCACTAGCCCGACTGGTCAGCACGCAGCACACACACTGGAGGTCCTGGGTTCGATTCCCAGGCTACCCAATTTTTATTTTTATGCACTTAAAATGTTGTTTGATATTTATTTGTGTTTAAATATGTTCAAACTTGTTTAAATCATAACAGTAATATTTTTTTTATAAAAACAGTAATAATTTTTTTAAAAAATATGTTCAAATTTGTTATTTGAAAATATTTATGAATATGAAAAAGGTGGAGTGGAGGGTGCGGTGGGTCATCGGCGATGGTGGAGTGGGGGAGGGTGCGGGCCAGGGGTCGGCGGCGGCGGCCGGTGGAGCGGGGGAGGGTGAATGAGACTGCTCGAGGGGGAGGAAGGGGAGAGGGAGGCGGCGGGGGCGCGTGGGCGGCGGCGACGCGGTGGAGCGGCGCGGTGGAGGGAGAGGGACGAATCAAATTATGGCGTGAGTAAGGGGGAAGGTGCGGCGCGGGTTAGATTACTAATGGCGCACTCTCGGCAGTGCGCCATTAGAATGTTTTTTTTTTCATAGCAATGGCGCACCAGCAACCCGTGCGCCATAAGTAAGAATTTTTTTATTATTTTTAAAAAAATGAATATGATTTTTTTTATTATTCGGCGGTGGTGGAGAGGGGGAGGGTGCGGGGTGGAGCGGGGGAGGGTGCGGTGTGGGTCGTCGGCGGCGGTGGAGCTAGCGGGAGATGGTGCGGGGGGTGCTCGTCGGCGGCGGTGGAGCGGGGGAGGGTGCGGTGGGTCGGCGGCGGCGGTGGAGCTAGCGGGAGAGGGTGCGGGTGGGATCGAGATCGAGATGAAGGGGGATAGCGATCGAGATATGGAGGGGTATCGATTTTGAGATGGAGGGGGGAATTTACAGTAATGGCGCACTTTCTGCGTGGTGCGCCATTACTAGTTAGAACTAGTAATGGCACACTGCCTGTATGATGCGCCATTAGTGTGTATGGAAAAATGGAAAAAAATATTTAACACTAGTGGCGCACCCCGTTTCTAGTGCGCCATTAGTGTCTTCCACACTAATGGCGTATCGCCAGCAGGTGCGCCATTAGTATATACTAGTGGCGCACTGCTTCCCGGGTGCACCATTAGTATCAATCCTATCTATAGCCCTTTTCCTAGTAGTGCCTCGTGGCCGCGAAAGAGAGGCATTTCAGCCAAAAGCTCATCCTGCACCCCGACGCCACTCAAATAAAAACGTCAAGGCACGGGGAAATATGCTAGACCTGCGAAACATGTTGGAGGACAAAGAAAAACACGCAAGATCGATCTACGGATCACGAGGGCGCGCCACTACGCGAGATGATAATCGCCACGCCGGATACAGTAAAAGTAAATCCGGCCGGGCCGAACAAAGCGGACAAGATTTATATGAGCTGCGTCGTGATATAGCCCAGTACAGAGGCGCCGCACACCCCTTATGCTTCACTGACGAAGTAATGGATCACCAAATCCCAGAGGGTTTCAAACCCGTAAATATCGATGGCACAACAGATCCTGCGGTATGGATCGAGGACTACCTCCAGCACATCCACATGGCCCGCGGTGACGATCTACATGCCATCAAATACCTCCCACTCAAACTCAAAGGACCACCTTGGCGTTGGCTCAACATCCTGCCAGCAGAATCCATTGGCTGTTGGGAAGATCTAGAAGCCGCATTCCGCGACAACTTCCAGGGCACCTATGTGCGACCACCAGATGCCGATGACTTGAGCCACATAATTAAGCAGCCGGAGGAATCGGCCAGGCAATTTTGGACACGGTTCCTAACCAAGAAAAATCAAATCGTCGACTGTCCGGATGCAGAGGCCCTAAACCTATGACATCCGCGACGAGTGGCTCGCCCGGCACCTTGGCCAGGAAAAGCCGAAATCTATGACAGCCCTCACAACACTCATGACCAACTTTTGCGTGGGAGAGGACAGTTGGCTAGCTCGCAGCAATAACATATCAAAGAACCCTGGTACTTCGGATACCAAGGGCAGCAATGGTAGGTCACGTTGCAACAATCACAAGCGTCGCATCAATAGCGACAATACCGAGGATACGACAGTCAATGCCGGATTGAGAGGCTCTAAAACCCGGTCAGCGGAAAAAGCCGTTAAAAAGAAGTACTCCGGGCCCGTCCAGTTTGGACTGTATAATCGATCGCTCGTGTCAAATACACGACACCCCCGACAAGCCCGCCAACCACACCAACATGGATTGTTGGGTGTTCAAGCAGGCCGGCAAGTTAAATGCCGAAAACAAGGATAAGGGGCTACATAGCGATGATAAGGAGGAGCCCCGGCCGCCGAACACCAAAGGACAGAAGAGGTCCCCCCCACAAGTGCGGACGGTGAACATGATATACACAACCCACATCCCCAAGAGGGAGCGGAAGCGTGCACTAAGGGACGTATATGCATTGGAGCCAGTCGCCCCAAAGTTCAACCCATGGTCCTCCTGTCCGATCACCTTTTATCGTAGGGACCACCCCACTAATATCCGTCATGGCGGATTCGCCATACTGGTCCTAGACCCAATCATCGACGGATTTCACCTCACTCGAGTCCTTATGGACGGTGGCAGCAGCCTGAACCTGCTTTATCAGGACACGGTGCGCAAAATGGGTATACACCCCTCAAGGATCAAACCCACAAAAACAACCTTCAAAGGCGTCATACCAGTTGTAGAAGTCCATTGCACAGGCTTGGTCACACTGGAAGTGGTCTTTGGATCCCCGGATAATTTCTGAAGCGAGGAGTTAATCTTCGATATAGTCCCGTTCCGCAGTGGCTATCATGCACTGCTCGGGCGAACCGCATTCGCAAGATTCAATGCGGTACTGCATTATGCATACCTCAAGCTCAAGATGCCAGGACCTCGGGGGGTCATCACAGTCAATGGGAACGCAGAGTGTCAATGGAAACGACACCTATGGGATCACAAGAATCCCTATGGCGGTTGCGGGGCACGGGCTTGTGAAAGGAGCGGATCAAACAGATAGCACGCGGTTCCTTTACCCAGGTTCGAGCCGCAGGGATGCGTAAAACCCTACTCCTGCTTTTGTGGATTGTATATCTGTGTTCCCGAGCTAGCTATGGGGCGTCGAGAGCTCCAAAAAGCCGAACCCTCCTCCTGGTCGCCTGGGGCCTCCTTTTATAGAGAAAGGGGTCGCCACAGTGGCACACAGGAGGTGGAAAGTGTACAGTGACGCGAGGTTATCCCTTGCATTACATGATAAGGCGCATTTAATGCGCCTTGCTTAGGTGTCCTTGCTTTATCGGGGTTGAGGGGGAGCCCCGTCTTGTCCGTCGCCGATCCATCTCGCGTCGACACGCGCCCTGGCCAGCAGTGCTCACGACGCCATGTAGGCGGGCAGGCAGCTGAAGTGGCATAGCGGTGGGACTCCACGAGAATTTGCATGCCGCCACATTACCAGCAATGGTCTTGCCGTGGCGCCTGCTGTCATCCCCGACAAGGCTCTTGCCGGGGGCCTTGTGGTCCTCCTTGGCTGGGATCCCGCCAAGGATCATCGTCTTCTAAAGTGTGCATATGATCTTGAATGTCTTCACAAAGATCTACATTCCACCACGAGGATGCCTCCCGAATCCTTGCCCCATGGGGGCAGTGGACTCAAGGGTGACCCGCTCCGTAGGTGTGGGGTGAGCTGCCCCGGAAAGGGTCTTGCCGGGTTTGCAAAAACCGCCCTCCGGCAAGGATCTTGCCGGGGGGGCTGCTTCGTCCCCTTCGCTCTTTGTGGTCTTGGTCTTGGCGTCGTTCCGCTTCTCCTTAGCTTCGGCCTTACCTTGGCTTACCTCCCTTGTCGTGCTCAGTGTGGCGGCGCATGTGGCTCAGACTGCCCGTGCACAGTTATAGGGGTACAAAAGCGTGCCCCACTTTTTGTACATCGACAGGAGCCCGCGGGCCTGGGCCACACATAAGCGCAACGCGTTGTTGGGCTAGGCCCAGAAACGGTTCGCGGGCAGGCGGGGCGGTTTTTACCGCCATAAGTTTTTCACGCGCTGCGCCTCCCATGCTTCCCGCGCGTGGTGCGGCGTGGGGAGGCGTGTGTGACGTGGGTGGCATGCGCGGGGCTGAGCTCTGCGTGCATGCGTCACGTCGCAGTAAAAGGGGCGGTTCGCGCCTTCCCCATAAACGGAGGGAGCCATGGAGGCGCGACCCATTTACTGAATGGGGCCGAGGCGCGGTCTTCAAGGCGCCCACTCCCCATTATCACGGGGTGGGGAGAGGTCGCCTCACCTGCCGCCTCGGTCCTGCACGCCCGCCACGTGGCTTTCACGCGCTTGGGGTGGCGATCAGTGGAGGCGGGAAACCGGGCCGCCGCGGGCCGGGGCGGCGGGTCGGTCCCAGTTCCCTGCGCCTTCCGCGTCTTGATTGGTTGAGCGGGGCGGCCAAGCCCCCACCCCGTTCCTTTATAAAGAGCGGGAGGGGGGATGGCGTCCCGCATTCTTTCATCTCCTCCTTCCTTTAGCTTCTGCTCCCCCTCCAATCCACCATGGAGAAAGGGAATCCTGGTCCTTCGACGGTGGTGACGAGGGTCGCCGCTCGACAACGTGTCCTTCCTGCTCCTGCACCTGCGGTGGCGGAGCCAGCCGCGATGGGAAGGGGGAAAGGGCGAGGCCGTGGGCGAGGCCGAGGTACTCGGGGAAGAGGAGGATGGGATGGCGCACCGGCCTCGCTCCCGCCAGCAGTTCCTCCCCCCATGGAGGGCCACGTTGGGGACGACCCTTGCGAGTTCTTCATCAGGATGCGCTGGCCGCCTCATCGTCGCCTTCGTCTCCCGACTCCATTTGCGCGGGAGATGGAGCTGGATCCGCCGGAGTTGCTGCGGCTGCACATGAGGGGGTGCGGGATCAGCGGCACGTGGGTTCGCGTTGACTTCCCAGCCCCTCACGTGATGTATCTTCATCGGGGATGGAAGTCGTTTGCTCGTATCCACCGCTTGACGGAGGGGCTCACTCTCCTTTTCAAGCTGATGGAGGGCGGCCTCCTCTCCGTTAAGGTCTTCGGATGCTTCGGGGCCCGCGCAAGGTGCTGCGTGGAGAGCTCTTCTGATAGCGAAGACTCCTCCTCGAGTGGGAGTGACGAGGAGGACAACGGCAACGACGACGAGGGTAGCAGGCGACAGGATGACGGGTCCGACTAGGTGTCGGGCGCCGCCTCGTGCGGCACCGGCGACCCCATCATCCGTGTCGCCGGCTCCCTGAACTTCTCGGGGTCGTCTCCTTGGGCGGTTGTCATTGGGAGGCTGCGGAAGAGGAAGAGGGCGGGCGGCAAGGCCGTCAACTCGGAGTATGCGGGCACCGACGCCTTCGACGCGTGCTGATGTCCTGCCGCCTCGTCTTCGAGCTCTGCCTCCGGCGCTGCCATCACCATCCAGCCTTCAGACGACCACCGAGATGTTCTCTTGGTGTATTCTGCCACCCATAGCTCATCTAGGCGCCTCTTTTGCCTTTTTCACCTCCTTGACCTGCCTCCTGAGGAGAGGGACAAGAAAGGGATTACGGGCACCTCATCTCTTTTTAGTTTGTAAGCCTTCGGGCCTTAGCTGAATTTAAAGCTTGTAATCCCATCATTCATGTTTCCCATTCTCTATGAACTGTACCTAAGTGGAATGTTTTTAATGAAAAAGGGATGCTTGCTGGGTCATTTGTTTGCGGGTAGAACCCACGTCAAGGAGTAAATCCTTGATATCTTTAAGATAAACATTTCCTTGCCCGACAGCAGGCCTTGTCGTCTTCCCACGTCGCTCGACCTTTCTCACGCTTTCGGCGGAGGCAGGGATGAGGCGGGTTCAGGCTCCTTGCTTCATCCTTTCGATGCCGCGACTACGACCAAACCTGGCCCCAGGAACGAGCCCTGGGGCCTAGAGTTAGGGGAGCACGATGGCTCTAGGACGAAACGAGGTTTCACATACCTCAGTCCATAAAAGAATGTATGATAAGGGATGAAGAACTTATCTGAAGCTGTAGCCCCCGGCAACTCTGGTTCGCCGTGGGTGAATCTTTGTACTTGCAGCCTATGGCGATACTGGCTTGCCGGGGTCTAGATGCTGGTCCATTCCTCTTCTCTTTTTTCATCCTGGAGTGATCCGGCAAGGATATCTACGAGCGCTGCGAACCAAAGGAGACAAAAGAACGGCAAAGAGACGCACACTCGACCTCTAAGCTAGGGGTTAGCCGCCGCTAAGCACTATCAACCCTAACCAAGGACAAGACTTGACCTAGCATGCATGCTATAACTTGGGGCGCCAGCGCTTCATTTATTTATGCTCAGGGTCTGCGCCTGGCTTTGTACAAAGGGTTACATGCATCATCGGCAATGCTTGTACAAAAGGTGGCTTGCCGGAGGGCCCGGCAAGCCGCACCTCATGGGTAAAACTTGCGAAGATGCTCAATGTTCTAGGAGTTACTCACCGAAACGGCATCTTTGGTCTCCAGGCGGACTGCATCGGGCCTGGTGACTCGTATTACTCGATAAGGGCCTTCCCACTTCGGCGTCAACTTGTTGGAATTCTTGGCCGATTGAACGCGCCGAAGAACAAGGTCGCCTTCCTCAAGGCTTCGGGCATGGACCTTGCGGCTATGGTAGCGGCGCAAGGCTTGCTGGTAGCATGCTGCTCTCACAGCCGCCCGAAGACGATCTTCCTCAAGGAGCATTGCGTCATCTTGCCGCAGTTGCTCTTGCTCAAGCTCTTCATAAGAGAGCACTCGAGGTGACACGTATATGAGTTAGGTGGGGAGAACTACTTCTGCCCCGTATACCAGGGCAAAGGGTGTCTGGCCGGTGGCTCGATTTGGCGTCGTCCTGATCGACCAAAGAACCGCCGACAACTCATCAATCCAGCGCCTTCCGCTCTTGTGCAGCCTGTCAAAGGTCTTGGTCCGTAGTCCTTGCAGTACTTCAGCATTTGCCCTCTCAGCTTGACCATTGCTCCGCGGGTGAGCAACGGAAGTGAAACAGACTTTGCTGCCGAGGTCTTGGACATATTGCATGAAGGTGCAGCTTGTGAACTGTTTGCCGTTGTCGGTGATGACCCAGTTGGGCACACCAAAACGGCACACTAGTCCCTTGAAGAACTTGACGGCTGACTGAGTTGTGACCTTCCTCACTGCCTCCACCTCCGGCCACTTTGTGAACTTGTCGATTGCAACGTACAAGTACTCAAAGCCCCCGATAGCGCGGGAGAAAGGGCCCAGTATGTCGAGCCCCCAGACCGAGAAGTGCCAGGAGAGAGGAATGAGTTGAAGGGCTTGAGCTGGCTGATGAAGCTTCTTTTAATGGAACTGACATGCTTCACACTTAGTGACTAGTGTCGTTGCATCCTGGAGGGCGGTGGGCCAGAAGAAGCCTTGCCGAAACGCCTTGCCGACAAGGGCCCTTAACCCAATGTGGGATCCACATATGCCTCCGTGTATCTCCGCCAACAGCTCCATTCCGTCCTTCCGAGGGATACACTTCAATTTCACACCGTTTGGCCTCTTCCTGTACAGGACGTCATCGACGAACTGGTACATGGCAGAGCGACGCGCTACTTTTTCCGCTTCTTCCTGCTCCTCAGGAAGTTCTCCCGTTTGGAGGACTCGGACGGTATGCTGCGCCCATGCTGGAGCCTGGGGCTCGACGGCGAGGACTAAAGGCATTTCCTCCACCAGAGGAGCGGTTGTCTCGACGCAAGAGCTTGACGCTCCACCGGAGCCAGCCGTCTCGTGGCGGGCTCAATGTTCCCGGCAACATCCTTGCCGGCGGGTCCGGGGAGCTCAGCGGGAAAGTACTTGCCGGGCCCTGATTTCCTCCTCTTGTTCTGCTCTGTTGATGGATCAACGGATGGCTGAGTTAGCTGAAGCACAAAGGTACCTGGTTCCACAGGTAGCTTGAGGGCAGCACGCTTTGACAGGTAATCGGCGATGTCGTTCTCCGCTCGGGGAACGTGTTCAGCCTGTATCCCGTCGAAGTGCTCTTCCAGCTTTCTCACTTCATCAACGTAGGCCTTCATCAACGGGCTCTGGTAATCCTTGTTGACTTGCTTGACGACAAGCTGCGAGTCACCCCTGACGATGAGTTTCTTGATTCCGAGGTCCGTCGCGATCCTGAGACCGGCAAGCAGACCCTCGTACTCTGCTGTGTTGTTTGTCGACACCTCCCTGGGGAAGTGCATCTGGACCACGTACTTGAGGTGCTCTCCTGTGGGCGCGACTAGTAGAACGCCAGCCCCGGCGCCTTGTAAGGAGAAAGCAACATCAAAGTACATGATCCAATCGCAACTTGCCTCCTTGCCAGGGAGAGCAGTCTCTTGGGCTCCTTCGTTAGGCGTCGCGGTCCATTCTCCAATGAATTCCGCCAGGACTCGGCTCTGAATCGTCGAAGTGCTTTCAAACTTGAGGCCAAAGCTGGACAGCTCCAGTGCCCATAAAACAATCCTTCCCGTTGAATCCGGATTGTGCAATATCCGTTGCAGAGGGAGGCGAGTGACGACAGTGATCTTGTGCGCCTAGAAGTAATGATGTAGCTTCCTCGAGGCCATAAGAAGGCCGAAGAGCAGTTTGTGCACGCCGGAGTACCTTGATCTAGCCCCCTGCAGGAGGGATCTAACAAAGTAGACCAGGTGCTGCATCATTTTCTTCCTCGACAACACTTCAACCGGCCGTGTTGTCTCTGCATTAGTGGTGTCAGGCTCTGTCGCTGCCATTGCCTCGTCGTCAACCTCTCACTGCGCCACTAGTGCGGCGCTGACCACCTGGTTCGTTGCCGCTAATTATAGCAGCAACGGCTCCTGGGGCCTAGGCGCAACTAGTGTTGGCGCGGAGGAGAGGTATCTTTTCAAATCTTGCAGTGTTGCCTCGGCTTTTGGCGTCCACTCCACCGGGCCTGCGTTTTTCAGGATTTTGAAAAAGGGGAGGGCGCGCTCGGCAGACTTGGAAATAAACCTGCCCATGGCGGCGACACAACCAGCAAGCCGACGCACATCCTTGATTCGCTTGGGTGCTTCAATCTACTCTATAGCTTTGATCTTGTCCGGATTAGCCTCTATCCCACGCTCTGACACAAAGAACCCAAGAAGCTTGCCGGACGGGACGCCAAAGACGCACACATGGGGTGATGAATGTTGTTTTCTCTCCGTCTTCTCTCGTCATGAAAATATGGTGGTAGCCGGAGTAGGCATCGAGGAATGACAACAGATCACACCCAGCCGTGGAGTCAACAATCTGGTCAATGCGTGGCAACGGGAAGGGGTCTTTAGGACAAGCCTTATTGATATCTGTGTAATCAATGCACAACCTCCACTTTCCATTCACCTTACGCACTACGACCGGATTGGCCAACCACGTCGGATGGAGCACCCCTCTTACCAGACCCGCTGCCTCCAGTTTTCGGATCTCTTCTGTGATAAACGCTTGTCGTTCCAAAGCTTGATTTCTGACCTTCTGCTTGACGGGCCGCGCATGAGGACAAACTGCAAGGTGGTGCTCAATCACCTCCCTGGGAACGCCGGGGATGTCGGAAGCTTGCCAGGCAAACACATCGACATTCGCCCGCAGGAAGGTGACGAGCACGTCCTCCTATTTGTCGTCGAGGGTGGAGCTTATGGTGAAAGCTCCTCCCATGCCGTCCTCATTGACAGAAACCTTCTTGGTTCCCTGCGGAATGGCCCTGGGCTTCTTGTTCCTACTGGTGGAGCTCTCTGGCACGTCCTCGACGGTGGCGCTACACTCCGAAGAGGAGCGCCTGCCGGAGTGGGTGTCCGAGGTCTCACCGGGCCTCTTCTTCTTCCTCCCAGCGGCATGAGCTAGTCCCCTAGTGGCGGCAGCTGCTGCAACTGCTTGCTGGTATAGCTGATCAGCGCAAATCAGCGCATCTTTCTTATCGGAGGGGATGGTGATGATCGTCACAGGGCCTGACATCTTAAGGGTTTTGTAGGCATAGTGTGACGCCGCCATGAACTTGGCCAGCGCTGGGCGGCCAAGGATCCCGTTGTAGGGCAAGGGGATCTTGGCAACATCGAACAGGATTGTCGGTGTACTAGAGTAGGGGTACCCTAGTATCCGGAACTTGTGCGTGGGCAGTCGCAGCGCCCCGCGGCAAGGCTTGCCGGGTGACCGCCGAGGACCTCTGTGGTTCCTTTGGAACCATTCAAGAACAAAGTATTTAAGCCAAGGAGACAAGTCCCCGGCAAGAGGAGCTTGCCGGGAAGGCCACTCAAGGCACAAGGCCCCGGCAAGAGGAGCTTGCTGGGAAGGCCAACCAAGGCATCCCAAGGCACTTACCGCGACGCGCCACGCGTCCCGGCAAGACCCGGCGAGCGACAAGCTCCCGGACGTGACAAGACAACAACCGCGGCAAGGCATTTGCCGTGGCAAGCAATCACTCTGTACCTGCGCTCCAGCACACCCACCTACGTGTCGCTCTGGGACCCTTCCAGGCGTACGTGGCGGGAGGCTGTGCAGCCAGGGGTACACTGTGGCAAGCGGCGCTGACAAGATCGCCATCGTGGCGAGCGGTGGCATCCCTAACGGTCCCTTTTCTACACTGTTTGGGCGACTAGATAGGCATTTAATGCCCTTGTCCCCTACCGTTAGAGTTAGGTATGATACACTGTGTAGGTAGCTGTACCTACCGCAGCACCTTTCCATTTTTTCCCTTGCCTACGTTGCCACCTGTTGGAGACCCCTTGAGCATATAAAAGGAGGCCCATGCACAACGTAGAGAGGGGGGGGGGGGGCGGACACTAAAACACTCACGCTCGGTCTCGTTAGCCGCATGTGTGTACTATAGCACTCAGCGCTCCCGAGCAAGAATTCAATACAATCCACAAAGCAGCAGTAGGAGTATTATCTCTCCGGAGAGCTCCGAAGCTGGGTAAAAACAGCTCGTGTGCCCCGCCTCGATATGCTCTTCGCGCGCCCTCCGCCCCCCGCTGAACCGAGAAGGGGCTCCGTCCCCATAGGTGCTCGCGGAGTCAGATATCGCTGACATCTTTGGCGCGCCAGGTAGGGGGCGTCGAGGTTGTGCGAACCTGATCCGGCATTCACGCGAGCTAGATCTTCATCGACTTCATCGACATGCCATCGAAGAAGAAGGCTTCGGAGGCGGCTGCTCCGTCCGCGTCGAACCCACCACTGCCGGAGCAAACGGCTGGTGGGGAAGGCGCCGGCGGAAGAACGGGCTCGACGAGGGACCCCATGGTGCCGCCAGGTCCAAGGACAAGGCTGCACTGCCCATCGGCGGTGTAGCCGGCTCCCACGACGACCGAGCGTCCGTAGATGCACCGCGCCCATCTCAGGAGGCGCAGGACCGGCAGCGACGTGGTACCCACGGTACCATACACTCGCTGGACCCAAATCGAGCTGGCGGATCTCGGGACGCTCCAGGCCAGCACACACGCCAACGTGCTGGCACGAGCGAGGCACGGTCGCCTGGACAGGATATTGCTCCCTCTAACGTAGTTAGGAGTCCGAGCATATCCCGCTCCTCACACCGTTCGCCACCGCTACCCGCCACTCCAGCAGAAGCTTTGGCGCGAGCTCAACTACTCCTAGACTTCCCTCCAACGCCAGACAAGATCGACGACTGGAGGGCCACCATTCAGAGTCTCACCGGCTTCGCCAACGGCGACACTCTGCGGCAGCCGACTACGTCGCAGCCGCGGCAAGTCAGCCAGGCGCGACCCGATGGCGACAAGACAGGTGGGGGTGCAACCACCGTGCACTCTCCGCCCCGAAGGCCAAGATCGCCGACTCGCCGGGTCCACCGTGACAGCGACTCCACCGCTCCATCAGATCCGCGAGCTCGTCGCGATCAACGCCAAGTTCTGCATGAACGACAGCAAGAAGACGCTCGTACCCGCATCGAGCGCCGAAGAGAAACGCGACGTCAGTCAGACCGACGCGCTGGACCCACTGTCGACATGCATGCGCCAGGGGAACCAGGCGACCTGCCGTACGCGGTAGGTTGCCCTGCGTTTACCCGTGAGCTGCGGCAAGTCCAGTGGCCCAGCACGAAGAATTTCAAGCCAGACGTACCCGAGAAGTACGACGGCAAGTTGCATCCGTCGGAGTTCCGCAGCATCTAGACCATCGCGGTGCAAGCTGCTGGGGGGCGGGACGACAAGATCCTTGCCAACTACTTCCCGCTGGTGCTCAAACCCAACGTCAGGTCCTGGCTCATGCACTTTCCGGACAACTCCATATCTTCCTGGGGAGACCTATGCCATCAGTTTGTCGGCGCCTTTACAGGCGGCCACAAACCTCATGGCCAGGAGAGTGATCTTCATATGCTTGCCCAGAAGGAAGGAGAGCCCCTGCGCAAGTACATCCAGAGATTCAGCCAAGTGCAACGCAACATCCCAGATGTCCACCCTGCCGCGGTCATTAGCGCGTTCCATCAGAAAGTGCGTAACCGCAGGATGCGGGAGGAGATGGCGATGTGCATGATCAGAGACATCAGTGAGCTGTATGCCCTGGCCGACAGGTGTGCACGTGCTGAGGAAGGGAGGAAACTCCCCGGAGAGAATACAGGAACAGGAGGATCTGACAGTGACGATGCTGCCCCGGCAAATAAAAACCGGCGGCGGAACAACAGGAAGAGGAAAGGCAAAGATGTGCTAGTTGTTGAGCAGTCTGGCAACGACGGTGGCGCCAAGAAAGCCAAAGATGGTAGCTCCGGCAAGGAGGTTGCCGCATGCGCCAACTGCCAGGCTGTGGCGGCCGCCGACAAGCAGGACGGCACCAACAAACAGTACTGCAAGATCCACCGCATCAAGGGCCATGACCTCCAGAGCTGCAAGAAGGTCGAGCAGCTCGTCGAGCTGCAAAAGGCCGAGTACGAGCGACGCGACAAGGAGAAAGCCCAGGGAGGTGCTGGACGATCTGGTACGAAGCGCACCGGCCGAGGAGGACGCCGCGACAAGGTCAATCAGCGGAAAGGAGACAGACCTCCCCGCGGCCGCGACAAGGATGAAGATGACGACGACGAAGACATGGATGATGATGAGACCAGTGAGCAGGAGTTCCAGAAAGCAACAGAGGTTTTGTGCGTTGCGGTGGTGCTTCTCTGCATACTTCACACCGCCAACTCAAGCAGTGGGTACGGGAAGTCAATGCAGCAGAACCACCCGTTGAGTCACGCAAGCTTCTGAAATGGTCCAGCACGCCTATCATCTTTGATATTGAGGATCACCCTGATCGCACAACTGCGGTCGGATGTTTGCCGATGTTGGTCTCACCAACTATCCGCAACCTCAAGGTCACTAAGATGCTAGTTGACGGCGGGGCCGTCTTGAACCTAATCTCCTCCGCTGTGCTCCGGAAACTCCAAGTCCCTGACAGCGAGCTCGAAGAGACCGGCACATTCCAAGGAATCAACCCGGGAAGGAGCAAGCCGAAGGGGAAGATCACGCTGCCGGTGACGTTTGGCGGCGAGTTGAACTTCAAGACTGAGAGGATCACTTTTGACGTTGCCGATTTCCATTGCCTTACAATGGGATTCTCGGCCGTCCAGCGCTCGCCAAGTTCATGGCGGCCTCTCACTACGCGTACAACATGCTGAAGATGCCAGGCCCAATAAGTGTCATCTCTGTCCCTGGCGACAAGAAAAATGCTCTTATCTGTGCCGACAAGTTCTACCGGGAAGCGGCAGCCGCAACGGATCGCGAGACACTTGCCGCTGAAGCTCCCGGGGGGAAGAAGAAGACCAAGTCCGGCAAGATTTCTGATGCCCACTCCGGCAAGCGCACCTCTTCGGAGTGCTGCGCTACTGTCGAGCACGCACCATCGAGCTCCACCGGCAAGTGTAAGAAGGCAATGACAGCTCCGCCAGCAACCAAGAAGGTGTCCGCCAAGGAGGACAACACTGGTGGTACTTTCACCATCAGTGCCACTCTCGACCCTAAATAGGAAAGCACGCTCATTGCTTTCCTGCGGGCGAAGGTCGGTGTGTTTGCGTGGCAACCGTCTGACATCCCCGGTGTTCCCAGGAAAGTAATTGAGCACCACCTTGCCATCTGTCCTCACGCGCGGCCCGTCAAGCAGAAAGTCAGGAAAGCAAGCAGTGGAGCGCCAAGAATTCATTGCTGAAGAGATCAAGAAGTTGGAAGCAGTAGGCCTCGTCAGGGGAGTGTTCCATCCTACGTGGTTGGCCAATCTTGTAGTCGCGCGCAAGGCAAACGGGAAATGGAGGCTTTGTATCGACTTTACCGATGTCAATAAAGCTTGTCCCAAAGATCCATTTCCCTTGTCGCGCATTGACCAGATTGTTGACTCCACGGCCGGATGTGACTTGCTTTCATTTCTTGACGCATACTCAGGATATCATCAGATCTTCATGGCAGAAGAGGATGAGGAGAAAACCGCATTCATGACTCCATGTGGCACATACTGTTTCATACGGATGCCTTTCGGATTGAAGAATGCTGGTTCAACATTTCCAAGGGTCGTCCATACTGCTTTTGAGCCACAAATACACAGAAATGTGGAAGCCTACATGGATGATATAGTGGTCAAGAGCAGGGACAAGTCAACTCTGATTCAAGATCTAGAAGGGACTTTTGCAAATCTACGCAAGATCAGCCTCAAGCTCAACCCCGAGAAGTGCGTGTTTGGAGTCCCTTCCGGCAAGCTTCTCGGGTTCTTCGTGTCTCAGAGGGGAATTGAAGCCAATCCCGACAAGATCAAGGCCATTGAGCAGATCGAAGCACCGAAGCGCGTCAAGGATGTGCGGAAACTTGCCGGCTGCGTGGCGGCTCTCAGCAGGTTTATCTCTAAGTCTGCTGAGCGTGCCCTGCCGTTTTTCAAAATTTTGAAAAAGGCAGGTCCAATGAAATGGACTACGGAAGCGGAGGCTGCGCTGCAGGACTTGAAGAGATACATGTCCTCCACTCCAATACTTGTCGCACCTAAGCCACAAGAGAAGTTGCTGCTGTATCTGGCGGCAACCAATCAAGTGGTTAGTGCTGCATTAGTAGCGGAGAGGGAGGCAGATGATGAGCCAGCAACCACGGCAAGCGCATCCAGCGACAAGCAGGGGGCTTCCCCGACAAGCTCTGGTCCCGGCAAAGACGGATCTGCGTAGGCGCCTGAGGAGATATAGAAGAAAATGGTGCAGCGCCCAGTCTACTTTGTCAGTTCCCTTTTGCAGGGGGCTAGGTCAAGGTACTCTAGTGTGCAGAAATTGCTTTTCGGCCTTCTTATGGCCTCGAGAAAGCTGCGCCATTACTTCCAAGCACATGAGATCACAGTTGTCACTCGCTTTCCGCTGAAGAGGATACTGCAGAATCCAGAAGCAACAGGAAAGATTGTTGAGTGGGCACTGGAACTCTCAAGCTTTAGCCTCAAGTTTGAGAGCACTTCAACTATCCAAAGCAGAGCATTGGCAGAATTCATAGCAGAGTGGACGCCAACGCCCGACGAAGAAATTCCAGAGACGAGCATCCCCGTCAAGGAGGCAAGCAAAGAGTGGTTGATGTACTTTGATGGTGCCTTTTCGCTGCAAGGCGCCGGTGCTGGCGTGCTGCTTGTCGCACCCACCGGAGAGCACCTCAAGTATGTAGTCCAGATGCACTTTCCCAAGGAGAAAGCAACAAACAATACTGCAGAGTATGAAGGATTGCTTGCCGGTCTCAGGATCGCGGCAGGCCTTGGGATCAAGCAGCTCATTGTCAGGGGTGACTCGCAGCTTGTCGTCCGCCAAGTGAACAAGAATTATCAGAGTCCGTTGATGGAAGCTTACGTTGATGAAGTGAGGAAGCTGGAAGAGCACTTTGTCGGCCTACAGATGGAACATGTTCCAAGAGCTCAGAATGACATTGCCGACGGCCTGTCAAATTGTGCAGCACTTAAGTTACCTGTGGAACCAGGGATCTTTGTGCTCAAGCTGACTCAACCGTCTGTTACGCCATCAACTGGACAAAGCAAGAAGAGGAAGTTGATTTATGGTGACTATTTTCCGGCAGAGCTTCCCGAAGCCTCCGCCAAGAAGGTCCCCAAGATCGACACCAAGAGTGCTGAGGAGCAGTCTGCTCCGGCAAACCCCAGGGTTTGTTCCATCGAAGCAGACGCTCCCAACAAGTTTTGCTCCGGCAAGCTTGCCGGGGAACGTCAAGCTCCGGCTGAGCCGCAGGTTCTCGCCGTAGAAGCGGATGTTCCCGCAGCAGCAGATATGCCTTTAGTCCTTATTGTCGAACCACAAGCTCCAACATGGGCACAACAGATCGTCCATTTCCTTCAGACAGGAGAACTTCCCGAAGATCAAGAAGAAGCGGAAAGAGTAGCCCGACAGTCAAGTATGTACCAGTTTGTCTACAACGCACTGTACAGTAGAAGACTCAATGGTGTGAAATTGAAGTGTATTTACCGGGAAGATGGACAGAAGCTGTTGGCAGAGATACATGGAGGCATCTGTGGTCACCACATTGGCGCAAGAGCACTTGCCGGGAAAGCTTTCCGGCAAGGTTTCTTTTGGCCGACAGCCCTCCAGGATGCAACTGCACAAGTAACCAAGTGTGAAGCGTGCCAGTTCCATTCCAAGCAGACACGCCAGCCAGCTCAAGCTCTCCAGACGATCCCTTTATCCTGGCCATTTTCGGTCTGGGGGATCGACATCCTCGGCCCCTTCCCCCGAGCAGTCGGGGGCTTTGAGTACTTGTACGTCGCGATCGACAAGTTCACAAAGTGGCCGGAAGTGGAAGCAGTGAGGAAGGTGACAGCATAGTCAGCAGTCAAGTTCTTCAGGTCGATTGTTTGCCGCTTCGGGATCCCTAATAGGATCATCACCGACAACGGTACGCAATTCACGAGCCGCACCTTCATGCAGTACGTCCAAGACCTTGGCGCCAAGGTCTGCTACGCTTCTGTTGCTCACCCCAGGAGCAACAGTCAAGCGGAGAGGGCAAATGCTGAAGTGCTGCGTGGGCTCAAGACCAGGACTTTCGACAGGCTGCACAGGTGCGGAAGAAACTGGATCGAGGAGCTGCCGGTGGTTCTTTGGTCGATCAGGACGACGCTAAATCGAGCCACTGGCCAGACACCTTTCGCTCTTGTCTATGGAGCAGAGGAAGTTATCCCCACGGAACTCGTATATGGGTCACCTCGAGTGCTCGCTTATGATGAGCTTGAGCAAGAGCAGCTGCGACAAGATGACGCGCTACTCCTTGAGGAATACCGTCTTCAGGCTGCGGTACGAGCTACTCGCTACCAGCAAGCTTTG
The DNA here is from genome assembly GCA_032464435.1 of Aegilops umbellulata. Classification (NCBI taxonomy): domain Eukaryota; kingdom Viridiplantae; phylum Streptophyta; class Magnoliopsida; order Poales; family Poaceae; genus Aegilops; species Aegilops umbellulata. The sequence continues at coordinate 117,197,758 of CP136056.1, forward strand.
CGCCGCTACCATAGCCGCAAAGTTAATGCCAGAAGTCTCGAGGAAGGTGACCTTGTTCTTCGGCGCGTTCATTCCGCCAAGAATCCCAACAAGTTGACGCCGAAGTGGGAAGGCCCTTATCAGGTGAAACGAGTCACTAGGCCTGGCGCTGTCCGCCTTGAGACCGAAGATGGCATTCCGGTGAGCAACTCCTGGAACATTGAGCATCTTCGTAAGTTTTACCCGTAAGGCGCGGTTGCCAGACCCTGCTCCGGCAACCACCTTTTGTACAAGTCTTGCCGCTGTTGCATGTAATCCTTCGCACAAAGCCAGGCGCAGACCCTGTGCATAAATAAAGCTCATGTGCTCCGCACATCTTGTCAATTTCATGTTTTTTTTGCATGAGTTATCTGACACTTTGTGCAGCGAACACCCCCGGTAAGCAATAACGAGCCATAAGGCTCCATATTATTATTTTCTCTACTTCCTTTTTTTTCTCGAGGAAATGAAGGTTCCTTCACCCACAAGTTTGCCGGGGGGGAAGGGGAAGATAATGGTATGGACCAGGTGTCGTTCAAGGGTTGCGCCTTGCCGGGAAGCAAACGACAGAAAAGCTAAGTTGCCAAAGTTTGAGCAATCAGATGTTTTTTAATTTTTTAAGTTATCTTCCTTGAATGACCATGCTTTGTATGGAAAACCTATGCGCGAAGGAACCGGCTCGTGGCTAGTTGCGCCCTTACTTTGTTTCGAGTTCGCTGAACAGTTTAAGTGTGCTGCGACTAGAGTCGCGCCCTTACTTTGTTTCGAGTTCACTCAACAACTTAAGCGAGCTGCGACTAGTTACGACAAGGTTTCTTGTCGGTAACGGCACTACCAGCAGGCTGCTGATGTCCCGCACTCAGCGCTCGCGGCAAAGGTGCCTGCGCCGGCAAGTTCCCTAAAAGCGTAGGGTAAAAACATACAAAGGAAGGAGTCAAGTAAAGGAAATAACATTGCAATCACTACCCAAAATAAAGTTATATATTACAAGATAGCTTGTCGCGGCTCTAATAGACTGTTTTCGAACATGACCAGCAGCGACAAGAAAAGCAGAAAATGGGCGGCCTAGTCCGCGCGGTCGCCCTCAACCCTCTTGATCCCGCTCACCTTGTCCACAATGGTTGCGACAAGGTCCTTGAGCGCCTCTAGATCAGCATCCATCGGTAAGGATCTGAGGACGTTGGTGAGGTTGAGGCCCGGGTTGCGGAAGGCTACCTTCACCAATACCTTCTAAAGAGCTCCTGCGCAGATCTTGCGCCACTCGTCGGCGAGCTGCTTTGGGATCCTGTCCCGGAGTCGCTGGAGGGCCGTCGCCACGCCTTTGAAGAACAGATTGAGCTTGGCGCTGGATGGAAGGGTCTCATCGGAGGGATACCCGAGATCCTCCATCCCCAGCTGCGCCAGCTCCTTGTCGATATCTGCGGCAGCATTCACAAGATCCTCCGTCCACTGCTCCACAGTTTCTCTGAAATCATTCTGGGTGGCGGCAATGCTCTCCAGCAGCGCCTTGTCGGCCTTGATCTCCTTCCTCAGGGCCGTCTCCTGCTCCCTGGCACCGTCCAGCGTCTTGGTCAAAGCAGCCAGCTTCAGCTCAAGATCGGCGTTGGAGTCCTTGGCCTCGGCAAGCTCCTTGATCTTCTCGGCGAGACGACCCTGCAACTCGCCAAAGGTGTAGGCGTCCTTCTCGCGCTCATGCTTGAGCGCGGCAAGCTTTTCACCACTCGCCTTGAGATCAGTCTCCAGCTGCGCCACCTTTGCCTCAAGATTCTTCTTGGCGGCCTCGGTAGCTACGGCAGCATCCTTTGTATCCTTGAGAGCTCCGCTGAGTGTTTGCTCGCGCGCAGCAAGCTCCTCTTCGTGGCTGTCCAGGCTAGCCTTCAGCTGCACCAACTCGCCCTCCCGCGCAGATAACTCCTCGACGGCAAGCCGCTGTTGCTCTGCAATTTCTGCCTTCTCGAGGATGAAGGCCTTCTGTGCCTCATCGAGCTGCACACGCTCCGCTGCCAGCGACCGGAGAGCTGCCTGGTTGAGACCTCGGAGCTCCTCCACGCGCTTCTCCATGTCCACCCCCGCCTTCGCGACAAGCGCTTCGTGGGACTCCAGTTTGGCCTGGCGGGCACGGTAGAGCGACACCAGCTTCCGCAGCAGTCGCTCCTCTTTAGGCTCGTCGCTGCTGCTGCTTGGCGCGTCGACCAGCGTCAGCCCAGCGGAGGCAAGCACCTCCACGTCGAAGCTTTCTCCTTCGACTGGCGCCCTGGAGGTTGACGCCCAGGGGAGGTTGATGAAGATGCCATTGCCGTCCTTCAAGTAGACGCCTGGCTGGGGCTCTTCGGAGCCTGATGCTACGGCAGCGGCGGGGGGATCGGCGGTCGGTGTAGCGCCTGTCGCTCCTGCGGCCTCAGGGTCGTCAGTACGATCGCCAGACCCCTCGTCAGCTGCTGCGGCGGCAGCCTTGGCGGCCTCTTCACCGGCGGGATCATCAGCGCCGGCCGCTTCTTCGGTGGCGGCGACATCATGAACAACAACCTCGGTCTCCATCGGCTCCACAGTGGGTGGATCTGACGGCCGAAAAAGGGAGAAAAGTCAAGCAAATATCCAAAAATAAGATCAAAAGAAGAAGAACTCAAAGGGAAGTTTCGAAGCAAGAGGTTTACCTGCACTAGGCTCGGCAGTTGTGGTCTCCAACACCGGAGGACCGCTGGTGTTCTCCCTTGCCGGAGACTCCTCCCTTGCCGGAGAGCTCCCCCTTACCGGAGAGCTCTCCCTTGTTAGAGGATTCGCCCTTGCCGGAGAACTCTCCCTTGGCGGCGTAGTCGAAGCAGATGTCGTATCAGGGGCGGCCTCCGGGACCTCCTGGCGAGGCTGCTCTGCTCCTACACGAGCCAACAGTCAGATATCAGCAAACAAAGAGTATCCATGTGCGCTCAACAGCAGGAAGAGGAGCCGATCTCCAACGAGCCGCTCGTATCCTCGGCGGGCCCGCTCGGCCCGGCATAATGCCCGGCAGGCTCTTCCTCGCCAGCAAGATCCTCTCGCTCGGCGAGGCTTGCCGCCTCTGCTGCCTCTGCCTCCTCCATGGTGAACCCAAACTCGCCCGCAGCTGCGGCTGCCGCCGCCTCTTCCATCCTGGTGGCGATGCGCTTGAGCTCATCGTCGGTGGTGTCCCGGGTGAGGCCCCTCTTCTCATCGGCGTCGACCGGCACTTCTACCAAGTTGTCAAAGAATGCCCGCACGACATCATCTGCAGGCTCTATCCAGGCTGGATCAATTCCATGCGAGTCGCATAGCGGCATCATTGCACGGATGCGATCGAGCGAGGAGTTGTTTCACAGTGGAACGACGCCATCGGCAACCTGAACACTTCAGGATGCTGTGCGTCGTACTTGAACAGCTCCTGGAGCATCGAGTTGAGCTCCATGACAGTGAAGTTAAAGTTGAGGCCCGGCCGCAGCCTCATGATATCCGCCGCGTTCTGGAACTCCCAGGCGGGCCTCCTCCTCTCCTGCAGGGGGGCGATGCGGCGGCGGAGGAAATCTGCGCCAACTACTCCTACAGTAAGCCCGGCAAGCCTGGGGCGTAGGATCCGAGCGACGGCAATCTTCAGTTTGTCGTCTTCCGGGGCCAAGCTACTCCAATCACTGTCGCGCACTACTGGAGTTTGGCGCAGGGCAGTAAACGGCTGCGGGTTCTCCTCGACAATCAGGCACCAGTCCGCCCTCCACTCCTCCCACTTGCTGCGGAACTCTCTGTCCAGATAAGCATCCCTCTTGCCAGCTTTTGAGATCCAGGCGATTCTGCCGGATAAGGGCTCTCCTTTCTCAACTCGAGGCGAAAAGAAATGGCGGAAAAGGGCTACATCTGGATGGATTCTGACAAAGTTTTCGCAGAGATGTGCGAAAACTGCCATGGTCAGGACAGTGTTGGGGGTGAAGTCAAGGAGGTGGAGCCCATAGGTGTTCATGACGTCACAGAAGAATTCAGAAAAGGGCGGGCAGAGCCCGCAATAGAAGAACAAGGCGAAGGAAGGGTGCCCGGTGGGAGCCTTTTTCCAAGCGGCGGCTGGGAGTACCCTCGTGCGCGGGTGCGCCCGCGTCGCCGTCGACCAGAAGAGGTAGTAGAAATCCTTCAGCTCTTCCGCCTCAAGCCTCGGAGGGAAGATTGCCCGCTCCTTTAGCAGCGCCGCGAGCCGCTACGCCTCGGCCGACTTCGCCTTCTCGGCTTTCGGAGCCATGGCGGGAATGGTGAGGGAGGACGACGGCGTTGGCGGTGCTGGTGGCGATGGGGGCGGAGCGCTGCTCTCTTTCGGCTTTGAGAAGAAGGGGAGCGTCAGAGATTTTCAAGGCAGGAATAGAAACGGGCAGGTGGGCGAACTGCCCCTGTTTTCCCTGCTTATAAGGAGGGAGAGGGCGGACGCTTTGCCTTTCCGAATAAAGAAACCACCCACGACATCTCCCACGACGCCGCAATCGACGCGTGCCGTTCGGGAAGGGCACGGTGGATACGGAGTCAGATGCGACGTGACCGAGGTCGCGCGTGCCCGTGCCCTGTTTTGGGCCTGGCCCAACAGCGCTCGACACTGTGTATGGCCCAGGCCCGGGGGTTCCTGTCGGTGTACTAGAGTAGGGGTACCTGTTGGGGAACGTAGTAATTTCAAAATTTTCCTACGCACACGCAAGATCATGGTGATGCATAGCAACGAGAGGGGAGAGTGTTGTCTACGTACCCTCGTAGACCGAAAGCGGAAGCGTTATATCAACGTGGTTGATGTAGTCGTACGTCTTCACGATCCGACCGATCCAAGCACCGTTACTCCGGCACCTCCGAGTTCTTGGCACACGTTCAGCTCGATGACGATCCCCGGGCTCCGATCCAGCAAGGTGTCGGGGAAGAGTTCCGTCAGCACGACGGCGTGGTGACGATCTTGATGTACTACTGACGCAGGGCTTCGCCTAAGCACTGCGACAATATGACCGAGGTGGAATTTGGTGGCAGGGGGCACCGCATACGGCTAAGGAAAGATCTCAATGATCAATTGTGTGTCTATGGGGTGCCCCCTGCCTCCGTATATAAAGGATCCAAGGGGGAGGGGCTGGCCGGCCAAGGGTGGCGCGCCAGGAGAGTCCTACTCCCTCCGGGAGTAGGATTCCCCCCCCCCCCAATCCTAGTTGGAATAGGATTCCTCAAAGGGCCAGAGAGAGAGAGGGGGGGCCGGCCACCTCTCCTAGTCCTAATAGGACTAGGGGAAGGGGGAGGCGCACAGCCCATGAGGGCAGCCCTTTCACCTTTCCACCAAGGCCCCCTGTTGGCCCATTTGGCTCCCGGGGGGTTCCGGTAACCCTCCCGGTATTCCGGTAAAATCACTATTTCATCCAGAACACATCTGATGTCCAAACATAGGCTTCCAATATATCAATCTTTAGGTCTCGACCATTTTGAGACTCCTCATCATGTCCGTGATCACATCCGGGACTCCGAACGACCTTCGGTTCATCAAAATGCATAACTCATAATAACTGTCATCGTAACGTTAAGCGTGCGGACCCTACGGTTCGAGAACAATGTAGACATGACCGAGACACGTCTCCGGTCAATAACCAATAGCGGGACCTGGATGCCCATATTGGCTCCTACATATTCTACGAAGATCTTTATCGGTCAGACCGCATAACAACATACGTTGTTCCCTTTGTCCATCGGTATGTTACTTGCCCGAGATTCAATCGTCGGTATCCAATACCTTGTTCAATCTCGTTACCGGCAAGTCTCTTTACTCGTTCTGTAATACATCATCCCGCAAATAACTCATTAGTTGCAATGCTTGCAAGGCTTAAGTGATGTGCATTACCGAGAGGGCCTAGAGATACCTCTCCGACGATCGGAGTGACAAATCCTAATCTTGAAATACGCCAACCCAACATCTACCATTGGAGACACCTGTAGTACTCCTTTATAATCACCCAGTTACGTTGTGACGTTTGGTAGTACCCAAAGTGTTCCTCCGGCAAACGGGAGTTGCATAATCTCATAGTAATAGGAACATGTATAAGTCATGGATAAAAGCAATAGCAACATACTAAACGATCGGGTGCTAAGCTAATGGAATGGGTCATGTCAATCAGATCATTCAACTAATGATGTGACCTCGTTAATGAAATAACAACTCTTTGTTCATGGTTAGGAAACATAACCATCTTTGATTAATGAGCTAGTCAAGTAGAGGCATACTAGTGACACTCTGTTTGTCTATGTATTAACACATGTATTATGTTTCCGGTTAATACAATTCTAGCATGAATAATAAACATTTATCATGATATGTAAGGAAATAAATAATAACTTTATTATTGCCTCTAGGGCATATTTCCTTCAGTCTCCCACTTGCACTAGAGTCAATAATCTAGTTCACATCGCCATGTGACTTACCGGCAATAGTTCACATCACCATGTGATTAACACCCATAGTTCACATCGATATGTGACCAACACCCAAAGGGTTTACTAGAGTCAGTAATCTAGTTCACATCGCTATGTGATTAACACCCAAAGAGTACTAAGGTGTGATCATGTTTTGCTTGTGAGATAATTTTAGTCAACGGGTCTGTCACATACAGATCCGTAAGTATTTTGCGAATTCTGTGTCTACAATACTCCGCACACAGCTACTCTAGCTAATTCCTCCCACTTTCAATATGTATCTAGATCGAGACTTAGAGTCATCCAGATCAGTGTCAAAACTTGCATCGACGTAACCCTTTACGGCGAACCTTTCTGTCACGTCCATAATCGAGAAACATATCCTTATTCCACTAAGGATAATTTTTGACCGTTGTCTAGTGATCTACTCCTAGATCACCATTGTACTCCCTTGCTTAACTCAGTGTAGGGTATACAATGGATCTGGTACACAGCATTGCATACATGATAGAGCCTATGGCTGAAGCATAGGGAACATCTTTCATTTTCTCTCTATCTTCTGCAGTGGTCGGGCATTGAGTCTTACTCAACTTCACACCTTGTAACACAGGCAAGAACCCTTTCTTTGCTTGATCCATTTTGAACTTCTTCAAAACTTTGTCAAGGTATGTGCTTTTGTGAAAGTCCAATTAAGCGTCTTGATCTATCTCTATAGATTTTGATGCCCAATACGTAAGCAGCTTCACCGAGGTCTTTCTTTGAAAAACTCCTTTCAAACACTCCTTTATGCTTTGCAGAATAATTCTACATTATTTCCGATCAACAATATGTCATACACATATACTTATCAGAAATGTTGTAGTGCTCCCACTCACTTTCTTGTAAATACAGGCTTCACCGCAAGTCTGTATAAAACTATATGCCTTGACCAACTTATCAAAGCGTATATTCCAACTCTGAGATGCTTGCACCAGTCCATAGATGGATCGCTGGAGCTTGCATATTTTATTAGCACCTTTAGGATTGACAAAACCTTCTGGTTGCATCGTATACAACTCTTCTTTAATAAATCCATTGAGGAATGCAATTTTGTTTATCCATTTGCCAGATTTCATAAAATGCGGCTATTGCTAACATGATTCGGACAGACTTAAGCATAGATACGAGTGAGAAACTCTCATCGTAGTCAACACCTTGAACTTGTCGAAAACCTTTTGCGACAACTCTAGCTTTGTAGATAGTAACACTACTATCAGCGTCCCTCTTCCTCTTGAAGATCCATTTATTCTTAATTGCTTGCCGAACATCGGGCAAGTCAATCAAAGTCCAAACTTTGTTCTCATACATGGATCATATCTTAGATTTCATGGCCTCAAACCATTTCGCGGAATTTGGACTCACCATCGCTTCTTCATAGTTCGCAAGTTCGTCATGGTCTAGTAACATAACTTCCAGAACAGGATTACCGTACCACTCTGGTGCGGATCTCACTCTCGTATACCTACGAGATTCGGTAGTAACTTGATCTGACGTTACATGATCATCATCATTAACTTCCTCACTAATTGGTGTAGTAGTCACAGGAACAGATTTCTGTGATGAACTACTTTCCAATAAGGGAGCAGGTACAGTTACCACATCAAGTTCTACTTTCCTCCCACTCACTTCTTTCGAGAGAAAACTCCTTCTCTAGAAAGGATCCATTTCTTGGCAACGAATGTCTTGCCTTCGGATCTGTGATAGAAGGTGTACCCGGCAGTCTCCTTTGGGTATCCTATGAAGACATATTTCTCCGTTTTGGGTTTGAGCTTATCAGGATGAAACTTTTTCATATAAGCATCACAATCCCAAACTTTAAGAAACGACAACTTTGGTTTCTTGCTAAACCACAGTTCAGATTGTGTGGTCTCAACGGAGTTAGATGGTGCCCTTTTAAACGTGAATGCAGCTGTCTCTAATGCATAATCCCAAAATGATATTGGTAAATCGGTAAGAAACATCATAGATTGTACTATATCCAACAAAGTACGGTTATGACATTCGGACACACCATTATGCTGTGGTGTTTCAGGTGGCATGAGTTTGTGAAATTATTCCACATTGTTTTAATTGAAGACCAAACTCGTAACTCAAATATTCGTCTCCGTGATCAGATCGTGGAAACCTTATTTTCATGTCACGATGATTTTCCACTTCACTCTAAAATTCTTTGAACTTTTCAAATGTTTCAGACTTGTGTTTCATCAAGTAGATATACCCATATCTGCTCAAATCATCTGTGAAGGTGAGAAAATAATGATACTTGTCGCGAGCCTTAATATTCATCGGACCACATACATCAGTATGTATGATTTCCAACAAATCTGTTGCTTGCTTCATTGTTCCGGAGAACGGCGTTTTAGTCATCTTGCCCAAGAGGCATGGTTCGCAAGGATCAAGTGATTCATAATCAAGTGATTCTAAAATCCCATCAGCATGGAGTTTCTTCTTGCGCTTTACACCAATATGACTTAAACGGCAGTGCCACAAATAAGTTGCACTATCATTATTAACTTTGCATCTTTTGGTTTCAATATTATGAATATGTGTATTACTACGATCGAGATCCAACAAACCATTTTTGTTGGTGTGTATGACCATTAAAGGTTTTATTCATGTAAACAGAACAACAATTGTTCTCTAACTTAAATGAATAATCGTATTGCAATAAACATGATCGAATCATATTTATGCTCAACGCAAATACTTAAATAACACTTATTTAGGTTCAACACTAATCTTGAAAGTATAGAGAAGTGTGCGATGATGATCATATCAATCTTGGAACTACTTCCAACACACATCGTCACTTCACCCTTAACTAGTCTCTGTTTATTCTGCAACTCCCGTTTCAAGTTACTAATCTTAGCAACTAGTATCAAATACTGAGGGGTTGCTATAAACACTAGTAAAGTACACATCAATAACATGTATATCAAATATACCTTTGTTTATTTTTGCCATCCTTTCTTATCCACCAAATACTTGGGGTAGTTCCGCTTCCAGTGACCAATCCCTTTGCAGTAGAAGCACTTAGTCTCAGGCTTAGGACCAGACTTGGGCTTCTTCACTTAAGTAGCAACTTGATTGCTGTTTTTCTTGAAGTTCCCCTTCTTCTTCCCTTTGCCCTTTTCTTGAAACTAGTGATCTTGTCAACCATCAACACTTGATGTTTTTCTTGATTTCTACCTTCGTTGATTTCAGCATCACGAAGAGCTTGGGAATTACTTTCGCCATCCCTTGCATATTATAGTTCATCACGAAGTTCTACTAACTTGGTGATGGTGACTAGAGAATTCTGTCAATCACTATCTTATCTGGAAGATTAACTCCCACTTGATTCAAGCGATTGTAGTACCCAGACAATCTGAGCACATGCTCACTAGTTGAGCGATTCACCTCCATCTTTTAGCTATAGAACTTGTTGGAGACTTCATATCTCTCAACTCGGGTATTTGCTTGAAATATTAACTTCAACTCCTGGAACATCTCATATGGTCCATGACGTTCAAAACGTCTTTGAAGTCCCGATTCTAAGTCATTAAGCATGGTGCACTAAACTATTAAGTAGTCATCATATTGAGCTAGCAAAACGTTCATAACGTCTGCATGTGCTCCTGCAATAGGTCCGTCACCTAGCGGTGCATCAAGGACATAATTCTTCTGTGCAGCAATGAGGATAAACCTCAGATCACGGATCCAATCCGTATCATTGCTACTAACATTTTTCAACACAATTTTCTCTAGAACATAAACACAGGGAAGCAACAACGCGAGCTATTGATCTACAACATAGATATGCTAATACTACTAGGACTAACTTCATGATAAATTAAAGTTCAATTAATCATATTACTTAAGAACTCCCACTTAGATAGACATCCCTCTAATCTTCTAAGTGATCACGTGATCCAAATCAACTAAACCATAACCGATCATCACGTGAAATGGCTTAGTCTCAATGGTGAACATCATTATGTTGATCATATCTACTATATGATTCACGCTCGACCTTTCGGTCTCCGTGTTCCGAGGTCATATATTATATGCATAGCTCGTCAAGTATAACCTGAGTATTTCGCGTGTGCAACTGTTTTGCACCCGTTGTATTTGAACGTAGAGCCTATCACACCCGATCATCACGTGGTGTCTCAGCACGAAGAACTTTTGCAACGGTGCATACTCAGGGAGAACACTTCTTGATAATTTAGTGAGAGATCATCTTATAATGCTACCGTCAATCAAAGCAAGATAAGATGCATAAAAAGATAAACATCACATGTAATCAATATAAGTGATATGATATGGTCATCATCATCTTATGCTTGTGATCTCCATCTCCGAAGCACCGTCATGATCACCATCGTCACCGGCGCGACACCTTGATATCCATCGTAGCATCGATGTCGTCTCGCCAATCTTATGCTTCCACGACTATCACTACCGCTTAGTAATAAAGTAAAGCATTACATCGCGATTGCATTGCATACAATAAAGCGACAACCATATGGCTCCTGCCATTTGCCGATAACTCGGTTACAAAACATGATCATCTCATACAATAAAATTTAGCATCATGTCTTGACCATATCACATCACAACATGCCATACAAAAACAAGTTAGACGTCCTCTACTTTGTTGTTGCAAGTTTTACGTGGCTGCTACGGGCTTAAGCAAGAACTCATCTTACCTACGCATCAAAACCACAACGATAGTTTGTCAAATAGACTCCGTTTTAACCTTCTCAAGGACCGGGCGTAGCCACACTCAGTTCAACTAAAGTTGGAGAGACAGTCTTCCGCAAGCCATCTATGTGCAAAGCACGTTGAGGGAACCGGTCTCGCGTAAGAGTACGCGTAAGGTTGGTCCGGATCGTCTCGTCCAACAATACCGCCGAACCAAAGTATGACATGCTGGTAGGCAGTATGACTTATATCGCCCACAACTCACTTGTGTTCTACTCATGCAAATAACATCAAATTATAAAACCAGGCTCTGATACCACTGTTGGGGAACGTAGTAATTTCAAAATTTTCCTACGCACACGCAAGATCATGGTGATCCATAGCAACGAGAGGGGAGAGTGTTGTCTACGTACCCTCGTAGACCGAAAGTGGAAGCGTTATATCAACGCCATTGATGTAGTCGTACGTCTTCACGATCCGACCGATCCAAGCACCATTACTCCGGCACCTCCGAGTTCTTGGCACACGTTCAGCTCGAAGACGATCCTCGGGCTCCGATCCAGCAAGGCATCGGGGAAGAGTTCCGTCAGCACGACGGCGTGGTGACGATCTTGATGTACTACTGACGCAGGGCTTCGCCTAAGCACTGCGACAATATGACCGAGGTGGAATTTGGTGGCAGGGGGCACCGCACACGGCTAAGGAAAGATCTCAATGATCAATTGTGTGTCTATGGGGTGCCCCCTACCTCCGGATATAAAGGATCCAAGGGGGAGGGGCTGGCCGGCCAAGGGTGGCGCGCCAGGAGAGTCCTACTCCCTCCGGGAGTAGGATTCCCCCCCCCCCCAATCCTAGTTGGAATAGGATTCCTCAAAGAGGGAGAGAGAGAGAGGGGGCCGGCCACCTCTTCTAGTCCTAATAGGACTAGGGGAAGGGGGAGGCACACAGCCCATGAGGGCAGCCCTTTCACCTTTCCACCAAGGCCCATGTTGGCCCATTTGGCTCCCGGGGGTTCCGGTAACCCTCCCGGTATTCCGGTAAAATCACTATTTCATCCGGAACACATCTGATGTCCAAACATAGGCTTCCAATATATCAATCTTTATGTCTCGACCATTTCGAGACTCCTCGTCATGTCCGTGATCACATCCGGGACTACGAACAACCTTCGGTTCATCAAAATGCATGAACTCATAATAACTGTCATCGTAACGTTAAGCGTGCGGACCCTACGGTTCGAGAACAATGTAGACATGACCGAGACACGTCTCCGGTCAATAACCAATAGCGGGACCTGGATGCCCATATTGGCTCCTACATATTCTACGAAGATCTTTATCGGTCAGACCGCATAACAACATACGTTGTTCCCTTTGTCCATCGGTATGTAACTTGCCCGAGATTCGATCGTCGGTATCCAATACCTAGTTCAATCTCGTTACCGGCAAGTCTCTTTACTCGTTTCGTAATACATCATCCAGCAACTAACTCATTAGTTGCAATGCTTGCAAGGCTTAAGTGATGTGCATTACCGAGAGGGCCCAAAGATACCTCTCCGACGATCGGAGTGACAAATCCTAATCTCAAAATACGCCAACCCAACATCTACCATTGGAGACACCTGTAGTACTCCTTTATAATCACCCAGTTACGTTGTGATGTTTGGTAGTACCCAAAGTGTTCCTCCGGCAAACGGGAGTTGCATAATCTCATAGTCATAGGAACATGTATAAGTCATGGATAAAAGCAATAGCAACATACTAAACGATCGGGTGCTAAGCTAATGGAATGGGTCATGTCAATCAGATCATTCAACTAATGATGTGACCTCGTTAATGAAATAACAACTCTTTGTTCATGGTTAGGAAACATAACCATCTTTGATTAATGAGCTAGTCAAGTAGAGGCATACTAGTGACACTCTGTTTGTCTATGTATTCACACATGTATTATGTTTCCGGTTAATACAATTCTAGCATGAATAATAAACATTTATCATGATATGTAAGGAAATAAATAATAACTTTATTATTGCCTCTAGGGCATATTTCCTTCAGTACCCTAGTATCCCGAACTTGTGCACAGGCAGTCGCAGCGCCCCGCGGCAAGGCTTGCCGGGTGACCGCCGAGGACCTCTATGGTTCCTTTGGAACCATTCAAGAACAAAGTATTTAAGCCAAGGAGACAAGTCCCCGGCAAGAGGAGCTTGCCGGGAAGGCCACTCAAGGCACAAGGCCCTGGCAAGAGGATCTTGCCGGGAAGGCCAACCAAGGCATCCCAAGGCACTTACCGCGACGCGCCACGCGTCCCGGCAAGACCCCACGAGTGACAAGCTCCCAGACGCGACAAGACAACAACCGCGGCAAGGCGTTTGCCGCGGCAAGCAACCACTCTGTACCTGCGCTCCAGCACACCCACCTACGTGTCACTCTGGTACCCTTCCAGGCGTACGTGGCGGGAGGCTGTGTGTCACATCCCTAGTTCTGGTATTGCTTAGTGCTTGCATTAGAGTGTTGCATCATGTTTAAATTCTATTTTAATCGAAATGGGGATGACAAACCCTAGCACGAAATGAAATTGAACTAGGTTCACCTAAAATATTTTCAGTTTTCCAAATGGCTTTTAAAAATGTTCATCATTTCTGGAAAATGCTAAAACCATAACCAGAAGTGTTGCACATTTTTCCATGACATATTTGGTCACTAGATTAAATCATATAGTATTTGCATTTGGGCATTTAAATGCTATAAAATATTTTGAATGCTCAAATAATCATAAACTAAAATGTTTACTGTTGGTTATGTTCTAAACAGTATCCGTAATTAGTTTCATGATTTTTGGAAATGCCCTGGCATTTTAAATAAAGCCCAACAGTTGCAGAAAAATAAAAAACAAATAATAAAAGAGAGGGAGAGAAGGCCACTAGGCCACCTACCTAACCTACCTGGCGGCCTAGCTGCGGCCCAGCACTGTTGGCCCAGCCCAGCAGGCGCCCCACCGTCTTCAACCTCCTGCCAGTAGGCAGGAGGGCGCGTGGTCGCCGCGCGTGGGCACGCGCCGGCCACCTCCTGCTTACCTCCTTGCCGCTGGACTCACCCGAGGGCGCCACGCACTTCTGCCCGACCCCCTCGACCGCTCCCCTCTCTCCCGTGCCTTCCCTCTCCTCTGCTCTCTCTCGCGCCCGGACCCGAACGCGTGAGAGAGCGCCGCCGTGCACCGCCGCGGCCACAGCCACTCCCTCGCTTCCTCTCCGTCCCAGGCGTCTCCGCCTCGCCATATTCGTCCTCTCCACCGAGTCACGCGGCGCCAGAAGCCCTGCAGTGCCGCCACCGCCGCCGTTTCCCTCGTCGGCCACCGAAGATCGTCGTCGTCGATTCGCCGCCCCGAGCACCTCCCCGAGCCCACGGAGCTGCTCTTCGACCCCCCAGTGAGCTCCTTAACTGTCTCCCCTTAACCCCGTGGCTTATAGCTCGCCGTAGCATCTCTCTCCATCGTTCCCGCGAGCTTCACGCCGCCGGCGAAGTCGTCACCGTGGCTAGAGCAAGCTCAGCTTGCCCCTGAGCACGTCATCGCGCTCGTGCTTCTCCCAGGAGCCGAACTAGCCCACCCGTTCGTCCCACCGTGCACCACAACACCGATTCCAAGCACGCCCGAACTCCGGCCGCCGCCTGGCTCTACGCCGGCGTCATCTCCGGCCACCCCCGCACACACTGCTTGTCCCACTCGACGCGGACGAGCCTCCCCGTCGCATAGATGCCCTCCGCCGGCCATTTGGTCGCCGGAGGAGGAATCCCGAGCCCCTCCGCCGTCTCTGGCCTTGCCGGCGACGAGCGCCGGGTCAACTCCGGCGAGTTTGACCCGGGTTGACCCTGTTTGACCTCCCCAGAGTTTATGACATGCGGGCCCCGCCCGGCTAATGAAACTAGTTTAGGTTTAAACTTCGTTAGTTTAACCTAGGTTAGTGCTAATTAAACTAGGTTAGTTTAGTTAGCCACTGACACGTGGGTCCCACCGGTCAGGTTTGACCTGGCCGACCAGTTGACACGATGACATCACCTTTGCGTCATGCTGACATAGTAAAGTTTTTCTGGGATTTTAAATAAATCAGAAATGATTTATTTATTTCAGAAAATATCCTAAACTTCTAAAAATCATAGGAAATCAACCGTAGATCAGAATGAAATAATTTATATATGAAAAATTATCTGAAAAATTCAAGGAATCCATCTGTTCCATTTTCATGCATGTTTGAACAATGTTTGTCCTCTGTTTTGGACAAAACAAATAAAGGGCATTTAAATAATCATATATGGAGTTGGAATTTGAATCATGTATTCAAACCAACTTCATTTAAATCATAGCTAGATGCATTAGCTCAAATCACATCATATTGCCATGTCATGATCATGCATTATATTGTGGCATTGCATTGATTGTGTTCTTTCTCAGTTGCCGGTGTTTGTCCCCTCTCGATAGACGTGGTTCCGACGATGTGATCGATGACACCGATGAAGAACTATAATATCTTCAGAAGTGCCAGGCAAGCAAAACCCCCTTGTTCATTCCGATACAATCCCACTCTCTCGCTCCTGCTCTCTTTTACTGCATTAGGACAACAACGATTCAACTGTTACATGCTGCGGTAGTTGAACCCCTTATCCTCTGCATGACCTGTCATTGCCACAGTAAATAGATGAAACCCACTAGCATGAGTAGGAGTTGTCTGAGCCCTGATGTGCCTACTCGTTCATGCTTGTTTTGTCATGCCTGCTATTGCTTAGAGTTGAGTCGGGTCTGATTCATCGGGAATGAATTGGAATGTGGTGAACATGTCCTACTGTTGAGAGCTAAGTGTGTGAACACGATTTGGTAAAGGTAGCGGTGAGAGGCCATGTAGGAGTACATGGTGGGTTGTCTCATTGCAGCCGTCCTCAGGAACTAAGTTCTGTGTTTGTGATCCATGAACAGTTACTACCACACATTGGGTTCCGGTAACTCGACCCCTCTCGACTTATTAATCAACTTGATCTCTGTCCAGGAGTTGCAACTAGTTTCTGGTGTTTGTAGGTAGTGTTAGTAGTCTACCAAGTGGCACCCGGTACAGGTGGGCTTGGGACAGACTAGGCACCGTGGCCGGGTAGACCAAGCGCCGCCCGTTTGGTGGGCTTGGAACCCTGTACACATCGTTTGGGGCCATGAGCGACACCCCGGCCGGATCTCCTTGCGGATGGAACCCGAATAGGCGATAAACCTGGACTAGAGACTTGTTGGTTAGTCAGGTCGTGGCCGACTCCCTCGCCCGGCTTCCGCTTGAAGGTTGCCGAGGTACATGACGTGTACAGGGCGATAAGTGGCGAGAGCGTGTGTGAAGAAGTACACCCCTGCAGGGTTATCATTATCTATTCGAATAGCCGGATTCCTCGGATATGGAAACTTGGACCCCTTGCATAGTTCATAGACAAGTGAAAGTGGATACTCTAAAATGCGCAAGATAAGCGTGAGTGCTATGGGTGGCGTCCCCGTAGGGAGATGGGAGCGGATCCATAGTGGTGTATTGATATGGTGAATATGTGGACTCGTGTGCGCCACCTCAAAAGAGTTACTTGCAGTCGTAGTTCAGGATAGCCACTGAGTCAAAGCTGGCTTGCTGCAGTTAAACTCCACTACCCCTTTGTTGATACCGATGCATATGTAGTTAGTTCTGATGTAAGTCTTGCTGAGTACGTTTGTACTCACGTTTGCCTATTTTATGTTTTGCAGAGAGACTTCAGTCTCGCTAGTAGTTCCGCGTGGACTTCGACGTTTAGCTTGTTACCTCAGCTACGATCTTGTGCCCTCGGCAGGATCTAGTGGATAGTCAGGCTTCTCAGCCTTTTTCATTTGTAGATGTCTGTACTCAGACGTGTTAAGCTTCCGCTTGTGCTTTGACTTGTATGCTCTGAGTGTTGGGTCATGAGACCCATGTTTGTAATATCTCGCTCCTCGGAGCCTAATGAATAAATACTGGAGCCGTAGAGTCTTGTTGTGATGCCATGTTGTATTTACCCATATCGAGCATATTGTGTGTATGATTGAAATGCTTGGTATGTGTGGGATCCGACAATCTAGTTGTTTATCCTTGGCAGCCTCCCTTATGGGGAAATGTAGTCTAGTGCTTCCTTGAGCCATAGTAGTCCGCTACAGCCCGGTTCACCGGAGTCCTGCTAGCCCAGCACTACTGCTCAGGACACTTGACTGGCCGGCATGTGATTCACGTCGTTCCTGTGTCTGTCCCTTCAGGGTAATGTCACGCGGTGTTATCCGGAGTCCTGCCTAGCCTGCTACAGCCCGGGTTACCGGAGTCCTGTTAGCCCAATGCTACAGCCCGGATTTATACGTTGTTGACCGACATGCTCGATGTGATTCATGTATGCCTGTCCTCATGGGTTAGAGCCGCCTTGGGTTCACGACTAGCCATGTCGGCCCGGGTTCTCTGTCATATGGATGCTAGCGACACTATCATATACGTGAGCCAAAAGGCGCAAACGGTCCCGGGCCAGGTAAGGTGGCACCCGTGGGAATACCGTGCGTGAGGCCGCAAAGTGATATGATGTGTTACATGCTAGATCGATGTGGCTTAGGATCGGGGTCCCGACACTGTGCAGCCAGGGGTACACTATGGCAAGCGGCGCTGACAAGGTCGCCATCGTGGCGAGCGGTGGCGTCCCTAACGGTCCCTTTTCTACACTGTTTGGGCGAGTAGATAGGCATTTAATGCCCTTGTCCCCTGCCGTCAGAGTTAGGTATGATACACTGTGTAGGTAGCTGTACCTACCGCAGCACCTTTCCATTTTTGCCCTTGCCTACGTTGCCACCTGTTGGAGACCCCTTGAGCATATAAAAGGAGGCCCATGCACAGCGTAGAGGGGGGGACGAACAGTAGAACACTCACGCTCAGTCTCGTTTGCCGCCTGTGTGTACTGTAGCACTCAGCGCTCCCGAGCAAGAACTCAATACAATCCACAAAGCAGCAGTAGGAGGATTATCTCTCCGGAGAGCTCCGAAGCTGGGTAAAAACCGCTCGTGTGCCCCGCCTCGATCTGCTCTTCGCGCGACCTCCGCCCCCCGCCGAACCGAGAAGGGGCTCCGTCCCCATAGGTGCTCGCGGAGTCAGATTTCCCCGACAACGATCCTCTCCGTCCTGTAGTTCAGGTCACTTCCGAAGGTCACGGGCAGCGTGACCTTTCCCTTGGGTTGGCTTCTTCCCGGGTTGACCCCCTGAAATGCGCCCGTCTCTTCGAGGTCTCCATCAGGAATCTGCAGTTTCTCGATCACGGCAGGCGAGATCAAGTTCAGACCGGCCCCGCCATCGACTAGCATCTTTGTCACCTTGAGGTTGCGTATTGTTGGCGAAACCAACAACGGCAAGCACCTGACCGCAGTAGTGTGATCGGGGTGATCCTCGGTGTTGAAAATGATAGGTGTGCTGGACCACTTCAGCGGCTTCTGGGCATCAAACGACGGCTCTGCCGCCGTAATCTCTCACGCCCACTGTTTAAGCTGGCGGTGAGAAGTACGCAGTGAGGCGCCGCCGTCGACGCACATGGCCCCCGTAGCTTTCTGAAACTCTTGTTCGCCGGACTCGTCATCCTCTCCGTGATCGTCGTTTTCTGGCTTCTTGTCACGGCCCCGAGCGGGCCTCTCCTGCTGCTTATCCTTGCCGCGACGGCCTGCCTGGACGTCACGCTTCTTGCCGGACCCCTCAGCACCATCTTGGCCCTTCTCCTTGTCCCGCCTCTCATATTCAGCCCTCTGCTTCTCAGCGAGGAGCTCAACCTGTCGGCAGTCTTGGAGAGCGTGCCCTTTGGTGCGATGGATCTTGCAGTATCGCTTGTCGGAGTTTCCTGACTTCTCGGCAGCCGCCAAGGCCTGGCATGCGACACATCCGGGAATCTCCTTCCGGGGTCGTCTGCCTTGGTTTTCTTGGTGGAGCCGGTGTCATCAGATCCCTCGACGACAAGCACTGCTTTTCCTTTGCGCTTCCTGTTGCAGCGCCGGCCTTTCTTCGCCGGGGCGGCAGTATCCTCATCCGAGGAGTCGGTTTCCACGCCAGCATCTTCGCCGGGGTACTTCCTCCCATCCTCAGCTCGGGCACATCTGTCGGCAAGAACATAGAGCTCTGCCACATCTTTCACCTTGTTCATCGCCAGCTCTTCGCGCATCTTGCGGTTACGGACGTTCTGATGGAACGCGCTAATGATGGCGGCATGATGAACATCAGGGATGTTGTACTGTATCTGGCTGAACCTCTGAATATACTTGCGGAGACTCTCACCTCCCTTGTGGGGAATGACGTGCAGATCGCTCGCTTGGCCATGAGCTTGGTGACCGCCAGTGATGGCGCCCACGAACTCATGGCACAAATCCGACCAGGAGGAAATGGAGTCTACCGACAAGTGCATCAACCATGACATGGCGTTGGGTTTAAGAGCCAACGGGAAGTAATTCGCAAGCACCTTCTCGTCGCGGGCTCCGGCAGCCTGCATCGCGATGGTGTAGATGCTGAGGAACTCGGACGGATGGGTCTTGCCGCCGTACTTCTCGCCCACGTCAGGTTTGAAGGTGCGGTGAGTGGGCCACTGGAACTGCCGCAGCTCACGGGTAAAAGCGGGGCAACCCACCTCGTAAGGCAGGCCTCCAGGGCTCTCCGGTGCCGGGTGGTTCACAGCAGGACCCGCTCGCCTATCTGACTAGTGGCGCTCTCCGCGCCGGCGCTCGATAGTGGTTCGAGCGTCTTCATGTTCTCAATCTCGAAGGACCTGGCACTGGTCACAGTGGGTCCATGGGTCGGAGGACGCTATGGAGATTTCGTCACCCATAACGTCGCGACGGGCAGGCGTCCGCAGCACCGGGCGAGGAGGAGGCGAGTGCAGCATGCTCGCGGTGCCGCCAGCTTTCCTGCCACTGGTACACGGGACTCCGTCGGAGCGTCGACCCGGGGGCCCCGCCAGACTCAGTTCATCTTTGATGGCCACCGCAACAAGACTTCGGATGGTGGCTCTCCATTTGTCGAGTTTCCCCGTAGTGGGAGGAAAGTCGAGGAGCAACTGCGCGCGTGCCACGGCTTCTACTGGCGTCGGTGGCAGCGAAACCTGCACGGATCGTGACGCGCTTCGACTTCTGACCATGTCACAAGGAGCTCTATCACGGCCGCCATCCTTCCATCTGCCTAGGCTCTTTACCCTGCTGCCTCTCCGACCCGGTCTACCTACACGCCATGTCTGTTTCAAAGCTTGCGTTTTTCGTCGGCGACATGTGCAGCCCCACCCCCATCTGAGGTAGCGGTCGACAAGCAGGCTATCTCCGGCATCTTTGGATCCTAATCTGGTGGCTTTGGGATTGCTCGAACTAGGCCAGGCGAAATCCATGCTCGGCTTGCCGATGCTGGCAGCGGCGACACCCGCGGGTGTCGTTTCCCTTCCTAGAGGCGCTGCCATGGCCTTTTCCATGCACCCCTTCGAGTATCGGGGGAAACCCTAGGTCCGGTTATCCGGATCGGATGGCGACGACGTCTCGACATCGTTCCCCTTCTTGAAGGCGCTATCTTGCTAGCTCGTGGTGTCCCGGTGTTGGAATTGAAGATGTTTGACGTCCTTCTGAGTTGGTCTCCTCCTCTAGTTTTTGGGTTTGGTGGGTTTAGTTGTGTCATTCCCCCTATTCGGGCTAAGCACCCCGTCTCTCTATGCTCCGGACACCATGTTTATGCCGTCTTGCGTTCATGGCATGTGTTGTACCCTCTGATGTACTCTTTCTTCTTTCTTCTATCAATGAAATGATACGCAAGCTTTGCGTATTCGCGGAGAAGGAGCTCTATCACGACCGGGCGGTCGCATGCCATCTTCACCAGCGCCTCGGCGAGCGGGCAGGTCTTCTACAGCCCGGGAGTGGCGCTCGGGGCTTTTCCCGCGGCGATGCCCGGGGTCTTTGGGGTGATCACGCCGCTCGTCGCGCGCCGCTTGGGAGGAGCGCGCCGTCGGCGCCGGAGTGGGAGTCTTGGAGGCCCTCGTGCCGCCAGCAGGCAGGGCAGCAACGACCCTGGAAGGCCCCGCGGCACCTGCGGAGGGCCCGGCTCCATCTTTGTATTTGGCGGTGTGCGGCCCATTACCAGGCGCACGAACATCGCCACCTCCCAAACTCCGACAGCTAGGACGGTGTTGGTGTTCGCGAACAGCGCACCGGGTCCTTTCTGCGACCGATCCGCTGCTCGCCCGCGTCGGGATGGGATGCCCGGCTTCCGACGGGCCAACCACCACCGTTGTCTTCTTCTTGGGCGCCATGACGATGAAGAAGCGTCGAACTAACTGCTAAAGCTGATTCTCACAGCTGCGCCCCCTACCTGGCGCGCCAAAGATGTCGGTGGAAGTGACACCTATGGGATCACAAGAATCCCTACTGCGGTTGCGGGGCGCGGGGTTGTGAAAAGAGCGGATCAAACAGATAGCACGCGGTTCCTTTACCCAGGTTCAGGCCGCAGGGATGCGTAAAACCCTACTCCTGCTTTGGTGGATTGTATATTTGTGTTCCCGAGCTAGCTATGGGGCGTCGAGAGCTCCAAAAAGCCGAATCCTCCTCCTGGTTGCCTGGGGCCTCCTTTTATAGAGAAAGGGGTTGCCACAGTGGCACACAGGAGGTGGAAAGGGTACAATGACATGGGGTTATCCCTTGCATTACATGACAAGGCGCATTTAATGCGCCTTGCTTAGGTGTCCTTGCTTTATCGGGGGCTAGGGGGAGCCCCGTCTTGTCCGTCCCCGCTCCCTCTCGCGTCGACACGCGCCCTGGCCAACAGTGCTCATGACGCCATGTAGGCGGGCAGGCAGCTGAAGTGGCGCAGCGGGGGGTCTCCACGAGGATTTGCATGCCGCCACGTAGGTGCCTGCCCAGCTGGTTGGGTTGACAGCTGCATGCGAGCAGTGTCGGAGGCGCGACTGGCGCGGGCCTGGTGGTGGCCCCACGGGTGTTCGTGGCAAGGTCCTTGCCGCGGCCCTGGCAAGGGACTTGCCGGGGTCCCGGCAAGGGTCTTGCCGTGGCTCCTGCTGTCATCCCCGGCAAGGCTCTTGCCGGGGGCCTTGTGGTCCTCCTTGGCTGGGATCCTGCCAAGGATCATCATCTTCTAAAGTGTGCATATGATCTTGAATGTCTTCACAAAGATCTGTATTCCACCACGGGGATGCCTCCCAAATCCTTGCCCCATGGGGGCAATGGACTCAAGGGTGACTCGCTCCGTAGGTGTGGGGTGAGCTGCCCCGGCAAGGGTCTTGTCGGGTTTGCCAAAACCGCCCTTCGGCAAGGATCTTGCCGGGGGGGCCTGCTTCGTCCCCTTCGCTCTTTGTGGTCTTGGTCATGGCGTTGTTCCACTTCTCCTTAGCTTCGGCGCACTTGCATCGCACACGGTTGAGCCAGTACCTCCACCCTTTGCTCGCGCTTGCGCGGTCGTGGTGATTTCTGTGCACTTGCATCGCACACGGTTGAGCCAGTACCTCCACTTAATTTGCTCGTGCTTGCGCGGTCGTGGTGATTCACATCGCACTTGTATCGCACACGGTTTAGATATTATACCCTGTGTCCGTTGATCATCATCAGAGTCTTTGTAGCAAAAAATAACATTAGGGAGGGTCAAAAGACAGTCACACCAGCATGTGGCACATATATATATGAGTGAAAAGGGTGGTATGTGATGTTCAAATTTCCAATGCACAACTTTGACCCCGCGGGCCCACGGTTGGGCGCGTCATTGAAGATCGATGAGAGGGGCCAAAAGTCAAGAACCACCTAGAAGTGGCCAAATATATGTACGAATATTGGGGATGTTTAAAACTTTAAATACACAATGTATAACTTTGGTGGCACCTGCCTCGCAAACCCGAAAGCACCCTAACAACCACCTAGCTAGGATATATATAAAGACATAATGTCGTACCTAGCTAGGATGCTTGGCCTACCACCTCCCACTTCGTATCAACGGGGCGGATGCACGTAATGATCGATACTTTGGTCATACATGCATGTCACCATGACCTACCATAAGACGGACCAATGAATCTTTCGTTTGGTCAAATGACAGTTGTTGTTGTCGATAAACCGTTTGGGCCAATAGATTGAACCATCATAAACATCGCACGAGAGGGACCACAAAACCAGCACCTCTTGCATGCGGCCCAAAATGATGTACGTTGGGAAGGGGTGTTGTGTGTTTTCAATATAGAATAATGTACAATTTAGATGTGGTTCCTACCTCTCGATACAGACAACAACCATTAAGGCAAGGTAGGTAAGGACGAGATACGTATGCAGGGTTTGATTTAGATCGAACCCCAGCAATCCGAGCATCTGGGAGGGAATCCTGACAACGCATGAGCTCGAGCTTTGGTTCACCGACAATTGACGGTGACCGGCCCTAACATGAACTAGGAGGAATCCATTCGTGGCCAACACATACCGAAAATATGTATGGGTACGATGGTGTATGATGTGTTTAAATCCCAAATGCACAACTTTGATGGGCCACGCCAAGTACATTACAAACCTAACACCGTACCCGACTCCAAGCCTGGTTCAATACCTATGATGTCAGTTTCCCAACTTCTAGGCGGCAGCGGGGCGGGGGGGCGGGGGGGGGGGGGTCGTCCCACGCATGCGCTCAAACTTTATTTTGTCTAGCATGGGACACATCTATATATGTCTATACATCTATACACATATATAGTGTCCGAATAACCATGAAAGTTGCTCATTGGATGAAGCCAATCCGACGGTACAGAGATGGCAAATCCGAGCACTACTGGCCTTTGGATATCATCTACATTCCACCAGATTCTGCCACATGTACAATCTAGAAGATTCCATGGTTGAACTTAAGCATAATGCACAAACCTCAAAACACAAGCACATCTCCTTTGTTCTCTAGACTCTTCCATATCTTAATTGCCCAAACCTTTTTTTCTAAATGAATTGTCACTTTTTATTTTTACCTTTACAATACACAATTCCATGAATCTTAAAATAGTTTTTTTACAAAACTAATTGATTTTGGATGTGATGAACTATAAGAATTAAACAAACATCTACATCATGCATATCTGGGAGAAGAGGCGGGAAACCAATGATAGGAGTGGCGAGAAACGGTAGCCTATTTTGAATGAAAACCTAGTAGAGAAGGAAGCCTGAGCTTCACGACGCATGCGCACAGTGCTTACCGATGTACTTCATGTGTTGTCAAAAGGACTCAGGGTTGCCGTTCGATCTGGGAGCATCCAAAGGTGCACACATACGATCCGTGGGGTTTGGGTTCGGGCCACTCAGAACGCAGGACTCAGATCGCGCGCGCGGCGGGGGGGATGGGTGGGGGAGGAATATCATACGGAAACCAACATTTGGTGGAAACTGGTGAAAACCATGAGAAAAAGATGTTTTGAAGTTTCAAAAAAATTTCAAAAAAATGTGGGATGTTAAGAGCATGATGTTTTATTGGCACACAAAATTTGAATTTGAAACACATTAAGAGATGTGAGCTATGAAAAAGCCAAAATCAGCGTTGAGTAGTGCCAAATAGTAATGTCACTATTCATGGCGGAATTTGTCTTTTTCATAGCTCACATCTCGTAATGTTTTTCAACTTGAAATTTTGTGTCGCAATAAAACATCACCTTCTTAACATCCCACATTCTTTTCAGATTTTTATGAAACTTTAAAATATGGTTTCCATGAAGTTTTCATTGAATATCGGCTTTCGTGAGTCAGCCGTGTGCTATTTGAAAACATTTTGTGAGAAGAATCTCGATTTTTAAATCCCTGTAAATCCATAACTAAGATGAAAATCGTGAAACATGCCATGGTGTGTCACGACATCGCACTTATATGTCAAGGAATTTTTTTCGTCCATTGTGGCGCAAGTTTTATTACAAGCCTCTTACAAATCGGAGCTTCTATCAAAGAAGCCTCGTGGTTACGATAGGGAAACATGTCCCCCTTGTGGGAGAATCGTAATCACTGTCTCTTTTTATCTTGTATTTTCTTCTACAAGGATCATGGAACGATAGGATATCCGTGCTGAAATTTAAACTTATTCAGGGTTCGTTTGGCCTTTTTATACACTAATTGAGATTCCTAGGCATTTAATGTCCATAATTCAAATCTGAACTACAAATACATGTTCCATTTCACCAAAATGGCTAGAAAAATTATACATGTGTCCTTGGGTGCATGTTTAGGTCCCATGCTAGGAATGGGAACGAATTACAACCATATTGGTGTCATGGCTTGTACTCAAACATTTCGAATCTCGGTTTTTAAGTCCCCATAAATCCTAAACTCACCAGAAAGTCATCGAAGGTGGCATGGTGTCATGTCATGGCACATATATGTCATGGTAAAAACATTGTCCAATTTGGGCCAAGCTTTATCACAAACCTCTTACAAAAACTTTAGCTTCTCTCAAAGAAGCCTCGTGGTTCTGATAGGGAAACGTGTTCCCCTTGTGGGTGAAACATAATCACTGCCTCTTTTCGCCTTGTATTTTCTTCCATTGGTAACATGGAACCACATGATATTCGTGCTGAAATTTAAACTTATTCAGGGTTCATTTGGCCTTTTTATACACTAATTGAGTTTCCTAGGCATTTAATGTCCATAATTCAAATCTGAACTACAAATACATGCTCGAGTTCACCAAAATGTCTACAAAAATTATACATGTGTCCTTGGGTGCATGTTTAGGTCTCATGCCAGGAATGGGAACAAATTACAACCGTACCAGTGTCCTGGCTCTTCCTCAAACATTTTGAATCTCAGTTTTTAAGTCCCCATAAATCCTAAACACACCAGAAAGTCATCAAAGGTGGGAAGGTGTCATGTCATGGCACATATATGTTGTGGTAAAAACATTGGCTATTTGGGCCAAGCTTTATTACAAACCTCTTACAAACCGGAGCCTGTCGCAAGAACCTCGTGGTTTCGATAGGGAAACTTGCCCCCTTGTGGGCCAAACGATAATCACTTCCTCTTCTAGCCTCGTATTTTCTTCTACACACGACACAGAACAACTTGAGATTTGCGCTGAACTTTGAAATTATTTAGGGTTTGTTTGACCTTTTTTATTCATTAATTGAGTTTTCTAGGCATTTAATGTCCATCATTCAAATCCGAACTACAAATACATGCTCCAGTGCACCAAAATGGCCATAAAAACGTACATGTTTCCTCCGGGTGCATGTTTAGGTCCGATGGAATGAATGGGAACGAATTCAACCGTCTCGCCGTCCAGGCCTGGCCACAAGCATTGTGAATCTCTGTATTTAAAGTCTATAAATCCAAAAGTCACCAGGAAATCATGAAACTTGGCATCGTGTCACTACATGGGATATATAATTGTCCAATTTGGGCGAAGCTATATTACAAGCCTTTTACAAACTGGAGCGTGTTGCAACCCTCATGGTTCCGGTAGGGAAACATGCCCCTCTTGTGGGCGAAATGATAATCGATGCCTCTTCTCGCCTTGAACTTGGTTTTCTATAGGCAACATAGAATAACAGGAGTGTCGGGATGAAATTTGAAACTGTTCAGGGTTCGTTTGGCCGTTATATATATATATATATTACTAATTACTAAGTTTTATATGCATTTAATGTAGTCCATGATTCAAATTTGAACTACAACCACATGCTCCAGTGAAGCAAAATGGGTGGGAAATCATACATGTGTCATTGGGTTCATGTTTAGGTCTCGTTCAAGGAATGAGAATGAATTACAAACTTGTCGTTGTCCTGAAACAATGAGAATCTCAGTTTTTAAATCCCAGTAAATAAAAACATCACCCAAAAAACATGAAAATTTGCATGGTTTCATGACATGGCACATATATGCAGTGGTAAAAAAATCGTCCAGTTTGAGAAGAGGCGCATACATTAGTAGTCAACGAAGTCCTTTTTGAAACAAAAAGCTGACACGTTAATATCGCAAACGGTTGTATTATATTTACAATGTCGAAATTTAACCATACTCGGTGGCGTGCGTGCAGCTGTTTGATTAGACGGGACGAGCGCGAGAAGCCCGCCGTGCAGGTTTGACGGGACGCGTGCGAGAAGTCCGCCGCGCAGGCTCGACGGGACGCGTGCATCCTATCCACCTCGCAGGCTCGATGGGTCATGTGCAAGCAGCAAGGCCGCCCATGCTCACCGGGAAACGAGCTATTTGACCTCCGTGCACCGGTCGCCGCCCGCCTCGCTCACAACTTCTCCATTAATTGGTTAATTAAAGCACCTGGACGGAGGGTGTTTGCTTGTGATCCCATGGCAGCATTTTCCTTGTTCGTGTTTTCAACTAGTATTCCGCCGTAATTTAAATTGCCACATAGGGTAACGGATAATACGACCACAAATAAAATGGTAATGGATAATACGACATCAAATTTACAATGGCACACATAATCATTGTCTTACATATTCCGGATAATTTAAAATGCCACATGCGGCAAAGCCCGGAAGACACAGGGGCAAGAGAAGAAGGAAATTGCATACAACGATCTGGGTCGCTACTGTCTCTACTCGTCGATGGATCACCGGGCGGCGAAATCCTCCAGCTCCTTCTTCAATTCCTCATGACTTTGCTTGAAAGCAACCATGGATTCCTCCACCTCCTTCTCGCGCTCGATCCGGGGCTTCCACAAGCCACCCACCAGTTCCTCGACTACCGCTTTCGGCGTCATCTCCAAGGCACTGCTCTGCTCATGCAGCATCTTCCAGTCGGCGGCCTCCTCCTCCTTCTCGGCGACCAACTTGAGGAGCTTCGCATTGTCATCCATGAGTTGCTCGACGAGGCCGGTCACCTTGTCAACCGAGGCATCGCTGATCTTGAGCAGCTTCATCAAGCCGTCGACCAGCTCCTGCTGCATAGGGACACCAGCGAGAATGTCGTTGTCACCGGCGAAGGACTTCAGGAACACCGACTCGTCGCGATGGCCAACACCGCGAATGCTCTTGTGAGAGCCCTCGCGTGCCCGTGAGAGCTCGTTCGAGGGCTCCGCGGCGTGCCGGGACGTCTCTACTGCAGCTGCGGCTTCGCGGCGAGACCTCTCTAGTGCTTCCGCGACCTTGGTCTTTGCTGCCTGGCTATATGTCCACCCTAAACTCCTCCTATCGGTCATGGCAGAACGACTTGACAGAGAAAACATGTTTTGTAGGTGACGAGGAGAGGAACTGTGAAGTAATTTTCGAGTGGGTAGTTTTCATAGCCCGGTGCTAAGTGTGAACACATATTAGTTTGATAGGTGTGAACATATTTGCCATTAATTATTGCATCGTAATTAGCAATGTGACGAGAAACACAGTCAAAATTTATTGATGGTAAAAGGTTGACCACGTGGTTGCTCGCCGTTGAGGCGGCCGCGGCGCGCTCTGCTCTGGCGTCCCTGCGCGTGCTCTGCTCGCCGTTGAGGCAAAGTTACAATGGCAACTGTTAATAATTCTTAATAATTGTCTTACATATTTAGGATAATTTAAAATGCCAAATATGGCAAGGCCCAGAACACTCACGACCTACACATGCATACAATTATAATAAAATATAAGCTAGAAGGCTGAGCGGGCGGCCTTTCGACGATGGTCTTCTCGGACTTCATGATCAGCATAGCACCCTGGCGGCCATTCACTCCGAGTGTCCCGACCCGCCTCCGCCTACGGAGCTGCTGGCGCTGGGAGGCTCTTGGGGCTGCTGGGCCTCTTCCAAAAGAGCTTGACAGCGTGCAATCGCGCGCATGACAACTCCGCGGAACCGCTCCATTTCCATGTCTCTGGCCTGGTAAAAAATTCGGTCGATCACCCGCATCCTCAAGATATCACATTGGTGATGTTCTACTTCGTCGGAGACGTCAACTCCGCCAAGGATGCGCTCGAGCCTGGCCACCACATCATCGGGACCGAGGTTGACACGGCCGCCGCGGGAAATGATGAAGCCATAGGCTGCCTTTATCTTGACTGAATTGCAGAGGTCGTCTACCCATTCCTTGCGGGGCATCAGGCTCTTGATGAGCACTGGTGACGACGGCTCTTCAGGTGGGTCGTTGATCATGCCGCCAAGCAGCTCTAGATCATTTGCACGGTGGATGGCAAACGGCTCATCACACCTCCTCTGCAATATGTCGATTGTGCTCCCAA
Organism: Aegilops umbellulata; assembly: GCA_032464435.1. Classification (NCBI taxonomy): domain Eukaryota; kingdom Viridiplantae; phylum Streptophyta; class Magnoliopsida; order Poales; family Poaceae; genus Aegilops; species Aegilops umbellulata. The sequence continues at coordinate 117,227,103 of CP136056.1, forward strand.
GGACTGTGACGGCGGTATCGCTGCCGATGGGCCATGGTGCCTGCACCGGCTATTGAAGCTCTTGCTCCACGACCTGCTCCGGCCCATTCTCCTCACCATAGATGTAACGCGGGTAGTCGTCGATGTCGAAGCTTTGGCCGTTGTCTAGCAATCTTGGAATAACTAATGGTAGATGGGTGAGGACTAGATCTTCGTAGAGTGTTGCGGCGGTGCATTGCCGCCTGGGTTATATGCAGCAAGCTGTTAGCTGGTGGCGGGAAACCGGTGAGGGAATAGGCGTGGATTTTACAATTCATCCATGTGGAGCGCGGGAAGACTAAGTGTAGCACACACACAACCCGTGTATCCGGTGCCACATGCTATTTATCACACAAGTGTTATCATAAGGAAACATATGTGTAACTTACTAATCGTCGCACACGAGTACTCGCAGATGCATTGTGTGCGATATTCCTAGCCTCTGCAAGCAACTAGTTTGCATTTTTCAAAGTTTTTTGTACACACAGAATCGCACACGAACTAACTGTATTAACCGTCTGTGTTGAAATGTCTCATCGCAAACGGTTCATCCGAGTCGGCTGTTTGCCACGTATCACACACATCTTGTTAAGTTGAACCATTTTGGTTGCGTTCGCTAATCGAAAACAGTCTGTCCGAGTGAACTGTATGGTCTATATCACACACACCTTGATCTAGCTAACCGTTTATGTTGCACTCCCTAATAGCAAACGGTTCATCGGAGCGAGCTGTATGCCGTATATCGTACACACATTGATATGGCTGCCCATTTCTGTTGTTTTGCCTCATCGCAATCACTTCGAACGGGTTAACCGTATGCCCTTCATCGCACACGCAACTAAAACCTGACCCGTGTTTGATGCACTCGTCATCGCAAATGGTTTACACATTTCTGACGGTTTTCATACAACACCGTTTGCGATTATGGCATCGCACAAAGTTTCTTGAAGGGTCTCTGATCGTAGTGTCACGTTAGCAGCATCCTGCAGTAGTGTATGTCTTCTCAAAATAACATGACCAAAGAAAGTTCATCCCTACAAAATCATATAGTTTGGCTATGCTCCATCTTTGTCACACAAAATGCTCAAATCATGCACAACCCCGATGACAGGCCAAGCAATTGTTTCATACTTTAGTATTCTCAAAAAATTTCAACTTTCACGCAATACATGAGCGCGAGCCATGGACATAGCACTATAGGTGGAATAGAGTGGTGGTTGTGGAGAAGACAAAAAGGAGGAAGATGGTCTCACATCAACTAGGCGTATCAATGGGCTATGGAGATGCCCATAAATAAATATCAATGTGAGTGAGTAGGGATTGCCATGCAACAGATGCACTAGAGCTATAAATGTATGAAAGCTCAACAAAAGAAACTAAGTGGGTGTGCATCCAACTTGATTGCTCACGAAGACCTAGGGCATTTGAGAAATCCCATCGTTGGAATATACAAGCCAAGTTCTATAAGAAAATTTCCCACTAGTATATGAAAGTGACAAAATAAGAAACTCTCTATTATGAAGATCATGGTGCTACTTTGAAGCACAAGTGTGAAAAAAGGATAGTAGCATTGTCCCTTCTCTCTTTTTCTCTCATTTTTTGGGCCTTCTCTTTTTTATTTGGCCTTTCTTTTTCTCCCTTTTTTTGTTGGGCTTCTTTAGTCTTTTTTTTGTTTCCTTACACGGGAAAATGCTCTAATAATGATGATCATCACACTTCTATTTATTTACAACTCAAAGATTACAACTCGATAATTAGAACAAAATATGACTCTATATGCGTGCCTCTAGCAGTGTACCGCACTACAAAAAAAAGATACTTCCGTGATGATACGTGTTTGTCACAGTGGGTCACATTTTTTGTCATGCATGTACATCCATGAAAATTTTATGACAGAATCAAGATAGTCGTACCTGTGTTGTCATAGGAGTGTTCCATGACATTACCAAAATTATCATCACGGAAGTGTCCACTTCCAAGACGATAAATGCCGCGTCATGGAAGTGCTTTCGTCAAGGGTGACCAACACGTGGCATCCACCGTAACGGGTCGCCGTTAAGCTATCAGGTCCGGTTTTGAATCCGATAACCCGTTAACAGCCACGACCAATGACGATTTTCCACGTGTAAAATTCTCATTGGCCGACGGAAACACATGTTGGCTCACCGTTGGGACAGATGTCATCCATTCATTGGACAGGAGGCTCCTATGGTATGTCGACATGTGGACTGGCCCAACAGTGGCCCATATAGGTTAAAAGGCCAGGCCTGTCAAAATAAGCGGGCCGACCCATTACTGGCCTACTTGAGTCAGTCCCATTTACAAGCACGGCCCATACAAGTTACATTGAATCGGCCAATCAAAGGCCCATTATACATTTGACAATTTCCAGCCCATCGTCAGTTTTAGCCCGTTAACAGCCCGCTACGTCTTTGGGCCCAATTGCAGCCCAAGCTTCTTTCGGCTTGTTAGCGGCCTATCGTCAGTTCCAGCCCGTTAACGGGCCGGAACGTCTTTTGACCTTTTCTCGGCCCATTCTATAGTTGGGCCAGTTCTAGCCCGCTGTGACTTTAGGCCTGTAATCAGCCCATTCGGTAAATGGGCCAACTCCTTGCCCATTTTGTCTCTTGGCCTGTTAATGGCCCACACAACAGTTGGGCCTTTGACTTTAGGTCCATTAGGGGCCCACGTTCCATAGGGCATCATTTCAGCCCAGTCGGCTTGTTAAAAGCCTAGTTTGCAAATTGGGCCTCCTATGCCCCATAACACTTTTGGCCTCTTACTGTCCTCTAAAGTAAAAGGGCAAAGACAAAATTGTCATCGCCCGCGGGCCGTTTCCATTTATACGGCCCTATCGAGCTTTGGGCCTGTTAATGGCCCACTAATAGCCATTGTTACGGTGGGCCACGTCTTTTAGGATCCACTTAATATTATTTTCACCAGCCCAATTAAGGCCCGCTTTGACTACACATGTTTGTTCGTTTGTATGGCATCCAGGAAATGTTTGGGCGTGTGGGCCCCCATTTCAACGATATAGCATATTCAAGAATTATCCTACTCTATACTATCGCCTGTAAAAAACATACAATGTACAATAAAAAGAATAAGGCATACAAACATAGAATAATCATACACTATACAATGAAGAAACTACAGCCGAATATACCCACTGAGCATTATAGTTTGGCTCTAGTGAAAATAATGCGTACACAAACAGCAAATTGCATACACTGGACAAATAAAGCTCATACATCATGGACACGCATCAACAGAACTTACCATTTGAACTATAGTCTCTTCAGAAAATAGGATTGGCCGGATTCAGATAGCACAAATTTCAGTCTGCAAAATCTCCAATTCCTTCGTGGTTACCTCAGTGTCTTGTTTCATTTTTTGACTCCTGCATCTAATACCTGCATGTCCAGTCTCAACTTGTTGATTGTACGTTGAGAATCATGTACACGTTGTCTTGCCACCTCTAGTTGATGCTCGAGAACATCATCACATTCCAATTCCAATCCATAAACATTCGGTAATGGCCATGCCGCACTCCTCGCAGATCTTTGTGTTGATGTCACTTCATCTTGAAATGTTTCTGTAATTACACAAGACTAGGGAAAAATTATAGTTACAACAGTGAAGCGAGCAAGATAGACTATTTTGTACATGGCAAAACAGGAATAACAATAATGTTACACATCATGAAGCATAAGCAGGTGATGTTTAAAAATTATAAAAATGGTAGTCTGTGTAGCGTGCATACAGAAATCTCTCTTAGCTCACCAGAGGAGCATGATGTTGGGGACAAATCCAAAACACAGACAAGTTACAAATTTAGAAAGCATGTTGCATATAAGTAAGCAAGCAGTTGGCCATTCCGTAGCTCAATTAATGTTTTAGGGAGCAAAATGAACAGTAGAGGGATTCATACAAACCTACTACTGCAAGCAAAGCTATGCAATCATTAGCCTAGTATAAACTAGATTGTGAGCCTGATGCAGTAATAGTTGGTTAATAGACTTCAAAGATTCAGGCACACTTCACCAGAGTAATTAAATGGTAAGGCCTTTCATTATGTCAACTAATAGTTATACAAGTACCCAACATCAGGCATCATTATTTGGGCATCCCATTAACTGAGGACAAATAAAGCAATTGAGAAGAGCAAATTAACTATGCCTGAAACAAACAAGGAATTGAACTGTTGAGTTGCATATAGTGACTTATCTTAACTGGTAGAACAGGCTCAGCGCTGCTCCTACTTCTCTTGCAAGGCTCCTTCCTAATATCTTTTACTTGGAAATCCTCAATCTTATCTTCATTGCATGCCCTCTGCAAGGTGACACAAACTAGTTACTCGTCTCCTTGGAAGATAAATATGCATACTTTCCAGTTTGTGAACAACACAAAAGGATGAGATTATAACAAAACAACACCACATAATGAAACATGCAACATCTATTGCACTTGCACACAACGAATTGAGCATTTACTATGTGTGCACTATGTAAAAACTAGGCATACCTTCAAACTTGATCTCCAGGTACTCTTGGAGAGCCTACTTTAATGTACAACCAAACCTTTATGTCACCTATGAGTTAGACAAGCACCCACTACAACAACCCTTAGTGTTTAAATCGTTGACAATCTATGTTGGAGTGTTAGGTCAAGAAGAGCAAGTAATCTATACTCTATAAAAGACTCAGTTGGTGATGATGGTGTGTCTACCATCCGTCATTTCTGACCATCAGATCTGCATCTAATGACTATGATGTAAGTCGTGGCATTTTTGCAACAAGACCCCACTCCTCTGCTCCAATTTGAAGAAACCCCTTAGTATCTTGAAACCAACCACATCCCTCCCCCACCTCATCAAAAAAGACACAAGGACTATATTTTTAGTGAAACCTAATCCGAGTATATTTTTAGTGATATATACACCAAACTATAGTGTTTTTCTTTAAAGTTTGTGAACATGTATTATTTTATTTTGGATCCATTGCAACACACAACCACATTGCTAGTCAAAGCAAACAGTTCTGGTATGGCTGGCTGATGCAAACAAGCAATTGAACAGATGTATCACGAAAAGAAGCAAAGAAGGAGGCTTAAAGACGATCACTTGACTGACCAGATTTAAGGGGCATTTAAACATCATGTGCAACGTATGAACTAACATAAACATTGCATATTCCAGATTCTACGATGGAATGCACATTTATTAGGTTATGCCATGTATGATGAATCCTAAATGTACACTATAGCAGGCATTCGTTATTGCACGCAGAATTGAATTACAGGTTAAGGGCCAGTCCTATTCCGCATTTTCAGAGCTTATTGTCCAATAAGCCATAAAAGATGTAAAGAAGTCATTTTTGAGTTATGGGATTGGGCTTAACTTATTTCACTTTGGAGGGGGGTGTTTCGGGTAGAAGCTCACTAAAAATGGAAGGGAAGGGGAATAGTAAAATGATTCTGTTGTCTGCCTATATTACACTGAAAATGCAATTGGCCTACCCGTTTGCATCTCCTCTCCCCTTTCCCTCTACCTTGATCCCCTGCCTGCAGCGCTAGGGTTCCTCCAGTGAGTCGTCGCCACTGGTCCCATTTGGCCTGGTCCTCGATGATGCTCTGTCGAGCTAGGCTACATGGCCGGTGGGTAGGGCCAAATCTCCCCAGCCGCTCCTCTGTTTGGCGCCGCCCCTCATTCTCATGGTCTCCAGCAGCTGCTCCACTGTGGTCCGTCCAACGCAATACTCCGGCGGGCGCCGCACAACTATGGCTGATGCCACACTACGGCAGAAGGCACCTTATTCCCCCTCCCCTCCTCCCAGGCCATGGCCTTGAGGTGCTATTGAAGGATGAGCTCATCCAACAAGGTGAGAGCTCCTCTGATTGTTTGCCAAATTTTCATTCTGATCCACTATACGATGAATTGCTATGAGCTGCTTCTGCTGCTGCTATATGATGCATTGCTATTTGCTGCTCCTGCTGCTACTAAATGATGAATTGCTTTGAGCTGCTGCTTGCTGCTATATGATGAAATGTTATGAGCTGCTGCTTGCTGCTATATGATGAGTTGCTATAAGCTGCTCGTGCTGCTGCTATAAGATGAGTTGCTATAAGCTGCTCCTACTGCTGCTATATGATGAATTGCTATGGGCTGCTTCTGCTGCTGCTATATGATGAATTGCTATGAGCTGCTCCTACTCCTGCTATATGATGAATTGCTATGAGCTGCTGCTGGTATATGATGAATTGCACACTGCTGCTGCTGCTGCTGATGTATGATGAGTTGCTATAAGCTGCTGCTGCTATATGATGCATTTAGGTTGCTGCTATATGATAATAACCAGCCACTTCGACCATCGAATTTCAATAAATAATTGTTCTTCATTTAAATGTGGGTCATGCATTCTTCATTTAAATTAGGCAATGGGATCTCTATGGCAGACATTGACCAAAGTAGATTGTGCCAAGTAGATGGTATCTTTGTATTTGCATTTTGAACAAATAGTGATTGTTTTTTTCTATCATATTAATTACTGCAGTGGGTTCAATTTGTGATGTTTGCAAGTCAAATTAATTTTCATATGGGCAGAAAAATGACAAAATATAATGCAATCTAGACTTTTCACTGATCATACCAAACATAAGCTTATTACCTGGAGCTTATATTCACATGTGCTTATTTTCTTGAGATAACTCGTAATAACTGTCTCTAAGAAACTTGGACAATAGAACTGACATACAAATAACATGTCACGATGATTGCAATGGAGGAGTGACCTACCACAACACATTGTATAGGCTCACCGCTGCCTCTCCTTTTTTTGCGATGTTCCATGAAATTGCCACATACATCTTGTACTTTTTCATTGTGTAACCCTATCTGCAAGTTGACACGACTAATTTCAGACATCTCTACATGATAATACATTGCATATCCCTTGCGCATATTTAAACCACCAATTAACTAATGTGTGTGTAGCATAAACTAGCCATGACTCTGTGTGCTGGACTACTAGGCACTCTAAGGGAGCCTAATGTAGTGCACTCGAATTCCTAAATGCCATCTACGATTTTGTGTAATGTACTACCTTTGTTCCTAAATATGTCTTTGTAGAGATTCCAGTATGGACCACATACAAATGTATATAGATGCATTTTCGAGTGTAGATTCACTATTTTACTCGGTATGTAGCAATAGTGGAATCACTAGAAAGACTTATATTTAGGAACGGACGTACGAGGTAGTATCATGTAGGACATCTACATATCTAATTTAGTAGCCAATAGTAGAAACCATTGTCTGCACAAAGGGATTACTAGTCGAAAATCCTAGCAAAGAACGTTGGCAGGCACATAGCAATACAACGGAGAGACGCACTTACAAGATCATAGCAATGCCTCAGTCCAGGATCTTTTTTGGCCAAGCTTTTAGATCCAGAAGAAACATCGTCCTTGTAGTTTTTGCCAGTTGCATAACAGGTAACAGCGCCATGTTAGTATATTTGAAGTACATCGGGCAGGTGATGCTCGACGGGTTTAAAGGTGAAATACCTAGGCCGTGGCAGATGCTTGGCATCTTGATAGATAGTGGGAATCAGGTTAGAAACGTCAAGGGTGATGACGCTGTGCTGGCTGTCCTGGGGTCCCGTAAGGAGATCTAGAACCGCCGAGTAGGGTGTTTGTGGAGCGGCTCCGGTAGGGTGGACTACGGTGTGGGCGAAGCGGATCTATGGCCGTGGACAAGGGAGTCAATGAAGATGCTCCTATGGTTGGGTTAAGGATGGGGTCGACGATGCCGATCTGCGGCCGTGGACGGGGCGTCAGAAGCTCCTTCGGTAGGTTGGATGAGGGTGCGACAAAGCGGATCTATGGCCATGGACTTGTGAGTTGAGAATGGTATAGGCGAAGCTAGACCGGTAGGGTTGACGATGGTGTCGACGAAGCGGCTCCGATAGGGTTGAGGAAGGTGTCGGCGAAGAGGATCAGAGGTTGTTGACAGGGGCGTCGGTGGGGCGGCTCCGAGGGGGTGTGGAAGAAGCGTCTCTTGTGGGGAGTACGAATGAGCTGCGGTAGATGCCCTGCGATTGACGAGAGTACCAACGAAGCAGATCCGACGTTGTGGACAAGGCCGGCACTGAATGGACTGTGGTACAATGCTGGATGAGTAGTCTACTTGTTTCTAGTGGAGGTGGGATGGGTAGATGCGGCCGCAGAAGCATATCGACGAGGTGGACGCCGCTGGCAGTGAATGGGCTTTGGTACGCTGGTGGATGGGAAGTCTAGGATTTTGAGAGGGGAGGGGTAGAAAAGCCGTTGAAGTATGGACGTCGTGATGTAAGAGGTTCTGGTGATGTGGAGTTAGTCGTTTTTGCGAGAGGGGGAGAGGAAATGGGGGTGCCGTGTGGTGGGGGGAACCGTAAGTTACCAAAGCAGCCCCGACGTATTATGTAGATGAGGGTGGTATTATTACTGTTGTTCTCCGTGCACCAAGGAAAAAAGGGGAATTTCACATGCTAAAGACTAGGTGGCGGAAATTTTAGAAGGGGGCGGGAGATTTTGCTGCCCGCGGGATCGTTCGTATCCAGTTTCAACTAATTTTGGACCGTGCTAGCGGGAAGGTCATGCAAGACTGTGTACAGGGGGCACGCGTCAACAGTTAATAACTGGTGCGAAGTCCACCCCACAAAAAAAGACAATAACTCAGGATGATGCGCCGATAACTTGCACGTTCACACGGGCGCGGCCAATCGTACGCGTGTAGACGCGCAGTTCACAAAAAAGGGATCAAACGCTCAACCTATGTATTTCTCGTGTAAATAGATAATTTAGTGCCATTGGTTATTTACTTTAAACATAATGCATTGATGTGATAGTGTAGAGGCGCACAAAAAGAAATGGATATTGTAGTCCGCTACTTAAAAGTGTTACATCATATGATTACATAGCCTCCATTTCATAAATTCCGTACCCGTTGAATTCATATATGAATATTACATACATTACTTCATAATAGAACCTTAAATCATCCAAGACTAATGAATTTGAATGCAAGAGTAACAATGGTGCATGTACATGATAGCTACATTGGTTGTATGAAGAAACATCACTGTAACTTTGGCATGCATAATTGAAAATGTTTATTTAGATAGAAAGAAATGTGATATGTGAGTGTCCAATCTTTATAGCGCTGAATCGATATTGTACCTTTGGCCATGATACGAAGTAGATATTGATTTATGTTCAAGCGATGCACGTCCACGATCGCTAGATAGTGATACGTGGATGAATTGTGCAATCTCTCTCACACGCATACATATCTCATTTCCCCGTGGTCATCAGAATCACACATGTGCACTTCATGTATTTCTCTCCCTCCGTCAAGGATAGAGTTCGTCTTTCTACCCCGTCCTACAAGTCTCTCAAACAGAAACACACACGCTCTCTCTGTCGAACACGCCCACCCCTTTAATTCCGCCCACCCACAGCCACAAATGTCTCAGAGGATAATTATGTCTCTCACACATATGCCTAAGGTTAACTCGAGTTCTGGAACCATATGAATACATACAATGGGATTCCAGGAGAGCACCTTTTGTTTTGAGATTTCGCTCTCTCTCTCACACACACACAAACGCGCGTGCGCGCGCGCGTCTAGACATTGTTTATCGCTTCATTTTTCCGGCACTTGCATGCACACCGTTTGTTTATCTCCGTGATGCTTTAAGTATGCCTCGCACACATCTGTCGGCGTTCTGGGAACGGGGGTCCCAAGACTTGCCTGCCTGCGGCCTGCGGCGTGGCTCAAATGGGGGCCCAGCGTGGCCCATCTTCGTCAACACAAGGCTCAAGACCCTCGCGAGGGGCCAAGCCTCGCGAGGCGGACGACACGGCGCTTTCTCAAGCACGGACTCCTTAGGCTGGCTCGCGAGGAGGCGGAGAGACCAAGGCGGGTACCTCACGAGGTGCCCATGACGCAAGCCATGACGACCAAGGGTGCCAGGCGGGCGCCAGCCCGCGCAGCGTCTCCCTTTCCTCTTTGGTGCAAAGGGGGCAAGCACAGGCGAGAGGATCAAGCAAAGGCACCCATTTCGGTGCAACGAGACCAAGACCAGTCCAACGGTGGGAAGGAGGTCACCATGGAGCACAGGACGGCGTCACCACAGGGCCTTTGGCAGGCGAAGACCAACTTTAGTCAAGATGAGTGTACCAGATGTTCCCCTTCAAATTGGCCAATTGTTGGCGCCCTTCCCGCTCAATATTTGGGAAGAGGCCCAGGGCCTTTGCCTATAAATAGGACTAGCCACCCCCAGAGTAGAGGCAGATTGGAATGAGCTAGGATCGAATCCAGCATCTAGAGAGAGAGAGAGAAGGGTGATCGAACTCCCCCTAGCAGTTCATCCCCTAGCCGAGAACAGACCCTCGCGAGGTTGTTCTTCCTTGTATTGTTCTTCCTCATCAGCCCAAGAGGCAAGCCACCCGCCACACTGGAGTAGGGTATTACACCACAATGGTGGCCCGAACCAGTATAAACCCTGTGTCTCTTGTGTTGTTCTTGCAGTAGTTTAGATCCTTGCGAGACGGAGAGGTAGAGGGCTCGATCTCCGCGCGCACCCCAGAGTTCGAACCTTAAGGGTCTGCCGGAACCCAGAATCCGACATTTGGCGCGCCAGGTAGGGGTGCGCCGGAGTCCGTCTTCCACCGCTCCGCTCTCCTCCGACCGTCGCATCCATGTTTGACGCTCGTCGGGCCCGCGCCGAGCGCCGGGCCGCCATCGCTTCCCGCGCCGTCCAGACGGCCCCCGTCGGTGGGCGTCCTCGTCGTTCCCCGTCGCCCGCCGTCAACGCCGCCACCAACCTGGCGGGGAACGAGCAGCAAGCATCCCCTCAGCACCCGTCCGTACGGCGGGATGGCCGCACCGCCACTCCGTCTCTCACCCCAGCCAGTTCGTCGCACGTGCTTCGCGCGCCTTTGGAGGCTTGGGCTGCGCTCATCGCGGCGAACGAGCTCCTCCGCTACCTCCCCGTCGACGACGTCTACGAGAAGTGGCTCGATCGCGTCGCCGAGCTCGTCCGCGCCGCAGGGGGCTCTCCCGCGCCTTCCATGCCGCTGCACCGCACTCCGCCCCGCATGGGCAATGAAGCCCCGGGAGCATTCCAGCCGCCTCCTTTCCAAGAAGATGCCATGGCCCCAAGGCGTGCAGCTCCTGGGCGGAACCCGCTCCGTCATGCGCCGGCCCAGCAGGAACAGAGCTGCCAAGAAGTCCCGCGACCATAAGAGGGCGCCCGGGCGCTCCCGGCCTCGGCTCCCGAGACCCCGCTCCAGCTCCGGCACGTCAAGACCCCGCGCTGCTCCCAGCTGCGGCGCAAGGGGACCCACAAGGCCAAGCTCTCCCTCAACCAAAACCTCCCGCGGCCACCGCTGGCTGCCGCGCCTACACCCTCGAGCTGCATAGCGTCACGTGGCCCGGCAAGTTCAAGCCGGACCTGCCTCCTCACTACGACGGCACAACTGATCCCACAGAGTTCCTCCAGCTCTACGAGCTGGGAATTGAAGCTGCCAGCGGGGACGAGAAGGTCATGGCGAACTGGTTCCCCATGGTGCTGAAGGAAGGTGCTCGCACTTGGCTCCTGAACCTGGCCCCAGGCACGATCTCCTCCTGGGACCAGATGCGTACTCGCTTCATCGCCAACTTCCAAGGTACCCGCGACCGGCCTCCCGCCATGAGCGACATGCACCGCATCAAGCAGCAACCTGGGGAGACCCTACAAACGTACATCCAGCGCTTTAACAGTGCGCGCCTCAAGATCCCCAGGGTGTCCGAAGAAGCCATCATTTCGGCCTTCTCCAATGGCGTGCGCGACGTCAAGATGAAGGAGGAGTTGGCGATGCACGAAGACCTCTGCACCTCCCTGGAGCTGTTCAACCTGGCGACCAAGTGCACCAGAGCTGAGGAGGGACGCCTCTCCCTCCTCGAGCTGCCTGCCGTAGACCCAGAAGAGAAGAAGCCCAAGGCCAAGGACGTGAAGCGCAAGGGGGCTGCCGTGCTCGCGGCAGAGCCGGACACCAAGCGGGGCAAGGATCTGCCTGAATCCTCCAGGAGGAGCCGGTACTGTGTGTACCACGACATCCACACCCACAACACCAATGAATGCCAAGAACTCCGCGCCGTGCAAGAAGGAAGAGCCGGCCGACGCCCTGACCGTGCTGACCGGGGCTACGGCCGAGGAGGAGGAAGGAACCCAGGACGCTGGGAAGATCGTGGCCCATGTCAAGGCTGGCGTGACCAACCCCGCGAAGACCGCTGGCACGACCCGCCTCGCGAGGGGGACTGGAGGGACCAGCCTCGTGAGGATCGCCCTCATGGCAACCCAGGCCTGCCGCCGTTGCCACCTCAGCCAAGAAGGAATGAAGACCGCCACCAAGACGAGGGGGCTGGGGGCTTCCAAGAGCCTCGCGCAATCGCCTGCATCCTAGGCGGAGCCAAAGCCCCAGCCTCTCAACGTATCTTCAAGCAGTTTGCTCGCGAAGTGAATGCAGTTCTCCCCAAGATCGAAGCAACGCGTCCCCTCAGGTGGTCGGCCTGCGCCATCACGTTCAGCTCAGCAGACCAGCTCAAGTGCGCGGCCACAGCCAGTGTCCTCCCAATGCTTTCTTCCCCAGTCATCAGCAACGTTCTGGTCACCAGGACCCTCATCGACGGAGGGGCAGGGCTCAATGTCTTGTCCGTGGAAACATTGAACAGCCTCCAAGTGCCCTATGACCAGCTCCAGCCAACCAAGCCCTTCTTCGAAGTCACCGACGGTTCCACAGTCCCGATCGGGCAGGTCCGCCTCCCAGTCACCTTTGGCACATATGACAACTACCGCACCGAGCTCATCGACTTTGACATCGCCCACATCCGCCTGCCGTACAACGCCATCCTCGGGTACCCGGCGATGGCTAAGTTCATGGCCGTGACTCACCATGGCTACAACGTCCTCAAGATGCCAGGAAGCGGCGGCGTCATCACGGTGCCATGCCAAGAGAAGGATGCAGTGTGTGCCCTGGAGCGAGCCTTTCAGGCCGCGTCAGTAGAAGACCCAGATCGCGGTAGCAGGAGGATTCCTGAGACCACCCCCAAGAAGAAGAAGACAACGTCAAGCTCAGCCCCTCAGGAGGCAGGCCCTTCGAGCCCCGCGTCTGCCCAGGGGGACCCTCCTTCAATCGCATAGGAAAGTGCGCCCGGCGCCCTCCTCAGGCAGGGCTCGGGGGCTCTCACCTGGAGGGCCACCAACCTCGCCAAGGTCACGAGGGAGGCGCTGGGGCACCATGTGGAGGCGTGCTTCGAGGCACGTTTCCCTCGAAAGGAATCCAGGGAAAGAAGGTCAGACCAGCAGGAGTTTGTTAGCAAGGCCATTCAAGAACTACAGGAGTCAAGGATCATGAGAGGTTGCCGTCGCCCACCAGCTGTGGCTCCACATCCAGGCGAGGATGGTGCGCTGCGCGTCTGCGTCGACGTACCAGGGCTCAATCAGATCGCCATGGCGTGGCGCCTCTGGCCCTCACAAGTGGGGCGCTGCGGAGGACCACCTCACAGCTATGTTCGCATGCCTTATGGCCTGCCGAGCATGGCTGCGGCGTACCAGCGCATCATGAGGAGCATCTTGGAGGCGCAAGAAGACAGGCGTTCCACAGCCCTGGCGGAGATGGAGGCTGCTCACGAGGAGCCACCAGTGCCTCCGGAGCCTCCCGAGGCCCCTGGGCCTGGGGGCTCGTGAGGATCGGCTTCCACAGCCCACCGAGTCTGCTGCACCGACGCCACTACACCGACGACATCTTCAGGTGACATCTTTCAAGTTTCATTCCCAGCTGGGAGCGCCCTCCCAGGGTTGCGTCATTCCCAGGCCGCGTGGGTCCGTCCCTGTGGCATGTATCCCTTTTTATCTTTTCAGTCGCTAGCTTGCTTTGCTGGGGGCGCCCCTCGGGCTGCATCATCCCCAGGCCACTCGGGCTAGGCCCAGCGGCATGTATCCCTTCCGCGTTTATTTCCAATTATGCATCATGCTTGATTACTCGATGCCGTCCGCGACACCTCTTCTTCTTCATGTCGACCACTTGCACGTTAAAGGGGGGGGTGCCTGAGCATCGCGACTCAGGGCTCTTACTGGCTCTCCAGCCCTCACCCTCTGGCCTTGTCCACGGCATCGCGACCTGGCATACCAGCGACGGCTGAGACAAGCTCGAGGGTCGGGACCCGAGGACGTAGAGTGCCGGCATCTAACCAGATTTTGCAGGAACACATCTCAGGATACGACCCAGCGCCAGGCGCAACCCGCCTAGAGGTAGGGCCTCGTGTGTCCCGTGCTGGCTCACGGGTGCCCAGATACACCTCGCCCGCTCCAACCGGTGAGCTCCTGAGCGACTAACAGTCAACTAATCGCTGCTATGGCAACCCCGTCTTCTTTTTTGTGATGAATCTGCAGGGCCCATAGAGGGAACCGCGCTAGCCAAGGCCCTCGCCGCGTTCCCTTCGCCCTTGCCCGCACGACCCGCTTGCACGTTAAAGGGGGGGTGCCTGAGCATCACGACTCAGGGCTCCTACTGGCTCTCCAGCCCTCACCCTCTGGCCTTGTCCACGGCATCGCGACCTGGCATACCAACGACGGCTGAGACCAGCTCGAGGGCCGGGACCCGAGGACGTAGAGCAGAAAGGGGGACAGAGGCGGGGGAGAAGGGGCACCCGAGGACCTCGGCCAGTGACTCTGCTCAAGCTACCCCCCAGATCCGACGGCGCGCTGGGGATGATCCACGACCCCTAAAGATAAGTCACCATCCAAAGCGTTGGCTACCGTGGCACTACTGTCGGATTCTAGGGTTCCGGCAGACCCTTGAGGTTCGAACTCTGGGGTGCGCGCGGAGATCGAGCCCCCTACCTCTCCGTCTCATAAGGATCTAAACTACTGCCAGAACAACACAAGAGACACAGGGTTTATACTGGTTTTGGCCACCATTGTGGTGTAATACCCTACTCTAGTGTGGTGGGTGGATTGCCTCTGGGGCTGATGATGAGGAACAATACAAGGAAGAACGACCTCGCGAGGGTCTGTTCTTGTCTAGGGGATGAACTGCTAGGGGGAGTTCGATCGCCCTTCTCTTTCTCTCTCTACTTGCTTCTACTGGTTCCTTGGTACTCGATCAGATCGGATTCTAGATGCCTCTACTCTGTGGGTGGCTAGTCCTATTTATAGGCAAAGGCCCTGGGCCTCTTCCCAAATATTGAGCGGGAAGGGCGCCAACAATTGGCCAATTTGAAGGGGAACATCTGGTACACTTATCCTGACTAAAGTCGGTCTTCGCCTGCCAAAGGCCCTGTGGTGACGCCGTCCTGGGCTCCATGGTGACCTCCTTCCCACCGTTGGACTGGTCTTGGTCTCATTGCACCGAAATGGGTGCCTTTGCTTGATCCTCTCGCCTGCGCTTGCCCCCTTTGCACCAAAGAGGAAAGGGAGACGCTGCGCGGGCTGGCGCCCGCCTGGCACCCTCGATCGTCATGGCTTGCGTCATGGGCACCTCGTGAGGTACCCCACCTTGATCTCTCCGCCTCCTCGCGAGCCAGCCTAAGGAGGCCGTGCTTGAGGAAGCGTCGTGTCGTCCGCCTCGCGAGGCTTGGCACCTTGCAAGGGTCTTGAACCTTGTGCTGATGAAGGTGGGCCACGTTGGGCCCCCACTCGAGCCACGCCGCAGGCCGCAGGCAGGCAAGTCTGGGGACCCCCGTTCCCAGAACGCCGACAATAGCCCCCGGGCCCAAGGCGCACACGGACTTGGCCTTGCCGAGAGGCGAAAGGGCAAGGGCGAAGCGCCGCGGGCCCTAACAGCCTGCGGCCTTGGGCGCCGCGTGGCGGTTTATTGGACGTGGGTGCTTTTGCAACTGCGCAAGATACTAAAGGCACGGCATCTGCTCGGGTTTTGTTCTTCTCCTTCTTCATCCGCTGCCCGGATCCCCTTTCTTGCGCTTCTCCTTCCTTCCTCCAAGCTTCCAGATCTGCTCCACCCGCTCGACCCAGGTAGCCATGGCACCTCGCCGGGCCCCGGCCGAAGCTTTGTTCTCGCCTGCTTTGGATTCGCCCAACGTGTCGAAGGCGAGCCTCGCCCTACTGCACCGGATGGCTGCGGCGCAGGGCATTGACGGGGCGCAGATGTTCAAGGTCGGCTCCGATGCCCCTGAAGGCCAAGGGAGCACCTTCTATCCTTTCTTCGTGAGCTCCATTGCGGCGGGCCTGGTGCCTCCTTTCTCTGAGTTCTTCCTCGCCGTCCTCCGCCATTACAACTTGCAAGCTTTGCATCTCCACCCCAACTCCGTCCTTCTCCTGGCGATCTTCGCCTACTACTGCGAGGCGCATGTTGGGGTGCAGCCTTTAGTGGCCTTGCAGCGCCACTACTTCTACCTCTGGACCTCCAAAGGTTCTCCTTTTGCGTGCGTGGGCTTCATCGCGTGCGGCAGCTCCATGGTCATCTCGAACCCAGGGAAGAGGATCGAGGGCTTCCGGAGCAAGTGGGTATTGGTTGACGTTGGGTGCGTCGACCCTCGGTTGGCCCTTCCCACGGAGCCGGCCGTGAGCTCGGAAGACTGGTGCCGGGCGGAGCTCATGGATCCCCGCGCGAAGTCGATGCTGGCGAAGATGGACGCCGATCTGAAGCCGGCCAACTTGGCGACGGCGAAGCTGACCGGGGCGTCGTTGCTGAGGGAGTTCCTGGAGCACCAGCTGGATCCGCTTCGGCAGTACTCTCCCCTGATGTGGAGGCCTCACCCAAGCCCCGCAGCCGTGGGCAAAGAGGACGTGACCGCGGTTCTCCAGTCCCTGGTCGGGGGCGAGGCAGCAAGGCTGGAGGGCGCGCCTTCGCTCCTGTTCCTCCGTGATGATTGGGAGCAAGTGGTGGAGTCCATGCCCGTCTTCAACGGGGACGAGCTTGTGCCCGTGGCGGCTCCTGAGGATCTGGTGAATGTGTCTTCCGGCGACTCCAGCGGAGACGGGGGCGAGGAGGAGCAGGAGGCAGGCCCCGACTCCGAGGCGACTGACGGAGAGTCCAGGGCTCCCTCGCTCCAGCGCAAGCCCCGTGCTCTCCGCCTTTCGCTGAGTGATGATGATGATGACGACGACGTGCTGGGCAGCGGGAGCTCGCCCCCGGTCTCGAAGAAGGGCAGGACCGGGTTGATCCCCCGCGGGTCCGCCATAACTCTGGGGCGAACTGCTGACGCACCTTCTGCTTCCGAGGTCGACCCCTCCAGCCGGCTCTCCGGCTTCAAGTTTGGCAGGAGACCACTAGAGCTTTCTACCGACGACCTGTAAGTGCTTGATCCTTGATTCCTGGTTTCTTGTTCCGTTGACGAGGCTTGACGATTACTTCTCCTGAGCAGGCTGGCGCCCGCGGCGAAGAAGCTGAAGGGGGCTCCTGAGGCCCCAGCTGCGACGACACCTCCACCTGCAGGGGAGGGCAACCGCGACGCACAGGCTCCTCCTGCCTACTCGCCCTTGTGGGGCTTGGCTGATATGGCTGGGGTCGCAGCCCCCATGGCTCGGTCGACCCCAGAGGTGCCCTTGCCTGGTGCTGCTGCTACGGCTGGGGAGGCGCAGCAGACTCCGTCTCGGGATACTGCAGCCTCGCCGCAGCTACCTTCTCCTCCCGTTCCGCCGGCTGCTGGTTCCGCGACTCCTCCTGCTGCCTTGAAGCGCACGGATGCTTCTCCGCCTTCTTCTTCCGTCCTAGAGTGAGCTATTGCTGGGCTGGATCGGCTGCGGCAGGATCTTCTGGGCACCAACCCTCGCCTGGTGGCCGAGCGCCTGGAGCTGGCCTCGGGGTGGATTCGCTCCGACGCCTCAATCGGGGCAGCATAGTTTCAGGCCTCGACGGCCTGTGACGAGGAGAGGGAGGCTACCCACGAGGCGAAGGCTGCCCGTGACGCGGCCCTGGGAGAGGCGGTTGGCATTCGCGGCCGCTGCAAGGAGCTAGAGGACGAGTTGCAAGGCCTTCGTGATCAGCTTGCAGAGGAGACCCGCCTTCGCCAAGAGCAGGAGAAGGGGGTGAAGGCTCGCGAGGCGGCGCTCGAGGACCGGGAGGCGAAGCTCAAGAAGCGTCGTAGCCACCTAGGTGCGTTGAAGAAGGAGCTGGAGACGACCAAGGCCGAGCTGGACGCCAAGGCCCGGGTCCTTGCCGAGGATCGCGCGGCCTTCGCGGACATGGAGAAGGATGCCTGCGCTTCACTGAAGACGCTTTACGAGAGTGACCTGGATTGCCCGCTAGCTGGCGACGGGGACGGCCCCGCCAAACTGCTTCCCTTCTCGGTGAAGGCTCTTGGAGATGTCGCCCTCGGACTCGTCCCCACGGTCGAAGCCGAGGCGCGTGTCCTGTCTTCCGCCGCGCTGACGCGGGTCTTCGCCCATGTCTACCTTCGTGACCCCAGCGCCAACCTCGACAGCCTGCTGGAGCCGGTGAGCGGCGAGGGCGCCGCTGCCGCTGTCGAGGCCGTGAAGGGGCGCGCAGAGGCGTTGCTAGGGAAGTTCCGGGCCTTCAGCACCAAGCCGAAGCGAGGCACTGCCGACCCCACTACCCCACAAGGCGAAGCCACTCCACGTGACTCCGCTGCCGACAAGTGACTCCGCTATCGCTCCTGTTCCTCTTTCGGTTCCTGCACATGCACGACGCCTCGAGGAGGCATTTAAATTTGCGTTTGGTACCAAGGCGACATTATGGGTTGTGATATTCACTTTTAAGTTCCTTGAATTTTTATGTTCCTCTTCCCTACTTGCTTATGTTCTACGCCGGCAGAGCCCGGCCACGCGCATGCCTCACCCCGCATCAGCCCCGACCGAAAACCAGGACGGGACCAAAGGAATGAGGGGCCACGTTACAAGTTAGGCTCCTGAGTCGCGATGCTCAGGAGTTCCCCTTAGCACACGAACAACAAGTAGGGAAGCGCGATGTAGGGGCGTTTCCGTTCTACGTCTGCAGAGCCCGACCCCGCACGTACCTCACCCAGCATAGCCTTTCGGAACTAAGGAGTGAGGGGCTACGGAGCCAGTTAGGCTCCTGAGTCGTGATGCTCAGGAGTCCCCCTTGACGTGCGAACGGCAGGTGACGAGATGAAATGCAGGCGGGGCTACCGTTCTACGTCTGCAGAGCCTGACTCCGCGCGTACCTCACCCAGCATAGCCTTTCAGAACTAAGGAGTGAGGGGCTACGGAGCCAGTTAGGCTCCTGAGTTGCGATGCTCAGGAGTCCCCCTTGACGCGCAAACGGCCTTCATACCTTGGCTCCGCTCGAGGAGAGACGCGTGACGAACCAGGCCCGAGGGGCCTGGCTGGGGCGTACGGCTGGGCGTGACCCAGTCGTAGCCCCCGTGCCCAGCCCCCTTGCGCGGCGCTCCCGGGGGGAGGCGTTGCGATGAGGCCTGCCACTGAGCTCGAGGCTCCCTGAGGTTAACGCGGCCCGGAGGCCACCCTCAGTTGTTTATCACCAGCGCGGAGCATAGCGCTTTCGTATGTGTACGGGCATAGCCGCTCCTCGGCAATGTCGTCAGCCAGCGCGGAGCATGGTACTTCCACTGGTACGTGGGAGGGGGCTCCCCTCCGGGAGGAGCCCCCGGGGCGTGTACAGCCCCGCCCTGACACGTGGCTAGCACGGTAGAGCTAGGTGAGGTGTATCTGGGCACCCGTGACCCAGCGTGGGACTCATGAGGCCCAACCTCTAGGCGGGTTGCGCCTGGCACTGGGCCGTATCTTGAGATGTGTTCCTGCAAAATCTGGTTAGATGCCAGCACTCTACGTCCTCGAGTCCCGGCCCTCGAGCTTGTGTGAGCCGTTGCTGGTATGCTAGGTCGCGATGCCGTGGAGAAGGCCAGAGGGTGAGGGCTGGAGAGCCAGTAAGAGCCATGAGTCGGGATGCTCAGGCACCCCCCCTTTAACGTGCAAGTGGTCAACATGAAGAAGAAGAGGTGCCGCGGGCGGCATCGAGTAATCAAGCACGATGCATAATTGGAAATAAACGCGGAAGGGATACATGCCGCTGGGCCTAGCCCGAGTGGCCTGGGGATGATGCAGCCCGAGGGGCGCCCCCAGCAAAGCAAGCTAGCAACTGAAAAGATAAAAAGGGATACATGCCACAGGGACGGACCCACACGGCCTGGGAATGACGCAATCCTGGGAGGGCGCTCCCAGCTGGGAATGAAACTTGAAAGATGTCACCTGAAGATGTCGTCGATGCAGTGGCGTTGGTGCAGCAGACTCGGTGGGCTGCGGAAGCCGATCCTCACGAGCCCCCAGGCCCAGGGGCCTCGGGAGGCTCCGGAGGCACTGGTGGCTCCTCGTGAGCAGCTTCCATCTCCGCCAAGGCTACGGAACGCATGTCTTCTTGCGCCTCCCATATGCGCCTCATGATGCGCTGGTACGCCGCAGCCACGCTCGGCAGGCCATAAGGCATGCGAACATAGTTGTTGGCTTGTCCTCCACAGCGCCCCACTTGTGAGGGCTAGAGGAGCTCCGTCGTGGCGATCTGATTGAGCCCTGGTACGTCGACGCAGACGCGCAACCCACCATCCTCGCCTGGATGGGGAGCCACAGCCGGTGGGCAACGACAACCTCTCATGATCCTTGACTCCTGTAGTTCTTGAATGGCCTTGCTAACAAACTCCTGCTGGTCTGACCTTCCTTCCCTAGCTTCCTTTTGAGGGAAGCGTGCTTCAAAACACGCCTCCACATGGTGCCCCAATGCCTCCCTCGTGACCTTGGCGAGGTCGGTGGCCCTCCAGGTGAGAGCCCCCGAGCCCTGCCTGAGGAGGGCGCCGGGCGCACTTTCCTGTGCGATTGAAGGAGGGTCCCCCTGGGCAAATGCGGGCCCTGAAGGGCCTGCCTCCTGAGGGTCTGAGCCTGACGTTGTCTTCTTCTTCTTGGGGGTGGTCTCAGGAAGCCTCCTGCTTCCGCGATCTGGGTCTTCCAGTGACGCGGCCTAAAAGGCTCGCTCCAGGGCACACACTGCATCCTTCTCCTGACATGGCACCGTGATGACGCCGCCGCTTCCTGGCATCTTGAGGACGTTGTAGCCGTGGTGAGTCACGGCCATGAACTTGGCCAGCGTTGGGTACCCGAGGATGGTGTTGTACGGTAGGCGGATGTGGGCGATGTCAAAGTCGATGAGCTCGGTGCGGTAGTTGTCGTAGGTGCCGAAGGTGACCGGGAGGCGGACCTGCCCGATCGGGACTGTGGAACCGTCGGTGACTCCGGAGAAGGGCTTGGTTGGCTGAAGCTGGTCATAGGGCACTTGGAGGCTGTTGAATGTTTCCACGGACAAGACATTGAGCCCTGCCCCTCCGTCGACGAGGGTCCTGGTGACCAGAACGTTGTTGATGACTGGGGAACAAAGCATTGGGAGGACTCCGGCTGTGGCCGCGCACTTGAGTTGGTCTACTGAGCTGAACGTGATGGTGCAGGCCGAACACCTGAGGGGACGCGTTGCTTCGAGCTTGGGGAGAACTGCATTCACTTCGCGAGCAAACTGCTTGAAGATATGTTGAGAGGCTGGGGCTTGAGCTCCGCCCAGGATGCAGGAGATTGCGCGAGGCTCTTGGAAGCCCCCAGCCCCTTCGTCTTGGTGGCGGTCTTCATTCCTCCTTGGCTGAGGCAGCAGGCCTAGGTTGCCATGAGGGCGATCCTCACGAGGCTGGTCCCTCCAGTCCGCCTCGTGAGGCAGGTCGCGCCAGCGGTCCTCGCGAGGTTGGTCGCGCCAGCCTTGACGTGGGCCACGATCTTCCCAGCGTCCCGGGTTCCTTCCTCCTCCTCGGCCGTAGCCCCGGTCAGCACGGTCAGGGCGTCGGCCGACTCTTCCTTCTCGCACGGCCCAGAGTTCTTGGCATTCATTGGTGTTGTGGGTGTGGAGGTCGTGGTACACGCAGTACCGGCTGCCCCTGGAGGATTCAGGCAGATCCTTGCCCCTCTTGGTGTCCGGCTCTGCCGCGAGCACGGCAGCCCCCCTGCGCTTCGCGTCCTTGGCCTTGGGCTTCTTCTCTTCCGGGTCGGCGGCAGGCAGCTCGTGGAGGGAGAGGCGTCCCTCCTCAGCTCTGGCGCACTTGGTCGCCAGGTTGAACAGCTCCAGGGAGGTGCAGAGGTCTTCGTGCATTGCCAACTCCTCCTTCATCTTGACGTCGCGCACGCCGTCGGAGAAGGCCGAAATGATGGCTTCTTCAGACAACCTAGGGATCTTGAGGCGCGCGCTGTTGAAGCGTTGGATGTACTTCTGCAGGGTCTTCCCAGGTTGCTGCTTGATGCGCCGCATGTCGCTCACGGCGGGTGGCCGAGCGCGGGTACCTTGGAAGTTGGCGATGAAGCGAGTACGCATCTGGTCCCAGGAGGAGATCGTGCCTGGGGCCAGGTTCAGGAGCCAAGTGCGAGCACTTTCCTTCAGCGCCATGGGGAACCAGTTCGCCATGACTTTCTCGTCCCCGCTGGCAGCTTCGATTCCCAGCTCGTAGAGCTGGAGGAACTCCATGGGATCAGTTGTGCCGTCGTAGCGAGGAGGCAGGTCCGGCTTGAACTTGCCGGGCCACGCGATGCTACGCAGCTCGGGGGTGTAGGCACGGCAGCCAGCGGTGGGCGCGGGAGGTTTTGGTTGAGGGAGAGCTTGGCCTTGTGGGTCCATTTGCGCCGCAGCTGGGAGCTGCGCGGGGTCTTGACGTGCCGGAGCTGTAGCGGGGTCTCGGCGAGCCGGGGCTAGGAGCGCCCGGGCGGCCTCTTGCGGTCGCGGGACTTCTTGGCAGCTCCGTTCCTGCTGGGGCGGCGCATGACGGAGCAGGTTCCGCCCAGGAGCTGCGCCTTGGAGCCATGGCATCTTCTTGGAAAGGAGGCGGCTGGAACGCCCCCGGGGCTTCATTGCCCACGCGGAGCGGAGTGCGGCGCAGTGGTGCGGAAGGCGCGGGAGAGCCCCCTGCGGCGCGGACGAGCTCGGTGATGCGGTCGAGCCACTCCTCGTAGACGTCGTCGACGGGGCGGTAGCGCAGGAGCTCGTTCGCCGCGATGAGCGCAGCCCGAGCCTCCAAAGGCGCGAGAAGCACGTGCGACAAAGAACCGGCCGGGGTGAGCGACGGAGTGGCGGTGCGGCCATCCCGCCGTACGGATGGGTGCTGAGAGGATGCTTGCTACTCGTTTCCCGCCGGGCCGGTGGCGGCGTTGACGGCGGGCGACGGGGAACGACGAGGACGCCCACCGACGGGAGCTGTCTGGACGGTGCGGGAAGCGATGGCGGCCCGGCGCTCGGCACGGGCCCGACGAGCGTCATACATGGACGCGGTGGTCGGAGGAGAGCGAAGCGGTGGAAGACTGATTCCGGCGCACCCCTACCTGGCGCGCCAAATGTCGGATTCTGGGGTTCCGGCAGACCCTTGAGGTTCGAACTCTGGGGTGCGCGCGGAGATCGAGCCCCCTACCTCTCCGTCTCGTAAGGATCTAAACTACTGCCAGAACAACACAAGAGACACAGGGTTTATACTGGTTCAGGCCACCATTGTGGTGTAATACCCTACTCCAGTGTGGTGGGTGGATTGCCTCTGGGGCTGATGATGAGGTACAATACAAGGAAGAACGATCTCGCGAGGGTCTGTTCTTGGCTAGGGGATGAACTGCTAGGGGGAGTTCGATCGCCCTTCTCTTTCTCTCTCTACTTGCTTCTACTGGTTCCTTGGTACTCGATCAGATCGGATTCTAGATGCCTCTACTCTGTGGGTGGCTAGTCCTATTTATAGGCAAAGGCCCTGGGCCTCTTCCCAAATATTAAGCGGGAAGGGCGCCTACAATTGGCCAATTTGAAGGGGAACATCTGGTACACTTATCCTGACTAAAGTCGGTCTTCGCCTGCCAAAGGCCCTGTGGTGACGCCATCCTGGGCTCCATGGTGACCGCCTTCCCACCGTTGGACTGGTCTTGGTCTCGTTGCACCAAAATGGGTGCCTTTCCTTGATCCTATCGCCTGAGCTTGCCCCCTTTGCACCAAAGAGGAAAGGGAGACGCTGCGCGGGCTAGCGCCCGCCTGGCACCCTCGATCGTCATGGCTTGCGTCATGGGCACCTCGTGAGGTACCCCACCTTGATCTCTCCGCCTCCTGCGAGCCAGCCTAAGGAGGCCGTGCTTGAGGAAGCGTCGTGTCGTCCGCCTCGCGGGGCTTGGCCCCTTGCGAGGGTGTTGAACCTTGTGCTGATGAAGGTGGGCCATGTTGGGCCCCCACTCGAGCCACGCCTCAGGCCGCAGGCAGGCAAGTCTGGGGACCCCCGTTCCCAGAACGCCGACAACTACCCCCGCACCTAAAGCGACTCTGTACTAGCGACGTTGCTTCCTTTCCTCACCCAGCGACGGCTGCTCGGGAGCCAAAGGGGACCTCCTGAGCATCGCGACTCAGGGGCTCTTACCGGACCCCGGGTCGCTCACCTCCTGGCCTTGACCACGGCATCGCGACCTGGCATACCAGCGACGGCTGACGCCGCCTTGGGACTGGGACCTGTCGATGCAGAGCACAAAGCCCTCGCGAGGTGCGAAAGGGAGAACCAAACTATGACGGAATTTGCGATTGGCACAAATCCATAGCAAGGGTTACATATTAACAACAAGGATCACAGCCGCCTTACAAGCCCCTATGGGTCACAATATGATTCCTCGCAGGGAATGGATCCTAAAAGGTGCTAACTACACGCGCCCCTACAAAAAATGCCATCATCAGCAGTGGGCCGTCAGGTACCGGCGCCAACCCCATCCAGATCAGGATCGGCGGCGACCAAGCGAGCATGCCCTACTTCGGGAGCGGCGTTAGCTCGCGGGCTCGTAGCTGTCGTCGCTCGTCTCCAGCGTCGCGAAGACCTCACTGGGATCGCTGGATCCTCCGGCACTCCCGTCGCTTGTGGAGCTGTCCAGAGGGCGATTGGCAGGCCCAGCCGTCACCATGGAGAGGTCCTGGCCGCCTCCCCCGGGGCAGCACTCCAACCGGCGACCGTTCGCGTCGAAGACCTTGAAGAACATCACCGAAACGCCGTCGTACTCCAGGTGGATCGTGAGGGCGCCCATCGTTCTGCAGCACCGAGCGATTTCGCCCCAGCCGCGAGTCATGAAGACCTCGCCCGGGGCAGTGATCGCAACCTCTGCCCCGGTCGCAGGAGTGCTGCAGTCGGCGTGCTGCAGCCACGGCTCCAGGAGTCTCCCCTGCTGGAAGACGGAGGCGAAGAAGGGAGGAAAGCGAATCCAAGTCCATGGAGGCATGGCAGCGTGGAGCACGAGCTCACGGGAGGAGCCCTCGGCGTGGACTCCAGGAGGAACGACCAACACCGTCGTGACCCTCCGGCGCCGGCGACGGCGCTGGCCGAGGGGATCGGCATCTCCTCCTCCAAGGCCCTCGGCATGGGCATACAAGGGAAGCAGGAATCCCGGCGGAGGCCGCTCGTACCAAGGCCTCAGCACCACCAGGCGATTCTCCTCGTCTCGGCCACGCAGGGCAGGCCATTTCTTCGGCGGGAGCGGGTCAGGTACCTCTTGAGGAGCCTTTCCCTTCTCCGCTGCTGAGAACCGGCGAATCGGAGCCATCACACAAAGACGGAGCAAGAACTGAGGCGGAGGAGGAAGCAAGGAGAGATGGACTGGAAGGGCACGCGCGGTGCCGTACTTATAGCCGGCGGAGGCCAACCGTCGGCCTCCACGATCATAGGTAATCATGACATGATTTGCATGCAGGGAATGTCCAATCCACGCGATCATCGAGGCGTCGTGGGGAAGCGGAGACGCCCACGTCCAATCAACCGCCACGCGGCGCCCGAGGCCGCAGGCTGTTAGGGCCCGCGGCGCTTCGCCCTTGCCCTTTCGCCTCTCGGCACGACCAAGTCCGTGCGCACCTTGGGCCCGGGGGCTACTGTCGGCGTTCTGGGAACAGGGGTCCCCAGACTTGCCTACCTGCGGCCTGTGGCGTGGCTCAAAAGGGGGCCCAGCATGGCCCATCTTCGTCAACACAAGGCTCAAGAGCCTCGCAAGGGGCCAAGCCTCGCGAGGCAGACGACACCGCGCTTTCTCAAGCACGGCCTCCTTAGGCTGGCTCGCGAGGAGGCGGAGAGACCAAGGCGGGTACCTCACGAGGTGCCCATGACGCAAGCCATGATGACCAAGGGTGCCAGGCAGGCGCCAGCCCGCGCAGCGTCTCCCTTTCCTCTTTGGTGCAAAGGGGGCAAGCACAGGCGAGAGGATCAAGCAAAGGCACCCATTTCGGTGCAACGAGACCAAGACCAGTCCAACGGTGGGAAGGAGGTCACCATGGAGCCCAGGACGGCGTCACCACAGGGCCTTTGGCAGGCGAAGACCAACTTTAGTCAGGATAAGTGTACCAGAGTTTCCGCTTCAAATTGGCCAATTGTTGGCGCCCTTCCCGCTCAATATTTGGGAAGAGACCCAGGGCCTTTGCCTATAAATAGGACTAGCCACCCCCAGAGTAGAGGCAGATTGGAATGAGCTAGGATCGAATCCAGCATCTAGAGAGAGAGAGAAGGGCGCTCAAACTCCCCCTAGCAGTTCATCCCCTAGGCGAGAACAGACCCTCGCGAGGCTGTTCTTCCTTGTATTGTTCTTCCTCATCAGCCCAAGAGGCAATCCACCCGCCACATTGGAGTTGGGTATTACACCACAATGGTGGCCCGAACCAGTATAAACCCTGTGTCTCTTGTGTTGTTCTTGCAATAGTTTAGATCCTTGCGAGACAGAGAGGTAGAGGGCTCGATCTCCGCGCGCACCCCAGAGTTCGAACCTTAAGGGTCTGCCGGAACCCAGAATTCGACAACATCCTATCTACCTATCCCTTAATATAGATATGTGTCACACAAACTCCTTCCCTACTAGCAAGATGCCCATGCGTTGTACGGAACATCAAGATGCATTTGTATGAGTACTTTATCTTGTTGGAGAAAAGGATGAACGAGGGAATGCCTTATTTGCAAATGTGGAGAGGGGTGTGGGTATCTTTTTGCAAAATTGCCATAGTTTCCTTCCTATCCGTCTGATATAAATCGGATGGCCTATATTGCAGGATGGTAAGAACACCATCATCACCAACTTTGTTTTTTATAAGAGTAGAGATATGTAAGTGTCACTGCCCCCCACCCAACCACACACACACAGTTCCTAATACCGAAGGAGTAGGGTGACACCTCGATCTTGATACTAATCTATCGACTGGCTTCTCTCTCAAACACACACACACACTACCCGACACCGAAGGAGTAGGGTGGCACCTCGATCTTGATGGTAATCTATCTACTCCTCTTTCAAACACACACAGATATTGTGAGAGACTAGCAAGATTCCCATGTGTTGCACAGAACATCAAGACGCATTTATATGAATAGTTTATCTTGTGAGAGAAAAGGATGAACGAGGCAAGGCCTTATTGGAAAATGTGGAGAGGGGTGTGGGTATCTTTTTGCAAAATTTCCATAGTTTCCTTCCTATCCATCAGATATAAATCGGACGAACTATATTGCAGGATGGCAGGCACACCATCATCACAAACTCTGGTTTTTATCTCTACTAGCAAGATGCCCATGCGTTGCACGGAACATCAAGATGCATTTTTATGAGTAGTTTATCTTGTGGGAGAAAAGGATGAACGAGGGAATGTCTTACTTGCAAATGTGGAGAGGTTTCTGGGTATCTTTTTGCAAAATTGCCATAGTTTCCTTCCTATCCATCCGATATAAATCGAATGGCCTATATTGCAGGATGGCAGGAACACCGTCATCACCAACTCTATTTTTTATAAGAGAGCAGAGACTCCTATAAAAGACTCAGTTGGTGATGATGGTGTGTCCGCCAATCGTCTATGATGTAAGTCATGGAGTTTTTGCAACAAGACCCCACTTCTCTACTACAATTTGTAGAAACCCCTTAGTTTCTTCAAGACAACCACATCCCTCCCCCACCTCATCAAAACAGCCAGAAGGAATATATTTTGAGTGAACATGTATTATTATACTCCCTCCGTCCGGAAATACTTGTCATCAAAATGGATAAAAGGGGGTGTATCTAGACATATTTTACTTCTAGGTGCATCTCTTTTTATCCATTTTGATGACAACATTTCCGGACGGGGGGAGTATTTTGGATCTGTTGCAACGCACGGGCACATTGCTAGTAAGAGTAGAGAAAAGTATGAATGAGGGAAGGCCTTATTTGCAAACATGGAGAGGGGTGTGGGTATCTTTTTGCAAAATTGCCATAGTTTCCTTCCTATCCGTTAGATATAAATCCAGCGGCCTACATTGCAGGATGGCACACACACCATCATCACCAACTCTGTTTTCTACTCCCGTCGTTCCTAAATATTTATCTTTTTAGAGATTTCAAAAAGTGACTACATATGGAGCAAAATGAGTGAATCTACTCTAAAATATGTCTACATACACATCCGTATGTGGAAGTCCATTTGAAATCCAAAAAAACAAATATTTATGAATGTATGGAGTATAAGAGTAGACATGGAGATATATCTCCAGCATGGTCTACAACAAAAATGTGCTGGACTGGTTAGTGCCGGATGCTCGCAACGGGATGACCTGAGCTCGAATTTTGTCTTTAACTTTAGACTTTCATGTTATATATTACTTATTTAATATATACTTCTTTCGCTACTGTACCGGCAGTGGAACCCATAGAGTACTTAGAATACAAGACTAAGGATGGACTTGTTTCTTTTTAACTTTCTGAACGAAGCTGTAGCCACCCTGCAAGTCACGTGCACACTGTACATGCAATTAACTTTTTATAGAGGGAGAATCATACGCGCAATTAAATCAAATGGATCGGATGTGACTCTATTATTTCCAGCATAATAGCATCTCCAACGGCAACCGGAAAATGTCCTCCCGCTTCCTTCCGCGCAGGGTGACATCAAACGCCAGCGGCATACATTTTCACAACTCTAACCAACCAGATGAAATTCGTGCAAACACGGACTCTTTTCATATAAGCATCCATGATTTCGTATAAAAAAGCCAGATCTTCATATAAACATGATGGATTTCATTACATCTACATGAGCTAAGCGGTGCTAATCCAGCTCTCTTGGTATAATTAATACTCCCTCCATCCGGAAATACTTGTCCTAGAAATGGATGTATCTAGACTTATTTTAGTTATAGATACATCCAATTTATCCATTCTTAGAACAAAAATTTCCCGCCAGCCGGAGAGGGAGTACCTAATCTAAATGGCCGATGGCGGATCCCTTTGTCTTCCTCATGTCAGGCAGACACGTGTGGGGTCGACAAAGGTCCTCGAAAGAGACGAAGCAACAAAGAAACCACCTGAATGCGCAGTCGTCGCCTCGGTGGTGGCCTTCATGGGACCCAAGTGGCGGCGGCCTCCCGTGTTCTACTTCTTGATGATGGCGGTGGACACGGAGAAGCTGGCCATCGACTCATTGCTCTCCAAGCACCCAGCTTCTGTCTCTGCCTGCATGGTGTTGCCGCAGGCATGGGAGGCACAGCCGTAGGCATGGGAGGCGCGCCCATAGACATGGGAGGCATGTCCACCACAGACACTAGTGGCGTGGTATGACGCGGCACCCACGACTCCCATATAGGCGTGCTCGCTGCCGTGCCAGCGTGGAGCAACTCGCCACTCCTCATCGGGTTGAACTGGAGCGGTGAGTTGCCGAACCATGCGCCGGATTGGGGCGGGAACTGGCTCCGTCGGGACAAGCAAGGTTGATGAAGGACCGAGCGGCCTCTCCCATATCTGGAGGGATCGGCGGGCCACCCAGCCCGGTAGTATGCCGGAGAACGGATCCTCGGAAGCCATCGAAAGAGTGGTGAAAATGGTGAAGGAGGAGATGATGGAGCAGCGGACGGGTGCGATTCTTACCTGCTATCTATCTTGCCTCATTTAAATAGAGGGCAAATGGTAGGAGCATGGCTTGCGTCTGGCCTCATTTAAACTGAGGGCGGACGGGAGGAGCTCGGCCAATGTTGCGTTTAATTCGGGCCCGCTCATGAACGGACGTGTGGCCAAAGTAGGTTTCTCGGTTTGCATGCGGGTTTAACGGAGGGGTTTGATGGAGGCGAGGAGGCATATTCAGACAGGCGTGCAGCAGGCGGCGCAGTACTATTCAATTTGACAGTGGGTGGCGCAGTTCGCGATACGGCTTTAATGCAGACCAGGGAGGGGTAGCGGTTCTCGAAATGTTGAACGACCAATGATGCATCCTCCTTCAATTAGCATCGTGCATGCATGAGGGAAGTAATGGGAGGAGGACCGGGAAAAGAGGCTGCACAATGTGAATGCAACGTAGTTTGCACTCATATAAAGGCGCCCCTCCATTCCAATGCATCTACCACATCGTACGCACCTAAGCATTTTCCTAAGCACCTACACTAAGCTAAAATGTGCTCACTCCAAACCCACGGCAGCGATGCGTGCGAGCGGCAACCGTATGTGCCAGATGGTCCAGGACACCGGCCTGCGGCATGGCGCCGAGGATCGTCTCCAGACGGTGTTTGCGACCGGCTGGTGGATGGCCGCCGTCGACGCCAACGACGACTCTCAGCTGGACCAGATGATCATCGCCACCACCAACAAGTTCACCGTCCTCAAGAAGCTCAGTGACGACATCGCAGTACTCCTCCAGCCCGCGCGCTCGGTCTCCATGGCCGGAACCTATTTCACGCACTGATGGCCCTGCGACTGCCCGCCGACGCCACAAAGAATGTCCACCTGGAGGTGTAGCGACCCGACCTCAGATGGTCAAGTCTCTGTGCTCCGGTGTCATCCCTGGATCAGTAATGCTGACACCACATAGTACGTCGAAGGATTTATAACAGAGTAGCAATCACACACTTATTACATCGGTGTCTCAAAGAGAACTTATTACAATAAATATGGCTTAAGGCCATCTAATAACGATAACAGCGGAAGACTTGGAAGATAAGTGAGTCCATCAACTCCAACGGCATCACTGAGTATAGAACCACGACCTAAAAGCACCTTACTCGTCGTCTGAAAAGTCTGCAACATGAAAGTTGCAGCCCGAAACGGGTCAGCACATGGAATATGCTGGCAATGTAACACATAGAGAGTAATGAATGATAAGCCTATACTACATGCATATATGGCTGGTGGAAAAACTCTATGGTTACAGTTTTGCGTAAAGCCAATTTTTCCCTACTGCAAAGGAATAGATTTTATTTAACTGTCATGGTGGTTGAAACATCGAGAATGGTTGACAGCATTCCGATCCCAATTAAGTGAACAATTAAAACCCAACAAAATTAATTAAAAGTAACATGATGAGATTCACATGATATTCAAGTACTAGATACTCAAGATGTCCATAACCGGGGACACGGCTAATCATGATCAGATTGTACACTCTGCAGAGGTTTGCGCACTTTTCCCCACAAGACTCGATCGCCTCCGTTTGGTTTCTCGCACTACATGGTGTTTGAGAAACGGATGAACGAGACATAGTCTTTCAGAAGCGCTAGCACCTTACGTTTGGATAGACCGGTACACCTACTTTCCCCTACATCTGCTAGTCTACCCTGTAAGAGTTCGCACGACTTAGTCAACTACGCCAGAGCCCATATTGGCTTGTGGCTGCACACGGAAGTTACTAGCATGAATGATCTTATGATCCCTTTGAGCCTGGGTGGCGGTCCAAAAAGAAACAGGCAAGCCCTGATAGAAACCAGGTGCCTCAATCCACCCAGATGTGTGTTCAAGTTGCCACCTTAGATAAGCCATTAATTAACAATACTCACATCTGTCATGGATATCACTCACCCAATCCACGTCTACTAGCATAGCATGGCATAATAAGCAAACGTAGAAGTAACTCCCAAAGGTTTCATAAGTAAAACAGGTAATAGGTACTACCTCAACTACTTCCCATCCCACAATTTATGTAAACCCTAATCATGCATTGTTTGAGGGTTGATCTAATGCAATAAAACTGGGTAATGAGAAGGTATGATCAAAGTGTTACTTGCCTTGCTGAGGATCCGCGAAACCTAGAGATTCAAAATAACAGGCCGCGCACTCTGGGTGATCTATCGCAGACAAACAACAAGCATACCATAAGTACTCATCTAATTCACAGGTAAAACTCAAACAAAATATCGAACCAGAAAGTTGAATTTAAGAACTCCGGTTGCAAAGAGAAAACGAACCGAACAAAGTAACGGAAAACAAACGGCGGAAGAAAACAACTCGGTTCTAGCAAGTTGAAACTAGGTCAAATTTTTACAGTAGCAAAACTTGTTTAAGTTGATTAGTCGGAACGGCGGTTTCGAAATGAAGCTCCAGGCGCTTGAATCACCTGATTCCGATAAACGAGCGAGAAGATAAACTAAAACGAAGATCGGATCTGAAATCACGATCAGAAAATCGCGGAGTAAATCCAACGAAAAAGAAAACAACGAACGGTTAAACGAACAGACGTTCGTTAACCGAGAATAACCGGTGATCGCGTTCGTTAAGACGAACGGTCCGGCGAACGCTCGCTAAACAACAAAACCGAAAAAAAAAACAAAAACCGATCTAGGGTTTGAAAAAAAACCGAAACTATAAAAAATAAACCGGAAAGGTTTTCTAAAAAAAACCGAACAAGGGGGAGGGTGGCGCGGCGCGTCTACCTCGACGAGGCGGGGCTCCGGCAGGGCGGCGGCTTGCGCGTGGGCGACGGCAACGCGGGCGGCGGCGGGGCTGCGCTGCTGCTGCTGCTGTGAGGCGGGGAGGGCGGCGGCTTGGGGAGGAGAGGGGGGTGTGGGGGTATTTAAAGAGGGGGGAGACTTGGGGGAGGGGGCAAGAAAAGGGGAGGAGTCCGAGTCCGACTCGGACTGGAGGCGGCGGCGGCTTGCGGCGCGGCGGCGGCGCTGGCACGCGCGCGCGAGAGCGGGCGGCGCGGCGGCTGGGCCGGCTAGCTAGCTGGGCCTTTGGCCCAGGTGGGCGCGACGCACTTTTTTTAAATAGATACGCGCGCAGAAAAAAAAATCTAAACGAGCTCCAAAAATCCCGAAGTTAATTTTCCCCGACTCCTAAAAATGAGTCGAACAAAATGAACTTTTATTCGGGGCCTAAATGCCATATTTTAAAAACACGCATTTTTTCCTAATTCAAATAAAATGCAAATAAACTCCGGAAAAATCCAAATTTTGATTTATTTATTAAATCTTTATTTTTCCTAAAATTGGGAAAGTCATATTATTCCCTTCTCATATTTTTGTTATTGGAAAAATAATTGAAGATGAAATAAATAAAATCAAATGATCCTCTTTTCAAAATTTGAGAAAACTCAATATGAAAATAACGAAATCTCCAACTCTCTCCGAGGGTCCTTGAGTTGCGTGAAGTTTCTAGGATCGACCAAAATGCAAGAAAATATTGTATGCATGATGATCTAATGTATAACATTCCAAATTGAAAATTTGGGATGTTACAGGAGGTCGTGCTCGCCGCGAGGCGCCTCGCCCTGCAAGAATTCGTTGACCTACACATCCACATGTCTGAGCAAATCGTGTACATAGGTATCTACAAGGCCATTGAGGACGCTACGACATTGGCCTTCCTCAACCGGCTAGAAGCCTTGGATGCCTTTGCTGAGAAGCACCTTGACCTCGCCACAGAAGTTGCCGCTCCTTAGCCGCTGGTTGGTGGCCCGACGCACTAAGTTGAGGAGCAGGAGGAGGTCGTACGTTGATGGATGCATCTTTCTTCTTGCCTTCTGTAACCACCACTGCAATCGCATCATCCTGGCCTTAATTCTTATTGTGCTATTGCATTCTCGTTCCAGCCAACAGTGACATGTGCGATCCCTTTGCTTAATTATATGCATCACTGTAACTAGTACTTCACCCATCAATTTATAAGTTGTCCTCAGCTTTTGCATCAACTTCCTGCAATGCACGGGCATCTTGGTAGAAACACTAGAACATGTCGGACCAAACCGACGATGCGCCAACCTAGCTACTACGTACCCTGCTTATCTGGCAGAAATAGCCCCGCCCTAGCATTTCCAATCGTTATTTCTATCTATCGGTCGTGCTAAGGAGCAGAACCAAATGTTACAATTTATACATTTTTCTCTACTCCTACTACTCCTATAAAAGACTCAATTGGTGATGGTGGTGTGTCTCTGGCATCCTTCGTTTCTGACCATTAGATCTGCATGTAACGGCTGTGAGGTAAGTTGTGGCATTTCTCTACTCCTATAAAAGACTCAGTTGGTGAGGATGGTGTGTCTGCCATCCGTCATATTCTGACCATCAGATCTACATCTAACGACTATGATGTAAGTCGTGGCATTTTTGCAACAAAACCCCACTCCTCTGCTCCAATTTGCAGAAATGCCTTAGTATCTTGAAACCAACCACATCCCTCCCCCACCTCATCAAAACAGCCACAAGGAATATATTTTGAGTGAAACCTAATACGAGTATATTTTTAGAGATATATACACCAAACTGTAGTGTTTTTCTTTCAAGTTTGTGAACATGTATTATTCTATTTTGGATCCGTTGCAATGCACATGCACATTGCTAGTTTGCAACAATAGCCCACTTCTCTGCTCCAATTTGCAGAAAATCCCTTATTATCTTGAAAGCAACCACATCCCTCCCTCACCTCATCAAAACAGCCTGAGAAATATATTTTGAGTGAAAAGTAATGTGAACAAGTATATTAGGAGTATATAAAAACAAGAGTGATTTCTTTCAAGTTTGTGAACAAGTACTACTATTCTACTACTTTGGATCCGTTGCAACGCACGGGCACATTCCACTAAGAGAATCGGGAGTACTCCACGGCCCGTCCGACAAGTCACATATCTAGGGAAGGCGTGTTGCCTAGCATTTTCACTTTCATCTGGGACCATTGACCAAACTGACTATTGGCAAACCACACCCCGCCCGCCGCCGGATTGGAAAATAGAAAAGAGGGGAAGATCTAGCTATAGCACGGAAGCCAAGAAATTTGGCGTCTGATGGGGCTCGTTGATAGAGTGTTATTTATTCATAACTAGCAAGATGCCCATGCGTTGCATGGAAAATCAAGATGCATTTGTATGAGTAGTTTATGTTGTGGGAGAAAAGGATGAACAAGAGAAGGCCTTATGTTTACAAATGTGGAGAGGGGTGTGGCTATCTTTTTGCAAAGTTGCCATAGTTTCCTTCCTATCCGTCAAATATAAATCGGATAGCCTAAATTGCAGGATGGCGGGCACACCATCATCACCAACTCTGTTTTTCATAACAGTAGAGACACGTAGACAGGATGCACACGTAGACAGGAGACACGTAGAGGAATTTTGTTACTGCACGTTGTTACATACTACTAGTACCTACTCCCTCCTTCTGGTTCTCTACTAGTACTCCCTCCGATCTGGCATATTAGTCCCCTTTGTACTCAATTCATGAGCTTGTTTTCCTCAAGAAATTGTCTTTACCAATGTATTAATATCTGGAATGCATACGTGAACAAACAATGATTAAACCTTGCATGCAACATTTTGACAAAGCATTGACTTACGAACATGTGAATGTGAGGGACTACAACCTGGTGCATGCATGTTGCAGTCACACGTACACATGGACGCAAAAACGCGCGCGACACCGTAATGCATGCATGTTCGACCACACGACAGAACACACACAGTCACTCTCAAGTGCTCAACCTACACGTGCATGCACACACATACTCAGCCAGGGTGTGCTAGTAACCGTATAAACACCGAAAATGTATATGTTGACCTCAATGAGCGTATTATGAAGTCCACTGACCATATTTTTACAAATATATAGATATAGAGAGTAGAATGTGTGCAATGCACGTGTACCATACTAGTTGGTATCTCATCCGGGTTTGGCACGATCTCATACTGCGGGAGCACCACAAGGCCTGCCACAGGAGTTACATTTCCCTCTTACTCCGTCTCGATCTCCGCTCTTTCTATCCTATAATGCAAGTTACATATCAATGACAGTTTATATCTACAGGACTTAAACTGGTTCTGAGCTCTGGGCCTTCATATAGCGTCACCGTT
The DNA here is from genome assembly GCA_032464435.1 of Aegilops umbellulata. Classification (NCBI taxonomy): domain Eukaryota; kingdom Viridiplantae; phylum Streptophyta; class Magnoliopsida; order Poales; family Poaceae; genus Aegilops; species Aegilops umbellulata. Next base: position 117,263,208 of record CP136056.1, read on the forward strand.
TGTCTTCATGGGCTTCAAGTATAATGAACTACTGATGGAGTTAACCCGGCCTCTCCTCGCCGGTTTACACCTAGGGGTAATATCCCCAACAGTTTCTGTTTTTTACAGCAAGATCGCAAAGACTTCACCCAAGTCTTCCCAAAGGTTCTACTTGGCATAAACTATAATTAAAACATAAAACCACATATAAACAGAAGCTAGATGAATTATTTATTACTAAACAGCAGCAAAAACAAAACAAAAATAAAATTGGGTTGCCTCCCAACAAGCGCTAACGTTTAACGCCCCTAGCTGCGCATGATGATTTCAATGATGCTCACATAAAAGATAAGAATTTAAACATAAAGAGAGCATCATAAAGAATATGACTAGAACATTTAAGCCTAACCTACTTCCTATGCATAGGGATTTTGTGAGCAGATAATTTAGGGGAACAAGAATAACCTAGCATAGGAAAGCAAAACAAGCATAACTTCATGATTTTAAGCACATAGAGAGGAAACTTGATATTATTGCAATTCCTACAAGCATATATTCCTCCCAAATAATAATTTTCAGTAGCATCATGAATGATTTCAACAATATAACCATCACATAAAGCATTCTTTTCATGATCTACAAGCATATAATTTTTATTACTCTCCACATAAGCAAATTTCTTCTCGTGAATAGTAGTGGGAGCAATCTCAACAAAATAACTATCATGTGAGTGTCAGTGGAAGCGACACATATGGAATTACTGGGATCCCTTCTACGGTTGGCGGGCGCGAGGTTGTGCAAAGAGCGAGTCTGACAGGAAGCACATGGATTGTTTACCCAGGTTCAGGCCGCAAGGATGCATAATACCCTAGTCCTGCTTTGGTGGATGTATTTGAGTGTTCCTGTGCTCTTGAGCTAGCTACGGGATGCAACTTGCCCGAAAGATTCGAATCCTTCTCCTGGTCGCCTCGGGCCTCCTTTTATAGGCAAAAGGGGTTGCCACAGTGGTACACAAGAGGTGGAAAGGTCTACAGTCGATAAGTCTATCCTCTGGAACCGTCGGACAAACGCATTTAATGCGCTGCCGACGGGCCCCTCTCACTTAATCGGGGACAGCAAGGAAGCACGTCCCAGCTGTCGCCGCCTCGCCTGGCCTCGACACGCATTTGAGTTGACGAGGCGTCGTGGCACCATGTTGGCTGGCTGCTGGGCTGGCGCGGTGGTGCAGCCTTCACGAAGACCTGCATGCCACCACGCAGGTGCTTGCTTAGTCGGTCGTGGAGGCCACTCGTCGCCAAGCAGGTGCCTGCTCAGCTGGTTGAGCTGGCAGCTGCATGGGGACGGCGGTGGAGCCTTGGCAGACACGGGCCTAGCCGCGGACCCGTAAATGTCTTTGGCAAGGGCCTTGCCGAGGCCCCGGCAAGGGTCTTTCCGCGGCACCGTGGTCGTCCCCGGCAAGGGCCTTGCCGGGGGTCTCGTGGATTTCCTCGACTAGGATCCCGCCGAGGATCATCGTCTTCTAATCCTCATCTGATCTTGTGTGTTTATGATCTTGACGAAGATCTGCATGCCACCACAGATGCGCCTCCCGAACCTTGGTTCCAATGTGGATGGTTGGTTGTGTTGGAACCCGCGGGCTCAAGGGTGGCCTGCTCTGCTGGCGTCAGGCAAGTTGCCCCGGCAAGGCTCTTGCCGGGTGTTGCGGAGGCTACCCCGGCAAGGGTCTTGCCGAGGGAGTCCACCTCGCCCTCTTGCTCTCCGTGTCTCTTGGCCTTGGCGTTGCTCCGATCGGTTCGTGCTTCGGCTCCCCTTCCCTGCCCTGCTTAGTGTGGCCGTGGGCGCTGCTCCGACTATCCGTGCACAAGTAAAGGGGTCAAAAGGAGAGCCCCTACTTTTGCACACCGACAGGAGCCCCCGGGCCTGGGCCACACATAAGTGCGACACGTTATTGGGCCAGGCCCAGAACGGTGCGCGGGTAGGCGGGGTGGATTTTTTTACCGTGGTAACTTTCCGCTTGCTTGCGCTCCCCATGACCTGCATTGAATGTGCATCGTGGAAGGTCGTGTGTGACATGGGGGGCATGCGTGGGGCGGTTCCCACACACATGCATCACATTGTGGTAAAGAGGCGGCTTGCGCCTTCCCCATAAAAAGAGGGAGACGCAGAGGCGCGACTCATTTACTGAGAGGACTCGGGTCGTGGGCTTCACGGCATCCGCGCCCCATGATCACGGGACGGGGGGCGGTCACCTCACCCGTACCTTCGATCCCGCTTGCTGGCCACGTGTCCCCCATGCAGCAGGTGGCAGGCGTTGGAGGCGGGAAATTGGGCCGTCGCTGATTGGGGCAGCGGGTCGGTCTCGATTCCCTGCGCCCCTGATGGCCGGATTGGTTGAGTGGGGCGGCCGAGCCCCGGCCCCGATCCTTTATAAGAAGGGGAAGGGGGATTCCATCCCACATTCTTCCATCATCCATCTCCTTCCCCTTCCGCTCCTTTCTTTGATCTGCCATGGAGAGAGGGGGCGCCGGCCCTTCAACGGTGGCGGCGAGGGTCGGTGCTCGACAGCGCGTTCCTCCTTCCCAAGAGCACGCGGCGGTGGAGCCGGCCACGAGAGGAAGGGGTAGGGGCGAGGCCGAGGTCTCCGTGGCGCTCGGGGAAGAGGGGTACGGGGCGGTGCACCGGCCTTGCCTCCGCCAGTGGTGCCTCCCACGATGGAGGGCCACGTCGGGGACCAGCCCCGCGAGTTCTTCATCAGGCTGCGCCGGCCACGGCATCGTCGTCTTCATCTCCCTACCCCATTTGCTTGGGAGATGGAGCTCAACCTGCCCAGACCCTCATGTTGCACGCGAGGGGCTGCGGGAACGGCGGCATGCGGGTCGACGTCGACTTCACCGCTCCTGACATCATGTACCTCCATCATGTATGGAACATGTTTGCTCGTGTCCACAGCCTGACGGCGGGGCTTGTCCTCTACTTCAAGTTAATGGAGGGTGGCCTGCTCTCCGTAAAGGTCTGTGGAGATCTTGGAACTCCCCTAAAGTGCTGCGTTGAGAGCTCCTCCGACGATGAAGATTCCTCCTCAAGCGGGTGTGACGAGGAACAAAGCGACAACAACGACGAGGGAGTCAATCGGCGGGACGCCGACCTCGACTCCGACTGACCGCGTCGCCCCTCCCTCGGCCACACGCCATGCCGAGGGCCTTCCTCGTCAAGCTCTCCATCGACGCGTTCCCCATCGCCTCCTTGGGCTGCTGGCGTAGGAGGGTCAGAGAAGGCGAAGAAGGTGGGTGGCGGCCGTCAAGTCAGAGTACACGGGCACCGATGCCTTCGTCGCGTATTGTCGGCCCGCTGCCTCATCTTCCAGCTCCTCTCCCGGCACCGGGGTGTTCACTTGGTGCCTTCTGCTCCTCGCACCTCTCCTAGGCGCTCTTTTTTCCCTCCTGCTACCTTGTTCCACCTTATGGAGAGAGGGACAAGAAAGGGATTACGGGCATCTTATCTCTTTTTAGTTTGTAAGCCTGCGGGAACTTGTTGATCATAAGACTTGTAATCCCCTTGCTCCTGTTTTTCATTCCGTATGAACTGTACATGTAAGGGATGTTTTTAATGAAAAAGTGTGTTTGCCGGGTTCTTTGTGTGTGGGCGATGCCCATGTCAAGGAATGAATCCTTGTTATTTTTAAGATAAACACTGTCGCCCCGCAACAGGCCTTGCCGTCCCCTCACTTCTTTCGACCATTCTCACGCTCTAGGTGGAGGCAAGGGCGAAGTAGAGTTAGGACCGTCGTTTATTTCCTCGCCACCGCGACTACGACCCGGTTCCGACCCAGGGACTTGGGTACAGGAAAAAGGGGGAGCATGGTGGTCTAGGAGCAAAGCTAGGCCTCGTACGCCCCAACTTCATAAGGAAATGCTCAACAGAGGATGAAAGACTTATCTGAATCTACAGCCCCCGGCAGCTTCGGCTTGCCGTGGCTGGATCCTTGCATCTGTAGCCCCCGGCAACCTTGGCTTGCCGAGGCCGGAGCGCCAGCTCGTTCTCTTTCTTCCAAAAAGCTCAGCAGAAACGTCCATCTACCCTGCGAACCAAAGAGGGTGGAAAGGAACAGAGAAACGCACACTCAACCTCTATGCTAGGGGTTATTCACCGCTAAGCACTATCAACCCAAACCGAGGGAGAGACTTAACCTAGCATGCATGCTAAAACTTAGGGCACCACCGCTTCATTTATTTATGCTCAGGGTCTGCGCCTGGCTTTGTACAGAGGGTTACATGCCTTGCTAGCAAGGCTTGTACAAAAGGTGATTTGCCGGGGGGCCTGGCAACCGCGCCTTATGGGTAAAACTTGCGAAGATGTTCAATGTTCCAGGAGTTGCTCACTAGAATAGCATCTTCGGTCTCTAGGCGGACTGCACCAGGCCTGGTGACTCGTATTACCTGATAAGGGCCTTCCCACTTTGGCGTCAACTTGTTGGAATTCTTGGCCGATTGAACGCGCTAAAGAACAAGGTCGCCTTCCTCAAAGATTCGGGCATGAACCTTGCGGCTATGGTAGTGGCGCAAGGCTTGCTGGTAGCGCGCTGCTCTCACAGCCGCCCGAAGATGATCTTCCTCGAGGAGCGTTGCGTCATCTTGCCGCAATTGCTCTTGCTCAAACTTGTCATAAGCGAGCACTCGCGGTGACCCGTATGTGAGTTTCATGGGGAGAACTGCTTCTGCCCCGTATAAAAGGGCAAAGGGTGTCTGTCCGGTGGCTCGATTTGGTGTCGTTCTGATTGACCAAAGAACTATCGGCAACGCATCAATCCAGCGCCTTCCACTCTTGTGCAGTTTGTCAAAAGTCTTTGTTCTTAGGCCTCGCAGTATTTCAGCATTTGCCCTCTCCGCCTGGCTGTTGCTCCGCCGGTGTGCCACGGAAGCGAAACAGACCTTGCTGCCGAGGTCTTGGATGTATTGCATGAAGGTGTGGCTTGTGAACTGCATGCCGTTGTTGGTGATGACCCTATTTGGCACACCAAAACGGCAGACTAGCCCCTTAAAGAACTTGACGGCTGACTGTGCTATCACCTTCCTCACTGCCTCCACTTTCGGCCACTTTGTGAACTTGTCGATTGCAACGTACAAGTACTCAAAGCCCCCGACAGCGCGGGGGAAAGGGCCCCGATTGTCGAGCCCCCAGACCGAGAATGGCCAGGAGAGAGGAATTGTTTGAAGTGCTTGAGCTCGTTGATGAAGCTTCTTTGAATGGAACTGGCACGCCTCACACCTGGTTGCTAGTGCCGTTGCATCCTGGAGGGCAGTGGGCCAGAAGAAACCTTGCTAGAATACCTTGCCGGCAAGGGCTCTCGACCCTATGTGGGAGCCACATATGCCTCCATGTATCTCTCCCAACAGCTCTAGTCCTTCCTCTCGGGGGATGCACTTCAATTTCACATCGTTTGGTCTTTTTCTGCACAGGATGTCATCGACGAACTGATACATGGCAGACCGACGGGCTACTTTCTCCGCTTATTCCTGCTCTTCATGAATTTCCCCTGTCTGGAGGAAACATACGGTATGTTGTGCCCATGCCAGAGCCTGGGGCTCAATGACAAGGACTAAAGGCATTTCCTCCGTCATGGGAGTAGTTGTCTCTACGGCCAGGGCTTGGCGCCCTACCGGAGTTGGTTGCCCCACGGCAGGCTCAGTGTCCACGGCAGCATACTTGTCGGCGGCTCCTGGGAGCTTGGTGGGAAGATACTTGTCGGGGCCTGATTTCCTTTGCTTGTTCTGCTCTGTTGATGGTTCAACGGATGGTTGAGTTAACCGAAGCACAAAAGTACATGGTTCCACAGGTAGCTTGAATGCAGCGCGCTTCGACAGGTAATCGGCGATGTCGTTCTCCACTCGGGAGACGTGCTCCGCTTGTATACCGTCGAAGTGCTCTTCCAGCTTCCTCACCTCATCTACGTAGGCCTCCGTCAACGGGCTCTGATAATATTTATTGACTTGCCTGACGACAAGCTGTTAATCACCCCTAAAGATGAGTTTCTTAATCCCGAGGTCTGCCGCGATCCTGAGACCAGCAAGCAACCCCTCATACTCAGCGGTGTTGTTTGTGGACATCTCCCTGGAAAAGTGCATCTGGATTACATACTTGAGGTGCTCTCCGCTGGGTGTGACTAGCAGCACACCAGCACCGGCGCCTTGCAGCGAGAAAGCCCCGTCAAAGTACATGATCCAGTTGCGACTTGCTTCCTTGCTGGGGAGAGTGGTCTCCTGGATCTCTTCGTTGGGCGTTGAGGTCCATTCCGCAATGAAATCCTCCAGGACTCTGCTCTGGATTGTCGAAGTACTTTCAAACTTCAAACCAAAGCTCGACAGCTCCGAGGCCCACTCCACAACCCTCCCGATTGCGTCTGGATTATGCAGTATACGTTGCAACGGGAGGCGAGTGACGACAGTGATCTCGTGTGCTTGGAAGTAATGACGCAGCTTCCTCGAGGCCATAAGGAGGCCGAAGAGCAATTTCTGCACACCGGAGTACCTTGACCTAGCACCCTGCAAGAGGGAGCTGACAAAATAAATCGGGTGCTGCATCATCTTCTTCTTCTACATCAATTCTCTCGCTCGCGCAGGCCCTGTCCTGTCAACGTCAAACCCTGCCGGGGGCCCCGCCTTGCCGGCACCAGGCCCTGCCGGGGAAATCTCTAGCTCGCCATCCGCCGGTCCTGCCGTTGCCACTGCCTCTTCATCGACCTCCCTCTGCGCCACTAGCATGGTGCTGACCACTTGATTCGTCACCGCCAGATACAACAACAACAACTCTTATGGTTTAGGCACAACCAGTACTTGTGTAGAGCAGAGGTATTTCTTCAGATCCTGCGGTGCTGCTTCGCCCTCCGGGGTCCACTCCATTGGTCCCGCCTTTTTCAAGATTTTGAAAAAGGGAAGGGCATGCTCAGCAGACTTGGAGATGAATCGGTTCATGGCGGCAACACAACCAGTGAGCTGACGCACATACTTGATCCGCTTGGGCGCCTCAATCTGCTCGATAGCCTTGATCTTGTCTGGGTTTGCCTCGATCCCATGCTGTGACACAAAGAACCCGAGAAGTTTGCCAGACGGAACTCCGAAGACACACTTCTCAGGGTTCAACTTGAGGTTGATCTTGCACAAATTTGCAAACGTCTCCTCCAGATCTTACACAAGTGTTGCCCTGTCTTTGGTTTTGACCACTATGTCATCCATATATGCTTCCATATTTCTATGTAGCTGGGGCTCAAAACCAATTTGGACTGCTCTTGCAAACGTTGAGCCAGCACTCTTGAACCCAAAAGGCATCCGTAAAAAGCAGTACGTACCACATGGGGTGATGAATGTTGTCTTTTCTTCGTCTTCCCTTCTCATGAAGATCTGGTGGTATCCTGAGTAGGCGTCGAGGAATGATAACAGATCACACCCGGCCGTCGAGTCAACAATCTGGTCGATGCGCGGCAATAGGAAAGGGTCCTTGGGACAAGCCTTATTGATATCTGTGTAGTCAATACACAGCCTCCACTTCCCATTTGCCTTGTGCACCACCATCAGATTGGCCAACCATGTCAGATGGAGTACTCCTCTCACCAAGCGTGCTGCTTCCAACTTCCTGATCTCTGATACGTCTCCAACGTATCTATAATTTTTGATTGCTCCATGCTATATTATCTACTGTTTTGGACTATATTGGGCTTTATTTTCCACTTTTATATGATTTTTGGGACTAACCTATTAACCGGAGGCCCAGCCCAGAATTGCTGTTTTTTTGCCTATTTCAGAGTTTCGGAGAAATAGAATATCAAACGGAGTCCAAACGGAATGAAACCAGGAGACTTGGACCCTCTGTCAAGAAAGTTGCGAGGCGGTCACGAGGGTGGGTGCGCGCCCACCCCCCTAGGGCGCGCCCCCTGCCTCGTGGGCCCCTCGGAGCTCTACCGACGTATTTCTTCCTCCTATATATACCTACTTACCCCCCAAATGATAATATACGGAGCCAAATCCTAATTCCACCGCCGCAGCCTTCTGTACCCACAAGATCCCATCTTGGGGCCTGTTCCGGAGCTCCGCCGGAGAGGGCTGTCATCACGGAGGGCTTCTACATCATCCTAGCCCCTCCGATGAAGTGTGAGTAGTTCACCTTAGACCTACGGGTCCATAGTTATTAGCTAGATGGCTTCTTCTCTCTTTTTGGATCTCAATACAATGTTCTCCCCCTCTCTCGTGGAGATCTATTCGATGTAATCTTCTTTTTGCGGTGTGTTTGTTGAGACCAATGAATTGTGGGTTTATGATCAAGTCTATCTATGAATAATATTTGAATATTCTCTGAATTCTTTTATGTATGATTGGTTATCTTTCCATGTCTCTTTGAATTATCAGTTTGGTTTGGCCAACTTGATTGGTTTTCTTGCCATGGCAGAAGTGCTTACGTTTGGGTTCAATCTTGGGGTGTCCTTTCCCAGTGACATAAGGGGCAGCAAGGCACGTATTGTATTGTTGCCATCGAGGATAACAAGATGGGGATTTTATCATATTGCATGAAACTATCCCTCGACATCATGTCATCTTGCTTAAGGCATTACTCTATTTTTAACTTAATACTCTAGATGCATGCTGGATAACGGTCAATGAGTGGACTAATATTAGTAGATGCAGGCAGGAGTCGGTCTACTTGTCTCGGACGTGATGCCTATATACATGATCATACCTAGATATTCTCATAACTATGCCCAATTCTGTCAATTTCTCAACAGTAATTTGTTCACCCAGCATAGAATACTTATGCTCTTGAGAGAAGCCACTAGTGAAACCTATGGCCCCCGGGTCTATTCTCATCATATCAATCTCCATCACTTTAATCTTGCTTGCTTTTTATTTTTATTTTTACTTTTCACTTTGCATCTCTATACCAAAAATACCAAAAATATTATCTCTATCAGATATCACTCCCGTAAGTGACCGTGAAGGGATTGACAACCCCTAATCGCGTTGGTTGCGTTGAGCTATTGTTTAGTGCAGGTACAAGGGACTTGAGCATAGGCTCCTAATTGATTGATACCTTGGTTCTCAAAAACTGAGGGAAATACTTACGCTACTTTGCTACATCATCCTATCCTCTTCGGGGAAATCCAACGCAGTGCTCAAGAGGTAGCAAGAAGAATTTCTGGCGCCGTTGCCGGGGACTCTGCGCAAAAGTCAACATACCAAGTACCCATCAAAATCCCTATCTGCCGCATTAAATTAGTTGCCATTTTCCTCTCGTTTTCCTCTCCCCCACTTCACCCTTGCCATTTTATTCTCCCTCTCTTTTCCGTTTGCCTTCTTCTTGTCATCCCGTTGCCATGGCCGAATCAAAAAGAATGAAGGGTCCTTTACAGGGTCCTAGTTCCTTGCATGACCCCTCTATCCTCTCTAAGCTCACAAATAATGATGCTATGGAAAGACCTACCGGGGTTACCAATGAGAGTTTAAATAATTTTGATAAAGATGACTCTGGAATTTTTCGTTATTTACTTGATGAGTCTTTAAAAGATGCTTGGGATAAGTTATTGAGGATTAGGGCTAGCTATGTACCACAATATCAAATTGAGGTTTACTCAAAAAGTTTCTATGTTGGATTACCCGCTTCTTTCAAGCAAGTGCTAGATTCTATTTTTGAAGAAGGTTTTCTTGAAGGGGATGCTATAGATACCTATGAAAGGATGAAAACTATATTTGGGCACCCCATCAATGATAAGGTTGAATCTACCACCCTCTTATGCTTCTACCAAAACGAAATTATTAAAGAGATGAAATCTGGTTTAGATGCAAATTTCCGTAACATGCTTAATCTTACTTCCTCCATTAATGGAAATGTACTCTCCCAAAATAGGAAGATAAATGCCATAGAAAGGAAATTTGCTCTATTCTTTCCTAGTACCAAAGATGGCAATACCTAGGTCTTTTCTCGCTTTTATGCCTAGCTAGGGGCATTAAACGATAGCGTTTGTTGGGAGCCAACCCAATTTTATTTTATTTTTTTGTTTTTTCTTATGTTTAGTAATAAATAATCCATCTACCTTCTGTTTAGATGTTGTTTTGTTCTTTAATTAGTGTTTGTGCCAAGTTAGACCTATAGGGTCTTCTTGGATGATAGTTATTTGATCTTGCTGTAATTTCCAGATTCTTTCTGTTCACGAAAACAATTGTTAAAAATCACCAGAACGTGATAAAATACTTATTCCAATTGCTGCTGATCAATAAACTAACTGTGTAGGTCGTCCTATTTTGGTAGATTTTTTGGAGATCCAGAAGTTTGCGTTAGTTACAGATTACTACAGACTGTTCTGTTTTTGGCAGATTCTGTTTTTCGTGTGTTGTTCGCTTATGTTGATGAATCTATGGCTACTAAAATAGTTTATAATCCATAGAGAAGTTGGAATATAGTAGGTTTAACACCAATATAAATAAAGAATGAGTTCATTACAGTACCTTGAAGTGGTCTTTTGTTTTCTTTCGCTAATGGAACTCACGAGATTTCTGTTGAGTTTTGTGAAGTTTTCAAGTTTTGGCTAAATTCTTTTGATGGATTATGGAACAAGGAGTGGCAAGAGCCTAAGCTTGGGGATACCCATGGCACCCCCAAGATAATCCAAGGACACCAAAAAGTCAAAGCTTGGGGATGCCCCGAAAGGCATCCCCTCTTTCGTCTACTTCCATCGGTAATTTTACTTGGAGCTATATTTTTATTCACCACACGATATGTGTTTTGCTTGGAGCGGCTTGTATTATTTGTGTCTTTGTTTGTTAGTGTGCCACAATCATCCTTGCTGTACACACCTTTTAAGAGAGCCATACATGAATTGGAATTTAATAGAATACTCATTGTGCTTCACTTATATCTTTTGAGCTTTATAATTTTGCTCTATGTGCTTCACTTATATCTTTTGAGCTTTATAGTTTTGCTCTAGTGCCTCTCTTAGATCTTTTAGAGCACAGTGGTGGATTTGTTTGAAAGAAACTATTGATCTCTCATGCTTCACTTAGATCATTTTGAGAGTCTTAATTAGCATGGTAATTTGCTTAATAATAATAATATACTTGGTATTCAAGATTTGTAAAACTTTCTTTTGAGTGCGTTGAATACTAAGAGAAGTTGCATGCTTGATAATTGTTTTGAGATAATATCAAAGTCATGCTAATAGAGTAATTGTGGATTTGAGAAGTGCTTGAGTTGAAGTTTGCAAGTCCCGTAGCATGCACGCATGGTAAACGTTATGTAACAAATTTGAAACATGAGGTGTTATTTGATTGTCCTCCTTATGAGTGGCGGTCGGGGATGAGCGATGGTCTTTTCCTACCAATCTATCCCCATAGGAGCATGCACGTAATGCTTTGGTTTTTGATGGCTTGTAGATTTTTGCAATAAGTATATGAGTTCTTTATGACTAATGTTGAGTCCATGGATTATACGCACTCTCACCCTTCCATCATTGCTAGCCTTCGGTACCGTGCATTGCGCTTTCTCACACTGAGAGTTCGTGCAAACTTCGCCGGTGCATCCAAACCCCGTGATATGATACGCTCTTTCACACATAAACATCCCTATATCTTCCTCAAAACAGCCACCATACCTACCTATTATGGCATTTCCATAGCCATTCCGAGATATATTGCCATGCAACTTTCCACCATTCTGTTCTTCATGACACATCTATCATTGTCATATTGCTTAGCATGATCATGTAGTTGACATAGTATTTGTGGCAAAGCCACCGTTCATAATTCTTTCATACTTGTCACTCTTTATTCATTGCATATCCCGGTATACCGCCGGAGGCATTCATATAGAGTCATACTTTGTTCTAGTATCGAGTTGTAATCATTCAGTTTTAAATAAATAGAAGTGTGATGATCATCATTTAATAGAGTATTGTCCCAAAAAAGTCCAAAGAAAAAAAAGAAGGCCCGAAAAAAATTAAATAATAAAAAGGGGCAATACTACTATCCTTTTTTCCATGCTTGTGCTTCAAAGTAGCACCATAATCTTCATAATAGAGAGTCTCTTGTTTTGTCACTTTCATATACTAGTGGGAATTTTTCATTATAGAACTTCGCTTGTATATTCCAACGATGGGCCTCCTCAAGTTCCCTAGGTCTTCGTGAGCAAGCAAGTTGGATGCACACCCACTTAGTATTTTTGTTGAGCTTTCATACATTTATAGCTCTAGTGCATCCGTTGTATGGCAATCCCTACTCCTTGCATTAACATCAATTGATGGGCCTCTCCATAGCCCGTTGATTATCCTCGTTGATGTGAGACTTTCTCCTTTTTTGTCTTCTCCACATAACCCCCATCATTTTATTCTATTCCACCCATAGTGCTATATCCATGGCTCGCGCTCTTGTATTGCGTGAAGGTTTATGAGTTTGAGATTATTAAAATGTGAAACAATTTCTTGGATTGTCATCGGGGTTGTGCATGATGAGAGCATTCTTGTGTGACGAAAATGGAGCATGACTAAACTTTATGATTTTGTAGGGATGAACTTTCTTTGGCCATGTCACTTTGAGAAGACATCATTGCTTTGTTAGTTTGCTTGAAGTATTATTATTTTTTATGTCAATATGAACTTTTGTCTTGAAGCTTTCGGATCTGAATATTCATACCACAATTAAGAAGATTTGCATTGAAATTATGCCAAGTATCACTCCGGATCAAAAATTCTCTTTTTATCATTTACCTACTCGAGGACGAGTAGGAATTAAGCTTGGGGATGCATGATACGTCTCCAACGTATCTATAATTTTTGATTGCTCCATGGTATATTATCTACTGTTTTGGACTATACTGGGCTTTATTTTCCACTTTTTTATTATTTTTGGGACTAACCTACTAACCGGAGGCCCAGCCCAGAATTGCTGTTTTTTGCCTATTTCAGAGTTTCGGAGAAACAAAATATCAAACGGAGTCCAAACAGAATGTTGGGAACGTGATTTTCTCATCAGATAAGACCCAGGAGACTTGGACCCTCTGTCAAGAAAGCCGCGAGGCGGTCACGAGGGTGGGGGGCGCGCCCACCCCCCTAGGGCGTGCCCCTGCCTCGTGGCCCCCTCGGATCTCCACCGACGTACTTCTTCCTCCTATATATACCTACATACCCCCAAACGATCAGATACGGAGCCAAAAACCTAATTCCACCGCCGCAACCTTCTGTACCCATGAGATCACATCTTGGAGCCTGTTCCGGAGCTCTGCCGGAGAGGGTTGTCATCACAGAGGGCTTCTACATCATCCTAGCCCCTCCGATGAAGTGTGAGTAGTTCACCTCAAACCTACAGGTCCATAGTTATTAGCTAGATGGCTTCTTCTCTCTTTTTGGATCTCAATACAATGTTCTCCCCCTCTCTCGTGGAGATCTATTCAATGTAATCTTCTTTTTGCGGTGTGTTTGTTGAGATCGATGAATTGTGGGTTTATGATCAAGTCTATCTATGAATAATATTTGAATCTTCTCAGAATTCTTTTATGTATGATTGGTTATCTTTGCAAGTCTCTTCAAATTATCAGTTTGGTTTGGCCTACTAGATTGGTTTTTCTTGCCACGGGAGAAGTGCTTAGCTTTGGGTTCAATCTGGCGGTGTCCTTTCCCAGTGACAGAAGGGGCAGCAAGGCACGTATTGTATTGTTGCCATCAAGGATAACAAGATGGGGTTTTTATCATATTGCATGAAACTATCCCTCTACATCATGTCATCTTGCTTAAGGCGTTACTCTGTTTTTAACTTAATACTCTAGATGCATGCTGGATAGTAGTAGATGCAGGCAGGAGTCGGTCTACTTGTCTCGAACGTGATGCCTATATACATGATCATACCTAGATATTCTCATAACTATGCTCAATTTTGTCAATTGCTCAACAGTAATTTGTTCACCCACCGTAGAATACTTATGCTCTTGAGAGAAGCCACTAGTGAAACCTATGGCCCCCAGGTCTATTTTCATCAAATTAATCTCCATCACTTTAATCTTGCTTGCTTTTTATTTTTCTTTTTTACTTTTCACTTTGAATCTCTATACCAAAAATACCAAAAATATTATCTCTATCAGATCTCACTCCCGTAAGTGACCGTCAAGAGATTGACAACCGCTAATCGTGTTGGTTGCATTGAGCTATTGTTTTGTGCAGGTACGAAGGACTTGAGCGTAGCCTCCTACTAGATAGATACCTTGGTTCTCAAAAACTGAGGGAAATACTTACGCTACATTGTTGCATCATCCTCTCCTCTTCGGGGAAATCCAACGCAGTGCTCAAGAGGTAGCAATCTCCTCTGTGATGAACTCTTGTCTTTCCAAAGCCTGCTTCCTGACCTTCTGCTTGACGGGCCGTGCATGAGGACAGACAGCAAGGTGGTGCTCAATCACCTCCCTGGGAATGCCGGGGATGTCGGATGCTTGCCACGCAAACACATCGACATTCGCCCGCAGGAAAGTGATGAGCGCGCCTTCCTATTTGCTGTCGATGGTGGAGCTTATGGTGAAAGCCCCTCCCGTGCCATCCTCCTTGACGGACACCTTCTTGCTCTCTGGCGGTGCAGCTCTGGATTTCTTGCTCTTGCCGGTGGAGCTCTCTGGCACATCCTCAGCGGTAGCACAACACTCCAAAGAGGTGCGCTTGCGGGAGTGGGCGCGAGAGGTCTTGCCGGTCTTCTTCTTCCCTCCCGGGGTTTCAGCGGCAGGAGCAAGTGCCTTGGCGGCAGGTGCTGCAACTGCTTCCCGGTAGAGTAGGTCGGCGCAGATCAGCGCATCCTTCTTGTCGCAGGGGACGGTGATGATGGTCATCGGCCCAGGCATCTTCAGCGTTTTGTAGGCGTAATGCGACGCCATCATGAACTTGGCTAGTGTCGGGTAGTCGAGGATACCATTGTAGGGCAAGGGCATCTCAGCTACATCGAAGACAATCCTCTCCGTCCTGCAGTTCAACTCGCCTCCAAACGTCACAGGTAACGTGACCTTCCCCTTCGGCTGGCTCCTTCCTGGGTTGACCCCTTGAAACGTGCCTGTCTCCTCGAGGTCTCCGTCAGGAATTGCAGCCTTTTGATCACAACGGGTGAGATCAAGTTCAGACCAGCCCCGCTGTCAACCAACATCTTGTTCACCTTGAGGTTGCGTATCGTTGGTGAAACCAACAACGGCAAACACCTGACCGCAGTTGTGCGATCAGGGTGATCCTTCGCTTCAAAGATGATGGGCGTGCTGGACCACTTCAGCGGCTTCTAAGCGTCGAACGATGCCACCGCCGCTGTGATATCACGCGCCCACTACTTGAGATGGCAGTGAGAACTATGCAGCGAGGCGCCACCATCGATGCACGTGGCCTCCGTAGCCTTTTGAAATTCTTGCTCCTCGAACTCGTCGTCCTCGTCATGATCATTGTCTTCCTGCTTTTTGTCGCGGCCCCGAGCGGGTCTCTCTTGCTGGTTATCCTTGCCACGGCAGCCTCCTTAGCCGCCACGCTTCTTGCCGGATCCTTCGGCACCATCCTGACCCTTCTCCTTGTCCCACCTCTCTTACTCGTCCTTTTGCTTTTCAGCAAGCAGCTCGACGTGTCAGCAGTTCTGGAGGTCGTGGCCCTTGGTGTGGTGGATCTTGCAATACTGCTTGTCGGAGCCTGCTGGCTTGTTGGCAGCTGCCAAGGCCCGGCAGGGGGCGCACCCGGCAATCTCCTTGCCGGGTTCGTCTGCCTTGACCTTCTTGGCAGCGCCGGTGTCGTCGGATCCCTCGACGGCAAGCACGTCCTTGCCCTTGCCTTTCCTGTTGCGATGCCGACCCTTCTTCATCGGGGCGACGGTGTCTTCGTCAGTAGAGTCGGTTTCCGCGCCGGCGTCCTCGCCGGGGTACTTCCTTCCCTCTTCAGCCCGGGCACATCTATCGGTTAGAACATGAAGTTTGGCCACATCTTTAACCTTGTTCATCGCCAGCTCTTCACGCATCTTGCGGTTGCACACATTCTGATGGAACACATTGATCACGGCGGCGGGATGAACATCTGGGATGTTGTACTGCACCTGGCTGAACCTCTGTGTGTACTTGCACAGGGTTTCCCCTTCCTTTTGGGGAATGATATTCAAATCACTGGCCTGGCCATGAGCTTGGTGGCCTCCAGTGAAGGAACCAACGAACTCATGACATAGATCCGACCAAGAAGAAATTGAATCCGCTGGCAAGTGCATCAACCAAGACATGACATTGGGTTTCAGTGCCAACGGGAAGTAATTGGCAAGCACCTTGTCGTCGCGAGCTCCAGCAGCTTGCATCGCGATGGTGTAGATGTGGAGGAACTCGGACGGGTGGGTCTTGCTGTTGTACTTCTCACCGACGTTGGGCTTGAACATGTAGTGGGACGGCCACTTGAACTGCTGCAGCTCACGGGTAAAGGCTGGGCAACCCACCTTGTAAGGTAGGCCGCTGGAGGCTCCCGGTGTTGGGTGGTCCATAGCGGGCCCCGCCCGCTTATCCGACTGGTGGCGTGTGTCGCGCTGGCGCTCGATGGTGGTTCGAGTGTCTTCATGGGCTCGCTCCTGAAGAACTTGGCGCTGATCGCGGTGGGTCCGTGGGTCGGAAGACACTATGGAAATGTTATCACATGCGTCATCACGACAGACTGGCACCCGCGGCAACTGACGTGGGGGAGGAGAGTGCACATGGCTGCAGCACCTTTAGGCCTTCCATCGCTGGCATGTGGTGGCTCGATGGAGCACCGGCCCGAGGGCCCCACTGGTCGCGGTTCAGCTTTGTTGGTGACAGCGACGAGGCTCCGGATGGTGGCTCTCCATTCGTCAAGCTTTTCCACGGCAGGAGGGAAGTCGAGGAGCAGCTACACGCGCGCCAAAGCTTCTGCTGGCGTGGGTGGCGGCGAAAGCTGCGTGGACCGTGACGCGCTCCGACTTCTACCCATGTTAGAAGGAGCTCTATCATGGCCTGGCGGCTGCGCGCCATTTTCGCCAGCACTTCGGTGGGCATGTTGGCCTGCTCCGTCCCGCGAATGATGCACATGACTCTTCCCACGACGGCGTCTATGGTCACCAGCGTGGTGACGCTGCTCATCGCGCACACCTTGGGAAGAGCGCGTCGTGGGCGCCGACATAGGCGTCTTGGAGGTTGCTGCGCCACCCGTAGGTGGCACAGCGCCACGCCTGGAGTACCCCGCATCGCCTGCGGGGGGCCCAGCTCCGTCTTTGGATTTGGCGATGTGCGGCCCACCGTCTTGCGCACGAACAACGCCGCTCGCCAAGCTCTGATTGCCAGAGCGACGTTGGTGCTCGCGAGCCGCGGCTCGGGTTCTGTCCGTGACCGGCCCGCTGCTCGCCCGCACTGGCACGGGCCGTTCGGCTCCCGACGAGCCGGTCACCGTGATCGTCTTCTTCTCGGAAGCCATGGAGATGAAGAGCTGCTAGGCTAACTGCTAGACCAGATTCTCACAACTGCTTCCCCTACCTGGCGCGCCAAATATGTTGGTGGAAACGACACATATGGAATCACGGGGATCCCTTGTATGGTTGGCGGGCGCTAGGTTGTGCAAAGAGCGGGTCTGACAGGAAGCACACGGATCGTTTAGCCAGGTTCAGTCCGCGAGGATGCGTAATACCCTAGTCCTTCTTTGGTGGATGTATTTGAGTTTTCTTGGGTTCTTGAGCTAGCTACGAGATGCAACTTCCCAAAAGATCAGAATCCTTCTCCTGGTCGCCTCGGGCCTCCTTTTATAAGAAAAAGGGGCCGCCACAGTGGCAAACAGGAGGTGGAAAGGTCTACAGTCGATAATGTTAAGCTTCATGCACTAGCCAACGCAACCAGAAGTCTGAACTGATGGAAAGGGATAGGCAATACACATATACACTTCAACACCCCCTCTCACATGTGACGCGGAAAGTCAACACGTGGATAGACTCAGAGGTATGGCTCAAGAGGCCTATACGTGGGCACAAAGGGGGGGACAACAATTTTTATATAAATTGCGAAAGCCAGGACTTGAACTCAAGACGTTAGCTCTGATACCATGTTAAGCTTCATGCACCAGCCAACGCAACCAAAAGTTCGAACTGATGGAAAGGGATAGGCAATCCACATATACACTTCAACAGATAAGTCTATCCTCTGGCACCGTCGGACAAACACATTTAATGCGCTGCCGACGTGCCCCTCTCACTTTATCGGGAACGGCAAGGAAGCACGTCCCAGTTGTCGCCGCCTCGCCTGGCCTCGACACGCGTCTGAGCTCACGAGGCGTTGTGGCGCCTCATTGGCTGGCTGCTGGGCTGGCACGGTGGTGGAGCCTTCACGAAGACCTGCATGCCACCACGCAGGTGCTTGCTGAGTCGGTCGTGGAGGCCGCTCGTCGCCACGCAGGTGCCTGCTCAGCTGGTTGAGCTGGCAGCTGCATGGGGACGGTAGTGGAGCCTTGGCAGACGCGGGCCTGGCGGCAGCCCCGTAAGTGTCTTTGACCAGGGCCTTACCAGGGCCCCGGCAAGGGTCTTGCTGCGGAACCGTGGTCGTCCCCGGCAAGGGCCTTGCCGGGGGTCTCGTGGATTTCCTCGGCTAGGATCCCTTTGAGGATCGTCGTATTTTGATCCTCATCTGATCTTAAGTGTTTATGATATTGAAGAAGATCTGCATGCCACCACAGAGGTGCCTCCCGAGCCTTGGTTCCAATGTGGATGGTTGGTGGTTTTTGTCGGATTCTGGGTTCCGGCAGACCCTTAAGGTTCGAACTCTGGGGTGCACGCGGAGATCGTGCCCACTACCTCTCCTTCTCGCCAGGATCTAACTACTGCAAGAACAACTCAAGAGACACAAGATTTATACTAGTTCGGGCCACCATTGTGGTGTAATACCCTACTCTAGTTTGTGGCGGGTGGATTGCCTCTCGGGCTGATGAGGAGGAACAGTACAAAGAAGAATGACCTCGCGAGGGTCTGTTCTTGGTTAGGGGATGAACTGCTAGGGAGAGTTCAATCGCCCTTCTCTCTTTCTGGGTGTTGGATCCCCCCCCTCTAGATGCTGCCCACTACCCTTTGGGTGGTTAGCCCTATTTATAGGCAAGGGCCCTGGGCCTCTTCCCAAATATGGAGCGGGAAGGGCGCCAACAATTGGCCAATTTGAAGGGGAACATCTGGTGATGACGCCGGCTTGGGCTCCACAGTGACTTCCTACTTGTCGCAGAGTTGGTCTTGGTCTCGTTGCACCGAAATGGGTGCCTTTGCTTGATCCTCTCGCCTACACTTTCCCCCTTTGCACCAAAGAGGAAAGGGAGGACACTACGCGGGCTGGCGCCCGCCTGGCACCCTTGGTCGTCATGGCTTGCGTCATGGGCACCTCGTGAGGTACCCCACCTTGATCTCTCCGCCTCCTCGCGAGCCAGCCTAAGGAGGCCGTGCTGGAGGAAGCGTCGTGTCGTCCACCTCGCGAGGCTTGGCCCCTCGCGAGGGTCTTGAGCCTTGTGTTGATGAAGATGGGCCACGTTGGGCCCCCACTCGAGCCACGCCTCAGGCAGGCAAGTCTGGGGACCCCCGTTCCCAGAACGCCGACAGTAGCCCCCGGGCCCAAGGCGCGCACGGGCTTGGCCGTGCCGAGAGGCGAAAGGGCAAGGGCGAAGCGCCGCGGGCCCTAACAGCATGCGGCCTCGGGTGCCGCGTGGAGGTTGATTGGACGTGGGCGGCACTGTTTACCCACGCTCCCTTATTCTACGCCGCGCTAGGTTGCCCCGCAGTTGTACACAACCGCCCT
The DNA here is from genome assembly GCA_032464435.1 of Aegilops umbellulata. Lineage (NCBI taxonomy): Eukaryota > Viridiplantae > Streptophyta > Magnoliopsida > Poales > Poaceae > Aegilops > Aegilops umbellulata. The sequence goes on from CP136056.1 coordinate 117,282,966, forward strand.
TTTCCCTGTTGCTTGACCGTCTCCTGCTCTTCCTCCCTCCGAACTCTGACACGCATCTCCTCTCTTCCGCCCGCCGCCATGGCTCCAAGGAAAGAGAAGGGGAAGAAGCCTGCGGCTCCATCTTGCCCGCTGCCGCCGGTGGCGCCTGCTGTCGGCCGCTCAATCATACTCATCCTGGAGTGCCTGGGCAAGCTCAATCCGGCTCTGGCCACCGCCTTTAACGAGTGCGGGAGGACGACGGCGTGGCCAACGTGTCACCTCCCCACTGATAGGATAATCACCGAGGTCCATTACTTTGCCGACGCCTTGTGGGCGGGTCTGGTGCCTCCCTTCTCCGATTTCTTCAACGCCGTTCTTGATCATTATCAGATCCACATGATGCATATGGGTCCTGAGTCCATTGCCCTTCTTTCAGTCTTCGCATTTGTTTGTGAGGCGATGGTGGGCATCCCTCCTTCTGTTGCCCTGTTGCGCCATTTCTTCTCCTTGCATCTTGCCGACCCCACGCAATGCTCGGCATGCGTGAGCTTTGTAGCTTCGCCCGAGACCGCAGCCTCTAGTATCGACTCTAACCTCCATCTGCCTTCAGCCGAGTTCCACGAGCGGTGGTTGTACATTGATGTCGGGGTGCCCAGCCCCCGGCTCGTGAAGCCGACATCGCCTGTTGTGCCTAATTCGGGCTGGGGCCAGGAGACGCTTGTAAGCCCCCGGCTCGCCTTCGTCTGTCACCGCTTCATGTCCCTGTAGAAGCTTGGCGTAACGGCGCCCAAAGTGGTGAAGGAGTTCCTATTGCGCCGCATTGCCCCTCTCCAATGCCATTCTCGTCGAATGTGGCCCTTCAGCGGGCATGGTGACCGTATGAGGCTTCAGGGAGAAGACCTGACGCTCGAGGTGCTGAGGAAGGTGCTCTTGATCCTGACAGGCGATCCCAACCCCGGGGGCGTCCGGCAGGGGGGAGCCTTGCTGTACCTCTGCCATAATAGGGATGACTTCGTGAGGCAGATGCCCCCTTTCGACGAGTGGGGGCTACGCCCTGTCGGCCTCCAGGGGCCTCGCGAGAACCCTGTGGTGGTGATTTCCCTTCCGGTTGGCCTGGGTGAATCCTCCTCAAGTGGTGGCGCAGGGAGGCAGGAGACATCGGGGGTCGAGTGAACCGCAGACGATGTGACCGCACCTGGCGATGCTCTTGATGGGGCAGCTCACGAGGTCCGCGCTCCCGAGGCCACGGGTGAGGCACTGCCGCCTCCAGTGCTCGAGGCCGAGGCTCCTGAGCCCCTGGACGGGATCTCCGGTGAGGCAACTGCCCGTGCGTACCAGGCATGCGCCCTCGACGCAAGTGGCCTTGGCGCCCCGTCCTCTTCGCAGGCTGATTCCTGTGCACCTCTCCTGGGCCGTTTCCGTGTGGACTTTGAGGCCCTCCGGAGAAAAAGGGAGGCCTTGGGCGACGACTTCCCCTGCCGCTTGCTGAAGCGTCGGAAGTACTTTGCCGTCGACGAGTAAGTTTTCTCCCTTTCTGTTCCTTATCCTGCTTGCCGCATCCGCTGATCCTTGCTCTGCAGGCCTCTGCCTACTGAACTCGATGAAGCCGTCGGGCCGACGCCCTCCTTGACTCCGTCTCCTCCGCCACCCCTGGGTGTCTCAAGCAGCACTGCCCTTGTGGTTTGGGCAGGTGACGACGCTGACCGCCGCATAGCGCGCGGCGACTCTCCCGCCCCCGCGATCTCCTTTCGCAGGCTTTCCCTCGACATAGGCAGCCTATCGTGGGCTTCCCGTCTGGTCGCGGGCTGCGACCGGCCGAGGCACCTCAGGGGCCCTTCTCCCGAGGTCAGGTTGGACTCAGGTCGGGCTTGTGATGCGGCGCGGCCGGCCGTCATGATGGCGCCCGCCCCCAGCCCCTTGCCCGGGGCCGGAGCGATGATCCGAGGTCCTCGACGCTTGCTTGAGGCGGACGATGGCGCGACAAACGTGTTTGAGCGTGCTCGGGAGCGCCGTGCCCGTCGTCACGAATTCCTTCGGAGGGCAAGTGGCGTCGTAGACCTGCTTGGGCAGGAGCTCGCTGAGGAAGACACACGCCTGGAAGCTGAGGGCTTGCGCCTGGCCACCGAGCGGCGCGAGCTGGAGGCAGCCACTGCCCTCGCGCGTCATCAGCGCGTCCTTGACGACGAAGAGGCGAAGGCGTCACTGGAGGCTTCTCTGGCGGCTCGGTCTCAAGTCGTTGAGGAGGCCCGAGGGGCAGACCGATGGCGAGGAGCAGTAGAAGAACAGGCTCGGGAGCTCTTGGCCTGGTGTCGCTCGTTGGAGGAGCAAGCGGAGCTGCGCAAGGCAGCCCTTGCATCGATGGAGGTGGCTTCTGGCGACCCGGCTGAGCATCGGAAGCACGAGGAAGCGCTGGTGCTGGAGGCCGCCGAACGCGCTCGCGAGCTCGAGCAGCTGGAGACGAGGGAGCGCCTGGTGACGCAGGCGGAAAACGATGTCGCCGCACGGGAAACGCGTGTCCTGGAGGAGGTCTGCCGTCGGGTGGCGATAGCACGCCAAGGCCTCGAGCGCGAGTTCGAGGGGAAGCTGGGGATGATCCGAGTCGAAGCTGAAGGTAGAACCGCCGCCTTGAGGGCCCAATGGGATGAGGCGATGCGACGAGTGGACGCCTCCCGGGTTGCCCTTGAGGCAGCGCAGAAAGAGCTGGCCTCCTCTCAGGCCGAGGTGCTCCGCCTTCGCCAGCGAGTGGAAGAGGCCGTGGCCGTCGAGCGTCAGAATGCTGACGAGATACGCCAGCGGCAAGTCCTGGAGCACGAGCACGGCCCCATGCTCACCAAGCTCCGGGAGAGGGCCAACATTGCCCTGGGCAACATCTGTGAGGCTGCCGTGGGCGAGCCGCACACGATCAACTACGCCGGCAACCTGCCGTTCTTCACCACCGTGGTGACACAGCTGGAGGCACGGTCGGCCATAGCCGATAGGTTGGTGGAGGAGAGGAGCCGCGCCCTGCACGGGCGCGCCTTCTCCAGCGTCTTCAGCCATTTTCGAAACATGGATCCCCATTTCGACTTCGACGCCGCCATCGCCCCAGTTCCCCAAGATGTTCGAGGCGACCTGGCTGAATGGGTGGAGAGCAACGTAGATGCTCTCGTCCGGGCCTTCACTTCGGATGACGACGGCGTGGTCGTGGGCGCCGACGAAGGCGGCGTGGTGGAAGACCCCAATGCCGCTGATGGGGGCGCAGACAACGAAGGTGAGTTCAGCGACGCCAGCGATAGCTCGGGAGGCGCCTCCGAGGACGCATTGGGGGATTTGTCAGATTGACCATGTACTATCCTCGTCTTTTTACCCTGCATAGATAGAACTCAGGCGTTTGGCCCGATGATTGTGAGAGCATTTTGGGAGGGGAAGCCCCTCATGTATGAACTTGCATCTAATGTATCTGCAGTGATTAAATCGTACGCGCGTCCAACGGTAGGCTGGTTCGCCCTTGTTCCTTGCTGGCTCCGGAGCTTCCTTCTGGAGGGCGTCACGTCCCGGGCGCTGGGTAGTTGAAACCTCGGGAGGCGGGGTCGTTGCCGATAGGAAACCCCTCAGGCTAGGGCCTTCTTCGCAGGCTCCGGGCCCTTTCTCGAGCGAGACGTCTTCACAGGCTTTTGCCTTCTTCACAGGCTCTGGGCCTTCTCCTTGAGCGAGACGTCTTCACAGGCGTTCGCCTTCTTCACAGGCTCTGGGCCTTCTCCCGAGAGGGATGTCTTCACACGCGTTCGCCTTCTTCACATGCTCTGGGCCTTCTCCAGAGAGAGATGTCTTCATAGGCGTTCGCCTTCTTCACAGGCTCTGGGCCTTCTCCAGAGAGAGATGTCTTCACAGGCGTTTGCCTTCTTCACATGCTCTGGGCCTTCTCCTGAGAGGGATGTCTTCACAGGCGTTCGCCTTCTTCACAGGCTCTGGGCCTTCTCCCGAGAGGGATGTCTTCACAGGCGTTCGCCTTCATCACAGGCTCTGGGCCTTCTCCCGAGAGGGATGTCTTCACAGGCGTTCTCCTTCTTCACAGGCTCTGGGCCTTCTCCCGAGAGGGATGTCTTCACAAGCTCCAAAGGTCACCTCGCGAGGGAGTGACAGCGGCAGTCTGGGCTGTGCTCGAGCTAAGCCTGGCCCGGCTCGCGAGGGGCTCGCGAGGGGAGGCAGCTGTGGTGATATGGTCACCAGAATGCGGGAAGCAATTCAAACAAAACCAAGCACCCCTTCCCCGAACGCACGCAAAGCTGAAATTTGAATTCAACTTAAATCCAGCGGGGGAAAAGGTTACAAGCAAAGGAAGAAGGCAATGAAAGCAAACAAAAAGGCCGCGTCCGGCACCTAATCTAGTCTTCGACGTCTTCTCACCAGCGCGGAGCTAAGTGCTGTCCACTGGGGGTGGGAGGGAGCCCCAGGGCCTGAGGCCGGCACCCCTGAGACTCCGGGGCGTGTACAACCCCACTCATTATTACGTGAGAGTGTCACGGGGCGGCGAGCTTCACAGGCACTGGGGCTTCTTCACAGGAACCGGCCTTGCTTCATATCGCCTGACGAGGGCCCCGCCTTGCGCCACACTCTAGTGCCACCAACAACGACCGGAAACCAGGACGCTGCCGGTGGGGTAGAGCGGTCACCAACGGTTCCCCCGACGACCACGGGTCCTCCGCCAGGGGCAGGCCCTCGGGCGCCTCCTGAGCGGAGGGCCTATCTTCTAAGAACGCCTTGCTCCGAACGCCGCGGTGGTGAGGTAGGATCTCTGCCCCTTTCCTGCAGCCCCCTGCGTCCTCCTCCCGAGGGGTAGGAGACCGCAGGGGCGGGGCAGCTGCTTGTCGCGGTGACCTGCATCTCCTGTGACCCATGATTAGCGTATGCCTGCTCTTGAGGAATTAATGGTACCCGATAGTCGTTGCCTCCAGTGTGACCGACGGAGCCGTCCCGGGGTTCCTGGAGGGGCTCGGCCTCTGGCGTCTCGTCCTCCCAGCTGGGGCTGAAGAGTGAGCCCTGTTCGCCCTCGTGAGCGTGTCCTTGGTCCATCATGTGGGGCACGTACTCCTCTGGCGCCGCCACCCCGAATGCTGCGCCGTAGTGCTCCATGCGCCATGCGGCGTTGCTTGTCATGCCCACCGCGGGGTGGTAGCGCGGTTGGCCGCTGGCGCCGTGGGCCGCACTGAGCCCCTCTCCTTCGCGCACCGGGGGCGGGGGTAGCAACTCGGCCAGTCTGGTGCCGGCGAATTCGCCGGTGCTGGGGTAGTCTTGAGGCCCGCGCGGGTGCGCGGGGCCCCCTCGTGTGCCGCCCTGAGCTTGAGGCGGAAGCTGGACGCAGAAGGGGTGAGCCCCCGAAGCGGCGAAGCCCAGGAGCTCGGCGACCCGCTCCAGCAGCACGTCGCGGCCGCCCTCCAATAGCCTACACTGCAGCAGCTCCCGTGCTACCGTGAGCGCGGCCCTTGAGTTCGCCTGTTCTCGGCGGGTGTACGGTGTCGTAGCTGCGGCGTGGTTGGAGGCCCTCGCTGCCGACCGCGCCTGGCGTGGCTTGACAGTCGCAGAAGCTTGCCCGCATCGCCCGCGGCCCGCAGCGCCCTACGGACTGCGAGCTCCCTGTGGCGCGGGGTCGCCCGGAGCGGGAGGCTCCGCGAAGATGGGCCATGCCGCCCACGGGCCTTGGTTGCCCGCCTGGTCGCCGCACATGATGACGACGATGCAACAGGAGACGGAGCGACGGGAAGGCAGATTCCGGCGCACCCCTACCTGGCGCGCCAAATGTCGGATTCTGGGTTCCGGCAGACCCTTAAGGTTCGAACTCTGGGGTGCGCGCGGAGATCGTGCCCACTGCCTCTCCTTCTCGCCAGGATCTAACTACTGCAAGAACAACTCAAGAGAGACAAGATTTATACTAGTTCGGGCCACCGTTGTGGTGTAATACCCTACTCTAGTTTGTGGCGGGTGGATTGCCTCTCGGGCTGATGAGGAGGAACAGTACAAAGAAGAATGACCTCGCGAGGGTCTGTTCTTGGTTAGGGGATGAACTGCTAGGGAGAGTTCAATCGCCCTTCTCTCTTTCTGGGTGCTGGATCCCCCCCCCTCTAGATGCTGCCCACTACCCTATGGGTGGTTAGCCCTATTTATAGGCAAGGGCCCTGGGCCTCTTCCCAAATATGGAGCGGGAAGGGCGCCAACAATTGGCCAATTTGAAGGGGAACATCTGGTACACTTATCCTGACTAAAGTTGGTCTTTGCCTGCCAAAGGCTCTGGTGATGACGCCGGCTTGGGCTCCACAGTGACTTCCTCCTTGTCGCGGAGTTGGTCTTGGTCTCGTTGCACCGAAATGGGTGCCTTTGCTTGATCCTCTCGCCTGCGCTTGCCCCCTTTGCACCAAAGAGGAAAGGGAGGACACTGCGCGGGCTGGCGCCCGCCTGGCACCCTTGGTCGTCATGGCTTGCGTCATGGGCACCTCGTGAGGTACCCTACCTTGATCTCTCCGCCTCCTCGCGAGCCAGCCTAAGGAGGCCGTGCTGGAGGAAGCGTCGTGTCGTCCGCCTCGCGAGGCTTGGCCCCTCGCGAGGGTCTTGAGCCTTGTGTTGATGAAGATGGGCCACGTTGGGCCCCCACTCGAGCCACGCCACAGGCCGCAGGCAGGCAAGTCTGGGGACCCCCGTTCCCAGAACGCCGACGGTATTAGAACCCGCGGGCTCAAGGGTGGCCTGCATAATTGAAACTTGGCATGGAAGACCATACAAAATTGCAGCCTAAAGAATTGAACATCACATATGCAGAATTGAAACAAACAGTTAACTAAAGACGACAAATAATTAACAAAATAGTTAATAAGTGAGCACCACACTACACGACATATAGAATATATACACTAGAGCAACAAATTGCATGGTGAAATTAGATAGCACAATTCACTAGATTTTGTGAAGCAAAGGCAGGAGCAACACACGCAACGGGTAAACCAAGCATGCTTAACCGGCATAGCTAGCAATTGGCAAGGTGCTCCTCCAAGATCTGGGGGTCGGCACGAATGGCAGCCATCGCGACCTCATCCATGCGTGTGGCCCTGATTTGCTTCTCCGCTGCCAAATGCTCCTTGAGGTCCTGGCTATACTGCATGAACCATGGCTTAGGCCGGCGCTTATTTGGTGGGAGGGTCGGTGATTTGGGTGGAAGGTACCGTGCTCGCGCTGGCGGTCGGGGCATGTGGGATGTGGAAGTAGGAGGAGGATGGGGGTCGGGGGTGGATTACCTACCTGGATAGAGGAGGCCGAGCAACGTGAAGGAGGGTCGCCGGCGAGGAGGCGGCGGCGCTGCAAGCAAGGAGTGAAGGTTTCAACTTGGAAACGAAGGAGGAAAGAGGGGAAATGTGGCTTCTGGTAAGGGGAGGGGGCGGGGAGGTAGACATTTTCACGGAAGCCGAAAATTTGGAATCGCTTCAGCCAAAAAACTGGCGCGCAAAGTGTCATCAGACACGGTCCATTATTCAGAACTGTGTATGATATGTGGACATCACAAACGATTTAGATAGCTTAACCAGTGTGTGATGAGTTTGAACGTCAAAACTTTTGGTTTGAATTTCCATGGTTACAGTGGTCATCCACGTCATTGCATAATTTGGGTACACAAAGGAGACTATATCACACCCACACTTCTTAATCGAGCAAGTTTTGTAATTAAACAGAGCTAGCTGACCTAAACATTACTCTAACAAATTAAAGACCGGTGCTCTTAATTAAAGAAACATAGAGTACTACTACAGCTGGTGCTCGTCGATCTCCGCCGCCGCCCCCATGTCGAGCCCGCGCCCGAAGGTCCCCTAGGGTAATCGCTCCATGGCATCCATCGCATCATACTCGGCAAGCATCTCGCCATCCGCGTCCGCCATCTCTTTGGAAAAAGCTGCCACGAGCTGGGCATGGTCGGACGCGATCTAGGCTTGGACGGGCTCTGTTGTCGCAAGGTATGCGGCGGAGGAACGAACGGCTGCTCGAACGGTCTCGACGATTGCCAGCTCTTCGGCCGTGGGTTGCTGATCGTTGCCGGAGAAGCTTTGTTCGATTTGTGTGGTGACCGCCAGGAGCTGGGCGTGGGCGGCCTCAACATGGTCATGGGCGGCCTCCATCAGGGCTAAGGTTGCCGCTGCGGAACGGAAATCTGCTGTGCCGCTCTCGCCAGTTGCTATCCCCGAGGCAGATGTTGCTTCTGCCACCTGAGAAGCAACATCGGCCGTTTGGGCTGCCTTTGCCGCCCGGTCGCAAATTGCGGCCGCGCTCATGTACCTTTTTAGCACGAGTATGGCAGCGGCAACCGCGCTCTCACCGGAGTGGGCCACCGAAGTTGCCCTCATGACGCGGGTCCACATGCCCATCTTTCACCGGCGATGATTGAACAGTTAAATGATATTTGGGGAGCAAGCTAGTGTGTTGAGACACCGTCGTGGATTGTAGCCCACGCACCTTCTCGCGTAAGCCATAGGTGTACTATACAACAACGGTGCTCCAAGATATTTTGTACTACATCTCACACGGTTGCTGATAATAAACTGTGTGCGATCTACTTGATTTTTCATCTTAATTTGAATTACATAATGGGGTCGCAACGGCAATGGACGGTGTTTGAATTCCTAGACCTTTTATCTGGAGTGAACTTGCAGCTATATGTGTGTCGTAAAAGAATTGGAATTATTCAGGGTTCATTTGAACATTTTATACATTAAACTGGTTTTCTAGCCATTACAGGTGAACAATTCAAAATTGAACTACATGCACATGCTCCAGTGCATGTAAATTGGTTGAGAAATCAAATCTGTGTCCTTGGGTGCATGCTTAGGTCCCATGCAAGAAATGGGAATGAATTTCAAACACCGGGGCATCGTTGATTGCCGGCAAAACATTGAGATGCCTGGTTTTTAAATTCTAGTAAATCCAAAACTCGTCTGAAATTCATGAAACTTGGCATGCTATGATGGAGCGGCATCAACATGCTGTGGTACAAATTTAGACCCATTTGGGGCAGGTTTGGGTATATGCTTCTCACAAACCGGAGCTTCTCACAACAAGCATGATGGTTTTTGGTAGGGAACATCCCACCTTTGGGGACGAAACGATATCCATTGCCTCTTATTGCTTTCAATTTTTTTCTTGTGTCAAACCGCATTTGACATGGGAGGAGCCCGTTAAGAGAGACCTGAAGGATTGGAGTATCACCAAAGAGCTAGCTATGGACAGGGGTGCGTGGAAGCTTGCTATCCATGTGCCAGAGCCATGAGTTGGTTGCGAGATCTTATGGGTTTCACCTCTAGCCTACCCCAACTTGTTTGGGACTAAAGGCTTTGTTGTTGTTGTTGTTGTCAACATAGGACAACAGGAGTGTTGTGATTTTTTGTGATTTTTCGGGGTTCGTTTGGCTAGTTTTATGCATTAACTGAGTTTTCAATGCATTTTATGTGCATAATTTAAATTTGAACTACATGCACATGCTCCGGTGCATATAAATTGGTTGAAAAAACAAATATGTGTCCTTGGGTGCATGCTTAGGTCCCATGCAAGAAATGGGAATGAATTTCAAACACCGGGGCACTGTTGATTGCCGGCAAAACATTGAGATGCCTGTTTTTTAAATTCTAGCAAATCCAAAACTCGTCTGAAATTCATGAAACTTGGCATGCTATCATGGAGCGGCATCAATAGCAGCAATCATCTGTGTTATTATTGGTCTTCGCACACATTTCAGATTACGGACCTGTTTGCCGTGTATCACACACATCTCGTTCAGTTGAACCATTTCCATTGTGTTGTCTAATCACACACAGTTCATCCCAGTGAACCGTATGCTCTATATCGCACACGCTTTCGTCTGGCTGCCCGTTTCTTTTGTGCCTCCTCATCACAAACAGTTCATTGAGTTGAACCGTATGCCCTGCATCACACACGCAACTAAATTCTGAACCGTGTTTGATGCATCTGTCATCGCAAACGTTTTACACCTTTTTGACGGTTTTTTAAACCACCGTTTGCGATTATGGCATCGCACACAGTTTCGTCGAAGGGTCTCTGATTGTAGTGCCGCGTTTGGACCATCCTGCAGTAGTGTAAAAGATTCGATTGCAAGATCTAAAGATATACCTTCAAGCACTCACCTCCCCAGCAACGGCGCCAGAAATTGCTTGATGCCTACTACACAACCCTCTTCTTGTAGACGTTGTTGGGCTCCAAGTGCAGAGGTTTGTAAGACAGTAGCAAATTTCTCTCTAGTAGATGACCTAAGGTTTATCAATCCGTGGGAGGCGTAGGATGAAGATGGTCTCTCTCAAACAACCCTACAACCAAATAACAGAGAGTCTCTTGTGTCCCCAACACACCCAATACAATGGTAAACTGTATAGGTGCACTAGTTCGGCGAAGAGATGGTGATACAAGTGCAATATGGATGGTAGATATAGGTTTTGTAATCTGAAAATATAAAAACAGCAAGGTAACTAATGATAAAAGTGAGCACAAACGGTATTGCAATGCGTTGAAACAAGGCCTAGGGTTCATACTTTCACTAGTGCAAGTTCTCTCAACAATAATAACATAATTGGATCATATAACTATCACTCAACATGCAACAAAGAGTCACTCCAAAGTCACAAATAGAGGAGAACAAACGAAGAGATTATTGTAGGGTATGAAACCACCTCAAAGTTATCCTTTTTGATCGATCTATTCAAGAGTCCGTAGTAAAATAACACGAAGCTATTCTTTCCATTCGATCTATCCTAGAGTTTGTACTAAAATAACACCTTAAGACACAAATCAACCAAAACCCTAATGTCACCTAGGTACTCCAATGTCACCTCAAGTATCCGTGGGTATGATTATATGATATGCATCACACAAACTCAGAATCATCTATTCAACCAACACAAAGAACTACAAAGAGTGCCCCAAAGTTTCTACCGGAGAGTCAAGACGAAAACGTGTGCCAACCCCTATGCATAAGTTCACAAGGTCATTGAACCCGCAAGTTGATCACCAAAACATACATCAAGTAGATCACGTGAATATCCCATTGTCACCATAGATAAGGACATGCAAGACATACATAAAGTGTTCTCAGATCCTTAAAGACTCATTCCGATAAGATAACTTCAAACGGAAAACTCCATCCATTACAAGAAGATAGAGGGGGAGAAACATCATAAGATCCAACTATAATAGCAAAGCTCGTGGTACATCAAGATCGTGCCATATCAAGAACATGAGAGAGAGAGATCAAACACATAGCTACTGGTACATACCCTCAGCCCCGAGGGTGAACTACTCCCTCCTCATCATGGAGAGCGCCGGGATGATGAAGATGGCCACCGGTGATGGATCCCCCCTCAGGTAGGGTGTCGGAATAGGGTCCTGATTGGTTTTTGGAAGCTACAGAGGCTTGCGGCGGCGGAACTCCCGATCTAGGTTATGTTCTGGAGGTTTCTGTATTTGTAGGAATTTTTGGCGTAAGTCTCACGTCAGGGGGGTCTCCGAGTCGTCCATGAGATAGGGGAACATGCCCAGGGGGGTAGGGCGTACCCTCCACCCTCGTGGACGGCTCGGGACTCTTCCGGCCAAACTCTTTTACTCCCGGGGCTTCTTTTGGTCCATAAAAAATCCACAAAAATTGGCAGGTCAATTGGACTCCGTTTGGTACTCCTTTTCTGTATAACTCAAAAACAAGGAAAAACATAAACTGGCATTGGGCTCTAGGTTAATAGGTTAGTTACAAAAATCATATAAAATAGCATATTGTCAGGACCCCGATCCTAAGCCACATCGATCTAGCATGTAACACATCATATCACTTTGCGGCCTCACGCATGGTATTCCCACGGGTGCCACCTTACCTGCCACGGGACCGTTTGCGCCTTTTGGCTCACGTATATGATAGTGTCGCTAGCATCCATATGACAGAGAACCCGGGCCGACATGACTAGTCGTGAACCCAAAGTGGCACTAACTCATGGGTACAGGCATACATGAATCACATCGAGCATGTCGGTCAGCACCGTGTGAATCCGGGCTGTAGCACTGGGCTAACAGGACTCCGGGAACCTGGGCTGTAGCAGGCTAGGCAGGACTCCGGATGTCACCGCGTGACATTTCCCCGAAGGGACAGACACAGGAACGAAGTGAAACACATGCCGTCCGGTCAAGTGTCCTGAGCAGTAGTGCTGGGCTAGCAGGACTCCGGTGAACCGGGCTGTAGCGGACTACTATGGCTTATGGAAGCACAAGACTACGTTTCCCCATAAGAGAGGCTACCAAGGATAAACAACTAGGTTGTCGGATCCCACACATATCAAGCATTTCAATCATGCACACAATATGCTCAATATGTGCAAATACAACATGGCATCACGACATAACTCTACGACTCAAGTATTTATTCATTAGGCTCCGAGGAGCGAGATATTACAAACATGGGTCTCATGACCCAACATTCAGAGCATACAAGTCAAAGCACATGCGGAAGCTTAACATATCTAGGTACAGACATCTATAAATGAAAAAGGCTGAGAAGCCTGACTATCTACCAAATCTTGCTAAGGGCACAAGATCGTAGCTGAGGTATCAAGCTAAACGCCGAAGTCCACACGGAACTACTAGCGAGACTAACGTCTCTCTGCAAAACATAAAATATGCAAACATGAGTACAAATGTACCCAACAAGACTTACATTAAAACTAGCTACATATGCATCAGGCAAACATCAGGCAAACATGTGGTGGAGTTTGACTGCAGCAAGCCAGCTTTGACTCAGTGGCTAACCTAAACTACGACTGCAAGTAACTCTTTGAGGTGGCGCACACGAGTCCACATATTCACCATATCAATACACCACTATGGATCCACTCTCGTCTCCTACGAGAAGGCCATCCATAGCACTCACGCTTATCTTGCGAGTTTTAGAGTATCCACTTTCACTTGTCTATGAACTATTATAGGCAACCCAAAAGTCCTTTACCGCGGACACGGCTATTCGAATAGATGATGTTAACCCTGCAGGGGTGTACATCTTCACACACGCTCTCGCCACTTACCACCATGTACACATCGTGTATCTCGGCATCCTTCAAGCGGAAGCCTGGCGAGGGAGTCGGCCACGACCTGACTAACCACACAAGTCTCTAGTCCAGGTTTATCGCCTATTCGGGTTCCATCCGCAAGGAGATCCGGCCGGGGTGTCGCTCACGGCCCCAAACGATGTGTGCAGGGTTCCCAAGCCCACCTCGATGGATGGATCTATGCTTGGTACACCGTGCCACGGTGCCTAGTCTGTCCCAAGCCCACCTGTACCGGGTACCACTTGGTACACTACTAACACTACCTACAAACACCGGAAACTAGTTGCAACTCCTGGACAGAGATCAGGTTGATTAATAAGTCGAGAGAGCTTGGAGCGCCCGGAGCCCAATGTGTGGTAGTAACTGTTCATGGATCACAAACACAGAACTCAGTTCCTGAGGACGGTTTCAATGAGACAACCCACCATGTAATCCTACATGGCCTCTCACCGCTACCTTTACCAAATCATGTTCACAAACTTAGCTCACAACAGTAGGACATGTTCACAGACCTCTAATTCATCCCCGATGAATCAGCCCTAACTCAACTCTAAGCAGTAGCAGGCATGACAAACAAGCATGAATGAGTAGGCACATCAGGGCTCAAACAACTCCTACTCATGCTAGTGGGTTTCATCTATTTACTGTGGCAATGACAGGTCATGCAGAGGAAAGGGGTTCAACTACCGCAACATGTAACAGTTGAATCATTGTTATCCTAATGAAGTAAAAGAGAGCAGGGCAAGAGAGTGGGTTTGTATCGGAATGAACAAAGGGGTTTTGCTTGCCTGGCACTTCTGAAGATATTATAGCTCTTCATCGGTGTCATCGAACTCATCATCGGGATACGCCTACCGAGAGGGGACAAGCACCGGCAACAGAGAAAGAACACAATCAATGCAATGCACAATATGATGCATGATCATGACATGTCAATATGCTGTGGTTTGAGCTAATGCAACTAGTAACAGAAAGGTTTGGGTTGATTTGAACTCAAGGTTCAAATTCCAATTCAAATTATGAATTCAAATAGTGCATTATCATGTCTTGGACTAAACAGTGCAGTTAAGTAGTTCAAGCATGCATGAAAATGACATATACAGATTCCTTGGATTTTTATGATAATTTTTCATATATAATTTGTTTGATTTGGAGAAACGGTTGAATTTCTATGATTTTTAGAAGTTAGCACTATTTTCTGAAATTACCTGAAAAAGAATAAATCCAGAAAATGTATTACTGCGTCAGCATGACATAGGTGTGACGTCAGCGGTCAACTGGGTCGGCTAGGTCAAACCCGACCAGTGGGGTCCACTGGTCAATGACCCAGGGCTGGTTGTATGGCTGACAGGTGGGCCTGGTCAACTGCGAAGTCAGCACGGTCAATACTAGCGCGTGGGTCCCGCTGGGTTATAATATAATCTTAACCAGGAAATTAATCCGCTCAGTTAAACATGTTGGTCCCACTGTCATCCACACGGGGGGGGGGGATACTAAGCAGATCATTAGCGCCTAATTAACCATGCCACGTCAGCATCGCCGGAGCTCAACGCCGGCGACTTGGAAACGCGGTGGTGACCCCTCGGACGGGCATGAGAGCGGCGGCCGAGGCAACTGGGGCGTAGCCCGTGCTCGCTCGCATCCAGGGAAGCACGCAGCTAGGCGCGGGGTGCCGGAGTGAGCGGCGACGAGCACATCCGCGGCGGCGCCCGCACGGGGTTGACCGTGACGGCGTTGTAGTGTACGGGGGGAAGAGGTGGTGGGTGTTCTCGGCTCGTGGGAGCACGCGGAGTGCAGTGGTGTGCTCTGCTACAGGCTGCAATGGCTGTGTCCACGGCGGCGATGAGGCACGGCGCCGGCGAGCTTCGGCTCCGATGGAAAAGGCGGCTACGGTGATCGAGTAGCATGGGGAGGAGGGGCAAACAACGACGAAGCTCACAGTGATCACGAAGAGGGGCTCGGCTTGCTCGGGGATGTCCTGTGGCCGGCGAATCGACGATGGCGGGGGTCGGCTCCCGAGGACGAGGATGACGATGATGGCGAGGCTGAGGGGCTCCCGGGCTGGTTTTGTTCTTCTCGTCGAGGTGTAGAGCCGCGACGGAGCCTAGGGATGCGGTGGGGAGGTCAGGCGAGCTCGGTGGGCGCGTTGACGGTGAGTGGCGGCGACGGGCGCTTGGATGCGAGTAGAGGAGCAAGGGAGAGGGAGAGATGGAGGGGAGAGAGCTCGAGGGAGAGTGAGAGCGCAGAGGAGGAGGAGGGGTTCCAGAGAGAGGGGCGGTCACGGGGGGGGGGGTGTCATGGCGCTCGGGGCCGTCTCCAGCAGCAGCGGAAGGCAGGAGCTGGCGCGAGGAGGAAGGCGACAGAGGGGGTTGCGGTGGTGGGCTGGGCCAGTTGGCTGGGCTGCCAGCTCGGCCGGCCAGATGGTCCGCGCCAGGTGAGGCCAGGTAACTCTCTCTCTCTCTCTTTTATTTCCTGTTTTCTATTTCTTTTATTCTGTTTTGAATTAGTAAAAATACTAATCCATTTTGTAAAATCCTGAAAATAATGGTGGGCAGTGTTTGGATTATTTCCAACAACCCAAAACTAGTTTCAGAATTATTAGAGCATTTAAAAATATTTATAGGATTTAAATGCTCCAATTCAAATAGGATATGAGTTCATTCAAAGATCCAGAATGTCCTGGAAATATATTCATCATTTTTGGCAGAGGTTTTCACCTTTATCAGAAATCATGATCATTTTCAAAGGGCATTTTGGGTTCTTTGAAAAAGATTTTGGATTGAACCTAGTTGAGTTCCATTTGGTGCTAGGGTTTGAACATCCCCATTTCAAGTTTAACTGGAATTTAAACATGATGCAAACACTCTAATGCATGCACTGAATAGGGTTGTTACACATATAAAACATCCTAGATGGATAATATAATAGCATGTAACAACCAAAAACTATAGATACGTTGGAGACGTATCAGTGGGTAAACAAATTACTTTTGGGCAATTGATAGAAAAGCGCATAGTTATGATGATATTCAAGGCAATGATCATGTATATAGGCATCACGTGTGAGACAAGTAGACGGACTCCTGCCTACATCTACTAGTATTACTCCACACATCGACCGCTATCCAGCACACATCTAGAGTATTAAGTTAATAAAAATGGAGTAATGCTTTAAGAAGGATGACACGATGTAGATAAAGTAAATTGAACCAACATGATTAAACCCTGTCGTTTTCCCTTTAATGGCAACAATACAAATACGTGTCTTGTCTCCTACTTTGTCACTGGGATATAGAGCAAGATTGAACCCATTACAAAGCACTTCTCCCATCGCTAGATAAATCAATCTAGTCGGCCAAACCAAATGGATATATTGAAGAGAAATACAAAGCTATAATAATCATGCATAAAAGTATTCAGAGAAGATTAATTCATGAATAACGTGATCATAAACCCACAATTCATCGGATCCCAACAAACACACCACAAAAGAAGATTATATCATATAGAACTCCAAGAACATCGAGGAGAACTTTGTATTGAAGATCAAAGAGAGAGAAGAAGCCATCTAACTACTAGCTATGGACACGTAAGTATGTGGTGAACTACTCACACATCATCGGAAGGGCCATAAGGTTGATGCGGAAGCCCTTCGTGATCGATTTCCCCTCCGGCAGAGTACCAAAAAAGGCCTCCAGATGGGATCGCTAATGACCAGAAACTTGCGGCGGGAAAAAAGTATGTTGGGTGGCTCTCTGTTGGTTTCCTGATTTTAGAGAATTTATAGAGGTGAAATTAGGTCTGATGGAGCCACGAGAAGCCCACAAGGCATCAGGGAGCACCATGTTGCCTTGCCGTCTCCTTGTTTGCCTTCTGGTCTCCTCCCGATGCTTCTAGGGTCTCTCTTGTCCGAAAAAAAAAATCATCCAAAAGTTTGTACCGTTTGGACTTCGTTTGGTATAGATTTCCTGGAAAACCAAAAACAACAACTAGCACTGGGCACTGGGTTAATAGGTTAGTCCCAAAAATGATATATGATTGCATATAAAACATCAAAGATTGATACTATAATAGCATGGAACAATAAAAAATTATATATACATTGGAGACGTATCAACCCGCGTTTAAAAACAACGTTAATGACGAATGGTTGTCTGATACATCTCAAACGTGTCTACACTTATAAACACTTTTGCTCTTGTTTAGGACTCTAATTTTCATGACTTGAATGGAACTAATCCGGACTGACGCTAGTTTCAGCAGAACTACCATGGTGTTGTTTTTCTGTAGAAATAGAAGTTCTCGGATTGAAGTAAAACTTTAGGGAGAATTTTTCTCGAATATATGAGAAACACTAGTGAAAAGATCTACTGAAGAAGCCACCAGAGATCCACAAGCTCAGGTGGCGCCACTACAAAAAAAACACATCCGTGATATTTTGGGCCGAACGAATTTTTTTTGCTGTCATACATATGACACTTCTATGACGATAATTGTGACAAAACCCGGTATCATCATAGATGTGTTGGGCTCCTACTTCTATGACAAAAAATCATGACAGAAAATGGGCTTTTCGTCCTGGGCGGGCTGGAGACATAGCTGCATGACATTCTTTGGGCTGTCCATGACGGAAAAAACCGTGGTAGAAGCGAGGGCGAGGAAAATTTTGGGGAGTTCCCGGTTACGGTGGGAGGTCGGGGGTCGAGCGATGTGCGTTTCTCTCATACACGTACGCGCGTGTGTGCGAGGCGTTGGCTCTAACTGAACCCGAGTGAGGCGCTGGGCTCTAACTAAACCCGAGCAATTGCACTTCAGGCTGCGCGGTACTGAACACGAGCGATCGATCGATGGCTGTTAACTGAACCCGATAAAGCGATTCCTTCGCTACTGCTACTAACTGAAGCCAATCGATGGGATGCATAGTGAGTGTTGTGGGGGGTGTTTGGATGAACAGTGAGTGGTGGCGTTGCCTCTGGATGAACAGGACCCCGTGTCGTGGTTCTAAGTCTGACAGTAGAATAGGGGGTAGGTGATGTAGAGGCAAGATCCTAGCTATGGAGGAGTTGTACATGCAAGTTTTACGAGTTTAGGCCCTTCTCAGAGGAATTAATAGCCCTACGTCTCGGAGCCCGGAGGCGTTCGATTGGATTATGAGCGTGTGAGTTATAGAGGGTGCGAACCCTTGTCCCAGAGGAGGGGGGTGGCTTATATAGAGTGCGCCAGGACCCCAGCTCCCCTCCGTTACACAGGATTCAATGTACATAAAGAGGTGGCGTTACAAGTAATGCCTATATTGAAGGGCTACAAATGATCATTAATTATGTGAATAAATGCCCGACCGTTGCTGCGCAGAGCGGCTTTCGGTATTCTAATATGTCGAGTGGTTTTATGGTCGAGTGACCTGGATAAGAGAGGTCTCCGAGTGATTGACAGGTCGAGTGGACTTCACTCGACACCTTTACTGGATCCCTTCTTCTGATTCTTGAACTTCTTTATTCTTAGGACAAGAAACTTAGGTAGGACGTATAGGTCAGGCCTATTACCCTACCCTAGGTCTGTGTCCACATCATTAGCCCCCGAATGGATCGAGGTTTGAGTGAAAAAGAAGGATGGAGTTGACCTTGCTTTTGCTCTTGATTTGTCTTGTCTTCATCTCCAAGTGGAGGCTAGTTGTTAGAACTTCGACTTCGTTTCAGTCGCCTTGATCGATTCAGAAATTTCCGACTGGTTTATACAGCGACATCTGTCGAGTGATATCTCTGACATGAAATCTTTGGTGTGATCGGTTGCAAAGGATCCCGGATCTCACGGGATTCGAAATTTGGGTGGAAGCGCGCCAAGCGGAGCGCTCCGCGGTAAGTGGAGTAGATAAATAGGACTTTTCGATTTCCGCGCCACCTTTTTCACCACGTATCCCGTGTGCGACTGTTGGGGGGATTTGACAGGATCGCTCAGGCCCATGCGTCAGCTACTTGGAAGTAGGCCTTTAAAAGTGGCAAGGCCAAGGCGTTTGCACTTTGCGTGCCCATTCCCCTTCTTATTCCTCTTGCATCCCCGCTTCGTCCAGCCCAACCACTCTCGCCGCCGCTGCTCTGCCACCATAGGGAAGGACAAAACGGCAGCGTAGAGCGTGCGAAGAAGGCGACGGGGGAGGCGATGCACAAGAAAATGAATCGGTGGTCTTCATCGCGCTCGGGGCTGCCGTCAGGTTGGATCAAAGGAGACTGGCTCCGATCTTCGCTTCGGCAGGAGGACTTGGATGATATGGCCGAGTTAGGGCTGATCATCCATAAGTCTGCGCGCCTGCCGAGGGGGGAAACGGAGCCGCAGCCGCGACCGGGTGAGTGTGTTCTGCTCGCCACTCATGTCGACCACGGCTTCTCGCTTCCAGCGCATCCCTTCTTTCGAGGTTTCCTAAATTTCTTTGGTGCCCAACTCCACCATTTTACTCCCAATACCATCACATATCTTGCTGCACTTGTTTCCATGTGTGAGAACTTGCTGGGGTGCCGACCACACTAGGGTCTTTTCAAGCACATCTTTACCATGCGATCCCAAACTATGAAGAAAGCGAACTCAAAAGACGAGAAAACCCACGTTATCCACATGTGTGGGGGTTTGGGCATCCAGAAGAGGAAGAGGAGCTCTTTCCCTCCGATGACTCTTCCGGAGTTGGTCAGGGGCTGGCAGTCGGCCTGGTTCTACTGTCGGGATATCGCGACCCCAGGCCAGTCGACCGGGCTTCCTCCTTTTTCTTTTGACCGTGTTCAAACTCCATCTTCCTTGAAAGTGGCTGCTGCGGAGAAGGCGGAGACAGGCATGCTAGTTGAGAAAGTCGTCCAACTAATCAACCAAGGTGTCACTGGTATGGACCTGCTCGAGGTATTCCTCAGTCGGCGGATCCAACCCCTCCAAGCTCGTGACCATTCCAAGTGGATGTACTCTGGGGCTGGTGACACCGCTCAGGTTCATCTGGAGGAGGTAGAGGCCAAAACCGTGGCCGAGTGTGTCGGATTTCGGGTTCCGGCAGACCCTTAAGGTTCGAACTATGGGGTGCGCGCGGAGATTATGCCCTCTACCTCTCCGTCTCGCAAAGATCTAAACTATCAAAAGAACAACACAACAGACACAGAGTTTACACTGGTTCGGGCCACCGATGTGGTGTAATACCCTACTCCAGTGTGGTGTGGTGGATTGCCTCTTGGGCTGATGATGATGAACACTACAAGGTAGAACAGCCTCGCGAGGGCCTGTTCTTGGCCTGGGGGATGAACTGCTAGGAGGAGTTCGATCGCCCTTCTCTCTCTCTCTCTGATTCTCTGCTCTAGGTACTCAATTCTGATTGCCCCTACCCTTGGTGTGGCTAGTCCTATTTATATGCAAAAGGCCCTGGGTCTCTTCCCAAATATTGAGCGGGAAGGGCGTCAACAATTGGCCAATTCGAAGGGGAACATCTGTTACACTTATCCTGACTAAAGTTGGTCCTCGCCTGCCAAAGGCCCTGTGGTGACGCCGTTCTGGGCTCCACGATGACCTCCTCCCCACCGTTGGACTGGTCTTGGTCTCGTTGCACTGAAATGGATACCTTTGCTTGATCCTCTCGCCTGCGCTTGCCCCCTTTGCACATAAGAGGAAAGGGAGGACACTGCGCGGGCTGGCGCCCGCCTGGTGCCCTTGGTCGTCATGGCTTGCGACATGGGCACCTCGCGAGGTACCCCGCCTTGATATCTCCGCCTCCTCGTGAGCCAGCCTGACGAGGTCGTGCCTGAGGAAGCGCCGTGTCGTCCGCCCCGCGAGGCTTGGCCCCTCACGAGGGTCTTGGGTCTTGTGTTGATGAAGATGGGCCGTGCTAGGCCCCCATTCGAGCCACGCCGCAGGCCGCAGGCAGGCAAGTCTGGGGACCCCCATTCCCAGAACGCCGACAGTAGCCCCCGGGCCCAAGGTGCGCGTGGACTTGGCCGTGCTAAGAGGCGAAAGGGCAAGGGCGAAGCGCCGCGGGACCTAACAGCCGGCGGCCTCGGGCACCGCGTAGCGGTTGATTGGACATGGGCGGCACTGTTCCCCCACGCTTCCTTATTTTGCGCCCTGCTATGTGGACTCGCAGTTGTACACAGCCGCTCCCCTTCCTGTTGCTCGACCGTCCCCTATTCTACCTCCCTTCGAACTTCGACTCTTGTCTCCAATCCCATCTCACATCTTCCCCCTCCTTTCCATCGCCATGGCTCCGACGAAGAAGGAGAAAGGGAAGAAACCCATGGCTCTGTCTCGCTCGCCGCCGTCGGTGGCCCCCGCCGTCGGCCGATCGATCATACTCAATCGAGAGTGCCCGGATGTGACGCCCCCGATTCAATCGTACAGTAATCATGCATGCAAATGTGTACGATCAAGATCAGGGACTCACGGGAAGATATCACAACACAACTCTACAAATAAAATAAGTCATACAAGCATCATAATACAAGCCAGGGGCCTCGAGGGCTCGAATACAAGTGCTCGATCATAGACGAGTCAGCGAAAGCAGCAATATCTGAGTACAGACATAAGTTAAACAAGGTTGCCTTAAGAAGGCTAGCACAAACGGGGATACAGATCGAACGAGGCGCAGGCCTCCTGCCTGGGATCCTCCTAAGCTACCCCTGGTCGTCGTCAGCGGGCTGCACTTAGTAGTAGGCACCTCCAGCGTAGAAGGAGTCGTCATCGACGGTGGCGTATGGATCCTGGGCTTCATCGTCTGGTTGCGGCAACCGGGTAGAAGGGAAAGGGGGAAAAGGGGGAGAAAAGCAACCGTGAGTACTCATCCAAAGTACTCGCAAGCAAGGAGCTACACTACATATGCATGGATATATGTGTAAAGGGGCCATATCAGTGGACTGAACTGCAGAATGCCAGAATAAGAGGGGGATATCTAATCCTATCGAAGACTGCGCTTCTGGCAGCCTCCGTCTTGCAACATATAGAAGAGAGTAGACTGAAGTCCTCCAAGTAGCATCGTATAGCATAATCCTACCCGGCGATCCCCTCCTCGATGCCCTGTTAGAGAGCGATCACCGGGTTGTCATAATCCTATCTGGCACTTGGAAGGGTGTGTTTTATTAAGTATCCGATTCAAGTTGTCATAAGGTCAAGGTACAACTCCGGGTCGTCCTTTTACCAAGGGACACGTCTATTCGAATAGATAAACTTCCCTGCAGGGGTGCACCACATAACCCAACACGCTTGATCCCATTTGGCCGGACACACTTTCCTTGGTCATGCCCGACCTCGGAAGATCAACACGTCGCAGCCCCACCTAGGCACAACAGAGCGGTCAGCACGCCGATCTAAACCTATGCGCGCAGGGATCTGGGCCCATCGCCCTGAGCACACCTGCACGTTGCGTATGCGGCCGGAAGCAGATCTAGCCCCCTTAATACAAGTGCGAGCTTACGATCCAATGCAGCACGCGCCACTCAGTCGTTGACGTCAAGAAGTGCTTCGGCTGATACCACGACGCCGAGTGCCCATATCTTTCCCGCGTAGTTGGTTAGTGCGTATAGACCAAATGGCCAGAGTCAGATCAAATACCCAGATCTCGTTAAGCGTGTTAAGTATCCGCGAACGCCGACAGGGCCAGGCTCACCTCTCACCCAGGTAGCCCCGAACTGCCCTTCCGCTCCGCCACAAAGATCCACACAGAGGGCCGTCGGGACAAAGGTCCTTTCAGCCCCCAATCCGTGAATTACTCGCGGGTACTCCTCGAGCCAACCCGACTTTGGTCACCACATGTATCATGTTTAAAGTATAGTATATATCCATGATCACCTCCCGAAGTGATCACAACCCAGTAGTATAGCATGGCAGAAGGACAAGAGTGTAGGGCCACTGATGGAACTCTAGCATCCTATACTAAGCAGGTAGGATTGCAGGTAAAGGTAACAACAGTAGTAGCAAGGACAGGCTATGCAGCAGTATAGGATTAACTGAAAGCAGTAACATGCTACACTACTCTAATGCAAGCAGTATAGATCAGAGTAGGCGATATCTGGTGATCAAGGGGGGGGGGGCTTGCCTGGTTGCTCTGGCAAGAGAGAGGGATCGTCAACTCCGTAGTCGAACGGGGCAGCAGCAGCGTCGGTCTCGGTGTCTAGCGAGAGAAGAGGGGGAAGAAACAATAAATATTTAAGCAAGTAGATGCATAGTGATGCATGACATGACAAGTAACGGCGTTAGAGGTGCCCTAACGCGGTATGGGATGATACCGGTGAAGGGGGAAACATCCGGGAAAGTTTTCCCGGTGTTTCGTGTTTTCGAGCAGAGGAGCCGGAGGGGGGAAAGTTGCGAGTTTGATATGTTAGGAATGTGTGGCGGACGAACAGGGTGCGTATCCGGGTTCGTCTCGTCGTTCTGAGCAACTTTCATGTTGAAAATAATTTAATCCGAGTTACGGATTAAAAGATATGATTTTCTAAAGATTTTATTAATTTCTGGAATTTAATTAATTATTTCATTTAATTCGAAAATGGATTTATGACATCAGCATGATGTCATGCTGACGTCAGCAGTCAACAGGGTTGACTGGTCAACCTGACAGATGGGGCCATTGACTGGGTCAACAGCACAGTCAGCAGGTCCAGTCAGCAGCCAACAGTCATGTTGACTTAGTCAAACTTACGCGTGGGTCCCACTTGTCATAGTCACAGTTTAACTAAGCATAATTAATTAGTTAATTAATCATTAGGTTAGCTAATCAGGGTTAATCAGGTTAATTTAACAGATCTAATTAAGTTAATTAATTATCTAATAATTTAATTAATATTTTCTAATTAATTTTCTAATTCTTCTTTTTTTTAAACATTCTAGGGTGGCCCCACATGTCAGTGGCCCAGAGGGCATAACGGGCGCGCGGTCTTTCGGGTGCGGGCGTAACCCTGTGGGCACTGGGTGCGCCCGGCGCACGCCAGCGCCGGCGGCCAGGCCAAGGGAGGCGGCGGAGGGACGACTCGGGGGGCGACTACAGCGGGCCGGCCGCTGGGGGCGTAGGGAAGGCGGCGGTGGTCGGAGCGCGCGACACGAGTCGCGCGGCTAGCAGCAGGGGGGGAGGCGCGGTGGTGGCAGGCGCTGCTGGGACAGCAAGCAGCGCATGCGGGGGCTGCGAGCGGCAGAGCAGGCAGTGGGGCGCCGGAACGCGCGAGGGAGAAAGGAGGAGGGGGGCTCACTGCGGGTGTAGGGGACAAGGCAGCATGCTCGAGCTCGAGGGGGAGGACGGGGCCGACGCGGCGGAGCGAGAGGCAGGCCGGCGGGGTAGACGACGAGGTGGAGGCAGTGGCGTCGCGGCGAGGTGCGACGGCGGCGGGGCCGGGCAACATGCGGCGTCGGGCACCGAGGGCGACGGGGCCGGGCAGCGACGACGATGAGCGGTGCGGCCCCCTCCCGATCCAAATCGGACAAAGGGGGCCGAGGGAGAGGGGGTCGGCGAGGAGGAGGTCGAGGACGGACTGTCCGGCGGGGAGGCAGCGCCGGCGATCGGCGTCAGGGGCGCGCGGCGGCGTTGGGTGCGAGTGCCCCGATCCCGATCTGGATCGGGGGGTAGGAGGAGAGAAGTGTGGGGATTGTGCGGGGCGAGTGGGGATCGTGGGGGCAGGCTAGGGTTTCCCAGGGGGTTATGGAGATGGGGTGGGGCGCGACTAGGCTGGCTGGTTGTGGCCTGGTGGCCAGCTGGGCCACGGTCGGCCCGGTGTTTAGTTGTGTTTGCTTTTCCTTTTCTGTTTCTGTTTTTATTTATTTATTTCTTTTAATGTTTTAATTTGTTCCTATTAATTTTAGTTTTAGTAAAATGTACACGTAGCATCTAAGTTAGTATCGCAACTTAGTCCATAGTCACAAAAAGTATAGTCCTCAAATAAATTAGTTTGACATTTCAATAATTACAAAAGGTATTTAAATAATTGTTCTACTGCTGTTTTATTTATCTAATAGTATTTAAACATTTTGCAAAGGTGTGGAGTCGTGATCACCGAATGCATGTGTACAGTGATCCCAGAGATCAATGCTCACTGAACACACAGAAGCTGAATAACAAGAGTCTTACATCCATACATACCGTCTTACACAAGTTATGACCATTATGGTCAAGTCTTACATAGATAAAGCCTTAAGGGTTGAACATCGAATGAAACACAAGCAGCGGAAATCTTCGTTGATAAGTAGAACCCATGCCATCTGCCTTAACCCTACACGCATTCTGACTGGGAAGCGTCCTAGTTCGCATGTTCGTCTCCAAAGGATTCTTCCTCGAACTCCTGCTCTTCCATGCCTTGTCAATTAAATAACTAGTGGCAAGCCAATGAGTACTTTGAATGTACTCGCAAGCAACCCATGTTTTGGTTCAAGGTACAATAATGCATGACATAGGTAATTTTTTTTGCGGAAAGCTAGTTTTGAGTGCAATGACATGTTCAACAACTTGTAAGACATGCATGAGGAGAATTCAAGTAATCATGAGGACAGGTTACAGATATCAACATAGTTAGAGTGGGCACCAACCCAACTCAATCATGTCAAGTCCTTGACTTGACCCCAAGTAATTCTTCCCACACACACCGGTTTGTAAACAAGTGGACGTAGTTTAAGCAGCACCGCCCAACTGTCCTTGACCGTGGACACGGCTATTCGAATAGTATTACACTCTGCAGAGGTTGCACACTTTACCCATAAGATCCGGGGAGCTTCCGTGTCATCCACGACCCGCGGTACCTCAAGTACCCAGGGTAAGCACCCGATCACTATCTTTCCCTAGACGACACTAACAAGGAGTCCACTCATTGTTCCGTATCCTCACGATGAACATCATACGAGACTCGCGCGAGATCATAACATCCGAGAGGGGACACAACGGTGTATCCGATGCCCTGTGAAAACAGTCATGGCCGCCCTACCTGGCACGACCCCGTCCCGAGAGAGAGCACCCACTCTCCCTCGTCACTAGTAATGCGGGCTCCAAGCTAGTATCGACTTAGGTAATCAATAAGGCCCTTTCCCATATAAGGGTAGAGTGGTTGCGCATGTAAGGTTGGGACAGTCGACAAATCTTAAATCGAATCCGTTTTCAAAAAAGAACACACACACTTGCCTCGGTACACCACTTCGTCATCAAGTGGCTACCCATCTCATCATCTCCCTCGGGCATAAGTGGCACCCGATGGGATTTTCGAAAAGTCCTTTGAAAATGCTTTGTCTCCATCACCATGCATATTCCCGTCCCTTTTTGCGTAGCACTACTTTAGCATCCTATCTACTCCCACCGACATAACCCTCATAAGGAGGTAGAGTCATGCACAATGCAAGTATCAACGAGGAAGTAACAGAGGCAACCCATCAAAGTGGTTTCCATCACATCATGATTCCGAAGCAACGCTAATAAAGTGCTATATGACATGCATAAAAAGGTTTCATAGACATGGTCAAAGGGCTGGTTGCCTTAGTCTTCAAGGTCTTCAAGTCCTTCTGCTTCTTCTTATCTAACTACCTCGTTAAATACGGGATCTATTCGTCGCAAGAAAATAACGAGAAAATAAAGCAATAGTAAAACAGCAAAACCAAAGTGCTCAGAAAAATGTCAACTTGTTTTTGATAAATACTAGGGGAAAATCTAAGAAGGTGAAAATTACTAGTTATGGATTTGGAGTTGTGGAACAGGAGAAATGGATTTTCAAAGGCATATTTAAATGCTTAAAATCACATTTAAATATTTATAGTAAAGAAAAGTTGGTTGGATTTGAATGGAAGTTACACCATTAAATAGGTTGCAATATTCTAGGAATTTAGAAATTGGAATTAATTTATTTGGACTATTATTTCTCCCTGTGGAATTTTTACAAGACAGCAAGGAAAAGGAAAAAGGAGAAATGGCACTGTGCCACTGGGCCAGAGCAGCCCAGGGCAGCAGGCCCAGCCAGCGGGCCGGCCCAGCCGAGCCAGCGCATAGCGCGCGCGCCCGTCCACCCATTTTAAACCTGACGGGCGGGGCCCGCAGGTCAGAGAGAGAGAGGGGCACGGGGACGAGGGAGAGGATGACAGGCGGGGCCCGCCTGTCATCACTAACCCGTGGACTGGGGGGTCGCGGTGCTCACCAGCGATGATGCAGGCCACGGCGAGCTCCGGCGAGTGCGGGGATGGCTTCAGGGGACTGCCGCACGTCAGGGGGTGGTGGACTTGGCCGGCGGGGGTGCCTGGTTCGCCGGCGACGAGGTCCACGGCGAAGGAGCTTCGGGAGTCGATGGCTCCGGCCGTTTCAGGCTGCAAAAGAGAGGGGAAATGGAGGGGAATTGATCAGTGGGAGGAGGCGGTTCCAGATCGGGGCAGAGGAGGAGCGGGGGTGGCCTGTACCTCGCGAACTCCGGCGAGCTAACGCGGCGGAGCTCGAGCTCGATCTCGAGCTCGGGCGGTTCTGGGAAGGAGCTGGGGGTGCAAGGGGAGGTTCTGGTGATCCAGAGAGCGAGTGGTAAGGGTGGAAGGGCTCGGGGAGGCCTTATATAGCCGCACGGTAGTCCACCGTGGACCTGTGCGCCGGCGAGCTCATTGCCGTCGCCACGGGCCACGGAGGCCTGGTTGGTTGTGTCTGAGGTGTTTGTGGGGGTCGACTACGCCCTGGGGAAGAAGAGAGGGGGCGGGGACAGGTCAGAGACGCCGCGCGTGTGAGCTCGCCCATTGGAGCGCTCGGGCGGCCGCCGCACGTGCGAGCTGGGGCGAGAGGAGGGAGAAGGAGGAGGGGGCCGGCAGTGTGCCGTGTCCCAGACATCGAGGCACCTCGGGGGACACGAGGGGGAGAGCCGAGGTGGCCGGATGTGGCTGGAGGGGGGTGACTACAGTGCGGGAGCGCCCTGTAGCGCGCTCCAGAGCGTGCAAATGGCTGCCATGGCATTGTTTAAAGGGCAGGGGTGCGTCCACTAGTGTCTAGCAGGTCTAGGGGGGAGTAAAGAAGAGGAGGGGGGCATTGGATGCCCTGGATGGCCACTAGAGTGAGGAGGGAGGTGAAGAAGAGGGGGAAAGTGGCTCTCCAGAGAGAGGAAGAGGGGGTTTTCACCCCTCAATTATTGAGCTAGGGACTTGCCATTGTTACTGGAGGTGAAAGGGGTCTAGGGGGAGCTGTGGTAAAAAGTGGAGCTCACCAAGAATAGTGGAAGGGGTCCAAACAGTGGTTTTTGCAAAATTTCAGAAGGTGTTAGATGTTGGTTTGGTCAAGAAAATGATCTCCAATTTCCATGAAACATCACAGGGTGAAATGACACATACAATTAGGGCCTTCCACCAATTTGGAGCTTAATTGGGCAAAGTTGCCAATGCAACTTTTGTAAACCCTAGAAATGAGCAAAAATGGACTTGTGTAGATCTAGTTGAGCAAATTACTTCTCCTCGATGCACCACTTGGTATAGTGGCCTCATTTGGTCATGTGAACATGGTCACGAAAGATGGGGTCAAGGAGAGAAAGTTGGTACTACAAACTTGTTCAAAGTTGATTCTGGTCAGAGAGGGTTTTGGGGCACTTTGATCAAGATAAAATTCTCTCCAACTTGTGCCATTTGGTCTAGATGCATTATTACACCATTTGAGCATGTGCACCAAGTTTGAGAGCAATTGGACATGTTTGACAGTGTAAAGCTGTTCAAACTTGAAAAAAGACAGAAGTGGTTTTGAGAGGGTTTCATGAGGTTATACTATTCTCCATGACATGATACTTGGCAAGATCATCAAAAATGTCATATGTGACATGCTAGAATTTTCTTGGATTTTTATGAAAATATTTCCTATAGAAATATTTCAAATCCTTGAAATGAGCAGAAATGGTTTTGGGAGGGTTTGTCCAATATTTTGATCATGACCATGTGTTGAAACTCATATATATGGGAAATATATGTCCATTTAGTCTCCCCAATTTTTCTCAAATATTTTTAAAGCTCTAAAATAATTTTAACCTATTTAAGACCATTTCTGGCCTTAAGAAAAAGTCTTTAAATAACATAGGAAAATAACTTTTAAAATTATATTTTTGTGGTTTCTGGGTATCCTATATCTAATAGGTGTCAAATATATCTTTGGAAATATTTTTACTGCCTTTAATTAAGTATTTGCAGTGAAATCCTCAATCCAGGGTTTTTCGGAAAACTAATTCTTAAAAAAAATACTTTTTGGCCAAATTATTTTTGTAAGAAAATACTATATTGCTCTATATACATGGCATGATCATTGGGCAGAAGTTTGGAACAACGAGATGATGTATAGAAGGTGGAGTAGTTGACTATAAAGAGCACTTGAAAAACCACTCAGAGAAAACCAACTTCAAAATAAAAGCCAATTGATGCAAAAGTTTTTGTTGGTCCAAATTTTCATGCTTTATTAATGCAAATGATATGTTACAAAATGCAGGGTGTGGCAGACCTACCCCCCTTACAAGAATCTCGTCCCGGAGATTCCCAGACTAAGCGCGGAAAGGAATACGGAAACTTGGATCTGGGGTAGTTTTCACGTCCTCATACTGCTTCTGCTTCCGTTTGGTGCTCCATTGAACCTTGAAGTACTCGATGGTGTGGCTTTGCATTTGTTGTCCTGCTTGATCCGGATTGCAATTGGGGTCTCTCGCGTATGTCATATTGGGCCGGGGGTCAATGGTTTGATGATTAATGCCCTGGTTGAGACCGGGCTAATTAGGAAGTTGGAAACGCTTTTGAGGGTGTGTCGCATGGAAAGCGCTATGCACAGTGGGTGACTCAGGCGGTAACTCTGACTGGTAGCTGTCTTCTCTTCGTCTTGTGGCGATCTCGAAGGGGGTTGTTAAATCTTGGAGTGATCTCGAAGAGGGCCGATGAATCTTGGCGTGGGTTTCCTTGTCACGAAAATGCTTAGTTCCCTTGAGAGAAGTGGCTTGCAGATACGCCTAGTCTTCGATGCGGAGGTTTACTTCTTGACGTTGGTGGTTGGTGTAGTTCTTCCTCCTGGACATGGCGATCTTCAGATGTTCCCTAACCAGCTAAACGATTCTTCTTCCGTCTTTGGGTAGGCAAGTATGTCATCAAGGAAAGATGGCAACTAACTTGTCCGAGTACTCCGTGAAGACTTGCCCACGGGGTACATAGAGTATAGGTTGGGGCATCGGTGGTGGTCATGGTTGGGTTTTGGCCAAGGTTTCCTTGTCCTAGAGCCAAAGCCCATGGCCGTGATTCCTACCATGTCGTGGCTAGGTGGGGCTCAAGGGTTTCAAGGATTCTAGTGTGCGAGTGAACGTTTATCATCTTATCCTTGAGCACAGTTCCTGAGATGCCAACTGTTCCATCTAGTCTTTCCAAATAATCACATCATGTTATTCATATCCTCATGACTCTCGAGAGGAGGTCTAACAAAATCATATATGTCTACAATCCCCAAACTCGTATGTATGGCTACCCCTAAAAATCCATGGGTTGAGCACATAAGCTACTAAGCTTGAATTTAATCACCACAATCCAAGTGCTCAGTCTATTGATCCAAGGTCCGCGATAAAGTATCTCTATCCTAAGGAAACACGTCGTAAGCCACTCCAAGATCTTGTTTCCTTCCTATGAATCAACTCCAATAGCCCATTAACTTCCATTAATCGCTACATAATCCATTAATTTTACAAATCCAATGTCTATGGTGTTCCACATGATCTCCTAAAGTCTATGTAATCCCCAATGCTTGAAAGGGTTGTCTCTACTATAGTAAGTCCACCAATTCCCATTATCATGATCAGGTAAACTCCAAGATCAAGCTCATACATATCCCTAGATAAACTCCGACAATTAATCCAATCTCCTAGTTTATTGCCCTCCAAGAAACATGGTATCATGGTCGAGATCATCAGTCTAAATCCAATTTACTCCGAACCACGTATAATTACTCTGCATCCATACTCCACTAGGATAACCTATTGAATCCAAATCTCATGTCCAACGAGGATTCCTATCTATTTCCCCCAAGTCATTATCATCATGACAACTATCTCCTATCAATATCCCCTGGCTAAGTCAAATCCCCATAATTCCAAGAATTAAGCTTGCGATCTTAATTGTCCTATAAATCCAATTTGCTCAGGGGTAATGAAAGCTATGCTACTCTATAATCATGATCCAGCCACGTTTATCTACCAACATCAAAGCCTCATAATCCTCCAAATAGTCTCATATAATTCCTCAAGCCATAGATATAAACTCATATAGTCATTTGACCTTAATTCCTACATCCTTAAACTGGTCTTCCCTATGGCATTGTCAGTTTTGGTGCTATCTTAGGACGATAATGTGCTCGTTCACTATGTCCACTAGTTCCATAATGAACCCAGTTGATAAGCAAGGCTTATTGAGGCTTAACTGGTTCTCCTGCAAGTATGTGGGTTAAGCACATGGTTAAGGATTCGAGATGGGGAATCTTATGAAGTCTCGAAGGGTCTAGGAATGGGTTTCTAGTCTGGAGGGTCAAATAAAACTTTACGGGGTTGCGTTTGGTCGTGAGATTGTAGCAGAAGGCTTTATTGCTAGTTGATTGCCGAGCCAGGATCCTTGGTGCATCTTGTCTTGCTGATCTTCAGTTGATCAGAGAGAAGAGAGGGGGAAGGTACCATAGAGAAGGGGAATGCCTAAAAAGGGGGTTTTATGGTGTAAGTGTAAACAAACAAGTGTCGTAAAGGCGACACACAATCATTAAGATAAGATAGGTGATATAGTCGCGTACAAGCTGCCTAGGGCAAATGTGCGACTTATATCAAAACACAATCAAGTAAAAAAAAACAGCAACACAAAACGTGGTTCCATTCGAACCATCCCACGGACTCGACTACGCATATGGGGGTACACGACTCATCCTACCCTAGGGGTCCTTGGACTTGGTAGTCGTGGTTGCTTGGAGAGAAGGGTGCTCAGTCTTCAGTTTCTGGGTTCCCCTTGTGGTGCCAAAGGGTATGCGGTAGTTGGCTGCTTGTTGGGACACATCCTTTTAATGTGCCCATGTTCACCACACTCGTGACAAGTGACGGAAGAAAAAGGGTTTCTATTCAGTCTTGGATATTGTCGTCGGGGGCCTGTCGATGATCCTTTATGAGGTGGATATGGAAATCCATTCCTATGCCTTTTGCGTGGGGTTTGGTTGCGAGCTTTCTGAAGTCCCTTGATTTGCTGCTCTTGATTAAAAATGTGGGCTTCTAAGGCAGTGATTTGCTGTTCTCGCTCGACCACCTTCTTCTTCTCGAGGTAGTGGAGGTGCAGAAGTGAAGGGAGGTCTTGGCGAGCCTTAAGGAATGCTTCGGTAAGGTGACGTAGAAGGTAGTCTCCGGCATTGATGAAGCGGATCTGGTACTTGAGGGTTGGATCCTCATCTTCTGGGGAAATCATCACTTGAGCTGGGGCTCCAAATCCGTTCTTTCCAGGTAGATAGCGGGTGGCGTGTTCTTCTTTCATTTCTAGCAGGAGGCCTCGAAGACGGAGGAGTGCTTCATATGCCACTTGCTGAATGGCCAGGTCTTTTGTTGGCATAGGTGGTCCAATGAAGAACCACCCCTGGGGTGAGGTCTTGGCAGGCACAAAAACCTTGGCATAGAACTCCTACTCGAGCACATCATTTTCTAGTTCATGCAGGGTGTATACGGGCAGCAAGGGGTAGTGGCATTGTTGGAGGCAGTCTTTTAAGAGTTATGGAAATCCTCTCATAAGAAGTCTTAAGGGGGCGACAGCTATCTACAAAAGTTGAATAGGGGAGGTCAATATGGAAAAATATTCCTTGGGTTCGATAAGCTTAGAAAAGAAGAGAAGTTCAGATGGTCTCAAGCTAACTAACGTTCATGCTAACTAAGGCTTCCTACAGTCAAGATGGCTCTGATACCAGCTCTGTGGGGACCCTGACTCATAAGTCGTGATCACCGAATGCACGTGTACAGTGATCCCAGAGATCAATGCTCACTGAACACACAGAAGCTGAATAACAAGAGTCTTACATCCATACATACCGTCTTACACAAGTTATGACCATTATGGTCAAGTCTTACATAGATAAAGCCTTAAGGGCTGAACATCAAATGAAACACAAGCAGCGGAAATCTTCGTTGATAAGTAGAACCCATGCCATCTGCCTTAACCCTACAGGCATTCTGACTGGGAAGCGTCCTAGTTCGCATGTTCGTCTCCAAAGGATTCTTCCTCGAACTCCTGCTCTTCCATGCCTGGTCAATTAAATAACCAGTGGCAAGCCAATGAGTACTTTGAATGTACTCGCAAGCAACCCATGTTTTGGTTCAAGGTACAATAATGCATGACATAGGTAAATTTTTTTGCGGAAAGCTAGTTTTGAGTGCAATGACATGTTCAACAACTTGTAAGACATGCATCAGGAGAATTCAAGTAATCACGAGGACAGGTTACAGATATCAACATAGTTAGAGTGGGCACCAACCCAACTCAATCATGTCAAGTCCTTGACTTGACCCCAAGTAATTCTTCCCACACACACCGGTTTGTAAACAAGTGGACGTAGTTTAAGCAGCACCGCCCAACTGTCCTTGACCGTGGACACGGCTATTCGAATAGTTTTACACTCTGCAGAGGTTGCACACTTTACCCACAAGATCCGGGGAGCTTCCGTGTCATCCACGAGCCGAGGTACCTTAAGTACCCGTGGTAAGCACCCGATCACTATCTTTCCCTAGACAACACTAACAAGGAGTCCACTCGTTGTTCCGTATCCTCACGATGTACATCATACGAGACTCGCTCGAGATCGTAACATCCGAGAGGGGACACAACGGTGTATCCGATGCCATGTGAAAACAGTAATGGCCGCCCTACCTGGCACGACCCCGTCCCGAGAGAGAGCACCAACTCTCCCACATCACTAGTAATGCGGGCTCCAAGCTAGTATCGACTTAGGTAATCAATAATGCCCTTTCCCATATAAGGGTAGAGTGGTTGCGCATGTAAGGTTGGGACAGTCGACAAATCTTAAATCTAATCTGTTTTCGAAAAACAACACACACACTTGCCTCGGTACACCACTTCGTCATCAAGTGGCTACCCATCTCATCATCTCCCTCGGGCATAAGTGGCACCCGATGGTGTTTTTGAAAAGTCCTTTGAAAATGCTTTGTCTCCATCACCATGCATATTCCCGTCCCTTTTTGCGTAGCACTACTTTAGCATCCTATCTACTCCCACCGGCATAACCCTCATAAGGAGGTAGGGTCATGCACAATGCAAGTATCAACGAGGAAGTAACAGAGGCAACGCATCAAAGTGGTTTCCATCACATCATGATTCCGAAGCAACGCTAATAAAGTGCTATATGACATGCATAAAAAGCTTTCATAGACATGGTCAAAGGGCTGCTTGCCTTAGTCTTCAAGGTCTTCAGGTCCTTCTCCTTCTTCTTATCCAACTACCTCATTAAATACGGGATCTATTCGTCGCAAGAAAATAACGAGAAAAATAAGGGAATAGTAAAACAGCAAAACCAAAGTGCTCAGAAAAATGTCAACTTGTTTTTGATAAATACTAGGGGAAAATCTATG
Organism: Aegilops umbellulata; assembly: GCA_032464435.1. Taxonomy (NCBI): domain Eukaryota; kingdom Viridiplantae; phylum Streptophyta; class Magnoliopsida; order Poales; family Poaceae; genus Aegilops; species Aegilops umbellulata. The sequence goes on from CP136056.1 coordinate 117,317,589, forward strand.
AAGGTGAAAATTACTAGTTATGGATTGGGAGTTGTGGAACAGGAGAAATGGATTTTCAAAGGCATATTTAAATGCTTAAAATCACATTTAAATATTTATAGTAAAGAAAAGTTGGTTGGATTTGAATGGAAGTTGCACCATTAAATAGGTTGCAATATTCTAGGAATTTAGAAATTGGAATTAATTTATTTGGCCTATTATTTCTCCCTGTGGAATTTTTACAAGACAACAAGGAAAAGGAAAAAGGAGAAATGGCACTGTGCCACTGGGCCAGAGCAGCCCAGGGCAGCAGGCCCAGCGAGCGGGCTGGCCCAGCCAAGCCAGCGCAGAGCGCGCTCGCGCCCGTCCATCCATTTCAAACCTGACGGGCGGGGCCCGCAGGTCAGAGAGAGAGAGAGAGGGGCGCGGGGACGAGGGAGAGGATGACAGGCGGGGCCCGCCTGTCATCACTAATCCGTGGACAGGGGGGTCTCGGTGCTCACCGGCGACGATGCAGGCCACGACGAGCTCCGGCGAGTGCGGGGATGGCTTCAGGGGACTGCCGCACGTCGGGGGGTGGTGGACTTGGCCGGCGGGGGTGCCTGGTTCGCCGGCGACGAGGTCCGCGGCGGAGGAGCTTCGGGAGTCGACGGCTCCGGCCGTTTCAGGCTGCAAAAGAGAGGGGAAATGGAGGGGAAGTGATCAGTGGGAGGAGGCGGTTCCAGATCGGGGCACAGGAGGAGCGGGGGTGGCCTGTACCTCGCGAACTCTGGCGAGCCGACGCGGCGGAGATCGAGCTCGATCTCGAGCTCGGGCGGTTCTAGGAAGGAGCTGGGGGTGCAGGGGGAGGTTCTGGTGATGCAGAGAGCGAATGGTAAGGGTGGAAGGGCTCGGGGAGGCCTTATATAGCTGCATGGTGATCCACCATGGACCTGTGCGCCGGCGAGCTCGTTGCCGTCGCCACGGGCCACGGGGGCCTGGTTGGTTGTGTCTGAGGTGTTTGTGGGGGTTGACTACGCCCAGGGGAAGAAGAGAGGAGGCGGGGACAGGTCAGAGACGCCGCGCGTGTGAGCTCGCCTATTGGATCGCTCGGGCGGCCGCCGCGCGTGCGATCTGGGGCGAGAGGAGGGAGAAGGACGAGGGGGCCGGCAGCGTGCCGTGTCCCAGACGTCGAGGCACCTCGGGGGACACGAGGGGGAGAGCCGAGGTGGCCGGATGTGGCTGGAGGGGGGTGGCTACAGTGTGGGAGCGCACTGTAGCGCGCTCCAGAGCGTGCAAATGGCTGCCATGGCATTGTTTAAAGGGCAGGGGCGCGTCCACTAGTGTCTAGCAGGTCTAGGGGGGAGTAAAGAAGAGGAGGGGGCATTGGATGCCCTGGATGGCCACTAGAGTGAGGAGGGAGGTGAAGAAGAGGGGGAAAGTGGCTGTCCAGAGAGAGGAAGAGGGGGTTTTCACCCCTCAATTATTGAGCTGGGGACTTGCCATTGTTACTGGAGGTGAAAGGGGTCTAGGGGGAGCTGTGGTAAAAAGTGGAGCTCACCAAGAATAGTGGAAGGGGTCCAAACAGTGGTTTTTGCACAATGTTAGAAGGTGTTTGATGTTGGTTTGGTCAAGAAAATGATCTCCAATTGCCATGACACTTCACAAGGTGAACTGACACATATAATTAGGGCCTTCCACCAATTTGGAGCTTAATTGGGCAAAGTTGCCAATGCAACTTTTGTAAACCCTAGAAATGAGCAGAAATGGACTTGTGTAGATCTAGTTGAGCAAATCACTTCTCCTTGATGCACCACTTGGTGTAGTGGCCTCATTTGGTCATGTGGACATGCTCACAAAAGTTGGGGTCAAGGAGAGAAAGTTGGTAGTACAAACTTGTTCAAAATTGATTCTGGTCAGAGAGGGTTTTGGGGCACTTTGATCAAGATAAAATTCTCTCCAACTTGTGCCATTTGGTCTAGATGCATTATACACCATTTGAGCATGTGCACCAAGTTTGAGAGCAATTGGACATGTTTGACAGTGCAAAGCTGTTCAAACTTGAGAAAAGACAAAAGTGGTTTTGAGAGGGTTTCATGAGGTTATACTGTTCTCCATGACATGATACTTGGCAAGATCATCCAAAATGTCATATGTGACATGCTATAATTTTCTTGGATTTTTATGAAAATATTTCCTATAGAAATATTTCAAATCCTTGAAATGAGCAGAAATGGTTTTGGGAGGTTTTGTCCAATATTTTGATCATGAACATGTGTTGAAACTCATATATATGGGAAATATATGTCCATTGAGTCTCCCCAATTTTTCTCAAATATGCTTAAAGCTTTAAAATAATTTTAACCTATTTAAGACCATTTCTGGCCTTAAGAAAAAGTCTTTAAATAAAATAGGAAAATAACTTTTAAAATTATATTTTTGTGGTTTCTGGGTATCCTATATCTAATAGGTGTCGAATATATCTTTGGAAATATTTTTAATGCCCTTAATTAAGTATTTGCAGTGAAATCCTCAATCCAGGGGTTTTTGGAATACTAATTCTTAAAAAAAATACTTTTTGGCCAAATTATTTTTGTAAGAAAATACTATATTGCTCTATATACATGGCATGATCATTGGGCAGAAGTTTGGGACAAGGAGATGAAGTATAGAAGGTGGAGTAGTTGACTATAAAGAGCACTTGAAAAACCACTCAGAGAAAACCAACTTCAAAATAAAAGCCAATTAATGCAAAAGTTTTTGTTGGTCCCAATTTTCATGCTTTATGTATGCAAATGATATGTTACAAAATGCAGGGTGTGACATGTGGTTTCTCCACTATAATTTCCTATGCAATATTTGGTTCACTCCGAACATTTTAGTTTTAAAATTTGAAAAAAAGTTATTGTTTGCTTGATTTTGAATGTGAATTCGAATCGGTTTCAAACTAATGCGAGACTAGCAACAATAATCATGGTGATGTGGCATCATTAGCAGAGGGTTACTGTAGCTTAATTATCCGGGCGTCACAATCCTCCTCCACTACAAGAAATCTCGTCCCGAGATTTAGGAGCGGGAGTAAGGGGGAGGGATCTGGTTACGAAATGCTAACGGATCTTCTCGGTCTTGGTTGCTCTTCTCGAAGGGGTCAATCCATTAAGTTGATGCCTCTGTTTCCTATGCATCAACGCATCATGATGAAGTTGTTGTCCTTCCTTCGGGATCTTCACCGTACTTAGGAAAGGATAAGAGGGGAAAAACTCTATAAGGACGGATTCTAATAAAATTGAGCATCGGACGGTTAACTCAGGGGAAGAAGCATAAGTATCTCTCGAATTGAAACTTAATAAGATATTGAGAGCAAAGTAAGAAGGTACCATGAGAAGTTTCAAACGGGCAGGCAATCGTTCGATGCCTGTTACAGGGCGTGAAAGGGGGTTCAAAGCAACGGAATAATTATTGTGTCCGATGTCAGAATTGACGATCTCATCGGAAGGTGGCTCATTAATTACATACGAGTCCACGCGGGAGGAATAAATTCGGGAACAGGGGGTGTATAGGAGAGTCAGGTTTTGATCCTATGGAACTGTGGGTTATGGGCCCACCATGTGGGTTAAAAATAGGAGCGGTGACATCTTGCACGGTCATGATAGCAAGGCATGTCAGGGAGTGCCATGTCAGTTATGTCGGCAACAACATTGGTACCATGGGCTAGGGACGAAGAGAACCATTTTCCTGCTCGTTGCAATGAGGCATACCAATAGGCAAAGTTCTCGTCCATCGGTGGTTACCAAAATGTCATCAACAGTAGAAACAGGGTCTTGCTGACAGAATTGTACACCGAGGTGTTTACATAAGCAGAAGAATATTACTGCTTAGATCATATAGACCTCAAGAAAGGTTAAACCAAACAATGGAAAGGATAATGTGTTTAAACACATGTTTCAGGGGTACATCCTTTCCAAGGACAAGCAGAGCATGATATCCGTGACAGGATAGAAGTAGAAAACCTTTTAGGTAAGGCGAGAGGAAATTGATGACATTACCCAAACAACGGTGTTTGGATAATTGATAAAGAAAATTTAGCATTGTGCTTCAAATGTTCTTGTTGATGAACAAAGTACCACAGACATGCTTCGAGATAGCATTGACATGCTCACTGGGTAAATATCAGACCTTGGATGCACAAAGGATCCATCAGGATCAACTCATAGAATAAGTCTTACCATTTTCTCATGGAAGAATGGATCATCTTTCTAAAAGGAAGAACTTTAACAATAGGCCCTCCAGCCAGGTGTGCTAGGCATGACATCACCTTACTGGGTCATATAAAGACCAATGTTATAACTCTTGGAAATATGTTCCACCCATCATATCTGATCGAGATTCGGATCTGATTGGTGTCAAGATAAGTCAGACACGGGATTCCTGAAAGTAAAGGTGCAGCACAAATTGACGACATGACATTGTAAGATTCTCGGGAAATGGACTATGGAAGCAAGTTCCAAAACAAGAGTTCATTAGTAAACCAACGAGAGGATGAGGAGGTGGCTGATGGACTCAGCGACATATCATCGAGATTTCCAAAACGATGGATTTCCACAATTATGTGAACAAGGAGATAACATTTGTCATATCAAATGATATAATGATGTATGCTAGAGGAAAAACATACATAATTAAGCTTTGGTTGAAAGATGTGCCCGAAATATGGGCATAGGTAGCCTGATCAATTGTCAGGCTGGTGATCCAATAACCGATAGGCTAAGAATGAACTGTTGGTCATTAACTTCAAAGCAATAGGGTTGCTAGAAGTGCAGAATCCAAACAGCACGGTTCACTTGTTGGTACCCCGGTTAGGACCAACACGGGGACCAAGAAAGATGATGATGGGGAGAAGTATCAATATACAAGAATTCTTAAGAGGTGGAGCAATCCTCACAACATTCTTGACATAAAAGATGGTAATACTCTAGTGTGAGGAAGAACAGATGTTGGATAGCAAGGAACTCAAGATACAACACAAAACAAGAACAAGTTTTGTGTTGGAGGGAATGCAATAATGTTGTCGATGATAACCCAAATCATCGAGGGCAAAGGATGGTATTTCTCATCAAGAATTTGATAGATATCTTGGAAGACCTCAGAATGTTGATGATGATCCCGACACATTTGTCGAGAGGTTTCGAGAAGATGTAACTGATCTGCAATGACATCAAGTCAATGGAATGATGAAGCAAAAGTTATTGGAACCATGGGTACGACACCAACTTGAAATCAAGTTTGCTGTTCAAGGAGAAATGATATGACGAGAAAGATCGACGTAAGACTAGCTCACCATCGGATTTTGTGCTCTGAGAAGAAGAACTAGGTAGCACAGTTAAATTTAGCACGATGATGATGTAGCCGATCAGGCTAGGAATGACGTGATGGAGCATTGAACTTCTTAACAACAAATTACTAGGAGTACTGAATTGTAGTGCGGATTCGATTCAATTCTTGAAGTCCTCGGTTGATGACAACCCAGAACCATTGGAGTGACTATGACAAGGAAAGGTACTAATTCATCAAAAATTCATAAGATGTAGTGCGATGGCATTATATCCTCGAGATACCAGGGGTAATACTGGAAGGTAGATCATAATAAAGGTCGGGCAAACGCATTAATCTGTAGAATACAAATGTTTTAACTTGTCTGAGAAATGGGATCAAAGAAGAACAATCATGGTCGGAACCATGGTTGCAAAGGATCAATTCACAGATACCAGATGATAGTTATCAAGGAAATAGTAATTTTTTTTTACAAGAAACTTCCATGATAGGATCTACATCGTGTCCATAGGCATGAACACAAAGTTCAAGGTCGACTCCCACTTCTTTAATGCATAACCTTTCATTCACTTCCCGCTTTCAAAGAAGTTGCAGTGTTGAAACTCATCTGGCGAGGCACCAGAAGAGTATGACTCGTGAAAACTTTCGGGTTCACACGGTCTTAGAGAAGGTATAGGTTCAACCCATCGGGGCATCTTTAGAAACATATACAATAAGCGTTAAGAGTAAATATCACCAGCTCAAAAGCAGAGCATGGTTGACAAAGCAGAGGATACAATTTACCAAAGGCATTATGTATCCGAGGAAAGGCTCACAGGCTTATTGAATATGAAGGACGTTGTCGGATAAAACCCAACAAAGGATCTGGTGGTCCACAAGGGATCTGACGTGAGCATCGGTACTCAACTGGAGGAAGAAGAATGCAAGGAGACCAGATTATTGAAACAACTGACTAACTCAAACCTCAAATGCAAAGGAATTATGATTTCCAAATCAAGGGACCAGAAGCAATGCTCTGATTAGGGGGGGATAAGTTGAATAGCCTTAGGTTACAATCAACGGCAATTGGATTGGTCGAGAACCAGCTCAGTCTGAGTCGGAAAGATAATTTAAAAGGATAAACTGATGATTGCGTGCATTGGCACTCATGTTGAATCAATGGGATCAAAATCACGGTGTCTAAGAATACTAACGAATATTGCCAGACATATGGAAAGCATCCATAGTGCAAGCAGACAAGTATTGCAGAGCAATAAGCTATTGAGGAATTTTGGAGGATCGAATAGTAATTGAAGACAATTGTGAAACACCTGAACAACTGGGGATGACCGGATACTCGATAAGGGCGAGAAATTATCCTAAGGGGTATTCAGGTGGCAAGAAACTGCAAGGCAGTAAGCACAAAATATTCTCGGAACAATAGAGGGGATCTCAGGGTATCTTGTTATAACAAGATCAACTAGGAATGAAAGTAAGAACGGCAAGTGTATGCAATTTTCCATAGGGATATTTCGGTGGTAGGGAATTGCAAAAGCAACAGGCTCAAAGTCTGGAGAGAACATCGGAGAGTATCTTCGAAATCCTTCGGTGCACCAAGTAATCATCTGGAGTAAGAGGTTCTCCGGGTGGAAGTAGTTACGAGAACCTAGAGTCAGAGTTAGTAAAATCATTTCACCCGAATAGAAGAGATGCCAGAGTCCCAGAGTATAGATCAAGGAATAAAAGATCCTACTACCACCCAATGGCGACGTGTGCCCGTAAGACACACAGCCATGTTAGTAAAAGTTTTGCAATGTCTAGACTCGACATCGGCCAAGGAGTTTGGAAGGGGGATTCCTACAGGCAGTCGGCTCTGATACCAACTTGTGACGCCCCCGATTCAATCGTACACTAATCATGCACGCAAATGTGTACGATCAAGATCAGGGACTCACGGGAAGATATCACAACACAACTCTACAAATAAAATAAGTCATACAAGCATCATAATACAATCCAGGGGCCTCGAGGGCTCGAATACAAGTGCTCGATCATAGATGAGTCAGCGGAAGCAGCAATATCTGAGTACAGACATAAGTTAAACAAGGTTGCCTTAAGAAGGCTAGCACAAACGGGGATACAGATCGAACGAGGCATAGGCCTCCTGCCTGGGATCCTCCTAAGCTACTCCTGGTCGTCATCAGCGGGCTGCACGTAGTAGTAGGCACCTCCTGCGTAGAAGGAGTCATCATCGACGGTGGCGTCTGGATCCTGGGCTCCATCGTCTGGTTGCGGCAACCGTGTAGAAGGGAAAGGGGGAAAAGGGGGAGAAAAGCAACCATGAGTACTCATCCAAAGTACTCGCAAGAAAGGAGCTACACTACATATGCATGGATATATGTGTAAAGGGGCCATATGAGTGGACTGAACTGCAGAATGCCAGAATAAGAGGGGGATATCTAATCCTGTGGAAGACTACGCTTCTGGCAGCCTCCGTCTTGCAACATATAGAAGAGAGTAGACTGAAGTCCTCCAAGTAGCATCGTATAGCATAATCCTACCCGGCGATCCCCTCCTCGATGCCCTGTTAGAGAGCGATCACCGGGTTGTCATAATCCTATCTGGCACTTGGAAGGGTGTGTTTTATAAAGTATCTGATTCTAGTTGTCATAAGGTCAAGGTACAACTCCGGGTCGTCCTTTTACCGAGGGACACGGCTATTCGAATAGATAAACTTCCCTGCAGGGGTGCACCACATAACCCAACACGCTTGATCCCATTTGGCCGGACACACTTTCCTTGGTCATGCCCGGCCTCGGAAGATCAACACGTCGCAGCCCCACCTAGGCACAACAGAGCGGTCAGCACGCCGATCTAAACCTATGCGCGCAGGGGTCTGGGCCAATCGCCCTGAGCACACCTGCACGTTGCGTACGCGGCCGGAAGCAGATCTAGCCCCCTTAATACAAGTGCGAGCTTACGATCCAATGCGGCGCGCGCCACTCAGTCGTTGACGTCAAGAAGTGCTTCGGCTGATACCACGACGCCGAGTGCCCATATCTTTCCCGCGTAGTTGGTTAGTGCGTATAGACCAAATGGCCAGACTCAGATCAAATACCCAGATCTCGTTAAGCGTGTTAAGTATCCGTGAACACCGACAGGGCCAGGCTCACCTCTCACCCAGGTAGCCCCGAACTGCCCTGCCGCTCCGCCACAAAGATCCACACAAAGGGCCATCGGGACAAAGGTCCTTTCAGCCCCCAATCCGTGAATCACTCGCGGGTACTCCTCGAGCCAACCCGACTTTGGTCACCACATGTATCATGTTTAAAGTATAGTATATATCCATGATCACCTCCCGAAGTGATCACAGCCCAGTAGTATAGCATGGCAGACGGACAAGAGTGTAGGTCCACTGATGGAACTCTAGCATCCTATACTAAGCAGGTAGGATTGCAGGTAAAGGTAACAACAGTAGTAGCAAGGACAGGCTATGCAGCAGTATAGGATTAACTGAAAGCAGTAACATGCTACACTACTCTAATGCAAGCAATATAGATCAGAGTAGGCGATATCTGGTGATCAAAGGGGGGGGGCTTGCCTGGTTGCTCTGGCAAGAGAGAGGGATCGTCAACTCCGTAGTCGAACGGGGCAGCAACAGCGTCGGTCTCGGTGTCTAGCGAGAGAAGAGGGGGAAAAAACAATAAATATTTAAGCAAGCAGATGCATAGTGATGCATGACATGACAAGTAACGGCGTTAGAGGTGCCCTAACGCGGTATGGGATGATACCGGTGAAGGGGGGAAACATCCGGGAAAGTTTTCCCGGTGTTTCGTGTTTTCGAGCAAAGGAGCCGGAGGGGGAAAAGTTGCGAGTTTGATATGTTAGGAATGTGTGGCAGACGAACGGGCTGCGTATCCGGGTTCGTCTCATCGTTCTGAGCAACTTTCATGTTGAAAATAATTTAATCCGAGTTACGGATTAAAAGATATGATTTTCTAAAGATTTTATTATTTTCTGGAATTTAATTAATTATTTCATTTAATTCGAAAATGGATTTATGACATCAGCATGATGTCATGCTGACGTCAGCAGTCAACAGGGTTGACTGGTCAACCTGACGGATGGGGCCATTGACTGGGTCAACAACACAGTCAGCAGGTCCAGTCAGCAGCCAACAGTCATGTTGACTTAGTCAAACTTACGCGTGGGTCCCACTTGTCATAGTCACAGTTTAACTAAGCATAATTAATTAGTTAATTAATCATTAGGTTAGCTAATCAGAGTTAATCAGGTTAATTTAACAAATCTAATTAAGTTAATTAATTATCTAATAATTTAATTAATATTTTCTAATTAATTTTCTAATTCTTCCTTTTTTATTCATTCTGGGGCGGCCCCACATGTCAGTGGCCCAGAGGGCATAACGGCCGCACGGGCTTTCGGGTGCGGGCGTAACCCCGAGGGCACTGGGTGCCCGCGGCGCACGCCGGCGCCGGCGGCCAGGCCAAGGGAGGCGGCGGAGGGACGACTCGGGGGGCGACGACAGCGGGCTGGGCGCTGGGGGCGTAGGGAAGGCGGCGGTGGTCGGAGCGCGTGGCACGAGTCGCGCGGCTAGCAGCGGGGGGGGGGCACGGTGGTGGCAGGCACTGCCGGGACAGCGAGCAGCGCGTGCGGGGGCTGCGGGTGGCAGAGCGGGCAGTGGGGCGCCGGAACACGCGAGGGAGAGAGGACGAGGGGGGCTCACTGCGGGTGTAGGGGACAAGGCAGCATGCTCGAGCTCGAGGGGGAGGCAGTGGCGTCGCGGCGAGGTGCGACGGCGGCGGGGCTGGGCAACGTGCGGCGTCGGGCACCGAGGGCGACGGGGCCGGGCAGCGACGGCGATGAGTGGTGCGGCCCCCTCCCGATCCAGATCGGGCAAAGGGGGCCGAGGGAGAGGGGGTCGGCAAGGAGGAGGTCGAGGACGGACTGGCGATCGGCGTCAGGGGCGTGCGGCGACGTTGGGTGCGAGTGCCCCGATCCCGATCTAGATCGGGGTGTAGGAGGAGAGAAGTGTGGGCATTGTGCGGGGCGAGTGGGGATCGTGGGGGCAGGCTAGGGTTTCCCAGGGGGTTATGGAGATGGGGTGGGGCGCGACTGGGCCGGCTGGTTGTGGCCTGGTGGCCAGCCGGGCCACGGTCGGCCCAGTGTTTAGTTGTGTTTGCTTTTCCTTTTCTGTTTCTATTTTTATTTATTTATTTCTTTTAATGTTTTAATTTGTTCCTATTAATTTTAGTTTTAGTAAAATGTACACGTAGCATCTAAGTTAGTATCCCAACTTAGTCCATAGTCACAAAAAGTATAGTCCTCAAATAAATTAGTTTGGCATTTCATTAATTACAAAAGGTATTTAAATAATTGTTCTACTGCTGTTTTATTTATCTAATAGTATTTAAACATTTTGCAAAGGTGTGGTTTCTCCACTATAATTTCCTATGCAATATTTGGTTCACTCCGAACATTTTAGTTTTAAAATTTGAAAAAAATTTATTGTTTGCTTGATTTTGAATGTGAATTCGAATCGGTTTCGAACTAATGCGAGACTAGCAACAGTAATCGAGGTGACGTGGCATCATTAGCGGAGGGTTACTGTAGCTTAATTATTAGGGCGTCACACTAGATAAGCTCAGCCCGGCTCTGGCCACCACCTTCAGCGAGTGTGGGAGGACGACGGCCTGGTCTACGTCTCACTTCCCCACTGACAGGATAATCACTGAGGTTCATTATTTTGCCGATGCCTTGTGGGCGGGTCTGGTTACCCCCTTTTCTAATTTCTTCAAGGCTGTCGTCTCTCATTACCAGATCCATATGATGCATCTGGGTCCTGAATCCATCACCCTCCTTTCGGTCTTTGCTTTTGTTTGCGAGGCGATAATGGGCATCCCTCCTTCCGTTGCCTTGCTGCGCCACTTCTTCTCTTTGCGCCTTGCTGACCCCACTCAATGCTCAGCGTGTGTGAGCTTCGTTGCCACGCCTGAGACTGCGGCCTCAGGGATTGACTTCAAGCTTCCTTCGCCTTCAGCTGGGTTCCGCGAGCGGTGGTTGTACGTTGATGTCGGGGTGCCCCGCCCCCTGCTGGCGAAGCCAACTTCGTCTGCAGTACCCAATTCGGGCTGGGGCCAGGAGACGCTCGTGAGCCCCCGGCTCGCCTTCGTCTAGCGCCGCTTCACGTTCTTGAGGTCGCTTGGCGTGACGGCACCCAAGGTGGTGAAGGAGTTCCTGTTACGCCGCATTGCCCCTCTCCAACGCCACTCTCGCCGAATGTGGGATTTCAGCGGGCATGATGATCGCATGAGGCTCTACGAAGAAGACCTGACGCCTGTGGCGCTAAGGACAGTGCTCTTGGTCCTGACTGGTGACCCCAACCCGGACAGCATCCAGAGAGGAGGGGCCCTGCTGTACCTCTGCCAGAACAGGGACGACTTCGTGAAGCAGACGCCCTCCTTCGATGAATGGGGGCTGCGCCCCGCTGGCTTCCAAGGGCCTCGCGAGAACCCTGTGATGGTGACCGCCCTCACAGGCATTTGCCTTCTTCACAGGTACCGGCCTTGCTTCATATCGCCAGACGAGGGCCCTGCCTTGCGCCACACTCTAGTGCCACCAACGACGACCGGAAACCAGGACGCCGCCGGTGGGGTAGAGCGGTCGCCAGCGGTTCCCCCGACGACCAAGGGTCCTCCGCCAGGGGCAGGCCCTTAGGCGCCTCCTCAGCGGAGGGACTACCTCCTGAGAACGCCTTGCTCCGAATGTCGCGGTGGTGATGTGGGGTCCCTGCCCCTCTCCTGCAACCCCCTGCGCCCTCCTCCTGAGGGGTAGGAGACTGTGGGAGCGGGGCAGATGCTCGCTGCGGCGACCTGCACCTCCTGTGATCCATGATTAGCGTACGCCTGCTCCTGAGGAATTAGTGGTACCCGATAATTGTCGCCTTCAGCGTGGCCGGCGGAGCCGTCCCGAGGCTCCTGGAAGAGCTCAGCTTCTGGTGTCTCGTCTCCCCAGCTTGGGCTGAGAAGCGAGCCTTGTTCGCCCTCGTGAGCGTGCCCTTGGTCCATCATGTTGGGCACATATTCTTCTGGCGCCGCTACCCCGAAGGCTGTGCTGTAGTGCTCCATGTGCCATGCGGCGCTGCTTGACGTGCCCACCGCAGGGTGGTAGCGCGGCTGCCCCGCCGACGCCGTGGGCTGCGCCGAGCCCCTCTCCCTCACGCACCGGGGGCGGGGGTAGCGCCACCGCCAGTCCGGCGCCGACGGATTCGCTGGTGTTGGAGTAGCCCTGAGGCCCGCGGGAGCGCGCGGGGCCCCCGCGCGTGCCGCCCTGGGCTTGAAGCGGAAGCTGGATGCAGAAGGGGTGAGCCCCTGAAGCGGCAAAGCCCAGGAGTTCGGCGACCCGCTCCAGCAGCACGTCGCGGCCGCCTTCCAGCATCCTACACTGCAGCAGCTCTCGGGCCACCGTGAGCGCGGCCCTCGAGTTCGCTTGCTCCCGGCGGGTGTACGGTGTCGTGGTCGCGGCGTGATTGGAGGCCCTTGCCGCCGACCGCGCTTGCCGTGGCGTGAGGGTTGTTGAAGCCTGTCCGCGCCGCCCGGGGCCCGCAGCGCCCTGCGGACCACGAGCTGCCTGGGACGCGGGGTCGCCCGAGGAGGGCGGGTCCATGCGGGCGGGCCACGCCGCCCATGGATCTTGGTTGCATGCCTGGTCGCCGGACATGGTGATGACGGTGCGACGGGACACGGAGCGGTAGAGAGGTGGACTTCGGCGCACCCCTACCTGGCGCGCCAAATGTCGGATTTCGGGTTCCGGCAGACCCTTAAGGTTCGAACTCTGGGGTGCGCGCGGAGATTATGCCCTCTACCTCTCCGTCTCGCAAAGATCTAAACTACCAAAAGAACAACACAAGAGACACAGAGTTTATACTGGTTCGGGCCACCGATGTGGTGTAATACCCTACTCCAGTGTGGTGTGGTGGATTGCCTCTTGGGCTGATGATGATGAACACTACAAGGTAGAACAGCCTCGTGAGGGTCTGTTCTTGGCCTGTGGGATGAACTGCTAGGAGGAGTTCGATCGCCCTTCTCTCTCTCTCTCTCTCTGATTCTCTGCTCTAGGTACTCAATTCTGATTGCCTCTACCCTGGGGGTGGCTAGTCCTATTTATAGGCAAAAGGCCCTGGGCCTCTTCCCCAATATTGAGCGGGAAGGGCGCCAACAATTGGCCAATTCGAAGGGGAACATCTGGTACACTTATCCTGACTAAAGTTGGTCCTCGCCTGCCAAAGGCCCTGTGGTGACGCCGTTCTGGGCTCCACGATGACCTCCTCCCCACCGTTGGACTGGTCTTGGTCTCGTTGCACTGAAATGGATACCTTTGCTTGATCCTCTCGCCTGCGCTTGCCCCCTTTGCATCAAAGAGGAAAGGGAGGACACTGCGCGGGCTGGCGTCCGCCTGGCGCCCTTGGTCGTCATGGCTTGCGTCATGGGCACCTCGCGAGGTACCTCCCCTTGATCTCTCCGCCTCCTCGTGAGCCAGCCTGACGAGGCCGTGCCTGAGGAAGCACCGTGTTGTCCGCCCCACGAGGCTTGGCCCCTCGCGAGGGTCTTGGGTCTTGCGTTCATGAAGATGGGCCGTGCTGGGCCCCATTCGAGCCACGCCGCAGGCCGCAGGCAGGCAAGTCTGGGGACCCCCGTTCCCAGAACGCCGACAGAGTGGTTGATAAGTATCACCGGGAACAAGGACAACCCCAGGGGCGCTAGAAGAGTCGACCCTTTCAGCAACCGCAACCTGCCAGAAAAGGTCTGGTCGTCATAACTGAATTTTCGAACGTATTTTCCAACTGATCATTGTTCCGACTGACTTATGGTTGGTACCTTGTTTAGCAGATCTACACGGAGATGTATTCGATGCCCAATGGTGAACAGGCTCTGGAGCAAGACCAAGAGGGCGAGGACAGTGTCGAGGAGAGCGGCGAGTGGGAGTCCCCAACTGATGATGATGAAGACGAGAGCGACGAGTCGGATGATGAGCAGGTAGCCGACTCACCGCCTTGTTCACAACGTCGATCCAAGCAGCGCCATGATCCCGCGAACAGGCGTGGCAAAGCTGTGGCGTCGAGCGCTCCATCTCACAGGCGCGCTCGGTCCCCGACTCCAGAAGTGACTGAGAAGGTCACTAGGCAGCCCAAAGCTAATCCTTCAAAGGCTTGGAAGACCTTGCCTAGAATCAAGATGGACGTCCATGTTGCTTCTGGGTAAACGCTCTTCTCATATTTTCTTATTCCGACCGATTTTTCTGTTCCGACCGGTTTTCTCGCTCTGGCCGATTTGATGATGAACTTGTGTAGCCCAACCTCCGCTGCGACGGATATGGATATTGATAAGGCCCCAGCCGACGAGGAAGCTGATGACGCCGTCACCTCCAAAGCCAATAAGTCTGCCCGATTCGAATTCATTATGTCGACTGGATGGTTTGTCAGTTATCCTTATGGCTCTCTCTGTTTGTCGCAGTTCCACAAGATGTTGTTGTGCTCCCGGACGATGAAGAAGAAGTACCGCTGAGGGGGAGGAGGAGGAAGGACAAGGAACTGGGCGGGAAGGCGCCTGAAGTCCAGGTTCCTTGGTCGACCGTGACACCTGGGACGACGGTAGAGCGATCGAAAGATCCGGCTCGAACCAACGTTACCTTCGCTGTTCCACTGTCGACTGATTGCCCCTCAAGATCAGCTGCTTAGGCTCCTGCTGCGCCGATACAACTCCATGCTTCAGACCCAGCGACTATTCCATTGCTCTGCCCTGATCACTTTTTACTGCATATCAAACTCCGGACGAGACACCGGTTGCTGCTAAGGAAGCTCTTCTTCAGCTGAATTTTGTGATGGGGCAGATGAAAGTGGTGCATGAGGCTAGTCAGGTAGCCTTCAACGCCGGAGCTGCTATGCAAGCCAATGTCCAGGTTAGTTGATTTTTTTGATCGACCGTATTTCTTGTCTGATCACCCACTGGGTGTGGCTGTTTTGAAATTCTATGTCTCTTTGTGTCGATTCGAACTGAATCTTTGCACTAGGGGGGCACGCTGAGTGCATCCACTGGGTGTAGTCCCCGAGACCATAGTTGACGGCGGGCAGTCGATTGTGGTCTGAGAATAGGAACCCCTTTTTTGCAACTCGAGCTGGGCAGACCACGCCGAGTGGAGTCAAAACCAGTGGGGGCACGCTGAGTGCACCCACTGGGTGTAGTCCCCGAGACCATAGTTGACTGCGGGCAGTAGCTTGTGGTCTGAGAATTTGAATCTCTCTTTTTTCGTGAAAGTCAGTCGACTGTCGACTCTGGTCTGAAAATCAGTGGGGGCACGCTAAGTGCACCCACTGGGTGTAGTCCCCGAGACTGCCGTTGAATGTTTGATTCGGTGGTAGTCTTAGAGTAGCTATCATTGTGATGTCTTTTTATCTCTGTCGACTGATATGGCTATAACTGCAGAAATCTTGTGATCTTTGGGCTCAGCTTTCTGCCATGAACAAACCGCAAATCAACCTCAACCTTGCTCTGGAATTGGCCAAGAAGAATCTCAAGACCGCTCGTGACGAAGTAGGTGCCATGGGAGGTAACCAATCGCCAACTTTATATCCCAATGCTGGCACTTTTCCTTTCCATTTTTGAATCGAGTGGCTTCACTCGAGCAGATGTATGTAGTGAAAACCGCCAACTCCAAGCTCGTCTTAAGATTGTTATTTCTTTAGAGAAAATGAAGCAGGCTTTGGAGAAGAAGGATCTGGATCTTGCTGCAGCACAGAAGGAGGCACGCGAGAAGACAACGCTTGCTGACAAGAAGCTTGCTTCAGTCGGCAAGCTAGAAAAAGAAAACTCCAAGCTGAAGACTGTTGTTTCTGATGCCAATCAGGAGGTCAAGCGACTGAAGAAGGACAAGGAGAAATTGACCGACGAACTTTGAAGTCTCAAGGCCAAGAATGGCGAGCTAGAGTCTTATCTGGGGCAGCTTGCTGCAAAGCTGGTCTTGAAACTTGAAGGTACAAATTAATTTGTCTTATTTCTGTCGACTGACAAGTCTAATTGTACCATCGACTCATCATTCACTCGACTGTGCAGAATTTTGCCAAGACTTTGAAGCAGAAACTGGGCGAGTCGAGACGGGTCTTGATCCCATCAACTGTCCAGTCAAGGATGATGTTGCGATGAACTTGCTGCTGTTGGAATCCCATATGGATAGCACGGTTCCTTATCTAGCCCGCCCGAAAGCTGCGATGACTCGGGTTGATGCTGAACTTTGGCCTCAGGCGGAACTGTCTCAAGATCTCGAGTGCCTGATGGCTCGACTGAATGAATTCCCCGAGCGCATGCAAGAATGGAAGAAGTCATCCGCTCGCTGTGGTGCTGATGTCGCCTTGTCTCTGGTCCGAGTGCACTGCAAGGATGTTAAAGAAGACAAGCTGGCAGAGCTCAAGGTTCCTAACACGAAGAGGCACAGTTTCTTGTCTTTCATGGACACCTTCCTTGACGCCGCCACTCGCATTGCAGACAGCATTGACCTTGACAGTTTTTGTGACCCAGCCAGTCCTTCTCCTGATG
Organism: Aegilops umbellulata; assembly: GCA_032464435.1. Lineage (NCBI taxonomy): Eukaryota > Viridiplantae > Streptophyta > Magnoliopsida > Poales > Poaceae > Aegilops > Aegilops umbellulata. The sequence continues at coordinate 117,334,466 of CP136056.1, forward strand.
CGTGACCAAAAACATTATGCTTCACCTTTATTTGCCTCGGAATGTCGAGTGATTATGTAACCGTTAAACTTCTTCGGGCTTGATGCTCGAATAATTTTGATCCATCGTTCGGAACTTAGGATTTATTCGAACTTGGTTTATTTTTTAATATGCTTGCGTTTGCCTTCGAGTGGACTTTCTTCTTCACTCGGAATAATATTTGTGCTTGAGATGTATCTCTGAGGCGATGACTCCAGTCGACCTGTGCTTCATCGTCCTTACGGATAGGAATGGACCGCACGTTGTACTTGTGGCGTAGCTCCGAAGGAGAAGGTTGCAGTCGACCTCCACCTCGTCGTCCTTGCGGATCGGGATGGAGCGCACATTGTACTTGTGGCGTAGCTCCGAAGGAGAAGGTTGTAGTCGACCTGCACCTCGTCGTCCTTGCGGATCGGGATGGAGCACACGTTGTACTTGTGGCATAGCTCCAAAGGAGATGGTTGCAGTCGACCTGCACCTCGTCGTCCTTACAGATCGGGATGGAGCGCACGTTGTACTTGTGGCGTAGCTCTGAAGGAGAAGGTTGCAGTCGACCTGCACCTCGTCGTCCTTGCGGATCAGGATGGAGCGCACGTTGTACCTGTGGCGTAGCTCCGAAGGAGAAGGTTGCAGTCGACCTGCACTTTGTCGTCCTTGCGGATAGGGTTGTGTTTCAAACTTAGGCGAGTACTGGAGTGCAGCTAAGCCCCCGAGTGGAGGGTTGCTCTCCACTCGGTAGGATTTTTCGAACTTAGGCGAGTACTATACTGCAGCTAAGCCTCCGAGTGGGAGGGTTGCTCTCCACTCGGTAGGATTCTTCAAACTTAGGCGAGTACTGGACTGCAGCTAAGCCTCCGAGTGGGAGGGTTGCTCTCCACACGGTAGGATTTTCCAAACTTAGGCGAGTACTAGACTACAGCTAAGCCTCCGAGTGGGAGGGTCGCTCTCCACTCGATAGGATTTTTCGAACCTAGGCGAGTATTGGACTCCAGCTAAGCCCCCGAGTGGGAGGGTTGCTCTCCACTCGGTAGGATTTTTCAAACTTAGGCGAGTACTGAACTGCAGCTAAGCCTCCGAGTGGAAGGGTTGCTCTCCACTCGGTAGGATTTTTTCAAACTTAGGCGAAACGAATTCGCAGCTAAGCCCCTGAGTGAGAGGCTTGCTCACCACTCGGTAGGATTTTTCGAACTTAAGCGAGTACTGGACTGCAGCTAGGACCCCGAGTGAGAGGCTTGCTCACCACTTGGTAGGATATTTTCAAACTTAGGCAAGTACTGGAATGCAGCTAAGCCCCTGAGTGAGAGGCTTGCTCACCACTCGGTAGGATTTTATAAACTTAGGCGAGTACTGGATTGCAGCTAAGCCCCCAAGTGAGAGGCTTGCTCACCACTCGGTAGGATTTTTTTCAAACTTAGGCGAGTATTGGAGAGCAGCTAAGCCCCGAGTGAGAGGCTTGCTTACCACTCGGTAGGATTTTTTCAAACTTAGGCGAGCACTGGACTGCAACTAAGCCCCCGAGTGAGAGGCTTGCTCACCACTCGGTAGGATTTTCAAACTTAGGCGAGTACTGGACTGCAGCTAAGCCCCCGACTGAGAGGCTTGTTCACGACTCGGTAGGATTTTTTAAAACTTAGGTAAGTATTGGAATGCAGCTAAGCCCACGAGTGAGAGGCTTGCTCACCACTCGGTAGGATTTTTTCAAACTTAGGCGAAACGGATTTGCAGCCAAGCCCCCGAGTGAGAGGCTTGCTCACCACTCGGTAGGATTTTTCGAACTTAGGCGAAACGGATTCGCAGCTAAGTCTCCAAGTGAGAGGCTTGCTCATCACTCGATAGACTTTTTCGAACTTAGGTGAAACAGATTCACAGCTAAGTCACCCACTGGGGGATTTCAAACGGAAACAAAAGCAACAACAATCGCTTAGAAAGACTATAAAGCTCTTGTCTTTGATAAATAAACTATAAAGGTATTTCTTATTACATCTCATCCGAGTGAGTACTTAAGTATAAAAGGGGCGGAGCAGCTCCGCGTTCCAAGCTCGTGGCTCGTCTTTCTAATGCTCGATATTTTAAAGATGGTCTGCTCCATTGTGGAGAACTCTGGTGATAATGAAGGGGCCTTCCTAAGCAGGGGCGACCTTGTGTGGCTTCTGTTGATCCACTCGAAGAACCAAGTCTCCCTCTTGAAAGGCTTGACCCCTCACATTTCTGACATGGAATCGACACAAGTCTTGCTGATAAATGGTTGACCGGATCAAGGCCATCTCTCTTTCCTCCTCTAAGAGATCAACTGAATCTTGTCAGGCCTGTTCTGCTTCCTCTTCAGAGAAGAGCTTGACTCGGGGTGCGTTGTGGAGCAGGTCACTTGGCAGAACAGCTTCAGCACCATAGACCAAAAAGAAAGGAGTTTGTCCAGTCGACCGATTGGGAGTTGTCCTCAATCCCCAAAGAACTGATGGAAGTTCATCAACCCAGGCACCTGTTGCGTGTTTGAGATCACGCATCAGTCGGGGTGTCAGTCCCTTGAGAATTAGGCCCTTTGCTCTTTCTGCTTGTCCGTTCGACTGCGGGTGAGCGATTGAAGCATAGTCGACTCGTGTGCCTTGAGAAGCGCTGAAAGCTCTAAACTCATCAGAATCGAAGTTCGACCCATTCTCAGTGATGATGTTGTGCAGAACTCCATATCTGAATGTCAACTCTCTGATGAAACTGATAGCGGTGTTGGCTTCAAGATTCTTGATAGGTTTAGCTTCGATCCATTTGGTAAATTTGTCGACTGCTACAAGCACATGAGTGAAGCCGCTCCTACCAGTTCTCAATGGTCCAACCATATCCAATCCCCAAACAGCAAAGGGCCAGACAAGGGGAATGGTCTTCAGGGCTGACACTGGCTTGTGAGACATATCAGAGTAAAACTGGCAGCCTTCACATCTGTCGACTATATCTTTCGCCATTTCATTTGCTCGTGGCCAATAAAATCCGGCACGGTATGCTTTAGCCACAATGGCCCGAGAGGACGCATGGTGACCACAAGTCCCCGAGTGGATGTCGTTGAGGATCATTCGACCTTCTTCTAGCGTTATGCATTTCTGACTGACCCTAGTCACACTTTCCCTGAACAATTGTCCCCTTATCACAGTAAAGGCTTTGGATCGACGGACGATCTGCCGAGCCTCTTCTTCATCCTCTAGGAGTTCCTTCCTAAGGATGAACGCGATGTAAGGCATTGTCCAGTCGGGAGTGATGACCAGAACCTCCATGATTAGGTTGACCACGGTTGGGACCTCGACTTCAGTCGGATCCGTGGCGCTCTTAGGCTGCGGGGGTTCTTCAGCGAAAGGATCTTCCTGAACTGACGGTGTGTGGATGTGTTCCAAAAATACATTGTTGGGGATGACTTCTCTCTTGGAACCTATCTTTGCGAAATCATTAGCTGCTTGATTTTTCAGTCGGGGTATATGATGGATCTCTAACCCCTCAAAGTTCTTTTCCAACTTCCTCACCACATTGCAGTAACTAGTCATAGCTGGGCTTCTAATGTCCCACTCCTTCATTACTTGATTGACCATGAGGCGACGGATGCCGAGTGAAATGGCCATACGTAACCCATATAAGAGTGCTTCATATTCCACTTCGTTATTGGAGGAATCAAAGTGAATCTAGAGGACGTATCTGAGCTTGTCTCCTCGGGGGGATACCAGTACCACCCCTGTCGTGGATTTGTCACGGCAGATGTCCTAGTAAGAGGACTTAGTCGTGGAGCCATCGCAACGGGTTAGCTTGAAGGGGTTAAAGTGGACACAAGGACACGATTTTTATACTAGTTCGGCCCCTTCGATGAAGGTAAAAGCCTACGTCTAGTTGTGATGGGATTGATGGGTTTCGAGGGCTTAGGGAGCGATATGCTTCGCCTAAACCTCGAGTTCTTCTTCTCTGTCCTCAAACCGCCGCCGGGTCATCCCCTTATATACATGGGTGACGCCCGTCGGTCTGCAAAGTCCCAACCTCCGGCTAATAAACGTGCCCGGGTCGGTCTCTCTATTCCTAACTTACAATACAAGTTTACATCAGGCCGGTTTACACCATAAACCTTTAAACCGATTATGGGCCTTAGGCCCTTCTATCTCTCCTTGGGTTTTAACATCTCGGGTCTGTTGACGGAGGTAACCCGGGCCCTGCAGGCCGGTTTACCCCGGATAGCAACATCCCCAACATTAGGCCCCAGATTGATTTGAACAGGTTCATGTCAATCCTTAATAAGAATTTCTGTCTTTAAATGTCTTCCAGTGACTTGTTAAACCGTCGTTTCTCCGTCTCCTCTTGCTGTGGTAAACCGATATGACGTCAGCGCAAGCTACCATCTCCTTTCGCTAACCCGCAAGAATCAGGGCGACGGCTGGGCTTCCGAAATCTCCGGCCCCTGGATTCGCGCGCCTGACACGCGCGCCGCGCCTTATAAATAGGACTTGAAGGCCATCTTCCTTTCCTCCCCTTCTTCGTCTTCCTCGCGACCCAGACCTCAGAGCTCCGCCGCCGCCGTCAGCTGCTGCATCAACTCCGGCCGCTGCATCAACCTGATCGGATCAGAGCACCGCGGCGACTTTCCACATCTGTTTGGACCCCGGTAAGGCCCCTGTTCTTGTTGCTTTAGATCTGTTCTAGGGTTCATCGTCCTGCTACTGTTTCTTGCTCATCCCCATAGCAGCCTTTGCGAACAGATGATGATACCTGTATCTGGATTTGTAGTTCCTCTTAGGAGTCGCCATAAATCTGCACTCATTTCCTTAGATCTCACTCTTGTTCCTGCTTGTCGAACTTATGTTGTTCTGCTGTGAGCCCGACTTCATATTACCTGTTTTTATTTCTTTTTCGCCCTAGCTGTAGATCCATTGCTTTGAAAGAATCCGTACGGGATCTGTTTCTGCTTTCATACTCACAACTGTTTAGATCTGGTCGGTTTAACTCTTAGCAAAGCGAACAAACCGATCTACACATCCATTAGTCCCCTTGATGAACCGCCGGTTGATATTATTGTAGATAACCTGACTCTATATAAGAGCATCTTCGGTTTACAATCATACTTGCTCTCAAACCGGAATACCTTTGCCTTGTAGATTTCCTCATGGCAAAACAGGTGTATGAATGCAACTGGGTTCCCTCTTGCATCACTGAGACCCAACTAAACAACTTAGTTCTGACTGGTGCTTTGAGTAGCAAAAGTACCATCCATTGGAGGGTTCCAGGAGACGAATGTCCTCCTACCTCGCAGGAGGGAGAAGTGGTGGTGTTCGCGGATCACCTGGCCCGGGGGTTTAATCCACCCGGTTCAAAATTTTATCGGGACGTCTTGGCTAATTTTAGGCTGCGCCCACAAGATGTTGGTCCAAATTCAGTCACGAATATCTGCCATTTTCAAGTACTTTGCGAGGCGTACTTCCAAGAAGAACCTACTGTAGAGCTGTTCCGGGACTTTTTCCATTTGAACCGACGTACTGAATTTACCGACGGCCCTAATATGGAACTGGGTGGTATGGCGATTCAGAAGAGGAAAGAGGTGACTTATCCTCACGCCAAGTTGCATAGTCATCCGCAAGAATGGAATTGCACTTGGTTCTATTGCAAAGATACTTCCCCTGCTGAAGAAAATCCACTGCCCGGTTTCCGTCCAGAGAGACTTAGCAACACTCACCCCTTCCCCCCACGGCTAACTGCCAAAGAGAGGAGTAAGTATGCCCCTCAGCTGTCCAAGCTCAGAGCCTTCATGGCTAATGGTTTAACGGGGGTTGATCTTGCTCGTTGCTGGATTTCATGGAGCATCCTGCCCCTTAGCATCCGCTCCGGTTTGATGTGCCAATACACGGGTCGGGTTGATGATCCTTTGAGGCACTGCAACATTCAGCTGACGGAGGACGAAGTCGCTGAAGCCGTGAAAAAGATGCTGAACGAACCGGAACATGTTTGCGCTCGAACCGGCCTGCTTCCATTTTGCGCCACAAACAAACCACCTGCTGTAAGTAACTCCTCCCTGTTTATAGAATTTTTGATCTCCTTATATATGTTGCTAACTTCCAGTCCTTTCCGAAACAGGGAGATGATCCATTTTGGAGCAAGAAGCTTCAGGAGCCAACCGAAAAGATAATCAGACCCAAGAGAAGGGTGAAGAAGCCTGCTACAAAGAAAAGGCACACTGCTTCCTGTACCCCCGATTTAGAGGAGGATGATGTGGGTAATCCGGACCTTGGGGTAGACCTTGATTCAGTTGGCTTACTTTTTGTACGTCTTATTGATGATGATATTTGTCAGGACGACGCTGAAGCGAGCAATGCTGAAGGCCCAGAGGTAACTATTCTTTCTTCTGATGCCGTTCCTTTGCCTTTGAAAAAACCTCGCCAAGCAAACCGGAAAATTAAATTTTCTCACCCTCTTGCTTATTTGGATCCCAAATTTCTTGTGAAGACCCAGCAACATGAAGCTCGACGCACCACTCGGCATAGCGGCCAGGTAGTCACCTCCGCCGGTTTACCGAACAGCCCGGTTCGGAAACGCCGCTCAGAGGTCTCCAATTTATGCGCTAGCTTTCCTCCTAAAGCAGGTTTAACTCGTCGGCCTCTAAATCCATCTGACTCCGATTATCAGGTCACTTCCCATTCATCTTCCGGTGAATCTTCAGCCACTCAACTGCCACCGTTGAAGACAGTTATTGGGTAAGTTGGACCGATCACAACATATCTCTGTATGGGTCTCTTAATCCATCTTATACCGTTTTTTCAATCTTTGGGCTTTTTCCAGGGCCAAACCTAGACCGAGCAAGAAGGCTCGTCTGGATAACCCGGCTGGAGGAACTGCCGCTCCTGAACCGGAGAAAACTCCTGGTGCTGACGCTCTGGGTCGTGAGGATACTCAGAGTTATCTATCTCCGCAAGATGACACCTGCGCTGAAGAAAGGATTATCGAACCTGCCAGCCATACTGATCCGCCTGCCAGTCCTGTTCGGGTTGAGGAATCCATCCCCCCTTCTGGAACTGCTGATAAACCGACAGGGCCACTGCAGAGCAGCGATTCCAAGGATGATGATGTTGTGATTACCGGCATCGGTCACTCTGAACCGGGGAACACTGCTACCTTAGCCAAGCATACTGCCAAGGACGAAATCTCGGCCATGAAGGGCAAATGGGACCTTGACTCTTCTACGTACGCCGCTTTAAGCGCCCCGGATCTTTATTCCGGGTACCTGAACCGACTGTACACCAGTCGGGATTATGAAGCTGGCATGATCAAGATGATGAAGGAGAAACTTGAGGTAACTCCCTTGTGCTTCATTCCATTGCAACTTAGCTTATCAATATTTCCAAACCGAGATGGTAAACCCGGATCAGGCTATCTTGACAATTAAAGTCCGGTTTAGAAAACCCAAGGCTTCAACATAGGTCATAACCAGAAAACATCATTAGATAACTATTAGCCCCCAAGTGCCAAGTTTAAATACTTGTATTAATCTTGGGACTTTTTGTAATGGAAAACTTGCGTTAAAATCAAGTATGCATTAGCCCCCAAGTATCGAGCGCATAACTTGCTTGTGTGGTTGATACTTCCAAACCGTGCAATATTTTCTGAACACTGTTGACGACCTGCTGCAGGGGGATCTGAAGACCAAAGCGAAACAAGTCTCGGACCTTCAGGAAATCTTACAAACCCAACAGGCTGAAACTGAAAAAACGAAGGACGAATTGGCCCATGCCTTAACCGTTATGGAACAGCTGAAAGAAAGCCACAAAAAAGAACAAGCTGATTGGGCTACTGAGAGAGCTCTTTTGACGAAGAGGGCTGAAAATGCCGAAGCTGCTCTTAAACCGGTGGTCGATGAATTATCCACCGTGAAGCGACAGATACACTCCATGACCTCTGCCATCTTTGGTAAGCTTTTCGCCGCCCTTCTTCCAATTTGTACCTTGTCTGCTACATCCTATGTCCGGTTTGTAATCCATCTTGGAACACTGCAGGCTCACGTATCGGACATTTGGGTTCTGATGTGCGGATGAAACTCAAAGCTGCTTACACTCTGATTGAACAGTTGTACACCGGAGCACAAAGAGCTATCACCACTGCATCGCACAACAACCCTGCGCCGTCTCTAATTCAGGACACGTTAAAGAGGCTGTCCATGCTTCCAGCCCGGATTGAAGAGTTGAAGAGATCAGCTGCTCGAACTGGAGCCATTACTGCCTTGATCCGGGCCAAAGCGTGGGTACCAGATTTCGATCATGTCGAAGCGGCCCAAGGATACCCCAGCTTGAAGGAAGACGGTTCAGACTTTGGTGAAGACGACTTGAGGGCGATAAACCGGGCGGTGCGCCCCCTAGCTTGCCAATTGGCTGAGGAAGCAGATCTGTCACGTTACCAAGCCCAATACGACAACCAGAACAAACGAGTATCTGCCCCGGTCCCTGAAGCGGGAAACCTTGTTCCTCCAATCCGTAAGCATACTTACGCCCCAGACATTGAACCGTCTTCACTGATTCACGAAGAAGCCGTCTTTCAAGCGCTAATGGGAATCGACTGGACCACTACTGATTTCCAGCCAATGGGTAACCAAGATGGAGCTGAAGCGGCGCGAGACGATCCCCAGCCTTCGAACCGAGGCGGTGAACAGGCATAATCAACGCTCCGGTTCACCTTACTTGGCGATGTCTTAATCCGTCAACGAACAATATATTCAGGCACTACGTTGCCTTGTAATAAGATAGTTTAATACCTCTATATTTGAATGTGCCTTCGCGCACGGGTACTGATGCTCTTTCCAATGACGTTTCCAACTTATGTTTCCTGTCTTTACTGAGTACACAATGTGATTCTTCGACCACCTGAACCGTGCTGCGCCTTTGCTAAACCGGGCAATTTGCCTCCGGGTTAAAAAACGGACCAGGCTATGCCAGCTGAATCGGTTTAAGGATACTTGACGTTCCGAAGAACCAAAAAACACCATAATAAGGGCAGAAAACAAAACCAAATATGAAAAGGCAACGCGATAGTAAAACGCATGCGAATAGTGGTTACTATGAACCGTTCAGAAGGCGTGACCATCGTCAAGACAAAACCGAGCCCCCAAGAGGTGTAGCTACGGTTTAGGTCGACTAGGTTCCTAACTGAATCGTGGCAAATATGCCGGCCAAATGGCATTGCATTGGTTCGTCAACCAAGCCCCCAAGTGACTCAATGGCCAAGGGCCGATCAAGTGGCATTGCGTTGGTTCGGACACGACCAAGCCCCCAAATGATTCATTGGCTAAAAAGCCGACCAGAAGGCATTACCATCATCAAGACATGACCGAGTTCCCATAAGGCGTAATCTACGGTTCAAGTCGATTAGGTCCCCAACTGATTCAGTGGCAAATGTGCCAGCCAGAAGGCATTACCGTCGTCAAGACATGACCAAGCCCCCCGGAGGTGTGGCTACGGTTCAGGCCGACTAGGTCCCCAACTGACTTTATAGGGATAGCTATGTTCTCTTTGGTTCGAATACGACCTATGTTTGAACAGGAAGCCCCGTGTTTGAATAGCTATGTTCTCTTTGGTTCGAATACGACCTATGTTTGAACAGGAAGCCTCATGCTTGAACCGGGATGTTGAACCGGATATTAAGAGCTTCACAGCCTTGTAGGAGACATCTTCCCTTGAACCGGCTTTTAAACCGGAGTCTATAATTTGAACTTCTGTGAAACGACCTCCAGGGGTAAGCACACATGATGTGAAGAACAGTAGAGACCCCGCTTTACTCGAGGCTCCGGTTTATTGTATTTAATCATAATATATACATGGTCATGATATGTACATAAACAGAGCCCAGGGCTCATGTATAATAAGGTCGAAGATGAGCTATGTTCCACGGCCTGCTGGTCTCCTCCTCTGACGTGCGTGAATCCTTGCGCTCTCGAATATCAATCAGGTAATATGACCCATTATTCAGATTTTTGCTAACCACAAAAGGTCCCTCCCAAGGCGGGGATAATTTATGCTGATCAGATTGATCCTGGATGAGCCGAAGCACCAAATCCCCCTCCTGAAAGGTTCTGGTCCTAACCCGACGGCTGTGGTAACGGCGAAGATCTTGCTGGTAAATCGCTGAACGGGCAGCTGCCAAGTCACGCTCCTCATCCAACAAGTCAAGAGCGTTCTGCCGTGCCTGCTCATTATCCGCTTCAACATATGCTGCCACGCGAGGTGAGTCATGTCGTATATCACTTGGGAGAACCGCCTCTGCTCCATAAACCATAAAAAACGGCGTAAACCCCATGGATCTGTTAGGCGTGGTGTTGATGCTCCATAATACAGACGGTAGCTCCTCCACCCAACAACCCGGCGTCCTTTGCAAAGGGACCAGAAGCCGGGGTTTGATACCTCTCAAGATCTCTTGGTTCGCTCGTTCTGCCTGACCATTAGACTGTGGGTGCGCTACCGAAGAAACATCAAGCCGTATATGCTCCCGTGCACAGAACTCCTTCATGGCCCCCTTGGATAGATTGGTACCATTATCTGTGATGATGCTGTGTGGAAAACCAAACCGGAAGATCACCTTCTTTATAAACCGAACCGCCGTGGCTGCATCACACTTACTGACAGGTTCTGCCTCTACCCACTTTGTAAATTTGTCAACCGCCACCAGTAGGTGGGTCTTCTTATCTTTGGAACGCTTAAAAGGCCCAACCATATCAAGCCCCCAAGTCGCAAACGGCCAAGTGATTGGAATCATCCTCAATTCTTAAGCCGGTATGTGTGCTCGTCTGGAAAATTTCTGGCAACCATCACATAATCTGACCAGGTCTTCCGCATCAGCATGAGCAGTTAACCAGTAGAAACCGTGGCGGAACGCTTTAGCCACCAATGATTTTGAACCGGCGTGGTGGCCGCAATCCCCTTCATGTATTTCTCATAATATCTCGCACCCCTCCTTAGGGGATATGCACCGTTGCAGCGCTCCTGATACGCTGCGATGATGTAACTCTCCTTGGAAAATGGTCATAGACTTGGACCGTCGTACTATCTGTCGAGCCAAGCTTTCATCTTCTGGCAACTCACCCCGGTTCATATATGCCAGGTAAGGGAGCGTCCAATACGGGGTGGCGTGAAGAGCCGCCACTAACTGAGCCTCCGGATCAGGAACAGCCAACTCCAGCTCACCGGGCAGCTGTACCGATGGGTGGTACAATACATCCAAGAAAACATTGGGTGGGACCGGTTTACGCTGAGAGCCCAAGCGACTTAAAGCGTCCGCTGCCTCATTCTTTCTGCGGTCCACATGATCCACTTGATAACCTTTGAAATGCCCAGCCACCATATCTACTTCACGTCGGTACGCAGCCATAAGCGGATCCTTAGAATCCCAGGTGCCAGATACCTGCTGAGCCACCAGATCCGAATCACCAAAGCACCTAACTCTGCTCAAATTCATCTCTTTAGCCACCCGAAGTCCATGAAGCAAAGCTTCATACTCAGCCGCATTGTTTGTACAGGGGAACATTAAACGGAGGACATAACAAAACTTATCTCCTCGTGGGGAAGTTAAAACGACTCCAGCCCCCGAGCCTTCCAATTGTCTTGACCCGTCGAAATGAACGGTCCAATAGGTGTTATCTGGCTTCTCCTCAGGCGCTTGTAACTCTGTCCAATCGTTTATGAAATCGACAAGTGCCTGTGATTTTATGGCCGTCCGGGGTACGTACCTTAAATCGTGCGGCCCTTGCTCGATAGCCCACTTGGCAATCCGACCGGTCGCCTCCCGGTTCTGTATAATGTCACCCAAAGGAGCAGAACTGACCACCGTGATTGGGTGTCCTTGGAAATATTGCCTCAGCTTCCGGCTTGCCATAAAAACGCCATAGACCAGCTTCTGCCAATGCGGATACCTTTGTTTGGACTCGATAAGTACTTCACTGATATAGTAAACCGGTCGCTGAACCGGATGTTCCTTTCCAGACTCCTTTCGTTCTACCACCATCGCCACACTGACTGCTCTGGCATTCGCTGCAACATATAACAGGAGTGGCTCTTTATCTACAGGGGCTGCCAACACTGGCGGATTGACTAGTTGTCGCTTCAAGTCCTCAAACGCTTTATCAGCCTCCGGACTCCAGACAAACTGATCCGTCTTCTTGAGCATTTGATACAAGGGGATCGCCTTTTCACCAAGGCGACTGATAAACCGGCTTAACGCTGCAATCCGCCCGGCCATGCGCTGAACATCATTGATGCATTTCGGTTTGGCCAGGGAGGTGATGGCTGTGATCTTTTCTGGATTGGCCTCAATTCCTCTATGGGACACTAAAAATCCCAACAGCTTGCCTGCAGGTACACCAAAAACACATTTAGCCGGGTTGAGCATCATTTGGTACACTCTCAAGTTATCGAAAGTCTCCTTCAAATCGTCAACCAGGGTCTCCTTCTTTCGTGACTTGACCACAATATCATCCACATAAGCATGCACATTACGACCAATCTGCTCGTGGAGGCAATTTTGCACACATCGTTGATAAGTAGCCTGCGCACTCTTAAGCCCAAAGGGCATAGACACATAGCAGAAGGCTCCAAAGGGAGTAATAAACGCTGTCTTCTCCTGGTCCTTAACTGCCATCTTGATCTGATGATAACCCGAATAAGCATCCAAAAAACTTAAACGCTCGCAACCTGCCGTAGCATCAATGATCTGATCAATCCGGGGGAGAGCAAAAGGATCTGTTGGGCAAGCTTTATTCAAGTCTGTGTAGTCCACACACATGCGCCAGGTGCCGTTTTTCTTAAGAACTAGCACCGGATTAGCGAGCCATTCGGGATGAAAAACCTCAATGATAAACCCAGCTGCCAGGAGCCTGGCCACTTCCTCACCAATCGCTTTACGTCTTTCTTCGTTAAACCGCCGTAAGAACTGCTTTACCGGCTTGTACTTAGGATCCACATTAAGGGTGTGCTCAGCGAGTTGCCTCGGTACACCAGGCATGTCAGATGGCTTCCATGCAAAGATGTCCCGATTCTCACGGATGAACTCGATGAGCGCGCTTTCCTATTTTGGATCCAAGTTTGCACTGATGCTGAACTGCTTGGATGAATCGCCAGGTACGAAGTCAACAAGCTTAGTTTCGGCCGCTGACTTGAACTTCAAGGCCGGATCGTGGTCCGTAGTTGGCTTTTTTAATGAAGTCATATCCTCCGGATCAACACTGTCTTTGTACTGCTTTAGCTCCTCCGTAGCACAAACCGATTCAGCATAAGTCGCATCTCCTTCCTCGCATTCCAAAGCGATTCGGCGGCTCCCATGAACCGTTATAGTGCCCTTGTAACCTGGCATCTTAAGTTGCAGATATACGTAGCAGGGCCGTGCCATAAATTTTGCATAAGCTGGCCGCCCGAACAAAGCGTGGTACGGACTTTGGATTTTAACAACCTCGAACGTCAGCGTCTCTGATCTGGAATCGTGACTATCGCCAAATACCACTTCAAGGGCTATCTTACCAACCGGATACGCAGACTTGCCAGGCACCACCCCGTGGAACACTGTATTGGTCGGTCTGAGATCCTTATCTACCAGTCCCATACGACGGAAGGTCTCATAATACAAGATGTTAATGCTGCTCCCTCCGTCCATGAGCACCTTGGTGAGCTTATAACCTCCCACCTGAGGCGCTACCACCAGTGCTAACTGACCCGGATTATACACCCTGGGAGGATGATCTTCTCGGCTCCATATGATAGGCTGTTCCGACCAACGCAGATAGTGAGGCGTGGCCGGTTCGACAGCACTGACTGCCCGCCTCTGAAGCTTCCTATCTCGTTTATCCAAGCTCGTAGTAAAGACATGATACTGTCCACCACTCAACTGTTTCGGGTTGCTCTGATAACCACTTTGATTACTTTGATTATTCTGATTATTTTGGCTGACCTGTCCGCCCGGGTTACCCTGGAACCCTGGACCGGAATTCCCGCCACCGTACCCTGATCCGGAACCGGAACCTCCGCCGGAGCTGTGATCATATTGGAAAGTGTTTGAGCTCTTGAATTCCTTCATGATATAACAATCCTTCCAAAGATGGGCCGCTGGTTCCTCCTTTGTTCCGTGCTTCGGACAGGGCTGGTTTAAGAAAAAGTTCAAACGCTCTGGGTTAGGACCGGGATGTGCGCGAAAACTTGGCTGTTTTCCCTTACGCCGCTGGCCTTTATCCTGTGCGCTTGTGCTGGCCACCAAGTCCATGCTCCCGTCCGGTTTACGTTTTCCTCCGCCTCCATTACCTGTCGGTCGATGCTGCTGGCCTTTGGTGTTGCTATTCTTCCTTCCCTTCCCTGCTTTGTCATCACCAGAGTCAGGATCCTTGGTACTGTCAGAATCCGCATACTTCACTAAAGCGGTCATGAGCGTTCCTATATCTGTACAATCACGCTTCATCCGGCCCAGCTTTAGCTTCAAAGGGCCAAACCGACAGTTGCTTTCCAACAGCACTACAGCGGTGTCTGCGTTGATGCGATCTGATGAGTGCAAAACTTCTGATACTCGTCGTACCCAATGGGTAGTTGATTCCCCTTCTTGCTGAACGCAGGCTGCTAGGTCAACTATTGACATTGGCTGTTTGCACGTGTCCTTGAAATTCTTGATAAACCGGGCGCGCAATTGGGCCCATGAACTAATTGAATTAGGCGGTAAGCTCTTTAGCCAAGTCCGGGCCGTTCCTTCTAACATCATAGTGAAATACTTGGCACACGCCGTGTCATCCACATCCAGCATCTCCATAGCCATTTCATAGCTCTCCACCCATGTCTCCGGAGGCTGATCTGCCGTGTAGTTTGGTACCTTGCGGGGGCCTTTGAAGTCTTTGGGCAGGCGTACGTTGCGTAAAGCGGGAACATGGCACGGTACTCCCAAAGAACTGGAAACCACCCCCGGTTCAACCGTAGCTGCTGGGAAGATAGGTGTAAGCTGTCGAGCCTGATGCTGCGCTGCTAATCCGGCCTCCCGTGTACGGGTGCGATCCACATTCTCGTGAGCATTGTCGACGCCCGCCGGATTGTTGCCGCGGAGCGCTTCACGCCTGTCGTTAGAAGAAACGGCCGGCTCCTCCACGCGCCTACTATAGCTCCTGCTGGGGCGAGGGGTGGAGTGAATCTGATCACGGCTTTGCGAATACGCTTCTTGCTGGGCCAACGCGGTCCTAAGGAGCTCCTTGACCCGGCGTGTCTCTTCATCCTGTGGTGAATCTCCTTCGATCGGAATGGCTTCCAACCGAGCCGCCGCCGTGACGAGGTTATCCATCGGGTTGGAATAATGACCTGACGGCGTTGGCATGGCCGGTGGCGTATCAGTGTTATGACGAGGCAGGTTTATAATCCGGTGCTGAACCGGGGCGCCGGTCGTCGCCTCCGCACGGTTTACCCCCGGGGTGTTGAAGAGGTTTCGAGCGTCGAGGGCGGCGGGCAACCGAGACCGGGATTTTCTCTTCAGGACCTCCTGAGACGCCTTCTGGTCCATCATGAGCCTGTAAGCCTGTGCATCTAAAGCGGCGCACTCCGCCGTCATCCTGATCTCTTCTGCTGCCAGCTCCGCTTTAGCCCGAGTGATCTGCTCTCTCACTTTGGCAATCTCAGCATTGTGAACCTCCTGATCCACCGGGTTGGCTTCCGCCATGAGCGCTGCTAGTGCGTCAAACAGGTCTGACAAAACTTGGGCTGGTGAACCCGTAGGGCCTCCTGCCCGCGCAGCCGTTGCTGCTGCCGATCCGGAGATCGCTGCTGCTGCAGTTGATGACCGTGGCGCCGCTTGTGTCCCAGCCATGAAGATCCCAACCCGATAGGGCAGATCAGAGGGGTCCGGAATACTGTTGCCATCGGAGCCGCCCCCAACCCGATCATCTTGTAGCTGGTAAAGAGATTCGGTCTCCCCGGTCGACGTTTCATCGCCAGAGTAGATGGCGGTTTCGTCACCAGATTCGGATCCTTCCTCGTAGCTTCCCCCGTGGATGACTCCCACGAATGCGTGCTTCCTGGTCGGTTTAGCCAGGGTCGATCTCGTGCACTGAGCTGTCTCGATGAGGTCGGCGCAGACGCCTAACTCGGGGCCCGGTTCTCCGATCTTGCCGATGAAACCATGGATGCCGCCAAAGGGGACCCGGTACCCGTACTCGATCGAGCCGGCGTCGGGGCCCCAGCCTGTGCTGTCGATGTAGAGTTTTCCGCGGTGGCTCTTGGTCATCCGTCCCACAGCGTAACCCTCGAGTCCTTCAAAGCGGCCCTCCAAGAACCTGAAACCATCTCGCGATAGCCCCACGGTGGGCGCCAACTCTCGTGGATTTGTCACGGCAGATGTCCTAGTAAGAGGACTTAGTCGTGGAGCCATCGCAACGGGTTAGCTTGAAGGGGTTAAAGTGGACACAAGGACACGATTTTTATACTAGTTCGGCCCCTTCGATGAAGGTAAAAGCCTACGTCTAGTTGTGATGGGATTGATGGGTTTCGAGGGCTTAGGGAGCGATATGCTTCGCCTAAACCTCGAGTTCTTCTTCTCTGTCCTCAAACCGCCGCCGGGTCATCCCCTTATATACACGGGTGACGCCCGTCGGTCTGCAAAGTCCCAACCTCCGGCTAATAAACGTGCCCGGGTCGGTCTCTCTATTCCTAACTTACAATACAAGTTTACATCAGGCCGGTTTACACCATAAACCTTTAAACCGATTATGGGCCTTAGGCCCTTCTATCTCTCCTTGGGTTTTTACATCTCGGGTCTGTTGACGGAGGTAACCCGGGCCCTGCAGGCCGGTTTACCCCGGATAGCAACATCCCCAACAACCCCAGCACCAGAACCATTCAGCATCTTGGAAGCATCAAAGAACATGGTCCAGTGCTCCGAGAGAACTTGTGTCGGTGTCAAAACCGGCGGATCTCGGGTAGGGGGTCCCAAACTGTGCGTCAAGGTCGGATGGTAACAGGAGACAGGGGACACTTTATTTTACCCAGGTTCGGGCCCTCTCGGTGGAGGTAAAACCCTACTCCTGTTAGATTAATATTGACGATATGGCTAGTACAAGAGTGGATCTACCACGAGATCAAGGAGGCTAAACCCTAGAAACTAGCCTACGGTATGATTGTGTATGATGATGGTTGTCCTACGGATTACAACCCTCCGGTTTATATAGACACCGGATAGGGTTAGGGTTACACAGAGTCGGTTACAATGGTAGGAGATCTTGAATATCCGCACACCTAGCTTGCCTTCCACGCCAAGAAAAGATCCTTCCGGACACGGGATGAAGTCTTCAATCTTGTATCTTCATAGTCCTGGAGTCCGGCTGAAGGTATAGTCCGGCTATCCGAACACCCCCTAATCCAGGACTCCCTCAGTAGCCCCTGAGCCAGGCTTCAATGACGACGAGTCCGGCGCGCAGATTGTCTTCGGCATTGCAAAGCGGGTTCCTCCTCCAAGTTCTTCAAGAAGATTATAAACACCAAAAAATAGTGTCCGGCTCTGCAAAATAAGTTTCCACATATTGCCATATAGAGAATAATATTAACACAAATCAAATCTGCTGACGTATTCTGCAGTGCGTCATAACACTTCGACCAAGCCTTCTATATAAATTGCTTTCATTGTTCCACCTTAGCGTGTTTAGCGAGGCGGTTTCCTTGGCACGTCTTGTCAAAGCAGAGATCATGTGCCCCCTTTAACGGGATTCTCATCAATACGGACGTGGGTAACCCAAACACGAGATCATGTGCCCCCTTTATTAGGTAGGTGGGGACGCCTAACCGCACCCGCTTATATAAAGGGATAAGGATTCACCTTTCTAACCTACGCCTTCTTCCTCCTTTTGCCAATCCATCTCTTGTGCACTCAAGCTCCAGCGCCCAAGTTCGCTCTTCATTCCTCAACCTTCTCCAACAATGTCCGGAGCGGGAGGCAAGTGGATGGTCTCATCCGTTACGGAGGCTCAAGTAAAAAAGTTAAGGAAAGCCGGATACTTGTCCAAGGACATCCCGCATCGGCTTCCTGGGAAGGGCAGCTTCTTCCTACCCCAAGGCCCCATGAGAGGGTAGTTTTCCTTCCCCACTTCCTCCGCGGACTGGGCTTTCCACTTCACCCATTTGTCCGGGGGATCATGTTCTACTATGGCCTGGATTTCCACGATCTGGCCCCGAACTTTGTCCTCAACATCTCGGCGTTTATCGTCGTGTGTGAGGCCTTTCTCCGCGTCCGCCCCCACTTCGGCCTCTGGCTCAAGACCTTCAACGTCAAGCCCAAGGTGGTGTCCGACACCCAGGCGGAGTGTGGAGGCGCTATGGTTGGCAAGATAGCCAACGTCCTCTGGTTCGATGGCTCCTTTGTGGAGTCCCTAAAGGGGTGGCAGGCCGGGTGGTTTTACATCACCGAGCCCCGCGATCCGAAATGGGTCGCGGCCCCTGAGTTCAGATCCGGACCCCCCACGCGGCTCATGTCCTGGAAAGAAACGGGCCTGTCGTGGGGCAACGAGGAAGAAGTGACTGGGTTGCAAACGTGCATCCAGTCCCTGGTGGACAAGCCAATCCGGCTTGTCAATATAGTCCAGGTTATGCTCGTTCGTCTGATCCTCCCGTGCCAAAAACGGGATTTTACTTTGTGGGAATTCGACCCGGCACAGCACCAAACCCTTAGCAGGCTCTTCGACACGATGTATGAAGACGTCTGGAAGGTGCTGACCAAAGGCGCCGAGTCCCCCACATCCGCCTCCGAGGATCGCGGATACAGCTCGCAGCGCAACGCTAGCGAGGTAAGCTATCTATTCCTTTGACAGGTTCGTTAAGATCTTTGTTCATAGATTAACTCTATGCAGGATCTAAACTCCCTTTACCTTTGACAGGCTTGGCAAGAGGTATCCGGACCAATTAATTGTCCGGCTCCTCTCCCCGAAGACCCAGCCCCAACTCTCTTGGTGAAGCTAATGGCTCCGGCACCTTACGTGGTGCCGGAGAGGAAGGCCAAGAAGAAGAAAACCACCGGGACTCGAAAAAGTTACTGCAACATGGTGGTATCGGACTCGTCATCTAATGAGTCCGCGTCTCTCTCTTCTCGTGAAAACGAGGAGGAGGAACAAGAAAGCTCTCCCCCCGAGTGAGGGGAGCAAAGAAGAAGAAGGCCGCCCCAACGGGGGAGGCCGAGGGGTCGAGGAAAAGGAAAACCCCTCCGCCGGACTACTCCCACGACGCCGAAGAGGGCGGAGAGGAGTGGCCGGACAGAACCAAGCGTCCGGCGAAATCGTAAGTATTTATATACCAGAGTGACTCATGATATTCTTTTAATGCGCGGCTTTCCCTAATATCGCTCATAATTCATGCAGCCCGCCCCGGGCCGAACTCGACGATTCGTCGAGTGGCTCCCTGGATTCGTCGGACGTGAACTCTGTTCCGCCCGCGGTCTCCCCCTGCGGGGCGGAAGACGCCGAAGTGGCGCCCCGCCAAGCTTCGGGGCAAGAGGAGATGGTCCTGGAGGAGCCGCAAGGCAATCCTCCGGACCCCAGGAGTAAAGGGGATGAACCGCCCAGGGCTCCAAGTCCGGCTTTGTGCCGGACACCGCGCCGGACTCGACAGTCCTGGTCCGCGGTGGGCGAACTCCTTCCAAGAGGAGTAAGCCGTCTGAGCCGGCGTCCTCCGTCCAACCAGAGGCACCGGACAATCTGCTGGAGGTGCTTGAGGGCGCCACCATCGACGAGGAGCACCGTACTGTTATGAGTACGGTGATCCAAAGGGTTTAGTCCGCCAAGAGCGGACTGACTGAACTTCCGCTAGCCTTCTAACACGCTTCGAGGTAAGTAAAAATATGTCAAATTATTTACCGCATAGACAGTAGCCCCTGATGCTCTGTTCGGTGTTCGGAAAGAAAAGCCGGATAGAGGATCTAGTAATTTTCGCAGGAGTCTAATAAAAAAAGTCAAATATGCGTATGCAGGCTTCGCTGCTGTCCACCGCCGCACTGACTGCGCAGGTGGATGTCCTGAAAAAGGACCTCGGGCGTACCGAGCAAGAGCTCGGCCTTGCCAAACGGCAACTCGAGGAGAAAGAAGGTAAGAAATACCCTTAAAAAAGAAAAAAAGTGCCTATAGAGAGGCTTGATTGCAGAAAGAAATAACAGGATTGTACTGCTTATTGTAGGGGCCGCAACCGAGGTGGCAACCCTGAAGCAGGCGCTGGCAGAGGCCGAAAAGAAAACGGCCGAGGAGCGCGCCGAGCGAGAAAGGCTTGGGGTTCAGGTCGGCGAGGTGCAGCAAGAGCTGCAAGCTCTCATGACAAAACATGAGGGTTTGGAGCTTGAGTCAATAACGCAAGCATCCAAGCTCGTGTCGGCCATCGAGACCGCCAAGAGTGCCAAGGCCGAAGCCCAAAAGGCCCTCCAAGAGTTGGAGGAGGTGAAAAAGATAGCAACGGGTAAGGCATTCTCAATGCAAAGTAGGAATATAAAAGTAAACTATCTATTACTTACCCGAATCCGGAGTTCTCCACGGGCGTTCGCCGATCTTCCCCGCAGCGTATCCGACGCCGCCGCTTTCTACCGAGCTGAGGAGGGCAGCTCGACGGAGAGTGTGTTCTGGTCTCAGTATTCTGAGGCCGGACACCCTGTGCCCTTAAGCGATCAGCTGAAACAGCTGGTCGAGCTCCACAAGGCGGCCGAACAGGCCATGAAGGGCTTACTAGTTCGGCTGTGGCCTGGAGAGGCCCTGCCTGGGAGCTATTTCGGGCTAGTGCGGCGATTGGTGGAGGCCTGTCCACGGCTTGAGGTCATCAAGCGTTCCGTCTGCATTGAAGGTGCCCGAAGGGCCCTTGCCCGTGTAATGGTACACTGGGATAAGCTGGACGGAGAGAAGCTGGTGAAGGACAGGCCGCCGCAGGGGAAGGAGCATCGCAAGACCGAGAACTACTACAAGGAAGTTCTTGCCGGAGCCCGCCTTGTCGCGGATGAATGTACTAAAGATGTAATATTTGAATGAACTCGCTCGTTTGTATTCTGTGCGCTGAAAACGTGTTCATATGCGCTAAGCAATGCTTACTGAATTTAAAATATTATTTTCTGTGCGGCCGTTTATCAAAAATTGAGAGATGGCCAGTCGTCGGCTTCTGCCCCCATGCCACTAGTGCTTGGGTGTTCGGGATAAACCTGAGGGCTCTCGTTCCCATAGTTGGGTCCTTCGAGGGAGGCGCTGAGCACAACGAACCAGGCAATCGGACTATAATGCTTGAACACTCTCACTTAGCCATAGAACGTTATAATTTTAAATTTCGGCGAAGCCCCTAGTTCGGAAGGCCGAATTCGGGGCGCTATCCACGCCTTTAGCCGGACATAGCCAGCTCCTCTCTCGAAGCGGCATAAGCCTTTAAGGACTCGAAAAACCCCGCGAACAGCGACCGGTCTCACGCCTTATCATGACAGTGTGTTTTAGCTTTCTCCACTGAGGTTCTCAACCCACCTGAACTGGGGCACAATCACAGTGGTTCTCCTAGTGCTACCTTAGCCGATAAAGCTGAATGTAAGGCACCAAAACATAGGAGCCGGGCAAACCCAACATGTGACCAAAATCATGACTCGGAGCCGATGCATATAGTGCTATAAGTTCGGGGTGCCGCACTTGTGAAAGTGTACGGACTTCTCACACCAGATAAAAGGGTAATGAAGCCCCTGGCATGGTTTGCCGTACCATGGTGTACGGGTGCGATCATGTTATGTAATAAACATATATATTCAAAGAGGATAATGCAAGAAATAGACAAAAGCTATGCATTGTTTATGAAGAGGCTATTTATCAAAGCCGAACGATACAAGTAGTGCGATAAGCGAAAAAAAATTTAGACTATTTAACATGTCCTGACCAGGCGCAGGCCGCGGAATTTAATAACAGATATATCGCTCGAAATAGAGATGACCTGAGAGTTCCGGAATGCGGCGTAGCTTTGTCTGCTTTCCTGGATCTTGCATCGTCTGTGCGGCAGCAAGGCCGAACAGGTTATCCAGAGTATGGAGTCCTGAAAGTAAACAAGAAAAATCCGGCAGCCCCTAGTACGTTTGACGCCGTATTGTAGGCATGTCGTTAATGTGCCCCTCCCCCTGTGCCCATGGAATTTTAAGGGCGTAATTGTGTACTCGAGGTACTTGCTCCACTATGTTGCGATGGCTGGGGTCGGGGCCGTATTGCTACGCTTGCTCTGATCGTGCCAGGTGGTCTTGTTGCAGGTTACTCCGGGCGCGCTTTGCATTGTCTGGCTTTTTAACGGCCGAACTGGAGAGTTGCCTTGAAAGGCTTCTTTGTACTTCCGCTGCGAGGGCCGCCGTGTGCTCCTCCGTACGGATGGAGCGTTCAGTGTTTCCGCTGACCGTAATTACTCCTCGAGGGCCTGGCATCTTGAGCTTGAGATATGCGTAGTGCGGCACCGCATTGAATTTAGCGAATGCGGTTCGTCCGAGCAGGGCATGATAGCCACTGCGGAACGGGACTATATCGAAGATTAACTCTTCGCTTCGGAAGTTATCCGGAGATCCGAAGACCACATCAAGAGTTATTGAGCCTGTGCAATTGGCCTCTACACCTGGTATGACGCCTTTAAAGGTCGTCCTTGTGGGCTTGATCCTTGATGGATCTATGCCCATTTTCCGCACTGTATCCTGATAAAGCAGGTTTAGGCTACTGCCGCCGTCCATGAGGACTCTTGTAAGATGAAATCCGTCCACGATTGGGTCGAGGACCAGTGCGGCAAAACCGCCATGACGGATGCAAGTGGGGTGGTCCCTTCGATTCAAAGTGATCGGGTAGGAGGACCATGGGTTGAACTTTGGGGCGACTGGCTCCATCGCGTATACGTCCCGTAGCGCACGCTCCTCTCCCGCTTGGGAATGTGGGTCGCGTATATCATGTTCACAGTCCGCACTTGTGGGGAAAACCCCTTATGTCCATTGTTGTTCGGCGGCCTGGGCTCCTCCTCGTCGTCGCTGTTCAGCCCCTTGTCTTTGTGTTCGGCTCTTAACTTGCCTGCCTGCTTGAACACCCAACAATCCCTGTTGGTGTGATTGGCTGGCCTTTCGGAGGTGCCATGAATCTGGCACGAGCGGTCGAGTATCCGGTCCAAACTGGACGGGCCCTGGGTATTCTTTTTAAATGGCTTTTTCCGCTGACCGGATTTGTAGCCTCTGAATCCGGCATTAACTGCCGTATCCTCATTGCTGTCGCTGCTAACGCGGCGCTTGTGATTATTTCGATGTGACCTGCCACTTTTGTCCCTGGTATCTGAATTACCAGGCTTCTTCGATAAGTTGTTGCTGCGAGCTAGCCAGCTATCTTTGCCCATGCAAAAGCGGGTCATGAGTGTCGTGAGGGCTGCCATGGTTTTCGGCTTTTCCTGTCCCAGGTGTCGGGCAAGCCACTCGTCGCGGATGTTATGTTTGAAGGCTGCTAGAGCCTCTGCATCCGGATAATCGACTATCTGATTTTTCTTTGTTAGGAACCGTGTCCAGAATTGCCTGGCCGATTCTTCTGGCTGCTGAATTATGTGTCTTAGGTCGTTGGCGTCCGGTGGCCACACATAGGTCCCCTGGAAGTTGTCGAGGAATGTGGCTTCCAGGTCCGCCCAAGAACCAATTGAGTCCGCTGGTAGGCTATTAAGCCAGTGCTGGGCTGGTCCTTTAAGCTTAAGGGGTAGGTATTTGATGGCGTGTAGATCGTCGCCACGTGCCATGTGGATGTGAAGGAGATAATCCGCAATCCATACTGCCGGATCTGTCGTACCATCGTACGACTCGATATTGACGGGTTTGAAACCCTCTGGGATTTGATGATCCATTACTTCGTCTGTGAAGCATAGTGGGTGTGCGGCGCCCCTGTACTGGGCTATGTCACGATGCAGCTCGGAAGAGCTGTGCCTGCTGTGTTCGGCCCGGCCAGATTTATTGTGTCCGGAGTGAAGATCATCACGTGTCGTCGGGCGTCCGCGTGATCCATAGATCGATCTTGTTTGCTTGCTTTATCCTCCAGTACGTCTCGCAGGTCTGGCTCGTTTTCCCGTGCCTTAGTTGAATGGCACCGGGGCATGGCTTGTTTAAGGGTTCGACAGGCCTCTCTGTCGCGGCCGCGGGGTGGCCGGTCTGCCATGTCATATGTTTCCCCCTCTGATTGGGGTAGCGGCCTGCGCTTAGGATAATTTTTGGAGGGGCGCCCGAGTTCATGCTTTTTGGCCGCAAGGACTTCAGTCCATCTATCAGCTAGCAAATCTTGATCAGCTCTAAGCTATTGCTGCTTTTTCCTTAGGCTGTTCGCCGTGGCTAGAAGCCTGAGTTGAAAACGCTCTTGTTCGGCGGGGTCTGATGGTACGACGAATTCGTCGTCGTCGAGGCTTGCCTTGTCTTCGGGGGGAGGCATGTAGTTGTCATCCTCAACCTCTCACTCTGCCGCTCTCTCACGAGGGCTGGCTTTTCCATCTTCCTGCGCCGAATCTTGCTGGTTCTGGTGTTGTTCGGCGCTGTCCGGGGTAGTATTATCTCCCGTGCCGAAATCACCGTTTCTGCTGTGGCGGGATTTAGAGCGTCGTCGTTGGCGTCGGCGTTTTGGCGGTTTTTTTGAGTTGTCATCTTCCGCTATTGCATCGCCATCCGCATCCTTTGGATCATCCACCATATATATGTCATATGACGAGGTGGCGGTCCAGCGCCCTACAGGTGCTGGTTCTTATTCGTCTCCTCCTTCGTCGTCCATACCGTCGAAGTCTTCGGAGCCGAAGTCAAGCATGTCGGTTAAGTCGTCGACAGTGGCTATTAAGTGGCTGGTGGGTGGGCTTTGAATTTCTTCGTTGTCCGAATCCCAACCTCGCAGACCATAGTAGGCTCTCCTGATAAAGAGAGAGACTTGAGAGAATTCAGGATGTCACCAAAAGGTGAGCACTGAAAGATGTCCGTGGCGGTGAACTCCATTACAGACGCCCAATCAGATTCGATCGGCGGGGGCACGGAAGGCCCGGAGTTCGCAGAAGAATCCGACTCCTTGGAGTCACGGGCCGTGCGGAGTGCGGGGCTAGCGTTCGGCTCGATCGCCTTTGAGATCGCAGCCCCTGAGGTGACGTCCAACCGTTCATCCTCGGAGAACGCAGCGGGCTCCGAGTCAAGGATCGGGGCCGGAGCGTGTGCGGCCTCCAGGGTACTATTCGGAGGCAGAGCTATATCATGCCCCTCGAAATAGTGCGACGCGCTTGGCCGTGGCTCGAACCCGTCGAAGATCAAGTCTCCACGGATATCTGTCGTGTAGTTTAAGCTTCCAAACCTGACTTGATGGCCAGGGGCGTAGCTTTCGATCTGCTCCAGATGACCAAGCGAATTGGCTCGCAGAGCGAAGCCGCCGAAGACGAAGATTCGTCCGGGGAGAAAAGTCTCACCCTGGACCTCATCGTTGTTGATGATCGAAGGAGCCATCGGGCCTAAAAGCGACGACACAGAGCAACTCTCAATGTAAGCACCAATGTCGGTGTCAAAACCGGCGGATCTCGGGTAGGGGGTCCCGAACTGTGCGTCAAGGTCGGATGGTAACAGGAGACAGGGGACACTTTATTTTACCTAGGTTCGGGCCCTCTCGGTGGTGGTAAGACCCTACTCCTACTAGATTAATATTGATGATGTCGGTAGTACAAGAGTGGATCTACCACGAGATCAAGGAGGCTAAACCCTAGAAGCTAGCCTATGGGTATGATGATGGTTATGATGTGTTCGTCCTACGAACTACAACCCTCCGGTTTATATAGGCACTGGATAGGGTTAGGGTTACACAGAGTCGGTTACAATGGTAGGAGATCTTGAATATCTGCACACCTAGCTTGCCTTCCACGCCAAGAAAAGATCCTTCCGGACACGGGACGAAGTCTTCAATCTTGTATCTTCATAGTCCTGGAGTCCGTCTATCCGAACACCCCCTAATCCAGGACTCCCTCAACTTGAGTCAACAGTTGTTGTTCAATCCACTTGGCGAGGAAATCTGCTATTGCTTGGGACTTGATAGCTTTCTTTGCCTCAAACTTGATATCTAAGGGAAGGAGTTCAATCGCCCACTTTGCCACTCGACCAGTTGCATCTCTTTTGTGCAGAATCTCCGACAAAGCAGTGTCGCTAACGACTCTAATAGAGTGATCAGAGAAATAGTGTGCAACCTTCTTCGTGGTCACGTAAATCCCATAAACAAGCTGCTGATAGTGTGGATATCTCAGCTTTGATGGAGTCAGAACTTCAGAAACATAATAAACCGGCCGCTGAACTTTATAGGCTTTTCCCTCTTCTTCCCACTCGACCGTAAGTACTGTACTGATGACTTGTCCAGTGGCTGCAATATAAAGCAGTAAAGGCTCTTTGTTGATTGGGGCAGCAAGCACCGGCTGGGTGGAAAGCAGGGCTTTTAGCTCTGCAATTGCTGCATCAGCTTCAGGAGTCCACTCGAACTTGTCTGACTTTTTCATCAGTCAGTAGAGAGGCAGTGCCTTCTCACCGAGCCGAGAAATGAATCGACTTAGGGCGGCCAAACAACCAGTAAGCTTCCGGACATCATGCACACGCACAGGGCGTTTCATCCGGAGTATGACACCAACTTTCTCGGGGTTAGCTTCGATCCCTCGTTCGGAAACGAGAAAACCGAGCAATTTTCCTCCTGGAACTCCGAACATGCACTTCGATGGATTAAGCTTGATATCATACCTCCTGAGGTTGGCAAAGGTTTCAGCAAGGTCAGCTAGTAGGTCGGAACCTTTACGTGACTTGACCACAATGTCATCCATGTATGCTTCCACATTTCGACTGATTTGAGTGAGTAAACACTTCTGAATCATCCGCATGAATGTGGCTCCAACATTCTTCAGGCGGAATGGCATAGTGACATAACAGAAGCACCCGAATGGGGTGATGAAAGCTGTTTTAATCTCATCAGGTCCATACAGACGGATCTGATGATACCCGGACTAAGCGTCCAAAAAGGACAGACGCTCGCACCCCGGAGTCGAGTCGACTATTTGATCGATGCGAGGGACAGGGAAGTGATCCTTCGGGCATGCCCGATTGATATGCTTGAAGTCAATGCATATGCGAAGTGAGTCGTCCTTCTTAGGGACCATTACAACATTAGCTAACCACTCAGAGTGGTAAATCTCTCGAATAAACTCAGCTGCCAGGAGCCGAGCCACTTCTTCACCGATTGCCTTTCTCTTCTGTACGGCGGACCGTCGAAGATGTTCTTTGACCGGTTTCACTTTTGGGTCGAGTCGCAAGTGATGCTCAACCAGTCCCCTGGGAACACCTGGCATGTCAGAAGGTTTCCATGCAAAGATGTCCCAGTTCTCACAGAGGAACTGGGTGAGCGCTCCTTCCTATTTGGAGTCGAGTGTTGTTGAAATGTGGGTCGAAGCAGCATTGGGATTAGTCGGGTGAATATGAATCGGTTTTGTTTCACCGGATGACTGAAATGCTGAATCCGCTGCAGGCTTCTTAGCTCGCAGCAAATCACTTAGATCTGCATTTTTCTGATACTCCCGCAATTCCACTAGTGCCATCTGCGCATCAGCGATCTTCGAGCCCTTCTGGAAGCACTCTTCTGCCTTCTTTCTATTGCCAGTGATAGTGATCACACCCTTAGGACCAGGAATCTTCAGTTTGAGGTACACATAGCATGGTCGAGCCATAAAACGTGCATAAGCTAGCCTGCCCAGAATAGCGTGATAAGAACTCTGGAAATCCACAACTTCAAATGTCAACTTCTCTTGGCGGTAATTCTTAGAATCACCGAAAACTATGTCAAGAGCAATCTGACCGAGTGATTTAGCCTTGTTGCCTGGAATGACCCCATGGAAACTCATACTGTTTTCACTGAGTCTGGACATCAGAATGCCCATCCCTTTTAGCGTCTCTGCATATAGAATATTCAGGCCACTGCCACCATCCATCAGAACTTTAGTCAGTCAAGTGCCCTCGACGACTGGGTCGACCACCAATGGTTGCCTCCCAGGGGTGGCTATGTGTGTCGGGTGATCGGACTGGTCGAATGTGATAGCAGTCTGAGACCATTTCAAATAACTGGGCGTCACCGGAGCGACCATGTTCACCTCTCTGTTGATGACTTTCAGTCGACTTTTGCTCTCAACATCAGCAAAAATCATCAGAGTGGAATAGACATGAGGGTAACCATCGTCACTTTCTTCCTTATCCTCAACTTTGTCTGACTCTTTATCCTTGTCTTTGGGTTGTTTCTCTCGGAACTGCTGGATTAGGAGCCGACACTGTCGAGTGGTATGTTTCGGGTAAATGATTTTACCCTCTTCATCTTTCTTTGTGTGGATGTGGCATGGCAAATCCAGCACATCATTTCCATCTTGATCTTTTATTTTCTTAGGGTGCCGTGGCCCTTTGGGCTTCCCTTTGGACTTTCCTTGAGTCACGGCTAAGGTTTCCCCAGGAGCGGCTGGCTCGGCTTTGCGCTTCTGCTTCCGACTGGAGTTTCCTCCTCCAGTTTCATGGGCGGCTGTTTTATGCTTGCCACTCTGGAGCCGATCCTCCTCTTCACCATTAGCATAATTGGTGGCAATCTCCATCATTCGACTCAGAGACATGTCTCCGATCCGACCGAACTTCAGATTCAACTCTCGATACTTGACGCCTTCTTTGAAGGCACAAACTGCTTGGTGATCAGACACATTCTCCACTGTGTGATGCAACGTGATCCATCTCTGGATATTATCCCTCAAAGTTTCATTCGGCTTCTGTACACAAGATTGCAGCTCTGTCCTGCTGGCCGTTTGCATGTTCCCTCAAATGTTCTGACAAACACTCGGGCAAGATCTTCCCAATAGTAAATGCTGCTGGGTGCTAACTGATTCAGCCATGCTCTGGCCGAGCCCTCTAACATCAGAGGAAGGTGTTTCATGGCCACTTCATCATTTCCACCGCCAATCTGAACAGCCACTCGGTAGTCCTCAAGCCAAGCGTCAGGCTTGGACTCACCAGTGAACTTACTGACTCCAGTCGCCAACCTGAAGTTGGGAGGAATCACTGCGGCCCTCATGGCTCTGCTGAAGCAATCCGGACCTGAGACATGCACTCTGCTGCTGGTTGGTAAATCTCTATCATGATCCTCTCTGTGAGCTCTGTTTCTGTCGACCAAACCCTAAACGAGAATAGATCTCGCATCAAAGCCTGGCTCTCAGGGGTCAACTTGAATTCTTTGCCCACCGCTGTGAGGGCACCTGTCATCATGCTGCTGAGGCATGTATGACCCACTCCTTGGGGGAGGCGTGGGAACTCGACGACGATCATCATGATCGAGTCGGTGATCATACTGCTCATAGTTTCTGTGCTGATCTCGCCGGTCTTCACGTCCCTCACGCCTCGAGGGCGATCTTGGGCTATGAGCCGACCGGAGTGTATCTGCCATAACGGACCTGCTATGGATCCTATTTCGAGACTGTGAGACAGCTGTATTCTGTTCTCCTGCTACCCGGAGTAAAGCTCTGATATGCATTAGGCCTCTGCTAGCTTCTGACTGGGAGGGCTGAACTGACACTGCTATTCGAGCTGCAGCTGTAAGATTCTGGATCGAAGTTCGATATACCTGAGTCGGAGGTGGAAAGAGTGGACGTCGACTAGATTCTGGAACCCGCTGACGCGCACGCTCGTCGAGTACGCGCTGGAGGTTCTCCAGTCGAGTGCGCTCGGCCAGGTTGGCCAAGCGCGCGTCCTCCAAGGCCCGGGCCTCGGGGGTTTCTCTAACAATAGGAGTGTGAAGTGCATCCATGTTCCGGTGGCGAAGTTCTTCCCTATGCTGCGAAGAGAGGGGTTCGGGGAGGTACTCCTCATGGGCATGCGACGGATCACATCCGCTGTCGGCACCATCGGCGCGGGGGAAGCCGGGAGGACTGCGAGGTCCATCGACCATCAGGACTTCCGCCGCGGGATCACTGCTGTCGCACTCGGATGCAGTCTCTGTGGAGCCAGTCGAACAGGCCGTAGAGAGTTTCGTCGGGCTCAATCGTCGCGACTTGGGGGTCCCCGATTGACGAGCCACCGCATGCCTCACCCATCGCTGAAGCCTTGACCGACCGAAACGCTTGCGCCGGCGGGCGATAGGGAGGGAGGACGCCACAGGAGCCGACCGATACTGGGTCAACGGCTGGCGCAGGAGGACACCACAGGAGCCGACCGATACTAGGTCGACGGCTGGCGCAGGAGGACGCCGCGGACGCACGAGCGAAAGTGTGTTGCCCCGCGGATGGGGAGTGCGCCGACATCGAGTGGAGCCTCCTCAAGCCAAGCGGAGTCGTCGGCAACAAACACGAGCGTCCCGGGACAGATCTCGCGGACCTCAGCCAAACCTCCGCCTCAAACCATGATGAAGGGGATCGGAAAAATCGCAACTTCTCCAACAAATCGCTAAGACACGTGCCCCATGGTGGGCGCCAACTGTCGTGGTTCTAAGTCTGACAACTAAGTAGTTTAGAATAAGCAGGTAAGGTATGAAAGCAGGTAACAAAATCAGGCTATGCATCAGAGTAGGACCATACAAAAAGCAGTAGCGCGTCTCATGCAAGCATAAGAGGGAAGGGAATGGGCGATATCAAAATGATCAATGGGGGGGTTGCTTTCCTGGAAGCTTTGCTGAAAAGGAAAAAGTGTCGTCGGTGACGTAGTCGATCACAGGGGCATCATCAGTCTTGGGGTCTACCAGAGAGAAGAGGGGGAAGAAACAGTAAATACAATGCAAACAGATGCATCACTAAGAATGGCATGACCATATGCAAAGCTAGGGTGTTCTAACGCAGTGCTACACGTTGCAGACAGACAGGGAAAACATCTGAGGATGATTTCCCGGCGTTAGACGGATTCCGGATAGATGAAAGAGAGGGGATAGTTCCATGTTGAGCATGCTAGGGGTATGTGACAGATGAACGGATTGCATATTCGCATTTATTGGATTTTTCTAAGCGACTTTCATATATAAATTATTTTCATTCGAGTTACGGATTAATTTATATGATTTTTCAAAGTTTTAAGTTTTCTTTGAAATTACAGATTTATTTTAATTCGAAAAATCATTTTAATATCGAAATGCTACGAGTACCGAAAAGTGTATCCACACTTTTGCACGTGAGGCTGACAGTGGGCCCAGGGTCAAAGTCGCAGCTGACAATGTATGCCTTATCCAAATGAACGGTACATGGGGGCCCCACATGTCATTGGTCATATATTTAATTGACTCCTAAAACAATTCTAAGAGGTTTTTCTTAAACTAATTGGGGGTTAACCCGACTAACTAAAATGGGGTGGGGGGCGTCCATGGCTGGGCTCGTGTGTGTGGTTGCTCACAGAGGACCGCCGGGAGCCGTAGACGGACTCCAGTGCACCGGGGGCGCGGAAGCAGGGACCAGCGGAGTGCGGCGGTCAGCGGGGGGAGGCGGCGAGCTGTGATTGGCGTGCTCGAGCACGGAAAGGCGCGCGCAGGGGCGAGGCAAGCGACGGGCGCGCATAGCAACTACAATGGCGTCGGCATGTGGGGCGAGCGAAAGGCCGCAGCGCGGGGCTGCAGCAACCAAAGCAACAACAGGTGGCTGCGGGCACAGTGAGGAGCAGGGGCTCGCGGTTGTTCGGGCGTGGGCGACAGCAGGGGGTGCCACCAGCGGGGGAGGGTGTGCACGAGGGTGTGGTCAGGCGAGCACACGCGGGAGGGAGCGGCAGCAAGTGAGCGCGCGCACGGGAGGCCAAAGTTGCTGCCAGATGTGGGCGAGCACGCGGGGGAGAGGAGCTCCGGGTCCTGGCGGCCGAGGCGAGCAGGCGCGACTACGGTGACGGATGCAGAAGGGAAAATAGGGGGAAAGGACCAACAGCTCACAGTGATCTCGAAGGCATAGTCGGGGAAGCTGGGGGTGGTCCGTAGCGGTGGTGAATGACGGAGAGACGCGATGGCCGTGCTGGGGAATATGACCCGAGGGCGAAGAAGCAGGGCGTTCCAGCCCGAACCGGTGCAAGTAGTCGAAGGAGTCGTCGGCGCTGAAGCTGCCGGACAAGATGCAGCGACGTGGGGAGGCCGGTGGCCGCGGGATTGACATGGCGATGATGACCAACGCTCGGGCACGAACAAATTCAAGAGAGAGAGAGAGAGAGCAAGCAAGGGGATAATGGGGAGGCTAGGGTTTTCTATAGCATTGAGGGGGGGTCTCTTATCCATCGTGGGGGGGGGGGGAGGGTTCGCCGGATGCACGACACGGAGGCAGCAGCGGCCAGGGCAGCGTGGATGGCCGCCACGACCCCTCTCTGCCTCCTGTAGCAGCAGGAATGGGAAGATCCAGGTGGGCTGGGCCTCCTCTGCCACTAAGGCCCAGTGATCAATAGGTTTAGGCCTTTTTCCATTTTATTTTCTGTTTTGTTTATTTCGGTACTATTTTCTACCCAAACTCCATTGTAAATAAATTTAGGTGAACTTGAAAATTTTCACATAATTAGTTGGCAATATTTTGAGACAGCACATAAAGTTTCAAGTGATTTGGAAAAACAAAAACATTTGTTTATACTTAAATGCCTATAATAGTTGTTGTTGGACCACTTTGATATTTTGTTAAGGATTAATTTGTGAATGAATGAAGCTGGTTTACACATGATAATGATCAAGGGGATTTATAGAATTATTCGAACAGTTTAGTTTTATTGCTCGAAGAAATAGATTATAAATTAATTGACTTATTTTAAAATTGAAAATGGCTTTTATTTTTATCAAGTGGCAAATTGGCGTAGTTCAATGTGATGACATGGCACATTAGGGTGAGGTTACTGTAGCTTGATTATCAAGGTGTTACAAATCTCCTCCACTACAAGAAATCTCATCCTGAGATTTAAGTAGTGGAGTAAGGGGGAAAGTACTAGTTACGAAATTCTAACAAATCTTCTCGATCTTGGTTGCTCTTCTGGAAGAAGTTGGTCCATCGCGTTGACATCTTCATTTCTCTGCATCAATGCGTCATGATGAAGTTGTCATCCTTCCTTTAGGATCTTCATCATACTTATGAAGGGACAAGGGCGTGGGCTCTATAAGGATGGATTTTAACAAGATTGAGCATCCGACGGTTAACTCAGGGGAAGAAGCATAAAGTCTCTTGAGTTGATTACATGAAACACATCGAGAGCATTATAAGAGGGTATGATAAGAAGTTCCAAGCGGATAGACATTTGTTCGATGTCTGAAACAGAGTGAGAAAGGTTTCAGAGCAACGATAATAAGTATTGCGTCTGATACCAGAATAGATCATAAGGAAGGTGGCTCGTGAATTACATACGAGGCCAAGCACGAGGAACAACTTTGGAAACATGGGTGTACAAGAGTCAGGTTTTGATCCTGTGGAACTATGGGTTATGAGCCCAACGTGTGGGTTAAAGGTATGTCATAGGATAGCCTATCAGCTATGTTGGCAACAATGTTAATACCAAGGGCGTGAGAAAAAGAGAACCATTTTCCTACTCGTTGGAACAAGGCAGACCAATAGGCAAAGTTCTCACTCAACCGGGGTTACCGAAAAGTCATCAACGATAGTAACAAGGTTATACTTGACAGGGTTGTACACCGAGGTATTACATAAGCAGAGAAATCATTACTGCTTAGCTCATATAAATCACAAGAAAGGTTAAGCAAAATAGTGGAATGGAAAATGTGATCATCAGATTAAACAGAACAATGGAAAGGAAAATGTGTATACATGAGTATTAGGTGTATCTCCTTCCCAAGAGTAAGCTGAGTGGGATCATCATGGCAGGACTACAAGTAGATGACCACCTAGGGAAAGGGACGAGGAAACTCATGATGTTACCCACACAATGGTGTTTGGATAGTTGATCAAGAAATATTTAGCATTGCGCTTCCAATGTTCTTGTTGATGAACGGAGTACCATAGTCGTGCTTCGGGATAGAATTGACAAGATCATCAGCTAAAGGTCAGTCTTTGGATACACAAAGGATCCACTAGAAACAACTTATAAAATAAGTCGTACAATTTTAGCAAGGAATAGATGAGGATGGGACCCATGGGCTCAACAACAATTCATCGAGGGGGCAAGGATGGTATTCCTCATCATGAATTCGATTGATAACCTGGAAGAGCTCAGAATGTTGCTGATGATCACGACATATTTGTCGAGAGGCTTCGTGAAGATGTAATCGATTGGTAATTACATCAAGTCAAAGGAATGATGAAGCGAAAGGTTATTGGAACCATGAGTATGACACAAACTCGAAATCAAGCCTGTTGTTCAAGGCAAAATGATATGACATGGAAGATCGACATAGGCTTATCTCATCGTCAAAAATTGTGCTCCGGGAAGAAGGACCAGGTAGCACATTTAAAATTTAGCATAATAATGATATAGCCGATCAGACTAGGAATGACTTGAAGGACTATTAAACTCGCAGGCAACAAAATTTACTTAGAGATATTGAATCAGGGTGTGGAATTGGTTCACTTATCGGTGTTCTCGAGTGACTAATAACTAAGAACCTGGGGAAATATGAAATCGGTGAGAAGCAATACTAGATGGAGACTCATAGGAAGCAACACAGTTCTTTGTTCGTCTTGAGATACTGGAGGGTAATACTCGAAGGAAGATCAAAATAGAGGTTGCGAAGATGCATTGATCTGCAGAAGACAAGGGCTTTAACTTGTCCAAGAAATGGAATCAAAGGATAACAAACATGGTCAAAACCACAGTTGCAAGGAACCAAACATAGATACCGGATGAACTTATAACAAGGGGATTATTATTATCACAGAAGCTTCCATGATAAGTCTCACATCGGGTCCATGGGCATGAACTCAAAGTTCAAGGTCGACTCCCACTTCTTAAATGCATAACCTTCCATTAACTTCTCGCTTTCAATGAAGTTGTAGTGTTGAAATTATATCTGGCAAAACACCAGAAGAGTATGACTCGTGAAAACTTTTGGGTTCATACGGTTTTAGGGAAGGTATA
Organism: Aegilops umbellulata; assembly: GCA_032464435.1. Taxonomy (NCBI): domain Eukaryota; kingdom Viridiplantae; phylum Streptophyta; class Magnoliopsida; order Poales; family Poaceae; genus Aegilops; species Aegilops umbellulata. Next base: position 117,369,485 of record CP136056.1, read on the forward strand.
GGTTCAACCTATCAGGGTATCTTAGAAACATATACCACAAGTTTTAATAATAAATACCACCAGCTTGAAAGCAGAGCATGGTTGAGAAAGCAGACGATACAATTTACCCAAGGCATCATGTATCATGGAAGAACTCACAAGGCGATTGAATATGAAGGACGTTGTCAGATGAAATCCAACAAAGGATCTGGTGGTCCTCAAGGGATCTGATATGAGCATCTGTACACAACCAGAGGAATAAAGATTGTAGGGAGATAAGATTATAGAAACAACTGACTTATTCAAAGCTCAAACGTAAAATAATTATGATTTCCAAATCGAGAGATCAGAAGCAAACGCTCTGATTAAGGATGCGTAAGCTGAATAGACTCAGGGGTACAATCGACGACAATTTGATTGGTCGAGAACCAACTCCTGTTGAAAATGACGTTTGACCCAAAGGTTTGGATTCTAGTTTTGAATGATGATTGCGACCATTCAAAAACATATCGAATCAAAGTCTCAAAATGACGATGACAAAGGATACTAATGAATATTGATAGACATATGGGAAATAACCATAATGCAAGTAGACAAGTATTTGCAGAGCAATAGCTGGCATAGGGTTACTACAAGATTAGATAGTAATTCAATGTATGTTGTGAATCATATGAACAACTGGGGAAGAACGGATACTCGGTAAGTGCGAGGAATTATTCGTAGGGGGTATTCATGTGGCAAGGAGCTGCATGCAAGGTAGCATGCACAATGGATTATCAGAATATCAGAAAGTATTTTAGGGTATTTCGTAAAAACAAGAGCAATTGGAAATGACGTTATGGACGGCAAGTGTATGTAGCTATCCATGGGGATTTATCGGTGGTAGGGAATTGCAATTGCGAAGGCACAAGGTCTCGAGAAAACATCAAAGAGTATCTTTAGAATCTTCTGATGAAGTAGGCGATCAGCTGGAATGAGGGGCTCTCCGGGAGGAAGCGGTCACGAGATACTAGAGTCAGAGTTAGTAAAATCTTTAACCCGAAGAGAAGAGATATTGGAATCCCAGAGGAAAGACAAGGAATAAAAGATCCTAGTACCACCCATTTGTGAAGTGGGCCCATAAGCCACACAATCAATGTTAGTAAAAGTTTTTCAAGGACTAGACTCAACTTCGCCCAAGGAGTTGGAAAGGGGGCTACCTATAGGCAGTCGGCTCTGATACCAACTTGCGACGCCCCCGATTCAATCATACACTAATCATACACGCAAAGGTGTACGATCAAGATCAGGGACTCACGGAAAGATATCACAACACAACTCTAGACACAAATCAAAGGCATACAAGATTCATATTACAAGCGAGGGGCCTCGAGGGCTCGAATACATAAGCTCGAATACAAACGAGTCAGCGGAAGCAACAATATCTGAGTACAGACATAAGTTAAACAAGGTTGCCTTAAGAAGGCTAGCACAAAAGCAACATGATCGAAAAGGCAAGGCTTCCTGCCTGGGAGCCTCCTAACTACTCCTGGTCACCGGCGGCCTCCACATAGTAGTAAGCACCCTCGTGGTAGTAGTAGTCATCATCGACAGTGGTGTCTGGCTCGTGGGCTCCACCATCTGGTTGCAGCATCCGAGAATAATGGAAAGAGGTGGAAAAAAAAGGGGAGCAAAGCAACCGCGAGTACTCATCCAAAGTACTCGCAAGCAAGGATCTACACTACATATGCATCGGTATAAATGAAATGGGTAGTATCTA